>BSWB01000007.1:122857081-127857081 GCA_033239125.1 Fagopyrum homotropicum
TTACCTCACACGAAGGTAAACCAAAAGATCAACAACAACTCAGGAAACTCTCAAGGAAAGCTCAGTTTCCCTCGGAAAAGGAGCAAGGAAATCCTGAACGAACAAACAACACGGATCAGGAACGGAACGGTTGCTAGAAGTCTATGTCTTCTAGTCTCAACGATCTCTAAGAGATCAACACATGCTAAGGGCTCAACCTTAGTCTTACAACACTCAAGGAACCAAGGAAGGAACTAGGAAAGGAAGGAAGGAAGCAACTCACCAATGACGGGAGTTACTGTAGAGAAACCGCAGGAGCGGCTAGACAGATGCGCAGGGGCGGCTCTGTGCAGGCGCAGGGGCGGCGGCGTGACAGAAAGCGTTGTCGGCTTTCTTCTACGACAGAACTCACGGCAGGGGCAACCAAAGCTCGAACCTTTGGCTCCAACACGTCAAGACTCAACTCCAAAGAGCCTGAGACCAACGAAGGGTCAACAACGGAACACTCCACAAGAATCAAGGCTCAAGCTGGATCCTTGGAGAAAGTGAAGAATGAAAGGAAGAAACCAAAATAGAAGGAGAAGGCATGCAACGCTAAAGGAACGTGAGGAAGAACCATAAAAGATGCACTTACACGTTCAGCGAAGTCGCGGGAAGCAAAGGACGGCTGCAGCTCTCTAGGGTTGAAGACGATAGCAAGGAACGGGAAAAAGGGGAGAAAGAAGAGAATATATAGGGACGGGCTGGAAAGAATAGAAGGAAGGGCGTCTAGGGTTCAGAAAGAAGATAAGGAAATCGGCCCATAAGATAAAATATAGGATATTTTGTCTATGGAAGGAAGATAAAAGAACGGAAGAAAAGATCGGCACGATATGTCATAAATCCGCAGGAGCGGATCTCACAGCCGTAGGGGCGGCTGACCGTGGGGGCGGCCCTCTTCACCGCAGGGGCGGTGAAGGCAAAAACCTAGGATCTTACATCAAATTCTCCTAAAAAGAAGTTTCGTTCCGAAACTTCCAAAAGCTCACAAGCACAACACAAACAGAAACAGAACTGAACTCATATATTCCCACTTGGGGCACGTAACTCAGACGTCACACAAAAGCGTAAGCAACACAACAAGAGAAAACCAAACAACTGACTATGCTAAAGGTGCATCCAGCCCAGCATAAAACTCCGGATAGTTCCTCTAGATACTATCCACCGTCTCCCAAGTCGCCTCATCGGCTCCTCGCCTCGACCACTGTATCTTCATCATCGGTATGTCCTTCGAACGCAAGCGTCTCGTACTACGCTCTAAGACAGCCACCGGGTGCTCTACAAACGTGTGGTCTGGCTCGATCACTAGATCCTCATGACTGACGATGTGTCTCGGGTCAGGTATGTACTCCCGTAGCTGAAACACATGGAAAACTGGGTGAACACCCTCGAGTCTCGGTGGCAACGCAAGTCTGTATGCTGCCTCTCCAACTCGCTCAAGAATCTAGAACGGTCCAACATATCTAGGACTCAGCTTCCCCTTGACACCAAAACGTCTGACGCCTCGTGTCGGAGATACTCTCAACCAAACCTGAGCTCCAACTCTGAACTCCAGAGGTCTGCGCCTCTTATCTGCATAGGATTTCTGGCGACTCTGCGCTGCTAACATCCGCTCGCGGATCACTGCTACACGAGCCATGTCATCCTGTATCTACTCAGGTGCTACCCCGCTAGCACTACTAGGCTCATCCCAACATAGCGGTGTACGATATCTCTGTCCGTATAAAGCCTCATAAGGAGCCATCCTGATCGATGCGTGCCAACTGTTGTTGTACGAAAACTCCACTAAGGGAAGGTGATCTGGCCACACCTGTCCCTAGTCTGACACACAGGCTCGCAACATGTCCTCCAAAGTCTGGATGGTCCGCTCAGACTGACCATCGGTCTGAGGATGATAAGCTGTCGTGAACTATAGACTCGTACATATGGCGGCATGAACTTGCTGCCAGAACCTCGAAGTAAACCGTCCGTCTCTGTCAGAGACTATGGTCCTAGGTACCCCATGAAGTCTCACTATCTGTCTTGTGAACTCCTCTGCTAATCGACTCACCGGCCCCGTTTCCTTGATCGGAATGAAACGTACGGTCTTCGTCACTCGATCTACGATGACCCAGATAGCATCAAAACCACGACTCGGTCTCAAACCGGTCACAAAATCCAAATAGATGTCTTCCTACTTCCACTGAGGAACGGGGAGTGGGTGTAGCTCGCCTCCTGGTCTATGATGCTCGATCTTGAGCTGCTAACAGGTCGCACACTGAGCTACATATCTTGTGACGTCTGGCTTCAGACCTCCCCACCAATAAGAGCGTCTGATATCCTGATACATCTTACTCGCACTAGTGTGTATTGAGTAAGGTGAAGAGTGAGCCTCTTGAAGGATCCTCTGTCTCAACTCTCGATCTGACGGTACACAAACACAATCCTGGCGTCTCAAAACTCCGTCAGCACCAACTATAAACTGTGGTGCCTCTCCGCGAGACATCCGGTCTCGGATCTGTGTCAAAGCTGGGCAACTTTCTTGTTTCTATCGTAGTTTGGCCAACAGATCAGGTACTATCTCCAAGGTGAACAACTGGCTGTCGGAATCTAGAAAGTAGATATCCATCTCTAGCCATGCCAAATCTCGCTGTAACTGTGGCTGAGCTATCAGTCTAGCGATAGCCATCTCCCGGGAAGTCTTCCTACTGAGGGCATCTGCTACCACATTAGCCTTTCCCGTGTGGTATAAAATCTCAAGATCAAAGTCCTTGATCAACTCTAACCATCTGCGCTGGCGGTTATTCAACTCCCGCTGAGTGAATATGTACTTCAGACTCTTATGGTCTGTGAAAATCTGACACGTGGCTCCGTACAAATAATGTCTCCAAATCTTCAAAGCATGAACAACATCAGCTAACTCAAGATCATGGGTAGGGTAATTCTCCTCATACGTCTTCAACTGTCGAGACGCATAAGCGATTACCTTTCCCCTCTGCATCAGAACACATCCCAAGCCCACCTTGGATGCGTCGTTGTAAACCACAAAATCCTCAATACCCTCTGGCTGAGCTAGGATAGGAGCAGAGGTCAACCTCTTCTTCAGCTCCTCGAAGCTCTACAGGCACGACTCGGACCATACGAACCTCGTAGACTTCCGCAGCAAGGAAGTGAGTGGTCGGGCGATAACAGAAAAGCTCTCAACAAAATGCCGGTAGTAGCCCGCCAATCCTAAGAAGCTGCGGACCTCCTTGACGTTCTTAGGTGACGGCTAAGATGCTACTGACTCGATCTTTGCCGGATCTACCTTAATCCCTTCGGCTGAAACGATGTGACCAAGTAATGCTACCTCAGACATCCAAAACTCGCACTTAGAGAGCTTGACGTAAAGCTCTCTATCCTGTAAGACTTGAAGAACAATCCTCAAGTGTCCTGCATGCTCCTCCTTACTACGAGAGTAAACCAGAATGTCGTCGATGAAGACAACTACAAACTGGTCTAGAAAGTCGATGAAGATGTTGTTCATCAACTCCATGAAGACTACGGGCGCGTTCGTAAGCCTGAATGACATCACTATAAACTCGTAGTGTCCATATCTAGTCCGAAATGCTGTCTTAGCTACGTCCGACTCTCTCACCCTCAGCTGGTGATATCCAGATCTCAGATCGATCCTCAAAAACACTGAAGCTCCATGTAGCTGATCCAAAAGATCGTCGATACGGGGCAATGGGTACTTGTTCTTGATCGTCACCTTGTTTAGCTCCCGGTAGTCGATACATAACCTCATTGACCCATCCTTCTTCCTGACGAAGAGAACTGGTGCACCCCAAGGAGATACACTAGGGCGGATGAAGCCCTTCTCTGCTAACTCCTCAAGCTACTTCTTCAACTCAAGCATATCGATAGGCGCCATACGATAAGGAGCCTTAGAGATCGGTCTCGTACCGAGCTCTAGATCAATGCCAAAATCTACACTCCTTTGTGGAGGTAAACCTGATGGCTCTACAAAGACGTCAGCAAACTCGCAAGCTACTGGAATCTTCTCCAAAGCTGGACTAGTACTATCCTTCATGGCATAGCACCAAAAAGCCTCACATCCTTGACTGATAAGTCTCGCAGCTTGAACTGCATTGATGACGGTACCAGTCTTCCCGAGATCCCATCCTCAGAAGATCTCCACATGGCCTGCATCTGTAGTTACTGTCACAGTCCTCTTGCCGATTTCCAGAACTGCTCGATGTCGATCCATCCAATCCATGCCCAGAATAACTTCTTCATGTACTAAGTACATGATGAAGAAGTTAGTTGGCCAATCGCGACCTCCCAATCTAATAGGGCAATCGCGGACCTCTCGCGGACCTCGTATCTTACCCCATCGGGTAATCCTATAAAGAAGGGTCTACCCTCTACAGTAACTAAGGTCAAGCTATCTACGCAAGCATCAGATATAAAAGAATGCGTAGCACTAGTATAGAAAAGAACTCTGACAGCAAAACCATTAATGTGAATGGTACTTGTAGCTGCTGGCGTTGTCGGCTCTACAACACTCCTCAACTCATACAACCTGGCTGGTGCCTCTCTGGTGTTTGCAGATCCACCAACACGTCCTCTACCTCTCCCCTGTCCCGGAGTGGAACCCTGAGGAGCGGTAGAACCAGAAACTCTCTGCTGCTGCTGCTGGTACTACGATCTCTGTCCTCCTCCAACAACACTAGCAGGTGAAGAACCCTGCTGGGATAGCGCCTTGCCCTGACGGCAAAACGCAGCTCTGTGTCCGGGCTTGCCACAAGAAAAGCAAGTCACTATTGGCTTCTTGCAGTCAGCTCGGATGTGTTCAGCTACTCCGCAGTTATGACACTGTCGTCCTCTATCAAAACTCTGTTAGAAACTAGAACGTCCAGGCGTTTGACTACGCCCAAAACCAGCTGCTCCAGCTCCAACACTAGCTGATTTAGTCTTCTGTCTCTTCTCAGGACCTCCTGTCTAAGAAGCTCTCCTCTGACCCAGTCGGTCTCTCTCATAGGCAGAAGCTCTATCCTGATAGTCCGTCAAAGACTCACCACGGAAACCAATAAGATAAGAGTGTGTCGATTCTCTCAACCTTCGAGAGAAAAGGTAAACATGCTGATCCTCCGGTGGTGCGGACAGACCTATCAACGCCAACTCGTTCTGAAACTTGAGGATCATCTTAGCAATAGGCAAATCCTCGAATCTAGCCTCAAGGAAATCTTGAAGACGGTCTCTCCTCATGGCTGCAGGGCAATAGCGATCCTTGATCACTGTCTTCATCTGCTCATAACTGGTGACCTTGCTACGAATTGTCCTCCACCAAGAATGAGCCTGATCCTTCAGCAATGTTTGTGCTATGTTGACTCGACATCCCTCAGGGCAACCGATAGCCTCCATAGCAAAATCAACATGTCCTAGCCACTACTCCACCTCCAAGTCAGTCCTTCCCACGAAGACGGGAACCTTCAGCTGATCAAAAGCCTTCAACCAGCTGTCGGGCTTTGGCTCATTTGCCTCAGTCGGCGCTCTAACAACCTCAATAACTCCAGCAGGCGGGGCAACAATTTGTGTAACTCTCTGCGAAAACCTCAGCTGATCTCGCAGGAACTGGCGGCACTGGTGCTGGTCTTCCAGTCTTGATAGCCTCCTCAACCCTCTGCACATAGTCGCGAAATGCAGAAGCTCCGATAGACACTCGTGCGGACTCTGTTGATGGCGCTCTCTGTGCTCTAGACCTAGCAGCGGTCCCATTTCCAGCCTCAGGAACAATGCTCTCAGCAACCTCTTCAGCAAACGCCTCAGCTATAGGCGGATCAGCAACTGGGGCTTGGCCCCAACCTCTAGCTAGTGAAGGTCTTCCTGCACGTCTTCGTCCACGGACGGCAGGTGGAAATGGTGGTCGACCCCTTCCTCGCCCCATAGCAGATGTAGCTCTAGTACGCGTCATCTGCTATAAGGATAAATATATAAGACTATATATATAAGGCCACGCTACAACTAAAGCAAAACTCCAGAAAAAGCACACATAAAGGCCAACACAAAAAAAACTACACTGCTGATATCCGCGGAGGTAGTGGTGGTTGCCCGTACATCTATCCCAGACCGAAAGATTAAAACAAAACCCCCTTTTGAAAACGTTAGACCCCTTGCGGGTTCTATTTATTTATCCATCCGACCTGTAGAAGATTTTGAGTGCCATTGTTGCCAACCTACTCTGATACCATATTGTAACACCCCAAGTTCTGGGAACTCGAAGCGCTACGAGCTAGGCCCGCACAATGGGTCCCGACCCTCAGAGTAGCAACAACAAACGGATCTAACAACAAGGCACAGACGAATAAAAACAAAACTCAATATAAAACCAAAGTTTTAAACCAAAAGAAAACACAAAATCCACAGCCGGGTTCAAAACAAAAGGGAAACAACAAAAGAAACATAAACCCGATCCCGTCCTATAATGTACGGGAACCTCTGCTGACCACACCATCCGGATCACTCAGCAGCATCTTGAACCTGCGGAACATCTACAACGACGGTATAAACCGTTAACTAACATTTTCGGTATAAGCAAGAGTGTAAAGGCACAAACACACTTAAGGTAAAGAAAACACATAGCATGCTTACACATCAACCGGTTATTTATCTTTCATTAAGGTTATCCATTACTAATTCAACTTCTTTTGTCACACGAGAATCACCCGAAACTCGCCTCCGCTTCCGTTTGCCAATAGGAATAGATCAGTACTATCCGTTACCTACGGGTCTGGGTCACAAGAGCACATTCTAGTTTTCTGGAGAACTAGAAAAGTGGTCACCGCCCGGTCATAATACACTTGGGCCAATTAAGGTTATCAAAAGGTGAATCCTATTTCCAATTATTCATTATAAGTAGGATAAATAACACAAACAAGCCAATACAATCAAACTAATACGTGGAATGAAGCTAAGTAAGTCCAAGGGACTTACCTCAAGCGAAGGTAAACCAAAAGATCAACAACAACTCAGGAAACTCTCAAGGAAAGCTCAGTTTCTCTCAGGAAAGGAGCAAGGAAAGCCTGAACGAACAAACAACACGGATCAGGAACGAAACGGTTGCTAGAAGTCTATGTCTTCTAGTCTCAACGATCTCTAAGAGATCAACACATGCTAAGGACTCAACCTTAGTCTTACAACACTCAGGGAACCAAGGAAGGAACGAGGAAAGGAAGGATGGAAACAACTCACCAAAGACAGGAGTTACTGTAGAGAAACTGTAGGGGCGGCTAGACAGATGCACAGGGGCGGCTCTGTGCAGGCGCAGGGGTGGCGGCGTGACAAAAAGTGTTGTCGGCTTTCTTCTTCGACCGAACTCACAGCAGGGGCAACCAAAGCTCGAACCTTTGGCTCCAACACGTCAAGACTCAACTCCAAAGAGCCTGAGAACAACGAAGGGTCAACAACGGAACACTCCACAAGAATCAAGGCTCAAGCTTGATCCTTGGAGAAAGAGAAGAATGAAAGGAAGAAACCAAAACAGAAGGAGAAGGCATGCAACGCTAAAGGAACGTGAGGAAGAAATATAAAAGATGCACTTACACGTTCAGCGAAGTCGCGGGAAGCAAAGGACGGCTGCAGCTCTCTATGGTTGAAGACTATAGCAAGGAACGGGAAAAGGGGGAGAAAGAAGAGAATATATAGGGACGGGCTCGAAAGAATTGAAGGAAGGGCGTTTAGGGTTCAGAAAGAAGATAAGGAAACCGGCCCATAAGATAAAATATAGGATATTCTATCTATGGAAGGAAGATAAAAGAACGGAAGAAAAGATCGGCACGATCTGTCATAAATCTGCATGAGCGGATCTCACAGCCGCAGAGGCGGCTGGCCGCGGGGGTGGCCCTCTTCACCGCAGGGGCGGTGAAGGCAAAAACCTAGGATCTTACAATCCCGATTCAGGCAAGTGCATTTTATCACTTGTGTAGTTTTTGCCGTGGTTATCTTACTTGTTTTATCCGCCATACCTGCAGAGGCTCCAAAAACAACAAATTATACTTTTGACTTCCACTTTGACCAAACCTATTACCGAATATTCAAAATCAACGAACGTGTAGAATAATCAAAAGGATGAAGACTTACACGTTATGTAGAAGATCACAAGGAAGGGTTGCAACTTTTTTCTCAAGGTTGAAGAAGATGTAAGCAAGAAAAGGAAAAAGGAAGAGAAGGCGGGGATATATAGGGAACGGGTGAGAAAGGTAAAAGGAATGACGTTTCTAGGGTAAGAAGATCATAGGAAAGCCGACCCATAAGATAGAAGATTTGATCTTCTATTTATGGAAAGAAATAAAACAGAATATAGATCAAATCGGTGTGATCTTGGGGCAAAACCGCAAGGGCAGTTGACTCTGCTGACGGGGCGGCCCTCTTCAACGCGGGGCGGTGAAGACCAAAGCAGGGTCGTTACACCTATCACTTAGAGTGCGAAACTGACTACCGGAATTTGAAATTACCAACGAACCCTTTCAATTAATCATTATAAATAAATAAGAGGATAATAGTTTGTCACCTAATAAACAAATGAGCCTACTTGACGTTACATTTGACCAAAAAAAAATCCTACTTAACCTACTCTTATATCAACTATTTTAAATTATTACCAAGTTATTGTTTACATTATTCATAGTTGCTAATGTGAATATTGTTTTCTTTATTAGTTGTTATAATTGTATGAGATGGTGCACGAGCTTATTTAGCAAATCTATATATTATATTAAGGGCCCGTTTGGTTTTAACTTTGAAATCGGAAACGAATTTAGTTCATACGTATACCATTGTTCATGAAAGTTTTTGGAATCATTATTTGTGGTTTGAAGTAATTGGAGTAGAGTTTGATTACTTTTGATACCCTATAGGATAACAAAATGTGGGAAAACAAGTGCATTTTACATTAAACTAAAAGGACTAATTCCATAAAATTTCATGAATAAGGATATAGATATGAACTAAATTCGTTTCCATTCCGTTTCCGTTTCCGGAGTTGGAACCGAACAAGCCCTAAGTATATAAACTTAGAGGTATTAGTGTTTACGCGTCACATTCCTTTCGCTTGCATTTTATGCTGAAAATTAATGCCACTAATGTATGCTTAATTATAAAACTCGATAAATTTTATTTGAATATATTTAACTAAATTTGATTATAAATTTTATTTAAATTGATTTTACTTTTATTTGAATTACAACTTTTATATAGATTAAACTTTTATTAGGATCCCATTATAATATTATATTTTATTTTCAATGCGATTAAAGTTAAATCATTTATATTAGATCAATTGTATAAAATAAAAAAATTAAACTAGTTCTTACTAAAAAAGAACTCATTTCATTATAATTTTTACTATTATACTATATTAATAGATATAAATAGATTACAATTAACAAATTAAAAATATTACAATATAACAATAATAGGTGACTGCTTGTAATTCATACCCTACACATAAAAATATATATAACAATATATTTAAAGGGTCAAACATGTTGCCCGAGACGTTGGAGGCACAAGTACTACTAGCCGATTGGAAGAAAGCGGATATGCATAAACTAAGAAACAACCTATCGGCGGAGGAAGGCGATTAAGATGACGACGAACGACAACAAACGCCATCGGATGTATCGGCGGGAGAGTCCGACGACTAAGGTAATGGTCAATCGGGGATATAAACAAAGGTAAGAGAACTACGTGGCTTTGATTCCTCCTCCCCGAGAGGATACGTAGGCAACCGGGATTCCGGTTCAATGTCAATTCTTCTCTTTTTTTTTCTTTTCTTTTTAATGTTGTGTTTCAAAAAAAAATTATCAACCCGCCGACCCGCCGGGTCTGACCCGTGACCCGGCGGGTTGGCCGTTGATGTAATAGCTAGGATTTCCGAATTCTAATTAATGTTGATTAACTTAATCGTTTATAGTAATTGACATATAACTCGCGAAGATTTCGCAAGTGATGAGTATTAGTCCCACCGTTATGTTCCTAGCGTAATTTTGGACGTTTGGGGAAATTTTTACTTTTTCCCCGGGTAATTATTTTTACCCTCCGGTGTTATTTGGAGCATTTGGGAGCTCCAATTAATAAAAATGCAGTTGAGAGAAATGATCAGGACATCGGATATGTCCTAGATATGAAATAATATAGAGAGGCAAAACGGTAAAAGAGTCGCCATCCCGATTCTTAACGGTTAAGAAAGGTGGTTTAGGAATGCCCATTTTACGACATAGTTATGAATTAATTATCCCGATAATATTTCGAATTTTATATTTCAGTTTCATAAAGTTTGGAGATCGGAAATATAACCGCGTTTCAATTAAATGTTTTGGATAAACATATATATATATATATATATAAAGTTTCAGAGAAAGTCGGCTAATGTATAGCACATCATCAATTTCAATTCATTTTCAACTTTACAATTGAAAGTTGCAGAGGAGAAGAATCGAGAGAACGGCGAACGTATACATTCATCTTTAACCTTCTATAAATCATTTATCTTCGATCCAATTTCAAATCCGTTCCTACCGTTGAGTCCCTTATCTTGTAGTCTTCAACGTGGTGCCAATTTATTTCCCGTTTGTTAGCTTTTTGGTAAAGCTTCCGTTTACCGCTTCCGGAACGCCGACGGACCACGGCAAGTCATCAAACATAAGGTTTCATACCGTGCTCTTACTCGCTGCATCGCCAGGAGTCCGTATCTTCTTCTGGATCGTGTATCGGGTTAGTAACGAATAAGTTATGAATTTATTCGTTTTCCGTATTGCGGGTTAGTATAAATTGACCTTAAGGTTATTAAAATGGATAATTGGAAATTCCACTATGCTCGTTACATTATTCTGGTAATAATGGGATTTTTAGTTGATGATGATATCATGAGTTGGATATATGCCCTGATGTGGCTTTAAGGTTTAGCATACTTTTTCGAGGTTATAGGATGTATATGATCCCTATGGATCCCTTTGGGTCTAGGTGTGACCCTTTGTTGATAAGAGATGTGACATCTCTTTATGCCTTGTCTATAGGCTATGTTGTTCCTCTAGTGTCGAGGTGACCGAGCTGTGGTTGAGCTTTATACGAAGTTGAGGTAAGTATGTAGGACTTACTTAGCTACCATCCCTATATTGGGTGTTTGCATGAGTGGTGTGTACTTTATATGTTTGTTATGATAGCATGAGTTGTCGTTTTTATCGATATGTTCTATTGACTGCCCCACTGCGTGGCTGTGATAACCTTTCCCTTTCATCCCGCCGTGGAGTCTGGGAGGTTCTCTGATGTCGGGCCAGACTAGTTTATAGGAAGGGCGCAATCCACTCCCATAGGGTACACGGATTGCGTGACCGATACTCGTACAACTGGACATTGCACTCAGAGGCGGGGATTTATCGGTCCTCGTGTCACACACTTTCATCTATCTATATATATATATATATATATATATATATATATATATATATATATATTTATATATATATATATATATATACGGTTTTGAGTGAATGGTTATTATATACAGATAATAAATGGGTAAATGTGTGATAGCATGCTGATGTGTTTATCTTTCATGATTGTGCTTGTGCTTATGCATTACCTTATATATATGTATGGTTAGTTAACGGTTTCATACCGTGTTGTAGATGTTTGCAAGATAGGCGCTGCTGGGTGATCTGACAGGGTGACAGGCCGAGGACTCTCGTACATTAGGTGGTTGGTTTTGGGGTTGTCTTGTTTTCCCTCCTGTGTGAGGATGTCGTTTCATACTCAGTTGTGTTGTTGTTTACCTTTGGTTATACAGTTTATACGGTTTTATGTATTTGTTTTTATATATGTCAGTGTCATGTTGTAAGGTCCAGTGAACTTGTTGTCAGGCTAGGGTTAGGATCAATTGTGAGTTCCTAGCCCAATGTGACATCCCGATTCCCGCGGAATCGGAGTGTTACAGAGTTGGTATCAAAGCCCAGGTTGACAACAATGGCACTTGCTAAGTGCAATAAGGTCTGACAAGTAAAATAAACAGAACCCGAAAGGGGTCTGACGTTTTAAAACGTTTTTGGTTTTAAGTGTGGTTTTGGGCTCAAATGTACGTGAAGTCGTCACCTCTGTCATGGATCTCTGCAGCGTAGATATGTATATATATATATATATTATGGATTATGTGGATGTATTATATATATATATATATCGATACATATGGCACATATATAGCTTTGTAAGCTTAGGTGTGTGATCCTACAAATGGATCAGACTAGAGCAGTATCTATAGTGGGACGAGGTAGGGGTACACCCCCTCTTCCTCCGGTAACGTCAAGTCAGGAACCAGTTTCTGTTGTTGTTTCGCCTATGGTAGAGACCGAGTTTGAAGAGAATAATCATGTCTCCGTGAGCAGATCCGGGTTTCAAGAATATATGCGCCAAGTATATGAGGTTGTAATAGCGTTTAGACCTACACCGGATCTACCAACATCTATGGGACCAACTGAAGCTTCTGGATCAAAGAAGAAACAACGAGTCGAACTAGCGAAAGATGAGATAGGCCTTCCAAGTGGTAAGTAGAATCCGGCTTGTGGACGTTTGAGTAGTCCCCGTTCTAAACGGACTTCTGGTGAGAAGAGAACTTGTTATAATTGTGGAAAGCCTGGACACATAAGACCACACTGTCCAAAACCGCCGGTGATTTGCTTCACCTGTGGTAGACCAGGTCATAAAGTTGCCTTTTGTAGGCAAGGTAGAGTTGTATCACGACAGGGTTCTTCTTCTGCCCATATGACGGGAGGTGGTCAAAAGACCCCTCAGCAGCAGATACAGGGACAATAGAGAATCCCAGATCGTCAGCCTACTCAGGGATCCGTTCCCAGACCGAGTAGAGATAGAAGTCGTGGTGGGAGTGCCATAGACACTAGAAGAGCTCAAGGTAGAGCCTTGGAGCTGAGAAGTGTAGAGGAGTCATCCGTACTAGTTATAATTATGGGACGTTTATGTCTCATCTGTGGCTATCCAGATCATTTGCGCTTTGAGTGTCCCTTGGCACCAATAGCTTGCTTCACTTGTGGTGAACTAGGCCATCTGGCCCCTTCTGTCAGCAAGGTGGTGTTTCTTCTCAGCAAGACCTTCCTTTTTCCGGTGCAAAAAGAGTGGAAGTAGAGGCTATGACGATGACGTCAGTGATACCTGAGGAGCATAGACCCAAGATTTAGTGATGATATGCAATGGAGCTTCTGGTGTTAGCTGTACGGGTACCATTCTTGTTAAAGGTTTACGTAGTGGAGTTTTGTTTGTTGTGAGTGCAATGCACTTCATGTCTTTCGATGCATGCATTCATAGTTGACTATGGAAATAGTAGAATATAGACTTTCCTTTACATGATTATTAGTTAGGGGTCTGAGGTACCCGCGAGATTGTGATTGTCCCATTCATTCAGGGACTTGTGTATGGTTTATAGACTTCTTTATCATGCCTTAGGTGCATGAGGAAGTCACTATGTGTATGGTTTGGATGAATAAATATGATGTCATGTTAGATATCAATTGGAAAGTTGTTACAATCTCTACGGAGACCGATTAGACAGAGGTCTTCCGAGGTTACGACCTTTGAAGAGATGAGTCTTGTCATTAGTGCCGTATGAGCAGCAAAGTTGATAACACAAGGAGGTGATGTTTTCTGATGTTATGATATGAAGAAGATAGTTCCACGTTGGAGGATATTCCAGTGGTTTATGAGCTTATAGACGTGTTACTGAACCGTCTAGTTGTCACCTCAGCGGAGTGTGGACATTGTTCAAGTTGAAGTGTGATACGACACTGATTGGGAAGGCCCATATCATATGGTGCTTGTTGAGATGTTGTAACTGAAGGATTGAAGAGTGGGTTGAGACGAGCTTCCTTCGCCCTAGTGTATCCAATGTCTCGTATTGACGACCTGATGAATCAGCTTCAAGGAGCAATCGTGTTTTTCAGGATTTCCTTGCGATCAGATAACCACCAATTGAGGGTGAGAGAGCAGGATGTGCATAGGATAGCTGTTCATACCCGTTATGGACACTACAAGTATGTAGTGATGTCATTTGGGTTGACGAATGCCTTAGCAATCTTTATGGAGTTGATGAATAGTATTTTTGTCGACTTCTTTAAACAGTCTGTGGTGGTCTTCATTGATGACATTTCGATATACTCTCGTAGTAGAGAGAAGCAGACCGATCATCTGAGGACAGTTTTGCTGATGTCGAGAGATAGAGGGTTGTATTCTACGCTCTCTAAGTACGAGTGGGATGCCAGTGGTAGCCTTCTTAGGCCATGTTGTCTCCACCAGTGGGATCTTGGTTGATCTGACGAGGATTAAGTATGTTGCAACATGGACGATATTGATCAACATTAAGGGAATGCATAGTTTTCTCGGCTTAGCCGATTACTACCCACGCTTGTGGAAGGGTTTTGTGAATATGTATCCCTTTACGAGTCTTCTGAGGAAGTCCCTCAAAATTGCATGGTCAAAGCAATATGCCAGAACGTTGAAGAGTGGAGGAGACATTTGACCTCTGCTTCGATTTTGTTATAGTCCGAAGGTTCTGGGGATTCCATAATATACGGTGATATATCCCAGCTAAGTTTAAGACGCGTATTAATACAGAGGAGTGGAGTTATGGATATGTGGGTCTACAGTTGAAGACGTGTGAGGAGAACTACCTGACGCCTGATTTAGAGTTAGCAGCGGAGTTGAATAAACACCAGCGTTAAGGACTCGAGTTGATCAAGACTTTAACCCAAAGATTCCATATTATTCAGAGAAGTGGAATGTTGTCGCCAACAACTTGAACAGAAAGACGCTTGAAGAGAAGACAACTACGAGGCTGACAGTTCAGCCTCAGTTTTAGAGAGATCCAACTTGGCTAGAGTTGGACAATCAGTTCCTTGATGAGGATATCCAGTTGTGCCTTAAAGGTTCTACCTGGTCTGTTGGATGAGGTCCAACAAAAGCAGGGGACCTGCCTGACCTTGTTGAAGATGGGGGAGAAGATGTCTCGTAATGAGGCACCACAGTTCTCCATGAGAGTAGATGTAATGATGAAGAGTCATGACCGTTTTTGTGTACCTGCTGATGCAGAGTGAGACAGACAATTTTACAGTACATTCACTGTATACCTTACTCAGTACATTCAGATACGAGTAAGAGGTACCACGAGGTGAGACGATTATATTGATGGAGAAGATGGAAACTATGTAATCAGATTTGTGACACAGTGTGTGACCTGTGAGCAGGTCAAGATAGAACATTTCCGACCTAGAGATGAGCTCCATCCACTACCAGTGCAGTAGTGCAAGTGATAGGACATCTTTATGGACTTTGTGATGGGATTGAGGCCTAGTGGAATTTTTGATGTATCCGCATTGTTGGTGACAGATTAACGGAACCGGCACGTTTCGTTCCTATTAGAGAGATGTGGCCAGCGAATGCATTGGTTGAGGAATACACTAGACAGATAGTGAGACTCCATGGTGTACCGAGAACGATCATCTCTGATCGAGATGGACGTTTTACCTTGAGATTTTGGGCAGCAGATACAGACTGCTTTGAGGGATGAGTTTACGTTTTATGAATGCGTTTCACCCCTAAATAGATGGTCAGTCAGAGAGGACCATCCAAACCCTTGAGATATGTTATGAGCTTATGTATTGAACTGCAAACATGGATGGTTAGATTACCTCCATTAATAGATTTATTATGTGATAATGATTGACGCGCATCTTTTGGGATGCCCCCTATGAGCCATTATACATATGTAGAGGTCGTATACCTTTATGCTAGAATTGACCTAGCAGTATTAGTAGAATAACACCTGATCCGATTCAAGATTTTATACTTCAAGTAACGCTGATTAGAGGAAGAATGTTGGTTGTACAGAGTCACCATATACCATATGTAGACGAGAGGTGTCGACCTCTAAAGTTCAAGTGAGAGTTCATGACCGGCTGAGAGTATCTCTGCTGTGAAATGTTAGATGTGTTGGCATAAAATGGAAACCGAGTTTCCAATATGTCGTTTTACTTGGGATCTTGACCAAAATTGTAAAGGCAGCATGATGTTTAGCTTTGCCTTTGAGGTTAGAGGGTGTTTACCCAGCGTTCATATGTCTCAACTGAGGGAGTATATACTAGGTTCGAGACACCTGGTGAGTTATGATGATCTAGTGGTTAAGCCGAACCACATCTTTGTTGAGCATTTGGTTACATTCCTGGAATGAGATATGACACGCTTGCATTCGAAAGACTTTTCCATTTTAAAGGACGTAGTGGTGGAGGTGAGGACCTAAAGAGACCACATGAGATACTGAGGATAGTATCCTGAGGAACTATCTAGAGTTTATGTCGAGATAGGTCCATTCGTGGGAGCACGAGTAGATCTTAGTGCTATCTTGATGAATGTTGTGCTTATGTGCTAATATGCCTTGATGTGTTTATTCCATGCTAGTTGTGATGTGATTTATGATCTTAGTAGATCTTGTTGTGCTAGCGTAGTGTATGTCATAGCTGGAGATGATTATTTCCTCCACGCTATCTGAGTATGATTTATATTTATAGCTGGAGATGGTTCTTTCCTCCATGCTATTTTAGTGTGATTAGGATTCAGTTGGAGATGGTTCTTTCCTCCATGCTACCTTGATGGACATAGTTTTAATGGAGATGTGATTCCTCCATGCGATATATATGCTTATGGTTTGCTAGAGATGTATTTCCTCTATGCATGTGATATGTTTGGGCTAGAGATGTGCTTCCTCTATGCCTTGTGATGTGGTATGGCGAGAGACGTGATTCCTCTACGTCTTTGGTAGCGTTATGACCCTGTTTTCTGGAGTTGATGATTCCTCCATGGTGACATTGAGGTTATAGATTGTTATAGGTGATGACCTTCTGAACGGAGATGTGATACCTCCGATAGAGAGAGTGAGAGTTATACCTCGGCTTATGGGTCCGAGATGACTTTGAGATTTTGCAAGTTTCGGGACGAAACCTTTTTTTAGGGGTGTGTGATGTAATACCTAGGATTTCTAAATTCTAATTAATGTTGATTAACTTAATCGTTTATAGTAATTGACATATAACTCGCGAAGATTTCGCAAGTGATGGGTATTAGTCCCACCGTTATGTTCCTAGCGTAATTTTGGACGTTTGGGGAAATTTTTTACTTTTTCCCCGGGTAATTATTTTTACCATCCGGTGTTATTTAGAGCATTTGGGAGCTCCAATTAATAAAAAATACAGTTGAGAGAAATGATCAGGACATCGGATATGTCCTAGATATGAAATAATATGGAGAGGCAAAACGGTCAAAAGAGTCGCCATCCCGATTCTTAGCGGTTAAGAAAGGTGGCTTAGGAATGCCCATTTTACGAGATAGTTATGAATTAATTATCCCGATAATATTTCGAATTTTATACTTCAGTTTCATAAAGTTTGGAGATCAGAAATATAACCGCGTTTCAATTAAATGTTTTGGATAAACATATATATATAATGTTTCAGAGAAAGTCGACTAATGTATAGCACATCATCAATTTCAATTCATTTTCAACTTTCCAATTGAAAGTTGCAGAGGAGAAGAATCGAGAGAACGGCGAACGTATACATTCATCTTTAACCTTCTATAAATCATTTATCTTCGATCCAATTTCAAATCCGTTCCTACCGTTGAGTCCCTTATCTTGTAGTCTTCAACGTGGTGCCAATTTATTTCCCGTTTGTTAGCTTTTTGGTAAAGCTTCCGTTTACCGCTTCCGGAACGCCGACGGACCACGGCAAGTCATCAAACATAAGGTTTCATACCGTGCTCTTACTCGCTGCATCGCCAGGAGTCCCTATCTTCTTCTGGATCGTGTATCGGGTTAGTAACGAATAAGTTATGAATTTATTCGTTTTCCGTATTGCGGGTTAGTATAAATTGACCTTAAGGTTATTAAAATGGATAATTGGAAATTCCACTATGCTCGTTACATTATTCTGGTAATTATGGGATTTTTAGTTGATGATGATATCATGAGTTGGATATATGCCCTGATGTGGCTTTAAGGTTTAGCATACTTTTTCGAGGTTATAGGATGTATATGATCCCTATGGATCCCTTTGGGTCTAGGTGTGACCCTTTGTTGATAAGAGATGTGACATCTCTTTATGCCTTGTCTATAGGCTATGTTGTTCCTCTAGTGTCGAGGTGACCGAGCTGTGGTTGAGCTTTATACGAAGTTGAGGTAAGTATGTAGGACTTACTTAGCTACCATCCCTATATTGGGTGTTTGCATGAGTGGTGTGTACTTTATATGTTTGTTATGATAGCATGAGTTGTCGTTTTTATCGATATGTTCTATTGACTGCCCCACTGCGTGGCTGTGATAACCTTTCCCTTTCATCCCGCCGTGGAGTCTGGGAGGTTCTATGATGTCGGGCCAGACTAGTTTACAGGAAGGGCGCAATCCACTCCCATAGGGTACACGGATTGCGTGACCGATACTCGTACAATTGGACATTACACTCAGAGGCGGGGATTTATCGGTCCTCGTGTCACACACTTTCATCTATCTATATATATATATATATATACGGTTTTTGAGTGAATGGTTATTATATACAGATAATAAATGGGTAAATGTGTGATAGCATGCTGATGTGTTTATCTTTCATGATTGTGCGTGTGCTTATGCATTACCTTATATATATGTATGGTTAGCTAACGGTTTCATACCGTGTTGTAGATGTTTGCAAGATAGGCGCTGCTGGGTGATCTGACAGGGTGACAGGCCGAGGACTCTTGTACATTAGGTGGTTGGTTTTGGGGTTGTCTTGTTTTCCCTCCTGTGTGAGGATGTCGTTTCATACTCAGCTGTGTTGTTGTTTACCTTTGGTTATACAGTTTATACGGTTTTATGTATTTGTTTTTATATGTGTCAGTGTCATGTTGTAAGGTCCAGTGAACTTGTTGTCAGGCTAGGGTTAGGATCCATTGTGAGTTCCTAGCCCAATGTGACATCCCGAGTCCCGCGGAATCGGGGTGTTACAGAGTTGGTATCAAAGCCCAGGTTGACAACAATGGCACTTGCTACCTGCAATAAGGTCTGACAAGTAAAATAAACAGAACCCGAAAGGGGTCTGACGTTTTAAAACGTTTTTGGTTTTAAGTGTGGTTTTGGGTTAGAATGTACGTGAAGTCGTCACCTCTGTCATGGATCTCTGCAGCGTACATATGTATATATATATATGTGTATATTATGGATTATGTGGATGTATTATATATATATATATATATCGATACATATGGCACATATATAGCTTTGTAAGCTTAGGTGTGTGATCTTACAAATGGCTCAGACTAGAGCAGTATCTATAGTGGGACGAGGTAGGGGTACACCCCCTCTTCCTCCGGTAACGTCAAGTCAGGAACCAGTTTCCGTTGTTGTTTCGCCTATGGTAGAGACCGAGTTTGAAGAGAATAATCATGTCTCCGTGAGCAGATCCGGGTTTCAAGAATATATGCGCCAAGTATATGAGGTTGTAATAGCGGTTAGACCTACACCGGATCTACCAACATCTATGGGACCAACTGAAGCTTCTGGATCAAAGAAGAAACAACGAGTCGAACTAGCGAAAGATGAGATAGGCCTTCCAAGTGGTAAGTAGAATCTGGCTTGTGGACGTTTGAGTAGTCCCCGTTCTAAACGGACTTCTGGTGAGAAGAGAACTTGTTATAATTGTGGAAAGCCTGGACACATAAGACCACACTGTCCAAAACCGCCGGTGATTTGCTTCACCTGTGGTAGACCAGGTCATAAAGTTGCCTTTTGTAGGCAAAGTAGAGTTGTATCACGACAGGGTTCTTCTTCTACCCATATGACGGGAGGTGGTCAAAAGACCCCTCAGCAGCAGATACAGGGACAATAGAGAATCCCAGATCGTCAGCCTACTCAGGGATCCGTTCCCAGACCGAGTAGAGATAGAGGTCGTGGTGGGAGTGCCATAGACACTAGAAGAGCTCAAGGTAGAGCCTTGGATCTGAGAAGTGTAGAGGAGTCATCCGTACTAGTTATAATTATGGGACGTTTATGTCTCATCTGTGGCTATCCAGATCATTTGCGCTCTGAGTGTCCCTTCGCACCAATAGCTTGCTTCACTTGTGGTGAACTAGGCCATCTGGCCCCTTCTGTCAGCAAGGTGGTGTTTCTTCTCAGCAAGACCTTCCTTTTTCCGGTGCAAAAAGAGTGGAAGTAGAGGCTATGACGATGACGTCAGTGATACCTGAGGAGCATAGACCCAAGATTTAGTGATGATATGCAATGGAGCTTCTAGTGTTAGCTGTACGGGTACCATTCTTGTTAAAGGTTTACGTAGTGGAGTTTTGTTTATTGTGAGTGCTATGCACTTCATGTCTTTCGATGCATGTGTTAATAGTTGACTGTGGAAATAGTAGAATATAGACTTTCCTTTACATGATTATTAGTTAGGGGTCTGAGGTACCCGCGAGATTGTGATTGTCCCATTCATTCAAGGACTTGTGTATGGTTTATAGACTTCTTTATCATGCCTTAGGTGCATGAGGAAGTCACTATGTGTATGGTTTGGATGAATAAATATGATGTCATGTTAGATATCAATTGGAAAGTTGTTACAATCTCTACGGAGACCGATTAGACAGAGGTCTTCCGAGGTTACGACCTTTGAAGAGATGAGTCTTGTCATTAGTGCCGTATGAGCAACAAAGTTGATAACACAAGGAGGTGATGTTTTCTGATGTTATGATATGAAGAAGATAGTTCCACGTTGGAGGATATTCCAGTGGTTTATGAGCTTATAGACGTGTTACTGAACCGTCTAGTTGTCACCTCAGCGGAGTGTGGACATTGTTCAAGTTGAAGTGTGATACGACACTGATTGGGAAGGCCCATATCATATGGTGCTTGTTGAGATGTTGTAACTGAAGGATTGAAGAGTGGGCTGAGACGAGCTTCCTTCGCCCTAGTGTATCCAATGTCTCGTATTGACGACCTGATGAATCAGCTTCAAGGAGCAATCGTGTTTTTCAGGATTTCCTTGCGATCAGATTACCACCAATTGAGAGTGAGAGAGCAGGATGTTCATAGGATAGCTGTTCATACCCGTTATGGACACTACAAGTATGTAGTGATGTCATTTGGGTTGACGAATGCCTTAGCAATCTTTATGGAGTTGATGAATAGTATTTTTGTCGACTTCTTTAAACAGTCTGTGGTGGTCTTCATTGATGACATGTCGATATACTCTCGTAGTAGAGAGAAGCAGACCGATCATCTGAGGACAGTTTTGCTGATGTCGAGAGATAGAGGGTTGTATTATACGCTCTCTAAGTACGAGTGGGATGCCAGTGGTAGCCTTCTTAGGCCATGTTGTCTCCGCCAGTGGGATCTTGGTTGATCTGACGAGGATTAAGTATGTTGCAACATGGACGATATTGATCAACATTAAGGGAATGCGTAGTTTTCTCGGCTTAGCCGATTACTACCCACGCTTGTGGAAGGGTTTTGTGAATATGTATCCCTTTACGAGTCTTCTGAGGAAGACCCTCAGAATTGTATGGTCAAAGCAATATGCCAGAACGTTGAAGAGTGGAGGAGACATTTGACCTCTGCTTCGATTTTGTTATAGTCCGAAGGTTCTGGGGATTCCATAATATACGGTGATATATCCCAGCTAAGTTTAAGACGCGTATTAATACAGAGGAGTGGAGTTATGGATATGTGGATCTACAGTTGAAGACGTGTGAGGAGAACTACCTGACGCCTGATTTAGAGTTAGCAGCGGAGTTGAATAACCACCAGCGTTAAGGACTCGAGTTGATCAAGACTTTAACCCAAAGATTCCATATTATTCAGAGAAGTTGAATGTTGTCGCCAACAACTTGAACAGAAAGACGCTTGAAGAGAAGACAACTACGAGGCTGACAGTTCAGCCTCAGTTTTAGAGAGATCCAACTTGGCTAGAGTTGGACAATCAGTTCCTTGATGAGGATATCCAGTTGTGCCTTAAAGGTTCTACCTGGTTTGTTGGATGAGGTCCAACAAAAGCAGGGGACCTGCCCAACCTTGTTGAAGATGGGGGAGAAGATGTCTCGTAATGAGGCACCACAGTTCTCCATGAGAGTAGATGTAATGATGAAGAGTCATGACCGTTTTTGTGTACCTGCTGATGCAGAGTGAGACAGACAATTTTACAATACATTCACTGTATACCTTACTCAGTACATTCAGATACGAGTAAGAGGTACCACGAGATGAGACGATTATATTGATGGAGAAGATGGAAACTATGTAATCAGATTTGTGACACAGTGTGTGACCTGTCAGCAGGTCAAGATAGAACATTTCCGACCTAGAGATGAGCTCCATCCACTACCAGTGCAGTAGTGCAAGTGATAGGACATCTTTATGGACTTTGTGATGGGATTGAGGCCTAGTGGAAATTTTGATGTATCCGGATTGTTGGTGACAGATTAACGGAACCGGCACGTTTCGTTCCTATTAGAGAGATGTGGCCAGCGAATGCATTGGTTGAGGAGTACACTAGACAGATAGTGAGACTCCATGATGTACCGAGAACGATCATCTCTGATCGAGATGGACGTTTTACCTTGAGATTTTGGGCAGCAGATACAGACTGCTTTGAGGGATGAGTTTACATTTTATGAATGCGTTTCACCCCCAAATAGATGGTCAGTCAGAGAGGACAATCCAAACCCTTGAGATATGTTATGAGCTTATGTATTGAACTAGAAACATGGATGGTTAGATTACCTCCATTAATAGATTTATTATGTGATAATGATTGACGCGCATCTTTTGGGATGCCCCCTATGAGCCATTATACATATGTAGAGGTCGTATACCTTTATGCTAGAATTGACCTAGCAGTATTAGTAGAATAACACCTGATCCGATTCAAGATTTTATACTTCAAGTAACGCTGATTAGAGGAAGAATGTTGGTTGTACAGAGTCACCATATACCATATGTAGACGAGAGGTGTCGACCTCTAAAGTTCAAGTGAGAGTTCATGACCGGCTGAGAGTATCTCTGCTGTGAAATGTTAGATGTGTTGGCATAAAATGGAAACCGAGTTTCCAATATGTCGTTTTACTTGGGATCTTGACCAAAATTGTAAAGGCAGCATGATGTTTAGCTTTGCCTTTGAGGTTAGAGGGTGTTTACCCAGCGTTCATATGTCTCAACTGAGGGAGTATATACCAGGTTCGAGACACCTGGTGAGTTATGATGATCTAGTGGTTAAGCCGAACCACATCCTTATTGAGCATTTGGTTACATTCCTGGAATGAGATATGAGACGCTTGCATTCGAAAGACTTTTCCATTTTAAAGGACGTAGTGGTGGAGGTGAGGACCTAAAGAGACCACATGAGATACTGAGGATAGTATCCTGAGGAATTATCCAGAGTTTATGTCGAGACAGGTCCATCCGTGGGAGCACGAGTAGATCTTAGTGCTATCTTGATGAATGTTGTGCTTATGTGCTAATATGCCTTGATGTGTTTATTCCATGCTAGTTGTGATGTGATTTATGTACTTAGTAGATCTTGTTGTGCTAGCGTAGTGTATGTCATAGCTGGAGATGATTATTTCCTCCACGCTATCTGAGTATGATTTATATTTATAGCTGGAGATGGTTCTTTCCTCCATGCTATTTGAGTGTGATTAGGATTCAGTTGGAGATGGTTCTTTCCTCCATGCTACCTTGATGGACATAGTTTTAGTGGAGATGTGATTCCTCCATGCGATATATATGCTTATGGTTTGCTAGAGATGTATTTCCTCTATGCCTGTGATATGTTTGGGCTAGAGATGTGCTTCCTCTATGCCTTGTGATGTGGTATGGCGAGAGACGTGATTCCTCTACGTCTTTGGTAGCGTTATGACCCTGTTTTCTAGAGTTGATGATTCCTCCATGGTGACATTGAGGTTATAGATTGTTATAGGTGATGACCTTCTGAACGGAGATGTGATACCTCCGATAGAGAGAGTGAGAGTTATACCTCGGCTTATGGGTCCGAGATGACTTTGAGATTTTGCAAGTTTCGGGACGAAACCTTTTTTTAGGGGTGTGTGATGTAATACCTAGGATTTCCAAATTCTAATTAATGTTGATTAACTTAATCGTTTATAGTAATTGACATATAACTTGCGAAGATTTCGCAAGTGATGGGTATTAGTCCTACCGTTATGTTCCTAGCGTAATTTTGGACGTTTGGGGAAATTTTTTACTTTTTCCCCGGGTAATTATTTTTACCCTCCGGTATTATTTAGAGCATTTGGGAGCTCCAATTAATAAAAAATACAGTTGAGAGAAATGATCAGGACATCGGATATGTCCTAGATATGAAATAATATGGAGAGGCAAAACGGTCAAAAGAGTCGTCATCCCGATTCTTAGCGGTTAAGAAAGGTGGCTTAGGAATGCCCATTTTACGAGATAGTTATGAATTAATTATCCCGATAATATTTCGAATTTTATATTTCAGTTTCATAAAGTTTGGAGATCGGAAATATAACCGCGTTTCAATTAAATGTTTGGATAAACATATATATATATATATATATATATATATATATATATATATATATATATATATATATATATATATAAAGTTTCAGAAAGGTGGCCCTCTTCACCGCAGGGGCGGTGAAGGAAAAAACCTAGGATCTTACAATCCCGATTCAGGCAAGTGCATTTTCTCACTTGTGTAGTTTTTGTCGTGGTTATCTTACTTGTTTTATCCGCCATACCTGCAGAGGCTCCAAAAACAACAAATTATACTTTTGACTTCCACTTTGACCAAACCTATTACCGAATATTCAAAATCAACGAACGTGTAGAATAATCAAAAGGATGAAGACTTACACGTTATGTAGAAGATCACAAGGAAGGGTTGCAACTTTTTTCTCAAGGTTGAAGAAGATGTAAGCAAGAAAAGAAAAACGGAAGAGAAGGCGGGGATATGTAGGGAACGGTTGAGAAAGGTAAAAGAAAGGACGTTTCTAGGGTAAGAAGATCATAAGAAAGCCGACCCATAAGATAGAAGATTTGATCTTCTATTTATGGAAAGAAATAAAACAGAATATAGATCAAATCGGTGTGATCTTGGGGCAAAACCGCAAGGGCGGTTGACTCTGCTGACGGGGCGGCCCTCTTCAACGCGGGGCGGTGAAGACCAAAGCAGGGTCGTTACACCTATCACTTAGAGTGCGAAACTGACTACCGGAATTTGAAATTACCAACGAACCCTTTCAATTAATCATTATAAATAAATAAGAGGATAATAGTTTGTCACCTAATAAACAAATGAGCCTACTTGACGTTACATTTGACCAAAAAAAAATCCTACTTAACCTACTCTTATATCAACTATTTTAAATTATTACCAAGTTATTGTTTACATTATTCATAGTTGCTAATGTGAATATTGTTTTCTTTATTAGTTGTTATAATTGTATGAGATGGTGCACGAGCTTATTTAGCAAATCTATATATTATATTAAGGGCCCGTTTGGTTTTAACTTTGAAATCGGAAACGAATTTAGTTCATACGTATACCATTGTTCATGAAAGTTTTTGGAATCATTATTTGTGGTTTGAAGTAATTGGAGTAGAGTTTGATTACTTTTGATACCCTATAGGATAACAAAATGTGGGAAAACAAGTGCATTTTACATTAAACTAAAAGGACTAATTCCATAAAATTTCATGAATAAGGATATAGATATGAACTAAATTCGTTTCCATTCCGTTTCCGTTTCCGGAGTTGGAACCGAACAAGCCCTAAGTATATAAACTTAGAGGTATTAGTGTTTACGCGTCACATTCCTTTCGCTTGCATTTTATGCTGAAAATTAATGCCACTGATGTATGCTTAATTATAAAACTCAATAAATTTTATTTGAATATATTTAACTAAATTTGATTATAAATTTTATTTAAATTGATTTTACTTTTATTTGAATTACAACTTTTATATAGATTAAACTTTTATTAGGATCCCATTATAATATTATATTTTATTTTCAATGCGATTAAAGTTAAATCATTTATATTAGATCAATTGTATAAAATAAAAAAATTAAACTAGTTCTTACTAAAAAAGAACTCATTTCATTATAATTTTTACTATTATACTATATTAATAGATATAAATAGATTACAATTAACAAATTAAAAATATTACAATATAACAATAATAGGTGACTGCTTGTAATTCATACCCTACACATAAAAATATATATAACAATATATTTTAAGGGTCAAACATGTTGACCGAGACGTTGGAGGCACAAGTACTACTAGCCGATTGGAAGAAAGCGGATATGCATAAACTAAGAAACAACCTATCGGCGGAGGAAGGCGATTAAGATGACGACGAACGACAACAAACGCCATCGGATGTATCGGCGGGAGAGTCCGACGACTAAGGTAATGGTCAATCGGGGATATAAACAAAGGTAAGAGAACTACGTGGCTTTGATTCCAACTCCCCGAGAGGATACGTAGGCAACCGGGATTCCGGTTCAATGTCAATTCTTCTCTTTTTTTTTCTTTTCTTTTTAAAGTTGTGTTTCAAAAAAAAAATTGTCAACCCGCCGACCCGCCGGGTCTGACCCGTGGCCCGGCGGGTTGGCCGTTGATGTAATAGCTAGGATTTCCGAATTCTAATTAATGTTGTTAACTTAATCGTTTATAGTAATTGACATATAACTCGCGAAGATTTCGCAAGTGATGAGTATTAGTCCCACCGTTATGTTCCTAGCGTAATTTTGGACGTTTGGGGAAATTTTTACTTTTTCCCCGGGTAATTATTTTTACCCTCCGGTATTATTTGGAGCATTTGGGAGCTCCAATTAATAAAAATGCAGTTGAGAGAAATGATCAGGACATCGGATATGTCCTAGATATGAAATAATATGGAGAGGCAAAACGGTCAAAAGAGTCGCCATCCCGATTCTTAGCGGTTAAGAAAGGTGGCTTAGGAATGCCCATTTTACGAGATAGTTATGAATTAATTATCCCGATAATATTTCGAATTTTATATTTCAGTTTCATAAAGTTTGGAGATCGGAAATATAACCGCGTTTCAATTAAATGTTTTGGATAAACATATATATATATATAAAGTTTCAGAGAAAGTAGGCTAATGTATAGCACATCATCAATTTCAATTCATTTTCAACTTTCCAATTGAAAGTTGCAGAGGAGAAGAATCGAGAGAACGGCGAACGTATACATTCATCTTTAACCTTCTATAAATCATTTATCTTCGATCCAATTTCAAATCCGTTCCTACCGTTGAGTCCCTTATCTTGTAGTCTTCAACGTGGTGCCAATTTATTTCCCGTTTGTTAGCTTTTTGGTAAAGCTTCCGTTTACCGCTTCCGGAACGCCGACGGACCACGGCAAGTCATCAAACATAAGGTTTCATACCGTGCTCTTACTCGCTGCATCGCCAGGAGTCCGTATCTTCTTCTGGATCGTGTATCGGGTTAGTAACGAATAAGTTATGAATTTATTCGTTTTCCGTATTGCGGGTTAGTATAAATTGACCTTAAGGTTATTAAAATGGATAATTGGAAATTCCACTATGCTCGTTACATTATTCTGGTAATTATGGGATTTTTAGTTGATGATGATATCATGAGTTGGATATATGCCCTGATGTGGCTTTAAGGTTTAGCATACTTTTTCGAGGTTATAGGATGTATATGATCCCTATGGATCCCTTTGGGTCTAGGTGTGACCCTTTGTTGATAAGAGATGTGACATCTCTTTATGCCTTGTCTATAGGCTATGTTGTTCCTCCAGTGTCGAGGTGACCGAGCTGTGGTTGAGCTTTATACGAAGTTGAGGTAAGTATGTAGGACTTACTTAGCTACCATCCCTATATTGGGTGTTTGCATGAGTGGTGTGTACTTTATATGTTTGTTATGATAGCATGAGTTGTCGTTTTTATCGATATGTTCTATTGACTGCCCCACTGCGTGGCTGTGATAACCTTTCCCTTTCATCCCGCCGTGGAGTCTGGGAGGTTCTCTGATGTCGGGCCAGACTAGTTTACAGGAAGGGCGCAATCCACTCCCATAGGGTACACGATTGCGTGACCGATACTCGTACAGCTGGACATTGCACTCAGAGGCGGGGATTTATCGGTCCTCGTGTCACACACTTTCATCTATCTATATATATATATATATATATATATATATATATATATATATATATATATATATATATATATACGGTTTTTGAGTGAATGGTTATTATATACAGATAATAAATAGGTAAATGTGTGATAGCATGTTGATGTGTTTATCTTTCATGATTGTGCTTGTGCTTATGCATTACCTTATATATATGTATGGTTAGCTAACGGTTTCATACCGTGTTGTAGATGTTTGCAAGATAGGCGCTACTGGGTGATCTGACAGGGTGACAGGCCGAGGACTCTCGTACATTAGGTGGTTGGTTTTGGGGTTGTCTTGTTTTCCCTCCTGTGTGAGGATGTCGTTTCATACTCAGCTGTGTTGTTGTTTACCTTTGGTTATACAGTTTATACGGTTTTATGTATTTGTTTTTATATCTGTCAGTGTCATGTTGTAAGGTCTAGTGAACTTGTTGTCAGGCTAGGGTTAGGATCCATTGTGAGTTCCTAGCCCAATGTGACATCCCGAGTCCCACGGAATCGGGGTGTTACAGTTGACACGGGTCCGGGTCACCCTTTCCGGACCCTAGACCCGGCGGGTATGAACCGTGGACATGCTTACCTCAAATATCTCAGTTATTACAATTTTTAAAATTTTCTGTTATAATACTTAATTATTTCAAAATAAATAAATTAATTTCGCCTAAAAATATAATTTAAAACCCGTAAAATTAACCCATAATTAAATATGTCTTTGTAGGCTAAAATAGTAAAATACTTGTACAATACGGTATACGACATTAAGCTAGTTTGTCAAGTTTTCCTACACCGTCCGAGTTGCTTTGAGCCTTTGACCATCTGGTTAGTTTAGAATTTCCATACACTTTTCTCGTGCATGCGAACCTCATGGAAACTTACAAGTGACAACATGCCTTCGATACTTCAGTTTGTATGCATGTGAAGGTTTTCTTCGGCACGATCAACAACTAATTCATATTACGACTAATTTCCAGAATAATATGTTTTATTTATAATACCCTGACAATAAATAATTTTATTTCAAAAAAAACACTTTTTTCTAGCTAATCAAATTTAATAAATTATAATTTTATATAATATTTACTTTAACTAAATAAACAATCGAATCTTTATAGGTTTTTCTTTTTCCATCTAAGATCTCTTTCTGAATAATAACAAGCAAAAACATTATCAACTTTGATTATATAATTAATTACTATTTTGCAACGAAAATTTCTATAATCGATGTAAAACTCTAAAATGACGTTTATTAATGAAAGAAATATAAAGTCCAGACAAAAAATTATTTGAATTTTACAAAAACAAGTAAAATAATATATATAAATATCATATTAATTTCTTCATACTTGAATTTTAATTGGAAATTAAAAAATAAACTATATTTGAATTTCAGTTTATATTTTATTATTTCAATTTAGCATTTTTTTTGGTAAACAAAGAGTGCACTACTCCATACTATATAAGATTACGTGGCAGATAACTGCAAACGAGAAAACCGAAGAATATTCGCCCCACGGATATCAATTTAGCATCTTTCTGATATGGTATATTAGCTTCTTTAGCAAGTTCTTACCAAAAAATTACTCATATGTAATATATTAAATTATTATCAAGTTATTGTTTACATTATTCATAGTTTCTAATGTGCATATTGTTTTCTTCATTCCTTTTATTAATTTTCTCATTTAAATATAATTTAATTTAGTGATCAATTACTGACATAACATAACTATTGAGAATTACTGTTAAATGTTTATGAGATGGTACATGGGCTTATTTAGCAAATCTATACATTATATTAAGGACCCGTTTGTTTTCAACTCCGGAAACGAAAACGGAATGGAGACGAATTTAGTTGATATCTATATCCTTATTCATGATATTGTATGGAATTATTCCTTGTGGTTTAAGACAAAATGCACTTAATTCCCCACATTTTGTTACCCTATAGGTTATCAAAAGAAATCAAACTATATTCCAATTACTTCAAAGCACAAAGAATGATTCCAAAAACTTTCATGATTAAGGGTATACGTATGAACTAGATTCGTTTTCATTCCGTTTCCGAATCCGGAGTTAAAACCAAACGGGCCCCAAGTATATTAACTTAGAGGTATCAGTGTTTACGCGTCACATTCGTTTCGCTTGTATTTTATGCTGAAAATTAATGTCACTAATGTATGCTTAATTATAAAACTCAATAAATTTTATTTGAATATATTTAATTAAATTTTGATTATAAATTTTATTGAAATAGATTTTACTTTTATTTCAATTACAACGTTTATATAAATTAATCGTTTATGAGGATCCCTTATAATATTATATTTATTTTCAATGCAATTAAAGTTAAATCATTTATATTAGATCAACATTATAAGATACAAAATTAAACTAGTTCTTACTTAAAAAAAGAACTCATTTCATTATAATTTTTACTATTATATTATATTAATAGATATAAATAGATTACAATTAACAAATTAAAAATATTACAATATAACAATAATAGGTGACTGCTTGTAATTCATACCCTACACATAAAAATATATATAACAATATAATCAAAGGGTCAAATCTACAAACTGATTGAAAAAGTATTAATGCATATATATATTTTCAAATAAGAATTTATTGGTAAAGTATTAGATAATATGAAATTGATGGAACAGTAAAAATGATAATGAAAAAAATTTCAATTATACATATCACTACTTAACTATTTTATGTTCTTGAAATATCACTAATTTCTAAAAGTAAATTAACATTCAAAGAATTAAAGTTGTTTGAGTAAAAGAAATTACAATCCATTCCCGCGTAATTTCCAGGACAGGAGAAATTTTCTATTTTGCAGCGTTGAATGTCTGAAACGAATCCAGAACACATTTGGAAATTCATGATCGTGATCATGATAAGAAGGAATTTTTTTCCATCTAAAAGCAGATTTATCTACTTATACAAATTGAGAACTCATAAAATTTTCTCCTCTAATCTCTCTTCTTCCTCCCTTGCCTCTTGTGGAAATCCAGATTCAGATCAATGGCGGGTCTGCAGTTTCTCACTTGTGTAGTTTCTGCCGTGCTTATCTTACTTGTTTTATCCTCCATACCCGCAGCGGCTCTGAAAACAGCGAATTATACTTTTGGCTTCCCCTTCGACCAAACCTATTACGGAATATTCAAAATCAACGAACCGGCGACGATATCACTCAACGCCCTACAGATCACGCCGGACTCAGCTCAACCATCCTTAGCGTCCCTCACCAACAAATCCGGTAGAATCCTCTTCAATAAATTATTCACACTCTGGGAGGGATCCGAAAGAGATAGAAACAGCTCCTCCATCGCATCACCAAACGTCGTTGCTTCCTTCAACACTACTTTCCTCATCAACATCGCACGAGTCGGAAACAACGCCACCGGAGAAGGCATGGCGTTCATAATTGCTCCCGATCTCTCCACTCCGCTCAACAGCAAAGGCGAGTATCTCGGCCTTACTAATTCCTCCACGGATGGCAATTCTACCAACAAGCTATTCGCGATCGAGCTCGACACTAGTAAACAGGACTTCGATCCGGACGACAACCACATCGGAGTTGACATCAACAGCATCCGATCCACCAAGAGCGAATCCCTCTCCGATTCGGGCATCACCTTAGTTCCAAATACCACCCAATTCCACAAGATCTGGATCCAGTATGACGGCCGCAATAAAACCCTAGCTGTCTACATGGCCACTCTTACGGATCGATATCAGACGATTCTGATGCCTGTATCGCCTGTCCTGGCAATGGATTCTCTAGATCTGAGCTCAATCGTGAATCAGGAGTCCTATTTCGGATTCTCAGCGTCGACTGGAGCGGAAACGGAACAGCTGAACTGCGTATTGAGCTGGAATATCACGGTGGAGATAATCAGGGAAGGCGGAGGGGGATGGTGGGAGGCCGTTGCCGCCGTATCAACGGCGGTTCTCTTTGCGGTTGTGTTAGTGGTATGGTGGTTATGTCAGAGGAGACGAGCGAAGTCGGCGGACGATGAGAATATAAATGGGGCGCTGAAGAGCCTGCCTGGGATGCCGAGAGAATTTGAATTTGGGTTATTGAAGAAAGCGACGGGGAATTTTGACGATAAGAATAGGCTTGGGGAGGGGGGATACGGCGTCGTTTTCAAAGGTGTTTTGCCCGTTGCTAACGGCGTGGAGGAGGTGGCGGTGAAGAAGTTTACGAGGGAGGATAACATCAAAAGCAAGGAGGATTTTCTGTCTGAGCTAACTATCATCAACCGTCTTCGTCATAAACACCTCGTCAAATTGCTTGGTCAGCATCTTTCTCTTTTCATTAATACTTTAAAATAAGTATTTTACAAATACTTGCGCTTCTAAATTCTACTTTAGGATACTGCTTTAAATGTTGTTTCCTTTAGTAACTGGTTTGAACTAAGCATGTACACAGATAACCCGTGACCCGGCGGGTTACAGGTGCGGATAAGGTTGAGGTGATCCTTACCTGCAGACCCAGCGGGTCGACCCGCCAATGGTCAATTTTAAAAAAAAATAAAAAAATTGTACCAATACCCGTTGGTCAAACTCATTGGCGGGTCAACCCACCAACAAGCCTCTTTTTTTTAAAAAAATTTCGGGTTTGAAAAAAAGGACAATCCGTCGACCCACCGGGTCTGACCCGTGACCCGACGGGTTGGCCTTTTAGGCGGGTCCGGGTCACTCTTCCAAGACCTTTGACCCGACGGGTCGGATCCGTCGACCCGACAGATCCAACCCGTAAATATGCTTAGTTTGAAATTTGTTTTCCATATAAAGGGTACTTCTTAATCTAAAAATCAAAGTTTTTTATGGAAATAATTAGTACATGTATCTTGTCCACTCATACAAATCAAGGAAAAACTTGAAATTTGTTTTCCATATACTAGTGTGTTTAAATTTATTTTTTTAATTTGAATTTTTCTATAAAATTAAAATCAAGATTTGTGTCATTCATTATTTTTCATTTTAAGCATTAGATAAATAATTTCAAAAGAAGAACTATATAAATATATACATAAAATTTAAGTATTTTTCAAATTAAATTATAAATATTTTTTTATCTATCAAGAAACACTAATATTATTATGTTAGTTAATAGTTAAAATTTCAATTTAGTGAGGATATTTTATTTGATTGATATCATAATACAATATAAATATAATGCTAGATATTAATTATTGATATTCAATATGAAGAAGGTAAAAAAATATAAATTACGTAGGATGATGTAAGAAAATAAATTAAGAAACATTATAAAAAAAAAAAGTTAAGAATCTTAATATCTGAAAAATCGTATGATTGTATTTCCTAAGAACCTTCACTATCTTCTCGGTGGGTTTGTTTCGACTTTTCCATTGTAAAACTAAACCTGTATTTTTTCTTTTAATTTGACAAAAAGTGCACGTGGGCGGGCCCAGCTGTTCTAGGGTTATAGTCGTGGGCCTCGTGAGTCGTGGCCCACAATTATTGACCGAAGAATCTCCAATTTCATGTTGCACATCGTGCAAATTATATAGCTAAAGCTCCCAGGGCTCATGTTAATCAGAATTGAAAGTGATATTATTTTCTAAAAAAACAATTTACTATAATTCAATTTTAAGAGTCGGATTGACAAGTCCGTTTCCAGAAGTTCTTGGCGTGTATATATATTTTTCTACAATAGTTTTTCTTAACTTTGAATTTTTATTTTTGTTCAAAAACATTGAAAGTTATTCGAGAAGTGAATGATTACAATCGTTTTAAGTTTCTCAGTTTTCTAAGCTACTAATTAAGATTAAGGTACACTGTAAAAATTAGTTAAATACTAAAATATCATTATATTTTAAATGATAAATTAAAAAATAGAATTATTCTAAATTAATATTTATAATTATGTAAATGTAATAATGAGTAGAGAATTGCTTAAAGAATGAATACATATTTTATTTTTATTGAGGTCATTGTCATGGTGTTACTCTAGGTTGGTGTCACAAGAACAAGATGCTCCTTTTGGTATACGAGTACATGCCGAACCAAAGCCTTGAGAAGCACATTTTCTGCGGCGAGGGACAAACACCCCTCAGCTGGAACTTCCGCTACAAGATCCTCAAAGGCGTCGCATCCGCCCTACAATACCTCCACCACGAGTACGACGAAAAAGTCATCCACCGCGACATCAAAGCCAACAACATCATGCTCGACGCCAACTTCAACGCCCGTCTAGGAGACTTTGGGTTGGCGCGCGCCCTAGACCAGGAAAAGACGTCTTACGCCGAGATGGGAGGCATCCACGGCACCATGGGTTACATTGCTCCCGAGTGCTTTCACATCGGGAAGGCTACTCCGGAGTCTGATGTCTACGCGTTCGGTGTCGTCCTCCTAGAGGTGGCTAGTGGCCACCGGACTTGGGCTAAGCTCGACGGCTTTACTTGTTTAGGTGACTGGGTGTGGTCGCTTCATAGAGAGCGGCGGATACTAGACGCCATGGACCCGAGGATTCGGGATGCGTATGTTGTTGAGGAGGCTGAACGGGTTTTGCACCTAGGCTTGGCTTGCTTGCATCCTATAGCCGTAGAGAGGCCTAACACCAAGGCAATTATGCAGATTTTGTGTGGGTCTGTGGCGGTTCCGAGTGTCTCGCCTTTCAAGCCGGCATTTGTGTGGCCGGCTATGGAGCCGACGGAGATGCATACGAGCATTGATGTCAATAAGACTGAAACTCAAGGGACTGGTAGCGGATCTTGTACTCGCGAGAGCATTCATGGCCTTGATGACCACTCCATTGTATAGATTGTTGTATGAAAATAATAAAAACATACATTAGCCTTGTTTATTCATGTAATTATTTCTTAATTGAATATTGTAGCAAAACCAAGATCATTGTTGTATGCCAAATACAGGTTAAGCACCGCCTCGTTACCTCTCACTACAAGAAAAATGTGCAGTGTGTTGCTAAACAGGTGTGAGAACCAGAACAAACTAGCATCAGGGCCATCATGTAGACGGTGTAGCGAGACTGTACAAGAGTTTTCAGTTTGGGTAGATACGTACACAACAGAAAACTCGGAACTCCATTGCGAAAGATAGTTGCATTTTTGGACGCCCAAATGTGGTGGAGAACAGTGGCAGAGTCAAATATACGTAGGGGTTTATATGTCTTAAAATATTTAATTGGAATTTAAGAGAAATTGTGATAAAATAATGCATTGCTAAGAACTAAAATTTAGCACAACAGAACAATCCACTACTGTAAAGGGGCCTCTTTCGGGATCTCATGCTTTGAAAATGTTAAATGATAAACTTCTTTGTGGAAAACTTCTTTCTTCATATAACAAGCCAAACTGTCAATGGTGTTAGTTTGTTGTTTCATTTCCATTATGTTTAGAGCGACGATTTGTAACAAGATGTTTCATGTCGAAAATCACAACATTGAGTTTAGTACAAAAATCATTGACTTCTTCAATCAACTCATATCATCCATTGTTCCTCAAATTTTGAAATTTCAGTTTACAGCTTTCAACGAGACCAACAAGGACAATGACAATTTGCTCCTTTTGTTGCAAGAGTTGTGACAACATATTTGTAATCCCCAACACTTTATTCATCAAGTGAGCAATAAAAACAAAATGATAACTCTTCATCTTTTCCACCAAACTATCAGCATTGCCCCGGGTTTTCTCATAAGCGCGCACATTAAATATATTTTCTAGCACTTTGAGAGTTGAGTTCCACCAAGATAAAAATACGAATAATTGTTTTATGCTGAGATCCCTATCGTGTAGACCCTGACTGAGGTAAAACACTTTCTTGAATATTTTTTCCTTTCCCTTTTCTAATGTCACCATTTGCCAACCTCTCCACCATTTCTTCATGTTGTCTTTGCCGAAACTCATCTTTTTTCTTGCAAGAAGGTCCAACCATGTTAGTAATTGCACACATATATTCAAAGAAATCACTCACATACTAATTTTTTTGTGAAACAATCACATTCACTAGCTGTAGTTGGTGAGCCAAACAATGAACATATCTCGCACAAGGACTATCTTTTAAGATAAGAGCCTTTAATCCCTTAAACTCACAACGCAAATTAGAAGCGTCATCATATCCTCGACCTTTACCTTGCAACTGAATAATTCATGTTTAACCAAAAACTCATCAATGCCACATTTTAAAGATCAAGCGGTTGTATAAACAATATCAACAACTCCTAGAAACTACTCCACCACTACTCCAAGTCTATTAACACATCTTACAAATCAACAATGAAAAGAATGTGTCTCCATTATCACTAATTATGGTTTTTGTTGTCTCCGATGCACACGTACGCACTAACAATTTCTTTTTGAATGGGAGGGATAGTAAGTAGATGATTTAATGGTGCATTCTCTAGAACCACTTTTCCAACCTCAGCAATGAGTAAACTATACCACATAAGAATTTCCAAAAAATTTCCTATATTTGGAGACCCCATCGCCTTGACCTGTCCACGAAAAGCCAATCCTTGTACAAGTAATAATCTAACAACATCCATACTTCTGATCAACCGAATGCGATATGCAACATTCAATACTTCTTTTCCAACAGACAAACATCTTGACGAACTTTGACTTTGATCTTTGGAAGAAAAAAAAAATGTCTTCTAACATTGTTGTGTGCACTATTTGTACATCCCACGTGATGCGGGGTTGATGCCGCAATTTTCCGATCCAGATTGAAGTCCACAAAATCGACGACAGAAGAAATCTCGGTGTCAAATATCGTGTGAGATTTGTATGGTAAGGCCGAGATTCTTGAAAAATCAATGAACGAGAACGTGAATGTTATAAATGATAATGGAAAATTATAGAAGATGATAATGAACTAAAATTGATAAAAATACATAAAGATAGAACCAAGATAGGCACTTACAAATAACCTTGACCGATTGGATCAAAAACCTCAACAAAGAGTTACCTTAACCCTTCCTTCTTCAACCTTACACAAGCCTTCTAAATAAGACAAGCACAATGAGGGATTAGTTTGACTAGTAGCACCAATCTTTAAGAAGATTAACACACACAAGAACAACCTAACAAAGACTCACAACTATTTAATCAAAGACTCTTTTTTTGATTGAATTGAAATGAATAAAACTCACACTTTGTTATGAAGTAACAAGTATCTCACAACGTATGTGCAAATATATCAATTAATAACTAACTGCAAATCTCGGCCTTATAGAGTTTATATAGGCGAGATCTCCTAAAAGATGAAGATTAAAATAATCCTATAAAATATAGGATAGAAAAATAAAACCTTTAGAATGTTTAGAGCTTTAAATAGACCTGTACAAATCCGGACCGGTCCGTCCAGCCCGCCCGCTCACCCGGAAAAAAAAACATGGGTATGGGTAGCTAGTTTAGCCCGTCAAGCCTGGCTCGGCCTTGCCTGTATTTGATGGGACGAGTATGAGTAAATACTTTAGCCCGCGAGTCAACCCAGCCCGGCCCGTATATAGTTATACATATAACTTTTTATATATACGTATATAATTTATATTGTTTTAAGTGTCACTTACTCTGATTTTTCATTTAGTTTTTTTAGAGTGTTTTGAGTGTCACATACTTGATTGTAATGGTACTTGTTGTTTTTCATGTATTTGAATTTATTCATTTTTGTGTGTTGATGGTGGTATAACTCATTGGTAGTGCACTATGCAGGTATAATTGGATTGAGAGTTTGTGTTAAATACATTATATTACTTGTTTTGAACGATAAATTCCGAGGAAAAACGTACAATCAAGTACATACGAGTCATTCGGGGTGGCCCGACAACCCGCCCGCTTTTTACGTGGGTGGACATGGACATCGTTTGTGCCCTGAACCCGGCTAGGGCCCGTTTTTGTACATGTCTACTTTAAAGGTATAAACCAACTAACTATAATCTTATCTAAATTTCGTTAAGATTCAAGATAATCTCGGCTGAGATTTATGAATATCTCGGCGGGATCTAAATGGTGGGGCCGATGTTTTCATTTGCTCTCCCTTGCTTCCATGATCATCTTTATCCATGTATGGCTCCTCCATAATATATATCAATGTAACTAAAGAAGACTTAGACATAAGTAGAGTCTCCTTAGACGTACATGATGCCAATAATCAAGCAACCTCTTCTTGGATAGATTATAATCTTGATGTAGTGATAGATCCTTCTGTAATAGAATGTGAAGATGATGTAGTCTCCTTTTACTTCAATGCTCTTACTCTAGCTGTAGTGATTGGTCCTTGTATAGGAGGTGTTGGGGATGGTCCCTCATCACCACATACTCTTTAAAATTTTCCGGACCGTTCTTCCAATTGCAAAACCCTTCATCACAAACGCATCATCATCAAATCTTTTGCCAACACCTCCTTGAAAAAAATAACATCAAAAGTAAAATGCGGCATCTTTAAAAACACTATATTCCAACCATTCAAACTCTTTGAACCACGTAGCAAGGAAAACCCTTTATTTATTTCCTTGCATACTTCGTGGAAAATCATGTGAGAATGGTTGACAAGCACCTTGAACGACATATTCCCTTTTCACAACATCTTTAACCCAATGCTCATAATCATTGATGGATTTGCATAATGCCGGATCACTAATAATACTAAATTCACAATTTGAATCACAAGACCTTTCCATTTGATCTCTTTTTTTTGCCAACAACATGATCTCTAACATCATTTTCATTTGATGCACCACCATTCATAGTAGGAGTTGAACTTGAACCTTCAACATTTGGAATCGATGTCTTTTTTGGAATAAGACACTTGTCCATATTACTAAATCCTGATAATACAATTAATGAATTTAGTTCAAACAAAATGGAATTTCTAAACCCTAAAATATCCAATTTAACAAATTTAACCTAATCAACTACTATCTTTTAAATTCAATCAATAAATATCAACAAATCAAACCTAATCAACTAGACAACTACTAACTTTTCAATCTAACATAACAAATTTACACATTACTTACAAGTAATAACTAACCTTGAGATTTACAAAGAGTGAGAGAGGCTACGACGGCAGACGAGCAACACTGTAGCGATCAAAAGACCTGTTGGTTGGCGAAGTAGGTGACAACAGACAAGTGACGGGATGATGAGCAACGGCAGCCGGCAGTGACGAGATGACTGGTGAATTGGTGAGGTTGGTGACTTTTTCTAGGCAACTGAGGGATTTCCTTAGTAGCTCCGCAACTAAGTTTTCTTTCTTTGTTCAGTTTTTTTTTATCAAAATGACGTTGTTTTGAAAGTTTTTTTTTACACTATTAACGACATCATTGGGGGGCACCTTCCCCCTGTGTACGTTTGTCCGCTGTTCGCTCCAAACGGTGTGTGCAAGCTTTAAATTTATAACCGAGGAAATATGCTTAAACAAGGATGCGAATCCGCAGTGTACGGATCAATTATAGTAAAAGCAAGAATTCCGGGGTGTCGATCTCAGGGACTTAGGTGAAACTAAGCAAGTATAGGTCGTCTATGTAACTAATAACCAGAAAAGCGATTAAGCAATCAAAAGATGATAATAAGGTCAATTAAAGAAAATATGCAAATTCTAGGGATTAAAGCATCTAGTTGTGATTCCAACTCAAGATCTCAAGATAAGCGGACAAAGTTGAGATTTTGCAAAGGGAAGGTGTTTCTAAAGTGGAATAGATCACCGGGTGAGTCTCACTACTCACTAACTCCAAACCAAAAGCTCCTATTACCGGGTAAGTCTCAAGGTACTAAGGAAATGAATTATAATCTCAAACCAACACACCAACTAAGGGAATAGAATCAACCTTTACCGAGTAATTCTCAAGCTAACTCACAAAGATGGAATGAAGGCACACTCAAACCCCAATAAAGGATAAACCTTTATTACCTACACTTATGATCTTGGATAAACAAACTAAGGAATCACCGGGTAAGTCTCATCCTAGGCTTGCATTGAACCAGGAAAGGTGTAATAAGAATAGGATTTGACAAACTCTAACACTTAACTCTCAGTTACGGATCAGAAAAGGTCACCTCGGTCAGTCAAGTTCCACCCCGGCCGAGATGTTCATCGACTGAACGAGATGCTCTAGGGTTAAGGTTTAAGACTCGAGCTTTCAGGGTCCTACTGGAATTAAAATTATTCTATCATTGTTTTTCCCACAACTTTCAGCCAATCACCCTAGAATCGTACAAGAAAATTAGCCACTCATCATCATGAAAACAATAATCGAATAAAAGGAAAAGGAATGAATATTCGAACAAGTAAACCTTGAGAAAAAGGCTTCACTAACTGAATCGAATAAACAACAAATCAGCGTTCCTTGGATCACAAATCCAACAAGACAATAAAACCAAAGGGAATCTAAGAAAATCTTACAAATCCCCTCAAAAGCTATCACAAAGCTATGAACTTCCTTCCTTCAATCTTCAAAACTTCCTTCAAACTTCCAGAAATCCTTCCTTACTACAATTGGGAGAATATTGTTGATCAAAAGATGGTTGAATTGTGGAAAATCCAACCCTTTATATAGGAGAATTATCTTCCAAAGATAATAATATCTTAAAAATATAATTTCCTAATAAAATATATCTTATCTCCAAAATAGATCTTCTAAATATATGATCTTCCTTCCAGAAATCCAGGCCAAAAATAAAAGATCTCTCCTTCCAAAAATAAAAGATCTCAGCCAAATAAACTATATCTCGCCGCGTCAGGGTATTCGCCTCGGTCGGGGCGCTCCTCTAGATCACCTCGGTCGAGGTGACACTGTAGCTGACCGAGGTGAATCTCAACTGAATGTGAAATCTATCGAATCTGGTCCAAAGTAAATCTTCTTTGTTAATTCCTTGCTTCCTGAGTTTTCTTTTAAGCTCCTAAATGTAGCTCCAATGACTCCTTTGTTCCTTAGCTCCATTTCGGTCCAAAATGTGCCATTTTACCTATGATTACAACGAAACTTGGTGTAGACCTCGATTCCCGTAAAAGTAGATGAAACGACAATATAATCACATAATATACATTCAAACATGAAGAATATTGAAGATAAAATGTCTAAACAAGTCCCAAAATATAGACTATAATACATGCTATCAAAATAACCCATACTTGTCCCCAAGCAAGTTCCAAATCTTAAGTACAAGATAGAATGAATTATAAGTCATAAAGATAAATGAAAAGTATTTCAAAACATTTTTGGTGGTGTGCTCCACTCATAGATCACTCTAAGAGAATGCTTCATGGTATTTAAAATCAAAACATGATCAAAACATTTTATAAATATAGGAAAGTTGTTCATCTTTGCATAAAATCATAGAATGCATAATAAATTATAGTTATCGAAATTAATCATGTATAATCCAGTTTAAACCAACAAGTCAATCAACAAGCTCGAGGTCTCAAGGGCTTTTCAAAAGAAGGTCAAGAAATGTGTGAGGGTGGGATGTATATAGGGAGTGTGGTGCTAGAATCCGGGAAAAAGGATCTTCACTTCACTTGCTTTAGAACTTCAACATCTTCGACCAATAAGCTTTGCTTATTTACTTTTTACTTTACTTTTTGGGATGCATGGACAGAGGTGCATGTAATACCTGGAAAATTTAATTTTCGTTTAAAACCCGAGCGAACCGGATTCCGATTTGCTAACCTTTATGTGACCTTAATTCACATAAAGTGATAAATATTGTAACTTGTAATACCCGGAAATTTTATTTCCGGTAAATACCGAATCATCATAAACCTTGTCATATAATGTGAAAAGTTAAGCACAAAAAAAATGTTTTTATCAACTTCTATAATTTTATGTGAGGCTTAAATCTTCTTACATAATCCTTAGTTTTATAAATTAAAAACACTTTATCATTTTATGTGGAATTTTTACACACATAAAATATATCTATCTTCCTTAGAGTTTTATTCTTGCAAGACTAATCTAAATAACCTTCTTAACAAGCATGACAAGCCTTTGAAACACACCAGCGACCTCCCCTGCTAGCCATAGACGCTCCTCCCTTCCATGTAACTACAGCCCTCCCACCTTCACGTAATTGCAACCCTGGATCGACTGAGTACAACCGGCACATCGTCTTCCTCTTGCACGCAGGACGCCGCTGGTGAGTCTCGCATCCCCTCTGTCGTCGTGCACAAGCAGCACCTGGGCGTCCTTCTGCGCATAGGAGCCGGCAAGACCAACAGTCACGAGCGGCAGCAAGAGCGTTCGCCCTTCTGCACATCCCTTCACCTTGGATCCGGCACCCAGGGAAGCTCGTTTTCCTTTACTGCCGACACCGGCAACGAGTCCGGATGTGTCTAGATGCTCAGCGGCACAACACACCTTGGACACAACTATTAACCGAACCTTCCATCCTCTTTAGTAGTATCGAGCCCTCCAGCCTTGCGGTGTAGCGGACTTCAAGCAGACAGATGCCTAGCCTCGCACCTCTGTCACTCCTCCCTCTAGTGTTCGCACGTGCGTTGATCTACCTCTCTACCCAGCCTACATCGACCTACTATCGTGGCTCATCCATCGCCTTCATCATATACAGCTAGGGGGAGACAATAGCAACACTTCTGCATTGATAAGCAAAGGAGGGGCACATTCTATTGTCTCTGCAGTCACTCGATATGAAGGAGAGTGCGGAATCTTCATCACACCAGCGGAGAGATCCAAGAGCACATCATATCTCCCTTCGAGTCTTGGAATCGAGTAAGGTGGATACCCTTGCTTCCTTGCACTTCTTTCCACACCTTTTGTGTCTAATGAATGCTCTTCATGTCTCCTAATCATGCTCAGAAAATCCATAGAAGAAACAGTGAAGATATAGGAGTTTTCTGAATTTTCGGAAGTGACGAGCAGTCAACTTCGGGTCCAATTTTGGGTAAGTTAGAATACTTTTTTATTGCTTAATTTTGGATATGTTGTAGTCAGTAGTACATAGTAGATCATAATAAAATTTGGGAAGAATCGAAGTTACGGTTTGAGAGTTATGATGTTGCAAAGTTGACTCCTCATGCAGTTTTTATAAGTGTGCTGAATGTTGAGAAAAACAGCATGTGATACAGTTTTGTGAGATGGTTTTGAATAGGATTTTGATCTCCTTTGCTTCTGAATTTTGGATATATTATAGATAAGATTTTATAGTAGAACATATTAAAATTTGGGATAAATCCAGCAAGCGGTTTAGGAGTTATGATTTTTCAAAGTTAAGACAGGGTGCTGTTTTTTTAAGTGTTTGCTGAATTTCCAGAAACTGTGTTAATCAGTCGAGTTTGAGCATACTTTTTTATGCCTTAGAGATAAGATCCACTGTTCAGTTTTTGATATGTTGTTTAGTTCCATGCATAGGTTAATATGTCAAAAGTTGGGATGAGTCCAACAGTGGGATTTCGAGTTATAGAGGCTCCAAGTGGACTTGTTGTACAGTTAGAAAACATACTCAGATTTTGGCTTAGTATAGGAAATTTCAAGTATTGTAACCAACTTTGAAAATTTTTGTAGAAGTGATGGGTGAATTGTTTTAAGAAATTCTTGCTCCTAGGAGTAGATGAGATATCATAGATGATCTAGAGAATTATTTCGGAATTTTTATAAGTTTATTCGAATTTCATATTTGAAGCCGAAGTTGGACCTTAACAATCTTCCGGAAAAATAGGAAAATGGGTAAATTGCCAGTTTGTAACGAAACTCATCTTTAGGAGTTAGAATATGACTTTTTAGTCTCAAATAAGGGTTTAGGCATGAATTATGGAATTTTTGGAAGTTTCGGGACCAAGGGTAAAATAGTCATTTTACCATAAATTGGTACTGTATTAAATTCTGTTCTAATAGGATCTATTACCTTAGAAGTCTTAGACTTCTAATTACCTAGAAAGTGTGCTGAGACACTTGCCTCCTTTGACAGGCAACCGAGTTATACAGTTATAAATTGAGTTGTGATTAAGAGAGTCGAGATCTGATTTAGGTAAGTCCACGGACTTACTTAGTTGGCTTCTTGTATGAGTGTAATGTGTATGAGTGGTGTTTGTTAGTTATGATAAATAACGAAACCGGATTAGGCTGACTTTATTACTTACGTAATTGACCCAAGTGTATGATAACGGGTCGTGACATCATCTGCCTAGCTCTTGCGAGAGTCTAGGAGGTTCCCTACGACCAACCCAGTCAGGTAGACAGTCAAATGCATTAGTACCATTCTGCGTTGGTAAACGGGGACAGGGGTGAGGTTTGGGAATCCCTCGTGTCACAAAATAAGTATCATTAGTAATAACCTATCACCTAATTAAAGATAATAAAAGGATTGAGTGTTGCATGTTGATTGTGTATGTTGTGTGTTTGTGCTTTTACCTTTATACTTATGCATAGAATGTTAGCTAACGGTGTTATACCGCTTGTAGATGCCTTGCAATTTAAGACAGTTGTAGAGAGATCCGGAGGGAATGGTCAGCCGGGTCCACGTACTCATTTAGTTGGGGACGGGGATGTCTTATGTTCTTCATATGTGTTATTTTGGTACCTTTGCTTTGTAAGGCTGATACATATTCTTCATGTATATATTGTTTAAAGTTTTCAAATGTTTAAAATACTTTTGTGCCTTGTTGTAAGATCCAAGTAAAATTGTTGTCAAACTAAGGTCGGGACCCATTGTGAGGTCCTAACTAGTAGCTCCCCGAGTTCTCAGAATTTGGGGTGTTACAGTGCACAATAACCGAAGCCTAGGAGATCAGCAATCATCAATTTCTCGAGATGCCTCAAACTCTTGATGCACATACCATGACCCGTTAGGAATATCGCTCAATCCAACTTTGGCAAGACACAAACACCCGGCTATGTGAATGGTGCCGAGTTAATCATCATCATGATTGACTTCCCCAAACCTATTTTTTTTCTTTCTAACTTTCAGCCAACATCTGAACTTCACTTTCACTTGCTTTTCATTTGCTTGCTTCCAATTTCCCGGATAGGTAAAGGGAGGCAAATGTGTATATGAGGGGCTAAGCATGATCAAGAAGAAGAAGAGAAGAGAATGAATGGCCTTAATCATCCCAAGAAGAAAGTGATAGAACTCATCATGTGGTGTCAACCTTCAATTTCAACATAATTTGGATAAAACAAAGTATTAAACATGCCACAAATTTCAAACAAAGCATTTAGCAACTTAAACATATAATAAAACCTTTCAAACATATGAAGATTTCAAAACCAATCTGCAAACAAAATCATCACTTAGGTCATATCCAGAAGGGAAGCACAAAAACCGTTTCGAAAACTCTTTCAGTTAAACTGTCTCGGTCGATATGTTCTAGGTCAACCGAGGTACTTGACCTCGTCTGGCAAGAATCACCCCGGTCGAGGTCATAAAATTTTTTTTCTTAACAAGTTTTTGACGTTTTTCTCAAACAAATAACGTGTATGCATGCATGTAATCTCACATAAGCACCTAGAGCCAAATAAGATCATAATCAAAGATCAAGAGAGTCATACAAGTACCCCATACTTGGGACACATTGTCCCAATGGGTCAAATATAAGTCAGAAGAACATAATACTCACCAGACATAGCTGAACTGGATAAAGCAATAAGAAACAGCTCCCAGATAAGATCATCTCGGTTGGTGAAGAACATCTCGGTCGAGGTCCTGTGACTGCACCCGAGATGTGTCTCAGTCAAGCTCTGTCCTCTCAATTTCTCGAACTTTTGTCCTTCTAGTGTAGCTCTTGAGTTGTAATCCTTCCTTAGAGAGTACCTGATTTCTGTCTAGAGGACGCCAAAAGCAAAGTAAAGCAAAGCAAAAGCAAACTATCTAAAGCTAGACTAGAAAAGAGAAAAGAAAGAAATATCTTGGGTTGCCTCTCAAAAAGCGCTTGATTTAAGGTCGCTAGCTGGACCGTACGGCATCCCTAAACATGCTGGAAGGTATCCTCACCCCATACTTCACCTTCATCATGGGGTGAGATAAAGAAGTCTATCAAACGTTCCAGCAAATGTAAGTGCTCATCGGGGAATGAATTATCGATGGGTGGGTCGTCCTTCTTGCGTGAAGAGAGAGGTAGCCGGCTGAGGTGATCCGCAACAGAATTTTCGGATCCCTTCTTATCGCGAATCTCTAGGTCAAACTCTTGAAGCAAGAGAATCCATCGAATAAGACGTGGCTTAGCATCCTTCTTAGCAAGTAAGTAACGAATAGCTGCATGGTCAGTGTAAACAATAACTTTTACTCCAACTGAGTAAGAGCGAAATTTCTCAAAAGCATATACAACCGTCAAAAGCTCTTTTTCGGTGGTGGCGTAGTTTAGTTGGGCTTCATCTAGCGTCTTGCTAGCATAGTAAATGGCGTTGGTCCGGCCATCCTTCTTTTGTCCAAGCACCGCTCCTACCGCCACATCACTCGCATCACACATGATCTCAAAGGGCAAGGTCCAATCCGGAGGTTGGATAATGGGAGCGGAGATCAACGCTTCCTTAATCCTATAAAATGCATCAAGACATTCTTGCAAAAACTCAAAAACAACATCCTTATTCAAGAGTTTAGTTAGTGGTTAAGAAATCTTCGAGAAATCCTTGATGAACCTCCTATAGAAACCTGCATGCCCGAGAAAACTCCGCACACCCTTAACAGAACAATGGGGAGGAAGTTTCTCGATAGTCTCGATCTTAGCTCGATCAACCTCAATACCTCGGTTGGAAATGAGGTGTCCTAGCACGATGCCTTCATTAACCATAAAATGACACTTCTCCCAATTCAAAACGAGATTAGTGTCTTCACATCTTTGTAGCACTAGAGAAAGGTTAGATATACAATCATCAAAAGAGGAACCATATACTGAATAATCATCCATAAATACCTCCATGATCTCCTCTATGTACTCGGAAAAGATAGCCATCATGCATCGTTGGAAGGTAGCGGGTGCATTACATAATCCAATTGGCATCCTCCTATAAGCGAATGTCCCCCATGGACAAGTGAAAGTGGTCTTCTCTTGATCATCCGGATGGATAGGAATCTGAAAGAAGCCACTATAACCATCTAAATAGCAAAAATATGAATGTTGGGCTAACCGTTCGAGCATTTGATCAATGAAGGGAAGTGGAAAATGGTCCTTCCGAGCTGCCACGTTCAGCTTCCTATAATCGATTCACACCATCCAGCCCGTACTCGTTGTTCTTATTCGTCACAACGGTAATCCCTCCTTTCTTCGGAACTACATGCACTGGGCTCACCCACTTGCTATCCGAGATAGGAAATATGATACCTACATCCAACAACTTAAGAATTTGTTTCTTCACAACCTCTTTCATGATCGGATTTAACCGTCTTTGAGGTTCCCGTGAAGTCTTATGATCGTCCTCTATTAGTATTCTATGCATGCAGAAAGAGGGCTTAATACCAATAAGATCATCAATAGTATAACCCAAAGCCTTTTGATGCTTTCTCAGGACATGCATTAGTTTAGATAATTCAGTTTCGGAAAGGGAAGCACTAACAATAACGGGATAAGTAGAATCCGGTCCAAGAAAAGCATACCTCAAGTGACTTGGAAGCGGTTTAACCTCCACAACTGGGGGTGCTTTTTGAGGGGGATCCTTGCTTCCTCCTCCGAGTGGAGTAGACTTAGATCAAAGAACTGGACTTTCAGAATTCTCAGTTGACATCATCTCGCTTTCGACCTCGGTCGAGGTCTAGAGTAGGTGACCGAGATGTTCTTCAGTCAAGAATACCGCGCTTGGTTCCAGAAAGTGCCTTGGTCGAGGTACTAGAACTGGGACCGAAACTGGAGATTCTCTTCTCCTGGATTAGTCTTTCAATCTTAGCTCCTGGATCTTTTTCTAGTGCCTTTAAGCTCCGTATATCTGCATCACAAGAAGCATCTATACCTTCCTCCATTAAGCTAAAACTAATAACTCTTTCAAGAGGATCATTAATAAGGATAGAGCTCACTAATTCTCTTGATTCTTCTTCATCATAGATGTTGAAGATATCATCCTCCAACGGCTCTTCTTTCATTGCAGCCAACAATGCAAACTCCACTTGATCTCTGCCAATGTTAAATTGCAACTTGATGTTCTTACAATCCACATTGCAACCCGAAGTTGCTAGAAATGGTCTCCCGAGAATGATAGGGACGAGATAGTATGCGGGAATATCAAGCAAAACAAAGTTTATAGGTAAGTAGAAGTTACCTAACTTAACCGGAACGTCTTCCAAAATGCCCACGGGATGGGTAATGGAGCGGTCCGCCATGTATAATCTTATCTTCACCGGCTTGGGCTCTCCAAGTCCGATCTTCACACATAGCTCCAGCGGGATGATGCTCACGCTGGCTCCTAGATCACACAACGCCTCACAAGTAACATCCCCAACTTGAATGGGAATACAAAATGAGCCGGGATCTCTCAACTTAGGTGGCATCTTCTCCTTCCTGATTTGAATGAGCTCCGAGGATTTAGATGTCATCCTTACTTCACAAAAATCTTCCAGCTTCCTCTTCCTTGATAGAATCTCTTTTAAGAACTTCCCATAGGCGGACATCTCCTAGAATAGCATCAAGGAAAGGGATGTTAATATGTAATTTATTCATCAAGTTAAGGAACTTACCAAAGTGCTTGTCTAGATGTGCTCTAGCCCTTGACTGGGGGATTGGAAGTGGTGGTTTATATGCAGGAGGTGGGACATAAACTTTAGTTTTGTCCGACGCTTTTTGAGACTCCACCTCGGATGGTACCTCGACCGAAGTGTTCTTCGTCTGTACCTGGACCGAGGTGTTCTTCATCTGCACTGGCATCGACCGAGACACTGGATCTGTAGTTTTCAATCGACTTCTCGTCGTTATTGCCATGATCTGTCCTTTTGGGTTGCTCTCTGTCCTTGTTGGGAGCTTCCCTGGATCTCTTGGCGCTTCATTCGCCTTATTAAAGAATTGTTGCTCTAAGGCTTTTTGTGCCTTCGAAAATGAAGTCATGGACGTCTCCATAGCATTGAGCTTGATCAAGATGGCCTCCAGCACTGCATCTTTCTTCGCTGGTTGGGACGAGCTTGATCTACGCTCTTGGCTCTTCAATTGAGTAGAAGAAGAAGAAGAGAATGGATTAGAAGAATTATTAGAATTTGAATTAGAATAAGGGTTACCCGGATTTTGATTGTTGTATCTCCAATTGTTGCTATTGGAGCCTCTATTGTTGTTGTAGTTGTTGTTCCGGGAACCTTGATTGTTGTTTCCTGAGCCTTGATTTCCTCCTTCTTCCTTTCTTGTGTGAGCAACCAAAAGGTCCTTCAATTGCTTCACATCATTCTTGAGGGAGAGAGTTGATTATCATTTGATGGAGTTTCCTGGAAGTTAACTCTCTTAACTCCATTTTCAGCTCCTTGGTGAGAGTATTTCTCCATGTGCAAAGCTTGTTTCTCAATGAACTCCCAAGCTTCATCAATCGGCATGTCCATGAATGTGCCGGCGGATAGTAGTTGAAGGTTGAATTGGGTAGCTCCATCCAATCCCTTGAAATAAATCTCCATCAATTCCATCTTTGGAATCCCGTGGTGTGGGCAATCCAATAGAACATCTTTAAATCTCTCCCATTACTTGGACAAACTCTCCTTGTCCTTCATGATGAATGCATTGATCTTCCCTCTCATTTCAGCGGTTGTGGAGGGGGCAAAGAATTTTGTTAAGAACTCCGTCGTCATCTCCTCCCAAGTGTTGATCTTTCTGGGAGGAAGAGACTGATACCAAGTAAGTGCCCTGTCTTTCAAAGAAAAGTAAAAAGGCCTTAGCTTATAATTATTATTTTCCAGCCTTGAAGGTCTCAAGGTCTCCATCAAAATCTCATAGTTTTGCAAATGTTGATGCGGAGACTCCCTTTCTAAACCTCCAAACTGGCATTGGCGGATCATGGATAGAACTTGCGGTCGAAGTTCATAATCATGCTCCGCTGGATCACCTAGGTTGACTCCTGGACGCCTCACTTGCTGGTTTGGCGCCGTTGCCGGGGCAACTGGAGCGGGGTCCTGCCTCGGTCGAGGGTATGGTCGATGCAGAATCTGAGCTCGTAACTTAGCCATATCTGCTTCAATCTCTGCAGCTCTGGTGCGATTTCGCTCCCTCTCGTGTTGTAGTTCTTCCGTACTGAGGCGCAGCTGTTCCGTCGCCTCATTCAATTCGGCTTCAAGATCGCGATCGTCTCGGTTGGCCATTTTCGCTTCTTTCAAGCGTCTTTTGTATGTCTTTTCTGGTTCAGGATCGTAAGGAACGATTTCCTTTCCCGCACGGGTTCTTTGCATAAACCTAAGAAGAAGAACCTGCGAAAGTCACTCAAGTAGAGTGGTTAGTAGCAACAGGGGCAAAAGCCCCGAAAGTCTACCGCAACCGGCTTGATCTAGACCAAGTCCCCGGCAACGGCGCCAAAAAACTTGTTCGCTCCAAACGGTGTGTGCAAGCTTTAAATTTATAACCGAGGAAATATGCTTAAACAAGGATGCGAACCCGCAATGTACGGATCAATTATAGTAAAAGCAAGAATTCCGGGGTGTCAATCTCAGGGACTTAGGTGAAACTAAGCAAGTATAGGTCGTCTATGTAACTAATAACCACAAAAGCAATTAAGCAATCAAAAGATGATAATAAGGTCAATTAAAGGAAATATGCAAATTCTAGGGATTAAAGCATCTAGTTGTGGTTCCAACTCAAGATCTCAAGATAAGCGGACAAAGCTGAGATTTTGCAAAGGGAAGGTGTTTCTAAAGTGGAATAGATCACCGGGTAAGTCTCACTACTCACTATCTCCAAACCAAAAGCTCCTATTACCGGGTAAGTCTCAAGGTACTAAGGAAAGGAATTATAATCTCAAACCAACACACCAACTAAGGGAATAGAATCAACCTTTACCGGGTAAGTCTCAGGCTAACTCACAAAGATGGAATGAAAGCACACTCAAACCCCAATAAAGGATAAACCTTGATTACCTACACTTATGATCTTGGATAAACAAACTAAGGAATCACCGGGTAAGTCTCATCCTAGGCTTGCATTGAACCAGGAAAGGTGTAATAAGAATAGAATTTGGCAAACTCTAACACTTAACTCTCAGTTACGGATCAGAAAAGGTCACCTCGGTCAGTCAAGTTCCACCCCTGCCGAGATGTTCATCGACTGAACGAGATGTTCTATGGTTAAGGATAAAGACTCGAGCTTTCAGGGTCCTATTGGAATTAAGATTATTCTATTATTGTTTTTCCCACAACTTTCAGCCAATCACCCTAGAATCGCACAAGAAAATTAGCCACTCATCATCATGAAAACAATAATAGAATAAAAGGGAAAGGAATGAATATTCGAAAAAGTAAACCTTGAGAAAAAGGCTTCACTAACTGAATCGAATAAACAACAAATCAGCGTTCCTTGAATCACAAATCCAACAAGACAATAAAACCAAAGGGAATCTAAGAAAATCTTACAAATCCCCTCAAAAGCTATCACAAAGCTATGAACTTCCTTCCTTCAATCTTCAAAACTTCCTTCAAACTTCCAGAAATCCTTCCTTACTGCAGCTGGGAGAATATTGTTGATCAAAAGATGGCTGAATTGTGGAAAATCCAACTCTTTATATAGGAGAATTATCTTCCAAAGATAATAATATCTTAAAAAGATAATTTCCTAATAAAATATATCTTATCTCCAAAATAGATCTCCTAAATATATGATCTTTCTTCCAGAAATCCAGCCCAAAAATATAAGATCTCTCCTTCCAAAAATAAAAGATCTTAGCCAAATAAAATATATCTCGCCACGTCAGGGTATTTGCCTCGGTCGGGGCGCTCTTCTAGATCACCTCGGTCGAGGTGACACTGTAGCTGACCGAGGTGAATCTCAACTGAATGTAAAATCTCTCAAATCTGGTCCAAAGTAAATCTTCTTTGTTAATTCCTTGCTTCCTGAGTTCTCTTTTAAGCTGCTAAATGTAGCTCCAATGACTTCTTTGTTCCTTAGCTCTATTTCGGTCCAAAATGTGCCATTTTACCTATGATTACAACGAAACTAGGTGTAGACCTCGATTCTCGTAAAAGTAGATGAAGCGACAATATAATCACATAATATATATTCAAACATGAAGATTATTGAAGATAAAACATCTAAACACGTCCCAAAATATAGACTATAATACATGCTATCATCCGCCCCTGGGGAGAGCATGAATATATGTTTAAATGTTTTGAGGTAGAAACAACATTAATTTTGGAAAGAGTGACCTGGATGATGTTGACACCACTTGGAGGGTTAATCTAATTAAAGATTTAGGTAAAAATGTTGGTAATGAAAGGGATGAAGGCCCAAAGATGAAGATGTGTTTCACTAGAGGCATAGTTACAAAGAGCACACAAATCATCATCAATAAGACCCCATTAGAAGATATGATCTTTGGTCAAAAGCCTATAAAGAATGGAAAGCCATGCTATGAAAGAGCATTTGGGAGGGTGACATCCTTTCCATACAAAGTTGGCCTAAGGAACAGTAGGACGAAGAACATCACAGACGTATAAGGCATTGACCTTACCAGAGGAGGAGCAAGGTAAGGTTAGCGGATTGGCCCCAATGTGAGGATCTTGCCTCTAGTTTGAAGTTGTTTCCAACTCCAACTACCCTACGGTCTTGCCATGATGGTCCGGATGGAATATAATTTGAGGATGTTAGGAGAGTGGAAGTGAACAGCGAATATTTAAAGTGTTGGTAACAATGCCCTTATTACCAACCATATGTGGTGAGAAATTTTCCAACATAATCTACAATACCATAGAATGTTATTATTTCCAACTGAAGAACCGGTAGGTGAAATAAATAAGATAAAGATACTCTAGAAGGGGGGGGGGGGAGGGGTTGAATAGAGTATGAGAACTTTTCGCAAACCAAATCTCAAGGCCTTGAAACTCCTTTCAAGGGCCTTGATGTCAATTTGTGCTCTTAGTGAAACTTTGATTTCAAGGGCTTTGAAACAACTTTCAAGAGCCTTGACTTCGTGCACCTTCAAAAAAAAAGTTAGTCATAATAGCAAAATATAGTGTGGAATGTAAAAGATTGACACGAGGATATGTTTATGAAGTTCGACTCTAAATAGCCTACTCTCCGCCCCAGGGTATAGCCTTAGGATCTAACTATCTATTATCAACTTCAAAGAGTTCTAAATACAATCTAGAAGAAATCCCCTTCTTCTCTCACTGTAGCCAATGCTACGATCTAGCTCAAACTCTCAACCTAGTTATAATAGCCTAGTTACTTCGCAGTGTAACACACACTCTAGTAGAATACTATTTAGATCTTCCAATAGAGCTCTTGTCTTTTCTCTCTCTAAAGGGATAAAGCTTTTGCGTATAGATCTTCCAATGAAGACGTAAAGATGTTTTCCGTGTATGCTTGTCTGTCTTTCTTCTTCGACCATCATCTTCATTTATACTCTTCTATGGAGAGGTCTTCTAACCGTTGGAGAGATGACCGTTTGAACATGAATCTTCTTCTCCATGAAGATCGTTTCTTGTTTCGAGATAAGGTAGATGTTGCAAATCTTTAACTCCTGAAAACACGTCGAGTCCTTAGCTTCTTGATCTTCTCGTCCTCTGTTGAATCGAAAGAGAAGATATTTTGCCGCTTTTATTTTTATAAAATCTTCGGTTGAGATCTTAGTTGAAAAAGGTCTTCCATAAAATCATTCTGTTTGAGCAAATCTTCCTGAAAAATCTTCTTTGCATTTGAATCCTTGTTTCGTGCATCTATATATAACTCCAAGGCCTTTGAGATCGTCCACTTGTAAAAGTTATCTTCCTTGTCCTTAAGTTATACTTCAAGGCCCTTGAATCAAGGCCCTTGATATTTGATAAAACCTGCACTGAATTCAAACTAACCAAGCATCTAGAGAATATAATCAGTACATTGTTAGTATATCCAACTACTACATCTGTGTTAAGTCTTCCATCATCAACACATGTCAAACATTATAAACAAGGTGGAGTTTTCACCAACAATAAAGAGTATGAGATTATCCATTTACTTATAGTGTGGAAAAGAAGTCCCTATTACCGACCATTAAAGGTGTGGAATTTTGCTATATAACAGACGACGTACAAGACATTGCATACACTAAATTAGCATAAAACCCAACATATTTGAGCATTGCTAAATTCAACGTAGAAAAAGATAATACAAAGTATCCATATAGTGAACTAAATTCGTCATTAATGTAATTTGGCACATGTGAATATCATAAAATTAAAATGTTATAAATGTAAACAACCAAATTATAACAACATAACATGGGACAAACGTTAATTTACATAAAATCGAATACTTACTCGTAACAATACTGGAAGTTTAAAACTTCATAAACTTAAATTTCAAATACTAACTCCAAACATTCAAACATTACATCACCCAATTATATGCAGTTAATATCTAAATGCAAATAATATAAAGTAAGCAAATCATAAGTAGTTCAAACATACTAAAACGAAATAAAATATTATTATTTTTAAACACTACCAATTTACCTTTGGATTTTGTTCATCCCCAATTCCCCAATTATCTTTGCAAACTTTGTAAATCACTCTATGGTCTAAAACAAGCTCTCCGGGCATGGTATTTCACTCTCAGTGATCGTCTAGTCACCCTTGATTTTACTATGTCTCGTACTGATCAATCCCCTTTCACATTCAAAGAGAAATCAGATGTTCTTTTTGTCCTAGTCTATGTGGATGATATTCTGCCATAGCCTCATGATCCATCCTTGCACATAAATTCATCACCTCACTATCATCCCATTTTCCAATATATTCTCCAACTCCTTTGGATTCTACATGTCTCAACACAAATACATTCTCCAACTCCTTCACAATACGAATATGCAGAAAGCCAAACCCGTCTCCACATCAACGGTAATACACTGTGACTTTGCTTCCTCTGATTCCCCTGGAAAAAAGTGCCGTTGGCTTCCTCCGTCATCTAGCATTAACTCGGCTAAAATATTATTTGCCGTAAACAAGGTGTGTCAATTCATGCACAAGCCATGCCAAGTACATTTTTAAGCTGTAAAGCGTATTTTACTCTATCTCAATTCTACCCCCTCTATGTCCCTTCACCTCTCCTCCTCAAACACTTCCTCTCTTTGGTTTCTATGATGTTGATTGGGTTGGTGACCGTCTTGACAAACGTTCGACTACTGCTTACTACATCTTTTTTGGGTCGTCATAAGTGTCACAGTCATCTAAGAAACAATCGACAGTGGTTGAGTACCGATCATTAGGAAAAACATCATGTGAACTTATCAGGTTACAAAATTTCCTTGTTGAATTATGAGTTTTTCTGCATTATCCTTCCATTATGTGGTGTGATAATATTGGTGCCACATATCTTGCTGCGAATCCAGTCTTCCACCGGAGAACGAAACATATTGATATGGACTCCGACTTGGTTCGAGAGAGAGAGAATCTCATGCAAGACTCCCCAAGTTGCATTCATCTCCTCCAAAAATCAAATTGCGGATGCTCTAACCAAAACTCTTGCAGCTCCTCGCTTTACATTTTTACGATCCAAACTGTCCATGTGCGAGTTTAGCTGGAGGGGCTTACCGGAACACATTGTCTAGAGCCCAAATGAACGCAGTCCATAGGCCCAATCTCACATAAGTTGATATACCCTGCTTGAATTGCTATAAATATTGCCCTCTATTGATTGTAAGGTTTCGTGATATACATGATCCTTGCACAAATACAAAACACAGACCGATCTAAGTTTGCAGTATAGGGGATAATAATCCTCAAATTTTGTCGATTAGTGTAGGGGGTATTTGAATTGGTGTGTGAGTACATGTATATTGGTTTGATCTATCTTAGAGCTAGCCCTCTAAGATAGATTCACCCTCATAAAAACAAATAAAAAATCCGATAGGATATGTCTTCCACATATTGGACGTACATCTTATAAGAATATACATATGTTACAAGGATTGTAATAAGGAAAGAATCCAATTCCATCATTTAGTGGGTGGGTATTGTGTTATTAATTGGGTCGGTATATATTTATTTATTGAGTAATATGGAGCGATCATTTAGATAAGCAGCTAGGTGGGTCGATGGCACCAGTAGCAACCCCTTTAGCATTGGCGCAGGTGGCTTGAGCGGTCTTGCCCTTGTAGGTGAGCTTGATATCGGACATTTTGATATCTTGACATGGGAACTTGGCACTGCAGTCGATCTTGACGGCGACTTGAGTGTCGGAGGAGCCATGAATGCCTTTGAAGGTGACGTCACTGATCTTCACCCCCGAAGCCTGTATATATAATACATATATTATGGATGAATTGATCAAAATTAATATTTAATTAATTTATAGGACAAGCTAGCTAGGACATATATATATACATCAGTAGGGCAATCCTTTGCGTGCGGACAGTAATGCTGGTCGATGATGATCGGGTTTTGTGTGTTCACCATGGTTGCGTCCTGGAAGACAATACCCTTTACGAAACCGGTACTTGCTCTTGCCCATGACTTAATCCTCACCCCATTCTGCGATCCAGTGAACTTGACATCCTTAACGGTCACGTTTTGTACTCCGGGCTCACTTGCAAACTTCCCAAGGCTTCCGATACTGTCAATTCAAATCCATGCAGTTAACTTGTAAGTGATCGCCCCTACCTTTTTGTGATATCAATAAGTCAATCAGAATCTATATATGTACCTAATACCGTGACCCGGCCCGCAAGCAAATCTCTCGATCCAAATGTTGACGGCTCCGACGCCAAGGCACACACAGTCGTCGCCCGTGGCCACTTTTGTGTCAAGCATAGTCACTCCGGTCGACTTCTGGACGTGGATGCCGTCGGTGTTTGGGCTATCACCGGGAGCTGTGGCGGTGACTCCTTTCAACATGACATTCTTGCATTCGTTGATAGCAATGTGGTAGAGTTGGCTGTTGGTGGAGGTGAGTCCGTTTATGACTATGTCTTGTGAGTTGGTAAAGCACAAACTCTGTCCAACACCATTCAACACATACGTACAATATTATTATTATTATTATTATTATATATATAATCAGGATGCAATGCAATGCAACACAACTCTCCATTTTTGTTTCACTACGTACGTAGTACTTACCGTTACACCAAAAGGACACTTGTCACCGGCGCCTTTCATCTTGCAATCCCATAGTGTTTTGCCCTGACCATCAAGAGTGCCACCAGATATGGTGACTCCGTTAACATACTCAAACGACAGCCACAGGACGGCGTCGCCAAACACCTTGTAATCGGGGGCCACCAAGACACCGTCGATTTTAAATGTAATGGCTTTGTTCTTACACGAAGTTCCGCTGAAGACGACCGGGGACGACACCAGGAACCTCCCTGAGGGGACAGTGATCGTCGCAGGCCCTGTAGCGGAGCAAGCAGATGTCCATGACTTCTTTAGAGCGTCGGACGAGTCGGTTTTCCCGTCTGGCTTGGCCCCGGAGTCGACAATGTTAAAGGTTGAAGCCCCTTGAGATAAGGAATGCGACATGATCATGACTAGAAGGAGGAAGAAGAACACCCGGATAAAAGCCATTTTGCTACTTATATATTTATGGTACGTACGTAGAGAGATCGAGCTGGGGAGGATTGAGGTTTGACTTGGAAAGTACGTGAGAGTGGTATGAGGATGAACTTGAATTGATGTTCAAATTAATTCGTGGATTTATAGGGTTTAGGAATATCATATAGCAATATAACATGCATGATTAGGCAAATTAGGCACATTAGGTGCAATAAGCCCATAACATGTATTAGTATTTCCATTCAAAAACAATGGTTTCTACTTAGTTTAGATGACATTTAGTGATACCTAATGCATTCGTATATTTATATTAAGAGTCCATTTAAAATTGCTAAAAATTATTTTTAAAAATTGAATATTTTTTATCGATAAAAAATCGTGTTGGTTTAACGATTAAAATAAAATGTTAGAGGTCTAAATATAATCATTTTAATCACGTTTCTTTCCTTTAACTATTTCTGTTTCAACCCTCGAACCATATAATCACTAAATGAAATTCTTCGTAAAACAAATTTAATAATAAAGTGTCAAGTCCTCCTACATTATATATTTGTTTTAATTTTTTATCAAAGGATATTGAATATGGTCCATGGAAGTATATTGAATGTTTGATTTAGTTGTTACATTTATTTTGTACCATTTTTTGAAAATATATATGAAACAATTTAATGAATTGTCCAAAAACAAAAGAGTTAATGAATCGTCAAAAAAAGAAACATAAACAAATAGCTAGTTTGAAGGAGGTAGCGGGAGGTTTGTTCTTGGGCTGAGTTTCTTCTCTCATTTTTTTTTTTTGCCAATTCTATCTATTTTGTTTGTTTGAATGCCAAACTTCTTTTTGGCCATAAGCCAAATCCATCAATTTTTGTATACTTTCTACATAACTTATCATAATATGTTGAGATAATAAATATTTCTACATCTTTGATGAATACTAATGCAAAGTCAAAGTTACTGGCTATATCTTGAGATTGGTTCAACTAAAACTATTCGTTTCGTTACGGTATTATAGAAATATCAATCTTATATTTATAAAGCATAATCGTTACAATTTTAGTTCAAATTTTGTATATCAGACGTATAAATTTTTCTTAGTTTTAGTTCATATTATAAAATGATTACTTTGATTTCTTGATTACTTAGATTTATGGGGAATTTGTTCGAGAACGCTTAGAAAGAAGTTATAAAAGGGAGAGAACAAGAACAATAGATCTCTTACTTGCTTTTGGTGCATCATGTTACATTTAAAATGACCTCTATTTATAGGTCATGTTTTAGTGGATTTCCTAATAAATAACTTGGATGTAAGAAAGTGAATAATTCACCTTGTACAATTTAGTGCACTCTTGACCAATCCACACTAGAAGACATGCATGTGATATATGTGTACAAAACATCATCTACAAATAGCTTGTATATATCTTTCATAACACTCCCGTTGAAAATTCACTTTCTTCCATTGTCAAACATGAGCATTCATTGCTGACTCCAAAATTATCATACGCTTGGGTGATGCCGTCTCATCAAAAACTCTATCAGAAAAAACCCAGTCGAATAAAAACATGTGAGTGCAACACTAATAGGTGATGAAATCTATCATATCTAAGTAGAATTAGCATGTTATTAGAGTCTATTGGTTGTTTGTTGTTGCTATTATGTAAATCAGATGAGGAAGTCCACAATGTAGAAATATAAAGATTTAGCAACACTTGAAAGAGAAAGAAGATCAAAGAAGACAACCAAGACGACATTATATCGCTCAGCCGCCCCCGCGGCCGTATGTCACCGCCCCCATGATGACCGGTGCACTCAACGCCGCATCCTACGCCCCTGCCAAGCGCTTATAAGACCCCTGTCACTACCCCCTTATCATACTCTACCCGCCCCGCGGTGACACCATATGAAGACAAAGGCCAACGCCCATGCACCTCTTGCCTGTGGACCTAAGGAGCCCAAGCGACAATGTCACCGCCCCCGAGGTGACACTAGGCCGCACTGCGGATTGACGACAAAAACGGCAAAAGATCAATCGTCAAACGTTTACAAATCATTAAAGACACCGCCCTCACGGCACTCCCAAGCCGCCCCTACGGCTAAGTTGAAGATGGAGCGTTTTGCACTAAACCACCCTGGTGGCTCCCAAATCCGCGCCCGCGGTTGTGCAACAGACGACATTACTTTGCTTGTATAAACCCCACCTTTATGGACATTAAGGTGACGGTTTAGACAACCCATTTACTACCATTTAGTGTGATTTTTAGTATAAATAGAGGTCCTAGGCTAATGTTAGAATCACCTCATTATTCAGTATTACATTTGTGTTATATTTCTTCTATATGACTTCGTTTGCATGATTGTTTTCTCTTTAGTTTGATTACATAAGTTGTTTAAATCGCATGCAAAAGGCTAAGGTTATTTAGTTCCGGATTCGGGTCATTAATCCAATAGCAAACACTTTAGGTATTAACGGGTTGTGAATATATAAGTGTAAAAGGAATATGACTACATAATAAGATTAACGGGTTGTTTATCTTTTATGTATCTCTTTATCTGTGGTTGAATGCTTAACTTGTTGTTTGGTCTTGTAGGTAGTGGCGGAGCGGGGGGGGGGGGGGGGGGGGTATGGGAGGGACCATTGCCCCTGTTGACATTCCGGTGATCAATTTTGCGTGATTTGAAGTAGTGATGTTAATTGTTTGTTTTATTGACCTTCGTGAAACTGCCGTGCCTCCATATGTGAACACATATCCATTTTCAGATTTGGCCTTGTGTGGGTTGGACAATGTAACATCCCAAATTCTCAAAACTCGGGGAGCTATTGGTTAGGACCTCACAACGGCTCCCGACCTTAACACAAATGTAAAATACGAAAAATGAAATAAGTAGATGAAATGTCAAATTGACAACAAACTTTCTACCGAGAGTAAAAATAATATCCAACTATGCTACTAGCGTCAATAACAAAGGAAAATAAATAAACCCACACCATCCTACAAGTACGGGAACCCGGCTGACCACACTGTCCGGATCAATCGCCAGCTACCCTATCCTGCAATCTAACAACACGGATAAACCGTTAGCTAAATATTCATATATAAGAAAATATATAAGCACAAACACACATAAAGCAAGAATATTAACAAGGAACATGCTAATACAAAATCCGTTTTATTATCTTTGTTAACGCCATACACTCATAGTCCATTTAAGCTTGTGGTACGAGAAGTCTACGACTCTCGCCTCCGTCCCTTTATCAAACTGGAATGGTTTGACACACCGACTTGTATATCATGTGGAGTGGGTCGGTATTCTCCCCATCTACCACGTCTGGCCGTGTCGCGGAGAACTTCCTAGTCTCTCGCAAGAGCTGAGCAGATGATGCCACCGCCCATTATACTTTGGCCAATAATACGTCGGTAATCAATATTATAAGCATACTATTATACATATAACACACACCACTCATATGATCATCTCATATATAAATGTAGCTAAGTAAGCCCAAAGGACTTACCTGAATCGAAATATCCACAACAATCGATCAACCTCTAATTCCCGTAGGAATAATCACCACACCTGATAAACATTGCATAAACATCAATCATCGGAGCACATGCTAGAAGGCTCTACTTCTAGCCTCATAGATCCTCAAAGATCATAACTATCAATCCATAAACTCAACATCTCACAATTCCTCAAATCTCTCAAAGTATCATCTAATCAACATTCCTCAATCTCAATTCTAATCCCAATTTAATTAATTAATCTTTAATTGATTAACTAACTTTCATCAAAATAACGCTTTGCCTGAAAGCAATTTTTGAACCCACTTGTCATCAGATTCCATCAAACAAACAACCCATAAACACCAGAATAATATAACGAGCATAATGGAACTTCCAATCTTCCATTTTGTCAAGCCTAAAGTCAAATTAGGCCAAATCGCAATACGGAAAATGAATAAATTCATAACTTATTCGTTACTAACCCGATTGACGATCCGAGAGAAGATTCGGAATCACAACAACGCAGACTACGCTCGAACGCTATCAAATTTACCGGAATCTGATTGTTGGAACCGACCCAATAGCATATATGCCCGACCAGATCATTACTTGCTCGGAAACGTAAAAACTCGGTACCAAAATGAAGAGAGGAATCGCAAAACTCAAACGGATTTGAAATTGGATTAGAAACGGAGAGTAGATCTGAATTTGAAGGTTGAGAGAAATAAGAGCTTTCACGAGGAAACGTGATAGGAAATGAATTAATAAACAATTTTCCGTTATTTATAGCAAAGACGATAATTATCATTTATCGAAGTCGATAATTATCCATTCACCGATCCAAAGGCGGATTGAGCCCCCTTCTCTAAACTTCTCGAAATTGGAATAATAAATCTAAAATATTGTAGGGATAATTATTCCGCAACTGTCTCGGAAAACGCGTATTCCTAATCCGTCTTTCTTATCCGCTAAGAAACGAAATAGCGACTCTTTTGGCGTTTTGCCTTTCCATGTTATTTCATATCTAGGACATGTCCAATGTCCTTATCATATCTCTCAGCTGCATTTTTATTAATTGAAGCTCCCAAATGTTCAAATAACACTGGAGGGTAAAAATAATTACTCGGGGGAAACAATGAAAAATTCCCCATAAGTCCAAAATTACGCTAGGATCATAACGGTGAGACTCATACTTATCACTTACGCACTCTTCGCGAGTTATGTGCCAATTACTATCGATGATAATTACTCGGGGGAAATAGTGATATATTACCCATAGAAGATCGTAATTATACACAAAAATTAGTAAAGAGATTTTAAATGGACAAAGCATGCCCTTTGAGTTGTACCATGGTTGTTCGATCCCTCAATTTGAAAAATGATGAGTTCCGCCCTCGATAAAATGATCAAGAAATCCTTGGTCGGGAAGTTCCGTATTTAAGTGCAATCGGTGCTTTAATGTATTGAACTAACAATACAATGTAACACCCAGAATCCGCGGAACTCGGGGCGCTACAGGTTAGGACTTCACAATGGGTCTCGACCCTTAGCTTGACAACAATTTCACCGGATCTTGCAACAAGGCAAAACGAAATAGTTTTGATGCAATGTGAAATGATCCAAAATACAACCAAAACGGAAACTCCAACCGAGTTCTCAAAACAACATACATACAAGGTTCATGCAACAATAATATAAAACCCGGATCCCGTCCTATAATGTACGGAAACCCCGGCTGCCCACTCCTCCAGATCACTCGACAGCGTCCCTAACTTGCAAGGCATCTACAAAGACGGTATAAAACCGTTAGCTATCATTCTAAGCATTAAAAAGGCGGTAATGGCACATACACATATCAGGAAACATAGACACGTAACATGCTTGCATACAATCCGATTATTATCTTTGATTACGTTATTCCGTTACTAATTAAACTTTGCTTTGTGACACGAGAATCCCCGAAACTCGTCTTTATCCCCGTATACCAGCAAGGAATGGTTTTGATACATTCAACTGTCTACCTGCTTGGGCTAGTCGTAGAGAGCCTCCTAGCTCTCGCAAGAGCTAGGCAGTGATGTCACAGCCCGGTTATCATACACTTGGGCCAATTAGTATATAACAAGGTCGACCTAGTCCGCTTTATTGTTATAAAAAAAATTAAACACACACCACCATCACACGTCAAACTAATACGTAAAATCTAGCTAAGTAAGTAAGGAGGATTTACCTGTCTCTAAGATCAACCCGATATAACTCACTCTCAGCTTCCCGCAAGAAGATGCTTTGTAACATCCCGAATCCGCGGGACTCGGAGTGCCACATTGGGTTAGGATCTCACAATGGACCCTGACCCTAGCTTGACAACAAGTTCACTGATCTTACAATAAGGCACAAATAGATTAAAACCAAAATACATAAAACTGTATAAGATACATCAAAAGGGTTTTACAACATCAAAGCCGAGTACAAAACAACATCCACAAAATCAGATACAAAAGATCCCATATCCCACGCAACCCTAATGTACAGAAGTCTTCGGTTGGTCACCCCATCTGGCTCACTCTACAGTCTTCCTAACCTGCAGATCATCTACAACACGGTATACACCGTTAGCTACAGTAATGAACAAGCATGAAGGTAATCGCACAAACACATATCCACATACCACACATGCAATGCCACATACACATTCATTTAATATCTTTAATCACGTTATTCCATTACTTATTCAACTTATTTTGTTACACGAGGAGCCTCAAGAACCTCGTCCCTTCCACCGTAATACAAGGGTTTTGCATGGGGGTGATCATCACTCGTTCCCCCTGTGAGATCAGCTTCCGGGCACCTCCTCCTACCCTCGAGCGGAGACAAGTGGTCACGACCCGTTATAATACACTGGGGCCATTTAATGTAGTAAATGGTCATCCTAGTCCGGTTTAGGTTATAAATACACAACCATATGAACACACACAACCATTACAATCACACGAATCCACAACTGAACGCTAAGGTAGTACTCGTAACCTGTACCACGTCACAGCTTCCCCTTGGGGAAGTAATCAACGCCTGTAATAGCAAGGCACACATCAGTACATACTGCAAGGGTTAGGAGACTCGTCGCCATAACCATAACCAACTTAAGACTCATATCTAATCCTCGAGATCATAACATGCTCACAAATGCCTAAGGCATATCCTCAACGTAAACACAAGTGCCTAGGGCACATCTCTATCATGCCACTCATCATACTCATCCTAACCATACTAGCCTAGCCATCAACTAAAGTCAAGGCCAAAGGAAAGGGAAGAAGGAATCATACCAACAAGGTATGCCCTGGACGCACCAGCGGAAACAAGGGCCGCAGGGGTTGAACCAGCAAGGTGTAGGGGCGGCTCCCAACAAGCGCAGGGGCGGCTCACAGCAAGGTGCGGGGGCGGCCTGGTTTAGGCACAGGGGCGACCATCTATGTAGAAAGTTGGCCCCGACTTCTCTTCGATTCCTTTCTCGACTCTCTTCACTTCTTCATCACACAGCAAGCAACCACATACATATACACACATATATGAACATCAAAACGTCTAGGAAAGGATCCACACAAGCTCAGCTTGTGATCCTAAGCTAAAGAAGAAAGAAAGAAGCAAGGAAAGAAGAAGGAATGAAGATGGAGATGAAGATCTTACCAGAGCAGAACCCTAAGCTGCAAGAAGAGCAACCAATACTCTTACAATCTCAGCACATCAGCAACAACACTCAGCCACAAGCTCATCATCAAAGCCACCACAAAACTCTCTCAAACTCACACACAAGATCAAGGAGAGATCAAAGGAGATCAAGGAAGAGGAGAGGACGAGAAGAGCGTATAGAAGGAAATGAAGCTGAAGAGGATGGGGAAATCCTCCTACAGAAGCAATGGGAGACTTATAAAGGAAGCCAACCACAAAGCACGGGTCAAGGGTCAACGAAAGCGGCTGCAGCCACACAGAGCCGCAGGGGCGGACCCTGTGAGGTGCACAGGCGGCCAGCCGCAGGTGCGGCCATTTGGGTCCGCAAGGGCGGCCGTCTGGGTCAGCTAATGGCTCATCAAGGACTCCAAGGCTCCAAGGACTAAGACTCTTACATGCTTGACGTGTAACACTCCAATTTCTGGGAACTCAAAGCGTAATGGGCTAGGACCTCACAATGGGTCCCGACCCTCAGAGTATCAACGAAAACATCGAATCTTACAACAAGACACAAATAAATGAAAACCAAAACTTACAATAGAACCAAAGGTTATAACAAAGGAAGAGTAAAAGACTCGCATCCGAGTTCAAAACAAAAAGGAAATAACAACAACATAAATATAACCCGAATCCGTCCTATAATGTACGAGAACCCCGGCTGATCACACCGTCCGGATTACTCAATAGCATTCCTAACCTGAGGAACAACTACACCATCGGTATAAACCGTTAGCTAACATTCTAGATATAAGAAAGACAGTAAAGGCACAAGCACACATAAAAAAGTAAACACATAGCATGGTGTCACACAACCGGTTATTATCTTTTATTAAGTTAACCATTACTAACTCAACTTCTTTTGTCACACGAGAATCTCCCGAACTCGCCTCCGCTTCTGTCTACCCACAAGAATAGATCATTATATCCGTTACATGCAGGCATGGTATAACACCCCAACTTTTGAGAACTCAAAGCGTTAGGGGCTAGGACCTCACAATGGGTCCCGACCCTTAGAGTAGCAAAAATACAACGGATCATACAAGAAGGCACAGACAAATGGAAAACCAAAACTCAATATAATACTAAAGGTTTAAACAAAGAAAACATAAAAGACTCGTAGCCGAGTTCAAAACAAGGGAAAGACAACAACATAAACAAAAACCCGATCCCGTCCTATAATGTATGGGAACCTCGGCTGCCCACACCATCTGGATCACTCAACAGTACCTATAACCTGCAAGACATCTACAACATCGGTATAAACCGTTAGCTAACATTCTAGATATCAGAAATGTAATATCCTTAGTGTTCTTAGGGACCCCGCCCATGCGGTTTTGTATGACTGTAGGTATGGTGATCCGCCCCCACGATCGGAGGAGCCGCCCCTGCGGCTATGGCAGCCTCATCCGCCTTCTTTGACCTCTTGACTTGTGCTTTCAGCCGTAGCTTCCCTCTTAAGCTTCTTTCCTTCCTTCTGATGAAGGGTTTCCTTCCTCTCCATCTTCCCCTCTTTCCTCACGTTCTTCCTTCCTCTTCTTCTCTCCTTAGTTCTTCCTTGTTTTTCTTGCAAGTGTTGGTCTTTGGAAGTGATCTTGGTTGAGGTTGCTACTCTTGATGTGATGCTGAGCTTCTTGTTGTTGTTGTTGTTGTTGTTGTTGTTGTTGTTGTTGTTGTTGTTATTGTTGTTGTTGTTGTCGTTGTCGTTGTTTTTGTCGTTGTCGTTGTCGTTGTCATCGTCGTCGTCATTGTTGTTGTTGTTGTTGTTGTTTTTGTTGTTGTTGTTGTTGTCGTTATTGTTGTGGTGGTGCTGAGGTTGAGTGTTGTGTGACGTTTTCCTTTCCCTTAGCTGTTATGCTAAGTTTCATCTTCTTCTTTCTTCTTCCATTCTTCCTCTTTAGTTTAGGAATCCACAAGTAATGCTTGTGTTGGATCTTTCCTGGACCTTTGATGATCATATGTATGTATATGTATGTTGATTGCCTTTGGGGCAAAGAAGAAGTGAAGAGATCGAGAGACGGATCAAAGAGAAGCCTCAGAGGTGCTTCTTCGACCGCCCCGCAGATTGGAGTTGCCGCCCCTGCGGCTAAGCCTTGTCGCCGTCCCTACGGCCTAGTGTCACCGTCCCTGCGGTGTGCTGCGCTCCTGCGCTTCCTTGCTTACGCAGGTGCGTGTCCAAGACATACCAAGCTTTGGTATGTTTCCTTCCATTCCTTTGTGGCTTAGCTAGAGTATTTAGCTAGGCTAGAGTGGTGCTAGATGAGATTGTTGAGATATATGTGGGAATGTGCCTTAGGCACTTGTGTTATGTTGAGGATTTGAGGTTTGGATTCGAGTTATGATTGGAGGATGGTTATAGGGTTTAGGAGGTGGATTATCCTAACCTTGGGACGATGTTTGATATTATTGTACTTTGCTGATGCAGGCACTGATCATTTCTCCGAGGGAAAATTGTGACCACTTGATACGGTTTGCGTTTGTGACAGGTAAGTCCTTGGTGTAATACCCCAAATCTGATAGACTTAGGATGCTACAGGTTAGGACCTCACAATGGGTCCCGACCCTTAGCATGACAACAACTTCACCGGACCTTAAACACGATACAAATAAAAGCCAAATGGAAAGAGTTTTAATGCATCATGAGTATCTGAAATACAACCAAAAACATACCCCAGCTGAGTTCTCAAAACAAATGACAAGGCAACGTTTGAAACAAAGAAAATAAAAGATAAGTGATCCCGTCCTATAGTGTACGGAACCCCGGCTACTCACTACCGCCGGATCACTCGACCGTCTCCCTAACCTGCAAGGCATCTACATGCGGTATAAAACCGTTAGATAAACATTCTATGCATTAGAATAAAGGTAAATGCACATAAACACATAATAAACACCTTCAACATACAACACTCAAGTCAGTTTATTATCTTTCGTTAAGTCATATCCCTTACTAATGATACTTATTTTGTGACACGAGGGATTCCCAAACCTCGCCTCCGTCCCTATTTACCAGCAAGGAATGATAGTAATGCATCTGACCGTCTACCTTCCTGGTCTAGTCGCAGAGAACCTCCTAGCTCTCGCAAGAGCTAGATAGTGATGTCACCGCCTGTTATCATACACTTGGGCCAATTACGTAACATATAAAGTCGTCATATTCCGGTTTCGTTGTTTAATATAACTAACACACACCACCAAAACACAATACGCTAATACAAAGAAGTCAACTAAGTAAGTCCATGGACATACCAGACTTAAAGTAAAACCCGATCGAACTCTCTCAACCTCCCGTGGGAAAACACACAACGCCTGTTCAACACAAGGCACACGGCTCAAACAACACTCTAGTCAACTAGAAGTCCTTAGACTTCTAGGCTCAACATCCTTACAAGAACAACATCACTCTAGTCAACTAGAAGTCCTCAGACTTCTAGGCTCAACATCCTCACAAGAACAACATCACTCTAGTCAACTAGAAGTCTAGGCTCTAACATCCTCACAAGAATAACAACTCAAGATAGATAAACACTCTCAGTCCATTGCCTCAAAGGCTTCCAATAGAACAACTTAGTCCCCAACCGATATCCTCACAATCCTAAGAGATCATGCCACAATATCACAACCAGCATGCCCTCAACTCTCACAAGATAACCCTAAGGGTCAAGCCACTACTTGGCATTCCATATCACCTATGTTAAGCCATCCTAACATGCTACTAGTATGGTTCAAGATCAAGGAAGCGGAAAGGGAAGAAAGGAACAAGAGATCGGAGGCTTATTGGTGCAGAAACCACCCCTGCGGTGTGCAAGACCATAGTCTGCCCCTGCAGGTTGCATAGACCGCCCCCACAGTTGCAGTCCAGAAACGTCGACTTCTTCGCTTCTTTGATGTGTAACAACCTTCCTATGCCTCCTTTGATGCTTTGAACGCCTCCTAGCCTCCAACATAAGATCCTAGCCCTCCTCCACGGTCTAAGTATGCCATCAACATAATCAAACACAAGAAGAGCCTTCTTTAGGTAGATCCAAGGATTCCTTCCATTCAAGGTAGCAAGAAGAAGAAGGACGAAGAAGGAAGGATGAGGAAGGAAAGTACTTACCCTGGAGCACGTCTCTGCAGTCCGAACTCCGTGTGACAGCCTCAAGAGAAAAGAGAAGCAAAAGGTGGAGAATAACGTGAAGGAGATGAGGAAGAAGAAGGGAGAGAATGAAGTAACGTGAAAAGAAGTGAGGGAGAGGGAGTTAGGCTACATAAATGGGAGGGATGTCAAGAGGAACATCTATGAATCATTTCTCTTCATAAAGAGGACGGAATTAAAAATGTTATAAGATGAAAATTTGGACGGAAAAGGAACATAACTGTCATTCAATGTGTCACCGCCCCCGCGGAACGTCGAAGCCGCGGTCGCGGACGGTCGCGGGTGCGGGCCTACTAAGCCGCAAGGGTGGTAGCCCTTGCTCAAGGCTTCTAACGCCTCTCGTAAACGGAACTAAAATTCCGGGTGTTACACTTGGGACTTACTTAGCAAGCAGTTATGGGTTTGAGTGTTTGTTGTGGTGGTGTGTGTGCATATGTATGTTGCATTTATAACCTAACCGGACTAGGACGACCATATATGCATATTAATTGGCCCCCAATTGTATGATAACGGGCGGTGATAACTTGTCTAGCCTAGAATTGGGTGGCTAGGAGGTTCTATGCGACCGATTCTCTAGGTGGTGATGATTGACACCGTTCCAAACCTGTGTGAAAGGGGACAAAGGCGAGGTAGTTATACTCCTCGTATCACAATGAATGAATTAGTATTGGTATAACTTAATAAAGATAATAAATAGATATGAGTGTGTACATAGCATGTTATGATGTGTTGTTGTGTTATATGTGCTACTGCTTCATTCTTATTCATCTCTGTTAGCTATCGGTTTCATATCGTGTTGTAGATGATCTAATGGTTAGGAAGACTGTAGAGTGAGCCAGATGGGTGATCATCCGAGGCCTTCCGTACACTAGGTTGTGCGAGGGTTTTGTGATGTTTTGTATACGTTTGTATATGGTGTTGCCGTTTTGTACTAGGCTGTGTTTTGTTAACCTTGATGTATATATTTATTCAGTTTTTATGTCTTTGGATTTTATCTAATTGTGCCTTGTTGTAAGATCTAGTGAACTTGTTATCAAGCTAGGGTCAGGATCCACTGTGAGATCCTAGCCCCGTAGCGCCCCGAGTCCCGCAGATTCGGGGTATTACAAGAAAGACTATAAAGGTACAAACACACATAAGGTAAAGTAAAACACATAAACATGCTCACACTCATCCAGTTATTATCTTTGATTACGTTATTCATTTACTAATCCAACTTATGTTGTATTCGCTCCAAACGGTGTGTCAAAGCTTTAAATTTATAACCCAAGACTTAAGCTTAAAACAAGGATGCGAACCCGCAGTGTACGGGTCAATCGTAGTAAAAAGCAAGAAATTCCAGGGATCAATCACAGAGACTTGGTGAAACAAAGCAAGTGTAGGTTGTCTACGTAATTACTAACCACAAAAGCGATTAAAGCAATCAAAGATGATAAAAAGTCAATTAAAGGAATATGCAATTCTAGGGATTAAAGCATCTAGTTGTGGTTCCAACTCAAGATCTAAAGATAAAGCGGATAAAGCTGAGATTTTGCAAAGGGAAGGTGTTTCTAAAGCGGAGTAGATCACCGGGTAAGTCTCACTACTCACTAATCCCAAACCGTAACTCCTATTACCGGGTAAATCTCAAGGAATTAAGGAAAAGAACTATAATCTCAAACTAACACTCCACCTACACTTATGATCTTTGGTAAAAAACACAAAGATGGGATGAAAGCACACTCAAACCCCAATAAAGGATAAACCTTTATTACCTACACTTATGATCTTTGGTAGAAAAAACAAAGGAATTACCGGGTAAGTCTCATCCTAAGCTTTGCATTGAACCAGGAAAGGTATAATAAGAATAGGATTTGACAAACTCTAACACTTAACTCTCAGTTTTTGATCAGATAGGTCACCTCGGTCAAAAGAAATTCCACCCCAGCCGAGATGTTCATCGACTGAGCGAGATGTTCTAAGGTTAAGGATAAAGACTCGAACTTTCAGGGTCGTACTGGATTTAAGATTATTCTATCATTGTTTTTCCCACAACCTTCAGCCAATCACCCTAGAATTACACAAAGAAATTAGCCACTCATCATGAAAGCAATAATCAAATATAAGGGAAGAAAGTGAATAATTGAACACAAAAACCTTAAGAACAAGGCTTCAATAACTGAATCAATTATGAAACAAACAAGCGTTTCTTAGATCACAATCCAATAAGACAATCAACAAAGAAGGGAATCTAAGAAAGTCTTACAAAACCCTTCACAAAAGCTATCAAAGCTATCAACTTCCTTCCTTCAATCTTCCTTCAACCGTCAAAAAGGTTCTTCAAATCTCCCAGCTGTTATGATGGTAGCGGGATTGTATGCGGGCCTTTGAATTGTGGAAAATCCAACCCTTTATATAGGAAAACAATCCTCCAAAGATAAAAGATCTTAGAAAGATATTTTCCCATAAAATAGGTAAAATATATGAGCTGAATTATCTTCTTCCTTCCAGAAATCCAGCCTAAAAATATAAGATCCTCTTTCCAAAAATAAAAGATCTCAGCCAAGAATAAAATATATCTCGCCGCATCCAAGGTGTTCGCCTCGGTCGGGACGCTCCTCTGGATCACCTCGGTCGAGATGGTACTGTAGCTGACCGAGGTGGCTCTAAACTGAATGTAAAATCTCTCAAATCTGCTCCAAAGTGAATCTTTAATCCAATTCCATGCTTCTTGGATTCTTCCTTAAGCTCCTGAATGTAGCTCCAATGACTCCTTAGCTCTTTTAGCTCCATTTTGATGCAAACCGTGCCATTTTACCTACGATTACAACAAAACTTGGTGTAGACCTCGATTCCCCCAAAGGTAGATGAAACGACAATATAATCACATAATATACATCCAAACATGCAGATTATTGAAGATAAAACGTCTAAACAGGTCCCAAAATGTAGACTATAATTCATGCTATCATAATACCCCATACTTAGCCCTTGCTTGTCCCCAAGCAAGTTCCAAATCTTAGATACAAGATAGAATGGATTATATGTCATAAAGATCAATGAAAAAGTCTTTCAAAACATTTTAATGGTGTGCTACAATCATAGATCACTCTAAGAGAATGCTTCATGGAATTTAAAATCAAAACATGCTCAAAACATTTTATAAATATAAGAAAGTTGTTCATCTTTGCACAAAATCATAGAATGCATAATAAATCATAATTATCGAAATTAATCATGTATAATCCAGTTTAAACCACCAACTCAATCAACAAGCTCGAGGTCTCAAGGGCTTTCTAAAAGAAGGTCAAGAAACGTGTGAGGGTGGGATGTATATAGGGAATGTGGTGCTAGAATCCGGAAAAAGGATTTTTACTTCACTTCCTTTGAACTTCAACATCTTCCACCAATAAGCTTTGCTTATTTTACTTTTTGGGATGCATGGACAGAGGTGCACAATAACCGAAGCCTAGGAAATCAGCAATCATCAATTTCTCGAGATGCCTTAAACCCTTGATGCACATACCATGACCCGTTAGGAATATTGCCCAATCCGACTTTGGCAAGACACAAACACTCGGCTATGTGAATGGTGCCAAGTTACTCATCATCATGATTGACTTCCCCAAACCTATTTGTTTCTTTCTAACTTTCAGCCAACGTCTCATCTTTTCTTTCACTTGCTTTTCACTTTTGCTTGCTTCCAAATTCCCGGATAGATAAAGGGAGGCAAATATGTATATGAGCGGCTAAGCATGATCAAGAAGAAGAAGAGAAGAGAATGAATTGCCTTGGTCTTTCCAGGAAGAAAGTGAGAGAACTCATCATGTGGTGTCAACCTTCAATTTCAACATAATTTTGATAAAAACAAAGTATTAAACATGCCAAAATTTTAAACAAAGCATTTAGCAACTTAAACATATCATAAAACCTTTCAAACATATAAAGATTTCAAAACCAGTCAACAAACAAAAATCATCACTGAGGTCATATCCAGATAAGAAGCACAAAAACCGTTTCGAAAACTGTTCTAGTTAAGCCACCTCGGTCGAGATGATCTAAGTCAACCGAGGTACTGCACCTCGATTGGTCAGAGTCACATCGGTCGAGGTCATAAAATTTTTTTTTTCAAACCAGTTTTTGACGTTTTTCTCAATCAAATAACCTGTATGCATGCATGTAGTCTCAGATAAACATATAGAGCAAAATAAAACATAAATATCCATCGAGTCAAGTCATCCATCCACATAAGTCAAATAATACATTCAAATACCCCATACTTGGGACACATTGTCCCAATGGGTCAAAATAAGTCTAAGAAAACAGAATACTCATCGGATAAAGCTGAGCTGCATAATAAATAAATAAAGAAAATCCTGCAAGTTCTCAATAATCCCGATCCGGTGGTGGTGGTGGTGGCACGTACGGGTACTGAGATGGGTCGAAAGGATAGCCCATGATATGCTGAAACTGAATCTCAGCCATCGTGTGCTGGTAGTGTAGTCTCTCCTGCATCTCTCTGATATCCAAGGACAAGGTAGCGTAGGAATCTATCATCTGATCCGTCAGATCATCGATCAGACGGTGAGCAACTGGATCCCTCTACCTGCGTACCCTACGCCTAGCAGGACGTTCCGGTGCTGCAGCTGGCTCCTCCTCCGTCTCGTCATCGTCCAGATCAATGACCGGCGCACTAGTCCCAGCTGTATCTGTGCCCGTATCCATGGCAACACCGCCATCCTCATCATCATCCTCCTCATCTTGCTCCCCAGCCTCCTCATCCTCGTTTTGTCTTGGAGCTGTTGCATCTCTGGCATTCTCCATAAGTGGAATCCATGCGGTCTGCTAGTAGTGCGGGTCGTAGACAGAGAACTGAGCTGACCACCTAATACCCTAGGGTGCAGTCTGCTACCAAGGCATCGCCACATATGGCGTAGTAAGACCGCGAAGACCCAGTATCCTCCGAGTGATCATCTCCTGAAGCCCGAGCGGCTTGGAAACCGCCACCATAGTGCATGCACTCAGATCCATGTCCATGTAACTCGCTATGTGAGTCACTATCCCTCCGCAGCAGATATCTCCCTTCGCCTTCGCCTTTATCCTGTTGAGATCCTCCGCTAGCATAACTCCAAAATCCGGAACTCCTCCGGTCACCATGCAGTATAGACTCAGCACCTCACCCTGTCTGATCTTCTAGGGCGTCTCAGTACGCGCCAGAAGAGTCTCGCTAAAGATCCTGTGAGCAAGTCTAAAAGCCAGGTGAAATATAATCCGCTTCCTGGAATCTCCAAGTCGCCACCTGTCAGCGTGCTCAACCACATGAGCAATCTGTCCCTAGAACTCTCGAGCTACAACTCGAGAAGGAAAGTCAGCAACTGTGGGGTCTGGGACACCGAAAATGTCCCTCTAGTGGTCCATGGGAACTAAATAGTTCCGGTTCATCAACCGGTACTTGATGGCGCGCTCGGTGGGTAAGTAGGTGACGGAGCTAACAAACTCCAGTGTCGGCTCAAGGTAGGCCGGAGCTCTAATCTCAGTAAACTGCTCCATCCCCATAGCAGATTTTATCCGCCTCATATCCTCATCCACGTGGAGGCAATCAAAAGCGGAAATCTCCAAAAATCATGGTGCAACCACTGGACGTGCCGCTATGCGGTCATAGTCGACCCGGTGACGCTCGTGAATCACCGGTATAGAGCGGCGAGAAGAAGAAGAAGGGGAAGGAGAAGATCTGTCTCTCAAGACCAATTGCCTGTCAGAACTCATCTTTTCTGTACTCTGTCAGACCACCTCGGTTGCTTTGACAAATCTCAAGAACACCTCGGCCGAGGCACAAGCCGACTGGACCGAGGCGAAGCGCTGTGCTATCGATTCTTGCAAAAATCCAGTTCTTTTCCCCCAATATCACTACCAAAGGTTCCTATGGGGTACTTAATCCTTTTTCAGCAAAATGCATGGGCAACCAAAGGCCAAATTGAATGAAATCAGTGGAAGAAGATGGAGTTAGGGTTTTTTCGATTTTACCCCAGATTTGGTCGATTCGGTTCGTTTTTGCTGCAGATTGATGGTTGCAAATCGATCCTCTACCCTTTCCTTGCAGTTTGGAAGCGAGAATCGTCGAAAACGAGCGAAGAACGAAGAAGCGAGGCGAGATGTGCGCCGCGGTCGAGGAGGTAGAGGGAGGAGAGAGAAATCTCAGCCCCCTTTTATACCCTTTTCCGGAACTGCTGTCACCTCGGTCGAGATGGTCTCGACTGGAACAAAGTGTACGGACCGAGGTGGGTCTTCAGTAACCCTAGTCGCTTCGGTTGCTTAAGAATCATCTCGGTCGAGGTGCTGTGACAGCAACCGAGATGTGTCTCATTCAAACTCCGTCTTCTCAAATTCTCGAACTTCTGTCCATCCAGTGTTGCTCCTGGATTGTATTCCTTCCTTAGATGTCTCCTGTTGTATGTCTAGGACGCCAAAAACAAAGCAAAGCAAAAGCAAACTATTTAAAGCTAGACTAGAAATAGGGAAAAGAAAGCAATACCTTGGGTTGCCTCCCAAGAAGCGATTGATTTAAGGTCGCTAGCTGGACCATACGACATCCTTAAGCAAGGTATAGTGGTGCAACCTCCTCAACCGGGACTTCCGGTTTGTATTTCTTAAGTCTATGACCATTGACCTTGAAGCTTCCACTTGTTTCTCCCCAAATCTCAACTGCACCATAAGGGAAAACATGTTTCACAACATAAGGTCCGGTCCATCTAGATTTTAACTTACCTGGAAAGAGGCGGAGGCGGGAGTTGAAGAGTAGAACTAAGTCTCCTTCTTTAAGCTCCTTATGAATGATACGCTTGTCATGCCATTTCTTCGTCCTCTCTTTATAGATCTTGGCATGCTCATAAGCGTTCAAACGCAGCTCCTCCAACTCATTGATATCCAATAGCCGCTTCTCACTGGCTTCTTTGATGTCGAAATTCAACCATTTGATCGCCCAATACGCCTTGTGTTCTAACTCAACAGGCAAATGACAAGACTTCCCATATACCAAATTATAAGGGGTGGTACCAATGGGAGTTTTGAATGCGGTCCTGTAAGCCCAAAGAGCGTCATCTAGCTTCTTGGACCAATCCTTCCTCGTCCTAGCGACGGTCTTCTCCAAGATTGCTTTAATTTCTCTATTTGAGATCTCGACCTGTCCACTAGTTTGAGGGTGATAAGGGGTTGCTACCTTGTGGGTTACCCCATACTTTGATAAAAGTGCCTTAAACTTCCGGTTGATGAAATGCGTCCCTCAATCGCTGATGATGATGCGTAGAGTCCCAAAACATGGAAAGATAGTCTTGTTAAAGAACTTCACAACCACCATTGCATCATTAGTGGGAGAGGCTATGGCTTCAACCCATCTAGAGACGTAGTCGACAACTAGGAGAATGTAGAGGTTTCCTCCGGATGATGAGAAAGGTCCCATGAAATCTACTCCCTATACATAAAAAATCTCAACCTCCAATATGTTATTGAGTGGCATCTCATTCCTTATTGATAAGTTCCTTGTTCTTTGGAATGCATCACAAGAGACAACAAACGTTTGCACATCGTTAAATAATGTAGGCCAAAAGAAACCGGAACGTAATACCTTAGCGCATGTCTTGTTGGCGCTAGCATGCCCTCCACAAGGAAGTGAGTGACAATGCCGTATGACACTATTAACTTCATCTTCTGGAATGCACCTTCGAAGCATCCCATCCGGACATCTCTTGAATAGCAGCGGTTCATCCCAGTAGTAATGGCGTACATCCTTGAAGAATTTCTTCCTTTGAGCGTACGTCAATCCGGGTGGTATTTCCTGGCAAACACGATAATTAATAATGTCAGCATACCAAGGTCCTTTATTATCAGAAATTTGGTGGAGGGAGTGCTCCACCAACTGAGGATGAATGTCAGAAAAGGGAGTAAGAAGTTTGTTATTCTCAGAAGTCTCAATTGACATCATCTCGCTTTCGACCTTGGTCGAGGTCCTGAGGGGGTGACCGAGATGTTCTTCAGTCACCTCGCTTGGTCCAGAAAGTGCCTCGGTCGAGGTACTGTAACTGGAACCGAAACTGGAGATCTTCTTCTCCTGGATTAGTCTTTCAGTTTTAGCTCCTGGATCTTCTTCCAGCGCCTTTAAGCTCCGTATATCTGCATCACAAGAAGCATCTATACCTTCCTCCATTAAGCTAAAACTAATAGCTTTCTCAAGTGGATCTTTAATAAAGATAGAGCTCACCAATTCTCCTGATTCTTCTTCATCATAGATGTTGAAGATATCATCTCCTAGCTGCTCTCCCTTCGTTGCCGCAAGTAATGCAAACTCCACTTCATCTCCGCCAATGTTGAATTTTAGCTTGACGTTCTTACAATCCACATTGCAACCCGAAGTTGCTAGAAATGGCCTCCCGAGAATGATAGGAACGGGATAATCTACGGGAATGTCAAGCACTACAAAGTCTATAGGTAAATAAAAATTACCTAACTTGATCGGAACGTCTTCCAAAATGCCCACGGGATGGGTAATGGAGCGGTCCGCCATGTATAACCGTATCTTCACCGGCTTGGGCTCTCCAAGTCCGATCTTCACACATAGCTCCAGCGGAATGATGCTCACGCTGGCTCCTAGATCACATAAGGCTTCACAAGTGACATCCCCAACTTGAATGGGAATGCAAAATGAGCCGGGATCTCTCAACTTGGGTGGCATCTTCTCCTTTATGATTTGAATAAGCTCTGAGGATTTAGATGTCATCCTCACTTCACCAAAGTCTTTCAACTTCCTCTTCCTTGATAGAATCTCTTTCAAGAACTTCCCATAGGCGGGCATCCCTTGAATAGCATCAAGGAAAGGGATATTAATGTATAGTTTATTCATCAAGTCAAGGAACTTACCAAAATGCTTGTCTTGATGTGCTCTGGCCCTTGACTGGGGGAATGGAAGTGGTGGTTTATATGCAGGAGGTGGAATATAAACTTCAGTTTTCTCCTCCGCTTTCTGTGGCTCCATCTCGGTTGGCATCTCGGCCGAAGTGTTCTTCGATTGTACCTGGACCGAGGTGGTCTTCGTCTGTACTGGCATCGACCGAGGCACTGGATCTGCAGTCTTTAGTCCACTCCTCGTCGTTATTGCTATAATCTGTCCCTTAGGGTTGCTTTCCGTCCTTGCTGGAAGCTTCCCTGGATCTCTTGGCGCTTCATTCGCCTTCTTGTTAAAGAATTGTTGTTCTAAGGCTTTTTGTGCCTTCGAAAATGAAGTCATGTATGTCTCCATAGAGTTAAGCTTGATCAAGATGGCCTCCAACACCGCATCTTTCTTTTCCGGATGGGACGAACTCGATCCTTGCTCCTTGCTCTTCAATGGAGTAGAAGAAGAAGAAGAAGAGAGGAAAGGATTAGAGGAGTCATTCGAATTGGAGTTAGAGTAAGGGTTACCTGAATTTTGGTTGTTTGCCCTCCAATTATTGTTGTTGGATCCTCTATTGTTGTTGTAGTTGTTGTTCCGGGAACCGTTGTTGTTACGGTATCCATTGTTGTTCCTTGATCCTTGATCTTCCTTCTTGGTTTGAGCAACTAAGAGTTCCTTCAATTGCTTCACATCATTCTTCAAAGAAGTGAGTTGATCATTGTTAGGTGGAGCATCTTGAAAGTTGACTCTTTTAACTCCACCTTCAGCTCCTTGGTGGGAGTATTTCTCCATGTGCAAAGCTTGCTTCTCTATGAACTCCCAAGCTTCGTCAATCGGCATGTCCATGAACGTGCCGGCGGATAGTAGTTGAAGGTTGAACTGGGTGTTTCCGTCCAGTCCCTTGAAGTATATCTCTAACAACTCTATCTTTGGAATCCCATTATGTGGGCAATCCAAAAGAATGTCTTTAAATCTCTCCCATGACTTGGACAAGCTCTCCTTGTCCTTCATGATGAATGCATTAATCTTCCCTCTCATTTCAGCGGTTTTAGAGGGGGAAAACAAAGGAATTACCGGGTAAGTCTCATCCTAAGCTTGCATTGAACCAGGAAAGGTATAATAAGAATAGGATTTGGCAAACTCTAACACTTAACTCTCAGTTTCGGATCAGATAGGTCACCTCGGTCAAAAGAAATTCCACCCCAGCCGAGATTTTCATCGACTGAGCGAGATGTTCTAAGGTTAAGGATAAAGACTCGAACTTTCAGGGTCCTACTGGATTTAAGATTATTCTATCATTGTTTTTCCCACAACCTTCAGCCAATCACCCTAGAATCACACAAAGAAATTAACCACTCATCATCATGAAAGCAATAATCAAATATAAGGGAAGAAAGTGAATAATTGAACACAAAAACCTTAAGAACAAGGCTTCAATAACTGAATCAATTATCAAACAAACAAGCGTTTCTTGAATCACAATCCAATAAGACAATCAACAAAGAAGGGAATCTAAGAAAGTCTTACAAAACCCTTCACAAAAGCTATCAAAGCTATCAACTTCCTTCCTTCAATCTTCCTATAACCTTCAAAAAGGTTCTTCAAATCTCCCAGCTGTTATGATGGTAGCGGGATTGTATGCGGGCCTTTGAATTGTGGAAAATCCAACCCTTTATATAGGAAAACAATCCTCCAAAGATAAAAGATCTTAGAAAGATATTTTCCCATAAAATAGGTAAAATATATGAGCTGAATTATCTTCTTCCTTCCAGAAATCCAGCCTAAAAATATAAGATCCTCTTTCCAAAAATAAAAGATCTCAACCAAAAATAAAATATATCTCTCCGCGTCCAAGGTGTTCGCCTCGGTCGGGACGCTCCTCTGGATCACCTCGGTCGAGATGGTACTGTAGCTGACCGAGGTGGCTCTAAACTGAATGTGAAATCTCTCAAATCTGGTCCAAAGTGAATCTTTAATCCAATTCCATGCTTCTTGGATTCTTCTTTAAGCTCCTGAATGTAACTCCAATGACTCCTTAGCTCCTTTAGCTCCATTTTGATGCAAAACGTGCCATTTTACCTACGATTACAACAAAACTTGGTGTAGACCTCGATTCCCGCAAAGGTAGATGAAACGACGATATAATCACATAATATACATCCAAACATGCAGATTATTGAAGATAAAATGTCTAAATAGGTCCCAAAATGTAGACTATAATTCATGCTATCTTGTTGTCACACGAGAATCACTAGGATCTCGCCTCTGTCCTCTTTCACTAACAAGAATACAGCAAATGCATACCTCTGTCACCTGCTAGATTGGTCGCAAGAGCACCTCCCAGTTTTCCCATTCTGAACTGGACAAGCGGTCACCGCCAGGTTATAATACACTTGGGCCAATTACGGTTATAAAAGTCAATCCTAGTTCCGGTTATCAGTTATACAATAAACAACAACACAAACAAGCCAAAACAATCAATCTAATATGCGGAACGTAACTAGGTAAGTCCAAGGGACTTACCTTATTCGCAGGTAATCTTAAAGCTTAGAAAACAACTCAGATAACCTCTAGAAAGAAGAACGGAAAGCGTGTTCACGTAAGGCATCACGAATCAGGAACCGGAACGATTGTTAGAAGTTTATAACTCTAGTCTCGATGATCTCTAAGAGATCTCTGTTAGCATGAAATATTGTGATATTTTAGGCACGTTTTCTAAGTGTATTTGATCCATATTGATAGTCATTGATTGAGCATTGATGCATTTGTGAGCTAGTTTGTCTATAATGTCGATATAGAGATCTACACAAGCTTTATGTTGATTATAGGTAATTAAGAGCTATTTCCGAACGGAATGGAGCAAGGATGGATTTGATTGAGCATGTCCATGAATTGAGGGCATTCCTAGGAGCTAAGGGAGTGCCAACTTGAAGAATACACGAGACTAAGGAAGAATCACGTTCTAGACCTAAACCACGCTCTAAAATACGGCCGTACTACTTTCCACGTTCAAGTCCACGGCCGTGGAACCATGGCAAGGGAAGCGTGGTTCATTCCAGCAACTTCTACGGCCGTGGAGGAGTTGTGTCAAACCGTGTTGATTTCCACGCTCTAAATTACGGCCGTGGAACCCTTCCACGACCGTGATCTTGGAAATCTTTTTCGCCACACTTTAAGCCACGATCTCCTACGCAATTGGGCCGGGCCTATATTTTATCTTACACTATAAAAGGATGGACGAAGAGATTCCGTCACCTTCGCTTACGCATAGACGCATCTTACGCTTACGCTTGGAATTGCCCTAATTTCGCATTTTGGCGGAGATTGTGTTTGAGAGATTTTTGCGCTTTGTCATTGGGATTTCCGGATTGACGGAAGATCGAAGATTCGGAAGATTATTCGCAAGAAGATTTCGCTTCTTGCTTAGGTTTGATTTAGAAGACGGATTGACATCCCGTTCTTCCTTCTTATCTAAGATTTGTGTTTGTTTGTGTTATTCCAAATTTAGTGACGATTATTGTTCTTGATTGTGACTTTGAGATTGATTTGAAAGTTATTGAAGGTTTTCGGAAGTTTTCATCTTTCATTCTTTTAAACCTTGAATTTGATATCAATGTGACTATTGTTGGCTAAAAACCCTTAACAATTCTAAGGTGAAGGGTTGATAGTTGTGGCTTAGATGATGATAGATCGATCGTAGACAGATTGGACCCTGAGAGTTAGTGAGAATCGACGACAACCCTAATCCACGGTCTGTTCTTGAGCTTCCACGGCCGTGGAACTCAAGAACTAGCCGTAATTTTGTGTTAAGTTACGAACTTGCTTTTATTTTAATCCAAAGTTAAAGATTTGCTTTAACTTAGTCTTGGCTTGCTTTTTCTAGGTGGTAGTGAAGCCTCAACAACCTCTACCTCGATTGGGAGTGTCACAACCTTAATCGGTTTAGTTAGTCTTGATCCTTGGATTACAAGTTTGGGTATTTGACATTAATTCTTACCTTTAGAACCTTTCTGTACTGAAACCTCAACAACCTTTATAGAGAGTGTCTTGTAGGTGAGTCATATAAGGTTTTTGGAACTTCACCGTACGATTACCTTACATTAGCATACCTTTACATACTTCAACTCTGTCCTTATATCATTAGTATATCTTGAATCGATTGCCACAGCTGGATTCTTAGATCTTTAGGATTGTTGTTTTCCCAATAATTCGAAAAGCTCTTACATTTACTCACTTGATAACCTATAATTAGATTTAACCCCCCAAATCCCTGTGTTCGATACTTTGGAATTCTTGCTTAACTATATCGATCCGTACACTGCGGGTTCGCTTGCTTGATTCTAGTTTTATAAATTTAAAGCTTATTTGCACGCACGCTAAGTGGCGAACAAGTTTTTGGCGCCGTTCCCGGGAATTTGGTCAAGGCCGAATTCGGTTTTCGGTTGTCAAGCTTGGGAGCTTCTCCCTTGTTATTTGATATCTCTTTGAGTGCATGTGCAGGTCTAGGAACACCGAGGATCTCTTACCTCTTGATCAAGAGCTTGAGAGAACTTTAAGGCAAAAGCGAAAGGAAAGGAAAATGGCTGAAGAACACGAACGTGATCTTCAATCGGAGCTAGCGGAGAAAGAAGCTCAACTCCTATGGAGTGAGAAGACACGTAGAGAAGAAACGGATCGTCATCAAATGAAAGTCGACGATCTAACGGATATGATGTTCCATATGAGGATTGAGATAAACAACCTCAAGGAGAAAAAGAAAAGGAGGAGACCGGGAAGATCGGTTAGAGCTAACTCATCCAATGAGGATAGCGACTCCTCCATGCCACCGCTAGAGGAAATTGATCCCACGATCAATGTAAATCCATTCCATCCACAGGCAGCTGCTAATCGCCGTGTTCCACCTAGGAATGCTAGGATCGAACGTGTGGATGATGAGCCTAGAACTCTTGGCCAAAGGATGGATCCAACGCAGCAACCACGCCGTTTAGGTGTGAACTTTGATGCTGACGATGTACAAGGGTTTAGCTTCAACCCTAAAGTTATTACTCTTGTTCGCTAAAACCAATTTGGCGGGACAAGCGCTGAATCTCCACACCAACACTTGCAAAACTTTGAGTGTATGATGGAGACAATGAGGCCGAAGAACGCGACTACCAACAACTATAAGCTCAAGCCTTTCTTCTTCTCCTTGAAGGGGAAAACATTATCTTGGTACCAAGCTCTTCCTAGTGGGAAACTAGACACATGGGAAGACCTTTCCGCGGAGTTCCTCACTAAGTTCTTTCCGCCATCCAAAACGGCGGAACTTAGAGGTAAGATTAATGCATTTTCCATGAGATCTAACGAAAGTTTGTTTCAATCTTGGGAAAGGTTTCAAGATTTACTCTTGGATTGTCCTCATCATGGCATATCCAAACTTGCATTGCTAGAGATATACTATAAGGGGCTGGATGTGGAGACACAATTCAAGCTCCAATCCCTCTCATGTGGTACATTCATGGGCATGAGAGAAGATGACGCTTGGGACTTCATTGAGAAGCAAGCAAGGGTCATAGAGAAGTATTCTCACCGGAAGGTAGAGGGAAATCGTGTGGAGCAAGGAGCAAAGCTCAGACATGAAGCTTAAAATCAAATTTTCTCCCTCAACAATGAGCTCAAAGAGTTGAAGGAGGCTATCAAGACCAACTTTCCAAAGCAACAAGGAAAGGATGTTGGCTACTTGGGCAATAACAACAATGGTGGTGAGAATACAAACCGCAACAACAATAACCGGAACAACAACCGGAATAATTGGAATGGCAACAACAACAACCGGAACAATAATAGGGGTTCAAACAACAACAATTGGCGCTCCAATCAACAAAACTCCGGTAACTCTTATCCTTCCAATTCGAATTCACTAACTCCACCTTCCTCTTCCTCTACTCCTTTGAAAAGCCAGGGGCAAACATCTAATGGAGGAAACACTTCGGGGAAGGAGAAACCCGATCCCATGTTGTAAACGATTTTGGGAAAGCTTCAAGGTTTGGAGAACCGCATCATTAAGGTTGGTGATCAAATTTCTAAGGTTGATAAAGCCCAAAAGGTTTTAGAAAACCAAATGTTCAGCCATGCAGAGGAAGTTCCTAGGAATCAAGGGAAACTTCCAGGAACGACGGAGGACAACCCTAAGGGAAGGGTGATGGCAATCACAACTAGGAGTGGAGTGACTACCACCGATCCGCAACCTAAGTTTGTTGAAGTCCCCGTTGAGAAAGACAAAGAGAAGGGGAAGGAGAAGGAAGATGTCTACGTTCCTCCTCCGGCTTACAAACCTCCCCTACCATTCCCTCAATCTAGAGTGAGAGCGCGCCTAGATAAACAATTTGGTAAGTTTATAGAACTCATGAGCAAGCTGCATATTAATATACCTTTCATTGACGCTATTGTAGGTATGCCGGCTTATGGCAAGTTCTTAAAAGAGCTCCTCTCCAACAAGAGGAAGCTAGAGGATTTTGGAGAGGTTAAGATGAGTTCGGATTCTTCGGATCTCATCAAGACCATGAAGGAGAAAATGACCCCAAAGCTAAAGGATCCGGGGTTATTTTGCATTCCCATAGGAGTGGGAGATGTCACATATGATGCGTTATGTGACTTGGGAGCAAGTGTGAGCATCATACCACTTGCATTATGTAGGAAGATCGGTTTAGGCGACCCTAAACCGGTGAAGATGACGTTATACATGACGGATCGATCCATCACTCGCCCCGTCGGTATTGTGGAAGACGTCCTAGTTAAGCTAGGTAAATTCTTTGTTCCCATTGATTTTGTTGTGCTTGACATTCCTGCAGATAGTCCGGTCCCGATCATACTCGGAAGATCGTTTCTTGCAACTTCCGGCTGCATAGTCGATTGCAAGAATGCTAGACTCGCCTTTGACATAGGAGAAGAGAAGGTAGAGTTCGTTCTTTCCACTCTAGTGAAGGAGCCAATCTTTGATGAGGATATATTCAATATCCAAGATGAAGAGGGGTTGTCTAGAGAGGAGGTAAGTGCGATTCTCTTCAAAGATCCTTTGCAAAAGGTTATTACTATGAGTCTAACGAATGTAGGGGAAGAAGAGGAGTGCAATGAGGCAATTGAAGCCTTAGAAGCACAAGAAGAGGTAGATGAAGAGGAATTTGAGAAGCTCCACGACGAGGCAGAAAACGTGAGAATCCACGGCCATACACTATATTCCACGGCCGTGGACTTCACAACCCAAAGCGTGGCTCACTCCAGAGGGTTACACGGTCGTGGAGGAAACAGAGCAACCGTAACCACCTTCCACGCCCTAAACCATGGCCGTGGAAGATGTGTGGAAACCGTGATTCAGGCCGTGGAAGAAGGTGATCGTGCCACTTCTTCAACTTCTTTTGATTCTTCTCCCACACCTTCTACACCTTTAGACACTTCTAAGGAGGCATCGGATGCTCCTCAAGAGCCATTAGAAGCTCTAAAAGCAATGGAATTGAAGCAACTTCCTACTCATCTAAGGTACGCTTTTCTAGGACCTAACTCTACTTATCCGGTTATTGTTAGTTCCGATCTAACCATAGATGAACATAGTAAGCTTATGGTTGTCCTTAGGAAACATAGGAAAGCTTTAGGTTATACTATAGAAGACTTAGTAGGAATCAAACCCTCCCTATTCATGCATAAAATATTAATGGAGGAAGACTTTAGGACTTCAAGACAACCTCAAAGGCGGTTGAATCCGACCATGAAGGAGGTTGTCAAGAAGGAAATTCTTAAACTTCTTGATGCAGATATCATCTATCCTATCTCCGATAGTAAGTGGGTGAGTCCGGTTCAAGTAGTTCCAAAGAAGGGAGGAATGACGGTCATCACCAACAAGAACAACGAACTCATTCCTACCCGAACCGTAACGGGATGGCGGATGTGCATAGACTACCGCAAGCTTAACAACGCGACGAGGAAGGATCACTTCCCACTACCCTTCATCGATCAAATAATTGAAAGGTTAGCGCAACATTCACACTTTTGCTATCTTGACGGTTATAGTGGTTTCTTTCAGATTCCGATACACCCGGATGATCAAGAGAAGACCACATTCACGTGCCCATGGGGTACGTTCGCTTACAGGAGAATGCCGTTCGGGCATTGCAATGCCCCAACCACCTTTCAAAGGTGCATGATGGCCATCTTCTCCGAATACATTGAGGAAATCATGGAAGTCTTCATGGATGACTTCTCCGTATACGGTTCCTCTTTTGACAATTGCCTTTCTAACCTTGCTCTTGTTTTACAAAGGTGTGAAGACACTAACCTAGTTCTTAATTGGGAGAAGTGTCAATTTATGGTAAAGGAAGGAATTGTATTAGGACACCTAATCTCTAGTAGAGGGATAGAGGTGGATAAGGCAAAAATAGAGACTATAGAGAAGCTTCCTCCCCCAACTTCGGTGAAAGGGATAAGAAGTTTTCTAGGACATGCCGGATTTTATAGACGCTTCATAAAAGACTTCTCTAAAATATCAAAACCGCTAACTAATCTATTGATGAAGGATGCAGTTTTTGAATTTTCGCAGGAATGCTTGGATGCGTTTAACATGATCCGGGAAGCTCTAATTTCAACACCTATTATCCAACCTCCGGATTGGACTCTTCCCTTTGAGTTATGTGCGATGCTAGTGACGTAGCTATAGGAGCTGTTCTTGGACAAAGAAAGGAAGGGCGAACCCATGCCATATACTATGCTAGCAAGACGCTAGATGAACCGTAGCTCAACTACGCCACTACGGAAAAGGAATTTTTAGCCATTGTTTATGCTATTGACAAGTTTCGCTCTTATCTTGTAGGTGCAAAGGTGATTGTCTACACGGATCATGCTGCGATCCGGTACCTCCTTGCAAAGAAGGATGCGAAGCCAAGGCTAATTAGATGGATTCTTCTCCTACAAGAATTCGATCTAGAGATCCGCGACAAGAAGGGTTCGGAAAATTCTGTTGCGGATCATTTGAGTCGCCTAACACATCTAGAGGACGACCACTTACCTATAGATGACTCCTTCCCGGACGAACACCTACATATCATTGAGGAGTGCATCGATGTGATCTCCAAAGGTAACGAACCATGGTTTGCTGATTTTGTTAACTATTTGGTTTGCCAGGAGATACCACCCGGACTATCCTACGCACAAAGAAAGAAGTTCTTTAAGGATGTTTAGGAATACTTTTGGAATGAACCTCTCCTCTTTAAGAGAGGTCCGGATGGCATCATTCGGCGATGTGTGCCGGAAGATGAGATGCAAAGTGTCATCCTCCATTGTCATTCACTACCTTATGGAGGACACGCTAGTTTGAACAAGACTAGCGCTAAGGTATTGCAATCTGGATTCTTTTGGCCTACTTTATTTAGAGATGTGCAATCCTTTGTTTCCTGCTGCGATGCTTGTCAAAGAACATGAAATATCTCTAGGAGGAATGAGATGCCTCTCAATAACATCCAAGAGGTGGAGATTTTCGATGTTTGGGGAGTTGACTTCATGGGACCGTTCCCATCATCTTGTGGAAACCAATACATACTCTTGATGGTGGATTATGTTTCTAGATGGGTGGAAGCTATTGCCTCTCCCATCAATGACGCCATGGTGGTGGTTAAGTTCTTTAACAAGACCATCTTCCCACGATTTGGGACACCAAGGACTATCATTAGTGATGGAGGTTCTCACTTCATTGCCCGGTGCTTTGAAGCTCTTCTAGCTAAGTATGGGGTTACTCACAAGATCGCCACCCCTTATCATCCACAAACAAGTGGACAAATTGAGATCTTAAATCGGGAGATCAAAGGAATCCTAGAGAAGACGGTTTCAAGGACTAGGAAGGATTGGTCCTTGAAGCTTGATGATGCATTGTGGGTGTACCGGACTGCGTACAAGACTCCCATAGGAACCATGTTCGCCCCTAGAGGTGTGTGCAAATAAGTTTTAAATTTATAAAACTAGAATCAAGCAGCGAACCCGCAGTGTACGGATCGATATAGTTAAGCAAGAATTCCAGAGTATCGAACACAGGGATTTGGGGGAAACGAACTCGATTGCAGATTATCAAGCAAGTAAATGTGAGAGTTTTGCAAATTATTGGGAAAACAACAATCCTAAAGATCCAGGTATCTAATTGTGGCAATCGATTCAAGATATACTAAATGATATAAAGACAGAGTTGAGATATGCAAAGGTATACTAATGTAAGGTAATCGTACGGTGAAGTTCCAAAAACCTTATATAACTCACCTACAATACACTCTCTATACAGGTTGTTGAGGCTCAATATAGAAGGGTTCTAGAGGCGAGAATTAGTGTCAAATACCCAAACTTATAATCCAAGGATCAAGACTAACTTAACCGATTGAGGTTGTTGAGGCTCACAATCGAGGTAGAGGTTGTTGAGGCTTCACTACCACCTAGAAAAGACAAGTCTAAACTAAGCTAAAGCAAATCTTTAACTTTAGATTAAAGTAAAAGCAGATTCGTAGACTTAAGGGAAATCACGGTTAGTTCTTGAGGTTCCACGGCCGTGGACTCAAGAACAGACTGTAATTTAGGGCTGTCGGCGACAATTCTCTAACTCTCAGGGTCTAATCTATTTGCGATCGATCTATCATCATCTAAGCCACAACTATCAACCCTTCACCTTAGAATTGTTTAGAGCTTTTAGCCAATAACAGTCATATTGATATCAATTCAAGAATTAAAAGATAAAAAGATGAAAACTTTCAAGAACTTTCAATAATCTTCAATTCAATCTCAAAGTCACAAAGAGAATAAGCAATGTCAAAAGATTCACAATAGAACAAATAATCGTAACCCTAGGAAAGAAAAGAAAACGGGATGTCAATCCGTTTTCCAAATCGAACCTAATCAAGAAGAGAGATCTTCTTGCAAAATCTTCCAAGAACTACGATCTTCCGCAAATCCGGAGATCTCAACAGCAATCTCCACCAAAAGTGCGAGATTAGAGGAATTCCAAAAACGAACTTCGATCTCTTCAAAGAGATGTCAATTGCTTCCAAGCAAGCTAAGCAAAACGTCTTCGTGTGTAAGCGGCGAAGAATGAGGGCAAACGGGTAGCGAAGGTGTGCCAAGATCGTAGCCAAGGTGACGGAATCTTGCTTCGTCCGTCTTTTTATAGTGTAGGGCAAAATGTCGGCCCGTCCCAATCTTTAAAAGATCGTGGCTTCAAAGTGTGGCGAAAAGATTCGCCAAGATCACGGTCGTGGAAGTGTTCCACGACCGTAATTTAGGGCGTGGAAACAATTACGGTTTGCAACATATGTTCCACGGCCGTGTAATCCCCTGGAATGAACGTGGATTTCTGACTCCAAATCCACGGCCGTAATTCTGAACGTGGTTTGTGATACGGCCGTATTTTAGGGCGTAATTTAGGGCAAGAACGTGATTCTTCCCTAAACTCGTGCATTCCTCAAACTAAGACTCCAAATTGCTTCCAAAGAGTGTCCTCAATCTATGGACATATCAACTCAACTCTCCTTTGCTCGTTTCCGTTCGGAAATAGCTCCAAATCACCTATAATCAACATAGAACTAGTGTAGACATCCATATCGACAATATAGGTAATACTAGCTCTCATATGCACAAAGTTCAATCAAAGACTATCAATATGAATCAAATACGTTTAGAAAACGTGCCTAAAATATCACAATATTTCATGCTAACAAATAACCCCATACTTAACACTTGCTTGTCCCTAAGCAAGGTCTTTCAAAAAGCTTTAAACAAGAGTTAGGATGAAATATGTGTACCTTCTTTTGGATGAATGTGACTTCTAAAGAATAGATCATTCTCAAACCTTGCTTCAATCGTTTTTCAAACTTTCACACACTTAATCAAAGAGTAAAAAGCAAAGAAAATTCATGAACCAACTTAACTTCTAAACAGGCATTATAACCTTCAAACATTAACAAAATCAATCTCAAGAAACTTCAATTTAGATCACCAAGTCATATAACATTCTTTTGATCTTAAGGACTTCCAAAGAAAAGGTCTAGAATATGGAAGGAAAGGGAAAACTTTAAGGGGAAGTGGTGCATAAATCCGGGAAAGTGCACAACTACCTTCTTCTTCTTATGCGGTTCCTGCAACACTTCAACTTAGAGCTTCGCTCTCTTCTTTTTCGACTTTACTTTTGGAGTTATGGATAGAGGTGCACAAAAACCGAAGCCTAGGAGATCGGCGTTTCTCAATTTTTTTTTTTTCAAGAGATGCCTCAAACCCTTAGCGCACATACCATAATCCGCTAGGAATATCGCTCAATCCAACTTTGGCAAGACACAAACACCCGGCTATGTGAATGGTGCCGAGTTACTCATCGTCATGATTGACTTCCCCAAACCTATAATTTCTTTCTATTCAATTGATTGCAAATAATTGCTCTCATAGCCCTCCCACATCAAACATGCCTTTTTCTCATTCACTTCTCCAAATTCCCGGATAGGTAAGGGAGGCTAATATTTCAATGAGGAGCTAGATGATCAAAGAAAGAAGAAAGAAAGTATCGAATTGCCTTAATCATTTCAACAAGAAGTATAGGAACTTATGATGTGATTTCAACTTCAATTTTCTAGCATGATTTAGGTAACATCTTCACATTATAAAACTTGCAAAAGAGGTAAAATTCATTCATTCAAGTTCTTTTCAATTCACAATCCTTTTAAGCATGCAATTGTCATCAAACTCAATTCACAAGTAGTGATTATCATGGAAATCATCTCAATTCATTAGAAGCACAAAATTTTTCAAAATTTTTCAATTTTTATGGTTTTTTTTCAAGTTCTTTTTTATGCAATGCAATAAGGAAACGTGTAACACATAATGAAGATGCAACGATAGTCTCAAATGAAGCAAACATAGAGAGTAGAGTTATTACAAACATTTAGTACATCCCACCCCATACTTAGGACGAACATTGTCCCTAATGTTCAAAAGAAAGAACAAAAGAAAGAAAAGAAAAAGGAAACTCACAAATGGTGGCGGGAATGTCTAAAACAACGATCATGCATCAATCACTGCGGCGCCGGCGGGGGTGGGAATGGAGAGAAACTCGGATCATAGAACCGCCCAAACTGCTGGCGGTAGACGTCCCTCATCATGTGGTCAAGGTCGTCCAAGCGTCCATCTCTAGAATCCGCCCGGATCTCTAGCGCTCCGACTCTCTCCGAAAGTCCGGTAGCCCAATCCGGCATCTGCTCGTACCATCCCGGGGCGTGACTGTACCATGATGAAGCATCGGATGGTGCTGGTGCTGGTGGCGGTGGTGGTGCTGCTGGCTGCGCCGTGGACCAAGGAGGGGGGTGTCGTACCAAGTGGGAGGTGTAGTCATCCACGTGGGCCTCTCACTCATGCTGGCGCGGCGAGATGACGAGCCTGAAGCTCTAGCTGGACGTGGAGAGCGCCTAGGTACATCCGGGGCCGCCTCCGGCTGATCCGGAAACGTGCCGAACTCCTACTCCGCTCCTCCACCACTCTCGTACTGATCTCCCATGTCCTCCTCATCCACAACCGGTGGTGGAACGTAAGGGGGAGCCACTAGCCTGTTCGCATGCATCGCAGCGAACGTCTCCTTCCAATTGTGGCGTCCCGCCACAATGGAATACTCCGGCAGCCACTCAATCCCTCTACCCGTCCTAGTCTCCCAAGGCATGCCCGCATAAGGCGGACCTCCATGTGTGGGGAAGATGAGTCCCCTAACCATAAAAGCATGTAGCCCTAAGGGAACCGCCGGTATACGGGTGCAAGCAGAAAAATCAACACCGAACGTCCTAGCAATGTGGGTCACTATCCCACCATATCCAATGTTCCCCTTCTTCTTGTTCTTCAGTTTACTCATCGTAGCCGCCAAAAGAGTGGCACAATCTGCACGGCGACCGTAAAGCATACAATAGAGCAAGAATAGCTCATCCGTCTTGATCTTTTGGGGCGTCTCCGTCCTAGGAAAGAGACACTCCGAAAGAACACGGTGAGCTATCTTCAAGGCTAGATGGTACATCAATCTAGCCTTGGTATCGGCGGGTTGCCAACGGTCCTCGTCGGCGTAAATCATGGCTACTTCCTCCCAAAAATCCTTGGGGTAAACTCCGCTCGGAAATCGACCGTTATAGGTCTCATGGAACCCGAAAATGGTCCCAAACTCGACAATGCTCAAATGATAGTCTCGTTCCATGAGACGGAAGGAGACGGTCCTATCTACGTGGCTGTGCTCGAAGGACGTCACAACCTCCCAGGTAATCTCCTCGTAGGCGTCTTCACGAATGTTCGTGAAGACAAGCAACCCGGCTCTATCCAAGAGCCATGTAAGATCATCTACTATGTTGAGAGGATGTAGATCCTCCAACAACAAGTACCTAGGACCTATCACTGTCCTCTTCGTGATCCTCTCAAATGCATCAAGGTGGTTCTCATGTATGGTAGGGATGCTAGGGTGAGGGGGTGAAGATGGAGGTGAAGGTGAGGATGGTAGTGAGGGAGATGAGGGTGGTGGTGCCCTAGAGGTGGAGGGATTGCCCTTTCTTTTCTTGTTTTGCTCTCCCTTTTTCTCTTTTATCCTTCCCGACATTCTCCTCACAAAGTCCATTTTTCAGAAAAATTACGGTCTGTTCTTGGGAAATTACGGCCGTGGTTTACCCAGAGACCGTGGTTCGTCTAAGAAACTCGTGAATCTCAGCAAATTCACCAACAATCACCACAACAAGCAGTCCTAATCTAATTCCTTCCGGTTTTTATCAGTTCTTCCTAAAAAGCTATAGCAAAAACGAACCAAATCCGCGAAAATCAAGAAGAAAGAAATAACCTCTTTTTCGGATTGAAAAATCCAAAATGCGTGTTTGTTGATCGATTTCCACTCGATTTGTTGCTTGGATTCTGTTCGTGGTTGGATTTGCTACAGTTTAGGACGAAGAATCGTTGAAAACGATTAGAAAACGAGGAATTGAGAGAGGTGGAGGGTTTTCGGTTTCTAGGTCGTGGAAATGGGGAAAATTTTGGTTAAGTTTGTGAAGAATGTGGGTTTTATAGTGGCCGGCAAAATTTCCAAAAATTACGGTCTGTCGGGGTGTTCCACGGCCGTGGAAGTGTACGGACCCGTGGTTTTGGTGATTTTTCAAAGGTTTTTGAGAATTACGGCCACTGTAGCTATGACGACCGTAATTTAGACCGTGGAACCTTCTGTAAAGCTTCAAAGTCCGAATTTCGTCACTTTTCTTCGACATCATCTTCCCTTTCTCCTTTTCCATCGATCCTACAACCAAAAACACGAACATACCGGAAGAAATCGAGGCAAAATAAAGCAAAAACGTCTACTCTAAACTAGTCTATGAATTGAAGACAAAAATAAAAATGCAATACCTTGGGTTGCCTCCCAAGAAGCGCTTTGTTTAAGGTCCGTAGCTAGACCAATCTCGCACTTATTCGAGTGCGGTAGGCGCAATCTCCTCAGCTTGGAGTTCCGGCGTGTACTTCTTGAGTCGTTGGCCGTTCACCTTAAAACTTCCGCTAGCTTCACCCCATACTTCAACTGCACCATGGGGGAAAATGCGCTTAATTAGAAAAGGTCCGGTCCAACGGGATTTAAGCTTACCTGGAAAGAGGCGAAGTCTTGAATTGAAGAGGAGAACTTGATCTCCTTCTTTGAAGTCCTTTCGAATGATATGCTTATCATGCCAACGCTTTGCCCTTTCCTTGTAGATCTTAGCGTTCTCATAGGCGTTCAAGCGAAGTTCATCCAGCTTGTTGATGTCTAGGAGACGCTTCTCTCCCGCTTCTTTCATGCCGAAATTCAGCCACTTGATAGCCCAAAACGCTTTGTGCTCCAGCTCTACCGGCAAATGACAAGACTTCCCATACACAAGGTTGTATGGTGTGGTTCCTATGGGAGTCTTGTATGCAGTCCGGTACGCCCATAATGCATCATCTAGCTTCAAGGACCAATCCTTCCTAGTCCTTGAAACCGTCTTCTCTAGAATTCCCTTGATCTCCCTATTTGAGATCTCAACCTGTCCACTCGTTTGTGGATGGTAAGGGGTGGCGATCTTGTGAGTAACCCCATACTTAGCTAGAAGAGCTTCAAAGCGACGGGCTATGAAGTGAGAACCTCCATCACTAATGATTGTCCTTGGCGTTCCAAATCGCGGAAAGATGGTCTTGTTGAAGAACTTAACCACCACCATGGCATCATTTGTGGAAGAGGCAATTGCTTCCACCCATCTACAAACGTAGTCCACCGCCAATAGTATGTATTGGTTTCCACAAGAAGATGGGAATGGTCCCATGAAATCGACTCCCCAAACGTCGAAAATCTCCACCTCTTGGATGTTGTTGAGGGGCATCTCGTTCCTTCTAGAAATATTGCCTGTTCTTTGACAAGCATCGCAGCAAGAAACAAAGGATTGCACATCTCTAAATAAAGTAGGCCAATAGAATCCAGATTGCAATACCTTTGCGCTAGTCTTGTTCGAACTAGCGTGTCCTCCACAAGGTAGTGAATGACAATGGCGGATGACACTTTGCATCTCATCTTCCGGCACACATCGCCGAATGATGCCATCCGGACCTCTCTTGAAGAGGAGAGGCTCGTTCCAATAGTATTCCCGGACGTCCTTAAAGAATTTCTTCCTTTGTGCGTAGGATAGTCCGGGCGGTATCTCCTGGAAAACCAAATAGTTAACAAAGTCAGCAAACCATGGTTCGTTACCTTTGGAGATCTCATTGATGCACTCCTCTATGATGTGTAGATGTTCGTCTGGAAAGGAGTCATCAATGGGTAGATGGTCGTCCTCTAGATGTGTGAGGCGACTCAAATAATCCGCAACAGAATTTTCTGAACCTTTCTTGTCGCGGATCTCAAGATCGAATTCTTGTAGGAGAAGAATCCATCTAATTAGCCTTGGCTTCGCGTCTTTCTTTGCAAGGAGGTACCGGATCGCAGCATGATCCGTGTAGACAATCACCTTTGCACCTACAAGATAAGAGCGAAACTTGTCAATAGCGTTGACAATGGCTAGAAACTCTTTTTCTGTAGTGGCGTAGTTGAGCTGATCTTCGTCTAGCGTCTTGCTAGCGTAGTATATGGCATGGGTTCGCCCTTCCTTTCGTTGCCCAAGAACAGCTCCAATAGCTACGTCACTAGCATCGCACATAATCTCGAAGGGGAGAGTCCAATCCGGGGGTTGGATAATAGGTGCTGAAATTAGAGCTTGCCGAATGGTGTAAAACGCATCTAAACATTCCTGCGAAAACTCAAAAACCGCATCCTTCATCAATAGATTAGTGAGAGGTTTTGATATCTTAGAAAAATCTTTAATGAAACGTCTATAAAATCCAGCATGTCCTAGGAAACTTCTTATCTCTTTCACCGAAATTGGGGGAGGAAGTTTCTCTATGGTCTCTATCTTAGCTTTGTCTACCTCTATCCCTCTACTAGAGACTAAGTGACCTGATACGATTCCTTCCTTAACCATGAATTGACACTTCTCCAAATTAAGAACTAGGTTAGTGTCTTCACAACGTTGTAAAACAAGAGAAAGGTTAGAAAGACAATCGTTAAAAGAGGAACCGTATACGGAGAAGTCGTCCATGAAGACTTCCATAATTTCCTCTACGTACTCGGAGAATATGGCCATCGTGCACCGTTGAAAGGTGGCTGGGGCGTTGCAAAGCCCGAACGGCATTCTCCTATAAGCGAACGTACCCCAAGGGCACGTGAACGTGGTCTTCTCCTGATCGTCTGGGTGTATCGGAATCTGAAAGAAACCACTATAACCGTCAAGGTAGCAAAAATGTGAATGTTGTGCTAACCTTTCAAGCATTTGATCGATGAATGGCAATGGAAAGTGGTCCTTCCGCGTCGCGTTGTTGAGCTTGCGGTAGTCTATACACATTCGCCATCCAGTCACGGTTCGGGTAGGAATGAGTTCGTTGTTCTTGTTGGTGATGACCGTCATTCCTCCCTTCTTCGGAACTACTTGAACTGGACTCACCCATTTGCTATCGGAGATAGGATAGATGATACCTACATCAAGAAGTTTAAGGATTTCCTTCTTGACAACCTCCTTCATGGTCGGATTCAACCGCCTTTGAGGTTGTCTTGAAGTTCTAAAATCCTCCTCCATTAGTATCTTATGCATACATAGGGAGGGTTTAATTCCTACTAAGTCCTCGATAGTGTAACCTATGGCTTTTCTATGTTTCCTAAGGACTGTCATGAGTTGTTCATGTTCATCTATGCTTAGTTCGGAACTAACAATGACCGGAAAGGTAGAATTAGATCCAAGAAAAGCGTACCTTAGATGAGTAGGAAGTGGTTTGAGATCCATCGCTTTCGGAGCTTCCAATGGTCCTTGAGGAGCATCCGACGTTTCCTTAGAAGTTTCTAAGGTTGTGGAGTGGTTTGGAGAAGAATCAGAAGAAGTTGAAGATGTAAGCCGATCACCCTCTTCCACGGTCAGAATTACGGCCTCTCCATGTATTCCACGGCCGTGTAATCCTCTGGAATGGAGGTCGATTTTGGTTGTGAAATCCACGGTCGTGGAATACAGGGTATGACCGTGGATTCTTACATTCTCAGCCTCATCGTGGAGTTTTTCAAATTCCACTTCATGCATCTCTTCTTGTGCTTCTAAGGCTTTAATTTCCTCTTTGCACTCTTCTTCTTCCCCTACATTGGTTAGACTCATAGTGATAACTTTTTGTAAAGGATCGTTGAAGAGAATCGCACTTACCTCCTCCCTAGACAAACCTTCTTCATCTTGGATATCGTAAATATCCTCATCGAAGATTGGCTCCTTTACTAGAGTGGAAGGAACGAACTCTACTTTCTCTTCTCCAATATCAAAAGCGAGTCTCCCATTCTTGCAATCAACCATGCAGCCGGAAGTTGCAAGAAACGGTCTTCCGAGTATGATCGGGACCGGACTATCTGCAGGAATGTCAAGCACGACGAAATCAATAGGGACAAAAAATTTACCTAGCTTGACCGGGACGTCTTCTACAATACCGACGGGGCGAGTGATGGATCGATCCGCCATGTATAACGTCATCTTGACCGGTTTAGGATCGCCTAAACCGATCTTCCTACACAATGCAAGCGGTATAATGCTCACACTTGCTCCCAAGTCACATAAAGCGTCATATGCGACTTCTCCCACTCCAATGGGAATGCAAAATGACCCCGGATCTTTCAACTTTGGAGGCATTTTCTCCTTCATAGTCTTGATGAGATCTGAAGAATCCGAACTCATCTTGACCTCACCGAAATCTTCTAGCTTCCTCTTGTTAGAGAGGAGCTCCTTCAAGAACTTGCCATAAGCCGGCATACCTACAATAGCATCAATGAAGGGTATATTAATATGCAGCTTGCTCATGAGTTCTATGAACTTACCGAATTGTTTATCTAGGCGCACTCGCGCTCTAGATTGAGGAAATTGTAGGGGAGGTTTGTAAGCTGGAGGAGGAACATAGACATCTTCCTTCTCCTTCCCCTTTCCTTTGTCCTTCTCTACGGGGACTTCAACAAACGTAGGCTGCGGATCGGTGGTGGTCATTCCGCTCCTAGTTGTAATCGCCATTACCCTTCCCTTAGGGTTGTCCTCCGTCTTTCCTGGAAGTTTCCCTTGATTTCTAGGGACTTCCTCCGCGTGGTTGAACAATTGGTTTTCCAAAACTTTTTGAGCTTTGTCAACCTTAGAGACTTGATCATCAACCTTGATGAGGCGGTTCTCCAACCCTTGAAGCTTTCCCAAGATTGTCTCCAACATGGGATCGGACTTCTCCTTTCCCGCATTGTTTCCTCCATTTGATGATTGCCCCTGGCTTTTCAAAGGAGTAGAGGAAGAGGAGGGTGGAGTTAGTGAATTAGAATTGGAAGGATAGGAGTTACCGGAATTTTGTTGATTGGAGCGCCAATTGTTGTTGTTTGAACTTCGATTGTTGTTCCAATTGTTGTTGTTCCGGTTGTTGTTGTTTCCATTCCAGTTGTTATTCCGGTTATTGTTCCGGTTATTGTTGTTGCGGTTGGAGTTATCACCGCCATTGTTGTTGCCCAAATAGCCAACATCCTTCTCTTGTTGCTTTGGGAAGTTGGTCTTGATAGTCTCCTTCAACTCTTTGATCTCATTGTTGAGGGAGAAAATCTGATTTTGAGCTTCATGTGTGAGCTTCGCTCCTTGCTCCACACGATTTCCCTCCGCTTTCCGGTGGGAATACTTCTCTATGACTCTTGCTTGCTTCTCAATGAAGTCCCAAGCGTCATCTTCTCTCATGTCCATGAACGTTCCGCATGAGAGGGATTGGAGGTTGAATTGCGTTTCCGCATCCAGCCCTTTGTAGTAGATTTCCAACAAGGCAAGTTTGGATATGCCATGATGAGGGCAATCCAAGAGTAAATCCTGAAACCTTTCCCAAGATTGAAACAAACTTTCGTTAGGTCTCATGGAAAAAGCATTAATCTTACCTCTAAGTTCCGCCGTTTTGGATGGCGGAAAGAATTTGGTGAGAAACTCCGCGGAAAGGTCTTCCCACGTGTCTAGTTTCCCATTGGGAAGAGCTTGATACCATGACAACGCTTTCCCTTTCAAAGAGAAAAAGAAAGGTTTGAGCTTATAGCTATTGGTAGTAGCGTTCTTCGGTCTCATTGTCTCCATCATACACTCAAAGTTTTGCAAGTGTTGGTGTGGAGATTCGGCACTTGTACCGCCAAATTGGCTTTGGCGAACAAGAGTGATAACTTGAGGGTTAAAGCTGAACCCTTGCACATCTTCAGCATCAAATTTCACACCCAAGCGGCGTGGTTGTTGTATTGGATCCATCCGCTGGCCAAGAGTTCTTGGCTCATTATCCACACGTTCGACTCTCACATTCCTAGGTGGAATGCGGCGATTAGTAGCTCCTTGTGGATGGAAAGGATTCATATTGATCGTGGGATCAATCTCTTCTAACGGCGGCATGGAAGAGTCACTATCATCAGCGGATGAGTGGCTTTTTCTTCTAGACCTTGATCTCCTTTTTGAGGACTTCTTGCCTACCTTATTCTCAAGGTCGCTCATCTTTATCCTCATTTGGACGATCATGTCTTGTAGACCGTTAACTTGAGATTGATGACGATCCATCTCATCTTGGCGGAGAGTTTCATTCCATCGGAGTTGAGATTCCTTCTCCGCCAACTCCGTTTGAAGATCACGTCCGTGTTCTTCGGCCATCTTCTTTTCCTTGCGCTTTTGCCTCAAGGTTTTCTCTAGCTCTTGGTCAAGAGGTAAGAGATCTTCGGTGTTCCTAGACCTGCGCATGCACTCAAAGAGATATCAAATAACGAGAGCAAGCTCCCAAGCTTGACAACCAGCTACCGGATTCGGTCTAAACCAAATCCCCGGCAACGGCGCCAAAAACTTGTTCGCCCCTAGAGGTGTGTGCAAATAAGTTTTAAATTTATAAAACTAGAATCAAGCAGCGAACCCGCAGTGTACGGATCGATATAGTTAAGCAAGAATTCCAGAGTATCGAACACAGGGATTTGGGGGAAACGAACTCGATTGCAGATTATCAAGCAAGTAAATGTGAGAGTTTTGCAAATTATTGGGAAAACAACAATCCTAAAGATCCAGGTATCTAATTGTGGCAACCGATTCAAGATATACTAAATGATATAAAGATAGAGTTGAGATATGCAAAGGTATACTAATGTAAGGTAATCGTACGGTGAAGTTCCAAAAACCTTATATAACTCACCTACAAGACACTCTCTATACAGGTTGTTGAGGCTCAATATAGAAGCGTTCTAGAGGCGAGAATTAGTGTCAAATACCCAAACTTATAATCCAAGGATCAAGACTAACTTAACCGATTGAGGTTGTTGAGGCTCACAATCGAGGTAGAGGTTGTTGAGGCTTCACTACCACCTAGAAAAGACAAGTCTAAACTAAGCTAAAGCAAATTTTTAACTTTAGATTAAAGTAAAAGCAGATTCGTAGACTTAAGGGAAATCACGGTTAGTTCTTGAGGTTCCACGGCCGTGGACTCAAGAACAGACCGTAATTTAGGGTTGTCGGCGACAATTCTCTAACTCTCAGGGTCTAATCTATTTGCGATCGATCTATCATCATCTAAGCCACAACTATCAACCCTTCACCTTAGAATTGTTTAGAGCTTTTAGCCAATAACAGTCATATTGATATCAATTCAAGAATTAAAAGATAAAAAGATGAAAACTTTCAAGAACTTTCAATAATCTTCAATTCAATCTCAAAGTCACAAAGAGAATAAGCAATGTCAAAAGATTCACAATAGAACAAATAATCGTAACCCTAGGAAAGAAAAGAAAACGGGATGTCAATCCGTTTTCCAAATCGAACCTAATCAAGAAGAGAGATCTTCTTGCAAAATCTTCCAAGAACTACGATCTTCCGCAAATCCGGAGATCTCAACAGCAATCTCCACCAAAAGTGCGAGATTAGAGGAATTCCAAAAACGAACTTCGATCTCTTCAAAGAGATGTCAATTGCTTCCAAGCAAGCTAAGCAAAACGTCTTCGTGTCTAAGCGGCGAAGAATGAGGGCAAACGGGTAGCGAAGGTGTGCCAAGATCGTAGCCAAGGTGACGGAATCTTGCTTCGTCCGTCTTTTTATAGTGTAGGGCAAAATGTCGGCCCGTCCCAATCTTTAAAAGATCGTGGCTTCAAAGTGTGGCGAAAAGATTCGCCAAGATCACGGTCGTGGAAGTGTTCCACGACCGTAATTTAGGGCGTGGAAACAATTACGGTTTGCAACATATGTTCCACGGCCGTGTAATCCCCTGGAATAAACATGGATTTCTGACTCCAAATCCACGGCCGTAATTCTGAACGTGGTTTGTGATACGGCCGTATTTTAGGGCGTAATTTAGGGCAAGAACGTGATTCTTCCCTAAACTCGTGCATTCCTCAAACTAAGACTCCAAATTGCTTCCAAAGAGTGTCCTCAATCTATGGACATATCAACTCAACTCTCCTTTGCTCGTTTCCGTTTGGAAATAGCTCCAAATCACCTATAATCAACATAGAACTAGTGTAGACATCCATATCGACAATATAGGTAATACTAGCTCTCATATGCACAAAGTTCAATCAAAGACTATCAATATGAATCAAATACGTTTAGAAAACGTGCCTAAAATATCACAATATTTCATGCTAACAAACCACACCATACAACCTTGTGTATGGGAAGTCTTGTCACTTACCGGTGGAGTTGGAGCACAAGGCGATTTGGGCTATCAAATGGTTGAATTTCAGCATGAAGGAAGCGGGAGAGAAGTGTCTCTTGAACATTAATGAGCTTGAAGAACTCCGCTTGAACGCCTATGAAAACGCCAAGATTTATAAGGAGAGAGCAAAGCGTTGACATGATAAGCATATCATTCCAAAGGACTTCAAAGAAGGAGATCAAGTTCTCCTCTTCAATTCAAGGCTTCGTCTCTTTCCAGGTAAGCTTAAATCTCGTTGAACCGGACCTTTTCTAATCAAACGTATTTTCCCCATGGTGCAGTTGAAGTATGGGGTGAAGCGGGCGGAAGCTTTAAGGTGAACGGTCAACGACTCAAGAAGTATACGCCGGAACTCTAAATTGAAGAGTTTGCGCCCACCGCACTCGAATAAGTGCGAGTTTGGTATAGCTACGGACCTTAAACAAAGCGCTTCTTGGGAGGCAACCCAAGGTATTGCATTTACGTTTTTGTTTTTGATTCATAGTTTAGCTTAGTTTAGACGTTTTTGCTTTGTTTTGCCTTCGATTCCTTCCGGTATGTTCGTGTTTTTGGATGTAGGGACAATGGAAAAGGAAAAGGGAAGAGTAATGTTGAAGAAAAGTGACGAAACTTGGACTTTGGAGCATTACAGAGAGTTCCACGGTCTAAACCACGGTCGTGACAGCTACAGTGACCGTAATTTCCAAAAGCCTTTGAAAAATCACAAAAACCACGGTTCCGTACATTTCCACGGCCATGGAACCCCCCGATAGACCGTGGTTTTCAAAAATTTTGCCGGCCACTATATAAACCATGTTCTTCATAAAAATACTTCACAAAACCCAATTCCATGACCATTTTCGCCGATTCCACGCCCCTCACCTCAATTCTCCGTTCGTTAATCATTTTCAACGATTCTTCGACCCAAACTGAAGCAAATTCGACCACCAACGAGATCCAAGCAACGAATCGAGCGGCAAATCACCAAGGAATGCAGAATTCGGATTTTAAAATCCGAAACCTAGTTTTTTTTCGCTCTTCTCTATCTTTGTCAATTTGGGTTCGTTTTTGCTAGAAATTATAGGAGAACTGATTGAAATTGGAAGGAATTAGACTAGGGCTGCCTGATTGCTGAGTTTGAGTGTTGTTTGCTGAATTTTGAGAAAAAGCGAGACGAACCACGGTCTCTGTCAATTCCACAGCCGTGGAACACCAAGAATAGACCGTGGTTTTGAACAGAAATGGATTTTGTGAGAAGAGCGTCTGGGAGGATTAAGGAGAAGAAGAATGAGCAGGATAAGAACAAAAAGAGGAAGGGTAACCCCTCTTCCTCTTCATCCTCTAGAGCACCACCACCTTCCTCCCCTTCACCTCCATCATCACCATCATCACCTTCACCCCCTAGCCCTAGAGTACCTACCATTCACGAGGATCATCTCGATGCACTCGAGAGGATCCATAAGAGGGCTGTTATCGGACCTAGGTACCTATTGTTGGAGGATTTAGCTCCTCTTCACATAGTATATGACCTTACTTGGCTCTTGGATAGAGCCGGTCTTATCGTCTTCTCGGCTATCCGAGAAGACGCTTACGAGGAGATCACGAGAGAGGTTGTGACGTCGTTTGAGCACAGCCATGTGGATAGGACAGTTTCTTTCCGTCTGATGGAAAGGAACTATGATTTCTCCATCCGGGAGTTCGGGACCTTCTTTGGGTTCCAAGAGACCTTCAATGGTCGTTTTCCTAGCGGCGTTTACGCCAAAGATTTTTGGGAGCAGGTTGCCATGATTCACGCCAGCGAGGACCGCTGGCAACCAGCTGATACCAAGGCTAAGTTGATGTATCACTTAGCCTTGAAGATTGCTCACCGTGTTCTTTCTGAGTGTCTCTTCCCTAGGACGGAGACACCTCAGAAGATCAAGACGGATGAGCTCTTTCTGTTGTAATCCATGCTGCATGGGCGCCCTGCTGACTGCGCCACCCTCTTAGCTGCTACCATGAGCAAGCTTAAGAACAAGAGGGCTGACAACATTGGATATGGTGGGATAGTCACCCACCTTGCTAGGATGTTAGGGGTGGATTTTTCTGCATGTACACGCATTCCCGCCGTACCCCTAGGACTCCAGGCCTTCATGACTAGAGGTCTTATCTTCCCTACCCATAGAGGTCCTCCTTATGCAGCTATGCCTTGGGAGAGCAGGACGGGGAGGGGCATTGAGTGGCTCCCGGAGTACTCCATTATGGCTGGACGCCATAATTGGAAGGCGACGTTCGCAGCTATGCATGCGAACAGGATTGCAGCTCCTCCATATGTCCCACCACCGCCCGTAGTTGAGGAGGAGGAGATGAGAGATCAGTATGAGGGAGGAGGAGGAGCAGAGCAGGAGTTTGGCACGTTTCCGGATCAGCCGGACATTGCTTCTGATGTGCCTAGACGTTCTCCACGTCCAGCCAGAGCTTCAGGTTCATCTTCTCGCCGCGCCAGCGTGAGCGAGAGACCTACTTGGATGGAGACACCTCCTGCATGGTACGGAGCTCCACCTCCATGGTCCGCATAGCAGCCACCGCCACCAGCACCAGCACCGTCAGATGCACCGGGGTGGTACAGTCAGGCTCCGGGATGGTATGAGCAGATGCCAAAGTGGGCTACTAGCCTTTCTGATAGAGTGGGAGCATTGGAGATCCGAGCCGACGCTAGAGACGGACGTATGGATGACCTCGATCATATGATGAGAGACGTCTACCGCCAGCAGTTCGGGCGGCACTATGATCCTATCTTCTCTCCATTCCCGCCTCCGCCTCCACCGCAGTGATGATTTGCATGACCGATAGTTTTAGCCGCTCCACCGCCATTTTGTGAGTTTCTTTTTCTTTTCTTTCTTTTTCTTTCTTTCTTTTCTTCTTTTCTTTCTTCTATTTGAACATTAGGGACAATGTTTGTTCCAAGTATGGGGTGGGGTGTGACTAAAAGTTGTAATAACTCTTACTCACTTTGATTGCTTCTATTTGAGACTATCTTGCATGTTCATTATATTGTTACACGTTTCATTATTGCATCGCATGAAAAAGAGTTTGAAAAACCCATAAAAATTGAAAATTTTTGAAAATTTATGTGCTTCTAAGGATAGAAAGGATTTCTATGATAATCGCTACTTGTGAATTGAGTTTGATGACAATTGCATGCTTAAACGAATGGTGAATTGAAAAGAAATTGAATGAGTTGATTATACCTCTTTTGCAAGTTTCATAATGTGATGAATGTTACTTAAATCATGTTGAGGAATTGAAGTTGAAATCACACTATAAGTTCTTATGCTTCTTGTTGAGATGATTAAGGCAATTCGATTTTTCTTTCTTCTTTCTTTAATCATTTAGCCCCTCATTGAAATATTGACCTCCTTTACCTATCCGGGAATTTGGAGGAGTTGAATGAAAAAGGCATGTATGATGTGGGAGGGCCATGAAAGCAATACTTTGCATTCAAAGGAATAGAAAGAAATTTTAGGTTTGGGGAAGTCAATCATGACGATGAGTAACTCGGCACCATTCACATAGCCGGGTGTTTGTGTCTTGCCAAAGTCGGATTGAGCGATATTCCTAGCGGATTATGGTATGTGCGCTAAGGGTTTGAGGCATCTCATAAAAATTGAAAAACGCCGATCTCCTAGGCTTCGGTTTTTGTGCACCTCTATCCATAACTCCAAAAGTAAAGTCGAAAAATGAAAAGAAGAGAGCGAAGCTCTAAGTTGAAGGTGTTGCGGAAACCGCAAGAGAAGAAGAAAGAATAGTTATCCACTTTCCCGGATTCATGCACCACATTCCTTAAAGTTTTCCTTCCCTTTCCACATTCTAGACCTTTTTCTTTGAAAGTCCTTAAGATCAAAAGAATGTTATATGACTTGGTGATCTAAATTGAAGTTTCTTATGATTGATTTTGATAATGTTTGAAGGTTATGATGTTTGTATGGAAGTTTGATTGATCCATGATTTTTCTTTACTCTTTACTCTTTGATTAAGTGTATGAAAGTCTTATAAACGATTGAAGCAAGATTTGAGAATGATCTATTGATTAGAAGGCACATGCATCAAAAAGAAGTTTTGCTTTGAGAAGGTACACATATTTCATTCTAACTTTTGTTTTAAAGCTTTTGAAAGACCTTGCTTAGGGACAAACAAGTGGCAAGTATGGGGTTATTTGTTAGCATGAAATATTGTGATATTTTAGGCACGTTTTCTTAGTGTATTTGATCCATATTGATAGTCATTGATTGAGCATTGATGCATTTGTGAGCTAGTTTGTCTATAATGTCGATATAGAGATCTACACAAGCTTTATGTTGATTATAGGTAATTAAGAGCTATTTCCGAACGGAATGGAGCAAGGATGGATTTGATTGAGCATGTCCATGAATTGAGGGCATTCCTAGGAGCTAAGGGAGTGCCAACTTGAATAATACACGAGACTAAGGAAGAATCACGTTCTAGCCCTAAACAACGCTCTAAAATATGGCCGTACTACTTTCCACGTTCAAGTCCACGGCCGTGGAACCATGGCAAGGGAAGCGTGGTTCATTCCAGCAACTTCTACGGCCGTGGAGGAGTTGTGTCAAACCGTGTTGATTTCCACGCTCTAAATTACGGCCGTGGAACCCTTCCACGACCGTGATCTTGGCAATCTTTTTCGCCACACTTTAAGCCACGATCTCCTACGCAATTGGGCCGGGCCGATATTTTATCTTACACTACAAAAGGACGGACGAAGAGATATTCCGTCACCTTCGCTTACGAATACACGCATCTTACGCTTGCGCTTGGAATTGCCCTAATTTCGCATTTTGGCAGAGATTGTGTTTGAGAGATTTTTGCGCTTTGTCATTGGGATTTCCGGATTGACGGAAGATCGAAGATTCGGAAGATTATTCGCAAGAATATTTCGCTTCTTGCTTAGGTTTGATTTAGAAGACGGATTGACATCCCGTTCTTCCTTCTTATCTAAGATTTGTGTTTGTTTGTGTTATTCCGAATTTAGTGACGATTATTGTTCTTGATTGTGACTTTGAGATTGATTTGAAAGTTATTGAAGGTTTTCGGAAGTTTTCATCTTTCATTCTTTTAAACCTTGAATTTGATCTCAATATGACTATTGTTGGCTAAAAACCCTTAACAATTCTAAGGTGAAGGGTTGATAGTTGTGGCTTAGATGATGATAGATCGATCGAAACAGATTGGACCCTGATAGTTAGAGAGAATCAACGGCAACCCTAATCCACGGTCTGTTCTTGAGCTTCCACGGCCGTGGAACTCAAGAACTAGCCGTAATTTTGTGTTAAGTTACAAACTTGCTTTTACTTTAATCCAAAGTTAAAGATTTGCTTTAACTTAGTCTTGGCTTGCTTTTCTAGGTGGTAGTGAAGCCTCAACAACCTCTACCTCGATTGTGAGTGTCACAACCTTAATCGGTTTAGTTAGTCTTGATCCTTGGATTACAAGTTTGGGTATTTGACATTAATTCTTACCTTTAGAACCTTTCTATACTGAAGCCTCAACAAACTTTATAGAGAGTGTCTTGTAGGTGAGTCATATAAGGTTTTTGGAACTTCACCGTACGATTACCTTACATTAGCATACCTTTGCATACTTCAACTCTGTCCTTATATAATTAGTATATCTTGAATCGATTGCCACAGCTGGATTCCTAGATCTTTAGGATTGTTGTTTTCCCAATAATTCGAAAAGCTCTTACATTTACTCGCTTGATAACCTATAATTGGATTTAACCCCCCAAATCCCTATGTTCGATACTCTGGAATTCTTGCTTAACTATATTGATCCGTACACTGCGGGTTCGCTCGCTTGATTCTAGTTTTATAAATTTAAAGCTTATTTGCACGCACGCTAAGTGGCGAACAATCTCCACAAGGTAAGGTCTCAAACTTAGTCTTACATAACAATAAGGGGGAAAAGGACATCAACAAAAACCAAGGAAAGGAACGAGGAAAGCAGGAAGGAAGGAGGAAAGCAGGGGCGGAAACCTGCGGGGTGGCACAATAGAGGCGCGGGGGCAGTTTTTGGTGCAGAAGCGTTGTTGACTCCTTCGACAACAAGGAACACAAAAAGGGTAAGGTTTGCTTCTCTCAATACTTCACACACGTCACAACCCAACAAAGGGAGCCTGTGAACATCCACATATCAACAACGAGAAGCCCAACAAGAATCAAGGCTCAACCTTGATACTTGGAGAAGAAGAAAAGGGAAGAACACGAAACGGAAGGAAAGGGCATGCAACAACTCATGAACATGAGGAAGAATCAGAGAGAAGAAGGAGCTTACAGGTTCAACAAGATCACAAGGGAAGCAAGGGAAACAGCTGCATCTCTCAGGGTTGAAGAACGTATGCAACAAGCGGGAAAAAGAAGGAAAAGAGGGAATTTATAGAAAATGGGTGGAATGATAGAAGGAAGGACGTTCTAGGGTTAGGAAGAAGATAAGGAAGCCGTCCGATAAGATAGAAGATCCGATATTCTATCTGTGGAAAGAAGATAAAACGAACAAAAACAAATCGGGCATGATCTGTAGCAAATCCGCAAGAGCGGATTGCCTTGCCGTAGGGGCGGCTCACTGTCACTGCGGGGGCGGTGACAGCCAAGGCTTGCTGTTGGGGCGGCCTTCTTCACTGCGGGGGCGGTGAAGGCAAAAATTGGGGTCTTACACATGGGTTGCAAGAGCACCTCCTAGTCTCCTATAGAACTAGACAAGTGGTCACCGCCCGGTTATCATACACTTGGGCCAGTTACGGTTATAAAGGTCAATCCTAGTCCGGTTATCCGTTATTACAATAATAACAACAAAAACAAGCCAATACAATCAAACCATTATACGGAATGAAGCTAAGTAAGTCCAAGGGACTTACCTCACTCGAAGGTAAACTCAAAGGTAAGCAAACAACTCAGTTTGCCGCAGGAAAGAAGGACGGAAAGCCTGCTCAACTACACATAACGAATTAACAACGAAAAGATTGCTAAAAGTTTATAACTTATAGTCTGTATGATCTCTAAGAGATCTCCATAAGCTAGGGTCACAAACCCCAGTCTTACAAATCACAAGGGTCAACAACAACAAACACAACTCAAGGAAGGAACGAGGAAACAATGGAAGGAAGCAACTCACCAAAGACGGGAGCAACTGCAGAAAAACCGCAGGGGTGGCTGGACAGAGGCACGGGGGGTGGCGCTGGGCAGATACACAAAAGCTTGTTCGCTCGAAAGTGTGTGCGTCAAAGTCTTAAATTTATATCTAGAACTTATGCAAAAGCGAACCCGCAGTGTAGAGATCAGCTGTAGTAAGGCAAGAAATTCCAGAGTCGAACTCAGGGATGTGGTGAGAATAAAATCGATTTCAAATATCTGGAAAAGTGTAAAAGCTTTTGTGATTAATAAAGGAGATGAATGATTCCAAGGATTCAAATATCCGACTGCGGCTTTCGAATCAAGACACTTCTAAAGGTCAAAAGACAGAGTTGATGTTGCCAAGGTTACGTGTTTCAACGGAAGGTATCGTACGGCGAAGTTCCAAAACCTATATGTCTAATCCAAAGGTTCTCTCTATAAGGGTTGTTGAGGCTGCAATATAGAAAGGTCTAAGGATAAGAATTACACTCAAACTAACCACCCAAAACCCCAGGATATGACTCTTAAAGGTAAAGATGGAAAGCACACTTAAACCTTAATAAAGGATGTTGAGTCTCTCTATTACCCAAATCTTGTAATCTTTATCTATTACATGTAGAATCATTGATGAAGTCTCTTCACACACTTAAATAGGGGTTAAAAAGGTTAAACAAGGCTGGGATTTAGGCAAGGTTTAATTTGGTTAAAGAATAAATCAATTAAAGATCGTCAGAAAGATAAATCGATATGTCCTTCGTTAAATCGTCCGATTTCCTCAAGAACAGGGCGATTTTCCTGCTGTCGCGAAGTTAAATCTCAACTCTCAGGGTCCAAATGGTTAAATGAGTTCAGTCTATCATCATCTAAGCCTCAATCATCAACTATTCTCCCCAGAATCACAAGGTTTTTAGCCAACCATTTTCATAATCAAATCAAAATCAAGATTGAATGAATAAAATTTAATAAAACCCGAACTTTGAATAAAGACCAAATAATCTCCGAATCTGTAATCAAATCTCAAAACCTATCAAATAATCTCTCAAAAACTCAACAATGTGTTCACAAATCACAAGAATCGGAAGGGAAACAAAAGATCTCACAACAATGGTGTAGATTGCCTCATTGGATCTTTCCTTCAATCTCCTCTCTAAGAATCTTCAATCCCGCAAAATTGTGTAAATCTTTCCCGTTGATAGGCCACTTGGCATATCACTTCTCAAGCCCAAAAGTGATGGGCTTTGGGTCGTAATATTTTTAGTCGCAAACTGAAGGAAATCGTGCTAACTAATTGTAAAGAAAACCGTTCGATTTTTAGTGAATAAAATCGTCCGATTTTTAATACAATTAACTCGATTTTCTTCAACAAAAAGTGCTCGTCTCTTGGCTTGTTTCATTCCTCACTTTGGTGACTCTTCTAAGACTCCTTAAGCTTCCTTATTAGCCTTAGATGCTCCTTGCTCCACTTTTTCTTCCAAATCCACCGAATTCACCTATAATTCAACCAAAACTCGTGTAGACCTCTATTTCCGGAATATAAACGAAATAAGCCTAGAAGGTACACAAATTCTCTCCAATTACAAGGTAAATTGAGGTAAACCTCTACAATATACATGATTATAATGGAATATAATTCATGTCATCAAAATACCCCATACTTGCCCCTTGCTTGTCCCCAAGTAAGATTCAAACCTAGAATACAAGATGTCATGGATTATATGATGAAAAACTCAAAAACCTTTTGTTTTGAAAGTGCTTCTTCTTATTGGATCACCCTCAAAGTGATGTTTCAAGACATAGGAAGACAAAGTATGTATCAATAATAACCATAATATGAATCAACTATCCTTTCCTTCTCAAAGACACAAATAAAGGACATGATAATGATGTACGGGCAATCAAAGTCAAACAAATCTAAGCCATGAAGTCTTAAACATGTGCATAAAGGTCTCAAGGTCTTCCAATCAAAGAAAAAGGTCTAAGAAACGTGTCAAGGGTGGGAAATCTTTTAAGGAAATGTGATGCTAATCCGGGAAAGAGGAACAACACAAAACTTTCAAGAACAAAACTTTACCACACATGCTTTGCATGTAAAATTTTTGCTTTCTTTATACTTTACTTTTTGAGAGTATGGACAGCGGTGCACAATAACCGAAGCCTAGGAGATCGGCGTTTCTCAATTTCCGAGATGCCTCAAACCCTTAATGCACATACCATATCCCGTCAGGACTTGTCGTTCAATCGGACTTTGGCAAGACACAAACACCCCGCCATGTGAATTTTGCCGAGTTACTCATCCTCATGTTCAACATCCCCAAACCTATAATTTGCTAAACTTTCACTTAACACTTTCATATTGGCCCTCCCACATCAAGTATGCCTTTTACAACTACTTATCCTAATTCCCGGATGGTCAAAAAGGAGGTAAAATATTTCATTGAGGAGCTAGGATGAACAAGATATGAACTAGAAAAGAAGTGAATTGCCTTGGTCATTCCTATATGATGCAAAAGAACTTATAATATAGCTTCGATCATTATTTCATTCTCCTATCAAGACATCAAGATCATATGAACTATTCATGCATTCAAGTAAGAAAATCAAGCTGATTCATACTACAACTAATATCTCAACATAACTAAGTCATCTTTTTGCCTTTTCTACATCACAATTCTCATCATAGACGTCATTTCCATCATAAGAAGCACAAAATTTTTTGAAAAGCTCACAAATTTCGAATGAAAGCATGCAAATGCGAATGTCATAGTGGAAAGCAAATAGTGCAAGAGTTATTACAAACCAATTCATCAAGTGCAACACAAAGTACATAAAGTCTGAAAAGTAGAAGAGATTGTAAGTACCCCCACCCCATACTTAACCTTCACATTATCCCCAATGTGAAAAATCAAGCATAAGATGGAGAAAAATACTTACAATGTAAAATGGAGTAGAAACTCAATCCTCAGTTGGTGGCGGTGGTGGATATGGATATCTCGGTGCGCTGGGATCATAAAAGTGGCCAAACTGATGATAGTACATGTCCCTCATCTGGCCATCGTAGGACGAGTGTCTAGCATCCGTCTCCTGGCGGTGTGCCGTGAATTGAGTGTTTAGGGTGGCGTAGTCGGTGTGGAGGGCCTGATAATCTGTGTGAAGACCCTGGTAGTCGGTGCGTATACCTTGGAAGGTAGAAACCAATGCTACAATTTGTCGGTGGAGCCTATGTCCGCGCCCACGTCCTCGACCGTGGATGGGAGTATGTGCTAAAGAATGATAGGGTGGCTGCATGTTACGCTAAGAACGTGACACGCAAAAAGCTTTAAATTTATACTCGATATATTTTTCATAACTCCTAGCGAACCCGCAGTGTACGGGACATTTTGTAGTAAGGATAGTATTCCGAGGTCGAACACAAAGACTGAGGTGAAATCGAGTCAAAAAGTGACTAAGGATAGTGTTGATCTAGGCTAAGAAAAGAGAAAGAAATAAAGAAATGAAAATCTCAATGTTTTTGGATTGGTTTTATGGTGATCAATCAAAGATCACAAATCATATAAGATGGCAAAACAAACTAAGAAATCAAGCTAAAACACAAATAAACAAGGCAAACACAAAACATGTGATCAAAGTGAGAAAAGCAAATTCTAGGGGTTGGAAATTCCGGTTACGGCATTGGACTCAAGCTTCTAATCATTCTTTGGATTAACTTCTCAAGTGGGGTCAATTACGGGGTAGGTCTCATGATCCACTAATCCGCACCTAAGGTCCTATCACCGGGTAAGTCTCTAGGAGCCTATGGTAGGGATATCTACACAAACCGGATGGTTATCTAGGGATCTAACCTCTCCTTACCGGGTAAGTCTCGGGAAGGCAAGTCCTAAACACCTATCCTAGCACATTCAGTCCAATAGCGGCTTGTGAGGCTCACTACTACCTAGAGTTTGTCATCTTTGGTGTCTAAGAGCAAGAATCACCGGGTAGGTCTCTTCTAACACTTCGTTGCTAACACTAGGTCACCCTAGGATAGATTTAGCTCAACAAACACTAGGATTTCACCAATCTAACATCCTAGCACTTAGATTCATCAAACAAGCAAGTCAGTCAAAATCACGGGTAGTTCATCAAGAACCACGGCCCTGGAATGTACTAGAACAGGCCGTGATTTACAACAGAGGCTAGGTTCGAGCAAACAATTCATCCAAAGGTACATCTAAGTCCATTCTATCATAGTCCAAGCCATAACCATCTTTCCCTTACCCTAGAATCGCATCTATTTAGCCAATAACATGCATCATCACAATCAAAGTCATCAAGCATAAAATCATGGAATCCATATCAAGAGGATGAAATGAAAGGGAGATGAAGCAAGTGGAACAAAGAAATCCAAGCTGAATATGAGTTCAAGGAAGACTTACAACCCTTTAAAAGATGGTTCAATCGTTTCTTACAAAACTTTGCAAAACGTCTTCACAAAGCTTACTCAAAACTATGAAAAACTAAGAATGGTGTGTTCTTCTCTTCTTCTCCAATGGAACCCTTTCTTCTCCTCCAAGTGTAGCTCCAATCCAATCTTCCAATGAGAGAATATGTGTTGTTGAGAGTGTGGGAGAGAATGGAGTGATGGGGTCTGTCCTCAACAGCCTGCAGGACCACCTTTTATACACCATCAAGGGCAAAGGTCGGTTTATGGAGATCGTGGGACAGCTGTCGCAACTGTGCAGGGAGAACCACGGCCTATTTCCACGCCCGTGGAAGTCCCAGTGGCCGTGGTTTTGGTTATTCATACTTCTATGGATCATCAAGCCACGATTTGGTGCAAGGCATGCACCAACAAGGTTCCATGTGTTCTCCTTTGCTCCTAACTTGCTTCCCAATGGGTCCGGAAGTGTGTCATCATGAGGAACGATCCTCGAATGTATCGATTAAGCTCCAAAAGCTCCCAAAATATCTACAAAACATGCAAAAGTCTGTGTAGACGTCTATCTCGACAACATACATGAATTAAGTGCAAACGTCACGAACTAGTGCAAACCATGCATGAATGAGCGGAAAAACTATCTAAATGAATGCCTAAACTAACGTCATCAATCGTGTTATCAAAAATACCCCATACTTAAGGTTTGCTCGTCCCCGAGCAAGTCCCAACTATAGACTAAGAGATGACATGATTTATGCATGCAGAAAAACAACAAAATCTTTTTTGGAATTGTACTTCTAATATTGGATTACCTTCATAGTCATGTTTCATGGCAAATGGACAAGCAATCATGCATCAAATGAATGAAGGCACGGAAAAACAATTATACTCAACTTGAAAGCATGCATGAAAGGTAAAAATGAAGAAGCCAAGATGATCATGAGTATATCCAATCTAGATCACTAAGTCTTACACACATGCAAATAGGTCACAAGGACTTAGGAAAGAAGAGGCTAAGAAACGTTGTAATTAGGTGGGAATTCTTTCTAGGTCATGTGATGCTAATCCGGAAATGGAACTAACTCCATAATTTCGTTTTTTGATCAATTTCCCACAAGTGTATATTTTCTCCTTCTTTTCTTTCTTTTCTTTTCTTTCACTTATTTTTGAGACAATGACATTGGTGTGCAAAAGCCGAAACCTTGGTGATTAGCGGGTCTCGGGCTTTTTTTATTTTTCGAGGTGCTCCACACCGGGCACACATACCAAAGCTCGTTAGGACTATCGGTTTATTTGACTTTGGCAAGGCACAAACACCCGATTATGTGAATGGTGCCGAGTTACTCGTCATTTAAACTAACGTCCCCAAACCTATATTTTTGTCTATACTTTCACAACAATTTCAGCACTTCATTCACAACATTCATTCATCAACAACTTCACCCCACACATGCTTTTCACACACATCAACAAACTAGCATGCTCCTATTCCCGGATGGGTCAAAAGAGGTCAAATTTTTCATCAATTGAGGTGCTCAAGCAACATGATCAAGGTGAGAAGTAGAGGAAAATGAATTGCCTTAGTCATTCCTAAATGATGTGCAAGAACTAGCATGCAATTTTGACTTTCAATCCTCAATCCAATCAAGGCAAGCATCATAATCACAAATCACTCATGGGATTCAAGATAAGTACTTCAAGTCCACATATGCATTCATCTATTAAACACACAAGGCCATCCATAGCCAATTCACAAGACAATTTCATCATAAGGGTCATACCCAAGCTTAGAAGCACTAAAATTTTTTTAAAATTTTCTGATTTTTTGGATTTTCAAAATATATATGTACAATGCAAGACATAATGAAACATGTGACAATATTAAACTATCCTAGATGCTAATCATGCAAGTGATCATGAAAACCCCACCCCATACTTAGAAACACATTGTCCCCAATGTGTAATTACAATAAAGAAGAGTGAAAGAGGGTTCTCACAATGTAAAATGGTTTGCTTCGGTATTTCGGTTCACTCAAGTGAATTGATGGCGGATGATCCTATCAACGATGGTAGAGAGCTCAAGGTGTTCGTTTTGGCGTCGGGACCGTCCAAGTTCCGCGTCCTCTCCACCCATAATTGATGAGGGGCTCATCATCATCATCCACATGCCATGGAAGGCTTCCATGCTACTTAGACTCTAGCACACAAACTCCAAACACACAAAAACACATAAAAATAGAAAATTAAAAGCAAAAACGAAAACAAAAAGGGAAAGATGTCTACCAATGGGTTGCCTCCCACCAAGCGCTTCTTTAAGGTCATTAGCTTGACCAAACTCGGGGGCGTCTCACTCAAGGTGAAGTGGGGCAATCATATCCACCGGAGCTCCCAGGATATACTTCTTCAAACGGTGCCCATTCACCTTAAAATCTACACAATGCTCCCCTCCTATCTCAACCGCTCCATGGGGAAAGATCTTCTTCACCACATAAGGACCCGTCCATCTTGACTTTAGCTTTCCGGGGAAGAGCCGCAGCCTTGAGTTGAAGAGAAGGACAAGGTCGCCTTCATTCAACTCCTTTGGGATGAGACGTTTGTCATGCCATTGTTTGGTCCTTTCTTTGTAGATCCGGGCGTTTTCATAGGCATCCAACCGGATCTCCTCAAGAGCGTTCATGTCTAGCAATCTATTCTCACCGGCCTCCTTGAGGTCAAAATTCAGCCACCTTATGGCCCAATATGCTCTATGCTCCATCTCCACCGGAAGGTGGCAAGACTTGCCATAGACTAGCTTGTAGGGAGTGGTGCCAATTGGTGTCTTGAAAGCGGTTCTATATGCCCATAAGGCATCATTGAGCTTCATAGCCCAATCTTTTCTCGTCCTAAAAACCGTCTTCTCAGGAATTTCTTTTATCTCCCGGTTGGAGATCTCCACTTGGCCACTAGTTTGGGGATGGTAAGGTGTGGCCACCTTATGAGTCACCCCATACTTAGCCAAAAGTGCCCCAAATTTCCTATTAGTGAAGTGCTTTCCTCTATCACTTATGATCACCCTTGGTGTCCCAAACCTAGGGAAGATCACTTAGTTGAAAAACTGCACCACAACCTTGGCATCATTTGTGGGAGAAGCGATTACTTCCACCCATCTCGACACATAGTCCACCGCCAATAGGATGTAGAGGTTGCCACATGAAGAAGGGAATGGTCCCATGAAGTCCACACCCCACACATCAAATATCTCCACTTCTTGTATGTTGTTCAAGGGCATCTCATTCCTCCTTGAGATGTTGCCCGTCCTTTGGCAAACATCACAAGCTACCACAAAATTTTGCACGTCCTTGAACAAACTTGGCCAATAAAATCCCGATTGCAACACCTTTGCACAAGTCTTGTGTGAGCTAGCATGTCCTCCACATGGCAAGGAGTGACAATGGCAGATCACACTCTTCACTTCATCCTCCGGTATGCATCTCCTAAAGACTCCATCCGGCCCTCTCTTGAACAAAAGCGGTTCAGTCCAATAGTAATGCCTCACATCCTTGAAGAACTTCTTCCTTTGGGCATAGGATAAACCGGGTGGCACCTCCTCACACACAAGGTAGTTCACAATGTCGGCATACCATGGCTCATTTCCCTTGACACTTGAAGCAAGCACTCCTCCACCATTTGCAATTGCTCATCCCGGAACGAGTCATCAATCGGGATGTCATCTTTCTCAATCTCCAATGGTGAGAGTCTACTAAGATGGTCCGCCACAGAATTTTCGGACCCTTTCTTATCCCGGATTTCCAAATCAAACTCGTGAAGAAGAAGGATTCAACGAATCAAATGAAGCATGGCATCCTTCTTTGTAAGGAGGTAACGGATCGCAGCATGATCCGTATACACAATGACCTTCGCTCCAACAAGATACGAGCGGAACTTCTCAAATGCATACACAACCGCTAGCAACTCCTTCTCGGTGGTAGCATAATTGAGTTGGGCATCATCTAGCGTCTTGCTAGCATAATAGATGGCATGTGTAAGCCCATCTTTCCTTTGCCCCAAAACAGCCCCAATAGCTACATCACTCGCGTCACACATGATCTCAAACGGTAAACTCCAATCCGGAGGTTGCATGATAGGAGCGGTGATCAAAGCATTCTTCAACCTACAAAAAGCTTCAAGGCAATCATTGGAGAAAACAAACTCAACATCTTTCATTAGTAGGTTAGTAAGAGGCTTAGAAATCTTAGAGAAATCTTTAATGAATCTCCGGTAAAAACCGGCATGCCCTAGAAAACTCCTTACCCCCTTCACCGAGGTAGGTGGTGGCAAATTCTCTATCGTCTCTATCTTAGCCCTATCAACCTCAATGCCACGGTTGGACACCAAGTGTCCCAACACAATGCCTTCACTTACCATGAAGTGGCATTTTTCCCAATTTAAGACTAGGTTAGTCTCCTCACATCTTTTAAGTGCCAAGGACAAGTTAGCTAAACAATCATCGAATGAAGATCCATAAACAGAGAAATCATCCATACACACTTCCATGACGTTTTCAATATACTCAGAAAAGATAGCCATCATACACCTTTGAAAGGTGGCGGGTGCATTACACAACCCAAATGGCATTCTCCTATATGCAAATGTACCCCAAGGACATGTAAATGTAGTTTTCTCTTGGTCATCGGGGTGGATTGGGATTTGGAAGAACCCACTATAACCGTATAAGTAACAAAAATGGGAATGTTGAGCTAATCTCTCTAACATTTGGTCAATAAAGGGAAGAGGGAAGTGATCTTTCCTAGAGGCCACATTTAGTTTCCTATAGTCTATACACATCCTCCATCCCGTAACCGTTCTAGTTGGGATTAGTTCATTATTCTCGTTAGTCACTACGGTCATCCCACCCTTCTTAGGAACCACATGCACGGGACTAACCCACTTACTATCCGAAATCGGGAAAATGATTCCCGCATCTAACAATTTAAGAATCTCTTTCTTTACTACTTCTTTCATGATGGGGTTTAGTCTTCTTTGAGTTCAATCGAGGGTTTATGATTATCTTCCATTAAGATCTTATGCATGCACAAAGAAGGTTTAATGCCAACTAAATCATCAATTGTATAGCCAATAGCCTTCCTATGCAATCTCAATTCATGCAACAATCTAGCAAGTTCATCATCATTTAAGCATGCATTAATTAACAATAACCGGATATGTAGAATGCTCACCAAGAAAAGCATACTTCAAATGAGAGGGGAGGGGTTTAAGTTCAAGTTTAGGAGGACCCTTATCGGTTGGAGACTCTCCATACAATATTGGTTGAGATAAATCCAAAGCCATGGAAGACTCCCCAAAGCTCCTTGAAGCTTGATCAACAATCAATGTAGTTTCTGGAGAAACCACGGGCAAAATCACGGGCTCTGGCACAACCACGGCCGTGGAACTTGCAAAGCTAGCCTTTTTGAGCATTCCAGAGAGTTCCACGGGACATTCCACGGGCGTGGTTCTTCCCCCAGGCCGTGGTTCACACAGCAATTCAGCACACCTTCGTGTACTTCAAATTCAGCTCTTGTCTCCTTTTCCAATGCATCCAAAGCCTTGATTTCTTCATTGCAAGCCTCCTCAACTCCTTCCTCCATCAAACTCAAGCTAACAACCTTCTCCAAGGGGTCCTTGATCAAGATCGAGCTCACAACTTCTCTAGACTCCTCTTGCTCGACAATGTTGAACACATCTTCACCAAGGGCTGGCCCTTTCTCATTGTGGATAATTTGAACTTGATATTCTCTTCTCCAATGTTGAAAGAGAGAATTCCATTTTTGCAATCCACCAAACATCCGGAAGTGGCTAGGAAAGGTCTCCCCAAGATGATAGGAACCGGATAGTCCGCCGGGATGTGACAAAACAACGAAGTCTATGGGCACATAGAACTTCCCTAGTTGCACCAATATGTCTTCCAATATTCCAACCGGGTGAGTGATCGAACGGTCCGCCATGTAAACGGTCATCTTGACCGGCGTTGGCTCTCCTAGCCCAACCTTGTTGCAAAGTGCAAGCGGTATGATGCTTACACTTGCCCCAAGATCACATAGGGCTTCATACTTTACTTCTCCTACTCCAATCGGCACACAAAAAGATCCCAGATCTCTTAGCTTAGGAGGCATCTCCTCCTTCATAGTTTGAATCAATTCCGAGGACCTCTTCGTCATCCTCACTTCCCCATACTCCTCCAACTTCCTCTTGTTGGAGAGTATTTCCTTCAAGAACTTGCCATATGCCGGCATACCTATAATAGTATCCATGAACGGAATATTAATATGCAATTTAGACATAAGTTCAAGGAATTTACCGAAGTGTTTGTCCAAGCGAGCTCTTGCTCGTGATTGTGGGAACGGTAGTGGTGGCTTGTATGGAGGTGGTGCCACATATGTTGGCTCATCATCCTTCCTCTTGCCTCCATCTTCTTGCAATGTCTCTTCCTCTATCACTAGTTGCTTTCCCTTAGCATTCACCTTGGACAAACGATCCTTCATGCTCAGCCCACTCCTTGTTGTAATAGCCAACAGTTGGCCTCTTGGGTTATCTTCGGTTCTTCCGGGAAGCTTTCCCGGATCTCTATGAGCTTCACCCGCCTTTTGGAACACTTGTGCCTCCAACACCTTTTGAGCCTTAGAAATGGAAGTCACCGTGCTCTCAAGACCACTCAACCTTCCAAGCAGTTGCTCAAACATCATCTCGGTTCTATCCTTTGGAGGTTGAGTAAATCTGGGTGGAGGTTCTTGTGAAGCCTTTGGTGGTGGAGCTGCGCTTGTGGAAGTGGGAGAGTTCAAGGCTCCATCCGGGTTAGAATAGGAAAACCCGGGATGGTTGTGGTTAGGCCAGTAATTGTTGAATTGCCGGTTGTTGTTGAAGTTCCTTGGGCCTTGATAGTTGTTATAATTGCCCCTTCCCATGTAGTTCACATCTTCCTGCTTGGAAGACAAGTTTGCTTGCACTTGCACTTGAGGGCTTGCTTGACTCTTCAAAGTTGTGGCACACAATTCCCTCAAAGACTTAAGCTCATTGTTGATTGCATCAAGCTTGAAGTTGCTCATGGTGACTTCACTCACCTCATATGCTCCCAGTTTTCTCCCATCACTCTTCCTAAGGGAGTACTTCTCTATCACCAAAGCTTGCTTCTCTACAAACTCCCAAGCTTCATCCACGTTCTTTTCCATGAAAGTCCCACCGGAAAGATATTGAAGCTTGAATTGGCTATCTTCATCAAATCCCTTAAAGTAGATTTCCAAAATTTCTATTTTCGGTATACCATGGTGTGGACAATCTAGGAGAAGGTCTTTGAACCTCTCCCAAGACTTGAATAGGCTTTCTCTATCCTTCATCACGAAGGCATTGATCTTCCCTCTTAGCTCGGTAGTCTTGGAAGGTGGGAAGAACTTAGTCAAGAACTCGGTTGTCATTTCCTCCCAAGTACTCACACGCCCTAGTGGAATCGATTGGTATCAAGCCAAGGCTTTATCCTTAAGAGAGAAGGAAAAAGCCCTAAGCTTATGTTTATTGTTCTCCAATCTAGGCGGCCTTAGAGTCTCCATCAATATCTCGTAGTTCATCAAATGTTGATGAGGGGACTCTCCTTCTATCCCTCCAAATTGATTATGCCGGATCATTTGTAGAACTTGAGGGCGGAGCTCATAATCATGGGTTGTGGGATCTCCTAAGTTCACACCCAGACGGTGCACTCTTTGAGCCGGATCCATACGTTGCCCTAATGTTTGTGGCCCCTCAATCATTATCGGCTTAAACCAAATATTAACCTCTGGCTGAGGTTGTGGTGGTGGTGGAGGAGGTTGTTGACGATTAAGCTCTCTTTGCACAAGAGCTTGCCTAATCTCTTCAATCTCCCTCCTAGTTGCTTCTTGCCTCTCATTGGCAAGTCTCCCTTCATTCTCCAAGAGCTCATCTCTTAACCTAATTTGCTCTAAATCCTCATCCAACTCAGCTTGAAGATCTCTTGCGGCCATCTCCTTCTCCTTTCTAATGCTCTTAGACCTAGCCTTAAGGGTTTTCTCCGGTTTGGGATCGAATGAAGCTAAATCCTTGCCACGAGATCTTCGCATACACCTAAAGGATGAGAGATGTCATGAAAATGCAAAGACACAAACAAACAAGATCAAAAGCAACAAGAAAGACCTACACTATAAATAATCACAAACAGTGACTCAATCTAGACCTAGTCCCCGACAACGGCGCCAAAAACTTGTTATGCTAAGAACGTGACACGCAAAAGCTTTAAATTTATACTCGATATATTTTTCCTAACTCCTAGCGAACCCGCAGTGTATGGGAAGTTTTGTAGTAAGGATAGTATTCCGAGGTCGAACACAAAGACTGAGGTGAAATCGAGTCAAATAGTGACTAAGGATAGTGTTGATCTAGGCTAAGAAAAGAGAAAGAAATAAAGAAATAAAAATCTCAATGTTTTTGGATTGGTTTTGTGGTGATCAATCAAAGATCACAAATCATATAAAATGGCAAAACAAACTAAGAAATCAAGCTAAAACACAAATAAACAAGGCAAACACGAAATATGTGATCAAAGAGAGAAAAGCGGATTCTAGGGGTTGGAAATTCCGGTTACGGCATTGGACTCAAGCTTCTAATCATTCTTTGGATTAACTATGGTAAGTTGGGAAGGAATGTCTCTCAAGTGGGGTCAATTACCGGGTAGGTCTCATGATCCACTAATCCGCACCTAAGGTCCTATCATCAGGTAAGTCTCTAGGAGCCTATGGTAGGGATATCTACACAAACCGGATGGTTATCTAGGGATCTAACCTCTCCTTACCGGGTAAGTCTCGGGAAGGCAAGTCCTAAACACCTATCCTAGCACATTCAGTCCAATAGCGGCTTGTGAGGCTCACTACTACCTAGAGTTCGTCATCTTCCGTATCTAAGAGCAAGAATCACCGGGTAGGTCTCAGCTGTCACAGCTGTCGCAACTGTGCAGGGAGAACCACGGCCTATTTCTACGCCCGTGGAAGTCCCAGTGGCCGTGGTTTTGGTGATTCATACTTCTATGGATCATCAAGCCACGATTTGGTGCAAGGCATGCACCAACAAGGTTCCATGTGTTCTCCTTTGCTCCTAACTTGCTTCCTAATGGGTCCGGAAGTGTGTCATCATGAGGAACGATCCTCGAATGTATCGATTAAGCTCCAAAAGCTCCCAAAATACCTACAAAACATGCAAAAGTCCGTGTAGACGTCTATCTCGACAACATACATGAATTAATTGCAAATCGTCACGAACTAGTGCAAACCATGCATGAATGAGCGGAAAAACTATCTAAATGAATGCCTAAACTAACGTCATAAATCGTGTTATCACTGCATCTCATCCTCCGTCTCTTCAGTACCGCGACTCGTCCTTCTAGGTCCGGCTCCATGAGTGTCAGTATCCATGGCGTCCGTAGCGTGGTCGCTGTGGGTGCCGCTCTTGAACTCCAGCATAGGTCCCTAATAAGCTACAGCTCCATCCTCGTAGTCCTCCTCCTCTTCTGTATCCTCTGCATCATCATAATAAATAGATGGAGGGGCTACCTCCTCAATGATAAGTACAAAAGTCTCCTTCTAGTTCCTCTTATTCCGAATAGTGTATTCGGACTTCCACACTATCTCAGTCGGCTTCTTGGATGGATCCTTTGCCCATGGCATGGGCACATGCAAAGCTTCTCTACCTTGAGGGATCAAAACCTATGGCGCAACCAATCTCTGTGAACCTAGAGGTTGGGCACTCTCAGTTAATGTAGTCTGAAAAGTCTAAATCTAATGCCTTTGCCACGTGAGTGACAAGGCCTCCAGCACATAAATCACCCTTCGACTTGTTGGCTATCTTCCCAAGATAGTCAGCAAGCATGGAGGTGATGTCGGGAATAATACCGCTAGTCATGCAATAGAGTAAGAAGAGCTCATCTGCCTTGAGCTTCTGCGGAGTCTCTGTCCGTGCAAACAAACTCTCACTAAGGATCCTATGAACTACTTTGAAGGAAAGGTTGTACATACTCGCCTCCTTGGCGTTCCCGGGTCTCCACTTATCTCCTCCATATTCTCCAACTGATATGCTTTCCCAAAAAGCACTAGTACTCACCCCTCTTGGAAATGTGCCTGCAGAAGAATAGGGAAAGCCAAACAAATCTCCAAAATCATCAATAGACATAGCATGGTTATGGTTCATGAGATGGAAAGTGACCGTCCTCTCTCTAGGATCATGCTCAAATGTACTCAAGAACTCTAGAGTGATCTCGGTGTAGGCATCCTCCCTAATCAGTGCAAACTGACTCAATCCCACTCTATCTAACATCATATCCACATCCTCTCTAACAAAGAAAGCATCTAGGTCATCTAGGACAATGTATCGAGGAGGGGTAAAGGGACGGTCTAAGAGATGTTCGTATCTCTTTTTATGTTTGGAAAGGGGAAAAGGAAGTTTTGGTTTAGCTTGGGAGGGTGGTGGTGGTGGGGGAGGTGCTTTGGAAGAAGATCCCTTCTTCCTCTTCAAAGTTTCCATTCTGCACAAGAAAATCGCCCTGTTCTTCAAAAAAATCGGACGATTTATCTGGGTAGGGTCGATTTTTCTGTCGATTTCAACACAACTCACAAATCTGTAAAGTTCTGAGCAAACTAACACACACAGAGTCTCCTAGGGGTATTTCTAAGCTAACCCCTCAATCAATTTCAGCAAACAAACAATTTCTAAGCAAGAATCAAAATCGAGTGAAAAACTTAGGCTTTGAATCGAAAAACCTGAATTCCGGGTGAATGAGCTATTTGCCTAGTTTGTTCTAGCTAGATATGTCTTCCTTGTTGAAAGTGCTTCAGCTTTGGCTCAAGAATCACTCAAAACGGTTATAATTTGTGGAGATTGGAGATCGGCGATTTTTCGGCTCTTTTGGGACGGAGAGGAGACAAAAATGGTGAAGTGTGGAATGAAGGAATCGAGTGGAGAAGGCTTTATATAGATCGGCTAAATTTCAAAGAAAATCGGACGATTTTCTTAGTCGATTTAATTGTCGGTCCGATTTTTCTTCACTTTCTCAGCTTAACAATAAAAATCGGACGATTTTTTTCTAAAGGGACGATTTTTTACTCGATTTTCTCCCTGTTGTCAAAAATCGTTTTGCTCTGCACTTGAATCGATCGATTTAGTTGAACCTAGTTCCTTCGATCCTTTGTTCAACACTCTTTAATTCTCAACCAAGGGAGCCTAAGAACATCAATGTATCAAAAACTAGAAGGCCAACAAGAATCAAGATTCGATCTTGATCCTTGAAGAAGAGGAAGAGAAGAATGAAAAAAAAGAGAAACAGAAGGGAGGGAAGATGCAACAAGCTCAAGAACGTGAGGGAGAATCGAAGGGAAGAAGAAGACTTATACGTTCAGTAAGGTTCACAAGGGAAGAAAGCTGCAACTTTCGAGGTTGAAGGAGAACGTATGCAAGAAACAGGAAAAGGAAGAGAAGGCGGGAATTTATAGGAACGATGGGAAAAGATAGAAGGAAGGACGTCTTTAGGATTAGAAGATCAAAGGAAAGTCGATCCATAAGATAGAAGAACAGATCTTCTATCTATGGAATATCTGGGGCAAAACTGCAAGGGCGGTTTGCCATGCCGCGGGTGCGACTGGCCGCAGGTGCGGAACTCTTCACCGCGGGGGCGGTGAAGGCAAAAACGGGGGTCTTACACCACGCCTAGCCAAACAAGGCACACAATCAACAACTAACCCACGTGCTAGAAGTCTTCAGATTTCTAGTCTCAATGATCTTTACGAGATCATATAACCGTACATGCTAGGGAAACCACTCCTTGTCTCAATGTCCTCAAAGGATCCTAACAAGCAATTCAAACCTCAAGTCATAGTCTAGCCAATCAACTAATCTAAGGTCCACAGCCACTAAGTGGCATTCAAACTAAGTTATGCTAGATCCAACCTAGCATGATACTACTACTAAACATCAATAGATTGAGGGAGAGGGTACTGACACGATGTCAAAAGACGGAAGTCGATTGACGGATGTCGAACTTGGACTCGTTAGGCCTTTATCGGAGTCATTTCCGAACCTAACACCAAAACTAAACAAGTTTAGCTTTATTAGCTAAACTTGGACATAATATATAATATGCATAATACAGGAATAAAACTCGTAATTAATATCCAAAGTTAAAAGTCGTAAATACATGTTCTGGGCAATTTATACATGTTATGGGCAAGTAAAAGTCGTAAATACATGTTTTAGGCACTCAAAATCTTCTAAAAGGCCGGATGGATAAATAAACAAAACCCGCAAGGGGTCTACGTTTTCAAATGGGGTTTTGTTTTAAACTTGTTGGTATGGGATAGATGTACGAGCGACCACCACTACCTACGCGGATCTCAACAATGTAGTTTCTTATGTGTTGACCTTTATGTGTGTTTCTTGGATTTCTGCTTCAGCTGTAGCGTGGCCTTATATATATATATATATATATATATATATATATAGTCTTATGTATCTATCCTTATAGCGGATGATGTGTACTAGAGATACATGTTATATGGGGCGAGGAATGGGTCGACCACCTCTTCCACCTACTGTCCATGGACGAGGACGTGCAAGAAGACCTCCACTAGCTAGGGGCCAAGCCCCAGTCGCTGATCCGCCTATCGCTGAGGTCTGGACGAGTGTCTGTCGGAGCTTTTGCATATCGCGACTACTTGTAGAGAGTGGAGGGGGCTATCAAGACTGGAGGACCAACACCAGCACCGCCAGTTCATGCGAGATCGGCTTAGGTTTCGCAGAGAGTTACACAGATCGTTGCCCCGCCTGCTAGAGTTATTGACGTTGTTAGAGCGCCGGCTGAGGGGAGAGAGTCGAAGCCCGACAATTGGTTGAAGGCTTTCGACCAGCTAAAAATTCCTGTTTTCTTGGGAAAGACAGGATTGGAGGTAGAGTTGTGGCTAGGACAGCTAGATTTTGCTATGGAGGCGATCGGTTTCCCAGAGGGATGTCGATTCAACATAGCACAAACGATGCCGAAGGATCAAGCTCATTCTTGGCGGAGGACTGCTCGCACTAATGTCACCAGTTATGAGCAAATGAAGACGGTGATCAGGGATCACTACTGCCCTGCAGCTATGAGGAGAGACCGTCTTCAAGATTTCCTCGAGTTTGGATTCGATGATTTGCCTATTGTTGAGGTCATCAACAAGTTTCAAGATGAGTTGTCTTTGTTGGGTCCGTCTTCACTACATGAGGATCAACATGTTTACCTTTTCCCTCGGAGGTTGAGAGAGTCGACACACTCTTATCTTGCTGGTTTCAGTTGTGACTCTTTGACGGACTATCAAGATAGGGCTTCTGCTTCTGAGAGACCGACCAGTTCAGAGGAGAGCTTCTCAGACACGAGGTCCTGAGAAGAGACACGAGACTGGACCAGCCAGTGCTGGAGCCAGAGCGGTTGGGTTTGGGCGTAGTCAAAATAGTTTGTATAGACTTCCGACAGAGGACGGCAATGCTTTAACTGCGGAGGTGTTGGACATATGAGAGTTGATTGCAAAAAGGTTGTTGTGACTTGCTTCTCCTGTGGCAAGCCTGGACATAGAGCTGCGTTCTGCCGTCAGGGCAAGGCACCATCGTAGTAGGGTTCTTCACCTGCTAGTGCTGCACGAGGAGGACAGATACCTCAGTATTAGCAGCACAAAGTTCCTGGTTTTACCGCTCCTTAGGGTTCCACTCCGGGTCAGGATAGAGGACGAGGAGGTGGTATTTGGGACACTAGAGGTGCCTCAGCTAGAGTTTATGAGCTGAGGTGTGTAGTGGAACCGGCCGCTCCAACGACCACAAGTACCATTTATATTAATTGTTTTTCTGTTAGAGTTATTTTCGATACCGGTACTACGCATTCTTTTATATCTGATGCATCTGTAGATAGATTGACCTTAGTTACCGTAGAAGGTAGACCATTCTTTATAGGATTTCCCGATGGGGTAAGATTAGAGGTACCCGAGAGGTTCGCGATTGCCCTAATAGATTGGGAGGTCACGGTTGGCTAGCCAACTTCTTCATCATGTACTTAGTACATGACGAAGTTATTTTGGCCATGAATTGGATGAATCGACATCGAGCAGTCCTGAACATCGGCAAGAGGACAATGACGGTAACTATAGATGCATGCCATGTTGATATATTCACTGGATGAGATATCGGAAAGACCGGTACAATCATTTGTGTAGTTCGAGTTGTGAGAGTTATCGGACAGGGTTGCGAGGCTTTCTGATGCTATACCATGAATGATAGTACGAGTCCAACTTTGGAGGAGATTCCAGTAGCTTGCGAGTTTTCGGACGTTTTTGGAGAGCCATCAAGTTTACCTCCACAGAGGAGTGTAGACTTTGGAATTGAGCTAGAGCCCGGTACGAGACTGATCTCTAACGCTCCTTACTGTATGGCGCCTATCGAGATGCTTGAGTTGAAGAAGCAACTTGAGGAGTTAGCAGAGAAGGCTTCATCCGCCCTAGTGTATCTCCTTTGGGCGCACCAGTATTCTTCGTCAGGAAGAAAGACGGGTCAATGAGGTTATGTATTGACTACCGAGAGCTTAACAAGGTGACGATCAAGAACAAGTATCCATTGGATCAACAGTATGGAGCTTTAGTGTTTTCAAGGATCGATTTAAGATTTGGATATCACCAGCTAAGGGTGAGAGAGCAGGACATAGCCAAGACGACATTTCGGACCAGATATGGACACTATGAGTTTGTAATGATGCCATTCGGGCTCACGAATGTGCCCGTAGTTTTCATGGAGTTGATGAACAACATCTTCATCGACTTCCTAGACCAGTTTGTAGTTGTCTTCATAGATGACATTCAGGTATACTCTCGTAGTAGAGAGGAGCATGTACGACACTTGAGGATCGTTCTTCAGGTGTTACAAGATAGAGAGCCTTACGCCAAGCTCTCTAAGTACGAGTTTTGGATGCCCGAGGTAGCATTCCTTGGTCACATCGTTTTAGCGGAAGGGATCAAGGTAGATTCGGAAAAGATCGAGTCAGTAGCATCTTGTCCGCCTCCTAAGAACGTTAAGGAGGTACGCAACTTCTTAGGATTAGTGGGCTACTACCGGCATATTGTTAAGGGTTTTTCAGTTATCGCACGACCGCTCACTTCCGTGTTGAGGAAGTGTACGAGGTTCGTATGGTCCGAGCCGTGCCTACAGAGCTTCGAGGAGCTGAAGAAGAGGTTGACCCCTGATCCTATCTTAGCTCAGCCAAAGGGCATTGAAGACTTTGTGGTTTACAGCGACGCATCCAAGTTGGGCTTGAGATGTGTTGTGATGTAGAGGGGTAAGGTGATTGCTTACGCGTAGAGACAATTGAAGGCGTATGAGGAGAATTTCCCTACCCGTGACCTTTAGTTAGTTGTTGTCGTTCATGCTTTGAAGATTTGAAGGCATTATTTGTATGGAGCCACGTGTCAGATTTTCACAGATCATATGAGCCTGAAGTACATATTCACTCAGCGGGAGTTAAATAACCGTCAAAGGAGATGGTTGGAGTTGATCAAGGACTTCGACCTTGAGATCTTATACCACCCAGGGAAGGCTAATGTGGTAGTTGATGCCCTTAGTAGGAAGACTCCCCGGGAGATGGCGATTGCTAGGCTGACAACTCAGCCACAGTTACAGCGAGACCTTGCATGGCTAGAGATGGATATCCACTTTCCAGATACCGACAACCAGTTGTTCACCTTGGAAATAGTATCTAATATGTTGGGTGAGATCCGATAGAAGCGGGAGAGCTGTCCAACCTTGACATAGATATGAGAACAGATGTCTCGAGGAGAGGCACCATTGTTTACAGTTGGTGCTGATGGGATCTTGAGACACCCGAAGCATGTATGTATGCCATCAAATCGAGAGTTCAGACAGAGGATCCTTGAGGAGGCTCACTCTTCACTTACTCAGAGCACCCCGGTGCGAGTAAGATGTATCAAGATATCAGACGCTCCTTCTGGTGGGGAGGTCTAAAGCCATATGTGACGAGATATGTAGCTCAGTGTGCGACCTATCAGCAGGTCAAGATCGAGCATCATTGACTAGGAGGCGAGCTACACCCACTTCCTGTTCCTCAGTGAAAATGGGAGGACATATCTATTGCTTTCGTTACCAATTTGAGACCGAGTCGAGGTTTTGATGCTATTTGGGTCATAGTAGATCGGCTGACGAAGACCACACGTTTCATCCCGATCAAGGAGACATGACCGGTAAGTCGATTGGCAGAGGAGTTTACTAGGCAGATAATGAGACTTCACAGAGTACCTAGGACTATATTCTCTGACAAAGACGGACGGTTCACTTCGAGGTTCTAGCAGCAAGTTCATGTCGCCTTGGGTACGAGTTTGCAATTCACGACTGCTTATCATCCTCAGACCGATGGTCAGACAGAGCGGACCTTCCAGACTCTGGAGGACATGTTGCGAGCATGCGTGTTAGAATGGGGACAGGTGTGGCCAGATCACCTTCCCTTACGCAGATAAGAGGCACATACATCTGGATGGCTGCTTATGAGGCTCTATAAGGACAGAGATGTTGTACCCCGCTGTGTTGGGACGAGCCGAGTAGAGCTAGCGGAGTAGCACCAGTGGAGATTCAGGATGACATGGCTCGAGTAGTGGTGATTTATGAGCGGATGTTAGCAGCACAAAGTCGACAGAAGTCTTACGCATATAAGAGGCACATACATCTGGAGTTCAGAGTTGGAGGTCAGGTTTGGTTGAGAGTATCTCCGACACGAGGTGTTCGACGTTTCGGAGTCAAGGGGAAGCTGAGCCCCAGATATGTCGGACCGTTTGAGATTCTCGAGTGAGTGGGAGAGGCAACATACACAGTTGCTTTGCCACCAAGGGTTGAGGGTGTTCACCCCGTCTTGGGGAAGTCAATCATGATGATGAGTATCTCGGCACCATTCACATAGCCGGGTGTTTGTGTCTTGCCAAAGTCAGATTGAGCGATATTCCTAACGGGTCATGGTATGTGCATCAAGGGTTTGAGGCATCTCGAGAAATTGATGATTGCTGATCTCCTAGGCTTCAGTTATTGTGCACCTCTGTCCATGCATCCCAAAAAGTAAAGTAAAAAAGTGAAAGTAAGCAAAGCTTATTGGTGGAAGATGTTGTGATTCAAAGAAAGTGAAGTAAGATCCTTTTCCCGGATTCTAGCGCCACATACCCTATATACATCCCACCCTGACACGCTTCTTGACCTCTTTTGGAAAGCCCTTGAGACCTCGAGTTTGTTGATTGACTCGGTGGTTTAAACTGGATTATACATGATTAATTTCGATAAATATAATTTATTATGCATTCTATGATTTTATGTAAAGATGAACAACTTTCTTATATTTATAAAATGTTTTGATCATGTTTTGATTTTATCTCCCATGAAGCATTCTCTTAGAGTGATCTTTGAGTGGAGCACACCACCAAAATATGTTTTGAAATGCTTTTCATTGATTTTTCTGACTTATAATCCATTCTATCTTGTATCTAAGATTTGGAACTTGCTTGGGGACAAACAAGGGACAAGTATGGGGTATTTTGATAGCATGTATTATAGTCTATATTTTAAGGCTAGTTTAGACGTTTTATCTTCATAAATCTGCATTTATGGATGTATATTTTGTGATTATATTGTTGTTTTAGCTACCTTTTCGGGAATCGAGGTCTACACCTAGTTTCGATGTAATTTGTAGGTAAAATGGCACGTTTTAAATCGAAATGGAGCTAAGGAAGCTAAGGAGTCATTGGAGCTATATTCTGGAGCTTAAGGAAGATCTCAGGAAGCATGGAAATGATTAAGAAGATTGACTTTGGACCAGAATTGAGAGATTTCACATTCAGTTGAGATTCACCTCGGTCAGCTATAGTGTCACCTTGACCGAGGTGATCTTGAGGAGCGTCCCGACCGAGGCGAACACCCTACCGCCGTCGATATCTTTATTTTTGGCTGAGATCTTTTATTTTTGGAAAGAAGATATCTTATATTTTTGACTGGATTTCTGGAAGGAAGATATTATTTCTGGATGATTTATTTTGAGAGAGAGATTTATTTTATAGGAAATTATCTTGTTAAGATATTATTATCTTTGGAAGATAATTCTCCTATATAAAGGGTTGAATTTTCTACAATTCAGCCATCTACAGATCATATGCTTGGAGCATCCAGCAGTTGAGGGATTTTCTGGAGGTTTGAAGGAAGAGTTGAAGGAAGTATTGAAGGATTGAAGTCCAAGGAAGGAAGGAATCATAGTTGGAGTTGGATTTTGAAGAAGTTTGTAAGACTTTCATAGATTGTCTTTTGGTTTGTTGTCTTTGCTGATTTGTGATTTGAGGAATGCAATTTGTTTGTTATTTGATTCAGTTATTGAGACCTTTTCCTTAAGGTTTTCGTATTTGAATATTGATTTCTTTCCCTTTTATTTGGTTATTGTTATCCTGATGATTGTTGGCTAAGTTTCTTATGCGATTCTAGGGTGATTGGCTGAAAGTTGTGGGAAAGATGATGATAGAATGATCTTAATCCCATCAGGATCCTGAAAGCTTGAGTCTTTATCTTAACCCTAGAACACCTCGCTCAGTCGTTGAACATCTCGGCCGGGGTGGAATCTGACTGAACGAGGTGACCTTTCCTGAATCCTATTTGAGTTAAGAGTTTAAGTTTGCCAAAGCCTATCCTTATTATACCTTTTTTGGTTCAATCCAAGCTTAGGATGAGACTTACCTGGTGATTCCTTTGTTTGTTTACCTAAGATCATAAGTGTAGGTAATAAAGGTTTATCCTTTATTAGGGTTTGAGTGTGCCTTCATCCCATCTTTGTGAGTTAGCCTGAGACTTACCCGGTAAAGGTTGATTCCATTCCTTTGGGTGGTGTGTTGGTTTGAGTTTATAGTTCCTTTCCTTAGTACCTTGAGACTTACCCGGTAACAGGAGCTTTGGTTTGGGATAGTGAGTAGTGAGACTTACCCGGTCATCTATTCCCACCTTAGAACCACCTTCCCTTTGCAAACCTCAGCTTTGTCTACGTTATCCTTTGAGATCTTGAGTCGGAACCACAACTAGATGTTTTAAATCCCTACAATCCGCATTTTCCTTTACTTGACTTTTACATCATCTTTGATTGCTTTAATTGCTTTTATTTAATTGCAATATTTGACAACCTGATTGTATGCTTTGTTTTACCTAAGTCCCTGTGATCGACCCTTGGAATTCTTGCTTTATTACAATTGACCCGTACACTGCGGGTTCAGATATTTGTTCAAGCAGACTTCTTGGGTTATAAATATTAAAGCTTGCACACACCGTTTGGAGTGAACAAGTACTCACCTCTAACAAGAAAATTTACAATGTCAGCGAACCATGGTTTAAAAGAGTGAAGCTTAAATAGAACCTCTGTCGTGTAATCCGCAGGGGCGGCCAAAACATCACGTAGGGGCGCAAGGGCGCCAGACTCTAGCCGTAGGGGCGGCAGTGCGCGGGGGCGGGGCTCTGGTTGCGCAGGGGCGGTTACACAACAAAGAGTTGTGTAGAATGTGTCGTTTGGAAAACTCCCAAGTACGGCTCTTCTCCTTGCTGGATCGTCCTCCTCCTTCACCAACCTACTCAAGTGGTCGGCCACAAGGTTTTGAGCTCCCTTCTTGACCCATATTTCCAAATTAAATTCGCTTAGAAGGAGCACCCACCGAATCAACCTTGGCTTTGCTTATTTCTTTGTCATGAGGTACCGGAGGGCTACATGGTTAGTGAATACTATTACCTTTACACCAAGGAGGTATTGTCTGAACTTCTCTAGTACAAACACCACCGCTAACATCTCCTTCTCGGTGGTGGAGTAGTTTCTTTGAGCTCCATTAAGAGTCATGGATGCATAATGGATGACATGTGATACTCTTCCGTCCTTTTGGCCTAGGACGGCTCCTACAACATAATCGCTGGCGTCGCACATGATCTCAAAGGGCTTCTCCCAATCTGGAGATCGGATGATAGGTGCACTAGTGAGGCATACTTTCAAGGTGTCAAACACCTTCTTGCAATCTTCATCAACAATGAAAGTTGCGTCCTTCTTGATTAGCTCACACAATGGCGCTGAGATCTTGCAAACGTCCTTGATGAATCGCCGATAGAAACCTGCATGACATAGGAAAGAACAAATTTCACGCACATTAGTAGGATAAACTAAACTTTGAATCACATCAATTTTGGCCTTATCTACTTCTATCTCTTTTGAAGATATTACATGTCCTAACACAATTCCTTGTTCAACCATGAAATGACATTTTTTTAGAATTAAGAACTAAATTGGTTTCTACGCATTTTTGAAGAACAAGTTTTAAATGTCCTAAGCATGCATCGAAACTATTTCCATGGACGGTGAAATCATCCATAAAAACTTCAATAAAATTTTCTATATATTCTGAAAAAATACTTATCATGCACCGTTGGAAGGTTCCGGGAGCATTGCAAAGTCCAAATGGCAATTTGTGGTACGCAAAAGTGCCAAATGGACATGTGAAAGTCGTCTTCTCTTGATCCTCCGGAGCAATGGCTATTTGGAAGTAGCCCGAATATCCATCCAAGAAGCAGTATTAGGGGTGACCTGCAAGACATTCTAACATTTGATCAATAAAGGGTAAAGGAAAGTGATCTTTACGAGTTACCGTGTTTAGTTTACGGTAGTCAATTCAAACTCTACATCCGGTTTGTGTCTTGCTTGGGACCATCTCACCGTATTGGTTCTCCAGCATGTTGATACTTCCTTTCTTCGGAACCACTTGGGTTGGACTAATCCATTTGCTATCCAAAATCGGTAATATCAATCTTCGTTGGGGTTGCCTAGATGGTTTAGCCTCTTCCTAAGGAGGATCCTATGCATACATGTGGAGGTACTAATCCCCTCGATGTCCGCAATTGTCCAGCCAAGAGCCGTCTTGTGTTCTTTCAAAACCTTCACCACCTTCTCTTCTTGAATGGTGGACAACTTGCTAGAGATGATTACCGGCAAGGTGTTGTTTTCCCTAGAAAAGCATATTTCAGATGTGGTGGAAGGTCCTTGAATTCTATCTCCGGTGCTATTCGCTCAAAAGTGTGTGCGTCAAAGTCTTAAATTTGTATCTAGAACTTATGCAAAAGCGAACCCGCAGTGTATGGATCAGCTGTAGTAAGGCAAGAAATTCCAGAGTCGAACTTAGGGATTTGGTGAGAATAAAATCTATTTCAAATTATCTGGCAAAGTATAAAAGCTTTTGTGATTAATAAAGGAGACAAATGGTTCCAAGGATTCAAGTATCCGACTGCGGCTTTCCATTCAAGACACTTCTAAAGATCAAAGGACATAGTTGATGTTGCCAAGGTTATGTGTTTCGAAGGAAGGTATCGTACGGCGAAGTTCCAAAACCCTATATGTCTAATCCAAAGATTCTCTCTATAAGGGTTGTTGAGGCTGGAATATAGAAAGGTCTAAGGATAAAAATTACACTCAAACTTACCACCCAAAACCCCAGGATATGACTCTCAAAGGTAAGGATGGAAAGCACACTTAAACCTTAATAAAGGATGTTGAGTCTCTCTATTACCCAAATCTTGTAATCTTTAGCTATTAAATGTAGAATCAATGATGAAGTCTCTTCACACACTTAAATAGGGGTTAATAGGGTTAAACAAGATTGGGATTTAGGCAAGGCTTAACTTTGGTAAAGGAATAAATCAATTAAAGATCGTCAGAGGGATAAATCGACATGTTCTTCATTAAATCTTCCGATTTCCTCAAGAACAGCCCGATTTTCCTGTTGTTGCGAAGTTAAATCTCAACTCTCAGGGTCCAAATGGTTAAATGAGTTCAGTCTATCATCATCTAAGCCTCAATCATCAACTATTCTCCCCAGAGTCACAAGGTTTTTAGCCAACCATTTTCATAATCAAATCAAAATCAAGATTGAATGAATAAAATCAAATAAAACCCAAACTTGGAATAAAAACCAAATAATCTCCGAATCTGTAATCAAATCTCAAAACCTATCAAAGAATATCTCAAAACACTCAACAATGTTTTCACAAATCACAAGAATAAGAAGGGAAACATAAGATCTCGCAATAATCGCAAATATTGACTTCTTGGTTCCTTCCTTCAATCTCCTCTCAGAGAATCTTCAATCCCGCAAAATTGTGTAAATCTCTCCCGCTGCGAACTACCAATTTTCGTTCCTAGGGTTCCAATGTATACTTTGTCGCTAATGGGCCGCTTGGCATATCACTTCTCAAGCCCATAAGTGATGGGCTTTGGATCGTAATATTTTTAGTCGCAAACTGAAGGAAATCGTGCTAATTATTTTGTAAGAAAAACCGTTCGATTTTTAGGGAAGAAAATCGTCCAATTTCTAGTACAATTGACACGATTTTCTTCAACAGAAAGTGCCTCTTGGCTTGTTTTCTTCTCTTCCTTTTGTGACTCTTTTATACACTTCCTTTGCTCCTTGTTATTCCTCTAAGACTCCTTAAGCTTCCTTATTGACATTAGATGCTCCTTGCTCCACTTTTGCTTCCAAATCCACCGAATTCACCTATAATTAAACCAAAACTCGTGTAGACCTCTATTTCTGGAATATAAATAAAATAAACCTAAAAGGTACACAAATTCTCTCCAAATACAAGGTAAATTGAGGTAAACTTCTACAATATGCATGATTATAATGGCATATAATTCATGCATCAAAATAGCCCATACTTGCCCCTTCCTTGTCGCCAAGCAAGATTCAAACCTAAAATACAAGATGTCATGGATTATATGATGCGAAATACTCAAAAACTTTTTTGGAAAGTGCTTCTTCTTATTGGATCACCCTCAAAGTGATGTTTCAAGACATAGGAAGACAAAGTATGTATCAATAATAACCATAATATGAACCAACTATCCTTTCTTTCTCAAAGACACAAATAAAGGACATGATAAAGATGTAAAGACAATCAAAGTCAAACAAATCTAAGCCATGAAGCCTTAAAAATGTGCATAAAGGTCTCAAGGTCTTCCAATCAAAGAAAAAGGTCAAAGAAACGAGTTAAGGGTGGGAAATATTCTAAGGCAATGTGATGCTAATCCGGGAAAGAGGAACAACACAAAACTTTTAAGAACACAACTTCACCACACATGCTTTGCATGTAAAATTTTTGCTTTCTTTATACTTTACTTTTTGAGAGTATGGACAGCGGTGCACAATAACCGAAGCCTAGGAGATCGACGTTTCTCAATTTTCGAGATGCCTCAAACCCTTGATGCACATACCATATCCCGTTAGGACTTGTCGTTCAATCGGACTTCGGCAAGAGACAAACACCCGGCTATGTGAATGGTGCCGAGTTACTCATCCTGATGTTCAACGTCCCCAAACCTATAATTTGCTAAACTTTCACTTAACACTTTCATAATGGCCCTCCCACATCAAGCATGCCTTTTACAACTACTCATCCTAATTCCCGGATGATCAAAAGGAGGAAAATTTTCATTGAGTAGTTAGCATGAACAAGATATGAACAAGAAAAGATGTGAATTGCCTTGGTCATTCCTATATGATGCAAAAGAACTTATAATATAGCTTCGACCATTATTTCATTCTCCTATCAAGACATCAAGGTCATATGAATTATTCATGCATTCAAGTAAGATATTCAAGCTCATTCATGCTACAATTAAAATCTCAACATAACAAAATCATCTTTTTGCCTTTTCCACATCACAATTCTCATCATAGAGGTGATTTCCATCATAAGAAGCACTAAAATTTTTGAAAAACTCACAATTTTCGAATGAAAGCTTGCAAATGCAAATGTCATAGTGGAAAGCAAAGAGTGAAAGAGTTATTACAAACTAAATCATCAAGTGCAACATGAAGTACATAAAGTGCGAAAAAGGTAAAAGAGATTGTAAGTACCCACACCCCATACTTAACCTTCACATTGTACCCAATGTGAAAAATCAAGCATAAGATGGAGAAAAATACTTACAATGTAAAATGGAGTGGAAACTCAATCCTCAGTCGGTGGTGGTGGTGGATATGGATATCTCGGAGCGTTGGGATCATAGAAGTGGCCAAATTGATGATAGTACATGTCCTTCATCTGACCATCGTAGGACGAGTGTCTAGCATCCGTCTCCTGGTGGTATGCCGTGAACTGAGTGTTCAGGGTGGCGTAGTCGGTGTGGAGGGCCTGATAATCTATGCGAAGACCCTGATAGTCGGTACGTAGACCATGGAAGCTAGAAAGCAATGCTCAATCTGTCGGTGGAGCCTAGGTCCGCGCCCCCATCCTCGACCATGGCTGGGAGTATGTGCAAAAGAATGACGGGGTGGCTACATCTCATCCTCCGTCTCCTCAGTACAGTGACTCATCCTGCTAGGTCCGGCTCCATGAGTGTCAGTATCCATGGCGTCCGTAGCATGGCCGTTGTGGGTGTCGCTCTCGAACTCTAGCATAGGTCCCTGATAAGTTGCAGCTCCATCCTCGTAGTCCTCCTCCTCCTCCTCTGTATCCTCTACAGCATCATAAAAAACAGGTGGAGGGGCCATCTCCTTAATCATAAGTACAAAAGTCTCCTTCTAGTTCCTCTTACTCCGAATAGTGTATTCGGACTTCCACTCTAGCTCAGCCGGCTTCTTGGATGGATCCTTTGCCCATGGCATGGGCACATGCAAAGATCCTCTACCGCGAGGAATTAGAACCTGTCGTGCAACCAATCTTTGTGAGCCTAGAGGCTGGGCACTCTCACCTAAGCTGCAGTCTGAAAAGTCTAACTCTAATGCCTTCGCCACATGAGTGACAAGGCCACCAGCACAAAGATCACCCTTTGACTTGTTGGCTATCTTCCCAAGATAGTCAACAAGCATGGTGGTGATGTCGGGGATAGTACCGCTAGTCATGCAATAGAGTAAGAAGAGCTCATATGCCTTGAGCTTATGCGGCGTCTCTGTCCGTGCAAACAAACTCTCACTAAGGATCCTATGAACTACCTTTAAGGAAAGGTTGTACATACTCGCCTCCTTAGAGTTCCCCGGTCTCCACTTATCTCCTCCAAATTCTCCAACTGATATGCTTTCTCAAAAAGCACTAGCACTCACCCCTCTTGCAAATGTGCCTGCAGAAGAATAGGGAAAGCCAAACAAATCTCCAAAATCATCAATGGACATAGCATGGTTTTGGTTCATGAGACGGAAAGTGACCGTCCTCTCTCTATGATCATGCTCGAATGTACTCAAGAACTCTAGAGTGATCTCGGTGTAGGCATCCTCCCTAATCATCGCAAACTGACTCAGTCCCACTCTATCTAACATCATATCCACATCCTCTCTAGCAAACAATGCATATAGGTCATCTAGGACAATGTATCGAGGAGGGGTGAAGGGACAGTCTAAGAGACGTTCATATCTCTTTTTATGTTTGGAAAGGAGAGGAGGAAGTTTTGGTTTAGCTTGGGAGGGTGGTGGTGGTGGGGGAGGTGCTTTGGAAGAAGATCCCTTCTTCTTGCCTGCATTTCTAGTAATCCTTTTCAAAGTCTCCATTCTGCACAAGAAAATCGCCCTGTTCTAAGGAAAAATCGGACCATTTGTCCGGGATGGGTCGATTTTTCTGTCGATTTTAAAACAAATCACGAATTTTTAAAGGTTTGAGCAAACTATCACCACACACAGTCTCCTAGGGGTATTTCTAAGCAAAACCCTCAATCAATCTCAACAAACAAACAATTTCTAGGCAAGAATCAAAATCGAGCGAAAAACTTAGGTTTTGAATCGAAAAACCTGAATTCCGGATGAATAAGTTGTTTGCCAAGCTTGTTGTTGCTAGATCCGTCCTCCTTGTTGAAAGTGCTTTAGTTTGGGCTCAAGAATCACTCAAAATGGTTACAATTTGTGGAGATTGGAGATTTTTCGGCTCTTTGGGACGAAGAGGGGACGAAAATGGTGAAGTGTGGAATGAAGGAACCGAGTGCAGAAGGCTTTATATGGGCCGGATAAATTTCAAAGAAAATCGGACGATTTTCCTGGTCGATTTATTTGTCAGCCCGATTTTTCTTCACTTTCTCAGCTCAATACAAAAAATCGGATGATTTATCTCTGGTGGGACGATTTTTTACTCGATTTTTCTTCCTGTTGCCAAAAATCGTCTTGCTCTGCACCTGAATCGATTGATTTAACTGTTGTAGATCGATTTTCTTCCTTCTTTTCCTTGAAAATTGCATTCGACCCATTTTATGTCCACTTTCTTCATTGATTCTCCAAAGTTGAACCTAGTTCCTGCGATTTTTGACACAAACAAACCAAGAGCATATCGAGGAACAAACAAAACTAAAACCAAAGAAAACAAACAACTAAACTAAACTATTTTAATATGAAAAGAAGGGGAAAGACCTATACTACCATGGGTTGCCTCCCAAGAAGCGCTTGATTTATCGTCTTTAGCTGGACGTTGTTTGTTTTGATGTTCAATGAGGAGGATAGGAGTTATCTCCTCAACCGGAACTTCTGGTATGTACTTCTTGAACCGTTGGCCATTGACCTTGAAACTTCCACTTTGTTCACCCCATACTTCAACTGCACCATGGGGAAAAACACGTTTAATTACGTAAGGTCCTGTCCAACGGGATTTAAGCTTACGTGGAAAGATTCGAAGTCTTGAGTTGAATAGAAGAACTTGATCTCCTTCCTTCAAGTCCTTTGGAATGATATGCTTATCATGCCATCGCTTCGTTCTTTCCTTGTAGATCCTTGCGTTCTCATACGCATTCAGCCGGATCTCCTCAAGCTCATTGATGTCCAATAGCCGTTTCTCTCCGGCGTCTTTCATGCTGAAGTTGAGCCACTTGACGGCCCAATATGCTCTATGATGTAACTCTACAGGGAGATGACAAGACGTTCCATACACAAGGTTGTATGGATTTGTACCTATAGGTGTCTTAAAAGCGGTCCTATACGCCCACAAAGCGTCATCTAGCTTCATTGACCAATCCTTTCTTGTTCAAGAGACAGTCTTCTCTAGAATTCCTTTGCTCTCTCTATTAGATATCTCGACTTGTCCCCTAGTTTATGGATGGTATGGTGTGGTGATCTTATGGGTTACCCCATACTTAGCCAATAGAGCCTCAAATCGACGGGCTGTGAACTGCGTTCCTCCATCACTAATGATGGTTCGGGGAGTCCCGAACCTTGGGAAGATCGTTCTATTGAAGTACTTCACTACTACCATTACATCATTAGGAGGAAAGGAGATTGCTTCTACCCATCTTGAGACATAGTCTACGGCTAGAAGTATGTATTAGTTTCCACAAGAAGATGGGAATGGTCCCATGAAGTCTACTCCCCATACATCGAATATCTCTACTTCTTCTAAGTTGTTGAGAGGCATCTCATTCCTCCTTGAAATATTACCTGTCCTTTGACAAGCATCACAAGCAACAACATAGTTATGCACATCTTTAAATACGGTAGGCCAAAAGAAACCGGATTGGAGTACCTTAGCACATGTCTTGTGGGAACTAGCATGTCCTCCACAAGGTAAAGAATGGCAATGGCGGATAACGCTTTCTACCTCATCTTCCGGAACACATATCCTGTATATGCCATCCGGACCTCTCTTGAAGAGAAGAGGTTCGTTCCAATAAAAGTACCGGACGTCCTTAAAGAACTTCTTTCTTTGAGCATATGAAAGTACAGGGAGAAACTCCTGACAAACAAGGTAATTGAAAATATCAGCAAACCATGGGTGATTACCTTTCGAGATTTGTTGAAGATATTCTTCAATCTCATGGAGCTATTCGTCAGGGAATGAGTCGTCGATAGGAAGCTCATCCGTCTCATTTGTGAGGTGTGGGAGACGACTAAGGTGATCGGCAACTGAATTTTCTGAGCCCTTCTTGTCACGGATCTCTAGATCGAACTCTTGTAAGAGCAAGATCCACCTTAGAAGCCTAGGCTTCACGTCCTTCTTCGTGAACAAGTAACGGATTGCTGAATGATCCGTGTAGACTATCACTTTTGCACCTACAAGATAGGAATGAAATTTCTCAAATGCATAAACTACAGCAAGAAGCTCCTTCTCCGTGGTAGCATAATTTAGTTGAGCTTCATCTAGCGTCTTGCTAGCATAGCAGATGGTGTGTGTACGACCATCTTTCTTCTGTCCAAGTACAACTCCTATAGCTACGTCACTTGTGTCGCACATGATCTCGAAAGGAAGAGTCCAATCGGGTGGTTGGATAATAGGAGTTGAAATCAAAGCTTCTTTGATCCTGCAAAAGACATCTAAACATTCTCTCAAAAACTCGAAAGTTATGTCCTTCATCAAAAGATTAGTCAAAGGTTTTGAAATCTTAGAAAAATCCTTTATGAATCTCCTATAGAAACCTACATGTCCTAAAAAAGCTTCTAAGTCCTTTCACCGAAGATGGAGAGGGTAGCTTCTCTATAGTTTCAATCTTAGCTCTATCAACCTCTATTCCTCTATTTGAAATCAAATGACCTAACACAATTCCTTCGGTGACCATAAAATGACACTTCTCCCAGTTTAAGACTAGGTTACTGTCTTCACATCTCTTAAAGATAAGGGAGAGGATAGAGAGACAGTTATCAAAAGGAAGAACCATATACCGAAAAGTCGTCCATGAATACTTCCATGATGTTCTCTACATACTCCGAAAAGATTGCCATCATACACCTTTGGAAGGTGGTCGGAGCATTGTATAAACCAAATGGCATTCTTCTATAGGCAAACGTACCCCAAGGGCACGTGAAAGTTGTCTTCTCTTGATCATCCGGGTGAATGGGAATCTGAAAGAAACCGCTATATCCATCTAGATAACAAAAGTAAGAGTATTGGGCTAACCTTTCCAACATTTGATCAATGAAAGGAAGGGAAAATGGTCCTTCCTGGTGGCAACATTCAGTTTACGGTAGTCGATGCACACTCTCCATCCCGTAATTGTCCTTGTGGGAATAAGCTCGTTGTTCTTGTTTGCAACAACGGTAATGCCTCCTTTCTTTGGAACGACTTGAACAAGACTCACCCACTTGCTATTGGAAATAGGGAAGATGATACCTGATGTGAGCCCGCCGGACTTAAGCAACGAGACTGATGTGACCGCACCAAGATCAACACCACCTCTCACTCGAGCTAGAGCACGCATGCTAGGCCAAACCACTTTGACCTACCACCCTTTCAGAGCCCCGACATTTAAGGACGTCCATGACTATCACTTGGTGAACATACTTGAGGCGATTGAGGATGCCGGATCACTTTAAACCTAGATGTAACCTTTTGTTTTATTTTATGTGGTCATGCTTGACTTTATTTCATGGTTTAAAACCACTTTAGATGGGTTTCTTTCAGCCACGTTTTTGGAACCTTGGAGCTCTAATGTGGCCGGCCATATGAATGGTTTTTAGGCCATTTATTGCTTGAAGTTGTTGGTTGAAAGACCCTAGGCTTTCCTTCATTTAGTATCCAACTCTTGAACTACTTGTAAGCTATTATTGTGGGGAGTTGGTGCTGAATTTTTCAGCCATATAAGGCCATCTCCTACCCACGTTTTTAATCAGATTATAGAGTTGAGTTCAATTGAAGTTGTGTTTTTACTTTAAAGCAAAACAAACCTAGAGACTAAGGTGAGAGGCCAAGGTTTAGAAACCCACAAGGTGAGAGGCTGAGTGGTGTCCTTACGGTGCGAGGCTAGGAGGACAAAGGAGGTCTAATTTCCGAAGTGAGATTCCGAGGAAAGAAGAACTCGAGCCAAGGAGATCCAAGGTGCGAGGCTGGACGATTCCTTGCTTGGCATATCCCTATAAATCAAAAAATACACAAAAGAAATCGATGGAGGAACAACACCGGCAGATCCTTGCGTTCAACGGACGAAGAGCGCATCAATACCTGCATCAAGTAGCTTAAGGATTTCTTTCTTCACGACCTCTTTCATGATTGGATTTAACTGTCTTTGAGGTTGACGTGAAAGTTTATAATCCTCTTCCATCAAGATCTTATGCATACATAGAGAAGGTTTGATGCCTACTAAATCATCAATAGTATAGTCTAATGCTTTCCTATGTTGTCTTAGAACATTCATAAGCTTCTCAAGTTCATCATCATTCAGATTTGCACTAACTATAACAGGATATGTAGAGTTAGGCCCAAGGAATGCATACCTTAAATGTGTAGGAGGTGGTTTCAACTCAAATGAAGGTGGTGCCTTCGTTGATGATTCATGATCATCTAGTGTCATTTGAGAAGCCTCTGAAGGTGGAGGAAGTGTGCTATTACAGTTAAGAACAACTGCAATAGAGTTGGTAGAAACCGGAGAAATTGCCGAAAAATCGACCTCCCCTGTAGTAAATTGTCCGATTTGTGGTCCGGTTTTTCTTCCTGTTGTCAAAAACCGGCTTGCCTTTTCAGAAATCGTGTGCTTTTCTTTGTGTAGGTCAATTTTTTCAACAAATTCCGGGGTTCTTTCCAGCTCTTCAAATCTTGCCTCTGGCTCTTCCTCTGCATCTTTCAATTCTCTAACCTCATCATCACAATCATGCTCCACTCCTTCCTTCATGATACTCATGCTAAGAACCTTTTGAAGTGGATCTTTCATCAAGATTGAACTCATCACCTCTCTAGACCCTTCTTCATCAAAGATGTTAAAAACATCTTCTCTCATAGCTGGCTCTTTGATTAAGGAGGAGAGCACATATTCCACTTTCTCTTCCCCTATATTGAAGGATAGTTGTCCATTCTTACAATCAACCATACAACCGGAAGTTGCAAGGAATGGTCTCCCAAGTATGATGGCAATTGGATAATCTGCAGGAATGTCAAAAACGACAAAATCTATAGGAATGTAAAACTTACCTAGTTTTGCGGGAATGTCTTCTATGATTCCAACAGGCCTAGTGATGGAACGATCGGCCATGTAAAGTGTAATCTTCACCGGTCTAGGTTATCCTAGACCAACTACCTTACACAAAGCAAGCGGTATGATGCTTACACTTGCTCCAAGGTCGCAAAGTGCATCATAGAAGACCTCTCCTAAGGTGATGGGTATGCAAAAGGATCCTGGATCACGCAGCTTAGGTGGCATATTCTCCGTCATGGTCTTGATACGTTCGGATGACTCCGTACTCATCTTGACTTCACCAATATCTTCTAATTTCCTCTTGTTAGAGAGGATCTCCTTTAGGAACTTCCCATAAGCTGGCATACCTAAAATTGCATCCATAAAAGGTATATTAATATGCATCTTACTCATAAAATCAATGAACTTACCGAAGTGTTTATCTAGACGCGCTCTTGCTCTAGATTGGGGAAAAGGTAGAGGTGGTTTGTAAGCGGGAGGAGGAACATAGACATCTTCCTTCTCCTTTTCCTTTTCCTTTTCGGCGGGGGCTTCAACTAGTTTGGATTGTGGATCGGTAGTTGTTACACCACTCCTGGTAGTAATCGCCATTACTCGCCCCTTCGGTTTATCCTCCGTCTTTCCAGGAAGCTTTCCTTGATCTCTAGGAACTTCTCCGGCTTTGCTGAACACTTGATTTTCTAAGGCTTTTAATGCCTTATCAACCGAAGTGATGTGATTCTCTAGTCCTTGGAGCTTCCCCAAGATCGTCTTTGGCATAGCATCGTGCTTATCTTTCTCCGGCTTGCTCGAGCTATTCGATGTTTGACCTGGCTTTTCAAAGGAGAAGAAGAAGATGGAGGTGTTAGTGAATTTTCATTTTGTGAAAAGGAATTACCGGAGTTTTGTTGGTTGGATCTCCAATTGTTGTTGTTGGAGTTCCTGTTGTTGTTGTTCCAGTTATTGTTCCGGTAATTGTTCCTATTGCCTTGGTTGTTGTCTCTCCCTAGGTAGCCAGCATCCTACTCCTTCGTCTTTTGAAGGCCGGCTCTTATGAATTCCTTCAACTCTTTGATCTCATTGTTGAGGGAAAATATTTGAGTTTGTGCAGCTTGAGTCAACTTTACTCCTAGCTCTCCTGAATTCCGATTCCCATTATCCATCTTCCTATGGGAATACTTCTCAATCACTTGGGCTTGCTTCTCAATAAAGTCTCAAGCGTCATCTTCTCTCATGTCCACGAATGTACCACAAGAAAGAGATTGGAGTTTGAATTGTGTCTCTATATCAAATCCTTTGTAGTAGATCTCCAACAATTCCAGCTTTGAAATGCCATGGTGTGTGCAATCCAATAGAAGATCTTGAAACCTTTCCCAAGATTTAAACAAACTTTCGTTAGGTTTCATAGAAAAAGCATTAATCTTACCTCTCAATTCCGCCGTTTTGGATGGCGGAAAGAACTTAGTGAGAAACTCCGAAGTCAAGTCCTCCCATGTATTAAGCTTCGTAGCCGGAAGAGCTTGATACGAAGCCATGGCCTTGTCCTTCAAAGAGAAGAAGAACGGTCTCAGCTTGTAGTTGTTGTTGTTAACCCTTTAAGGTTTCAAAGTTTCCATAAGAATCTCGAAATTTTGCAAGTGTTAATGCGGAGATTCGGCTTCCGTTCCACCAAACTGCCTTTGGCGGATCATAGTGATGACTAGTGGGCGTGTCCCAAAGTCCTGGTCATCTTGCTCTCCAAGATTCACACCTAGACGGTGTGGCTGTTGAATTGGGTCCATCCGTTGCCCAAGGGTCCGTGGTGCAACCACGATATCAGCAACTCTCACCTCTCTAGCACGACTGCGAGGATCAACATAGGGTCGAGGACGTGGATCGATAGGAGCTTGAGGGTTAAGTGGTGGTATGTCCTCCAGCTCCGGCATCTCATCGTCATAGGATAATTCAGCTATGGTTTCCTTAGCTTTCTTCTTCTTCTTAGCATCAGTCCTCTCTAGTTTCATATCTAGAATCATCGCTCGGAGCTCATCTATTTGAAACTGATTACGTTCCTTCTCTTCCAAGCGAGCCTTCTCACTCAATTGGAGTTGAGCTCGAGTTTCATCCAACTCCTCTTGGATGTTTCTCTCATTATTTTCAACCATCTTTTTCTCTTTCAACTTTCTTCTAAAAGTTTTCTCCAATTCGGGATCGAAAAGAACAAGATCTTTGGTAGATCTAGTCCTTCGCATATACCTAAAAGAATTCTTGCAAAAATCACTCAAGTAGACAAATCAAATCACAAGAGCAAAAGCTCCCAAGCCAGACAACCGAAAACCGAATTTGGTCTAGACCAAATCCCCGGCAATGGCGCCAAAAACTTTTTCGCTTAAAAGTGTGTGCATCAAAGTCTTAAATTTACATCTAGAACTTATGCAAAAGCGAACCCGCAGTGTACGGATCAGCTGTAGTAACGCAAGAAATTCCAGAGTCGAACTCAGGGATTTGGTGAGAATAAATCGATTTCAAATTATCTGGCAAAGTATAAAAGCTTTTGTGATTAATAAAGGAGACAAATGATTCCAAGGATTCAACTATCCGACTGCGGCTTTCGATTCAAGACACTTCTAAAGATAAAAGGACAGAGTTGATGTTGCCAAGGTTATGTGTTTCGAAGGAAGGTATCGTACGGCAAAGTTCCAAAACCCTATATGTCTAATCCAAAAATTCTCTCTATAAGGGTTGTTGAGGCTGCAATATAAAAAGGTCAAATGATTAGAATTACACTCAAACTAACCACCCAAAACCCCAGGATATGACTCTCAAAGGTAAGGATGGAAAGCACACTTAAACCGTAATAAAGGATGTTGAGTCTCTCTATTACCCAAATCTTGTAATCTTTAGTTATTAAATGTAGAATCAATGATGAACTCTTTTCACACACTTAAATAGGGGTTAAAAAGGTTAAACAACATTGGAATTTACGCAAGGATTAACTTTGGTTAAGGAATAAATCAATTAAAGATCGTCAGAGGAATAAATCGACATGTTCTTCGTTAAATCGTCCGATTTCCTCAAGAACAGTCCGATTTTCATGTTGTCGCGAAGTTAAATCTCAACTCTCAGGGTCCAAATGGTTAAATGAGTTTAGTCTATCATCATCTAAGCCTCAATCATCAACTATTCTCCCTAGAGTCACAAGGTTTTTAGCCAACCATTTTCATAATCAAATCAAAATCAAGATTGAATGAATAAAATCAAATAAAACCCAAACTTGGAATAAAAACCAAATAATCTCCGAATCAGTAATCAAATCTCAAAACCTATCAAAGAATATCTCAAAACACTCAACAATGTTTTCACAAATCACAAGAATAAGAAGGGAAACATAAGATCTCGCAATAATCGCAAATATTGACTTCTTGGTTCTTTCCTTCAATCTCCTCTCAGAGAATCTTCAATCCCGCAAAATTGTGTAAATCTCTCCCGCTGCGAACTCCCAATTTTCGTTCCTAGGGTTCCAATGTATACTTTGTCGCTAATGGGCCGCTTGGCATATCACTTCTCAAGCCCATAAGTGATGGGCTTTGGATCGTAATATTTTTAGTCGCAAACTGAAGGAAATCGTGCTAATTATTTTGTAAGAAAAACCGTTCGATTTTTAGGGAAGAAAATCGTCCGATTTCTAGTACAATTGACACGATTTTCTTCAACAGAAAGTGCCTCTTGGCTTGTTTTCTTCTCTTCTTTTTGTGACTCTTTTATACACTTCCTCTGCTCCTTGTTATTCCTCTAAGACTCCTTAAGCTTCCTTATTGACATTAGATGCTCCTTGCTCCACTTTTGCTTCCAAATCCACCGAATTCACCTATAATTAAACCAAAACTCGTGTAGACCTCTATTTCTGGAATATAAATAAAATAAACCTAAAAGGTACACAAATTCTCTCCAAATACAAGGTAAATTGAGGTAAACCTCTACAATATGCATGATTATAATGGCATATAATTCATGTCATCAGGTGCCTGCACTATAGACGGAACAAGCTTCTCGCTTGGAGTTAGTAATATGGGCCCAATGGCCAAAGTTGAGATAGGGAGCCTTTTGTGCCCATCCAATTGAGCTAGGACTTCTTGCATGCTAGATTTTAAGGCATATTCCGAAATATGAATGTTAATGTCATGATCAATTATGTTTTTCAATTCATCTATGTTGGATATGTCAAAAACATCTAGAATAATAGGATCAATAACATCAATAGCACAAAGAGAATGATCATCAATAGGGTGTCTCATTGCATCATAAATGTTAAACTCAACTACCTCCCCATCGAATTCCGTAGTCAATTTACCACGAACATAATCAATTTTTGTCCTAGCAGTTTTCAGAAAAGGTCTTCCCAACAATATAGGTGCAACATGTGAATCATTTTTCATATCCATCACAAAGAAATAAGCAGGAAAAATCAGATTATCTACCATTACTAATACATCTTCAATAATCCCTTTCGGGTAAACATTTGATCTATCAGCAAGTTGGACTGTAATCCGAGTTTCAATGAGTGGCCCAAGGCCAAGAGATTTATAGATGGAGTAAGGAAGAACATTGATAGAAGCACCTAGATCAAGCATTGCTTTATCAAAACGGGTTTCCCCAATAATACAAGGAATGCTTACCATGCCCGGATCACTACACTTTTTGGGCATTCGGCGTTGGAAGACAGCGGACACATGCTCACTAACTTGCACCATTTGCTTTCCCTTCAGCTTCTGGTTCCTCTAGATGGTGCAAAGTTCCTTCAAAAAACGAGCATATTTAGGAATACTCTTCACAAGTTTAAGGAGGGGGATATTTACCTCTCATTTAGAAAAGGTCTCAAAGGGATCCTTATCCTCAATCACTCTTCGCTCCTTTAGTGCCTCAAGAAAGGGAGCGGAGGTTTCTCAGCATATAGAGGGGGAAAGCTTGGACGAATGTAAGAATCCTCTTCAGTAGAACCCTCTGTAGTCTTTTCCGCAAGGGCGGAAGCTTGCAGGCTCAGGGGCTGTCACCGCAGGGGTGGCGACATCCAGTTGTAGGGGTGACGTCTGCACAGGGGCCGACGCAGTTGTAGCCGCAGGGGCAGCTGTGGGGGTGTCAGATTCATCAGAGGGTTTTCCCTTAGCTTATGTTGCTGGCTTTTGCTGGACTTGCTTCTCACTCCCCAATGTTAGAGCACTAACATTCTGCTTATGGTTTACAACCGTCTGGGAGGGCAAGTTTCCGGAGGATCGAGCTTCGATCCTTGTAATGGCCTCCGCCATTTGTCCAACCTGTTTTTCGAGGTTTTTGATGCTAGACTCTGTAGTTTGGACATGGGTAGCAAAATGTTTAGATAAAACCTGCAGCATGGCTTAGTGGATTGAGACTTACTTTGGCGGGGCTGTTGCTGCTTGTTTTGTTGATCCCTCCATCGATAATTTTGTTAATCACGCCAATTGGGCACATAGTTTTGTGCATATGGATCATTCCTTGGACGTTGCTGCTGTTGTTGACCATATCCCACAGCATTCACTTCTGCAGCATCGTCTTGCACTTGTGGACACAAGTCCGTAGGGTGGAAAGGATCATCACAAACTCCACAAGCCTTGAGCTAGTGTGGGGTTCCCATCAAAGTCAGCCTCTTAACCATCTCCTTCAGTTCATCTATCTCTTGTACGATTTCTAGACGGCTCGGATTAATGGAATAGAATCCTCTCTTGGTAGAGGATCTTCCAAAATTCCGTGTACCTTCCGCCATTTCCTGTATTTTTTCCATAGCAACTTTAGGAGTAGAGTTAAGAATGTTACCTCCGCAAGCGGCATCCACTATCCTTCTTTCATTGTCCAACAAACCGTTGTACAAATAGAGCACTAAGTCCTGCGTGGAGTAGCCGTGAAAGGGGCAGCTTGACCTCAATTTGGCAAAATGCTCGAAGTACTCATAAAGAGTTTCGTCCACTTCTTGCTCTATGTTACTTATGGCCTTCTTCAAGCTATTTGCCATCTTAGCGGGGAAGTACTTCTCCAAAAAGGCTTTGTGGAGATTCTCCCATGTGTCGATGCTACCGGACGGAAGGTGGTAGTACTAATTATCCGCCCCATCCTTGAGAGTGAAACCAAATTCTCTCATCTTGATTTGCTCTTCCGTGACATTGGCCGGCTTCATGCTCATACACACGGTATGGAATTTCCCAAAGTGCTTGATGGGGTCTTCACCACTTAACCCATGGAAGGATGGGAGCAAGTAGATCAGCCATGGTTTGAGCTCAAAGCTGACTCCTTCCCCAATTGCCGGTATGGTAACCGCAAGAGGGTGTTGAGTCAAATCCGGCTGCGTGAGTTGATGAAGAGTTTGGTTAGCCATCTCTTCTCGGGTTCATTGTTGCCTACAAAGTCGATTGTGCGTTCTTTCAATTTCTGAATCAAAAGGAGCAAAATCAGAGTTAGTAGCACGGGTTTGAACCATGAAAATGGCCCAAACCAATAATCAATAATTGAAAAAACAATCAAAAACAAAAACAAGAACTCCCCGGCAACGGAGCCAAATTTGACGAAGCTAAAATCCTAAGGTCGTTGTATGTTAGCTTAAGTCAAAGTAATTGCCTAACGTTACACTAATTGGTTTGTATAGTGTAAGTAAGGGTCAGAGAGCCTTGTCAAGTAATGATTAGTTTCAATTATTGATATATGTAACCAAATTGGGGGGGGGGTTGGATTGTAACGAAACACAACAAAAGCACAACGAAAACAAGTAAAGATGTAATAATAGAATGGAGAAGAGAGCTACACTAGGTTGAGTCTTAGCATGCACACTACTTTGGTTGGTTCTTTTTATAAGTTTTCATTAATGTCTCGTCTTGATCTTAAATATGTGTTAAGCCAACCGTCATCAACACAACTTAACAAGTTTAATGATCCGTAAACCTACAAGATCAAAACACAAGTTAGCATTTTAACAAAGACAAAGAGATACAAAGAAAGCATAAACACCGTTAGACTTTCTTTATAATTATATTCCTTTTCCTTTATAAGAGTACAACCAACTTTCACCTAAAGGGTTACTACTAGATTAAGGACCCGAACCCGGAGTCAATTAATCCTAGTTCTTTGCATGAAATTAGACACTTAAGGTGATCAATCTAAGTGGTAAGAAACATGCAAACATAAGTTTAGAGCTCAAGGAATATAACACATATAACTGAAAAATACTTATATTAATAAAGACTTACAACCAAAGCAGCAATGCAGCTTCAAAACAACCCCATGTAGCAAGGAACTTAGAAACTCATTACACTTGGAAGTAAGGGAAAATAGAGCTTAAGTGGGGAAAATGATGGATGATTCTAGCAATCAACCATAACTCTATTTATACTAGAATTGACAATAAATGGGAGTAAATGGCCGTCCTAAACAGCCACCTTTAATGCCATAAAGGTGGTGCAAACAGGCAGAGTAAAGTCTTCCGGCGCTAAACCGCGGTGGCGGGCTTTAGGGCCGCAAGGGCAGTTTAGGCCAAAACGCTTGATGTTCCTCTTGGCCGCAGGGGCGGCCTAGCAATCTCGCAGGGGCGGGTCTTTAATGCTCTCTAAACGTTTGACTCTTCATCTTTCTGTCGCTTCTGATGTCGAGCCGCAGGGGCGGCCCAATGTCACCGCAGGGGCGGTGGCACTGGCTCTTCGGCTTCACAGCTCCGCGGGTTGGTCCGCAGGTAGAGGCGCAGGGGTGCCGGCTTCGCTTCTTCAGGGTAAGTCACCGCAGGGGGGTCTAGGGGTGGCTGCAGGTGCGGTGACATGCTTGTTCCTGGCGCTGGCGAAGGCGCAGCCTGCGTTCCGGAGTTCAATGCCACCCGCATGGGCGGTGTAGCACCAAAAGCTTGTCTTCGTGAATGATCTTCAACTCCCAAGTGCTTCTAACATCTCTTTTGCTTCATTTGGATTTCTTCTTCTGGATTAAGATGTTAGCAACACAGACCGACTCTAAGATACTAAAAAGATGCTAAAAACTATTCTAATTGATAGTGATTCCATCACCTATCAAACTCCCCCATACTTATACCTTTTACTTGTCCCGAGTAACAAATGTGACAACAGTTCAGCAAGTCAAAGCCTCGGGAAGCATGTGGCACAAAAATGGATAAGGGAATCAAGAGAAAAACCAAGAAAGAAAGAGAGAAAAGAGAGAAAATGAGGAGAAAGTGAGAACTACCATCCTAATCGCTCCAAGAGTGACCTACCCGGACATCCTCCTTATGACTCCCCTTCTTATGCCGCCAACGTCAGAAGGAGAACCTACACTCGGTGTCGCCCATTTTGCCAAGGCGCCCTTTCGAGGTTTTCACCTTGCCACTCTTCTTCTTTTCTTAATGATCTCACAAATTCCTCACATCCCTCAAGTCCATTTTTGCACCAACCTATAGTTGGTTGGTCTACCTTCTTTTTACCTAAACCGCCCTTTCGGGTTTTCGGTTTATCCAAGGATTTCTTGCCTTTTACTCAATTTCTTTGGCTTTCTTCTTCTTCTTTTTTTTTAATTGGATTTCAACATGAAAAACAACTAGAATTCTCAAAGCAAACACACAATTAAACTATACATGCAAGATAGTGTTCCCTCCCCCATACTTGAAGAACACCCTCAAAGTGAAAATGAAAGCAAAGATAGTAAGGTGGAGAAGGGAAAGAGATGATACCCACTAATGGGATGGTCCGGCTGGACCATCCGGACCCTGCTCTGGCGGATAAGGGAAGTGGCTGAAAAAGTGCTCCTGCCGCCGGTAAATGTCATCAAGGTGGGTCTGCTGAGCATCCAACCGGCCTCCAAAGGTGGTCTCAAAGTTGGCTTGCCAAGCCAACTGCTGAACCTCCATCTGCTATTGTTTAGCCGCCTGCAAAGCATCTTGGCGCCGGTCAAAATGGGTGGTCATACTCGTTTGAAAGTTAGACTGCCAGGTCTGCTTCTGCTCCAGCATGGTACGTTGGTACTCAGTCTGCCAAGCTTGGTGTTGAGTCGTCAAGGCAGCCATCTGAGTCTGGGGGCTCTCAAGTGTGGGGTCATCATCTCCCGTTGCAGTAGGCATCTCCTCATCATTGGGGATGGGCATGTGGTCCTCATAAGGGACCCGGCCGGAGCTCGCCGCATGCCTCTCGACGATAGCCACCTGAGGTCGCCTCGAGACATACGGATCAACCGGAATGTAAAGCTCGGAGAACTCATCTCTAAAAAGATAGTGATCGGGGAAAGTATTTAATATGTCTCCCATCTGCAAAAGAAAGCCAAAACAAGTTCTCCCCATCCCGCTTGAGGAGCTTGCACCTCCGGAGAAGACCTTCAATGTAGAATGGGATCACCATTCCATCCTCCAACTCGGACAAGTCCATCACCTACTCAACAATCAAAGAAATGACCCCTCCTCCAACAATATCTCGGGGCTCATTCTTCCTAATCCGCTTCAAAGCGGTAAGGAAGACGCTTCTGTCAAGGATCCGCCCCTGCGCCTCTGTCGTACCGCCCCCGCAGGTTACCGCCCCTGCGCCTTGTCCCACCGCCCCTGCGGTTTCTTCTGTGGTAACTCCCGTTCTTGTGAGTTGCTTCCTTCCTTGCTTTCCTCGTTCCTTTCCTTGGCTCTTCTGGATGTTGTTCCCCCTTAATGTTCTGTAAGACTAGGGTTTGTGACCCTAGCTTGTGTAGATCTCTTAGAGATCATGGAGGCTACAAGTTATAGACTTATAGCATTCGTTTCGGTTCCTGATTCGTGATGCTTGTGTGAAAAGGCTTTCCTTGCTCCTTTCCTGGGGGAAACTGAGTTGTTCTCTGAGTGTTTATTGAGTTTTAGATTACCTTCGAATGAGGTAAGTCTCTTGGACTTACTTATATTCATTTCGTATATTAGTTTGATTGTTTTGGCGTGTTTTGTTGATGTTTATTTGCTATAACTGATAACCGGAATAGGATTGACCTTTGTTATACCTTAATTGGCCCAAGTGCATTACAACCGGGTGATTACCGCTTGTCCAGTTTAGAATGGGGAAACTGGGAGGTGATCTCGCGACCAGTCCTATAGGTGACAGAAGGATGCATATGTTCTATTCCTGTTGGTGAAAGGGGACGGGGGCAAGATCGTAGCGACTCTCGTGTAACAACCATAAGTTGAATTACTAAAGGGATAACTTAATGAAAGATAATAACCGGTTGTTTGTGAGCATGTTGATGTTTTTATCTTTACCTTATGTGTGTTTGTGCCTTTACTTTCCTTTCGATATCTAGAATGTTAGCTAATGGTTTATACCGATGTTGTAGATGTTCCACAGGTTCAGGATGCTACTGAGTGATCCGGATGGTGTGGTCAGTCAGGGTTCTCATACATTATAGGACGGGATCGGGTTTATGTTGTTGCTTTCCCTTTTGTTTTAAACTCGGTTGCGAGTCTTTTACGCTTCCTTTTGTTTAAACCTTTTGTTTTAGATTGAGTTTTGGTTTTCATTCATATGCACCTTGTTGTAAGATCAGTTGTGTCGTTGCTACCCTGAGGGTCGGGACCCATTGTGTGGTCCTAACCCGTAACGCTTCGAATTCCCAAAACTTGGGGTGTTACAGTTGGTTCTTTTGAGAAGCATTCAAAATTTGTTCTCATCTTGATCATATATATATATATATATATATATATATATATATATATATATATATAGAGAGAGAGAGAGAGATATTTATACATATATATTAAGCCAACCGGTATTAATATAAGTTAAAAAGTTGTTAATCCGTAAACCTACAAGTAGTGGTGTAGCCAGTGGGTTTTGTCAGTTGGGGCAGGACAACGGGTGTTATAAAAAATATTTTTACTCAATATATATATTTAAAGCAACTATCGATAAGAAAAAAACATATTTATTAAATTTTGCCACATTATAGTCCATTACTACAAACTATAGTGTAAAATCACAAAAGAATTCATGTGTACGGTAAACGGGGTAAATCCGTCTTCCGCGTTTTAATATTTTGAAAATGTTGCGTGATGACTTCTATTTCAATGCTTCTAAACAAATTTCTCTCGATATATCACACCATAGAATTGTTCAAAAACTCATCTCCTGTAACACCCCAAATCCACAAGACTTGGAATGCTACATTGGGCAAGGATTTCACAATAGATCCTGACCCTAGCGTGACAACAAGTTCACTGGATCTTACAACAAGGCACAAGTAGATTAAAACCAAATACATAAAAGTCGTATATGATACATCAAAAGTGTTTACAAACACAAAGCCGAGTACAAAACATCAAACATAAACATTTGATACAAAAGATCCCAACCCATGCATCCTAATGTACAGAAGTCCTCGGCTGGTCACACCATCTGGCTCACTCTACAGTCTTCCTAACTTGCGGATCATCTACAACACGGTATACACCGTTAGCTACAGCAATAGATAAGCATGAAGGTAATAGCACAAACACACATCAACATCTCATACATGCAATGTCACACACATTCATTTATTATCTTTTATTACGTTATTCCATTACTAATTCAACTTCTATTGTAACACGAGGAGCCTAAAGAACCCCGTCTCTTCCCCCTTTAACCTAGGTGTTGCATGGGGATCTACCTCCCCCCTGAGCTACTGGCTTCCGAGCACCTTCTTCCACTCTCGGCCAGCTTCTAGCAAGTATTTACCGCCCATTATAATACACTTGGGCCATTTAAATGTAATAAATGGTCATCCTAGTCCGGTTTAGGTTGTAAAGGCACAATCATATGAACACACACAACCATCACAATCATATAAATCCATAACTGAACGCTAAGTAAGTCCTATGGACTTACCTCATACACTCGTATCCAATACAACGTCGCATCTTCCCCTTGGGGGAAAAACCAATGCCTTCCATAGCAAGGCACACAACATCATATACTGCAAGGGTTACGAGACTAGTCTCCATAACCAGAACCATCCTACAACCTCAATCTAAACCTCAAGGTCACAACAAACTCACATATACCTACAGCATAATCTCAGCATCAACACAAGTGCCTAAGGCACAACTCCAACATAAAACACATCCTAACCACACTAGCCTAGCTACCAACTAAGCCAAGGCCAAAGGAAAGGAAGGAAGGAAGACATACCAACAAGGTATGCACCAACAGAAGCAAGAGCACAAGGCTGATCCAGTGAGGCGCAAGGGCGGCTCACCAAAGGTGCTGGGGCGGCTCACACACCAGGCGCAGGAGCGGTTGGAGTCAAACGCAAGGGCGGCCAGCTGTGCAAAGAGTTGGTCCTGACTTCTCTTCGATCCCTTTCTCGATTTCCTTCACTTCTTCAACATACCACAACAACATATACACATATATACACATATATGATCATCAACCAACCAGGAAAGGATCCAACACAAGCCTAGCTTATGATCCTAAGCTAGAAAGGAAGAAAGACGCAAGAAAGAAGGAAGGAAGAGAGATGAAGGAAAAGAACTTACCACAGCAAGCCCTAAGCTGCAACTATGGAGCATCAACACGTCTATCATCTCAACACGACATCAACAACACTCAGCAACAACCTCCTGATCATCCAAAGCCAAAACCACACTCAAACTCTCAAGAACTCACACACACAAGATCAAGAGAAAGCAAAGAAAATCAAGGAAGAAGAGAGGAGAAGATGAAGAACGTGGAGAGGATGAAGAAGCTGGAATGAGGTAGGAAACCCCTTATCTGAAGCAAGGCAAAGCTTATAAGAGAAGCCAGCCGCAAAGCACGGGTCAAAGAGTCAACAAAAGTGGCTGCACTCATACAGAGCCGCATGGGAGGCTAGCCCAGGGCTCAGGGGCGCCAAGCCGTTGGGGCAGCCCAGGTGGTGCGCAGCTGCGGCTAGCAGGGTCAAGACAAGGCACACTATAACTCAACTAGGCTCCTAGGCTCCAAAGACTAAGGCTCTTACATCACACACCCCCCCCCCCCCCTAAAAACAAGTTTCGTCCCGAAACTTGCAAAACCCCAAAGCCTCTCGGACCCATAAGCCGAGGTAAACTCTCTCCTCCAGAATATCAGGTCACAACCTATAACATTCTCTATCCTCAACACAGCATGGAGGAATCACAACTCCACCATAACAACTCTACACAAGGCCTAGAGGAAGATCATCTCTAGCCAAACACTAACCACATCACATTGGCATGGAGGAAAGCTGTCTCCAGCCAAAACGTACACATAACACTACTATGTGGAGGAAAACCATCTCCACTCACACTATGTCCATCGAAGGTAGCATGGAGGAAAGAACCATCTCCAGCTAGTCCTAACACACATACCATAGCATAGAGGAAAGAACTATCTCTAGCTATACCTATCTCGTACTAGCCAACAAGATCTAACAGATCATATGCACATATCACAGCTAGCACGAAAACACAGCATATCACATAAGCACATAACATGCACTCACCAAGAAGGCTTTAAGATCTACTTGTGGATCCTACTAGTGCATCTAGCTCATCATAAAGCTCTGGATAGTTCCTCTGGATACTATCCTCAGTCTCCCGGGTAGCCTCATCTGGTCCTCGTCTAGACCATTGTATCCTCAACATAGGAATGTCCTTCGAACGCAGGCGTCTCACACCTCGTTCTAGGACTGCAATAGGGTGCTCTGTAAAGGTATGGTCCGGCTCGACCACCAGATCATCATAACTCACGATGTGCCTCGGATCTGGTATATACTCCCTCAGCTGAGACACATGAAACACAGGGTGAACACCCTCTAACCTTGGAGGCATTGCTAATCTGTAAGATGCTCGCCCAACTCTATCCAGTATCTCGAAAGGACGGACATATCGGGGACTCAGCTTCCCCTTTATGCCAAAATGTTTGACGCCTCGCGTCAGAGATACTCTCAACCACACATGAGCTCCTACATTGAACTCTAGAGGTCGACGACTCTTGTCTGCATACGACTTATGGCGACTCTGTGCAGCCAGCATCCTCTCCCTAATCAGCGCTACTCGAGCCATATCATCCTAAATCTGCTCTGGTGCTATCCCACTTATACTGCTAGGCTCATCCCAACATAAAGGTGTACGGCATCTACGTCCATACAATGCCTCATAAGGAGTCATCCCTATAGATGCATGCTAGTTGTTCTTGTATGAGAACTCAACGAGTGGGAGGTAATCAGACCATCCTTGTCCCCAATCCAACACACATGCTTGCAGCATATCCTCTAAAGTCTGGATGGTCCTCTTTGACTGACCATCTGTCTGGGGGTGAAACGCAGTCGTGAAGTGTAGACTCGTCCCCAAAGCAGTCTGAATCTGCTGCCAGAATCTCGATGTGAATCGTCCATCACGATCAGAAACGATCGTCCTCGGTACCCCATGGAGTCTCACTATCTGTCTAGTGTACTCCTCAGCTAATCAGCTCACGGGCCACGTCTTTCTGATGAGAATGAAACGTGTCGTCTTTGTCAATCTGTCAACGATCACCCAGATAGCATCAAAGCTCCTACTGGTCCTGAATCTAGTCACAAAATCCATGGAGACGTCCTCCCACTTCCACTGTGGCACTGGCAGTGGATGGAGCTCACCTCCAGGCCTGAAATGCTCTATCTTGACCTGCTATAGGTCACACACTGAGCCACAAATATGGCTACATCGGGCTTCAGCCCTCCCCACCAAAATGAGTGTCTCACATCATGGTACATATTACTCGTACCAAGGTGTACTGAGTAAGGTGTACAGTGAGCCTCCTATAGTATCCGCTGTCTCAGCTCTGCATCTGCAGGAACACAGATACGATCATGTCGCCTCACAACTCCATCTGCCCCAATAGTGAATTGGGGTGCCTCTCCACGAGACATCCTATCTCTGATCCTCGTCAAGGTCGGGCAGGTCCCTTGCTTCTATTGGATCTCATCCAACAGACCAGGTAGAACCTCTAAAGCAAACAACTGGGCATCCTCATCAGGAAATTGGATGTCCTTCTCTAGCCAGGCTAGATCTCTCTGAAGCTGAGGTTGTACAGTAAGTCTGGCTATCGCCTACTCTCGAGGCGTCTTCCTGCTCAAGGCGTCAGCTACTATATTCGTCTTGCCAAGATGATACAAAATCTCAAGGTCAAAGTCCTTGATCAACTCAAGCCATCAACGCTGGCGGTTATTCAATTCCCGCTGCGTGAAAATGTACTTCAAACTCTTATGGTCTGTGAAGATCTGACATGTAGCACCATACAGGTAATGTCTCCAAATCTTCAAAGCATGAAATACCGTTGTTGATAGCATGTATTATAGTCTATATTTTGGGACTTGTTTAGACGTTTATCTTCAATAATCTGCATGTATGGATGTATATTATGTGATTATATTGTTGTTTCATCTACCTTTACGAGAATCGAGGTCTACACCAAGTTTCGTTGTAATCGTAGGTAAAATAGCACATTTTGGATCGAAATGGAGCTAAGGAGAAAAGGAGTCATAAGAGCTACATTCTGGAGCTTAAAGAAGAACTCAGGAAGCAAGGAATTAATGAAGAAGATTTACTTTGGACCAGATTTGAGAGATTTCACTTTCAGCTGAGATTCACCTCGGTCAGCTACAGTACCACCTCGACCGAGGTGATCTTGAGGAGCGTCCCGACCGAGGCGAACACCCTGGCACCGGCGAGATCATATCTTTTGGCTGAGACCTTTATTTTTAGAAAGAAGATATCTTATATTTTTGGGCTGGATTTCTGGAAGGAAGATCATATATTTGGGAGATCTATTTTAGAGATATAATATATTGTTTTTAGGAAATTATCTTTTTTAACATATTATTATCTTTGGAAGATAATTCTCCAATATAAAGGGTTGAATTTTCCACAATTCAGCCATCTTTGGATCATTGAAGAAGCTGCAGTTAGGAGATTTTCTGGAAGTTGAAGGAAGCTTTGAAGTTGAAGGATTTGAGATAGCTTTTGAGGGAGTTTGTAAGACTTTCTTAGATTCCCTTTGGTCTATTGTCTTGTTTAATTTGTGATTTAGGGAACGCTGATTTGTGAACTATTTGATTCAGTTATTGAAGCCTTGTTCTTAAGGTTTTTGTGTTCAAATATTCATTCTTTTCCCATTTATTTGATTATTGCTATCATGATGATGAGTGGCTGAATTCCTTGTGCGATTCTAAGGTGATTGGCTCTTAGTTGTGGGAAGACGATGATAGAATGATCTTAATCCCAATAGGACCCTGAAAGCTCGAGTCTTTAACCTTAACCCTAGAGTACCTCGTTCAGTCGATGAACACTCGGCCGGGGTGGAACTTGACTGACCGAGGTGACTTTTTCTGATCCGAAACTGAGAGTTAAGTGTTATACTTTGACGAATCCTATTCTTATTACACCTTTCCTGGTTCAATGCAAGCCTAGGATGAGACTTACCCGGTGATTCCATAGTTTGTTTACCCATGATCATAAGTGTAGGTAATAAAGGTTTTTCCTTTATTGGGTTTGAGTGTGCCTTCATCCCATCTTTGTGAGTTAGCCTGAGACTTACCCGGTAAAGGTTGATTCTATTCTCTTAGGTGGTGTGTGATAACGTGATTTATGACGTTAGTATAGGCATACATTTAGATAGTTTCTCCCGTTATTCATGCACGTTTTGACATTAGTTCACGACGTTTACACTCATTTCGTGCATATTTCTAGAAAAGACGTCTACACGAGCTTTTGTCGGTTTTGTAGGTATTTCGGGGATCTATTGGACGTTAATCGATACATTTGAGGGCCAAGCCTCATGATGGTACACATCCAAAGCCTTGGAGGAGCATAATTGGAGCAACAAAGGACACAAAGACCACTATTGGTGCAAGCAATGGAGCAACTCATGGCTAGACGATCATAGCATGCTTCTGTTGAAGAAAATCGACCTACACCCAGGAAAATCGGCCGATTTTTTTCCTCTGGGTCGATTTTTGGGCCTTTGACAGCTTAAGCCACGTGTCCCACGATCTCTTGTCCGGCCTTGCTCTTGGTGGAGAATATAAGTGGTCCTTCAAAGCTGTTGCTGGCTCTCTCCAATTGATTCTCCTCCTCTCCCACATCCTCTAGCATCTTCGAAAAGAATCTTCCAATTGGGAGCTCTCTTCAAGACACCCTTGTGGGTGTTCTTGAGGGAGATTAGTGTAGATTTCAATTTCATAGTGAGATTTGAGAGATTTTTGTGAAGAAGATTGTTGAAGGTTACAAGATCCGACTTGGAGCTACATTTGGTGTGTTGAAAGACTTGTTTTGAGCTCAAATCTAGCTAAGTTTCATTGCTTTCATTTCCTTACTTCATCTTCTTGCTATGAAAACCATGTTTGCTTGTATGATGATTCTAGATCTTGAAATGCATGTTATTGGCTAGTTTGTTGTGATTTTGGAGTGATGGATTGATGGTTAAGGCTTGGGTGATGATAGAATGGACTTATATGTTAGTTTAGGATGATTCGTATGCACAAAACCTAACTCAGACATAAAAATCGACCTGTTCTTCATAGTAAATCGGCCGATTTTTATTATGATCAGCCCGATTTTTCCTTTTGTTGCTCTTTAATTGATGAATCTGTATGTTAGGATGTTAGATTGTTGAAATCCTAGTGTTTGTTGAGCATGATATATCTTAGGGTGACCTAATGCTAGCAAACTAAGCGAGGAAAGAGACCTACCCGGTGATTTCCGATCTTAGATACCAAAGATGATGAACTCTAGGTAGTAGCGAGCCTCATAAGCCGCTATTGGACTGAGTGTGCTAGGATTGTTGCTTGAGACTTACCTTTTCCGAGACTTACCCGGTAAGGAGAGGTTTGCCCCTTAAGTAGTGTCCGGTTTGTGTAGAATTCCCAACTTTACCTCCTTGAGACTTACCCGGTAATAGGAGTTTGGTGCGGGATTAGTGAAGTGAGAGACTTACCCGGTAATTGCTTCCATTTGAGAAACACCCTTTCCCAACATCGCAGCCTTGTCCTTAGAATCTTTAGAACCTTGAGTCCAATGCCATAACCGGAAATCTTGACCTCTAGAATCCACTTTTTTCTATCTTTGATCTCATATCTTGTGTTTGTGTCAATTGTTTGTTTTGCTAGCTTGAGTTGTTAGTTTGTTTATTACCTTGCTTGATTTGTGATCCTTGCTTGATCACCACAAAAACCCAACCAAAAATATCATCATTTTCATTTCTTTATTCCTTGATCCTTTCTTAGACTAGATTTGCACTATCTTTGATCATTGAATGACTTGATTTCGCCTCAGTCCTTGTGTTCGACCTCGGAATACTTTCCTTCCTACAAAACGACCCGTACACTGCGGGTTTCGCTAGGTAGTTTAGGATTTTAGTTCGAGTTTATAAATGTAAAGCTTTTTGTGCTATTTCCTAGCGTGACAAGTTTTTGGCGCCGTTGCCGGGGACTAGGTCTAGATTAAGTCATTTGATTTTGATTGTTTTTAGTGTTTATCTTTCTTGTTACTTTTGATCTTGTGTTGTTTTTGTCTTTGCCTTTTCATGTTTGCCATGGACGGATTGTACCTCCAAGACGACCTTGACGACATGGAGTATGAGGAGTGGATGGAAAGCCAAGATCTAGGACCTCTCCATGATGAGTTTGAGTATTGGGAGGAGTTTAATGCCCATCATGAGTCCCATGATCAAGCTCACATGACTACATTGCCTTATGTGGAACCTCACCATCAACCTCACAATGATCGATTGGAGTCAATGCTAGAAGAAATGTTGAGGAAGATGGATGATCTAGAAAGCAACCTTGCTTCCATTTCTAGTTCCCACATGGAGCTTGAAGGGGAAGTATGTCATCAAGAGGAGGTTCACTATGAGGAGATCCAAGAATTTCCCGATTCAACCATAACCAATAGAAGCCTTGAGGAAGAGTTGAATGAAGCTCGAGAGCAATTGTGGCTAAGGGATTTGGCCCCGAAGGAAGAAAGGAGATTGAATACCGAGAGAGAAGAACAAATGAGGAGGGAGATTGAGGAGATTAGGAATGCTCTTATGCTAGGAGATCCTACCATCCTTCAAGGCTTACCTCTACCTCCTTCACCTTTGGAGGAGTGCAATGAAGTATTCTCACCCCCGGTCATCCTTGCCATCAACCCCGGAACCACACTTGAAGAGCTCACGAGGGAGAGCCCTAAGCTAACCTCAACTCCTTACAATCCCTCCTTGCTTGTCCGGAGTACACACGAAGATTGGAGCCCCTTTCCTAAGGAGTTTCCCATGTTGAATGATGGAGGCAAGCATGATGGATCCATGATGGTTATGGAGCACCTTAATGAAGAATTCTTTCCAAAAACCGGCCTTCTTTGGATCATAGAGGATGAGGATGACAAGCATCTCACCGGTATGACCGCGGAGTACCAATTGTCTAAGTATGGGGTGGCACCTATGGTTGCAACTCCATATTATCACCAAAGGAGCGGTGATGAAGGAGTCTACTACTCACCGGTGAAGAGAGAACTTAAAGCTTATTTGGGCATCAAGTGGCCCTTGCTTGTCATCATGGATGCCGGAAAGCGATGGTTGCTTGGACTCCTCAAGCAAACCATGGTATTTGAGGTGGATTGACACATCCTCGGAGTTGGTCAAGCTAATGACCTTAAAGAAGCGCTTAATGGGAGGCAACCCATTGGTACATGTCTTTCCCTTTTATTTTTCTTGTTTTTGTTTGATTTTGCTTTTGGTGTGCTTTGTTTTTCTTTTGTGTTTTTGGGTGCTAGATCTTGTTGATTGTCATGAGTTATGGGATGTTGGAGGTCATGTGAAAGCCTCATGGACCAGAAGAAGGTGCAAGATCCGAGCACATGGACAAGGAAGAAAGCACCCAGGAAAATCGGACTGTTCTTCACAGAAATCGGCCGATTTTCCTGGGATATGATCCGATTTTTCCTCTGTCAAGGAAAGTGATGATCTCCAATCAAGCATGGGTGGAGCGGACGTGGAACTTGGACGCTTGCGGTGCCAAGCGCGGGTTCCGACACCACAATGAACATCAAGGGCTCTCTACCATCCTTGATCGATCATCCACCATCATCATTCGATGTGAACCGAAATACCAAAGCATCACCAATTTTACATTGTGAGAACTCTCTTTCACTTCTTTATTTAGTTTCCACATTGGGGACAATGTGTTTCTAAGTATGGGGTGGGGTTTTCATGATCACTTGCATGATTAGCATCTAGGATAGTTTAATTTTGTCACATGTTTCATTATGTCTTGCATTGTACATACATATTTCGAAAAATCCAAAAAATTCAAAAAATTTTAAAAATTTTAGTGCTTCTAAGGCTTGGATATGACCCTAATGATTGAACCTTGTCTTGTGGATTGGCTATGGATGGCCTTATGTGTTAAATTGATGAATGTATATGTGGACTTGAAGTACTTCTCTTGAAACCATGAATGATTTGTGATCATAAATGTTCGCCTTGATTGAATTGAGTATTGAAAGTCGAAATTGCATGCTAGTTCTTGCACATCAATTAGAAGTGATTAAGGCAATTCATTTTCCTCTACTTCTCATCTTGATCATGTTGTTTGAGCACCTCAATTGATGATATAAATTGACCTCTTTTGACCCATCCGGGAATAGGAGCATGATAGTGTGTTGATGTGTGAAAAGCAAGTGTGGGGTGATGTTGTTGATGAAAGAATGATATGAATGAAATGCTAAAATTGTTGTGAAAGTGTAAACAAAAATATAGGTTTGGGGACGTTGGTTTAAATGACAAGTAACTCGGTACACTTCACATAATCGGGTGTTGGTGCCTTGCCAAAGTCAAATAAACCGATAGTCCTAACGAGCTTTGGTATGTGTGCCCGGTGTGGATGCACCTCGAAAAAATAGAAAAAGCCCGAGGACGGCTAATCACCAAGGTTTCGGCTTTTGTACACCAATGCCATTGTCTCAAAAATAAGTGAAAAAGAAAAGAAAACAAAGAAAAGTTGGAGAAAATTATACACTTGTTGGGAAGTTGAGCAAAAACGAAATTGTGAAGTTAGTTCCTTTCCCGGATTAGCATCACATGACCTAAAAATTCCCACCTAATCACAACGTTTCTTAGCCTCTTCTTTCCTAAGTCCTTGTGACCTAATTGCATGTGTGTAAGACTTAGTGATCTAGATTGGATATACTCATGATCATCTTGACTTCTTCATTTTCACCTCTCATGCATGCTTTCTAGTTAAGTATAATTGTCTTTCCATGCCTTCACTCATTTGATGCATGATTGCTATCCATTGCTATGAAACATGACAATGAAGGTGATCCAATGTTAGAAGCACAATTCCAAAAAGATTTTGTTGTTTTTCTGCATGCATAAATCACGTCATCTCTTAGTCTATAGTTGGATCTTGCTCGGGGACGAGCAAACCTTAAGTATGGGGTATTTTGATAACGTGATTTATGACGTTAGTATAGGCATACATTTAGATAGTTTCTCCCGTTATTCATGCACGTTTTGACATTAGTTCACGACGTTTACACTCATTTCGTGCATATTTCTAGAAAAGACGTCTACACGAGCTTTTGTCGGTTTTGTAGGTATTTCGGGGATCTATTGGACGTTAATCGATACATTTGAGGGCCAAGCCTCATGATGGTACACATCCAAAGCCTTGGAGGAGCATAATTGGAGCAACAAAGGACACAAAGACCACTATTGGTGCAAGCAATGGAGCAACTCATGGCTAGACGATCATAGCATGCTTCTGTTGAAGAAAATCGACCTACACCCAGGAAAATCGGCCGATTTTTTCCTCTGGGTCGATTTTTGGGCCTTTGACAGCTTAAGCCACGTGTCCCACGATCTCTTGTCCGGCCTTGCTCTTGGTGGAGAATATAAGTGGTCCTTCAAAGCTGTTGCTGGCTCTCTCCAATTGATTCTCCTCCTCTCCCACATCCTCTAGCATCTTCGAAAAGAATCTTCCAATTGGGAGCTCTCTTCAAGACACCCTTGTGGGTGTTCTTGAGGGAGATTAGTGTAGATTTCAATTTCATAGTGAGATTTGAGAGATTTTTGTGAAGAAGATTGTTGAAGGTTACAAGATCCGACTTGGAGCTACATTTGGTGTGTTGAAAGACTTGTTTTGAGCTCAAATCTAGCTAAGTTTCATTGCTTTCATTTCCTTACTTCATCTTCTTGCTATGAAAACCATGTTTGCTTGTATGATGATTCTAGATCTTGAAATGCATGTTATTGGCTAGTTTGTTGTGATTTTGGAGTGATGGATTGATGGTTAAGGCTTGGGTGATGATAGAATGGACTTATATGTTAGTTTACGATGATTCGTATGCACAAAACCTAACTGAGACATAAAAATCGACCTGTTCTTCATAGTAAATCGGCCGATTTTTATTATGATCAGCCCGATTTTTCCTTCTGTTGCTCTTTAATTGATGAATCTGTATGTTAGGATGTTAGATTGTTGAAATCCTAGTGTTTGTTGAGCATGATATAGCTTAGGGTGACCTAATGCTAGCAAACTAAGCGAGGAAAGAGACCTACCCGGTGATTTCCGATCTTAGATACCGAAGATGATGAACTCTAGGTAGTAGCGAGCCTCATAAGCCGCTATTGGACTGAGTGTGCTAGGATTGTTGCTTGAGACTTACCTTTTCCGAGACTTACCCGGTAAGGAGAGGTTTGCCCCTTAAGTAGTGTCCGGTTTGTGTAGAATTCCCAACTTTACCTCCTTGAGACTTACCCGGTAATAGGAGTTTGGTGCGGGATTAGTGAAGTGAGAGACTTACCCGGTAATTGCTTCCATTTGAGAAACACCCTTTCCCAACATCGCAGCCTTGTCCTTAGAATCTTTAGAACCTTGAGTCCAATGCCATAACCGGAAATCTTGACCTCTAGAATCCACTTTTTTCTATCTTTGATCTCATATCTTGTGTTTGTGTCAATTGTTTGTTTTGCTAGCTTGAGTTGTTAGTTTGTTTATTACCTTGCTTGATTTGTGATCCTTGCTTGATCACCACAAAAACCCAACCAAAAATATCATCATTTTCATTTCTTTATTCCTTGATCCTTTCTTAGACTAGATTTGCACTATCTTTGATCATTGAATGACTTGATTTCGCCTCAGTCCTTGTGTTCGACCTCGGAATACTTTCCTTCCTACAAAACGACCCGTACACTGCGGGTTTCGCTAGGTAGTTTAGGATTTTAGTTCGAGTTTATAAATGTAAAGCTTTTTGTGCTATTTCCTAGCGTGACAGTGTGTTTGTTTGAGGTTATAGTTCCTTTCCTTAGTACCTTGAGACTTACCCGGTAATAGGACCTTTGATTTGGGATAGTGAGTAGTGAGACTTACCCAGTAATCTATTCCCATCTTAGAAACACCTTCCCTTTGCAAAATCTCATCTTTGTCCACTTTATCTTGAGATCTTGAGTCGAAACTACAACTAGATGCTTTAATCCCTAGAATTTGCATTTTCCCCTTATTTGACCTTATTATCATCTTTTGATTGCTTTAATCGCTTTTGTGGCTATTAGTTGTATTGACAACTTATACTTGCTTTGTTTGACTAAGTCCCTGAGATCGACCCCTGGAATTCTTGCTTTTTACTATAATTGATCTGTACACTGTGGGTTCGCATCCTTGTTTTAAGCATATTTCTTGGGATATAAATTTAAAGCTTGCACACACCATTTGGAGCGAACAGCTGCCAACTCCAAATCATGAGTCGGGTAGTTCTCCTCATACGTCTTCAGCTGTCGAGACGTATATGCAATCACTTTGTCCCTCTACATTAGCACACATCCTAAGCCTAGTTTGGATGCATCACTGTAGACCACAAAATCATCAGAACTCTCTGGTTGTGCCAAGACAGGAGCAAAAGTCAAACGCCTCTTCAACTCCTCAAAAACTCTGAGTGCACTGGTCAGTCCATACAAATCTAGTAGTCTTCCTCAGAAGACTCGTCAGTGGGCAATCACAGAAAATCCCTCCACAAAGCGTCTGTAATAACCAGCTAAGCCAAGAAAGCTATGCACTTCCTTGACATTCGTCGGTGTCGTCCATGCAGCAACAGACTCGATCTTTACCGGGTCAACCATGATCCCATCGGCGGAGACTATGTGTCCAAGAAAAGCAACCTCAGACATCCAGAACTCACACTTAGAGAGCTTGGCATACAGCTCTTTATCTCTCAAAATCTGCAAAACTGTCCTCAAGTGTCCAACATGCTCCTCTCGGCTACGAGAGTACACCAAAATATCATCAATGAAGACCACCATAAACTGATCCAGGAAGTCGATGAAGATGTTGTTCATCAACTCCATGAATACTGTTGGGGCATTCGTCAACCCAAATGGCATCACTACAAACTCATATTGTCCATAACGGGTACGAAATGCCGTCTTGTGCACGTCCTGCTCTCTCACCCTCAGCGGGTGATATCCTGAATGCAAATCAATCTTGGAGAAGACTGTTGCTCCCTGCAGCTGATCAAGTAGATCATCAATACGAGGTAGTGGATACCTGTTCTTGATGGTCACCTTGTTCAGCTCTTTGTAATCTATACACAGTCTCAACGATCCGTCCTTCTTCCGCACGAAGAGGACAGGTGCACCCCATGGTGAAACGCTAGGGCGTATGAAGCCCTTCTCAGCCAACTCCTCGAGTTGCTTCTTCAGCTCCAACATCTCGATAGGTGACATACGGTATGGGGCCTTCGAGATGAGTCTCGTGTCAGGCTCCAAGTCAATACCAAAATCTACGCTCCTCTGAGGTGGCAGACTAGACGGCTCTGCAAAAACGTCTGTAAACTCACTGACCACGGGTATGTCCTCCAAAGCTGGACTCTCTCCATCCTTCATGGCATAGCACCAGAAGGCATCACATCCCTGTGCAATTAGTCTAGCTGCTCATACAACACTGATGATAGATCTTGTCTTCCCAAGGTCCCAACCCCGGAAGACCTCTATCGGACCTAAGTCGGTAGAGATTGTAACAGTCCTCTTACCCACATCTAACACTGCACGGTGTCCACATATCCAATCCATACCTAATATGACTTCTTCATGCATCAAAGGCATGACTAAGAAATCAACAAGTAGTACACGAGTCCCTATGCGTAGGGGACAACTACGTATCTCCTGGGTACCTCTAACCCTACTACCATCAGGTAACCCTATAGTAAAGGGTGCCCCCTCTATGGTAGACAAACTCAAACGCTCAACACAAGGAGCAGAAATAAATGAATGCGTAGCACCCGTATCAAATAAAACTCTAACAAGTAAACCATGTAACAAAATCGTACCTGTAGCAGTTGGTGCTGGCGGCTCCTCAGCACTCCTCAGCTCAAAAACTCTGCCTCGAGCTCCTCGGCTATCATTAATACCAGCCTCTCTACCTCTACCTCTACTCGGTCCTGGAGCTGACCCTTGAGTAGCAGGTGTGCCTGGGACTCTCTGTTTTCCCTACTTCTGATGCTAAGGCGTCTCTACCCACCTCCTGCTGCATCTGCAGGTGAAGAACCCTGTTGTGATGACGCCTTGCCCTGACGGCAAAACGTAACCCTATGTCCTAGCTTCCCACACGAGAAGCAAGTCAGTGGTGCTCTAGGGCAATCAGTACTCACATGCCCATAGGCCCCCGCAGTTGTAACATTGCCGGCCTCTCTCAGTTGTCAGTGCAGACACTGGAACACTCGAGCGGCCTTGAGTCTGACCTCGCCCGGATCCAGATGCTCATGCACCAATCGGTGTGGTACGCTGCCTCTTCTCAGACCGTCCTGTCTGAGAAGTCCTCCTCTGGGTAGCTCTCTCTCTCTCTCTCAAAGGCAGGGGCCCGATCCTGGTAGTCTGCCAATGAGTCACAGTGAAATCCCGCCATATATGAGCGTGTGCTCTCCCTCAAACAACGGGCGAAAAGGTACACATGCTGGTCCTCAGATGGTGCAGCTGGACCCAACAATGCTAGCTCGGTCTGGAAGCGGTGAATGGCGTCTGTAACAGGTACGTCCTCAAAACCCGCCTCCACGAAGTCTTGGAGTTTCTCCCTCCTCAGTGAGGCAGGGGAGAACTTCCCTGTCAGCATAGTCCTCATCTACTCATAGGTGGTAACTCGTGCTCTAACTGTCCTCCACCACTGGTGTGCCAGGTCACGGAATAGAGACTGTACTAGCTCTATCCGTCTGTCCCCAGGGCATCGAATAGACTCTAAAGCTGAGTCTACATACCCAATCCATACCTCAGTCTCTAGGCCGATCTCCCTAGAGAAGTGTGGTACTCCCTACTGGTAGAATGCCTTCAACCATGAATTTGGTCGAGGCCCTCTGGTCTCCTCCACAACTCGAGTTGGCTCAACAACACTAACCGGTGCAACTGGCACTTGAGTAGCGCCATGGGATCTCTCAGATGATCCCTCATGCCCTGGCAGATCTGGGGCTCGTCTGCCCATTCTGATGGCCTCCTCAAAATGCCTGAGATACTCTATGAACTCTGATCCACCCATAGAGACACGGTATGAGCCATCAGATTGGCCTGAATGGGCCGGCTGTCTCCTGGACCCACCACTCCTCGTAGCTGGAACTACGCTCTTAAAAACCTCCTCAAGAGCCTCCTCCACCACTGGTGGATCTGCAGCGGGAGTTGGTCCTTGTCCTATCCCTCCTGGAGGAAGAGGTGGTCTACCTCTACCTTTGCCTACAACAGCAGTAGCTCTAGTCCGAGCCATCTGCGGGGTATGCACACCTAACGTATAAGGCTCTATATAGGCCATATGTATAGATATATATATATAATACTTAATAGTACATGCATACACGCCATCATCATATAAGAGATATATATATATACTGTTAAGATCCTCAGATGGGTGACGGCTTCAGTACATACTAACCCAAAACATCTGTACTCGCTTTAAAACCAAAACCTTTGAAAAGTCAGACCCCGTGTGGGTTCTGTTTATTTATCCACTCTACCTTTATTGCAGATAGTAAGTGCCATTGTTGTCAACCTAAGGCTCTGATACCAACTCTGTAACACCCCAAATCCACATGACTTGGAATGCTACATTGGGCTAGGATCTCACAATGGATCCTGACCCTAGCCTGACAACAAGTTCACTGGATCTTACAACAAGGCACAAAAAGATTAAAACTAAATACATAAAAGTTGTATATGATACATCAAAAGTGTTTACAAACACAAAGCCGAGTACAAAACATCAAGCATAAACATCTGATACAAAAGATCCCAACCCACGCATCCTAATGTGCAGAAGTCCTCGGCTGGTCACACCATCTGGCTCACTCTACATTCTTCCTAACCTACAGATCATCTACAACACGGTATACACCGTTAGCTACAGCAATAGATAAGCATGAAGGTAATAGCACAAACACACATTAACATCTCATACATGCAATGTCACACACATTCATTTATTATCTTTTATTACGTTATTCCATTACTAATTCAACTTCTTTTGTAACACGAGGAGCCTAAAGAACCCCGTCTCTTCCCCCTTTAACCCAGGTGTTGCATGGGGATCTACCTCCCCCTTGAGCTACTGGCTTCCGAGCACCTCCTTCCACTCTCGGCGAGCTTCTGGCAAGTGGTTACCGCCCGTTATAATACACTTGGGCCATTTAAATGTAATAAATGGTCATCCTAGTCCAGTTTAGGTTGTAAATGCACAATCATATGAACACACAAAACCATCACAATCATACAAATCTATAACTGAACGCTGAGTAAGTCCTATAGACTTACCTCATACACTCGTATCCAATACCACGTCACAGCTTCCCCTTGGGGAAGAAACCAACGCCTGCAATAGCAAGGCACACAACATCATATACTGCAAGGGTTAGGAGACTCGTCTCCATAACCAGAACCACCCTACAACCTCAATCTAAACCTCAAGGTCATAACAAGCTCACATATGCCTACAGCATAACCTCAGCATCAACACAAGTGCCTAAGGCACAACTCCAACATACAACACATCCTAACCACACTAGCCTAGCTACCAACTAAGTCAAGGCCAAAGGAAAGGAAGGAAGGAAGACATACCAACAAGGTATGCACCAACAGAAGCAAGAGCACAAGGCTGATCCAGTGAGGCGCAGAGGCTGCTCACCAAAGGCGTAGGGACGGCTCACACACCAGGCACGGGGGCGGCTGGAGTCAAACGCATGGGCGGCCAACTGTGCAGAGAGTTAGTCCCGACTTCTCTTCGATCCTTTTCTCGACTTCCTTCACTTCTTCAACATACCACAACAACATATACACATATATACACATATATGATCATCAACCAACCAGGAAAGGATCCAACACAAGCCTAGCTTATGATCCTAAGCTAGAAAGGAAGAAAGAAGCAAGAAAGAAGGAAGGAAGAGAGATGAAGGAAAAGAACTTACCACATCAAGCCCTAAGCTGTAACTATGGAGCATCAGCATGTCTACCATCTCAACACAACATCAACAACACTCAGCAACAACCTCCTGATCATCCAAAGCCAAAACCACACTCAAACTCTCAAGAACTCACACACAAGATCAAGAGAAAGCAAAGAAGATCAAGGAAGAAGAGAGGAGAAGATGAAGAACGTGGAGAGGATGAAGAAGCTAGAATGAGGTAGGAAACCCCTCATCTGAAGCAAGGCAAAGCTTATAAGAGAAGCCAGCCGCAAAGCACGGGTCAAAGAGTCAACAAAAGTGGTTGCACTCATACAGAGCCGCAAGGGCGGCTAACCCAGGGCGCAAGGGCGTCTAGCCGTTGGGGCAGCCCAGGTGGTGCACAGGTGCGGCTAGCATGGTCAAGACAAGGCACACTATAGCTCAACTAGGCTCTTAGGCTCCAAAGTCTAAGGCTCTTACATCTCTCATCTTGTTTCACAACTCCCTCTTAATGATCTTCATTGCTGAAAATGTTCTTTCCAATGTAGTCGTTGCAACTGGTAGTACTAAAGCCAACTCAATTAGATGATATATCAAGTGAATAACTTTGTGAATTCCTAACTCAACCATCTTCTTACCAACACCATCAATATGTTGTAATGACGAAAAACTTTCATTTCTCTTCATTTCAACAATCCACAACTGCAATTGCCGTTTAAACTCTATTTGATCACATTTTGAGAAGTCTTGTGGATATAACTCTACAAAGCGAAGTAACTTTGACTCACTAAAGTGGGAGAACGAATTCTTAGGATCAAGACATGATATACATGTGAGTAATTCTGTACTTGACTCACTGAAACGATTCTCCATCTCAACACCAATTTGATCAATAACCTATAAATATAGCATAAAAATAATAATATTATACAATCATTGTTAATTTAGATCAAAATAGTAAAACACTTGAAAAATAGATTCACTCAAAATATTAAAAGTACCTGAAAAAAATATATCAACTCGGAAGTGGTTGTTGTTTATTCTAACATTTCCAATACGTCTAGCACGGCGACCTGGAGCATCATCGTCCATGTTGGGAATGTCGATATTATACTTAGCACAAAAAAGGTTGACATCTTCTAATAGTTTATCCCATCCGTTCTCCCTCAGCTCTTATAACTTGTTTTTAGTAGTTTGAACCAAACTCACCGCGTCAATAATATTTTGATCCTTTTGTTGTAAAAATTGTGACAAGACACTTGTGTATCCCAATACATTCTCCATCAAATGAGCAATAAAAATAAACTAATAACTCTCCATCTTTTCACCCAAGCTATCGGCAAGACCTCGAGCTTGTGTGTTTGTGCCATCAACATAAATATTTTCAAGCACTTGGATTACTGAGGGCCACAAATATAGAAGACGAATAATTGTTTTATGCTATGAACCCCAACGTGTACTTCCCGGCCGAGTTAGACTACATTCTTGATTCTTTCCTCATCCCGTTGAAGTTTCACCGTTTTCCAACATCTTCACCAAGTTGGCATGTTGAATTTGTCAAAACTCATCTTTTCTCTTACAGGAAGCTCCAACCATATTCATTACCATAGAAAAAACTCAAAGAAATCACTAACAGGTTGGTTTGTACGTGCAATTACCACAATAACTATTGTAGTTGATGAGCAAAACAATGAATGAACCTTGCATAAGGATTCTCATTTAAGATAAGAGTCTTCAATCTACCAAGTTCTCCTCGCATATTAGAAGCTCCTTCATACTCTTGACCTCTTAGTTTAGAGATAATCCGTGTTTAGCAAAAAAATCATCAATAAAACTTTTCAAAGATAAGGCAGTGATATCAACAACATGAACAACTCCAATAAAGCGCTCTACCACTACTCCATGATCGATTACATACCTTACAACAATAGCCATTTGTTCTTTTATTGAACTATCACGAGCCTCATCGATCAATAAAGAAAAGACTTCATCTCCAATATCATTGATTATGATTTGTATTGTCTCCGATGAACATGCTTTTGTAATGTCCAATTGAATGGTTGGACTAGTAAGTCGATGATTTAATGGTGATTCAGTCACAACCTTCCCAACTTCAACATTGTGTAAACAATACCACTCTAAAAATTCCAAAAATTTTCCTTTATTGGACGAGTCCGAGTGTTCATCATGCCCCCGAAAAGCCAATATTTAACAAAGTAGAAATATAATAACATCCACAACTGCAGTTAAACGGATGTGATATGCATCACCCATTACTCGAACTCCAAAATTTACACATCTTGTCAAACTTTGTCTTTAATCTTTGAAAGTAAAGAATAACGTTCGAGCATCATTGTGAATACTACGTGTAGCTCCCACATGTTCTCTAAATTTTTCTGGACCCTTCTTCCAGTTAGAAAATCCTGTTTTCACAAATGCCTCGTCTCTCGATCGTTTTCCTATTTCTCCTCTAAAGAGATAACACCGGAAACAAAATGCGGAATCTTGAAAAACACTATATTCTAGCCATTCCCATTTATTGAACCAATCCTTTTGGAAACACCTCGAGAATTTTCCAACAATAGATCGTGGAAAATGATGTGAAATTGGTTGACACGGGTCTTTAACAACATACTCTCTTCTAACGTTATCTCTAACCATAACAACATATTCACCAATAGGTTTTCGCAACGCCGGATCACTAACAATGTCCCCGTCATTCGTTTCTTCAGTTCGAGATCTTTTTTCTCCTCTAACATTGTTTCTACCCACATCGTCTCTAACAACATCTATATTCTCATGAATCTCGTGTTCTCTCGAGTTGCCGACAACTCTATCAATATTTTGAGAATCAACGCTTGAACTTGATGATTTTTTTTTTCCGAATAACAAATTTATCCATGTTTCTATTTGAAAAACATAAACTTTAATTGAACTAATTTTAATAAAATAAATTTAAAAATATCTACTTTAAATAAAAGAAAAAAATTCCTAACATTTTCATATCAAACATGTTATATGAAATTAATATGAATATAGTTCAATGTTTATTAAAATTTAAAAAAAACCTAAAAGTATAAAAAAAATTAAATTAAGATAAGGAAGATGAAACTTACAATTTCGTCATGGCGGTCGAATTTAAATTGAAAATGAGGACTTAGAGTAATGAATATGTAATAGGATGAAATCGAGAGTGAACCGTATGCGACTCAAGCGCAATACCCGTATAATTGATGAAGAAATTGCCGCAGACCCGCAGAATTGAATGCAATGATTGACGAAGACTTAATTTAGATTAATTAGTAGGGTTTAAAATAGTTATATAGATTTATTTTGAAGTATTGGGTTGGGCTTTTTTTTAAAGATAAGTCCATGGGCTGTTTAAAAACTAAAAGAAAATAGGTTTTATGTTATCAAACTTGCAGCCGCCTTCTCTTCATCGTTGTAGACTTTTAAGCTTACAAGCTCTTCTGAGTTCCACGCAACAATTACAACTACTTGAGCCTATTTCCTTCTCCTTTCTTTCAATTTTCATCTTCATTCTTCGGTATCTTCTCCATAACAGTCCCCGACTCCTCGATGCCGGTAGTCCATGGCTCAGACCCTCAAATTCTCGCTCCACGGCCCCAATACCCTACCTTACCTTTGTCGCCGGAATGTCAACAGGGGCAGTGGTCCCTCCCATACCCCCAACTCCGTCACTACCTACAAGACCAAACAACAAGTTAAGCATTCAACTAAAGCTAAAGAGATACATAAAAGATAAACAACCCTTTAATCTTATTATGTAGTCATATTCCTTTTACACTTATATATTCACAAAGCGTTAATACCTAAAGTGTTTGCTACTGGATTAATGACCCGAATCCGGAACCAAATAACCTTAGTCTTTTGCATGCGATTTAAACAACTTATGTAATCAAACTAAATGCAAAACAATCATGCAAAAGAAGTTATATAGAAGAAATATAACACAAATGTAATACTGAATAATGAGGTGATTCTAACATTAGCCTAGGACCTCTATTTACACTAAAAATCACACTAAATGGGAGTAAATGGGTTGTCTAAACCGTCACCTTAATGTCCATAAAGGTGGGGTTTATACAACCAAAGTAATGTCGTCTGTTGCACAACCGCGGGCGCGGATCTGGGAGCCACCAGGGTGGTTTAGTGCAAAACGCTCCATCTTCGACTTAGCCGTAGGGGCGGCTTGGGAGTGCCGTGGGGGCAGTGTCTTTAATGATTTGGAAACGTTTGACGATTGATCTTTTGCCGTTTTTGTCGTCAATCCGCAGTGCGGCCTAGTGTCACCTCGGGGGCGGTGACATTGTCGTTTGGGCTCCTTAGGTCCACAGGCAAGAGGTGCATGGGCGTTGGCCTTTGTCTTCATATGGTGTCACCGCGGGGGCGGGTAGAGTATGATACGGGGGTAGGGACAGGGGTCTTATGAGCGCTTGGCAGGGGCGTAGGATGCGGCGTTGAGTGCACCGGTCATCACGGGGGCGGTGACATACGGCCGCGGGGGCGGCTGAGCGATATAATGTCGCCTTGGTTGTCTTCTTTGATCTTCTTTCTCTTCCAAGTGTTGCTAAATCTTTATATTTCTACATTGTGGACTTCCTCGTCTTATTTACATAATAGCAACAACAAACAACCAATAGACTCTAATAACATGCTAATTCTACTTAGATATGATAGATTTCATCACCTATTAGTGTTGCACTCACATGTTTTTATTCGACTGGGTTTTTTCTGATAGAGTTTTTGATGAGACGGCATCACCCAAGCGTATGATAATTTTGGAGTCAGCAATGAATGCTCATGTTTGACAATGGAAGAAAGTGAATTTTCAACGGGAGTGTTATGAAAGATATATACAAGCTATTTGTAGATGATGTTTTGTACACATATATCACATGCATGTCTTCTAGTGTGGATTGGTCAAGAGTGCACTAAATTGTACAAGGTGAATTATTCACTTTCTTACATCCAAGTTATTTATTAGGAAATCCACTAAAACATGACCTATAAATAGAGGTCATTTTAAATGTAACATGATGCACCAAAAGCAAGTAAGAGATCTATTGTTCTTGTTCTCTCCCTTTTATAACTTCTTTCTAAGCGTTCTCGAACAAATTCCCCATAAATCTAAGTAATCAAGAAATCAAAGTAATCATTTTATAATATGAACTAAAACTAAGAAAAATTTATACGTCTGATATACAAAATTTGAACTAAAATTGTAACGATTATGCTTTATAAATATAAGATTGATATTTCTATAATACCGTAACGAAACGAATAGTTTTAGTTGAACCAATCTCAAGATATAGCCAGTAACTTTGACTTTGCATTAGTATTCATCAAAGATGTAGAAATATTTATTATCTCAACATATTATGATAAGTTATGTAGAAAGTATACAAAAATTGATGGATTTGGCTTATGGCCAAAAAGAAGTTTGGCATTCAAACAAACAAAATAGATAGAATTGGCAAAAAAAAAAAATGAGAGAAGAAACTCAGCCCAAGAACAAACCTCCCGCTACCTCCTTCAAACTAGCTATTTGTTTATGTTTCTTTTTTTGACGATTCATTAACTCTTTTGTTTTTGGACAATTCATTAAATTGTTTCATATATATTTTCAAAAAATGGTACAAAATAAATGTAACAACTAAATCAAACATTCAATATACTTCCATGGACCATATTCAATATCCTTTGATAAAAAATTAAAACAAATATATAATGTAGGAGGACTTGACACTTTATTATTAAATTTGTTTTACGAAGAATTTCATTTAGTGATTATATGGTTCGAGGGTTGAAACAGAAATAGTTAAAGGAAAGAAACGTGATTAAAATGATTATATTTAGACCTCTAACATTTTATTTTAATCGTTAAACCAACACGATTTTTTATCGATAAAAAATATTCAATTTTTAAAAATAATTTTTAGCAATTTTAAATGGACTCTTAATATAAATATACGAATGCATTAGGTATCACTAAATGTCATCTAAACTAAGTAGAAACCATTGTTTTTGAATGGAAATACTAATACATGTTATGGGCTTATTGCACCTAATGTGCCTAATTTGCCTAATCATGCATGTTATATTGCTATATGATATTCCTAAACCCTATAAATCCACGAATTAATTTGAACATCAATTCAAGTTCATCCTCATACCACTCTCACGTACTTTCCAAGTCAAACCTCAATCCTCCCCAGCTCGATCTCTCTACGTACGTACCATAAATATATAAGTAGCAAAATGGCTTTTATCCGGGTGTTCTTCTTCCTCCTTCTAGTCATGATCATGTCGCATTCCTTATCTCAAGGGGCTTCAACCTTTAACATTGTCGACTCCGGGGCCAAGCCAGACGGGAAAACCGACTCGTCCGACGCTCTAAAGAAGTCATGGACATCTGCTTGCTCCGCTACAGGGCCTGCGACGATCACTGTCCCCTCAGGGAGGTTCCTGGTGTCGTCCCCGGTCGTCTTCAGCGGAACTTCGTGTAAGAACAAAGCCATTACATTTAAAATCGACGGTGTCTTGGTGGCCCCCGATTACAAGGTGTTTGGCGACGCCGTCCTGTGGCTGTCGTTTGAGTATGTTAACGGAGTCACCATATCTGGTGGCACTCTTGATGGTCAGGGCAAAACACTATGGGATTGCAAGATGAAAGGCGCCGGTGACAAGTGTCCTTTTGGTGTAACGGTAAGTACTACGTACGTAGTGAAACAAAAATGGAGAGTTGTGTTGCATTGCATTGCATCCTGATTATATATATAATAATAATAATAATAATAATATTGTACGTATGTGTTGAATGGTGTTGGACAGAGTTTGTGCTTTACCAACTCACAAGACATAGTCATAAACGGACTCACCTCCACCAACAGCCAACTCTACCACATTGCTATCAACGAATGCAAGAATGTCATGTTGAAAGGAGTCACCGCCACAGCTCCCGGTGATAGCCCAAACACCGACGGCATCCACGTCCAGAAGTCGACCGGAGTGACTATGCTTGACACAAAAGTGGCCACGGGCGACGACTGTGTGTGCCTTGGCGTCGGAGCCGTCAACATTTGGATCGAGAGATTTGCTTGCGGGCCGGGTCACGGTATTAGGTACATATATAGATTCTGATTGACTTATTGATATCACAAAAAGGTAGGGGCGATCACTTACAAGTTAACTGCATGGATTTGAATTGACAGTATCGGAAGCCTTGGGAAGTTTGCAAGTGAGCCCGGAGTACAAAACGTGACCGTTAAGGATGTCAAGTTCACTGGATCGCAGAATGGGGTGAGGATTAAGTCATGGGCAAGAGCAAGTACCGGTTTCGTAAAGGGTATTGTCTTCCAGGACGCAACCATGGTGAACACACAAAACCCGATCATCATCGACCAGCATTACTGTCCGCACGCAAAGGATTGCCCTACTGATGTATATATATATGTCCTAGCTAGCTTGTCCTATAAATTAATTAAATATTAATTTTGATCAATTCATCCATAATATATGTATTATATATACAGGCTTCGGGGGTGAAGATCAGTGACGTCACCTTCAAAGGCATTCATGGCTCCTCCGACACTCAAGTCGCCGTCAAGATCGACTGCAGTGCCAAGTTCCCATGTCAAGATATCAAAATGTCCGATATCAAGCTCACCTACAAGGGCAAGGCCGCTCAAGCCACATGCGCCAATGCTAAAGGGGTTGCTACTGGTGCCATCGACCCACCTAGCTGCTTATCTAAATGATCGCTCCATATTACTCAATATATATATACCTACCCAATTAATAACACAATACCCACCCACTAAATGATGGAATTGGATTCTTTCCTTATTACAATCCTTGTAACATATGTATATTCTTATAAGATGTACGTCCAATATGTGGAAGACATATCCTATCGGATTTTTTATTTGTTTATTATGAGGGTGAATCTATCTTAGAGGGATCTAAGATAGATCGAACCAATATACATGTACTCACACATCAATTCAAATAGCCCCTACACTAATCAACAAAATTTGAGGATTATTATCCCCTATACTGTCAACTTAGATCGGTCTGTTTTGTATTTGTGCAAGGATCATGTATATCACGAAACCCTACATTCAACAAAGGGTAATATTTATAGATGTAAAGCAAGGAGCTGTAAGAGGATTGGTTAGAGCATTCACAGTGATAGTTTATGTAAATACTGTCAATATAGGGGTGCCCAAATGTAATTATGTAACTCTGTTCATTATATATATGAGCCGTCTGACGACGGAAACCCTAAGGGGAATTTATCCAATTATTCTAATTCTCACATGGTATCAGAGGGTTACGATCTGTAACCTTGTTTTTTTCCTTCACCTCTTCCGCCTACACGCCGGCGCCAACCTTCACCGCCGCGTTTCTTTCTCTTCCTTTTACCGGCCCCGATGACTACGGATAAGAAACATACGTTTCATTCCGCTCTTGGGATCTCCAATATCAAGAACAACATTGCTCTCGTTCTAGATCATGACACTCCGTATGCATCCTGGGTCACCCTTTTTCGCGTCACCGCCAAGGCACACAACGTTTTGGATCATATTGACGCGAAAATTCCCCGCCCCGCCGACATCGAAGACGATCTATGGAACCAAGTAGACGCCACTGTTCTTCAATGGATTTACAGCACGGTCTCAAAGGATATTCTCCTTCAAATTCTCGACCCCGAGGATACTGCCCTCAAAGCATGGAATCGCGTACAGGACATTTTTCAGGATAACAAGAACACGCGTGCAGTGTATCTGGAACATGAATTTTCCAATTGCAAGCTCGCATCTTTTTCTTCCATGTCCGCGTACTGTCAACACATGAAGGCATTATCTGATCAACTAAAAGGTGTCGAGTCTCCAATTTCTGAAAATCGGTTAGTCCTTCAACTTTTATCAGGCTTACCTGCTGAGTATAACGCGGTTGCGAGTTACATTCAGCAAGCGGATCCGTTGCCATCCTTTCACAAAACTCGATCGCAACTCACGCTTGAAGAAACAAGAATGCGTAAGCAACAGTCCACCGAAAAAGATGTTGCGGGCCTTCAAGTATCCACTAGTGGCGGTCCTAAGCAACCACCGGCGAACAATCAGGGCACCGCCACCACCGGTACGTCGGACCAGCAGGCACGCAACCGTACTCGGGGCCGGAAGGGTCGCAACCGCCAAGGTAGTGCTGGTGCGCCGGCCACACGGTTTGTGTACAACCCTAATTTTGGCTGGGTTCCTTTACAGTCTGGCCCATCTTCTTCTCCGGCCCAATGGATGCAACAGGCCCAGTGGATGCCACCTCCTCCATCAGCTCAGCAACAGCAGCGGCCCATTTCTCCCTACCCAGCGCAGCATGGGCTTTTGGGCCAGGCTCCTTCACAGCCCACTGGCCAGCCGTTTTTCATTCCTTCTGCTCCAGATCACACACAGTCCACTATCGTTGATCAAGCGTTCGCATCAATGACGCTCAATCCAGCTGATAATCTTTGGTACATGGACACCGGTGCTACGTCTCATATGACGAATAATTCAGGTAAACTCTCGTCCATTTCTTATAATGGTTCTTTAAATTCGATAATTGTCGGAAATGGCATGCGGATACCATCTACAGGTCTTGGAGAAGCTCACCTTTCCACATCTACCAAACCACTCCGCCTATCCCAAGTCCTTATTGCTCCACAAATAGTTAAAAACCTCGTCTCCGTTCGCCGTTTTACAACCGATAACCACGCTAGCATTGAATTTGATCCGTTTGGTTTTTCTGTGAAGGATTTACACACGGGGACACTCCGTCTGAGATGCAATAGCACCGGGGATCTCTATCCAGTTACCACAAGTTCCGCGTCAGCCCAAGCTCTTTCCGCTCAGTCTTCGAGTCTCTGGCACGCTCGTCTAGGTCATCCTGGCGCACCAGTTCTAGATGTTCTTAGGAAGTCTTCTTTTCTTTCTTTCAATAAGGACCGAAACTTTTCTCTTTGTCATGCTTGTCAACTTGGGAAACATCATAGGCTTCCATTTGAACGCTCTTTAAATAATACTATTGCACCTTTTGATATCATTCATAGTGATCTTTGGACATCTCCGGTATCTAGTCGGGAAGGCTTCAAATATTACCTTTTGTTTCTTGATGATTTTACCAATTTTCTTTGGGTTTTTCCAATCAAATTTAAATCTCAAGTGTTTGATCATTTTGTGCAATTTCATCAATTCATCAAAACCCAATTCAATGCGCCTATTAAAAATTTCCAATGTGACATGGGTCGCGAGTTTAATAATCAACAGTTTCACTCGTTTTTCGCCCTCCATGGCATTAATTTTCGTTTCTCTTGTCCTCACACCTCCCCCCAAAATGGGAAAGCCGAGCGTGTCATCCGAACCATCAATAATATGATGCGTTCCCTCCTTTTCCACGCTTCTTTACCCATTTCTTTTTGGTCTCATGCCGTTACCATGTCTTGTTATCTACTTAACATTCTACCCTCCACCACAATTCAAAATAGATCACCCACCCAAGTATTGTATCATTCAACACCTTCCTTCCATCATCTCCGCGTTTTTGGATGCCTTTGTTATCCAAATCAAAGAGCAACAATTTCCCATAAATTAACTCATCGGTCCACTCCTTGCGTTTTTTTAGGGTATCCCACTCACCATCGAGGGTATAAATGTTTAGACTTGAAGTCCAATAAAATTATAATTTCTCGTCATGTCACTTTCGATGAGTCATTTTTTCCGTTCGCAAAATCTGCAATTTCGGAACCTTCTCCTGCGGTACTGGATAGTGATCCACAATGGTCATCATATCATTTGGCCCAGCTACGTGCTTCTCAGGCCCAGTTCAGCCCGTCACTACCCACTACTGTAAACCCTGCTCACCCAGCCCGGCCCAGTGACACTTCTCCTGTTAACCGGCCCACTGCTTCGTCTGGCCCACCACCTGCCCCTACCCTTCCCTGTCCCTTACCAGCGGAGGATGCTCTCCGGCCCAATCATTCGACCGGCCCATCTGTGACCTCCACACCTTCGGCCAGCCCATTTTTGGCCCCAGCCCAGCCGGACAGCTCCCCACCACAACAACACCATCCCACATCCTCCACCGCAAGTCCCAACATCCAGCCTACGACTAATATATCCCGTCCACATACTCGATCAATTAGCGGTGTTTTCAAACCTCGCCAATTTTTTGACCTTCATACAACCACCACATCAAACTTATCTCCCATTCCCACATCCCATAAAATAGCTCTTCAAGATCCAAAATGGTCCGCTGCCATGATCGACGAATATCGAGCCCTTATACGAAATGGTACTTGGGTTCTTGTTCCTCGTCCTAAGCAGACTAATATTGTGCGGTGTATGTGGCTTTTCAAACATAAGTTCAGATCTGATGGTTCCCTGGAGCGGTATAAAGCACGTCTTGTCGCTAACGGATGTTCACAGCAGGTTGGTATAGATTGTGATGAAACTTTCAGTCCAGTTGTAAAGCCAGCTACCATTCGGACAGTTCTCAGCTTAGCGGTTTCTCGGTCTTGGTCTATTCATCAACTTGATGTCAAAAATGCCTTTCTCCATGGGCATCTCAATGAGACAGTTCACATGTTCCAGCCTCCTGGTTTTGTTGATTCTGCTCGCCCATCTCATGTCTGCTTACTGAAGAAATCATTGTATGGTCTCAAGCAGGCACCTCGGGCTTGGTATCAACGCTTTGCAGGACATCTCCTCAGCATCGGATTCATTGGTAGTAAAAGTGACTCTTCTCTCTTCATATATCGAAATGGCAATCATCTTGCTTACTTGTTACTATATGTTGATGATATTATTCTCACTGCCTCCTCCGATACACTACGCAATACCATCACTGCTTCCCTCAGTAAGGAATTTGCTATGTCCGACCTTGGACAACTTTCATATTTTTTGGGTGTCTCTGTTCAACGCTCATCTTCAGGTCTTTTCTTATCTCAAGAAAAATATGCTCGGGAAATTGTTGCACGAGCCAAGATGACTAACTGCAAGGCTGCTACCACGCCTGCGGAAACCACAATCAAGCTTAGCGCTTCATCTGGACCTCCTGTCAGTGATCCAAAGTTATATCGCAGTTTGGCAGGGGCACTTCAGTACCTCACTTTTACCAGACCTGATATCAGTTTTGCTGTTCAGCAGATATGCCTTTTCATGCATGATCCCCGAGAGCCTCACTACGCTGCTCTTAAACGTATCATCCGCTACATCTCTGGCACATCTTCGTTAGGCATCAGGATCTCTCCGTCTCCAAAGTCTGACCTTATTGCCTACACAGATGCTGATTGGGCAGGTTGTCCAGACACACGTCGATCCACCTCAGGTTATTGTGTTTTCTTCAATGATACTCTAATCTCCTGGTCTGCCAAAAGACAATCTGTTGTTTCCCGCTCCAGTGCGGAAGCAGAATATAGAGGAGTTGCCAACGTTGTCTCTGAGTGTTCCTGGTTGCGCAATTTATTGCTTGAGCTTCACTGTCCGCTTACCAAGGCATCCATTGTTTACACGGACAACATCTCTGCTACTTATCTCGCCAACAACCCTGTTCAACACCAACGGACCAAGCATATTGAGATTGACATCCACTTCGTCCGCGACAAGGTTGCTCGTGGTCACATTCGAGTTCTTCACGTCCCTTCAGCGTTTCAGTATGCAGATATTTTTACAAAGGGCCTTCCCCGACAATTGTTTTTAGATTTTAGATCCAGTCTTACTGTTCAACCTCCTCCAGTTTCGACTGCGGGGGTATGATAGTTTATGTAAATACTGTCAATATAGGGGTGCCCAAATGTAATTATGTAACTCTGTTCATTATATATATGAGCCGTCTGACGACGGAAACCCTAAGGGGAATTTATCCAATTATTCTAATTCTCACACACAGTCTTATCTTTGGAGGAGATGAATGCAACTTGGAGAGTCTTGCATGAGATTCTCTCTCGAACAAAGTGCGAGTCCACGTCAATATGTTTCGTTTTCTGGTCGAAGACTGAATTCGCAGCAAGATATGTGGCACTAATATTAACTGATTTTAATTATATAAAAAAAATTAATTCATGTATAAAATTGATCAATAATATTGTAGTTTTATTAAATAGATCATGTTTATGGTCTACAGTAACAATAGAAATAAAAATTGTTGATATAATATTCAAATTAAATTAAATATAAACTGATTTAAATATATAATATCAAAAAATATGTTATATATGTTTAAAGAAAAAGATGAAAGTAGAGTTTGTTAGGATGTCGAATTTGAAAGGAATTGTTAAGATATTAATCAATTATTGTGATTTGGATTAATGAATAGACGTCATGTAAAATTGATGAGGTGATTGCATGAAACTGCGTCAAATGTGAGTTCTCGGATGCTTTTCGTTCCTGATTTCCTAGATAAATAAAAGTCTCATTTCCTTTATAAGCACATGCGTCTTCTGAATTTCTCTTTCCCCGAAACTTTCTGCACCTAAAACTCGTATGTCCATTCTTCCCCCACTCTTTGCATCTCCATTCTTTACTAATCTCGTTCTCTTTAGCACAAAATTTCTACGTATTAGTCGGTGACTTGTGTGCTGAACTTGTTGCACTAGTGAAAAATTGCAAGTTTCGTTAGATCTAGTAAATGCACATTCTTGTTCTAGGTTTCTATTGTCTGATTCTTGTTTTAGGTTTCTATTGAGGGATTATTCTTTGTCCCGAACAATGACAAGTCACCTCCACTAGCCTACATTTTGGTTCAATTATCTCCATTGAATAAGATTCTTATTATAGGATAAGTCACAATGTGGTTGACATGAATGTGCAAGTATGTAAGCTACAGTTATAAAGTTCTCCTTCAATGCTAACCAATTTTAATCCATTCTCAGCAATTTCTTTCCAATGATCAAGGAACTTGTGTTATTAGTTCAATCTGTGAAGGGGCTTTGAACTCGTTCCAGATCTCGTTTCAGCTTCGCATGAACATATCTTGTGAAACTCGGTCTTCTCGACCAGCCGAAGCCGTCTCTACCGATGTATCACTTGTAATGTTTGGTACGAAAATACATGAAATCATAAGACAAAGTAATAAAGTAATTATTTATATAATTTACACTAATTAATAATTTTGACACTAGTACACACATATACATATATAATGCATCTAGTTTAAGAAATTAAAAAAATATAATAAATTTTTTAATAAATATATTTATTTCTTAAAATCAATTTCGTTAAACATTAAATTTAAAAAAATTATTAATTATATATATATATATATATATATATATACAGAATATTTTATAGAATATATAAAATATATATTACCCTCATTACTATTAATGTTTTTTAAATCCAATTCTGATAAGAAGTCCCAATGTACATCAGGTATGGATCGTCTTCGAATTCTAGATGCCAATGGAAGGTTTCGTAGAAGCTCCAAAATTGCCAATTAAATTATGTTCTAGTTCTACAAACATCGTCGTTTTCATTGAAACTTATCATAATCTATTCATTGACCCGTGCTTCTGCTCTCGGGTTGCTTTGACGAGAGTTGCGAAAGTCAAGTCTTTGATGGAGGCCATTATGAGATTGGGGGACCCCCAATGTGAGCTTCTGCTTCTTCGGGCTTGTTCCGGGGTGTCCCGTCTTTACTTTGCTATGCGGACTGCTCCCCCATCTCATTTTTCCGAGGCTATGGGGGTCTTTGATTATGCCCTTCGTTGTTCTGTTGAGCAGATTGTCACTGCTGGAGGGGCTGGATTTGGCTCCTTTCAATGGCGGCTCTCTACTTTGCCGATTAGGGACGGAGGACTTGGGTTTCTTTCTTGTGCTGATACTTTGCATTTTGCTTTTCTGGCATCGAGATCACAGACCCGTAGCCTACAGGATCAGATATTGAGGTTTTCTGGTGTTTTAGGCGATGGAGCAACTTTTGAGTCGGCTACTGCTTGTTGGGTCAACTTTTGTAAAGACTACGACTTGGACATGACTGTGGTACGCCCAGCCCCCCATTTAATGAAGAAATTGGCTGGATGTTACTACAATGTCGTGTTTAAGAGTTTTCTGAGGGACTTTGACCTTACTATTAGGTAGAAGGTCTTAGTTGAGAACTTGAGGCTACCCCTGGCTCAGCATTGGCTTAAAGCGGTCCCGGTTTCTGGTCTTGGTCAGGTTATGAACCCGGCTACCTTTCGGACCGTCGTTAAGTATGGTCTGGGCATTGAGATGTTTAGGGAGGGTTCCAAGTGCCTTGCTTGTGAGAGGGGTATTTTGGACGCTTGGGGTGACCATGCTCTTGCTTGTGCTGCACAGGTTGGTATTAAGCATCGGCATAACATGGTGCGTGATGTCATTTTTTATGAGTGTCTTAAGATTGGGATCTCTGTCCAAAAAGAGGTCCATACTGGTATGGTTGATGTTGGTGGTGGGGAGCTGCGCCCGGCTGACATCCTTTTCTATAATTGGTTCCAAGGCAAAGACACATGTGTTGACATCACTGGCACTTCTCCTTTGTCCTCGCCTGGCCTTTCTAACTTCATTCCGGGTAAAGCTGTGAGGGTCGCTGCTGATAACAAGAGAAAGAAGTATGCTGAGGTTTGTAGTTCCATGGGGTATCACTTTCTTCCCTTTTCCTTTTCCACGTTTGGCGACTTGGGTGACGACGCGGTGGAACTTCTTAAAAGGTTGGGCTCGGTTGCTAAGGAGTTGCCCGGATATAGTAGGAGTACTTGTTTTATTTTGACTAGGATTGCGTTTACCATTCAAAAGGGATGCGGAGCCCAACTTGTTAGTCGGCTCCCTTTCAACGGATTGTAATGTGTTTTACCTTCGATTAATAATAATAATAATAATAATAATAATAATAATAATAATAATAATAATAATAATAATAATAATAATAATAATAAGCCCAGGTCTTGTTCTGAAAACCGGTCGGGTATGAAGCGGAGTTTGCAGACCGAAAGTATTGTTAGAGCCACTCGGTTGTGGAAGGAACCGGGAGGTATTATGTGTCTTGTTAAGGAGCTTATGTCTTCTGTGTTGGATTCTCGCTCCAGGGATGTTGATGATAACCAAGCTGAGGTTAATATGAAGCAATGTAAAAGGAAAGTTAGTGATGGTCACTTTGCGGCTGCCATTAGTATCCTCACCTCCTCGGGTATTGCTCCCATGTCTGAGGACACTCTCCGTGGGCTCTTGGATATGCACCCGCCTTCCCCGCCTCCTTTCATACCTTCTCCGGTGAGATTTGGAGATATTCTTCAAGTTAATAAGAGTTTGGTTCTTGATAGGATTAGGAGTTTTCCTAAAGGCACTTCTTGTGGTAGGGATGGTTTGCGGGCCCAACACTTGTTGGATGCCCTTGGTGGAGGTGTTGTTGCTATTGTTGACGAGTTGATTGAGTCGATTTCTGGGGTTGTCAACCTTTTCCTTAGGGGTTATTGCCCGGACTCCCTTAGTGAGTACATTGCGAGTGCTCCGCTCACACCCCTCCTTAAACCGGGCTGCGGTATTCGCCCGTTGTTGGCTCTATTTGGAGGCGTCTTGTTTCTAAAGTTGTTGCTTCTACTATTGGTAAGTCCCTTGGACCTTACTTTGAGGATGCTCAGTTTGGGGTTGGGGTTTCTGGTGGTGGGGAAGCGGTTTTGCATGCGGTCAATCGGTTGGTGGAATCTCAAGGAGAGGATGATAGTCTCTCCATGCTTCTGGTCGATTTCAAGAACGCTTTTAATCTCGTTGATCGCACTTCTATGATTTCTCAGGTCCGACAAGTCTGCCCCACTATTTCCTCTTGGGTTGAGTTCTGCTATGCCCGCCCTGCTCGTCTTTATTATGGGGAGCATGTCCTTTATTCTTGTCAAGGGGTTCAACAGGGGGACCCTCTTGGCCCGCTGCTTTTCTCGTTGGTTCTCCACCCCCTTATCCGGAAAATTTCGGATAGTTGCCGGTTAAAGCGTAATGCTTGGTACCTTGATGATGGGGCGTTGATTGGTGATACCCTGATGGTTAGTAAGGCGCTTGATATCATCAAGGTGGAAGGTCCCGCTTTAGGCCTTCACCTTAACATCGGTAAAACGGAAATCTTTTGGCCGAAGGTTGATCGGCGTAGTTGTGAGCCCGGTGTCTTTCCTGAGCATATTGCTAGGCCGCTCGATGGTGTGAAGTTGTTGGGTGGTGCTGTTAGCCTTGACCCGGCCTTTTGTTCTCGGGTGGCTCTTATGAGGGTTGAGAAAACCAAGTCCTTGATGGGGGCCATTATGAGATTGGGGGACCCACAGTGCGAGTTATTGCTTCTTCGGGCCTGTTCTGGTGTGTCACGTCTTTACTTCGCGATGCGGACTACTCCCCCCTCTCACTTTTCCGAGGCTATGAGGGTCTTTGATCACGCCTTACGTTGTTCGGTCGAGCAGATTGTTACCGCGGGAGGGGCTGGATTTGGCCCTCTTCAGTGGCGTCTTTCTACTTTGCCGATTAGTGATGGAGGGCTTGGCATTCTTTCTTGTACTGATACTCTGCACTTTTCCTTCCTGGCTTCGAGATCTCAAACCCGTGGCTTGCAAGATCATATCTTGAGTCGTTCTGGTGTTTCAAGTGATGGTGTTGCTTTTGAGACTGTTGTTGCTAGTTGGGTCAATTTCTGTAAAGACTACGACTTGGACATGAGTGTGATGCGCCCAGCCCCCCATTTAATGAAGAAACTGGCTGGTGGTTATTACAATATCGTGTATAAGTGTTTTCTTAGAGACTTTGACCTTTCGATTAGGCAGAAGACCTTAATTGCAAACCTGAGGGTACTCTTGGCTCAGCAGTGGCTTAAAGCGGCCCCGGTTTTTGGTCTTGGTCAGGTTATGAACCCGGCCACCTTCCGGTCCATTGTTAAGTACCGCCTTGGCATTGAGATGTTTAGAGAGGGTTCCAAGTGTTCTGCTTGTGAGAAAGGTATTCTGGACGCTTGGGGTGACCATGCTCTTGCTTGTGCAGCGGAGGTTGGTATCAAGCACCGGCATAACATGGTCCGTGATGTCATTTTTGATGAGTGTCTTAAGGTTGGGATTTCTGTTCGAAAGGAAGTCAACACTGGTATGGTTGATGGTGGTGGTGGGGAGTTGCGCTCCGCCGACATCCTTTTCTATAATTGGTTTCAGGGCAAAGACACATGTGTCGACATCACTGGTACTTCTCCTTTCTCTTCATCTGGTCTTTCTAGTTTCATCCCATGTAAAGCTGTGAGGGTCGTTGCAGATAACAAGAGAAAGAAGTATGCGGACGTTTGTAGCTCCAAGGGATATCATTTTCTTCCCTTTTACTTTTTCACGTTTGGTGATTTGGGTGATGACGCAGTGGAGCTACTTAGAATTGTGTTTTGACCATGGTGTGAAAGGCAATAAATAGATCTTTTACTTGAGACTTTTGAGGCATGAAGTATATCCATATAAATTTGGTAGCATCATCAATGAAGAACACAAAATAGCGAGAACCATTTAATGAAAGAACGGGAAGGTCCCCAAGTATCAGAGTATATTAAATCAAACGGTGTATCCGACCTAACATGAGACGTAGGGAGATGAAATCTATGACTTTTACCTAATTGACATGCTCCACACACATGTGGGAGTTTATTTGACGAAATAGGAAGACGAAATTTAGAGACTAAAGCTCTAAGGGTAGACTCGTGTGGATGGCCTAAGCTACGATGCCAACCTTCTAAGGAGGTACGGTGTAACGACTGAATTTTTCGTTACGCTTAGATAGAGTTACGGGAGTTTAGAAAACAAAATTAAAATTTAGTGAGACGGATATACGAGTTTAACTTTGGAAGTTGTCTGATTAAATACCTTGTTCTAAGTTTCGGGACAAAACTTATTTTTAAGGGGATACTGATGTAATATCCGGAATTTTCGTTCCGTTTAATTCCGTATCAAATCGGATTTCGATCCGTTGACTGTTTTCCATTCTATCTAGTATATCATCCTCCACAAATTTTATCATTTTATGTAGAATTTAATTCACATAAAATGATAGAACTTTATATCAAACCCTAGTTTATATCATGACATGTCTTTGACAGTCATGACGTCCTAGTGATGAGATCAAGACGAGCCCAAGACAAAGTCAAGACGAGACCATGACGAGTTATGACGAGGCCATGACAAATTCGTAACAAAGCCATGCATGGATATGACAAGTTGTTGACAAGATTTTGACAAGCCTTGACAAGCTCCTACCAATCTCAGCCCACTCTTCCTATTCTTGTTTTAGCCCAGCCCGTCAGCTCAAGCAGCCCAGCAGTGAAGCCTAGCCCTAGACGCCTTCCTTTCACGTCGACAGTCTTTGAGCATGGCCTCTCTCCCTCGACGGTGCCTGCGACCTTCCCTCCCATGTCTTGCACGCGACACAACAAACCTCTTCGGAAAACAACCTGGCCGCCCCTCTCGCCTTTGCACGCAGCCAAAGCCAACATCCCATCTTCTATCCCGTGAGCAGAAGCCAAGGGCTCGAGACTCCTTCGATACCCTTCGACTAGTCCAACCACACAGCAACCAGCGCCGCTAGCAGCCGCTCGCCTTCGCTCCATGCCGGTGAGCCACATGCATCTATGACTGGACAACAACACCCTCCTCTACTCCCTTCTACCTTCAGACGGACTCCATGCCAAGCCACTTGCCTCCGGATCCAAGCCTGCTTCACGCCCTTCTGCCTGTAGCGACAGTTACACAGCCCTTCAGTGAAGATCCCCTCCATCGCTTCCATTATTCAGTGAGTGCATCTTCTGACCCTCTTCTACTCATCTTGTTTAGGTCAACCAAATCACCGCTTATTCTATCTCTCTTACTCTCCTTGATTACATGAGTCCAGGAAGGGTTTTTCTTGCAGTCCGGCACACGAACCATGTCTCCCTTCCACTCTGACCATCAGCTAATCAAGTCTCGTCCGTGCTGCAGAGAGGGGGTCGATTGTTTGGGTCAGAATCGGAGCAGCTCGAAGGAAGGTTAGGGAGACCGAACTCAAGACGTGTGAAGGAAGCCAGAAAGCAAACGATCGGCTAGTGAGACTGGAGATCCAAACCTCTTTGTGTATGTGCTGATGAGAGTGTCCATAGGAGTCTTTAGACCTTCCCTAACAGCCTCGGAAGATAGCTTGAAGAGCTGAGGCGTTTTCTAAATTTTTCAGAAGTCACAAACAGTCAACTTCGGGTCCAGATTTGGGTAAGTTAGACTTCTTCTTTTAGGCTGAATTTTGGAATGTTGTAGTCAGTAGTACATACTAGATCATACTAAAATTTGTGAAGAATCGGAGTTACGGTTTGAGAGTTATTGTGTTCCAAAGTTGACGCCTCATGCAGTTTTTATATATGTGCTGAGTGTTGGGGAAAACAGCAAGTGATGTTGTTTTGTGAGATGGTTTTGAATAAGCTCTTGATCTCCGTTGGGATTGAATTTTTGATATGATATAGTTGACATATTGTTGTAGAACATATTAAAATTTGGGAGGAATCCAGCGAGTGGTTTGGGATTTATGATTTTTCAAAGATTGAGTCGTAAGCAGTTTTTCTGTTGTGCTGAAATTCGGTTTTGTGAGATAGTTTTAAATAGAATTTTGATCTCCTTTGCGGCTGAATTTTGGATATATTATAGATAAGATTTTATAGTAGAAAATATCAAAATTTGGGATAAATCCAGCGAGTAGTTTAGGAGTTATGATTTTTCAAAGTTAAGACAGTGTGTTGTTTGTTAAGTGTTGTAACCAACTTTAGAAATTTTTGTAGAAGTGATGCTTTAACAGTTTTAAGAAATTCTATCTCCTATGAGTAGATGGGATATCATAGAGGACCTAAGGAATTATTTCGGAAATTTTGTAAATTTATTCGAGTTTTATATTTGAAGCCGAAGTTGGATCTTAATGACCTTTCGAAAAATAAGAAGAATGTGTAAATTGTCAGTTTGTAACCAAACTCATCTTTAGGAGTTAGAATATGACATTTTAGTCTCAAATAAGAGTTTAGACATAAATTATGGAATTTTTAGAAGTTTCGGGACCAAGGGTAAAATAGTCATTTTACCATAAATTAATACTGTAATCAATTCCATTCTATTAAGATCTACTATCTTAGAAGTCTTAGACTTCTAATCACCTAGAAAGTGTGCTGACACACTTGCCTCCTTTGACAGGCCACTGAATTCCTACTGTACAGATCGATTTGCGAATTAGAAAGTCGAGATCTGATTCAGGTAAGTCCACGGACTTACTTAGCTGGCTTCTTGTATGAGTGTAATGTGTATGAGTGGTGTTTGTTAGTTATGATAAACAACGAAACCGGATTAGGCCGACTTTATTATTTACGTAATTGACCCAAGTGTATGATAACGGGTCGTGACATCATCTGCCTAGCTCTTGCGAGAGTCTAGGAGGTTCCCTGCGACCAGCCCAGTCCGGTAGACGGTCAGATGCATTAGTACCATTCCGCGTTGGTAAACGGTGATAGGGGCGAGGTTTGGGAATCCCTCGTGTCACAAAATAAGTATCATTAGTAACGACCTATCACATAATTAAAGATAATAAAAGGATTGAGTGTTGCATGTTGATTGTGTATGTTGTGTGTTTGTGCTTTTACCTTTATACTTATGCATAGAATGTTAGCTAACAGTTTTATACCGCTTGTAGATGCCTTACAGGTTAATACAGTTGTAGAGAGATCCGGAGGAAATGGTCATCCGGGTCCACGTACTCATTTAGTTGGGGACGAGGTTGCCTTATGTTCTTCATATGCGTCGTTTTATTTATCTTTTCTTGTAAGGCTGATACATATTCTCCATGTATATATTGTTTAAAGTTTTCAAATGTTTTAAATATTTTTGTGCCTTGTTGTAAGATCCAAGTAAAACTGTTGTCAAACTAAGGTCGGGACTCATTGTGAGGTCCTAACCAGTAGCTCCCCGAGTTCTGAGAATTTGGGGTGTTACAATATGGTATCAGAGCTCTGGGTTGGCAACAATGGCACTTAAAATCTTCTGAAAGACCAAATGTATAAAATAACTAGAACCCGAAAGGGGTCTAAAATTTTCAAAACGGATTTCTGTTTTTACACACACGCATAGTCGGGTTGTTGGGTTAGTAGTACGTCGGACCACCATTGCTCTCCGTGGATCTCTGCAACTTGGATCGATAGGAGTGAGTATATAGACTTTTTTATGAGGTTTACTATTATATGTTATATACATCTGTATGCTTAGCTTGTTAGTATCCTAAAGGATATTTTATATCCTTTAGTCGTGATATCACGAAGCAATTATCGCCTTTTGATAAATCAGTAGCGGACTTGAAGAGTCTCCAAAACGAGGCAATGGAATCACACCTTGAATTGAGTATTATACTCGGGTGGGCCGCTTGTTGATCCTTACAAATCATCGAGAGAACAAGGGAGCAAGGAAGTAAAGTTGTGAAGATAATTTTTTCCACAAACACGATTAGATGAGGAAGGAATTCCTGAGTCAGTTCAGTTAGAAGGTTGTACAAGGTAGTCGGGCATACGAGGCCGAGAGATGGAATTAGAAGAACCATGCAAGAGACTACAAGAGTGCGGAGTAGAACAATATTGGAACGAGACAAGTAGAATAGAGTACAACCAAAATTTGCGGAATCAAGGACATTATAATCGAGGCGCATGCCCCATAGACCATTATGGGCATGAGAAACTAGAAGAGTCAGAGTGTCAATCCGGGTGTGAGAATCTAAGGTGCACGGAATGAAGACCTACAATTGAGTGTAAAAGCGAAAAGGCAGACCCCACAAATTGTGGGAGGTTTTGACCTCCTCAAAGATATAAGAAGTTTGAAAGGAATTGCGACGCCAATATCCAAAGAATGGACGCACGTAGCGGGGTCAACGGCGCTCATGAAGGCAATAGTACCACCAACACCAGTGAAGAAATGTGTATGGGAGAACGGCGTTGCTGAACTCGAGAGTCCAAGGTAACCCCAATTATCACGGGACCTAAGCCATCAACATAGACGGTCCATGCAAGAGGAACTGCAAGTGGATGATCATTACGGCCATAAGAATTGCAAAGACACTTGCAAGCTATCGTGGAAAACTTGAAACGACTATTCATGTCAGATGAATGACACAATCGAACTAGAGAAATGGAGTTAGCCCATAAGAAGCGGAAGAGTGGAAGGTGGAACGAACTAAAGAAGTATAAAAGGATTGTTGTGAGCAACTGTTTACCTACTAGCTAAGGAAATTTTGACAGATCACAATTAACACGGAATGGAGACATACAACTTAATGTAAGAGCGAAGGGTAGACTTCACAAGCCTGGAGACGTTTTGTCGTCTTTCAAGATAAGAATTCTAAGAAAAATCACAACGCCAGTATCGAAGTAGCTTTACCGATGTCAACCAAGGATGTGCAAGTATTGTTTGGTATTGACGAGTTATGTGCCGTTAAGAAGAGATATTTTTGACTGTGGATCTTTGGAGTAGCTTTACCGATGCCTTAGAGGATTTTCTCAAGTAGGCAATGACAACCTTCTTGGATGAATTAAAGGTATAAAGAGAAACGTTTTAAGGGTTATCTCTTGGCTAGTTAAGATCAAACTCCGGTCAAGTCAGGGAGTTTGGATCCGTGGTAGAAGAATTAAGAAAGTAAGTGGAAGAAGTTGTTCTCCAATCGTTATTTTGTTTCATTAAGGCAATTAAGGAAGGTACTTGGTACTTCATCTGGTTAAGACTTATGGTATAATTGGAAGAAAGAGTTTGAGGATAATCACTTGTGACTCACAGAAAATGTCCTTATGATTTATGAGTGACAACAAAATTATCAGAGTAGCGTAGCGGAAGCATGGTGGGTACTAACCCAAAGAGCTGAAGTTTAAGATGATGATAGTTGGTGAAACGCATTTCGCTTGGAAGGAACGTGAGATAGGTTACGCAGAGTGACTGAAAATATTGTACGGGAGCTGTATCACCATGAAGTTAGACGGAAAAGTATGTGCATGTAAGAGGTTATAGAAGGAGATTAGTACCCTATTATGGATTCAAGTGAATAATGACAGCTTGTCACATCTTGTCAGATAACTAGTTCGGAATCCAATACGTAACGGAGTATTCTAGAGTGAGTTTTCTTGATGGATTGAGGGAGGAATTAATGATGTAATAAAAGTATTGTGCATGGCTTGTAGTAGAAAGCTCAAAGTGAGTAACTACCATCCTGAGTCGAAGATAGATAAGAAAGAGAAGCGACAGGAGCATACTTGCAACCTAGTAACCATGCTTAAAGAAAGCATAATCTCGGAGTAGATTTTATGCGTAATGTTATATCGGAACATACCCGAGTTGCGTTTTGAGTTAGAGGGATACTATCGGGCTAGTAACAACGATGGACAAAAGAGCGCACTGCTGATGGTATGTTAACATTTATTGAGTAGTTATTATCAAATAACGGTGATATGAGATCACTTTGTGCCTAATACCGTCATTTCGGACATATTCTATGTCACTTAAGATCTTGAGAAATGTGTGAGAAGCCTATATTAGAGCTAACGATATATTAGAGATCTATAAATAATATAATAATGCCATGTGAAAAAAAAAAGGTGATGACCACTAGATTTGATTTTAGTTGTCTCGAGTGTTAGACCTGAAAAGGGTAAAGGTGACGATTCCTGACCTGAAGAATAAGATGACTGAGTAATATTAAAAGACAAGACCAAGTGAGTCGTGATACGAAGAGCATTGAGCACTTGGTAAGTGCTGGTGGATGTCCAAGACCTTGGACCTGATGGTGTAGTCAGAACCTTTTTAGAAGGCCGGAAGCAAGTGGTCATAACGAAGGGAAGAAAGTTGAATATCATTTTCCGTAGGGTTATCAAAGGATCTAGAATTGAGTTATGTAAGGCAACCATTAGAAGTTTTAAAGCGGTTTAAAAGTAACTGATGGACTAATATTCCTCACCCTATTGGAGAGTGCAACTTCAGTTTTCCACGGAGAATAAGTTTGGGAACTGAATTTGAGAATTTCAGTTGGAGAGATACCTACCAGACACGATTTAAGTCATCAGATTAGAGGATTAGACAGTTGAGCCGGATGATACCGGTGAGATATTCGGTAACCACGCTAGAACGTGGTAGCAGGCGTTGTGATCTAAATACCTGAAAAGATTTAAGATTTAGTGGTTTTATGAAAAGCTGATAACGCTACCTAAGATACTGGGATAGTAAGAGACGTAACCTTTCAAAGACCTATGTAGTGATAGTTGTAACCTCGAGAGTGACGAGTTAGGGGTTGACCTTGGATGTGTGATATTGTTTGACTGCTTGTTTATTTCATGATTGAGTGTTTAGTCAGTGATATGTGTTTTTAGTAATCTTGATGTGCGGGAAACTTAGATGTTGAAATGACGAGACTTTTATGTAGTGATCAAACACACCCATTTGGTGCCTTAAAGGCCGATCAGGATTGCCTTACGCTAAGTTTCGGGACGAAACTTATTTTGAGGGGGATTTGATGTAACGACTGAATTTTTCGTTACGCTTAGATAGGGTTACGGGAGTTTAGAAAACAAAATTAAAATTTAGTGAGACGGATATACGAGTTTAATTTTGGAAGTTGTCTGATTAAATACCTTGTTCTAAGTTTCGGGACGAAACTTATTTTTAAGGGGGTTCAGATGTAATATCCGGAATTTTCGTTCCGTTTAATTCCGTATCAAATCGGATTTCGATCCGTTGATTCCATTCTATCTAGTATATCATCCTCCACAAATTTTATCATTTTATGTAGAATTTAATTCACATAAAATGATAGAATTTTATATCAAACCCTAATCTATCAAACCCTAGTTTATATCATGACATGTCTTTGACAAAGTCATGACGTCCTAGTGACGAGATCAAGACGAGCCCAAGACGAAGTCAAGATGAGACCATGACGAGTTATGACGAGGCCATGACAAATTCGTGACAAAGCCATGCATGGCTATGACAAGCTGTTGACAAGATTTTGACAAGCCTTGACAAGCTCCTACCAATCTCAGCCCAATCTTCCTATTCTTGTTTTAGCCCAGCCCGTCAACTCAAGCAGCCCAGCAGTGAAGCCTAGCCCTAGACGTCTTCCTTTCACGTCGACAGTCTTCGAGCCTGGCCTCTCTCCCTCGACGGCGCCTGCGACCTTCCCTCCCATGTCTTGCACGCGACACAATAGACCTCTTCGGAAAACAACCTGGCCGCCCCTCTCGCCTTTGCACGCAGCCAAAGCCAGCATCCCATCTTCTATCCCGTGAGCAGAAGCCAAGGGCTCGAGACTCCTTCAATACCCTTCGACTTGTCCAACCACATGTTCGCCCCTAGAGGTGTGTGCAAATAAGTTTTAAATTTATAAAACTAGAATCAAGCAGCGAACCCGCAGTGTACGGATCGATATAGTTAAGCAAGAATTCCAGAGTATCGAACACAGGGATTTGGGGGAAACGAACTCGATTGCAGATTATCAAGCAAGTAAATGTGAGAGTTTTGCAAATTATTGGGAAAACAACAATCCTAAAGATCCAGGTATCTAATTGTGGCAATCGATTCAAGATATACTAAATGATATAAAGACAGAGTTGAGATATGCAAAGGTATACTAATGTAAGGTAATCGTACGGTGAAGTTCCAAAAACCTTATATAACTCACCTACAAGACACTCTCTATACAGGTTGTTGAGGCTCAATATAGAAGGGTTCTAGAGGCGAGAATTAGTGTCAAATACCCAAACTTATAATCCAAGGATCAAGACTAACTTAACCGATTGAGGTTGTTGAGGCTCACAATCGAGGTAGAGGTTGTTGAGGCTTCACTACCACCTAGAAAAGACAAGTCTAAACTAAGCTAAAGCAAATCTTTAACTTTAGATTAAAGTAAAAGCAGATTCGTAGACTTAAGGGAAATCACGGTTAGTTCTTGAGGTTCCACGGCCGTGGACTCAAGAATAGACCGTAATTTAGGGCTGTCGGCGACAATTCTCTAACTCTCAGGGTCTAATCTATTTGCGATCGATCTATCATCATCTAAGCCACAACTATCAACCCTTCACCTTAGAATTGTTTAGAGCTTTTAGCCAATAACAGTCATATTGATATCAATTCAAGAATTAAAAGATAAAAAGATGAAAACTTTCAATAATCTTCAATTCAATCTCAAAGTCACAAAGAGAATAAGCAATGTCAAAAGATTCACAATAGAACAAATAATCGTAACCCTAGGAAAGAAAAGAAAACGGGATGTCAATCCGTTTTCCAAATCGAACCTAATCAAGAAGAGAGATCTTCTTGCAAAATCTTCCAAGAACTACGATCTTCCGCAAATCCGGAGATCTCAACAGCAATCTCCACCAAAAGTGCGAGATTAGAGGAATTCCAAAAACGAACTTCGATCTCTTCAAAGAGATGTCAATTGCTTCCAAGCAAGCTAAGCAAAACGTCTTCGTGTCTAAGCGGCGAAGAATGAGGGCAAACGGGTAGCGAAGGTGTGCCAAGATCGTAGCCAAGGTGACGGAATCTTGCTTCGTCCGTCTTTTTATAGTGTAGGGCAAAATGTCGGCCCGGCCCAATCTTTAAAAGATCGTGGCTTCAAAGTGTGGCGAAAAGATTCGCCAAGATCACGGTCGTGGAAGTGTTCCACGACCGTAATTTAGGGCGTGGAAACAATTACGGTTTGCAACATATGTTCCACGGCCGTGTAATCCCCTGGAATGAACATGGATTTCTGACTCCAAATCCACGGCCGTAATTCTGAACGTGGTTTGTGATACGGCCGTATTTTAGGGCGTAATTTAGGGCAAGAACGTGATTCTTCCCTAAACTCGTGCATTCCTCAAACTAAGACTCCAAATTGCTTCCAAAGAGTGTCCTCAATCTATGGACATATCAACTCAACTCTCCTTTGCTCGTTTCCGTTCGGAAATAGCTCCAAATCACCTATAATCAACATAGAACTAGTGTAGACATCCATATCGACAATATAGGTAATACTAGCTCTCATATGCACAAAGTTCAATCAAAGACTATCAATATGAATCAAATACGTTTAGAAAACGTGCCTAAAATATCACAATATTTCATGCTAACAAATAACCCCATACTTAACACTTGCTTGTCCCTAAGCAAGGTCTTTCAAAAAGCTTTAAACAAGAGTTAGGATGAAATATGTGTACCTTCTTTTGGATGAATGTGACTTCTAAAGAATAGATCATTCTCAAACCTTGCTTCAATCGTTTTTCAAACTTTCACACACTTAATCAAAGAGTAAAAAGCAAAGAAAATTCATGAACCAACTTAACTTCTAAACAGGCATTATAACCTTCAAACATTAACAAAATCAATCTCAAGAAACTTCAATTTAGATCACCAAGTCATATAACATTCTTTTGATCTTAAGGACTTCCAAAGAAAAGGTCTAGAATATGGAAGGAAAGGGAAAACTTTAAGGGGAAGTGGTGCATAAATTCGGAAAAGTGGACAACTACCTTCTTCTTCTTATGCGGTTCCCGCAACACTTCAACTTAGAGCTTCGCTCTCTTCTTTTTCGACTTTACTTTTGGAGTTATGGATAGAGGTGCACAAAAACCGAAGCCTAGGAGATCGGCGTTTCTCAATTTTTTTTTTTTTTCAAGAGATGCCTCAAACCCTTAGCGCACATACCATAATCCGCTAGGAATATCGCTCAATCCAACTTTGGCAAGACACAAACACCCGGCTATGTGAATGGTGCCGAGTTACTCATCGTCATGATTGACTTCCCCAAACCTATAATTTCTTTCTATTCAATTGATTGCAAATAATTGCTCTCATGGCCCTCCCACATCAAACATGCCTTTTTCTCATTCACTTCTCCAAATTCCCGGATAGGTAAGGGAGGCTAATATTTCAATGAGGAGCTAGATGATCAAAGAAAGAAGAAAGAAAGTATCGAATTGCCTTAATCATTTCAACAAGAAGTATAGGAACTTATGATGTGATTTCAACTTCAATTTTCTAGCATGATTTAGGTAACATCTTCACATTATAAAACTTGCAAAAGAGGTAAAATTCATTCATTCAAGTTCTTTTCAATTCACAATCCTTTTAAGCATGCAATTGTCATCAAACTCAATTCACAAGTAGTGATTATCATGGAAATCATCTCAATTCATTAGAAGCACAAAATTTTTCAAAATTTTTCAATTTTTATGGTTTTTTTTCAAGTTCTTTTTTATGCAATGCAATAAGGAAACGTGTAACACATAATGAAGATGCAACGATAGTCTCAAATGAAGCAAACATAGAGAGTAGAGTTATTACAAACATTTAGTACATCCCACCCCATACTTAGGACGAACATTGTCCCTAATGTTCAAAAGAAAGAACAAAAGAAAGAAAAGAAAAAGGAAACTCACAAATGGTGGCGGGAATGTCTAAAACAACGATCATGCATCAATCACTGCGGCGCCGGTGGGGGTGGGAATGGAGAGAAACTCGGATCATAGAACCGCCCAAACTGCTGGCGGTAGACGTCCCTCATCATGTGGTCAAGGTCGTCCAAGCGTCCATCTCTAGCATCCGCCCGGATCTCTAGCGCTCCGACTCTCTCCGAAAGTCCGGTAGCCCAATCCGGCATCTGCTCGTACCATCCCGGGGCGTGACTGTACCATGATGGAGCATCGGATGATGCTGGTGCTGGTGGCGGTGGTGGTGCTGCTGGCTGCGCCGTGGACCAAGGAGGGGGGGTGTCGTACCAAGTGGGAGGTGTAGTCATCCACGTGGGCCTCTCACTCATGCTGGCGCGGCGAGATGACGAGCCTGAAGCTCTAGCTGGATGTGGAGAGCGCCTAGGTACATCCGGGGCCGCCTCCGGCTGATCCGGAAACGTGCCGAACTCCTGCTCCGCTCCTCCACCACTCTCGTACTGATCTCCCATGTCCTCCTCATCCACAACCGGTGGTGGAACGTAAGGGGGAGCCACTAGCCTGTTCGCATGCATCGCAGCGAACGTCTCCTTCCAATTGTGGCGTCCCGCCACAATGGAATACTCCGGAAGCCACTCAATCCCTCTACCCGTCCTAGTCTCCCAAGGCATGCCCGCATAAGGCGGACCTCCATGTGTGGGGAAGATGAGTCCCCTAACCATAAAAGCATGTAGCCCTAAGGGAACCGCCGGTATACGGGTGCAAGCAGAAAAATCAACACCGAACGTCCTAGCAATGTGGGTCACTATCCCACCATATCCAATGTTCCCCTTCTTCTTGTTCTTCAGTTTACTCATCGTAGCCGCCAAAAGAGTGGCACAATCTGCACGGCGACCGTAAAGCATACAATAGAGCAAGAATAGCTCATCCGTCTTGATCTTTTGGGGCGTCTCCGTCCTAGGAAAGAGACACTCCGAAAGAACACGGTGAGCTATCTTCAAGGCTAGATGGTACATCAATCTAGCCTTGGTATCGGCGGGTTGCCAACGGTCCTCGTCGGCGTAAATCATGGCTACTTCCTCCCAAAAATCCTTGGGGTAAACTCCGCTCGGAAATCGACCGTTATAGGTCTCATGGAACCCGAAAATGGTCCCAAACTCGACAATGCTCAAATGATAGTCTCGTTCCATGAGACGGAAGGAGACGGTCCTATCTACGTGGCTGTGCTCGAAGGACGTCACAACCTCCCGGGTAATCTCCTCGTAGGCGTCTTCACGAATGTTCGTGAAGACAAGCAACCCGGCTCTATCCAAGAGCCATGTAAGATCATCTACTATGTTGAGAGGATGTAGATCCTCCAACAACAAGTACCTAGGACCTATCACTGTCCTCTTCGTGATCCTCTCAAATGCATCAAGGTGGTTCTCATGTATGGTAGGGATGCTAGGGTGAGGGGGTGAAGATGGAGGTGAAGGTGAGGATGGTAGTGAGGGAGATGAGGGTGGTGGTGCCCTAGAGGTGGAGGGATTGCCCTTTCTTTTCTTGTTTTGCTCTCCCTTTTTCTCTTTTATCCTTCCCGACATTCTCCTCACAAAGTCCATTTTTCAGAAAAATTACGGTCTGTTCTTGGGAAATTACGGCCGTGGTTTACCCAGAGACCGTGGTTCGTCTCAGAAACTCGTGAATCTCAGCAAATTCACCAACAATCACCACAACAAGCAGTCCTAATCTAATTCCTTCCGGTTTTTATCAGTTCTTCCTAAAAAGCTATAGCAAAAACGAACCAAATCCGCGAAAATCAAGAAGAAAGAAATAACCTCTTTTTCGGATTGAAAAATCCAAAATGCGTGTTTGTTGATCGATTTCCACTCGATTTGTTGCTTGGATTCTGTTCGTGGTTGGATTTGCTGTAGTTTAGGACGAAGAATCGTTGAAAACGATTAGAAAACGAGGAATTGAGAGAGGTGGAGGGTTTTCGGTTTCTAGGTCGTGGAAATGGGGAAAATTTTGGTTAAGTTTGTGAAGAATGTGGGTTTTATAGTGGCCGGCAAAATTTCCAAAAATTACGGTCTGTCGGGGTGTTCCACGGCCGTGGAAGTGTACGGACCCGTGGTTTTGGTGATTTTTCAAAGGCTTTTGAGAATTACGGCCACTGTAGCTATGACGACCGTAATTTAGACCGTGGAACCTTCTGTAAAGCTTCAAAGTCCGAATTTCGTCACTTTTCTTCGACATTATCTTCCCTTTCTCCTTTTCCATCGATCCTACAACCAAAAACACGAACATACCGGAAGAAATCGAGGCAAAATAAAGCAAAAACGTCTACTCTAAACTAGTCTATGAATTGAAGACAAAAATAAAAATGCAATACCTTGGGTTGCCTCCCAAGAAGCGCTTTGTTTAAGGTCCGTAGCTAGACCAACCTCGCACTTATTCGAGTGCGGTAGGCGCAAACTCCTCAGCTTGGAGTTCCGGCGTGTACTTCTTGAGTCGTTGGCCGTTCACCTTAAAACTTCCGCTAGCTTCACCCCATACTTCAACTGCACCATGGGGGAAAATGCGCTTAATTAGAAAAGGTCCGGTCCAACGGGATTTAAGCTTACCTGGAAAGAGGCGAAGTCTTGAATTGAAGAGGAGAACTTGATCTCCTTCTTTGAAGTCCTTTGGAATGATATGCTTATCATGCCAACGCTTTGCCCTTTCCTTGTAGATCTTAGCGTTCTCATAGGCGTTCAAGCGAAGTTCATCCAGCTTGTTGATGTCTAGGAGACGCTTCTCTCCCGCTTCTTTCATGCCGAAATTCAGCCACTTGATAGCCCAAAACGCTTTGTGCTCCAGCTCTACCGGCAAATGACAAGACTTCCCATACACAAGGTTGTATGGTGTGGTTCCTATGGGAGTCTTGTATGCAGTCCGGTACGCCCATAATGCATCATCTAGCTTCAAGGACCAATCCTTCCTAGTCCTTGAAACCGTCTTCTCTAGAATTCCCTTGATCTCCCTATTTGAGATCTCAACTTGTCCACTCGTTTGTGGATGGTAAGGGGTGGCGATCTTGTGAGTAACCCCATACTTAGCTAGAAGAGCTTCAAAGCGACGGGCTATGAAGTGAGAACCTCCATCACTAATGATTGTCCTTGGCGTTCCAAATCGCGGAAAGATGGTCTTGTTGAAGAACTTAACCACCACCATGGCATCATTTGTGGAAGAGGCAATTGCTTCCACCCATCTAGAAACGTAGTCCACCGCCAATAGTATGTATTGGTTTCCACAAGAAGATGGGAATGGTCCCATGAAATCGACTCCCCAAACGTCGAAAATCTCCACCTCTTGGATGTTGTTGAGGGGCATCTCGTTCCTTCTAGAAATATTGCATGTTCTTTGACAAGCATCGCAGCAAGAAACAAAGGATTGCACATCTCTAAATAAAGTAGGCCAATAGAATCCAGATTGCAATACCTTTGCGCTAGTCTTGTTCGAACTAGCGTGTCCTCCACAAGGTAGTGAATGACAATGGCGGATGACACTTTGCATCTCATCTTCCGGCACACATCGCCGAATGATGCCATCCGGACCTCTCTTGAAGAGGAGAGGCTCGTTCCAATAGTATTCCCGGACGTCCTTAAAGAATTTCTTCCTTTGTGCGTAGGATAGTCCGGGCGGTATCTCCTGGCAAACCAAATAGTTAACAAAGTCAGCAAACCATGGTTCGTTACCTTTGGAGATCTCATTGATGCACTCCTCTATGATGTGTAGATGTTCGTCTGGAAAGGAGTCATCAATGGGTAGATGGTCGTCCTCTAGATGTGTGAGGCGACTCAAATGATCCGCAACAGAATTTTCTGAACCTTTCTTGTCGCGGATCTCAAGATCGAATTCTTGTAGGAGAAGAATCCATCTAATTAGCCTTGGCTTCGCGTCTTTCTTTGCAAGGAGGTACCGGATCGCAGCATGATCCGTGTAGACAATCACCTTTGCACCTACAAGATAAGAGCGAAACTTGTCAATAGCGTAGACAATGGCTAGAAACTCTTTTTCGGTAGTGGCGTAGTTGAGCTGAGCTTCGTCTAGCGTCTTGCTAGCGTAGTATATGGCATGGGTTCGCCCTTCCTTTCGTTGCCCAAGAACAGCTCCAATAGCTACGTCACTAGCATCGCACATAATCTCGAAGGGGAGAGTCTAATCCGGGGGTTGGATAATAGGTGCTGAAATTAGAGCTTGCCGAATGGTGTTGAACGCATCTAAACATTCCTGCGAAAACTCAAAAACCGCATCCTTCATCAATAGATTAGTGAGAGGTTTTGATATCTTAGAAAAATCTTTAATGAAACGTCTATAAAATCCAGCATGTCCTAGGAAACTTCTTATCCCTTTCACCGAAATTGGGGGAGGAAGTTTCTCTATGGTCTCTATCTTAGCTTTGTCTACCTCTATCCCTCTACTAGAGACTAAGTGACCTAATACGATTCCTTCCTTAACCATGAATTGACACTTCTCCCAATTAAGAACTAGGTTAGTGTCTTCACAACGTTGTAAAACAAGAGAAAGGTTAGAAAGACAATCGTTAAAAGAGAAACCGTATACGGAGAAGTCGTCTATGAAGACTTCCATAATTTCCTCTACGTACTCGGAGAATATGGCCATCATGCACCGTTGAAAGGTGGCTGGGGCGTTGCAAAGCCCGAACGGCATTCTCCTATAAGCGAACGTACCCCAAGGGCACGTGAACGTGGTCTTCTCCTGATCGTCTGGGTGTATCGGAATCTGAAAGAAACCACTATAACCGTCAAGGTAGCAAAAATGTGAATGTTGTGCTAACCTTTCAAGCATTTGATCGATGAATGGCAATGGAAAGTGGTCCTTCCGCGTCGCGTTGTTGAGCTTGCGGTAGTCTATACACATTCGCCATCCAGTCACGGTTCGGGTAGGAATGAGTTCGTTGTTCTTGTTGGTGATGACCGTCATTCCTCCCTTCTTCGGAACTACTTGAACTGGACTCACCCATTTGCTATCGGAGATAGGATAGATGATACCTGCATCAAGAAGTTTAAGGATTTCCTTCTTGACAACCTCCTTCATGGTCGGATTCAACCGCCTTTGAGGTTGTCTTGAAGTTTTAAAATCCTCCTCCATTAGTATCTTATGCATACATAGGGATGGTTTAATTCCTACTAAGTCCTCGATAGTGTAACCTATGGCTTTTCTATGTTTCCTAAGGACTGTCATGAGTTGTTCATGTTCATCTATGCTTAGTTCGGAACTAACAATGACCGGAAAGGTAGAATTAGATCCAAGAAAAGCGTACCTTAGATGAGTAGGAAGTGGTTTGAGATCCATCGCTTTCGGAGCTTCCAATGGTCCTTGAGGAGCATCCGACGTTTCCTTAGAAGTTTCTAAGGTTGTGGAGTGGTTTGGAGAAGAATCAGAAGAAGTTGAAGATGTAAGCCGATCACCCTCTTCCACGGTCAGAATTACGGCCTCTCCATGTATTCCACGGCCGTGTAATCCTCTGGAATGGAGGTCGATTTTGGTTGTGAAATCCACGGTCGTGGAATACAGGGTATGACCGTGGATTCTTACATTCTCAGCCTCATCGTGGAGTTTTTCAAATTCCACTTCATGCATCTCTTCTTGTGCTTCTAAGGCTTCAATTTCCTCTTTGCACTCTTCTTCTTCCCCTACATTGGTTAGACTCATAGTGATAACTTTTTGTAAAGGATCGTTGAAGAGAATCGCACTTACCTCCTCCCTAGACAAACCTTCTTCATCTTGGATATCGTAAATATCCTCATCGAAGATTGGCTCCTTTACTAGAGTGGAAAGAACGAACTCTACTTTCTCTTCTCCAATATCAAAAGCGAGTCTCCCATTCTTGCAATCAACCATGCAGCCGGAAGTTGCAAGAAACGGTCTTCCGAGTATGATCGGGACCGGACTATCTGCAGGAATATCAAGCACGACGAAATCAATAGGGACAAAAAATTTACCTAGCTTGACCGGGACGTCTTCTACAATACCGACGGGGCGAGTGATGGATCGATCCGCCATGTATAACGTCATCTTGACCGGTTTAGGATCACCTAAACCGATCTTCCTACACAATGCAAGCGGTATGATGCTCACACTTGCTCCCAAGTCACATAAAGCGTCATATGTGACTTCTCCCACTCCAATGGGAATGCAAAATGACCCCGGATCTTTCAACTTTGGGGGCATTTTCTCCTTCATAGTCTTGATGAGATCCGAAGAATCCGAACTCATCTTGACCTCACCGAAATCTTCTAGCTTCCTCTTGTTAGAGAGGAGCTCCTTCAAGAACTTGCCATAAGCCGGCATACCTACAATAGCATCAATGAAGGGTATATTAATATGCAGCTTGCTCATGAGTTCTATGAACTTACCGAATTGTTTATCTAGGCGCGCTCGCGCTCTAGATTGAGGAAATGGTAGGGGAGGTTTGTAAGCTGGAGGAGGAACATAGACATCTTCCTTCTCCTTCCCCTTTCCTTTGTCCTTCTCTACGGGGACTTCAACGAACGTAGGCTGCGGATCGGTGGTGGTCACTCCGCTCCTAGTTGTAATCGCCATTACCCTTCCCTTAGGGTTGTCCTCCGTCTTTCCTGGAAGTTTCCCTTGATTTCTAGGGACTTCCTCCGCGTGGTTGAACAATTGGTTTTCCAAAACTTTTTGAGCTTTGTCAACCTTAGAGACTTGATCATCAACCTTGATGAGGCGGTTCTCCAACCCTTGAAGCTTTCCCAAGATTGTCTCCAACATGGGATCGGACTTCTCCTTTCCCGCATTGTTTCCTCCATTTGATGATTGCCCCTGGCTTTTCAAAGGAGTAGAGGAAGAGGAGGGTGGAGTTAGTGAATTAGAATTGGAAGGATAGGAGTTACCGGAATTTTGTTGATTGGAGCGCCAATTGTTGTTGTTTGAACTTCGATTGTTGTTCCAATTGTTGTTGTTCCGGTTGTTGTTGTTTCCATTCCAGTTGTTATTCCGGTTATTGTTGTTGCGGTTGGAGTTATCACCGCCATTGTTGTTGCCCAAATAGCCAACCTCCTTCTCTTGTTGCTTTGGGAAGTTGGTCTTGATAGTCTCCTTCAACTCTTTGATCTCATTGTTGAGGGAGAAAATCTGATTTTGAGCTTCATGTGTGAGCTTTGCTCCTTGCTCCACACGATTTCCCTCCGCTTTCCGGTGGGAATACTTCTCTATGACTCTTGCTTGCTTCTCAATGAAGTCCCAAGCGTCATCTTCTCTCATGTCCATGAACGTTCCGCATGAGAGGGATTGGAGGTTGAATTGCGTTCCTGCATCCAGCCTTTTGTAGTAGATTTCCAACAAGGCAAGTTTGGATATGCCATGATGAGGGCAATCCAAGAGTAAATCCTGAAACCTTTCCCAAGATTGAAACAAACTTTCGTTAGGTCTCATGGAAAAAGCATTAATCTTACCTCTAAGTTCCGCCGTTTTGGATGGCAGAAAGAATTTGGTGAGAAACTCCGCGGAAAGGTCTTCCCACGTGTCTAGTTTCCCATTGGGAAGAGCTTGATACCATGACAACGCTTTCCCTTTCAAAGAGAAAAAGAAAGGTTTGAGCTTATAGCTATTGGTAGTAGCGTTCTTCGGTCTCATTGTCTCCATCATACACTCAAAGTTTTGCAAGTGTTGGTGTGGAGATTCGGCACTTGTACCGCCAAATTGGCTTTGGCGAACAAGAGTGATAACTTGAGGGTTAAAGTTGAACCCTTGCACATCTTCAGCATCAAATTTCACACCCAAGCGGCGTGGTTGTTGTGTTGGATCCATCCGCTGGCCAAGAGTTCTTGGCTCATTATCCACACGTTCGACTCTCACATTCCTAGGTGGAATGCGGCGATTAGTAGCTCCTTGTGGATGGAAAGGATTCATATTGATCGTGGGATCAATCTCTTCTAACGGCGGCATGGAAGAGTCACTATCATCAGTGGATGAGTGGCTTTTTCTTCTAGACCTTGATCTCCTTTTTGAGGACTTCTTGCCTACCTTATTCTCAAGGTCGCTCATCTTTATCCTCATTTGGACGATCATGTCTTGTAGACCGTTAACTTGAGATTGATGACGATCCATCTCATCTTGGCGGAGAGTTTCATTCCATCGGAGTTGAGATTCCTTCTCCGCCAACTCCGTTTGAAGATCACGTTCGTGTTCTTCGGCCATCTTCTTTTCCTTGCGCTTTTGCCTCAAGGTTTTCTCTAGCTCTTGGTCAAGAGGTAAGAGATCTTCGGTGTTCCTAGACCTGCGCATGCACTCAAAGAGATATCAAATAACGAGAGCAAGCTCCCAAGCTTGACAACCGGCTACCGGATTCGGTCTAAACCAAATCCCCGGCAACGGCGCCAAAAACTTGTTCGCCCCTAGAGGTGTGTGCAAATAAGTTTTAAATTTATAAAACTAGAATCAAGCAGCGAACCCGCAGTGTACGGATCGATATAGTTAAGCAAGAATTCCAGAGTATCGAACACAGGGATTTGGGGGAAACGAACTCGATTGCAGATTATCAAGCAAGTAAATGTGAGAGTTTTGCAAATTATTGGGAAAACAACAATCCTAAAGATCCAGGTATCTAATTGTGGCAATCGATTCAAGATATACTAAATGATATAAAGACAGAGTTGAGATATGCAAAGGTATACTAATGTAAGGTAATCGTACGGTGAAGTTCCAAAAACCTTATATAACTCACCTACAAGACACTCTCTATACAGGTTGTTGAGGCTCAATATAGAAGGGTTCTAGAGGCGAGAATTAGTGTCAAATACCCAAACTTATAATCCAAGGATCAAGACTAACTTAACCGATTGAGGTTGTTGAGGCTCACAATCGAGGTAGAGGTTGTTGAGGCTTCACTACCACCTAGAAAAGACAAGTCTAAACTAAGCTAAAGCAAATCTTTAACTTTAGATTAAAGTAAAAGCAGATTCGTAGACTTAAGGGAAATCACGGTTAGTTCTTGAGGTTCCACGGCCGTGGACTCAAGAATAGACCGTAATTTAGGGCTGTCGGCGACAATTCTCTAACTCTCAGGGTCTAATCTATTTGCGATCGATCTATCATCATCTAAGCCACAACTATCAACCCTTCACCTTAGAATTGTTTAGAGCTTTTAGCCAATAACAGTCATATTGATATCAATTCAAGAATTAAAAGATAAAAAGATGAAAACTTTCAATAATCTTCAATTCAATCTCAAAGTCACAAAGAGAATAAGCAATGTCAAAAGATTCACAATAGAACAAATAATCGTAACCCTAGGAAAGAAAAGAAAACGGGATGTCAATCCGTTTTCCAAATCGAACCTAATCAAGAAGAGAGATCTTCTTGCAAAATCTTCCAAGAACTACGATCTTCCGCAAATCCGGAGATCTCAACAGCAATCTCCACCAAAAGTGCGAGATTAGAGGAATTCCAAAAACGAACTTCGATCTCTTCAAAGAGATGTCAATTGCTTCCAAGCAAGCTAAGCAAAACGTCTTCGTGTCTAAGCGGCGAAGAATGAGGGCAAACGGGTAGCGAAGGTGTGCCAAGATCGTAGCCAAGGTGACGGAATCTTGCTTCGTCCGTCTTTTTATAGTGTAGGGCAAAATGTCGGCCCGGCCCAATCTTTAAAAGATCGTGGCTTCAAAGTGTGGCGAAAAGATTCGCCAAGATCACGGTCGTGGAAGTGTTCCACGACCGTAATTTAGGGCGTGGAAACAATTACGGTTTGCAACATATGTTCCACGGCCGTGTAATCCCCTGGAATGAACATGGATTTCTGACTCCAAATCCACGGCCGTAATTCTGAACGTGGTTTGTGATACGGCCGTATTTTAGGGCGTAATTTAGGGCAAGAACGTGATTCTTCCCTAAACTCGTGCATTCCTCAAACTAAGACTCCAAATTGCTTCCAAAGAGTGTCCTCAATCTATGGACATATCAACTCAACTCTCCTTTGCTCGTTTCCGTTCGGAAATAGCTCCAAATCACCTATAATCAACATAGAACTAGTGTAGACATCCATATCGACAATATAGGTAATACTAGCTCTCATATGCACAAAGTTCAATCAAAGACTATCAATATGAATCAAATACGTTTAGAAAACGTGCCTAAAATATCACAATATTTCATGCTAACAAACCACACAACAACCAGCGCCGCTAGCAGCCGCTCGCCTTCGCTCCACGCCGGTGAGCCGCAGGCATCTATGACTGGACAACAACACCCTCCTCTACTCCCTTCTACCTTCAGACGGACTCCATGCCAAGCCACTTGCCTCCGGATCCAAGCCCACTTCACGCCCTTCTGCCTGTAGCGACGTTTACACAGCCCTTCAGTGAAGATCCCCTCCATCGCTTCCATTATGCAGTGAGTGCATCTTCTGACCCTCTTCTACTCATCTTGTTTAGGTCAACCAAATCACCGCTTATTCTATCTCTCTTACTCTCCTTGATTACATGAGTCCAGGAAGGGTTTTTCTTGCAGTCCGGCACACGAACCATGTCTCCCTTCCACTCTGACCATCAGCTAATCAAGTCTCGTACGTGATGCAGAGAGGGGGTCGATTGTTTGGGTCAGAATCAGAGTAGCTCCAAGGAAGGTTAGGGAGACCGAACTCAAGACGTGTGAAGGAAGCCAGAAAGCAAACGAGGGACTAGTGAGACTGGAGACCCAAACCTCTTTGTGTATGTGCTGATGAGAGTGTCCATAGGAGTCTTTAGACCTTCCCTAACAGCCTCGGAAGATAGCTTGAAGAGCTGAGGCGTTTTCTGAATTTTTCGGAAGTCACAAACAGTCAACTTCGGGTCCAGATTTGGGTAAGTTAGACTTCTTCTTTTAGGCTGAATTTTGGAATGTTGTAGTCAGTAGTACATACTAGATCATACTAAAATTTGTGAAGAATAGGAGTTACGGTTTGAGAGTTATTGTGTTCCAAAGTTGACGCCTCATGCAGTTTTTATATATGTGCTGAGTGTTGGGGAAAACAGCAAGTGATGTTGTTTTGTGAGATGGTTTTGAATAAGCTCTTGATCTATTTTGGGCTTGAATTTTTGATATGATATAGTTGACATATTGTTGTAGAACATATTAAAATTTGGGAGGAATCCAGCGAGTGGTTTGGGATTTATGATTTTTCAAAGATTGAGTCGTAAGCAGTTTTTCTGTTGTGCTGAAATTCGGTTTTGTGAGATAGTTTTAAATAGGATTTTGAACTCCTTTGCAGCTGAATTTTGGATATATTATAGATAAGATTTTATAGTAGAACATATCAAAATTTGGGATAAATCCAGCGAGTAGTTTAGGATTTGTGATTTTTCAAAGTTAAGATAGTGTGTTGTTTGTTAAGTGTTGTAACCAACTTTAGAAATTTTTGTAGAAGTGATGCTTTAACAGTTTTAAGAAACTCTTTCTCCTATGAGTAGATGGGATATCATAGAGGACCTAAGGAGTTATTTTGGAAATTTTATTAATTTATTCGAGTTTTATATTTGAAGCCGAAGTTGGATCTTAATGACCTTTCGGAAAATAAGAAGAATGTGTAAATTGCCAGTTTGTACCCAAACTCATCTTTAGGAGTTTGAATATGACATTTTAGTCTCAAATAAGAGTTCAGACATAAATTATGGAATTTTTAGAAGTTTCGGGACCAAGGGTAAAATAGTCATTTTACCATAAATTAATATTGTAATCAATTCCGTTCTATTAAGACCTACTATCTTAGAAGTCTTAGACTTCTAATCACCTAGAAAGTGTGCTGACACACTTGCCTCCTTTGACAGGCCACTGAATTCCTACTGTACAGATCGATTTGCGAATTAGAAAGTCGAGATCTGATTCAGGTAAGTCCACGGACTTACTTAGCTGGCTTCTTGTATGAGTGTAATGTGTATGAGTGGTATTTGTTAGTTATGATAAACAACGAAACCGGATTAGGCCGACTTTATTATTTACGTAATTGACTCAAGTGTATGATAACGGATCGTGACATCATCTGCCTAGCTCTTGCGAGAGTCTAGGAGTTTCCTTGCAACCAGTCCAGTCCGGTAGACGGTCGGATGCATTAGTACCATTCCGCGTTGGTAAACGGGGATAGGAGCGAGGTTTGGGAATCCCTCGTGTCACAAAATAAGTATCATTAGTAACGACCTATCACCTAATTAAAGATAATAAAAGGATTGAGTGTTGCATGTTGATTGTGTATGTTGTGTGTTTGTGCTTTTACCTTTATACTTATGCATAGAATGTTAGCTAACGGTTTTATACCGCTTGTAGATGCCTTGCAGGTTAATACAGTTGTAGAGAGATCCGGAGGAAATGGTCAGCCGGGTCCACGTACTCATTTAGTTGGGGACGAGGTTGCCTTATGTTCTTCATATGCGTTGTTTTATTTATCTTTTCTTGTAAGGCTGATACATATTCTCCATGTACATATTGTTTAAAGTTTTCAAATGTTTTAAATACTTTTGTGTCTTGTTGTAAGATCCAAGTAAAATTGTTGTCAAACTAAGGTCGGGACCAATTGTGAGGTCCTAACCAGTAGCTCCCCGAGTTCTGAGAATTTGGGGTGTTATATACGGGAGCTCAGCACGACAACCGACGATGATGGGTTGACGGGTTGAAGGCGATAGAGACCTCGGTCAAGGGTGCCTTGTAGTATGGTTCGGCCCTGCAAGGTCTTTACAAGACATTGGTTTGGAAAGAAAATCATATAAGCGTTATTGTCACGAGTGAGTTTGGAAACACTCAGTAAATTTTTGGTGATGGTAGGGACATGTAGAACAATGTCAAGTTTGATAGAATGATGCAATGCATGTAAAGTAGAAGACCCAATGTTAGAAATGGACAGTTGGTTACCGTTACCCACTTGAAGATGACCCCAACCGTTGTATGGTTCCGATGTATGGAGGTTGTCAAACTAAGACGTAACATGATCAGTGGTGCCCGTGTCGAAATACCATGAAGGATCAACAACGGAGGATGGAGACGTCATATGCGCTAGTAATGAGTAGAACAGCCATTGGTGGTGTTGTCGTTTGTATTGTTGTTGTTATTCCGACGGGGAGGAGGGTAGTTTGACTCATTTAGCCAATTCTAGTCGTTCAGGGCGTGATGATTTGTGCCACCACATATTTGATAGGGCTCACGAGTACGGCCTGTTGAATCAAGTTGTTGGTTAGAGGAAGAGTGATCAGTTAGCAGTGGACCCGATCACAAGGGGGTACAGCCATAGTTGTTAGAGTTACGGCCTCTGTAATTGGGCAACAGTCGCGACGAGCCTCGTCTATTGTTGGACGTGTAGTTGACAATAGGAGGTGATTGAAGTGATGGTGAATTAGCATTCGAGGAGAGGTTGTGACTGGTGAGTTGTTGTTCATCCATTGTGATGCGTTCTTCTTCCTGAAGTAGGAGAATAACAAGATCGCCGGCGGTTGGGTAATCCGAACGCATGGGAAAAGCAGTGAGGAATGGACTGTATGATGCATCCAAACCGGTGAGTATGTGGCTAATAAGATCTTCAGTAGACACCACATAGAGGTTGTCGGCAAGAGAATCGAAGATGGATCGTTACTTTTCAATGTAGTCAATCATTGAAGATGATCCCTTTTAAAGAGATTGTAGTTGTTGTTAAGAGCCATTCGACGGGCTCGAGTTTGTGAATGATACGACTTCTCAAGAGTCGTCCAAGCTTCAAAAGCAATGGTTGAATGTGCATGAGAAAAGTAGTGCGGAATGGACTCTATGATGCATCCAAACCGGTGAGTATGTGGCTAATAAGATCTTCAGTAGGCACCACATAGAGGTTGTCGGCAAGAGAGTCGAAGATGGATCGTTTCTTTTCAATGTAGTCAATCATTGAAGATGATCCCTTTTGAAGAGATTGTAGTTGTTATTATAGAGCCATTCGATGGGCTCGAGTTTGTGACTGATACGATTTCTCAAGAGTCGTCCAAGCTACAAGAGCAGTGGTTGACAGTGCAACGAGAGCAAGTGCATGTTCGGATAGTATTAGACGGATCCAAAGTAGAACAATTTTTTCCTTCCGGCGCCAAATGGCATAAGCAGGGTTGGACTGGGCAACTGTTTCGCCCTCAACAATAATTGTTTCAATCGGTGCCGTTGTGTTGGCAAGAATGAATTCATCAAGATCGAAGGCTTCAAGGGATGATTGAACCGTTGTTTTCCGGAGGGAGTAGTTGTGGGTATCAAGTTTGATATTGAGATTGGGTAAGGAGAAGTTGAGTGAGGAGGAGTTGGCGGCATTTAGGAGGCCAGCAGGGTTTCCAACGGTGGCAGGCATGGCTGAGATGAGGCAACAATAGTAGGTTCAAGGAAAAAAAAACCTAGGCTCTTGAGTCTTGATACCATAAAAACGTTAAATAGGAAGTTGAGGTATTCACTGTTTGTATGTATTGAAATGAGAGGTTTAACATTGAATTTGTGAACTAGATGTGCACTCTAACTATCAATGTCAATTTTTCCATGGCGGCTCAACTTCGATCGAGAGGAAGAGTGATCAGGGAGACAAGAGGACCAAAAAGCTTGCCTTGCATCCATGGAAAGGGCTTCAGCTTGCAAACTGTTTGGCAGCATAACAAGGAGAAGGAAGAAAGTGTTGAGCTGTTGGATGTAAAAGAGGGGTTTGTTTGTGAGCTCAACTTCGATCGGGAGGAAGAGTCTTCGTCTGCTTGCCCAGATTCAAACGGGAAGGAGGAGCTGCTGCTTTGTTTGCTCTAGCTAAAATGGAACAGAGGAACAACAATAAGGATGTTGTTGTTTTCTAAAAATTAATAATTTAATCTCCAATTATAAATGGCGGCTTATGTGTACAACGAAACATGTAGTTTGAAACTGCGGTCTGCAGGTCATGTATAAAAATAAAATCTAAAACAAATTTCTGCTCCGATCTCACCGTATTCCTATCTTTGAAATAGTTCGGCTCTCTTTTTAGGATGGGAAATATATATATATATATATATATATATATATATATATATATATATATATATATATTTCAAATTTTATTTGGAGAAAGAAAAAAAACAGTTTTATTTTTCTGAGAAAACTCTATCTTCTAGCCAAAAAATAAAAGTAAATAAAATTAAAATTTTCTTAAATAAGAGAATCTATTTAAGGGCTTTTTTTTCTTTTTTTTTTGAAAACGGAAAGCGTTAGGAAAATCTGTCTTCTAGAGATAGTCCATCCTAAAGCATCCTTCGGATGAGAACACGAAGTTCGGGATCGTTAGAAAAGGATGTATTAGGGGTCGAAATTCCCAAATGGGTCAATCGGTCAGCAACACAGTTGATTTCTCTGAACACATGTCTGACCTAGACTTCTTCAAAGAAACGAAGATCCAGTTTGGAGTTGGATACGATCATCTCGACCTCCCATGGACAACTCCAAAGTCCTTGGAGTGCCTTGATAACACATAAGTTATCACCCTCAATTTCAATCTTTTTAATATTTAACCTGATTGCTTCTTTAAGACCAGCTTTAAGCGCAAATGCTTCTGCTTTAGTTACCGAGTTAAAGTTGTTTTTCCTAGCGTCCAAGCTAATAACATCACCGTTATGATTTCGTATAACAAAGCCAATAGATGTTATACCCGAATCAAGTTTTGATCCATCAAAATTGAGTTTGTGGAATCTAGATTTTGATTTATCCCATTTGATGTTATTTTTCTTCCTTGTTATGGAAATGTTGTTCTTTTGAACATGTTTAAATCCGTATTCATCATCATCCGTAAAGCGAGAATTCCAGTTAAAAAATTGGCTTTTGTTGAAGTTTAAGATGTTGTGATTTGATCCAATGTCATCATTGTTAAAAACAATTTTATTCCTGAAGTACCAAATATTTCACCAAATAGTTGCAAGGCGTGTAAAATTGTTTATCCCAATCTTATTTTTTATTTCCAACAATAGATTGATTTAAGGGCCTTTTATTAAGGAAGATAAATAACTATTAAAAATTAAAAAGATAAACTAAATTAAAAAGATAACTAAATATTGATTGTGGGGGACCACTCTCATTAAAAAGATTATCCCCTTAATTAATATGGTTGTTTTTTAATTAAATAAGGAAAATGAGAGTGGTCCCCACAAATTCTGTACATAATTCTCACACACAAATTATGTACATAAGTTTCACACGCAAATTATGTACATAATTTTCACACGAAAATTATGTACATAATTTTTACACATAAAACAAATTATGTAGATAATTTTTACAAACAACACAAATTATGTACATAATTTTCGTGGAGATTTGTGTTTTCGTGAAAATAATGTACAGATTTGTGTTGTTTGTGAAAATTATGTACAGAATTTGTGTTGTCTGTGAAAATTATGTACATAATTTGTTGGGGACCACTCTCGTTTTCCTTATTTAATTAAAAAACAGTCATATTAATTAAGGAAGATAATATTTTTAATGTTGAAAGTAATTCCTTAATTGTAGGGATCACTCTCATTTTTCTTTTTATTTAAAAAAATTAAGGAACAACATCTTTTTATTTTTAAAAGTATTTTAAATTATTTTAGATTTTATATTTTTTTTTTAAATTACAAAAAACCTAATTAATTCACATTAAAACATAATTACCTACTTAATTTAGGTCTGTATAATTAAAACCTACTTACCTCTTTTGCTTTTTTTTTTTTCTATACCAAAAGGTCCGCTCCATCTATACTTTTATTTTGATAGAAAAAACAATAAAGTGAAGGCTGATGCTTTATCAATATACACTCTTATATCCGGTGGTCTTGACTTTTTCATGGCGGGTGAAGAAAGGCTTTGAATTAATAAAGAACATTTAACGTAAACACAACCTTAGCCCATCTTAGCTTTGAATTAATAAAAATTAGTAAAAGTGGAATTTGTGTGTATATGGGGTACATATGTGTTAGAATCGATTCATATAAGTTTAATGGGTTCCATTTCAAAATTTTGAGTGAATTTGTATGTGTATATATACACATATGCACAACAGATTTATTGGAAATAATAAGTTTTCACATATTTGAATATTCTGAATCTATTATATAAGGTTGGTAGGTTACTACTATTATTGTCAATCAACTTTTAAAATAAAACCTCATCCAATTTACATATTGTTTTCGACGAAGAATGTAGGGCGGTCCATACATATAATCCTAAGCAAGATCTAAACGGTAAAAAGTCCATGTAATATGAAAAAGTATGAACCGTAGAAAAGCAAAAGTCAATCATCTGATGGGTGAAGAATGGTGTCTCCTCTAAAGTTGGACCCACACCAAAGAAGTAAGGACAACAATTCATAGAAAAACAGGACATTCAATGTAAATACAACCTTAGCCCGTCTTTCTATTTGAATTAATAAAAACCCGTAAAAATGCATACCGGTATGTTGAAGATAATAGCTAATTACATCTAAAAATAGAAATATCTTGAATATAGTATAATAAGGTCGGTCATCTACTCTTATTAGTAATTGATTTTATGATAAAACGTTATTATTGTACTTATGTGATGAACTTAAACTTAATAGAAAAACACGACTTTGCTGGATGGTTCGACTTTAAACGATATGATAATGAATGATGAATGGAACGTGGTCCATTCAAATAAACCTAAGCAAGATCTAAAGCGTAAAGAAGCCATGCAAGATGAAAAGTAGGAACCGTAGAAAAGCAAAAGTCAGTAACTTGGCGTCCATCTACGAATAGTGATTACGTGAAAACTCATAAAGGACAGGCTGTACTCAAAATAGGTCACAATTTGACCCGTGAACCCTCATCATTTCATCACTACCCGCCAAACACCGCCTTGATTTTTGCTCATCCCACACCACCGATTATGTCAATACACTGACATACAACTCCTATGTGTATACGACTATATAATCGTTTATATTCAACTACTCAATTATCAAATCACCATTTTTGGGAAAACCAATATCTCGACAACCGTATGCCCATTTTCAGGATATAAACAATTAAATTCACCTCTCTCTCTCTCTGCAAAGTGCAAACTACAAAAAACACTCATCCATGGCTTCTACATCTCTTCTCTTATCCACCTCGCTTCTCATATTCATCTCCCTCTCTCTCCCCACAAAATCAGACTCAAATCTCATAAAAACCACCTGCAAATCCACACCCTACTACTCCCTATGCATCTCCTCCCTCAAATCCGACCCCACCAGCACCAACGCCGACACCAAAGGCCTCGCACAGATAATGCTTGGAGCAGCAGCAGCCAACGCCACCGCAGTCTCCACCTACCTCTCCTCTCAGCTGCTCAGCGGCGGAGCCTCTTCCGCCCAGCCGCCTGCACTGGGGCCCGCCCAGAAGGCTTTCAGGCTTTGCCTGGACAAGTACTCCAGTGCTAATGACTCGTTGCAGTCGGCGATACAGAATGTTGAAGCTGAGATGTATGATTACGCCGCCGTTGATGTAGCAGCGGCCGCGGCTTACCCTGATGCTTGCCGGAACGCCTTCAGGAGGTCTGCTTCTGCGGTCACTTACCCGTCGGAGTTGGCTAAAAGGGCGGTTGCTCTCAAGCGCATGTGTGCTGTCGCCGTTGGGATACTCAATCTCCTTATTAATCAGCAACCCAACTGAGAATACTAATCTCTCCCTCTATGTTACTGCTTATTGCCAATTTGTTAATTGTATGAATAATAAACGAATTGTCATAATTTCTTAGACTTTTTTGGTTGGTTGTTGAGTAGTGCTTAATTTATTTTATTATTGTTTCAGGTTTACAGTGTCTGAATTTTCCAATACGTATAATTATATTTTATGTTATAATCGACAATATTTTGACCACCAACATATGAATTAGTATAAAAACAATACGGTTGTAATTTATTTATGTAAATCTTGAAATTTAGTTTTACCCTTGACCATGCAGATTGGATGGTGGGGTGTGATTAACAAGATGTGCCTTTATACAAGCCCGACATGAAATGAAGTAAGATTCTACGCACGTTCCTGAAAAAATTTGGGAATATATACTAACAGATTAAAAGTGAGGGATTAAAAAGAGGGTGTTTCTTTAATATATAGAGATCCTATGATAACAGGCTTATCGTGTAATCATGAGAACAGATTTGTAATTATTATTAATTTTGTTATGAAGGTGTCATATCGTTTAATATATTATTCGTAGTTATTGTTGGTTGGATGGATTATTCGTAGTTATTGTTGGATTCCTAATTATTATTATTCGTAGTTATTATTAATTATGATATCTATTCTAAATCTCAACCCTTAATACTCACCATCCAATGGTGTAGGATTGTTCTCATGTATACACGCTCTTACCACGATCTTACCAAAAAAAAAACAACTCTTACCATGTAAAATGAGAACAAATTGTATCCGTTAGATCGTTAAATATATGGCTGAGATTAGACGATATTAAAGGGAAAAAATGTGTTATTAATGGAAGAAATATTTGTCGGACTTGACTCTATATATTCGACGGTATAGTCACATATATTTGGCAGTATTGTGAGAATGAGATTAATTCCCCTTAGGGTTTCCGTCATCAGACGGCTCATATTAATAATAAACTGACTTTACATAATTACAATAGGCAACCCTCTATTTACATTAATTACATATTCTATCATACCCCCGCAGTCGAAACTGGAGGAGGCATTACAGTAAGACTGGATCTAAAATCTAGAAACAATTGTCGAGGTAGTCCTTTTGTAAAAATGTCTGCATACTGAAAAGCCGAAGGTACGTGAAGTACTCGAACGTGACCTCGGGCAACCTTGTCGCGAACGAAGTGTATGTCAATCTCAATGTGCTTCGTTCTTTGATGCTGAACTGGGTTGCTGGCAAGATAAGTAGCAGAAATGTTGTCAGTGTAGACAATGGATGCTTTGGCGAGTGGGCAATGGAGCTCAAGTAAGAGATTGCGGAGCCAAGAGCATTCAGACACGACATTAGCAACTCCTCTATATTCTGCCTCTGCACTGGAACGTGAAACTACTGATTGCCTTTTGGCAGACCACGAGATTAAAGTGTCATTGAAGAAAACACAGTAACCTGAAGTTGAGCGTCGTGTATCAAGACACCCGGCCCAATCAGCATCGGTGTAAGCAATAAGGTCAGATTTCGGAGAAGGAGATATAGTGATACCCATGGACGAAGTACCAGCAATGTAGCGGATGATGCGTTTGAGAGCAGCAAAATGAGACTCCCGCGGATCATGCATGAATAAACATATCTGCTGGACAGCAAAGCTGATGTCAGGTCTGGTAAAGGTAAGATACTGAAGTGCCCCTGCCAGACTACGATATAGGGTCGGATCATTGACAGGAGGACCGGATGAGGCACTGAGTCTGACAGTGGGTTCAGCTGGTGTGGCCGCAGACTTGCAGGCAGTCATTTTGGCTCGTGCAACAATCTCCCGAGCATACTTGTCCTGAGACAAAAATAGACCTGCAGGGAGTCGCTTAACTGAAATGCCCAGAAAATATGATAAAGGACCTAGATCGGTCATAGCAAATTCCTTACTGAGATAACCAGTGAGAATATTGCGAAGGGCATCAGATGAGGCTGTTAAGATAATGTCATCAACATAGAGTAATAGATAGGCAAGGTGAGTTCCATTCCGATAGATAAACAGAGAAGAATCACTCTTACTGCTGATAAAACCAATGTTGATCAGATAACCCGCAAAGCGTTGATACCAAGCCCTTGGTGCCTGTTTGAGTCCATAAAGTGATTTTTTCAATAAGCAAACATGGGAAGGGCGAGTAGAATCAACAAAACCAGGCGGTTGAAACATGTGGACCGTTTCCTGAAGATGCCCATGGAGAAAAGCATTTTTGACGTCGAGCTGGTGAATGGGCCAAGAACGAGATACAGCTAAACTGAGAACGGTACGGATAGTAGCTGGTTTGACAACCGGGCTAAAAGTCTCATCGCAATCAATGCCAACTTGCTGGGAACAACCATTAGCAACCAAACGGGCCTTATATCGTTCAAGTGAGCCATCCGACCTTAATTTATGGCGAAATATCCACATACACCTAACAATATTAGTCCGGGGAGGACGAGGAACAAGAACCCAAGTACCATTCCGTATAAGGGCTCGATATTCATCGGTCATCGCTGCGGACCATTTTGGATCTTGGAGAGCCGATTTATGGGATGTAGGGATAGGAGAAAGGTCGGGGGATATAGTGGTATTAAGGTCAAAAATGGTACGAGGTTTGAAAATACCACTAAGTGAACGGGTTGTAGGTCGGGTTATAAGTGGTTGTGGTTGTTCTGTGGGATTTTGGATTTCAGGTGTGGGATTGGGCAGCGTTACTACTGGCTGGGACGTTGTAGTGGACTGGGCCGTGGGGGAGGTTGGTAGTGGGCTGGGATTGTGCTGGGATGGGGCAGCAGTAGTGCCAGCTGGAGTGGGCTGGAATGGTGCTGGGCTGGGAGGTCGCACAGGAGGAGGAGAGCTGGGCCGAGAGCTGGGAGCAGAGGAAATGGGCCGGGAGGTTGCTGGACTGGGCCGGCTAAAGACAGCAGGAGCAGGGCAGTGGGTGGTGGACGGAATTTGACCCTCCTGAGACGCCAGCTGCTGAGCGGAGTGATAATGGGTAAGTCCGGGATCCGAATCCAGTACCGAAGAAGGAGAAGGGACGGATTTTGAGAATGGGAAAACCGACTCATCAAACGTCACGTGTCTTGAAATGAAAAATTTATTGGATTTTATATCAAAACATTTGAATCCCTTATGATGCTTCGGGTAGCCTAAAAAGACACAAGGGGTGGATCGAGGTTTGAATTTGTGAGAAATAGTGGCGGTTTGATTTGGGTAGCAAAGGCACCCAAAAACGCGGAGATGATTGTAAGATGGTGTTGAGTGATACAACACTTGGGTTGGGGTTTGATTCTTGATTGTGGTGGAGGGAAGTATGTTAAGAAGGTAACATGACATATCGAGGGCGTGAGCCCAAAAAGGAATTGGAATGGAGGCGTGGAACATAAGAGAACGCATCATGTTATTGATGGTTCGAATGACACGTTCGGCTTTGCCATTTTGTGGGGAAGTATGTGGGCAAGAGAACCGAAAATTGATGCCGTGAAGTGTGAAGAACGAGTGAAATTGGTGATTATTAAACTCGCTCCCCATATCACATTGAAAATTTTTGATAGGTTGGTTGAACTGTGTTTTGATGAACTGGTGAAATTGCACAAAAATATCGAAAACTTGAGATTTGTACTTAATAGGAAAAACCCAAAGAAAGTGTGAGTAATCATCAAGAAATAACAAGTAATATTTGTAACCTTCCCGACTAAGAATCGGGGAGGTCCAAAGATCACTATGTATGATATCAAAAGGTGCATTTGTACTAGTGACAGAACGTTCAAAAGGGAGCCTATGATGCTTCCCCAATTGACAAGAATGACAAAGCGTTGGAGAATGCTCTTTATTAAAATGAAGAAAAGTAGATTTCCTAAGACTATCTAGAACTGGCGTGCCTGGATGACCGAGACGAGCATGCCAGAGACTCGAGGACTAAGCTAAAAGAGCATGAGCAGACGCAGAAGATGTGGTAACTGGATAAAGATCCCCGGAGCTATTGCATCTCAGACGGGTTGTTCCCGTTTGTAAATCCTTCACAGAAAAACCATAAGGGTCAAATTCAACACTAGCTTGGTTATCTATGGTGAAACGACGAACGGAAACTAGGTTTTTGACAATTTTAGGAGCAAGCAGGACGTTAGATAATTGGAGGGGATGGTTGTTTGTGCGAATCGTGGCATCTCCAAGACCTGTAGATGGTATCCGCATGCCATTTCCAACAATTATCGAATTTAATGAACCATTATAAGAAATGGACGAGAGTTTACCTGAACTGTTGGTCATGTGAGATGTAGCGCCTGTGTCCATATACCAAAGATTGTCAGCGGGATTTAACGTCATCGAAGAAAAAGCCTGATCGATGCTGGTGGGCTGTGGGGAATCAGCAAAGAAATAGGCCTGGTGCTGTCCAGCGGACTGGGCTGGAGAATGGCCCAAAAGGCCCAACTGAGAAGCCTGTTGGTTGGGAGGAGGCTGCTGACGGGCTGACGGAATAGTGGGCCATTGGGCCTGGCCATGAACTGGCCCAACAGCAATAGGCAGCCATCCTAGCTGCGGATGAAACGCAAACCTAGTTTGCTGCTGCTGTTGTGTGCCGCCGCCGGACTTGCCTCGCCCTTTCCGGCCTCGCCCACGGTTGCGCGACGAACCCTCCGGCTAGGTGGCGGTCTGACTGGTGGAGTCCGACCGATTCGGAGGTGGCGCATTTCCGGTGGAGTTTTGCAATGCAGTTGAGTCCTTTCCGGCATTATTTTGGTTGGCCATTCGAGTTTCTTCCAAAATGAGTTGCGAACGTGCTTTTTGAAAAGTCGGCAACGGATCTGATTGCTGAATGTAACTTGCAGTAGCATTGTATTCGGCAGGCAAACCAGAAAGAAGCTGAAGAACTAACCTGTTGTCGGTGATAGGAGACTCGACACCTTTGAGTTGATCCGATAACGCCTTCATGTGTTGACAGTAGGCGGAGACGGAGGAAAAATTCGCTAATTTGCAATTGGAAAACTCATGTTCCAAATAAACTGCACGCGTGTGTTTATTGTCCTGAAAAATATCCTGAATGCGACCCCAGGCTTTGAGAGCGCTGTCATCAGGATCGAGAATTTGAAGAAGAATATCTTTAGAGACGGTGCTGTAAATCCATTGGAGAACCGTTGCATCAACTTGATTCCATAGAGCATCATCAATATCAACCGGGCGAGGAACTTTGGCGTCAATGTGATCCAAAACATTGTGTGCTTTGGCGGTGACGCGAAACAGAGTAACCCATGAAGCATATGGTGTGTCGTGGTCAAGAACAAGAGCAATATTGTTCTTGATATTGGATATACCAAGAGCGGAATGAAACGTTTGTTTCTTCTCCATAGACATAGCAGGTGGCGACACCGGCGTCAACTAGGGCAGGAGCCGGCGGGAAAGGGAAGAGATGAAGCGGAAGCGTAAAAATTATGGATCGGAAGAGTCTGATACCATTGGAGAATGAGATTAATTCCCCTTAGGGTTTCCGTCATCAGACGGCTCATATTAATAATAAACTGACTTTACATAATTACAATAGGCAACCCTCTATTTACATTAATTACATATTCTATCAAGTATAGTCACGTATATTCGGCGTTTACATATTCACATGGTAAGAGTTGTTTACATATGAGTCATGATCGATTTCTACGGATGAACACACAGCGTTTGAGATGATTAAAAAAATGTGTTGAGATATCGGATGTTCCATTTGAGTTAAGCGGTATGTCACACTATTAATTACCATGTAGGTATATTATCTAATATGAACTTGGTGAAGTGTATTGATAATAAATAAGTTACTGATAACACATGAAGATTCAACGTAAAGTTAGATATCATCATTAACATGACTCAGTGTAGCTTCAAGTAGACAAGTACCTTGAAAAGCCTTGACAATGTATAAATTGTATCCTTCAATTTCGATTTTCAATATGGAAAACCGGCAATGATCGAGTCAATCAACAAATCCGTTCATGTTGTTTCTGTGTATTCGTGAAAAATTTGAAACGGATATTGAAATGAAAATTGGATCCTCAAATTGACCTAAAGGTTCAATTTATAAGAGAAGGTTAATCCTAATATAATAAAATCCGGAAAATGTTCAAGTGGATGAGTTGGAAGATAGTTAATATCAAGTCCTTCTTAAAGGTGCAACACACTTCTAACTCACTTGGTACGCATGCAAGAATCGGAATATAAAGAGAAAGGACCTGATATAATTATAGAAACTTGGTGTTTGGCTACAATTATAAATTAAAAGTTTTGTTTGAAACTTATTGATTTTATAAACAATGGTTAATGTCTCCATTGAATCATAATCAATTCATGACCTAAAACATTATATTTGAAATTAAATATAAGTTGACTCAAATTATAAAAAAAAATCACTAATGTGAAAAATGGAAAATACAAGAATCACTTATTTTCCAAAATGACTCATTTTTTATACAATTTTACTACCAAACACGCAAATAAGTTTAAATGATTTTGAAATTGATTGCTAATTTCGTGAGATTCATACCAAACAAGCCCTTAAAAAGCTCATCGATTTTCCCTAATATTTAGTTATTCAATGGGTTGTAACTATCTAGAGGTAGAATTCATTCTTCTCACGATCCTCTTCTAGTCTTCTTCTTTTGTTGCTTGCTCATGCATGTACCCATTTTTCATCAACAAATTAGAATAAAGCATGTGATATGCACTTTAGACCGGGTGGCTTTCTATGTGTTTTCATGTTAATTCCTTCGAAATAATATCCGACACTCTAAAATCTTCTCTTTTCCTCGATATTTGGTATTAGTTCCCATTCTAGCGACCGTATGATCCAACAATTGCAATCTTCTTTTGATTAATGAAAACTCCTTCTTCCTTGATTTAAGGTGTGCTTCAAGTAAAGAGGCTCGACACATACTTTGCAATCCTTCTAGTTTTTCGTGATTCAACAATTTAATTTACAATTAATTTATCAACGATTATTTCGATCTAACAAAAGATGCTCCAAGTGTTGTTCCAAAGTCTTTAATATTATTGGCATTATTCACATAAGTCCTACCATACAAGAGTTATATTGACCATGACACCTATTTTTTGGGTTGTTTATGAGGTCCGGAAAATGGTCAGAGGCAAATGGTGGTGGGAATGAAGGCCGCAAGTCTAAACAGACTCATATAAGATGGGATAACATTGTACCATCTCATGGGTCTTGGGTTCTATGTTTGAAGAGCCTTTCATATTGACATCTTTTAGAAGTCTAGCATTCGAATGATGTTGTGAGTACTTATGATGGTATTCCTCAAGAAAAACATAAGTACTTTTGTCTCAACACAACAAGGACTCGAACCAACTCTTGTAAACAATGGACCTACTGAGCAATTCTTTCCTGAAAAAGGACTCGCACAAGAAGACCTTTTATCCCCCTACCTATTTATTTTGAGAGCAGAAATCCTTACACAAATGATTCAAAATGACTGTAATAATTACGATAACCATATAAGATTCTCAATATGCAGAAACGCAACCGCAATTTATTTCATATGTTTTGCAGATGATATGATCATTTTTACTAAAGCAAATTCAAACTCTTGTCTTAGAACAAAAGAAATCCTTGAAACATATTGCTCCATATCTGGACATAAGCTATTTCAAATCCGCATTCCAAACTACTAAAAACACTACCATGAGTTGCATCACTGAACTCAAATATATATATTATTAATATGGAGCACACGACATCTCTTGATAACTACCTTTGTTAACCAATTATTATTAATGGAAGAGTCAATAAAGATACCTTTAGCAACATTAATTATAAAAAATAAGCAACAACTCCGTAAATAGAAAGCAAACCCCCTTTCACAAGAAGGTAGAAACATACTCATAAAGCATAACTTAGTAACCAAGTCATCCTTTGTAATGCAAGAATTTATTGTTACCAATGCATAATTTGGACGAACTCGATAAAACGTATAAAAAAAAAAATTTTGAAACAAAGGCGACAACCATTGACCAATCGGGATAAGAAAGTCCCTTACCACCAATAAAGCCCTTCAAATGAAGCTACTATGAAAAATTCTTGATGAATAAAAAAACATATGGGTGAAAGTTGTTAATTAAAAATACTTGATGAGTATTAATATACTACATTATCATCTAAAAGGTTCAGCGTCTTGCCAATGGAAAAACCTTATAAACTCAAATTTGATTTTAAAAACGAAATTATTTGGCAGGTGGAAAATGAAAAAACCATTAATTTCTAGCAAGCTAACTAGGTCACAACGACTCCTCTAATTAAATTGGTACACAACATCAATCTAATCAATGCACATATTAAAGTCAACCATTTCATCAAATCAAACGAATGAGATACCGTCAAATTGAAAATGAACTACAAAGTATCATTAGCACAACAATTAGGAAATGAATTATGGAAGCAATTATCCCAACAAACGAAATGGAAGACAAGTTATGAGCAGCAGTTCGAATGGTTGGCTTCCTGACTATTTTTACGAATGGATATGAAAACTAGACATTCAACCAAAAATTAAAAACTTAATATGGAAAATATCAAGAAACGGTCTCCCAATTAAAGCAAAACTTAACGAAAGAAGAATCGCGGTTACTAAAAACTGTGAATTCTACCATCACCATCTCGAGGATCATTAATACATTCTTATTGATTGCCCCTATAATAAAAATGTGATTGCAAGAATTGACAGTTGCATCTTAACCAACCTCAATACCATTAGTACGGAAAACAAAAAAGTCCATGAAATTTTACTAGAGATAAAAAAACAAGATCGGTATTGGTAACTTTACTCACCTTGCAATTTGGTGGAGTATTTGGTTCTTCACGAATAAAATCATCTTTAATAACGTTACTATTGGAACAAACCATGATATCATAAACTTCATCAAAAACCAATTGCATAATTGGAAAACTCATATTACAAATGAGGACGACTACGACTTTATTCACACCCAAAAAAACAACAAACCCATTACAAGGAAGAAAAATAATATCAAATGGGAAGAACCAAAATCTAGATTCCATAAACTTAATTTTGATAGATCAAAACTCGATTCGGGCGTAACGTCTATTGGTTATGTTATTCGAAATCATAATGGCAAAGTTATTAGTTTGGACGTTGGGAAAAAATAACTTTAACTCGGTAAATAAAGTAGAAGCCTTCGCTCTAAAAGTTGGACTAAAAGAAGCAATAAGACTAAATGTTAAAAAGATTGAAATTGATGGTGATAACCTATATGTTATCAATGCACTCCAAGGACTTTGAAGTTGTCTAATAGCATGAAATATGACGTAGTTTAGATGCCATATAGATAGTTTTCTCCTTTCTTTTGAGTGCATGGACATGTTTTCATAGCATTTATTGAGCATATTCACCTATTATCTTGGAATCGAGATCTGCATAAGCTTTGTTGTGACTTTAGGTGAATTGGCGCTGAATTGGAGTAGAAAAGGAGCATTCACGGAGTATTGATCGATGTGGAGTTCATTAGGAAGCATTGTCACCCGTGGTTTTCTTTGGAAAAGTCCGTTCCATTATTGCCACATCAACAATGTAAAGGAGATCTTTTTATATCCCTAAAATTATCTTATAAAAGAGGGGTTCTTGCGGAAAAAGGAGAAGGCTCGCTGACGCTCATTTGAGACTTGCTTACTACCGCTTAGGAAAGCAAGAGACGACAGATTCTTGGAAGACGGAGATTAATTGCTTTGGATTCATACTTTCGGCTACTTGGAGATTTGAGAGATATTTGTGAGATCTTTCTTAGTTTTTGATTTGATCTTTGAAAACACAAGAACGGATTTGTTGATTGTTGATTATTCAGATTTATATAGATTTGATTCATTGCTTTAGAAAACTGTTGTTCTTCTTGTGATTCTTGGTTGCATGCTATTTTTGATTCCTTCTTTTAATCTTGAATTGAATATGATGATGATTGTTGGCTAACCCCCCCTACGATTCTAGGGTGAAGGGTTGATGGTTGTGGTGCTGATGATGATAGATTGAACCTTAACCGATCGGACCCTGGGAGTTGTGAGTCGAAACCCTCGCAGAAGGTTTTCCACGGTCTGTTCTTTAGGAACCACGCCCGTGGTTTCCCAAGATCTTGTAAGACCCAAGGTCTTAGGGACGTTGTCCCCATGCCAACCATGCTCGCACAAAAAACTTCCCATGAGGTCACCCATCCTGAAATTGCTCCCGCACGAACACGCTTAACTCCAGAGTTATTTGTCCTCACTCTACCACTGGAAAAGAAGAATTCTTGTTGACATGGGTTGCTATCACAAATCCCCATTCAAATGATGCGGGATGACAATTTTTACGGGATGTTATAGATCCAGCCGTGGTTTCCTCTATTTTGCACGTTTTACTTTTTCCTTTACCCAACGTTAAAGATTGCCTAAATCCTAACCTTGTTGAACCATTCTTACCCATAGCCTTGCTTGGTTGTAAGCTTTTACGAATTCTAGGTAATAGAGGATTCAAAACCCTTTATTAAGGTGGAGAGTGTCATAGCCTTTACCTTTGTGCTTCCTTTTGACTTCCTTGGGTTTGGTTTGGTATTGAGAGTATAATCATATCCTTAGAACCTCTTCTTGACGAGACTCAACATCCATTAAGTAGAATTATTTGGGTGAGACAAAAGGGTGTTGGAACTTCACCGTACGATATTCTACCTTAGATCATATACCTTTGTTATCCAGCTCTGTCCGTTACATATTTTTAGACATCTTGAATTGAACGCCACAATCACATACTTGGATCTTTAGAATCCGCATTCCCTAGTTATTCTTACATCTTATTCATTATATTGATCATTACTTTACTTGATTTACAAGTGAGATTGTTTTAATGCTTTGTTCTCACTAATTCTCTAAGATCGACTTCAGAATATCAGCCCATACTACGATTGATCCGTACACAACGGGTTCGCTATCGTTAGGCATTATTCTTGGATATAAATTTAAAGCTTATTTGTGGACACGCCTTTTGGATCGAACATTGTCCCTAGGAGATCGAGATGATCGTATCCGACTAAAGACTGGATATTCGCTTCTTTGAGGAAGTTCAGGTCAAACATGTATTCAAAGATATCAATTGTGTTGTTGACCGATTGACCCATTTGGAAATTTTGAACACCAACACACCCTTTTCTGACGATCCTGGACTTCGTGTTTTCATCGGCAAGGATGTTACAATTGAAGAACCGTTAGGTGATATAAATAATATAGATAATACTCTAGAAGGGGTGGGGGTTGAATAGAGTATGCGAACTTTTCGCAAACCAAATCTCAAGGCCTTGAAACTCCTTTCAAGGGCCTTGATGTCAATCTGTGTTACTAGTGAAACTTCAACTTCAAGGGCTTTGAAACTCAATTTCAAGGGCCTTGACTTCTTGCTCCTGCAAAACAAAGTTAGTCACAGTAAAGCTTATATGGTGCGGAATTGAAAAGATTGACACGAGGATATGTTTACGAAGTTCGGCTCTAAATAGCCTACTCTCCGTCCCAGGGTATATCCGTAGGATCTAACTTTCTATTATCAGATTTAAAGAGTCCTAGATACAAACTAGAAGAAATCCCCTTCTTCTCTCACTTGTAACCAATGCTACGATCTAGCTCCAACTCTTAACCTAGCTATAATAGCCTAGTTACTTCGCAGAGTAACACACTCTAGTATAACACTTTTTAGATCTACCAATGGAGCTCTTGTGTTTTCTCTCTCTCTAAGGGGATAAAACTTTTACGTAATTGTGAGAAAGAAAAACAACGAATGAAGATGATTAGGTTGCTTAAGGATGCAAATATGTTTTCTGGTGTAGGCTTGTGTATCTTTCTTCTTCGACCATCATCTTCATTTATATCTTCTATGGAAAGATCTTCTAGCCGTTGTAGAGATGACCGTTTGAAGATCAACCTTCTTTTCCATGAAGATCGTAAGGTAGACGTTGCACGTCTTCGATCCCTACAAACACGTTGAGTCTTTTATTCCTTGATTTTCTCGTCTTCTATTAGATAAGAGAGAGAATATATTTTTGCCGTTTTTGTTATTTAGAGAATCTTCTCGAAATGATTCTCTATACTTCGGTTGAGATCTTCCTTCGGTTGACAAAATCTTTGGTTGATAAGATCTTCTTGTTACAGAATCTTCAACGAAGATCTTCAATTTATTTGAATCCTTGTTCCGTGCACTTTAGATTCCAAGGCCCTTGATCTTCGTCTTTTTAAACTTGTTCTTGAATCCAACTTCAAGGCCCTTGACATGTAGATATACAACCTGCACTGAATTCAAACCAAACATCTAGAAATATAATCAAGTACATTGTTAGAGATTCAACTGTTATATTTGTGTGAAGTCTTCCATCATCAACACCTATAAAACATTTCAATCAAGGTGGGGTTTTCAATCTCCCCCTTGATGGAAGACAACACAAAGTTTCGTACCTGCATTTGTTAGTTTACAATGCATATAACAATCTCAAAACTAAAAATGCAGAATGCAGTATATCGGAAATGTCGGATCATATTTCTCCCCCTTTGTCTTTCAACAAGGGAGAAAAAGCAGTCAAACCAGGAAGTCTTAAAAACGATTACAAACCCAAACATAAATGTATTTTCAACGAGGGAAACAGTTAACCCATAAAAAAAGATCAGTCGGCTTTAAAATTCCTCATAAAACTTTCTCTTTCCTTTGGATAAAGTTTTCTTATAACGCCAATCAACCATTTCAGCTGCCAAACGTCTTCTCTTTTCTTCAGCTCTTCTCTATTTAATAACTTCATACTCAACTTTGGGCAAGAACATTGGATCTTCATGAGTTGGGTACAGAATTGATTTATTCTAGACACGCCTTTTACAAATCAACGGCATATTCTCAACCTGCTCTTGAGTATGTTGAGCTACTTCTTCAGGTATGGGCAAAATACTTCCCATTGTAGTTAGTGTAAGAGCATTCATCAAATACATCTCATTGACTTTAGCATTGATGGTAGCCAATAACTCGAAATTTGAGTCCATTCTCCTTTTGGCATCAAACTTAAAATCAGATAATTCACGATTGAGACGAGCTATTTCATTTTCACAACCCTCTAACCTGATTTCTGGAGTAAGAGATAATTTAACTTCTTCATTTGGATTCTGAGTAACTCTTTTTCCTTTCAAAGTTCATGTTCCTGCAAGAGTTTTCTCAATCCCTAAACGTTCTAAGCAGTTCTCAACAATTTTGCTCTTAATGGACTGTCTTTCCTCAGAAGATGTATCAATTCTGTAATAATCAAAGACCTTAGGCAGCAAATTTCCATAGGGCAAAGGAATAGATCTCTTAGAGTTAATAGAATGCAGCATATGATTGAGAATCAGATTAGGCACATCTATAGCCACATCAGACATAAGTAAATGAATTATTTCCAGAGATTGATCAGTCAACAGCTCTCTTGAGTTTGCACGGGGAACAACACATCAAACCAATACGGTGAATACTATTTTAGCCTCTAACGTCAGAGAAGTATGAGTGAGTTTGAATTGGGAATCAGAAAATTCTCTTTAGCAATACGAACACTCTCTGACCTTGAAGGATAATTGAACACTACATCTGTAGGAATTTCTAAAATTTCATTGAGAATAGAAGAAGTGAGTAAAATTGGAGTACCTTTGACTGAAGATTCAAGAGTAATACCCCCTTTGTCCTTTTTTGTGGTGAGATTAACATAGAATAGTCTCGTGAGCCGTGGAAAAGCAAAATCTCCAAGGTTTAAAACCTTCCAGATAATCGAACTCTTCAGCTTGTCTATGCAGGTTATCTTGAGAGTATCGAGAAAGTTAGTATCCACCAAATCACACATACAGAGTGGTCGATTGTGAAAGCCATCAAGCCAAGATCCAGAAGCTTGAAAGTTTATAAACCATGATGAGGGAAGCCCAGTAATCTGAGATGTATCTCGATCTTCAGAAGGTTTTTCTTCTCTCTCGATTGAAGAATTCTGAACAACTTTCTTGTTTGAAGACGGATGAGCAGATCTCTTGCTTCGGGGTGCCATGAGGAAAGTTTGAGAGAAAAATCAAAGAATTTTAAAGTTGGGTTTCTTGTGAAAGAATAAAAAGCTGAGAAATTAGGTCCTTTTTATCAGGGATATGACAAAATCTTTGAGAGAATCAAGCTTTTTAAAACCAAAATCAAAACTGTCTCAAGTGAAGGATTTAAAATTTTTTTTAAGAATCAAAATATCTAACAGATATTAACTCTTAAAAGATCCATAAAGTCAATTTACCCTTTAAAATGTTTCAAGGTCCCTTGAATTTGATTTCAAGGCCTTTGAAATCATCAATTGGGCTTGCATGCGTAGGATGATTAAAACTCGTTTACTCCCCCTACATTAATGTTTCCTTGTTCAACATACCAAGTTCCAATCTAATAAAATTAAATTGTTCCTCAGGAAGAGACTTGGTAAAGATATCTGCAAGCAACAAGGTAGTTGAGATAAAAGAAATCGAAACATCACCTTTCTCAACATGATCACGTATGAAGTGATGTCTCTCATCAATATGTTTAGTCCTTGAATACTGCACATGATTTTTGGTTATAGAAATAGCACTAGTATTATCACATTTTATAGGAATACCTCTCAAGTCAAAGCCAAGGTCACGAAGTTGTTGAGAAATCCAAAGAATTTGAGCACAACAGGCTCCAACAGCTATACACTCGGTCTTAGCTGTGGATAGGGCAACAAAATTTTGCTTCTTGGAGTGCCAACTAATTAGGGATGACCCTAATAATTGACAACATCCAAAAGTACTTTTTCTATCGACCTTATAACCTGCAAAGTCTGCATCTGAATAGCCAACAAGATGAAACGAGCTTTGACGTGGGTACCATAACCCTAGATCCTTAGTGCCATTGAGATACCGAAAAATTCTTTTTACACCTATCAAGTGTGACTCTTTAGGATCAACTTGAAATCTTGCACATATGCACATACTAAACATAATGTCAGGACGACTAGCAGTTAGATATAACAATGAACCGATCATATCTCGATACTCCTTTTATACTACACTTTTGTTATTCTTGTCATGATCTAGCGAAAGTGTTGAATTCATAGGAGTCTTTGCAACCTTAGATTGATCCATTTTGTACTTTTTAAGCAAGTCTTTAGTATACTTGCTTTGATTGAGAAAATTTTCTTTCTTTGCTTGTGTAACTTGAAGTCCAAGAAAGAAATTTAACTCTCTCATTAAGCTCATCTCAAATTCCCTGCACATAATATTTGAAAATTCCTTACAAAGGGAATCATTAGTAGCACCGAATAATATATCATCAACATAGATTTGTACTACTAAAATGTCGTTGCCTCTAGTTTTGATAAACAATGTTTTATCAATCAAACCTCTTTTGAGATTGTTTTCAAGAAGATATTTAGACAATCTTTCATACCAAGCTCGAGGAGCTTGCTTAAGACCGTAAAGAGCTTTATCTAATTTAAAAACATGATCCGAAAATTTATCATTTTCAAAACCAGGAGGTTGAGCAACGTAGACTTCTTCTTCTAAGAAGCCGTTTAGAAAGTCACATTTTACATCCATTTGAAAAAGTTTTATGCTCACAAAGGATGCAAATGCAAGTAACATACGTATGGCTTCTAACCTGGCAACAGGAGCAAAAGTCTCCTTATAATCAATACATTCTTCTTGGTTATAGCCTTGTGCTACAAGTCGTGCTTTGTTTCGTATGACTTTGTCACTTTCATCCAATTTGTTTCGAAAGACCCATTTCGTGTCAATAGCTGATTGATGCTTTGGTCTTGAAGTAAGAGTCCATACCTTGTTCCTCTCAAATTCATTTAATTCATTTTGCATGGCAATGATCCAGTCTGGTTCTTGAAGAGCTTGAATGTAGTTCTTTGGCTCGACAAGTGATACAAAAGCGGAGAAGGCACAAAGATTATTCACTTTGGATCGAGTTTGAACTCCAGCATTTGGATCTGAGATCACATTTTCTTGTGGATGATACGAGGAGTGTTAAACTTTTCTTCTTTTGACAGATGATGTAGATCCAGAAGGTTGAGCTAAATATGTCTGACTTGATTCAGGTACCGTTTGTGCATTACCTGTTGTTCCAATCTCAAGGCCATGAAGTTGGGTTTCAAGCCCTTGAAGTGAAAGTGTTGTCACAGTTTCCAGTTTCAAGGTCTTGAAGGTGTGTTTCAAGGTCTTGAGGATTTTCTTTGGTATCTTGAATCTTTTCTTGCATATTCTTGTCTTGACCTTTAGGATCTTCCTCTTCGTCCGAAATGTGATCTTCTCTTTGATTCAGATTTAAATCTGCAAAACTCTCACTCAAAGTACCATCATTGCTTTCATCAAAAATAATATGAATGCTTTCTTCAACAACTTTGGTACGTTTGTTATATACTCGATAAACTTTGTTATTTGAAGCATATCCAATGAATATAGCTTCATCACTACGTGCATCAAATTTCCCGAGATTGTCTTTTCCATTGTTGTGAACAAAACAAGTACATCCAAAAGGTTTGAAGTATGAAATGTTTGGTTTTCTTCCTTTGAAGAGTTCATAAGGAGTCTTTTTCAAAATAGGGCGAATTAAGCATCGATTTAAAATAAAATTTGCGGTGTTTACTGCTTCAGCCCAAAAACGTTTTGGCAAATGATTTTCTAAAAGCATTTTCCTAGATATATCCTCAAGAGTGCGGTTCTTGCGTTCCACAACTCTATTTTGTTGAGGAGTTTTAGGAGCTGAAAAGTTATGAGAAATACCATATTTTGCACAAAATAAATTGAACTTTAGTTGATCAAATTCTTTACCATAATCGCTTCTTATAGAAACGATTGGTAGGTTTTTCAAACTTTGTAACTCCTTACATAATTTTGAAAACTCAAATAAGGCTTCAGATTTTTCTCGTAAAAAGGATATCCATGTAAACCGAGAGAAATCGTCTACTATAACAAGGATGTATTGTTTTCCTCCTGGAGATTTGACATGCATAGGTCCACAAAGATCCATATGTAAAAGTTCATTAGGTCGAGAAGAACTTACAACTTTCTTAGGTTTGAATGAACCTCTTGTTTGTTTACCTTGTGTATAAGCTTTACATAGGTCATCAACCTTGAAGTTTAGGTTTGGCAAACCACGTACCAAATCTTTTGTAAGTAGCTTCTGCATGGTGTGCATGCTTACGTATCCAAGTCTTCTATGCCAAAGCTTTGGATCATCAGCAAGGCCTTTAGACATTTTAGCTTAGTTCCTGCAACTTGGTTAGTACTCAAAGAATAAACATTATTACACCTAGGAGCAGTAAGCAATACTTCTCCCGTCTTTATGTCTTGAACTTCACATTTTTCTGAATCAAACATGACTTTTTTGCCTTTATCACAAATTTGAGAAATACTTAGCAGATTATATTTCAAACCATCAACTAAATAAACATCATCAATAAAGTTGGATAAATCATAGCAAATTTTACCAATGCCAATTATGTCACACTTTCCTTTATCACCAAGAGTAATAGTTTCAGATGATTGTTTCATTAAATCTGAGAATAAAGAACTCTTTCCACTCATGTGTCTTGAGCAACCACTATCTAAAATCCATTTGTGCTCCTTACCTTGGTGATTTCCTGCAAAACAGCAAACATCAACCTTTCCGGGTCGACCAAATGGCATATTTTGGTTCATACTCAGGTTCTATCATGTTTGGTGGTCTAGTACCTTTAGGAACCCAGATTTGTTTGACATGTTTCCTTAAACATAGAGGATAGGTGTTTCTGATGATATAAGGATCATTTCTTCTATAAGGACATGTAGATTTAACATGACCCTTTTTACAACAATAGAATTAGGTAGGCATGTGAATGCTTCCTTTTGCTGTAACAAAAGTGGTAGTAGGTTTTCTAGGAAAGCTTCTATGATACCCTATACCATTTTTGTTAAGTGAAGATTGTTGTTCACCCATCATTCTTTATAGATTAGCTTTTGAACAAGTAAACTTAATGAGTGATGCCTTCTGGTCTTGACACATCAAAATTAGATCAACTTTCTCTTTCTCTAGATCGACATAGCTTCGATGTAGAGAAGAGAGGTTGTTCTTGAGAATCAGATTTTCTGATTCCAAGACCTTGATGTTGTCATCAAGTTCTTCCTTTTCTGTGTTAAGATTTTCAATCTTCAGAGACATTTCACTCAATTGTTTATCTTGTTCATGAATTTTTTCTTTGAAAGAATTTATCCTTATTCTATGTTCCTTATCACTTAAGATAATATCCTTGAGAAATTGTTTAAGGTCAATCTCAGGTTAAGACAAGATTGTACTTACCATATTGTCGATGTAAAGATTTGAGTTATCTTCATGATCGGCCATAAGACACAAGTTTGCTTGTTCTTGTTCATCTTCCGATTCATTAGTTGAATCTGAATCACTCCATGAAGCAACCATGACTTTCTTCTTTCGATCATTCTTCTTGAAGTCGGTCCTCTTCTTTTGTGGACAATCCTTCACCAAATGATTTGTTTCACCACATTCAAAATAAGTCAGTACTTTCATTTTCTTATTAGAGTTAGAAAACTTACCTCGGGGTTTTGATGCTCGTGGAAATTCTCGGTTTGTAGATTGTTTCTTTATCTTGAGAATTCTTGCTAAACCTTTAGAGATCATGGCGAGAGCATCTTTTTCATTATCATCCTTACTATTTTCTTCATCAGAAGGTAACTCATCTTTTCTGGATTTTAATGCCAAATTCTTGGAGTTGGATGGAAGTTCTCCATCTTCTTCGCCAAAAATCATTTCATGTGTGATGAGTTTTCCAAGTAAATCATCACGAGGAAGAGTAGTAAGATTTTGAGCTTCTTCAATAGCAGTCATCTTTGGTCCCCACTTGGCTTTAGGTAAACTTCTTAGAACCTTTCTCACTTTTTCTTCATTTGTGAAGGTCGTTCCAAGTGAGTCTAGATTGTTCACTATCCCAGTGAATCTGGTGAGCATTTCTTTGACTGATTCATTTGGATTCATCTTGAATAACTCGTAGTGTCTGAGAAAGATGCTAATCTTTGTTTCCTTGACTTGACTTGTTCCTTTGTAAGTGACAACAAACTTGTCCCATATTTCTTTTGCACTTTTGCATGATGAGATGTGGTTGAATTCATTAGCATCTAATCCACAGTAAAGTAGATTCATTGCTTTGTAATTCTTTGACACACTGTCCAGGTCAGCCTGAGTGAAGTCTGATTCCTTCTTTGGGACTTGGACGCCTTCAACCGTTGTCATTGGAACTTTTGGTCCATCTTGAATAAGGCTCCAAAGCTCCATATCCTGGTCAATCAGGAACATACGCATTAGTGATCTCTAATGAGCGAAGTTGTTGCCACAGAAGAGTGGTGGTCGAGATGATGATCTTCCTTGAGCAAATCCATCATCACCTACAGGATTCATGATTAGTCTCACTGATGGTTAAATCAATAAACGTGAGTCTAGCTCTAATACCAATTGAAGAACCGTTAGGTGATATAAATAATATAGATAATACTCTAGAAGGGGTGGGGGTTGAATAGAGTATGCGAACTTTTCGCAAACCAAATCTCAAGGCCTTGAAACTCCTTTCAAGGGCCTTGATGTCAATCTGTGTTACTAGTGAAACTTCAACTTCAAGGGCTTTGAAACTCAATTTCAAGGGCCTTGACTTCTTGCTCCTGCAAAACAAAGTTAGTCACAGTAAAGCTTATATGGTGCGGAATTGAAAAGATTGACACGAGGATATGTTTACGAAGTTCGGCTCTAAATAGCCTACTCTCCGTCCCAGGGTATATCCGTAGGATCTAACTTTCTATTATTAGATTCAAAGAATCCTAGATACAAACTAGAAGAAATCCCCTTCTTCTCTCACTTGTAGCCAATGCTACGATCTAGCTTCAACTCTTAACCTAGCTATAATAGCCTAGTTACTTCGCAAAGTAACACACTCTACTATAACACTTTTTAGATCAACCAATGGAGCTCTTGTGTTTTCTCTCTCTCTAAGGGGATAAAACTTTTACGTAATTGTGAGAAAGAAAAACATCGAATGAAGATGATTAGGTTGCTTAAGGATGCAAATATGTTTTCTGGTGTAGGCTTGTGTATCTTTCTTCTTCGACCATCATCTTCATTTATATCTTCTATGGAAAGATCTTCTAGCCGTTGTAGAGATGACCGTTTGAAGATCAACCTTCTTTTCCATGAAGATCGTAAGGTAGACGTTGCACGTCTTCGATCCCTACGAACACGTTGAGTCTTTTATTCCTTGATTTTCTCGTCTTCTGTTGGATAAGAGAGAGAAGATATTTTTGCCGTTTTTGTTGTTTAGAGAATCTTCTCGAAATGATTCTCTATCCTTCGGTTGAGATCTTCCTTCGGCTGACAAAATCTTTGGTTGATAAGATCTTCTTGTTACAGAATCTTCAACGAAGATCTTCAATTTATTTGAATCCTTGTTCCGTGCACTTTAGATTCCAAGGCCCTTGATCTTCGTCTTTTTGAACTTGTTCTTGAATCCAACTTCAAGGCCCTTGACATGTAGATATACAAGTTGCACTGAATTCAAACCAAACATCTAGAAATCTAATCAAGTACATTGTTAGAGATCCAACTGCTATATTTGTGTGAAGTCTTCCATCATCAACACCTGTAAAACATTTCAATCAAGGTGGAATTTTCAGTTTTAGTATAGACTACCTCTAGATGATAGTCTTTTTTAACCGCTTTCCGTTTAAAAAACAAGGCGATAAAAAAGAAGCACAAAAACAAACATGGAAATAAGTAAATATTAGTATAAGAATAAAAGAGATTTAAGTCAAGGTACATAAGTGCTTGTGTCATACCACCTGTTTTGTCATACAGACCGGCCCGCATTTATCAAGATCTAAATAATCAATTAAAGCGATTTTGAAACCTAGACCTTTTGTAACACCCCAACTACTGGGAACTCGAAGCGTTACGGGATAGGACCTCACAGTGGTTCCCGACCCTCAGAGTAACAATAATAACATCGGATCTTGAAAAAAGGCACAAATAAATGAAAACCAAAACTATATAAAAAGCCAAAGGTTTAACAGAGGGAAAAACAAAAGACTCGCAACCGAGTTCAACAACAAACTAAAAACGACAACAACTGAAATATAAAACCCGATCTCGTCCTATAATGTACAGGAACCCCGGTTGACCACTTCATCCAACCATCTCCTCTAGCGGTTATTCAACTACTGATAAGTGAATATATATCTCAAACTCTTAAGTGTGAAAAAAAATCAATGCAAAAATAGTGACAAAGCAAATCCAAAAAGAAGATTCGAGACATGGCTAACACCATCTCCGCTTATAACAATGGCACAAAACACCAATCTAATTGATACTAACATTAAAGTCAGTCACTTTATCAATAACTCAAAACAGTGGGATGACACCAAAATTGCAAACGAATTACAAAACATCATTGACCAAGACCTTAGGGATAAAATTCGGAAAACAATTATCTCAAACAACAAAATTCATGATAAACTTTACTGGAAATGTAGCAAAAATGGGTGGTTTACCACTAAATCTGCTTATGAGATGCTTGAGTCACAAACATGCTTTTCCCACCATAACGTTTGTGATTGGATCTGGAAACTTGATACCCAACCTAAAATTAAAAATTTCCTTTGAAAAATTTCACAAAATGGAATCCCAACAAAAGCTAAGCTTGACGAAAGAAGAATCGCTGTTACAAGACATTGCGAACTATGCAATCACCAACTCGAGGACTTGGTCCACTTGCTATTCAAATGCCCCTTTTCTAAACAAATTATCGGGAATATTGACAAGAAAATGTTATTCGAATTAAACAAAATTAACTATAACAATAAAAAAATTCATGAAATACTAATCGAAGTTAAAAATGTCTTAGGATTAAACAAATTAGCTTGCATCGCAACCATCTGGTGGAGTATCTAGTTCTTCAGAAACAAAATCATTTTCGGTAACGAACCAATCGAATCATGCCACAAAGTTACAAGTTTCATCAAAGAACAAATCCATAGGTGGAAAGCCAATTATTCTGATGCAGACGACTTCGACATTAAACAACCACAAAAGAACGTGAATCCCACTAAAAGGAAAAAACATAATATTAAATGGGACAAACCACAACATGGCTTTCATAAACTAAACTTTGATGGCTCAAAACTTGACTTGGGAATAACTTCAATTGGATACGTGATCCGGGACCATAATAAAAAGGTTGTTAGCCTTGATGCAAAGCAAAATAACTTTAACTCAGTTATAAAAGCTTAAGCTTTTGCCCTAAAATCTGGTCTCCACGAGGCGATTAGATTAAAAATCAAAAAAATCGAAATTGAGGGGATAACCTCTGTGTTATTAAAGCACTCCAAGGTTATTGGAGTTGTCCTTGGGAGATCGAGATGATTATTTCCGACTCCAAACTGGACCTCCGTTTTTTTTGACGAAGTTCAGATTAGGCATTTCTTCAGAGAAGTAAATTGTGTTGCAGATAGATTAACCCATTTGGGAATATCGACACCCAACACCACCGTTTCTGACGATCCCGAACTTTGTGTTCTCATCCATAAGGATGCTTTAGGGTCAGTGGCGGAGCCAGAAAATTTTCGTTGGAGGGGCACAATTTTTTTTTTTAATAAGATATGTTGCATATTAAGTTTGAAATTAAACGATAAAATCTATAAATTAAATAAATAAAATTTATATAAAATTTGTACTATAAATTAGAGCTTTTAATTTATTTATTTTACTTAGATGAAATTTAAAAATATTTTATATATTTAGTTTGTTTTATAAATATATTGTCAAATAAATTAAATAGTGGTTGATAAATTATTGATTAAAAATTATATTAATTTTATTATATTAGTTATGGGTTAATAAAATAATAAACATCACTTAATTTCTACATCTAAATATATTATAATTTGCTTAAAACTAAAAAAAAAGTTTTGCTACTCGGGGAGTTGAAACTTAAACTTCAAGTACCTCATTCCTTTCCTCTAACAAATGAGCTAATAGAACAATGTATATCATATTTCATTTTAAGGAGGATTTTTCCCTTCTCTTTCCCCCTTCCTTAGGCTTCCTTAGTCAAAACGAGATCGCAAGCCGGGGCACCGTACCACCCGTTAGCCCCTAGATCCGCCACTGTTTACGGTGGACTACCTCTAAAAGATAGTCCAATCAAACCGCTTTCCGTCATAAAAAAAAAAATAAAAGATTCGAGACCGTCGAAACCCGACTTGAGCGGTTTAGGTTCAAATTTGGACTCAGTTTGAGTCCGTTATGGAAAACGGGTAAATTTTTTTAAACAAAGTCCGGCACGAGTCAACGTTTACCCGAGCTCTAGTAAGGTAACATATTCTTCTTTCCCGCCAAAAAAAGGCGCCAAAAACCTCATCTTCCATTCTCTTCGTGCAGCTGCAACATTCGTCCTCAAAAATCAGAGGAAAAGACTCAAGAGAAAGCCTCATCTCTCCTGTTGATCTACGCAAGCAAATCCAACCGCATATACAGATTGGGACTACAAGATGAGAGCGGGAACAGTGCAGATCGTTTGGCATGACACCAAGCCCGTTTTAACCCTAGATTTCCACCCAACTTCCGGTACTCTTGCAACTGGCGGTGCCGATAAAGAAATTAAGGTTATTTTATCCCTCTTTCCCCTTTCCATTTCCCTTAATCTCTTTTCTAGATAGTCTATTTACATTACTCGTGTTTTAGGGTTTTATGAACGGAGTTTCGCTTACCTTTACTCACTTCGCGTGTATGTAACTTAAAGTTTAGTCTAGGGTTTCACTTTCAGTTGTGCGTAAAAGTGGATGACGGTGTGAACACAAGGATTAACAGCTGGTGATTGTTGCCTGTGCTGTTTTGTGTTTTTTCAGATCTGGCAGGTAGTTTCTGGTGATCCGCAGAAGAAACTCCCATCAGTTACCTACACAAATTTTCTTTCTTATCATAGCTCCCCTGTTAATGCTCTCCGCTTCTCGCCTTCTGGTAACCATTTATTTAATTCTATCTGTTTGATATGTATGAGGGTAGGATCAAAATCCCTGTGAGTTATATTGTTATAGGATTAAATTGCTGAAGTGCAATGAAATATATGGGTGCAACACTTTGAGTAGAAGTCAAAGAGTTGTTGTGGAAAGGCCTTGGTGGAAGTCGATATCAGTGTAACAGGATTATGGTCTAATTGAATGGAAAAAAGATGGTTTAGTGGATTCCGTTTTATTCGTCATGTTTCCACTGAGCTATCCCTGAATTATTGAGATGTTAAAGTGTTTGTGGGGCTGATTTCTTGTTAAAAATTGCCCAGTATGGCTGAAAATTGAAACTGTTCCAAAGATAACAGATCAGGAAGATTTATCTCTAGATTAAGTCTAGAGCTAACAACAGATTATCCTTCTTCTGTCCCCCTGGATAAATGAAAGAACAGTTTTATGGCTTCTGGTGTTAGATTATAGACTGCACGGCTTGCATCTTTTCCCCTACATGTTATTTACATGTTTACTAGATGCCATTGCAAGATTACAGGAATGAGAGACTATTTAAAATTTACATGTTCCCGAGTTTTTGAAAATACATCTGTAATTTTGATTGTAAACACAATGGAAAAAAATGGCATATAAGTGTAAGCTGCTTCCTGTCCTCCCATAATTCTAGAATGCTTTCAAACTTATCCCTCATAGTCAAGACAAAATTATACAATTGACCCGACACCGTTGTTGAATATGCGTAATGCTCTCTTGTATGAAATTGTAGCATTCATTTTTAATTGAAGAATCATCATATGAACTTTATTTATATTTTCCCCTGAATGTTTCTTTTTGCAGGAGAATTTTTAGCTTCTGGTGCAGATGGTATAAATTTTTTATATTTTTTTCTTCTAGTTACTGTATATTCCTATCAACTATTTCAAATTTATACTTTGAATGTATGTTATTTATAGTTGGTCCCTACTGCAGGTGGTGAACTAATATTATGGAAGTTACACACTACAGACGAAGCCCAAACATGGAAAGTTCACAAGACACTAGCGTAAGATTTATATATAATTCGCTTATAAAATATTTTTTTTTGAAAATCCCCAGTAATTAAGGAACTATAAAATTGTCTTAGCATGACATAGAAGCATATTTTAATGTTAAGATGCTACTCTGCAGCACTGAAATTACTAGCCTAGTACTCCTGGAAAATTGAGAGTTATGCTGAACGGGTCGGAAAATATCCTTTACAGTTCCTTACATTCATACTTTGAATTGTCTAAAGTAACTATGATTCTTGATAAATTGTCCCTGACAAATGGAGATCCTTTGTTTAGAAAAACTATCAGAACATAATCACTGTCAGGTAGTTCTCAGTTCGATGCCAAACTACTAAGTCATTATGGGGAGAAGCTACCCAAATTATTCTGATTAAAAGTACCATCACAATAAGAGTTGGATGTATGCTCTCTCATGTCCTTGGGTTCTCCGATGAGTCGATGACTGAGTATCTCTACTCTAGTCTAGTCCATAAAGAACACATCTCCGCTCCTGACTATCTTTTTTTTTTTATATTATCTGAGACCTTAAAAGGAGACTTGATATCCACCTAAGCATATTCTAATATTAAGACTTAAGATTCTAGTCTGCACTGGGGTGTTCATTTCACGTGTCTGGAAAACCCCAACTGTTGGTTCTGATCCAGTTCAAGTCTAGACCGGTCAATTAAAATTTAAAAATGCCCAAAAGACAGACAGTAAAAGCTCAGCCCAAAATAAATAGAAGTTGCTCTGAACAGTCCATACGGTCCAGGACCAGACCCGAATAAGTGCTCCAGTCAAATGGTATTTTCTGGTCTTGGTCTAGATGCAGCACAGAAATTACTAGCGTAGTATTTACTCCTGGAAAATTGCCCTACTAGAAGATTTGATTATCTGGGGAATCGATAAGTTATGATATTTGGTTGATAAAATCCTGCAGCACTATTACTAATTTGATGTATTTGGCTGGTTGCTTTGCCATATTTTTTTTTCCAGATTAGCTATAAACAGATGATAAGTATTTGACTTTCACAGGTTTCATTGCAAGGATATACTAGACTTGCAATGGTCCAGTGATGGTGGATTTCTTATTTCTGGTTCTGTTGACAACTCTTGCATTATATGGGATGTGAACAAAGGTATGATAGTGATATTTTCAAAATATGTATTTTCAGATGACTTATTTTATAATTCCTTAAGCATTTTCATCTTACAGGTTCTGTCCATCAGATTCTTGATGCACATCTTCACTATGTTCAAGGCGTGGCATGGGACCCATTGGGTAAGTATGTTGCATCACTTAGTTCTGACCGAACTTGCCGGATCTACATCAACAAGCCTGAAAAGAAAATAAAAGGAAAGGATAAGCTTAACTTTGTCAGCCAGCACGTCATTTCAAAGGCTGAACAACAAGCTACTACAGATGATGCTAAGGTTAGAGCTTCACTGCCCATTTCTCTGGATCAAATCTCCATTATAGTAGTTAGTACTTGGAAAGATAAGTTTTAATTGGCTTTGAATGCAGGTTTTGAAGAATCATCTTTTTCTTGACGAGACATTACCATCCTTTTTCCGTAGGATGTCCTGGTCACCAGACGGGTCATTTTTAGTTGCACCTGCAGGTATGGGTTAACATTATCTTTCATGCAATTACCCTTTAACTTGACGTGTTCCCTATTATTATTAGAGTTAAATTGAGAATTTCCTGAATAGTCATACTGCTGAACTATTGTAATTATGACCAAACTCACATTCTCTGTTGTATTCACTTAACGCAAATGAATTTTTTCCATAACTTTAGATGATGTCTGACTTCCCATATATTTAGAATGACCTGGATCATGATCAAGTTGTCCATTATAACCGATCGTATTAATGACTGTTATAAATGCTTCTTTGATGATGGAAATTCCATTTTCAGGTTCATACAAGTTTTCTCCGGCATCAGAGTCAGTAAATACTGCTTATGTATTTGCCAGGAAAGACCTTTCAAGGTGAGCCACTGAGTATTTCTACATTTTCTTGGTCAATCAGTACACATGCTGTTTCATATTAGTCAGATCAGTATCTCATCCTTCAATACTCTATATTACTTCTTATGCAGGCCAGCGCTACAGCTTCCAGGTGCCAGCAAGCCTGTTGTGGCCGTGCGCTTCTGCTCTGTAGCCTTCAGTCTTTGCGGCTCAACCTCTGGTGATAACAACATACTAATCAGCCTTTTTATTTTTCCTTGACAAATGTATGTTATTCTCATGCTAATTCAGACTGAATTAATTCAACAGGGTCCGGTTTCTTTAATCTTCCTTATCGGTTAGTGTTTGCACTGGCCACCTTGAACTCTTTGTATATATATGACACAGAAAGCTTAAACCCGATAGCCATCTTAGCAGGCCTTCACTATGCAGCTGTAACAGATATAGCATGGTAACAAATCTCTCGTCCTATTAATTGTTTTCAGTTTCAAGGACTGTGAGGACCATTTTGACGAGTGTAGACCTTGGCTGTTGACAGGTCACCTGATGCAAAGTATCTAGCAGTGTCCTCCCAAGACGGATACTGCACTCTCGTTGAATTTGATCCTGAGGAACTTGGATCACCGGTGCACTTAGCAGGTCTGTTCTCTTTTCCAACAAGGCATTCACTAATTTAACACCCAAATTCTTTGTTACTAATCCAAGTTCAACTATGGGCAGCAAAAGGAATCTCGGTTGATGATAGTAGGAACCAGATTCCAACAGAAGCACAGCAGATGGAGGTTGAACCTGCTGGAAACAGCGGCTGTGACGTTGTAGACAAGAAGGAAACACATGAGAAACAGGAGAAACAAGCACCGCCTGTTCCGGTCAGCACACCAGCTCCAACAGAAGCACAGCAGATGGAGATTGAATCTGCTGGAAACAGCAGCTGTGAAGTTGTAGACAAGAAGGAAACACATGAGAAACAGGAAAAACAAGCACCACCTGTTCCGGTTAGCACAGCAGCTCCAGATAAACCAGCAAGGAGACGAATCACTCCGATGGCAATTGATCCATAAACAACTAAATCTTGGCGTATAAAGCTCTGTTGTTTCCTGACTGATTCTTGTCACAAATCTTGATAAGTTTTCGGCTCTGTCAGGTGTATAGCTGGTGGCACCGCCTGTTCCTTTGATTTAGTGATAGACACTGCTGTATTAAGTGCAAAAATATGCAGAATGTATGTGGTCACAATATCAATTATATGCTAAATTTAACTCCCTCGATCAAACAAAAAAATCACCTCTTACTGTGATGTTATGTTTATCAAACTACTCGCCTGTGAGCTAGAGGATGCAACTCAACGTCCGATCGTGACTTTTGGGACAACATGAAGCAGACAAGATAATCCTCCAATGCCGCCTTGTCCCTTGAGGAGACAAACGAGTAAAGCGACTCCATATGCCCCGGGCATCGGGTTTGTGAAGAGACTCGTAAACCACATGGCGGGTCCTCTTCACCAAAGATGGATGCCTTGACGAAGAAGTCCCAAGGAAGCAAATGTGGATGCTTTGACGAAGAAGTTCCAAGAACGCCAGTAACGTACGATGACTTCCATGGCACCAAGTAAACTGCGTGCATTTGCTCGGCCTTCTTGGAAATCACCTCACAAAGACATTTAAATTTGTGTGCGACATGGAACTTCGGTTGCTAGAAAGTGTTTAACTGTGTTTAGTAATATTAGATTTGTTGATGTGATTCCGTTTCGTGCCCACACAGTTTTGTTTTTGGGTTGGTGCTCTTAGGATTGTCTTTTTCTGTTTTGTACCCATTCTTGTAAAAAAAAATGTAATTATTCTACGATTTCATCAGTTAGTAATTAAAAGGAAATAAATTAGGAGGAAAAAAAGAAAAACATTGGTACATTGTTTATCTCCCGGGTGTTTCTTCGTATGAGGCGGGAGGAAGGAGTCGAGAGGTGAACGCTTGGTGTTTTTTGCCTAGTGTTTCTTCACAAGCTTGCCACCGCTAGTTCAGATGTACAAATTTGGCGTTTCTTCACAGATTTGAACAAAATTAGATCTTGCTCGATTTTCTCAAGATTCGGCTTTTGTAGCTAAAATGGAAGCCAAATCTTTATTTTGATCAAATCCACTAAAATTCTCATTATAAGTAGTCTCAATTACAAGATTTTCCAAGATTCGGCTTTTGTTGGATTAATCACTTATCTAGGATTGTTTTTGTATTAAAAACTGCACTGCATTTTTTGTTGGTTCTATCAACATGTCTTATTTTAAGAAAAAGTGTACATCTTAAGTCACTACTGATCTGCTTCTTTTTTTCATCTATTTACATTATTCAGATGCATCATTGTGATAAAATGAGTTTGGCTTTGCGTGTACAGAATATGGTTGGAGATACTAACAAGTTGTTTATGAAAAAGGCTTTGAGAGACATTTGAGCAATAATCTACCCATTTGAGCATGGTTAAGGGAAATTATTAGCTCCTTGTAGTAGCTCATATATATATGCCTATTCTATGAGTTCTATCTTTTACACTAATTCTACAACCATCTTAGAAAGAGCTTTTGTAAATATATTATGAAAACACAGAGAACAAGCAAACTAAATGTAGAATTCTCGGATATGACAATAAACCTATTCTTTTTTTATTTAAGCTGTCTAAAATTGAGAGCTTAACAAGAGAACAAGCAACCATACATGTTTTGTTTGATGATGTTGCAGTTCAGTCAATATTCGTGACTGTAGGAGTCCAATATAGAATTATCAAAGTTGGTTTGTTGCTCAATACAAAAGGGTTAAACCTTAAAGAGGTCGTTTTTTGAATAATGAAGGAAATATGGCTCAAATGCATATTTACTCTTGAACTCATGTGTTGAATGCTTTGTTTTCAAAATTCATGGCTTAATTTACTACTTTTTCTTCACAAATAGTGCACTAAATTTAATTTTGGAGCTTAAACTATTTGAAGTTGAATTTTTTGAACGGAAACTATTTTGGAGTTGAATTATGTTATGAAACTATTTAGAGCTGAATTTTTTCTACTTGGTGCAAATACATATGCCAGCTGGATTATGTTATTGAAACTATTTGGAGCTGAATTGATGGATAATGATAGAAAGAGAAATTGATGGGTAAAAAACTCTTTTCTTGTCTATTTGGATACAAAACAAGTCATTTATAATCCTATAAGTTTGAAAGCTCTTCCCTTGTTCCATTCGAATACAAACAGGGTTATGGTCCCTCAAATATAAATTAAAAATTTGCTTGTGCAAGCACAATTTTTGTTTGCTTTTAATAATGAAAAAAGAAAAAGACTATATCAAATTATCATTCACAAACCAATTGATATATCAAATTATCAATCGCAAGTCAATCATTATCGGTTCAAGCTAGTGTACATTGTTGAAGCTTCACTAAGATATTACTTTAGTAGACATCAATCTCACAGTTAACTTATTTTAAGATATGATCGGTGTGTATTGTAAGACCACACATTCTATGAACTCGGGATGCTACGGGCTAGGTCCTCACAATGGGTCCTGACCCTAGTCTGACAACAAGTTCACCGGATCTTGCAACAAGACACAAATACATACAAACCAGAAGTTGTATTCCAAAATACAAACAAGACTCTCAGCCGAGTACTAAAACTATGCAATCTAGAGCCGGAATATACAAAAACCCATCTACAATCACGGTATAAACCGTAAGCTAACTATACATATATAAGATAATTACATAAGCACAAAAACACGCCAAGAAGAACAATATAAACCATTCTATCACATATTTCCCGTTTTTTATCTTTCATAAAGTCATACACTCATAATCCATTTATGCTTGTGACACGAGAAGTCTACGACTCTTGCATTTGTTCCTTCATCCATCTGGAGTGGATCGACGTACCTCCCCGTATACCATGTGAAGTGGATCAGTACCCTTCCCGTATACCAGGTCTGGCCTAGTTCCAAAGAACCTCCCAGACTCCCCCGGGAGAGCTGAGCAAGTTGCCACAACCCGTTACTAGTGGGCTAATACACGTAGGTTATAATCAATCTATAACATGAAAACTCCACCTTGTTTATAATATTTTACAAGTGTTGATGATGGAAGTTTTAACACAAATGAAGTAGTTTGATATATTAACAATGTATTGATTATATTCTCTAGATGCTTGGTTAGTTTGAATTCAGTACATGAAATATCGAATGATTTAAAACGCCTTGATGTCAAGGGCCTTGAAATATAACTCAAGGACACAAGGAAGATAGTGATACAAAGGGATGATCTCAAAGGCCTTGAAGTTATATAGTTGCACAAAACAAGGATTCAAAATGCAAAGAAGATTTCAGGGAAGATCTTTTAACCGAAGATTACAATCGAAGATTAGAGAATCTTTTCAGAAGATTTTCTAAAATCAAAAAGCATCGAGATTTCTTCTCGTTCGGTTCAACAGAAAACGAGAAGATCAAGGAGCTAAGGATTCGACGTGTTCTCAGAAGTTGAAGTTTTGCAAAGTCTACCTTATCTCAAAACAGGAAGCGATCTTCATGGAGAAGAAGATTAATCTTCAAACGGTCATCTCTCCAACGGCTAGAAGACCTCTCCATAGAAGAGTATAAATGAAGATGATGGTCAAAGAAGAAAGGACACACAAGCATATACGGAGAACATCTTTACGTCTTCAAGCAACTTAAACATCTTCATTTGATTCGTTGTTTTCTTTCTCTCATTTACGCAAAAGTCTTATCCCCTTAGAGAGAGATAAAACACAAGAGCTCCATTGGAAGATCTAAATAGTGTTATACTAGAGTGTGTGTTACTCTGCGAAGTAACTAGGCTATTATAGCTAGGTTAAGAGTTGAAGCTAGGTCGTAGCGTTGGCTATAGTGAGAGAAAAAGGGGATTTCTTCTAGTTTGTATCTAGGACTCTTTGAAGCTGATAATAGATAGTTAGATCCTAAGGCTATACCCTGGGACGGAGAGTAGGCTATTTAGAGCCGAACTTCGTAAATATCATCGTGTCAATCTTTTACATTCCGCACTATATCTCGCTATTATGACTAACTTTGTTTTGCACGAGCACAAAGTCAAGGTACTTGAAAGTTGTTTCAAAGTCCTTGAAATCAAAGTTTCACAAAGAGCACAAATCGACATCAAGGCCCTTGAAAGTTGTTTCAAAGTCCTTGAAATCAAAGTTTCACAAAGAGCACAAATCGACATCAAGGCCCTTGAAAGGAGTTTCAAGGCCTTGAGATTTGGTTTGCAAAAAGTTCTCATACTCTATTCAACCCCCCCCCCCCCTTTCTAGAGTATATTTTAACTTATTTATTTCACCTACCGGTTCTTCATAACATACTATAATGCATATAGCAAGCACCAACCATGTACTCAACCAACATATGAAAGCCGCTAAGGAAGTCCCAAGGACTTACCTGTCACAAGGTAATCCACTATAGTCCACTCATAATTTCCCGAAGAAAATACTCCACGCCTGATCAAATAAGGCACACATATCAACTACTAACTATCATGCTAGAAGATTCCAACTTCTAGTCTCAATGGTCCTCATAAGATCATATACATCACAATCATACTCAGAGGCGTAGCCATGGGGGCTGGAGGGGGCCATGACCTTTGGTGAAGTTTGATATTCTATTATTAGGCTGAATTTTGTACACCAAGTTTCATTAGCTCAACTGAGTTTGCTAAAAGCCTGTTACTGTAAAAGGCATATCATGCCTGTTGATCCCAAGTTTGATGCCTCGATGCCCAGTGGAAGAATTTTTTTCATTTATTTTGCAATTTTTAAAGAAGCTCACATTCAAGTTGCTTACGACTTTAACATAAATCTAATTGTTTTGGTTTATGATTTCTTTTCCGTAAATTATTTTTTACTTTTCATATCATTGTATTTAAACATAAATTTAATACATATAAAATTCAAATAAATTTCCATGAATTTTAATATAAAAATAAGATTTCGGTATTTAAAAACTCATAGAAATAACATTCTCTTATTGCCATTCTCACTAGCAATGATAATATCCAACTTAGCCTGATTCTACCCTTAAGCTACTAAGACAAGAAAAAAGGTCAGCATACCAAGAAGTTGGCACAACTGAAGGTAAGGCACGACCGAGGATGAGGAAAGGCACGGGCTCAATGACAAGGCACGAGACGCCGTGACTATGGCCGTTGCAGGCGCGAGTGCGATAATACCTAAGGAGGTGCGGGTGCGGCCACACAAAATAACATGGCTCTTTCTTTGCTTTTGACAAATTTTTCACTCAACCAACTACTCCTCTCCTGGAAACACCAAGGGAGTACCTTGGATTCACCAACACACACAACAACTAAGAGAAGTCGAGGAAACCATGAATCTCTTGATTGATCCATCTTTAAAGAAGGAAGAAGAACAAGAAGAAGGAAAGGAAGGAAATACTTAATGCTCTCCCCAAGATGTGCAGAAAGGAACCTTGGCTGCTACTACCTTGCAGATGTCTAAAACAACACCCACCTCAAGACTTCAGCTTGGGAAGGAAATCAAAGAAGAAAAGAGGAAGAAAGGAAGAAAGGAAGAGATGAAGAGAGGAACGTGAGAAGATGAGCAAGGAAGTAGTGTCTCAGATGGGGTTCATACCCTAGGGAAAAATCTAATCGAAACTTAAGAACTAAGCAAAGAAAAAGAAAGTTTGATAAAAGACCAGTCACACATTTGTTTCACCGCGACCGGACAGACTTGTCCGCGACTACGGTGTTACGACCGCGAAGATGATGGGGCGCGGTCGCGGGGTCTCACCAAGTAATACCAGTTGTTACATATATAATCCTTGTTAACGAGGAACTTGAATTTGTTTACATAAACCACTTTATCTCAATAATTACAAGATGCTTAGGTTCTTGGCTGACTGCAAGGCTTCTATATTCATGCGTTCTAAGATCCGGAGTGCTTCTTCTTATGTAGCAAGAACCACTTTATTAATATTGAAGTCGTTTTGAGCTTTCTCTAATTTTGGGCAAATTGTGAATGTGACATAAAATATTCTTGATACCTAATACAGTGATTTGCAAACCAAATGAAACTAAGATATGCTAGTTATAGAAGGGATTGCCTACGATCCAAGCCCTCCCAACTGCGAGCACCTAATAAGCAATGGAAAATGAATTAGAAACATAACTCAAAGAGAAACAAATTAGAATTGAATCAACACCTGATTTAAGAAGAGAAACGATTAAATTCATACTCAAAGAGAAGTCATGAACACCTGATAAGCCATGAGAAAAACTCAACGGAGAAGCAAACGACACCCTCCCTCAATCGATGCCCTAGAGGGATCCTTTGTGTTGCATGCGCCTAAGCCCTCCTGCGAAGTCACGAGCAACTCCTCTCTCTTGCGAAGAAACAAAACAACGAAGGTGTTTCTTCCTTCTATTTTTATTTTCTTTTTTATTTTAATTAGAAACTAACGGAGAGTTAAAACTAACGTTTTTGGACCAAAATGGTTACAAACTGGAATGAATCAAAATCTTAAGGGCACAAACCGGAAAAACGAAGCTTAGTGGGCACCAAGCGAAAAAGCTAAAACCACAAGGGCACCAAACGGAATTTCTCAAAAATACACTAAACGTACTGTCTTAACAAATTAATATGTGATGAATAAAAAGTGTTTTTACCTTCACAACAACAGTTAGTACCGTATTCACCCCACCAACACCTTCATCATGTAAGACCCTTGTTTTTGTCTTCACCGCCTCATGCGGCACGGCAAACCGCCCCTGCGGTTTTGCCCCAGATCACGCCGATCGGATTTTTCGTCCGTTTTATTTCTTTCCTTAGATGGAAGATCTGATCTTCTATCTTATGGGAACGACTTTCCTATGATCTTCTTAACCCTAAAACGTCTTTCCTTCTATCTTTTCCCATTGTTCCTATAAATTCCCTCTTTCTCTTCCTTTTCCGTTTCTTGTTTACGTTCTTCTTCAATCTTGAAAGCTGTAGCCTTTCTTCCTTGTGATCTCTTGCTAGACGTGTAAGTCTTCTCCTTCTTTGTTTCTCCCTCACGTTCATGAGCTGCTGCATGCCCTTCCCTTTGGTTTCGCTTTCTTCTTTCGTTATTACTTTTCTTCTTCATAAGAATCAAGTTTGAGCCTTGGTTCTTGTTGGCCTTCCCGTTGTTGATTCGTTGATGTTCACAGGCTCCCTTGGTTGAGTTGTGACGTGTGTGTGTTGAGAGAAACAAACTTTGGCCTTTGCTGAGAACCTTGATATCGAAGGAGTCGACAATAGCCTTCTGCACCGTAACCGCCCCCGTGCTGTCAGCACCACCCCCGTGGATCCTGCCCAGTGCCGCCCCTACAGTGCTGTCAGCCGGCCTTGCGGTTTCCCCCTAGTCGCTCCCATCTTTGGTGAGCTGCTTCCTTCCCTGCTTTCGTTCCTTCCCTTGAATTGTGTTGATGTTGTTGACCCTTCTTGATCTGTAAGACTAAGATTGAGACCTTAGCTTGTGGAGATCTCTTAGAGATCATTGACACTAGAAGTTATAGATTTCTAGCAATCAATCCGTTGCTGATTCGTTATGCCTTGTTGAGCAGGCTTTCCGTTCTTCTTTCCTGCGGGAAACTGAGTTGTTCGCTAATTTTTGAGTTACCTTCGAGTGAGGTAAGTCCCTTGGACTTACTTAGCTTCATTCCATACATTGGTTTGAGCGTATTGGCTTGTTTGCATTGTTATTATTGTTATAACGGATAACCGGACTAGGATGACCATTATAACCGTAATTGTCCTAAGTGTATGATAACCGGACGGTGACCACTTGTCTAGTTCTACAGGAGACTAGGAGGTGCTCTTGCAACCCAGGTCCGCAGGTAACGGATAATACTGATCTAATATTGTTGGTAGACGGAAGCGGAGGCGAGTTTTGAGAGATTCTCGTGTGACAAAAGAAGTTGAATTAGTAATGGATAACTTAACGAAAAATAAGAACCGGTTGAGTGCGAGCATGCTATATGTTTATCTTAACTTATGTAGGTTTGTGCCTTTACTACCTTCTTGATATCTAGAATGTTAGCTAACGGTTTATACCGATGTTCTTTATGTTCCGCAGGTTAGGGATGTTGTTGAGTGATCCGGATGGCGTGGTCATCCGGGGTTCCCGTACATTATTGGACGGGATCGGGTTTTATTTCAGTTGTTGTTTCCTTTTGTTTTGAACTCGACTGCGAATCTTTTATTCTTCCCGTTGTTATAACCTTTGGTTTTATTATAAGTTTTGATTTTAATTTATTTGTGCCTTGTTGTAAGATCCGATGTTGTCGTTGCTACTTTGAGGGTCGGGACCCATTGTGAGGTCCTAGCCCGTAACGCTTCGAGTTCCCAGATCTTGGGTTGTAACAATATGGTAACAGAGCTCTAGATTGGCAACAATGGACTCGAAATCTTCTAAAAGTTGAATAGATAAATATACAAAACCTGCAAGGGGTCTACGTTTTCAAAAGGGGATTTTATTTAAATTTGTCGGTTTGGGATAGATGTACGGGCGACCACCACTACCTCCGCGGATCTCAGTAGTTAGTTTTCTTCTTTTTGGTTGCCTTTATATGCTTTTTCTGGATCTTTACTTTAGATGTAGCGTGACCTTATATATCTATATATCCCTATTGTAGATGGCACGTACTAGAGCTACATCTGCTGTAGGGCGAGAAAGAGGTCAACCACCTCTTCCTCTTACTGATCATGGACGAGGACGTGCAAGAAGACCTCCACAAGCTAGAGGTCGGGGTCAAGCCCCAGTTTCTGACCCGCCAATCACTGAGGTGTTCGCCGAAGAGGTTGTTAAGAGCGTTGTTCCCGAGGCTGAGAACGGGACCGCCACTAGGTCCGGAGCACAGAGAGCACAGTCGACCGAGTCCGGTCGAGTATGCATCGGAGCTTATGCATATCGCAATTATGTGCAGAGAGTTGAGGATGCTATCAGGACTGGAGGACCTTCACCAGCACCGCCAGTACTTGCAAGATCAGTTGAGGTTTCACAAAGAGTTACTCAGGTTATCGCTGCACTTGCTAGAGTTGCTGAGGTTGCTAGAGCACCAGAGGAGACGAGAGAGCCGAGACCTTACTGTTGGTAGAAGGCTTTCAACCAGCTGAAGGTTCATTCTTTCGTAGGAAAGACTGGTTTAGAGGTGGAGCTGTGGCTAGAACAACTGGATTTTGCTATGGAGGCGATCGGTTGCCCCGAGAGACGTCGAGTTGACATAGTACAAATGTTGCTCAACGATCCTCCTCATCCCTGGTGGAGGACAATTCGCAGCAAGGTTACGAGTTATGAGTAGATGAAGACTATGATCAGGGATCGCTATTGCCCTGCAACTATGAGGAGAGATTGACTACAAGATTTCCTTGAGGCTAGTTTCGAGGATCTTCCTATTGTTGAGATCATCAGCAAGTTTCAGGAGGAGTTATCTTTGCTAGGTCCATCTGCACCACCCGAGGATCAACATGTTTATCTTTTCTCTCGGAGGTTGAGAGAGTCCACACGCTTTTATCTTGCTGGTTTTCGTTGTGACTCCTTGACGGACTATCAGGATAGAGCATTTACTTATGAGAGATACTGACCGGGTCAAAGGAGAGCTTCTCAAACAGGAGGTCCTGAGAAGAGGTAGAAGACTAGACCTGCCAGTACTGGAGCTGGAGCAGTTGGGTTCGGGCATAGCCAGACGCCAGGACGCTCTGGTTTCCAACACACGATGCAGAGTTTCGACAGAGGACGACATTGTCATAACTACGGAGGTGTCGGACATATCCGAGCTAATTGTAAGAAGACTGTAGTGACTTGCTTTTCTTGGGGTAAGCCAGGACATAGAGCTGTGTTTTGCCGTTAGGACAAGACGTTATCTCAGTAGGGATCTTCACCTACTAGTGTTACCGGAGGTGGACAGAGACCTCAGTATCATCAGCAATAACAAAGAGCTCTTGGTTGTACTGCTCCTTAGAGTTCCGCCCAGGGGCAAGGGAGAGATAGAGGACGAGTTGGTGGTTCTGCAAATGCTAAAGATGCTTCAACCATAGTTTATGAGTTGAGGAGTGCTATAGAGCTGACAACGCCATCGACCACATGTACCATTCATATTAATGGTTTTTGTGTCAGAGTTTTTTTCGACACCGATGCTACGCATTATTTTGTATATGAGGCATGTGTAGATAGATTGGCCTTATTTACCGTAGAGGGTAAACCCTTCTTTATAGGATTACCCAATGGGGGTAAGATCAAGGGTACACGAGAGGTTCGCGATTATCCTGTTAGATTAGGAGCTCGCGATTGGCCAGCTGACTTTTTCGTCATGTACTTAGTACATGAAGAAGTCGTTTCTGGGTATAAATTGGATGGATCGGCATCAGGCAGTTCTTGACATCGGCAATAGGACAATGACGGTGACTACGGAGTCCGGCTATGTAGAGATTTTCCGAGGATGGGATATCGGAAAGACCTGTACAATCATCAGTGCAGTCCGAGATGCGAGACTTATCGGTCAAGGTTGAGAGACTTTATGGTGTTATGCCAAGAAGGATAGTTCGAGTCCAACGTTGGAGGAGATTTTGGTAGCATGCGAGTTTACCGACGTTTTCGGAGAGCCATCAGGTTTACCTCCATAGAGGAGTGTAGACTTTGGCATTGATCTAGAGCCTGTACGAGACCGATCTCGAAGGCTCCTTACCATATGGCACCTATCGAGATGTTTGAGCTTAAGAAGCAGCTCGAGGAGTTAGCAGAGAAGGGCTTCATCTGCCTAAGTGTATCTTCTTAGGGCGCACCAGTACTCTTCGTCCGGAAGAAAGACAGGTCAATGAGGTTATGTATTGACTACCGAGAACTTAACAAGGTGACAATCAAGAAAAAGTACCCATTGCCCCGTATCGACGATCTTTTGGACCAGCTGCACGGAGCTTCAGTATTTTCTCGGATCGATCTGAGAACCAGATATCACCAGCTGAGGGTGAGAGAGCAAGACATAACCAAGACGGTATTTTGGACCAGATGCGGCCACTACGAGTTTATAGTAATGCCTTTCGGGCTTACAAATGCGCTCCACAGTATTCATGGAGTTGATTTCATTGACTTTCTAGACTAGTTCGTGGTTGTCTTCATCGATGATATTTTGGTATACTCTCGGAGCAGAGAGGAGCATGCAAGATACTTAAGGATCGTACTCCGAGTCCTGCAGGATAGAAAGCTTTACGGTAAGCTCTCTAAGTGCGAGTTTTGGATGTCTAAGGTGACCTTTCTTGGTCACATTGTTTCCGCTGAAGGTATCAAGGTAGATCCAACGAAGATCGAGTTTGTAGCATCTTAGCCACCTCCTAGGAACGTCAAGGAAGTACGCAGCGTCCTAGGATTGGCGGGCTACTACCGTCGCTTTGTGGAGGGATTTTCAGTTATCGCCCTACTTCCTTACTAAGGAAGATCACAAGATTTGTATGGTCCAAGCTGTGCCCGCAGAGCTTCAAGGAGCTGAACAGGAGGTTGACCTCCGCTCCTATCTTAGCTCAGCCAGAGGGCATTGAGGATTTTGTGGTTTAGATCGATGCATTCAAGCTCGGCTTAGGATGTGTTCTGATGCTGAGGGGTAAGGTTATAGTATACGCGTCTAGACTACTGAAGACGTATGAGGAGAATTACCCTACCCATGATCTTGAGTTATGTGCCGTTGTTCACGCTTTGAAGATCAGGAGGCGTTATCCGTATGAAGCTACGTGTCAGATTTTCACAGATCATAAGAGTCTGAAGTACATATTCACTCGATGGGAGTTGAATAACCGACAACGCAGATGATTGGAGTTGATCAAGGACTTTGATCTTGAGGTTTTATACCACTCGGGGAAGGCGAATGTGGTAGCTGATGCTCTTAGTAGGAAGATACCCCAGGAGATGGTGATCGTTCGGCTGACTACTCAGCCACAATTTCAACGGGATTTGTCATGGATAGAGATAGATATCCACTTCCCGGATTTCGACAACCATTTATCCACCTTGGAAGTGTTACCTGATCTGTTGGTTGAAATCCGACAAAAGCAAGAGGGTTGCCCAACTTTGACACGGATCTGAGACAGGATGTCTCGAGGAGAGGCGCTACAGTTTTTAGTTGGTGCCGATGGGGTTTTGAGACGCCAAGAGTGCGTCTGTGTACCCTCCGACCGAGAGCTGAGATAGAGGATCCTTCAAGATGCTCACTCTACACCTTACTCAGTACATCCCGGTGTGAGTAAGATGTATCAGGATATCAGACGCTCCTTCTGGTGGGGAGGTCTGAAGCCAGATGTGACGAGATATGTAGCTCAGTGTGCGACTTGTCAGTAGGTCAAGATTGAGCATCACCAACCAGGAGGAGAGCTACACCAACTTCCCGTTCCTTAGTGGAAGTGGGAGGACATCTCGATGGACTTTGTTACCGGTTTGAGCCCGAGTCTATGCTTTGATGCTATGTGGGTTATAGTAGATTGATTGATGAAGAACACACGTTTCATTCCTATCAAGGAAATGTGGCCGGTGAGTCGTTTAGCAGTGGAGTTCACGAGACAAATAGTGCGGATTCATGGAGTACCTAGGACTATAATCTCTAACAAAGATGGACGGTTCACTTCGAGGTTTTGGCAGCAGGTGCATGCCGCCCTAGGTACGAGTCCGTAGTTCACGACTGCTTATCATCCTCATACCGATGGTTAGTCGGAGTGGACCATCTAAACTCTAGAGGTTATGCTTAGAGCCTGCGTGTTAGACTGGGGACAGGTGCGGCCATATCAACTTCCTTTAATGGAGTTTTCGTATAACAATAGTTGGCACACATCAATCAGGAAATCTCCTTATGAGGCTTTACACGGACAAAGATGCCGTATCCCGCTATGTTGGGACAGGCTGAGTAGTGCTAGCGGTGTAGCACTTGAGCAGATTCAAGATGACATGACTCGAGTAGCGGTGATACAAGAGTGGATGTTAGCAGCACAGAGTCGCCAGAAGTCTTATGCAGATAAGAGGCGCAGACCTCTAGAGTTTAGAGTTGGAGCTCAACTATGACTGAGATTATCCCCGACATGAGGTGTTAGACGTTTTGGCGTCAAGGGAAAGTTGAGTCCCAGATACGTCGGACCTTTTTAGATTCTTGAGCGAGTTGGAGAGACAGCAAACAGACTCGCATTACCACCGAGACTGGAGGGTGTTCACCTAGTCTTCCATGTGTCTCAGTTACGGGAGTACGTACCAAACCCGAGGCACATCGTCAGTCATGAGGATCTAGTGGTTGAGCAAGACCATACGTTCGTTGAGAATCCGGTAGCTGTCATAGAGCGTAGTACAAGACGCTTGCGATCGATGGACATACCGATGATGAAGATTCAGTGGTCGATGCGAGGAGAAGGTGAGGCAACTTGGGAGACAGAGGATAGTATCCAGAGGAACTATCCGGAGTTGTATGCTGAGTTAGTTGTACCTATAGCATAGACGTTTGTTTTGCAGTTTTCTTTTGTTGAGTTATGTGTATGCTTGTGTGACGTTTTGAGTTATATGCCCCGTGAGGGATTTTGAGTTTTTATGAGTTGAGTATGGTGTTTATGCGTTGTTGTGTGATCTTCGGGCTGTTGCAAGTTTCGGGACGAAAATTCTTTTTAGGAGGATTTGATATAAGACCCCTGTTTTTGACTTCACCTCCCCCATGGTGAAGGGAGCCTCCCCTGCGGCTAGCTGCTCCTACGGCAGGGCAAACTGCCCCTGCGGTTTTGCCCTAGATCGCGCCGATCGGATTTTTCATATGTTTTATTTCTTTTCATAGATAGAAGATCCGATCTTCTATCTTATGAGCCGGCTTTCCTATGATCTTCTTAACCCTAAACCGTGTTTCCTTCTATCTTTTCCCATCGTTCTTACAAATTCCCTCTTTCTCTTCCTTTTTCCGTATCTTGGTTACGTTCTTCTTCAACCTCTAAAGTTGTATCCTTTCTTCCTTGTGATCTCTTGTTGGACGTGTAAGTCTTCTCCTTCTTTGTTTCTCCTTCATGTTCATGAGCTACTACATGCCCTTCCTTTCTGTTTCGCTTTCTTCTTACATTCTTCCTTTTCTTCTTTACAAGAATCAAGTTTGAGCCTTGATTCTTGTTGGCCTTCCCGTTGTTGATTCGTTGATGTTCACAGGCTCCCTTGGTTGAGTTGTGACGTGTGTGTGTTGAGAGAAGCAAGATTTGGCATTTGATGAGTTCCTTGTTGTCGAAGGAGTCGATAGTAGCCTTCTGCACCGTAACCGCCCCCGCGCCTGTCAACGCCGCTCCGCAAATCCTGCCCATTACCGCCCCTGCGGTTTTCCCCGCAGTCGCTCCCGTCTTTGGTGAGCTGCTTCCTTCCTTGCTTTCGTCGTTCCTTCCCTTGGCTTGTGTTAATGTTGTTGACCCTTCTTGATCTGTAAGACTAAGGTTGAGATCTTACCTTATGGAGATCTCTTAGAGATCATTGAAACTAGAAGTTATAGACTTCTAGCAATCGTTCCGTTACTGATTCGTTATGCCTTGTCGAGCAGGCTTTCCGTTCTTCTTTCCTGCGGGAAGCTGAGTTGTTCGTTGATCTTTGAGTCACCTTTGAGTGAGGTAAGTCCTGTGGACTTACTTAGCTTCATTCCGTATATTGGTTTGAGTGTATTGGCTTGTTTACGTTGTTGTTATTATTGTTATAACGGATAACCAGACTAGGATGACCTTTATAACCGTAATTGGCCCAAGTGTATGATAACCGAGCGGTGACCACTTGTCTAGTTCTATTGGAGACTAGGAGGTGCTCTTGTAACCCAGGCCTGCAGGTAATGGATAATACTGATCTATTCATGTTGATAGATGGAAGCAAAGGCGAGTTTCGGGAGATTCTTGTGTGACAAAATGTTCGCTCCAAACGGTGTGTGCAAGCTTTAAATTTATAACCCTAGACTTAAGCTTAAAACAAGGATGCGAACCCACAGTGTATGGGTCAATCGTAGTAAAAAGCAAGAAATTCCAGGGGTCGATCACAGGGACTCGGTGAAACAAAGTCAATAACGGTAAGCTTCGTGAATACTAACCACAAGAGCAATTAACACAATCAAAGATGAATAAGAAGTCAATAAAGCAAACATGCAATTCTAGGGATTAAAGCATCTAGTTGTGGTTCCAACTCAAGATCTAAAGATAAGCGGACAAAGCTGAGATTTTTGCAAGGGGAAGGTGTTACTAAAGTGGAGTAGATCACCGGGTAAGTCTCACTACTCACTAATCCTAAACCTTAACTCCTATTACCGGGTAAGTCTCAAGGAATGAAGATAAAGAACTATAACCTCAAACTAACACACCATCTAAGGGAATAGAATCAACCTTTACTGGGTAAGTCTCAGGCTAACTCACAAAGATGGGATGGAAGCACACTCAAACCCCAATAAAGGATAAACCTTTATTACCTACACTTATGATCGTAGGTATACAAACTAAGGAATTACCGGGTAAGTCTCATCCTAAGCTTGCTTTGAACCAGGAAAGGTGTAATAAGAATAGGATTTGGCAAACTCTAACACTTAACTCTCAGTTTAGGATCAGACAAGTCACCTCGGTCAGCCAGATTCCACCCCGGCCGAGATGTTCATCGACTGAACGAGATGCTTAGGGTTAAGGTTAAAGACTCGAACTTTCAGGGTCCTACTGGAATCTAAGATTATTCTATCATTGTTTTCCCCACAACCTTCAGCCAATCACCTTAGAATCACACAAGGAAATTAGCCACTCATCATCATTATGAAAGTATTAAATATATGGGAAGAAGGTGAATATTTGAACAAGAAGAATTTAATGGAAAAGACTTCAATAACTGAATCAAATATCACAACAAAGCGTTCCTTGGATAGCAATCCAACAAGACAGGACAACAAGGAAGGGGATTAAAGACAATCTTACAAAACCCTCCAAAAAGCTATAAAAGCTATGATCTTCAATCTTCCTTCAACCTTCAAAAAGGTTCTTCGAAACTCCCAACTGGAGTATGGCTGCTGCGTTGTATGGTAGATAAGCGGGGGTGATAGCGGATCCCGGATTTGTGGGAAATCCAACCCTTTTTATAGGAAAATAACCCTCCAAAGATAAGATATCTTAGAAAGATCTTTTCCCATAAAAATAGGCAAAATATAAGATCTTCTTCCTTCCAGGAGCCAAGCCCAAAAATATAAGATCACCTTCCAAAGATAAAAGATCTCAGCCAAGAATAAAATATTCTCGCCGCGTCCTAGGTGTTCGCCTCGGTCGAGTCGGCGTCTCTGGATCACCTCGGTCGAGATGAATCTCTGGTCAACCGAGGTGAGTCATAACTGAATGTGAAATCTCTCAAAACTGGTCCAAAGTGAATCTTTAATCCATGGCTATGCTCCCTGGATGTAGCTCTAAATGACTCATGACTCCTTTTGCTCCTTTTTGATGCAAAACGTGCCATTTTACCTACAATTACAACAAAACTAGGTGTAGACCTCGATTCCCGCAAAGGTAGATGAAATGGTAATATAATCACATATTATACATGCTAACATGCAGATTATTGAAGATAAAACGTCCAAATAAACCCCAAAATATAGACTATAATTCATGCTATCAAAATACCCCATACTTAGCCCTTACTTGTCCCCAAGCAAGTTCCGCATATAGAAGACAAGATAGAATGGATTATAAGTCATGAAAATCAATGAAAAGTCTTTCAAAAAACATTTTTATGGTGTGTTACAATCATAGATCACTCTAATAGAATACTTCATGGAATTTAAAGTCCAAACATGATCAAAACATTTTATAAATATAGAAAAGTTGTTCATCTTTGCATAAAACCATAGAATGCATAATAAGTCATAATTATCAAAATTAATCATGTATAATCCAGTTTAAACCACTAAGTCAATCAACAAGCTCAAGGTCTCAAGGGCTTCCCAAAAGAAAAGGTCAAGAAACGTGTAGGGTAGGGATGTGTGTAAGGTAATGTGGTGCTAGAATCCGGGAAAAGGACGAACTTCACTTTCACTTTGACTTGCAACATCTTCCACCAATAAGCTTTGCTTATTTCACACTTTTTCTTTTACTTTACTTTTTGGGATGCATGGACAGAGGTGCACAATAACCGAAGCCTAGGAAATCAGCAATCATTAATTTCTTGAGATGCATCAAACCCTTGATGCGCATACCATGACCCGTTAGGAATATCGCTCAATCCGACTTTGGCAAGACACAAACACCCGGCTATGTGAATGGTGCCGAGTTACTCATCTTCATGATTGACTTCCCCAAACCTAAAATTACTTTCTAGCACTTTCACTTCCAGCCAACTCCTCAACTTTTAACTTCACTTGCTTTCACCACTTCGCTTGCTTCCAAATTCCCGGATAGGTAAAGGGAGGCAAAATGTATATGAGGGGCTAAGCATGATCAAGAGGAAGAAGAGAGAAGAATGAATTGCCTTGGTCTTTCCAGGAAGAAAGTGAGAGAACTTATCTTGTGGTGTCAACCTTCAAATTCAACATAATTTGGATAAAAACAAAGTATTAAACATGCCAATAATTTCAAACAAAGCATTTAGCAACTTAAACATATTATAAAACCTTTCAAACACATAAAGAATTTAAAACCAGTCAGTAAACAAGATCTTCACTGAGATCATATCCAGATAAGTAACACAAAAATAATTTTCAAAAACTCTCAGTTAACCCACCTCGGTCGAGGTGTTCTTGGGTCAACCGAGGTGAAACGCCTCGTTTGGCCAAGACTGACTCGGTCGAGGTCAAAAAATTTTTTTTAAAACCATTTTTTTTCAGTTTCGACGTTTTTCTCAATCAAATAACCTGTAGGTATGTATGTAATATCAGATAAACATATAAAGGCAACTGAAGCATAAATATGAAATATCCGATAAAATGTGCGTCATACATCAAAGTAGTCAAATAAGTACATCAAAGTCATCACATAAATACAAACACCCCATACTTGAGACACACTGTCCCAGTGGGTCAATATAAGTCTGGAAATAAGAGTACTCACCGGATAAATAGCTGAACTGCATAAAAATATAATAAAGAAAATCCTGCAGCTCATCAATAGTCCTGATCCGGTGGTGGTGGTGGTGGCACATACGGATACTGAGTCGGGTCGAACGGATAGCCCATAGTCTGCTGGAACTGTAGCTCCATCATCTTGCGCTGATAGTGCTGCCCCTCTAACATCTGATGAGTCCAGCTGTCAATCTGTCGGTGTTGGGTAGCAAATCTCTCATGCATGTCCACAGTAAGGGCAGCATAAGAATCTATCATCTGATATGTCAAATCATCGATCTGACGATGAGCCTCCGAATCTCTATGACGGCGTGTCCGACGCCTAGCAGATCTAGTAGGTGGTGCAGCAGGTGCAGGCTCAGTATCCTCATCATCATCCAAGTCTATGATCGGTGGCGCGCTCGTCCCCGTAGTATTTGTCCCTGTATCCATCGGGACTCCACCATCTCTCTCATCTACTGTATCCTCGTCATCGTCAGCCTCCTCCTCCTCATCCTCAGCTGGGGCAGCTGCTGCCTCCCTATGATCCTCCATCAGTGGAGCCCAAGCTGTCTGCCAATAATGCGGGTCATAAACGGTGAACTGGGCAGACCAGCGGATCCCCTGTGGCGCAGTCCGCTCCCACGGCATAGCAACATATGGAGTGGTCAGACCTCGGGGAACTAGAATCCTCCGAGTGATCATCTCCTGCAATCCAAGCGGCTTCGGAGCCGCCACCATCATACACGCACTGAGGTCCATCCCATGAAAAGCAGCTATGTGGGTGACAAGACCTCCGCAGCAGATGTCTCCCTTCGCTTTGGCCTTGATCTTGTGCAGGTCCTCTGCCAAGATCAAGCCAAAGTCCGGGAAACCCCCCGTAACCATACAGTAAAGACTGAAGAGCTCGCCCTGTCGGATCTTCTGGGGCGTCTCAGTACGCGCCAGAAGTGTCTCGCTGAATATCCTATGGGCCAATCTGAAGGCTAGGTGGAAGATGACCTTCTCCCTAGAATCTCCAGGGCGCCATCTATCTGCATGCTCAGTAATATGGGCAATCTGCCCCCAGAACTCTCTAGCTACAGATCGGGAAGGGAAGTCAGTGGCGGTGGGCTCAGGAAAGCCGAAAATCTCTCTCCAAACCTCTAAGGGAACTATGAAGTTCCGGTTCATCAACCGGTACTTCACAGACTGCTCTGTGGGAAGGTAGGAAAAGGAGCTAACGAACTCTAGGGTCGGCTCCAAGTAAGCTGGGGCTCGGATCTCCGTAAACTGATCCAGCCCAACTGTGGTGATCATCCGCCTAAGGTCTCCATCTACCCCTAGGCAATCAAAAGCTGACACGTCCAGGAAACGTGGTGCAATCACTGGACGGCTAGCTATACGCTCATAATCTACCCGACATCTCTCGTGGATCACCGGGCGGTAGGGTCGGGAAGAAGAGGAAGGAGGGGAGGGTGAGGATCTATCTCTGAGGGTGAGGCGACGTTCGGAACTCATTTTTTTTCAGCTACTGTCAGAGCACCTCGGTCGCTGACAATCCTCAAGAATCACCTCGGTCGAGATGCAGTTCGACTGGACCGAGGCGTAACAGTTTGCGATTCAAATCTCAGAAATCCAGTTCTTTTCCCCCAAAATTCACTACAATTGCTTCCTATGGGGTACTTAAGCCTTTTCTCAGCAAATTCAGGGGCAACCAAAGGCCAAATCGAAACGAATGAACGAGTTAGGGTTTCGACTGTTTTTACCTCGTTTCGGTCGATTCGTTCGATTTCTTCGCAGATCTGTACTTGCAAATGGATCCTCTACTCTTCAATCGCAGTTTGGAAGCGGAAATCTTCGAAAACGAGCAAGATTTGAGGAAGCGAGGTGAGAGGGCGCCGCGGTCGAGTCGAAGAGGGTAAAAAGTGAAAACAGAATTTTTTTCCTTTTTATACTGTTCCTGGAACTGCTGTCACCTCGGTCGAGATGGTCTCGACTGGACCGAGGTGGTACGAACCGAGGTGGTTCTGCAGAAACCCTAGTCGGCTCTGTTGCTCAAGAATCAACTCGGTCGAGGTGGCCTCGACTGGACCGAGGTGTCTCAGTCAAACTTCGTCTTCTCGAATTCTCGAACTTCTGAACTTCCAGTTATGCTCCTTCCTTAGATGTCTCTTGTTATCTATCTAGGACGCCAAAAACAAACAAAACAAAGCAAAAGCAAACTATCTAAGCTAGACTAGAAAACGGGAAAAAGAAAACAATACCTTGGGTTGCCTCCCAAGAAGCGCTTGGTTTAAGGTCGCTAGCTGGACCATACGGCATGGGATTACTCAATGCACTTCGAATGTCGTGGAATGCTCATCACATCCGTAAAAATCTTCCAAGAAGGTTCCAGTTCCTAACTTCACCGGCAAATGGAAAGATCTCCCACGTACAAGCTTGTACAGTTTGATTCTCACCGGAATTCGTCTAGACTTCCTACACTTCAATGGGACATTCCTCGTGTCCCATCCTTTCCTTGATCGAGAAAACAGTTTCTCGAGAATTATAGCAGCTTCCCCATCTATAGCTTGGGGATGGTACAGGGTCCTGAGCATGCGAGGGACCCCATACTTGAACAAGAGACTCTTCATCGCCTTAGCGGTGTAGTGCTTGCCAACTCCACTCCTCATGATCCGAGGAGCTTCTTCTTCCAACAATTTCAAGGAAGACTTCATCTTGATCTTTGGAGGTTCTTTCGGAAGAGACCTCCAACTCTCCACTGCTTTCGTGAAAAATTCAGAAATTTTAATAGAGATTTCGAATGGAGTAAGAGAACTTACCTTGTAAAGTTCTCCAAAGCTCGGATCAGGTTTCATGTTAGGTTTATAACCAACACATGAAATCTCTCTCAACTCAGTTGATCTTTCTTCCACCTTGGTCACAATCTCAGTAATTTGACCAAGGTTCTCTGCATCTTCTGCTTCCAGTTTTGCAGATTCTTCCATCTCGGCCGAGATCTCTTCCACTTCGACCGAGGTCTCAACAGTCAGATCGAGACCTTCCATATCCTCCTCTTCCTCAGAAGTTTCAGGAGAAATTTTGGGTTTGACTAGGGGGATGCTTGGAACGTGCAACACTTCCTTATGCTCCTCTTGCGGCTTAGCATAGGATAGGGTGCTTTCCTTGAGCTCCTCCATCTTCTTCATCAACTTCTCCCATCTTGATTCAAGAGAATCTTCCGGAGGTTGCTCACAAATCTTCTTAGGGACATTCAGTTCATCCCACTTTGCAAGTTCACGCTGAATGGCCTCTTCTCTTTCCCATTCATTGCTGAACCAATAGAAGGAGTACTTCTCCTCCAAGTATTCATAATGGTCCGCCCTAGCACTTTGCCTTACTATCCAGGCTGGATCAAGTGTAGTCATCGGAAATCCTGAAAACTACAAAACTCATAGAAAGAGTAGTTAGTAGCAACAGGGGCAAGTGCCCCGAAAGCAAAACCGCAACCGGCTCGGTCTAGACCAAGTCCCCGGCAACGGCGCCAAAAACTTGTTCGCTCCAAACGGTGTGTGCAAGCTTTAAATTTATAACCCTAGACTTAAGCTTAAAACAAGGATGCGAACCCGCAGTGTACGGGTCAATCGTAGTAAAAAGCAAGAAATTCCAGGGGTCGATCACAGGGACTCGGTGAAACAAAGTCAATAACGGTAAGCTTCGTGAATACTAACCACAAGAGCAATTAACACAATCAAAGATGAATAAGAAGTCAATAAAGCAAACATGCAATTCTAGGGATTAAAGCATCTAGTTGTGGTTCCAACTCAAGATCTAAAGATAAGAAGACAAAGCTGAGATTTTTGCAAGGGGAAGGTGTTACTAAAGTGGAGTAGATCACCGGGTAAGTCTCACTACTCACTGATGACATGAATTATGTATCATCATATTCATGCATATTGCAGCACATTATCTCTATTTACCTTGCATTTAGAGGGATTTTGCATAACTTTTATGTTCTATTCAATCAATTGTCGGAAATAGAGGTCTACACGAGATTTTGATGAATTACAGGTAAATAGAGCTGAATTGGAAGCAAAAATGGAGCAAGAAGCATCTAAGGATGTTAAGGAAGCTAAAGGAGTCTTAAGAGGATCACAAAGGGCTAAGGATTGCAAAGGAGAAGCATAGAAGACGAACCCAAGGGAGAACACTTTCTGTTGAAGAAAATCGTTCTAATGTACACATAAATCGGACGATTTTCACACATTGAAATCGAACGGTTTTTCACTAAAATCGACTGGGTCGATTTTCTTCACAATTGGGCCAAATAAAAAGACGACATAAAGCCCAATTAATTTGGGCTAGATGAGAGTTTTGCCAAACGGCCCATCTGCAAGAAACTATAGAGGAGAACCCTACGAACGAAGACGAGGGGGGTGGCACGAGATAATCTTTACACGTTTGGAAGAAATCAAGGATTCTTGGAGAGAGATTGAAGAGCTTTTGCCGGAAAGTCATTCTTGATCTTCGATTGTGAGATTTCTTTGTTCCATTGTCTTGTTTGTGGTTTATGAACACGAAATTAAGTTGTTGAGAGATATATTGAACAGATTTGACGATTGTTTTACAGATTTAAGAGTTATAGAATTTTTCATTCAAGATTTGGTTTCTTTGCGATATCTTCTTCAATAATTAATTTGATTCGATTTTGAAAATGGTTGGCTAAAAACCTTGTGATTCTGGGGAGAATAGTTGATGATTAAGGTTTAGATGATGATAGACTGAACTCATTCAAACATTAGGACCCTGAGAATTTAGATCTTAGTTTTGCGACAACAGGAAAATCGGGCTGTTCTTGAGAAAAATCGGCCGATTTTTCCTATGAACAAGGCGATTTATTCCTCTGACGAACTTTAATTGAATTAATCTTTAATCAAAACTAGTCCTTGCCTAAATCCCAATCTTGATTAACCTTTTTACCCTCTAATTGAATGTTCGAATGCAATTCAAACCTGTTTCTACATTTAATGGATTTAAAATTGCAAGATTTGGGTAATAAAGAGACTCAACATCCTTTATTAAGATTTTAAGTGTGCTTTCTATTCATACTTTGGAGAGTCATATCCTGGAGTTTTAGATAGTTAGTTTGAACATAATCCTTATCTTTAGATCTTTCTATATTGCAGCCTCAACAACCCTTATAGAGAGAACCTATAGATTAGTTATATAGTTTTCGGAACTTCATCGTACGAATCCTACCTTTGAACATTTAATCTTGGCAATATAAATTCTGTCCTACACCCGTAGAAGTGTCTTGAATCGAAAGCCTAAATCGGATACTTGAATCCTTGGAATCATTTCTCTCTTTATTACATCACAAAAGCTTTTATACTTTCGCTAGATAATTGAAATTGGAATCTTTCTCACCAAATCCCTGAGTTCGACTCTGGAATTCTTACCTTTCTACAGCTGATCCGTACACTGCGGGTTCGCCTTGCTTTTGAGTTCTAGATATAAATATTAAGACTTTGACGCACACCCTTTTGAGCGAACACTCACTAATCCTAAACCTTAACTCCTATTACCAGGTAAGTCTCAAGGAATGAAGATAAAGAACTATAACCTCAAACTAACACACCATCTAAGGGAATAGAATCAACCTTTACCGGGTAAGTCTCAGGCTAACTCACAAAGATGGGATGGAAGCACACTCAAACCCCAATAAAGGATAAACCTTTATTACCTACACTTATGATCGTAGGTATACAAACTAAGGAATTACCGGGTAAGTCTCATCCTAAGCTTGCTTTGAACCAGGAAAGGTGTAATAAGAATAGGATTTGGCAAACTCTAACACTTAACTCTCAGTTTAGGATCAGACAAGTCACCTCGGTCAGCCAGATTCCACCCCGGCCGAGATGTTCATCGACTGAACGAGATGCTTAGGGTTAAGGTTAAAGACTCGAACTTTCAGGGTCCTACTGGAATCTAAGATTATTCTATCATTGTTTTCCCCACAACCTTCAGCCAATCACCCTAGAATCACACAAGGAAATTAGCCACTCATCATCATTATGAAAGTATTAAATATATGGGAAGAAGGTGAATATTTGAACAAGAAGAATTTAATGGAAAAGACTTCAATAACTGAATCAAATATCACAACAAAGCGTTCCTTGGATAGCAATCCAACAAGACAGGACAACAAGGAAGGGGATTAAAGACAATCTTACAAAACCCTCCAAAAAGCTATAAAAGCTATGATCTTCAATCTTCCTTCAACCTTCAAAAAGGTTCTTCAAAACTCCCAACTGGAGTATGGCTGCTGCGTTGTATGGTAGATAAGCGGGGGTGATTGCGGATCCCGGATTTGTGGGAAATCCAACCCTTTTTATAGGAAAATAACCCTCCAAAGATAAGATATCTTAGAAAGATCTTTTCCCATAAAAATAGGCAAAATATAAGATCTTCTTCCTTCCAGGAGCCAAGCCCAAAAATATAAGATCACCTTCCAAAGATAAAAGATCTCAGCCAAGAATAAAATATTCTCGCCGCGTCCTAAGTGTTCGCCTCGGTCGAGTCGGCGTCTCTGGATCACCTCGGTCGAGATGAATCTCTGGTCAACCGAGGTGAGTCATAACTGAATGTGAAATCTCTCAAAACTGGTCCAAAGTGAATCTTTAATCCATGGCTATGCTCCCTGGATGTAGCTCCAAATGACTGACTCCTTTTGCTCCTTTTTGATGCAAAACGTGCCATTTTACCTACAATTACAGCAAAACTAGGTGTAGACCTCGATTCCCGCAAAGGTAGATGAAATGGTAATGTAATCACATATTATACATGCTAACATGCAGATTATTGAAGATAAAACGTCCAAACAAACCCCAAAATATAGACTATAATTCATGCTATCACAAAAGAAGTTGAATTAGTAATGGATTACTTAACAAAAAATAATAACCGATTGAGTGCGAGCATGCTATATGTTTATATTACCTTATGTGTGTTTGTGCCTTTACTACCTTCTTGATATCTAGAATGTTAGCTAACAGTTTATACCGATGTTGTAGATGGTCCGAAGGTTAGGGATGTTGCTGAGTGATCTGGATGATGTGGTCAGCCGGGGTTCCCGGATATTGTAGGACGGGATCGGGTTTTATATTTCAGTTGTTGTTTTCCTTTGTTTTGAACTCGGTTGCGAATCTTTTACGCTTCCCTTGTTATAACCTTTGATTTTATTATAAGTTTTTGTTTTCATTTATTTGTGTCTTGTTGTAAGGTCCGATGTTGTCGTTGGTACTCTGAGGATCGGGACCCATTGTGAGGTCCTAACCCGTAACGCTTTGAGTTCCCAGATCTTGGGGTGTTACACATCAACTGAAGGTCAATTGTTCACAACATCTAAGAACCTTCTTGTTCATTACCCCTTGTTCTAGTTTGTTTACAAATATGAGTGCTTTTGGATTACTCCATAATGAATCTTGTATTTGAGTAAAAATTGGTTCGTCATTCACATGTTTTTCATTAGAAATTATTACATGATCGTTCAATCCCAATAAATTAAAAGTGATATTTTGTTGCATTTGTAAGTCCACAGACGAATAGAGGGAACTTTCCGACCAATGTTCAACCATTAAAGCAACTTCACCCATCAATGTAGTTAGTTGTCGACTTTTCTTATTGAGCAACACCCTATTTGTACAAAACAAATAATACTAACATACATAATTTAGAAATAAAATAAATATAAGCAAAATTATGTGAATAACACTAACCTTAAACTTATCTTCGCATTTAACGTTCGGCTTTTCATTTTTTTTTATGTTTAACTTCAAAAACCATTCTTGTTGCTTCTTTATATAGTAGAAGAATGTGATGATGTTTTGATATGCCTTTCTTCAATAATAGCAGTTCCAAACCCACCATTGTTCTTCTCCTCGGATTCTCTCTTTTTCTAATTGTAAAGAGTCCCACTGCGTAAATCCGGAAAAGTATGAACATTTATTTTCTTCCGGATTGACATACGATCTACAAAAAACATCTACGTAGCAATAACATAAAGAGTAAATATATTTCCGTAATATGATCATGAACATTATTGAATAGTAACCAGAGTATTGTACAATTAGAGACATACTAGCTAGCAAAAACAAGCTTGAAATTGAAGAAAGATTTCTTTCCTATATTCCTTACCATTTTAGGTTTTATAAGCCATGATGGAACAAGACCACATTAATTCATGTTTTTGATGACTTTAACATCACCAAAATTCCTTAAGTAAGCCACATTAACCTTCTCATTAGTTTGACTTTCAATCAAACTCGATATGAATAACCCTATGAAACATCTTATGAAGAAATCTCCCAATTAATGCCATCAATCACCATCTCATAGACATCACTCGGTTGTATATTAATTTATTTTTTTTGGAAAGATGTTTCTCCTATTCTTGTATAACATCAAAACTTAAACGCCCATAAAATAAGGAGCATTTTATATAAATATTTTTTCGGTATTTTTATCATTATTATTTTAATATCATGGATATTTTTTGAGAGTATTTTACATCATCAATTTAATTTTACGAGTATATATATTTTTCCGTAATTATTTTTACGGAAAATATTGGAAAATTTCAGGTCCAATCAGTTACGGATTATTTTTATCGGATTTATTTTCCTTTTCTTTCTTTTTCTTCTCTTCCTTCTCTTTACCTGCTTCTCTCCCTTCCTGGCGTTAACGAGCTCCTCTCCTTGTCTCCTAGTACCACTACCCTACCAGCCGGTGCCATCTACTTTGTAACCTCTTCTCCCTTAGCTTCCCAATATAACAAGCCTACCGCCCCCAAACTGTTGCACCCCCTTGTTGCCTAGTCCCTTGTTTTTGCAGCCTACCCCAACGATGCAAGCAACTGCTCCTCTTTAGCCCTCTCCCTGCCAACAACCCTACAACTTGCAAGCTCTCTCGCTCTTCCGCTTTTCCTCACTCAACATTTGTCAATCTCCTTCATCCCTCCCTTCACTCTCTTTTGCCCAACCTTTAACACCCTTCTCTTTACCATCTATATATCCTGCTCTCTCTCTCTCTCTCTCTCTCTCACACACTCTCTCTCCCCCTTTTGGAACTCGCCACCTTTCCTTCTTGTTGTCGTCGGGGACCAAGAGGAGCCAAACCATCGTCGCCAGAAAACAGAGGGAAGCTACCATCCTCGCTGCGTTGCCGGAACCAGTGGACTACATCATTTCCTTCTCCCTCATGCGACCAGAAACTCTCACCACTTTGAACCTCCACCATCGCCGCCACCACCAGGGAAAGCCCACACTCTGGGCCGTCGAGACGCACCACCACCGCCCCCCTACCGTTACCGAAGCCGCTTTTCTCAAGAATAGTTGGGAGGTGAATTTAAGATTTTCAATAGACACGGTAACTATAAAACGGAATAATACATTGTGCAAATAAGTATATGATTGATTTAGGCAAAAGTATAAATTTAAGACAAGTAAACACATTTACTAATACGACTATATATATAATACAATCTCGAATAACCATATCAAGGCAATATGTCATCTTTGGTCCCAACTTGGCTTTAGGTAGACTCCTTAGAACCTTCCTTACTTTATCTTCATTTGTGAAGATCATTCCTAGTGAGTCCAGGTTGTTCACGATTTCAGTGAATCTGGTGAACATTTTTTTGACTGTTTCTTTTGGATTCATCTTGAATAGCTCATATTGTCTGAGGAAGATGCTAATCTTTGTTTCCCTGACTTGACTTGTTCCTTCATATGTGACCACAAGCTTGTCTCATATTTCATTTACACCCTTGCATGACGAGATGCGGTTGAATTCATTTGCATCTAATCCATAGTATAGTAGGTTCATTGCTTTGTAATTCTTTGACACACTGTCCAAATCAGCCTGTGTGAAGTCAACTTCCTTCTTTGGGACTTGGACATCTTCAACCGTTGTCATTGGAACTTTAAGTCCATTTTGAATGATGCTCTAAAGCTCCATGTCCTGATCAATAATGAACATACGCATGAGTGCTCTCCAATGAGCAAAGTTGTTGCCACAGAAGAGTGGTGGTCGAGATGAGGATCTTTCTTGAGCAAATCCACCATCACCTATAGGATTCATGATTAGTCTCACTGATGGTTAAATCAATAAACGTGAGTCTAGCTCTGATACCAATTGAAGAACCGGGTAGGTGAAATAAACTAGTTAAAAGATACTCCAAAAGGGGGGGTTGAATAGAGTATGAGAACTTTTCGCAAACCAAATCTCAAGGCCTTGAAACTCCTTTCAAGGGCCTTGATGTCGATTTGTGATCTTTGTGAAACTTTGATTTCAAGGGCTTTGAAACAACTTTTAAGGACCTTGACTTCGTGCTCCTGCAAAACAAAGTTAGTCACAATAGCGAAATATAGTGCGGAATGTAAAAGATTGACATTGTAGCCAATGCTATAGTGTCTAACTAGCGTACTCTCCATCCCAGGGTATAACCTTAGTATCTAACTATCTATTATGAGCTTCAAAGAGTTCTAGATACAAACTAGAAGAAATCCCCTTCTTTTCTCACTGTATCCAATGCTACGATCTAGCTCCAACTCTCAACCTAGCTATAATAGCCTAGTTACTTCGTAGAGTAACACACACTCTAGTATAACACTATTTAGATCTTCCAATGGAGCTCTTTTGTTTTCTATCTCTAAGGGGATAAAGCTTTTGCATAAATGAGAGAAAGAAAAACAACAAATCAAATGAAGATGTTTTGGTTGCTTGAAGACGTAAAGATGTTTTCCGTATATGCTTGTGTGTCCTTTCTTCTTTTATTACCACCTTCATTTATACTCTTTTATGGAGAGGTCTTCTAGTCATTGGAGAGATGACCGTTTGAAGATGAATCTTCTTCTCCATGAAGATCGCTTCTTGTTTCGAGATAAGGTAGACGTTGCAGATCTTCAACTCTTGAGAACATGTCGAATCCTTAGCTCCTTAATCTTCTCCTTTTTTGTTGAACCGAAAGAGAAGATATTTTGACGCTTTTCATTTGTAGAGAATATTTTGTAATGATTCTCTAATCTTCGGTTTGAGATCTTTGGTTGAAAAAGGTCTTCCCTGAAATCTATGAGCAATTTGTTCCTGGAAAATCTTCTTTGCATTTGAATCCTTGTCGTGCATCTATATAACTCCAAGGCCTTTAAAATCGTCCCTTTGTAGCACTATCTTCCTTGTCTCCTTGAGTTATACTTCAAGGCCCTTGAAGTCCATATCAAGGCCCTTGACATTTGATAAGACCTGCACTGAGAATATAATCAATACATTGTTAGTGTATCCAACTACTACATTTGTGTTAAATCTTTCATCATCAACACATGTAAAACATTATAAACAAGGTGGAGTTTTCAATCTCCCCCTTGATGGAAGACAACACAAATGTTTTATTGTACCTGCATTTGTTAGTTTAGCAATGCATATGAAATCAAAACTAAAATGCAGAATGCAATATATCGAATGTCGGATCATTCATTTTTCCCCCTTTGTCTTTCAACAAGGGAGAAAAAATAGTTAAAGCAAGGGAGTTTTAAACACGATTACAGACCCAAAAGAGTATTTTCACAACCAACATAAAAAGATTTTCAAAAACCAGTCAACTCAATTCTCCTCATAGAACTTCCTCTTTCCTTTGGATGAAGATTTCTTATAGCGCCAATCATCGATTTCAGCTGCCAAACGTCTTCTCTTTTCTTTAGTTCTTCTCTGCTTAACTACTTCATACTCAACTGTTGGCAAAAACATTGGCTTAACATGAGTTGGATACATAATTGACTTATTCTGTAAACGCCTTTTGCAATTTATCAGCACATTCTCAACTTTCTCTTGAGTATGTTGAACTACATCTTCAAGCATGGGCAAAATGCTTCCCATTGTAGTCAGTGTAAGAGCATTCATCAAATACATTTCATTGACTTTTGCATTTATGGTAACTAGCAACTCGAAATTTGAATTCATTCTCCTCTTGGTGTCAAACTGAAAATCAGATAATTCACGACTGAGACAAACTATTTCTTTTTCACAACCTTCTAACCTGATTTTTGGAGTAGGAGAAGGTTTAGCTTCTTTAGTTGGATTTTGAGAAGTTCCTTTTCCTTTTAAAGTCCATATTCCTGCAAGAGTTTTCTCAATCCCCAAATGTTCTAAGCAGTTCTCATCAATTTTGCCAGAAATAGACTGTCTTTCCAGAGGATGTGTCAAATTTATAATAATCAAATACCTTAGGCAACAAATTTTCGTAAGGCAGAGGAATAGGTCTCTTAGAATTGACAGAGTGTATCATATGGTTGAGAATCAGATTAGGCACATCTATGTCCAAATTAGACATAAGCAAATGAATTAATTCCAGAGATTGATCAGTCAGCAATTCTCTTGAGTTTGCACGAGGAACAACACATCAAACCAGTATAGTAAACACTATTTTAGCCTCTAAGGTTAGAGATATATGAGTAAGTTGACGTGAGGTTGAAATCGGAACCAGAAATTTCTCCTTAGCAATACTAACACTCTCTGATCTTGAAGGATGGTTGAATACAATATATGTAGGAATTCCAAAAATCTCACTTAAAATAGAAGAAGTGAGTGAAATCGGAGTACCTTTAATTGAAGATTCAAGAGTGATACATCCTTTGTCCCTTTTTATGGTGAGATTAACATAGAATAGTCTCGTGAGTCGTGGAAAAGCAAAATCTTCAGGGTTTAAAACCTTCCAGATAATTGAACTATTTAGCTTGTCTATGCAGGGAATCTTAAGAGTGTCGAGAAATTCAGTGTCCACCAGATCGCACATACAGAGCGGTCGATTGTGAAACCCATCAAGCCAAGATCCAGAAGCTTGAAAATTAATGAACCATGATGAGGGAAGAGCAGTCGTTTGAGATGTATCCAGATCCTCAGAAGATTTTTCTTCTTTAGCAATTGAGGGACTCTGGACGACTTTCTTTTTGAGAGGTTGAGGAGCAGATTTCTTGCTTCTGGGTGCCATGAGGGAAGTTTAAGAGAGAAAAAAAGGGATTTTGAAATAGGGTTTCTTGTGAAAGAATGAAAAAGATAGAAAAAGTAGGGTTTTTTTAACAGGGAAATAATAAGATCTTTTGAGAAAATCAAGCTTGTAAACGACCAATAAAATGGGCTAATTTGGTTAGTAGGCTCTTTTGGGTTTTGAGTTTAGTAAGTAGGCTTTTTAGTTTTTTAGTTAGGTAAATGTACCCTGTTTGCCCTAAAACGTGCGTGCAATCAAGTCTTAAATTTATAAAACTAGAATAAAAGCAAGCGAACTCGCAGTGTACGGATCGGCTTAGATTAGCAAGTATTCTAGAGTATCAATCACAGGGAGTTGGTGAAACAAAATCAGTTTCAAGTAATCAAGCAAGTGAAATGTAAAGCTTTGCAAATATTGGGAAAACAACAACCCTAAAGATCCAGGTATCCAATTGTGGCAATCGATTCAAGATATACTATAGATATAAGGACATAGTTGAGAATTGCAAAGGTATGCTAAAGTAAGGTAATGTACGGTGAAGTTCCAAAACCCTATATGTCTAACCCAAAGAACTCTCTATAAAGGTTGTTGAGGCTGCAGTATAGAAAGGATCTAAGGACTAGAATTGATCTCAAATACCCAAACTTGTAACCCAAGGATCAAGATAAACTCAAACGGCTAAGGTTGTGACACTCGAAGTCGAAATAGAGGATGTTGAGTCTCACTACTACCTAGGAAAGGCAAGCCAAGACTAGGTTTAAGTTAATCTTTAACTTTGAATTAAAGTAAAAGCAAGGTTCGTAAACTGAGGTAAATCACGGGTAGATCTTGAGAATCACGGCCGTGGAAGCTCTAGAACAGGCCGTGATTTAGGGTGTCGACGATATTTCTCTAACTCTCAGGGTCCAATCAAATTGCGATCGATCTATCATCATCTAAGCCACAACTATCAACCCTTCACCTTAGAATTGCTAAAGGTTTTTAGCCAACAATCATTGTCATTGATTCAATATTCAAAATAAGAGAGAATAAAAGATGAAAACCTTCGAAAACTCCAATAAAACTCAAACTCAATCTCAAATTCAAAACACAAGAAGCAATTATAATGGATTCAGAATATGTAACACAAAACCTCACAATAATCTCAGGCAAGAACGAAGAACGGGATGTCAATCCGTCTTCAATATCAAAACCTAAGAAAAAGGGCTAAACTTCCGCCACAAGTAATCTCCAATCTTCAACTCGCCAGCGCTTTCGCAACTCTTGGCGACCTCAATCAACCCTAAGCGACCGTCCTTTTCAACTCTAAGCAAAGGTCCTCGAAACTCTCTTTTCTGGCCTTTTTATAAGACGAGGAAAAGTTACCGTCCAAGCCCAATACGTAAATGACGTGGCAAATAATGACTCGCCAAAAGATCGCCTAAATCACGGTCTTATAACATTCCACGACCGTGGTTTAGAGCGTGGAAACTGATTACGGTGTCTTGTGACTTCCACGACCGTAATTTAGACCGTGTAACTTACTGGAGTGCTCGAGACTCAAATCCACGCTCATGATGCCAAGTCCACGGCCGTGGTTTAGAGCGTGGACTTCTCTACGGCCGTAATTCACGGCGTGGAAGTGTATATTGCTTGTATTTTGCTTTGTGTCATGATGTTTTTCATCCTAGCTCCTTCCTTAGCTTCCTTGATGTGTCTCCTAATCCTCAAACACGATCGATCACTCCCTTTTCTCTCTCAATTGCTCCGATTCAGCTCCTATTCACCTATAATCAACACAAAGCTAGTGTAGACTTCCATATCGACAAAATAGATGAACTAGCTAACATTTGCTTGGAAACCTTATCCATTTACACAATAATGAGGGAAAAACGACCAAAATAAGTGCCTAGAATATCAATATATTTCATGCTAACATACCCCAAAATTTTGTTACCCTCCAACCCTAATTTTTCCTGAGCCGCTTCTCTCACCTAACGACTTTTCCTCAACCTTCACTCTCTTCACTCACCTCCCCTTTCTGGTATGAGTTTTCTACCAGCAAATCTCAGATCTAGTCAACCCGTCGTTGCCCGTGCTATCGCTCCGTTAACGCCAGGCCAAGGGAGGTGCAGCCCACCGTTGTTGTCGTCGCACCACCAAGGAGTAGTTGAGACCACTGTGGGCCTGCAGTCACGATTTGCACCGGCTCACTCCCCGACTGTCTTCAACGCCGCACCACCGGAATCTAGTCGCCACCTAGAGGTCGACTCCGTTGAGGGCTCGATAGTCGCCGCTGGAGGTCGCCTTCGCCGCTGAGGTCGCCTTTGCCGTTGTTTTGTTGCCTCCGTTTCCGCCGGTGAGAAATCGTTTCCCCCTCGCATCTGAGTTTTGGAAGAAGCTTCTTGAACTTCTTTTTGACATATTTGTTGTATGGATCTTAGATTAGATTACAAATCTCGCTCTTCAACTATTCTTTCCTTTGAATTTTTCGGACATGTTTGTCTAACTTAAGTTTCATATTCTCCCATCTACAGATCATGGGAAAGATCTACAAATTCTTACTTGTAAGTGTTATTTATTACACACTCTTCATTTTGTATACCTCATTTTATTGTGAGAATTTATGAAATTTATCATTCTTCATATGTCGAGCAAGGGGGTGAGACTGTGTAGGAATGTGAACCACATATAGTTACTTTCATGAACAAGAAGAGTATATGAATGTGACTTGCTGGCTCTGATGGATTCTTAAGCTGTTCATTATTTGGTTTTTAAGTTAGTTGATAAGAAAAAGTATAGGACACTGTCCTCTTTCTATTAATTTTATGGTTCTTATTCATATGATCATATCAAGAATTTGTGGATTAGTTTATTGTTGTTATTCATACAAAGTAAAGTTCGAGCTTCCAGACTAGTCTTCACTTAAAGTGGAAAGGAAACTCATGCTGGATTTCTCTAATACTCTATTGTCGATCATGTGAGTTCTAAATTTTGTTGAATGATAGTAATAAGGTCCAACTTTGCTCTCTCATCAACAAAATCATATGATAATATCACGGATTTGTTGAGTATTTCCTTAATTCCCTTAGCAATATGATAATTGATTGCTTTTTAAGCATAAGTTCGAGTAAATTAGATCCCACATTATTTAGGCAGTCTCTTATGATGTGGACTCTAGCGTGTACTAAAATTGCTTTTTTTCTCAGAATATGCTTTCTCCGTCTTTGCATAATCTTAACAAGTTGTTGCATGAAGCATGGCATATTCTTGATTCTTGACATTCTATCTTAACATATGTTTTTTTATGATAACAATTCAGCATTTTTAGTTGTGGTGCTAGTTTCTTTGATATGGTATTAATGTCTGCAAGTTTTGGAAAACATTATTTTGCAGGAAGAGACTAAAAAGCCAATTGAAAAGGATGCTTTTCAATCCTTTGTTACAAGCTCTCAGGTTCTTCTGGTGGCCTTCATATTTGTGAACTTTTGCAAGAATGTGTTTGAATCTATAATCGGTATGTAAAATCCGCTTTTCTAAATGTGTTGCTCAATTTTACAGGTTAAATTCTTCATGACATATGTACTGACATTTGGGTGGACTAGTAGCTTGCTCAATTTTGTCATGAGCTTCGATCTAATTGCACTGTTAATCCATATGAAGTGGTGAAAGAAACACATGTATTTTTTTAACTTCTGGTATGAGAAATTCCGGTATGTAAATCCGGTATGTAAATCCGGTATGTAATTCCGGTATGTAACTCCGGTATGTAATTCCTGTATGTAAATCCGGTATGTAAATTATAAAAAATAAAAGGATAAAAAGAAAACAAAAAAAAAATTCTAGTATGAGTTTATGGTATAAATTTCATACCGGAAACTCATACTAGAAAATTATAAAAAATAAAAAACGACAAAAAAAAACTTCTACTATAAAAAAATTCTGGTATGATAAAATTTTCGGTATAATAAGATTTCTAGTATAATAAAACTTCTAGTATGATAAATTTCTAGTATAATAAAATTTCTGGTATGATAAAATTTCTGGTATAATAAAATTTCTGGTATGATAAAAATTCTGGTATGATAAATTTATGGTATGATAAAATTTCTGGTATGATAAATTTCTGGTTTGATAAATTTATTATAGAAAATAAAAAAGAAAATAATAAAAAATAAAAAGGAAAAAAAAATAAAAAATAAAAAACAAATTCATTAATGAAAAATTAAAACTTACATAACAAACATCAATTATTCTTTCTTTTTTAATAGAAGGGTAAATTACTTTTACCTAATATTAAATGAAAGTGGTAAAAAATTATGGGGTACATTTACTAAATCATATTCTCAAAAAGACCTAGTAGGTCAAATTCTCCCCAATAAAATAACACCAAATCTTTTTTCAAAAATTCAAACAAGACTTATAAAAATATTTTAAGAATTAAAATATCTAAAAGATATTAATCCTTAAAAGATCCGTAAAATTAATATACCCTTTGAAATATGTTTCAAGGCCCTTGAATTTCATTTCAAGGCCCTTGAAAGCATCAATTGGGCTGCATGCGTAGGGACAATCAAACTTGTTTACTCCCCCTACGTTAATGCTTCCTTGTTCAACATACCAAGCTCCAATCTAATAAAATTAAATTGTTCCTCAGGAAGAGGCTTGGTAAATATATCTGCAAGCTGCAAGTTAGTTGAGATAAAAGAGATCGAAACATCAAATTTCTCAACATGATCACGTATGAAGTGATGCCTTACATCAATATGCTTAGTCCTTGAATACTGCACAGGATTTTTGGTTATTGAAATAGCACTAGCATTATCACATTTTATAGAATACCTAAGTCAAAGTCAAGGTCACGAAGTTGTTGAGCAATCCAAAGAATTTGAGCACAACAGGCTCCTGTAGCTATATATTCAGCTTCAGTTATGGATAGGACAACAGAGTTTTGCTTCTTGGAGTGCCAACTAATTAGGGATGATCCTAAGAATTGGCAACATCCGGAAGTACGTTTTCTATCGACCTTATAACTTGCAAAGTCTGCATCTGAATAACCAACAAGATGAAACAAGCTTTGACGTGGGTACCATAACCCTAGATCCTTAGTGCCATTTAGATACCGAAAGATTCTTTTCATAGCTATCAAGTGTGACTCTTTAGGATCAGCTTGAAATCTTGCACACATGCACACGCTAAACATAATGTCAAGACGACTAGTAGTTAGATACAACAATGAACCTATTATACCTCGATACTCCTTTTGTACTACACTTTTTCCATTGTTGTCATGATCTAGAGAAAGTGTTGAACTCATATGCAACCTTAGATTGATCCATTTTGTACTTCTTAAGCAAGTCTTTAGTGTACTTGCTTTGATTGAGTAAAATCCCTTTCTTTGCTTGTGTAACTTGAAGTCCAAGAAAGAAATGTAGCTCTCCCATTAAGCTCATTTCAAATTCCCTGCACATAATATCTGAAAATTCCTTGCAAAGGGAACCATTAGTAGCACCAAATAATATATCATCAACATAGATTTGTACTATTAAAATGTCGTTGCCTCTAGTTTTGATAAACAATATTTTATCAATCAAACATCTTTTGAATTTGTTTTCAAGAAGATATTTAGATAATCTTTCATACCAAGCTCGAGGAGCTTGCTTAAGACCATAGAGGGCTTTGTCTAGTTTAAAAACATGATCTGGAAATTCATCAATTTTAAAACCAAGAGGTTGAGCAACGTAGACTTCTTCTTCTAAAAAGCCGTTTAGAAAAGCACATTTTACATCCATTTGAAAAAGTTTTATGCTCATAAAAGATGCAAATGCAAGTAGCATACGTATGGCTTCTAACTTGGCAACTGGAGCAAAAGTCTCCTCATAATCAATACCTTCTTCTTGGTTATAGCCTTGTGCTACAAGTCGTGCTTTATTTCGTATGACTTTTCCACTTTCATCCAATTTGTTTCGAAAGACCCATTTTGTGTCAATAACTGATTGATGTTTTGGTCTTGATGTAAGAGTCCATACATTGTTCCTCTCAAATTCATTCAATTCATTTTGCATGGCAATGATCCAATCAGGTTCTTGAAGAGCTTGAACGTAGTTCTTTGGATCGACAAGCGATACAAAAGCGGAGAAGGCACATAGATTGTTCACTTTAGATCTAGTTTGAACTCCAACATTTGGATCTGAGATCACATTCTCTTGTGGATGATATGAGGAGTGTTGAACTTTTCTTCTTTTGACAGAAGGAGCAGATCCAGAAGGTTGAGCTTCATATGTTTGACTAGATTCAAGTACCGTTGGTAGATTACCTGTTGATCCAATATCAAGGCCTTGAAGTTGGGTTTCAAGCCCTTGAAGCGGAGTTCTGTTATCACAGTTTTCTGTTTCAAGGTCTTGAAGGTGTGTTTCAAGGTCTTGAGGATTTTCTTTGGTATATTGAATCTTTTCTTGCATATTCTTGTCTTGATCATTAGGATCTTCCTCTTCATCCGAAATATGATCTTCTCTTTGATTCAGATATAGATCTGCAAAACTCTCACTCAAAGTACCATCATTGCTTTCATAAAAAATAATATGAATGCTTTCCTCAACAATTTTGGTATGTTTGTTATATACTTTATAAGCTTTGTTATTTGAAGCATATCCAATGAATATTGCTTCATCACTACGTGCATCAAATTTCTCAAGATTATCTTTGCCATTGTTATGAACAAAACAAGTACATCCAAAGGGTTTGAAATATGAAATGTTTGGTTTCTTTCCTTTAAGCAGTTCATAAGGAGTCTTTTTCAAGATAGGGCGAATTAAACACCTATTCAAAATATAATTTGCAGTGTTTACTGCTTCAGCCCAAAAACGTTTTGGCAAATTGTTTTCTAAAAGCATTGTCCTAGACATATCCTCAAGAGTGCGGTTCTTACGTTCCACAACTCCGTTTTGTTGAGGAGTTCTAGGAGCTGAAAAATTATGTGAAATGCCATATTTTGCACAAAACAAATCAAACTTTAGTTGATCAAATTTTCTACCATGATCGCTTCTTATAGAAACAATTGGTAGGTTTTTCAAAGTTTGTAACTCCTTACATAATTTTGAAAACTCAAATAAAGCTTCAGATTTTTTTAGTAGAAAAGAAATCCATGTGAAACGAGAGAAATCGTCCACTATAACAAGGATGTACTGCTTGCCTCTGGGAGATTTGACACGCATAGGTCCACAAAGATCTATGGGTAAGAGTTCAATGTGTCGAGAAGAACTTACAGTTTTCTTAGGTTTTAATGAACCTCTTGTTTGTTTACCTTGTGTGCAAGCCTTACATAGATCATTAACCTTGAAATTTAGGTTTGGCAAACCACGTACCAAATCTTTTGTAAGAAGCTCCTGCATGGTGTGCATGCTTACGTGACCAAGTCTTCTATGTCAAAGCCTTGGATCATCAGTCAAGGCCTTTAGACATTTTAGCTTAGTTCCTGAAACTTGGTTAGTACTCATGGAAAAAACATTATTACATCTAGGAGCCGTAAGCACCACTTCACCTGTCTTTTTGTCTTGAACCTCACATTTATCTAAATCAAACATGACTTTATTGACTTTATCACATATTTGAGAAATACTTAGCGGATTATATTTTAAACCATCAACCAGATAAACATTATCAATAAAGTTAGATGAATTATAGCAAATTTTACCAATGCCAATAATGTCACACTTTCCTTCATTACCAAGAGTAATGGTTCCAGATGATTGCTTCTTTACATCTGAGAATAAAGAGTTTTTTCCACCCATGTGTCTTGAGCAACCACTATCTAATATCCATTTGTGCTCCTTTACCTTGGTGATATCCTACAAAACAACAAACATCAACCTTTCCGGGTTGACCAAATGACATATTTTGGTCCATATTCAGGTTCGATCATGTTTGGTGGTCTAGTACCTTTAAGAACCCAGATTTGTTTGACCTGTTTCCTTAAACATAAAGGATAGGTATTTCTAATGATATAAGGATCATTTTTTCTGTAAGGACATGTAGATTTAATATGACCCTTTTTACAATAGTAAAAGCAAGTAGGCATATGAATACTTCCATTGGCCTTGACAAAAGTGGTGGTAGGTTTTCTAGGAAAGCTCCTATGATAACCTATACCATTTTTGTTAAGGGAGGACTGTTGTTCACCCATCATTCTCTCAAGATTAGCTTTTGAATGAGTAAACTTAACAAGTGCAGCCTTCTGGTCTTGACACGTCAAAGTTAGATCAACTTTCTCTTTATCTAGATCGATATAGTTTCGATGAAGAGAGGAGAGGTTGTCCTTGAGAATCAGGTTCTTTGATTCCAAGGCCTTGATATTGTCATCAAGGTCTACCTTTTCTTTGTTAAGATTTTCAATCTCCGGAGACATTTCACTTAGTTGTTTTTCTTGTTCAAGTAGCTTTTATTTTAAAGAATTTATCCTTATTCTATGTTCCTTATCACATATGATAATATCTTTAAGGAATTGTTTCAGGTCAAATTCAGGTTGAGACATGATTGTACTTACCACATTGTCAACATACAAATTTGAGTCTTCTTCATGATCGGCCATGAGACATAAGTTTGCTTGTTCTTTTTCGTCTTCTGATTCATTTGTTGATTTTGAATCACTCCATGAAGCAACCATAGCTTTATTCTTTCGATCATTTTTCTTGAAGTTGGTCCTCTTCTTTTGTGGACAATCCTTCACAAGATGATTTGTTTCACCACATTCAAAACAAGTCAGTACTCTCGTTTTCTTATTAGAGTTAGAAAACTTACCTCGGGGTTTTGATGCTCGCGGATATTCTCTATTAGCAGATTGTTTCTTAATCTTGAGAATTCTTGCGAGACCCTTAGATATCATGGCGATTGCATCTTCTTTATCATCATCATCATTATCCTCTTCGTCAGATGGTAATTAATCTCTTCTTGATTTTAATGCCAAATTCTTGGAGTTGGATGGGAGCTCTCCATCTTCTTCACCAAGAATCATTTCATGTGTGATGAGTTTTCCAAGGAGGTCATCAAGAGGAAGAGTTGTGAGATTTTGACCTTCTTCAATGGTAGTCATCTTTGGTCCCAACTTGGCTTTAGGTAGACACCTTAGAATCTTCCTTACTTTCTCTTCATTTGTGAAGATCATTCCTAGTGAGTCCAGGTTGTTCACGATTTCAGTGAATCTGGTGAACATTTCTTTGACTGTTTCATTTGGATTCATCTTGAATAGCTCATATTGTCTAAGGAAGATGCTAATCTTTGTTTCCTTGACTTGACTTGTTCCTTCATATGTGACCACAAGCTTGTCCCATATTTCATTTACACTCTTGCATGATGAGATGCGGTTGAATTCATTTGCATCTAATCCATAATATAGTAGGTTCATTGCTTTGTAATTATTTGACATACTGTCTAGATCAGCCTGTGTGAAGTCAACTTTCTTCTTTGGGACTTGAACATCTTCAACCGTTGTCATTGGAACTTTAGGTTCATTTTGAATGATGCTCAAAGCTCCATGTCCTGGTCAATAATGAACATATGCATGAGTGCTCTCCAATGAGCAAAGTTGTTGTCACAAACGAGTGGTGGTGGAGATGAGGATCTTCCTTGAGCAAATCCACCATCACCTACAGGATTCATGATTAGTCTCACTGATGGTTAAATCAATAAATGTGAGTCTAGTTCTGATACCAATTGAAGAACCGGGTAGGTGAAATAAACCAGTTAAAAGATACTCTAAAAGGGAGGGTTGAATAGAGTATGGGAACTTTTCGCAAACCAAATCTCAAGGCCTTGAAACTCCTTTCAAGGGCCTTGATGTCGATCTGTGATCTTTGTGAAACTTTGATATCAAGGGCTTTGAAACAACTTTCAAGGACCTTGACTTCGTGCTCCTGCAAAACAAAGTTAGTCACAATAGCGAAATATAGTGCAGAATGTAAAAGATTGACACGAGGATATGTTTACGAAGTTCGGCTCTAAATAGCCTACTCTCCGTCCCAGGGTATAGCCTTAGGATCTAACTATCTATTATCAGCTTCAAAGAGTCCTAGATACAAACTAGAAGAAATCCCCTTCTTCTCTCACTGTAGCCAATGCTACGATCTAGCTCCAACTCTCAACCTAACTATAATAGCCTAGTTACTTCGTAGAGTAACACACACTCTAGTATAACACTATTTAGATCTTCTAATGGAGCTCTTGTGTTTTCTATCTCTAAGGGGATAAAACTTTTGCGTAAATGAGAGAAAGAAAAACAACGAATCAAATGAAGATGTTTCGGTTGCTTGAAGACGTAAAGATGTTTTCCGTATATGCTTGTGTGTCCTTTCTTCTTCGATTACCATCTTCATTTATACTCTTCTATGGAGAGGTCTTCTAGCCGTTGGAGAGATGACCGTTTGAAGGTGAATCTTCTTCTCCATGAAGATCGCTTCTTGTTTCGAGATAAGGTAGACGTTGCAGATATTCAACTCCTGAGAACATGTTGAATCCTTAACTCCTTAATCTTCTCGTTTTTTGTTGAACCGAAAGAGAAGATATTTTGACGCTTTTCATTTTTAGAGAATCTTCTGAAAAGATTTTCTAATCTTCGGTTGAGATCTTTGGTTGAAAAAGATCTTCCCTGAAAACTTTGAGCAATTTGTTCCTGGAAAATCTTCTTTGCATTTGAATCCTTGTCGTGCATCTATATAACTCCAAGGCATTTGAAATCGTCCCTTTGTAGCACTCTCTTCCTTGTCTCCTTGAGTTTTACTTCAAAGCCCTTGAAGTCCATATCAAGGCCCTTGCCATTTGATAAGACCTGCACTGAATTCAAACTAACCAAGCATCTAGAGAATATAATCAATACATTGTTAGTGTATCCAACTACTACATTTGTGTTAAATCTTTCATCATCAACACCTGTAAAACATTATAAATAAGGTGGAGTTTTCAATAACCATATCAAGGTAGCATGCCCCTATCGAACATACCCGCAATATACCTTGGTCAAAGTAGGACACCTCGCGAAAGCGAAACCTATCCAACAAAATCCCAAAGTAGGGATCGATTATGACATGGGATGACATTTCTCGATGTTTTGTTAAGGCACGTTATTAACATGTTCGGTTTGTCATTTTATAAGTGAACAAATTAGTATAAGATAACAAACAATCATGCATAGTTGGAAATTAAAACATTCAAGCAATCTAATAATTAAAGTTGGTTCCTAGTGTGACCCCTAAAAAGATATCATCTTCATATCTTGGTACCTTCATGGATCTCCATCCTTCAGGCTTCATATGGTCCCTGGTTTTCATGTATTACATATTTAAGTAAATAAAATCAACTCTAGCAGAAATAAAAATTTACAAAAAAAAAAACATAACAATACGAAAATCGTGTACATAAAAAACACAATGATATGCAGATCGTATTTATCTACATGGGACTGCTAGTCACCACAAATGCAAAACATATCATAATATGGACTTTTATATATATATATATATAAAATATGACGATGATGTCTTGAATGTAGGCATTTTATCTTCTATAATGTAGGCAACATGTGTAAAATTATGAGGTGAGTGTATGAAACTATATTAAGTGTCAGTTCACGGGTTGTCGATGTCTTAAAAAAAAAAAGAAGTGGACGTAATGTTATACGATAAATATTTGATGTCTTGAAAAAGAATGGGCACAATGTTATATGATAAATATATCTGGGTAAAATGACAAACTAAACCTTTTACCACTATTACTCTATTAAGAGTACCCATAACATTAACTCATATTTATTTAACTCAATTCTTTCATCTAGGGGGAAATTATATATAGGGTAAAATTAGAAGAGTTTACAAAGCAAAAGCCTATAAAAAAGTCTATTTAACCCAATTCTTTCAATACTTTAGGGTTGCGATGACTGAAGTTTTTAGTTAACCTTTTTGAGTTGTAAAATTGAAAAATCCAACTCTAAGTTTTTATCTTTTGGATTTGACCTCTAATTAAAAAAGGGTGTAAAGTACACAAGATCAAAATTAATAAACACATAGTTGGCGTGCATTGAGATTGCGTGTCAAATTAAAATCTCTGACGTGTTGTCTCACTACATGTCATTTTTATACTAGTAATTTTTTACGCCGTGTAAATAACAATCCAATTAAAACAAGAATTTTATTATTTTTAAAACAATAATTCGATTTTTCTCAGTTTTTAAAAAGAAATTTTTTTTTGTTGATAATGTAATTGATAATTATATGTCGGTGATAATATACGACACTATTATTTGACACATGTATTAGTATAATCCTTTGTTATTTTTTTCTTTTTTTGATACAAGGTAAAAATCTTAGAAGGATCAATTTCGAGAAACCGATCGTCCTAAAGCATCCTTTCGGATGAGGTCTTGAACATCTTCTGGGATTGCATCCGCTTCCATCTCTCCATGGTATCCGTGTGACGCAATCTTGTCCGCGACCGTGTTAATCTCCCTGAAAATATGATGTGCGGTGGAGTATTGAAAATAAGCCCTAATGATTGAAATGTCGTTGATCATCATATCAAGTTCCCATGGCGGCTTCCAGATTCGATTAATCGAATTGATAAGCGTTAGGTTGTCTCCTTCAATCTCAATAGAAGTGACTCCACACTCCTTAGCCTTTTGAAGGCCAAACCGCAAAGCAATTGCTTCTGCTTCCAATACTGAGTTGGCATTACACATGCCACTTCCTACTGCCAAAGGGATCGCCTGGTGGTCCCGAATGATAAATCCAAAGGCATACTTATTTGGTGAATTATGTGCTGCATCAAAATTAAGTTTGTAGGATCCTTCCGTAGGTCGTTGCCATTTAATGTTTTTCTTTTTTCTTCTTTGTGATTTGGTTGTTAAGGTATTCTTATTGTTTTCCGAATTAGCTAATTCCCAACTTTCAATTTGGTTAATAGCATTGTCCTTGACATTTTGTGGGAATTTTTCTTTTTTAAAAACGAAACAATTTCTAGCCATCCACATATTCCACCAAATAACAACTAATAGAATCATCTCCTTAGTTGAAATTGAATCTTTGAGTTCAGAGAGGGTCTCAGTGATTCCTTGATTATTGATATCAATGTTTTGGATGCTACTTTTTATCTTCTGGTTGTCAATGGTTGTTATCATAATCGGACACTGAAAGAAAAGGTGTTTGGCACTTTCAGTATGATGTTTACAGAACTCGCAATTCATGACAACCGGAATTCGTTGTCTGTCGAGATTTTGTTTTGTAGGAAGTCCATCCATAGCTAATTTCCATAGGAAATTCTTAATTTTTGGCATAAGGTTCATTTTCCAAATCCATGTTTTATCTAGCGTAACTCCAACTTTCCGTTTTTGAACCATCTCTAACGATGATCTAGTCGAAAACCACCCATCGTCTTTTCCCGACCAATATAAGCGATCACGAATTTGACTTTTAGGGAGGTTATATTCCTTTATTTTTTCTATTATATTATTTGGTAAAATTGTTGTTAGTTGGTTTATTTTTTGGTGGTCCCAATCATTATTACTAATGAAAGAGGAAGTTAGTACAGCTTGGTTAATTGTCGTTTGGTTGACTATTTCGTGTTTTAGTGGCTTATCCAACAACCATACATCTGTCCAGAATCTAACCGTTTCTCCATCGCCCACTCTCCATGCCAGGCCTTTAACAAATTCTTCATGAAGCTTATTCAAGTTTTTCCATTGCCACGATACATTCTTTCCACAATCGTAATTCCAGAGTCTTACTCCTTTTAGGTATTTTTCTTCCATGATTTTGACCCAAATGTTATCCGGTTCTGCCAAGATTTTCCACAATAGTTTCATTTGCAATGCTTTGTTCATATCTTCCGCCTTTCTTATCCCCGTTCCCCCTAGGGACCGCGGTTTGCAAATCTTATCCCAACTGATTAAAGGATGGTGATTAGGACCCTTATTCCAAAAGAAATTTCTATTAATTCTATCCAGTTCGTTATGTATGTTTCTTGGCAACATGAATGCCTGCATTAAGTAACTTGGTTTTGCATTAAGATTAGCTTTTATTAACATTATTCTTCCTTCTTGGGACAAAGAAGATGCTTTCCATTTTGTTAGTTGTTGTTTAGTCTTAATGATTACGGAATTAAAGATGTCCTTATTAACACGTCCATTAATAATTGGACAACCCAAGTATTGCTCTAGATTGGTAGAGCTATTAATTCCTAGGTGGCCTTGGATTCTTCTCCTATTACTTTGATCAACATTGTTGGTAGTTTGGAAGCTGGATTTATGATAATTAACGATCTGTCCAGATATGTCACAATAGTCCTTGATTACTGAGAGTACCATTTCACTAGCAGATGTGGATGTTTTGGAAAAAATAATAATATCGTCCGCAAAAGCTAGGAATGGGACTATAGTCCCATTCTTTGAAATAGGGAAACCAATAGATTTAGGGTTTTCATTTGTTATTTTTTGTAAGTTTCTAGCTAACACCTCCGAACATAGATTGAAGAGTAGAGGGGAGAGTGGATCGCCTTGTCAGAGTCCCCTTTTTGGAGAAAATAGAGCCGTTGGAGAGTCATTGATTAATATGGAATATGAAACCGTTGATACGCACTCAATAATCCAACTCCGAAATTTTTCCCCAAAACCAAATTTGTCCATCACTGCTTTGAGGAATTCCCATTCAATTTTGTCATATGCTTTTTCCATGTCTAATTTAATAGCCATATAGCCTTCCTTTCCTTTTTTTGATTTGAAACCATGGAAGATTTCGTGTGCAATGAGCACATTATCGTGTATTGCTCTATTCTTAACGAAGGCACTTTGTAATGGGTGGATAAGTTTTGGGAGGACTAAACTCAGTCTTTTTGCTAATATTTTCGCGATAATCTTATAAACCGTTGATACTAAACTGATTGGTCTGTATTGTGACGTTGTCATTGGATTATCAATTTTTGGTATGAGTGCTATGAAGGTATGGTTAAGTTGTCTGAGTATTTTGCCTGTTCTATAGAAACTCTTAACTGCTTTAGTGACTACTGGACCCACTATATGCCAGTATTTGTGGTAGAAACCAGCTGGCATACCATCCGGCCCTGGTGATTTATCTGCACCTATATTGAAAACTGCTTCTTTAATTTCGCTTGTGGAGAAAGGCATTTCCAAATTCTCATTATCATTAGTGGTAATTTCTGGGTGGATAATCTGTAATTGGTTTTGTAGTTTGTTCCTATCAATTATTGTGGATTGGAAACGAGCCTTGTAATCCTTTACAAATTCTTCATCAATGTCCGTGTCTTTCACCAATATTTCTCCATTGCTTTTAGTAATCGTCGCAACTATCTTTTTATTTCTTCGTCCCATAGCTTTTCTATGAAAGAATTTGGTGTTCTTATCCCCAAATTGTAAATTTCTCGTCTTAGCTCTTTGTGTCCAGTATTTATGTTGATAATCTATTAAACACTCTCTTTTCTTGATTAGTCTAGTAATTTTATTATTAATATCTTGATCAAATTGTAGAAATGTAACTTTTTGTAGATTTTCTAGCTCTTCATCCACTTTAATCAGTTGTTTGTTTATGTTGGCAAACTTTTCTCGACTCCATTGTTTTAGTTTTTGTTTGAGCAGACTAGTCTTCCTCACAAGATTAAACATATTTGTACCTTGGAAGTGGGTTCTCCATGCTTGCTTCACAATGTTTTCACAATCCTGTCTAAGCATCCACATTGACTCGAATCTAAAAGGTTTGTTTCTTATACTCGTTTGGCTATTTTGTATGCTAATGGAAATCATACAATGATCGGAGTTTGTGAACGCATGATTCCTTGTATGTAGAGTGGGATATTGTTGAATGATTTCCAAGGAGGTCATTACTCTATCTAGTTTTTCATACGTATTATTATCACCTTCTCTCTTTTTCTTCCAAGTAAAATCATTTCCTTTTGTTGGTAGATCCTTTAAATTAAATTGGTTAGACACTTGCATAAGTCTATCAAATCTATTGTTTGCGGGTAGGGCTCCTCCTTTCTTATCCGATGGTTCTAGCAAATCATTATAATCTCCCATAATAATCATTGGTGATTCTATTTTTACCATTTCATCCCTTAATTCAGCCCAAAATGAATTTTTCAGTTGTTCGTTTGGCGGTGCATATATGAAAAATATCATTGATTCAAATTGTGTATTAGAATTTGTATGTTTCATTAGGAGAAATCTTTGAGATGCTTTAATAATTTCTACTTTTTCCCCTTTTATTTGGTATTCTTTCCAGAGGAGACATAAACCTCCCGCAAAGCCCATGGACGGGATAAAAAACATTTTATCAAACCCCGCACTCTTCCATGCACTTTCATCAGGTTCGTCTTTCGATTTTGTTTCTGCTAGCATAATCAGTTGAATATTTTCGCTTTTGCATGTCAGATTCAAGTTTGTCCAAAAGTTCTTTTTCTTCATACCTCTACAATTCCAGAAGGCGATCTTCATTTTCGAAAAGATTTTTGTATTTGGGTGTTCAATTCCCCTATTTCAGACACGCGTTTCGTTGCTACCATTTGCCACCTCACTAAATCCATATATGGTTTAGTATATTGGTCTACTGTCAGGACAAAGTCAAACATTATTTCCAATTTCAAACTTTTTTCTTTCAAACCGTTTAACTTAATATCGTGATTCCACCCAAAGCTTCGCGACCATGGACTAACCCAAATAATGAGGTGGTTCAAAATTACAAGAATTAGTTTAATCATTAATCGATTATGTTGTGCATAGTGACTTATGTTATCAATCTCCTCACAAGAATTAGTTTTATCAATCCTTGTTCTGTTTCCTGCAAACCAATCAAACTCACTAAAAAGAGTATTTAACGATCCTAGAATCATAGTTAGTCGACTAAATCTGTGAACACCGGATTTCGCATCCGAATCAAACCAAAATGATGTTGTTCTTACAAAGGCACTATAATTGATTCTTAGTGAAAATGCTTTTATTCTTAATTTGTAGAGTAACTCGGAACTCAGTTTGAACAACAACTTGTTATTCAAATTGGAATAGGATCTTCTTAGACTAACAACAAGCAAAACTTTGGAAAAGAACCCTTTATGTAGTATGCTTTTCTGGGTTAATTTCCTGCTGAAATAGTTGTTCAATTTCTTCATTAGTCTTAGTTCCTCTTGATTCTTGGAAATCCAGTCCTTCAAAGTTCTTACCCCGAAAGCTTCGGCAACCTGACTTGCGTGATGAACTCTTGTGGATAGGTTATTAGTCCTTAGTTGATCATTCTCCTCAAGCAGACATGCACTATCGGGAAGCTTAGTACTGCGATCATCAAATAGCAGCAAGCAACAAGTGAGGTAACATAAAAAAGATTCAAGAATAAAATAAATTGTATGATCATGAGATTGCTGCAGAGAGTTATACAGACAATATTGTGCTAAATGCTGAGTAAAATTGGCACTGCCAGAAAAGCAAATTATAATCCAGAGATTGCTGCAGAAACTCAAAACATATAGAAATGTTGCTTCAAATTCAATAATGAAATAACAAATGGTTAGAGAACACCTAGTTACTCCTTTAACTCTTCTCTTTCTTGTTGTTTTTGGGGTTTTGGCATTGTGGTCTGGATCTGCTGTTAAGATCCGTCTTCCACATTGAACGGACAAGAAGCATCGAATCCTGCCATTGAACTTTAGTAGTCTAGAAACATCAAACTGTAGGCACAAAAAGACTTGTTTTGTTGGTTGATTCAAATCCAACTTGTTATTAGGGTTTTTAGAATTTTTGAGGAGTGGGTTGGGATACCATACCCTTCTAGATCTCCAAAGAGATTTGTTTTGTTGTTCTCGCAGAAACAAGATTAGTGTTTGGGTGGTGGTCATGGACCATAAATTAGAATGAGTGATACCTGAAGCATCTTGACGAAGCTTCACGTCATAGATTCGGCCATTGTTTTGGTACCACCTTGCACAATGCATCAGGCTTGAAACAGCAAGGACAATCAGGGGACGAGAATGCAGAGAGACGTCCGAAGACCCTAGCGAAGATCTCCGTAGAGGCCCCTTATACAACCTCCCTCTAAAATGCCGCCGCCATCCACAGTCGCAGATCCGGCACCAGCAGAGGTTAGCATCACTTCGATTTCCATTGCAGGAGTATTTGAGGTCCGGTTGCAGAAGACGAAAGAGATCGCCTAAGAGAGTGAGTGCGAAGGGCAGCCCAGAAGCAAACCCAAAGCGGAGGAGAGGTGTTGATGATCGGTTTCTAGGTTTTCTTGTTGACGGTGGTGGCGGCGGCTCCGAGGGTTTTTTTGAACGCGTGGGAAGCGCTTCCCTTGGAAGGAGGCTAGGGTTTTCGGGAGGTTTCATTTTTCTTATACATAATCCTTTGTTATTTCACAATGCATGGAATAACGTATTTTAGTATAAGATCATGAATTATGTACCCTTTATTATTTAACACACGTATTAGTGTAACCTATTTTAGTATAAGATTTACGTGATGCTTGATTTGTCATTTGTTGCCAGCAAAAGTCGCTTAACATGAATTAAGCGTTGCTAGATGGTGCTGACGGATGACGATCGAACCCAAATATAGGGCCTATTTTAGTATAAGATTTACGTGATGCTCGATTTGTTGCCGGTGAAAGTCGCTTAACATGAATTAAGCGTTGCTAGATGGTGCCGACGGATGACGGTCGAACCCAAAATTAGGGCCTATTTTAGTATAAGATTTACATGATGCTCGATTTGTTGCCGGCGAAAATCGCTTAACATGAATTAAGCGTGCTAGATGGCACCGACGGATGACGGTTGAACCCAAAATTAGGGCTTTGGGTGCCGTATACAAACTAGGGGCGAGCAAAAATATCCGATCCGGTTAATCCGAAGATCCAATCCGAAAAAATCCGAATTTGAAAATATTCGGCAATTGGTGATCCAAGTCCGATCCGATCCGGGCATATATTTTGGATCATGGGATACGGGTCGGGGTTTAGAGGAAAAAGTCGGATCGGATATATCCGACTAATCTAAGAATAAATATTCGGATCGGATCGGATATACGTCCGGATAAAACTGTCGGATATCCAGATACTCTCGGATCGAACTTTTTTAAGATTGTTGGATCGGATATCCGAGTTCATATAGTTTGAGCATCAGCAGTAGACACTTCTGCTCACTGAGCGCCGTGAGACCGCGAGTTATTTCGTCCGTTAGTAAATCAAATGTCGTGTATATAACTTTTACGATTACGTAATTGTTTACAACTGACTTTTGTGAAAACTACGATATTGATGCCATAAATAAAAAAAATGGAAAGAATTTGGTGAAAGACTCTTTTTAATAGCATTTTGTTTTGAATACTTCTCTAATATAAATTACTCTAATTGAGTCTATATTTACTAAATAAGATTATGTTATGAGTCTACTAAGTGCCCGTTTGGTTGAAGTGGTGGAATGGAAACGAAATGGAATCGGATAAGGGTTAGGAAAGGAAATGGAAATGATGAGATTACTTTCATGTGTTAAAAGACCTCTAACCAAACGCATTTTTTGATTGATTCGGAATCATTCCGTTATCGGGAATGATTCGTAGCGCTTCCAAACGGGCCCTTAATATAATAATATTGCTAATAAGGCCTAGTGATATTGGCCAAAAAAATACTTGAAAAATGTATGAGACCATAATACTGTTTCATAAAAAAGTGTTATACATGCAACAAAGCCTGATTAAGATTTTATTTCTAAAGTAAACAAATGGTATAATTTTCCCACAAGAAACTACTGGTAAACAAGACCCTCTGCTGTCTAAATACTGAGCAAATGTAAAAGAGTGACCTTAATTGAGCTGAAAAATGATCTTTATACAAGTTACAGATAAATAATGTAGATAGCTACAAGGCACAAAAACAGAACTCTCTAAAGCTTCGGTCCACAACTAGTTTTTCTTGTACCTCTCCACATACGCCTGCATAGAAAGAGCAAGACTCGAGGCTTCAGATTATCAGAGACTCAGATAGCAGTTAGACAACTTTCAAGCTTTACCAATTACACCCAAATCAACATAAAAGCGGTCAATACAGAACTACAGAACGGGTTTCTTCTGTAGAAGTGACCTAGTCACCTAAATGATAACATTGAAACTGCAAGACACCTGAAAATAGTGACCAAAACCTCATAGTGCCTAAATAGCTGTTCCAAAGCTCCGGGTTTGAAGGGAATATAAATGACGATGCTTTCACAAATACATAGGGTTAAAAACCTTCATTTTATTTTCCTTTTCCCTTTTAACCGTAGATTACCCCAAAACTGCAATAAAGAATGATCTTTAACCTCATACATATGATTATAGCTTATATAGAACCAGAAAAGTTGATACAGAAACAGAATGGCGCACCTGCACAAGCTTAGTAAGCTTTGGTTTAGAAAATGACAGGTATTGGTCAATTTTCTCCTTTGTCCGAGGGATATGTGCCTCTTGGATAGACTCTGTAACTTTTTCAACAACTTTCTTGACTATGGTTTTGTAAACCTCTTTGTTCAATTTACCTTCTTTCCATGTCGGTTTTAACAGCTCCTTGACATACTCTGCCAGAGCGAATTTGAAAGGGCGTATTTCCTTCACATCCTTGGCTTTCTTTTCATCATTTACAGCCATATCTTCCCCAACTTCCTCCTCCTCACCCTCATTTGTTTCCTTCCCGGTTTCTCCTCCATTTTGTTCTTCCTTGCCAACTGCCCCACTTTGCTGGTTCGAATCAAGATTCTGATGTCCCAAATCATCTCCAGACAAACCAATTAAATAATCACTAGTAGTCGTCTCACCAGTAACAAGTGAAGTGGGGACAGCAGGCAAAGATGGAGTTACTGAACTTGACACAAATTCATTCATTGTTCTGGCCATCTTGGTCTCAATACCATCACACATTGGATCATATTGTTGTGTAGGTTTTGTGATTGGATTTGTCAGCACAGACGCCCCAGATACTGGTGGAAGAACAGATGCTGAAGAGTTAGGAAGGTTGGATCCACCATCCATCATAACACCTTGAGGAATAGCAGCATATAGCTGAGAAAGAGTTGTAGAAAGATGGGGAATTTGTAATAGCTGTTCACTGAAGAAACTGCTCTGACTGGTAGTGGGCCCAGATGCAGCTTCTGATACAAGTGCATTGGACATATCCGGTTTAGAATTAATGGCTGGTTGGTGTGATGGGAAAGTCCTTTGACTTTGACCTTCAGCTGGTTTAGTGTCAACAGCTGCTTGATAGTAAGGCATTTGCATACCTTCATTCATAGGGTTTAAAGGGAAGGCTGGTTGACTTTTCCACAGATCATTTACACTGAAACTCTCATTATTTGTTGTACCAGTAGCACCATCTACAAAAGTAGAGACACTTTGTTGTTTGTAATCACTAGGTGCATCTGTTTGCATGAACGCAGAACCATAACGGATATCAGCTGAGGCCTGTTGGACTATGTGATCATCCCAACCAGGTGATTTTGGCATGCTTCTCAAAGAAGTTGTATCGCTCCATTTTGCATCACCACGGACCTCATGATTTCCATTCATGTTGTGCTTTGGCTGCCTGTCATTTGGTGATTTGTTTTCGGCATAGACATTTTCATTGTGAGTGTAGCTGTACCCATCTCGGTGACTACCATCTACTGTCCATTTTCTGAACTCATCAGAACCAGAATCATGATGGGAATACTTGCATGAAGCACCTCTCCTGCACCTACCCTTCACAAAGTCCGTACAAATGTTTGTAGATCTTCTTCCTGAGGAATCATGATGAGATCTCAAAGATTTTTCATCCCTCTCCCGATCACCCCCAACTCTTCTGTCTAAATGCCTCCCTAAATTGGTGTGAGCAAAAAGACAATGGTCACCCTTTCTGCATCTCCCAGCAGCAAAATCTCTGCACAGTGGAGCTGAATGTCCGGATTTGTTACTTTGATCATTAAAGCTCGATTGCCTTCGTGGATTACGAGCAGGACTTCTGCTCCTGCTCTTGCTTCTACTTCTACTCCTGTTAATCATTTCAATATAAAGGCAAGGCAAAAAAAGCTTCAAACGTGTAAAAACAATTTCAAGTACAAAAGCTACAACAGATTGAAAATGATTATAATAGCATAGAAGGTATTTTATGCTAATAGTGTAAGAAATTAGATGATGGAATTAAGTATCTCAAGTTCTAAAGTTCAGGCACGAACACTATACCTGTACGACCTGCCTCGATTCTTAGATGAGTAGGCTCGACTTTGCTGCCTCCCTTCATCAGGACCAGTTGACTTTCTTGTAGAAAAATGTCCATCTCCTTCGAAGACAGGAATTTCTTCATTCATGTTCTCAGCCCTCTGGAGATCTCTTGTTCCTGACATGTGATCCCTGGACTGCATTCAAAGATCATGCTTCAGTATTTTTTTAGCATTACAAGTACACTGTTACTTGACTGAGTAATTACATACATCATGCTCGTGAAAGGAACTCCGGATTTTGTTGGAATGCGCATTGTCATGGTGATTTTCTGGTAAAATGTCTTCTTCCAGATCCCATTTAGAATTACGTCTCCTCCCATTGCCACTCATTTTATCCAGCCTGAATCCTGAGAAAAAGCAATTCCAGTTTCAGTAGAAAATAATCACATTTACAGATTGGATCCTGCGAGTAGTGAATGTGACATCCAACCCAACCCTAAAGCACGTACACTCTTCAACAACTTAGACAAATAAGAGTATAGTACCGGAATAGGTGGAGACAACAGTATTTGAGTAATTCATTACGTCAGATTAAAAAATAAATAAAAGATAGACTATTATGTATCCTATAGCATTCAGGTCTTAAAATATAAACTACAAAGGTAGGGGAACAACTAATTGCAATATGAAATTAGGGAAAAAGAAGAAGTGGTGAGTGTCAGTTCTAATCTCAAAACAATTCATGTGTATTCCAAATAAACGAGAAACAGATGTAGGTTGCAAACTACCATTGATTGGCTAGGTAAGTGTGTAAGCATTTTGATATAGCACCAATTGACAGGAGATGTGAAGAACTGTCACTATGAAAACTACTGAAACAGAAACACATATCTGGTGCGAGCATTAAGTATTCTTTTTCAGTAAACTGCTGATTCCAGACCCCATGTAACAACAGTAGTCATCTTCAAATGATGGCAATAGCCTTATACAATTTTTTCATGAAGCACATCACTTAGGGGTTAGGACAAGATGAATAGATATAGGGTCTGTTCGGTTACCTATAGTTTATTTGGTATTAAGGAGTTTATGGGGTTGAAATTTATGGATTTCCTTCAACTAGGTAGTGTTAGATTATGGGTTTATGGGGGGTTGAAGGGTAGTTTATATAAACTAGTACTACCAGCCGAAAAAGCCATAGTTGCTAAAATCCCCAATCATTTAAAACCATAAGTTCTCATAGTCAGTATCACACGAGGCCTGAGGGAAAAACTTTGGCGGAAACTATCAGAATTCCTATATAATCACTGCGATACCATGGGACGTACACGGAACAAATCTGAATAGCATATCTATTTTGACAGTAAACAATTGTAAAATGGAGCCAAGGAGATGATTAAGACAAATAAGCTATTTGAAGTGTAACATCTAAATGCATATAAATATGATCATTACAGAATCTTTGAGATCCTCCATCGGTAACGTTACTAATTCCTCTTAACAAATACATGCCCAAAACCTATAATTTTTTTATACTTACAAAGATTACATAGAAGCTTTCGTGCAGCATGAAGAGAAAGGATACTTAGTTTCTCTTCAAAACTTGCACAGATTTTCCTATCAATCGAGATTCTGATCTTATACAGCCTTTCAAACAAATCTAAGGACTGAAGAGGCTTTATTATCGACATCAAAAAACTACATCCTCTCCAACACGACTTTGAACAAGCATGAGCAGACAAATCATCAGAAGTCTGAAATGCTATGACTCAGCTTAGCAAGTTATCCCAATCCCGAAATTATGTCTTCTTCTATAATCATCAAGGCTCACAACTATTGCCCAAATCCATCCTTCACCTTCCGAGAAACACCAACAATGAGATATAAGGCCTCCTTTAGCTCAGCAAGAAACAGCATTACTAGCTCTACTTGCTCTATTCACCAGTCTCGTTTACCTCCAATTCTCCAAGCATTTATCACATTGAGTTACTGCAGGAAAATTTTCTTGTATTAGCATTTTGGAGTGAATTTGTCTTAGGTCACAGGCCAAGCTAAAACATGGAAAGAACCACCGTTTCGAACAAAAGAAGGTAGTTGTATCCCCTAAACATAAACCCCAAATGTCCAAAATAGGTGTGGATACCTAACTACATCTCCAGAGTCTCAAGACTTGCACCCTTTACTCCATAATGTACCAAGCCTAACTGCATACCCTTATTTCGTGATATAGACGATTTATTAAGCATCACAGACAACCAAAATATAAGAAAGGAATAGAAAGGGTCTAACTCATACTGCTAAAGTTATCATGAATCATATATTGAAGTAAATGAGTGATTTCACTCCACATAATTGACGTTTATACACAGCAAATCACACTCTTGAAGGCCTGTTGGCCGTTTGCAGAAAGATTTATCAATAAATAAAGAAGCTATAATTACCAAACAACAGTCATAATTACGTTTCAAATAATTCGCGAGTTTCATTCAGATCCACTAATAAGGGGTTCGATATAGAGCAATTAACCACACAAAGCTACAAGATTTATGATTAATTTCAAGATAATGAAATCCAACAAGAAACAATAGGCAGCCTAAATCCCCCCTTGTAAGTACCTCAAGTCGAGGCTTGAATACTTGGATCCGAGCATGAATTGGATGATAAATAAAAGAAGAAAACAAGGTGTGCTGAATTAGAGGCTTACCGATTAGAAGAGTGGAGCTGGGAGCTTTGAGAAGGGAAAGGTAAACCCTAGACGAAGAACACAACGAAGGCTGGTTAGAGCAAGAGCAGTTCGGGCGTGTCAGGCACTCGTAATAAAATGTAAGCGGAAAGCATAATTCCAGTTTGGACTTTTTAATTTTTTTTTTATTATGGCATATTTCATAGGGTAAATAAATAGCACAAAACCACCCTAAATTTACGGATATAGAACGTCACATTTTACCATAATTACAAAAATCAAATAAAACTTTGTTTAAATCTCATTTAATCTTTAAATTGATTTTTAGTGCTTAAACTTGGACAAATTCAACGTTTGAAGGTTCAAACTATATTATTTACGTTTTTTAAGTACAATTAATTTAGTACCCATACTGTGTGCGAGTATTTTCTAAAATATTATTTGCATATTGCATAATATATACAAAATATTTTGTGTGCTTATTTCAAAATAATTTTTATTATGTTGTTTTTTTCTAAAAAAACTAATATTTTGATTCTTATCATTATTCTCAATGAGTATCCTTTTTATTGATAGTTAATGGTTTATAATTTATTAAATGAAAAGTTGGAAGTTTGAATTTATTAAATATACATGATAAAAATATTAGTATAAGTATAAAAGAATTTGGTCAAGTAGGTTCTTTTCTATTTTCTTTTGTTTTGTGTACCCCTTTAATTTTATAATTTTTATTAATGGTAGGTAAAAGTAATTAGCTCCTTTTTTTAAAAAAAAAAAAGAAAGATGTGAATTTTCTTTCCTTTGTTACGTAAAAAGAATTGTTGACTTTTTTCTTTTGTTTTTGTTTTGCCTTTTTTTTTATATATTTTCTGGTATGAAATTTTATAACAGAAAATTAATACTAGAAATTCATACCAGAAAATTCATGCCAGAAATATCATACTAGAAAATTCATACCAAAAAATTCATACTAAAAATTCATACTAGAACTTCATACTAGAAAATTCATATCAGAAATATTATACCAGAAAATTCATACCAGAAATTTATATAAAAAAATTCTTATGAACAACCTCCTTCTCAGTTGCTTGCTTTTTATTGTCATAGCCTCCCCTAACAACACATATCCCTGCCCACTTGCAGTTACGCACGCCGGCCCCTCAATTCCCTTGTCACTGCACCATCCAAGCACAACTACACTTCCTCCCCAAGAGAGCCCCAACAAGCACAATTTTTGGTATGAACCCTAATTTCTGGCAGAGAAAGTAAAAGACACTAGCTACATTTATCCTAAACCAGATATGCTGCTATAAAACTCAAAACATACTTATCAATTATAAAATCATTGGCAACATAAATCCTAGTATAATACATCCTAGAAATTACAATAATAGCTTACAAGCATGGCATATTTAACTGACATCAACTACAAGACTAAACATACACTAGAAAGTAAAAGACAATAACCAACTAGATGAATCTCAAACTAGATATAGAACTCACAAATAATAATCAATCATAATTCGAGCTTGTAGCTTAGAAGATGAAACTCCAACTGTGTGTGTTAATCTTCTTAAATGTTGGTGTTCTTGGTCAATTCTAGTCCCTCCTTGTGCTTGTCTTACTTAGAAGGCTTGTGTAAGGTTAAAGAAGTGAGGGTTAAGGTAAGCTCTTTATTAAGGAGTTTTGACACATAGTTGGTCAATATTCTTTGTGGGAATACCTTGGTTCAATCTTCCTATATTTCCATTTATTTCATTTCGTACAATCATCTTCTTATCTATCCATTATCAATCCATCAAACTCACATTCTTCGGTTTGAAGTTTCATAAATCTCAGTCCAGTATACAAAATCTCGCCCGAGATTCATACCCGAGATTTGTTCTCAGAGGCAATTCGTGGACTTTCAATCTAGATTAGAAATTGCATATTCAACTCCACATCAGGATAGGAACGAGGAAATCTGATATTATGGCTCCCAAAGTCGGGAATGAGATTGTTGTTAGACCAGGACCACAAGGAGCACAATCAGCTGATTCATGTCGCGTCTTAATGGGAGTGACCGAGTTTAGAGAGTACGTCCAGCAGGTGGATGATGCATCTAGGAGGGGAGGGTGTGTTCCGGATCCTCCGGTGCCTACAAGGTCTGTTGAGGTGTCATAGGGAGTGACCCCGGTTCAAGCTGCACCTGAGAGAATAATTGAGATCATCAAGGTTTGGGATGAGTCAAGGGCACCAATGTCTGACGCATGGTTGAAGACTTTTAACCACATACGAGTACCTTCCTTTGACGGGAAGCCAAGATTAGAGGTGGAGCATTGGTTGGACATGTAGAGACTACTTTGGAGTTGATCTGGTTGCCCATAAGATCGGCGGGTTGGGATAGTACAAACTCTTTTTAGAGAACAAGTACAATACTAGTGGAGGGTTGTCCACAACAAAGTTACAGGATTTGAGCATATGAGGAATCTCATTAGAGAGTATTTCGTCCTACAACACTGAGGAGTGAGAGACTTCACGACTTTCTAGAGGCGCAGTTTGAGGATGTTCCGATCTCTGAGGCGATCAGGAAGTTCTAGGAGAAGTTGACATTACTCGGATCGGCTGCATCTCTTGGATCAGGATGTTTATTTATTCTCGGGGAGACTGAGAGAGAGTACCTCTCTTACCTTGCGGGATTTGACCGTGAGTCATTGCTAGACTACTAGGATAGGGTCTCAGTGTATGAGAGAGACAGGTTCTAGGAGAGTTGCTCAGTTTGATGGGCCAAAGAAGCGATTAAGGGCAGGATATGCTAGTACTAGAACATGAGCTTCTAGCTATGGACGAGGTCAAATACATGGACGACCGAGTTATCCTCCTACAACTCAGACTTCATATAGAGGACGACAATGTCACAACTGTGGAGGTTATAAACATATCCGGCCAGAGTGTAAAAATCCATTAGTGACATTTTCAAGTGCGGCAAGCCAAGGCATAGGACTATATTCTGCCATTAGGGAAGTGCTCCATCACAGTAGGGGTCTTCCCCCTTAAGGGTTTAGGGAGGTGGACAAAGACCACCACAATATCAGCCTCCGAGCCAAGAACAACAATATCGGGCCCCGGGTCATCCTCCTCCAAAAAGTTCCATGTAGGGACAAGGTCGTGGTCGAGGACGTGGTAGTAGTAAACTAATACCCGAGGAGCTCAGGCACGAGTGTTTGACTTGAGGAGCGTTGACCAGCCAGCCGCACTTGTGACTACATGTACTATATGGATTAAGGATTTACCTGTTAGAGTTCTGTTTGATACGGGTGCTACACATTCCTTTATTTTCGATGCATGTGTAGAAGGTTGTCCTTAGTTATAGTCGAGAGAGTGCCTTTCATAGTAGGGTTACCAGACGGTGGTAAGGTTAGAGGTTCCCGCGTGATTCACGATTGTTCCATTCGTTTGGGAAATTGAGATTGGTTAAAACTTCTTAGTCATGCGCTTAGTCCATGAGGACATCATCTTGAGGAAGGATTGAATGGCTAGACATGGAGCAATGCTAGATATTGGCAGGAGGACCGTGATTGTCACTACCGGGGTTGGGACCTTGGGATTTGGGAATTTTGGTGCGGTCATTAGTGTAGTGAGAGCAGCTAGACTGATTGGATAGGGTTGTGAAGCCTTCTAGTGTTATGCCATGAAAGAACATAAGAGTCTGGCGTTATAGGGGGTTTTGGTGGAGTACGAGTTCGTCGATGTATTTAGTGATGATCTACCAGGCTTACCTCCACAAAGGAGTGTTGATTTCAACATTGAGTTAGAGCCCAGTACGAGACCGGTCTCGAAGGTTCCCTATCGCATAACACATATTGAGTTGTTAGAGTTGAAGAAGCAGCTGGGTGAATAGGTTGAGAAGGGATTCATACGCCCTAGCATTTTTCCATGGGGAACACCGGTACTGTTTGTGAGGAAGAAGGACGGGTCAATGAGACTGTATCGACTACAAAGAGCTAAACAAGGTAACTATTAAGAACAAGTACCCTTTCCGTATATATGACTAGCTTGACCAGCTGCATGGAGCTACGGCGTTCTCCAAGATTGATTTGAGATCAGGATACCACCAGTTGAGGGTGAGAGAGCAGGACATACCTGAGACGGCTTTTCGGAATCGGTATGGCCACTACGAGTTTGTAGTGATGTCATTTGGGCTCATGAATGCGCCCGCCGTGTTCATGGAGTTGACGAAATTCTGGTGTACTCTAGGAGTCCAGAGGAGCATGCAAGACACTTGAGGATGATATTACAAGTTCTATAAGATAAGGAGCTTTATGTCAAGTTGTCCAAGTGCGAGTTTTGGATGTATGAGGAAGATTTCCTTGGGCATGTAGTTACTTCTGAATGGATCAAGGTTGATCCGGCGAAGATCAAGTCGGTATCTTCATGGCAGCCTCCAAAGAATGTTAAGAAGGTACACAACTTCTTAGGGTTGGTGGGCTATTACCACCGGCGTATGGAAGGGTTTTCCTTGATAGCCTGTTAGCATGAAATATTGTGATATTTTAGGCACGTTTTCTAAACGTATTTGATTCATATTGATAGTCTTTGATTGAACTTTGTGCATATGTGAGCTAGTATTACCTATATTGTCGATATGGATGTCTACACTAGTTCTATGTTGATTATAGGTGATTTGGAGCTATTTCCGAACGGAATCGAGCAAAAGAGGAGTTGATTTAGTGTGTCCATAGATTGAGGACATTCTTAGGAAGCAAATTGAAGTTTAGCTTGAGGAATGCACGAGGCTAGGGAAGAATCACGTTCTTGCCCTAAACCACGCTCTAAAATACGGCCGTACTACAAACCACGTTTAGTTCCACGGCCGTGGAACCTTGCAAGAGAAGTGTGATGCATTCCAGTAACTATTACGGTCGTGGAATATATGATGCAAACCGTGACATAATCCACGCCCTAAATTATGGTCGTGGAAACTTCCACGACCGTGATCTTGGCGAATCTTTTCGCCACACTTTGAAGCCACGATCTTTTGAAGATTGGGCCGGGCCAATATTTTATCTTGCCCTATAAAAAGACGGACGAAGCAAGATTCCGTCACCTTGGCTTAGAAGGGAATTTTGGCAATCCACGCTTCATCTTCGCTTAGAGAATTTCAACGCCGTTTGGCCTTCGCTTGGAAGCATTGATCATCTCATTGGAGATTGAAGTTCGCATCTGGGAATTGCCCTAATCTCGCACTTTTGGTGGAGATTGTTGTTGAGATCTTCGGATTGGCGGAAGATCGAAGCTTTTGGAAGATTTTGCAAGAAGACCTCTCTTCTTATTTAGGTTTGATTTGGAAAACGGATTGACATCCCGTTTTCCCTTCTTTCCTAAGGTTGTGATTGTTTACTTTAATTTGAATCCTTTGACAACATTCATTCTTGATTGTGACTTTGAGATTGGTTTGAAGATTATTGAAAGTTTTTGAAAGTTTTCATCTTTTTATCTTTTAATTCTTGAATTGATATCAACATGACTGTTATTGGCTAAAAACCCTTAACAATTCTAAGGTGAAGGGTTGATAGTTGTGGCTTAGATGATGATAGATCGATCGCAAACAGATTAGACCCTGAGAGTTAGAGAGAATCGCCGACAAACCATAAATTACGGCCTGTTCTTGAGTCCACGACCGTGGAACACCAAGAACTAACCGTAATTTCTCCTAAATCTACGAGCTTGCTTTTACTTTAATCCAAAGTTAAAGATTTGCTTTAACTTAGTTTAGACTTGTCTTTTCTAGGTGGTAGTGAAGCCTCAACAACCTCTACCTCGATTGTGAGTGTCACAACCTCAATCGGTCAAGTTAGTCTCGATCCTTGGGTTACAAGTTTGGGTATTTGACATAAATTCTCATCTTTAGAATCTTTCTATATTGAGCCTCAACAACCTGTATAGAGAGTGCCTTGTAGGTGAGTTACATAAGGTTTTTGGAACTTCACCGTACGATTACCTTACATTAGTATACCTTTGCATATCTCAACTCTGTCTTTATATCATTAAGTATATCTTGAATCGATTGCCACAGCTGGATACTTGGATCTTTAGGATTGTTGTTTTCCCAATATTTGCAAAACTCTCATATTTACTCGCTTGATAATCTGCAATCGAATTTGTTCCCACCCAAGTCCCTGTGTTCGATACTCTGGAATTCTTGCTTAGCTACGTCGATCCGTACACTGCGGGTTCGCTGCTTGATTCTAGTTTTATAAACTTAAAGCTTATTTGCACACACCTTTAGGGGCGAACAAGTTTTTGGCGCCGTTGCCGGGGATTTGGTTTAGGCCGAATTCGGTTATCGGTTGTCAAGCTTGGGAGCTTTGCTCTTGTTATTTGATATCTCTTTTGAGTGTTCTTGCAGGTTTGTGTTCTTAGGTACATACGAAGTTCTTGTTCCGGCAACGGAACAGAGTTTCACCAAAGAACAAGTTTTTGGCGCCGTTGCCGGGGACTTGGTTTCGGCCGAATTCGGTAGCCGGTTGTCAAGCTTGGGAGCTTGCTCTCGTTATTTGATATTACTTTGAGTGCATGCGCAGGTCTAGGAACACCGAAGATCTCTTACCTCTTGATCAAGAGCTAGAGAAAACCTTGAGGCAAAAGCGCAAGGAAAAGAAGATGGCCGAAGAACACGAACGTGATCTTCAAACGGAGTTGGCGGAGAAGGAAGCTCAACTCCAATGGAACGAGAACCTCCGCCGGGATGAAATGGATCGTCATCAATCTGAAGTTAGCAAACTGCAGGATGCGATGTTCCAAATGAGGATGGAGTTAAGCGACCTTAAGAATAAAGGAAGCAAGAAATCCTCAAGGAGGGGATCAAGAACTAGAAGAAGAAGCCACTCGTCCGCTGATGATAGTGACTCTTCCATGCCACCGTTAGAGGAGATTGATCTCACGATCAATATGAATCCTTTCCATCCACAAGGAGCTGCTAATCGCCGCATTCCACCTAGGAATGTGAGGGTCGAACGTGTGGATAATGAGCCAAGAACTCTTGGCCAGCGGATGGATCCAACACAACAACCACGCCGCTTGGGCGTGAATTTTGATGCTGAAGATGTGCAAGGGTTTAGCTTTAACCCTCAAGTTATTACTCTTGTTCGCCAAAACCAATTTGGCGGTACAAGCGCTGAATCTCCACACCAACACTTGCAAAACTTTGAGTGTATGATGGAGACGATGAGACCGAAGAATGCTACCACCAACAGCTACAAGCTCAAGCCTTTCTTCTTCTCCTTGAAGGGGAAAGCGTTATCTTGGTATCAAGCTCTTCCTAGTGGGAAACTAGATACGTGGGAAGACCTTTCCGCGGAGTTCCTCACCAAATTTTTTCCGCCTTCCAAAACGGCGGAACTTAGAGGTAAGATTAACGCTTTTTCCATGAGACCTAACGAAAGTTTGTTTCAATCTTGGGAAAGGTTTCAGGATTTGCTCTTGGATTGCCCTCATCATGGCATATCCAAGCTTGCCTTGCTAGAGATTTACTACAAGGGGCTGGATGCGGGAACGCAATTCAACCTCCAATCCCTCTCATGTGGAACGTTCATGGACATGAGAGAAGATGACGCTTGGGACTTCATCGAGAAGCAAGCAAGAGTCATAAAGAAGTATTCCCACCGGAAAGTGGAGGGAAATCGTGTGGAGCAAGGAGCTAAGCTCACACATGAAGCTCAAAATCAGATTTTCTCCCTCAACAATGAGATCAAAGAGTTGAAGGAGGCTATCAAGACCAACTTCCCAAAGCAACAAGGGAAAGATGTTGGTTATTTGGGCAACAACAATGGCGGCAACAACAATAACCGGAACAACAACCGGAATAATAACTGGAATGGAAACAACAACAACCGGAACAACGATTGGAACAACAATAGGGGTTCAAACAACAACAATTGGCGCTCAAATCAACAAAATTCCGGTAACTCTTACCCTTCCAACTCAAATTCACTAACTCCACCTTCCTCTTCCTCTACTCCTTTGAAAAGCCAGGAGCAATCATCTAATGGAGGAAACACTTTGGGGAAGGAGAAGCCCGATCCCATATTGGAAACGATTCTAGGAAAGCTTCAAGGGTTGGAGAACCGCCTCATCAAGGTTGATGATCAAGTCTCTAAGGTTGACAAAGCTCAAAAAGTTTTGGAAAACCAAATGTTCAACCACGCGGAGGAAGTTCCTAGAAATCAAGGGAAACTTCCAGGAAAGACGGAGGACAACCCTAAGGGAAGGGTGATGGCGATTACAACTAGGAGCGGAGTGACTACCACCGATCCGCAGCCTACGTTCGTTGAAGTCCCCATAGAAAAGGACAAGGAAAAGGGGAAGGAGAAGGAAGATGTCTATGTTCCTCCTCCAGCTTACAAACCTCCCCTACCATTCCCTCAATCTAGAGCGCGAGCGCGCCTAGACAAACAATTCGGTAAGTTCATAGAACTCATGAGTAAGCTGCATATTAATATACCCTTCATTGATGCTATTGTAGGTATGCCGACTTATGGTAAGTTCTTGAAGGAACTCCTCTCCAACAAGAGGAAGCTAGAAGATTTTGGTGAGGTCAAGATGAGTTCGGATTCTTCGGATCTCATCAAGACCATGAAGGAGAAAATGCCCCCAAAGTTGAAGGATCCGGGGTCATTTTGCATTCCCATTGGAGTGGGAGATGTCACATATGACGCTTTATGTGACTTAGGAGCAAGTGTGAGCATCATACCACTTGCATTGTGCAGGAAGATCGGTTTAGGCGACCCTAAATCGGTGAAGATGACGTTGTACATGGCGGATCGATCCATCACTCGCCCCGTCGGTATTGTAGAAGATGTCCTTGTCAAGCTAGGTAAATTCTTTGTTCCCATTGATTTTGTCGTGCTTGACATTCCTGCAGATAGTCCGGTCCCGATCATACTCGGAAGACCGTTTCTTGTAACTTCCGGCTGCATGGTCGATTGCAAGAATGGAAGACTCGCTTTTGATATTGGAGAAGAGAAAGTAGAGTTCGTTCTTTCCACTCTAGTGAAGGAGCCGATCTTCGACGAGGATATTTACGATGTCCAAGATGAAGAAGGTTTATCTAGGGAAGAGGTAAGTGCGATTCTCTTTAACGATCCTTTACAAAAAGTCATTACCATGAGTCTAACAGATGTAGGGGAAGAAGGAGAGTGCAAAGAGGAAATTGAAGCCTTAGAAGCACAAGAAGAGATGCATGAAGTGGAGTTTAAGAAACTCCACGATGAGGCTGAGAATGTTAGAATCCACGGTCATACCCTGTATTCCACGACCGTAGATTTCACAACCAAAATCGACCTCCATTCCAGGGGATTACACGGCCGTGGAACATATAGAGAGCCCGTAATTCTGGCCGTGGAAGAGGGTGATCGGCATACTTCTTCAACTTCTTTTGATTCTTCTCCAACTCACTCAACACCCTTAGAAACTTCTAAGGAAACGTCGGATGCTCCTCAAAGATCATTGGAAGCTCCGAAAGTGATGGAACTCAAACCGCTTCCTACTCATCTAAGGTACGCTTTTCTTGGATCTAATTCTACCTTTCCGGTTATTGTTAGCTCCGAACTAAGCATAGATGAACATGAGCAGCTCATGATTGTCCTTAGGAAACATAGAAAAGCCATAGGCTATACTATTGAGGACTTAGTAGGAATTAAACCCTCCCTATGTATGCATAAGATACTAATGGAGGAGGACTTTAGAACTTCAAGACAACCTCAAAGGCGGTTGAATCCGACCATGAAGGAGGTTGTCAAGAAGGAAATTCTTAAACTTCTTGATGCAGGTATCATCTATCCTATCTCCGATAGCAAGTGGGTGAGTCCAGTTCAAGTAGTTCCGAAGAAGGGAGGAATGACGGTCATCACCAACAAGAACAACGAACTCATTCCTACCCGAACCGTGACTGGATGGCGAATGTGCATAGACTACCGCAAGCTCAACAACGCAACGCGGAAGGATCACTTTCCATTGCCATTCATCGATCAAATGCTTGAAAGGTTAGCACAACATTCACATTTTTGCTACCTTGACGGTTATAGTGGTTTCTTTCAGATTCCGATACATCCGGATGATCAAGAGAAAACCACATTCACGTGCCCTTGGGGTACGTTCGCCTATAGGAGAATGTCGTTCGGGCTTTGCAACGCCCCAGCCACCTTCCAACGGTGCATGATGGTCATCTTCTCCGAATACGTAGAGGAAATCATGGAAGTCTTCATGGACGACTTCTCCGTATACGGTTCCTCTTTTAACGATTGCCTTTCTAACCTTTCTCTTGTTTTGCAAAGATGTGAAGACACTAACCTAGTTCTTAATTGGGAGAAGTGTCAATTCATGGTTAAGGAAGGAATCGTATTAGGTCACTTAGTCTCTAGTAGAGGGATAGAGGTAGACAAGGCTAAGATAGAGACCATAGAGAAACTTCCTCCCCCAATTTCGGTGAAAAGGATAAGAAGTTTCCTAGGACATGCTGGATTTTATAGACGTTTCATTAAGGACTTTTCTAAGATATCAAAACCTCTCACTAATCTATTGATGAAGGATGCGGTTTTTGAGTTTTCGCAGGAATGTTTGGATGCGTTTAACACCATTCGGCAAGCTCTAATTTCAGCACCTATTATCCAACCTCCGGATTGGACTCTCCCCTTCGAGATTATGTGCGATGCTAGTGACGTAGCAATTGGAGCTGTTCTTGGACAACGAAAGGAAGGGCGAACCCATGCCATATACTATGCTAGCAAGACGCTAGACGAAGCGCAGCTCAACTACGCCACCACCGAGAAAGAATTTCTAGCCATTGTCTACGCTATTGACAAGTTTCGCTCTTATCTTGTAGGTGCAAAGGTGATTGTCTACACGGATCATGCTGCGATCCGGTACCTCCTTGCGAAGAAAGATGCGAAGCCAAGGCTGATTAGATGGATTCTTCTCCTACAAGAATTCGATCTTGAGATCCGCGACAAGAAAGGTTCAGAAAATTCTGTTGCGGATCATCTGAGTCGCCTAACACATCTAAGGGACGACCATCTACCCATTGATGACTCCTTTCCGGACGAACACCTACACATCATAGAGGAGTGCATCAACGTGATCTCCAAAGGTAACGAACCGTGGTTCGCTGATTTTGTTAACTATTTGGTTTGCCAAGAGATACCGCCCGGACTATCCTACGCACAAAGGAAGAAGTTCTTTAAAGACGTCCGGGAATACTATTGGAACGAGCCTCTCCTCTTCAAGAGAGGTCCGGATGGCATCATTCGGCGATGTGTGCCGGAAGATGAGTTGCAAAGTGTCATCCGCCATTGTCATTCACTACCTTGTGGAGGACACGCTAGTTCGAACAAGACTAGCGCAAAGGTATTGCAATCTGGATTCTTTTGGCCTACATTGTTTAGAGATGTGCAATCTTTTGTTTCTTGCTGCGATGCTTGTCAAAGAACAGGCAATATTTCTAGAAGGAACGAGATGCCCCTCAACAACATCCAAGAGGTGGAGATTTTTGACGTTTGGGGAGTTGATTTCATAGGACCATTCCCATCTTCTTGTGGAAACCAATACATACTATTGGCGGTAGATTACGTTTCTAGATGGGTGGAAGCAATCGCCTCTCCACAAATGATGCCATGGTGGTGGTTAAGTTCTTCAACAAGACCATCTTCCCGCGATTTGGGACACCAAGGACTATCATTAGTGATGGAGGTTCTCACTTCATAGCCCGTCGCTTTGAAGCTCTTCTAGCTAAGTATGGGGTTACTCACAAGATCGCTACCCCTTATCATCCACAAACTAGTGGACAAGTTGAGATCTCAAATAGGGAGATCAAAGGAATCTTAGAGAAGACGGTTTCAAGGACTAGGAAGGATTGGTCCTTGAAACTTGACGATGCATTATGGGCGTACCGGACTACGTACAAGACTCCCATAGGAACCACACCATACAATCTTGTGTATGGAAAGTCTTGTCACTTGCCGGTAGAGCTGGAGCATAAAGCGTTTTGGGCTATCAAGTGGCTGAATTTCGGCATAAAGGAAGCGGGAGAGAAGCGTCTCCTAGACATCAATAAGCTGGATGAACTTCGCTTGAACGCCTATGAAAACGCCAAGATCTACAAGGAAAGAGCAAAGCGTTGGCATGATAAGCATATCATTCCAAAGGACTTCAAAGAAGGAGATCAAGTTCTCCTCTTCAATTCAAGACTTCGCCTCTTTCCAGGTAAGCTTAAATCCCGTTGGACCGGACCCTTTCTAATTAAGCGTATTTTCCCCCATGGTGCAGTTAAAGTATGGGGTGAAGCGAGCGGAAGTTTTAAGGTGAACGGCCAACGACTAAAGAAGTATACGCCGGAACTCCAAGCTGAGGAGTTTGCGCCTACCGCACTCGAATAAGTGTGAGATTGGACTAGCTACGGACCTTAAACAAAGCGCTTCTTGGGAGGCAACCCAAGGTATTGCATTTTCATTTTTGTTTTTGATTCATAGTTTAGCTTAGAATAGACGTTTTTGCTTTGTTTTTGCCTCGATTTCTTCCGGTATGTTCGTGTTTTTGGTTGTAGGATCAATGGAAAAGGAAAAGAGGAGGATGATGTTGAAGAGGAGTGACGAAATTTGGACTTTGAAGCTTTACAGAAGGTTTCACGGTCTAAATTACGGTCGTCATAGCTACAGTGGCCGTAATTCCCAAAAGCCTTTGAAAAATCACCAAAACCACGGTTCCGTACACTTCCACGGTCGTGGAACACCCCGACAGACCGTGATTTTCAAAATTTTGCCTGCAACTATATAAGCCACGTTCTTCACAAACTCATCCCAAAAATCCCTCTTTCCACGACCTAATTGCCGAAAATCCACGACCTCCTCAAAATCCTCGTTTCTTAATCGTTTCTAACGATTCTTCTTCCCAAACTGCAGCAAATTCAACCACAAACAAGATCCAAGCGACGAATCGAACGGAAATTCACCAACAAACGCGCATTTTGGATTTTTCAATCCGAAAAAGAGGTTTCTCTTCCCTTCTTGATTCTCGCCAATTTGGTTCGTTTTTGCTATAGATTTTTAAGAAGAACTGATAAAGACTGGAAGGAATTAGACTAGGTCTACTTGTTGTGGTGATTGCTTGTGAATTTGCTGAGATTTGTGAAATTCTGAGACGAACCACGGCCTCTGGGTAAACCACGGCCGTAATTCTTGAAGAACAGACCGTAATTTTTGTGTAGAATGGATTTTGTAAGGAGAGTATCGGGAAGGATAAAAGAGAAGAAGGGTGAGCAAAATAAGAAAAGGAAAGGCAATCCCTCCACCTCCTCATCCTCTAGGGCACCACCACCCTCATCTCCTTCACTACCATCTTCACCTTCACCTCTATCCTCACCTCCTCACCCTAGAGTCCCGACCATACATGAGAACCATCTCGCTGCTTTCGAGAAGATCCAGAAGAGGGCAGTGATTGGCCCTAGATATTTGTTGTTGGAGGATCTATATCCTCTCAACATAGTTGATGATCTTACTTGGCTCTTGGATAGATCCGGATTAGTTATCTTCTCGGCTATCCGAGAAGACGCCTATGAGGAGATCACCCGGGAGGTTGTAACGTCTTTCGAGCACAGCCACGTAGATAGGACCGTCTCTTTCCGTCTCATGGAAAGAGACTACCATTTGAGTATCGTTGAGTTTGGGACTATTTTTGGGTTTCATGAGACCTTCAATGGTCGATTTCCGAGTGGTGTTTACCCCAAGGATTTTTGGAAGGAAGTTGCAATGATTTACGCCGATGAGGACCGTTGGCAACCCGCTGATACCAAGGCTAGATTGATGTACCATCTAGCCTTGAAGATAGCTCACCGTGTTCTTTCGGAGTGTCTCTTTCCTAGGACGGAGACGCCCCAAAAGATCAAGACGGATGAGCTATTCTTACTCTATTGCATGCTTTATGGACGCCGTGCAGATTGTGCTACTCTCTTGGCTGCTACGATGAGTAAGCTCAAGAACAAGTCGAAGGGAAACATCGGATATGGTGGGATAGTTACCCACATTGCTAGGAGTTTTGGTGTGGATTTTTCTGCTTGCACCCGCATACCAGCCGTTCCTTTAGGGCTACATGCCTTCATGGTTAGGGGTCTCATTTTCCCCACACATGGAGGTCCGCCTTATGCGGGCATGCCTTGGGAGAGTAGGACAGGTAGGGGTATAGAGTGGCTGCCGGAGTATTCCATTATGGCGGGACACCATAATTGGAAGGAGACGTTCGCTGCGATGCATACGAACAGGATAGTAGCTCCCCCTTATGTCCCACCACCGGTTGTCGAGGAGGAGGATATGGGAGATCAATTTGAGAGTGGAGGAGGAGCGGAGCAGGAGTTTGGCACGTTTCCGGACCAGCCGGAGGCGGCCCCAAATGTACCTAGACGCTCTCCACGTCCAGCTAGAGCCTCAGGCTCGTCATCTCGCTGCGCTAGCGTGAGTGAGAGGCCTACGTGGATGACCACACCTCCCACATGGTATGGCGTTCCCCCTCCTTGGTCCATGGAGCAGCCAGCAGCACCACCACCAACACCAGCACCATCCGACGCCCCAGCATGGTACAGTCACGCCCCGGGATGGTACGAGCAGATGCCGGATTGGGCTACCGGACTTTCAGAGAGAGTTGGAGCATTGGAGATCCGGGCCGACGCTAGAGACGGACGCCTCGACGACCTCGACCACATGATGAGGGACGTCTACCGCCAACAGTTTGGGCGGCCCTACGACTCCAGCTTCTCCCCATTCCCGCCTCCGCCGGCACCGCAGTGATTCGATGCATGACCGTTCGTTTTAGACATTCCCGCCACCACTTTGTAAGTTTCTTTTTCTTTTCTTTCTTTTCCTTCTTTCTTTTGAACATTAGGGACAATGTTCGTCCTAAGTATGGGGTGGGATGTACTAAAAAGTTTGTAATAACTCTACTTACTATGTTCGCTTTCATTTGAGACTATCGTTGCATGTTCATTATGTGTTGCACGTTTCCTTATCGCATTACATGAAAAATGACTTGAAAAACCCATAAAAATTGAAAAATTTTGAAAATTTTGAGCTTCTAATGAATTGAGATGATTTCCATGATAATCACTACTTGTGAATTGAGTTTGATGACAACTGCATGCTTAAAAGGATTGTGAATTGAAAAGAATTTGAATGAATGAATTATACCTCTTTTGCAAGTTTCATAATGTGATTATGTTACCTAAATCATGCTAGGAAATTGAAGTTGAAATCACGTTATAAGTTCTTATACTTCTTGTTGAAATGATTAAGGCAATTTGATACTTTCTTTCTTCTTTCTTTGATCATCTAGCTCCTCATTGAAATATTAGCCTCCTTTACCTATCCGGGAATTTGGAGAAGTGAATGAGAAAAAGGCATGTTTGATGTGGGAGGGCCATGAGAGCAATTATTTGCAATCAAATGAATAGAAAGAAATTATAGGTTTGGGGAAGTCAATCATGACGATGAGTAACTCGGCGCCATTCACATAACCGGGTGTTTGTGTCTTGCCAAAGTCGGATTGAGCGATATTCCTAGCGGATTATGGTATGTGCGCTAAGGGTTTGAGGCATCTCTTGAAAAATTGAGAAACGCCGATCTCCTAGGCTTCGGTTTTTGTGCACCTCTGTCCATAACTCCAAAAGTAAAGTCGAAAAATGAAAAGAAGAGAGCGAAGCTCTAAGTGAAGTGTTGCGGGAACCACATAAGAAGAAGAAGGTAGTTGTCCACTTTCCCGGATTCATGCACCACTTTCCCTTAAAGTTCTCCCTTCCCTTCCACATTCTAGACCTTTTCTTTGAAAGTCATTAAGATCAAAAGAATGTTATATGACTTGGTGATCCAAATTGAAGTTTCTTGTGATTGATTTTGATAATGTTTGAAGGTTATAATGCTTGTTTAGAAGTTAAATTTATTCATGAATTTTCTTTGCTTTTTACTCTTTAATTGAGTGTGTGAAAGTTTGATGAACGATTGAAGCAAGGTTTGAGAATGATCTATTCTTTAGAAGTCACATTCACCCAAAAAGAAGGTACACATATTTCATCCTAACTCTTGTTTAAAGCTTTTTGAAAGACCTTGCTTAGGGACAAGCAAGTGTTAAGTATGGGGTTATTTGTTAGCATGAAATATTGTGATATTTTAGGCACGTTTTCTAAACGTATTTGATTCATATTGATAGTCTTTGATTGAACTTTGTGCATATGTGAGCTAGTATTACCTATATTGTCGATATGGATGTCTACACTAGTTCTATGTTGATTATAGATGATTTGGAGCTATTTCCGAACGGAATCGAGCAAAAGAGGAGTTGATTTAGTGTGTCCATAGATTGAGGACATTCTTAGGAAGCAAATTGAAGTTTAGCTTGAGGAATGCACGAGGCTAGGGAAGAATCACGTTCTTGCCCTAAACCACGCTCTAAAATACGGCCGTACTACACGGCCGTGGAACCTTGCAAGAGAAGCGTGATGCATTCCAGTAACTATTACGGTCGTGGAATATATGATGCAAACCGTGACATAATCCACGCCCTAAATTACGGTCGTGGAAACTTCCACGACCGTGATCTTGGCGAATCTTTTCGCCACACTTTGAAGCCACGATCTTTTGAAGATTGGGCCGGGCCGATATTTTATCTTGCCCTATAAAAAGACGGACGAAGCAAGATTCCGTCACCTTGGCTTAGAAGGGACTTTTGGCAATCCACGCTTCATCTTCGCTTAGAGAATTTCAACGCCGTTTGGCCTTCGCTTGGAAGCATTGATCATCTCATTGGAGATTGAAGTTCGCATCTGGGAATTGCCCTAATCTCGCACTTTTGGTGGAGATTGCTGTTGAGATCTTCGGATTGGCGGAAGATCGAAGCTTTTGGAAGATTTTGCAAGAAGACCTCTCTTCTTGTTTAGGTTTGATTTGGAAAACGGATTGACATCCCGTTTTCCCTTCTTTCCTAAGGTTGTGATTGTTTACTTTAATTTGAATCATTTGACAACATTCATTCTTGATTGTGACTTTGAGATTGGTTTGAAGATTATTGAAAGTTCTTGAAAGTTTTCATCTTTTTATCTTTTAATTCTTGAATTGATATCAACATGACTGTTATTGGCTAAAAACCCTTAACAATTCTAAGATGAAGGGTTGATAGTTGTGGCTTAGATGATGATAGATCGATCGCAAACAGATTAGACCCTGAGAGTTAGAGAGAATCACCGACAAACCATAAATTACGGCCTGTTCTTGAGTCCACGACCGTGGAACACCAAGAACTAACCGTAATTTCTCCTAAATCTACGAGCTTGCTTTTACTTTAATCCAAAGTTAAAGATTTGCTTTAACTTAGTTTAGACTTGTCTTTTCTAGGTGGTAGTGAAGCCCCAACAACCTCTACCTCGATTGTGAGTGTCACAACCTCAATCGGTTAAGTTAGTCTCGATCCTTGGGTTACAAGTTTGGGTATTTGACATAAATTCTCATCTTTAGAATCTTTCTATATTGAGCCTCAACAACCTGTATAGAGAGTGCCTTGTAGGTGAGTTACATAAGGTTTTTGGAACTTCACCGTACGATTACCTTACATTAGTATACCTTTGCATATCTCAACTCTGTCTTTATATCATTAAGTATATCTTGAATCGATTGCCACAGCTGGATACTTGGATCTTTAGGATTGTTGTTTTCCCAATATTTGCAAAACTCTCATATTTACTCGCTTGATAATCTGCAATCGAATTTGTTCCCACCCAAGTCCTTGTGTTCGATACTCTGGAATTCTTGCTTAGCTACGTCGATCCGTACACTGTGGGTTCGCTGCTTGATTCTAGTTTTATAAATTTAAAGCTTATTTGCACACACCTTTAGGGGCGAACATAGCCTGACCACTTACTTGTCTATTGAGGAAGACCATCCAATTCATTTGGTATGAGCCATGTCAACAGAGTTTTGAGGAGCTGAAGAGGAGATTGATTTCTGCTCCGATATTAGCACAACCAGAGGGTATTGAGGATTTTATGGTATATAGTGATGCATCCAGGCTGGGCTTGAGATTTGTCTTGAGGTAAAGAGGTAAGGCCATTGCATACACGTCTCGACAACCAATGACGTATGAGGAGAATTACCCGACTCGTGACCTAGAGTTATTTACAGTGGTTCATGCCCTTAAGATCTAGTGTCACTATCTTTATGGAGCAACTTGTCAGATCTTTATAGGCCATAAGAGTTTGAAGTACCTATTCACCCAGTAAGAATTAAATAACCGCCAAAGAAGATGATTGAAGTTGATCAAGGACTTTGACCTTGAGATCCTATATCACCCGAGAAAGGAGAATGTAGTTGTCGATACTCTTAGTTGAAAGACGTCTCAAGAGAAGGCGATAGCTCGTTTGACTGCGTAGCCTCAACTACAGAGGGAAGTGTAGTGGGTAAAGCTCTCCTCTAGTCCAACAATGCTTAATCTTGACCCGTTGGTAGGTTACACATTGAGCTACATACCTAGCTACATTTGTCTTCAGACCACCCCAACAAAAGGAACGTCTCACGTCCTTATACATCTTGCTAGCACCGGGGTGTACTGAGTAGGGTGTAGGGCGAGCCTCACCCAATGTCCTATGTCTCAAACCACTATTAGATGGTACACACAAACTCTCTTGGCATCTCATCACTCCATCGGCACATATAGAAAATGGTGGCGCCTCACCTCGAGACATTTTGCCTTGGATCTTGGTCAAAGTCGGGCAACTCTCCTGCTTTTGTCGGATCTCTCCCAGCAGGTCAAGTAGTAACTTCAAAGTGAACAAATGACTACTCGAGTCCGGAAACTAGATCTCAACCTTAGTTCCGCAGTGGAAGTGGGAGGACATCTCCATGAATTTCGTTAGAGGATTGCAACCTAGTAGGAGTTTTGACGCCATATGGGTGGTAGTAGACCGACTAACGAAGATTGCACGTTTCATTCCTTTCAAGAAGATGTGGCCGGTGAGTCGTGTAGTTGAGGAGTTCACTAGACAGATGGTGAGACTCCATGGGGTGCCGAGGACTATCGTTTCAAATAGAGACGGACGATTCACCTTGAGATTGTGGCAGTAGGTGCATACGGCATTGGAGACAAGTTCCACTTTACCACAACATATCATCCTCAAACTGAAGGTCAGTCTGAGAGGACCATTCATACATTACAGGATATGCTATGGCCTTGTGTGTTGGATTGGGGACAAGTGTGGCCAGATCATCTCCCCTTAGTGGAGTTTTCGTATAATAACAATTGGCATGCGTCTATTGGGATGGATCCTTATGAGGCATTGTATGGACGGAGATTCCGTACACCCCTATGTTGGGATGATCCTAGGAGAACGGTGGAGTAGGCCCAGAGTAAATACAAGACAACATCGCTCGAGTAGCTTTAATTTGAGAGTGTATGTTAGCAGCACAAAGTCGGCAAAAACTAAACGCCGACAAGCGCGCCGACCTCTAGAGTTTAGAGTGGGTGCCCATGTTTGGCTAAGAGTATCACCAACGCGAGGGCGCCCGACGTTTCGGCATCAAGGGGAAGTTGAGTCCCCGATATCGGGGTTGGACCTTTTGAGATCTTATAGCGGGTCGGAAAGGTTACATACCAATTAGCGCTTCCACCCGCACTAGAGGGTGTCCACCTAGTCTTTCACGTGTCTCAGTTGAGAGAGTATATACCAAATACAAGACATGTCATCCGCTACGAGGATTTGACCGTCGAGCCGGATCAAACCTTTATGGAGTATCCAATAGCCATTCTAGAGAGGAGTGCTAGATGCTTATCCCTAAGGACATACCGATGCTACAGATTCAGTGGTCTAGACGGGGGGGGGGGGGTGATAGAAATACGGGCGATCTAGATCGAGGAGAAACTTCAACTACTTCTTCTTGATCGTTCGAATTAGATCAAATGTAGGATTTGGGTGGCGGAAGCGTTTGGTTGATCTTTCAAAAGGATCCTCGAGTATGAGCGCTTGGATCAAAGACTAGATCCAAGATAAGAACTTTAAGAGAGTGGGAGAAGAAGGTGATGCCTAAACTAAGTAAGAGGATTTTCCCTTCACAATACTTGGATTTAACTTAGACATCGTTTTACAAATGAGCCAAGTCATCCTTATATAGTAGATGGAGGTCATACAAAGAGTCCAAACATAAATGACTGAATTAAAGTCGGAATTAAGTTCCGAATATGAAAAGCCTAAAATATGAAATGTCGGAATTTAATTCACGGAATTAAGTTCCGGAATTAAAGTTCCGAAATTAAAGTTCTGAATATAAAAAGACTTATTATTAAATAGCCGAATAATAATAAATGTCTTCAAAATGTGCGGGTCCTTCTAGCCGGAAACACGGATGGCATCGCCATCTGGGGGCGTATCAGGGGGGGAGGGGGGGATGAGGCTAAATGAGAGACAGAGGATAACATTTAGGAGGAATTATCCTTAGGGTTATGCAGAGTTAGTTGCAACCTTAGGACTGACGGGTTAGTTCTCGGATTTGTACTTGTGTGATATCATTTGACTACTTGTTTGCTTTCATGTTTGGTTGTTATTTAATTGATTGTTTCATGTCTTGGTATGTTAGGTTATGTGCATTGACTAGTGTGGATTTAGAAAGGATAATGTCTTCAAGGATAGCGGTTGATAAGTTTCGGGACGAAGCTTATTTTTAGGGGGAACTGATGTAACAACCGGAAAATTTCATTGCGGAGATCCGACCCATGAAGGTTTGGAAGCACACCAACTAGGCCATGAAAAAGCCATTGTGGGATGCCGACGCGGTCGCGCAAGCTTCCTACGGCTGCACGGTTTTCACCGCAATCGCGCATGTTTTCTAACGCGGTAGCGGAGGCCTCGGTCGCGGAAGCCACAATCGCGCATAATTCTCACTGCGGGTGTGTATGACTGTAGATCTCGCCCATATCCTTCTTAACCGCTTTGATTCTTTCATTTTTGCGTATACATGACCTTTTTCTCCTTTCTTATACACGTAGCAGCCTCCTCCTTCCCTTTAACGTGATCCCTAACATCCTTTCCTATTCTCTCATCAAGCTCGCTTCTCATTCCTCCTCCGTTACCTTCATCCTTTTCACTCGAGCAAGTAACACCAAAAAGCCTCGTAGTATTCTCTTATCCTCTTTGTGAGAGTGAATAGGGAGACACCAAAAGCAATTGCCTTGTTCATGTGTCCATGCACGTAAACGGATAACAGTGGCCAACCTCCTTCTTCACACACAATCTTCACAACCTTCATCCTCCAAGCCTTCGCACAAGTCGACAACAACGTAAGCACTTCAATCCCTTTCCCTCTTTGCCTTTAAATGACAACAAGTCAAGTAGACTTGTCTCGTCTCTTTCCTTGTGTAGTGTAGACTGTTCGCTCCAAACGGTGTGTGCAAGCTTTAAATTTATAACCCAAGACGTAAGCTTAAAACAAGGATGCGAACCCGCAGTGTACGGGTCAATCGTAGTAAAAGCAAGAAATTCCGGGGTGTCGATCTCAGGAACTTAGGTGAAACAAAGCAAGTATAGGTTGTCAATATTGCAACTAACCACAAAAACAATTAAAGCAATCAAAGATGATAAAAAGTCAATTAAAGGAATATGCAATTCTAGGGATTAAAGCATCTAGTTGTGGTTCCAACTCAAGATCTAAAGATAAACGGAAAAAGCTGAGATTTTGCAAAGGGAAGGTGTTACTAAAGTGGAATAGATCACCGGGTAAGTCTCACTACTCACTAATCCCAAACCGTAACTCCTATTACCGGGTAAGTCTCAAGGAATTAAGGAAAAGAACTATAACCTCAAACCAACACACCACTTAAGAGAACAGAATCAACCTTTACCGGGTAAGTCTCAGGCTAACTCACAAAGATGGGATGAAGGCACACTCAAACCCCAATAAAGGATAAACCTTTATTACCTACTCTTATGATCTTGGGTAAACAAACAAAGGAATTACCGGGTAAGTCTCATCTTAAGCTTGCATTGAACCAGGAAAGGTGTAATAAGAATTGGATTTGGCAAACTCTAACACTTAACTCTCAGTTTCGGATCAGAAAAGTCACCTCGGTCAGACGAATTCCACCCCGGCCGAGATGTTCATCGATTGAGCGAGATGTTATAGGGTTAAGGATAAAGACTCGAGCTTTCAGGGTCCTACTGGAATTTAAGATTATTCTATGATTGTTTTTCTCACAACCTTCAGCCAATCACCCTAGAATCACACAAAGAAATTAGCCAATCATCATCATAAAAGCAATAATCAAATATGAGGGAAGAAGGTGAATAATTGAACACAAAAACCTTAAGAACAAGGCTTCAATAACTGAATCAATTATCAAACAAACAAGCGTTCCTTGGATCACAATCCAACAAGACAATCAACAAAGAAGAGAATCTAAGAGAATCTTACAAAACCCTTCACAAAAGCTATAAAAGCTATCAACTTCCTTCCTTCAATCTTCCTTCAACCTTCCTAAAGTCCTTCCCAACTGCTGGATGCCACATCTTGCCGTTAGCGGATGTTGGATTTGTGGAAAATCCAACCCTTTATATAGGAAAACTACCCTCCAAAGATAAGATATCTTGAAAAGATATTTTCCTAATAAAATATATCTATCTCTCATAAATAAATCCCCAAAATATATGATTTTCCTTCCAGGAATCCAGCCTAAAAATATAAGATCCTTCCTTCCAAAAATAAAAGATCTCAGCCAAGAATAAAATATATCTCGCCGCGTCCAAGGTGTTCGCCTCGGTCGAGCCGCTCCTCTGGATCACCTCGGTCGAGATGGTACTATAGCTGACCGAGGTGGCTCTAAACTGAATGTGAAATCTCTCAAATCTGGTCCAAAGTAAATCTCTAATCCATTTCCATGCTTCCTGGATTCTTCCTTAAGCTCCATTTTGATGCAAAACGTGCCAATTTACCTACGATTACAACGAAACTTGGTGTAGACCTCGATTCCCGCAAAGGTAGATGAAATGACAATATAATCACATAATATATATTCAAACATGCAGATTATTGAAGATAAAACGTTTAAACAGGTCCCAAAATATAGACTATAATTCATGCTATCATAGACGGTGACACTAAGTAGTCGGCACTCTTTCTTCTACGCAAGAACATAAACAAACAACAACCCATATGTCTTACCGCGGACGGGCAAGTTTCTTCTCGCGGTCGCCTACAATCCTTCATACGGTCGCACAAGTCCTCTCCCCGCAGTCACGCAAACACTCTTTTTGCGGTCGTGCCTACCTTTTCCCGCGGTCGCGTATTCCCCGCAGAGTTTGCAAAGTAACGAGCATCCAACTTCAGAGTCAAATCTAGGTATAAAAGCCTCATCTTGCTGCTACATTTTTTTATAAGTTATAGTCTATATAGTGTAGTTCACCGTGATAAATTTTGGGATCGATCCAACAGTTGGATTTAGATTTGTGACGTCATGAAGTAGGGTACAAACTTAGTTGTTAAGAGAAAGGAGATTTGGCTAAGTATGCAATATAATGTTCTTAGAGACCATTTTTGGGTTTTTGTGTGAATCTTGAGAATTAGTAATCTTTTAGAGTTGACATCATGTTGTTGGATATTAACATAGGTTTATGAATCTTCATAGAGCCTATAGATTTTTCTAGATCACATGGGTAAATTCCTCTTTTTATAGAAAAGGGTTAGTTTAGTACGTTTTCTTAGATAGTAGTTGTTAACCTAAAAGTTGGAAAATTCTAGATGTCGGATGAGTTATATTGATCCAAGTTTCCTTTTATGATCAAACAGTTGAGATCATACTCATAAGGGATGAAGTGATAACATTAATTGGACTTGACTTAATACAAATAAGTCCTTTGGGCTTACTTATCTAGCTTTTTTATTGTTGGTGTGTACCATGATTGTGGTGTGTGATTTGTATGTCTCCTAATTATAACTTGAGTAGGACGACGTTGTTATTAATTGAGACTCAAGTGTATGTATAACGGGTTATGACATCACTGCTTAGCTCGGACATGAATTGGGAGGTCCTCCGCGACTAGCCCATACATGGTATACGGCGAGATGCATTGAACCACTCATGTTGGTATACAAGGACGGAGGCGGGGGTTGAGAGACCCTCGTGCCACACAATCAGTTGAATTGGAAGTGAATCACTTAATATAAGATAATAATCGGACTTTTGTGCAAACATGGTGTGTGTTTAATTTCAGTATTGATGTTGTGTGTGCTATTTTAGTTCACATGATATTTAGTTTGTTAGCTAATGGTTTTATCCTATGTTGTTAGATGTATTGCATGATAGGATAGTTACTGAGTGATCCGGACGGGAGTAGTCAACTAGGTTCCTTGTGTGTTGTAGGACGAGAATTGAGTTTCTTTTATTTCAGTCTTCTTCTTTTGTTTTGGTTGTCTTTGGATTATCGTACTCATGTAGTACTTGACTACAATGTTTCATGGAGATCATGACATTATTGCATTTTTGTTTCTATTCAGTTTTCCTTTATTTGTGCCTTATTGTTAGATCTAGTAAAATTGTTGTCAGACTAGAGTCATGACCCATTGTGAGGTTCTAACATGTAGCACCCCAAGTTTTGATAATTTGGGGTGTTACAAAATTGAGATCGGTTCCTAGCAATTTTTTAGCAAAACCTGAAAATCCTACACTGCTAGCAAAGAGTATAAAAAATTAATGTAATAATATAATATGTGTATCTATGTTTCCTTGTCCACTAGTGTTCGAGCTATTTGGACCACCTTTCACATTTTACTCTCTATATTCAATGAAAAACACATTTCGGATTGCGTTTTATAAATAAATATTTATACATGCGGTTTAAGATCCTATTTCTTAATCACTCTGTCATAAAATGTGCTATTTTGGTGAATAAGTTTCATGATTTGTTAACTAGGTAACTTTTTTTATATTTTTCTTTGACATTTTGCTAAAAAAAAAAAAAGAAAATCAAAGAGGATATGAAAAACATATTATAAGTGTTTTTTTGTAAAGGTAAATTCATAAAAAGAGAAAAATAGCATAACTAGATTTGTTACGACCTAATTATACTAAAGTAGTAGAGTTTATGTACAAGCCTACGACTTGGGGTGTACGGCAAAAAACAATCATACACAAGGTATTCTAAAAAGGCATGCAATCCTCTTGGACATACCAGTAACCTGAAGCCAAAAGTCATGAGAAAACATGTAAACCTGGCATAACTCATGAGGCTTGTTCACCTTCGGCAAAACCATCAACAAAAATAAACACTCACAAGCCGAACAAGTGCCCAAACCTCGGGTCAATGGCTAGTCCACCTTCGTCAAATCCATCAGCAACCTAGATCCTTTCCTGATACACATAGCTAAAACATCATAGTATGGAGCGTTGTGTATCTCCAATAAAGACCAACTACTAGGATGCAATCCTCTCTATAGCTCTAGCTTCATCTCCAGCGGGAAAAAACTTATGAAACAAAGTGTAGATATGAGTCTTGATCCTCCTCACTAGAACATCTATCGGAATCCTATTTTGGTCAAATACCATGACATTCCTGGAATTCCAAAGGTAGTAGACCATGGAAAAAAATACGTAAATCCTAGATAAGCTTGTCCAACTCCTACCATGTACGGTGTGAGTCAGTCAGTGTAATATCTCTAGTCTGGTAATAACATCGCTGGGAACCCCAAAATCCACTCCAACCTGCCTCCACACCTCTTGTGCATATGTGCATCGAAAGATCAAGTGGTTGTGCGACTCACTCTCACTCATACACAAGCTACAAGTAGGATGAATATCAAGAAAATGCAACCTATCTCTGGTAGATAACCGGTCAGTGATCGTCATCCATAGTATAAAGCAATGCTTGGGCGTATTGCCCGTGTCCCAGACTACTTTGTGCCAATCCACCTCTTCTTTGTGTGGTCTAATCATCTCATATGCTTCAGCGACTCAGAATCTTTGTCCATGGCAACAATGCTCAAGTATCTCCTTCAATGATGTGGTCTTGTCAGTGAACTCAATCATCTCATCTCTAGCCTTGAGAATATCCTTTACCAAAGGCGATCCCCAACGAGTAACAAACCACTACTCTAGCTCTGTGGTGTACATGTATATGCAGTGGATCCATCTGATCCATAAACTATCACGCTGATCATGTATGTGGTAGTAGTACTTGTACATGAATGCTACGTGCCAAGACTTGAGATCTAGTAGTCCTAAGCATCCCTCCGTCTTTGGAAAACAAACTGTAGACCATGTAACACGGGGACAACTCCACAAGAATTGCCTGCAAAGACTAGTAACTCTATCAAGCACCAATGTGTGTTAGGACTAGGAAAAGAGAAAGCGAGAAACTCGTTGTACCCTGCAAAACTGCCCTGATCAACTCTGAGCGACCGGCAAATGAAAAGTGTCTCTTGTTCCATGAACTAAGATGTCTTCCGATCCTATCAACAAGAGGATAATAGTCTCCAGATCGAAGAATAGTGGGAGAAATAGGAACTCCCAAGTATTTGAAAGAGAACTCCCCTGCCGCGAAACCCGAGAGTTGCGTCAACTCAGCCGCCTCCTCGTCACCATAAATGCTAAGTAGATCGAGGATTTGGAGAGATTGACATCCAAACCTGAGATCCTCTCAAATCAACGAAGACACTCTATCAGAGTCTTGATAGACCCTCTATCTCCCCGGAAAAACAACACCACATCATCCACATACATAAGGTATGAGATCTTGAGTTCCTCACAATACTTATTGAATATGATCCTGGCCTAGAAGTCTCCACCCAAATCATCCTCGATAGAAACTCCATGCAGATCACAAAGAGAAACGGTGATAGAGGGCATCCTTGTTTCAACCCCCAATGACCTTGAAAGAACCCTTGTGAAGTTTTATTTACCCGGATTGAGTAAGACGCCGTGGTGACGCACTCCATCACCTAGTCAATGAACCTGGTCGGGAACTTCAACTCCAATATGACAAAGCATAGGAACCTCCAAGAAAAGATGGTGTATGCCTTGGCTAGATCAATCTTCATGAAACACCATTTGTTGTCATGACGCACATTATATCTCCTCAGTAACTCCTGGACGAGAAAACCATTATCTGACATCAACCTCCCTGGAACGAAAGCAGATTGGGCCGGATCAATGAGATAACCAAGGCATGATCCCAGTTTGTTCGCCATGAGTTTGGCGATGGTCTTATATATATATCACATTAGAGTAAAATATCGACATGAATTGATCTACATGTATGGGTGCCTCTACCTTGGCAATCAGTGAAACGATAGTATGATTCACCTGCCTCAATAGCTTTCCATTGACGAAGAACTCTTGGAACGTAGCACAAACTTCACTCCCTGATATTTCTAAAGTGGCCTTATAAAACTTGGAGGAGAATCCATCTAGTCCCGGGGCCCTCATATCACCTATAGAACAAAACGCATCTTTAATCTCTGCATTGTATACCGGGCCAGCTAGCCTTTATTGGTCTTCATCGGCAACTCTAGGCCCAACGGAGAACCAATCCCTAGGCGCATCCTCCACCTCCCGCTCCGTCCCGAAAATTCCCTAAAAAAAGTGACAAACTCCCCGACCACATCCCCCAAGGAGGTTGTGTTCAAACCATTAGTCAGATCAAGCGAAGGGATAAATCCCTCCACCCATTAGCCTTCATAAGACTGTGAAAGTAAGAAGTACATCTATCACTCTTTAGGACGTTCCTGGTCTTTGCCTGTTGTGCATAAAAGCTCCTCTCCGCTACATTGAATCTCCTAGATTTCAATCTAAGGTCAACCAATTCCATCCTAAGGGACTTAAAACGGGATCTAGTCAAAAGCTCTCCAAGCAAGTAGCAAACTCCTCATTTGCTAGCTTTACTTTTTCCGATATATCTGCTATGTGTTGCGTGTTTAGAGCTCTCAGAGGGCATTTATGGCCACGGAGGAGGGAACACATGTGGTATTGATAGGTTCCTTAGAGTCTACAACTCCAATTCGCCTTCAAAGTATCTTGGAAAAGATCATGGGTAGTCCACATATTAAAAAATTTAGAACTGGACTTCCTTGATTTAGGACAGTCTATGATATGAGCAATCACTGGCTTGTGATCCAAATATTACCACCTATTCAGAAAACTCGCTCGACATATTGACAATACCATTCGTACAAGTGAATTTGTCATCACTTGTAAACGGAACATTAGAGAGGCTAAGCTCTTGGCAAGCATCTAGCATACTCTTGCACTCATACATGCGTACCGGTAGACTATTAACTCGTTCATCCAGGTACATGACGTTGTTAAAGTCACCCAGAACAATCCATGGAATAGGGTATATGCTAAACCAAGCGTGTACCGTGTGCCACACCTCTCTCCGACCAACGATATCTCGGACCCCATATATGTAGCATACACCGTACGTGGATCCCGTCACTTAACAAGTGACTAGGCTAACAATATATTGTACCCCCACCACCCCAAAATTGGGGACATAGTGTCAATTTGAGAAATGGTTTTGCATCATCAGAATATCCAAGGTTGGTGAGCCCCTTAACATTCAATGACATGATACTCATCGGGAAACCCTGTTCCATTTTTTCCTCCCAACAATTGCAATTCTAGAAGATGTGCTCTCCCCAAGCTCAATCATAGTCTGAGTCATCCTTTCTTCCTTATCAGTCTTATGGGTCCGTCCAGCTTTCCTTTCGGACCTAGATAGGACAATAGTGATTCCCTCATCAATCCTCTCAACCTTTGCTGCCGCGACCAATGTGGTAACCGCATTTGTCGTTGTAACATTGGGAGCGGTACTAGAAACTCTCACTTCCTCCTCACTAGGAAAGACCTCACCCTCCTCAATACTCTTTTAGATCCCATCAGAGGTTTAAGCTGGAGCCTCCCAAAAGTTGCAATTCTAGAAGATCTATGCACGTTTAGTCTTTCGACGTCTACACCTAGTCCTTGACTTAGAGATCCGACCGATCGCGGGAATCTTTGTGCCATCCTTAGTCGTGCCACTCGGCCCTGACTTATTACTTATTAGTACCTATGCTCAATGTTTCTTTACCTTTATTCTTGTTTCCAACTTCTATTGTATTTTGAATATCCTTAGGTCCCTTATTCCCTGTGTTCTCCTTATCTTCGTTCCTATTATCAGCAACATTTTTTCTTTTCCCTACTTCGAAAGTGAAAATTCTAGGTCTAACTCCCATAATACCTTTAGCCTCCTTGAAACAACAAGCATCATCCTTATGACCAAATGAAAGACATCCTTTGCAATAAGACGGCTCATTTTCATAAGGACCTTACACACGATTTTAACATTATCAATAAACTCAAAGGTGACCTCTCTCTTGACAACATCAGCAAAGTTAACTTCCACAAGAACCCTATCATATGTTCCTTTTTTCCTTCCCCTTGTTATGAGGTCCATAAAAAAGGGGTTTCCAATCATGGAGGCGACTCTACCTAAAATCTCCATGGTCCAGTAATCATTGGGGATGCCTAAGAATCTAACCCATAGAGGTATGACTTCTTTATCTTTCTCACTGAACGCAAACTTGTTAGGGACATGCTTAAGGATCAAAAGCCTACTATGTATGTAATAAGGACCTTCTCCGAACACCTTGTCTTTATCCCTATATGTGTCAAAGGTGAAAATAATCCACCCTACTTCTATTCTAAACTTACATTTGACCCCCCAAGATTTCCTAAGTCTCACAATGGAAAGGTATCCCGGGTAATATCCGACATATTGACCTAGGAGACAACTACCCCACACATGTTGTTTGGGTATTGCCTCAACACATCTAATTTTGACAGTGTCACCCGTTGGAGGTGAAAATGTCAATTTCCCTCCCGACCCATTGTTCATGAAGACCTTGGCAGGAGGTCTGATCTAAGCGGATTGTCTCGGTTGGTCTTATGAACTCTTAACAGTATTTTCATCCTTGTGTAAAGGAGGAAAATTTTCATTTTTACAGTTACTAAAGTTATCTCTAGAAGTATTTCCAACATTCAAGTTATCATTCAAGTCCACCCTATCTTGAGAATCTACTTTATTACAAGTCAATGTCTTGGTCACTAAGTTTTCATTTTCCAAATTATCCCTAGAATCCAAAATAGCTTCATTAGTCCTAATAGAAATGTGATTACTATTAGTGTCATCATTAAGGTTCTCGATCAATTTAGGAGGATTAGACATAGAGTTCAAAACATGAAGACTTTGAGCATTCAAGATGTTTCTAGATTCATAAATACATGCTTCGGTTTCCCAAAAAATATCACGAGTATCATGCACTAATTCAATATTGTTACCTTTCGGTTTTTGTTCGGATAGGACTGATTCAACTACTGCATTAGCCATGGTATTTTGCATCCCTTCTTTGGAGCTTTGTCCAATTTCAATGTATCCGTAAGATTAACACCATCCTTCTCATGATTAGTGTGGCTTCCAGGATTTCGTTCACTATCTGTGGATATGGTATCAGGCATAGACGTTATATGCATGGAGAAGAGAGACTTACCTGGACTGCCTTTAATCCCGAGTGAGGGTTCGATGTTCTGGTTTAGTTGTCGAGCTAGTGCCACAGTGGTTGCGTCGTAATGAGAAATGGGTTGCTGTCCTTCCACATGTGATAGTATCTCTCCACGTACGTGACTTCTATTTTCTATTTGCTTCACTTTATTTCTTTGATATTTAGAATGAATGCTCTTTTGTTCAGACTTCTTCATGTGTGCCAGCCCAGAGAGAGCGTTAAATTCAGTTCGTCTGATATTCTCTTGGCCCATCTCCACATTCTTCATTGGGCGTGTGGACCCATTTAGTAGTCTATCATTTCCAGGATTAGCTGTTGCATTCGTATTTGGCCCAACATGGTCTCCTTCATGTGTACCAGTCGTGATTTCCAGATCTGAATTATTTCCAAGATTTTTCCCCGGCCCTTTGATATGTCAAGATACATATCTTTATGACTCGACATAAAACAGGCTTTGCTCCCCTTTACAATATTAAGAAAGAAATAAGGGTCGAAGTTTAGACCGCGAATACTAGTTCTACCTATAGAAAAGATCATGAAAGAGGCGATCAAGCTAGGGATTTTTTGCCTTATTTTTGGAAACTATGGCCATAGGCTGAGCTGTTGGATTAGTTGCTTGACGATCTTCCTCTGAGTACGTCGGACATGTAGCCTACTAGCCTAGGCCGTTGGAGGCTCTCCTTCTTTGTGTTTTTACGCACCATTAGCACATATTGCTCCATTGTGACAGTTCAGTTGCAACGCGTTTCTCTATCTTGGCCAAGAAGGTGTATTTGATATGTTACTCTCAAAAACTGATATTTCATGTGCATTTACAAACTTAATGTTCACCTTCTATTCTCTCCTTCTAGGATCTTCTTCTAGTCATCATTGTGTGTAGTTGATGAGATGTAGTTGATGTTCCTGAGTAGAAAAACTAACTTGACTCACGCAAATCACCACTTCCAGACAACTTGCTTCTTCAATTGATGTTTGAACACGCAAAGGTAGAGACACACACATTCGATATCCAGAACAAACACCACCAACTTTGGATTTGCTTTGGACTAATTTTGAATGTGGATACCGGCTTGGACAAGTTTGTGAAACTATCTCAGATGTTGTGTCTTCCCACACCACAATATATGGCACTTAGGATCACCTTCAATTTCGATTACTATAGATATATGTTTGAGTTCTTATCAAGATGATGAGTGATCGAGTTGTGTAGAACGAACACAATATTGAAGCAAGAGGTGGTTGTAGGAGGCTTGTGAGTTGATCTGTAGACTATAGAGGATCAACAGACCAAGCTCACATGAGTTTAGCCAAGAGACCTGCCGGAGGTCTCCTTAGAGAGGAGAGAGAAGAGAGTTGCTCTCGATTAATTGAGGAATAAGGGAGATTCATAGTATAAGTTGATTCGACAAAATGTCTGTAATTTTTTTTAAAAATAAATTAAAATAGATGTAACTTCTATTTAAACAAAATATAATGAAATTAAACTCTTTCAATTTCATTCACACATTGTCTATTTTTGTCTTGAGAATTTCTAGATGTTGCCCCTATGGTTTGAAATATTTTGAATTTTGTCCCAAACTTTTTTCAATCCTAATAGCGTTCTTCAGTTTTATAGTATTTTGGACTTTGTCCAAATTTCATTAGATATTCAAATAGCCCCTTAACTTCGAATAATGGGAAGGAAAAGAATTATAAAAAAGAAAAATTAAAAAAATCTAATTGAAGAAAAAGATCTTCCCCCTATTTTTCTCTAATGATAGAGATGAATAGATGGTCTTCTAATGATAGAAATTAATTGATGTAAAGATCTTTTTCTTCACATTTTTTTTATCTTCATCAGGTTTGTATGATAGTTAATTTTACAAAAGATTTGTATCGGATTTGATCTTCGTTTGAGTCGTCGGAGATTTCAGTTTGGTTATCAGAGGATGCAAAGGATTCTCGGGGAAAATTTGTTCGAAATTAGATCCGACTTAAAGTGAACGGTGAAGGAGCTACTCTAACAACCGTTTAGTGTAAGGTATTTCGTCACCCGAGGCTTTGATTTATCAAAATCCGATACAATTCCTTCGCTAAATCCTTCGTTAGAATCGTCCTCATCGTCATCTAACGAGATAATAGTATGCCGATTTGGTATATCTTCAGTTAGAGAATTAAGTTTTCCTATCCTTACCGATTACCATCAATTAAATCTATCATTACCTAATCTAGACGAGAATTAAGGAAGAAGATCCTTTCTTTAGATTAAAAATTGTTATTTTTTATTTTAGCTATTTTATTATTTATTTATTTTTTTCATTATTCAAAGTTAAGGCCTAAGTGATTGTTTGACGGTAAGCATGTCCACGGGTTATCCGTGACCCGGCGGGTCGACCCGCCAACGGTCAATTTTGAAAAATAAAAATAAAAAAATCGAACTCAACGGCTAAAATAGCCGTTGGCGGGTCGACCCGCCAGGTCATCCCTTTTCATTTTTTTTATAAAAAATTGGGTTTTAAAACAAAAGGGCTAACCCGCTTACCCGTCGGGGCTGACCCGTGACCCGGCGGGTTGGCCTTTTACACGGATGCAAGTCACCCTTCCCGGACCCTCGACCCGGCGGGTCCGACCCGTGGACATGCTTATTTGACGGTCTAATGAAATTGGGGAAAAATCCGAAAACTATAAAGCTTAAGGTACCATTAGGACTAAAAAAAATTTTGGGCAAAATCCGGAATATCTTAAATTACATGGGCACCATACGAAAATTCTCATTTGTATTTATATATGAATGCTTTGATTTAAAATAAGGGGATTCTGGAGGTTGATAATGTACTTTTGACTGTTTTGGATTATGTCCAAGGGTATTTTAGTTTTCAGATGGTGCCTCAACTTTTTAATTTTTTTGGATTATATCCTTATACCATTACTAAGTTAACACTTTGAGGGGGTGATAAATATTATATGTTGGTTAATTGTCATTTTAAAGGTATAAATAATTTATTAAATAAATAACCCCTTAAAATGTTAACTTAAAATGTTAATAAGTATTAACTTGTAGATGGTACAAGCACATAATCCAAAAAAATTAAAATGTAAAGATACTATTCAAAAATTTAAAAAAATCATTAGACATAATCTGAAAAATTAAAAGTAAAAGGATACCCTTGGAAATTTTCCTAATCATAAAACCCACCTAGGGAATAAAAATATAGCAAATCAGATGAACGGGGAATTTATGGTACAAAAACAAAGTTAAGGGAACAGTTTAAAATCTTTTGAAAAGTTTAGGAGCTGTGGGAATCCATCCCTCTCCTCTCCAACGCAAAAAAAAAAAAACAAGAGAATACATGTCGAGGTTTAGCCATCGCTTGCCTCTTCTCTTCGAAACGTGTAAACAGTGGAGGGAGGCAGGCGTTGTCGCGTAGAGAATCCGCGAATGGCACCGGCGAAGAAGGGGAAAGGAAAGAGCCAGTCATCAACTGTGTCAACTCAGTCTCCGGCGTTCTCTCCGCTTTGCATCCGACCACTCCCACCCTCCTCCGTCTCCATAACCATCCATGCCAAGCCCGGCTCCAAGATCTCCTCCATTACAGGTTTATCTCCCTCCCTCTTCTTTATCACGTCTCCATCAATCTGATCTCCTATTTTGTTTGGATTAAGACGTCAACGACGACGCCGTCGGAGTTCAGATCGACGCCCCTGCCAGAGACGGAGAAGCGAACTCCGCTTTGCTCGATTACATCAGCTCTGTTAGTTTCTCTCTCTCTCTCTCGTCTTTTCCAATTTGATTGATCAGTGTAATTGGACGAAATCTATGTTTTAGGGTTTCTACCTGTCCGATTGATATTGCAAACGTAGGATTTTTTCATAAGTTTCGCTCCGGTTGTTGTCAATTTAGGTTTACAGCAACTTGACTTTAGATGATGATTGTATGTTTCGCAAGTTGGATGAAGACTGAATAGCATTTGAGTTGTTATCATGTGAGCAAGTCTGCTATATCAATTTTTTCCCTGTGTTATGAGCTGTAGAATCACAGTGGTAATGTCTCAATCAAGTCAATACTTAGGCTATCTGTGAGATATCAGTAATAAAAAACTTGAACCTTTGTATTATATGCATACCTTTAAACCAAGGTGATCTTAGTGCAATCTAGTTTTGAAATTGTGAGGATAGTATTATTGACTCTGCTAAAATGGCAGCATGAGATTGGAATAGTGTAATATATGCTAGTTACTCTTTATCCTTCACCTGCTCACCACCAACATGGATTTTCTTTCTTGCCCTTGATAATCAGTCTCTGGGGAAAAACAGGTGACTAAATACGTAACTTGTACTGTTGTTGGTTCACAGGTTTTAGGAGTGAAGAGGAGACAGGTCTCAATTGGTTCGGGTTCTAAATCAAGGGACAAAGTTGTGATTGTAGAGGAGACAACTCCACAAGCCGTGCTTGATGCCTTGAACAGAGATTTGAAGGGATGAAAGCCTCAATGTTCCTGGCTCATCGTTGTGTACAACCCCAACCATTCCATAACTTGATGGTTACCAAACTGATACAGAATTTGATGTTTTAGGTAAACTTTCCTCACTTATGCTTATCTTTGTCTATCTTGTGGAAGAGATTACGAAAGTGAAAAAAATATGAGTTAGTATTGTGTGCTATTAGAACCTACATCCCAATTTCCCTTCCCATGGCATTGGGATTCATATATTCATATTTACATCTCTTGATAGTAGTTATACACTATGCAATTGCATTCAATATTTAAAATCAACATAGGTTTAATTCTCATGGATGGTATTTTTGTGCATTTTTTATTTTACAAATGGGAGTCCATAAGTCTAGATAGTGGAGTGTGGACCTAAAGTGAATTACTTATAATAGAATGGACTTCACCCGAAGAGCACTCTCACTAGAGATAAAAAAAATTGAAAGAATTCGTAAAGTAGGCTTTTTTTTTTTTTTTTTTTTATTTTTTTATTATAGGCTTTTGTTTTGTATACCCTCTAATTTTTGCTAGAACGTCTAGTTAATAATATTGCCAAAAAAAAAATCTCTCTCCCCACTCTCTCTTCATTTACCTCTCCCCTCATCATCTTTTTTCACAATTTTACTTTCATCCCACCAACAACAAATTTAAATTTTTTATCACAACCTTCTTCTACTTTTTTACTTACCACATCACATTTTTCTCCTATATTTTTTCAACTTTTTATTTCCTACTTAATAAATAATAACTAATCAAATAATAATTATTAAAATATTACAAAACACTTAATTATTATTGTTATTTTAGTTAATTTTGTCACTAATTTTAAAGTAATTGATTAATAATAATTAAATTAATATGATTATGAATTAATGAAAGAGTTAATTGAATAACATGATTATCAATAATTCTGAGATAAAATAACAGCATATGAAATAAGAATTATGAAGATTACAACGCCATAAAAACTGAATGAAAATACAATAGTGACAAATAAATTAGGAAACATAATCCCGAAATCATAGAGATATTGATAAATTTTATGGATTCATGTCAACAAACTTTTACCAAATGTGCTCTATCAAGTCATCTTTAAGGGACTGATGAGTTCGTCTGTTACGCATAGTGTCCCTTGTCTCCAAGTATTTATTAATGTCGATCGGACGCCTAGTTTGAAACTGGAAAGCTTCATCATTGTTAACAGTAGCACTTGTACTCACTTCACCTCTACAACGTGAACGATGATTAGGGAAATTTGTTTCATAATATCTTCAGTATTCTTATACGTATCTCGCTCATCCTCCACTATCATGTTATGAATAATAATATAAGCCTTCATAATATCAGCTAATATATCTAAGCAAGAGCTAATTGTTATACAATTGCGAACCTTGCCTATAGAACTCCAAATGCACGTTCAACATCCTTATGTGCGCTAGCTTGACAATCATAAAAAGACTTTGCTTAGGAATTTGAGGATGGGTAAATCCTTGCACAAAAGTAGCCCAACTAGGGTAAATACCATTAGCTAGGTAGCATCCAATGTTGTATTCATGACCATTGACAGTAAACTTCATAGAAGGTGTCCGACCTTGCAAAACATCACTAAATACCGGTGGGACGGTAAAGTACATTAAGTTCATTACATGAACCTGAAATACCGAAAAAAGAGTGTCAAGTCCATAAATATTCATCCGTAACGGCTTCCAAAATATGGGTTGCGTTCTTGTTTGGTTTGTAGTATTGATCTTTCCATGCATTAGGGCAATTCTTCCACTCCTAATGCATACAATCAATACTACCGATCATACATGGAAATCCTCGTTCATTTCTGTAGAGGATCTTTCGTAGGTATTCGTTTGTCGGGCTTCGTAAATACTCAGCTTCGAAATCCTTGATTACTCATTTTCGTACAGTTGTTTGACCCATCCTCATGTACGCATTAACCGCGTCGGGAGCCACCCCATACGCTAACATTCTCATTGATGTAGTGCATTTTTGGAGCCCAAATAACCCCAAACTCCCAACTGTATTTCGTCTTCGTTGGAAGAAATCATCATTTTCCACCGCCTTATTCACAATCTTGCAAAATAAAGACCTCTTCGTTTGAAATCTTCACCGGAATTGATTCTCATTGTATACTACAAGATTTGCAAAATAGTCTCTAAACAACTGGTTATGCCCTTCTTCAGGATCCCTATCAATTTGAACCACAACTTCAACAACTTTATTATTGAGCTGTGTTTGAGGCGGTGGTGGTGGAAACAATATAGATTGTAATTGATTATCGACAAAGTTGTCAATAGTTTTAGGAATTTCTTCATCACTATTTGATTGATGAAGAACTTGAGCTTGAAAAGCTCCTTTGAAATAAAATTTTTATTTTAGTAATTTTCAATAGATGTTTTGAGTTGGTATTATATAGATTGAATTAAGCAGCGTGAACATTTAAATGTGGGCCCAAATGTCATTACTTGTCGATAAGTGACTGACTATACAAGACTTTCTTGTCATTAGGTGTTTATGACTTGGTCATTGTTGCTAGCTGTTATAACTATGAATAAATGTGATCATTCACATACACACATTTCATTGTGATGTGACTATGCTTTCATCTATATACATATATTAAAGCCAAAGCATTTCCTTCAATGTGGTTCATCCTAGGTTATTTTTATGCCACGTGTCATTTTCTTAGAATTTTGATTTTTTTAAAAAATATTATATATACATTTACCATATTTAAATTAGTCAATAATGTAATAGTATAATTATCCTATAATAGAAGTTATATTTATCTACTTACCATACATGTCTTTTTATATATCTATACGTATACATAAACATAGTTAAAATTATACTAATAGATTTATTATTCTATCATAAAAATTATACCAAAATAACTTTATATATAGTTTATACATATATTTATCTATACTAAATATACTTTTTTTTTATTTTATGCATAGATGCTAATGTATTTTAATTTTATTAAAAAATTGAAGAGATTGTTTTTATTAAACTTCTATCAATTAATCTATATACATATATTAAAGCAGAAACACTTTGTGTCATGTGTCGTGATGTTATAAACTTCACACCACGTGTCATTTTCTTGTGCATCTTAATTTTATAATTATAGTAATTAACAAATCAATAAAAAAAAAGCAATGATATATATAATAGATATATTATTTTCATTTATAATTTTATCACAATCTTCAATATATTGTTAAGATATCTTTTTCATTATTTTTTAAAAAAAATTCTCATTTTTAATTATAAAATGATTAGATTATTTATTATTCTAACTTCAACATATAAATATATAGTTTTTATATTAATTAGGAAATAATCACTAATTAAAAAATGTATAAATTTTTATAATATAATTATTACATTTTTTTATGGATATTATTTAAAACAACCTAAGATAATTTTATAATTGAATTTTTTAAACGTTCTCTACTTTAATATTTATATTTTAATTTTGAAATTTATTTATATTTTTTCTTTTGAAAATTTTTATTTCACTTTTATCAACTTTATAAAATAGTCTACTAACATTAACTAAGATATGTAATCTATTATTCTATTATACATACTAAAACAAAGTACGGGTCGATGACGTGGCGTGTTGTGGAAGCAATATTTTTGAAATGGAGCTCCCACAATTAAAGTCAATAAATCTTTATTTTTAAACAACTTTTTAAGTCAAAGAGTATTTTATTACTAAAATAACAATTTTGTAGCAACTAATTCACGTTAGTTCGAACCAATCTTTTTTGGAACAATTATTTTATAATAAATTTTGAATAGTAAAAAAATATTAACCGAATAAACTTAACAACCAAATCAACTTAACAATCAAATCAGTTTTTTTTAAAAAAATATTTATAAAAAGATATTAACCGATTCTTTAATTTATAAATTTAATTAAAAAAACGGCTTAACAACCAAATCACAAATTACGTTAAAATTATATTTATAAAAATATATTAAAAATGCGGGACCTTATATAAACAACCTGACGTCCATACATATTTTCATTGTCTTCAATAGTGGTATTACATTAACGTCTCTAGCCATTAAAAAAATAATCCCTAATTAAACTCATTACATAATCGGAAAAAAACAAAAAGGTTGTTATATATATATATATATATATATATATATATATATATATATATATATATATATATATATATATTAAGTAGGTTCATAGTATAATCTCATTTAGTAAATTTATCTTTAATAAAGTAATAGTGTTAAGTCAATTAGAGTGGTAAAAATACTAAAAATTAGAGAAGTATACAAAACAAAAGCCCATAAAAAAAACTTATTTCACAATATTCTTTCTTATTTTTACAAAACCCGTACAAGGTGCGGGTATTATACTAGTTGATATATAAAAACAAATTTCAATTAATATACATTAAATATTACACAGAACTATGATATTGAAAACACTACTTCAAATTATAAGAAACTTAAATGAAGACTAATACTTATAACAAACATCAAAAAAAACTTATGTAAATAATTAAAATTACTTCTTCGACTTCACTAGTTTCTCTTTCAACTTGTCTAATAATATTTAGATGCAATCGTCAAGATCCATGAGTAATTTCTCCTTTAATTTGTATTCTCTTGGGATCAGCGATGTCTTAGGCAACAACACTTGTAGCATATCAAATTTCTATTTGTGCATATCAAATTTCTATTTGTGCATACTCTTCTTAGCCTTCATTTGGTCTTCTTGAACTTGAAAATTTTTCTCCTCTAATTCCTTCTTATTCCCTTTGCCTTTTCTCTTGCTTTAGAGTCATCTCTCGTTGATACTCAAATTTCTCTTGTTTTAGAGTCATATCTTAGAACCTCGTTGATCATTATAAACCCTAATCTGCTCACCCATATTCCCTTTGCCTTTTCTTCTAGCATTGACCTTTTTCCACCATCTGAACGACTTATACTTGCAGATACGAAGCTACTACTAGCCTCGTCTAATTCTCTTGCCACTACTGCTATTTCCTAGATCAGTTTTCACCTTGTGTTCAGCATTAACTTTCTTCCTTTTTCTTTATTCAAACCTCCCTTCATGAACTTCCTCCACTTTGGATACTTGTTCACCATCTCCCAAGCACTTTGATATTTGAAATTCCTTGGTGCAACTTGACAAGACCTTCAAAGTAAACGACGGACATTTTTTTTGTAACATTAGCTTCATTGTACCCACTTCTTGTTATTTGATAAGCTTCTTCCAAAGCACCAACCTGTTCTTGTTCCGCTCCGAATGAGTCTCCAACATGTTCTTGTTCCGCTCCGAATCTCATGCGATCGATATTGACGAGCCGCTTCATATGATTGATGTATATCACTGCAAAGATGAACAAGTTTTCTATCTTTGCCAATAATGGAGTATGTGCAGTTGCTGAAGTAGGTCTCAAGTAGAGCTTTTTCTTCTTGACAAACCAATCAGGGTTGTTTGTTGCAACTGGCATTGAGTGATTTCGATTGACTGACAATGGAGGTGGAAATACTGATTCTGGAAGGAAATTTTGTGTCTCCGAAACAACATCTTCTTCATCATTGATCATTTGGGTGTTGCTTCTTTGAAAAACTAGTGGAGAGTTATCGTAATTTTGTGAGTTAGGGGGAAAATTTTGGTAAGTGGTTGGAGTCATTTTTTTTTGTTTTGTGGTAGTTGTTGTGGAGGAAAATTTTTTCCTAAACTTGCAAGAAATTGAGAAAAATGAAGATGATTGATAAAAGAAAGATCAAATTCATTGAAATTTATGGAGTAATGAGGATACTTAGGATTTATTTATTTTTTAAAAAATTAAACAAAAGAACACATTTTTTTTTACAAATTTGTAGAGACAAATAAGAGAAATGAGGATTTTGAAGTATGTTAAAATATGTCAAAATGGGTGTCTATATATGGAGAGGAAAAAAAATATGAACGTTGTTATAATTTTTATTTTTAATTTTTTTAATAAAATATTAATGTTGTAGTTTAACGGTTATATTATAGAAAAAAAATAAAAATAAAATTCAAATATGAAGAAAAGAAAAGAAAACTAAACGTTGCTTTGGTGAAGAGGTTCGCTCCATCTTGTAACATTCTACAAAAAGCAAGGTTATAATTATTTTTGAATAGTAACTTTTTTCCCTAACTTCTAGAATTTTTGTATAAACATTTACTAACGGGATACAAAAAAACATTTTTGCCAAAAAAAAAAGTTACTGATAAAAAATTATTTACCGTTGGTAGTGGTCTAACATAGTTACCTAATTAAACCCCTCGAGTCATCGAGCATTACCTTTATCTCATCCGTCACCCCATCCCTTCCCCCACATTGTTTTTTTTTTGAGACACGGGTAAGGAAATTAGGGGGGTCAGTTTCTAGAAACTAACCGTCCTAAAGCATCCTTTCGGATGAGGTCTTCGATATCAGCTGAGTTATGTCCATGCAACGCGAGTCTATCAGGTTCCGTGTTGATCTCCCTGAAAATATGATGAGCACTAGAATGCAAGATGCCCGAGATCAAGGAAGAGATATCTGAGATGATCATGTTCGTCTCCCATGGAGGTTACCAAATTTGGTTGATCGAATTGATGAGCATCAGATTATCCCCTTCAATCTCAATGGATGTAGCACCTAGGCTTGCGGCCTTTTGGAGGCCCTCCCGAAGAGCGAAAGCTTCTACCTCTAATACAGATTCGGCAGTGCATCTTCCCTTCCCTGCATCTAAAGGGGCTGCAAGATTATTTCGAATGATATAACCAAAAGCAAATTGGTTCAACGAGTTTCTAGAGGCATCAAAGTTAAGTTTGATATAACCTTCCCTCGGTTTTTTCCATTTGATGTCTTTGGTTTTTCTTTTAGGTCTTTGTTGTTTGATGTTGTTCTTGCTCCGATTTGTATTGGCCTTTTCCCAATCATTTATTTGATTCAGTGCATCTGCTTCAGATTTTGCGGTGCCTTTTTGTTTATTGAATATTGTTTGATTTCTTGTCATCCAAATGTTCCACCGTATGACCACTAATTGTCTTATCTCCGATGAGGAAATGTTCTCTTTAAGTTCACTAAGAATATCAATAATGTTATTTTTGTTATGTCAATGTTATGCAATATTGTTATAATTTTTGCATTATCAATTGTTTGCAACGTGTTTGGACACACAAAGAAAAGGTGTTTAACACTTTCTGTATGATGATTACAAAAAACGCAATTCATCACAACAAGACTTTTTTGTTTATCAAGATTTTCTTTTGTTGGAATCTCGTCTAGTGCTAGTTTCCATAAGAAATTTTTAATTTTTGGCATTATATTAATCTTCCATATCCAAATTTTGTCCTTTGTTACTCCAACTTTCCATCGTTGGATCATCTCCATAGCAGATTTAGTCGAGTACCATCCTTCTTCATTAGTTGCCCAATATATTGTCTCCAATATCGGTTTTAGGAAGGTTATAGTTTTTAATTTTTAAGAAGATGTCATTTGGTAGAAGCATGTCTAGTTGGTTTAAGAGTTGATGATTCCATCTTTTGTTTGTAATATAGTCACAAACTAGTTCTGTTAAATTTATCGAGGCTTTATGTGTCACCAGGTCTTGAAGTGGTTTTTCTGTAATCCATTGGTCTTTCCAAAATCTTATCGTTCTACCATCTCCCACACGCCATCTAATACCTTTGTCAAATTCTTCTCTAAGTTTAATTAATTTCTTCTATTGCCAAGATGTATTTTTCCACATTTATAATTCCAAAGGCATAAACCTTTTAAATATTTTTCTTCAATTATTTTGACTTAAATATTTTCTGGATCAACCATGATTTTCCATAATAGTTTCATTTGTAACGCTTTATTCATGTCTTCGGCTTTCCTAATTCTCGTTTCTCCTAGCGATCTCGGTTTACAAATATTAACCCAACTGATAAGTGGATGGTAATTTGCTCCTTTATTCCAAAAGAAGTTTATGTTAATATGGTCTAATTCGTTATAGATACTTGTAGGAAGCATGAATGCCTGCATCAGGAATCTTGATTTGACATTAAGATTTGCTTTTATTAATGTTGTTCTCCCCTCTCGTAAATTTAATCTCTCAATTAGTCATTAAAATAGACATTAAAGTCTAAATTACAGGCTTCAATTGCAAATCAACAACAAATTTGACATTTAGTTCCTAAAAATATATTTTATTTTTTGGCAGTAGCTAGATAATCGACGTTAACAATTACGGTGATGGTTGTTGAGTTACTACCATTCACTCTTTACATACCCATACCCTCTCTTGGTCTCTTGTTCTATTGCAAGCAAGTAGTGGAGAAAAGAGAGATGGAGTAACTATTTTTACTCCTGATGTGTTGTGCTAATGATATATATATATATATATATATATATATATATATATATATATATATATATATATATATATATATATATATATATATATATATATATATATATATATATAAAAGGTGTGGTTCCCATGAGAACACCCCTAACGTGTATACATGAGAACAATCGTACACCGTTGGATGGTGAGTATTAAGGGTTGAGATTTAGAGTAGATATCATAATTAATAATAACTACGAATAATAATTAGGAATCCAACAATAATTACGAATAATCCACCCAACCAACAATAACTACGAATAATACATTAAACGATATGACACATTCGTAACAAAACTAATAATTACGAATTTGTTCTCATATATATATATATATATATATATATATATATATATATATATATATATCATCCAGTTTAAATGTTTTTAGAAAGATTTTGGCCTACTAGGCCTTTTTTAGTTTTATGTTTAGTAAATGTACCCATAATTTTTTTATCACTTTCATTTAATGGTAGGTAAAAATAATTAACCCCTCTATTTTAATAAAAAAGAATAAAGATGTTTGTTTGTATTATATAAGTGTAAGTTTTAATTCTTAATTAATGAATTTGTTTTTTCATTTTATTTTATTATTTTTTTGTCTTTTTATTTTCTTTTTTATTTTCTGTTCTGAACATACCATAATTTTTTCATACCAGAAATTTACATACCAGAATTACATACTAGACATTTACATAGCAGAATTATATACCGGAATTATATACCAGAATTATATACCGGAATTATATACCAGAATTACATACCAGCAATTTGCATACCAAGAAATCTACATAAAAGAAATTTATATACCAGAAATTTACATACCAGACATTCGTACCAGATTTACATACCATATATTTACATACAACATATTCGTTATAAATTTGATGAATTTACGTTCCAGAATTTAAGTGTCTATCCATTTATGATCTTTAACGATTCACAAATTCTCAATCTTTCACTCATTTCATAAACAATACAATGCATAGATTTTTACCTTTTAGAAAGTAAGCATGTCATTACTCCAACCTCATACCAAAGGTCCAAAGCACCATTAATCTTGCGCTATTTGACAATTTAAGGGTTCACCAGTAACCCGACAATTATAGATTTTCCCCCTTTTAGAAAGTAAGCAAACTAGGGAGAGATCAAAAGCAGCCCATAGACAATCCAATTGTAATTTTATTTTTAAGAAACAAAGTACGACTAGAAAGTGATAAAAAGGAAGCAAAACTATATCAAAATTAGAGACTAAAAAGTAATAACACAGTAAACATGAAAAAAGGAAGAATGGAAACGCCCAGAAAAATCAAAACCTATTTGTTGTTAGAAGAAGAGGTGTGTTGGGTGCCCTAATGGCTAAGATTGGTGTTGTGGTTGAGGATAAACACTAACGGAGACCTGAATTTGGCACTTGACTTTACATTTATGAAGCTGATGAGGAATGGTTGCGGTGAAAGAAGAACCGTCGAAGAAGAGGGAGAAAAGTGGTGTGTAGAAAGCATGAGCTTCCCATAACTCCTCCTCCAAAACAACTCTCTAATGCATACGTGCAGAAGATCGGATACACTCGTCGCCGTCGAAGGTGTGTAGGTGCTGGAAGGCTTAAAGATCTAGATCTAGATATTTGGAGAGCCATCGCTTCATTTGGAGAGGGATGGATAACCATAGCCCCTTCTACAATCGATGGACTCCTAATAGACAAATCTAAGGCCTCAAGTGGATTTTCTCGGTTTGCAACCCATACGATTGTATCTAGATCTAGATCTCATCTTCCTCCGCTTCTCAAAATCGAAAGTCGGTTGTTGACGAAGATCCGGTAGGTGAGCCAGTGAAAGAGAGAGAGAGTTGAGGAAGGAAATTCTTCTTTATGAGTTGCTTGCGGCTGGTTGCACGAGAGAATAGAGGAGTTAGGGTTTCTTTAACAGTAAAAAAAAATGGGGTATACTTATTGTTCGCTCTAAAAGGTGTGTGCAAGCTTTAAATTTATAACCCAAGAAATATGTTTGAACAAATATGCGAACCCGTAGTGTACGGGTCAATTGTAATAAAAGCAAAAATTTCAGGGGTCGAACACAGGGACTATGGCGAAACCAAACACATAATCGGTTGTCAAATAATGCAATTAAACAAAAGTAATCAAAGCAATTAAAGATGATATAAGTCAAGTAAAGGAAAATGCGGATTCTAGGGATTAAAGCATCTAGTTGTGGTTTCTAACTCAAGATTTCTAAAGATAACGCGGACAAAGCTAGGGGTTTTGCAAGGGAAGTTGATTCTAAGGTGGGAATAGATCACCGGGTAAGTCTCACTACTCACTATCCCAAACCGAAGCTCCTATTACTGGGTAAGTCTCAAGGAACTAAGGAAAAGAACTATAACCTCAAACCAACACACCACCCAAGGGGATAGAATCAACCTTTACCGGGTAAGTCTCAGGCTAACTCTCAAAGATGGGATGAAGGCACACTCAAACCCAATAAAGGATAAACCTTTATTACATATCGCTTATGATCTTGGGTAAACAAGCAAAGGAATCACCGGGTAAGTCTCATCCTTAACTTGCATTGAACCAGGAAAGGAATAACAAGGATAGGGTTTGGCAAACTGGATCTTAACTCATATTTGGATCAGGAAAGCGTTCACCTCGGTCAGGAAAATTTCCCCCCGGCCGAGATGTTCATCGACTGAGCGAGGTGTTCGTCGGTTAAGGTAAAGACTCGAACTTTCAGGGTTCTGCTGGGATTAAGATCATTCTATCATCGTCTTTCCCACAACTTTCAGCTAATCACCCTAGAATCGCATAAGAAACTTAGCCAACAATCATCATGATAACAATAATCAAATTAATGAGAAAGGAATCGATAATCGAACAAGAAGACTTTAATAAAAAGGCTTCAATAAATGAATCAAACAAGTGACAAATCAGTGTTTCAAGAGTCACAAATCAATAAAGACAACAAACCAAAGGTAGCCTAAGAAGATCTTACAAACTCCTTCAAAAGGTAACTTTCAATAAGGATTTCTTCATTCCTTAAACTCTTTCTTCAACCTTCCTTCAAACTTCCTTCAAAAGTCTTAAGCAAATCCCTCAGAAAATCAATGATCCGAAGATAATGGGTGATCCGTAGATGGGTGAATTGTGGAAAATCCAACCCTTTTTCTAGAAGAATTATCTTCCAAATATAAAATATTTTAAAAAGATAATTTCCTATAAAATATATCCATATCTCCTAAAATAAATCTCCCAAAATAATATCTTTCTTCCAGAAATATATGATATCTTTCTTCCAGAAATATATGATATCTTTCTTCCAAAAATAAAAGATCTTAACAAAAAATAATATCTCACCGACGACAAGGTGTTCGCCTCGGTCGGGCCGCTCCTCAAAATCACCTTGGTCGAGGTGGTATTGTAGATGACCGAGGTGAATCTCAACTGAATGTGAAATCTCTCAAATCTGGTCCAAAATCAAATCTCTAATCCATTTCCATGCTACCTGAGCCTTCCTGAGTATCCCTGAATGTAGCTCCAATGTCTCCTTAGCTTCCTTAGCTCCTTTTTAGTCCAAAACGTGTCATTTCACCTATATTTACAAAGAAACTAGGTGTAGACCTCGATTTCCGCAAAGATGGATAAAACAACAATATAACCGCAGAATATACATTTATACATGTAGATTCATGAAGATAAAACGTCTAAACCAGCCTCAAAATATAGACTATAATACATGCTATCAGTTACCTAATCAAAAAATAAAAAAGCCTAGTTATTAAACATAAAACTCAAAAAAGCCTATTAACCAAATTAACCCATGTTTTTAGGGTAAACGTTTAAGATAATACATAAATATTTACTAGTGTTAGAGCCCGTGCGTTTTGTAGGAAAATTTTAAAGTATGAACATGACAATTCATTTTAAGTTAAGTGTATTTTTCGTAAAGTATTAAACTTTTTCATTTAGTGTAAACATTTCTTATTTGTATTTTATTGTTTGTTAGTTGTTGTAAATCTGAATGAAGTCCACATTTATATAAAATATTAATGTTTTATGAACGTATGTTCTATCTACATTCATTTTAATTGATTAAAATAAATATAAACATACAATAATGATAAAAAAAATACATAAATTAAGCATAACAAACTACTAACAATTATCTAATTATTTACATTAAAAAGATATGCATTCATCTCTCTCAACCTTTAAATTTACAATTCCATTATGCATTTTACTAATTATAGTTTTTGTTGACCTTGTAAATATTAAGAAATAATAATGAAAAATAATTTATAATAAAATTATTACAAAGTGACAAAGTAAACATATAAGTAATGTATATGATCTATTTTTTTGGTGTTTTTATACCAACTCATAGGTATTTTTAAGTTGTTTGTACATGATCACTTCCTTATGCATTCATATGTTATTTCTTAATAAGCTCATTTTTGGAGCATTATTTTAGATAATATTTTGAAACCATTTTGTTGAAACAACACTTTTATGTCATTAAAGTAGTGATTGTGAAATCTCCATTATTGTGATATTTTGGCTATTTTATATATTTGGAGTCCAAAACTTGGATATACATAAATAAAAATAAACAAGTTGATGAGGTTTTACAATTTGATATTATGTGACCTATTTTATATTTTTAGAGCTCAAAAGTTTTATAGACCTAAATAAAAATAGACAAGTTTTCAAACTCTCAAATTTCTCAAACATTTTCATGAAGTATTAATTTATTATCATTAATTACAATTACTGGACAAACTCTCAAACTTTTCTAACGTACGAAGATTTATTAATATCTTACTTTTCATATTTTAAAGTTCTTCTATGGAATTATGAAAGATATTACAAATTGTCAAACTCTCTAACTTTTCTAACAATTTCACAAGTAATAATTTATTATCATTAACTACAATTACCGGACAAGTTCTTTGTAAGACCCCAGTCTTTTGCCTTCACTGCCCCCGCGGTGAAGAGTGTCGCCCCTGCGTCAGGGTCAGCCGCCCCTGCGGCTGACGACAGATCGTGCCCGATCTTTGTTCGTTCGTTTTATCTTCCTTCCATAGATAGAATATCCGATATTCTATTTTATGGGTCGATTTCTTTATCCTCTTTCTAACCCTAGACGCCCTTCCTTCTATCCTTTCAACCCTTCTCTATATATTCTCTCATTTTCCTCCTTTTTCCCGTTTCTTGCTATCGTGTTCAACCCTTGAGAGTTGCAGCCGTTCCCTTGCTTCCTACGACCTTGCTGAACGTGTAAGTTCACCATTCTCTCTTCATTCCTACGTTCATGTACTACAACATGCATGCTTCTTTCTTTTCGTTTTCTTCTCTCTTTTTCTTCTTTTCAAAGGATCAAGTTTGAACCTTGATTCTTGTTGGCTTCTCGTTGTTGATGTATCGTTGCTCTCAAGCTCTTTAGAGTTGAGTCTTGACGTGTGTGAGCCAAATGTTCGAGCTTTGGTTGTCCTTGATGTGAGTTCTGACGAAGAGAAGCCCGACAACGCTTTCTGTCACGCAGCCGCCCCTGCGTGTTGCCGCCCCTGCGGTTTTCTCTGCAGTAACTCCTGTTCTTGTGAGTTACTTCCTTCCTTGCTTTCCTCATTCCTTTCCTTACATCTGTTGGATGTTGATGATCTCATGTGAGTGTTGTAAGACTAGGGTTGATCCCTTAGCATGTGTTGATCTCTTAGAGATCATTCAGACTAGAAGTTATAGACTTCTAGCAACCGTTTTGTTCTTGATTCGTGATGCTTGTGTGAACAACCTTTTCCTTTCTCCTTTCCCGAGGGAAACGGAGTTATTCCTGAGTTGTTCCTGAGCTTTGAGTTACCTTCGGGTGAGGTAAGTCTCTTGGACTTACTTAGCTTTATTTCGCGTATTAGTTGGATTGTATTGACTTGTTTGTGTTGTTTATTCATGTTATAACGGATAACCGAAATATGATTCACCCTTTATAACCTTAATTGGCCCAAGTGCATGATAATCGGGCGGTGACCACTTGTCTAGTTCTTCAGGAGACTAGAATGTGCTCTTGCAACCTAGACCCGTAGGTAACGGATAGTACTGATCTATTCCTATTGGTAGACGGAAATGGAGGCGAGTTTCGGGAGATTCTCGTGTGACAAAAGAAGTTGAATTAGTAATGGATAACCTTAATGAAAGATAATAACCGGTTGAGTGCGAGCATGCTATATGTTAACGTTACCTTTTGTTGTTTCCCTTTTGTTTTGAACTCGGTTGCGAGTCTTTTTCGCTTTGTTTTGTTTAAACATTTGGTTTTATATTGAGTTTTGGTTTTCATTCGTCTATGCCTTGTTGTAAGATCCGTTTGATGTTGCTACTCTGAGGGTCGGGATGCATTGTATGGTCCTAGCCCATAGCGCTTCGAGTTCTCATAACTTGGGGTGTTACATTCTTAAACTATAACGTTCCAAGATTTAATAACATCTTACTTTTCATATTTAAAGTTCTTGTATGGAAGTGTGAAAGACATTTCTTGTTTATATAAACAATATCTGACACATACATATTCTTGTCCATATTTAGTTTGTAAAAAAATTGTGTGAAAGGAGTTTATTAGGTTATTAAGTTCATATTTAATTTGTAAAAAAAAACGGGTTCAAATGAGTTTATTACAAATTGTCAAACTCTCAAACTTCTCTAACATGTTCACGAAGTACTACTTTATTATCATTAACTACAAATTAAAACTGGTTCATATTTTAAAAGTCTTGTATGGTATTGTGAAAGACATTTCTTGTTTATATAAACACTATCTGACACAGACATATTCTTGTCCATATTTAGTGTGTAGAATAACTGTGTGAAAGGAGTTTATTAGGTTATTAAGTTGATATTTAATTTGTAAAAAAAACTATTTCAAAGGAGTTTATTAGATTATTAAATTTATATCTATTTAAATGAGGCAATTAATGTAAAAAATTTGTCTTAAATTTATTTAGACCAATTGAAAGATGAAATAGTGTTTAACAAAATATTAAAAAACAACACACAGTGTATAAGAGACCGAGAGAAAAATCAGTCTAAGTTCACAATATAATTGTTAACAAAATCAAATGTGACTGTTCGAATAATAATTTTTATCCCGAATTGTTCTAAGTTGAAAGGTTAGACTTGTAAATAGGTCTGCTAGAGTGTATTATTGTATTGTCGATATCAATTTTCTTGTTATGATACCAACGAAATTAGCTATGATAATTGGACGATTAAAGAGATATAAAGAACACTAAGAAAAAATTAACAAATTCAAATTCACTACTACTATGTATTGTTTCTTGAGGTACAAAATTTATGGGTGCAGTTCATGCTACGAGAAGTGCAAAAGGTGTCCACTATGTCGGGTTTTCACAGCCGTAACAAAAACTTCAATAAATGGCTTGACGGAAAAGAGGACTATTAAATGGATGACCGAGACTGCTTGCTCTTTTCCGAAACAAGTTCAAGCCACTTTGAAGGGTTCGAAGAAGCAAAAATGTGCTTGTGCACACAAATATTTGTATTCCAACCAAATGAACTACATAGAAAAAAACACATTCGCATCTAAAGAGTAAGTTAAGATAATTGTTTATGAACATATGTAGGCTAAATTAATGAGCAACTCAATATTCAATGATGAATATATGCAAGAACAACCATGTTTCACATGGAATACAAACCGAAGTCATATTCTCCAGTCTGGAAAATGCGTTTGAGAGAATCCTTAAAAAGTGAATGCTCAACACTCATGCAAGCATTATAACTAGGGGTGTTCATTCCCGGATATCCGATCCGTTCGGATATCCGAATTCGGATATCCGGGAACTTTTTTGGCTAAACGTCATATCCGTATCCGATCCGACATAGGTCGGATATCCGGTCCGATTAGACAAAACATATCGGATATCCGGGTTCGGATATCCGAATGATCCGATCATAGTGAACTGTAGTTGGTTGTTTGCTGTTTTGTAAAACAATTGAGTTTAATTTTATGTTGTTCTTTTGTTTAATTTAAGCAAGTTCCAAACAATACTATGGACCAAATTACAAAATGATAATACATTTTATAACTTCTTGTTGGGATTCATAGAGTTTACATATCAACTAGGATCAAGGATCCGATCAGGAATTTAGTCCAGATCCATGTAGGCTTCCATTGACTTCTCAAGCACTGAACTATACAAACAACAAAAGGATAAGAGCTTGTTTTCTTGTTTTCTTGACAGATCCACGTAGAGTCTATTGACTTTTCAAATTGAAGTACTGAACTGCAAAACAACAAAAGGATAAGAGCTTGTATTTTTCTGACAGATCTAATTACTCAATAATACCCATATTACCGACTGAAAAAATATGAATAAGAAAGGAGAAGAGGAGAGACATGGAGATATATTGTGAGATTAGAGACTATCAGAGAGAAAATGGCCGGCAACCCTGCGTCCCTACTCACCTGGGACAGAGACGGAGTAACCGGAGAAGAGCGAAGCAGAAAAGAAGAAGCGGTGGTCGTGAGCGAAGCAGTAAAGAAGAAGCGGTGGTCGTGAGCGAAGAAGAGAAGGAGGAACGGCGGTCGGGAGAAAGAATGGCCGGCAGCAACTACCCCTCACTCATCTGGGACGAAGACGGAGTAACAGGAGAAGAGCGAAGCAGAGAAGAAGGAGAAGCAAGGGTCGATAGCGAAGCAGAGAAGCGGCGGCCGTGAAATGACTGAAATGAGAAGTCTGATACCTCATTTACACATATTTAGGGTTTCTTTTCTTTAGTTAAAAAATTTTTTTTTGCTTGTTTTGAGATTCGAACCGTGTACCTGTTGCAACATCTAAAAAAAAACATTGTTACTCCCACCAGCTTAGCTAATGCAATATGAGTACAATATTTGGATATATATTTTACATATCTCGGATAACGGATATCCGAGTTTTTAAAAAATACAATCCGTATCCGATCCGACTATCCGAAATTTTTAAACGGATCGGAGCGGATACGGATATATTTCCACCGGATCAGTTAATTGTCGGATATTACCGAGTCGGATACTCGGATTATTGGCGGATCGGATATTTTATGAACACCCCTAATTATAACCCCACTGGTTCTTGATCTAGAGGACATGTAAGACCAAGGCCCTGTTTGGTATCAGTTAAATAGAGATTCATTTAGATTCTTTTTCGGTGTATTATTCGGGATAGAAAAATTATGAATGTTTGGTATCGGTTTCAGTTTTTGTATTGTATTCTTTTTCGGTATTCTTTTGCTAAAAGAAACCCGAAAAAAGAAGCTTGGCTCCCCAAGCTTTTTCGAGATTCTTTAGGATAGATTTTTTATTTTCCCCCTCATACCCTTCATTCTTCTGTCGTTATTTTTTTTTCTCATCATCTTCTCTTCCCCAGTCTCAATAGAACAGACCCCTGTCAATAGAGAACTCTCTTTCACCGGTATCGAAAGGGCCTTCTCTTCAGATCCTCTCGGTTCTCCTTTGGGTTCTTCTCATTCCTTTATCTGTTTTGCTTTCCATCTGTTCTCAGATTGCAGTTCCTCTTTTTCTAGTTTTGCTTTCCATTAGTTTTCAGTTCTTTGTGCAGATTATCAACGATGGGACCAGATGGCAAGCCAGTGGGAAGAAGGGTGAAGCAAACTCCGATTCGTCCCATCAAAAGGTAAGATTTCTCTTCAATTTGTATTAGTTTTTCGATTAGGGTTTCGGTTTGCCATGTACTTATTTATCGATTAGGTAGGTTAGGGTTTTTGTAAGATCCTAGGTTTTTGCCTTCACCGCCCCTGCGGTGAAGAGGGCCTCCCCTGCGGCTGTGAGATCCGTCCCTGCAGATTTGCGACAGATCGCGCCGATCTTTTTTCCTTCGTTATATCTTTCTTCCATAAATAGAATATCCGATATTTTATCTTATGGGCCGATTTCCTTATCTTCTTTCTTAACCCTAGACGCCTTCCTTCTTTTCTTTCCATCCCGTTCCTATATATTCTCTTCTTTCTCCCCTTTTTCCCGTTCCTTGCTATCATCTTCAACCCTAGAGAGCTGCAGTCGTCCTTTGCTTCCTGCGACTTCGTTGAACGTGTAAGTGCATCTTTTATGATTCCTCCTCACGTTCCTTTAGCGCTGCATGCCTTCTCCTTCTGTTTTGGTTTCTTCCTTTCGTTCTTCGCTTTTCTTTTTCTCCAAGGATCAAGCATGAGCCTTGATTCTTGTGGAGTATTCCGTTGTTGACCCTTCGTTGTTCTCAAGCTCTTTGGAGTTGAGCCTTGACGTGTTGGAGCCAAAGGTTCAAGCTTTGGTTGCCCCTGCCATGAGATTTGTCGAAGAGAAGCCCGATAGTAGCTTTTGACGAAGATCCGCCCCTGCGCCTGCACAGAGCCGCCCCTGCGCATCTGTCTAGCCGCCCCTACGGTTTCCCTGCAGTAGCTCCCGTCTTTGGTGAGTTGCTTCCTTCCTTCCTTGGTTCCTTGTGGTTGTTCTTTGTCCCCTAAGTTGTGTAAGACTAAGGTTGAGCCCTTAGCATGTGTAGATCTCTTAGAGATCATTGAGACTATAGGTTATAGTCTTCTAGCAGCCGTTTCGTTCCTGATTCGTTTTGCTTGTTCGTACAGGCTTTCCTCGCTCCTTTCCTAAGGGAAACTGAGCTTCCTCCTGAGTTGTTGATCTTTTGGTTTACCTTCGTGTGAGGTAAGTCCCTTGGACTTACTTAGCTTCATTCCGCGTATTAGTTGGATTGTATTGGCTTGTTTGTGTTGTTTATCATGTTATAACGAATAATCGGAAATAGGATTCACCCTTTATTACCCTTAACTGGCCCAAGTGTATTATAACCGGACGGTGACCACTTGTCTAGTTCTACAAGAGACTAGAATGTGCTCTTGCAACCCAGACCCGTAGGTAACGGATAGTACTGATCTATTCCTATTGGCAGACGGAAGCGGAGGCGAGTTTCGGGAGATTCTCGTGTGACAAAAGAAGTTGAATTAGTAATGAATAACCTTAATGAAAGATAATAACGGTTGTGTGCAAGCATGTTATGTGTTTACATTACCTTATGTGTGTTTGTGCCTTTACACTCTTGCTTATACCTAGAATGTTAGCTAACGGTTTATACCGTCGTTGTAGATGTTCCTGTAACACCCCGAATCCGCGGAACTCGGGATGCTACGGGTTAGGACCTCACAATGGGTCCCCTACCCTTAGCCTGACAACAATTTCACCGGATCTTACAACATGGCACAAATAAAGGCCAAAACAGAAATACATTTTTATGCAATGAAAAGAAAAACCCGAAAGAATACAACAAAGGACTTCAACCGAAGATACAACCCAAAGACTAAACGCCATCCAACATACAATAATAACAATACTCAAACTCGACTCCAACCAACCCATCCTAAAATGTACGGAACCCCGGATGCCCACTCTTCCGGATCTCTCGGCCGCATTCCTAACCTGCAAGGCAATCTACAACAATCGGTATAAAACCGTTAGCTAATATTCGAAGCATTAGAATCAAGGTGAAAGGCACAAACACAAGTAATCTCATCACAAACATAAAACGTACATAAAAGCACATCAATCCGGTTTATTATCTTTGTTATTATTAGGTCGTATCCCGTTCTAATTCAACTTAGGTTTGTGACACGAGACCACCGTGGTCCCGCCTTGGTCCCTACTTACCGGCGTGGAATGGTACGGATGCCTCCGACCGTCTAACCAGCACGGGCTAGTCGCCAAGAACCTCCTAGACTCTCGCAAGAGCTAGGCAGATGATGTCACCGCCCGTTGTCATACACTTGGGCCAAAATAATATAAAGGTCGGTGGTCCTATTTCCGGTTTAGTTGTTATAAACAATAAAGAATAAACACACACCACCAAACACACATCAATACTAATACAAGGAATACGAGCTAAGTAAGTCCGGAGACTTACCTCGTCACCACACTCAACTCACAACACTCTCACTCCCTTAGGGAGGAAGCCCATAACCTGCTCACAAGAAAATAACTATATCAACAACAACCCACTCACAATAGAAGTCTTAGACTTCTATACAAATGATCTACGCAAGACCATTTGACTCTCAATTCTAGGACCGCATCCTAGAATCTCACATGCTCACATCACACTCAACAGAAGCTAGAAGTCCTAAGACTTCTAAACCCCAGATCTCGTAAGATCATAACTCACAACGTAACTAGGATAAGCCAAACCTAAACTCCAAAATCCCACAAGATCATACAGCCCCACCTCGAGCCTCAAAACGCTCACAAGATCAACCATATAACTTAAAGCCTTATAACAACCTCACAAGATAACCAAACGCCTCAAGTCTTAACACAATCATAAATCCTCAAAACTCACCTAAGGATCAAGGCCACTACTTGGCATTCACTCTAAGTTATGCTAGATCCAACCTAGCATGATACTAATACTAACACAACTAAATCGAGGAAGAAAGTACTCACACACGATCGAAGGTTGAAGATGATCTACGGATGTCGAGATTGGATTCAATGGCCTTTATCGGGGCGCTTCCGAACCTAAATCCAAAGCTAAACAAATTTAGCTCATACGCTAAATTTGATAGTAATATATATATGATATATTAATTTGAGGTAAAATTCGTTTTCAAAAGCCAAAACTAAAAACCCACAATACATTTTCCGGACAATTTATAGAAACATAAGAACTTGGTCATAAACCACAATTAAAATCTTTAAGGTCATAAACCGAATGAAACCAACAAGGGCATAACATATAGTATAAATAAATATAAGCATATCCCGCAATTAAAATCCAAGGTTAAAACCCGCAAACACATTTTCTGGGGCAATTCATACATTATATAAAAAGTATGGGTCATAATCCGCAATTATATAACTCAGCAGGGCATAATTGCACATAATAGAAATCTGGGCCATTAATGTAAATACAAAAGATGGGTTATAATTTGTAATTATACCAAACCAGAGGGGGGTCCGATTTAAAGAATGTGAAAGGTTGTCTTCAACCTTGCGATACACACGCAGCAGCAGGGGAACAGAGGAGCGGCCGGCAGCAACGCAGGCGGAGTAGGGAGCGGCGGCGTCGGGGGTTAGCGGCGGCCCAATCTTCAGCTACGGGCGGCGAGGCGGCGGTCCATTTCGAAATGCGACAGAGGAGAGGCTGCGGTGGACTCTTCTCTGGCGTCGACGGGTCGAGGCAAGGTAAGGCAGTCCGGCGGTTGCAACTCCAGGAGACAGCAATGGTGGTTCTCCGGCGAAGGGGCAGGGGCTCCGTAGTGGTCTTTTCTAGATAGGGAGAAGAGAAAGGGTGGCTCCATGAGGTGCAAAAGGAAAGATTGAGTTGAGGAGCATTCCATTGGCGCGGCAGAAGTAGGGGAGTCCAGACGGCGATGGTTCGAGCGGAATAAGGGAGAGAGCATGGGGAGTGCAGAACAGAGGGTTGCAGCTAAGAGGTGGCGGGGTTGCTGTGCTGAGGATAGTTAGACAGGGTGTTGAGAGATAAAATGAGAGGCTGAAGGAGTGGGCAAAGGGGCAGAGGTCGAGGCTAGGTTAGGCGGCTAGGGTGCAGCAGGGGATAGCCTGCAAGCGGCATCAACAGCGAGGGGTCGGCTCATCAGATGGTAAGAAAAGGGAAATAGGAAGAAGGAGATAAAAAAAACAAAGAGAAATAAAATAAATTAATAGAAAATGAAAAAAGAGTAACAGAATAGACTCGGTCAAAGCATTCCGAACGGGATTATCGGATCGGAGAATTTTTTTTCCGGACTTTCCTCGTGAAATATAATACGGGAATTATATGCGGACCTAATATATAAATAAACTCACAAAAACTATACTTTGAAGTACAAAGATCATTCTCGCAATTTATTCCGAGATTATATGATAATTTAAACATGGGACATATATATATATATATATATATATATATATATATATATATATATATATATATATATATATACCCGTAAAAATACCCGTAAAAACATTTAAGCTATAAAAATATCGATAAATCCGGAAAAATAAATATCGCAAACGCGCCAAAAAATTCGGGGCGTTACAGTTCCGCAGGTTCAGGATATTGTTGAGTGATCCGGATGGTGTGGTCAGCCGGGGTTCCCGTACATTATAGGACGGGATCGGGTTTATGTTTTTTTTTTGTTGTTTCCATTTTGTTTTGAACTCGGCTGCGAGTCTTTTCCGTTTTGTTTGATTTAAACCTTTGGTTTTATATCGAGTTTTGGTTTTCATTCGTATGTGCCTTATTGTAAGATCCGTTTGTTGTTGCTACTCTGAAGGTCGGGACCCATTGTGCGGTCCTAGTCCGTAGCGCTTCGAGTTCTCAGAACTTGGGGTGTTACAGTTTTCGATTAGGGTTTCTATCTTCCAGTATCGATAAATTGGTTCTATTAGAGTTTCTATTAGTTTTTCGATTACAATTTCGATTAGCCAACAATGGTTTTCGATTAGGGCTTTTGTACTTCATACATTTGTAGGCTAAATTAATGAGCAACTCAATATTCAATGATGAATGTATGCAAGAACAACCATGTTTCACATGGAATACAAACCGAAGTCATATTCTCCAGTCTGAAAAATACGTTTGAGAGAATCCTTAAAAAGTGAATGTTCAACACTCATGCAAGCATTATAACCCCACTGGTTCTTGCTCTAGAGGACATGTAAGACCAAAGTAGAGAAGATATTTTAAATATGAAATCAATATTAGAAGTTAATTGTGTAGTCAATGTTTGGAGTTACAACTATAGGAGTTACAAAATCAAAGACTTAATTAGGAGAGCTAATTGGGTAGTATAAACTAAAATATGAACTTAATGACTTAATGTGAAGCAAAATATGGTGTTAATAGAAAGCATTTAATGCTCTCAAAAAACTAAAATTATAGACTAGTAAGATATGCAAATATTTATTTCCCTTGATTAACAATGTCGCTCCAGAGTTTAGAATTCCTTAGAGTTTGTTTTTAAACGTTACATATATATTTATTTATTTTAAAAGTAGCTAACGATTGTTAGGGCATGATAACGACCATTAGACTAAAAGATTTTAGGTAACGATCGTTAGCATATGCTTAGATCATTAACTTGTTGCATGAATGTATCTAACGATTGTTTATATTATTTAACGAATGTAAAAAAATCGATTCCAAGCATCTATAAATATATTACTTTGTTTGTTAATTTAAAAATCTTATTATTAATAGTTAATCTTATTATTACGATCTAATGGTTTCCCAAGAATGCTGAAGGTGGTTATTTAATTTGGAACGTTCGTTCATTAAGCCAACTACTCATAAAAGTTTATACTCCTTATTTTAAGAATGATTCTCATATAAATATGAGAATCATTCTTACAATTAATGAATAAAAATAACAACATAATTGTTAACCTAATTTTCATCATATAAATATGACTATATTTAGGGGCATTACCAAGCTAGTGTTCACTATATATGTGTTATAAATATTAAAAATAAAACACAACTTGAAAATAAACAACTAAATGATGTTATTTTTTGAAGTTACAAATTTCATTTTTGTTATTTTGTTTAAATTTACAATATGCGATTTTTATGTTTAAAATATGTTTCATTTCTTAAATTTAAAATTTATTTTAATTTTTAAAGTTATAAATATGCGATTTTTAATTAACCCTTCTATTTAAACAAAATGTTTGTTTTTGTTATTTGTTATTTAAGTGTAAGTTTTAATTTTTAAAAACTGAATTTGTTTTTTATTTTCTTTTATTAATTTATTTTATCTTTTTTTTTCATTATTTTTAAGTTTCTAAAATGAAGAATTTTTCACATACCGGAATTTTTACATATCGTAATTTTCACATACCGTAATTTTCACATACCGGAATTTCACATACCGGAATTTCACATACAGGAAGTTATTATACCGGAATTTCACATACCGGAATTTCACATACCGGAGCTTCACATACCGGAAATTCACATACCGGAAGTTATCATACCGGAAGTTATCATACCGGAAGTTATCATATCATACCGGACATTATCATATCATACCAGACGTTATCATACCATATCGGAAGTTATCATACTAGAATTTATTTTTTAATTTCTTTTATTTTTTTGTCTTTTTTATTTTCTTTATTAATTTTTTAAAATTTTTTGGAATGTATACCGGAGTATCACATACCGGAGTTTCACATACCGGAGCTTCACATACCGGAGGTTATCATATCATACCGGAAGTTATCATACCGGAAGTTATACCAAACAAACTGATTTTATGTCATAGTTTAGAATTAAGAATTACATACCGGAGAATTACATACCGGAAGTTATAAAAATGGTATGAGAAAAAAACGCAACATTCAGGTATCAACCTTGAAGCAACAAAAATGTCTCTAAAAATGGTATAACCTTCTTCTTTGCCCAGAGACGATCAAGACCACTGTCAGCATCACCCTGAGCGGGCAAAGGTTGTAAATTCACTAGTGTAAACATCATTGGCATCCGGTATGAACTTCAGGCATAAAAAAATTTCGGTATGAACTTCCGGTATGAAAATTTTCGTTATGAACATCCGGTATGAACTTCCGTATGAACTTCCGGTATGAACGGTACGAACTTCCGGTATAAAAAATTTCGGTATGAACTTCCTGTATGAAAAACTTCGTTATGAACTTCCGGTATGAACGGTATGAACTTCCGGTATAAAAAATTTCGGCATGAACTTTCTGTATGAAAAACTTCGTTATGAACTTCCGGTATGAACTTTCAAGTATGAACTTCCGGTATGAACGGTATGAACTTCCGGTATGAAAAATTTCGTTATGAACTTCCGGTATAAAAAATTTCGGTATGAACTTTTGGTATGAAAAACTTCGTTACGAACTTCCGGTATGAACTTTCGGTATGAACTTTCGGTATGAACTTTCAGTATGAACTTCCGGTATAAAAAATTTCGGTATGAACTTCCGGTATGAAAAACTTCGTTATGAACTTCTGGTATGAACTTTCGGTATGAACTTTCGGTATGAACTTTTGGTATGAACTTCCGGTATGAACTTTCGGTATAAAAAATTTCGGTATGAAATTCCGGTATGAAAATTTTCGTTATGAACTTCCGGTATGAAAAATTTTGTTATGAACTTCCGGTATAAAAAATTTTGGTATCAACTTCCGCTATGAAAAACTTTGTTATGAACTTCCGGTATGAACTTTCGGTATGAACTTCCGGTATGATCTTCCGGTATGAACTTTCGGTATGAACTTTCGGTATGAACTTTCGGTAAGAACTTTCGGTATGAACTTTTGGTATGAACTTTTGGTATAAAAAATTTCGGTGTGAACTTCCGGTATGAAAAATTTCGTTATGAGCTTCCGGTATGAACTTTCGGGATGAACTTCCAATATGAACTTCCGGTATGAACTTTCGGTATGAACTTCCGGTATAAAAAATTTCGGTATGAACTTCCGGTATGAAAAACTTCGTTATGAACTTCCGGTATGAACTTTCCGTATGAACTTCCGGTATAAAAAATTTCGGTATGAACTTTCGGTATAAAAAATTTCGAGATGAACTTCCGGTATGAATGTAACACCCCGAATTCTCAGAACTCAGAGTATTACTGGTTAGGACCTCACAATGGGTCCCGACCTCAGTTTGACAACAACAATACTAGGATCTTGCAACAAGACACAAATAAAGAAACCGAAATTCATAAAAACCATGTTTTTAGAGTAATGAATGCAACACTGTCTAGCAGCCTACGGTACTTAAACAAAAGAAAAGAACAACTGTCTTAACCAAAAGAAAGGAAAGACAAAACAACCCCAACCCCGCTCTAAGGAGTACGGAGACCCGGCTGACCACTACTTCCGGATCACTCAGCTGCTGATCTAACCTTTGGTAAGTCTAAAACAACAACACGAAGAACCGTTAGCTAGTTATCTAAATATTAGCAGAATAATAGCAGCACAAACACACTCAGATAAACATAAACACTCAGCATGCTTTCAAACAAGTCCGTTTTATTATCTTGCTTTAATTTACTCATTCACTCTAGTGATACTTATTTTGTGACACGAGAGATTCCCAAACCTCGCCTCCGCCCCCGTGTAACCATCAGGAATGGATCCGATGCACCTCACCTTGTACCTGCATGGTCTGGGTATAGAGAATCTCCTAGTCTCCTGTCAGAGCTGGGCAGTGATGTCACGGCCCGTTATACATACACTTGGGCCTTAAATGTAAAAACAGTCGTCCTAGCAAGTTATTATTATTAAATCAAGCAATAGCACACACCACTACTATCACTCAACTAACACTCAGAAACTGGCTAAGTAAGTCGCAAGGACTTACCTGAGTCAAAACACTCTAACACTCTTCAGATAGTCCGTACTCGATAACTCAAGCGCCTGTCAATGAAGGCATGTGTATCAATATCACATTTCTATGTCCAACCTCATGCGAAGGAATTACGGAAGAACGATTCTCATACGGTAAAAGACCGTTTTACCCTTAGTGTAGATAATTCTCTGGATCACTTCTTAACCTCTAATATTTCTTTTGGAACACCTTTCTAATCTATGGTTACTTCCCAAAAACTCGTCAAGAAAACAACATTAGTCCCTTTCCGGTTATTATTCTACTCTTATACCTATGTGTATAAGTATATATATACGTTACCCTTACTCATCTATGTATATACTTATATATACACATTCTACCTATTCATATATATATACTTGCCTCTCTCAACTCTTACCTATATATACGTATATATGTACATGGCATTGCTACGTATATATTTATTCATCTCTCAACTCTTACTTCTAAATATACACCTCTATGTATTGTATTCCTACATAAGCATTTTATATCTTCTGTTCAAACATGTATATACTTATATATACATTCAGTACCTCTAATCTTATATATACCTACATATTCTCGGCACTCTTTTACATATATACTTCTATATACAACATACGACAGTACACCGAGGCGGGAGGTACTCACCCGTCCAGCCTACTCGTCACACACTTGGAGAGGGACCGCAGCTCGGTTCGGTTCTACAGGTTAGCTGTCCCAGGGTTCGGAGCTGGCTCGTTTGCTCTCCACCGTTGCACTGCCCAAACAGTTTCTTCTGGATCCCGTTTCTGGGGTACAAAAGTTCGTCAACTGCAGCAGAGGAGGGCACTCGCTGTTGCGTTGATCGGCACCTTTGTAAGGACCCCACGTCGCCTCGGTGCTGCTACTGTGTGGACTTCGGTCAGGTATCTTGCTAGTATTGCACGAGGACAGAGAGGAAGGAAGAGGGCAGAAGCGGATGGCTTACCCGATGGTCGACAAAGACGGCTAAAGAGGTCCCTGTTGCGCTCGAATCAGATCAGGAACGTAAGCGGAGTAGTCCTTACGGCTCGGCGGTTTGAAGTGTTGCAGCCCGTCGCCACTCTCGTCAATGGTGCTGTGCAGAATGTTGGAGAGCCACAGTTCCGTCCGTGTAGAGCACTGGAGACGCTGGTTGCAGGAGACGGCCAGGTCTAGGCGGCGCTGGAGAGATCTGTCGACAGAGAGAGTCTACTGCAGAAGGGAGCACGATGGAGAGCGGAGCGTCGAATGTAGACGGAAGTCAAGGGACGTGGGCTGCAGAAGGAAACGGTAAAAGATCTGCTGCGTGATTCCAGGAGCTGTTACGCTTGCAGATCGGATCTCCTTCCAACTCAGCATCATGGCGTTGGAGCGGCTTCTTCACTGCTGGCTGACGCTTGCTGGGCTCATTGGGGTTTCTGTCTCACTACTAGGCCGACTCACAAGCAAGGGCAAGGAGAGGAGTGGGCTGAATGTGTAGCAAGGAGAGGAGTGGGCTGAATGGGTAGCAAGGAGAGGAGTGGATTAGGGTTTAGGATAAAATTGGGCTGGCTGACTAATTGGGCCAGAAATGGGCCTGTTCTTCAAATAAAACAAAGAGCTGAAAGGATACTCGTTAATCGCCCGGAACCATTAAAAGTACGGAAATTAATTACGGACTTATTTACGGAATTAATTAAGTTATTATTTTATAAGAATTAAAGTCAATTAAATTGATAGAATTTTATTTCGTTTCTTTTATTTAAAAGAAAACAAGGTCGGCGGATCGAAGTCCGATTTAAATTCGTTATTAAACGGAGACTAAATTTTCCGGTTACAAAGTTCCATCATCTTATGTGAATTAGAGTCACATAAAATGATAGAAATAACAATCGTTTTATTTCATTTTAATTTATGTATTTATTTATTTAAGGTTGACGTATCGGAAATCGATAAATTTCAGGTTTAACGGAGATTTAAAATTTTCGGTTATTACATCAGTGCCCTCTTAAAAGAAGTTTCGTCCCGAAACTTAGAATAATTCTCTTAATCGCGCCTTTCCTTTGGTATATTTTAATTTCCTCGACCTTTTCGTTGGCTACACGCAACTACTCAATCACCAAAAGTAGACATGCGTCACATAAAACGTAATCACTCAAATCAATATAAAAACCTGAAAGGTCAAACAACACAACGTCCGAGTACTAACTCGTCAAAACAGGAGTAACCTCTAACCCCGCAAAGAACTCGGGATAACTACGTCTAATATTCTCGTCTATCTCCCAGGTAGCCTCATCAGCTCCTCATCTAGACCACTGGAACTCTACAAAAGCATCAACCGGCTAAATTTTCTAATCTTCATAGTTGATGACGTATCTAGGATTCGGTAGGTACTTTATCACGGTTTGGTTTTCTAAACTTACCTCCAGCTCTGTTAATGACTCTACCAAACCATAAAAGCTTTTTCCATTTGAAAATTCCCGACTATCGATTATGAAATAATGATCTTAAACTTCTGTCGCCAAATGCTCTTTGTAATACAAACCGCTTGACCCGGTTTCCTCAATGTGACCTTATCGGATTGTTCCTTAATTAATTGTTTTCACCGACTACTTGTCAAGCGTTAAAAATTATATAACTCCAAACAAATCACACACCCAAGTGGACTTTTTCATATAGATCGCTAATTCCTTATTGAAATCAGAGTTAACCTAACATTGATTTTCTTCATCTGTGGTTTATGGGCCTACCACGCTTTTGGTGTAACACCCATTAGTCACAATGGCGTCTCTCTAAGGGTCAACATGATTTACCCAACTCCCGCCTATACTTTTCTTCTACTACTATCAATATCCTCCTCAAACAGATCCTTACTCTCTTACTCACCCGTAGACTGTTCTTAACCAACTAGTAAGCAACCTCTAACCGATTCTCTCTATATCCTTAGATCACCCCAGAAAGTTGTTGTTGCCTACTTGGGGTTCCTCCAAGTCATCGGTAGAGTTATCTCTTAAATTCGCAGTCACTAATATCTCTTCTTAACGGTACCTGCTCGTCAATACCAATCAACACTTACACGTCCCCAGTTGATGTTAGTCACTCTATAATTGACTTATCTCAATATTCCGGACCTGCTCTTCTCATACCTATACTGGCGTTAAGTTCTTGGTGAGCATCATCTGCTCGATTAATCCTTTCATGCTTCACTAATTCGTTTTCTATTCCACACTTCTGTTTCCTTAGGCTAAATCTACTTCTCGAGCTCGACTGGGTCATTCATCTTGCCTAAATAGTCATTCCAAGTCTTCAACGATAGCTGGTAAGTGTCTTTGTAGTTTTGATGATTTTAGTTATCATCCTCTTGCAATTCCCCTTGCACGGACCGTCGGTTTTGATGACTTAGGTCCCGTGATAATTGGGGTTACCTTGGACTTTCGAGTCTACCAAGGCCGTTCTTATATAAACATTCCTTCGTTGGTGTTACCGGCAACATTGCCTTCATAATACTCCTTTGTTTCCGCTACAGGGCTTCAACTCTTTGATACCGACATTGCGATTTCTTTCAAATTCCTATATTTTTGAGGAGGTTAAAACCTCTCCACACTTGTAAAGTCTACATTTGCATCTACACTCCATTGTAGGTATCCCTTCCATGCACCTTAGACCCTCATATCCGGGTCGACATTTTATCTCTTTTGGCCTTACACGCTTGTCTTGTGAACTCTTCTACTAGGTGACTCGTCTTATACATTTTTCTTCTCTGCATCGGTCTCTAACTGTCTGTTGATCATTACTACCCATTCTGTGTTGGAACTTCAGTGGCTTTGTACTCTTCCATGGATTTCCTAAGGACATCCTCATCTCAAAACTTTATTTAAAATTTATCATAACCCGCAATTTTGATACCTAACTTTCCTTCTCACTGGATAAGTTATACACTTGGTTTACACTAAATCCATCTTAGTGTCATCAGTCCGTTGAATTTTTTTTTTTTTTTTTTTTTTTCATGGAGTACCTCCATTTCTCCTTAACTAACAGTCTTTAGTCCTTTCGGTAACCATCTTATGGGTGTGATACCGGATCCATATAACAACCTTTAGTCTTTCACTTTTACTCCTTCTCATGTCTGTTTTAGTCAACCTGTAGATTCTATCTGCAATCACCTCACAACTCGACCACACATTTCACCAAGACTTTATATCATACTCTTTATGTTTGTGCCGCCTCGAAATTTCCAATTATTCTGTGTCACATCTTTAATCACAAGGGTTTTCCCTGTCAATCTAGACAGTTTGACCCTACTTTTTCTCGAAGGAGCACCATCAGTCTTACTTGGGTGGGATCCTAAGACATAGGACATGTTTCCAATCATCTACTTCCTCTTAGTCTTCTAGTTCTTCTTACATGGATCCCTTCATTCTAACTCTGATATGTATCTTTCGTAGTCAGTAGTAAGTAACTACTCCCAACAATTCCCTTTTTCACCATTACCATCATCAAGGGTCATTGCCAACCGTCAAGAGCTGCTCTTAAATTTCTTTATTAGAGTTATCAGAATGGACTCATCTAACGTTATCATCCAGGCTACTAGTACTTGTATTGATTTAACTTCACCATTTTCGTCGTGGATTTCTGAAAGAATTTCACTAGATGTCGATAAAATTCTTTTATAACCTTGTGGTTATTCTTCTTATCGGTTAACTAACCATCACTAGTTAACCCGCACATGTGACTTTTAAGTTGTCCAGTAGGATGTAGTTGACCTTCTACAACATCATAGACTTACTTTTCTTCCATCTCTTTTGAGGCTTGATATACTTGGTGAAATATATCTCCTCCAGTCTCTCTGTTTATTCTTCTTTAGCTCCTCCTACCATCTACATTTTTGTAAGATTGTTATACTCTTACGAGTCCAGTTGTATCATTCTTCTTCCATCAACAGACTTTTCAATCCTTCTAGGGTAGTTTGTAGGTACATCTCCGTGATTCTTTTACCTGAGTTATCGTCTATTTGCGGTTCTCTATTATGAACTTGTAGTGTTATTAGCTTAAAATCCTTTTGAATGAGAAGTTATTGAGGTCCCTCTGGTTCACCAATACTCTTCTCACACACTCTTTTTCCTTGGGTGTTGCTTGTAATGTTGCCCTTACAGAAGCTGGTTATTGTTGTATCCCGGTCTATGTCAGAATTCTCTTGTGTTCTACGAGATCACTCCACTTCTACGTTGGTGAAATCCACCTTTACCTTTCTGGCAATGCCTAAGCTTCCAAGTTGCAGCTCTTTAATTCTTTCTATTTGGATGGATAATGTATCTCGTGTTGACTTCCATACTTTTGACTGTCTCGGTTATCAATCTGGATTGTGGTGGCAATTAGCTTGTTGAGAGTGATCATATTTCGCCTTGCTTTTGGCATCAACTTTCACTTCTTAGTCTGTCAGTGAGCTTAAATTTTATTTCTCTTTTCTTGATCGCTACTATATCTCCCTTTTGGCCTTCATGTCTATGGCAATTTTCTACGTCATCCTCTTTGTTTGTGAAGTCATTTTACACAAATTGGAGGAGCCTCTCCGTTGTCGTTCTCAAATTCCCTAGTTGGTGATCATCTCTTGCTTCTCCGGAACTACTCTCTTTAATATCCGTCATTTGATCCCGTTGAGTTGATTCTGGATTCTCTTCTTGTCATTGTAATTGGTGTTGTCTTTGAGTCTTCACTTTTCCGTCTCGAAGTTCCTCAACAAGCTCGAAGGAGTTGTCCGACGTTCGTCTACCCTAATGCACATAAGATGTGCATATTAATCTTCACGTTGTCACCCTTCAACATCTACTTAGATGTGTCCAAGGAGTGAGAAACTCCTTATGTTACCTTTGTTAAGGAGATAACATAACTACACTTCCTACTAATCTTCGGCATATAACTATCTATATAACATATCTTTATAAACAAGCTAAAAATCCAACTACAGTAGAACCTAAAGTCCATACTAAGCAAACTGAGATCCGCGGTAGTAGTGGTGGTCAGCCGTACTTTTCTATTCCCAACCAGACTATGCATGCATTTAAAAACCAAAATTCTCTTTTTAAAACTCAGACCCCTTTTCGGGTTCTACTTAAAACTTATTCGGTCTTTCAGAAGATTTCAAGTGTCATTGTTGTCAACCTGGCTCTGATACCATGTTGTAACACCCCGAATTCTCAGAACTCGGAGTATTACTGGTTAGGACCTCACAATGGGTCCCGACCTCAGTTTGACAACAACAATACTAGGATCTTGCAACAAGACACAAATAAAGAAACCGAAATTCATAAAAACCATGTTTTTAGAGTAATGAATGCAACACTGTCTAGCAGCCTACGGTACTTAAACAAAAGAAAAGAACAACTGTCTTAACCAAAAGAAAGGAAAGACAAAACAACCCCAACCCCGCTCTAAGGAGTACGGAGACCCGGCTGACCACTACTTCCGGATCACTCAGCTGCTGATCTAACCTTTGGTAAGTCTAAAACAACAACACGAAGAACCGTTAGCTAGTTATCTAAATATTAGCAGAATAATAGCAGCACAAACACACTCAGATAAACATAAACACTCAGCATGCTTTCAAACAAGTCCGTTTTATTATCTTGCTTTAATTTACTCATTCACTCTAGTGATACTTATTTTGTGACACGAGGGATTCCCAAACCTCGCCTCCGCCCCCGTGTAACCATCAGGAATGGATCCGATGCACCTCACCTTGTACCTGCATGGTCTGGGTATAGAGAATCTCCTAGTCTCCTGTCAGAGCTGGGCAGTGATGTCACGGCCCGTTATACATACACTTGGGCCTTAAACGTAAAAACAGTCGTCCTAGCAAGTTATTATTATTAAATCAAGCAATAGCACACACCACTACTATCACTCAACTAACACTCAGAAACTGGCTAAGCAAGTCGCAAGGACTTACCTGAGTCAAAACACTCTAACACTCTTCAGATAGTCCGTACTCGATAACTCAAGCGCCTGTCAATGAAGGCATGTGTATCAATATCACATTTCTATGTCCAACCTCATGCGAAGGAATTACGGAAGAACGATTCTCATACGGTAAAAGACCGTTTTACCCTTAGTGTAGATAATTCTCTGGATCACTTCTTAACCTCTAATATTTCTTTTGGAACACCTTTCTAATCTATGGTTACTTCCCAAAAACTCGTCAAGAAAACAACATTAGTCCCTTTCCGGTTATTATTCTACTCTTATACCTATGTGTATAAGTATATATATACGTTACCCTTACTCATCTATGTATATACTTATGTATACACATTCTACCTATTCATATATATATACTTGCCTCTCTCAACTCTTACCTATATATACGTATATATGTACATGGCATTGCTACGTATATATTTATTCATCTCTCAACTCTTACTTCTAAATATACACCTCTATGTATTGTATTCCTACATAAGCATTTTATATCTTCTGTTCAAACATGTATATACTTATATATACATTCAGTACCTCTAATCTTATATATACCTACATATTCTCGGCACTTTTTTACATATATACTTCTATATACAACATACGACAGTACACCGACAGTACACCGAGGCGGCCCTCTTATATATACCCGTCCAGCCTACTCGTCACACACTTGGAGAGGGACCGCAGCTCGGTTCGGTTCTACAGGTTAGCTGTCCCAGGGTTCGGAGCTGGCTCGTTTGCTCTCCACCGTTGCACTGCCCAAACAGTTTCTTCCGGATCCCGTTTCTGGGGTACAAAAGTTCGTCAACTGCAGCAGAGGAGGGCACTCGCTGTTGCGTTGATCGGCACCTTTGTAAGGACCCCACGTCGCCTCGGTGCTGCTACTGTGTGGACTTCGGTCAGGTATCTTGCTAGTATTGCACGAGGACAGAGAGGAAGGAAGAGGGCAGAAGCGGATGGCTTACCCGATGGTCGACAAAGACGGCTAAAGAGGTCCCTGCTGCGCTCGAATCAGATCAGGAACGTAAGCGGAGTAGTCCTTACGGCTCGGCGGTTTGAAGTGTTGCAGCCCGTCGCCACTCTCGTCAATGGTGCTGTGCAGAATGTTGGAGAGCCATAGTTCCGGCCGTGTAGAGCACTGGAGACGCTGGTTGCAGGAGACGGCCAGGTCTAGGCGGCGCTGGAGAGATCTGTCGACAGAGAGAGTCTACTGCAGAAGGGAGCACGATGGAGAGGGGAGCGTCGAATGTAGACGGAAGTCAAGGGACGTGGGCTGCAGAAGGAAACAGTAAAAGATCTGCTGCGTGATTCCAGGAGCTGTTACGCTTGCAGATCGGATCTCCTTCCAACTCAGCATCATGGCGTTGGAGCGGCTTCTTCACTGCTGGCTGACGCTTGCTGGGCTCATTGGGGTTTCTGTCTCACTACTGGGCCGACTCACAAGCAAGGGCAAGGAGAGGAGTGGGCTGAATGTGTAGCAAGGAGAGGAGTGGGCTGAATGGGTAGCAAGGAGAGGAGTGGATTAGGGTTTAGGATAAAATTGGGTTGGCTGACTAATTGGGCCAGAAATGGGCCTGTTCTTCAAATAAAACAAAGAGCTGAAAGGATACTCGTTAATCGCCCGGAACCATTAAAAGTACGGAAATTAATTACGGACTTATTTACGGAATTAATTAAGTTATTATTTTATAAGAATTAAAGTCAATTAAATTGATAGAATTTTATTTCGTTTCTTTTATTTAAAAGAAAACAAGGTCGGCGGATCGAAGTCCGATTTAAATTCGTTATTAAACGGAGACTAAATTTTCCGGTTACAAAGTTCCATCATCTTATGTGAATTAGAGTCACATAAAATGATAGAAATAACACTCGTTTTATTTCATTTTAATTTATGTATTTATTTATTTAAGGTTGACGTATCGGAAATCGATAAATTTCAGGTTTAACGGAGATTTAAAATTTTCGGTTATTACAATGAACATCTGGTATGAACTTCCGGTATAAAAAATTTCGGTATGAACTTCCGGTATGTAAAATGTCCGGTATGTAAATGTCCGGGGTATAAAATGTCCGGTATGTAAAATGTCTGGTATGTAAATGTCCGGTATGTTAATTTTCGGTATGTAAATGTCCGGTATGAAAACAGAAAATAAAAAGGGAAATAAAATAAAAAAAAAAAATTCAGTAATTAAAATTAAAATTTACATAACAAACATCAAATATTCTTTCTTTTTTAATAGAAGGGTTAATTAGTTTTACCTTACCATTAAATGAAAGTGGTAAAAAAATCATGGGGCATATTTACTAAATAGAAAATTAGAAAAGGCCTAGTTAGTACACAATAAAATAAAAAAGCATACTTACCTAATTAGCCCTTTCAAATTTATTATAATTTTAAAGTTACAAATATGCGGTTTTTATTATTTATATAAACAGTATAACAATGGCGGTTCCAATTCCGAAATATTCGATTTGTTTCTAACTTTATTTGAATTTTTAAAAGTTAGAAATAAGCAGTTTTTATTCTAACTTTATTTGAATTTTTAAGAGTAGAAATATACAATTTTTTCTAATTTTATTCGAATTAAAAGTTTAGAGCGAGAGCTTCCACATCATCAACAATGGCGGTTTCATTTCCGAAAAACACACAAAAAATCTAATGTATTTAACGCTAAATTCCGCGATATGCAATTCCGGTTCTTCTTAATCTAATCAATTACAAAACGAGAAAAAAACACCTCGAGTGGCGATAATCGACGTTTCCGGCTAGGGTTTGCATCCGATCATTGTGGATCTACAATATTTGAGTCCCGATCCTCATCCCGATCCATGTCTTCTTGGCAACAACCAAAAATTCACTGTTAGTAATCAAGAAATTTGGTAAATCAATTTGGTAATTAAGAAATCAACAACTCTTTTGCAATAAAGATATGTTCCATTATAGCAAAAACAAGAAGCAACACATTAACTTCAAGAAACTCACTCTTACCGTCAAACACAAAATCAAGAAGAAGTTGGAAAAATCCACCCGAAATTAAGAAATCCACTATTGATAATCAAGAAATTTGATAAATCAATTTGATAATTAGAAATCAACAACTCTTTTCGAATAAAGATATGTTTCATTGAAGTAAAAGCAAGAAGCAACACATTACCTTCAATAAAACTCATTGTTGTCGTCAAACACAAAATCAAGAAGAAGAAGTTGGGAAAATCAACCACAAATCAACAAAGAAGTATAGGTTGGGCGAAGAATGAGACTGCGACGGAGTTGAGTTCCACTGAAGCAAAAGCAACGCCTGCGATGAAACCCTGTTGCCGTCAAACACGAAATCAAGAAGTAGTTAGAAAATCGACATAAATCAATGAAGAAGACTAATTTGGGCGAAGAAGAGAATGAGATGATGTTGGGAGAGAGGGAAGATGACTGAACGGCGGAGATGTAGAATTGAGTGACAGTGACTAAAACGAAGAAGAAAGCGAAGAGAGCGAGCGTGAGACGGGGCTAATAACCCTCGCATGGAGCGTAGGCGCAATGCGCCCGGAAGGCAGGCTCGCGTTGTGCATGAACCCAGTTTTGCATTTTGGGTCCGCCCGAAATGCGGATTCGGGCCCCGCTACGATGTCAAAAGTTGGCTTTGACTCGTAACCCCGATCTGATTACACTGCCTCATAAGTAAATTTCCGTATGAATGGATAAACTCACTCTTTCTATTTTTTCATCACAATTCTCTCACAATACCTACCTACATCCAACTATTACTTCTTACCAATAGTATTTCTCCTCATGGAGCGCCATAACAATCTCTTTTCCGACACTTCTTGGAGTGACATAAATTCTCAGCCTCCGACTTGAACTATAATGAAACTCGTCTTTCATATGATCATATAACCTATTCTATTGGGTGGGTTAACTAAACTCATATTGGTAGTGTAATCCCAAATGGTACTATCATAAGATCATTGGGGTTCCCTTAATTACAAGACAAAGTAGGCTCTTTTGAATTCACCAATATGATTTTAGATGACCATGCCGCTTGTGTCACTCTTACGTTTGTCGGATGTATTTGGCTCAATATTTTCTCTAATAATACCTTAATCTTTATATTTTGAAATTTTATCCTTATAACAACACCTCATCATGCCTTTTATTCGAATAACCCGAACATAAATTTAGATTACCCCCAAGAATCAATATAGTAACAACACGCTAACTTGCTTGTAACTCGAACACCGTCTGATGTAAAATCATAATCATATTTTTGCTTCAAGTTGTAACACCCCAACTTCTGGGAACTCGAAGCATTAAGGGCTAAGACCTCACAATGGGTCCCGATCCTAAGAGTAGCAACGACAAACGGATATTACAACAAGGCACAAACAAATGAAAACCAAAACTCAATATAAAACGAAAGGTTTAACCAAAAGAAAAACATAAAAGACTCACAGCCGAGTTCAAAACAAAAGGGAAAGCAACAACATAAACATAAACTCGATCCCATCCTATAATGTACGGGAACCCCGAATGATCACACCGTCCGGATCACTCAGCAACATCCTGAACCTGCGGAACATCTACAACGACAATATAAACCGTTAGCTAACATTCTACATATCAGCAAGAACGTAAAGGCACAAACACACATAAGGGAAAGTAAACATATAGAATGATCGCACTCAACGGGTTATTATCTTTAATTAAGTTATCCATTACTAATTCAACTTCTTTTGTCAAACGAGAATCTCCCGAAACTCGCCTCCACTTCCGTCTACCAATAGGAATAGATCAGTATTATCTGTTACCTACGGGCTTAGGTTGCAAGAGCACATTCTAGTCTCCTGAATAACTAGACAAGTGGTCACTCCCTGGTTATCATACACTTGGGCCAGTTAAGGTTATAAAGGGTGAATCCTATTCCGGTTATCCGTTATAACAAGAATAAACAACACAAACAAGCCAATACAATCCAACTAATATGCGGAATGAAGCTAAGTAAGTCCAAGGGACTTACCTCACTCGAAGGAACATTTTTTCAACACACTACACACACTCAGATTACAACTCAGTTTCCCTCAGGAAAAGAGCAAAGAAAGCCTGTCCACACAAGCATCACAAATCAAGAACGAAACGGTTGCTAGAAGTCTATAACTTCTAGTCTCAATGATCTCTAAGAGATCTCCACAAGCTAAGGACTCAACCTTAGTCTTACAGCATACTCAAGAAACAAGGAATATCCATAAGGATCAAGGAGAGGAATGAGGAAAGCAAGGAAGGAAGCAACTCACAAGAACGAGAGTTAGTGCAGAAGAAACCGCAGGGGTGGTCTAACAAGGCGTAGGGGCGGCTTGCCGCGGGGGGCGGGAACTCTCAGGCGCGGGGCGGATAACGGTGCAGAGGCACTGTCGACTTCTCGACGACAACAGAACCACGACAAGGCCAAGACTTGTTCTTCCACCACTCTCACACAACTTACAACTCAACCAAGGGAGCCTGTGAACATCAAAGGATCATCAAAGAAACACTCCACAAGAATAAATGATCAAACTTGATTCTTGGAGAAGAAGAAAAGTGAAAACGAAGAGAGAAAGAAAAAGAAGGAAAGCAACTTCAGCATCAGATGAATGTGTAGAAGAATCAGATAAGAAGGAAGTTACACGTCCAACAAGATCACAGGTAAAGCAAGGGAAGCGGATGCAACTTTAGGGTTGAAGAATGAATGCAAGAAATGGGAAGAAGAAGAAATAACGAGAATATATAGGAGAGGAAGAAAAGATAAAAGGAAGGACGTCTAGGGTTAGGAAAAAGTTTAGGAAGCCGCCCATAGATAGAAGATCGGATATTCTATCTATGGAAGGAAGATAAAACAAATGAAAACAGATCAGGCGCGATCTGCAACGCATCCGCAAGGGCGGCCCATTGTCACCGCGAGGGCGGTGACATACACCAAGGTCGTTGGGGCGGCCTTCTTCACCGCGGGGCGGTGAACGTCAAAGCTGAGATCTTACACAAGTAATTACGACCACTAGCTTGTATCAATGCTTCTTGATAAAGGTGACGTCAAATACACATTTTTAACACGTTTTGAAGTGATATGTGTCTTATGACTCCAACTTAAGCTATAATGGAACCGACTTTTGTAAGTTGTTACACTGACATGTCGATAGTTTCAATCCGACAAGTTATTACTTCCCATGATGGAATTTAGTCCACCTTTAGATTTTCTCAATTTGCACGATGACTAACACGCAGTTGACTTCTTCAACTTTACCCATTTGATCTTGACTTTTATTGACTCTAAAATTTCTCCAAATAGTCCTCTTTTATGTCGTTGCCTCTAATAGAGTCGCTCATAACAACACCACCTCGTGACTCACGTTCTTCTTTCTCAACATGTCCTCTAGAAGATCGCTTCATCACAATCAATCTCTCCTTGTAAACAAAACTAACGCGATTCCTAGACCACTAAAAGATTACACCATCTAACTCATAAATGGATAATACTTGTTCATTTATATCCATCTTTCTGCCTGTCTTAAACAACAAAATTAATTAGTTCAATCAATGCTATCACATAAGTTCATAATGCGTTATAAAGATCATCGAAGAGCAGTGATGGTCCAGCGTACTTAATAACCCAACAACCCGACTATGCATATGTTTCTGTCTTTCTGAAAACCAAAATGTACTTTAAAATGTTTAGAGCCCTTGCGAGTTCCGTTTATTGTTTAAACTTGGTCTTATTGTTAGATTACAAGTTTCATTATTGTTAACCTCTCACTAATAACATATTGTAACACCATGGATTTCCAAACCCGAAATGCTACGAGAAAGACCTCACAATAAGTCTTAACTTTAGCTTAACAACGACAAACGTAGATCTTGCAAGATGACACACTTTATATAACTGAAAATACTTATCATGCGGAAATCAAAGTATTGCAATGAAATTACCAACCTTAATATTGAATAAAAACTAGCATTCTAATATATAACTAGTCAGAATACAATGTAACATAATAAAAATAATCACAATCCAATCCTAATAAGTACACAAACCCGGTTGACCATTCACTCCGGATCACTCTGTAGCTGCATTTATGTGTGTAACATATCAACCAAAGTAGTATAAAACAGTTATAACCATCCTAAAACGCATAGCTAAAAACTAAGGGTGTGTTTGGTAGGAGATGAAGGTTATTTTGAAGATTAATCTAGATGGAATTTAAAAGGGGTTAAATTTTACGTGGGATTTATTAAGGATTATTTGATGTAAAATAATCTACGTCAAGTTGTTTTGTTGAAGATTTTTTAATGGGTTTAAATGATACAAATCTATAAACTTCAGTGAAATTTTAATTGATGGTTGAAAATTAATTTCCTTTAACCTTGTTAATGTAAACCGCAGATATAATCTTCTTTATAATCTCCATCTTCATCCAAACACGTACATATATAAAACTCTAAAATTTTAATCTAAATTAACCTCTTTTTAATCCCCAACCAAACACACCCTAAGAAAGCACAATCACATATAAAGAATATTAAGAAATCAACTTTCACACAATATTCATTTATTATCTTCATTAAATTATACACATTATATTCAACTTATGTTTTGACTCAGTAGGTTCATGGGTGAGTTGGCTAAGTAGACACTTCTGCTTCTTATGTAACAAACTAAACCCATCTTATTTATTAATAAAGATTAATTGAAATGGTTAATTGGTAATTTTAATTTGTGAGTTTCGAACTCTGAGTGATTGACCCTCCCTTCCATCTTTATTCCGGCTGAGCTAATTGAACTTGTGTATTATCTAGTTGATACATTGTATTAATACGCAATTTTCAGTTACACAATGTTAATACACGATTTCACTTACACAATGTTTATACACAATTCCAATTACACAGTATTAATACACAATTCCAATTACACAATTTCACTTACACAATGGTAATACACAATTCTAATTACACAATACCAATTACACAATATTAATACACAATTTCAATTACACAATATTGATACACAATTCCAATTACACAATGTTTATACACAATTTCAATTATAATGTCAAATTATGTAGTTAACAAAATCGGTCAATTTCAAATTACACAAATCCGGTTGTTTACACAAGGTTGAGTTACACAAACTCAAACGAGTTCCACAAAACCAAAAGTCCATCATTTACAAAAAATCGAGTTATACAATTTCAAACCCGTCGATTTACACAAGTCCAAGCCCTTCAAGTTACACAAACCCATTTATAATTATAAAAGAAGACTATATTGTAAAACCCGGGCCATTAGAAGACTTACTTGGGCTTTATTTCTCTTCCTTCCTTCAACCAACCGGGCCAATAGTGCCCACTAAATGGGTCGAAATGGAAGAGGTGCTAGTTGGCCCATCAGTTAAATTTATCCCATACCAACGGGGCCAGCAGCCAAGTGCTTCCTTCAACTTTGCTTTTCCCTTGATTGTTCTCTCTCTTCACTTCTGCAGATCCCTTCTTCCTCATCTAACTGCCTGTTCGTCTTCAACCTTCCATCCCGCTCCCATCGTCACATCTAACCAGGACGAAGCAAGTTACTAACCACCAAGGAACCGAACCGGATCCTCCCAGCCTGCTGCAAGTTCCTCTGGCAAACATTCTGATGTGCTATTTCTGCTACTTCAACAGCCTGCAAGCCCCTCGAGCGGTTGATGGGTTTTGATAGTTGAGTTGAATAGGTTTAGTGAGTTGAATGAAGTAGAGATCTGCTGCATGGCTTTTTTTTTTTTTTTTTTTCATTCTTCTAGAAGTGAGGTTTGGAACTGTGTAAGAATATTATTTTTATAAATTGTATACAAATGACTTGCTCTATTGATGGAAGAATATAACGTATATATACAAGAGTGTTAATAACGGTAACGTTAAAGAAGGAAATCGTAATAAAACTAGAAGACCTAGAAGGTAAGGGAAAATATATACATAATATATGTGTATATTATCATTCCCCCTCAAGTTTCAAGTTGGAGCATGAATGTCACTAATGCCCAACTTGCTTACAAAATGATGAAAAAGTTGATGGCCAAGGGGTTTGGTGAAGATATCCGCAATTTGATTGTTGGACCGAATGTGAAGTGTTTTGATAGTCTTCTTTTGAACTTCATCCCGTACGACATGACAATCCACCTCGATGTGTTTGGTACGTTCATGAAACACCGGATTTGACGCAATGTGAAGAGCCGCTTGATTGTCGCACCAAAGATTGATTGGTTGATGATGAATAACTCCCAAGGACGTTAATAACGATTTAATCCACTTGACTTCACAAGTGGTGGACGCCATTGCTCTATACTCTGCTTCCGCCGAAGAACGTGAAACCGTACTTTGCTTCTTAGTTTTCCATGAGATGGGAGACTTGTCAAGAAAGATAACAAAATCCGTTATAGATCTACGAGTTAAAGGACAAGAAGCATAATCCGAATCGCAATAGGCATTAATTTGAAATGTACTAGTATTGGAAAGCAATATACCCTGACCTGGATTGTTCTTTAAGTAACGCAATACTCGTAAGCCCGCGTTCCAATGTTGGACCGTAGGAGTTTGTAAAAATTGTGACAAAACGTGAACCGAATAGGTGAGATCCGGTCTTGTTATGGTCAAGTAAACCAACCGGCCAACTAAGCGACGATACTTTTCCGGATCGGAGAAAGCGTCAGATTCGTCTCGGGCCAAGTTGTGTCCTGGTTCAATCGGAAATGAAACAGGTCGCGGTCCAAGTGTACCTGTTTCAGAGAGGATATCTAGCACATATTTCTTCTGAGCAAGAATTAAACCTTGAGGAGTATGCGTAACTTCAATACCAAGTAAATAACGTAATTTCCCAAGATCCTTCATACATGATTTGAGATAATCTTTAAAACGAGAAATAGCAAGAGGATCGTTACCAGTGATTATTAAATCATCAACATAAATTAATATGTGGATACAAATACCGTGTCTAACATAAGTGAAGAGAGAATAGTCCGCTTTGGATTGAACGAACCCGACGTAAGAAAGAGCGCTACTGAGTTTATGAAACCAGTTGCGAGGGGACTGGTGCAGACCATAAATTGATTTGTTCAGTTTGCACACTTTTGACGGATGTGAAATTGAAAATCCCGGAGGTAAGGACATGTATACATCTTCACTAAGATCGCCGTGTAAAAACGCGTTGTGAACATCCATTTGGTGTAAATTCCACCGTTTGCTTGATGCGAGTGCAAGAAATAGTTTGACAGACACAAGTTTAGCTACGGGAGCAAATGTTTCGTTATAATCTATACCTGGACGTTGACGATTCCCTAGTGCAACCAACCGAGCTTTGTGTCGTTCGACCAATCCGTCGGCATTGAGTTTTGTTTTAAAGACCCATCGACAACCTATTGGTTTTTTATCTGGAGGAAGAGGCACTAGACTCCAAGTGTTATTGTTTTGAAGCGCATCAATTTCCAACCGCATTGCATCACGCCATTCGGGTACTTCGATGGCCTTCTTATATGAGCTAGGTTCTTGAATTGAGTATGCTTTTTTCATGTAACAAAGGTAGGAGGGAGAGAGGTTAGTAGTCGTAAAATAATTAGAAATAAGATACGAGCACTTACCTGGAGATACCGACTGAAGCGTGTCCATCGGAGTAGAGGATATAGGTTGCAGAGTGTTACAATAAAAGTCTCGTAGTTTTGTATTTGGAAGGGAAATCCGAGTGCTGCGTCGGATGGTAGGTATGATTTCCCGTGGTTGGGAAGGCGAATCAGGATGGGAAGTAGTTGGTGCATGATTTGATTCGGAATCATCGCTAGAAGGAGAATTGTCCGAAGATGATAGCGTAGTTGTAGGAGACGGATTTTGAAGATCTGTTGAAGATATAGAGGGATCGGAAATGGAAGGGGATCGGTTTTCAAGCGGACTGAATTGATCTGACGAGAGATCTTCATCAGAGGAAGGAAGGCTATCATCGGCTGGTTGTAAATCGGGTAAGGGATCCTCCATATCTGTTGAAAGAATATTTCGATTTGAATGTATCGGATCAACATTATTTGGCAAGGAATCGGTTGAGGAAATCAAGGACCGATCGATCTCGTTGAAATCGGAAAGAGAATCCTTGTGCACTGCTGGATTTGAAGACTTTCCAATTTGAGAAGAAGAAGTCCAGGACGTCGGCTGTGCTGAAGGAGATAGTTGAATAGGAGAATAATTAGGTTTTATTTTTGGAGATAAAATATGTGGAGTAGAAATTAATATATTAGAAGGCTCATTTTCGGAAATACATTTTTTTGAAAACGGAAAATTATTTTCATAAAAATGTACGTCTCTAGACACAAAAATATTTTTGGTTTCAAGATCAAATAAACGCCAACCTTTTTGATTAATCGGATATCCAATAAATATGCATTTTCGAGATCTTGCGGAAAATTTATTTGAATTTTTTGGTAAAATAGAAGCATAAGCTAAACAACCAAAAATGCGTAAATGTCGATAATCCGGTATTTTCTTGAAAAAGATTTCAAAAGGTGATTTATCTTTAAAAATTTGTGTCGGTGTACAATTGATCACATAGCAAGCCGTTAAAACCGCATGCCCCCAAAATTCTATAGGTAAGTTAGATTGGAAAAGTAATGCCCGCGCTACATTTAAAAGATGTCGATGTTTGCGTTCTACACGGCCATTTTGTTGTGGGCTATAAGTGCATGAGGTTTCATGAAGAATACCATTGTCGGAAAACGTTTGTCGAAGTTTAAAAAATTCTGAACCATTATCGGTTCTAACACGTTTAATATTCATATTAAATTGTGTTTTAATCATTTTCACAAAGTTTTGAAAAATGTGAAAAACTTCATTTTTTGATTTTAAAAGATACACCCATGTAATTCTAGAGCAATCATCAACGATAGTTAAAAAAAATGAAGCACCACATAATGCCGGAATTCGATATGGACCCCAAAGATCGCAATGAATGAGATCAAATAAATTATCCGAAATAGACAAACTCTTAGGGAAAGACGAACGAGTCTGTTTGGCCCTATGACAAACATCACAAGGGACTTTTTTAGAAGAACGAAAAACAATATTATTCTCATCAAAGTTTATGAAATCAAAAGACGGATAACCCAAACGTTTATGCCAAATACTTGACATTGTGGACTTTGGATCGACTCGGATAGCTGCGGAAATGGGAAAATTGAAATTTGAAAAACGCAACCAATACACTCCATCCTTAGGTTCACCCGCTCCAATCAGCATCTGCGAAGCTAGGTCCTGAATCACACATAATTTTGATGTTAGAATAACTTTGCAATTAAAATCATTAGTTAGGCAAACTAAAGAAATTAAATTGCATTTTAATCCAGGAACATATAAAACATTATCAAGTTGAAAGTTTTGGCTAAGAATAACAATCCCTGCTTGGGTAGCATTTTGCAAAAAACCATTTGGCAATTTAATAACATATGTATTGACGGTTTTTAATTCCGTAAACAAATTAACATTACCCGTCATATGGAAAGATGCACCGCTATCTAAAATCCAAAATTTTGATTCAATAATACCTGACATCGACTCATTTTTCGTTGCATGAAAATGTTTAAATTTTTCCAAAAGATCCGTCCATTGAGCATCGGTTATTTCGGCCCCGAGATGCATACGATCTTGACTTGTAACCGGAGTGGCCCCCACTGTAGAAACAACCCCAATTTGGATTGCATTGCAATTGGTTGGAATATTAGTGGAATGTCCTGTTGGCTGGCGGCTGGAACCAAAATTGGGTGCTGCAGAGGACTGCCAAGAGTTAGCGTCTCCTTTGTGCTGCTGTGAAGTTGCGCCTGCAGAGCCGTCTTTTTTTCCTTTTCCGTTGTTCCAACCACTCCGGATACCCGACTATTTTGAAGCATTGATCTTTCGTATGTCCTGTTTTGTTGCAATGAGAACAATGTAGATTATTTTTATACGTGTTACCTTGTGTTGATTTGTTTGATGATCGGGCTGCCATTGCCATCGACTCTACTCGAGTTTCGCTTTCCTTTGCCGCCATGTGAGTACACTCTTCTTCAATCGTTAAAGAATAAACTTTATTCAAAGTTGGTAATTCTTCTTTAGATATGATGCTAGAACGAAGAGTTTGATACGAATCATCTAATCCGATAAGAAATTGATGAATTCGTTCTTCCTCTCGTTCTATAGCAAGTACCTTTGAGCATGGGTTGCAAATCGTCTTGGAGGACGGAAGAGCTGCGTTGAGTTCATCCCACATCCGACGAAGTCTCCCGTAGTATAATGAGACCGATTGACCTTGTTGGCGGCATTGGCTAATATCCGCCCTTAGCTTCAAGATCCTTGGTCCATTGCCGATAGAATATCGTTGTTCCAACTCGAGCCATAAGTCGCGAGCGGTTTTGAGATTCGACGCCGTTGAGCGAACCGACGGATCCGTTGTCTGCAGAATCCATCCGACCAACATCGAGTTGACGGGACTCCAGTGTTGAAAATCTGATGATGCCTCGTCCGGGCATTTGATCGAACCATCAATGAATCCAAGCTTCCGTTTGGCTCGGAAAGTATTCATCAAATTTCTTTTCCATTCGGAAAAGTTCGCTTCTCCTTTGAGGATTACTGAAATAAGAGATATTCCAGGGTGATCCGAAGGATGTAGGTAGTAAGGATTGGTTATTTCAAGAGCAACCATGCTCGAGTTTGGCGGAATGTGTTTTGTTTGAGGATCGATTCAAGCCTGATACCATGTAAGAATATTATTCTTATAAATTGTATACAAATGACTTGCTCTATTGATGGAAGAATATAACGTATATATACAAGAGTGTTAATAACGGTAACGTTAAAGAAGGAAATCGTAATAAAACTAGAAGACCTAGAAGGTAAGGGAAAATATATACATAATATATGTGTATATTATCAAACTGCAGACTTTGGGGATAGTTTTCGAGGCGGTAGAATGATCATTCATCATTGAGTTGAATTTTTTGATGTTGTAGGAACATGTATATAGTGATATGTTGTAGGAACATGTATATAGTTTGGTGTACTAAAAATTGAGAGCGATCTAACGGTCGAACTTCATTTGAAGTTATGATGTTCCAAAGTAGTTGTGATGTTCCAATGTAGGATAGTTGAGCTTTTTTTTAAAAGTGGAAATTTTGGCAAAGTATGAGATTGTAGGTGCTTAAGACAACTTTGGATTTGCGTAATTTGTGGTTGCTTGTTTTTGTACTATTATTGTTCTATGTAGGAGTGCATAATAGAGTATGTCTAAGAATTTTCTCGGTATCTTTTGGAATTTAGTGGAAGGATCTTATTCGAGGCCAAAGTGGAACCGACGTGAGTTTCGATGAGAAGTTTGAAAGTTGGAATATTTCAAACTCAATAGCCTTTTTCGTCCTAGAGTTGAACTATATGTCTTTGGTTCTAGTGGAAGCACTAGAGACTTCCTAGATTGTATTAGGGTTAACGAGCCCACAGGTAAAATCGTCTTTTACACTAATAGGGCTAGTTGGTGTTCTTCTTTTAGATTTTCTGGTTGACTTAGAAGTTATAAACTTCTAAGAGTGTGGATATGCGATTCATCCAAGTTTTCATAACCAGGTGATTGAGATCTTATTCTTGCAGAATCGAGTAGTAGTATTAACGGGATTTTTGACTCGATTCAGGTAAGTCCTTTGGGTTTACTTAGCCGCTTTCATATATGAATCTTGATTTAGAATGATGTAAGGATAAGATAGAATATACACATTAAAATAATATAAAGCTTGCACCATTCAATACATTGAAAGATGCCATTCAATACGGTTGTGGGGAGTTGACTAAGAAAAAAAAAAATACTAGATGCTATCATATGTATTAAGGGAAGAGATGAAAAAAATCCAAATGATGCGGGTTTGATGTCGTAGTTTCCGATCTAGATTGAAGTCCATGAACAGTCTCACAAAACAAATCTCGGGCGAGATTCTGGTTGCGAGGCCGAGCTTTATGAAATTTCGAACAAAGGAACGTGAGTTTAATGGAATGATAATGGATAAATAAGAAGATGATTGTTAGGAATGAAATTGATAGAATTATAGAAAGTTACGAATGAAGATATTCTTGCAAAGAACCTTGACTAATTGGATTAAACCCCTTAACAAAGAGCTTACCTTAACCCTCCCTTCTTAAACCTTACAAAACCTTCTAACTAAGACAAGCACAAGAAGGGACCTGAATTGATTAGTAGCACCGATCTTCAATAAGATTAACACACACAAGAATAACCTAGCAAGGACTCACAACGATTCAACAAAAGACTCTCTTTCTAATTGAATAAAATGAATAAAACACAAACTTCGTAAGCGAAGCAACGTGTATCTCACAATATTGTGGAAATAATAATCAAATCAATCTACCTAATAATCTCGTCCTCTCAGGCTATTTATAGACGAGATTCATCTAGAAAATTAATTAAAAGATAATCCTAAGAGATAAGATCAAAACAAAAGATACTTTTAGAATGTTTGAGAGCTTTAACGGTATTAAAAGTAACTAAAAGATAATTGTATATAATAAGATCTCAACTAGATATTTTTGATCTCGACAAACAATAAATCTTGGGCGAAATCTCGAGAAATATTTTGGTATCAAGGCCGAGATTTCTTCCCTGGTTCTCTTCAATCTCGTTCTAGCCACTTTTCTTGCTTTCTTGGTCATGTTTACGCTTGAAAGGTCCTTCCACAGTAGACAAAAATGTCACTAAAGAAGACTTGGTTATGAATGAAGTCTCTTTATGTATCCATGTTGCCAATAACCTAGCAACCTCTTCTTGGATGACCTTTGAAGATGCCAACTTCTTCTCCTTCAATGCCTTTTCTCTTGCTCTAGTGATAGGCCCTTTATGAGGTGTTGGGGATATCCCACATCATACTCCCCTTCTTGAAAAAGATTCGTCCTTGAATCATTACCATGCTCATCACTAGACTAAAAACACTCAAATCTCCTACATTCAAGGTAGGGCTTACTACATATTCCTCCGAAAGCTCCAAGACATAAGCGTTATTTCCTACCTTACACTTGAAACGAAATGGTCCGTCTCCTCTTGGAGATAACTTAGACTTCCTCTTCTCCGGAAATTTCTCTTTCCTTAGATGCAACAAAACTAGATCTCCCGGTTTGAATAACATTTCCTTGCGATTTCCATTTGTCTTGGTAGCCACGGCTTTCCCTTTCTCTTCCAGCCTTATGCGTGTTCTCATGCCGATTTTTGATAAATTTCACCTGTTTTCCTGCATTAAAATCTACTCACTCCTCCATAGGTAACGGTAGAAGATCAAAAGGGGTTAAAGGATTCAACCCACAAACACACTCAAAAGGCGTTAGCTTAGTAGATGAATGAATGATACGAGTATATGCAAACTCAACATGTGGTAGCATATCCTCCTAAGCACTCAAATTGTCTTTCAAAACATCCCGCAAAATTGTAGTTAAGGTCCTATTAGTAACCTCCGCCTGACCATCCGTTTGAGGATGATTAGAGGTTGAAAATAACAACCTAGTTCCTACCTTTCCCAAAGAGTCTTCCAAAAGAAACTAAGGAACTTAACATCTCTATCACTCACAATAGTCCTAGGTACTCCATGCAATCTAACAACTTCCTTAAAGAACAAGTTAGCTACATTATAAGCATCATCAGTCTTATAACAAGCAATAAAATGAGCCATTTTAGAAAAACTGTAATATCCGGAATTTTTATTCCATTTAATTCCGTAGCAAACCGGAATTTAATCCGTTGATGTTCCTCTGTCTACCTAGTATTACACTATCGAAAAATTTCATCATTTTATGTAACCTCACTTCGCATAAAATGATAGAATTTTATATCAAACCCTAATCTATCAAACCCTAGTTTTATCATGACATGTCCTTGACAAAGTCATGATATCTTTTTTTTCGAAACCATGACGAGTCTTAACGAGACCAAGACGAGTTTGTGACAAGACCTTGACCACATCAGCCTATCTTATTTCAGCCCATTATGGTGTCTTATTAGATTCAGCTGTCCAGCCTTATTCCTCCTTTGCAGACGGATTTAAGCAGCCCACGAAGCCCAGGAAGCACTCCAGCCCTTGCTTCCGCCAGCCCAAGACTGCAAGCCCAAAAACGCACCTATTTCCGCCCAGCCGGAGGAGCTCCCACGTGACAAGCATCCCAGTCAGCAGCCAGGGTTTTCCCAGCTTCCACGCAGCTCGTCCCTCTCTCCAATCAGACGTTACAGACATTAAGAGAGGACTTCATACCTTCCTTTTTACATTCCGGAAAATCCGTCTTCTGTATGCACGTCCTATTCTCATCGTCACGTCTACAATCGAGAGGATCTTCCTTGCTAAACCGTCCTTCCTTCTACACTTCTTTACCTGATGAAAGCCATGCCTTCCTTATGTCCTTTCCCTAGATGCAAGCCAGAACCAGTCCAGAAGCTGTCTCTCTTCGGTGCATACCACGGACCACAGCAGCGTAAGTATGACCCCTCCTTTACCTTCGATCATTTCTGTCAACCTAGATAGTCACCCTTGCCCTCCCTTTGATAATGCATAGCAGCAGATCCACACTGTCGCCCCTTCTACAGAGTTGATGCACGATGTTGGATGAGTCTCTCTCCTTCTTTGGACTCGGGCGAACGTCCTCTTGCATCCAGTCAAGGCTTCAACGGGTAAGAGCCTTAGTGCCTTCATACTGTTGGTAAATGTTGGTAACCTTGGTATTGCCCCACATTTTTCTTCTAAGAGAGCATCGACCTGCAAGAGGAGTCGAAGACAAGGGATCTTAGATCCATACTCCTATCCTGACGCCACCGACCCTAGTTGGCCCAGCACACCACTGACGAGGAAGATTTGCAAACGCCCTGACCGCCTGTAGATCCGGAGGGTAAGCCTTTATGAGTCTGTTCCAAGTTTCTGGTGCATGAATGAAAGGTTTTGGTTAGGCTCAGCTATGTAGATGTGTAACCAGGAACTTCTAGGCCTCAAGAGAGTGTGCAACCGGGTAGCCTTCGAGGAGGACTTGTTGCTGCTTAGTAGTTAATCCAAAGATGAAGCGAGGAACATCGAATCAAAGACGTGTGTGTGCATCTGAGAAACCTGAGACTACAGAGTGAGAATTGAACTTAAGGGTCATTGTAATTTTAACTTTGATTTCTGAAACTGTGTTAAACATGCATGTTTAAGCCTAAGTTTCGATATGTTAGAAACATAATCCATCGTTCAATTTTTGGTATAACATAGAGAGACATACATAGTCTAGTCTATCAGAATTTGAGATTGATCCAACGGTTGGATTTAGATCTATCAAGGTCCAAAGTGGAATGGTTGAGCAGTTTATAAACACTCAGAATTTTGGCTAAGTATAGGAAACTTCAAGTGTTGTAACCAACTTTGGAAATTTTTATAAAAATGATGGATGAATAGTTTGGAGAAATTCTTGCTCCTAAGGGTAGAGGGAACATCATGGATGATCTAGAGAATTGTTTCGGAATTTTTATAAGCTTTTACAAATTTTATATTTAGAACCGAAGTTAGACTGTTACGATCTTCCGGAAAATAGAAACATAGGAAAAATGTCAGTTTGGAACCAAACAAAATTTTAGGAGTTAGAATATGAATTTAGAACCTCAAATAGGAGTTTAGACATGAATATTAGAATTTCGGGATCAAGGGTAAAATGGTCATTTTACTTAAATTAATACTGTAACTAGATATGTCTTAATACATTATTCAATCTTAGAAGTCTTAGACTTCTAACTACGTGAGAGTGTGCTAATGCACCTATCGCCTTTGGCAGGCAACTGAGTTGCTACAGTTTACAGAGCGAGTGGGTTACAAAGAGTCGAGCTTTATATCAGGTAAGTCCTTTGGGCTTACTTAGCTGACTTCTAAATATGAGTATAAATGATGATGGTGGTGTGTGATTGAAATGTTTATGGAGATAGGTTGTGATATATAATTACCGACCTATATTTTGGCCTAAGAGTAACGGGCGGTGGCATTCTGCTCAGTAGCTTGCGGGCGCTGGGGGTTTCTTTCGGGACTAGTCCATACGTGGTTTGTAGTGATGCTACCAGTGGAAGTCAGCTAGACCTACACCAGTTGGATAAGGAACAGAGGCGAGAACTAATAATAATTCTCGTGCCACAACTTAAATTGAATAATGTGAATCACTTAAATAATAGATAATAAACGGTTGAGTGCCAGCATGATGTTTGTTTATTTTGTTTCTGCTTGTGTTTGTGCTGTTATCATTTTTGCTTATATTTGGATAGTTAGCTAACGGTTTATCCGTGTTGTAGATCTGTAGAGATAGACAGTTGCAGAGAGATCCGGAACGGATGGTCAGCCGGGTCCACGTACTCATTAGATGGGGACGGGGGAGTCTTCCATACGTCATGCATGTTATGTATCTTTATATATGTTTGTAAGGCTGTCACATGTGTACGTTTATACCATTAAAAATATTATGTTTTAGAAATTGTTTTAAATACATTTGTGCCTTGTTGTAAGATCCAAGTAATGTTGTTGTTAAACCAAGGTCGGGACCCATTGTGAGGTCCTAACCAGTAGCTCCCCGAGTTCCGAGAATTTGGGGTGTTACAACATGGTATCAGAGCTCTGGGTTGGCAACAATGGCACTTGAAATCTTCTGAAAGACCGAATGTATAAAATAACTAGAACCCGAAAGGGGTCTAAGATTTTCAAAACGGATTTCTGTTTTTACACACGTGCATAGTCGGGTTGTTGGGTTAGTAGTACGTCGGACCACCATCGTTCTCCGTGGATCTCTGCAGCTTGGAACGATAGGTGATTTAGTATATAGACTTATATCGATAGGTTTTAGTGTAAATTATATATCTGTGTGTGTAGTATGCTAGTATCCTAAAGGATATCTTGTATTCTTTAGTTGTGATATCATGAAGCGATTAGCGCCTCATGATAAATCGGTAACGAGTTTGAAGAGTTTTCCACACGAGATAAGGGATTCAGACCAAGATTTAGTATGATACTCTGATGGACGTCCTGGTGACTTATAAATCATCCGAAGAACGGGTGGGCAAAGCAGTAAAGATGTTTAGAAAATTTTTACCGCCAGTACAACCGGATGAGAAAGAAGTTCCCGAGTCAGCTTAGATAGAAGAAATTGAGAATCATGCAAGGGGCTTTGTCGTATGAAGTCGAGAGATGAATTAGAAGAACCATGCAAGAGACGACGAGAGCGTAGAATAGAGATAATAATGGAAAAACAAGAATCATATAGAACGGAGTACAACCAAGAATTTCGGAGTAAAGGACGATACTATCAAGGCGGACGCCGCCATAAGCAAGCATGGACATGAGAGTACAAAGAAGATAGAGTGTCGACCCAGTTGTGAGAAGTTAAAAGGTACAAAGATAAAGAGTGAGTTTGATGACGAGAAATAAATTCTGTAACCATGGAAGCATGTGGAGTCCTTCAAGGATATGAGAATTTTGAATGAAAGTCCGACATAAGTATCCAAGAAACTAGAAGTCTAAAATTGAGACAACGAATTTTTATAAAGGCGACATGATCAAAACAAAACTAAACAAGGGGAAGAATGTGGAAAAGTGATTTGGTGGACTCAAGGGTCCGCAATAATTTCTCATTTACAAAGAGATTTAAGTTACCAACACTAACGGTTCACACCAGAGAACCGCAAACAGATGATGACTAAAGTAAGGAGAATCGCGAAGATACGCTTGCAAGCTAATGTGGAAGACTTGATGAACTCATTGACGACAGATGAATGCTAGGACTAAACTCAGAAGAGTATAGTGACCTCATAAGAAAACAAGAGAAGTGCAGACTGTGGAAGAAACTAAAAGAGTATTAACAAAGAAACTAGAGGAGATAGATTTTCACCAAGTCTATCAAACTTCAAAAGAGATGGAAGAACAATAAGTCTATGATCTTATGGAAGGTCAACTACATACCAGACATTAATAATTGAGACATAACACGTGCGGGTCAACCAGTGGTAACTGGTTATCAGATAAGGAGGATAACCATAAAATGATGTAAGAATTTTATAGACGTCTAGAGGACCCTTCAAGAGATCAACAACGACAAATGTGAAGCTAAATCGTTCCGCGTGCTAGTACCTTAATAATAACATGGAGTGAGTTCGAGCAAGGAACCCTAATTAAGAACTTAAGAAGAAAGACTAGACGGTCAGAAAGGACCCCCTTTATGTCATTGAAGACCAAGGGAAGCGTGTGAGGGATTTACTGCCTACTGGCTAGGAAAAGGGTGCATATCACAGTTAGTACAGATGGATTATAAAAGAAGAACTAGAGGAGTAAGGAGTATATGATTTTGATAAGGTTCTATGTCAATCAAGACAGAGTGTGTGTAGCATTCCCTACTAGATAAACCGCAAGTGGAAGGAAGTTAAGGTCATGAGAGTTTTGTAGACTTGATTACAAGCTATATTGGAAGACCTAGAAAAGACCATTGATGTCAGATGGACGACACAGTGAGACGCGAGAAATGGAGTTACCTCACGGGGGAACCGGAAGTTGTAATGTAGAATGAGCTAAAGGAGTATAAATTGATGAACTTGAGTAAGTACTGTTCACCAGGAAATTTAACGGCAAAAGAGGTATGAGAAAAGTGAGTCCCGGAAATGGAGATAAGTCAACTATTGACTGACCGACATCAACTGAGGACGTGCAAGGGTTGTTTGGGATTGTCGAGCTATGTACAGTTAAGAAGAGATATCTGTGATTGAGGAGTATTGAATTAACTATACCGATACTTTGGAGGAGTTCCTCAAGTAGACAACAAAAATCTACTTAGACAACTAAAGGTATAGAGAGAATCGTGTTAGAAGTTACTTCTCGGTTGGTTAAGATCAAACTTCAGTTGAGTCAGGAAGTTTGGATCCGTGTTAGAAGAATTTCAAAAGTAAACGGAAGAGGTCGTCTTTCAACCGTTATCTTAGTCCCTTAAGGCAAGTAAGGAAGGTACTTGGTATTTCATCCGGATAGGACTTATGGTGTAATTGAGAGAGAGAGTTTTGGATCCATCAATTGGGACTCACGGAAAATGTCCTTACTATTAGCGGGTGACAACATAATTATCAAAGTAGCGCAGCGAAAGCGTGATGAGTCCTAACCCACAGAACCGGAAACTCGAGAGTACAACAAATGATGTGTCGAGTTTAAGACGATGATAATTTGTGAAATGTATTTTGTTTAGAAGGAACGTGAAATAGGCTACGTGGAGTGACAAGAAATTTTGTAGAGGAACTGTATCACCAACTAGATAGACGAGAAAGTATGTGCACGTAGAAGTATAGAAAGAAAGCGGTACCCCATTATAGATCCAAGTAAAGCATGCCGACCTAGCCACATGTTGGCAGGTCAGAAAAAATTGGAATTTAATACCTAGCATGATACTTTAGAACGAGTTTCTTGATGAAATGAGAAATGAAGTAACAAAGTAATAAGGGTGTTGTGTAGGGTCTGCACTAACAAGCTACGGGAGTGTACTTACAGACCATTACTCGTACATATAGAAAACATAATCTCAAGAGTGGAGTATAAGAAGAATTTTATCTCGGAACGGAGTCGAATTGCGTTGGAGTAAGAGGGATATTATAGGACACAAGGCAATGTTAACAACTATTGAGTAGTGTGAGCAAATGACGGTGATGTGAGATCACCTTGTATCTAAGACCGTCATTCCGGACATATTGTATGTCACTCAAGACCTTTGGCCTGAGTGTGTAGTCAAGTAAACACAACGAAGGGAAGAAAGTTGACTAGGTTATTTTCTGTACGGTCATCAAAGGACCTGGAGGTGAGTTGCAAGATGTGACCACTTGAGGCTGTAAAGTGGTTTATAAGTGATTGATGGACTAGTAATCCTCACCCTATTGGAGAGTGTAACCCTAGTTTTCTACGGATTCAGTTAGAGGTATACTTACCAGACAAAAGTTAGGACATCGGCTTAGAGAATCGGGCAATGAAGCCGGATGATACCGGTGAAATATCTAGTTACCACACTAGAACGTGTAGCAGACGCTTGTGACCTGAGTACATGAAAAGATTTGAGAGTCAATGGTTTAAGAAAAGCCAACGAGACTACATAGGATATGGCGTATAGTATGAGACGTAACCTTTTTAAAGATCTATGCCAAGATAATCTCAACCTCAAGAACAACGAGTTAGGGCTTGACCCTGTATTTGGGTGGAAGTAGACCGTCTGACAGAGACTGCACGTTTCATTCTCATTAAGGAAACGTGGCCGGTAAGCCGTCTAGCTGAGGAGCTTACCAGACATATTGTGAGGCTCCATGGAGTACCGAGGACTATCGTCTCCGACAGGGATGGACGTTTCACCTCGAGATATTGGCAGCAGGCGCATACTGCTTTGGGGACGCGTCTCCACTTTACCATTGCTTATCACCCACAGACCGACGATCAGTCTGAGAGGACCATCCATAAATTTGAGGACATGCTACGAGCCTGTGTACTGGATTGGGGACAGGTATGACCGATCACCTCCCACTTGTAGAGTTTTCATATAAAACAGTTGGCACGCGTCTATAGGGAGTAACTCCGTATCAGATACAGGATGACATCGACCGGATTTCCTTGGTCTGAGAGCGGATGTTAGCAGCTCAAAGTCGTCAGAAATCCTACGCCGACAAGCGGCGTCGACCTCTGGAGTTTAGAGTAGGTGCACAGGTGTTGTTGAGAGTGTCACCGACGAGAGGCGTCCGGCGTTTCGGCATTACAAGGAAGTTGAGTCCCCGATATGTCGGACCATTTGAGATAATAGAGAGAGTCAGGGAGGTTGCCTACGGTTTAGCACTAGTACCGAGGTTGGAGGGGGTCCATCCGGTCTTCCATGTATCTCAGCTGATAGAGTATATTCCGGACCCGAGGCACGTCATCAGTCATGAGGATATGATAGTTGAGCCTGACCATACTTTTGTGGAGTACCCAATAGTCGTCCTAGAGCGCATACTAGATGTTTGCGTTCTAAAGAGATACCGATGTTGAGGATCCAGTGGTCTAGACAAAGAGCCGATGAGGCCACCTGGGAGATAGAGGAGAGCATCAGACGTGACTACCCCGAATTCTTTGCGGAGTTAGCCGCTACCCCTGTACTGACGGGTTAGTACTTAGACGTCGTTGGTGCGACTTCTGTGATTATATGTTAGACTGAGTGGTTATGTTTGATGTAATGTGTGATTATGAGGATTGAGTAGTTTTGCATGCTAGAAACAAAATTAAAATTTAGTGAAACCAGAGTATACAAGCTTACTTATGAGAGTCATTTGATTGGATACCTTATTCTAAATTTCGGGACGAAACTTATTTTAAGGGGGTACTGATGTAATATCCGGAATTTTTATTCCATTTAATTCTGTAGCAAACCGGAATTTAATCCGTTGATGTTCCTCTGTCTACCTAGTATTACACTATCGAAAAATTTCATCATTTTATGTAACCTCACTTCGCATAAAATGATAGAATTTTATATCAAACCATAATCTATCAAACCCTAGTTTTATCATGACATGTCCTTGACAAAGTCATGACATCTTTTTTTTCGAAACCATGACGAGTCTTAACGAGACCAAGACGAGTTTGTGACAAGACCTTGACCACATCAGCCTATCTTATTTCAGCCCATTATGGTGTCTTATTAGATTCAGCTGTCCAGCCTTATTCCTCCTTTGCAGACGGATTTGAGCAGCCCACGAAGCCCAGGAAGCACTCCAGCCCTTGCTTCCGCCAGCCCAAGACTGCAAGCCCAAAAACGCACCTATTTCCGCCCAGCCGGAGGAGCTCTCACGTGACAAGCATCCCAGTCAGCAGCCAGGGTTTTCCCAGCTTCCACGCAGCTCGTCCCTCTCTCCAATCAGACGTTACAGACATTTAAGAGAGGACTTCATACCTTCCTTTTTACATTCCGGAAAATCCGTCTTCTGTATGCACGTCCTATTCTCATCGTCACGTCTACAATCGAGAGGATCTTCCTTGCTAAACCGTCCTTCCTTCTACACTCCTTTACCTGATGAAAGCCATGCCTTCCTTATGTCCTTTCCCTAGATGCAAGCCAGAACCAGTCCAGAAGCTGTCTCTCTTCGGTGCATACCACGGACCACAGCAGCGTAAGTATGACCCCTCCTTTACCTTCGATCGTTTCTGTCAACCCAGATAGTCACCCTTGCCCTCCCTTTGATAATGCATAGCAGCAGATCCACACTGTCGCCCCTTCTACAGAGTTGATGCACGATGTTGGATGAGTCTCTCTCCTTCTTTGGACTCGGGCGAACGTCCTCTTGCATCCAGTCAAGGCTTCAACGGGTAAGAGCCTTAGTGCCTTCATACTGTTGGTAAATGTTGGTAACCTTGGTATTGCCCCACATTTTTCTTCTAAGAGAGCATCGACCTGCAAGAGGAGTCGAAGACAAGGGATCTTAGATCCATACTCCTATCCTGACGCCACCGACCCTAGTTGGCCCAGCACACCACTGACGAGGAAGATTTGCAAACGCCCTGACCGCCTGCAGATCCGGAGGGTAAGCCTTTATGAGTCTGTTCCAAGTTTCTGGTGCATGAATGAAAGGTTTTGGTTAGGCTCAGCTATGTAGATGTGTAACCAGGAACTTCTAGGCCTCAAGAGAGTGTGCAACCGGGTAGCCTTCGAGGAGGACTTGTTGCTGCTTAGTAGTTAATCCAAAGATGAAGCGAGGAACATCAAATCAAAGATGTGTGTGTGCATCTGAGAAACCTGAGACTACAGAGTGAAAATTGAACTTAAGGGTCATTGTAATTTTAACTTTGATTTCTGAAACTGTGTTAAACATGCATGTTTAAGCCTAAGTTTCGATATGTTAGAAACATAATCCACCGTTCAATTTTTGGTATAACATAGAGAGACATACATAGTCTAGTCTATCAGAATTTGAGATTGATCCAACGGTTGGATTTAGATCTATCAAGGTCCAAAGTGGAATGGTTGAGCAGTTTATAAACACTCAGAATTTTGGCTAAGTATAGGAAACTTCAAGTGTTGTAACCAACTTTGGAATTTTTTATAAAAATGATGGATGAACAGTTTGGAGAAATTCTTGCTCCTAAGGGTAGAGGGAACATCATGGATGATCTAGAGAATTGTTTCGGAATTTTTATAAGCTTTTATGAATTTTATATTTAGAACCGAAGTTAGACCGTTACGATCTTCCGGAAAATAGAAACATAGGAAAAATGTCAGTTTGGAACCAAACAAAATTTTAGGAGTTAGAATATGAATTTAGAACCTCAAATAGGAGTTTAGACATGAATATTAGAATTTCGGGAATTTCGGGATCAAGGGTAAAATGGTCATTTTACCTAAATTAATACTGTAACTAGATATGTCTTAATACATTATTCAATCTTAGAAGTCTTAGACTTCTAACTACGTGAGAGTGTGCTAATGCACCTATCGCCTTTGGCAGGCAACTGAGTTGCTACAGTTTACAGAGCGAGTGGGTTACAAAGAGTCGAGCTTTATATCAGGTAAGTTCTTTGGGCTTACTTAGCTGACTTCTAAATATGAGTATAAATGATGATGGTGGTGTGTGATTGAAATGTTTATGGAGATAGGTTGTGATATATAATTACCGACCTATATTTTGGCCTAAGAGTAACGGGCGGTGGCATTCTGCTCAGTAGCTTGCGGGCGCTGGGGGTTTCTTTCGGGACTAGTCCATACGTGGTTTGTAGTGATGCTACCAGTGGAAGTCAGCTAGACCTACACCAGTTGGATATGGAACGGAGGCGAGAACTAATAATAATTCTCGTGCCACAACTTAAATTGAATAATGTGAATCACTTAAATAATAGATAATAAACGGTTGAGTGCCAACATGATGTTTGTTTATTTTGTTTCTGCTTGTGTTTGTGCTGTTATCATTTTTGCTTATATTTGGATAGTTAGCTAACGGTTTATCCGTGTTGTAGATCTATAGAGATAGACAGTTGCAGAGAGATCCGGAACGGATGGTCAGCCGGGTCCACGTACTCATTAGATGGGGACGGGGGAGTCTTCCATACGTCATGCATGTTATGTATCTTTATATATGTTTGTAAGGCTGTCACATGTGTACGTTTATACCATTAAAAATATTATGTTTTAAAAATTGTTTTAAATACATTTGTGCCTTGTTGTAAGATCCAAGTAATGTTGTTGTTAAACCAAGGTCGGGACCCATTGTGAGGTCCTAACCAGTAGCTCCCCGAGTTCCGAGAATTTGGGGTGTTACAAAAACGATCAACAACCACTAAAATAGATTATCTCCCCTTCTTAGTCCTAGATAATTCTACAACAAAATCCATACTAATATCAAGCCATGGTGAGGTAGGTATAGGTAAAGGAGTATACAAACCATGTGGTTTTAATCTCTCCTTAGCTTTCAAGCACACAAGACATCTCTTAATCATGTTCTCAACATCTTTAAGCATACGAGGCCAATAAAAGTGTGATTGCAACATATGAAATGTCTTATCTCTACCAAAATGTCCCATTAAACCACCCATATGAGCTTCCTCAACAAGTAACAATAAGAGAACATCTAGGAATATACACTATATCTTCACGAAATAAGTAGCCTTCGAAAATATAAAATTTATCGAACTGAGGCAAATCTTGGGCGAGATTTCGGGTGTAAGACCGAGATTTACATTGCGTAAAGATTACATCAAAATCAATGTCATATACATATAGTTAATTAATATAATGGAAACCTAAAATCTTACAATCCATAATAGTGATCAAAGGATGTCTCCTAGAAAGGGCATCGACAACAACATTATGTTTTCGCTTTTTATACTTAATGATATATGGAAAAGTTTATATAAACTCCATCCATCTACCATTTCTCCTATCCAACTTAATTATCTTGACTCCTAAAATATTGAAGGAATCATGATCAGTTCTAAGAATAGTTTCTTGAAAACTCAAAATAATGTATACAATTCGTTATCATATGTCGAATAATTCAAGAATGCTCCTTTCAATTTCTCACTAAAGAATGCAAGTGGCTTACCTTCTTGCATGAACCCTCCTCCAATGCCAATTCCCGATGCGTCACACTCAACCTCAAATGGTTTAGTGAAATCCGGAAGTGCTAGTAGCGGTGCATGTGATAGTTGCAACTTCAATTCCTTGAATGCCTTCTCTTGTGCATCTCCCCACTCAAACTATACTTGCTTCTTCGTGAGAGACGTGAGGGGGGATGCAATGGTACTAAAATCCCATACAAAACTTCTATAGAAGTTAGCTAATCCATTAAATTTTCGAGCATGTCCGGTCGTTGTTGGTGTAGGCCATTCTTGGATTGCTTTGGTCTTCTCTTCATCCACTTCTAGACCTCTTGTACTTACAACAAATCCAAGAAAAATAACTTGATTATACTACACTCATATTTTTTAATATTAGCATATAAATATTCATTTCTAACAATTACTAGTACTTCCCTCAAGTGCTCTTCATGTTCCTCAAGTTATTGGCTGTTGATGAGAATGTCATCAAAGTATACAACCACAAACTTCCCAATGAAATGACGTAAGACATAATTTATCAATCTCATGAAAGTGCTAGGAGCGTCAGTCAAAACAAAAGACATAACCAACAACTCATAATGTCCAAATTTAGTTTCGAATGTTGTCTTCCATTCATCTCTTTCTCTTATTTGGATTTGATGGTATCCACTTTTTTAAGATCAATCTTCAAAAAAATTAGATCTACTAAGATCATCTAACATATCATCCAAACGAGGAATGGGATGTCGATATTTGATAGTAATATTGTTAATTGCTCAAAAATCAACACACATTCTCCAATTGTTGTTCTTTTTGGGAACCAAAATGATGGGAACTGCTCAGTGACTTAAAATCTCCTGTACATAGCCTTTGCATGGTGGTGTAGACCTTTTCTACACTATGGCTCGGTTTTTTGGGAACCAAAAGGCGGGACCAAAGTTGATGGAATTATAGGAAGTTATGAACCAAGGTATTCTTGCAAAGAACCTTGACCAATTGGATCAAAACCCCTTAATAAAGAGCTTACCTTAATCCTCCCTTCTTTAACCTTACACAAGCCTTCTATTTAAAACATTCACAAGGAGGGACCAAAGTTGACTAATAGCACCAAACTTCAATAAGATTAACACACACAAGAACAACCTAGCAAGGACTCAAAACGATTCAACCAAAGACTCTCTTTTTTATTAAATGAAATGAATAAAACACAAACTTCGTAAGTGAAGCAGCGAGTATCTCACAATATTGTGGAAATAATAATGAAATTAATCTACCTAATAATATCATCCTCTAAGGCAATTTATAGACAAGATTCCTCCAAAAAATAAAATAAAAGATAATCCTAAAAGATAGGATCAAAACCAAAAGATACATTCGGAATGTTTGAGAGTTTTAAAGGTATTAAAAATAACTAAAAGATATTTCTATCTAATAAGATCTCGACTGAATCTTATTGATCTCAACAAACAAAATCTCGGGCGAAATTTTGGGCGAGATTTCGCCCGAGATTTCTTCACTGGTTCTCTTCAATCTAGTTCTAGCCACTTTCCTTGCTTCCTTGGTCATATTTACTCTTGAACGGTCCTTCCAAATAGACAACAATGTCACTAAAGAAGATTTGGATATAAATGAAGTCTCTTTAGGTGTCCATGTTGCCAATAAACTAGCAACCTCTTCTTGAATGACCTTTGAAGATGTCAACTCCTTCTCCTTCAATACATTTGCTATTGCTCTAGTGATAGGTCCTTTATGAGGTGTTGAGGATGGTCCAAATCACTAAACCTAATCAAAAGCATGGTGAGACTAAACAAGCGTATGGTAATCACTTCTCTAAACAAACTAGCAAACAAAATAATACTTCAAGTGGTAGTCATGTTATTATTGATAAGGTTGTCACATGCTATTATATTGTGTTTAAAGGGGGCATGTTACTCTTAAATGTATGCAAAATAAACGTGATTTATCTAGAAAATCAACTAATGATACTTCTACTTTATGTGAATACACTCCCTACTATGATGAGTTAGTTATGCGTATAGACATGCTTGAAAGCTTTAATGATTATGATTTGAATGTGTGGATACTTATCTTTAGTTGTACTATGTTTGATACACCTCATAAACATTATTTTGATTACTTACGTAAGCATGATGAAGGTAAAGTTAGGCTAATTGATCATACTTGGTTAGCAATCAAAGACATAGGTTATGTTCCTTTCAAAATGTATTATGATAAGGTAAAAAACATCTAAAATGTTCGATGTGCACCTATTTTTCTTTATAAAATTTTCTTTGATGATCTTAAATGTGACATTCATACTCATACTAATCTGGTTATTTTTATAGAGGGTAGAGTTATAGTAAAGGGCATCAAGAAAAATGATGTCTATCATGTAGTAAGAAAACTTGGTAGGCGAGTATGTTAAACTCACATATCTACATACCCATATATATTTGACACTTTAAGCTAGGACACATGGGTAATAAAGGGTTTGCATTATCTATATAGATATGGATGCATAACCGGTAAGCCTAGTGACCTTAAGATTTGTAAGACGTGTAATCTACTGTCCGAATTTGATCACTATGCTAAGAAAGTTTGAAATTAACTTCTAAGGCAAAAGAGTGATTTTGCTTTTGAAACGGACAAGACCTTTTCTTTAAAACGGACAAGACCATTTTTTTATTTTCATGTATTTTATTCGTAAATTGTGTAAAACATTCATATAATACAAATTAATATTTAATTTTAGTAAAATTAAAATTCATACTCCATAGAAGTAAAATGAAACAAATCCAAAGAAGTAAAAAGTAAAAAAAAATAAAAATAACAATGAAATAAAAAACAAACATTCAATAAAAACAAATCAGAAAAGTAAAATCAAACAATCAAGCAAAAGTTTTGTAGCATTCACCCAGTAAAATTAAAATCCATAGAGGAGAGATGAATGTCGCAGGAGAGGTGAGGAAGAAGCAAACCGTCACCGTTGGGATAGAGAAGTGGAGAATTGTGATTTTGTAAACATTTAAGAGTTAGGAAATCGGGACGGAGAACGTCCACTAGGCTACTGGAGAGAAGAGAAGTCAGACGAAGGCTGAACGTTGCCGGAGTTTTAAGCGACTTAGCTAGAGTCGCCGTCTGTTGTCGGAGAGAGTCACCGTCGCAGTCGCTTGTGGGAGAGAAGTCGAGGATTCGTTGAAACACTAAAACTTTAAATCAGATTTTGGAAAATTAACAAAACGTTTTACCCGTCCCACCCCGTTCCGCACCGTGTTGATCCCGTTTGATCCTGTCCCGAACTCGAATTCTTCAAAATCCGTTTGGTTAGACAATGTCATTTTAGCAAAAAACGGAACGTCTAACTTCCGTCTAACGTCTAGACGCCGTCTTGACGGCGTATTTTAAAGCACTGACCGATGCAATCCAACATAATGAGATATAATAGATGAGAGGATAAATATAACTCTCCTAGAACATGCCATATGCATGCTTAATTCATTTGAAATGCAATAGTCCTTGCTTATCTCCCTAATGGATCCTCCTATAGGGTTATTGGACTTAAAACTCCCCAAGAGTTACGGTCTAATAACCCTTCAACCCCATCACTCCTGAAAAACCCTTTTGGTGCACTGCTTTTTCCCAATATTTTGTTAGCAAATTACAGGCAAGGGCATACTAGTGTTCTATGTTGGGTTATTCTAAAGGAGTTAATGGGTATAATATCCTTATAATTCAAACCGGTGCCTACAAGGTGTGATCATTGGTAGGCATGTAACATCCCTTGATGATCAATTTTCTTTTCAAACTATAACAATTCTTATGAAATTCAAGATCCTATTAAGGACGGTGTAGAGAATGATGTTGCCATAGTGAACACTTTACTTGCCCCCTCACATGATATGCCTTCACCTCAGTCGACTCAGATTGATTCAAGTGAACTATCACGCAATAATGAGTCTACATCTCATAAATTATGCGGGGGCACTAAGAAACACTCACTCTAACTCTTTTGCTTCACATACTCATGCTTCTGCAGTTCTTCTTATAGTTCTCATGTATTAGATCACTATTTTATGTGTTATTCTGATATGATTGAACATGATAACATGCATGCTATTGTTTCTGATAGTTTATGTAAATATAGGTATAGTTTTGTAATTGTTCACCTTTGTATTTTCTATATATATGGCATAAAATCCTACGAAAATTCTAAGGGGAATTTATCCAATATCTCTCATTCTCACATGATACCAGTTTGTTATGATCCAAAATCTCTCCCTTCACCTTCACGCTTCTGCCTCAACCGCCAGCGGCATTCTCTTGTCTCCGTTGTGTGCCCTAGTTCCCTTCCCTTACACCGTCCGTCTCCTATGTCTATTGAGAAGATACAAACGTTTCATTCTTCTCTTGGGATATCCAACATTAAGAACAACATCCCCCTCGTTCTCGATCATGAAACACCTTATGCCTCCTCGGTCATCCTTTTTTGCATCACCGACAAGGCACACAATGTCTAGGATCATATTGATGATAAAGTTCCCCGCCCAGCACACATTGCAAATGATTTATGGAACCAGGTTGATCTTGCAGTTCTCCAATGGATTTACAGTATGGTCTCTAAGCACATTCTCTTTCAAATTCTCGACCTTGACGAATACGCTCTCAAAGCATAGGGTCGAATTAAGGATATCTTTCAGGACAATAAACACACGCGTCAGTGTATCTAGAACACGAATTTTTCAACTGCAAATTAGCGTCTTTTGCTTCCGTGACCGCCTATTGTCAGCACATGAGGCACTATCCGACCAACTCAAGGGCGTCGATTCTCCCATCATCGAAAATCGGTTAGTTCTTCAGATCTTGTCTGGTCTGCCGGCTGAGTACAACGCCACTACGAGTTATATTCAACAATCAGATTTGTTGCCAACATATCAAAAGACATGCTCGCAACTCATCCCCGAAGAGACTCGAATGGCCAATCAACAGTCGAATGGCAAGGACACCAATGCCCTTCAAACCTCCACTGGTGGGGCATCGAAATAGCTTCCTGCAGACCACTAGGGCGCCTCCACTACTGGCCAAAAAGACAACAATTCTCGCAACCGAGGGCGTAGCTGGAAGGGCAAAGGCCGCAACAACGGCGGAGCCCCTCAGCACCCCACCAGATTTGTTTGCCGTCCTCCCTTCGGTTGACTTCTCATCTCACCTGGCATTTTACAAAATCAAGCCCAATGGAACCAGGCCCATTGGCAGGCCTTTGCCCCGGCCCAACTCCAACGCCCTCCAAGCCCCAATCCTTCTCAACAAGGTATTTTGGACTCATTTCTTGCGTAGCCTAGTGGCCAACAGGCCCACTTCTATGCGATTGGTGATCAAACACAACCCACGTCCGTCGATCATGCTTTTTCGTCAACGACGTTAAATTCTGCAGATAATCTTTGGTACATGGACACCGGTGCTACATCTCACATGACGAATAATTCAGGTAACCTCTTGTCCATCTCGCATAATGGTTCATTAAATTCGATAATTGTTGGTAATAGCATGCAGATACCATTTACAGGTCTAGGTGAAGCCCAACTTAGCACTCCTACCCAACCACTACAATTATCCAAAGTCCTCATTTCTCCTCAAATTGTTAAAAACCTTGTCTCCGTTCGTCGCTTCACAACCGATAATCACGCTAATGTTGAATTTGACCACTTTGTTTTTATATGAAGGATTTACACACGGGGACCACACGTCTAAGATGCAATAGCTTCGGGGATCTATATCCAGTTACTACCAGTTTTGCGTCGGCTCATGCCCTTTCAGCTCAGTCTTCGAGGCTCTAGCATGTTCGTCTTGGTCATCTTGGCACGCCAGTTCTAGATGTTCTTAGGAGTTTTCTTTTTTTCGTTTTAATAAGGAGCGCGCTCCCACGCCTTGTCATGCTTGTCAACTAGAGAAACATCATAGGATCCCTTTTGAACGATCTTTTACTACTAAGGTTGCACCTTTTGATACCATACATAGTGATCTTTGGACCTCTCCGGTTCCTAGTCAGGAGGATTTCAAATATTACTTATTATTTCTTGATGATTTTTCATATTTTCTCTCGGTCTTTCCCATAAAATTTAAGTCTCAAGTATTTGATCGTTTTGTGCAATTCTATAAGTTAATCAAGACTCAATTCAATATGCCTATAAAAAAAGTTTCAATGTGACATGGGTCGCGAATTTAATAATAACAATTTCATTTATTTTTCACCCTCCATGGCATCAACTTTCGTTTCTCTTGTCCTCACACATCTCCATAAAATGATAATGCCGAACGTGTCATTCGGACCATAAACAACAAGATGTGCTCACTCCTTTTCCACGCATCTATGCCCGTCTCCTTGCACTTCTATGTCATGTTTTTTTCCAAACATACTTAAATCCACCACTATTCTAAATCAATCGCCCACTCAAGTGTTGTACTTCTCAACACCGTCCTATGATCATATCCGGATTTTTGGTTGCCTTGTTACCCCAAGCAAAGTGCTACCATTGCCCATAAGCTCAATCACCGCTCCACTCCTTGTGTTTTTCTCGGATATCCTACCTATCATCGAGGATATAAATGTTTTGATTTAGCTGCAAATAAAATAATCATTTCCCGGAACGTCACATTTGACGAGTTCGTTTTTCCCTTCTCTTAACCGGAGCTCTTAGTTCCCTCCGATTCTTTTGTTTAGGAACCGGACCCATTTATGTCCCCCTATCATCTGGCCCAGTGAAACGCATCTTAGGCCGGTGGAGCACCAACCCATCATCTCCCTGAAGCGGCCCCCTTCCCACCTTTTGCCCAGTTCTTGCCGGTTCAACCCACTTTCCCATCCTGCTGGGCTATCATCCTCTACTGACCCCCTGCGTTCCCATCTTCGTAGGTCTCCCAACCTCCCAGCCCACCTGGAAGCACGCCTCTCCTCCCTTTTTTATGTGTTGACCCAGAATCACCTCAACCCACTCAGTCTACCTATCCACCCAACCAGCTTACGACTCATTCCCTTAGCGGCATTTTCAAACCTCGAACCATTTTTTATCTCCATACGAACACAACACCTACTTGAGTCATCCTTCCAAGACCCAAAATGGTATGTGGTCATGCTTGACGAATATCGAGCCCTTATGCGAAATGGTACTTGAGTTCTTGTTCCTCGTCCGGAGCGCACTAATATTGTGCGGTGTATGTGGATTTTTAGACATAATTTCAGGTCTGATGGTTCTCTTGAACGTTATAAAGCGCGTCTTGTTGCTAACGGGTGTTCTTAGTAGGTTGGTATAGATTATGATGAGACCTTTAGCCCGGTTGTCAAGCCGGCTACTATCCGAACCGTTCTCAATATCGTTGTTTCTCGCTCTTGGCCTATTCATCAGCTTGACGTTCAGAACGGTTTCCTCCATGGACATCTGAATGAGACAGTACTCATGTTTTAGCCCCCGGGTTTTTTTTGACTCTACTCGACCGTCACATGTCTGTTTGTTACGGAAATCCCTATATGGCCTAAAATAGGCACCCAGGGCATGGTATCAGCGTTTCGTGGGCTACTTACTCAACATCGGATTATGCGGCAATAAGAGTGATCCTTCTCTTTTCATTTATCGACATGGCACTCAACTCGCTTACTTGTTACTCTATGTTCATGATATTATCTTGACTACATCCTTTGATGAACTCCGTACTCGTCTCACTGCCTTACTCAGTGAGGAGTTTTCTATGTTTGATCTAGGACCTTTATCATATTTTTTGGGTATCTCTGTACACTGATCCAGCTCCGGTCTCTTCTTGTCTCAAGACAAGTATGCTCGAGAGATTGTCGCACGAGCTAAGATGACTACCTACAAGCCTGTGGTGACCCCTGCTAAGACCGCCATCAAGCTCAGTGCTACCTCTGGTCCTCCCGTCAGTGATCCGACGCTATACTGCAACTTAACGGGTGCGCTTTAGTATCTCACTTTCACTCGACCTGATATCAGATTTGTAGTCCGACAAATTTGCTTATTCATGCATGATCCTCGAGAGCCTCACTTTGCTGCCCTAAAGCGCATCATCCGATACATCTCCAGCACATCATCATTAGGCATCACCGTCTCCCCTTCTCCTAAGTCTAACCTCATTGCATATACAGATGCCGGCTGGACTGGATGCCCCGACACACGCAGGTCAACTTCAGGTTATTGTGTCTTCTTTAATGACACACTCATCTCTTGGTTTGTTGAACGGCAGTCCGTCGTATCACGGTCTAGTGCAGATGCCGACTATAGAGGGGTTGCTAACTTTGTATCGGAGTGCTCTTGGCTGCGTAACCTATTACTTGAGCTTCAATGCCCGCTTACAAAAGTCTCTATTGTGAACATTGACAACATATCCACGACATATCTTGCTAGCAACCCAGTTCAACATCAACGAACCAAACACATTGAGCTCGACATCCACTTCGTCCGTGATAAGGTTGCTCTTGCGCACGTTCGATTACTTCATGTTCCTTCGGTGTTTCAATACGCATACATCTTTACAAAGGGATTACCGAGACAATTATTTCTAGATTTTAGATTCAGTCTCACTGTACAACCTTCTCTAGTTTTGATTGTAGGGGTATGATAGTTTTTGTAAATATAGGTCTAGTTTTGTAATTAATCACCTTTGTATTTTCTATATACATGGCATATAATCTTATGGAAACCCCAAGGCGAATTTATCCAATATCTCTCATTCTCACAGTTTCATTGCATTATAATCTTTTGTCGACTTCCTCTATGCTTGCTCTCTTTGATTACCAACTAACTAAATATATACAATTTCGGGTTAAAACATGAGTCTCGGATCTCACAAATAATTACAAGACTCAATCGTAGTAAAGGGTCAAGATAGAACACAAGGAAAAAGTGTAATGATTAACAAACACAAAAATAGAAGACAAAAGACAAGGATCAGCCCGAAAGAGAATGGAAGTCGGTCCGATCAAAGGTGAGAAAGTGTGAATCGAGTGATAAAATAACATAACTTACAAAGGAAAGAGATCACATAAGTCAACTCGATCGGCCCGACTTGGGTATGAATCATATAGTAGTAGCAGTAATGAAGAAACATTGAGGTTTTTAATCAAATTATCCAGTATTGAGGGCATCAAAAATTTAAAAAAAAATCATTCAACAATAATGACATTTTATAATCCGAATCATCATAAAAATGCATTTTCAATGATAGTTGATAATAACTTTATCCATAAATATTATATATATAATGTTATGAAGGAAACAACCTTAAATAACTCTCGTATCTTGCAACATACAAACCCTAAACTAGCATAACATGTGAATTAAGATATATATTAAAAGAGATACGAATCCATCGTCAACATCATAGTTATTTTATGCAAAGTCGGATTTTTCATACCATAAAATAATAATAAAAAAAGCAAGACGTGAACTTATATAATATCTTCTTCATTATCAATAATGAACAATATTTTGATCGGACATATCGAAGGGGACAAGGGGATATACTCGCCCAAAAGATATTTGGGCTTCTTACAACCCATAACACTTTTGTCTTGAAGAACAAAGTATATGTAGCCCTATTAACTTCACCATGCATGCACATAATAACATTGTCATGTAGATTCCGAGGACTTGGTAGCAAACTTATCCATTAAAAATGTTGCATATATGAGTTAGGTAAGGGATTAGGTATATATTAATTGTTTAGAAATATTGTTCTGATCATTAACTTTGTCCCATACCCAAAAGTAATGAAAATAAAATAAATGTAAATGCATAATTGGATGGGATAATGTGCATGCAATGCAACAACTATAAGGTTTGCATGCGAGGTAAGGTTGCCAACTCATACACAGTCCAAGAGATTTGATATAATGGTTCACATGCATGCACGCACGCTTTCTTCAACTAAGTTATAATCTAATACTAAGCAATCATATTTACGCATCATTAGTAAATTTAGGAACCAAACAACTTTATATTTATATTTTTTGAATATTTTTGACAGAATGTCTTCTCATGCTTCATGTGCGTACCATACCGACAAGCCAATGCTAATTCAACGCATATCCGATAGCTACGTACTTCAATAAATAATACTAACTAGGTTAGATACCGTGTCGTACACGAGTATTTTTGACGGGATGAACCTTAATTTTTTCATCCCGCTAGACCCATCCCATTCATGATAGCAATACTCGTGCCGTGCACGGATATTATTAATACACATAAGTAAAATAAATTCGCATTACTAATCAAGTTACATAAATGTTCTTTTAAAATAATTTAAAAAATCACCTATCATACAAATATAGTTATTGTTGCTAATGAAATAAACATACTATGCACCTAAAATAATCTGACAAACACATCGCATTAAAAATAAATTATTTTATAGGAGCCTTAAAAATAGATAATTTTAAAAAGTAAAAACTTAAAATTGTAAATCACAATGATGATTTTGGTGATTTGGTGGATATTGTTATTAAAGATAAATAGTCTTCAAAAGAAATAATTTTAGAGGAGTGACTGTTTAGTAATATATAAGTATTTGACTGAAATACTGAACTCTGAGTGTGTCACGTCAGCATTCCATAGTCTACTTTAGTAGATATATATATATATATATATATATATATATGGATGATTCGTTTGAAATTGTTAAGCAATTAAAATGAAAATTTAGAAGTCTTTTACAAAATAAAAGCAAAGTTATCATTTTTATTTAATTTCTTCTCCTTAACCATTTTCATTCATTTTCATATCACCCCTCTAACCAAGCACGACTTAGAGGGATGAATTTTGTAAACAACCCTTAGAAAGCATGAATTTGTAAAATTAATCACAAAAAATTTGTAAAATTAATCACGGAATTAATCACAAAATTTTTTGCTTGCGATTTTTTCCAATTAATTCCGCTGAATTGTTTAATTCAGTCTTCTTCTAGCCTTTGCAGGGACGGACTCCTAAGCATCCAATTTTTCAATAGCATCTTCCAACATAATATCCATGTGTTTCAGGTGACTAATAAGCTCTTAGACGATCTTTATCAATGGATCTTCAAAGCGAGGTATTGAGCCACTTTTGTAATTTTCTTCAACAAAATCTTATAACCTAATTTTGTCAATCTATCAATAGGTCTTCATTTCAGATCTTACCTCGTTTTTCTCACCCACCTATTTATTTCCTCATACCATATTACAAATATACTCATGTTAACTGTTTAGTATTACAATTTTTTTAACTATATTTTAAACCAAACTTTCTATTATTATAACAATAAATAATCATTTAATTATTTTTCGTTAACTTAAAATTATTCAATTAAACTTAAAATAATATTTAATTATGAGAAATACTTAAAAATTATTAAAATAAGCATAAAAAGCATTACACGAAGTTTTGAGAATTTGGATGATTATCCATGTTGAATGTAGAAATAAGATATGTGTTTTTGTGTTTGAAAATAACCCAACACCTTCTGATGTGGGACCAACTCCTTGTATTGGAGTATGGATGGAGCGATCACACGGTCAAGAGCTAAGGCAATCCAAGATGAAGTTACGGATCTTCTCATGACATTTACCCTCAAGGAAACTCTCATCACTCTCAAGGGTTCCTTAGTGACATTGCTAGCTGTTGTAGAAGAGACAAACCACGACCAAGATCCATGAAGCAAGGAAGAAGGATAAGAGCAAAGACGAGTTCCAGGAAATCGATCGATTTTCTTGTAGGAAAATCGATTGAATTTCGTGGTCATTTTCTTTCATTTGGAACGAAAGTTGCGAATGGCCCGGCCATGATCTTCTATTTTGTTGACAACTATATCTTGTATAATTCCTTAATATCTCTCAGACTATTTTAGGGAATTATTTATATTCTATTTTTTTTAGATTTTATATTTTATATCTTTTGAGATATCTTTTCTAAATTATCTTTCAGAAGATATATTTTATAAATTATATCTTTTAGTTTTTTCTAGTTTTAGTAGGTTTAATCTTTCCTATAAATAGCGTTAGAGGGAGAGACTGTTTGGTAGATTAGATTTGAGATATTTTCCACATATTGTGTGAACTTACGACTTCGCTTACGGAGTACGTATTTTATTCATTGCTATTCAATCAAAGGAGAGTTTTGGTTGAATTGTTGTTACGTTCTTGCTAGATTGTGCTTGTGTGTGTTAATCTTGTTGAAGGTTGGTGCTCCTGGTCGATCCTAGTCCCTCCTTGTGCTTGTCTTACTTAGAAGACTTGTGTAAGGTTAAAGAAGTGCTGGTTAAGGTAATCTTCTCGTTCAAGGGTTTTGACACATCATTGGTCAAGGTTCTTTTGCGGAAATATCTTGGTTCATATTTTTCTATATTTTACATTTATCATTTCATAATCATATTCTTATCTTTCCATGTCATTAATTAATCCATATTCTGAGTTCATCGAAAAATCGACCTAATCTTGAGATAAATCGTCCGATTTTTCTATAGAACAACTCGATTTTTATTCCAGTTAAGGACTTTCAATCTAGATCGGGAACTGCGGCTTATCCCTGTATCAAAGTGGTATCAGAGCTAATCAATTGAAGTCCAAACGTTCATCAAAAGGTTTGATTTTTTTTTAGTCTTCTTTGAGTCTTTAATAGTTGAGTCTTTTCTTGTTCGCCATCTTTGCGAGATTATTTGGGTTTAACGTGTGTTGATTTGTGTAAGTTTGGAAGAGAGAAAAACCATCAACCAAACACAAGCCAGCCGTTGACCTTTGAAACCTCGCCTTACGCTCAGGATGTGATACGCAATGGGTTTTAAATTTATACTCGTTATATTTCTCCTAACTCCTAGCGAACCCGCAGTGTACGGAACGTATGTAGTAGGGATAGTATTCCGAGGTCGAACACAAAGACTAAGGTGAGATTGATTCGATTTATGATTAAGATTAGTGAAGATCTAGGTTAAGAAAAGAGAAGAAATAAAGAAATGAAAACTTCAATTGTTTTTGGTTGGTTTTTAGGTGATCAATCAAGGATCACAAATGATGCAAGGTAAACAATCAACTAAGCTAATGAATCAACACAAACAAACAAGCTGAACACGAGATATTAATCAAGAGAGAAAAGCGGATTCTAGGGGTTGGAAGTTCCGGTTATGGCATAGGACTCAAGCTACCTAATCATTCCTTGGATTAACTATGATATGTTGGGATTTAGTGTTTCTAGATTGGGATCAATCACCGGGTAGGTCTCATGGTCCACTAGTCCGTCCCTAAGGTCTCATCACCGGGTAAGTCTCTAAGAACCTAAGGGATGGAATTCTACACAAACCGGATTGTCACCTAGGGATCTAACCTATCCTCACCGGGTAAGTCTCGAAAGGGTTAGTCCTAAACAACTATCCTAGCACACTTAGTCCAATGGCGGCTTATGAGGCTCACCACTACCTAGGGTTTGTCATCTTTGAAATCTATGAGTAGAATCACCGGGTAAGTCTCTTCTAACACTTAGTTGCTAACACTAGGTCACCCTAGGGTAGATTTAACTCAACAAACACTTAGGATTTCAACATTCTAACAATCTAAAGCTAGATCCATCGAACCAGGGAGAATCACGGTTTGTTCTATCTAGTCCACGGCCGTGGTTTGTCAAGAACAATCCGTGGACTTCAACAGAGTCTATGTCCAAGCAAATGAGTCATCCAAGGGCTAATCTAAGTCCATCCTATCATAGTCCTAGCCATAACCATTCTTTCCTTACCCTAGAATCACATCTATTTAGCCTACAACATTCATCATAGCAATCAAAATCATCAAACATAAAATCATGGCTTCCATTTGCAAGATAATGAGGAGAAAGAGATGAACAAGTGAAGTGAACAAAACCAAGCTGAGAATGGAATTAGAATGACTCACAATCCTTCTTAAAGAAGGTTCAAATGGTTCATACAACTCTAGAAATCGATTCCGAAATTCTTCACTACAAGGCTATCAAAATCTATCAATGGTGTGCTCTTCTTCTTCTCCAATGAAACTCTTCTCCAATGGTAGCCTTCTTCTACCTTCTCCTCCAAAAGAATCTTCTTATTGAGAGTATTGTTGTGTGTGTAGAGTGATGGGAGAATACCCAACTGAAAATTGCTAGATGGAAGATGCCTTCTCAGCCAATGCAGGACCACTTTTATACTACAACTTTGCAAGAACTGGCCAAGAGATCGTGACACAGCTGTCACGAAAACCTGGCAAAGTCCACGGATGGTTCCACGGCCGTGGTCTGGCAGTGAACTGTGGTTTGGACCTTCAGCTTTGCCTTTGATCATTAAGCTTCGATTTGGTGCATGGCTTGTGTTGGCAAGGTTCCATGAGTCCTCATTAGCTTCTAGCTTGCATCCTAATGAGTCCGAGGGTGTGTCATCTTGATGAACGATCCTCAAACGTATCGATTTAGCTCCTAGATCTCCCAAAATACCTACAAAGCAATGCACAAGTCCGTGTAGACGTCTATCTCGACAAAATACGTGATTTGAGTGCAAACGCTGTGAACTAGTGCTAAACCATGCATGAATGAGTGACAATTCTATCTAAATGATTACCTAAACCTAGGTCATAAATCGTGTTATCAAAAATACCCCATACTTAAGGTTTGCTCGTCCCCGAGCAAATTCTCAACTATAGACTACGAGATAACATGATTTATGTATGCAGAAAAATGGCAAAATCTTTTTGGGTTTGTGCTTCTACTATTGGATCACCTTCATAGTCATGTTTTATGGCAACGGACAAGCAATTATGTATCAAATAAATGAAGGCATGGAAAGACAATTGTACTTAACTCAAAAGCATGCATGAAATGTAAAGATGACGAAGTCAAGATGATCAAGAGCATATCCAATCTAGATTACTAAGTCTTACAAACATGCAAATAGGTCATAAGGTCTTGTGAAATAAAAGGCCAAGAAACGTTGTGATTAGGTGGGGATTTTTCTAGGCTAAGTGATGCTAATCCGGGAATGGAACTAACTCCACAACCTTGTTCTCGATCAACTTCCCTCAAGTGTATATTTTCTCTATCTTTTCTTTCTTTTCTTTTTCTTTGACTTATTTTTGAGACAATGGCATTGGTGTACAAAAGCCGAAACCTTGGTGATTAGCCATCCTCGGGCTTTTTCTATTTTTCGAGGTGCATCCACACCGGGCACACATACCAAAGCTCGTTAGGACTATTGGTTTATTTGACTTTGGCAAGGCACCAACACCCGATTATGTGAAGTGTACCGAGTTACTTGTCATTTAAGCCAACGTCCTCAAACCTATTTTTCGTCTACACTTTCACAACAATTTCAGCATTTTATTCATGACATTCTTTCATCAACATCTTCACCCCACACTTGCTTTTCACACACATCAACACACTAACATGCTCCTATTCCCGGATGGGTCAAAAGAGGTCAATTTTATATCGATTGAGGTGCTTAATCAATCATGATCAAGATGAGAATTAGAGGAAGATGAATTGCCTCATTCATTCCTAGATGGTGTGCAAGAACTAGCATGTAATTTCGACTTTCAATGCTCAATCCATTCTAGGCAAGCATCATGATCACAAATCATTCATGGGATTCAAGAGAAGTACTTCAAGTCTACATATGCATTCATCAATTTAACACATAAGGCCATCCATAGCCAATTCACAAGACAAAATTCATCATTAGGGTCATATCCAAGCCTAGAAAACACAAATTTTTTTTAAAATTTTCTGATTTTTATGGGATTTTCGAAATGAATATATACAATGCAATACATTTGCAAATATTAAACTACCCTAGATGCTCATCATGCAAAGGATCATGCAAACCCCACCCCATACTTAGAAACACATTGTCCCTAATGTGTAAATGAAGTAAAGAAGAGTGAAAGAAGGTTCTCACAATGTAAAAATGGTTTGCTATGGTATTTGGAATTCTCAAGTGGGTTGATGGTGGATGATCCTATCAACAATGGTAGAGAGCTCTAAGTGTTCATCAAGGCGTCGGGACCCGCGCTAGGCACCGCTAGCCGTCCAAGTTCCGCGTCCGCTCCACCCATAATTGATGAGGGGTTCATCGTCATCATTCACTTGCTATGCAAGGTTTCCAATGTTACCAAGACTCTTCCACACACACAAAGCACACAAAACACACACAAAAACAGAAAAATCTAAAACAAAAACAAAACAAGAAAAAGGAAACGTTACCAATGGGTTGCCTCCCACCAAGCGCTTCTTTAAGGTCATTAGCTTGACCAAACTCGGGGGCGTCTCATTCTAGGTGAAGTGGGGCAATCATATCCACCGGAGCTCCCGGAATATATTTCTTCAATCGGTGCACATTCACCTTAAAGTTTCCACAATGCTCCCCTCCTATCTCAATAGCTCCATGGGGAAAGATCTTCTTCACCACATATGGCCCGGTCCATCTTGATTTTAGCTTTCCGGGGAAGAGCCGCAGCCTTGAGTTGAACAGAAGGACAAGGTTGCCTTCACTCAACTCCTTCGGGATGAGGCGTTGTCATGCCACCGTTTGGTCCTCTCCTTGTAGATCCGGGCATTCTCATAAGCATCCAACCGGATCTCTTCAAGGGCGTTCATATCGAGCAACCTCTTCTCTCCGGCCTCCTTGAGGTCAAAATTTAGCCACTTAATGGCCCAATAAGCTCTATGCTCCATCTCTACCGGAAGGTGGCAAGACTTGCCATAGACTAACTTGTAGGGGGTGGTGCCAATTGGTGTCTTGAAAGCGGTTCTATATGCCCACAAAGCTTCATCGAGCTTCATAGCCCAATCCTTTCTTGTCCTAGAGACCGTCTTCTCAAGTATCCCTTTTATCTCCCGGTTGGAGATCTCCACTTGGCCACTAGTTTGGGGATGGTAAGGTGTTGCCACCTTATGAGTCACCCCATACTTAGCCAAAAGTGCCCCAAAGTCCCTATTAGTGAAGTGCTTCCCTCCATCACTTATGATCACCCTTGGTGTTCCAAACCTAGGAAAGATCACTCGGTTGAAGAACCGCACCACAACCTTGGCGTCATTTGTAGGAGAGGCGATTGCATCCACCCATCTCGAAACATAGTCAACCGCCAATAGGATGTAGAGGTTGCCACATGAAGAAGGGAATGGTCCCATGAAGTCCACACCCCATACATCAAATATCTCCACTTCTTGTATGTTGTTCAAGGGCATCTCATTCCTCCTTGAGATGTTGCCCGTCCTTTGGCAAGCATCACAAGCTACCACAAAGCTTTGCACATCCTTGAACAAACTTGGCCAAAAGAAGCCCGATTGCAACACCTTCGCACATGTCTTGTGTGAGCTAGCATGCCCTCCACATGGCAAGGAATGACAATGGCGGATCACACTCTCCACCTCATCCTCCGGTATGCATCTTCTAAACATTCCATCCGGCCCTCTCTTGAACAAAAGTGGTTCACTCTAATAGTAGTGCCTCACATCCTTGAAGAACTTCTTCGTTTGGGCATATGTCAAACCGGGAGGCACTTCCTCACACACTAAGTAGTTCACAATGTCGGCAAACCATGGCTCACTTCCTCTAGACACTTGGAACAAGCATTCCTCCACCATTTGCAATTGCTCATCCCGGAATGAGTCATTAATCGGGATGTCATCTCTCCCAAGCTCCAATGGTGGAAGTCGACTAAGGTGGTCCGCTACGGAGTTCTCGGATCCCTTCTTGTCCCGGATTTCCAAATCAAACTCTTGAAGAAGAAGGATCCACCGAATCAACCTAGGCTTGGCATCCTTCTTGGTAAGTAGATAACGGATCGCAGCATGATCCGTATAAACTATGACCTTCGCTCCAACAAGATATGAGCGGAACTTCTCAAATGCATACACAACCGCTAGCAACTCCTTCTCGGTGGTAGCATAATTGAGTTGGGCATCATCTAGCGTCTTGCTAGCATAATAAATGGCATGTGTGCGCCCATCTTTCCTTTGCCCCAAAATAGCCTCAACGGCTACATCGCTTGCATCACAGATGATCTCAAACGGTAAACTCCAATCCGGAGGTTGCATGATAGGTGCGGAGATCAAGGCGTTCTTCAACCTATAAAAAGCCTCAAGGCAATCCTTGGAGAAAACACACTCAACATCTTTCATTAGTAGGTTAGTAAGAGGCTTATAAATTTTAGAGAAGTCTTGAATGAACCTCCGGTAAAAACCAGCGTGCCCTAAGAAACTCCTTACCCCTTTCACCGAGGTAGGTGGTGGCAACTTCTCTATCGTTTCAATCTTGGCCCTATCAACCTCAATGCCACGGTTGGACACCAAGTGTCCTAACACAATGCCTTCACTTACCATGAAGTGGCATTTTTCCCAATTCAAGACAAGGTTTGTCTCCTCACATCTCTTAAGTACTAATGACAAGTTAGCCAAGCAATTATCAAAGGAAGAACCATAAACAAAGAAATCATCCATGAACACTTCCATGATATTTTCAATGTATTCCGAAAAGATAGCCATCATACATCTTTGGAAGGTGGCGGGTGCATTACCCAACCCAAATGGCATTCTCCTATATGCAAAAGTTCCCCATGGACATGTAAAGGTGGTTTTCTCTTGGTCATCGGGGTGGATAGGAATTTGGAAGAATCCACTATAGCCATCTAAATAGCAAAAATGAGAATGTTGAGCTAACCTCTCTAGCATTTGGTCAATGAAAGAGGGAAGTGATCTTCATAGAGGCCATGTTCAACTTCCTATAGTCAATGCACATCCTCCACCCCGTAACCGTCCTAGTCGGAATTAGTTCATTGTTCTCATTAGTCACTACGGTCATCCCACCCTTCTTAGGAACTACATGAACGGGACTAACCCACTTACTATCCGAGATAGGGTAGATTATCCCCGCATCTAGCAACTTAATGATCTCCTTTTTGATTACCTCTTTCATTATAGGATTCAATCTCCTTTGATGTTCAATAGAGGGTTTATGGTTATCTTCCATCAATATCTTATGCATGCACAAAGAAGGTTTTATGCCAACCAAATCATCAATAGTATAGCCGATGGCTTTCCTATGCAATCTTAGCTCATGCAACAACTTAGCAAGTTCATCATCACTCAAGCATGCATTAACAATCACCGGATATGTAGAATTATCACCAAGAAAAGCATACTTCAAATGAGAGGGGAGAGGTTTAAGTTCAAGTTTAGGAGGACCTGTGTCGATTGGAGACGATCCAAATAACGTTGGATAAGATGAATCCAAAGCTAATGAAGACCCTTCAAGGCTCCTTGAAGTTTGATCATCAATGAGGGCTGATTCAGGGGAAACCACGGCCAACTCCACGGTTGGCTCCACTTCCACGGCCGTGGTTCTTGCTAGGCTTGCTCGTTTGAGCTTTCCAGAGAGTTCTACGGCCGTGGAACCACTTCCACGCCCGTGGAACGTGCAGCTGTTCAGCTTGTCCTCGTGAACCTCAAATCCAACTCTTGCCTCCTTTTCTAATGCTTCCAAGGCTTTGATCTCTTCATTGCAAGCCTCCTCATCACCTTCCTCCATCATACTTAAGGTAAGAACCTTCTCCAAGGGATCCTTAATCAAGATCGAGCTCACAACTTCTCTAGATTCCTCTTGCTCGACTATGTTGAAGACATCCTCATCAAGGGTTGGCCCTTTCATCATTGTGGATAACTTGAACTTGATGTTCTCTTCTCCAATGTTGAAGGAGAGAGTCCCATTCTTGCAATCCACTAGGCATCCGGAGGTGGCTAGGAAAGGTCTTCCTAAGATGATGGGAACCGGATAGTCCGCCGGGATGTCCAAGACAACAAAGTCAATAGGCATATAGAATCCTCCTAGTTGCACCGGAATGTCTTCTAAGATCCCAACCGGGTGAGTAATAGAACGGTCCGCCATATAGAGGGTCATCTTGACCGGCTTTGGCTCTCCTAACCCAACCTTGTTGCAAAGTGCAAGCGGTATGATGCTTACACTTGCCCCAAGATCACAAAGGGCTTCATACTTCACATCTCCCACTCCAATTGGGACACAAAAAGAACCCGGGTCTCTTAGCTTGGGAGGCATCTCCTCCTTCATCGTTTGGATCAATTTCGAGGATCTCTTCGTCATTCTTATCTCCCCATACTCCTCCAACTTCCTTTTGTTGGAGAGTATCTCCTTCAAGAACTTGCCATATGCCGGCATTCCTAAAATAGCATCGATGAACGGAATGTTAATATGCAATTTAGACATTAGTTCAAGGAATTTACCAAAGTGATTGTCCAAGCGAGCTCTTGCTCGTGATTGAGGGAATGGTAGTGGTGGCTTGTATGGAGGCGGTGCCACATATGTTGGCTTAGCATCCTTGCTCTTGCCTCCATCTCCTTGCAAAGTCTCTTCCTCTATCACCACTTGTTTCCCCTTAGCATTCTCCTTGGGCAAAGGGTCTTTCATACTCAACCCACTCCTCGTTGTAATGGCCAACACTTGGCCTCTTGGGTTGTCTTCGGTCCTTCCGGGAAGCTTTCCCGGATCTCTATGGGCTTCACCCGCCTTTTGGAACACTTGTGCTTCCAACACCTTTTGAGCCTTAGAAATGGAAGTCACCGTGCTCTCAAGACCACTCAACCTTCCAAGCAATTGCTCAAACATCATTTCGGTCCTATCCTTTGGAGGTTGAGTAAATCCGGGTGGAGGTTCTTGTGAAGCTTTTGGTGGTGGAGTTGTGCTTGTGGAAGCGGGAGGGTTCAAGGCTCCATCCGGGTTAGAGTAAGAAAACCCGGGATGGTTGTGGTTGGGCCGGTAATTGTTGAATTGCCGGTTATTATTGAAGTTCCTTGGGCCTTGATAATTGTTGTAGTTGCCCCTTCCCATGTAATTCACATCCTCCTCCTTGGAAGATAAGTTAGCTTGAGGAAGCACTTGAGGAGTTGCTTGGTTCTTCAAAGTTGTAGCACACAACTCTCTCAAAGACTTCAATTCATTGTTGATGGCGTCAAGCTTGAAATTGCTCATGGTGACTTCACTCACCTCATATGCTCCCGCCTTTCTCCCTTCACTCTTCCTATGGGAGTATTTCTCAATCACTAGAGCTTGTTTCTCTACAAACTCCCAAGCTTCATCTACATGTTTCTCCATGAAAGTCCCACCGGAAAGAGATTGGAGCTTGAATTGGCTATCTTCATCAAGTCCTTTGAAGTAGATCTCCAATAGCTCAATTTTCGGTATGCCATGGTGTGGACAATCTAGGAGAAGATCTTTGAACCTCTCCCAAGACTTGAATAAACTCTCTCTATCCTTCATCACGAAGGTATTGATCTTCCCTCTTAACTCGGTGGTCTTGGAAGGTGGGAAGAATTTGGTCAAAAACTCGGTTGTCATCTCCTCCCAAGTACCAACTCGCCCTTCTGGAATAGATTGATACCAAGCCAAAGCTTTATCCTTGAGAGAGAAGGAGAAAGCCCTAAGCTTATGGTTGTTGCTCTCCAATCTAGGCGGTCTAAGAGTCTCCATCAAGATCTCGTATTTCATCAAGTGTTGATGAGGAGACTCTCTTTCCATCCCTCCAAATTGATTATGCCGGATCATTTGTAGAACTTGAGGGCGGAGTTCGTAATCATGGGCTGCGGGATCTCCTAAGTTCACACCCGGACGGTGTGCTCTTTGTGCCGGATCCATACGTTGCCCCAACGTTTGTGGCTCTTCCATAGCAATGGGCACAACCCTAATGTTCACCGCCGCCGGCTGCGGTTGTGGTGGAGGTGGAGGAGGTTGTTGACGGTTAAGCTCTCTTTGCACAAGAGCTTGCCTAATCTCATCAATCTCCCTCCTAGTTGCCTCTTGCCTCTCATTGGCAAGTCTCCTTTCATTCTCCAAAGCTTCATCCCTTATCCTAATTTGCTCTAAAGCCTCATCCAACTCAGCTTGGAGATCTCTTCTGGCCATCTCTTTCCCCTTTTTAATGCTCTTGGATCTAGATCTAAGGGTTTTCTCCGGTTCGGGATCGAATGGAGCTAAATCCTTGCCACGAGATCTTCGCATACACCTAAAGAGTAAGGGATGTCTTGAAAAGCAAAGACACAAACCAAAAAGAGATCAAAAGCAACAAGAAAGATCTACACTAGAAACAATCACAAAATAGACTCAATCTAGACCTAGTCCCCGGCAACGGCGCCAAAAACTTTGTTACGCTCAGGATGTGATACGCAATGGGTTTTAAATTTATACTCGTTATATATCTCCTAACTCCTAGCGAACCCGCAGTGTATGGGACGTTTGTAGTAGGGATAGTATTCCGAGGTCGAACACAAAGACTAAGGTGAGATTGATTCGATTTATCATTAAGATTAGTGAAGATCTAGGTTAAGAAAAGAGAAGAAATAAAGAAATGAAAACTTCAATTGTTTTTGGTTGGTTTTTAGGTGATCAATCAAGGATCACAAATGATGCAAGGTAAACAATCAACTAAGCTAATGAATCAACACAAACAAACAAGCTGAACACGAGATATTAATCAAGAGAGAAAAGCGGATTCTAGGGGTTGGAAGTTCCGGTTATGGCATAGGACTCAAGCTACCTAATCATTCCTTGGATTAACTATGATATGTTGGGATTTAGTATTTCTAGATTGGGATCAATCACCGGGTAGGTCTCATGGTCCACTAGTCCGTCCCTAAGGTCTCATCACCGGGTAAGTCTCTAAGAACCTAAGGGATGGAATTCTACACAAACCGGATTGTCACCTAGGGATCTAACCTATCCTCACCGGGTAAGTCTCGAAAGGGTTAGTCCTAAACAACTATCCTAGCACACTTAGTCCAATGGCGGCTTATGAGGCTCACCACTACCTAGGGTTTGTCATCTTTGAAATCTAAGAGTAGAATCACCGGGTAAGTCTCTTCTAACACTTAGTTGCTAACACTAGGTCACCCTAGGGTAGATTTAACTCAACAAAGACTTAGGATTTCAACATTCTAACAATCTAAAGCTAGATCCATCGAACCAAGGAGAATCACGGTTTGTTCTATCTAGTCCACGGCCGTGGTTTGTCAAGAACAATCCGTGGACTTCAACAGAGTCTATGTCCAAGCAAATGAGTCATCCAAGGGCTAATCTAAGTCCATCCTATCATAGTCCTAGCCATAACCATTCTTTCCTTACCCTAGAATCACATCTATTTAGCCTACAACATTCATCATAGCAATCAAAATCATCAAACATAAAATCATGGCTTCCATTTGCAAGATAATGAGGAGAAAGAGATGAACAAGTGAAGTGAACAAAACCAAGCTGAGAATGGAATTAGAATGACTCACAATCCTTCTTAAAGAAGGTTCAAATGGTTCATACAACTCTAGAAATCGATTCCGAAATTCTTCACTACAAGGCTATCAAAATCTATCAATGGTGTGCTCTTCTTCTTCTCCAATGAAACTCTTCTCCAATGGTAGCCTTCTTCTACCTTCTCCTCCAAAAGAATCTTCTTATTGAGAGTATTGTTGTGTGTGTAGAGTGATGGGAGAATACCCAACTGAAAATTGCTAGATGGAAGATGCCTTCTCAGCCAATGCAGGACCACTTTTATACTACAACTTTGCAAGAACTGGCCAAGAGATCGTGACACAGCTGTCACGAAAACCTGGCAAAGTCCACGGATGGTTCCACGGCCGTGGTCTGGCAGTGAACTGTGGTTTGGACCTTCAGCTTTGCCTTTGATCATTAAGCTTCGATTTGGTGCATGGCTTGTGTTGGCAAGGTTCCATGAGTCCTCATTAGCTTCTAGCTTGCATCCTAATGAGTCCGAGGGTGTGTCATCTTGATGAACGATCCTCAAACGTATCGATTTAGCTCCTAGATCTCCCAAAATACCTACAAAGCAATGCACAAGTCCGTGTAGACGTCTATCTCGACAAAATACGTGATTTGAGTGCAAACGCTGTGAACTAGTGCTAAACCATGCATGAATGAGTGACAATTCTATCTAAATGATTACCTAAACCTAGGTCATAAATCGTGTTATCAAAAATACCCCATACTTAAGGTTTGCTCGTCCCCGAGCAAATTCTCAACTATAGACTACGAGATAACATGATTTATGTATGCAGAAAAATGGCAAAATCTTTTTGGGTTTGTGCTTCTACTATTGGATCACCTTCATAGTCATGTTTTATGGCAACGGACAAGCAATTATGTATCAAATAAATGAAGGCATGGAAAGACAATTGTACTTAACTCAAAAGCATGCATGAAATGTAAAGATGACGAAGTCAAGATGATCAAGAGCATATCCAATCTAGATTACTAAGTCTTACAAACATGCAAATAGGTCATAAGGTCTTGTGAAATAAAAGGCCAAGAAACGTTGTGATTAGGTGGGGATTTTTCTAGGCTAAGTGATGCTAATCCGGGAATGGAACTAACTCCACAACCTTGTCCTCGATCAACTTCCCTCAAGTGTATATTTTCTCTATCTTTTCTTTCTTTTCTTTTTCTTTGACTTATTTTTGAGACAATGGCATTGGTGTACAAAAGCCGAAACCTTGGTGATTAGCCATCCTCGGGCTTTTTCTATTTTTCGAGGTGCATCCACACCGGGCACACATACCAAAGCTCGTTAGGACTATTGGTTTATTTGACTTTGGCAAGGCACCAACACCCGATTATGTGAAGTGTACCGAGTTACTTGTCATTTAAGCCAACGTCCTCAAACCTATTTTTCGTCTACACTTTCACAACAATTTCAGCATTTTATTCATGACATTCTTTCATCAACATCTTCACCCCACACTTGCTTTTCACACACATCAACACACTAACATGCTCCTATTCCCGGATGGGTCAAAAGAGGTCAATTTTATATCGATTGAGGTGCTTAATCAATCATGATCAAGATGAGAATTAGAGGAAGATGAATTGCCTCATTCATTCCTAGATGGTGTGCAAGAACTAGCATGTAATTTCGACTTTCAATGCTCAATCCATTCTAGGCAAGCATCATGATCACAAATCATTCATGGGATTCAAGAGAAGTACTTCAAGTCTACATATGCATTCATCAATTTAACACATAAGGCCATCCATAGCCAATCCACAAGACAAAATTCATCATTAGGGTCATATCCAAGCCTAGAAAACACAAATTTTTTTTAAAATTTTCTGATTTTTATGGGATTTTCGAAATGAATATATACAATGCAATACATTTGCAAATATTAAACTACCCTAGATGCTCATCATGCAAAGGATCATGCAAACCCCACCCCATACTTAGAAACACATTGTCCCTAATGTGTAAATGAAGTAAAGAAGAGTGAAAGAAGGTTCTCACAATGTAAAAATGGTTTGCTATGGTATTTGGAATTCTCAAGTGGGTTGATGGTGGATGATCCTATCAACAATGGTAGAGAGCTCTAAGTGTTCATCAAGGCGTCGGGACCCGCGCTAGGCACCGCTAGCCGTCCAAGTTCCGCGTCCGCTCCACCCATAATTGATGAGGGGTTCATCGTCATCATTCACTTGCTATGCAAGGTTTCCAATGTTACCAAGACTCTTCCACACACACAAAGCACACAAAACACACACAAAAACAGAAAAATCTAAAACAAAAACAAAACAAGAAAAAGGAAACGTTACCAATGGGTTGCCTCCCACCAAGCGCTTCTTTAAGGTCATTAGCTTGACCAAACTCGGGGGCGTCTCATTCTAGGTGAAGTGGGGCAATCATATCCACCGGAGCTCCCGGAATATATTTCTTCAATCGGTGCACATTCACCTTAAAGTTTCCACAATGCTCCCCTCCTATCTCAATAGCTCCATGGGGAAAGATCTTCTTCACCACATATGGCCCGGTCCATCTTGATTTTAGCTTTCCGGGGAAGAGCCGCAGCCTTGAGTTGAACAGAAGGACAAGGTCGCCTTCACTCAACTCCTTCGGGATGAGGCGTTGTCATGCCACCGTTTGGTCCTCTCCTTGTAGATCCGGGCATTCTCATAAGCATCCAACCGGATCTCTTCAAGGGCGTTCATATCGAGCAACCTCTTCTCTCCGGCCTCCTTGAGGTCAAAATTTAGCCACTTAATGGCCCAATAAGCTCTATGCTCCATCTCTACCGGAAGGTGGCAAGACTTGCCATAGACTAACTTGTAGGGGGTGGTGCCAATTGGTGTCTTGAAAGCGGTTCTATATGCCCACAAAGCTTCATCGAGCTTCATAGCCCAATCCTTTCTTGTCCTAGAGACCGTCTTCTCAAGTATCCCTTTTATCTCCCGGTTGGAGATCTCCACTTGGCCACTAGTTTGGGGATGGTAAGGTGTTGCCACCTTATGAGTCACCCCATACTTAGCCAAAAGTGCCCCAAAGTCCCTATTAGTGAAGTGCTTCCCTCCATCACTTATGATCACCCTTGGTGTTCCAAACCTAGGAAAGATCACTCGGTTGAAGAACCGCACCACAACCTTGGCGTCATTTGTAGGAGAGGCGATTGCATCCACCCATCTCGAAACATAGTCAACCGCCAATAGGATGTAGAGGTTGCCACATGAAGAAGGGAATGGTCCCATGAAGTCCACACCCCATACATCAAATATCTCCACTTCTTGTATGTTGTTCAAGGGCATCTCATTCCTCCTTGAGATGTTGCCCGTCCTTTGGCAAGCATCACAAGCTACCACAAAGCTTTGCACATCCTTGAACAAACTTGGCCAAAAGAAGCCCGATTGCAACACCTTCGCACATGTCTTGTGTGAGCTAGCATGCCCTCCACATGGCAAGGAATGACAATGGCGGATCACACTCTCCACCTCATCCTCCGGTATGCATCTTCTAAACATTCCATCCGGCCCTCTCTTGAACAAAAGTGGTTCACTCTAATAGTAGTGCCTCACATCCTTGAAGAACTTCTTCGTTTGGGCATATGTCAAACCGGGAGGCACTTCCTCACACACTAAGTAGTTCACAATGTCGGCAAACCATGGCTCACTTCCTCTAGACACTTGGAACAAGCATTCCTCCACCATTTGCAATTGCTCATCCCGGAATGAGTCATTAATCGGGATGTCATCTCTCCCAAGCTCCAATGGTGGAAGTCGACTAAGGTGGTCCGCTACGGAGTTCTCGGATCCCTTCTTGTCCCGGATTTCCAAATCAAACTCTTGAAGAAGAAGGATCCACCGAATCAACCTAGGCTTGGCATCCTTCTTGGTAAGTAGATAACGGATCGCAGCATGATCCGTATAAACTATGACCTTCGCTCCAACAAGATATGAGCGGAACTTCTCAAATGCATACACAACCGCTAGCAACTCCTTCTCGGTGGTAGCATAATTGAGTTGGGCATCATCTAGCGTCTTGCTAGCATAATAAATGGCATGTGTGCGCCCATCTTTCCTTTGCCCCAAAATAGCCTCAACGGCTACATCGCTTGCATCACAGATGATCTCAAACGGTAAACTCCAATCCGGAGGTTGCATGATAGGTGCGGAGATCAAGGCGTTCTTCAACCTACAAAAAGCCTCAAGGCAATCCTTGGAGAAAACACACTCAACATCTTTCATTAGTAGGTTAGTAAGAGGCTTAGAAATTTTAGAGAAGTCTTGAATGAACCTCCGGTAAAAACCAGCGTGCCCTAAGAAACTCCTTACCCCTTTCACCGAGGTAGGTGGTGGCAACTTCTCTATCGTTTCAATCTTGGCCCTATCAACCTCAATGCCACGGTTGGACACCAAGTGTCCTAACACAATGCCTTCACTTACCATGAAGTGGCATTTTTCCCAATTCAAGACAAGGTTTGTCTCCTCACATCTCTTAAGTACTAATGACAAGTTAGCCAAGCAATTATCAAAGGAAGAACCATAAACAAAGAAATCATCCATGAACACTTCCATGATATTTTCAATGTATTCCGAAAAGATAGCCATCATACATCTTTGGAAGGTGGCGGGTGCATTACCCAACCCAAATGGCATTCTCCTATATGCAAAAGTTCCCCATGGACATGTAAAGGTGGTTTTCTCTTGGTCATCGGGGTGGATAGGAATTTGGAAGAATCCACTATAGCCATCTAAATAGCAAAAATGAGAATGTTGAGCTAACCTCTCTAGCATTTGGTCAATGAAAGAGGGAAGTGATCTTCATAGAGGCCATGTTCAACTTCCTATAGTCAATGCACATCCTCCACCCCGTAACCGTCCTAGTCGGAATTAGTTCATTGTTCTCATTAGTCACTACGGTCATCCCACCCTTCTTAGGAACTACATGAACGGGACTAACCCACTTACTATCCGAGATAGGGTAGATTATCCCCGCATCTAGCAACTTAATGATCTCCTTTTTGATTACCTCTTTCATTATAGGATTCAATCTCCTTTGATGTTCAATAGAGGGTTTATGGTTATCTTCCATCAATATCTTATGCATGCACAAAGAAGGTTTTATGCCAACCAAATCATCAATAGTATAGCCGATGGCTTTCCTATGCAATCTTAGCTCATGCAACAACTTAGCAAGTTCATCATCACTCAAGCATGCATTAACAATCACCGGATATGTAGAATTATCACCAAGAAAAGCATACTTCAAATGAGAGGGGAGAGGTTTAAGTTCAAGTTTAGGAGGACCTGTGTCGATTGGAGACGATCCAAATAACGTTGGATAAGATGAATCCAAAGCTAATGAAGACCCTTCAAGGCTCCTTGAAGTTTGATCATCAATGAGGGCTGATTCAGGGGAAACCACGGCCAACTCCACGGTTGGCTCCACTTCCACGGCCGTGGTTCTTGCTAGGCTTGCTCGTTTGAGCTTTCCAGAGAGTTCTACGGCCGTGGAACCACTTCCACGCCCGTGGAACGTGCAGCTGTTCAGCTTGTCCTCGTGAACCTCAAATCCAACTCTTGCCTCCTTTTCTAATGCTTCCAAGGCTTTGATCTCTTCATTGCAAGCCTCCTCATCACCTTCCTCCATCATACTTAAGGTAAGAACCTTCTCCAAGGGATCCTTAATCAAGATCGAGCTCACAACTTCTCTAGATTCCTCTTGCTCGACTATGTTGAAGACATCCTCATCAAGGGTTGGCCCTTTCATCATTGTGGATAACTTGAACTTGATGTTCTCTTCTCCAATGTTGAAGGAGAGAGTCCCATTCTTGCAATCCACTAGGCATCCGGAGGTGGCTAGGAAAGGTCTTCCTAAGATGATGGGAACCGGATAGTCCGCCGGGATGTCCAAGACAACAAAGTCAATAGGCATATAGAATCCTCCTAGTTGCACCGGAATGTCTTCTAAGATCCCAACCGGGTGAGTAATAGAACGGTCCGCCATATAGAGGGTCATCTTGACCGGCTTTGGCTCTCCTAACCCAACCTTGTTGCAAAGTGCAAGCGGTATGATGCTTACACTTGCCCCAAGATCACAAAGGGCTTCATACTTCACATCTCCCACTCCAATTGGGACACAAAAAGAACCCGGGTCTCTTAGCTTGGGAGGCATCTCCTCCTTCATCGTTTGGATCAATTTCGAGGATCTCTTCGTCATTCTTATCTCCCCATACTCCTCCAACTTCCTTTTGTTGGAGAGTATCTCCTTCAAGAACTTGCCATATGCCGGCATTCCTAAAATAGCATCGATGAACGGAATGTTAATATGCAATTTAGACATTAGTTCAAGGAATTTACCAAAGTGATTGTCCAAGCGAGCTCTTGCTCGTGATTGAGGGAATGGTAGTGGTGGCTTGTATGGAGGCGGTGCCACATATGTTGGCTTAGCATCCTTGCTCTTGCCTCCATCTCCTTGCAAAGTCTCTTCCTCTATCACCACTTGTTTCCCCTTAGCATTCTCCTTGGGCAAAGGGTCTTTCATACTCAACCCACTCCTCGTTGTAATGGCCAACACTTGGCCTCTTGGGTTGTCTTCGGTCCTTCCGGGAAGCTTTCCCGGATCTCTATGGGCTTCACCCGCCTTTTGGAACACTTGTGCTTCCAACACCTTTTGAGCCTTAGAAATGGAAGTCACCGTGCTCTCAAGACCACTCAACCTTCCAAGCAATTGCTCAAACATCATTTCGGTCCTATCCTTTGGAGGTTGAGTAAATCCGGGTGGAGGTTCTTGTGAAGCTTTTGGTGGTGGAGTTGTGCTTGTGGAAGCGGGAGGGTTCAAGGCTCCATCCGGGTTAGAGTAAGAAAACCCGGGATGGTTGTGGTTGGGCCGGTAATTGTTGAATTGCCGGTTATTATTGAAGTTCCTTGGGCCTTGATAATTGTTGTAGTTGCCCCTTCCCATGTAATTCACATCCTCCTCCTTGGAAGATAAGTTAGCTTGAGGAAGCACTTGAGGAGTTGCTTGGTTCTTCAAAGTTGTAGCACACAACTCTCTCAAAGACTTCAATTCATTGTTGATGGCGTCAAGCTTGAAATTGCTCATGGTGACTTCACTCACCTCATATGCTCCCGCCTTTCTCCCTTCACTCTTCCTATGGGAGTATTTCTCAATCACTAGAGCTTGTTTCTCTACAAACTCCCAAGCTTCATCTACATGTTTCTCCATGAAAGTCCCACCGGAAAGAGATTGGAGCTTGAATTGGCTATCTTCATCAAGTCCTTTGAAGTAGATCTCCAATAGCTCAATTTTCGGTATGCCATGGTGTGGACAATCTAGGAGAAGATCTTTGAACCTCTCCCAAGACTTGAATAAACTCTCTCTATCCTTCATCACGAAGGTATTGATCTTCCCTCTTAACTCGGTGGTCTTGGAAGGTGGGAAGAATTTGGTCAAAAACTCGGTTGTCATCTCCTCCCAAGTACCAACTCGCCCTTCTGGAATAGATTGATACCAAGCCAAAGCTTTATCCTTGAGAGAGAAGGAGAAAGCCCTAAGCTTATGGTTGTTGCTCTCCAATCTAGGCGGTCTAAGAGTCTCCATCAAGATCTCGTATTTCATCAAGTGTTGATGAGGAGACTCTCTTTCCATCCCTCCAAATTGATTATGCCGGATCATTTGTAGAACTTGAGGGCGGAGTTCGTAATCATGGGCTGCGGGATCTCCTAAGTTCACACCCGGACGGTGTGCTCTTTGTGCCGGATCCATACGTTGCCCCAACGTTTGTGGCTCTTCCATAGCAATGGGCACAACCCTAATGTTCACCGCCGCCGGCTGCGGTTGTGGTGGAGGTGGAGGAGGTTGTTGACGGTTAAGCTCTCTTTGCACAAGAGCTTGCCTAATCTCATCAATCTCCCTCCTAGTTGCCTCTTGCCTCTCATTGGCAAGTCTCCTTTCATTCTCCAAAGCTTCATCCCTTATCCTAATTTGCTCTAAAGCCTCATCCAACTCAGCTTGGAGATCTCTTCTGGCCATCTCTTTCCCCTTTTTAATGCTCTTGGATCTAGATCTAAGGGTTTTCTCCGGTTCGGGATCGAATGGAGCTAAATCCTTGCCACGAGATCTTCGCATACACCTAAAGAGTAAGGGATGTCTTGAAAAGCAAAGACACAAACCAAAAAGAGATCAAAAGCAACAAGAAAGATCTACACTAGAAACAATCACAAAATAGACTCAATCTAGACCTAGTCCCCGGCAACGGCGCCAAAAACTTTGTTACGCTCAGGATGTGATACGCAATGGGTTTTAAATTTATACTCGTTATATATCTCCTAACTCCTAGCGAACCCGCAGTGTATGGGACGTTTGTAGTAGGGATAGTATTCCGAGGTCGAACACAAAGACTAAGGTGAGATTGATTCGATTTATCATTAAGATTAGTGAAGATCTAGGTTAAGAAAAGAGAAGAAATAAAGAAATGAAAACTTCAATTGTTTTTGGTTGGTTTTTAGGTGATCAATCAAGGATCACAAATGATGCAAGGTAAACAATCAACTAAGCTAATGAATCAACACAAACAAACAAGCTGAACACGAGATATTAATCAAGAGAGAAAAGCGGATTCTAGGGGTTGGAAGTTCCGGTTATGGCATAGGACTCAAGCTACCTAATCATTCCTTGGATTAACTATGATATGTTGGGATTTAGTATTTCTAGATTGGGATCAATCACCGGGTAGGTCTCATGGTCCACTAGTCCGTCCCTAAGGTCTCATCACCGGGTAAGTCTCTAAGAACCTAAGGGATGGAATTCTACACAAACCGGATTGTCACCTAGGGATCTAACCTATCCTCACCGGGTAAGTCTCGAAAGGGTTAGTCCTAAACAACTATCCTAGCACACTTAGTCCAATGGCGGCTTATGAGGCTCACCACTACCTAGGGTTTGTCATCTTTGAAATCTAAGAGTAGAATCACCGGGTAAGTCTCTTCTAACACTTAGTTGCTAACACTAGGTCACCCTAGGGTAGATTTAACTCAACAAAGACTTAGGATTTCAACATTCTAACAATCTAAAGCTAGATCCATCGAACCAAGGAGAATCACGGTTTGTTCTATCTAGTCCACGGCCGTGGTTTGTCAAGAACAATCCGTGGACTTCAACAGAGTCTATGTCCAAGCAAATGAGTCATCCAAGGGCTAATCTAAGTCCATCCTATCATAGTCCTAGCCATAACCATTCTTTCCTTACCCTAGAATCACATCTATTTAGCCTACAACATTCATCATAGCAATCAAAATCATCAAACATAAAATCATGGCTTCCATTTGCAAGATAATGAGGAGAAAGAGATGAACAAGTGAAGTGAACAAAACCAAGCTGAGAATGGAATTAGAATGACTCACAATCCTTCTTAAAGAAGGTTCAAATGGTTCATACAACTCTAGAAATCGATTCCGAAATTCTTCACTACAAGGCTATCAAAATCTATCAATGGTGTGCTCTTCTTCTTCTCCAATGAAACTCTTCTCCAATGGTAGCCTTCTTCTACCTTCTCCTCCAAAAGAATCTTCTTATTGAGAGTATTGTTGTGTGTGTAGAGTGATGGGAGAATACCCAACTGAAAATTGCTAGATGGAAGATGCCTTCTCAGCCAATGCAGGACCACTTTTATACTACAACTTTGCAAGAACTGGCCAAGAGATCGTGACACAGCTGTCACGAAAACCTGGCAAAGTCCACGGATGGTTCCACGGCCGTGGTCTGGCAGTGAACTGTGGTTTGGACCTTCAGCTTTGCCTTTGATCATTAAGCTTCGATTTGGTGCATGGCTTGTGTTGGCAAGGTTCCATGAGTCCTCATTAGCTTCTAGCTTGCATCCTAATGAGTCCGAGGGTGTGTCATCTTGATGAACGATCCTCAAACGTATCGATTTAGCTCCTAGATCTCCCAAAATACCTACAAAGCAATGCACAAGTCCGTGTAGACGTCTATCTCGACAAAATACGTGATTTGAGTGCAAACGCTGTGAACTAGTGCTAAACCATGCATGAATGAGTGACAATTCTATCTAAATGATTACCTAAACCTAGGTCATAAATCGTGTTATCAAAAATACCCCATACTTAAGGTTTGCTCGTCCCCGAGCAAATTCTCAACTATAGACTACGAGATAACATGATTTATGTATGCAGAAAAATGGCAAAATCTTTTTGGGTTTGTGCTTCTACTATTGGATCACCTTCATAGTCATGTTTTATGGCAACGGACAAGCAATTATGTATCAAATAAATGAAGGCATGGAAAGACAATTGTACTTAACTCAAAAGCATGCATGAAATGTAAAGATGACGAAGTCAAGATGATCAAGAGCATATCCAATCTAGATTACTAAGTCTTACAAACATGCAAATAGGTCATAAGGTCTTGTGAAATAAAAGGCCAAGAAACGTTGTGATTAGGTGGGGATTTTTCTAGGCTAAGTGATGCTAATCCGGGAATGGAACTAACTCCACAACCTTGTCCTCGATCAACTTCCCTCAAGTGTATATTTTCTCTATCTTTTCTTTCTTTTCTTTTTCTTTGACTTATTTTTGAGACAATGGCATTGGTGTACAAAAGCCGAAACCTTGGTGATTAGCCATCCTCGGGCTTTTTCTATTTTTCGAGGTGCATCCACACCGGGCACACATACCAAAGCTCGTTAGGACTATTGGTTTATTTGACTTTGGCAAGGCACCAACACCCGATTATGTGAAGTGTACCGAGTTACTTGTCATTTAAGCCAACGTCCTCAAACCTATTTTTCGTCTACACTTTCACAACAATTTCAGCATTTTATTCATGACATTTTTTCATCAACATCTTCACCCCACACTTGCTTTTCACACACATCAACACACTAACATGCTCCTATTCCCGGATGGGTCAAAAGAGGTCAATTTTATATCGATTGAGGTGCTTAATCAATCATGATCAAGATGAGAATTAGAGGAAGATGAATTGCCTCATTCATTCCTAGATGGTGTGCAAGAACTAGCATGTAATTTCGACTTTCAATGCTCAATCCATTCTAGGCAAGCATCATGATCACAAATCATTCATGGGATTCAAGAGAAGTACTTCAAGTCTACATATGCATTCATCAATTTAACACATAAGGCCATCCATAGCCAATCCACAAGACAAAATTCATCATTAGGGTCATATCCAAGCCTAGAAAACACAAATTTTTTTTAAAATTTTCTGATTTTTATGGGATTTTCGAAATGAATATATACAATGCAATACATTTGCAAATATTAAACTACCCTAGATGCTCATCATGCAAAGGATCATGCAAACCCCACCCCATACTTAGAAACACATTGTCCCTAATGTGTAAATGAAGTAAAGAAGAGTGAAAGAAGGTTCTCACAATGTAAAAATGGTTTGCTATGGTATTTGGAATTCTCAAGTGGGTTGATGGTGGATGATCCTATCAACAATGGTAGAGAGCTCTAAGTGTTCATCAAGGCGTCGGGACCCGCGCTAGGCACCGCTAGCCGTCCAAGTTCCGCGTCCGCTCCACCCATAATTGATGAGGGGTTCATCGTCATCATTCACTTGCTATGCAAGGTTTCCAATGCTACCAAGACTCTTCCACACACACAAAGCACACAAAACACACACAAAAACAGAAAAATCTAAAACAAAAACAAAACGAGAAAAAGGAAACGTTACCAATGGGTTGCCTCCCACCAAGCGCTTCTTTAAGGTCATTAGCTTGACCAAACTCGGGGGCGTCTCATTCTAGGTGAAGTGGGGCAATCATATCCACCGGAGCTCCCGGAATATATTTCTTCAATCGGTGCACATTCACCTTAAAGTTTCCACAATGCTCCCCTCCTATCTCAATAGCTCCATGGGGAAAGATCTTCTTCACCACATATGGCCCGGTCCATCTTGATTTTAGCTTTCCGGGGAAGAGCCGCAGCCTTGAGTTGAACAGAAGGACAAGGTCGCCTTCACTCAACTCCTTCGGGATGAGGCGTTGTCATGCCACCGTTTGGTCCTCTCCTTGTAGATCCGGGCATTCTCATAAGCATCCAACCGGATCTCTTCAAGGGCGTTCATATCGAGCAACCTCTTCTCTCCGGCCTCCTTGAGGTCAAAATTTAGCCACTTAATGGCCCAATAAGCTCTATGCTCCATCTCTACCGGAAGGTGGCAAGACTTGCCATAGACTAACTTGTAGGGGGTGGTGCCAATTGGTGTCTTGAAAGCGGTTCTATATGCCCACAAAGCTTCATCGAGCTTCATAGCCCAATCCTTTCTTGTCCTAGAGACCGTCTTCTCAAGTATCCCTTTTATCTCCCGGTTGGAGATCTCCACTTGGCCACTAGTTTGGGGATGGTAAGGTGTTGCCACCTTATGAGTCACCCCATACTTAGCCAAAAGTGCCCCAAAGTCCCTATTAGTGAAGTGCTTCCCTCCATCACTTATGATCACCCTTGGTGTTCCAAACCTAGGAAAGATCACTCGGTTGAAGAACCGCACCACAACCTTGGCGTCATTTGTAGGAGAGGCGATTGCATCCACCCATCTCGAAACATAGTCAACCGCCAATAGGATGTAGAGGTTGCCACATGAAGAAGGGAATGGTCCCATGAAGTCCACACCCCATACATCAAATATCTCCACTTCTTGTATGTTGTTCAAGGGCATCTCATTCCTCCTTGAGATGTTGCCCGTCCTTTGGCAAGCATCACAAGCTACCACAAAGCTTTGCAAAAAAAAAAGTTCTTGAACGTCAAATTCAAGAGTTGAATTTTTTACAAAAAAAAAAATCGGCCGGTTTTTCCCTAGATCGACTGATTTCTTACCCGATTTTTGCTACTGTTGCCAAAATTCGAAGAAAATCTTTTAGGCACACCTTGTAGAATTGAAGTACACCCTGTGCAAGAGTATTACAATAGAAGAGTTCCAATATATACCTTGAAGCAACCAAAGAGATTTAACCAAACCTAAACCCAAATCCGGCTATCTCTTTTTCTTAACCTCGCAACTCAAGGTACGCTCTTCTCTCTTCTTAATCTCTTGTGTTCTTTTCCTTAGCCTCTTTTCTATTCTAAACACTAAGTCTTTCTTTGAGTGTGTTAGTTAGTATTTATACTTCTTAACATACTAGTTGTCTATCCGCAATCTTTCTTTCTAACATGTCGTGTGTGGAGTAAACTTCTTACAGGGATCCTTAACCATCGCACCCCACAAGAACCTTTATCCGAACCAAGTTAACTACTTGATTCAACAAAGGAGTTCTAGGGAGCCAAGACGCTGATTAGTAAAGAAGCATTAATCCATACAAGCCAATTCCGTCAACCAGCTTACAACAACACAACAAGAGCGTGAGTGCGAGAGAAAATAAGAAAGGTCTTTTTGATTTTTCTAACTTAACAAGTTTGTTGTTACTGTGCGTGTTGGTATATATGTCAGAAAGAGATAGTCCACGCGGTTCTCAAAAGGACAACGCGCCGGATATAGCAGACATGCTCAAGCAGATAATGACCCAGATCTCCAACATGGACAAACGGCTTGAGCAAGTGGAAGCAAAGCCGAGTACGGACCTACGATCCGAGTCCCATATAAGATTCGATCCCAAGGCTGTTTATGAAGTAGGCGGAAGCTCCGCTAATCCACCACCACCCCCACCCCCAACATCCGTAATAAACCATCCACCGAAAACCGGTAACACTTACCCTAATCGATTCATTAATACTAACCACAATCCACTTTTTGGTGACGAATTTTAGGACATACGAGATGAAGAGGATGAGGAAATGTAGAGAGAATACCCAAGACGCCATCAACGAAGAGGCCGCTATAATGAACATAATCGACCTTAACTAGATAATGACGGACTTGGGAAAGTGAAAGTCAAAATTCCGACTTTCGAAGGACGATGCGATCCGGATGCCTACATGGAATGGGAAACCAAAATTGAACAACTTTGGTCTTGCCATAACTTCAGTGAGCCAAGGAAGATCCAACTTGCTGCATTAGAATTCCAAGGCTACGCCCTTATTTGGTGGGATCATCTCATCAAAGAAAGGAGAAGAGCGGGCGAACCGGACATCAATACTTGGGAACGGATGAAGGCTTTGATGAAAGCCAGATTTGTGCCACCACACTACGGACGGGAGTTGAGACAACGTTTGGAGAACCTCAAGAAAGGTTCCATGTCTGTAGAGGAAGTCTATACCGCCATGCAAACGGCAATGATGAAAGCCAACATACAAGAGGATGAGGAGTCTATTATGGCTCGATTTCTAAGAATTTTACATCCTTCTTTAGCTAATGAAATTGACCTCTATCCCTATGCTTCTATGACTAATTTATTACATATGGCGATCAGGGTGGAGAAGAAGCTCAAAGGACGGAGTCAAGGAACGACTTATTGGGCTCCAGAGAAGAAAAATCGACCGATTAATAGGAAAATCGACCGATTTTCTTCCCAGAACGATGATGGAAAACGTTCTTTGCCCGATCCAACAGCTCCCAAGCTGTCTACTCAGTCTCGTCCTTTGAATGATCCTTCAAAGGACCATAAAGGGAGTACCTCTAACCCTACCTCACGATCTCGAGATATTGTTTGTTTTAAATGTCAAGAAAGGGGTCATTCTATGCGTGATTCTCCTAATAAACGGGTTTTATTTATTAATCAACATGGACAATATGAAAGTGAGGAAGAAACTCAACATGATCATACCCATATCAATGCATTACATGATCATGAGCATGATAATCAAAGTGATAGTGATTGTGAATATGAACATGGTGATTCCTTAATTGCTAGACGCACTTTACAGGCTAAAATTGATTTATTTGATGATAACCAATGTAAAAACCTTTTTCATACTCAATGTCTTGTTCAAGGAAAGGTTTGTAACATGATTATTGATGGGGGCAGTTGTTGCAACATTTCTAGTGAAGAATTGATCACTAAGTTGCAAATCACTACCTTCTACCGTCCTCGACCTTATAAATTGCATTGGATGAAAGATTGTGAAGAATTAAAAGTTAATAAACAGGCTCGTATTGCGTTTACTTTGAGCAAATATGATGATATTGTTGTTTGTGATGTTGTGCCTATGCAAGCTTGTCATATTTTATTAGGCCGACCTTGGCAATTTGATAGAAAGGTGATGCATGATGGATTTTCTAACAAACATTCATTTGAGTTTAAAGGGAAAGCCATTACGCTCAAACCCATGACTCCTCTGCAGATTGCTGAACATTACGACAATAAGAAAGAGAAACGCAAGCAAAAGGAGAAACAATCAACTCTCAGAGGAGAAAAATCGGGCAAATCATCAACAGATCGGCCAATTTTTGAAGAAAATCGTCCTGCCCAAGGACAAATCGACCGATTTTTCTAGTAGCTCATTTGATTTTTCCTCTCTGGGACAACAAGGAGCCCTTCTTTCATCAAAAAGGGAGTTTATTGATGATTATCTTCCCTTAGATCTTTCTTTACTGAGTATATTATAAGAGCCTACTAACCTTGAGTGATGATGTGAAGGCCACTTTGCTTTCAAATATTTTATAGGCCTTAAATGAATTCACGGACATATTCCCGGATGAGATTCCTGCCGGACTTCCACCATTCCGAGGCATTGAGCATCGAATTGATTTCATTCCTAGATCTTCACTTCCTAATCGCCCTGCATATAGGATGAGTCCGCAGGAAAGCCAAGAAATAAAAGATCAAGTGCAAGATCTTTTGAAAAAAGGCTATGTACGTGAGAGTTTAAGTCCTTGTGCGGTTCCAGTTCTATTGGTGCCCAAAAAGGACAACACTTGGAGAATGTTTGTGGATTGTAGAGCAATCAACAGCATTACTATCAAGTATAGACATCCCATTCCTCAATTGAATGATATGCTAGACGAGTTGAGTGGTTCCACTTTGTTTTTGAAGATTGATCTTAAGAGTGGATATCATCAAATCGGAATGAGGGAGGGAGATGAATGGAAGACAGCATTCGAGACCAAATTTGGACTGTATGAGTGGTTGGTAATGCCTTTCGGTTTGACTAATGCTCCTAGTACTTTTATGCGATTAATGAATCATATCTTACGCCATTTTATTGGAAAGTTTGTGGTTGTGAATTTTGATGACATCCTCATTTATAGCAAATCCGTTGAGGAGCATGAAGAACACTTAAGGGAAGTACTTGCAACTCTTAGATCGAATCGTTATATGCTAACATTAAGAAATGCGAGTTTTGTACTAATCAAGTTTTTTTTCATTGGATTTGTTGTCAGCACAAGAGGACTTGAGGTGGGTAAAGAGAAGATTAAAGCCATTCAAGAATGGCCTACACCTACCACCGTCGGACATGTGCGATCTTTCCATGGATTAGCAACCTTCTATAGGCGCTTTGTGAAGGATTTCAGCACCATCGCAACCCCTCTCACGCAGCTCAAGAAGAAGCAAGTACCGTTCGAGTGGGGAAAACGCAAGAGAACGCATTTTTGGAACTAAAGAGGCGACTATCAAATGCACCTCTTCTTGCACTTCCGGAATTCACCAAACCCTTTGAAGTGGAGTGTGACGCTCTAGGTATTGTTATAGGAGGTGTACTCATGCAAGAAGGTAAACCTCTAGCCTATTTTAGAGAGAAATTGAAAGGTCCGTGTTTGAATTACTCTACTTTTGACAAGGAACTATATGCTTTATTTCGAGTTTTCAAAACATGAAAATACTATCTTTGGCCTAATGAATTCATTCTTAGAACTGATCATTAGTCTTTAAAGCATTTTAGAAGTCAAGATAAGTTGGACAGGAGACATGGGCAATGGATGGAGTTTATCGAGACATTTCTTTATATTATCAAATATAAGAAAGGGAAGGATAATGTCGTAGCGGATGCCCTTTCTAGGAGGTATACTCTGATCACAACAATGGATTCCAAAGTCCTAGGATTCCATTATATCAAAGAACTTTACGAGGATGATGAAGATTTTGGAGATATCTACATTGGATGCAAAGATCGACCCAGCACCAGGAAAATCGACCCAACACCATGAAAATCGACCGATTTTCTGGCCGATTTTTGTCCCAGTCGAGAGATAAGTATTATCTTTTTGAGGGATTTTTGTTCCATGAGGATAAAGTTTGTTTTCCTAGATGTTCTCTGAGATTGTTATTAGTTGAGGAAGCACATATGGGAGGTTTAATGGGACACTTTGGAAGAGATAAGACTTATCACATGCTTCATTTTCATTTCTTTTGGCCTCATATGCTCAAGGATGTTGAACACTTGATTAAGAGATGCCTTGTTTGTCTAAAGGCAAAATCAAAACTAAAACCACATGGTTCGTATACTCCTCTACCTATTCCTACATCACCTTGGCTTGACATAAGTATGGATTTTGTTGTAAGGTTGCCAAGGACTAAGAAGGGGAGAGATTCTATATTTGTGGTTGTTGATCGTTTTTCTAAAATGGTTCCTTTTATCGCTTGCCATAAAACTAATGATGCATATAATGTAGCTAACTTGTTTTTCAAGGAAGTTGTTAGATTACATGGGGTTCCTAGAACTATTGTGAGCGATAGAGATGTCAAGTTCCTTAGTTTCTTTTGGAAGTCACTTTGGGGAAAGCTGGGCACAAAGTTGTTGTTTTCAACTTCTAGTCATCCTCAAATGGATTGTCAAACGGAGGTAACTAATCGGACTTTGACTACGATTTTACGAGCCGTTTTGAAATAAAATTTGAATGCTTGGGAAGATGTATTACCACATGTTGAATTTGCTTATAATCGTACCTTGCATTCTTCTACTAACCTAACGCCGTTTGAGTGTGTTTATGGAGTGAATCCTTTGACTCCCTTTGATCTTATACCGATGCCTTTAGAGGAGCGAGTAGATTTTATTGCAGGACAACACAGGTGGAGTTTATAAAGGAGTTACATGAGAAAACGCGCTCACGGTTGGAGCAAAAAGGGATTTCCGTTGCTTCCAAAGAAAATCGGAATCGCAAGGAGATGTTATTCAAACCCGGAGATCTTGTATGGTTGCATCTTCGGAAGTAGTGATTTCCGGAAAAGCGGAAGTCTAAACTATCTCCACGTGGAGACGGACCTTTTAAGGTCAAGATGAAAGTTGGTGATAATGCTTATGTTCTAGAGCTTCCAACTGACTATGGTGTAAGTCTCATCTTTAACGTTGGTGATTTAAGTCCATACGAGCTTAGGGATGAGCGTAGCGGAGATTCGAGGACGAATCCTTCTCAAGAAGGAGAGTCTGATGTGAGACCATCTCCAATACAAGGACCAGTTACACGTTCAAAGGCTAAAGCATTAAAGGAGAAGTCAACAACTCCTTCACTTTCACCTTCTTCATATTCGAGTATGGATGGAGCAATCACACGGTCAAGAGCTAAGGCAATCCAAGATGAAGTTACGGATCTTCTCATGACATTTACCCTCAAGGAAACTCTCATCACTCTCAAGGGTTCCTTAGTGACATTGCTAGCTGTTGTAGAAGAGACAAACCACGACCAAGAAGATCCATCAAGCAAGGAAGAAGGATAAGAGCAAAGACGAGTTCCAGGCAATCGACCGATTTTCTTGTAGGAAAATCGATTGAATTTCGTGGTCATTTTCTTTCATTTGGAACGAAAGTTGCGAATGGCCCGGCCATGATCTTCTATTTTGTTGGCAACTATATCTTGTATAATTCCTTAATATCTCTCAGACTATTTTAGGGAATTATTTAGATTCTATTTTTTTTTAGATTTTATATTTTATATTTTATATCTTTTGAGATATCTTTTCTAGATTATCTTTCAGAAGATATATTTTATAAATCATATCTTTTAGTTTTTCCTAGTTTTAGTAGGTTTAATCTTCCCTATAAATAGCCTTAGAGGGGGAGACTGTTTGGTAGATTAGATTTGAGATATTTTCCATATATTGTGTGAACTTACGACTTTGCTTACGGAGTACGTATTTTATTCATTGCCATTCAATCAAAGGAGAGTTTTGGTTGAATTGTTGTTACGTTCTTGCTAGATTGTGCATGTGTGTGTTAATCTTGTTGAAGGTTGGTGCTCCTGGTCGATCCTAGTCCCTCATTGTGCTTGTCTTACTTAGAAGACTTGTGTAAGGTTAAAGAAGTGCGGGTTAAGGTAATCTTCTCGTTCAAGGGTTTTGACACATCATTGGTCAAGGTTCTTTTGCGGAAATATCTTGGTTCATATCTTTCTATATTTTCCATTTATCATTCCATAAGCATCTTCTTATCTTTCCATGTCATTCACTAATCCATATTCTGAGTTCATCGAAAAATCGACATGTTCTTGAGATAAATCGTCCGATTTTTCTATTGAACAATCCGATTTTTATTCCAGTTAAGGACTTTCAATCTGGATCGGGAACTGCGGCTTATCCCCGCATCACCTTCACTATATATAGACAAGAATACGGGTTAGTTTTATTATTTATAACATCTTTATACCTTAAAATGAAATTTAGGTTAGTTTTACTATTTATCTCTATGAACAATACAATAAGCAATGAAGATATCGATTATTGTAATTAAAAATGATCCAACACATATATTCAAAAATAAGGCTTAATGTTTCATTATTTACAATGTTTAATCTTAAGATGAAATATATTAATTTATTTTGTATTTTGTTATTTTTATACCTACAAACTTTACCATAAATAAAGTTTTTTATAAAAATTATTTCAAAGATATTCAAAATGGGTGTCTATAGGTAGAAAAAGTTTTTTTTTAATAATTTTGGTATAATATTTTTTATTTTTTTAAAAAAATATTTACGCCGGAAAATAGATTGTTGATAAATAAAAAAACCCAATTGCCTGGAAAAATAAGCATGTGCCACGTGTCACTACATGTCTCGCGCCATGAAGACCTTTTTAATTACTTTCTTGAGCCCAAATTTAATGAAAATTATAAGCCCCCCATAAAAAAACCCCGTTAAAGATGCCCTTAGATGTGATTTTTGTGATTTCGATACCCAAATATACTACACCCAATCTCGTATCCTTGAGGGGGAGGTTGTTGTTAACTATTTGGTTTATACTTTGATACGCCCCCGGATGGCGATGCCATCCGTGTTTCCGGCTAGAAGGACCCACACATTTGGGAAGACATTTATTATTATTCGGCTATTTAATAATAAGTCTTTTTATATTCAGAACTTTAATTCTGGAACTTAATTCCGTGAATTAAATTCTGACCTTTCATATTTTAGGCTTTTTATATTCGGAATTTAATTCCGACTTTAATTCCGTCATTTATATTTGGACTCTTTGTATGACCTCCATCCACTATATAAGGATGGCTTGGCTCCTTTGTAAAGATATGTTCAATTTGATTAAGTATTGAGAAGTATTTTCCTCCTACTTACTTGAGCATCAATCCCTCTTCCAACCCTCTCAAAGTTCTTCTTTTGAATCTTCGATCCAAACTCAACCACATTCGAGGGTTCTTCAAGAACCAACTCAACCGACCCACTTCAAAGGCTTGATCGATCAATCTAGATCGACTCATCCATTCAACTTCCGTATCGATCTCTAAGCTTCCACAAACCATCTTCAATCGCATTCGCACTTCAACTAAGGAGTAGTTGAGCTTCAGCTTGATCTAGATCCGGAATATTTCATTGACGTGTCGAAGGACGCATCAAATTGGTATCAGAGCTCGGGATCGAGGTCAAGTTCTTTACTAAAGTTCTTGATTGTTCTTCACAAAAAAATTTTCTCTTCAGTGTTCTTGAAGATCTTCAAGTTTTCTTCGGTGTTCTTCGAAGATCTTCAACTGTTCTTCGCCGTTCTTCGAAGATCTTCAACTGTTCTTCGGTGTTCTTCAAAGATCTTCATCCGTTCTTCAGTGTTCTTCATCGTTCATCATGTTCTATGATGATTCTGATTCTTATGGTGAGGATGAAGAATGGTTACCTCCTCCACCGAAGGCCAAGCAAACCAGCCGGAGGTACCAACGGAGAGAATACTTTAAGGAGGAGGTGTGGTTGTCTCCTCCGAACCCACCAAGGCCCCACCGACGGCATCCTAGTCTCCAAGAGGAGTGGTTGCCTCCTCCAAATCCACCAAGGCCTAAAGAGAGCATCCATGGGTATCCACATGAACACCGACAACGTATTGCCATCTTAGCCAAAGAGAATGTTGCTCTAAAGCATAAGATAGAAGCTTTGAAGGCACAAATGGTTTCTCTCATGACGGCCGCCCAACAAGAACAACCGTTGTGTGATGATCCATTAGAAGAGGCCAAGGAAGAAATCATCATTCCCGAGGTATCCCCGATCATTCCAATTCATCTTGTCAATCCATTATGTGGAGAATATTTTGAAGATGACAAAGATGAGATCATCATCAAGGGTGAAGAAGCCATCAACCATGACAATGACACATTTATGTTGTTGGACTACAAATTCGAGCCGGTTGACCCGAGGTTGGATTTTGTTTTGTCTAATGACATATTTATCGGCTTACCCTTGCTTCTTTTCGGCATGCCTCCGACGTACAATGTCATAAGCTTAAAGGGCATGGAAGACAAACTCACCGGCGAGGCCATCCTCATGTACTACAAGTTTGAGCCTCCCGATTTTAAGAAGCTTGGCGGCCCCAACATCCTTGTGAAAGACTACAAGTCGAAGCCGCCCGACTCCGACATTATGCATCCAAGGTTGATTTTCAAGGGTATTGTTCTTCAAGTGACTCCTTTCTTTTTTTTTACGGTGAAACGAGGACGTTTCACATTTAAGAGGAGGAGAATGATACGCCCCCGGATGGCGATGCCATCCGTGTTTCCGGCTAGAAGGACCCGCACATTTTGGAAGACATTTATTATTATTCGGCTATTTAATAATAAGTCTTTTTATATTCAGAACTTTAATTCCGGAACTTAATTCCGTGAATTAAATTCCGACCTTTTATATTTTAGGCTTTTCATATTCGGAACTTAATTCCGACTTTAATTCCGTCCTTTATATTTGGACTCTTTGTATGGCCTCCATCCACTATATAAGGATGGTTTGGCTCCTTTGTAAAGATATATTCAATTTGATTAAGTATTGAGAAGTATTTTCCTCCTACTTACTTGAGCATCAATCCCTCTTCCAACCCTCTCAAAGTTCTTCTTTTGGATCTTCGATCCAAACTCAACCACATTCGAGGGTTCTTCAAGAACCAACTCAACCGACCCACTTCAAAGGCTTGATCGATCAATCTAGATCGACTCATCCATTCAACTTCCGCATCCATCTCTAAGCTTCCGCAAACCATCTTCAATCGTATTCGCACTTCAACTAAGGAGTAGTTGAGCTTCAGCTTGATCTAGATCCGGAATATTTCATTGACGTGTCCAAGGACGCATCAAACTTCCACAATCATTATGTAAAAGACAACTTCATTGATTATCACATGTGGTCAACATCTATTGCTCACGGTACATCAATGTTTCTTACCATCTATCACATACCCAAGACGTTGATGAATCATCACATCAAACGAAGCAAGGAGGTGTGATGACTATATTGTCACCGAAAGTCAGGTCACCCTTTGCAAAACATATAGTATATCTAGTACTACCAGAACTCACAAACATAAAATCAATACATAGATTCAAGCCAATAACATAGATAAGTGGAAGTCAGGCTCACCAGACCCTAAAATAGAGAAGGATTACTTACACATACCTCAAAAAAAGGAAAAAAAAGCCTTGATTAATGATCGAAGAGAGAGGTCATCGTCCGACATGGGAGCTGTCATCTGACCTCCAGAGGAAAGTAGATAAAAAAAAACTCCAGAAAAGCGTAAAAATGAAGATATCTAACCTAATAGTTGAGAAACCTTATTTGTAGGGTCCAAGAAGAGCTACAAAACCCTAAATCTACTTTGATCTTATCTTATATTAAGATAAGATCGAATCTATCGGCTCTTATCTTCTAATAAGATGAGATCGAAAAAAAGATAAAATGCAAAACAAATGGACTAGCAGGCTAACCCAACAAAATAAGACATCAAATCGAGTAGATTTAGTAGACCGTCGTCCGACCTCCTGGGCTCAAATTATGGGTTGGGTCCAAAATTGCTTCTAGATCTTCATTGCATTTCCAAGGTCCAATGTGTAAGTGTGAGGGGGTCGTCATCCAATGTGGGTCCAAGTCAAGCACTTCAACACTTTTCTCGATGTTCTTCACCTAAGTCTCGGACTTCGGCCATTTCCGTCTGACCTTGACTTCCTTCACACTAGGGAAGCCCTTACTATGTATCGGGTCATTCAACTATAAATGTGTCATTTGTTCTCCCCAAATGCCTAAAATGCCTGCAATTACATAAACCAACAAGTAGATCTCCAAAACACGAATATAAAGGAAATATACTGATAAGATATGCTTTTTAGCTCAAATAGGTAGAAGATGGAACAAAATAATGTTGGAAAAATACGCTAATATGAGTGTTATCACCCTTACCATTTTATGCCAACTTTGTGGTTTACCTAAGCACAATGTTTTTGTTTGTTTATCATTACATGAACCCATTTTGTAGGGCAAACAAATGAAAAAATAAAGTACATGAGACACGGACCACACTTCTTCAAACCTAAGACTCCTAGAAAGTCACAAGTAGATAGTCATAGAAGTCATGGCCAAAAACCTCGTAGATATGGCCAGCCAATTCGAAACGGTAGAAACCCAAGTTTAGCAAAACGCTTTGAAAAACAAGAGAAGGTCGCTACAATAACTCTCAAGAGTGGGACTAAACTCGATGAAGTGTAGAAATCATTCCTGTAGTATCTGATCGGGCCGTCCAAGGAACCCAATTGGCCCGATCGACAAACCATTCTCAATACAATCAATATAGAAAAGGTAAATATTTATGTTAATCCTCCTCTTTTGGTTCATGACCTTCCATTTTCCAATGTAGGAAAAAATCAATAAGAAAAACAAGTTTGTAAAGTTCCTCAAATTGCTAAAATAACTTCATGTCACCATTCCCTTTAAGATGCACAAAGAGAGATCCATACTTATGTTTAGTTGCTAACGGAGTGGATTTGTAACAAAAAGAAGCTTAAGGATTGTGCCCTATTAGAATTCCAAGAGTGTAATGCCATTGCAATCGGGAAGCTCTCTCCCAAGCTTGGTGACCCAAGTAGCTTCCATTCCCATACACGTCAATACAAAAACATATACTACTTTATGTGGCATGAATGTTAATAGCAGCTTCTAGTGCTCTAGAACTGAGCAAGTTGAAAAACAATTGTCTGAGCGGTGTTAATGAAGGATCTTGGTGAGGCTAAGCATATTTTGGGTATAAGGATTGGTCGAGATAGGAAGACAAAAAATTGACATCTTTCGCATGTTGAATACATCAAGAAGGTTCTACATAGATTCAATATGCAAATTGATAAGCCAACTAACATCCCACTATGCAACAACTTTAATGTTTCTAAAAAAGACTCGCATACGTGTTAAATAGAGCATATATGCAAAGAACTCCGTATGCTTCAACAATTGGTAGTTTAATGTATGCAATGGTGTGCAGAAAGCCTAACATTGCACATGCGGTGAAAGTTGTTACTCACTTTATGGGCAATATAAGGAAGAAGTGATATGAATTGCTAGATACTTGAAGGGTACCATTAGGCATGCGTTATGTTTTGAAGGAAAGAAGGTCGAGTTAGCGAGGTTTGTTTATGAAGATTTGAAATCAAGTGATCTTGACACTGAACAAGTACAACCGGATATGTCTTTACATTGGCTGGTACTACGATCTCTTGATCTTCTAAATTTTGGAAAAATTGTGGCTTTATGTATTGTGGGAGTTGAGTATGCCACGATGATTGAGGCTAGCAATAGAAGATAATTGTTCGACACTTAGCGTGCGTGCAAATAAGCTTTAAATTTATAAAACTAGAATAAAAGCAAGCGAACCCGCAGTGTACGGATCGGCGTAGATTAGCAAGTATTCCAGAGTATCGAACTCAGGGATTTGGGGGGAACAAATTCGATTGTAAGATTGTCAAGCAATGAAAAGGTAAAGTTTATAAGTATATTGGGAAAAACAGCAACCCTAAAGATCCAGGAATCCAGTTGTGGCAATCGATTCAAGATATACTAAAGATATAAGGACAGAGTTGAGGTTTGCAAAGGAATACGAATGTAAGGTGATGCACGGTGAAGTTCCAAAACCCTATATGACTTATCTAAGGACACTCTCTATAAAGGTTGTTGAGGCTTCAGTATAGAAAGGATCTAAAGATAAGAATTAATCTCAAATACCCAAACTTGTAACCCAAGGATCAAGATAGGCTAAACCGATTAAGGTTGTGACACTCGAAATCGAAGTAGAGGTTGTTGAGGCTTCACTACTACCTAGAAGAGACAAGTCTAGACTAGATTAAAGCCAACCTTTAACCTTGGATTAAAGTAAAAGCAAAACTCGTAAACTGACACAAATTACGGGTGGATCTTGAGTTTCCATGGCAGTAGAACTCAAGAACAGACCGTGATTTTGGGTTAGTCGGCGAATCTCTCTAACTCTCAGGGTCCAATCTGTTTACGATCAATCTATCATCATCTAAGCCACAACTATCAACCCTTCACCTTAGAATTGCTAAAGGGTTTTAGCCAACAACAGTCATTATGATATCAAATTTAAGTTTAGGAAGAATGAAAGATGAAAACCCTCGAAAACCTTCAATAATTCTCAAACAAATCTTCAAATCCACACACACAAGGAATATGTATATCGGATTCAGAAAATTAAAACACAAATCAGTAACGATCCTAGAAGAGAATGAAGAACCGGATGTCAATCCGTCTCCTAATCAAATGTAAGGATAAAAGACGTTACTTACGCCACAAGTTACTTCCGATCTTCCCTAAATCTCGTTCTTCAACGCAACCTTCAAAAACTCTAAGCGGGGGTAAGCGGGTGTCCCAAAATTTCTCTTCTCCAGCCCTTTTATAGAGAAAGCAAGATAACCTTCCAGCCCATGTACGTAAATATCATGGCAATATTTTATTCGTCAAAAGATTGCTTAAATCACGGTCTGCTGAGGTTCCACGACCGTGATTTAGAGCGTGGAAATTGGTTACGGTTCTTCATGACTTCCACGGCCGTGATTTACACCGTGTAACTTCCTGGTGTGCTCCACGTTCGTGATGGTAAGATCCACGGCCGTGGTTTCAACCATGGACTTCTCCACGACCGTATTTTGGGGCGTAGAAGTGCAAAATAGCTTGTGGTTTCCTTTGTGTCGAGCCATGCCTCATCCTAGCATCTCTTTTGTCTTCCTTGATGTGTCCTAAGTCCTTGGATGTGCTCAATTCTCCTCCCAACTCTCTCAATTCGCACGATTTTAGCTCTTATTCACCTATAATCAACAAGAAACTAATGTAGACCTCCGTATCGCAAATATAAACAAACTAACTAACAATTGCCTTAATGCTTTGTCAATGAACACTATAATGAATGAAAAACATCTCGAAAAAGTGCCTAGATTATCGCAATATTTCATGCTAACAAAATACCCCATACTTGCCACTTGCTTGTCCTCAAGCAAGGTCTTTCAAAAGGTTTAGAACATAAGTTAGGATGGAATATGCGTACAAACTCAAAAACAAAACAACCTTTTAGGTAGATGTGCTTCTAGTCAATAGATCGTTCTCAAACCTTGCTTCATTCATTATTGAAACGCTCATATACATAACCAAAGAATGTAAAAAAGAGAACATCATGAATTGATCAAACTTTAATGTAAACATCATAACCCTTCAAGCATTATCAAAATCAAGTATAAGAAACTTCAATTTAGATCACCAAGTCAAATAACACTCTCTTGATCTTAAGGACTTCCAAATAAGGTCTAGAATGCGGAAAGGAGGGAAAATTATAAGGGATGTGGTGCATGAATCTGAAAAAAGGAATAACCCAACTCTTTTACTTTTTCTTTTGATTTTGCAACAACATCGACTTAGAGCTTTGCTCTTTTCTTTATTTTTCGACTTTACTTATGGAAATATGGATAGAGGTGCACAAAAACCGAAGCCTAGGAGATTGGCGTTTCTCAAATTCGAGATGCCTCAAACCCTTGATGCACATACCATAATCCGTTTGGAATATCGCTCAATCCGACTTTGGCAAGACACAAACACCCGGCTATGTGAATGGTGCCGAGTTACTCATCGTCATGATTGACTTCCCCAAACCTACAAGTTCTTTCTATTATTTGAATGCAAAATTTTACTTTCATGGCCCTCCCACATCAAACATGCCAAACATAACTCCTCCAATTTCCCGGATAGGTAAGGGAGGCTATTATTTCATTGAGGGGCTAAATGAACAAAGAAAGAAGAAAGAAAATCGAATTGCCTTAATCATTTCACAAAGAGGTATAAGAACTTATCATGTGATTTCAACTTTGATTTCTCAATATAATTCAGGTAAAACTCTTCATATTATGAAATTTGCAAGTAAGGAATAATCAACACATCCAATCCTTTTCAATTCATTATTTGTTTAGGCATACAATTGTTATCAAAAACTCAATTCACAAGTGATATTATCATAGAAATCATCTCAATTCTTAGAAGCACAAAAATTTTTCAAAATTTTTCAATTTTTATGGGTTTTTCAAAAGCTTTTTCATGCATGCAATAATGAAACGTGTGACAATGAATATGAAACATGCATAGTGTTCTCAATCAAAGCAAGCAACAGTGAGTAGAGTTATTACAAACGATAGTCACACCCCCACCCCATACTTGAGACAAACATTGTCCCTAATATTCAAAAAGAAATAAAGAAAAGAAAGAAAGAAAATGAACTCACAAGACGGCGGTGGAGCGGCTAATGCGGTCGGTCATCATCATCCTCACTGGGGTGCCGGTGGTGGTGGAAACGGGAAGAAGCCGGGGTCATAGTTCCGCCCAAACTGCTGGCGGTAGATGTCTCTCATCATCCTATCATGTGCATCGACTCGTGCATCCCTAGCATCCGCGTGGATCTCCAAAGCACCGACTCTCCTGGAAAGGTCGGTGGCCCACTCCGGTAGCTGCTCGTACCACTCCGGCGCCTGACTATACCAGGCTGGTGCATCTGATGGTGTTGGTGCAGGTGGTGGTTGTGCATGCCAGGTCGGTGGAGCTCCCATCCAATCCGGTTGCGTGCTATACCAATCGGGAGGGGTCGCCATCCATGTCGGCCTCTCGCTCACGCTGACACGGCGAGAGGAAGAACCGGAAGCTCTAGTAGGGCAGGGAGACTGTCTAGGGAGGTCGGGAACTGTGTCCGGCTGATCCGGAAAACTGCCTAAGTCGTGCTCCTCACCTCCTCCCTCAAAACCCCCCATCTCCTCTCATCTGCAGCAGTTGGCATCTCTGGGGGAACATACGGAGGTGCTACCAATCTATTCGCATGCATAGCAGCGAATGTCTCCTTCCAGTTATGGCGTCCAGCCATAATGGAGTACTCGGGAAGCCATGCAACACCTCTACCGCCTCTATCCTCCCAAGGCATGGCAGCGGTAGGTGGACCTCTATGCCTAGGAAAGATAAGTCCTCTAGTCATGAGGCTCTGGAGTCCTAGGGGTCTAGCTGCTATCCTGGTGCACGCAGAGAAGTCAATACCTAGTTGCCTAGCAATGTGGGTAACCATCCCACCATACCCGATGTTGCCAGCCCTGTTGTTCTTTAGCTTACTCAAGGTAGAAGCTAAGAGGGTGGCACAGTCAGCCGGCCTACCATATAACATACAGTACAACAGAAATAACTCATCAGTCTTGATCTTCTGAGGAGTCTCAGTCCTAGGGAAGAGACACTCAGAAAGCACTCGGTGGGTTATCTTCAAGGCTAAGTGATAAATCAACTTAGCCTTGGTATCAGCAGGTTGCCAGCGGTCCTCGCTAGCATATACCATGGCAATATCCTTCCAGAAGTCTTTGGCGTAAACGCCACTAGGAAATCGACCATTGAAGGTCTCATGAAACCCAAAGAAAGTCCCAAACTCTCGGATAGAAAACTCATAGTTCCTCTCCATCAGCCGGAAAGAAACTGTCCTATCCACTGCGCTGTGCTCAAAAGAGATCACAAACTCTTTAGTGATCTCCTCATATGCATCTTCCCGAATAGCGGAGAAGATGATCAAACCTGCCCTATCTAACAGCCATGTAAGATCGCCTACCACGTTCAGTGGCTCTAAGTCCTCAAGCAGCAAATATCTCGGTCCTATGACCGCTCTCTTCTCGATCCTTTCTAAGGCATCGAGGTAATCCTCATGAATCTTAGGAATGCTAGGGGGTGGTGGTGATGGTGGTTCACTAGGGGGTGCCTGGGAGGAGGAAGAAGCATTGTCTTTCCTTTTCTTATTCCTACTAGACATTCTCCTAACTAAATCCATATTTTGTCCAAAACCACGGTCTGTTCTTCAAATTCCACGGCCGTGGAACACCCAATGACCGTGATTCAGCTCGTATTTTCTCAAAATCCACTCAATCAACACCAAAATCAACAAATAGAAGCCCTAGACTAATTATAATCCAGTTTCAATCAGTTCTCCTAAAAATTCTTGCAAAAACTTAGTCAAATCGACAAAGTGAGAGAAGAGAAGAAAAAACCTAGGTTTTGGATTTTAAAATCCAAATTCCATCGTCTCCGGTGATTTGCCACTCGAATTGTTGCTTGGATCTTGTAGGTGATTGAATTTGCTTCACTTTTGGTCAAAGAATCGTTCGAAATGATTAACAAACGGAGATTTGAGAGAGGGGGATCAATTCGGCGATTTGGAGGCGTGGAATTGGGATTTTTGGTATTGTTTGTGCAGAGACGTGGTTTATATAGTAACCATAAAATTTTTGGAAAATTACGGTCACTCGGGGGTTTCCACGGCCGTGGAAATGTACGGAACCGTGGTTTTGGTGATTTTTCTTAGGCTTTTGCAAATTACGGTCACTGTAGCTGTTACGGCCGTGGTTTTGGCCGTGGAACTCCCTGTAATGTGCAAAAGTCCAAGTTTCGTCAACTTCTTCTAACTTTCCCTTCTCCCTTGCCTCTTCCATTGATCCTACATCCAAAAACACGAACATACCGGAAGGTATCGAAGGCAAAACAAAACAAAAACGTCTAAACTACTCTAATCTATGAATCAAAAACAAAAATGAAAATGCAATACCTTGGGTTGCCTCCCAAGAAGCGCTTGTTTAAGGTCCGTAGCGAGACCGTACTTACACCTATTCAAGTGCGGTAGGTGCAAACTCCTCAGCTTGGAGTTCCGGTGTATACTTCTTGAGTCGTTGACCGTTCACCTTAAAGCTTCCGCTCTTTTCACCCCATACTTCAATTGCACCATGGGGAAAAACACGTTTGATTAGATAAGGTCCGGTCCAACGAGATTTAAGCTTACCTGGAAAGAGACGAAGCCTTGAATTGAAGAGGAAAACTTGATCTCCTTCTTTTAGGTCTTTTGGAATGATATGCTTATCATGCCAACGCTTCGCTCTTTCTTTATAGATCTTGGCGTTCTCGTAGGAGTTCAAGCGAAGTTCTTCAAGCTTGTTAAGGTCTAAGAGACGCTTCTCTCCCGCCTCCTTCATGCTGAAGTTCAACCACTTTATTGCCCAATACGCCTTATGCTCTAGCTCTACCGGCAAGTGACAAGACTTCCCATATACAAGGTTGTATGGTGTGGTACCTATGGGAGTCTTATAGGCAGTCCGGTATGCCCATAATGCATCATCTTCAAAGACCAATCCTTCCTTGTCCTTGAAACTGTTTTCTCTAGGATTCCCTTAATCTCTCGGTTCGAAATCTCCACTTGTCCACTTGTTTGTGGATGGTAAGGGGTGGCGATCTTGTGAGTCACCCCATACTTAGCTAATAGAGCCTTGAATCGTCGGGCAATAAAGTGAGAGCCTCCATCACTAATGATAGTCCGCGGTGTCCCAAATCATGGGAAGATGGTCTTGTTAAAGAACTTAACCACAACCATGGCATCGTTAGTAGGAGAGGCAATTGCTCTAACCCATCTCGAAACATAATCTACAGTTAGAAGTATGTATTGGTTTCCACAAGATGATGGGAAAGGTCCCATGAAGTCTACTCCCCAAACGTCAAAGATCTCCACCTCTTGAATGTTGTTAAGAGGCATTTCGTTCCTCCTAGAGATATTCCCTGTTCTTTGACAAGCGTCGCAGCAGAAAACAAAGGTTTGCACATCTTTAAATAAAGTAGGCCAAAAAAATCCAGATTGTAATACCTTAGCGCTAGTCTTGTTCGAACTAGCGTGTCCTCTACAAGGTAGTGAATGACAATGACGGATGACGCTTTGCATCTCGTCTTCCGGCACACATCGTCGAATGATGCCGTCGGGACCTCTCTTGAAGAGGAGAGGTTCATTCCAAAAGTATTCCCGAACATCCTTAAAGAACTTCTTTCTTTGTGCGTAGGATAATCCGGGTGGTAATTCCTGACAAACCAGATAGTTAACAAAATCAGCAAACCATGGTTCATTACCTTTGGTGATCACGTCGATGCACTCCTCTATGATATGTAAATGCTCGTCCGGAAAGGAGTCATTTATAGGTAGATCGTCGTCTTCTAGATGTGGTAGACGACTCAAATGATCCGCAACAGAATTTTCCGAACCTTTCTTGTCGCGGATCTCTAGATCGAATTCTTGTAGGAGAAGAATCCATCTAATTAGCCTCGGTTTCGCATCCTTCTTTGCAAGTAGATATCGGAACGCAGCATGATCCGTGTATACAATCACCTTCGCACCTACAAGATAAGAGCGAAACTTTTCAAATGCATATACAATTGCAAGTAATTCTTTTTCGGTGGTGGTGTAGTTGAGATGCGCTTCGTCTAGCGTCTTGCTAGCATAGTAGATAGCGTGGGTTCGTCCTTCCTTTCTTTGCCCAAGCACAGCTCCAATAGCCACGTCACTTGCGTCACACATAACCTCGAATGGAAGGTTCCAATCCGGAGGTTGGATGATCGGGGCTGAGATTAGAGCTTCCCGAATCTTATTAAACGCGTCTAAACATTCCTACGAGAAATCAAAAACTGCATCTTTCATCAAGAGATTAGTAAGCGGTTGTGATATCTTAGAGAAATCCTTTATGAAACGTCTATAAAATCCAGCATGTTCTAGAAAGCTACGTATTCCTTTTACCGAAGATGGAGGAGGGAGCTTTTCTATAGTCTTTATCTTAACTTTATCCACTTCAATCCCTCTACTAGAGATCAAGTGTCCTAGTACAATGCCCTCTTTCACCATAAATTGACACTTTTCCCAATTGAGAACTAGGTTAGTGTCTTCACACCTTTGTAGCACAAGAGAAAGTTTAGAAAGGCAATTGTCAAAAGAGGAACCATAAACAAAACAATCATCCATAAAAACCTCCACAATTTCCTCTATGTACTCCGAGAAGATAGCCATCATGCACCTTTGAAAGGTGGTTGGGGCGTTGCAAAGCCCAAACGGCATCCTCCTATAGGCGAACGTACCCCACGGGCACGTGAATGTGGTCTTCTCTTGATCGTCCGGATGGATCGGGATCTGAAAGAAACCACTATAACCGTCAAGATAACAGAAATGTGAGTGTTGTGCTAACCTTTCAAGCATTTGGTCAATGAATGGTAGTGGGAAGTGATCCTTCCTTGTTGCGTTGTTTAGCTTGCGGTAGTCTATGCATATCCTCCATCCCGTCACGGTTCGTGTAGGAATGAGCTTGTTGTTCTTATTGGTGATGACCGTCATTCCTCCCTTCTTTGGAACTACTTGTACGGGGCTCACCCACTTGCTATCGGAGATAGGATAGATGATACCTGCATCAAGTAATTTAAGAATTTCCTTCTTGACAACCTCCTTCATGGTCGTATTTAACCGCCTTTGAGGTTGCCTCGAAGTTCTAAAATCTTCTTCCATTAGAATCTTATGCATACATAGTGAAGGCTTGATACCGACTAGATCCTCTATAGTGTAACCTAAGGCTTTCCTATGTTTCTTAAGAACAACCATAAGCTTACTATGTTTATCTGTACTTAGATCGGAACTAACAATTACCGGAAAGGTAGAATTAGATCCTAAGAATGCATACCTTAGATGTGCGGGAAGCGGCTTCAATTCCATCACTATGGGACTCTCTAATGGCTCTTGAGGAGTGTCCAATGCCTCCTTAGAAGTTGTTGGAGAAGAGTCAAAAGAAGTGGTAGAAAGAATGCAATGATCTTCAGATTCACCCAAAATTACGGCTCCCCTGTTTCCTCCACGGCCGTGATTTTGGGCGTGGAAATCAATCACGGTGCCACTGTTTGTTCCACGGCCATGGTTTTGGCCGTGTAACTTACTGGAGTCCTCTGAGTACCTGATTATGGTCATGTTGGTAGAAACCACGGTCGTGGAATAGCACGACTGGCCGTGATTTCTTACGTTTTCTGACCCATCATAGAGTTTCTCAAATTCTTCTTCATGCACTTCCTTTTGCTTCTCTAAAGCTTCAATTTCATCCTTGCATTCCTCTTCTTTCCCGACATCCATGATGCTCATAGTGATCACCTTTTGCAAAGGATCTTCGAGGAGGATCGAACTTGCTTCCTCTCTAGATAGCTCTTCGTCATAGATGTTAAACATATCCTCATCAAAGGCTGGTTCGTTCGTCAAGGTAGAAAGAACGAACTCTACCTTCTCTTCTCCTATGTCGAAGGCGAGCCTAGCATTCTTGCAATCAACCATACAACCGGATATTGTAAGAAACGGTCTTCCGAGTATGATCGGGACCGGACTATCTGCAGGAATGTCAAGCACAACAAAATCTATAGGGACATTAGAACTTACCAAGCTTGACCGGGACGTCTTCGACTATACCGACGGGACGAGTTATGGTTCGATCCGCCATGTATAACGTCATCTTCACCGGTTTAGGTTCGTCTAAACCGATCTTCCTGCACAATGTAAGCGGAATGATACTCACGCTTGCTCCCAAATCACATAATGCATCATATGTGACATCTCCCACTCCTATGGGAATGCAAAACGACCCCGGATCTTTCAGCTGTGGGGGCATCTTTTCCTTCATTGTCTTGATGAGATCCGAAGAATCCGAACTCATCTTGACCTCTCCGAAGTCTTCTAGTTTCCTCTTGTTAGAGAGGAGCTCTTTCAAGAACTTCCCATAATCCGGCATACCTACAATTGCATCAATGAATGGTATATTAATATGCAGTTTGCTCATGAGTTCAATGAACTTACCGAATTATTTATCTAGACGCGCTCTTGCTCTAGATTGCAGGAATGGTAGGGGAGGCTTGAAAGCTGGAGGAGGAACGTAGATGTCTTGCTTTTCTTTTCCTTTTTCCTTCTCCTTCTCAGCGGTAACCTCCACGAACTTAGGCTGCGGGTCGGTGGTTGTTTCTCCGCTCCTAGTTGTGATAGCCATCACCCTTCCCTTTGGGTTATCCTCCGTTTTTTCTGGAAGTTTTCCTTGATTCCTAGGAACTTCCTCCGCATGGCTAAACATTTGGTTTTCTAAAACCTTTTGGGCTTTATCAACCTTAGTAATGTGATCATCGACCTTAATGATGTGACTCTCTAATCCTTGAAGCTTTCCCAAAATTGTCTCCAACATGGGATCGGATTTCTCCTTCCCCGAACCGCTTCCACTATTAGATGCTTGCCCCTGGCTTTTCAAAGGAGTGGAAGAGGAAGAAGGTGGAGTTAGTGAATTTCCTGAATTGGAATAAGAATTACCGGAATTTTGTTGGTTGGGACGCCAATTGTTGTTGTTTGAACCCCTATTGTTGTTCCAATTGTTGTTCTGGCTGTTGTTGTTGTTCCAATTGTTCCGGTTGTTGTTCCAGTTGTTGCGGTTTGTATTCTCATTCCTATTGTGGTTATTGTTGTTGCCCAAATAACCTACATCTTGCCCCCTTTTGCTTTGGAAAGTTGGTTTTAATGGCTTCCTTCAATTCTCTAATCTCGGTATTGAGAGAAAAGATTTGAGTTTGAGCCGCTTGTGATAGCTTTGCTCCTTGCTCCACATGATTTGCTTCTACTTTCCGGTGAGAATACTTCTCAATGACTCGGGCTTGCTTCTCAATGAATTCTCAAGCGTCGTCTTCCCTCATGTCCATGAATGTACCACATGAAAGGGATTGGAGCTTGAATTGTGTTTCCACATCCAGCCCCTTATAGTATATCTCCAATAGCTCCAATTTGGGTATGCCATGATGTGGGCAATCCAATAGCAAATCCTGAAATCTTTCCCAAGACTGGATCAAACTCTCGTTAGATCTCATAGAAAATGCATTAATCTTACCTCTCAACTCCGCCGTCTTGCATGGCGGAAAGAACTTAGTGAGGAATTCCGAAGAAAGATCCTCCCATGTGTTAAGTCTTCCGTTTGGAAGAGCTTGATACCAAGATAAAACTTTCCCTTTCAAGGAGAAGAAAAAGGCTTGAGCTTGTAGCTGTTGGTAGTTGCATTCTTTGGCTTCATTGTCTCCATCAAGATCTCAAAATTTTGTAAATGTTGATGTCGAGATTCAGCGCTCGTTACTCCAAACTGACTTTGGCGGACGATGGTAATAACTTGCGGGTTGAAGCTAAACCCTTGTACATCATCAGCATCAAAGTTCACACCCAAACGGCGTGGTTGCTGAGTTAGATCCATCCTTTGTCCAAGAGTTCTTGGCATCTCATCCACACGATCGGCTCTCGCACCCCGAGCCGGGACACGATAATTTGCAGCTGCTGGATTGTATTGATTCATGTTGATCGTTGGATTGATGTCTTCTAACGGTGGCATGGAAGAGTCTCTATCCTCATTGGATGAGTTGGTTCTAACCGATCTTCCCGGTCTCCTCCTCTTCTTCTTCTTAAGATCGCTTATTTCCAGCCTCATTTGAAACATCATATCCGTTAGATCATCGATCTTTGATTGATGACAACCCGATTCTTCCTTGCGAGTCTTCTCACTCCATCTGAGTTGAGCTTCGGAATCTTGTAATTCCGCTTGAAGATCCCGCTCCTTGTCTTCGGCCATCTTTCTTTCCTTGAGCTTTCTCCTCAAAGTCCTCTCAAGTTCTTGATCAAGAGGTAAGAGGTTTTCGTTGTTCCTAGACCTGCGCATACACCTAAGGTAACCTGCGAATATCACTCAAAAGAGATATCAAATAACAAGGGAAGAGCTCCCAAGCTTGACAACCGATAACCGAATTCGGCCTAAATCAAATCCCCGACAACGGCGCCAAAAACTTGTTCGCCACTTAGCGTGCGTGAAAATAAGCTTTAAATTTATAAAATTAGAATAAAAGCAAGAGAACCCGCAGTGTACGGATCGGCGTAGATTAGCAAGTATTCCAGAGTATCGAACTCAGGGATTTGGGGGGAACAAATTCGATTGTAAGATTGTCAAGCAATAAAAAGGTAAACTTTATAAGTATATTGGGAAAAACAACAACCCTAAAGATCTAGAAATCCAGTTGTGGCAATCGATTCAAGATATACTAAAGATATAAGGACAGAGTTGAGGTTTGCAAAGGTATACGAATGTAAGGTGATGCACGGTGAAGTTCCAAAACCCTATATAACTTATCTAAGGACACTCTCTATAAAGGTTGTTGAGGCTTCAGTATAGAAAGGATCTAAAGACAAGAATTAATCTCAAATACCCAAACTTGTAACCCAAGGATCAAGATAGGCTAAACCGATTAAGGTTGTGACACTCGAAATCAAAGTAAAGGTTGTTGAGGCTTCACTACTACCTAGAAGAGACAAGTCTAGACTAGATTAAAGCCAACCTTTAACCTTGGTTTAAAGTAAAAGCAAAACTCGTAAACTGACACAAATTACGGGTGGATCTTGAGTTTCCACGGCCGTGGAACTCAAGAACAAACCGTGATTTTGGGTTAGTCGGCGAATCTCTCTAACTCTCAGGGTCCACTAGTACAAAAACAACCTCTCTCAGGGGTTTTTTAATGAAGGGGAAGACGGTTTTTTCTTCCCCTTTATACGTCTCCCTGAGAAATATTTCTCAGGGGTTATTTTTAATCCCTGAGAAAAAAGTGGCAAGGATGGCGGTTTTTTAAAAAACCCCCGAGAGAACATTTCTCAGGGGTTTTTAAAAAACCCCTGAGAGATATCTCTCGGGGGTTTTCTAAGAACCCCTGAGAAACATTTCTCAGATGTTTCATGATTTTTTTTTAAATTACGGGACTTAAGCAATTGGTCAGTTTTATTATGAGTATTTTGTTACTAATCAAAACATCAATATTTTTTTTAATACAATTTCAATATTCTCACCAAACTTTGTCATAATAATAATTACACTTCATCTATTTAATTCACAGCATCCAAAATCAACAATCCATATGAAAATGCATTACACTTTGAATTTGCAACAATAAAAAAAATAGAAGACTTCGTGTTTTAATATATGTAACAAAATAAACAATGTCATAATCCTTTCAGTTTGCATCAAAACACCAACATTTCATCATTCTAATCATGTCATCCTACAAACTTATTGTTGGGTATCCAGATATTGTAACCATTCCTCTCGTAGCTCATCAAGGAGTCTCTTGTCATATAAGTTAGGTGCATCTCGAAAATACTGTAAAAACATGACATTGACTTAGTAGTAATTATACAAAATTACTCAGATATTAAAATATAATATTCTCAGGGGTAAGTTTCTCAAACACTTACATTTATTCGGATGACAGTACATTGATGATCAATTATCTCCCGCATGTAACGGCATACATAGTAACCAGAATCAAGAGCATTTGATGGTTGTCTAGTACACTGCAAGTAAAGCAAACCAAGCATATAATCGTATATAATAACTCCAAACCTAAACAAAAAAACATTATATAATCAATAAACATACCATAATTTTCACCCAACGCGTTTTCTTCCTGTTATTTGTATCTTGCATCCCTAGTCCTAGGGTGCCATCTTAAACATAATTCCAATAAAATAGAGAAATATAAATGAAGAAAAGATAAAATCATATACCAATTGAAAGAGAGTCAATCTGTTATGAGAAGAACAAGAATCAGAAAGCTTGAAACTGACTTGGAAGTGCAAAGCTTTTGGCCAAAGCTACACACTTGATTGTGATCGTATTTGGCAAACCTGCAAATGCACTTTAACTATTATAATATGAAGATATATGATCAAACTTTTTATCAATAATATCTAAAAAAACAGGAAGAAAAAAGTATGTTCAGATACGCAGTTTTTTAAAGCAAAGCTGCACACCTATTCGTGCATTAAACAAGACATTGTCATCGAGACGTGAATTTGGAAAGATTTGTGCATTTTAAATCTAGGAAAATGGCTAAAAATAAACCAGTCAAAAGTTTCTGATTATAAAATATGCTCTAGAAAATTCATAGATGGAAGACCTTGATATGCCTCTTTAAACTTAACTTTGTGTATTCAGTCAAATCCTAACATGAACCATGCAAACCCTTTCATCTTTTCTGTAGGATGGTAATGACTAAGCAACTTAGAGGTATTTTGGCAGTTGTCTTTCATATAATCATACTTGGTCAAATTAGGTTGAAATCAAATCCTAGTGCTCCTCAGAACACAACTTAGAATCTCGAGATGATTCTTGAATCGGGTTGATTAATAAATGACAAATTAAGTAACCAAAGTTAAATTTAGGCATAAAAGTATTCTATTAGCCAAACCAATAGTTCAAACATGTTGGCATCAGCAAATGTTTTGCTGTTTAACACATTATACTCCTACACCTAAGATATATAACATGGAAGACTTGCTTAAAAGAGGGGCAACACCTAAATATATGGTTTTAGATCTTTTTATTCATATAAAATAAGACAAACTCATTGACCTTTTGATTTATAATTTACTTATTTGGTTTTAGTTATGAAAGTGCAGAGAATGGAAACCTAAATCTACTCAATTATCCATCATTTTCTAACCTATGTTCACCGTGGACGTTGACTTAAAACTTCTGCAGGATGGGGTGAGTGCTTTCTTATTGTAAGTTTGTTCCTAATGAGTTTTACATGTATATAACTTCAAAAATAAACTTAACCAATAGTTTAATAATACACAAATAAAGTTTAAAGTATATGCATCCAGATATAAGCAATTGAAATATGAATTGTTTATTAAGAAAATAGTTCTGTTAATGGAAATGTTAATGAGTATTACATGTATATAATGTTAGAAATAAACTTAACCAATAGTTTAATAATGCACAAATAAAGTTTAAAGTATATGCATCCATTTGATCTAAGCAACTAAAATATGAATTGTTTATCAAGGAAATAGTTCTGTTAATGGAAATGTGATTTTTGCATAAATCATGGAGGAATATAAGTATTAAATAAGTGTCCATGTGAATTACTAATTGCGCTCAACTACCCCTAGATAACTTATCAGCAGGGAACGTCAAAACATTTCATTTAGCCTTCTCTTTCTATTCTAACTTCACTGTTGGTTTTGTTAAGACCATTGACAGAGAGTATCAAGCTTGCAGGAGGGAGGGAGCAGAGAGGGGTAAAAATTGTTGACCTGTAATTTAGGAATATTATGTATAAATTATTAAGAGAAGGAGAATGAAGGCAATTTCTCTATTCACGAGTCTCTAGAAAGTCAGAAGCCAAGAACTTGTCTTAATTTTTCTGTGACTTCTCTATAGGCTAGCAAGTCTCATTCTTTTTTTCCTCTATTTTCAAAACTTGAAACTGTTTCGGCATATACTATATATAAAGGATGCATCAGAGAGTCTTTTAAATTCATTCAATCAGACAGACAAAACAACCTGCATATCAATGGTTGAAGTATTTCTCACCTGTTAAACCTAATGCTCGAACGAATTGCAATCTGCAGCCATAGTTGTCGATTCTTTGCAATTTAAACCTAATTGCACTCTGCAGCCCAACGACAACGTATTCCAATTGAAGCTTGCGAGTAGTCGATGTCGTTGTTGCAATTGAACCCTTGAGTTGTACCTAGCCGTCGATTCTTTCCTCCAATTGCAATCTGCAGCGCTCCTAACCAGAGGGAATTGCAATCGACTTGCAACCCAGGGAGATACTCTAGCGGTTGTAGTCGTCGATTCTTTATCCTCTCTATTTGTGTTGCTTGATTTTTTGGAGTACGGTTGAAGACGCTTGAAAGTTGAAGACAATAGATGAGATATATGGAGCCTTTTAATTTTGGGAGTTTTTTTTAGATAGAGCCGGCCGTGCTAATGAGATAAATTAGGGTTTACAGCGGTTTTCTTATTTAACTCCCGTGAATAATAGATTAAGTGATTTTAACAAGATTTTTTTTTAAAGGGGTTAAATATAAACCCCGAGAGTATATTAAAAAATAAAAAATATATATATATAATAGGTTCTCAGGAGTTATTTTAAAAACCTCCTAGAGTGTTTTCATATTACAAGGGATTTTATTAACCCCTGAGAAATTACCCCCGAGAGAGGCTATTTCTGTACTAGTGGTCCAATCTGTTTACGATCAATCTATCATCATCTAAGCCACAACTATCAACCCTTCACCTTAGAATTGCTAAAGGGTTTTAGCCAACAAAAGTCATTATGATATCAAATTTAAGTTTAGGAAGAATGAAAGGTGAAAACCTTGGAAAACCTTCAATAATTCTCAAACAAATCTTCAAATCCACACACACAAGGAATATGTATATCGGATTCAGAAAACTAAAACACAAATCAGTAACGATCCTAGAAGAGAATGAAGAACGGGATGTCAATCCTTCTCCTAATCAAATCTAAGGATAAAAGACGTTACTTACGCCACAAGTTACTTCCGATCTTCCCTAAATCTCGTTCTTCAACGCAACCTTCAAAAACTCTAAGCGGGGGTAAGCGGGTGTCCCAAAATTTCTCTTCTCCAGCCCTTTTATAGAGAAAGCAAGATAACCTTCCAGCCCATGTACGTAAATATCATGGCAATATTTCATTCGTTAAAAGATTGCCTAAATCACGGTCTGTTGAGGTTTCACGACCGTGATTTAGAGCGTGGAAATTGGTTACGGTTCTTCATGACTTCCACGGCCGTGATTTACACCGTGTAACTTCCTGGTGTGCTCCACGTTCGTGATGGTAAGATCCACGGCCGTGGTTTCAACCGTGGACTTCTCCACGACCGTATTTTGGGGCGTAGAAGTGCAAAATAGCTTGTGGTTTCCTTTGTGTCGAGCCATGCCTCATCCTAGCATCTCTTTTGTCTTCCTTGATATGTCCTAAGTCCTTGGATGTGCTCAATTCTCTTCCCAACTCTCTCAATTCGCGCGATTTTAGCTCTTATTCACCTATAATCAACAAGAAACTAATGTAGACCTCCGTATCGCAAATATAAACAAACTAACTAACAAGTGCCTTATTGCTTTGTCAATGAACACTATAATGAATGAAAAACATCTAGAAAAAGTGCCTAGATTATCGTAATATTTCATACTAACAATAATATGGTTACATTTTTTTTTTGTGAAATGGAAAAAGAGAAAAGGGGGTATACTCTCTACAACGGCACTCAAAACGTCATTCACTTGACTAAAAATCTAACATTTCATTCAAAAACAAAACACATATAACAAAAGCATCATTACACACGATATATCTTGGAAAGAAAGATTATTGAGTTGGAAGAAGATCTCAAGAAGTGTAAATCCTACAAATATGTCCACTAATGTGGTGACATTAGAGAAGTTGAGACCTTATAGATTCAATTAGCCTCGGTAAGTAAGTTGAATGTCAAACACTACTACGAGATAGACATGGGTCCTAAATCTAAACCCGGAAAAACCAAACCGGCTAACCCGCCGGTTTTCTAGGCGGTTTGGCGGTGTGAAATAAAAATGGCAAATCGGACACAACCGTCCGGTTTGGTCCTTTAAAAATTTAAAAAAAATAAAAAAAACTAATCAAACTGGAGGTTAAACCGCCGGTTACGTTTGCCAAAATAACAAACCTAAACCTAAACCATCGACCGGGGTTTGACCGAACCGGCAAACCTAAACCGCCGGTTTGAGGCGGTTTGCAAACCGTCTGTTCAGCGGTTACCATACCCATGACTATTACCAGACAGAAGTTGTTAAAGAAGACGATTACACTTGAAATGAGTCTCCACATGAAAACAAAATATTGGGTTATAAAGTATGATGAGCCGTGTAAGTTTAGCCCCATTTATATTAGGGTCTTTTCATTTCCAGTATAATTCTATTTTCTAAGGGTTTTTTTTTTCATTACTAATATAATTCTCTCATCTAAGTTTTTTTTAATCCTAGTAAAATAAGAATTAGAATTCTAATTATTTATTTATATGGACATTGGTTATTATAATTGTCACCACAATTTATGACAAAAATATAGGGTAAAATTCTCACTTAATAATGCCCTTAGACATAATCACATTCGTGGTAAATTGAATAATCAATTCTTATTTTTATAATTTCTCTTGATTACATTCCTAACATATTATATCCACCAACAATATATTAACAACGATAATATGAATTTCTATGGATCAATTATGCTGGATATTTTTTAATCTTGTTCGAAAAAACATGATACGAACTTGGAGACACACTAATAATCTTTAATCTTTAAAGTTATCCAATTTGTTTTTTTTTATTCTTCTATATATATTAAAAAAATTATAAATAGTTGAACATAGGCTTCAATTTATGACATGGATATAAGTGATAGTTTAATAAGAGTTATAATGTTGTGTAATTGATCCAACTCAATGATTCTCCTACTCTTGTAATGATCTGACAAAGATTCTCCTCCCAAGAAAACCAAAAATGGAGTCATTGAGTCATTGATTCACTGATTCATGCATATGCATGCATTGCTGAAACCCAATGATTAAGATCTCCGAACCCCTTCGATCTTCCTGCAGATGTACTTTCATATAAAATACGATTTCTGATCGACGTGCATGATTAACTTAATCGAAAACCCTAACAGCTATGATCTTCGTATCAATTCCATATCCCTTAAATTAATGCCCAGTTTCCATGTGAGTGGGGTCTTAGATTTATACACAAAATCTCATTTTATAAGTAATTATAATCACAAATCTTGGTTTAAACCAACTGCAGATCTGGTAGGCGTGCTAACTGCTAAGTTTATTGTATATCTATGGCTAGGGTTCGATCTTCTTTTACTTGTTGCCTTTGCCGAGGATCAAGCTTCTTCTTCTTCAAATTAAGGTCAGCTAATTCTAATCTCATATTAATACAGTATGATTTATGATAGTATGGTGTAGGCTGGTGATATATGTGATGAAGGGGACCAATGGAAGTGTAAGCAGCTAGCTGGATATCTTAAAGGCTTCTGTTTGAGTAGCTGGGAGAATGAAAATTTAAATTAGGGTTCATAACTTTGTCTTAAAGAGTTTACAACCATGCAGAAAACGATGGCTAACTAGCTTTCATTTCTTTCTCCTACCTTCCTTTCAACTTTATCATAACATATTGAAAAAGATTAAAACATTAGGGTTTATTTGAAGAAGAAGTGGTTGGGTTGAATTGAATTAGAAATGCAAAATTAGAAAGTGAGAAAGTAGTCCATTTAGGATAGGCTACTTGATTGTTTCTTTGTCCAACAAAAGTCCGTACAGTGGTCTGTCTTGTTGTCTCTTTCAGTCTTGAGTGGTCTGAGTTTTCACTAGAACAAACAACAACTGGTGAGTCTGCTGGTGTTGCTGTGGCCACTGGATTCAGATTTTAATTACATTGCTCCTTGGAATCCGGTCTCCCCATTGAAACTCAACCTTAGGGAAAGATATTAGAAAGGTAAAAGTAGACAGACTTGCCAAACAAAGCAAAACAAGAAAACACACAAACATAAGCTTCAGCCTCTGCAGCTTTAATGCAGTGAAACAAAGAGGGCTACCATGTCTGCTTCTTCTTCTACCTACACTTACACTCATTCTCACTTTTTTCTTCATTGGGCTAAATACAATAACCTAAATTTTATTTTTATTTTTAAGTATGCATATGTTTGTCAAATACTTGTCATATGTATATGCATTAAATTAGCAGTAAAGATTGAACTAGTCTTGCAATTTCAAATTTATCAATCTCACTCGTTCTATTCTCCTCTCCTCTCTACAATCTTAAGGCTATGACCCAATGTATACCTTCATTCATTTCATATACTTATACTTTACAAATTATATTTATATGAACAGATTTATAATTTAGACTTATTTGTCTATTGTTTGTATAATTTTTTGATTCATAAACTAACACTTCACTTCTTACTAACATTTAATTTATATTTTAATAATATTTCAGATTTTTTTACTAATATTATAATAAATCAATACAATATCAAAGAACATACAACTTTAAAAATAAAATATTCGTATAAATAAATTAAGTAAATAAATTTTATGGGTATTTTGGATATTAACATAAAGTTTCATAAAAAATTAGGTGAGGTGTTTTTATTTTATATAGATTATAGATGACTATTTGTTTACAAATAATATTATTTTCAAAACGAGTAGAAGAAAACCATTAATTCCAAATTGTTTTAGACAAAGAGTCTTACAATTTAGGGCCAGTTTGGTTCCAACTCCGGAAACGGAAAAGGAATGAAAACGAATTTAGTCTATATATATATATATATATATATATATCTTTATTCATAAAATTTTGTGGAATCATTCATTGTGGATTAATGGAAAATGCACTTGTTTTCCCATATTTTGTTACCCTATAGGATATCAAAAGTAATCAAACTCTACTTCAATTCCTTCAAACCACATGAAATGATTTCACAAACTTTTATGAACAATTGTATACATATGGACTAGATACGTTTCCGATTCCGGAGTTAAAACCAAACGGGCCCTTAACCTCTATGTATACAAACTTGCATTGACCATCTGCTTTTTTTGGACAAAGATGAGTTAGAAATACACCCGTTAACTGCGTTTTTCTCGTGACATTTTTCAAATTTGTAAACTGCTCAATTATTACATCACATTCTATTTTAAAATGTCGGGATACGAAAGATTTTAATAAGTTTTTTAATGTAATTATGATGAAAATTAATATGTGTGTAAATTTTAACTAAGTTAATACTTATTGCAGTAAAATTTATGGGAAATACTAAATCGCCTTACATTTTCGATGGGAAGGAATATTTGGAGTCGGGGCAAATTAAAAAAAAAGAAAAAAAAAAGTGTATGATTGTCTTCTTGGTTGAAGAGCTGGGAGATACCCAAATCTCGAGGAGGAGAAGAAGCGTTTACCCTTTTGGCGTTAAAAAGTCGGATGGGTAAGTTTAATGTTTAGTGAAGAAGAAGTGAAGTATAAACATCTCCCTTCAACCGTGTTTTACTTTTACCCCCTTTCCTTCACCCGCCATCTTCTCCCTCTGTGTCTTCAAATCCTGGTTTTTGAGGGAGCATTTCAGGGCTGCATTCACAGTATTCACTACCCTTTCTTGGGTCTTTGTCTTCAATGCTTGCCAATCTCAGTTTGCCCTTTCAACAATTTTGGAGGTACCCACCACAATCATAGGGGGGTCGGTGCATTTCTTTTTTCAGGTCTTCACCTTCATCCTCATCTCTATGCTTTTACCCACAAATTTTATTTTATTATATTGCTTTCATTTCCGCATCTTTTGGGATTGATTCCTTTATTTTATGCATATGAAAATTGTGCTTTTTGCTTCCTTCGTATAAATTATAACCCACCATTTTGCTTCTTTGCGTCCATTCCTGTTTATATGAATCCGGGGGTAATCAAACGGTTTTTGGTTGATCTCGCGAGGGAAATTTGGGATTTGCTTCGTCAACTCATGATTTGTATATTTCCTTGGACATTTTCAGGTAAAGGCAAAAACTTTTTGTTGATGTGGAATATTATTCATCTTTGAAAAAGACAAAATGATGGACTTTGGTGAGAGAGGTGAGATGTTCTATGACTCTTTGGATATGTTGTCTTCACTTGACGACGATTCAGCAACCGGGTTATGGAGGAACGAGTTCACCGCTGTAGAGGATCGACGTAAAGCCTTCTTGTCGAAATTGGGCGAGTCATTAGGCATGGAGTTAGATAGAGTTTCTGAAATCAGTGAAGCTGTTTCCATTTCATGTTATTCATCTTCCTTAAGCAATGAAACAGTAGAATTCCCTGTTGATGGCGAACGGGGCGATTTCGGAGAGGCTAATGACATGTCTGATGAACCCGAGACTGATCTGTCAGTCGAGTTGATCATGGATCATACAGTAGATCAAACCATGTCGGTCTCATCAGACGATCCTCGGAAACTCGGGTTGGACATGAAGGTGAGGCGGCATTGGTGGAAGAAGCTACTGTCTTTGGCAAGAAAACGAAGCACCAACTCTAAGGCTACCGGGATTAGTAGAATTAACAAAGTTCAGGCTAACAAGAAGAGGCAAAAGGAGCTTAGTGCATTGTACACAAGTCAAGAGTTCAGAGCTCACGAGGGTGTTGTTTGGACTGCTAAGTTTAGTGCTAACGGACAGTACTTGGCTACAGGAGGTCAAGATGGAGTAGTACGCGTCTGGCGCATTACTTCAGCTGATTCCCTTGAGAAGCACTTTCTTGATCAAGATGACATCAATGGACAGTGTGTTCCTGTTTTTGTTCCTGATCAGGTGTTTCAGATCAACGAGACGCCTATACACGAGTTTCATGGTCATGGAGGAGATATTCTTGATCTTGCTTGGTCCAATTCCAATGTATGCAAATGATTTGGTTTTACACTTTTACTAATAAAGAAACTGTTTGGTATATTTGCTGAATCTTTTTACGATTTCTCATTGCAGTTGATTCTTTCTTCGTCTACTGATAACACGGTTCGTCTGTGGCAAGTTGGATCAGATGAATGCCTTAGCATATTTCATCACCCTGATTTCGGTGAGCTTCCTGTTTTATTTGTTTGTTTTCATCAGTTTAAGAACAATAGTTTCTATATTTAGACACTAATAATTCAGTTCATCATTTGCTGTTGCATCAGTTACATGTGTTCAGTTCAATCCAACTAACGATGATTACTTCGTTACTGGATCTATCGATGGAAAGATTCGCATATGGGGAGTGGTTGAAGGGAGGGTAACCGATTGGGATGATGCTCGAGAAGCATTGACTGCCGTCTCTTACCAACCTAATGGACAAGTACGATTATGAACTAGTTACACTTAGCTTTTGTTCCAACTTACACCTTGGCTAGATCATGACCGATAGATAATTCGTATTTTTCGGTATTTGTTTTGAGCAGGGGGTGGTTGCTGGATTGCTAAATGGAACCTGTAGATTCTACGAGGCATCAGACTCGGCTCTTCAGCTTAGTGCTCATGTTCCAATTCCAGGGAGCAAAAGATCATCAGGGAGCAGGATTACTGGGATACAGGTTGAGCAATCTAGACCAAGTGTGTTTTGTGAGATTACAAATTATCTGAAAACAAGTTTTCTGATGTTTCTGCTTCTTTTATTTCTGCAGTTTTGCCAGGAGAACCCTGAGAGAGTCATAGTTACATCTGAAGACTCCAAGATTCGTGTTTTTGACAAGACGTATGTAATCAAGAAGTACCGAGGTACAATCCAATTCTTGTATCTTCTCAGTTACATTTTGCTAGTCTAGTTCTAAATACCAGCTCTTGATAGGTCTTCCTAAATCCGGAACTCAAACCTCAGCATCATTCACAGCGAGTGGGAAGCATATCCTATCGGTTGGAGAGGACTCACGTGTATACCTATGGGACTACAACTGTGAAGACACGACACCGGCTTCAAAACACACAAAGTCGAGCCATTCCTGTGAGTACTTTTACTCGCAAGGGGTGTCTGTTGCGCTACCTTGGGGCGGTAATGAGTCTGCTAAGAGGGTTTCTTCTTCTGGTTGTGTTAACCAAAGCTGCTTTGAAGTTGCGGGACACCAAGAGCCGGAGTGTATCTCACTTGCGAAATGGTTCTCAATGGAGGGCTCCTCTCGGGTCACGGCCACTTGGCCTGAGGAGATGCTGGCTTTGAGGGATTTGTGTGACTGTGATGGAGCGAAATCGCCAACATGGGGTCTGGTGATTGTGACCGCAAGCTGTGACGGGATGATCCGGGTCTTCCACAACTATGGTCTCCTTCCCGTCAAGGCATAGGAGTTTTATGTATTTTGTATGCCAGTGGGGAGTGTAAATGCATTCAAGTATCTGGCATTGCTGTGCGGAGAATAGTTGAAGTTTGCTAGCTTGTGGTGTATGGAGGTTAGTTAGGTAGGTTTGATAGATTAGTGATCTTCTTCTTCCAAGTGTATGATAAATGAGTGAGTTTGTACGTATTATATCTTCCTGTGTACATATAGGGCCGTTTGGTTTTAACTCTGAATACGGAAACGAATGAAAACAAATCAATCACTTATTGTGATTTGAACAATTTGATTAATTATAATACCTATAAGAAAACAAATACATTTTGCAGGAACCGTTGATTCCAAAAAATTTCAAGAAGGTACGTACGACGTATGGGCTAAATTCATCTTTCATTCCGTATCCGAAAACCGTTTTCGTTTTCGGAGTTTAACCAAAATCCGTTTTTGAGTTACATCCAAACAAGGGCATAGAGTTGACATATTCAGTAATTGTAATTATGCTTCTAGAAGAGCAGCATCTACAAACATAATTCAGACTCATCAACTAACTCCTCATCTTAATAAAAATGTACAATCATCTAACTACAATCCGGTTGCATAAAACCAAAATTTCTCAAAAATCAAAGAGGGTTGAGAAATCGAAAACAGGGGAAGGAGCAGGAGAGAAGATGGTGGCCCCTGGAAACAGAGCTGAAGAGCCAGGGCTCCCCGCAAAGTAGTTCCCGTAACCCCAAGGGCTCATCAAGTTATCCTGAAACCCGAAAAGGGTTTGCGGATCCATCATCGGCGAGAACATTTCCGCCGTAACTGGCGGCAAATTCGCCGGCGCCGGCGATAGAATCCCCGGAATCACACCCATGTCCACCATACCCAGAAGCTCCGACTCCTCAATTGCAGCCGCCCTCGCCCTATCCCTCTCCCTATCAGGCGGGCTTACCCTGTCGAGCACCGCCAGCCTCGTCGCCGGCGATATGGGTCCACCGGCGGGGATCTCCGGCGTCGTTGACGAAGAACAGAGCCCGGTCAACCGCTGAACGACGGACAAGAAATCAGAAGCTTCGGCGTGGATGACTTTTGGAGAGACGTCGTAGATGATGACCGGGTCACGGTTGGTCTGCGGAGGCAGCGGCGGTCTCGTCGCATGGTGCGGCTGAGCCGGCAACGGTGGCTTTCCGATCTTGCGAGACGCTTTGTTGAGGGTCAGTGGAGACGGGCGAGGACCCTGAACGCCTCTCTTCTCCTGTTGTCGGTCGCCTCCTCCGTCGCCGTTGGGTGGAAACACCGGGTAGTTCATCTGGATAGTGCAATTCCGAGAAGCTTGAAAAATGAAGGGTGAATCATTGAATATTTTGAATCTATGTCTATAAGAGGAGAGAGGAGATGAGAGTTTTATTGATGAATTGAAAGTTATATCTCCGGTCAGGGTTGGGTCTTGGGGGAGTCATGGTCGATTGAAAAGTCAATGTTGGTGTGTTGATATGAAAATTGAGCTGGAAAAACTTTCAATTGGGATCACCTCCTTTTCAATTTCATCGAGGTTGGTGGGTTATGTCTCCGGTTAGTTTAGATACATTAATGAAAACCTTTCAGGAAAAAGTTTTCAATCAAAGCAAATTTTACGGGTCTTGTTTCCCTAGAATTACTCCAGGTGAAGTTCAAAAAATCCTATAGAAATAATCAAACTCAATTAAAGGTAATTGAAAATTAAAAAGATTTGGAGAGAGAATGAACTTAATCCAACCATTGAATCATCATTTAATGGCCCAGATTCATTCAATTCTAGGTAGAGTTTTTTTCAAGAACTTCACCGTAACTAAGTCAATTCCGTTTTTCTTTATTCTCCTTAATCAATGAGATCTTTAAACTCGTTTCATATATCTTCTCTCACACACAATAACGAATTTGACAAGTTAAAAATTTTTTATTTTTATTTTAAACGTAAATATGACAAACATCATTTGCATAGGTTAACGATCGTTAGCCTATACAAATTTTTTTTTTAGATAACGCTTGTTAGTATACGCTAACGAGTTGATACAATGAGAAAAAACATTAACGATCATTAAAAAAAATGTCACGGTTATTAAGGAAAGAAAGAAGCCTTCTTAGCAATCGTTAAGCGCGAGTTACAAATTTTTTAATAATTTTTTTCTCCGATCTTTAAGTGAGCTTGATGTTCGTTAATCGTTAAACATGTTTAATAGTCATTAAACTACAATTTTTTTAACTAAAGATCTAATTTAATTGTCGGGATTAATTTTATTCATATTAAGAGTTGTGATTTGTTCAAATTAATGAACACTTGCCATATATTTGAACAAAAGTTTAATTGAACATATAGATTAACAATTGAACATTTAGTTACATAGAACAATTGGTCATATAGTTGAACAATTTCGAATAATTGACATATTTGTACAATTTCGAATATATTTGAACAAATATATATTATATTTGAATAATTATTACTTGATCCAATGATTGTGGATCACTATTTCTTTTGGCCATAAGACCTCTTTCCATTTAAACTCAACCCTATAAATATATAGTGGTATTTTTCAAACTATGATGCCTTGAGATGGAGCCCATTAGGCCTAGTACTAACTCTTGTCATACTTGAGTATAACAAGAACAAGAGACACTAAGGGCATGATTATCAAGGGTCCAGGGGGTGGTTCTTGTAATTTGTATAAAAATTGGGCTCAGAAACGCAATAAAGAAGGTCTTCCAAAGACCCGGGTCTTGGCTTCAAAGGGGGGACACGTGCCGCCTCCCATTGGCCGCTTTTAAGCGGCATTTGTTTTAAAAAAAATGCAGCTTGCGCCACATGTCGCACTCTAATTGGCGCGAGGCATGTAGCGACATGTGGCACGTTATTATTGGCCACGGATAATGGATTTTTAATTTATTAAAAATCCATTTCTTAGCTTAAATATTTTTACAAAAAAAAAAATTATACCAAAATTCATAAAAAAAAAATTTATCTATGCATACACACCCATTTTGAATATATTTAGAATAGTTTTAAAAAAAAAAGTTTTGTTTATGGTGAAGTTTGTAGGTATAAAAATATCAAAATACAAAATAAATTAATAAATTTCGTTTTAAGGTATAAAAATTCTAAATAATAAAAAATTATTTCTTATTTTTTCATATATGTGTTGGATAATTTTTAATTGTAATTTTTTTTATCTCTTTGTTGCTTATTGTATTATTCATAGAGATAAATAATAAATTAACCTAAATTTCATTCTAAGGTATAAAAATATAATATATAATAAAATTAACTCATATTCTTGTCTATATGTAGTGAAGGTGTTGGATCATGTTGAAACACCAAAACACATCTCTTCTTTCTACATCCAATATGGACAATCATCCAAATTTTCAAAACTTTAGTGAAATGTTTGGTTTTAATGATTTAACCCTAGATTCTGACTATAATTATTATAGTCAAATACTCACTCAACCTTCCGAAATCTCTGCATACAACACCCAACACTAGGGTGGTTTAGCTCCCTCTTCTAGTGGTGGTAATGGTGGTGGTGGTGGTTATGGTGGTGGTGGTAATGGTGGTGGTGGTGGTGGTGGTGGTGGTGGTGGTGGTTATGGTTGTGGTTATGGTGTTAGTAGTGGTGGTTATGGTGGTGGTGGTGGTTATGATGGTGGTGGTGGTTGTTATGGTGCTAGTAGTGGTGGTGGTTATAACGGAGGAGGTGGTGGTGGTGGTGGTGGTGGTTATGGTGGAGGTTATGGTGCTAATAGTTGTAGTGTTGGTAGTGATAGTGGTTATGGTGGTGGTTATGGTGGAGGTTATGGTGCTAATAGTGGTGGTGGTGGTTTTGAAGCTCCTATTAGTGGTGGTGGTGATCGTGGTGGTGGTGGTGGTCGTCGTGGTGGTCGTCAAGGTGGTCGTCGTCATGGAGGTGGTGGTGATAATGAAAATGGTGGAGGTGGTGGCGGTGGTGTTGATGGTAAGCGCGTTTATTGGACCCACGAAGATGATTTGCTTCTCATCTCCGGTTTTATAAACGTGAGTACTAATTTGATTGATGGCAATGGCCAAACTTCAGAGGAATTTTGGAGTCGAATTACTAACAACTACATGGAGTGGAGGAAGCCTCACCAAGTTCCTCGAGACAAAAATAAAATCAAGTGTAGATGGCAAAAGCTAAACAACACGGTTGTTGGTTGCCATGAAAAAGCTCTCAAATTAAAAGCTAGCGGCGAAGGAGATTAAGATGTAATGAATAAAGCACATGAAATTTATAGAGCTACATATGGTTGTAGTTTTGTAAATGAACATGTATGGTATGTTCTTCGTAATGAAGAAAAATGGAGAGTTGATCATTTGAAAAAGATCAACAAAGAGAAGGAGGAAAGTGTTCAAGCGGCAAAAGATCAAGGACTTCAACTGAAGATGTCGGGTGGATGACCTTGTTTGTCACCCGGTCCATTACCTACAATTGTTCAAGTGAATAAGGGTCGAATGGATGGGTGAGTGATGGGTGGTTGAAATGCTCACCTGGATCCTACCCGATCCACCACTCACTTCACCCACTGCTCGCTTTACCCACCACCCGCTTTTACATGCCTTTTAACTTGTGTTCACCTTTTTTGGTTGGATCATATTGCTGGATGTGATAGGCTAAAACCTACCCGCAAGTATAACGGGATCAATCGTAGTAATCGAATGTTGAATCACAAACAAGGACTAGTTTTGTATCAATAGTTACAATAGACAATCGAATGTTCCTGGCGTAATTGATAACGTGATTTATGACGTTAGTATAGGCATACATTTAGATAGTTTTCTCCGTTATGCATGCACGTTTTGGCACTAGTTCACGACGTTTACACTCATTTCGTGCATATTCCTAAAAAAGACGTCTACACGAGCTTTTGTCGGTATTGTAGGTATTTCGGGGGTCTTTTGGACATTAACCAATGCATTCGAGGGCCAAGCCTCATGGTGGTACACATCCAAAGCTTGGAAGGAGCATAATTGGAGCAACAAAGGACACAAAGACCACTATTGGTGCAAGCAATGGAGCAACTCATGGCTAGACAATCATAGCATGCTTCTGTTGAAGAAAATCGGACCATCACTCAGGAAAATCGGCCGATTTTCCTGAGTAGGTCGATTTTTAGGCCTTCAACAACTTAAGCCACGTGTCCCACGATCTCTTGATCCGGCCTTGCTCTTGGTGGAGAATATAAGTGGGCCTGCAAGCTGTTGCTGATATCTCTCCTCTCCCACATTCTCATTCACAGCTCATTGGATTGGGGATAGACTTGGAGAAGAAGAAAAACTCTCTCAAATTGAAGGAAGAAGAAGAACACCAATCTAAGAGTGATAGTGAGGTTTTGAGTGATTTTAAGTGATTTTTGGAGTCTTTGATTGAAGAACTATTGCAAGGATTGTTAGGAACGTTTTGGAACTTCATTTGAAGGGTTGTAAGTCTTGCTAAAACTTAGATTCAACTGAGATTTATTGTTTTACTTGCTTATCTTTCATCATCCATCTATGAAAACCATGTATGCTTGTGTGATGATTTTGGATCTTGATATGCATATTATTGGCTAGTTTATTGTGATTCTGGAGTGATGGATTGATGGTTATGGCTTGAGTGATGATAGGATGGACTTATATGTTAGTTTAGGATGATTTGATTGCACAAAACCTAATCCAGAGAGAAAAATCGGGCTGTTCTTCAGCCATATCGGCCGATTTAGGCATGATCCACCCGATTTTCCTCTTTGTTGCTCTTTAGTTGATTAATCTGTATGTTAGGGTGTTAGGTTGTTGAAATCCTAGTGTTTATTAAGCTTAATTTAGCTTAGGATCATCTAATGCTATCAACCTAAGTAAGGGAAGAGATCTAACCGATGATTTCCGATCTTAGATACCTAAGATGATGAATTCTAGGTAGTAGTGAGCCTCACAAGCTGCTATTGGATTGAGTGTGCTAGGATTATTTCTTGAGACTTACTTTTCCGAGACTTACCCGGTAAGGAGAGGTTTGCCACTTAAGTAGTGTCCGGTTTGTGTAGAATTTCCTACTTTAGCCCCTTGAGACCTACCCGGTAATAGGAGTTTGATTCGGGATTAGAGAAGTGAGAGACCTACCCGGTAATTGCTTCCATTAGTGAAACACCCTTTCCCAACACCGCAACTTTGTCCTTAGAATCCTTAGAACCTTGAGTCTAATGCCATAACCGGAAATCTTGACCTTTAGAATCCAATTTCCTCTCTTTGATTACATATTTTGTGCTTGTGTTACTTGTTTACCTTGCTAGCTTGAGTTGTTAGTTTGTTTTGATATCTTGCTTGATTTGTGATCTTGCTTGATCACCACAAAAACCAACCAAAAATACCGAGATTTTCATTTCTTTGTTCCTTGATCTTTTCTTAGACTAGATCCACACTATCTATGCTCACTTGTTGACTCGATTTCACCTCAGTCTTCGTGTTCGACCTCGGAATACTATCCCTACTACAAACGTCCCGTACATTGCGGGTTCGCTAGAAGTTAGGAGAAATATAATGAGTATAAATTTAAAACCTATTGCGTATCACACACATCCTGAGCGTAACAAGTTTTTGGCGCCGTTGCCGGGGACTAGGTCTAGATTGAGTCTATTTTGTGATTGTTTATAGTGTAGATCTTTCTTGTTGCTTTTGATCTCTCTTTGGTTTGTGTCTTTGCTTTTCAGGACATCTCTCACCCTTTAGATGTATGCGAAGATCTCGTGGCAAGGATTTAGCTCCATTCGATCCCGAATCGGAGAAAACCCTTAGATCTAGATCCAAGAGCATTAAAAAAGGGAAAGAGATGGCCGGAAGAGATCTCCAAGCTGAGTTGGATGAGGCTTTAGAGCAAATTAGGCTAAGAGATGAGCTCTTGGAGGAAGAAAGGAGACTTGCCAATGAGAGGCAAGAAGCAACTAGGAGGGAGATTGATGAGATTAGGCAAGCCTTTGTGCAAGGAGAGCTTAATCGTCAACAACCTCCACCTCCTCCACCACAACCGCAGCCGGCAGCGAATGTTAGGGTTGTGCCCATTGCAATTGAAGAACCACAAATATTAGGGAGACGTATGGATCCGGCACAAAGAGCACACCGTCCGGGTGTGAACTTAGGAGATCCCGCAACCCACAACTACGAACTCCGCCCTCAAGTTCTACAAATGATCCGGCATAATCAATTTGGAGGGATGGAAGGAGAGTCTCCTCATCAACACTTGATGAACTATGAGATTTTGATGGAGACTCTTAGACCGCCAAGATTGGAGAACAACAACCATAAGCTTAGGGCTTTTTCCTTCTCTCTTAAGGATAAAGCCTTGGCTTGGTATCAATCTATTCCACAAGGGCGAGTTAGTACTTGGGAGGAGATGACAACCGAGTTTTTGACTAAGTTCTTCCCACCTTCCAAGACTACCGAGTTAAGAGGGAAGATAAATGCCTTCGTGATGAAGGATAGAGAGAGTTTATTCAAGTCTTGGGAGAGGTTCAAAGATCTTCTCCTAGATTGTCCACACCATGGTATACCAAAAATTGAGCTATTGGAGATCTACTTCAAGGGACTTGATGAAGATAGCCAATTCAAGCTCCAATCTCTTTCCGGTGGGACTTTCATGGAAAAGCATGTGGATGAAGCTTGGGAGTTTGTGGAGAAACAAGCTCTAGTGATTGAAAAATACTCCCATAGGAAGAGTGAAGGGAGAAAGGCGGGAGCATATGAGGTGAGTGAAGTCACCATGAGCAACTTCAAGCTTGATGCCATCAATAATGAATTGAAGTCCTTGAGAGAGTTGTGTGCTACAACTTTGAAGAACCAAGCAACTCCTCAAGTGCAAGTGCAAGCAAACTTGTCTTCCAAGGAGGAAGATGTGAATTACATGGGAAGGGGCAATTATAACAACTACCAAGGCCCAAGGAACTTCAACAACAACCGGCAATTCAACAATTACCGGCCCAACCATAACCATCCCGGGTTTTCCTACTCTAACCCGGATGGAGCCTTGAACCCTCCCGCTTCCACAAGCACAACTCCACCACCAAAAGCTTCACAAGAACTTCCACCCGGATTTACTCAACCTCCAAAGGATAGAACCGAAATGATGTTTGAAGAATTGCTTGGTAGGTTGAGTGGTCTTGAGAGCACGGTGACTTCTATTTCCAAGGCTCAAAAGGTATTGGAAGCACAAGTGTTCCAAAAGGCGGGTGAAGCTTATAGAGATCCGGGAAAGCTTCCCGGAAGAACCAAAGATAACCCAAGAGGCCAAGTGTTGGCTATCACAACGAGAAGTGGTTTGAGCATGAAGGATCCCTTACCTAAGGGAAATGACAAAGGGAAGCAAGTGGTGAATGAAGAAGAGTCATTGCAAGAAGATGGAGGAAAGAGCAAGGAAGATGAGCCATCATATGTGGCACCACCTCCATACAAGCCACCACTACCGTTCCCTCAATCACGAGCAAGAGCTCGTTTGGACAAGCACTTTGGTAAATTCCTTGAACTTATGTCTAAATTGCATATTAACATTCCGTTCATGGATGTTATTCTAGGTATGCCGGCGTATGGCAAATTCTTGAAGGAAATACTCTCCAACAAGAGGAAGTTGGAGGAGTATGGGGAAGTAAGGATGACAAAGAGATCCTCGGAGTTGATTCAAACGATGAAGGAGGAGATGCCTCCTAAGCTAAGAGATCCAGGATCCTTTTGTGTGCCAATCGGAGTAGGAGAAGTGAAGTATGACGCCCTATGTGATCTTGGGGCAAGTGTAAGCATCATCCCGCTTGCACTTTGCAACAAGGTTGGGCTAGGAGAGCCAAAGCCGGTCAAGATGACCCTTTACATGGCGGACCGCTCAATCACTCATCCGGTTGGGATCTTGGAAGATATTCCGGTGCAACTAGGGAAGTTCTATGTGCCCATAGACTTCGTTGTTTTGGATATCCCGGCGGACTATCCGGTCCCTATCATTTTGGGAAGACCTTTCCTAGCTACTTCCGGATGTTTGGTGGATTGCAAGAATGGAGTTCTCTCTTTCAACATTGGAGAAGAGAACATCAAGTTTAATTTGTCCACAATGGTGAAGGGGCCAGCCCTAGGGGAAGATGTCTTCAACATTGTTGAAGAAGAGGAGTCTAGAGAGGTTGTGAGCTCAATCTTGCTCAAAGATCCACTTGAGAGGGTTCTTAGCTCAAGTTTGATGGAGGAAGGAGTTGAGGAAGGTAGCAATGAAGTAATCAAAGCCTTGAATGCATTGAACGAGCTACCAAGTGTTGGATTTGAAGTGCTAAAGGAAGAGAAAAGCAGGCAGACAAATCGGACTGGGGGGCCAGATCGGCCGATTTTCTGACTTATACTAAAGTTTCATCAAATTCTGCAAAAACAGAAACTCAGATCGACCTACCCTCAGGAAAATCGGCCAATTTTTCTGACTGGGCCGATTTTCCTGAGTCTTTTGAGCATCATCCACTTGCTTGTGAGCAATCATCAAGGGACTTGGAGGAGGCTTCCATGGCTTTGCAATCATCTCAACCTACATTGTATGGATCATCTCCAACCGAAAAAGGTCCTCCTCAACTTGATCTTAAACCTCTTCCTTCTCATTTAAAGTATGCTTTCCTTGGTTCAAATTCTACTTATCCGGTGATTGTGAATGCATCTTTGAATGATGATGAGCTTACTAGATTGTTGAATGAATTGAAACTGCATAGAAAGGCAATAGGATACACCATTGATGACCTTGTCGGCATTAAGCCTTCTTTGTGCATGCATAAGATAATGATGGAAGATAACCATAAACCCTCTATTGAACATCAAAGAAGATTGAATCCTATAATGAAAGAGGTAGTTAAGAAGGAGATCATTAAGTTGCTAGATGCGGGAATCATCTACCCTATTTCGGATAGTAAATGGGTTAGTCTCGTACATGTGGTTCCTAAGAAAGGTGGGATAACCGTAGTAACTAATGAGAACAATGAACTAATCCCAACTAGGACGGTTACAGGATGGAGGATGTGTATTGATTATAGGAAGCTTAACATGGCCTCTAGGAAAGATCACTTCCCCCTTCCCTTTATTGACCAAATGCTAGAGAGATTAGCTCAACATTCCCATTTTTGTTACCTAGATGGTTATAGTGGATTTTTCCAAATCCCTATCCACCCCGATGACCAAGAAAAAACCACATTTACATGTCCATGGGGAACTTTTGCATATAGGAGAATGCCATTTGGGTTGTGTAACGCACCCGCCACCTTTCAAAGGTGTATGATGGCCATATTTTCTGAATATATTGAGAATATCATGGAGGTGTTTATGGATGACTTTTCTGTTTATGGATCTTCCTTTGATAATTGCTTAGCTAACTTGTCTTTGGTTCTTAAGAGATGTGAGGAGACAAATCTTGTCTTAAATTGGGAAAAATGCCACTTCATGGTAAGTGAAGGTATTGTGTTGGGACATTTGGTGTCCAACCGTGGCATTGAGGTTGATAGGGCCAAGATTGAAACGATAGAGAAGTTGCCACCACCTACCTCGGTGAAGGGGGTAAGAAGCTTTCTAGGGCATGCTGGTTTTTACCGGAGATTCATTAAAAATTTCTCTAAGATTTCTAAGCCTCTTACTAACCTACTAATGAAAGACGTTGAGTTTGTTTTCTCCAAAGATTGCCTTTAAGCATTTTGTAGGTTGAAGAATGCTTTGATCTCCACACCTATCATGCAACCTCCGGATTGGAGCTTACCATTTGAAGTGATGTGTGATGCAAGTGATGTGGCCGTTGGGGCTGTTTTAGGACAAAGGAAAGATGGGCGTACACATGCCATCTATTATGCTAGCAAGACGCTAGATGATGCCCAACTTAACTATGCCACAACCGAGAAAGAGTTGCTAGCGGTGGTGTATGCATTTGAGAAGTTCCGCTCATATCTTGTTGGAGCGAAGGTCATAGTGTATACGGATCATGCTGCGATCCGTTATCTCCTTACAAAGAAGGATGCCAAGCCTAGGTTGATTCGCTGGATCTTTCTTCTTCAAGAGTTTGATTTGGAGATCCGGGACAAGAAGGGATCCGAAAATTCAGTGGCGGATCACCTTAGTAGACTCCCACCATTAGAGCTTGATAGAGATGACATCCCGATTGATGACTCATTCTGGGAAGAGCAATTGCAAATGGTGGAAATATGCTTGTTCCAAGTGTCTAGAGGAAGTGAGCCATGGTATGCCGACATTGTTAACTACCTAGTGTGTGAGGAAGTGCCTCCCGGATTGTCATATGTCCAAAGGAAGAAGATCTTCAAAGATGTGAGGCACTACTATTGGAGTGAACCGCTTTTGTTCAAGAGAGTGCCGGATGGAGTCTTTAGAAGATGCATACCGGAGGATGAGGTGGAGAGTGTGATCCGCCATTGTCATTCTTTGCCATGTGGAGGGCATGCTAGCTCACACAAAACATGTGCTAAGGTGTTGCAATCGGGTTTCTTTTGGCCAAGTTTGTTCAAGGATGTGCAAAACTTTGTGGTAGCTTGTGATGCTTCCAAAGGACGGGCAACATCTCAAGGAGGAATGAAATGCCCTTGAACAACATACAAGAGGTGGAGATATTTGATGTGTGGGGTGTGGACTTCATGGGACCATTCCCTTCTTCATGTGGCAACCTCTACATCCTATTGGCGGTAGACTATGTTTCGAGATGGGTGGAGGCAATCGCCTCTCCCACAAATGATGCCAAGGTTGTAGTGCGGTTCTTCAACCGAGTGATCTTCCCTAGGTTTGGAACACCAAGGGTGATCATAAGTGATGGAGGGAAGCACTTCACTAATAGGAACTTTGGAGCACTTTTGGCTAAGTATGGGGTGACTCATAAGGTGGCAACACCCTACCATCCCCAAACTAGTGGCCAAGTGGAGATCTCCAACCGGGAGATAAAAGGGATCCTTGAGAAGACGGTTTCTAGAACAAGAAAGGATTGGGCTATGAAGCTTGATGATGCCTTGTGGGCTTATAGGACCGCTTTCAAGACACCAATTGGCACCACTCCCTACAAGCTAGTTTATGGCAAGTCTTGCCACCTTCCGGTAGAGATGGAGCATAGAGCATATTGGGCTATAAGGTGGTTGAATTTTGACCTCAAGGAGGCCGGTGAGAAGCGGTTGCTAGACATGAACGCCCTTGAAGAGATCCGGTTGGATGCTTATGAGAATGTCCGGATCTACAAGGAGAGGACCAAGCGTTGGCATGACAAGCGCCTCATCCCAAAGGAGTTGAATGAGGGTGACCTAGTGCTTCTCTTCAACTCGAGGCTGCGGCTCTTCCCTGGAAAGCTCAAATCAAGATGGATGGGTCCCTATGTTGTGAAGAAGGTATTTCCTCATGGAGCGGTGGAGATAGGAGGAGATCATTGTGGTAACTTCAAGGTGAATGGGCACCGTTTGAAGAAGTACATTCCGGAAGCCCCGGTGGAAGTGATTGCTCCACTTCACCTTGAGTGAAACGCTCCTGAATTTGGTCGAGCTAATGACCTTAAAGAAGCGCTTAATGGGAGGCAACCCATTGGTACATATTTTTCCCTTTTGTTTTTCTTGCTTTTGTTTGATCTTACTCTTGGTGTGCTTTGTTTTTCTTTTGTGTTTTTGGGTGCTAGATCTTATTGGTTGTCATGTGTAATGAGATGTTGGAGGTCATGTGAAAACCTCATGGAACTGTTGAAGGTACAAGATCCAAGCACATAGACGAGGAGGAAATCACCCAGAAAAATCGGCCTGTTCTACAACCAGATCGGCCGATTTCCTGGGTTGCTGGGCCGATTTTTCCTTCTGTAAAGGAAAGTGATGATCTCCAATCAAGCATGGGTGGAGCGGACGTGGAACTTGGACGGCTTGCGGTGCCAAGCGCGGTTCCGACACCATAATGAACATCAAGAGCTCTCTACCATCCTTGATCGATCATCCACCATCATCATTTGATGTAAACCAAAATACCAAAGCATCACCAATTTTACATTGTGAGGACTCTCTTTCACTTCTTTATTTAGTTTACACATTAGGGACAATGTGTTTCTAAGTATGAGGTGGGGTTTTCATGATCACTTGCATGATTAGCATCTAGGATAGTTTAATATTGTCACATGTTTCATTATGTTTTGCATTGTACATACATATTTCGAAAAATCCAAAAAATCAGAAAATTTTAAAAATTTTAGTGCTTCTAAAGCTTGGGAATGACCTTATGATGAAATTGTCTTGTGAATTGGCTATGGATGGCCTTATGTGTTGAATAGATGAATGCATATGTGGACTTGAAGTACTTATCTTGAACCCCATGAATGATTTGTGATCATGAATGTTTTCCTTGATTGAATTGAGGATTGAAAGTCGAAATTACATGCTAGTTCTTGCACATCATTTAGGAGTGATTAAGGCAATTCATTTTTCTCTACTTCTCATCTTGATCATGTTGTTTGAGCACCTCAATTGATGAAAATTTTGACCTCTTTTGACCCATCCGGGAATAGGAGCATGCTAGTGTGTTGACGTGTGTGAAAAGCAAGTGTGGGGTGAAGTTGTTGATGAATGAATGATGTGAATGAAGTGCTGAATTTGTTGTGAAAAGTGTAGACAAAAATATAGGTTTGGGGACATTGGTTTAAATGACAAGTAACTCGGCACACTTCACATAATCGGGTGTTGGTGTCTTGCCAAAGTCAAATAAACCGATAGTCCTAACGAGTTTTGGTATGTGTGCCCGGTGTGGATGCACCTCGAAAAATAAAAAAAGCCCGAGGACGGCTAATCACCAAGGTTTCGGCTTTTGTACACCAATGCCATTGTCTCAAAAATAAGTGAAAAAGAAAAGAAAACAAAGAAAAGATGGAGAAAATTTTACACTTGTTGGGAAGTTGAGCAAAAATGAAATTGTGGAGTTAGTTCCTTTTCCGGATTAGCATCACATGACCTAAAAATTCCCACCTAATCACAACGTTTCTTAGCCTCTTCTTTCCTAAGTCCTTGTGACCTAAATGCATGTGTGTAAGACTTAGTGATCTAGATTGGATATACTCATGATCATCTTGACTTCTTCATTTTCACCTCTCATGCATGCTTTCTAGTTAAGTATAATTGTCTTTCCATGCCTTCATTCATTTGATGCATGAGTGCTTGTCCATTGCCATGAAACATGACTATGAAGGTGATCCAATGTTAGAAGCACAATTCCAAAAAGATTTTATATTTTTCTGCATGCATAAATCATGTCATCTCTTGGTCTATAGTTGGATCTTGCTCGGGGACGAGCAAATCTTAAGTATGGGGTATTTTGATAACGTGATTTATGACGTTAGTATAGGCATACATTTAGATAGTTTTCTCCGTTATTCATGCACATTTTGGCACTAGTTCATGACGTTTACACTCATTTCATGCATATTCCTAGAAAAGACGTCTACACGATCTTTTGTCGGTATTGTAGGTATTTCGGGGGTCTTTTGGACATTAACCGATGCATTCGAAGGCCAAGCCTCATGGTGGTACACATCCAAAGCTTGGAAGGAGCATATTTGGAGCAACAAAGGACACAAAGACCACTATTGATGCAAGCAATGGAGCAACTCATGGCTAGACAATCATAGCATGCTTCTGTTGAAGAAAATCGGACCATCACTCAGGAAAATCGGCCGATTTTCCTGAGTAGGTCGATTTTTAGGCCTTCAACAGCTTAACCCACGTGTCTCACGATCTCTTGATCCGGCCTTGCTCTTGGTGGAGAATATAAGTGGGCCTGCAAGCTGTTGCTGATATCTCTCCTCTCCCACATTCTCATTCACAGCTCATTGGATTGGGGATAGACTTGGAGAAGAAGAAAAACTCTCTCAAATTGAAGGAAGAAGAAGAACACCAATCTAAGAGTGATAGTGAGGTTTTGAGTGATTTTGAGTGATTTTTGGAGTCTTTGATTGAAGAACTATTGCAAGGATTGTTATGAACGTTTTGGAACTTCATTTGAAGGGTTGTAAGTCTTGCTAAAACTTAGATTCAGCTGAGATTTATTGTTTTACTTGCTTATCTTTCATCATCCATCTATGAAAACCATGTATGCTTGTGTGATGATTTTGGATCTTGATATGCATATTATTGACTAGTTTATTGTGATTCTGGAGTGATGGATTGATGGTTATGGCTTGGGTGATGATAGGATGGACTTATATGTTAGTTTAGGATGATTTGATTGCACAAAACCTAATCCAGAGAGAAAAATCGGGCTGTTCTTCAGCCATATCGGCCAATTTAGGCATGATCCACCCGATTTTCCTCTCTGTTGCTCTTTAATTGATGAATCTGTATGTTAGGGTGTTAGGTTGTTGAAATCCTAGTGTTTATTAAGCTTAATTTAGCTTAGGATCATCTAATGCTATCAACCTAAGTAAGGGAAGAGATCTAACCGATGATTTCCGATCTTAGATACCTAAGATGATGAATTCTAGGTAGTAGTGAGCCTCACAAGCCGCTATTGGATTGAGTGTGCTAGGATTATTGCTTGAGACTTACTTTTTCGAGACTTACCCGGTAAGGAGAGGTTTGCCACTTAAGTAGTGTCCGGTTTGTGTAGAATTCCCTACTTTAGCCCCTTGAGACCTACCCGGTAATAGGAGTTTGATTCGGGATTAGAGAAGTGAGTGACCTACCCGGTAATTGCTTCCATTAGTGAAACACCCTTTCCCAACTCCGCAACTTTGTCCTTAGAATCCTTAGAACCTTGAGTCCAATGCCATAACCGGAAATCTTGACCTCTAGAATCCAATTTCCTCTCTTTGATTACATATCTTGTACTTGTGTTACTTGTTTACCTTGCTAGCTTGAGTTGTTAGTTTGTTTTGATATCTTGCTTGATTTGTGATCTTGCTTGATCACCACAAAAACCAACCAAAAAAACCGAGATTTTCATTTCTTTGTTCCTTGATCTTTTCTTAGACTAGATCCACACTATCTATACTCACTTGTTGACTCGATTTCACCTCAGTCTTCGTGTTCGACCTCAGAATACTATCCCTACTACAAACGTCCCGTACACTGCGGGTTCGCTAGGAGTTAGGAGAAATATAACGAGTATAAATTTAAAACCTATTGCGTATCACACACATCCTGAGCGTAACAGTAATTCTGGACATATGGGGAAATTTTCACTTTTTTCCCCGGGCAATTATTTTTACCCTCCGGTGTTATTTGGAGCATTTGGGAGCTCCAGTTAATAAAAATGCAGTTGAGAGAAATGATCTGGACATCGGATATGTCTTAGATATGAAATAACTTGGAGAGGCAAAACGGCCAAAAGAGTCGCTATTTCGTTTCTTAACAGCTAAGAAAGACGGCTTAGGAATACACGTTTTTCGAGACAGTTGTGGAATAATTATCCCTACAATATTCCAGATTTATTATACCAATTTCGAGAAGTTTGGAGAATGGGGTTCAACCCGCCTTTGGATCGGTTAAAGGATAATTATCGACTTCGCTAAAGGATAATTATCGTCTTCACTATAAATAGCGGAAAATCATTTTTATTAATTCATTTCCTTTCACGTTTCCCTAAAAACTCTGATTTCTATCAACCTTCAAACTCAGATCTATTCTCCGTTTCTAATCCGATTTCAATTCCGTTTGAGTTTTTGGATTCCTCTCTGCATTCTCTTCATATTGGTACCGAGTTCTGCATTTCCGAGTATATAGAGATCTGGTCGAGCATATATGTCACCAGGACGGTTCCGTCGCTCAGATTCCGGTGAATTTGATGTTGTCCATGCTTAACCTGTGTCGTTGTGATTCTAAATCTTCTTTCAGACCGTCAATCGGGTTAGTAACGAATAAGTTATGAATTTATTCATTTTCCGTATTGCGGCTTAATATAAATTGACCTTAAGTTGGTTAAAATGGATAATTGGAGTTTCCATTATACTCGTTACATTATTCTGGTTATTATAGGCTTTTAGTTTGATGATGATATCATGAGTTGGATATATACCTTGATGTGGCGTTAAGGTTTAGCATGTTATTCGAGGCTTATAGGATGATTATGATCCTTATGGATCCCTTGAGTCTAGGTGTGACCCCTTTGATTGATAGGAGATTGATATATCTCTATTCTTTGTTATTAGGCAGTGTCCCTCTCAGGATTGGAGGTTGATCGTGGTTGAGGTTGTACGAGGTTGAGGTGGACTTACTTAGCTACCATCCTTATATTGGGTGTTTGCATGAGTGGTGTGTGAGTTATGTGCTTGATATGATAGCATGCGATGTCGATTATTACCAACCTATGCTTTATTGATAGCCCCATTGCGTGGCAGTGATAACCCTTCCCTCCATCATGTAAGGGGTTGAGAGGTTCTTTGACGTTAGGCCACCTGGTATACAGGAAAGGTGCAATCCACTTGATAGCATGAATTATAGTCTATATTTTGGGGTTTGTTTGGACGTTTTATCTTCAATAATCTGCATGTTTGTATGTATAATATGTGATTATATTACCATTTCATCTACCTTTGCGAGAATCGAGGTCTACACCTAGTTTTGTTGTAATCGTAGGTAAAATGGCACGTTTTGCACCAAAAAGGAGCAAAAGGAGCTATGGAGTCATTGGAGCTACATTCAGGAACATAAGGAACCATCCAGGAAGCATAGCCATGGATTAGAGATTCACTTTGGACCAGATTCGAGATATCTCACATTCAGTTGTGACTCACCTCGGTTGACCACAGATTCACCTCGACCAAGGTGATCCAGAGAAGTCGACTCGACCGAGGCGAACACCTGGGACGCGGCAAGAATATTTTATTCTTGGCTGAGATCTTTTATCTTTGGAAAGAGATCTTATATTTTTGGGCTTGGCTCTTGGAAGGAAGAAGATATGCTAGATCATATATTTTACCTATTTTTATAGGAAGAGATCTTTCTAAAATATCTTATCTTTGGAGGGTATTTTTCCTATAAAAAGGGTTGGATTTTCCACAAATCCGTACGCTGCATACACCGCTATCACCCCCGCTTCCACCGCAGCAGCCATACTCCAGTTGGGAGATTTGAAGAACCTTTTTGAAGGTTGAAGAAGGAAAATTGTAGCTTTTATAGCTTTTGAAGGGTTTTTGTAAGATTATCTTAGATTCCCTTCCTTGTTGTCTTCCTTTGTTGGATTTATATCCAAGGAACGCTTTTGTTGTGATATTTGATTCAGTTATTGAAGTCTTTTCATTAAATTCTTCTTGTTTAAATATTCACCTTCTTCCCATATACTTGATTAATACTTTCATGATGATGAGTGGCTAATTTCTTTGTGTGATTCTAGGGTGATTGGCTGAAGGTTGTGGGAAAAACAATGATAGAATGATCTTAATCACAGTAGGACCCTGAAAGTTCGAGTCTTTACCTTAACCCTAAGCATCTCGCTCAGTCGATGAACATCTCGGCCGGGGTGGAGTTCGTCTGACCGAGGTGACTTATCTGATCCTAAACTGAGAGTTAAGTGTTAGAGTTTGCCAAATCCTATTCTTATTATACCTTTTCTGGTCCAATGCAAGCTTAGGATGAGACTTACCCGGTAATTCCTTAGTTTGTGTACCTAAGATCATAAGTGTAGGTAATAAAGGTTTGTCCTTTATTGGGGTTTGAGTGTGCTTTCATCCCATCTTTGTGAGTTAGCTTGAGACTTACCCGGTAAAGGTTGATTCTATTCCCTTAGATGGTGTGTTAGTTTGAGGTTATAGTTCTTTATCTTGATTCCTTGAGACTTACCCGGTAATAGGAGTTACGGTTTAGGATTAGTGAGTAGTGAGACTTACCCGGTGATCTATTCCACTTTAGTAACACCTTCCCCATGCAAAAATCTCAGCTTTGTCCGCTTATCTTTAGATCTTGAGTTGGAACCACAACTAGATGCTTTAATCCCTAGAATTGCATGTTTCCTTTATTGACTTCTATATCATCTTTGATTGTTTTAATTGCTTTGTGGTTAGTGATTGCTTAAGCATACCGTAATTGGACTTTGTTTCACTAAGTCCCTGTGATCGACCCCTGGAATTCCTTGCTTTTTACTACGATTGACCCGTACACTACGGGTTCGCATCCTTGTTTTAAGCTTACATCTAGGGTTATAAATTTAAAGCTTGCACACACCGTTTGGAGCGAACACCACTCTCATAGGGTACACGGGTAGTGTGACCGACACTACTTCCAGATGAATAGTAGGCCCAGAGGCGAGGATGATACGGTCCTCGTGTCACATAGTTCCATATACCTATATATATACGTTTTGAGTGAATGACTATTATATAAAGATAATAAAATGGGTAAATGTGTGACAACATGATTATGTGTTTACCTTTCATGATCTATGTTTGTGCTTATGCATTACCTTATATATGTATGGATAGCTAACGGTTTCATACCGTGTTGTAGATGCCTTGCAGGATAGGAGAGCTGCAGAGTGATCTGACAGGTGACAGGCCGAGGACTCTCGTACATTAGGTGGTTATGGTTTTGGGGATATTTTATATACCTCCTGTGAGGATGATGTTTTGTATACCTCCTGTGTGAGGACGATGTTTTATACTCGGCTATGATCTTCTATACCTTTTGATGTACATTTTTATGTATTTATTTTATATTTGTCAATGTCATGTTGTAAGGCTAGGGTCAGGATCCATTGTGAGATCCTAGCCCAATGTGGCATCCCGAGTCCCGTGGATTTGGGTGCTACAGTTTGACTCCTATCCAATATCAAAAGGTGGAGCGTGAATTAGGGTTGAGGTTGAAACCGAGACATATATTGAAATCCGTGCAATTAGATGACCTTGAAAATGTCAAAACCATCCTAAACATTTTCAAACCGGTTTGAAGATGAGGATGAAACAATTTGAAGGAAGAGGGTCATTACAACATACACTTCATACGTTGAAGGAAAGGGGATACTGTGTCAGTGCAAGGAGATGTACGGACTCGGATGAGGTAGCTGATTTTTTTATCTTACATCCCGATTCTAGCCATTTTCTCCACATGTTTCCTTATGTTATTATGATGACTCGACGTATAAGACCAATGAGTAAATATTTTGGTTCTAACTTTGTTTGATAAGCGTCTATCTTATTGCACTACACTTTTACTTAATCCTTCAACCCAACTCTTGATCGGTGGCAATCACATATGGTATTTTATCGTAGCACAAATAACGAAGCCTTTTTAAAGCTCACTTGTGACACCTATTTCATTTCTAGTTGATTACCAATTAATTAACCCTGTTTAAAACAATAAGCGGAAAAGCAGAAAACGTAAATTTTTAAAACTTTATCTTACAACCATATTCACAACATATATACATACTAACATACATCATAAACTCTGTTTAACAAAACACAGCTGTTTAAAACCACACAAAACATCCTAGGCGGTAGCATCCCATAACATCCCACCTGATATGATCTCAAATCCAGGTGTTGGGTCCAATGTCCTTGCCTTGATCAGGCCGAGTCTGAGTAGCTGAAAAAATATGTGGATATAACAACAATGAGCCACACGCTCAGTAAGGGTATACAAATCGCACTCTCCCAATATATATATAAGTATTTAATATCCCGTCCCCAAAGGACACTCTATACCCTTCCTCACATTTCCAAGCACACATACATATCCACATTCACATATCATTCCACAACCAATCATATCACATTTCACATAAACATTCAAGCATGTTATCACACATCACATATAAACATATCATCTCATCACATCATAACATAACATATAACATGCTAGACTCGATCGCATCGATGCATAGGTGATAATTAACTAACTAGCCCCAACTGATCGTACGATATATTTTCTCATTGCTTTCGTATTTCTTTTCTTTCTTTCTTTTTTTTTTTCTTTCGGTTGGCCAACCCGATAGCGTCCTCGGCCCCCTGTAGATCAGGTAGCGACCTCGGCCATCTTGTCCTAAGACCCCCTGTAGATCAGGTTGCGATCTTGGACTATTTTTCTTATCTTGAGGCCCCCTGTAGATCAGGTAGCGACCCCTGACTGTTTTTCTTATCTTGAGGCCCCCTGTAGATCAGGTAGCGACCTCTGAGGCCCCCTGTAGATCAGGTAGCGACCTCGTCCCCCGGAAACCCGTGCGGGACTCAGTTGGGCTAATTAATCAATTACCATCCTATATTATCACTTTCATATCATAACTCAATTTCATGCTTTCATCATATTCTTTCATTACATTCTTTCCACTATCATCTCATGTATCTCATGCATGCTTTCATAAGGAATATCAAGTCATCATCATCGTCGTCTCACTCATATATATATAAGCATGCATACAACCATAACAAACATATATATACACACAAGCATGCATAAAATCATGGCATATTAAATACATAACATATATTAAGCAAGTGTAATTCATATACACTTACCTCGCAGGTAAGAACAATAAAACCTCGCAAACCAACTATTGAGTCCGTTTCCCACTTGGACTATCCTCTTTTATCGTGCTTGGATACGCTCACAAAGAACTAAGTTATAGTTAACCAAAACCTTCAACAACACCTGCGGAGAATATCATATTCCTCGTATTAAACTTCTCGCTTCAAACACCAGTTAAATTCATTCCTTTGAATTTAATTAGCTTATAGCATTTTCTAGAATCCCAATTTAATTAATTAACCTTTAATTAATTAATTAAATTTCGCCAGAACAACGTTTTGCCCACAGGCAATTTCTGAACCCATCTGTCATCAAATCTTAACAAACAAACAGCCCATAATCACCAGAATAAAGTAACGAGCATAATGGAATTTCCAATTATCCATTTTGGCAAGCCTAAGGTCAATTTAGTCAAATCGCAATACGGAAAACGAATAAATTCATAACTTATTCGTTACTAACCCGATTGACGATCCGAAAGAAGATTCGGAATCACAACGACGCAGGCTACGCTCGGACACCATCAAATTCACCGGAATCTGAGTGACGGAACCTCCCTAGTATCATATATGCTCGACCAGACCTTCCCTTGCTCGGAAATGCAGAAACTCGGTACCAAAATGAAGAGAATGAAGAGAGGAATCCAAAAACTCAAACGGATTTGAAATCGGATTAGAAACGAAGAGTAGATCTGAGTTTGAAGGTTGAGAGAAATCAGAGCTTTTACGAGGAAACGTGAAAGAAAATGAATTAATAAACGATATTTCAGCTATTTATAGCGAAGACGATAATTATCCTTTAGCGGAGTCGATAATTATCCTTTTACCGATCCGAAAGCAGTTTAAGCCCCCTTCTCCAAACTTCTCGAAATTGGAATAATAAATTTGGAATATTGTATGGATAATTATTCCGCAATTGTTTCGAAAAACGCGTATTCCTAAGCCGTCTTTCTTAGCCGCTAAGAAACGAAATAGCGACTCTTTTAGCCGTTTTGCCTTTTCATGTTTTTTCATATCTAGGACATGTCCGATGTCCTGATCATTTCTCTCAACTGCATTTTTATTAATTGAAGCTCCCAAATGCTCCAAATAACACCGGGTTGTAATATCATCTAGGAGCAAGTTACCTCGAGAGGTATCTCGTGTTAAGACGGATTTAATTCCTTAAAATTCTCGATTAGGTCATCTTAGATTTTTGACTGTTACAAATATCTCCCACTTTAAGAAATTTCGTCCCGAAATTTAAGAAAGGACGTAGAACCAAACTCGTAGATATATCAAAAGGATACACAACCGGATCACAATTTCTCGAGGTTCTTACTCAAAAAGATAGGGGTATTTCGCTCTCATATCCCGGTCGGTCTCCCATGTAGCCTCTCGAGCTGAATGATGTCCCCATCTGACCTTCACCGTCGTAATCTCCTTGTTTCTCAATCTTCGAACTTGCCTGCCTAAAACCTCAACTGGTTCCTCTGGGTAGGACAAGTTCTCAGATACTTCTATCTCAGGTTCGGGAATGATATGACTCGGATCTGACCTATACCTCCGTAGCACCGATACATGAAAGACGTCATGCAATCTTGATAACTCTGGTGGTAACGCCAACCTATACACAAGTGGTCCGACATTCTCTAAGATTTCATATGGACCAATGTATCTCGGTGCTAACTTCCCATGCCTACCAAATCTCATAACTCCCTTCCAAGGAGATACCTTCAAAAACACTCTATCGCCTATCTCATATGTCATCTCTCGTCTATGGCGATCAAAGTAGCTCTTCTAACGATCGTGTGCTGCCTTCAAGCAGTGCTTTACTACTTGTACTTTCTCTATTGTCTGTTGTACAAGTTCAGGACCCTCTATCTGTCGCATGCCCTCAAAATCCCAACATACAGGTGTGCGACACTTCCTTCCATACAAGGCCTCGTAAGGGGCCATACCAATACTTGAATGGAAACTGTTACTATACGCAAATTCGAGCAATGGCAGGTTAGAATCCCAGTTACCTTTAAGCTCCAAAACATAAGATCTCAACATCTCCTCTAAGGTCTTAATCGTTCTCTCTGATTGTCCGTCTGTCTGAGGATGAAATGCGTACTGAAATGCAATCTTGTACCTAAGGCATTTTGCAGACATTCCCAGAAATGCGAGGTAAACCTCGGATCTCTATCGGATACAATCAATACAGGGACTCCATGCAGTCGAACAATCTCTCTCACATACAACTCTGTCAGCTCGTCTAAGGAGTTATCTTGTCTCATCGGTAGAAGTTAGCAGATTTCGTCAATCTGTCTACAATCACCCATACCGTGTCATTCTTTCTGAAAGTCCTAGGAAGTCCAACAACAAAATCCATTGTAATCCGCTCCCACTTCCACTCAGAAACTGATAAAGATTGTAACTTTCCTGCCGGTGCTTGGTGTTCAGCCTTCACTTGCTGACACACTAGACATCGAGCCACAAAATCAGCTACCTCTCGTCTCATCCTGGGCCACCAATAGATCTTCCTCAGGTCATTAAACATCTTCGTACTCCCAGGATGCATGGAATACCTCGAGGAATGTGCCTCTTTAAGTAGCTTCTTCTTCAACTCCTCAGTGTTTGGCACGCATATTCGTGCACCTCTGTATAACACTCTCTGATCAGACAACTGGAAGTGTGTAGTGGTAGCATCTCCCACTTTAGCTTTCAACTTCTTCAATGTATCATCCTCATCTTGTCTAATTGAAATCTCATCAAGAATCAACGGTCTTACCTGAATGTTCGCTATCAACTCAGATCCTCTTACATCCATCTCTACTCTTGTAACTATGAGAGCTTATAGATGCTCAACTTTGTAGTTGACCTTACCGCCTTGGTCACTGCTCTTTCTGCTGAGAGCGTCAGCTACCACATTCGCCTTTCCTGGATGGTACTCTATAGTACAATCATAATCCTTGAGTAACTCCATCCATCTTCTCTGCCTCAGATTCAGATCCCTTTGAGTGGGAATATACTTCAGGCTTTTATGGTCGGTAAACACCGGAAATGTATCACCATAAAGATAGTGCCTCCAGGTCTTAAGAGCATGAACTATAGCAGCAAGCTCTAGTTCGTGTGTAGGGTAGTTCTGCTCACGAGGTCTCAACTATCTAGATGTATATGCTATCACCTTCCCTTCCTGCATTAGAACTCCTCCTAAGCCACTCCCAGATGCGTCGGTGTAAACTACAAAGTTACCCTTATTTGAGGGTACAACCAGAATAGGGAACGTTGTCAATCTTTTCTCAAGTTCTTCAAAGCTCTCTTGACAACTGTTGTCCCCATACAAACTGTTGGTTCTTCTTTAGCAAGTTAGTCAATGGGCGCGCGATAATCGAGAAGTTCTTTACAAACCGCCTGTAATAACCCGCAAGTCCTAAGAAGCTACGAATCTCTATAATGCTCTTCGGAATTTCCCATTCTGTAATAGCCTTGATCTTGGATGGATCAGGTTGTATACCATCTCGTGATATCACATGCCCTAGAAAGGCAATCTGATCCGTCCAAAACTCGCACTTGCTGAACTTCGCGTACAACTGTCTCTCCCTCAGAATCCCTAAGATACGTCTCAAATGTTCTCTATGAATATCTGCATCTCGGGAATATATCAAGATATCATCAATGAAGAACACGACAAACTGATCTAGATAAGGTTGGAAGATCGAATTCATCAACGCCATGAATGCTGCAGGTGCATTCGTCAACCCAAAAGGCATAACTGTAAACTCATAGTGTCCATACCGAGTACGAAAAGTTGTCTTCGGTATTGAATTCTCTGCTATCCTCAACTGCCAGTATCCCGATCGAAGGTCAATCTTTGAAAACACTGTAGCACCCCTTAACTGATCAGGCAAGTCCTCTATCCTCGGTAAGGGATACTTGTTATTGATTGTGATTTTGTTCAGCTGACGGTAGTCTATGCACAATCGTAAACTACCGTCCTTCTTCTTCACAAAAAGCACTGGTGCACCCCAAGGAGAAATACTCGGGCGTATAAAACCCTTCTCGAGCAACTCTTCTAGTTGTTTCTTTAACTCCTTTAGCTCTAGTGGAGCCATCCTGTAAGGAGCAATTGATATAGGTGTTGCACCTAGTAATGCTTCAATCTCGAAGTCTACCTCTCTACTCGGAGGTAAACCGGTAAATCATCAAGGAAAACATTAGGAAATTCTCTGATAACATCCACCTCAGATACTCTCGGACTAACAATCGTAGAATCTGACACACTAGCCAGATAAGCTTGTCGAAGTAATCTAAAAGTTTTCACTGTAGATATGAGGCAAGCAGGAATCATATTCCTCTCACATGTCAGAATCACCTCTCTCACCCCATCTACCTCCATGGTGACTTCCTTTGTATAACAATTAATCAATGCTTTATGAGTGGATAACAATCCATACCTAATATCACATCAACCTCTCTCAAGAAATCATCTCATGTCAGCACAAGTGGTATACTATGGCCATTAGGGACCGTGTCCCGTCAATTTCTAGTTGCTTCCTCAAGCAAGGATATAACATATTGTACCCATCACTCAGTAGCGCAGATAACTCCATCTAGAATGGACTCAGTGTTCCTCAATCACTCATCCACTACTAATGGATCAGTGGTCCTCTGAAACGGCTTATCTCCTTGGCGGAGAATCTTCTCGAAATTCTTGTCCATCTTTACTAGAGTAATACCCGCCTAAGACACTGTTGTGTCTATGGTGGTATAAATTCTCTCAAATATATCACTAAATCATATATACCAACCATATCTGATGGTGGTAGTGATATTGGCTAAACTGGCACCATAGGGTACTCCTGATCATTTCTACCCTGAGCATGTACACACTCAGTCGACCCTTTGGCTGTGCTCCGCCATCTAAAAGAAAAAGAAATTTTCAAAAGCTTTTCAGAAAACTTCCCACAACCCCAAGCCAAGGAATCATATCCCTGCTCTGATACCAACCAAATGTGACGCCTCCTATTTCATTTCTAGTTGATTACCAATTAATTAACCCTGTTTAAAACAATAAGCGGAAAAGCAGAAAACGTAAATTTTTAAAACTTTATCTTACAACCATATTCACAACATATATACATACTAACATACGTCATAAACTCTGTTTAACAAAACACAGCTGTTTAAAACCACACAAAGCATCCTAGGCGGTAGCATCTCATAACAGCCCACCTGATATGATCTCAAATCCAGGTGTTGGGTCCAATGTCCTTGCCTTAATCAGGCCGAATCTGAGTAGCTGAAAAAATATGTGGATATAACAACAATGAGCCACACGCTCAGTAAGGGTATACAAATCGCACTCTCCCAATATATATAAGTATTTAATATCCCGTCCCCAAAGGACACTCTATACCCTTCCTCACATTTCCAAGCACACATACATATCCACATTCACATATCATTCCACAACCAATCATATCACATTTCACATAAACATTCAAGCATGTTATCACACATCACATATAAACATATCATCTCATCACATCATAACATAACATATAACATGCTAGACTCGATCGCATCGATGCATAGGTGATAATTAACTAACTAGCCCCAACTGATCGTACGATATATTTTCTCATTGCTTTCGTATTTCTTTTCTTTCTTTCTTTTTTTTCTTTCGGTTGGCCAACTCGATAGCGTCCTCGGCCCCTGTAGATCAGGTAGCGACCTCGGCTATCTTGTCCTAAGACCCCCTGTAGATCAAGTTGCGATCTTGGACTATTTTTCTTATCTTGAGGCCCCCTGTAGATCAGGTAGCGACCCCTGGCTGTTTTTCTTATCTTGAGGCCCCCTGTAGATCAGGTAGCGACCTCTGAGGCCCCCTGTAGATCAGGTAGCGACCTCGTCCCCCGGAAACCCGTGCGGGACCCAATTGGGCTAATTAATCAATTACCATCCTATATTATCACTTTCATATCATAACTCAATTTCATGCTTTCATCATATTCTTTCATTACATTCTTTCCACTATCATCTCATGTATCTCATGCATGCTTTCATAAGGAATATCAAGTCATCATCATCGTCGTCTCACTCATATATATATAAGCATGCATACAACCATAACAAACATATATATACACACAAGCATGCATAAAATCATGGCATATTAAATACATAACATATATTAAGCAAGTGTAATTCATATACACTTACCTCGCAGGTAAGAACAATAAAACCTCGCAAACCAACTATTGAGTCCGTTTCCCACTTGGACTATCCTCTTTTATCGTGCTTGGATACGCTCACAAAGAACTAAGTTATAGTTAACCAAAACCTTCAACAACACCTGCGGAGAATATCATATTCCTCGTATTAAACTTCTCGCTTCAAACACCAGTTAAATTCATTCCTTTGAATTTAATTAGCTTATAGCATTTTCTAGAATCCCAATTTAATTAATTAACCTTTAATTAATTAATTAAATTTCGCCAGAACAACGTTTTGCCCACAGGCAATTTCTGAACCCATCTGTCATCAAATCTTAACAAACAAACAGCCCATAATCACCAGAATAAAGTAACGAGCATAATGGAATTTCCAATTATCCATTTTGGCAAGCCTAAGGTCAATTTAGGCAAATCGCAATACGGAAAACGAATAAATTCATAACTTATTCGTTACTAACCCGATTGACGATCCGAAAGAAGATTCGGAATCACAACGACGCATGCTACGCTCGGACACCATCAAATTCACCGGAATCTGAGTGACAGAACCTCCCTAGTATCATATATGCTCGACCAGACCTTCCCTTGCTCGGAAATGCAGAAACTCGGTACCAAAATGAAGAGAATGAAGAGAGGAATCCAAAAACTCAAACGGATTTGAAATCGGATTAGAAACGAAGAGTAGATCTGAGTTTGAAGGTTGAGAGAAATCAGAGCTTTTACGAGGAAACGTGAAAGAAAATGAATTAATAAACGATATTTCAGCTATTTATAGCGAAGACGATAATTATCTTTTAGCGGAGTCGATAATTATCCTTTTACCGATCCGAAAGCGGTTTAAGCCCCCTTCTTCAAACTTCTCGAAATTGGAATAATAAATTTGGAATATTGTATGGATAATTATTCCGCAATTGTTTCGAAAAACGCGTATTCCTAAGCCGTCTTTCTTAGCCGCTAAGAAACGAAATAGCGACTCTTTTAGCCGTTTTGCCTTTTCATGTTTTTTCATATCTAGGACATGTCCGATGTCCTGATCATTTCTCTCAACTGCATTTTTATTAATTGAAGCTCCCAAATGCTCCAAATAACACCGGGTTGTAATATCATCTAGGAGCAAGTTACCTTGAGAGGTATCTCGTGTTAAGACGGATTTAATTCCTTAAAATTCTCGATTAGGTCATCTTCGATTTTTGACTGTTACATCACTCATAGTGAACTCGTGTGCCATGAATACGAAATCAGTTGTGAATGTTTTATTTGAAATTGTGATGCCGAAAATCTCTAACAACGGCATATTATATCTACAAATAATACAAACGAAGGATTAAGTAAAATTGTTGTGCAATAAGATAGACGTTTGTCAAACAAAGTTAGAACAAGAATACTTACTCATTGGTCTTATACATCGTAACTTCGAGTTCATCACAATAACATAAGAGAACATGTGGAACAAATACCTAGATTCGGGATGTGAGATACAAAAAAAAAATAGACACCTCATCGGAGTCCAGACATCTCCTTGCACTCACATAGTATCCTTGTGCCTTCAACATATAAAGTGTTTGTTGTAATGACACTCTTCCTTCAACTTATTTCATCCTCATCTTCAAACATGTATTGTAAATTTTCCAGATGGTTGTGACATTTTCAAGATCGTCTAGTTGCATGGATTTCAATATATGCCTCGGTTTCAACTTCGACCCCAATTCACGCTCCTCCTTTGATATTGGATAGGAGTCAAACGTTACGCTGCCAAAATTTAATTAATTAATTAATTAATTAAAGGATTAGTTAATGAAATTAAGATTGAGGAAATGTTGTAAGCTAACTAATTCAAAGGAATGAATTTAAATGATGTTTGAAGCGAGAAATTTAATACGAGGAATATGATATTCTCAAAAAGTGTTGTTGAAGGTTTTGACCTAACAATAACTTAGTTGCTTTGTGAGCGTATCCAGGTAAGTTTTCGGACTTGCTTAGCTTCGATCTGCAGAAACCCGTGCCTGAAAGATTTATATCTTGTTGTGTTGATTTTTGAATGATGTTATGCATTGTGATGTATTATGTGTGAAGCATGCTTGATGTGTTTTATGATGAACATGATGATGTGATGTGTAAAGCATGCTTAATGTTAATGTTATTGTTATGATGAACATGACGATGTGATGTGTAAAGCATGTTTAAAGTTATTGTTGTGTATATCATGCCATCGTTATGAGAAATAATTAAATTGACAAGACCTAGCCTATTGAGGCGTGGTAATGTACGATATGATAAGCTTTTTGAGCCGTGTTGTAACACCCCAAATTCGTAAGACTCGGAGTGCTACAGGGCTAGGACCTCACAATGGGTCATGACCCTAGCCTGACAACAAGTTCACTAGATCTTAAATTAAGACACAAATAAATATAAAACAACCTTTATAAACAGGAAACATTAAGTATCATAATACATACACAACCCACAACCGAGTATAAAACATCATCAACGTATATATACATAACCCAAAAACCCACAACATCCTAGATGTACGGAAGTCCTCGGCTGATCACTCCTCTAGGTCACTCTACAGTCTTCCTAACCTGCAGAGGATCTACAACACGGTTTGAAATAGTTAGCTAACAATTCATATATGAGATCTGCATAAGCACATACATACATCAGAATAACGATAAACACCAAGCATGCTATCACACATTTACCCATTTAATTATCTTTACAACGTTATACACTCAAAACCATATTTATGGTTGTGACACGAGAAGTATACCATTCTCGCCTCTAGGTACCATAGCCATCTGGAGTGGAATCAGGTGCACACCCCCGTAGGCCATATGTATATGGGAAGGTGACGTGCCTTGCCCGTATACCAGGTATGGCCTGCCCTCAGAAAACTTCTCATGCTCCTTACAAGATGAAAGAGAAAGGTTATCATCGCCCGCTTCAAGGGAGCCAGTCATGTCGGTAATAATCAATATCGCATGTTATAAAGCTTATAACAATCACCACTCGTGCATACATCCAATATAGGAATGCAACTAAGTAAGTCCTACGGATTTAGCTGAATCCAAATATCCACAACAATCGATCAACCTCGAATTCCCGTAGGAGTAATCACCACGCTTGATAAACAAGGCATAAACATCAATCATCGGAACACATGCTAGATAACTCTACTTCTAGCCTCATAGATCCTCAAAGATCATAACTATCAATCCATAAACTCAACATCTCACAATTCCTCAAACCTCTCAAGGTATCATCTAATCAACATTCCTCAATCTCAATTCTAATCCCAATTTAATTAATTAATTAACTTTCACCAAATTGACATTTTGCCCGAGGGCAATATCTGAACTCACCTATCATCAGATTTCATCAAACAAATAACCCATAATCACCAGAATAATATAAAGCGCATAATGGAACTTCAAATCATCCATTTTGTCAAGCTTAAGGTCAAAATAGGCCAAATCGCAATACGGAAAATAAATAAATTCATAACTTATTCGTTACTAACCCAATTGAAGATCCGAATTAGAAGATTCGGAATCACAACGACGCAGGCTACGCTCGGACACTATCAAATTCACCGGAATCGGAGCGATGGAACCGGATACGTATCATATATGCTCGGCCAGACCTCTGTTTTCTCGGAAACGCGGAAACTCGGTACAAATATGAAGAGTATCCTGAGCCAATATGTCGCCTAGGTCGCTAGCGTAAGTGAAGGCACTGAGCTTAACCATTAGCCAAGTCGAGCTATTGTAGTGAATGCTGGAGCTTGGCCAAACCCGGAGCACTTGTGCTTGTATGAGAAAGGACACCGAATCTGATGGTTTTCCAGGCTCGGATCACACACCTAATTAGAATGGTAAATGGTTGCATTAACATGAACGGAAAAATGTTGCATGTGGACAGTGGTTAAGATTATAACTCGTCACGAGTAATCCTGGCCCGAGGCTTGATCAGTCTTGCTCCGACCAAAGAGCAAAATGTCTAAATTAACCCAATATGTGCAATGGTGATGCTCACACCAAAGCCAAAACCGTATAAAAAATGATTCCGGATTTGGTGTTGTTCGCTAATTGTAAATTTCATACTACATTCACGGGCATCATTCATTAAAGCATGATATCATCTCATGAGCACGGTAAATGGTATATGGATATATGAGTTGTGTTGTGATGTGATGTGTTGATGTGACCTCTCGTGGATAGATTATGATCGGTAACTAACAGTTTTAAATTGATTCTTTTGAGGTGATGTCGATCATAGGAACACTACAAAGATGTCGGTTGTAGGATGTGGTCAATCGGGGTAGTGTTAACCCAAGGGTTGGTTGAACTTCTTTTGAAACTAATCGCTTGCAAGCGAGTCTTTTGTTACGTGTGTGCAGTTGTGCAAATGTGTTGTTTTCAAGGTGATGTTTCAGTATAGCTGTCCGGTTGTCATGTTTTGAAGTGTCGTTTTGGGATATACATACTAACTGCATGCATGGTTGTTATGCAAAGGTTTCCTAAATGACAAGTTGGATGTTTTCATTATTTCTTCGTGCTTCATTTTGCAAGATCCTATTTGTGAAGTTGTTGTCAGACTAACTGATAAGACTCACTGTGGGGTTCTTAGCCTAGTGACATCTTAGTTACTTAAAGCCCGGTTGTGATAGATATGTGTACTCAAACGACACACAAATACCAGCAAGTGACAATCCGATCAAATTAAGCACAAGGATTCGTCAATCATCACAATCAACCTAATCAAAACAAGTGTTTTAACAAATCCACATATGTATCACCACCACCACCTCCACCACTTTATCAATACAAATCACCACTCTAATAGGTGTTGATATAACGTACCTAATCACAACTTGAATGTGGGTTGTATGTCCTAGGGTTTGTAATTACCCTTTCATCCAAACAATCAAGTACCTAGTAATAACATCCAACTATATATCATCAATACATGAATCAAATTCCCACAACTTATACGACGCGTAGCAATCAGTGTCCAAGTAAGGGTTTAAGAGGACTCACGTATCTAAACCAAACGAATGTAGAATGACGCGTATCGATGTCGTCTCGAGTCTCTTTTCATGTCCGAAAGTGCTTCCGAGGTGCACAAAAGCTAAACAAATCAACTAATCTATATACATATATTAAAGCCAAAGCATTTCCTTCAATGTGGTTCATCCTAACTTATTTTATACCACGTGTCATTTTCTTATAATTTTGATTTTAAAATTTTTTTTATATATTTACCATATTTAAATTAGTCAATAATGTAATAGTATAATTAGCCTATAATAAAAATTATATTTATCTACTTACCATACATTTCTTTTTATATATCTACACATATACATAAATATAGTTAAAATTATAAACTAAACTTATTTTTCTATGATAAAAATTATACCAAAATAACTTTATATATATATACATATATTTATCTAGGGTGTTGTTCAAGTAAGGCACATTATTCCGGTACGGCCGTCCGTACGGCCGACACGTGTCCCGAAAAAAAAAATAATAATTTATTTTTTTTTAAAAGAACGAGTAAAAGTAATAGTTCAAAATTTATTATGGAATAGTTCATAACTTATAAAAGGATAGTTCATGAACTATAATAGGATAGTTCATAGTGCAAAATTTATAAAGGAATGAAAGTAATAGTTCAAAACTTATTAAGGAATAGTTCATAACTTCTAAAAGGATAATTCATGAATTATAATAGAATAGTTCATAGTGCAAAATTTATAAAGGAGTGAAAGTAATAGTTCAAAACTTATTATGGGATAGTTCATGAATTATAATAGAATAGTTCATGAATTATTATAGAATAGTTTAAAGTGCAAAAATTTATAAAAGAGTGAAAGTAATAGTTCAAAACTTATTATGGGATAGTTCATGAATTATAATAGAGTAGTTCATGAATTATAATAGAATAGTTCAAAGTGTAAAAATTTATAAAGGAGTGAAAGTAATAGTTCAAAACTTATTATGGGATAGTTCATGAATTATAATAGAATAGTTCATGGATTATATTAAAAAGTAATAGTTCATGGATTATATGGGAATAGTTCAAAGTTTATAGGAGAATAGTGCATAAATTATAACATGGTAGTTCAAACAAATTTTCATTCGTTTCCGAAAAAAAAAAATATTTCGGGACACGTGTCGTCTGTACGTACGGCCGTACGACCGTACCGCAATATATGAACCGTACCTGAACATTTACCTATTTATCTATACTAAACATATTTTTTTTAATTTTATCTATAGATGCTAATGTATTTTAATTTTATTAAAAAATTGAAGAGTCTATATATATATTAAAGCCAAAGCATTTACTTCAACGTGGTTCTTTCGAAATCTTATAATGATACATATCATTTTTTTAAAATTTCGGTTTTTTTAAATCTAAATTATATATATAGTTTCACACCCAAAAAAAATTATATATATAGTTACCATATATTAATTGTCCTTTATGTAGTACTTATATTTATTTAGTTACAAATGGCACATGTCATTTTCTTAGAATTTAGGTTTTTCTAAATCTACATTATATATATAGTTACCATATATTAATTATCCTATTGTAGTACTTATATTTATTTACTTACCGTAATATTTATTTTTATTTGCATATTTATTTGTACATATACTAAACATACTTCAAATTATACTAATAAAATAATTATTCTACGATAAACTTATACCAAAATAATCTATCTATATCTATATATCTATATCTATATACATATATTATTAAAGTACAAACACTTCATGACACGTGTTATTCACATATTAACTTCGTGACACGTGTCATTTTCTCATAATTTTTATTATTATTTAACTAATAAATATAAAATCACTAATATAGATAATAAATATATTATTTTTATTTTTAATTTTATCACAATCTTCTACATATTCTTAAGATATCTTTAATATATTTTCAATTTTATTTATAAAATGAATAGACTATTTCCTATTTTAACTTTAACATACAAGTATTCTAACTTTATCTTATAAAATAATTATTTTTTTTACTAAATCAACAAATTTATAAATTATAATAGTATTAGTGTTACATCTTCTTTGTTTTTTAAAAATCATTTATAGAATCACTTAAAAAAAATTAAAATTTCACTTTTAAAAGTTTCGTATTTTAATATTTACATTTGAATTTCAATATTTTTTTTAATATTTTTTAAAACTTTAATATCCCTTTGTCTATCTTTTAAAATAGTTAATTGATATTAACTTATCTTTACATTTTTATATTTTATAAGAGTCGAAAAAATTAGGACATATAATATCACCTAAATTAGTCTATTTTTATCGTTTATCTAAAATTATAATTAATTTAATAATAAAAATTATTCAATTTTTTCTTTAAATTAGTTAATTAAATCACTATCATTGTGTTTTATAAATTATAATTTTATATTTAACTACTAAAATTTAAAAGTATAACCGTGCCTTGGCACGGGTATTATACTAGTCTAGTTCAACTCCATTTGCTAAACTTGGGCCATAAAATATAATTCTAAAAGTATAAGTTAATTCCTGTAATTATAATCTTGGGTTAAATCTGTAAATTTATTCTCTTGGGACAAATTATAGAATTTTAGAAAATTGGGTCATTTCATGTAATTAAAAAGTTAGGCTATTTTCTATAATTATCTTCAAGGACATATTTGCAAATTCCACAAATATGGGTCATTTAATGTAATTACAAAGCATGGGAGCTTTGTTGTAATTTACACAAAAATATTTGCATCCCGAACTAGGGTTTCGGCACACTGGTGGTGGCGGCTTTGCGGCGGCGGCGGCAGCGGCAGGCGAAGGCGTCGGCTTCTGTTCTCAATCTAATCGGCGCGAAGGGAGACGGGCGAGGATTCTGGTTTGAGAAGCGAATGCGGTGGCTCGGGTTCTCGTCTCCGGTGCTCTTGCCATCGGGACTGGGGGCCTCGCACCGAATCCGGCACGAGATCTTTTAGTGACGAGGAGAGGCTCGCGCGAGGAGGGAGGCGGTGGCTCCTTGGCGGCGACAGCTCCAACGCAGGGAGGCCGGCGGCACACGACGCCGGTGGTGGTCGAAAGCTCCTAGGCGGCGGCGCAGCTGGGTTGTAGAGGAGTTGCTCCTTGTTTTAGTTTAGCAAGAGATGAAAGTAGAGGTGTCAAACGGGGCCAACGGGTCGGGGTCGGGTCGGGTCACAACAAGCTCGGGTTGAAACAGGTCGTGTAAAATCCGGAATTTTTATTCCGTCTATTTCCGTTATAAAATAGATCTCGATCAGTTGATCCATATCCGTTTACTTAGTTAGACACATTATTATAAAATTTATCATTTTATGTAGATTTCCTTCACATAAAATGATGGAATCCTTTAAAAGTTTATCATTTTATGTAGCTTCCCCTTCACATAAAATGATAGGATCTTTATAAAATTTATCATTTTAGGTAGCTTACCTTCACATAAAATAATAAGTTTAGCCCTATTTTAGAATATGACAAGGTCCGGACAAGTCTGTGACGAAGCTGTGACAAGGTCCAGACAAGTCTGTGACAAAGCTGTGACAAGGCCAGACAAGGCCGTGACGAAGCTGTGACAAGGCCAGACAAGGCTGTGACGAGTCTGTGACAAGGCCAGACAAGGCTGTGACGAGTCTGTGACAAGCCCAGACAGGCTGTTGACAGCCCAGCGCCAGCAGCACGTTCAGCCCAGCCGCCCAGCTGCTTCACGCGTCCAGCCCCGAAGCAGCCACTACTGCCTTGTCCAGCGCCAGCCTTCAGCTGCTCCAGCCCGCTTCCTTGTCCGTTCCGGCCCAGCAGCAGCGCCAACTCCAGCCCGTTACTCCAGCCATTCGGATGTGAAGAGAGAAGCCCAACAAGCTGTAGGAAATAAACCGTTCAACACTTATACATAATTAATTAGAGCAGATCTTCTTACCTTAACCGTTCCCTAAAATCAAGGGATACAGCTGCTCACCTTCCTTCTGCGTTGCTCACATTCCTTCGCTTTTGCATCCGGATTTCTCTGCAGAAACACGCCTCCCTTTCTTGCCCACAGCCACATCCGTTGGTTTCCATCTCTTCTGTCTACGATTCTCAACAGCAAACACGTTCCTTTCTTCTGCACTACGTCCAGATCGGCTTCCCTTCGACCTGCTGCACGCCTTGATCGAACCACTGGGCTTCGATCTGCTGCAGATTTCAACACTGCCGTAGCAGCTTCACCCTTCTGCAATCGACAATTCCGGTAGGTCTTTCTCTACTCTTCTTGCCTCCCTCTTAACCAATCGGAGTAGTGATCTCCCTCCTTTTGTTTCGCTTCAGTAACGTAGTCCAGCCTCTCGGTTACGAGTCAGGAATCAAGGGACGCAGAGCCACTCTACTTCAGCGAGTAAGCATTGTTGTATGTTGTTTTGTTGCTCCCTTTACAACTAGGTTGTAATGTCTCTAGCTATATTGATTCATAATATTATTTAGGCTGCTGTTGTTCGGCCTTAAGCATAGATAAAATAGGGATAAGTAGCTGCTGAAAATTTCACATAAAATTATAGACAAAAGGCTGCTGTAAATTCATTTTATTTCCTTCAGCTTTTAGGTTACAAACAGACATCTTGTCGATCAATTATTAAACGTTTGGATAAAGATCCACCGTTGAATTTTGGATATGTTGTAAATGGATATATGTAGTTTAGCATATTAAACTTTGAGAAGAAATGAACGGTCGGATTGAAAGTTATGAGCTCCCGAAGTTAGGTAGTTGAGCAGTTTTGGTAAACTTGAATTTTGGCTAAGTATAGGAAATTAGAGTGAAGGAACCGACTTTGTGAATTATTATAAAAATATTGGCTGAACAGTTTGGAGAAATTCTTTCTTCTAAGGTTAGATAGAACCTCATAGATGATCTAGAGATTTAATTCGGAAATTTTATAAGCTGTTAAGAATTTTATATTTAGAGCCGAAGTTAAACCTTTTCGATTCTTCCGGAAAATAGAAACATAGGAAAAACGTCAGTTTGGAACCAAATAAAATTTTAGGAGTTAGAATATATTTTTAGAACCTCAAATAGGAGTTTAGACATGAAATCTAAGGTTTTCGAGAAAATCGGAACCAAGGGTAAAATGGTCATTTTACCCTAAAACTAATACTGTAACTAGTACGTCTTAATACCCTATTTGATCTTAGAAGTTTTAGACTTCTATCTACGTGAAAGTGTGCTAATACACTTATCGCCTTTGACAGGCAACTGAGTGGTTACAGTTTACAGAGCGAGTGGTTTATAAAGAGTCGAGCGTTATAACAGGTAAGTCCTTTGGGCTTACTTAGCTGACTGCTAAATATGAGTATAAATGATGATGGTGGTGTGTGATTGACATGTTAGAGAGATAGGTTGTGATATATAATTACCGACCTATATTTTGGCCTAAGAGTAACGGGCGGTGGCATTCTGCTCAGTAGCTCGCGGGGCGCTGGGGGTTTCTTTCGGGACTAGTCCATACATGGTTTGTAGTGATGCTACCAAAGGAAGTCAGCTAGACCTACACCAGTTGGATAAGGAACGGAGGCGAGAACTAATAATAGTTCTCGTGCCACAACTTAAATTGAGTAATGTGAATCACTTAAATAATAGATAATAAACGGTTGAGTGCCAGCATGATGTTTGTTTATTTTTGTTTCTGCGTGTGCTTGTGCTGTTATCATTTTGCTTATATTTGGATAGTTAGCTAACTGTTGATATGTTGTTTAGACTTGACACAGGTTAGAGCAGATGCCGAGTGATCCAGATGGTAGTGGTCAGCCGGGGTGTCGTACTTTAGGACGTTTTTACAGTTTCTGCATTTGTGGGTTTTACAGTTGAACATTTTTCCTTTCGTACTTTGTTATATTCCGTTTTCCGGCTGTAGTCGATCTGGTCACATTCATGCATTATTAAGAACTATTTTATGATTTCTGATTTTTCCTTATCTGTGCCTTGTTGTAAGATCTCGTTAAGTTGTTGTCAAACTAAGGTCGGGACCCACTGTGCGGTCCTAACCAGTAACTCCCTAAGTTGTAAAATTTGGGGTGTTACAACATGGTATCAGAGCTCTAGGTTGGCAACAATGGCACTTGAATCTTCTAAAAAGGTCATATAAGTAAATAAACAGAACCCGAAAAGGGTCTGAGTTTTCCAAAGAGAATTTTGGTTTTAAAATGCATACAGAGTCGGGTTGGGATAGAAAGTACGGATGACCACCACTACCTCTGCGTATCTCGGCAGCTTAGTACATTTAGAAATGTTATATTGATGTAGTAGCTGCTTATAAAGATATGTACAATAGATAACTTATGTCGAAGGTTAGTAGCATAATAATATATTATGTCCTTAATAGAGATTAATGAGTTTCTCACTCCGTTGGCACATCTAAGTAGATTTTGAAGGGTGTCAACGTGAGGATTAGTATGCACATCTTATGTGCATTAGGGTAGACGAATGGCAGACAACTCCTCCGATTGGTTGAGGAACGTCGAGATGGAAAAGTGAAGGCTGAAGGACAACACCAACGACCATGGCATGAAGGGGATCCCGAGTTAACTTAATAGGATCAAATGAAGATTATACATGAGAGTAGTTCCGGGAAAGCATTGGATGATCGACAATTATGCAAGTGAGGAGCAACATCACATAGATTCTTTCAAGTGTGGTGACGATATGAACAACGTGGATCCCGTCAGAAACAGTCATAGTAATGAAAGTCAAAGTAAGATATGGAACCAATCCAGACAAAAGACATTAAATTTATGCTTACCGACGGACCAAAATATGAAGGTTGTTGTTAGAGGCAGGGCGGAATATGACCACTATTGGCAAGGTAAGTCGGCATCCTAATCAAGAGGGTCCCACCTAGACACTGATAACCTAAGAGTTAAGAAGAGAGATGTCGTCAAACCAACTATGAGGACTTAAAGAGCCGCCCAACTGAAGCTTATGGAATTGCCAGAAAGTGGAGGGTAGAATTCATAAGCATGGAGGCAGAGTGACTTTCTATATGACAAGTGAGTTACAAGAAAGATGGTGTTACCAATATCCAAATGATAGAATCTTGAAAGCGGAGTCAAAGGATCACTATAAAGGCAACATTATAATCTAACACCAACTCAGGAACAAGAGTGTGTGAAAATGATCGTGGCATACCCAAGGGCCCTAATAACTTTCCTCTCACAACGGGACTTAAGTTACCAACACCAACGATTCACACAGGAGCACCGCAAGCAGTTGATGACTGAGGTAAAAGAAGTCATGAAGATGTATTTACGAGCTATCGTGGGAAATCTGATGAGTCCATTAACGGAAGATGAATGATGCAGCTAAAATAGGAAAGAGTATCGTGGGCTTATAGTGAGGAAGAGAAGTGTGAATTATAGAAGAAGCGAAAGGAGTATAAACAGAGAAGCTGGAGGAGATAGATTTCCACCAAGTAAATCAAACTTCAAAGAGATAGAAGAAAGGTTAGTCTATGATTTGGTAGAAGGTCAACAATAGACTAAATGGTAACCATCGGAGCCTTTACATGTGAGGGTTAACTAGTAGTGACTGGTTGACATATAAGAAGAATAAACACACGGTTACGAGTGAATTCTATCGACATGTGGAGAAGTCCTTAAAGAGATCAAATACGACAATTGTAAAGTCAAATTGATACGAGTGCAAGTAACACCGAATAAGTCAAGTCCGTAAATTAAAATTTTAAAGGAAGAGTTGACGGTCAGAAAGGATCATTTATATTATTAATGATATAAAGAGAATGGTTGTGAGCAGTTGGTTACTATGGGCTAAGAAAAGGGTACAAATCATAGTTAGTACAGATGAAGTCGTATTAGAAGAACTAGAGGAGTAAGAAGAAGAAGATGATTTTGATCAGATCCTACGCTAGTCCAGATAGAGGTTACTTAGCATTTCACACAAATGAGATTGATGGTTCCCTCCCGGGCAAAAGTTGGGGTCAACTTCTAGATTGACATAAGAGTGTTGACTTTAGCATTGAGTCAAAGCAGGGCATGAGACCGATCTCGAAGGCCCCGTACCGCATGATGCCGATAGAGCGGCTTGAGCTGAAGAAGTATTTAGAGGAATTAACAGAGAAGGGCTTCATATGCCCTAGTGTTCCTCCTTGGGGAGCACCCGTATTATTTGTGAGGAAGAAGGATGGATCGATGAGGCGGTGTATTGATTACCGGGAGTTGAACAAGGTCACCATCAAGAATAAGTATCCACTGCCTCGCATAGATGATCTGTTGGACCAGCTGTATGGAGCGTCAGTATTCTCGAGGATAGATTTGAGATCGGGTTATCACCAGTTGAGAGTGAGAGACCAGGACATACCTAAGACGGCATTCCGGACTAGGTATGGCCACTATGAGTTTGTAGTGATGCCATTCGGGCTCACTAATGTGCCAGCAGTATTTATGGAGTTGATGAATGGGATTTTCATCGACTTCTTAGACCAGTTGTAGTGGTCTTCATTGACGACATTCTAGTTTACTCTAGAAGTCGAGAGGAGCATGCCGGACACTTGAGGACAGTGTTACAGATCCTACAGGACAGCCAGCTATATGCTAAGCTATCCAAGTGTGAGTTCTGGATGTCAGAGTGGCTTTCCTAGGCCATGTAGTGACTGCTGAGGGGATTAAGGTCGACCCAGCGAAGATTGAGTCAGTGTCATCTTGGCAACCTCCGAAGAATGTTAAGGAGGTTCGCAGCTTCCTTGGATTGGCAGGTTATTACCGTCGGTTTGTGGAAGGGTTTTCTCTGATCGCCCGACCACTTACTTCCCTCCTAAGGAAGACTACTCGGTTTGTATGGTCTGAGCCGTGTCAGCAGAGTTTTGATGAGCTGAAGAGGAGATTGACGTCTGCTCCGATCTTAGCACAGCCTGAGGGTACAGAGGACTTTGTGGTGTACAGTGACGCATCCAAGCTGGGCTTGGGGTGTGTTTTGATGCAGAGGGGTAAGGTCATAGCGTATGCGTCTCGACAGCTGAAGACGTATGAGGAGAACTACCCCACTCACGACCTAGAGTTAGCTGCTGTAGTACACGCTCTTAAGATTTGGCGTCATTATCTCTATGGAGCGACCTGTCAGATCTTCACAGACCATAAGAGTCTGAAGTACATATTCACTCAGCGGGAGTTGAATAACCGCCAGAGGCGGTGGTTAGAGTTGATCAAGGATTTTGACCTTGAGATTCTTTACCACCCCGGAAAGGCGAATGTAGTTGCGGACGCTTTGAGTCGGAAGACGCCTCAGGAGAAGGCGATAGCTCGGTTGACAGTACAGCCACAGCTACAGAGAGACTTAGCTTGGTTGGAGGTAGAGATCCAGTTCCCCGATACAGCTCATCAGTTAGCCACCTTAGAGCTACTTCCTGACTTGTTGGGTGAGATTCGACAGAAGCAGGAGACCTGTCCGACTCTGACCCGGATCCGAGACCGGATGTCACGAGATGAGGCACCTCAGTTCACTATCGGTGCCGATGGAGTGATGAGACGACAGGACCGTGTCTGTGTGCCATCAGACAGTGAGCTGAGACAGAGGATACTAGGTGAGGCTCATGCTACCCCTTACTCCGTACATCCCGGAGCGAGTAAGATGTATAAGGACGTGAGACGTTCCTTCTGGTGGGGTGGTTTGAAGCCCGATGTGGCCCGATATGTAGCCCAGTGTGCGACCTGTCAGCAGGTCAAGATTGAGCATCGTAGATCCGGAGGAGAGCTACACCCACTTCCAGTACCACATTGGAAGTGGGAAGACATTTCTATGGATTTCGTTACCGGATTGAGGCTCAGCAGAGGTTTTGATGCCATTTGGGTAGTGGTAGACCGTCTGACGAAGACCGCACGTTTCATTCCGATTAAGGAAACGTGGCCGGTAAGTCGTCTAGCAGAGGAGTTCACCAGACACATTGTGAGACTCCATGGAGTACCGAGGACTATCGTCTCCGAGAGGGATGGACGTTTTACCTCGAGGTTTTGGCAGCAGGTACATACTGCTCTGGGGACGAGTCTTCACTTTACCACTGCCTATCACCCACAGACAGACGGTCAATCCGAGAGGACCATTCAGACTTTAGAGGACATGTTGCGGGCATGTGTGCTAGATTGGGACAAGTATGGCCAGATCACCTTCCACTAGTAGAGTTTTCATATAATAACAGCTGGCATGCGTCTATTGGGATGGCACCTTATGAGGCTTTGTACGGGCGGAGATGTCGTACACCGCTATGTTGGGATGAGCCTAGCAAAGCTGATGGAGTAGTACCAGATCAGATACAGGACGACATCGCCCGGATTGCCTTAGTCCGGGAGAGGATGTTAGCAGCTCAGAGTCGTCAGAAGTCCTACGTCGACAAAAGGCGTCGACCTTTGGAGTTTAGAGTAGGTACACATGTGTGGTTGAGAGTGTCACCTACGAGAGGAGTTAGACGTTTCGGCATTAAGGGGAAACTGAGTCCCCGATACGTCGGCCCATTTGAGATCGTAGAGAGAGTCGGAGAAGTACATACCGGACCCTAGACACATCATCAGTCATGAGGATTTGATAGTTGAGCCAGACCACACTTTTGTGGAGTATCCAGTAGCCGTCCTAGAGCGTAGCATTAGGCGCTTGCGTTCTAAGGAGATACCGATGCTGAGGATTCAGTGGTCTAGACGAGGAGTTGATGAGGCTACCTGGGAGACAGAGGAGAGCATTAGACGTAACTACCCTGAGTTCTTTGCGGAGTTAGCCGCTACCTCAGTACCGACGGGTTAGTACTAAGACGAGACCTTATATGACTTCTGTGATTATATGTTTACATAATTGTTTATGTCTATGTGCTTGATGACGTGAGTAGTTGCTTGCTAGAATATATTTCTCGAGGGGAAATGTATGGGGTAGGTATCTTATTCCAAGTTTCGGGACGAAACTTAATTTAAGGGGGTACTGATGTAAAATCCGGAATTTTTATTCCGTCTATTTCCGTTATAAAATAGATCTCGATCAGTTGATCCATATCCGTTTACTTAGTTAGACACATTATTATAAAATTTATCATTTTATGTAGATTTCCTTCACATAAAATGATGGAATCCTTTAAAAGTTTATCATTTTATGTAGCTTCCCCTTCACATAAAATGATAGGATCTTTATAAAATTTATCATTTTAGGTAGCTTACCTTCACATAAAATAATAAGTTTAGCCCTATTTTAGAATATGACAAGGTCCGGACAAGTCTGTGACGAAGCTGTGACAAGGTCCAGACAAGTCTGTGACAAAGCTGTGACAAGGCCAGACAAGGCCGTGACGAAGCTGTGACAAGGCCAGACAAGGCTGTGACGAGTCTGTGACAAGGCCAGACAAGGCTGTGACGAGTCTGTGACAAGCCTAGACAGGCTGTTGACAGCCCAGCGCCAGCAGCACGTTCAGCCCAGCCGCCCAGCTGCTTCACGCGTCCAGCCCAAAAGCAGCCACTGCTGCCTTGTCCAGCGCCAGCCTTCAGCTGCTCCAGCCCGCTTCCTTGTCCGTTCCGGCCCAGCAGCAGCGCCAACTCCAGCCCGTTACTCCAGCCATTCGGATGTGAAGAGAGAAGCCCAACAAGCTGTAGGAAATAAACCGTTCAGCACTTATACATAATTAATTAGAGCAGATCTTCTTACCTTAACCGTTCCCTAAAATCAAGGGATACAGCTGCTCACCTTCCTTCTGCGTTGCTCACATTCCTTCGCTTTTGCATCCGGATTTCTCTGCAGAAACACGCCTCCCTTTCTTGCCCACAGCCACATCCGTTGGTTTCCATCTCTTCTGTCTACGATTCTCAACAGCAAACACGTTCCTTTCTTCTGCACTACGTCCAGATCGGCTGCCCTTCGACCTGCTGCACGCCTTGATCGAACCACTGGGCTTCGATCTGCTGCAGATTTCAACACTGCCGTAGCAGCTTCACCCTTCTGCAATCGACAATTCCGGTAGGTCTTTCTCTACTCTTCTTGCCTCCCTCTTAACCAATCGGAGTAGTGATCTCCCTCCTTTTGTTTCGCTTCAGTAACGTAGTCCAGCCTCTCGGTTACGAGTCAGGAATCAAGGGACGCAGAGCCACTCTACTTCAGCGAGTAAGCATTGTTGTATGTTGTTTTGTTGCTCCCTTTACAACTAGGTTGTAATGTCTCTAGCTATATTGATTCATAATATTATTTAGGCTGCTGTTGTTCGGCCTTAAGCATAGATAAAATAGGGATAAGTAGCTGCTGAAAATTTCACATAAAATTATAGACAAAAGGCTGCTGTAAATTCATTTTATTTCCTTCAGCTTTTAGGTTACAAACAGACATCTTGTCGATCAATTATTAAACGTTTGGATAAATATCCACCGTTGAATTTTGGATATGTTGTAAATGGATATATGTAGTTTAGCATATTAAACTTTGAGAAGAAATGAACGGTCGGATTGAAAGTTATGAGCTCCCGAAGTTAGGTAGTTGAGCAGTTTTGGTAAACTTGAATTTTGGCTAAGTATAGGAAATTAGAGTGAAGGAACCGACTTTGTGAATTATTATAAAAATATTGGCTGAACAGTTTGGAGAAATTCTTTCTTCTAAGGTTAGATAGAACCTCATAGATGATCTAGAGATTTAATTCGGAAATTTTATAAGCTGTTAAGAATTTTATATTTAGAGCCGAAGTTAAACCTTTTCGATTCTTCCGGAAAATAGAAACATAGGAAAAACGTCAGTTTGGAACCAAATAAAATTTTAGGAGTTAGAATATATTTTTAGAACCTCAAATAGGAGTTTAGACATGAAATCTAAGGTTTTCGAGAAAATCGGAACCAAGGGTAAAATGGTCATTTTACCCTAAAACTAATACTGTAACTAGTACGTCTTAATACCCTATTTGATCTTAGAAGTTTTAGACTTCTATCTACGTGAAAGTGTGCTAATACACTTATCGCCTTTGACAGGCAACTGAGTGGTTACAGTTTACAGAGCGAGTGGTTTATAAAGAGTCGAGCATTATAACAGGTAAGTCCTTTGGGCTTACTTAGCTGACTGCTAAATATGAGTATAAATGATGATGGTGGTGTGTGATTGACATGTTAGAGAGATAGGTTGTGATATATAATTACCGACCTATATTTTGGCCTAAGAGTAACGGGCGGTGGCATTCTGCTCAGTAGCTCGCGGGGCGCTGGGGGTTTCTTTCGGGACTAGTCCATACATGGTTTGTAGTGATGCTACCAAAGGAAGTCAGCTAGACCTACACCAGTTGGATAAGGAACGGAGGCGAGAACTAATAATAGTTCTCGTGCCACAACTTAAATTGAGTAATGTGAATCACTTAAATAATAGATAATAAACGGTTGAGTGCCAGCATGATGTTTGTTTATTTTTGTTTCTGCGTGTGCTTGTGCTGTTATCATTTTGCTTATATTTGGATAGTTAGCTAACTGTTGATATGTTGTTTAGACTTGACACAGGTTAGAGCAGATGCCGAGTGATCCAGATGGTAGTGGTCAGCCGGGGTGTCGTACTTTAGGACGTTTTTACAGTTTCTGCATTTGTGGGTTTTACAGTTGAACATTTTTCCTTTCGTACTTTGTTATATTCCGTTTTCCGGCTGTAGTCGATCTGGTCACATTCATGCATTATTAAGAACTATTTTATGATTTCTGATTTTTCCTTATCTGTGCCTTGTTGTAAGATCTCGTTAAGTTGTTGTCAAACTAAGGTCGGGACCCACTGTGCGGTCCTAACCAGTAACTCCCTAAGTTGTAAAATTTGGGGTGTTACAGGTCGGGTCAAAAAAAGGCTTGGTTAATAACCGGATTGGTTCGGGTTGGGTCGGTTTGGGCCGGGTATCAATTATTCGGGTTATAACGGGTTATCGGGTAGCCTCGGTTCTCGGGTCATAACGGGTCGGTTTAGCTCGGTTCTTGATAGCGGTGTCAAACGGGGTCTACGGGTCAGTTCGGGTCGGTCACAACAAGCTCGGGTTCAAACGGGTCGGGTCAAAACAATCTCTCTCTTTTTAGTGGTTTATTTCGGGTCGGGTCGGTTTGGATCGGGTATCACTTGTTTGGGTTCAAATGGGCCGGGTCAAAACAATCTCTCTTTTTAACGGTTTGTTTTGGGTCAAGTCGGTTTAGATCGGATATCAATTTAGGTTAATACCGATTTGGATCATGTATCAATTAATTTGATTATGATCAATAACGGGAATATCGTTAATATAATTTTATATCAATCAACTATTACGTTTAAGTAAACTAGTGGGAAACACAATATATATATATATATATATATATTATTTGATACTTTATTTGAAAGTAACATTTTATTCTAATGTAACTATTTATCGCTTTTCATGAAATCGGATAATAATCCGTAGATAATTGGTTGATCTGTTTGATCCAAATTATAAAATATTGTATTTGAAAACGATTGTAGTCAGATCGGATAATTATCCGTGAATACTTGGGTGATTTGTTTTATCGGAATGATTTTAGCGTGATCCGTTTAATTAAAAATGACTTTAACCGGATCTGGATATCCGACTAATCCATTTGATCCATATATCTAATGTGACTGATCCATTTGATCGATATACCTAATGTGACATATCCATTTAATCCATATATGCTTTTTTTTTCTATTTTGTTTGTTATAAAGTGTACAATAAAATATAATATAGTATAGTCAATTAGTCACATAACTTAATTCAAATTAAAGTGAAAACCGTATAATTGATACAATTTTTTTAAAGAAACTTATTTTTAACACTTTAAGACATCTTTTCTCCAACAAGGTAAAAAAGTTAATACTTCAAAAATGTCATCATATATACTTATACAATTATACTATGTATTATGTAATATATATATTTTAATACTTGTATAGGAAATAGAAAATTAAAGTTGGAAAATAATTCTGATAAGTAATTAGTAAACTATAAGTTACAATCAAAATTTATTTTAATGAGTTAAAAACATTATTACCTTACATTTATCTTGTCAGAGTTGCAGAATCTCATTATAGACTTATAGTTATAGTATGGAATATGTAATATGTATTTATGTATATATAGACATTATAATGAATAAAAAAAATATCTTTAAGGTTCCAATTCTTAAAAATTATAGTATGAATTATGTATTTATGTGAAAAACGATTCTAGTCGGTTTGAATAATTATCTGCCAATATTTGGGTGATTTGTTGATCAAAATGATCTTTAACCAGATTTGGATATCTGACTTATAGAATGGATTATGTAATATGTATTTAATATGTCATTATAGACTTATAATATAAACTTAGAGTATGGATTATCCCATTATATACTTATCGGGTTACTTCGGGTTGGGTTACTTTGGGCCAAGTTAATTCGGGTCGGGTTAATTCGGGCTATCGGGTTACTTTGGGTTACCGGGTCAATTTGGGCCGGGTTACTTTGGGCCGGGTTATTTCGGGTCGGGTTATTTCGGGCTATCGGGTCACTCGGGTCGGGTCACTTCGGGCTATCGGGTTACTTCGGGTCGGCTTATTCGGGTAATCGGGTCATTCGGGCCGGGTTACTTCGGGTCATTTATTACTTCGGGCTAAATCGGTTTCAAGCGGGTCGGTTCCGGGCATTCTTTTTTTCAAAATTTTCGGGGCCAGGTCGGGTTCGGATTCGGGTTCATCGGGTCGGGTTCACGGGTCGGGTCAACTTTTGACAGCTCTAGATGAAAGAAAGAAAAATGGGAGACAAAAGAGAAAAGCGAGAGAAAAGGTTAGGGAGGGGAAATTTTCTTTTTTTAAAAATATTCTTTAACTCGATAAAACTCGTTTACGGTTATACGAAATCCTTAAATTTTTCCGAGATTTTAACTCAAATAAAATACGGAAAGCATAACAAAAATAGGTCAAATTTACGGGCAATTTTGGTAACTAGGCCTTTTTAAAAAACTAGAATAGTAACTAGGCTTTTTAATGTTTCAATTAAGTAAATATACCCCCAACCTTTTGGATTTATTCTCAAACTGTACACACTCTTCTCTCAAGGGGTACATTTATTAAATACAAAACTAGAAAAATCCTAGTAAACCAAATTGTTTCCAAATTGACTAACTAGACTTTTTATAAATATTAATATATTAAGTATGTCCATAACATAAACACTTATAATAAATGTACCATAATAGAGTAATAGCGATAAATCAATTAGAGTGTAAAAATTGAAAGAGTCTATAAAACAAATGATCATAAAAAAAAGTCTATTTCACCAAATTCTTTAAAAAAAAATATAGTCATAAAAACTACGAAATTAAATAATAAAGTACGAAAAAATTAATAAAACGCACCTTAAAATCTCCGATTAAAACGTCTCTACTTTATCGATAACTAACAAACACTATTAAATCTAAAACTAGATTGACAATACAATTCCGAAAAAGACGGATATTACACTTCAAACTTAAAACATTTGAGTAAGAAAACCGATCGAATCTAATTTCGATTAATACATCATTACTTTCTTGAGAGAAGATTTTATCCTTAAATTTGTATTCAAATATACAAGTATATTTTTGTTTTCTTCAGTTGATTGAGAAAAGAAGATCGAAACAAAGTCTATCTACTATGATAAAGTTTAAAAGTTTGAATATTTTAAATTAAGCTTTTAGTTTAAATATTATAATTGTAGATTTGATAATATGATATGTTGTATAGATGGTTACAGTATAGGGTCCAGCAAAAGACAAGACTATTATGGATAATGTTGTAGCTAACATCTCATTCCTCTAAATAAATAAATAAATAATTGATTATATATAAGAATTCGAATGAGGTGATAGATTGTGTTTTCTTTAGATAGGAACCACATAAATCCTCCAACATATACACATCAACTAAACAACTTGCAACAAATGGAACCCACAATTAAATAAAATTAATTAGTAAGTATAATAGTTGGATTAATTAAGAATCTTTTAGCGGATGCGATCTAATCCAAATCCACTTTAATTGACTGCTACCTACATGTTAAACAACATTATACGTACAACCTTTATGAAAAAAATAATATTTGTCAATATTTAACAAAACATATATTATCAAAAAAAATAATTAAGCATTAGAAACGATCGTTAACTATATCCAACAATTGTCTCCAATGTCGAACGATTATTGGTTACATACTTACATGCTAAGGATCATTACACTATGAAAAAAAAACAAGAAACGATCCTTAGTTTAAAAAAAACAAGCTAATGATCGTTAACTTCGTAATAACAATCATTAACTTATTTTTTAATAGGTTAATGATTATTAGTAATTATATAAAAATAATAATAAATATAGTTACAATTATTTTTTAGATTATGTAATGATCGTATATGTAGCTTACAATAGTTAGCCTATGTAAAATAGACTCATTACACATCACATACATATTTTGCGTTTAAAATATATAAAAAAAAAAACTAAAGAGTTTTACTTTCCATTCAAAAGGAATTCATATTTTCATGTGTTAGTGTTCATTGTCTTGTGTTTGGCGGTTCATATTTCCATACATCATTGTTTCAAGTTTTCCTAGTCATAGACTCATAGTAGTAATATACTTGTCATTTTTTCTTATCATCTTAATTACAAATTTTATAAGTTTATGGACAAAATGAGTAAGATGTACATTAACACTCCTTTTGTTGAAGCTTTGAAAGACATGTCATCGAATGAGAACTTTTTGAAAGATATACTCTCCAACAAGAGAAGCCTTGATGAGTTTAGAGAAGTGAAAATGAGTAGACAAAACACTTTTTACATCAACAACCGAAAGTTGGCGGAAAAAAAAAATGATACGGGCACCTTTTGTGTCTTGATTGATATAGGAACGGACACACTTAAAGCCCTTTGTGACGACTTGGGAGCAAGTGTGAGTGTGATTCCTATTTAACTTTGCTACAGATTAAACATTGGAGAGCCTAAACCGATAAACTTTATGTTATATATGGCAGGTCGGCCACACATCTTGTTGGTATCATTGAGGATGTGCCAATCAAGGTGAAAAGGTTCGTCCTTCCGGTGGACTTTGTGCTATTAGATACTAAAGAAGATGACAAGATACCGATTATCCTTGGAGGCCCTTCCTAGTAACCACCGGTTCTTCAAGAAGAATGGAGAACTTCCTTTCAAAGTTGATGATGAGATCATTAGATTCAATTTTTAAAGAGTCATGAATCAACTACGACTTGAGAATAAGGTTTATTGTGTAAGGATGGAAAAGAGGTAAGAAAGGGAGTATTGCTCTTAATCATAACCAAGAGCGCGATGTATTAATATCTAGAGGAAGAAAATAAAGAGAGAAGCATTGGTGACACCATACAAGAAGCCATGGACAAACTAAGGGTGACACCCCCAAAGCCAAAATTACTAACAAAGATCTTCAGAAAGAAAAAGAAGAATGCCCTTGTTTACAAGGAGGTGGTAGAGATCAAACAAAGAAAGAAGGGAGAACCTAGAGATTTCGAAGATGGAGAAATGGTTTTATTATTTAACTGTAGGTTTAGACTTAATCCGGACAAACTCAAATCAAGATGGGATGACCCCTCCATGATCAAGAAGATCTATTATCATGGAGCGGTAGCGATAATGAGAGAATGTGAGAAAGAGTTCAAAGTGAATGGAAGTAGACTCAAGAAGTACCATGTCAAGTTTCCGGTTGAGAGGTTTGTCCACAAACAACATCTTGACCCGAGCACATGAGTTTAGTAAAATTGGTCGAGTCTACGACCTTAAACAATGGCTCTTAATGGGAGAAAACTTATTGGTATGAAGTTATTTTTCTTCTTTTGACTTTGTTGTAATTTAATTAGTGAATTTGTATGTTTAGGAAGTGTTTGGAATACCAATTTAGCATGGAAAAGCCCCGAAAACAAGCTTAACTACAAGCAAGTGAAGAAGTAAGGAACAAGGAGGATCAACCTTGGGGGTCGACCGATCCAAGTCGGATCCAAGTCAGTCCTGGGACCGCAGAGCAGGGGCCGACCCTTGGACCATCCTCTTCACCTCCCTCTCCTTTTTGCATTTTGCATGTCCTTTTACAGCATAGTCTATATGAAACATAGTGATCCTTCCATTACATGGTTCATCATTTGGTTTGAAATCACTTCATCTCTCCCATTTTACACAATGAAGAATTTGATTTTGAAGATCTATCTCCCAAAACTCTCCATTTTCACAAAAAACTTTCAAAGCAAAAGATTTCTACTCTTTCCCATTTTAAAGATTTTTCTTCTCAAGCCAAACCTTTGCACCATTGAAAACCTCTCTTGTCTTCAAGAAAATCGATTCATACCCATTTCAAAAATACAAAAACCCTATTTTTCTAGTTAGTATTCAACCAACCTATTTTCACCCAAATTTGTGTGTTTGAAGAGTTGATGTCATCTTCTTGTTCATAGTTCATCAAGCTTCTTATTGTACCTTCCATTACATGGTTCATCATTTGATGAAACTTGACATGTCTTGTGATGAGTATGACCTTGAATGACGATTGTTTGTGAGTGAAAATTTTGTGATATGTATGCATGTTGAGCTTAGCTTGTGTGGCCTTAGATTAATGCATGTTTTGAATGATCATATGCTATATAAGATTGTCATGTTTGAAGTTATGCATGTGGAGTTCATCATTAGTTTTGGTTTGATTGTTAAATGTGATGGTTGCTTATTAATATATTGAGAAAAACTTGACTTGTCCAAGTTGATTGGAATGACCATTATGAAGGAAGACCTTCTTTTGAATGAAAAAGATAAATGCATTCTATGTCAAGTAACTATGCAACCTTTGATTGATTTGACTTTAAGACATTCATTTGATGAAAATTGTGAGCATGATGAAAAATTGATAGCATGACGAGTGTGTTGTTTGAACGTTCAAATATCATTTTGACATAATGACTTTTGCTTATCCATGTCTATATACCTTGATTGCTCTCATGGTTAGAGAGAGAGCATTTCATGCCTAAGTTGTGACACATGAGTAACATGATGAATAATGCTTGATGACAAATCATTAACATTTTTTTTTTATCTTGAAGTTTTTTAGTGATATATTTTAATTATTATTTTTTCTTTTATAGGATCACTCTACTCTCAAAACTCACAAAAGTCTCTCATAAGCATAGGAAGTAGTAAGATTACAAGAGGAAGTGTCAAGGTGGCCCGTGAAAACATTATCAATGTCTTATCACCACAATTTCCCCTTATCCAATACCAAAGTTATTAATACCAAATTCTACTCCAAAAGATAAGGTTGTCACATGGAAGAAGAACTATAACCGTCTTGTCAATGGAAAGATTTATCAACTAGGTTCTTAGACCTAGAAGTCCTCTCCAAGCTTAGAATTGAAGATGAAGTGGAGTGCATGACTAAAAGGCTAGGATGGGAGAGATTTCTTGCAATAAGTTGACCTACCCGGATCTCCCCCTAGAGTTTCTTAGCTCACTTGAGGTTGAGGCCAACCAAAGAAGCCCTAAAGATCAAATCTTTTTACGTTTTCTAAACGAAGACCGTAAGCTTTCTTTCTCGGACATATCCAAAGTGTTCGGCCTATATGATGTCATTCTCCAAGAAGAGCCTAAAGCATTCACGCATAGATTTTGGAATGAGATAGTAGATGGATAATTCAAGCCCAGAAATACCAAAGCATCGTTGATACTTCACCCCACCATTCATTTCATGCATAGATTTTTTGAGTGAATCTATATTTTCCCGAAATGAGATCCATGGATTGATGACTCGCAATGAGTTATACTTGTTATGGTGCATGCTCAAAAATCATGTACCTAAGACCCACTACATCATTGTGGAGTATCTCAAGAAAGTAAGTAGGAAGAAAGGTGGTAACATTTGTGTTGGTGGATTAGTTACAATGATTGTCAAGTAATAATTTTGAAGGTAATTCAAAGCTCTACAGTTTTGTAGTTGACATGAAAGTCTAGATCGGTTGGCATCTAGGAGTAAATCGACTGTCTTTGTACATAATGCTCAGGATGTCTTCATTTCTTTGCTCATCGACTAGTGGTCATGTGTGGGCCATGTGTAGGATGAAAAAGAAGTGTCCAAGGTGATCGTCTTCGATCTTTTTATAAATTTCCTGAGGCGTTCTTCATTTTCACTCTCGAATCTCAGTTATTTCTGTCTTGACCTTGACTTCTTTGACCGCATGGAGATCCTTAATGCGTATGACGTCATTTCGTTGTATGTATATCATTTGTACTTTATAAATGCCTAGAATGCCTACAATAACATAAACCAACTAGTATATATTTAAAATAGGAATATAAGAGAAATGTATCAAAATGATATGTTTATTAAGATCAAAGAGATAGAGAATGGAATAGAATATAATGAAAATGACGCTAATTTGAGTGATATCAAATACCCCAGAATTTAACCCTTTTTTCCCTCAAGTAAGATCCGTTGACATCTCGCACCCAAATTCAAATACTTGTCTTAGATCCCGACCCTCAGGTTTCTTCAGCCGAATAGGATATGTAATGACGCCCAAAAGAGGTAGGAAATGAAATAGAATAACGATGGAAAAAGGCGCAAATTTGTGTGCTATCAAATACCCCATACTTGAATCTTACTTATCCTCAAGCAATCCGTTGACATATCATACTCAAATTCCAATCTATGTCTCATATGCTACAAAATCAAGAACTTCAAGCCTCATCATCATTACACTAATCATTGTATGAGATAAAACTCAAAGCTCATAAGTGTCAGGACCACTCATGGAAATGTGTTTAACTCTCTCACATGTGTTTAGGGAATATGAAAGATAATGCTCGAACTCAACTAATATGCAACGGTTTTTAACTATAAGCTTACCAAGACGTTCTCAATCTCCATTGCATAGTTGTTCCTACGAGTATAACTATGAATAAAGAGGACTTTTATAGTAACTTGGACATGTAATTAGAAAAGGTTGAGGTGCTTTATTTGTCTATGTGGTGCAATATTATTAGGGAACTAGGATGTCTCGAAGCTCACGGTTAATTTGATTACCGCATCTAGTAGATCAAACCATCTTCTTGCAAACCAAATTTCTTTACTCTTGTCTTAATACACTTGTCACATTCTTCATTTCAACACTTTGTACTTTGCAAAACTTCATTCCTTCTTTCTTCTCTTTTTCAGCTAGATCCAAGTAGTGCACGATTGCATTTCTTGATTTGACTTTGTTCTTTTCATTTTATGCACTTACACCAACAAGATCTTTATACATTGATACTCTTTACTACACACAACCCCATAGTCGTATCTTGCTTTATTCTTCCAATGCAAGGTGTCACCTCCTGATTCTCGGATAGGTTAAATGAGGCTAAACATGGTTAAAGATATTTTGTGGAGCAACAAAGAAAGGTCAACACATGCCAAAAGATGCTAATAAGGTGGAAAATTATGCGGAGTGTAGTCAAAAGGAATGAAAGGCTTAAGAAAGAAATGCTTCAATTATTTATATATAAAATGTAAGAGCAAAAACAAATAAACAATCTCAAAAGAGAGTCAAGCATAAGTTCTAGATAATCAAAGCATATAGGAGAACACTCATAAAAAAAAAAAAAAAGAATGCACAAACAATATGTGCATAAGGCTAAAAGAAACCTCACAAACTATGTCATAAAACAAATTCGTTTACCATCAAACGCAAAAATCAATGCAATAAACAAGGTGGTTGGAGAGTGAGATCTCGGGCATCCTTAACTGATATAGAAACAAAAAGAGAGAAATCATATTTTCAAAATAATAAGATAGCACAAAAATGGAATATGCATGTTGATAGAATAGGAGAAAGATTGGATGAAAGGGAGCAAGAAGGCCGGACGACCTACCTACCATTCATCAGCCGACCGAACCCAGGAAAAGTGATGTAATGATTTGACGCACTTATAATGAAACCAACATATAACAAAACAAAACTTAGAAGGCAAAGGTGTCAATCGATCGATCAGTGTCACTACCGATCAATCTCAGACACCAGACTCAACAAATATGAAAATAGGAGCAACGAGGAGAGAAATGTGTGGAGGTCAAGCAACTTGATACCCGTCAAACGATCTGGTACCCGTCGAACGACCTCCTCAAAAAAACATAGAAAGCAAAGAGAGGGGGTAGATTGTATTATGCATAACCAAAAGAAAAGGGGTTCGAGAGCAATCTCAAAGTAAAAGTTATGACAAAGTAATTCCAAAGTCCAGATCACCACAACATGCATATAATAGATCTCAAAAGGCATTTCCACAATATCACAAGTATGTTAAAGTTATGTAAAGATAACTTTGTTGATTGTCACTTCGTGGTTAGGTCGTTGCTTGCGGCACATCATTGTCATCACCATGATTGTCACTTCATGCCCAAGATGATTTCCGATTCGTCACATCAAATGAGGCATTGAGATATGAGAACTCAATTGTCACTGAATTAAGGTCACCCTTTAAAGACGGTATGGATCAATGCCTTGGAAAATCCTTATAATGCTAACCAAGAAAATATATTAACTATTGATGAAAAAAGGAGAATACATACAAATTCTCATCCACCTCCAATAAATAGAATTATTTCTAGGAGTCATAGTTGTAGGTTTAATCGTCATTTCAATTTGCCTCCACAAAATCAAGTGTTAGATCGTAGATCATTAGTATTGGGAATTGAGTCGGTTCTCAAGGAAACGGATAATAAAAACGAAAGCTTAAAAACACCTCAATTTATAGTGGAAACCCTAATTGACCAACTAGTCAATTGGGAATAAAACCACTTGCTTTTCTAGCATATCCACTAGAAAGTACTTCAACTCTTCACACAACTTTATTATTGTTTGGCGAGATTATACACTCCTCAGTCCTAGTGCCTCCTAATATACCTTGGTTTTTAATCTCCAAATCAATCCCAATAAAGTTCTCTTCTTCACTTCGTCTTTGTTTTCAACCTCGCCTCAACTAACTTCCTTGTGTTTTCCGAAATACTAATTCCAAAAGAGTTAACTATCTACAACTTAAACCCTCGGATATATCTATATAGAGAGAGGGTCGACCTCTGGAAATATATATTTTACTCTAAGAGGGACAACTTATGGTAAGATGGATTCACCACAAGTACTTACAAGTGGTGATCCGGATAAGTGGGTGGTACATAGACAGTAGACTTGGGCAAACGTAGGCCTAACCATCCATCCGGCTCGCCTGCTGAAACGGGTGGGTATGAAACTTAACATAGGCCTGTTTGATCCACTGAGCTTGGGCAACCAAGCCCGCCGAGCGGGTACGGAAAATTTAAAAGTCCGTTCAGGTCCTTGAGTCCGGCCTGTATTTCAAAAAAAAATATTTCTCTAAGTATAACCATTCGCTCTTTTTAGTTTTCTCAAAACTTCCAATGTAAACTAGGTTGATGACCGGTGTGCTTCATCCGTTTCTTCTCCGGTTCCGCCTCGCTTCTCCCTTTGGCGGTTCGGCCGCACTTTGGCCTTCTCCTCCATATGGCCCCACTTCTCTTTTGTATAGATTCTGCACAAATCTTCGAAATTATTGTGCATTTGTTTGTACATCTGCATAATGTGTGAAGTAGATTCAACCGTCTGTTTGTTGTTCGTTTGTGCATCAATTCATCTAAAAATTTCTCATTTCTTCATATTTTTTTTAGATTTGACTCCCTCACTCAACGAATCTTCATAATTGTAAATTGATGCATCGATTCGGCTACGAATTTGCAAATCTTCATATTTAAAAATTGATTAGCCGTTAGGTGTAGATTTGTGTTTAACCCGAGATTTAGCTTTCGAGTGTTCAACATATATTTTTTATAAAAAGACCCGGCCCGAGTCCCGAACTCCCTCCAAGTCCAATCTGAAAAGACGGATAAAATTTTGGTGAATGTACGGCCCATGTCCAAGTAAGAGATTTTGTGTGGTTGAGGCATGTGAGATGTTTAAGGAGCATGAATAGGAGGTTGAATGGTACATAATGGTATAGGAATCGCGCAATACGCCCAAGCATTGCTTCATAATATGGATGACACGCCTTCGATGACTTTCCAACAAAAACATGTTGCACTTTCTTGACATGGACCTGACTTGTGACTAGTATGCAGGAAGGGTAAGCAACATAATTACTTAATCTTTGGATGCACATACGTCGGGAGGTGTGGAGGTATGTTTGAAAGGGTTTTGGGATGCCACATAACCTCACACTAGGACAGGTGTAGTGGATTGGTTGAGACATACGATATCGAGGACGATCAGGTCGTGGATCCACACTTTATCAACTATGGTCTATTACCTTTGACATGCCAAGAATGTTTTGGTATTTGACCGTAACATGATCCCAGTTGGATTCTCATTAGATCGATCAAGTCCCATTTTTGTAGTCTATTGCATGAGTCATTCCCATCAAGAGTTGACAAGAGGAATTTAGCTTAGTTTGTCATTAGTTTATTGGGTTATATCTTGATTTTGTTATTGATGTATGTATTGGGTTTGACTCTTGTCTACTAATGGCTTTGCTTTGAGATTTGGCATTGTTTGGCTTGTATAGTTTTAGTTTGTTAATAACATAACCGAAGGTGGACATGATATATGAGCATTATCAGTGATTGTATGTATGGTACGCCCAAGGCTTGCATGCTTTCTTGTACTATGATGTGTTTTTGTATGGTTTAGCCACTAATTGTATGTCATACCAATGTACATAAATTGTGTTCTTGTTTGGATAAACGGTTTGGTCATGGATCTATATATATAGAGAGAGTTTTGCTCCCATGTAAACTACCCTTATAGTGTTCAATGAGAACAAATTGTATCCGTTAGATCGTTAAATAGATAGATGAGATTAGGCGATATTAAAGGATAAAACATCATGTTATTAATGGAAGAAGATTCGCCGGACCTGAATCTATATATTCGACGGTATAGTCATATATATTCGGTGTTTACACGTTCACACGATAAGAGCTGTTTACATATGAGTCAGGATCTATATATATATATATATGTGTGTGTGTGAACAGACTTATCGTGTAATCATGAGAACAAGCCTTATTGTTTAATATATTATTCGTAGTTATTACTAGTTTTGTTACGAAGGTGTCATATCGTTTAATGTATTATTCGTAGTTATTGTTGGTTGAATGGATTATTCGTAGTTATTATTAATTATGATATCTACCCTAAATCTCGACCCTTAATACTCACCATCCAACGGTCTAATATTGTTCTCATGATTACACGATAAGTCTGTTCTCATGGGAACCACACCCTATATATATAGATCATATGAGAACAGGCTTATCGTGTAATTATGAGAACAAGCCTTATTGTTTAATATATTATTCGTAGTTATTATTAGTTTTGTTACGAAGGTGACATATCGTTTAATGTATTATTCGTAGTTATTGTTGGTTGAATAGATTATTCGTAGTTATTGTTGGTTGAATGGATTCTAGACAGACCGGGGGAGTTTGTAGAAAAAATGTGGAATTCCCTAGTTGAGGGAGAGATTCTAGATAGACGGTGAGCCACCATATTACAATTGTGATGAGTATGCATAAAAAGAACATTAGTGGAAAGGCCTTACAAAGCTTCTGATATCATCCTAGATAAGTCCATGATCAAATAAGTAACGTATTGCCGTCATTTGTCAATCAGTCTCCCCAAGAAAATGTGTGAATTTCCAGCAAAGAACTTCATGCAAACCCTTACAAACTACAAACAACTCCCCGAGGAGAGGATCCGTAGAACACTTAAAACGAGTCACCATGACCCTTATAATAACACCATTGTTATCCCTCCAAATTGCACCAATTCAGTCCGATTTTCCATGATAGCAACATCGATATTCATCTTGAGAATTCCTTCTAGTGGCTTCGTCCAAGAGCATCCAGCAAGGGTCCTCATTAAAACCCCCAAGGAGACAATACATATAAATAGGGGTGGGCATGAATCCCGCTTAATCCCGTCTCGTCCCGATCCCGTCCCGATTCCGGCGGGATTTGGAAAAAAAAATGTGTATCCCGTCCTGTCCCGCGAAAAATTTACGGGACGGGACGCGGGATGGAGACTTCTCATCCCGGTTAATCCCGTCTCGTCCCGCATTTATATATAAATAATAATTTTATATTTTATATATATATTATATAAATAAATATCATACATAAAGTATATTTTTTAAAAAAAATATTTTTATATTTTTAAAATTATTAGTTCGATAATTTTTCATCAGTCATTCACTCATTTTTTACGACTCATTTGATTGAATCTAAAATACTAGAGGTTCTGCTCTCCCTTGATTTAGTCTGTTGCCGCCTTACTTTGTTCCGTTCCATCGCCGCCCTTGCTCTAGTCTGTTCCATCGCCCTTGATTTGTGGATTCCCACAATTGTAATCGATAGTTAAATAAATGTAATTTTCTGAAAATTTTCTGTTATTATTTTTTTGAATGTGAATTGGTAAGACAATTTGATGTAACTTGAATTTGTTTTCAATGTATTAACTACTAATGTAGGCGTCATGAAAGATAATTAGGTATCGAGTTCCCCCCCCGATCATTTGTATCTTTAAACATGAGAGAAAACAAGATACACATTGAATATAATCGGTGCATAATTTGTGCGAGACTTGTCCCGTTCCGTCCCGTCCCACATGGGACAAGGCCCGCGCGGAACGAAGAAAAAAAGTCGTAATTCCCGTCCCGCAAATAACTTGCGGGACGGGACGCGGGACGACCCTTATCCCGTCCCGTCCCGTCTCATGCCCACCCCTAAACTTGGGTTGGGCGATAGTTCTATTATTGGCAACTAAAATCATAATCAATGTGAGACATTTCACACATTTCAACACTCCCCCTTCAAATGCAACTATCATGCACTAGTTAACACTTGACACAAAGTCTTAAGGTTAACTTATCCAAATGGACAGATATCACACGAAGATCCGTACAAATTAATTGACAATAAAAAGAGTATTCTTAAAACTTATATAAACCCACGCAATCTACACTTATAACTACTAAATGTTGGTTCATTTAACAATTAGGCTCACCCAACCCCATGAGGAGTCGCAGCACCACCGTCCACTTTGACCGTACGACACTGACCTCCTTTTATGAACTCCATGAAAAAGGTGGGACCCTCACTGCCATGTGGCATATTCTGTAACATAATTCTCTTATTAGTGGTGAATTATTTTTAAATATAGTTTTCCACATGGCATTCTACCACTTTTGCGGGCGAGGGTTAGTGGGCCGGGCCCATCCGGGTTTGCCAACCCAATCAACTAGCCCCTCCAATTTTTATTACACATTATAAGATAAAGTATTTAATGACCGACCCCTCCAAAACCACCAACGCCTATAAATAAAGCCTTCCAATTCCAACCACCAACCCCAAACATCCTCTTCATACAAACACTAGAAGCCTACTCCATGCACTCACCGCTCTTCCGCCACACATCAGCCGCTGCGCCGCCCGTTACGACGCAACTAGACCCATCAGAAGCCTACACTAGGCCTAACAATGGTTTCGACGCCAACGTCGTCATGGTTCTCTCCGTCCTCCTATGCGCCCTCGTCTGCTCCCTCGGCTTGAACGTCATAGTCAGGTGCGCCCTCCGGTGCTCAAGATTCGTCACAACCCGCGACGAAGCCTACGACAACCACCACCACCACCTCCGGTCTACAAGATTAGCCAATACCGGAATCAAGAAGAAGGCCTTGAAGACATTTCCGACGGTCAACTACTCGGCTGACCTGAAAATGCCCGGGATAGACTCCGAGTGTGTCATATGCCTGTCGGAGTTCGCCCCCGGTGAACGGCTAAGGATACTCCCCAAGTGCAACCACGGGTTCCATGTCCGGTGCATCGACAAATGGCTCAACTCGCACTCCTCCTGCCCGACTTGCAGGCACTGCTTGATCGAGACTTGTGAGAAGATTCTTGGCTGCGACCGAGCGAGCGTTTCACAACCGCAAGAAACCGTGATCGATATAGCACCGCTAGAGCGTGAAGATATGATACATAATTAGATGGACCTCCATGTGAGGGTGTTTACTTAGCAGATTCAAACCCAATTGTATAGTGAATCTTAAGTGTTCAACATTGAAAAGAAATTGATCGACAATTATAATGAAACTAACACACCATGGATGGACAGCAACATAGTGGCACCTACATTATGATTAGACCTGTGCTCCTCTAATGGTAGAGATGATCCTCGTACCCCACCAAATCAAAGGAAAATTCTTGATCATCAAATTAGTCACAAATCTATTATGAGAATCCCACTAGATGATGGAGAAGCTGAATCCAGATAGTCCATCAAGACAAATGATTTTAGGATGAAATTAAGTTTACTCATCAAAATTTATCAGAAAGAAAATATAGAGAGATATTCTTTAGAGCACTATCATAAAGTTGATTAATATAAAAACAACACAAAAGCTTCCATAGCATATCATGCACATGTCTATTTGTACTCTAGTAGGCTCCAAAGTTGTTCAATTAAGAATGTATATTATTGAAAAACTTTAAATATATATATATATATATATATATATATATATATATATATATATATATATATATAACTTGCTTTCTTTCCGGTGGTGTTTGAAAAACTAATGAAAGCAAATATTACAACACAGTGCAAACACAGGAAATGAATTTTAATGGAGTTTGAGAAGACGCGTTTCAGAAATTCTTATATGCAATCATGTAGAGAATAAGAAACATGAAATAAGGCAGAGGCCCACCGGAAAGCCCTTTTTATTTGATAGTGGCAGGCATATTGCCGTGTTCATCCCAATGCCAATAACCCTTTGATACTAATCAGTAATCAGTAATCGCACCGGCGGCAGATTAGTGGAAAATTGGATTTTATTTGCTTTTTCTTTGGTGATGGAAGATCCCTGAGTTAAATCAAATATGTTTCCTGTAATAATAGCTTTGGATATGATGAGTAAAATCTTTGACCTCTCCCTTGATCTCCTCAACTTGAGTATCTTCGAAATTTTATTTTGGGATTAAAATATTTAATTCTTGAAGCTTTTTGTCTCAAGAACTCTTCTAATTCTTAAGGCTGAGTATTAAGCTTCTTCCATAGAAGTTAGGTTTTGTTTTAGAGAAAAACAACTTTAAAACAAAAAAAAGTTAATTTTCACTTAATTGATATATGGATGTTGGATCATAATAGGCGTGTACATGGAAATTTTTTAGGGTGTGTTGGACAGGAACCACTAGTGTTTTTGCGTGTTACTGAGTGTTTTTACATTTAACGGGTGTTTGGTCCGTTGAAAAACACTAGTGATATGTGTTTCTCCCTCCGTTTTTGGAATTGTCACTCCCACAAGGGTTTCTTGCCAACACTAGTGTTTTTGGCCTGTAAATTACAATGTTGCCCTTAATTTTTAAAATCTATTTATAATATTACCAAGTATATATTTACGTATTTCTGACCTTTCGTCCGCCATTCACTGTGAAGTGCGAAACCTTGACAACCGATTCATCGACGATGGAGAGTCTACAATCTTTTCGACCTGCATCCGCCTTCATCAAGCATTCAATCGGTGGTAAGCAACCCTTCTCTCCTTTTGTTTGCTTCTTGTCGGTTATCTTAGCTTGTTTCTTATACTCAACTGTTTCCGGTTGTCTGAGCTTCTTTCTTTATACTCGATTGTTGCCAATTGTATGAGCTTGTTTCTATCCGCCTTCTAAGCTTGTTTCTTATACTTGATTGTTGCTAGTGTGATCTCGTGATACTGGTGCTACTGTTGTTGACCGATGAGTTCCCTAATGTAAAAAATTATATACCCGATTGTTGTTGGAATTAGGGATAGTGCCAAAGTTGATCCAAAAAAAGCTCAGAAACATCATGTTCAATTCATCAATTATACTACTTTGTACATCAAACTCATTGTTAAGTATAATTTGCATATTGGTTCGTCCAAAATGATCAACTTTGGATCACCAATACGAGCTACTGCAAAGTCATTGTTAAGTATAATCGATTGTTGTTGGAATTGCAAATGTGAACTGTGATTGGGATTTTAAGAAGAGTGTTATACTCAGTGTGTTCATATACTCAGTGTGTTATACTTCTTACAGTGTGTAGTATTTTTTGTGTTCATATACTCATCAGTGTGTTATATACTCAATGGTTACATGTACTCAGTGGTTTCATATATGCTCAATGGTTTTCATATATGCTGATTTTTAATGATCCTTTGTTTTGTTCAGTAAAATGCCAAAGTGAAAATGGAATTGGGATTTTTTAAGAAGGGTGTGAAGTTGTGAATTGTGATTCCGTGAAAGCCTTAATTGTCTGCATTTAGTTTTATACTCAGTGGTTTTCATAGATACATGTACTCAGTGGTTTCATATATGCTCAGTGGTTTTCATATATGTTGATTTTTAATGATCATTTGTTCAGTTCAGTATTTTTGAATAGGTACATATACTCAGTGATTTTCATATATGCTAATTTTTAATGATTTTTGTGTTCAGTTTGGTTCCATATGTTTACTGATTTTTCATGATTTTTATTGTTGATATCTATAGATACAAATCATGAATTATGTTGTGTAGTGTACTTGTGTTTGTACTAATCATATATTATATTGTTTTTAGCGTGTAGGTGGATAATAATAATGTTTCACAAAGTCGATTTGGACATTTGAACTAGTAAGAGTTCTAGTGTCAATTTTAATTGAATATCAAAAGAAAAACGGAAGCAAGCAAGCTTACAATTGGAAGGACATAAATGTTACATTGACTAGGATGACTGGAGTTAAGGATTTCTGTAGAAATAAATTTGAAGCAATGATACAATGCTTGGAATCTGCTTAGGAATTTTGAGACCGGTCTAGGTTGGGATGAGAAGACGCAGATGATTACGGCATCCAATGAATGGTGGGATAGGAAGATAAAGGTAATTTATAACTTTTTGTTTCCTTTACTACATCTTGTAAAAATGTGAATATATGTTGTTTAATATTTTTTTATAACTCGATGTGCTTTAAATGTATTGTAGGAAGATGCAAACTGTAAGAAGTATAAGAACAAGGGGATGGATATGGAGTACGAGGAATTGTTGACTTCAATGTTTGCTGGAAATGTAGCTACGGGTTGTCTTGCCATGTCATCTGGAATGGTTCGTGAGGCAACTCCAGAGCGTATCTCGCTTGCAAATGATGTGGAAATAGGTTTAGGTGAAGATGACAGTGAGGGTGTTGATTTTTTCCGCAATTTTGTTGGCACTACCAATGAAGGTGGAGGTTCTAGCTACTTTGGAGTTCAAATAGACGTCAATGATGAGCCAACTCAATTTACATAACCACTGGCAACTAAGGGAAACAAAGAAAAGGGTCCGATGAAGAGGAAAAAAAGACAATCAATTGGGTCATCTAAGTTGGAAGCCTTTTTGGATCGTTCACAAGAGAACAATGACAGATTTCTAACAATACTCCAGAAAGAGGTAAATTCTAAGGCAAGAGATGAGGAGAGAATGACTTAGAGAGGGTTGGATGTTGTTAGAGGGATGGTCCGGAATAATTTGGTTGAGTCGGTCTATAAGTTTTGCATCACAATCTTGATCATCCTTCGTTAAATGTTTTTATTATCTAGTTCAGAAGTGAAACATATGAAACTCTTAATTTCATCAATCAGATTGTACTTCTTAAAATATGAATAAAAGTCATAAACTTCCATTTCACAATTCTACCATTATCTAAATTCTTGTCTTGAAGTTATTTACAATGATGTTTGGAGTTCGCCAGTTCCAACTTTTGTTGGATATCATTACTACATCATCTTTGTAGATTATTTCACTGGGTACACTTAGATATATCTCATGAAATATAAATATGAAGCAAAAGCTATATTCATTCAATTTGGTTTCTTAGCTGAAAACTTCAAACATCATTATATATTATATATGTAAGTGTACCTAGTGAAATAAAACATAGACATATTGTTGAAACTAGTCTCTCGATGCTTACCTACTCAGGAGTGTCTCTTGATCATTGGCCTCTCGTCATGATTACGGCTACCTATCTTATAAATAGAATTCCATCATCCACTTTAACCATTAGTCCCCCTACTTTCTCTTTACAAAAGAACTTCCCAATTATTCAAAATTAAGGAATTTTGGTTGCTTGTGTTTTTCATGGTTACGCCTGTATAATAGCCATAAACTTTAGCCCAAGTCCATTCCTTGTGTCTTTCATTGGATATTCACTCTCAAAGTGCGTCATGTCCAGTTTGTGGAACATGAGATGCCATACAAAAATCATGGAATTTTTACCATAACATCAACTCCATCTCTGTTGCAATAGACACAATTTGGCTTAACCATTCTTTAAACAAACACTCCAAAATCGTCTACAACAGCTCATATTGAACACGAGTCTACCACCTGACCTATTCCCGTCAATTATTCTCTTAATATGCAACCCACTTCCTCCACTCAACCTAACACAGTTGAACTTCCTAGATCTGGAGTAGTCACATAGTCTAGAAATAATGTTACTGAACCTATCCAGAAACTTAGTCTCACATCCACTCTTATCAAAACACCTGAGTGGCAACTGGCTATGCAAAGTGAGTATGATGAACTATGCTTAGAACATAACCCGGGATCTTATCCCTCCAACTGCTAATGATAACTTGGTAGGTTGCAAATGAGTCTATCATGTCAAATATCTATCTAATGGAAAGATCGATTTATACAAAGTAAGTCTAGTAGCGAAGAGTTTTCATCAAAGTCCTGACTGGGATTATACTGTGACACTCAACCCAATTGTAAAACCAATCACGGTTCGAATTATGCTTACACTAGCAACTTTCAAGGGTTGGTCACTCCGGCAATTGGATATAAACAATACTTTCCTACATGGGACTTTTCATACTCTTCATGAGAATGTTTTCATGACTCAACCTCCAAAGTTCATCAATATTGCTCACCCAAATCATGTTTCCAAGCTTAGAAAGGCAATTTATGTCCTCAAACAGGCACACATGGAATGGTATAATGAATTAAAAGTTTTTCTTCTCCATGGATTCATAAATTATGTGGCGGATGCAACTTTGTATATCTATTCTTATGGTTAGGACCTTATCCATCTACTGGTGTATGCCGATGACATATTACTCATAGGTAACTCTCATGCTAAGATGAATCACTTGACTATTGATGGTGGTATCTTCATATCTCAGTGAAAGTGCGTTCAAGATCCTTTCTCGAGGCTGGAATAGAAGATTCGCGCGTTGTCGCAACATCAATATGTCTTATAGACGTACTTCAACAGAACTCAGGAACTCTAATGTCCTCACCAACAAATTATAGAACTCTGATTGGAAGCTTGCAATATTTTACTCGGCCTAATGTTGGTTTTACAGTAAACAAATTTTCCCAGTTTATGAAAGCACCAATAACCACTCACACTAGATGGCTTTAAAACGGATACTTCGTTATCTTGTTGGATCCATGGAACTGAGCATTCGTATTTCTGTTACACCATCACCTATGCTTCATACTTTCTTTGATGTCGACTGAGTTGGAGACAAGGATGATTTTGTGTCGACTACGGGATATATATTCTACCTAGGGTCTACTCCAAATCTCCAATCAATTGGAGCTCCCACAAACGACGTTTTGAGGCACGTTCTTCAATTGAGGCCGAGTACAAGGTTATTGTTGATACGACATCGGAAGTTTCTATGGTTCACTCAGCTACTGGGAGAGCTCCAACAGTTTGCTAGCATGCAACCTGTCATTTACTGTGAAAACTTGGGCGCTACAAGTTTGAGTACCAACCTAGTGTTTCATTCACAAATGAAACATATTACCCTAACTTATCACTTTGAGAGAGAACAAGTTCAACATGAAATGGTTCGAGCTAGTTTTGTGTCAACAAATGATCAGTTGGTGGATATACTCACCAAGTATTACTTCGTCCACGCTTCCAGCTAGGGAGTTAGAGATATTCTAGGAATTTTGTTAACCCTAATATCTCTATCTCATGTATAAGTACTAAGCTTTCTTATCAATAAACATACAAACACATTACACATTGTTTTGTACCTAATGTTGCCCAACTTAAATGACGATGATAATGTCCTCCACGAAAATTGAGTTATACGGGCCAAGTCTCAACCATACATAATTCATAACTTTACTTCTTCATTTGGAGCTGGAGACCACGTATCAACAACTTGAGTTAAGTGGCCGTATTTCAACAACATATGTTTTAGGAGATCATGAGTTAGTTTGGAAACACATACCCCATTGAAATTAAGATGAAAGTGTAGCTTATTGTTAGTTTGAACTAAGTTGCTAAACATGTAGTTGATCAGACAAACTTATTATTGAAAAAACTGTGTTTGGAAGAACAAAATTTATTTTCTAGTTAAAGTATAAATATACCAAATTAGAAAGGCGAGAGAATATTTTGAAAATTCTTAAGAATTGCAGTTAAATCTATTATACTTACTAAAACAGAGTACGGGTTGATGACGTGGCGCGCTGTGGACGCAAGATTTTTGAAATTGAGCTCCCACAATTAAAGTCAATAAATCTTTATTTTTACACTATTTTTTAAACCATAAAATCTTTTATTATTAAAATAATAGTTTTATAGAAACCAAATCTATTATACTTACTAAAACAGAGCACGGGTTGATGACGTGGCGCGCTGTGGACGCAGGATTTTTGAAATTGAACTCCCACAATTAAAGCCAATAAATCTTTATTTTTTACACTATTTTTTAAACCATAAAATATTTTATTATTAAAATAATAATTTTATAGAAACCAAATCTATTATATTTACTAAAACAGAACACGGGTTGATGACGTGGCGCGCTGTGGACGCAGGATTTTTGAAATTGAGCTCCCACAATTAAAGCCAATAAATCTTTATTTTTTACACTATTTTTTAAACCATAAAATCTTTTATTATTAAAATAATAATTTTATAAAAAAATAATTAATTAAAATAAAAATTTTAATACACCAATAAGCATTATAATCCAAAAAAAAAACAAAAGAGTTGTTAAATACAAAAAAAAATTGTAAAATTAAATTGTTAACCATTGACCAAGAAAAAAAAACCTCAAACTCATTACATAATCGGAAATAAACAAAAATGTTGTTATATATATATAATAATATTATTATTCTATTAAGTATGTCCATAGTATAATCTCATTTAGTAAATTTATCCTTAATAAAGTAATGTTGGTAAGTCGATTAGATTAGAGAAGTATACAAAACAAAAGCACGTAAAAAAACCAATTTCACAATATTCTTTCTCATTTTTTTCAAAACCCGCACAAGGTGCGGGTATTATACTAGTTTGAAATAAAATTGGAGAATTTGCAATTATCTGATTTTTAATCTTTAAAATAGTGGGATAAACTTTAATAAGCTTGGGTTTTCAAGAATATCAGCCATTGACTTTCTCAACAAAAGGGGAACCTACCATTTATTCCACCATATATCCCTTGAGTCCTGTTCGAAACAAAAGCTCGATCCAATAAATACTATGTCATGTGAAATGACAATCCAAGTGGGATAACCTATTCACTGACTACGACACCAACCAAGTTGTTACAATTCAACTGCAATCATTGAAAGAAAACGGACATCAAATAAATGGTTATCCACAAATGCTGATCAAGGATTGAAACCTGATCCGACTAAAAACTATGGATCCCCTAAATGGGAATGCCTATTTTACACTTACTATACAATAATATACCGAAAGCCAATTTTTAAATAGATCTCAAGAGAAGAGGAAGTGTGAGGCACAGTAAAATGGAGATTTTGTGGCCCTTTGGTGTAAAGGAGTGAGATCCTATAGACCCATCTTGTGCACTTATGGAGGATCATAAATAAGGATAGAAGTCAGAAGTTGACAAATATCAATCAAGAAAGGACATAACTTAACTAAATACAAAAAATATTTGGTTAGTGCTATATTGAAATCCACTAGCTCATATGTTTGACTCATACTCCACTACCCACTTGCCAAAATAGGAACCTTCCTTGCTACTTGTTTCACTCAAGATAAGATAATCTTCAAGTTTGTCAATATATCTCCGGTTTCAAGTGCTCTATTTTGAGTTTAATAATATTCCAAACCAGCATGTTTATGAACAAGAAACAACCCAACTCAAACCAAATGACCCAACATGTCTATCAAAGAGACCTCGTCTCCAACATGTTGATCAAAGCTTTCGTCACCCAAAGTGACCGTGCATGACCCAAATACACGGCCAAAGCATCAATTCCCTGTAATACAGTAATCGAGCATGAATTTCGAAATGTCAAACTTGAAATATGTATAATGATAGAAACAAGTTGGGGGTCATCAAGAACTCCACGATAAACAAAGAGTATAACAGTTATGGGTCACTTATTGAACCTGTTCAGGCGCACAGCAAATCTGTAAATGTTCACAATGTCACCTTTTTAGGAAGCAGAGTCTGATTTAGCAGCTTCCTGTTGTTTTTTCCACTGCTCAGGTGTCAAGGCTTTTGTTATGGACAGGGCATGGATCTCCTTCATTTCTTTCTCCAATGCAGCATTCACTAATCGGTGCCTCTCCAACAGTCTCTTCCCCTCGAACTGTTCAGACACGATTTCAACCATAAAGCTTGCTCCACACCTGCAGCGTTTTGGTACAAAGAGTGTTAGTTGAGGATCATTCCTGCACATGGATCCGAATAGAAGAACTTGAGATGTTGACAAGATAGTTACCCGCCAGATGTGTCGATCACTTCCTAAAATGTGAACAGACATAAAATAAGGAGATTAGTTACAGAAACTAAACACAAATTTATCACAGAAAGAAAAGTATTCATGATTGAAGTCCCCTAAATGGAAATTAGAAGCATTGTCATGAAGTGCACAACTAACAAACAAGTATACACTGTATACCCACATATACCATCTATTTAAAGTTGGGGAAACTGCATAACTTAAAACAAGAATTAGGGGTTCTTCTGCACTATACGGTTGATTGTGTTGGGTGACATTTGGAAATGTTCAGAGTGGAGAGTATCGTGTCCTTCAGGAGTTGCAGATTAAAAGCTTCTTGATAAAACACCTTACAATAACAAGGAATAAAAACGAGACAATTGCTCAACCTAAATGTTTCAGCCAAAGGTACAAGTCATCAGCCATAACGGTTCATCGATCACGTTCCAGCCCAACAAAGGGGGTGTACTAACATGAAAGTGATGAACTGATGACAATTCAGACCTCAATTTGCTCAAGTTGAAACTTGAAAGGGCAGTATAAGAGCAGTGAGGTAAGAAGATGTAAAAATGTTGTTTTGAAGGATAAACATTACAGAATGACGGCAAGCTTTCAAGGAATAGTCAAATAGAAGTCTTTTCTGTCATATATTCTAAAGTTTTTTCTCTCCAAATTTTTCGTTTTACTATTAAATTTGGATCGAATATCTTTTTCGTGTCAGAAGTCAACCACATTCATTAATATTTGGATTGACCACAACAACTTATTTGAATTTTATAACTGATAGGATAATTAATCACTTGTTTTTTTTTAAATATAACTATTTTCTCATTTGCACAGCATTTCAGAACAAATTGATATAGTATGCCTGTGCAAGCCACGGTGCTTCAACCAGTTAAAAATATTAATAAAAAGACAAATTTGGTTTTTTTAAAGAAGACAAAAAAATGTAGTTAACCACAGATACAAAAGCAACAAAAGAGAAAAGCCATTGTTAAGAAATATTGCATAGAAAGATATCAAGGTAAATAAAATTCAAAATACATAGGCAAAGGATTTCTCCTATAAACAAGATAACTTCGATAAAGAGATCAAATTTGTTTTCCACAATTTCAACAAAGGTTTACATATATGTTGCTTTCCACAACCAAGCCTGTCCGATTCTGGTAAACACTAGTGTATTGGACAAAATTAAGTGTTTATCCCCGATCGTATCTCCTTCTCAATCCCCATTACTCCCCTCACCCTTCCACCACTTCAAGTCAGTACCGACCACTCCTTCTACCCTCTCTGCCCTGACACATCCACTGTACATCTGTCTTCATATTCTGCAATTGTTCCTTATCCATTGAACAACCCTTCGCAGACAGTCACCATAGACACTAACCATTACAAGCATCTCTCTTGCTCTAGCCTCAGTTAGATCCCAGCCTTCGCATAATCCTATCAAAGTCTGCCATCACAAGCATCTTCATCGTTTTCTACTTCCCCGTCACTTAATGTAGGATCATCAAAAGAGAACCAACAACGATTGCACTGGTACGAGCCAGAACCCCCCAAAACAGAACCCCAAAATCCTAAGGATATGAACCCAATATCCAACGATATTGGAAACCAATATGAAAATCTGATGACCGCAAAGCAAACACTGTGAGGGAAACGGAACCGAATAAACTATTCTCTCATGTGAGAGAAAGTGAAAATGTTAAAACTCTTATCTTAATGGTTATTTTTGTTTTTAGATCCAACAATACTACTATTTCTCCCCGAACATTCTTGTTCATTTCATGCAGAAGAAGAAAAATATCAGTTAATTGATTCTTTGAGGTGACATAAGTAAAGAGAGTATAAGGAGGAAATGTTACTACCAAATATACTCACTCTCACATGTGGAATTTCCTGAAATCTAGTAACCCTAGCTGGAACTTTTTGAAACAAAGAAATCAAAGGTGTGCCAGCAGACAGTACAAGTATTATTGAGCTCAAGAGAGCACTTTCGGTTGCATCGAGTATACTCCTTAGTCCCTAACTCCTAACAATCAAGCTATCAGAACTTAAACAAAAAATCCTCAGCCTGGTCCTCAATATACCACGAAAAACAAGTCCCCAAAAACCATGTAAGAATCTGCATCCAACGCCACACACACACACACAAACCAGCAGAAAACCATGTTCATCTCAGATTCGTCCAACTACAGCGAAGTCATCAGAGAGACTTCTAGCCCTAATCCTAATTCAATGCCTAATTAGGGTTCCGGAAATCAGAACGATAAGCGATAGTAGTAACAGTAATATAAAAGAGCATAGTGAAAGGAGGAAGTCAATACCAGATGAGAAGGCGAAAGCTTAGAAGTAAGAGAAGAGACAAGCTCGTCCTTACTGACTCCCATGATTTCGGGTGAGTTGTGGTTGTCTCTTTGTGAAAAGGTGAGGGTTGAAGGAGGATGCCGGTTGATTAACAAGGGATTTGAATTTATGGAGAAGGGAATGGGTCGGTGGAGGATCGGATTCCTTTGGAACAGGAAACTCCTCATTCTCTTTTCTATCCCTCTCTGGTTTTTCCTTGCGGGCTTGCTAGTTGCTACTTGGGAGAGAGATGGGATTGGTGGGTGGTCCGGACTTCATATGGGCCATCCGACCCGTTGTTATTTCCTATGGTGCCTGCTCTCCCTCATTTCATGATATTTACGGTTGTATAAACGAAGTTGCGAAAATGAAATCTATTATCCATATATTTAAAACTTTTTTAATTTCAGTCAAATAATAAAATCATTTTAATTGTAAAATATTTAAAATAAAATACGATCATACAATATTCTATTTATAATATTTTTAAAAACTAGTTAGGACCCTATTTTCTAAATAATTAGGTTAGTGTCCGCACCTCATGCGAGTTTTATATAAAATAAAAAGTATTTTATTTTTATTTAAAAAGTATAAAAGTTAATTAGGTTAGTTATTTGTGCATTTTTTTAAAAAAATTACTAGGTAAAATCTCATATCTTGTTACCTAAAATTAAAATCGTGAGAGATTTTTAAAGATGAATATAAACGTAAATAGGTAATTTAAAAAAGATTTGTTATCAAATTAATAATTATAAGATTTCAATAATATAAATTGTTGAATCAAACTAAATTCCTAAAATCAAGTAACAAATTCGACGAAATTAAAATTGGTTAATTAGGTAATAAATGTGTATGAGATGTAAATTACTTACAAATTGAATGTTTACAGAAATAATGGCAAAAGTATAATTATATTGTGGTAACTCCATATTAAGACGACATATAGGCAAATTGTGGGCTATTTTAGTAAAGTATTAGTTTTAATATCCGTGTCATGCACTAATTAGACGATAATTTTGTGTCAAAAAGTTATTTGATAATTCATTATGTTGAGAATTGTCTTAATTGTTATGTGATACTTGTTGTAAGACTGTATATTTCACATTATGAATGGAAATCAAGCAAGAATTCAAATCCTACAATAACAACCAGGAAAGAGGAATCCGGAGCAATATTCTTTGAGATACTCGAATGTTAAAGTTAGTATCAATCCTAGAAAAAATTCAGATTTATTAAATTAAATTTTAGAGTAGGTGATTTAGGTTAACAAATAGACGACATTGCCAAAACCTGATGAGGTGACTGCACGAAATTAAGTCAAGTATCAGTTCATGGGTTGTTCAATAAAAAAAGATTAGCGCAAAAAATCATTTAAAAATTGTTTAAAAAAATATTGATTAACAAATTAATTGTCTACCAACCTAACGATTTTGTAATTAAAGTTTTAACGAATTTTTCAGTGTTTTTTTTTAAAAAAAATTGGTTAAAAAAAATATTAATAATTTTTATCAAAAAAAAATCGATACTTTCTTGATTTTTTTTTTCTAGTGTTTTTTTCCTATTTTTTAAATACTTTTGTGTAAATGACAAAAAGTATTTGATTAATTTTTAAAAAAGTTGTTATTTTCTTTAAAATAAAATCGAAATAATTTTTTTTGCAAAATTTATTTCGATTTTTTTCCATACATTTTTTATATGAAATTTATTAGTTTTTTTACAAATTATTTTAAAATATCTAATTTTTTTTCAAAAAATATTAAAATCGATTTTTTTAAATGAAAAAACACTTATATTAAAAAATGAATTCTTTTAATCAAAAACTTTATTTATTATAAAACTATGAAGAAATATTTTTGTTAATCGTTTGAAAAAAATATTTTTGAAAAAAAAAATAAAGTTTATAAGTTTAGAAATAAATAAAGTTCAATTGAAATTTAAAAATAAAAAAAATATTAAGATCTTTAAAAGTTTAAAAAAAAAAAAGTTTATAAGTTCAAATGAAATATAAGTAAATTAAATTAAATTAAATTTAGAATTAAATTTAAAATTAAATTCTTTAAGTTTAAGAAAGTATAAAGTTTAATTATAAATTAAAAATATAAGTTGTCAAATTTTAATATCTTTAAAATTGGATTGCAAATCTTAAATATTTCAATTTTTAAATTAAAAAAAAATTAAAGGTCGTTAATAATATGAGTGACAAATGCAAAATTATGTAGTAAAATATTTAAAATAAATTCATAAATTAAATATTTAAAATAATTTGGTTTAACATGGTGGGACCTGAATTAACAAAAAGTTGACACGTGAAAATTTAATGACGTGAATTCACCAAACTGTGTCACGTATAAATTTGATGAGGTGGTTGTACGAAACTGTGTCAAGTGGAAGTTCATGGGGTTTTTTAGTATATAGATAGATATATAGAATTTATCATATTTTTATACTATTTAAAATATACTGTTTTGCTAATTAGAATCATATTCAATATATAATATTTTGCACGAATTACAACACATTTAGAAGAGTATATTAATAGAATTATTACTTTATATATTAAATTTAAAATAAATTCAATTGAGTAAAATAAGATAAATTTTGTTAATTTATATTAAAATTTACCAAAATAGAAAAATACTATCAACCCCGATACACTAAGTATTTGGCCGTTCTTTTTTAAAGCTTTTTTCGTTTTCAAAACCATATGTTTTAGATTCATTTCTATTCATGTGAGGGATAGTAAGAACTTATTTAAACAAGTGTCACCGGTGAAATTTTCGAACACTTTTCTGGTGGACTCCGACCATGATAAACGAAGTGTTGTCTTTGAACATTCGAGTACTTTACCATAGTGTACATATTTGTATAAAATGATTTCCATATGAATGAGAGACGATGTCCAAAGTAAGATGTATTTAATACGCAGTTGGATGTCTCACGTGGATAGTGGAGACTAAATGGTATTGTATATACCAAGGCTGATGGTGTATGGTTATCAAAGTCTTTGAAGAGACACCCCAGTTCCGCTAGACCACACGCGCGTGAGTTTGCAAAGCTGAGTCACAGGTTAGTTGTTTAGTGGTAAGTGGATTCGTGATTCATACCCATTTTGTGGATCGGTTTATTGGTGATAAAACACTATCACTTTTTCAAATCGAAAACGACTGGATCTAGAGCGAACCAGTATTTCAAAACCAGAAGGACACAAAAGAGTTTGGTGACGCAGTTCGAGTTAAGCTCTACTCTGCGGGATCTCAGGAGGGGAGAGCCAGCCCAATCCACTAGGTAGAGTTACAGTGTAGAACGGTTACAGGATGAGCACACAAAACCTCAAAAAACCATACGAGATCAAGAAAAAGATAACAAGAACAAAGATAACAAGAACAAAGATAGGTAAGAGGTCTGTAAACCACCACAGGTACCGATCTGTGCTTTGAGGCAAAGCAAGATCTAGACAACAGAGAACGTCTCAAGACAACACTCGGACGAAGCACTCGGCTCGGATCTCTCTCTCACAGGTGTTTCTCTCTTTTCTCACTTTCAGATCTAGGGTTTTTCAGTAGAAGTGTTTCGGCCACCTTAGGGTTGACGACAGAGAAGAGAGCTTAAGTACTCAGTGCCACGAGGTAATACTTCAGCAACGCAGCGTTTAACCATGCAGCGCTTCAAGCTGCTTCATAACCTGGTGAGATGGACTGGGGCACTTACCATTGGGCCTCGATCAACCAGGCCCAACTGGCCCTGCATTCAACCCATCCTCAATAGAACACAAGCACCCTGTCCAACCCATCATCAAACCCAACCGGCCTCACACTTAAACTCAGACCCACTAATCTGTGGCTAACTCGAACCGGGTTTAACTAATTCCTAACAAATGCCCTCCTAAACTAGGTTCTACGACTGCATACTACCAGTAGTGGATTAGTGGTACTCCTGTCCTTCATAGATCCAAAATGTAGTTGTCCTCCTTAGCCATCCTCAATGTGCAAAGAATCTCTGCAATATGAAAACTTGTCAGCTGGGACAATCTTGGTTCCAAAATCAGCTGGATTTACATCTCCCTTGATTTTCTGTATCACCAGTTGCTTGTGCTTGATCTTCTTCCTTATGTAGTGGTACCTGATATCAATATACTTTGTTCTTTCATGATACATGGGATCTTTACATAAGTACAAAGCACTTTGACTATCAGTATATATAACAGGAATATAAGTCTTATTTTCTATTTCTTCTAACAATCCTTTGAGCCATGTAGCTTCTTTGGCAGCTTCAGTAGCAGCCATGTATACAGCTTCGGTTGAGGACAAGACTACAACAGATTGTTGTTGAGACTTCCAAGAAATGCAATTCCCAGCCCAAGTGAAGTAAATAGCTGTAGTAGACTTCCTGTTATCCTTGTTACTAGCATAATCAGAATCTACAAATCCAATCAGGTTAGTACGAGAGATATGTTCTTTATATACAAGACATTTATCCTTGGTACCACACATATATCTGAGTAAATATTTCATAGCATCCCAGTGAGGCATACCAGGATTAGACATATATCTACTTATGACAGATATTCCAAAAGCAAGATCAGGTCTTGTGCACAACATGGCATACATTACAGAACCAACAGCAACATCATATGGTATGTTAGACATTTTACTTTTGCCTTCATCAGAGGTAGGGCAATCCTTTTTAGACAATTCAAGGTGCCCTCCTAAGGGTACAATTGCAGGTTTACAGTTAAGCATGTTAAACTTCTGCAGAACTTTATGCACATAATCAGTCTGGGATAACAACATGGTTTTCTTTGATCTATCCCTAGAGATGGAAATTCCTAATATTTTCTTAGCATGTCCTAAGTCTTTCATGTCAAAGTGATTTTTAAGATCATGTTTTATGCTAGCTATAAGAATTTTAGAAGGAGATATTATAAGTATGTCATCAACGTACAGTAGCACATACAAGGGATCATGCTTCTTTATATTCTTAAAGTATAAACAAGTATCATATTCACTTCTGACAAAGCACAATTTAGACATACAAGAATCAAATTTTAAATTCCATTGTCTAGGGGATTGTTTCAATCCATAGATAGATTTTTTAAGCAAGCAGCATGCATTGGTATTTTTAGAATCAATGAAGCCCTTAGGCTATGACATGTAAATTGTTTTATTTAAATCACCATGTAGGAAAGCAGTCTTAACATCCATTTGTTCTAATTCCCAGTCAGAAACAGCAGTCATAGCAAGCATAAGTCTCAGAGTTTTGTACTTAACTACTGGGGCAAAAATGTCATTATAGTCCATTCTTTCTCTCTGTGTAAACCCTTTAGCTACAAGTCTAGCCTTATATTTGTCAGGTTCATTAGGAGATAGACCTTCTTTTATTTTATAAATCCATCTACACTGAACTAGTTTAGAATCTTTAGGTTTATTAACTAAGGTCCAAGTGTTATTAGCATGCATAGAGTCAATTTCATCTTTCATAGCAGCTATCCAAAGTTTTGAATCCTTACAGTTAACAGCTTGTTCATAAGTATCAGGAGTGTAGGGATTTTTCACAATTGAAGCAGTAATAAGAGCATATTCAGCAATATTAGCATATTTCTTATTTGGGATGATAGTTCTAGGAGCCCTGTCCCTGGTTAGCTGGTACAGACCATGAAAGTCAAAACGACCTGAGTTAGTGCTACCTTGTCTTGTACCAGGGGAACTCAGGTCGTTATGACTTTCATGGCCTGTTCCATCACTGGGGGACAAGGTAGGAACACTAAGGTTATCAGAAATATTAGGCTCATCTACCCCCCTTAATTGTTGATTATGTGAATTGTTACTATGTTCAGGTTGTGAAGGGAAGCTACTACTTTCATTAGTAGTAGTATCATCATTAGGTAGATCACTACCTTCAGAATAGTCACCAATGTCGAATTCAATTTCAGCATTGTTGTGACTTGCACTGGGCATGTAAAAAGAGGTTCCAACATTGGAATTCTCTTCAGACTCACCAGCAGTGCTACTAGTCTCAATGGGATGTTTGTTTTTAAAGTGAAAGTCTGTTTCATTAAAGGTAACATTCCTAGACACAACTACCTTATACCCTCCAGGTTGGATAAGGAGTAGTTTGTAACCTTTTACACCCTCTGGGTACCCTAACATAATACCCTTTTTAGCTCTTGGTTGCAGCTTGCCTTCACTCACATGAGTGTAGGCCGTGCATCCAAAGGGCCTAAGGTATTTGAGATCCGGAAACGTGCCAAACTCTTGCTCGGCTCCTCCTCCACCCTCAAACTGATCTCCTATCTCCTCCTCCTCAACAATTGGTGGTGGGACATATGGGGGAGCTGCTATCCTGTTCGCATGCATAGCAGCGAACGTCTCCTTCCAATTATGGCGCCCCGCCATAATGGAGTACTCCGGTAGCCACTCTATACCCCTACCCGTCTTGCTCTCCCAGGGCATGGCCGCATAAGGCGGACCTCTATGTGTGGGGAAGATGAGACCCCTAACCATGAATTCATGGAGACCTAAGGGAACGGCCGGTATGCGGGTACAAGCAGAAAAATCTACACCCAAGCTCCTAGCAAGGTGGGTAACTATCCCACCATATCCGATGTTGCCCTTCTTCTTGTTCTTGAGCTTGCTCATAGTAGCAGCCAAGAGAGTAGCACAATCAGCACGGCGTCCATACAACATGGAGTCGAGTAAAAAGAGCTCGTCCGTCTTGATCTTTTGGGGTGTCTCCGTCCTAGGAAAGAGACACTCTGAAAGAACACGGTGAGCAATCTTCAAGGCTAGGTGGTACATCAACCTAGCCTTGGTGTCAACGGGCTGCCAGCGGTCCTCGCTAGCGTAAATCATCGCCACCTCCTCCCAAAAATCCTTGGCGTAAACGCCACTAGGAAAGCGACCGTTGAAGGTCTCCTGAAACCCGAAAAAGGTCCCAAACTCACGGATGCTAAAATGATAATCTCTTTCCATGAGACGGAAAGAGACGGTCCTGTCTACATGGTTGTGCTCAAAAGATGTCACAACCTCCCGTGTAATCTCCTCATAAGCGTCTTCTCGGATAGCCGAGAACACAATAAGTCCGGCTCTATCCAAGAGCCAAGTGAGGTCATCAACTATGTTGAGAGGAGCTAGATCCTCCAACAACAAGTACCTAGGACCAATCACAGCCCTCTCCTTGATCCTCTCGAGTGCATCAAGGTGATCCTCATGTATGGTCGGGACTCTACGGCTAGGTGGTGAGGGTGAGGAAGGTGATGATGGAGGTGAAGGGGAAGAGGGTGGTGGTGCTCTAGAGGAAGAGGAAGAGGAGGGATTACCCTTCCTCTTCTTGTTCTGGTTATCATTCTTCTCTTTGATCCTCCCCGAAACTCTCCTTACAAAGTCCATTCTGTTCAAAATTACGGGCTGTTCTATAGAAACCACGGCCGTAATTCCTCCAGAGACCGTGATTCGTCTCAGAAAGTCGCAAATCTCAGCAAATCAGCACTCAATCTCCACAAAAAGGCAGTCCTAATCTAATTTCTTCCAATCTCAATCAGTTCTTCCTAAAATCTCTAACAAAAACGAACCAAATCGACAAAGATCAAGAAGAGTGGAAAACCTATTTTTCGGATTGAAAAATCCGAGTTGCGCGTTCCTTGGTGAATTTCCGCTCAATTCGTCGCTTGGATCTTGTTTGTGGTCGAATTTGCTTCAGTTTAGGAAGAAGAATCATTGAAAACGATTAGGAAACGAGGAATTGAGAGGGGAGGCGTGGATTCGGCTTTTAGGTCGTGGAAGAGGGGTTTTGTGGTGGTTTTTGTGAAGAAAGTGGTTTATATAGTCTCAGGCAAAATTTTGAAAATCACGGTCTGTCGGGGGGTTCCACGGCCGTGGAAATGTACGGAACCGTGGTTTTTGTGATTTTTCAAAGGCTTTTGGAAATTACGGACACTGTAGCTGTCACGATTGTGGTTTAGGCCGTGGAACTCTCTGTAAAGCTTCAAAGTCCAAATTTCGTCACTTTTCTTCAACATTATCCTTCCTTTTCCCTTTTCCATCATTCCTACATCCAAAAACACGAACATACCGGAAGGAATCGAAGGCAAAAACAAAGTAAAAACGTCTATTCTAAGCTAAGCTATGAATCGAAAACAAAAACGAAAATTCAATACCTTGGGTTGCCTCCCAAGAAGCGCTTTGTTTAAGGTCCGTAGCTAGACCAATCTCCATAGATGACTCAATGCACCTTGAACATCTTGGATTGCTCTTCAAATCCATCATCAAACTCTTCCAAAAAATCTCCGGTTCCTAATTTCACCGGCAAGTGGTAAGATCTCCCACGTACAAGCTTGTACGGTTTGATTCTCACCGGAATCCTCCTAGCTTTCCTATGCTTTAATGGGACATAATTCAGCCTTGCATCCCATCCTTTCCTAGATCGAGAAATTAGTTTCTCGAGAATCCTCCTAGCTTCCCCATCTCCAGCTTGGGGATGATGTATGGTCTTTGTCATGTGAATGACCCCATACTTGAACAAAAAACACTTATTGGCATTGGCGTTGAAGCGTTTGCCAAATTTACTCCTTGTAGTCCAAGGAGCATCTACTTTCAACAATTTTGATGGAGGTTTCATCTTCACCTTAGGAGGTTCTTTTGGAAGAGACCTCCAACTCTCCGGTGCATTCCTGAAAAAATTAGAAATCTTAATAGGAATTTCAAAAGAAGTAAGAGAATGTACCTTGTAAAGTTCATCAAGGCTTGGGAAAAGTTTCATGTTGGGATGATGATCCACACATGAAATATCTCCCAACTTAGCTGGATCTTCTTCAACCTTGGCCACAGTTTCAGTAATTTGGCCAAGGTTCTCCACTTCTTCCTCTTCTTCAATGAGAACTTCAAGAGGAGCTTCAGAATCGAGCGGAGGAACGATCAAAACTTGGAGTTCTTCGTCGCACTTCTCCTCCGCCTTAGCTTTGATAACATAGGATAAGTTGCTTTCCATGTCATCCAGCTTCTTCAACAGCTTTTCACACGTTGATTGAAACAGATCTTCAATAGGTTGCTCATAAACCTTTTGAGGGATATGAAGCTTATCCCAATCTGCAAACTCATTCTCAATAGCCTCCTCTCTTTCTCTTTCGTTACTAAAGTTGATGCACTCAAATATATATTGTAAATATTTATATTGCTCAAACCTAGCTAATTGTATTGCTCTCCAATTCTCTTCTTCCAAAGCTTCGTTCCTAAGCCTTTGCCTCCAAATTTCATCAAGCTCATCTTTGAGACCCCTTATTTCGTTCCTCGCCATCTCATAGCTGCTTCCATCCATTGAAAAATCTGAAAACTCAAAAACTCATACCAAAAAGATATCAAATAACAAGAGCAAAGCTCCCAAGCTTGACAACCGATAACCAAATTCGGCCTAAACCAAATCCCCGGCAACGGCGCCAAAAACTTGTTCGCCCCTAAAGGTGTCTGCAAATAAGTCTTAAATTTATAAAACTAGAATCAAGCAAGCGAACCCGCAGTGTACGGATCGACGTAGATTAGCAAGAATTCCAGAGTATTAAACACAGGGATTTGGGGAGAAACAAATTCGATTTCAGATTATCAAGCAAGTAAATATAAGAGCTTTGCAAATTATTGGGAAAACAACAATCCTAAAGATCCAAGTATCCAGCTGTGGCAATTGATTCAAGATATTCTTAATGATATAAAGACAGAGTTGAGATATGCAAAGGTATGCTAATGTAAGGTAATCGTACGGTGAAGTTCCAAAAACCTTATATGACTCACCTACAAGATACTCTCTATACAGGTTGTTGAGGCTTCAATATTGAAAGGTTCTAAAGGCAAGAATTAATGTCAAATACCCAAACTTGTAAGCCAAGGATCAAGACTAACTAAACCGATTGAGGTTGTGACACTCACAATCGAGGTAGAGGTTGTTGAGGCTTCACTACCACCTAGAAAAGGCAAGCCTAAACTAAGTTAAAACAAATCTTTAACTTTGGATTAAAGTAAAAGCAGGTTCGTAAACTTAGAGGAAATTACGGGTAGTTCTTGAGGTTCCACGGCCGTGGACTTCAAGAACAGGCCGTGATTTAGGGTCCGTCGACGATTCTCTCTAACTCTCAGGGTCTAATTTGTTTACGATCGATCTATCATCATCTAAGCCACAACTATCAACCCTTCACCTTAGAATTGTTAAGGGTTTTTAGCCAACAATCATCATTATGATATCAAGTTCAAAGATTAAAAGATTGAAAGATGAAGACTTCCGAAAACTTCTAATAAACTTCAAACCAATCTCAAAGTCACGATCAAGAACGAATATTGTCAATAGATTCAGAATAAGGCAAACAAACACAATCTTAGGAAAGAAGGAAGAACGGGATGTCAATCCGTCTTCTAAATCAAACCTAAACAAGAAGAGAAATCTTCTTGCAACAATCTTCCAAAAACTTCGATCTTCCATCAATCCGGAAATCTCTGCAGCAATCTCCACCAAAAGTGCGAGATTAGGGCAACTCCAAGGAAAAGGGAAAAATACGTCTTTTGCAAGAACCGCCCAAAATCTTCAAAGTGAAGATGCAAGCGTAACTCTAAAACGAGGTCGCAAAACGCGTCTAAGCGGGGGTAAACGAGGATGTAAGCGGGCATGACGGAATCTCCCTTCGTCCGTCTTTTTATAGGGCAAGATAAAATATCGGCCCGGCCCAATCTTCAAAAGATCGTGGCTTCAAAGTGTGGCGAAAAAGATCGCCAAGATCACGGTCGTGGAAGGTTCCACGACCGTAATTTAGAGCGTGGGAATCAACACGGTTTGAGCCATGGATTCCACGGCCGTAAAATCCTCTGGAATGAATCACGCTTCCCTGGCTATGGTTCCACGGCCGTGGAACTGAACGTAGAAGGTAATACGGCCGTATTTTAGAGCGTGGTTTAGGGCAAGAACGTAATTCTTCCCTAGCCTCGTGCATTCTTGAAGTTGACATCCATTTTGCTCCTAAGAATGCCCTTAATTCATGGACATGCTCAATCAACTCATCTTTGCTCGATTCCGTTCGGAAATGGCTCTCAATCACCTATAATCAACATAAAGCTAGTGTAGACATCCATATCGACAATATAGGCAAACTAACTCACAATTGCAACAATGCTCAATCAAAGACTATCAATATGAATCAAATACGTTTAGAAAACGTGCTTAAAACATCACAATATTTCATGCTAACAATAGGCCTCCTTTATTAATACTTCTAATTAGCACAACATTATCTCTAATCACATCTCTAACACCATTTTTGGTGACAATGGTACAGTTCAAATTATCAAAGACAGATTATGATAATAAGTTTCTCCTAAGTTTGGGAACCCATCTAACATTTTGCAAAACTCTAGTAACACCATCATGCATACATAAAGGTACATTTCCAATTCCTTTTATAGCTAAACTAGTGTTATCACCTAGCATAACTTCTCCAGCATTATACAGATCAAGGCTACTAAAAACAGATTTATTAGAAGTAGCATGCATAGTACATCTAGAGTCAAGAATCCAATCATTCATGGTATTAGAAGAGGTAGCACACACCAGTAATTCATGATGATATAAACATGCATTAAGAGGCATTTTATACTTAGAGCAATCATGTTTAGATGAGCATACAAGCAGTTCATTAGGATAATCAGATACACATAAAGATGCAGAATGAGTAGATTTATCTTTATTAGATTCATCTTTCTTTTTCTTCCTACATTCTTCCTGGTAGTGTCCTAGTTTACTACAATAGGAGCATTTTTTATTCTTTTTATCAGAATCATTTGAGTACATACTTTTATTCTTTTTTGGTTCATATTTCTGCTTAGATTTTGATTTGTTTCTTTTATTTCCTTTCATCATAAGGGCCTCAGATTTATCATCAGTTTTATGACTAGTTTTAAAGACTTTCATACTTTCATTTTTCTGTATTATTTGTTCCAGTATTTTGTCCTTAGATATTTCATCATGACTAAACTGGATCACATCTTTAAAATTGTCAAACTGACTAGGCAAGGCATTCAATAAAAGTATAGTAGAATGATCATCAGAGATCTTGTCATTACATCTTTCTAAGTCTTGAGTCAATTTCAAAAAAATGTCTAGATTATCATGCAAAGACAGGTTGACATTCATTCTAAAATTGAACAATCTACATAACAGAGATATACGACTAGGCAAAGATTTTTTTTAGATAAAGATCTTCTAATTTTTTCCAGAGCAAAGAAGGGTCAGTGAGACTTACTACCTGACGAGCCACGTCGTCAGCTAATCGTATAAAAATCTCAGAGTGAGCTTGCTCCTCAAGCTCTTGTTTCCTATCTGGGGAAGTATCCAGAGGGAACTTTCCTTGTACAGTGGTCCAGCACTTCTCCTTGATTAGGATTGCTTTCAGCTTCAGTTGCCATATGGAAAAGTCAGAGGTGCCATCAAAGGGCTTAATCCTCACTGTGTTTTCCGACATAGTCCCGTGTCTAAGAAGACACGATCCCAGATGTCGTACTTAGGGTCTGTATGAGGGCAGTCTTTAGAATTAAAGATCCTGCCGTCCTATGTTTAAAAATCAAAGATCCTCAAAACACTGTAAGTTTTGGGTTCTTTTGATTTTCTTGTATCTAGGGTTCCTTAAGCAACAGTGCTTGAAGGAATGATCCTCTTTTTTGGGATTTTTAAAGAACCAGAAGATTTTCAAAGACGGTTTTGAAGATGAAACGAAAAAGAACGATAGGTTTAAGCGGAAGCAATTTTAAAACCTGAAAAAACTTCAGAGGATGAAAAACTTGTAGAGTAAAGGAAAGATCGATTGAGAAAACCAGATTTCCAACTCTAAATCAAGAAAACAATGCTCTGATACCAATTTGATAAAACACTATCACTTTTTCAAATCGAAAACGACTAGATCTAGAGCGAACCAGTCTTTCAAAACCAGAAGGACACAAAAGAGTTTGGTGACGCAGTTCGAGTTAAGCTCTACTCTGCGGGATCTCAGGAGGGGAGAGCCAGCCCAATCCATTAGGTAGAGTTACAGTGTAGAACGGTTAAATGATGAGCACACAAAACCTCAAAAAACCATACGAGATCAAGAAAAAGATAACAAGAACAAAGATAGGTAAGAGGTCTGTAAACCACCACAGGTACCGATCTGTGCTTTGAGGCAAAGTAAGATCTAGACAACAGAGAACGTCTCAAGACAACACTCGGACGAAGCACTCGGCTCGGATCTCTCTCTCACAGGTGTTTCTCTCTTTTCTCACTTTCAAATCTAGGGTTTCTCAGTAGAAGTGTTTCGGCCACCTTAGGGTTGACGACAGAGAAGAGAGCTTAAGTACTCAGTGTCACGAGGTAATACTTCAGCAACGCAGCGTTTAACCATGCAGCGCTTCAAGCCGCTTCATAACCTAGTGAGATGGACTGGGGCACTTACCATTGGGCCTCGATTAACCAGGCCCAACTGGCCCTGCATTCAGCCCATCCTCAATAGAACACAAGCACCCTGTCCAACCCATCATCAAACCCAACCGGCCTCACACTTAAACTCAGACCCACTAATCTGTGGCTAACTCGAACCGGGTTTAACTAATTCCTAACAATTGGTGCTATAGATATGATTATAACACCCACATTCTCATTAACCCGAGATGTCACTTGATTAGGGACCACATAGTGGATCTTATCAGTTAGCTGACAACAAATTCACCTTTAGAACATTGCAATAAGAAGTATGACAAGAGGAAATAAAGTTGAAACACTCAACCTTTATTTACAACTTAAACAACATGAAAACAAGACGCAAAAGTGCACGACACTCTAACAACCAAATATCATATGTGGATGAGTTAATAATATGACACCCGTGCAAAACTCACCTTGACCCAACATATTAGACTACACGTGACCCTGATTGACCACCTACTTGCCCCGGATCCTCCATAGCCCGACTTCCCAAAGGGTTACCTAAAAAAACAATTGGCATAAACCACTAGCTAACGATTCTTGGTCCGTCGCCGGGGGATCTCGAATAACATATGATCATGGATATGATTTTACATGTGAAACAACATATATAAGTTGTAAGCAATTCACCCTATAACGATAAGGAATTTTTCATAATGATAAGAGATATAGTCATCAACGCAACTTCCCCCTAGTCTGATAATATTTATATTGACCGTCCATATCGTGAGTGTCGTGAATATTCTCTTAGGAAAGTGTAACCAAATATTTGGCTTAGTAATATATATAGCTGACTCATCGTGACTAATGGAGTCCGCTTTTGCCTCATGTTTGACATAATGAATATATAGCCGACTCATCGTGACTAATGGCGTCCGCTTTGCCCCATTTTGATATATTGTACATAGCCGACTCATTGTGACTAATGACGTCCGCTTTCCCATTTTTGGCATAATGAATATATAGTTGACACATCGTGACTAATAACGTCCGCTTTAAAAGTATAAATGTGTCGTGTAAGTGTTACAACATTTGTGCACACTACACCCGACAACTTAAGACAAAAAATAATCACCCATTATCATTAAAGGTAAGGTCGGTTGTGAATTACCTTTATATTATCCGTGCGCATATGCCCTCATTCAGTGCACTACTAAGTGTGTTGATCTATATATCCTTACAATTATAAAAGAGGGAGTAGCCTCTTATGAATAGTCATTTTCCGTTTATGCCCTTCTATATTTATTATTATATTTTACTCCTACCGTTGTCATTAGCCTCTTATGAATAGTCATTTGTTAACATGTCTTCCTCTCACGTCCTTTCGTTTTTTCGCTTCACCGCTTCATCGTCCAGAGCTCCATACAGAAGAGGATAAGTTGATAGCTTCCCCCCAGATCGCCGCTTTATCAACGCTCTTGCACATGACTTTCGTTGGCCCACGCGTGACCTTTCCTCCGTTTACCTCCACTTCGGATTCGTCGGCGCCCTTTTCCTCTGGTCGTCTTCGCTTTGGATTCGGCGGCGTCGTAGGGTTTCGCCAACAATATCCGTCGTCTTCTCCGTTAGGTATTATTCTGCTATCTTATTTATTCTTAGATTTGTTAGGTATTATTCTAATGTCTCCTCCCTACTTTTGATTTACCAATCTTCCCAATTTTGCTGTCGTTTAAATTCCCAATTGTTTGAACTTCTTTGTTGTTTGATCTTCTTCATCTCCAAAATTATGATTTAATTGTGAGTGAATGAAGATTAGGTTTCCTCTTCTATTTGCTCTTCTTCAATTACAAGCTTCTTCCCTTTCTATAAACACTCTTCTGGAGGTAAGGGGGGTTCCTGGTCGGGGTAAAAGTTGAGGTGGATCGTGGCTAAGAGCCTTCTTTTGTTCTTTGTCACTATTGTGCTCTTTCCCCTGTTCTTCTTCGCTGGTTCAAAAACTTGTTCGCCACTTAGCGTGCGTGCAAATAAGCTTTAAATTTAAAACTAGAAATCAAGCAAGCGAACCCGCAGTGTACGGATCGATATAGTTGAGCAAGAATTCCAGAGTATCGAACACAGGGATTTGGGGGTTAAATCCAGTTATAGATTATCAAGCAAGTAAATGTATGAAGCTTTTCAAATTATTGGGAAAACAACAATCCTAAAGATCCAGATATCCAGCTGTGGCAATCGATTCAAGATATACTAAAGATGTAAGGACAGAGTTGAGGTATGCAAATGTATGCTAATGTAAGGTAATCGTACGGTGAAGTTCCAAAAATCTTATATGACTCACCTACAAGACACTCTTTATAAAGGTTGTTGAGGCTTCAGTATAGAAAGGTTCTAAAGGTAAGAATTAATGTCAAATACCCAAACTTATAAGCCAAGGATCAAGACTAACTAAACCGATTGAGGTTGTGACACTCACAATCGAGGTAGAGGTTGTTGAGGCTTCACTACCACCTAGAAAAGGCAAGCCAAGACTAAGTTAAAGCAAATCTTTAACTTTGGATTAAAGTAAAAGCAGGTTCGTAAACTTAAGGGAAATCACGGTTAGTTCTTGAGATTCCACGGCCGTCGACTTCAAGAACGACCCGTAATTTAGGGTTCGTCGGCGATTCTCTCTAACTCTCAGGGTCCAATCTATTTACGATCAATCTATCATCATCTAAGCCACAACTATCAACCTTTCACCTTAGAATTGTTAAGGGTTTTTAGCCAACAATAGTCATATTGATATCAAATTCAAGAATTAAAAGATTGAAAGATGAAAACTTCCGAAAACTTCCAATAAACTTCAAATCAATCTCAATGTCACAATCAAGAACAAATATCGTCACTAGATTCGGAATAGAACAAACAAACACAATCTTAGATAAGAAGGAAGAACGGGATGTCAATCCGTCTTCTAAATCAAACCTAAACAAGAAGAGGAATCTTCTTGCAAACACTCTTCCGAATCTTCGAATCTTCCGTCAATCCAGAAATCTCAATCACAATCTCCACCAAAGTGCGAGATTAGGGCAACTCCAAGGATGAGCGCAAAGTGCGTCTTTTGCAAAAATCGCAAAGATCTCTAAGCCGTGAGGTGGGCGAAAGTGCGTCTAAGCAAAGTTGCAGGTGTAAGCGGAGGTCCAAGCGAAGGTCCAAGCGAAGGTGTAAGCGAAGGTGTAAGCGAAGGTGACGGAATCTCCCTTCGTCCGTCCTTTTATAGTGTATGATGAAATAGCGGCCCGGCCCAACCTTTTAAAAGATCGTGGCTTAAAGTGTGGCAAAAAAGATCGCCAAGATCACGGTCGTGGAAGGTTCCACGGCCGTAATTTAGAGCGTGGGAATAAATACGGTTTGAACCATCTTCTCCACGGCCGTAGAAGTTGCTGGAATGAACCACGCTTTCTTGGCCATGGTTCCACGGCCGTGGAACTGAACGTGGAAAGTAGTACGGCCGTATTTTAGAGCGTGGTTTAGGGTAAGAACGTGATTCTTCCCTAGACTCGTGTATTCCTCAAGTTGGCACTCCTTTAGCTCCTATGAATGCCCTCAATCCATGAACATTGCTCACAACTCCCTCTTTGCTCGATTCCGCTCGGAAATAGCTCCCAATCACCTATAATCAACATAAAGCTTGTGTAGATCTCTATATCGACATTATAGGCAAACTAGCTCACAAATGCATCTATGCTCAATCAATGACTATCAATATGAATCAAATACACTTAGAAAACGTGCCTAAAATATCACAATATTTGATGCTAACAAATAACCCCATACTTAACACTTGCTTGTCCCTAAGCAAGGTCTTTCAAAAGCTTTAAAACAAGAGTTAGGATGAAATATGTATACCTTCTCAAAGCAATACTTCTTTTGGATGAATGTGCCTTCTAAATAATAGATCATTCTCAAATCTTGCTTCAATCGTTTATAAGACTTTCATACACTTAATCAAAGAGTAAAGAGTAAAGAAAGCTCATGAATCAATCAAACTTCCATACAAATATCATAACCCTTAAACATTATCAAAATCAATCATAAGAAACTTCAATTTAGATCACCAAGTCATATAACATTCTTTTGATCTTAAGGACTTCCAAAGAAAAAGGTCTAGAATGTGGAAAGGGAAGGAAACTTTAAGGATTGTGGTGCATGAATCCGGGAAAGTGGACAACTACTCTTTTCTTCTTCTCTTGCGGTTTCCGCAACACTTTCAACTTAGAGCTTCGCTCTCTTCCTTTCATTTTTCGACTTTACTTTTGGAGTTATGGATAGAGGTGCACAAAAACCGAAGCCTAGGAGATTGGCGTTTCTCAATTTTTATGAGATGCCTCAAACCCTTAGCGCACATACCATAATCCGCTAGGAATATCGCTCAATCCGACTTTTGTAAGACACAAACACCCGGCTATGTGAATGGTGCCGAGTTACTCATCGTCATGATTGACTTCCCCAAACCTACAATTTCTTTCTATTCTTTTGATTGCAAATAATTGCTCTCATGGCCCTCCCACATCAAACATGCCTTTTTCATTCACTTCTCCAAACTCCCGGATAGGTAAAGGAGGTCAATATTTCAATGAGGAGCTAAATGATCAAAGAAAGAAGAAAGAAAGAATCGAATTGCCTTAATCATCTCAACAAGAAGCATAAGAACTTATAGTGTGATTTCAACATCAATTTCTCAACATGATTTAGGTAACATTCATCACATTATGAAACTTGTAAAATAGGCATAATCAACTCATTCAATTTCTTTTCAATCCACTATTCGTTTAAGCATGCAATTGTCATCAAACTCAATTCACAAGTAACGATTTTCATAGAAATCATCTCAATTCCATAGAAGCACAAAATTTTTCAATTTTTTTTTTCCAATTTTTATGGGTTTTTCAAAGTCTTTTTCATGCAATGCAATAATGAAATATGCAACAATATAATGAACATGCAATGATAGTCTCGATAGAAGCAAACATAGTGAGTAAGAGTTATTACAACTTTTAGTCACACCCCACCCCATACTTAGGACGAACATTGTCCCTAATGTTCAAAAATAAAAGAAAGAAAAGAAAGAAAAGAAAAAGAAACTCACAAAGTGGCGGTGAAGCGGCTAAAGCAATCGGTCATGCAATCATCATCACTGCGGCGCTGGTGGAGGCGGGAATGGAGAGAAGCTAGGATCATAAAACCGCCCAAACTGCTGGCGGTAGACATCTCTCATCATGTGATCGAGGTCGTCCAAGCGTCCATCTCTAGCATTAGCTCGGATCTCCAATGCTCCTACTCTCTCTGAAAGGCCAGTAGCCCAATCCGGCATCTGCTCATACCATCCCGGAGCATGACTGTACCACTCTGGAGCGTCGGATGGTGCTGGTGCTGGTGCAGATGGTGTCTGTGCAGCCCATGGAGGTGGAGCTCCATACCATGCAGGAGGTGTCTCAGCCCAAGTGGGTCTCTCACTCACGCTGGCGCGGCGGGAAGACGAGCTTGAAGCTTTGGCGGGACGTGGAGAACGTCTAGGCACATCGGGGGCCGCATCCGGCTGATCCGGAAACGTGCCAAACTCCTGCTCGGCTCCTCCTCCACCCTCAAACTGATCCCTCATCTCCTCCTCCTCAACTACGGGCGGTGGTGGAACATACGGAGGAGCTGCAATCCTGTTCGCATGCATAGCAGCGAACGTCTCCTTCCAATTATGGCGTCCAGCCATAATGGAGTACTCCTGTAGCCACTCAATACCCCTACCCGTCCTGCTCTCCCAAGGCATGGCCGCATAAGGCGGACCTCTATGTGTGGGGAAGATGAGACCTCTAGTCATGAAGGCATGAAGTCCTAAAGGTACGGCTGGTATGCGGGTACAGGCAGAAAAATCAACTCCCAACGCCCTAGCAAGGTGGGTAACTATCCCACCATATCCAATGTTGCCCTTCCTCTTGTTCTTTAGCTTGCTCATAGTAGCAGCTAAGAGGGTGGCACAGTCAGCTCGGCGCCCATACAGCATGGAATACAGCAGAAATAGCTCATCCGTCTTGATCTTTTGGGGCGTCTCTGTCCTAGGGAAGAGACACTCCGAAAGAACACGGTGAGCAATCTTCAAGGCTAAGTGGTACATCAACTTAGCCTTGGTGTCAGCTGGTTGTCAGCGGTCCTCGCTGGCGTATATCATGGCAACCTCCTCCCAAAAGTCCTTGGCGTAAACGCCACTAGGGAAGCGACCATTGAAGGTCTCATGGAACCCAAAGAAGGTCCCAAACTCACGGATGGTAAAATCATAGTTTCTTTCCATAAGACGGAAAGAAACGGTCCTATCCACATGGCTGTGCTGAAAAGACGTCACAACCTCCCTCGTAATCTCCTCATAAGCGTCTTCTCGGATAGCCGAGAAGACAACTAGTCCGGCTCTATCCAAGAGCCAAGTAAGGTCATCTACAATGTTAAGAGGAGCTAAATCCTCTAACAATAGGTACCTAGGTCCAATCACAACCCTCTCATTGATCCTCTCGAATGCATCGAGGTGATCCTCATGAATAGTCGGTACTCTAGGGCTAGGAGGTGAGGGTGATGAAGGTGATGATGGAGGTGAAGGGGAAGAGGGTGGTGGTTCTCTAGAGGATAAAGAAGAAGAGGGATTTCCCTTCCTCTTCTTGTTTTGGTCATTCTTTTTCTCCTTAATCCTCCCAGAAACTCTCTTCATGAAGTCCATCACTGTCAAGAATCACGGTCTGTTCTTGCCTTTCCACGGCCGTGGAACTTCCAGGAACCGTGATTCGTCTCAGTTTTTCACAAATCTCAACAATTAATCACTCAACTTCAGCAATCAGGCAGCCCTAGTCTAATTCCTTCCAATTTCAATCAGTTCTTCCTAAAATTTCTAGCAAAACGAACCAAATCGACAAAGATCAAGAAGAGGGAAAAAACCTAGGTTTCGGATTTTTAAAATCCAAATTGTGCGTTCCGTGGTGAATCTCCGCTCGATTTGTTGCTTGGATCTTGTTGGTGGTTGAATTTGCTTCAATTTGGGAAGAAGAATCGTCGAAAACGATTAAGGAATGAAGATTTGGGAGTAGGGTCGTGGAATCGGCGACTTGGGTCATGGAAGGGGTTTTTGTGAGGTGTTTTTGTGAAGAAAGTGGTTTATATAGTCACAGGCAAAATTTTGAAAATCACGGTCTGTCGGGGTGTTCCACGGCCGTGGAAATGTACGGAACCGTGGTTTTGGTGATTTTTTCAAAGGCTTTTGGAAATTACGGTCACTATAGCTGTCACGACCGTGGTTTAGGCCGTGGAACTCTCTGTAATGCTCCAAAGTCCAAGTTTCGTCACTTTTCTTCAACATTATCCTTCCCTTCCCCTTTTCCATCGTTCCTACATCCAAAAACACGAACATACCGGAAGAAATCGAGGCAAAATAAAGCGAAAAACGTCTAAACTAAGCTAAACTATGAATCGAAAACAAAAACAAAAATGCAATACCTTGGGTTGCCTCCCAAGAAGCGCTTTGTTTAAGGTCCATAGCTAGACCAATCTCGCACTTATTCGAGTGCGGTAGGTGCGAACTCTTCAGCTTGGAGTTCCGGCGTATACTTCTTGAGTCGTTGGCCGTTCACCTTAAAGCTTCCGCTCGCTTCACCCCATACTTCAACTGCACCATGGGGGAAAATACGCTTAATTAGAAAAGGTCCGGTCCAACGGGATTTGAGCTTACCTGGAAAGAGACGAAGCCTTGAATTGAAGAGGAGAACTTGATCTCCTTCTTTGAAGTCCTATGGAATGATATGCTTATCATGCCAACGCTTTACTCTCTCCTTATAGATCTTGGCGTTTTCATAAGTGTTCAAGCGAAGTTCGTCCAGCTCATTAAGGTCTAGGAGACGCTTCTCTCCCGCTTCCTTCATGCTGAAGTTCAACCACTTGATAGCCCAAAACGCCTTGTGCTCCAACTCTACCGGCAAGTGACAAGACTTCCCATACACAAGGTTGTATGGTGTGGTTCCTATGGGTGTCTTGTACGCAGTCCGGTACGCCCACAATGCATCGTCAAGCTTCAAAGACCAATCCTTCCTAGTCCTTGAAACCGTCTTCTCTAAGATTCCTTTGATCTCCCTATTTGAGATCTCAACTTGTCCACTTGTTTGTGGATGATAAGGGGTAGCAATCTTGTGAGTAACCCCATACTTAGCTAGAAGAGCTTCAAAGCGCCGGGCAATGAAGTGAGAACCTCCATCACTAATGATAGTCCTTGGCGTCTCAAATCGAGGAAAAATGGTCTTGTTGAAGAACTTAACCACCACCATGGCATCATTGGTGGGAGAGGCAATTGCTTCCACCCATCTAGAAACATAATCTACCGCCAATAGTATGTATTGGTTTCCACAAGAGGATGGGAATGGTCCCATAAAATCTACTCCCCAAACATCGAAAATCTCCACCTCTTGGATGTTGTTGAGGGGCATCTCATTCCTCCTAGAGATATTGCCTGTTCTTTGACAAGCATCGCAGCAAGAAACAAAGGATTGCACATCTCTAAATAAAGTAGGCCAAAAGAATCCAGATTGTAATACCTTTGCGCTAGTCTTGTTCGAACTAGCGTGTCCTCCACAAGGTAGTGAATAACAATGGCGGATGACACTTTGCATCTCATCTTCCGGCACACATCGCCGAATGATGCCATCCGGACCTCTCTTGAAAAGAAGAGGTTCATTCCAAAAGTATTCCCGGACATCCTTAAAGAACTTCTTCCTTTGTGCGTAGGATAATCCGGGCGGTATCTCCTGACAAACCAAATAGTTAACAAAATCAGCAAACCATGGTTCGTTACCTTTGGAGATATCGATGCACTCCTCTATAATGTGTAGGTGTTCGTCCGGGAAGGAGTCATCGATGGGTCAATGATAGAATAAGGGGCGATCTAGATCGAGGAGAAACTTCAACTACTTCTTCTTGATTGTTCGAATCGGATCAAACGTAGAGTTTGGGTGGCGGAAGCGTTGGGTTTGATCCTTGAACAGGGATCCTCGAATGTGGAGGCTTGGATCAAAGACTAGATCCAAGCAAGAACTCTAAGAGGATAGAGGAAGAGATGATGCCTAAACTAAGTAAGAGGGTTTTCCTTCTCAATACTTAGTATTCAACTTAGACATGATTTTACAAATGAGTCAAGCCATCCTTATATAGTGGATGGAGGCCATACAAAGAGTCTTAACATAAATGACATAATTAAAGTCGGAATTAAGTTCCGAATATGAAAAGCCTAAAATATGAAAGGTCGGAATTTAATTCACGGAATTAAGTTCCGGAATTAAAGTTTCGAATACAAAAAGACTTATTATTAAATAGCCGAATAATAATAATGGTCTTCCAAAATGTGCGGGTCCATCTAGCCGGAATACGGATAGCATCGCCATCCGGGGGCGTATCAGTAAATGGTCGTCCTCTAGATGTGTTAGGCGACTCAAATGATCCGCAACAGAATTTTCTAAACCTCTCTTGTCGCGGATCTCTAGATCGAATTCTTGTAGGAGAAGAATCCATCTAATTAGCCTTGGCTTCGCATCTTTCTTCGCAAGGAGGTACCGGATCGCAGCATGATCCGTGTAGACAATCACCTTTGCACCTACAAGATAAGAGCGAAACTTGTCAATAGCATAGACAATGGCTAAAAACTCTTTTTCGGTAGTGGCGTAATTGAGCTGCGCTTCATCTAGCGTCTTGCTAGCATAGTATATGGCATGGGTTCGCCCTTCTTTCCGTTGTCCAAGAACAGCTCCTATAGCTGCGTCACTAGCATCGCACATAACCTCAAAGGGAAGAGTCCAATCCGGAGGTTGGATAATAGGTGCTGAAATTAGAGCTTGCCGAATGGTGTTAAACGCATCCAAACATTCCTGCGAAAACTCAAAAACCGCATCCTTCATCAATAGATTAGTGAGAGGTTTTGATATTTTAGAAAACTCTTTAATGAAGCGTCTATAGAATCCGGCATGTCCTAGAAAACTTCTTATCCCTTTCACCGAAGTTGGGGGAGGAAGTTTCTCTATGGTCTCTATCTTAGCCTTATCCACCTCTATCCCTCTACTAGAGATTAGGTGTCCTAATACAATTCCTTCCTTAACCATAAATTGACACTTCTCCCAATTAAGAACTAGGTTAGTGTCTTCACACCTTTGTAAAACAAGAGAAAGGTTAGAAAGGCAATCGTTAAAAGAGGAACCGTATACGGAGAAATCGTCCATGAAGACCTCCATGATTTCCTCTATGTATTCGGAGAAGATGGCCATCATGCACCGTTGAAAGGTGGATGGGGCGTTGCAAAGCCCGAACGGCATTCTCCTATAAGCGAACGTACCCCACGGGCACGTGAATGTGGTCTTCTCTTGATCATCCGGGTGTATCGGAATCTGAAAGAAGCCACTATAACCGTCAAGGTAGCAAAAATGTGAATGTTGTGCTAACCTTTCAAGCATTTGATCAATTAATGGCAATGGGAAGTGATCCTTCCTCGTTGCATTGTTGAGCTTGCGGTAGTCAATGCACATCCGCCATTCCGTTACGGTTCGGGTAGGAATGAGTTCGTTGTTTTTGTTGGTGATGACCGTCATTCCTCCCTTCTTTGGAACTACTTGAACCGGACTCACCCACTTACTATCGGAGATAGAATAGATGATACCTGCATCAAGAAGTTTAAGAATTTCCTTCTTGACAACCTCTTTCATGGTCGGATTCAACCGCCTTTGAGGTTGTCTTGAAGTTCTAAAGTCTTCCTCCATTAATATCTTATGCATGCATAGGGAGGGTTTAATTCCTACTAAGTCCTCAATAGTGTAGCCTAAAGCTTTCCTATGTTTCCTAAGGACAATCATGAGCTGATTATGTTCATCTATGCTTAGATCGGAACTAACAATAACCGGGAAGGTAGAATTAGATCCTAGGAAAGCGTACCTTAGATGAGTAGGAAGTGGTTTGAGTTACATTGCTTTCGGAGCTTCCAATGATCCTTGAGGAGCATCCGATGTCTCCTTAGAAGTTTCTAAGGGTGTTGAAGGTGTAGGAGAAGAATCAAAAGAAGTTGAAGAAGTGTCTCGATCACCCTCTTCCACGGCCAAAATTACGGTTTCCCCATGTCCTCCACGGCCGTGGTTTAGGGCGTGGAAGGTGGTCACGGTTGCTCTGTCTCCTCCACGACCGTGTAACTCCCTGGAGTGAGCCACGCTTTGGGTTATGAGATCCACGGCCGTGGAATATAGTGTATGGCCGTGGATTCTCACGTTTTCTGCCTCATCGTGGAGTTTTTCAAACTCCACTTCACCCATCTCTTCTTGTGCTTCTAAGGCTTCAATTGCCTCATTGCACTCCTCTTCTTCCCCTACATTCGTTAGACTCATAGTAATGACTTTTTGTAAAGGATCTTTGAAGAGAATGACACTTACCTCCTCTCTAGACAACCCTTCTTCATCTTGGATATTGAATATATCCTCATCAAAGATTGGCTCCTTCACTAGAGTGGAAAGAACGAACTATACCTTCTCTTCTCCTATGTCAAAGGCGAGTCTAGCGTTCTTGCAATCGACTATGCAGCCGGAAGTTGCAAGAAACGGTCTTCCGAGTATGATCGGGACCGGACTATCTGCAGGAATGTCAAGCACGACAAAGTCAATGGGAACAAAGAATTTACCTAGCTTGACTGGGACGTCTTCTACAATACCGACGGGACGAGTGATGGATCGATCCGCCATGTACAACGTCATCTTCACCGGTTTAGGGTCGCCTAAATTGATCTTCCTACACAATGCAAGTGGTATGATGCTCACACTTGCTCCCAAGTCACATAGTGCATCATATCTGACATCTCCCACTCCTATGGGAATGCAAAATGACCCCGGATCCTTTAGCTTTGGGGGCATTTTCGCTTTCATGGTCTTGATGAGATCCGAAGAATCCGAACTCATCTTGACCTAACCGAAATCTTCTAGCTTCCTCTTATTGGAGAGGAGCTCTTTCAAGAACTTGCCATAAGCCGGCATACCTACAATAGCATCAATAAAGGGTATATTAATATGCAGCTTGCTCATGAGTTCTATAAACTTACCGAACTGTTTATCTAGGCGTGCTCTCGCTCTAGATTGAGGGAATGGTAGGGGAGGTTTGTAAGCTGGAGGAGGAACGTAGACATCTTCCTTCTCCTTCCCCTTCTCTTTGTCTTTCTCTACGGAGACTTCAACAAACTTAGGCTGCGGATCGGTGGTAGTCACTCTGCTCCTAGTTGTGATTGCCATCACCCTTCCTTTAGGGTTGTCCTCCGTCTTTCCTGGAAGTTTCCCTTGATTCCTAGGAACTTCCTCCGCATGGCTGATAGCATGAATTATAGTCTATATTTTGGGGTTTGTTTGGACGTTTTATCTTTCATAATCTGCATGTTTGTGTGAACATTATGTGATTATATTACCATTTCATCTACCTTTGCGGGAATCGAGGTCTACACCTAGTTTTGTTGTAATTGCAGGTAAAATGGTACGTTTTGCATCAAAAAGGAGCAAAAGGAATCATAAGTCATTTGGAGCTACATTGAGGAGCATAAGGAACCATCCAGGAAGCATAGCCGTGGATTAAAGATTCACTTTGGACCAGTTTTGAGAGATTTCACATTCAGTTATGACTCACCTCGGTTGACCAGAGATTCATCTCGACCGAGGTGATCCAGAGACGCCGACTCGACCGAGGCGAACACCTAGGACGCGGCGAGAATATTTTATTCTTGGCTGAGATCTTTTATCTTTGGAAGGTGATCTTATATTTTTGGGCTTGGCTCCTGGAAGGAAGAAGATCTTATATTTTACCTATTTTTATGGGAAAAGATCTTTCTAAGATTTATTATCTTTGGAGGGTTATTTTCCTATAAAAAGGGTTGGATTTCCACAAATCCAAAGCCGGCTTAGCACGTTATACACCATTGGAGGCCGCTTAGCATCCGCATACAGTTGGAAATCACGCTATACCGTCGATCAGGGTTTATAGCACGCAGCAGCCATACTCCAGTTGGGAGTTTTGAAGAACCTTTTTGAAGGTTAAAGGAAGATTGAAGATCATAGCTTTTTATAGCTTTTTGGAGGGTTTTGTAAGATTGTCTTCAATTCCCCTTCCTTGTTGTCTTGTCTCGTTGGATTGTTATCCAAGGAACGCTTTGTTGTGATATTTAATTCAGTTATTGAAGTCTTTTTCATTAAATTCTTCTTGCTCAAATATTCATCTTCTTCCCATATATTTAATACTTTCATAATGATGATGAGTGGCTAATTTCCTTGTGTGATTCTAGGGTGATTGACTGAAGGTTGTGGGAAAAACAATGATAGAATAATCTTAGATTCCAGTAGGATCCTGAAAGTTTGAGTCTTTAACCTTAACCCTAAGCATCTCGTTCAGTCGATGAACATCTCGGCCGGGGTGGAATTCTTCTGACCGAGGTGACTTATCTGATCTTAAACTGAGAGTTAAGTGTTAGAGTTTGCCAAATCCTATTCTTATTGTACCTTTCCTGGTTCAAAGCAAGCTTAGGATGAGACTTACCCGGTAATTCCTTAGTTTGTGTACCAACGATCATAAGTGTAGGTAGTAAAGGTTCATCCTTTATTGGGGTTTGAGTGTGCTTCCATCCCATCTTTGTGAGTTAGCCTGAGACTTACCCGGTAAAGGTTGATTCTATTCCCTTAGATGGTGTGTTAGTTTGATGTTATAGTTCTTTATCTTGATTCCTTGAGACTTACCCGGTAATAGGAGTTACGGTTTTGAATTAGTGAGTGGTGAGACTTACCCGGTGATCTACTCCACTTTTGTAACACCTTCCCCTTGCAAAAATCTCAGCTTTGTCCGCTTATCTTTAGATCTTGAGTTGGAACCACAACTAGACGCTTTAATCCCTAGAATTGCATGTTTGCTTATTTGACTTCTTATTCATCTTTGATTGTGTTAATTGCTCTTTGTGGTTAGTATTCACGAAGCTTACCGTTATTGACTTTGTTTCACCGAGTCCCTGTGATCGACCCCTGAAATTCCTTTCCTTTTACTACGATTGACCCGTACACTGCGGGTTCGCATCCTTGTTTTAAGCTTAAGTCTAGGGTTATAAATTTAAAGCTTGCACACACCGTTTGGAGCGAACAAGTTTTTGGCGCCGTTGCCGGGGACTTGGTCTAGACCGAGCCGGTACGGTTTGCTCTTTGGGGCACTTGCCCCCGTGTCTACTAACCACTTTTCTTGAGTGTTCTTGCAGGTTTGTTCTTAGGTACATACGAAGTTCTTGTTCCGGCAACGGAACAGAGTTTCGCCAAAGAACAAGTTTTTGGCGCCGTTGCCGGGGACTTGGTCTAGACCGAGCCGGTACGGTTTGCTCTTTGGGGCACTTGCCCCCATGTCTACTAACCACTTTTCTTGAGTGTTCTTGCAGGTTTGTTCTTAGGTACATAGGAAGTTCTTGTTCCGGCAACGGAACAGAGTTTCGCCAAAGAACAAGTTTTTGGCGCCGTTGTCGGGGACTTGGTCTAGACCGAGCCGGTTGCGGTTTGCTTTCGGGGCACTTGCTCCTGTTGCTACTAACTACTCTTTCTATGAGTTTTGTAGTTTTCAGGATTTCCGATGACTACACTTGATCCAGTCTGGATAGCAAGGCAAAGTACTAGGGCGGACCATTATGAATACTTGGAGGAGAAGTACTCCTTCTATTGGTTCAACAATGAATGGGAAAGAGAAGAGGCCATTAAGCATGAACTTGCAATGTGGGATGAACTGAATGTCCCTAAAAAGATTTGTGAGCAACCCCTTGAAGATTCTCTTGAATCAAGATGGGAGAGGTTGATGAAGAAGGTGGAGGAGCTCAAGGAAAGCACCCTATCCTATGCTAAGCCGGAAGAGGAGCATAAGGAAGTGTTGCACGTTCCAAGCATCCCCCCAGTCGAACCCAAAATTTCTCCTGAAACTTCTGAGGAAGAGGAGGATATGGAAGGTCTCGATCTGACTGTTGAGACCTCGGTCGAAGTGGAAGAGATCTCGGCCGAGATGGAAGAATCTGCAAAACTGGAAGCAGAAGATGCAGAGAACCTTGGTCAAATTACTGAGATTGTGACCAAGGTGGAAGAAAGATCAACTGAGTTGAGAGAGATTTCATGTGTTGGTTATCAACCTAACATGAAACCTGATCCGAGCTTTGGAGAACTTTACAAGGTAAGTTCTCTTACTCCATTCGAAATCCCTATTAAAATTTCTGAATTTTCCAGGAAAGCACCGGAGAGTTGGAGGTCTCTTCCGAAAGAACCTCCAAAGATCAAGATGAAGTCCTCCTTGAAATTGTTGGAAGAAGAAGCTCCTCGGATCATGAGGAGTGGAGTTGGCAAGCACTACACCGCTAAGGCGATGAAGAGTCTCTTGTTCAAGTATGGGGTCCCTCGAATGCTCAGGACCCTGTACCATCCCCAAGCTATAGATGGGGAAGCTGCTATAATTCTCGAGAAACTGTTTTCTCGATCAAGGAAAGGATGGGACACGAGGAATGTCCCATTTAAGTGCAGGAAGTCTAGACGAATTCCGGTGAGAATCAAACTGTACAAGCTTGTACGTGGGAGATCTTACCATTTGCCGGTGAAGTTAGGAACCGGAACCTTCTTGGAAGATTTTTACGGATGTGATGAGCACTCCACGACATTCGAAGTGCATTGAGTAATCCCATGCCGTAGGGTCCAGCTAGCGACCTTAAACCAAGCGCTTCTTGGGAGGCAACCCAAGGTATTGCTTTCTTCTCCCTTTTCTAGTTTAGTTTAGATAGTTGCTTTGTTTTTGTTTTCCTCTAGACAACAACCAGGTATTCCAAAAGGAAGGATCACAGTTCAGGAGCTACACTGGAAGAACAAAATTTTGAGAAGTTGAGGAAACGAGCTTTACTGAGATACATCTCGGGTACTATCAGAACACCTCGACCGAGATGTGCTTTGCCAACCGAGATGGTCTTATCTGGGAGCTGTTTCTTACTTCTTCATGCAGTTTAGCTATGTTCGGTGAGTATCCTGTCCTTAGACTTATATTGACCCATTGGGACAATGTGTCCCAAGTATTGGGGTATGTGGATTATTTGTATGACTCTTTCGGATATTATTATGCTCTACGTGCTTATGTGAGACTACATACATGCATACAGGTTATTTGATTGAGAAAAACGTCGAAAAACAGGTTAAAGAAAAATTTTTGACCTCGACCGGGATGATTCTGGCCGAACGAGGTACTTCACCTCGGTTGACCTAAGAACACCTCGACCGAGGTGGTTTAACTGAGAATTTTCGAAACGGTTTTTGTGCTTCTTATTTGGATATGATCTCAGTGAAGACTTTGCTTACTGACTGGTTTTGAAATCTTTATGTGTTTGAAAGGTTTTATAATATGTTTAAGTTGCTAAATGCTTTGTTTGAAATTATTGGCATGTTTAATACTTTGTTTTTATCTAAATTATGTTGAATTTGAAGGTTGACACCACATTATGAGTTCTCTGACTTTCTTCCTGGAAAGACCAAGACAATTCATTCTTCTCTCTTCTTCTTCTTGATCATGCTTAGCCCCTCATATACATTTTGCCTCCCTTTACCTATCCGGGAATTTGGAAGCAAGGGAAGTGGTGAAAGCAAGTGAAGTTAAAGTTGAGAAGTTGGCTGGAAGTGAAAGTGTTAGAAAGAAATCTTAGGTTTGGGGAAGTCAATCATGAAGATGAGTAACTCGGCACCATTCACATAGCCGGGTGTTTGTGTCTTGCCAAAGTCGGATTGAGCGATATTCCTAACGGGTCATGGTATGTGCATCAAGGGTTTGATGCATCTCAAGAAATTGATGATTGCGGATTTCCTAGGCTTCGGTTTTTGTGCACCTCTGTCCATGCATCCCAAAAAGTAAAGTAAAAGAAAAAATGTGTGAAATAAGCAAAGCTTATTGGTGGAAGATGTTGCAAGTCAAAGTGAAGTAAAGTTCATCCTTTTCCCGGATTCTAGCACCACATTACCTTACATACATCCCTACCCTACACGTTTCTTGACCTTTCTTTTGGGAAGCCCTTGAGACCTTGAGCTTGTTGATTGACTTAGTGGTTTAAATCGGATTATACATGATTAATTTTGATAATTATGATTTATTATGCATTCTATGATTCTATGCAAAGATGAACAACTTTCCTATATTTATAAAATGTTTTGAGCATATTGAGTTTTTAAATTCCATGAAGTATTCTCTTAGAGTGATCTATGATTGTAACACACCATAAAATGTTTTTTTGAAAGACTTTTCATTGATTTTCTTGACTTATAATCCATTCTATCTTGTCTTCTATATGCGGAACTTGCTTGGGGACAAGCAAGGGCTAAGTATGGGGTATTTTGATAGCATGAATTATAGTCTATATTTTGGGGTTTGTTTGAACGTTTTATCTTTCATAATCTGCATGTTTGTGTGAACATTATGTGATTATATTACCATTTCATCTACCTTTGCGGGAATCGAGGTCTACACCTAGTTTTGTTGTAATTGCAGGTAAAATGGTACGTTTTGCATCAAAAAGGAGCAAAAGGAATCATAAGTCATTTGGAGCTACATTGAGGAGCATAAGGAACCATCCAGGAAGCATAGCCGTGGATTAAAGATTCACTTTGGACCAGTTTTGAGAGATTTCACATTCAGTTATGACTCACCTCGGTTGACCAGAGATTCATCTCGACCGAGGTGATCCAGAGACGCCGACTCGACCGAGGCGAACACCTAGGACGCGGCGAGAATATTTTATTCTTGGCTGAGATCTTTTATCTTTGGAAGGTGATCTTATATTTTTGGGCTTGGCTCCTGGAAGGAAGAAGATCTTATATTTTACCTATTTTTATGGAAAAAGATCTTTCTAAGATTTATTATCTTTGGAGGGTTATTTTCCTATAAAAAGGGTTGGATTTTCACAAATCCAAAGCCGGCTTAGCACGTTATACACCATTGGAGGCCGCTTAGCATCCGCATACAGTTGGAAATCACGCTATACCGTCGATCAGGGTTTATAGCACGCAGCAACCATACTCCAGTTGGGAGTTTTGAAGAACCTTTTTGAAGGTTAAAGGAAGATTGAAGATCATAGCTTTTTATAGCTTTTTGGAGGGTTTTGTAAGATTGTCTTCAATTCCCCTTCCTTGTTGTCTTGTCTCGTTGGATTGTTATCCAAGGAACGCTTTGTTGTGATATTTAATTCAGTTATTGAAGTCTTTTTCATTAAATTCTTCTTGCTCAAATATTCATCTTCTTCCCATATATTTAATACTTTCATAATGATGATGAGTGGCTAATTTCCTTGTGTGATTCTAGGGTGATTGACTGAAGGTTGTGGGAAAAACAATGATAGAATAATCTTAGATTCCAGTAGGATCCTGAAAGTTTGAGTCTTTAACCTTAACCCTAAGCATCTCGTTCAGTCGATGAACATCTCGGCCGGGGTGGAATTCTTCTGACCGAGGTGACTTATCTGATCCTAAACTGAGAGTTAAGTGTTAGAGTTTGCCAAATCCTATTCTTATTGCACCTTTCCTGGTTCAAAGCAAGCTTAGGATGAGACTTACCCGGTAATTCCTTAGTTTGTGTACCAACGATCATAAGTGTAGGTAGTAAAGGTTCATCCTTTATTGGGGTTTGAGTGTGCTTCCATCCCATCTTTGTGAGTTAGCCTGAGACTTACCCGGTAAAGGTTGATTCTATTCCCTTAGATGGTGTGTTAGTTTGAGGCTATAGTTCTTTATCTTGATTCCTTGAGACTTACCCGGTAATAGGAGTTACGGTTTTGAATTAGTGAGTGGTGAGACTTACCCGGTGATCTACTCCACTTTTGTAACACCTTCCCCTTGCAAAAATCTCAGCTTTGTCCGCTTATCTTTAGATCTTGAGTTGGAACCACAACTAGACGCTTTAATCCCTAGAATTGCATGTTTGCTTATTTGACTTCTTATTCATCTTTGATTGTGTTAATTGCTCTTTGTGGTTAGTATTCACGAAGCTTACCGTTATTGACTTTGTTTCACCGAGTCCCTGTGATCGACCCCTGGAATTCCTTGCTTTTTACTACGATTGACCCGTACACCGCGGGTTCGCATCCTTGTTTTAAGCTTAAGTCTAGGGTTATAAATTTAAAGCTTGCACACACCGTTTGGAGCGAACAATGGCTGAACATTTGGTTTTCTAAAACCTTTTGGGCTTTATCAACCTTAGAAATTTGATCATCAACCTTAATGATGCGGTTCTCCAAACCTTGAAGCTTTCCCAAAATCGTCTCCAACATGGGATCGGGCTTCTCCTTCCCCGAAGTGTTTCCTCCATTAGATGTTTGTCCCTGGCTTTTCAAAGGAGTAGAGGAAGAGGAAGGTGGAGTTAGTGAATTCGAATTGGAAGGATAAGAGTTACCGGAATTTTGTTGATTGGGGCGCCAATTGTTGTTGTTTGAACCCCTATTGTTGTTCCAATTATTGTTGTTCCGGTTATTGTTATTGCCATTCCAATTATTCCGGTTGTTGTTCCAGTTGTTGTTGTTGTTGTTGTTGCGGTTTGTGTTCTCACCGCCATTGTTGTTGTTGCCCAAATAGCCAACATCCTTGCCTTGTTGCTTTAGAAAGTTGGTCTTGATAGCCTCCTTCAACTCTTTGATCTCATTTTTGAGGGAGAAAATCTGATTTTGAGATTCATGTGTGAGCTTTGCTCCTTGCTCCACACGATTTCCCTCCACTTTCCGGTGGGAATACTTCTCTATGACTCTTGCTTGCTTCTCAATGAAGTCCCAAGCGTCATCTTCTCTCATATCCATGAATGTTCCACATGAGAGGGATTGGAGGTTGAATTGCGTCCCCGCATCCAGCCCCTTATAGTAAATCTCCAACAATGCAAGCTTGGATATGCCATGATGAGGGCAATCCAATAACAAGTCCTGAAACCTTTCCCATGATTGAAACAAACTTTCGTTAGACCTCATGGAAAATGAATTGATCTTACCTCTAAGTTCCGCCGTTTTGGATAGCGGAAAGAATTTGGTGAGGAACTCCGCGGAAAGGTCTTCCCACGTGTCTAGTTTCCCACTAGGAAGAACTTGGTACCAAGACAACGCTTTCCCCTTCAAGGAGAAGAAGAAAGGCTTGAGCTTATAGTTGTTGGTAGTAGCATTCTTCGGCCTCATTGTCTCCATCATACACTCAAAGTTTTGCAAGTGTTGGTGTGGAGATTCAGCGCTTGTTCCGCCAAATTGGTTTTGGCGAACAAGAGTAATAACTTGAGGGTTGAAGCTAAACCCTTGCACATCATCAGCATTGAAGTTCACGCCCAAACGGCGCGGTTATTGTGTTGGATCCATCCTTTGGCCAAGAGTTCTTGGCTCATCATCTACACGTTCGATTCTCGCATTCCTAGGTGGAACACGACGATTAGCAGCTCCCCGTGGATGGAAAGGATTTACATTGATCGTGGGATCAATTTCCTCTAGCGGTGGCATGGAAGAATCACTATCATCAGTGGATGAACGGCTTCTTCTTCTTGATCTTGATGCCCTTCTTGAGGATTTCTGGCTCCCCTTATTCTTAAGGTCGCTTATTTCTATCCTCATCTGGAACATCATATCTTTTAGATCGTTAACTTCAGATTAATGACGATCCATTTCATCCCGGCGAATATTCTCATTCCATTGGAGTTGAGCTTCTTTCTCCGCTAACTCCGCTTGAAGATCACGTTCGTGTTCTTCAGCCATCTTCTTTTCCTTGCGCTTTTGCCTTAAAGTCCTCTCAAGCTCTTGATCAAGAGGTAAGAGGTCTCCGGTGTTCCTAGACCTGCGCATGCACTCAAAAAGATATCAAATAACAAGGGAGAAGCTCCCAAGCTTGACAACCGGCTACCGAATTCGGCCTAGACCAAATCCCCGGCAACGGCGCCAAAAACTTGTTCGCCACTTAGCGTGCGTGCAAATAAGCTTTAAATTTAAAACTAGAAATCAAGCAAGCGAACCCGCAGTGTACGGATCGATATAGTTGAGCAAGAATTCCAGAGTATCGAACACAGGGATTTGGGGGTTAAATCCAGTTATAGATTATCAAGCAAGTAAATGTATGAAGCTTTTCAAATTATTGGGAAAACAACAATCCTAAAGATCCAGATATCCAATTGTGACAATCGATTCAAGATATACTAAAGATGTAAGGACAGAGTTGAGGTATGCAAATGTATGCTAATGTAAGGTAATCGTACGGTAAAGTTCCAAAAACCTTATATGACTCACCTACAAGACACTCTCTATAAAGGTTGTTGAGGCTTCAGTATAGAAAGGTTCTAAAGGTAAGAATTAATGTCAAATACCCAAACTTGTAAGCCAAGGATCAAGACTAACTAAACCGATTGAGGTTGTGACACTCACAATCGAGGTAGAGGTTGTTGAGGCTTCACTACCACCTAGAAAAGGCAAGTCAAGACTAAGTTAAAGCAAATCTTTAACTTTGGATTAAAGTAAAAGCAGGTTCGTAAACTTAAGGGAAATCACGGTTAGTTCTTGAGGTTCCACGGCCGTGGACTTCAAGAACGACCAGTAATTTAGGGTTCGTCGGCGATTCTCTCTAACTCTCAGGGTCCAATCTGTTTACGATCGATCTATCATCATCTAAGCCACAACTATCAACCCTTCACCTTAGAATTGTTAAGGATTTTTAGCCAACAATAGTCATATTGATATCAAATTCAAGAATTAAAAGATTGAAAGATGAAAACTTCCGAAAACTTCCAATAAACTTCAAATCAATCTCAAAGTCACAATCAAGAACAAATATCGTCACTAGATTCGGAATAGAACAAACAAACACAATCTTAGATAAGAAGGAAGAACGGCATGTCAATCCGTCTTCTAAATCAAACCTAAACAAGAAGAGGAATCTTCTTGCAAACACTCTTCCGAATCTTCGAATCTTCCGTCAATCCGGAAATCTCAATCACAATCTCCACCAAAGTGCGAGATTAGGGCAACTCTAAGGATGAGCGCAAAGTGCGTCTTTTGCAAAAATCGCAAAGATCTCTAAGCCGTGAGGTGGGCGAAAGTGCGTCTAAGCAAAGTTGCAGGTGTAAGCGGAGGTCCAAGCGAAGGTCCAAGCGAAGGTCCAAGCGAAGGTGTAAGCGAAGGTCCAAGCGAAGGTGTAAGCGAAGGTGTAAGCGAAGGTGACGGAATCTCCCTTCGTCCGTCCTTTTATAGTGTATGATGAAATAGCGGCCCGGCCCAACCTTTTAAAAGATCGTGGCTTAAAGTGTGGCAAAAAAAGATCGCCAAGATCACGGTCGTGGAAGGTTCCACGGCCGTAATTTAGAGCGTGGGAATAAATACGGTTTGAACCATCTTCTCCACGGCCGTAGAAGTTGCTGGAATGAACCACGCTTTCTTGGCCATGGTTCCACGGCCGTGGAACTGAACGTGGAAAGTAGTACGGCCGTATTTTAGAGCGTGGTTTAGGGTAAGAACGTGATTCTTCCCTAGACTCGTGTATTCCTCAAGTTGGCACTCCTTTAGCTCCTATGAATGCCCTCAATCCATGAACATTGCTCACAACTCCCTCTTTGCTCGATTCCGCTCGGAAATAGCTCCCAATCACCTATAATCAACATAAAGCTTGTGTAGATCTCTATATCGACACTATAGGCAAACTAGCTCACAAATGCATCTATGCTCAATCAATGACTATCAATAATAATCAAATACACTTAGAAAACGTGCCTAAAATATCACAATATTTCATGCTAACACTGGTTGAGGAATTTTCTCCTACTCCACGCTTGATGGTTAGTTCGTTGTTTTTTTAAATTTAATTTCCTCTCCATTCTGTTGTTTGTTGTTGTGATTGAGGTTTGTAGTTTAGATCTAGGTTGATTTTGGTTTGTCCTAAATTTTAGTTGGATCTTTAGTTTGAACTTTTGCAAATTGTTCAATTTGTTGTCCCGATTCTGCCCGTTGGTTCCTTTTTTGGTCGATGAGACAACAAGTTTAGGGTTATTGGGTTCTTTATCAATGAGTTTTGTTTCTCCTTTTTAGATGCTCCTTAAGTACATTATATTAATTAAGAGGACACTAATTGTATTCTTTTGTCCTAAATAACCATTTGACACAAAGGAAAAAAAACTTATAAATGCTTATTCAACTTGAGGTGTAGGTACTTATGTTTTGGCTGAAGTTTTATATTGATTTTTCTTTACTATTTAACATGTTTGAAGCAACATCCCCTGCTACTTGTGCTTCTTGGATTTGATTTAAGAACATGAAACAAGTATATGGTAAATACCATTTGGTAAACTATTCGAGATGATATTTTCCTGTTTACTTGTTGTTACTATAGTGAAGCTCTTTGGAGGTGCTATACAATTTTCTTTAGTACGAGTCACGGAAAACTCCGGCTGAAAAAGAAGAATCAAGACAGTTGCTTGAAGGAGATGAGGACCACAACTGCATGTAACATCAAAACAATTTCATCAAAATTGGGTAATGATTTATTAGTGCTTAAAAAAACAAATAACAACAGTTTGGGAACTGTAATGATTTATTAGTGCTTAAAAACACAATTTTGTCACTTTTTAATAATAGTTTGGGAACTGAAACTTTTAGTTGTTTCATTCCCATGTTCAAAAATAAGAAATTTATGTTGTAGTTGAATTTTCACAATCATAAATTGTTTCAATTTGTTTATACCTCAAATGCTATATAGGATGGATACACCTTTTGTTTGTTGTGTTTAATTTTTAGCAGCTCAATCCTCATACATATGATTGTGGCTTTCTAGACTACAATAGGACTATGAAGGAAAAAACTGAGTTTGATTCAGTAGGTTTAGGTGAATAGGCAAAACATTAATAGACTTATTGGGTAAATAAGCAAGAAATAGTTACAGAATGGGGTGATGCGTACTGTTAGTAGCTGGCAGTGATTGTTTGAACTCATTACTTCACTCTATATGTGTATACTTGAATATTTATTTTGGCGAATAATCTTAAAATCTAATTAGTCATAAATGCGCTTTATTTGGTGATTAGATAACAAAAAACGTGTCATTTTTTATGTCACCTTGCAGTCTTCAAATTGCAAGTTGACATTATTTGAGTCTCTTGATAACTTGTTTGAACTTTTTGATAGATCAAGGATCAATTTGCCGACTATAAAATTCAATACTTGGTACTCTTTTTTCATGCCACTTTTATAGCTCCTACTGCTTTATTTTCCGAGGAATTGTTTCATTGCTTTGGTATTTTCATAACTTGAATTGTTTTTATGGGCACAGGGATTAGAGTACAAAGTCTAAAGTCAAGTCAAACCATCATGGATATTGACTTTAAATAAGGTGAAAATTCAAGTATTGTCTTAGCTGTTTAAATTGCAGTGGTTGCTTCTATCTCCATTCAGGTTTACTCCTAAGTTACAATTTATTGATATACAAAGTATCAATGTTAAATTGGTCTGTCAAAATCAAGTTGTTTTCTTGTCATATGCAGTTAAAGGATCTTAAAGTATTCACTGTGATTCGTGTTATATCCAATTATCTGAGGAGATTCCATGCATATTTGTTGTTGTTGTTGCTCTTTTGAGGTATATTCACAAAATGCAAGAATTGTTCCTAAAAAATAATTAGTTAGTGTTTGGTGCTTGTTCAACTTAACATTTGTATTGTAAGAAGCCCAAATTAGATAATTGTGAGAGAAATTCATATTCTCAAAATGTTCAGAAGTATTTGTTTGCATTATCATGTTGCAATGTGTTTTTATTGCCAACGTAATGCTAAATTACAGCATCATTTGTACTTACATTTTTCTCAAATTTAATTGTTTCGAAAGAAGTTGTTTGGCAAAAACTCTACTTTAATTGCTTAGGTTGTTTTTAATTAGTGTAACTTACATAAGATCTTTTTCAATCTAATTGGATATATTAGCAATGGTTTTTGAATGTGTACAAGTGCATGGTGCAGACTTGGTGGATCTAGGGAAGTTGAAGCTACTGCATCCTAATTTAATTGCTTAGGTTGTTTATATGTATGTTATAACAATATTTTAAAATCTGCATCTTGGTGCGCGTTGAGGGTGGTGTGCTTAAGTATATTATGTCAATTTGAAATTGATGTTGTAGTTCAACAAGTTTAATCATTTCTTGTGAAATATTAGATATTTTTCCTTTTAATCACCATTTCCAGCTTGGTAACTGGTAAAACATAGTCATTCGAATGCAATAATATTTCTGTTCGATTAATTACTAATATATTGTACGTTTACAAAATGAATTTTGACAATGCAGTGTACATGTAAAGTTACGGCTCGCGTGCGTACTACCGTTATTTCATTTAACATTTGTAGTTTATATTCAACTGTCACTAACTGTACTATAGTTTACGTTCCCAGCACATACGTAACAAAATAAAAACCGACGCGCGCAACGCATACGTAACAAAATAAAAACCGACGCGCGCGCAATGCATACGTAACAAAATAAAAACCGACGCGCGCGTTGCGTGCGGCTCTACTAGTATATATAAAAGCATATCATTTATGAAGATATAATATATTCATGATATACAAGACACATTTAAAATCATGCAAGTATATAACACCAACATGCTAGCAAATCAATGACCTCTCAGTTGGGCCAATCTAAGGGAAAGTTATCTATTTAAGTCATGAGGACTTACCTGAAATAGACGAAAAACACTAAGGGCTCGTTTGGTACGACCTATGGAATCAGAAATCGGAATTGGAATGAGATATACCAATACCTCTATAGAAGAAATTGATTTCATAAATTAAAGGTGGGTATCTCATTCCAATATAAACTCATTTAAAATTTAAAACTACATTTATATATACATATATAGAGTTTGGCTCTCATGTAAACAACCCTTATAGTGTTCAATGAGAACAAATTGTATCCGTTAGATCGTTAAATAGATGGTTAGGATTAGGCGATATTAAAGGATAAAAAAAATCATGTTATTAATGGAAGAAGATTCGCCGGACCTAAATCTATATATTCGGCAGTATAGTCACATATATTCGGCGGTATACTCACATATATTCGGTGTTTACACGTTCACACGATAAGAGCTGTTTACATATGAGTCGGGATCTATATATATATATAAATGAGGCAATAGAGCAATCAAGCTTGCAAGGTCAAGGTTTGTCCCTTTGCTTCACCACTGAAAACAATTCCTCCAATTTCCGTTTTCAATTCTACTCGAAACACTTCCAGTCGAGAAAATTCTCCCAAATGTTTTTCGTTTCCAGTTGCTTGCTTCCGGTGCACGCCAATCCGCCAACGCGTTTCTCTTTCCCTTCCCAGTCGAAACTCAGCCTTAATTCCTCCAATTTCCGGCAGCTTAATTTCATCGAATTGTTGGTTATTGATGATTTCTTTTGACTCAATTGTTTGCTTTCTTTATAGTTACACCCTGGTTTATTTTCCTTGTTTGCACATTGCATGCTCCATCAATTATATCTATGTATGAGATTAACGGTATTGGGTCTGTTAGAATAGTTTGATTTTTGCAATACTGAAAAGAAGATGAACAAAGAGGACAAAGGAGCTAAGATCCAATTGCACTTGACAAAAAACTAAGATAAATAAATATTGACTGCTTCTGAAACTTTGACTTCTGGGAGTTTTAGAAATGTCAAAGGAAATTTGAATTTTAATGTATGAATGAATTAATAATATAATATCCAATAGCCTTTTGTTTGTGAATTTCATCTTTGAGCTTGAGCTTGAATCATGTGGTTGTAATGTTGAGAATTAAAATATTGTTCTTTTGATTTTATGTATGAATGTAGTGAACAGTAAGTATTGTTCACTGAGTTTTGTATTCTTAAAGTTTCATTTTCAATTACACATCTTATACACCATAAAACCCTATATTTAGTCTAAACTAACATATATTTTAGCAACTTTTCAGATATTGTCTTTAGTGCAGGATCACATTTGAAGAGTTCTTTCGTTCAATGATTTTCGATTGTACGTTTTAAAATTACGACGCGCGACCAACCTAGTGTGTGTATATATATATATATACTAAAACAAATAAAACAAGATAAGATAACTGGCCATAACCTATCCATAACCATCACCAACTCCACCAATTATCTTATCTTCGTCTCCGTTTAAACCACTCCACCTAAACTCTAAGTACGCAGCAGAAGAAATAATATGTGGACTCTCCTTTGTCTTTGTATTACCCCTTCTTCCACTACCCTTAATCCATATTCTTCGGGTTAGCTCTTACCAAAGCCGCACAAGCCTGGTTTTGAGCAACCATATTCGATTGATTCTTCGGATACATGTATTGCAACTCTTAATCCATTTTCTTCGGCTTAGCTCTATGCTTATGTACCTACCTACTTAATAATGGTATTCATTCAGTTTTCAAAGTTTTTGGGTGTTTATAAATTATAATTATATCTTATTATAATACCAAATTCTTTATCTACATTTTAATTCTTCAGTTTTCAATGCATGAAACGTAACACCCGATCTTTAATTCCAAAACATGAAATGTAATACCCAAATTGTTAGACTTAAAATCCAATACCCGAAATCTTATACTTAAACATATAGTAGAAATCTAATACCCAAAGCATATACCCGAAATCAGGTGCCCTAAACATATACCCGAGTACACACCTTAAGAAACCATAAGATTTTGCAAATTTTCGTTCAATCAAAGAATTTGGAGGATAGAGACGTGTGCCTCTTCATCTAAGTTGTCTTGTTGCTCAAATTTTGATAAATAATTTCACCTAAGCAAATATATTATTTCTGTGCACCTAACAATTATGTAATAAAGGTTATAATTTCACCCTAGGCATACATATCGACTTTGTTTAGGAAAGAAACACAATCAGACTTGTTCATTACGGCCACACACTCAGTTGCATAACATACTCACAGTATTGAAAATTCGACAAAAGGTAAACAAACAAGTAATCAAAAGAAGCTCACTGATGGCAACATCGTCGATGGAGTTTTGTTTTGCTGCACAACTAAGCCTTATTCCGGGTAAAAAAGAGTTTGAATGAAGTCATAAGCCATGTAGAATCAAGTGATTGCTCGATTTCCGTCTTCACAACCATCCAATCGGATCCACTGACACTAAAGACTAGGGGCTCTTGTGTGAAGGTTGGAGACGCTTCGAAATCGCAATAAGCTTTTCACAGGCAAGTACTTCAAAATCTGACAAAAAAAAAGCCAAGTCCATCAACGTTGTTGATATATTTTGAGTAATGATCAGCTACAATCAATGGAGTAGAGGTTGACGGGCTCTTTAAGGGAAAAGAAGAGTTTCAACGAAGTCATAAGCCACATAAAAATCAAACGGATTCTTGATTCCACTCTTCACAACAATCCAACCGGCTCTACTATCACGAAAGACTAGGTCATCTCTCGTTGTAGCTAGAATACTGATGTTTTCCCGTTCATCGGTTCCTCTCATCACCCAAATAATACTACATCCATTGGAGTGGTCCAAACTGATGCGAAACATATGAACCCATGAACCTTCCTCAAATATATGTTACAATCATCAATCAGTGGGTCCTCATAAGCAACTAAAAGGATGTCTTGCCATTTCTGTAGTATCAACCGTGCAATCCTCCCGTCCCTTAACCGTGGTGTTTCAATATGATCAAAAATTTCCTGCACAAAGTCAAATGACAATACAACTTCCATGACATCATTTTCATCATCACCTGTATACTCACGCTGAGCTTTCCAGTAAGCCACACTCCCTATTACTATGGCTGGACCTTGTCCGAGCAACCAAAAATTCCCTGACAGACGATTCGTTTTCCAAACTTTTTGAACTGATGAGTATAAAATGGGTTCCAGACAAGGTTGTGACAGTTTAAATATTATGACTTTAAAATCTTTGGTGGAAGGGTCGATCCAGAAGCCAGTGTAGAAATATTTTCTTTCATGATCATATTCAAGAAAATTAAAGAACCTAAACTCGGGCAGAAGAATACTTGAAGCCTTACGGATGGAAGGATTCCATAGCCACACGCCACCGTCATTGTCGAAAAGACAAACAACTCCGTGGAGAGTACCAATGAGGTTAAATTGTTCATTATTATCTTCAATTAGGACATTTAGAGTGTCCATCAAGGGCAGAGTGTGAGGTTCAACAACAAAAAACTCCGGCTCCTCGTATCCAATCATAATTCGGGGATTTTGGACAACCATGTGCTCTTGTGCGAAGTTTGGAGAGTCGATGAGTTGTCTCCACCATTTGCACACGCATCGAAATCTCAATAAGTTTTTCACAGGAAAATACCTCAAAATGTGACTGACAAAGTCTTGTGGAAGGTAATCCGACATTAGTGATATCAAACTCTACTCAGATTCAACAGAGAAGGGATTAATTCCAACAGATAAATTTGGGTTGAGGATTCTGTTAAAGTAGCCGCCTTTGTCCAATGGCCCAATCTAGGGCTTCAACCTAACTACTACGGAACCACAAATTGGAGCGACCTACTGTGTCTTCTACCTTTCAATTCGGCCTACAACCGCAAAAATTGCAACATGAATTCTTTGAAACAAGTCTCCCATAGTAGTTGAAACCCATAATTACAGTAAACACTAAACAATGGTAAATTAGGTTACAAAAATAAAAAGCGTCAAGGAGAGGGAAGTGCGAACCTGATGAACATCGCCCCCGATTCGCAGATGAATGTTATTGTTGGGGAAAACTCCGCGTTCCCGACTCTCCGAGTATATATAAACGGGTATTTTATTGCGCACTCGCACTCACACAACCTCACTTAGTGTATAGCTTTTGTGGATCGAACTTAACTCTTCATTTCATTACATTACTACAAACATCAATTACATATATTTATAGGTAAAGAATGTCGGTTTACAAGGTACCAAAAGCAACCGACATTCTCATTCTTCAATGTTGATTTTTCCTACATTATTGGCTTAATCTAGATTATTCTACTAATCTAGATACTGCAGCATATATCTCGAACTTTCTTGATACATACTCCAGCTGTACACTCCACTTTACAGTCCAAAATTTCAGAATAATAATGGGCCCATTTTTCATCTTCCTTGACCCATTTAGCCCATTACTTAAACACTCTAATAACCCAATCCACTAAAATAATATTTGGAAGCATGAATTACTCTAACAGTTCTTTATGTGTGAAGAGTGAAGGTAGACCCGTGAAGGGTTCTTTATGTGTGCAGACTGAAGAAGGTAGAGCCGTGAAGGATGAGCAATGAGCTATCACTCTGAACTGTTTTTATGTAAGGCTTGTATCGGCAAGTTTAGTAAGGTTTATGGCCTCGCCGCCTTCAACAATTCCCGGCTCAAGGGATTTTGGGCATTCTTTGAAAAATAGTTTATATTTGGTAATAAATTTTCATATTGTGTAGCCGCTTATTTTAAATTTATATGTTTCTCCGTGAATTTTGGTTTTCACCCCAACTAGGGTAGAATCTTCCCCATTGTAGTATTATATTTTAGGAGATAATCTTTAACTTCGTATTATACTATGCAGAGGCGATTCAAACCCAAGTTAACAAGTCAACCCGTGAAAAATGTTACAGAAAGAAGTGTAAACTACAGAAATTCGGATCAAGTTATGACACCAAGGTAAAGCACGTATTCAATTGAAGATACTGAGATGCCATTATTACTCACAAGTCCAAAATTAACTCCGGAATTCGCAGGTAGTACAAGGAAATCTTCTTGTTTATACTTTGAGCAAATCATTAGAGCGGTTTCATCTGAATATCTTCTAGAGTTAAGATTACACCCAATTTGAATGAGACAGTTGAGGTTTGTTGAGAATCCAATACGAGCAGTCACATGGATCGGTCAAAATTCGGTTTTGACCGATACACCAAGAATTGAGTATTAGGGCCCGTTTGGTTCCAACTCCGGAAACGGAAACGGAATGGAAACGAATTTAGTCCATATGTATATCCATATTCATGAAATTCTATGGAATCATTCCTTGTGTTTACATGCAAAATGCACTTGTCTCCACATATTTTGTTACCCTATAGGGTATCAAAAGTAATCAAATTCAACCTCAATTACTTCAATTCACAAGGAATGATTCCAACAACTTTCATGAATAAGGGTATACATATGGACTAGATTCGTTTCCATTCCGTTTCCGATTCCGGTGTTCAAACCAAACGGGCCCTTAGTGTTCAGATCGACTGTCCAATTTGCCTGAAAATTCCACATTCTGCTTATAAGACAATCCTCAACTTGATCAATAATTCCTTTATGCCTCTATATTGTCTATTGTTCCCTTTCCGGTCTGAAATGTAAATTAGAGATAACAATCAAGTAGTATAGTCACAAGTATATATTAAAATGTAGAACCTCTTCCACGTGCCAAGGTGTGTATAAATTTGAAGCCTTCTTGAAGATTTTCGAGGATAATATTGTTAAGAGCTACTTCAGCACAACTTACATATGAAGTGTAGAAAAACTATACACATACGTACTATACATTGCTCTGTATCCTAAATATTTTAAAAGAAACGCTAATTTAAAATTGAAAAGAAACGCCAATTTTAAATTAGCGACTGAAGTCCTCAAAAGAAGTAGAGCAACTTCCCGCAATGACAAGAAAAGTAAAAATTTTATAGTGTGGTAATCATAAATATAGTTTCATTACCTGTTGACTTCGTTGGAACCAATAACCGGCAAGGATAGTGAAGTCGCCTGAAGGAGGAGGGAAGGGAACGGGGATTAGAGGACAACTAAAGATTCTAATGCCACCAAAGAATTATTGATTAGATTACTTTCATTACCTTGTGACTTAGATTTCAAAAACTCTCATAAGATTTACTGCATACAATGAGGACAATAATAGGTAACATAATCTACGAATTATTGATTATTTTGTGAGGCAACGTGTGAAGAAAGGTGAAATGTAATGTAGCCAGTTACACCACCGAGACTCCCGAGCTCTAATAATTCACGGGCATGAAGCATCTCATTAATTCACAATTGAGTTTCTTCACCTCCAGTTTTCAATACCCAAAAGCCAAAGTAAGCTTGTTTTGTAAAATCAAAATTGTCCTGAAATATTTGAAGATAAAGGTGAGGACTTTCTAGAATATACAAAATTATATTTGAATCTACCCCGGAAAAGTTCAGACTAATTAATGTGCAATTTGATTCAAATTATTATAATAATCACACCCTTTTGAGAAGAGTGGTATCCAAAATGAACTTATACAGTACGATCAAAATTCAAGGTTACCAAGTGAAGAAAAGGATAGTCCAAGTAGTTGAACACACTGATAACTAAGTTGTTATTGATCACAATCAACTTCTGGGCCTGAAAATTGTCCATTAGCCAATATTTCCTGCGAACAAAAAATATGAGCAAGTTTTATGCTTCCTGAAGCAAGAACAACAAAAACAGAAACACAAAAACCAAATAAAACTAGCGACAGTGTAGATTTATGATGTTTACTATATGTTGCTTGACACCCACTGGGTAAATATCTTTTATAAGTGGTTTTTCAGTTGTAAAATCTATAAGGGTTATCTCCTTTGATCCTCTGGAACTGATGCATATTTGAGTTTCTTATAATATAATGCAGCTCTAGGACATCGCCATTGGACCTACATAGAGCATACTACCGTGAGTAAGCAAAGCCTTACGTCGTAAAGTTAGCAGCGCAAGGAGAAATACCCCCAGGAAGTACCTGAATATTAATAGCAGCCATGGCCCTGAAACCTGTTTGAAGGATCAGCACAAAACTTCGAAGTTTATGGTAGACCTTCCGGGCTCGATATTTAAGTCCATTCTTTTGAATCCTGAAAGTGGGTGCCTCCTTTTTTCTATGCTCGAAGAATTTGCAGGCCGTTTTTCCTAAATTCAAGAAGAAATGAGATGCCAAAAAGAGTCATGAAAGATGCAGTTTGTCTAGGTATGCCATCAAAAGCGCGATGAAGTTGTAGCATGGTTAGAATAGTAAGCATACTTTTACATAAAGGCTGCAAATAAACTGTCAGCTTGCGTAATTCACAGAATTACTGACGAGCATTATGAGTCCAAATACGCTGCTGAATAATTATGGTTGCATGACTAATGACCTTAGTTCTTCTTGCATCAAGTTCAGCCATTTGACCAGCTCTGAGAAAGACTTTGGTATTCCCTATCTACACAGATGGTAGATAGTTAAGTAATCATATGTAACCTCAACATATACAGATATAGTAATATGGACATTTGGATATATAATATGCTTCTACTTCATATGTAAAGATGATCATCGCGTCCATGATAGAACCTTACCTGAAATCCTTTCATCCCACCTTATCCAGTTTTTTTTTCACATGCAACCTTTTCATCATAGTTGTTTGTACATTCAAGGAAAGTAAGAGGAACATACTCAACAAAACAAAAAAAAAATAGAGCCCCAAGAACCGCACTGTTAAAGTCTAATTTCAGTTGAAATAAGGAAGCATACCTCCCTTTAGTGACCTCTGGAGCAAGGATCCCAAATCTATTAATGAACTCAAAAAAGGCACGGAGGGTAGGGAAGCCTGAATAGCTGATCCGGATCGCCTCCAGGACACCCTATATAAACAAAAATTATGAACATGAAAAGTAAACTTAAAAGGGAACTGATCTTTTGCTGAAAAATAATTACAAAGATAATAAGGCGTACTCACACCACAATGCAATTGTTGTAGAATGTTGACATTCAAAGATGGCAGGTTTCAGCCGATTATTTTGCTTAACACATCTTATGTAGTGAGAAGTTATCTACTCGTGTAAATGTAACTGCATCAACATGGCACATACATTATTATTAAATTCTTGAAGGAAGTCGAGATAGGTCACAAAAAGTGCATCACCTTAAAACCAGAACCTATGGCTGAAGATTTGCTTGATTTAGTTGTTTCTGTAGGAATAAGATGGAAAAGGTCTGTCACAAAGGAGTTGAAATAGATTAGCAAATACTATCACCTATTAGCCAACAAAGCAATAATAACAAACCAAGACAAACATACCAATTAATAAGCAGATTGAAAAAATGGCGACCAACTGTAATTCTAAAGGTGGTTAGAATTATTTGAATCAATACCTCATCAACGTGGAATATCGTGGCAGCTCGTGCAATCTGACCGGCCAACTAAAAAACGAAGCAGAGAGTAGAGAAATTAGCGAGAAAAGACATTTGAATTGGTGAATTGCAAAGAGAAGAGAGATTTACACGGGTGGTGAGTTCGAAAGACTGAGTATTATCGATGATTGAACCAGCAAGAACGATGCTCACAATGTGGTGTGTAGTATTCGGTTCGTCTGAGAGGTTTCCTTTCTTCTTTCTCCATTTGTTTTTCTTCTTCTGGGAGTCGTTTGTACTTTGAGAAGCATGGGCATTCTGCCTCGCCCATCTTTTGTGTCGTCTTTTGGGTTAGTAGTTTCTTGTACCCATCCTCTTCATCCTACACCGACTGATCCATTTGACCGGCCCGAATTCTAAAATATGGTACTCGAAAATGACTTTAGCCGGATCGGATAATTATCTACTGATATCCGTTTGATGAGAATGACTTTTGTCTGATACTTTGATTTGTTTGATCCGAATATGACTATCCAGATCCGAATATATGACTAAACCAGATATTTGTTTGATCTGGATATGTTTCTTCTACTTTGATTATCATAAAATGATAAAATTTACACTGATGCATTTGTGTAAAGTATAGCATACTACCTGCTTTAAAAAACAAGTATTATGCATCCAAATAATCCTTAGTTTTCTCGTTTCTTATTACTTAGTATTGATTTCTGATGTATTGTGTTTAAATATTCTTTATTCCATTCCGATTCCTGATTTCAATCTCATTCCTACAGTCATATCAAACGAGCCCTAAAGGATTCTAAACAACTCTATCAGTCGAATGGAAGGAATTCTTGCAGCATAACGACATAAATAATAATAAACCCATTTCGACTACAACGGTCGATAGACGTTGTAATTAGCATCATAAATCATTCCAAGATCTCCCAGAAATTAATAATAAGTATTAATGGGGTATCTAAGATCTGTTAGCGTCACTCTAAGACTACAAATATAAAACTTATAATACAAAATACGAATAAGCCTATAGATTACTCGTTAGAAGTTCCATTTATATACCGAATGAAGCTATTTTTTCGGGGTTGGCCAACATCCTAACATGACACCGCTCCTAAATTAGACTTACTTCCACCGTTCGTTCACAGTCGTGTTACAAAAAAATCACTTAAATAAAATTAAGTGGGAACCCAAACGTCACTTGGTATGCACCATTTCCTTCAAAAGTCTGATTTTACGCTTTTCATGCACTGAACTTGTTCGATGAAATGCATGCTCATTTGGTATGCACCATTTCCTTCTTCAATTGATCCATTATCTTGAATTAATGAACGATTCTTCATTTTTCTAATTAAATTCTTTGAAATCTCTTGTTTTGGTGTCTCACAAATGTTTTGTGTATTGCAACATCCCGCACTTTACATGGTATGTTGGAAGGTTGTTAGTTGGAATTGAATGAGAATAGGTCCTCTAGTAGCATCTCTTTATGTTATAGAGGTGTTGCTCAATTCGTTCACACTTGGCTGACAAGTATATATAGTTAGACCTTACATTTCTTCAAATTGTGGGATTCTAATTAGTATGAGGATCCAAATTTCCCATCCTCATGTCAGAGTTACTTATGGAAGCTTTATTTAGATCGTAACATGTCTTGGGTTGATGCTCGCGTTGTTCCTATTTCATCTTTGCTTGTTAAAATCATTATTTTCTCATGTATTATGTAACAGGTGGCGTGTGTGCTTTTGTGCATCCACGGTACCAACAACTATACTTGTCATTGCTATGACGTTTTGTACAGAAGTCCATATTGGCTTTATAAGGTTTGTTGTGTTTGCATTCATTAAAAATTTTAGCATATTGATTTCCGACCGGCTTTTTAAGTTTTGGGAACTCATATAATGGTCGTAAGTGATAGAATATGCAAATATTGTAAAGAGATGGTTGCCCTATGTAATTATGTAAATACGCTTTCATTATTAATCCGCCCATCAGACGATGGAAACCCTAAGGGGATTTCTCAATCTATCACATGGTATCAGATTTATCGTTACTCTAACCTCTTTCCGCTCTTCCCTCCCTCGACTAACCCTCAGTCGACCTACCGATCCTCGTTTCGTTCCCCTTCAACGACTTCTTCGATAACTGTAGATCAGAAATCCTTGATGGCATCGCAATCGGATTCCGGAAAGTCATCTTATGTGCTTCTTATTGACACCACACCGCCAAGAAGATATTCCTTTGCTAGAAGGTGCTCCTCATTTCACCCATATGACCAAGTCTTATATGTCATAAGTTAGTCATATTATCCTTGTGAACCTCTAAAGATGCAACATAAACAAACCTAGAAACAGTAGAACCCTGTAAGAAATATAAAGTGTTCCTCTTGACATCTTTTAAAATAACATCAAAACCCTTACAGACTTTCAAAAATCAACCTTCACCTTTGAAATAAAACCCCTACTATCCATCATACTCAGAGATATCAAATTCTTAGTAATAAGTGGAACATGTGTGACCTTGTTCAATGTACAAAATCTACCTTCAAGTGTCCTGATTTTAATCAAGTCAATTCCAACCGCCTTGCAGACAAAACTGTTGGCCATGTAAAAACTACCACCATCTACCGGCTTATAAGTTTCGAACCCCTCTATGTTAGGACATATGTGATAGGAAGCTCCGGAATCAAGAGCACACACATCAGTCTTATAAGTGTATCCATGAGCAACCAAAGTTATATCCTTATCAAATTTAAAATCATCTTCTACAATATTTGCAGAACCAGAATCCTCCGGTTTCTTCTTCTTAGGACATTCGTTCTTCCAATGTCCTTTCTCCTTACAGTAGTTGCAAACGTCATTAGGCTCAATATCTTTTGAAGAAGACGCCTTATTGTCTTTCTTCTTCCTTGATTTTTCTTGTCCCCTACCTCTTCTTGTAAACATACCAAATGTTTGGTTGTCTTTACCTACACCACTTTCATTCACCTTATGGCACAGTTCCCTTGTATGAAGGACAAACTTGACGTCTTCTAGAGTAATTAAATCTTTTTCAACAGCAAATGAATGATTTCAAATGATGACGGGAAAGATACCGACAAAATGAACGCAACATTTTAGTCCTCAATCTTAACATCACTATTACGCAAATCTAGAAGAATTATGTTCAAGTGATCTAAGTGGTCACGAAGTTGCGTACCTTCCTGCATTCGCAGGCTGAACAGACGTTGCTTTGGAAGCAAATTGTTGGTGAGAGACTTCATTGTGTAGAGGCTCACCAACTTCAACCATAATTTGATTGCGGTACACTGATCTGAAACCTCGTATAAGACATCATCTATGAGACACAACATGATGGTTGAATGCGCTTTATCCTAATGAGTGGTCATATCAACAACATTGTCCTTTTCCTTATCGGATTTCTTCCTTGACAATGGCCCCCATAAGCCCTGTTGTTTCAACAACGCTCGCATCTAGATCTTCCATGTAATAACTGAAAATTTTAAACTCCGTTTAATACTGGATAAAACCGGATTCCGATCCGCCAACCTTAATTCTTTTAAATAAAAGAAAACGATATTAAATTCGATCATTTTATGTGACCTTGATTCACATAAAATGTTAACTTAAATAATTTCGTACATAATTCCGTACTTTTAACGGTTCCGGGCAATAACGAGATACAGTCAGCCATTCCCTTTTCTTATATTAGGGAGCAAGCCTAAATAACTAGGCCATTTTAGATAGCAGCCGGCCCAACTCTAACCTTACACATAATCAGCCAGCCCAAAACCTTCTCTTGCAGCCAGCCCAAAACCTTCCTCCAGGTCCAGCCCGACTTTGTCCTTGCTCCATGCCCAGCCATGCCACCTTGTGCGATAGCCCAGAAGCCCAACTGTTTGCTGGCCCAACGAGCAGCTGCTGACTCTACGTCGGCCAGCGAAGAGAGCCGTCCATTGCCGGTCCACCACAAAGGAGCAGTTCTGTCGCCACTGGAGTCGAGCATCAGGGAGCAGCGTTGTCGGCGCTGGAGTCGTGCATCAGGTGAGTAGGGTTGTTCTTTTCCCTCTTCTGATCCTCTACTTCCCTACACACACCTAACCATCTAGCCTAACTGCACCACAGGGGCCTACCATTGCTGCCATCACCAAGCCCAGTCCGGCACGCGAGCCTCACTCAAGCCCGTTAGGGAGGGCTGTCACGAATCCTGACCGAAGCGGATCGGTTGGTGAGTCCTCTGCACTGACTGCTCCTACTTCTCTGTACTATTTTAAGAGTTACAACATAAGTGTATATATTATAGGATGGGAAGAGCTGAATTAGGAGTTGGGTTAGGAGAGAAGAGTAGCTTGGCCTTGGTTGGTAGCATGTTGAAAGGGGTAGAGAGTGGATGGGTTGTGTGTATGTATCTTGTGCCTCTTGTTTTTCTTTTTAATAGGATCTTCAAGGTATAGTAAGGGAAAAATGGGGCTGTCTTAAAAACTTGATTTTAAGATCCAAAATTAATCCAGAATTTTTCCAATGTTGTGAGCTGAAACTGCTGACTTTGAACCCGTAAATGGATAGCTTAAATCGAACATCCACCGTTGAATTTTTGATATGCTGTAGAGAGAAATATGAATTTTACTGTATTAAATTTTGGGAGAAAGTTAACGGTCGGATTAGAACTTATAAGGACCCAAAGTAGGCTAGTTGGGCTGTTTGGGAAAGAACTCAGAATTTTGGATAAGTATAGATTTCTAGATTTTGGAACCATCTTTAGAGATTTATGTAGGAGTGTTGGTTGAGTAGTTGTAAGAGATCTTTGCCCCTATGTTTAGTATGCATATCATAGAGGATCTAAGATTTTATTTTGGAATTTTTATAACCTTATCCAAGCGGCGTTTATGAACCCAAAATCAGGCTTTAACGACTATAGTATAAATTAAGAATGCTGGATAACTCTTATAAACCTTACTAAATCCTTACCAAACTTTTCAATGAGAACTAGATTATGGACATAGGTTCTAAAAGAAAATATTAGAACTAAATGATAGACTTTGAAAATTTTCGGCACTAAGGGTAAAATGGTATTTTACCGTAAGAGAGCTTTTTCCGTAATTCCTTCGCATGAGGTTGGACATCTGGATGTGATTTTGATCCACATGCCTTATTTGACAGGCGTTTGAGTTACCACAAGTACGGACCGATTTGAGACTTGTTAGAGTGTGATTTAACTCAGGTAAGTCCTTGTGACTTACTTAGCTGGTTTCTGGATATTAGTTGGGTGATAATGGTAGTGTGTGTGCAATGTGTGTTATAATAACAACTTGTTAGGACGACCGTTGTTGTTATGTTTTAAAGCCCAAGTGTATGTATAACGGGCCGTGACATCACTGTCCAGCTCTGCCAGGAGACTGGGAGGTTCTCTATACCCAGACCATACAGGTACACGGTGAGATGCATCGGATCCACTCCTGATGGGTACACGGGGGCGGAGGCGAGGTTTGGGAATCCCTCGTGTCACAAAATAAGTATCATTAGAGTGAATAACTTAAATGAAGATAATAAATGGATTGTTTGAAAGCATGATGAGTGTTTATTATTTTTTTATATGTGTGTGTGCTATTATTATTCTCCTAATGTTTAGATAACTAGCTAACGGTTTCTCTTGTTGTGTTTTTAGATTTACCGCAGGTTAGACCAGCAGCTGAGTGATCCGGAAGTAGTGGTCAGCCGGGTCTCCGTACTCCTTAGGGTTGGGGTTGTTGGTTGTTGTGGTTTCTTTTGTTAAGACAGTTGTTCGTTTTTTCCTTGTTTAAGTACTTTAGGCTGTTAGTCCGTGTTGCATTCATTACCTTAAAAATACTATTTTATGAATTTCGGTTTTCCTTAATTGTGTCTTGTTGCAAGATCCTAGTAATATTGTTGTCAAACTAAGGTCGGGACCCATTGTGAGGTCCTAACCAGTAATGTCCCGAGTTCTGAGAATTCGGGGTGTTACAACATGGTATCAGAGCTCTAGGTTGGCAACAATGGCACTTGAAATCTTCTGAAAGACCGAATAAGTACTTAAGCAGAACCCGAAAAGGGATCTGAGTTTTAAAAAGAATTTTTAGTTTTCAAATGCATGGATAAACTGGTTGGGGATAGAAAAGTACGGCTGACCACCACTACTACCGCGGATCTCAGTATGCTTAGTATGGACTTTAGGTTTTACTTCAGTTGGACTTATTAGGTTGATTACAAAGTTATGTAGTATAAATAAATATATGCCAAAGATTAGCAGAAATTGTAGTTAAGTTATGTCCTTAACGGAGATAACATAATGAGTTTCTCACCCCTTTGACACATCTACGTAAATTTTGAAAGGTGTCAACGTGAGGATTAGTATGCACATCTTATGTGCATTAGGGTAGACGAACGGCGGACAACTCCTTCGAACTTGTTAATGAACGTCGAGACGGAAATGTGAAGACTAAAAGACAACACCAATGACGAAGACAAGAAGGGAACCCGAGTCAACTCAATAGGACCAAAGGAAGAAAATACATGAGAGTAGTTCTGGAAAGGCGTTTGATGACCGACAAATATAAGATATGGAAGAGACAACCCATAGGTTCTTTCAAGTGTGGTGTAAAGCAACGTTACAAACAATACGGATACCTTCAGAAATACACATGGGCATGAAAGTCAAGGTGAAGTATAGTAGCGATCCAAACAAGAGGTATTGAATCTAAGCTTACCGACGGACCAGAATGTGAAAGTTTGAAACTGCGGAATATGATCACTCTCGACAAGCTACTTTCCACTACAATCAAGATGGGAAACCGAGACAATCATAAGAGTAGGAGTCAAGATAAGATACATTGCCCATTCCGATACGAAGAATTAAAGAGCCGCAGAACGAAAGCTTACAGGTTGCTAGAAAAGGGAAGACCGATTTCACCCAACATGGAAGTGGTGCGACCCCCTAGAACACACAAGAATTACAACAAGGATTGGGATACAACCAAGACCGGATTTCTATGAACGCGGAAGTACAAGCAGCACCCCAAGAAGGAGGGTGTAGGAGAATAGTCTTGGGAAAAGAAAAAAAAAAGGTTCTCTAATAACTTCTCACTCACGAATGGATTTAAGTTAATAACACTAGCGGGTCATAACAGAGAACCACAAGTGGACAATAACTCGGGTAAAAAGAGTCATGAAGAAAGGCCTACAAGTTATCGTAGAAGAATTGATAAGTCCGTTGACGGGAGACGAAGGGACAACTAGACTCGTAAGAGTATAGTACTCTTATAAGAGGGTAAATTGTAGAAGGAGTTAAAGGAAAATAAATGGAAGAGGTATACTTTCACCTTGTATAGTAAACCTCAAAGGAGATAGAAGAAAAGTAAGTCTACAATCTTATAGAAGGTCAACTACAGACTAATTGGTAACAACAGAGAATTTACACATGCTGGCTAACTAGTGATGGTGGTTGACAGATAAGAAGAATAACCACAAGGTTATAAAGGAAATTTACCGACATCTGGTGAATTTCTTCCAAAGATCAACGACGACAATGGTGAAGTTAAATCAATACAAGTACTAGTAGCCTTAATGGTAACATTGAATGAGTCCAATATGATAACTCTAATAAAGAAATTAAAGAGAAGCTCTTGACGGTCGGGAATGACCATTGATGATAGTAATGGTGTAAAGGGAATTGTTATGAGTAGTTACTTACTACTGACTAAGGAAAGATACATATCAAAGTTAGTATGAAGGAATCCCTGTAAGAAGAACTAGAAGACTAAGAAGAAGTAAAGGATTGTGAACATGTCCTATGTCTTAGCATTCCACACAAGTAGGATTGATGGTGCTCCTCCGAGAAAAAGTGGGGTCAAACTGTCTAGATCGACAGGGGAAACCCTTGTGAGTAAAGATGTGACACATAATAATTGGAATTTTAGAGGCGGCACAAACATAGAGAGTACGATTTAAAGCCTTGGTGAAATGCGTGGTCGAGTTGTGAGATGATTGCAGATGGAACCTACATGCTGGCTAGAACAGACCTATGAAGGAGTAAAGTTGACTGACTAAAGGTTGTTATAGAGATCCGGTATTACCCCAATAAGATGATTACCGAAAAGTGTTTAGATAAAAGCTTAATGAGAAATGGAGGTACTTCAATGAAAATTCAGGCTGGACCGAGGACATAAGAGTTGATGAAAGTAATAAGACCAACCAACGTGGTCCGTAAAGCGTGTACGAGAAAACTCAAAGGGATTTAACTATTTTACGGGGTGTAAAGAATTAAAGAAGGTAAAGCGACATGAGTATAAGGAAGACATAATAAATGCGATGCGAGAAATTTGATTGGTGGGAAAATCATATGCACCTAATGTTTTGTATACAAATGGTACCATTAGATGTTTAATAAAAATCATACTAACGGACGGATGACACTATGATGGATTTAGTGTAAACCAAGCGTATTGTTAGCATGAAATATTGTGATATTTTAGGCACGTTTTCTAAACGTATTTGATTCATATTGATAGTCTTTGATTGAACTTTGTGCATATGTGAGCTAGTATTACCTATATTGTCGATATGGATGTCTACACTAGTTCTATGTTGATTATAGGTGATTTGGAGCTATTTCCGAACGGAATCGAGCAAAAGAAGAGTTGATTGAACATGTCCATAGATTGAGGGCATTGTTAGGAGCAAATTGGAGTTAAACTTGAGGAATGTACGAGGCTAGGGAAGAATCACGTTCTTGCCCTAAACCACGCTCTAAAATACGGCCGTATTACAAACCACGTTTGGTTCCACGGCCGTGGAACATTGCAAAGAGAGGCGTGATGCATTCCAGTAACTATTACGGCCGTAGAACACATGGTCCAAACCGTGACATAATCCACGCTCTAAATTACGGTCGTGGAATCTTCCACGACCGTGATCTTGGCGAATCTTTTCGCCACATTTTGAAGCCACGATCTTTTGAAGATTGGGCTGGGCCGATATTTTATCTTGCCCTATAAAAAGACGGACGAAGCAAGATTCCGTCATCACCGCTTACGACGGAAAAGGCTCGCTTATGATCGCTTAGGCCGGCTTACAACAAAAGATTCCCGCTTAGGCATTTATCGACGCATCATCCTTGTTTGGAAGCGTCTATGTCTCATTGGAGATTGAAGTTCGTATCAGGGATTTTGCCCTAATCTCGCACTTTTGGTGGAGATTGCTGTTGAGATCTCCGGATTGGCGGAAGATCGAAGCTTTTGGAAGATTATTGCAAGAAGACCTCTCTTCTTGTTTAGGTTCGATTTGGAAAACGGATTGACATCCCGTTTTCTTTTCTTTCCTAAGATTGTGATTGTTTGTTTTATTCTGAATCCATTGACAATACTTATTCTTAGTTGTGATCTTGAGATTGGTTTGGAGATTATTAAAAGTTCTAGAAAGTTTTCATCTTTCTATCTTTTAATTCTTGAATTGATATCAATATGACGGTTATTGGCTAAAAACCCTTAACAATTCTAAGGTGAAGGGTTGATAGTTGTGGCTTAGATGATGATAGATCGATCGTAAACAGATTAGATCCTGAGAGTTTGAGAGAATCGTCGACGAACCCTAAATTACGGGTTGTTCTTGAGTTCCACGGCCGCGGAGTCTCAAGATCTAACCGTAATTTCCCTTAAGTTTACGAACTTGCTTTTACTTTAATCCAAAGTTAAAGATTTGCTTTAATTTAGTTTAGACTTGTCTTTTCTAGGTGGTAGTGAAGCCTCAACAACCTCTACCTCGATTGTGAGTGTTATAACCATAATCGGATAAGTTAGTCTTGATCCTTGGATTACAAGTTTGGGTATTTGACATTAATTCTTACCTTTAGAACCTTTTTATATTGAGCCTTAACAACCTGTATAGGGAGTTTCTTATAGGTGAGTCATATAAGGTTTTTGGAACTTCACCGTACGATTACCTTACATTAGCATACCTTTGCATATCTCAACTCTGTCTTTATATCATTAATATATCTTGAATCGATTGCCATAGCTGGATACTTGGATCTTTAGGATTGTTGTTTTCCCAATAATTTGCAAAGCTTTCATATTTACTCGTTTGATAATCTGTTATTGAATTTGTTCCCACCCAAATCCCTGTGTTCGATACTCTGGAATTCTTGCTAATCTACGTCGATCCGTACATTGCGGGTTCGCTTGCTTGATTCTAGTTTTATAAATTTAAAACTTATTTGCACACACCTCTAGGGGCGAACAAGTTTTTGGCGCCGTTGCCGGGGATTTGGTTTCGGCCAATTCGGTAGCCGGTTGTCAAGCTTGGGAGCTTGCTCTCGTTATTTGATATTACTTTGAGTGCATGCGCAGGTCTAGGAACACCGAAGATCTCTTGCCTCTTGATCAAGAGCTAGAGAAAACTCTAAGGCAAAAGCGCAAGGAAAAGAAGATGGCTGAAGGACACGAACGTGACCTTCAAGCGGAGTTGGCGGAGAAGGAAGCTCAACTCCAATGGAATGAAACTCTCCGCCAGGATGAGATGGATCGTCATCAATCTCAAGTTAACAATCTACAAGACATGATCTTCCAGATGAGGGTAGAGATGAGCGACCTTAAGAATAAGGGAAGCAAGAAATCCTCAAGGAAAGGATCAAGGTCTAGAAGAAGAAGTCACTCGTCCGCCGATGATAGTGATTCTTCCATGCCACCGCTAGAGGAGATTGATCCCACGATCAATGTGAATCCTTTTCATCCACGGGGAGCTGCCAATCGTCGTGTTCCACCTAGGAATGCGAGGATCGAACGTGTAGATAATGAGCCAAGAACTCTTGGCCAGCGGATGGATCCAACGCAACAACCACGCCGTTTGGGCGTGAACTTCGATGCTGAAGATGTGCAAGGGTTTAGCTTCAACCCTCAAGTCATTACTCTTGTTCGTCAAAACCAATTTGGCGGGACAAGCGCTGAATCTCCACACCAACACTTGCAGAACTTTGAGTGTATGATGGAGACAATGAGACCAAAGAGCGCTACTACCAACAACTATAAGCTTAAACCTTTCTTCTTCTCCTTGAAGGGGAAAGCGTTGTCTTGGTATCAAGCTCTTCCTAATGGGAAACTAGATACATGGGAAGACCTTTCCGCGGAGTTCCTCACCAAATTCTTTCCGCCATCCAAAACGGCGGAACTTAGAGGTAAGATTAATGCTTTTTCCATGAGATCTAACGAAAGTTTGTTTCAGTCTTGGGAAAGGTTTCAGGATTTGCTCTTGGATTGCCCTCATCATGGCATATCCAAACTTGCCTTGCTGGAGATTTACTACAAGGGGCTGGATGCGGGAACGCAATTCAACCTCCAATCCCTCTCATGTGGAACGTTCATGGACATGAGAGAAGATGACGCTTGGGACTTCATTGAGAAGCAAGCAAGAGTCATAGAGAAGTATTCCCACCGGAAAGTGGAGGGAAATCGTGTGGAGCAAGGAGCAAAGCTCACACATGAAGCGCAAAATCAGATTTTTTCCCTCAACAATGAAATCAAGGAGTTGAAGGAGGCTATCAAGACCAACTTTCCAAAGCAACAAGAGAAGGATGTTGGCTATTTGGGCAACAACAATGGCGGTGATAATACAAACCGCAACAACAACAACAACCGGAATGGAAACAATTGGAATGGAAACAATAACAACAACAACCGGAACAATTGGAACAACAATAGGGGTTCAAACAACAACAATTGGCGCTCCAATCAACAAAACTCCGGTAACCCTTATCCTTCCAATTCTAATTCACTAACTCCACCTTCCTCTTCCTCTACTCCTTTGAAAAGCCAGGGGCAAACATCAAATGGAGGAAACACTTCGGGAAAGGAGAAGCCCGATCCCATGTTGGAAACGATCTTGGGAAAGCTTCAAGGGTTGGAGAACCGCCTCATCAAGGTTGATGATCAAGTTTCTAAGGTTGACAAAGCTCAAAAGGTTTTGGAAAACCAAATGTTCAACCAAGCGGAAGAAGTTCCTAGGAATCAAGGGAAGCTTCCAGGAAAGACGGAGGACAACCCTAAGGGAAGGGTTATGGCGATTACGACTAGGAGCGGAGTGACTACCACCGATCCGCAGCCTGCATTCGTTAAAGTCCCCGTAGAGAAGGGGAAGGAGAAGGAAGATGTCTATGTTCCTCCTCCAGCTTACAAACCCCCCCTACCATTTCCTCAATCTAGAGCGCAAGCGCGCCTAGACAAGCAATTCGGTAAGTTCATAGAACTCATGAGCAAGCTGCATATTAATATACCATTCATTGATGCTATTGTAGGTATGCCGGCTTATGGCAAGTTCTTGAAAGAGCTCCTCTCTAACAAGAGGAAGTTAGAAGACTTCGGTGAGGTCAAGATGAGTTCGGATTCTTCGGACCTCATCAAGACTATGAAGGAGAAAATACCCCCAAAGCTGAAAGATCCGGGGTCATTTTGCATTCCCATCGGAGTAGGAGATGTCACATATGACGCTTTATGTGACTTAGGAGCAAGTGTGAGCATCATACCACTTGCATTGTGTAGGAAGATCGGTTTAGGCGACCCTAAACCGGTAAAGATGACGTTATACATGGCGGATCGATCCATCACTCGCCCCGTCGGTATTGTAGAAGACGTCCCGGTCAAGCTAGGTAAATTCTTTGTCCCTATTGATTTTGTCGTGCTTGACATTCCTGCAGATAGTCCGGTCCCGATCATACTCGGAAGACCGTTTCTTGCAACTTCCGGCTGCATAGTCGATTGCAAGAATGGTAGACTCGCTTTTGACATAGGAGAAGAGAAAGTAGAGTTCGTTCTTTCCACTCTAGTGAAGGAGCCAATCTTTGATGAGGATATTTACGATATCCAAGATGAAGTAGGGTTGTCTAGAGAGGAGGTAAGTGCGATTCTCTTTAACGATCCTTTACAAAAAGTTATCACTATGAGTCTAACCAATGTAGGGGAAGATGAAGAATGCAATGAGGCAATTGAAGCCTTAGATGCACAAGAAGAGATGCATGAAGAGGAGTTTGAGAAACTCCACGATGAGGCTGAGAATATCAGAATCCACGGTCATACCCTCTATTCCACGACCGTGGATTCCACAACCAAAATCGCTCTTCATTCCAGGGGACTACACGGCCGTGGAGGACAAGATCCACCCGTAATTCTGGCCGTGGAAGAGAGTGATCGAAGCACTTCTTCAACTTCTTTTGATTCTTCTCCAACTCACTCAACAACCTTAGAAACTTCTAAGGAAACGTCGGATGCTCCTCAAGGATCATTGGAAGCTCCGAAAGTAATGGAACTCAAACCGCTTCCTACTCATCTAAGAACTTCGAGACAACCTCAAAGGCGATTGAATCCGACCATGAAGGAGGTTGTCAAGAAGGAAATTCTTAAGCTTCTTGATGCAGGTATCATCTATCCTATCTCCGATAGTAAGTGGGTGAGTCCAGTTCAAGTAGTTCCAAAGAAAGGAGGAATGACGGTCATCACCAACAAGAACAACGAACTCATTCCTACCCGAACCGTGACTGGATGGCGAATGTGCATAGACTACCGCAAGCTCAACAACGCAACGCGGAAGGATCACTTTCCATTGCCATTCATCGATCAAATGCTTGAAAGGTTAGCGCAACATTCACATTTCTGCTACCTTGACGGCTATAGTGGTTTCTTTCAGATCCCGATACATCCAGACGATCAGGAGAAGACCACATTCACGTGCCCATGGGGTACGTTCGCCTATAGGAGAATGCCGTTCGGGCTTTGCAACGCCCCAGCCACCTTCCAACGGTTCATGATGGCCATCTTCTCCGAATACGTAGAGGAAATCATGGAAGTCTTCATGGACGACTTCTCCGTATACGGTTCCTCTTTTAACGATTGCCTTTCTAACCTTTCTCTTGTTTTGCAAAGGTGTGAAGACACTAATCTAGTTCTTAATTGGGAGAAGTGTCAATTCATGGTTAAGGAAGGAATCGTATTAGGTCACTTAGTCTCTAGTAGAGGGATAGAAGTAGACAAAGCTAAGATAGAGACCATAGAGAAGCTTCCTCCCCCGATTTCGGTGAAAGGGATAAGAAGTTTCCTAGGACATGCTGGATTTTATAGACGTTTCATTAAAGACTTTTCTAAGATATCAAAACCTCTCACTAACCTATTGATGAAGGATGCAGTTTTTGAGTTCTCGCAGGAATGTTTAGATGCGTTCAACACCATTCGGCAAGCTCTAATCTCAGCACCTATTATCCAACCTCCAGATTGGACTCTACCCTTTGAGATTATGTGTGACGCTAGTGACGTAGCTATTGGAGCTGTTATGGGACAACGAAAGGAAGGGCGAACCCATGCCATATACTATGCTAGCAAGACGCTAGATGAAGCGCAGCTCAACTACGCCACTACCGAGAAAGAGTTTTTAGCCATTGTCTATGCTATTGACAAGTTTCGCTCTTATCTTGTAGGTGCAAAGGTGATTGTCTACACGGATCATGCGGCGATCCGGTACCTCCTTGCGAAGAAAGATGCAAAGCCAAGGCTAATTAGATGGATTCTTCTCCTACAAGAATTCGATCTTGAGATCCGCGACAAGAAAGGTTCAGAAAATTCTGTTGCGGATCATTTGAGTCGTCTAACACATCTAGAGGACGACCATCTATCCATTGATGACTCCTTTCCGGACGAACACCTACATATCATAGAGGAGTGCATCGATGTGATCTCCAAAGTTGAAGTATGGGGTGAAGCGAGCGGAAGTTTTAAGGTGAACGGCCAACGACTCAAGAAGTATACGCCGGAACTCCAAGCTGAGGAGTTTGCACCTACCGCACTCGAATAAGTGCGAGATTGGTCTAGCTACGGACCTTAAACAAAGCGCTTATTGGGAGGCAACCCAAGGATCAATGGAAAAGGAAAGAAGGAAGATGATGTTGAAGAGGAGTGACGAAATTTGGACTTTGAAGCTTTACAGAAGGTTCCACGGTCTAAATTACGGTCGTCATAGCTATAGTGGCCGTAATTCCCAAAAGCCTTTGAAAAATCACCAAAACCACGGTTCCGTACACTTCCACGGCCGTGGAACACCCCGACAGACCGTGATTTTCAAAATTTTGTCTGCAACTATATAAGCCACGTTCTTCACAAACTCATCCCCAAAATCCCTCTTTCCACGACCTAATTGCCGAAAATCCACGACCCCCTCTCAAATCTTCGTTTTCTAATCGTTTTCAACAATCCTTCTTCCCAAACTGCAGCAAATTCAACCACAAACGAGATCCAAGCGACGAATCGAACGGAAATTCATCAACAAACTCGCATTTCGGATTTCTCAATCCGAAAAAGAGGTTTATTCTTTCTTCTTGATTCTCGTCAATTTGGTTCGTTTTTGCTATAGATTTTTAGGAAGAACTGATAGAGACTGGAAGGAATTAGATTAGGTCTGCTTGTTGTGGTGATTGCTTGTGAATTCGCTGAGACTTGTGAAATTCTAAGACGAACCACGGTCACTGGGTGAATTACGGCCGTGGTTTTGGAAGAACAGACCGTAATTTCTGACAGAATGGACTTCGTGAGGAGAGTTTCAGGGAGGATAAAGGAGAAGAAAAATGAAAAGAATAAGAAAAGGAAGGGTAATCCCTCCTCCTCCTCATCCTCTAGGGCACCACCACCATCTTCACCTTCACCTCCATCCTCACCTTTACCTCCATCTTCACCCCCTCACCCTAGAGTCCCGACCATACATGACGACCATCTTGATGCATTTGAGAGTATTACTGAGAGGGCAGTGATTGGCCCTAGATACTTGTTGTTGGAGGATCTAGTTCCTCTCAACATTGTGGACGATCTTACATGGCTCTTGGATAGAGCTGGATTGTTTGTCTTCACGAATATTCGTGAAGACGCTTATGAGGAGATTACACGGGAGGTTGTGACATCCTTTGAGCACAGCCAAGTAGACAGGACCGTCTATTTCCGCCTCATGGAGAGAGATTATCATTTGAGTATTGTTGAGTTTGGGACCATTTTCGGGTTCCATGAGACCTTTAATGGTCGATTTCCGAGTGGAGTTTACCCCAAAGATTTTTGGGAGGAAGTGGCTATGATTTACGCTAGCGAGGACCGCTGGCAGCCCGCTGACACCAAGGCTAGATTGATGTACCATCTAGCCTTGAAGATAGCTCACCGTGTTCTTTCGGAGTGTCTCTTCCCTAGGACGGAGACGCCCCAAAAGATCAAGACGGATGAGCTATTCTTGCTCTATTGTATGCTTTATGGATGCCGTGCAGATTGTGCTACTCTCTTGGCTGCTACGATGAGCAAGCTCAAAAACAAGAAGAAGGGGAACATTGGATATGGTGGGATAGTTACCCACATTGCTAGGAGTTTTGGTGTCGACTTTTCTGCTTGCACCCGCATACCGGCCGTACCCTTAGGGCTACATGCTTTCATGGTTAGGGGTCTTATCTTCCCTACACATAGAGGTCCGCCTTATGCGGGCATGCCTTAGGAGAGTACGACGGGCAGGGGTATAGAGTGGCTGCCAGAGTATTCCATTATGGCGGGACGCCATAATTGGAAGGAGACGTTCGCTGCCATGCATGCGAACAGGATAGCAGCTCCCCCCTATGTCCCACCGCCGGTTGTTGAGGAGGAGATGGGAGACCAGTTTGAGAGTGGAGGAGTAGTTGAGGAGGAGTTTGGCACGTTTCCGGATCAGCCGGAGGCGGCCCCAGATGTACCTAGACGTTCACCACGTCCAGCTAGAGCTTCAGGCTCGTCATCTCGCCGCGCTAGTGTGAGTGAGAGGCCCACGTGGATGACCACACCTCCCACATGGTATGGCATTCCCCCTCCTTGGTCCACCGAGCAGCCAGCAGCACCACCACCAGCACCAGCACCATCCGACGCCCCAGCATGGTACAGTCAGGCCCCGGGATGGTACGAGCAGATGCCGGATTGGGCTACCGGACTTTCAGAGAGAGTTGGAGCATTAGAGATCCGGGCGGATGCTAGAGACGGACGTTTAGACGACCTTGACCACATGATGAGGGACGTCTACCGCCAGCAGTTTGGGCGGTTCTATGATCCGAGTTTCTCTCCATTCCCGCCTCCACCACCACCGCAGTGATGTGATGCACGACCACTCGTTTTAGACATTCCCGCCACCACTTTGTGAGTTTCTTTTTCTTTTCTCCTTTTCTTTCTTTCTTTTTGAACATTAGGGACAATGTTCGTCCTAAGTATGGGGTGGGATGTACTAAAAGTTTGTAATAACACTACTCACTATGTTCGCTTTCATTTGAGACTATCGTTGCATGTTCATTATGTGTTGCACGTTTCCTTATCGCATTGCATGAAAAAGAACTTGAAAAACCATAAAAATTGAAAATTTTCGAAAAATTTTATGCTTCTAATGAATTGAGATGATTTCTATGATAATCACTACTTGTGAATTGAGTTGATGACAATTGCATGCTTAAAAGAATTGTGAATTGAAAAGAATTTGAATGAATGAATTATACCTCTTTTGCAAGTTTCATAATGTGATGAATGTTACCTAAATCATGCTAGGAAATTGAAGTTGAAATCACGTTATAAGTCCCTATACTTCTTGTTGAAATGATTAAGGCAATTCGATACTTTCTTTCTTCTTTCTTTGATCATCTAGCTCCTCATTGAAATATTAGCCTCCTTTACCTATCCGGGAATTTGGAGGAGTTGATATTTGGCATGTTTGATGTGGGAGGGCCATGAAGCAATACTTTGCATTCAAAGGAATAGAAAGAAAATATAGGTTTGGGGAAGTCAATCATGATGATGAGTAACTCGGCACCATTCACATAGCCGGGTGTTTGTGTCTTGCCAAAGTCGGATTGAGCGATATTCCTAGCGGATTATGGTATGTGCGCTAAGGGTTTGAGGCATCTCGCAAAAATGAGAAACGCCAATCTCCTAGGCTTTGGTTTTTGTGCACCTCTATCCATAACTCCAAAAGTAAAGTCGAAAAATGAAAAAAAGAGAGCGAAGCTCTAAGTTGAAGTGTTGCGGAAACCGCAAAAGTAGAAGAAGGTAGATATCCACTTTCCCGGATTCATGCACCACATTTCCTTAAAGTTTCCCTTTCCCTTCCATATTCTAGACCTTTTCTTTGGAAGTCCTTAAGATCAAAAGAATGTTATATGACTTGGTGATCTAAATTGAAGTTTCTTATGATTGATTTTGATAATGTTTAAAGGTTATGATGCTTGTTTAGAGGTTGAATTTATTCATGAATTTTCTTTGCTTTTTACCCTTTGATTGAGTGTGTGAAAGTTTGATAAACATATGAAGCAAGGTTTGAGAATGATCTATTCTTTAGAAGGCACATTCATCCAAAAGAAGGTACACATATTTCATCCTAACTCTTGTTTAAAGCTTTTTGCAAGACTTTGCTTAGGGATAAGCAAGTGATAAGTATGGGGTTATTTGTTAGCATGAAATATTGTGATATTTTAGGCACGTTTTCTAAACGTATTTGATTCATATTGATAGTCTTTGATTGAACTTTGTGCATATGTGAGCTAGTATTACCTATATTGTCGATATGGATGTCTACACTAGTTCTATGTTGATTATAGGTGATTTGGAGCTATTTCCGAACGGAATCGAGCAAAAGAAGAGTTGATTGAACATGTCCATAGATTGAGGGCATTGTTAGGAGCAAATTGGAGTTCAACTTGAGGAATGCACGAGGCTAGGGAAGAATCACGTTCTTGCCCTAAACCACGATCTAAAATACGGCCGTATTACAAACCACGTTTGGTTCCACGGCCGTGGAACATTGCAAAGAGAGGCGTGATGCATTCCAGTAACTATTACGGCCGTAGAACACATGGTCCAAACCGTGACGTAATCCACGCTCTAAATTACGGTCGTGGAATCTTCCACGACCGTGATCTTGGCGAATTTTTTCGCCACATTTTGAAGCCACGATCTTTTGAAGATTGGGCTGGGCCGATATTTTATCTTGCCCTATAAAAAGACGGACGAAGCAAGATTCCGTCATCACCGCTTACGACGGAAAAGGCTCGCTTATGATCGCTTAGGCCGGCTTACAACAAAAGATTCCCGCTTAGGCATTTATCGACGCATCATCCTTGTTTGGAAGCGTCTACGTCTCATTGGAGATTGAAGTTCGTATCGGGGATTTTGCCCTAATCTCGCACTTTTGGTGGAGATTACTGTTGAGATCTCCGGATTGGCGGAAGATCGAAGCTTTTGGAAGATTATTGCAAGAAGACCTCTCTTCTTGTTTAGGTTCGATTTGGAAAACGGATTGACATCCCGTTTTCTTTTCTTTCCTAAGATTGTGATTGTTTGTTTTATTCTGAATCCATTGACAATACTTATTCTTAGTTGTGATCTTGAGATTGGTTTGGAGATTATTAAAAGTTCTAGAAAGTTTTCATCTTTCTATCTTTTAATTCTTGAATTGATATCAATATGACGGTTATTGGCTAAAAACCCTTAACAATTCTAAGGTGAAGGGTTGATAGTTGTGGCTTAGATGATGATAGATCGATCGTAAACAGATTAGATCCTGAGAGGTTGAGAGAATCATCGACGAACCCTAAATTACGGGTTGTTCTTGAGTTCCACGGCCGTGGAGTCTCAAGATCTAACCGTAATTTCCCTTAAGTTTACGAACTTGCTTTTACTTTAATCCAAAGTTAAAGATTTGCTTTAATTTAGTTTAGACTTGTCTTTTCTAGGTGGTAGTGAAGCCTCAACAACCTCTACCTCGATTGTGAGTGTTATAACCATAATCGGATAAGTTAGTCTTGATCCTTGGATTACAAGTTTGGGTATTTGACATTAATTCTTACATTTAGAACCTTTTTATATTGAGCCTCAACAACCTGTATAGGGAGTTTCTTATAGGTGAGTCATATAAGGTTTTTGGAACTTCACCGTACGATTACCTTACATTAGCATACCTTTGCATATCTCAACTCTGTCTTTATATCATTAATATATCTTGAATCGATTGCCACAGCTGGATACTTGGATCTTTAGGATTGTTGTATATATTATAGGATGGGAAGAGCTGAATTAGGAGTTGGGTTAGGAGAGAAGAGTAGCTTGGCCTTGGTTGGTAGCATGTTGAAAGGGGTAGAGAGTGGATGGGTTGTATGTATGTATCTTGTGCCTCTTGTTTTTCTTTTTAATAGGATCTTCAAGGTATAGTAAGGGAAAAAGGGGGCAGTCTTAAAAACTTGATTTTAAGATCCAAAATTAATCCAGAATTTTTCCAATGTTGTGAGCTGAAACTGCTGACTTTGAACCCGTAAATGGATAGCTTAAATCGAACATCCACCGTTGAATTTTTGATATGCTGTAGAGAGAAATATGAAGTTTACTGTATTAAATTTTGGGAGAAAGTTAACGGTCGGATTAGAACTTATAAGGACCCAAAGTAGGCTAGTTGGGCTGTTTGGGAAAGAACTCAGAATTTTGGATAAGTATAGATTTCTAGATTTTGGAACCATCTTTAGAGATTTATGTAGGAGTGTTGGTTGAGTAGTTGTAAGAGATCTTTGCCCCTATGTTTAGTATGCATATCATAGAGGATCTAAGATTTTATTTTGGAATTTTTATAACCTTATCGAAGCGGCGTTTATGAACCCAAAATCAGGCTTTAACGACTATAGTATAAATTAAGAATGTTGGATAACTCTTATAAACCTTACTAAATCCTTACCAAACTTTTCAATGAGAACTAGATTATGGACATAGGTTCTAAAAGAAAATATTAGAACTAAATGATAGACTTTGAGAATTTTCGGCACTAAGGGTAAAATGGTCTTTTACCGTAAGAGAGCTTTTTCCGTAATTCCTTCGCATGAGGTTGGACATCTGGATGTGATTTTGATCCACATGCCTTATTTGACAGGCGTTTGAGTTACCACGAGTACGGACCGATTTGAGACTTGTTAGAGTGTGATTTAACTCAGGTAAGTCCTTGTGACTTACTTAGCTGGTTTCTGGATATTAGTTGGGTGATAATGGTAGTGTGTGTGCAATGTGTGTTATAATAACAACTTGTTAGGACGACCGTTGTTGTTATGTTTTAAAGCCCAAGTGTATGTATAACGGGCCGTGACATCACTGCCCAGCTCTGCCAGGAGACTGGGAGGTTCTCTATACCCAGACCATACAGGTACACGGTGAGATGCATCGGATCCACTCCTGATGGGTACACGGGGGCGGAGGCGAGGTTTGGGAATCCCTCGTGTCACAAAATAAGTATCATTAGAGTGAATGACTTAAATGAAGATAATAAATGGATTGTTTGAAAGCATGATGAGTGTTTATTATTTTTTTATATGTGCGTGTGCTATTATTATTCTCCTAATGTTTAGATAACTTGCTAATGGTTTCTCTTGTTGTGTTTTTAGATTTACCGTAGGTTAGACCAGCAGCTGAGTGATCCGGAAGTAGTGGTCAGCCGGGTCTCCGTACTCCTTAGGGTTGGGGTTGTTGGTTGTTGTGGTTTCTTTTGTTAAGACAGTTGTTCGTTTTTTCCTTGTTTAAGTACTTTAGGCTGTTAGTCCGTGTTGCATTCATTACCTTAAAAATACTATTTTATGAATTTCGGTTTTCCTTAATTGTGTCTTGTTGCAAGATCCTAGTAATATTGTTGTCAAACTGAGGTAGGGACCCATTGTGAGGTCCTAACCAGTAATGTCCCGAGTTCTGAGAATTATTGGTGTTACAACATGGTATCAGAGCTCTAGGTTGGCAAAAATGGCACTTGAAATCTTCTGAAAGACCGAATAAGTACTTAAGCAGAACCCGAAAAGGGATCTGAGTTTTAAAAAGAATTTTTAGTTTTCAAATGCATGCATAGACTGGTTGGGGATAGAAAAGTACGGATGACCACCACTACTACCGCAGATCTCAGTATGCTTAGTATGGACTTTAGGTTTTACTTCAGTTGGACTTATTAGGTTGATTACAAAGTTATGTAGTATAAATAAATATATGCCAAAGATTAGCAGAAATTGTAGTTAAGTTATGTCCTTAACGGAGATAACATAATGAGTTTCTCACCCCTTTGACACATCTACGTAGATTTTGAAAGGTGTCAACGTGAGGATTAGTATCCACATCTTATGTGCATTAGGGTTGACGAACGGCGGACAACTCCTTCGAACTTGTTAATGAACGTCGAGACGGAAAAGTGAAGACTAAAAGACAACACCAATGACGAAGACAAGAAGGGAACCCGAGTCAACTCAATAGGACCAAAGGAAGAAAATACATGAGAGTAGTTCTGGAAAGGCGTTTGATGACCGACAAATATAAGGTATGGAAGAGACAACCCATAGGTTCTTTCAAGTGTGGTGTAAAGCAACGTTATAAACAATACGGATACCTTCAGAAACACACATGGGCATGAAAGTCAAGGTGAATTATAGTAGCGATCCAAACAAGAGGTATTGAATCTAAGCTTACCAACGGACCAGAATGTGAAAGTTTGAAACTGCGGAATATGATCACTCTCGACAAGCTACTTTCCACTACAATCAAGATGGGAAACCGAGACAATCATAAGAGTAGGAGTCAAGATAAGATACATTGCCCATTCCGATACGAAGAATTAAAGAGCCGCAGAACGAAAGCTTACAGGTTGCTAGAAAAGGGAAGACCGATTTCACCCAACATGGAAGTGGTGCGACCCCCTAGAACACACAAGAATTACAACAAGGATTGGGATACAACCAAGACCGGATTTCTATGAACACGGAAGTACAAGCAGCACCCCAAGAAGGAGGGTGTAGGAGAATAGTCTTGGGAAAAGAAAAAAAAAAGGTTCTCTAATAACTTCTCACTCACGAATGGATTTAAGTTAATAACACTAGCGGGTCATAACAGAGAACCACAAGTGGACAATAACTCGGGTAAAAAGAGTCATGAAGAAAGGCCTACAAGTTATCGTAGAAGAATTGATAAGTCCGTTGACGGGAGACGAAGGGACAACTAGACTCGTAAGAGTATAGTACTCTTATAAGAGGGTAAATTGTAGAAGGAGTTAAAGGAAAATAAATGGAAGAGGTATACTTTCACCTTGTATAGTAAACCTCAAAGGAGATAGAAGAAAAGTAAGTCTACAATCTTATAGAAGGTCAACTACAGACTAATTGGTAACAACAGAGAATTTACACATGCTGGCTAACTAGTGATGGTGGTTGACAGATAAGAAGAATAACCACAAGGTTATAAAGGAAATTTACCGACATCTGGTGAATTTCTTCCAAAGATCAACGACGACAATGGTGAAGTTAAATCAATACAAGTACTAGTAGCCTTAATGGTAACATTGAATGAGTCCAATATGATAACTCTAATAAAGAAATTAAAGAGAAGCTCTTGACGGTCGGGAATGACCATTGATGATAGTAATGGTGTAAAGGGAATTGTTATGAGTAGTTACTTACTACTGACTAAGGAAAGATACATATCAAAGTTAGTATGAAGGGATCCCTGTAAGAAGAACTAGAAGACTAAGAAGAAGTAAAGGATTGTGAACATGTCCTATGTCTTAGCATTCCACACAAGTAGGATTGATGGTGCTCCTCCGAGAAAAAGTGGGGTCAAACTGTCTAGATCGACAGGAGAAACCCTTGTGAGTAAAGATGTGACACATAATAATTGGAATTTTAGAGGCGGCACAAACATAGAGAGTACGATTTAAAGCCTTGGTGAAATGCGTGGTCGAGTTGTGAGATGATTGCAGATGGAACCTACATGCTGGCTAGAACAGACCTATGAAGGAGTAAAGTTGAATGACTAAAGGTTGTTATAGGGATCCGGTATTACCCCAATAAGATGATTACCGAAAAGTGTTTAGATAAAAGCTTAATGAGAAATGGAGGTACTTCAATGAAAATTCAGGCTGGACCGAGGACATAAGAGTTGATGAAAGTAATAAGACCAACCAACGTGGTCCGTAAAGCGTGTACGAGAAAACTCAAAGGGATTTAACTATTTTACGGGGTGTAAAGAATTAAAGAAGGTAAAGCGACATGAGTATAAGGAAGACATAATAAATGCGATGCGAGAAATTTGATTGGTGGGAAAATCATATGCACCTAATGTTTTGTATACAAATGGTACCATTAGATGTTTAATAAAAATCATACTAACGGACGGATGACACTATGATGGATTTAGTGTAAACCAAGCGTATAACTTAACCAATGAGAAGAAAAGTCATGTATCAAAATTGCGGGCCATGCTGAATTTTAAATAAAGTCTTGAGATGAGGATGTCCTTACGAAAATTTATGCAAGAGTACAAAGTAACTGAAGTTCCAACACAGAATGGGTAGTAGTGATCAACAGATAGTTAGAGACCGATGCAGAGAAGAAAATGTATAAGATGAGTCACCTAGTAGAAGAATTCACAAGACAAGCTTGAGAGACCAAGGGAGATAAAATGTCGACCCGGATATGAGAGTCTAAGGTGCATGGAAGGGATACCTACAATGGAGTATAGAAGCAAAATGTAGACTTTACAAGTGTGGAGAAGTTTTGACCTTCTCAAAGATATAGGAATTTGAAAGAAATCGCAATTTCGGTATCGAAAAGTTGAAACCCTGTAGCAGAAACAACGGAGTTTCATAAAGGCAATATTGCCGGTAACACCAACGAAAGAATGTATATATGAGAACGGCTTTAGTGGAGTCGAAAGTCCGAGGTAACCCCAATTACCACGGGACCTAAGTCATCAACACCGATGGTCCATGTAAGGAGACTGCCAAGGGGTGATAATTAAAGTCACCAGAACTACAAAGACACTTACCAGCCATCGTTGAAGACTTGGAATGACTATTTATGTCAAGATGAATGACCCCGTTGGGCTCGAAAAGTAGAGTTAGCCTAAGGAAACAGAAGTGTGGAAGATAAAACAAATTGGCGAAGCATGAAAGGATTAATAGGGCAGATGATGCTCACCAAGAATTTAACGCCATTATAGGTATGAGAAGAGTAAGTCCGGGATAGTGAGATAAGTCAAATATAGACTGACCGACGTCAGCTGAGGACGTGTAAGTGTTGGTTTTGACGAGTAGGTACCGTCAAGAAGAGACATTGATGACTGTGGATTTAAGAGGTAACCTTATCGATGCCTTAGAGGATTTCCCAAGTAGGCAACGATAACCTTCTGGGATGACCTAAGGATAAGGAGAGAATCGGATTAGAAGTTACTTTCTGGTTGGTTAAGAACAGACTACGGTTGAGTAAGAGAGTAAAGGTCTGTTTGAAGAGGATCTTGCTAGTAGTAGGAGGGAAGTATAGGCGGGAGTTGGGTAAATCATGTTGACCCTCAGAAAGACGCCATTGTGCCTAATGCGTGGTAGGCACATAACCCACAAATGAAGAAAATCAATGTTAGGTTAACTGTGATTTCAGACTAAGGAATTAGAGATCTATATGAAAAGGTCCACTTGGGGGTGTGTGAATTGTTTTGAGTTATATAAATTTAAAAGCTTGACAAGAGGTAGGTGAAACCCATTAATTAAGGAAACCGGGTCAAACGGTATGTATTACAAAGAGCATTATGCACTCAGTAAAGTGCCGACAGAAGTTTAAGATCATTATTTCAGAATCGATAGTCGGGAACTTCCAAAAGGGCTGGAAGTAAGTTTAGAAAACCAAACCGTGAAGAGAGTACCTACCGGATCCTAGACACGCCATCAGTCATGAAGATCTGATAGTTGAGCCAGACTACACTTTTGTAGAGTACCTAGTAGCCATCCTAGAGCGCAGTACTAGACGTCTGCGTTCTAAGGAGATACCGATGTTGAGGATCCAGTAGTCTAGACGAGGAGCCGATGAGGCTACTTTGGAGATAGAGGAGAGTATTAGACGTAGTTACCCCGAGTTCTCTGCGAGGATAGATATTACCTTTGTATCGGCGAGTTAGCACTCGGATGTTGTGTCGTTGACTTTCATGTTTTACCTTAGACTGAGTGATTGTGTTTCTTTTCCTGTGTGCCTGATTATCATGATTGAGTAGTTGCATGGTAGAAAACGAAATTTTAATGATACCAAGATATACCAAGAAAGTCATGTGATTAGGAATATTATTCTAAGTTTCGGGACGAAACTTCTTTTAAGAGGGCACTGATGTAATAACTGAAAATTATAAACTCCGTTTAATACTGGATCAAACCGGATTCCGATCCGTCAACCTTAATTATTTTAAATAAAAGAAAACGATATTAAATTCTATCATTTTATGTGACCTTGATTCACATAAAATGTTAACTTAAATAATTCCGTATTTTTAACGGTTCCGGGCAATAACGAGTATACAATCAGCCATTCCCTTTTCTTATATTGGGGAGCAGGCCCAAATAACTAGGCCATTTTAGATAGCAGCCGACCCAACTCTAACCTTACACATAATCAGCCAGCCCAAAACCTTCTCTTGCAGCCAGCCCAAAACCTTCCTCCAGGTCCGGCCCGACTTTGTCCTTGCTCCATGCCCAGCCATGCCACCTTGTGCGATAGCCCAGAAGCCCAACTGTTTGCTGGCCCAACGAGCAGCTGTTGACTCCCGGGAAACGCCGCTGAATTGATGAAGGAAAGGAAGATCGCCATATAACCATTCCCGGATTTCACGCTCTCACGATCTCCTTCCTCCTATCTGTTCTCCTTACTTCCCTCTCCTGCCTTCCTCTGTGAGATCGAACATAACCGCAGCAACTCCCTCGGCGCCGGACCTTGCCCATCTACGTCGGCCAGCGAAGAGAGCCGTCCATTGCCGGTCCACCACAGAGGAGCAGCGTTGTCGCCACTAGAGTCGAGCATCAGGGAGCAGCGTTGTCGGCGCTGGAGTCGTGCATCAGGTGAGTAGGGTTGTTCCTTTCCCTCTTCTGATCCTCTACTTCCCTACACACACCTAACCATCTAGCCTAAATGCACCACAGGGGCCTACCACTGCTGCCATCACCAAGCCCAGTCCGGCACGCGAGCCTCACTCAAGCCCGTTAGGGAGGGCTGTCACGGATCCTGACCGAAGCGGATCGGTTGGTGAGTCCTCTGCACTGACTGCTCCTACTTCTCTGTACTGTTTTAAGAGTTACAACATAAGTGTATATATTATAGGATGGGAAGAGCTGAATTAGGAGTTGGGTTAGGAGAGAAGAGTAGCTTGGCCTTGGTTGGTAGCATGTTGAAAGGGGTAGAGAGTGGATGGGTTGTATGTATGTATCTTGTGCCTCTTGTTTTTCTTTTTAATAGGATCTTCAAGGTATAGTAAGGGGAAAAGGGGGCAGTCTTAAAAACTTGATTTTAAGATCCAAAATTAATCCAGAATTTTTCCAATGTTGTGAGCTGAAACTGCTGACTTTGAACCCGTAAATGGATAGCTTAAATCGAACATCCACCGTTGAATTTTTGATATGCTGTAGAGAGAAATATGAAGTTTACTGTATTAAATTTTGGGAGAAAGTTAACGGTCGGATTAGAACTTATAAGGACCCAAAGTAGGCTAGTTGGGCTGTTTGGGAAAGAACTCAGAATTTTGGATAAGTATAGATTTCTAGATTTTGGAACCATCTTTAGAGATTTATGTAGGAGTGTTGGTTGAGTAGTTGTAAGAGATCTTTGCCCCTATGTTTAGTATGCATATCATAGAGGATCTAAGATTTTATTTTGGAATTTTTATAACCTTATCGAAGCGGCGTTTATGAACCCAAAATCAGGCTTTAACGACTATAGTATAAATTAAGAATGTTGGATAACTCTTATAAACCTTACTAAATCCTTACCAAACTTTTCAATGAGAACTAGATTATGGACATAGGTTCTAAAAGAAAATATTAGAACTAAATGATAGACTTTGAGAATTTTCGGCACTAAGGGTAAAATGGTCTTTTACCGTAAGAGAGCTTTTTCCGTAATTCCTTCGCATGAGGTTGGACATCTGGATGTGATTTTGATCCACATGCCTTATTTGACAGGCGTTTGAGTTACCACGAGTACGGACCGATTTGAGACTTGTTAGAGTGTGATTTAACTCAGGTAAGTCCTTGTGACTTACTTAGCTGGTTTCTGGATATTAGTTGGGTGATAATGGTAGTGTGTGTGCAATGTGTGTTATAATAACAACTTGTTAGGACGACCGTTGTTGTTATGTTTTAAAGCCCAAGTGTATGTATAACGGGCCGTGACATCACTGCCCAGCTCTGCCAGGAGACTGGGAGGTTCTCTATACCCAGACCATACAGGTACACGGTGAGATGCATCGGATCCACTCCTGATGGGTACACGGGGGCGGAGGCGAGGTTTGGGAATCCCTCGTGTCACAAAATAAGTATCATTAGAGTGAATGACTTAAATGAAGATAATAAATGGATTGTTTGAAAGCATGATGAGTGTTTATTATTTTTTTATATGTGCGTGTGCTATTATTATTCTCCTGATGTTTAGATAACTTGCTAATGGTTTCTCTTGTTGTGTTTTTAGATTTACCGTAGGTTAGACCAGCAGCTGAGTGATCCGGAAGTAGTGGTCATCCGGGTCTCCGTACTCCTTAGGGTTGGGGTTGTTGGTTGTTGTGGTTTCTTTTGTTAAGACAGTTGTTCGTTTTTCCCTTGTTTAAGTACTTTAGGCTGTTAGTCCGTGTTGCATTCATTATCTTAAAAATACTATTTTATGAATTTCGGTTTTCCTTAATTGTGTCTTGTTGCAAGATCCTAGTAATATTGTTGTCAAACTGAGGTCGGGACCCATTGTGAGGTCCTAACCAGTAATGTCCCGAGTTCTGAGAATTCGGGGTGTTACATTCCACAGATTGAAATTGTTCCTCCTTGTGAACTTGTCAATTTCGTGTTGAAAGAAGACATATTTCTACTAGGCTACATAAAACCTAAGAACCCAAAGCTTTGATACCAATTTATTGTGTGGATTTTTGAGAAAGAACAAAATTCAATTAACAAGAAAGACGGCACACACATATTTATAGTGGTTCACCCAATAATAACTACGTCCACTGTCTAGAAAAGTTTTATGGAGGAGTTTCAAAATACAAATGAACATATAACATATAACAGATAATTGGAGGCAAATGAAATACTACAATATATAGAGTAACGAAACCCTACTGGCCAAATAGTAAAAGCTCAAATAGATGACAAGCTCAATTCAAGGCACATCCGCAAGACCATTGCCTCCAAACAAAATGAAGTAAATGTGCAGATATGGTGTACATAACCTTTTAACCTCAACTCTGAATGGGTCATCTCCATGTCAAAACAACATGCGTAAATGTACACTACATCCGTATGTACTTACGAGTTAATATGCTCGCATTGATTCTACATTTGATATCACCTTGTAAAAGTAACTAATCATAGCACACGCGTGCATCACATGCGTGGTTGAGTTCAAGTGGAAGGGATCTTAGGGTCAAAAGTAGAAAGAATCCACAACTATTGGATCAAAAATAATTGTTCAAATATAACATTATTTATTTAATTAAAAATTGTTCAACTAAATTCATAATTGTTCAAATATGTCAATTGTTCGATTATATTTAAAATTGTTCAACTATATGACCAATTGTTCAACTATATTCGAAAATTTTCAACTATATAACTAAATGTACAAATGTTAATTTATATGTTAAACTAAAATTTTGTTCAAGTATACGACTAGTTGTAATTAATTTGGACAAATAACAATCTTTAGTTATTTGATCCAATAGTTGTGAGTCATTCCCACTTTTGACCCTAAAACCCCTTTCTATAATCTAAATTATATATATATATATATATATATATGGTGTTATTCAAGTAAGGCACATTATTTCGGTACGGCCGTGCGGCCGCCCGTACAGCCGACACGTGTCCCGGAAAAAATATTTTTTTTTTAAAACGAGTAAAAGTAATAGTTCAAAACTTATTATGGAATAGTTCATAACTTATAAAAGGATAGTTCATGAATTATAATCGAATAGTTCATAGTGCAAAATTTATAAAGAAATGAAAATAATAGTTCAAAACATATTAAGGAATAGTTCATAACTTCTAAAAGGATAGTTCATGAATTATAATAGAATAGTTCATAGTGCAAAATTTATAAAGGAGTGAAAGTAATAGTTCAAAACTTATTATGGGATAGTTCATGAATTATAATAGAATAGTTCATGAATTATAATAGAATACTTCAAAGTGCAAAATTTATGAAGGATAGTGCATAACTTATAAAATGATAGTTCATGAATTACAATTGAATAGTTCATAACATATAAACGATTAATTTATGAATAATTTGATAAAATATATTAAAAAGTAATAGTTCATGGATTATATGGGAATAGTTCAAAGTTTATAGGAGAATAGTGCATAAATTATAACATGGTAGTTCAAACAAATTTTCTTTCGATAATGAAAAAAAAAAAATTAAAATTTTTTTTTTTCGGGACACGTGTCGGCCGTACGGGCGGCCGTACAACTGTACCGCATTAATTGAACCGTACCTGAACAAAAGCCTATATATATATATATTGATACCTTATGACAGTATGTGCATATGTATACTCTGCATTGTCGGTTATCCGAATACTCTCCGGTCAGGTTTGGATCGGATATTCGATTATGTTCAGATCTTTACGACATAATTTCCTCTTACCCAGCTCCATGACGGTTTTCTTCTTTCTTCTCATGAATTGGATTTTGATTGTAGCATTTTCCCGCGTTGGTGCCCTTTGTACCAACTGAGCACGGTGGACGAGTTTTTTTCGTTTTTCTCCGGTCAGGTTCGGATTTTGTTTTAGGCTTGACTCTTGCTTCTTCTTGGACCCACCGTTTTTCTCATGAATCCCATGTTTTTGTACGTGTCGTTAAAATTTGTTTTGGGATTTTGGTTATACGTATGTTTGTAAAATTGTATTTATTCGTACGAAAAAAAGGAAAAAAAAAACTTGCAGGTAAAATAAAAAAAAGCTGTGAAACTTCAAGTAAAAGTCCAAGGTTAACAGAACACAGAAAAACCCTAGCCCCCAAACTCACCTAGATCTACATTTCTTCTTACGAAATGGTCATCTCGGACAAGGAAAAAGTTTGCCCTCCAACCGTAGGGGATTTTTGGGTTGCGATTTAACAAAACAAGAGACAAAGAGAATCAGAGGGAGGCGGCTCGCCAAGGAGAAGGAGAAAAAAGGAAGAGATGGAAAATCCGTGAGGAATACCGCAGTCAACACCGAATAGGCGGGATGGAGAGAGAATATCCATTTTTCTCTCCTATCTCCGCCATGGATTGCGGTAAACGAAGATCGGCCGGCACGTGCAGGAGCTTAAAGCGAAATCTTGAAGAAGAATTCGAGAAGAATCACAAAAAATACCAGTTTACTTATTTCTGATGCTGTCCACGGAGATGGGAACCAAGATCTGCTCAACCAAGTCAATACGCAGGTTGACGTTCTCAAGGTAGCTCTACACTTGAACAAATTTGGGCTAAGAACAACAAACGAATACTACAGTACTAAGTCAGACCAAATGGATGGTTGTGTGCATCCTTCCTTCTTGGTTTCTTCCCATTTGGTGTCTGCTACCCTTTCTTTCTAGTGCAGGATGGAAAACATGAGAATGAAAGTGAAAACCGTAAGTAAAAGGAATAATGATGCTTATATGATCGACCAAATGGTGACGACTCTAATGACTCGTGAACATAGACTAAACATCAAAATGTGGATGAACAATTGGTTAACTTTACAACAGTGGGCTCTAACCCTCAAAAAACAAGAACCGGTTGTAGAAGAGTAAGTAGTACCAAATTTGTTAAAATATGTTAGATACATCCATCAAAACTCCTATGAACAACTTTGGTAATTACTTTATGACCTATTGTAGATTGAACTTGAAGAATAAGTATGATCCCAAAATCTGGAGCATACTAGTAGTACAAGATGTGATCAATACGGAAATAAGGGAGATGCATTCCGGACATACAAACAAACAGCAATCTCGGAATAGAAACACACTACTGCTATGGAATACCGATGTCGGTGAACAAGTAAATTAGAAGACTTGTATCTGTCAAAAGGGAAACTGGAACCATATCGGAGTAAGAATAATGCACTGAGCATGAAATTAACAAAGAACAATATACCATCTGTAGTGACCAAGCCTAGAAGAATGTTTGAAGACATAGCAAGAAGACCCAATATTGATTTGAATAGATGGTTGTTTCATAACAACATTTGTATTGTATCATTGTTGGTATTTGCAGTAATTTATATGTGTCGATATCTTTGCAATTGTTTATACAATATGAAGGATTAAAAAATATGCTTCATAAACTTTGAACAACCTCTCCATCTAATCGAGTTGCATGCGGCTTATCCTGAGCAAAAGCAACAGTTGATGGTTGTCTATAATGCAAAAGATTTTTTGTGTACTGGAAACTGCAACTGCACGTTATGTGCAGAACTTGAGCAAACCCGATACACCGATGTCCTTAGATCGAGTCCCTACAACAAAAAAGATAATGTCCCCCCCCCCCCCCCAACAAGTTTTGACTATCCTATAAAACTAGTGACCCTTCATCTCAAAAATAATCAAAAGAGACGGGCTACAAGAACACATCAAGGCTAATCAACATGGATATATTTTGCCCCCTCAAACGCAGGTCCACAGTAAACGCATAATTATGGATGCCACTACTAAGACCAAGGTTAATCTACATGAATATATTTTGAACAAAATGTATCAATCCTTCCAAAAAATTTTAGGATGACTTTACTTTGTGAAGATGTTTCTCGAGTGTGGCCTAAACGATTGTCTTGGAAGATGCCGTAGTCACATGCCCCTGGTGATCGTGTTGATCGTGGTTGTGTTCGAGGTCTACGAAGATCCTCCATCTCGGTGGGGGCAACGTCGTGGGATCCATATTTCCGTAGGAGGTATGACATCCCCTAAAAAAGGTTTCTACCATCCTGCTTCCCGGCGGCGAGACACTGCGCTAGTTTATCTATCCCGTGTCCTCTCCATGTTTTGCTAACCTCGAGTGTTCAACGTCTTCTCCCATGGTTTAGTTGTTCTGACTTTTTGGGTCTTTCTCTCTTTTCTAGTTTGCTTGTGGTGTTTGTAGTTTTTCCCTTTTAGTTTTACTATTTGCATGACGGGCTGCCCGTTTGCCGGTTGCCGGCCTCTCGATACACCAATTATTTTGGTGTACACGAGCATCTTACCTCTTGTTCAAAAAAAAAGTCCAAGGTTAACAAAATAGAAGCAAGAGTCAAACCTAATAATCCTAAAAAGTCCAAACCTTATTTTGTCCATTCCGAATGCTTGTTTCTTCTCCTTTGACGAGTGTTCTTGTTTGCGATTCACCAAACATCCTCTTCTTTTGGTCTGCATGCCTCATCTCTCAGCTAGCAACTTTTATCTCTCTTAACCTCAACTATGGACCCCCTCAATTCCCTCTGACGGCGGCGTTTTCACTTTTCTCTTATGGGATCTTTGATTGCTTCGTCTTCATTAAGGGCTTTTTTCCTTCCTTTTTTTGCTCTTAAAATTCTTTGAGCAATCCGGATCCAAAATAACTGAACACATCAAGATCTAATATCGACCAGATCTGCAAACAAAAAATAATCAATCGCAACCGGATTAGGGTGACACATTGGATTTTACCTCTAATCAACATGCTCATGTCATCGATTTCTCCTTCTTCTGGTTCTTACCAATCGATTTTAAGCCTAACAACAATGATTCTTCGACTTCTTGAGCTTTGTGGCTCCTAAAGGTTGGTCCCTTTTTTTCTTTTGTTTGGCTACGTTAAGTTTCCCTAAAGCTTGACTTGTGTCATTAACAACATTAATAACAAATCTTATATATATTAAAGCAGAAGCTTCTATTGCCACGTGTCAACGCAGGTTTCTCGAAGTCAAAAAAATTATTTTAAAAAGTAATTTCTAAATGTTAATATAAAATGAAAATTGATTTCTAAATTTTTTAAAAAAATATTTAAAAAAATATTTTTATAAAAAGTTTTTAAACTTTTACGAATTTTTTTACCAACAAAAATATCTTAACAAATCAATTTAAAAATATAATTAATTAGAAGAGATAAATACTTAAATGAGAAATAAAACCATAATATTGCTTATAATTTCATTTTTCGAATTTTCATTTGACAAATATATACATATAAATTTTTAAGTATTAAATATTTATTAAAACTGAACCCGCACAAAGTGCGGGTAATATACTAGTTAATACTAAAACTAGCCCACTCTTTCTTAGACTTGATTTCTTTGTGGGCTTGGTTTTTTATTCTCAAGCAATTTTTTTGGGCTTGGTTTTAAAATTGGGCTTGGTTTTCTAAGCTCAAGCAAACTTTTTATTGATGAACCTCTACCACAATTTTCGATAAAATCTATCGATTCTATTTTCGTTTCAGGGTTGTTATAACCCTACAATTTTTGGCATAACGTGCCTATAACTCATAATGTTAAAAAAATGAAAAGAAAAAAATCTTATTAAAAGATTGTAAGTTATTGATCAATATCAGAGAGTGTGGTAAATCCTTTCGAACAATATTTCCCTTGTAAATCGTTACTCTTTAATCCCTTAAAGTTATACATATTTTTATATCACGAAATCCGTGTGTTGCAGCTTCATCTTCTACGTTTTGATGTTGTCTTTGCTGGTGTTTCGAGTGTTTGTCTAGAACAGGGCGTGAATGTATGATCGACTCCTGACTTCCACAGTTGTTCCCCAGAATTCCAACCTGTACTTCCTTCGAAGATGAACGCTCATATTCGTCACTTCCGGCTGACTGGATCATTCTGCTGTCCCTCAAAGACTTTCCCGCTTTCGGGTTTTTTTTATTTATTTTTGTGTTTTCTTTTTCTCTTTCATTGTGGTTATTCGTGACGGTTAGTCCGTCTCCGATCCTTTTCAGTCTTATGATCTAATAGTTGGCGGTGACACACCGACTATTAGATCGAACCGCTTTCCGTTATAAAAAAAAAACTTGTAGGTGATGAACATAGACCAGCAAGAAGCTTTGTATACTGTATAGTAAAAAGGAGAAGATGGCAACGCGTATTCCAAACAACGTACAATACTCGTCAATAGAACGAATTACAAGTTATAATTAAGGAGCTTGACGATGACATCAACTACAATACTTTGACCCTTTCATCATACATATAGTCTTTATCTTCTTCGTGTCTATGTTTCTTTATTAATTTTTATCTGCCTTTCTTCATTCTTATCAAGTTTGATACTCAAAAGTTCTGTGCTAGCTGCTGGCTACTGTCAAGACATACATCTTCACTGAATGCGATTCCACTGAAGCCGAGAGTTGCCCTTTCACAATGGGGTATTCAGTCGAATGCTGCAAAACATCAGAGCAGTTAAAAAGAAAGCTCAATGATGAGAGTGATAAAAGCATAGAAGAGTGAAGCTCTTACTGCCCATAAATCTCGAGCCTTTACGACGCTTGAGGGGTTGAGACCGATGTCGGACCAGTGAGCTGTGATGTTTGAAGCTGACCCTGATCTGTTCCATAGAATGAGTGCCACTCTTTTGCCGGATAAAGGCCCTGCCCACACCTCAAGATCGCCTTGTTTCCGGACCTTTCGCCCTTGAACTCCAAGCTTGTCTGTTCAGTTTCATATCAATGAGCCTCAAGATAACTTGTCAAAACCCAATCTGTAGGAAAAGTTGATCACCTTGATTGACAGCAATAACCTCCTCATTGCTAAGCAACTCGAGTGTGGCTTTATCTATGGATCTTACATCGCATCCTATCAGCAATGGTGCCTACACAAAACGCAACCTCAACTATATAAACCTAGACAGATTAAAATTACACTAAAATAGATCTTGAGAATCATATGTACTTTGACCAATGCCCATATACTGAAGTGAGAACGGTACTCCTCCTTTGTCATCCCTCCATTACCAACCTCAAGCATATCTGGATCTGCAAACAGAAGCTAAATAAGCCTCAAATGTTGAAGATGAGATCAATAGAAGCATTATTAGCCTTTACCATTCCATCCACCCGGAGCAGCATAAGATGCCCACTTGTCATTTTGATCTGCTATGCCTATCATGCTGTCCCAGTTGTCTTTGATGTCACCTGTTGTTCTCCAGCTGTTGCCTATGCTTGGTGCCCATGTTGCCGGATCTTCTATTCCCCTGCTCACCATCAAGTCACTGTGTCATTTTGCTTGTAATCTTGATTTGAAAGAGGAAGACGCGACAACTTACCATTCACAAAGAGAGAAAAAGATCGGCCTCCCACTGCTCAATAAGGCCTTGCTCATCACCGGGTACCTGTTTCTAGGACTGGTTCCGTCATTGTTGCAGTTGTCATACTTGAGATAATCAATGCCCTGAATCAATGCCAACCAACATTATAACAAGCTAAAGAGTCTCAGTCTCACTCTGGTGTGTCACTAAAAAGATATGAAAAATTATCCACACCCATGAGGCAAAGGTTCTTGCATCTTGTTCTTCATGGTGTAGGGAGCCAGGCATTTTCATGCTACAAGTAAGATTCCTGAATGCAATAATGCAAATTGTAAGACAATTGTTACAAGAATGATGATTGGTTTTGAGTATACCCTGCATCCGAGTAAATTCCAAGCTTTAGTCCTTTGCTGTGGACATAATCTGCTAGAGCCTTGATTCCTGAGGGGAATGTTGAAGCCTTTGCTAACAAGTTTCCCTTCATCAACACTACCAAAATCAAATGCCATACAAGAACAAAAAAACAAAGAAATCAAAATGTTGCTGTTAAGTGTTACCTTAGAATCTCTATTAAGTTCTCCCCAACAATCATCTGATGACAGTACAGTATAAAGAAAACTTCAGCATTTAGTTGTACTTGCTACTAAAAATCAAAGAAAAGTTAAGCATTAACCTAAGTTGATGTACTTATATCCACGCTGTGCGAGGCCAGTTGATACTAATGCATCAGCTGCAGCAAGACATGAAAATCAAACAAACATTATTACATTACATTCAGAATAGGCTTAGGTATACTCGTTACGTACCTGTTTCTCTTATCATTTTCTCGTCTATATTACACGCAAAATGGTTCCAACTGTTCCACCTAAAATCAACATACACAAAATGAAAAAGTTACTACACTCAAATTAATTTATCAATGTTCATCTAATCAGTGGGTCTAATTTTGCTGAAAATGAAGATTTTTTACAGAAGGACGTGATATGATTAGGTAAAAAAAGAGCTGATTAGGTGGTAGCACATGGGTTTGATTCTTTCTGTGTTTTCCTCTTTAAGAGGTAACCCAAAGATAGGAAACCCATGTAACCACTCCTATATAGTGATTTGAATTGTAACATGGAAGCCAGTGCTTGGGTCCTACTTGTCTGTATGGTAGATGATGAATCAAGTTTGAAAAGATCTCATGGGCATAACTAAGAATGACAGCACAGAGACAGTTCATTAACTATAGCATCAACTGCAACCATGAGCTTATCGTAGCCGAAGCTTAAGCTATTTGAGCAGCAGAAATAAGTAGCTGATTCAACAAGCTGATTTATATTGACAAGTTTGATAGAAGATGAGTCCTCGAGCATTTATACAGCACACCAGTAAATCATAGAAGATGACAAGAAGTGCAGGACACAGCATGTGCACAAACACAACTATTTCATATGACAGGAGATCTATTATGAATAGGAATCAATGCTTGATCCTAAATAAAATCTGTAGATTCTATGACAGCTAAAACGAATATCGAAGATCGTTATAAAAATGGAGTCTTTAACAAAGTAGATATGAAACATACCCCATTTGAGGGGTAAGGCCAAGTCCATTCTTCAAGAGCTTCCTTCTGAGATAAACATCATGATCTTTGCTACTACTGACTTCTCCGGCGAGGAGGAGGACTAGCAGCAGCAGTGCCGCAACCAGGGGGCCGCCATGATAAGAAAGTGTCCTAGTGGAGGGTAACATGGGACCAGAAACAAGAAGCTTACTGGAGAAGAAAGGGAGTCGAATGGTGGTGGTGGCAGAATGACAGTGCTATAGCATTTAATAAATAGCCATATCTGTGACGGCCCGCTTTGAATTTTATAAAGTTTCTGGTGCTCATCTGTAAAGGTTTATTCTTTAAGCTCTACTTATTCTTGTAGATAATCGATCATTGAATGCAGTATTTTGAGGTTCACAATTTTAATCTGAAGCAGCAGTTGGAAGTTAAAAAAAATGAATTTCACTGAAAATATGTAAAGCAGAGCAGTCTGCCATTTACTCACGGAAGGGAAGAAAAAGTGCATGCACGCCTCGTAATGGAAGAAAGGGACCAAAATAAGTTAGACTTTAGAGAGAATGGGACGAAATGCTTTGCTTTATATTCCTTGTCTAGTGTATCAATACATTGACTTTGGTTACCTAGTTTTCCTTGATCAAATGGACAAGTTATATTTTTTATTTTTAAAATTATAAATATTTGTTAATTATAATAAAAATAGATTCCCTGAAATAATTTGCATACGTAATTTAAACTTTTTTGTGCACGATTTTTGCATCAATATATCTGAGTGATTTAACTATTATAGTAAATAAAACTCATACAGTTATATATAAGAATTAAAAAGACGGTTTAATGAATTTAAACGATACCGATCTTTTGTAGAAAGGACATATGGGATATTGTTGAAAGTTTATATGGAATTTATAAATACATAATGTTGTAAAGGACATAAGGGATATTGTTGAAAGTTTATATGTTGAGTTATGGGCAAGATAGTATATACGTGTGCATGTATGTATTTTGTAACAGAGCTTCACAATCGTTAATATATGTTAATGACCGTTAACCTATTGTTAACGATCGTTAAACTATATTACAGAACATTACATGTAAAAACGATCGTTAGTTTGTTATTGAAAATGACCGTTCAACTTTTGTTCATATAAAACTATAAATAAAATATATTACTACCTAAAATAACATTATATTTATTAGTAGTGTATATTTCAAGTCCAATCTAGTGAAACTCCTCTATGGACACTTATCATGACCTTTTAATCATGTTCGTTCAATTTTTAATCTAAGAATGTTAGAGGTTCTTAAAGAATATATATATATATATATATATATATATATATATATATATAGACTTAGACTATCTCCCATGTAAATAACTCTTACCATGTAAAATGAAAACAAATTGTATCCGTTAAATCGTTAAATAGATGGTTGAGATTAGACGATATTAAAGGGGGAATCGTGTTATTAATGGAAGAAATATTCGCCGGATCTGACTCTATATATTCGGTGTTTACATGTTCACATGGTAAGAGTTATTTACATATATATGACACATGATCTATATATATAGGGTGCGGTTTCCATGAGAACAGGCTTATCGTGTAATCATGAGAAGAATCTTAGACCGTCGGATGGTGAGTATTAAGGGTCGAGAATTAAATAGATATCATAATTAATAATAACTACGAATAATAGTTTTTAGGAATAATTCATTCAACCAACAATAACTACGAATAATCCACTCAACCAACAATAATTACGAATAATACATTAAACGATATGACACATTCGTAACAAAACTAATAATAATTACGAATCTGTTCTCATGATTACACGATAAGTCTGTTCTCATATGATCTATACTCTATATGTATATATATATATATATATATATATATATATATATATATATATAATTATAATTAGAGTATATTCGTGGTTAAAATGATTAACTAGGTCTTTTATTATTATTACTCTATTAAGAATATCCATATCATAAACTCATTTAGTAAAATGACTAATTAAGATAAAATTAGAGGGGTCTAACAAACAAAATTTTTTATTTAATGTAATAATACTTGAGTAATGTTATCTAATAAATTATATATCAATATGGCAAGAGAATATATATAGTCGGTTACTTAAAGAACATTTGAAATACATAAATAAAAGTACACAATAATTTAAATTTATTACATGAAGATACATTTAATTTTATGTGGTACGGGGTAAGCCGTAGGATATCCGATCTTCGACAACAAAAAGCAATATTTAGATGGATATGAAACATAACAAAAATATTAATTTGTGCAAGTGTAAAAGATATTGAATATAATAAAACTACAATATAATTAAACATGAATGCGATATAAATAAGGAAACCAACTAAAGTAAATAATATAGGGTAGACCGTAGGATATCCGATCTTTGACAATAAGAAGCAACAAGAGATGATCTTGATGGAAGAAAGTCAAAGCAATGGTGATGGTGGTTGGGGTGTTCGACTATGGTGGAGAAAAGAGATGCCAATGGAGGTGGTCATACATAGTTGGATAATTAGGTCAAACCTCTTAAAAATTATTTGTTGAAAATACGTTTTTAATCGTAGAAGCCTATTGTATCGTATAATACATCTCACAAATAAATATATTTAGAAAAAAAATCAAAAAATAATTTTTGTATGAATGCAAGTTATAGACGGTTAAAATCGTTAAGACTAGTCAATAGGGTGCCTGTTGAAATTATGGACATTTAAACCGTCAAAGAAATGTACATTCATGTAATAAACTAGACTTTATATGATGTATGCTAATGAGTGCGCATGTCACTTATACAGTTGTACACTACATTTATGTATCAAAATAGACTACCCATTATCTATACTAATGAGAGCACATTCACATACATTATTGTATCAAACTAGACTTCACATGATCTATATTAATGAGTGTACGTATCACCTATAATACGCTACACTCATATATCAAACTAAATTGCACATAATATATACTAATGAGTGCAATATCACATACACTATACTACACTCATGTATGAAATTTGACAGTAAGCATCTATACTCATGAGTGCATATATCACATACATTACACTTAATAATAGTTCTCGTAATAACTCGACTTGTCGACTCTATAACTTTATGTGAGCTACCTTCAAGCTATAAGAAAATGATGCCTAAATGTATTTATAATAATAATAATAATAAAATAATAATTTATAAATTACAAACAAAAAAATCATTTATAGGTATCTAATTGTGTATATTAAAAGAAAGACATACACATTCACACCCTATAAACTTCCAAATTTACAACTTTATTATTCTCTTTGCAAACTATAGTTTTCAAAATATGATCAATTCCTTGTACATTTATAACTCATTTCTTAATAAACTTCTTTTTGGAACACTACTTTTTAGAGAACACTTTTTTTGGACCACTATTTTTTACTTTTTTAGAGAACACTTTTTTTTAACCATTTTGTTTATAAAATTTAATTTTATTAATTAAGTTGTTTTACTGGTTGGAGTAAGATACTATTTAAATGGCAAAATATGTTTATAAAATTTAATTTTATTCTATCCGAACAATACAAATTAAGAAGAAGCAATAAGGCTTAATATCAAAAAGATCGAAATTGAGGGTGATAACATATATGTTATCAAGACACTCCAAGAACTTTGATGCTATCCCTGGGAGATCGAGATGATTGCATCCGACTGTTAACTGGATCTTCGCTTCTTTGAGGAAGTTCAGGTCAGACATGTGTTAAGAGAAATCAACTGTGTTGCCGACCGATTGACCCATTGAGAATTTCGAACCCCAACACACCCTTTTGTAACGATTCCGAACTTCGTGTTCTCGTCCACAAAAATGTTTTAGGATGAATTACCTCTACAAGATAGTCTTTCCTAACCGTTTTCCGTTTTAAAAAAAAAACAAAGCGAAGAAGAAATGCAAAATAAACTAATTTAAAGAGGAAGACAAAATTTGTGATATTACTTTGTCGTTCGGATTTGACGATTGCATGGTTCGATGTCACATTACGAAGAGTGGGGATGCTAATAAATTTTAAACATTATAAAAGCTGGAGAGTTTCATGTTCAGTATGACAAGTTTTATGAGTAGTTGTAGCTTTTTGAGTAGCTTTGTTTATTGGGTAGTTGTTGGTTTAAATTTTTTGTAGGCTTTTATTAAAAAAAAATTAATAAATTTTGATAAAAGAAGATTTTTGGGTAGATTTTTGAAGTAAAATTACCGTAAAAGGCAGTATAACAATCAACTTCTAATATAAATAAGAATAAAATTGTCTAAAATTTTAGAAATTTAATGAAAAGCTATTAATTGTTAGATAAACTAGAGAAAGTTAAAGCTAATTATGCTTGTTGATTTGACCCGATCATAATAATTGTTTTTACAAGATTTAAACGCCAATTATTGTAAGTGACATCATAAATATAAAAAATAAGAAGAAGAAACAATTTGATTTACTAAGTTTTTTTGAATTTTAGTTTCAGTAAATGTCTTAAAAAAGTATTTAGAATTTGAAAATAAATATAAAAGGTTGGAGTACATTTACCTAATTAAAAAAATTAAATGACCTAGTTACTAAAAGTATAACTCAAAGCCTATTAATTAAATTAGCCCAGATATATATGATTCATCAATAATGCTACATTAACCCCTCGTTTGGTTGCATGAGAAGGGAATGGAATGGAAACGGAAACGAATCAAGTCCATATTCGTGACATTATACACTATGTACACCTCAAACATCATTGAAAATAATCTCATTTTTTAGTGTAAATGCAAGTGGAGGAAGGAGGAATTGTTAATACCCTATAGGGTAATAAAATAGGAGAATGGAAACAAATTTTGTATGGAGGATGAGGAAGACTCCTCAATTGAGACATTTTTTGCGGATGAATAGACACATGAGAATTGACTAAATTCATCCTATCAACGGATTCCGCTTCTCCAACCAAACGCCCCCTTAGGGGACGTTTGTAGTGGCCGTTTTAGAGTCCGTCTCTCATCAACCTACTTTCTATTTTACATTCCTTAAAATTGTTAAATGATTCAAATACGTTCGATTAAATTAAAATTCGTATTAGACCGGATCAAAATTAGGGACCAAGATTCAGTATTAGTGTATAAATTAGTAAAAATTATGGTCTATTCTGATCGGATCAGAATATAAACCGGTCTGGTCCAAGATTGAGTATTTTGAGTGGTTCCATTAGAAGAATGTTGTTTATTAGTCAAATTCTGATCTGCTACATGTCCTTCACGGGAATGGTTAGGCTGGCATCTTGGAATCACCATAAACTCATTTCTGAATTTTATAATTTAATAATATATTATGAGTATGGTTCATTTCTGAATTTCATAAACTTAATGTGTGCATGTATGGTGGTACTGAGTACTGACACGACACATGTTCAGTTTACATACTTTAGGGTTTGGAATTTAGTACATCTAAAAATACTGTAGTACATAAACGCAAGTTTTAAAATACTAGTGCATAGAATATTATTTTTTATTCAATAAAATATTAACCGTTAAGTTAAAAAAAAAGTAACCTATTATATTTTTTTTTTTCTGATACAAGGTAAGGAAAAGGGAAGCCGTCTCTAAACACCGGTCACCCAAAGCATCCAAACAGATGAGGTTTTCAACAGTTTCTAGTAGCACCTCGTCACTAGTCTCTGACGCGAAATCATATAATGCAGGTCAATCTGCTACGGTGTTTAAATCCCAGAAAAGTGGTGAGCACAAAGCTAATCCAACCGGAGATCAAGGAGGAGACGTCTGAGAAGATCATAATGGTGACAAAGAGAAGAAGGGTGAAGCCGGAGGAGGACAAAAACACAAAAATGTAGAGCATCTTCCAAAGCTGAAGCGGGTAATGGGTGAGCCAAACACTATCAGAATAACACCGCCAGATGCATGTACAACAGGACACGAACTCTTGAGGAAGTGAAAGACGAGAATTCGGGGAAGAGCCTCCCATCAAAAGAAACCGTCATGAAAGCACACTACCACGACCGCAATCCAAACACGACTCTTTACATACCCTAAAATCTATAGGAGAGCTTGAAAACAAGAGCATGCTAATGTCCACCTCAACAAAACTCACGAATTTGTTCATAAGGAGCTTTTTACTCAAACTAGTTTGCAACTTTAAAGATTGGTTCAAATAAGGAGAATCATTTCCAATTTAAAAGTTTATCGGTTAAAAACTTTATTTCACTCAGATTCCATGGACCAAAAACGGTCGGATATTGCGACTCTTGGTCGAGAAAACAGATTCCATAGGAGGTATGACCAAAGTCGTTGTTCACAAGCCATGATATACTTGTCTAAAGCTTCATGCTTTTCCAAATAGTTCAAACAACTTTTTTCAACAAAAAAAATGAAAATAAAATTCTAATTCCATGAAAAAGACAAATTTTCAACACTATCAATAAGGTCGATAGATCTCAAATCTAGATATGATGGTTTGCTGATAGGAAAATGTTTACAAGTGGATCAAGACGAAGAGGGACATCAAACAATGGTTTTCTTCTCCTATTATTCTCAACTAATCAAGAAAATAGTCAATGAGTCACTATGAGGTAACCAAACTGTGGTTGAAGTTGGAGCCTTACATGACGAAGTCTCTCACCAACAAGTTGCTTCTAAGCAACATCTGCTCCGTCTGTAAATTTAGGAAGGGACGCAAATTCGTGAACACTTAGATCACTTGAACACAATTTTTTCAATTTGCGTAATATTAAGGTTAAGATTCAAGACGAATATGTTACGTTGACTATGTTCATATCTTTTCCGGCATTATATGCAAAATTTCGTTCAATCATTTATTTTTGTAAAATATACTATTACTCTAAAACACGTTAAGCATGCCCTTCATACAAGGAAACTACACCACAAGGTGAATGAAAGTGGTGTAGATAAGGACATTCAGACATTTGACATGTATACAAGCGGAGGCAATGGACAATTACTATAAGGAGAAAGGGCATTGGAAGCACGAATGTCCTAAGAAAAAGAAACATTAGGATTTTTGTTCTATAGTTGTTGCACAAGATGATTTTAAATCAAATGACGATATAACTTCAGTTGTTGGTGGTCACAATTATGAGGATGATGTGTGGGTGCTTGATTGTGGGGCTTCATGTCACATATGTCCTAACAAAGAGTGGTTCAAAGCTTATAAGTAAGGAGATATATTTTGTAGTTTTTCCACGGACCACAGTTATATCAGCAAGGCGGTTGATATTGGCTCAATTAAAATCATAACACATGATGGTAAATTATGTACATTAATGAAGTCATGCATGTTCTAATGATTACTAAGTGATACGCGGTATTCGCCCATGTAGTTGGCTAGATCTTTTAACGCCTGAAGACTCAATGGAAAAGGAAACAAAGGGAAAAAAAGTGAAATGAATAAAATAAAAGGGGAACGATAGATCAACGTCGAACCCTAAAAAGCGACATGAAAGCACACTACTGCACGATCGCACGTAATAAAGAGCCATCACAGTCTTGTAGAACCCTTCCCGCTACTCCACACACAAGAAGAGTTACAAAGACCCTAGAGCACCCAAAGGTCTGTTGTAGCTAGTTGGCGCACCCTGCTATGTCGTGGCAAGTAGAATACACTCAAACAAGTCCAAGTGAGTTGCGAGCAAGACGTATCTTACTCAGGTTTGCTCTCCGCACAAGGAGATGATATTAACAACCGCAAGGGGCTAACACAACGTGTTTATCAAAAGTGTTTATATTTCTGGATGAAAATTAATGAGGCACAATCATCCTATTTATAGGAGTAGATGGCGCCCCTAGGGTTACATGGGTGAACGAGTTATGGGCTTAAAAAACCCATGATCCATCTAGAAAGAGATAAGATCAACCCTAAAGAAAGATAAGAAGATAAGATCTAACCCTAAAAATATAAGATTTATCTTCAAAAAAGATAATTTATTTTGTAGAAATAAAAATAAAATCCATCTTCTAAAATGATTAGATGTTCTAGAAAATAAAATAGACTTGGAATAATTAAGAGCCGTTATGAAAACCCCATAATTAAACAAGTTATTATGCGCTAGAAATAAAATAGAATGACTAGAGTGGGTCGTTTATTTGATCCACACGCATGGATGGATGGTCCATCTGCATACCTGGCCTTTTTCTCTTTCTTGGTTACGTACGTCCTTCATACATGGGTGTGTTTTCGTACGTATTAGAACATGGTTTTTGGGATGGTCTTGCATGTGGGCCCAAGTCTTTGTATTATTGATAAGCAAGAGTTTTTCTCGTAGGATCTTTTGACGTTGATATCAGATTGATCCGTCCTCTCTTTTTTCCATTCACGTCATGCATGGTAACACTGGTTTCCATGCATAGGTGGGTCTTGTCATCTTTCGAGAAGTGATCCGGAAAATAGTCTTCATTTCTCCACGGGAAATGATCTTCATTTCTCTATGGGAAATGATTTTCATTTCTCTGCAGAAAATGGTCTTAATTTTTTTCTTGGAAAATATTATTCATTTTTATCCTATAAATGAAGTTGACTCTTCCCTCCTCCTCCTCCTTCTTCTTCTTCTTCTTCTTCTTCTTCTTCTTCCATGGTTGTGGTCCTGAAGCTTCTAACTCATCATCTCCTCCTTCTTGGATCCTTCTTGGAATGTTCTTCACTCCTTACTTCCTAGCTTCCATGGTTATGGTCTTGAAGCATGCTAGGTTCGGGGACACTCTTGTATCACTAAGAATATGATATGCTTGAGTATATTGGATAGTAAGGGGTTCCGTTTCAAAGGTGAAGGTGGACTTCTGAATTTTTGTAACGGTTTTGATGTTATTCTGAAAGGTGTTAAGATGGACACTTTATATGTCCTACAGGGTTATGCAATTTTTTAGTGTGTTTATGTTGCATCTTCAGAGGTTCACAAGGATGATATGACTAAGTTATGGTATATGAGCACTGGTCATATTGGTGAAAGAGAGATGCATATTGTAGCAAAGGAAGATCTTCTTGGTGTCACAAGATCACAAGCCTTGACTTATGTGAGATTTGTGTCCTTCGGAAGCTACACAACAACAAGTTTCCAAAGAGTATTCACAAGACAAAAGACACACTTGATTATATCCATTCGGATTGTTGGGGTCCGGCTAACATTGAGTCTCTAGGAGTTCAGAGGTATTTCTTGCCTATCATTGATGATTATTCAAGAACGACTTGATTGTTTGTCATTAAACACAAATCATAAGCTTTCAAGAACTTCAAGGAGTGGAAAACATTAGTGGAGAATCAAACAGGGAAGAAAATCAAAATGTTGCAAATTTATAATGGTGTGGAGTTTTATTAGTCTGAGTTTGATCAGTTTTGCAAGGATGTTAGAATTGTTCGTCATCATACAATCAAACATACACCACAGTATAATGGTGTAGCTGAGAGGATGAATTAGACTCTACTAAAGAGAGGGAGATGCATGCTCCCTAATGCAAAAGTGATAGGATGTTTTGGGTAATAGTAGTGAATACAACATGTTAATTGATAAACCGCAGACCTCACACTAGAATAAACTACAAATTACCTTATGAGGTGTGGTTTGGTAAATTTGCTGACTATTCTGATCTTAGGGTTTTTGGTTGTACAATTTATTATCATCTCAGTGAGGGTAAACTAGAACCTCTATCAAAGAAAGGAGTGTTTGTAGGTTGTGGAGATGGTGTCAAGGGATACAAAGTTTGGTTTTCATCCAAGAAAAGATTTAGTTTGAGTCAAAGTGTCGTTTTTCATGAGAGTTCTACGCTTAACTCGACAATGAAGTTAGTGGGGTTAGTGGAGAGTAGTAGTTTTGATAAACATGTGGATGTCTAGTTTCATTGTCAAGAATAAGAGGAACATCCATAGTCAGAAGCTAACAACCAAAATTTGCAACATTAGAAAATTAGTGTTAGCATGAAATATTGTGATATTTTAGGCACGTTTTCTAAGTGCATTTCATCCATATTGGTAGTCATTGATAAAGTATTGAAGCAATTGTGAGTTAGTTTATCTATATTGTCGATATAGAGGTCTACATAAGCTTTGTGTTGATTGTAGGCAATTAAGAGCTAAAACCGGACGAATTGAGGGAGAATGGAGATGGATTGAGCATGTCCAAGGATTGAGGACATCACTAGGAGCTAAGGAAGATGTTAAGTTGAAGAATGACACAAGACAAAGGAGAATTACGAGCTACTTGTGTTCCACGCTCTAAAATACGGCCGTACTAGAGTCCACGCTCTAAACCACGGCCGTGGAACTTTGGCAAGACAAGCGTGGAGCATTCCAGAGGGTTACACGGTCGTGGAAGTTGTCACAAACCGTGATGAGTTTCCACGCTCTAAACCACGCTCTAAACCACGGGCGTGGAATCTTAGAAAACCGTGATTCTGGCGATCTTTTAACGTACAATTTGAAGCCATGATCTTTTACGCAATGGGCTAGACTCATATTTTATCTTGCCCTATAAAAGGACGGGAAGAGAGAGATTCCGTCACCTTCGCTTACACCTCCGCTTAGACTTTGCCGACGCTCATTGCACGTGCCGAGGGTTTTAAGTTGGATGTGTGGAGATTGCTATTTCGCAACGGAGATTTGCGAAGAGTTGAAGATTTGAAAGCTACGCTTTTATCCTTAGGTTTGATTAGAAGACGGATTGACATCCCGTTCTTCGTTCTTATCAAGGACTGTGATTGTTTGTGTTATTCTGAATCTACTTACATCATTGTTCTTGTTTGTGGATTTGAGATTGATTTGAGATTTATTCAAGGTTTTCAAAGGTTTTCATCTTTCATTCTTTTAAATCTTGAATTTGATATCGTAATGACTGTTGTTGTCTAAAACCCTTTAGCAATTCTAAGGTGAAGGGTTGATAGTTGTGGCTTAGATGATGATAGATCGATCGTAAACAGATTGGACCCTGAGAGTTAGAGAGAATCGTCGACGCACCAAAAACACGGTGTGTTCTTGAGTTCCACGGCCGTGGAATCCCAAGATCCACCCGTAATTTACCCTAGTTTACGAACCTTGCTTTCACTTTAATCCAAAGTTAAAGATTTGCTTTAACTTAGTCTTGGTTTGCCTTTCTAGGTGGTAGTGAAGCCTCAACAACCTCTACCTCGATTCCGAGTGTCACAACCTTAATCGGTTTAGTTAGTCTTGATCCTTGGATTACAAGTTTGGGTATTTGATATTAATTCTTGCCTTTAGATCCTTTCTATACTGAAGCCTCAACAACCTTTATAGAGAGTGTCTTTAGTTAAGTCACATAAAGCCTTGGAACTTCACCGTACATTGCTTTACATTCGTATACCTTTGCAAACCTCAACTCTGTCCTTATATCTTTAGTATATCTTGAATCGATTGCCACAGCTGGATTCCTGGATCTTTAGGATTGTTGTTTTCCCAATATTTACAAAAGCTCATACATTTACTCGCTTGACAATTCTATAATTGGATTTAACCCCCCAAATCCCTGTGTTCGATAATCTGGAATTCTTGCTTAACTCTATCGATCCGTACACTGCGGGTTCGCTTGCTTGATTCTAGTTTTATAAATTTAAAGCTTATTTGCACGCACGCTAAGTGGCAAACAAGTTTTTGGCGCCGTTGCCGGGGATTTGGTCTAGGCCGAATTCGGTTATCGGTTGTCAAGCTTGGGAGCTTTTCCCTTGTTATTTGATATCTCTTCGAGTGTATGTGCAGGTCTAGGAACAACGAAGACCTCTTACCTCTTGATCAAGAGCTTGAGAGGACTTTGAGGAGAAAGCTTAAGGAAAGAAAAATGGCTGAAGAAAGAGAACGTGATTACCAAACGGAGTTAGCAGAGAAAGAAGCTCAACTCCAATGGAGTGAGAAGACTCGTAGAGAAGAGATGGATCGTCATCAAGCGAAGGTTGATGATCTATCGGACATGATGTTCCAAATGAGGTTGGAAATAACCAACCTCAAGGAGAAAAAGAGAAGAAGAAGACCGGGAAGATCGGTTTGAACCAACTCATCCAATGAGGATAGTGATTCCTCTATGCCACCACTAGAGGAAATTGATCCAACGATCAATGTGAACCCATTCTTTCCACGGCCAGCTGCAAATCGCCGTGTTCCACCTAGAGGTGCGAGAGTCGAACGTGTGGATGAGGAGCCAAGAACTCTTGGCCAAATGATGGATCCAATGCAGCAACCACGCCGTTTAGGTGTGAACTTTGATGTTGATGATGCACAAGGATTTAGCTTCAACCCTCAAGTTATTACCATTGTTCGCCAAAATCAATTTGGTGGAACAAGCGCTGAATCTCCACACCAACATCTACAAAATTTTGAGATCATGATGGAGACAATGAAGCCAAAGAACGCAACTACCAACAGCTATAAACTCAAACCTTTCTTCTTCTCATTGAAGGGGAAAGCATTGTCATGGTATCAAGCTCTTCCAAGTGGGAAACTTGAGACATGGGAGGATCTTTCTTCGGAATTCCTCACTAAGTTCTTTCCGCCATCCAAAACGGCGGAGTTAAGAGGTAAGATTAATGCATTTTCTATGAGATCTAACAAAAGTTTGTTTCAATCTTGGGAAAGATTTCAGGATTTGCTATTGGATTGCCCTCATCATGGCATATCCAAGCTTGCACTATTGAAGATATACTATAAGGGGCTGGATGTGGAGACACAATTCAAGCTCCAATCCCTTTCATGTGGTACATTCATGGACATGAGAGAAGATGACACTTGGGACTTCATTGAGAAGCAAGCGCGAGTTATAGAGAAGTATTCTCATCGGAAAGTGGAGGCGAATCATGTGGATCAAGGAGCAAAGCTATCACAAGCAGCTCAAACTCAAATCTTTTCTCTCAACACGGAGATTAAAGAGTTGAAGGAAGCCATCAAAACCAACTTTCCGAAGCAAAAGGAGCAAGATGTGGGTTATTTAGGCAACAACAATAACCACAACGGTAATGAGAATACAAACCGCAACAACCGGAACAACAACCGGAACAATTGGAACAACAACAACAACAACCGGAACAACAATAGGGGTTCAAACAACAACAATTGGCGTCCCAACCAACAAAATTCCGGTAATTCTTATTCCAATGCAGGAAATTCAAATTCACTAACTCCACCTTCCTCTTCTTCCACTCCTTTGAAAAGCCAGGGGCAAACATCTAATGGTGGAAGTACTTCGGGGAAAGAGAAGCCCTATCCCATGTTGGAAACAATTTTGAGGAAGCTTCAAGGATTGGAGACTTGCATCATCAAGGTTGATGATCACATAACTAAGGTTGATAAAGCCCAAAAGGTTTTAGAAAACCAAATGTTTATTCATGCGGTGGAAGTTCCTAGGAATCAAGGGAAACTTCCAGGAAAAACGGAGGACAACCCAAAGGGAAGGGTGATGGCAATCAAAACTAGGAGCGGAGTAACAACTACCGACCCGCAACCTAAGTTTGTAGAAGTCCCCGTTGAGAAGGAGAAAGAAAAGGGGAAGGAGAAGGAAGATGTCTATGTTCCTCCTCCAGCTTACAAACCTCCCCTACCGTTCCCGCAATCTAGAGCAAGAGCGCGTCTAGATAAGCAATTCGGTAAGTTTATTGAACTCATGAGCAAACTGCATATTAATATACCTTTCATTGATGCTATTGTAGGTATGCCGGCTTATGGTAAGTTCCTAAAGGAGATCCTCTCCAACAAGAGGAAGCTAGAGGATTTTGGAGAGGTTAAGATGAGTTCGGATTCATCGGATCTCATCAAAACCATGAAAGAGAAGATGCCCCCAAAGCTAAAGGATCCGGGGTCATTTTGTATTCCATAGGAGTGGGAGATGTCACATATGATGCATTATGTGGAGCAAGCGTGAGCATCATTCCGCTTGCCTTATGCAGGAAGATCGGTTTAGGCGACCCTAAACCGGTGAAGATGACGTTGTACATGGCGGATCGTTACATAACTCGCCCCGTCGGTATAGTTGAAGACGTCCCGGTCAAGCTTGGTAAGTTCTATGTCCCTATAGAATTTGTTGTGCTTGACATTCCTGCAGATAGTCCGGTCTCGATCATTCTCGGAAGACCGTTTCTTGCAACATCCTGCTGCATAGTCGATTGCAAGAATGCTAGACTCGCCTTTGACATAGGAGAAGAGAAGGTAGAGTTCGTTCTTTCCACTTTGGTGAAGGGACCAACTTTCGATGAGGATATATTCAATATCCAAGACGAAGGGCTATCAAGAGAGGAGGTAAGTGCTATTCTCTTCAAAGATCCTTTGAAAAAAGTTATTTCTATGAGCCTACTGGATATAGAGGAAGAAGAGGAGTGCAATGAGGCAATTGAAGCCTTAGAAGCACAAGAAGAAGTTTGTGAAGAAGAGTTCGAAAAACTCCACGATGAGGCAGAAAACGTACGGATCCACGGTCAAACGGCCTATTCCACGGCCGTGGATTTCACCAACAAAGGCGTGGAGCACTCAGAGACTTACATGGCCGTGGAGGAAGCAGAGCCACCGTATTTACTTTCCACGTCCAAAATCACGGCCGTGGAGAAGGCAGGGGTGCCGTAATTTTGGGTGAATACGAGGGAAATTGTGTTTCTTCCACAACTTCTCTTGACTCTTCTCTAACACCTTCTACATCCTTAGACACTTCTAAGGAAGCATCGGATGCCCCTCAAGAGCCATTGGAGACTCCCATAGTGATGGAATTGAAACCACTTCCTACACATCTAATGTACGCATTTCTTGGACCTAATTCTACCTTTCCGGTAATTGTTAGTTCCGATTTAAGCATAGATGAACATAATAAGCTTATGGTTGTCCTTAAGAAACATAGGAAAGCCTTAGGATATACTATCGAGGACTTAGTTGGAATCAAACCTTCCCTATGCATGCATAAGATCTTAATGGAAGAGGACTTTAGAACTTTGCGACAACCTCAAAGGCGGTTAAATCCGACCATGAAGGAGGTTGTCAAGAAGGAAATTCTTAAGCTACTTGATGCAGGTATCATCTATCCTATCTCCGATAGCAAGTGGGTGAGTCCCGTACAAGTGGTTCCAAAGAAGGGAGGAATGACGGTCATCACCAACAAAAACAATGAGCTCATTCCTACACGAACCGTAACAGGATGGCGGATGTGCATAGACTACCGCAAGCTAAACAACGCGACGAGGAAGGATCACTTCCCACTACCCTTCATCGATCAAATGCTTGAAAGGTTAGCACAACATTCGCACTTTTGCTATCTTGACGGTTATAGTGGTTTCTTTCAGATTCCGATACACCCGGATGATCAAGAGAAGACCACGTTCACGTGCCCGTGGGGTACGTTTGCCTACAGGAGGATGCCGTTCGGGCTTTGCAACGCCCCAGCCACCTTTCAAAGGTGCATGATGGCCATCTTCTCGGAATATATAGAGGAAATCATGGAGGTTTTTATGGATGACTTCTCCGTTTATGGTTCCTCTTTTGACAATTGTCTTTCTAACCTTGCTCTTGTGTTACAAAGGTGTGAAGACACTAACCTAGTTCTTAATTGGGAAAAGTGTCAATTCATGGTGAAAGAAGGCATTGTATTAGGACACTTAATCTCTAGTAGAGGGATTGAGGTGGATAAAGCTAAAATAGAGACAATAGAAAAGCTTCCTCCCCCAACTTCGGTGAAAGGGATAAGAAGTTTTCTAGGACATGCTGGATTTTATAGGCGTTTCATAAAGGATTTCTCTAAGATATCAAAGCCGCTAACTAATCTATTGATGAAGGATGCAGTTTTTGATTTTTCGCAGGAATGCTTAGATGCGTTTAATATGATTCGGGAAGCTCTAATTTCAGCCCCGATTATCCAACCTCCGGATTGGAATCTTCCCTTTGAGGTTATGTGTGACGCAAGTGACGTAGCTATAGGAGCTGTTCTTGGGCAAATAAAGGAAGGACGAACCCACGCTATCTACTACGCTAGCAAGACGGTAGATGAAGCGCAGCTCAACTACGCCACTACCGAAAAAGAGTTCTTAGCTATTGTATATGCAATTGATAAATTTCGCTCTTATCTTGTAGGTGCAAAGGTGATTGTATACACGGATCATGCTGCGATCCGATATCTCCTTGCAAAGAAGGATGTGAAGCCAAGGCTAATTAGATGGATTCTTCTCCTACAAGAATTTGATCTAGAGATCCGCGACAAGAAGGGTTCGAAAAATTCTGTTGCAGATCATTTGAGTCGCCTAACACATCTAGAGGACGACCACCTACCTATAGATGACTCCTTTCCGGACGAGCATTTACATATCATAGAGGAGTGCATCGATGTGATCACCAAAGGTAACGAACCATTGTTTGCTGATTTTATTAACTATTTGGTTTGTCAGGAATTACCGCCCGGATTATCCTACGCACAAAGAAAGAAGTTCTTTAAGGATGTTCGGGAATACTTTTGGAATGAACCTCTCCTCTTTAAGAGAGGTCCGGATGGCATTATTCGGCGATGAATGCCGAAAGATGAGATGCAAAGTGTCATCCTCCATTGTCATTCACTACCTTGTGGAGGACACGCTAGTTCGAACAAGACTAGCGCTAAGGTATTGTAATCTGAATTCTTTTGGCCTACTCTATTTAAAGATGTGCAAACCTTTGTTTCCTGCTGCGATGCTTGTCAAAGAACAGGAAATATATCTAGGAGGAATGAGATGCCTCTCAACAACATCCAAGAGGTGGAGATCTTTGACGTTTAGGGAGTAGACTTCATGGGACCTTTCCCATCATCTTGTGGTAACCAATACATACTTTTAGCGGTTGATTATATTTCAAGATGGGTTGAAGCAATTGCCTCTCCCACCAATGATGCCATGGTAGCGGTTAAGTTCTTTAACAAGACCATCTTCCCACGATTTGGGACACCACGGACTATCATTAGTGATGGAGGCTCTCACTTCATTGCCCGGCGTTTTGAAGCTCTTCTAGCTAAGTATGGGGTGACTCACAAGATCGCCATCCCTTATCATCCACAAACTAGTGGACAAGTGGAGATCTCAAACCGGGAGATCAAAAGAATCCTAGAGAAGACGGTTTCAAGGACTAGGAAGGATTGGTCCTTGAAGCTAGATGATGCATTGTGGGCTTACCGGACTGCATATAAGACTCCCATCAGAACTACACCATACAACCTTGTGTATGGGAAGTCTTGCCATTTACCGGTAGAGTTGGAGCACAAGGCGTTTTGGGCAATTAAGTGGTTGAATTTCAGCATGAAGGAAGCGGAGAGAGAAGCGTCTCTTTGACCTAAATGAACTTGAAGAATTTCGCTTGAACGCTTACGAAAACGCCAAGATCTACAAAGAAAGGGCGAAGCGTTGGCATGATAAGCATATCATTCCAAAGGACCTCAAAGAAGGAGATCAAGTTCTCCTCTTCAATTCAAGGCTTCGTCTCTTTCCAGGTAAGCTTAAATCTCGTTGGACTGGACCATTTCTAATCAAACGTGTTTTTCTCCATGGTGCAGTTGAAGTATGGGGTGAAAAGGGCGGAAGCTTTAAGGTGAACGGCCAACGACTCAAGAAGTATACACCGGAACTCCAAGCTGAAGAGTTCGCGCCCACCGCACTCGAATAAGTGCGAATATGGTCTATCTACGTACCTTAAACAAAGCGCTTCTTGGGAGGCAACCCAAGGTATTGCACTTACGTTTTTGCTTTTGATTCATAGATTAGTTTAGTTTAGACGTTTGGCTTTGTTTTGCCTTCGATACCTTCCGGTATGTTCGTGTTTTTGGATGTAGGAACAGTGGAAAAGAAAGGGGAAAGGAAAAGCTTGAAGAAAATTGACGAAACTTGGACTTTGAGACATTACAAAGAGTTCCACGGCCAAAACCACGGCCGTGACATCTACAGTGACCGTAATTTTCAAAAGCTTGAGAAAAATCACCAAAACCACGGTTCCGTACAATTCCACGGCCGTGGAACCCCCCGATAGACCGTGATTTTCAAAAATTTTTATGGCCACTATATAAACCACGTTTCTTCACAAAACACACAACACAAACCCCATTCCACGCCCAAATCGCCGAATCCACGCCCCTTCTCTCAATTCCTCATTCGTTAATCGTTTTCGACGATTCTTTGACCAAAACTGAAGCAAATCCAATTACCTACAAGATCCAAGCAACAATTCGAGCGGCAAATCACCGGAGAAGACGGAATTCGGATTCCAAAATCTGAAAACCTAGGTTTTTGGTTCTTTCTCTCTCTCTTTGTCGATTTGGCTTCGTTTTTGATAGAATTTTTAGGAGAACTGATTGGAATTGGACGGAAATTAGTCTAGGACTGCTTGCTGCTGAGTTTGGTGTAATTCTGTTGAGATTTGCGAAATTACGTGCCGAACCACGGTCCCTGTACGTTCCACGGCCGTGGAAACCCTAGAACAGACCGTGGTTTTCGAAAGAACATGGACTTTGTGAGAAGAGTGTCCGGTAGAAACAAGGATAAGAAAAGGAAGGGCAACCCCTCTTCCTCTTCTAGAGCACCACCCATTGAGCCTCCATCACTTCCATCATCACCATCACCATCACCACCTCGCCCTAGGATCCCTACTATCCATGACGATCATCTCGATGCTTTAGAGAGGATCCACAAGAGAGCGGTCATAGGACCTAGATACTTACTGCTTGAGGAGTTAGAGCCTCTACATGTGATAGGAGACCTTACTTGGCTTTTAGATAGAGATGGTCTAGTCATCTTCTCCGCTATTCGGGAAGATGCTTATGAGGAGATCACTGTTCGCCACTTAGCGTGCGTGCAAATAAGCTTTAAATTTATAAAACTAGAAATCAAGCAAGCGAACCCGCAGTGTACGGATCGACGTAGTTAAGCAAGAATTCTAGAGTATCGAACACTGGGATTTGGGGGGAACAAATTCAATTGTAGATTATCAAGCAAATAAATGTAAGAGCTTTTCGAATTATTGGGAAAACAACAATCCTAAAGATCCAGGAATCCAGCTGTGGCAATCGATTCAAGATATACTAATGATATAAGGACAGAGTTAATATATGCAAAGGTATGCTAATGTAAGGTAATCGTACGGTGAAGTTCCAAAAACCTTATATGACTCACCTACAAGACTCTCTCTATAAAGGTTGTTGAGGCTTCAATATAGAAAGGTTCTAAAGATAAGAATTAATGTCAAATACCCAAACTTGTAATCCAAGGATCAAGACTAACTAAACCGATTACGGTTGTGACACTCACAATCGAGGTAGAGGTTTTTGAGGCTTCACTACCACTTAGAAAAGGCAAGCCAAGACTAAGTTAAAGCAAATCTTTAACTTTGGATTAAAGTAAAAGCAAGTTCGTAACTTAACACAAAATTACGGCTAGTTCTTGAGTTCCACGGCCGTGGAAGCTCAAGAACAGACCGTGGATTAGGGTTCGTCGGCGATTCTCTCTAACTCTCAGGATCCAATCTGTTTACGAGCGATCTATCATCATCTAAGCCACAACTATCAACCCTTCACCTTAGAATTGTTAAGGGTTTTTAGCCAACAATAGTCATATTGATATCAAATTCAAGAATTGAAAGATTGAAAGATGACAACTTCCGAAAACCTTCAATAAACTTCAAATCAATCTCAAAGTCACAATCAAGAACAATAATCGTCACTAGATTCGGAATAGAACAAACAAACACAAATCTTAGATAAGAAGGAAGAACGGGATGTCAATCCGTCTTCTAAATCAAACCTAAGCAAGAAGCGAATTCTCCTTGCGAACAATCTTCCGAATCTTCGATCTTCCGTCAATCCGGAAATCGCCAATAATAATGTGCCAAAAATCTCTCAAAAATATCTCCGCCAAATGCGAAATTAGGGCAATTCCAAGCGCAAGTGTATGTGTAAAGCGAGGTCTAAGCAGAGGTGACGGAATCTCCCTTCGTCCGTCCTTTTATAGTGTAAGATAAAATATCGGCCCGGCCCAATTGCGTAGGAGATCGTGGCTTAAAGTGTGGCGAAAAAGATTGCCAAGATCACGGTCGTGGAAGGGTTCCACGGCCGTGGACTTGAACGTGGAAAGTGGTACGGCCGTATTTTAGAGCGTGGTTTAGGGCAAGAACGCGATTCTTCCCTAGCCTCGTGCATTCCTCAAGTTGGCACTCCCTTAGCTCCTAGGAATGTCCTCAATCCATGGACCTTGCTCAACAACTCCATCCTTGCTCAATTCCGTTCGGAAATAGCTCTCAATCACCTATAATCAACATAAAGCTTGTGTAGATCTCTATATCGACATTATAGACAAACTAGCTCACAAATGCATCAATGCTCAATCAATTACTATCAATATGAATCAAATACACTTAGAAAACGTGCCTAAAATATCACAATATTTCATGCTAACAAATAACCCCATACTTGCCACTTGCTTGTCCCTAAGCAAGGTCTTTCAAAAGCTTTAAAACAAGAGTTAGGATGAAATATGTGTACCTTCTCAAAGCAATACTTCTTTTTGTATGAATGTGTCTTCTAAATAATAGATCATTCTCAAATCTTGCTTCAATCGTTTATAAGACTTTCATACACTTAATCAAAGAGTAAAGAGTAAAGAAAGTTCATGAATCAATCAAACTTCCATACAAACATCATAACCCTTAAACATTATCAAAATCAATCATAAGGAACTTCAATTTAGATCACCAAGTCATATAACATTCTTTTGATCTTAAGGACTTTCAAAGAAAAAGGTCTAGAATGTGGAAAGGGAAGGAAACTTTAAGGAATGTGGTTCATGAATCCCTGAAAAGTGGACAACTACTCTTTTCTTTTTTTCTTGCGGTTTCCGCAACACCTTCAACTTAGAGCTTTGCTCTCTTCCTTTCATTTTTCGACTTTAATTTTGGAGTTATGGATAGAGGTGCACAAAAACCGAAGCCTAGGAGATTGGCGTTTCTCAATTTTTATGAGATGCCTCAAACCCTTAGCACACATACCATAATCCGCTAGGAATATCGCTCAATCCGACTTTGGCAAGACACAAACACCTGGCTATGTGAATGGTGCCGAGTTACTCATCATCATGATTGACTTCCCCAAACCTATAATTTCTTTCTATTCCTTTGAATGCAAAGTATTGCTTTCATGGCCCTCCCACATCATACATGCCTTTTTCAATCAACTCCTCTAAATTCCCGGATAGGTAAAGGAGGTCAATATTTCAATGAGGGGCTAAATGATCAAAGAAAGAAGAAAGAAAAATCGAATTGCCTTAATCATCTCAACAAGAAGCATAAGAACTTATAGTGCGATTTCAACTTCAATCCCTCAACATGATTTAGGTAACATTCATCACATTATGAAACTTGCAAAAGAGGTATAATCAACTCATTCAATTTCTTTTCAATTCACTATTCGTTTAAGCATGCAATTGTCATCAAACTCAATTCACAAGTAGCGATTATCATAGAAATCATTTCAATTCCTTAGAAGCACAAAATTTTCAAAATTTTTCAATTTTTATGGGTTTTTCAAACTCTTTTTCATGCAATACAATAATGAAACGTGCAACAATATAATGAACATGCAAAATAGTCTCGATAGAAGCAATCATAGTGAGTAAGAGTTATTACAACTTTTAGTCACACCCCACCCCATACTTGGAACAAACATTGTCCCTAATGTTCAAATAAAAGAAAGAAAAGAAGAAAAGAAAAAGAAACTCACAAAATGGTGGTGGAGCGGCTAAAGCTATCGGTCATCATCATCATCACTGCGGCGTTGGTGGAGGCGGGAATGGAGAGAAGCTAGGGTCGTAGTACCGCCCAAACTGCTGGCGGTAGACGTCTCTCATCATATGATCGAGGTCATCCAGGCGTCCATCTCTAGCATCGGCTCGGATCTCCAATGCTCCTACTCTCTCAGAAAGGCCAGTAGCCCAATCCGGCATCTACTCATACCATCCCGGGGCTTGGCTATACCACCCTGGAGCGTCGGACGGTGCTGGTGCTGATGGCTGCTGTGAGGACCATGGAGGTGGAGCTCCGTACCATGTAGGAGGCGTATCCATCCAAGTGGGTCTCTCACTCACGCTGGCGCGGCGAGAAGACGAACCTGAAGCTCTGGCTGGACGTGGAGAACGTCTAGGCACATCAGAAGCAATATCCGGCTGATCCGGAAACGTGCCAAACTCCTGCTCTGCTCCTCCTCCTCCCTCATACTGATCCCTCATCTCCTCCTCCTCAACTACTGGCGGTGGTGGGATATACGGAGGAGCTGCAATCCTGTTCGCATGCATAGCTGCGAACGTAGCCTTCCAATTATGGCATCCAGCCATAATGGAGTACTTTGGGAGCCACTCAATGCCCCTCCCTGTCCTGCTCTCCCAAGGCATGGTTGCGTAAGGCGGACCTCTATGGGTAGGGAATATAAGGCCTCTAGTCATGAAGGCCTGGAGTCCTAGGGGTACAGCTGGTATGCGTGTGCATGCAGAAAAATCAACCCCCAACATCCTAGCAAGGTGGGTAACTATCCCACCATATCCAATGTTCCCCGCCCTCTTGTTCTTAAGTTTGCTCATGGTAGCAGCTAAGAGGGTGACGCAGTCAACAGGGCGCCCATACAACATAGAATACAGAAGGAAGAGCTCATCCGTCTTGATCTTCTGAGGTGTCTCCGTCCTAGGAAAGAGACACTCAGAAAGAACACGGTGAGTAATCTTCAAGGCTAAGTGGTACATCAACTTAGCCTTGGTATCAGCAGGTTGCCAGCGGTCCTCGCTGGCGTAAATCATAGCTACCTCCTCCCAAAAGTCTTTGGCGTAAACGCCACTAGGAAAACGACCATTGAAGGTCTCTTGGAACCCAAAGAAGGCTCCAAACTCACGGATGGTAAAATCATAGTTTCTTTCCATAAGGCGGAAAGAAACGGTCCTATCCACATGGCTGTGCTCGAAAGACGTCACAACCTCTCTCGTTATCTCCTCATAAGCGTCCTCTTGGATAGCCGAGAAGACGATAAGACCGGCTCTATCCAAGAGCCAAGTAAGGTCATCTACTATGTTTAGAGGAACTAGATCCTCCAACCATAGATACCTAGGTCCGATATCTGCCCTCTTATGGATCCTCTCGAGTGCATCGAGATGATCCTCGTGAATGGTGGGTACTCTAGGGCTAGGAGGTGCGGGTGATGAAGGCGATGATGGAGGTGAAGGGGAGGAAGGTGGTGGTGCTCTAGAGGATGAAGAGGAAGATGGGTTACCCTTCCTCTTTTTGTTCTGCTCATTCTTCTTCTCCTTAATCCTCCCTGAAACTCTCCTAACAAAATCCATCACTGTTCAAAATCACGGTCTGTTCTTGGTATTTCCACGGCCGTGGAACTGACAGAGACCGTGATTCGTCTCGACTTTTCTCAAAAATCCACAAACAGCACTCAAACTCAGCAATCAGGCAGCCCTAGTCTAATTCCTTCCAATTTCAATCAGTTCTCCTAAAATTTCTAGCAAAAACGAACCCAAATTGACGAAGATAGAGAAGAGCGAAAAAAACCTAGGTTTCGGATTTTAAAATCCGAATTGTGTGTTCCTTGGTGATTTGCCGCTCGATTCGTTGCTTGGATCTCGTTAGTGGTCGAATTTGCTTCAATTTGGAACGAAGAATCGTTGAAAACGATTAACGAACGGAGATTTGAGGTGAAGGGCATGGAATCGGTGAGAGAGGGTCGTGGAATTGGGTTTTTGGTAAGTTTTTGTGAAGAACGTTGTTTATATAGTGGCCGGCAAAATTTTTGAAAACCACGGTCTATCGGGGGGTTCCACGGCCGTGGAAATGTACGGAACCGTGATTTTGGTGATTTTTCAAAGGCTTTTGGAAATTACGGTTACTGTAGCTATCACGACCGTGGTTTAGGCCGTGGAACTCTCTGTAATGCTCCAAAGTCCAAGTTTTGTCACTTTTCTTCAAAATAACTCTTCCTTTTTCCTTTTCCACCGTTCCTACATCCAAAAACACGAACATACCGGAAGGAATCGAAGGCAAAACAAAGCAAAAACGTCTAAACTAAGCTAAACTATGAATCGAAAACAAAAACGTCAATGCAATACCTTGGGTTGCCTCCCAAGAAGCGCTTTGTTTAAGGTCCGTAGCTAGACCATTCTCGCACTTATTCGAGTGCGGTAGGCGCGAACTCTTCAGCTTGGAGTTCCGGCGTATACTTCTTGAGTCGTTGACTGTTCACCTTAAAGCTTCTGCCCGCTTCACCCCATACTTCAACTGCACCATGGGGGAAAATACGCTTAATTAGAAAAGGTCCGGTCCAACGAGATTTAAGCTTACCTGGAAAGAGACGAAGCCTTGAATTGAAGAGGAGAACTTGATCTCCTTCTTTGAAGTCCTTTGGAATGATATGCTTATCATGCCAACACTTTGCTCTCTCCTTGTAAATCTTGGCGTTCTCATAGGCATTCAAGCGGAGTTCTTCAAGCTCATTAAGGTTCAAGAGACGCTTCTCTCCCGCTTCCTTCATGCTGAAATTCAACCATTTGACAGCCCAAAACGCCTTATGCTCCAACTCTACCGGTAAGTGACAAGACTTCCCATACACAAGGTTGTATGGTGTGGTTCCTATGGGAGTCTTGTACGCAGTCCGGTATGCCCACAATGCGTCATCAAGCTTCAAAGACCAATCCTTCCTAGTCCTTGAAACCGTCTTCTCTAGAATTCCTTTGATCTCCCGATTTGAGATCTCAACTTGTCCACTTGTTTGTGGGTGATAAGGGGTGGCGATCTTGTGAGTAACCCCATACTTAGCTAGAAGAGCTTCAAAGCGCCGGGCAATGAAGTGAGAACCTCCATCACTAATGATAGTCCTTGGTGTCCCAAATCGTGGGAAGATGGTTTTGTTAAAGAACTTAACCACCACCATGGCATCATTGGTGGGAGATGCAATCGCTTCCACCCATCTAGAAACGTAATCCACCGCCAAGAGTATGTATTGGTTTCCACAAGATGATGGAAACGGTCCCATAAAATCTACTCCCCAAACGTCGAAAATCTCCACCTCTTGGATGTTATTGAGAGGCATCTCATTCCTCCTAGAGATATTACATGTTCTTTGACAAGCATCGCAGCAAGAAACAAAGGATTGCACATCTCTAAATAAAGTAGGCCAAAAGAATCCAGATTGCAATACCTTTGCGCTAGTCTTGTTCGAACTAGCGTGTCCTCCACAAGGTAGTGAATGACAATGGCGGATGACACTTTGCATCTCATCTTCCAGCACACATCGCTGAATGATGCCATCCGGACCTCTCTTAAAGAGGAGAGGTTCATTCCAAAAGTATTCCCGAACATCCTTACAAAACTTCTTTCTTTGTGCGTAGGATAATCCGGGTGGTATCTTCTGGCAAACCAAATAGTTAACAAAATCAGCAAACCATGGTTCGTTACCTTTGGAGATCACATCGATGCACTCCTCAATAATGTGTAGGTGTTCGTCCGGGAAGGAGTCATCTATAGGTAAGTGGTCATCCTCTAGATGTGTTAGGCGACTCAAATGATCCGCAACAAAATTTTCTGAACCTTTCTTGTCGCGGATCTCTAGATCGAATTCTTGTAGGAGAAGAATCCATCTAATTAGCCTTGGCTTCGCATCCTTCTTTGCAAGGAGGTCCGGATCGCAACATGATCCGTGTAGACAATCACCTTTGCACCTACAAGATAAGAGCGAAACTTGTCAATAGCATAGACAATGGCTAGGAATTCTTTTTCCGTAGTGGCATAGTTGAGCTGCGCTCCACCTAGCGTCTTGCTAGCATAGTATATGGCATGGGTTCGCCCTTCCTTTCTTTGTCCAAGAACAACTCCTATAGCTACGTCACTAGCATCGCACATAACCTCAAAGGGAAGAGTCCAATCCGGAGGTTGGATAATAGGTGCTGAAATTAGAGCTTGCCGAATGGTGTTAAACGCATCCAAACATTCCTGCGAAAACTCAAAAACTGCATCCTTCATCAATAGATTAGTGAGCGGTTTTGATATTTTAGAGAAGTCTTTAATGAAACGTCTATAAATCCAGCATGTCCTAGGAAACTTCTTATCCCTTTCACCGAAGTTGGGGGAGGAAGCTTTTCTATAGTCTCTATTTTCGCCTTATCCACCTCTATCCCTCTACTAGAGATTAGGTGTCCTAAAACAATTCCTTCCTTTACCATAAATTGACACTTCTCCCAATTAAGAACTAGATTAGTGTCTTCACATCTTTGTAAAACAAGAGCAAGGTTAGAAAGACAATTGTCAAAAGAGGAACCGTATACGGAGAAGTCATCCATGAAGACCTCCATGATTTCCTCAATGTATTCGGAGAAGATGGCCATCATGCACCTTTGAAAGGTGGCTGGGGCGTTGCAAAGCCCGAACGGCATTCTCCTATAAGCGAGCGTACCCCATGGGCACGTGAATGTGGTCTTCTCCTGATCGTCCGGGTGTATCGGAATCTGAAAGAAACCACTATAACCGTCAAGATAGCAAAAGTGTGAATGTTGCGCTAACCTTTCAAGCATTTGATCGATGAAGGGTAGTGGGAAGTGATCCTTCCTTGTCGCGTTGTTAAGCTTGCGGTAGTCAATACACATCCGCCATCCCGTTACGGTTCGGGTAGGAATGAGTTCGTTGTTCTTGTTCGTGATGACCGTCATTCCTCCCTTCTTCGGAACTACTTGAACCGGACTCACCCACTTACTATCGGAGATAGGATAGATGATACCTGCATCAAGAAGTTTAAGAATTTCCTTCTTGACAACCTCCTTCATGGTCGGATTCAACCGCCTTTGAGGTTGTCTTGAAGTCCTAAAGTCTTCCTCCATTAATATTTTATGCATGCATAGGGAGGGTTTGATTCCTACTAAGTCTTCTATAGTATAGCCTAAAGCTTTCCTATGTTTCCTAAGGACAACCATAAGCTTGCTATGTTCATCTATGGTTAGATCGGAACTAACAATAACTGGATAAGTAGAGTTAGATCCTAGAAAAGCGTACCTTAGATGAGTAGGAAGTGGCTTTAGTTCCATTGCTTTCGGAGCTTCCAATGGTTCTTGAGGAGCATCCGATGACTCCTTAGAAGTGTCTAAGGGTGTAGAGGGTGTGGGAGAAGAATCAAAAGAAGTTGAAGAAGTGGCACGATCATCTCCTTCCACGGCCAAAATTACGGTTTCCATACACCCTCCACGGCCGTGGTTTAGGGCGTGGAAAGTGGTTACGGTTGCTCTGCCTCCTCCACGACCGTGTAACCCTCTGGAGTGAGCCACGTTTTGGGTGGTGAGATCCACGGTCGTGGAATATAGTGTATGGCCGTGGATTCTCACGTTTTCTGCCTCGTCGTGGAGCTTCTCAAATTCCACTTCACCCACTTCTTCTTGTGCTTCTAAGGCTTCAATTGCCTCATTGCACTCCTCTTCTTCCCCTACATTCGTTAGACTCATAGTAATGACCTTTTGCAAAGGATCTTTGAAGAGAATAGCACTTACCTCCTCTCTAGACAACCCCTCTTCATCTTGGATATTGAATATATCCTCATCAAAGATTGGCTCCTTCATTAGAGTGGAAAGAATGAACTCTACCTTCTCTTCTCCTATGTCAAAAGCGAGTCTAGCATTCTTGCAATCGACTATGCAGCCGGAAGTTGCAAGAAATGGTCTTCCGAGTATGATCGGGACCGGACTATATGCAGGAATGTCAAGCACAACAAAATCAATGGGAACAAAGAATTTACCTAGCTTGACTGGGACGTCTTCTACAATACCGACGGGGCGAGTGATGGATCGATCCGCTATGTACAACGTCATTTTTACCGGTTTAGGGTCGCCTAAACCGATCTTCCTACATAATGCAAGTGGTATGATGCTCACACTTGCTCCCAAGTCACATAACGCATCATATGTGACATCTCCCACTCCTATGGGAATGCAAAACGACCCCGGATCCTTTAGCTTGGGGGGCATTTTCGCCTTCATGGTTTTGATGAGATCCGAAGAATCCGAACTCATCTTAACCTCACCGAAATCTTCTAGCTTTCTCTTGTTGGAGAGGAGCTCCTTCAAGAACTTGCCATAAGCCGGCATGCCTACAATAGCATCAATAAAGGGTATATTAATATGCAGCTTGCTCATGAGTTCTATAAACTTACCAAACTATTTATCTAGGCGCGCTCTCGCTCTAGATTGAGGGAATGGTAGGGGAGGTTTGTAAGCTGGAGGAGGAACGTAGACATCTTCCTTCTCCTTCCCCTTCTCTTTGTCTTTCTCAACGGGGACTTCAACAAATTTAGGCTGCGGATCGGTGGTAGTCACTCCGTCTTTCCTGGAAGTTTCCCTTGATTCCTAGGAACTTCCTCCGCATGGCTGAACATTTGGTTTTCTAAAACCTTTTGGGCTTTATCAACCTTAGAAATTTGATCATCAACCTTAATGATGCGGTTCTCCAAACCTTGAAGCTTTCCCAAAATCGTTTCCAACATGGGGTCGGGCTTCTCCTTCCCCGAAGTGTTTCCTCCATTAGATGTTTGCCCCTGGCTTTTCAAAGGAGTAGAGGAAGAGGAAGGTGGAGTTAGTGAATTCGAATTGGAAGGATAAGAGTTACCGGAGTTTTGTTGATTGGAGCGCCAATTGTTGTTGTTTGAACCCCGATTGTTGTTCCAATTGTTGTTCCGGTTGTTGTTATTTCCATTCCAATTATTCCGGTTGTTGTTCTGGTTATTGTTGTTGTTGCGGTTTGTGTTCTCACCGCTATTGTTGTTGTTGCCCAAATAGCCAACATCCTTTCCTTGTTGCTTCGGAAAGTTGGTCTTGATAGCCTCCTTCAACTCTTTGATCTCATTGTTGAGGGAGAAAATTTGATTTTGAGCTTCATGTGTGAGCTTCGCTCCTTGCTCCACACGATTTCCCTCCACTTTCCGGTAGGAATACTTCTCTATGACCCTTGCTTGCTTCTCAATGAAGTCCCAAGCGTCATCTTCTCTCATGTCCATGAATGTTCCACATGAGAGGGATTGGAGCTTGAATTGTGTCTCCACATCCAGCCCCTTGTAGTAAATCTCCAGCAATGCAAGCTTGGATATGCCATGATGAGGGCAATCCAATAACAAGTCCTGAAACCTTTCCCAAGATTGAAACAAACTTTCGTTAGATCTCATGGAAAATGCATTAATCTTACATCTAAGTTCCGCCATTTTGGATGGCGGAAAGAACTTAGTGAGAAACTCCGCGGAAAGGTCTTCCCATGTATCTAGCTTCCCATTAGGAAGAGCTTGGTACCAAGACAATGCTTTCCCCTTCAAGGAGAAGAAGAAAGGCTTGAGCTTATAGTTGTTGGTAGTCGCGTTCTTCGGCCTCATTGTCTCCATCATACACTCAAAGTTTTGCAAGTGTTGGTGTGGAAATTCAGCGCTTGTCCCGCCAAATTGGTTTTGGCGAACAAGAGTAATAACTTGAGGGTTGAAGCTAAACCCTTGTACATCATCAGCATCAAAGTTCACACCTAAACGGCGTGGTTGTTGCGTTGGATCCATCCTTTGGCCAAGAGTTCTTGGCTCCGCATCCACACGTTCGATCCTTGCATTCCTAGGTGGAACACGGCGATTAGCAGCTGCCCGTGGATGGAATGGATTCACATTGATCGTGGAATCAATTTCCTCTAGCGGTGGCATGGAGGAATCACTATCATCAGCGGATGAATGACCCCTATTTGACCTTAAAGGTCTCCTTGAGGATTTCTTGCTCCCCTTATTCTTAAGGTTGCTTAGTTCTATCCTCATCTGGAACATCATATCTTTTAGATCGTCAACTTGAGATTGATGACGATCCATTTCATCTCTACGTGTCCTCTCACTCCATTGGAGTTGAGCTTCTTTCTCCGCTAGCTCCGATTGAAGATCACGTTCGTTTTCTTCAGCCATCTGCTTTTCCTTACGCTTTTGCCTTAAAGTTCTCTCAAGCTCTTGATCAAAAGGCAAGAGGTCTCCGGTGTTCCTAGACCTGCGCATGCACTTGAAAAGATATCAAATAACAAGGGAGAAACTCCCAAACTTGACAACCAAAAACGGAATTCGGCCTAGACCAAATCCCCGGCAACGGCGCCAAAAACTTGTTCGCCACTTAGCGTGCGTGCAAATAAGCTTTAAATTTATAAAACTAGAAATCAAGCAAGCGAACCCGCAGTGTACGGATCGACGTAGTTAAGCAAGAATTCCAGAGTATCGAACACTGGGATTTGGGGGGAACAAATTCAATTGTAGATTATCAAGCAAATAAATGTAAGAGCTTTTCGAATTATTGAGAAAACAACAATCCTAAAGATCCAGGAATCCAGCTGTGGCAATCGATTCAAGATATACTAATGATATAAGGACAGAGTTAAGATATGCAAAGGTATGCTAATGTAAGGTAATCGTACGGTGAAGTTCCAAAAACCTTATATGACTCACCTACAAGACTCTCTCTATAAAGGTTGTTGAGGCTTCAATATAGAAAGGTTCTAAAGATAAGAATTAATGTCAAATACCCAAACTTGTAATCCAAGGATCAAGACTAACTAAACCGATTACGGTTGTGACACTCACAATCGAGGTAGAGGTTTTTGAGGCTTCACTACCACTTAGAAAAGGCAAGCCAAGACTAAGTTAAAGCAAATCTTTAACTTTGGATTAAAGTAAAAGCAAGTTCGTAACTTAACACAAAATTACGGCTAGTTCTTGAGTTCCACGGCCGTGGAAGCTCAAGAACAGACCGTGGATTAGGGTTCGTCGGCGATTCTCTCTAACTCTCAGGATCCAATCTGTTTACGAGCGATCTATCATCATCTAAGCCACAACTATCAACCCTTCACCTTAGAATTGTTAAGGGTTTTTAGCCAACAATAGTCATATTGATATCAAATTCAAGAATTGAAAGATTGAAAGATGAAAACTTCCGAAAACCTTCAATAAACTTCAAATCAATCTCAAAGTCACAATCAAGAACAATAATCGTCACTAGATTCGGAATAGAACAAACAAACACAAATCTTAGATAAGAAGGAAGAACGGGATATCAATCCGTCTTCTAAATCAAACCTAAGCAAGAAGCGAATTCTCCTTGCGAACAATCTTCCGAATCTTCGATCTTCCGTCAATCCGGAAATCGCCAATAACAATGCACCAAAAATCTCTCAAAAATATCTCCGCCATATGCGAAATTAGGGCAATTCCAAGCGCAAGTGTATGTGTAAAGCGAGGTCTAAGCAGAGGTGACGGAATCTCCCTTCGTCCGTCCTTTTATAGTGTAAGATAAAATATTGGCCCGGTCCAATTGCGTAGAAGATCGTGGCTTAAAGTGTGGCGAAAAAGATTGCCAAGATCACGGTCGTGGAAGGGTTCCACGGCCGTAATTTAGAGCGTGGAAATCAACACAGTTTGAACCACCTTCTCCACGGCCGTAGAAGTTACTGGAATGAACCACGCTTCCCTAGCCATGGTTCCACGGCCGTGGACTTGAACGTGGAAAGTGGTACGGCCGTATTTTAGAGCGTGGTTTAGGGCAAGAACGTGATTCTTCCCTAGCCTCGTACATTCCTCAAGTTGGCACTCCCTTAGCTCCTAGGAATGTCCTCAATCCATGGACATTGCTCAACAACTCCATCCTTGCTCAATTCCGTTCGGAAATAGCTCTCAATCACCTATAATCAACATAAAGCTTGTGTAGTCTCTATATCGACATTATAGAAAAACTAGCTCACAAATGCATCAATGCTCAATCAATGACTATCAATATGAATCAAATACACTTAGAAAACGTGCCTAAAATATCACAATATTTCATGCTAACAATCACTAGGGAGTTTGTGGTTTCCTTCGAGCATAGTCACGTAGACAGGACAGTTTCTTTCCGGCTGATGGAGAGAAACTATGAGTTTTCGATTAGAGAGTTTGGAGCCTTCTTTGGGTTCCACGAGACCTTTAATGGTCGATTCCCTAGTGGCGTATACGCCAAGGATTTCTGGAAGGAGATTGCGATGATCTACGCCAGCGAGGACCGCTGACAGCCTGCTGATACCAAGGCTAGATTGATCTATCATCTAGCCTTGAAGATTGCCCACAGAGTACTTTCTGAGTGTCTCTTCCCTACGACGGAGAAACCTCAGAAGATTAAGACAGATGAGCTGTTTCTGCTTTACAGCATGTTATATGGTAGGCCTGCTGACTGCGCCACCCTCTTAGATGCTACTATGAGCAAGCAAAAGAATAAGAGGGCTGGCAACATTGGATACGGTGGGATGGTCACCCACCTTGCTAGACAGTTAGGGGTAGACTTCTCAGCATGCACACGCATTGCAGCTAGACCCCTAGGACTACATAGCCTCATGACTAGAGGCATCATCTTCTCCACACATAGAGGTCCACCATATGCTGCTATGCCTTGGGAGAGTAGGACTGAGAGAGGTATTGAGTGGCTCCCTGAGTATTCCATTATGGCTGGACGCCATAACTGGAAGGCGATGTTCACTGCCATGCATGCGAACAGATTAGTAACCCCTCCCTATGTTCCACCACCACCAGTTGTAGAGGAGGAGATGAGAGGGGATGACGAGTTTGAGGGAGGAGGAGCTGATCATGACTTTGGTACATTCCCGGATCAGCCGGATGCAGTTCCTGACCTTCCTAGACACTCTCCCCGCCCTACTAGAGCTTCAAGTTCTTCCTCTCGCCATGCTAGTGTGAGCGAGAGGCCTACTTGGATGGGGGATCCTCCTTCATGGTATAGCACTCAGTCGGATTGGATGGGAGCTCCACCGCCCTGGCATGCACAGCCGCCACCTGCACCAGCACCTTCAAATGTACCGGCGTGGTACAGCCAGCCGCCTGGTTGGTACGAGCAGTTGCCAGGATGGGCTACCGACCTTTCCGATAGGGTTGGAGCATTGGAGATTCATGTTGATGCTAGGGATGCACGAGCCGACGATCTTGACCACATGATGAGAGATGTTTACCGCCAGCAGTTCGGGCGGCACTATGATCCCGGCTTCTCCCCGTTTCCACCACCGCCTTCACCTCAGTGATGACGTTGATGATTGACCATTTTAGCCGCTCCACCACCATTTTGTGAGTTCTTTTTCCTTCTTTCTTTTTTCTTCTTTTTCTTTTTGAACATTAGGAACAATGTTTGTTCCAAGTATGGGGTGGGGTGTGACTAATAGTTGTAATAACTCTTACTCACTTTTGTATGCTTTTATTGAGACTACCTTGCATGTTCATTCTATTGTTACACGTTTCATTATTGCATTGCATGAAAAAGCTTTTGAAAAACCCATAAAAATTGAAAAATTTTGAAAATTTTGTGCTTCTAAGGATAGAGATGAGTTCTATGATAATCACTACTTGTGAATTGAGTTTTGATGACAATCGCATGCATAAACAAATAGTGAATTGAAAAGAAATTGAATGAGTTGATTATTCTTCTTTTGCAAGTTTCATAATGTGATGAATGTTACTTAAATCATATTGAGAAATCAAGGTTGAAATCACATGATAAGTTCTTATACTTCTTTTTGAGATGATTAAGGCAATTCGATTTTCTTTCTTCTTTCTTTGATCATTTAGCCCCTCATTGAAATAATGACCTCCCTTACCTATCCGGGAATTTGGAGGAGTTGATATTTGGCATGTTTGATGTGGGAGGGCCATGAAAGCAATTATTTGCATTCAAAAGAATAGAAAGAAATCATAGGTTTGGGGAAGTCAATCATGATGATGAGTAACTCGGCACCATTCACATAGCCGGGTGTTTGTGTCTTGCCAAAGTCGGATTGAGCGATATTCCTAGCGGATTATGGTATGTGCATCAAGGGTTTGAGGCATCTCGCAAAATTGAGAACCGCCAATCTCATAGGCTTCGGTTTTTGTGCACCTCTATCCATAACTCCAAAAGTTAAGTTGAAAAATGAATTGAAAAGGAGAGAGCGAAGCTCTAAGTTGAAAGTGCTGCGGAAACCGCAAGAGAAAAAGAAAAGAGTAGTTATCCACTTTCCCGGATTCATGCACCACATTCCTTAAAGTTTTCCTTCCCTTTCCGCATTCTAGACCTTGTTTGAAAGTCCTTAAGATCAAGAGAATGATATATGACTTGGTGATCTAAATTAAAGTTTTTTATGATTGATTTTGATAATGTTTGAAGGTTATGATGCTTACATGGAAGTTTGATCAAATTCATGAGCTTCCTTTACTCTTTACTCTTTGATTATGAATATGAAAGTCTTATAAATGAATGAAGCAAGATTTGAGAATGATCTATTGATTAGGAAGCACATTCATCTAAAAGAAGTTTTGTTTTTGAGAGTATATCCATATTTCATCCTAACTTGAGTTTTAAAGCTTTTGAAAGACCTTGCTTAGGGACAAGCAAGTGGCAAGTATGGGGTTATTTGTTAGCATGAAATATTGTGATATTTTAGGCACGTTTTCTAAGTGTATTTCATCCATATTGGTAGTCATTGATAAAGCATTGAAGCAATTGTGAGTTAGTTTATCTATATTGTCGATATAGAGGTCTACATAAGCTTTGTGTTGATTGTAGGCAATTAAGAGCTAAAACCAGACGAATCGAGGGAGAATGGAGATGGATTGAGCATGTCCAAGGATTGAGGACATCACTAGGAGCTAAGGAAGATGCTAAGTTGAAGAATGACACAAGACAAAGGAGAATTACGAGCTACTTGTGTTCCACGCTCTAAAATACGGCCGTACTAGAGTCCACGCTCTAAACCACGGCCGTGGAACTTTGGCAAGACAAGCGTGGAGCATTCAAGAGGGTTACACGGTCGTGGAATTTGTGACAAACCGTGATGAGTTTCCACGCTCTAAACCACGCTCTAAACCACGCTCTAAACCACGGGCGTGGAATTTTAGGAAACCGTGATTCTGGCGATCTTTTAACGTACAATTTGAAGCCATGATCTTTTACGCAATGGGCTGGACTCATATTTTATCTTGCCCTATAAAAGGACGGGAAGAGAGAGATTCCATCACCTTCGCTTACACCTCCGCTTAGACTTTGCCGACGCTCATTGCACGTGCCGAGGGTTTCAAGTTGGACGTGTGGAGATTGCTATTTCGCAACGGAGATTTGCGAAGAGTTGAAGATTTGGAAGCTACGCTTTTATCCTTAGATTTGATTAGAAGACGGATTGACATCCCGTTCTTCGTTCTTATCAAGGACTGTGATTGTTTGTGTTATTCTGAATCTACTTACATCATTGTTCTTGTTTGTGGATTTGAGATTGATTTGAGATTTATTCAAGGTTTTCGAAGGTTTTCATCTTTCATTCTTTTAAATCTTGAATTTGATATCGTAATGACTATTGTTGGCTAAAACCCTTTAGCAATTCTAAGGTGAAGGGTTGATAGTTGTGGCTTAGATGATGATAGATCGATCGTAAACAGATTGGACCCTGAGAGTTAGAGAGAATCGTCGACGCACCAAAATCACGGTGTGTTCTTGAGTTCCACGGCCGTGGAATCTCAAGATCCACCCGTAATTTACCCTAGTTTACGAACCTTGCTTTCACTTTAATCCAAAGTTAAAGATTTGCTTTAACTTAGTCTTGGCTTGCCTTTCTAGGTGGTAGTGAAGCCTCAACAACCTCTACCTCGATTCCGAGTGTCACAACCTTAATCGGTTTAGTTAGTCTTGATCCTTGGATTACAAGTTTGGGTATTTGATATTAATTCTTGCCTTTAGATCCTTTCTATACTGAAGCCTCAACAACCTTTATAGAGAGTGTCTTTAGTTAAGTCACATAAAGCCTTGGAACTTCACCGTACATTGCTTTACATTCGTATACCCTTGCAAACCTCAACTCTGTCCTTATATCTTTAGTATATCTTGAATCGATTGCCACAGCTGGATTCCTGGATCTTTAGGATTTTTGTTTTCCCAATATTTACAAAAGCTCATACATTTACTCGCTTGACAATTCTATAATTGGATTTAACCCCCCAAATCCCTGTGTTCGATAATCTGGAATTCTTGCTTAACTATATCGATCCGTACACTGCGGGTTCGCTTGCTTGATTCTAGTTTTATAAATTTAAAGCTTATTTGCACGCACTCTAAGTGGCGAACAATTAGCTACTAGAAACTATTCTCTCGAGCTTATTTGAGGGTCGCTCAAGAAGAGTTGGAGTAAGACCTCCATAAAGGTACGACTTTAAGAATATGGTTGGTTATGCTCTACATGTTGCTGAAGAGGGGGATACTCATGAACCATCCACCTATAGAGAAGTTCTATTTGGGTCTCACAGTGGTTTGCAACAATGAGAGATGAGATGAAGTCGCATCATAAGAATCAGACTTGAGAGTTAGTCATACCGCCTAGAGAGATAAATGTTGTTACTTACAAATGGGTTTTCAAGAAGAATGAAAGGACGTTGCCCGCTAAAGAGGTCAGTTATAAGGCTCGAATTGTTGCAAGATGTTTTCATAAAGAGAGGGAGTGAATTACAATGATATTTTGTTGCTGGTAGTCAGGCATACCTCCATCAAAGTGTTACTAATAATGGTGGCATATCAGAATTTAGAACTCGAACAACTTGATGTAAATACAAATTTCTTATATGGAGAGTTAAAAGAAGAAATATACATTGATTCAACCAGATGATTTCCAAGTTCCAATAAAAGAAAACTATGCCTACAAGTTAAAGAAGTCTTTAGATAAACTTAAGTAGTCTTTGAGGCAGTGGAACAACAAATTTGGTAGCTATATGATAGAGATTGGTTACGATATAAGTGTTTATGATTGTTGTGTGTACTACAACAATTCGAAGGATGGAACTCATATCTGTATGATCTTGTATATAGATGATATGCTAATAGGTGCAAATAACATGTATGCCATTTAGAAACTAGAGGATCTCCTAAGTGTTGAGTTTGATATTAATGATTTGGGATTAACTTAAAAAATTCTTGAAATGGAGATTCTTAGAGCTAGGGGTCTTAATAAGTTTTTCTTATCACAAAAAGGCTACATTGTAAAGATGTTGGTAAGGTTCGGAATGTCATCAACAAAGCCTATTGATACAACTAATGTTGCTAACATCCATCTTACCTCTCTGTTTTCACCTCAATGATGAGGAGAAAGAGTATATGTCGCAAATCCCTTATACTAATGCAATATGGAGTTTGCTATATGTCATGGTTTGCACAAGACCAGATGTAGAACAAGTTGTTAGTGTCGTGAGTTGGTTCATGGGGCAACCAAGAAAAGAACACTGGAAAGTTGTGAAGAGGATATTTTGGTACCTTAGAGGTACATCTGACATTGAGATTGTTTTTAGGAATGGCACACAGTGTTCGGACATAAGGTACTTTGACTTTGATTATCTATGAGATATTAATACTAGAAGATCTATGACCGGTTATGTTTTCACTCTTGGTGATTCTGTTATGAGTTGGAAGACAACTTTACAACCCATGGTCACTTTGTCTACCACATAAAACCCGAAACCCGAAACCCGAAACCCGAACCCGAACCCGAACCCGAACCCAAACCCGAACCCGAAACCCGAAACCCGAACCCGAATTCGAGTTCATGCCATTAACAAAAGTAGCTAAAGAGGGAATTTGGTTAATGGGTTAATTAGTAATCTAGGTATACATCACGAATTGACTTTTGTATAATGTGGCAGTTTGAGTACAATATATTTGACCAATGATCAGGTTTATCATGAGAAGACTAAGCATTTAAACGTTACACATTATTTCTTGAGAAATGAAAAGAGGATCAAGGTGAAGAAATTATGTACTACTATTAATCTTGTTAACATGTTCACCAAGGCGGTACCCCATAGCAAGTTCCAACAATGTTTGGACTTGTTAAATATCAAAAGTTGTTGAGTGCACAATGGGCACATATGGATAGAAAAAGATGAGTTATAGTTTGGGCATTGAATAATGCATCTGATATGTTTATGAGGTTTCACGTCAAGGTGGAGATCTGTTGATATCCTTGAATGTCACACTTCGCAGATTCAATCCAAGGTTCTGGGGGGGGGTTCCCGTCCCTTTTACTTGGGGGTCTGGGGTATAGTCGCCCTTAGGTCTGGAGCGGGGTATCATACTTGGTGACCAAATATTATCCAAGGTTTCGTTATCTATATATTGTAGCATTTTCTCTGCCTCCAACCATTTGCTTATTTGTAATCCGAAACTCATAATAAAATCTCTCTGAAAGTAGACGTAACCATTATTGGGTGAACCACTATAAATCTGCGTTTCTTTCGTTCTTGTTTGTTGAATTTTGTTATTTCTCATAATTCCGCACAACAACAACAACAATGGATTCCCTTAAGTTTAAATGGGGACCCCCACTTCTTTATCAACTTTGGAGAAACCACCGTTTTGACCACCCACGTGTACCACCAACTACACAATCCTTTTGAACACGTTTGGATCATTTCTGGATCAATTGGAGGCGCTGTTATTCCTCCTTTCATATTTGATTTTGTTTGCTTAACGAAACCCTAAATCTTCCTTTCTTTTCATCAACGTGAACAACTTATCCCTTCGTGGATTAGAAAATGAGATGTTTTATCTTTTAAATCCAAGAGCGAACCTCTCCGATCCATCAGTATTTTTAGATATGGTCCATAGATATTTGTACTAAGTACCAATCATATCCAAAATATCCAAGAAAAACGGGCTCTCTTTCGTAGGAGTCAATAAAGTTCTCAAGTTGTCATTGTGTTTGCCTTCATTTGGTCTTCCCACTTCAGCCTCGAAGTTCACCGTCCGTTCGGAGCTCTCAAAGTTATCAACAAACATTTTAAGTTTGATGCTCCTGATTATTTTTTTCCAATTTTTGGTGTGTGAATCAATCAGATGATGGATAACCTTGTCATTTGGTTTATTTGAATGGGGAGATCGTGATCCACGGAGCTGGATTTTTCTCGGGGATCTTTCACCAAATTAAAACTTGGGTAACTCGCTACTAGATAAATGTCATGTTGTAACCGTTAAAATTAGTTACTTAAGGCTTCAAAACTGTTACAGTAAGACTTGTGTAATGGATTATGCTCAGTAACAATAACTTGCCTTGCAATAGGTATGTAGCAACGAAGATGAACTCTACTGTAAAAATCAAGTCCAAAACAATTACAATAGACATGTAACTATTACTATAGGTGCAACCATTACAAAAAATAAATTATCATTACAATAGATCTTACCATTACAATATTGATAGACCCGTTACCAAGGGACAACCATTACAAAAAGTAGACACTTGTCACTTTACATAGAACCATTGCCATATGATCTATAATGGTTACCACAATACCTGATGTGTACAACTAATTAGATAATTTATAAATTGTACAAATTTCGTACAAAATACTATTAATAATCCATAGATAAATATTTTAAATGTCAAATTAGATTATTCATTAAATTCTAATGTAACAAAGGCATAAAGTGTATGTACATCATCATGTCCCAAAATAAAGTTAAGTATTTGTCAAAAGTATGGGCAATATGTCATCTTGTAGCACAAACATATATAGTCTTCTAATTACATAAATTTTCATATTTGCCCAAAAACCTAATGGTTGATCACATAATCAACCCAAAAATTACTTGCAAAAAATGCTAGCCATGAATCCTGCTTGAACTTCATCATTCGTTATCTTCGTCCTGCAATAGTTCAAATACCATATCAAACACTATTCCAACGCTATAACAACTACAAGAACTCAACATTAGTAAGCAAACTTTATTCCAAACCAACAACAACAACAACAACAACAACAACAACAACTCAAATTGTCAAACTGATACAAAATCAAAAACTTAAGCAACATCCGTAAGTCAAAGTAGAACAACAAGTTTGTTGTTTTAGTAGAACAACAATAAAAATAACTCAATAATAATATACACATCATCCCTAGAACAACGATAACAATAATCATAAGTCAGCATTCCTAGAACAACAATGACCGTAAGTAAAAACACAATACCAATATACACCAGCAACCTTATAACATAAGCAACATCCATAAGTTAACATCCTTAAAAAAAACTCAGCATCCTTATAACTTCAATAACAATAACTACAAGGACGGAGAAAAATCGCAGCAACAATTCGATGATTTTTTAAACCACAAGAACAACATCTCAACAACAAAACGGAAAAAAGTTCAGCGGCAACAACAACAAAATCTCAGCAGATGCAATAATAAAAAGATCTCATAAGAAACTTAAAGTTTCCGGCAACACAAAATTTTGTTACATACCTGTGGTGTTTGGTGGAAAAGATGGTGGCGTCTTTACTTGGAGCGGTGGAAGAGTACATGTTTTCCACCAAACACCACTATTTTTGCTTGAATCTTATCTCTAAATTAAGTACCTAAAGTTAATTTTAAAAATTTCATTTACAAATATACTTCTACCCTTCTTTTGTTTTCAACCAAAAACAACTTGAATCCTTAATATTACCCAAAACTATACACGATCCTAACAAACATCAACTTTTTCAAACACTAACAATCTATCAACAACTTTTATTTAAAAGTAAAAGTTACAAAACCAACACAATTTTCTAAATTAAATATAATCAAATGTATGAATTTCTTCAAATATGTTTTAGGGATGTTTTGTGCTCTTCTTTAATTCTTTTTTTAAAGTTATTCACTTGTTCATGTCAAGTGTTATGTGTTTTGTAGAGAGTGTTCCGAGTTTTGGGGGCAATTCAAGTTGTTTGTTTTGGAAGGGTCCTGAATTTGTGATTGCTTCCTGAAACCTCTCATTCAAGTCCAAATTTAAGGGGTTCACAGTTGTTCCCTTGACTTCCTTCTTGTGTAACTCTTTCGACGACATACGTGTACTTTCCGCTCTTTAGCGACTAGCTCACCTTTCCCATGAAGATCTCATTGCTTTTGAGTCTCTTGATGTACTTTCAATTTTCTTTTATTCTGGTTCATCATGGAGGTTTGTTAGTTTGATGATTTTTGATCATTTAATTAATTAGACGGTGTGTCGTCTAGTGCATTTATTTGATTTCCATTTTGGAAAAAAATGACATCGTGGTTGTACAAGGCTACTTGTCTGACCATAAACTTAAAATGAATTAAATGAACCGGACCGTGGTGTTCCGTCGATCCGATTCATTTACCCGCAAGGCGCAGTTCTAACTAGACATGAGTCCGGTTTGGGCTAAACCGTCAAACCGGCGGTTTAGGTTTTCCGCTTTGACCAAACCGACGGTTTAACGGGGTTAAACCGCCTAACTAAACCGACGGTTGTTTGGTCCGGTTTGCTATTTATTTTTTTTAAACAAATCGTTGTTAAACCGACGAACCGACAATTTAAATTTTCACAGCTTAGACCAAACCTAAACTGGCGGTTCGTAAATCTAAACTGAACGTATAAGTTTACTACCCATATCTAGTTCAGACCCTTCCCCTTCTTGTGCGTATGGGTCTTTTTGTGCCTCTGAAGCCTACAACTGAGTTGGGCTTTCAGCCCACGAAAGTATAATGCTTATTATATGCCATTTTTATCACATAATTTAGAATTTTCTTTTGTTTTTAGAACTGAAGACAACAGTGCTAAACAGGTCGGATAAATAAATAAAAATGAATAAAAATAATGAATTTACCTTTATTTCTCTACCCCTCTTTCCAGTTTATCCAACCCGCCGCAATGGTTGAACACTTTTACTCTCATCCGCTTTTCCATTTCCGTTGACACAAGAACCCTGACCGCCAACATTTTACACCCTAGAATTCATCACCGTTTAACTCCTCTCTTCAAAATTTCACTAATTTTTTCACAATTCTGCCGCCATGGATGATTTCTCGCTACATAGGCTGGGAAATGACGCTGCTTTCCCTGGCGGTGGAGTGCTTGCGGAGAGAGAAAGCGACGGAAATAGCGGTGGTGGCGCCGAAGGGACCTCGTCGGGCTCTGCTTCCGGAGGTAACAGGTGGCCGCAGGATGAGACCTTGGCCTTGTTGAACATTAGATTGGATATGGATCCTGCGTTTCGGGATGCCGGCGTTAAAGCTCCGCTCTGGGATGAAGTTTCCAGGTCAAGTTCAAATACTGAATTTTTAGCTGAAATTAAGTTCATAAAAATTTCGATGCTTCTTTTACAGTCAATTATTGTTGTTAAGTTTTGAATATGTTGCGTGAGTTGTTGAAATTCGTCTGATCATCTCCAGCCATGAATATGCGTTCTGAGAAAGCGAAAGGAAATAAGAACACATAGAATTCCATCAGGAAATGAACTGCTTTCCTGATTGAAATTATTGGATTGGGATTGTAACAACATTAAATGGCAACAGTTTTTCAAACCATTTGTCTGTCAACCTTATATAGCAGATGGTAGCTCTTGTTGGTTTCTTGAAAATTTCGATGACATGACAAGTACAAATTACGGTACTGGTAGCAGTAACTCAAGTTGAATACTTAATTTGAAGTTAGATTGGTTGTAATGAGTTTGAACCTATATTTCATTCGCATAATGTATCTAGGTTTCATAATTTTGAGTTGCAGGAGACTAGCTCAGCTTGGATTTAATAGAAGTGCTGCTAAAAGCAAGGAGAAATTCGAGAACCTTTATAAATATCACAAGAGAACCAAGCACAATCGCTTGGCAAGATCAACGGCCAAGACGTATAGGTTTTTCGATCAATTAGAAGCTCTTGATCACCAGGATTTCTCTCTTCCAAGCCCAGCTACTGAGAAACCTAATGCCACAAACAGTGTCACAGGAGCGACTTCAACACCAGTCTTTATGAACCCAGGAAATGCTGCTCCTGCAGCTCAGGACTCGCTTCAAAATTTGGCTTTAAATTTCGATCTATCAACCTCAGCTTCTTCAGGGGACGAATACGAAGGCGGTAGAAAGAGGAAGAGAAAATGGCAAGCGTTTTTCGGCACTATTATGAAGATCGTTCTGGAGAAGCAAGAGGATTTGCATAAGAAGTTTCTAGAAGCCCTGGATCGATGTGAATGTGAGAGGATAGCGAGGGAGGAGGCATGGAAGACCCAAGAAATGGCTAGAATAAAAAGAGAGCAGCAGCTTTTGGAGCATGAGAGGTTTATTGCAGCCACAAAGGATGCTGCTGTTATTGCATTCTTACAGAAAGTTTCTGAGAAGAGCTTAAACCGAGCGCAGGAGAACCCGAGTGGAGAAGAGAAGAGCATTGGTGACGAAGACAATGGCGATGCCAACCGTCTCCGTGACAAATTTTCATATTTGGGTGCTTCTAGATGGCCAAAGGAGGAAGTTGAGGCTCTGATAAAGATTAGAACTGACATGGAAATTAAGTACCAAGGAGACGGACCCAAGGGCCTGTGGGAAGAAATCTCGGCCTCAATGAAGAAGCTTGGCTACGAGAGGAACGCAAAGAGGTGCAAAGAGAAATGGGAGAATATCAACAAGTACTATAGGAGGGTCAAGGAGAGCAACAAGAAAAGGGCAATGGATTCCAAAACATGCTCTTACTTTCAACAGCTCGAGGCGCTATATCTCATCAAGTCTCAGAAGGCTGATAATAATACAGAGAATAGCTTGATACCTGCAGAGCTGTTGATGCATATGAGGAATCACCAACAAGAACAAGCAGAAGCAGAAGAGCAGCAGAAGGGGCATCTAGCTTTAAAAGAAGCAAGTGAAAATGTTGATCAGAATGAAGATGACTACGAAGAAGATGATGACGATGACTACGAAGAAGCTGAACATCAAATTGGTGATAATGATACTTCTACAAGGTCAATTATGGCGTGACACCAATTTGCATTTTGCCAAGACCTATACCATGCAATGGTGATGCCATACTGACTTTGATGTTTGAGGATTGATACTGTAAACAGTACGTGTTATATGGTATATTGACATTTTCCCTTTGAAATATTATTGGTTGGTGTATGTTGTTGATAAAAGAATAAAATTAGCACGTCATATAGCTAGTTGAGTTCAGCTTGCAATGGTATGCGAATTCATGCTCTTTTCTTTAGATAGCAATTCACTTGTTTCTCTCCCCCATCTTCCTGTCAATGTATTAAGTTTTCTTTGTCTGAACAATTTGACCAATTATTAAGTAAAATAATTAATTATAGGGTTAGTCCTACCTTGGCAAATACTTTTCTACTCACGTGCCTTCTCCCAAAATCCCCAAACACAACAAGATCTCTAAATCGATTCCACAATCCCTGAATCGATCATCTTCTTAAAATTCCTCGAGTAATGGTTTCTCTGCCTTCAAAGTTCACAAAGATCTCAAACATATTCCGAAGCATGAGGGTTTCAAACTTTTGCGTCGCCGGATCAGAAAGAAGGAAATGCAAGCTGACAATATTAGTGGTATTGATAGAAATATGGGCGATCTAGATTGAAGAGAAACTTCAACTACTTCTTTTGATCATTCTTGTTGGATCAAACTGAAGAACTTGAGCAGCGGGAGCTTAGAAATGGATGCGGAAGCGTATGGTCGATCCAATCTAGATAAATCGAATCAACCACGAAGTGGAGTAGATAATGTTGATCCTTCCAAAAGGATCCTCGAGTATGAAGGCTTGAATCAAAGACGGGATCCAAGATATAACTTTTAAGAGGATGGAAGAAGAGTGATGCCTAAGTCAAGTAAGAGGATTTTCCCTTCACAATACTTGGATTTCAACTTAGACATATCTTACAAATGAGTCAAACCATCCTTATATAGTGGATAGAGACCATACAAATAGTCAAAACATAAATGACGGAATTAAAAGCCGAAATTAAGTTCCGGAAATGAAAAGTCTAAAATATGAAAGGTCGGAATTTAAGTCACGAAATTAAGTTCCGGAATTAAAGTTCCGAATATAAATGGCCTATTATTAAAAAAGCCGAATAATAATAAATGTCTTCAAAATGGTGCCGGGTCCTTCTAGCCGGAAACACGGATGACTTCGCCATCCGGGGGCGTATCATTCTCCTCCTCTTAAATGTGAAACGTCCTCGTTTGCACGGTCAAAATAAAGAAAGGAGTATCTTTGGGAACGTGACCCTTGAAATTCAGCACCAGATGCACATTGTCAAAGTCGGGCGGTTTGGACTTGTAGTCTTTCAAAAGGGCGGTGGGGCCACCAAGCTTGTTGACTATGCCGACAAGGTGCCGGAAAGAGCACCGATGTTTGATTGATTTCAGTTGATGACGCCGATACTCTTTAAAATTGTGAATCAAGTCTTGGGTAGGTGACAAGTCGTCCGACATAACAAGGAAAAACTCTGGATCGGGCGGCTCAAACTTGTAGTACATGTGGATGGTCTCGCCGGTGAGTTTGTCTACCATGCCGTCTAAGCTTTTGACATTGTACGTCGGAGGCATGCCAGAAAGAAGCAAGGGTAAGCCGGTAAATAAATTATTAGAGATAAAAAAGTCAAACCTCGGGTCATCCGGCTCGAATTTGTAGTCCAACAACATAATGGTACCATTGTCATGGTTGATGGTTTCTTCTCCCTTGATGATGTCGTCTTTGTTAAAGTTGGCTTCTTTTTTGTCGGTGATGAATTCAACATTGTCGATGACGATTTCTTCCTTGGCCTCCTCTAATGGATTATCACACAACGGTTCTTCTTGTTGGGCAACGGTCGTTAGGGCAAGAACTTGTGCCCTCAAAATTTCTATCTCACGCTTAAGAGAATCTTTTGTTTCCCTGAGCATAACATACTCCTCTTGGGGACTAGGGGCCGTCGGGGGGAACATTGACAACTTGCTCATGATTGGCAAGCCGTCTTGGGACAACAAACGTATTCTCAAAATATTTTTGTCGGTGTGGATACCGTTGGTTCTCATCCATGGAAAAAGTCAGCCTTGGTGGGTCCGGAAGAGGCAACAACTCCTCATCCTCAAAATGTGGTCTCCGTCGGTCTTGTGAATAACGTCGGTACTTCCGGGTGGTTTGTTTGGCCGTTTTGAGCTTTAATTCATGGGGAGAAGGCAACCACTCTCCATACAAATCAAATGGATCATCATCGTCATAAAACACGATGAACGATAAAGAACACTTGAAGAACAATAAAGAACTCCGAACAACACCGAAGAACTATGAAGAACTTCGAAGAACAACGAAGAACACTGAATAACTTCAATCAAGAAAAAAAATGTGTAAAGAAACTTGACCTCGGTCCAGGGCTCTGATACCAATGATAGAAATAAGGGCGATCTAGATTGAGGAGAAACTTCAACTACTTCTTCTTGATCGTTCGAGTTGGATCAAACGTAGACCTTGAGCGGTGGAAGCATAGAAATGGATGCGGAAGCGTTCGGCCGATCCGATCCAGTTAGATCAAATCATCCACGAAGTGGAGTAGATAGAGTTGATCCTTCCAAAAGGATCCTCCAGTATGAAGCCTTTGATCAAAGACTAGATCCAAGATAGAACTTTAAGAGGATAAGAAGAAGAGGTGATGCCCAAACCAAGTAAGAGGATTTTCCTTCTCAAGACTTGGATTCAACTTAGACATATCTTACGAATGAGCCAAGCCATCCTTATATAGAGGATGAAGGTCATACAAAGATTCAAAACATAAATGACGGAATTAAAAGCCGGAATTAAGTTTCAGAAATGAAAACCCTAAAATATGAAAGGTCGGAATTTAAGTCACGAAATTAAGTTCCGGAGTTAAAGTTCCGAATATAAAAGACCTATTATTAAATTACCGAATAATAATAAATGTCTTCAAAATGGTGCTGGGTCTTCTAGCCGGAAACACGGACGGCATCGCCATCCGGGGGCGTATTAGGTATTCTCTCGAATTAACATCCCCTCCCTCCAAGTATAATCATAGAAAATGAGAGAAAATATGACTCGGAGTTCCATCGGATGGGAGTAGGCACCAGAGCATCAAGCCTTTGATGGCGCTTATGGTGGCGGTGCTCAGTGTTCGCTGAGTTATATCATCCGATAATTAGGATTTTCTTGAAAATCATTAGTGAACCAAGACCTATAGGGGTCTCGCTGAAACACGACACAAGCTTCGGATTGTGTAAGGAAAATAAATGAAAAGAATGAATTTTGGGACCGGCTCACATTATTCATACAAACAACAAGTTTTCCATGCCTCCTAATTGGGGAAATGAATAAGATCCTTAACTTAAGTGAGATAATAGGGGTGCTATTCCGTCACCTCATCGGTTCTACAAACTCATAAATTTCAAAGATATATGCATGCTTCACGATCTCCCAACACAAGGCCTAGTATATACCTAGAGAAGGAAAATAGAGGGTTTAATAACACTTTTAAAAAAAATTGATCGTGCCCTAACCCATTGGCAAATAATGTACCAATATCCATCATTAATAATCAAGAATCACGCATTCACATCGTCGGATCATGTCCGACTTACAATAGATATAAGTAACACTATAGAAAGGAGTGCTCAACCTTTTAAGTTTGAAATGATGTGGACGAAGCGAAGAGATTTTGAAAAAATAGTTAAACAAACTTGGCAGACATATGTACAATCTCACTAAGAAAACTCAACTTCTGAAAATCAAGGCAAAATTATGGGGTAAAATAACCTTTGAAAATATTTCCAAACAAGTTAAAACACTAAATCAAAACCTTGAAATAATACAAGCCAACTCAATACAAGGTTTCAATGGGAGACTGAAAGATAAGGAAACTAACTCATTAGAAAGAGAAATGGCTTGATCAACTTCTAAAAACGTTTTTTTGGAGCAAAGAGCAAAAACAAACCACATAGTTTTAGCCGACTGAAATACAAAAAAGAAAGGAGAAGATTGGTCTAATAAGACCTTTTTTGTATTGCTGATACAAATTAGGTCCTTGTTAATTTAATATTATTTTTAATTCTAGAAACACTTGATTAAAAGGGGGTGAAAAGGGGCCTAGTTTGTCTCCTAATAAACAAAAAAGCCTATTTAACACTACATTAGACAACAAATGCCTACTTAACCAATTCACTCAATACAAAGTATCATTACATGATACATGTGGACGGAGAAACAGAGTCTTCATGAAAGGTCTATCTTTGGATAGAGGGATATTGTCAAAAGACCAAATATACATAAGGAAGAAATTTATAATTGATTTTATCAAAAGATTTAAAGGAAATAACATTAATATGATGCGTATGGAATCGCAACTCACCCAATCACGAAAGAGATCACACACTCACATAACATGGTTCTAACTAGACTAGTGTCGAACATGGAAATCAAACAAGCAATATTTAACATTGGGAGCGATAAATTGCCGGGACATGATGGCATGCCATTCAGAGTCTACTAAAAGTATTGGCACATAGTGGGTCCACAAATTATTCGTGTTGTTAACAATTTCTTCAGAATTGAAAAAATGCTTACACAAATAAACCACACATTATCACCCTATTATCAAAAATTATTCGTGATGTTGATAATTTTTTTAGTTTGTGTTCAACAATATATAAGACTATCTCTAAAATCATAGCAAAAAGACTTAAAAAGTAATGTCTAAGTTAATCTACCCACTACAAGGAGTGTTTGTCAAAAAAGAGCAATCCATGATAATATACTAATAGCACATGAAATTTTCCACTATTTTCGTCTCAAAAAGGAAAAAGAGGGGTATACGGCAATGAAGTTAGATATGGAAAGACATATGACAAAATAGAATAGACTTTCATTTAGGAGGTTCTTGAAATATTTGGATTTGATGAGAAGTTTATTGGATGAATCAAAGAATTCATAACCCCAATTTCTTTTTCCATTCTCGTGATAGTGGACCTATAGAACAATTCTCCCCGGAAAGGGAATTCGTCAAGGAGGCCCGATTTGCCCACTATTGTTCCAATTAGGAGCATAAACTCTCATGAGAAATATTCAAAAATGTAGTAACGAAAATAAAGGGAACATTGATCCCAATTATAAGGACTAGAATTGTAACACCCCAAGTTCTGGGAACTCGAAGCGCTACGGGTTAGGACCGCACAATGGGTCCTGACCCTCAGAGTAGCAACAACAAATGGATCTTACAATAAGGCACAAACGAATGAAAACCAAAACTCAATATAAAACCAAAGGTTTAAACAAAAGAAAACACAAAAGCTCCACAACCGAGTTCAAAACAAAAGGGGAAATAACAAAAGAAACAAAAACCCGATCCCGTCCTATAATGTATGGGAACCCTGGCTGACCACACCATCCGGATCACTCAGCAACATCCTGAACCTGCGGAATATCTACAACGACGGTATAAACCGTTAGCTAACATTCTAGGTACTAGCAAGAGCTTAAAGGCACAAACACACATAAGGTAAAGAAGATACATAAAACACATAACATGCTCACACATCAACCGGTTATTATCTTTCATTAAGGTTATCCATTACTAATTCAACTTCTTTTGTCACACGAGAATCTTCCGAAACTCGCCTCCGCTTCCGTCTACCAATAGGAATAGATCAGTACTATCCGTTACCTACGGACTGGGTTGCAAGAGCACATTCTAGTCTCCTGTAGAACTAGACAAGTGGTCACCGCCCGGTTATAATACAGTTGGGCCAGTTAAGGTATCAAAGGGCGAATCCTATTTCCAATTATCCATAATAAACATGAATAAATAACACAAACAAGCCAATACAATCCAACTAATACGCAGAATGAAGCTAAGTAAGTCCAAGGGACTTACCTCACACGAAGGTAACACAAAAGGCTCAACAACAACTCAGGAACAACTCAGGAAAGCTCAGTTTTCCTCAGGAAAGGAGTAAGGAAAGCATGTACGAACAAGCAACACGGATCAGGAACGGAACGGTTGCTAGAAGTCTATAACTTCTAGTCTCAACGATCTCTAAGAGATCTCCACAAGGTAAGGGCTCCACCTTAGTCTTACAGTAACTCAGGGGACAAGGAACAACCACAAGGAACCAAGGAAGAAGCGAGGAAAGGAAGGAAGGAAGAAACTCACCAAAGACGGGAGTCACAACAGGGAAAACCGCAAGGGAGGTTGGACAGAGGCGCAGGAGTGGCAACGCGCAGGGGCGGCCAGGTGCAGGCGCAGGGGCGCCTGCACGACAAAAGCTCTGTTGGGCTTCTCTTTGACAGAACTCACAGCAAGGGCAACCAAAGCTCGAACCTTTGGTTCCAACACGTCAAGACTCAACTCCAGAGAGCTTGAGAACAACAAAGGGTCAACAACGGAACGCTCCACAAGAATCAAGGATCAAACTTGATTCTTGGGGAAGAAGAAAAGAGAAGAACGAAAGGAAGAAACCAAAACAGGAGGAGAAGGCATGCATCACTGTAAGAACGTGAGGAAGAACCAGAAAAGATGAACTTACACGTTCAGCAAGGTTGCAAGAAGCAAGGGGACGGCTGCAACTCTAGGGTTGAAGAAGACGTAAGCAAGGAACGGGAAAAAGAGAAGAAAGAGAGAATATATAGGGATGGGCTGGAAAGATATACGGAAAGGCGTTTAGGGTTTAGAAAGAAGACAAGGAAACCGGCCCATAAGATAGAATATCGGATATTCTATCTATGGAAGGAAGATAAAATAACGGAAGAAAAGACCGGGCACGATCTGTCGTCATCCGCAGGGGTGGATCATCTCGACTGCGGGGGCGGCCGGCCGCAGGGGCGGCGGCCCTCTTCACTGCGGGGGCGGTGAAGGCAAAACCTCGGATCTTACTAGAATTACTATTTCATTCTTAGCATTTGCGGATGATATCATTATTTTTACAAAAGCAACCCAAGGAGCATTCCAACAAATGCTAGATGTTATTAATAGCTATTGTAATGTTGTGGGGGGCAGAAGTCAACTTCCACATATCTGCATTCCATGTAACGAAAAATACAAAAAAAAAAGCAAAAAATCGGATACAAAACATTCTTTGAATATCATGCACAACAACACTAGATAAATTCCTCGGGTGTCCCATAATCAATGGGAAACTTAATAGGGACACATTTGAAGAAGTGATGAATAAATCTAAAATGCAACTATCAAAATGGAAGACAATCACCTTATCCCAATAAGGAAGAGCTATACTAATCAATCCCAATCTAAGTGTCAAACCAAACTTCATCATGCAAAACTATTCTTCTACCAACCCATGTGCATAACGAACTAGACAAAGTGAACATACACTTCTTTTGGAATAAAGGAGTTGAGTGGAGACCATGTATTGGGTGAGATGAAATCTATAAACCAAAAGAAAAAGGAGGTTTAGGGATCAGAAAAACAAAAGATACAAATATTGCTTTTCAACTAAAACTATTATGAAAAATTCTAGTTGAACCAAAAAAATATTTGAGTACAAGTGGCTTCACAAAAGTATTTGAAGAACCAAAACATTCTTGAGTACAACCCAAAAGGAAATAGATCATGACAATAGAAAAAAAATTTATGTCTCTAAGACAATTATTTAAAAAAAGGACCACGATGACAAGTAGGGGTTGGAAAGACGATTAAAGTTTGGATGATAACTGGATTCTTCCAAGACCATATATTGACAAAGTCGATCCGAATAGCGATATTAAAACCAACTTTAGAGTATGTGAGTTATTCACTCAAGAAAAAACATGGAATTTGGAAAAATCAGGGAAAAAAATTGGGAAATCAATTAAATGATAGCTTTCTAAACAATTTTCAAGCCATCATGATCCCATCACACGATATAACAGACAAAATTTACCGGACTCTTGATAACCATGGATGGTTCTCAGCAACAACTGCGTTTGATCTAATAAACTCAAAGAAATGAATGACAACTTATTCGTGCTCATGGATTTGGAAGACTGATATCGCCCCAAAAATTAAGAACTTTATTAGAAAAATAACGAAAAGTGGTATCCCGACTAAAGACATATTAAGTATACAAAGGATTTTACTTCGTATGGAATTTTGTTTATGCAAGCATCACAAGGAAAACCTTGGCCATCTAATGATGGAATGTCCATTTACCAAAAAACGCTATTGGGAATATTGTCCCAAGAGCAATGAATATTTTTTAATCAAATTAGTTGGAATAGGAATAGACCAAGTGAAACCCTAAACCGCCTAAAGGACCAACTTGAATGTGAGAACTGTAACACCCTAAATTCTCAAAACTCGAGGAGTTACTAGATAGGACCTCACAATGGGTCCCGACCTTGGTTTAATAACAACTTTACTAGAATCTTAGAACAAGGCACAAATGAAATTTAACACTTTGAAAACATTAAAATTATATTTATATGAATGTACAACATATGACAACCTTACAAAGCATAAATATATTAATAACGTGCATGCAAAAGGAAAATTTCCCGTCCCCATCAAATGAGTATGTGGACCCGGATGACCATCTACTTCGGATCTCTCTGCAACTGTCTATACCAACAAAGCATCTAACAACACAGATAAACAATTAGCTAACTATTTATATATATGAGAACATATAAGCACAAACACACATAATACGGAAACATAAAAACAGAGCATGCTATCACAGAATCAGTTTATTATCTTCTTTAAGGTTATGCACTCTTAATTCAATTATGGTTGTGGCACGATAATTCTACGACTCTCGCCTCCGTCCCTTTATCCAGCTGGAATGGTTTGACACACCGACCCGTATACCACATAGAGTGGGTCAGTGTTCTCCCTGTCTACAACGTCTGGCCTTGTCGCGGAGAACCTCCCTGTCTCTCGCAAGAGCTAAACAGATGATGTCACCCCTCATTACACTTGGGCAAATAATACGTTGACAATCAATATTATAAACATACTATAATACATATAGCACACACCATTCATATGATCAATTCATATATAAAAGTAGCTAAGTAATCCCAAAGACTTACTTGAATCGAGTTACAATTCTCGATATCTCAAAACTCAATCCGCAAGGAAAGAACTCAACCTCCTGATATAAATGGAAAGTTGATCAATAATACATCCAAACCTCTTAGAAGTTGAAAAACTATTAAGATACTAAAGGACATCTAACGGAAATTACTAAAAATACCCTCATAAGAGTGAAAAGACGATTTTACCCCTAAGTCTCAAAAACCCTAGAAATATTCCTAAAATACTTCCAAACTATCCTTTTAAACCCAAAACCATAATCTAATACTCACACGAAAGATTTAACTAAGTTGGAAGATTTTCCAACTTCTTAACTTTCATGAAAGCCCGTTAAGGATCCCACTTTGACTCAACATAAAACACTTGAACAAAAATCCAAAAATACCAAATAAAAAATCTCAACATCCTATGATATGCACCACACTCACTAGGACAAAGAAATTCCAAAAAGGATCAATAAATAATGCTACACAAAAATCCTAAGATGGCTCTAAGATACAAAGCCTCCCATACTTAGTCAAAATTTCACTATTCTTACAAAACTACACTACGACCCTACTTTGGGACCTTATAACTCTAAATCCGACCGTTGGATCGCTCTCAAAGTTTAATACATCAAACTAAATATATCCATCTACAACATATTCAAAAATTCAACGGTGGATGATCAATCTATGTTATCGAAACTCATTCCCAAAATCAGTAGTTCCAAACATAAATTTTGAACATTTAGAAGGAGTTCAAAAAGTCCTCACTTCGATTCTCCCTAGAAGCGTTTCTTGCTACCTAAACTACCCAGTGAGCTCGATTCTCCTAAGAAGAAAATAACAAATTAAACTCACTAACCTATACACTACACACGATACCAAAAGGACTCATAATTACACTTAATACAAACCTGCATCAACAACTTCTAGTTTACCCTACTCCACTGCATACATTCCTAACTTACTTATATGACTTCATCTAATGCTACCCCACTTCAAAGCCTAAACCGAACCTACTCTAAGCCTTCCAACTTTAGCCAAAACTCAGCCAAGAAGACCGATTGCCCTGTCCAGACCTTCCTTGTAAACTAGTGCAGCAACCCAAAGAAAACGAAGAGTCCAATCAGTGAAGTAAAGAAAACTCACAACCTCGACGATGGTTTGATCGAAATGATTGATCACATTTCCAAACCAAGAGGAGAGGGAAAAACGCGTTTGTTGGCCGGCGACAGAGGCAATGGAATGGGTGATGGGTGGATGCTGGTCGGATAAATAGATGGGTGGATGATGGGTCGGGTGATGGGTGGATGAAATGTTCACCCGCATCCGACCCGATCCACCACCCGCTTTCACCCGTCTTTTAACGGGTTTTCACCCTTTTTCGTTAGATCGGGTGGCCGGGTATCTGTCGGGTACGGGTGAATTTTCCGTTCCTACATGTATTCAAGAAAGTCAACGTTATGGTCAATGCTCTTGTTGTCAATGGCCATTGCCCCTTGTTGCCCAAGTTGTTGTCTTTCCGGGTGTCAAGGATCTCATCCGGTTTGATGTGCTCCAGTGACGATTTGATAGATGGACTATGTTGGATTGATGACAACCCTTGACTATTGTCCTTCTAGATGACTCCTCGGGCCACTAGATACTAGTTGGTGTCCCAAATTCCTTTCTCTTACAAACAAAATAAAAAAAATAATAATCAAGGGTTATGATTTGATCAAATTATTTAATACTTATCATATATTTGAATAAAAGTTTAGAACATATAAACAAACATTTGAATAATTAGTTATATACTTGAACAATTTTGAATCTAGTTGAACAATTGGTCATATAGTTCAACAATTTCGAATATAGTCGAAAAGTTGAGACATGTTATATTTAAATTACTACTACTTTATCTAATGGTTGTGGATTCTTTCTTCCTACTTTTGACCTAAGACCCCTTTCCACTTGAACCAACCCATATCTCTCTCTCTCTCTCTCTCTCTATATATATATATATATATATATATATATATATATATACACACACACACACACTTTCTTATTTTAGGTATAATTTTTCGTAGATTATTTTACGGAAAAGATCGGAAAGGGGTTTTAGGGCCAAAAGTAGGAAGAATTCACAACCGGCCATTAGATCAAATAAAAACTCGAGAGATAAAGACATGCGAAGAACTATCTCGTTGAGGCAACAATACCCATGACCCAGGATTACAGTGCTCTGCTCATGAATAGGATGCCTATCAAACGAGAAGATCCAAGAAGTTTTGTGTCCGTCTCGACATCGAAGGACAAAATCATATTTGTCTATGTGATTTAGGAGCCAACGTGAGTATAATCTCTTTGGACTCATGTGAAAATCTTAATCTTAATGATATTAAAATCATCAAGTTCTGTCTTAGCATGAAAAACAAAGCCACAATCAGGCTTGTAGGGATGTAACAGATGTGAAAGTAAGACTTAACGGATTTGATGGTTCTATTGATTTTATTGTTATTAATGTTATTGTTGCTTCTATTCCTGTTATCCTTGGTAGACCATTCTTAGCCATTATAGGTGCTTTTATTGATGTAAGAGACGAGATATTGATATTCCGTCTAGGAGATTAAATAGTAGACCACAACCTCTGAACAATTCTAAAATAGCCATCAATTGAAGATGATGTGAACTTCACTGAAAATATAGATCTTGTTGTGCAAGAATGCATGCTCACCATGGTTTCTAATGATCCTTTGAAAGTTTGTTTATTTGAAGATGTGTAGGATCGGAAGATAATGCTTTGATGACACCTACTGTAAACTCCCTCCGACAAGCTAAGGAGGACCATACAACAACCTTCGAGCCAATGCATAGGCTCAAATTCATGGACAAACTATCCCTCTCAAATTCCATGGCAAAATGATGTCAAACGGCTTCCCAAGTCGTATGGAAGCCATTTCGAGTAAAAATTGTGTAATTGCAGAATTTAATTTTAGAATTTCTCCAAAATACTATTTCCTTAAACAGGTCCAAACAACCCAAAACAGCCTAGGAGACAGCTTCCCAAGCCATATTGAAGTTGTCTCGCCTCCTATACAAATCATCTCCCCCTTAATACAATTTTGTGAGACCTACAATGCCTTACATTCTAGCAAAAGTTGTTAGCGCAGTGAACACAAATTAGTATTAATGATTTTTTTCAATGTCATAGACTTGCAATGCCATACCTGCAATGCAATAGAATTTAATTTATGTTTTCACCTTAGTTGGATCAAGAGAAGGAGTATATGTTGCGAATCCCTTATGCTAGTGTAGTAAGAAGTTTGATGTATGCTATGGTCTACACAAGAGTAGATCTAGCATAAGATGTGAAGATGATATTTTGGTACCTTAGAGGTAAGGCCGGGCGTGGGACGAGACGAGATTGCGGTTGTCTCGCATCCCGTCCAACAATTATAAGCGGGACGGGACGAGATTTACAATTTTTTGTTTCTCCCGTGCAGGCCCTGTCCCACGTGGGACGAGACAACCCTAATCCCGTAAGAATTATGCACTATTATATTCAATATTTGTACATGTTTTCTCTCCTGTTTAAAGACATAAATGATAAAAAAAAGTTGATACCGAATTACCGATTCAAGAGGCCTACAATAGTAGTTAGTACATTCAAAACGAATACAAGTTATACTAAAGTGTGTCTTACTAATTCACATTCAAAAAACCTAACACTACACTATAGTTTACAAAAGATAACATTCTTATACATGTTGTGATCCTAATTATATGATTTTATTACTTTTATAATTCTTATCAATATAAAATGATAGTATATATATATATACTACTTAGTTGTATAATATTTAAAAAAATAAAAATATTATTAATATATACATATGCGGAACGACGTGGAATTAACTTGGATTAGAAGTTTTCGCCGGGATCGGGACCGGGATTAACCAAAATTTATGCCCACCCCTACTTAGAGGTACATTTGACATTGAACTCGTTTTTGGGAATGATACATAGTGTTTGGTCACAAGGTACTCCGTATTGATTATACAAGACACGTTGATACTAGAAGATCTATGACCGGTTATGTTTTCACTTTTGGTGGCTCTGTTGTAATTTGGAAGGAAACCTTACAACCAACAATCACTTTGTATATCAAAAATTGAAAGTTCATGGCTTTGACAAAAAAACTAAGGAGGGAATTTGGTTAAAATGATTTGTTAGTGATCTAAGTATACATCAAGATCAAGTTCATCATGAGAGGACTAAACATATTGGCCTTAGGTATCATTTCTTGATAAGTTAGAAGAGGATCAAGGTGAAGAAAGTAGGGAGTACTAATAATTTTACTGATATGTTCACCAAGCCGGTACCCGCAACAAGCTCCAACATTGTTTGGATTTGCTGATCGTCAGAAGTTGTTGAGTGCCAATGCGGCACATTTGGATAGAAAGAAAAGTTAGTTTGGACATTGACTAATGCATCTGGTATTTTTGTGAGGATTCAAGTCAAGGTGAAAATTTGTTGATATGCCTTGAATTGGACTTGTCATTTGTTTTACTGTTTGATCTAGTCTTATACTTGAAATCCAAATATAACCTAGGGTTTCGTTACTCTATATATACTATAGTGTTCCCTCTGCCTCTAAAATAATATGGTTATTCTCTGTTTATCAGTAATTGAAGCTCCTTGATAAAATCTTTCTACAAAAATGGAGATAACCATTATTGAATGAACCACTATAAATCTTTATTTTGTCTTTCTTGTTTTTTAAATTATGTTCTTTCTCTTAATTTCGCACTACAAATCAAAATTCACCTCAGTTCAATTAGATATGCATTCATCCAACCACTCAATTACACTTAATCAACTACTTACCATGATGACAACACTATAGCTGCTAATTGATGACAAAATTTTGTAAACCAGAAGAGGGCTATGGTGTGAAGAAATAGCGTCTCTAAAGAGAGACCCTTCTTTTTTTATGGGTTATATATATTTGATTTAAGGGAGAGCATAGTTAGTTTACACAAAAAAAATTAGAGGACCTAGTTAGTTTATTATTTTTATTAAAAAAAAATATTGCATAGTTAGTTTAACGAAAGACATATTTCCATGAACATTGCAAATTTAATGAAAACGGTTTGAACTTAATTTACAAAATCAAGTTTTTTCATACTCTTTTGATAATGCATCCGCTAACACCGCCGCCCTAAACGATTTGGAGGAGGATGCGGGACAATATATACAAACTTCTTTTACTCACCAAAGATGTGCATGTCATATTTTAAACTTATGTTTTCAAGATGGACTTGAAATTTTATGTACTTTGTTAACCTCCATCACCAACGTAATTGAACATATTTGGCATTCATCCAATTTAAGAAAAAAATGGAGATTTGTGTTTAGAAAATAATGTTCATCCAATTGCATTTTCAAAAGACATTGGAACTCATTGGAATTCTACTTACAAACTACTTAGTCAAACTCTTTGTTACAAAGATCTTTTGCAATCATTTTCCGTAAAATACATTTCTTGGTCTATGTTAGATGATGAAACTATTTGGCACACTTGTTATGATATTTGTAATATTTTAAAGGTTTTAGTGATTCAACTAATATGATGAGTTATGTTTACACTCCCACTTCTTGTAGCTTTTTAGAAATAGCCGTAAATGTTGTCGAGCCTTTACAAACGGATATTACTTATCCAACACTTATCAATGCTACAACCGACATGAAATTAAAATGGCTAAAATATTACACCGATATTCCCTTAGTTTATCTTATTTCCGCCGTTTTTGATCCTAGACTTAAAATTGACGGTGTTACCGAATTTTTGGGTGTCTATTATGAATGTTTAGGTTTAACTTCTTTTATGAACACTTGTACCATTATTCTTGATGTTCGTATTGAAATTACTAGATTACTTTCTTTATTTGAAAAAAGTGCTAGTTCTTTCGCCGAACCGACCCCTCCACCCTCTTCTTCTTCTTCTTCTTCTTCTTCTTCTTCTTCTTCTTCTTCTTCTTCTTCTTCTTCTTCTTCTTCTTCTTCTTTCAAAAGGTAAACAAATTTTAGCTAAAAGAACAAAAACATTTGGTTTTGAAGTTGCATAGTGGTTTGCAACAATGAGAGTTGAGATGGAGTCACTTCACAAGAATCGGACTTGAGAGTTAGTCATACCGCCTAGAGAGAAAAAGGTTATTACATGCGAATGAGTTTTCAAGAAGAAGGATAGGATATTGCCAGCTAAAGGGGTTAAGTTTAAGGCTCGAGTTGTTGCAAGAGGTTTTCATCAGATAGAGTGGATTACAATGAGATTTTCTCGTCGGTAGTCAGGCATACTTCCATTAGAGTGTTACTAGAAATATTGACACATCAGTATCTCGAGCTCGAACAAGTTGATGTAAAGACAACTTTCCTACACGAAGAGTTAGAAAAAGAAATATACATGACTCAGCCGGATGGTTTCCATGGTCCAGGGAAAGAAAACTATGTTTGCAAGTTAAAGAAGTCTTTATATATACTTCTCAGTTGAAGAAGTCTTTATATGGAATTAAGAAGTCTCCGATGCAGTGGTACAAAAGATTTGACAACTATATGATAGAGATTGGTTACAACAAGAGTGCTTATGATTGTTGTGTGTACTAAAACAAGTTGAAGGATGATTCTCTCATCTATCGGGGTCTTGTATGTAGATGATATGCTAATAGCTGTAAATAACAAGTATGACATTCAGAAGCTAAAGGGTCTCCTAAGTGAAGAGTTTGAGATGGAGGATTTGGGGGAGCAACTCGAAAAATTCTAGGAATGGAGATTCTTAGAGATAGGGGTCGTAAGAATCTTTTCTTATCACAAAAATGCTATATTGAAAAGGTGATCGGTGTCAAGGTTCGGGATGTCATCGGTCAAGCCTATGATACACCTAATGTTGCTAACATCCACCTTACCACAATGTTTTCACCTTAGTCGGATGAAGAGAAGGAGTATATGTCACGAGTCCCTTATGTTAGTGTGGTAGGGAGTTTGATGTATTTTGTGGTCTACATAAGACTAGATCTGGCATAAGTTGTTATTGTAGTGAGAAGGTTCATGGGGCAATCAAGAAAAGAACAATGTCAAGCTATGAAGAGGATATTTCGGTACCTTAGAGGTATATTTGATATTGGGCTCGTTTTTGGGAATGATACACAATGTTTGGTCACAAGGTACTCCGATTATGATTATCCAAGAGATGTTGATACTAGAAGATATATGACTGATTATGTTTTCACTCTTGGTGGTTCCGTTGTGAGTTGGAAGAAAAACTTACAACCAACGGTCACTTTATCTACCACATAGGCAGAATTGATGGTTTTGACAAAAGCAACTAAAGAGGGAATTTAGTTAAAGGGATTAATTAGTGATCTAGGTATACATCTCGATTAGGCTATTGTATATTGCGACAATTTAGGTGCAATTTGTTTGGCCAAAGATCAGGTCTATCATGAGAGGACTAAGCATATTGACTTTAGGTATGATTTCTTGATAAGTGAGAAGAGGATAAGTGTGAAGAAAGTAGCGACTATTGGTCATCCAGTTGGTATTTTCACCAAGCCGGTACCCCGCAACAAGTTCCAACATTGTTTGAACTTGATAAATGTCATAAGCTGTTCAGTGCCCATGAGACACATTTGGATAGAGAGAGGAGTAAGTTTGGGCATTGATTAATGCATCTGGTATATTTGTGAGGATTCAAGTTAAGATAAATATTTGTTGATATGCATTGAATTAGGTTTTTCATCTGTTTGAGCTTCTACTGTTTAACCCAGACTTATACTTGGCGCTCGAGTATAACGTAGAGTTCGTTACTCAATATATTTTAGTGTTCCCTCTACCTCCAAAAATAATCTCCTTATCCTCTATTTATTTGGAATTTAAAATTTCTTAATAATTTCAGTCAAAATTCGACGCAATTCAGTTACATATGTACCCATCCAACCACTCAATTACACTCAATCAACTGCTTACCATGATGATCACACAATAGTTGCTAATTGATGACAAAATTTTGTAAACCATAAGAGGGCTATGGTGTGAAGAAATAGCGTCTCTGAGAGACCCTTCTTTTTTTATGGGTTATATATATTTGATTTAAGGAAGAGCATAGCTAGTTTACATAAAAAAATTTAGAGGACCTAGTTAGTTTATATAATTAAAAAAAAATATTATTAGCTTATTATTTTTAAAAAATAAACCGTGACAATAATACGTCTCTCCTTATTTTTGTACTGGATGAATATTACATTACCTATACTAATTAAAATGAAAATAACACTATTATTTACAGTATAATTTTCATTTTACAGAATGTAGAAATAATAAATTGGGTATAATGAAGCGCCGTAGAATAAATGTCGTATCAAATAATAAAGAGAAGCGGAATATCCTTCCCGAGGGTCTCACGTACTGTATTATAACCCTCGAAATCCCTTCTCATTCAAACCTACTTTCTTTCTCCTGCTTTCACTTTCTCTCCCACCATTAAAACATCAATCAAAGAAGAGAGAGAAACCAAGAAATCAGAAAGAAGAAAACCAAACCTGTATCTCAATCGATCTTTTGCCTTGCTGTCAAGCTTGTTTGGTTGAGAAATCAGCGAAAGAGGTGTAAAATGGGAAACTGTGCAAACAAACCGGCGACAAAGGACGGGGATACTCCGGCGCCGGAGCAGAAGCCGGAGGAGGTTGCTGTTGAGGTTAGAGAGACGGTCACCGCCGCTGAAGTAGAAATCAAGGTAAAAAGCTAATTGTTTTGCAACTTTGACTTGCTTCATCTTGTGCTTTCTGTGTCCATGTTCTTTTTGTTTGTTATTGAATTATTTGCAGAAAATATATTATATCTGGATACCGTTTTCTGATATAAAACATGTCCTTGATCTGGGTTGGATCCGATGGTTGACGTGATACAACCTAAAACGCAGTGAATACAGTGGGGGTTACAAGTTTGAATAGGTTATTGCGGCATAATTTATGGGTTGGTGGGATTCAATCATGGAACATATGATATGTGAGGAGAATAGAAATGACAACTAAGGAAAACAGTGCCATGTTTGGTTGTCTGTGGTCCTATGTTACATGTTTGTAACCCAACAATCTACTTATGGCCTCTTCTTTTGTCCTTTCTACGTCCAATGAATCCCCACCTCATGTGCTATCACCATGTGCATTTGGGTCACAAACCCGAAACCGGCAACCCGAAACCCGAAACGATTCTCTACTAAGTTTAGATATCCGATGGGTCTAAAACGTAACAATTCATACACATATATTACATGTTCCCTTCGTTTTGTAGGAGGAGGAAGTTGAGAAGGTTCAAGTAGAAGAAGCCGCTCCGACTGAGGCGGTGACGCCCTCCAAGGATGAGGAGGCAGCCGCCGTCAAAGAAGATGAACCTGAAAAGGTGGAAGCAGAGGTGGAGAAGAAGAGTGAGGAGGACAAGAAGTGAAATGATTATTGTAAGAATGTGTATGCATCAATGTGTTTATATTCAATTTTAGAGGAGTGTTTCGTCAAAGTACATTATCTTATGGGTTATATGTTCGAACTTCTTTGATTGTTTGATTTTATATATACTCAATTGTTTCTTGTTATATTGGATTGGATTTATTTATATATATGCAGTTTCAACAATCTACTAAAGAGTATTGGTGTTATGTAATGCTTGATGGTTCAACCACCCACCTCAAAATGTAAGGGCATGTTACATCGGTGTTGATTTGGATAGGATATTAAGGGTGTGTTTGTTAAGAGATGGAGTTTATTTTGAAGATTAATCTAGATGAAATTTAAAAGAGGTTAAATTTTATATGGGATTTATTAGGGATTATTTGATATAAAATAATTTACGTGAAGTTGTTTGGTTGAAGATCTTTTGAAAGGTTTAATTGATATTGATTTACAAATTTACCCTTATTTTAACCTTAAATAGGGGGTATGAGTGGAATTCTAATTGATATTTGAAAATTTATCTCCTTTAACCTTGGTAATAAGGTTATTTTTTTGGCCCTTTTTAATCCCAATTAATCTTTCTATAATTTTTTTTTCATAATCTCCACCTTCATCCAAACACTTACACATTTAATCTCCTAATTTAATCTAAATGAACTTCCTTTAATCTCCAACCAAACACACCCTAAGATATAGGTATGCGATTGATATTCATTGGAGAAAGAGTTTTAGAGTCCGTTTGGTTTTAAATACGGAATCGGAAACGGAATGGAAACGATTCTAGTCCATACGTATACCCTTGTTCATGAAAGTTTTTGTGGGGAAACAAGTGCATTTTGCATTAAACCACAAGGAATGATTCCATAAAAGTTCATGAATAAGGATATACATATGGACTAAATTCGTTTCCATTCCGTTTCCGTTTTCGGAGTTGGAACCAAACGGGCCCTTAGAGAGAAAGAATAGAAGAGGGATGAAAAATATAAGATATATGATACCACTAGTATTTGGAGTGTATTAAAAAGAGAGAAAATGTTTAATAGAAGTATATCAGCATATCAAATAGATATTCATATATTAATATATCAAACACTAAATATGAGTTTTTTTTTATGTCAATACCCAGATCTAATATCTTGATATAGATATCAAACATATCATGTTAGGTTGTCACATTACAATTAACATATTGCAATACGGAGATTATTTTAGGTTCGATTTCTTGAACAGTCTGTTTTGTAATTGCATATTTAAGGAGAAAATGACCAAGGTTCTTATTAAGTCCAACTGACAAGCATACTTGCTTGTTAGACCCAATATATAATTTTAATGTGATTCTATAATAAAATGGATCAATAATAGAAAGAGTATACTCGCGCGATCTTCCGATCTTAGATGTAAAAATTTATTATCTACATATGTTACAAAGTGATGATTGTATAAAACACATTATATCCGAATAGATAAACTTTACAATTGACCTTAGGGAGAACCATGGTTCATTGGTTCCTTACTATTATGCTAGTAAATAATATAAGTGTTATAATAAGACAATAAATCTAGGTATACTGATATGATGGGCTAAGGACCGAGCGAGATGAGCTTTTTCAGGGCCGAAGGCTCAGGAAGAATGGCGAGCGAGGTTTAGGGTTGTATTCTTTCGTCCATGAAAGTATGTTGAAAACCTTAGCTGTAAGGTTTGTGTAGCAAAACCACAAATGTTTTGTCTTCTCTCTATTCACTGATTAACTCGTCGAAAATCACAACAATATATTAAATTGGTAAATACAAAATTTATTTATTTTACATTCGAAGGCACAATGTTTGTTAAGTACTTAACAAGTGTAATCTAGGTTTGCAAGATCTATAGAAAGACAGTAAAGCAAGATGACACCAACACTTTGTTGACGCAGTTCGGTTACCCCTACTCTGCGCAACCTCAGGAGGGGAGGTTCGTCCCAATCTACTAAGCAATGGAAACAGTTTACAACCAGTAACAAGAGTTTGCATGCAAGTACACAAAGATCTACTCCTAAACTAAAATCTGAGAGATAAGAGAGACATCAAAGAGTTTAAGGTGAAGGACAACCCCTGTAGGGCTTTTGGACAAAGCTTTTCAGGTCTTCTTGAGCAACTCTTGACAAGAGACGACTGGATCAAGGATGACTCTTCTTGGTCCAGCTTTCTAACGTACCCTTCGAACTCTCTGACTTCTCGTGTTCTCTCTCTCACTTTCTTTTGAAGACGAAACCCTAGCTATGTAGAAGCGATCTATAGTGCAATCACCACATGAGAAAACCGATGGCTTATATACCGCCTTCCACCATCTTCTCAAAACTCTGCGTTTTGTTAAGTGACAACTCCTTATCACACAAGGCTTCCAAAGGAATGAGACTGAACCAATTCAACATGGGCCTCAAGCCCAGCAAACATAACACAACTGGAAATGAGCACACCACCTGAAGAACACAACGCTCGAACCAGTTCTTCAAACCTTCACAAACCAACTCAAACTTTATACTATTATTACCACATATCACTTAAGCTGCCAAAATCTTTAAGATGAGATTGGTAGCTCAAGATCGCCTAGGCACATAACAGGTAAGAGTGAGTGATCAAAACTTAACCTAGGAGCTAAGAATCTAAGTGTACTCTAGCATGCCATACTTAACTTGTTACAAAGTAAATTACATAAGTACAAGGATCAAAACATAACAACAAGTTTAGTTCTATTACATTTTATATCTTTAATAATACATTTAAACCCTAATGGTACTGCCCATCTTGGTTGGATCATGGGTTACTCATAGGGATGTTTATTTGTTCAAGACCTGGCCTGAACCGAAAATTTCTTGTATGACCCAATATTTAGGTCCAGATGAACCAACTTTTTTTCATTTCTATTTTTGGATTTTTAGGCTCAAAATTGAACCCTTTAAAAAGACGATACAGATGAACATAAACATGAATACCAAGTCCAGTTCCGGTTCAATCAAAACATTCGAATCAAATTCAACAAAGAGCATTCCGGTTCAAAATTCCAAGCTTGAATTTGAATGGCACTAGGGGTGTTTAGTATCAAAATTTTGGAGATTTTTTAAGATTTCCGACAGTCTTATCAATTTATGTAGATGTTTAGTACTTGTTAGATTTTGTAATTGTACAGTGGCTATGAAATAGATTTGAAAAGGTTTTCCAAATCTAAATTTTGAAATATTTTTTTTAAAAATTTTCGAAATATATTTGGATTATTTACTTTGCTATCCTCTTTCTTTTTTCTTGAAGCTGAAGGATGGAGAACAAGGTTGACAATAATTCCTCGCTTAGACCATAATTCTCTTTCTACTCCACAAAAGTAGAGAGGCCATAATTCCAAACACCGGACATAGTTCTGTTTTTGGGTGGCAAGGTGGAAGGAAGCCATAATTCATCGTGTGAATATTCAAAAGCTTTTGCTACTTCATCATGTTGAATTTTTCAAAGCCATAATTCATACTCAGAAAATTTTACTTGGGGGGACGACGACGAGACTTGCATACAATGGTTAGAGTTTCTGTTTCATTCACACGCAATCGAACATATAGCACCAAAACTTCTTATTTGAACTCAAAATCCTTTCAAATATTTACTAAACATATCAGCAGTAGTTTAAAAAAAATTCAAATCTAAAAAAATGTATTCTCAAACCAATACTACAACTGCAAACCACGAAACTAAAAAAAACTAAATTTAATAAACATACCCCTAATCGTTCATACAAAGAGTTTTACCTCTACTTAGTTATAATTTTGAAATTGTATGATATTTTCATCTCTTTCTTTACAATATAAACCTAGTTTAAAGGTTTCCTAATGTTTTATTTATAATGCCCCGGATTTGGACTCAAGGTGTCACTAGGATGTGGATCACACATTGGGTCCACTAAAATTAACCTGACAATAAGTCACTATTGAACCTTCCAAAAAGAGGACGACAAATATAAAACAAAACATCCAAACGTTATTCTCAAAAATATTTAGATAGTGCTGACTTGAAACCATACAAAAAGAATTATAAAGGCAAAACAACCTCACGACTACAACTCAACAACCAAAAAACTCGAGACCAAGACACAACAACCTTTCCAAAATCATAAGGTACACATGAGTACGGTTGTACATCATTTCCCAAAAGATAGTCTCCAATGCGAGTTCAATACTTGAACAAGGTCCTAAAACAACAACATGAGAACCATTATCTAACGTTCCAAGAATGAAGTCTAAGCTCCGGAATCAGATTAAACCCGTATGTATCATGTAAGGGGCACAAAAATCAATCCATCTAAGAATAATATTTAAATATAAGTATATACGTAGAAATGAAAACCAACTAGTAAAAAGCATCAAGAAAAATAAGAAGTAAGCTAAGCAAGACTATAAACGATATAAATATATAGAACTACAATCCATAACAACAAAAGAAAACAAAGTGGGCTAACGCTGATCCTAACCCTTTCCATATCCATCATGTCCATACTATACCACATATCCCACTCATAACCATCAATCACCATTTGGTCTCTTGAGGTGTAATTGGAAGTGTGTACCATAACCAATTATCCTCTAGGTTTAATTGTCAGTGCATAACATGACCAATTAGCCTAATCCAATAGATCACTAACTCGTCTATCACAATTGGGTCTCTTGAGGTATAATTGTCTGTGCGTAACATAACTAATTACCTTCTAGGCTTAATTGTCAGTCCGTAACATAACCAATTAGTCTAATCCAATATATCACATAACCCGTTTATCACAATAGGGTCTCTTGAGGCATACTTGTCATTAAAATAACTAGTGCAGATCCCGTGCCTTGCACGGATATTTGTTGAAAATATTTTCTTTTTATATGATAATAATTAATATCTAATTTACTTTTATTTAATAAAATTTGGTAGAAAGGAAATTTGGTAGTTTTCGGCGCATATGGACGTGCATCTTTTAATAAGAAACTGAGTTGTTATAATAAATTAGGGATAATTAACCTGACCGTGATATAGCTAAAAAACATAAGTAGTGTACACAATGAAAATTAATTTTAATAAACTAATTACAAAATGCGAATTTAAATAACAAATAAAATTTGAATCATGTTTACCTATTGTACACGAAGAGAAAGACTCACGTTGTCGAGGCTAAGCGAGTAGTGAAAGGGCAACGATCCGGGCAACAATTCGCAACAATGAATGTACATGTCGTGATGGACGAAAGAGGAAGTCAATATCGCTAATAGAAGGGACGGAGATTGAATATATATGGACACAAAAAACGAACAATTAATTAGTAATGAACAATCAAATTCAAGCAACATACATTTGCAACAATAATAGCACAACAATAACAAAAGAGGAGGGTGTGAAATCGAATGGAGAGAAGAAGTATATATAGGCAATAATTTAGGTTTAGTCAAAGAAGCTTATTTAAGAAGATTAGAAAATTCAAATTAGTGAGATAAGATCAAACTATCAAATTTTAAATGTGGATTAACAAATTATTAAGATATTCAATTAAGATTTGATCTTAAATATTGAAAATATTAATTTTTAAAATTAAATTGAATTTTTAAATTACATTAGAAAAGAACTTCTCCCACAAGTTTTAAGATTTGATTTGATTTAGTTAATTGACATTAGTGTTTATCAATTTTTTATTAAAATATTTTTCGGAAAAAAATGGAATGGCAGTTTTGTAAATATTTAAAAAAAAGCTGAGGTGGCACCCCTCGTTGCTTGACACGTGGCACTAGTGTCCTTTGTTTTAGTAAGTAATATAGATTGCCCTCAAACAAACAACCACACAATCATTGCCCTCTTACCAAAAATTGACAACCCATCAATAACCTCTCACTATAGACCAATAGGCCTGTGCTCGACGGTCAATAAAATAATCGCCAAAATTTTAGCAAAGAGATTAAGTCTAATCTTACCAAATCTGATACATCCTTTACAAAATGACTTTACCAAAATCAGAGGAATTCATGATAATGTCCTTATTGCACATAAAATCTTCCATGGATTTAGAACAAAGAAAGTAAAAGAAGGTTATATGGCAATAAAACTAGATATGGTAAAGGCTTATGATAAAGTAGAATGAAATTTTCTACAGGGTGTCGTTGATGAATTGTGATTTGGAGGGGAAAAAATTAGGTCTTTGATTTTTGAGTATATCTTGTAATAACCGGAATTTTGAAACTCCGTTAAACTTGAATTTAACCGATTTCCGAAACGTCAATCTTAAATAAATGAGTACATAAATTAGAAGTAAAATAAAACGAATGTTAATTCTATCATTTATTGTGACATTAATTCACATAAACGACGAAACCTTGTAACCGGAAATAAATTACACAAAAAAAAAAGAATATTAATAATTTATAAAATACGGAATTTTATTCCGTATCATATAAATTTCCCGCACTTAATTAACGAGTTCCGATCCTATTTTAAAGAGAGAGAGGCTGGATATAACCCGCTACTTGGCCCAATTACCGACCCAGCCCAGCCAGCCCATTCTTAAAGACTAATCTAATTAACCTAATTAATTAACTTAACCCTAATCCTACAACTGCCACTAAATCCCTCACAGCCGTACGCTCCTCCTTGCTTCTGAAAGAACAATAGCAGTAGCAGCCACCAACGGACATTCGCCGAGGCCTGGTGGGAGGAAGGGCAGCCGCTGCTGCAACCGCCAGTCACACCACCGCGCCGCCTCTGTCGTCGGTAAGTCTCGCCGGTCTTCTCCGCTACTTTCCTTCCGGTTCTGTTTTGTTTCGGAACTCACAGCAGTGCGATTTCGCACCAAGGCATCGCACCGCCGTACGCCCGCTGTCCTCGGTCGCTGCCTCCCGTCGACCACCCAGGGCACCGCTAACCACACCGCCCTCGTTCGCCGCCTCTTGTCGACCACCAGCGGCACCTTCGACACAGCAGTAGTGCACGCCATAGGAGCCACCACACCACCTTCGGTCGACCGCCCTCCGCTGCTGGAACCGCAGTAGCAAGGCCGACGCCAGTGAAGACCGTCTGGATCCAGTCACCACCAGCCGGCGCCGCCTCGCTGCCCGTCGTCGACCGCTGCAACGCCGCACCCGAAACCGCTCCTATCTGCACTGTTAGAATGAAGAGAAAAACGCCGCCGGACTGCAATTCCGGTAATACTTCGTCTCCGGTTCTTCTTCCATCCTGTCCCCTGCGAGTATGATTGTGAGATTGTATACGTATATATGTGAGATGGAATACGTACATAAACTGAGATGGAATACGTATATAAACAGTAGATTGGAGGTGGTACGGGTATGCATTACGGTAGGTTAGTAAGGACAGTTGTGTGAGCGTATATAGGAGTTGTGTATGCCGAGTATATACATATACGTATATATATAATATGAAATAAAAGTGTACATATAAGTGTTTTAAAGTCTATTCATGTTTATAGAAGCTTGAAATTTAATGGATATATAATCTTTATATAAGAGTATATTTATAAGCATAAATATAGAATATATAAAAATGCGAGTATATATATATATAAGTACGAGTTGGGATTTATGAAATTATGTAAAAGAGATATAAATATATATATATAATTAAGTTGGGATTTCAGGATTTATATATATAAAGAAACATAAGAATATATATATACTCATGATGTAAGTGTACCTAAATCCGTACAAGATGGGAAATAAAATATGTAGATATATATATGAGTACCGAATAATTACACAATTAAATAAGTGAGTTGAGGAGAAAGGTTAAAGTATATAGTACGGATAATATATGTAATAGATGGTAACCGGGAAGGAGGAAGAGTGTTATTCTTTTTCGAGTGGATTCAAGTTTGAACTGGTGACCTATAAGTAGCTAACCGAGAGACACAAAGTATGGAAACAAGTTTTAAAAGGAATAAGAAAGTTTAAGAATAAATTTGAGAAGCCTTCGGCTGAGGGTAAAATGGTCTTTTACCGTAAGAACTTGTTCCGTAATTCCTTAGCATGAGGTTGGACATCTGGATGTGATTTTGATACACATGCCTTATTTGACAGGCGTTTGAGTTACCACGAGTACGGACTGTTTGAGACGTGTTAGAGTGTATTTTGACTCAGGTAAGTCCTTGCGACTTACTTAGCCAGTTTTTGGATATTAGTTGAGTGATAGTGGTTGTGTGTGCTATTTGCGTGTTTTAATAATAATAACTTGCTAGGACGATTGTTATTATTACGTTTAAGGCCCAAGTGTATGTATAACGGGCTGTGACATCACTGCCCAACTCTGACAGGAGACTGGAAGGTTCTCTATACCCAGACCAGGCAGGTACAAGGTCAGATGTATCGGATCCATTCCTGATGGTTACACGGGGGCGGAGGCGAGGTTTGGGAATCCCTCGTGTCACAAAATAAGTATCATTAGCGTGAAAGAGTAACTTAACTCAAGATAATAAAACGGACTTGTTTGAAAGCATGATGGGTGTTTATATTTTTATGTGTGTGTGTGTGTGCTACTATTATTCTGCTAATATTTAGATAACTAGCTAACGGTTCCTCTTGTTGTGTTTTTAGATTTACCGCAGGTTAGACTAGCAGCTGAGTGATCCGGAAGTAGTGGTCAGCCGGATCTCCGTACTCCTTAGAGTGGGGGTTGGGGGTTGTGTTTGTCTTTCCTTTCTTTTGGTTAAGACAGTTGTTCGTTTCTTTTGTTTAAGTACTTTAGGCTGCTAGACAGTGTTGCATTCATTACCTTAAAAATACTATTTTTATGAATTTCGGTTTTCTTTATTTGTGTCTTGTTGCAAGATCCTAGTAATATTGTTGTCAAACTGAGGTCGGAACCCACTGTGAGGTTCTAACTAGTAATGTCCCGAGTTCTGAGAATTCGGGGTGTTACAACATGGTATTAGAGCTCTAGGTTGGCAACAATGGCACTTGAAATCTTCTGAAAGACCGAATAAGTTTTAAGCAGAACCCGAAAAGGGGTCTGAGTTTTAAAAAGAGAATTTTGGTTTTTAAATGCATGCATAGTCTGGTTGGGAATAGAAAAGTACGGCTGACCACCACTACTACCGTGGATCTCAGTATGCTTAGTTTGGACTTTAGGTTTTACTGTAGTTGGACTTTTAGCTTGTTTATAAAGATATGTTATATAGATAGGTATATGCCGAAGATTAGCAAAATTGTAGTTATGTTATGTCCTTAACGGAGATAACACAATGAGTTTCTCACCCCTTGGACACATCTAAGTAGATTTTGAAGGGTGTCAACGTGAGGATTAGTATGCACATCTTATGTGCATTAGGGTAGACGAACGTCGGACAACTCCTTCGAGCTTGTTGAGGAACGTCGAGACGGAAAAGTGAAGACTCAAAGACAACACCAATTAAGATGACAAGAAGAGAATCCCGAATCAACTCAACGGGATCAAATGACGGATATTAAAGAGAGTAGTTCCGGAGAAGCAAGAGATGCTCGCCAACTAGGGAATTGGAGAACGACAACGGAGAGGCTCTTCCAAGTTGTGTAAAGTGACTTCACAAACAAGGAGGATTATGTCGAAAATTTCCATAGACATGAAAGCCAAAAGGGAGATATAGTAGCGATCAAGAAAAGAGACATAAAATTTAAGCTCACTGACAGACTAGGAAGTGAAAGTTGATGCCAAAATCAAGGCGAAATATGATCACTCTCAATAAGCTAATTGCCACCACAATCCAGATTGATAACCGAGACAGTCAAAAGTATGGAAGTCAACACGAGATACATTATCCATCCAAATAGAAAGAATTAAAGAGCTGTAACTTGGAAACTTACGCGTTGCCAGAAAGGGAAAGGTGGATTTCACCAACGTGGAAGTGGAGTGATCTCGTAGAACAAAGGAGAATTTTGACATAGACCGTGATACAACAATAACCAGCTTCTGTAAAGGCAGCATTACAAGCAACACCCAAGGAAGAAGAGTGTGTGAGAAGAGTATTGGTGAACTCGAGGGACCCCAATAACTTCTCATTCAAAAGGAATTTAAGCTAACAGCACTACAAGTTCATAATAGAGAACCGCAAATAGACGATAACCCAGGTAAAAGAATCACGGAGATGTACCTACAAGCTACCCTAGAAGAATTGAAAAGTCTGTTGATGGAAGAAGAATGATACAACTGGACTCGTAAGAGTATAACGATCTTACAAAAGTGTAGATTGTAGGAGGAGCTAAAGAAGAATAAATAAGGAGACTGGAGAAGATATATTTCACCAAGTATATCAAGCCTCAAAAGAGATGGAAGAAAAGTAAGTCTATGATGTTGTAGAAGGTCAACTACATCCTACTTGGACAACTTAAAAAGTTACATGCGCGGGTTAACTAGTGATGGTTAGTTAACCGATAAGAAGAATAACCACAAGGTTATAAAAGAATTTTATCGACATCTAGGGAATTTCTTTCGGAGATCCACGACGAAAATGGTGAAGTTAAATCAATACAAGTACCAGTAGCCTGGATGGTAACGTTAAATGAGTCAAATATGATAACTCTAATAAAGAAAATTTAAGAGCTGCTCTTGACGGTCGGTAATGACCCTTGATGATAGTAATGGTGTAAAGGGAATTGTTGGGAGTAGTTACTTACTACTGACTACGAAAGATACATATCAGAGTTAGAATGAAGGGATCCTTGTAAGAAGAACTAGAAGACTAAGAGGAAGCAGATGATTGGAAACATGTCCTATGTCTTAGCATTCCACACAAGTAAGACTGATGGTACTCCTTCGAGAAAAATTAGGGTCAGACTGTCTAGATTGACAGGGAAAACTCTTGTGATTAAAGATGTGACACAGAATAATTGGAAATTCCGAGGCGGCACAAACATAAGGAGTATGATGTAAAGCCTTGGTGAAATGTGTGGTCGAGTTGTAAGGTGATTGCAGATAGAATCTACAGGTCGACTAAAACAAACATGAGAAGGAGTAAAAGTGAAAGACTAAAGGTGGTTATATGGATCCGGTACCACACCAATAAGATGGTTACCGAAAGGACTAAAGACTGTTATTTAAGGGAGAAATGGAGGTACTCCATGGAAAATTCAGCTGGACTGATGACCTAAGAGTTGCTGAAAGTAATAAGACCAACCAACGCAGTTGTAAAGTGTGTACGAGAAAATTCAAAGGGATTTAACTATCTTACGGGGTGTAAATATCAAAGAAGGTAAAGCGACATGGGTATAAGGAAGACATAATAAATGCGATGTGAGAAATTTGATTGGTGGGAAAATCATATGCACCTAATGTGTTGTATACAAATGGTACCATTGGATGTTTAATAACAATCATACCAACGGACTGATGACACTATGATGGATTTAGTGTAAACCAAGTGTATAACTTATCCAGTGAGAAGGAAAGTCAGGTATCAAAATTGCGAGTTATGATAAATTTTAAATAAAGTTTTGAGATGAGGATGTCCTTAGGAAATCTATGCAAGAGTACAAAGCAATTGAAGTTCCAACACAGAATGGGTAGTAATGATCAACAGACAGTTAGAGACCGATGCAGAGAAGAAAAATGTATAAGACGAGTCACCTAGTATAAGAGTTCACAAGACAAGCTTGTAAGGCCAAAAGAGATAAAATGCCGACCCGGATATGAGGGTCTAAGGTGCATGGAAGGGATACCTACAATGGAGTGTAAATATAAATGTAGACTTTAAAAGTTTGGAGAGGTTTTAACCTCCTCAAAAATATAGGAATTTGAAAGAAATCGCAATGTCGGTATCAAAGAGTTGAAGCCCTGTAGCGGAAACAAAGGAGTATCATGAAGGCAATGTTGCCGGTAACGCCAGCGGAGGAATGTATATATAAGAACGGCCTTGGTAGACTCGAAAGTCCAAGGTAACCCCAATTATCACGGGACCTAAGTCATCAAAACCGACGGTCCGTGCAAGGGGAACTGCAAGGGGATGATAACTAAAATCATCAAAACTACAAAGACACTTACCAGCTATCGTTGAAGACTTGTAATGACTATTTAGGTCAAGATGAATGACCCAGTTGAGCTCGAGAAGTAGAGTTAGCCTAAGGGAACAGAAGTGTGGAATAGAAAACGAATTAGTGAAGCATGAAAGGATTAATCGAGCAGATGATGGTCACCAAAAATTTAACACCAGTATAGGTATGAGAAGAGCAGGTCCGGAATATTGAGATAAGTCAATTATAGAGTGACTGACATCAACTGAGGACGTATAAGTGGATTGGTATTGACGAACAGGTACCGTTAAGAAGAGATATTAGTGGCTGCGAATTTAAGAGATAACTTTACCGATGACTTGGAGGAATCCCCAAGTAGGCAACGACAACTTTCTGGGGTGATCTAAAGATATAGAGAGAATCGGTTAGAGGTTGCTTACTAGTTGGTTAAGAACAGTCTACGGGTGAGTAAGAGAGTAAGGATCTGTTTGAGGAGTATCTTGATAGTAGTAGAAGAAAAGTATAGGTGAGAGTTGGTGATAGCATGAATTATAGTCTATATTTTGAGGTTTGTTTGGACGTTTTATCTTCAATAATCTGCATGTTAGCATGTATAATATGTGATTATATTACCATTTCATCTACCCTTGTGGGAATCGAGGTCTACACCTAGTTTTGCTGTAATTGCAGGTAAAATGGTACGTTTTGCATTAAAAAGGAGCAAAAGGAGTCATGAGTCATTTGGAGCTACATTAAGGAACATAAGGAACCATCCAGGAAGCATAGCCATGGATTAATGATTCACTTTGGACCAGTTTTGAGAGATTTCACATTCAGTTATGACTCACCTCGGTTGACCAGAGATTCATCTCGACCGAGGTGATCCAGAGACGCCGACTCGACCGAGGCGAACACCTAGGACGCGGCGAGAATATTTTATTCTTTGCTGAGATCTTTTAAATTTGGAAGGTGATCTTATATTTTTGGGCTTGGCTCCTGGAAGGAAGAAGATCTTATATTTTACCTATTTTTATGGGAAAAGATCTTTCTAAGATATTTTATCTTTGTAGGGTTATTTTCCTATAAAAAGGGTTGTATTTCCACAAATCCAACATCTTGCTTACGAGGAGATCACGCTATACCATCGATCAGGGTTTATAGCACGCAGCAGCCGCAGCATACTCCAATTGGAGAGATTCGAAGAACCTTTTTGAAGGTTGAAGGAAGATTAAAGTCTATAGCTTTTATAGCTTTTTGGAGGGTTTTGTAAGATTGTCTTCAATCCCCTTCCTTGTTGGATTGTTATCCAAGGAACGCTTTGTTGTGATATTTGATTCAGTTATTGAAGTCTTTTTCATTAAATTCTTCTTGTTCAAATATTCACCTTCTTCCCATATATTTAATACTTTCATAATGATGATGAGTGGCTAATTTCCTTGTGTGATTCTAGGGTGATTGGCTGAAGGTTGTGGGAAAAACAATGATAGAATAATCTTAGATTCCAGTAGGATCCTGAAAGTTCGAGTCTTTAACCTTAACCCTAAGCATCTCGTTCGGTTGATGAACATCTCGGCCGGGGTGGAATTCTTCTGTCCGAGGTGACTTATCTGATCCTAAACTGAGAGTTAAGTGTTAGAGTTTGCTAAATCCTATTCTTATTACACCTTTCTGGTTCAATGCAAGCTTAGGATGAGACTTACCCGGTAATTCCTTAGTTTGTTTACCAACGATCATAAGTGTAGGTAATAAAGGTTTATCCTTTATTGGAGTTTGAGTGTGCTTCCATCCCATCTTTGTGAGTTAGCCTGAGACTTACCCGGTAAAGGTTGATTCTATTCCCTTAGATGGTGTGTTAGTTTGAGGTTATAGTTCTTTATCTTGATTCCTTGAGACTTACCCGGTAATAGAAGTTACGGTTTAGGATTAGTGTGTAGTGAGACTTACCCGGTGATCTACTCCACTTTAGTAACACCTTCCCCACGCAAAAATCTCAGCTTTGTCCGCTTATCTATAGATCTTGAGTTGGAACCACAACTAGACGCTTTAATCCCTAGAATTGCATGTTTGCTTTATTGACTTCTTATTCATCTTTGATTGTGTTATTTGCTCTTTGTGGTTAGTATTCACGAAGCTTACCGTTATTGACTTTATTTCACCGAGTCCCTGTGATCGACCCCTGGAATTTCTTGCTTTTTACTACGATTGACCCGTACATTGCGGGTTCGCATCCTTGTTTTAAGCTTAAGTCTAGGGTTATAAATTTAAAGCTTGCACACACCGTTTGGAGCGAACAAGTTTTTGGCGCCGTTGCCGGGGACTTGGTCTAGACCAAGCCGGTACGGTTAGCTCTTGGGGCGCTTGCCCCGTGTCATCTAACCACTCTACTTGAGTGACTTTTGCAGGTTCTTTCTTGGTATATGCGAAGAACCCGCACTGGGAAGGAAATCGTTCCTTACGATCCCGAACCCCAAAAGACATACAAGCGACGCTTAAGAGAAGCAAAGATGGCCCAACAAGACGACCGCGATCTTGCGGCCGAATTCAAAGAGGCGTTAGAGCTGTTACGCCTCAGCAAGGAAGAACTAAGGCAAGAGAAAGAAGAGAATCGCACCAAGACTGCAGCAATCGAAGCTGAGATAGCAGTCATACGAGACCAGATTCTACTTCGACCGAGGGAAGATCCCCCTGTTGATCCTCGACCGATGCAGGATCCAGTAGCTGACCCTCGACCGAGGCAGGCTCCAGTACCTGACGCCCCGGCTGATGTACTTCCACCTCGGAGGCCAGTCCGAGATGTTCTTCTTGCAGGAATCCCACAAACCCTAGGTCAAAGGATGGACCCTAATCAACAACTGAGGCGTCCGGGAGTGAACCTAGGAGATCCAGCGGATCATGACTACGAACTTCGACAGCAAGTTCTAGCCATGATTCGCCAATGCCAATTTGGAGGGCTAGAGAAGGAGTCGCCACAACAACATCTTCAAAACTACGAGATCTTGATGGAAACCTTGCGACCTTCCAAAATTGAAAATAACAACTACAAGCTAAGACCTTTTTACTTTTCTCTAAAAGATAGAGCTCTTACTTGGTATCAATCTCTTCCTCCAGAAAAAATTAGCACATGGGAGGAGATGACTACGGAATTCTTGACCAAATTATTTCCCCCCTCAAAGACCGCTGAAATGAGAGGGAAGATCAATGCTTTCATTATGAAGGACAAGGAGAGCTTGTCCAAATCTTGGGAGCGGTTCAAGGATATCCTTTTGGATTGCCCACATCATGGGATTCCAAAGATCGAGTTGTTGGAGATCTACTTCAAGGGACTGGACGGAAGCACCCAGTTCAATCTCCAACTACTCTCCGCCGACACCTTCATGGACATGGCGATTGATGAGGCTTGGGACTTCATTGAGAAGCAAGCCTTGCACATGGAGAAATACACCCACCAAGGAGCTGAAGGTGGAGTTAAAAGAGTCAACTTTCAAGAGACTCAATCCAACAACAATCAACTCACGTCTTTGAAGAATGACGTGAAGCAATTGAAGGAACTCTTGATGGCTCAAACTAAGAAGGAAGAACAAGGGCAAAGGAACAACATCAACAACGGGTACCGTAACAACAACAACGGTCCCCGAAACAACAACTACAACAACAACAATAGAGGATCCAATAGCAACAACTGGAGGGCGAATAACCAAAATCACGGTAACAATCATTCAAACTCCAACTCTAACAATTCCTCTAACCCTTTCCTCTCCCTCCCTTCTTCTTCTTCTACTCCATTAAAGAGCCAAGGGCAAGGATCAAGTTCGTCTCAGCCAGAAAAGAAAGACGCAGTTCTGGAGGCTATCTTGATCAAGCTTAGCGCTATGGAGAATTCTATGACTTCATTTTCGAGGGCCCAAAAGTCCTTCGAACAACAACTTGCAAGTAGGGCGAATGAAGCGCCAAGAGATCCAGGGAAGTTTCCAGCAAAGACGGAAAGCAACCCTAAGGGCCAGTGCATGGCCATAACAACGAGGAGTGGACTTAAAACTGCAGATCCAGTACCTCGTTCGACGCAGACCACCTCGGTCCAGATCCAGTCAAAGAACACCTCGACCGAGATGCCAACCGAGGCGGAGCAACAGAAAGCAGGAGGGACGACTGAAACTTATATTCCACCTCCTGCATACAAACCACCACTTCCATTCCCTCAGTCCAGAGCCAGAGCACATCTAGACAAGCACTTTGGTAAGTTTCTTGACTTGATGAATAAGCTACATATTAATATTCCTTTCCTTGATGCTATTTTAGGTATGCCCGCCTATGGGAAGTTCTTAAAGGAAATCTTATCAAGGAAGAGGAAGCTAGAGGATGTTGGTGAAGTTAGGATGACATCTAAATCTTTGGAGCTTATCAAGATCATGAAGGAAAAGATGCCACCTAAGTTGAGAGATCCCGGCTCGTTTTGCATTCCCATCCAAGTTGGGGATGTCACTTGCGAAGCCCTTTGTGATCTAGGAGCCAGCGTGAGCATCATCCCGCTGGAGCTATGCACGAAGATCGGTCTTGGAGAGCCCAAGCCGGTCAAGATTCGACTTTATATGGCGGATCGCTCCATTACCCATCCCGTGGGCATCTTGGAGGACGTTCCGGTCAAGTTAGGTAATTTCTATCTACCTATAGATTTTGTCGTGCTTGACATTCCCGCAGATTATCCTGTCCCTATTATTCTCGGGAGGCCATTTCTAGCAACTTCGGGTTGCAACGTGGATTGTAAGAACGCCAAGTTGAAATTCAACGTTGGTGGCGATGAGGTGGAGTTCGCATTACTTGTAGCGATGAAAGGGGAGTAGCTAACTGATGATATCTTCAACATCTACGATGAAGAAGAATCAAGAGAATTGGTGAGCTCTATCCTTATTAACGATCCACTCGAAAGAGTTATTAGCTTCAGTTTAATGGAGGAAGGTATAGATGCTTCTTGTGATGCAAATATACGGAGCTTGAAGGCACTTGAAGAAGATCCAGGGGCTAAAACTGAGAAGCTAATCCAGGAGACGAAGATCTCCAGTTTCGGTTCCAGTTGCAGTACCTCGACCGAGGCACTTCCTGGACTGAGCGAGGCGACTGAAGAACATCTCGGTCAACGCCTCTGCGCCTCGACCGAGGTCGATGGCGAGACGATTTCAGCTGAGACTTCCGAAAGTCCAGTTTCTGAATCCACTCCACTGGAAGGAGGAAGCAAGGATCCCCCTCAGAAGACACCCCCAGTTGTGGAGCTTAAACAACTCCCTAATCACTTGAGGTATGTCTTTCTTGGGTCGGATTCCACTTATCCCGTTATTGTTAGTGCTTCCCTTTCCGAATCAGAATTATCTAAGTTAATGCATGTCTTGAGAAAGCATCGAAAGGCTATAGGTTACACCACGGACGATCTTATTGGCATTAAGCCTTCTTTCTGCATGCATAGAATTCTAATGGAAGATAATTATAAGACTTCACGGGAACCTCAAAGACGGTTAAATCCGATCATGAAAGAGGTTGTGAAGAAGGAAGTTCTTAAGTTGTTGGATGTAGGTATTATTTATCCTATCTCGGACAGCAAGTGGGTTAGCCCGGTGCATGTCGTTCCAAAGAAAGGAGGGATGACCGTTGTGACGAATAAGAACAACGAGTTAATCCCAACTAGGACCGTTACGGGCTGGAGGGTTTACATCGATTACAGGAAGCTGAACACGGCCACATGGAAGGACCATTTTCCACTTCCCTTCATCGATCAGATGCTTGAGCGATTGGCCCAGCATTCGCACTTTTGTTACTTGGACGGCTATAGTGGATTCTTCCAGATTCCTATGCATCCGGATGATCAGGAGAAGACCACTTTCACTTGTCCATGGGGGACATTTGCTTATCGGAGGATGCCATTCGGGTTGTGCAATGCACCCGCTACCTTCCAGCGATGCATGATGGCTATCTTTTCCGAGTACATAGAGGATATCATGGAGGTATTCATGGATGATTTTTCTGTATATGGTTCCTCTTTTGATGATTGCCTATCTAACCTTTCTCTAGTGCTTAAGAGATGTGAAGACACTAACCTTGTTCTGAATTGGGAAAAGTGTCATTTTATGGTTAATGAAGGCATTGTACTAGGACACCTCGTTTCTAATCGAGGTATTGAGGTCGATCGAGCTAAGATCGAGACTATTGAGAAGCTCCCTCCTCCTTGTTCTGTTAAAGGTGTGAGGAGTTTTCTCGGGCATGCAGGTTTCTACAAGAGATTCATCAAAGACTTCTCTAAGATTTCTAAACCTCTAACTAACCTCTTGAATAAAGATGTTGTTTTTGAGTTTTCGCAGGAGTGTCTTGATGCTTTTTACAGGATTAAGGAGGCGTTGATCTCCGCTCCCATTATCCAACCTCCTGATTGGACCTTGCCCTTTGAGGTCATGTGTGACGCTAGTGATGTAGCCGTAGGAGCGGTGCTTGGACAGAAAAAGGATGGCCGGACCACCGCCATTTACTATGCTAGCAAGACGCTAGATGTAGCCCAGCGCAACTACGCTACCACTGAGAAGGAATTGTTGGCGGTTGTATACGCTTTCGAGAAGTTTCGTTCCTACTTAGTTGGGGCAAAGGTCATTGTCTACACCGACCATGCAACCATTCGTTACTTGTTGGCTAAGAAAGATGCCAAGCCGCGCCTTATTCGATGGATTCTCTTGCTTCAAGAGTTTGACCTAGAGATCCGCGATAAGAAGGGATCCGAGAACTCAGTTGCGGACCACCTCAGCCGGCTACCGGAATCTTTCCGCGAGACGGATGACCCACCCATAGACGATTCATTCCCCGATGAGCACTTACACTTGTTGGAGCGTTTGATGGACTTACTTACTTCACCCCACGATGGAGGTGAAGTATGGGGTGAGGGCACCTCCCATCTCATTTGAGACGCAACATGGTCCAGCTAGCGACCTTAAACCAAGCGCTTCTTGGGAGGCAACCCAAGGTATTGCTTTCTTTTCCCGTTTTCTAGTCTAGCTTAGATAGTTTTTGTTTTTGCTTTGCTTTGCTTTGTTTTTGGCGTTCTGGACAGACAACAGGGAATATCTAAGGAAGGAGCATAACTGGAAGGACAGAAGTTCGAGATTTTGAGAAGACGGAAGCATCTCGGTTACTGTCAGAGCACCTCGACCGAGTTGATTCTTGAGCAACCGAGGCGACTAGGGTTTTCTGCAGAACCACCTCGGTCCGTACCACCTCGGTCCAGTCGAGACCATCTCGACCGAGGTGACAGCAGATCCAGGAATAGTATAAAAAGGGGAAAAATTTATTTTTTCACTTTTTACCTTACTCAACTCGACCGCGGCGCCCTTCATCACCTCGCTTCCTCAGTTTTTGCTCGTTTCCGAAGATTTCCGCTTCCAAACTGCGATTGAAGGGTAGAGGAGCCTATTGCAACAACAGATCTGCAAAGAAATCGAACGAATCGACCGAAACGAGGTAAAAACAGTCGAAACCCTAACTCGTTCATTCGCTTCGATTTGGGCTTTGGTTGCCCTTGATTCTGCTGAGAAAAGGCTTAAGTACCCCTTAGGAAGCAATTGTAGTGATTTTTGGGGGAAAAGAACTGAATTTCTGAGAATTGGAATCGTAACTGCTACGCCTCGGTCCAGTCGAACTGCATCTCGACCGAGGTGATTCTTGAGGGTTGTCAGCGACCGAGGTACTCTGACAGTGTTTGAGAAGAAGAAAAAAAAATGAGTTCCGATCGTCGCCTAGCCCTCAAAGACAAATCCTCACCTTCCCCTCCTTCTTCTTCTTCTTCCCATCCTTACCGCCCGGTGATCCACGAGAGATGCCGGGTAGACTATGAGCGCATAGCTAGCCGTCCAGTTATCGCACCACGTTTTCTGGACGTGTCAGCTTTCGATTGCCTAGGGTTAGATGGTGACCTTAGGAGGATGATTGCCACTGTTGGGCTGGATCAGTTTACTGAGATCCGAGCCCCAGCCTATTTGGAGCCGACCTTAGAGTTTGTTAGCTCCTTCTCCTACCTCCCCACAGACCAGTCTGTGAAGTACCGGTTGATGAACCGGAACTTCATAGTTCCCTTAGAGGTTTAGAGAGAGATTTTCGGCTTCTCTGAGCCCACCGCCACCGATTTCCCCTCCCGATCCGTAGCTAGGGAGTTCTGGGGGCAGATTGCCCATATTACCGAGCATGCAGACAGATGGCGCCTTGGAGATTCCAGGGAGAAGGTCATCTTCCACCCGGCCTTCAGATTAGCCCATAGGATATTCAGCGAGACACTTCTGGCGCGTATTGAGACGCCCCAAAAGATCCGACAGGGCGAGCTTTTCAGCCTTTACTGTATGGTTACGGGGGGTTTCCCAGACTTTGGCTTGATCTTGGCAGAGGACCTGCACAAGATCAAGGCTAAAGCGAAGGGAGACATTTGCTGCGGAGGTCTAGTCACCCATATAGCTGCTTATCACGGGATGGACCTCAGTGTATGTACGATGGCGGCGGCTCCGAAGCCGCTTGGATTACAGGAGATGATCACACGGAGGATTCTAGTTCCCCGTGGTCTGACCACTCCATTTGTTGCTATGCCATGGGAGCGGACTGCGCCACAAGAGATCCGCTGGTCTGCACAGTTCACAGTTTTCGATCCACATTATTGGCAGACAGCTTGGACTCCGCTGATGGAGGATCATAGGGAGGCAGCAGCTGCCCCGGCTGAGGAGGAGGAGGATGACGATGACGAGGAGACGGTAGATGAGAGAGATGGTGGAGTCCCGATGGATACAGGGACGGATACTGCAGGTACGAGCGCGCCGCCGATCATTGACTTGGATGATGAGGAGGATACTGAGCCTGCACCAGCAGAGACTTCTCCGGTCAGACCCGCTGGACGCAGGAGGCGCGGAGCGAGAGATCGTGCTGCCCACAGACGGATCGATGACTTGACAGATCAGGTTATTGACTCGTATGCTGCATTATCGCTGGATATCCGCGAGATGCAGGAGCGGCAACACTATCAGCACATCATGGCCCAGCTTCAGCTCGAGCGTGTCATGGGTTACCCGTTCGACCCGACGCAGTATCCGTATGTGCCACCACCACCACCACCAGATCGAGACTATTGAGGAGCTGCAGGATTTTCTTTATTCTATTTTTATGCAGTTCAGCTTTTTATCCGGTGAGTACTCTTATTTCCAGACTTATATTGACCCACTGGGCAGTGTGTCCCAAGTATGGGGTGTTTGTATTTATGTGATGACTTTGATGTACTTATTTGACTACTTTGATGTATGACGCACATTTGATCGGATATTTCATATTTATGCTTCAGTTGCCTTTATATGTTTATCTGATATTACATGCATATCTACAGGTTATTTGATTGAGAAAAACGTCGAAACTGAAATAAAAAAAAATGGTTTTAAAAAAAAAAAATTTTTTTGACCTCGACCGAGTCAGTCTTGGCCAAACGAGGTGTTTCACCTCGGTTGAACCAAGAACATCTCGACCGAGGTGGGTTAACTGAGAGTTTTTCGAAACTGATTTTGTGTTACTTATTTGGATATGACCTCAGTGAAGATCTTGTTTACTAACTGATTTTAAATTCTTTATGTGTTTGAAAGGTTTTATAATATGTTTAAGTTGCTAAATGCTTTGTTTGAAATTATTGGATGTTTAATACTTTGTTTTTATCCAAATTATGTTGAATTTGAAGGTTGACACCACAAGATAAGTTCTCTCACTTTCTTCCTGGAAAGACCAAGGCAATTCATTCTTCTCTCTTCTTCTTCTTGATCATGCTTAACCCCTCATATACATTTTGCCTCCCTTACCTATCCGGGAATTTGGAAGCAAGCGAAGTGGTGAAAGCAAGTGAAGTTAAAGTTGAGAAGTGGCTGGAAGTGAAAGTATTAGAAAGCAATAATAGGTTTGGGGGAGTCAATCATGAAGATGAGTAACTCGGCACCATTCACATAGCCGGGTGTTTGTGTCTTGCCAAAGTCGGATTGAACGATATTCCTAACGGGTCATGGTATGTGCATCAAGGGTTGATGCATCTCAAGAAATTGATGATTGCTGATTTCCTAGGCTTCGGTTATTGTGCACCTCTATCCATGCATCCCAAAAAGTAAAGTAAAAAGAAAAAGAAGTGGAATAAGCAAAGCTTATTGGTGGAAGATGTTGCAAGTCAAAGTGGAAGTAAAGTTCATCCTTTTCCCGGATTCTAGCACCACATTACCTTACACACATCCCTACCCTACACGTTTCTTGACCTTTCTTTTGGGAAGCCCTTGAGACCTTGAGCTTGTTGATTGACTTAGTGGTTTAAATCGGATTATACATGATTAATTTTGATAATTATGATTTATTATGCATTCTATGATTTTATGCAAAGATGAACAACTTTCCTATATTTATAAAATGTTTTGAGCATATCGAGTTTTTAATTCCATGAAGTATTCTCTTAGAGTGATCTATGATTGTAATACACCATAAAAATGTTTTTGAAAGATTTTTTCATTGATTTTCTTGACTTATAATCCATTCTATCTTGTCTTCTATATGCGGAACTTGCTTGGGGACAAGCAAGGGCTAAGTATGGGGTATTTTGATAGCATGAATTATAGTCTATATTTTGAGGTTTGTTTGGACGTTTTATCTTCAATAATCTGCATGTTAGCATGTATAATATGTGATTATATTACCATTTCATCTACCCTTGCGGGAATCGAGGTCTACACCTAGTTTTGCTGTAATTGCAGGTAAAATGGTACGTTTTGCATCAAAAACGAGCAAAAGGAGTCATGAGTCATTTGGAGCTACATTAAGGAACATAAGGAACCATCCAGGAAGCATAGCCATGGATTAAAGATTCACTTTGGACCAGTTTTGAAAGATTTCACATTCAGTTATGACTCACCTCGGTTGACCGGAGATTCATCTCGACCGAGGTGATCCAGAGACGCCGACTCGACCGAGGCAAACACCTAGGACGCGGCGATAATATTTTATTCTTGGCTGAGATCTTTTAAATTTGGAAGGTGATCTTATATTTTTGGGCTTGGCTCCTGGAAGGAAGAAGATCTTATATTTTACCTATTTTTATGGGAAAAGATCTTTCTAAGATATTTTATCTTTGGAGGGTTATTTTCCTATAAAAAGGGTTGGATTTCCACAAATCTAACATCTTGCTTACGAGGAGATCACGCTATACCATCGATCAGGGTTTATAGCACGCAGCAGCCGCAGCATACTCCAATTGGAGAGATTCGAAGAACCTTTTTGAAGGTTGAAGGAAGATTAAAGTCTATAGCTTTTATAGCTTTTTGGAGGGTTTTGTAAGATTGTCTTCAATCCCCTTCCTTGTTGTCTTGTCTTGTTGGATTGTTATCCAAGGAATGCTTTGTTGTGATATTTGATTCAGTTATTGAAGTCTTTTTCATTAAATTCTTCTTGTTCAAATATTCACCTTCTTCCCATATATTTAATACTTTCATAATGATGATGAGTGGCTAATTTCCTTGTGTGATTCTAGGGTGTTTGGCTGAAGGTTGTGGGAAAAACAATGATAGAATAATCTTAGATTCTAGTAGGATCCTGAAAGTTCGAGTCTTTAACCTTAACCCTAAGCATCTCGTTCGGTTGATGAACATCTCGGCCGGGGTGGAATTCTTCTGTCCGAGGTGACTTATCTGATCCTAAACTGAGAGTTAAGTGTTAGAGTTTGCTAAATCCTATTCTTATTACACCTTTCTGGTTCAATGCAAGCTTAGGATGAGACTTACCCGGTAATTCCTTAGTTTGTTTACCAACGATCATAAGTGTAGGTAATAAAGGTTTATCCTTTATTGGAGTTTGAGTGTGCTTCCATCCCATCTTTGTGAGTTAGCCTGAGACTTACCCGGTAAAGGTTGATTCTATTCCCTTAGATGGTGTGTTAGTTTGAGGTTATAGTTCTTTATCTTGATTCCTTGAGACTTACCCGGTAATAGGAGTTACGGTTTAGGATTAGTGTGTAGTGAGACTTACCCGGTGATCTACTCCACTTTAGTAACACCTTCCCCACGCAAAAATCTCAGCTTTGTCCGCTTATCTATAGATCTTGAGTTGGAACCACAACTAGACGCTTTAATCCCTAGAATTGCATGTTTGCTTTATTGACTTCTTATTCATCTTTGATTGTGTTATTTGCTCTTTGTGGTTAGTATTCACGAAGCTTACCGTTATTGACTTTATTTCACCGAGTCCTTGTGATCGACCCCTGGAATTTCTTGCTTTTTACTATGATTGACCCGTACATTGCGGGTTCGCATCCTTGTTTTAAGCTTAAGTCTAGGGTTATAAATTTAAAGCTTGCACACACCGTTTGGAGCGAACAGTTGGGTAAATCATGTTGACCCTTAGAAAGACGCCATTGTGACTAATGAGTGTTACACCAAAAGCGTGGTAGGCCCATAAACCACAGATGAAGAAAATCAATGTTAGGTTAACTCTGATTTCAATAAGGAATTAGCGATCTATATGAAAAAGTTCACTTGGGTGTGTGATTTGTTTGGAGTTATATAAATTTTAAAGCTTGACAAAAAGTAGGTGAAAACAATTAATTAAGGAACGATCCGATAAGGTCACATTGAGGAAACCGGGTCAAGCGGTTTGTATTACAAAGAGCATTAGGCGACAGAAGTTTAAGATCATTATTTCATAATCGATAAATAGTCGGGAACTTTCGAAAGGAAAAAGTTTTTATGGTTTGGTAGGGTCATCAACAGAGCTGGAGGTAAGTTTAGAAAACCAAACCGTGAGAAAGTACCTACCGAATCCGAGATACGTCATCAACTATGAAGATCAGAAAATTTAGCCGGTTGATGCTTTTGTAGAGTTCCAGTGGTCTAGACGAGGAGCTGATGAGGCTACCTGGGAGATAGAGGAGAATATTAGACGTAGTTATCCCGAGTTCTCTGCGGGGTTAGAGGTTACTCCTGTTTTGACGAGTTAGTACTCGGATGTTGTGTTGTTTGACCTTTCAGGTTTTTTATATTGATTTGAGTGATTACGTTTTATGTGACGCATGGCTACTTTTGGTGATTGAGTAGTTGCGTGTAGCCAACGAAAAGGTCGAGAAAATTAAAATATACCAAAGGAAATGCGCGATTAAGAGAATTATTCTAAGTTTCGGGACGAAACTTCTTTTAAGAGGGCACTGATGTAATAACCGGAATTTTGAAACTCCGTTAAACCTGAATTTAACCGATTTCTGAAACGTCAATCTTAAATAAATGAGTACATAAATTAGAAGTAAAATAAAAACGAATGTTAATTCTATCATTTATTGTGACATTAATTCACATAAACGACGAAACCTTGTAACCGGAAATAAATTACACAAAAAAAAAGAATATTAATAATTTATAAAATATGGAATTTTATTCCGTATCATATAAATTTCCCGCACTTAATTAACGACTTCCGATCCTATTTTAAAGAGAGAGAGGCTGGATATAACCCGCTACTTGGCCCAATTACCGACCCAGCCCAGCCAGCCCATTCTTAAAGACTAATCTAATTAACCTAATTAATTAACTTAACCCTAATCCTACAACTGCCGCTAAATCCCTCACAACCGTACGCTCCTCCTTGCTTCTGAAAGAACAATAGCAGTAGCAGCCACCAACGGACATTCGCCGACGCCTGGTGGGAGGAAGGGCCGCCGCTGCTGCAACCGCCAGTCACACCACTGCGCTGCCTCTCTCGTCGGTAAGTCTCGCCGGTCTTCTCCGCTACTTTCCTTCCGGTTCTGTTTTGTTTCGGAACTCACAGCAGTGCGATTTCGCACCAGGGCATCGCACCGCCGTACGCCCGCTGTCCTCAGTCGCTGCCTCCCGTCGACCACCCAGGGCACCGCTAACCACACCGCCCTCGTTCGCCGCCTCCTGTCGACCACCAGCGGCACCTTCGACACAGCAGTAGTGCACGCCATAGGAGCCACCACACCACCTTCGGTCGACCGCCCTCCGCCGCTGGAACCGCAGTAGCAGGGCCGACGCCAGTGAAGACCGTCTGGATCCAGTCACCACCAGCCGGCGCCGCCTCGCTGCCCGTCGTCGACCGCTGCAACGCCGCGCCCAAAACCGCTCCTATCTGCACTGTTAGAATGAAGAGAAAAACGCCGCCGGACTGCAATTCCGGTAATACTTCGTCTCCGGTTCTTCTTCCATCCTGTCCCCTGCGAGTATGATTGCGAGATTGTATACGTATATATGTGAGATGGAATACGTACATAAACTGAGATGGAATACGTATACAAACAGTAGATTGGAGGTGGTACGGGTATGCATTACGGTAGGTTAGTAAGGACAGTTGTGTGAGCGTATATAGGAGTTGTGTATGCCGAGTATATACATATACGTATATATATAATATGAAATAAAAGTGTACATATAAGTGTTTTAAAGTCTATTCATGTTTATAGAAGCTTGAAATTTAATGGATATATAATCTTTATATAAGAGTATATTTATAAGCATAAATATAGAATATATAAAAATGCGAGTATATATATATAAGTACGAGTTGGGATTTATGAAATTATGTAAAAGAGATATAAATATATATAATTAAGTTGGGATTTCAGGATTTATATATATAAAGAAACATAAGAATATATATATACTCATGACGTAAGTGTACCTAAATCCGTACAAGATGGGAAATAAAATATGTAGATATATATATATGAATACCGAATAATTACACAATTAAATAAGTGAGTTGAGGAGAAAGGTTAAAGTATATAATACGGATAATATATGTAATAGATGGTAACTGGGAAGGAGGAAGAGTGTTATTCTTTTTCGAGTGGATTCAAGTTTGAACTGGTGACCTATAAGTAGCTAACCGAGAGACACAAAGTATGGAAACAAGTTTTAAAAGGAATAAGAAAGTTTAAGAATAAATTTGAGAAGCCTTCGGCTGAGGGTAAAATGGTCTTTTACCGTAAGAACTTGTTCCGTAATTCCTTAGCATGAGGTTGGACATCTGGATGTGATTTTGATACACATGCCTTATTTGACAGGCGTTTGAGTTACCACGAGTACGGACTGTTTGAGACGTGTTAGAGTGTATTTTGACTCAGGTAAGTCCTTGCGACTTACTTAACCAGTTTCTGGATATTAGTTGAGTGATAGTGGTTGTGTGTGCTATTTGCGTGTTTTAATAATAATAACTTGCTAGGATGACTGTTATTATTACGTTTAAGGCCCAAGTGTATGTATAACGGGTCGTGACATCACTGCCCAACTTTGACAGGAGACTGGGAGGTTCTCTATACCCAGACCAGGCAGGTACAAGGTCAGATGCATCGGATCCATTCCTGATGGTTACACGGGGGCGGAGGCGAGGTTTGGGAATCCCTCGTGTCACAAAATAAGTATCATTAGCGTGAAAGAGTAACTTAACTCAAGATAATAAAACGGACTTGTTTGAAAGCATGATGGGTGTTTATATTTTTATGTGTGTGTGTGTGCTACTATTATTCTGCTAATATTTAGATAACTAGCTAACGGTTCCTCTTGTTGTGTTTTTAGATTTACTGCAGGTTAGACCAGCAGCTGAGTGATCCGGAAGTAGTGGTCAGCCGGGTCTCCGTACTCCTTAGAGTGGGGGTTGGGGGTTGTGTTTGTCTTTCCTTTCTTTTGGTTAAGACAGTTGTTCGTTTCTTTTGCTTAAGTACTTTAGGCTGCTAGACAGTGTTGCATTCATTACCTTAAAAATACTATTTTTATGAATTTCGGTTTTCTTTATTTGTGTCTTGTTGCAAGATCCTAGTAATATTGTTGTCAAACTGAGGTCGGAACCCACTGTGAGGTTCTAACTAGTAATGTCCCGAGTTCTGAGAATTCGGGGTGTTACAACATGGTATCAGAGCTCTAGGTTGGCAACAATGGCACTTGAAATCTTCTGAAAGACCGAATAAGTTTTAAGCAGAACCCGAAAAGGGGTCTGAGTTTTAAAAAGAGAATTTTGGTTTTTAAATGCATGCATAGTCTGGTTGGGAATAGAAAAGTACGGCTGACCACCACTACTACCGTGGATCTCAGTATGCTTAGTTTGGACTTTAGGTTTTACTGTAGTTGGACTTTTAGCTTGTTTATAAAGATATGTTATATAGATAGGTATATACCGAAGATTAGCAGAATTGTAGTTATGTTATGTCCTTAACGGAGATAACACAATGAGTTTCTCACCCCTTGGACACATCTAAGTAGATTTTGAAGGGTGTCAACGTGAGGATTAGTATGCACATCTTATGTGCATTAGGGTAGACGAACGTCGGACAACTCCTTCGAGCTTGTTGAGGAACGTCGAGACGGAAAAGTAAAGACTCAAAGACAACACCAATTAAGATGACAAGAAGAGAATCCCGAATCAACTCAACGGGATCAAATGACGGATATTAAAGAGAGTAGTTCCGGAGAAGCAAGAGATGCTCGCCAACTAGGGAATTGGAGAACGACAACGGAGAGGCTCTTCCAAGTTGTGTAAAGTGACTTCACAAACAAAGAGGATGACGTCGAAATTTTCCATAGACATGAAAGCCAAAAGGGAGATATAGTAGCGATCAAGAAAAGAGACATAAAATTTAAGTTCACTGACAGACTAGGAAGTGAAAGTTGATGCCAAAATCAAGGCGAAATATGATCACTCTCAACAAGCTAATTGCCACCACAATCCAGATTGATAACCGAGACAGTCAAAAGTATGGAAGTCAACACGAGATACATTATCCATCCAAATAGAAAGAATTAAAGAGCTGTAACTTGGAAACTTACGCGTTGCCAGAAAGGGAAGGTGGATTTCACCAACGTGGAAGTGGAGTGATTCGTAGAACAAAGGAGAATTTTGACATAGACCGTGATACAACAATAACCAGCTTCTGTAAAGGCAGCATTACAAGCAACACCCAAGGAAAAAGAGTGTGTGAGAAGAGTATTGGTGAACTCGAGGGACCTCAATAACTTCTCATTCAAAAGGAATTTAAGCTAACAACACTACAAGTTCATAATAGAGAACCGCAAATAGACAATAACCCAGGTAAAAGAATCACGGAGATGTACCTACAAGCTACCCTAGAAGAAATGAAAAGTCTGTTGATGGAAGAAGAATTGTAACACCCCGAATTCTTAGAACTCGGAGCGTTACTGGTTAGGACCTCACAATGGGTCCCGACCTCAGTTTGACAACAATATTACTAGGATCTTGCAACAAGACACAAATAAGACAAACCGAAATTCCTAAAAATACATTTGTAAAAGGATGAATGCAACAAAGTCTAACAGCCTATCGTACTTAAACAACGGAAAAGACTAACTGTCTTAACAAAAGGGAAAGACAACAACGCAACAACCCAAACCCCCACTCTAAAGAGTACGGAGACCCGGCTGACCACTACTTCCGGATCACTCAGTTGTTGTTCTAACCTGCAGTAAATCTAAAAATACAACAAAACAACCATTAACTAGTTATCTAAACATTAGGAGAATAATAATAGCACACACACACATAAAATAATAAACACTCATCATGCTTTCAAACAATCCATTTATTATCTTCATTTAAGTCATTCACTCTAATGATACTTATTTTGTGACACGAGGGATTCCCAAACCTCGCCTCCGCCCCCGTGTACCCATCAGGAGTGGATCCGATGCATCTCACCGTGTACCTGTATGGTCTGGGTATAGAGAACCTCCCAGTCTCCTGACAGAGCTGGGCAGTGATGTCACGGCCCGTTATACATACACTTGGGCCTTAAAACATAACAACAACGGTCGTCCTAACAAGTTGTTATTATAAACATACAACACACACCACCATCGTCATCCAACTAAAATCCAGAAACCAGCTAAGTAAGTCGCAAGGACTTACTTTGATCAAAATCGCTTTCTCAAATCTCAACTCGGTCAGAACCCGTGGTAACTCAAACGCCTGTCAAATAAGGCATGTGGATCAAAATCACATCCAGATGTCCAACCTCATGCGAAGGAATTACGGAAAAACCTCTCTTACGGTAAAAGGCCATTTTACCCTTAGTGCCGAAAATTCTCAAAGTCTATCATTTAGTTCTAATATTTTCTTTTAGAACCTATGTCCCTAATCTAGTTCTCATTGAAAAGTTTGGGTAAGAATTTAGTAAGGTTTTTTTGTAAGAGTTATCCAACATTCTTAATTTATACTAAAGTCGTTAAAGCTTGATTTTGGGTTCATAAACGCCGCTCGGATAAGGTTATAAAAATTCCGAAATAAATCTTAGATTCTCTATGATATGCATACTAAATATAGGGGTAAATATCTCTCCCAAATACTTACTCATAACTCTCCCAATAGTTCTCCAAAGTTGTATAAAAGCTGAAAATTCCCCATACTTAGTTTATTTTCCCTTGCTGTAAAAACAGCTCATCTGCCCTACTTTGAGTCCTTATAAGTTCTAATCCGACCGTTAACTTTCTCCCAAATTTTAATACAGTAAACTATGTATTTCAATCTACAACATATTAAAAATTCAACGGTGGATGTTCATTTTAAGGTATCGAAATTTATTCTCCAACTCGGCAGTTTATGAGCACTAGATAAAAAAAAACTGGGCAAGAAGTTCATGGGATCTTTGGTTCAAAACTCCCTGTTATTATTCTGGACAACTTAAATCCATTCCACACATCCTAGGTTCGAACTAAAGTGACAGCTACACATACTCTTTCCTTAATTTCAATACTTGTACTACTACTCTTGAAGCTAAGTCCTACTGTTTATAATTGGGAAACAACAAGTTAATATCCTCTGCACTACTACTATACTATAAGGAGATTACAAAAAACACTAACCAACAGAATAAGACCCGACTTCCAGTTATGAATCAATGTCGGCTCACTTACTCCCAACATTGCACCACCCTGCTTGGCTAGTTACTGCAGAACTCGGAAGAGACTCAATCTTCCAGTTATCACAAGAACAGAAGGAAGCAGAGGGGAAGGAGATGAGCGACTCACCTACTGCAGTGAATGAGTACTCTCGTCGATGCGTCGATCAGCCCACTGCAGCACCCGCCAGCGTCCTAGTGTAGAAGACCGAGTGTAGAAGGTTGAGCATCCAGTGCAGAAGATTGATCGGGATCCCGGCGCTTGCTGTGCAGGATCGACTTCCGAGCGTCGTACAGGGCTGCACTGGAACGAGGAAGGGTTTGCAGCTTCGATCGAGAGGAGAAGGGACAGCAGGGGCTAGGGCTTACCAGCTTTCCGTCTGCAGCAGGCTGAGCACGATCTGTTTCCATCTCGATCCCGCTGGAGGCGTGCAACCGCTGGGATGCAGAAGCGAGGATCTTCCGCGTCAACTGCAGCAGGTTGAGCAAGGTCCCCGGGCGTTTGCTGTTGCAAGGGTTGCAGTTGGCTACGACGTTGCGGCGGGGCTTGCTGTGGGTCGTCGGTTCGGAAATCTGGCGTTGTTGTTGAATAGTTGCTGCTGCAAGTCGATTCACAGAGGGAGGCGGAAAGGAAAGCGTAAGCTGTTGTTTAGTTTAGGGTTAAGGTTGATTAGGTTAGAAACTAATTAGATTAGAAGGTAATTAGGTTAGAAGTTAAGTGTTGGGCCGGCTAGGTAACTAAAATGGGCCTATTTATTTGGGCTTACTCCCCAATATAAGAAAAGGGAATGGCTGACTGTATACTCGTTATTGCCCGGAACCGTTAAAAGTACGGAATTATGTACGGAATTATGTACGAAATTATTTACGGGATTATTTAACTTATCATTTTATGTGAATCAAGGTCACATAAAATGATAGAATTTAATATCGTTTTCTTTTATTTAAAAGAATTAAGGTTGGCGTATCGGAATTCGGTTTGATCCAGTATTAAACGGAGTTTAAAATTTTCAGTTATTACAAGAATGATACAACTGGACTCGTAAGAGTATAACGATCTTATAAAAGTGTAGATTGTAGGAGGAGCTAAAGAAGAATAAATAAGGAGACTGGAGAAGATATATTTCACCAAGTATATCAAGCCTCAAAAGAGATGGAAGAAAAGTAAGTCTATGATGTTGTAGAAGGTCAACTACATCCTACTTGGACAACTTAAAAAGTTACATGCGCGGGTTAACTAGTGATGGTTAGTTAACCGATAAGAAGAATAACCACAAGGTTATAAAAGAATTTTATCGACATCTAGGGAATTTCTTTCGGAGATCCACGACAAAAATGGTGAAGTTAAATCAATACAAGTACTAGTAGCCTGGATGGTAACGTTAAATGAGTCCAATATGATTACTCTAATAAAGAAAATTTAAGAGCTGCTCTTGACGGTCGGTAATGACCCTTGATGATAGTAATGGTGTAAAAGGAATTGTTGGGAGTAGTTACTTACTACTGACTACGAAAGATACATATCAGAGTTAGAATGAAGGGATCCCTGTAAGAAGAACTAGAAGACTAAGAGGAAGCAGATGATTGGAAACATGTCCTATGTCTTAGCATTCCACACAAGTAAGACTGATGGTACTCCTTCGAGAAAAAGTAGGGTCAGACTGTCTAGATTGACAGGGAAAACCCTTGTGATTAAAGATGTGACATAGAATAATTGGAAATTCCGAGGCGGCACAAACATAAGGAGTATGATGTAAAGCCTTGGTGAAACGTGTGGTCGAGTTGTAAGGTGATTGCAGATAGAATCTACAGGTCGACTAAAACAGACATGAGAAGGAGTAAAAGTGAAAGACTAAAGGTGGTTATATGGATCCGGTACCACACCAATAAGATGGTTACCGAAAGGACTAAAGACTGTTATTTAAGGGAGAAATGGAGGTACTCCATGGAAAATTCAGCTGGACTGATGACCTAAGAGTTGCTGAAAGTAATAAGACCAACCAACGCAGTTGTAAAGTATGTACGAGAAAATTCAAAGGGATTTAACTATCTTACGGGGTGTAAATATCAAAGAAGGTAAAGCGACATGGGTATAAGGAAGACATAATAAATGCGATGTGAGAAATTTGATTGGTGGGAAAATCATATGCACCTAATGTGTTGTATACAAATGGTACTATTGGATGTTTAATAACAATCATACCAACGGACTGATGACACTATGATGGATTTAGTGTAAACCAAGTGTATAACTTATCCAGTGAGAAGGAAAGTCAGGTATCAAAATTGCGAGTTATGATAAATTTTAAATAAAGTTTTGAGATGAGGATGTCCTTAGGAAATCTATGCAAGAGTACAAAGCAACTGAAGTTCCAACACAGAATGGGTAGTAATGATCAACAGACAGTTAGAGACCGATGTAGAGAAGAAAAATGTATAAGACGAGTCACCTAGTAGAAGAGTTCACAAGAGAAGCTTGTAAGGCCAAAAGAGATAAAATGCCGACCCGGATATGAGGGTCTAAGGTGCATGGAAGGGATACCTACAATGGAGTGTAAATGCAAATGTAGACTTTAAAAGTGTGGAGAGGTTTTAACCTCCTCAAAAATATAGGAATTTGAAAGAAATCGCAATGTCGGTATCAAAGAGTTGAAGCCCTGTAGCGGAAACAAAGGAGTATCATGAAGGCAATGTTGCCGGTAACGCCAGCGGAGGAATGTATATATAAGAACGGCCTTGGTAGACTCGAAAGTCCAAGGTAACCCCAATTATCACGGGACCTAAGTCATCAAAACCGACGGTCCGTGCAAGGGGAACTGCAAGGGGATGATAACTAAAATCATCAAAACTACAAAGACACTTACCAACTATCGTTGAAGACTTGGAATGACTATTTAGGTCAAGATGAATGACCCAGTTGAGCTCGAGAAGTAGAGTTAGCCTAAGGAAACAGAAGTGTGGAATAGAAAACGAATTAGTGAAGCATGAAAGGATTAATCGAGCAGATGATGCTCACCAAAAATTTAACACCAGTATAGGTATGAGAAGAGCAGGTCCGGAATATTGAGATAAGTCAATTATAGAGTGACTGACATCAACTGAGGACGTATAAGTGGATTGGTATTGACGAACAGGTCCCGTTAAGAAGAGATATTAGTGACTGCGAATTTAAGAGATAACTTTACCGATGATTTGGAGGAATCCCCAAGTAGGCAACGACAACTTTCTGGGGTGATCTAAAGATATAGAGAGAATCGGTTAGAGGTTGCTTACTAGTTGGTTAAGAACAGTCTACGGGTGAGTAAGAGAGTAAGGATCTGTTTGACGAGGATCTTGATAGTAGTAGAAGAAAAGTATAGGCGGGAGTTGGGTAAATCATGTTGACCCTTAGAAAGACGCCATTGTGACTAATGAGTGTTACACCAAAAGCGTGGTAGGCCCATAAACCACAGATGAAGAAAATCAATGTTAGGTTAACTCTGATTTCAATAAGGAATTAGCGATCTATATGAAAAAGTTCACTTGGGTGTGTGATTTGTTTGGAGTTATATAAATTTTAAAGCTTGACAAAAAGTAGGTGAAAACAATTAATTAAGGAACGATCCGATAAGGTCACATTGAGGAAACCGGGTCAAGCGGTTTGTATTACAAAGAGCATTAGGCGACAGAAGTTTAAGATCATTATTTCATAATCGATAGATAGTCGGGAACTTTCGAAAGGAAAAAGTTTTTATGGTTTGGTAGAGTCATCAACAGAGCTGGAGGTAAGTTTAGAAAACCAAACTGTGAGAAAGTACCTACCGAATCCGAGATACGTCATCAACTATGAAGATCAGAAAATTTAGCTGGTTGATGCTTTTGTAGAGTTCCTGTGGTCTAGACGAGGAGCTGATGAGGCTACCTGGGAGATAGAGGAGAATATTAGACGTAGTTATCCCGAGTTCTCTGCGGGGTTAGAGGTTACTCCTGTTTTGACGAGTTAGTACTCGGATGTTGTGTTGTTTGACCTTTCAGGTTTTTTATATTGATTTGAGTGATTACGTTTTATGTGACGCATGGCTACTTTTGGTGATTGAGTAGTTGCGTGTAGCCAACGAAAAGGTCGAGAAAATTAAAATATACCAAAGGAAATGCGCGATTAAGAGAATTATTCTAAGTTTCGGGAAGAAACTTCTTTTAAGAGGGCACTGATGTAATAACCAGAATTTTGAAACTCCGTTAAACCTGAATTTAACCGATTTCCGAAACGTCAATCTTAAATAAATGAGTACATAAATTAGAAGTAAAATAAAACGAATGTTAATTCTATCATTTATTGTGACATTAATTCACATAAACGACGAAACCTTGTAACCGGAAATAAATTACACAAAAAAAAAGAATATTAATAATTTATAAAATACGGAATTTTATTCCGTATCATATAAATTTCCCGCACTTAATTAACGAGTTCCGATCCTATTTTAAAGAGAGAGAGGTTGGATATAACCCGCTACTTGGCCCAATTACCGACCCAGCCCAGCCAGCCCATTCTTAAAGACTAATCTAATTAACATAATTAATTAACTTAACCCTAATCCTACAACTGCCGCTAAATCCCTCACAGCCGTACGCTCCTCCTTACTTCTGAAAGAACAATAGCAGTAGCAGCCACCAACGGACATTCGCCGACGCTTGGTGGGAGGAAGGGCCGCCGCTGCTGCAACCGCCAGTCACACCACCGCGCCGCCTCTGTCGTCGGTAAGTCTCTCCGGTCTTCTCCGCTACTTTCCTTCCGGTTCTGTTTTGTTTCGGAACTCACAACAGTGCGATTTCGCACCAGGGCATCGCACCGCCGTACGCCCGCTGTCCTCGGTCGCTGCCTCCCGTCGACCACCCAGGGCACCGCTAACCACACCGCCCTCGTTCGCCGCCTCCTGTTGACCACCAGCGGCACCTTCGACACAGCAGTAGTGCACACCATAGGAGCCACCACACCACCATCGGTCGACCGCCCTCCGCCGCTGGAACCGCAGTAGCAGGGCCGACGCCAGTGAAGACCGTCTGGATCCAGTCACCACCAGCCGGCGCCGCCTCGCTGCCCGTCGTCGACCGCTGCAACGCCGCACCCGAAACCGCTCCTATCTGCACTGTTAGAATGAAGAGAAAAACGCCGCCGGACTGCAATTCCGGTAATACTTCGTCTCCGGTTCTTCTTCCATCCTGTCCCCTGCGAGTATGATTGTGAGATTGTATACGTATATATGTGAGATGGAATACGTACATAAACTGAGATGGAATACGTATATAAACAGTAGATTGGAGGTGGTACGGGTATGCATTACGGTAGGTTAGTAAGGACAGTTGTGTGAGCGTATATAGGAGTTGTGTATGCCGAGTATATACATATACGTATATATATAATATGAAATAAAAGTGTACATATAAGTGTTTTAAAGTCTATTCATGTTTATAGAAGCTTGGAATTTAATGGATATATAATCTTTATATAAGAGTATATTTATAAGCATAAATATAGAATATATAAAAATGCGAGTATATATATATAAGTACGAGTTGGGATTTATGAAATTATGTAAAAGAGATATAAATACATATATAATTAAGTTGGGATTTCAGGATTTATATATATAAAGAAACATAAGAATATATATATACTCATGACGTAAGTGTACCTAAATCCGTACAAGATGGGAAATAAAATATGTAGATATATATATGAGTACCGAATAATTACACAATTAAATAAGTGAGTTGAGGAGAAAGGTTAAAGTATATAATACGGATAATATATGTAATAGATGGTAACCGGGAAGGAGGAAGAGTGTTATTCTTTTTCGAGTGGATTCAAGTTTGAACTGGTGACCTATAAGTAGCTAACCGAGAGACACAAAGTATGGAAACAAGTTTTAAAAGGAATAAGAAAGTTTAAGAATAAATTTGAGAAGCCTTCGGCTGAGGGTAAAATGGTCTTTTACCGTAAGAACTTGTTCCGTAATTCCTTAGCATGAGGTTGGACATCTGGATGTGATTTTGATACACATGCCTTATTTGACAGGCGTTTGAGTTACCACGAGTACGGACTGTTTGAGACGTGTTAGAGTGTATTTTGACTCAGGTAAGTCCTTGCGACTTACTTAGCCAGTTTCTGGATATTAGTTGAGTGATAGTGGTTGTGTGTGCTATTTGCGTGTTTTAATAATAATAACTTGCTAGGACGACTGTTATTATTACGTTTAAGGCCCAAGTGTATGTATAACGGGCCGTGACATCACTGCCCAACTCTGACAGGAGACTGGGAGGTTCTCTATACCCAGACCAGGCAGGTACAAGGTGAGATGCATCGGATCCATTCCTGATGGTTACACGGGGGCGGAGGCGAGGTTTGGGAATCCCTCGTGTCACAAAATAAGTATCATTAGCGTGAAAGAGTAACTTAACTCAAGATAATAAAACGGACTTGTTTGAAAGCATGATGGGTGTTTGTATTTTTATGTGTGTGTGTGCTACTATTATTCTGCTAATATTTAGATAACTAGCTAACGGTTCCTCTTGTTGTGTTTTTAGATTTACCGCAGGTTAGACCAGCAGCTGAGTGATCCGGAAGTAGTGGTCAGCCGGGTCTCCATACTCCTTAGAGTGGGGGTTGGGGGTTGTGTTTGTCTTTCCTTTCTTTTGGTTAAGACAGTTGTTCGTTTCTTTTGTTTAAGTACTTTAGGCTGCTAGACAGTGTTGCATTCATTACCTTAAAAATACTATTTTTATGAATTTCGGTTTTCTTTATTTGTGTCTTGTTGCAAGATCCTAGTAATATTGTTGTCAAACTGAGGTCGGAACCCACTGTGAGGTTCTAACTAGTAATGTCCCGAGTTCTGAGAATTCGGGGTGTTACATATCTCAACAATCTCTTACTCCATATTAAAAATGACTCCCCGAAAACAATATTCTCTCATAAAGAGGACTCCATAAAGGAGACCCCCTTTTTGCTGGTTCTATTCAATTTGGGAGCGAAGATACTGGCTAGAAATATACAAAAAACTTGTAGTGAAAATCCAACACCTACAGGATTTCCCATCACAAAAAATGGATCAACAATTTCTTTTCTTGCCTTTGCGGACGATATAGTAATTTTTACAATTGAAGCAAGCAACAAAATTATATCGGTCTTAACTGAATATTCCGCAATATCTAGTCAAGTGATAAACTACCATAAATCTGTTTTCCAAACTACCACTAACGTTGATCCAAACAAAAAAAGAAGGATTCAAGTGCACTTAGGTATTACAACATCCACCAATTTAGAGCAATATCTAGGTTTTTCTATCATTAATGGGAGAGTTAAGAAGGACATCTTTAACTTTATTATCCTAAATCAAAATAACAACTTATAAGATGGAAAGTAATGTCTCTTTCACAAGAGGGAATAACAACGTTAATAAAGGAAATCTTAATACTAAGTCAAGCTACCTAATACAAGCATTCATGCTTCATACAAGCATCCATAGTGAACTTGACTACATTAATAGAAACTTCTTGGAATAAGGGAGCAAATTTCCATCCACTTATCAGTTGGGAAAAAATCTGTAAACTAAGATCGCTAGGAGGAATTGGAATTAAGAAAGCAAAAGATATGAACCAAGTGCTACAAATGAAACTATTATGGAAAATTATGGCTGATTTGGACAATAATTTGGTCAAAATAGTAGAAGAAAAATATTTAAAGACGAATGCCTCTAAAATTATAAATGTGGAAAAAAAACATCTTGGCAATAGAAGAAATTAATCAAACATAGAGAAGATTTTGACAAAGGCCTTAGGTGGCATGTATGAGACGGTAGAACGATAAGATTTTGGAAAGACCAATAAATCACAGAAAAACCGCTTCAAGACCTAGTGACAAATAAAGCCTTGATAAATTAAACAAAACTAGTATGTGATTATATCACAAATAGAAGATGGAATCATCAACTTTTAAACCAACTAGACACGATTCTACCAAATTACATCAATATAAAATTTAAAAACTACAACCTTCCCAAAACCGATATAAGAGATAGAATATACTGGAAGCTAATGAAGAAGGATGATACTCGACTAAATATGCTTTGAAAATGATCAAACAACGGAAAATTGGAGTAACAAAGAACAAAACTTGGATTTGAGAGATAAACATAATGCCAAAAATTAAAAACTTTCTATGAAAACATACTCTTGATGGAATTCCAACAAAACAAAATCTTGATAAACAAAAAATTCTAGTTGTGATGCATTGCAAATTCTGTAATCATCATACAAAAAGTGCTAAACACCTTTTCGTTGTGTGTCCATTCACGTTGCAAACTATTGATTATGCAAAAATTATAACAATGCTACATAACTTTGACATAAGCAATCATAAAATAGTTGATATTCTCTATGAACTTAAATAAAACATTTACCCACCATACTTAAGACAACTAGTGGTGATATGGTTGAACATCTACTTGGCTAAAAATTAAGTAATATTCAATAAGAAAAAGGCACCACATAATTTGACCATGAAGCGGGCTGATTTGAATCAAATAAATGACTGGGAAAAAGCCAATACAAATTTGACTATGAACAACATCAAACAACCGAAACAAAGAAGAAAAACCAAAAATATCAAATCGAAAAGACCGGGAGAGGGATATGTTAAATTAAACTTTGATGCCTAAATAAACTCGTCGAACCAATATGCTTTTGGATATATCATTCGGAACAATCTTGCAACTCCTCTAGATGCAGCGAAATGAAGATGCATTGCCAACTCTGTTTTAGAGGTAGAAACTTTCGCTCTACGGGAGGGCCAACAAAAGGCCGCAACCCTAGGTGCTACATCGAATGAAAGAGATATTTTTATGCTGATCAATTCAATATATCCTCCATGATGGAGTCACACATGCATTCTAGTGCTTCATGCATTCTAGTGCTCATCATATTTTCAAGAAAATCAACACAAGTTGTTGATGGAGTACCTAGCCGCAAACGTCAATACACTACTTAGATTATGTTGAAGACCTCAAAAGGATGCTTAAGATTGCTAATTTATAGAAACCGACCCCCTACTGAAAAAAAAGAGTTGAAGATTTTCTTGACTAAGTCCAAATTGAAGCATAAAGTCGTGAATTAGACAAGTTGAATCGATATTAAGTTTCAAGGAGTAGTGTGATTGCTTGTTTACTCTGTAGCTTTCCATGCTTCGCCAAGAGCTTATATTTGTCAAGTAGAGCAATTTAGATTTAAGTTGGTCTGCAATGAAGAAAGCCCCTTTTCCTACTATTGCAAGATGTATTGGCTGAAATCTTGTTAAAATTGTCGATAATACCTCTTAACAGGTACAAACTCGTATAGAAGCTATGGAACTGCATAATATCCGACCCTAAATTCGCTGGCAACGACCGAAATCATCTCCATCGTCATTGCGCCCTTGGACATTGCATTATCCCTACGTCAATATCGTTATGGATCATCGTAAACTCCCCCAAGTACTTGTCTGAGATTCTCACTATTGATGATGATCGCGATCAACCAACGCTCCATCTCGATCTCCTTTGTCTTCCTTCCCACATTTACAGATCTCAGCAAAAACATATCTCTCCAATCCGCTCACCAAGCAACCTGTGCAACTTCCTACTCCAATCAATGATTTATGCGGATTAGTTTTCGGTTTCCCCACATGATTTGTTGCTAATTTAGTCTTCCACTCTTACGAAGTTGTTATTATTCGTAGATTCTTGAGCCCTCAAGATCTTGCCGGTTTCTTTAACTCTGTAGCACAAATATTCTCTTCGGACACTGGAAATTGGAGTGTTTTGAAGCTGAATTCTCCGCAAGAAACTCACACTAGAACAAAGGATGAACCCTCTAGTTACAAAGGTATTCTACATTGGTTGAGTCGAGACACGGGCTATAACCACTTATGATCCATACAACAACCTTGATCGATTTGGGTAAGAATTCGTCAAATTCTGTGTAAGACCCCAGTTTTTGCCTTCACCGACCCTGCGGTGAAGAAGGCCGCCCCAGCGACAAGCTGTGCCTGTCACCGCCCCCGCGGTGACAAGGGGCCTCCCTTGCGGCTGGCCGCCTCTGCGGATTCGCTGTACATTGCACCCGATCTGTTTCCTTCGTTTTATCTTCCTTCCATATATAGAATATCCGATCTTCTATCTTATGGACCGACTTCCTTATCTTCTTCCAAACACTAGAACACCTTCACTTCTATCTTTCCAACCCTTTTTTATATATTCCCATCTTTTCTTCTTTTTCCCGTTTCTTGCTTACGCTTTCTTCAACCCTCGAGTGTTGTAGCCTTGCTTCCTGTGATCTTGCTGAACATGTAAGTTCTTCCTCCCTTGTTCTTCATCACGCTCAGGTGTTGATGCGCCTTGCTTCCTTCTGTTTCGTTTCTCCCTTCGTTTCCTCTTTTCTTATTCTCTAAGAATCAAGGTAGATCCTTGATTCTTGTGGAGCGTTCTGTTGATGATCCTTTGATGTTCACAAGCTCCCTTGGTTGAGTTGTGAAGTGTGAGAGTGTTGGAAGAGCAAGCTTTGACCTTGTCGTGGTTCTTCTGTCGTCGAGAAGCTGACAATGCTTCTACACCATAATCCGCCCCCGCGCCTACACATCCCTGCCCCCACGGCAAGCCGCCCACGAGCCTTACTCTGCCGCCCCTACGGTTTCTTCTGCAGTAACTCCCGTTCTTGTGAGTTGCTTCCTTCCTTGCTTTCCTCGTTCCTTTCCTTGGTTCTTATGGATGTTCCTTGCCCCGTGAATGTTCTGTAAGACTAAGGTTGAGACCTTTGCTTATGGAGATCTCTTAGAGATCATTGAGACTAGAAGTTATAGACTTATAGCAACCGTTTTGTTCTTGATTCATGATGCCTTGTGTGAATAGACTTTCCTTGCTCCTTTCCTGAGGTTTTCTGAGTTGTTTGTTGGGTTATTTGAGTGAGGTAAGTTCCTTGGACTTACTTAGCTTCATTCCGCGTATTGGTTTGATTGTATTGGCTTGTTTCTGCTATTTATCATGTTATAATCAATAACCGGAATATGATTGACTTTGTTATACCTTAATTGACCCAAGTGTATTATAACCGGGTGGTTACCACTTGTCCAGTTCAAAATGGGGAAACTGGGAGGTGCTCTCGCGACCAGTCCAGCAGGTGATAGAACGATGCATACGTTCTATTCCTGTTGGTAAAAAGGGACAGAGGCGAGATCGTTGCGACTCTCGTGTAACAACCTTAAGTTGAATTTGTAATTGGATGACATAATGACAGATAATAACCGGCAGTTTGTGAGCATGTTGATGTGTTTACCTTACCTTATGTGTGTTTTTGCCTTTATTGTCTTTTTGATACCTAGAATGTTAGCTAATTGATAACATGTATTATAGTCTATGTTTTGGGATTGATTTAGACGTATTATCTTCATAAATCTGCATGTATGGATGTATACTCTTTGATCATTATGTTGTTTTGTTTACCTTTGCAAGAATCTAGGTCTACACTTGGTTTCGTTGTGATTGTAGGGAAAATAGCACGTTTTGGAACTATATGGAGCTAAGGAAGCTAAGGAGTCATTGGAGCTACATTATGGAGCTTTGAGGAGCTACAAGAAAGGCTCGGGAACCATGGAAATGAGATGGAAGATTGATTTTTTACCAAATTAGAGAGATTGACACGTAACCGAGATTTACCTCGGTTGGCTACAGTGTCACCTCGACCAAGGTGATCTTCAAGACAAGCTGGACCGAGGCGAATAATCTAACGGCCATAAGATGTTTATTTTTGGCTGAGATCTTCTATTTTTGGAAAGTGATTTTCCTATATTTTAGGATAGATTTTCTAGATGGAAGCATATCTTTTTGGCTGATTTATTTGGAAGATTGGAAGATATTCTAAGGAAGGATATTGCCTTTGAAGATATTTTATCTTAGGAAGGTGATTCTCCTATATAAAGAGGTTTATTTTCTGGAGAGAAATTATCTCGGAGTGGCAATTCTCTAGATCAGAGGCAAGTTGAAGGAAGTTTTGAAGGTTGAATGAAGGAAGTTAGTTTTGAAGGAAGGTTAAAGGCTTTGAAGGAAGTTGTAAGATTTTCTTAGTTTGGATTGATTTGTTGTCTTTTTGGTTGTGATTGAGGAACGTAGCTTGATTGTTTGATTGAGATATTGAGACCTTTGTGTTAAGGTTTTCTTGTTTGAATATTGACTCCTTTCTTATATATTTGATTATTGTTATCATGATGATTGTTGGCTAAGTTCTTTATGCGATTCTAGGGTTATTGGCTGAAGGTTGTGGGAAAGACGATGAAAGAATGAGTCTTTATCCCAGTGGACCCTGAAAGCTTGAGCCTTTACCTTAACCGACGAACACCTCGGTCAGTCGTGGAATAACTCGACCGAGATGGTACATAAACTGAGCGAGGCGAGACCTTTCTTGATCCTTATCTGAGTTGAGGTTTCAGTTTGCCAAATCCTATCCTTGTTATACCTTTCCTAGTTCAACGCAAGCCTAGGATGAGACTTACCCGGTGATTCCTTTGTTTGTATACCCAAGATCATGAGTGTAGGTAATAAAGGTTCATCCTTTATTGGGGTTTGAGTGTACCTTTATCCCATCTTGGAGAGTTAACCTGAGACTTACCCGGTAAAGGTTGATTCTATCCCCTTGGGTGGTGTGTTGGTTTGAGATTATAGTTCCTTTCCTTAGTACCTTGAGACTTACCCGGTGAGAGGATCTTTGGTTTAGGATAGTGAGTAGTGAGACTTATCCGGTGATCTATTCCCACCTTAGAAACACCTTCCCTTTACAAACCTCAACTTTGTCCACATTATCTTTTGAGATCTTGAGTCGGAACCACAACTGGATGCTTTAATCTTTGGAATCCGCATTTTCTTTACCTGGTTATTACATCATCTTTGATGTCTTTGCTTTGTTGCTTGTTTTTAATTGACAATCAAAATTACCGATCTTTGTTTCACCATAATCCTTGTGTTCGACCCTGGAGTATTTGCTGTTATTACAATTGATCCGTACACTGCTGGTTCGCATATTGTTCTAGGCTTATATTTTAGGTTATAAATTTAAAGATATATTGTTCACAATACACACACGTCTGAGAGCGAACAAGTTTTTGGCGCCGTTGCCGGGGACTTGGTCAAGACCAAGTTCGGTTTCGTTCTCTTTTGGGGATATTGTCCTTGTTGTTATTGATTACTTTACTTGAGTGATTTCGCAGGATCTTTCCTTAGGTTTATGCGAAGAACTCGTGCTGGAAAGGAAATCGTTCCTTAAGATCCCGAACCAGAAAAAACATACAAAAGAAGATCGAAAGAAGCTAAGATGGCCGATCAAGATAATCGAGATCTTGAAGCCGAATTGAAAGAGGCATTGGAATAACTTCGCCTCAGTAAAGAAGAATTGCAGCGAGAGAAAGACGAGACTCGTACAAGAACTGAAGGGATTCAAGTTGATATGGCCGCTCTACGAACTCAGTTTTTACCTCGACCGATCCCAGATGCTCGACCGAGGCAGGAGCCAACCCTAGTTACACCGGCCGAGATACACCCACCACCTTGGATGCCGGCCATTGTAGACCGAGGTGATCTTTTTGCTGGAGTTCCGTAAACCCTAGGTCAAAGGATGGACCCAAATCAGCAAGTGCGGCGTCTAGGAGTCAATGTAGGAGATCCAGTTGAGCATGATTATGAATTTCGACCTCAAGTTCTAACCATGATTCGACAATGTCAGTTTGGAGGTTTGGAGAGAGAATCTCCACATCAACATTTACAAAATTATGAGTTTTTGATGAAGACATTGAGACCATCAAGAGTGGAGAACAACAATTACAAGTTAAGGCCTTTCTACTTCTCATTAAAAGACAAGGCGCTTGCTTGGTTCAATCTCTTCCAGCTGGAAAAATCAACACTTGGGAAGAGATGACGACGAAGTTTCTTACTAAGTTTTTTCCCCCATCAAAGACCGCTGAATTGAGGGGTAATATCAATGCTTTTATCATGAAAGACAAAGAAAGTTTGTCCAAGTCATGGGAAAGGTTCAAGGACCTTTTGTTGGATTGCCCTCATCATGGGAATCCAAAGATCGAGTTGTTAGAAGTCTACTTCAAGTGTTTGGATGGAGACACTCAATTCAAACTCCAAATACTTTCTGCCGGCATTTTCATGGATATGCCGATAGATGAAGCTTGGGATTTCATAGAAAGCAAGCTTTACACATGGAGAAATATTCCCATCAAAGGGTTCAAGATGGAGCAAGGCAAGTTAGCTTCTAGGATACAACATCAAATGCTGCTCAACTCACCTCACTCAACAATGAAGTCAAGGCATTGAAGGAGCTTTTAGTAGCTCAAACTAAGAAGGAGCAAGATGCTGGGTTTGTAGGAAGAGGAAATTATCAAGGGCCGCGGAACAACAACAATTACAACAAGAACAGGAATTCCAACAACAATTGGAGATCAAATCAACAAAATCACGGTAACCCTTATTCTCATGCTGAAAATACTCTTAACACCCCTTCTTCTTCTACTCCATTAAGAAGTCAGGAGCCATCATCAAGCTCATCCCAGCCACCCAAGAAACCGGATGCTGTGTTGGAGGCTATATTGATCAAGCTCAACGTTATGGAGACTTCTATGAACTCGTTTTCGAAGGAACAAAAAGCCTTAGAATAACAATTTTTCAACAAGGCTAATGAAGCGCCAAGTCATGGCTATCACAACACGCAGTGGATTGAAGACAACAGATCCAGTACCTCGGTCGGACCATGATCAGACGAGGAACACCTCGGTCGAGGTGCCAACCGAGATGGAGCCCCAGAAAGCAAAAGAAAAAGCTAAAGTTTATGTTCCACCTCCTACTTATAAACCACCACTCCCGTTCCCTCAGTCAAGGGCGCGAGCACATCTAGACAAGCACTTTGGTAAGTTTCTTGATCTTATGAATAAACTATATATTAACATCCCTTTTATTGATGCTATCCTAGGGATGCCCGCCTATGAGAAGTTTTTGAAAGAGATCTTGTCAAGGAAGAGAAAGATGGAAGACTTTGGTGAAGTAAGGATGACGTCTAGATCTTCGGAGCTCATTCAAATCATGAAGGAGAAAATCCCACCTAAATTGAGAGATCCCGGTTCGTTTTGCATTCCCATCCAAGTTGGGGATGTGACTTATGATGCACTTTGTGATCTAGGAGCTAGTGTGAGCATCATTCTTCTATCATTTTGTGAGAAGATCGGCCTTGGAGAGCCCAAGCCCGTAAAGATGACGTTATACATGGCAGATCGCTCAATTACCCGTCCCGTCGGTATCTTGGAGGACGTTCCCATCAAGTTAGGTAATTTCTACATACCTATAGACTTTGTTGTGTTGGAGATTCCCACAGATTATCCCATTCCTATCATTCTTGGCAGACCATTTCTAGTGACATCGGGTTGCAACGTTGATTGTAAGAACGCCAAGTTCAAGTTCAACATTGGCGGCGATCATGTGGAATTTGCGCTATTCGCTGCAATGAAGGGAGGGCCTTTGGAAGATGACATCTTCAACATCTATGATGAAGAAGATTCTCGAGAATTGGTGAGCTCTATCCTTATTAAAGATCCTCTTGAGAAAGTTTTGAGTTTTAGTATGATGGAGGAAGGTATAGATGTTTTATATGATGCAGACGTGCGAAGCTTGGAAACATTAGAAGCAGATCCAGGAGCTAGATTTGATAAACTAATTAATGAGAAGAAAAGCACATTAGATTTCGGTCCCAGTTCCACGATAGTTTCTGGAGCGAGCGAGGTGATTTTATCTGAAGAACACCTCGGTCACCCATCTCGGACCACGACCGAGACAGCAAGCCAGATGAAGTTAACTGAGGAGGACAATCTATCCGTTGATGATTCATTCTTTGATGATCACTCACATTTTGTGGAGCATTGACTTCGCCAAGATTCAGATGGTAAAGAGCCTTGGTACGCTGATATTGTCAACTATCTTGTTTGTCAAGAAGTACCTCCCGGATCAACATACACTCAAAGGATGAAGTTCTTCAAAGATGTTCATCACTACTATTGGAATGAACCTCTACTCTTCAAGAGAGGTCCGGATGGGATGCTTCGACGATGCATTCCGAAAGATGAAGCAGCTAGTGTCATACGGCATCGCCACTCACTTCCTTGTGGAGGACATGCTAGCGCTCACAAAACGTGCGCTAAGGTATTACGTTCTGGTTTTTTTTGACCTACATTTTTTAAGGATGTGCAAGCGTTTGTTGTCTCTTGTGATGCATGCCAAAGAACAGGGAACTTGTCTAGAAGGAACAAGATGCCACTCAATAATATTCAGGAAGTTGAGATCTTTGATGTGTGGAGAGTTGATTTCATGGGACCTTTCCCATCATCCGCAGGGAACCTCTACATCCTCTTAGCTTTTGACTACGTTTCTAGGTGGGTGGAAGCAATTGCTTCTCCCACTAATGACGCCATGGTGGTTGTGAAGTACATCAATAGAACTATTTTCCACGTTTTGGGACGTCGCGTATCATCATCAACGATGGAGGGACATTTCATCAACCGGAAGTTCAAGGCACTTTTATCGAAGTATGGGGTAAACCACAAGGTAGCAACCCCTTATCACCCTCAAACTAGTGGGCAGGTGGAGATCTCAAATAGAGAAATCAAGGCAATTTTGGAGAAGACCGTTTCAAGGACAAGGAAGGACTGGTCCATGAAGCTGGATGATGCCCTTTGGGCTTATAGGACCGCATTCAAGACTCCCATTGGTACCACCCATTACCATTTGGTATATGGGAAATCTTGTCATTTATCGTTGAGCTGGAGCACAAGGCATATTGGGCAATCAAGTGGTTAAATTTCGACATCAAGGAAGCCGGAGAGAAGAGACTTTTAGACATTAATGAGCTGGAGGAGTTGCGTTTAAACGCCTATGAAAACGCCAAAATCTACAAAGAAAGAACAAAGAGATGGTACGACAAGCATATCATCCCTAAGGAGCTTAAAGAAGGAGATCTTGTTCTACTCTTCAACTCCCGCCTCCGCCTCTTTCCAGGTAAGTTGAATTCTAGATGGATAGGACCTTACGTTATGAAAAATGTTTTTCCCCATGGTGTAGTTGAAATATGGAGTGAAGCTAGCGGAAGCTTTAAGGTCAACGGTCATAGGCTAAAGAAGTATCAATTGGAAGTCCCGGCTGAAGAGATTGCACCATTATACCGTGTTTGAGGATGGCATACGGTCCAACTAGCGACCTTAAACCAAGCGCTTCTTGGGAGGCAACCCAAGGCATTGCTTTCTTTTCCCTTTTCTAGCTTAGTTTAGATAGTTAGCTTCGCGTTTTTGCATCCTCCTAGACAGGAATCAGGTACTCTCTAAGAAGAAATTACAACTCAGGAGCTACATGGAAGGACAGAAGTTTGAAAAATTAAGAAGACGGAGTTTAACTGAGAGACATCTCGGTTGTTGTCACAGTACCTCGACCGAGGTGTTTTCCGTCAACCGAGGTTCTTAGGTCTGACATCCATTCTGACACCTCGGTCCGCTCAAGAACATCTCGACCGAGGTGTAATCAAATTCAGCGAGGGGTATAAAAGGTTGCGACGGTTTCTCTCTCCTCTCACTTTTCCCTCTCTACGCTCACCTCGACCGCGGCTCCCTCTCTACTCAAATCTTCCATTCTCGATCATTTTCCACGATTCTTGGCTCCAAATTAGTAGAGGAAGCAAGAGATTTACTTCCCAAGTAACAAACATCACAGTAAATGCTTCAAATCTGCAGAATCTGTGGTATTTCGACATAAACCCTAACTCTTTCTATTTTTTGTCGATTATGCATAGATCTAGCCCTGGTTGCCATAGGTTGTTGTTGAAAAAGATATAAGTACCCCATAGGAGGGTTTTGGTAGTGTTTTTTGGGGGGAAATCTTGCAGATTTCGGAGTTCAATTCGTAGTACTTCGCCTCGGCTGCGTCTCGGCCGAGGTGTTCTTGGCCGACCGAGGTGATCCTCCAGTCATGAGTAACTAACACATATCCGATCGTCAGTTGGCCTTGATGGATAGGCCCATCAGTTCACACCACTCCTCCCCTTCTTCTACAACATAGTTTACCATCCCGGTGATTCATGAGAGACATCAGCGGGATTATGACCGGATTTGTGGGCGCCCCATCATTGCCCCACGATTCTTAGATGTTGACAAATTCGAGTGCCTTCACGTGGTGAAGGACTTAAATAAGATGATTTCTATGGTTGGCCTGGAGGATTACTTGGCCATTAGAGCGCCAACTTATCTAGAGCCGACCTTGGAGTTCCTTATTTCAATTACCTATGTGCCGGAGCATCGAGGGATCAAGTATAGGTTGCTGAACAGGAACTACGCAGTTCCTCTTGATCAGTTTGGGAAGATCTTTGGCTTCTCAACCCCTACAGTTACTGATTTTCCTTCGAGCGGTGGCTCGGAGTTTCTGGGGCGAGATTGCCCATGTTACAAATCATCGTGACAGATGGCAGCCTGGCGATTCCCGGGAGCGGATCATCTTTCATCTTGCCTTCCGTTTAGCTCACATGATATTTAGCGAGATGCTTTTGGCACGTACTGAGACGTCCCAGAAGGTTAGTCAAGGCGAGCTGATGAGTTTGTTTTGTATGGTCACCGGAGGAGTTCCAGATTTTGTTGCCATGCTGGCAGATGATCTTCACAAGATCAAGAGGAAGTTGAAGGGCTATATCTGTTGTGGTGGGCTGGTGACCCACATCGCCACTTCTATGGGTCTTGATTTGTCTGGATGTACACTAGTTGCGGCTTGGGATTGTAGGAGATGATCACACGACGCATACTCGTTCCCCGTGGTCTTGGCACACCCTATGTTGCCATGCCATGGGAAACGAAGTTTCCTCAGGGCATTCTTTGGTCTTCCCAGTTCTCTGTCTATGATCGCCAGTACTGGTCGGTTGCATGGTTCCCGAACATGCAGGATGCTACAGCTAGAGAGGCAGCTGAAAAGGAGGAGGATGATGATGAGTATGGAGAAGGTGCTGCTATGGACACCGGTACCGATATCGGCGGGCCCAGTATCCCCACCGTTGACCTTGACGATGAGGCCACGGAGGATGAGAGGGAGGCACCTGCACCACCGCCACCACAATGACGATCCTGCCGCCGTAGAGATCCTGAGGCACATCAGCGGATCAATGAGCTTACAAAGTAGATGATAGATTCTTATGTCGCCGTGACAGTTAATATCTCCCAATGCTTCGATGATCAACGCAGATCCATGGATGGATGGCAGCACCGGATGGAGGAAAGCCAGCATTTCCTGGGTCGGATGATGAAGATACAGTTTCAGCAGACGATGGGCTATTCATTCGATCCTTCCCGGCATCCTTTCATTCCACCATCACCGCCGCCAACTGACGAGGATTGAGAGCTTCATAGATTTATTTTCTATATTTATTATGCAGTTCAGCTAGTCCGGTAAGTACTTTGTTCTTTCAGACTTATATTTGACCCATTGGGACAATGTGTCCCAAGTATGGGTATTGATGTACTATTTGAATTGTTTGTATGACTTGTATGACTCCTTTGATCTTTGATCATGATCTTATTTTGCTATATGTGCTTATCTGTCATTACATGCATACATACAGGTTTCTGTTTGAGAAAAATGTCAAAAACCTGTTTGAAAATTTTTTTTAGCTCGACCGAGACGTTCTTGATCAAACGAGGTGGTGAAAACCGAGGCACATCTCGGTTGAACACCTCGGACCCCGTCAGAACACCTCGACCGAGATGGGTTTTTAATTGAAAGATTTTCGAAACGTTTTGTGCCTCTATTCTGGATATGACCTCGATGAAGATATTTGTCTGCATATTGGTTTTGAAATCATTATATGCTCGAAAGGTTTTATGATATGTTTAAGTTGCTAAATGCTTTGTTTGAAACTCTAGCATGTTTAATACTTTGTTTTTATCAAAATTAAGTTGGATTTGAAGGTTGACACCACATTATGAGTTCTCTCACATTCTTCTTTGGATGATTAAGGCACTTCATTCTCTTCTTCTTCTTCTTGATCATGCTTTAGCCCCTCATATACATATTTGCCTCCCTTTACCTATCCGGGAATTTGGAATGCAGTTGACGAAAAGCGTGTGAAGTGAAGTTGAGATCTTGGCTGAAAGTGCTTGAAAGAAATAAATTAGGTTTGGGGACATTGATCTTGATGATGAGTAACTAGACACCATTCACATAGCCGGGTGTTTGGGTCTTGCCAAAGTCGGATTGATCATTGGTCCTAACGGGTCATGGTATGTGCATCAAGGGTTTGAGGCATCTCGAGAAATTGATGATTGTTGATCTCCTAGGCTTCGTTGATTGTGCACTCTGTCCATGCTCCCAAACAGTAAAGTGAAGTGAAAATAAGAAAATCTTATTGGTGGAAGATGTTGTGATTCAAAGAAAATGAAGAAAAGATCTTATTCCCGGATTCTAGCACCACATTATCTTATATACATCCCACCCTGACACGTTTCTTGGCCTCTTTTAGAAGCCCTTGAGACCTTGAGTATGCTGATTGGCTTGGTGGTTTAAACTGGATTATACATGATTGATTTTGATAAACATGATTTATGCATTCTATGATTTTATGCAAAGATGAACAAATTTCTTATATTTATAAAATATTTTGATCATGTCTTGATTTTACTTGCCATGAAGCATTCTCTTAGGGTGATCTATGAATAGAGCACACCGCCAAAAGGTTTTAAAATGTTTTTCATTGATCTTTTTGATGACTTATAATCCATTCTATCCTATATTTATGATTTGGATCTTGCTTGGGGACAAGCAAATGACATGTACGGGGTGTTTTGATAGCATGTATTATAGTCTATGTTTTGGGATTGATTTGGACGTTTTATCTTCATAAATCTGCATGTATGGATGTATATTCTTTGATCATTATGTTGTTTTATTTACCTTAGCAAGAATTGAGGTCTACGCATAGTTTCGTTGTGATTGTAGGGAAAATAGCACGTTTTGGAACGATATGGAGCTAATGAAGCTAAGGAGTCATTGGAGCTACATTATGGAGCTTTTTGGAGCTACAAGAAAGGCTCAGAAACCATGGAAATGAGATGGAAGATTGATTTTGGACCAGATTAGAGAGATTGACACATAACCGAGATTTTCGGTTGGATACAGTGTCACCTCGACAAAGGTGATCTTCAAGACAAGCTGGACCGAGGCGAATAATCTAACGGCCATAAGATCTTTATTTTTGGATGAGATCTTCTATTTATGGAAAGTGATTTTCCTATATTTTAGGATGGATTTTCTAGATGGAAGCATATCTTTTTGGATGATTTATTTGGAAGATTGGAAGATATTCTAAGGAAAAAAATTGCCTTTGAAGATATTTTATCTTAGGAAGGTGATTCTCCAGATCAGAGGCAAGTTGAAGGAAGTTTGGAAGGTTGAAGGAAGGAAGTTAGTTTTGAAGGAAGGGTAAAGGCTTTGAAGGAAGTTGTAAGATTTTCTTAGTTTGGATTGATTTGTTGTCTTTCTGGTTGTGATTGAGGAACACAGTTTGATTGTTTGATTGAGATATTGAGACCTTTGTGTTAAAGTTTTCTTGTTTGAATATTGATTCCTTTCTTATATATTTGATTATTGTTATCATGATGATTGTTGGCTAAGTTCTTTATGCGATTCTAGGGTGATTGGCTGAAAGTTATGGGAAAGACGATGAAAGAATGAGTCTTTATCCCAGTGGACCCTGAAAGCTCGAGCCTTTACCTTGACCGACGAACACCTCGGTCAGTCGTGGAACATCTCGACCGAGATGGTACATAAACTGAGTGAGGCGAGACCTTTCTTGATCCTTATCTAAGTTGAGGTTTCAGTTTGCCAAATCATATCCTTGTTATACCTTTCCTGGTTCAACGCAAGCCTAGGATGAGACTTAACTAGTGATTCCTTTGTTTGTATACCCAAGATCATGAGTGTAGGTAATAAAGGTTTATCCTTTATTGGGGTTTGAGTGTGCCTTCATCCCATCTTTGAGAGTTAACCTGAGACTTACCAGGTAAAGGTTGATTCTATCCCATTGGGTGGTGTGTTGGTTTGAGATTATAGTTCCTTTCCTTAGTACCTTGAGACTTACCCGGTGAGAGGATCTTTGGTTTGGGATAGTGAGTAGTGAGACTTAACCGGTGATCTATTTCCACCTTAGAAACACCTTCTCTTCGCAAACCTCAGCTTTGTCCACGTTATCTTTCGAGATCTTTAGTCGGAACCATAGCTGGATGCTTTCATCTCTAGAATCCGCATTTTCTTTACCTGGTTATTACATCATCTTTGATATCTTTGCTTTGTTGCTAGTTTTTAATTGACAACCAGAATTACCGATCTTTATTTCACCATAGTCCTTCTGTTCGACCCTGGAGTATTTGTTATTATTACAATTGATCTGTACATTGCGGGTTCGCATATTGTTTTAGGCTTATATTTTAGGTTATAAATTTAAAGATATTTAGTTCACAATACACACACATCTGAGAGCGAACACTAATGGTTTATACCGATATTGTAGATGCCTTGTGATAACACGATTTATAACGTTAGTCTAGGCATCCATTTAGATAGTTTTTCCCGCTACTTATGCATAGTTTGGCATTAGTTCGTGACGATTTGCACTTAATTCATGTATGTTGTCGAGATATACGTCTACACGGACTTTTGTATGTTTTGTAGGTATTTTGGGAGCTTTTGGAGCTTAATCATTACATCCGGGGATCGTTCCTTATGATGACACATTTCCGGACTCATTGGGAAGCAAGTTAGGAGCAAAGGAGAAAACATGGGATCTTGTTGGTGCATCCCTTGCACCAACTCATGACTTAATGATCCAAAGAAGGCTAAGGCACCAAATACACGGTCACTGGGACTCCCACGGGCGTGGAAATAGGCCGTGGTTTCCTCTGCACAGCTGTGACAACTGTCCCACGATCTCCATAACCGACTCTTGTAAATGATGGAGAATAAAAGGTGGTCCTGCAGGCTGTAGAGTGGACATTCTGAATTTCATTCTCTCCCACACTCTTACAACAACACACAATTGGATTGGAGCTACTCTTGAAGGAGGAGAAACACTCTCATTTGGAGAAGAAGAAGAAGAACACTAGTTTCATTGTTTTCATAGTTTTTGAGTGATTTTGAGTGAGTTTTGTTGAAGACGTTTGCTAGGGTTGTAAGAAATGATTCGAACCTTCTTTTGAAGGGTTGTAAGTCCTTCTTGACTTTTATTCAGCTTGGTTTTCTTATCCTACTTGTTTCGTTTCTCTTTCATTCTATTTTCTTGCTATGGAAGCCATGAATGTATGCTTGTTGAGTTTGATTTTTAAGATGCATGTTGTTGGCTAATTAGATGCGATTCTAGGGTAAGGGAATGATGGTTATGGATTGGACTATGATAGAATAGACTTAAATGTATCTTTGGATGAATTGCTTGCTCTTACTTAAGTGCTGTTAGAAAGCACGGTTTGTTCTTATGCAACCACGGCCGTGGTTCTTATGATCTGACCGTGGTTTGCCTCTGTTACGTTTGTATTAATAAATCTGCATGTTAGGATGTTAGATTGTTGAAATCCTAGTGTTTGTTAAGCTTAATCTAGCCTAGGGTGACCTAATGCTAGCAACCTAAGTGAGGAAATAGACCTACCCGGTGATTTCCGATCTTAAGTACCAAAGATGATGAACTCTAGGTAGTAGTGAGCCTCATAAGCCGCTATTGGATTGAGTGTGCTAGGATTGATGTTTAGGACTTGCCTTCCCGAGACTTACCCGGTAAGGAGAGGTTAGATCCCTAGATAGAAATCCGGTTAGTGTAGATATCCCAACCTTAGGTTCCTAGAGATCTACCCGGTAATAGGATCTTAGTTGCGGTATTAGTGGATCATGAGACCTACCCGGTGATTGGTTCCATTTGAGAAACACCCTTTCCCAACATACCATAGTTGATCCAAGGAATGATTAGAAGCTTGAGACCAATGCCATAACCGGAATTTCTAACCCTTAGAAATCGCTTTTCTCTCTTTGATTACCTATCTCGTGTTTGTGTTTGCTTATTTGTGTTGCTAGCTTAGTATGTTTTTATACTCTTGCATGATTTGTGATCCTTGATTGATCACCACAAAACCAATCCAAAAACATTGAGATTTTCATTTCTTTATTTCTTTCTCTTTTCTCCAACTAGGTCAACACTATCCTTAGTCACTATTTGATTCAATTTCACCTTAGTCTTTGTGTTCGACCTCGGAATACTATCCTTACTATAAAACGACCTGTACACTGTGGGTTCGCTAGGAGTTAGGAAAAATATATCGAGTTATAAATTTAAGACTTTTGTGCTACACATTCTTAGCGTAACACCTTGCAGGATATAGGTGCTGCTGAGTGATCCGGATGGTGTGGTCAGTCGGGGTTCTTGTACATTATAGGACAGGGTCGGGTTATGTTGTTGTTGTTGTTGTTGTTGTTGTTGTTTTCCCTTTTGTTTTGAATTCGGCTTTGAGTCTTTTACGCTTCCTTTTGTTTAAACCTTTGGTTTTATAATGAGTTTTTGTTTTCATTTGTCTATGTCTTGTTGTAAGATCCATTGTGTCGTTGCCACTCTGAGGGTAAGGACCCATTGTGAGGTCCCAACCCGTAACGCTTCGAGTTCCCAGAACTTGGGGTGTTATAATATGGTATCAGAGCTCTAGGTTAGCAACAATGGCACTCGAAATCTTCTAAAGGTCGGATAGATAAATAAACAGAACTCGCAAGAGGTCTACGTTTTCAGAAGGGGGTTTTATTTTAAACATGTTGGTTTGGGATAGATGCATGGGCGACCATCACTACCTCCGCAGATCTCAATAGTGTAGTTTTCTTTTGTATTGGCCTTGATGTGCTTTTCCTGAATTTCTACTTTAGTTGTAGTGTGGCCTTATATATAGTCTTATATATCTATATCCCTATCGCAGATGACACGTACTAGAGCTACATCTACTATGGGGCAAAGAAAGGGTCGACCACCTCTTCCACCTGCCGTCCGTGGACGAGGATGTGCAGGAAGACCTCCACTAGCTAGAGGTCAGGGCCAGACCCCAGTTGCTAACCCGCCTATCACTGAGGCATTCGCTGAAGAAGTTGCTGAGAGTGTTGTTCCTAAGGCTGGGAACGGGACCACCGCTAGGTCCGGAGTACAAAGAGTGCCATCGACGGAATCCGGTCGAGTGTCTATAGGAGCTTCTGCATATCGCGACTATGTGTAGAGAGTTGAAGAGGCTATCAGGACTGAAGGACCTACATCAATACCGCCAGTTCCCGCAAGATCAGTTGAGGTTTCGCACAGAGTTACGCAGGTTGTTGCACTTGCTAGAGTTGTTGAGGCTGCTAGAGTTCTAGCTGAGGTGAGAGAGCCGAACCTGACAGTTGGTTGAAGGCTTTTGACCAGCTGAAGGTTCCTTGTTTCATGGGAAAGAAAAGATTGGAGGTGGAGTTGTGGCTGAGACAGTTGGATTCCGCTATGGAGTCGATCGGTTGCCTAGAGAGACGTCGAATCTACATAGCACAGACGCTACTGAAAAATCAGGCACACTCCCGGGGGAGAACCATGCGTAGTAAGGTCACCAGCTATGAGCAGATGAAGACGGTGATCAGGGATCGCTATTGCCCTACAACCATGAGGAGAGATCGCCTTCAGGATTTCCTCGAGGCTTGATTCGAGGATTTACCTATTGTTGAGATCATCAGCAAGTTTCAGGAGGAGCTATCTTTACTTGGTCCGTCTACACCACCTGAGGATTAGCATGTTTACTTGTTCTCCCATATATTGAGAGAGCCTACACGCTCTTATCTTGCTGGTTTCCGTTGTGATTCCTTGACGGACTATCATGATAGAACATCTGCTTTTGAGAGTGACTATTTGAGTCAAAGGAAAGCTTCTAAGACAGGAGGTCTTGAGAAGAGGCAGAGAAATGGTCCAGCCAGTATTGGAGCTAGAGCTTCTGGTTTTGGGTGTAGTCCAACGTCGGGGGTTCTGGTTTCCAGCAGTCTGTACAGAGTTCCGACCGAGGACGGCAGTGCTTTAACTACGAAGGTGTCGGACATATAAGAGCTGATTGGAAGAAGGCTGTTGTGACTTGTTACTCTTGTGGCAAGCTCGGACATAGAGTTGCGTTCTGCTGTCAGGGCAAGGCGCCATTGCAACAGGGTTCTTCACCTGCTAGTGTTGTAGGAGGAGGACATAGAGCTCAGTATCAGCAGTATAGAGTTCTCCAGTATCAGCAGTATAGAGTTCTTGGTTCTACCACTCTTAAGGGTTCCACTCTAGGACAGGGGAGAGATAGAGGACAAGTTGGTGGTTCAGTAGACACCAGATATGCATCACCCAAAGTTTATGAGTCGAAGATTGAAGTGGAGCCGACCACTCCAGCGACCACATGTACCATTCATATTAATGGTTTTCCTGTTAGAGTTCTTTTCGATGTCGGTGCTACGAATTCTTTTATATCTGATGCATGTGTAGATAGATTGGCCTTAGTTACCTTAGAAGGTAGACCCTTCTTTATAGGATTGGGGTAAGATTAGAGGTACACGAGAGGTTCACGACTTCTTTGTCATGTACTTAGTACATGAAGAAGTTATTCTAGGCATGGATTTGATGGATCAACATCGAGCAGTTCTGGACATCGGTAAGAGGACAATGATGGTAACTACGGATGCATTCCATGTAGAGATCTTCAAAGGATGGGATCTCGGGAAGATCGGTACAGTTATCAATGCAATTTGAGCTGCGAGACTTATCGGACATGGTTGCGAGGCTTTTTGGTGCTATGTCATGAAGAGGATAGTACGAGTCCAGCTTTAGAGGAGATTCCAGTAGCTTGCGAGTTTTTAGACATTTTTGGACAGCCATCAGGTTTACCTCCAAAGGAGTGTAGACTTTGGCATTGATCTAGAGCCCGGTACGAGACCGATCTCTAAGGCTCCTTATCGTACGGCGTCTATTGAGATGCTTGAGCTTAAGAAGCATCTCGAGGAGTTAGCAGAGAAGGGCTTCATCCACCCTAGTGTATCTCTTTGGAATGCAACAGTTCTCTTCGTCAAGAAGAAAGACGAGTCAATGAGATTATGTATCGACTACCGAGAGCTGAACAAGGTGACAATCAAGAATAAGTACCCACTGCCCCGTATCGACGATCTTTTGGATCAATTGCATGGAGCTTTAATGTTTTCGTTGATCGATGTGAGATCCGGATATCACCAGCTGAGGGTGAGAGAGTAGGGCATAGCCAACACGACATTTCGGACTAGGTATGGCCACTACGAGTTTGTAGTGATGCCATTCGGGCTCACGAATGCACCCGCAGTCTTCATGGAGTTGATGAACAACATCTTCATCGACTTTTTAGATTAGTTTATAGTTGTCTTCATAGATGACATTCTGATATACTCTCGTAGCAGAGAGGAGCATGCAAGACACTTGAGGATCGTTCTTCAGATCTTACAAGATAGACAGCTTTACGCCAAGCCCTCTAAGTGTGAGTTCTGGATGTCCGAGGTAGCATTCCTTGGTCACATCATTTCAGCTGAAGGGATCGGTCGATCCAACGAATATAGAGTCAGTAGCATCTTGGCCGCTTCCTAAGAACGTCTAGGAGGTACGCAGCTTCTTAGGATCGGGGGCTACTACCGGTATTTTGTTGAGGACTTTTCAGCTATCCCCTGACCGCTCATTTCTTTGCTGAGGAACTCTACGAGATTCGTATGGTCCGAACCGTGCCGGTAGAGCTTCGAGGAGCTGAAGAAACGGTTGACCTCTACTCCTATCCTTGCTCAGTCCGAGGGCATTGAGGACTTCGTGGTTTACAACGACGCATCCAAGTTGGCTTTGGGATGTGTTCTGATGTAGAGGGGTAAGGTGATTGCTTACACGTCGAGACAGTTGAAGACGTATGAGGAGAATTAACCTTACCCATAATCTTGAGTTAGTTGTTGTTGTTCACGCCTTGAAGATCTGAATGCATTATTTGTACGGAGCTACGTGTCAGATTTTCACAGACCATAAGAGTTTGAAGTACATATTCACTCAGCGGGAGTTGAATAAACGCCAGAGGAGATGGTTGGAGTTGATCAAAGACTTCGACCTTGAGATCTTATACCACCCGGGAAGGCGAATGTGGTAGTTGATGCCCTTAGTAGGAAGACTCTCCGGGAGATGGCGATCGCTAGGCTGACAGCTCAGCCACATTACAGCGAGATCTTGCATGGCTAGAGATGGTTATCAACTTTCCGGATTCTGACAACCACCTATCTACCTTGGAGATAGTACCTGATCTGTTGGTTGAGATTCGATAGAAGCAGGAGAGTTGCCCAACTTTGACACAGATCCGAGACCGGATGTCTCGAGGAGAGGCACCACAGTTGGCCGTCGGTGCCGATGAGATCTTGCGGCACCAAGAGCACGTATGTGTGCCCTCAGATCGAGAGTTGAAACAAAGGATCCTACAGGAGGCTCACTCTTCACCTTACTCAGTTCACCATGGTGCGAGTAAGATGTATCAGGATATTAGACGCTCTTTCTAGTGGGGAGGTCTGAAGCCAGACGTCACGAGATATGTAGCTTTGTGTGCGACCTGTTAGCAGGTCAAGATCCAACATCATTGACCAGGAAGCGAGCTACACCCACTTCCTGTTCCTTGGTAGAAGTGGGAGGACATCTCTATGGATTTCGTTACCGGTCTGACACCGAATCGAGGCTTTGATGCTATCTAGGTCATAGTAGATCGACTAAAAAAGACCGCACGTTTCATTCCGATCAAGGAAACGTGTCCGGTAAGTCGATTGGCAGAGGATTTCACTAGGTAGATAGTGAGACATCACGGAGTACCTAGGACTATAGTCTTCGATAGAGACGGACAGTTCACTTCAAGGTTCTGGCAGCAGGTTCATGCCGCCCTAGGTACGAGTCTGCAGTTCACGACTGCTTATCATCCTCAGACCGATTGTCAGTCTGAGTGGACCATCCAAACTCTAGAGGACATGTTGAGAGTATGCGTGTTAGACTGGGGACAAGTGTGGCCAGATCACCTTCCCTTAGTGGAGTTTTCATGTAACAACAGTTGACACGTATCGATCAGGATGGATCCTTATGAGGCTTTACATGGACAGAGATGTCATACACCGTTGTGCTAAGACGAGCCGAACAGTGCTAGTGGAGTAGCACTTGAGCAGATTCAAGATGATATGGCTCGAGTAGCAGTGATCCAAGAGCGGATGTTATCAGCATAGAGTCGGTAGAAGTCTTATGCAGATAAGAGGCGTAGACCTCTAGAGTTCAGAGTATGAGCTCAGGTTTGGTTGAGAGTATCCCCGACACGAGGCGTCAGACGTTTCGGTGTCAAGGGAAAGTTGTGTCCCAGATATGTCGGACCATTCGAGATCCTTGAGCAAGTTGGAGAGGCAACATACATACTTGCTTTTCCGCCGAGACTCGAGGATGTTCACCCCGTCTTTCATGTGTCTCAGTTACGGGAGTACATACCGGACCCAAGGCACATCGTCAACCATGAGGATTTAGTGGTCAAGCCAGACCACACGTTCGTAGAGCATCCGGTAGTTGTCTTAGAGCGTAGTACGAGACGTTTTCGATCGAAGGACATACCGATGATGAAGATTCAGTGGTCGATACGAGGAGCTAATGAGGCGACTTAGGAGACAGAGGATAGTATCCAGAGGAACTATCCAGAGTTTTACGTTGAGCTGGACGCACCTTTAGCATATTTGTGTGTTTCGTTTTTCTTTTGTTGAGTTGTGTATGTTTTTGACGTTTGAGTTACGTGCCCAGAGTGGGAATATATGAGTTGTGTTTAGTGTTTCCGTGTTGTTGTTTTGTGATCGTTCGGGTTGTTGCAAGTTTCGGGACGAAACTTCTTTTTAGGAGGATCTGATGTAAGACCCCAGATTTTGCCTTCACCACCCTTGCGGTAAAGAAGGTGCCCCAACGGCAAGCTGTGTTTGTCAACGCCCCCGCGGTGACAAGGGGCCTCCCCTACGGTTGTCCGCCCCTGCGGCATGGGCGATCCGCCCCTGCGGATTCGCTATAGATCGCGCCCGATCTGTTTCCGTTTGTTTTATCTTCCTTTCATAGATAGAATATCCGATCTTCTATCTTATGGGCCGGCTTTCTTATCTTCTTCTAAACCCTAGAACGCCTTTACTTCTATCTTTCCAGCCCTTTTCTATATATTCCCGTCTTTTCTTCTTTTTCCTGTTTCTTGCTTATGCTTTTTTCAACCCTCGAATGTTGCATTCTTGCTTCCTGTGATCTTGCTGAACGTGCAAGTTCTTCCTCCCTTGTTCTTCATCACGGTCAGGTGTTGTTGCGTCTTGCTTCCTTCTATTTCGTTTCTCCCTTCGTTTTCACTTTTCTTCTTCTCCAAGAATCAAGTTTGATCTTGATTCTTGTGGAGCGTTCTGTTGATGATCCTTTGATGTTCACAGGCTCCCTTGGTTGAGTTGTGAAGTGTGAGATTGTTGGAAGAGCAAGCTTTGGCCTTGTCGTGGTTTTGTTGTCGTCGAGAAGCCGACAATTCTTCTACACCGTAATCTGCCCCCGCGCTTGCGCATCCCCGCCCCCGCGGCAAGCCACCCCTGCGTCGTGCTCCGCCGCCCCTACGGTTTCTTCTGCAGTAACTTATGAGTTGCTTCCTTCTTTACTTTCCTCGTTCCTTTCCTTGGTTCTTATGGATGTTCCTTGCCCCCTGAGTGTTCTGTAAGACTAATGTTGGGACCTTAGCTTGTGGAGATCTCTTAGAGATCATTGAGACTAGAAGTTATAGACTTCTAGCAACCGTTTCGTTCCTGGTTCGTGATGCCTTGTGTCAACAGGTTTTCCTTGCTCCTTTCTTGAAGTTTTCTGAGTTATTTGCTGGGTTATCAGAGTGAGGTAAGTCCCTTGGACTTACTTAGCTTCATTTCGTGTATTGGTTTGATTGTTTTGGCTTGTTTGTGTTGTTTATCATGTTATAACCGATAACCGGAATAGGATTGACTTTGTTATATCTTAATTGACCCAAGTGTATTATAATTGGGCGGTTACCGCTTGTTCAGTTCAGAATGAGAAACTGGGAGGTAGAGGTGGGTCCGGTTCAAACCAAACCGCCAAACCGCGGTTTGTGAACCGGCGTAAACCGTCGGTTTGACCAAACCGGCGGTTTAGGTTCGCCGGTTTGGTTGAACCGGGGGTTTACGGTTTCGGTTTAGGTTTGGTTCTAGACCAAACCTAAACCGGCAGTTCAAACCGGCGGTTAACCGCGGGTTTGACCCATTTTTTATTTTATTTTTTTAGTTTTTACTGCCTAAACCGGCGGTTAACCGTCGTTTAACCGGCGGTTTGGCAAAAAAAAGAGTCGTTGGCATTTGCCAACGGCTCTTTGGCCACAACGGCTATTAGCCGTTGGATGTGTAATTTAATTTTTTTTTGTAATATTAGTGTAATTAAAAAAAAATAACTACCCACAATTCCTATAAATACCATACAATTCTTCCATTTACCTCACACCAACATTCTCATCTATCTACTACTACTCTCAATCTCCATCTCGTATTCTCTATCTCGTATTCTCGATCTTTCAATCAAGTGAAATGGCAAACTCGGATCACCCAAGCGACTACGACTTCACTCCGAGTCCCGCTTTCTTTCCTAGCACACAAGAAAGCGAGAGTCAAATGCCGGATTCGGAAATGCCACAAGCTCCACAAGGTCAAGGTGAAGGGGCATTCCGACAAGCTCCTCCACCGAAAATGCTCACCTCCGACATATTCACGAAGCATTACAAGAAGGGTCCGGTGGTGAATGATCATTGTCAAGTTACGTGCAATTATTGTCCGAAGGTGTACAAGTGGAAGGCGAAGGGCGGATACGGGACTTTGCAAACCCACATGCAAAAGAATCATCCGGAGAAGCTCGGAATATCACAGGGACAAACACAATTGTCCCACGGCTTTGCATCCTCTTCCGCTCAATCTTCTTTATTCACTTATAATCATGTTAATGAATCTTTAGGATTAGCCAACTTAATTGCATCCGAAGCTTTTCCATTTTTTTATGCGGAATCTATTAATGTAAGAGAATATAACACTACTTTTCTTCAACCGGCTTATAAACCAACTTCTCGTAAACAAGTTTCGAAATTAATTTCTCAATCTTATGAACAAAAGAAACAAAATATTCTTACTATTTTACAATGTTTTTCGCATCAAGTATCAATTTATAGTGATATTTGGAGTACTTTATCACAAAAACATTTTTACTTGGGCATGACTTTACATTTTATCGATAATGATATGTACTTGCATAAATTTGTTATTGCATTTCGCCATTTTAATGAAAGACATACTTCCGTCAATATTGCTAATTTAATAAGAACAGTTTTACAAGAATTTAATTTACAAAATCGAGTTTTTTCATACTCATTTGATAATGCTTCATCTAACACCCGCGTCGTAAACAATTTGGTGGGGAATGCGGGTCAACTTATAAAAACACCTTTTACTCACCAAAGATGTTCATGTCATATATTAAATTTATGTGTCCAAGATGGCCTAAAAGTTTTACATGAAATGTTAGAACCTATAACCGACGTAATTGAACATATTTGGCATTCAACCGACTTAAGAAGAAAATGGAGATCAACTTGTATAGAAAAAAATGTTCCTCCGATTGCTTTTTCAAAAGATATTGGAACTCGTTGGAACTCAACCTATAAACTACTTAGTCAAGCTCTTCGTTATAAAGATGTTTTACAAGAATTTTCCTCACAATTTATTTCTTGGTCTATTTTAGATGATGAAAGTATTTGGCAAACTTGTTTTGATATTTGTGGTGTTTTAAAAGTATTTAGTGATTCTACTAATATGTTGAGTTATGTTTACATTCCAACCTCTTGTAGTTTTTTAGAAATAGCCATAAATGTTGCCGAAGCTTTACAAACCGGTTTAGATTTAGAATCACTTAAATATGCGGCAACCGAAATGAAAACAAAATGGCTAAAATATTATGATGGCATTCCCCTAGTTTATCTTATTGCCTCCGTTTTCAATCCTAGACTAAAAATTGATGGTGTTACGAAATTTTTAAATGCTTATTATGAATGTTTAGGTTTATCTTCTATTAATAACGTTAATTCTATTACTAGTAATATTCGTGTTGAAATTGATAAATTACTTCCTTTATTTGAAACAAGTGCTAGTGCTTCTTCCCAATCAAATCCCCCACCCTCTTCTTCTTCTTCTTCTTCTTCTTCTTCTTCTTCTTCTATTCTTTCTAAAGCTAAACAAATTTTAGCTAAAAGAACGAAAACGCCTAGACATTCATCCGCAAGTGTGGAATTTGAAGATTATCTAACAACTCCTTTTAGTTTTGATGGTGATATTGATAGTTTTCAAGTGTTAGAATATTGGAAGAAGATGGCCACAAAGTATCCAACATTGGTCAAGATTGTGCAACAAATTATGGCCGTCCCCGCATCAACGGTGGCCGTGGAGCAAGCTTTTAGTCAAGGAGGAAACATGCTAAGCTACAAGAGGAGTCAATTGAAGCCCGATAAATTGGAGGCTCAAGTATGTGTTCAAGATTGGATAAGGGCGGAGAAGAGGCAACAACGGAATGCACCCGTTTATGACTCAAAATCGGATTCCAACTCCGATGATCCAGCCACTACTTCCGGGTCCGAGGCGCAAAGGTAAGGGGGTAACGAAAAAAACTCGGAAGTCCAAAAAAGGTAAGCAAAGGTAAGAGAACTATGTAGGCTTTGATTCCTCTTATACCCCAAGAGGATACGTAGGCAACCGGGAAACCGGTTCAAGCCCTCTCCTTTTTTTTTTTCAATTACTTCTATTCAAAATAAAATTGTAATGTAATAAAAAAAATTGAATGTATAAAAAAAATGAGTATTCTCTATCATGTACTTTAGTTAGTAATTTTATTTTAGTTGCTTTCTTTATTGTAGTTAGTACTTTTATTTACTTAGAAATTATTTTATTCAAAAGCTAATGTAATAAAAAAAATTGGATGTATAAATAAATGAGTTTGCTTTGTTGTAATTATTTTACTTGGTCTTTTTTATTTTACTTGCTCTCTTTTATATTTTTTTACTTAGTAATTTTATTTTAGTTGCTTTCTTTTACTATGTAATTATTTTATTCTAAAGCTAATGGCAAATGTAATGAAAAAAAATTGAATGTATAAAAAATTGAGTTTGCTTTGTTGTTTTATAGTTACTAATTTTATTTAAGTTGCTTTCTTTTATTTACTTAGTAATTCTATTTAAATGCTATTGTAAAAAAAATTCAATGTATAAAATATAAATTATAAAAACATAGTTATGTGAAATTTCAATCTACAAAACTTTAGTAAAAATTTAAATTGTACAAAGATTAACAAATGCATAATTTTTTAATTAAAATATAATATACTTATATAATTTTTTTTTTAAATTCATGTGCCAAACAGCCAAACCGGCGGTTTGGCAAACCGCCGGTTTAGGTTTTGATCATTGTCGGTTTAGGTTTAGGTTTGACCTTTGGCCAAACCTAAACCGGCGATTCGCAAACCTAAACTGGCGGTTTAGGTTTGCGACCCACCACTACTGGGAGGTGCTCTCGCGACCAGTCCAGCAAGTGACAAAAGGATGCATACGTTCTATTCCTGTTGTTGAAAGGGGACAGAGACGAGATCGTACCGACTCTCGTGTAACAACCATAAGTTGAATTAGTAATTGGATGACATAATGAAAGATAATAACCGGCTGTTTGTGAGCATGTTGATGTGTTTACCTTACCTTATGTGTGTTTGTCCCTTTACTGTCTTTATGATACCTAGAATGTTAGCTAACGGTTTATACCGATGTTGTAGATGCTTTGCAGGATATAGGTCTTGCTGAGAGATCCGGATGGTGTGGTCAGCTAGAGTTCCTGTACATTATAGGACGAGATCGGGTTTATGTTTATGTTGTTGCTTTCCCTTTTGTTTTGAACTCGGTTGCGAGTCTTTTACGCTTCCTTTTGTTTAAACCTTTGGTTTTATAATTAGTTTTGGTTTTCATTTGTATATGCCTTGTTGTAAGATCCATTGTATCGTTGTTACTCTGAGGGTCGGAACCCATTGTGAGGTCCTAGCATGTAACACTTCGAATTCCCAAAATATGGGGTGTTACATTCTGGTATGAATCTCATATACTCGGGTGGTGTGAATTGTATTACGTAACATGTAAGGATGTGATACTATGTATCTGGAGATTAATAGACTATGACAAGGGAGAGTTGTGTATCCAAAGATGGGGTATCGAATAAACCTCAATCGGACCGAAGATGGTAAACCAACGACATGAAACCGATTGATTGGAATCCAGAGGTTCTTTTGTGTTCATATCTCATCGATAAATTGATATTGTCTCCATGGTCTTCTTTGTTTTATTTATCTTCAGGCTAGTAAGTATTTTCTAGTAGGATTTTTTTTAGTGATTCTTGTGCATTGTGTAGTGAATGAGGAATGCTTTTTACTTACCATGTTTGATTCAACTGTATTGTAACAAAGGGTAGTTAGTAACTTAACATGTTAGTTACATTGGTGTAGAGGAAACCAAAAGTTGATAGTTGAAAACTATGACAACATTTAGCTAAACATAATTTCAAACACTGGACACGTTTTTGGCAACATCGACTTTCTCCTCTTGTGTGGCTGAACTACTTGCTTGCTCCTTGATCTTTCCCCATAGAACACTGTAAAGCCCTAAGATCAGTAAGATCCCACCCAAAATACTGCAAAACATTACAAATTATTACTAGTGAGAAAATGAGTTGATAGTTGTCATAAACCAAGAAACCATATGTAGTTACCTTGCCAAACTAATGGTATTTCCTAAGAGAAGTGTTGAGCACATGATTGTTATGATGAAGCCTAACGGCGTTGATAAAGCTAGGAAAGCCGGTCCTTTCTTCTCGATTATCCATGTTTGTAAGTAGAAATTTATACCAGTCACAACAAATCCCTATAGTTGTTTAAAGTATTAGTCTTACATATATAATATTATTATCTCAAAAGATAATCACTAGGTAAGTTACTCACACTATAAGCTACTGCTAAGAGTCTGATGTTCCAACCCAACTCCCACTCGGAAACATCTCTTTCTAGTGCAACTGCAACAACCAAAGCTTGAACTGAGCTGAAGAAGCATTGGAATGTAGTGCAAAGAAGCCTTGATGGATAGATCTTCATAAGTCTACCCTGTGACATCCCAAATTAATAATTAGATTGTTAACTATCATCGATCCAACAGAAAGAAGAAAGAATTTGGTGAAGTAGGCTAATTTTTATTGTCTTTTGTTTTGTATACCCCTCTATTTTCTACAACTCTAATTGACCTAACTATTACTATACTAGGGGTATATTTACATAATGAGTTTATGCAATAGGCCTACTTAATAGAACAACATTGCTAAAAGACCTAGTTAGTGTTATTGGCCAAGAAAGAAAAGAGTAGAAGTGGCCATCTACAAACAACACACCTGAAACACGAGCCATAGGGACCAGAGTGTGTTGGAAGCAAGCACGAGAAAGCAACCACCAATCCACCTCAACCGTGAGGAAGGATGATGACTCGTCTCATGACCTAGTTCTTGAATTAAAGAATGTCCAAATAGGGGGTGTTGGCTTAAGAACTTAATGGAAGGACCCTTGTAGAAAGCTAGGACTAGCACACCAGCCAAGCTGATTATTAGCCCTCCAAGCTTTGCTAATCCTTGACCCGTCTTTAACTTTAATGTCTCCAACCTGAAGCAAACAATCAAGCTCACAACATTAGAATAGTTGAGCTTTGATAAGGGTTCATGCTCGGTCTATGTAGGACTGTTTATAACATCTTACCGAAGAAGAAAGGATATGAGGAAAGTGATAACTGGGAGGGAGTTGCTGACTGCAGTAATTAGACTCGGAGAGGTATAAACCAAAGCCACGTTCCCGACATCCATGGATGATGTTATCCTGGAACCAATTCAGGTTTATTCGAAACTATGAAGAAACTCAAAGCCTTAAATTGATATATAAACCTACCCAAGTAATGATAGAGCAAACATCTTGCATGAAACTCTAAAAGATAGAGGCGGCGCCTTCCTCCTATGCAAAACAAAGAGTTAAATACGAAGAAAGAACTTGGCCCGAAAGTGTACCAACGGATGAAAACGTACCATTCGAAGTAAATCGCAAGAGGGGTCAAGAGGAGAGTAGCAAATGCTTGCCTATAGAACACAAATATGAAAGTGTTCATTCCATTGTTGAATGCAGCCTTTGAGACTAAGTACAAGACAGCATATATGGCTTGTACTAGAATTACACCCCAATATGCTCTCTTATCAGCCATCTTTAACGTGTCTTTCGTTCTCTTAACTTATGTATGAGTTTCTTTGTGTTTTCTTGGATTTTATAGTGCTCAAATTCCCGTTTGGATAGAATTTGATCAAAGATCAATAGGGAAACAAAAGGAACCTTCGTCCAATTTTCATAGTTTAGTCATGTCAATCTAAAGAAGAATAGAATAAAATGAACTCTTTTCTAGGAAACAAAACGATCCATTCACCTCAATAAGTTGAATTACTATTCCTATATCTTTCACTCTACTTTTGAGGCTTAATAATACGGAGTTAATTAGCATTATGTTTGTAATTAGAAAATTTCCATTATGAGCACCCTACACTTTATAGATCCTTTCCCATAAATTATTATTTGTTTTCTTCCCCAAATAAAAGTCTAACACTATTCACCTTTTGGGTTTTACCTTTTCTCTTTTCTTCCGGGAGTTGTTATTTACCATCAGAAAACACCACCTTGAACCACCTCATTGCTAGCACTGCTCGAGTTACATCAGATCTGCCTTTAAACCCGAACCCTAAGCCAAAACACTAGCTTTCGACCATCCTTGAACCAGATCTGCAATTTTGCCGCTCGTTGGAGGAAGCTCCACCGTCGCAACCACCGCACGAGATCTATGCCTACATGAGCACCGTCATCTTCTTCTCTTAAGCCTACGGGAACCACACTATGTCGTCTTTGAGATCGCAACCATCCCATGAGAATAGCTCCGTCACCTAGATCAATGTCACCCATCGAACCGGTCTTCTCTCGTCGTTCTGGACCAAAGTCTACGACCAGTAGCAGAAACCGTCTTCTCTCGCCTAGATCAACGTCACCCATTGGATAAGTAACAATTGTTCAAATATGACATGTATTTGTACAATTAAAAATTGTTCAACTATATTCGTAATTGTTCAAATATATAACTAATTGTTCAAATGTTAATTTAGATGTTTAATTGTTCAATTAAATTTTTGTGTAAATATATGACAAATGTTAATTAATTTGGATAAATCACAACTCTTAACTCTTAATTATTTTAATCCAAGAATTGACCCTAATACCTATATAATCCTAATCATATATATACATAAGAGGAGGGAGACTTGCATGTAAAAATTGTTCTTTGCGTGAAGGTCATGATACACAAATCTTTATCTAATATAATAAAGATTTTGTCTGATAAATACTCTTGTTTAATGTTATTATAATTTTTAATAAAGTTCTATATAAAAATAGAATAAAAATTAATAATTTAAAATTATAAATCGTTTATAGTTAAAGGAAGAAAATATAATAAAATTAGTAATTTGAATTTGTAAAATCATGTTACAGTTTTAATAAGGATTTTGTCAATTAATTGGATTCATGTTGTCAAAAACTATTCATTTATGTTTTGTTATAGAAAATAGAATAAAATAAAGTAAACTAATACTTTAAAATTTATGGTCAATATCACTGACTATGCCTTTTAGCAATATTGTTCTATTAAGTAGGCTCATAGTATAATTTCATTTAGTAAATATATCCCTAATAAAAAAAAGTGTAAGTCAATTAGAGTGGTAAAAAATAGAGGGGTACACAAAACAAAAGGAAAGAGAAAAGAGTCTATTTGGCCAAATTCTTTCAAAATTTAATTTATTTAAATATATATCATATAAAAATTTATTAAATAAATTAGAAATAGTGATATGTTGTTAAATTTATTTTTAAATTTATTTTGAAAGAAGAAAGTATAATAAAATTAAGCATTTTAAATTCTATTTATAATCATTAAGCTATTCCATAAACAATTTTTTTAGCATAGAAATATTTTGAACATAGAATATAATACTTGAAGGCAGGTATGTATGGTTCTACACCTTACTCGTCCTAATACGTTCGAACCTCGTGTAGAATAGCTAATATATATCTTTAAGGTTGTTGTTAATTATGTATATCATGTCATTTAACAATAGCTAGATACCTCATGGAACATATCTATGACAAACATATATGCAAGGAACTTATAGGGTTGGAATCGTTTCACCAAAGACACTCAAACTCAAGGCAAATAGAATATATATTCTATTTGCCTTGAGTTTGAGCGTCTTTGGTGAAACGATTCCAACCCTATAAAGACATCTAGCTATTGTTGAATGACAAGATATGAATAAAACAATATTCTACTTATCCCATATACTCGAAGCCATGTATGCATGGTGTTGCACAACTTACTCGTGCTAACATGCTCAAACCTCATACAAAAAATAACTAATATATGCTTTCGACAGTACTTGTCATTTAAATGATTCTTGTCTGATAGCACAATATGTCTTCATTCCATAATGTTGGATTGATTTTAATCAAGATAAAATAGTGTTCAATTTATTTAAATCCTGATAATGTATAGCTTGAATTGTTGAACAAGGTAACAATTTTTTTTGGTGGATTGTGAATGATTATACATGAGTGGTGTTAGGCTTGAAACCGTGAAAAATCGGCAATCCATGAGAGCATATATCTTCTATTAAGGGTGGAATCCTTTTTTTCACGTGTCCTCTCACCAATTAACCTCAACCGAATTTTTCTTTAAATTACGGAATTTAAAACAAAAAAATTTGTAATCGGAATTTAACAAAAAAAAATCCAAAACAATCCAACCGTTTCAACCGAATATTCAAATTGTCTAATATTTGAAAACAAAAAATAACAAAACAATCCAACCTTATATATATGCACGCAAATCCAATATATTTTTTATTTAAATTTTGTAGTTAGTTATATTTTAATTCGTTTTCATGATATTTTTGTTCCGCTCCTCGGCTTGGGGAGACTCATGCCCACCTAGTAGTGAAGGTCTTGGTTTAAGTGGGTCGGGGTTGTGCCTTGCCTTGGAGTATGGTCTGGATTCACTTGATCGGTGACTATCGTGCGCACCCCTGGTTGGGATATAATAGGTACATTCGTGTCCAATGATGGTTTTGGATATGTTTTGAATTAATATAAAATCCCGAGATTTGAATTACGATCTCAAAAGTAAAAATGCTCAAGCATGTTTTGATATTGTTATTTGGATGATTTTGGATACATTTGTGAGTATCGATTCGATTACCAGTATTTGGAATTGAGTTACGAGTATTGATTTGATTACGAGTGTTCGGATTTGATTATGAGTTATCGATTTGGATTTATGTGTTATTGTTTTGGATTTATGAAAATGTTGAGTTGGATTTATGGATTGTGGTTTTGGTTTACGAATTTTAATTTGGACTTATGAGATATCGTTTTCAAACTTGAGTATCTTGATAATGATTATGTTTTAACTTGGTTTGTGAGGCTTGGTTTATGTTTTGAGAATTCAATATATGTTATCATGAGTTTATGAAATAATCAACGATTTTAAACACATGCTTGACTATTTAGGTTCCTTGGATATTTAAAAGATCATGTTACATTATTCATGTTTTTACTCATGTCTTGTTTATATAATTAAACTAGATGAATCGGCTCATGATATGCATGAGTTTAACATATGTTTATACGTTATTTAAAAACTCTCTTACAATTTGCAATGTTTTGTGCGGATTTATTAATTTCCAACGAATATTTTGATAATCAAGTTAAACCGGACACAAAACCTAATACCCTAATATGATTTAAGTCATATTGATCGGAGAATTATTCACGGATATTCGGATTATCTGTTTTGACAAGTTAAAACTTAATATTGGATATGATTTTCCTTTCTTCGTCAGAAATTTTTTTTATAAATAGTAATCCAAAGTAAAACAAAATAATCCAAATTAAGGTGTATGCACATTTTTAATTAATTAAAATAAATTTTCTTTAGACATATGGATATCCGTTTTATACAAAAATTATGATTCGTATTCGATCCAAAGGAGAAATCATGTACTACAATTATTAACTGTAGTTTTCTGAAAATCTCCTTGTGTAAATATTAGTTCGAAACAGCTCAAAATAATTTGTTTGTTTATCTGTTAACACGTTCAAATTAGTGAAATATGTGTTATTTCAAAATAACTTGTGTAATTACTATGGATATAAACAAAATTGTTTGTGTAATTGCTTCTATAACTAAACTTTCAAAACTATTAGTGTAAGTGCTTTCTATAAATGATAACACATTTTTCCTATAGGAATCTATACTATTTCGAAATTGCTTGTGTAATTAACATGTGTAATTAATATTTCGAAACTCCTTGTGTAATTCCTATGAGGATCTTTTCTATTTTAAAACTGCTTGTGTACTGTTCTGAAATTGCTCGTTTAATTTCTTGTAATTAATATTTTGAAACCGGCATGTATTTATGATGACTACTTTTAATGGAAACGTGTAAAGTAAGCCTTTGTTTGTTGAAAAAGCAAGCACCTTCGACGGTCTGAAAAGTTTGATTGCTTCACAATTTGAAATACGTTTATCAAAATATGGACTAGAGTTGTCATGAAAGAATGCTTTCAATCATGCACTCCATTTGATGTTAATACAAGAGAGGATTTTGAATTATTTTTTCAAATAAATAAAATGGAGTGGTCTGTTTGGAGTGTTCCTTTGTGTGTCAAAACAGTTAAATTATAAAATGATGATGGAGGGGTGCTGATTGAAATTGATGCATGTTCGAGAAATTTAGTAGACATTTGGAGGAGACATCAAACGATTGTTTTCTCTTTCTCCTCATATCAGCAGTGTGGTGCCGCATGTAGAAGATAGGGTAATTATGATTGGGAAAACTTATCTAACAAAAAATGAACTGATGAACATGTTTTGTCAACATGCTATCTCATAATATACCCAATATAGGATAGTTAAGTTACAAATGATGGTTGTGATAGCAAAATGTATTGACGAAGAATGTAAATAGAGCATGCGTTTCTTTATGCTTGGTCAGTCACCATACTTTACTATAACAAACATATGTCTCCACCCACACTTATTCGTATCACTATAGGAGGTCAAAGAAAAGGGAAGCTTCATTTCATGTAATAGTTGAAAAAGGTTAACACAATATAAGTACGTTCAATTTATTGAAGATTTTATATATTATTTTACACAAACATCAATGACATTATGGATATATGTGTTTTTTATGGTGTAGGTATGGTAATACAAAGAATTTACCTTCGGTGAACCAAATTATCACGGTTATGGAAAGTTTACATCACATTGATGCTAGTTATTGGAAGTGCTAGAAAACACAAGAAGCTACGGAAGATATGGTTAGAGGTATAATTGTAATGCACTGTTGTCATATTTGTATATATAGCCGTTTCAAATATGTAGTTGTTGCCTTTGGACAGTTCATTAGAGGATATAAAGTAATGAAATCTCTTGGGTATCTCATATAGTTATAGTGTCTATATTGGGTAATTGAAATCTGTTTGTGTAATGACTATTTAGAAACTGTTTGTGAAATTACTTTTGGTAAATAATATGTTCTTCTTATGAGAATCCGTACTATTTTGAAACTACATGTGTACTATTTCGGAACTGCTTGTGTAATTACTATAGGTTTTTTTCGAAACTGGTTTGTGCAATTCCTGTTTCAGAACTTATGTGTAATTTCTTTCTGTAAATAATATGTTCTTCAAAACTACTTTGTGTAACTGTTTTTTATTATTGTTTGTGTAATGACCTTCTCGGAACAACTTGTGTAATTGTTATGTGTTTTTTTGGAAACTACCTTTGTAGGTTATAACTAGACCCTATGATGCACGCGCGGACACCTCTGGAAGGTGGAGCGTCTCGTGTTCTACCGTGTCAGACACGGGAACACAGCAGGACACAACCAAATATGGTCCGACACGGTCAAGACACGGGTCAAATATAGGACACAACAAGGACACGTCTAGGACACGGATTGTGTCCGGTCAAGACACGGTCAATGAAAGTTTCCCCTATTTTTTAGGCTAAAAAAATATATATAATTAAAAAATTAAAGAAAAAATTGATTTGCCGTAATATTTCTTCGGCTATCCCATTTTTCCAATAAACCTAGCCTCATATGGCCACTAGTGAGATCGTGGTTGCTGAAAGCAAGACACCGATATTTTTATTCTTATTCTTCGACGAAGCATTCTTCTTCCCTTCTTATTTACAATTTTTTTTAATTATTGTGTTTCCTTGGTTGATTAAGTTTTTCGGTTGTTGTTGATTGGATGGTTTGTTCTTTAGTTTTGAAACTAAGTATAACTATTTGAGATTGTAAGCCTAAATATGTTTATTTATATGTTTTGTAAGATTGAAAATGTTCTTTTTTAAGCTTTTATTTAGATTATTTTGTTGTTATGTTAATATTTCAATCTACTCATATGTCATTGGGTTTTTCACATATATGTATCTCATTATGATATATGAATTCTACAGTTCAATAATTTTACAATGATATATTATTTGTTTTCCTCGTTGTGTCCTTGTTTCCTATACTTTTGAGGATTGTTGCTTCCCTGATCTCGCCGTGTTCAGTTCCCATGTTTGTGCATCATAGACTAGACCTAGGTATCCCTTGACTCGGGCCGGACCCTAGCAAGAATTTTACCCGTTTATCTTGTCCAAAGTCAGGTCGAGACCGGAATCCGTCCGGACTCGCGCCCGCGGGCTGCCAACCATGCCCGGACCCGTCGGATTCCCAAACCCTCGCAGTCCTCGGGTCCCCTTTTTAATTTTTTTCTTCTTCCCGGGGTTACAACTTCTGATTTCTAAAATAATTTGTGTCAAAAGTTTTGAATCCATTTTGAGCACTCACAAGAAGTCCTTGTTCGTAAAATCTCAAGCCAAGAAGTCAAAGCGAATTGCCGGTAGATCTGTGCGAAGGATTAGGAATGGTAGTCAGGACTCGGGGGTTAGGGTTCACAAGACAAGAAGTTAGAGAAGATCCAAGTGAATGAATAGTAACAACAATTACCATAATCGGGGGATAGGGTACAATAAACTCAAAACTAGCTAGAAAATGAGGTTAGGGTTGAGAAGAACAAGCAACAAAAAGAGAAGTAGAGAAGAAACGTGATAAGTGATGAAATCACTATCATATCTAAGTAGAATTAGCATGTTATTAGAGTATTTTGGTTGTTTGTTGTTGCTATTAAGTAAATCTAGATGAAGAAGTCCACAATGAAGAAATATAAGGATTTGACAACACTTGGAAGAAAAAAGAAGATCAAATAAGACAACCAAGACGACGTTCTATTGTTCAGCCGCCCCCACGGCATAGGGTCACCGCACCCGCGGTGACCGACGCACCTGGCACTACATCGCCTTGCCAAATGTCCGAGAGCAACCCTGTCATTGCCCCCACGACACCCTTGTGCCGCCCCCGCGGTGACATCGCCTGGAGGCCCCTTGCCAGCGCCCTTGCACCTCTTGCTTGCGGACCTATGAAGCTCAAGAGTCTATGTTATCGCTCCCGCGGTGACACTGGACAGCATCTGAGGATTGAAGACTCAAACGTCAGAAGATCAATCGTCAGACGTTTCCAGAGCATTAAAGCCGCCGCCCCGCAGCTAAGTTGAAGATGAAGCGTTTTGTACTAAACCGTCCCCGTGGCTCCCAGATCCGCGCTCGCGGTTGTGCAATAAACGACATTACTTTGGTTGTTTAAACCCTACCTTTATGCCCATTAAGGTGACGGTTTAGAAAACCCATTTACTCCCATTTAGTGTGTCTTTTAGTATAAATAGAGGTCCTAGGTTGATGTTAGAATCACCTCAATTTCCCACAACAACCTCTCTTTATCATTGGTCTTCTTTGTATGGAGTGCTAAATCTCCTTGCTACATTGGGTTGATTGAAGCTTCATACTAGTTGGTCGTAAGTCTTTTTAATAGAAGTTTATACTCAGTTACACTTGTGTTATTTTCCTTGTATCAAACTTTGCTTGCATGATTGTTTTCCACTTAGTTTGATCACCCTAAATCGTCTAAATCACATGCAAAAGGCTAAGGTTAATTGGTTCTGAGTTTGGTTCATTAATCCAGTAGCAAACTCTTAGGTATTAACGGGTTGTGAATATCTAAGCGAAAAGGAATATAACTACATAATAAGATTAACGAGTTGTTTATCTTTTATGTATCTCTTTATCTTTAATTGAATGGTAACTTGTTGTTTGGTCTTGTAGGTTACAGATTAGCAACTTGCTAAGTTATATTAATGCCGATTGGCTTTATATATATATATATATATATATATATATATATATGATCGAGATGAGCACAAATGTTTGAATACTTCTATGAAGGACCAACCAAGTTATATGCAAGTGAATGTCTAACCTAATGTAGTACTTGTCTCATTATTATTATCACCATCTTTGCTTCATTTACATGCTTTTGTCTTGTTACATTCTACAATCCAAACCCCCCTGGTTACTAATAATCGATAAGTTAAACTCAACTTTTCTTTAATCTCTCAGTCTCTTAGGTTCGACCCTTTCTTAATCACTATACATTGTTTTAGTTGTTAAGTTCGGAATTCTCTTTGATAAGTTTAAAATAACGACCACAGGATTTACGCTTGTCAAAACGCAAGAGGGAAAATCTTAGAGGAGAAGAAGTCGCGTCAGAGGAGGATAAGCAGCGCCGTTGATGACATGAATTATATACCATTATAATCATGCATATTGTAGAGGTTTATCTCGATTTACCTTACATTTAGAGAGAACTTGTGTACCTTTTATGTTTTATTCATTATATTTTGGAAATAGAGGTATACACGAGTTTTGGTTGAATTATAGGTAAATTGAATGGATTCGGAAGCAAAAGTAGAGCAAGGAGCATCTAAGGTCATTAAGGAAGCTAAAGGAGTCTTAGAGGAATCACAAAGAACAAAGGAGTTGCGTAAAAGAAGCATAAAGGAAAGGAAGAAAACAAGCCAAAAGACGAGCACTTTCTGTTGAAGAAAATCGTGCCATTTACTATACAAATCGGACGATTTTTATCATTAAAAATCCAACGGTTTTGTGGGTAAATCGGCTAGCACGATTTTCTTGGCTTTTCGGCCCAATGGTAAAGACGACACAAAGTCCATCACTTTTGGGCTAGAGAAGTGTTTTGCCAAACGGCCCATTAGCAAGAAACTATAGGTTGGAACCCTAGGAACGAAAACAAGGAGGCCGCAACGGGAAATTTTTACACGTTAGTGAGAGATTGAGGATTCTGGGAGAAGGATTGAAGCAATTTGTCGGGAAGTCAATCTTGATCATATTTGTGAGATTTCTTTATTTCATTGAAATTTTTGTGGTTTTTGAACACGAAATTGAGTTAATTGAGAGATACATTGATCAGTTTTGAGATTGGTTTACGAATTTGAAGGTTATTGAGTTTTTATTCAAGATTCGGGTTTATTTGAATTATTTCACTCAATCTTTATTTTGATTTGATTTTGAAAATGGTTGGCTAAAACCATTGTGATTCTGGGGAGAATAGTTGAAGATTGAGGCTTCGATGATGATAGACTGAACTCATTCAAACATTTGGACCCTGAGAGTTTAGATTTTAGTTTTGCAATAACAGGAAAATCGACCTGTTCTTGGATAAATCGTCCGATTTATCTATGAACAACACGATTTATTCCCCTGACGAACTTTAATTGAATTAATCTTTAACAAAAGTTAATCCTTGCCTAAATCCCAACCTTGTTTAACCTTTTTAACCTCTAATTAAGTGTATGAAGAGACTTCAACCTTGATTCTACATTTAATAGATTAAGATTACAAGATTTGGGTAATAGAGAGACTCAACATCCTTTATTAAGATTTTAAGTGTGCTTTCTATTCTTTACCTTGGAGAGTCATATCATGGGGTTTAGGTAGTTAGTTTGAACATAATTCTTGTCTTTAGATCTTTCTATATTGTAGCCTCAACAACCCTTATAGAGAGAACCTTTGGACTAGACAAATAGGTTTCGGAACTTCACCGTACATTACCTACCTTTGAACACATAATCTTGGCAATATAAACTTTGTCCTTATATCCATTAGAAGTGACTTGAATCGAAAGCCGCAGTCGGATACTTGAATCCTTGAAATCATTTCCCCCTTTATTAATCACAAAAGCTTTTGCATTTTGCTAGATAATTGAATTCGAAATTTATTCTCACCAAATCCCTGAGTTCGACTCTAGAATTCTTACCTTACTACAGCCGATCTGTACACTGCGGGTTCGCTTTACTTTGAGTTAAAAATATAAATATTAAGACTTTGACGCACACACTTTCGAGCGAACAGCCGCGCCGGAGGAGAAGCACTGATCGCGGAAGTTTTAACCAAATAGTTTACAACAACCTCCCCACACGGATACGAGGTCGGGTGTAGTATATTTGGCTATCGAATTTACAGCGATCACATCTGATTTGATAAATACTAATAACTAATTATTCTAAGTAAAAATAAAACAATAAGGCAATAATGATAACAAGCGAAAGCAATAATAATTGTAGACAAATATATTGATGGAAGCGGTCTAAGGAAACAAGAATCTATAATGAATTAAAGTATAATTGTATATATATGACTCATGAACATTGATATAGGGTGTGATTCCCATGAGAACACCCCTAACGTGTATACATGAGAACAATCGTACACCGTTGGATGGTGAGTATTAAGGGTTGAGTAGATATCATAATTAATAATAACTTCGAATAATAATAATTAGGAATCCAACAATAACTACGAATAATACATTAAACGATATGACACCTTCGTAACAAAACTAATAATAATTACGAATATGTTCTCATGTATACACATTAGGGGGTGTTCTTATAGGATCTATACTATATATATATATATATATAGGGTCCAGTTCCAGTGAGGAGGACCCTTGTAGATAGGAATGTGGAGAGCAGGGGTGGTGACATGTGGCATGTCACATCACCTTTTTTTTTAGCTTTTCTTTTTGTAAATAAAAATTGGTGTTCATATTTTTATGAGTATGTGTTCATTTTTAAAAGAGTCATTGTTCATATTTTTATCAATAAATGTTCATTTTTTCCTAACACTAACTATTCATTTTTTAACATTAATTGTTCATTTTTTTATTTTTGTAAAACATTTTTTTTGGATTTTTAAAAAAAAATTATACTATTCTTTCAAATCGTGTTAATAAAATATGATGGTCATTTTTTTACAAGTATGTATTCATTTTTTTTACAGTTATGGTGTTTATAATATGATGTTCATTTTTTTTGAAAATTATACTTTTATAAAAAATCGTGTTTATAATATTCAAAGATCGATTACATAAAAAATTGTGAAATCAAAGAGCATACAAGACGATTCAGGTTTTGTTTCTTCGAATTTCTACTCTCACTGTTTAGATTTTCATTCTTAAGGTTTAGGTTTCATTATGATTGATGTTTGTGTTCGAAATCAAATTTGTTTGAATCATTTTGTGTTTGATAAGTTTGATTGAGAAAATACATGTATATACATATGTTGAGTTGGTCTAATAGCTCCAATTGAATAATCTATTTGCTCCTTTTAGTGTGCACGTAAACTGTTCGGTAAAATACCTTATAGAAAAATAGTTTATAATATTCACAGGAACAATGATATAAAAAGTATGAACATTGACGAATAAAAACATGAACAATGATGTATAAAAGTATGAACACCAATTACTTATCTATAACTTTGACACATACATAACATATTATGATAATCTTTTAACGTTTTGTGATGAGTTTTTTTTATTTTTTGTGGTTATATACTGTAAATGAACATCTATGCATTATAAAATGAACACAAAAAAATAAATGGACATGACACTTTGATGAATAAAATACTATGAACACCGATGTATAAAAACATGAACAATGACTTATAAAAATATGAACACCGATGACTATTTTGAATGTAAGGGTATTTTTCCAGATTTTTAGTCAATTTACAAAAATGTCATTAATGATGAACGTGTGAGAGCCCTTGATTTAAATCCATCCAATGGCTTACAGCTCTCCTAATTTCTATCTACAAGTTCTCTCCTCACTTGAACTAAAATCTATATATATATATATATATATATATATATTGCAAAGTTACCGTCTAAAATAGCTTTTGACATAGACAAACAAAAACCGTGCTTTTCAACTCGATGAACTCTCAATCCAATGGCTCAACAAGTATAGGAAAACACATTAAACCTTAGAAATTCGAAAAAGACCAAGAAAAACCTTCCCTTGTAGCCCTTCAGTTTCAAAAGGTACAAAACCTGAATCTTTCTACGATAGTTAGAAATCCTCAAAACTTTGATAAACTAGTACTCTCAAAACCAATTGCTTTTCAATAAATCCAATAAAATGCTTTACGGTTGTTTTTATCTAAACCAATTATGAACATAACTTTTCTCGAAGGTAAATAAAAAATAGGAATAAAGCGCATTGAAAAGAAGCAATATCACAATTTCAATTTATAAACATATAGACAACAATAAAATAAGTCATTATAAGGATCATCCAATTCTTAGACCAAGATGATGTTTAGTCAGATATGATCATATATTATTCAATGACAATATATAGGAAAGACATAAACTAACATGTGTCCGATTCTAACAAGGCGAACCTTATTCTAACAACTACTTTAACGATTATAAAATCAAGGTAAGGAAGAATCTATGGTGGATCCAACGTCCGATATGACATATCTAACCATACAACTAATACATGCTTATATAGGGAAAAATCTCCGAGTGTATGGTTACACAAAATATCTTAACTCCAAAGATAAAATCGGAAGATTTGAAATTTCCTTTACTGTGTAGCTGAGATGACCTTGTCATTCTCGGAAAGAACTCGCAAACATGTTTACCACTAACGAAGACCGCTCCAGATCAAGGTCCGCCTACCGAGATATGTACTATTGCATGAGTTGGAGGTGGAACACATTATGTAGTGGTCAATGAACAATATAACATTTACTTGTAATTTATTGTGTTTTTCTTTACTCCAACTAACCATTCTATGTCTACATTAATATGTTTGACTTAAATCAGATGCACCCTTACCCCTTGTTACAATTATATGGAGGTATTGCCGAAACTTAAGTGTCGATGATTGGATTGAGGTGCGCGGATAAAAACATTTGACGAAACACTTAAGATAGAATATCCTCCCGTGCGTAAACCAACAATAATTATCAATTAGTATATTTTTTTTTTTTGTTTAGTTTATTTCCGGCAGGGTTTTAGCTCTCATCTCCCTCCGTTTCCTCTTCTGTACGACTGTAACCAAAACCCTGCATTACTTCCAAACGAAATGAAGTCGGTCATGGCTGCTCCACTACCTCCATAGCTAACCAACTTCTTTCTCTTCCTCTCGTCCCCATGAATTCTCTCTCTGCTAGATCGATCTCTCAGCACCGCCACCGTCTCCTCTTCCGTCTCTCCTTCTCCACCTCATCGTCTTCTCCGACCTCGTCGCCGTCGTACTCGTCTCACTTCCATCGGAGAAGCGATGAGGAGAGCCGTTCTGTGAGAGTATCCGTCTGGTGGGATATCGAGAACTGCTCGCCTCCCTCCGGCGCCAACGTCTACAAGATCGCGCACTCCATCACCTCCGCCGTTAGGTTTTCTGGAATCAAAGGCCCTGTACAAATCAACGCCTTTGGAGATGTTCTCCGGCTCTCTAAACCCACTCTGGAGGCTTTATCTGCTACCGGCGTCGCCCTCAACCATGTGCCTCAAGGTAATTGTTCTTAAGCATCATGAAAAAAAAAGCTTCTTGATGGCACTTTACAATTCTTTTCTTTGTTTAATGTTAAGAGATTATGATTTTATCAAAATTAGGTGTATATGACCATTTGTGTGAGTGTGAATATCGACTACCAAGAATCGACCACACAATGTGGATGAGCCAAAGTGCATTAGAAATTAGTCTCTCAATTAAAATTGTAGTAGGATGTGTGAGTATTAACCATAGATTATGTTATTGGAAGTTGAAACCACGTTTCTCACTTCATGCTGTCATGCTGTTGTCTTCTATTTTAAACCTGATAATAGTTAATCCAATGTTCGGAAACCTCGTTTAAGTTGAATGAGCTAGTTAATCATATCATTGCACCATAGGCTAGAGTGTTCCTGAGAATTTGCCTCATCTGCTGGTTGTTGTTTTTTTCTGATGTTTTTGGAATGAGTAGTAGCATGAAATGATTTCTTTTATGTTAATCTTGAATCTTGGCATCACCTTACTGCCGTTGGTAAACCTAATCCCAAGAATGTAATTGTCATGCTAGATGGAAAGAACAGTGCTGACAGGTTTCTTATTGTGGATCTTCTGCAATGGGTATCACAGAATCCCGCACCTGCACATCTCTTCTTGATATCAGGAGACAGGGATTTTGCTGGCATCTTACATAGACTGAGGATGAGCAACTACAACATATTGCTTGCTTGTCCAGCCGATAGAGCACCGAGTGTTCTATGCAGTGCAGCAAGTATTATGTGGTATTGGAATACATTGGTTAAAGGGGAAAACTTTACCGGTAAATATTTTAATCAACCTCCAGATGGGCCATATAATTCTTGGTATGGACACTACAAGGGGGTTCTTGAGGACCCGTATGCAGTGGTTCCACCACCAGCAGCTTCACAAGCTCATAATATATCTGCATCTGAGCCGGTATCCAAAGCTGAGGCTGTGCCTGCACAACAGTTGCGACCAGTGCCTAGGGAAGTTGTAAGGAAGCTTAGAACAATGTTAAGTTCGTTTCCCAAAGGCATCCCTATTTCTTCGTTTGGATCACTGGTGGTTGCTGACAAAATAATCCCAGACAAAAACTTCTATGGTCACAAAACTTTTTCTCGGTTTCTTCTGTCAAAGCCAAATATAGTAAAACTTAAGCCTCAGGCTGATGGACAATTTTTGGTGTTCCCTCATTCCCATCAAGCTTTTGAACCTGCTCAGTGCAGTACCCATAGTAAAACTGAAGACCCTAGTGTGACCAAAACACAAAAGGTTGAACCTTATTCACCAAATACTGAACCACTTGAGTCCATTTCTGATGGTGAGAATCATAACTCTGCTGCATCCTCGACATCAAAAGCTGTGGGTAGCTCAGTTACTACGACGCGGGATCAGAAGTCCCCATTGTCTTCACCTTTGGATGTAGATGAGAAGAAGAAGAAAAGTGACATGGTCTTTGAGAAAAGAAGATATGCTGAAGGGAAAGAGGCATGCAATCCTTTGACGGGAGAGCTTCCGAACAGGGAAACATCAGTTGCATGTGCAATAGATGAGCACGTTGCTCCTGTAAGGAATCAAGATGCTGAATCTGAAAGGGGATACTTCCGGAAGATTTGGTCTACATGGTTCAAAAATAATGATGTGGGTTCAAGTGAGAAGACTAAAATAATTTCAGATGATATTCAGGCTTCAATGCCTCAGGCATTGAATTCTGTTCAAAGTCATGGTGCTCTGGATTCACATCCATCTTCTGAGAATGCAGCATTTACGGATGCAAAAGTTTATGCAAAAACTGTCGATCATGGTTATAACTCTGACCAAAGTCCAGGTTTCTTCAGAAAAATATTGAACTGGTTCAAACAATTGAGGAAAGATCCAGATGGCAATATATCTAATGAATCTATTGAGAAATCCGATAAGATAAAAAGTTCACCAAGGGATGACGTTTTCTTGATGGAGTCCTTTTGGAATGATATCGAATCATTTCTTAACTCATATAAAGGATCAAAAATCATCTGGAACTCAAAGACAAGGTATCCCCTTACCCGGCATGATGAATTTGTACTACTCTTGTGGTGGTTGAGGTTGAGTTTTGTGCCGGTGTCATCCTGTTATGTATTTACTATGATATAAATTAAAGGGATTTTGGAATCTGTTTTGATATTTCTTTGTGGGATTAATGCATATGTGTTTGTATTTATAGTTGGGTCATAGGAGATAATAAAGTGAACATGTAGCTCATTGTTATTACACATCATAATACAGCTATCATTCTAGACTTGTTCTGGTCATTCTGGAATCTCCAATCTCCATGTACGATTTTGGTCATGTGTGCTGGTTGTCATGCTTTGAATTTTAAAACTTCCTATTTATATTGTCCAAAATTTAGTGTAAAAAGTTAGTAGCAAGCTCTTCTCTGCAAGCAGGAGAATTAAGTCTTTGGAAAGGCTAGCAAAATTATTTTGTGCATTTAAAATTGATATTCCTCAAAGGTGTGTTCTTGTTGTCTCTAGAGGAGGGAAATGATGTTAATTCTTATGCTATACAAACTTCAATCTATTTCAGGGAAGAGATCGCACAAAATTTAAGGAAGGAGGGGCCTTTGGTCATCCAGCCTCTTGATGATGATAATCTTCTTGACTTGATCGATCTGCTTATTTCGGAGAAGAAATGGATCGAGGAACGCCCTTTGAGCCCTTCTCCTTTCAGGGTTGTGCAGCCTATGAGCGGCAATGCTGAATCAGCTCAAAGTAAGAATTCAAGCCAATTGAGGTCTGTCTACTTGGGCTCATCTTCTCTGTCCGATAAAGTGTCAGAACAACAAGACAAGGGTAAAATATTGTTCAATACAAAGACGAAACCATGTAGGAAGACCAAAGAGGAGGTTTTAGCAGACTGTAAGAAGCTGCTAGAAGAGATGTTTAACCTGGATTCCGGAGCCATCAAGATTGGGCAGTTCAAAAAAGTGTTTGTGGAGAGATACGGTTACATGCCTGATCACGGGAAGCTGGGTTACCCAAAATTGAGATCTCTTCTACAGACGATACCTGACCTGAAAGTGGGGCTCAATTTTGTTTATCCTGACAGTAAGGTCAAAGATAAACAGACAAATTCAGGAGTTGGAAAAGGCAATGGTGAGGAAAACGAATCTCCATGGGAGGAGCTGGGTCCTGTGAATAGCTCAGTTCCTAGCAGGAAGGAAGTGAAAGTAAAATCCAAGGGTGGAGAATACAAATATGAATCTCCGTTGTCAGAGGATGAGACGTCAGACTCGGAAGAAGAGGAGAAGACGAGAAGAATGAAAAAGGAAAGCAGCTCGTTACTGCAGATTCTGGATTCTTGGTACCTGGATGAAAACAATAATCAAAATGGTAAACATAAAATTGGGAATGTGGGACAGTGTGGAACAGCATTGAGTAAGCAAAGGCCTGGGAAAAGCTACTCTTTTGTTTCAGATGTTGACGGGGAGAACAAGGACAAGCTGATCGATGGCATATTGTCCAGTTTTCACAACAAGTCTGGGGAGCAGAAAATCTCAAACTGAGAAGGAAGTAGCCACCCTGCCACGCACAAAAACACAACGCAAGATTTCAAGTTTTGCTACAAAAACACAACGCAGGATTATGTGCAAGGCGTTTGTGCAAAGAAAACTAGATTTAGTTTAGTTCGAAAATCTTGAGGGAAGAACTAAATTGGAAACCAAATGATCTCGTCCAGGTTATACCTTTATTGCAAATTGAGACCTAGATTTAGTTTAGTTCTGATTTTTGAGTGTGGAACCTTTCAAGAGCTTCAGGATCAATCAAAAGTTTTGGTCATTAAGCATGTGGCTTCGTATTCCTCATAGTATCAATCACAAGTTATATCTTTATACTACTTTCTGTTAACTTATTTTACCACCACATAGTTTATACCAAATGTAAGAAACATGTTAAGGGCCTGTTTACTTGCGGGTTTATAAACTAAATGATAATTTATAAACTTTTGTTTGATTTTGTGTAACCGTTTACATGTGTATGAGTTTTTATTTGAACGAGTTTATTTGGGTTTTTAAACCCGTAAAAAATAACCTTCTCAAGGTGAGGTTATTTTTATTTGAGTTTTTAAACCCGTATAAACCCATTTAGTTTATAAACCCGAATAAACTCAAACCCTTAGTAAACAGGCCCTAAATCATCACACCTTGACAGGTTGAGTCACTACAATGTCCTATGAAGGCTTGTTTCTTCGCTAACTCCTTGTGACTAATTATGCTTGTTTTGAAATTGAATTCCTTGTCAAATTTTTGTAACCAAATTGTAGGTTTATGAGGAGAGGCTTATAACATTATTGGAGAAATACTCAAACAATCTAAGTTAAATTAGTAAGAAAGGAACATAAGTTAAATTAGGTTAAAAATAGACCATATAGTTATAAGGATAACAAATTGCCATATTTGGGCACTTTCTCTTGTCATGTTTAGTGTTTCCACAATTGCTACTCTTAGTGGGCAACCTCTTCTTTGTAGGTTCATCTACATCTCCTATTATTTTAGTTTTTCCTCTTCCAGGCTGTCTCCTTGTAGGGCCCGTTTGGTTTTAACTCCGGAATCGGAAACGGAATGGAAACGAATCTAGTTCATACGTATGTCCTTATTCATGAAAGTTTTTGGAATAATTCCTTATGCTTTGTAGTAATTGGAGTAGAGTTTGATTACCTTTGATACACTATAGGGTAACAAAATGTGGGAAAACAAGTGCACTTTGCACTAAACCACAAGGAATGATTCCATAAAATATCATGAATAAGGATATGCATATGGACTAAATTCGTTTCCATTCCGTTTCCGTTACCGGAGTTGGAACCAAACGGGCCCGTAATGTTAGACGGTAATACCATTCCATTGCCTTAATGATCCCAAAAGGTGCTTCCTCTAACAGGTTGTAGCAAACAAGATTATGTATGGTTATATGTATCCTTCTTGTACCATGCTACTAAGTAATCTTCTGGCATTTTGTTCATGTACAATATAATACTCATAGCATGTAGACATGGTATACTAGTTAAGTCCTTATGTGAAGTGAGGAGACACCTAAATTATCACATATGTACGTAAGTATACTGTCATTGTCAATGAAAGTATATGATGTTTTCATCAGGGTTGTTTCCCAAGAGCTTGGCGCTGCTTGTCACTTCAACTAAACGGCTCTTTATATAGTTTGAAGTGTTTCAATTTCAAGAGTAATGTCTAAGTGTGTAAAAGAAAGCAAAATAGGTGATCAAAAGGATCAAATCTTTGGGGGGGTTTGAGTAAAAGTAGGCAAGTAACACAATCAAGTATCAAGTATGGAGAAAACACTATGTTTGGGGCTATTACTACCAAACCATAGCTAGTAGCATACTCAAGCAAGCTATGTTCAATTAATAAAAGGGAAATATGAAGGTAGCATGTGTAATTAGGTGAGTTCGCTCACAACATATGGCTTTGTGCCAACTAATATGCATCACATGGTATTTGCTATTTGCATACTAGTTGATTAGGCTTGGTGACAATTATGATGATATTAGACAACAGAAGCTTCACATGGTGTTTGCTCTTTGCTTACATTATCCAATATCACCATAATTTGGACAATAACATCACAAGTAGGATGTAATCCTTTCATCCAAAACCTTTCTACTCTAGCATGATAAGCATATCAACATTACACAATCATCCTCATACTTATATGTGTCAATTTGGATTATTAATATAAACATCATTCATTCGTGCTTGAAAATATACAATGTGTTAAGGAAACAATTTAAAGTGATAGACTAACATCCGACATTCAAAATAGTGTCAACATGAATGAATAATAAGTAGATTTCAACCCCTTTTATATGCTACTAACATGCTTAGTTCCCCTTAAAATCATAAACACACTACAAGAACAATACTAGTCTAGCAAGATTTGAGTATTTTCACCCAAAACCTAGCAAGGGTACTACTCACACATCGAAAATGTAGATATGGTAAAAGTAGAAACAAGTGACATAGTTACAAACTAGAAAAGAAGTAGGTGTTGGAGGACCTATCGATCTTCGCTATCGCTCCTGCCAAGGGTAGCTATTGTTTATTTCTAAGGCTATTTTTCTGTTCAAGCAAGCTAATCACATTCCCCTAGAAGGCGATGTCATGACTCTCTTTTGACAAAGCAATAACACTGGAACTTTGGCAGTTAGCATTTCGACTTTTGGCAAGCCCCCCCCCCCCCCCCCAAGTGAGTTTGTTAGTGAATGAGTGTCTGAGGGTTCAGGAAGTTCCCGGATTATCGTTCCCTAAGGGACGTAGTGCTAAGCTAGTAGAGGCGGAAAGGTGATCCCTTGAATGAAAATTTTGTCTTCTCATCCGTTAGCTTATGAGCCCATTAACAGAAAAAGAAGCATCTCCCGCAGGCCCTCTGTGGGGGAGTTCGGCCGGTCTTTTGACTAGATCCCCCTAAAAAAATGTACGTGCGGGTCTCCCCACATGCGGCTCAGGCCGCGCTGTTAAGCCAAGGACCTCCCGGAGTTTTGGAACCACCCATTCAAGAGTTTTTCTTCGTCCTCTTGCAAACTCATCCCCTAGCAAGGAATTTAGGAAAAAATGGACGAATTTGGACTTACCAATCCAAAGTTATGAGCAAAACAAGTTGGGAATAAGATCTAGCAAAAACAAGAATGAAGAACACTGATGCTTCTTCCTTTGATTCAAGCCAAATTTAGATGAACTCCAAATTATTGTTTCTACAACCAACTACTAACTAAGAGAGTAAAAGAGAGAGTTGTGTATGTAAATTGATACAATTACAATTAGTCAAATCCTAGAAGTCGTGCCCCCTGGAGGCAAGTGGTTCAAGTTGCAAGAGTTAGATACACAACTTGTACTTCACTCGATGCTAGGCTACCTCGAGTGACATGCCTTCCTTGGTCAAGTGGGATCCTATGAGCATCGAGTAGTTCCACCGACATATTATTGTCTTCCTTGGTCGAGTATCATGTCTTCTTCTCTTGAGTTTTTGTGTCTTCCTTGCTCGAGTGATGTTGTAAACTCGAGGGACGTTGACATCTTGGAAATCGGGCTTCTTTTCTCGAGTGGACATTTGCGCCTTGCTCGAGTGAAGGTCACTTAAGGGTCCACACTAGAAACGTTAAACTTTCTTGTAGCTATGCCTTTTTTTGGTCAAGTGAGGTGTCTTCTTTGCTCAAGTTTTCTGTCTTCTTTACTTGAGTGATGAGGTAAAATCGAGCTAAGTTGACACTTCACTCCAAATGCTTCCTATAAAGCCTTCTTCTTTTCTCGAGTGAGGCTTCACTCGAGCAAATAGCCCATGTATAGGCGACATCAATCCCTACGAGAACTCGATAGAAAATGCCCCATTGAAGTAGCCTGCCTTTCACACATTTCCAAAATTGTCGTTATAATTCTCTTCCATTGCGTAACTTGTTCCAATATGAGTATGTCTAGAACATTGTCTATGCTCAATCTTAGGCCAAATCTCATGTATAGCCGACATCAATCCCTACGAGAACAATTGTTGTTATTATCCATTTGAAATATAGCACACGTTATGCTTTTAAATTGAAAAATTATACTTTTTGTTGGTCTGAAATTATGGTCCATCCTTCACCCTCTTGCATCTCTAAACCCTTTGTCAAAAACCTCAACAACCATACCCAACTATTTATAGATTATCTTAACCTAAAAAAACTATTTATAGATTATGTCTCCACAACAACTCATGCTATTAGAAACATGTGGTTGTTCCATAGGGATCGTTATAGTACTCATTTAGATATACGTCTTCTAAATTTTTAACATACTCATCTTCCATTAAACCAATATAGCTAACCTTCTTCTTAACCTTAGAAACATATGGTTGTTCCATAGGGATCGTTATATATATATAGAGAGAGAGAGAGGGGGTTGACTCTCATGTAAACAACTCTTACCATGTAAAATAAGAACAACCTCTATCCGTTAGATCGTTAAATAGATGGCTGAGATTAGGCGATATAAAAGGGAAAAAATCGTGTTATTAATGGAAGAAATATTTTCCGGACCTGACTCTAAATATTCGGCGGTATAGTCACATATATTCAGCGGTATAGTTACATATATTCGGTGTTTACATGCTCACATGGTAAGAGTTGTTTACATATGAGTCAGAATATATATATATATATATATATATATATATATATATATATATATATATATATATATATGGAGGATCACATCACCAAATAAATTGAATGAGCAAAGAGGTCTGGTAGTTTATGATAGCATATTTTTATGCTATCTTGTAGATGTATTTTATGTATTTTTTTCTTATTTTTTTCATGGGATAAGGCATCTATATCTTTACTTATGTTTAAAGTTTAAAATAATGTCTACTCCCCTTGAGTTTTGTGTGTTTTAGGTGATTTAGATCTAAAATGGGACACAAAGAATCAATTCAAGCATATCCAAGGAACAATCATCATGTCATCATTATTACCATAGATCGAAGGAAGAAGGAAGCAAGAGATCAACAACGCATGGAACAAAGGAGCCAAGGAATCTCAAAGGAGGAACCTCGGGTGAACCCTAAACCGAGGTAAGAAGGCGTGAAAACCTCAGCTAAAAAGAATCCAAAAATCTGTTGTCAACTAAGGTCGGGTTAATCTAGAAAATCCCAGCTAAGAAGACACAAAACCGACCTAAGAAGACAAATCCACCCAACTAAGAACATTTTGCACAATTTCAGTAAAATGAAGTTATAAAAGGCATCGGAACGAGTAATAAGTATTATCATGGTTGGTAGAACTGATAGTTTCATATGGTCGGATAAGAACAATATAAGAAATAATAAGAACTTAAGATTAATAGAATTCAAGGATCAATAATATCTCTTGTTGCGTGGATATTTGTCAAGTGTAACATTTTTCAAATCATATTTGATAGGTGATATATTGTATATCACATCTAACGGCTAATAGCATGATTTACATGATGTTTTAGATTTGTTTAGTTTGTAATTTTGTAATCCAGATAAGAAGACGAGAAGAATCACGGGATTAACAGAGTTTCGGAAGAGCTTGAAGTGAAGAGCCGAAGAGCCATATAAAAGAGCAAGGAGTAGCTGAAAGTACCACCGCTTTGCGGTGAGATCCACCGCACCCGTGACACTTCTTCCCTAACACTGCACCCGTAGTGAGCTCCCGAGCTCCTCCTCGACATAAGTTTAGAATTGGATCAGTTGAAGACAAGACCTAGCCGTTCGGCTCAGCTCACCCGTGGTTGAGACCCACCGTGCCGGTGGTGAACGACTTATGAAAAAATAAATCCAAACTTTAAATTTGGACGTTTACTACTTTTGATTATGAAATCATTTTTGTCTTTTGCTTTTCTTTGTTTTAATTCATAAACTAGTATTTCAGTAGGTGTTTAGACTATATCCAAACAAATATTATTTCCACATACCATTTTCCTTCTAGTTTCTATCGACACAATATTTCCCCTTCAATTTTCTCTTTCACAAGTTCTAGGGAGAAAGTTTCCATTGTTGCACTTGATGTTTGAAGCCTTTAATAGATATCAGTTGTGAGTTTTCTACTTTTGTTTGATTTTCTTTATAGTTGTGTTAATTATCTTGTGCTTGAATGTTTATTCAATCTTATCTATTTATCTAGCCTGATCATCTAGGCTTACTGATTTTGTCCATATCGCTAGGATTTGCAGTTCCGAGTTCGGGTTTCATTTCTAGTAGTAAACACGATTTACATTAGCGGGTTGCGATTGTTCATCGTGAGAGAGAGTTAAGTATATGCTTATCGTAATGGTTGTTTCTATTTCATGTATCTTGTTGAATCCCGAAGATTTTTTGATTTGACTTGGTAATAAGTATTATCAAGACTGGTAGAACTGATAGTTACATATGATCGGGATGAGAACAACATAAGGAAAAATAAGAACATACGATTAATAGAATTCTTGTCGCGTGAATATTTGTCAAGTGTAATGTTTTTCCAATCATATTTACTACTTTTGTTTGCGGAACTGTTTACTTGATTACTCGTTACTTGGTTACATAACTATTTTAAACCCCCTAGTTTCTTGTTGGTAACTTATAAAATATAAGAACTAATAATATGATATTCCTTGAGTTCAACCTTACTTGCTTGTTATACTCTGTTTAGTAGATACATTAGGATAAATATTTGATTAGGCACACGAGGACACATCTATCAAATACTTATCCCAATATATATATATATATATATATATATATATAGAGAGAGAGAGAGAGAGAGAGAGTATAGATCCTATGAGAACACCCTCTAACGTGAGAACATGAGAACATATTCGTAATTATTATTAGTTTTGTTACGAAGGTGTCATATCGTTTAATGTATTATTCGTAGTTATTGTTGGTTGAGTGGATTATTCGTATTTATTGTTGGATTCCTAATTATTATTATTCGTAGTTATTATTAATTATGATATCTACTCTAAATCTCAACCCTTAATACTCACCATCCAACGGTGTACGATTGTTCTCATGTTCTCACGTTAGGGATGTTCTCATGGGAACCACACACACACACTATATATATATATATATATATATATATATATATATATATATATATATATATATATATATATAGATCATATGAGAACAGGCCTTATCGTGTAATCATGAGAACAAATTCGTAGTTATTATTAGTTGTGTTACGAAGCTGCCATATCACTTGATGTATTGTTCGTAGTTATTGTTGGTTGAATGGATTATTCGTAGTTATTATTATTCGTAGTTATTATTAATTATGATATCTACCCTAAATCTCGACCTTTAATACTCACCATCCGACGGTCTAAGATTGTTCTCATGATACACAATAAGATTTGTTCTCATGGGAACCGCACCTTATATATATATAGGGTGCGGTTCCCATGAGAACAAGTCTTATTGTGTATCATGAGAACAATCTTAGACCGTCGGATGGTGAGTATTACGGGTCGAGAGTTATGGTAGATATCATAATTATTAGATTAATATAACACCACTCACGCGCCTTAATATTCAGAAAAAAACTGGACCCATACCGTCTTTCTCTCTTCGATATACTGCGATTTCTAGGTTTCCGGAGAAATGATCTGCGATTTCTAGGGTGCGGGTTCAGCGGCGTCGAGGCAACTCCCGCTCCTCCTCTGATTACGATTCTGATTCTCTCCACTGGTACGACTTCGACGCTTTTAGGTCAGTTTTCTCACGATGATTTTTCACTACAAGTTCAGGGAAAGTGAAATCTTCGGTTTGGAAACAGATTCGTGCTTGCAGCTGGGGCCATTGTCGCTCTCTACTCTTTGTTCGAAATGGTGGCTTCAATTTGGGAGATCACCAGAGGCACCACTCTCCTTTCTAATTCATCCAAGTCTGGTTCGACTTTGGCCACGATCAGGTAATTTCCGGTCCCAAACCCTAGAAAAGCAGTATTTTGAAATTCGAATTGGTTACGCGGCAACCCCTGAAACGCTGCATTTGAGTAGGTGTTCGCATACATGCTATTGTCGGCGGTGTCGGCGGGCCGGCGCTGGCAAAGACGTTGAAGACGACAGACACGTGCTTGGCCACGACTGCATGCTGCTTGCAGGTTTTAAGTTAATAATTACGAATAATAGTTGTGAATAATTTGTGATATAAGCATGTTGAGACAAAATGTGTATTTGATATGAAAAAGACGGAGTAATTAGGAATAATGTTGGTTTGAATCGTTTGAAAATGATAGGTTTTAAGTTAATAATTACGAATAATTCGTTGTTATCATAAACTAATGGTAATGTTAGTTGTTGATGAAATAGTAGTTGTAATTATGAATAATGTTGATGCTACATGATAAGCTTGTAAATATGATTTATAATTATTAATGTTTTTTCATAGTTTTAAGATAACTTTGAATAATGTGGCTTTAGGGTGCACATATTGGATTTGACAAACTAGTACTAAATATGAATAATGAATGTGTTTCATATTATATGTATGAATACAATATGTAGTTAAATGACATTTGGTATTAAGTTGGTCTGTTGGTACTTATAGTGTTGTATAATGAAATATATGCTGTGTTTTATTGATCTGTCAGGAAAAAAGTTGTTGACGAGCAACTCGGCATAGAGGTTAGATCCAAAAAGAAGCATGATCCGATAGGTGGATCAGTTCGTAAAAAGTCATCAGGAAGAAAGAAAGAAAAAAAGTTTAAAGGGACAACTGAATGATAAAAATACACGAAGAAGGTTCGTTTGTGATAGGTACTCATCAGATTGACGAGTGAACATCGAATATGGACGAGGATGATGAGTGTGTAGATAAACTTCCTTGACTGATAAGCCTCTACTATTGGTATTTTGTATTCTTCAACTTTAGCTATGTTTATGTTTTTTTGGGAATATGGTTGGATTTGTTATGTTTATGTCTATTTTGTAAATGTCTATTATAACATTTGCATTTAGTTTGAAAATGTATAGTGAAATTTGTACAAAACAAACATAGTATTCATAACTAGTGGTTGTTAAAATCAACATATTACAAACCATAAAACCATCGTTAACTATAATTCTACTAATTACGAACAATGCACTACAATGATAGTATTGACTAAATTGCAATAACTTTTAATAACTACGAATAATATATTAAACGATATGACACCTTCGTAAGAAAACTAATAATAACTGCGAACAATTCATCAACCAACAACTCATACATACTAATAATAACTACGAATAATCCATTCAACCAATAATAACTATGAATAATATATTAAACGATATGGCACATTTGTAACAAAACTAATAGTAATTACGAATAATATATTAAAAGATATGACACCTTCGTAACTATGATTCCGGTTGGTTTGACGTCGGAACGAATGGTGTAGAGAAGAGAATGATGTTGGAACGAATCAGAGAGATGAGAAAGGGAGTTATCTTGTAAATCTCTTTTAACCAACAGTTTCCTATAATACAAGATTATAGAAGTATTTTAAAAAATAATTAATAGAGAGTGTGTGCACTCTTCTTTTGTGAGAGTGAATATGATTTTTTTATTAATTGATTTTTTATTTTACAAATTCCATCATTAATCTAGGTCATTGAATTTACTAAATTGAATGGCTCTGATCTGCTCATGATTACACGATAAGGCCTGTTCTTATATGATCTATATATATAACCCATTGATATATGAGTATATGAAAACATTAACGTGATAACAAAATAACTGAAACAAAAGTTTAGAAAAAAACATTTCAGTCTTACAAAACATATTTAGTTTTACAATCTCAACTAAACATACTTAATATCAAAATTGAAAAACGAATCATCCATTTTGCAAATCAACAACAACCAAACAACATAACCAACGAAGGAAAATAGTAATAAAAATTTGTAAATAAGAAAAATTGAAGAACAAGGCTTCGTCTAAGCATAAGATCGGTATTTTGCTTCCGCCACCCACAATCTCGCAAGTGACCACGTGGGATATGGGAGCTAAGTTCAATCAAAAAACTGGATGAGAAGAAGAAATATTACAGTAACAAATTTTCCTTATTTTTTTGAATTTGTTTTTTTTAGCCTTTTTAAAAAGGAGAACTTTTGTTGATCATCTCTTGACCGGACACAATCCCTGTCCTAGACATGTCCTCGTCATAACCTACATCTGAACTGTATCGCGTTGATCGTGTCCGAGCCATGTCCCGTCATGTCACTGTGTCCGACATATACTTGGGTCCGATTTAGGAAAAAACGCCGAATCACCAATTTGGCTAAACCAGCGATTTAGGTGTGCCGGTTTAGGTGAACCGGAGGTTCACGATTTAAGTTTGTCAAACAAACAAACTTAACTCGTCGGTTAAAAGTGGACCAAATTGGTTGGTTTAAAAAAAATTAGTTTTTTAACAAACCGGTGCTAAACCGACAAACCGACGGTTTAAGTTAAATCTAAACCGTCGATTTAGACCTAGCCGATTTAGAATTTCAACCCATATTTAATCTGGTAAGATATGGGTCGGTCCGCCCCGTGGATGATAATCATGATATAGTATATAGATGTTAAATAACTTAAATCCAAATCTACGGCTACGTAAAATACTCGTATTCTGGAGGCGGAATAGTATAACTTCTACTTCAAGAAAATACGTAGTATTGATTAATCGCATTAATCGACAATGCAGAAATTTGTAGTAGATAATAGTGTACGTGATAAGATCAACGTGACCATCAGACGGTTGAGAAACGTTGGAAGAAAATTAGAAATACAACGCAATGCACCGAATCACATCCTCACTTCATTCAAGAATCTGAAAAGACCTACCCGCCAAAACAGAATTCAACAGAACCAGAGGAGCGAGAACGCACTCCCTCTCTCTTTCATCCGCCATGAACGAGCTTCCCAAGCTCCTTCCCTTACTCCTCACTCTGTCCTTCATACTCTGTCACGTCTCCGGTGAGATTCCCCGCCAGGAGCTCGAGTCCGCCACCGCTGCTCTCCGCTCCAAAGGCTATAACCTCTTTGGAAACTCCCTCACCGTTTCCGACCTCCTCTTCCAGGTTCTTTCCGGCGAGGAATTCACCTTCCTCTCTCCTACTGACACCTCCCTCTTCTCCCTTGGCATGTCAATCGACTCTTTCCGCTACGTCCACTCCCTCCGCCTCCACGTCATCCCTCGCCGCCTTTCCATCTCCGACCTCCGCAACCTCACGCTCTCCCCAACGCCGTCGATCGCAACTCTTGTTCCTACACACTCTCTCTTCCTCGCAAATCGCCGTAGGGACTTCACATCCTCAAATTCTGGTAGCAGCGCTTCCGTCGACTTTGTCGTTGTTAATGGCGTCCGCATTTCCTCGCCCGACATATTTCTTGGATCACATATCGCCGTCCATGGACTTGACGGCACTCTTGCTGCTGATCTGCTTCCGCCGGAGACTTTCCAAGGCGACCTAGGGTTAGGATCTTTCGTTTCACCGCCTGCTTGGCCCCCATCGGAGCGTTCTGCTCCTTTACCGTCCACCGTACCTGATCAAGATTCGGTCCCCGGTCCTGTTACACCGTTAATTGAGAATTTCTCACCTGATTTAAATGGAAATCCGATCTTTCAATATCCGGACTTACCTCCTTCACCTCCTCCTCAAATAGCTAGGGTTCCGTCTCCGGAGAGCGAGGCGTTCGCTAATTCACCTGAATCTCCTCCTATTGTCCCGGGGTCTTTCGCGCCTGTTAGTCCTCCACCTTCGATTGGTATGGTTCCTCAAATTCCAAGCCCTTGGAATGACCAGAGAAACTCAGGAGGAGCAGGGCAAGTTGAATCCAGTTTCGTTCCAATGAATCCAAGTCCAAAAAGCAGTCCATCTGTGAAAACGCCTCCTCCCTCTCAGGCTCCCTATGCATTCAGTCCACCAAGGATTTGGAAAACTCCACCACCAACGTATCAAAAGGTGTGGAGGAACGAACCAAGAAGCCATCCATGGAGGAAGCCCAAGGAGAGCCGTGAACATACTAAGCACAGAAAGTCTAAGAAGAAGCACAAGTGTCATAGTCACCACAGGAAGCACAAAGGTCAGTGAATCCTGGAAATATTAATTCATTGGTTTCTAGCTGTTGTATTCATATTGGCTAGGATCATATTGTGTTTCGTTGCTTTGTAAAGGCTGAATAAAGATTGATAGCAAATCTGCCTTGTGTGATCCTGGCAATGTTTTTGCTACATGAATTGTCATGGTAGTTCGTTTGATGAATTGGCAATTGTACATTGGGTCTAAGATTGGAGCCAAGAATGCTCATTGGTTGCACTACCACTTTTCATGCGTTTGATTGATGTCTTGCAAGGCTAAACAAACCAAACCCTGATATTAAACTCGTTTATTGCAATAACAAAATGTTGAGTGAAATTCTGAAATCACAATAAGAAGTAGAGAACAGCAAAGGCCCATTTATTTGCCTAAAGAGGGGATTGATGGGCTGTGGCTACATCAAGTATCAATTGGGGATGGTGCTTGAGACTCCTCAGCATCACAGTAACCCTGAAGAAGGGCGGTCTCCTGATCGGTGAATCCGAGGGAGGAAAGCATGGAAGGCCAGCAGTTGTGGGCAATAACATTGATGGCTTGACAGCAGTCATGCTCCAAGTTGGACTCCCCGTTGTAGAAGAACTGGATGACCTCTCCCGTGCACGACTGGAGCTCGTACAGCGAGTCCCAGCAAGTGGGACCTGATGATTCTTCAAGCTTGAGACGGGCCATTAGGCTGCTTGGCTTCGATTCGAGAGGCCGGGCACTGGCCATCCAACATGTGAGGAAGAAGATCAGGGAAAGCTTGATAAAGGGAGCCATGAGATGAGAGTTGTAGTTTGTTGTATGTATTGTGGGTTTGGATGGAAATTTGAGATTTGGGAAAACCTTCAATTTATAGGGTGGGATGGGTATTCCATCAGCCAAACTACTTGAAACGGTTCCTAACATATAAATTATTTCTATATGCATCCTTTAATGTAAGATCTATTCGTCTACTTCAGCTGATAATTTATAAATGTTGTTTGTAATTGCTCTTCAATTGAAAACTGTTGGTTGCCCTTTTATTATTATGAGTCTTATGACCAGGTTCTGTTCAAGCTAAAAGGTTATTCCAGTAATCCATAAATCTGCTCCACTAAACTCTCCTCTACAATTTTGATCCAACACAACTTCTAAAAATATATTACATAATGAACAATATATACTTTGATATCTATTTTTTTTTCATTAATTTTACCACTGGTAAATCAACATCATTCTTCCAACCATTCAATGGAAAGTAAAAAGTAAAAAAAAAATCATAAATCATTGATAGTTATACTAACTCATTATCTAAAACATGTAAATATATTATATATTTGATCAAATTTAAAGACTCTATGCATTTGATTGGAGAGTAGTGTAGTAAGATAATACAAAATTAAAAAAAATATAGATATAGCGATAAAGGTCTAGGTTCAGTTAAAAAGTGGTACTTGTGGTGGGGAATTATGAAGTGTTTCCTATATATGGCCCTCGTTGAAAGGGGTGAACCACACCAACAAACTCATTTCCTACAACTTCCTCTATTCTCTCGTTTTTCTCCTAAGCTTCAAAGTGTTACTTCTTTGAGTTCTTTCTCCTAATGGAGTTAAAAGACCTCCCCCGAGACACCCTCGTGACGGATAATTAAAAATAAAATAATGTGTATTGGATGATGTACATATATAAATTATATTATTCTATATACTTGTATACTTTTATTCTAAGCTTTATTTCCTCTTTATTATAGGATACAAATCTTCTTCCTTTAGGATAGTTTATCATTGAGTCTGCATATATTTTAACCTCTTTTTCAGGAACAAACAGTTTTTCAATTCATATTATTTACATGGTATTGAGCAGGGTTTTTCTTCGATCCTAATTTTATCCTCTAATTCTATCTAATTTTCATCCATCTGTCTTCTTTCTCATTAACAAATGGCGCCTACTGATGTATTATCAATTACCTTCAATTACTATCTACACTCTTCCGATCATCTTGGCTTATCTATATGCCAATTGATTCTCAAAGGAAGTGATAACTTTTCTGAATGGACAATTGCAATGATGTATGTGTTTTTTGCTGGACGCAAAGACAAATTTCTTGATGGCTCTGTCAAGAAACCAACTGATGGTTCTCCTGAAACAAATATTGGAAGTCGGTCAACTTTATGCTCGTAACTTGGTAAGTTGGATTTTTAACGTTGTTAATTCCTCACTTCATCCATCTATTCCCAGTCGATCTAATGCCAAAGAACTTTGGGACGACATTAAGCAACGGTTTTGCGTTGGTAATTGTCCATGCCTTCTTCATATGTGTGCTTCTTTGACTAGATGTGCTCAAAATGGTAAATCTATTGTCGTTTATTTTGAACGTCTTTAAAATATTTGGGAAGCTTTGGATTCTCAACTTTCCGGTCATTCTTGTACGTGTTTTGTACTTGCGGCAATGCCATTACGAGCAAAGAACATGAATGTGTCCATCAAAATTCTAGATTGGACTCGATGACCATGCTTATTCCATCCTTCGTTCCACGATCAATTCTCTGGATCCTTTGCCTTCGCTTAACAAGGTATACTCTCTTGCCAAGCCACCGGAGGACATCCACCTCTTCCTAGTCGTGTGTCGCCTCCTGGATTTGGACGTCATCCTCTCACAAACACTCATGCTTCTTATGCTAGGTATCGCAAAAATCATGTTGTGAGTAGTTTGAGAGAAAGAGAGATTGATGTAAAGGGAGAATTTAACAAAATGAATTCATGTATGTTATTATGGTATATAAGTATGTATTTATACACTTTAAACTGTAACAGAATTAGTTACCACTTGTAGCTCCTCTTCAACTACACTGTCACTCCCAATACCCCTCAAACTAGGTAATGTACACATGCCTAGTTTGCCCAATAATCGATTTCGATGTGGAGAAGGGAGTATTTTGGTCATAACATCACCGAGTTGAGCTTGTGTGGGAACAAATTGAAGTTGCAGCAATCCTTCCATAACCTTGTCCCGAGTAAAGTGACAATCAATTTCAATGTGCTTGGTGCGTTCATGAAACACCGGATTCTTGCTTAACTGAATAGCTGAACTGTTGTCACATAAGAGATGAACTGGATGGGGAGGTGACATACCAAGTTCTTGTAATAAACGGACCAACCATGTCACTTCAGCAGCAGCTTGAACCATGGATCTATACTCAGCTTCAGTAGAGCTTCTGGACACTGTGGTTTGTTTCTTCGACGTCTAGCTTATGGGAGACGTGCCAAGTAACTTCACATAGTCACTGACACTTCATCAAGTCGATGGACAGGAAGCCTAGTATGAGTCTGTATAAGCTAATAAGTTAGGTTGATCACAACTATTCAACAAGATGCCATGGCCAATTGTGCCTTGTATATATCTCAAAGTATGATAGAGAGCATCCATGTGAGAAGAGTGAGGTTCCTGCATAAACTGACTAAGACTCTGAACAGCAAAACACAAATCAGGTCTTGTATTAGTGAGAAAATTCAGCTTGCCAACAAGAAACCGATAAGATGAAGTGTTTGAGAGTGGGGTGCCATCATGAGGAGTAAGTTTGACATGGAGAGGTAGGGGTGCGGATGTTGCTCAACCTGGAGGTAACTGAGCCTCAACAAGTAATTCAAAAGTAAACTTCCTCGGAGAAAGGACAATACCAGTAGTTGTATGTGACACTTCACGACCCAAAAAATAGTGTAGAATACCAATATCTTTAATGCTAGTGGTATGGTCCAGAAATAATTTAAGAGATTCAATAGTAGGCTCATGAGATCCAGTGACCAGTAAATCATCGACGTATATGGCTACAATACCATCCCTTGAGAAAGAGTGAGTAATCGTTTTTGGATTGAGTAAAACCTTGATCAACAAGAATTGTGATAAGCCTATAGAACCATTGACGAGATGCTTGTTTCAAGCCATAGAAGGATTTCCTTAGTTTGCAAACAAGAGAGGATGGATTAGGAATACCCGGTGGAAGCTTCATGTAAGCATCTTCATACAAGTGACCATGTAAAAACGCATTATTGACATCCATTTGGTGGAGAATCGATTTATTGGCAGCTGCTATAGCAAGGATTGTACTTATTGTTGTCATCTTAACAACGGGCGAGAATGTCTCATGATAATCAACACCTTCACGTTGATTGAACCCCTTAGCCACGAGACGGGCTTTATAGTGTTCAAGTGAGCCATCAACCTTCAGTTTCACCTTGAAGACCCACATACAACCTATTGCTTTGTTGCCATGAGGAAGAGGCATCAAATCCCACGTATGATTAATTTGTATAGCTTGATATTCTTGTCTATAGCTTCAACCCAATTAGGATCTTTAGATGCTTCGGTGTAGGTGGTAAGTTCAACAAAAGAATATAAAGAAGATAAGAAGGCAATATGAGAAGAAGGTAATGAAAGAGGAAGAGAAGTACCTGGTGAAGACGAGCATGAGCTATACGTACAAACGTAATAAGAGAGATAAGAAGGATGGTTATGAACACGATTAGAACGTCGAGGAGGAGGCACAAAAGGAGATGGTAACAAGGCTGGTGAAATAGAAGTAATAGATGGTTCAAAAGTATGGAAGGTAGATTGAAGAACTGGATCATTAAAAGATGAATCAGGTTCATTAGATGAGGAGTTATCCTCATGAGGAAAAGAAGAAGTTGGATAGGAGTGAGATGAGGAGTCGATGGAACTAAGATGAGTAGAAGAAGTAGGAATAGGAGAAGTAGACGAAGGTATTGTGCATGGGATGATGAAACGTATGCATGAGGGGATGTGTGGGTAAAGATGAAAGAATCAATAGTGGATGTAGGAGAAAGTATAGGAAAAGCGCCCCTTCAGCAGTTCGCATATCATCAGCTTCAGTGAGTAATCGATAGGCAGAACTCGTTGTATACTCGCCATCCTGAGTCATACTCCACCCCACTTCATCACTGATGGTAAAGGCCTCAGCATCAGAAAGAGTACCGGTCCCATCCCCTAAGGGTTTAACAGCTGCGAGGCGAAGAAGCATGCTCGATGGCAGCATGTTCTGAAGACGTTGCCAGTCCCACCCGTGGCCTTCAGTCCAGAAGCTGCTAACAGTGGCGAAGTGGTCATCATCAGCAAGCGGTTGGAGGGCTTGGTTGATCAGTTTATCCTCACCGAGCCACTTATCTGTCCAAAATTGGATCGATCTACCAACACCAAGTATCCATTTTGCTCCCTTAGCAATGACATGTTCGATTCCATTATTGATGCCATTCCAGATGTGTGACCCTCCTATAGACCTTCTAGTACCATTCCTGAGATACTTATTATCCAGCACATCAATCCATAGGCCTCTAGTTTCCTTCAGAAACCTCTAGCTTAACTTTCCAATAAGCGCCCTATTGACCTCACATAGGCTCCGAATGCCAAGCCCACCTCTTTCCTTCGGTAGGCACATGGTATTCCACTTCATAGTATGTAGTTTACCATGTCCATTCGAGTGACCCCATATAAAGTTTCGACACAATCTCTCAATATCATCACAAACACTACCAGGGATAGTAAGTGTTGCCATACTGTAGATAGGGAGGGATGACAGTACCGATTTCGTAAGAGTGACACGGCCCACAAAGCTGAGTGTTTTGCTTCTCCAACCATTCAATTTAATGTTGATCTTATCCAGCAATGAAGAAAAGGTAGGCTTGGAGACCCGACCTTGTAAGATAGGAACTCCGAGATAGTTACCAAGGTTCTTTGTGACCTTAACTCCACTAACCTGCTCAATACTGCAACAAAGTTCTCTAGAAACATTGGGAGAAACAAATATTTTAGACTTATGGACGCTAATCTTCTGACCCAATACTCTACAAAAAACTTCAATGCATCTCATGACAACACGAAGTTGCGCTAAGGAAGCTTCCGCAAATAGAGTAATGTCATCAACAAAGAATAAGTGGGAAAGGGCCGGCCCTCCCCGAGAGAGATATATGGGTTTCCACTCCCCTTTGTCAACGGATTCAAGAATAAGATGACTAAGTTTTTCGACACAAAGGACAAAAAGATAAGGGGAAATCGGATCACCTTGCCTGATACCCCTTTCCGAAGAGAATTGCTCTGTTACTTCCCCGTTCCAAATGACTTGCATCCTAGTAGTAGAGATACACTCCTGGATCATCCTACCCCATTCCGGTGGGAATCCAGCCTCCGAGATCATATCAGCAATAAAATCCCATCTAATTCTGTCATAAGCTTTCTCTAGATCAAGCTTCAGGAGCATCCATTGCTTGTCCGCCTTTTTCTTCCTCATAGTATGAACAACTTCCTGCATGAGAACTATATTATCCTGAATTAGCCAGCCCAGAATAAAGCTCCCTTGGGTGGGCCCAACCAGTTTCCCAATAATACCCTGCATACGTTTGACCAGGACCTTCAAAATGATCTTATAGCTAACATTACACAAAGCAATAGGGAAAAACTGACTGATGGATTCCGGTTTGCCAACCTTGGCAATTAGGGAGATAAGAGTGCCATTGCTTGCTGGATAGAGTTTCTGGCAATCAAAGAACCGGGTGACTTCCTCATTCATTGACCGACCCACGATGTTCCAATACTTCTGATAAAAGATGGGTTGAAAGTCATCAATGCCGGGAGCTTTGTAGGCTCTCATACTCTTAATGGCTTGCCAAACTTCTTCCATGTCCACTACTCTCTATAACCTGGACCACTCAGAGTCATCAATACTCGGGAATTCGAACGTATCCAGCTGGCTATGGGATGAAGAATGCGGTTCAGCTAGGCTATATAGCTTCCTGAAGTAATCAACAGCATGGCTTTCGAGCTTCACCTGATCTTCAACCCAACCATTATTATCGATGTGCAAACCTGTCACTCTATTTCAGCTTCTTCTAATAAGGGTAGACGTATGGAAAAACTTGGTGTTGCAATCTCCTTGTGCAAGCCACAATTCACGAGACTTCTGAAACCAGATCGTTTCCTCCTGCTCCAATATGTTTTCTACTTCAGCTTTGAGCTTTCTCTCCTCCTCCAAAAGCCGGAGAGATTTGTCGTGACCTAACCTTTCTTGGATTATAGCTAACTTAGAGATAGCTTCATTTTTCCTGCGAAAGACATTACCAAAAACAGATCTATTCCACACAATAAGAGAATTTTTAAGATTCGGGATAGCCTTACTTACCTCCGGATTGTTGAACCAACACATCTCCACCATCGGTTGAAAGTCGCAGTGATTCATCCAAACTACTTCAAGTCTGAAAGGTCTTCTTTCTCTTCTAGCAGTTATGGAATGCTCAAGGGATAACAAAAGTGGGTAGTGATCCGAAGAGAAACGAGCGAGATGGAGAACTTGAGCAGAAGGCCATTTCATAACCCCTTCCTAGTTCATGAAAATCCTGTCAAGCCTCTTGAAAATCTTTCTGTTGGCTGACTTACTATCATCCGACGTAAAATCAGCTCCCGTATATCCTAAATCAATCAGCCCATGAACCATCACAAGATCATTGAAGATATCTGAATCTGCATGAAGTTTGCCTACACCTCCCTTTCTCTCATGAAGGAAGCGGATGCACTTGAAGTCTCCTCCAACAATCAGGGGGTCCGAAATAGAGGCTAGTTCACTGTCAAGTGTCCTCCAGAACTCCCTGCGTCTGCCAATAACCGGAGAAGCGTAGACTACTATAATTCTGTATGAGGATGCTCCATCAGTGACTTTGGCGTGGATATAACACCTATTGTTGCTGACAACACTCAAATGAATTTTATCACTTTTCCATAAAAGCCAAACTCCACCTTCGAAACCACGGGCTTCAACACGGAAGCACCCAGAGAAGTTTAGACGATCACAAATAGACTGTGCTTTAGCACCAGAAACACGAGGTTCGAAGATAGCAAGAATGTCTATGTTATGTTGGTTACATAAGTATCGAATAGCCCTCCGGAACCCACTCTTGCAAGCTCCGAAAACATTCCAAAGAAGGCAATTCATTATAACTGCATAATAAGAAACAGAAACCAATGATAAAAAGCTAACCCGAGTAATGGCTCTCTGGACTTCCCTTAGCCCTCTGAGACTCCAGCATTTTCTCATTTGTAGTTGCCACAATAGCTATCTCACCCTCCTGTTTAATGCCTCTTGGATGTATGCCAATTTATGTAGTGTGGGGATCCTCAGTGAGCTCCATAGAATTGGAATCCTCCCGTAAACTTCCATTCTAGAGTATGATGGGAGCAGTACCATTAGGTGCCTCCCCAGTAATGCCGACAGGAGCATTATCTTGGGTTATAGGGGTAAAGAGCTCAAATGCGTTTTGACGTTGTCGCTTAAGGGGAGCAGAAGCATGTGACGCCTCCTCAGTCTTCTTAGCTCTCCAAGCAGCCCTCCTAGCATCGTTTTCGATTTTGTTCCACTTTCTCTGTTTAGTTTCTTTATCGTTTTTATGCTCTTTACTGTCAACAATAGCTTTAACCACAAGTAGGGGTTTTGTCGCTGGTTTATTGGAATGTGCATCTCGTTGCTGATTGTTAATATTCTTTGTCTGGATCTTCTTAACATCTACAATTGGGCTACCAACTTACTGTGGCCCACTAGTTGAAGCACCTTTATCCATAGCCCGTTGCCCTAAGGTGCCGGGTCCCACTGAAGATACTAAGGTCGTCTTCTGGCTGCCCTTGTTACCTGTTACAATATTCTTACCTTTCAACTGATTATTCTTTCCTTGTACTGAGTGGATTGGGGCCCTATCCTGGTAAGCGTGTGATCCATAATTAGCCTCTTGTTGATTCTTTCCTCTTTGGCCCTTGCTCCTTCTCGCCACCTGCATCCAGGATCCGTAGCCCGTACTGTCGTCCACCGGAGTTTGGGTAGAGTTCACTGGAGTAGTAATTTAAGCGCTTGATATCTCATTGCTCTCAGACCCATCACTTTTAGCGGTTTCCGTTTCTTCAGAAGTCTGATTAAGGGGTGTAGTAACAATATCACAGTTAGCAGCATAATGACCGTACTTACCACAATGAAAACATATGACATCTAGGCCCTCATACTCTAACGGGCACCGGAGTCCATTGATGAACACCGCTTTCTTGAGGGGTCAACCAAGATCTATCTCCACGCAGATGCGGATAAATCTCCCCCTGTTAAAATGGAGAGTCTTTGGATCAATTACAATCGGGATTCCAACCCCTTCTCCCAACTTCCAAATGATAGCCTCATGGTACCACTGAACCGGTACTCCTGTTAGACGAACCCATATGGGGGCCGAAGTGATCGGATTGGAAGTGATGAAAAACGTCTCATAATGAGGCATCTCCCAAACACAGACCAAGGCCCTCTTGTGAGTATAGTTGTGCCAGAAAATAATTATTATCGAGATCGATGATCTGCATGTTGTCACCACACTTTTAAAGATCTCTGATTTTCCTCTCCATAACAGGGAATACTATAGGGTAGCCCAGAACTTTAAAAACCAAAGAGTTACTCCATCTTGATTCAAGTACATTGGCCACTTCCTTAGCTATTTCAATCACCGGATCTCCATCTTGACCAAAAGGATAACTAACAGCAATATGTCCATGAATGGATTCCTTAGTAATCTTATCCTCTGGGTACTGGTTACTTCCAATGCCCCCTAACACTGCACTCCAGGTTCTGACAGGTGGTTGAGCAGCAGTATTATCTGTAGTACTTGCATTACTAACAGGTAGGGCTTCATTCTGAGGTCGCGTAGTGGAAGAATCCCCTACTTCACTTTTTCTCTTCTCAGATTCGATTTGCACACTCACAACTGGTGGATTAACAGTAGCATTCGTGGTAATTGTTTCAGCGATCTGAGGTACGCCCATCTGACTGTCATTCTTAACCGCAGAAGGAGAAGAGGAATTAGAAATATCCATCTCCACATCCTGCTGAACCTTGGCTTCTCCCATAACCTCATCAGAGATTGGAGCACATGACAGAATCTCACCAGTAACACCAGTCACCGGTGGATTAGCCTCCGCCATGTCCTTGCCGGAACGCTCACACGTACGAAGCCCTAGCCTTTTAGCTACTAGGGTTGAAAAAAAGACCGTTTTTTTTTACTACAGTTAAAAAGTGGTACTTGTGGTGGGGAATTATGAAGTGTTTCCTATATATGGCCCTCGTTGAAAGCGGTGAACCACACCAACAAACTCATTTCCTACAACTTCCTCTATTCTCTCGTTTTTCTCCTAAGCTTCAAAGTGTTACTTCTTTGAGTTCTTTCTCCTAATGGAGTTAAAAGACCTTCCCTGAGACACCCTCGTGACGGATAATTAAAAATAAAATAATGTGTATTGGATGATGTACATATATAAATTATATTATTCTATATACTTGTATACTTTTATTCTAAGCTTTATTTCCTCTTTATTATAGGATACAAATCTTCTTCCTTTAGGATAGTTTATCATTGAGTCTGCATATATTTTAACCTCTTTTTCAGGAACAAACAGTTTTTCAATTCATATTATTTACATGGTATTGAGCAGGGTTTTTCTTCGATCCTAATTTTATCCTCTAATTCTATCTAATTTTCATCCATCTGTCTTCTTTCTCATTAACAAATGGCGCCTACTGATGTATTATCAATTACCTTCAATTACTATCTACACTCTTCCGATCATCTTGGCTTATCTATATGCCAGTTGATTCTCAAAGGAAGTGATAACTAGGGGTGTAAATGGGGTGGGGATTCCCCGAAATTCACGGGTATTACCCGTCATGGGGACGGGGATGGGGATTTTAAACGGGGACAGAGACGGGGATGGGTAAAGTTTAGATTATCTGCTTGGGGATGGGGACGGGGATGAAGATAGGGGTATCCGCCCCGCCCCCCGATTCGAACCCGGACCCGTTAGGGAACCCCGATGGAAATCCCCGACGGGTAACCCGATGGGAATCCCCGACGGGAAACCCGATGGGGATCCCCGACGGATAACCCAATGGGATCTCCGACGAGGAATCTATCGGGATACAGAAATAGACAAATTGTATTTATATTAGACTTTCATTGTGGTTTCATGTTTAATTTAAAAATTACCGATGATTCCTAAAATTAAAACTATATAAACTTTTGTACTTTAAGACTACTCCTTCTTACTTACACAAAATGTATTTTAACTTTAAATATTAAATTATTAATATTATGTGTAAGTTATGCTAATACTAACCTATATTAATTTGGTTTTCGATCATGTGAGGATAACACCTCGTGAAATTTTTGAATACGCTGTGAACGCTAATCACGATGATCAAATGAAAATCGCACTACATGTCGTTGTGTTTTTTAATGTGTTTTACTCTTTCACATACATGATTTGATGTGCAACTTAAATTCCAAATCGTAAAATTAAAATGATAAAATAATATAACACTTTATATTAAGATCATGATCTAAATGTTAGAAAGATATAATTATTATAATTTACACCAGTTTGTACTACAAGTCTCGATCGTACTTGAACGAATGAAACATAATATATATGCACAATATACCTATACTTTGACAAATTGAATAAAGTGATGCGTTAAACAACAAATTAGGCCACATCAACATTTCAATTAACAATGTATATTAATATAATATAAATTGACATTTATCTTGTAATCACAAACTAAGGATTAGTAAACTATATACACTTAAGACTTAATTATATTCGTTCTTAGATACATAAATTATATTATGAAAAAATACGAGGATAACATTTCAATTAAAATGTATATTATATGCGTAAATTATATACATGCTAATGGTAACCAATATTAATTTTGTTTTGGATCATATAAGGATAACAGTATATTTTGAATATGTCATAAATGTCAAATACATGTTTTGGTAGTGCAACCTAAATCATAAACCGTAAAATTAAATTGATAAAGTAATATAACACTTTATCATGATATCGTAATCTAAATGTTAGTAAGATATAATTATTTTAGTTTATACTAGTTTCAACTACGAGTCTCGAACCTACTTGAAAGAGAAAAACCTAATATATGTGCGGTATAACTTTACTTTGGCAAGTTTTTATTATTTTTTTAAAAAAATGAAAATTTCTTTTTTCTCGTGTTTTTTTATTTATATAGTAAAACAAAGTAACAATTTTCTATTTTATGGTCTAATTTCACATTTATTACCTAAGTTAATATTTTTTTCAAAATCCTAAAAGTTAAACGGGGATGGGGATAGAGATTTTTACGGGGAAAACCCATAAAATTTTAAGATAGGGAAAATTAAACGGGGATGGGGAATCCCCGATGGGGACGAATATCCGATGGAGATGGGGATGGGGACAATTCTCAATACCCAAACGGGTATGGGGATGTGGACGGGGGGCGTTTTACTAAACGGGTATGGGGATGAATAGGGTACTCCCCGCCCCAAACCCGACCCATCGATATCCCTAGTGATAACTTTTCTGAATGGACAATTGCAATGATGTATGTGTTTTTTGCTGGACGCAAAGACAAATTTCTTGATGGCTCTGTCAAGAAACCAACTGATGGTTCTCCTGAAACAAATATTGGAAGTCGGTCAACTTTATGCTCGTAACTTGGTAAGTTGGATTTTTAACGTTGTTAATTCCTCACTTCATCCATCTATTCCCAGTCAATCTAATGCCAAAGAACTTTGGGACGACATTAAGTAACGGTTTTGTGTTGGTAATTGTCCATGCCTTCTTCATATGTGTGCTTCTTTGACTAGAAGTGCTCAAAATGGTAAATCTATTGTCGTTTATTTTGAACGTCTTTAAAATATTTGGGAAGCTTTGGATTCTCAACTTTCCGGTCATTCTTGTACGTGTTTTGTACTTGCGGCAATGCCATTACGAGCAAAGAACATGAATGTGTCCATCAATTCTAGATTGGACTCGATGACCATGCTTATTCCATCCTTCGTTCCACGATCAATTCTCTGGATCCTTTGCCTTCGCTTAACAAGGTATACTCTCTTGCCAAGCCACCGGAGGACATCCACCTCTTCCTAGTCGTGTGTCGCCTCCTGGATTTGGACGTCATCCTCTCACAAACACTCATGCTTCTTATGCTAGGTATCGCAAAAATCATGTTGTGAGTAGTTTGAGAGAAAGAGAGATTGATGTAAAGGGAGAATTTAACAAAATGAATTCATGTATGTTATTATGGTATATAAGTATGTATTTATACACTTTAAACTGTAACAGAATTAGTTACCACTTGTAGCTCCTCTTCAACTACACTGTCACTCCCAATACCCCTCAAACTAGGTAATGTACACATGCCTAGTTTGCCCAATAATCGATTTCGATGTGGAGAAGGGAGTATTTTGGTCATAACATCACCGAGTTGAGCTTGTGTGGGAACAAATTGAAGTTGCAGCAATCCTTCCATAACCTTGTCCCGAGTAAAGTGACAATCAATTTCAATGTGCTTGGTGCGTTCATGAAACACCGGATTCTTGCTTAACTGAATAGCTGAACTGTTGTCACATAACAGATGAACTGGATGGGGAGGTGACATACCAAGTTCTTGTAATAAACGGACCAACCATGTCACTTCAGCAGCAGCTTGAACCATGGATCTATACTCAGCTTCAGTAGAGCTTTTGGACACTGTGGTTTGTTTCTTCGACGTCTAGCTTATGGGAGACGTGCCAAGTAACTTCACATAGTCACTGACACTTCATCAAGTCGATGGACAGGAAGCCTAGTATGAGTCTGTATAAGCTAATAAGTTAGGTTGATCACAACTATTCAACAAGATGCCATGGCCAATTGTGCCTTGTATATATCTCAAAGTATGATAGAGAGCATCCATGTGAGAAGAGTGAGGTTCCTGCATAAACTGACTAAGACTCTGAACAGCAAAACACAAATCAGGTCTTGTATTAGTGAGAAAATTCAGCTTGCCAACAAGAAACCGATAAGATGAAGTGTTTGAGAGTGGGGTGCCATCATGAGGAGTAAGTTTGACATGGAGAGGTAGGGGTGCGGATGTTGCTCAACCTGGAGGTAACTGAGCCTCAACAAGTAATTCAAAAGTAAACTTCCTCGGAGAAAGGACAATACTAGTAGCTGTATGTGACACTTCACGACCCAAAAAATAGTGTAGAATACCAATATCTTTAATGCTAGTGGTATGGTCCAGAAATAATTTAAGAGATTCAATAGTAGGCTCATGAGATCCAGTGACCAGTAAATCATCGACGTATATGGCTACAATACCATCCCTTGAGAAAGAGTGAGTAATCGTTTTTGGATTGAGTAAAACCTTGATCAACAAGAATTGTGATAAGCCTATAGAACCATTGACGAGATGCTTGTTTCAAGCCATAGAAGGATTTCCTTAGTTTGCAAACAAGAGAGGATGGATTAGGAATACCCGGTGAAAGCTTCATGTAAGCATCTTCATACAAGTGACCATATAAAAACGCATTATTGACATCCATTTGGTGGAGAATCGATTTATTGGCAGCTGCTATAGCAAGGATTGTACTTATTGTTGTCATCTTAACAACGGGCGAGAATGTCTCATGATAATAAACACCATCACGTTGATTGAACCCCTTAGCCACGAGACGGGCTTTATAGCGTTCAAGTGAGCCATCAACCTTCAGTTTCACCTTGAAGACCCACATACAACCTATTGCTTTCTTGCCATGAGGAAGAGGCATCAAATCCCACATATGATTACTTTGTATAGCTTGATATTCTTTTTCTATAGCTTCAACCCAATTAGGATCTTTTGATGTTTCGGTGTAGGTAGTAGGTTCAACAAAAGAATGTAAAGAAGATAAGAAGGCAATATGAGAAGAAGGTAATGAAAGAGGAAGAGAAGTACCTGGTGAAGACGAGCATGAGCTATACGTACAAACGTAATCAGAGAGATAAGAAGGATGGTTATGAACACGATTAGAACGTCGAGGAGGAAGCACAAAAGGAGATGGTAACAAGGCTGGTGAAATAGAAGTAATAGATGGTTCAAAAGTATGGGAGGTAGATTGAAGAACTGGATCATTAAAAGATGAATCAGGTTCATTATATGAGGAGTTATCCTCATGAGGAAAAGAAGAAGTTGGATAGGAGTGAGATGAGGAGTCGATGGAACTAAGATTAGTAGAAGAAGTAGGAATAGGAGAAGTAGATGAAGGTATTGTGCATGGGATGATGAAATGTCTGTATGAGGGGATGTGTGGGTAAAGATGAAAGAATCAATAGTGGATGAAGGAGAAAGTATAGGATAAGGGGAGGATGATAATGTAGATATGTGATGAAAGGGAAGGTAAGTTTTGTGGAATGTAACATCTCGAGACACAAGAACCTCTCGAGTATATAGGGTTAAAACTTTGTAGCCTTTTTGACCAAAGGAAGAACCAAGCATAACACACGGTCGGGCACAAGGTTTGAACTTATCTCGATGTATTCAAGGAGTGTGTACAAAAAATAAGCAACCAAATACCCGAAGGTGATCATAGGTAGGTTTGGTTTGATAGAACATTTCATAAGGAGTTTTATGGCCAAGAATAGGTGTAGGTCGTCGATTAATGAGGTATATAGCCGTCAAGATGCCATCACCTTAATATGAGTAAGGAAGTTTGGATTGAAAAAATAGTGAACGAGCTACCTCTAAAAGATGACGATGTTTGCGTTCGACCATGCCATTTTGTTGAGGAGTATACACACAAGATGTTTGATGTGTAATGCCTTCCTTATAGTAGAAATAAGAGGCTTCTTTGCTTGAAAACTCAAGGTCGTTGTCGGAACAGATGTGTTTAATAGTTGTTTTGAAGTGGTTTTGGATCATGGAAACAAAGGACTTGAGAAGGGATAAGACATTGCTTTTGTGGGACATTAAGTAAGTCCATGTACAACGAGAGTAGTTATCTACAATGGTAAGGAAGTAAGCAAAGTTGTTGTATGTGTGATTCTTGTAAGGACCCCAAGTATCGATATGAATGAGATCAAAGATAGAGGTAGATCTTGTGGTGGAGTGTGAAAAAAGGTGGGGATGTTGGCGAGCTTGAGGACAAATAGTACAAACCGGATGAGTTTTAGAAACATGTATGTTATCACCAATAAAATGGAGTTGATAAAATGGAACCTGACCTAAACGACAATGCAACAATTCAATAGGTACTTTGTTATGACAAAGTTGAAAGGAAAACCCATCAGAAGTTGATTTATTACAAACTGTAGGTAAAGTATATGATTCTTTGTTATCAACTACGTATAGCCCTTTATATGCTCGTCCAATCACCAAGGCATTCTTCGTCAAAGACTCCTGAATTGTACAAGCATGAGAGGTAAACAATATGTGAGAATTGAGATCTTGAGCTAGTTTGTTTATGGAGATAAGGTTGAACTGAAAATCAAGAACATGTAAAACATTATTCAATGTAAGGTTAGGAAGAAGTAAAACAGTGCCAGAATGTGTAACCGGAGCACGATTACCATTAGGTATAGTGATGAAAGATGGATTAGATAGAGGAGTGTATGTTGTGAAAAGGTCAAGGTTGGGAGATATATAATCGGCAGCACCACTATCCAAGATCCATCTTGAGTTGAGACTAAGAGACAAAAAATAAGAAGCCTTACCAGCAAGCAAAGCAGTGGAATCATGATGATCAAGTGATTGCTTCTTGTCCAGAAGAGCTAGAATAGAAGTCATCTGATGTGGAGTAAAAGAGCTTGTTATAGCCGATGCAGCAAGCTTGTATCTTGGAGGATAGCCAATAACTTTCCAACACTTGATCGTATCATGGCCAGCGATTCTACAATGAGAGCACTAGGGAAGGCCAGACATTGGAGATTTGGGATAGCCTATGAGCTTCCAACATCATCGGTAGTGTGACCTCTAACTTTATAATTGTCACAGTAAGGACGATTATTGTTGTTTGGAGTAGAATTAGGTCGAGATCCAGAGCTAGATCCGGAATCTTGCTTTGAATGAGAAGTGCGTTGTTGAGAATACAAAGTTGAAGTCGTGTTGTCAATAGTGGAAAGATTGGAGAGAGAACGCTGGCTCTCTTCTTGGAGAAGCATTTTATAGACTTCATTGATGGTTGGACTAGGATGTAGCATAAGAATATGTGACCTCACCAAATTAAACTAATCATTAAGTCCAACAAGCAATTGTATAATTTGTTGATCATTCATCATAGCTAGGGCAACAAAATTCACACTTACAAACATGGTGTGTTAGAGCAAGCGTGTAATTATCCCAAATTCTCTTCAAAGCAGTATAGTATGAGGTAATAGATCGATTACGTTGTGAAATCGATGAGAGCTCTTTTTGGATCGGGTACAAGCTTGTTTGATTTGATTGACCAAATTGAATCTCCAATTCGGACCAAATTTGAGCAGCAGTGTTGCAAAATAGAACGGATTCGCCAATCTCCTTCTCCATCGAAAGAAGGAGCCAAGATATGAGAATATTGTTGCACTGATCCCATTTTGCAATCAATTTGGGATCAAACACCGGCCTGAAGCAATCGCCTTAATAAAACTTAATTTGTTCTTAGCGGAAAGGGAAACTTACAACTCATTTCCATCGGGAGAAGTTTGAACTAGTGAGTAGAGTTGTCGACAATTTCAGAGATTGTGCATCAGAGTGATGCAACTGAATCTGAAAAAGAAAAGCATCATCGGCAGAGGCCGAATCATCTGGCTGATCTTGGGGATTAGCCAGGGAAGAAACAGAAATGGAGGATTAATGGTCCACCTTTGATACCATGTTGTGAGTAGTTTGAGAGAAAGAGAGATTGATGTAAAGGGAGAATTTAACATAATGAATTCATGAATGTTATTATGGTGTATGAGTATGTATTTATACACTTTAGACTTTAACAGAATTAGTTACAACTTGTAGCTCCTCTTCAACTACAATGTCACTCCCAGTAAATCAGTCGTGTGCTTCATCGTTTGAATCCAGAAGTAAAGATCTGTAGGGCTCTACCTATACACGTAATCGTGGTACTTGTCAATGCCTTGGTTTCCCATGCCGCTCATGTACCACCGAATCCAATATCTTCCACACATAGACAAGCCCTAGGTCCGACTATTTCCGACGATCAATTGTCGTTCCTCTAAAACATGTTACAATCCTATCCGACTCTTGGTTCTAGTGATACATATGCAGGTATCATATCTGCTCATTGGATCCTAGATAGTGGCGATTTATTCCACATGATGGGATCTAAAGGTTTACTATCCAATCTTCGTAAGGTTTCTCCTATAAACAATTGGCTTTCTAATGGCTATCTAATTGTTTCCTGTGATGTAGGATTTTGTTATTTTAAAAATGATGTTTTATATGTACATGGTTTAACTTGTAATCTAATATCTATTAATTCTATTACTTTTTTATTATTGCTTTTATTAAAAGTTTGTGCATGTAGGAACGTTGTTCAGGGATTATTCCGATTAAATTGTTAAGACAACGAAAAAGAGGGGGGAAACGATATCGTTAGTGTGTGGAGAGTCGAGATAGGAAACCTCTTTCCTTGATTCTGAAAATGCCTAGGATTACGACGGTTGAAATGACATTCCGAATCCCATCATAAAGTTGCACTAGATCCAAGTCTCGTAATGACTTTGGAAATCTAGCGAACTGCTTTTGTGTAGCACTCTTGTTTTGTAAGACTTAGAAAGAGGGAGGAGGATACGTTGTTTTCTTGGTGTGTCGGAATGAGAGGAAGAAATGCTCTTTTTTATAGACGAGATTGGCGTATTTAACAAAGCTTTTTAATCTGAGATTTTTAACTCCGGATCTGTACATTAATTCAGAATTTTGAATTTAAGTCCGAATTTTGAATTCCCGGTTTGTGCATTAAGTTAGGTGATAATTGGTTTGACTTATGTAGCCCATGACAAGATTAGGATCATAATGATAGGTGACCAATCCAACATCACCAGTCTAGTTCATTTTCGTCATGACGTAGAAAGCCCAAAGCCCAAAATCCAATCCAGGTACAAATCCGGTTTAGCTACGTCACCCCCTCCCCATTGAAAATGGGTAGTGACCCAAAGTCCACGACCTTTAAGCATATTTACTCTTTATATACTATACGGATTATTCTCCTTTTAGTCGATGTAGGATACCCACAATTTTAGTAAATAAGTATACCACGATTAAGTACTCGCGGAGACGAAGTCAATGTTTCCGTTTTCCGATGTTGACCATGGCCGGATCCCACCGGAAATTTTATCGAAAAACCCCGGTATAATACTTATTAAAAATTCGTTCCAACAATCTCTCACATGAATAGAAATGATTCTAGACACATGTTTTTGAAAAAAAAAGTTTTGTTGAGAGTATAGTAGAAAAATCACTACATATGGGAAGGTAGCATTTTTCAGCCTTGAACCGCCCATATTGATTAGTTATCAGATTTACTCATCCAGGAGGTGACCATGATGTCTTGAAATATCCGGGCTTTGAGGTAAACCAAGACAATAACTATCACACAGTTTCATCTTCTCGCAAAACCAAGTTCTCTCTTTGTGGTCATTTTGCCCTTGAACATGTCTAGTTAATCATGAATGAACTTGGAGAATTTAGCCTCCTCATTCTCTAGACACGGTCTCATGTCATGCTCACAAGGTAATTTGTCCAAATCGAGTATCTTTATTACCATGATGGAATCATTAAAAGCAAACGCTTAACCTCAAGTCACACAACTTGCATTGTGTATCATCTAGGAACTAGGTAGATACATGAGTCTCACAGTGCTCCACTCGATTCAACTTAGTTAGGTTGTCCCTTTGAACCTACATCGTGGGATCTCCAATCACGTAGGGGGGTTGTCTTTCAAGCATCCTCGTTTGTCATAGGTTTTAAGCTCATTCTTCTTTTAACCACTTGGCATGGCACTTTTGCACCACAAAATATAAATACATATCCACTCGTGACTTTTAAGTTTATAGAAATCATCTATCCAAATAGCATCGATGTATCCTTTTAGAACTATTGGGTATTTTCCATATTGATGCTCATAACTTTTAGTATGACATAAGTAGTTCAATACTCTAGTTATATATTTCTAGTGTTTAAAGTCTGGATTACCAGGGATAGCGACTTAGTACATTGACTGAGTACGCCAAATCCCGACGTGTGCAATTGGTTAAATACATAAGACTACCAATAACACGTGTATATTCAAGTTGTGACACCGTCTCCCACACATTTTTTGTCAAGATCAAACACGGGGAAGGTGGTGTCTTTCTTTGATGAATTAATTGAGAAACTAAAATAAAGAAAATAAAAGTAAAGTAAATATATACATAAGATAAGAAACATAAATTGAATCCAAAAATCAAAAGACGAGAAACTTTATCAATTGATTTGGTCTAGTCAACCGGGCTTAAAAACGCGAGTTGAACCCAATAATCAAGGTATAAATAACCAAAGAAAAAATTAGAGCAAAATCTCATATTTTGTAAGGATTAGTCGACCAACCTCCCTCAGGGATGTTGTTCGATTGCTTCGTAAAATAATTTATAAGATAGAGGAGAAAGAAAGAAGAAAGTTTGGATCTTTGGATAGTTTGAAGTCAGGTAGTAAAGAGGATGAAGGCAAACAACAAGTATCAATCAAATAAAGCAATTCTAGAATCCAAAACACCAAAGCATACATATAATAGATATTTGCTGACAACTCCACAATATTGAATATAGGACATAGTTATGCAAGAGATAGATTTGTCCGAAATTCACTTGGTGAGTTCTTTGCTTGACATACATCAATGTTGTTACTCTATCACCCGTCGATTGTCACGCACCCAAGACAGTACCTTATCTTCACAACGAATTATGCATAGAGAGGTGAGAGCTAGATTGTCACCTTAAGCCAACATCACCTTGAAGAGCATATAGTAAAGGAGGATTCCAAATACTACCATAACCCTCATTGACAAACATCTAATACATGGAATCAATTCAACATCATAAATCAATGTAGTCGGGCTCACCAGACCATAGAAAATATGGAATTATCCAGGCGCACCTAAAACAACTCTAAAGCTTTATTAATGAGAGAAAATGAAGCTAGACGAGCGACTCCACTTGGGAATGCCGGGAGAAACTTGTGAAATTACAAAAGAAAGAGATATTTAACATAATGGTTGAAACAACTTATTTATTGGTTGAGGATAGCCTAAAACCCTAGATCTACTCGATCATATCTTTTAATAAGATAAGATCAAAACTAAAGGATAAAATGTCCAACTGAACGGGCTAGAAGTCCAACCCAACTAAAAGGGAAAAATGAAAGAAGATAAGAAGTCCAAACAAGCAGGTCGAGCGGGCAGATCGTGCGACATGGGCATGGTCCATAATTTGCTCCAAGATATTCCTTACATCAATAGGAGGTCAATTTGAGGTCATGTGTTGAAGGAACGAGGGGAGGTCGAGCGACCCATATGATGCTCAAACTCTTCTACACGTCCCCCAATATTCTTTACTTCACTCTCGGATCTTAGTCATGTCTATATTGACATTGACTTCTTTGACCGTAGGGAAATCCTTATTGTGTGTGATGTCATTCTTCTACATGTTTATTATTTAACTCCGCAAATGTCTAGAATGCCTACAATTACATAAACCAACCGGTAGATTTCCAAAACATTAATATGAAGGAAATAGACTAATAAAATATGTTATTGCCCAAAAGAGGTAGGTAATGGAATAAAAATACGAAGGAAAAAGACGCTAAATAGAGTGATATCAAGTACTAATTCTAAACCCCTTGTTTCTATTGGTAGTTTGATCATTAATAAAGGGGCTAGTATTCATATGTGTCATGAGCTTAAGATATTGTATGTCGTAGGAGAACATGATACATCATACTCAGTTATTCTTTTGGACGAAAGCAAATTCAACGTGAATTTGGAAGGAGATGTGCATCTATCATCAGATTTGGTTTTGAAGAATGTTTTGTTTATTTCGGCTTTCAAATTCAACTTGATTTCAGTTGCTAAGCTTCTGGATCAATTGAATTGTTTAGTATTGTTCACTGATAACATGATTTATGACCTTAGTTTAGGCATGTATTTAGGTAGATTTTTCCTTTGTTTTCCATATTTTGACATTAACTCGTGACATTTGTGCTTGATTGAGCTCATTGCTAGAATAGATGTCTACACGAGTTTTTGTCGCTTTTTCATGTATTTCGGCAAATTTCGGACCTAATTGATACACGTGAGGATCAAGTCTTGGACTAGTGCGCGCTAGGAACTCAAAGAAAGCAAAGAAACTAACCAAAAGATCAAGCATTTGAACAAAGAAGAACGTGGAACCTCGGCTATGCATGGTGAATCTCGGCCGCAGTCTGTTTTCCAAGGTGAAATTTGCTAAGTCGAGAGCAACCTCAACCAAACTGAAGAATCGCGTCCGATATTTCTCATTTGTGCATACCCGGGATTTCCACAATGTGAAAGCTAACTTGAAGACCTCAGAATCGCGACCCCAACATTGGCCAAAATCTTGCCTGAGATTGTCCATGGATGGCTGAGATTTGCTCTTTGTACAACTCTATGACGTCTTTTCTGAAGTTACATGCCAACCTTTGCTTTTCTTGAGGTTGGGTACAAGACTGGAAATTGCAAGCTAGTTGTTGGTCCCCATGAGTCCCCTTTTGGTTCCCTTCGTTATCATTTTTCATGATTGGACTCATTTTGGAGAGTAGCTTGGAACATTTGAAATTTGGAGGGTTTGAAAGTGATTTTTGTGTGAAAAACTTGAAGTTGTAAGTTTTGATCTGAATCAAGGAAGTATTGTGGTATTAATTTGGAACTTATCTTTTGTTATTTGAAGCAAATCTAGCTAAGTATCACCTTCTCTTCTCATTTTCTATCAGTGGGTTGTATGTTGGCTTGTTTGTTGATTATTAAACTAGATATGCATGTTGTAGGCTAGATCTTTGTGATTCTAGGGTGATAGATCAATGGTTATGACATGGATGATGATAGTATGAACATGCATGTTAGTTTAGGAAATTTGGTTGCCCGAACCCTATCATTGTAGAATCTCGACATGTTCTTCATGAAATCTCGGCTGAGATTAGTATGATCCACCCGAGATTTCTTTTGTTGCTTTGTAATTGATGAGTTTGTATGTTAGGGTGTAAAATTGTTCAAATCCTAGTGTTTATTGAGTTGAATCTAGCTTAGACTTGTCTAACATTAGCAAACTAGGTGAAAAATGAGACTAACCCGGTAATTTCCTCCCTTAGTTATAGATGATGATGAACTCTAGGTAGTAGAGGTGTAAAACCCTCTATTGGATTGAGTGTGCTAGGTGACCCGCGTGAGTTGAACCGAACCCGAGATTTACCTAGTAAGGGTTAGTTCGAGCCTTAGGTAGAGTAACCGGTTTGAGTAGAATTCTCATCCTTAGCGCCTTGATACTTACCCGTTAATAGGTAGTTTGGAACGGGATTAGGGCTGAGCATTAGTCCTAAATCGAACCAAACCGAAAACCGAATTTCCAAAATACATGGACCGAAAACCGAACCTATAAAATTAGGTTCGGTTTCGGTTTGGACCGAAAACCGAAAAGTTGAATTATGCGAACCTAAAATCGAACCGATTATATTTGTTTCGGTTTGGTTTAGGTTTTGGACCGAAATAAACCTAAAAATAAAACTAACAAATCTCAATAAAATGAAACTTTTCAATTATATAACAATTTTAGTATAAAGAGTTAAAACCTAGAAATATAACAATCCCAATTAAACATCAAGTACTAATTAAATTTGCCACAACTAATGAAAAGTTCAATTATATAACAATTTTAATTAAATGAGTTTCGGTTTTTAATCGATTTTATCGGTTTCGGACCGAAACCGAACCGAAACCAAAACCCTAAAAAACACGGACCGAAGACCGAACCTAAATTTTTTGTTTAGGTTCAGTTTGGACCGAAATTGTTGTCTGTTCAGGTAAACCGAACCGAACTTGCTCAGCCCTAAGCGGGATAAGTGGAATATGAGACCTCCATGGTAATTATTCCCGTATGAGAAACACCCTTTCCCTCTAGCAATCGCGACCTTGTCCTTGTGCTTAAAAAACTTGAATCTAATGATATAATCGAAGATCTTGAACTCTATAATCCACTTTTCTCATAATTCTCATATATCTTGCTTTGTGTTGTTTGTTTTTTATTTGTTAATTGCAAAACTAATCTTTGATCAACCACAACCAAAACCCAACAAAAATATATGTTTTCTAACCCTTTTCCAACTCTCTCTTTTTTAAGTTTAGATTTGTACTATTTTTTATCGTTGCATGATTCAATTTCACCTTAGTCTTTGTGATCGACCTTGAAATTTTTGTCTTGCTACAGAACGTTCCATACACCGTGGGTTCGCTAGGTAGACTTAGGAAATTATTACAACCACTATAAATATAAGATTTTTTACACTCGTTTTGGATAGAACATTCACATAATGAGTGTCACGTGTGGGACCTTTTTGTAGAAGAATCTAGTAGGAGTTGGTAATTCAAGCAATGAGGTCTATTTCTTAACAAATCAAAAGACACAAGTAGGGAACTTTTCTCACAACTTTACCACATCTACACAATCTCATAACATTTGTAATCCTTGGAATGATAGATTGAGGCATTTTCCATCTTATAAATTGAAAACCTTGTTTCTGGGAAATGTTTTGTGTAAATATGCTCAAGTAGACTCGTGTAATATTTGTGTTAAGGCTAGATAACACAAACTTCCGTTTCTTCGTGTTTGTATTTGTAACAACCGGAAATTTACTTCCGGTTATCATCCTTTCAGACTTATTTTGGAACCACATTAGTGGTGCTGAAAGGAAGTCTCCGCACCTACGCTCCCAAGAGCTCGCGGGTGCGGCAACAAGTTTGTCGCGGGTGTGATTTTGCAGAAAATTGCGTGTGATCTTTTTGTAATCATCGTATGTTCTTTCCTTCTTTAGAAGATCGGATCTCCTTGGGTCATTTCTTCCTTGTATCTCCTAACCCTAGAAGCCTTCCTCTTTTCCCTTTCATTCTACGTTCACCTCCTCATTTCTCTTCCTTATTCTCTATCCTTGAGAGAGTTCTTACTCTTTAATCATTCCCTCCAGCAGCTTAGTGACTTCGTCTTCTTCGTGTGAACTCATCCAGAGGGACAAGAGAGTGCCGGTGGATCTTTTGATTGTGGTAAGACTCCTTCTCCTCCTCTTCTTCTTCTTTTTCTCTATATTCTCCTTAACTCCTTGTCTTGATGTCTTCATCAGATTTGATCTTGTGTGTCCCTCATGTGTGGTGTGCTGATGATGGCTAGGAGGCAGTGAGAACCCTAGCCACGAAAGAGACGATCCATCGAAGGATCGTGTATATGAAGGAAGTTTAGCGACGTTTCTGGAGTTCACCGCACCCGCGCCTGTGCAATCCCGCACCCGCGTCTTTCCCTAAGCCTCCGCCCTCGTGCCTCAGTGTTACCACGGTCACGGCATCTCGAAGTCAGTCACCGCGCCCACGCCTTCCCTTGCCCGCGGTCACACCTTCAGTGAGTATCATCTTCTTTGGTCATCCGGGGGGTCCCGTACAGGTTTAGGGTTGCTGTCGAGTGATCCGGTCGGAGTGGTCAACCGGGGGGTCATGTACATTATAGGAAGGGATATGGGTTTTATTATTCTTGTTGTCTTTTCAATTATTGTTGTAGAATTCGGCTGAGAGTCTGTTGCTTTTACAAATTTTAAATCCTTTGGTGCTTTATCTATTTTAGAGTTTTCATTTATGCATGTCTTGTTGCAAGATCCGGTGAAATTGTTGCCAAGCTAAGGGTCATGACCCATTGTGAGGTCCTAGCCCGTAGCATCCCTAGTTCTTAGAATTTGGGATGCTACAGTATTAGCACCAACGATGTGTTTGAGCTTATCCATATTAATGTTTGAGGGCTATATTATACTCCTACACTTGAGGGTTATCAATATTTTTTTACCATCGTTGATGACTTCAGTCATGCTACATGGTGGTTATCTTCTACGAACCAAAAACAATGCTTTTGGTTTCATTGAAAGCTTTATGAAAATGATTGAGACTCCGTTTGAGAATAAAGTCAAGGTGTTAAGGCATGACAATGCTCTTGAATTAGATAACAACTATGTTATAAAGACTTTCCTGGACAAAAAAGGAATTATACATCAACCTAGTTGTGTAGCCACACCCCATTAGAATGACGTTGTTGAACGAAAACGCAAACACCTGCTAGAAACGGAAAGGGCTCTAATGCTCCATTCTCATCTACCTATCCATTTCTAGGAAGGTTGTGTGTTTGTTGAAACTCATCTCATTAACAAGTTTCCTCCCAACTCTTAGGTAACATTCCACCTTATAAGATACTCTATGGCAATAAACCAGATTACGGCTCCTTCGAGTTTTTGGTTGCTTGTGATTTGCTTCCTTCTTAAAATAAGGTCGAGATATATTTCAACCTAGAGCCTTTAAGTGTGTTTTTCTTAGATATCCTTTTGAAAATGGGTATAAGCTTTATAATTTGGATACACAAATAATTGTAATATCTAGAGATGCATTTTCCATGAGACTATTTTTCCTTTTGCAACTCCCCTTCCTTCCTCTTCTATGTTTTATGATCAGCTAATTTTCGCCGAACCTTTTTTGCCCATTCCTATGTCTACCGCATAAATGGATTCCTCACCATGACCACTTATTTCTCCTTCCACAACCTTTCATCCGTCATCATCTTCTCAGTTTCCTTCTTCTCTATCCTCCTCATAATTTATCTTTCCCATTTGCTTCAAATGTTACCACTTCCACCTACAGAGTTCCACCTCTTCTTATCTCAATGACTATCTATAACATTCTACGCATCTTGCAATTTCTTGTGAGTGTGATTCCAACCCTTGTCATCATACTTTTACTTCCCTTTTACTTTAGGGCTTTTAGTTTTCAAATTCTACATTCCCCTTCACTTTGTAATGACATTGAACCACATTCTTATGTGAAGTCAATTTGTATATACATACTTGGGAATTAGTCTATTTATCTCAATGGAAGAAGTCAATAGGATTTAATGGGTATACAAAATCAACAAGAAAGTTGATGGGAGCGCTGAAAGATTCAAAGCCCGTTTGGTTGTTCAAGAATTTACTCAAAATGCAAGAGTTGACAACAATTTAATAAGACATTTTCCCATGTGGTTAAGCTTACAACTTTGCGCAAGTGGGAAATTTACAACTAGGTGTGAATAACGTCTTTTTACACGGCAATTTACATGAAAAAAATTTATATGTGAGTACCTCCAAACTTAATTATTCCGGACAAGACATCAGTGTGTCATTTACAAAAAGAGTCGGCTTTAACATTAATTTGGTTAAATCTAACTCACAAATTCTTAAAGTGGAATAATAATTTCATTACTAATGTTTCAAGTACATTTTTCTACGTAACATGTCAATAAGCGTGAAAGTTACACATATGATGTTCTTACTCCTTAGGAACTACTACAACACCTATTTGCTTTAGTAAAGTTTTTAATATTTTACAATGTGAAAAAACTGTCATTTACTCCTTATTTTGTAAATTAACATTTATTTTGGTCTTAAAAATCGTCATTTTAACACAAACGAACTATTGTGATATGACTATTAAATTCGAAGTAGTTTTCAAGAATAAAATGATAATTATTGCATGCAATTTTCTTTAAATATCGTGGTTCTAACTTTTAGGTTTAAAGTGTATATATATATATATATATATATATATATATATATATATATATAGAATCATACTCCCATGTAAACAGCCCTTATAGTGTACAATGAGAACAAATAGTAGCCCTTGATCTGATTAATCTAAAGGCTGAAAATTAACATAAATATTCAATGAAAAATTCAGCACACTCTCCTCATTGGAATGTGTAATACACTCTCCAAAATAAGGCAATTACAATATTTTAGAAAAATTATAAATGAGATCTTCTTCCACTATTTTAGGGAGTTACAATATACAGAATCTTCCAATTAATATCAACAAAATCGATCAAAGCAATATCAATTATATGGATGATACATTTTGCTGAAACGACATACACTTCATTGTCGTCGGAAGAACTAAACATATTTTCGCCGGAATAGTTAACAGTAAGTGTATCTTTTTCAGTATACAATATTCTCATCAACAAACAACGGTTGATTTGTCCTCTATTTTTTCGTTTTTCATCAATATATGTCCTCAATTGTTCGGTTGATTTGTGTAGGGGATTCAGGCAAGCAACAGATTCGGAATCGATGGAAGAAGGTAACTGAACGTGGAATAACATAAACAGTTAAAGTAATATGTTAACGGATATTTGGTTTCATATTAACGAATATATTTGAATATACCACAGAATACGATTCGGTGACGGTGAAGGTTTACCTAAATATCAACTATTAAACAAACTCGTATTTAAATTATCATAATATAAATATTTATTGAATTTTTTACAGATTCTCCATGTGAAAGAGATTGGGATGTTGATGGATCCGGCATTGATGCTAACATGGAGAGTATGGATGAATTTTATGAAGCAGTCTTACCTAAATATCAACCACTCGGTTTTTGTTCTTCAAACGGCTTGAGTCATTTTATAGTCTTACGTTTTTTTATCATTATATGTCCACATTTATCGGTTGATTTGTGTAGGGCATTCTGACAAGCAACATTTTCGACATCGGTGGAAGAAAGTAAGTGAATGTGAAACATCATACACGATTAAATTAATATATCAACAGATATTTGGTTTCATATTAACGAATATATGTGACTATACTTCCGAATACGTTCTATAACATGGTTACGAAAACAGATATGGCACCGGTTATGGTTTACCCACTCATCAAACATTAAACATACTCGTAATCGTTAGCTATATTTTAATTATCAGATTATAAATATGTAGTGAATTTTTTACAGATTCCGGAAATAAAAGGGATTGGGATGTTGATGGATTCGACATTGATGCTAACATGGAGAGTATGGATGATTTTTATGAAGCAGCGGCAAATGAAGAGCTCAACGATGCAATAGACATGACGCAATCACCGGCGAAAACAAAATATTGGACTCCACAGTACGATGAATCCATACATCCATGTATTGAAATGTGTTTCAAGACACCGGAGGAAGGTATCGATTTTTATAAGGCGTATGCTAAAAAGGTTGGTTTTGATGTTCGTTTGTCATCTTCACGTGTATGCACACAAGACGGGACTCTATTGCATCGTCGCATATTGTGTAGTCGTTCTCAAGGAAAATGTACTCACTACCGGAAAGTGTCAAAGAGTTTCACTCTTTATATCATGTAAGTTGTGAAACTTGTCTTAGATGAATGTGATATTTCGTAATCGGTGAACTACTATAATGAATTCTATAACCAACTGTGGTGTTACTTGTTATATTTACTCGATCATACGCACTTAATTCGTTCATCTGAATCCGGTACACGAACAGTATAATATCCAGAACTTATATCGAATATATTCGGCAACTATATCCTTTATATTCCATACTTATATCGTTTATATTCAATAAGAAGAACACTTACTAATCTATCATTTTTTTTGTATGGTTATCGGTGTTTGCATACAAGATAACGTTCGTCTTTCTATGTTGGCTGTGTTATTCTCACCGTTTTTGTGAAGACAAATTATTTCCAAAAAAAGAACCATTGATAGAAATATTATTTCCGGTAATATAGAAATATTTATAACTATATTCGTTAATATAGAAATATTATTTTCGGTAATCTTGTTTGTAATACGATTACATTTTATAGTATTGAAACACCAAATAAGAAAGTGTAAACTCCATTACCCACGTGTACATGTTGCGTTCATTAACATATGACACACTAAAATATTATATATCCGGTTACTATATCTTGTATATTCTATAAAATATATCGTTCATATTCGGTAAAAAGTACATTTTCTAATCCGTCATATTATCTATGGTAAACGGAGTTTGCATACAAGATAACTATCGTCTTCGTATGTTTCCTCAAGTGTAAAGGTTGTGCTCTTTAATATACAACACCTAATATATGAAGCATCCATTAACTATATCATGTATATTCTGAAATTATATCGTTCATATTCGGTAATGAATACACTTACTAATCTATCATATTATGCATGGTAAACGGTGTTTGCATACAAGATAAAGATTGTCTTCCAATGTTTGTTGTGTTATACTCACTGTAGCAAAAGAGTTTTCCGAAACAACATATCAAAAGAGTTTGACATTGTAGCATAAAACTTTGACATTAATATAGACAGGAGTGTCAAACGCATTAATCCCTACATAAGTGATTCAAATATCCAAAAAGAGAAAGAAACTGTAGCATATAGTTTTGACATAGTGTAGCAAAACAGTTGTCCGGAACAACATATCAAAATAACAACTTGAATCGTCTATTCCTCATCATTCATAGCATTGTCAGTCTTCAATGCCCCTCTAGCAACTATACGCGGTATTTCTGGCAACACTGTATTTTACCATGTCAAGATTTCTGAAATCTTCCATGTGATCAGTTGATATTATGCACTTGTTCAGTTCGTAGTTGAAAACGTCGTACATTTCTTCGAACTCAACGCTCCCTTCGTCACCAATTGAAAGTAGTTGCGTACAAGTCTGTAACAATTTTTAACGTTATCTTCCACACAGAAACAAAACAGCTATTAGTGAATAAAAAAGTAGTATGCTATCGAATATAAATAATAAAAGGACCGAATAGCGAGTTGTATTTCCATTTTACCGTGCATTAAACCCACACAAAAAAGATCTTTGGTGAATTTTCGCCTCTAAACCACTCAAGTGCGTTCAGATACGATGCCCAAGCATCCACAAGTGCATTCAGAAAAAAAAAACTCATAGCCCTTAACACCAATCATTTATGAACAGACAAGTATTGAATGGCTGCAACCTAACTCGCATTCGGCAGGGCATGAACGAACATTCAACAACAATGGACAACCAATCCAATTCGGCAACCATATTTCAAAATAAAAAAACAAATTAGAAAATCATAATCGGAATCAATGCACCGGAAATTACATTGATATCGACAATACCTCGAGTGACGGAGGAGAGCGGCGAGACGAACAATACCCTAATCTGAATGACGATTGACATTGAAATGGTGATTAGGCCGTTGTGTGAGCCGAATACCGGCGCACACAACACCGAATACCGGTGCACACAGCACCGAATACCGGCAAACACAACACCGAATGTAGATTGGAGGTCGAGCACAACACCGACGAGACCAACAGCGCCGAATACCCGATGAAGAAGACGGCACGGAAAACTGTAAAAGATTTAGGGGTTTTATTTGAGGGGTATTATTTTAGGGAATATTACATTAATCCGCAAAACCCTAATCGGAATCAATGAACCAGAAATTTCATTGCCGTCGACAATACCTCGAGTGACGGAGGGGAGCGGCGAGTCGAACAATACACTAATTGGAATGACGATCGGCACTGAAATGTTGATTAGGAGGAAGAACACAACACCGGCGAACACAGTACCTAATGTAGAATGGAGGGGGAACACAACACCGGCTTGACCAACGACATCGGATACCGGAAGAAGAAGACAGCATCGATGGTATGCTTGAGGACGAACAACACACGATCTTGATTAGGCGGAAGAAGAGGAAGCAATAACTGTAAAAGATTTAGGGATTTTATTTTAGGGAATTTTAATATTGGGGTAGATATGGTGTGGTGTGTATCACGCTCCTATTACTTCCAAATATGCAGTTTCAATTTTATTTTTATATTTTTTTCCTTAAAACCTCACTTAATCACAACCATCCATTATAACAATCCAACAAATATAATCGTTCTCATTGAACACTATAAGGGCTGTTTACATGGGAGTCAAACTCTATATATATATATATATATATATATAACCTACAATATTTATAATTTATTTATAATTTAAAGAGGTAGATATATACCTTGAAAGTTGATTTAAAAACAAATGTAGAGGGTATCAAGAAGACTCAAACTGTACACGTACTTAAATAATCACTTATACATTGTCATTTGAGCCGATGATAACATATGATTTATTTCCTATGTATCAATAGTTATTTGATTTTGTCATCTCAAAAGGGGCCACGACCCCCCTCCGACCCTCTCACTGGGTCCACCCCATATTCAGAGAACTTGATGGGGTAGCCGACGTACTCGCATGACTACCCTATGCCTAGAGCGACAATCACACATAAAGTCGAAGTTCTCATCCACAAGATATTATAGCCCGATCCAATGATGAAACCACAATACTAAAAAACAATACAAATTGTGAGATTTGGATAAATTCCCCTTGGGGGTTTTCACCTGATTATGTATTATGTATAGGAAAATATAAATACAAAAATTTACAGAGAGATCCCTATTATTTACATAATCTATTACACCCCGCAGTCAAAACTAGAGGAGGTTGAATAATGAGACTAGATCGAAAATCTAAAAAGAGTTGACGCGGCAGTCCCTTTGTGAAGATATCAGCATACTGAAAAGCAGAGGGAACATGGAGCACCTTGATGTGACCAAGGGCCACCTTGTCACAAACGAAGTGTTTGTCGAGCTCGATGTGTTTTCAGTTGATGTTGAATCGGGTTGCTTGCAAGATATGTAGCAGAAATGTTGTTAGTGTATACTATAGATGCCTGAGAGAGCGGAAAATGAAGTTCTAAAAGAAGATTGCGTAGCCGTAAGCACTCATATACAACATTGGAAACACCTCGGTATTCGGCCTCAACACTAGATCTAGACACAACTGATTACCGTTCGACGGACCATGAGATGAGAGCATCATTGAAGAAGACACAGTACCCAGAAGTAGACCGGGGGGTGTTTGGGCAACCTCCCCAATCGACATCTGTATAGGCAATTAAGTCAGACTTAGGCAAGGGAGATATAGTAATGCCCAGTGTTGAAGTACCATCGATGTAGCGGATGATGCGCTTTAGAGCAGCAAAGTGAGCTTCCCCAGTATGAAAGTCAAGTATTGAAGTGCTCCAACCAGGCTTAGGTAAAGTGTCGGATCACTGATAACTGGACTAGAGGAGGCAATCAACTTGACAAATGTTTCAACAGGTGTGACAGATGGCTTGCAGCTACTCATCTTTGCTCGTTCAACAATCTCGTGAGCATATTTATCTTAGGATAAGAACAAACCAGAAGAGGTCCGACGAACTAATATGCCCAAGAAATAGGATAGAGGACCTAAATCTTTGAGACCAAATTCCTTGCCCAGAAGTCTTATCAGATGCTTGCGGAAAATATTAAAATAGGTAGTAAGGATAATATCATCAACATCTAGAAACAAATACGCAATGTCGGATCCTTGACTATAAATAAAAAGAGACGAGTCACTCTTACTTCCGATGAAACCAATGTGATTCAAGAAACATGCAAATCATTGGAACCAGGCTCGGGGAGCCTATTTAAGACCATAAAGAGACCTTTGAAGAAGACATACATGATTAGGCCGAGAGGAATCACGGAAATCTGGAGGCTGAAATATGCATACTATTTCGTTCAGATGCCCGTGGAGAAAATCATTTTGAACGCCCAGTTGATGAATAGACTAGGAGCGAGACACTACAATCTTGAGAACCATCCGGATAGTTGTCGATTTAATAACCGGGTTAAACGTCTCATCACAGTCAATTCCAATTTGTTGAGAGCACCCGTTAGCCACCAAGCGAGCTATACATCACCCAAGACATCCATCAGACTTGTACTTATGCCTAAATATCCACATACATCTCACAATATTAGCATTATGGGGACGAGGAACCAACACCCAAGTCTTATATCGCATAAGAGCTCGATATTCGTCGAGCATGACCGCGGTCTAATTCGGGTCTTGGAGAGCTACATTGTGAGATTTAGGGATGGGAGAGATGAGACGGGATAATGAGGTGGTGGAAACCGATGGACAAAAAATCGGTTTAGGTTGACAATACCGGATTAACTCCGGGTTTGGGGTCGTGTTGGGGGGAACAACGTTTTGAGCCAAAGTAGGGTTGGGGGATTTAAAACATGACGGGCTGGAGGGGATGGGTCTGCTCCAAGATGTGGGATGGGTAGTGGGCCGGTCTGCTGGGCTTGAGGGCTGGGAGCAGAAGATGGGCATGTGGCACCTACATTGGGTTGAGAAGGGGAGGAAAATGATGGGCCAGGTTGAGAATGGGTTGGTTGGGGATTAACCGTAACATGGGAGGGTGATTCCACAAGATCTAGGGAAGGCCGGAGGTGAGCCAAGTGGTACAGTGAGATCTCGTCATTGGAGGTGCGTGAGTCGTATGGTTTTGGGAGGCCATTCGATCGGGAGGCGAAGGGAAAAACCGGCTCATAAAAAATGACATGGTGGGAAAGAATAATTTTGTGGGTAGCTAGATCTAAGCATTTGTACCCCGATGATGTGAAGGATACCCAAGAAAGACTCATGGAGTGGTGCAAGGATGAAGTTTGTGAGTAGCAATTGCACTTTGATTGGGGTAGCAAAGGCAACCAAAAACTCGAAGATGACAGAACATGGGTGTTGTGTTGAACAAAACTTGGGTGGGTGATTGATTTTTGATGGTGGTGGAAGGAAGGATGTTTAAGAGATAACAAGAAGTCTTCATGACATGGACCAATAGGAGATTGAGATAGATGCATGGAAGAGAAGAGAATGCATCATATTATTGATCGTTCGAATCACCCGTTTGGCTTTTCCATTTTGGGATGAAGTATGAGGATACGAAAATCTAAGATTGATGCCATTAGAAGCAAAAAAAATTGTGAAAACTCGTGTTGTTAAACTCACATCCCATGCCACATTGGAAATTTTTGATACTAACATAAAATTGCGCCTTAACTAGATTATGGAATTGCACAAATATATCAAACACTTGAGACTTAAACTTGATCGAATAGATCCATAAGAAATGAGTAAAGTCGTCAAGAAAGAGAAGATAACATTTGAAACCTTCCCGACTTGGGATTGGAGAGGTCCCAAGATCACTTTGTATAATATCAAAAGGTGCAAAAGTACTAGTAGAAGATCGATCAAACGGTAATCAATGATGCTTTCCTAATTGACACGCATGACAAAGGGGAGCAATTTTCTCTTTATGACGCTTAAAACAAGATGACTTTCGAAGGAAATTAAAAATGGGCCCACCGGGGTGACCAAGACGGGCGTGCCAAACTGAGGAAGACTCAACGAATAAGGCTTGATGGTGATGTGGTGTTATGACCAAATAGTGCTCCCCGAAACTATTACACCTCAGACGAGTGATCCCCGTATTCAGATCCTTCATAGAAAATCAAATGGGTCAAATTCTATGGATGCATTATTATTAGTGGTAAAATGGCGAACAAATACAAAGTTTTTGACTATTTGTGGTGCAACGAGGACATTGGAGAGGTGTAAGGGCCGGTTTTTGGTGTTGAGGATGGTTGCACCAAGACTTGTAGATGGAATACGCATACCATTCCCAACAATTATCAAATTTAAGGAACTATTATGCGAAAAGACGAGAGGTTACCTGGATCATTCGTCATGTGAGATGTTGCGCCCATGTCCATATACCGCAAATTGTCTACCGGATTTAAATTCATCGTTGTAAATGCATGGTCTAGCGTGATGGACTGAGCATGTGAGTCCACTGTAGAGTGATAATGGGCCTGGGCAGAGGGTTGTTGAGGTCCAAGCCAAAGAATAGAGGGCTGATAAGTGGGATATGGGCAGATGGGAGAACGAAGTGGGCCTGAGTTTTGCTAAGCCTGAGTCCAAGATCCGGCTGGGAAATAAGGCCTAGAATTGTGGGCAGCCATCCAACAGGGGACGGAAGGCCACACACACTGAGCCAGAGGGCTAGGCTTGGTGTTGTATGGACCGGCGCCCCTTTCCATGCTAGCGAGTGGGCTGATCCGCAAGGGCTGCGTGTCACCCGCAGACCCGGACACAGGTTTTTGGGAGCTTCAAGTGCCGGCAGCAGTGGATGCAGCGAGAGTAGAGGACGTTGTTCCGGAAGCGATATGAGCCGCCAGACGCGTCTCCTCAAGCAAAAGCTGGGATCGAGCCTTCGTGAAACTAGGAAGAGGATTTGTTTGTTGAATAAAACTAGCAGCAACATTGTACTTAGCGGGTAATCCCGAGATGAGTTGAAGAACAAGGCGGCTAACGGAAACCGGCGATCCAACTCCGCGGAGTTGATCAGACAAAGACTTAAGCTGTTGACAATAAGCAGCAATGGACATAAATTCAGATAACTTACAATTGGAAAACTCACGTTCGAGGTGTACAACACGTGTATTCCGATTGTCTTGAAAAATATCCTTAACTCGAGTCCATGCTTAAGGGGGGTGCCATCAGGATCCATAATCTGAAGAAGGATGTCCCGGGAGACGGTGCTATATATCCATTGAAGGACAATAGCATCTATTTGCTCCACAACGAATCATCAATGTCTTATAGTTTGACAACAGATTTATCGATATGATCAAGAACATTATGGGATTTCGCAGTGACGCGAAAAAGAGTGACCCATGATGCATAGAGAGTGTCATGATCGAGAACGAGAGCGATGTTGTTCTTGATGTTATAGATCCCAAGTGTAAAATGAAACTTTTGCTTGCGATCGTCAGACATGATAGATGTTTGAACGAGGAGAAGCAAAGTGGCGGTGTCAGGGTGTGCCGAATAGGACTAGGGTTAGTCGTCGGAGAGAAGAGCGGAAAGTGGTTAGAGAAACGATAAATCTGATACCCTTTGAGATTTGGATAAATTACCGTTGGGGCATTTCATCTGATTATATATTATTTATAGGAAAATATAAATATATATATATATATATATATAATATATTTATTGAGGGATCCCATTATTTACGTAATTCTATCACAGATGATACTTTTAACATAATATAAAACGAATTTTTAGTTTTTATAATTAATCGTATTTGCAAAATCACGAAATTAACATACACAAATTATACCGAAACCTCACAAAAAATTGCAGAGAAAAACGAGAGAGGGTGATCTTTAATATTTGGTAACCCATGTGAAAGAGAAACACACGTAGCCTAGTCTTGAACCGACAGAGATGTTCACACCCATCTTCGTATAAAAAGGAAAAAGAACAAAATAAGCTTGCATGGCCCACCTACATATTAAAGCCAAAGCATCATAACTCGTAGATCCAGATCCAAAACAATGGCCCAGTGAGTACTCAACGTCGTCGTCTTGGTCACAATTTAAGTAACAGATAAAAAAACAAAATAAATTCAACCGTTATTTCTTTTCCACGAAAATAGTTATAAAATAAAATGCATTCACGTACTTCATAAAATGAGGTGAAAAAATAATCACAAACACAACAATTAATCAATTGTAGAAAAGACTATACATCAAATGAATTATTAAACACTTAAAAACCAACCAAGTTTGTTTTCTTTCCATTATTGTTAAATAAGCTTTTTAAAACCATAGCTTACTTTTATTTTATATATATACTTCTACTTTACGCACAATTTTTTTTTTTTCCAGTATAGTCATCCTAGAAAATACAAATTTTATGAAAGTTTAAAAATACCGAAATATTACATACCGTCATTTATAAGTAAAACCCCAACCTTCAAAATTAATAACTCAGTTATAAACTTTCGGTCAATAATCTAATTTTAATACAATTATCATAATATCAACAAATTACTATACTTTTTTATTTTTTTTTATAACTTGTTACTTATTATAGTTGACTACATGCCACAAATAAATAAGTTTTTTTACTTTGAAGATAATTCCAAAAAAAAAAATGCAGGAATTAAATTTGTAATTTTACTTAATTTTTTCATAACTTATTCTATTAAAAAATAAATGAAAAAATTCAAAATAATCATTGATGATGACTAGTCAACTTATTTACAAATTATCATAAAATATTGACATTTTAATAATCTATCAATGGCATAAAAATTAATTAAAATCGATTTATTCTACAGGCGGCATATGTATATTACTAATTTATAAATTTTTTATTATTTATAGTTCCTATTTTTATTATTTTGGTCAATTTTTTAATGAGTAATTTTGATAACTAAGCTTTTTTTGAAAAACTATAGTAGTAACTAAGATTTTTAATGTTTCAATTAAGTAAATATACTCCAACCTTTTATATTTATTCTCAAATTCTATACACTCTTTTGTCAAGGGTACATTTACTAAACACAAAACTATAAAAAGTCTAGTAAACCAAATTGTTTTTTTTTTATTTATAATATTTCATCGCATGAAAAATATAGTTGATTAAGAAATAAAGGGAAAAGAAAAAACAAAAGTTGTGTGCCCTCCCAATTTCTCAGCTTGCAGACGGCAGACCGTATCTTCCTCTCTCTTTCTGGCACTTTAATGGTGACTATCGAAACCCTCAAACTTTATTAAAATCTGTTGCCGAATCCCCATTCATTGTCATACTCTCACTTCTCCTTCCTTGCTGCGAGGTACTCTCTCTTCTTCTATTTTTCTTCTTTTTTGGAATCATTCCTTACGTCCTGTGCAAGCTCTGCTGCTCGGTCTCCATTTCCAAGGTGCACCGAGCTACTGCTTGCTGATTTTTCTTTTCATTCCTCATTTGAACTCTTGAATGAGTCGTTTTTCTGTCGCGATTTCAAGTTTTATCGTCTTGATTCTGCATTCAGGGATGTTTGTGGTTTCTTACACTGCTACTTGCACCAGAATCGTTTGCGCATGATTCCGTGTCTTCTGTGACAAATTTGAAACTGAATTATTAGTTTCTTGTTCGGGAATGGCGTGGTTTGTATTTTACAGATTCGTCACGTGGTTTTGCAGTTTGGGTACTGGATCTGGTTCTTCTAGGCTTTTAGCATGAAACACAACACATGAATTTTGCTTCTCTATAATATTGTATTGTTATCGATTTGTCCATGAAAGTTGGCTTTAACCGTTCACGATAGAGATTCACTCGATCTCATCGTTTCCGAACTAAATTGTGACAAACACAATGCTCTCCGTCGTATACTAAAACCTAGCTGGAGGTTTTCCAGTTGGCCGTTCTCTCTCCTATCTGTCGGCGGCACTTTATCGACCTTTGATAACATCTCTCCGCTAGCTGTAAACCCTAACATTGTGCACCACGAACAAGCCCTCTCAACTCACTCAATCACTTTCCCTCTAAATTGTGGTGAGTTTGTTGCGTTTACTGTTCCTTTTAACTATCGACACCTCAATGTTTCACCTGTCCACTTCTTGCTTCCCAGATCTCGACCAAATAGCTGGTGCACTTGTTTTCCGTGTCTAATTCTTAGGGCTTTAAGTCTCTTCTTGTTGATATCTTTTACGGTCCTTCTCAATAACCTCCACCTGTGATTAGTGCAATGAAGCAAATGAGCAGAGTTCAAATGGTACTCGTTTGTAGTTTTGATATGAAATGTGTGGTTTTGTAGTTCTTATCTAGATCTAAGCATTGGGCATCCTTTGAATCTTCTCCATATCTCTTTTTTTTTTACAATTGGTTGTACATTTGGCAAATGTGTGTTTTTGACTCAGATCTTGAACAATTTCAATTTAGTTTTAGTTCTTTTCCAGATTTTGTTCTACCACGTCTCAAGTTCTACCTGTGTTTGGCTGCATTTGGTGGCCTCTATCGTGTTTAGCTTTTTAGGAATTATACAACAAAAGCAACCAGATGGTAAAGACGAGGATTGGTTGGTATGTGGTAGCTGAATACTTTTGTTTACATTGGATATCCGGGGAAAATGCTTTAGATTGACAATCAGATGGATCTCCTTTAGATTATATAATATTAGGGATCAAGAGTTTTCATTTTTACACACTGCTTCACTTGGCTGTTTGATTTATTTCTGATTTGTCAGCTGTTTGGTTGATATGGTTAAATCGTATGGCACTATGGCCTAATCAGAGATTCATTACGCAGGAAGGATTCTGAACAAAAGGTGGAATACAACTTTTTTGGTCTTGATGCAGTAGATCTTGATCATCTGGTTCAAGGGGACATTGCTTATCGACTTGAAGGTGTTGTGAATTTAAAGAAAAGGCTAAAATGGAAAGCAAGGGTGAAAAGAAAGCAGTTCTGGATATTTCAGCATGGCTGTTTAATATTGTCACTTCTGTGGGTATAATTATGGTCAATAAAGCCTTGATGACGAGATATGGTTTCACATTTGGTGAGTTAAAATTCAATAATGTGTGCACTTGCATTCACTCGGTTATTTATCTTGCTCTGCAACTGATTGATTACCTGTGATCATCTGCAGCTACAACATTAACCGGTCTGCACTTTTTGGCCACTACTTCAATGACATCTGTTTTGAAGTGGTTGGGTTACATCCAGGAAACCCATCTTCCAGTAGCAGAAGTCCTGAAATTTGTTCTATTTGCAAACTTCTCTATTGTTGGAATGAACTTGAGTTTGATGTGGAACTCTGTGGGATTTTATCAGGTCAGTACTAGTAGAAGTACATCTTTGTAGAGTTCTATACATTTATTGATCTGTTCTGTAAACGATTATCTCTTCTGGTTTGCCTTTCAGATTGCAAAGCTGAGTATGATCCCAGTGTCTTGTTTTCTGGAAGTTGTCCTGGACAGGATGCGATACTCAAGAGACACCAAACTTAGTATATTGTTAGTCCTTCTAGGTGTTGGAGTTTGTACTGTGACGGATGTCAGTGTCAACGGCAAGGGTTTCATTGCTGCTTTTATTGCTGTTTGGAGCACTGCACTACAACAATATGTAAGTCCCTTTCAAGAGGAAGAATATATATGTATTTTGTGGGATCTTCATCCTGGATGTTGAAACACATTCATTTCTACTTTCTGGGACAATAGCTTTATTCTAGGGTTAATTGGGGTGTGGGATATTGCCACTTGCGGGAGCACGTCTCCACTACCCTGCACCACTGAGGTTCCTAGCCTATTTCCTAGCCTATTGAGGAGCATCATTAAGCTTCTAACCTATTGCTGAACCACCTACGTCACGTCCTCCTTCATTATCTTCTTTACCTTATGAAGCCCTTGTAGTTATAATGATCTGTGAATTTTATTTTCCTTAGTGAATGATGGTTTTGTTCTTATCCTCTTTTTTCTCCCTGTACTTTTTCCAGAATTTCAGTTGTTACTTCTTGCAAGATACCATGGTAATATGACTAGCTTACAAAATCTGCCCTGCTTTTGTTTCTTGCAGTACGTACATCATCTTCAGCGAAAGTATTCTCTTGGCTCTTTCAATCTTTTGGCGCATACTGCTCCAATTCAGGCTGCATCTCTGTTGTTAGTAGGCCCATTCGTGGACCTGTGGCTGACAGATAAAAGAGTTTATGCTTTCAACTATACATCCATGTCAGTGGTGAGTAATCCATCTAATATTTGCAGCTTATTGCTTGTGGAATTTTAATTTTGGTTCATTAATCTGCTAGACATAATTATGTTATTAGTATATATCTTTAAATCTCAAATTAAATTAATCTCTTCACTTGTTTCGATTCTAAAATTATAGATATGGAAATAGATAAATGAAGTTATACGATGAATTGCATAACATTCCCGAGGTATCTCATTCGTATATGACAAAGCACAATAATTACCACTAGTATGAGCCGTTTTTAGCTGCTTCTTTGTTGATGGCTATTCTTGTTATTTCTTATTCTGCGCTTATCAAAAGGTTGGACCCCTGTTAAAATCAGGTATCTCACTCATATTTCACAATAGTTGAACATTCTAATGGGATTTTTGCTTTAGGTTCTGGTTGACTTAAAAGTATGGGCCTTTCTGAGGCAGCTTGTTTAAAAGCGTAATGAACGGTTGAAGTCACAATTTGAGATTTTATTCATTTAGCTACTTAATTTACTTGTTTGTTGATTATGTATTGCTGATCTCTGTTTTCTGCTTCCTGCAGTTCTTCATATTCCTATCCTGCATGATCGCTATAGGAACCAACCTGAGCCAGTTCATCTGCATTGGCCGATTTTCTGCAGTGACCTTCCAAGTGCTTGGCCACATGAAAACAATTTTTGTGTTGATTTTGGGATTTATGTTCTTCGGAAAGGAGGGCCTGAATTTACATGTAGTGGCAGGCATGAGCATTGCCATTTTGGGAATGATATGGTATGGGAATGCATCGTCAAAACCAGGAGGCAAAGAACCCTGGAGCGCACCTGTATCGGAAACACAATTGGAGGAGCAAGATAAGTTAGTTGACGTTGAGGCAGAGGGAAAGGCTTAGAGTGTTGCTTATAGATGCAGGAAGGTGGTAAATAAGGATGTAAGCTGATAAGTTTGATACACCTGGGAAATATGCTGAAAAACACACTATAATTCTATTCATTGGCTTATTTTCTTCTTCTTCTTTGATTTGATTGTTTACTAGTTTGTTATGTTTCCATGTTGATACAGTGAAGGTGAAATCTGTTGTTACATCATCTCTGTTATTCGTTAGTAATTTAAAGTAAATTTGTTTGACCTTTGCATATTGGTGTCAGCCAGAGGGTTGCTTTGGAACAATGAATGTCTCTGTATGAGCTCTTCAATGAACAGTCCCTATTTCAGTGCGGTGGGGCAAGTTTCAGTGATCGTACTAATCAGTGCAAAAAGGTTGTGGTAACTTAACTTGGTTTCTTCAAGGTAAGCTTGTCCTTTTCACTTTCCATCTCGCTGGTTTTTCAGGTGTAGGGTTTCCCCTCAGATTTTACCATAATAAGATTTTGCCACTTCAGCCATTCTAGTTAATGACTTGGCAAAATCAAAAGAGTAAATTATCTGGTAAAATTCTTTAGTGTCCTACCATTCCTTTCGCTTGCTAAACCCTTAAACCATTTTTTTTACTCTTAAATCACTTCTTGTCAAACCGATCACTTCATCTTTATCATTGATACGACTGTTTATTCTGGATTCGGACCGGTATGAATATTGAGGTCTGGTCTAGTCTAGTCTAGTTGGACCAAATTTTTTATATTTATTTTTGAGTTTTTGGGCCTATAATTAGTTCAGCCTAGATGTGATCCAAATAAATTTTGGGTTTCTTTCACTAACTTTCAGTTGTTGAACCAATGTTGATCCAAAAGGAAAGGAGGTTGGTTTTCATGTTAGCTCTTTATAGGTTTAGTATAAGAAACTAATATAATATTACAACATGGGGCCTACAAAATGGATTTTTAGATGGGATAATATTCAATGTGGTCTTTTGTTGTATTATGTATTAGTAGTGTTGTTAATAAGGGACGTTTTAGTAGAAAGATGCTCGCTTCTTCTTAGGATTTTCTGTCGTCCCACTGTGATGTTATTATTGTAGATTTCTGTCTAGTTTTTGTTCCAATTTTATGTTGTTTGGTTTACTTCCCGTTATCCTTGATGATTTGGATCACGTTTGCAAGAATCTTACGTATTTGAGAAAGAGGGGCGGTTTTGCTATGCCCTAATCTAGTTACTTCCTTCGCCAGTCTCCGTCTCTTTGTGTTTAGCGGGGAGGTTATTGTCTTTTACATGACTCAATGAAGAAATGTTTTCTTCATATTAGGAACCCAAAGCATGGCATGATAATTAGGGAAATTGGACAAAAGATTGTTCTCTTTGGTTCTTCAACTTTGAGAATATATGGTATGCACTAATTAACGGCATGTGGTGTTTCATTGATTGCTTTCCCATACTCCGGTCGATCCCACCGGTAATATCCGAAAATTTTCATTTACGGGGATTCAATACGAGTTGATCGGTTCAACCGAATCTAACCGGACTCGACCCGATTTGATTTTATCCCTCGTCATTTTATGTGCTCGAAACACTCACAGTTTTTGTACCAACATTTGAGTCAATAGAGACTAGCCTTATCCACCCTTACCTTCTTTGATTTTGTCTACATCTCTCTCACACACACACACACATATATATATATATATATATATATATATATATACACACACACACTTCTAGCTTGCTACTCCATCATTTTAACCCTACCCAAACCCTAGCCTCACCCTTATCCGATTTGTTTTGCATGAAAGGAGAGACGGCTAACCCACCTTATTCTCCATGGTTGCCGCTAGCCCTGGCTAAAGCTCCACCATCTCCTTCATGCGAGCAAGCAAAAACACCATCTTCTTCATGTGAGCAAGCAACAACACCATCTCTTATTCTCTTTCCTCATAGCAACAACAAGTAGTAAATCAACCACAATTGAGGACAAATAACCCAAATAGACCCAGAAACAAGATAAGACATGTGTGTGGAGTTGAATACCTGATTTCTCTCTTCTTCTTCTTCGTTTTGTAGAGAATGATTGAGTTAGTAAGAGCTCCCTTTTTCCTTCCCTTCTTGTCTCTGTAGATCTGATGTACTAATGGATGGTTTCATTGGCCTTAAACTCCTACTGAACACACATAAATCAAACCTCAAAAAACCTCTTGCATTCTAGTTTTTTCACAATCCTCTAGCAACTCTTTTTGGGACCAAATCTTGATATGATCGGCTCATCTTTTACGGCCGAAATTGTGATATGTTTTAGTCGATATATTTTAGTTTATCATGTTCATATTTGGAGAAGATCCAACGGTTGGATTAGAAGTCATGATCTTGTGAAGTTATGTTAATAATCTGTTATTGAGCAAAAGTGTAGAAAATGACCAAATATAGAATGCTTATGTGGTGGCATCTTTAAGGATTTGTTAGAGTTCTTAGAAAGGGTTTTGTGAGTTTTGTTTCTTCTGACCTAGAATATATATGGCCTAGTATATCTAGAGATGTTCCTTTGATTTTTTTTAGGAGTTGTATAAGAGTAGATAATTAAGCCAAAGTAGGCTAGTTGATTAGTTGCTTAAAAGGGTTATAAAGGTTTCCTAGTAAGTTTGAAACTTCGAGAAACTTTCAAAACTCATATTAGACCATTTAGCGTCTTTAACATGTTGTTAGACTATATTGGAGGTTTAGAACTTTTTTGGACCCTTTTATAGTTTAAAGAAAAATTAGGGGTAAAATTGTCTTTTTCTTGAAAGTGGGGGCTAATCTTGTAAATACTTTCTGAATTGTCCATATTAGCCTAGAAGCCTTTTAGAACCTTCTAGAAGATAGAAATGTGATGTTTAGATATGTTTCCATTTCTGACCAGGCCGTTGAAGTCATATACGTGTGGGATCGAGACTTAGCGGTAGTCGAGTTTTGGATCGGTACAAGTAAGTCTCATGGACTTACTTAGCTAGTTTTTCTCGTATTGGTATGTGCTATTGTAGTGGTGTGTGCTATGTGAATTATAATTATAACTTATGTAGGACAACATTACTATATTATGAGACCCAAGTGTATGTATAACGGGTCGTGTCATCACTGTCCAACTTTGACATGAGACTGAGAGGTTCTTTACGACTAGTGCATATTGGTATATGGCGAGATGCATTAGATCCATTCCTGTTGGTATAAGGGAATGTAGGCGAGTCGAGAGTCTCGTGCCACAAAATACGTTGAACTTACAATTGAATCACTTATTAAAATATAATAACGGAAATTTTTTGCAAGCATGTTGTTGTGTTTACTTTCCGTATTGATGTGTGATTTTGCTATAGTAGTACTTTCCGATATCTTAGATTTGTTATCTAATGGTTTTACCGTCATATTGTTCGGTACCTTGTAAGGTAGGCCAACTACGGAGTGATCCTGAGTAAAGTGGTCAACCGAGTCCCAATACATGGTAGGTCTAGACGTTAGGTTTTATTTACGTGTAGCGAGACTCTTTTCCGCGTTCTCTTTTTGGATGCTTTCTTATGTTGTGTCTGGATTACGGTAGTTTTCGTTTCATGACTACTTCACATGTTTTAGAATTTTATTCGGTTTTCCTTTGTTTGTGTCTTGTTATGATCCAGTAAAATTGTTGTCAAGATAGGGTCGGGACCCATTGGGAGGTCCTAACCCGTGACACCTCGAGTTCTAAAATTTGTTACACCACCCAAGTGCCAACCTTCTGAATTATTATTCACCAAATCCTATTTTGGGTGGTGGTTATAGACTTGCCACTTGAGTATCGTACACTTTCCATAATAACCGTCATCGATGATCATCTTGGTGGGTATATTGCATTGTATGAGTATGACTTTCTCCAACTTAAGTGTAACATTCGCATGAGGGTTGAGATGGACATTTTCAAACTACTAATGTGTTGTGTTACAATGGCTATTGGAGACTCGATTACTACGACTCCCATTCAATATGAACGGTTGCCCATCTATTTCTTTTCATGTCGACTTATTGGACACTTAGTAAATGCTTGTCCGAATAAACAATTGAAAGTTGATCCTGAATTTGGCCATTGGCTTCATGCTTCCCCTCCGAGAGGCGCTATCGTCCATCAAAAACATTGTTGGAAAAGGAGAATCAATGGTATGTGAAACATCAAAATGGAAATTTATTGATGAAAGAGTCTTCTCCATGTGTACCCATGATGGTTGCAGGTGTTGAGAATGTGATATCGGGCAATAAGAAGGTTAAATAAATGGTTGTCCAAGGGGCCGTCAATCAAGTAACAAGTAACAAAGGTAGAGTTCAAATGGTAGAGAAAGACTAGGCTTGGAGGCTAATTCTTCCAAAATCAATGTCTCCTAACTCATATAGGTATTCATTCAATCAAAAAAAGGATTCAACATGCAAGCTATGTTCATCAAAAGGCCTATTCCTCTCTCGAATTCATAGCATGATCCAAATCAACTAGAAACATGTAATTACCATATCACACTCAAATCAAATTGATCCTAAGCACAAATAGAGGAAGTTGATCAACAAATAACATCGCACTCTTGCACATACTATTTGCTATCAATAAAATCAAGTATCCTATCATGGATGAAATTCACACAAAAAGGGATTGATCATGCTTTCGCTCATAATCTTCCCTAATCATACAATCCTAGGGGTCTAACAATGCATAATCAATAAAATATCACCTCTCGATCTCAACTTAAAAGTTTAATCTAACATTCAGTCACACATTCATGGATCGATTATATTGTGCGATAGGCTTGCTAATGTCAATAACCGGAGCCTTAGATGATGATGTTAAGTCGGCGGTGTGACCGTTGAACAAGTGATGCTTGGATGGAAAAGAGATACGCAATGGCCTTATAATAATATTTATCAAACCATACGTTTTAACCTTACAGTTTAATTTATAAAAATAGTTAAATATAACTTATTAAAATAGGTTGTGGGAATCTTATAATGTGATTTAAGTTATAAAAATTCTATTTTACAAAGTGTAAGCATGTATTTATACCGAAAGATAATTCATGTGCCGTCACCCCCACCTGATTTAGGCCGGATTGCGAGTGTTATGGTTGCTCCTCCCTCTGGTCCTATTGGCGAGACCTCTGACCCACGAACTTTACATCATATGCCTCTTTTGTTGCGGGAATTAACACCATGAAAGCTGGCCCGCTGGTTCAAGAATGCCTTATCGAATCTATTGATGCCATATGGCCCCTTGCCCATACTGTGGTACTTATCTTGACAACGTCAAGACGCTTCTTCACATTTGTCGTGACTATTCCCCAACCAAGGATATATGGCACGCTTTGTTGCCTCCTATGAAGCTACAATCTCTCATGGCTATGAACTGCGAGAAATGGTTCACCATTAATGTGAACAATGACAAAGACAAGGTGAAGAATATCATTTGGTGTATGATCTTTGCCAATGGGGTGTGGTGGTTATGAAACTGGAAAAATTGTCGGGTTTTCAATGGACGGACCCCTCCTCCCCCTACTGACCTCTTCATCATCAAACAGATTGCGGAATATTATGATTCTATCAACAAAGCCACTTTTATGGACAAGATATTTTAAAGGGAAGATACATATGTCCGCTGGCTCATTCCGAAGAGTGGTTGGGTCAAGTGAAACTCTGATGACTTGGTTATTTAAGGAAGCGGGACAGTTGTGGCGGGGATGTCTTGTGTGATGATATGTTGTGTGATGATATGAGACATTGGATCGGGGGGGGGGAGGGATCCACAATATCGGTATTTGCTCGGTGCCACTCGCTAAACTTTGGGGGGCTGCTTGTAACACCTAAAATCTATAGGACTCGGAGTGCTACGGGTTATGACCTCACAATGGGTCATGACCCTAGTCTGACAACAAGTTCATTGGACCTTACAACAAGATACAAATTAATATAAAACCAACATCGATAAAACTGAAATATCATAAACCAAAATACAAAAAACACAGTCGAGTATCAAAGTATACCGATATATCCATACATACACAATCCCATATCCCATCCTACATGTACGGAAAATCTCGGTTGATCACTCCTGCCGGATCACTCTGCAGTCCTCCTAACCTGCAAAGCATCTACAACACATTCACACATCAGAATATCAATAAACACCAAGCATGCTATCATACATTTTCCGATTTACTATCTTTATAATGTTATACACTCAAAACCAATTTATGGTTGTGACACGAGAAGTCTACGAATCTCGCCTTTGTTCCCCTAACCATCTAGAGTAGTCAGGCCTACCTCCCCGTATACCATGTGGAGTGGATCGGCACCCTTCCCTTATACCAGGTCTGGCCTAGTCATAGAGAACCCCTCAAACTCCTTCGAGAAAACTGAGCAAGTTGGCACCACCTGTTACAAGTGGGCCAATCATATGTCGGTAATAATCAAAATCACATGCTATAAAGCTTATAAGAAACACCACTCATGCATACATCCATTATAGGAATGCAGCTAAGTAAGTCTTACGAACTTACCTTGATACGCTCACCAAGCTACTAAGCTATGGTTAGTCTACCGTCTCCAACTCCACCTGTTGAGAATATCAAGTTCCTCGTATTAAAACCTCTCGCTTCAAATATAAATTAAATTCATTCCTTTGAATTTAATAAACTTATAGCCTTATCTATAATCCCAATTTAATTAAATAATCATTAATTAATAAATTATATTTCACCAAAATAACGTTTTGCCCATATGCAATTTTAGAACCCACATGCCATCAAATCTCATCAAACAAATAGCCTATATTCACCAGAATAATGTAACAAGAATAGTGTAATTTTGAATTATCCATTTTGACAAGTCTAAGGTCAATTTAGGTTAAATCGCAATACGGAAAACGAATAAATTCATAACTTATTCGTTACTAACCCGATTGACGATCCAAAAGAAGATTCGAAATCACAACAACGCAAGTTACGCTCGGCCACCATGAAATTCACCGGAATCTGAGTGACAGAACTGTCCTAGTAACATATATGCTCGAACAGGCCTTCACTTGCTCAGAAATTCAAAAACTCAGTACCGATATGAAGAGAATGAAGAGAGGAATCCAAAACCTCAAAACGGATTTGAAACGGAGAGTAGATCTGAATTTGAAGGTTGAAAGAAATCAGAGCTTTTACGAGAAAACGCGAAAGGAAATGAATTAATAAAGGATTTTCCGCTATTTATAGCGAAGAAGATAATTATCCTTTAGCGAAGTTGATAATTATCCTTTCACCGATCCGAATGCGGTTTGAGCCCCATCTCCAAACTTTTCGAAATTGGAATAATAAATATGGAATATTGTATGGATAATTATTTCACAACTGCCTCGTAAAACGCATATTCTTGATCATTTCTCTCAACTTTATTTTTATTAATTGAAGCTCCAAAATGTTCCAAATAACACCGGGGGTAAAAATAATTACGTGGGAAAAAGTGAAAAATTTCCCATAAGTCTAAAATTACGCCAAGAACATAACGGTGGGACTCATACTTGTCATTTACGCACTCTTTGCGAGCTATCACTTACTATCGATGATTAAGTTAATCAACATTAATCATCATTAATTATGATTTGAAATCCTGACTTTTACATTGCTCTCAGCCTTGTGTTGTTTTGGGAGCTTGATTATCGTTAGGTTGAACTGGAAATGGACTCAAAGTTGATTGAGGAGCTACTTCAAAGAGGTATATCACGCACACAACCACACACACTCTCACTGGTCTAGTTGATTTCTGCCATGGCTTCATCCGTAGAAACTGGAGTGTTCGGTTCCGACCTATTTACCGTGAGGCCAATAAGGCCGCGGATTTTTTTTTGCTAATTATGCTTTTAATTTTCCTATCGGGGTTCATATTATCGATGATCTGCCTATCCGGGTTCACTCTGCTTACCAAATAAAAAAAAAGATAATCGTATTAGAAACTCTATTTCTCATTCAGATTTTTGTTAAAGCATGATTAGTAATATTGTAATGATTACACCAATAAAATTGTGAACCAAATACCAAAAAGTCTTAGGATAACATTTATTTGAAATAGAGTGCTCGCTAAATTTCACATCTCAGACTGTTGAGCCCGTAGTAGAGCAATCTTCTACTTCTAGTCGACTGCTGGCCTTGATAGAAAAGGTAAGAAAAGGGTGTCCTCTGGTCCCATAGTCTTCCATTTTTCAGGAAAAGAAGTTATTTCTCAGAAAACTTTAAGATTTTACGAACCCAATTTACGAAGATTTTTATAATCAATTACAAAATTCTAATTGAGATGATCATAATTGCTTGGTCTAAACACCGGCCTGGTTTAAATTGAACACCGACGGTGTTGTGCATGTGACTGAAGCCAAAGCAGTGACGGGGGGTCTGATCAAGGACTGTTATGGTTGTTGGGTGCGAGACTTTGGTTTTTATATTGGTCCATGCACAGTGTCAATGGCTAAATTGTGGGGGCCTTATATGAGGTTATATTTGACATGACATATGGATATTCGTAAGATTTAGGTGGAAATTAGTTAGGAGTTGGTGGTGAGGGTTATGAATCGTAGTATGTCTCATGCTCACCCTCTCTTCAGTCGTCTGATTTTTAGATGTCAAGGCTTCCTTCGTAGGGATTAAGACATCCAATTCCGTCCCATCTTTTGTGAAGCTAACGCTTCGGCGGATTTTATTGCTTCTTTTTCTTTTCCCTTAGGATATCATGTTATTATGGATCCTCCTTAGGTTCCGTCATTTTATTGAACAATGATGACCGAGGCGTGACGAGTCAATGATATTTATCGTATTAGCCTTGTTAAGTGGTTTCAATAATACTTACGGGCAATATGAATTAAAAACAATTAAGTAAAATAAGATTTGGGGATAATAAATTTTACGATTTATATATTTATATTTAGGAGAATATCAAAATAAATTGTAGTTGCGCTTCCTTTCAAGTTAAGTACAATATACTCGGCCGGTAGATAATGAACTTTTGTATTACTTTAACTTTTCTCTGTAGGTTAATAATTCATCAAAATAACCAAAGAACAATTCATCCCTAATTTGTTCTATTCCACTAGGATCTTAGATTTGGAAAACTAATCAACAATGTTTAGATGTTTACCTTGGTCAGCCATAGGGGTGCAGTAGGTGGCTCCGGCAGGTGGTGAACGGCGGCGCAGCAGGCGGCTCCGGCGGGTGGCCAAAGGGCTGCTGCAGCGGCTCGTGGAGGAGGCCGCAGGGAGGCTCGGGCTGTGCAGCGGGCGGCGTAGCAGGCGGCTCCGGTGACCGGCGGGCGTGGCTCCGGGCTGGCAGCAGGTGCGGCGGCGTCCCGGGTGGCTGCTGGTGGTCCGGTGGTGGCTGGAGCAAGGAGCCCTAGTTTCTCCACTCTCCTCCCTTTTCTCTCTTATGTGTGTTACGTGTGTTGTTTTTTTTTAAAGTAATGACATATATCATCTTTTATGTGTTATATGCCCAACTAAAATAAGGGGTACATAATACCACTACATAAGTTATATGTCACACACGTTTATATCGCTATTAACTGAACAACGCATATTTAAGGGCGAGCGGAGGACCGGGCTTTATTACGGGATTAATTTATTGGTCCGTCAACGATAAATTAATCGGGTTACTCCATATGAAAATCCCGACTATTATATTTAGCTAATTAATGCAAAAACGTAGATTATCTATAGGTCCACATTAACGAGATAATTTATTCTTACATTCTCATGATATCGCGAGAATGGATGTTTAATAAAAAGTCTAAGTACAATAGTTGTTCGATATGATCCGAAACAGTTATACGAACAATAAAAATTTGAATAGTACATGAGAAAGATGAAGAATTAGATAGCGTTTATTTATGTTTGAACAAAGTTTTGATTTTTTTAACGACTCTTTTGTAAGGAATTTTGGTATTTTCTCTAAAGTGGTGATTTTGGGTTTTTGCTCTTTAGATATTTTGGTAATAGTTTAAGTCGTGTATAATCCAAAGATGTAGTTAGTTATGTTCTTCCTAAGACTCCTTTTAACCTAAGACGTTTTCCTCAAGAGATTGAGCACAAATATACATGTTTTTTCCGAGTTGCTGTTCTCAGCAGTGTTTGTCTTATCCAACACCAACTATATCTATGAAGAGACTTTTTCATAATTGTTTTGTCCACTTATTGTCCTCTCTCACCTTCACTTCTAATATTGGTATCTCTAGTTTACGTGCCCGTTTGGTTGGAGCGGTGGAATGGAAACGGAATGAAATCGGATAAGCTTTAGGGAAGGGAATGAAAATGACGGGATTACTTTCATGTTTTGAAAGACCCGTAACCAAACATCTATTTTTATTGATTCGGAATCATTCCGTTATCGGAAATGATTTCTAACGCTTCCAAACGAGCCCGTATATGTTAGTTTATTTAGTTAATGGTATGCTCTTTTAACCATTGATACGTCCGTCAATTCTTTCAACTTATCAATTATATACAAACAAAGAGTATCTAAATAATGTAAATGGGTGTTGAAGTGAAAGTAATTTATATGTCAATTACATATATGGTGCCCAAAGTCATACAAAATTTAAAAAATTTAACAGCATAGGTCAAAAAACCAAACTTTGGTACCATTTTGGGAGTCCGATGTGTAACATTGTTTCTATCACGGAACCAAGGCCGAATTGAATTCCGATTCTTGGAATCGTATACAAAATTACTTTCCATTTTGGGAACCATTTGCGTAATTAATTTCTATTAGATACATCATACACGTAATTGTGTTGCTCGTCTTGGCTCCAATCAACTTCCATTTTAAAAGCCATGTGTGTAATCTATCAAAATAAAACTACACATCCGAATTACATAATTAAATTTACCTTTTAATATTTTATAAGAGTCGTTCTAACTTTTTCCTAAAAAAAAACAATTAATATATAAACAAACAAGAAAAATAAGGCAATAAAATGGATAAATTAAATAAGATGCAAATGCTCATCTGCATTCCCCCCTTCACTAGATGTCCGGCTGTGGGAATATGAAGCATGACATTCCAGCTCTTCAAGTGTGGATGCCTTTAGGTCGACACTATGCATATTGCCCGACATGGCTTCCTTGTATTAGGGATCAATCCACTTAAAGTTTACATACATATAGGTGTTACCTTTAGAGCACTGCTTTACAGTATTCTATCGTTTGAGCTTCTACACTTAGTCGACACGATACATATTACCCGCCAGGGACAATGACTCCATGGCTACGGTATCGGTGGAGGGGCATCGTTTTATAGCGATAGCTCGGGATAAGACGTGGTTTGTAAGGGAGGACACAGATTTTCGTTAAGAATCTTTAGTAAACCTTTATTTTAGCTTGTGTTCATATACACGAGACTAGAAAGATAAAAAATCTCAAAAAAATCGAAAAGATAACTTCAAGTATAAAATTGAGGGAAACTAGAAAGATCAATTCTTCAAAACCTACGACAGTAAGCATTAAGCTCAATTTTGATGGCTCTAGACGTAATAATGGAAGGTGTTCATGAAAGTACATCATGTGGACCAAAATGCTGAATCAGTTGCAATAAATGTGACTTCACATCTGACTTACATGCGAAAACATATGCCCTTAAAAAAGGAATTTCTAAAAGGCCGAGATATGAAAATAAAAAAAATCAAATAATTATATTATAAAAATTATAGATACATTATGCAAGTTGTGCTCCTCAAACATCAGAATAAGGAGTTTGGAAAGACATAGTTGAATAAATTCTATTATAAAAAAAAATGTATATGGAGTACTTATTGAAATAAAAGTTGAACCCTTAATAAAGACCCAAATCATCATACATATAAAGGGAGAAGCGAAATCTTAATCTAACTAGAAAATCTGAAGAAAAAGAAAAAAAAAAAAAAAAGGTTTAGGTGGATGAGCTTAAAAAAAACCCAAATTAATAGAGGATAAAAGATTAAAAAAGAAGACTTTGATGCAATTTTGTACTCGTCCGACTCGATCTGTATGAATATCCTTGACTTAGTGTGAAGTTCCGACACGATCTAGATGATAGTTGTCTCGGCCATTTGTACATGATTGACTCGATCTCTAGGAAAGTCGGAAGGATTCAATGTTGTAGACATGCCAATCTTCTTCACTTCTCTTGGTTTTCGATGAATAATATTACTAATAGATTTTATTGGGATATTTTTTTTTTTTTAACGAACAATCACTACAATCTACTCGTAAGAATGATTTTTCAGTTAAAGATATATTCCAATATGAACTTCAAATCAAGAGTTCAAGGTTACTCACATGGCGTCGACGTAATCGAAAGTCGGTTGACGGTTTATCGAACTTCGACGTGAGCTAGTCCTTATCCCGAAGCTATTTCCGAACTAAACCTTAATCACTAATTAATTCTAGGTCTACAACTAAAGTTGGGATTATAATGTAATATATGAAAATATAGGATAATTGTAATAATTAAAACTTAGGGTTAAAAACTATAATTATAATTTTCCGAGGGTAAAATATGTACTAAACTAAGAGTTTCTGCCATTTCTGTAATTTAAAAACTAACCTAAAATCTATAAATATATTTTGGGACATAATATGTAAAAATAGAAACTAAAGGATCATATATGTAATATAAAAATAGGGCCAAAATCTGAAATTTATCAATGGAGGGCATATATGTAAAAAAATAAAAATATGGGCTGAACTAATAATAGGAGTTTGGGTTACTTCATGTGAATAGAGCCTTAAAGAGAGGAGCTAGGTCGCAATGGATCTTCATACTTTGGTTCCGGCGGTGTCTATAAGCTCTCAGAGGCGGCGAGATTCTCCTTCGATGGACTGCAGCAAGGGCTCGTCAATGATGGTGGTGGTGGTGATGGCGGACGAAGGTTACTCCGGCGGCAACAAACGTCTGAAGGAGGGGTGTCGGAAGGGTCGAAAGTGGTGGTTATTCTTGGTGGCGACTAGGCTCCTTGGAAAATGTGTCCTCGACAACCAGGTGGGGCTAGCTTCTTGGAGGAGAGCATTGCCGGTGTCATGTCCAGAGGAAGGTCGTATAGGGAGAGTGAGCATGGTCGGGATAGGGTTGACTAGTAGGGGCTATGGTAGGGCTAGGTGCATATAGGTGTGTGGTTGGCTGCAGGTGCAGGCTAGAGAAAGGTGTAATCCATGTGCAGGGCTAGTCCAGGGTGCAAGGCCTAGGTGACCAGGTTGTAGGGTCCAGACTACAGGGGACGGCTAAGGGGGACTACGGTGAATGGCACCAGGTGGAGGGTGCAAAGTGCTGTTGAGGGTGATGGTGCCAGGGGGTGCCTAGCAGCTCGTGAAATTGGCTCGAGGGTGTTCAAAACGACTGAGGAAAGAGGCAGGATTTGAACTTGGGACTTATGGAAAATTATAGAGGAAGGGAAGAAAAGGAAAAAAAATAAAAGGAAAAATATAATAGGGAATTAGAAAATAAAACAATTCGATTTATATTATTTAGAATGGAATTTTGGATCGAAAAAATATTCCGATCTTTTCCATAAAAACAATAATATACGGAAATTATACTCTCATATATATATATATATATATATATATATATTTATATATATATATATATATATATATATATATATATATATATATATATAGAGGGTCCAGTTCCGGTGAGGAGGACCCTTGCAGATAGGAATGAGGAGAGTCGGGGTGGTGACATGTGGCATGCCACGTCACCTTTTATTTTCAGCTTTTCTTTTTGTAAATAAAAATTGGTGTTCATATTTTCATGAGTATATGTTCATTTTTAAAAGAGTCAGTGTTCATATTTTATCAACAAATGTTCATTTTTTCCCAACACTAACTATTCGTTTTTTAACATTAATTGTTCGTTTTTGTATTTTTGTAAAACATCTTTTTTGGATTTTTAAAAAAAATTATACTATTCTTTCAAATCGTGTTAATAAAATATGATGGTCATTTTCTTACAAGTACAGTTATGGTGTTTATAATATGATGTTCATTTTTTTTTTGAAAATTATACTTTTCTTTAAAATCGTTATAATATTCAAAGATCGATTACATAAAAAATTGTGAAATCAAAGAGAATACAAGACGATTCAGGTTTTGTTTCTTCGAATTTTCTACTCTCATTGTTTAGATTTTCATTCTTAAGGTTTAGGTTTCATTATAATTGATGTTTGTGTTCGAAATCAAATTTGTTTGATTCATTTTGTATTTGATAAGTTTGATTGAGAAAATACATGTATATACATATGTTTAGTTGGTCTAATAGCTCCAATTGAATAATCTATATGCTCCTTTTAGTGTGCACGCAAACTGTTCGGTAAAATGCCTTATAAAAAATAGTTTATAACATTCACAGGAACAATGATATAAAAAGTATGAACACTGATGAATAAAAACATGAACAATGACGTATAAAAGTATGAATACCAATTACTTATCTATAACTTTGACACATACATAACATATTATGATAATCTTTTAACGTTTTGTGATGAGTTTTTTTATTTTTTGTGGTTATATACTGTAAATGAACATCTATGCATTATAAAATGAACACAAAAAAATAAATGGACATGACACTTTGATAAATAAAAATACTATGAACACCGATGTATAAAAACATGAACAATGACATATAAAAGTATGAACACCGATGACTATTTTGAACGTAAGGGTATTTTTCCAAATTTTTAGTCAATTTACAAAAATGCCATTAATGATGAGCGTGTGAGAGCCCTTGATTTAAATTCATCCAATGGTTCACAGCCCTCCTAATTCCTATCTACAAGCTCTCTCCTCACTTGAACTAAAATCTATATATATATATATATATATATATATATATATATATATATATATTATGGTATAAATATCATACTCATCTTCGCTTCAGTTTCCCAAATTGAAGCATTAGTACCGTGCTGAGACCATAGAACTTTCACCAAAGGTATCCTTTTGTTCTTCAACTTCTTAGTCTTTTACTCGAGGATGTGCACCGGGTGCTCCTAATGAGTATCATCTTCCTTGAACTGGATATCATCATGTTTGAGCGCTTGTTTAGGATCCAAAATACATTTCCTCAATGTAGTATTTTCATCACGTTTCTCCTTGATCGTCTCAAACAAAGACGATCAAACTTCCAACGTACACTATTACCCTTGGTTCTTGCCAACTAAATCTCGATGTTCAGCGTCATCAATTCCATGAGGACGGATGGGGCATTAGTGAACCCCAAATGGCATTACTACAACTCGTAGTGACCATACCTTGTCCGAATACCGTCTTTGCAACATCTTCATCTCGAATCCTCCACTAGTGGTAACCAGACCTCAACTTAGTCTTGGAAAAGAGTACTTACCCTTGCAAGTTGCAACTATTCAAGTAGGTCATCAATCCGTGGAAAAAGATACGTACTTTTTCTTCATAGTTATCTTGTTCAGCTCTTTGTAATCGATGTACAAACGTAGAAAACCGTCTTTCTTCTTCACTAACAATATTGGTGCTTTATAGCTATGCAATTGGTTCTAATGCATCCCTCATCTTCAAGATCTTGCAATTGCTTTTTCAATTCATGCATCTCTACACGTGTCATTCTATGAGGCGTTTGGGATTCATCCAAGCTCAAATGTATCAACTACTGTAATAAATCATGTCATATCATGCATGAATAAGGAGAAAAACTCCTAAATAAATGCCTAAACTACAAGATGACATGAGTCATGAATGCGGAAAAACAGAAATCTTTTTGCGAATGTGTTTCTATTCATAATGATGTTTTATGGCAAAGGATAGAGCAATCATGTATCAAAGAGAAAAAAAGGCATGGAAAGACAATCATACTTAACTTGAAATCATACATGTAAAGCAAATCGAGAATGTGTAGATGATCATGAGGATATAAAAATCTAAATCACTAAGTCATAACACATGTGCATAGAAGTCTTAAGGACTTAGGAAAGAAGAGGCCAAGAAACGTGTCAACAGTGGGAATTCTTTAGGTCATCTGGCGATAATCCGGGAAAGGAACTAATTCCACAACTTCATTTTGTTCATCATCCACCAAAAGTGTAATTTTTTCGAATTTTCTCTTTTATTTTTATTTTCTTTCTTTTCTTTTTCTTTTTCTTTTTATTCACTAGAGAAAATGACATTGGTGCATAAAAGCCGAAACATTGGTGATTAGCGGTCCTCGGGATTTTTTCCCAGGTGCCTCACACCGGATGCACATACCAAGTCTCGTTGGACAATCGGTTAATCCGACTTTGGCCAGACACAAACACCCGATTATATGAATGGTGCCGAGTTACTCTTTGATCAATGTCCCCAAACCAATATTTTTTTTCTACACTTTCACAACACATATCGACAAGTTTATCCACAACATTCATTCATCAATATCATCACCCCACACTTGTCTTTCACACACTCAACACACTAACATGGTCCTAATTCCCGGATGGGTCAAAAGAGGTAATATTTTTCAATCAAGTGAGGTGCTCAAACAACATGATCAAGATGAGAAGAAGAGAGAATTGAATACCTTTATCATTCCTAGATGATGTGTAAGAACCTATCATACAATTTCGATTATCAATTCTCAATCCAACCTAGACAACAATCATCATCACAATCCACATATGGAATTCAAGCAAAGTATTCAAGTCCACATATGCATAAATTCATTCAACACACAAAGGCCATCCATAGCCAATTCACACACAAAATCATATATCATAAGGCTCATATCAATCTTAGAAGCACAATTGTTTTTTTAAAATTTTACGATTTTTTGAAATTTTGAAATATATATGTACAATGCGAAACAAAAAGAAACGTGTGGCAATAATATGAAACTATCCCAGATGCAAGGAAATAAAACATGCAAAATATTATGAAAATCCCACCGCATACTTAAAATCCACATTGTCCCCAATGTGAAAATTAAGTAAAGAAGAGTGAAATAAGGTGCTCACAATGTAAGAATGTGGTGCTTTCGGTATTCTTGTTCACTCATGTGGAGTGGTGGTGGTGGTGGTGGTGGATGATCAATCAAACCGGGTAGAGAGCTCTTGATGTTCATTCCGGCGTCTTGACCCGCGTCAAGGTGTATGTGGGATGGAAGCTCTTCCACCCCTCAATGGCACCGGCCTTAAGCCGTCCAAGTCCCACGTCCGCTCCACCCACGGTTGATTCAGGATTATCATCATCATCATCTTGCCTTTCTTGGATTTTTTATAACCTAGACTCTAGCAAACAAATACAAAAAACACAAAAATAAAAACAAAAGCAAAAAAAGAAAAAGGAAAAGGAGTTTTACCCTTGGGCTGTGATAGGTGATGGAATCACTATCATTTAGGGTAGTTTTTAGAGTCTTTTTATTGCATTAGTGTCGGTTTATGCTACTAACTCCTTGATCCAGAAGAAGAAGATCAAAAGAAGCTAAAGAAGAGGTTATAAGCACTTAGGAGTAAAGATCGATCAAGAAGCAAAGTTTCTGTTGCTCCACCGCCCCCGTGGGCCCTTGCAGTCGCCCCTGCGGTGACTTGCCTTGACGAGACGGAGACCAGCTTCCCTGCGCCTCCCACTGCGCCCTGCTTGCGCCTCGCCTTGGGAGCTGGAAGGTGAAGCGTCTATGTCACCGCCCCTGCGCTGGCCTTAAGGCGCCTCTGCGCCTTGACATCAGAAACGTCAGGAAGGCGAAAGGTCAGACGTTGAAGTGCATTAAAGATCCACCCCAGCGGAGTTGTGTAGCCGCCCCGGCGGTTTTGAAGAAGATCAACCGATTTTGCCTAAACCGCCCCTGTGGTTCCTGAAGGCCGCCCCTGCGGTGAAACGCCAGAAGCTTTACTCCGGTTGTTTACACCACCCAAATGGCATTAAAGGTGGCTGTTTTAGGCCGGCTATTTACTCCTAATTAAGTGTCTTTTGTAGTATAAATAGTCCATGGCTGATTGCTAGAATTATCCATGCTTTTCCTCACAAAATCCATTTTAGACTTGAGTTTTTCATTGTAATGAGTTGCTAACTCCCTTGCTACATTGGGTTGGTTTGAAGCTGCTTTGTTTACCTTGGTTGTAAGTTCTTTTAATATAAGTTTTTATCCAGTAATGCTTTGTGTTTCTTTGATCTCCATTGTTTAATTGCATGTTAACTATTACTTGAGATTGATCACCTTAGGTTCTAAAGTGCATGTAAACAACTAGGATTAATAGGTTCCGTGTTCGGGTCTTTAATCTAGTAGCAACTTTAAGTAATAACGGGTTGTAATTACTTAAAGAAAAGGAACACAAATATAAAGATAAGTTTAACGGTTTTAATCTTCTCTTTATATCCCTTAGTCTTTGTTTGAATGCTAACTTGTTATTTGTTCTTGTAGGTTTACGGAACTTTAATAGGTTAAGTTGTGTTGATGCCGGTTGGCTCAACACATATGTATGATCGAGACGGGAGATTACTTAAAAACTTGTAAAAGGAATGCACCAAAGTAGCAATTGCATGCTTAGAATCAACCTAGTGTAGATTCATCCATTATTGTCTTACTTGTCGCATTAATCGTTTTCATAAGTTTTTGTGCATCAATTCAACCAAACCCCCCCCTTTGTGTCACTTGTCATTATAATTGATAATTGCATCTAAAACACCTTAACTCTCTTGGGTTCGACCCTTACTTAATCACTATACTTGTTCTTATTGCTAAGTCGGGATTTACTTTTGATTGGGTATAGATGACCATAGAAATACCTTCGGTTAGGCTGCCTCCCAATAAGCGCTTCTTTAAGGTCATTAGCGAGACCAAACTCCATGGATGCCTCAATCCACCTTAAATACCTCGGTTTGCTTGTTGAATCCAAGTAACCATCTTCTTCCGGCATTTGTAATGACAAGGATGGGCCACTTGGTTGCCCAATAGACCTTAAGCTCTAACTTCACCGGCAAGTGGTAGAACGTACCTTTCATGGTAAAGCTTGTAAGGATTTTCATTATCGGGATCTTTGAAGGTCGCCTTACTTTATCCATGTGAAGTATCTTCATGACCGCTTCCTTAGTGATGGTGTGGGGTTGCAACCATGTGGACCACCCCATACTTGGACAAGTAATACTCTACGGTTCTACTGATGAAGTGCTTGTCTCCTTCACACATCATGATTCAAGTAAAGCCGACTTTTGGAAAAATCACCCGGTTAAAGTGTTTTACAACCATCTTGGATCCATCCTCTCTAACCGGGAGGGGTCTTATTTCAACCTTGGGAGGCTCCTTCGGAAGGGACCTCCATCTTTCGGGTGCATCCCGAACAAGAGAGAAAGGATCGAAAGGAGTTGAAGTGAGCTTAGGACCCTCTCCACAAGATCTTGGATGGAAATCTAGGTTCATCAGACCGAGAGTTTGGTTGATGTTGGCTCCTTCAGTGCAAATCTCGGTTGGCTGAAGGACCATCTCGGCCGAGATTTCACTTGGTTGGCTAAGATTTATTGTGTCTTCTTCCTCCTTTGTGAGCTCTTCAAGAGTGGTTCCGGGATTAATGAAAAGGATGTCTAGAGTTGAGAGTTCTTCATTGCACTCGTCCACAGGTGGAGGTGGTGGTGGAGGTACTTCTTGATGGGGGGGATAGGCTCCCTTTGCATAAGAGCTTGCCTAATCTCCTTAATCTCCCTCCTCGTTTCTTCTTCCCTCTCGTTGTCTAATCTTCTTTCATCCTTCAGGGCCAAATCCCTTATCCTTATTTGCTCCAAAGCATCATTCAAATCCTCTTGAAGATCTCTTATGGCCATGGGTGAGTCGGGAAAATCTTGGATTCCTTCATCGTACACCTCCGCTTGTTGAAATACTTCCTCTTCAAGCTCCACTTGGGCCCTCAAAATGGAAGTGATGGTGCTCTCTAATTCATCCAAATTCCTCATCACTTGTTCAAACATTGATTCCAATTGGTCTTCGGGAGGTTGTTGTGGAGGTTGCACATGAGGCAATGTATTCACGTGAGCTTGATTATAAAACTCGTGATGGACATTAAACTCTCTCCAATACTCAAGATCATCGTGGAGTGGCCCTTGATCTTGGCTTGAAAACCATCCTTCATACTCTTTGTCGTCAAGATCAGCTTGAAGGTAAAATGCGTCCATTGGCAAGCATGGAAAATGCAAAGACAAAAACAAACAAGATCAAAAGCACAAGAAAGATCTACACTTTAAACAATCACAAACAAATAATTTAATCAAGACCTAGTTCCTGGCAACGGTGCCAAAAACGTGTTACACTAGAATTGGTAGCACGCAATGTCTTAAATTTATAACTCAATCTATTCTCCAAATCTGCCTAGAGCACCCACAGTGTATGGGTGGTTTTGTAGAAAGGAAAGTATTCCGAGGTCGAACACAAAGACTAAGGTGAAACTAAATCATTCAAGAGATCATGGATAGTGCAAATCTAGACTAAGATGAGAGAAATAAATAAATAAATGAAAATCACAATGTTTTTTTAATTGGGTTTTGTGGTGATCAATCAAAGATCAAGGATAAGCAAAGATATCAATCAAACAAACAACAAACACAAGATATATGATCAATGTAAGAGAAAGCGGATTCTAGAGATCAAGATTTCCGGTTATGGCATTGGACTCAAGTTTCTAAACATCTAAGGGCAAACTGCGTTTGTTCGGGAAAGGGTGGTTCTCTAATGGGAACAATTACCGGGTAAGTCTCATGTTTTACTAGTCTCTTACCAAAGTCCTATTACCGGGTAAGTCTCAAGGAGATAAGGTTGGAAATTCTACACAAACCGGACCACTTCCTAAGGGTCAAACCCATCCTTACCGGGTAAGTCTCGGAAAAGGCAAGTCTTATGCTGTAATCCTAGCACAATTAATCCAATAGAATCTTTGGAGACCCCTACTACCTAGAGTTCATCATCTTCTATACCTAAGAGCGGAAATTACCGGGTAAGTCTCCTTCCTCACTTAGATTGCTAACATTAGGTCGCCCTAAGTTAGATTCAACTCAACAAACGCTAGGATTTCAACAATCTAACATCTTAACATACAAATTCATCAATATAGGAACAATAGAAGCAAAATCTTGGGTGGATCATGAGGATCTCGGCCGAAATACCATGAAGAACATGCCGAAATTTCCCTCTGAACTAGGGTTTTGAGCACACAAGTCATCCTAAACTAACATGCAAGTCCATTATATCATCATCCAAGCCATAACCATTCATCCTTCACCCTAGAGTCACAACTACTCATCCAACAACATGCATTTCAAGAGCAAAATCCATCATGCAAGCATGCATGCAATCCATATAAATATAATGAGATAAGAGCAGTGAAAACAAAGTAACTTAGCTGAATATGACTTCAAATCAGATCTTACAACACACCAATTGGTTCCTTCAAAATGGATCTTACAACTCCTTAACAACCTTCTCTTCAAAACCTCTCAAAACTCCACTCAAATCTCTCAATCTTACTATATATTAAACCTAATCTAATATCTCCCAAGAACGCCCACAAGTGGCTGGAATGGGAGCTGGTGGAACCTCCAAAAGTCAGTTTGCAAAGCCACAGTTATAGTCCAACGAAGGTAAGTGATGGGTCAAGCAAAGAAATCTTGTGACAAGTGTCGAAGTTGGCCTAAACAGGAATCTTGGGCCAAAATCTCGGCCGAGATTCCTGAGCATCCAACCAAGATTTCTCAAATTCATCTTGCCATGGATCATCGAGTCATAAGTTGGTGCAAGGCTTGCACCAACTAGGACTCTTGTGTTCTTCTTTGCTCCAAGCTTGCTCCTGCGGAACTTCGGATTTGAACAGCCACGAGGCTTGATCCTCGAATGTATCAATAATTTCCAAAATATCCCTGAAATGCCTACAAAACCGACAAAAGCTCGTGAAGCCTTCTTTTCTAGTAATATGGCTCGATGAAGCATAAGCGTCACGAACTAATGTCATATCATACATGAATAAGGGGAAAAACTACATAAATGAATGGATAAACTAGTGTCATAAATCATGTCATCACTAATGATTTACCCCGATCTGTTGGGGTAACGTCCTTTAAACACGTGTATTTCTCCATCTTCAACTATAACGGTGACTGCCCTCTTTCAAAGATACATCATCTCTTGAGTTTGAAAGACTTCCTCGAGTCTTCTCTTGGGGCCTAATTTACGTAATCTTTCAACTCAATTCCATTTTATCACCTTTAAGGCATGATAATATTATTCTTTTAAGGTTTCACACTTATGTCGCGCCATTAAGGTCCTAATTGAAGGACTCAATCATGCCTCAATGTCCTCAAACCAATCCGACTTCGGCCCTTACTATTGTTTGCTATTCTGATACGGTGGGTAGATCTAAGGAGTCATTCCCCGACCTGGAGGAGGACGTTATTAACGGTATCTATAAGGATGACTCTGGAGAGTCTAGCACCGAGGTCTCCTCGGATGATGGCCTAGGAGATAAGGACTTTATTTGTAAGGAGAAAGAAGAGATTTCCCCTGGCTTCGGAAGTGATGGTAAGACTACTAGCACTCTTTAAGATGTCATACATATACCTATATGTATGATATTACTAACCCCCCTAATGGTGACGAGAGTGAAGGTTTCATTAAGGTGTTTTCCAAGTCTGGTAGAAAGGGTATCCGAGCTACGCCCCCTATGTATAGTGGTCATGCGAGTGGAACTAACTCTATGATGAAACAAGATGATATTTGGTATAGACCTAAGGATGAGAGTCTTGTGAGTCGGAGATCTACTATATTGGCCTCTAGATCTCAGGTTCAGGGGAAAAGAGATGTTCCTATGAGTAGATATTCCACCCTCACTATGGTTTCTTGATTAGTATCATATTCTAGAATGTATAGGGGTTTGCCAACACTGGATACAAAAAGGCCTTAAAAACCTTTTGGTTGAGTACAAGTCCGGTTTAGTGGAGTGCTTGAGACTAGGTTTTTTCAACGCCCATCTGACATTGATGAGGTAATGAGGAATCACTTTCCGGATTGGTCCTTCACCACCAACTTACATGTTGATGATCGTTGCGAGATCCTACTCACGTGGGATGAGTGTAAGCTAGATATTAGTGTGATGATGTTTGAGGGTTGTTAGGTTCTTGGTCTTTGCGATGCCCCATTTACAAGTGAAAGTATTTTTACTTGGATGAATGGTAAGGTTTGGACCAAACTTGACAGGGTGATGATCAACAATGAGTGGCTTGAGCGGGGTGTTACTATTGATAGGGCGACATTACCCAACATGTTGCAATATTCGGACCATAATCCGGCTATTGCCCATATTATCCACCGACCCCTTACCGGCAAGCCTAGTGACAAGGGTAATTTGCAAAGGTCATTTATTCTTGTCAAAGTAAACTCCTATCTTAATACTAAAGCAAGTATAATGATTAAGTTGGGATCGAACCCAAGAAGGTGAGAGAATGATTAAAGTGCAAATGAGATTAAATTATCAATTATAAGTAACAGGAGGGAGTTGTGATTATCAAAGTGATAAGACAAAACCATATGAAATAAGCAAAGAAGGTGATAATATTAATAGAAAAGCACTACACTAGGTTGAATATTCACTTTCACACAATATAGTTGGTTCTTTTTAGTAGTCTTCAAGCATTTGTTCTCATCCCGATCTTACATATATATTAAGCTAACCTACATTAATATAACTTAACAAGTTCTCTAATCCGTAAACCTACAAGATCAAATAACAAGTTAGCATTCAAGCAAGAATAGAGAAATATATGAAATATAAACAACCTGTTAATCTTTATCATATAATTATATTCATTTTCACAAAGACATTCACAACCCGTTAATGCCTATTATGTTTTCTAGTGGATTAATGACCCGAACCTGGAACCTAATAAACTTAGCATTTTGCATGAGATTAAACTACTTAGGTTATAAAACTAGGTAGAAACAACATGCAAACAAAGTTAGAAACTAGGAATATAACACATATATGACTTGAATATAACTTCTATTTAAAAAGAACTTACAACCAGCTTGCATGAAAGCTTCAATCAACTCAATGTAGCAAGAAGAATTTAGTACTCCATATAAAAACTAAGAAAGATAAAGTACAAATGAGAGGTTTTGGATGTGGAAGAGATGATTCTAACACCATCCTAACATCTCTATTTACACTACTTAGAACACTAAATTGCAGTAAATGGATTGTCTAAACCGTTACTTTAATGGCCATAAAAGGAGAGTATAAAAAGACAACTTTATTGCGACTTTTGCACTACCGCGGGCGCGACATCTGGGAGCCGCGGGGGCAGTTTAGTGCAAAACGTCTCAACTTCAACTTGGCCGCGGGTGCGGCGTGGGAGAGCCGTAGGAGCAGATTCTTGAAACGCTTAACTCTTCAACTTGTGACGTTTCTATCGTCCAGGTGCGGCCCAGTGTCACCGTGGGGGCAGTGACACAGGGGCGCTGTCATTCATCTTTAGGCGGTGTCCGTGGGTACGGGGCATGACCGGCGCGGGACGGTGAATTGAGACTTTCGGACGCTGGAAAGTCGCAAGGAGGAGCGCAGGGTGTGGCCTGTCGCCGCGGGTGCGACGCTCCCCAGTCGTAGGTGCGACTTGCCGACAGAAGGTCGTCTTTGTTGTCTTCTTTTTCTCTTTATCTTTCTCTTCCATTTGTTGCTAAATCCTTAGATATCTTCATGATTGACTTCTTCCTCTGGATTTACATAGTAGAAACAACAAACAACCAAAATACTCTAAAAACATGCTAAAACACCTAGATACGATAGTGATTTCATCACCTATCACCTAACTTTAAGTTCTTCAAGATGTGGATCCACCACGACTAGTGCCAGAGCCTTGTTAAGGAGAGTTGGAGTTTACACTTTAAGGATACATACCAGTTTCGTCTTTGTGCCTTTTTGCGGTGCCTTGAGGGGCCGCTCAGAGGTCTCAATAGACGCCATTTTGCTCATATTGTAGAGAAAGCCAAAGTGTCCAATGATGATTATGCCTACTGTTTGGAGCGTCTTGCCTTGACCCATAACCTGAGGCTATTAGGACCGAATTGTTGGATCTCAAGACCAAGTCTCGTAGACTCAATGCGATTGAGAGGAGCTTCTTTAGCCAACAGGATAACGCCAGGTACATCCTTAACAGTGACTGTTCTTCTTCTTATTTTCATGGTATTATGAAGGCCAATGGGTGGCAGGACTTTACCCTGTTGCTCAAGCTCACTGATGACTTGACCACTTACTCCCTTGAGGATGTGGCCGAAAGATTTGCAGATTTTTTTCAGGGTCTTTTTGGCAAAACTCACCCAGTAAAGATTTCCCAAAGGGATTGGTTCGCGGATGGCCCATGTGTTGTAGTTGATGATAGTGTCCGCCTAGTTGAGATGGTCTCCTTCGAGGAGATTAAAGCGGCTCTTTGATCAAGAGGGGATATCAAAGCCCCCGGCCCAGATGGTTATAAATCTAAGTTCTTCAAGTCCAATTGGAACAATACTGATCTTGAGGTTTGTGTTGCGGTCTAGGAGTTTTTCGTTAATGGGAAGCTTCTCCGTCAAATCAACCATACCTCGGTGTCTCTAATAGCTCATGTGAATAACCCCTCTTGGGTTGAGCACTTTAGGCCAATTTCTTATTGTAATGTGGTATACAAGATCATCACCCAACTCATGGAAAATTGGCTTGACCCTTGCCTTGGCTAACTGATTGACCGTGCATAGTCTGCTTTTGTTCTAGGGAGGTTGATGTCCGACAACATCTTCCTTGTCGAAGAGCTACTTCGGAAGTATAATGTCAAGAAAGATAGTAGAAGATGATTTATGAAGATTGATTTGGCTAAAGTGTATGACAACATTTCTTGGGATTTTTAGCGATATGCCATGACAGAGCTCTTGTTTCCGACCAAGTTCCTTGACTGGGTAATGGAGTGTATCACCAAGGCATCCTACTTCATCCGGGTTAATAAGACTTCTCATGGTCATTTCTAGGGTTTATGGGGCCTTCACTGGGGATGCCCCTTTCCCCTTCGATTTGTGATCCACATGGAGTTCTTGTCAAGGATGATCTGTCATGAGACTACTAGACATAAGTTCTAGTTCCATTAGCATTGTAGAGGCCTTAGTATCTCCCACTTGATGTATGTTGATAACGTCGTCCTCGTCTGCCGTAGGGACATGACCTCGGTTGATATCTTGTTGGGATGTATTCGCCGCTTTGAGAGGATTTCAGGACTTGCGCTTAGTCTGCCCAAGTCCTCCATCTACCTTTCCCCGTTCCTAAAACCGAGGCCGCTGACTTGATTCAGAGATCCGACTTTGTTGTTGGTGAGTCTCCCTTCCGCTATTTGGCCATCCCGATTCCCCCTTCCCCCCCATCAGCTCAGGGTGGTGGGCGTTTCTCCCTAATTGAGCGAGTTGGGAGATATATGAGTATTTGGAACAAGAGACACTTCTCCTTTGTTTGTTGTCTTGAGTTGATCCGTGTTGTTCTCCAAGGAAATCTACGTTTTTAGTTATCCCTTCTTCCTATCCCCGGCTGGTTCTGGATCATCTGATTATGATGTATAGTAGGTTCCAATGGAGTTGGCCAAAAGTTGCTTGGGATAAGGTATGCATGACAAAGGGAGAAGGTGGTCTTTGATCTTAGTACTCGGATCTTGGCTTTTATGTGTAGGCATTACCAACACATCCACGTCAGCCGTGATAGTCTCTCGGTGTGGTGGATACATCACCGCTATCTTTAATTGACCGAGCCTTGTGACTAAGTTGTACATAAACGTGACTCACCCTTGATCAAGGCTATCCTTGCAAGAGATGAGATTATGAGATGTAGGGATCCGACGCTTAGTCTGACTAAGACACTTGATTCTTGGTGTCATGGGGAGAAGTTCTTGGTAACCCGGCGTATGTTCTATTCAGAAAGCATGGACAATATGTTGATTGGTACATATTTTTTTGGGATTCGAGGAATACGCCAAAGTATTTCTCTAGATGGCCATCATTGGACACCTTTCTAATAGAGATAAACTCTTTTTTCCTATACATTGACCCGATTTGCCGATGGTGCAGAGGGACTAGTGAGTCGCATGACCACCTATTTTTTGGATGGATGTATGCGAGAGAGGTCTGTAGACAAATTTGTGAGGAATTTGATATGTCCGACATTTTGACCTCTATTTCGACATCTTTGGACTAGCCGAGGCAGTCGGCAATTTAGTGCGGTTAGATGAGCAGACATAGGATATATGCCTTCTCGTCTATGGTTTAATACTTATGGCATTCTTGGAATGCCCTATTATTTAAAGGTAATAATATTCCTATTGACGTTTTGGTTCGGCTCATCAGATCGCATATTTTTCGGCTCCTCGATGAGATGTTCCCTTCTATAGTTGGTGTTTCATTCGTTGGTTTGCACTGATGACATGAGATATCTTATGATTGGTTATGATATCCTTTCCTTGTTTGACATCTTCCTTGCTAATGGCGATGCCGAAGGTAGATAATGTCTTATCCCAATGGTGTTGGTAACGCTTAGCTCTCGTGGCTCCCATTTGCTGATGGACTTTCCGAAGGTTGATAGGTCTTTTGAGTTGGATCCAGTTGACTTTGAGTTTGTGAGGTATATGTCTCATTCTATTACGGGTATTTAGTTCCGCTTTGGGACTTGCCTGTCCGCCTTGAGATCATGGTTGCTGATATTTCATTATTTTGCGTCAAAAACTCCATGTCTTGACACCATGTACATAGATTTTGTTACCCGTATTCATAAATCCAAATAGATTTATGTGTAATTTTGTCTCTATGAATTTACTTTTACCCTCAAATCATATATATGTGTATATATATATATATATATATATATATGAACAATATAATCTAAAAGGTATGTAATTTAGCTATTTTAATGAATTTTCTTTTAATAATGTTGCTTTTTAATTGAGGTTAATGTCAAGTTATTACTAAGATGGCTTGTTCGAGTGTTATTAAGGTTTCATAATTAGTCAACATTGGTCATATTTGGTAAATTGATAGTTATTGGAAATGATGCTGAAGTTGAATCTAAAACTTAAAAATGTGAATAAAGTTGAAAGGGAATTAAATGAATTATTTTATTTTGGTGTTCTTTTGAAAAGGGGATGAAGGGGATGAAATATGGGTTAAATAACCAAAATAGGCTTGCTTCTAAATTTTTTTTATTGATGCATATGAATTGCACCGTGACACATACTTGGGCAGCCTTGTTCACGTGAGATGAAGAAAAGAGAAGTTGAAGCCTTGAATTGAAGCATTCATTCAGTCATTTATGTGAGCAGGGGGTTGTGAAAAGGGGATGGAATGTGGCTATTAGTTCTTTGTTTCTTGTTTTGTTTCTACAAACCTAAATTGTTTGAATTTCATTATGTGTTGGTGAAAGAAGTTCATATTGTAAGCATAATTTTGTGTGAATTCCCTCACTCGAAGCATCCATTTTTCTTTGTATAATTCCATCCTGAAGGAAAATTTGTAAAATCAAGAAATTATGATCTGATTGCATAATAATAGTGGTAACTCGTATAAATTGGTGAGTGTTTATGTTTAATAAACACTTTGTTGTGGTGTGAGACAAGTTTTGTTTGCAAGCATTCATTCAATTGTTGAGTGATCGATTTAAAACGAAGAAAATTTTGTTAGAAGTGTATAATTGAGTAGTGTGAATCTGATTGCATACACCGAGGAATAGTGACACCGGTATAGGATGCGATCTAGTATAATGTTGAATCATTGCAGACCATGCATGGTGAGAAAAAAAGATTAAGGTGAATTATCAATTCTCCTTGCTTTGTATGTTGTTTTATAAAAGTTGAAGTTGAAGTTTTGGTTATCTAATTGTATTTTGTTTAATTGCATTTTGATTTTTTTTATAGGAAGATAAAAACTACAATGTATTTCTCAATAAGGGGCTACCTGCCGACATCAATGATTTGTGGGATCGATTTTTCATCAACACTATTGTGATGGAAAAACATTGTGTGATTTTTGGTATGACTCAAGATTTGGATAAAGATGTGGCTGAAGATGTGGCATGATATTTTCATTTTGATGGGGATGATGAATTTGATCTTCATGGTATTGATGCTTTGGAAAATCAAGGGGATCTGATAGCATGTATTATAGTCTATGTTTTGGGATTGGTTTAGACGTTTTATCTTCATAAATCTGCATGTATGGATGTATATTCTTTGATTATATTGTTGTTTTGTCTACCTTTGCGAGAATAGAGGTCTACACCTAGTTTCGTTGTAATTGTAGGCAAAATGACACGTTTTGGACCGATATGGAGCTAAGGAAGCTAAGGAGACAATGAAGCTATATTTTGGAGCATTGAAGAGTTATAAGAAGATCTCAGGAAGCATGAAAATGATTTAGAGGATTGATTTTGGACCAGATTCGAGATGATTTACATTCAGCTGAGACTCACCTCGGTCAACTACAGTACTACCTCGACCGAGGTGATCTTGAGGAGCGTCTGGACCGAGGCGAACTGATGACGGGACATGAGATCTTTATTTTTGGTTGAGATGTTCTAATTTTAAAAAGTGAATATCACATATTTTTGGTTGGATTTGTGGAAGGAAGAATATCTTTTTGGCTGATATATTTTGGAAGCAAGGAAGATTGCAAGATATTTTAAAGAAGGAAATTATATTTTTAAGATATTTTATCTTTGTAAGATAATTCTCCTATTTATATGGGCTGATTTTCTGAAATTCAGCCATCTTCGGATCAAGGATTTTCTAGAGGATTTTCTAGAGGATTTTCTAAGGAAATTTGAAGAGTTTTGAAGGAAGTTTTGAAGGTTTAAGTTCAAGGAAGGAAGGAAGGAATCAAGTTGAAGTTGGCTTTGAAGGAAGTTTGTAAGACTTTCTTAGTTGGTTTGGTTTTGTTGTCTTTTCTGATTTGTGATTGAGGAATGCTGATTGTTGTTTGATTAATTCATTGAGTTATTGGGACCTTTCTGTTAAGGTTTTCTTGTTTGAATACTGATTCCTTTCTTATAAATTTGATTATTGTTATCATGATGATTGTTGGCTAAGTTCTTTATGTGATTCTTGGGTGATTGGCTGAAAGTTGTGGGAAAGACGATGATAGAATGATCTTAATCCTAGTGGACCCTGAAAGCTCGAGCCTTTACCTTAATCGAAGAACACCTCGGTCAGTCATTGAACATCTCGGCCGGGATGGAATATAACTGAACGAGGTGAACCTTTTCAGAACCTTATTTGAGTTGAGGTTTCTGTTTGCCAAATCCTATCCTTGTTATACCTTTCCTGGTTCAACGCCAGCCTAGGATGAGACTTACCCAATATTCCTTTGCTTGTTTACCCAAGATCATGAGTGTAGGTAATAAAAGTTTATCCTTTATTGGGGTTTGAGTGTGCCTTCATCCCTTCTTTGAAAGTTAGCTTGAGACTTACCCGGTAAAGGTTGATTCTATTACCTTGGGTGGTGTGTTGATTTGAGACTATAGTTCCTTTCCTTAGTACCTTAACACTTACCCGGTGAAAGGATCTTTGGTTTGAGATAGTGAGTAGTGAGACTTACCCGGTAATCTATTCTCACCTTAGAAACACCTTCCCTTTGCAAACCTTAGCTTTGTCCACGTTATTTTTTGAGATCTTTAGTCGGAACCACAACTGGATGTTTTAATCTCTAGAATCCGCATTCCCTTTATTTGAATTTTATATCATCTTTGATTGCTTTAATTTGCTGTTAGTAGTTATTTGACAACCTGAATAACCGATCTTTGTTTCACTATAGTCCCTGTGATCGACCCCTGGAATATTTGCTTTTATTACAATTGATCCGTACACTGCGGGTTCGCATATTGTTCAAGCATACATCTTGTAACACCCCAAATCCACGGGACTTGGAGTGTCACATTGGGCTAGGATCTCACAATGGATCCTGACCCTAGCCTGACAACAAGTTCACTGGATCTTACAACAAAGCTCATGTAGATTAAAACCAAATACATAAAAGTTGTATATGATACATCAAAAGAGTTTACAAACTCAGAGCCGAGTACAAAACATCAAACCACAACATCTGATACAAAAGATACCATATCTCGCGCATCCTAATGTACAGAAGTCCTCGGCTGGCCACACCATCTGTCTCACCCTGCAGTCTTCCTAACCTGCAGATCATCTACAATACGGTATGAAACCGTTAGCTACAGCAATGAAAAGCATGAAGGTAATAGCACAACCACACATCAACATCTCATACATGCAATGCCACACACATTCATTTATTATCTTTCATTACGTTATTCCAATACTAATTCAACTTCTTTTGTAATACGAGGAACCTAAAGAACCTCGTCCTTTTCCCCGTTAACACAGGGGTTTTCATTGGGGGTGATCGTCACTCGTCCCCCTCTGTGTTACTGGCTTCCAGGCACCTCCTCCTAACCAGCAGGCGGAGACCGGTGGTTACCGCTCGTTATAATACACTTGGGTCAAATAAATGTAATAAATGGTCATCCTAGTCCGGTTTAGGTTATAAATGCACAATCATATGAACACACACAACCATCACAATCATACAATCCACAACTGCACGCTAAGTAAGTCTTATGGACTTACCTGATATACTCGTAACCTGTACCACATCACAGCTTCCCCTTGGGGAAGTAATCAACGCCTACAATAGCAAGACACGCACAATCACATACTACAAAGGTTAGGAGACTCGTCTCAATAACCACAACCAATCTATATCTCAAATCTAAACCTCAGATCCTCAACACATTCATAAATGCCTAAGGCATATCCTCAACATAACATCTCATCATACTCGTACACATACTAAACCTTAAAGCCATAACCGATATTCATAACATCATCATGATCCTCAACTCATTCTGACACCTAGCATGCATCTAATCAGTATTCCTCAATCTCAAATTTAATCTTAATTTAATTAATTAACCTTTAATTAATTAATTAAATTTCACCAGAATAACGTTTTGCCTGCACGCCATTTCTAAACCCACCTGTCATCAGATTTTATCAAACAAACAACCCATAAACACCAGAATAATATAATGATCATAATGGAATTTCTAATTATGCAATGTGAAAAGCCTAAGGTCAATTTAGGCCAAATTGCAGTACGGAAAACGAATAAATTCATAACTTATTCGTTACTAACCCGATTGACGATCTGAAAGAAGATTCGGAATCACAACGACGAAAGCTACGCATGTACAACATCAAATTCACCGGAATCTGAGCGACGGAACTGTCCTGGTGACATATATGCTCGACCAGGTCTTCATCTGCTCGGAAATCCATAAACTTGGTATCGATATGAAGAGAATAAAGAGAGGAATCCAGAAACTCAAACGGGATTAAAATCGGATTAGAAACGGAGAGTAGATATGAGTTTGAAGTTTGAGATAAATCAGAGCTTTTACGAGGAAACGTGAAAGGAAATGAATTAATAAACGATTTTCCGCTATTTATAGTGAAGTCGATAATTATCCTTTAACGAAGTCGATAATTATCCTTTAACGAAGTCGATAATTATCCTTTAACCGATCAAATGGCGGGTTGAACCCCCTTCTCCAAACTTCTCGAAATTAGAACAATAAATCTTGAATATTGTAGGGATAATTATTCCACAATTGCCTCAGAAAACGTGTATTCCTAAGCCGTCTTTCTTAGCCGTTAAGAAACGAAATAGCGACTCTTTTGGCCGTTTTGCCTTTCTATGTTATTTCATATCTAGGACATGTCCGATGTCCTGATCAGTTCTTTCAACTGCATTTTTATTAATTAGAGCTCCCAAATGCTCCAAATAATACCGGAGGGTAAAAATAATTATCCAGGGGAAAAAGTAAAAATTTCACCATAAGCTCAAAATTACGCCAGGAACATAACGGTGGGACTTATACTCAACACTTACGAAATCTTTGCGAGTTATATGTCAATTACTATCACTGATTAAGTTAATCAACATTAATTAGAATTCGGAAATCCTAGCTATTACATCACACACCCCTTAAGAAAAAGTTTCGTCCCGAAACTTGAACAATTCCCAAATCCTCTTGGACCCATACGCCGAGATATAGACACTCTCTCTATCGGAGGTATCACATCTCCGTTCAAACGTATCAACCTATAACACTCTATAACCTCAAAACACATCATGGAGGAATCACCAACTCCAGCAACAAGATCATAACGCTATCCAAAGGCATAGAGGAAAAATCATCTCTAGCCAACTACTAACCACGTCACAAGGCATGGAGGAAAGCCGTCTCCATCCAATCGTACTCGTAACACAACTATGTGGAGGAAAACCGTCTCCACTCACACTATGTCCATCAATAATAGCATGGAGGAAAGAACCATCTTCAGCTAATCCTAAACATATTACAATAGCATGGAGGAAAGAATCATCTCTAACTATACCTATATCGTGCTAAAAAACAAGATCTAACAGGTCAGATGCACATATCAAAGCTAGCACGAAAACACATCATATCACATAAATACATAGCATACAAGCACTGACCAAAAATGCACTAAGATCTACTCGTGGATCCTACGGGTGCCTCTAACTCCGCATAGAACTCTGGATAGTTCCTCTGGATACTATCCTCTGTCTCCCAGGTAGCCTCTTCCGGTCCTCGTCTCGACCACTGTATCCTCATCATAGTAATATCCTTCGAATGCAGGCGTCTCACACCTCTCTTTTTAGAACTGCAAAAGTTTGTTCTGCAAAAGTGTGGTCCGGCTCAACCACTAGATCATCATAACTCACAATGTGCCTCAGGTCTGGTATGTAATCCCTTAGTTGAGACACATGAAACATAGGATGAACACCCTCTAACTTCGGTGGCAAAGCCAATCTGTGCACTGCTCTCCCAACTCTATCTAGTATCTCGAAAGGACTGACATATCGGAGACTCAGCTTCCCCTTTACGCTATAACATCTGACGCCTCGCGTCAGAGTTACTCTCAACCAGACATAAGCTCCTACCCTGAACTCTAGAGGTCGACGCCTCATATCTCCATACAACTTCTAGCGACTCTGTGTAGCTAGTATCCTCTCTCTGATCAGTGTTACTCGAGCCATATCATCCTGAATCTGTTCTGGCGCTATCCCACTGGTACTGCTAGGCTCCTCCTAGCATAAAGGTGTATGACACCTATGCCTACACAACGCCTCATAGGGACCATCCCTATAGATGCATACCAACGGTCGTGGTATAAGAACTCAACGAGTGGGAGATAAACAGATTGTCCCTGTTCCCAATCCATACCACAAGCTCACAATATGTCCTCTACAGTGTGGAGGGTTCTCTCAGACTGACCGTATGTCTGAGACAAAACTCAATCATGATATGTGGACGCGTTCCTCAAGCAGTCTGAATTTTCTATCAAAACCTCAAAGTAAACCGTCTACTACAATCATAGTCGATCGTCCTCGGTACACTTATGGAGTCCCACCATCTGTCTAGTGTACTCCTTTGTTACTTCATTCACTGGCCACGTCTCTCTGTAGAGATGGAACGTGTCGCCTTCGTAAATCTGTTACTAATAATCTGGATAACACCGAAACTCTTACTGGGTCTCAATCCCATCACAAGCCCACAGAAAAGTCCTCTCACTTCCACTACAACACTGGTAGTGGATGAGCTCATCTCAAGGTCAGTAACACTTTAACTTGATTTACTACTTCGTGGTACCTCTTATTCGTACATGGATGTACTAAAGAAGGTGTACTATGAGTGTACTGTAATATTCTCCACTCGACTCCGCATAAGCGGTTATACTGACGCAGTTGTGGCACCTCATACTCCTTCTGTTCCATTAAAGAACTGCGGTGCCTCACCATGAGGCATCCTTCCATCAAGTTCCCTCAGGGTCAGGCAAGTCCCCTGTTTTTATTGGACCTCATCCAACAAACCAGGTAAAATCCCTAAACATGAAACTAACGTCTTTATCAGCAATTGTAGGTCCAACTCTAACCAAGCTAGATCATTTTGAAACCGAGACTGTACAACAATTCCAACAATCGCCTTCTCTCGAGACGTCTTCTTATTCAAGGCATCAGTGACCACATTCTCCTTGCCAGAATAGTACAAATCTAAAGGTCAGCGTCCTTGATCAACTCAAACCATCGACGTTGGCAGTTATTCAACCTTTATTGAATAAAAATATGCTTCAACCTCCTATGATCTGTGAAACTTTGACATGAAATGTCACACAGGTATTGTCTTCAAATCTTGGAACTTGAACTACCACCACTAACTCGAAATCATGAGTCAGGCAGTTCTCCTCATACGTTCTCAGCACCGTAATCACGTGATTCCTAAAATCTTCTTATTATCACCGACTGGAAGCAGAGGTCAAATGCTTCCTCTACTCTTCAGAGCTTCAAGATACTACTTCAACCACACAACTATGGTGGTCTTCCTCAAAAGACTCGTAAATAGATGCACAATCACATATAATCCTTCCTCAAAGCATTGATAGTAATCGGCTGGGCATAGAACTACGCATTCCCTTAACGTTCATCCGTATCATCCATAAGACTTCATACTTACTCCTCGTCACATAAATCATGATCCTATTGGCGGAACAATATGACCTTCAAGGTTACTTCTGGCATCTCAATTCACATTTAGGGAGCATAGCACACTGGCTTCTATCCCTCGGATTTTGCAAAACCGTCCTCAAATAACCGGTACGTTCCTCTTCGTTGTGAGAGTACACCAAACGTCATCAATAAGGTCTACCACCAACTGATCAAGTAAGTATATGAAAACACTGTTCATCAACTCCTATAACGACTACAAGGACGTTCTTCAACTCGATGACAACACTAAAACTCGTAGTGTCCATAACGGGTATGGAATGTTGTCCTATGCCTACGCTGCTTTCTCATCCTTAGCTGATGATATCCCAAGCATACGGAAATCTTAAAAACACAATTGCTTCTCTTAGTTGATCCAATAAGTCGTCAATACGTAGCAAAGAACATGCTAGGGCGAACGAAGCCCGTCTCAATCCACTCTTCAAATTGCTTCTTCAATTTCTAACAACTGAACAAGCCATATACCTCATAGGCCTTCTCCCCACCAGTCTCGTACCATATTTCAACACAACATCAAAGTCCTCACTCCACTGAGGCAATAGATTAGACGGTTCAATAACACGTCTATAAGATCATAAACCACTGAAACACTCTTCAGTGTTGAACTATCTCTTTCCTTCACAACATAACATTATAAATCATCACCTCCTTATTAACATTGCTGCAAATATGGTATTGTCGGCAACTTGCCTCTTCAAGGTTCATAACCTTGAGAAACCTCTACCTAGTCGATCTCAGTAGAGACTATAATAGTCCTCCTACTGCTATCTAAACCAACATGATATATATTCGTCCACCACACACATAAAGACCTTCTCATGCACCTAAGGCATGACAAAGAAGTCTTCAAGCCATACACAAGTCCCTGAACAAAGGGAACAACCACATATCTCGCGGGTACCTAATACCCGTAACTCGTAATCCTATAAAGGAAGATCTATCTTCTACTGTATCCACAGTTAACTATTAACACATGCATCGAAATACAAGAGGTGCATAGCACTCACAACAAACAAAACTCCACTAGGTAACCCATTAACAAGAATGGTACATGTAACAGTTAACGCCCGAAGCTCTACTGCACATCATTACTCAACCTCAAACCTATGCTCCTCAAGTATCACTGAGGTTATCGCCATAGCCTCCACTTCCACTCTTTCTGCAACGGAAAGAGGAAGGTCTTGATGAGAAGAAACACTACCTTGCTGACAGAAAGGGGGCCAGATGGCCTAGTTCACCACAGGTGAAGCAAGCTATCGGTGTCATGGGGCACTCAGAGCGCAAATGATCTGGATAACCACAGTTGACACATATACGTCCCATCCCTGCCACTAGTACAGGTGGCTCCTCTGCACTGCACAACTCAAAGGCTCTACCCTAAGTTCTTCTAGTGTCCGTGGTACTCCTACCACGACCCTTACCCCTACTCAATCTAGGAACGGATCCCTGAGTAGAAGGATGATCTGGGACTCTCTGTTGTCCCCACATCTGCTATTGAGGTGTCTTTGGACCACCTCCCGTCACACTAGCAGAAGTAAAACCCTGTTGTGATGCCACTCCAGTTTGCTTACAGAAGACATCTCTATGACCTTGTCTACCACAAGTAAAGCAAGTCACTGGTGATCTTGGACACTGTGGTCGTACATGTCCAAGCTTCCCGCAGTTGTAACAGGTCCTCGTTTCACCAGAAGTCCGTGTGAAATGAGAAGTACTCAAACGTCCAGAAGTCGGGCTCGGTTTGCAACCCGGATATCCAACCTCGTCTTTCACTGATTCAACCCGTTGTTTCTTCTCTAATCCAGAAGCTTCAGTCGATCTCACAGATGTTGGTAAATTTGGTGTAGATCTACCCGTTATCACCACCTCATATACTTGCTGCATATACTCTTGAAACTCGAATCTACTCATGGAGACACGATCAGCCTCTTCAAACTCGTTCTCTGCTATAGGCAACACAACAGCGGATACTGGTCCCTGACTTGACGCTACTTGAGGAAGAGGGGGTGTACCACTATCTCGTCCCACTACAGATACTGCTCTAGTCTGAGCCATCTGTAGAATATACGCTCCTAACTTATAAGGCTATATATATATATATATATATATATATATATATATATATATATATATATATATATATATATATATATATTATACTCATTATTACATGCATACACATCAGCACATAAAAGATATATATATATATATATATATATATATATATATATATATATATATATATATATATATCTACACTGTCGAGATCCTCACATGGGTGACGACTTTTGTACATACTATCCCAAAACATCTGTACTCGCTTTAAAACCAAAAACCTTTAAAAAAGTCAGACCACATGTGGGTTCTGTTTATTTATCCACTCTACCTTTATTGTAGATAGCAAGTGTCATTGTTGTCAACCTAAGGCTCTGATACCAACTCTGTAACACCCTAAATCCAGGGGACTTGGAGTGTCACATTGGGCTAGGATCTCACAATGGATCTTGACCCTAGCCTGACAACAAGTTCACTGGATCTTACAACAAAGCACATGTAGATTAAAACCAAATACATAAAATCTGTATATGTTACATCAAAAGAGTTTACAAACTCAGAGACGAGTACAAAACATCAAACCACAACATTTGATACAAAAGATCCCATATCCCGCGCATCATAATGTACAAAAGTCCTCGGCTGGCCACACCATCTGTCTCACCCTGCAGTCTTCCTAACCTGCAGATCATCTAGAACACGGTATGAAACCATTAGCTACAGCAATGAAAAACATGAAGGTAATAGCACAACCACACATCAACATCTCATACATGCAATGCCACACACATTCATTTATTATCTTTCATTATGTTATTCCATTACTAATTCAACTTCTTTTGTAACACGAGGAACCTAAAGAACCTCGTCCCTTTCCCCGTTAACACAGGGGTTTGCATTGGGGGTGATCGTCACTCGTCCCCCTGTGTTACTGGCTTCCAGGCACCTCCTCCTAACCAGCAGGGGGAGACCGGTGGTTACCGCCCGTTATAATACACTTGGGTCAAATAAATGTAATAAATGGTCATCCTAGTCCGGTTTAGGTTATAAATGCACAATCATATGAACACACACAACCATCATAATCATACAATCCACAACTACACGCTAAGTAAGTCCTATGGACTTACCTGATATACTCGTAACCTGTACCACGTCACAACTTCCCCTTTGGGAAGTAATCAACGCCTACAATAGCAAGACACACACAATCACATACTGCAAAGGTTAGGAGACTCGTCTCACTAACCACGACCAACCTATATCTCAAATCTAAACCTTAGATCCTCAACACATTCATAAATGCCTAAGGCATATCCTCAACATAACATCTCATCATACTCGTACACATACTAAACCTTAAAGCCATAACCGATATCTATAACATCATCATGATCCTCAACTCATTCTGACACCTAGCATGCATCTAATCAGTATTCCTCAATCTCATATTTAATCCTAATTTAATTAATTAAACTTTAATTAATTAAATTTCACCATAATAACGTTTTGCCCGCAGGCCATTTCTAAACCCACCTGTCATCAGATTTCATCAAACAAACAACCCATAAACACCAGAATAATACAATGATCATAATGGAATTTCTAATTGTCCATTTTGAAAAGCCTAAGGTCAATTTAGGTTAAATTGCAGTATGGAAAACAAATAAATTCATAACTTATTCGTTACTAACCCGATTGACGATCTGAAAGAAGATTCGGAATCACAACGACACAGGCTACGCATGTACAACATCAAATTCACCGTAATCTGAGCGACGGAACTGTCCTGGTGACATATATGCTCGACCAGGTCTTCATCAGCTCGGAAATGCAGAAACTTGGTATCGATATGAAGAGAATGAAGAGAGGAATCCAGAAACTCAAACGGAATTAAAATCGGATTAGAAACGGAGAGTAAATCTGAGTTTGAAGTTTGAGAGAAATCAGAGCTTTTACGAGGAAACGTGAAAGGAAATGAATTAATAAACGATTTTCCGCTATTTATAGTGAAGTCGATAATTCTCCTTTAGCGAAGTCGATAATTATCCTTTAACCGATCCAATGGTGGGTTGAACCCCCTTCTCCAAACTTCTCGAAATTGGAACAATAAATCTTGAATATTGTAGGGATTATTATTCCACAATTGCCTCGGAAAACGTGTATTCCTAAGCCGTCTTTCTTAGCCGTTAAGAAACAAAATAGCGACTCTTTTGACCGTTTTGCCTTTTCATATTATTTCATATCTAGGACATGTCTGATGTCCTAATCATTTCTTTCAACTGCATTTTTATTAATTAGAGCTCCCAAATGCTCCAAATAATACCGGAGGGTAAAAATAATTACCCGGGGAAAAAGTGAAAATTTCACCATAAGCCCAAAGTTACGCCACAAACATAACGGTGGGACTTATACTCAAAACTTACGAAATCGTCGCGAGTTATATGTCAATTACTATCACTGATTAAGTTAATCAACATTAATTAGAATTCGGAAATCTTAGCTATTACACTTCTTGGGTTATAAATATTAAAGCTTGCACATACCTTTTGGAGCGAACAGGAGCTTACAAACTCGGTATTGAACCACAATCTTGAAGTTTCAAACGAGGATTTACTCAATGATGTGTACACGAAGGTAACCGAAACACAAGGACAATCATCAACGAAAAGTGTTCCTCAACCAACCAACAAGTCAAAAAGTAGTAAAGGAACGAGAGTATCACCGACTTCCAAGAATTTCAGGAGAAAGCCCTCAAAAGGGGTCGACCGCATTCAGTCAAGGGCTTGACATGAATGGGAAACCAATGAAATGTTGTTGAGCCTGTTGGAGGGAGAGGTTGGTAGATCTACCCCATGGACACGACATAAATGCTTCAAATCAGATGAGATTTTGGAGGTCATAATATTGATGGTGGATGATGGTTTGCTTGTGCAAGGGGATGCATTGTGGTGTGTGGTAGTTGATTTGCTAGTTATAGAAGACGCTCAAAACATTTTCATGAGCTTACTATGGGTGATAGAAGACTGTCATGGTCCTAAGTAGTGTTTTTTTAACATCACTAGTAAAACAACCTTAAAAATTTATGGTGTTTTATCTTTGTTGTGTCAATTGAACATGCATGTACTTCATGCTAGTTGTGTCCAATGAACTTAAGTGTCTTAGTTGTAGTGTTTGAATCTATTTTCTCATGTGTGACAAATGAACCTTTTTTTAGTGAACTTGTTGATATTTGTTTATTGCTTCGGTTGAGTTCACTTTTTACTGCCTAGGTTGTGAAGCGCCTTTAATTTCAAGTTAATGGCACCTCCAACATTGAATAGGCGATAAAAGACTATTTTGAGTGCGTTGTTATGGTTCGGTGACAATGTCTTTGTGTTGTCCACACATTGCTCAAAGTATGTCCATAAGGTCTCATGTTATACATTTGAACTTACAGGTGCAAAGTGGATGGACCAACTGCTAACCCCTTCCTCTAATGTGCGATGCAAAAATGCCCTTCGTTTGGAGAAACATGTATTATTAAGATTATGAAGGGATATGAACGAAAAACATGGATTACAAGCATCAACAAACATTTTTGATCTTAAGAAGGTTGGAATTCTATTGTACACATTTGTTGTTGGTGTTTCAAACCGTGCTGCAAGTTATTACGCACATGTAACCCTCATTTTAGAGTCATCCCGGATATGATATTGAAGGACGACAAATATAAGTACTTTAAGGTATATTCAGGTTGATACTTAATGCTATCTTTAATAGTAGTCACTTATGACATTAGTACGTCACATTGAGACATATTGTAAGCATTTACAGGGTGCAATTGGATGCATAGATGGGACTCACATCAATGCAATGATCCTTGTTAAAGAACAAATGCTTATAGAGGGCGTAAGGGTGAGACAACCTTCAACGTCATGGCAGTTTGTGACTTTGATTTGTACTTCACTTTTTTGTCAGCTAGTTGGGAAGAAATTGCACACGATGTTAAGGTTTCCATTGTAATGCCCCAAATTATTTGGCGCGTTTGCGCTATTTATTTCCCTACTTTTATCGATACTTTATTAGCTTAAATATTTCTACGAGTATTTTTACGTCGTAAATTAAAATTTTCTAGTATATATATATATTGTTACCCGTATATAAATTATCTTTTTAATCTCGTAAATAGTTTACGAGAATGACTTCAATATCGCAAAGTATATTCTGCGAGTTTATATATTCCGTATTTTAAAATTTTGGAAAAAGTCCGGAAAATTTTCTGATTCGGAATTCCCGTTCCGAATGATTTTAATCGAGTTACTCTTTTGCACTTTTTCCTCTTTATTTTATTTTAATTATTTATTTTTCTTATTTTTTTCTCTTCTCTTTTCTTCTTTCTCCTGCTGTGATGATTCCCGACCCTTCGACTTCTGCACCGGACTCCTCGCTCCCATACTTGCAGCTGCAACCGACCCTGCTTCTCCTCTGTGCAACTCTCTCCCTATACTCCATCTTTTCCCTCCTCTGTATCGAGTTTCAGGCAACAACCCTAGCCTCTTCCAACTCCCAACTCTCTGCCTTCGCTCAACCCACCTTCAACCTTCTGCTGCTCTCAACGCCAAGCCACCAGCCTCGTGTGCTTCTTTCTTCTGAAAGATCTTAGCAGAACAAACCCTTTGCAACCCTTCTCGAATCTCTGCCGACACGAACCCCTGCCTCCTCGCTTCACCCACCTCCGGAACCGGAATTGAGCACCGCGGACATCACCGGAGAGGACCCCAAGGTTCTCCTGCGCAGCCCCGCACCACTAGTCTGACGCAGAAGCATTGCTTCCCCTTCCTCCATCCCATTCTAGATGCGTCGCCTCCGATCGAAGGCCAGGGAAGCAAGCCGCCGTCCTCGCCTAGCCGCCGGAGAAGGGGCCACTGTCGCCTCACCCTGCAGGAGGCCATCGATGGCCGGCTGCCCTGTTCTTGCTTCCCTTCGCCCCTTCTCCGTAGCCACCGAGTTGGAGCAACCCTGGGTTGCCGCCTCGTTTCCTGCCGTCTGGAGCCCTTGCCGGAGTCTTGGCCGCCGCCAGCGCGACCCACCTTCCTCTGTTGTCTGTTGCCCTAGCCGCCGCCTCCCAACTCTCCCTTCCGCGTTCTATTGAAGGTTGAAGATGAACTTTGGGGATAATTACAAAAGAGAACCCATTGTTTATACTTTGCATTTTTGGCCCATAGTTTTGATAATTTAATGTTATGCCCCTGCATGCTTAATTACAGATTTTGACCCATGTTTTTGGATCACTACAAATATTCCCCTGTGCATATTAATTGCAGTTTCGGCCTTATGTTTTGGAAATGTGCAAGTTTTGACCTTCCTAACAAATTACGGTTTTAGGCCCAAAGAGTTATTTTGAAAAATGGTCGAGCTTCTTAAGTTTCATATAGTTTCCAGGAAAAGTCGAGTTTGGATTTTTACCCATGTTTATAAAATGGTATAAATTACCTGGGAAAAAGGTTTAACGAGTTTTAACATTGGCTTTTGAAAACCGAGTTTTCCTTAGTCTTCTACATATTATATATTCCGTTCAAATTTAGCGTATGAGCTAAATTTGATTAGTTTTGTTTTAGGTTTGGGAGCGCCCCATAGAAGACCCAACGAATCCATACTCGACATTCGTTGATCGTTTTCCGCCTTTGACCCCATGTGAGTACCTATTCCTCGATCTAGTTATGTTTAGTGGTAGAATCATGCTAGGTTGGATCTAGGATAACTTAGGGCAAATGCCAAGTAGTGGCTTGGAACCTTTAGGTGAGTGTTTGAGGTTATTGATGTTCAATGACATGTGGTGTGTTGATCTTGAGTTGTTATACAATTGTGAGCCTTGTGGTTGATCTTGTGAGACCTGAGGTTGTATTCATATGTTGGTTGAGATTGCAGAGTTTAGGATGAGAGTATTCTAGCACTTGGGGCTATAGTTGAGATCTCGTGAGTTTATGAGGGCTAGGAGAGTATCCTAGTTTATGGGAGTGTATGACCTAATAAGAGTATATAGTACTAGAAGTCTAAGGACTTCTAGCTTGCGTGAGTAGTTGTTGATTATCGTGCCTTGTCTTGAACAGGCTGTGGTTATATTCCTTCGGAGAGGGTTATCGGTTTCGGGTAGCTTTGAGACAAGGTAAGTCCTCGGACTTACTTAGCCGCTTTTATGCCTTATTTGGATATATATGGTGGTGTGTGTTTACCGCTTTTAAGCATGAAAATGGATTAGGATTTACTTGACCTTATTTATTGGCCCATCGTTACTATTATTATTATTATCTGGCGGTGACATCACCGCTCAGTTTCCCGAGGGAGACTGGGGGGATCTCTGCGACCAGGCCATACACGGTATACGGGCGGGCTTCTTCATCACTCCCTCAGGGTATACGGGTTGGGCGCCGCCACACTCCTGTTGGTTACACGGGAACAGAGGCAAGAGTTATAAGACTCTTGTGTCACACTTGAAACAAATGAATTAGATATGGAACAACCTAAAAAGATATTATGGAATGAATGTTCATGTTGTGTGCCTTGTGTTTTCCTGTGTGTGTTTGTGCCATATTATCTTTATAATGCATAGAATGTGAGCTAACGGTTTTATACCGATTGTTGTAGTTGATGTGCAGGTTAGGGTGTGGCCGAGTGATCCGGAGGAGTGGGCAGCCGGGGTTCCGTACATCTTAGGTTGATTTGGGTTTTGGAGTCCTTGTGTTGTTGTTATTGTATATTATGTTGATGTTGTTGAAAGGACGGCTGAAGTCTTTCCTTTCTTTTATTTTCGGGTTTCATAACATTGCATAAAAATGTATTTCGGTTTTGGCCTTTATTTGTGCCTTGTTGCAAGATCCGGTGAAATTGTTGTCTGGCTAAGGGTCGGGACCCATTGTGAGGCCCCAACCCGTAGCGCCCCGAGTCCCGCGGATTCGGGGTGTTACATCCATCATGCTTTAACTACAAGGGGTATCATATTTCCTCATCCTCCACTAGCTAATGTAGATGACTTGTGCACACGATACTAAGGTTTTCCATCATGTACTTCATATATGTGAATTGATCTTTATTTGCAATAGGACGATAGTATTTAGTGGACAAAGTATACCTTGACAAGCAAGGGTATGTGGTTCCATATTCTAATGTTAAATATCACCAGGTTCAATTTCAAAGGGAAACACCAAAAAATGCTAAAGAAGAGTTCAACCGCATTCACTCCTCAACACATAGCCACATAGAATGTGCCTTCGGGATATGTAAAGGGAGATGGAGAGTCCTTAAACAATTATCGGGTTACAAGATTGAGATCTAGATAACATGTTTTTCTATGTACATCTACATCCTTACACACCAAAAAAAGACGATTATTTCAATGAGGAAAGTTGGAAGAAGCTATTGACCAAGAGTTCAAAGAAGATGACAGTGATGGAGATGATGGTAATGGGGAAGATGAACTCCCGTGTGGGATGCGAATCACACCTGAATCAACAACAACTCAAATATAGAACGATAGAAGGATTAATCGTCTTTGAACTCCACTTGTACCACTATTTCATACCACACCACACTTTTGAAGAGCCGACGTCAAATTGTAAAGAATGCGTACAGCTAGTTAAAAGTCCATGCACATATGGTGGTTGCATATGTTATGCTAATGTTATTTATGTATTAGGTACAAGTTAGAAGGAAACAAAACTATTATCACATAATGTTTTGTCCATCTAAATTATGATGAGGAAATATATAGTTGTTTTTTTTGTTGGGTTTGTGTAGTAAGTATAAAAAATTGTATTTTTAGTGCAACTTATGTGAAATTTTATTTCTTGTTTCTTCACTTTACATGATAGCAAGTAAAAATTGAGATGTGTAGAAAAATGAAATCATGCAAGCATATGTCTCAGTTGTGTAGACTGTCACGACAACAAGCATATGGCTCAATTGTGTAGAAAAATAAAAGCAAGCTAGTTCGACCTTTGTTATGAATTGAGCTGCTAAAAAATGAAATCAATAAAAGTTTTACAACAACCATTAATGATCAGCAAAAGTTGAAACAACCAAAATATTCATTGCAATGTTTTCCAACATACAAAACAACCAGTTATGTCCTTATAGACGCATCAACATGAAATCAAAAACTTCCCAATAAGCTAAAAGCCAAGCTTGTGAGTAAGTTGAGCAAGGAAGGTTGCCATATACATACATATCATCATCACAAAATAAAACTTAGTTCAAAGTACTTGAGAATTAAACCCAAAGCATAAAAGTCAAACTTGTGAGCAATTTGAGCAAGGAACCACACGAGCACAGTTAGTAGTGCAACCATCAACTTGTTCACAATTTTGGCATTTTCATTCACCTCCAACTTGACCTCCATAAGCCTTTGAGTGAGTTGTATGTTTGAGGATGCCAACTCTGAAACGTGGTCATAAACTTCCAAATTTGTTGACTCCACGTTCCCCATGTTGAAAATTATTATATCGATTTTATATCTTAGCCTCTAATAATAATCCTGAGTCAACGAGCAACCTCTTGTACACTGATAACCATAGAAGAAGTTGTGGGAGTGTCAATAATGCGGGGTTGAAGACGATGTTCCCAGTCTAGATTAGAAGTCCACAAAACCAATAATAGGAGCAAATCTCGGTTAGAATCTCATACGAGATTCTTATTACAGAGCCAAGATTTACAGAACTCGAATACAAAAGAACGTGAGTTGATGGAACGATAATGTATAGATAAGAAGATAATTATATGGATTGAAATTGATGGAAAAATAGGAAGTTACAAACCAAGATATTCTTGCAAACAACCTTGACTAATTGGATCAAAACGCCTTAACAAAGAGCTTATTTTAACTCAACCTTCTTCAATCTTACACAAGCCTTCTAAATAAGACAAACACAAGGAGGTACCAAAATTGACTAGGAGCACCAACTTTTAAGAAGATTAACACACACAAGCACAACCTAGCAAGGACTCACAACGATTCAATCAAAGGCTCTCTTTTTTGATTGAATAGGAATGAATAAAACACAAACTTCGTAAGCGAAGCTGCGAGTATCTCACAATATTGTGGAAATAATAATCAAATCAATCTACCTATGAATCTCGACTTCTATGGCTATTTTAGGCGAGATTCCTCTAGAAAATAAAAATAAAGATAATCTTAAAAGATAGGATCGAAAAACCGATATATACCTTTAGAATGTTTAGAGATTTAAAGGGAAATAAAAATAAAATATCCAATAACTGATAATATCTCGACAGGATTTTATTGATCTTGAAAGAAGCAAATCTCGGCTGGAATCTCGGGCGAGATTTGGTTCTCAAGGCCGAGATTTTAACTGGATGGCTTAAATCTAGCTCGTGTTAGCCACATTTCTTGCTTTCTTGATCATCTTCACATAGGTATGACTCCTTCACAGTAAATATCAAGGTTACTAAGGAAGACTTAAACATGAGTAAGGTCTCCTTAGATGTACACAATGTCAATAAGTTAGCAACCTCTTCTTGGATGGCTTTTGAAGATGACAACTCATTCTCCTTCAATGTTATTGCTCTCGCTCTAGTGATTGGTCCTTGTGTAGTGGTTGTTGGGGATGTTCCTAAATCAGTCAATGAGTTCATCATCCAAATCAAGGTCACACATCTACCAATCAAATAAAGGATCAAACTTCAGATGAAAAATACTTTTTTCGGGTGTGGATTAAACTAAAACAGTGAATCAAAAAGAGATTGGATAGCTTACCACAAAATATGGATCAGTTGGTGGAAGGGAGTCACTAACATCAAGATCAAAGTCATAAGGGAAGGAAGCATAGGACGATAATGAAATATGATTTTAAGAGTTGACATGTGTAATAATGCAATTCGATAAAAAAAAAAGTATCAACCTGCCAAATTTACTAGTTATTACAAGCATCAACATGGACAAGATAAGCAGAAAATTGCTTAATTTTTATAATTGATTGATTTTGTTTTTAATAATTCTGTAGTTTTATAACCAATATAACGAAGACTTGGAGATGATATGTGCAAAGAAAATATGCATATATGAGGATATGCCTTACAAGTTAATGAACATATTAGCTTTAGGGTCAATATATACATATATTATGACAAAGAAAATATACATATGAAAAGTAACTAGCAATAGAGGCATTGAAAACTAAAATGTCTCAATCTCTTCTCTTCTCATCTCATTAATTTTTTTGTTAATATCAAGTTATCTGGTCAAGGTTTATGATTTTGGATTAAAGGGTCTTCCAAGTGTACAACATTAGAGGTATTGAAAGCTAAAAATAGTTAGCAGTAGAGGTAATGAAAGCACATATTCAAAGGGTCATTCAAAACGTATAATTTCAAGAGAAGAGGAAAGCAAGAATTGAAACAACAAGATGAAGAATGTTCAAAGAAAGAGAATATCCGCAATCAAGAGAAGAGGAAAGCAAGAATTGAAACAACCAATTCAAATAGATTTTTGTTCATTCTCCTGATAGAAAAATATAAACAGTTCCATATTCTTAACATAAGTAATATGTCCTTATCATTATTTGAAAGCTAAATACACAATTCCATATTCTTAACATAAGTTAGTTAATAGGGCAACCTGTAAAACTCGAATTTAACAAGCCTCAAAACTTAAAGAAGATCTACAACTAACTCTGTATTGATAGCAAAATATATACCATACGAGGAGTTTAGTGTAAACAAACAGTACCTACCACAATTCCTATAGACTTCGTATCTATTGAGAGAATTACAGTCATGGTTCTATGCACACAACTAATCAAGCTTGGCATTAAAAAAGAAGCATAAGTACACAAGAATATGGATTGAGAGGATTACATTTATGGCTCTATGCAAGATATACACCAGGCCAAAAGACTTTAGCACACTTAATAATACAAAAGAATAACAATCAAAACTGCACCTAATGCAAAAGACTACACCATTAGACTTCATACAAGCCCCCTAAACATAAGTGAAAACATAAGACAAATAAGGCCCATACAGAGCATAAGAATTTGTTTAATATATGGAATTCAACCATACAAGTCCATACAAGTCCCCTAAGAGAAGCATAAGTGAAGACATAAGACAAAACTTGGCATTTGAAGACAACTATACAAGTCCCCTAAACATGCATGCTAAACATCTGTGAAAACAGAAGACAAAACTTCGCATTTGATAGACATAAAGGGAAACTGAAGATTACCTTCAATCTGAGAATTGGAAGAAAGGGTCCTGCAAATGTGTGGTAAAACAATGAATTTTCATAACCGAGAAGATAAGAGAAGAGAAGAGAAGAGAAAACAAGAGTAAAAAAAGAAGAGTTTGAGAGTTGAAACATCAGAGAAAATAAGAAGATATGGCCCCATTAAGTCTCCATTCAGTCGATTCATCCTCGTTCATTCACTCCAATTTTGTCGACGAACAGGTTGAAGGGAGCTTCAGTCGACTTATTGACAATTGTTATAATAAGACAATAAATCTAGATGTACTGTATCATTAACATTACATGTTTAACGATAATAATTTCAAATTTAAAATTCGATTTGAGTTTATACAGTACGGATTAAGTTATAACTCATACTAAGAAACTTGTATTTTTGAAGCCATAGATCAGCTGATATTTTTCATTCAAAATAAGTTACAGCTTTAGGAGATTACTGTTACAATAAATTTAATAAACAAAAGTAGGAGATATCTTAATAATATAAAAAACAAACCTTGTCCTTACTGTAGGACAATTTCACTTACTTCTATCCACCATTGGAAAAAATAAATCCTCGTGGCAGTAAATTAATTAATTAAAAAAAATTGGAATCTGTAATTTAATCGAACGGATAGAGACGCACCCTCTTAGGGCGGGGCACGCGAGAGGTGACTTCTTTGAGAGACAAACAAATCGTCCCGCAAATTATCAAAATAATAACCTAATTATTAATTAATATAATTCCCTTTAATTGTGGAAAACGAAGAAAAGGGTTGTCTGGCTCTACCAAGAGGGAGACATGGCACCATCACACGTACGCTGCAACCTATACAGACAAACTCAAATTATTTCTCTTTTTTTAATTATTTAATACTCTACTAACTATATTATTTATTAATTTAATGTACAATTTTCTCACTTCAAGGAAGCACAAGTGAGGGGAAGAGAGTCACATGGCATGTGAGCAACAGCTGTTAATCCTTCTTCCTCCTCCTCATATATACCCTCTTCTTCCTTGTTCAGACTTTTTTAGCCTTCTTCTCCTCTCTATCAATGGCGGAGCTTCCTTGAAACGATGATAAACCAACCCCCTTTAACCAAGATGTTATTTGAAATCAATTTCATCACCATCCTCCTCTGTTTCTTCATCTCATCCATCAATGGCGGCGGGATCTCCAATGACGCGCAGAGCCTACTCGACTTCAAATCAACTCTTCCAAACCCTAAAATCCTCTTCAACTGGCGGTCAGAGAACAACCCATGTCAGTTCACCGGAGTTTTCTGCTCCTCTGAGCCACGTGTCACTTCCATCGATCTCAGCTACCTTTCTCTCTCCCCTGTTTTCTCTTCTGTTTCAACCCATCTATTCAATCTCGAGAAACTCACTTCGCTTACCCTCAAATCCACGAATCTCACTGGCCCAGTTCTTCAATTCACCTCCTGTTCTTCTTCCCTCACCCACCTCGATCTCTCAACCAACGCCCTATCCGGGTCCCCGTCCCCGTCCGCCATGGCCGTCTTCTCAACTTGCTCTGCTCTCACAGCCCTCAATCTATCTTCAAACCAGTTTGACTCATTAGGTCAAAGTTTGACCGCCTCAAGCTACTCTCTAAAGCTCCAAATTCTCGATCTTTCTTCCAATCGGCTTGTGGGGAGTTCGTTTCTGCCATGGCTGCTTGCTGGAGGGTGTTCTCATTTGACCAATTTGACCCTCAAGGGTAATAAACTGGAAGGTTCATTCTCATTGAATGGATGTGATGAGTTGCAGCATTTTGATGTCTCAAGCAACAATTTCTCATCTCCAATGCCTGAATTAGGGAAATGTACTCAGCTGAAGCATTTGGATTTGTCTTCAAACAAGTTCAGTGGGCCCATTGGTGATGAGATTGGTGGGTGTGAGCAGCTCACCTACTTGAACATATCCATCAATCAGTTTTCTGGCTCAATTCCTTCATCTCTTCCAAATCTTCAGTTCATTTACATGTCAGAGAATCAGCTTGAAGGTAGCATCATAAATGGTGGTGGTATACTTGAAGCTTGCCCTAGTTTATTGGAAGTTGATCTCTCTTTCAACCATCTGTCTGGTAATCTCCCAACTGGACTTGAATCATGTTCTTCTCTTACCCTCTTTGATGTCTCTAATAACAACTTCTCTGGAGATTTATCCATTGGAATGTTCATGAAAATGAATGGGTTAAAGAAGTTGTCTTTGGCTTCTAATAAATTGATTGGTGTTCTTCCTGAACAATCATTGCTACCTGGTTTGGAAATCTTGGATTTGAGCTCAAACAACATATCTGGCAAAATCCCATCTGGGTTATGCCAAATTCATAGGACCCAATTGAAAGAACTCTATCTTCAAGACAATCTATTCACTGCATCAATTCCTTCTGATTTGGGGAATTGCACAGAGCTTGTTTCTCTTGATCTCAGCTTCAATTACTTAACTGGCAAAATCCCTCCAACATTGGGGAACCTTTCAAACCTCAAGGATTTGATCATGTGGATGAATTTGCTTGATGGGGAGATACCGCAAGAACTCGAGAACATTCATTCGCTTGAGAATCTGATTCTTGATTACAATAGGTTCACCGGAAACATACCGTCAGGCTTGAGAAATTGCACCAACTTGAACTGGATTTCACTGTCTAGTAACCAGCTGAGTGGTGTGATCCCTTCCTGGATTGGAAGCCTCGCTAATCTCGCCATCCTTAAGCTCTCGAACAATTCCTTCCACGGCTCTATCCCCGCGGAATTGGGAGATTGCAAGAGCTTGTTATGGCTGGATTTGAACAGCAACTTGCTCAGTGGCTTCATCCCAACCACACTTTCCAAGCAGTCAGGCAATATGGCAGTTGGGTTTGTTATTGGTAAGAAGTATGTCTACTTGAGGAATGATGGAAGCAGCAAGGATTGTCATGGGGCTGGGAACATGCTCGAGTTTGCTGGGATCGGGCAGGATTCATTGAGCCGGATCCCTACCCGACGCTCTTGCAACTTCACCAGGATCTACATGGGCAACACACAGCCTACATTTCAGCACAATGGGACAATGATCTTTCTTGACCTCTCTTACAACAAGCTACAGGGCAGCATACCGAAAGAGCTCGGCTCAATGTACTATCTGTCCATATTAGATTTGGCTCATAACAATCTTACAGGGCCGATTCCGAGCGATCTAGGACGGCTCAAGTATATGGGCGTCATGGACCTCTCATATAACAGTCTCTCTGGCCAAATTCCACCGTCACTCACAGGTCTCACATTGCTCACGGAGATAGACTTATCCAATAACAACCTGACTGGAATGATTCCCGATTCGGGTCAGTTCGAGACGTTCCCGCCCTACCGGTTCTACAACAACTCAGGCCTTTGTGGATATCCGCTTCCTCGGTGCGGAACTGCATCCGCCTCATCCGGTGCCCAGCATCAGAAGCAGAGGAGAGGCAACTTAGTAGGCAGTGTAGCAATGGGATTGATACTGTCACTGTTCTGCATTTTTGGTGTGATCATGCTTTATGTCGAGTTGAAGAAGAGGAAGAAGAAGCAATCTGGATCAGATGAATACGACGATGGAGAGTCGATATCAGGCACTCATCAGGCAAACTGGAAGCTTACTAGCGCCCGAGAAGCCCTGACCATCAACCTTGCAGCCTTCGAGAAGCCTTTACGAAAACTCACCTTCGCCGATCTCTTGGAGGCCACAAACGGCTTCCATGACGACACCATGATCGGTTCAGGTGGATTTGGCGACGTGTACAAGGCTAAGCTGAAAGATGGCAGCATTGTCGCGATTAAGAAGCTGATCCAGATAAGCGGACAGGGTGATAGAGAATTCATGGCGGAAATGGAAACAATCGGAAAGATCAAGCACCGGAATCTAGTCCCGCTCTTGGGGTACTGCAAGGTAAAGGAAGAGAGACTCTTAGTCTACGAGTATATGCAGCATGGGTCTCTGGACGACGTTCTACACGGCCGAAAGAAGGTAGGGATCAAGCTCAATTGGGCTGCTAGGCGAAAGATCGCCATTGGGGCAGCTCGAGGTCTTGCATTCCTACATCACAACTGCATACCTCACATCATCCACCGCGACATGAAGTCGAGCAACGTGTTGCTGGACGAGAATCTAGACGCTCGTGTGTCTGATTTCGGAATGGCAAGATTGATGAGCGCGATGGACACACATTTGAGTGTGAGTACTTTGGCGGGAACCCCAGGTTATGTTCCCCCAGAGTACTACCAAAGTTTCCGGTGCTCGACAAAAGGCGACGTTTACAGCTACGGAGTGGTTCTCCTGGAGCTCTTGACAGGGAAGCAGCCGACGGATTCAGCTGATTTTGGGGACAATAATAATCTCGTCGGGTGGGTGAAGTTGCACGCGAAAGGGACAGTAAGCGATGTGTTCGACCGTGAGCTGATGGAGGAGGATCCGAGCTTGGAAATCGAGCTGTTACAGCATTTGAAGGTGGCTTGCGCGTGCTTGGATGATCGGCCTTGGAGAAGGCCGACTATGATCCAGGTTATGGCTATGTTTAAGGAGATCCAAGCGGGAGGGGGCGGGGTGGATTCGGCATCTACCATTGGTACAGATGATGTGAGCTTCACTGTGGCTGGGAGTTTCAGCTCCATTGATGGTGTAGACATGACAATAAAGGAGGATCAAGAAAGTGGTAAGTTGTAGATGAGCAATTCCAAAGGAGAATTTTTTCAGCCATGTTTTTGTAAGAAATTAGTGTATGTAATCATCCTAAATGATAAAAAGAACAAATGTTGTCACAGTTCATATACAGGTCCTGTTAGGTTTTTGGGGAATGTTTGGGAAGTTACAAATGCTGTAAATATTGAATTGGAATGACTTTATTTTGTGCAAATTTTTCCATCTTGAGTTCATCTTTTATTGGGTTTTTTTTTGTCAGACTTGGTCAAATGAGATTTTTCTTTATCTTTCTTTCACATTATTTAGATTTTTTTTAAGAACAATTTTGCTCAGATTTGTTACGATTTATTATATATTTCTACTAAAGCATAGTCTGAAGCTGGCAGTTGATGCAACTACATGCACCCACATCAATAAAGTTCTAGGGGTCAGTCATTCGTGAAGCCACCTCATCGTATCGTCACATGTCGCCGTTTTATTAAGCCACATGCATCCTGCCCATTTGTCACAATTTAGTTGGTTGAATGTATTATATACCTAATGTATATTATCTACTATCACAATTTAGTTGGTTGAATGTATTATATACCTAATGTATATTATCTATTATAACAGAGTCTGTAACTAATATTTGACGCAACTACATGCATTCATGTCATAAAATGTTATGTGTCGGCTATTCGTGAAGTCACCTCATCATATAGCTGCGTGTGTCCGTTTATTAAGTTACATCCCACCTTATTGTCGCAATTTAATTGGTTGAATATATTATATATTAAATATATACTATCTACTAGTAAAGCATAGTTTGAAACTGACAATTGATGCAACTATATGTATCCACGTCATTAAAATCCTACATGTCGGTCATTCGTGATGCCACCTCATCATATCGTCACGTGTTACCATTTTATTAAGCCACATTCCCGCCCTATTGTCCCAGTTTAATTAGTTGAATATACTATATACTAAATCTATATTATCTACTAAAGCATAGTCTAAAACCGACACTTGACGCAACTACATGTATACATCCACTTGCTCGCTATTTTTAAGGCGCGAAACAAATCCGTTAACTTGTTTGCTCCAAAAATGTTGGTTAGGTTTTAAATTTATAAATGCTTGCAATAAATCCCTAGAACTACTTAGCGAACCCACAGTGTATGGGTCGTTCCATAGCAAGACAAGTATTCCAAGTTCGAACACAAAGACTAAGATGAGATTGTTTTGCAAAATGATCAAAAATAGTACAAATCACGACTAAGAAAAAAGAGTTGTAAATGGGTGAGAAGATCAATATTTTTGTTGAGTTTTGGTTTGAGGTTGATCAAAGATCAAATAAAAACTAAAAATTAAAACAAACAACAAAACAAGCAAGAGACATAACAAATATCGGAAAAGCGGATTATAAGGTTCAAGATCTTTGATTATGACATTGGATTCAAGTTTTGCTAGAGGGAAATGATGTTTCTTCTATGGGAATAATTACGGGGGAGGTCTTATGTTCCACTAATCCGATCCAAACTACCTATTACCGGGTAAGTCTCGAATTTAGCTTAACTTATGCAAAATATCTAACACACTCAATCCAATAGAGGTTTTCACACCTCTACTAACTAGAATTCATCATCAGCTATATCCAAGGGAAGATATCATGGGGTAAGTCTCTATCTTAACTTGGTTTGCTAGACAAGTCTAAGCTAGATTCAACTCATTAAATTCTAGGGTTTGTGCAATCCAACAACCTAGCATGCAAACTCATCCATTTTGAACAACATAAGCAAAATTCGGGTGGAGGGCCTTCAAATCTCGGGTCGAGATTTGTGCCGAGATGACATTCAACATGTGAAATCTCTCCCAATTTAATCGATTTTATTTCAATCTCGGCCGAGATTTCATCAATTTGGCCGAGATGTGCTCAGTTTTTCTCTTCCTTCGTGAGAACTTCAGGTGTAGCTCCGGGGTCGATGGGAAGGACGCTTAATCCTTGGATATCTTCGTGGCACTCTTCCTCCGATTGAGCCTTTACATTATACGTCATGGTGCTTTTAAGGCCATCCAACCTCCTCACCATTCGTTCGAACATCGATTCAATTTAATCCTTTGGAGGTTGTTGTGGAGGTTGCATTTGAGGTTTTGGGGGCGTATGAGCTTGGCTACTAGTCTCAAAGGAAGTGAGAAATTCCCTCAAAGATATTATCTCATTATTGATATCTTCCTATCTTTGTCTCGTTATCTGTCTCTCATATTCCAAGGCTTCATCTCTAAGCTTAAGTAGCTTCAAAATTTCATCAAGTTCAGCTTGAAGGTTCCTTATTTCTCTTGGCAAGCTTGGAAATTTCAAAGAAAAAGGCAAGGATTAAAAGCAAAAGAAAGATCTACACTATAAACAATCAAACTTCAAATCAAACTAGACCTAATCCCTGGTAACGACGATAAAAACTTGTTCACGAAACAATTCCAAAAACTTGTTCGCTCAAAAAACGTTGTCTAAGTTTTAATTTTTATAAGTGCTTGCAATAGATCCCTACAACTACTTAGTGAACCCACAAGGTACGAGTCGTTCCGTAGCAAGGCAAGTACAAGGTCGAACACATTGACTAATGTGAGTTTATTTTGCAAAAACGATAAAAAATTATACAAATCTAGACGAAGAAAAGAGAGAGTTGGAAAAGGGTTAGGAAACAAAACGAAATTCTAGAGTTTAAGCGATCTAACAAACTAACATACAACACATCCTTTTGGGACAACAAAGTGAAATCTCGGGTGGACATTTTCAAAATCTCAGGTGATCAGATTCAGTGAAGAACGGACCGAGATTTTAAATGCTAGGGTTCGTGCAACCTAATTGTCCCAATCTAACATGCAAGCTCATGCTATCACTTTCCAAACCATAATAATTGATCTATTAACTAGAATCATAGAAGATTTAGCCAATGATATGCATATCAAATTCAACAAACAACAAGACAAGATTCATGCAATTCATAAAATGAAAACAAGGGAAGACAAGGTAACTTACTTGGTTGAAGCTTCAAAACAAACTAACAAATGAAATTTCAGAATATAATATCAATCTTTCACTTTGATTCCGCCTTGAAAACCAACTCCAAATTTGAATTTTTCCTCTAGAACTAACAAGCTCAAAATAAAAGATCCAAAATACAGAGAAATGGAAAAACAAAGATCTAAATTGTATGTAGAGTGCAAAGGGAGTCCCCAAAAGGCCTGCAAGTCCACTTTTATACTCAAGGTGAGGAAAAGCAAGAGTCGGCTTGCAAACTTTGAAAAAGCAGTCAAAATCAGCTATAGAGAAGAAATCTCGCCCCCCATATCAAAATCCCGGGGCGAGATTTAGGCAAAATTGGGGTCGAGATTTCAGCTTTGTCTAAGTTCGCCTTTGGTTTCTGGAAATCTCAACCAGAAGTGTCCAAAACGTCAGCCCGAGATAGAGGCCGAGATTGCTCTCGACATAGGCAATCTCACTGGTAATTTCCGTTGAAATGCAAATTTCGGCCGAGATGCATACATGCACACCCGAGATTTCACATTACTGATCATTTGCTTGATCCCTTGTCTTGCCTCTTTGCTTGTGGGCTCTACTTGGTTTTCATATTAGTCTCTCTCAAGCTCCTAGCATGCTCCACTCCGAGGCCCGATCCTCAAATGTCTAGTTTAGGTCCAAAATCCATCGTTTTACCTAAAAAACCAACAAAAGATTGTCTAGACATTCATAATTGCAAAGTAAACAATAACAGGTGCAAATGATACAAACTTAGGCTTATTCATGCTAAACAAAAGGGAAAATCTACCTAAATGCATGAAACTATGGTGATAAATCATGTTATCAATCCACAACATTAAAATCATACGTGTCTCTCATTCGTGAAACCACCTCAACATACCGCCACATGTTGCCGTTTTTATCATGCCACATATTGCCATGTTGTCGCAATATAATTGCTTTAATATACTATATACTAAAGTAGAGTTTGAACCAACACTTGACGCGTAAACATGTAGTCACATTGTTTATATCTCATCTGTTGCTTATTCATGATGCTACCTCATTATACTGTCACTTCTCGCGATTTGAATAAGTCACCTCCCTCCATTTTGTTGTAATTTAATTGATTGATTATATTTTATTTAATAGAATCGTATTTTACCCAATTGATTTAAATATGGTCAAACCTAAAGTTTAATAATTCTTTTAATAATTATAAGTGTAAATTTAATATCATAAATTAAGATATGTTTAACTCATTTGGTAATTAGAATTACATTTTTTATGATGAAGGGTAACCAATTCGATAACGTCAAGTACATCTAAGTGTATAGAGAGGCCAAAAAAGGGCAAATGGACAAGCCGTCAAGGACTATCATAACATCAACAAAGAGAACAACAAAATAACTGAAAAAGAACAAATAAAAAACAAAACAGCCTAAAGTACGGAACAAACAAACTAAAGTAGAGGGCGGTGAAAGCGAAAATGATGGAACCGTGAAGAGAATACAGGGTAGATGAACTATCGCGGCGTCTCGCCACCAAGGAGCATGACCACAAAAATTCACAAAAAGGGAAATACACCACTTGGAAAAAAGTGGACCACATGAATTTCCCCCAACCTAGACGAGGGACTTCAGACAACACGAACACAACCACGATCAAACAGGGGCACATGAATGCAACCTCATTTGAAACAATCGATCACATATAATTGACCAACACCATTAACAAGAAGGTCATCTATTCAAGAAATACATCATATCCCTACTTCTCAGTCTTCCTCTTACTATAATTTTTCTTTTTACTTCTTCCGAAAACATTTGAAGAACTTTTACGGAGCACAACATGAATGCCTTAAAAGACTTATTTAGAAAGCAAACATTTGATTTAAGATAGTTCGCGAATGGTTTAAAATGTATAGGTTCAAAAAATTAGGTAAACACAAAACTCTAGCATCTTGTCAATTGTTAAGACTGAACAAGGACATGTGGGTAGAAATGTACAAGCTGTAATTTTATTTTTTGACAATTGTCCAAACATTTGATTGTGCACGACAACAAATTTTTAAGTGGAAATAATTTTGTTTGAAGTTTTATGATTTTTCTACAGTTTATGCTTTTTTCATAAAAGGGTTTGACCTTTTTCCCTTACTTTTTCCCTCCAAAGTCAATTCAAGGAAAGTTGATAAAAAAATTTATCCCGACATACATATGTACACAACATCAAAACTTTAGGGATAAAAGAATATGTCTACAAGATCGTGATTACTTTAATAGTTCGGACAATATTTCTCAATAAAAAGATTGGATATTTCATTATCAATTCCAAGACAATTGACAATTTTCCAACTCTATGATTAAAGTTGATAGATTTTGGATCTAGATCTGAAAGATTGTTGATGTATTTTGGTTTACGACATTTCCGTTTTATCAATATTGATTTTATATATATTTGTATCTTGTTGTAAGATCTAGTGAACTTGTTGTCATGCTAGGGTCAGACCCATTGTGAGGTCCTAGCCCGTAACATCCTGAATCCTATGGATTTGGAGTGTTAAATTGTTCTTGCACTTGGAAATTGTTTTCGTTAACAAGTTAGTTTGGGGTCAACTCAATTTTTTGGGAAATATAAAAAGGTTAAAAGGTTCTAATTGCTCATAGTGTAAATTAGTTTGACAAAAATTTCAAATAAGGTCAAATATTAAAGATATAAGAAAGGAAGGCAAAGGTTAAGCAAAATATTTATTTGAAGATAGATACGCTTGGGAAAATTAACGATTAAAAGAAGGGAAAAAGACTAAAATAAACACGTAAGAGTTTGGATATATAAGAAAAGTCCAAAACTGTTCAGCAAAATAAAAAATAAAATTCAGATTACATGATAAGTATTAAACCCTATCAAACACAAATATAAGTAACAAAGCAGTAAAACAAAAACTAAAACGATTCAAAATTTCATCTTCAATAAACCACAAGTTGACAAACATGATAGAAGAATGTAAATAAATTTTAGAAAAAACCACAAGAAAGCGAAAATAACAAAGAAAATGAGATGAAAACCCAAACAAATGAGATAACGATGATTCGAAGAGGGAAAGAAGTCAAAGCACAACAAACTAAATTTCGAGAAGAGAAAACATTTGGAATGCAAAAGAAATGAAAATATATATATATATATATATATATATATATATATATATATATAGAGAGAGAGAGAGAGAGAGGAGAGAGAGGAGAGAGGAGAGAGAGAGAGAGAGAGAGAGAGAGAGAGAGAGAGAGAGAGAGAGAAGAGAGAGAGAGAGAGAGAGAGAGAGAGAGAGAGAGAGAGAGAGAGAGAGAGAGAGAGAGAGAGGAGAGAGAGGCTGGTTCCGGTGAGGAGCACCCTTGTATAGACATGGGTCCGGTTTGAACCAAACCGCCAAACCGGCGGTTTGTGAACCGGTCCAAACCGCCGGTTTAGATTTGCCGGTTTGGTCAAACCGTGGGTTTACGGTTTAGGTTTAGGTTTGGCCTTTGGCCAAACCTAAACCGACGGTTTACCCAAACCGGCGGTTTAACCGCCGGTTTGGTTATTTTTTATTTTTTTATTTTTAAAAAATGGACCAAACCGGCGGTTTGGAGATCAAACCGTCGGTTAACCGCCGGTTTGGTCCGGTATGGTCCAGTTTTTTCAATTTTTTTGTTTTTTTTTTTTTGATAAACCGGCTAAACCGCCGACCAAACCGGCGGTTTAGGTTAAACCTAAACCGTCGGTTTGGATTTTGACGGTTTAGGTTTACGACCCACCACTACCCTTGTGGATAGGAATGAGGAGAGCTAGGATGGTGACACGTGGCATGCCACGTCACCGTTTTTTTTTTTTTTTTTTTCAAAAAAATATGGGGAAACAAAAAAAACGATGACGTGGCATGCCACGTGTCACCACCACAAAATATGTTCATGGTTGTAAAAAAAACGTTGTTCATATTTTTACAAGTATGTGTTCATTGTTCTTACAAATATGGTGTTCAAGGATTTTAAAGTAAGTGTTCATGATTTTTAAAGTAAGTGTTCATGGTTTTTAAAGTAAGTGTTCATAATTTTTAAAATAAGTGTTCACATTTATTAATAACTGTTCATTTTTCTCAACACTAAATGTTCATTTTTGTATTTATGTAAAAATTTTCTTTTTGTTTCAAATCGTGTAAAAAAATATGATGTTCATTATTTTACAACTGTGTGTTCATAATTTTCAGAGTAAGTGTTCATATTCAAAGTAAGTGTTCATATTTTTCAAAGTAAGTGTTCATAATTTTATTAATGATTGTTCATTTTTTTTTATTATAGGCAGTGTTCATATTTTTATTACTAATTGTTTATTTTATGGTGGTGCCACGTGGCATCACCACGGCTCTCCTAATTCCTATCCACAAGGGTCCTCCTCACTTAAACTAGAATCTATATAATATATATATATATATATATATATATATATATAATTATATATATATATATATATATATATATATATATATATAGAATCAGACTCTCATGTAAACAGTCCTTATAGTGTACAATGAGAACAAATCTAATCCGTAAGATTAGAATAATAGATTGTCAAGATTAACCATAATAAATAGGGAAAAAAAATAAAAATAAACAAATTAGAATGAGAGTGGGGAATTGGCTGCGCATGAAAATCAATTTTCACCCAATTTGCTCCATTATTGTATATAAAAAGATTTATTACCTTATATGACCCTAAAATCTCTCATTCAAATCTTCCATGATCGCTCAATAACCGATTATTTGTGAAACGACTCCAATGGCGAGCAAGAGCGATTCAACGATGATTAGGGTTGCTGTCGTTCGTCCAGTGAAGACACCATCGTCGTCTCCAAACCAGATTTGGCCGGCCGGTTTTCTTCGCAGATTCGGACTTGAACTCGCCATGGATCTCCCTCGAATGCCTCAGGTGCCCTTCCAACATTTCTTCAGTCTCGTGCATCGCGACTCAACCGTCTATGGGACCAATTTCGTCTCGCTCACCATCAATTTCGCTCGAGACTATTCAAAAGCCTCATTTTCCTTCATCCTCGTAGTCTCGTGTCGATATTACATCATTACCATCAACAATCTTGTTGTACGACTCCAAATTTGTCATCATTGTAGATCAACCGGAATCCATGGTTGTCCCCATCCTCAACAGTACAAGAGAAGAATATGCTATTGAATTTGTATTCACTGTTTATTGAGTTTTTATTCGTTGATGTATGTTAATGTATTTAACAAAATGAGAAGGACATTGATTTTGCTTAGATTAAGATTCAATATGTTTTTATGGTGCTTGAAATCTTCTTTGATCTGATGAACAAAATTTATTATTCCATTGTTATATACATAAATTATTGTACTTTAGTTTTTATTCGACACTAAATGCTGTAAATATTCGGTGGTTATATGTCTTTTATCCGGCGATTTGTGGTGGCTTGTCCGTGTATGTGCGACAAGTTATTGGATACAATTGAATAACTAAATTTTTTAACAAATATATTATATCATATGTACGAATATATTTAGTAGCACTAACGAATATTTTAAGTAACATGGACAAATATCTTCGTATACATATATGTTCGCGAATTGTCCGAAGATTGAAACATTGGTCTCTTCAGATTATGAGCGAATATTTTCCACTATATAAATAAATAATTTATGTACCACTGACTATTAATTTCAGTTATCAATAATCGACTAAAATTTGTTAGACATGAACGAATAATATCGGTATCATGAATGAATTTTTAATAGTATATTGACGAATATTTTTATGAACACAGACGAATACTTTTGTACAATATTAAATAGAAGAATGGAGATGATAATTGAATTGATTTAGAAATTTTGTTGATATCAACTATGGTGAATGATGAATTGAGAAATGAAAAAAAGGGCAATATGAATTCACGTTGAAAACCAGATTTAGATGTAAATGTGAAGATTAGGATAATAACAATTAGGGAAAGAATCTCTAACTGCCATATTTGACTATAATTAGTATGGAGAGTGTAATGCACCCTCTTTAATTGGAGAGTGGAGTAAAATATTCCCTAAAATTTGGTTTAATTAAGACCATTAGATCAAAGCAATCCTATGGTTAATGTGTGTTCTCATTGAACACTATAAAGGTTGTTTACATGTGAGTCAAACTCTCTCTCTCTCTCTCTCTATATATATATTCTCCACACCTTACAGATTGCTGAGTTTCAAATGTAACCAAACATAGCCTTTGGAATCATGCATTTTTATATCCATATAGCTTGTTTATGCTTCGCTTCAATGTAGAAAGCTCCCCTTTTCATATTATGGTGTCTACTTCAGTTTAAACATTCAAGGCCATTCATGAAGTATAATTGTATGAAGTACCAAAGCATGAGGATTCAATCTTCTCCATAGTCGGATAATACATGGAAATATTAAGATCGACTGAAAATTGAAGAAGTCAAGAGGAAATCATTGGAGTTGAATGCCATTTTATGACGACATATGAGAGATTCATGATTTAGACCATCTTTCCTTTGGAGTTTTACATTTGTGTCAACTGAAAAGTTTTAGATCTTCGAAATAGCTTCAAAACTCATGGGTCATGTATTTCCAACCAAAGCAGCGGGCAAGTCAATTTTACTGAACCATCAAAATTTTGTCAAACAACGCAACCAAGCGACATGTCAAACGACATACATGTCGTCTCCCATGCCGTCTCTGGCCATATCAATGTTGTTTCCATGTTATGTGGAATCACAATTAGTTACAACATTTTCTAATTTAATTCCAGATGGGATGTTAGATGGCTTCATATGTCGTCTATATGTCGTCTTGCTTGCACTGATGATCTAAATCATATCTTTCCAATCTTATCTTTGGAAGGATATATTTTGTAATCCTAGACTCCTATTTATAACCTATATAAACACATGTATCAGCCCTAGTTTTGTATCTCACATCACCCACCATCCATCATCAACCCTTTCTCATCATCCCATCATATCACCTTGCAACCGTCAAGTAGTCCTAGAGTAGATTTCAATTCCCTCTTGAACGTTCGCCTCGTTATGTTGGAACCGCACATTGTGAGTTTGTTTATGCAATTTCTATATTCAATAAATATTATTTTACAGCCAATCATGTCCTGCTAATATATCTCTTTTTCTATAATGGTTTGATTTATTATTGCATATATGATTTTTTTTAATTGAGATTGTGATATTGCTTATTTTCAATGTACTTTGTTTTCATCTTTTATTTACCTTTGAAAGAAGTGGGTATATAAAGGATTTAGATAAAAGACATTGAGCTAATCAACGAGGTTGTTTTATTAAACAAACACTTGTTGTAAAGAATGATATCTACTTTATACTTCGAGGATTTATAACTATCGTAGAAAGTTCCAGTCTTTGTACATTTTCAGTTTGTGCTAACCGGTGAGGTTTTTCTTGATCTTATTCTGAATTTATAAGTCCTTAATGGATTTTCCTATTGAGACAATCTTCGGCATGGGGCACCATTAAGTTGGACACAAGCTTACTATTGGGGCGGACAAACGGCCTTATAGAGGCGGAGTCCGCCCCGATGTCAGGGTTGGCGCGCCCGCGGGTTGCGCCTGCGTCCAGCTTGGCGCGCACGTGGATCGTAAGTCCGCCCCAAAGCACACATAAAAATTGACTCCCCACAAGTTTAAATTGAAATCCTTGGACGCATGCGGGGTGTGCATGCGCCCCAAAGTAGTGCTACTTTCTCAATTTTACAGGTGGGGCAAAGGTTCCTATGTGAAATCAAATGTGAATTCTGCAGAAATTCAAATCAAACGAAAAAGGTTGAAAGAAGGTAGATGAATTGTGAAGATGACACCAACTACAACAATAATGACACTATTTTCAATTCACAAGAACCCAAACTTCATTCTTCTTCATATCCTCCTTCATCTATTTGTATGGAGCTGTGACATGCCTATGTTGGGCCATTGACATCTCTTTCCAAAAAGGGTAGTTTGGTGGCTTATCTTCCACAAAGACATTTCTTTGAACAACCCAGTCTTAGTAATTACTTCCTTGGGATCTCCATTGATGGGTTCCTTTCCCATGTTTTGTACAGAGTCTTGATTTTAAGCTCCATGTAAGTTCCTTAAGATCTTTTAATATGAGATAATATTGTGATACCTAGATTTTATGCAAGTATTAATGTTTTTCTATCTTTGCAATCTTAGATCTTTCTCAACATGGACCATGGTGGTCACTGACACAACTCCAATAAGTCCTCTTAATTTGCCGTTTGGAGGCAGAGCAAGAACCAAGAATGACAGACCCAATTTGCAACCCTAGATTGGGGCGCATGCGTATTGTGCATGCACCTTATAAGGCGCATGCGGGCTGCGCCTGCGCCCCAATCCGGGCGCAGGCGCAAACCGCATGCTCCGCCTGCGCCCCAATCCGGGCGCAGGCGCAAACCGCATGCTCCGCCTTCTTTGCGTTTTTTCGTCCGCGTAATTAACATCTCTCGTTGGATAACACAGTCTTTTTGTTTATGTCGAACACTATTTTAGATAGTTACTTGCAATGTTTACATATCATGTTCACAAGTTTTATATATATGCAATGTTACTTTAATTCATTATAGTGAATATTTGTTTCCTTATATCACCTTCATCCATCATTTGCCTACAACAATCACTAGTTTTTTTTTTTTTCCTTTTTTCCTTTTTTTTTAATCAAAACTTCCAAAATACATTTTTCTCTTCCCTTTCTTCTTCCTTACTTCCCTTCACTTAGCATAATTGTCTATTAGTTACATTCAAATCAAACACAACCCTTTTGATTCGACACTCGATATATTACAACTAACCTTGTCATCCTTTCGGGTAGATTTTTGGTCCATCAGAGATCAAAATAATTTCCCCTCAAAACATAGACGAGGGATGAATGATTATATTGTATATGTTCTTTTTTTCCACCAAAATTTTGTATTTGTCTTAATTAAATTAGTTTTTTAATATATTTTGGTAGATTGTTGCATGAGGTTGGGTGTAGGACCCACAAAACCATCCACTTTGTTTTGTGAGTTTGTCTATGACTAGGAAATTGTGTATCACATTTTTTTTTCTTTTTCTTCTATTATCCTTTTTAGATAGCTTACCTATTAAGCTACACTTTTTTCAAATTTTTATTTGGTTTTCCTTTTGGACATAATCTGGAAGGAGATTGAATTGAAGATCGTTTTTTATCGGAGATGAAATGACCAAAACTGATATATTAACAAAATACAATAATGACGGTGGTTCGCACCGACCTGAGATAGAAAGTTACGAAAAGTCGAAACCAAAACATCAGTATTTTGTTGTGTGTTGATTTCTTTGAAAAATCAAAGGCAGCGGAGGTCTAACTATAAAAAGGAATGAAGATTTCTGCTTATGATAATACAAGCATCGATCATTCTAGTTTTGTATTATCCCTTTCCTCACAAGAGGTAATAGAACCGGATTTAGAAGCTATGTTTTTACTTTCTTTGTACAAGAACGACAGTTCTTGTTGTTTGTTCAGGGTTTAGACCTTAGGATTTGATTTGACATAGAGGTTTGTTTTTATTAGTGCATCTCTACAATTGATTTAATAATTGATCTTATAATTATTATTAATTACACTATTAAGCCGTATAATCCTTTTTTTACTAAGAACTATACAAAAATTAAACATTTATATTTTGAATACAACAATAGACTTTTATCATTGAAGTTCTTAAGTATATTGTTTTATTAAATATTTCAAATAAAATGTAGAAAGAATTTGGTCAAATAGACCCTTTTTTATTTCCTTTTAGTAAGTGTAACCCTATAAATTTGGATAAGGATAAAATGGCTAAGTAGGTAGTTTTTGTATGAGAGTATTGGTGAAATAAGGTACCTTTTGTATCTTGTATACAAACTAGGTACCCTAAGTTAATCAATTTAAAATAAAAATAAATGACTAGGATTATCATTGAAAAGGGGGACTAATTTGAGCAATTTTAGGCAGTTTCTGATTTTTGTATCAATTAACCAACCAAAAATAAAGGCAACTGTATGAAATAAAAAAGGAAAATATTAGAGGAACGATTCTGCAAATCTTCATTGATGGCTCATTTCCATCAATCACTTGTCAAAACCTTTATTCTCGTGCACAAAAATCCGTCATTCTCGCTCTCAAACTTCATCTCGTCTCCTTTGTCGCCATTGTTATAGTTCGAAGTTTTGAAGAACCGAAAGTCATCTTCACCATTTATTACATAAATGTAACAAATATGTCAAAAATCATAAAAATATATATTCATCACGTATGTACATAAAATGCCGCTGAGCATACATATTGTAACAGTTATGTCGAAAGTCATAGAAAAATATGTATTCATCACGGATCCACAATCGAAACTTAACACATTAGTATATCGATATGTGCACACATTTCATGTCCCAACTACATCGGTTGATTCTCCTACATATATTTCCTAAAAAAAGTTACTAACCAACATATGTTCATCACGTATGTACATAAGACTAAACATATGTACATAATCACAGGAAATTATGTACTCATCATAGAACCCAATATCGTACAGACGACTAAACTACAACTCGTACGGATGCCTAACTAGATATTTTCAACATATGTACATATTCACGAAAATACTAACATATACATGTTTGCATAAGAATTACAGTCATTCATGTATTCAAATCTATCAAATATTCGTCTAAAAAACATGAACATACCTCGAACACAAATGGAAAACCTCGATACTAGATTATGTCAAATAACGAACATGCTACACTGTTGTTGAGTTATGTAGATAAAATATATTTATTGACAACCCTCGAAATATGCGTCTAAACTGGAACTCTGAGGTCGTTCTTCACGCAGCAATGAGAAAAAGAAAAAAAATACGTCTGGGGATTGTTAAATAACGGCAAATATTGAGGGAGAGATTTTAGGAATCGTAATTATCTACTTCCTAATTTAAATATCTAATATGGAAAATTAATAAATTGAGATAGGAGAGAATGTTGATTTGTATGGTAATTCCTTTTTATTATTTTTCAATAAATCTTTTTCATTAGAAATTAGGGTGCCTACTTTGTCAACAAAACACAAAACGTACCTAGTTTATGCACATTAATACATAAAGTACCTACTTACCCTACTAACTCGTATGAGAGTATTGTTGTGTATAAACTAGGCACTTGTGCGTTGTTGTTGACAAACTAGACCCCTACATTTAGCACAAAAAAGATTTATTATGAAAGAAAATTTTTTTTATGATCTTTCTCTCTCGTTTTCTATTTATTTATTTCCTTCATTAAATAGGCTAATTGATATCTAATAAGTAATAACCGTTAAACTAGGAAGTTTTCAGCAACCTTCATTGTGGTTGCGCTATCACCGACCTTTTTTCGAAAACAAAAAATGATGGTTTTGTTATCATGCGTTTGACATCCATCGTTACCTTTTGCGAATTGATCGAGATTGTGTTTGACTCGACATATTATCAAATGACTGGGTAATTGTTCTCAGAATTTTGATCGTTTTGTGTTTTCTTCGATCTTAACTTCTTCAATGGTGTTTTGTTATCACATACCTGATATAAATAAATGATTTCGATAACAAACATAAAGGTGACCTTGTGTACATCTTCAATTTAGATTCGTTAGCCTTAAAATTGTCCCGATTGTTTTCGAGTTAATTATGAGATTTCAATGGTGTTGTTTCAGTTTATGTATTCATCTAGAATTGTGTACTTTTTTCTGTACACATTGTTTGTGTTTTTGTCTTCAGTTTATGTAACGTCCCGTCTATTTGGGTGCGTTCCGACTTTGTTTTTCTCCCTTATATCGATTCGTAAATAGCTTGAGTTATTATTTAATGTATTTTTTTTTTTATATATTTAGAAATATATTTTTCGGGTATTTTATTATTTTGGGATACATGTATGTATTTCTGTATTTTATTAATTTGATTTTTGACGGAAAGTCTGAATTTACCGATCTGAAAAATCCCATTCCGATCATTAAATCGAGTTTGCCATATTCCCTTTTCTTATTCTTTTTCTTTTCTCCTTCTTGTTTTCTTCTGCCGTGTCGTCTTGCGGATTGGTGAGAAGCTGCTGCAGCTTCAGCAGCTTTCCCCGCCAGGGCTAGGGCCGGCCGACCCTTCGCCCTCCTCGCCTGCAGGCGCAGCGCCTCCTCGCTCCCCTCCCTCCCCTCCCTCCCGATGACTACCCCCAAGCTATCCTTCCCCTTCTCTGTCATTCACACACTTTCCCTTACCCACTTCTCTCAGTCTCACCTTCTCTCCCGCTTTTGTCCTCTCTTCTATTCTCAATCTGAGCCACTTTGCAGCGCCCAGGGTCCGCCGGGAAGAGCTGCAGCCGCCGCTCTCTGCCCCGAGCCACCGTGCCGCCGGCGTTGTGAGTAACCGCCTCTTTCCCTCCTCTTTCTTTCTTCTCCTTTGTGTGACGCCGGCCCCTGTTTTGTGTAGCAACCGTCGGACTGTCGGAGCCACCTCCTCCCCGCTCTACTGCCGGAGACGACGCAAGTGGGCCGCCCTCCTGCACCGACACCCAAGCTCGCCAGCCGCCGTCCCTCCGCCTACGCAAGCCACCTTGCCCTTCTCCTTCTTCTGTCGTGTTAACAGGAGGTTGAAGAAGAATTGGATTAATTATATTTTTGCCCTTCTTTTTGTAATTAATCCGGTTTTGGCCCCATTTTGTTGATTATTGCAGTTGTGACCCCAGAACTTTGAAAATGAATTATTTATGCCCCTGCAGTAAGTTATTACGTTATTGGACCCTTAATTTTTGTTGTAATTGTGACCCAACTCCTTTGCAAATTAAATTGGTGCCTTTGTTGGTTTAAATCCGATTGATGGCTAAATTTGAATTGCGGTTTTACAATCAACTTTCCATTTTGGATATTTTGCCCGGAAATTGTTTTAACGAGTTTAACCTCGGTTTTGGAAAAACGGAGAATTCATTGGAATATTTTTATGTGCTAAACCTTCCTTTCAAAATTAGCGTTTAAGCTAATTTTGCTTACTTTGTTCTTAGGTCCGGAAGCGCCCGATAAAGGCCATCAAACCCGTTCTTGACTCTGTAGACCGTGCTTCACCTTGGATCTCGTGTGAGAAATTTTCCTTCGTTAGTTCGGTAACGGTAGTATAACATGCTAGGTGAATTTAGCATAACGTAGAGCAAATGCCATGTAGTGGCCTCGAACCATAGGCATTAGTAGTTGGATTTGGAGCTTGTCGAATTATTTCCCTCACGATCTTAGGATGATCTTCGAGATTATAGATTGGACCTAGCTGCTAGAGTTAGGACCTCATATATATATGTTGGAGACTAGAAGTCCGAGGACTTCTAGCTTTTTAGATGGTTATTGATAGAGTGCCTCGTTTGGCAAGACTTTGAGCGTTTTCCCGCGGGAAGTTGAGAGTTGTTTTTGAGTTACCTTGAGAGAGGTAAGTCTTCGGACTTACTTAGCTTGCATTCTAACTTATAAAACCGGAAATAGGATTACCGACTTTTATATATTATTTGGCCCAAGTGTATGATAACGGGCGGTGACAACTTGTCTAGCTCTTGCGTAGAGTTAGGAGGTTCTTGACGACTAGCCCGTGTGGTTAGACGCTTGGATGCATCTGTACCGTTGCATGCGGTATGTGGGGACCGAAGCGAGTTTCGGGAGATTCTCGTGTCACAAAAGAAGTTGAATTAGAACGAGATATGACCTAATAAATAAAGATAATAAACCGGACTTATTTGTTGAGCATGATTATGTGATGTTATGATGTATGAGTGTGTTTGTGCCTTCACTATGATTCTAATGCTTAGAATAGAGCTAACGGTTTAAAACCGCTTGTGTAGTTGACCCACAGGTTAGGGACACCGCCGAGTGAGGTGGAGGAGTGGACAGCCGAGGGTCGCCGTACATGATAGGACGGGGGCATTTTTGGGATTATTCTGTTTATGTTGGGTTTTATGGTTTTGGATGTATGGACTCGGAATTATGTTTTTGAGGTTTCTGTCGTTTTGAGAACTCGGCTGAGTTTCCACCTTGTATCTTTACCTTTCAGTTTCTCGCATACATTATAAACGATTTGAGTTTTTGCCTTTATTTGTGCCATGTTGGAAAGGTCCGGTGAAATTGTTGTCAAACCAAGGGTCGGAACCCATTGTGAGGTCTCTCCCGTAGCATCCCGATATCCCACGGATTGGGGGTGTTACAAAAGTGGTATCAAAGCCCTAAGTTGACAACAATGACACTCGCAACCTTCTAAAGGCCGAATGAGGATTAAGCAAAACCCTTGAGGGTTTTGACTTTTTTGTTTTCAAAATTCATATGCATGAGTCGGGATTGAGTTAAAATGTACAGGACCACCACTCCTCACGCAAACCTCGGCGACATAGATTCTTGGATTTGATGAATGTGTATATATATATATATATATATATATATATATATATATATTATTACATAGTCATATATATGTACGGCCTTAGGATGTTTTTGGACTTGCATGTATCTAGTTATGTATATGACCTTAGGGTGATTGGGCTTATGTGCCTTGGTTGTATAATTGGATTTTGGTTATCATCATGCTTTTGTGAGTTATTATCATATTAAGTTTATAAGTATTACATATGTATTTATATAAATATACGCCATACGCTATCAGATGGCACGTACGAGAGCCACCGCTTACGTAGGACCCGCCAGGGGTAGACCCCCTCTTCCTCCTACCGCCCCAAGACGGGGACGAGTAGGGAGACCTCCACGCACGAGAGGTCGGGGACGTATCCCCATTGCGAACCCACCAGTTATGGATCCGCCAGCAACTGAGATCCCCGTAGAGGACGTGGCAGAGAGCATCGTTCCTACGGCTAGGGATAGGACAATTGTGAGGTCCGGGGCACATAGTTCCCCATCTGCTAGGACCGAGGGACCATCTATTGGAGCTACTGTATTTGCAGACTACGTACGACGAGTTGAGGAGGCATTCAGGACAAGAGCACCACCTCCTGGACCACCGGTGCCTACACATACACCTGCACCTACAAGATAAGCTGAGGTCTCGTAGAGGGTTACTCAGATTAGAGTCGCACCAAAGGTAGTTGCACTAGCGGCAGTTGCACCCAAGCCGGTTATAGAGGTTGCTAGGGCTTGAGATGAGCCGCGCTCCCCTAGACCTGATTCATGGTTGAAGGCTTTCAACCACCAACATGTACCTTACTTCGACGGGAAGGTAGGGTTGGAGGTTGAGCACTGGATTGGGCACGTGGAATATGCACTAGAGACGATCCGTTGTACAGAGGAGAGGTAGGTAGAGATAGTCCAGACCTTGTTTAGGGAGCAGGCCCAACATTGGTGGAGGATGGTTAGAGGAGGTGTGACTAGGATGGAGCAGCTGCTGAGCCTCGTTAGAGAGACTTTTTGCCCGGATTCACTACGGAGAGACAGAGTTCAGGATTTCATAGAGGCAGGATTTGAGGACGTCCCAATCATTGAGGCGATTAGATGTTTTCGGGCGGAGTTAGCCTTGCTGGGACCCGTTGCACCTCCAACGGACCAGCATGTCTATCTCTTCTCTAGGAGATTGAGGGAGTCCACCCGTGCTTACTTGGCGGGATTTCGTTGTGATTCGTTGACACAGTACCAGGACCGAGCTTCGGTCTATGAGAGAGATCGTCCAGGGTCTAGGAGAGCAGCACAGTCCGGAGGGCCGGACAAGAGGCGGAGGACATAGTCAGCTAGTACAGGGACAGGAGCCTCAAGATAGGTGCGTAGCCAAACACAAGGATGGTGATAACATGTACTATAGTCTATATTTTGGGATTGGTTTAGACGTTTTATCTTCATAAATCTGCATGTATGGATGTATATTCTTTGATTATATTGTTGTTTTGTCTACCTTTGCGTGAATCGAGGTCTGCACCTAGTTTCGTTGTAATTGCATCGAAAATGGCACGTTTTGCATCGAAATGGAGCTAAGGAAGCTAAGGAGTCATTGGAGCTACATTCTGGAGCTTTGAGAAAATCTCAAGAAGCATGGAAATGATTATGAAGATTTATTTTAGACTAGATTCGAGAGATTCACATTCAGTTGAGATTCACCTCGGTCAGCTACAATACCACCTCGACCAAGGTTATCTTGAGGAGCGTCCCAACCGAGACAAACACCTTGTTGCCGGCGAAATCTTTATTTTTGGCTGAGATCTTCTATTTTTGAAAAGAGGATATCTTATATTTTTGGCTTGATTTTTGGAAGGAAGTTATTATATTTGGCTGATTTATTCTGAGAGATATGGATATATTTTTTAGGAAATTATCTTTTTAAGATATCTTATCTTTGGAAGATAATTCTCCTATATAAAGGGCTGGATTTCCTACAATTCAGCCATCTTCGGATCATGGATTTTCTGAAGGATTTCTGGAGTTTTTGAAGGCAAGTTTGAAGGAAGAGTTGAAGGTTGAAGTTCAAGGAAGGAAGGAATCATAGTTGGAGTCGGCTTTTGAAGGAGTTTGTAAGATTTTCTTAGATTTCTTTTGGTTTGTTGTCTTTGCTGAGTTGTGATTGAGGAACGCTTGTTTGTTGATTGTTTGATTCAGTTATTGAAACCTTTTTCTTAAGGTTTTCTTGTTCGAATATTGATTCCCTTCCTATTAATTTGATTATTGTTATCATGATGATTGTTGGCTAAGTTTCTTATGCAATTCTAGGGTGATTGGCTGAAAGATGTGGGAAAGACGATGATAGAATGATCTTAAACCTAGCAGGACCCTGAAAGCTCGAGTCTTTACCTAAACCGTAGAACACCTCGGTCAGTCATTGAACATCTCAGCCGGGATGGAATATAACTGAACGAGGTGAACCTTTCTTGAACCCTATTTGAGTTAAGAATTTAAGTTTGCCAAATCCTATCCTTGTTATACCTTTTTTGTTTCAACGCAAGCCTAGGATGAGACTTACTCGGTGATTCCTTTGTTTGTTTACCTAAGATCACGAGTGTAGGTAATAAAGGTTTATCCTTTATTGGGGTTTGAGTGTGCCTTCATCCCATCTTTGAGAGTTAGCCTGAGACTTACCCGGTAAAGGTTAGTTCTATCCCCTTGGGTGGTGTGTTGGTTTGAGATTATAGTTCCTTTCCTTAGTACCTTGAGACTTACCCGGTAATAGGAGCTTTAGTTTGGGATAGTGAGTAGTGAGACTTACCCGGTGATCTATTCCCACCTTAGAAACACCTTCCCTTTGCAAACCTCAACTTTGTCCGCGTTATCTTTTGAGATCTTGAGTCGGAACCACAACTAGATGCTTTAATCCCTAGAATCCGCATTCCCTTTATCTAACTTTATATCATCTTTGATTGCTTTAATTCATAGTCATTAGCATGTTTGATAACCTAATTCCGTGCTTTGTTTCACCATAGTCCTTGTGTTCGACCCCTGGAATTCTTGCTTTTATTACAATTGATCCGTACACTGCGGGTTTGCATATTGTTCAAGCATACTTCTTGGGTTATAAATTTTAAAGCTTGCACACACCTTTTGGAGCGAACAAGTTTTTGGCGCCGTTGCCGGAGACTTGGTCTAGACCAAGTTCGGTTTCGGTAGTCTTTCAGGGCTATTGCCCTTGTTGCTTTTGACTATTCTACTTGAGTGTTTTCGCATGAACTTTCCTTAGGTTTATGCGAAGAACTCGTGCTGGAAACGAAATCGTTCCCTACGATCCCGAACCAAAAAAGACCTACAAGAGAAGATTGAAAGAAGCTAAGATGGCCAATCAAGACGATCGCGATCTTGAAACCGAATTGAAGGAGGCATTGGAACAGCTACGCCTCAATAGAGAAGAACTGCAGCGAGAAAGAGAAGAGACTCGCGCAAGAACAGAAGGAATATAAGCAGATATGGCCGCTCTAAGTTCCCAGTTTCTGCCTCGACCGATCCCAGATCCTCGACCGATGCAAGACCCAGTTCATGTTGCCCCGGCCGAGGTACACTTACCACCTCAGATGCCTATCCGAGATGTTCTTTTTGTTGGAGTTCCACAAACGCTAGGAAAGAGGATGGACCCCAATCAGCATGTCAGGCGTCCAGGAGTCAACTTATGTGATCCGGTTGAGCATGATTATGAACTTCGACTGCAAGTTCTAACCATGATCCGACAATGTCAATTTGGAGGTTTGGAGAGAGAGAGAGAGTCTCCGCATCAACAATTGCAAAATTATGAGATTCTGATAGAGACTTTGAGACCTTCAAGATTGGAGAACAACAACTACAAGTTGAGGCCTTTCTACTTTTCTTTGAAAGACAAGACGCTTGCTTGATATCAATCTCTTATGGCCGGAAAAATCAATACTTGGGAAGAGATGACGGCGGAATTTCTAACTAAGTTCTTTCCTCCCTCTAAGACCGCTGAATTGAGGGAATTTTATTATGAAGGACAAGGAAAGTTTGTCCAAGTCATGGGAGAGATTCAAGGATCTTCTATTGGATTGCCCACATCATGGGATTCCAAAGATCGAGTTGCTGGAAATTTATTTCAAAGGGTTGGACGGAGCTACTCAATTCAATCTCCAACTACTTTCCGCCGGCACATTCATGGACATGTAAATAGATGATGCTTGGGATTTCACTGAAAATGGAGCAAGGAGAGTTAGCTTCCAGGACACATCATCAAATGGAGCTCAACTCACCTCGCTTAGCAATGAGGTAAAGGCATTGAAGGAGCTTTTAGTAGCTCAAACGTAGAAAGAGCAAGATAAAGGATATCAAGGGATAAACAACTATCAAGGGCCGCGGAACAACAATTACAACAATAATAGAAACTCCAACAACAACAATTGGAGATCTAATCAACAAAATCCAGGTAACCCGAATTCCAGGGGTCGATCACAAGGACTTAGGTGAAACAAAGCACAGAATCAGGTTGTCAAATATTGCAATCAACCAAAAGAAATTAAAGCAATCAAAGATGATATAACGTCAAGTAAGGGGAAATGCGGATTCTAGAGATTAAAGCATCTAGTTGTGGTTCTGACTCAAGATCTCAAAGGATAACGCGGACAAAGATGAGGTTTGCAAAGGGAAGGTGTTAATAGATCACCGGGTAAGTCTCACTACTCACTATCCCAAACCAAAGCTCCTATTACCGGGTAAGTCTCAATGTACTAAGGAAAGGAACTATAATCTCAACCAATACACCACCCAAGGGAATAGAATCAACCTTTACCGGGTAAGTCTCAGGCTAACTCACAAAGATGGGATGAAGGCACACTCAAACCCCAATAAAGGATAAACCTTTATTAGCTACACTCATGATCTTAGGTAAACAAACAAAGGAATCACCGGGTAAGTCTCATCCTAGGCTTCTATTGAACCAGGAAAGGTGTAATAAGAATAGGATTTGGCAAACTAGAACACTTAACTTCAGATAAGGTTCAGGAAAGGTTCACCTCGTTCAGTCAGATCCCACCCCGGCCGAGATGTTCTTCGACTGAGCGAGGTGTTCTAGGGTTAAGGTTAAAGACTCAAGCTTTCAGGGTCCTGCTAGGATTAAGATCATTCTATCATTATCTTCCCCACAACTTTCAGCCAATCACCCTAGAATCACATAAGAAACTTAGCCAACAATCATCATGACAACAATAATCAATTTAATGGAAAAAGGAATCAATATTCGAACAAGAAAACCTTAAGAAAAAGGTCTCAATAACTGAATCAAATATCAAACAACAAGCGTTCCTCAATCACAAATTAGCAAAGACAATCAACCAAAAAGACAATCTAAGAAAGTCTTACGAACTCCTTCAAAAGCTAACTCTAAACTAGATTCCTTCCTTCCTTGATCTTCAATCCTTCAATCCTTCCTTCAAAACTTCAAAATCCCTCAGTTGCTGGATGCTCCAAGCATATGATGATCCGAAGATGGCTGAATTGTAGAAAATTCAACCCTTTATATAGGAGAATTATCTTCCAAAGATAAAATATCTTAAAAAGATAATTTCCTATAAAATATATCTCTCTCAAAATAAAGCATCCAGAAATAATATCTTCCTTCTAGAAATCCAGCCAAAAATATAAGATATCTTTTCTCCAAAACTAAAAGATCTCAGCCAAAAGTAAAGATCTCGCCGGCGACAAGGTATTCGCCTCGGTCGGGATGCTCCTTAAGATCACCTCGGTCGAGGTGGAACTGTAGCTGACCGAGGTGAATCTCAACTGAATGTGAAATCTCTCGAATCTGGTCCAAAGTAAATCTTCTTAATTATTTTCATGCTTCCTGAGGTCTTCTTTAAGCTCCAAAATGCAGCTCCAATGACTCCTTAGATCCATTTTAGCCCAAAACATGCCATTTTACCTACAATTACAACGAAACTAGGTGTAGACCTCGATTCCCGCAAAGGTAGATGAAACATCAATATAACCGCATAATATACATCCATACATGCAAATTATTGAAGATAAAACGTCTAAACTAGCCCCGAAATATAGGCAATAATACATGTTATCATTTAGAGAGATAAGATGTCTCATGGTGAGGCATCACAGTTTCCCCATGGAGTAGATGGGATGATGAGATGCCGCGACCGCATCTGTGTACCAGCTGATGTAGAGTTGAGACAGAAAATCTTACAGTGCACTCACTGCACACCTTACTCAATACATCTAGGTACGAGTAAGATGTACCACGAGGTGAGACGGTTATATTGATGAAGAAGTTTAAAACCGATGTAATTAGATTTGTGACACAATGTGTGAGCAGTCAACAAATCAAGATAGAGCAATACTGATCTGGAGATGAGCTCCATCCACTACTAGTGCAGTAGTGGAAGTGGGAGGACATCTCTATGGACTTTGTGACGGGATTGAGGCCCGGTAGGTATTTTGATGTTATCTGAATTGTCGGTGACAGATTAATGGAGTCGACACGTTTCATTCCTATCAAAGAGATGTGGCCAGTGAGTGAATTGGCAAAGGAGTACCCTAGACAGAGAGGGAGATTCCATGGTATACCAAGGACAATCATCTCTGATCGAGATGGGCGATTTACCTCGAGGTTTGATAATAGACTTAGACTACTTTGGGGACGAGTCTACACTTCATGACTGTGTTTCACCCCCAGACAGATGGTTAGTCATGGAGGACCATCTAGACCCTTGAAGATATACTACGAGTTTGTAAGTTGGATTGGGAACATGAATGGTTAGATTTCCTCCCATTAATGAGTTTATTATATAACAATGATTGACGTGCATCTATTGGGATGGCCCCTATGAGGCATTATATAGACATAAATGCCGTATATCTTTATGCTAGAATTGACCTAGTAGTAGTAGTGGCATAACCCCTGATCGGATTCGGGATTTTATAGTTCAAGTAACACTGATTGGAGGAAGAATGCTGACCGTACAAAGTCGCCAGGTATCATATACAAAAAAGAGGCGTCGACCTCTAAAGTTCAAGTGAGAGTTCATGTCCGGCTGAGAGCATCTCCACTATGAGACGTCAGACGTATTGGCATAGAAGGGAAACTAAGTTCCCAATATGTCGGTTTCCTGGAGATCTTGAACAGAATTGTGAAGACAACATAACGATTAACTTTGCCTATGAGGGTAGAGCGTGTTTACCCTGTGTTTCATGTGTCTCAACTGAGGGAGTATATATCAGATCCGAGACACCTTGTGAGTTATGATGATCTGGTGGTTGAGCCGAACAACATCTTTGTTGAGCATTCGATTACATTCCTAGAATGAGATATGAGACGCTTGCATTCGAAAGACATTTCTATATTGAGGATGTAGTGGTCGAGATGAGTACCTGAAGAGGTCACGTGAGAGATTGAGAATAGTATCCTGAGGAACTATCCAGAGTTTATGTCAGGACAGATCCATCCGTGGGAGCACGAGTAGACCTTAGTGCTATCTTCATGAATGATGTGCTTATGTGCTTATATGCCTTGATGTGTTTATTCCATGCTAGCTATGATGTGATTTATGATGTTAGTAGATCTTGATGTGCTAGCGTGATGTATGTCCTAGCTGGAGATGATTATTTCCTCCATGCTATCTGGGTACGATTTATATTTATGGCTGGAGATGGTTATTTCCTCCATGCTATCTGAGTGTGATTAGGATATAGCTGGAGATGGTTATTTCCTCCATGCTCTTGTGATGGATATTGTTTCAGTAGAGGTGTTATTCCTCCATGCGATGTTTATGAGTATGTTTTGGCTAGAGACGTACTTCCTCTGTGCCTTATGATGTGGTATGGAGAGAGATGTGATTCCTCTACACCTTTGGGTAGCGTTATGGCCCTGTTTTCTAGAGATGATGCATCTTCCATGAAAACTCCACCTTGATTATAATGTTTTACAAGTGTTGATGATGGAAGATTTAAACACAAATGTAGTAGTTTGATAAACTGACAATGTATTGATTATATTCTCGAGATGTTTGGTTGGTTTGAATTTAGTGCAGGACTTATTGAAGATTTCAAAGGCCTTGATATGGACTTCAAGGGCCTTGCAATATTATTCAAGGACACAAGAAAGATAGTGTTATACATAGGGACGATTTCAAAGGCCTTGAAGAAAAATATAGTTGCACGAAACAAGAATTCAAATTACAAAGAAGATTTTCCAGGAAAGATTTGCTCAACATAAAGATTTCAGTGAAGATCTTTTTAACCGAATATTAGAAGATCTTTTCAAAAGATTTTCTAAAACCAAAAAAGCATCAAGATTTCTTCCCGTTCGGTTCAACAGAAAACGAGAAGATTAAGGAGCTGAGGAATCAACGTGTTCTCAAGAGATGAAGATCTATAACGTCTACCTCATCTCAAAATAGGAAGCGATCTTCATGGAGAAGAAGATTCATCTTCAAACGGTCATTTTTCCAACGGCTTGAAGACCTCTCCATAGAAGAGTATAAATGAAGATAGTGATTGAAGAAGAAAGATAGAAGCTTACACGGAAACATCGCTACGTTTCCAAACGGTCATCTTTTCTAAATTTTTTTATCCCCTTAGAGAGATATAAAACACAAGAGTTCCATTGGAAGATCTAAACAGTGTTATACTAGAGTGTGCGTTACTCTGCAAAGTAACTAGGCTATTATAGCTAGGTGAAGAGTTGAAGCTAGATCGTAGCATTGGCTACAGTGAGAGAATAAGGGGATTTTTTCTAGTTTGTATCTAGGACTCTTTGAAGATGATAATAGATAGTTAGATCCTAAGGCTATACCCTGGGACGGAGAGTAGGCTATTTAGAGCCCAACTTTGTAAACATATCCTCGTGTTGATCTTTTACAATCCGCACTATATCTCTCTATTGTGAATAACTTTGTTTTGCAGGAGCACAAAGTCAAGACCCTTGAAAGTTGTTTCAAAGTACTTGAAATCAAAGTTTCATAAAGAGCTCAGATCTACATCAAGGTCCTTGAAAAGAGTTTCAAGGCCTTGACATTGGGTTTGCGAAAAGTTCCCATACTCTATTCAACCCCCCTTCTGGAATATCTTTTAACCTTTTTATTTCACCTACCGGTTCTTCAATTGGTATCAGAGCTAGACTCACGTATATTGATTTAACCATCAGTGAGACTAATCATGAATCATTTAGGTGATGGTGGATTTGCTCAAGGAAGATCCTCATCTCGACCACCACTCTTCCGTGGCAACAACTTTGCTCATTGGAGAGCACTCATGCGTATGCTCATTATTGACCAGGAAATGGAGCTTTGGAGCATCATTCAAAATGGACCTAATGTTCCAATGACAACGGTTGAAGATGTCCAAGTCCCAAAGAAGGAAGCTGACTTCACACAGGCTGACCTGGACAGTGTGTCAAAGAATTACAAAGCAATGAACCTACTATACTGCGGATTAGACGCCATTGAATTCTACCGCATCTCATCATGCAAGAGTGCAAAATAAATATGGGACAAGTTTGTTGTCACATACGAGGAACAAGTCAAGTGAAGAAAACAAAGATTAGCATCTTTCTCAAACAATATGAGCTATTCAAGATGAACCCAAAATGAAACAGTCAATGAAATGTTCACCAGATTCACTGAGGTCGTGAACAACTTGGACTCACTAGGAAAGATCTTCACAAATGAAAAGAAAGTTAGGAAGGTTCTAAGGAGCCTACCCAAAGCTAAGTGGGGACCAAAGATGACTGCTATTGAAGAAGCTCAGAATCTCACAACTCTTCCTCTTGATGACCTCCTTGGAAAACTCATCACATAAGAAATGGTTCTTGGTGAAGAAGATGGAGAGCTCCCATCCAACTCCAAGAATTTGGCATTAAAATCAAGAAGAGATGAATTACCATCTGACGAAGAGGATAGTGATGACGATAATGAAGAAGATGCAATTGCCATGATCTCTAAGGGACTTGTGAGAATTCTCAAGTTAAAGAAAGAATCTATAGAGAATATCCACGAACATCAAAACCCCGAGGTAAGTTTTCTAACTCTAACAAGAAAACTAGAGTGCTGACTTGTTTTGAATGTGGTGAAACAAATCATCTTGTGAAGGATTGTCCACAAAAGAAGAGGACCAACTTCAAGAAAAATGATCGAAAGAAGAAAGTTATGGTTGCTTCATGGAGTGATTTAGAATCATCAAATGAATCAGAAAATGAGAAAGAACAAGCAAACTTATGTCTTATGGCCGAACATGAAGAAGACTCAAATATATATATAGACAATATGGTAAGTACTATTTTGACTCAACCTGAATATGATCTGAAATAATTCCTTAAAGACATTATCATATGTGATAAAGAGCATAAAATAAGGATAAGTTCTTTACAAGAAAAGCTCATTGAACAAGAAAAATAACTAAGTAAAAAGTCTTTGGAAATTGAAAATCTTAACACTGAAAAAGTGGACCTTGATGATAATATCAAGGCCTTGGAATCAGAAAATATGATTCTCAAGGACAACCTCTCCTCTCTCCATCGACGCTATATCGATCTAGAGAAAGAGAATGTTGATCTTACTTTAATGTGGCAAGACTAGTAGGATGCACTTGTTAAGTTCACTCGTTCAAAAGCTAATCTTGAAAGAATGATGGGCGAACAACAGTCCTCTCTTAACAAGAATGGTATTGGTTATCATAGGAGCTTTCCTCGAAAATCAACTACCACTTTTGTCAATGCCAAAGGAAGTATTCATATAACTACTTGCTTTTACTATTGTAAAAAGGGTCATGTTAAATCACCTTGTCCTTATAGAAGAAATGATCCTTATATCATTAGAAACACCTATCCTTTATGTTTAAGGAAACAGGTCAAACAAATCTAGGTTTCTAAAGGTACAAGACTACCAAACATGATCGAACCTGAATATGAACCAAAATATGCCATTTGGTCGATCCGGAAAGGTTGATGTTTATTGTTTTGCTGGATATTAAAAAGGTAAAGGAGCATATATGGATATTAGATAGTGGCTGCTCTAGGCACATGCGTGGAAAAAGCTCTTTATTCTACGATTTAAAGAAGCAATCATCTAGACCATTATGCTTGGTGATAAAGGAAAGTGTGACATTGTTGGCATTGGTAAAATATGTTATAATTCATCTAATTTTATTGATGATGTTTATCCGGTTGATGATTTGAAATATAATTTGCTAAGTATTTCTTAAATATGTGATAAAGGCAATAAAGTTATGTTTGATTCATATAAATGTGAGGTTCAAGACAAAAAGACTGGTGAAGTGGTGCTTACTGCTCCTAGATGTAATAATGTTTATTCCATGAGTACTAACCAAGTTTCAAGAACTAAGCTAAAATTTCTAAACGCCTTAACTGATGATCCAAGGCTTTGACATAGAAGGCTTGATCACGTAAGCATGCACACCATGCAGAAGTTACTTACAAAAGATTTGGTATGTGGTTTGCCAAACCTAAATTTCAAGGTTAATGATCTATGTAAGGCTTGTACACAAGGTAAACAAACAAGAGGCTCATTCAAATCTAAGAAAGATGTAAGTTCTTCTCGACCCATTGAACTATTACATATGGATCTTTGTGGACCTATGCGTATCAAATCTCCCAGAGGCAAGCAGTACATCCTTGTTATAGTGGATGATTTCTCTCGTTTCATATGAATTTCTTTTCTACGAGAAAATTTTGAAGCATTATTTGAGTTTTCAAAATTGTGTAAGGAGTTACAAACTTTGAAAAACCTACCAATCGTTTCTATTAGAAGTGATCATGCTAGAGAATTTGATCAACTAAAGTTTGATTTGTTTTGTTCAAAATATGGTATTTCACACAATTTTTCAGCTCCTAGAACTCCTCAACAAAATAGAGTTGTGGAACGTAAGAACCGCACTCTTGAGGACATGTCTAGGACAATACTTTTAGAATACAATTTGCCAAAAAGTTTTTGGGATGAAGCAGTAAACAATGCAAATTATATTTTGAATAGATGTTTAATTCACCCTATTTTGAAAAAGACTCGTTATGAACTCTTCAAAGGAAGAAAACCTAATATTTCATATTTTAAACCCTTTGGATGTACTTGTTTTGTTCATAATAATGGCAAAGATAACCTTGGGAAATTTAATGCACGTAGTGATGAAGCAATATTCATTGGATATGCTTCAAGTAGCAAAGCTTATCGTGCATATAACAAACGTACCAAAGTTGTAGAGGAAAATATTCATATTATTTTTATGAAAGCAATGATGGTACTTTGAGTGAAAGTTTTGCATATCTAAATTTGAATCAACGAGAAGATCAAAATTCGGATGAAGAGGAAGATCCTAAAGATCAAGATAAGAATATGCAGGAAAAGATTCAAGATATTGAAGAAAACCCTCAAGACCTTGAAACACACCTTCAAGACATTGAAACAGAGAACTGTGATGTCAAAACTCATTTCAAAGGCTTGAAACTCAACTCCAAGGCCTTGAGATTGGATCCAAGGGCAATATATCAACGGTACCTGAATCTAGACAAACATATGAGGCTCAACCTTCTGGATCTGCTCCATCAGTTAAAAGAAGAAAAGTTCAACATTCTTCATATCATCTACAAGAGAATGTGATCTCATATCCAAATGGTGGAGTTCAAACTAGATCTAAAGTGAACAATCTTTGTGCCTTCTCCGCTTTTGTATCCCTTGTCGAGCCAAAGAATTACGTCCAAGCTCTTCAAAAACCTTATTGGATCATTGCCATGCAAAATGAATTGAATGAATTTGAGAGAAACAAGGTATGTACTCTTACTTCAAGACCAAAACATCAATCAGTCATTGGCACGAAATGGGTCTTTCGGAATAAGCTGGATGAAAGTGGTAAAGTCATTGACTGACGGTTTTTCTATGGTCGTCTATACCCAATCAAAAGTAAATCCCGACATAGCATTAAAAACAAGTATAGTGGTTAAGTAAGGGTCGAACCCAAGAGAGTTAAGGTGTTTTAGATGCAATTATCGATTATAGTAACAAGTAACAAGGGGGGGGGGGTTGGTTGAATTCATGCACACAAAAACTTATGAACACCGATTAATGCGACAAGTAAGACAATGATGAGTGAATCTACACTAGGTTGATTCTAAGCATGCAATTGCTACTTTGGTGAGTTCCTTTTACAAGTTCTCAAGTAATCTCCCGTCTTGATCATATATATGTGTTAAGCCAACCGGCATCAACACAACTTAACAGGTTAGTGTTCCGTAAACCTACAAGAACAAATAACAAGTTAGCTTTCAAACAAAGACTAAGGGATATAAAGAGAAGATTAAAACCGTTAAACTTATCTTTATATTTGTGTTCCTTTTCTTTAAGTAATTACAACCCGTTATTACTTAAAGTTGCTACTAGATTAAAGACCCGAACCCGGAACCTATTAATCCTAGTTATTTGCATGCACTTTAGAACCTAAGGTGATCAATCTCAAGCAATAGTAAACATGCAATTAGACAATGGAGATCAAGGAAACACAAAGCATTACTGAATGAAAACTTATATTAAAAAGAACTTACAACCAAAGTAACAACGCAACTTCAAACCAACCCAATGTAGCAAGGGAGTTAGCAACTCATTACAAAGGTAGCAAGAGAATCTAAGTGGATAATTTATTGGATAAGAAGATGGATCATTCTAGAAATCAACCAAGGACTATTTATACTACAAAAGACACTAAATAGGAGTAAATGGCCGGCCTAAAACAACCACCTTTAATGCCATAAAGGTAGTGTAAACAGCCGGAGTAAAGCTTATGACGTTAAACCGCAGGGGCCGTGAATACAAAAACGCTTGGTCTTCTTCATGGCCGCAAGGGCGGCTAGACAATTCCGCTGGGGCGGATCTTCAATGCTCTTCAAACGTCTGACCTTTCGACTTCCTGACGTTTCTGATGCCAACCCGCCGGGGCATCCCTATGTCAACGTAGGGGCGGTGACACAGCCTCTTCGTCTTCCAGCTCCTAGGTTGAGGCGCAAGCAGGGGCGCAGTAGAAGGCGCAGGGGAGCTGGTCTTCGTTTCTTCAGGGCAAGTCACCGTAGGGGCGCCAAGGAGTGGCGCAGGGGCGGTGACACACTTCATGCCGGCGCTGGCGAAAGCGCAGGGAGCGCTCCGGTGTAAGACGTCACCCGTAGGGGCGGTGGCAAGACTCCGCTGGGGCGGTGAGGCAACAGAAGCTTTGCTTCGTGAACGATCTTCACTCCTAAGTGCTTATAACTCCTTCCTTAGCTTCTTTTAGTCTTCTTCTTCTGGAACAAGGAGTTAGTAGCATAAACCGACATAATTGCAATAAAAAGACTTTAAAAACTATCCTTAATGATAGTGATTCCATCACCTATCAAACTCCCCCATACTTAGACCTTTTACTCGTCCCCAATAAAACAAATGACAACAATTAGCCTCCAAGGCCTCAGGAAGCATGGGTAAGCAAGAAAGACAATGAAAACAAGAGAAAAGCCAAGAAATAAAGAAGAAAAAGAGAGAAAATGTGAGAAAAAGGGAGAAACTACCATCCTTATTGCTCCAAGAGTGACCTACCTGGACAACCTCCTTATGACTCCCCTTCTTATGTCGCCAAACGCCAGAAGGGAACCCTACACTCGGTGTCGCTCATTTTGCCAAGGCGCCCTTTCGGGTTTTCACCTTGCCACTCTTCTTCTTTTGATGATCTCACTTTAACTCACATCCCTCAAGTCCAATTTTGCACCAACCTAAGGTTGGTCGGACTACCTTCTTTTTGCGTAAACCTCCCTTTCGGGTTTTCAGTTTATCCAAGGATTTCATGCCTCTTTTCATTTTCTTTGGATTTTTTTTGAATATGAAACTGAATTCCAAATAACTTAAACTCAAAACAAAACAACTCAAAACAAGTAGACATGACACTGTACAAGCAATGATATGTCCCTCCCCCATACTTGAAGTACACTTTGTCCTCAAAGTGGAAATGAGTCAAAGATAAATGTGGGAAAGGGAAGAGAAATGTACCCCTCAGTGGGATGGTCCGGATGGACCACCAGGACCCTCCTCCGGTGGGTAAGGAAAATGTTGGAAGAAGTGTTCCTGCCGGCGGTAGAGTGTGTCGATGCGGTCCTCTTGAGCCTCCATCCTCTCTCTAAATGAAGTCTCATAGCTAGCTTGCCAAGCCAGCTGTTGAGTCTCCAACTGCTGCTGATGAGCCGCCTGCCAAGTATCCTGACGGCGGTCGAAGGCAGTGGTCATGGAGGAGGCGAAGGTGGACTGCCACGCCTGCTGCTGCTCAAGCATGGACCGCTAGTACTCGGTCTACCATGCCTGGTGCTGTGTAGTCAAGGCTGCCATCTGCGCCTGCAGACTCTCCATGGCATGACTGTCGTGTGCTGTAGTCGGCATCTCCTCATCAGTGGCGGGGCCCGGCTGGAGCCTGCTGTGTATCTCCCAACAATATCCTCCTGAGGCCGTCATGGAGGAACATGGTCAGCTGGTACGTACAAATCGGAGAGCGCATCTCCCAATGGAAGTCGTCGGGGGAGGTATGTGATGTGACTCTCATCTTCTAAAGAGAGCCAAAAACGGTTCTCCCCTGTCTCTCCTGAGGAGCCTGCACCTCCTCAACATACCCTCCGTATAAAGTGGGGCCTCCAGTCCGTCCTCCAATGCAGCGATATCCATAACCTGTGCAGATAACAAGGAGATGATCCCGCCTCCCACAATGTCTTGTGGCTCATTCTTCCTAATCCGCTTAAAAGCGGTAAGGAAGAGGTATGGCCAATCTAGTACCCAGTCGTTCGTGGAGAGGCAGGCGTATAGCAGTGGAAGGTCCTTAAGAGCAACCTTATTCTCCTCCTTGTGTCCACAGAAGACACTCATAAGTGAATTTGTTGGAGTACTCACCCCCTGCATGAAACTCAGACCTGGTGGCGTGTACGGGTCAATCGTAGTAAAAAGCAAGGAATTCCAAGGGTCGATCACAGGGACTTAGTGAAATAAAGTCCAATTACGGTATGCTATGTAAATACTAACCACAAAAGCAATTAAAACAATCAAAGATGATAAATAGTCAATAAAGGAAACATGCAATTCTAGGGATTAAAGCATCTAGTTGTGGTTCCAACTCAAGATCTAAAGATAAGCGGACAAAGCTGAGGTTTTTGCATAGGGAAGGTGTTACTGAAGTGGAGTAGATCACCGGGTAAGTCTCACTACTCACTAATCCAAAACTGTAACTCCTATTACCGGGTAAGTCTCAAGGAATTAAGATAAAGAACTATAACATCAAACTAACACACCATCTAAGGGAATATAATCAACCTTTACCGGGTAAGTCTCAGGCTAACTCACAAAGGTGGGATGAAAGTACACTCAAACCCCAATAAAGGATAAACCTTTATTACCTACACTTATGATCTTAGGTACACAAACTAAGGAATTACCGGGTAAGTCTCATCCTAAGCTTGCATTGAACCAGGAAAGGTGTAATAAGAATAGGATTTGACAAACTCTAACGCTTAACTCTAAGTTTCGGATCAGATAAGTCACCTCGGTCAGCCAAATTCCACCCCGGCCGAGATGTTCATCGACTGAGCGAGATGCTTAGGGTTAAGGTTAAAGACTCGAACTTTCAGGGTCCTACTGTGATCAAGATCATTCTATCATTGTTTTTCCTACAACCTTCAGCCAATCACCCTAGAATCATACAAGGAAATTAGCCACTCATCATCATGAAAGCAATAATCAAATATATGGGAAGAAGGTGAATATTTGAACAAAAAGAATTTAATAAAAAGACTTCAATAACTGAATCAAATATCACAACAAAGCGTTCCTTGGATAGAAATCCAACAAGGCAAGACAACAAGGAAGAGAATCTAAGATAATCTTACAAAACCCTTCAAAAGCTATAAAAGCTACAATCTTCAATCTTTCTTCAACCTTCAAAAAGGTTCTTCAAATCTCCCAACTGGAGTATGGCTGCAGCGGTGTATAAACCCTGATCGGTGGTATAGCATGTATATGCGGGGATATCGATTTGTGGAAAATCCAACCCTTTTTATAGGAAAATTACTCTCCAAAGATAAGATATCTTAGAAAGATCTCTTCCCATAAAAATAGGTAAAATATATGATCTAGTATATCTTCTTCCTTCCAGGAGCCAAGCCCAAAAATATAAGATCTCTTTCGAAAGATAAAAGATCTCAGCCAAGAATAAAATATTCTCGCCGCGTCCCAGGTGTTCGCCTCGGTCGAGTCGGCTCCCCTGGATCACCTCGGTCGAGGTGAATCTGTGGTCAACCGAGGTGAGTCACAACTGAATGTGAAATCTCTCAAATCTGGTCCAAAGTGAATCTTAAATCCATGGCTATGCTTCCTGGATGTAGCTCCAATGACTCCATAGCTCCTTTTGCTCCTTTTTGATGCAAAACGTGCCATTTTACCTACGATTACAACAAAACTAGGCGTAGACCTCGATTCTCGCAAAGGTAGATGAAATGGTAATATAATCACATAATATACATACAAACATGCAGATTATTGAAGATAAAACGTCCAAACAAACCCCAAAATATAGACTATAATTCATGCTATCAAAATACCCCATACTTAGCCCTTGCTTGTCCCCAAGCAAGTTCCGCATATAAAAGGCAAGATAGAATGGATTATAAGTCAAGAAAATCAATGAAAAAGTCTTTCAAAACATTTTTATGGTGTGCTACAATCATAGATCACTCTAAGAGAATACTTCATGGAATCTAAAATCCAATATATGATTAAAACATTTTATAAATATAAGAAAGTTGTTCATCTTTGCATAAAATCATAGAATGCATAATAAGTCATAATTATCGAAATTAATCATGCATAATCTAGTTTAAACCACTATGTCAATCAACAAGCTCGAGGTCTCAAGGGCTTCCCAAAAGAAAGGTCAAGAAACGTGTAGGGTAGGGATGTATGTAAGGTAATGTGGTGCTAGAATCCAGGAAAAGGATGTACTTCACTTTCACTTTGACTTGCAACATCTTCCACCAATAAGCTTTGCTTATTTCACACTTTTTCTTTTTACTTTACTTTTTGGGATGCATGGACAGAGGTGCACAATAACCGAAGCCTAGGAAATCAGCAATCATCAATTTCTTGAGATGCATCAAACCCTTGATGCACATACCATGACCCGTTAGGAATATCGCTCAATCCGACTTTGGCAAGACACAAACACCCGACTATGTGAATGGTGCCGAGTTACTCATCTTCATGATTGACTTCCCTAAACCTATTATTACTTTCTAACACTTTCACTTCCAGCCAACTTCTCAACTTTAACTTCACTTGCTTCCAAATCCCGAATAGGTAAAGGGAGGCAAAATGTATATGAGGGGCTAAGCATGATCAAGAAGAAGAAGAGAGAAGAATGAATTGCCTTGGTCTTTCCAGGAAGAAAGTGAGAAAACTTATCTTGCGGTGTCAACCTTCAAATTCAACATAATTTGGATAAAAACAAAGTATTAAACATGCCAATAATTTCAAACAAAGCATTTAGCAACTTAAACATATTATAAAACCTTTCAAACACATAAAGAAATTTAAAACCAGTCAGTAAACAAAATCTTCACTGAGATCATATCCAGATAAGAAGCACAAAAATCGTTTCTAAAACTCTCAGTTAACCTACCTCGGTCGAGGTGTTCTTAGGTCAACCGAGGTGAAACACCTCGTTCGGCCAGAACTCCACCGGTCGAGGTCAAAATTTTTTTTTTTAAACTAGTTTTTTTTATCAGTTTCGACGTTTTTCTCAATTAAATAACCTGTAAGTATGCATGTAGTCCCAAATAAACACATAGATGCAAAAGTGAAGCATAAATATAGATAAATATCCGGTCAACTAGAGTCATACATCGAATAAATGTCAAATACATCAAATAAAACGCCCCATACTTGGGACACACTGTCCGAGTGGGTCAAAATAAGTCTAAGAAATAAAGTACTCACCGGATAAATAGCTAAACTGCATAAAAATAAGAAAGAAAATCCTGCAGCTCTCAAGAATCCCGATCCGGTGGTGGTGGTGGCATGTACGGATACTGAGACGGGTCGAATGGATAACCCATAGCCTACTGGAAATGGATCTCCATCATCCTGCGCTGATAGTGCTGTCCCTCGAGCATCTGATGAGTCCAACTGTCAATCTGTCGGTGCTGGGCAGCAAACCTCTCATGCATGTCCATAGTGAGGGCAACATAAGAGTCTATCATCTGATCCGTCAGATCATCGATCCGACGATGAGCCTCAGGATCTCTGTGTCGGCGTGCTCTACGCCTAGCAGGTCTCGTAGGTGATGCAGCAGGTGCAGGCTTAGTATCCTCATCATCCAGATCTATAACTGGTACGCTCGTCCCTGCAGTATCTGTCCTTGTATCCATCGGAATTCCACCCTCTCTGTCATCAGCCGTCTCCTCGTCATCTGCCTCCTCCTCAGCTGGGGCAGCTGCTGCCTCTCTGTAATCCTCCATCAGTGGAGCCCAAGCGGTCTGCCAATAATGAGGGTCAAAAATAGTAAACTGGGCAGACCACCTGATCCCCTGTGGTGCAGTCAGCTCCCACGACATAGCCACGTACGGTGTAGTCAGACCTCGGGGAACTAGAATCCGCCGAGTGATCATCTCTTGTAGCCCAAGCGGCTTGGCAGCCGCCACCATCATGCAAGCGCTGAGATCCATGTCTTGATAACTAGCGATGTGGGTGACAAGCCCTCCGCAGCAGATGTCTCCCTTTGCCTTGACTTTGATTTTGTGCAGATCCTCTGCCAGCATCAAGCCAAAGTCCGGGATACCCCCAGTAACCATGCAGTATAAACTGAAAAACTCTCCCTGTCGGATCTTCTGGGGCGTCTCAATACGCGCCAGAAGTGTCTCACTGAAGATCCGGTGGGCTAACCTAAAGGCTAAGTGGAAGATGACCTTCTCCCTGGAATCTCTAGGGCGCCATCTGTCTGCATGCTCAGTAATGTGGGCAATATGTCCCCAAAACTCCGTAGCTACAGATCGGGAAGGGAAGTCAACAGCAGTGGGCTCAGGAAAGCCAAAAATCTCTCTCCAGTACTCTAGTGGCACTAAGAAGTTCCGGTTCATCAACCGGTACTTCACAGATCGCTCTGTGGGAAGGTAGGTGAAGGAGCTAATGAACTCTAAGGTGGGCTCCAAATAGGCTGGGGCTCAGATCTCAATAAACTGATCCAGCCTTACTGTAGAAATCATCCTCCTAAGGTCTCCGTCTACCTGGAGGCAATCAAAAGCAGACACGTCCAGGAAGCGAGGTGCAATCACTGGACGGCCGGAAATACGGTCATAATCGACCTGGTGTCGCTCATGGATCACCGGTCGATAAGGTCGGGAAGAAGAGGAAGAAGGGGAAGGTGAGGATCTATCTCTGAGGGCAAGGCGTCGGTCGGAACTCATTTTCAGAAAATCACACTGTCAGGTCACCTCGGTCAACTGACAACTCTCAAGAATCACCTTTGCCGAGGCACAGAACGACTAGACCGAGGCGGAAAACTGGATTCTAATTCCTTCTGAAAATTCAGTTCTTTTCCCCCAAAATCACTACAACTGCTTCCTATGGGGTACTTAAGCCTTTTCTCAGCAAATGCAAGGGCAACAAAAGCCCAAATCGAAGCGAAATCGGAGAGGTAGAGTTTCGGTTTTGTTTTACCTCGTTCAGCCGAATCGGTTCGATTTTCTTGCAGATCGATGATGCACTGGGATCCTTTAAGCCTTAATCGCAGTTTGGAGACAGAAATCTTCGAAAACGAGCAAGAATCAGAGAAGCGAGGTGAAACTGTCGCCGCGGTCGAGGGAGAAGAGTAAAGTGAGGAGAGAGAAATCTTCGCCTCTTTTATACCCTTTTCTGGAACTGCTGTCACCTCGGTCAAGATGGTCTCGACTGGACCGAGGTGGTTCTTCAGAAAACCCTAGTCGCCTCGGTTGCTCAAGAATCATCTCGGTCGAGGTGCTCTGACAGCAACCGAGATGCCTCAGTCGAACTTCGTCTTCTCAAATTCTGGATCTTCTGTCCTTCCAGTTATGCTCCTTCCTTAGATGTCTCCTGTTATCTGTCTAGAACGCCAAAAACAAAACAAAGTAAAGCAAACTATCTAAGCTAGACTAGAAAAAGGGAAAAGAAAGCAATACCTTGGGTTGCCTCCCAAGAAGCGCTTGGTTTAAGGTCGCTAGCTGGACCATTCTCCATAGAATTACTCAATGTACTTTGAACACCATGGAGTGCTCATCACATCCATCATAAAATTCTTCGAAAAAGGTTCCGGTTCCTAATTTCACCGGCAAATGGTAAGATCTCCCACGTACAAGCTTGTACGGTTTGATTCTCACCGGAATCCTTCTAGCCTTCCTGCACTTCAATGGGACATAATCTAGCCTTGCGTCCCATCCTTTCCTTGATCGAGAAAACAACTTCTCGAGAATCCTAGTAGCTTCCCCATCTTTAGCATGGGGATGGTACAAGGTCCTTAGCATGCGAGGGACCCCATACTTGAACAAGAGACACTTCATCGCCTTAACGGTGTAGTGCTTGCAAACTCCACTCCTTATAATCCAAGGAGTATCTTCTTCCAACAATTTCAAGGGAGGTTTCATCTTGATCTTAGGAGGTTTTTTCGGAAGAGACCTCCAACTCTCCGGTGCATTCCTGAAAAATTCAGAAATTTTAATAGGGATTTCAAATGAAGTAGGAGAATGTACCTCGTAAAGTTCTCCAAAGCTTGAGACAAGTTTCATGTTGGGTTGATATTCCACACACGAAATCCCTCCCAACTCAGCTGATCTTTCTTCCACCTTGACCACAATCTCAGTAATTTTGCCAAGGTTCTCCGTATCTTGCAGTTCTACAGATTTTTCCTCCACCTCGGCCGATCTCTCTTTCACCTCGGCCGAGGTCTCAACAGTTAGATCGAAATCTTCCAACTCTTCTTCTCCCTCAAAAGCTTCAGGAGAAACTTCTGGTTTGATTGGAGGGGTGCTTGGAACTTGCAGCACTTCCTTATGCTCCTCTTCCGGCTTAGCATAGGATAGGGTGCTTTCCTTGAGCTCCTCCACCTTCTTTATCAACCTCTCCCATCTTGATTCAAGAGAATATTCAAGGGGTTTCTCACAAATCTTTTTAGGGACATTCAGTTCATCCCATATTGCAAGTTCATGCTTAATAGCCTCTTCTCTTTCCCATTCATTGTTGAACCAATAGAAGGAGTACTTCTCCTCCAAGTATTCATAATGGTCCGCCCTAGCACTTTGCCTTGCTATCCAGGCTGGATCAAATGTAGTCATCGGAAATCCTGAAAACTACAAAACTCATAGAAAGAGTAGTTAGTAGCAACAGGGGCAAGTGCCCCGAAAGCAAACCGCAACCGGCTCGGTCTAGACCAAGTCCCCGACAACGGCGCCAAAAACTTGTTCGCTCCAAACGGTGTGTGCAAGCTTTAAATTTATAACCCTAGATGTAAGCTTAAAACAAGGATGCGAACCCGCAGTGTACGGGTCAATCGTAGTAAAAAGCAAGGAATTCCAGGGGTCGATCACAGGGACTTAGTGAAACAAAGTCCAATTACGGTATGCTATGTAAATACTAACCACAAAAGCAATTAAAACAATCAAAGATGATAAACAGTCAATAAAGGAAACATGCAATTCTAGGGATTAAAGCATCTAGTTGTGGTTCCAACTCAAGATCTAAAGATAAGCGGACAAAGCTGAGGTTTTTGCATAGGGAAGGTGTTACTAAAGTGGAGTAGATCACCGGGTAAGTCTCACTACTCACTAATCCAAAACTATAACTCCTATTACCGGGTAAGTCTCAAGGAATTAAGATAAAGAACTATAACATCAAACTAACACACCATCTAAGGGAATAGAATCAACCTTTACCGGGTAAGTCTCAGGCTAACTCACAAAGATAGGATAAAAGCACACTGAAACCCCAATAAAGGATAAACCTTTATTACCTACACTTATGATCTTAGGTACACAAACTAAGGAATTACCGGGTAAGTCTCATCCTAAGCTTGCATTGAACCGGGAAAGGTGTAATAAGAATAGGATTTGGCAAACTCTAACGCTTAACTCTCAGTTTCGGATCAGATAAGTCACCTCGGTCAGCCAAATTCCACCCCGGCCGAGATGTTCATCGACTGAGCGAGATGCTTAGGGTTAAGGTTAAAGACTCGAACTTTCAGGGTCCTACTGTGATCAAGATCATTCTATCATTGTTTTTCCCACAACCTTCAGCAAATCACCCTAAAATCACACAAGGAAATTAGCCACTCATCATCATGAAAGCAATAATCAAATATATGGGAAGAAGGTGAATATTTGAACAAGAAGAATTTAATGAAAAGACTTCAATAACTGAATCAAATATCACAACAAAGCGTTCCTTAGATAGAAATCCAACAAGGCAAGACAACAAGGAAGGGAATCTAAGATAATCTTACAAAACCCTTCAAAAGCTATAAAAGCTACAATCTTCAATCTTCCTTCAACCTTCAAAAAGGTTCTTCAAATCTCCCAACTGGAGTATGGCTGCAGCGGTGTATAAACCCTGATCGGTGGTATAGCATGTATATGCGGGGATATCGATTTGTGGAAAATCCAACCCTTTTTATAGGAAAATTACTCTCCAAAGATAAGATATCTTAGAAAGATCTCTTCCCATAAAAATAGGTAAAATATATGATCTAGTATATCTTCTTCCTTCCAGGAGCCAAGCTCAAAAATATAAGATCTCTTTCCAAAGATAAAAGATCTCAGCCAAGAATAAAATATTCTCGCCGCGTCCCAAGTGTTCGCCTCGGTCGAGTCGGCTCCCCTGGATCACCTCGGTCGAGGTGAATCTGTGGTCAAACGAGGTGAGTCACAACTGAATGTGAAATCTCTCAAATCTGGTCCAAAGTGAATCTTAAATCCATGGCTATGCTTCCTGGATGTAGCTCCAATGACTTCATAGCTCCTTTTGCTCCTTTTTGATGCAAAACGTGCCATTTTACCTACGATTACAACAAAACTAGGTGTAGACCTCGATTCTCGCAAAGGTAGATGAAATGATAATATAATCACATAATATACATACAAATATGCAGATTATTGAAGATAAAACGTCCAAACAAACCCCAAAATATAGACTATAATTCATGCTATCATAGCGGCCTGCCAAAACTCCATCAAATCAAGTGTCGGGATGGGTTCCCACCAGTCGTCGGAAGCGGCTATAGTCACCCCTAATGCCTCCTATAGCTGGGTGCAGTCCAATGTGTACTTTCTTTTGTTGAACTTGAATGTAAGTCCAACACACCCGTGGTCCACTGTTTCCATTTTGAAAGTGGCAATGAACTGGCAGCTGGGCTCGGGGTATGTTGGAGCACTCGTTATCAGAAAATCACCGAGCCCAGCGTTGTTGAGGAATTCCTGCATACTCTCCAACATGCCTAAATATTCCAAAGTGGGAACGTCTAGAAACCGGGTTGCATACACATCCCGACCTAGCACGATCCTATACCGTTCCTTCTCAGCTTCCGTCAACTTATACTTCCTCTGGTCTTCCATTACTTGCAGTTGAATAAGCAAAAGAATTAGAAATTTCAGAAAATAGAGAAAGAGACGAACCCTCTGTTGTGTTTTCCGCAGGGGCGGCTGAAGCAGACGCAGGGGCGGCAAGACGCAGGTGTGGGAGCTTGCAGGCGCAGGGGCGGTCGAAGAATAGAGGGCGATTTGGGAAGTTCGGCGAAGGTTGTGGTGATGGGGGCTGTTCCGGCGTCTTCCTTGCTGTTGCAGACGTCGCCGGAGGTGGAACAGTGGAGGGCGAGAGTGAGAGGTTTGAGGGGATGTTTGTGCGTGGTGGTGGTGAGGGCTAGTGTCACAAAGGGGGTGTTAGTCATCGGAGCCGGTGCAAGAGTGTTTGGACAGGATGGTGTGAGGGCTTCCGGAGGGCGTAGGGGCGTATGGAGGCGAGGTGGCTAGGTTTCGAAGGGTGAATGGAGGGGGAATGTAAAGGGCGGTAGATGTAGGTTATTTTTGGGAAGTGTATTTTTTTTCTTTCCTTAACAAAACCGCAGGGGCGGCGGTTGTCACCGCGGGGGCGGTGACAAGGAAGAGGGGTACGCAACCTCAACGCCGGGGGCGGCACTGAGGATGCGTGTCAAGGATGGCCGGCGCAGGGGCGTGGGATGCCACCGCGGGGGCGGTGGCCAGTATGTTGCAGACGCTGGCCCAGCGCCACCCCCGGCGCTGGGCAAGGGTGTCACCACGGGGGCGGGTTACCCAGCCGCAGGGGCGGTTTTCTTGACAGAAGCTCCTCTTCTTATTCCTTCAGGTTGCCTCCCGAATCAGCGCCTTTGTTTTATGTCGTTGGCTCGACATTAGGATTCTACCTCTTATGATTGAGCCTTGTTAGCATGAAATATTGCGATATCCTAGGCACTTATTTTGGTTGTTTTTCCCTTATTATTGTGTATAAGGATGAAGTTAGAAGCAATTGTTAGCTTGTTCGTCTATTTTGTCGATATGGATATCTACACTAACTTTGTGTTGATTGTAGGTGAAAAGGAGCTAAATAAGAGAAATTTTGAGAGAAAAGAGAGTGATCGATCATATTTGAGGATTAGGAACACATCAAGGAAGCTAAGGAAGGAGCTAGGATGAAGAATGTCATGACACAAAGGAAATTACAAGTATTTTACACTTCCACGCCCTGAATTACGGCCGTAGAAGAGTCCACGCTCTAAACCACGGCCGTGGATCTTGGCATCATGAACGTGGAGCACTCCAGTAGGTTACACGGTCTAAAGTACGGTCGTGGAAGTCACAAGACACCATAATCCTTTTCCACGCTCTAAACCACGGTCGTGGAAACCCTTGAGACCGTGATTTAGGCGATCTTTTAACGTGTCTTCATTTGCCACGTTATATTACGTAATGGCCCTGGACGGTTATTCTTTCTCGTCTTATAAAAAGGTCGGAAAAGAGAGTTTTGGAAATCCCTGCTTATCGCCGCTTAGACACCGCATACATCTCGCATCCACTTGGGGATAGACGGCCGTTTACTTTGCTTGGAGCATTTTTTGCCCAGGGTTGATTGAATATCGCCGAAGGGTTAGCCTCTTTCTTAGGTTTTGATATTGAAGACAGATTGACAACCCGTTCTTCATACTTACCTTAGATCATTGTGAGGTTTTGTGTTATATATTCTGAACCATTGAATATCGCTTCTTGTGTTTCGGATTTGAGAATTGGTTTTGAAGTTTATTCAGTATTCGAGGGTTTTCATCTTTCATTCTCTTTAAATTGAATATTGATATAATGACAATGGTTATTGGCTAAAACCCTTTAGCAATTCTAAGGTGAAGGGTTGATAGTTGTGGCTTAGATGATGATAGATCGATCGTAATTTGATTGGACCCTGAGAGTTAGAGAGATCTCGTCGACGAACCTAGATCACGACATGTTCTTGGGGTTCCACGGCCGTGGTTCTCAAGATCTGAACCCTAGTTTACAAACTTTGCTTTTACTTTGATCCAAGGTTAAAGATTAGCTTTAATCTAGTCTTGACTTGCCCTTTTCTAGGAAGTAGTGAGACTCATCATCCTCTATTTCGGTTTCGAGTGTCACAACCTTAATTGTTTTAGTTTATCTTGATCCTTGGGTTACAAGTTTGGGTATTTGAGTTTAATTCTTGTCTATAGATCCTTTCTTTACTGCAGCCTCAACAACCTTTATAGAGAGTGTCTTTAGATAAGTTATATAAAGTCTTGGAACTTCACCGTATATTGCTTTACTTTAGCATACCTTTGCAACTCTTGACTCTGTCCTTAGTTCTTTAGTATATCTTGAATCGATTGCCACAATTTGATACCTGGATCTTTAGGGTTGTTGTTTTCCCAATATTTGCAAAGCTTTACAACTTAATTGCTTGACAACTCGAAATTGGACTTTGTTTCACCAAATCCCTGTGTTCGATACTCTGGAATACTTGCTGATCTACGCCGATCCGTACATTGCGGGTTCACTTTCTTTTATTCTACTTTTATAAATTTGAGACTTGATTGCACGCATGTTTTAGGGCAAACAAGTTTTTGGCGCCGTTGCCGGGGATTTGGTCAAGACCAAACTTCGGTTTTCGGTTGTCGAGCTTGGGAGCTTTGCTCTTGTTATTTGATATCTCATGTGAGTGCTATTTGCAGGTTCTCTTAGGTATATGCGCAGGTCTAGATCCAACAAAGACCTCCTACCTTTTGATCCGGAACTTGAGAAAACCCTTAGGAAGAAAGCTACGGAAAGAAAGATGGCTGAAAATAAAGAGAGAGATTACCAAGCGGAGTTAGAGGAGTCTCAAGCTCAATATAGGTTGAGTGAGAAAGCTCGTAAGGAAGAAGCGGAGCGCCATCAATTCCAAATTGATGAGCTCAAAGCTATGATATTGGACATGAAGTTGGAACAAGGTAGTGCCAAGAAAAAGAAGGTCAAGAAGCCAACTAAGTCCATTAGAGTGGAATCATCCGATGATGAGGAATTCGATCCGGATATGCCGGAATTAAAGAAGATTGATCCAACGATCAATCCAGTCCGGGTTGATCCAATACCAGTCGCCATTCCTCGTGTCCCAGCTGGGGGTGCGAGAGTTGCTCGTGTAGAAGAAGAGCCAAGAACTCTTGGCCAAAGGATGGATCCGATTCACCAACCACGCCGTCTAGGTGTGAACTTTGATGCTGACAATATTCAGGGGTTTAGCTTTAACCCACAAGTTATTACCATCATTCGCCAAAGCCAATTTGGAGGAACGAGTGCTGAATCTCCACATCAACATTTATAGAATTTTAAGATTTTGATGGAGACAATGAAGCCAAAGAATGCAACCACCAACAATTACAAGATCAAGCCATTCTTCTTCTCTTTGAAAGGGAAGGCTTTATCTTGGTATGAAGCTCTTCCAAATGGAAGACTCAACACATGGGAGGATCTATCTTCGGAGTTCCTAACCATGTTTTTTCCGCCATCCAAGACAGCGGAGTTGAGAGGTAAAATCAATGCTTTTCTATGAGATCTAATGAAAGTTTGTTTCAGTCTTGGGAAAGATTTCAGGATTTATTATTGGATTGCCCACACCATGGCATTTCCAAGTTAGAGTTGTTGGAGATATACTATAAGGGGATGGATGTGGAAACACAATTTAAGCTCCAATCCCTTTCATGTGGCACATTCATGGACATGAGGGAATATGACGCTTAGGACTTCATTGAGAAGCAAGCCCGAGTCATTGAGAAGTACTCTCACCGGAAGGCGGAAGCTAACCGAGTAGAGCAGGGAGTGAAGCTAACACAAGTTGCGCAAACTCAAATCTTTTCTCTCAACACCGAGATTAAAGAATTGAAGGAATTCATCAAAGCTGGCTTTCAAAAGCCTAAGGAGCAAGATGTTGGTTATTTAGGAAACAACAATAACCATCATGGGAATGAAAACACCAATCGCAACAGCCGGAACAACAACCGGAATAATTAGAACAACAACAACCGGAATAGTAATTGGAACAACAATAGGAATTCAAACAACAACAATTGGCGTTCCAACCAACAACAAAATTCCGCTAATTCTTATCCCAGTTCAGGAAATTCACTAACTCCACCATCTTCTTCTTCCATTCCTTCGAAAAGTCAGGGGCAAGCATCTAATAGTGGAAGCACTTCGGGGAAAGAGAAGCTCAATCTTATGCTGGAAACGATCTTGGGAAAGCTTCAAGGGCTGGAGAATCACATCACTAAGGTTGATAAAGCTCAAAAGGTTTTAGAAAGCCAAATGTTCAGCAATGCTGAGGAAGTTCCTAGAAACCAAGGAAAACTTCCAGGAAAGACGGAGGATAACCCGAAAGGAAGGGTGATGGCTATCACAACTAGGAACGGAGCAACAACTACCGACCCGCAGCCTAAGTTTGTTGAAGTTCCCGTCGAAAAGAAGAAGGAAAAGGGGAAAGAGAAGGAAAACATCTACATTCCTCCTCCAGCTTACAAACCTCCCCTACCATTCCCACAATCTAGAGCAAGAACGCGTCTAGACAAGCAATTCGGTAAGTTCATTGAACTCATGAGCAAACTGCACATTAATATACGTTTCATTAATGCAATTGTAGGTATGCCCACTTATGGGAAGTTCTTAAAGGATATCCTCTCTAACAAGAGGAAACTGGAAGACTTTGGAGAAGTCAAGATGAGTTCGGAATGGTCGGATCTCATCAAAACGATGAAGGAAAAGATGCCCCCAAAGCTGAAGGATCCGAGGTCATTTTGTGTTCCAATTGGAGTAGGAGATGCCACATATGATGCATTATTTGATTTATGAGCAAGCGTTAGCATCATTCCGCTTGCCTTATGCAGGAAGATCGGTTTAGGTGAACCTAAACCGGTGAAGATGACATTATACATGGCAGATCGATCCATAACTCATCCCGTCGGTATCATTGAAGACGTCCCGTGTAACACCCCAAATCCGCGGGATATCGGGATGCTACGGGCGAGACCTCACAATGGGTCCCGACCCTTAGCCTGACAACAATTTCACCGGATCTTGCAACAAGGCACAAATAAAGGCCAAAACCGAAATACATTTTTATGCAATGTTATGAAACCCAACAATAAAAGAAAGGAAAGACTTCAGCCATCCTTACAACAACATCAACATAATATATAATAACAACAATACAAGGACTCCAAAACCCAACTCAACCTAAGATGTACGGAACCCCGGCTGCCCACTCCTCCGGATCACTCGGCCACATCCTATCCTGCACATCAACTACAACAATCGGTATAAAACCGTTAGCTCACATTCTAGGCATTATAAGAATAATATGGCACAAACACACATAGGAACACAAACACACAACAAGTTCATAAACATACACATCCGTTACTTATTATCTTTTTAGGTTATTCCATATCTAATTCATTCGTTCAAGTGTGACACGAGAGTCTTATAACTCTCGCCTCTGTCCCCGTGTAACCAACAGGAGTGTGACGGCGCCCAACCCGTATACCCTGAGGGAGTGATGAAGAAGCCCGCCCGTATACCGTGTATGGCCTGGTCGCAGAGATCCCCCCAGTCTCCCTCGGGAAACTGAGCGGTGATGTCACCGCCCGATAATAATAGTAACAATGGGCCAAATAATATATATAGTCAAGTAATCCTAATCCGGTTCCATGATCAAAAGCGATAAAACACACACCACCATAATATATCCAAATAAGGCATAGAAGCAGCTAAGTAAGTCCGAGGACTTACCTCGTCTCAAAGCTAAACGAAACCGAATCATTCTCCGAAGGAAAATAACCAAAGCCTGTTCAAGACAAGGCACGATAATCAATAACTAACCGATAAGTAGAAGCTTCAGCCTTCTAGTCTCACAAAACCTATATGAGGTCATACCCTAGCATGATAGGTCCAACTCCTAATCTCGAAGATCGTCCTAAGATCGTACCAAACATAACTCGACAAAAACTCATGAACTATCCAACAACCATACACGGTTCAAGGTCACTACTTTGCATTCCCACTAAGTTATGCTAGATCCAAACTAACATGATTCTACCACTAAACATAACTAGATCGAGGAAGAAGGATACTCACACGACGTCAAAAGACGGAAGACGACCTATGGATGTCGAGTTTGGATTCGATGGCCTTTCTCGGGCACCTCCGGACCTAAAACCAAAGCTAAACAAATTTAGCTTATATGCTAAATTTGAACGGAAGATTTAGCTTATATAAGTCTTATGGAAAACTCGCTTTTAAAACCAAGATTAAAACTCGTTAAAACTTCTTCCCGAGGCAATTATACAAATATGAGAATTTGGTCATAAACCGCAATTAATCTTTGAGCCATAAACCAAATTTAATCCAACAAAGGCATAATATATAGTATATAAATATAATAATGTTCCCCGTAATTAAAATTCAAGGTTAAAAACCGCTAACATGTTTTCCGGGGCAAATCCTACAATTTCATAAATATGGGACATCATCTTTTATTAAACATTGGGGCATTTTCTGAAAAATAACCCAACAAAGGGCATAAATGCAACTAACCAGAAATAGGGGTCAAAATTGCAATTATATAAAATATGGGCCACACCTTAAATAATCATAAAGAGAGGGGGCCCGATTTAAATCAACAAATAGGGTTTCTGAACCCTTGAAGGCTGCGGGGGAAGCAACTGGCCGTCTTGGCCTTCGGTGGCGCTGCAAGGCTCGAGGTGGGGCTCCTTGACGGCACTAGGGCGGCGGCGACGACGGCGAGCTCCGGCCTGAAGACGACAGTGGTCCCTGGGCGAGAGAGGGATGGTTGCAGATCCATGCTTGAATTGTGAAGGGACCTGCAGAGACGTCGATGGAGGAGATTTACGGAGGCGCTACAAGCTGGCACTCCGGGGCAGGGTTCAACGGCGACGGAGGTGGCGGGCTTCCTTCTTGGCGGTGGCGAGGTGGCCCTCGGTGGGATCCGGCGGCAGCGTTGCCCTTCCTCCCGACCGAAAAGAGCAGAGAGTGGGGAACAAAGAAAGAGGGCGGGGCTACGGCTTGTTGGTGCTCCGTTGGATCGAGGCGACGGTGTGAAGGTGGCTCGCCTTCCTTCCTGCGGTTCCCAGGGCTGCAACTCCTCTCCGGCGGCGTTGCAGCTTCTCAGTGGTCAAGAGTGAAACAGAGAGGGAAGATGGGGAAAGAATGGAAGGAGGGCAGGCTGGTGGGGAGATGGAGGCTGAGGGAGAGAGAGAAGCAGAGGGAGGAGATGTGTGGGTGAGAGATGAGGGTAGCATCATTAGCGTGAGAGGGAGATAGCGTGAGAGAGAGGTGAAGGTAGAGCAAAAGCCCCTTGGCCGGCCAACAGGACACGAGGAGACGGTCTCATCTGCTGGGAAGAAAAGGGGAAAGGGAGAGAGAGAGGGGGGAAAGAAAATAAAAATGAATAAATAAATATAAAAGGAAAAAGAGTAATCGAATATACTCGGTCAAAGCATTCAAAACGGGATTATCGGATCGGAGAATTTTTCCGAACTTTCCTCGTAAAATAAAACACGGAAAATATATGCCGATCTAATATATAAATAAACTCGCAAAAATATACTTTGGAATACAAAAACCATTCTCGCAGTTTATTCCGAGATTATACAATAATTTAAACATGGGGAATAAAAATATATGTATATATATATACTCGTATAATTTAATTTACGACGTAAATATCCTCGTAAAAATATTTAAGCTATAAAAATATCGATAAATCCGGAAAAATCAATATCACAAACGCGTCAAAAATTTGGGACGTTACATCAGATCCCCCTAAAAATAAGTTTCGTCCCGAAACTTGCTAAACGCGAAACTCTCAAACAACTCGTCTCGATAGCCGCTCGGAACACTACAATGTGGCAAGTACGGCCTCTAATCCAAAGTCTACTCGCACAGACACATCAAGACTCGAAGGTACACACACAAAGGAAATTCACATCACAAATCACATAAGCACAACTAGAAAGATCTCGGGACTAACCCGATGGTCTTATAGATGTCGCTAAACCTGTGTGAAACTCGATCAAAGATATTATCCTACGTCTTCTAGTTAGCCTCATCGTCTTCTCAGCTCGACTAGATCATTACAACTGACTACATGTCTCGAGTCATGTATGTACTCCCTCGACTGATGCGCATGAAACACCGGGTGAACACCCTCTACTCTTGGTGGTAACATCACTTGTAAGCCACTTATCCAACTCGCGCTAAGATCTCAAAAAGGTCCGATATATCGGAAACTCAAATTCCTTCTCGGGTCTTTTTCAATACAGTATTTCCATTATGTCCCACTTTTATTTTCTCTAACAAGAAGATCGGATTTTCAATATACACCGTTGGCTTTGGTTCTTGTCAAACCAAACTTTGTTGTTACACTTTCTCATATCTTGCCGAGAGTTCCAAGTAATGAAGGTAGTACTTTACTTCACACTGCTTCTACTCAAGAGACACGCATGCTATTACTTTCACATCGTTCCTTAATACTCCATTAAGACCTTGTCTAGGGGAACCGTTTGTACCCTTCAAATCCATCATACCACGAGACAATTTCAAAACATTTGTACCAATGAATCTCCTCTTAACTCTCAACATTTCTATTGCTATTTTTTTTTCACACTCAATACTTCATCGTCATCCGGAATAGGTTAGCCATAGATGGTGTTATACAACTTCTATCTTTACAGATTTGGTAAAGCTCAGCACACCTAAGAAAACTTGTAACTTCTTTTATATCTTTCGGGGTTTTCCATCCCGTGACAACTTGTCAAACATCTTCTCTCTTTTTCAAGAGTAGACCCCAAAATATCTCCTCCGGGCATCAGTAAGCCCATATTGAATTACTTCAATTCGTAGTGACCCTGGTTGGTTTGGAATGACGTAATTGCAATATCCAAGTCTCGAATTCTCAAACGGTGACAATCAAATCTTAGTTAATTTTAGAAGAAACTACCGACCCTTGCAATTGATCGAGTAGGTCCCCCCATTCGTTGTAAGGGATCCTTGTCCTTCATTGTCATCTTGCTCAACTTATAGTAATCAATGTACAAATGGAGATAGTCGTCTCTCTCTTTGCAGACTGGTGTCCTCTATAAAACTTCAAATCAATAATTCAAGATATATCACGTCGTGAACTTCAAATCTTCTTAATGGTAAATCCACCTTCCGATGCATTGGAATCCGTTCTATCTCTGGTTCTAGCTTTTCTTCTCCCATCACATATCGTAAGATATCGATACCATCTTGTCTTAACATTGGTCAAGTGGTCCAACCCGATCTATTGAGGTGACGTCCATCGAACACGTGGTTTAATACTTCTTTAGCTGCAACGTTCACCGTCCTCCTTCAAAGATCCTTCATTTCTAGAACTTGGGAGACTTGCTCTAATAATCTTTTTAAGGTTTCACACTTATGTGAAGTCATAAAGGTCCTAACTACAGGACTTAATCACGTCTTCCCTTACTATTGTTGGTCACCTTATGTATTTCTCGGTATTCTATGTACAACTACAATGGAAGCCTCATCTTACGGTTGATCCACTAGCTCCCTTTACCATGATCAAACCTTAAAAGTTGTAACCCGTGGCGTTCCTCCATATGTCAATCCCAAGACCTGAGAAGGTCGCGTAAGATCGTTATAATCTCCTCCTCGGGGTCTTGTTATAACTACTTGCTTGAACTCGTTCATCTTTATTTGATTTAAGACAATTGTGCGCCCATTTGATGTACCTCCTTTCTATTGACATTGATCCACCGCAAATACTCCAAGCTCTTGTTCTCGATCCTATATGTTCTCATAGTCTTGTTTTCTCTTACCATCTACACACATCAATAGGCAACCCGCACTTGTGCGTTCTTAGTTGTCACCGATTATCTTGTATCAGACCTTCTCCGAAGTTAACGACTTACCCTCCTACCATACTTTGATGCTACCATACTCCTGAAAGGATACCCTCTCGGGATACTTTATCTTAACTTCACTAGCTCATTTTACTCTGCTTCAACTCCGTTAGCTCTTCCTACGCTCCTCTCTTCCTTCCACTTCTGTAAGATAACCATTCCTACCCAGCTCTCTCGTGTCATATGTTCCATCTTTATAGGCTTAACCGCTCTTCATAATGTTTTGCAAATGCACTCCTCAAATATTTTGACATTAATTAGCCTCCACTCGCGTCCTTCTTGGTTGATAACTTAAGTTCTTCCATCCAGCTCCTTGTTTCCTTTTTCATCTTCTTAAGATCATCATTTACACACATTTCCTCCTTCTTAGCATTGCTCAATCTCATCACAATGACGGGAAAACGGTTGTCTCCCACAAGGTAATCCCACTATGTTAACTTTCACCACGTGATCCTCCTCGTAAATCTCATATGTCTAAATAAGTTGCCCGCTCAGGATCTCGCAAAGATCGTCACTTCACCCTCTAGCACCTCCATGAGCTTAACTTACGGTTCTCATAAATCTTTCCCAGTTGTCCGACCACTCTTTTCCTCTTAACTCCCATGCTTAGGAACGCCTATTGAAAACTCGTCTTACTTAAAACGCCACTTTTATTCTCGAGCGAGAATGTAGTCCTCTTTACTTGTTTGCATCTTTAGTTGTCCACGCGTCTTCTCGAAGAACTTAAGTTTATTATCTCTATTGGTCTAGTTGTCGTTCAATCATGGCTTCTTTGGAACCGCTTCTACACTTTAATGTTGCTCCCTTCTCTTGTATTGCTTCCATCTTGGTTCCTCTTAGGTTGTCTTGAGTTTTCTTTTATCTGTTTGTCCTTTGGTTACGTCATCTCTAGTCTTCTTCTTCTTCGACGTCCTCTTAAAGGAGTCCGGGAAATCACCGGGGTGCTTGCGAAAACTTGATGCTCAACTCGATAACGTGAGCATACTTATCTTCGTATGTATGCTATCCTAGGCCAAAAGGCGTTGTCCAAGGGGACGATGATAGCTTTCTATCATCTAAGTTATAAGGTCCACTATCACTAATATGATATTAGTATACCATATGTTTATATATATAAATCATGCTACTACTATAAACATAATCAGTCCATAAACAATTTACAATTCAACATACAAGTATAGTCCAAAACATCCTAAGTCCACATATATATATATATATATATATATATATATATATATATATATATATATATATATATATATCTACATATACACATACACACATATATATATATACATAATATAATAATAATCAATAACTACGTCGCCGAGATCCGCGGAGGAAGTGGTGGTCCCGTACATTCTACCCCAACTGACTCATGCACATGATTTGAAAACGAAATTCATTTCTTTAAAACTCAGAACCCTTGAGGGTTCTGTTTATTTTTATTCGGCCTTTAGAAGATTGCGAGTGCCATTGTTGTCAACCTAGGGCTCTGATACCACTTTTGTAACACCCCAAATCCGCGGGATATCGGGATGCTACGGGCGAGACCTCACAATGGGTCCCGACCCTTAGCCTGATAACAATTTCACCGGATCTTGCAACAAGGCACAAATAAAGGCCAAAACCGAAATACATTTTTATGCAATGTTATGAAACCCAACAATAAAAGAAAGGAAAGACTTCAGCCATCCTTACAACAACATCAACATAATATATAATAACAACAATACAAGGACTCCAAAACCCAACTCAACCTAAGATGTACGGAACCCCGGCTGCCCACTCCTCCGGATCACTCGGCCACATCCTATCCTGCACATCAACTACAACAATCGGTATAAAACCGTTAGCTCACATTCTAGGCATTATAAGAATAATATGGCACAAACACACATAGGAACACAAACACACAACAAGTTCATAAACATACACATCCGTTACTTATTATCTTTTTAGGTTATTCCATATCTAATTCATTCGTTCAAGTGTGACACGAGAGTCTTATAACTCTCGCCTCTGTCCCCGTGTAACCAACAGGAGTGTGACGGCGCCCAACCCGTATACCCTGAGGGAGTGATGAAGAAGCCCGCCCGTATACCGTGTATGGCCTGGTCGCAGAGATCCCCCCAGTCTCCCTCGGGAAACTGAGCGGTGATGTCACCGCCCGATAATAATAGTAACAATGGGCCAAATAATATATATAGTCAAGTAATCCTAATCCGGTTCCATGATCAAAAGCGATAAAACACACACCACCATAATATATCCAAATAAGGCATAGAAGCAGCTAAGTAAGTCCGAGGACTTACCTCGTCTCAAAGCTAAACGAAACCGAATCATTCTCCGAAGGAAAATAACCAAAGCCTGTTCAAGACAAGGCACGATAATCAATAACTAACCGATAAGTAGAAGCTTCAGCCTTCTAGTCTCACAAAACCTATATGAGGTCATACCCTAGCATGATAGGTCCAACTCCTAATCTCGAAGATCGTCCTAAGATCGTACCAAACATAACTCGACAAAAACTCATGAACTATCCAACAACCATACACGGTTCAAGGTCACTACTTTGCATTCCCACTAAGTTATGCTAGATCCAAACTAACATGATTCTACCACTAAACATAACTAGATCGAGGAAGAAGGATACTCACACGACGTCAAAAGACGGAAGACGACCTATGGATGTCGAGTTTGGATTCGATGGCCTTTCTCGGGCACCTCCGGACCTAAAACCAAAGCTAAACAAATTTAGCTTATATGCTAAATTTGAACGGAAGATTTAGCTTATATAAGTCTTATGGAAAACTCGCTTTTAAAACCAAGATTAAAACTCGTTAAAACTTCTTCCCGAGGCAATTATACAAATATGAGAATTTGGTCATAAACCGCAATTAATCTTTGAGCCATAAACCAAATTTAATCCAACAAAGGCATAATATATAGTATATAAATATAATAATGTTCCCCGTAATTAAAATTCAAGGTTAAAAACCGCTAACATGTTTTCCGGGGCAAATCCTACAATTTCATAAATATGGGACATCATCTTTTATTAAACATTGGGGCATTTTCTGAAAAATAACCCAACAAAGGGCATAAATGCAACTAACCAGAAATAGGGGTCAAAATTGCAATTATATAAAATATGGGCCACACCTTAAATAATCATAAAGAGAGGGGGCCCGATTTAAATCAACAAATAGGGTTTCTGAACCCTTGAAGGCTGCGGGGGAAGCAACTGGCCGTCTTGGCCTTCGGTGGCGCTGCAAGGCTCGAGGTGGGGCTCCTTGACGGCACTAGGGCGGCAGCGACGACGGCGAGCTCCGGCCTGAAGACGACAGTGGTCCCTGGGCGAGAGAGGGATGGTTGCAGATCCATGCTTGAATTGTGAAGGGACCTGCAGAGACGTCGATGGAGGAGATTTACGGAGGCGCTACAAGCTGGCACTCCGGGGCAGGGTTCAACGGCGACGGAGGTGGCGGGCTTCCTTCTTGGCGGTGGCGAGGTGGCCCTCGGTGGGATCCGGCGGCAGCGTTGCCCTTCCTCCCGACCGAAAAGAGCAGAGAGTGGGGAACAAAGAAAGAGGGCGGGGCTACGGCTTGTTGGTGCTCCGTTGGATCGAGGCGACGGTGTGAAGGTGGCTCGCCTTCCTTCCTGCGGTTCCCAGGGCTGCAACTCCTCTCCGGCGGCGTTGCAGCTTCTCAGTGGTCAAGAGTGAAACAGAGAGGGAAGATGGGGAAAGAATGGAAGGAGGGCAGGCTGGTGGGGAGATGGAGGCTGAGGGAGAGAGAGAAGCAGAGGGAGGAGATGTGTGGGTGAGAGATGAGGGTAGCATCATTAGCGTGAGAGGGAGATAGCGTGAGAGAGAGGTGAAGGTAGAGCAAAAGCCCCTTGGCCGGCCAACAGGACACGAGGAGACGGTCTCATCTGCTGGGAAGAAAAGGGGAAAGGGAGAGAGAGAGGGGGGAAAAAAAATAAAAATGAATAAATAAATATAAAAGGAAAAAGAGTAATCGAATATACTCGGTCAAAGCATTCAAAACGGGATTATCGGATCGGAGAATTTTTCCGAACTTTCCTCGTAAAATAAAACACGGAAAATATATGCCGATCTAATATATAAATAAACTCGCAAAAATATACTTTGGAATACAAAAACCATTCTCGCAGTTTATTCCGAGATTATACAATAATTTAAACACGGGGAATAAAAATATATGTATATATATATACTCGTATAATTTAATTTACGACGTAAATATCCTCGTAAAAATATTTAAGCTATAAAAATATCGATAAATCCGGAAAAATCAATATCACAAACGGGTCAAAAATTTGGGACGTTACATCCCGGTCAAGCTTGGTAAGTTCTATGTTCCAATAGATTTTGTTGTGCTTGATATTCCTGCAGATAGTCCGGTCCCAATCATACTCGGAAGACCGTTTCTTGCAACTTCCGGTTGTATGGTAGATTGTAAGAATGCTAGACTTGCCTTCGACATAGGAGAAGAGAAGGTAGAGTTTGTTCTTTCCACTTTGGTGAAAGAGCCAGCTCTTGGAGAAGGTATATTCAATACCTATGACGAAGAGGCATCTAGAGAGGAAGTAAGCTCGAACCTATTCAAGGATCCATTGCAAAAGGTTATCACTATAAGCATTATGGAGAAAGGAGAGGAAGAGGATTGCAATGAGGAAATTGAAGCCTTGGAGGAGCTAAAGGAAGTGCATGAAGAAGAGTTTGAAAAACTCTACGATGGGTCAGAGGACGTGAGGAATCACGGTCAGTCGTACTATTCCACGGGCGTGGTTCCAACCAACATGACCGTAATTAGCTATTCGGAGGACTCCAGAGACTTACACGGCCAAAACCACGGCCGTGGAACTATCAGAGGTGCCGTAATTGACTTCCACGCCCAAAACCACGGCCGTGGAAGTAATAGTGGTGCCGTAATTTTGGAAAATTCCGAGAGAAATTACGTTCTTTCTACCAGTGTTCTTGAATCTTCTTCAACCACTCCTACACCCTTAGAAACTTCTAAGGAAGCATTGGACACTCCTCAAGAGGCACTAGAGACTCCAATGGTGATGGAATTAAAGCCACTTCCCACGCATCTAAGGTACGCATTTCTAGGAACTAATTCTACTTTTCCGGTAATTGTTAGTTCCGATCTAAGTGAAGATGAACATAATAAGCTTATGGTTGTTCTAAGGAAACATAGGAAAGCCTTAGGTTACACTATAGAGGATCTAGTAGGAATTAAGCCTTCATTGTGTATGCATAAGATTCTAATGGAAGAAGACTTTAGACCTTCGCGACAACCTCAAAGACGGTTAAATCCGATCATGAAGGAGGTTGTCAAGAAGGAAATTCTTAAACTACTTGATGCAGGTATCATCTACCCTATCTCTGATAGCAAGTGGGTGAGTCCCATACAGGTTGTTCCAAAGAAGGGAGGAATGACGGTTATCACCAATAAGAACAATGAGCTTATTCCTACAAGGAACGTGACTGGATGGAGAATGTGCATTGATTACCGGAAGCTAAACAATGCAACTAGAAAGGATCACTTCACATTACCCTTCATTGATCAAATGCTTGAAAGGTTAGCACAACACTCTCATTTTTGCTATCTTGACGGTTATAGTGGCTTCTTTCAGATTCTGATTCATCCGGACGATCAAGAGAAGACCACATTCACGTGCCCGTGAGGTACGTTCGCTTATAGGAGAATGTCGTTCGGGCTTTGCAATGCCCCATCCACCTTCCAAAGGTGCATGATGGCTATCTTCTCGGAGTACATAGAGGAGATCATGGAGGTTTTCATGGATGACTTTTCTGTTTATGGTTCCTCTTTCGATAATTGTCTCTCTAACCTTTCTCTTGTGCTACAAAGGTGTGAAGACACTAACCTAGTTCTTAATTGGGAGAAGTGTCAATTTATGGTGAAGGAAGGCATTGTACTCGGACATTTGATCTCTAGTAGAGGGATTAAGGTAGATAAAGCTAAGATAGAGACCATAGAAAAGCTCCCTCCTCCATCTTCAGTGAAGGGGATAAGAAGCTTTCTAGGACATGCTGGATTTTATAGACGTTTTATAAAGGATTTTTCTAAGATATCAAAACTGCTTACTAATCTATTGATGAAGGATGCAATTTTCGATTTCTCGTAGGATTGTTTAGATGCGTTTCATAAGATTCGGGAAGCTCTAATCTCAGCCCCGATCATCCAACCTCCGGACTGGACTCTTCCATTCGAGGTTATGTGTGATGCAAGTGACGTAGCTATAGGAGCTGTGCTTGGGCAAAGGAAGGAAGGCCGAACCCATGCTATTTATTACGCTAGCAAGACGCTAGATGAAGCGCAGCTTAACTACGCCACTACTGAAACATAATTTCTAGCTATTGTTTATGCCTTTGAAAAGTTTCGTTCTTATCTTGTAGGTGCAAAGGTGATTGTATACACGGATCATGCTGCGATCCGGTATCTACTTGCAAAGAAGGATGCGAAACCAAGGCTGATTAGATGGATTCTTCTCCTACAAGAATTCGATCTAGAGATCCGTGACAAGAAGGGTTCGGAAAATTCTGTTGTGGATCATTTGAGTCGTCTACCACATCCAGAAGATGACAATCTACCTATAGATGACTCCTTTCGGGACGAGCATTTACGCATCATAGAGGAGTGTATCGACAAGATAACTAAAGGTAACGAACCATGGTTTGCTGATTTTGTTAACTATTTGGTTTGTCAGGAAATACCACCCGGACTATCCTATGCACAAAGGAAAAAGTTCTTTAAGGATGTCCGCGTACTTTTGAAATGAACCTCTACTCTTCAAGAGAGGTTCTGACGGCATCATTCGAAGATGTGTGCCGGAAGGCGAGATGCAAAGCGTCATCCGCCATTGTCATTCACTACCTTGTGGAGGACACGCTAGCTCGAACAAGACTAGCGCTAAGGTATTGCAATCTTGATTTTTTTGGCCTACTTTATTTAAAGATGTGCAAACCTTTTTTTCCCTCTGTGATGCTTGTGTAAGAACAGGGAACATATCTAGGAGAAACGAAATGCCTCTTAACAACATTCAGGAGGTAGAGATATTTGACGTTTGGGGAGTAGACTTCATGGGACCTTTCCCATCATCTTGTGGAAACCAATACATACTTCTAACTGTAGATTATGTTTCGAGATGGGTTGAAGAAATTGCCTCTCCAACTAATGATGCCATGGTTGTGGTTAAGTTCTTTAATAGAATTATATTCCTAAGGTTTGGGACACCACAAACTATCATTAGTGATGGAGGCTCTCACTTCATTGCCCGACGATTCGAAGCTCTACTAGCTAAGTATGGGGTGACTCACAAGATCGCCACCCCTTATCATCCACAAACGAATGGACAAGTGGAGATTTCGAATTGGGAGATTAAAGGAATCCTAGAGAAAACAGTTTTGAAGACAAAGAAAGATTGGTCTTTGAAACTAGACGATGCACTATGGGCGTATAGGACTGCATACAAGACTCCCATAGGAACAACACCATACAACCTTGTGTATGGGAAGTCTTGTCGCTTACCGGTGGAGTTGGAACATAAAGCATATTGGGCGGTTAAGTGGTTGAACTTTAGCATGAAGGAAGTGGGCGAGAAGTGCCTTTTGGACCTTAATGAGCTTGAACATAAAGCGTTGGCATGATAAGCATATCATTCCAAAGGACCTCAAAGAAGGAGATCAAGTTCTCCTCTTTAATTCGACACTTTGACTCTTTCCAGGTAAGCTTAAATCTCGTTGGACTGGACCTTATCTAATCAAACATGTTTTTCCCCATGGTGCAGTTGACGTATGGGGTGAAAAGAGCGGAAGTTTTAAGGTGAATGGTCAACGACTCAAGAAGTATACACCGGAGCTCCAAGCTGAGGAGTTTGCACCTACCACACTCGAATAGATGCAAGTACGGTCTAGCTACGACCTTAAACAAGCGCTTCTTAGGAGGCAACCTAAGGTATTGCACTTATGCTTTTGTTTTTCACTCTTAGAATAGATTAGTTTAGTCATTTTTGCTTTATTTTGCCCTCGATACCTTCCGGTATGTCGTGTTTTTGGATGTAGGAACAATGGAATAGGCAATGGGAAGAGAAAAAGTTAGAAGGAATTGACGAAACTTGGATTTTGGCACATTACAGAGAGTTCCACGCCCTAAACCACGGTCGTGGAAGTTACAGAGACCGTAATTTGCAAAAATTTGAGAAAAATCACCAAAAACACGGTTCCATACAAAACCACAGCCGTAGAACACCCCGAGTGACCGTGATTTTCAAAAAAATTTACTGTCACTATATAAACCACCTTCTTCACAAAAACAACACACAAATCCCTTTCCACGCCCCTATTCCACGACCGGAAGCCGAAACCACTCCCAATCTCTCAAATCTTCGTTCAGAACTCGTTTTGAACGATTATTGGTCCTAAAGTGAAGCATTTTCGACCCTCTACAAGATCCAATCAACAATCAGAGTGAACAATCATCCCAGAAGACGGAATTTGGATTTTGAGAATCCAAAAACCTATATTTTCTACTCTTTCTCTACTTTGTCGATTCGGCTAAATTCTTGCAAGATTTTTTAGGATAATTGATTGGAATTGGATTGGAATTAGTCTAGGACTATGCCTGCTGAATTTGGTGATATTTGGTTCAGATTTGAGCAAAACAGAGCCGAACCACGGTCCCTGTAGGTTCCACGACCGTGGTTTCTATAGAACAAACCGTGATTTCCCTTCTGTGATGGATTTGTTTAGGAGGAAGTCAAATAGGAACAAGAAGAGGAAAGGAGACACTTTCTCTTCCTCCCAAAACCCCCCTAGTGAGCCACCATCACCCCTACCTCCTAGGATTTCAACCATCCATGAGGATTACCTCGATGGCTTGGAAAGGATCAAGAAGAGAGCGGTCATAGGACCGCGCTACTTAGTGCTTGAGGAACTAGAGCCGCTGAATGTAGTGAATGACTTGACGTGACTTTTAGATTGAGCCGGTTTGATTGTCTTCTCCGCTATTAAGGAAGACGCTTATGAGGAGATTACTAGGGAGTTTGTGATTTCCTTTGAGCATAGTGCCATGGATAGGACAATTTCTTTTAGGCTGATGGAGGAGAAATATGAGTTCTTAATCTTGCAGTTTGGAGCCTTCTTTGGGTTCCAAGAGACCTTCAATGGTCGGTTTCCTAGCGACGTGTACTCTAAGGACTTTTGGGAGGACATAGCCATGATCTATGCTAGTGAGGACCGTTGGCAGCCGGCCGACATCAAGGCTAAGCTTATCTATCACTTAGCCTTGAAGATAGATCATAGGGTTCTTTCCGAGTGCCTTTTTCCTAGGACCGAGACCACTTAGAAGATTAAGACAGATGGACTTTTCCTTCTCTACTCTATGCTTCATGGTAGACCTACTGACTGTTCGCCCTAAAACGTGCGTGCAATCAATTCTTATAATTATAAAACTAGAATAAAAGCAAGCGAACCCGCAGTATACGAATCGACGTAGATTAGCAAATATTTCAGAGTATCGATCATAGGGATTTGGTGAAACAAAACCCAGTCTCAAGTTATCGAGAAAATAAAAGGTAAAGCTTTGCAAATATTGGGAAAACAACAACCCTAAAGATCCAGGTATCTAATTGTGGCAATCGATTCAAGATATACTAAAGAACTATGGACAGAGTTAGGAGTTGCAAAGGTATGCTAAAGTAAAGCAATGTAAGGTGAAGTTCCAAGACTTTATATGACTTATCTAAAGACACTCTCTATAAAGGTTGTTGAGGCTTCAGTATAGAAAGGGTCTATGGACAAGAATTAATCTCAAATACCCAAACTTGTAACCCAAGGATCAAGATAACTAAAACGATTAAGGTTGTGACACTCGAAATCGAAATAGAGGGTGATGAGTCTCACTACTACCTAGAAAAGGGCAAGCCAAGACTAGATTAAAGCTAATCTTTAACCTTGGATCAAAGTAAAAGCAAGGTTCGTAAACTAGGGTAAATCACGGTCAGATCTTGAGAACCACGACCGTGGAACTCCAAGAACAGCCCGTAATTTGGGTTCGTCGACGAGATCTCTCTGACTCTCAGGGTCCAATCAATTTACAATCGATCTATCATCATCTAAGCCACAACTATCAACCCTTCACCTTAGAATTGCTAAAGGGTTTTAGCCTACAATCATTTTCATGATATCAATATTCAAATCAATAGAATAAAAGATGGAAACCCTCGAATACTTAATAAAACTTCAAAACCAATTCTCAAATCCGAACACAAGAAGCGATAATCAATGGATTCAAAATATAGAACACAAAACCTCACAATAATCTAAGGTAAGTATGAAGAACAGGTTGTCAATCCGTCTTCAATGCTAAAACCTAAGAAAGAGGTTAAAAACCTTCGGCGATCTTCAATCCACCCTAGGCAAGAATACTTCAAGCAAAGCAAGCGGCCGACAACGTCTCCGCGAGATCCAACACAATTGTAACGGGAATAAGCCGTAAGCGTCGATGCCCAAAACTCTCTTCTCTGAACTTTTTATAAGACGGGGAAAAAATAACCGTCCCGGCCCATCACGTAAATAACGTGGCAAATGAAGACTCGTCAAAAGATCGCCTAAATCACGGTCTCAAGGGATTCCACGACCGTGGTTTAGAGCGTGGAATTGGATTACGGTCCCTTGTGACTTCCACGACCGTACTTTAGGCCGTGTAACTTACTGGAATGCTCCACGCTCATGATGCCAAGATCCACGGCCATGGTTTAGTGCGTGGAAGTGCAAAATGCTTGTAGTTTCCTTTATGTCGTGACATTCTTCATCCTAGCTCTTTCCTTAGCTTCCTTGATGTGTTCCTAATCCTTGGATATGATTGAATCCACTCTTTTCTCTCTTAATAGCTCCCATTTAACTCCTTTTCGCCTACAATCAACACAAAGCTAGTGTAGACATCCATATCGACAATAATAGAGTGACAAGCTAACAATTGCTTCTAAACTTCATCCATGTACACAATAATGAGAGAAAAATAATCAAAATAAGTGCCTAGAATATCGCAATATTTCATGCTAACAAAATACCCCATACTTGTTACTTGCTTGTCCCCAAGCAAAGTCTTTGAAAGCACTAAAATACAAGTTGGAATGAAATATGCATGCAATCTTGAAACAAAAACATTCTTTAGGTAAATGTGCTTCTAGTCAATAGATCATCCTCAAACCTTGCTTCATTCGTTCTTGAAAACGCTTGTATACATAAACTAAAGAATGTAAAGTAAAGAAACATCACAAATCGCTTAAACTTTGAGACGAACATCATATCCTTCAAGTATTATCAAAATCAAGCATAAGAGATTTGAATTTAGATCACCAAGTCAAATTACTTTCTTTTGATCTTAAGGAGTTTCAAGTAAGGTCTAGAATGCGAAAGGGAGGGGAACGTATAAAAGATGTGGTGCGTGAATCCGGGAAAATGAATAACCAACTCTTTTTCTTTTCACTTTGAATTGCGACACCATCAACTTTGAGCTTTGCTCTCTTCTTTTTCACATTATTTTTCGACTTTACTTTTTGAAAGATGAACAGAGGTGCACAAAAACCGAAGCCTAGGAGATTGACGTTTCTCTATTTCGAGATGCCTCAAACCCTTGATGCACATACCATAATTCGTTAGGAATATTGCTCAATCCGACTTTGGCAAGACACAAACACCCGGCTATGTGAATGATGCCGAGTTACTCATCGTCATCATTGACTTTCCCAAACCTATTAATTCTATTCTTTGAATGCAAAAATTTGCTTTCATGGCCCTCCCACATCAAACATGCCAAATTTCAATTACTCCAAATTCCCGGATAGGTAAGGGAGGTAATTACTTTCATTGTGGGGCTAAGTGATCAAAAAAAGAGGAAAGAAAATCGAATTGCCTTAATCATTTCAATAAGAAGTATAAGAACTCATCATGTGATTTCAACCTCAATTTCTCATTATGATTTAGATAGAACTTTCACATTATGAAACTTGTAAGAAAGGATAAACAACACATTCAATTTCTTTTCAATCCATTATTCCGTTTAAGCATAGAATCGTCATCAAGGATTCATTCCACAAGTAAGAACTATCATAGAAGTCATCTCTAGTCTTAGAAGCACAAGAACTCTTTCAAAATTTTCCAAATTTTCAAATTTTTATGGGTTTTTCAAACTTTTTCATGCAATACAATAATGAAACGTGTGACTATGAAAATGAAACATGCAGGTGTTATGGATAGAAGCAAGCATGCAAATGTAGTAGAGTTATTACAACACATAGTCACACCCCATCCCATACTTAGAGCATACATTGTCCTCAATGTTCGAAAAAGAAATAAAGAAAAGAAGAAAAGGAAAATGAACTCACTAAAGACGGTGGAGGGCGGCTGAACTGTCAATCCTCTAAGCTCGTCACTGTGGTGGTGGGAATGGTGGGAATAGATGGAACTCGGGGCTGAAATGCCGCCCAAACTACTGGCGGTAGATGTCTCTCATCATCCGGTCATGCTCATCGGCCCATACATCTCGAGTGTCCTGGCGGATCTCCAAGCCGCCGACTCTCCTGGAAAGGTCGGTAGCCCACTCCGGTAGCTGCTCATACCAGGCTGGTGGCTGACCGTACCATGCTGGTGCGTCCTGTGGTGCCGGTGCTGCTGGAGCTGCTGGTGCCTGACTGTACCATGGTGGTGGAGCTCCCATCCACTCTGCTTGTGCTCCGTACCAAGTGGGCGGAGTGTCTATCCATGTCCGCCTCTCACTCACGCTAGCACGGCGAGAGGAAGAGCCTCCTGAAGGTCCAGCTAGTCGTTGTAAACGCCTGGAAGGGTCAGAGAAGTGTGCCGGCTGATCCGAAAAAGTGTCAAAGTCATGCTCCTCACCTCCTCCCTCAAAACCATCACCTCCTCCTATCTCCTCCTCAACATATGCAGCTGGTACCTCATCGAGGACGTAGGGAGGTGCTACTAACCTATTCGCATGCATAGCAGCGAATGTCTGCTTCGAATTATGGCGTCCAGCCATAATGGAATACTCAGGAAGCCATGAAATACCTCTACCTCCTCTCTCCTCCCATGGCATACCGGCGGTAGGTGGACCGCGGTGCCTAGGGAAGATGATCCCCCTAGTCATCAAACTGTTGAGACCCAAAGGTCTCGCTGCAATCCTAGTGCAAGTAGAAAAATCTATCCCCAACTGCATAGCGATGTGGGTGACCATACCACCATATCCAATGTTCCCGGCTCTCTTATTCTTGAATTTATTCATGGTGGAGGCTAAGAGGGTAGCACAGTCAGCAGGTCTACTGTGCAACATAGAATAGAGAAGGAACAACTCATCTGTCTTAATCTTCTAAGGGGTCTCGGTCCTAGGGAAAAGACACTCAGAAAGGAATCTATGGGCTATCTTCAAGGCTAAGTGATAGATGAGCTTAGCCTTGGTATCAGCTGGCTGCCAGCGGTCCTCGCTGGCATAGATCATGGCAATGTCCTCCCAGAAATCCTTAGCGTATACACCGCTAGGAAAACGACCATTGAAGGTCTCTTGGAACCCAAAGAAGGCTCCAAACTCCAGGATCGAGAACTCGTAGTTCTCCTCCATCAGCCTAAAGGAAACAGTCCTATCCATAGCACTATGCTCGAAAGAAATTGCAAACTCCCTAGTGATCTCCTCATATGCGTCTTCCCTAATGGCGGAGAAGACGATAACCCGGCTCTATCTAGAAGCCATGTACGGTCATTCACCATATTCAGTGGCTCTAACTCCTCAAGAACTAAGTAGCGCGGTCCTATGACCGCCCTCTTCTCGATCCTTTCTAAGGCATCGAGGTAATCCTCATGGATTTTTGGGATTCTAGGAGGTGGGGGTGATGGTGGTTCACTAGGGGGTATTTGGGAGGAGGAGCAAGCATCACCTTTCCTCTTCTTGCTTCTAGTAGACATTCTCCTTATCAAATCCATCTCAGAGAGAAAATCACGGTATGTTCTTCAATACCACGGTCGTGGAACCTATAGAGACCGTGGTTCGGCACAGTTTTGCTCAAATCTCAACAAATCAATCACCAAACTCAGCAAAGCCTGTCCTAGACTAATTTCAATCTCAATCCCATGCAATGTGCCTAAGTTCTTGCGAGAAATAGACCCGAATTGACAAAGTAGAGAAGTAGAAGAAAAACCTAGGTTTTTGGATCTTTGAATCCAAATTCCGTCTTTTGCAGGGGTTGTCCATTTGATTTGTTGATTGGATCTTGTAGATGATCGGAAATGCTTCACTTTAGCACCAAGAATCGCTTGAAACGGTTTCCGAACGAAGAATTGCGAGTTGGGGAGGTTTTTCGGGTTTAGGTCGTGGAAGAGGGGCGTGGATTTGGGAATGGGGGTGTTTTTGTGAAGGAAAGTGGTTTATATAGTGGCCGTAAAATTTTTTGAAAATCACGGTCACTCGGGGGTTTCCACGGCCGTGGTTTTGTACGGAACCATCGTTTTGGTGATTTTTCTCAGACTTTTGCAAATTACGATCACTATAGCTTCCACGACCGTGGTTTAGGGCGTGTAACTCTCTGTAATGTGCCAAATCCGAGTTTCGTCAATTCCTTCTAAATTTTTCCTCTCCTATGCCTATTCCATTGTTCCTACATCCAAAAACACGACATACCGAGAGGTATCGAAGAAAAAAAACAAAGCAAAAACGACTAAACTAATCTAATCTATGAATGATAAACAAAAGCATAAGTACAATACCTTGGGTTGCCTCCCAAGAAGCGCTTGTTTAAGGTCCGTAGCTAGACCGTACTTGCACCTATTCGAGTGCGATAGGCGCGAACTCCTTAGCTTGGAGTTCCGGTGAATACTTCTTGAGTCGTTGACCGTTCACCTTAAAGCTTCCACCTTTTTCACCCCATACTTCAACTGCGCCATGGCGAAAAACATGTTTGATTAGATAAGGTCCAGTCCAACGAGATTTAAGCTTACCTAGAAAGAGACGAAGTCTTGTATTGAAGAGGAGAACTTGATCTCCTTCCTTGAGGTCCTTTGGAATGATATGCTTATCATGCCAACGCTTCGCTCTCTCCTTGTAGATCTTGGCGTTCTTGTAGGCATTTAAGCGAAGTTCTTCAAGCTCGTTAAGGTCCAAGAGGCGCTTCTTGCCCGCCTCCTTCATGCTGAAGTTCAACCACTTTACCGTCCAATACGCCTTATGTTCCAGCTCTACCGGTAAGTGACAAGACTTCCCATACACAAGGTTGTATGGTGTCGTTCCTATGGGAGTCTTGTATGCAGTTCGGTATGCCCACAATGCATCATCTAGCTTCAAAGACCAATCTTTCCTTGTTTTCGAAAATGTTTGCTCTAGGATTCTTTTAATCTCCCAATTCGAAATCTCCACTTGTCCGCTCGTTTGTGGATGATAAGGGGTGGCGATCTTGTGAGTCACCCCATACTTAGCTAGTAGAGCTTTGAATCGTCGGGCAATGAAGTGAGAGCCTCCATCACTAATTATAGTCCGTGGTGTCCCAAATCTTGGGAAAATAGTCTTGTTAAAGAACTTAACCACAACCATGGCATCATTAGTTGGAGAGGCAATCGCTTCAACCCATCTCGAAACATAATCTACAGCTAGAAGTATGTATTGGTTTCCACAAGATGATGGGAAATGTCCCATGAAGTCTACTCCCCGAACGTCAAAGATCTCTACCTCCTGAATGTTGTTAAGAGGCATTTCGTTTCTCCTAGATATGTTCCCTGTTCTTTGACAAGCATCACAGCAGGAAACAAAGGTTTCACATCTTTAAATAAAGTAGGCCAAAAGAATCCAGATTGCAATACCTTAGCGCTAGTCTTGTTCGAGCTAGCGTGTCCTCCACAAGGTAGTGAATGACAATGACGGATGACACTTTGCATCTCGTCTTCCGGAACACATCGTCGAATGATGCCGTCAGGACCTCCCTTGAAGAGGAGAGGTTCATTCCAAAAGTATTCCCGGACATCCTTAAAGAACTTCTTCCTTTGTGCATAGGATAGTCCGGGTGGTATTTCCTGGCAAACCAAATAGTTAACAAAATCAGCAAACCATGGTTCGTTACCTTTAGTAATCTTGTCTATGCACTCCTCTATGATGTGTAAATGCTCGTCCAGAAAGGAGTTATCTATAGGTAGATTGTCGTCCTCTAGATGTGGTAGACGACTCAAATGATCCGCAACAGAATTTTCCGAACCCTTCTTGTCATGGATCTCTAGATCGAATTCTTGTAGGAGAAGAATCCATCTAATCAGCCTTGGTTTCGCATCCTTCTTTGCAAGTAGATACCGGATCACAACATGATCCGTGCATACAATCACCTTTGCACCTACAAGATAAGAACGAAACTTTTCAAATGCATAAACAATAGCTAGAAATTCCTTTTCAATAGTGGCGTAGTTAAGCTACGCTTCATCTAGCGTCTTGCTAGCGTAGTAGATAGCATGGGTTTGTCCTTCCTTCTTTTGCCCAAGCACAGCTCCTATAGCTACGTCACTTGCATCACACATGACCTCGAATGGAAGATTCCAATCCGGAGGTTGAATGATCGGGGCTGAGATTAGAGCTTCCCGAATCTTTTGAAACCCATCAAAGCACTCCTGCGAAAAATCAAAAACTGCATCCTTCATTAATAGATTAGTAAGCGGTTTTGATATCTTAGAGAAATCCTTTATAAAACGTCTATAAAATCCAGCATGTCCTAGAAAGCTTCTTATCCCCTTCACCAAAGATGGAGGAGGGAGCTTTTCTATAGTTTCTATCTTAGCCTTATCTACTTCGATCCCTCTACTAGAGATCAAGTGTCCGAGTACAATGTCTTCCTTCACCATAAATTGACACTTCTCCCAATTAAGAATTAGGTTAGTGTCTTCACACCTTTGTAGCATAAGAGAAAGGTTAGAAAGACAATTATCGAAAGAGGAACCATAAACAGAAAAGTCGTTCATGAAAACTTCCATGATCTCCTCTATGTACTCCGAGAAGATAGCCATCATGCACCTTTGGAAGGTGGCTGGGGCGTTGCAAAGCCCGAACGGCATTCTCCTATAAGCGAACATACCCCACGGGCACGTGAATGTGGTCTTCTCTTGATCATTAGGATGAATCGGGATCTAAAAGAAACCACTATAACCGTCAAGATAGCAAAAATGAGAATGTTGTGCTAACCTTTCAAGCATTTGGTCAATGAAGGGTAATGGGAAGTGATCCTTTCTAGTTGCATTGTTTACCTTCCTGTAATCAATGCACATCCTCCATCCAATCACTGTCCTTGTAGGAATGAGCTCATTGTTCTTATTGGTGATGATCGTCATTCCTCCCTTCTTTGGAACAACCTGTACGGGACTCACCCACTTGCTATCGGAGATAGGGTAGATGATACCTGCATCAAGTAGTTTAAGAATTTCCTTCTTGACAACCTCTTTCATGGTCGGATTCAACCGCCTTTGAGGTTGTCGTGAAGTTCTAAAGTCTTCTTCCATTAGGATCTTATGCATGCATAATGAAGGCTTAATTCCTACTAGATCCTCTATAGTGTAAACTAAGGCTTTCCTATGTTTCCTTAGAACAACCATAAGCTGACTATGTTCATCTTCACTTAGATCGGAACTAACAATTACCGGAAAGGTAGAATTAGATCCTAGAAATGCGTACCTTAGATGTGTGGGAAGTGGCTTTAATTCCATCACTATCGGAGTATCTAGTGGCTCTTGAGGGGTGTCCAATGCTTTCTTGGAAGCCTCTAAGGGTATAGAAGTTGTTGAAGTAGACTCAAGAGAAGTGGTAGAAAGAACGTAATCGTCCTCAGATTTTCCCAAAATTACGGCACCTCTGTTTTCTCCACGGCCGTGGTTTTGGGCGTGGAAGTCAATTACGGTACCTCTGATAGTTCCATGGCCGTGGTTTTGGCAATGTAACTTACTGGAGTCCTCTGAATAGCTAATTACGGTCATGTTGGTGGGAACCACGGCCGTGGAATAACACGACTGGCCGTGATTCCTCACGACTTCTGACCCATAGTAGAGTTTTTGAAACTCTTCTTCATGTACTTCGTTTAGCTCCTCCAAAGCTTCAATTTCCTCATTGTATTCCTCTTCCTCTCCTTTCTCCGTAATGCTCATAGTGATCACCTTTTGCAAAGGATCCTTGAATAGAATTGAGCTTACTTCCTCTCTAGATGCCTCTTCGTCATGGATGTTAAACATATCCTCTTCAAGAGTTGGCTCTTTCATCAAAGTGGAAAGAACAAACTCTACCTTTTCCTCTCCTATGTCGAAGGCGAGTCTAGCATTCTTACAATCCACCATACAACCGGATGTTACAAGGAACGGTCTTCCGAGTATGATCGGGACCGGACTATCTGTAGGAATGTCAAGCACAACAAAATCTATTGGAATATAGAACTTACCAAGCTTGACCGGGACATCTTCAATGATACCGACAAGACGAGTCATGGATCGATCCACCATATATAACGTCAACTTCACCGGTTTAGGCTCGTCTAAACCGATCTTCCTGCATAAGGCAAGCGGAATGATTCTAACGCTTGCTCCTAAATCACATAATGCATCATATGTGACATCTCCTACTCCGATTGGAACACAAAATGACCCCGGATCTTTCAGCTTTGGGGGCATCTTTTCCTTCATCGTTTTGATGAGATCCGACGATTCCAAACTCATCTTGACTTCTCCAAAGTCTTCTAGTTTCCTCTTGTTAGAGAGGATCTCCTTTAAGAACTTTCCATATGCTGGCATACCTACAATTGCATCAATGAAAGGTATATTAATATGCAGTTTGCTCATGAGTTCAATGAACTTACCGAATTGCTTGTCTAGACGCGCTCTTGCTCTAGATTGTGGAAATGGTAAGGGAGGTTTGTAAGCTGAAGGAGGAATGTAGATGTCTTCCTTCTCCTTCCCATTTTCCTTCTCCTTTTCGACGGAAACTTCCACAAACTTAGGCTGCGGGTCGGTGGTTGTTGCTCCGCTCCTAGTTGTGATAGCCATCACCCTTCCTTTCGGGTTATCCTCCGTTTTTTCTGGAAGTTTTCCTTGATTTCTAGGAACTTTCTCAGCATTGCTGAACATTTGGTTTTCTAAAACCTTTTGAGCTTTATCAACCTTAGTGATTTGACTCTCCAACCCTTGAAGCTTTCCTAAGATCGTTTCCAGCATGGGATCGGGCTTATTTCCCCGAAGTGCTTCCACTATTAGATGTTTTCCCCTGACTTTTCAAAGGAATGAAAGAAGAAGATGGTGGAGTTAGTGAATTTTCTGAATTGGGATAAGAATTACCGGTGTTTTGTTGTTGGTCGGAACGCCAATTGTTGTTGTTTGAACTCCTATTGTTGTTCCAATTGTTATTCCGGTTGTTGTTGTTCCAATTGTTCCGGTTGTTGTTCCGGCTATTGCGATTGGTGTTCTCATTCTCATTGTGGTTATTGTTGTTTCCTAAATAACCAACATCTTGCTCCTTAGGCTTTTGAAAGCTAGCTTTGATGACTTCCTTCAATTCTTTAATCTCGGTGTTGAGAGAAAAGATTTGAGTTTGAGCAGCTTGTGTTAGCTTTGCTCCTTGCTCCACTCGATTAGCTTCCACCTTCCGGTGAGAGTACTTCTCAATGACTCGGGCTTGTTTCTCAATGAAGTCCCAAGCGTCATCTTCCCTCATGTCCATGAACGTGCCACATGAAAGGGATTGGAGCTTGAATTGTGTTTCCACATCCAGCCTCTTATAGTATATCTCCAATAACTACAATTTGGGAATGCCATGGTGTGGGCAATCCAATAGTAAATCCTGAAATCTTTCCCAAGACTGAAACAAACTTTCATTAGATCTCATAGAAAAAACATTAATTTTACCTCTCAACTCCGCCGTCTTGGATGGCGGAAAGAATTTGGTTAGGAACTCCGAAGATAGATCCTCCCATGTGTTGAGTCTTCCATTTGGAAGAGCTTGATACCAAGATAAAGCTTTTCCTTTCAAAGAGAAAAAGAATGGCTTGATCTTATAATTGTTGGTGGTTGCATTCTTTGGCTTCATTGTCTCCATCAAGATCTCAAAATTCTGTAATGTTGATGTGGAGATTCGACACTCATTCCTCCAAACTGACTTTGACGAACGATGGTAATAACTTGTGGGTTAAAGCTAAACCCCTGAATATAATCAGCATCAAAGTTCACACCTAGACGGTGTGGTTGCTGAATCGGATCCATTCTTTGGCCAAGAGTTCTTGGCTCTTCATCTACACGAGCGGCTCTCGCACCCCCAGTCGGGATACGATGATTGGCGGCTGGATTTGGATTATTCCGGTTCGCATTGATCATTGGATCAATGTCCTCTAGCGACGGCATGGAGTAGTCGCTCTCCTCATCGGATGAGTCGGTTCTAACCGATCTTTTCGGTTTGCTTCTCTTCTTCTTCTTGGAACCACTCATCTCCAACCTCATTTGCAACATCATGTCCTTGAGCTCGTCAATTTGCAATTGATGATGCTCTGATTCTTTCTTGCGAGTCTTCTCGCTCCATCTAAGTCGAGCTTCGGAATCATCCAACTCTGCTTGGATATCCCTCTCTTTACTTTCAGCCATCTTTCTTTCTTTGAGCTTCTTTCTCAAAGTCTTCTCAAGTTCTTAATCAAGAGTTAAGAGGTCTTTATTGGTGCTAGACCTGCGCATATACTTAGATAACCTGCAAATATCACTTAAAAGAGATATCAAATGACAAGAGCAAAGCTCCCAAGCTCGACAACCGAAAACCAAAGTTTGGTTTAGACCAAATCCCCGGCAACGGCGCCAAAAACTTGTTCGCCCTAAAACGTGCGTGTAATCAAGTCTTAAATTTATAAAACTAGAATAAAAGCAAGTGAACCCGCGGTGTATGGATTGACGTAGATTAGCAAATATTCCAAAGTATCGATCACAGGGATTTGGTGAAACAAAACCCAATCTCAAGTTATCGAGCAAATAAAAGGTAAAGCTTTGCAAATTTTGGGAAAACAACAACCCTAAAGATCCAGGTATCTAATTGTTGCAATCGATTCAAGATATACTAAAGAACTAAGGACAGAGTTAGGAGTTGCAAAGGTATGCTAAAGTAAAGCAATGTACGGTGAAGTTCCAAGACTTTATATGACTTATCTAAAGACACTCTCTATAAAGGTTGTTGAGGCTTCAGTATAGAAAGGGTCTATGGACAAGAATTAATCTCAAATACCCAAACTTGTAAACCAAGGATCAAGACTAACTAAAACGATTAAGGTTGTGACACTCGAAATCGAAATAGAGGGTGATGAGTCTCACTACTACCTAGAAAAGGGCAAGCCAAGACTAGATTAAAGCTAATCTTTAACCTTGGATCAAAGTAAAAGCAAGGTTCGTAAACTAGGGTAAATCACGGTCAGATCTTCAGAACCACGGCCGTGGAACTCCAAGAATAGCCCGTGATTTGGGTTCGTCGACGAGATCTCTCTAACTCTCAGGGTCCAATAAATTTACAATCGATCTATCATCATCTAAGCCACAACTATCAACCCTTCACCTTAGAATTGCTAAAGGGTTTTAGCCAACAATCATTTTCATGATATCAATATTCAAATCAAATAGAATAAAAGATGGAAACCCTCGAATACTTAATAAAACTTCGAAACCAATTCTCAAATCCGAACACAAGAAGCGATAATCAATGGATTCAAAATATAGAACACAAAACCTCACAATAATCTAAGGTAAGTATGAAGAACAGGTTGTCAATCCGTCTTCAATGCCAAAACCTAAGAAAGAGGTTAAAAACCTTCGGCGATCTTCAATCCACCCTAGGCAAGAATACTCCAAGCAAAGCAAGCGGCCGTCAATGTCTCCGCAAGATCCAATGCAATTGTAACGGGAATAAGCCGTAAGCGTCGATGCCCAAAACTCTCTTCTCTGACCTTTTTATAAGAAGGTGAAAAAATAACCATCCCGGCCCATCACGTAAATAACGTGGCAAATGAAGACTCGTCAAAAGATCGCCTAAATCACGGTCTCAAGGGATTCCACGACCGTGGTTTAGAGCGTGGAATTGGATTACAGTCCCTTGTGACTTCCACGACCGTACTTTAGGCTGTGTAACTTACTGGAATGCTCCACGCTCATGATGCCAAGATCCACGGCCGTGGTTTAGGGCGTGGAAGTGCAAAATGCTTGTAGTTTCCTTTGTGTCGTGACATTCTTCAGCCTAGCTCTTTCCTTAGCTTCCTTGATGTGATCCTAATCCTTGGATATGATTGAATCCTCTCTTTTCTCTCTTAGTAGCTCCCATTTAACTCCTTTTCGCCTACAATCAACACAAAGCTAGTGTAGACATCCATATCGACAATAATAGAGTGACAAGCTAACAATTGCTTCTAAACTTCATCCATGTACACAATAATGAGAGAATAAATAACCAAAATAAGTGCCTAGAATATCGCAATATTTCATGCTAACACTGACTGTGCTACCCTCCTAGCCTCCAACATGAGTAAGCTCAAGAACAAGAGAGCTGGTAACATAGGATACGGTGGTATTATTACACATATTGCTAAGCAGCTGGGGATAGATTTTTCTGCCTGTACTAGGATTGCAGCGAGACCTTTGGGTCTCAACAGCTTGATGACGAGAGGTATCATCTTTCCTAGGCACCGCGATCCACCTACCGCCGGTATGCCTTGGGAAGAGAGAGGAGGTAGAGGCATCCCGTGGATCCTTGAGTATTCCATTATGGCCGGACGCCATAATTGGAAGCAGACCTTCGCTGCTATGCATGCGAATAGGCTAGTGGCACCTCCCTATATCCCCGATGAGGTTCCGGCTGCAGATGTTGAGGAGGAGGTAGGAGGAGGTGATGGTTTTGAGGGAGGAGGTGATGAGCAGGACTTTGGCACTTTCCCGGATCAGCCGGCACACTTCTCTGACCCTCCTAGGCGTTCACCACGACCCGCTGGACCTTCTGGAGCCTCTTCCTCTCGCCGTGCTAGCGTGAGTGAGAGACCGACATGGATGGACTCTCCTCCCGCTTGGTACGGAGCACAGCCGGAGTGGATGGGAGCTCCACCACCTTGGTATAGTCAGGCACCAGCAGCACCATCAGCACCGACTTCACAAGACGCACCGGCATGGTACGGCCAGCCACCGGCTTGGTATGAGTAGCTACCAGCTTGGGCCACTGACCTATCCAGGAGGGTGGGAGACTTAGAGATTCATCGGGACACACGGGCTGAGGAGCATGACACGATGATGAGAAACATATACCACCAGCAGTTTGGGCGGAACTTCAGCCCCGACTTCCGTCCATTTCCACCACCGCCGCCTCTGTAGTGATGAGCTATGCGGATTGACAGTTTCAGCCGCCTCACCACCGTTTTAGTGAGTTCATTTTTCTTTTCTTCTTTTCTTTATTTCTTTTTCAAACATTGAGGACAATGTATGTTCTAAGTATGGGGTGGGGTGTGACTATTATGTGCAATAACTCTACTACATTTGCTTGCTTCTATCCATAACACTATGCATGTTTCATTTTCATAGTCACACGTTTCATTATTGCATTGCATGAAAAATTTTGAAAAACCCATAAAAATTTGAAAATTTTGAAAATTTTTGAAAGAGTTCTTGTGCTTCTAAGATTAGAGATGACTTCTATGATAGCTCTCACTTGTGGAATGATTTTTTGATGACAATTGTATGCTTAAATGAAATAATGAATTGAAAAGAAATTGAATGTGTTGCTTATCCTTTCTTGCAAGTTTTATAATGTGAAAGTTTGATCTAAATCATATTGAGAAATTGAGGTCGAAATTACATGATGAGTTCTTATACCTCTTTATGAAATGATTAAGGCAATTCAATTTTCTTTCTTCTTTCTTTGATCACTTAGCCCCTCAATAGAAGTAATTGCCTCCCTTACCTATTCGGGAATTTGGAGGAGTTGATATTTGGCATGTTTGATGTGGGAGGGCCATGAAAAAAAAAATTTGCATTCAAAGAATAGAATTAATAGGTTTGGGGAAGTCAATCATGATGATGAGTAACTCGACACCATTCACATAGCTGGGTGTTTGTGTCTTGCCAAAGTCGGATTGAGCGATATTCCTAACAAATTATGGTATGTGCATCAAAGGTTTGAGGCATCTCGAAACTCGAGAAACGCCGATCTCCTAGGCTTCGGTTTTTGTGCACCTCTGTCCATCTTTCAAAAAGTAAAGTCGAAAAATAATGTGAAAAAGAAGAGAGCAAAGCTCAAAGTTGATGGTGTTGCAATTCAAAGTAAAAAGAAAAAGAGTTGGGTTATTTATTTCCCCGGATTCATGCACCACATCCCTTATAAGTTTCCCTCCCTTCCGCATTCTAGACCTTACTCGAAAGTCCTTAAGATCAAAAGAATGTTATTTGACTTGGTGATCTAAATTGAAGTTTCTTATGCTTGATTTTGACAATACTTGAAGGTTATGATATTTGTCTTAAAGTTTAAGCGATTCATGATGTTTCTTTGCTTTACATTCTTTGGTTTATGTATACAAGCGTTTCAAGGATGAATGAAGCAAGGTTTGAGGATGATCAATTGACTAGAAACACATTTACCTAAAGGATGATTTTGTTTTGACATTACATGCATATTTCATTCTAACTTGTATTCTAAGCTCTTAAAAATCTTGCTTGGGGACAAGCAAGTGACAAGTATGGGTATTTTGTTAGCATGAAATATTTCGATATTCTAGGCACTTATTTTGGTTGTTTTTCCCTTATTATTGTAAACATGGATGAAGTTTAGAAGCAATTGTTAGCTTGTTCGTCTATTTTGTCGATATGGATGTCTACACTAGCTTTGTGTTGATTGTAGGTGAAAAGGAGCTAAATAAGAGAAATTGAGAGAGAAAAGAGAGTAATCGATCATATTCGAGGATTAGGAACACATCAAGGAAGCTAAGGAAGGAGCTAGGATGAAGAATGTCACGACACAAAGAAAATTACAAGTATTTTACACTTCCACGCCCTGAATTACAGCCGTAGAAGAGTCCACGCTCTAAACCACGGCCGTGGATCTTGGCATCCTGAACGTGGAGCACTCCAGTAGGTTACACGGTCTAAAGTACAGTCGTGGAAGTAACAAGACACCGTAATCCTTTTCCACGCTCTAAACCATGGTCGTGGAAACCCTTGAGACCGTGATTTAGGCGATCTTTTAACGTGTCTTCATTTGCCACGTTATATTACGTAATGGGCCTGGACGGTTATTCTTTCTCGTCTTATAAAAAGGTCGGAAAAGAGAGTTTCGGAAATCCCTCCTTATCGCTGTTCGCCACTTAGCGTGCGTGCAAATAAGCTTTAATTATCAAACTAGAATCAAGCAAGCGAACCCGCAGTGTACGGATCGATATAGTTAAGCAAGAATTCCAGAGTATCGAACACAGGGATTTGGGGGGTTAAATCCAGTTAAGAATTATCAAGCAAGTAAATGTATGAGCTTTTGTAAATTATTGGGAAAACAACAATCCTAAAGATCTAGGAATCCAGCTGTGGCAATCGATTCAAGATATACTAAAGATATAAGGACAAATTTGAGGTATGCAAAGGTATACGAATGTAAGGCAATGTACGGTGAAGTTCCAAGACCTTATATAATTCACCCAAAGGCACTCTCTATAAAGGTTGTTGAGGCTTCAGTATAGAAAGATTCTAAAGGTAAATATTAACATCAAATACCCAGACTTGTAATCCAAGGATCAAGACTAACTTAACCGATTAAGGTTGTGACACTCAGAATCGAGGTAGAGGTTGTTGAGGCTTCACTACCACCTTGAAAAGGCAAGCCAAGACTAAGTTAAAGCAAATCTTTAACTTTGGATTAAAGTAAAAGCAAGGTTCGTAAACTGACACAAAATTACGGGTAGTTCTTGAGTTCCACGGCCGTGGAAGCTCAAGAACAGACCGTGGATTAGGTTCGTCGGCGATTCTCTCTAACTCTCAGGGTCCAATCTGTTTACGATCGATCTATCATCATCTAAGCCACAACTATCAACCCTTCACCTTAGAATTGCTAAAGGGTTTTAGCCAACAACAGTCATATTGATATCAAATTCAAGATTTAAAAGAATAAAAGATGAAAACTTCTGAAAACCTTCAATAACTTTCAAACCAATCTCAAATCCACAAATATCAATGATAATGCAACTCAGATTTGGAATGAACACAAACAAGTAACTATTCTAGATAAGAACGAAGAACGGGATGTCAATCCGTCTTCTAATCAAACCTAGGAACAAAGTATGAAATCTCCTTACGAACAATCTTCCAAATCTTCACTCTTTCTCTAACTTTCCGTCAATCCGGAAATCTCAATAGGGCTAGGCGCAATTCTCTCAACGGCGGTCTAAGCGAAGGCGTAAACTAGGGTAAGCAGAGGTGACGGAATCTCCTTCCTTCCGTCCTTATATAGTGATAACACGATTTATGGCTTAGGTTTAGGTAATCATTTAGATAGATTTTCCGCTCATTCATGCATGGTTTAGCACTAGTTCACGACGTTCGCACTCAATTCACGTATTTTGTCGAGATAGACGTCTACACGGACTTTTGCATTGCTTTGTAGGTATTTTGGGAGATTTAGGAGCTTAATCGATACATTCGAGGATCGTTCCTCGAGATGACACACCTTCGGACTCATTGGAATGCAAGTTAGGAGCTAAGGAGGACACTTGGGACCATGTTGGTGCAAGCCATGCACCAAATCGTGACTCAATGATCCAAAACAAGCTGAGGCACCTAAACCACGGTCACTGGCATTTCCACGGGCGTGGAATCTGACCGTGGTTTTTTTCCAGACGGTTGTGACAGCTGTGCCACGATCTCATGGCCGACTCTTGCAAAGTTGTAGTATAAAAGTGGTCCTGCAAGGCTGACAGGGCATCCAATCCCAATCAAAATTTCAGAATCAAAATCCACACTCTCTACCATACTCTCAAGAAGAAGATTCTCTCAAGAGGAAGCTTGGGGGAGAGCTACCATTGGAGGAGGAGAAAAGCTCCATTGAAGAAGAAGAGAAGAACACTACACCATAGTCTTTGATAGATTTTTAGAAGTGAAGTTTATCGGAATCGTTTTCTAGGGTTGTAAGAACCGATTAAACCTTCTTTTGAAGGATTGTGAGTCTTTCTAAATCTCGAATTCAGATTTGTTTTCTTTGATTCACTTGTTTATCTCTTTTCTCTTCATTATCTTACAAATGGATGCCATGATTTTGTGTTTGATGATTTCGATTGTGATGATGAATGTTGTTGGCTAGATAGATGCGATTCTAGGGTAAGGAAAGGAAGGTTATGGTTGGACTATGATAGGACGAACATAGATTTGCCTTTGGATGATTCTTTTATTTGAACAGAGCCACTGTTAGATTCCACGGTTTGTTCTTGCCAGTCCACGGCCGTGGAAGGGCATGAACATCCCGTGGTTCTATCTGATCCGTTTGATTTGATGAGTCTAAGTTCTATAGTGTTAAAATGTCAAAATCCTAGTGTTTGTTGAGCTAAATCTATCCTAGGGTAACCTAGTGTTAGTAATCAAGTGTTAGAAGAGACCTACCCGGTGATTCTTGCTCTTAGATATCAAAGATGACAAACTCTAGGTAGTAGTGAGCCTCATAAGCCGCTATTGGACTGAGTGTGCTAGGATAGGTGTTTAGGACTTGCCTTTCCGAGACTTACCCGGTGAAGAGAGGTTAGATCCCTAGAATACCATCCGGTTTGTGTAGAATTCCTATCATTAGGCTCTTTGAGACTTACCCGGTGACGAGACCTTAGTAACGGACTAGTGGACCATGAGACCTACCCGGTGATTGATCCCAATCTAGAAACACTCATTCCTAACATACTATAGTAGATCCAAGGAATGATTAGATAACTTGAGTCCAATGCCATAACCGGAATTTCCCACCCCTAGAATTCGCTTTTCTCTCTTTGATCTCACATCTCGTGCTTAGCTTGTTTGCTTGTGTTGATTTATTAGCTTAGTTGATTGCTTATTTTGCATGATTTGTGATCTTTGATTGATCACCATAAAAACCAAACCAAAAACATTGAGATTTTCATTTCTTTATTTCTTTCTCTTTTCTTAGCCTAGATCTTCACTAAACTTAGTCACTAATTGATTCAATCTCACCTCAGTCTTTGTGTTTGACCTCGGAATACTATCCCTACTACGAAACGTCCCGTACACTGCGGGTTCGCTAGGAGTTAGGAGAAATATAACGAGTTAAAAATTTAAAGCTTTTGCACACCACATCCTAAGCGTAACAAGTTTTTGGCGTCGTTGCCGGGGAATCAAGCAACCTCTCAAACTCAAGTGCAAGCAAACTTGTCTTCCAAGGAAGAAGATGTGAACTACACGGGAAAGGGCAACTACAAAAATTATCAAGGCCCAAGGAACTTCAACAACAACCGGCAATTCAACAATTACCGGCCTAACCATAACCATCCCGGGTTCTCCTACTCTAACCCGGATGGTGCCTTGAACCCTCCCGCTTCCACGAGCGCAACTCCACCGCCAAAGGCTTCACAAGAACCTCAACCCGGATTCACTCAACCTCCAAAGGAAAGAACCGAGATGATGTTTGAGCAATTGCTTGGAAGGTTGAGTGGTCTTGAGAGCACGGTGACTTCCATTTCTAAGGCTCAAAAGGTGTTGGAAGCACAAGTGTTCCAAAAGGCGGGTGAAGCTCATAGAGATCTGGGAAAGCTTCCCGGAAGAACCGAGGACAACCCAAGAGGCCAAGTGTTGGCCATCACAACAAGGAGTGGGTTGAATATGAAGGATCCCTTACCTAAGGGAAGTGACAAGGGGAAGCAAGTAGTGGTAGAGGAAGAGACCTTGCAAGAAGATGGAGGCAAGAGCAAGGATGATGAGCCAACTTATGTGGCACCACCTCAATACAAGCCACCACTACCGTTCCCACAATCACGAGCAAGAGCTTGCTTGGACAAACACTTTGGTAAATTCCTTGAACTTATGTCTAAATTGCATATTAACATTCCGTTCATGGATGCTATTCTAGGAATGCCGGCATATGGCAAGTTCTTGAAGGAAATACTCTCCAACAAAAGGAGGTTGGAGGAGTATGGAGAAGTAAGAATGACGAAGAGGTCCTCGGAATTGATTCAAACTATGAAGGAGGAGATGCCTCCTAAGCTAAGAGACCCCGGATCCTTTTGTGTGCCAATTGGAGTGGGAGAAGTGAAGTATGAAGCCCTATGTGATCTTGGGGCAAGTGTAAGCATCATACCGCTTGCACTTTGCAACAAGGTTGGGCTAGGAGAGCCAAAACCGGTCAAGATGACCCTTTACATGGCGGACCGTTCAATCACTCACCCGGTTGGGATATTGGAAGATATACCGGTGCAACTCGGGAAGTTCTATGTGCCGATTGATTTTGTTGTCTTGGACATCCCGGCGGACTATCCGGTTCCCATCATCTTATGGAGACCTTTTCTAGCCACTTCCGGATGCTTGGTAGATTGTAAGAATGGAATTCTCTCCTTCAACATTGGAGAAGAGAACATCAAGTTCAAGCTGTCCACAATGATGAAAGGGCCAACCCTTGATGAGGATGTATTCAACATAGTCGAGCAAGAGGAGTCTAGAGAAGTTGTGAGCTCGATCTTGATCAAGGACCCCTTGGAGAAGGTTCTTAGCTTAAGTTTAATGGAGGAAGGTGTTGAGGAGGCTTGCAATGAAGAAATCAAGGCCTTGGAAGCATTAGAAAAGGAGACAAGAGCTGAATTTGAAGTCCACGAGAGTATGCTGAATTCCTGTAGGAATCACGGTCGTGAAGAGACTTCCACGGCCGTGGAACTTTCTGGAATGCTCCGAAGAGCAAGCTTTGTAAGGTCCACGGCCGTGGATGTGCCAGGATCCATGGAGTTGCCCGTGGTTTCCCCAGAAGCAGCCCTTGTTGTTGATCAAGCTTCAAGGAGCCTTGGAGAGCCTTCATTTGCTTTGGATTCATCTCAACCAACGTTATTTGGATCGTCTCCACTCGATAAAGGTCCTCCTAAACTTGAACTCAAACCCCTCCCCTCTCATTTGAAGTATGCTTTTCTTGGTGATAATTCTACATATCCGGTGATTGTGAATGCATGCTTGAATGATGATGAACTTGCTAGGTTGTTGCATGAGCTAAGATTGCATAGGAAATCCATTGGCTATACTATTGATGACCTTGTTGGCATAAATCCCTCTTTGTGCATGCATAAGATATTGATGGAAGATGACCATAAACCCTCTATTGAACATCAAAGAAGATTGAATCCTATAATGAAAGAGGTAGTCAAGAAAGAGATCATTAAGTTGCTAGATGCGGAAATCATCTACCCTATTTCGGATAGTAAGTGGGTTAGTCCCGTGCATGTGGTTCCTAAGAAGGGTGGGATAACCGTAGTGACTAATGAGAACAATGAACTAATCCCAACTAGAACGGTTACGGGATGGAGGATGTGTATTGACTATAGGAAATTGAACATGGCCTCTAGGAAAGATCACTTCCCCCTTCCTTTCATTGACCAAATGCTAGAGAGGTTAGCTCAACATTCTCACTTTTGCTACTTAGATGGCTATAGTGGATTCTTCCAAATCCCTATCAACCCCGATGACCAAGAGAAAACCACATTTACATGTCCATGGGGTACTTTTGCATATAGGAGAATGCCATTTGGGTTGTGTAATGCACCCGCCACCTTTCAAAGGTGTATGATGGCTATCTTTTCTGAGTACATTGAGAATATCATGGAAGTGTTTATGGATGATTTTTCTGTTTATGGATCTTCCTTTGATGATTGCCTAGCTAATTTGTCTTTGGTATTGAAAAGATGTGAGGAGACTAATCTAGTCTTGAATTGGGAAAAATGCCACTTCATGGTAAGTGAAGGTATTGTGTTGGGACACTTGGTGTCCCATCGTGGCATTGAGGTTGATAGGGCCAAGATTAAAACAATAGAGAAGTTGCCGCCACCTACCTCGGTGAAGGGGGTAAGGAGTTTTCTAAGGCATGCCGGTTTTTACCGGAGATTTATCAAAGATTTCTCTAAGATTTCTAAGCCTCTTACTAACCTACTAATGAAGGATGTTGAGTTTGTTTTCTCCAAGGATTGCCTTGAAGCTTTTTTGTAGGTTGAAGAACGCTTTGATCTCCGCACCTATCATGCGACCTCCGGATTGGAGTTTACCGTTTGAGATCATGTGTGATGCAAGTGACGTAGCCGTTGGGGCTGTTTTGGGGAAAAGGAAAGATGGGCTCACACATGCCATTTATTATGCTAGCAAGACGCTAGATGATGCCCAACTCAATTATGCTACCACCGAGAAGGAATTGCTAGCGGTTGTGTATGCATTTGACAAGTTCCGCTCATATCTTGTTGGAGCGAAGGTCATTGTTTATACGGATCATGCTGCGATCCGTTATCTCCTTACAAAGAAGGATGCCAAACCTAGGTTGATTCGGTGGATCCTTCTTCTTCAAGAGTTTGATTTTGAAGTCCGGGACAAGAAGGGGTCCGAAAACTCTGTGGCGGACCACCTTAGTAGACTACCTCCATTGGAACTTGAGAGAGATGACATCCCGATTGATGACTCATTCCGGGATGAGAAATTGCAAATGGTGGAGGAGTGCTTGTTCCAAGTGTCTAAAGGAAGTGAGCCATGGTATGCCGACATTGTGAACTATCTTGTGTGTGAGGAAGTGCCTCCCTGTTTGTCATACGCCCAAAGGAAGAAGTTCTTCAAGGATGCGAGACACTACTATTGGAGTGAACCACTTTTGTTCAAGAGAGGGCCGGATGGAGTCTTTAGAAGATGCATACCGGAGGATGAGGTGGAGAGTGTGATCCGTCATTGTCACTCCTTGCCATGTGGAGGCCATGCTAGCTCACACAAGACATGTGCAAAGGTGTTGCAATCGGGCTTCTTTTGGCCAAGTTTGTTCAAGGATGTGCAAAACTTTGTGGTAGCTTGTGATGCTTGCCAAAGGACGGGGAACATCTCCAGGAGGAATGAGATGCCCTTGAAAAACATACAAGAGGTAGAGATATTTGATGTGTGGGGTGTGGACTTCATGGGGCCATTCCCCTCTTCATGTGGCAACCTCTACATCCTATTGGCGGTAGACTATGTTTCGAGATGGGTGGAGGCAATTGCCTCTCCCACAAATGACGCCAAGGTTGTGGTGCGGTTCTTCAACCGAGTGATCTTTCCTAGGTTTGGAACACCAAGGGTGATCATAAGTGATGGAGGGAAGCACTTCACCAATAGGAACTTCGGGACACTTTTGGCTAAGTAGGGGTGGACTCATAAGGTGGCAACACCTTACCATCCCCAAACTAGTGGCCAAGTGGAGATCTCCAACCAGGAGATAAAGGGAATTCTTGAGAAAACGGTTTCTAGAACAAGAAAGGATTGGGCTATGAAGCTCGATGATGCCTTGTGGGCATATAGAACCGCTTTCAAGACACCGATTGGCACCACTCCTTACAAGCTAGTCAATGGCAAGTCTTGCCACCTTCCGGTAGAGATGGAGCATAGAGCATATTGGGCAATCAAGTGGCTAAATTTTGACCTCAAGGAGGCCGGAGAGAAAAGGTTGCTAGACATGGATCCGATTGGATGCTTATGAAAACGCCCGGATCTACAAGGAAAGGACCAAACGTTGGCATGACAAGCGCCTCATCCCAAAGGAGTTGAGTGAAGGCGACCTTGTCCTTCTCTTCAACTCAAGGCTGCGGCTCTTCCCCGGAAAGCTAAAGTCGAGGTGGACCGGTCCTTATGTGGTGAAGAAGATATTTCCCCATGGAGCGGTTGAGATAGGAGGGGAGCATTGTGGAGACTTTAAGGTGAATGGGCACCGGTTGAAGAAGTCCATCCCGGGAGCTCCGGTGGACATGATTGCCCCACTTCACCTTGAGTGAGACGCCCCCGAGTTTGGTCAAGCTAATGACCTTAAAGAAGCGCTTGATGGGAGGCAACCCATTGGTAATCGTTTTTCCTTTTTCCTTTTTGTTTTTGTTTTGATTTGTGTTTTTGTGTGTTTGGTGTACTTTGTGTGTGTGCTAGAAATTTTGGTAGCATGGAAGCCTTGCATGGCATGTGGATGATGACGATGAACCCCTCATCAATTATGGGTGGAGCGGACACGGAACTTAGACGGCTAGCGGTGCCAAGCGCAGGTCCCGACGCCTTGATGAACATTTAGAGCTCTCTACCATTGTTGATAGGATCATCCACCATCAATCCACTTGAGTAATCCCGAATACCAAAGCAAACCATTTTTACATTGTGAGAACCCTCTTTCACTCTTCTTTACTTGAATGCCACATTGGGGACAATGTGTTTCTAAGTATGGGGTGGGGTTTGCATGATCTTTTGCATTATTAGCATCTAGGATAGTTTAATATTATCACGTGTCTTGCATTACACATAGACATTTCGAAAAAAATCCAAAAAATCAGAAAATTTAAAAATTTTTAGTGCTTCTAAACTTGGAAATGACCCTTATGATTAGATTGTTGTGTGGATTAGCTATGGATGGCTTTATGTGTTAAATTGATGAATGCATATGTGGACTTGAAGTACTTATCTTGAATCCCATGAATGATTTGTGATTATGATGCTTGCCTTGATTGGATTGAGTATTGAAAGTCGAAATTACATGCTAGTTCTTACACATCATCTAGGACTGAATGAGGCAATTCATCTTTCTCTACTTCTCATCTTGATCATGATGTTTGAGCACCTCAATTGATATAAATTTTGACCTCTTTTGACCCATCCGGGAATAGGAGCATGTTAGTGTGTTGAGTGTGTGAAAAGCAAGTGTGGGGTGAAGATGTTGATGAACGAATGTTACGAATGAAATGCTAAAATTGTTGTGAAAGTGTAGACAAAAATATAGGTTTGGGGACGTTGTTTTAAATGACGAGTAACTCGGCACCATTCACATAATCGGGTGTTTGTGCCTTGCCAAAATCAAATAAACCGATAGTCCTAACGAGCTTTGGTATGTGTGCCCGGTGTGGATGCACCTCGAAAAATAGAAAAAGCCCGAGGACGGCTAATCACCAAGGTTTCGGCTTTTGTACAACAATGCCATTGTCTCAAAAATAAGTGAAAAAGAAAAGAAAACAAAGAAAAGATGGAGAAAAATATACACTTGTGGGAAGTTGATCAAGGACAAGATTGTGGAGTTAGTTCCGTTCCCGGATTAGCATCACATAGCCTAGAAAAATCTTCACCTAATCACAACGTTTCTCGGCCTTTTACCTCACAAGCCCTTGTGACCTATTTGCATGTGTGTAAGACTTAGTAATCTAGATTTGATATGCTCTTGATCATCTTGACTTCTTCATTTTTACATTTCATGCATGCTTTTGAGTTAAGTATAATTGTCTTTCCGTGCCTTCGTTATTTCGATGCATGATTGCTTGTCCATTGCCATGAAACATGACTATCAAGGTGATCCAATATTAGAAGCACAACTCCAAAAAGATTTTGTTGTTTTTCTGCATGCATAAATCATGTCATCTTTTAGACTATAGTTGGGACTTGCTCGGGGACGAGCAAACCATAAGTATGGGGTATTTTTGATAACACGATTTATGGCTTAGGTTTAGGTAATCATTTAGATAGATTTTGCGCTCATTCATGCATGGTTTAGCACTAGTTCACGACGTTCGCACTCAATTCACGTATTTTCTTGAGATAGACGTCTACACGGACTTTTGCATTGCTTTGTAGGTATTTTGGGAGATTTAGGAGCTTAATCGATACATTCGAGGATTATTCCTCGAGATGACACACCTTCGGACTCATTGGAATGCAAGTTAGGAGCTAAGGAGGACACTTGGGACCATGTTGGTGCAAGCCATGCACCAAATCGTGACTCAATGATCCAAAACAAGCTGAGGCACCTAAACCACGATCACTGGCACTTCCACGGGCGTGGAATCTGACCGTGGTTTTTGCCAGACGGTTGTGACAGCTGTGCCACGATCTCATGGCCGACTCTTGCAAAGTTGTAGTATAAAAGTGGTCCTGCAAGGCTGAGAGGGCATCCAATCCCAATCAAAATTTCAGAATCAAAATCCACACTCTCTACCATACTCTCAACAAGAAGATTCTCTCAAGAGGAAGCTTGGGGGAGAGCTACCATTGGAGGAGGAGAAAAGCTCCATTGAAGAAGAAGAGAAGAGCACTACACCATAGTCTTTGATAGATTTTTAGAAGTGAAGTTTATTGGAATCGTTTTCTAGGGTTGTAAGAACCGATTAAACCTTCTTTTGAAGGATTGTGAGTCTTTCTTAATCTCGAATTCAGATTTGTTTTTCTTTGATTCACTTGTTTATCTCTTTTCTCTTCATTATCTTACAAATGGATGCCATGATTTTGTGTTTGATGATTTTGATTGTGATGATGAATGTTGATGGCTAGATAGATGCGATTCTAGGGTAAGGAAAGGAAGGTTATGGCTGGACTATGATAGGACGAACTTAGATTTGCCTTTGGATGATTCGTTTATTTGAACAGAGCCACTGTTATATTCCACGGTTTGTTCTTGCCAGTCCACAGCCGTGGAAGGGCATGAACAGCCTGTGGTTCTATCTGATCCGTTTGATTTGATGAGTCTAAGTTCTATAGTGTTAAAATGTCGAAATCCTAGTGTTTGTTGAGCTAAATCTATCCTAGGGTAACCTAGTGTTAGTAATCAAGTGTTAGAAGAGACCTACCCGGTGATTCTTGCTCTTAGATATCGAAGATGACAAACTCTAGGTAGTAGTGAGCCTCATAAGCCGCTATTGGACTGAGTGTGCTAGGATAGGTGTTTAGGACTTGCCTTTCCGAGACTTACCCGGTGAAGAGAGGTTAGATCCCTAGAATACCATCCGGTTTGTATAGAATTCCTATCCTTAGGCTCTTTGAGATTTACCCAGTGACGAGACCTTAGGAACAGACTAGTGGACCATGAGACCTACCCGGTGATTGATCCCAATCTAGAAACACTCATTCCCAACATACTATAGTAGATCCAAGGAATGATTAGATAGCTTGAGTTCAATGCCATAACCGGAATTTCCCACCCCTAGAATCCGCTTTTCTCTCTTTGATCTCACATCTCGTGCTTAGCTTGCATGTGTTGATTTGTTAGCTTAGTTGATTGCTTATTTTGCATGATTTGTGATCTTTGATTGATCACCATAAAAACCAAACCAAAAACATTGAGATTTTCATTTCTTTATTTCTTTCTCTTTTCTTAGCCTAGATCTTCACTAAACTTAGTCACTAATTGATTCAATCTCACCTCAGTCTTTGTGTTCGACCTCGGAATACTATCCCTACTACGAAACGTCCCGTACACTGCGGGTTCGCTAGGAGTTAGGAGAAATATAACGAGTTATAAATTTAAAGCTTTTGCACACCACATCCTAAGAGTAACATATAGGCCCAAATAAAATGCGTCTTCGGCCCATGTGCGTAGAAGATTGTGACTTAAAATATTGCGTAAAAGATCGTCAAGATCACGGTCGTGGAAATTTTGGTAGCATGGAAGCTTGTGACTTAAGATTATTGACTTAAAATTATTGACTTAAAATATCCACACCCGTAATTTAGAGCTTGGAGTTGGATCACGGTTTGTCACAACTCTCCACGGCCGTGTAAGTTGCTAGAATGATCCACGCTTGTCTTGCCAAGGTTCCACGGCCGTGGATTAGAGCGTGGATCCTAGTACGGCCGTATTTTAGAGCGTGGAACACATGTAGATCGTAATTCTCCTTTGTCTCGTGCTATTCTTCAACTTATCATCTTCCTTAGCTCCTAGTGATGTCCTTATTCCTTGGACATGCTCAATCTATCTCCATTCTCCCTTGATCCGTTCGGTTTTAGCTCTTAATTGCCTAAAATTAACACAAAGCTTATGTAGACCTCTATATCGACAATATAGGTAAACTAACTCACAATTGCTTCAATGCTTTATCAATGAATACCAATATGGAAGGAATACACTTAGAAAACGTGCCTAAAATATCACAATATTTCATGCTAACAAATAACCCCATACTTGCCACTTGCTTGTCCCTAAGCAAGGTCTTTCAAAAGCCTTAAAACTCAAGTTAGGATGAAATATGTGTACCTTCTCAAAGCAAAACTTCTTTTAGATGAATGTGCCTTCTAATCAATAGATCATTCTCAAATCTTGCTTCATTCGTTTATAAGACTTTCATATACATAATCAAAGAGTAAAGAGTAAAGAAAGCTCATGAATTAATCAAACTTCCATGTAAACATCATAACCTTCAAACATTATCAAAATCAATCATAAGAAACTTCAATTTAGATCACTAAGTCATATATCATTCTTTTGATCTTAAGGACTTTCAAACAAGGTCTAGAATGCGGAAAGGGAAGGAAAACTTTAAGGAATGTGGTGCAATAATCCGGGAAAGTGGATGACTACTCTTTTCTTTTTCTCTTGCGGTTTCCGCAGCACTTTCAACTTAGAGCTTCAATCTCTTCTTTTCAATTCATTTTTCGACTTTACTTTTGGAGTTATGGATAGAGGTGCACAAAAACCGAAGCCTAGGAGATTGGCGTTTCTCATTTTTACGAGATGCCTCAAACCCTTGATGCACATACCATAATCCGCTAGGAATATCGCTCAATCCAACTTTGGCAAGACACAAACACCCGGCTATGTGAATGGTGCCGAGTTACTCATCATCATGATTGACTTCCCCAAACCTATAATTCCTTTCTATTCTTTTGAATGCAAATAATTATTTTCATGGCCCTCCCACATCAAACATGCCAATTTCATTCAACTCCTCCAGATTCCCGGATAGGTAAAGGAGACCATTATTTCAATGAGGGGCTAAATGATCAAAGAAAGAAGAAAGAAAATCGAATTGCCTTAATCATCTCAAGAAGAAGCATAAGAACTTATTATGTGATTTCAACCTTAATTTCTCAACATGATTTAAGTAACATTCATCACATTATGAAATTTGCAAAAGAGGGATAATCAACTCATTCAATTTCTTTTCAACTTTCTATTTGTTTAAGCATGCGATTGTCATCAAAACTCAATTCACAAGTGGTGATTATCATAGAAATCATCTCTATCCTTAGAAGCACAAAATTTTCAAAATTTTTCAATTTTTATGGGTTTTTCAAAGGCTTTCTCATGCAATGCAATAATGAAACGTGCAACAACAGAATGAGCATGCAAGGTAGTCTCGATAGAAGCATACAAAAGTGAGTAAGAGTTATTACAAACTATTAGTCACACCCCACCCCATACTTGGAACAAACATTGTCCCTAATGTTCAAAAGGAAAAAGAAGAAAAGAAAGAAAGAAAAAGAAACTCACAAAATGATGGTGGAGCGGCTAAAACGTCGATCATCAATCATCTCACTGCGGTGGAGGCGGTGGTGGAAACGGGGAGAAGCTGGGATTGTAGTACCGCCCGAACTGCTGGCGATAGACATCTCTCATCATGTGGTCCAGATCGTCAGCTCGTGCATCCCTAGCATCAGGACGAATCTCCAAAGCTCCAACCCTATCGGAAAGGTCGGTAGCCCACTGTGGCAGCTGCTCGTACCAACCAGGCGGCTGGCTGTACCACGCCGGTGCATCTGAAGGTGCTGGTGCAGGTAGCGGTTGTGCATGCCAAGGCGGTGGAGCTCCCATCCAATCCGGCTGCATCCTATACCATGCAGGAGGATCTGCCATCCAAGTCGGCCTCTCGCTCACACTAGCACGGCGAGAGGAAGAGCCAGATGCTCTAGCAGGACGGGGAGAATGTCTATGAATGTCGGGAACTGCATCCGGCTGATCCGGGAATGTGCCAAAGTCCTGATCAGCTCCTCCTCCTCTCTCATAATCATCTCCTCCTCCTCTACAGCTGGTGGTGGTGGAACGTAAGGAGGGGCTACCAATCTGTTCGCATGCATGGCAGCGAACGTCACCTTCCAGTTATGGCGTCCAGCTATAATGGAATACTCGGGGAGCCACTCTATACCTCTCCCGGTCCTACTCTCCCATGGCATAGCAGCATATGGTGGACCTCTATGGGTGGGGAAGATGATGCCTCTAGTCATGAGGCTATGTAGTCCTAGGGGTGTAGCAGCAATACGCGTACAAGCTGATAAATCGACCCCTAACTGTCGAGCAAGGTGGGTGACCATCCCACCGTATCCAATGTTACCAACCCTCTTATTCTTAAGCTTGCTCATAGTAGCAGCTAAGAGGGTGGCACAGTTTGCAGGTCTACCGTATAGCATACAGTAGAGAAGGAAAAGCTCATCTATCTTGATTTTCTGAGGTGTCTCCGTCCTAGGGAAGAGACACTCAGAAAGTACCCTGTGAGCAATCTTCAAGGCTAAGTGATACATCAACCTAGCCTTGGTATCATCTGGCTGCTAGCTGTCCTCGCTGGCGTAGATCATAGCGATCTCTTCCCAGAAATCCTTGGCGTACACGCCACTGGGGAAACGACCATTGAAGGTCTCGTGGAACCCGAAGAAGGCTCCAAACTCCCTGATGGAGAACTCATAATCTTTTTCCATCAGCCGGAAAGAGACAGTCCTATCCACATGACTGTGCTGGAAGGAAACCACAAACTCCCTCGTGATCTCCTCATAAGCATCTTCCCGAATAGCGGAGAAGATGACTAGACCGGCTCTATCTAAAAGCCAAGTAATGTCTCCTATCACATGTAGAGGCTCTAACTCCTCAAGTAATAGGTACCTAGGTCCTATGACCGCTCTCTTATGGATCCTCTCTAAAGCATCGAGATGATCCTCGTGGATGGTAGGGATCCTAGGGTGAGGTGGTGATGGTGATGATGGAGGTGAAGCGGATGAAGGGGGTGGTGCTCTAGAAGAGGAAGAGGGGTTGCCCTTCCTTTTCTTGTTCTTATCCTTATCCTTGTTCTTATCCATGTCCTTGTTCCTACCGGACACTCTCCTCACAAAATCCATAATCTGTCAAAAACCACGGTCTGTTCTTGGATTTCCACGGCCGTGGAACGTACAGTGACCGTGGTTCGGCACGTGATTTCTCAAAACTCAACAACAATTCACCAAACTCAGCAGAAATCAGTCCTAGACTAATTTCCTTCCAATTTCAATCAATTCTCCTAAAAATACTAGCAAAAACGAAGCCGAATCGATAAAGATAGAGAAAGAACCAAAAACCTAGGTTTTCAGATTTTGGAATTCGAATTGTGGCTTCTCCGGTGATTTTCCGCTCGAATTGTTGCTTGGATCTTGTTGGTGATCGGATTTGCTTCAGTTTAGGTCAAAGAATCGTTAAAAACGATTAACGAACGAAGATTTGAGAGAAAGGGCGTGGAATCGGCGATTTTTGGGCGTGGTTTGGGTGTTTGGTTTGTGTTTTGTGAAGAAACGTGGTTTATATAGTGGCCGTAAAATTTTTTGAAAATCACGGTCTGTCGGGGGGTTCCCCGGCCGTGGAAATGTACGGAACCGTGGTTTTGGTGATTTTTCTCAGGCTTTTGAAAATTACGGTCACTGTAGCTGTCACGGCCGTGGTTTAGGCCGTGGAACTCTCTGTAATGCTCCAAAGTTCAAGTTTCGTCACTTTTCTTCAAACTTTCTCTTCCCCTTTCCTTTTCCACTGTTCCTACATCCAAAAACACGAACATACCGGAAGGTATCGAAGGCAAAACAAAGCAAAAACGTCTAAACTAAACTAATCTATGAATCAAAAACAAAAAAGACAATGCAATACCTTGGGTTGCCTCCCAAGAAGCGCTTTGTTTAAAGTCCGTAGCTAGACCATATTCGCACTTATTCGAGTGCGGTGGGCGTGAACTCTTTAGCTTGGAGTTCCGGTGTATACTTCTTGAGTCGTTGACCGTTCACCTTAAAGCTTCTGCCCGTTTCACCCCATACTTCAACTGCACCATGGGGGAAAATACGTTTGATTAGAAAAGGTCCGGTCCAACGAGATTTAAGTTTACCTGGAAAGAGACGAAGCCTTGAATTGAAGAGGAGAACTTGATCTCCCTCTTTGAAGTCCTTTGGAATGATATGCTTATCATGCCAACGCTTTGCTCTTTCTTTGTAGATCTTGGCGTTTTCGTAAGCGTTCAAGCAGAGTTCTTCAAGCTTATTTAGGTCCAAGAGACGCTTCTCTCCCGCGTCCTTCATGCTGAAATTTAGCCACTTGATTGCCCAAAACGCCTTGTGCTCTAACTCTACCGGTAAATGGCAAGACTTCCCATACACAACGTTGTATGGTGTGGTTCCGATGGGCGTCTTATACGCAGTCCGGTACGCCCACAATGCATCATCTAGCTTCAAAGACCAATCCTTCCTAGTCCTTGAAACTGTCTTCTCTAGGATTCCTTTGATCTCCCGGTTTGAGATCTCCACTTGTCCACTAGTTTGTGGATGATAGGGGGTGGCGATCTTGTGAGTCACCCCATACTTAGCTAAAAGAGCTTCAAAACGCCGGGCAATGAAGTGAGAGCCTCCATCACTAATGATAGTCCTTGGTGTCCCAAATCGTGGGAAGATGGTCTTGTTAAAGAACTTAACCACTCCCATGGCATCATTGGTGGGAGAGGCAATCGCTTCAACCCATCTTGAAACATAATCAACCGCTAAAAGTATGTATTGGTTACCACAAGATGATGGGAAAGGTCCCATGAAGTCTACTCCCCAAACGTGAAAGATCTCAACCTCTTGGATGTTGTTGAGAGGCATCTCATTCCTCCTAGATATATTTCCTGTTCTTTAACAAGCATCGCAGCAGGAAACAAAGGTTTGCACATCTTTAAATAGAGTAAGCCAAAAGAATCCAGATTGCAATACCTTAGCGCTAGTCTTGTTCGAACTAGCGTGTCCTCCACAAGGTAGTGAATGACAATGGCGGATGACACTTTGCATCTCATCTTCCGGCACACATCGCCGAATAATGCCATCCGGACCTCTCTTAAAGAGGAGAGGTTCATTCCAAAAGTATTCCCGAATATCCTTAAAGAACTTCTTTCTTTGTGCGTAGGATAATTCGGGCGGTAGTTCCTGACAAACCAAATAGTTAACAAAATTAGCAAACCATGGTTCGTTACCTTTGGCGATCACATCGATGCACTCCTCTATAATGTGTAAATGCTCGTCCGGAAAGGAGTCATCTATAGGTAGGTGGTCGTCCTCTAGATGTGTTAGGCGACTCAAATGATCCGCAACAGAATTTTCTGAACCCTTCTTGTCGCGGATCTCTAGATCGAATTCTTGTAGGAGAAGAATCCATCTAATTAGCCTTGGCTTCGCGTCCTTCTTTGCAAGGAGATAGCGGATCGCAGCATGATCCGTGTATACAATCACCTTTGCACCTACAAGATAAGAGCGAAATTTGTCAATTGCATAAACAATGGCTAAAATTTCCTTTTCGGTAGTGGCGTAGTTGAGCTTCGCTTCATCTAGCGTCTTGCTAGCGTAGTAGATAGCGTGGGTTCGCCCTTCCTTTCTTTGTCCAAGGACAGCTCCTATAGCTACGTCACTTGCATCACACATAACCTCAAAGGGAAGATTCCAATCCGGAGGTTGGATAATCGGAGTTGAAATTAGAGCTTCCCGAATCATGTTAAACGCATCTAAGCACTCCTGCGAAAACTCAAAAACTGCATCCTTCATCAATAGATTAGTAAGCGGTTTTGATATTTTAGAGAAGTCTTTTATGAAGCGTCTATAAAATCCTGCATGTCCTAGAAAACTTCTTATCCCTTTCACCGAAGTTGGGGGAGGAAGCTTTTCTATTGTCTCTATTTTAGCTTTATCCACCTCAATCCCTCTACTACAGATTAAGTGTCCTAGTACAATGCCTTCCTTTACCATAAATTGACACTTTTCCCAATTAAGAACTAGGTTAGTGTCTTCACACCTTTGTAACACAAGAGTAAGGTTAGAAAGACAATTGTCAAAAGAGGAACCATAAACGGAGAAGTCATCCATAAAAACCTCCATGATTTCCTCTATATATTCGGAGAAGATGGCCATCATGCACCTTTGAAAGGTGGCTGGGGCGTTGCAAAGCCCGAACGGCATCCTCCTATAGGCAAACGTACCCCACGGGCACGTGAATGTGGTCTTCTCTTGATCGTCCAGGTGTATCGGAATCTGAAAGAAACCACTATAACCGTCAAGATAGCAAAAGTGCGAATGTTGTGCTAACCTTTCAAGCATTTGGTCGATGAAGGGTAGTGGGAAGTGATCCTTCCTCGTCGCGTTGTTTAGCTTGCGGTAGTCTATGCACATCCGCCATCCCGTTACGGTTCGGGTAGGAATGAGTTCGTTATTCTTGTTGGTGATGACCGTCATTCCTCCTTTCTTCGGAACCACTTGTACTGGACTCACCCACTTGCTATCGGAGATAGGGTAGATGATACCTGCATCAAGAAGTTTAAGAATTTCCTTCTTGACAACCTCCTTCATAGTCGGATTCAACCGCCTTTGAGGTTATCGCGAAGTCCTAAAGTCCTCTTCCATTAATATCTTTTGCATGCATAGGGAAGGTTTGATTCCAACTAAGTCCTCTATAGTATATCCTAAAGCTTTTCTATGTTTCCTAAGGACAACCATGAGCTTACTATGTTCATCTATGCTTAAATCGGAACTTACAATTACCGGAAAGGTAGAATTAGGTCCAAGAAATGCGTACCTGAGATGTGTAGGGAGTGGCTTTAGTTCCATCATTATCGGAGTCTCCAATGGGTCTTGAGGAGCATCCGATGCTTCCTTAGAAGCGTCTAAGGAAGTAGAAGGTGTTGGAGAAGAATCAAGAGAAGTTGAGGAAGAGATACAATTGCCTTCGGAATCACCCAAAATTACGGCCTCTCTGCATCCTCCACGGCCGTGATTTTGGGCGTGGAAAATATTTACGGTTGCTCTGTTCTCTCCACGACCGTGTAACCCTCTGGAGTGCTCCACGCTTTTGTTGGTGAAATCCACGGCCGTGGAATATAGTGTATGGCCGTGGATCCATACGTTTTCTGCCTCGTCGTGGAGTTTCTCAAACTCTTCTTCACATACTTCTTCTTGTGCTTCTAAGGCTTCAATTGCCTCATTGCACTCCTCTTCTTCCCCTATATCCATTAGGCTCATAGAAATAACCTTTTGCAAAGGATCTTTGAAGAGAATAGCACTTACCTCTTCTCTAGACAACCCTTCTTCATCTTGGATATTGAATATATCCTCATCAAAGATTGGTTCCTTCACTAGAGTGGAAAGAACGAACTCTACCTTCTCTTCTCCTATGTCAAAGGCGAGTCTAGCATTCTTGCAATCGACTATGCAGCCGGATGTTGCAAGAAACGGTCTTTCGAGAATGATCGGGACCGGACTATCTGCAGGAATGTCAAGCACAACAAAATCTATAGGAACATAGAATTTACCTAGCTTGACTGGGACGTCTTCAACTATACCGACGGGACGAGTTATGGATCGATCCGCCATGTACAACGTCATCTTCACCGGTTTAGGGTCGCCTAAACCGATCTTCCTACATAATGCAAGTGGGATGATGCTCACACTTGCTCCCAAGTCACAGAATGCATCATATGTGACATCTCCCTCTCCTATGGGAATACAAAATGACCCCGGATCCTTTAGCTTTGGGGGCATCTTCTCTTTCATGGTTTTGATGAGATCCGAAGAATCCGAACTCATCTTAACCTCTCCAAAATCCTCTAGCTTTCTCTTGTTAGAGAGGATTTCCTTTAAGAACTTACCATAAGCCGGCATACCTACAATAGCATCAATGAAATGTATATTAATATGCAGTTTGCTCATGAGTTCAATAAACTTACCGAATTGTTTGTCTAGACGTGCTCTTCCTCTAGATTGCGGGAACGGTAGGGGAGGTTTGTAAGCTGGAGGAGGAACGTAGACATCTTCTTTCTCCTTTCCCTTTTCTTTCTCTTTCTCAATGGGGACTTCTACAAACTTAGGCTGCGGGTCGGTAGTTGTTGCTCCGTTCCTAGTTGTGATTGCCATTACCCTTCCTTTTGGGTTGTCCTCCGTTTTTCCTGGAAGTTTCCCTTGATTCCTAGGAACTTCCTCCGCATGGATGAACATTTGGTTTTCTAAAACCTTTTGGGCTTTATCAACCTTGGTAATGTGATCATCAACCTTGATGATGCGAGTCTCCAACCCTTGAAGCTTCTCCAAAATTGTTTCCAGCATGGGATCGGGCTTCTCTTTCCCCGAAGTACTTCCACCATTAGATGTTTGCCCCTGGCTTTTCAAAGGAGTGGAAGAAGAGAAAGGTGCAGTTAGTGAATTTCCTGAATTGGAAGGATAAGAATTACCGGAATTTTGTTGATTGGAACACCAATTGTTGTTGTTTGAACCCCTATTGTTGTTCCAATTGTTGTTCCGGTTGTTGTTGTTGTTGTTCCAATTATTCCGGTTGTTGTTCCGGTTGTTATTCTCATTACCGTTGTGGTTATTGTTGTTGCCTAAATAACCTACATCTTGCTCCTTGTGCTTCGGAAAGTTGGTTTTGATGGCCTCTTTCAACTCTTTAATCTCCGTATTGAGAGAAAAGATTTGAGTTTGAGCTGCTTGTGATAGCTTTGCTCCTTGATCTACATGATTCGCCTCCACTTTCCGATGAGAATACTTCTCTATAACTCGCGCTTGCTTCTCAATAAAGTCCCAAGCGTCATCTTCTCTCATGTCCATGAATGTACCACATGAAAGGGATTGGAGCCTGAATTGTGTTTCCACATCCAGCCCCTTATAGTATATCTTCAATAGTGCAAGTTTGGATATGCCATGGTGAGGGCAATCCAATAGCAAGTCCTGAAATCTTTCCCAAGATTGAAACAAACTTTCGTTAGATCTCATAGAAAATGCATTAATCTTACCTCTTAACTCCGCCGTTTTGGATGGCGGAAAGAACTTAGTGAGGAATTCCGAAGAAAGATCCTCCCATGCTTCAAGCTTCCCACTTGGAAGAGCTTGATACCAAGACAATGTTTTTCCCTTCAAGGAGAAGAAGAAAGGCTTGAGTTTGTAGCTGTTGGTAGTTGCGTTCTTCGGCTTCATTGTCTCCATCATAATCTCAAAATTTTGTAGATGTTGGTGTGGAGATTCAGCACTTGTTCCACCAAATTGGTTTTGGCGGACAATAGTAATAACTTGAGGGTTGAAGCTAAACCCTTGTACATCATCAGCATCAAAGTTCACACCTAAACGGCGTGGTTGCTGCGTTGGATCCATCCTTTGGCCAAGAGTTCTTGGTTCCTCATCCACACGTTCGACCCTCGCGTTCCTAGGTGGAACACGGAGATTTGCAGCTGGCCGTGGGAAGAATGGATTCACATTGATCGTGGGATCAATTTCCTCTAGTGGTGGCATGGAGGAGTCGCTATCCTCATTGGATGAGTTAGCTCTAACCGATCTTCCCGGTCTCCTCCTTTTCTTTTTCTCCTTGAGGTTATTTATTTCCAACCTCATTTGGAACATCATGTCTGTTAGATCATCAACCTTCATTTGATGACGATCCGTTTCTTCCCTACGAGTCTTCTCACTCCATTGGAGTTGAGCTTCCTTTTCCGCTAACTCCGATTGGAGATCACGTTCTCTTTCTTCAGACATTTTTCTTTCCTTACGCTTTCTCCTCAAAGTCCTCTCAAGCTCTTGATCAAGAGGTAAGAGATCTTCGTTGTTTCTAGACCTGCGCATACACTCGAAGAGATATCAAATAACAAGGGAAAAGCTCCCAAGCTTGACAACCGATAACCGAATTTGGCCTAGACCAAATTGATGACATGAATTATGACCTATTTTTAGGCATGTATTTATATAGATTTTCCCTTAATTTTGCATGCATAGACATACATTCATGGCATTTATGGTTATATTCACCTACTTTGCAAGAATAGAGGTCTACACAGAGTTTTATTGCATTTGTAGGTAATTTGGCGAATTATGGAGCAAAGATGGCACATTTAAGGATTAAGCCTTAAAGCGGGACAAAAAGGAGCATAAAAGGAATTTAGGACGCGCCAAAGTATCTTCTGATACCGTCTGACGCGGCAAAGTATCTTCTGATACCTTCGGACGCGGCCCAAAGTATTTTCTGATACCTTCGGACGCGGCCCAAAGTATTCTCTGATACCGTCTGACGCGCCAAAGTATTTTCTGATACCTTATGACGCGGCCCAGAGTATCTTCTGATACCAGCGCACTCGACTTCTTTTTAGCCCGGATTTCTAGGGTTTTACCTTTAAACCCTAGATTTATCCCTACATATATTGGATAGCCTTCAACATTGAAGGAGAACGGTGATAGCCTCAGGATTTGGATCCCCAAAGAGAGGGAGGGTTGAAGATTTTATTGCGTACAGGGAAGATTCGGAGAAGGACGCATTTTGGAGATTGTGTACTTCGAGATTATCTTAGGTTTACCTTTGGAGACGGATTGACACTCCGTTCTTCACTGTTCCTTAAGATTATTGTGAGGATTTCTATTCCTTTTTCTGCATTTATTCAATACAAACATTTGTTATTGGATTTGAGATTGGTTATTTGATAGTCATTGAGTTTTTGAGGTTTTCATCCATTTTCTCTTTAAACTTGATTATTGAATTGATGATGATGGTTATTGGCTAAAACCCTTTAGCAATTCTAAGGTGAAGGGTTGATAGTTGTGGCTTGGATAATGATAGATCGATCGTAAATTGATTTGACCTTGAGAGTTAGAGAAATATCGTCGACACCCTAAATCACGGTCTGTTCTTAGGTTTCCACGGCCGTGATTCTTAAGATCTACCCGTGATTTACCTCAGTTTACGAACATTGCTTTTACTTTGAATCAAGGTTAAAGATTAGCTTTAATCTAGTCTAGGTTTGCCCTTTTCTAGGTAGTAGTGAAGCCTCAACAACCTCTACTTCGATTTCGAGTGTCACAACCTTAATCGGTTTAGTTAGTTTTGATCCTTGGGTTACAAGTTTGGGTATTTGAGATTAATTCTTGCCTTTAGATCCTTTCTATAATGAAGCCTCAACAACCTTTATAGAGAGAGTCTTTGGGTTAGACATATAGGATTTTGGAATTTCGCCGTACATTACCTTACCTTAGTATACCTTTGCAAACCTCAACTCTGTCCTTATATCTATAGTATATCTTGAATCGATTGCCACAATTTGACATCCGGATCTTTAGGGTTGCTGTTTTCCCCAATATTTGCAAAAGCTTCTATTTTCATTGCTCGATAATTTGTGAACTGAATTTGATCCCCCAAATCCCTGAGTTCGATACTCTGGAATACTTGCTTAACTACGCCGATCCGTACACTGCGGGTTCGCTTGCTTTTATTCTAGTTTTATAAATTTAAAACTTATTTGCACACACTTTCGGGACGAACAAGTTTTTGGCGCCGTTGCCGGGGATTTGGTCTAGACCAATTTCGGTTTTCGGTTGTCTGGCTTGGAAGCTTTTGCTTTTGCTTTTAATCTTTTCGGTATGAGTTTTTGAGTTTTCAGGTTCACCAATGGCTTCATGTAGCTATGAACCTGCATTTGATCCAGCCTGGTTTGCATGGCAAGGTGCTAGGGCGGACCATTATGAATATTTGGAAGAGAAATACGCCTTCTATTGGTTTGACAGCGAGAGAGAACGTGAACAAACCATTGAATATGAATTTGCAAAATGGGAAAAGCTGCACTACCCAAAGAAGGTTAAGAAGAAACCTCCCAAAGATGCGAAAGACTCGAAATTTGAAGAATTGATGAAGAAATTTGAGATGCTCGAAGAAAGATTCAAAGCATATGATGAATATAATCTAAAAGTGATAGAAGACGCAACAAAGAATATTTCTAAGGTTGAAAAAGCCTTGGAAAATCATTCATCTACCAAGGGAGAATTACAAGTTTCGAGCGTTCCTCCGCTCGAATCTGAAGCTTCTCTTGACGTCCTCATTGAAGAAGAGGAAGAAGTGGAGAACCTTGGCCAAATCACTGAAACTGTGGCCAAGGTTGAAGAGGATCCAGCTGAGTTGAGAGATATTTCATGTGTGGATCATCATCCCAACATGAAACTTGTCCCAAGCCTTGAAGAACTTTACAAGGTACATTCTCTTACTTCCTTTGAAATTCCTATTAAAATTTCTGATTTTTTCAGGAATGCACTGGAGAGTTGGAGGTCTCTTCCAAAAGAACCTCCTAAGGTGAAGATGAAACCTCCATTGACTTTGCTAGAGGTAGATGCTCCTTGGACTACAAGGAGTGGAGTTAGCAAGCACTTCACCGTTAAGGCAAGGAAGTATCTTTTGTTCAAGTATGGGGTCATTCACATGACGAACACCATACATCATCCCCAATCTGGAGCTGGGGAAGCTAGGAGGATTCTCGAGAAACTGATTTCTCGATCCAGGAAAGGATGGGACGCAAGGCTGAATAATGTCCTATTGAAGCATATGAAAGCTAGGAGAATCCCGGTGAGAATCAAACCGTACAAGCTTGTACGTGGGAGATCTTACCATTTGCCGGTGAAATTAGGAACCATTTTTGTGGAATTAATTGATGAGTTTGATGAGAAATCCAAGATGTTCAAGGTACATTGAGTCATCTATGGAGATAGGTCCAACTAGCGACGTTAAACCAAGCGCTTCTTGGGAGGCAACCCAAGGTAATGCATCTTTTTCCCTTTTCTTTTTCTTAGGATAGTTAGCTTGTTTGTTTTGTTTTTGCTTTTTTTTTTTCTTCTCGATGCGCTCTCGGTTTGTTTGTGTCATGGATCGCAGGAACTAGGTATAATCTTGAGGAATTGATGGAAAAAGGCAATACAAATGTGCCTAAGGACGTTTTCAAGGAACAAAAGGCAAGAAATCGACTTACCAAAAGAAGATCGGTCGATTTAGGCTTCAGAGCAGGTCGATTTTTGACAACAGAAAGAAAAATCGACCCAGAGATCGACCCCCTCAGGAAAAATCGGGCCGACGAAAAAATCGGGCAGAAAACTCGGCCGATTTTTTAAAAATCGGTCGATTTTTTTCAAAAAAAAATTTTTTTTTTTTTTTCGGAAAAAATTTTTTCGGCCAAAAGACGTTCCCCTTCTTCATTCTTCGACACCGATTGGAATATCCGGAGTTCCCTATTGAGCTTATATAGACTCCCACCATCACCACTCAATGAATGATTCGCCATGCCTGATTCGCCATACTACATTGTGAGTATCCTTTTCTTCCTTTTATTTTCTTCACATTGGGGGACAATGTGAGTTTTAAGTATGGGGTGGAGGTATTTGTAATACCATTTGCATGTTTTATGTCTTGCATCATATAATTTGAAAATTTTGAAAAAAATTTTTTAAAAAAATTTGTGCTTTTAGGATGGATATGATCTCTATGATGAACATTGTTTTGTGGAATAGCTATGATGATTTTGATATGCTTGAATTGATTTATGACATATGTGGGATTTGAATACTTTGTTAGAATTTCATGCATGTTTTATAATTTGCTTTCATTCTAAATCATGTTGAGTATTGAAGGTTTAAACCGCATGATAAGTTCTTACACTTCTTATTGAAATGATTAAGGCACCTCGATTTTTCTTGCTTCTTTCCTTATTCATTTAGCCCCTCAATAAAATAATTGCCTTCCCTACCTATCCGGGAACTAGGAAGAGTTGAGTTTTGGCATGTTTGATGTGGGAGGGCCATGAAAGCAAATGCTTGCATTCACAAGTATAGAAAATTGTAGGTTTGGGGAAGTCAATCTTGATGATGAGTAACTCGGCACCATTCACATAGCCAGGTGTTTGTGTCTTGCCAAAGTCGGATTTAGCGATATTCCTAACGGATTATGGTATGTGCATCAAGGGTTTGAGGCATCTCGAAATTGAGAAACGCCAATCTCCTAGGCTTCGGTTTTTGTGCACCGCTGTCCATATTTCCAAAAAGTAAAGTCGAAAAAGAATTTTGTGTTGAAAAGGGAGAGCAAAGCTCTCAATGGTGGTTAGTTCAAATAGTAAAAAGAAAAAGAGTGTGTTGTTCCTTTTTCCCGGATTCATACACCACATTTCTTTATAAGTTTCCCACCTATTCACGTTTCTTGACCTTTGCTTGAAACACCTTAAGATCTTTGAGTATGTTGTTTGGCTTTGTGGTCTAAACTGGATTCCTCATGATTGATTTTGATATATTGCAAGTTATGATGCATGTTATGATTTTCTTTCAAAGTGTGATTATCCTTTCCATGATATAATTCCTTTTGATCATATGATAATTTTTATTAGCTATGAAGCAACCATTTGAGAGTGATCTATGAATAGAAGCACAACCAAAATATTGTGGTTTTTCTTTATTTTTGCATATTCATAATCCATATCATCTATTATTTTAAGTTTGAACCTTGCTTGGGGACAAGCAAGAGGCAAGTATGGAGTATTTTGATGACATGAATTATGACCTATTTTTAGGCATGTATTTATATAGATTTTCCCTTTATTTTGCATGCATAGACATACATTCATGGCATTTATGGTTATATTCACCTACTTTGCAAGAATAGAGGTCTACACAGAATTTTATTGCATTTGTAGGTAATTTGGCGAATTATGGAGCAAAGATGGCACATTTAAGGATTAAGCCTTGAAGCGGGACAAAAAGGAGCATAAAAGGAATTTAGGACGCGCCAAAGTATCTTCTGATACCGTCTGACGCGGAAAAGTATCTTCTGATACCTTCGGACGCGGCCCAAAGTATTTTCTGATACCTTCGGACGCGGCCCAAAGTATTCTCTGATACCGTCTGACGCGCCAAAGTATTTTCTGATACCTTATGACGCGGCCCAGAGTATCTTCTGATACCAGCGCACTCGACTTCTTTTTAGCCCGGATTTCTAGGGTTTTACCTTTAAACCCTAGATTTATCCCTACATATATTGGATAGCCTTCAACATTGAAGGAGAACGGTGATAGCCTCAGGATTTGGATCCCCAAAGAGAGGGAGGATTGAAGATTTTATTGCGTACAGGGAAGATTCGGAGAAGGACGCATTTTGGAGATTGTGTACTTCGAGATTATCTTAGGTTTACCTTTGGAGACGGATTGACACTCCGTTCTTCACTGTTCCTTAAGATTATTGTGAGGATTTCTATTCCTTTTTCTGCATTTATTCAATACAAACATTTGTTATTGGATTTGAGATTGGTTATTTGATAGTCATTGAGTTTTTGAGGTTTTCATCCATTTTCTCTTTAAACTTGATTATTGAATTGATGATGATGGTTATTGGCTAAAACCCTTTAGCAATTCTAAGGTTAAGGGTTGATAGTTGTGGCTTGGATAATGATAGAATCGATCGTAAATTGATTTGACCTTGAGAGTTAGAGAAATATCGTCGACACCCTAAATCACGGTCTGTTCTTAGGTTTCCACGGCCGTGATTCTTAAGATCTACCCGTGATTTACCTCAGTTTACGAACATTGCTTTTACTTTGAATCAAGGTTAAAGATTAGCTTTAATCTAGTCTAGGTTTGCCCTTTTCTAGGTAGTAGTGAAGCCTCAACAACCTCTACTTCGATTTCGAGTGTCACAACCTTAATCGGTTTAGTTAGTTTTGATCCTTGGGTTACAAGTTTGGGTATTTGAGATTAATTCTTGCCTTTAGATCCTTTCTATAATGAAGCCTCAACAACCTTTATAGAGAGAGTCTTTGGGTTAGTCATATAGGATTTTGGAATTTCGCCGTACATTACCTTACCTTAGTATACCTTTGCAAACCTCAACTCTGTCCTTATATCTATAGTATATCTTGAATCGATTGCCACAATTTGACATCCGGATCTTTAGGGTTGCTGTTTTCCCCAATATTTGCAAAAGCTTCTATTTTCATTGCTCGATAATTTGTGAACTGAATTTGATCCCCCAAATCCCTGAGTTCGATACTCTGGAATACTTGCTTAACTACGCCGATCCGTACACTGCGGGTTCGCTTGCTTTTATTCTAGTTTTATAAATTTAAAACTTATTTGCACACACTTTCGGGGCGAACAAGTTTTTGGCGCCGTTGCCGGGGATTTGGTCTAGACCAATTTCGGTTTTCGGTTGTCTGGCTTGGAAGCTTTTGCTTTTGCTTTTAATCTTTTCGGTATGAGTTTTTGAGTTTTCAGGTTCACCAATGGCTTCATGTAGCTATGAACCTGCATTTGATCCAGCCTGGTTTGCATGGCAAGGTGCTAGGGCGGACCATTATGAATATTTGGAAGAGAAATACGCCTTCTATTGGTTTGACAGCGAGAGAGAACGTGAACAAACCATTGAATATGAATTTGCAAAATGGGAAAAGCTGCACTACCCAAAGAAGGTTAAGAAGAAACCTCCCAAAGATGCGAAAGACTCGAAATTTGAAGAATTGATGAAGAAATTTGAGATGCTCGAAGAAAGATTCAAAGCCTATGATGAATATAATCTAAAAGTGATAGAAGACGCAACAAAGAATATTTCTAAGGTTGAAAAAGCCTTGGAAAATCATTCATCTACCAAGGGAGAATTACAAGTTTCGAGCGTTCCTCCGCTCGAATCTGAAGCTTCTCTTGAAGTCCTCATTGAAGAAGAGGAAGAAGTGGAGAACCTTGGCCAAATCACTGAAACTGTGGCCAAGGTTGAAGAGGATCCAGCTGAGTTGAGAGATATTTCATGTGTGGATCATCATCCCAACATGAAACTTGTCCCAAGCCTTGAAGAACTTTACAAGGTACATTCTCTTACTTCCTTTGAAATTCCTATTAAAATTTCTGATTTTTTCAGGAATGCACTGGAGAGTTGGAGGTCTCTTCCAAAAGAACCTCCTAAGGTGAAGATGAAACCTCCATTGACTTTGCTAGAGGTAGATGCTCCTTGGACTACAAGGAGTGGAGTTAGCAAGCACTTCACCGTTAAGGCAAGGAAGTATCTTTTGTTCAAGTATGGGGTCATTCACATGACGAACACCATACATCATCCCCAATCTGGAGATGGGGAAGCTAGGAGGATTCTCGAGAAACTGATTTCTCGATCCAGGAAAGGATGGGACGCAAGGCTGAATAATGTCCCATTGAAGCATATGAAAGCTAGGAGAATCCCGGTGAGAATCAAACCGTACAAGCTTGTACGTGGGAGATCTTACCATTTGCCGGTGAAATTAGGAACCTTTTTTGTGGAATTAATTGATGAGTTTGATGAGAAATCCAAGATGTTCAAGGTACATTGAGTCATCTATGGAGATAGGTCCAACTAGCGACGTTAAACCAAGCGCTTCTTGGGAGGCAACCCAAGGTAATGCATCTTTTTCCCTTTTCTTTTTCTTAGGATAGTTAGCTTGTTTGTTTTGTTTTTGCTTTTTTTTTTTCTTCTCGATGCGCTCTCGGTTTGTTTGTGTCATGGATCGCAGGAACTAGGTATAATCTTGAGGAATTGATGGAAAAAGGCAATACAAATGTGCCTAAGGACGTTTTCAAGGAACAAAAGGCAAGAAATCGACTTACCAAAAGAAGATCGGTCGATTTAGGCTTCAGAGCAGGTCGATTTTTGACAACAGAAAGAAAAATCGACCCAGAGATCGACCCCCTCAGGAAAAATCGGGCCGACGAAAAAATCGGGCAGAAAACTCGGCCGATTTTTTAAAAATCGGTCGATTTTTTACAAAAAAAAAAAAAATTTTTTTTTTTTCGGAAAAAATTTTTTCGGCCAAAAGACGTTCCCCTTCTTCATTCTTCGACACCGATTGGAATATCCGGAGTTCCCTATTGAGCTTATATAGACTCCCACCATCACCACTCAATGAATGATTCGCCATGCCTGATTCGCCATACTACATTGTGAGTATCCTTTTCTTCCTTTTATTTTCTTCACATTGGGGGACAATGTGAGTTTTAAGTATGGGGTGGAGGTATTTGCAATACCATTTGCATGTTTTATGTCTTGCATCATATAATTTGAAAATTTTGAAAAAAATTTTTTAAAAAAATTTGTGCTTTTAGGATGGATATGATCTCTATGATGAACATTGTTTTGTGGAATAGCTATGATGATTTTGATATGCTTGAATTGATTTATGACATATGTGGGATTTGAATACTTTGTTAGAATTTCATGCATGTTTTATAATTTGCTTTCATTCTAAATCATGTTGAGTATTGAAGGTTGAAACCGCATGATAAGTTCTTACACTTCTTATTGAAATGATTAAGGCACCTCGATTTTTCTTGCTTCTTTCCTTATTCATTTAGCCCCTCAATAAAATAATTGCCTTCCCTACCTATCCGGGAACTAGGAAGAGTTGAGTTTTGGCATGTTTGATGTGGGAGGGCCATGAAAGCAAATGCTTGCATTCACAAGTATAGAAAATTGTAGGTTTGGGGAAGTCAATCTTGATGATGAGTAACTCGGCACCATTCACATAGCCAGGTGTTTGTGTCTTGCCAAAGTCGGATTTAGCGATATTCCTAACGGATTATGGTATGTGCATCAAGGGTTTGAGGCATCTCGAAATTGAGAAACGCCAATCTCCTAGGCTTCGGTTTTTGTGCACCGCTGTCCATATTTCCAAAAAGTAAAGTCGAAAAAGAATTTTGTGTTGAAAAGGGAGAGCAAAGCTCTCAATGGTGGTTAGTTCAAATAGTAAAAAGAAAAAGAGTGTGTTGTTCCTTTTTCCCGGATTCATACACCACATTTCTTTATAAGTTTCCCACCTATTCACGTTTCTTGACCTTTGCTTGAAAGACCTTAAGATCTTTGAGTATGTTGTTTGGCTTTGTGGTCTAAACTGGATTCCTCATGATTGATTTTGATATATTGCAAGTTATGATGCATGTTATGATTTTCTTTCAAAGTGTGATTATCCTTTCCATGATATAATTCCTTTTGATCATATGATAATTTTTATTAGCTATGAAGCAACCATTTGAGAGTGATCTATGAATAGAAGCACAACCAAAATATTGTGGTTTTTCTTTATTTTTGCATATTCATAATCCATATCATCTTTTATTTTAAGTTTGAACCTTGCTTGGGGACAAACAAGAGGCAAGTATGGGGTATTTTGATGACATGAATTATGACCTATTTTTAGGCATGTATTTATATAGATTTTCCCTTTATTTTGCATGCATAGACATACATTCATGGCATTTATGGTTATATTCACCTACTTTGCAAGAATAGAGGTCTACACAGAGTTTTATTGCATTTGTAGGTAATTTGGCGAATTATGGAGCAAAGATGGCACATTTAAGGATTAAGCCTTGAAGCGGGACAAAAAGGAGCATAAAAGGAATTTATGACGCGCCAAAGTATCTTCTGATACCGTCTGACGCGGCAAAGTATCTTCTGATACCTTCGGACGCGGCCCAAAGTATTTTCTGATACCTTCGGACGCGGCCCAAAGTATTCTCTGATACCGTCTGACGCGCCAAAGTATTTTCTGATACCTTATGACGCGGCCCAGAGTATCTTCTGATACCAGCGCACTCGACTTCTTTTTAGCCCGGATTTCTAGGGTTTTACCTTTAAACCCTAGATTTATCCCTACATATATTGGATAGCCTTCAACATTGAAGGAGAACGGTGATAGCCTCAGGATTTGGATCCCCAAAGAGAGGGAGGGTTGAAGATTTTATTACGTACAGGGAAGATTCGGAGAAGGACGCATTTTGGAGATTGTGTACTTCGAGATTATCTTAGGTTTACCTTTGGAGACGGATTGACACTCCGTTCTTCACTGTTCCTTAAGATTATTGTGAGGATTTCTATTCCTTTTTCTGCATTTATTCAATACAAACATTTGTTATTGAATTTGAGATTGGTTATTTGATAGTCATTGAGTTTTTGAGGTTTTCATCCATTTTCTCTTTAAACTTGATTATTGAATTGATGATGATGGTTATTGGCTAAAACCCTTTAGCAATTCTAAGGTGAAGGGTTGATAGTTGTGGCTTGGATAATGATAGAATCGATCGTAAATTGATTTGACCTTGAGAGTTAGAGAAATATCGTCGACACCCTAAATCACGGTCTGTTCTTAGGTTTCCACGGCCGTGATTCTTAAGATCTACCCGTGATTTACCTCAGTTTACGAACTTTGCTTTTACTTTGAATCAAGGTTAAAGATTAGCTTTAATCTAGTCTAGGTTTGCCCTTTTCTAGGTAGTAGTGAAGCCTCAACAACCTCTACTTCGATTTCGAGTGTCACAACCTTAATCGGTTTAGTTAGTTTTGATCCTTGGGTTACAAGTTTGGGTATTTGAGATTAATTCTTGCCTTTAGATCCTTTCTATAATGAAGCCTCAACAACCTTTATAGAGAGAGTCTTTGGGTTAGTCATATAGGATTTTGGAATTTCGCCGTACATTACCTTACCTTAGTATACCTTTGCAAACCTCAACTCTGTCCTTATATCTATAGTATATCTTGAATCGATTGCCACAATTTGACATCCGGATCTTTAGGGTTGCTGTTTTCCCCAATATTTGCAAAAGCTTCTATTTTCATTGCTCGATAATTTGTGAACTGAATTTGATCCCCCAAATCCCTGAGTTCGATACTCTGGAATACTTGCTTAACTACGCCGATCCGTACACTGCGGGTTCGCTTGCTTTTATTCTAGTTTTATAAATTTAAAACTTATTTGCACACACTTTCGGGGCGAACAAGTTTTTGGCGCCGTTGCCGGGGATTTGGTCTAGACCAATTTCGGTTTTCGGTTGTCTGGCTTGGAAGCTTTTGCTTTTGCTTTTAATCTTTTCGGTATGAGTTTTTGAGTTTTCAGGTTCACCAATGGCTTCATGTAGCTATGAACCTGCATTTGATCCAGCCTGATTTGCATGGCAAGGTGCTAGGGCGGACCATTATGAATATTTGGAAGAGAAATACGCCTTCTATTGGTTTGACAGCGAGAGAGAACGTGAACAAACCATTGAATATGAATTTGCAAAATGAGAAAAGCTGCACTACCCAAAGAAGGTTAAGAAGAAACCTCCCAAAGATGCGAAAGACTCGAAATTTGAAGAATTGATGAAGAAATTTGAGATGCTCGAAGAAAGATTCAAAGCCTATGATGAATATAATCTAAAAGTGATAGAAGACGCAACAAAGAATATTTCTAAGGTTGAAAAAGCCTTGGAAAATCATTCATCTACCAAGGGAGAATTACAAGTTTCGAGCGTTCCTCCGCTCGAATCTGAAGCTTCTCTTGAAGTCCTCATTGAAGAAGAGGAAGAAGTGGAGAACCTTGGCCAAATCACTGAAACTGTGGCCAAGGTTGAAGAGGATCCAGCTGAGTTGAGAGATATTTCATGTGTGGATCATCATCCCAACATGAAACTTGTCCCAAGCCTTGAAGAACTTTACAAGGTACATTCTCTTACTTCCTTTGAAATTCCTATTAAAATTTCTGATTTTTTCAGGAATGCACTGGAGAGTTGGAGGTCTCTTCCAAAAGAATCTAGTAAGGTGAAGATGAAACCTCCATTGACTTTGCTAGAGGTAGATGCTCCTTGGACTACAAGGAGTGGAGTTAGCAAGCACTTCACCGTTAAGGCAAGGAAGTATCTTTTGTTCAAGTATGGGGTCATTCACATGACGAACACCATACATCATCCCCAATCTGGAGATGGGGAAGCTAGGAGGATTCTCGAGAAACTGATTTCTCGATCCAGGAAAGGATGGGACGCAAGGCTGAATAATGTCCCATTGAAGCATATGAAAGCTAGGAGAATCCCGGTGAGAATCAAACCGTACAAGCTTGTACGTGGGAGATCTTACCATTTGCCGGTGAAATTAGGAACCTTTTTTGTGGAATTAATTGATGAGTTTGATGAGAAATCCAAGATGTTCAAGGTACATTGAGTCATCTATGGAGATAGGTCCAGCTAGCGACGTTAAACCAAGCGCTTCTTGGGAGGCAACCCAAGGTAATGCATCTCTTTCCCTTTTCTTTTTCTTAGGATAGTTAGCTTGTTTGTTTTGTTTTTGCTTTTTTTTTTTTCTTCTCGATGCGCTCTCGGTTTGTTTGTGTCATGGATCGCAGGAACTAGGTATAATCTTGAGGAATTGATGGAAAAAGGCAATACAAATGTGCCTAAGGACGTTTTCAAGGAACAAAAGGCAAGAAATCGACTTACCAAAAGAAGATCGGTCGATTTAGGCTTCAGAGCAGGTCGATTTTTGACAACAGAAAGAAAAATCGACCCAGAGATCGACCCCCTCAGAAAAAATCGGGCCGACGAAAAAATCGGGCAGAAAACTCGGCCGATTTTTTAAAAATCGGTCGATTTTTTTCAAAAAAAAAAAAAAAAATTTTTTTCGGAAAAATTTTTTTCAGCCAAAAGACGTTCCCCTTCTTCATTCTTCGACACCGATTGGAATATCCGGAGTTCCCTATTGAGCTTATATAGACTCCCACCATCACCACTCAATGAATGATTCGCCATGCCTGATTCGCCATACTACATTGTGAGTATCCTTTTCTTCCTTTTATTTTCTTCACATTGGGGGACAATGTGAGTTTTAAGTATGGGGTGGAGGTATTTGCAATACCATTTGCATGTTTTATGTCTTGCATCATATAAATTTGAAAATTTTGAAAAAAATTTTTTTAAAAAAATTTCTGCTTCTAGGATGGATATGATCTCTATGATGAACATTGTTTTGTGGAATAGCTATGATGATTTTGATATGCTTGAATTGATTTATGACATATGTGGGATTTGAATACTTTGTTAGAATTTCATGCATGTTTTATAATTTGCTTTCATTCTAAATCATGTTGAGTATTGAAGGTTGAAACCGCATGATAAGTTCTTACACTTCTTATTGAAATGATTAAGGCACATCGATTTTTCTTGCTTCTTTCCTTATTCATTTAGCCCCTCAATAAAATAATTGCCTTCCCTACCTATCCGGGAACTAGGAAGAGTTGAGTTTTGGCATGTTTGATGTGGGAGGGCCATGAAAGCAAATGCTTGCATTCACAAGTATAGAAAATTGTAGGTTTGGGGAAGTCAATCTTGATGATGAGTAACTCGGCACCATTCACATAGCCAGGTGTTTGTGTCTTGCCAAAGTCGGATTTAGCGATATTCCTAACGGATTATGGTATGTGCATCAAGGGTTTGAGGCATCTCGAAATTGAGAAACGCCAATCTCCTAGGCTTCGGTTTTTGTGCACCGCTGTCCATATTTCCAAAAAGTAAAGTCGAAAAAGAATTTTGTGTTGAAAAGGGAGAGCAAAGCTCTCAATGGTGGTTAGTTCAAATAGTAAAAAGAAAAAGAGTGTGTTGTTCCTTTTTCCCGGATTCATACACCACATTTCTTTATAAGTTTCCCACCTATTCACGTTTCTTGACCTTTGCTTGAAAGACCTTAAGATCTTTGAGTATGTTGTTTGGCTTTGTGGTCTAAACTGGATTCCTCATGATTGATTTTGATATATTGCAAGTTATGATGCATGTTATGATTTTCTTTCAAAGTGTGATTATCCTTTCCATGATATAATTCCTTTTGATCATATGATGATTTTTATTAGCTATGAAGCAACCATTTGAGAGTGATCTATGAATAGAAGCACAACCAAAATATTGTGGTTTTTCTTTATTTTTGCATATTCATAATCCATATCATCTTTTATTTTAAGTTTGAACCTTGCTTGGGGACAAGCAAGAGGCAAGTATGGGGTATTTTGATGACATGAATTATGACCTATTTTTAGGCATGTATTTATATAGATTTTCCCTTTATTTTGCATGCATAGACATACATTCATGGCATTTATGGTTATATTCACCTACTTTGCAAGAATAGAGGTCTACACAGAGTTTTATTGCATTTGTAGGTAATTTGGCGAATTATGGAGCAAAGATGGCACATTTAAGGATTAAGCCTTGAAGCGGGACAAAAAGGAGCATAAAAGGAATTTAGGACGCGCCAAAGTATCTTCTGATACCGTCTGACGCGGAAAAGTATCTTCTGATACCTTCGGACGCGGCCCAAAGTATTTTCTGATACCTTCGGACGCGGCCCAAAGTATTCTCTGATACCGTCTGACGCGCCAAAGTATTTTCTGATACCTTATGACGCGGCCCAGAGTATCTTCTGATACCAGCGCACTCGACTTCTTTTTAGCCCAGATTTCTAGGGTTTTACCTTTAAACCCTAGATTTATCCCTACATATATTGGATAGCCTTCAACATTGAAGGAGAACGGTGATAGCCTCAGGATTTGGATCCCCAAAGAGAGGGAGGGTTGAAGATTTTATTGCGTACAGGGAAGATTCGGAGAAGGACGCATTTTGGAGATTGTGTACTTCGAGATTATCTTAGGTTTACCTTTGGAGACGGATTGACACTCCGTTCTTCACTGTTCCTTAAGATTATTGTGAGGATTTCTATTCCTTTTTCTGCATTTATTCAATACAAACATTTGTTATTGGATTTGAGATTGGTTATTTGATAGTCATTGAGTTTTTGAGGTTTTCATCCATTTTCTCTTTAAACTTGATTATTGAATTGATGATGATGGTTATTGGCTAAAACCCTTTAGCAATTCTAAGGTGAAGGGTTGATAGTTGTGGCTTGGATAATGATAGATCGATCATAAATTGATTTGACCTTGAGAGTTAGAGAAATATCGTCGACACCCTAAATCACGGTCTGTTCTTAGGTTTCCACGGCCGTGATTCTTAAGATCTACCCGTGATTTACCTCAGTTTACGAACTTTGCTTTTACTTTGAATCAAGGTTAAAGATTATCTTTAATCTAGTCTAGGTTTGCCCTTTTCTAGGTAGTAGTGAAGCCTCAACAACCTCTACTTCGATTTCGAGTGTCACAACCTTAATCGGTTTAGTTAGTTTTGATCCTTGGGTTACAAGTTTGGGTATTTGAGATTAATTCTTGCCTTTAGATCCTTTCTATAATGAAGCCTCAACAACCTTTATAGAGAGAGTCTTTGGGTTAGACATATAAGGTTTTGGAATTTCGCCGTACATTACCTTACCTTAGTATACCTTTGCAAACCTCAACTCTGTCCTTATATCTATAGTATATCTTGAATCGATTGCCACAATTTGACATCCGGATCTTTAGGGTTGCTGTTTTCCCCAATATTTGCAAAAGCTTCTATTTTCATTGCTCGATAATTTGTGAACTGAATTTGATCCCCCAAATCCCTGAGTTCGATACTCTGGAATACTTGCTTAACTACGCCGATCCGTACACTGCGGGTTCGCTTGCTTTTATTCTAGTTTTATAAATTTAAAACTTATTTGCACACACTTTCGGGGCGAACAAGTTTTTGGCGCCGTTGCCGGGGATTTGGTCTAGACCAATTTCGGTTTTCGGTTGTCTGGCTTGGAAGCTTTTGCTTTTGCTTTTAATCTTTTCGGTATGATTTTTTGAGTTTTCAGGTTCACCAATGGCTTCATGTAGCTATGAACCTGCATTTGATCCAGCCTGGTTTGCATGGCAAGGTGCTAGGGCGGACCATTATGAATATTTGGAAGAGAAATACGTCTTCTATTGGTTTGACAGCGAGAGAGAACGTGAACAAACCATTGAATATGAATTTGCAAAATGGGAAAAGCTGCACTACCCAAAGAAGGTTAAGAAGAAACCTCCCAAAGATGCGAAAGACTCGAAATTTGAAGAATTGATGAAGAAATTTGAGATGCTCGAAGAAAGATTCAAAGCCTATGATGAATATAATCTAAAAGTGATAGAAGACGCAACAAAGAATATTTCTAAGGTTGAAAAAGCCTTGGAAAATCATTCATCTACCAAGGGAGAATTACAAGTTTCGAGCGTTCCTCCGCTCGAATCTGAAGCTTCTCTTGAAGTCCTCATTGAAGAAGAGGAAGAAGTGGAGAACCTTGGCCAAATCACTGAAACTGTGGCCAAGGTTGAAGAGGATCCAGCTGAGTTGAGAGATATTTCATGTGTGGATCATCATCCCAACATGAAACTTGTCCCAAGCCTTGAAGAACTTTACAAGGTACATTCTCTTACTTCCTTTGAAATTCCTATTAAAATTTCTGATTTTTTCAGGAATGCAGTGGAGAGTTGGAGGTCTCTTCCAAAAGAACCTCCTAAGGTGAAGATGAAACCTCCATTGACTTTGCTAGAGGTAGATGCTCCTTGGACTACAAGGAGTGGAGTTAGCAAGCACTTCACCGTTAAGGCAAGGAAGTATCTTTTGTTCAAGTATGGGGTCATTCACATGACGAACACCATACATCATCCCCATCTGGAGATGGGGAAGCTAGGAGGATTCTCGAGAAACTGATTTCTCGATCCAGGAAAGGATGGGACGCAAGGCTGAATAATGTCCCATTGAAGCATATGAAAGCTAGGAGAATCCCGGTGAGAATCAAACCGTACAAGCTTGTACGTGGGAGATCTTACCATTTGCCGGTGAAATTAGGAACCTTTTTTGTGGAATTAATTGATGAGTTTGATGAGAAATCCAAGATGTTCAAGGTACATTGAGTCATCTATGGAGATAGGTCCAGCTAGCGACGTTAAACCAAGCGCTTCTTGGGAGGCAACCCAAGGTAATGCATCTCTTTCCCTTTTCTTTTTCTTAGGATAGTTAGCTTGTTTGTTTTGTTTTTGCTTTTTTTTTTCTTCTCGATGCGCTCTCGGTTTGTTTGTGTCATGGATCGCAGGAACTAGGTATAATCTTGAGGAATTGATGGAAAAAGGCAATACAAATGTGCCTAAGGACGTTTTCAAGGAACAAAAGGCAAGAAATCGACTTACCAAAAGAAGATCGGTCGATTTAGGCTTCAGAGCAGGTCGATTTTTGACAACAGAAAGAAAAATCGACCCAGAGATCGACCCCCTCAGGAAAAATCGGGCCGACGAAAAAATCGGGCAGAAAACTCGGCCGATTTTTTAAAAATCGGTCGATTTTTTTCAAAAAAAAAAAAAAAAAATTTTTTCGGAAAAATTTTTTTCGGCCAAAAGACGTTCCCCTTCTTCATTCTTCGACACCGATTGGAATATCCGGAGTTCCCTATTGAGCTTATATAGACTCCCACCATCACCACTCAATGAATGATTCGCCATGCCTGATTCGCCATACTACATTGTGAGTATCCTTTTCTTCCTTTTATTTTCTTCACATTGGGGGACAATGTGAGTTTTAAGTATGGGGTGGAGGTATTTGCAATACCATTTGCATATTTATGTCTTGCATCATATAATTTGAAAATTTTGAAAAAAATTTTTTAAAAAAATTTGTGCTTCTAGGATGGATATGATCTCTATGATGAACATTGTTTTGTGGAATAGCTATGATGATTTTGATATGCTTGAATTGATTTATGACATATGTGGGATTTGAATACTTTGTTAGAATTTCATGCATGTTTTATAATTTGCTTTCATTCTAAATCATGTTGAGTATTGAAGGTTGAAACCGCATGATAAGTTCTTACACTTCTTATTGAAATGATTAAGGCACCTCGATTTTCCTTGCTTCTTTCCTTATTCATTTAGCCCCTCAATAAAATAATTGCCTTCCCTACCTATCCGGGAACTAGGAAGAGTTGAGTTTTGGCATGTTTGATGTGGGAGGGCCATGAAAGCAAATGCTTGCATTCACAAGTATAGAAAATTGTAGGTTTGGGGAAGTCAATCTTGATGATGAGTAACTCGGCACCATTCACATAGCCAGGTGTTTGTGTCTTGCCAAAGTCGGATTTAGCGATATTCCTAACGGATTATGGTATGTGCATCAAGGGTTTGAGGCATCTCGAAATTGAGAAACGCCAATCTCCTAGGCTTCGGTTTTTGTGCACCGCTGTCCATATTTCCAAAAAGTAAAGTCGAAAAAGAATTTTGTGTTGAAAAGGGAGAGCAAAGCTCTCAATGGTGGTTAGTTCAAATAGTAAAAAGAAAAAGAGTGTGTTGTTCCTTTTTCCCGGATTCATACACCACATTTCTTTATAAGTTTCCCACCTATTCACGTTTCTTGACCTTTGCTTGAAAGACCTTAAGATCTTTGAGTATGTTGTTTGGCTTTGTGGTCTAAACTGGATTCCTCATGATTGATTTTGATATATTGCAAGTTATGATGCATGTTATGATTTTCTTTCAAAGTGTGATTATCCTTTCCATGATATAATTCCTTTTGATCATATGATGATTTTTATTAGCTATGAAGCAACCATTTGAGAGTGATCTATGAATAGAAGCACAACCAAAATATTGTGGTTTTTCTTTATTTTTGCATATTCATAATCCATATCATCTTTTATTTTAAGTTTGAACCTTGCTTGGGGACAAGCAAGAGGCAAGTATGGGGTATTTTGATGACATGAATTATGACCTATTTTTAGGCATGTATTTATATAGATTTTCCCTTTATTTTGCATGCATAGACATACATTCATGGCATTTATGGTTATATTCACCTACTTTGCAAGAATAGAGGTCTACACAGAGTTTTATTGCATTTGTAGGTAATTTGGCGAATTATGGAGCAAAGATGGCACATTTAAGGATTAAGCCTTGAAGCGGGACAAAAAGGAGCATAAAAGGAATTTAGGACGCGCCAAAGTATCTTCTGATACCGTCTGACGCGGAAAAGTATCTTCTGATACCTTCGGACGCGGCCCAAAGTATTTTCTGATACCTTCGGACGCGGCCCAAAGTATTCTCTGATACCGTCTGACGCGCCAAAGTATTTTCTGATACCTTATGACGCGGCCCAGAGTATCTTCTGATACCAGCGCACTCGACTTCTTTTTAGCCCGGATTTCTAGGGTTTTACCTTTAAACCCTAGATTTATCCCTACATATATTGGATAGCCTTCAACATTGAAGGAGAACGGTGATAGCCTCAGGATTTGGATCCCCAAAGAGAGGGAGGGTTGAAGATTTTATTGCGTACAGGGAAGATTCGGAGAAGGACGCATTTTGGAGATTGTGTACTTCGAGATTATCTTAGGTTTACCTTTGGAGACGGATTGACACTCCGTTCTTCACTGTTCCTTAAGATTATTGTGAGGATTTCTATTCCTTTTTCTGCATTTATTCAATACAAACATTTGTTATTGGATTTGAGATTGGTTATTTGATAGTCATTGAGTTTTTGAGGTTTTCATCCATTTTCTCTTTAAACTTGATTATTGAATTGATGATGATGGTTATTGGCTAAAACCCTTTAGCAATTCTAAGGTGAAGGGTTGATAGTTGTGGCTTGGATAATGATAGATCGATCGTAAATTGATTTGACCTTGAGAGTTAGAGAAATATCGTCGACACCCTAAATCACGGTCTGTTCTTAGGTTTCCACGGCCGTGATTCTTAAGATCTACCCGTGATTTACCTCAGTTTACGAACTTTGCTTTTACTTTGAATCAAGGTTAAAGATTAGCTTTAATCTAGTCTAGGTTTGCCCTTTTCTAGGTAGTAGTGAAGCCTCAACAACCTCTACTTCGATTTCGAGTGTCACAACCTTAATGGGTTTAGTTAGTGTTGATCCTTGGGTTACAAGTTTGTATATTTGAGATTAATTCTTGCCTTTAGATCCTTTCTATAATGAAGCCTCAACAACCTTTATAGAGAGAGTCTTTGGGTTAGACATATAGGGTTTTGGAATTTCGCCGTACATTACCTTACCTTAGTATACCTTTGCAAACCTCAACTCTGTCCTTATATCTATAGTATATCTTGAATCGATTGCCACAATTTGACATCCGGATCTTTAGGGTTGCTGTTTTCCCCAATATTTGCAAAAGCTTCTATTTTCATTGCTCGATAATTTGTGAACTGAATTTGATCCCCCAAATCCCTGAGTTCGATACTCTGGAATACTTGCTTAACTACGCCGATCCGTACACTGCGGGTTCGCTTGCTTTTATTCTAGTTTTATAAATTTAAAACTTATTTGCACACACTATCGGGGCGAACACAAATCCCCGGCAACGGCGCCAAAAATTTGTTCGCCACTTAGCGTGCGTGCAAATAAGCTTTAATTATAAAACTAGAATCAAGCAAGCGAACCCGCAGTGTACGGATCGATATAGTTAAGCAAGAATTCCAAAGTATCGAACACAGGGATTTGGGGGTTAAATCCAGTTAAGAATGATCAAGCAATTAAATGTATGAGCTTTTGTAAATTATTGGGAAAACAACAATCCTAAAGATCCAGGAATCCAGTTGTGGCAATCGATTCAAGATATACTAAAGATATAAGGACAGAGTTGAGGTATGCAAAGGTATACGAATGTAAGGCAATGTACGGTGAAGTTCCAAGACCTTATATAATTCACCCAAAGGCACTCTCTATAAAGGTTGTTGAGGCTTCAGTATAGAAAGATTCTAAAGGTAAATATTAACATCAAATACCCAGACTTGTAATCCAAGGATCAAGACTAACTTAACCGATTAAGGTTGTGACACTCAGAATCGAGGTAGAGGTTGTTGAGGCTTCACTACCACCTAGAAAAGGCAAGCCAAGACTAAGTTAAAGCAAATCTTTAACTTTGGATTAAAGTAAAAGCAAGGTTCGTAAACTGACACAAAATTACGGGTAGTTCTTGAATTCCACGGCCGTGGAAGCTCAAGAACAGACCGTGGATTAGGTTCGTCGGCGATTCTCTCTAACTCTCAGGGTCCAATCTGTTTACGATCGATCTATCATCATCTAAGCCACAACTATCAACCCTTCACCTTAGAATTGCTAAAGGGTTTTAGCCAACAACAGTCATATTGATATCAAATTCAAGATTTAAAAGAATAAAAGATGAAAACTTTCGAAAACCTTTAATAACTTTCAAACCAATCTCAAATCCACAAATATCAATGATAATGCAACTCAGATTTGGAATGAACACAAACAAGTAACTATTCTAGATAAGGACAAAGAACGGGATGTCAATCCGTCTTCTAATCAAACCTAGGAACAAAGTATGAAATCTCCTTACGAACAATCTTCCAAATCTTCACTCTTTCTCTAACTTTCCGTCAATCCGGAAATCTCAATAGGGCTAGGCGCAATTCTCTCAACGGCGGTCTAAGCCAAGGCGTAAACTAGGGTAAGCAGAGGTGACGGAATCTCCTTCCTTCCGTCCTTATATAGGCCCAAATAAAATACGTCTTCGGCCCATGTGCGTAGAAGATTGTGGCTTAAAATATTGCGTAAAAGATCGTCAAGATCACGGTCGTGGAATGGTTCCACGCCCGTAATTTAGAGCGTGGAGTTGGATCACGGTTTGTCACAACTCTCCACGGCCGTGTAAGTTGCTAGAATGCTCCACGCTTGTCTTGCCAAGGTTCCACGGCCGTGGATTAGAGCGTGGATCCTAGTACGGCCGTATTTTAGAGCGTGGAACACATGTAGATCGTAATTCTCCTTTGTCTCGTGCTATTCTTCAACTTATCATCTTCCTTAGCTCCTAGTGATGTCCTTATTCCTTGTACATGCTCAATCTATCTCCATTCTCCCTTGATCCGTTCGGTTTTAGCTCTTAATTGCCTAAAATCAACACAAAGCTTATGTAGACCTCTATATCGACAATATAGGTAAACTAACTCATAATTGCTTCAATGCTTTATCAATGACTACCAATATGGAAGAAGTACACTTAGAAAACGTGCCTAAAATATCACAATATTTCATGCTAACAATCGCCGGTTAGACGCCACATACATCTCGCATCCACTTGGGGATAGACGGCCGTTTACTTTGCTTGGAGCATTTTTTGCCTAGGGTTGATTGAAGATCGCCGAAGGGTTAGCCTCTTTCTTAGGTTTTGATATTGAAGATAGATTGACAACCTGTTCTTCATACTTACCTTAGATCATTGTGAGGTTTTGTGTTATATATTCTGAATCCATTGAATATCGCTTCTTGTGTTTTGGATTTGAGAATTGGTTTTGAAGTTTATGGAGTATTCGAGGGTTTTCATCTTTCATTCTCTTTAAATTGAATATTGATATTATGACAATGGTTATTGGCTAAAACCCTTTAGCAATTCTAAGGTGAAGGGTTGATAGTTGTGGCTTAGATGATGATAGATCGATCGTAATTCTATTGGACCCTGAGAGTTAGAGAGATCTCGTCGACGAACCTAGATCACGGCCTGTTCTTGGGTTTCCACGGCCGTGGTTCTCAAGATCTGACCGTGATTTACCCTAGTTTACGAACTTTGCTTTTACTTTGATCCAAGGTTAAAGATTAGCTTTAATCTAGTCTTGGCTTGCCCTTTTCTAGGTATTAGTGAGACTCATCATCCTCTATTTCGGTTTCGAATGTCACAGCCTTAATCGTTTTAGTTTATCTTGATCCTTGGGTTACAAGTTTGGGTATTTGAGTTTAATTCTTGTCTATAGATCCTTTCGATACTACAGCCTCAACAACCTTTATAGACAGTGTCTTTAGATAAGTTATATAAAGTCTTGGAACTTCACCGTACATTACTTTTCTTTAGCATACCTTTGCAACTCTTGACTCTGTCCTTAGTTCTTTAGTATATCTTGAATCGATTGCCACAGTTTGATACCTGGATCTTTAGGGTTGCTATTTTCCCAATATTTGCAAAGCTTTACTACTTATTTGCTTGACAACTCGAAATTGGATTTTGTTTCTCCAAATCCCTATGTTCGATACTTTGGAATACTTGCTGATCTACGCCGATCCGTCCACTGCGGGTTCGCTTGCTTTTATTCTAGTTTTATAAATTTAAGACTTGATTGCACGCACGTTTTAGGGCGAACAAGCCTCCTCCAGCATCACCTTTGGGTTTATAACCGTCTGTAAAGGTAAATTTCCGGAGGACCTAGTTTCAATTCTTGTAATGGCTTCCACCATTTGACAAACCTGTTTTTCAAGGTTCTTGATGCTAGATTTTGTAGTTTGGACATGAGTAGCAAAGTGTTTAGTCAAAACCTGCAACATATCTTCAATTGATTGATACTTACCTTGACGGGGCTGCTGTTGTTGGTTTTGTTGATCCCTCCAACGAAAGTTCTATTAGTCACGCCAGTTTGGTATGAAATTCTGTGCATAGGGATCGTTCCTAGGCCTTTGCTGCTATGGTTGTCCATAACCCATTGCGTTTACCTCAGCATCGTCATCCTGGACTTGTGGACACATGTCCGTTGGATGGTATGGGTCAGCACATACTCGACAAGCTTTGAGCTGCTGTGGGGTTCCCATAAGTGTTAGCCTCTTCACCATTTCCTTCAGTTCCGCGAGATCGGTGGAAATCTCGCTTTTTCCGGTATTCACAGCATGGACTTCTTTCTTAGCCGGGGTCCTTCCAAAGTTCCAAGTACCTTCCGCTAGTTCCTGTATCTTTTCCAAAGCAAGGTCAGGAGTAGAGTTAAGAATATTACCTCTGCAAGCCACATCGACGATCCTCCTTTCATTATCGAGCAAGCCGTTGTACAAGCACAAGACTAGATCTTGAGTTGAATATCCGTGAAAAGGACAGCTGGATCGGAGGCGTGCAAACCTTTCGAAGTACTCGTAGAGAGTTTCGTTCGCCTCTTGCTCGATGTTGCTTATAGCTTTCTTCAAGCTATTGGCCTTCTTGGCTGGAAAGTATTTCTCCAGAAACGCCTTGTGAAGGTTCTCCCAATTGTCGATGCTCCCGGATGAAAGGTGGTAAAACCAATCATCCGCGAAATCTTTGAGTGTGAAGCCAAATGCCCTCATCTTGATTTGTTCTTCGGTAATGTTGGCCGGCTTCATGCTCATACACACGGTATGGAACTTCCCAAGGTGTTTGATGGGGTCTTCACCACTTAGCCCATGGAAGGATGAAAGCAAGTGAATGAGACCCGGCTTGAGCTCAAAATTGACTCCTTCCCCTAATGCCAGTATAGTGACCGCAAGGGGGTTTTGAGCCAAGGTGGGTTGCGTGAGTTGACGAAGTGTACGGTCAACCATCTCTTGTTGAAGTTGTTGTTGTCTTCGTTGCCGGATGTGTGTCCTCTCAATTTTTGGATCAAAAGAAGCAAAGCCGAAGTTAGTAGCACGGGTTTGAACCATAAAAATGGTTCAAACCAATAATCAATAATAACAATAAAACACTAAAACTCCCCGGCAACGGCGCCAAAACTTGACTGACGGTATTTCTATGGTCGTCTATACCCAATCAAAAGTAAATCCCGACTTAGTACTAAAAACAAGTATAGTGGTTAAGTAAGGGTCGAACCCAAGAGAGTTAAGGTGTTTTAGATGCAATTATCGATTATAGTAATAAGTAACAAAGGGGGGGGTTGGTTGAATTGATGCACACAAAAACTTATGAAAACGATTAATGCGACAAGTAAGACAATGATGGGTGAATCTACACTAGGTTGATTCTAAGCATGCAATTGCTACTTTGGTGAGTTCCTTTTACAAGTTCTCAAGTAATCTCCCGTCTCGATCATATATATGTGTTGAGCCAACACGCATCAACACAACTTAACAGGTTAGTGTTCCGTAAACCTACAAGAACAAATAACAAGTTAGCTTTCAAACAAAGACTAAGGGATATAAAGAGAAGATTAAAACCGTTAAACTTATCTTTATATTTGTGTTCCTTTTCTTTAAGTAATTACAACCCGTTATTACTTAAAGTTGCTGTTCGCCCCTAAACGTTCGTGGAAATAAGTTTTAATTATAAAACTAGAATCAAGCAAGCGAACCCGCAGTGTACGGATCGATATAGTTAAGCAAGGATTCCAGAGTATCGAACACAGAGATTTGGGTGGGAACAAATTCAATTGCAGATTATCAAGCGAGTAAATATGAGAGTTTTTGCAAATATTGGGAAAACAACAATCCAAAAGATCCAAGTATCCAGCTGTGGCAATCGATTCAAGATATTCTTAATGATATAAAGACAGAGTTGAGATATGCAAAGGTATGCTAATGTAAGGTAATCGTACGGTGAAGTTCCAAAAACCTTATATGACTCACCTACAAGACACTCTCTATACAGGTTGTTGAGGCTTCAATATAGAAAGGTTCTAAAGGCAAGAATTAATGTCAAATACCCAAACTTGTAATCCAAGGATCAAGACTAACTTAACCGATTACGGTTGTGACACTCACAATCGAGGTAGAGGTTGTTGAGGCTTCACTACCACCTAGAAAAGGCAAGCCTAAACTAAGTTAAAGCAAATCTTTAACTTTGGATTAAAGTAAAAGCAGGTTCGTAAACTTAAGGGAAATTACGGGTAGATCTTGAGACTCCACGACCGTGGAACTCAAGAACAAACTGTGATTTAGGGTTCGTCAACGATTCTCTCTAACTCTCAGGGTCTAATCTGTTTACGATCGATCTATCATCATCTAAGCCACAACTATTAACCCTTCACCCTAGAATTGTTAAGGGTTTTTAGCCAACAATCATCATTATGATATCAAATTCAAAGATTAAAAGATTGAAAGATGAAAACTTCCGAAAACTTCTAATAAATTTCAAACCAATCTCAATGTCACAATCAAGAATGAATATTGTCAATAGATTTAGAATAAAGCAAACAATCACAATCTTAGGAAAGAAAGAAGAACGGGATGTCAATCCGTCTTCCAAATCAAACCTAAACAAGAAGAGAATTCTTCTTGCAACAATCTTCCAAAAACTTCGATCTTCCGTCAATCCGGAAATCTCCACAGCAATCTCCACCAAAAGTGCGAGATTAGGGCAAATCCAAGCACGAACGTCGATCTCCAACGAGATGTAAATGCTTCTAAGCGAGGGTAATCGAGCGTAAGCGGGAATAAGCGTGGATAAGTGCCGCTAAGCGACGGTGACAGAATCTTCCTTCGTCCGTCTTTTTATAGGGCAAGATAAATTATCGGCCCGGCCCAATCTTCAAAAGATCGTGGCTTCAAAATGTGGCGAAAAAGATCGCCAAGATCACGGTCGTGGAAGGTTCCACGACCGTAATTTAGAGCGTGGAAATCAACACGTTTGAACATTGGATTCCACGACCGTAATAGTTACTGGATAGCATCACGCCTCTCTTGCAAGGTTCCACGGCCGTGGAACTGAACGTGGTTTGTAGTACGGCCGTATTTTAGAGCGTGGTTTAGGGCAAGAACGTGATTCTTCCCTAGCCTCGTGCACTCCTCAAGTTGAACTCCATTTTGTTCCTAAGAATGCCCTCAATCCATGGACACACTCAATCAACTCATCTTTGCTCGATTTCATTGTTGAGGCAGAAAATCTGATTTTGAGCTTCATGTGTGAGCTTTTCTCCTTACTCCACACGATTTCCCTCCACTTTCCGGTGGGAATACTTCTCTATGACCCTTGCTTGCTTCTCAATGAAGTCCCAAGCGTCATCTTCCCTCATGTCCATGAATGTTCCACATGAGAGGGATTGGAGGTTGAATTGCGTTCCCGCATCCAGCCCTTTATAGTAAATCTCCAGTAAGGCAAGTTTGGATATGCTATGATGAGGGCAATCCAATAACAAGTCCTGAAACCTTTCCCAAGATTGAAACAAACTTTCGTTAGGTCTCATGGAAAAAGCATTAATCTTACCTCTAAGTTCCGCCGTTTTGGATGGCGGAAAGAATTTGGTGAGGAACTCCGCGGAAAGGTCTTCCCACGTGTCTAGTTTCCCCCTAGGAAGAGCTTGGTACCAAGATAACGCTTTCCCCTTCAAAGAGAAGAAGAAAGGCTTGAGCTTATAGTTGTTGGTAGTAGCGCTCTTTGGTCTCATTGTCTCCATCATACACTCAAATTTTTGCAAGTGTTGGTGTGGAGATTCAGCGCTTGTCCCGCCAAATTGGTTTTGGCGAACAAGAGTAATAAATTGAGGGTTGAAGCTAAACCCTTGCACATCTTCAACATCAAAATTCACGTCCAAGCGGCGTGGTTGTTGTGTTGGATCCATCCGCTGGCCAAGATGTCTTGGCTCTTCATCTACACGTTCGATCCTCGCATTCCTAGGTGGAACACGACGATTAGCAGCTCCCCGTGGATGGAAAGGATTCACATTGATCGTGGGATCAATCTCCTCTAGCGGTGGCATGGAGGAATCACTATCATCAGCGGATGAGTGACCTTTTCTTCTAGATCTTGATGCTCTTCTTGAGGATTTCTTGCTTCCCTTATTCTTAAGGTCGCTTAGTTCTATCCTCATCTGGAAGATCATGTCCTGTAGATTGTTAACTTGAGATTGATGACGATCCATTTCATCCTGGCGGAGGTTCTCATTCCATTGGAGTTGAGCTTCCTTCTCCGCCAATTCCGCTTGAAGATCACGTTCGTGTCCTTCAGCCATCTTCTTTTCCTTGCGCTTTTGCCTTAAAGTTTTCTCTAGCTCTTGATCAAGAGGTAAGAGATCTTCGGTGTTCCTAGATCTGCGCATGCACTCAAAGTAATATCAAATAACGAGAGCAAGCTCCCAAGCTTGACAACCGGATACCGAATTCGGCCGAAACCAAATCCCCCGCAACGGCGCCAAAAACTTGTTCGCCGCTAAACGTGCGTGCAAATAAGTTTTAATTATAAAACTAGAATCAAGCAAGCGAACCCGTAGTGTACGGATCGATATAGTTAAGCAAGGATTCCAGAGTATCGAACACAGGGATTTGGGTGGGGACAAATTCAATTGCAGATTATCAAGCGAGTAAATATGAGAGTTTTTGCAAATATTGAGAAAACAACAATCCTAAAGATCCAAGTATCCAGTTGTGGCAATCGATTCAAGATATTCTTAATGATATAAAGACAGAGTTGAGATATGCAAAGGTATGCTAATGTAAGGTAATCGTACGGTGAAGTTCCAAAAACCTTATATGACTCACCTACAAGACACTCTCTATACAGGTTGTTGAGGCTTCAATATAGAAAGGTTCTAAAGGCAAGAATTAATGTCAAATACCCAAACTTGTAATCCAAGGATCAAGACTAACTTAACCGATTACGGTTGTGACACTCACAATCGAGGTAGAGGTTGTTGAGGCTTCACTACCACCTAGAAAAGGCAAGCCTAAACTAAGTTAAAGCAAATCTTTAACTTTGGATTAAAGTAAAAGCAGGTTCGTAAACTTAAGGGAAATTACGGGTAGATCTTGAGACTCCACGACCGTGGAACTCAAGAACAAACCGTGATTTAGGGTTCGTCGACTATTCTCTCTAACTCTCAGGGTCTAATCTGTTTACGAACGATCTATCATCATCTAAGCCACAACTATCAACCCTTCACCCTAGAATTGTTAAGGGTTTTTAGCCAACAATCATCATTATGATATCAAATTCAAAGATTAAAAGATTGAAAGATGAAAACTTCCGAAAACTTCTAATAAACTTCAAACCAATCTCAATGTCACAATCAAGAATGAATATTGTCAATAGATTCAGAATAAAGCAAACAATCACAATCTTAGGAAAGAAAGAAGAATGGGATGTCAATCCGTCTTCCAAATCAAACCTAAACAAGAAGAGAATTCTTCTTGCAACAATATTCCAAAAACTTCGATCTTCCGTCAATCCGGAAATCTCCACAGCAATCTCCACCAAAAGTGCGAGATTAGGGCAAATCCAAGCACGAACGTCGATCTCCAACGAGATGTAAATGCTTCTAAGCGAGGGTAATCGAGCGTAAGCGGGAATAAGCATGGATAAGTGCCGCTAAGCGACGGTGACGGAATCTTCCTTCGTCCGTCTTTTTATAGGGCAAGATAAATTATCGGCCCGGTCCAATCTTCAAAAGATCGTGGCTTCAAAATATGGCGAAAAAGATCGCCAAGATCACGGTCGTGGAAGGTTCCACGACCGTAATTTAGAGCGTGGAAATCAACACGGTTTGAACCATGGATTCCACGACCGTAATAGTTACTGGAATGCATCACGCCTCTCTTGCAAGGTTCCACGGCCGTGGAACTGAACGTGGTTTGTAGTACGGCCGTATTTTAGAGCGTGGTTTAGGGCAAGAACGTGATTCTTCCCTAGCCTCGTGCACTCCTCAAGTTGAACTCCATTTTGTTCCTAAGAATGCCCTCAATCCATGGACACACTCAATCAACTCATCTTTGCTCGATTCCGTTCGGAAATGGCTCTCAATCACCTATAATCAACATAAAGCTAGTGTAGACATCCATATCGACAATATAGGCAAACTAGCTCACAATTGCAACAATGCTAAATCAAAGACTATCAATATGAATCAAATACACTTAGAAAACGTGCTTAAAACATCACAATATTTCATGCTAACAGTTGCTACTAGATTAAAGACCCGAACCCGGAACCTATTAATCCTAGTTATTTGCATGCACTTTAGAACCTAAGGTGATCAATCTCAAGCAATAGTAAACATGCAATTAGACAATGGAGATCAAGGAAAGACAAAGCATTACTGAATAAAAACTTATATTAAAGAAAACTTACAACCAAAGTAACAACACAGCTTCAAACCAACCCAATGTAGCAAGGGAGTTAGCAACTCATTACAAAGGTAGCAAGAGAATCTAAATGGAAAAAGTGGATAATTTATACTACAAAAGACACTAAATAGGAGTAAATGGCCGGCCTAAAACAGCCACCTTTAATGCCATAAAGGTGGTGTAAACAGCCGGAGTAAAGCTTCTGACGTTAAACCACAGGGGTGGCCTTCAGTTTCGCAGGGGCGGTGAAGGCAAAAACGCTTGGTCTTCTTCATGGCCGCAGGGGCGGCTAGGCAATTCCGCTGGAGCAGATCTTCAATGCTCTTCAAACGTTTGACCCTTCGACTTCTTGACATCTTTGATGCCAAGCCACTGGGGCGTCCCTATGTCAACGCAGGGGCGGTGACACAACCTCTTCGTCTTCCAGCTCCCAGGTTGAGGCGCACACAGGGGCGCAGTGGAAGGCGCAACGGAGCTGGTCTTCGTTTCTTCATGGCAAGTCACCGCAGGGGCGCCAAGGAGTGGCACAGGGGCGGTGACACACTTCATGGCCGGCGCTGGCAAAGGCGCAGGGAGCGCTCCGGTGTAAGACGTCACCCGCAGGGGCGGTGGCAAGGCTCCGTTGGGGCGGTGAGGCAACAGAAGCTTTGCTTCGTGAACGATCTTCACTCCTAAGTGCTTATAACTCGTTACTTAGCTTCTTTTAGTCTTCTTCTTCTGGACCAAGGAGTTAGTAGCATAAACCGACAAAATTGCAATAAAAAGACTCTAAAAACTATCCTTAGTGATAGTGATTCCATCACCTATCAGTCATACGAAATAAAGCATAACTTGTAGCACAAGGCTATAACCAAGAGGAAGGTATTGATTATGAGGAGACTTTTGCTCCAGTTGCCAGGTTAGAAGTCATACGTATGCTACTTGCATTTGCATCTTTTATGAGCATAAAACTTTTTCAAATGGATGTAAAATGTGCTTTTCTACTTGGCTTCTTAGAAGAAGAAGTCTGCGTTGTTCAACCTCCTAGTTTTGAAAATAATGAATATCCAGATCATGTTTTTAAACTAGACAAAGCTCATTATGGTCTTAAGCAAGCTCCTCGAGCTTGGTATGAAAGACTGTCTAATTATCTTCTTGAAAACAAATTTAAAAGAGGTTTGATTGATATAACATTATTTATCAAAACTAGAGGCAACGACATTCTAGTAGTACAAATATATGTTGATGATATATTATTTGGTGCTACTAATGATTCCCTTTGCGAAAAATTTTCAGATATTATGTGCAGGGAATTTGAAATGAGCTTAATGGGAGAAATAAATTTCTTTCTTGGACTTCAAGTTTCACAAGAAAAGAAAAGATTTTTTCTTAATCAAAGCAAGTATACTAAAGACTTTCTTAAGAAGTACAAAATAGATCAATCTAAGGTTGCAAAGACTCCTATGAGTTCAACACTTTTGCTAGATCATGACAAGAATGGCAAAAGTGTAGTACAAAAGGAGTATCGTGGTATGATCGGTTCATTATTGTATCTAACTGCTAGTTGTCCTGATATTATGTTTAGCGTGTGCATGTGTGCAAGATTCCAAGCTGATCCTAAAGAGTCACACTTGATAGCTGAAAAGAATCTTTCGGTATCTCAATGGCACTAAGGATCTAGGGTTATGGTACCGAAGTCAAAGTTCGTTTCATCTTGTTGGCTATTCAGATGCAAACTTTGCAGGTTATAAGGTCGATAGAAAAAGTACTTATGGATGCTGCCAATTCTTAGGGTCATCCCTAAACAGTTGGCACTCCAAGAAGCAAAATTATGTTACCCTATCTACAACTGAAGCTGAATATATAGATGTAGGAGCCTGTTGTGCACAAATTCTTTGGATTGCTCAACAACTTCGTGATCTTGGCTTTGACTTAAAAGGTATTCCTATAAAATGTGATAATACTAGTGCTATTTCGATAACCAAAAATCTTGTGCAGCATTCAAGGACTAAGCATATTTATGTAAGGCATCACTACATACGTGATCATGTTGAGAAAGGTGATATTTCGATCTCTTTTATATCGACTAACTTGCAGCTTGCAGATATCTTTACCAAGCCTCTTCCTGAGGAACAATTTAATTTTATTAGATTGGAGCTTGATATGTTGAAAAATGAAGCAATAGCGTAGGGGGAGTAAATAAGTTTATTTGTTCCTATGCATGCAGCCTAATTGATGTTTTCAAGGGCCTTGAAATGAAATTCAAGGGCCTTGAAACATGTTTCAAAGGGTATATTAGTAAAACGGATCAATTAGAAATTCATATCCTTTAGATATGTAATTATCTAATTTTTATTCTTTAAAAGGGTTTTCAAAAGGTTTTATTATTAGATTCAAAGGATTTCGAAAAGTGGTTACCAAAATTTATGGAAAGAATTTTAATCAACAATGATTTTCCCAAGATCTTAAATATCTTATTGATCTTACGTTGATATGACTTCTTCACATATAAACCTTGTTCGCTCCAAACGGTGTGTGCAAGCTTTAAATTTATAACCCTAGATGTAAGCTTAAAACAAGGATGCGAACGCGCAGTGTACGGGTCAATTGTAGTAAAAAGCAAGGAATTCCAGGGGTCGATCACAAGGACTTAGTGAAACAAAGTCGGAATAGGTAAGCTTTAGCAATTACTAACCACAAAGCAATTAAAACAATCAAAGATGATAAAAGTCAATAAAGGAAATATGCAATTCTAGGGATTAAAGCATCTAGTTGTGGTTCCAACTCAAGATCTCAAGATAAGCGGACAAAGCTGAGGTTTTTGCAAAGGGAAGGTGTTACTAAAGTGGAATAGATCACCGGGTAAGTCTCACTACTCACTAATCCCAAACCGTAACTCCTATTACCGGGTAAGTCTCAAGAAATTAAGATAAAGAACTATAACCTCAAACAAACACACCACCTAAGGGAATAGAATCAACCTTTACCGGGTAAGTCTCAAGCTAACTCACAAAGATGGAATGAAAGCACACTCAAACCCCAATAAAGGATAAACCTTTATTACCTATACTTATGATCTTAGGTAAACAAACAAAGGAATTACCGGGTAAGTCTCATCCTAGGCTTGCATTGAACCAGGAAAGGTGTAATAAGAATAGGATTTGGCAAACTCTAACACTTAACTCTCAGTTTCGGATCAGATAAGTCACCTCGGTCAGCCAAATTCCACCCCGGCCGAGATGTTCATCAACTGAGCGAGATGCTTAGGGTTAAGGTAAAGAATCGAACTTTTAGGGTCCTACTGTGATTAAGATTATTCTATCATTGTTTTTCCCACAACCTTCAGCCAATCACCCTAGAATCACACAAAGAGATTAGCCACTCATCATCATGAAAGTATTAATCAAATATATGGGAAGAAAGAGAATAATTGAACAAGAAAACCTTAAGAAAAAGGCTTCAATAACTGAATCAACTATAAAACCACAAGCGTTCCTCGGATATAAATCCAACAAGACAATCGACAAAGAAGGGAATCTAAGATGATCTTACAAAAACCTTTCAAAAGCTATAAAAGCTATAGACTTTCTTCCTTCAACCTTCAAAAAGGTTCTTCAAATCTCCCAACTGGAGTATGGCTGCAGCGGATCTTCGATGTATGCAGCGTGTATAGCATGCGATTCGGTGTAAGCGGATGTCGGATTTGTGGGAAATCCGACCCTTTTTATATGAAAATTACTCTCCAAAGATAAGATATCTTAGAAAGATCTCTTCCCATAAAAATAGGTAAAATATATGATCTATCATATCTTCTTCCTTCCAGGAGCCAAGCCCAAAAATATAAGATCCTTTTTCCAAAGATAAAAGATCTCAGCCAAGAATAAAATATTCTCGCTGCGTCCCAGGTGTTCGCCTCGGTCGAGTCGACTTCTCTGGATCACCTCGGTCGAGGTGAATCTGTAGTCAACCGAGGTGAATCATAACTGAATGTAAAATCTCTCAAATCTGGTCCAAAGTGAATCTTTAATACATGGTTATGCTTCCTGGATGTTTCCTTATGTTCCTGAATGTAGCTCCAATGACTCCTTAGCTCCTTTTTCTCCTTTTTTATGCAAAACGTGCCATTTTACCTACGATTACAACAAAACTAGGTGTAGACCTCGATTCCCGCAAAGGTAGATGAAATGGTAATATAATCACATAATATACATACAAACATGTAGATTATTGAGGATAAAACGTCTAAACAAACCCCAAAATATAGACAATAATTCAAGTTATCAAACCTCTTCTCTTCCTTCTTGATTTCTTCCACTTCCTTTTCCCTTTGAAAGAAGAGTGCTTTACTCTTTCGTTTTTTACAAACCCTCTTCGTCTTCTTCTCAAAAATTTCTTATGGCATCTAAGAGATCTTCAGTGGATGATGCAACATCATCTGTCTCCAAAAGACAGAGTAGTTCAGATTTCATCCGGCTCCAACCAAGATTCGAGCTCAGAATCTGATTCAAGCTCAAGTTCTTCAGATTATCTGAGTGACGCAGAGATCTTTGCCAAGACAGGGCTTCCGTCAAGCTGGTTTGAAAGTCCAACGGCCGCCAAAAAATGGTTGACAGAGTTTGACGACCGATATGAATGCATGTGTGAGCCTGTCCATAGTGAACTTTTTACCTGCTTCTCTTTACCAAGGCTCGAAGTGCTTCAGGCAAGTTCTATCTGGATTATGCTCAACCTAGGTGAAGTCTCTTACCCACGATTGACCAAGCTGTTCTAAACAAACTTAACTGGAAGAAGAGAAAGAGGAGAATGGATTTTGAACTCAGTTATCAAAGGTAAGAAAATCACCATTACTACTGAGATTATTGCTGATATTTTTGGTTTTCCTCGATATGATGTATCGGATCATTCTAACCCTGCTAGAACTATCCGATTAGCCAACGAACAGTTTCTTCTTTCCAATGCTTCACCACAACCCACTATCACTTGCTTAACCCTTGAAGCAAAAATTATTTATGCTATTTTAGACAGATGTGTGGTACCAAGGTTTGCTAACAAGGATGTGGTAACCAACACATTACTAGCATTAGTCTATCATATGGTAAATGGGCTTAAAGTAAATCTATCGGAAATCATTCTGTCTCATATGGTAAATGTCATAAATTCTCCATGTACAAGTCACCTACCATATGGAAATCTGCTTCCCACAATGTTTAGACATTTCTCTATTGATTATTCTAGTGAAGAACTACATATTGTTAATGGAGGATTGGATGAAGCTTTCTTTAAAACCATAGGAATTCAGAAGACACAGGTTGATTTTAGTATCGTATGGTTTTTAAAGGAGCAACCAGAATGGAATTTCACCACAGTGCAGCGTCTGGAAGCTGTAGAGAGGGCAGTGGATTCACTAAGAACCGATCTTGTCTTTTTCTGAGCTTCAGTGACCGACAAGATAGATGAAACACAAGATTTACTGGGTACTCTTAGCTAGAAAATTAATCAAATGTTTCATGTTAATGCTCTTTCTTTTACAGCTGCTAGTAGCATCAAGCCTCTCTTAGAAGATGATGGACAAGCGACCACGAAAGATGCTGAAAAAGTCATGATACAGTGTCATAAGATTATCAAAGATAAACCCATTCGCCAACCTTCATCAGAAGATCCAGACATTCTGATTATTGAAGAATTTGGCGTGGTCAAAAAGTATGATAAGAATTCTGATCAGAGAAGAACAGATCTTTCTCAGAAAGAATTTGACCTCATCCATGCTCAGAATCGATGGAGGGATATGTGTTTAAAGGAGCATTATGGGAAAGGAAGTTCCTCTAGATGGTACAAAGAAAACTGAAGTTCTCTGATTGTCATGACTGTCAAGGCCTTGTTTTTGAAAAATTCTTTTTGTGGTGTTTGTGAAAATACTCTTGGGTCTGTAATCAGTTTTAAAACTCTCGTGCTTTAACTATTTTTCTCCCTTGTTGAAAGATAAAGGGGGTGAAGTGAATGTGATCCAACATTCGATATTCTACATTCTGTATTTTAGTTTTTGATTTTCATATGCATTGCTAAACTAACAAATGCAGGTACGATAAAATATTTGTGTTGTCTTCCATCAAGGGGGAGATTGAAAACTCCACCTTGATTATAATGTTTTACAGGTGTTGATGATGGAAGATTTAAACACAAATGTAGTAGTTTGATACACTAACAATGTATTGATTATATTCTCGAGATGCTTGGGTGGTTTGAATTTAGTGCAGGACTTATCGAACATTTCAAAGGCCTTGATATGGACTTCAAGGGCCTTGAAATATTATTCAAGGACAAAAAGAAGATAGTGTTATACAAAGGGACGATCTCAAAGGCCTTGAAGAAATATAGTTGCACGAAACAAGAATTCAAATTACAAAGAAGCTTTTCCAGGAAAGATTTGCTCAACAGAAAGATTTCAGTAAAGATCTTTTTCAACCGAATATTAGAAGATATTTTCAAAGATTTTCTAAAACCGAAAAAGCATCAAGATTTCTTCTCGTTCGGTTCAATAAAAAACGAGAAGATTAAGGAGTTGAGGAATCAACGTGTTCTTAGGAGATGAAGATCTATAACGTCTACCTCATCTAAAAACAGGATGCAATCTTCATGGAGAAGAAGATTCATCTTCAAAGGGTCATCTTTCCAACGGCTAGAAGACCTCTCCATAGAAGAGTATAAATGATGATGGTGATTGAAGAAGAAAGATAGAAGCCTACATGGAAACATCTTTACGTCTTCAAGCAACCCAAACATCTTCATTTGATTCATTGTTTTTCTTTCTCTCTTTTTCTAAAAAGCTTTATCCCCTTAGAAAGAGATAAAACACAAAAGCTCCATTGGAAGATCTAAATAGTGTTATACTAGAGTGTGTGTTACTCTGCGAATTAACTAGGCTATTATAGCTAGGTGAAGAGTTGGAGCTAGATCGTAGCATTGGCTATAGTGAGAGAAGAAGCGGATTTCTTCTAGTTTGTATCTAGGACTCTTTGAAGCTGATAATAGATAGTTAGATCCTAAGGCTATACCCTGGGACGGAGAGTAGGCTATTTAAACCCGAACTTCGTAAACATATCCTCGTGTCGATCTTTTACATTCCGCACTATATCTCACTATTGTGACTACCTTTGTTTTGCAGGAGCACGAAGTCAAGACCCTTGAAAGTTGTTTCAAAGTACTTGAAATCAAAGTTTCACAAAGAGCTCAGATCTACATCAAGGTCCTTGAAAGGAGTTTCAAGGCCTTAAGATTGGGTTTGCAAAAAGTTTCCATACTCTATTCAACCCCCCTTCTAGAGTATCTTTTAACATTTTTATTTCACCTACCGGTTCTTCACTCCATGTTGATGTTTGAGGTTATAGATTGTTATAGATTGTGATCGTTTGAACGGAGATGTGATACCTTTGATAGAGAGAGTGAGAGTTATACCTCGGCTTATGGGTCCGAGAGACTTTGGGATTTTGCAAGTTTCGGGACGAAACTTGTTTTTAGGGGGGTGAGATGTAAGAGCCTTAGTCTTCAAGAGATCCCGCATCTGCGCCTCAGCTGAGACGCAACTGCCTTTCACCTTTGGAGCTACAGTGGGCCGCCCCTACGCCCCTGACTGGCCGCCTCTGCGGGCCTGTGAGCCGCCCCTGCGGCCAGGCCTGCCGCCCCTGCGGTTTGTGGTGGGCTGCAGCTGTCTTCTTTTACCCGAGCTTTGTTTTTTGACCTCTTCTTTCTTTATAATCTCTTCTCCTCCTCTAGATGAGGATTTACCCCATTCTCTCTCCTGCCCTATCTCTTCCTACGTTCATCTTCTCCTCTCTTCTCCCCTTGGATCTCTTTTTTATCTTTGTTGGAGTTTGGGTGAGTTTGTGTGCTTGTGAGCTTGGCTTTGTTGCTGATTGTGATGGTTGTTGTTGTTGTGCTTGTGATGGAGCCAGCCTTGAGGTGTTGATGGAGTTTTTCTCTTGTTTAGGTTTAGCTTGGTGAGATCTCTCTCCTTCTTCCCTTTCTTTCTTATTTTCTTCCTTTTTATGCTATTTCCTTTCTCCTTAGCTTTGGATCCACAATATTGATCTTGTGGCAGCCTTGATTGGCTTCCTTTGATGTATATGTGTATGTTTATATATGTGTATGGTTGCTGAATAAAGAAGGAGTGTGTTGCTTCTAGGCTTTCCTTTAGGATGCCTTTGCTCCCTCCTTTCCTAGTGTGAGTGTATAGGATCATGCTAGGTGTGTGAGGATGAGTTTTGATGAGGTTATGATCAGTTTATGCCTTGTACGGCTTTAAAGGACTTAGGCTGATGTTAGTTGAGGTTTGAGGTTGAGAATGATCCCTATGGATCCCTTTGGGTCTAGGTTTGACCCCTTTGATGAATAGAGGTTGATATCTTTCTATGCCTTGTTATTAGATCGTGCCCCTTTCTCAAGTTTGGAGGTTGTTTCTGGTTGATAGTGTTTAGGTTGTGTACGAGGTTGAGGTAAGTCCGTAGGACTTACTTAGGTACCATTCTTTATATTGGGTGTTTGCATGAGTGGTGTGTGCTTTATATGTTTGCTATGATAGCATGAGGTATCGTTTATACTGACCTATGTTCTACTGACTGCCATGGAGTCTGGGAGGTTCTCTTATTTCAGGCCAGACCGGTTTACAGGAAGGGTGCAATCCACTCCCATAGGGTACACGGATTGTGTGACCGATACTAGTACGGCTGGCTAGCAGGCTCAGAGGCGAGGATGTATCGGTCCTCGTGTCACATATTTTCATCTATCTATATATATACGTGATTTGAGTGAATGGATATTATATAAAGATAATAAATGAGTAAATGTGTTATAGCATGCTGATGTGTTTATCTTTCATGATTGTGCTTGTGCTTATGCATTATCTTATATATGTATGGTTAGCTAACGGTTTCATACAGTGTTGTAGATGTTTGCAGGTTAGGCGCTGTTGGGTGATCTGGCAGGGTGGCAAGCCGACGACTCTCGTATATTAGGTGGTTGGTTTGGGGTTATTATGTTTCCCTCCTGCGTGAGGATGATCTTTTGTACCTCTTGTGTGAGGATGTTGTTTTATATACTCAGCTATGATGTTGTTTACCTAGTTGTACTTTTTATACAATTTTTATGTATTTGTTTTATATCTGTCAGTGTGATGTTGTAAGGTCCAGTGAACTTGTTGTCAGACTAGGGTCAGGATCCACTGTGAGATCCTAGCCCAATGTGACACTCCGAGTCCTGCGGATTTGGGGTGTTACAGTTGTGACCCCAGAACTTTGAAAATGAATTATTTATGCCCATGTAGTAAATTACTACGTTATTGGACCCTTAATTTTTGTTGTAATTGTGACCCAGCTCCTTTGCAAATTAAATTGGTGCCTTTGTTGGTTTAAATCCGATTGATGGCTAAATTTGAAATGCGGTTTTATAATAAATTTTCCATTTTGGATATTTTGCCCGGAAATGGTTTTAACGACTTTAACCTCGGTTTTGGAAAAACGGAGTTTTCATTGGAATATCTTTATGCGCTAAACCTTCCTTTCAAAATTAGCGATTAAGCTAATTTTGATTAGTTTTGTTCTTAGATCCGGAAGCGCCCGATAAAGGCCATCGAACCCGTTCTTGACTCCGTAGACCGTGCTTCACCTTGGAACTCGTGTGAATACTTTTCCTTCGTTAGTTCAGTAATGGTAGTATAACATGCTAGGTGAATTTACCATAACGTAGAGCAAATGCCATGTAGTGGCCTCGAACCATAGGCATTAGTAGTTGGATTTGGAGCTTGTAAAATTATCTCCCTTACAATCTTAGGATGATCTTCGAGATTATAGATTAGACCTAGCATGCTATAGTTAGGACCTCATATATATATATATATATATATATATATATATATATATATATATATATATATATATATATATATATATATATATATATGTTGGAGACTAGAAGTCCAAGGACTTCTAGCTTTTTAGATGGTTATTGATAGAGTGCCTCGTTTGGCCAGGCTTTGAGCGTTTTCCTACGGGAAGTTTGGGGTGGTTTTTGAGTTACCTTGAGAGAGGTAAGTCTTCGGACTTACTTAGCTTGCATTCTATGTATTAGATTCATTGAGTGTTTGGTGGTGTGTGATTTATTGCTTTCATTATAACTTATAAAACCGAAAATAGGATTACCGACTTTTATATATTATTTGACCCAAGTGTATGATAACGGGCGGTGACAACTTGTCTAGCTCTTGCGTAGAGTTAGGAGGCTCTTGGCAAATAGCCCGTGTGGTTAGATGGTCGGATGCATCCGTACCATTTCATGCGGTAAGTGGGGACCGAGGCGAGTTTCGAGAGATTCTCGTGTCACAAAAGAAGTTGAATTAGAACGGGATATGACCTAATAAATAAAGATAATAAACCGGACTTGTTTGTTGAGCATGATTATGTGATGTTATGATGTATGAGTGTGTTTGTGCCTTCACCATGATTCCAATGCTTAGAATAGAGCTAACGGTTTAAACCGCTTGTGTAGTTGGCCCACAGGTTAGGGACGCCGCCGAGTGAGGTGGAGGAGTGGACATCCAAGGGTCGTCGTACATGATAGGACGGGGGCATTTTTGGGATTATTCTGTTTATGTTGGGTTTTATGGTTTTGGATGTATGGATTCAGATTTATATTTTTGAGGTTTGTGTCGTTTTGAGGACTCGGCTGAGTTTCCACCTTGTATCTTTACCTTTCAGTTTCTCGCATACATTATAAACGATTTAAGTTTTTGCCTTTATTTGTGCCATGTTGGAAAGGTCCGGTGTAGTTGTTGTCACGCTAAGGGTCGGGACCCATTGTGAGGTCTCGCCCGTAGCATCTCGATGTCCCACGGATTCGGGGTGTTACAGTTTATGCTTATGTACTTATACATGGGTGATTATTGCTAGTTATGTATCGTATGCATTGAGTTTACCTTGCATTGGTGCATCTGTATGTATCGTTTGTATATATTGTGTACACAAATATAGTATTTTTGTATCTGATATTTTGTGTTTTGTGTGTATGATATATGTAAATGCTTGTACATATTATATACATAAATATATGATTTCTTCCAGTAGTGCATTTGTTGTACCTGAAACATTGTATTTTGTATACATTTGACCTATTGATTATTAATGCATATGTATTTGTAATACGTGAATGTATATGTACAAATTGTGTTGGGTATATTTATGTATCTATTTACTAGTATTTCTTGGACCTGGATTTTTTTTATTTTTTATGTATCAAGAATGTCATATGTGTTCGTAACCGTATACCACGGAAAAGATTTGCTAAATCTTGGTGTTGTCGATCTCAGTAGGCGCAAGTATAGAAATGATTCCGACGCTTTAGAAGGACGATAGAAGCGGTCGAAGAGATTCAGAGAACGAGGACGCTATTATTGAAGAAAGGTTGGAGATGGAAATTTTTCTGGGTTGAAGAGAGGTTGACGGGTTTTAATGGCTTCGATGTGATGAAGAGAGATAACTGCTTCATTTTTACGGTTGATAGGAAGTTGAAAAGATTTGCAAAATCTTCCTTTTACAATTTCTATTTTTCTAAAAATGGTTTTGCAATATTTCGCAGTTTTTAATTAACATAATTATCTAACTGCTTCAACTTTGTTCCTTAATTTCAGCCCATTTAAATTATTTTATCTTTATTTATAATGAAAAATTTGATAGGGGTCTAGTTAGTATTAAACAAACAAAATATGTCTTACTAACAAAGTTTTCTCTTTAAATTTACCACTTTCATTTAATGGTAGTTAAAAGTAATTAACCACTCTATTTAAAAAAAATTAGACATGATTTTTGTCTTTGCAACGTAAGTTAAATTCCTGAGTTTGTTTTTTTTTTCTTTTGTTTTTATCCCTTTTATTTTCTTTTTTCTTTTATTTTTATTTTATTTCTTATTTTCTGGTATGAATTTTATACCATAAAATTCATACCAGAAATTCCTGACTTTGTTTTGTTGCCCTTTTTCTTCTGGTATGAAATTCATAGAAGAAAATTCATACTAGAATTATTGTCTTTGTTTTTTGCCCTTTTTATTTTTTGTTATGAAATTCATACCAAAAAAATTCATACTAGAATTTCCTGGTATGAATTTTAAACTAGAAAATTCATACCAGAATTTTCTAATATGAAATTCTTACTAGAAAATTCATGCTAGAATTTTCTAGCATGAAATTCATACCAGATTTTTCTGATAAAAATTCATATCAGAATTTTCTAGTATGAATTTCAAACCAAAAAATTCATACTAGAATTTTCTTGTATGAAATTCTTACCAGAAAATTCATACCAGAATTGTTTTTAAATCCTTTTAAGACAAAGTTATTGTTGATTGCCAAGGAATCCTCCCAATATATGGACACTATGTTGCACCAGGATATTACACAACTCTTTCACATACAACAGCGGTGTTGATAACACAATTCATTCTCTAGTTCAAGAACAAACAACAATCTACCATTCTCTAACAAGCTAACAGCGAAGCCGGGATCAAAATGAATGATAGAGGTAGTACAAATTTCATATCAATGTTCCAAAAAGATAATATATTCACAAACCATGGACTAGTAGGGGCAGAAAGTGGATTACATTAGGATGAATACTAGGAGGATGCAAATAGCAGCTTCAAAGGCAATTCGTGGAGCCACAATTGATGAAGTTGTAGTTCCAGTCCTAGCTAGGTAGCGCCCCAGTAGGGCCAACAGTAGTCGGGGTATACCCGGGAAGGGATCCGGTTGAAGACTACAATCCACCCATCTGCAAAGGGGTTGCTGAAGGAGAAGAGTAGATGGCTTATTTCCCAAATGTAGTAGATGATTTCTTTCCCATATGCGAAGTGGTTAGTGGCCTTTGTTCCTCCAACGCTGAATGGGAGCGGCTCACAGCTTTCTTCATACTAGATCTAGGGTTTGAACAAGAGAAGTGGGAGATGAAGAGGCAAGCGTGGTTTTGAACGGTAAAAAAACAAGAGTACATTACTTAATAGAAAAGTGCTACTGACCTACTTACTCTAGCAAAAACTGAAAAAGACATACTCATCAAATTCACCCTAAAATGTATTAGAGAAGATTACAAATATAAAAAAAATTAAAATACACATAACTTTCAGGTAGTCAACAAATCGATTTTATCGTGGAAGATCTTAAAATGTACTGTAGAAATTTTATGGAATTAAACATTATTAGGGAATAGTTTAAATATTTATCAACATATTTAACTTTACACTACGTAATCCAAAATCGAAACTCTTGATGAATTCAGACCTTTAATGTTGTATTAATTTACAGGTTTAACTTGTTTTCGCAACTGACAACCCATATGAATATTTGTTAACCGAATATTTTAAAAAAGATTCGTAATATACGGGTACATAAACATATATCGATACAAGTCTTGTTCCCTAGAATTATTCTAGTTGAAGCTCAAAATGTAACACCCCAAGTTTTGGGAACTCGAAGCGTTACGGGTTAGGACCTCACAATGGGTCCCGACCCTCAGAGTAGCAACAACACAACGGATCTTACAACAAGGTACATACAAATAAAAACCAAAACTCAATATAAAACCAAAGGATCAAAACAAAGGGAAGCGTAAAAGACTCGCAGCCGAGTTCAAAACAAAAGGTGAAACAACAACATAAACATAAACCCGATCCAGTCCTATAATGTACGGGAACTCCGGCTGACCACATCATCCGAAAGAACATAAAGGCACAAATGCACATAAGTTAATGTAAATATATAGCATGCTCGCACTCAACTAGTTAGCTAACATTCTAGATATCAGAAAGAACGTAAAGGAACAAACACACATAAGTTAATGTAAACATATAGCATGCTCGCACTCAACCAGTTATTATCTTTCATTAGGTTATCCATTACTAATTCAACTTCTTTTGTCACACGAGAATCTCCCAAAACTCGCCTCCACTTCCGTCTACCAACAAGAATAGGTAAGTACTATCCGTTACCTGCGGGCCTGGGTTGCAAGAGCACATTAGTCTCCTGTAGAACTAGACAAGTGGTCACCGCCCAGTTATCTTACACTTGGGCCAATTAAGGTTATAAAGGGTGATTCTTATTCCGGTTATCCGTTATAACATGATAAAAAACACAAACAAGTCAATACACTCAAACTAATATACAAAATGAAGCTAAGTAAGTCCAAGAGACATACCTCACTCGAAGGTCACCTCAAAGCTCAACAACAAATCAGAGAACAACCCAGTTTCCCTCAAGAAAGGAGCAAGGAAAGCCTGTTCATACAAGGCATCAAGAATCAGGAACGAAACGGTTGCTAGAAGTCTATAACTTCTAGTCTTAATGATCTCTAAGAGATCTCCACAAGCTAAGGGCTCAACCTTAGTCTTACAACATACTCAAGGGGCAAAGAACATCCATAAGAATCAAGGAAAGCAACGAGGAAAGCAAGGAAGGAAGCACCTCACAAGAACGAGAGTTACTGCAGAAGAAACCGTAGGGGCGGCGGAGCAAGACGCATGTGCGGCTTGCCGCAGGGGCGGATTCGTGACAGTAAACACTATCGGGGTTTCTCTCAACAGAAACATCTCAGCAAGGGGTCCAAAGCTTGAACCTTTGATCCAACCACGTCAAGACTCAACCTAAAGAGCCTGAGAACAACAACACATCAACAACGGGGATGCTAACAAGAATCAAGGTTCAAACTTTATTCTTGGAAAAGAAGAAAAGGAAGAACAAAAGAAGATAACGAGACAGAAGGATGGGCATGCATCCACTACAGGAACGTGATGAAGAGCAAGGGAGGAAGAACTTACAGATTTAGCAAGAACACAAGAAGCAAGGCTGCAACACTCGAGGGTTGAAGAAAGCGTAAGAGGAGAACGGGAAAAAGTATAAAAGACGGGAATATATAGAAGAGGGCTGGAAAGATAGAAGGAAAGACATGCTAGGGTTTGGAAGAAGATGAGGAAGCCGGCCCATAAGATAGAAGATCGGATATTCTATATATGGAAGGAAGATAAAACGAACGAAACAGATCGGGTGCGATCTACAACGAATCCGTAGGGGCGACCCTGTCATCGCGGGGCGGTGACAAGCACAGCTTGCCGCTGGGGCGGCCTTCTTCACTGCAGGGGCGGTGAAGGCGATAACTGGGGTCTTACATCATATTCCCCTAAAAAGAAGTTTCGTCCCCAAACTTGCAACAACCCGAAAGATCACATAACAACAAAATAGAAATGCGAAACACAACTCATATATTCCCACTCGGGGCACGTAACTCACAACTTTACCAAAATCGTAGGCAACTCAACAAAAGAAAAACTGGAACACAACAACTACGCTAAAGGTGCGTCAAGCTCAGCGTAAAACTACGGATAGTTTCTCTAGATACTATCCTCTGTCTCCCAAGTCGCCTCATCAGCTCCTCGCATCGACGACTGAATCTTCATCATTGGTATGTCCTTCGAACGCAAGCGTCTTGTAGTACGCTCTAAGACAGCTACTGGGTGCTCCACGAACGTATGGTTTGGCTCGACCACTAGATCCTCATGGCTGACGATGTGCCTTGGGTCCGGTATGTACTCCCGTAACTGACACATATGAAGGACAGGGTGAACACCCTCAAGCCACGATGGCGAGGCAAGTTTGTAAGCGGCCTCTCCAACTCGCTCAAGAATGCCAAACGGCCCGATGTATCTAGGACTTAGCTTCCCCTTGACACCGAAACGTCTGACGCCTCGTGTCGGGGATACCCTCAACCAAATTTGAGCTCCAACTCTGAACTCCAGAGGTCTGCACCTCTTATCTGCATAAGACTTCTGTCGACTTTGTGCTACTAACATCCGCTCACGGATCACTGCTACTCGAGCCATGTCATCCTAAATCTGCTCAGGTGCTACTCCACTAGCACTGTTCGACTTGTCCCAACATAATGGTGTACGGCATCTTTGTCTGTATAAAGCCTCATAAGGAGTCATCCTGATCGATGCGTGCCAATTGTTGTTATATGAAAACATCACTAAGGGAAGGTGATGTGGCCACACTTGTCCCCAGTCTAGCACGCAGGCTCTCAACATGTCCTCTAGAGTCTGGATGGTCCACTCGGACTGACCATCGGTCTGAGGAGGATAAGCAGTCATGAACTGCAGACTCGTACCTAGGGCGGCATGCACTTGCTGCCAGAACCTCGAGGTGAACCGTCCGTCCCTATCAAAGACTATAGTCCAAAGTGCTCCGTGAAGTCTCACTATTTGTCTAGTGAACTCCTCTACTAATCGCTTTATCGGCCACGTTTCCTTGATCGGAATGAAACGTGCGGTCTTTGTCAGTGGATCTACTATGACCCAGATAACATCAAAACCTCGACTCGGTCTCAAACCGGTAACGAAATCCATCGAGATGTCTTACCACTTCCACTGAGGGACAAGAAGTGGGTGTAGCTCCCCTCCTGGGTGATGATACTTGATCTTGACGTGCTAACAAGTCGCATACTAAGCTACATATCTCGTCACGTCTGGCTTCAGACCTCCTCACCAAAAAGAGCGTCTGATATCTTGATACATGTTACTCGCACTGGGGTGCATTAAGTAAGGTGAAGAGTGAGCCTCCTGTAGGATCCTCTATCTTAACACTCGATTTGATGGCACACATACACGCTTCTAGCGTCTTAAAATCCCGTTGGCACCAACTGCAAACTATGGCGCCTCTCCTCGAGACATCCGGTCTCGGATTTGTGTCAAGGCTAGACAACCCTCTTGCTTTTGGCGGATCTCAGCCAACAGATCAAGTACTATCTCCAAGGTGGATAGGTGGCATTCGGAATCCGGAAAGTGGATGTCAATCTCTAGCCATGCAATATCTCGCTGTAACTGTGGTTGAGCGGTCAACATAACGATCGCCATCTCCCGGGGAGTCTTCCTACTATGGGTATCAATTACCACATTTGTCTTCCCCGGGTGGTATAAGATTTCAAGATCAAAGTCCTTGATCAACTCCAACCATCTGCGTTGGCGATCATTCAAATCCCATTGAGTGAATACGTACTTCAGACTCTTATGGTCTGTGAATGTCTAACACACAGCTCCGTACTGATAATACCTCAAAATCTTCAAAGCATAAACAACAACAGCCAACTCCAGATCATGGGTAGGGTAATTCTCCTCATACGTCTTCAGTTGTCTAGATGTGTATGCAATCACCTTACCCTTCTGCATCAGAATACATCCTAAGCCTAGCTTGGATGCATCATTGTAAACCACAAAATCCTCGATGTCCTCTGGCTGAATTAAGATAAGAGCAGAGGTCAACCTCTTCTTCAGCTCCTCAAAGCTCTGCAGGCACGGCTCGGACCACACAAACCTCGTAGACTTCCCCCAGCAAGGAAGTGAGCAGTCAGGCAATAACTGAAAAGCCCTCAACAAAACGCCGATAATAGCACGCCAATCCCAAGAAGTTGTGAACTTCCTTGACATTCTTAGGAGGAGGCCTAGATGCTACTGACTCAATCTTCGCCGGATCTACCTTGATCCCCTCAGCTGAAACGATGTGACCAAGGAATGCTACCTCAGACATCCAAAACTCACACTTATAGAGCTTGTCGTAAAGCTCTCTATCCTGTAAGACCTGAAGAATGATCCTCAAGTGTCCTGCATGCTCCTCTCTACTGTGAGAGTAAACCAGAATGTCATCTATGAAAACAACTACAAGCTGGTTTAGGAAGTCGGTGAAGATGTTGTTCATCAACTCCATGAAAATTGTGGGTGCATTCATAAGCCCGAAAGGCACTACAAACTCGTAGTGGCCGTATCTGGTCCGAAATACCGTCTTGGCTATGTCCTGCTCTCTCACCCTCAGCTGGTGATATCCGGATCTCAGATCGATCCTCGAAAACACTGAAGCTCCGTGTAATTGATCCAAAAGATCATCGATATAGGCTAATGGGTACTTGTTCTTGATCGTCACCTTGTTAACCTTTGGGTACCCGTCTTTCTCCCTGACGAAGAGTATTGGCACACCCCAAGGAGATACACTAGGACGGATGAATCTCATCTCTGCTAACTCCTCGAGCTACTTCTTCAACTCAAGCATCTCGATAGACATCATATGGTAAGGAGCCTTAGAGATCGGTCTCATATCGGGCTCTAGATCAATGCCAAAGTCTACACATGCATCAGATATAAAGGAATGCATAGCACCGGTATCGAAAAGAACTTTGACAGGATGACCATTAATATGAATGGTACATGTGGTCACGGACGCTGTCGTCTCTACAACACTCCTCAATTCATAACTCTTGTTGATGCATATCAAGTGTCTGCAGAACCACCAACTCGTCCTCTACCCCTCCCTTGTCGTGGAGTGGAACCCTGAGGAGCGGTAGAACCACGAACTCTCTATTACTGCTGCTACTGATACTAAGGTCTCTGTCCACCTCCTGCAACATTGGCGGGTGAAGATCCCTGTTGCGATAACACCTTGCCTTGACGGTAAAACGCAGCTCAATGTCCCGGCTTGCCACAAGAAAAACAAGTCGTTGTAGGCTTCTTGCAGTCAGCTCGAATGTGTCCAACACCTCCGCATATATGACACTGTCGTCCTTTGTTGGAAACCAGAACGTCCCGGCGTCTAACTACGCCCAAACCCATCTGCTCCAACTCTAGCACTGGTTGATTCAGTCCTCTGCCTCTTCTCAAGACCTCTTGTCTGAGAAGCTCTCCTCGGACCCGGTCGGTCTCCCTCATATATAGAAGCTCTATCTTGATAGTCCGTCAAAGAATCGCAACAGAAACCAGCAAGGTAAGAGCGGGTAGACTCTCTCAACCTCCGGGAGAAGGATTACACATGCTGATCCTCAGGTGGTGTAGACGGACCCAGCAAAGACAAATCATCCTGAAACTTGCTGATGATCTTAGCAATAGGCAAATCCTTGAATCCAGCCTCAAGGAAATCTTGAAGATGATCTCCCCTCATAGCTACAAGGCATTAGCGATCCCTGATCACCGTCTTCATCTGCTCATAACTAGTGTCCTTACTGCGAGCGGTCCTCCACAAAGAATGAGCCTGATCCTTCAGCAACGTCTATGCTATGTTGACTCGACGTCCCTCTGGGCAACCGATCGCCTCCATAGCAGAATCCAATTGTCCCAGCCACAGCTCCACTTCCAATCTTGTCTTTCCTATGAAACAGGGAACCTTTAGCTGGTCGAAAGCCTTCAACCAACTGTCGGGCTTTGGCTCTCTCGCCTCAGTAAGAACTCTAGCAACCTCAACAACTCGAGTAGGCGGGGATACGATATGTGTAACTCTCTATGAAACCTCAACAGATCTCGCGGGAACTGGTGGTGCTGGTGCAGGTCCTCCAGTCCTGATAGCCTCCTCACTCTCTACACATATCCGCGATATGCAGAAGCTCCGATGGATACTCGTCAAGACTCCATCGAAGGCGATCTTTGTGCTCCGGACTTAGTGGCGTATGTTAGCATGAAATATTGTGATATTTTAGGCACGTTTTCTAAGCGTATTTGATTCATATTGATAGTCATTGATTGAGCATAGATGCATTTGTGAGCTAGTTTGTCTATAATGTCGATATAGATATCTACACAAGCTTTATGTTGATTATAGGTGATTGAGAGCTATTTCCGAACGGAATCGAGCAAGGATGGATTGTTGAGCAATGTCCATGGATTGAGGGCATTCTTAGGAGAAAAAGGAGTGTTAACTTGAGGAATGCACGAAGCTAGGGAAGAATCACGTTTTTGCCCTAAACCACGCTCTAAAATACGGCCATACTACTTTCCACGTTCAATTCCACGGCCGTGGAACCATGGCTAAGGAAACGTGGTTCATTCCAGCAACTTCTACGGCCGTGGAGAAGATGGTTCAAACCGTGTTGATTCCCACGCTCTAAATTACGGCCGTGGAACCTTCCACGACCGTGATCTTGGCGATCTTTTTCGCCACACTTTAAGCCACGATCTTTTAAAAGATTGGGCCGGGCCGCTATTTCATCATACACTATAAAAGGACGGACGAAGAGAGATTCTGTCACCTCGCTTAAGGCTTGCGCTTACACCTCCGCTTGACGCACTTTCCGTCGACGCCGCGACTTAGAGATCTTTGCGATTTTTGCAAAAGACGTACTTGCACTCATCCTTGGAGTTTCCCTAATCTCGCACTTTGGTGGAGATTGTGATGGAGATTTTCCGGATTGACGGAAGATCGAAGATTCGGAAGAGTATTCGCAAGAAGATTCCTCTTCTTGTTTAGGTTTGATTTAGAAGACGGATTGACACCCCGTTCTTCCTTCTTATCTAAGAATTGTGTTTGTTTGTTCTAATCCGAATCTAGTGACGATACTTGTTCTTGATTGTGACTTTGAGGTTGGTTTGAAGTTTATTGAAGGTTTTCGGAAGTTTTCATCTTTCAATCTTTTAAACCTTGAATTTGATATCATTATGACTGTTGTTGGCTAAAAACCCTTAACAATTCTAAGGTGAAGGGTTGATAGTTGTGGCTTAGATGATAATAGATCGATCGTAATTAAATCGGACCCTGAGAGTTAGAGAGAATCGCCGACGAACCTAAATTACGGCCTGTTCTTGAGTCCACGGCCGTGGAACCTCAAGAACTAACCGTGATTTCCCTTAAGTTTACGAACTTGCTTTTACTTTAATCCAAAGTTAAAGATTTGCTTTAACTTAGTTTAGGCTTGCCTTTTCTAGGTGGTAGTGAAGCCTCAACAACCTCTACCTCGATTGTGAGTGTCACAATCGTAATCGGTTAAGTTAGTCTTGATCCTTGGATTATAAGTTTGGGTATTTGACATTAATTCCCATCTTTAGAAAATTTCTATATTGAAGCCTCAACAACCTTTATAGAGAGTGTCTTGTAGGTGAGTCATATAAGGTTTTTGGAACTTCACCGTACGATTACCTTACATTAGCATACCTTTGCATATCTTAACTCTGTCCTTATATCATTAGTATATCTTGAATCGATTGCCACAGCTGGATACTTGGATCTTTAGGATTGTTGTTTTCCCAATAATTTGCAAAGCTCTTACATTTACCTGCTTGATAATCTGAAATCGAATTTGTTCCCCCCAAATCCCTGTGTTCGATACTCTGGAATTCTTGCTTAACTATATCGATCCGTACACTGCGGGTTCGCTTGCTTGATTCTAGTTTTATAAATTTAAAGCTTATTTGCACGCACGCTAAGTGGCGAGCAGCGTACCCGTGCTCAACCTCTGGAACGATACTCTTAGCAACTTCCTCAACAAACTCCTCAATGATAGGCGGACCAGCAATTGAGGCTTGAACCCGACCTCTAGCTAGTGGAGGTCTTCCTACACGTCCTCGTTCACGGACGGCAGGTGGAAGAGGTGGTCGACCCCTTCCTCGTATCATAGCAAATGTAGCTCTAGTACGCGTCATCTGCGATAGGGGTATAGATATATAAGACTATATAAGGCCACGCTACAGCTAAATCAGAAATCCATAAAAGACATATAAAGGCAAACTTATAGGAAACTACACTGATGAGATCCGCGGAGGTAGTGGTGGTCGCTTGCACATCTATCCCATACCTACAAGTTTAAAACAAAAACCCCCTTTTGAAAACGTAGACCCCTTGCGGGTTATGTTTTTTTTATCTATCCGTCCTTTAGAAGATTTCGAGTGCCATTGTTGCCAACTTAGAGCTCTGATACCATATTGTAACACCCCAAGTTCAGGGAACTCGAAGTGTTACGGGCTAGGACCTCACAATGGGTCCAGACTCTGAGAGTAGCAAAGACACAACGGATCTTATAACAAGGCATGTACAAATGAAAACCAAAACTCAATATAAAACCAAAAGTTCAAAACAAAGGGAAGCGTAAAAGATAGCCGAGTTCAAAACAAAAGGGGAAACAACAACATAAACATAAACCCGATCCCGTCCTATAATGGACGGGAACCCCAGCTGACCACACCATCCGCATCAATCAACAACATCCTGAACCTTTGGAACATCTACAACATCGGTATAAACCGTTAGCTAACATTATAGATATCAGAAAGAGCGTAGAGGCACAAACACACATAAGGTAATGTAAACATATACCATGCTTGCACTCAACTAGTTATTATCTTTCATTAGGTTATCCATTACTAATTCAAGTTCTTTTGTCACACGAGAATCTCCCAAAACTTGCCTCCGCTTCCGTCTACCAACAGGAATAGATCAGTACTATCTGTTACATGCGGGCATGGGTTGCAAGAGCACATTCTAGTCTTTTGTAAAACTAGGCAAGTGGTCACCGCCCGGTTTTCATACACTTGGGCCAATTAAGATTATAAAGGGTGATTCCTATTCCGGTTATCCGTTATAAGATGATAAACAACACAAACAAGTCAATGCACTCAAACTAATATACGGAATGAAGCTAATTAAGTCAAAGGGGCTTACCTCACTCGAATGTAATCTCAAAGCTCAACAACAACTTAGAGAACAACTCAGTTTCCCTCAGGAAAGGATCAAAGAAAGCATGTTCATACAAGGTGTTCGCTCCAAAATGTGTGTGCGCAAAAAGCTTTAAATTTATAAGTTGGATAACAAAGGTATATGATCTAAAGTAGGATATCGTACGTTGAAGTTCCAACCACCTTTTTTTGTCTCACCCAAAGGATTCTACTTAACGGATGTTGAGTCTCATCAAGAGGAGGTTCTAAGGATAGGATGTACTCTCAATAGCAACCAAACCCAAGGAAGTCAAAAGGAAGCACAAAGGTACATGCTTTGACACTCTCCACCTTAATAGAGGGGTTTGAATCCTCTATTACCTAGAACTCGTAAAAGTTTACAACCAAGCGAGGCTATGGGTTAGAAAGGCTTAACAAGGTTAGGATTTAGGCAATCTTTAACTTTTGGTAAAGGCAAAAGCGAAATGTACAAAACAAAGGAAGTCACGGCTGGATCTTGGGAAACCACGGCCGTGGTTCTAAAAGAACACACCGTGAAAAACCTTCTATGAGGGTTTCGGCTCACAACTCTCAGGGTCCGACAATCATCGGGGGGGGAGGGGGTTAGCCAACAATCATCATCATATACAATTCAAGATTAAGAGAAAAAATCAAGAATAAAATACAACCAAGAATCACAAGAAGAACAATGGTTTTTCAATGCAATAAATCAAATCTGTATAAAACTGAATAATCAACAATCAACAATCCCGTTCTTGTGTTCTTAAAGATCAAAATCAAAGACTAAGAAAGATCTCACAAATATCTCTCAAATCTCCAAAGTAGCCGAAAGTATAAATCCAAAGCAATCAATCTCCGTCTTCTAGGAATCCGTCGTCTCTTGCTTTCCTAAGCGGTAGTAAGCAATTCTAAGCGAGCGTAAGCGAGCCCCCGTCCTTTTCCGTAGGAACCCCTCTTTTATAAAATAAATTTATGGTTATAAAAAGATCTCTGATGACATGATTTATGACGTTAGTTTAGGCATTCATTTAGATAGTTTTTCCCGTTATTCATGCATGGTTTGGCATTAGTTCATGACGTTTACGCTTAATTCATGCATATTGTCGAATTAGACGTCTACACAAACTCTTGTCGGTTTTGTAGGAATTTTGGGGAGCTTTTGGAGCTTAATTGATACATTTGAGGATCATTCCTCGTGATGGCACACTTCCGGACTCTTTAAGGAGCAAGATAGGAGCAAAGGAGAACACATAGGACCTTGTTGGTGCATGCCTTGTACCAACTCATGGATTAATGATGCAAAGAGAGCTGAACAGGGAATTCCACGGTCTAGAGGCAAAAATATCGAACGTGGTTTTGGCCGTGGTTTTCTCTGGACAGCTTTGACACGTGTCCCACGATCTCTTTGCCCGACCCTTGCTCTTGGTGGAGAATATAAGTGGTCCTGTAGGATGTTTCTAGGGGATTCTCCCACATTCTCTCACACCTCATCATTATCCACATTGGGAATTCTTGGAGGAGAAGAAAAACACTCTCATTTTGTAGGAAGAACAACACATCAAGATAGAGATTTAGAGTGATTTTTGAGTGACTTTTGTTGAGAACATTTGGAAGGATTGTAAGGAACGTTTTGGAGCTGTGTTTGAAGGGTTGTAAGCCTTGTTTTATCTCATATTCAGCTAAGACTACTTGTTTTTTTTTCACTTTCATTTCATTTTCTTGCTATGGAAGCCATGAATGTTTTCTTGTTGAGTTTGAATCTTAAGATGCATGTTGTTGGCTAAATAGTTGTGATTCTAGGGTAATGGAATGCTGGTTATGGCTTGGACTATGATAGAATAGACTTGAATGTTCATTTGGATGATTTGCTTGCTCAAACCTAACCTCTAATGAAAACCACGACCTGTTCATGTAATTCCACGCCCGTGGTTCTGTATGATCTACCCGTGGTTTGTTCTGTTATACTTGTATTGATGAATCTGAATGTTAGGATGTTAGGTTGTTGAAATATTAGTGTTTGTTAATCATAATCTAGCCTAGGGTGACCTTATGCTAGCAAACTAAGTGAGGGAAGAGACTTACCCGGTAATTCTCGATCTTAGATACCAAAGATGACGAACTCTAGGTAGTTGTGAGCCTCACAAGCCGCTATTAGACTGAGTGTGCTAGGATTGATGCTTAGGACTTGCCTTCCCAAGACTTAACCGGTAAGGAGAGGTTTGACCCCTAGATAGCAATCCAGTTTGTGTAGAATTCCCAACTTTAGGCTCCTAGAGACTTACCCAGTAATAGGACCTTAGGTGAGGGATTAGTGAATTATGAGACCTACCCGGTGATTGATCCCATTGGAGAAACACCTTTTCCAAACATACTGCAGCTTGTCCAAGGTTGATTAGAAGCTTGAGTCCAACGCCATAACCGGAAGTCCTAAACCCTAGAATCCGCTTTTCTCTCTTTGATCACATATCTTGTATTTGTGTTGCTTGTTTGTATTGCTAGCTTGATTTGTTAGTTTGATTTATAATATTGCATGATTTGTGATCTTTGCTTGATCACCATAAAAACCAAACCCAAAAATTTCATGATTTTCATTCCTTTATTTCCTTCTCTTTTCTTAGACTAGATTTGCACTATCCATGATCACTTGTTTGATTTGATTTCACCTTAGTCTTTGTGTTTGACCTCGAAATACTTTCCTTCCTACAAAATGACCCATACACTGTGGGTTCGCTAGGAGTTAGGAAATCATATCGAGTTATAAATTGTAAGACTTTTGTGCTATATGTTTCTATCGTAACAATCTCCTTTACGTTGTTGACGTGGAAATAACGGAACGGTTTTTCCTGAAGAAAACCACGGGTAACATCATCGAAACCACGGCCGTGGTTCCTCCCGTGGTGATTCTCGACCTTCCTTTCCACATGTGAAAATCAAAGAATTACCAAAACTCCGGTCGTGGAAGTTCCTCCTTTGGTCGTGGTTCTTCCTTTTCGATGCTTTTCTCCTTTGCTTCACTTCATACTCCTTCCTATGACTCTCCAATGCTTCCTAATGAATTCCACTTCGACCAATACTCCGTGAATGCTCCCTTTCCACTCCAATTCAGCGCCAATTCACCTAAAATTACAACAAAGCTTGCGTAGATCTCTATTTCGACACAATAGGTGAATATGCTCAACAAATGCTATCAAAATATGTCCATGTACTCAAAAAAAGGGGAAAAACTACCTATATGTACATCTAAATTACGTCATATTTCATATTATCACAAGGCATCAAGAATCTGAAGTGAAACAGTTGCTAGAAGTCTATAACTTCTAGTCTCAATGATCTCTAAGAGATCTTCACAAGCTAAGGGCTCAACCTTATGCTTATAACATACTCAGGGGGCAAAGAACATCCATAAGAATCAAGGAAAGGAACGAGGAAATCAAGGAAGGAAGCAAATAATAAGAACGAGAATTATTACAGAAGAAACCGCAGGGCAACGGAACAAGACGCAAGGGCGGCTTGTCGCGGGGGCGGATTCGTGACAATAAACACTGTCGAGGTTTCTCTCGACAAAAACATCTCAGCAAGGGGTCCAAAGCTCGAACCTTTGATCCAACAACGTGAAGACTCAACCAAAAGAGCCTGAGAACAACAACACATCAACAGCGGGGATGCTAACAAGAATTAAGGTTCAAACTTGATTCTTAGAGAAGAAGAAAAGGAAGAACGAAAGAAGAAAACGAGACAGAAGGATGAGCATGCAGCCACTGCATGAACGTGATGAAGAGCAAGGGAGCAAGAACTTACATGTTCAACAAGAATACAAGAAGCAAGGCTGCAGCACTCGAGAGTTGAAGAAAGCGTAAACAAGAAACGGAAAAAAGAAGAAAAGACGAAAATATATAGACGAGTGCTGGAAAGATAGAAGGAAAGGCGTTCTAGGGTTTGGAAAAAGATAAGGAAGTCGGCTCATAAGATAGAAGATCGGATATTCTATCTATGGAAGGAAGATAAAACAAACAAAACAGATCGGGCGCGATCTGTAGCGAATCCGTAGGGGCGGCCCCTTGTCACCGCGGGGGTGGTGACAGGCACAGCTTGCCGCCGGGGCGACCTTTTCACCACAGGGGCGGTGAAGGCGAACATTGGGTTCTTACACAAAAAGGTCTTATAGAAGTAAACTCAAAAAGAGTAATTGAAAATTTAAAAAAAAAGATTCGAAGAGATTTAATCAAATTATTAGATTATCAATTAATGATCGAGATTCAGTCCATTCTAGATGAAGTTTTTTTCTAGAACTTCACCATACATAAATCATATATTTACGTTTAAGACCCGTTTTTTCTAATTTATATCATCCTTAAACAGAAAATATCTAGACTTGCTAATTATTGAGAGATAACATTTTGCCCCGATCGAAGTAGTTAGGTTTTAGGACCTCAAATATTAATTGTAAAGTGGACAAATTATATTGGAAAAATAATCCAGATTATTGCCAACGGTCAACATGGAATCAAAAAAATAACTAAAAAAATTTACTAGGAAGAATACAAACTTTAATCAATCAATTAATTAATTATTTATTTAATTAAATATCAGCAACGTATCATTTTGCTCAGAGATAATTTTTGATCAACATGTTATTAAATCTCATCGACCAAATAGACTAAAAATCATCAAAATAATTATACAAGTAGAATGAAATCTTCATTTTTCCATTCAACCATAAGATCAATTTAGAGAATTGTGAAAATGGAAACCAATAAATTACTATTTTGTTCATTACTAATCCGTTTGACAGTAAAAAAGAAGCTAAAGGCTCCCGACGACGTGAGGAGTAACAACTGACACCAACAGTGTTGGACAAAGGCCGATGATTGTTCTGGTGGCAATAGTGGTGGTTGGAATATTTATATCCCTTAAGTCTTTTGTTCGTGAATATGAAAGTTTGTAAGATGTAGAGAATTGACAACGTTAAAAAAATGATACTGACAATCGATAATTATTCTTTTGTCAATATAAAAAGGCGGAAAAGGTTTCGGCCTCCATCTATTACAAAACTGTATAGAAAATACAATAAAATATCTGGATCATTAATATGTGATCTCTTCGAAAAGCATGTACTCTTAGGACGACTTCCTTAACCTTTAGACAACAAAATAAAGAATCTTTTTGTCAATTTTTTCCTTCATGTTATATTACGTCTTAGGCATATTCGATGTCCTAATTAGTATCTCCGAATGCAATTAACTATACGAATTGGACACCTCCAATGCCTTAATTGATACACGAGAGTGAAAATAACTCCTAGAGGAATAAGTGAAACTTTCCTCCTCATCCCTACATTTAATTAAGAGCACAAAGGAATGAAAGAAATTTAACAACGATTCCATCTAAAAGTTATGATCCTGTCACTAACCTGTGACTAAAATAACTTACAATAATCGTGACTAAACTTAATTAATCGTGATTAAATAGAATTAAAAATTCTAACTTTTACAAAATAGAACATTCATGTCATAGTATAAGTGAAATGTGGCGTGTCGTCACCAAATAAACACAAATGACGAAAATCAACAATCTTGTTCTTGTGTTCTTAAAGATCAAAATCAAAGACTAAGAAAGATCTCACAAATATCTCTCAAATCTCCAAAGTAGCCGAAAGTATGAATCCAAAACAATCAATCTCCGTCTTCTAGGAATCTGTCGTCTCTTGCTTTCCTAAGCGGTAGTAAGCAAGTCCAAGCGAGTGTAAGCGAGCCCCCGTCCTTTTCCCCAGGAACCCCTCTTTTATAGGATAAATTTACGGTTAGAAAAAGATCTCCTTTACGTTACTGGCGTGGAAATAACGGAACGGTTTTTCCCGAAAAAACCACGGGTGATATCATCGAAACCACGGCCGTGGTTCCTCCCGTGGTGATCCTCGGCCTTCCTTTCCACATGTGAAAATCAAAGAATTACCAAAACTCCGGTCGTGAAAGTTCCTCCTTTGGTCGTGATTCTTCCTTTTCAATGCTTTTCTCCTTTGCTTCACTTCATACTCCTTCCTATGACTCCCCAATGCTTCTCAATGAATTCCACTTCGACCAATACTCCGTGAATGCTCCCTTTCCACTCCAATTCATCACCAATTCACCTAAAATCGCAACAAAGCTTGCGTACATCTCTATTTCAACACAATAGGTGAATATGCTCAACAAATGTTATGAAAATATGTCCATGTACTCAAAAGAAGGGGAAAACTACCTATATGTACATCTAAACTACGTCATATTTCATTCTATCATAAGGCATCAAGAATCAGGAGTGAAACGGTTTCTAGAAGTCTATAACTTCTAGTCTCAATGATCTCTAAGAGATCTTCACAAGCTAAGGGCTCAACCTTATTCTTACAGCATACTCAGGGGGCAAAGAGCATCCATAAGAATCAAGGAAAGGAATGAAGAAATCAAGGAAGGAAGCAACTCACAAGAACGAGAGTTATTACAGAAGAAACCGTAGGGGCGACGGAACAAGACGCAAGGGCAGCTTGTCGCGGGGGCGGATTCGTGACAGTAAACACTGTCGGGGTTTCTCTCGACGGAAACTTTTCAGCAAGGGGTCCAAAGCTCGAACCTTTGATCCAACAACGTCAAGACTCAACCTAAAGAGCCTGAGAACAACAACACATCAACAACGGGGATGCTAACAAGAATCAAGGTTCAAACTTGATTCTTGGAGAAGAAGAAAACGAGACAGAAGGATGGACATGCAATCACTACATGAACGTGATGAAGAGCAAGGGAGCAAGAACTTGCACATTCAACAAGAACACAAGAAGCAAGGTTGTAGCACTCGAGGGTTGAAGAAAGCGTAAGCAAGAAACGGAAAAAAGAAGAACAGACGGGAATATATAGACGAGTGCTGGAAAGATAGAAGGAAAGGTGTTCTAGAGTTTGGAAGAAGATAAGGAAGTCAGCCCATAATATAGAAGATAGGATATTCTATCTATGGAAGGAAGATAAAACGAACGAAACAGATCGGCCGCGATCTGTAGCGAATCCGCAGGGGCGGCCCCTTGTCACCGCGGGGGTGGTGACAGGCACAGCTTGCCGCCGGGGCGACCTTTTCACCACAGGGGCGGTGAAGGCGAACATTGGGTTCTTACACAAAAGGTCTTATAGAAGTAAACTCAAAAAGAGTAATTGAAAATTAAAAAAAAAAAGATTCGAAGAGATTTAATCAAATCATTAGATTATCAATTAATGATCGAGATTCATTCCATTCTAGATGAAGTTTTTTTCTAGAACTTCACCATACATAAATCATATATTTACGTTTAAGACCCGTTTTTTCTAATTTATATCATCCTTAAACAGAAAATATCTAGACTTGCTAATTATTGAAAGATAACATTTTGCCCCGATCGGAGTAGTTAGGTTTTAGGACCTCAAAATATTAATTGTAAAGTGGACAAATTATATTGAAAAAATAATCCAGATTATTACCAACGGTCAACATGGAATCAAAAATAATAACTAAAAAAATTTACTAGGAAGAATACAAACTTTAATTAATCAATTAATTAATTAATTAAATATCAACAATGTATCATATTGCCCGAAGATAATTTTTTTTATCAACATGTTATTAAATCTCATCGACCAAATAGACTAAAATCATCAAAATAATTATACAAGTAGAATAAAATCTTCATTTTTTCCATTCAACCATAAGATCAATTTAGAGAATTGTGAAAATGGAAACCAATAAATTACTATTTTGTTCATTACTAATCCGTTTGACACTAAAAAAGAAGCTAAAGGCTCCCGACGACGTGAGGAGTAACAACTGACACCAACAGTGTTGGACAAAGGCCGATGATTGTTCTAGTGGCAGTAGTGGTGGCTGGAGTATTTGGATCCCTTAAGTCTTTTGTTCGTGAATATGAAAGTTTGTAAGATGTAGAGAATTGACCGCGTTAAAAAAATGATAATGACAATTAATAATTATTCTTTTGTCAATATAAAAAGGCGGAAAAGGTTCCGGCCTCCATCTATTACAAAACTGTATAGAAAATACAATAAAATATCTGGATCATTAATATGTGATCTCTTCGAAAAGCATGTACTCTTAGGACGACTTCCTTAACCTTTAGACAACAAAATAAAGAATCTTTTTGTCAATTTTTTCCTTCATGTTATATTACGTCTTAGGCATATTCGATGTCCTAATTAGTATCTCCGAATGCAATTAACTGTACTAACTGGACATCTTCAATGCCTTAATTGATACACGAGAGTGAAAATAACTTCCAGAGGAATAAGTGAAAATTTCCTCCTCATCCCTACATTTAATTAAGAGCACAAAGGAATGAGAGAAATTTAACAACGATTACATCTAAAAGTTATGATCCAGTCACTAACCTGTGACTAAAATAACTTACAATAATCGTGACTAAACTTAATTAATCGTGATTAAATAGGATTAAAAATTCTAACTTTTACAAAATAGAACATTCATGCCATAGTATAAGTGAAATGTGGCGTGTCGTCACCAAATAAACACAAATGACGAAAATGTTGTTTTAAGCATGCTGATTTATATATGTAATTGGTACGCGGTTAAGATTGTTAGCTAACTATTTTATAAAATATGTTGTTTGGTTTTGCACAAATGTAAGAAGTTGCAATTTATCCGGAGTGTGTGGTTCACCAGATATGTCCACTTATTAGGATAAAGTGGATTTTGATTATTATAAGTTATGTCATTTCATTTTGTGAAATTTCGATTGATTTCCTTGAGATTTTAATTTTTCGGTCCGTGTTCACTAAGTTTTACATTTTCAGTTGGTACCCTCAACGCTTTGCTTAATAGTTTAATTAAAAATAATATTTACAAAATTAATTGTGAGAACTTCACGTCAGCATTAATATTACAGAGGAGAGCACCAGTCAACACTTATGTATAAAATCCTAAATGTAGTAATATAATATTAATAGGCTCCTACAGCGTCGCCTTCATCCACATATCGATAATAATGTAATATTGATGTTTGATTTTGTGCGAGGATGCTAGAAGTTATGTTTCGTAATAAGGTTGAGCATACTCGTATCATGATTCTTGACTTTTATATTGAGATATTTTATTATTTATCATTTGAAAAAATTTGTAAGATCTAGTATTATCTTGTGAAACTAGATCGGAACTCTTTGTAAAGTGTTAACTCGTAACATTTCATGCTTGGAAATCGGTGTTATAATCGATCCATCTCATCTTAACACCCATCGATCAATCTCATCTCACTACAATATTCATTAATCTCAACTTACTGCAATACTCATCGACCTCGACACATCGCAATGCTCATCAACTATAATACTCATCAACTTTTACCTTATGACATTCATTGATATCAACTCACTACTATATTTATCTATCAACCATAACCGACGATCATGATCATCAACGTCAACTCACTATCATACTCATCAGCATCAACTTGTTATAATACTCATCAATCTCAACTTACTATAAATACTCATAAAATCTCCACTCAATATAATACTGGTCAATCTCAAATCAATATAATATTCATATATATCAACTTACCATGATGTTAATCACTCACAATACAACTACTTTTACAATTCATTGGGTTGGTCTGAATCGTGTACCGAAACAACTATGGCTGTGTTTAGCGTAACAAAAAAAAAACTAGTGTTAGTGTTCACTAGTGTTTTAAAAGGGTTTTCGAAAAATACTAGTGTTTACTGATTTTCAAAATTAACGAGTGTTTGGTTGGATTAGCAATATGCAATAGTGTTCCACTAGTGTGTTTTGGAGGATCATCGATTCATCTCGTCATTTCTTCTGTCTTCTTCACAAGAAAGAGTATAGGGCGATTCTGAGACGATGCCTTCTTCCACACCCTTCGCCAACGGCTTCCACCACCGTTGCCGGCCGGTTCCACCTCCGACAGTGGCTTACTAATACGTTTTTGTATTTCTCTTCTCAATTGTTCGCCTAAGTCGCTCATCGGTTGCACCTTGGGCAATTTTGAGTGCTTAGGGTTTGCAAAAAAGGGGGAAAACTACAAGTTTAGGGTTTATCATATTTATGTATTTCTCTTCTCAATTGTTCGCCTCAGTTGGTGTGAAGTGGGTGAAACTTTGTAGGAATTAAGGCTCAAGGCTATTTTGTTAGAATTTTGTAATTTTGTTTGAAGTTGTGATAACTGTGTCATTTTCGTTTCTGCTAGATTCAGACTTCAATTTTCCGAATAATTAGTTTTCACCACTAAAGTAGTGATATTTTTCACGTATTCTAGTCCTTCTTAGGAGTACAAAATGAATTCCTTTGTCATATTCATAAATTTGGATTTTGATCAATAACACATTGTAGAGTTGCAACCATTCCATTGTCATATTTGTGCATACGGTGTCTTGATTTCCTCTTGATTAGATGTAGCCATGTATATGAGTTTCTATAGAGGTAAGGATTTTATTGTAGAGTTGCAGCCATTCCATCTGTTGAGGGGGAGTAGGTTAGAGTTTAGACTATTTAGTTTTTAGGTTGGTAATATGCAGTTTGGAATTTCAATATCTTATTTTTTGTTAGAGAAAGAAAAAGAGGTAGCAGTTTCAATTTTCTTTTTATCATGTTATTATGTTTCAAATATGAGGCTTCACAAATGTTGAATATATTCTATGTAGATTCTGGAAGCTTGAACATTTATTTCCATGTATAGTGGTGTGATGATATATATATATATAGTTTGGCTCACATGTAAACAGCTCTTATAGTGTTCAATGAGAACACACATTAACCATAGGATTGCTTTGATCTAATGGTCTTAATTAAACCAAATTTAAGGGAATATTTTACTCCACTCTCAATTAAAGAGAGTGCATTACACTCTCCATAGTAATTATAGTCAAATATGACAGTTAGAGATTCTCTCCCTAATTGTTATTATCCTAATCTCCACATTTACATCCAAATCTGGTTTTCAATGTGAATTCATATTGCCTTTTTTTCATTTCTCAATTCATCATTCACCATAGTTGATATCAACAACATTTCTAAATCAATTCAATTATCATCTCCATTCTTTTAATTAATATTGTACAAAAGTATTTGTCTGTGTTCATGAAAATATTCATCAATATACTATTAAAAATTCATTCATGGTACCGATATTATTTGTTCATGTCCAACAAATTTTAGTCGATTATTGATAACTGAAATTAATAGTCAGTGGTACATAAATTATTCACTTACATAGTGAAAAATATTCGCTCATAATCTGAAGATACCAATGTTTCAATCTTCGGACAATTCGTGAACACATACGTATACGAAGATATTCGTCCATTTACTTAAAATATTTGTTAGTGTACTATTAAATATTCGTTAGTGTTACTAAATATATTCGTACATATAACATAATATATTCGTTGCAAAATTTAGTTATTCAATTGTTTTCAATAACTTGTCGCACATACACGGACAAACCACCACAAATCGCCGGATAAAAGACATATAACCACCGAATATTTACAACATTTAGTGTCGAATAAAAACTAAAGTACAATAATTCATGTATATGACAATGAAATAACAAATTTTATTCATCAGATCAAAGAAGGTTTCAAGCACCACAAAAACATATTGAATCTTAATCTAAGCAAAATCAATGTCCTTCTCATTTTGCTAAATACATTAACATATATCAACGAATAAAAATTCAATAGACAGTGAATACAAATCAAATAGTATATGCTTCTCTTGTACTGTTGAGGATGAGGACAACCATGGATTCCGGTTGGTTTGCGATGATGACAAATTTGGAGTCGTACAACAAGATTGTTGATGATAATGATGTAATATTGACACGAGACTACAAGGATGAAGGAAAACGAGGTTTTTGAATAATCTCGAGCGAAATTGATGGTGAGCGAGATGAAATTGGTCTCATAGACGGTTGAGTCGTGATGCACGAGACTGAAGGAATGTTGGAAGGGCACCTGAGGCATTCGAGGGAGAGCCATGGCGAGTTCAAGTCCGGATCTGTGAAGAAAACCGGCCGGCCAAATCTGGTATGGAGACGACGGTGGTGGCTTCATTGGACGCAAGACAACAACCCTAATCATCGTTGAATCGCCCTTGCTCACCATTGGAGTCGTTTCACAAATAATCGGTTATTGAGCGATGATGGAAGATTTGAATGAGAGATTTTAGGGTCATATAAGGTAACAAATCTTTTTATATACAATAATGGAGCAAATTGGGTGAAAATTGATTTTCACGTGCAACCAATTCCCCACTCTCATTCTAATTTATTTTATTTTTATTTTTTCCCCTGTTTATTATGGTTAATCTTGACCATCTATTATTCTAATCTTACGGATTAGATTTGTTTTGATTTTCCCCTATATATATATATATATAGAGAGAGAGAGAGAGTATAGATCCTATGAGAACACCCCCTAACGTGAAAACATGAGAACAAATTCGTAATTATTATCAGTTTTGTTACAAATGTGTCATATCGTTTAATGTATTATTCGTAGTTATTGTTGGTTGAGTGGATTATTCGTAGTTATTGTTGGATTCTTAATTATTATTATTCGTAGTTATTATTATTTTTGATATCTACTCTAAATCTCAACCCTTAATACTCACATCCAACGGTGTACGATTGTTCTCATGTTCTCACGTTAGGGGTGTTCTCATGGGAACCACACCCTATATAGATATATATGGTCCAGTTTCCGGTGAGGAGGACCCTTGCAGATAGGAATGAGGAGAGTAGGGGTGGTGTCATGTGACATGCCACCTCACCAGTTTTTTTTCCAGATTTTCTTTTTGAAATAAAAATTGGTGTTCATATTTTTATAAATATGTGTTCATTTTTAAAAGAGTCACTGTTCATATTTTATCAATAAATGTTCATTTTTTCTCAACACTAACTTTCATTTTTTAACATCAATTGTGATTTTTGTACTTTTTTAAAACATTTTTTCGGATTTTTTTTTTTTGAAAATTATGCTATTCTTTCAAATCCTGTTAATAAAATATGATGTTTATTTTTTTTATAAGTATGTATTCATTTTTTTTTACAGTTATGGTATTTATAATATGATGTTCATTTTTTTTTAAAATTATACTTTTTTTTAAAATCGTATTTATATTATTATTACATAAAAAATTGTGAAATCAAAGAGAATACAAGAAGATTTAGGTTTTGTTTCTTCGAATTTCTACTCTCACTGTTTAGATTTTCATTCTTAAGGTTTAGGTTTCATTATGATTGATGTTTGTGTTCGAAATCAAATTTGTTTGAATCATTTTGTGTTTGATAAGTTTGATTGAGAAAATACATGTATATACATATGTTGATATGGTCTAATAGCTCCAATTGAATAATCTATATGCTCCTTTTAGTGCGCACGTAAACTGTTCGGTAAAATGTCTTATAGAAAAATAGTGTATAATATTTACATGAACAATAACATAAAAAGTATGAACACTGACGAATAAACACATGAACAATGACGTATAAAAGTATGAACACCGATGAGTTATCTATAACTTTGACACATACATAACATATTATGATCATCTTTTAACGTTCTGTGATGAGTTTTTTATTTTTTGTGGTTATATACTGTAAATGAACATCTATGCTTTATAAAATGAACACAAAAGAATAAATGGACATGACACTTTGATGAATAAAAATACTATGAACACAGATGTATAAAAACATGAACAATGACATATAAAAGTATGAACACCGATGACTATTTTGAACGTAAGGGTATTTTTTCAGATTTTAAGTCAATTTACAAAAATGCCATTAATGATGAGCGTGTGAGAGCCCTTGATTTAAATCCATCCAATGGTTTACAGCTGTAATATCCGGAAATTTTTTTCGTTCAATTAATACCGGGTCAAACCGGTTTTTCGATCGGTTGACCTTTTCTAGTCCTACCTAGGGTTATAATAAAACACATTCTACCATTTAATGTACTATTTTAGTCACATAAAAAGATGAATTCTATCAAACCCTAATCTAAGTCATAACGACGTCTTTTGACGAGACCGCGACCAAGCTGAGACGAGACCGTGACGAAGCCCGACAACCTTGTGACAAGGCCCATACAACATTTTACAGCCCAACTTCTTGCCTTGCTACTTGCTGAATTTCTCGCTCCAGCCCAGAAGTGCAGCAACTCCTTAATGTTACAGCTAAAGCCACGTTAGCAGCCAACCTTGTTTACCTTGCGTGTAGCCCAACCCATCAGCCGTAACCTGGTGACACGCTCAGCCCAGCAGGAAAGTAACGGCTTCTCTCTCTCTTATCCCCACGTTACACGCATTGAAGAGAGAATCTCGCACCTTCCTTCTACATTCTGGGAGTACAGCTTGCGGTGTTCACTTCGCTCCTCTTCACGTCCAGGCTTCTCTTCCTCATCCGCCTCACAAACGATACCCTTTCCCTCTCACCTTGTTGCTAACCATTATCCCTCCTACACGCAGTATCAGCCTCCCCAGACCGATGCCTCCCAGGATCCTTACTCCCTTCCAGAGCGGACTGCGAAAGATCACGGATGGCGTCCATCCGGGTGTGTAACAGCAAACCCGAGTCTTGGCTTCCTCTGAACGCCTTCGTCAACGCCTCAGTGCCGCCTGGTGCTCTCTTGATCGACAATAGCACCGAGCGAGGGTTGTCTCACTTTTCCCCATACCACCAGCGATAAATGATGGGTACACCCGTTATCGACTCTCCTTGCCTGACACCCGGACTTTTAGCCCTACTCGCAATCGATTGGAAGAGTGCTCCTAGCCTCTGTACATAGACGATCGGATAAGGTCGAGTCTTCTCCGACTTTGGGTGGCTCAACAGTGGTGCAATACAACCGGTAGCCCTCTACAGTACATGGATGTTGGACCTCCTCGCAACCTCTCACGAACCGGTAACCGAGAGCCTTGGACTATACCTGCATAGCCGTCTGCAAATCTCTAGTAAGCACCTCTTCTCCAACCTTCGGTCGGTTGATGAATTAGTATGCAGAAAAAAACCCTAGACCATTGTCTTCCCAAGTCTCGAACCTGAAACCTCGATACAATACAACCTTAGGACAAATGGTTGCCTTTGATGGGTATCGAACCTCTAATGTTTGATTTGAGCATATTTTAGATAGGTTAGCAGTAGGAATCGATCATGGCACCTCTTGTATTTTTTTTCTGTTTGTTTTCAGAATCCAAGTTGTGAACTGCTGACTTGGAGAGGAAGTTTCGATGCCCTAGATTTATTATTCACCGTCCAAATTTTAGTATGATATAGAGGGATATGCATAATGTAATGTATCAAAAGCTGAGACCGATCCAACGGTCAAATCTGGATCTATAAGGACTCAAAGTAGGCTGGTTTGTCTGTTTGTGAGATCACTCAATTTTGACCAAGTATAGAATTCCACGATTTTATATCCAACTTTGGAGATTTGTGTAGAAGTTATTGTTGAGTATTTTCGAGATTTTATTGCTTCTATAAGCATAGTGAAGCATGTAGAAGACGTAGATATTTTATTTGTAATTTTTATATTTTTATTCGATTCTCATATCTTAAGCCAAAGTTGGATCTTAGCGACTTTTTATGAAAGTCAAGAAGGTAGTTAACCCTTCTAAATCCTTAGCAAACTTCCCTTTAAGAGTGTGAGGGTGGTTTTGAGTTCCAAAGAATAATTTGGAACTTTGTTATAGAGTTTTATAGAGTTTCAGGACCAGGGGTAAAATGGTCATTTAACCGTATAATGGTATTTTGGTAATTTCTTTATGATCGATTATATATCTTAGAAGTCGGAGACTTCTAAGAAAGTGGGATACATTATTGATCCACTTGCCTTGTTTAGCAGGCGATTGAGTTCTACGGTTACAAGCCGAGTCGAGATAACGGGATTGAGAATTAATTCAGGTAAGTTCTTTAGGCTTACTTAGCTAGCTTCTAGATATGAGTGTGAATAATGATAGTGGTGTGTGAATGATATGTTTATAGTTGTACTTAGTAGTAATTATCTACCGACCTATACATTGGCCTAAGAGTAACGGGCGGTGGCATTCTGCTCAGTTAGCCTGAGGGCGCTGGGGGTTTCTTTAGGGACTAGTCCACACTCGGTTTGTAGTGATGCTACCGGCGGAGGTAAACTAGACCTACACCTAGTTGGATAAGAAACGGAGGCGAGAACTCTTAAGATTTCTCGTGCCATAACTGTAAAATAGAATAAGGTGAATCACTTAACTATTAGATAATAATCGGTTTGTGTGTCAGCATGATGATTGTTTTATGTTATCTTGGTTGTGTTTGTGCTATCTTTATTCTTCTTCTATTTAGATTGTTAGCTAACGGTTTATCCGTGTTGTAGATTTTGTAGAGATAAACAGTTGCAGAGAGAGACTCGGGACGGATGGTCAGCCGGGTCCACGTACTCATTAGATGGGACGGCATGCATGTTATGTATATATATATATATATATATATATATATATATATATATATATATATATATATATATATATATATGTTTATAAAGTTGTCACATGTGTACATTCATACCATAAAAATATTATGTTTTGGAAACTGTTTTTTAAATACATTTGTGCCTTGCTGTAAGATCCTAGTAGAGTTGTTGTTAAACCAAGGTCGGGACCCATTCTGAGGTCCTAACCAGTAGCTCCCCGAGTTCCAATAACTTGAGGTGTTACAACATGGTATCAGAACTCTGGGTTGACAACAATGGCACTTGAAATCTTCTGAAAGACCGAATGTAAAAAATAACAAGAACCCGAAAGGGGTGTGCAATTTTTTTTTATTTCAAAATGAATTTTCTACTTCAAAATCATGTGCACAGTCGGGTGGTTGGGATAGTATTACATTGAACCACCATCGCCTTTCGTGGACCTCTGCAACTTGATAGGATTAGTAAAATAGCATATGGACTTATAAGAATGTACACTAATGTATGTTATATGAATATGTATATATACATGTAGCATGTTAGCACCCTAAAGGATAATTCCTATTATCCTTTAGTTGAGATATCACGATACTACTATCGCCTCGTGATAAAATGTTAGTAGGTTTTAGGAGTATCAATACAAGTTAGTGGAATCAGACCTCGGAGCAGAGTACTAGATCTAGAAGACACTCTGGTGACTCTTACAAGTATTCCGAAGGACGGGTGGACAAGAAGGTGAAGATTGCGAGACGATTCTTAACCACAATAACAATTGGATGAGAAAGAATAACATATCACCCAAAAAGGAAGTAATATGAAGCCGTTCAAGGGACTTAACGGATTGAAGACGAGAGATGAAACTCCAAGTAAGGGCTGATAAGAAGCGTAAACTGAAGAGGACAATATCGGAATACAAATCAAGCGGGGTAGAGTACAACTACAATGGGCAGGTAAAATCACAGTGCAACCAAGGTGGACGACGTCATAGGTAAATATGGGCTTGAGAGTACAAAGAAGATATGGTATTGACCCCGAGGTGAAGATTTAAAGGAGTACAAAGACCGACATTGACAAATAAGTTTAAAGACGTGAAATAAATTTCATCATCATAGAGACATGTTGACTTACTCAGAGATGCAAGCGTTTGCAAGAAATCATGACGTAAGTATCAAATACAGTATAAGTCTTAAATTAAGACAACAGAATTCTATAAAGGTAGCATTACAACACAACACCAATCAAAGGGAAGAATGTGGGAAAGTGATTTTGGTGGGCTAGAGGGTCCACAATAACTTCTCATTCACATAAAGATCTAAGTTACCAACATTAACGGTCATATCAAAGAACCACAAACATACGGTGAACCAAGTAAGAAGAATTGTAAAGACACGCTTACAAGTTATCGTGGAAGACTTGATAAACTCATTGATGATAGATGGATGTGGGGACTAGACTCAAAAGAGTATAGTGATCTCATAAGAGAACAAGAGAAGTGAAGATTGTGGAAGGAGTTAAAGGAGTATTAACAAAGAAACTGGAGGAGATAGATTTCACCAAGTGTATCAAACTTCAAAATAGATAGAAGAACAATAAGTCCGTGATCTTATAGAAGGTCAACTACAAACTAGTTGGTAATAAATGAGACATAAAACGTGTGAGTCAACTAGTAGTAACTAGTTGGCAGATAAGGAGGATAACCATAGACTTATGAAAGAATTTCATATACATCTTGAGGATCCTTCAAGAGATCCATGGCGACAAATGTGAAGCTAAAGCGGTACACGTGCTAATACCCTTAATAGTAGCATGGAGTAAGTTCGCGTCAGTAACTCTAATTAAGAACTTAAGAAGAAAGACTAAACGACTAGGAATGACCCCCTTATGTCACTTGAGACCAAGAGAATTGTGTAAGTGATTTACTGCCTACTGACTAGGGAAAGGTACATATCACAACTAGTACAGATGGATTGTAAAAGGAGAACTAGAGGAGCAAGAAGTATACACTTTTGATATGGTTTCATGTCAGTCAAGACAGAGTGTGCGTAGTATTTCGTACCAGGGAGAATGATGATTCTCTTACGATACTTGCAGAAGAAACCCTTGTGACTAAGAGGTGCACGGAAAGAAGACCTACAATTGAGTGTAAGAGCGAAGATAGACCCCACAAGTGTAGAGAAGTTTTGACCCCGTCAGATATTTAAGAAGTTGAAAGGAATCACGACACCAGTATCAAAAAGAGTAGGAGGCCAGTAGCCGAGTCAATGGAGTTCAAAAAAGCAATATTATAAACAATGCTAATGAAGGAACATGTGAAAATGACCTAGGGGACTCGAGAAAGAGAGTTGACCCTAAGGGAACGGAAGTGAGGGAGATAGAACGAGCTAACGAAGGGAAAAGGGATTAACCAAGTAGTTGGTGCTTACCAGGAATTTTATGCCGGTAGAAGTATGAGAAGAGTGAGTATGAGATATTGAGGAAAGTCAACTATATACTAACCAATGTCAACGGAGGACGTGCAAGTGTTATTGGTATTGACGAGTTATGTGCCGTTAAGAAGAGATATTTGTGAATGTGGAGTTACAAGGTAGTTTTACTGACGCTTTGGAGGATTTCCTCCAGTAGGCAACGACAACCTTCTTGGATGAACTAAAGGTATAAAGAGTATCATGTTAGAGATTTCATAATGGCTGGTTCAGATCACAATCCGGTTGAGTCAAAGAGTTTGGATCCGTGTTAGAAGAATTCAACAAAACGAACGGGAGAGGTTGTCTTCTAACCGTTATCTTATTTCCTTAAGGCAGGTAAGGAAGGTTCTTGATATTTCATCCGGATAGGACTTATGGGTAAGCGGGGTTTTGGGGACAATCACTTTGGACTCACACAAAATGTCCTTATAATTGATGGATGACAACAGAACTATCAAAGTAGCACAGCGGAAGCGTGGTGGGTCCAAACCCACAGAGTAGGAAGTTCAAAATGAAGTGTCGGGTTTAAAATGATGATAGTTAGTGAGATGCATTTTGTTTGGAAGAACGTGAGATAGGCTACACGGAGTGACTGGAAATACTGTATGAGAATATAGAAGTTATAGAAAAGAGTGTTACCCTATTATGGATCCGAGTGAAAAATGACGGCTTCGTTACATGTTGCTAGACAAGTAGTTTTGAATTCTGTACTAACGGAGTACTCTGGAGTGAGTTTTCTAGATGGATTAAGAGAAGAAGTAACGACATAATAAAAGTACTGTGCAGGGTTTACACTAGGGAGCTCAAAGTGAGTAACTACCCTACTGAGTCGGAAGACATATAAGGAGATAAGCGACAGGAGTATACTTGCAACCCAGTAATCGCGTACAGAGAAAGCATAATCTCGGGTAGAGTTACGTGTAACGTTATATCGGAACGGATCCGAGTTGCGTGTCGAGTCAGAGAGATATTATCGGTCTGATAGGCGTGGTGGATAGAGTGCAATATTGATGGGGTGTTAACAATTATTGAGTGGATATGATCAGACGACGGTGATGTGAGATCATCTTGTGTCTAGTATCATCATTCTGGACACATCCTATGCCACTTAAGATCTTGGAAACTGTATAAGAAGCTTGAGTTGAGTCAGTAATATACTAAAGATCTATAAATTAGATGACGTTAATGAAATGCAGAGAAGGACTACCGGATTTTTAATTGTTGAGTTATATCAAATTTAAGACCCAAAAGGAAGTAGGTGATAAATCATTAACGGAGGAAAGATCCGACTGAGTCATCTTATGGGGACTAGACCAAGTGAGTGATCTTATCAAGAGCATTAGACACTTAGTAAATTGACGGGATATGTCTAAATCATTGTTTCAGAGTTGCTAGTCGGGATCTTCCGAAAGGTAGAAGCAAGGGGGCCAACAAAAGGAATAAAGTTTTGTAGTTACCTTATAGTAGAGTCATCAACAGATATGGAAGTGGGGTTAGAATAGAAAACCGTTGAAAGCTTAAGGAGGATTGGGAAGTTATTTATCGACCATCACTCCTACCCATACTAGAAGGGTACACATGGTTTTCATTAGCAATAGTTAAGGGAATACATACTGGATCCGGGACATGTCATCAGCTATGAGAAGCTGATAGTTGGGCTACCTCGTATGTTCTTCGCGGAGGTGGTTGCTACTTCAGTATCGACCAGTTAGTACTTAGATGTTGTTTTGGGTGACCTACATGATTATGTTTTGATTTTGAGTTTGTGTGATTTCAAGTGCTACTTGACTATAATATTTGAGTAGTTCTTGCATGTTAGAAAGTTGGAGTAAAAAAAAACCGAGTTAGATACTCCTATTGAGGAAAGTCATTTGATTAGACACCATTATTCTAAGTTTCGGGACGAAACTTATTTTAAGGAGGTACTGATGTAATATCCGGAAAATTTTTTTGTTCAATTAATACCGGGTCAAACCGGTTTTTCGATCCGTTGACCTTTCCTAGTCCTACCTAGGGTTATATTAAAACACATTCTATCATTTTATGTACTATTTTAGTCACATAAAATGATGAATTCTATCAAACCCAAATCTAAGTCATAACGACGTCTTTTGACGAGACCGCGACCAAGCTGAGACGAGACTGTGACGAAGCCCGACAACCTTGTGACAAGGCCCATACAATATTTTACAGCCCAACTTCTTGCCTTGCTACTTGCTGAATTTCTCGCTCCAGCCCAGAAGTGCAGCAACTCCTTAATGTTACAGCCCAAGCCACGTTAGCAGCCAGCCTTGTTTACCTTGCGTGTAGCCCAACCCATCAGCCGTAACCTGGTGACAAGCTCAGCCCAGCAGGAAAGTAACGGCTTCTCTCTCTCTTATCCCCCACGTTACACGCATTGAAGAGAGAATCTCGCACCTTCCTTCTACGTTCCGGGAGTACAGCTTGCGGTGTTCACTTCGCTCCTCTTCACGTCCAGGCTTCTCTTCCTCATCCACCTCACAAACGATACCCTTTCCCTCTCACCTTGCTGCTAACCATTATCCCTCCTACACGCAGTATCAGCCTCCCTAGACCGATGCCTCCCAAGATCCTTACTGCCCTCCAAAGCGGCGCTGCGAAAGATCACGGATGGCGTCCATCCCGGTGTGTAACAGCAAACCCGAGTCTTGGCTTCCTCTAAACGCCTTCGTCAACGCCTCAGTGCCGCTTGGTGCTCTCTTGATCGACAATAGCACCGAGCGAGGGCTGTCTCATTTTTTCCCAGACCACCAGCGATAGATGATGGGTACACCGGTTATCAACTCTCCTTGCCTGACACCCGGACTTTTAGCCCTACTCGCAGTCAATTGGAAGAGTGCTCCTAGCATTTGTACATAGACGATCGGATAAGGTCGAGTCTTCTCCGACTTTGGGTGGCTCAACAGTGGTGCAATACAACCGATAGCCCTCTGCAGTACATGGATGTGGGACCTCCTCGCAACCTCTCACGAACCAGTATCCAAGAGCCTTGGACTGTACTTGCATAGCTATCTGCAAATCTCTAGTAAGCACCTCTTCTCCAACCTTCGGTCGGTTGATGAATTCATATGTAGAAAACAACCCTAGACCATTGTCTTCCCAAGTCTCGAACCTGAAACCTCGATACAATACAACCTTAGGACAAATGGTTGCCTTTGATGGGTATCGAACCTCTAATGTTTTATTTGAGCATATTTTAGATAGGTTAGCAGTAGGAATCGATCATGGCACCTCTTGTATTTTTTTCTGTTTGTTTTCAGAATCCAAGTTGTGAACTGCTGACTTGGAGAGGAAGTTTCGATGCCCTAGATTTATTATTCACCGTCCAAATTTTAGTATGATATAGAGGGATACGCATAGTGTAATGTATCAAAAGTTGAGACCGATCCAACGCTCGGATCTGGATCTATAAAGACTCAAAGTAGGCTGGTTTGTCTGTTTGTGAGATCACTCAATTTTGACAATAGAATTCCAAGATTTTATATCCAACTTTGGAGATTTGTGTAGAAGTTGTTGTTGAGTATTTTCGAGATTTTCTTGCTTCTATGAGCAGAGTGAAGCATGTAGAAGACCTAGATATTTTATTTGTAATTTTTATATTTTTATTCGATTCTCATATCTTAAGCCAAAGTTGGATCTTAGCGACTTTTTATGAAAGTCAAGAAGGTAGTTAACCCTTCTAAATCCTTAGCAAACTTCCCTTTAAGAGTGTGAGGGTGGTTTTGAGTTCCAAAGAATAATTTGGAACTTTGTTATAGAGTTTTATAGAGTTTCGGGTCCAGGGGTAAAATGGTCATTTAACCGTATAATGGTATTTTGGTAATTTCTTTATGATCGATTATATATCTTAGAAGTCGGAGACTTCTAAGAAAGTGGGATACATTATTGATCCACTTGCCTTGTTTAACGGGCGATTGAGTTCTACGGTTACAGGCCGAGTCGAGATAACGGGATTGAGAATTAATTCAGGTAAGTTCTTTGGGCTTACTTAGCTAGTTTCTAGATATGAGTGTGAATAATGATAGTGGTGTGTGAATGATATGTTTATAGTTGTACTTAGTAGTAATTATCTACCGACCTATACATTGGTCTAAGAGTAACGGGCGGTGGCATTCTGCTCAGTTAGCCTGAGGGCGCTGGGGGTTTCTTTAGGGACTAGTCCACACTCGGTTTGTAGTGATGCTACCGGCGGAGGTAAGCTAGACCTACACCTAGTTGGATAAGGAACGGAGGCGAGACCTCTTAAGATTTCTCGTGCCACAACTGTAAAATAGAATAAGGTGAATCACTTAACTATTAGATAATACCCGGTTTGTGTGTCAGCATGATGATTGTTTTATGTTATCTTGGTTGTGTTTGTGCTATCTTTATTCTTCTTATATTTAGATTGTTAACTAACGGTTTATCCGTGTTGTAGATTTTGTAGAGATAAACAGTTGCAGAGAGAGACTCGGGACAGATGGTCAGCCGGGTCCACGTACCATTAGATGGGGACGGATGGTCAGCCGGTTTGTGTGTCACATGTGTACATTCATACCATAAAAATATTATATTTTGGAAACTGTTTTAAATACATTTGTGCCTTGTTGTAAGATCCTAGTAGAGTTGTTGTTAAACCAAGGTCGGGACCCATTGTGAGGTCCTAACCAGTAGCTCCCCGAGTTCCAAGAACTTGAGGTGTTACAACAACCCTCCTAATTTCTATCTACAAGCTCTCTCCTCACTTGAACTAAAATCTATATATATATATATATATATATATATATATATATATATATATATATAGATAGATATATATATGTATATATATGTATATATAGATATATAGATGTATATATATATATGTATATATAGATATATAGATGTATATATATATATATATATAAAAGAAACAGCTCAAATTTGTATTTATAGGAATGACTCAAATATTTGAAAGTTCACAAAATACCTTGAGTTGAATAATTAAAGGATATGACCTAAGTTAATAATTATAAAAAAATGTCCGAAGTACTCATAATTATACTTAATGACCCATGTTTTAACAAATAGAGTTAAACTTGTATTAATGACTTTTTTATGTTCTTGGAGACACGTTTGGATGAGAAGATAATCTTTTCGACTTTGATTCATGATCTTCTACATCGTTTGACTTCGAGACGTGAACCTCCTAAACTCTTACTTGAGTATCGTTTTGTTTTGCACGTTTGTTGTAGGTTTGAGATCATTGCTTGACTTGATAGATTTACATATATTGTAATATTACTATTAGGTGCTCGGTTGCTTGGATTTGTATTGGTGATTATTTGAGTTTGTCTTTTGAGGTAAGTTATATTGACTTACTTAGTTGTCTTTTTGTTTCAAGTTAGGTTTGTCATTGATTGTTAGTAAAAACTTATTTTATTATTATAGTCCATCTCTTTATATGTTGCAAATTTTAAATTTATATTGTGTCTTAAACTTATTACCTTTTGGGATTTAGATACTACTTACTGATTGTGTGAGTAGTCAAGAGTTGTGGTTGTGTTGTTTTGCAATGATTGAGATTTTGACAAATAGAGTTATGCTTTGGGTGTGTGATAGATAGAGTTATGGTTGAGATCATGACAAGCTGAATTATGTTTGAGATTGTGACAGACAAAGTTATGACTGACATTGTTAGCTGTGTTGAGAATAGGGTAATTATTTATATTACACACTAACAATTATGCCTAAAGGGTAACTGATTATGTTACCCATTGATAGTAACACCTCATGATGCCGGATTGTGATAGATGATTATATGATATATTGGACTAGGCTAATTGGTAATGTTACACACTGCAATTAATCCTAGAGGGTACGTAATTGGTTATGTTACGCATTGAGAGTTACACCTGAAGAGACCCATGTGTGATAGACGAATTGTATGATATATTGTAATGAGATAATTGGTTGTGTTATGCACTAAGAGTTAACCCTAGAGGGTAATTTGTTATGTTATGCACTGACAATTATGCCTCAAGAGAACGAATGAAGACTGATCGTTATAGATGAGATAACTTGTAAATTATGAACATAAAAGGAGGACAGTGATTAGTACAGAGAAATGTCGATTGTTGTATATGAGATTATACATTGATGCGCCCTTGACTACAAAGTTTGTAGAGGAGGAAGACGAGGCTTTGCGGGTTTGCTTTGATGGACCGCTCACCTGTTCACGTGCCAAAGCCATCGCCAAAGTTGTCGGCTCCCTCGTTGCTCGTACCATTGCTAGTTCTGGTCCCACTAGGGTCATGTCATGTCTCCACTCCGTCATGGCATGAGGCATGCTCGTTTTGACAACGTACATTCCATATTTTGCCTATTTAGTAATAGAAGAGATATTTCTTATGAAATATTCCCTTCTAAGTCTTCCCATTGGTCAACCTCTTTAGACCTTTAATTTCGGATCTTTAATTCCCACCTTTCATTTTTAGACCTTTTATTTCGGACATTTAATTCTGACCTTTTGTTTCGGTCACATCCTCTATATAAAGGATGTTTGGCCTCATTTGTAAAACATGTTCAAATTAATCAAGTTTACTCAAAGGTAAATCCTCCTCCTTGATTTTGGGCATCACATCTTCCCTCTCAAAGTTCTTCCTTAGATCTTCGATCCAAGCCTTCCCATTCGAGGATTTTTCAAGAACAAACTAATATAATCCACTTCACGACTTGCTCGATCAACCTTGATCGGATCAACCAATCACTTTCGTATCCATCTCAAAGCTTCTGCCAATCATATTCTATCATCGGATCCACTTGCACATCAACAAAATTAAATGAGTAGTTGAAGCTTAAACTCGATCTAGATCCGGAGTTTATGCTTGAACGTATCCAAGGACGCATCATATATGTATAGTTAGGGATGATGAGAGTTGTTAATGGATATGGATAGGGTTAGGATCAACTTTATCATACCTTGTTGTTATGTGTTTTGAGTTATTTTATTTTTATATTGCTAAGTTTACGCACTTTCTTATCTTGCTTCTTCATTTGTTGACGTGTTTCAGTAATTGTTTTACACTTCCGATTTTTATACTTATATTCGAATGTTATTATTGATAGTTTGATTTTCGTGTTCCTTACATGATGCCTATGTATTTAATTTGATTCCGGAGTTTAGACTTCATTCTTGGAACTTTAGCTAATGGTTCCCTTGTTGTTGTTTTTGGACTTTGTTCAAGTATTGAACTTTGTTGGAAAACTACTTTTTCGGGAGATGATGTACAACCGGACTCACGTGTGTCTTATGATTTCGGGAATGTTGTTGTGTCTTGGTCTTGAGCTTTCTAGTTGTTGAGTTGTTTTGCCCTTGTGGTTCTTGTTGCATGATTTCAAGTTAACATTATTTAAATTGATTACAACCGGACTCACTTGTGCCTTAAGATTTTGGGAATGTTGTTTTGTCTTGATCTTAAGCTTTCTAGTTTTTGAGTTTGAGTTGTGGGGTTGTTTTGCCCTTGTTGTTCTTGTTGCATGGTTTCAAGTTACCATTGTCTAAATTGTTTTGTAACAAAAGGTCGGATGTTTTGTTTTATATTTTGTCCTAGTGACACACCGATTTCCAAATCCGGAGCGTTACAAAGTGAATACTCTAAATTATAATATTTGGAAGCATGAAGCCAACACTTCCATTTTCCGGCTTTAATTATGCACGGAGCCCACCGCAAAAGTGCCCGAAAAATGTCTCCGGTGCCACTACATAAAAAAATGATTCTAGCAAAAGTTGGAAAGTCATACCCTAATACTTGAGAATATTTCTTTATATAAAATTTAGATATATTCATTTAAGTTGGGGAAGACAAAAAAAAGGAGACAAGTTATAATGTGAAAATATGAAGAGACAAAGAAGCAGTGTTCATTTATTGACTATTGTATTTTCTAGTCTTAATACTTTATCATTTTAGAATTATTCAAACACCTAAATATGAACAAATATAATATAATCTTAAATAAAATAGGAATTTTTATTTATTAAATAAATTTTAAATCTTAACAATTGGATATGAAATAATTCACGTAAATCTCATCTTGTAAGTCTTATACTACTTAATTCATGCTTTTAATTATAAATATTTACAAGTGAACAAAAGAAGGAAAACGTGTGGGGCATTGATGTAAATGAACCACACACCAAAGGTAGATGTTGTGGGGCCTGAGAAGACACGTGGGCCAACCCCCATGCTGGTTTTGTCTCACCACACGTACTCTTCATCAAAAATATTTTCCTATATCTCTCTTATCCGGTTTCATCAACAATTATTATTTTTATTTTCTTTTCCTATAAAATAAATAATATGATCATATTTAGTGGGATATAAAAATGGTAGTTATGAACGGAGATGATAATTCTATTATAGACAGTATTTTAGGAAACACGATATCATTTCAGAAGTATTATATTTTTTTTAAGATACAAAGTTTTTTTTCTTATATTTTTGAAAATGTTAAGAATGTATTGTTATTGAGAGATTCAAAAATCAACTCACTTCCTACATATAAGATAAATTATTCTATTTAATCTCGATCTTAACTCTTATCATGATATGCATGAGCTTTTGATAATTATCCAAAATAATGATCATACACCAGGGCCAGTTCAAAAGGGGAGACAATATGGACTTTCGTTTCGGGTCCATTTTTTTATATGGTCCAATTTAAAATTTAGGTATTTATATATATTATATAGAGTAGAAAAAAAAAGGTCCGAAATAGCCCAACAACACTAAAAAAAACAAAGTCACGGCCATGACTCCTCTTAAAATGTGCTGATTTTTATTAATTTAACCAAAAAAATGTGTTAAATAAAAATAAAACCCCAACAAATCTGCCGTTGCCCTCTTCTCCATGGGGTCCTATTTAAAATTTAGATATTTTTTAGTATTAATGAAAAAAAAATTTATATATTGAGGACCTCTAATTTATATTTGCATCAGGGCCTCCATTATACCAGATCGGCAGTGTCATACACAAGAGGGACATCCTAAGTTATTTCTTTGTTCTAAAAAAAATGGTGTAGTGTATTATTGTAAAATTAATATGTCATATGTTATAAGAAAAAAATTATTTTTTATAGTTATTATAAATGAAATATTACCTTATCAATACAAACATCTAAGTATTACGTTTTGTAGAATGTATTATAGATTAAAATACTTATTTCAAACAAGTCCTTAAATTTTAAAACTACCATATCTACTACTTATTATGTGAATATGTGATCACAAGTGAAGAGTATTCAAAATTAGAGCCTCACACTTTCAATAATAATTAAAAAAAATAAAAATAGAAAATAGAAAACTTGACACTTTCATATAACCTTTCAAAATTAGAGCCTTACTTTTCATGTAACCTTTCAAAATAGATTGAAAATATCATAGATTGAAAATATCATAGATTGAAAATGATATTGTATAAATCTATTTTCGAAAAATATATTTTGTTTATCTTAGATTTTATCAATTTTATAGGGTCTATCTTTTTATTACTTACTAGTTCTAACACCCCAAGTTTTGGGAACTCGTAGCATTACGGGCTAGGACCTCACAATGGGTCTCGACCCTCGCAGTAACAACAATAAGATCAGATCTTGCAACAAGACATAAATAAATGAAAATCAAAACTTATATAAAAACCATAAGTTTAACAAAAGGGAAAAGCTAAAGACTCGCATTCGAGTTCAACAACAAACTGAAAACAACAACAGAATTATAAACCCGATTCCGTCCTATAATGTACGGAAGCCCGGCTGACCACACCGGCCGGATCATTCAGCAACATCTCTAACCTACAGGATATCTACAACATCGATATAAACTTTTAGCTAATTACCATACTAGATATCTAAAAGACATTAAAGATACAAACACACATAAGAAGGTAAACACATAGCATGCCCTCACACAACCGGTTATTATCTTTTATTAAGTTGATCCCTTTACTAATTCAACTTATGTTGTCACACGAGAATCACCGTGATCTCACCTCTGTCCCCTTTCACCAACAGGAATAGAGGCGACGCATCCCTCTGTTACTTGTGGACTAGTCGCAAGAGCACCTCCCAATTTCCCCATTTTGAACTGGACAAGCGGTCACCGCCCATTTATAATACACTTGGGCCAATTAAGGTATAAGGTCGTCCTAGTCCGGTTTTCAGTTATAACGATAAAGAAACAAACACAATCAATACAATCAAACCAATATACGGAATGCAGCTAAGTAAGTCCAAGAGACTTACCTCACTCGAAGGTAAACAGAAGGGTCAGCTACTACTCAGCTTCCCGAAGGAAAGAATGAATGCCTACTCGTAAAAGGCAGCGAATCAAAAACAAACCGAAAGCTAGAAGTCTACAATGATCTCTAAGAGATCTCCAACAAGCTAGGGACACGATCCCTAGTCTCACAGGTATCCCAAGGCACAACATCAACACTCAGCTCAAGGAAAAGGAACGAGGAAACAAGGAAGGAAGAAGCTCACCAAAGGCGGGAGTCACTTCAGGTGAACCGCGGGGGCGGTATACAGAAGGCGTGGGGGTGGCGAGGCTTGCAGCCGCGGGGGCAGGTTCTTCCAAGCGCGGGGTCGGTTTCTGCACAGAAGTGGCGTCGGCTTCTTTGACAACAACAACTCAGCAAGGGAGAAAGGCTCGACTCCTCCAAACCACACACAACAACTCTTCAACCAAGGAAGCTTGGAACACATACCCGTCAACAACGAAGGATAACAAGAATCAAGACTCGATCAACAAGAAGAAGAAGAAGAAGAAGAAGAAGCATGAAACAACTATACATGAATGGCAAAAAAACCAAGGGAAGAAGAACTTACACGTTCTGTAGTAGATCAAAAGGGAAAGACTGCATCTTTTCTCGAGGCTGAAGAAAAGGTAAGCAAGAAGAGAAAAAAAGAAAGAGACGGTGGAAATTTATAGAGAACGGTTGGGAAAAGAGTAAGGAAGGTTAGATTTAGGGTTAGAAGATAGAAGGAAAGCCGACCAATAAGATAGAAGATCGGACCTTCTAAAAAAGGAAGAAAATAAAAACGGAAGAAAACAGATCGGGCACGATCTGGGGTTAGCCGCAAGGGCGGCTGACCCGGCCGCGACCGCGGCTGTGGGGGCGGTGAAGGCTAAAATCCAGTTGTTACACTAGTCTGGTCGTGCGTGCGAAATACATACGGCATGACTTGTAAACGTACAATTTATCATTAAATTTATCATTAAAAGATGAAAATAAAATATTATTACATTGAAATGAATCTGGTATATTCACAAAATTTTAAATAAAGAAACAAATATTGATTCATATTTGATTCAATATCATATATGTTCTTGCTTTGTTTTGTATAACTTAATGATCAATACAAATCTCGGAAATGTGGGAGATCAAATGTCAATCATTCCTTGTGTCTTTCTTACATTGTAGACTAATATCCGAAGACCCATCAATATTCAGTTCATGTAGAGTGTTAGTAGAGCATGCATGTCCCTTGGCAAAGCAAGCAGATGGAAATACACCGATTTTCGTTCAATCGAGATTCCTAATTGGCAGGAGTTTTCCATCTATATGCTTCTCCATGGCCGCTGCAATCAATCATAAGAAGAGATCATATAGAGATGAATCTCAAAGTCCTCCCCCCAGTCTGGGACAGATACTAATCAACAAGAAGCTGCATGAAATATAAAGGCACATAAGACTGCATAGATGCAAAATGATATCTACAATGGTAGACCAACAATGGATCACACTAAAGTTTATGATTATTACGTGTTCAAATTTACAATGAGCAACCCAAAAAGATTATGCTGAATCAAACAAAATAATTCAGACAATACCTTGTCAACAAGCCCATGAAACACCAAACTTGCTTTCTAATCGTTAGGGGTTTGCTACAAGGAGAAACGGTCTTTTTAGACTAACCTGTCAAGAAAGCAAGTAAGGGAATGGGAAACATATCAACTTTGTTTAATTTATTTCCATTGCTTTCTTAAGACAATGTTGAGAACAAGGACAATGTCGGATTGCTCGAGCCCTGTATGGAATAAGAAATTTGAATTTGAAGAGCTTGGAGGCAAATAATATCTTACACTAAGGTGCTATAGTGAAGATACATTTGGAGATGAGCACTCGGGTAGTGCAAACCCAACTTATATTGATAAAACAGATCATGAGATGGAAAATTGTTTATACAATTCTTTTGTATATGTTATCGCCTGACGGTTAAAAATACATATGTTATTTTCTTCACCTCTAGGGGGGTTGCATTTTTTGATCGAGTATATACCTTTTCCGTACCACCTGAAACAAGAAGTGTCCCACTGTCATTCATTACTAATGCATTAACTGACTCCTTATGGCTCTTTGTCAAGAATGATTCCATGGGATGAAATAGCATTGATAACTCCACCTTGATTATGAGTTGGTTATATTTATGATGGAAGATTTAAACATGTATCTAGTGGTTTTATGAACTAACAAATATCGATCATATTTCTAGATTGTTTGGTTTGTGTTTGTTAAATGTGTGCATGCTTTGGAAAGCATTTTAAGGGGCCTTGAAGTGGATTACAAGAGATAAGCAAGGGATTGAGCTGCAGCCTTGAAAGGAGTTTCAAGGGCCTTGAAAAGCAATACAAGGAGAATTCGGATGAAGACATTTCAACACTCAAAGAATTTGAACGAAGTTCCAAGGGTTTTTGAAAAGCGTTTCAAAGGGCCTTGGAATGGATATCAAGGGACAAGCAAATTTTGAAATGGAGTTCAAGGGCCTTGAAACACGATACAAGGGCAGATTCGGCTGGAGCATTTTTCAACAACAAAGACTTTTCAACCAACGAAGATTCAAACCAAATCAAGCTTTACTACCATGGATTACAAGAAGATCTTCCAAGATTCAACAAGAAGATTCGGGTCACCATCAACAATATTATTCGAAGATTATATTGCGGCCTACAACGAAGAAGATCTTACAAGGTTTCTATACAAAGGATCACAATATTTCTACACAAAGGATCTCGGTCAAGTAAAGATGGATATCAACGATGCAACTATTTTAGCTCAACAAGAAGATCCTCAAATGGTGCAAGATCTTAGATAACTAGAAGAACATTCAAGGAGCAAGGAGAAGATCTCGACCACCATGAAATGGCGAAAGATCTTAGCTAGCAAGAAGAACATTCAAGATGCAAGGAGAAGATCTAGGCCACCATGAAAAGATCTCAACAAGATCTTAACATTTGACGCAAAGGGATGAGATTGTTTCACGATAGAAGATCTCAACGTTTAAAGGAAAAAGCTTCAATGACATTCCAAGAAGGAGAAGATCTAGAAGATTTTCAAACAAAGAAAGAAGATTGAGGATCTCCAACAAGAAGGATCAATGAACGTCACATTCAAGAGAGAGAAGATCAAGAATCTCCAACAAGAAAGATCTTTTAACGTTAGAATCAAGGGAGAGAAGATCTAGGATCTTCAACAAACAAGATCTTCAACAACCAAGATCTTTAAAGATCTTCAAACGGCATATCTTAAGAGAAGATCTAGGACTTCAACAAACAAGATCTTTAACCAACAATATTTTCAACAACCAAGATCTCATATCCTAAGGAGAAGATCTATGACTTTAACAACCAAAGATAACAAGAAGATATCAGTACAAGATCTCCAACAACAAGATCTCATAAAGATCTTAACAACCGAAGATAACAAGAAGATTTTGGCAGAAGATCTCCAACGGATCTACAACAAGAAGATCTCGGATATTAAGAGAATATCTTCAACGGTTGATTTCCAAATAAAAGATTATGGTGATGAAGATATTCAACGAGCGTCAAAAAGAAGAAGAAGAAGAAAAAGAGAGAAGATCTTGGAGAATCTACAACAAGCGTCAATGAAGGGAAGCAAGAGAAGAACGACGACTACAACAACGGCTACTTCACCTTCAAACAACTCACGTTTTCTATGGAGGAATTAGAACGTTACAACAACCTTTTCAACGGCTACAAGACTCCTCATAGAAGACTATAAATGGAGATGAAGTTTAAAGACACAAGACACCGAAAGCGATCAAGGAAACATATACGTCTTCAAGCTATCACCATCTTCATTCTTTCCACAAGTTTTCCTCTTCTTATAATCATAACGTCTACATTCTAGAGTGAGAAAAACACTTAGAGCTTCATTGACATATCTAAAGAGTGTTATACTAGAGTGTGTGTTACTCTGCGAAGTAACTAGCCTATTATAGCAAGGTTAAGAGTTGGAGCTAGATCGTAGCATTGACTACAGTGAGAGAAGAAGGGGATTTCTTCTAGTTTGTATCTAGGACTCTTTGAAGCTGATAATAGATAGTTAGATCCTACGGATATACCCTGGGATGGAGAGTAGGCTATTTAGAGCCGAACTTCGTAAACATATCCTTGTGTATATCTTTTACATTCCGCACTATATCTTGTTTATTGTGACTAACTTTGTTTTACAGGAGTTAAAAGGCAATTGAAAGTTGTTTCAAAGCCCTTGAAATCAAAGTTTCACAAAGAGCTGAGATCGACATCAAGGCCCTTGAAATTGATTTCAAGGCCTTGAGCTTGGTTTTTCGAAAAGTTCTCATACTCTATTCAACCCCCCTTCTAGAATATCTTTATCCTTTATATTCACCTAACGGTTCTTCAAGCATGAGACGCAATATTGCTATTTGAACTTATTGTGCATAGACTCGTAATTGGTAGGGTACTTCCATTCCCATTTATACCATCTGAGCACTCATCTTCTGTTTCTTCATTTGATTTAGAAACTAGGGCAGAAGCAGCTTCAATACCCAAATAAAAATCTCACCACCGAGGCCACCAAAGACAAGAACATTGCTCTAAATTCATAAAAATGACCACAATAAGAGAAATTCCAAGCAGAAAATAAAACACTATACCTTCTAAATTGTTGGCCCTAGTTAGTTATATACTTACAAGTATGTTTATCATTATAAGAATCTCATGAGTATGTACCCAAATAAGCCATAAGGATGAAAGAAGTCCCCCCTCCCGTGAATATAGATAAGTAAGACGATAACACAAGAAAGAGCATTTTAACATGCAATCAAATTCTCCAAATGAGAAAGAAATTACATTTTTATTAGTAGCAACAAGACATATAGCATAGTCAGTGTGTTGGCATAAAGTCTTCAAGCATGCTCCATTAGACAAGCAGATCCATGTCTGAAGAACGAGAGAATTAAACTGTAGGAAATATATAACAACCAATTAAACCGTAGGAAATATATAGCAACCAATCAAAGTTAAAAACTGGTAATCATGGTATAACATACCTCGCGTGAATTCAATCCTTAAAATGGAAGGGTCATGACAACTTCTTGCTTGCAAATCTGAACTTGCTTGGCTATTGCGTTGGATTCAGGTCCAATTGCCCAAAATATTGTTGAGTTGTCATCACATTTCCTAAGCTGCTCAAAATCAAGGAACATATCAAACATAGATTACGAAAAAGAAAAGAAAGATGAAAAGGCGTACGATATATTAAAATAGAAGAAATGAGAATCAAAAGAGGATGAGGGAATTAAACCGTAGGAAATAAAAGCAACCAATTAAATTATGTGAATCAAATTTTTCATAGAGGAGAGGTAAGCTGATCAGTAATATGAAAAATGAAAAATCTTCATACATAGTAAACCACAAACATATCAAATATTTCAAAACTCACAATCGAAGTAATTAAAGCAGAACCTGGCCAAGCAATTTCATAGTGAGGACGTTGCCATTGCGAACATGCTCCCAAGGGAATGCGAATAACATCCAAAGTTTAACAACGAACACCTTCCAACCTCCAAACTCATCATACTCTAAATCACCACTAGGATACTCATCAACAGTTGAAGTCGGAGCTGCATTTGCACTTTCCTCCTTGAAATTGGACTAATTATCTTTCATTGTAGCCTCAAATAATGACGATCTAAAGGCTCGATGGTAGAGGAAATGGAGTAGATAGGTACATATATGGGAAGGTGGAGAGAGAGTGAAAGTGATTGGGCGAGGAGGAGGCATAAATTTCGCGAGAAGAACAAATGAAACAGATACTGAAACTGCAAATTGAAAATGGGAAGGCGAAGTAAGAGAGAAGATGAGGAAATCGAAGAGAACGATCATTAATGGGGAAAAATTCAGAATTTAAACTATCGAGCGGCCAAATCTTTTGGTGGAGTAAAAGGAGTAGCATCCAACCAATGCAGTGACATGATACCCAACACAAGTTAAACAACAAGCACCTCACCTCTGTCAAATCCAAGGCAGCAACATAACAAGGCATATGAGCACCGAATGGACATTAAATGGACTGCAATTTGACACTAATGGGCTTGAGACAACCTTTATTTTCAAAACGGTGACACACAACTGGGTTGGGCATCAATAAACAACAGAATAAGATACACAACAACTGGGTCTGCTTAATTTTTTTTTTTTGGTGTGAAGGAGAGTCAGTGGTCTCCGGCGCATCTGGACGCGCTTTTATTAATAGAAAGAGGGCTAAGTAGTCATCAATCGGGGGATAGCCCGACCCCTTACATCGTCAAGTAAAAGATCAACTACACCCTCCGGCGGGTCAGACAATACACTCAATCCAATAGGAAGGTTCAAAGCAAAATTAGCTAAAAAGTCCGCAACTCTATTCGCCTCACGGAAGGCATGACGAAACTGGATATCCCAGTCTCTTTTCAAAAAGTCGTGGCACATATGTACCAGACTGGCGAGAGGATGGTGAGGAGCAATGGTGTTCTTGAGCAGTTTGACTACCAATTGGGAATCAGTTTCAATGATAACCGACCGGAAGCCTAACTCCCAAGCCACCTTAAGACCATAAAACACTCCCCATAGCTCAGCCATGGGGACGGAACAGAGTCCAAGGTTGACACCAAAGCCACTCACCCAGCCTCCCGTAGTATCCCTAATTACTCCCGCCGCGCTAGCAAAGCCTTCTCTCTTCTTGGCCCCATCCGTATTCACCTTCACGACGCCATTCGGTGGAGGTAGCCACGCAATGTATATCGAACTCCTCAAGTTGCGATCTTTATGGCCATTTCGTCTATTACAAACTTGGATATACTCCTTGGTCTTATCATGGATAGTTCTTCTTCTATTACCTTCGAATATGACCTTATTGAAAGCTGCCTCATTGCGCCACTTCCACGTCCACCATAGTCCAACTGCAAAACATTCACTCCACAACATAACACCATTGATACAAACTTTAGATTGAATATTACCTCTAATCCAAGAAGCGAATTGCGTGGAGAAAAACTCAGCAACGTGACTTCCAGCTTGCAAGGATCTCCACATTGACTTTGTATGATTGCAGTCTCGAAACAAATGGGAAAGGGACTCCGTAGCAAGTAAACAGCAGCTGCATTTGTCTAGACGGCTCAAGTGCCTCCTCACACGTTCCTCATTACACAAAACTCCCCCTCTTAATAGCTTCCAAATGAATACTTTCACTCTCTCCTGAATTCTGAGTTTCCAAATGACCTTATACACCGTTCCTTCACTGCACTGGATTTCAACAGCGCCTGACAGCATTTTGTATGCCGAACTAATACTGTACTCCCCATCTTGAGTGAGACTCCACCCCACTTCGTCCTTTATAGCTGGCAGACCACTGTTGGAATGAATGACATTTTCTGGAAATATAGGTCTCACGGCAGCCAACCGCAACAACGTGTTTGACGGTAACAGACCATGGAGGCGCTGCCAATCCCAACCAGTCTCTTCGGTCCAGAAACTGCAGACAGTACTGTCAAGATCATCATGGCAATCGGATGGAGGGCAAGATTTATCAGCTTCTCGTCTCCTAGCCAAAGGTCCTTCCAGAAGCAAATAGACCTTCCATCTCCAAGGATCCAGGACGAGCCCTTAGCAACAACTTGGTGTATACCCCTGTAAATACCATTCCAGACGTAAGACTCACTAACACCGTTTCGGCTCCCATCCCTGAGATACTTGCTCTCCAGGACGTCAACCCAAAGACTGTTACTACCCTTCAGGAACCTCCAGCCGAGTTTACCGAGTAGAGCCATGTTAGTTTCACGCATGCTGCAGATTCCGAGACCACCTTTCTCCTTAGGTAAACAGATCTCGCTCCACTTGACCGTGTGTAGCTTTCTTTGCCCATCCGAGTGACCCCAAACAAAGTTCCGACACACTTTGTCAATCTCATCACAAACACTAGGTGGAAGTGTAAGGGTAGACATGGTATAAATAGGAAGGGAGGTAACAACAGCTTTAGTGAGGGTAATCCGTCCCGCAAGACTAAGAGTTTTGCTTCTCCAACCGCTCAATTTATGGTTAATCCGGTCCAACAACGTAGAGAAAGTGGTCTTGGATACTCTCCCTTGGAGGAGGGGTACACCAAGATAATTTCCGAGGTTCTTAGTAACCTCCACGCCACTAAGACTCTCTATTCTCACACAAAGATCCCTTGGGACATTAGGTGAAACAAAGATCTTTGACTTCTGGATGCTAACTTTCTGACCCGAGGCTTTGCAGAAAATCTCAATACATCTCATGATGACCCGGATTTGGGTCAAGGAAGCTTCCGCAAATAAGGTAATGTCATCTGCGAAAAAGAGATGAGAGAGCGGAGGGCCTCCACGGGACAACCTAATAGGCTTCCATTCCCCAACCTCCACAGATTCCAGGATGAGATGGCTAAGTCTCTCAACACATAAGACGAAGAGATAAGGAGAAATCGGGTCACCCTGTCTAATACCTCTTGCCGGAGTAAACTGCTCAGTAACTTCTCCGTTCCAAATAACTTGCATTCTGGCTGTAGTTACACACTCCTTGATCATTCTTCCCCATGAAGGAGGGAAGCCGGCTTCAATAATGGTGTCCTCAATAAAGTCCCACCTGACTCTATCATAAGCCTTTTCAAGATCAAGCTTAAGAATCATCCATTGCTTACCGGATTTCTTCTTCCTCATAGAATGAACCACTTCTTGCATGAGAATGATATTATCTTGAATCAAACGCCCCGGGATGAAACTCCCCTGAGTAGGTCCGACCAACTTACCAATGATACTCTGCAATCTTCTAACAAGAACCTTAGAGATGATCTTGTAGCTGACATTGCATAAGGCGATAGGTCTGAACTGACTAATAACCTCCGGTTTCCCTACTTTTGCAATAAGGGAAATAAGAGTGTCATTGCTCCCCGAATATAACTGATGGCTAACAAAGAAACGAGAAACCTCCTCTTTCATCGAACGCCCAACCACATTCCAACACTTCTGGTAGAAAACGGGTTGAAATCCGTCGACTCCAGGGGCTTTGTAGGCTCCCATGCTCTTGACAGCAATCCACACCTCCTCCATATCCACCGGTTTCTGGATATTAACCCAATCGGCCTCCTCAATGCAAGGGAATTCAATAGTGTCGAGGTGGCAAGGGGGCAGACAAAGAGGGTCTCCTATACAATACAAATCCTTAAAATAGTCCACGGCATGCTGCTCGAGACGCTGTTGATCATCCACCCACCCAACACCATCAATCTCTAAGCCCATCACTCTATTCCGGCATCTTCGTATAACAGTAGAGGTGTGGAAGAACTTGGTGTTCCGATCCCCATTTTCAAGCCACAACTCACGGGACTTCTGGAACCATATAGTCTCTTCCTGCTTTAAGATGTTCTCTAATTCAGCTTTCAAACTCGTTTCCTCCTGCAACAGGCGAACTGAGCTACCTTGGCTGATTCTTTTTTGTATCTTGGCTAACTTGGTCTCCGCTTCATACTTCCTGCGAAAAACATTACCAAAGACGAGTCTATTCCAAACAATAAGAGAGGATTTAAGATTTGGGATAGCTTTACTTACCTCCGGATTGTTGAACCAGCATTGTTCCACCAATGGGTGGAAATCACTGTGACTTAACCAAGCAGCCTCGAACCTAAAGGGTCTCCTCTCTCTCTTGCAAGGTATCAAAGAGTCAAGCGAAAGGAGAATCGGTGAATGATCCGAGGAGAACCGAGCAAGGTGTCTAACATGGGCATTAGGCCATTTCAGGCGGCCTTCCTGATTCATAAAAACTCTATCAAGTCTCTTAAAAACTTTATTACGAGTCGATTTGCCGTCATCCCAAGTAAAGTCCGCTCCGGTGTAACCGAGGTCTATCAAACCGTGGACCAAGATGAGGTTATTAAAGACCGCTGAGTCCGTATGCAGATTACCTGATCCACCAACTCTCTCATGTAAGAAACGAATACAATTGAAGTCGCCTCCCACAATAATAGGTTCCGATATAGAAGCAAGATCTGTATCAAGAGCATTCCAAAACTCCCGACGTCTACTAGCATCAGGAGAAGCGTACACAGCAATAAATCTGTAGAAAGTGGTACCCTCTGAGATTCTAGCATGGATGTAGCATTTATGGCTACTGACAACAGTGAGGTTAACCTTATCACTCTTCCACAGGATCCAAACACCTCCTTCGAACCCAACAGCTTCCACACGGAAACAACCAGTAAAATTTAGCCGGTCACAGATTGCTTGAGCTCTAGCTCCAGATACACGAGGCTCGAAAATGGCAAGGACATCAACTTTATGATGATTACACAAGTATTTAATAGCTCTACGGAACCCGCTCTTGCAAGCTCCGAAAACATTCCAGAAGAGGCAATTCATGATAACCAAATAGATGAAGAAAAAGCAAAGTGTAGAGGGATAAACTAACCCAGACATTAAGTCTCTGCACATGCCTCCGGGCTTTGACTCTCTACCATCATTGCATCGGTTTTAACAGGTGCAGTATCATTTCTACCCTGAGAGCTAACACTTGGAATCTCCATATCATGGGCGTGAGAAGGGGGCGTTTCGGACCCTTCACCCTTTCCCTCCAAAGGAGTAAGAGGCTGGCCCAGCACCATTTTATCCCTATTGCCCGAGTCTCCCTCCTCATTACCCCTAAATGTGGGCGTTTCGGACCCTTCACCTCTGCTTAATGAAGAGTCCATAAAGACCAAACGGAATGGCAAGCCAAACTATCCGCCAACAAGGATGTAATATAGCTATACTAATAAGGGAAAATCTGGAAATAAAAGGGTGAAAGAGCAAATTTGGAATTCTCCTATTCATTTGGGGAACTCCCACATTTAGTATAGTAAGAAATTGTCATTTGTTTGGATTGATATTGTTCTTGATTGTGAGTATTAATTTTTATTGGATTATACATGGATTTCTATACATGTTTGAAGACGGTTTCAAATAGTGCTTGAAATTATTTTCAGTTGTTGAACATTAGTGTGATTCCAAAAATTATTAAGATACAATGATGAGATGTATTCATGGTTGTGATTGATGAGTTAAATTATGTGTTGATTATGTGTTGTTGGTTATGAATGCCAAATATATTATGTGTTCACCATGTTTTGATGATTATAATGGACGGTTATGTTATGTTTAGTGACCACTTACTAATTGTTAGCAATGACTAGTTATGTTATGTATGTTGAATGTGTGTTGATAGTATTCAATAACGATTATACTATGCATATTGATCATATATTGGTGGTTATGATTGACCATTTATGATATGAGCAACAAACACTTACTGATAGTTAATAATGACTAGTTATACCATGCATATTGGCGTGTTTTAATAATTTTCTATGAACAATTACATTATGCATGTTGACCATGTGTTGATGGTACTGAATAACCAATTGTGTTTTGTGTTAGACTTTATATTGATGCTTTTTTAATGAAACTTATGATATCAACAATCGTGAGTTAATGGTTGTGGATGATGTGATATGTTACCAAATGATAAGATATAATAATGGTTGTCGATGGAGTTGTGATTAGTTTTATCATACTATTTACATCATGTTTTCACGTGAACTATTTCGGTATAACGAGGTTTCTAATATTTAAGGTATTTACAATTATGATGTTTGTCGTTGCTTATGTAGTGAGTTATAACAACATGGTTATCAAGCTTACATGTTCATCTTAATCTTTACCACCGATAAGTATATTATAACACCCCAAGTTCTGGGAACTCGAAGCGCTACGGGCTAGGACCGCACAATGAGTCCCGACCCTCAGAGTAGCAACAACACAACGGATCTTACAACAAGACACAGACGAATGAAAACCAAAACTCAATATAAAACAAAAGATTTAAACAAAAAAAGCGTAAAAGACTCAGCAGCCGAGTTCAAAATAAAAGGGAAAGCAACAACAAAAATATAAACCCGATCCCGTCCTATAATGTACGGGAACCCCGGCTGACCACACCATACAGATCACTCAACAGCATCTTGAGCCTGCGGAACATCTACAATGACAGCATAAACCGTTAGCTAACATTCTAGATACTAGCAAGAGCGTAAAGGCATAAACGCATATAAGGTAAAGAAAACACATAGCATGCTTGCATACAACCGGTTATCATCTTTCTTAAAGTTATCCATTACTAGTTCAACTTTTTTTGTCACACGAGAATCTCCCGAAACTCGCCTCCGCTTCCGTCTACCAATAGGAATAGATCAATACTATCCGTTACCTACGGGTCTGGGTTACAAGAGCACATTCTAGTCTCCTGTAGAACTAGATAAGTGGTCACTACCCGGTTATCATACACTTGAGCCAATTAAGGTTATAAAGGGTGAATCTCTGGTTATCCGTTATAAATATTATAAACAACACAAACAAGCCAATACAATCAAACTAATATGCGGAATAAAGTTAAATAAGTCTAAGGGACTTACCTCACTCGAAGATAAACACAACTCAACAACAACTCAGGAACAACTCCGTTTCCCTCAGAAAAGGAGCAAGGGAAAGCCTGTTCACACAAGCATCACAAATCAGGAACGAAACAGTTGCTAGAAGTCTATAACTTCTAGTCTCAATAATCTGTAAGAGATCTCCACAAGCTAAGGGCTCAACCCTAATCTTATAGCAACTCAGGAAACAAGGAACATCCATAAGGATCAAGGAAAGGAAAGAGGAAAGCAAGGAAGGAAGCAACTCACAAGAACGGGAGTTACTACAGAGGAAACCGCAGGGGCGGCTGGACAAGGCGCAGTGGCGGCAACACGCAGGGGCCGGGATGTGCAGGCGCAGGGGGGCTGCGTGACAAAAAGCGATGTCGGGCTTCTCTTCGACAGAACTCACAACAAGGGCAACCAAAGCTCAAACCTTTGACTCCAACACGTCAAGACTCAACTCCAAAGAGCTTGAGAACAATGATACATCAACAATGAGAAGCCAACAAGAATCAAGGTTCAACTTGATTCCTGGAGAAGAATCCACAAGGGCGGATCACCTCAGCCGTAGGGGCGGCCGACTTCACCGCGGGGGCGGTGAAGGCAAAAACTGGGTCTTACATCAAATCCCCCTAAAAAGAAGTTTCTTCCCGAAACTTGCAAAAGCCCAACGATCAGAACAACACACAGAAACAGAACTGCACTCATATATTCCCACACGGGGCACGTAACTCAAACGTCACACAAAAGCGTACGCAACGCAACAAAGGAAAAACCAAACAACTGACTATGCTAACAGTGCATCCAGCTCAGCGTAAAACTCTGGATAGTTCCTCTGGATACTATCCTCTGTCTCCCAAGTCGCTTCATCAGCTCCTTGCATCGACCATTGAATCTTCATCATCGGTATGTCCTTCGAACGCAAGCGTCTAGTACAACGCTCTAAGACAGCCATTGGGTGCTCTACGAACGTGTGGTCTGGCTCGATCACTAGATCCTCGTGACTGACGATGTGTCTCGGGTCCGGTATGTACTCCCGTAGCTAAGACACATGGAAGAATGGGTGAACACCCTTGAGTCTCGGTGGCAAAGCAAGTCTGTATGTTGCCTCTCCAACTCGCTCAAGAATCTCGAACGGTCCAACATATCTGGGGCTCAGCTTCCCTTTGACACCGAAACGTCTGACGCCTCGTGTCGGGGATACTCTCAACTACACCAAAGCTCCAACTCTGAACTCTAGAGGTATGCGCCTCTTATCTACATAAGACTTCTGTCGATTCTGTGTTGCCAACATCCTTTCTCGGGTCACTGCTACTCGAGTCATGTCATCATGTATCTACTCAGGTGCTACTCCGCTAGCACTACTCAGCTCATCCCAACACAACGGTGTACGACATCTCTGTCCATATAAAGCCTCATAAGGAGCCATCATGATCGATGCGTGCCAACTGTTTTTATACGAAAACTCCACTAAGGGAAGGTGATCTGGCCACACCTGTCCCCAGTCTAACACGCAGGCTCTCAACATGTACTATAAAGTCTGGATGGTCCGCTCAGACTGACCATCGGTTTGAGGATGATAGGTAGTCGTGAAATGTAGACTCGTGCCTAGGGCGGCATGAACCTTCTGCCAGAACCTGGATGTGAACCGTCCATCTCTATCAAAGACTATAATCCTAGGTACTCCATGAAGTCTCACTATCTACCTAGTGAACTCCTCCGCCAATCGACTCACCGGCCATGTTTCCTTGATCGGAATAAAACGTGCGGTCTTCATCAGTCGATCTACTATCACCTAGAAAGCATCAAAGCCTCGACTCGGTCTAAAACCGGTAACAAAATCCATAGAGATTTCCTCCCACTTTCACTGAGGGACGGGAAGTGGGTGTAACTCGCCTCCTGGTCTATGATGCTCGATCTTGACCTGTTGACAGGTCGCACACTGAGCTACATATCTCGTGACATCTGGCTTCAGACCTCCCCACCAGAAAGAGCGTCTGATATCCTGATACATCTTACTCGCACCAGGGTGCACTGAGTAATGGGAAGAGTGAGCCTCTTGAAGAATCCTCTGTTTCAACTCTCGATCTGAAGGCACACATACACGCTCCTGGTGTCTCAAAACTCCATCAGCACCAACTGCAAACTGCGGCGCCTCTCCTTGAGACATCCGGTCTCGGATCTGTGTCAAAGATGGAAAACTCTGCTGCTTCTGTCGGATTTGGGCCAACAAATCAGGTACTATCTCCAAGGTGGACAACTAGCTGTCGGAATCCGGAAAGTGGATATCCATCTCTAGTCATGACAAATCTTGTTGTAACTGTTGTTGAGCTGTCAATATAGCGACCGCCATCTCCCGGGAAGTCTTCCTACTCAGGGCATCAACCACCACATAAGCCTTCCCCGGGTGGTATAAGATCTCAAGATCGAAGTCCTTGATCAACTCAAGCCATCGGCGCTGGCGGTTATTCAACTCCCGTTGAGTTAATATGTACTTAAAACTCTTATGGTCTGTGAATATCAGACACATAGCTCCATACAAATAATGTCTCCAAATCTTCAAAGCATGAACCACAACAGCCAACTCCAGATCATGGGTAGGGTAATTCTCATCATACGTCTTCAACTGTCGAGACGCGTAATCAATCACCTTATCCCTCTACATCAGAACACATCCTAAGCCCAGCTTGTATGCATCACTTTAAACCACAAAATCCTCAATGCCCTCCGGCTAAGATAGGATAGGAGCAGAGGTCAACCTCTTCTTCAGCTCCTCGAAGCTCTGCATGCACGGCTCGGACCATACGAACCTCGTAGACTTTCTCAACAAGGATGTGAGCGGTCGGGCGATAACTTAAAAGCCTTCAACAAAACGCCGGTAGTAGACCGCCAATCATAAGAAGCTGCGTACCTCCTTGACGTTCTTAGGTGGCGGCCAAGATGCTATTGACTCAATCTTTGCCGGATCTACCTTGATCCCTTCAGCTGAAACTATGTGACCAAGGAATGCTACCTCAGACATCCAAAACTCGCACTTAGAGAGCTTGGCATAAAGCTCTCTATCTTGTAAGATCTGAAGAACGACCCTCAAGTATACTGCATGCTCCTCCCTATCGCGAGAGTAAACCAGAATGTCGTCTATGAAGACAACTACAAACTGGTCTAGGAAGTCGATGAAGATGATGTTCATCAACTCCATGAAGACTGCGTGCGCGTTCATAAACCCGAACGACATCACTACCAACTCGTAGTGTCCATATTTAGTCCGAAATGCCGTCTTGGCTATGTCCTTCTCTCTCACTCTCAGCTGGTGATATCCAGATCTCATATCGATCCCCGAGAACACTGAAGCTCCATGTAGCTGATCCAAAAGATCGTCGATACGGGGCAATGGGTACTTGTTCTTGATCGTCACCTTGTTCAACTCTTGGTAGTCGATACATAACCTCATTGACCCATCTTTCTTCCTGACGAAGAGAACTGGTGCGCCCCAAGGGGATACACTAGGGCGGATGAAGCCCTTCTTTACTAACTCCTCGAGGTGCTTCTTCAACTCAAGCATCTCGATAGGCGCCATACGGTAAGGAGCCTTAGAGATTGGTCTCGTACAGGGCTCTAGCTCAATGCCAAAGTCTACACTCCTATGTGAAGGTAAACCTAATGGATCTCAAAGACGTCAGCAAACTCATAAGCTATTGGAATGTCCTCCAAAGCCGGACTCGTACTATCCTTCATGGCATAGCACCAAAAAGCCTCGCAACCCTGACTGATAAGTCTCGCAGCTCGCACTGCACTGATGACTGTACCAATATTCCCCATATCCCATCTTCGAAAGATCTCAACGTGGTATGCATCTGTAGTTACTGTCATTGTCCTCTTACCGACGTCCAAAACTGCTCGATGTCGATCCATCCAATCCATTCCCAAAATAACTTCTTCATGTACTAAGTACATGACGAAGAAGTCAGCTGGCCAACCGCGACCTCCCAATCTAATATGGCAATCGTGAACCTCTCGTGTACCTTGAATCTTACCCCCATCGGGTAACCCTATAAAGAAGGGTCTACCTTCTATAGTAACTAAGGCCAATGTATCTACACATGCATAAGATATAAAAGAATGCATAGCACCGGTATCAAAAAGAACTCTGACAGGAAAACCATTAATATGAATGGACATGTGGCTGTTGGCGTTGTCGGATCTACAACACTCCTCAACTCCTACACTTTGGATGATGCATCTCTGGTGTTTGCAGATCCACCAACACGTCCTCTACCTCTCCCCTGTCCTGGAGTGGAACCCTGAGGAGTAGTAGAACCAGAAACTCTCTGCTGCTGCTACTGATACTGAGATCTATGTCCTCCTCCAACAGCACTGGCAGGTGAAGAACCCTGTTGTGATAGCGCCTTGCCTAGCGGCAAAACGCAGCTCTGTGTCCGGGCTTGCCACAAGAAAAGCAAGTCACCGCTGGCTTCCTACAATCAGCTCGGATGTGTCCAGCTACTCCGTAGTTATGACACTGCCATCCTCTGTCAGAACTCTTCTGGAAACCAGAACGTCCCGGTGTCTGAATACGCCCAAAACCAGCGGCTCTAGCTCCAACACTGGCTAAACCAATCTTCTGTCTCTTCTCAAAACCTCTTGTCTAAGAATCTCTCCTCTGACCCGGTCGGTCTCTCTCTCATAAGCAGAAGCTCTATCCTGATAGTTTGTCAAAGAATCACAACGGAAACCAGCACGATAAGAGCGTGTCGACTCTCTCAGCCTCCGAGAGAAAAGATATGCATGCTGATCCTCAGGTGGTGTAGATGGACCCAACAAAGACAACTCATCTTGAAACTTGCTGATAATCTCAACTATAGGCAAATCCTCGAATCCTACCTCAAGGAAATCCTGAAGACGGTCCCTCCTCATAGCTGTAGGGCAGTAACGATCTCTTATCACCGTCTTCATCTGCTCATAACTAGTGATCTTACTGCGAACGGTCCTCCACCAGGAATGAGCCTGATCCTTCAACAACGTTTGTGCTATGTTGACTCGACGTCCCTATGGGCAACCGATAGCCTCCATAGCAGTATCCTGCTGTCCTAGCCACTGCTCCACCTCCAATCCAGTCTTTTTCATGAAAGTAGGAACCTTCACCTGGTCAAAAGCCTTCAACCAACTATCGGGCTTCGGCTCCTTCGCCTCAGCCGGCGCTCTAACAACCTTAGCAACTCTAGCAGGCAGGGCAACAACTTGTGAAACTCTCTGCGAAACCTCAGCTGATCTCGCAGGAACTGGCGGCACTGGTGCTGGTCCTCCAGTCCTGATAGCCTCCTCAACTCTCTGCACATAGTCGTGGTATGCGGAAGCTCCTATAGACACTCGACTGGACTCTGTTTATCGCACTCTTTGTGCTCCTGACCTAGCAGTGGTCTCGTTCCCAGACTGAGGAACAACACTCTCAGCAACTTCTTCAGCAAACGCCTCAGCGATAGGCGGATCAGCAAATGGGGGTTGGCCTTGACCTCTAGCTAGTGGAGGTCTTCCTGCACGTCCTCGTCCACGGATGGCATGTGGAAGTGGTGGTCGACTCCTTCCTCGCCCTATAGCAGATGTAGCTCTAGTATGCGCCATCTACTATAAGGATAGATATATAAGACTATATATAGATATAAGGCCATGCTACAGCTAAAGTGCAAATCCAAGAAAAAGCACATATAAAGGCCAACATATAAGAACTACACTACTGAGATCCGCGGAGGTAGTGGTCGTCGCCCGTACATCTATCCCAGACCGACAAGTTTAAAAACAAAAACCCCCTTTTGAAAATGTTAGACCCCTTGCGGATTCTATTTATTTATCCATCTGACCTTTAGAAGATTTTGAGTGCTATTGTTGCCAACCTAGACCTCTGATACCAAATTGTAACACCCCAAGTTTTGGGAACTCGAAGCGCTACGGGCTAAGACCGCACAATAGGTCCCAACCCTCAGAGTAGCAGCATCACAACGGGTCTTACAACAAGGCACATACGAATGAAAACCAAAACTCAATATAAAAACCAAAGGTTTAAACAAAAGAAAGCATAAAAGACTCGCAACCAAGTTCAAAACAAAAGGGAAAGCAACAACAGAAACATAAACCCGATCCCGTCCTATAATGCACGGGAACCCCGGCTGACCACACCATCAAGATGACTCAGCAACATCCTGAACCTGCGGAACATCTACAACGACGGTATAAACCGTTAGCTAACATTCTAGATACTAGCAACAACGTAAAGGCACAAACGCACATAAGGTAAAGAAAACACATAGCATCCTTGCACACAATCGGTTATCATCTTTCTTAAAGTTATCCATTACTAATTCAACTACTTTTGTCACACGAGAATCTCCCAAAACTCGCCTCCGCTTTCGTCTACCAATAGGAATAGATCAGTACTATCCGTTACCTATGGGTCTGGGTTGCAAGAGCATATTCTAGTCTCTTGTAGAACTAGACAAGTGGTCACCGCCCGTTATCATACACTTGGGCCAATTAAGGTTGTATAGGGTGAATCCTATTGTAGTTATCCGTTATAAACATGATAAACAACACAAACAAGCCAATACAATCCAACTAATACACGGAATGAAGCTAAGTAAGTACAAAGAACTTACCTCACACGAATGTAAACACAACTTAGCAACAACTCAAGAACGACTCCGTTTCCCCCAGGAAAGGAGCAAGGGAAAGCTTGTTCACACAAGCATCACGAATCAGGAAAGAAACGATTGCTAGAAGTCTATAACTTCTGGTCTCAATGATCTTTAAGAGATCTCCACAAGCTAAGGGCTCAACCCTAGTCTTACAACAACTCATGAAACAAGGAACATCCATAAGGATCAAGGAAAGGAACGAGGAAAGCAAGGAAGGAAGCAACTCATAAGAACATGAGTTATTGTAGAGGAAACCATAGGGGCGGATGGAAAAAGCGCAGGGGCGGCAACACGCAGGGGCGGGGATGTGCAGGCGCGAGGGCGGCTGTGTGACAGAAAGCGTTGTCGGGCTTCTCTTCAACAAAACTCACAGCAAGGGCAACCAAAGCTCGAACCTTTGACTCCAACACGTCAAGAGTCAACTCCAAAGAGCCTAAGAACAACGATACATCAACAACGAGAAGCTAACAAGAATCAAGGTTCAAACTAGATTCTTGGAGAAGAAGAAAAGGAGAGAAGAAGAAGGAAACGAAAAGAAAGAATGAAGCATGCTGCATCACAAGAACGTAAGGAAGAACAGAGAATGATAAACTTACACGTTCAGAAAGATCACATAGAAGCAAGGAAATGGATGCAGCTCTTCTCAGGGTTGAAGACGAATGCAAGAAACGGGACAAAGGAGGAAAAGGCGGGAATGTACAGAGATGGGCTGGGAAGATAGAAGGAAGGACGTTCAGGGTAAAGAATAAGATAAGGAAACCGGCCCATAAGATAGAAGATCGGATATTCCATCTATGGAAGGAAGATAAAACAAACGAAAACAGATCGACGTGATCTGTCGTAAATCCGTAGGGGGCGGCCTTCTTCATTGCGGGCGCGGTGAAGGCAGAAACTGGGGTCTTACATATATATTGTGTATTGTAGTTATTTTATATAGTATGCTTAGTCATTTACAATCATTCATAAGTACTCAAAGTTTATATTTGTGTTTTATATTTACACGTGCATTAATACTCGACATATTAGAATTCTCTTTTTTGTTTTAACTTTCATAGGATGTATACGCTCAATCTAGTTATGGAATGTTGGCTCTAAATTTTGAAAGCTTAGATATCATTTTTATTCGTTGTTGATTTTAGGTTAAATTTTAAGTACTTTTGATGCTTCAACTACTACAGAAATAGTATTTAATCCCGGTCAAATTTATCCCGAATATGTGTTGATATAGCTCCGGGCTTCAAAGTGGTGTGATATTAGGTCAAATATCTCGGACTTAAAAAATCCGTCTGAGATATTAGGGTGCGCCAAGAGGTGCTACTTTACCCGTCTAATATCCCGTGTATACAAATATATACCAAGGATATTAGAGATTCAAATATCAATGATATATTCATATACAAGCCTGGGATATTAGATAATTATAGGTCCGGGATATATGCTTTTTTAACCCGATATTGCAATTTTCCAATAACCGCCTTCTACACTAACATACAATACAATTTGCAAAAACATTCATTCATCCTTCACACAAATTATCGCATAAACATCAACTTACATTAAATTTAAGATCAAGTTTGGCATAGCTAACTAGACCAAAATGAAAACGTACAACAACACATGCACATGTACTACAAAATAAGTGTTTGATGTAAGACCCGAGGTCTTAGGGACGTTGTCTCCATGCCAACCATGCTCGCGCAGAAAACTTCCAGGAGGTCACCCATCCTGAAATTTCTCCCGCACGAGCACGCTTAACTCCAGAGTTATTTGTCCTCACTCTACAACTGGAAAAGAAGAATTCTTGTTGACATGGGTAGCAACCATCCTTATAAGTCAATCACAAATCCCCATTCAAATGATGCGGGATGCCAATTTTTACGGGATGTTACAATCTCCCCCACTTAAACTCCTGACGTCCACGTCAGGCCAAGGACCGTCCACTGAGCCGAGTGACCACCTACTAGGGCAAGCACACTCGTAACTCAGGGTTAGCTCTAATACCATCTGTAAGACTCGAGGTCTTAGGGACGTTGTCTCCATGACAACCATGCTCGCGCAGAAAACTTCCCAGGAGGTCACCCATCCTGAAATTTCTCCTGCACGAGCACACTTAACTCCAAAGTTATTTGTCCTCACTCTACAACTGGAAAAGAAGAATTCTTGTTGATATGGGTAGCAACCATCCTTATAATTCAATCACAAATCCCCATTCAAATGATGCGGGATGCCAATTTTTATGGGATGTTACATTTGAAAACAATACCATATGCTTTAGCAGCAACCAAGCTAACTTTCTACAATGATAACATTTAGCAAACTTTAACATTAAAAAAAGCCTAGAACTATGGAAAATGTTGAGCCTGCATCACCAACAGTAGCAGTCGTCAACAAGTGAGAAATGTCGAGCCTCCATCAGGTGAAAACCGAATATAACACTTGAGCAAATGATATTACATCAGGTGAAAACCAAACATAATGTTGACTTCCGTAAATTGTAGAGCTAAAATCAAATCCACTGCCAACTTTACCTTGGGCAATACAATAAGAAGTTTGAGCTATATTATGCACCAAGTTCAAGTCTTTGTTTCCGCTAGTTGATGTCAAAAGATTAAAAAACGCCAAGATACTGAAGCAATGCAGCAACTACAACAGTTGTCATTGCAGCAGATGAGCCTAACCTATTTTTCGCAAATTTAGGCTTAGAGTTTTCAAGTTCCATTAACAGAAGTTTGAACAAGGCTCGCGGCCTCCAACATGAATAATTAACAATAAGATAATGGACAATAAAAGCACTAACCACAATCAAAGTTTGCAAGTCCCATTAACAGAAGAACACTGAGGATTTAACAAATTTTAAATGCCAAGTATCCATCAAATAATTATGCTATATTATTGAAATACGGTAAGCACACCAAGGGAATCAGTTCCAATGAAAAATTTTTTAATTTTTATTTAGGTCAATATGTACAAGGAGAAAACCGGTAAATTCTCGTCTGACTTACAAGACTGAGAAACGAGAACTAGAAGTCATTAATTAACAAGAAACTAGAAAGTAAAAAAAACCCGGTAAATCCTTATTTGACTTGCATACACACAAGCAATTGGTATTAAAAATAGAGACGCGGATTAGACAAAACACACTGATTGACAAACAATGCAGGTTATGCAGCCAAGAACCCATCTATAGCTATCTTGATCTGGAATCAATCCAAAATACATTTAATAAATATTGAAATCAACTAGAGATCTAGAAATTCATTACATGACGTTTCTTATTGTCAATTATTCATTCATACATCAATGTAACTACTATAGGTGTAAATTTGACAATTCAGAACTACTTATTTAGTTTCCTTCCGTAAACTAGGCAAAACTATATTATATAATAATCAAGTTAGAATTTCAAACACAAGCATCCTTTATAGTAACCTCCAACATGAGAGAAAATGGGTAAGCCTCACGGCCTGAATACATGTAGTAACTGAAGGCAATATTTTATCAGTTAAAAGAGAAGAAATCAAACTGTATAAAGAGAATCCACTTTCCATACCATGTTATTATTTTCTATCAATGTTATTATCAAGAGTTAGAAGATAATATGCCATCAATATTCCTAATTTTTTTACAAGATAATCCCAACAAAAAACTCCAAATAACATAAATTATCACGAGGAAGTAAACCATACATTAATCTTCCTATTCCGGACAATAAATACAAGAAAATTACCTGATTCCTGTAAGAATAGAAATCATTTGAACCAAGGATTGTGATATCAAGACTTGTAGGACAAAGTTAAATTTTACACACCAGTTGCAATATGACATACACAAGAGACAAAGAAAAAGTGTGTAGCTATATCACCTCATAAAAGCAATTTATCCAAAACATCCTTCTTGTTCTTGCCAAGTCTTTCATGTACATCAGCTACCACATATTGCACAACTTGTTTTACAAAGGAATTCCTTGCATCTCTAAAAGATTAAGTAGTCGTAACTAATGATGTAAGTAAAGGCATAACCTTTGATTCATAAAGAGACTGAACTGGAAAAAAAATCAAGGAATGAATGAAAAAAGTGTAAGAAAAAATGAAGATCCTAAGGCACTCGATACAACAAATGTTAGTCTAGCATAAAATATACATCGTACAGTCAAAATCAAGAACTAGGTTGAGGAAGGCAAGACATTTCCACTCAATGAGGCCCTCGAACCCTAGGAGATGCAAGAGTAGGTGAATTGTACATTATTTTGTAGATATAAAACTATACATTATACAATCAAAATCATCAATTGATGAAGAACAAGAAGAACAAACATAATAAAGAAAAAGAATACTCAAAATGATTGCAAGTATCAAGGTGAAAGTAGGAACCATGTTGCTCATAGAAGATGCAAATATCCCGGATGTGATAATCCGGAATATTTTGGCTAATTGGAGGGAAAGTGTATCCGCCTAATTTTGGGGTAATTGGTTGATCCAAATATCCCGGATGTGATAATCCGGGATTTAATGTAAGGGAATATATACCGGGCGTGTAACCAAATATCCCGGATTGTTTTTGTCCGGAATATTGACATATACGTTTGGAATTATTAGACGATTAAACATCATGGGCGTGCCGTTTATATCCGGGTTCTTTTCTTAAAACAAAAAACTTATAAAATTTTCAGTGTTTTTGATCATATCTATGCCGGATATTTTAATTATGAGATATTATCCAATGGAATAACAAGTCATTTGTGTAGTAGTGTTCGGATATGATCTTCATAGACAAAAATACATGTAGGTTTAAACAAATGAATCATTATGCCAACTTGGACATTTTGTAAGTTTTTGTATGAAAAGTGTTAAAATGAAATACTATTGTTAAAGTCAATATTTGTAACACTCCGAATCAGCGGGACTCGGAGTCTACATTGGGCTAGGATCTCACAGTGGATCCTGACCCTAGCTTGACAACAAGTTCACTGGACCTTACAACATGACACTGACAGATATAAAAACAAATACATAAAACTGTAAAACTGTGCAATCAAAAGGTAAGACAACACAGCCGAGTATAAAACAACACCCTTACACGGGAGGTAACAAAAGATCATCCTCACGCAAGAGGAAAAGTAAACAACCCAAAAGCCTACAACAACCTATATACAAAACGTCCTCAGCCTGCCACTCTGCTAGATCACCTAGCAGCATGCCTATCCAGTGGGGCATCTACAACATGGTAATAAACCATTAGCTATCCATACACATATATAGAGTAATGCATAAGCACAATCACAATCAAGAAAAGATAAACACATCATCATGCTTCCACACATTTACCCATTTTATCATCTCAATATAATGGTCATTCACTCAAATCGTATATACATAATATATATGAAACTATGTGACATGAGGACCGATACATCCTCGCCTCTGAGCTAGCTAGTCAGCCGTACTAGTATCGGTCACACAATCCGTGTACCCTATGGGAGTGGATTGTGCCCTTCCTGTAAACCGGTATGGCCTGACTCAAGAGAACCTCCCAGACTCCACGGCGGATGAAAGGGAAAGGTTGTCACATCCACGCATACGAGGCAATCTATAAAACATAGGTCGGTATAAACGACATCTCATGCTATCATAGCAACTTATAAATCACACACCACTCATGCAAACACCCAATATATGGACTTACCTCAACCTCGATCACAACTCAACCATGATCACCTCTACACTGGAGGGACAACACAACCTATAAACAGGTTTAAAGAGATATATCGATCTCCTAACAACACAAAGGTCAAACCTAGACCCAAATGGATCCATAGGATCATCCTCAACCCAACTCACAACATAATGAGCCTCAAAAGCCATACAAGGCATAAACCGATCATAACCTCAACCAAACACATCCTCACACCTCTAGCATGATCCTATACTCTCATACTAGGAAAGGAGGGAGCAAAGGCATCCGAAACAAAGCCTAGAAGCACACACACACCTGTAGAACCAAGAGAAGAGCCTTGCTGATGCAGGTGGCGCAGGGGCGGCTCACCAGTGGCGCAGGGGCGGCTCACCAATGGCGCAGGGGTGGCTCACATGTGGCACATGGGTGGCTACAAGATGGCGCAGGGGCGGCTGGAGAGCAGAAGACACCACCTTAGCCATTTCTTCATTTCTTCCTTCGATCCTTTACTCTTTCTTCACTCCAACAACAACATACATATATAACATACATATATATACATCAACACAAGCCAAACATGGCTGGAACAAGATTTAATCCTAAAGAGTCTATGCTAGACTAAGGAAAGGAAGGGAAAGAGACAAGAAGATGAAAAGAAGAAGAAGGAAGGGATGGAAGCCATGAAAGCTTACCAATCTAAAGATCCAGAAGCTCAACACAACACCAAACGTCCTCAAGCTGGCTCACAAGGCTCATCAACCACAAACATCATCAAAGCCAAGCAAAAGCTCTCCAACTCACACACAAACTCAAAGAAGATCAAGCAAGGGATGAAGTACATAAAGGAGGTAAAAAGGGTAAAGCACGGGTCAAAGGGTCAAAGAAGACGGCTGCAGCACACAGAGCCGTAGGGGCGGCCCAGGCAAACCGTAGGGGCGGTTCCAAGGTAACACAGGGGCGGTCCAGGCTAATCCCTGACCCTCTGCTCACTCTTTCAGCAACTCAACAACTAGGCTCTTACATCTCACCCCCCTAAAAACAAGTTTCGTCCCGAAACTTGCAAGATCCCAAAACCTCTCGGACCTATAAGCCGAGGTATAACTCTCTCTCTATCGGAGGTATCATATCTCCGCTCATAAGGTCAGAACCTATACAAATCTATAACCTCAAGCATCAACATGGAGGAATCATCAACTCCAGAAAACAGGGCCATAACGCTACCCAAAGGCGTAGAGGAATCACATCTCTCGCCATACCACATCACAAGGCATAGATGAAGCACATCTCTAGCCAAAACATAAACATATATATCGCATGGAGGAATCCCATCTCCACTGAAACTATGTCCATCAAGGTAGCATGGAGGAAAGAACCATCTCTAGCTGAATCCTAACAACTCAGATAGCATGGAGGAAAGAACCATCTCCAGCTATAAACATGTATCATACTCAAATAGCATGGAGGGAATAATCATCTCCAGCTATAAACATACATCATGCTAGCATAGCAAGATTTAATAAGATCATAAAGCACATCATAACTAGCATGGAGTAAACACATCAAAGCATATAATCACATACTCACCAAGATAGCACTAAGATCAACTCATCGACCCTAGGTGCATCTATCTCGGCATAAAACTCTGGATAATTCCTCTGGATACTATCCTCAGTCTCCCATGTAGCCTCCTCAGGTCCACGTCTCGACCACTGTATCCTCATCATAGGAATGTCCTTCGAACGCATGCGTCTCACACCTAGCTCTAGGACTACAATAGGATGCTCAGCAAAGGTATGGTCTGGCTCTACCACCAAATCATCATAACTCACAATGTGCCTCGGATCTGGTATGTACTCTCAGCTGAGACACATGAAACACAAGTTGAACACCCTCTAACCTCGGAGGCAAAGCTACAGTATCTCAAAAGGACCGACATATCGGGGACTCAACTTCCCCTTTATGCCAAAACGTATGACGCCACGCGTCGGAGATACTCTCAACCAGACATGAGCTCCTACTCTGAACTCTAGAGGCCGACGCCTCTTCTCTGCATATGACTTCTAGCGACTTTGTGCAACCAGCATCCTCTCTCTAATCAGCGCTACTCGAGCCCTATCATCTTGAATCTGTTCTGGCGCTATCCCACTGATACTGCTAGGCTCATCCCAGTATAAAGGTGTATGGTACCTACGTCCATACAGTGCCTCATAAGGAGTCATCCCAATAGATGTCTGTCAACTGTTGTTGTATGAGAACTCAACGAGTGGGAGGTAATCAGACCATCCCTGTTCCCAATCCAACACACAAGCTCGCAGCATATCCTTCAAAGTTTAGATGGTCCTCTCAGACTGACCATCGGTCTGGGGGTGAAACGCAGTCGTGAAGTGTAGACTCGTCCCCAAAGTAGTCTGAATCTGCTACCAAAACCTTGAGGTAAATCGTCCATCTCGATAAGAGACGATCGTCCTCGGTACACCATGTAGTCTCACTATCTGTCTAGTGTACTCCTCAGCCAATCTACTCACTGGCCACGTCTCTCTGATAGGAATGAAACGTGTCGTCTTCGTCAATCTATCAACCACAACCCAGATAGCATCAAAACTCCTACTAGGCCTCAATCTAGTCACAACGTCCATGGAGACGTCCTCCCACTTCCACTGTGGGACTGGCAGTGGATGAAGCTCACCTCCAGGTCTGCAATGCTCGATCTTGACCTGCTGACAGGTCGCACATTGAGCCACAAATCTGGCTACATCGGGCTTCAATCCTACCCACCAATATGAACGTCTCACATCATGGTACATCTTACTCATACCTGGATGTACAAAGTAAGGTGTAAAGTGAGCCTCTTGTAAGATCCTTTGTCTCAACTCTGCATCGGCAGGAACACAAATGCGATCATGTCACCTCATCACTCCATCAGCTGCAATAGAAAGTTGTGGTGCCTCACCACGTAACATCCTCTCTCTGATCCTTATCAAGGTCGGGCAGGTCCCCTTCTTCTGTTGGATCTCATCCAACAGACCATGTAAAACCTCTAAAGAATATATATGGGCATCCTCATCAGGAAACTGGATGTCCAACTCTAGCCAAGCTAGATCCCTTTGAAGCTGAGGCCGAACTGCCAATCTGGCAATCGCCTTCTCACGAGGTGTCTTACTGCTCAAGGCGTCAGCAACAACATTCGCCTTTCCAAGATGATACAAAATCTCAAGGTCAAAGTCCTTGATCAACTCAAGCCATCGACGTAGGCGGTTGTTCAACTCCCGCTGCGTGAAAAAATAATTCAGACTCTTATGGTCTGTGAAGATCTGACATGTAACACCATACAGGTAATGTCTCCAGATCTTCAAAGCATGAACTACCACTGCCAACTCCAGATCATGAGTCGGTTAGTTCTCCTCATACGTCTTCAGCTGTCTAGCCGCATAAGCAATCACTTTGCCTCTCTGTATCAACACACATCCCAAGCCTAGCTTGGATGCATCACTGTAAACCACAAAGTCAACGGAACCCTCTGTTTGTGCTAGGACAGGAGCAGAAGTCAAACGCCTCTTCAACTCCTCAAAACTCTGAGCACATTGGTTGGTCCACACAAACCTGGTAGTCTTCCTCAGAAGACTCGTCAGTGGATGGGAAATCACAGAAAATCCCTCCACAAAGCGTCTGTAATAACCGGCTAGGCCAAGAAAGCTACGCACTTTCTTGACGTTCGTCGGTGTCGTCCATGCAGCAACAAACTCAATCTTCGCCGGGTCAACCATAATCCCATCGGCGGAGACGATGTGTCTAAGGAAAGCAACCTTAGACATCCAGAACTCACACTTAGAGAGCTTAGCATACAGTTCTCTATCCCTCAGAATCTGCAAAACCGTCCTCAGATGACCGGCATGCTCCTCTCTGCTGGGAGAGTATACCAAAATGTCGTTAATGAAGACCACCACAAACTGATCCAGGAAGTCGATGAATATACTGTTCATCAACTCCATGAAAACTGATGGGGTATTCGTCAGCCCGAATGACATCACTAAAAACTCATAGTGTCCATACCGGGTACGAAATACCGTCCTGTGTACATCCTACTCTCTCACCCTAAGCTGGTGATAACCTGAACGCACGTCAATCCGGGAGAAAACTATAGCTCCTTGAAGCTGATCAAGTAGATCATCAGTACGAGGCAATAAATACCTGTTCTTGATGGTCACCTTGTTCAGCTCTCTGTAATCTATACATAACCTCAAAGATCCGTCCTTCATCCGCACGAAGAGGACAGGTGCATCCAATGGTGAAACGCTAGGGCGTATGAAGCCCTTCTCAGCCAACTCCTCGAGTTGCTTCTTTAGCTCCAACATCTCGACAGGTACCATACAGTATGGGGCCTTCTAGATGGGTCTCGTACCAGGCTCTAACTCTATGCTGAAGTCCACACTCTTCTGAGGTGGAAAGCTCGACGACTCAACAAATACGTCTGCAAACTCGCAGACCACTGGAATGTCCTCCAAAGCTGGACTCTCTCCATCCTTCATGGCGTAACACCAGAAGGCATCACATCCCTGTGCAATCAGTCTAGCTGCTCGTACAGTATTGATGACAGAACTTGTCTTCCCAAGGTCCCAACCTCGGAAGACCTCAATCTGACCAACCTCAGTAGAGACTATAATAGTCTATCTACCCACATCCAAAACTGCATGGTGTCTACGCATCCAATCCATACCTAATATGAATTCTTCATGCATCAATGGCATGACTAAAAAGTCAACAAGTAAAACACGAGTCCCTAAACGAAGGGGACAACTACGTATCTCACGGGTACCTCTGACCCGACAACCATCAGGTAACCCTATAGTAAAGGGTATCCCCTCTATGGTAGCTAAACTCAAGCACTCAACACATGTATCAGAAATAAATGAATGTGTAGCACCAGTATCAAACAAGACTCTAACAGGTAAATCATGAAGCAGAATAGTACTTGTAGCAGCCGGTGCAGGTAGATCCTCTGCACTCCTCAACTCAAAAGCTCGCCCTCGGGCTCCTCTGGCATCACTGGTGCCAACATCTCTACCTCTACCTCTACTCGCACCTGGAGCAAAACACTTAGTAGATGGACACTCTGGGACTCTTTGTTGTCCCTGTGTCTGTAATAGCTAGGATTTCCGAATTCTAATTAATGTTGATTAACTTAATCGTTTACAGTAATTGACATATAAATCGCAAAGATTTCGCAAGTGATGAGTATGAGTCACAACGTTATGTTCCTAGCGTAATTTTGGACGTTTGGGAAAATTTTTACTTTTTCCCCGGGTAATCATTTTTACCCTCCGGTGTTATTTGGAGCATTTGGGAGTTCCAATTAATAAAAATTCAGTTGAGAGAAATGATCAGGACATCACATATATCCTAGATATGAAATAACATGGAGAGGCAAAACGGACAAAAAAGTCGCTATTTTGTTTCTTAACGGCTAAGAAAGACGGATTAGGAATACACGTTTTCCGATGCAGTTGTGGAATAATTATCCCTACAATATTCCAGATTTAATATTCCAATCTCGAGAAGTTTGGAGAAGGAGGTTCGACCCGCCTTTGGATCGGTTAAATGATAATTATCGACTTCGCTAAAGGATAATTATCGTCTTCACTATAAATAGCGGAAAATCCTTTATTAATTCATTTCCTTTCACGTTTCCTCGTAAAAGCTCTGATTTCTCTCAACCTTTAAACTCAAATCTACTCTTCTTTTCGAATCCGATTTCAATTCCGTTTGAGTTTCTGGATTCCTCTCTTCATTCTCTTCATATCGGTACAGAGTTTCTGCATTTCCGAGCAGATGAAGGGTTGGTCGAGCATATATGTCACTAGGCAGGTTCCGTCGCTCAGATTCCGGTGAATTTGATGTTGTCCATGCGTAGCCTGCGTCGTTGTGATTCCGAATCTTCTTTCAGATCGTTAATCGGGTTAGTAACGAATAAGTTATGAATTTATTCGTTTTCCGTACTGCGATTTGGCCTAAATTGACTTTAGGCTTGTCAAAATGGATAATTAGAAACTCCATTATGGTCGTTATATTATTCCGGTGATTATGGGTTGTTTGTTTGATGAAATCTGATGACAGGGGGTTTAGAAATTGCCTGCGGGCAAAACGTTATTATGGAAAAATCTAATTAATTAATTAAAGGTTAATTAATTAAATTAGGATTAGAATTGAGATTGAGGAATGTTGATTAGATACTACCTTGAGATCTGAGGAATTGTGAGTTATGCTGAGATATTGAGGTTTAGTTGGTTGTGAGGCTTATAGATTGAGTATGATCCTCATGGATCCCTTTGGGTCTAGGTGTGACCCCTTTGATGAATAGAGTTTGATATATCTTTATGCCTTGTTATTAGGCAGTGCCCCTCTCTCAGGATTGGAGGTTATTGTGGTTGAGCTGAGTACGAGGTTGAGGTAAGTCTGTAGGACTTACTTAGCTACCATCCCTATATTGGGTGTTTGCATGAGTGGTGTGTGTGTTATATGTTTGCTATGATAGCATGAGATATCGTTTATACTGACCTATGTTTTTATTAACTGCCCCGTTGCGTGACTGTGATAACCCTTCCCTTTCATCCTGCCATGGAGTCTGGGAGGTTCTCTGACGTCAGGCCAGACTGGTTTACAAGAAGGGCGCAATCCACTCCCATAGGGTACACGGGTTGTGTGACCGATACTCGTACAGTTGGATATAGCACTCAAAGGCGAGGATGTATCGGTCCTCGTGTCACATACTTTCATCTATCAATATATATACGATTTGAGTGAATGACTATCATATAAAGATGATAAAATGGGTAAATGTGTGATAACATGTTGATGTGTTTATCTTTCATGATTGTGCTTGTGCTTATGCATTACCTTATATATGTATGGTTAGCTAACGGTTTCATACCGTATTGTAGATGTTTGCAGGATAGGCGCTACTAGGTGATCTGGCAGGGTGACAGGCCGAGGACTCTCGTACATTAGGTGGTCGGTTTTGGGGTTGTTTATGATTTCCCTCCTGCGTGAGGATGATGTCTTGTTTTCCCTCCTGTGTGAGGATGTCGTTTCATACTCGGCTATGTTGTTGTTTACCTTTGGTTATACAGTTTATACAGTTTTATGTATTTGTTTTTATATCTGTCGGTGTCATGTTGTAAGGTCCAGTGAACTTATTGTCAGGCTAGGGTCAGGATCCATTGTGAGATCCTAGCCCAATGTGGCACTCCGAGTCCCGCGGATTCGGGGTGTTACAGTGTCTGTTGCTGAGGTGTCCTCTGACCACTTCCTACTACACTGGCAGGGGAAGAACCCTGCTCAGATACAACTCCACCTTGCCTACAGAAGGCAGCTCGATGTCCCTATCTACCACAGGTAAAGGAAGTCATAACTGGTCTGGGACAAGCTGGCCTCAGATGGCCAAGGTCACCACAGTTGTAACACTGACATCCCTTATATGTAATCTGTGTAGACGAGGGGTAACTTTGACGTCTCTGGTCTCGCCTAGAACCAGATGCTTCTCCAACTCCACTGGTCTGTCGAGTGTGCTGCCTCTTCTCAGGCCGTCCCGTCTGAGAAGCTCTTTTCTGACTGGCTCGCTCCTTCTCAAAAGCAGAAGCCCGATCCTGATAATCAGCTAGGGACTCGCAATGGAATCCCGCCATGTATGAACGCGTGCTCTCTCTCAGATGATGAAAGAACAGATACACATGTTGGTCCTCAAATGGTGCAGCTAGACCCAGTAAAGCTAACTTAGTCTGGAAGCGGTGAATGGCGTCTGTAATAGGCACGTCCTCAAAGCTAGCCTCCACAAAATCTTGCAGCTTCTCCCTCCTTAGTGAGGCAAGGCAGAACTGCTCTCGAATCATGCGCCTCATGTGGTCATAACTGGTGGCTCTGGTCCGTACAGTCCTCCACCACTGGTGTGCGAGGTCACGGAATAGAGACTGGACTAGTTCTATCCGTTTGTCCTCAGGACATCTGATAGACTCTAAAGTTGAGTCTACATGCCCTATCCACACCTCGGTCTCTAAACCAATCTCTCCTGAGAAGTGTGGCACTCCTTGTTGATGAAATGCCTTTAATCAGGCATCTGGTTGAAGCCCTCTGGTCTCTACTGGGACTAGAACTGGCTCCACAACACGTGCAGGTGCAACTGGCACCTGTGTCGCTCCCTAAGATCTCTCAGAAGATCCCTCATGAACTGGTAAATTTGGGGCCCGTCTGCCAGCCATGATATCCTCCTCAAAACGTCGGAGGTACTCTTTGAACTCCGGTCCTCCCATGGAGACACGGTCAGCGTCATCAGACTGAGCTCGATGTGAGTGATGTCTCCTAGATCCACCGCTCATCGTCTCTGGAACAACGCTCTCTGCAACCTCCTCGTGTATCTCCTCCACCACTGGTGGATCAGCAGCGGGAACTGGTCCCTTACCTACCACATCCGGAGGACAGGGTGGTCTACCTCTACCTCTGCCTACAGCAGCAGTAGCTCTAGTCCGAGCCATCTGCGGGGTATGCCCACCAAACTTATAAGGCTCTCTCTCTCTCTCTATCTCTCTCTCTCTCTCTCTCTCTCTCTCTCTCTCTCTATATATATATATATATATATATATATATATATATACTCAACACATACATAATCCATAGTACATATATACATATCTATATTACAGAGATCCATAGCAGGAGTGGCGTCTTCTCGTACACAAAACCATGTTTAAAACCAAAATCTTTTGAAAACGTCAGACCCCATGTGAGTTCTGTTTATTTTACCTATCAAGACTCATTGCAAGTAGCAAGTGCCATTGTTGTCAACCTAATGCTCTGATACCAACTCTGTAACACCCCGAATCCGCGGGACTCGGAGTGCTACATTGGGCTAGGATCTCACAATGTATCATGACCCTAGCCTGACAACAAGTTCACTGGACCTTACAACATGGCACTGACAGATATAAAAACAAATACATAAAACTGTAAATTGTACAACCAAAAGGTAAGACAACACAGCCGAGTATAAAACACAACACCCTCACACAAGAGGTAACAAAAGATCATACTCACGTAGGAGGGAAAGGTAAACAACCCAAAAGCCTACAACAACCTATGTATGAGACGTCCTCGGCCTGCCACTCTGCTAGATCACCCAGCAGTATGCCTATCCTGTGGGGCATCTACAACATGGTAATAAACCATTAGCTATCCATACAAATATATAGAGTAATGCATAAGCACAATCACAATCAAGGAAAGATAAACACATCAGCAAGCTTCCACATATTTACCCATTTTATCATCTCAATATAATGGTCATTCACTCAAATCGTATATACATAATATATATGAAACTATGTGACACGAGGACCGATACATCCTCGCGTTTGAGCCTGCTAGCCAGCCGTACTAGTATCGGTCACACAATCCGTGTGCCCTATGGGAGTGGATTGCGCCCTTCCTGTAAACCGGTCTGGCCTGACTCAAGAGAACCTCCCAGACTCCACGGCGGGAAGAAAGGGAAAGGTTATCACTGCCACGCATACGGGGCAATCAATAAAACATAGGTCGGTATAAACGACATCTCATGCTATAATAGCAACATATAAATCACACACCACTCATGCAAACACCCAATATAAAGATGGTAGCTAAGTAAGTCCTATGGACTTACCTCAACCTCGATCACAACTCAACCACGATCACCTCTACACTGGAGGGACAACACAACCTATAAATAGGTATAAAGAGATATATCAATCTCCTAACAACACAAAGGTCACACCTAGACCCAAAGGGGTCCATAGGATCATCCTCAACCCAACTCACAACCTAATGAGCCTCAAAAGCCATACAAGGCATAAACTGATCATAACCTCAATCAAACACGTCCTCACACCTCTAGCATGATCCTATACTCTCATACTAGGAAAGGAGGGAGTAAAGGCATCCTAAGGAAATCCTAGAAGCACACACACACCTGCAGAACCAAGAGAAGAGCCTTGCTGATGTAGGAGGCACAGGGGCGGCTCACCAGTGGCACAGGGGCGGCTCACAGGTGACGCAGGGACAGCTGCAAGATGGCGCAGGAGCGGTTGGACAGCAAAAGACACCACCTTAGCCCTTTCTTCACTTCTTCCTTCGATTCTTTACTCTTTCTTCACTCCAACAGCAACATACATATATAACATACATATACATACATCAACACAAGCCAAACATGGCTGGAACAAGAACCAATCCTAAAGAGTCTATGCTAGACTAAGGAAAGGAAGGGAAAGAGATAAGAAGATGAAAAGAAGAAGAAGGAAGGGCTGGAAGCCATGAAAGCTTACCAAACTAAAGATCTAGAACGTCAACACAACACCAAACGTCCTCAAGCTGGCTCACAAGGCTCGGCAACCACAAACATCATCAAAGACAAGCAAAAGCTCTCCAACTCACACACAAACTCAAAGAAGATCAAGCAAGGATGATCCAAGGAGAAGAGAGAAGAAGATGTACGTATGGAGAGAGAGATAGAGCTGAGAATGGTAACCCTCATTAGGAGGTAAGGAATGAAGTATATAAAGGAGGTAAAAAGGGTAAAGCACGGGTCAAAGGGTCAAAGAAGACGGCTGCAGCACACAGAGCCGCAGGGCGGACTTTGTGAGCCGTAGGGGCGGCCCAGGCAAATCGCAGGGGCGGTTCCAGGGTCACGCAGGGGCGGTCCAGGCTATTTCCTAGCCCTCTGCTCGCTCTCTCAGCAACTCAGCAACTAGGCTCTTACAGTATTAGGGTTGTTTATACTGGATAAGAACTTAAAGATAAAATTGGACACACCTTACCAATATATGTGTTGATGGTTGATATGTGTTACGCTCAGGATGTGTGTGATACGCAATAGGTTTTAAATTTATACTCGTTATATTTCTCCTAACTCCTAGCGAACCAGCAGTGTACGGGACGTTTGTAGTAGGGATAGTATTCCGAGGTCGAATACAAAGACTAAGGTGAGATTGATTCGATTTATGATTAAGTTTAGTGAAGATCTAGGTTAAGAAAAGAAAAGGGAATAAAGAAACGAAAATCTCAAATGTTTTTGGTTGGTTTTTAGACAATCAATCAAGGATCACACATCATGCAAAGTAAACAATCAACTGAACTAACAAATCAACGCAAACAAATAAGCTAAAATGAGGTGTGAATCAAGGAGAGAAAAGTGGATTCTAGGGGTTGGAAGTTCCGGTTATGGCATAGGACTCAAGCTATCTAATCATGCCTTGGATTAACTATGATATGTTGGGAGTGAGTGTTTCTAGATTGGGATCAATCATCGGGTAGATCTCATGGTCCACTAGTCCGTCCCTAAGGTCTCATCACCGGGTAAGTCTCTAAGAACCTAAGGGATGGAATTCTACACAAACCGGATTGTCACCTAGGGATCTAACCTATCCTCACCGGGTAAGTCTCGAAAGGGTTAGTCCTAAACAACTATCCTAGCACACTTAGTCCAATGGCGGCTTATGAGGCTCACCACTACCTAGGGTTTGTCATCTTTGAAATATAACACTTAGTTGCTAACACTAGGTCACCCTAGGGTAGATTTAACTCAACAAACACTAGGATTTCAACATTCTAACAATCTAAAGCTAGATCCATCGAACCAAGGAGAATCACGGGCTGTTCTACCAAGTCCACGGCCGTGGTCTGGCAAGAACAAACCGTGGACTCCAACAGAGGCTACGTTCAAGTAAGTGACTCATCCAAGGGCAATTATAAGTCCATCCTATCATAGTCCTAGCCATAACCATCCTTTCCTTACCCTAGAATCGCATCTATTTAGCCTACAACATGCATCATAACAATCGAAATCATCAAGCATAAAATCATAGCTTCCATTTGCAAGATAATGAAGAGAAAGAGATGAACAAGTGAAGTAAACAAAACCAAGCTGAAAGTAAGATTAAAATGACTCACAACCCTTCTAAAAGAAGGTTTAGATGGTTCATACAACTCTAGAAATCGATTCCGAAATTCTTCACTACAAAAGCTATCAAAGTGCTAGCAATGGTGTGTTCTTCTCCTTCCTCTCCAATGGAGCTCTTCTCCTCCAATGGTAGCTTTCCTCCTTGAGAGAATCTTCTTGTTGAGAGAGTATTTTGATTGGATGATAGTGGATAATGGAGAGCTGCTCCAAGATGCCCTCTCTCAGCAATGCAGGACCACTTTTATACTCCCACCATGCTAGAGAAGGCCAAGAGATCGTGGCACAGCTGTCACAACCGTCTGGCAAAAACCACGGTTGGTTCCACGGCCGTGGAAGTGCCAGTGAACCGTGGTTTGGTGCTTCAATGTTGCCTTGGTTCATTAAGCTTTGATTTGGTGCATGGCTTGTGTTGGCAAGTTTCCATGAGTCCTCCTTATCCCTTAGCTTGCATCCTAATGAGTCCGAGGGTGTGTCATCTTGATAAACGATCCTCAAACGTATCGTTTAAGCTCCTAAATCTCCCAAAATACCTACAAAGCAATGCAAAAGTTCGTGCAGACGTCTATCTCGACAAAATACGTGAATTGAGTGCAAACATCGTGAACTAGTGCTAAAACATGCATGAATGAGTGAGAAATCTATCTAAATGACTACCTAAACCTAAGTCATAAATCGTGTTATCAAAAATACCACATACTTAAGGTTTGATCGTCCTCGAGCAAATTCTCAACTATAGACTAGAGATGACATGATTTATGCATGCAGAAAAATGGCAAAATCTTTTTGGGCTTGTGCTTCTAGCATTGGATCACCTTCATAGTCATGTTCATAGCAATGGACAAGCAATCATGCATCAAATGAATGAAGGCATGGAAAGACAATTATACTTAACTCGAAAGCATGCATGAAATGTAAAAATGAAGAAGACAAGATGATCAAGAGCATATCCAATCTAAATTACTAAGTCTTACAAACATGCAAATAGGTCATAAGGTCTTATGAAATAAAAGGCTAAGAAACGTTATGATTAGGTGGGGATTTTTCTAGGCTATGTGATGCTAATCCGGGAATGGAACTAACTCCACAATTTTGTCCTCGATCAAGTTCCCTCAAGTGTATATTTTCTCCATCTTTTCTTTCTTTTCTTTTTCCTTCACTTATTTTTGAGACAATGGCATTGGTGTACAAGAGCCGAAACCTTGGTGATTAGCCATCCTCGGGCTTTTTCTATTTTTTTCGAGGTGCATCCACACCGGGCACACATACCAAAGCTCGTTAGGACTATCGGTTTATTTGACTTTGGCAAGGCACCAACACCCGATTATGCGAAGTGTGCCGAGTTACTTGTCATTTAAACCAACGTCCCCAAACCTATATTTTTGTCTACACTTTCACAACAAATTCAGCATTTTATTCATGACATTCTTTCATCAACATCTTCACCCCACACTTGCTTCTCACACTCATCAACACACTAACATGCTTCTATTCCCGGATGGGTCAAAAGAGGTCAAATTTATATCAATTGAGGTGCTCAAACATCATGATCAAGATGAGAATAAGAGAGAGATGAATTGCCTCATTCATTCCTAGATGGTGTGCAAGAACTAGCATGTAATTTCGACTTTCAATACTCAATCCATTCTAGACAAACATCATGATCACAAATCATTCATGGGATTCAATATAAGTACTTCAAGTCCACATATGCAATTCATCAATTTAACACACAAGGCCATCCATAGCCAATCCACATGACAAGATTCATCATTAGGGTCATATCCAAGCCTAGAAAGCACAAAAATTTTTAAATTTTCTGATTTTTATGGGATTTTCGAAATGAGTATATACAATGCAAGACATGTGAAAATATTAAAATATCCTAGATGCTCATCATGCAAAGGATCATGCAAACCCCACCCCATACTTAGAAACACATTGTCCCCAATGTGGCATTCAAGTAAAGAAGAGTGAAAGAGGGTTCTCACAATGTAAAAATGGTTTGCTTTGGTATTCGGGATTACTCAAGTGGAATTGATGGTGGGTGATCCTATCAACAATGGTAGAGAGCTCTAAGTGTTCATCAAGGCGTCGGGACCCACGCTAGGCACCGCTAGCCGTCCAAGTTCCGTGTCCGCTCCACCCATAATTGATGAGGGGTTCATCATCATCATTCACATGCCATGCAAGGCTTCCATGCTACCAAGATTCAAGCACACACACAAAGCACAAAAACACACAAAAACAGAAAAATCAAAAGCAAAAACAAAAACGAAAAAGGGAAAAACGTTACCAATGGGTTGCCTCCCATCAAGCGCTTCTTTAAGGTCATTAGCTTGACCAAACTCGGGGGCGTCTCATTCAAGGTGAATTGGGGCAATCATATCCACCGGAGCTCCAGGGATATACTTCTTCAACCGGTGCCCATTCACCTTGAAATCTCCACAATGCTCCCCTCCTATCTCAATGGCTCCATGGGGAAAGATCTTCTTCACCACATATGGCCCGGTCCATCTTGATTTTAGCTTCCCAGGGAAGAGCTGCAGCCTTGAGTTGAAGAGAAGGACAAGGTCGCCTTCACTCAACTCCTTCGGGATGAGGCGCTTGTCATGCCACCGTTTGGTCCTCTCCTTGTAGATCCGGGCATTCTCATAAGCATCCAACCGGATCTCCTCAAGAGCATTCATGTCTAGCAACCGCTTCTCACCGGCCTCCTTGAGGTCAAAATTCAACCACCTTATAGCCCAAAATGCTCTATGATCCATTTCTACCGGAAGGTGGCAAGACTTGCCATAGACTAACTTGTAGGGAGTGGTGCCAATGGGTGTTTTGAAGGCGGTTCTATATGCCCACAAGGCATCATCGAGCTTCATAGCTCAATCCTTTCTCGACCTAGAGACCGTCTTCTCAAGGATTCCCTTTATCTCCCGGTTGGAGATCTCCACTTGGCCACTAGTTTGGGGATGGTAAGGTGTTGCCACCTTATGAGTCACCCCATACTTAGCCAAAAGTGCCCCAAAATTCCTATTGGTGAAATGCTTCCCTCCATCACTTATGATCACCCTTGGTGTTCCAAACCTAGGAAAGATCACTCGGTTGAAGAACCGCACCACAACCTTGGCATCATTTGTAGGAGAGGCGATTGCCTCCACCCATCCTGAAACATAGTCAACCGCCAATAGGATGTAGAGGTTACCACATGAAGAAGGGAATGGTCCCATGAAGTCCACACCCCACACATCAAATATCTCCACTTCTTGTATGTTGTTCAAGGGCATCTCATTCCTCCTTGAGATGTTGCCCGTCCTTTGGCAAGCATCACAAGCTACCACAAAGCTTTGCACATCCTTGAACAAACTTGGCCAAAAGAAGCCCGATTGCAACACTTTCGCACATGTCTTGTGTGAGCGAGCATGCCCTCCACATGGCAAGGAATGACAATGGCGGATCACACTCTCCATCTCATCCTCCGGTATGTATCTTCTAAACATTCCATCCGGCCCTCTCTTGAACAAAAGTGGTTCACTCCAATAGTAGTGCCTCACATCTTTGAAGAACTTCTTTCTTTGGGCATATGTCAATCCGGGAGGAACTTCCTCACACACTAGATAGTTCACAATGTCGGCATACCATGGCTCACTTCCTCTAGACACTTGGAACAAGCACTCCTCTACCATTTGCAATTGCTCATCCCGGAATGAGTCATCAATCGGGATGCCATCTCTCTCAAGTTCTAATGGTGGGAGTGTACTAAGGTGATCCGCCACTGAATTTTCGGACCCCTTCTTGTCCCGGATTTCCAAATCAAACTCTTGAAGAAGAAGGATCCACCAAATCAACCTAGGCTTGACATCCTTCTTGGTAAGTAGATAACGGATCGCAGCATGATCCGTATAAACAATGACCTTCGCTCCAACAAGATATGAGCGGAACTTCTCAAATGCATACACCACCGCTAGCAACTCCTTCTCGGTGGTGGCATAATTGAGTTGGGCATCATCTAGCGTCTAGCTAGCATAATAAATGGCATGTGTACGCCCATCTTTCCTTTGCCCCAAAACAGCCCCAACAGCTACATCACTTGCATCACACATGATCTCAAACGGTAGACTCCAATCCGGAGGTTGCATGATAGGTGCGGAGATCAAGGCATTCTTCAACCTACAAAAAGCCTCAAGGCAATCCTTGGAGAAAACAAACTCAACATCTTTCATTAGTAGGTTAGTAAGAGACTTAGAAATTTTAGAGAAGTCTTGAATAAACCTCCGGTAAAAACCGGCATGCCCTAAGAAACTCCTTACCCCCTTCACCGAGGTAGGTGGTGGCAACTTCTCTATCGTTTCAATCTTGGCCCTATCAACCTCAATGCCACGGTTGGACACCAAGTGTCCTATCACAATACCTTCACTTACCATGAAGTGCCATTTTTCCCAATTTAAGACAAGGTTTGTATCCTCACATCTTTTCAATACTAATGACAAGTTAGCCAAGCAATTATCAAAGGAAGAACCATAAACAGAAAAATGATCCATAAACACTTCCATGATATTTTCAATGTATTCCGAAAAGATAGCCATCATACACCTTTGAAAGGTGGCGGGTGCATTACACAACCCAAATGGCATTCTCCTATATGCAAAATTACCCCATGGACATGTAAAGGTGGTTTTCTCTTGGTCATCGGGGTGGATAGGGATTTGGAAGAATCCGCTATAGCCATCTAAATAGCAAAAATGAGAATGTTGAGCTAACCTCTCTAGCATTTGGTCAATGAAAGGAAGAGGGAAGTGATCTTTCCTAGAGGCCATGTTAAGCTTCCTATAATCAATGCACATCCTCCACCCCGTAACCGTCCTAGTCGGGATTAGTTCATTGTTCTCATTGGTCACTACGGTCATCCCACCCTTCTTAGGAACTACATGAACGGGACTAACCCACTTACTATCCGAGATAGGGTAGATGATTCTCGCATCTAGCAACTTAATGATCTCCTTCTTGACTACCTCTTTCATTATAGGATTCAATCTTCTTTGATGTTCAATAGAGGGTTTATGGTTATCTTCCATCATTAGCTTATGCATGCACAAAGAATGTTTTATGTCAACCAAATCATCAATAGTATAGCCAATGGCTTTCCTATGCAATCTTAGCTCATGCAACAACTTAGCAAGTTCATCATCATTCAAGCATGCATTCACAATCACCGGATATGTAGAATTATCACCAAGAAAAGCATACTTCAAATGAGAGGGTAGGGGTTTGAGTTCAAGTTTAGGTGGACCTTTATCGAGTGGAGACGATCCATATAACGTTGGATGAGATGAATCCAAAGCAAATGAAGACCCACCAAGGCTCTTTGAAGCTTGATCATCAATGAAGGCTGCTTCAAGGGGAATCACGGTCAAGTCCACGGTTCTTGGCACATCCACGGCCGTGGAAGTTTCCAAGCTTGCTCGTTTGAACTTTCTAGAGAGTTCTACGGCCGTGGAAGTTGTTCCACGCCCGTGGTTCCTACAGGTGCTGAGCATGCCTTCGTGATCCTCAAATTCAGCTCTTGTCTCCTTTTCTAGTGCTTCCAAGGCCTTGATTTCTTCATTGCAAGCCTCCTCAACACCTTCTTCCATCAAACTTAAGGTAAGAACCTTCTCCAAGGGGTCCTTGATCAAGATCGAGCTCACAACTTCTCTAGACTCCTCTTGCTCGACTATGTTGAACACATCTTCATCAAGGGTTGGTCCCTTCATCATTGTGGACAACTTGAACTTGATGTTCTCTTCTCCAATGTTGAAGGAGAGAACCCCATTCTTGCAATCCACTAGGCATCCGGAAGTGGCTAGGAAAGGTCTTCCTAAGATGATGGGAACGGGATAGTCCGCCGGAATATCCAAGACAACAAAATCAATTGGCACATAGAATTTCCCAAGTTGCATCGGTATGTCTTCCAATATCCCGACCGGGTGCGTAATAGAGCGGTCCGCCATGTAGAGGGTCATCTTGACCGGTTTTGGCTCTCCTAGCCCAACCTTGTTGCATAGTGCAAGCGGTATGATGCTTACACTTGCCCCAAGATCACAAAGGGCTTCATACTTCACTTCTCCCACTCCAATTGGGACACAAAAGGAACCCGGATCTCTCATCTTAGGAGGCATATCCTCCTTCATTGTTTGGATCAATTCCGAGGACCTCTTTGTCATTCTTATCTCCCCATATTCCTCCAACTTCCTTTTGTTGGAGAGTATCTCCTTCAAGAACTTGCCTTATGCCGGCATACCTAAGATAGCATCCATGAACGGAATATTAATATGCAATTTAGACATTAGTTCAAGGAATTTACCAAAGTGGTTGTCCAAGCGAGCTCTTGCTCGTGATTGAGGGAACGGTAGTGGTGGCTTGTATGGAGGCGGTGCCACATATGTTGGCTCAACATCCTTGCTCTTGCCTCCTTCTTCTTGCAACATCTCTTCTTCTACCACTACTTGCTTTCCCTTAGCATTTTCCTTGGGCAAAGGATCCTTCATGCTCAACCCACTCCTCGTTGTAATGGCCAACACTTGGCCTCTTGGGTTGTCTTCTGTCCTTCCGGGAAGTTTTCCCGGATCTCTATGGGCTTCACCCGCCTTTTGGAACACTTGTGCTTCCAACACCATTTGATCTTTAGAAATGGAAGTCACCGTGCTCTCAAGACCACTCAACCTTCCAAGCAATTGCTCAAACATCATTTCGGTTTTATCCTTTGGAGGTTGAGTAAATCCGGGTGGAGGTTCTTGTGAAGCTTTTGGTGGTGGAGTTGTGCTTGTGGAAGCGGGAGGGTTCAAGGCTCCATCCGGGTTAGAATAAGAGAACCCGGGATGGTTATGGTTGGGCCGGTAATTGTTGAATTGCCGGTTGTTGTTGAAGTTCCTTGGGCCTTGATAGTTGTTGTTGTAATTGCCCCTTCCCATGTAATTCACATCTTCCTCCTTGGAAGACAAATTAGCTTGCACTTGCACTTGAGGAGTTGCTTGGTTCTTCAAGGTTGTAGTACACAACTCCCTCAAAGACTTTAGCTCGTTGTTGATGGCGTCAAGCTTGAAATTGCTCATGGTGACTTCACTCACCTCATATGCTCCCGCCTTTCTCCCTTCACTCTTCCTATGGGAGTACTTCTCAATAACTAGAGCTTGTTTCTCTACAAACTCCCAAGCTTCGTCTACATGTTTTTCCATGAAAGTCCCACCGGAAAGAGATTGGAGCTTGAATTGGCTATCTTCATCAAGTCCTTTAAAGTAGATCTCCAATAGCTCAATTTTTGGTATACCATGGTGTGGACAATCTAGGAGAAGATCTTTAAACCTCTCCCAAGACTTGAACAAACTCTCTCCATCCTTCATCACGAAGGCATTTATCTTCCCTCTTAACTCGGTAGTCTTGGAAGGTGGGAAGAACTTAGTCAAAAACTCGGTTGTCATCTCCTCCCAAGTACCAACTCGTCCTTGTGGAATAGATTGATACCAAGCCAAGGCTTTATCCTTAAGAGAGAAGGAGAAAGCCCTAAGCTTATGGTTGTTGCTCTCCAATCTAGGCGGTCTAAGAGTCTCCATCAAGATCTCATAGTTCATCAAGTGTTGATGAGGAGACTCTCCTTCCATCCCCCCAAATTGATTATGCCGGATCATTTGTAGAACTTGAGGGCGGAGCTCGTAATCATGGGCTGCGGGATCTCCTAAGTTCACACCCGGACGGTATGCTCTTTGTGCCGGATCCATACGTTGCCCTAACGTTTGTGGCTCTTCCATAGCAATGGGCACAACCCGAATATTAACCGCCGCCGGCTGCGGTTGTGGTGGAGGTGGAGGCGGTTGTTGGCGGTTGAGCTCTCTTTGCACAAGAGCTTGCCTAATCTCTTCAATCTCCCTCCTAGTTGCCTCTTGCCTCTCATTGGCAAGTCTCCTTTCATTCTCCAAAGCTTCATCCCTTATCCTAATTTGCTCTAAAGCCTCATCCAATTCAGCTTGGAGATCTCTTCCGGCCATCTCTTTTCCCTTTTTAATGCTCTTAGATCTAGATCTAAGGGTTTTCTCCGGTTCGGGATCGAATGGAGCTAAATCCTTGCCACGAGATCTTCGCATACACCTAAAGAGTAAGAGATGTCCTGAAAAGCAAAGACACAAACCAAAAAGAGATCAAAAGCAACAAGAAAGATCTACACCATAAACAATCACAAAAAGACTCAATCTAGACCTAGTCCCCGGCAACGGCGCCAAAAACTTGTTACGCTCAGGATGTGTGTGATACGCAATAGGTTTTAAATTTATACTCGTTATATTTCTCCTAACTCCTAGCGAACCCGCAGTGTACGGAACGTTTGTAGTAGGGATAGTATTCCGAGGTCGAACACAAAGACTAAGGTGAGATTGATTCGATTTATGATTAAGTTTAGTGAAGATCTAGGTTAAGAAAAGAAAAGGGAATAAAGAAACGAAAATCTCAAATGTTTTTGGTTAGTTTTTAGACGATCAATCAAGGATCACACATCATGCAAAGTAAACAATCAACTGAACTAACAAATCAACGCAAACAAATAAGCTAAAACGAGGTGTGAATCAAGGAGAGAAAAGCGGATTCTAGGGGTTGGAAGTTCCGGTTATGGCATAGGACTCAAGCTATCTAATCATGCCTTGGATTAACTATGATATGTTGGGAGTGAGTGTTTCTAGATTGGGATCAATCATCGGGTAGATCTCATGGTCCACTAGTCCGTCCCTAAGGTCTCATCACCGGGTAAGTCTCTAAGAACCTAAGGGATGGAATTCTACACAAACCGGATTGTCACCTAGGGATCTAACCTATCCTCACCGGGTATGTCTCGAAAGGGTTAGTCCTAAACAACTATCCTAGCACACTTAGTCCAATGGCGGCTTATGAGGCTCACCACTACCTAGGGTTTGTCATCTTTGAAATCTAAGAGTAAGAATCACCGGGTAGGTCTCTTCTAACACTTAGTTGCTAACACTAGGTCACCCTAGGGTAGATTTAACTCAAAAAACACTAGGATTTCAACATTCTAACAGTCTAAAGCTAGATCCATCGAACCAGGGAGAATCACGGGCTGTTCTACCAAGTCCACGGCCGTGGTCTGGCAAGAACAAACCGTGGACTCCAACAGAGGCTACGTTCAAGTAAGTGACTCATCCAAGGGCAATTCTAAGTCCATCCTATCATAGTCCTAGCCATAACCATCCTTTCCTTACCCTAGAATCGCATCTATTTAGCCTACAACATGCATCATAACAATCGAAATCATCAAGCATAAAATCATAGCTTCCATTTGCAAGATAATGAAGAGAAAGAGATGAACAAGTGAAGTAAACAAAACCAAGCTGAAAGTAAGATTAAAATGACTCACAACCCTTCTAAAAGAAGGTTTAGATGGTTCATACAACTCTAGAAATCGATTCCGAAATTCTTCACTACAAAAGCTATCAAAGTGCTAGCAATGGTGTGTTCTTCTCCTTCCTCTCCAATGGAGCTCTTCTCCTCTAATGGTAGCTTTCCTCCTTGAGAGAATCTTCTTGTTGAGAGAGTATTTTGATTGGATGATAGTGGATAATGGAGAGCTGCTCCAAGATGCCCTTTCTCAGCAATGCAGGACCACTTTTATACTCCCACCATGCTAGAGAAGGCCAAGAGATCGTGGCACAGCTGTCACAACCGTCTGGCAAAAACCACGGTTGGTTCCACGGCCGTGGAAGTGCCAGTGAACCGTGGTTTGGTGCTTCAGATTTGCCTTGGTTCATTAAGCTTTGATTTGGTGCATGGCTTGTGTTGGCAAGTTTCCATGAGTCCTCCTTAGCCCTTAGCTTGCATCCTAATGAGTCCGAGGGTGTGTCATCTTGATAAACGATCCTCAAATGTATCATTTAAGCTCCTAAATCTCCCAAAATACCTACAAAGCAATGCAAAAGTCCGTGTAGACGTCTATCTCGACAAAATACGTGAATTGAGTGCAGACGTCGTGAACTAGTGCTAAACCATGCATGAATGAGTGAGAAATCTATCTAAATGACTACCTAAACCTAAGTCATAAATCGTGTTATCAATATGTAAAAAACTTAGATGGACTTTAGTAGTGTTATTGTCTCAATACGACTACCTTAAGTAATTATGAGAGTCTAAAGTAACAATCTTTGATATTTAAATATATCAAGGAATTAAAATTGCTATTTACAGGATATGAATTGAAATTCAATGTAGACAACTTAGTATGCATATATGTATATGATATATACCTAACAATATGAGAGAGGGACTTGACATCCTGGTGACAAGTTTATGACCTAATCATAGATAAAATAATGCATGAACACCAATTGTTAATATAAATAGATATTAGTTGATATAATAAAAGTAGTTCACATTATAAAATAAAATGTCTTTTTCAAATTGTTAATATAAATAGATATTAGTTGATATAATAAAAAAATAAAGTCGTGCATAGCATGTGCTTGGTAAATAGTAATAATAGGGGGGGTTTCAAGGGTATGGACACCAATTAACAAGGTTTGTTACATTGCGACAATGCCAGAATCTTTGGACTCCGGCAGAAGATGTTGAAACCTAATATTTCAACTTTGGCATTTGACAACAACGCCTAAATTCAAAATATATCCGTTGGATTCGAATGTTTCTCAATGTCCATAATTATATCCATTAAATTGGAACGTTTGAGGTTGGATAACATTGTAAATATGATGGTGTTCCAATGTTTGTTCATATCTTATATGTTTCATTTCTCAACCAAAATTTGTTCGGTTTAGTGAAGAGGTTAGAAAGAGAAGAAGAAATTACATTTTCATTCTATGATTCCAAATATAGTATTATTACAATGTTACGTTATGAATGATTAGTTTTTATTAGTTGAATGTTATTTCATGAATGATTATTTATAAACCATAATTTGTTATTAGTATGTAATTATTGAAGAACGATTAATTGTTATAATTAGAATGTTAATTTATGATTGATTAGTTTTTAGCATTAGAATGTAATTGTTGTAAACTTATATCGATTAACATGTATTGATTATATTCAATTAGGGTTACTAGAATATCCGTGTGATTCTGGTATATATTATTCAGCTATGTTTCAACTTTATGGTTTTTTCCATGATAAAGAGAATCTAATGAATTGAGTTTAGTTCATGGCAAGATTAAAGAATATGATGTTAGTAACAAAGACATTATGGTTAAATAGAAGAGGGATATGTGTGTTTTTGTTGATATGCGAACGTTATGGTCAAACTAATACGAAATAAGATATTGATCCCAATATGGAGGAATTAAGTAACAGAGTTAATTGGTCAAGAAATATTGGTTGTCCGTTTGAACGGAAGGGTTCACAAAATGATCACGAGAATTTGACATTGATGAGTGATATGAGAAGTTCACAACCACAACCTTCTTGAGAACATGAAAGGGGCATGCATTTGCCGGTTATTTGACACCAACATAATACCGGAAGGTGAGGCGAGAGCTCGGGTCTAGTATCAAACCTCATGCGAGGTTGATGTCGCAATTTCCGATCTAGATTGATAGTCCTTAAATGAAGAAAATCTCGTTCAGTTCATACAAAATCTCGAGCGAGATTTGGGAAAGAACAGGTCGAGATTTTTGGAAAACTCAAAAAACGGAATAATGAAGGATATGGAAAGATGAGAAGATGAAGATGGAATGATATATGATATGTATAGGAAGATATGAACCAAAATATTCCCGCAAAGAACCTTGACCAATGATGTGTCAAAACCCCTTAACGAAAAGCTTACCTTGCCCCTCACTTCTTTAACTTTACACAAGCCTTCTAAGTAAGACAAGCACAAGGAGGGACTAGTATTGACCAGGAGCACCAACCTTCAAAAAGATTAACACACACAAGCACAATCTAGCAAGGACTTCACAACGATGCAATCAAGGCTCTCTCTTTGTTTGAATAGGATTAAATAAAACACAAACTTCATAAGCAAAGTTGCGAGTTCACACAATATGTGGAAAAATATCAAATCTAATCTCCCTAATAATCTCCCCCTCTAAGGCTATTTATAAGGGAGATCTTTCTATATAAACTAAGAAATATATCTTTTAAAAGAAAATCTAGGAAATATATCTTTAAAAGATAATCTAGGAAAGATATAAAAAATAATCCCAAAGATAGGATCAAAAACTAACAACTACCTTAAAGAATGTTTGAGAGCTTTTAAGGTAAAAAAATATAAAATAAAGTTGCCAAATTTAAAAGATCTTGGCCGGATCTTCAAGCGCGCGTCAGAGACCAAATCTCGGTTGAGCATCTCGGCCGAGATTCCTGTAGTTTGCAGAGATTTATTCTCTGAGGCTCTTTCTTCGTCCTAGCCACCTTCTATGCTTGTTGGCTCTTCTTGGTCGTGGCTTGGCTCTTCTTGGTCGTGGTTTGACTCTTCTATAACAGTCAATAATGTCACCAAAGGATTCCTAAGAGTGAGCAGGGTCTCTTTGAGTTTACATGTTGTTAGCATGCTTGTAACTTCATCTTGAATGGCCTTTGCTCTTGACCTTGTGATTGCTCCTTCCATGATAGAATTTGAAGAAGGTATAGCTGGATTGTCCTTCAATGCCTTAGCCCTTGATCTAGTGATTGGTCATTGAGGTAATGTTGGAAATGGTCCCTCATCATACTCCCCTTCTTCAGAAGGATTCGTCCTCAAATCACCAACAGGCTCATCTCTAGACTCAAAAGGACTTCAGTCACCCACATTAAAAGTAGGACTTACACCATACTTAGTTAGAAGCTCCAAGACATAACCATTTTCACCGACTTTGCACTTCACTCTAAATGATTCATATCCTCTTGGAGAAAACTTAGACTTCTTCTTCTTCGAAAATCGCTCTTTCCTTAGATGCAACCAAACTAGATCTCATGGTTCAAACAACATCTCCTAGCGATTCCGATTTGCCTTTGAGGCTACGGTGTTTCCTTTTTATACTAGCCTTATGCGCATATTTTCATGCAATTCCTTATTGAAGTCCACCTGTTTTCCTGCGATGAAATCCACTCACTCCTCTAAAGGCAACGGTGTAAGTTCAAAAGGAGTCAAAGGATTCACTCCATAGACACACTCAAAAGGCATTAGGTTAACAGATGAATGCAAGGTACAATTGTAAGCAAACTCTACATGTGATAAAACATATTTCCAAGCATTCAAATTATCTTTTAAAACGGCTCTCAAGATAGTAGTCAAAGCCCTGTTAGTAACTTCCGTTTGACCATCCATTTGAGGATGACTAGAAGTTGAAAATAACAAACTTGTACTTAACTTTCTCCAAAGATTCTTCCAAAAGAAACTGAGGAACTTGGCATCTCTATCACTTACAATAGTCCGCGTCACTCCATGCACCCTAACAACTTTCCTAAATAACAAGTTAGCCACATTATAAGCATCATCAGTTTTATGGCAAGCAATAAAGTGAGCCATCTTAAAAAAGCGGTCAACAACCACAAAAATGGAATCTCTTCCCTTCTTAGTCCTTGGTAAACCTACAACAAAGTCCATACTAATATCAAACCATGGTGAAGTAGGTATAGGTAAAGGAGTATACAAACCATAAGGTTTCGACCTTGACTTTGCCTTCAAACAAACAATGCACCTCTTGATCAAATGTTTAACATCTTTAAGCATATGAGGCCAAAAGAAATGTGAATGAAACATATGTAAGTCTTATCTCTTCCAAAGTGTCTCATTAATCCTCCCATATGGGCCTCCTCAATTAATAATAATCTCAGAGAACATCTAGGAATACAAATTTTATCCTCATGGAACAAATCCTTCAAAGATATAAAACTTACCTCTCAACTAGAGCAAACCACGGCCCAAATCTCGGCCTAGATTCCTGGCAGCAGGCCGAGATTTACATTGGATGTGTATATATATATATATATATATATATATATATATATATATATATATATATATATATATATATATAAAATCAACATCATCTATGTATATATCTTTGATATAATAGAATCCTAGGACCTTAGAATCCATGGTGGTGATCAAAGTATACCTTCTGGGAAGGGCATCCAACAATATTATCTTTACCTTTTTTGTACTTGATGATATAAGGAAAGGTCTTTATAAACTCCATCCATCTTCCATGTCTCCTATCCAACTTATCTTGACTCCGAAAGTGCTTCAAAGACTCGTGATTAGTTCTAAGGATGAATTCATTAGGCCAAAGATAATGTTGTCATGTCTTGAAAACTCGAAATAAAGCATATAGTTCCTTATCATATGTTGAATAGTTCAAGCATGGTCCTTTCAATTTCTCACTAAAGTATGTGACGGGCCTATCTTCTTGCATGAGTACTCCTCCAATAATAATACTTGAAGCATCACATTCAGCTTCGAATGGTTTGGTGAAATCCGTATGTGCAAGAAGTGGTGCGTTTAATAGTTGCCTCTTTAATTCATTGAATGTTTTCTCTTATGCTTCTCCCCACTCAAATGGTACTTGCTTCTTCGTGAGAGGGGCTGCGATGAATTTCCAACCCATGGAAAGATCGCACATGTCCAACGGTGGTAGGTGTAGGTCATTCTTGGATGGGTTTGATCTTCTCCTTATCCACCTCAAGACCTCTTGTGCTCTCTACAAATCCAAGGAAAATAACTTGGTAGCACTAAACTCACATTTCTTAATATTAGCATACAAAGATTCAGATCTAAGAGTTCCTAGTACTTCCCTTAAACGTTCTTCATGCTCCTCGATGAATTTGTTGTAGATGAGGATATCATCGAAGTAGACAACCATGAACTTTCCAATATAATGGTGTAAGACATGATTCATCATCCTCATAAAAATACTAGGAACGTTAGTCAAACCAAAAGGCATAACCAACCACTCATAAAGTCCAAACTTGGTCTTGAATATTGTCTTCCATTCATCTCCTTCCCTCATACGGATTTGATGATATCCACTCTTAAGGTCAATCTTGGAGAAGAAGGTGGAACCGCTAAGCTCATCTAGCATTTCAGCTAATGTGCGAATAGGGTGACGGTATTTGATAGTGGTGTTATTGATTTCTCTACAATTAACACACATCCTCCAAGTATTATCCTTCTTAGGCACCAACAGAACTGGAACCGCACAAGGACTTAAGCTTTCTCGAACGTAACCTTTATTCAAAAGGTCTTGCACTTGATCTTGAATTTCTTGAATTTCTTGACTTTCCTGAGAACTCATTCTATAAGCGGGGCGATTAGGAAGTAATGAACCTGGAAAGAAGTCAATATGATGCTCAATGCCTCAAAAAGGTGGAAGACCTGGTAGTCTCATCCGGAAAAACATCTTTATACTCATCCAAAACCTTCAAAATGTTTTTAGGCAAGATAGCCTTCACGTCATCACTTAAAGTCATTAGGCTTTTACATAACTCAATAAAGTAGTGTTCAAAGGAACATAATCATCAAGAAACTCCCATTTGGATGCTAAAAGTGCTCGAGGATGCTCTAGAGAAGAAATCTCGAGCTAAGAATCTCGGCCGAGATTTTGCTGTGATGGCCGAGATTTTCCACTAGAACGTGCATTTGTTGATTTTTCCCGTGGTTTCTTCTCTGAAAGTTGTTTCTTATTCCTTTCCCTTGCGTTTTCCTTCTTTTTTTCGTAATGTTCCGCAATCTACAAAGGAGTCATAGGCTTAAGAGTAATTGTCTCTCCATTAAACTCAAAGGAATGTTTATTTATGTCAAAGACTATTTTAGATAGTTACCTAAAATTATTATATATAAATGTTCATGAGTTATATGCATCAATATCTTAATTCACTATAGTGAGGGTTCCTTTTTCCTTAGATCGCATCCATCACATATTTCTTACAATCATTATTGCCTTTTTGCTTGTTAGAATTGTTGCCTTATTCGTGTTCTTTTCACTTAAAATATTTAACGATCAATATCATCCAAAATAGATGTGGTCCTTGAGATTCGATACCCGATTATACTACATCCGATCTCGTATCCTTGCGGGGGAGGTTGTTGTTACTTTTGGAAAAACTTCACCGTGATTAGTGACTTGTATATAGTAGTTGAGTCTAGGATCCATGCATCATCCCAAACATGAATTGAGTTTCCATTACCAACACGCCAACCCAAACCATCTTTTAAGAGTGACTTTGCATACCATATACTTTTTCAAGGATAGCTTGGAGAATATTCAACGGAGGAATCAAAGAACGAGTCTTCTTTGTGGATTTAGGCATTAAAAACTTGGCTAACCGATGTAGAGAGATGTTGAGAAAGTCTCCATCCTTGTTCAGCAAGGAGGGTGATGTTGAAAGATCTGAGATCATGGAAGCTCATACCAATCTAGAGAGATGTGAGGCATAAATCCTCCCAACAACGCCAATTATTTTCCTTGTAGTGTCAAATGGCTCCCACTAGAAGCAAATCATAAGCCTGTGGATCTCGTAGATAACGCCAACAGAGATCCTGAAAATACTCATGACATAACTGGGATTGATTGTGCAACAACTTTTATAAAAATCTCCTTTCTTGCTTGTGACAAGAGTCTCTCTTTCAATCCTTGATGCTTCTTCTGTGTTTTCTCTTTGGTTCCACAAAAAATCACCTCTTTTGAACTCCTGAATGTGGAGGAAAGACCAAGGTATTTTGTGTGCCTATTCACTAGCTTCACGCCAAGTACAACGACCAACTCAACTCTGGAATGCGCAGGAACATTGTTGTTGAAGGAGACTTCCGTTTTTTTAACATTGATATTTTTTCCGGACACTGACTCAAAATTGTTGATCGCATCGAGGAGAGTTGCACATTCAGATCTAGAAGCTGAAGCGAATAATAGGTTGGCATCTATAAATAATAGGTGGGAGATTCTGGGGGTAAATGGTGCCACCAGAATACCAAAGAGCTTCTTGTTTGCAATTCAGATTTTCATGATATGTGAAATAGTGTCAGTACATATGATAAATAATTATTACTTGATCTAATGGTTGTGAATCTTTCTACTTTTGACCCTAACACCCCTTATATATATATATATAGAGAGAGAGAGGGAGAGAGAGAGGTCAAAAGTAAGAATGATTTCCACTAAAAAAAATAAGTCAATATTCATCTCTTGATGATGCATTATGTTGATTGATTATGTTGATTTAATTTGTTGAATAAGTAAAATGTTCAAATATATTGACATTTTGCTCAAAATATAAATAATTTATGATCGAACAAATGCATATTATATTTGAGCAATTATTTTTTTTACCATAAATACCCTTTTGTCATAAATCTCTCTTTATATATAGAGAGAGGGAGGGAGGGAGTATATCTCTAATTATTCACCAAAAAATATGACGGATGATAGATGTATCGGCGAAAATCGCTATTAGTAACCTAAGCTACGCACGCGAAACGCGTAGTTTCGTTTTTCAGCTCCGGAAGCTAACGACGCTTGTGGCGTGCGTAGTTGGAGCTGATGCGAAGCCAATAAGCGTCGATGAACTACGCTTATGATAAGTGTAGTTGAAGTTGAATTTTTAAAAAAAAAAACTCCAACTACGCTATTGGCAAGCGTAGTTGGAGTGAATTAAAAAAAAAAAAAAAAAGAACTTCAACTTTTGTTCCCATTACCAAAGTTAAATTAAAAAAAAATAGCCTCCAACTACGCTATTGGCAAGCGTAGTTGGAGTGAATTTTTTTATTTTTTTTAAAAAAAAGGAACTTCAACTTTGGTTCGCATTACCAAAGTTGAATTAAAAAAAAACACTCCAACTACGCTATTGGCAAGCGTAGTTGGAGTGAATTTTTTTTTTTAAAAAAAAGGAACTTCAACTTTGTTTCCCATTACCAAAGTTGATTTAAAAAAACACTCCAACTAGGCTATTGGTAAGCGTAGTTGGAGTGAATTTTTTTTTTTTAAAAAGGAACTTCAACTTTGGTTCTCATTACCAAAGTTGAATTAAAAAAACACTTCAACTACGGTTACCAATAGCGTAGTTGGAGTTAATTTAAAAAAAATATTCATCGGCTCCAACCGGCCCAGGACGGCTCTCCAACTGCGCTTGTCAAAAGCGTAGTTTGAACCCAAATGCGAAAAGCGAAACTACGCACTTCGCGTCCGTAATTGTGACTACAAATAGCGTTTTTCGCCGGTACGTCTAAAATTCCCTAAAAATATATGTATCGAACTAATATTCTTTTTACAAGTCGCATAAACATTTTATGTGTTGTCATCCGAGCCTTCGTTTTAAACTGCAAATGAGTTTTTCTATTTTATTTTATAAATATTTAGTGCTTGATTTATCTCTTTTTCATAATTGTAACACTATAGAGAACCATCTCAACATGTATTGACCCAACCCAATTGACACCCATACCCGAAGTCATTTAAAAAGTGAAATAATCCAATTCAAAATATCCCGAGAACTAAAGTAACTGATCCGTAATCGCTAGACAACAAAACCAATAATAACCCAAATCCAACTCGAACAATTCATATTCAACTCAAACCGACCCGAAACAAACCGTTAGAAAACCAAACATGAATTTTACACAACTTGATTTCAAACTGAACTTATTTTACCCAACTCATCATTTTAACACCATTACAAGCCTCTAAGCAGATATGCATCTACTATACACAATAAGATACATATACACCATGAATGGACTCCTCAAATATATCTACAAAATGCAGAAATTGATTTTTGTATATAAAATAATAACATTGATTGCAATGACGATAATTAGTGTTCTTAGTTGAAAAAGATTATTAAAATAATAAATTATGGACCTGTGTGGATATTCTCAAAGATAAGAGCATCTTCATTTCAAAAATTGGGAGTTTCTTTAACCATTTCTTATCTTAAAAATAAAAATAAATGTCAGATTTTATTATAGAACCAAGGTGATGAGTGGAGAGAAGTATCTCAAATAAGAGATTCAAGCTGACAAGTTTCCTGCACAAGACCACAAATCAAGATAATTTTAGATTTTATTTTTACTTTTTTGCATAAATGTAGGGAGGTAAGTGGTTCTTTTATAATTTATATATAATAAAAATAATTGAAGAAATTTTGGTGAATTTTGAGACGGAGGAGAGAGGTTCTTAAAAGATTTTTGTGAATAAAAAATAATTAAAAATGTCAGATAAGAAACAATGGTAAGTACCAGATACTTACCATTGTTTCTTATCTGACATTTCTAAATAAAAAGTTTAAAAAATAATTTTTAGTTAAATTTGTATAACTGCTTTCAATCAAGGTCCGAACGTGCGGGTGGTAGAGGAACCACGTGCCTGAGTTTGACAAAGGCGGTCCCATCCGACGAGGTGGACCATCCCTATATTTTCGTGTAATTTATTTAATCGTATGATGAGAAATTTGGTAACATAATTAGTTTAAGTTTTAATATTAAGTAAACAAAATGAAAATTTATTTAAGTTTATAATGCTATGCACTTGAAAGGTTTTATTTTGATAATGTAAATTACACGATTAACGATATATTGAATCATCAATTAACATTTCACAATTTTTTTTAAATTTTTTTAGATTGGACTCCTTAACGATGATATTTTATGTTTGGTATGACACATTAGTGTTGTTACATTAATATCTATGCATGTTTGTAACACTTTAACGAAAAAGCTAAAGATGCGAGGTTTGTTTACTAACATAAAATACAAACGAATTTTGATAGCGCTCAACTAATAAAAAAAAGGAAAAAGAATTTGAGCGTCAATGTTTTCCGACAGAACTCAAATCTTATAAAAAAAAAAAAAGGGACAAAAGTAAGAAAAAGTAGTGTTTTGACCGCTAGCGCCATGCGCCGGCGACCCGGCACCCAAAAAACTATTTTTTCGATTTTTGCCGAATATATATTTTTTTTATTTTAAGATTTGAGCTCTGTCGGAAAGCGTTTGTGCACAAATCAAATTGGGCGTCAACGCAAAATTGGATACCAAATAAATTCAAATTTATGTATATAACACGTCTCGACCTTTAGTGTGGCGTAACACTTTGTCCAAAGAAACTATTAGAAACAAATGTTAAAAAAAATTCTAAATAGTCGACCAGTGAATCACTCTTAAACATTCGTGACAAGACATTGCCATTATGTCATTGATAAGAATAATTATATTTTTTTGTCAAAAATTTAAATATATTAAAGAGGTTAAAAATCAAAATTAGAAATTTCATAAGTTATTATGTAATTATTAAAAAAAATCCACTGTAGGAATTATATTAAAGGAAAATATGATTTTCTGAAATAATGTGTATAATAAACACTGTATTCACACAAAAATTAGGTAAAATTGACAATTGTAAAGCAATATAGAAAAGAAGGGAAATGACATAAATTAGAAAGGGTTGGGCATAGAAAAACAAAGTAGTTGTAATAGAGTTGGTCCGTCTTTATCATGATGGAGTGTGTCTACAACAAAATGGGGGAAAGGTTGCATTGTTTAGCATAAAGTCAAAATTGCATGCCCTAATCTCTCCCAAACATTGATAGAGGGAAATTTGTCATCTGGTCTCTTCTATGTTCAGACATCCTTAAAAGGTAAGGCGCCCATCACCAAAAAATCTCTTTCTTCCCTCCAACCTCTTTTCCTTTTAAACAAACCACATTGACTGGGCTGCTACTCGGCCCAATCACTTCTTCAACCACACGGCTCCATCAGAGTTTCATACAGCAACCCAATTTTCTGTACACTAACAAACTACAAGTACTACAAGGCAACACTACCAACTACTTACTGTTCACCAGATTAACAGAACAAGCCAATTTTCTGTACACTAACAAACTACAAGTACTACAAGGCAACACTACCAACTACTTACTGTTCACCAGATTAACAGAACAAGCCTCCGGAATCCATGTCAGTGTTTATAAGGGTTCGTTACCATACTATCGTGGATTGCATTCTTGTGAAGAACCCGCTGTGTCCACAGCTAAGCGCTTGGCCTGCACTTGAGATTTATCTGGGATCTTTCTTTTCTTACAATATGTTTGTCTGAGCTCGCTTTCGCTGCACTGGGGCTCAAGGCCCGTAATATCTGATTCCGCAGCCTCTTTGAGTTTCTGATCAGTTTGTAACTTAAGGGCTTCCACCTGTTTAGCCAATTCCTTTCTTTCTTCTTGGAGGGTAAGTTTCAGCTTGGCCTGGGCTTCAATCTTAAGTTGTAAATCAAAGGACTTGAAGAGGAACTTCTGTGCTTCCTTGTCTTTCTTCTTCATCATGAGTTTGATATCTCTGTGATTGTGTAGAGGTAGTCGGCTCTCAACAATAAACTTATAAAATTCGATGTAGTCGGCATGCCTGCACTTGAATTTACTACACTGGTACTCCATGTCAGTGATTGCCTTATCAATTGCCGCTTCTTGTTTGGCTATTTCATCGATCTTCTTAAGCTTACAGTCCATTTGCCGATTCAAGGATTCCAGTTCCTCTGTAATTTCTGTCGTCTTTTCATAGTGTATTAAGTTCAGGTCCATCTTATCATCACTATTGCTTACTTGCACTTCAGTCTCAACAACAGGTATAGAGTTCTTACCAAGGAAGGCCGGTTCAGTTTCATCTTCCCATTGACTCAAGTCTACAACTAGATGGGGGGCAATACTTGCCTTCTCAGACGAGATAGTATTCTCATCTTCATCCTTGTTGGCTGTGGCCTTCACACTAGCAACAATGATCTCATCGCTAGACTTGGCTTCACTGTCTTGTTGATGCAATCCTTCCACAATCTGCAGGCCAGTAGTTTCATGATCAAGCAAGACAATAATCTCAACTCCACTTACCTCTGCAGCGATGAGGTTTTTGGTAACCTCATCAGATGGGACAGCCAGCTCAGTTTCACTTTCCTGTTGCGGCAAATCTTTCAAAATATCATCATGCTCTGATATTGTTGCAACGAAATCAAAAGCTTTCTCGCTAAGCTCAGTAGGTAGAGCACTATTCCCAGTCTCATTACCTTGCTGATGCACTTCTTCCACTAACTGAGGCACACTTGTCACCGGCTCAGCCAAGGTAGCATTTTCGAGTTTAATGGCTTCCAAGACGATATTTACATCAGGAGAAGTGGCCACTTTGCCAACCTCAGCTTCAGTGCCTTGTTGAAGCAACTCTTCCACTAGCTGCAAGCCATTAGTTGCTTCACTTGTTGAGTTAACGTTATTGGCTTCAGCATCATCCATTATGGTATTCAACTCCGAATCAATGTTTTCTTCACTAAGCTTCGAGGGTTTGACATGGAAAAGAGAGTCAGCCTCAGAAGGCTGCAATTCACCACCAGACTCATCCTTTGCATAGGACACACAAGCAAAGTAGATCATACAAGGCCTTAGTTTTACAGTAACGAGTTGACACTTGATAGAGGAATAACAGGAATCTAAAGGGAACATGTATCCATGTTGTAGCTAAGTTATCCCAAATAAGGTATTAAAAAATAACCTGGAATCAGAATTAGGGTAATTAGGAAACTTCTCAACGTCTTAAAAGGCTTACCATCTTTAGTTAAACACTCATCAAATTTCCAAGTAGATATTGTTGATGGTTGTGAACTTGAACCTGAATCAAATCTGCAATCAAATATACAAGTTAGCCCAAAGATCGTCATTATCATTACAATAACAAATAAGATAAAATGTTGCAGTTCACAACAGTAGAATTTAAGGACTCCTGTAAGGTAGGTCTACAAGCGAATGGAATTAACGATCTGTAAGGTAGATCTTCAAGCAAGTGGTATCAAACTAATTCTTCTTCGCAATGAAAATTCAAAATATCTGAAAACCTCTAGCAATTACTCCTTGTAATTTCCTGCCTGGAGCCTGTTTGTTCATCACATCTCTCTCTGCCCCAAACCTATCCATTAATTGAACATTTTTTTTTTCTTTCTCGTAATTATACAATTTTAGATGTATTAGTATGATAATTAGTTTTAACAGAAAAAAGCGTAACGAAGTTAAACAAATATTAGGGTTTAAGCGGGTTCTACCATATCAAGAAAAAAGAAAATGACGATGCTGCACTGGCTCTAACAGACAATAATACTCAGAAAAACAAGTAAAACATCACGTCTGATCAAGCGATCAACATACTTAGCGAACGGCTGTAAGCTCATGGTTATAATAGGATTTAGGGTACAAGCAGATTGTATAAGAAGAAGAAAGGAATTTACACAAACAAAATTGAATAGCTCAAGCAAAGCAAGAATTTGAAGATGAATAAAAAAACAATCCATCCGACTTTGCGCTGATCAGCGTACCTCAGCTGAGTAGAGCTCTACGGGGGAGTTGCTTGACTCGCGAGCGCGCTCAGGCTCAGCTGCCGAAACGACTCAAACTTGCTGACTAGAGTGACTGAGAGTAGTGAGGACGCCTCTGCTGCACCGCTTTTTTTTGGAACTTCAATGGGCCTCCAGAACTTGGGCCCAACAAGGTTTCTTATTGGGGACCCAAATTTCATGTATATCTCAATCTCAGAGCAATGCTCTTGGATAGAAATTCGTAAATTATGAATATGGCATTGTAGTTTTTGTTTGCCGTCCGGATCCTCTATTGCCTTGGTGTATAGCCTGCTCTATCCAATTAATTGGTCCACGTGGCACTGTTTTTTTTTTTCCAATTTAAATTAATTGGATTAAAGTTAGGGATTTTATGCGTCAGAAATCCGTCCTCTTTTCTCATTTTCAATTGAGTCTTGTTTACTCAGTTCATCCAGTAATTTTTTGGAGTTGTCCCAGTCAAGAATGCTCCGGTAAGCCATAGGATTTCAAATCGGACTTGTAACGACATCATTGCTTTGTTCGACGTCGACAGTTGGCGGAGGGTGACGTTGGTCACGCACACGCCACACCGTCGGAGCCGGGCGAACTGGATCACACTGTCTACCACATCATCCCCGATCGCAACCTCCATGACGTGACTCCTGAGGGCGTTGGGGCTGTCACGGGTCACAAAGATCGGGGGCTTGGGCTTGTTCTTGGAGCCCGCTGGCCTTCCCCGCGGCCTCCGGTGAACCCGATGCCTGCATCGATTGCACAACCGCTGAGGTCTCTCTCCTCCTTTTCTTCTCTCACATGGAGATTCTCAGTTTGATTCATTGAGTTGACTAGAGCTGGCTCTTCATGGAGGATGAATCAGTGGGAGTACTGACGGTATGGTGGATACCTACTTGTTCTGTTCATTATGGGTTTGACAGTCAGAAGAATTTTGGGATGAAATTAAGTAAAAGAAATCCTCAGTGAAAAGGAGGAAAGAGAAGACTGTAAAATGTTAATTAAATTGGAAAAAAAAACATGCCACGTGGACCAATTAATTGGATGGAGCGGAGAAGGCTATACATCAAGGCAATAGAGGATCCGGACTGCTTTGTTTGAGCTATTACTGCTAACGAATGGGTTTGTGTTTGATGATTCAAAATCAGACCTAGACATTGTATAGTTCTTTGTTCGAGCAAATAATGATAGAGTTGAATGAAATCTTTGTACTTATATTACATTTATATATCAATCTATTTAAATGAACGTTGTATACAACGTTGTATATTACCGTTTATGTGACGTCCGGAAATTTTTATTCTGGTTAGTGATTGGGTTATCGACCTTCCCGCGGGCACGAGGTACTGACTGACGGGATTTTATCCTGAATCTCGTTCCGACCCTTCGTTTTCCCGTTTTGGGACATTTGACTCCTTGTGCTCTTAGGGATGGGCTGATTGACCTTTGTTTCCCCTAGGGATGCAACCCTCCCTCTCTCCTTTCCACATTTCCTCTTTCACGTGATTGTTCCTCCCCTTGCTTCTCTTCTCCCCTTCACCTCTCATGGTGTTCTCTCTTCTTTCTCCTCTTGTTGGATCTCCATGGAGACTCCTCTTGTGATGTACATCTTGTAAGGTTCTACAAATCCGAACTGTGCTGAGTAAGTTCTTTTCCTTCTCCTCCTTCCTACATCTTCTTTTCTTCCTTGAGCTCCAATGGTGGAAGCCATGGATGCACTCAAATTCTTCTCCTTTGGCTTGCATGTGTCTGGATCGAGCATGGGCAGTGTTTTATGATGATGTTTGTGAGTGTGGAACATCCATGGTGGAGCAAGGAAGCTAGGAGACCCTCCACACATCAAGGATCCATCGAAGAAGTTGTCGAAGATCGCCCTATAGAGTTTGACCGCACTGCGGCTGGACAGCAGCGCGGGGGCGGCCTCTACACCCCAACCGCTGGGGCGGCGACCCCCAGCCGTTGGAGTGGTGTCCAACACACCTAGCAGCAAGGACGGCGGTCCAGAGCCGTTGGGGGCGGCCACTTGAGCCGCAGGTGCACCTCTGGGCAACCCCGAGCTGCCTTCTTTGCTCTTCTTCACGGTTGTGCCTCCTTGTTCCGCGACCGTGTCCGTACACCAATGAGTGCCCTACTCCTTGATCTTTTGAGCCTTCTCCTATCATAGTTATGCCTAGATGTAGCATCATGCTATGATGGCTTAGGATGAACTTATGGAATGCCAAGTAATGGCTTGAACCTTAAGTGAGGGTTTTGAGGATGAGTTGAATGTTCTTAGGCTTTATTTGTGATTGGACCTTGAGTCAGTTGTGTGAGTGTAGGGTTGTCCTTGTGAGGCTTGTGAGGTTTGAGATTGTGGGCTAGGATATGCGTATCCTAGCATAGTGTTGTCACCATTGAGATTGTCGAGACTAGGCATGTTTATCCTAGTACGTGTGGGTTATGATCTTGCGAGATTATTGAGTCTAAAATTCTAAGGACTTCTAACTTATGAGAGTATTATTGATTTGTGTCTTGTTATGATCAGGCGATGAGTACCTTCCTACGAGAAGCGAGAGCGGTATTGGTTTGTTTAGCGTTGGGACGAGGTAAGTCTCCGGACTTACTTAGTTCGTATTCCTTGTATTAGCATTTATGTGTGTTTGGTGGTGTGTGTTTAATTGTTTATTGTTTATGTTATAACAACTAAACCGGTAATAGGATTACCGACATATTTTGATATTTGGTCCAAGTGTATGCTAACGGGCGGTGACATCACTGCCTAGCTCTTGCGAGAGCTAGGAGGTTCTCAGCGACTAGCTCGTACGGGTAGACGGTCGGATGCATCAATACCATTCCTTGCCGGTAAGTGGACGGAGATGAGATCACAATGATTCTCGTGTCACAAACCTAAGTTGAATTAGAATGGGAATGACTTAATAATAAAAAGATAATAAACCGGATTTGTGTATTTTGGAGCATGTTGTGTTTTATGATTATTTATGTGTCTTTGTGTCATCACCTTGATTCTAATGCCTTGACTATTTGCTCACGGTTTTGTACCGATGTTGTAGTTGCCTTACAAGTTACGAATGCGGCCGAGAGATCCGGAAGAGTGGGCAGCAAGGGTTTCAGACATTTTTAGGAGGGGTTTGGTTGGAGTCGTGTTTGTGTATTGTATATTGTGTATTGTATGTAGCGTATATGGCGTTTGGCTTTTGAAGTTGTATCTTGGCTGGAGTCTTTTGTTTGTATGCTTTCGGTTTTCATTACATTGCATAAAATGTATATTGATTTTGCCCTTTATTTGTGTCTTGTTGCAAGATCCGGTGAAATTGTTGTCAGGCTAAGGGTTGGGGACCCATTGTGAGGTCTCTGCCCGTAGCATCGAGTCCCGCGGATTTGGGGTGTTACAATATGGTATCAGAGCCCTAGGTTGACAACAATGGTACTCGCAATCTTCTGAAGGCCGAATAGAAGGAAACAGAACGTCAGAACCCTCAAGGGTTCTAAGTTTAAAAATGAATTTCATTTTCAAAACCACGAGCATAGTCAGCCGGGGTTAGAATGTACGGACCACCACTCCTTCCGTAGATCTCGGCGGCTTAGTTGATTGGATTATGGTGTATAAATGGAGATATGTAGATGTGTATATGTGAATTGTAGTTTCACGATGGACTTGATATTTATGTATAGTTATATATGTGGACTCTAGTACGTTTTAGACCTTGTGTTGTTGTAATGGATTTTCGGATGTGTTATATTAGTAGTAATGTGGACATAGGACTTATATAGTCTTTTATACGGATACTTATATATAGTAACATATGGAGATATGGTACCTAATGGAAAGGATGATAGTATGATATCATCACCTTTAAGACAACGTTGTTGGCTTGGGATAACGTTCATACGTGGAGGAGTACGCTCAAGTATCGAGTTGAGCATTTCGTGCTGACGAACACCATGACATTTTTCGGATTTATTTAAATGGATGTCGAAGAGGAGGATTAGAGATGAGATAAACGAAGGACGGGCAAGTGGAAGGAAAACTCGAAACAACTTAGGAGGAATAGAGAGGGAAGCGACACAAGTAAAGGGAGCAACCTTAAGGTGTATAAGTGGTTCTAAAGAAGCCATGATTGAACAACAACGAGACCAATAGAGATAACGAACATATGTTCTTCTAGAAGACGTATGGACAACTAGAGATGTGAACCGAGGAAGAGATGGGTACATTCTAACAAGGTTAAAGGTGGTATTCCATTAAGAGGTGAAACTTTCCTTAGACGCTCCTAAGCATTGGAGTCAAGATGAGAAGAGTGATCGAACCATTTGCAAAAGACTTAAGATACCGTAAGTTAAGCTTACGAGGTACCAATAAGTTGAGTGCCAAAATTACGAGAGTTACGAGAAGAAGGACATGGTAGGGATGCATGTGGAATTGACATGTATTTGTTAGGATGATAAGGCTAAGGAAGACCATGAAGAGGAAATGTGAGGAGACGCAATCCCGAGAAGATAAGTGATGCAACAAGGAGCTTTAGTCATGAAAAGACTTAAGACAACAATCAAGAGAAATGCGAGCGGCTGCTGAGTAACGTTAGAGATTTTGAGAAAACACGCTTACAAGATAGCATGAGGCGTGGTTAAGCCTATGAAGGTGAGATATATGGCGTGCGAGGCCGAGAAGAGTATGGTTACCTTATGGAAGAAGAAGAAGAAGAAAGCATGGAACGTGGAAAGAGCTATCGGAGTTGTGGTAGAGTACCCCAAGGAGGGTAGCCTTCATGAGAATAGTGACATGAAGTTTAGGAGAATGGTAAGCCGTGGACCCTAGAGAAGGTCAACCATAAGTAACGGTGATGACCGAGAACGCATAAAATGCGGATTGCCTGTTGAAGAATTGTAGATAGGAGGTTTAACCTCAAGCGGAGAATATAAAGGAACTGTAACAAAAGCTTGGAGTTTCCCGTATGGTTCGATGTCAATAGTAAGAAGTACATAAGCAGAAGCATGATTGTCTTGGGCAATATAACGTTGAATGGTTAAAGTAAGTGACGGTAATAGACCTCCCAGGGAGGGGAAGGAGGGATGATAATGACCCTTTTTGTGACCTTCTTGGGTCTCGAGATTGGCATATGGAGGAATGACGCGGATTGGAACCTTTAAGGTTTAAGCATGCATAAGGATCTAGTAGATCAGGAGAAAGGTGAAGCTTCCCTAGTTGCTTCCGCAAATGGGAAGATATGTATAGAAGATGCATGGTATTCCGTTCTTATGAAAACGAACGATATGTGTCGCTAACAAGAGATGAGTCGAACTTATTAGACTCACCCGAAGGAGCCATGGAGGCTATGGTGTGAAACGAGGGACCGAAGCTATAGTAACGTTGTAAGCTTTAAGCTTAAGGTGGTAGTACTTGAGGAATCATGAGTTAGAAGTTTCAGTGGTTGGAATGGAGAATTTCTTCCGGTCTTCCCCTCAGGGCATTCTGGTACAATTTTTGAGGAAAGGTACGAGTCGGGAAGTTGTAAGTTGGCTATCGAGAAATGAGTAAGGCTACCAATAAGGATAAAATATCTTCACCCGTAGTGGGCGACTCGCTAGAATTAGTTGCTTCTCTTCTCCCCTTCACCTCCCATGTTCTCGCTAGAACAAGTTGTAGTGAAGCTCGGTGGACTCGCAAGTGCGATTGTTGAGTTGGCTTATATAGAAGTGCTTTCATCGGTTTCTGAATCGAGTTGCGATGAAGTCACAATATTTGTAGTGTTTCAAGCGGTTCCAAGGTGGACCCTAACCTAAGGATTGTAATGATAGTTATTGATGCATGAGTTGCACGAATGATTCTTATGTCTTACGTTTGAAGATGTCTCGTTGTACTCACAAAGTTGAGAGGCACAAGTTTGGCATGAGACGACCATGATACATGTTATGCAGGATGAGCAAAGTTATCTAAGTGGGTTGGGACGTTCGAGGTGACCTCCTAAGGGACGCAACGGTTTTGGAGAATATCTAGTTGATCAGATGAGAACGAGATGATAGTTTCGGTAATACCTCCAAGGTATGTGGAGAAGATATGCAACTTATAAGTTGGTGGGCCATAACCGTCAAGTTATGGGATCGTTCGGACACTTTCCTCCTTTCTTTAGCACAGACATTGAATCACGGGTAATGTATGACATTATGGATACATCCAAGCGGGGCTTGGGATACGTATGAAGTAACAAGAGAGGTTTTGCATGTGTGCTGGACAATCGTGGGCATATAAGAAAAATGACCAATGAAGGGTCGAGACTTCGGTCTCAGTTTATTAACGTAGGTGAATGTGATCATCCAGGATAGGTGAATGTGATCACATACCATCTACGTTAATAAATTGGGACTTCGGTCTTATGATGTTGGTGTCATCCAAGGTAGGTGAATGTGATCACCAACACCCTTAGTAAGTGGACACATTGAGAGGAAGCAACAACTTAACTGACGGTTCAGCCTCAGTTTATTAACGTAGATGGTTTGTGAAGAGACCCGATAGAAGCGCGGGATTTGTATGGCTTTGAGAGAAAAATCCGGGATAGAAGGTCCCGAGGAGAGACCCCATAGTTACCTTCATGGGTTGACGGTTTTATTGAGATACCAGGAGCGTCTATGAGTACTTACAACGGAAAGCTAAGATAGAATCTCTAGGAGGCTCACACTACCCTTACTAGTTCACCCTAGTGATGGTAAGAGGTATCCGGTTTGGTGATGCTCACATTAGGGAGGCGGGTGTTCGCTCTAAAAGGTGTGTGAAAGCTTTAAATTTATAATCCAAGAAGTATGCTTGAACAATATTGCGAACCCACAGTGTACGGGTCAATTGTAATAAAAGCAAGAATTTCAGGGGTCGATCACAGGGACTTAAGGCGAAACCAAACACAGAATCGGTTGTCAAATAATGCAATTAACCAAAAGCAATCAAAGATGATATAAGTCAAATAAGGGAAAATATGGATTCTAAGGCTTAAAGCATCTAGTTGTGGTTCTAACTCAAGATTTCTAAAGATATACGGACAAAGCTGAGATTTGGCAAGGGAAGGTGTTTCTAGGTGGGAATAGATCAACGGGTAAGTCTCACTACTCACTATCCAAAACCGTAATTCCTATTACCGGGTAAGTCGCAAGGAACTAAGGAAAAGAATTATAACCTCAAACCAACACACCAACCAAGTGGATGGAATCAACCTTTACCGGGTAAGTCTCAGGCTAACTCTCAAGGATGGGATGAAGGCACACTCAAACCCCAATAAAGGATAAACCTTTATTACCTATCACTCATGATCTTGGGTAAACAAGCAAAGGAATCACCGGGTAAGTCTCATCCTTAACTTGCATTGAACCAAGAAAGGTATAACAAGGATAGGGTTTGGCAAACTGGATCTTACCTCAGATTTGGATCAGGAAAACGTTCACCTCGTTCAGGAAAATTCCACCCCGACCGAGATGTTCATCGACTGAGCGAGGTTTTCATCGGTTAAGATAGAGGCTCAAGCTTTCAGGGTCCGGCAGGGATTAAGATCATTCTATCATCGTCTTTCCAACAACTTTCAGCCAATCACCCTAGAATCGCATAAGAAACTTAGCCAATAATCATCATGAAAGGAATCAATATGCGAACAAGAAGACTTTAATGAAAAGGCTTCTAAACTGAATCAAACAAATGACAAATCAGCGCTTCCAAAGTCACAAATCAACAAAGACAACAAGCCAAAAGTATTCTAAGGAGATCTTACAAAACTCCTTCAAAGTTATCTTCCAACAAGGATTCCTTCCTTCCTTGAACTCTTCCTTCAAACTTCCTTCAACTCCGAAGAGTGATAATCCACCAACTGCAGGATCTCGGATGCTACAAGTGTGTAAGCATGCGATAATCCGAAGATCGGTGATCCGGAAATTCCGTGATGGCTGAATTGTAGAAAATCAGTCCATATATATAGAAGAATTATCTTCTAAAGATAAAATATCTTAAAAAGATAATTTCCTATAAAATATATCCATATCTCCTAAAATAAATCTCCCAAAAATAATATCTTCCTTCCAGAAATCCAGCCCAAAAATATAATATCTCCTCCTTCCAAAAATAAAAAATATCAACCAAAAATACTATCTCGCCGGCGACAAGGTGTTCACCTCGGTCGGGGCGCTCCTCAAGATCACCTCGGTCGAGGTGGTACTGTAGGTGACCGAGGTGAGTCTCAGCTAAGAGTAAAGCATCTCTAACCTGGTCCAAAATCAAGTCTCTAATCCATTTTAATGCTTCCTGAGCCTTCCTGAGTATCCCTGAATGTAGCTACAATGTCTCCTTAGCTCTCTTAGCTCCTTTTTAGTCCAAAACGTGCTATTTTACCTACATTTACAAAGAAACTAGGTGTAGACCTCGATTCCCGAGGTGGATAAGTGCATAGCCAATAAGTGACTGTTGTCAGGTCAAGCTTGAGCGCCCTAAGACGGGAGGAGGACTTCATCCATCACGAGTTACGCCGTAAGAGTGGGAGGATACCTCCATAGAGGTTATTACCGGTTTGAGACCAAGTAATAATTGGGACATGTTTTGGTCATTGAGGGCCGAACGACGGAGACAACACGATTATACCTTTTTGGGAAACAAGGTGGATGAGTCGGCTAGTTGAGAGTCAACTGATAATAGTGAGATTATTCAAGGATACCGAGTATCGTTATCTCGGATCGAGATGAGGGATTCGTCTTGGGACAGTTGGGCAGCGGAATTGTGCCGCGTAGAAGACCACTTGTCTCTCATGACGGTTCCATCCTCAAATAGTTGGTCAACTAGAGAAGACTTTTGTGATCTTGGATACCGTGTAGAGAGCATATGTGCGAGGTAGGGGGTAAGGGTGGACATGATACCTCCCGTTTGATCGATCTTTCGTGCTACGATAGTGAGATGTGCCAATGAGATGGGCCTTGTGAGGCATTTATGGACAGAAGTATAGGACACCGTGGTGTTAAAATTTGGATAGTATATGTAGGGATGGCCTTGAGCAGATAGGAGACGACCTTGCCCGAGTAGCAATGGTCCAAAGGTGGATGTTATCCGAGCTAAGTCGAGAGAAGGTGTGTACAGATAAAAGGTACGGACCTCTTGGGTTCGGATATGAGACGAGTCGAGTTAAGAGTACCACGGACGCAAAGCGTCATATGTATTGGTCATTAGAAGAGAGATGGGTCCCAATTTATCGGACCTGTTTGAGGTTGTGACGTGAGTTAGCAAGTGGTCTACCGGTTGGCGTGGACACCGAGAGTGGAGGATGTTCACCGGGTTTCATGTATGATAGTCGAGGGAGTACATATGTGACTCGGGTTATGTTATTAGTCATGATGATCTAGTGATAGACGAGGAGCAGATGAGGCTACTGGGAGGACGTGACATAGTATCCTTGGTTGAGTTTTTACAATATGCTAGATGCATTGATAGAGACGTTGGGTTAGATCTTATGTGCATGCGTGAGGTTATGTGTATTTTGTGCCCCGTGCGAGATTGTGTTGTACGATCGGTTAGACCTTGGTGCGGTGTATGTTATGTCTGTTCGTACGAGTATATGTGTGTACCTTGCGAGGTCTTGATGTGATTATATGAGTAGGCTTTGGATTAGGGCCGATAATTGACGTGTTTATGAGTTCCGAGTGGTTATCGTGACATATTTGATCGAGGGTGTTGCGTTTAGCAAGTTTCGGGACGAAACTTGTTTTTAGGGGGATTAGATGTGACGTCCGGAAATTTTATTCCGGTTAGTGATCGGGTTATCGATCTTCCCACATGCGCAGCTTAGTCTTCCCATAGGCACAAAGTGCTGAGTGACGGGATTTTATCCCAAATCTTGTTCCGACCCTTCGGTTCCCCGCTTTTGGGGCATTTGACCCCTCATTCTCTTAGGGATGGGCTGATTGACCTTTGTTTTCCCCTTAGAGATGCAACCCTCTCTCTCTCTCTCTCTCTCTCTCTCTCTCTCTCTTTCCTTTCCCTATTTTCTCTTTCACGTGATTGTTCCTCCCCTTGCTTCTCTTCTCCCCTTCACCTCCCATGGTGTTCTCTCTTCTTCCTCCTCTTGTTGGATCTCCATGGAGACTCCTCTTGTGATGTACATCTTGTAAGGTTCTACAGATCCGAACTGTGTTGAGTAAGTGATGTGATCCCCACCGGGGAAGAAATCATCGTCATCAAGCCGGAACCAATCGTTTTGCCACCAACCGTCCAAGCAATAGTCAGCCGGAACTTATCAAAATGAATAGTTATGTGTTGGAGGTCATGCCTAAAACTGAGCCAAAACCTATTGAAATCAAACCGAAAAAGCTTGCTCCGAGCATGCCCAATGCAAGCCAATTTTCACTCTCTCCGGCTAAGCTGTCAGGTTTTCGCACTCTCAGTAAATCGCCTATAACTGAGGCAATACTTGGAATTAAAATACCCATGAGTACTACTTTGAAAGGTATTTTCAATATCTACAACTTTCTAGTTTACTCAAAGTCGGGATTGCAAGAGGAAGAGGGTGAAAATGACCCTACATTGCAGCAAGTACGGTACTTGTATGGATTGTTGGACAAGATCATGCATGGAGACATGAAAGATGGTTATACAAAACATATGCACGTCCCACCCATACATATTTCATGCAGCATACCATGCCATATTATTCATATATTATGCATGAATTTATGTATTAATCATGTGAAGGTCAACATGTCAACATTCAATCAAACATTGAAGGCATCTTCACACACATACATTGAATGAAGGCCAAGGTAGTTCAATGGTCTTCTTCTCCTTCAATATGGACGTCCAAGACTTGATTATACCATCCTTGATGTGGTGTCCAAGTGAAGAGAATAGGATCCAAGAGTCATCTTTGAATAAAGGTCAATAGTGGCTATTTATGTGTTTGAATTTCCTAGAAAAAAACTCTTGAATTTCTTCCATTTCCTTTTGATAAACCTTTGATATTTCTAGCTTTTAATTAGGGAGTTTCTAGGCTGAGTTTTGTGGCTATATAAAGCCTTGTATCCTCCCATTGTAAGAAGAAGTCAAGTTAAATGAAGTAAGTTAGCTTTTGTGCTTTCAAAGTTGTTGTTTGCTTTAAAACAAAACCCGAATTCTAGGTGAGATGCTTAGTTTTCAAACATCTAGGTGAGATGCTTAGGTGGTTCTAAGGTGAGAGGCCGAGGAACGAAGGTTCGAACCCCAAAGTGAGATTCTGAGGGTAGTTCGTTCGAGTTGAGGGATTCCCAAAGTGAGAGGCCGAGGGAACTTGCTCTTCATATCAAAAAACACAAAATCCAAAAAAAAGAGTTCCATTTCACCGATTTCAATCCGAGTTTGAACTTGTGCCGGTGGATCCTCGTGTTCGAATCGAGTTCGATCACATCAGTAAGTTCTTTTCCTTCTCCTCCCTCCTACATCTTCTTTTCTTCCTTGAGCTCCAATGGTGGAAGCCATGGATGCACTCAAATTCTTCTTCTTTGGCTTGCATGTGTTTGGATCGAGCATGGGCAGTATTTTATGAGATGTTTACATGTGTGGAACATCCATGGTGGAGCAAGGAAGTTAGGAGACCCTCAACACATCAAGGATCCATCGAAAAAGCTGCCGAAGATCGCCCTATGGAGTTCGACCGCACCCGCGGTTGGACAACGCCGTGGGGGCGACCTCTGCACCACAGCCGCAGGGGCGGCGACCACCAACCGTTGGGGCGGCGTCCAGCACCCCTGGCCGTAGGGGTGGCAGTCCAGAGCCGTTGGGGGCGGCCACTAGGGGTGGGAAAAAGCAATCCGATCCACCGATTCAGTCCGAAAAACCCGTCGGTCCGGTCCAAAAAAACTCGAGTATTTTATATCCTTTTTGATCCGATCCGAATCCTATCCGATTCGGGAGATTTTTCCGGATCACCGATCGGATACGGATCGGTGTTTTAGGCATTCGGATATCTGCGGATATCCGGTTAAAAAACGGATACCCGTGGATATCCAGATATTTTTGGATATCCGCGGATCGACAAATCGCCGGATATCCGCGGATCACCGGATATCCGGGAATATCCGGATTTAAAATAAATAAATAAATAAATATAAATATAGTTGTATATACTACATAGTACATATAATAAATTTTTACTAATGTTTATATTTGACAATATTTAATAAAATAAACAATAAGTTTATACTAAAAAGTCTTATATTATAACTTTATACTAATATGTGTATTTGAAAATATATTACGTTGTAAAAATATTTGAGTTAGAAAAAATAATGAATTGATAATGTTCAATTTACTACTTATACAATATACATATTATATTTGTATAATAGTATTTACTTAATTGCTTATGTAATTAAATGTATAACATACATTGAAAAAATTGAAGTTATTTGTTATTTTGTTAAAAGTACATGAATATATTCTTTTTATAAAGTAACTATTTATGATTATTTGTTTTCAACTTATACATGTGCAAGTTGGACTTAATGATAAATTAATTATACTATTTTTATCATAAGTTACGCTAATCTTATATAAATGAACATATGTTCATAATAATCTTGTCATATAATTGATCTCATTTTAAGATATAGGTTCTTATAAATATGAGTATAAGTTGATTTTGATAATAATCTTTCATTATAAGGTGATCTCTTTTATATGAACATACATTCATAATAATCTTTTTAATATAAGTTGATCTCATTTTAAGATATAGATTTTTATATATGTGATTATAAGATGGTCACAATAGTTGATCTTATATTAGAAGTTAGTCTCGTTTATATGAACAAACATTCATAATAATCTTTTTAATATAAGTTGATCTTATTTTAAGATATAAATTTATATAAATGTTATTATAAGATGGTCACAATAATAATCTTATATTAGAACTTAGTAGTTAGTCTCGTTTAAATGAACAAATGTTCAAAATAATCTTTTAGTATATGTTGATCTCATTTTAAGATATAGATTTTTATAGATGTGATTATAAGGTGGTCGCAATAATAATCTTACATAAGAACTTCGAAGTCAGTCTCGTTTAAATGAACAAACATTCATTATAATCTTTTAATATATGTTGATCTCATTTATAAGATATATATTTTTATAGATGTGATTATAAGATGGTCCCGATAATAATTTTATATTAGAAGTTAGAAGTTAGTCTCGTTTAAATGAACAAACGTTCATAATAATCTTGTAATATATGTTGATCTCATTTTAAGATATAGACTTTTATAAATATTATGATTATGTGTTTACAAATTATAAAGTTACAAGTTGGACTCAATAATAATAATCTTTTATCATACTAATCTTGTTGAGACATAGTGTAATTAGATATCTTACTCTAAGTTTCGGGACAAAACTTAATTTAAGGGGGTACTGATGTAATATCCGGAATTTTAATTCCGTTTACTTATGAGTCCATAAAATGATAATGCTTCTACAGTCACAAATCTTATTATTTTATGTAAGCTAAAACTCACATAAAATGATATGACTCTTATGGCAAACCCTAATTCGACAACATGACTTGTCTTTGACAAAGTCATGACATCCTAGTGACGAGGTCGAGACGAGCCCAAGACAAGGTCAAGACAAGACCATGACGAGTTAAGACGAGACCAAGATAAACTCGTGACAAGTACATGCATGGGCCGGACAAGTTTTGACAAGCTGTGACAAGCCCGGACAACAAGCCTTTCTCCTTGGCCATTTTAGTTCAGCCCATTCCGTGCACTCTTTGGCTGGTGATCTCGTTTCCGGACTGCGGCTTGCACAGGACTGCTTCTCCCTTGCGCCAGCAGCCAGCCCAGTGTGTCCAACAGCTCAGCAGCCAGCCCAGCGTGTCCAGCAGCTCAGCAGCCAATCCAGCGTGTCCAGCAGCTCAGCAGCCAGCCCAGTGTGTCCAGCAGCTCAGCCGCTAACCCAGCTCTTGCCCAGCCCAGAAGGACCTTGGTTACGAGCCTAGTAGCTGCTCACTTCTTGCAGGCCGCACTGCTTCCCGATCCAGCCCAGTTGCTTCACTTATGTACTGGCCCAGCAGCAAATCGAGCCCAACGGGAGGGAGAAGATCAGCAGCGTTATCTTTCCTCTTAGATTTCACGTAACAACTGTAGTTTTATTTGGAAAGAAGAGATCTGTAACGTCCCTGATTACACGCAGCAACACCTTTCATTCTCAACAAATTATCCTAGCCAGAAGACGTCTAGATTCATTGGCGCTCCTCTTGCACGGAAATATCAACAGCCAGATCTTCAATTCCCTGCCTTGCGTGACGTACAGAATCCCAGCCACATCTTGCATCCAGTAGCAACCTCGATCAAGCACTCCTACCCCGCACAGCAGACGCAGCACCTACTCGTCGAGCCGGCCAGATCTGTGACCCTTCGACCCCAACTGAATCAGGATCAAGGTGAGTGCAGTGTACTCCTCTTTTCTGTCGTTACCTACTTTCCTTCTGTACACGCCACTCGACAGCCCTAGCTCTAACTGCAGTACACATTTTCCTCTCCAGTGTATAGCTTCCGGAGGCGCCGCAATCTTCCTTCTCCTGCATGACAGAAACCAAGATCCCTCCAGCGTGAGTAGCCTCTCTATCCTCATCTTTATTTGAGCCAGAATCATAACGTCAAAATGATAAGTCGCTGATCTTCTGTCCAGCCATCTTTCAGATCAAACCTTCCCTAACTAGGGTAGCAATTCACCTCGTGCAGTCCAACAAAACCTTGGTAAGAATCGACTTCTATCCAGTCCCCTTTCTGCATCTTTAATCCTTGAAATCTGGATGTAATAAACACATGTTGCATAGGTCCAAGCAAATGTTAGTATTGCTGTGAAGTGAGCTGTAGAAATAGAAGTGAAAAACCTTGATTTTAATCTTAGTTTGTGAGTTGGGAACAAGCACTGTTGCAGACCAATGTTAAAGAGTTAGGGAGAAGATCCACCGTTGAAATTTTACTAGATGATAGGTAGATGTATGTAGTTTACTGTATTAAAATTTGAAAAGAAATGAACGGTCGGATTAGAAGTTATAAGCTTCCAAAGTGGGGTAGTTAAGCAGTTTTTCCAACAACGAAATTTTGGCTAAGTATGGGAGATGTGAGTGTTGCAATCAACTTTGGGAATTTTTATTAAATCGAGGGTTGAACAGTTTTGAGAAATTCTTACTCCTAAGAATAGTTGGAATATCATAGATGACCTAGAGAATTATTTCGGAATTTTTATAAGCTTTTACGAATTTCATATTTGAAGCTGAAGTTGGACCTTAATGACCTTTCGAAAAACAGGGAAATAGGGTAAAGTGCCAGTTTGTAACCAAACTCAGCTTTAGGAGTTAGAATATGACTTTGTAGTCTCAAATAAGGGTTTAGACATGAATTTCAGAAATTTTGGAAGTTTCGGGACCAAGGGTAAAATAGTCATTTTACCATAAATTAGTACTGTAATCAGTTATGTTCTAATAAGATCTTCGATCTTAGAAGACTTAGACTTCTAATTACCCAGGAAGTGTGCTGACACACTTGTCTCATTTGACAGGCCACTGAATTCCTACTATTACAGAGCGAATTGCACATTCGGGAGTTGAGATCTATTTAAGGTAAGTCCTTTGGACTTACTTAGCTAACTGTCAGATATGAGTGTGAATGATGATAGTGGTGTGTGAATGATGTGTACTCTAGTATACCTTATAATAATCATCGACCAACTTACATATCTTGTAACGCCCAAAATTTTGGCGCGTTTTCGATATTTAATTTTCCGGATTTTATCGCTATTTAAATAGCCTAAATATTTTATAGGAAAAATTTCTATATGGAAAACTATATTTTATGAATATATAGTTTAAAAAAAAATATGGTGTTTGTGCCTTGCCCTTTAATTCTAATGCTTCGAATGTGAGCTAACGGTTTTATACCGATTGTTGTAGATTGTCTTGCAGGTTAGGAATGCGGCCGAGAGATCCGGAAGGGTGGGCAGCCGGGGTCCGTACATTTTAGGAAGGGTTTTGTTTGGAGTCATGTTTGGAGTTTTGTATATTGTATTATTGTATGCCGCATGTATGGTGTTTGGTCTTTGTAGTTGTTTTCGGCTGAAGTCCGTGGTTTGTTTTCTTTTGGGTTTTCTTACATTGCATAAAATGTATTTCGGTTTTGGCCTATATTTGTGCCTTGTTGCAAGATCCGGTGAAATTGTTGTCAAGCTAAGGGTCGGGACCCATTGTGAGGTCCCAACCCGTAGCATCCCGAGTCCCGCGGATTTGGGGTGTTACAAAAGTGGTATCAGAGCCCTAGGTTGACAACAATGGCACTCGCAATCTTCTAAAGGCCGAATAAGGAATAAACAGAACCCCACGGGTTCTGAGTTTTCGTTTTCAAAATCACATGCATGAGTCGGGGTAGAATGTACGGACCACCACTCCTTCCGTGGATCTCGGCAGCATAGTTTATTGGATTTTTAGTATATATATATATAGATATGTGTAGTTATGTAGATATTTATCGTGGGCCTAGGATGTTGTTGGAATATTATTATATGTGGATTATAGTTATGCATGATGGACTTGTTATGTGAAAATGAAGGCATGATTTTTATATTGATATTTGTACATGTGGCATGATGATATCATATAAGTGTTGGGACCTTGTTTTGTTGTAATAGTTTTGCTTGGATGTGATATGTTGGTTATAGCTATGTGGACATAGGACTTATATAGTCATATACATGTACTAGGATATATAGTAGCATATGGTTTTTGGACCTTATAGTTAGGATGATAGAAAGCTATCATCGCACCTTGAACAATGCCTTTTGGCTTAGGATAGTGTCACCACGAAGACGAAAATGCTCAAGTATCGAGTTGAACATCACGTTTTAGTGAGCACCCCGATGATTCCTCAGACTCCTTAGAGAGCATCTAAGCAGCCATATGAAGACTAGAGATGATGTTAATCACAAGGACAAACAAAGGGAAGAGAACCTCGAGTCAACATAAGCAAAACTGAGATGGAAGATATACAAATAGGGAAGCAATCTGAAGTTGTGGGAGTGGTTCCGAGAAAGCGATGACGAGTAACAATGAAGTGAAGTCGAGACAACGAAATTATGATTCTTCAAGACGACGCATGGATAACTAAAGACGCGGAGCGAGAAGGAAAGGAGTGCATACTAGCAAGGGTAGAAGTGGTATTTCCTTGAGACGTGAAGTTTTTCCTAGATGATCCTAAGCATGGGAGTCAGAGTGTGAAGTGTGGTCGAACTAATACGAAGATTCATGAGATGCGTAAGTTAAGCTTACAGAAGAACTAGAAAGTGAAGTGACGGTTTTTGTGAGAGCTTAAGCGGGAGACTTCTTCAGAAATACGAGAGTTATGAGGAGGATTACATGGCAAAAGTTCACATAGTAGAATTACCTTGTGGAGTCAATCGTTTTCCGTCGTGGTGATGAGACTGAGCAATGTTAAGAAGGAGAAAGTGTGTGTGGGTGATGATCTTCAAAAGATGAAAGATGAAGCAAGGGGCGAGGATCGAAAGACTTAAGTTACTAACCAAGAGAAGAGAATGGTTATAAACGATAGAGATGTGGGGAAATTACACTTACAACACATTATGAAGGACGATTAAGCCTATGAAGTTGGGTCATTTGACACAAAAGAGCCGAGAAGGTGTAGTTATCTTACAGAAGTGGAAGGAAGAGGGGAGCGTAATAAGAGCTAACGGAGTTGAAAGTAGAGTTAAATGAGCTAATGAAGTTAAGGCGGAATACCCCGAGAAGGTATCCTTCAGGAATATGGTAACATGGAAGTGTGGTAGGAGGGTAAGTCATTGATCTTGGAAATGGTCATTAATGAGCCAATCGGTGACCACTGAGAATGCACATGTGCGGGTTGATACTGGTGATTGTAGGTGGGGGGGAGTAACCCAAGAGATTGGATCATGAAGAGGGGTAACAAGAACGTGGAATATCCGTGGTGGTTGAATGTCGGCAACAAAGAGGTGTATCAAGGATCAGGTAACAAATTATCGATTCCAGCAAATGGTAGTAACGTACCGTGTGGGGAGGGATTGTAACAATCTGGTGCGACCTTTTTAGGTCATGGGTTTGTCATAGGGGGGAGGACACAGATCAGGGTAAGGGGGACTGAAAAGACAAAAAGGGAGGTGAATCTTCTATGGTTATTGTGCATAAGGGGGGAATATATGAGGGGATGTACGGTATGTTTGTTCTAAGGTAATGGATGTCATGTTTGCGCGAGAAAAAGCTAAGTCAAGTTTTGGGACTCGTATGTAGTGGCTGCGACGTGAAATGAGGAATCTGGACTAGGGTAATGCTGCAAGTTTAGAGTAATGATGTGAGTGCTTGGTGGAGTTGTGAGTGGATCTTCAGTTATTGTGGGTGAGGAATTTTGCCTAAGGGCATTCTAGTACGGTTGTGAAATTGTTCGGGGATACCAAGAGAAACATAAGGTGGCCAATAAGAGTGAGAGGAGACTGAGGTTTTGGAAGTTTGATGTCGATATGAGATGTACGAGGAGTATGTGAAAGATTGAGGTTAGACCCCTTACGGTCGGAGTGACGTTACATTAGGAAATGAAGTAAGTTCTACACCCACTCGAAGGAACGGTGCAAGCTTTTATAATATACGAAGAATTTTTCCCACATGAGGGGATGTCATTGAAAGTAAAGAAGACAAGATCGTTTATATAGAGGGATGATTATGCCCTACAGTTAGGACACTTATGGTAACACATATGAGCCCTTAAAAGGCTATTACAACATGCCTTCAAAGGGGAAAAAGATGGAAGAATTTTGATTTGAGAGAGTAAGGACCCTTGAGAGAGAGAACATACACGGTCATAGCTGAAGATGGAACAATACATGAGTCTGAAGGATGTCACCTCAGTAGATTGGGGTAGATCAATTGTGTCATGACCATTCGTAAAGTGATAAGACAAGATTTGGTCGGTCATTACGATATGTCACGGGAGAAGAAAAGTTGAAACCCGAGATAGAATAGATTCCAATACATCGGGAGGTGGAATTACCATTAAGATGATTTGAAGTTCATGTTGGAAGTGTATCTTGAACTCTTGATTTGAAGTTCACGTGGGGATATATCTTGAATTCTGGATTTGAAGTTATTATAGAGAACACCAGTCTGAAAAGAGAGAGACGGCTACTTCCATTGGTACATTGATTACTATAAGTTGATCAAGATGACAATGAAGAACAAGTATCCCTCACCACGGATAGATGATCTACTCGACTAGTTGCAAGGGTCGATAATCTCTTCTAAGATTAAGTTAAGACTTGATTGTCACCGTTTGAGAATTCGAGATTGGGATATTGCAAATACGGCATTCTGGACAAATCACGGTCGCTACGAGTTGTAGTGATTCTATGGGGGCTTACTAATGCCCAGATAAGATATTTTGGTCTACTCTCGAAGAAGAGGGAAGTTGTATGACAAGTTGTCTCGGGAGGTCAACCCCCGAAGGATGTGAAAGGGGTTACAAGCTTTCTTGGATGTGCTGGTCATTATTGGATTTTTGGAGAGATTCTCCAAAGTAACACCAATATACGGCTAACCTACTCCGGATGATAATGAAGTATTAAGTGGGACAGAGATTGGCAATGGAGTTGTTGAGAGTTAAGAGAAGATTCATTGGTGCAACTATTTAGAAATTGCCTTGAGGTATGATGGGTTTGAAGTGTACAAGAGATTCTCCAAGACAAGGTCTTGATTGGGGTGTTGAGGAAAGATGTAAGAGTGATAATATATGTGTCTCGTTAATAGAAGTGGTGTGAAGTATAATACTTCCTTCATTGCTTGGGAGTTACAACAAGAATTGAGGAAACGCAACATCAAAGTTTGGTTCAACAAGAACCAAAGCCAACGGTGTAAATTGGAAATCCGATCTTCTTTGTGAGAGACAATAAAAGAGAAACATAATAGAAATATTGCATTGAGAAGGACCCGAGAAAGAAGTTGAGTTTCCGATATATCAGACCTTTTTGAGATCTTAGCGCGAGTTGGGAAAGTAGCTTACCGGTTGGCGTGGCCGCCGAGAGTAGAGGGTGTTCGACGGTGTTTCAGGTGTATCAGTCGAGGGAGTACATACACGACTCGAGACAGATTGTTAGTTATGGTGATTTAGTCGTAGAAAAAAAAAAAAAACCGAAGAGACTAATAGGAAGACGGAGTATAGTATCTTTGGTTGAGTTTTACGCCGAGTTAGTAGCTTTGATAGAATCGACGGGTTAGACTTAGTTCTTCCCTTAAGTTGGTTATGTCTATGTATGATGTTATATGTTGTGTGTGCCCATTGCGGGAATGTGTTGTATATATATATATATATATATATATATATATATATATATATATATATATATATATATATATATATATATATATATATATATATATATCCGATGGTGGTTTGAGCAGTTTGTGTATATAGATTAGAAGGTCTAAGCCTTCTTAGTTTGAGAGTTCATACCTCGGCCTTAGAGACCGAGAAGTTCGACGTATAGCAAGTTTCGGGACGAAACTTGTTTTTAGGGGGATCTATTGTAACGCCCAAAATTTTGGCGCGTTTTCGATATTTAATTTTCCGGATTTTATCGCTATTTAAATAGCCTAAATATTTTATAGGAAAAATTTCTATATGGAAAACTATATTTTATGAATATATAGTTTAAAAAAAAAAAAAAAAAATCGATAAGTATGTTTTACGAGCGTTTTAGTCGTAAATTTAATTTTACGGGTATATGTTTATATTAGTATGTTAACAACATTTTATTATTATTTAAATCTCGTAATTTAGTTACGGGATCGATTTATACATCACAAAGTATATTTTTGTGAGATTAATTATTTATTCGATAAACATACTTTATTTCCGAGTATAGTTATATTTTGATACGTTCACATATATTCCCGTACCTTATTTTCGGAATAGTTCGAAAAAGTTTGTCGATTCGGAAATCCCGTTACGTATGTTTTAAATGGGATTATCTTATTATTACATTTTTTTTTTCTTTTTTCCTTCTCTTCTTTTAATTATTTTCCTTCCCTTCTGCTGGCGCTAGGAGAGCCCAGCTACGATTGACCTTTCCGCCAGGCTACTATCTACCTCTGTAAACCTGCAACCCCGACCCTTTGGTTCCTTCACCTTCCCTCTTTCGTTTCCTTGCCTCGCACCGCCTGTCTACTCTCGCGCCTGCATACCTCTCTGCCTCACTTGATTCTCCTTCAATCCCACAGGAGAACCACCCTCTCTTCTCCTCTGTCCCTTTCGCCACCAAAGCTCGTCCACACCGCCGGAACTGAGAGAGGGCCAGAGTAGCCTACTACACCTCTCTTCTCCCCTTCCCGCTCGAAAACTCGAAGAGAGGCTGCTCCTACCCGTTGCCGTCGCCACCTGAGGTTGCCGCCAGAGCCTCTGCACAGTCCCCCTCGCTCCAGCGAACTCGCCGGAATGGGAGCGTCACTTGCCTTCGCGCTGTGCCGCCGGAAACAGCAGCGCCTCACCCTTGCCGTCTCGCCATCACCCTTGCCGCCTCACCCTCGCCCTCGCCGGAGACAGGAGGCCGACAGCCGCCGCCCTGCGTTCCCTCCTCTGCTGCGTTTGGCATAAGGTTGAAGAAGACCTCTTTTTCCCCAATTTGTAAATCGGGCCCCACCAATTGTAGCATATTGCAGTTTGTACCCTCATCTATTTATATCTCAGTTTTGACCCATCTTTTATGGAAAACTTGCATTTATGTCCCTGCACATATTTAATTACGGAATGTGCCCAATATTTTGATATTGCTGTTTGAACCCAGATTTTTGGAATGTGACAATTATGCCCTTGTTGGATTTATTTTGGATTTATGCCCGAAGATTTAATTACGGAAATGACCCAAGTTTAAGAAATTGCTCATTTTTGCTCTAAAAATGTATTTGTCGATTTTAAACTCGGATTTTAATTACGGGATATTCTTATATTTTTATACACGGTACATTATGTCTTTGTTGGATTAAAATGGTTATGGCTCAAAGATTTAATCCCGGGTTTTTCACGTTGACTTTGAAAACGAGTTTTCCTTAGATTTGTATATGTTAATTACTCCGTTCAAATTTAGCGTATAAGCTAAATTTGTTTAGTTTTGGTGTTAGGTTCGGAAGCGCCCCGATAAAGGCCATCGAATCCGCATTCGACATTCGTCGATCGACTTCCACCTTTGACCCCGAGTGAGTACCTTTCTCGATCTAGTTATTTTTAGTAGTAGTAGTAGTAGTTTCATGCTAGGTTGGATAGCATAACTTAGAGTGAATACCAAGTAGTGGTTTGAACCTTAGGTGAGTTTTGAGGATTGTCGATTGTTGTAAGACGTTGAGTGTTGGTTGATCTTGTGAGCATCTGAGGCTTGATATTATGGTTATATGATTGTTGAGATTGTGGAGACTAGAACGAGAGTATAACAGTCTATATTGTGATGATTATGACCTTGTGAGATCGTGAGGACTAGGAGTTTGTTATCCTAGCATGGTTATGGTTTATGATCTTGCGAGATCATTGGGACTAGAAGTCTAAGGACTTCTAGCATGTGAGAGAGATGTTGATTGTGTGCCTTGTTTTGACCAGGCGTTGAGTGCCTTCCTATGGGAAGTTGAGAGTGGTGGTTAGCGGGATTATCTTTGGGACGAGGTAAGTCTCCGGACTTACTTAGCTCGTATTCTTTGTATTAGCATTATTGTGTGTTGGGTGGTGTGTGTTTATTATTTTACTGTTTATAACAACTAAACCGGAAATAGGATTACCGACCTTTATATTATTTGGCCCAAGTGTATGATAACGGGCGGTGACATCACTGCCTGGCTCCCCGTGAGAGCTAGGGGGATCTCGGCCGACTGGCCCGTGCTGGTTAGACGGTCGGAGGCATCCGACCGTTCCATTGCCGGAAGAAGGGACCGAGGCGAGTTTCGGAGGATTCTCGTGTCACAAAAGAAGTTGAACTAGAACGGGATATGACTTAATAAATAAAGATAATAAACCGGATTTGTGTGCTTTGAGTATGTTGTGTGACTATGTTGAATTAATGGTGTTTGTGCCTTGCTCTTTAATTCTAATGCTTCGAATGTGAGCTAACGGTTTTATACCGATTGTTGTAGATTGTCTTGCAGGTTAGGAATGCGGCCGAGAGATCCGGAAGGGTGGGCAGCCGGGGTCCGTACATTTTAGGAAGGGTTTTGTTTGGAGTCATGTTTGGAGTTTTGTATATTGTATTATTGTATGCCGCATGTATGGTGTTTGGTCTTTGTAGTTGTTTTCGGCTGAAGTTCGTGGTTTGTTTTCTTTTGGGTTTTCTTACATTGCATAAAATGTATTTCGGTTTTGGCCTATATTTGTGCCTTGTTGCAAGATCCGGTGAAATTGTTGTCAAGCTAAGGGTCGGGACCCATTGTGAGGTCCCAACCCGTAGCATCCCGAGTCCCGCGGATTTGGGGTGTTACATATCTGGCCTAAGAGTAATGGGTGGTAGCATTCTGCTCAGTTAGCCCGAGGGCGTTGAGGGTTTCTCTCTGGACTAGTCCATACTTGGTTTGCGGGACGCCACCGGCGGAGGTGTGCCAAACCATCCCCCAGTTGGATAAGGAACAAAGGCGAAAATCTTAAGATTTCTCATGCTACAACTTTTCAAATCGGATAAAGTGAATCACGTAAGTTATCAGATAATAACCTAATTGTGTGTCAGCATGTTGATTGTTTAAATTCATTTTCTTGTGCTTGTGCTATTTATCCTTCTGCCTATATTTGATTAGTTAGCTAACTGTTTATTGTTGTTTAGATTTGCCACAGGTTAGAGCAGATGCCGAGTGATCCGGATGGTAGTGGACAGCCGGGATGTCGTACTCCTTAGGATGGGGTGCAATTTCGTTTGTTGGTTTTTCAGTTATGACTGTACTTTTCCCAGTTCATGAGACTTTGTTTTCCGGCTGTCAGTTTCTGGTCACATTCATTGTTTTGTTAAAACCTACTTTATGATTTATGATTTTCCTTATTTGTGCCTTGTTGTAAGATCTAGTTAAGTTGTTGTCAAACTAAGGTCGGGACTCACTGTGAGGTCCTAACCAGTAGCTCCCCGAGTTGTAAAATTTGGGGTGTTACACATAAAGTCTTGTAAGATGGTCTCAATAATAATACTATAATAGAACTTAGAAGTTAGTCTCGTTTAAATGAACAAACGTTCATAAGAATCTTTTAATATATGTTTTCTCATTTTAAGATATAGATTTTTTTATTAATATTATGATTATGTGTTTTAAATTTATACAGTTGCAGGTTTGACTCAATAATAATAATCTTTTATCATAAGTTATGTTGATCTCATTAAATGAACTAATATTTATAATAATCTTGTAGTATAAGTTAATTGCAATTTAAGATATATGTTTTTATAAATATGATTATAAGTTGGTCTCAATAATAATCTTTTATTATAAGTTGATCTCTTTTATATGAACAAGCATTCATAATAATCTTTTTAGTATAAGTTGATCACATTTTAAGATACAAATTTTTATAGACTATTATAAATATTAAGATTATAATCTAATATTAAAAATTAATATATATATATATATATATATATATATATATATATATATATATATATTTATATATATATTACTAAAACAGAACCCATTTAGTCCACATGTCGCATGTTAAGGCTAGCCACATCAGCTTTTTTTCAATTTATTTACAATATTGCCACAAGATATTTACGGATTTGCCACAATATCTTTAAATAAAAAAAAATCATTAAAATCTAAAAATAGTCAGCATGTCAAATCATCTTTAATCAATAAATCATCATGCCACATCATTTTTATTCAAATATTAATTAAACAAAAAAAAATTATATCAAAACATAACAAAAACATATCTACAATTGATTTTGTTTTTTTAATTTTCAAAAATTAATGTAGGCACATATTTAATTTCCAAACCTTAAATTTTGAATTAATTTTTGAATTTCGAATTTTATCTATCATATTTTTTTTACTTTCAAATTTCGAATTTTATATTTCCAAACCTTAATGTAGGCACATATTTAATTTCCAAATCTTATTTTCTTAAATTTTAAATTATTTTATGGTAAATAGTTAATAATCGTTAACAAAATGGAAAAATATTTTAACTGATTTTTTAAAAAATGAATACCACATATTTTGCCAATATCATATTCTACCATTTTTTAAATAATTTTATACCCGATTCTATTATTATGTTTACATCTAATTTTCATTTATATTTTATCTCTTTTACCAATCCATAATTATGAAATATGTTAACATTTATAACTTATTAAATTAAAAACCCACACAAGGTGCGGATAAAAAAAATTCTTCTAAAGTATACATATTTTTACACAATTATTTTAGATGATATAAATTTTTGTATGTTTATAAGTTAATTTAGCCTATAATTAAAAAAAATTATTTATAAATAATATTCACTACATAATATATAAAAAAAATTATTTAAACAAAACCCGCACAAGGTGCGAGCATTGAACTAGTTTAGTTTAAATGAACAAAATTTTCCAATAATCTTTTAACATGTTGATCTCATTTTATTATAAGTTAGTATCGTTCAAACGAACAAAAGTTCATAATAATCTTGTAATTTAAGTTGAATTCATTTTAGAATATAGATTTTATATAAATTAAAATTTACAAATTTTATTCTAAAAATCATTTAATAAAAATTGATCTCATTTTATTATTATAAGATATAGACTTACAATTTTCAACATAATATTAATAGTCGATTTATATTAAATCGGTCTCCATTCTTCAAATAGACAGATAAGGCAAATATGATACAAAAATATAAAGATAATTAATAGTTAAAATTTATTTCAAAATAAAAAGTAAAATAAAATACATTTTGCTAGGGTTGCTTTCTTTCCCATTCTCATCCACCACTCAAGCCTCACACTCACTATTCTCATTCCTCGCTCGCTCAAACCGCTTCATCCGCCGCTCAGGATAGGGAAGTTCACTCCCGCACTTTGATCCTTCTTAATTCTCCCTTCACTCGCTCCCGCACTTCGATCCCTTCATCCCTTTACAGTCTTCACTTGCTCAGGAAAGGAAAGTCCCGCTGCTCACTCGCTCGACGCTCATGGTAAGTTATTTGTATTATTCTCGTTCTCGATGAGTCAATGTATTCTAGACTTCTATTATTCTCGTTCTCGATGAGTCCCGCTGCTCACTGGTTGTTGTAGTGTTGTGTAATAGGCGGATTAGGCGTCAGCCTGAAAGGCCGACGGTGGACTTCAGGCTCCACATACCACAATCCCGACCTTGTGCAATAGGCTACTCATCTACTGTCAACTATGTGCTTACTGTCAAAGTGTCAAATATAATTATTGTTTACAACTTTACATGAGCTTATTGTCAAATATGAAATGTGTTATTGTGCTTACTGTCAATTTGTGCTTACTGCTTACTATCAAATATGATAATTAAGTTAATCAAAGTGTTAGTGGTAATGTTGTTGTAAACAAGATCAAATAGCCGTGCAAACTCAGATGAATTTCATTGAAGGAAGAAGCAACATAAATACACTTGAGAAACAATGTAACTGCTCCCACGATCACATGCTAATCTTACGGCTGACTCAATTTCATAAAGAGACTAATGACCCACTAACTTAGCCCACTAAAACGTAACTTGAAATTGAAAGGAAAACTGCAGAAACTTATTGACCAACTGACTCCTACAAATAAGCAATAAATAAGATAAACATAATGAACCAACAAATCCTCCCCTAAACTCAACCAGCTCAGGTTAGAGTTTAAGTGCTTATATCATCAGACAGTAGACTCCCCTTGAATTACGTTTGTCATCTTTTTTATGCCAAGTTGGGACCTCAGATTTTCGTACACATCAAGCTTCACTGCCTTTGTCATTATATCAGCGATTTGACGAGTTGTGCCACAATGCTGAAGTTCAACCGTGCCTTCCTTGACCAAATCCCTTAGGAAATGAAATCTCACATCTATGTGCTTGCTCCTGCCATGTAGTACTGGATTTCTGGACAGTTTTATCGTGGAACTGTTGTCACAAAATATGATGGTGCCATTCTTGACACTTTTCAACCAGCCCATTTGCTCCAACACTCTCCTTAGCCATACACACTGAGTTGCACATGAAGCTGCTGCTACAAACTCAGCTTCTGTAGTTGACAGAGTGACTACTGGTTGCTTTCTAGAGGCCCACGAGATTGCTCCACCAGACAAGAAGAAAACATAGCCACTTGTGCTCCTTCTATCATCCTCATCCCCTGCATAATCACTGTCTGTATATCCCAGTAATGCTTCATTCCCAACTCCTCTTCCATACCGTATGCCAAACTCTAAAGTTCCCTTCAAATATCTCAACACTCGTTTTGCAGCTTGCATATGCAATCTTGTTGGTGAGGTCATGTATCTACTGAGAAGACAAACAACATACATGAGATCTGGGTGTGTTGCTGTGAGGTATAGAAGGCTACCAACAAGCTGTTTATATTGTGTGTTGTCCACTAGAACTCCATCTCCATAAAGGGTGAGCTTGCTTCCTGGAGTAATAGGATTTCTCACATGATTACTGTCAAGAATTCCGAACTTCTCAAGGAGCTCTTTGGCATATTTTTGTTGACAAATGAATATGCCTTAATTGGACTGCAAAACTTCAATTCCCAAAAAATACTTCATCTTGCCCAAATCAGTCATTTCAAACATGGCTTGCATACTAGCTTTGAACTCCTGCACCATGGTTTCATTGCTGCTAGCATACATTAGATCATCGACATAGAGACTCACTAATAGAATATCAAGTTTCTGCCCTTTGACAAACAGTGTATGTTCATATGAACATCTTTCAAAACCTTCAATGAGAAAGTACTGCTCAATTTTACTATACCATGCTCTTGGTGCCTGCTTTAAACCATATAAAGCCTTCTTTAATTTGTAGCCTTTATCTTCCTCCCCTACTTTCTCAAATCCTGGAGGCTGGACAACAAATACTTCCTCTGTCAATTCTCCATACAAGAATGCACTTTTCACATCTAAGTGATAAACAAGCCAGCCATAGTGTGCAGCAAGAGCCAAAAGCGTTCTAATTGTATCCCACCTAGCCACTGGTGCAAATACCTCAGTAAAGTCGATGCCCTCCTTTTGAGAATAGCCTTTAGCAATTAATCTGGCTTTGTACTTCTCCACTTGTCCGAGCTCATTCAATTTTGTCTTGTAGATCCATTTAACTCCAATTGGTTTGATCCCTGGCGGTAAGCTTGTCAGTTTTCAAGTGTCATTCTTCTCAATAGACTGAATCTCCAACTCCATAGCCTTTCTCCATTTATCTTCCTTTAATGCATCTTCATATATAGTTGGATCCCTTTTGTCAACTTGCATGGCATAATGATCACTCATGTCTAGGATGATATTTCCCATTTCATAGTGATCACTAATGTCCATGATAACATTTCCCATCTCATAGTTATCATGCCATGATGGTTTGGATCTCACGCGTGGACCTAAACCAGTGGCTGTCATTTCTGGCTGAATTTCACTAGTTTCTGATGCACTCTCTTCCTGTGAATCATGAGAGGTTTGTGAGTTAGTACCTTGGTTCGAGGGAGGGCTAGTCATTTCATAGTGATCCCCTTGAGTTGATGTTGCATTGCTTTCATCAAACTCCTCATCAGAATCTGCTATACTTTCATTATAGCCATCCCACTGTAACTGAATTTCTACGTCAGCTTCTCCAGGATCTGCATTCCACCCCTCACTTTCATCAAAGACAACATCTCTGCTTACAATCACCTTCTTGGTGACTGGATTGTAGGCCCTGTAAGCCTTGGATTCAGATGAGATGCCAATAAAGAAACACTTGCTGCTCTTTACATCCAGCTTCTTTCACACTTGCTGCTCTTTACATCCAGCTTCTTTCTTTGCTGATCAGGTACATGCACATAACACACACACCCGAACACTCGAAAGTGATCAACTTTGGGTTTTGATCCACTCCAGAGTTCTTGGGGTGTGTGTTCTTGGTATCATTGAGCATACATCTAACCATATTTAATATGGTTCTGTTTTTCCTTTTGGCCACCCCATTTTGTTGGGGTGTTAGGGCTGTTGTAAGTTGCCTTCTGATTCCTGTGTCATCACAAAAAACTTTGAATTCTTCTGATAGAAACTCCCCTCCTCTGTCTGTTCTTAGGCTTACCAGAACTGAGGTAGCCTCCTTTTCCACAAGCATTTTATACCTTTTGAAGACACTAAATGCTTCTGACTTGGCCTGTAAAAAGAAAACCCATAGCTTGCGGCTAAAATCATCAATCAAGGTGAATATGTACCTTTTCCCACCGTTTGATGTTGGAGTAATTGGGCCACATAAATCTGCATGCACAAGCTGGAGTTTGGATGTAGCTCGCCACTGACTTTGCTTGGGGAATGGTTTTTTGTGTTGCTTTCCTTCGAGACATACAGTGCATATCCCCAAATTGCCTTGTAAATGAGATAGACCTTCAACCATGTCACCCCTTTGTAGTTTCAGCAGTCCTTGGTGGGATGTGGCCGAATCGCCTATGTCATAGAGTCATGGAATTCTTCTCAATAGATGAGGTTTGCAAACACTGAGCTTCAACATTCTTCACATCTATACAAAGGGTGGCTTGAAGGACAAACATTCGGTTTGCTCTCATGTTGGTTTTGAACAGAAAACCTTTGTCATCATGGAAGATCTTGCAAGCACCATGCTTCATTAAGAAACCAAGACCCTTCTCTTGCATTTGCCCAATGCTTAACAAATTGCTTGACAATCCTGGTACATAAAACACATCTTGTACAATGAAGGGTGTTTTGTTGATTTTCATCCGTATATTTCCTTTTCCTACCACCTTCAACCTCATATCATTTCCCAATTTGACAGTACAAGAGAAAGTACTATCAAAACTTGAGAACCAACTCCGATCACCACACATGTGGTTGCTGCATCCAGAGTCCAAAAACCAGTCTTTCACAGGTGTTTCTTCTACAGTCTTTGTCCTCAGAGCATCAATTTTGTTGTCCTCATTACATGCCATAAGCAACATCTCTTCTTGTGGGCCTGCATAATCCTCTGTATAGTGTGCCCGCTGATTCCATTCCGGACATTCATTCTTGAAATGTCCAAATTTATGGCAGTGAAAGCACTCCACATTCTCTTTTGACCATGATCTGCCTCGACCATGTCCTCTTCCTCGTCCAGAGAAGTTACCACGACCTCGACCTCTTCCTCTGTTGCTATCAACACCCACGTTCAGGGCCTGATCTTCTGCGCCTGTTTTTCTTCCAAATTTCTGCTCATGCACCAAGAGAGAACTTTGGAGTTGATCCACAGACATGGCATCGATGTCTTTAGACTCCTCAATCGAACACACAATGTAGTTGAATTTTTCTGTGAGTGTTCTTAGGATCTTCTCTACAATCTGCACATCTGTGATGGATTCCCCACAATTTTTCATGGCGTTGGAGACAACCATCACACGCCCAAAGTAGTCGTTCACAGATTCTCCTTCTTCCATTTGTAAGAGTTCAAAGTCTCTCCTGAGTGTTTGCAGTTGTGCCCTCTTCACACGAGCACTGCCTTGGAACTTGACTTTCATGGAGTCCCAAAGTTCCTTGGCAGTAGACTTCTTTGTCATTGTCTTCAAGATGGTCTTGTCGATGCTGCTGAAGAGGTAGTTTTTGGCCTTGAAATCCTTAAGTCGCAGCTCCTCCAACTCTTTTGCTTGATCAGTTGAGACCGTTGCTCCAAGGACAGGTTCAGTCAACCCTGTACTCACAACATGCCAGTATTCTTTGGATCGCATCAGGTTCTCCATCAATAGACTCCAGTGATCGTAATCTCCATCGAATTTTGGGATACATGCCTTAGCAAAATTAGCATCTCCCATGGCAATACAGTTCCTTGCTTTTCTCACTTAACACTCAAACACAATCTCCCAATCTCTCGAATTTCACTCACCCGAAAGATAAAGAAGAGTATCCCTGTGTTTGTTCCGAATCTCACACTCTCAGATTTGATCGAAAGTTTGCGGTTGCTCTGATACCACTTTGTTGTAAACAAGATCAAATAGCCGTGCAAACTCAGATGAATTTCATTGAAGGAAGAAGCAACATAAATACACTTGAGAAACAATGTAACTGCTCCCACGATCACATGCTAATCTTACGGCTGACTCAATTTCATAAAGAGAAAAACGTAACTTGAAACTGAAAGGAAAACTGCAGAAACTTATTGACCAACTGACTCCTACAAATAAGCAATAAATAAGATAAACATAATGAACCAACAAATGTATCAAGTGTGCGTACAGTCAAATATGTTAAATTAAGTTAATCAAAGTGTTAATGGTATTGTATCATGTTAATATGTGCCTACCGTCAAATATGCTAATCAACTTCTGTTTGTTAATCAAATATGTAATGTATCAAGTTAATGTGTTAATTTGTTTACTGTCAAATATAAATATTGATTTTTTAATTCGGATCAAACGGATAATGACCCGATCCGATCCGGATAAATCTTATTCGGATACCAATTTTTATAATTCGGATCAAACGGATCGGCCGGATATCCGCGGATAATTATCCGACCCAATCCGGCAAAATCTCCCGGATATCCAGCTGGATTCGGATCGGATAGGATCCAGATCGGACTTTCACTAAAAAATATACCCGGATATCCGTCCGATCGGATCGATCCGATGCCCACCCCTAGCGGCCACCTGGGCCGCAGATGCGCCTCTGGGCAGCCCCGAGTTGCCTTCTTTGCTCTTCTTCGCGGTTGTGCCTCCTTGTTCCGCGACCGTGTCCGTACACCAATGAGTGCCCTACTCCTTGATCTTTTGTGCCTTCTCCTATCATAGTTATGCCTAGATGTAGCATCATGCTATGATGGCTTGGGATGAACTTGTGGAATGCTAAGTAATGGCTTGAACCTTAAGTGAGGGTTTTGAGGATGAGTTGAATGTTCTTAGGCTTGATTTGTGATTGGACCTTGAGTCGGTTGTGTGAGTGTAGGGCTGTCCTTGTGAGGCTTGTGAGGTTTGAGATTATGGGCTAGGATATGCGTATCCTAGCATAGTGTTGTCACCGTTGAGATTGTCGAGACTAGGCATACGTGTGGGTTATGATCTTGCGAGATCATTGAGTCTAAAGTTCTAAGGACTTATAACTTATGAGAGTGTTATTGATTTGTGCCTTGTTATGATCAGGTGATGAGTACCTTCCTACGGGAAGCGATAGCGGTATTGGTCGGTTTAGACTTGGAACGAGGTAAGTCTCCGGACTTACTTAACACGTATTCCTTGTATTAACACCTATGTGTGCTTGGTGGTATGCGTTTAATTGTTTATTGTTTATGTTATAACAACTAAACCGGTGATAGGACCACCGACATATTTTGATATTTGGCCCAAGTGTATAATAACGGGCGGTGACATCACTGCCTAGCTCTTGCGAGAGTTAGGAGGTTATCGGTGACTAGCCCGTCCGGGTAGACAGTCAGATGCATCAGTACCATTTCTTACCGGTAAGTGGGGACCGAGGCGAGATCACGGTAATTCTTGTGTCACAAACCTAAGTTGAATTAGAACGAAAATGACTTAATAATAAAAAGATAATAAACCGGAATTGTGTGTTCTGGAGGATGTTGTGTGTTATGATTATTTATGAGTGTTTGTGTCATCACCTTGATCTAATGCTTTGAATATTAGCTAACGGTTTTATACCGATGTTGTAGTTGCCTAACAGGTTAGGAATGCAGCAGAGAGATCCGAAAGAGTGGGCAGTCGGGGTTCCGTACATTTAAGGAGGAGTTTGGTTGAAGTCGTGTTTGTGTATTGTATATTGTGTATTGTATGTAGCGGGTATGACGTTTGACCTTTGGAGTTGTATCTCGGCTGCTGAAGTCTTTCGTTTGTATGCTTTCGGGTTACATTACATTGCATAAAAATGTATTTCGGTTTTGGCCTTTATTTGTGTCTTGTTGCAAGATCCGGTGAAATTGTTATCATGCTAATCCTCGGGATCCATTGTGAGGTCTCCGCCCGTAGCATCCCGAGTCTCACGGATTTGGAACGTTACAGTTTAAAATGACCGTTGTACATTATCGTTTAAAATGACCTTTGCTTTAAATTCATGCTCGGTTGGATCCACCATATACTTTGTCCATTCCCTTCTTTAACACATGCTCTGTCGAGATGTGACATGAAATGACAACACCTTGCAAGCTTCAACTATCGTGATGACACTTTTGACAAAAAATAGAAAATACATTGATCGTAACGACTACATCTCACATCAAAAGAAAATATAACAACAAGATACTTACATAATAAAGCCCTAAACATCAAAAACAACAAACATAAAACAAGTGCTTAAATACATTAATAACAAGACAATTCTTAAATGAAACTAACACATAGTAAAAAAATACATTGATAACAACTTCCGATAATTGCAATTTTTTCAATCCGTTTTGAGTTCCTTCATCAACCTTTCCTTCAATTCCATACGTGAAGGAGTCAACTCTTTATCTGCCATTAGCCCCAACAACACATCAATCTTCTTCACTATCACATAATCCTTTTGCTTCTCTAGCTTACGTGCCTCCCTCAATTTCTTTAACTCAGTCAACTAATTCATATATTCAAATGCTACCTTTTCTCTCTCCCTTAGCGCTTCATAATGCTCATCACTCGTTGTCGATGCCCTCTGTTTTCCCTTTCTCGATGCACTCAGTTTTCCCTTTCTCTTAGCGCTTTTGATACCGTCAGTACGATCAAAAGGTTGATGGTCATACATGCTTGTTGGAGTTTCTGTAGAACTCACGGCATCTTCAATTGAAACTCTTGATCTTTTGGCGCTTGAACCACTTTCTTCCTTTTCTTGGTTGATATTTTTTAAATTATCAACTCTCCATTTTTCTTTACTAAGAAGACACCGTGCATGCTCATTTGCAGAACTACAACCATTTTCAACTTTATCTTGCTGATGCACTTCTTCCACTAACTGAGGCGCACTTGTCACCGGCTCGGCCAAAGTAGTATTTTCGAGTTCAATGGCTTCCAAGATGATATTTACATCAGGAGAAGTGGCCTCTTTGCCAAACTCAGGTTCAATGCCTTGTTTAAGCAATTCTTCCACTAGCTGCAAGCCATTAGTTGCTTGACTTGTTGAGTTACCGTTATTGGCTTCAGCATCATCCACTATGGCCTTCAACTCCAAAACAATGTTTTCTTCACTAAGCTTAGAGGGTTTGACATGGAAAAGAGAGTCAGCATCAGAAGGCTGCAATTCCCCACCAGACTCATCCTTTGCATAGGGACACACAAGCAAGTAGATCATACAAGGCCTTAGTTTTACAGTAGCAGGAATAACAGGAATGTAAAGGGACCATGTATCCATGTTGTAGCTAAGTTATCCCAAATAAGGTATAAAAAAATCAGGAATCAGAATTAGGGGAACTAGGAAACTTCTCAACATCTTAAAAGGCTTACCATCTTTAGTTCAACACTCATCAAATTTCCAAGAAGATATTGTTGATGTTTGTGAACCTGAACCTGAACCTGAATCAAATCTGAAATCAAATATCCAAGTTAGCCCAAAGATTGTCATTATCATTACAATAACATATAAACTAAATGTTGCAGTTCACAATAGTAGAATACTAGAATTGAAGGACTCTCTCTAAGGTAGGTCTACAAGCGATTCTGTAAGGTAGGTCTTCAAGCGAGTGGTATCAAACTAATTCTTCTTCGCAATGACAATTTAAAATATCTGAAAACCTCTAGCAATTACTCCTCATAATTTCCTGCCTGGAGCCTGCTTGTTCATCGCATCTCTCTGCCCCAAATCTACCCATTGATTGAACATTTTTTTGTTCTTTCTCGTAATTATACAATTTTAGATGTATTAGTATGATCATCAGTTTTAAAAGAAAAAAGCATCAAGAAGTTAAACAAGAATTAGGGTTTAAGCGGGTTCTGCCATATCAAGAAAAAAGAAAATGACGATGCTGCTGGCTCTAACAAGACAATAATAGTCAGAAAAACAAGTAAAATATCAAGTCTGATCAAGCAATCAACACACTTAGCGAACGGCTGTAAGCTCATGGTTCTAATAAGATTTAGGGTACAAGCAGATTGTACAATAGAAGAAAGGAATTTACAGAAACAAAATTGAAAAGATTCGAGCAAATCAAGAACTTGAAGATGAATAAGAAACAATCCATGCGACTTTGCTCCGATCAGCATACCTCAGCTGAGTAGAGCTCTACAGTGGCGTTGCTTGACTCGCGAGCGCGCTCAGGCTCTGCTGCCGAAACGACTCAAACTTGCTGACTGAAGTGACTGAGGACGCCTCTGCTGCACCGCTTTTTTTTTTATGGAACTTCAATGGGCCTCCAGAACATGGCCCCCAACAAGGTTTTTTTATTGTGGGCCCAAACTTCATGTATATCTCAGAGCAATGCTCTCGGATAGAAATTCGTATATTATGAATATGGCATGCTCCTCTTTGCTTTTTTTTTTTTTTTTTTTTTTTTTGTTCTCGGGATGTATTTACTAGGCTGAGCAAAAAAAAAAAATTTGATCCGCCTAATCCGAAGATACGATCTGAAAAAATTTAAAGTTTGAAAATATCTGATGTTGGTGAACCGAGTTCGATCCGATCCGAGAATATTTTTCGGATCATCGGATAAAGATATGGATCGAGGTTCGGATCGGATATATCCGATTAGCATAGTAATAAGCACTCGGTCCCCAGTACGATAAAATTGTCGGATATCCGGATACTCTCGGATCGAATTTGGATTGGAATTTTGTAAAATTATCGAATCGGATGTCCGAGTTTTATTAGATCGAATCGGATATCCAGAAATTCTCACCCCGATGGTCTTTGGTACATATCCCTCTTTCACTGTTTAGTTGCCCAACCATGGAATCGCCGATGGCTAAGATGGCGACTATGACAAAGATAAAATCTCTTTAATCTATGGTGATAAAGGTTCAACAGTGTCGGGCCTGCTCTTGGGCGGCATGGGCCACTACCCAAGCCCCGTACAATTTGAGGGCCCAAATTTTTAAAAAATTATATATATTTTGAATAGAATTCGATTAAAAGATAGACTTAGTTGTCTTTTATTTCTCAATTTAAAAAAATGCATCGATTATTATTTTTCAATGGCTTCTTTTTAGACTTCTATTTTTATTCTTTTGTTTTTCAATCAAAACTCCTTAAACTATTTTTTTTCCTCTATCCCTAAATTAAAATTATCTAAAATTTTCTCCATATATGTTCAATATGCTACAAAGGGAAGCTTAAACAATGAACATTTATCCGAATTATTGAGTATGTTAAGAGAATGGGCATGTCTTCCTATTTTATTGGATATACCTATGACGTTACATTTACGTAAATACTACCTCCGATCAAAAATAACTGTCGTTTTAGCCTTTGACACAATTTTTAACAAAAATATTAAATAGCATAGATTTTGTAAAGTTTTTCTAAATCTTATCACTTATTTAATATTCAACCTTCTTTTAAACCAATAAAAAAGATTTTAAAACTAAAAGTAATTATTTACACCAATTTTTAAGAACATTTCTTATAATTATTGTTCATTTATTTGCCTAGAAAACTCAAAACGACAGATAATTTTGATCAAATTTCTAATGTTAAAACGACACTTATTTTTGATCGGAGGGAGTAAGTTTTTTCTAACTAAAGTTTTTCAAGTCATCTTTGCGGACTACCATGACTCAATATAGGTTTAATGGACAACAATTCGGTCAAATAAAGGTCATTTGTTGGAATTTGTTGATTATGCAAAGATAATAGAGAATTTGTTTCAAAAATGCAAGACGACACCAATTTAGATGATTAAGAATGTGTCTAGTCATTATGTATGTTATAATGTGCTTTTTATTTATTTTCAATTATATAAAATAATGTTTTGGTTTTGTATCTTCTGTTATTTCATTTTTTTTTATATCTAATAAAAATGACGTGGAATGAGTCGTCTATTGGATTTCAAACCCCCAAAATAATTTAAGTATGACATCAATTTGAAATCGCTATTTTTAATAAAAAAAACACCGAAATAATATTATCCCGAACACAAAAAAATTCAAGGACGGTCATGAGTTTCAGGAATGTAGGAAATAGTGTCAAATTCCGGCTTGATTTTGATGTAGAACGGCAAGATCTATACTAAAATGACAAATATGTGCCAAAAATGATGAGAATGGAGGAGGAAGGAAAGCTCGTGGGTATCTGAAAATCGGAAGAGGGACAATTAAGTAAATACCCTCATATATTGGAAAGAGCAGAGGGATGAAGAACATATATATAGAATGAAGAAGAATAGTAGATCGATGACCCCTTCTATCAGCCAATTAAGGGCGTGTTTACTAAGGGTTTGAGTTTATTCGGGTTTATAAACTAACGAGTTTAAAAACCCAAATAAAAATAACCTCATCTTGAGAAGGTTATTTTTTACGGGTTTAAAAACCCAAATAAACTATCATTTAGTTTATAAACCCGCAAGGTAAACGGTTACACAAAATCAGCAAAGGTTTATAAACTATCATTTAGTTTATAAACCCGCAAGGTAAACGGTTACACAAAAATCAGCAAAGGTTTATAAACTATCATTTAGTTTATAAACCCGCAAGGTAAACACGCCCTAAATGTAAAATTTTAACTTCAAATCATATATATATATATATATATATATATATATATATATATATATATATATATATATATATATATATATATATATATATATATATATATATATATATATATATATATATATATATATATATATGTATATATATATATATATTGGTTCCCATGAAAACACCCCTGACTGACGTGTATACATGTGTATACATGAGAACAATCGTACACCGTTGGATGGTGAGTATTAAGGGTTGAGATTTAGAGTATATATCATAATTAATAATAACTACGAATAATAATAATAATTAGGAATCCAACAATAAGTACGAATAATCCACTCAACCAACAATAACTACGAATAATACATTAAACAATATGACACCTTCGTAACAAAACTAATAATAATTACGAATCTGTTCTAATGTATACACGTTAGGAGTGTTCTCATAGGATCTATACTCTATATATATATATATATAATGTTTGTAACTATAAATAAGATTTTAGTAATAATTTTGATTGTCAAAACGATTATAACAAAACTATATCTTACTTTTTGGACCTATAAATATCAAATCTCGGTTCGAATAACATCCTGACATCAATGATTCATATCCTCATAGATTAATGTTAAGAGTTGGACTAAGGAGTGTCACAAATGGGACAACTCGATCAAGAACTCGGTGGGTTGACATGAAGTGCCCGTCTTTAAAAGCTATTATACCTTACATGTCAGTTAATCGACAATAATTTGCAACAAAACTTGAGATGCATGCAGACATGCATATAACTAGCCATATATGATCAAGTACATTACAAAGCCCCCAACACAAAGTTATGGTCATGTCTCTCTCGACATATATATATATTTCATATATATAGATCTATATATATAACCTTTCTCCTCATTTTAGTAAGGGCACATAAGGAGTTGCATGTTTTCAGTGATGGAGGTGTAGCTAACCCTTTTGCATACGACTACCAAAAGAAGTTGTTGAGGGTGGGAAGACCGTTGTTTGAGTCCTCGTCCGGGTTGTCATGGGACGGAGAATGGACGTGTCGGCCTTCGTAGGTAGTAATGACCATCCTCGGATCCTCCGCTAGTCTCTCCACCCTCTTCTTCACCCTGCACTTGTCTTGGGTGCACCGGTAGTAGCTTCTGCGTCCACATCCATATATATCCGATTTTTTTTTTGGTAAAGCATATATATCCGATTTTATTAACAGACAAACAAACAAACACGCAGTCTCGCTGTGAATAACTTAGCATCCACACAAAACCTACTCTCAGGTCCACCCTTAATCAATTACACTTGACCCACATGCATATACAGACATCGGTGCAAAAAGAAAAGCTTCCATGATTTCATTTCACTATACGCACTCGGATTTTCAATGTTCATAATGCTTGCATGTTAATCTGCTCTACTATCATTAAAACTCACTTTTTTCATCTACCTTTGTACAGTAACAATGATACGAGTATATGTTTTTAATTATTCAAAACCTTTTCACATTCATATTATCATTCAGTACTCAACATATGAGTAAACTTTATACCCTCATTCATCCCAAAAGTTCAGCAAAAACAATGATCATAACAGGAATCTTGCACACAGACTTAGGCTTATGCATATATATATATATATATTGATTACCTAGGATGCTGGGTGTTCTTGACAACTTTCTGGCCATACTTCCTCCATTTGTAGCCATCGTCAAGTACATCGACATCGCTAAGGGTCTTGAAGCAGAATCTTGGTTCTCTTACCTTTCTTCTACCCTTCATCTTCTTCATTCTCAATGCCGAAACCCCTAACAGACTCTTCTTATCCATCAGATTATCATTGGTAGCATTAACACTATCATGTTCTTCTAGACTTGGTTCACTGTCTCCGTTGAATGATCTCTTGCTTACCAAACACTCACTTCCGCTAGATCTCAACTCCCTGGGAAAAAAATCAAATGAAATTGTTATAGTCCAACGAAGCTGATCAATCCTAGATTAGGGCAAATGAATATTAAAGGATTTAGAGATATTTACCATGGATTGGAAAGATTTGGTCTTTGAAGAGAAAAGATGTGGGGGAGAACTGGACCCATGAGAGAAGAAGGATCTTGATGAATATTTCTAGGGTTTCGATTAGCACTCGAAATCAAAAGGGCTTGAGATAGATCTGTGCTGTTAATGGAAGTTCCAGCTTGACGGTCATCGTCGTCATCATCGACGTCAGCATCACCATCCTCGCTCGGAACTGAAGCAAAGGGTTTGCTGAGTGTCTGATGATGATGATGGTATGAAACAAAGGGATCATCAGCTTCATGATGATGGGGATGAAGAAAGGCCAAGCTGTTGGAGCTAGGGTTTGAGAAGAAACCCATCATTCCTAGAGCTTGATGATCTTCAAGTATCAAGCCTTGTTGCTGCTGATTCTGCAACATGATCTTTGAGTTTATCTTCGATCCAGGAGAGGTTTTGGAGGAAGAAGAAGAAGAGAGATTTTTCTACCCTTTTGTTTCCTTATCGCTTAAAAAGAGGATGATTTGCTGCCCATCACTTACAATAAAGGGTTGACAGATTGAAAGATATGGAAAGAAAAAGAATAATGGTAATGCATTGCTATATGAGTAAATTTGGTCTCTTTTGTGATATATAATCCATGTGCTCCCACCCACTTAAGGAAAAATGTAACCACCGATCTATCTTTCAAACAATCAAACACATTAATTCATATACTACAATAATGTTTAATACGTTATTGTGCCAAACAAATGCATGTAAATTATCTCATCACTTTTTAATATATTATATACATATGTATATTAAGAAATTAATTATCATTTAACTATTTTATTTATTAATTATTATTATTATAGTTAAAAATTTATCAATTTTAAAATTAATTTTTATATCTTATAATAAATTTAACTTACATTTTTTACATATAAGAAATATTGAATTTTGTTTTAGGTGTTTATAATAGTACTTTATATTTTAAATAAATGTTATTTTTGTATAAGTAGTTACAATTAGATATTCTATGTATTTATCAATTTATGTTATAGTTTCAATACATACAAAGGATATGGTGGTCGTGATTTCATTTGTTTTAAATATACGCTAATTTGAAATTAACGAAAATATTTAGTATAATGTATTAATATAATTTATTAATTAATACTAAATTAATAATAATAATTATTATTATAAAATCCCAATCGATCTATTTGAGAATTTGAAAATTTAACTCATCAAAATTGGATATTAATTATATTGAAAATACTCACATTGCTTCTTCAATGTGAAATCTCAGGTTAATTTCTTAAATATGAAGGAATCTCACTTAGTCACTTTTAAATGTGGAAAAAAAAAAATCTTAATGTGAAATCTCGCTTTATGACTAAGTGAGATTTTACGTTGAAGAAAATTAACCCTATAAATTTTACAAATTTTATAACATTGGATTATGGCCCTATGATATGTAATTATTGAGAAAACAAGTATCTTTATGTGTAAAACGAAAAAGCTTGATGAAGGGACATGCCCATGTATTTAAAAATGAGATTGCAATTCGTACTACATACTTCGTGCTATTTATATCCATGGTCCGGCTACGTCTGACGGAGCCGTAACAATAATTTGATTTCGTTCAAAAAATATAGGAAAACGATTACGCATACGCCATGCCTAGCATGTCGTATGCGTAGTCGTCCATATCAAAAATTTCGATATAAATAATAAGGAAGAATGACTACAGCTACGTAGCCGTTAGGTAAAAAAAAAATTTTACAATTACGATCACGCAAGGTATAGCCGTAACCCTGGTACGTATAGCACGAAAAGCGTGCTACAAATAGCAATAACCATTTAAAAATGTAATCACGAAAATATAAAATGATTAGGAGAAAAAAAAAACATTTTGGAGATGGGGTAATAATGGCCAAAGAGGAATGGGCAAGTTGTATAGAGTGGGCAAATTTTTGGTGCCAAATTCTAGAAAAACTACTACGCTGTCATAATTGTTCACAACGGCTAGTCAATTTTGTTACCATCTCAAAAAAGATTCCGAGCAATCATCACAGGTTTACACTTTTTAACTTTCAGCTAAGCCAAAAGGTAAAAAAAAAAAAATAATAATAATAATAATTTGAGCCCTCTTGTTTATTATTCGCGTTTTTTGGCTGCGTCTTCCTTCTAACATTTTAATATACCCCCATAGTTGCTATATATCTCTTCGTTTTGAAATTGAGATATTTATAATTATCTTTGTAAGTTATACGAAGACAATTACATGAATAATAAAGAATAATGCCGTCAAGATTTCCGTGTGCGAGGGGTGCTTCTAGGCTGCACATGATCGCTCCGGAGCGGATCGAAAATTACGGTTTAGTCCGGTTTTGAACTGTAATTGTAAAAATTCAATCCGGTTCATGATATTACGGTCCGGTATGATCTATGGACCCCTTTCACACAAACCCCGAAACGATTTAATCCGATTTGTGAGCTTACAGTCTGGTCCGGATCGTTTGAACAACCCTAGTTACCTCTTCACCAGGGGACTCGTTGTTATATGTGTATGTGATATCAAATGTCACTCCTCTAGAAAAGAGGACTACATGATCACCAAACGGAATGCCACGTTGGTCATAAGCTTCTTAGCAACACTAAACTACACCGTCCAACACTCATAATCTCCTCACAGTCTACTTTTGCTCCAATTTTCACAATATTTCTTCTGTAACATACATTATACGATGACTAAAATGCTAAAGATACCAAGGAATTTGGCACCCTATGTGATAAGAAATGAGGAATTACTGAATCAACCTTTGATAATGTTATAGAGATCGAGTTGGGTATAAAGGAGAATCTCAATAGGCTCTCAAAGGCTTCAATTATAAAGATGGACAACCTCTATACTGATGTTGAACTCCTCACTAACGGGTTTGTGCTCCGGAGGACACTAGGCTTGTTGAGGTAACCGAATCAAAGATTGATGACCATGACACCTGAAGGGTGTTGTCTCTTGCTGCTTCAAGACTTGCAACCTCGTTATTTTTCTCTCCCAATTGGTTTTATTGTTGATTTATTGTGTCTCTTGCACTTTTATATGGATTCAAACATTATATATTATGCATCGGGTTGCAACATTGTAACTTGTTTTTGCCTACCTTTTGGATTACATGTTCTTGGTTGTTTAAACATGTGTTTTCTTGAGTTGTTTAATTATTTTTTACGATGTTAAAAGGGGGAAAGTAATAAGGTTGCAACAATTTAACCAATGCATGGTTAAGGCAAGTGGTTTTGTTATAGATCGGTTTATTTTGAAGGTAATATTTTGGATAACATACAAAATTGAGCTGAAGACAAACTTTAGAAGATTGCTTTAAAGATTAGAAATGAGAAATCATAGGATGTACTAGGATTGAGGAGTGTAGAATCCTTTCAAACTATCAATAAAGTTGTGTGAAGATTTGGAGTCATTTCTAGTAGAGATACTTGAGAGACATGTGGTTTCAACCCCAATTGATTGGCTTGTCAATTAGGTTTACACTCCAAATCAACGTGTCTTAATACTTTTATTTCTTTCAAGTTATACCATTAGTTGTTCATACATATATTGATTTATTTCGTTGCTCTGAGAACTAACTTAGTTTCCAGTATTAACGATCTTCGATCCAACACTTGATTCCAATCTTCAAAAGAAACAAAAGAGAAACTAACTAAAGCTTTTGAGAAAGGACTTTGTGGGAACTAACTAGAACCTCCTAATGGGAATCTAACATTAATAGAACACCACCAAAAGAGCACTTCTTACAAATGAATGTCTCCTTGATTGTTCTTGTATCTCTACTTGGAGTCATTTCTAGTAGAGATACTAGAGAACTTTAGAGGATTGCTTTGAGGACTTTGTGGGAACTAACTAGAACCTCCTAATGGAGCTTCCAAATATTCATAATTGACATATATGAATGTCTCCTTGATTGTTCTTGTTCTTTAGTCCCATCTTATGCATCTCCATGCTTCGACATTAACGGATTTTGACTCAAGGGCTTATTTGTGATGTTTTTTAATCATTTAAAACACGTGGATGCTTCAAATCTCACCTACAATACAACATGATAGAATATGAAATTATGTGTAAATAGAGGACTTCCCTATGTAATTATGTAAATACATTTGTTATTAATATATCCATATGTCGGTAGAAACCCTAAGGGGAATTTATCTATATTCTCACATGGTGCCAGACTTCTTTCATCTACACCCTCTTCCGAACGTTCTTTTCCCCGACGGCTAATCCTAGCCCTAGTTTCGTTCGACCGTCGAGGCTATTGTGAGCACTTCGGCCACCGTCTTCGCCACATCTCCACCGCCTCCAGCCCTCGGTTCATTCGGCCCCTCTCATGGTTGCCGACAATAAGTAATCTTTTCATTATGCGCTCGGAATATCTAACAGCAAGAACAACATTGCTCTCGTCCTTGACCATGACACTCCTTACGTATCATGGGTCACCTTATTTCGCGTCCTTGCGAAGGCTCATAATGTTCTGGATCACATTGATTCAACGGTTCCCAAGCCGGTTGACATCGATGACTCACTCTCGCAACAAGTTGACGCGACCACTCTTCAATGGATATATAGCACGATCCCAAGGGACATTCTTCTCTAGATCTTGGATCCAAATGATACCGCACATCAAGCATGAACTCGAGTTCAGAACATCTTTTAGGATAACAAGAATACCTGCGCATTCTATATTGAACATGAGTTCTCGAACTATAAACTGTCAGGGTTTGCTTCTATCTTTGTCTATTGTCTACAACTTAAATCCTTGGTAGATCAACTGAAAGGTGTTGGTTTTGCTGTCTCGGACAATCGCCTCGTTCTTTAACTCATTTCAGGCTTACTTGTTGAGTACAATACTGTGGCCAAATTTATTCAACAATCTGATCCTCTTCCGAGTTTCACAAAAGCCCATTCTCAATTATTTCTAGAAGAAACGAGGATGGCCGCTCAGACCGCTTTCGGGCATACATCCGCTCTTAATGTCGCAACATCCACTGTAGGCTCCAACGTAACATCCACCAAAACGCAGTCCAGTCGTTCCTCCTCGATACCAGACCAGTCACACCGGAGTCGTGGCTGCAATCGCAAGGGCAAAGGCAGGGTACCGCTAGCCACCACCGGCGTCAGATTTTTCTTTCATCTCAAATGGGCTGGCACCTGGTGGCAGCTTCTTCTGGTGGGCCTAACGCTCCTCCCTAGCAGGCCTGGTACCAAACCCACTCTTCCATCCCACTCCAACAATAGCAACATGCGGGCCACCCTCCTTCAGGCCCTTACCCAACTTATTAGAACGGGCTTCTTGGGCCCAGTCCACAATCGACGCAACAGGCCCATCTGGGGTATGTTCCGGATTCTATTCAGCAGCCCACAACCATAGATCAAGCATTTGCGATGATGTCACTCAATCCCGCAGACAATCTTTGGTACATGGACATGGGCACCACCTCGCACATGACGAACGATTTCAGTAAACTCTTGTCTTTTTTGCATAATGGTTCTTTAAGTTCGATTATTGTTGGAAATGGTATGCAAATTTCTTCTACATGTCTTGGTGATGCTACTCTACCCACCAATAACCAACCCCTCAAATTGACCAATATCCTTGTCGCACAAAAACTTTTCAAAAACTTAGTTTCTGTTAGACGTTTTACAACTGATAATCTTGCTTCCGTAGAATTTGACCCTTTTGGTTTTTCTGTGAAGGATCTGTAAACGGGGACCGTTCGTATGAGATGTAATAGCTCCGGGGAGCTCTATCCGGTTACAAATACCCCTGTTCATCCTCATCACGCCTTCTCTATCGAGTCTTTCATGGTTTGGCATGCTCGTCTAGGTCACCCCGGCGTGCATGTGTTTAATTTTTTTCGTTCATCTTCTTTTCTCCAATGCAATAAGGAGTCTTCTACTCTGCTTTGTCATGCTTGTCAGCTAGAAAAACATCATAGATTGTATTTTGATCGTTCTACTTCTAGTACATTTGCACCTTTTGACATTGTTCATCGTGATATTTGGACCTCTCTCATCCCTAGTTGGAAAGGTTTTAAGTATTATCTCTTATTTCTTGATGACTTTTCTCATTTTTTATGAATTTATCCTATCAAATTGAAGTCTCAAGTCTTTGATCTCTTTGTTAAATTCCATAAACTTGTTCAAACACAATTTCATATCAATATTAAGAGCTTTCATTACGACATGGGACGTGAGTTTAACAACACGAATTTTCACAATATTTTTGCTAATCATGGCATTAATTTTTGATTTTTTTTGTCCGCACACCTCTCCTCAAAATGGAAAAGTTCAATGCATCATACGAACCATCAATAACATGATGCGTTCCCTCCTTTTTCATGCATCTAATCCTGATTCCTATTGGCCTCATGCCTTGGAAACGTCTTGCTACCTTCTCAACATTCTTCCCTCCACCACCATTCAAAACTTGTCCCCCATCCAAGTATTATACCACACAACACCTTTCTTCGGTCATTTTAGAGTCTTCGGTTGCCTTTGCTACCCCAACCAAATTGCTACTATTTCTCATAAACTCCAACCTCGCACTTCCCCATGCCTCTTTCTAGGATATCCCTCTCATCATAGAGGTTACAAGTGTTTTGAGTTAAGTACCAATAAAATAATTCTTTCGCATCATGTCACCTTTGATGAATCTCATTTTCCGTTTGTTACCCGGCATACCATCTCCCCGGATTACTATGACTCTCTTACCGACGACGACATCTCCTCCTATTACCGTGCTCACCTACGTGACATTACCACCTCTCCCCCACTTTCTAGACTAGGCCCACAATCCTCTCCTACCAACCCAGGCCCATCAGCGTATCCCTCCCATCCTTTACAATTGCACGAAGTTGCTCTCCCCAACCCACAACTTCTTCTTGTCCACCGCTTCAACCTAGCCCATGTTACGTCTAGGAATAGATGCGCAAAAGTTTTACAATTTATAAACTCGTTATATTTCTCCTATCTCCTAGCGAACCCGCAGTGTACGGGACGTTTGTAGTAGGGATGGTATTCCGAGGTCGAACACAAAGATTGAGGTGAGATTGATTCGATTAGTGATTAAGTTTAGTGAAGATCTAGACTTAAGAAAAGAGAAAGAAATAAAGAAATGAAAATCTCAATGTTTTTGGTTGGTTTTTAGGTGACCAATCAAGGATCACAAATCATGCAAAGTAAACAATCAACTAAGCTAACAAATCAACACAAACAACCAAACAAGCTATCACGAGATACGAATCAAGGAGAGAAAAGGCGAATTCTAGGGGTTGGAAATTCCGGTTATGGCATAAGACTCAAGCTATCTAATCGTTCTTTGGATTAACTAAAATATGTTGGGAGTTAGTGTTTCTAGATTGGGATCAATCACCGGGTAGGTCACATGGTCCACTAGTCCGTTCCTAAGGTCTCATTACCGGGTAAGTCTCAAAGAACCTAAGGGATGAAATTCCACACAAACCGGATTGTCACCTAGGGATCCAACCTATCCTCACCGGGTAAGTCTCGGAAAGGTAAGTCTAAGCAACTATCCTAGCACACTTAGTCCAATGGCGGCTTATGAGGCTCACCACTACCTAGAGTTTATCATCTTTGGAATCTAAGAGTAAGAATCACCGGGTAGGTCTCTTCTAAACACTTAGTTGCTAACACTAGGTCACCCTAGGATAGAATTAGCTCAACAAACACTAGGTTTTCAACATCTCAACACTCTAGAACTTAGACTCATCAATTCAAACAAAATCAGATAAATCACGGGCTGTTCTACACTTCCACGGCCGTGGACTGGGAGGAACAAACCGTGGACTTCAACAGAGGTTTCGTTCAAGTAGATGAATCATCCAAAGGTGAATCTAAGTCCATCCTATCATAGTCCTAGCCATAACCATCTTTTCCTTACCCTAGAATCGCATCTATTTAGCCTACAACATACATCATCTCAATAGAAATCATCAAACATAAAATCATAGCATCCATTTGCAAGATAATGAATAGAAAGAGATGAACAAGTGAAGCAAGTAAAACCAAACTGAAAATGAGATTGGAGATACTCATAACCCTTCAAAAGAAGGTTTAATCGATTCTTACAACTCTAGAAATCGATCCCGAAATCTTCACTACAAAACTTATCAAAGACTAGCTATGGTGTGTTCTTCTCTTCTTCTCCAATGGAGCTTTCCTCCTCCTCCTATGGTCACTCCTTCCTTTGAGAGAATCCTCTTGTTGAGAGTATGGGAGAGAATGGTCGTGATGGGAGCTGTCCTTCTCTCAGCTTTGCAGGACCACTTTTATACTATAACCTTGCTAGAGTTGGCCATGAGATCGTGGCACAGCTGTCACAACCGTCTGGCAAAAACCACGGTTGGTTTCCACGGCCGTGGACCTTCAGTGACCGTGGTTTTGGTGTTCAGCTTTCTTTGGATCATTGAGTCACGATTTGGTGCATGGCTTGCACCAACAAGGTCTCATGGGTCTTCCTTAGCCTCTAGCTTGCATCATAATGAGTCCGAGGTGTGTCATCTTGATGAACGATCCTCAAACGTATCGTTTAAACTCCTAAATCTCCCAAAATACCTACAAAGCAATGCAATAGTCCGTGTAAACGTCTATCTCGACAAAATACGTAAATTGAGTGCAAACGTCGTGAACTAGTGCTAAACCATGCATGAACGAGTGAGGAATCTATCTAAATAAGTGTCTAATCCTAAGTCATAAATCGTGTTATCAGCCCACTCTCACAATTGCCTACTATTGTCACTGGCCTAACTGAGACGTCCGACCCTTGTCCCCAACAACCTGCCATCTCCTCCAAAACATTAACTCTCCCACATTCATTAGCTAGCCCATCCTCCACAACCAAACAACCCTTAAATCAACCCGTTCAACCTACAAATCGTCCACAAACCCGGAGTCAATCCGGAATAGTCAAGCCCAAACCGATATTTGATTTGTCGGTTAACACCGCCCCTCTATCCCGCTCTATCTCTCCAATCTCAAAATCCCACAATGTAGCTCTCCAAGACTGGTACTGGACCACAAGCATGCTCGACGAATATCGAGCCCTTTTACGGAATAAGACTTGGGTTCTGGTTCCTCGTCCTAATAATGCTAACATTGTGCGATGTAGAAGTACATGTCTGATGGTTCTCTTGAGCGGTAGCCCGTTTGGTTGCTAATGGATGTTCTCAATAGATTGGAGTTGATTGTGATGAGACGTTTAGCCCGGTTGTCAAACCGGCAACTATCCGGATATTTCTCAATATTGTCGTGTCTTGTTCTTGGTCTATTGACCAACTCGATGTTCGGAATGCTTTTTGGCATATGAGCGAAACAATATACATGTTTCAGCCTCCCAGTTTCCGTGATACCTCTCACCCTAACCATGTATGTATTCTACAGAGGTCTCTCTATGGTCTCAAACAGGCTCCTCGCGCTTGGTGTCAACATTTTTCCGGCTTCCTCAATAGAATTGGTTTTGTCGGAAGTAAGAACGACCCATCTTTTTTTATTTATCGTCAGGAATCCGACATTGCTTATTTGCTTCTATATGTCGATGACATTATCCTTACAGCTTCTTCGGACATTTTGCGCAAGCAACTGATAGGGCTTCTGAGTAAGGAATTTGCGCTTAAAGACTTAGGTCCTCTATCCTATTTCTTGGGCATATATGTTTGTCGAACTTCGTCCGGATTGTTCCTATCTCAGGATAAATATGCTCGCGAGATTGTTGAACGAGCAAAGATGACTAACTGCAAACCATCTGCAACACTTGTTGAAACGTTTGTCAAGTTAAGCGTCTCCTCTAGTCCGGCTATTAGTGATTAGACCCTTTATCGGAGTTTGGTTGGGGCACTTCAATACTTGACTTTCATACGCCTTGACATCAGTTATGTCATACAATAAGTGTGCCTCTTTATGCATGATCCCAAGGAAGATCACTTTGCTGCTCTCAAGCGTATCATCCACTACATCAGTTATGTCATACAATAAGTGTGCCTCTTTATGTCGAATTCTTGCAAATCTCAATTACACCTACTATTAAGATTATCTTTCTCAATTTCTGTTGATACGAATACAATCGAGAGGTTGTCACATGCACTTTTCATGATTGAGGGATTGTTTTGCCGTATTAGTTCTTACTCGATTGTGTTTTTATTATACTCGACCCATTTTAGAGTTTTTCCCCCCTCATCTTTGACGTCAGCTTGTTTCTTGTATGATCAAATTAACACTGTTTTCAAAAAGTAATAGAAGGAGATGAGAGGAGGGGGCTAGGGTTCCAACTAATATTTGGGTGGGATGTAGAGGTAGGTAGAGTCCATATAGAAGGGTACAAAATTGAATGATAGTATGCAATATGATTATAAGGGTTGGTGAGTGCAGTGCAGTGCAGACAAGGTGTGATGGGAATTCCGAATTGGCATGTATGTGTATATGCTGCGCCACTGCCCTCCATCAGGCACGTGCACTATGCTCTCCCATTCATCATTAACCAACCCAACCACAATATATACATATATATATCTTGTGTGTGCTTTTTAGATAATAATAATAATTTGTGTAACCAAAATGTAATTACAAGGTAAGTGGTGGGTGAAAATGACAGGACTCTACTCCATAGCCATAGGGCAATAGGGCATAGTAGAAGGAAGTACTGCAAAAAGCAAGGCACGGGATACCCTGCGCTTAGCTGTACCGTAGTTACCCTGCAGCTGAATGGCAGCTAGGAACAGCTTAATGCCAAAATATTATTCTCTCCTTCATCATTAGTCTTCTACGTTCTACGACGTCGTCTGCTTCTGCGACATATTTGAGATGGGATGGAAGTGAAATCCATATATCCGATTCCCAGTTAAAGAGAATAAATATGATGACTTTAACTGCATTCATTCACCCAAACGGTAACGGTAACGAATTCCGACGACATCATGACGTACATCACTCCCCATCTGAGATCTCAATGCCATATTGCCAATTTGCCATACCTAAGATAAGTTGCTATTTAAAATCTGGTCCTTACTTTCATCATATTCACATTTTACCGGCAGTATTTCTAAAATATATGGATAATACTTCTTAAACGTCGTATGACCACGCCGCAGTCGATCACGGATATATGTTTGAAGGGTTTTCATTGTCTTCCACTGGTATATACTTATATAGTCAGGGTGTAAAAAACAGGAGAATGTAAATGTTGATTGTAGGAAAACAAAAAAAAAAAAAAAAAAAAAAAAAAAGGGCAAAAGGATAGTAGATGTGAATAATATTATGAACAAACTAGTTTATAGCCCGCACCTTGTGCGGGTATTTATACATTTGATAATTTTTATTAAAATGTTATAATCACGGCAAAGTGCGGATATATTTATATATTTAATATTTTTTAGTAAAATGTCATTATCACGGCTATATATGTGAAACATATTTATGAAACATTAATTATATGATGCTAATTATGGTCGACTTTAATTCAATTATCATACAAGACACAACTTCGTTTTATGTTTATTGATATGAGTATATGACCCTAATTATGCCCAATGCTCACTAACGTATTGATTTAATTGCCTCAAAATTTCAAACAAATAAGTTGGGTAAACAAATGGAAATATAACATAAACGAAAAGTAAATCAAATTTAACCGAAAAGTTTAAAATTGGATAATCTAAAATTTGAAAGATATAGAATTCTAAAACCATAAAATCATATAAAAAACATAACAATATCATAAGCCAAAAAATAATAAATCGGTATATTCTTTAAAAAAAATTTATAGCAATTTGAAAGATAACATAAACATAAAATTTAAATAGAAATTTTTTTTATAAAAAAAAGAAAAATTATAAAATAGTTAGAAGATGAATATAAAAAAGGTTTTAACAAATTGGAAGATTTATGAGGACAAATATATGAAGAATATCAAATAAAATAGAATTTTAAATATCAAAATATGTTTACAAATTGGAAGATAACAGAAATCAACTATTTAGATTTAACAATTTTTTGTAAAAAATTCGAAGTTTTTAAAAATGGCAATATATTTACTAAAAATCGGATAGTATTTAATATCAAAGATACCCAATATGTTAAAATATTTTTATAAAACAGGAATTTTGAAAATAAAAATATCATTACAAATTGGAAGATAAATTTACGTAAACTTTAAAAAGCATACTATTTTTACAAACCAGAAAAACCTATATCTAAAATTTTTACTTATCGAAATATAGTAGAAAAAAAAATAATTTATAATTAAGCGGAACTAAAAAAATTGGATAGTATTTAATATTTAAAGATAACAATTTTTATAATTCACAATAATGAAAAGCATATATTGGCTATATTTAAAATGGAACATATTAGATAAAAAGAAGGAAAAATTATAAAAACAGGTTGGAAAATTTTATCCATTGAAAACGAAAACAAAAAAAAACTATTAAATGAGAATAAATTAAATAAATAAAGTTAAAAAATTCATTAAAAAATCAATAGACTTTGGGGTGAACATATCCGAGAGATGATAATACAATACATTAATTTGTTTAAATAAGATGGAAATATGATATAGATATGTTGAACCGTAAAAATTACCTATGTTATTCGACAATCAATTAACATTATCGTAAGCAAAATCAACCCCATTTCAATTCTTGAGACCGACAATTAAGGAAAACGATTCCTTGAGAATAAGAATCTACGTTGCCACCATAACAAAACTCTTGTTTACTTGTTCCAAAGAATCATCAAATGTTTATTACTATGAGTCCAGACTCCAGACGAAGAACAGTGTTGTAGTACAACTCTTTCACATTTGCAAATTATTATATACGAATACGAAAAATATAGCTACAAACATACTAATTGTACAATCGCTAGCCAAAAACAATTACAAGCGGCCCACATATGTTCGAGAAGACAAATGATCAAGATACTACAAAATATGAATGCTACCTAGTTTGAAGGCCTGAAGTCGGAGTTAAGAGAAGGATGACTATCGAGCAAAGAGATAGAGAAGGACGGTGCCGGAAGTCGGAGGTTGAACATCGCCAACTGCGGAAGAAGAAAAAGAGATTAGTTGAATGTTTTTTGCTGATCAGAATGCAAAATCGTTGAAACAAAAAGTGATGCCTACGAATATATATAGTGAATAATGAATGAAGCTTGTGAATCTTCTCATGAACACTTAAAAAATATAATCGGAAAATCTTAAACCAAAACGTCTTAAAAAGCTAATATCTCCAAATAAAATCTTTAACAAACAAAATATTAATTAAGATAATAATTTTAAATCTTTAACAAACAAATATTCTCATCAACGCTTAATCCTAACGTTATATACATATAAAACTATTATCTTAATTAGGATTTTCTTTGTTAATTTGAATTTTAAACGTTTGAATTTTGTTTGTTAACATTTTCTTAAAAATAAATAAAGATTTGTGAAAAATACATAATCTTATTTGTTTAAAAACATAACAATTTAGAAATTATTGGCCGCAAATCAATTAGGTTAAATTTTAATTTAAAATCATTCTATTAGGTTGATGATAAGATCCGTTTTTAAATATTTATTATTGATAAAGTTTTAGTTAAGAAAATTGTTGCTTAACAAACTCTTTTTTGTTTCAATTGTTGTTATTTGAAAGAGATCGATTTTTATGCAGATTGATAATGAACATTTTATGAAACAATATGTTGAATGGTGATTCCGAAATGATAGGAGAAACACTTGCATCTATTGAATTTATATAGATTAAAATGGGTTAATTGTGCAATTATTTATCCAATTTTTTATAAATGGCATTTTAGTAAATATTTTAGAAAAAATCCTATGTGGCATACCTAGTTGATTGACATGTGGACTTAGTGTCCTTTGTTTTAGTAAGTTGTATATATTTATTAATTTTTATGTTTTTTTGGATGGAAGATTAATAGCTTTCGAACTAATCATCAATTCAATATTAATATACTAAAGTAGAGGTCACTTGTGATGACGTGACGTTTTCTGATGTTAGAATTTTGAAATGGCAATTTTAGTAACTAGATATTTTTGAAAAAAATTAGAGTAGTGACTAGGCTTTTTAATGTTTCAATTAAGTAAATATACCCTAATCTTTTGAAATCGAGCTCTCTCATCAGAAGCCACAAAAACTTTTTTTTTAAAATTAGCTATATAATTTTTTTTAAAACTAATCACTACAATATCTCTTTAACAAATCTAACATGTCTCTTCTTTTTCTTTTTTTAGTATCTTCTATAGGTTTTTATTTATTTATTCAATGTATTTCAATAAAATTATAAATATTTTCAATTTACAAAAAAAAAAGAAATATACAAAAAACATGCATAAATTTTAAATCGAAATAAAATTATAACTATTTTCAATTAAATAAATAATAAAAATATATTTCAAAATAAATTAAATATTTTTACAAGTCTATTAACTATTTTACATTACAATTAACTTTTTTATATAATCTTTTGAATGTATTTCGATTCTATTACCATAAATAACACTAAAATTATTATTTTTTTTATTCCAATAAATTTCCTATTATATGAATTTTAATCATAAAAAATTATCAAATTTGATGTTTTATTTTTTTTGTACATTTTATTTGCATTATATGAGTTTTCTATTTAGAATAATTTTTTTTAACTTATTTCAATTTTAAAATTGTAATAACTTATCTTATTTTATTTATGTATATTATAAATTTTAATGATTTTAATATATCATATTTTATGATTTGCGTTAGTTTATATATTTTATTTGTATAAAAAATAATCAAAAACACAATATATCATATTTTATACTATTTCACCATTATAATTTCTAACTTATTTCGATTACTTATAACAACTATAATAATCTCAAACGAATTTAAACCAAATCATCCTTCTTTTTTTACAAGTATAACAAATCATAGTAATTTTTTTTCTTAATTTATTTCTGATGGATTATAAACTCAATCTATTTACGTTAAATATTTTCAAAGATTTTGCTATCTCACATCGATTATCACGTAAGACTGATAGTTTGATAACTTGTATAAATCGAGGGTTTGAAAATTAAACAAATCACACTTTCTTAGCCTTTTGGCTAAGTTGAAGGATAATTTTTATTCGTAATGGATTAATATGTGCTTTGTGTGTCGTTGACCTACTGCTTTGTGGGTCGTTGACCTAACGTTTTGTGGGTTGCTAAATATGGGTTGCTAAATATTTCCATTCCACATCGATTATCAAGTAAGGCTATTAGTTTGATAAATTGTATAAATAGAGGGTTTGAAGATTATACAAAGCATACATTTCTTGGCATTTTGGCTAAGTTGAAGAATAATTTTTATTCATAATGGATTAATATCTACTTTGTGTGTCGTTGACATAATGCTTCATGGGTTGCTATATATTTTCATTCCCACCTCGATTATCAAGTAAGACTGATAATTTGATAACTTGTCTAAATAGAGGGTTGTTCGCTCCAAACAGTGTGTGCAAGCTTTAAATTTATAACCCTAGACTTAAGCTTAAAACAAGGATGCGAACCCGCAGTGTACGGGTCAATCGTAGTAAAAAGCAAGAAATTCCAGGGGTCGATCACAGGGACTCGGTGAAACAAAGTCAAAAACGGTAAGCTTCGTGAATACTAACCACAAGAGCAATTAACACAATCAAAGATGAATAAGAAGTCAATAAAGCAAACATGCAATTCTAGGGATTAAAGCGTCTAGTTGTGGTTCCAACTCAAGATCTAAAGATAAGCGGACAAAGCTGAGGTTTTTGCATGGGGAAGGTGTTACTAAAGTGGAGTAGATCACCGGGTAAGTCTCACTACACACTAATCCAAAATCGTAACTCCTATTACCGGGTAAGCCTCAAGGAATTAAGATAAAGAACTATAATCTCAAACTAACACACCATCTAAGGGAATAGAATCAACCTTTACCGGGTAAGTCTCAGGCTAACTCACAAAGATGGGATGGAAGCACACTCAAACCCCAATAAAGGATAAACCTTTATTACCTACACTTATGATCGTTGGTACACAAACTAAGGAATTACCGGGTAAGTCTCATCCTAAGCTTGCATTGAACCAGGAAAGGTGTAATAAGAATAAGATTTGGCAAACTCTAACACTTAACTCTCTGTTTAGGATCAAATAAGTCACCTCGGTCAGCCAATTTCCACCCCGACCGAGATGTTCATCGACTGAACGAGATGCTTAGGGTTAAGGTTAAAGACTCGAACTTTCAGGATCCTACTGGAATCTAAGATTATTCTATCATTGTTTTTCCCACAACCTTCAGCCAATCACCCTAGAATCACACAAGGAAATTAGCCACTCATCATCATGAAAGTATTAATCAAATATATGGAAAGAAGGTGAATATTTGAACAAGAAGAATTTAATGAAAAGACTTCAATAACTGAATCAAATATCACAACAAAGCGTTCCTTGGATAGCAATCCAACAAGACAAGACAACAAGGAAGGGAATTAAAGACAATCTTACAAAACCCTCAAAAAGCTATAAAAGCTATGATCTTCAATCTTCCTTCAACCTTCAAAAAGGTTCTTCAAATCTCCCAACTGGAGTATGACTGCTGCGTGCTATGCGGGATCTCCAACTGTATGCGGATGTCGGATTTGTGGGAAATCCGACCCTTTTTATAGGAAAATTACTCTCCAAAGATAAGATATCTTAAAAAGATCTTTTCCCATAAAAATAGGTAAAATATAAGATCTTCTTCCTTCCAAGAGCCAAGCCCAAAAATATAAGATCACTTTCCAAAGATAAAAGATCTCAGCCAAGAATAAAATATTCTCGCCGCGTCCTAGGTATTCGCCTCGGTCGAGTCGGCGTCTCTGGATCACCTCGGTCGAGATGAATCTCTGGTCAACCGAGGTGAGTCACAACTGAATGTGAAATCTCTCAAAACTGGTCCAAAGTGAATCTTTAATCCATGACTATGCTTCCTGGATGGTTCCTTATGCTCCTCAATGTAGCTCCAATGACTCTATAGCTCCTTTTGCTCCTTTTTGATGCAAAACGTGCCATTTTACCTACAATTACAACAAAACTAGGTGTAGACCTCGATTCTTGCAAAGGTAGATGAAATGGTGATGTAATCACATAATATACATACAAACATACATATTATGAAAGATAAAACGTCCAAACAAACCCCAAAATATAGACTATAATTCATGCTATCAAAATACCCCATACTTAGCCCTTGCTTGTCCCCAAGCAAGTTCCGCATATAGAAGACAAGATAGAATGGATTGTAAGTCAAGAAAATCAGTGAAAAGTCTTTCAAAAACATTTTATGGTGTGCAACAATCATAGATCACTCTAAGAGAATACTTCATGGAATTTAAAATCAAAATATGATCAAAACATTTTATAAATATAAGAAAGTTGTTCATCTTTGCATAAAATCATAGAATGCATAATAATTCATAATTATCAAAATTAATCATGTATAATCCAGTTTAAACCACTAAGTCAATCAACAAGCTCAAGGTCTCAAGGGCTTCCCAAAAGAAAGGTCAAGAAACGTGTAGGGTAGGGATGTATGTAAGGTAATGTGGTCCTAGAATCCGGGAAAAGGATGAACTTCACTTTCACTTTGACTTGCAACATCTTCCACCAATAAGCTTTGCTTATTTCACATTTTTTTCTTTTTACTTTACTTTTTGGGATGCATGGACAGAGGTGCACAATAACCGAAGCCTAGGAAATCAACAATCATCAATTTCTTGAGATGCATCAAACCCTTGATGCACATACCATGATCCGTTAGGAATATTGCTCAATCCGACTTTGGCAAGACACAAACACCCGGCTATGTGAATGGTGCCGAGTTACTCATCTTCATGATTGACTTCCCCAAACCTAAAATTACTTTCTAACACTTTCACTTCCAGCCAACTTCTCAACTTTAACTTCACTTGCTTTCACCACTTCGCTTGCTTCCAAATTCCCGGATAGGTAAAGGGAGGCAAAAATGTATATGAGGGGCTAAGCATGATCAAGAAGAAGAAGAGAGAAGAATGAATTGCCTTGGTCTTTCCAGGAAGAAAGTGAGAGAACTTATCTTGTGGCGTCAACCTTCAAATTCAACATAATTTGGACAAAAACAAAGTATTAAACATGCCAATAATTTCAAACAAAGCATTTAGCAACTTAAACATATTATAAAACCTTTCAAACACATAAAGAATTTAAAACTAGTTAGTAAGCAAGATCTTCACTGAGATCATATCTAGATAAGAAGCACAAAAATCGTTTTCGAAAACTCTCAGTTAACCCACCTCGGTCGAGGTGTTCTTGGGTCAACCGAGGTGAAACGCCTCGTTCGGCCAAGACTGAATTGGTCGAGGTCAAATTTTTTTTTTTTTTTTTTTCAGTTTCGACGTTTTTCTCAATCAAATAACCTGTAAATATGCATGCAATCTCAGATAAACACATAAAAGCAAACTGAAGCATAAACATGAAATATCCGATAAAGTGTGAGTCATACATCGAAGTCATCAAATAAGTACATCAAATCGTCATCAAATAAGTACAACAAATACCCCATACTTGGGACACACTGTCCCAGTGGGTCAATATAAGTCTAAGGATAAGAGTACTCACCGGATAAATAGCTGAACTGCATAAAAATATAATAAAGAAAATCCTGCAGCTCATCAGTAGTCGCGATCCGGTGGTAGTGGTGGTGGCACGCACGGATACTGGGTCGGGTCGAACGGATAGCCCATGACATGCTCGAACTGGATCTGGGCCATCATATGCTGATAATGCTGCCGCTCCTGCATCTCGCGGATATCCAGTGACAAAGCAGCGTATGAATCAATAACCTGATCCGTCAGGTCATCGATCCGTCTGTGAGCCTCTGAATCCCTATAACGGCGTGTCCTACGCCTAGCAGGTGATGCGGCAGGTGCGGGCTCAGTATCCTCCTCATCCAGATCTATGATCGGCGGTGCGCTCGTCCCTGTAGTATCTGTCCCTGTATCCATCGGGACTCCACCATCTCTCTCATCAACCGTCTCCTCATCATCAACCTCCTCCTCCTCCTCAGCTGGGGCAGCTGCTGCCTCTCTATAATCCTCCATCAGTGGAGCCCAAGCGGTCTGCCAATAGTGTGGATCGTAAACGGTGAACTAGGCAGACCATCGGATCCCTTGTGGCACAGTCAGCTCCCACGGCATAGCCACATATGGAGTAGTCAGACCTCGGGGAACGAGAATCCGCTGAGTGATCATCTCCTGCAATCCAAGCGGCTTCGGAGCCGCCACCATCGTACAAGCACTAAGGTCCATGTCATGAAAAGCAGCTATGTGGGTGACAAGCCCTCCGCAGCAGATGTCTCCCTTCGCTTTGGCCTTGATCTTGTGCAGGTCCTCTGCCAAGATCAAGCCAAAGTCTGGGAAACCCCCAGTAACCATGCAATATAAACTGAAGAGCTCGCCCTGTCGGACCTTCTGGGGCGTCTCAGTACGCGCCAGAAGCGTCTCGCTGAAAATCCGGTGAGCTAATCTAAAAGCTAGGTGGAAGATGACCTTCTCCCTGGAATCTCCAGGGCGCCATCTATCTGCATGCTCAGCAATATGGGCAATCTGCCCCCAAAACTCCCTAGCTACAGATCGGGAAGGGAAGTCAATGGTGGTGGGCTCAGGAAAGCCGAAGATCTCTCTCCAAATCTCGAGTGGCACTAAGAAGTTCCGGTTCATCAACCGGTACTTCACATACTGCTCTGTGGGAAGGTAGGTGAAGGAGCTAACGAACTCTAGGGTCGGCTCCAAGTAGGCTGGGGCTCGGATCTCAGTAAACTGATCCAGCCCAACTGTAGTAATCATCCTCCTAAGGTCTCCATCTACCCCTAGGCAATCAAAAGCAGACACGTCCAGAAAACGTGGTGCAATCACTGGACGGCCAGAAATACGGTCATAATCCACCCGGTGTCTCTCGTGGATCACCGGGCGGTAAGGTCGGGAAGAAGAGGAAGAAGGGGAAGGTGAGGATCTATCTCTGAGGGCAAGACGACGTTCAGAACTCATTTTCACTCAGTTACTGTCAGATCACCTCGGTCACTGACAACTCTCAAGAATCACCTCGGCCGAGGCGCAGTTCGACTGGACCGAGGCGGAGACAGTTCGCGATTCAACTCTCAGAAATCCAGTTCTTTTCCCCCAAAAATCACTACAATTGCTTCCTATGGGGTACTTAAGCCTTTTCTCAGCAGATGCAAGGGAAACCAAAGCCCAAATCGAAGCGAATGAACGAGTTAGGGTTTCGACTGGTTTTACCTCGTTTCGGCCGATTCGTTTGATTTCTTCGCAGATCTGTACTTGCAATGGGATCCTCTATGCCTCAATCGCAGTTTGGAAGCGGAAATCTTCGAAAACGAGCAAGAATCGATAAAGCGAGGTGGAAGAGCGCCGCGGTCGAGTCGAAATGGGTAAAAAGTGAAAAAAGAAATTTTTTCCCCCTTTTATACTGTTCGTGGAACTGTTGTCACCTCGGTCGAGATGGTCTCGACTGGACCGAGGTGGTACGGACCGAGGTGGTTCTGTAGAAACCCTAGTCGCCTCGGTTGCTCAAGAATCAACTCGGTCGAGGTGGCCTCGACTGGACCGAGGTGTCTCAGTCAAACTTGGTCTTCTCGAATTCTCGAACTTCTGTACTTCCAGTTATGCTCCTTCCTTAGATGTCTCCTGTTATCTGTCTAGAACGCCAAAAACAAACAAAGCAAAGCAAAAGCAAACTATCTAAGCTAAACTAGAAAAAGGGAAAAGAAAGCAATACCTTGGGTTGCCTCCCAAGAAGCGCTTGATTTAAGGTCGCTAGCTGGACCATGATGCGTCTCAAACGAGATGGGAGGTGCCCTCACCCCATACTTCACCTCCATCGTGGGGTGAAGTAAGTAAATCTATCAAACGCTCCAACAAATGTAAGTGCTCATCGGGGAATGAATCGTCTATGGGCGGGTCGTCCTTCTCACGTGAAGATGCAGGTAGCCGGCTGAGGTGATCCGCAATAGAATTCTCGGATCCCTTCTTATCGCGGATCTCTAGGTCAAACTCTTGAAGCAAGAGAATCCATCGAATATGGCGTGGCTTGGCTTCTTTCTTAGCCAACAAGTAACGAATGGCTGCATGGTCGGTGTAGACAATGACTTTCGCCCCAACCAAGTAGGAACAAAACTTCTCGAAAGCGTATACAACCGCCAATAACTCCTTCTCGGTGGTAGCGTAGTTGCGTTGTGCTACATCTAGCGTCTTGCTAGCATAGTAGATGACGGTGGTCCGTCCATCCTTTTTTTGTCCAAGCACCGCTCCTACAGCTACATCACTAGCATCACACATGATCTCAAAGGGCAAGGTCCAATCTGGAGGCTGGATAATAGGAGCGGAGATCAACGCTTATTTAATCCTGTAAAAAGCATCAAGACACTCCTGCGAAAACTCAAAAACAACATCTTTATTCAAGAGGTTAGTTAAAGGTTTAGAAATCTTAGAGAAGTCCTTGATGAATCTCCTGTAGAAACCTGCATGCCCGAGAAAACTCCTCACAACTTTAACAGAACAAGGGGGAGGGAGTTTCTCAATAGTCTCGATCTTAGCGCGATCGACCTGAATGCCTCGATTAGAAACGAGGTGTCCTAGCACAATGCCTTCACTAACCATAAAATGACACTTCTCCCAATTCAAAACGAGATTAGTGTCCTCACATCTTTTAAGCACTAGAGAAAGGTTAGATAGGCAATCATCAAAAGAGGAACCATATACAGAAAAATCATCCATAAATACCTCCATGATCTCCTCTATGTACTCGGAGAAGATAGCCATCATGCATCGCTGGAAGGTAGCGGGTGCATTGCACAATCCGAATGGCATCCTCCTATAAGCAAATGTCCCCCATGGACAAGTGAAAGTGGTCTTCTCCTGATCATCCGGATGGATAGGAATCTGGAAGAATCCACTGTAACCGTCTAAGTAGCAAAAATGTGAATGTTGGGCCAACCGCTCGAGCATCTGATCGATGAAGGGAAGTGGAAAATGGTCCTTCCGTGTGGCCGTGTTCAGCTTCCTATAATCGATGCAAACCCTCCAACCCGTAACGGTCCTAGTTGGAATCAACTCGTTGTTCTTATTAGTCACAACGGTCATCCCTCCTTTCTTCGGAACGACATGCACCGGGCTAACCCACTTGCTGTCCGAGATAGGATAAATAATACCTGCATCCAACAACTTAAGAACTTCTTTCTTCACAACCTCTTTTATGATCGGATTTAACCGTCTTTGAGGTTCCCGTGAAGTCTTATGATTATCCTCCATTAGAATTCTATGCATGCAGAAAGAAGGCTTAATGCCAATGAGATCATCCGTGGTATAACCTATAGCCTTTCGATGCTTTCTCAGGACATGCATTAACTTAGACAATTCAGATTCGGAAAGGGAAGCACTAACAATAACGAGATATGTGGAATCCGGTCCAAGAAAGACATACCTCAAGTGACTAGGGAGTTGTTTAAGCTCCACAACTGGGGGTGTCTTCTGAGGGGGATCCTTGCTTCCTCCTTCCTGTGGAATGGTTTCAGAAACTGGGCTTTCGGAAGTCTCAGTCGAATCAGTCTCGCCATCGACCTCGGTCGAGGTGCAGAGGTGTTGACCGAGACGTTCTTCAGTCGCCTCGCTCAGTCCAGAAAGTGCCTCGGTCGAGGTAGTGCAACTAGAACCGAAACCGGAGATCTTCGTCTCCTGGATTAGCTTTTCAGTTTTTGCTCCTGGATCCTCTTCCAGTGCCTTTAAGCTCTGTATATCTGCATCACAAGAAGCATCTATACCTTCCTCCATTAAACTGAAGCTAATAACTCTTTCGAGTGGATCGTTAATAAGGATAGAGCTCACCAATTCTCTTGATTCTTCTTCATCGTAGATGTTGAAGATATCATCAATTAGCTGCTCCCCTTTCATGGCTGCAAGTAGTGCGAACTCCACCTCATCGCCACCAATGTTGAATTTCAATTTGGCGTTCTTGCAATCCACGTTGCAACCCGAAGTTGCTAGAAATGGCCTCCCAAGAATAATAGGAACAGGATAATCTGCGGGAATGTCAAGTACAACAAAATCTATAGGTAGATAGAAGTTACCTAACTTGACCGGAACGTCCTCCAAGATGCCCACGGGATGGGTGATGGAGCGATCCGCCATATAAAGTCGAATCTTGACCGGCTTGGGCTCTCCAAGTCCGATCTTCATACATAGCTCCAGCGGGATGATGCTCACGCTGGCTCCTAGATCACAAAGGGCTTCACAAGTGACATCCCCAACTTGAATGGGAATGCAAAATGAGCCAGGATCTCTTAACTTAGGTGACATCTTCTCCTTCATGATTTGAATAAGCTCCGAGGATTTAAATGTCATCCTAACTTCACCAAAGTCTTCCAGCTTCCTCTTCCTTGAAAGGATCTCTTTTAAGAACTTCCCATAGGCGGGCATTCCTAGAATAGCATCAAGGAAAGGAATGTTAATATGCAGCTTATTCATCAAGTCAAGGAACTTACCAAAGTGCTTGTCTAGATGTGCTCTGGCCCTTGACTGGGGGAATGGAAGTGGTGGTTTGTATGCAGGAGGTGGAATATAAACTTCAGTTTTCCCCTCCGCTTTCTGTGGTTCCACCTCGGTTGGCATCTCGGTCGAAGTGTTCTTCGACTGCATCTGGACCGAGGTGGTCTTCGTCGGTACTGGCACCGACCGAGGCACGGGATCTACAGTCTTCAGTCCACTCCTCGTAGTTATGGCCATGATCTGGCCCTTAGGGTTGCTCTCCGTCTTTGCTGGAAGCTTCCCTGGATCTCTTGGCGCTTCATTCGCCCTACTTGCAAGTTGTTGTTCGAAGGACTTTTGGGCCCTCGAAAATGAAGTCATAGAAGTCTCCATAGCACTAAGCTTGATCAAGATAGCCTCCAGAACTGCGTCTTTCTTTTTTGGCTGAGACGAACTTGATCCTTGCCCCTGGCTCTTTAATGGAGTAGAAGAAGAAGAAGAAGGGGGAGAGAGGAAAGGGTTAGAGGAATCATTAGAGTTGGAGTTAGAATAATTGTTACCAGGATTCTGGTTGTTTTGATTGTTCGTCCTCCAATTGTTGCTATTGGACCCTCTATTGTTGTTGTTGTAGTTGTTGTTCCGGGAACCGTTGTTGTTGTTACGGTACCCGTTGTTGTTGTTCCTTTGCCCTTGCTCTTCCTTCTTGGTTTGAGCAACCAAGAGTTCCTTCAATTGCTTCACGTCATTCTTCAAAGACGTGAGTTGATTGTTGTTGGGCTGAGTCTCTTGAAAGTTGACTCTTTTCACTCCACCTTCAGCTCCTTGGTGGGTGTACTTCTCCATGTGCAAGGCTTGCTTCTCGATGAAGTCCCAAGCCTCGTCAATCGCCATGTCCATGAAGGTACCGGCGGAGAGTAGTTGGAGATTGAACTGGGTGCTTCCGTCCAGTCCCTTGAAGTAAATCTCCAATAACTCTAACTTTGGAATCCCATGATGTGGACAATCCAAAAGAATGTCCTTGAACCGCTCCCATGACTTGGACAAGCTCTCCTTGTCTTTCATAATGAAAGCATTAATCTTCCCTCTCATTTCTGCTGTCTTTGAAGGGGGAAAGAATTTGGTCAAGAACTCCGTAGACATTTCCTCCCACGTGCTAATTTTTCCTGGAGGAAGAGATTGATACCAAGTAAGAGCTCTATCTTTTAAAGAAAAGTAAAAAGGTCTTAGCTTGTAGTTGTTGTTTTCAATTCTCGGAGGTCTCAAGGTTTCCATCAAGATCTCATAGTTTTGAAGATGTTGATGTGGTGATTCCTTCTCCATCCCTCCGAATTGGCATTGGCGAATCATGGATAGAACTTGCGGTCAAAGTTCGTAGTCATGGTCCGCTGGATCTCCTAGGTTGACTCCTGGACGCCTCAGTTGTTGATTAGGGTCCATCCTTTGACCTAGGATTTGTGGAATTCCTGCAAGAAGAACATCTCGGACTGGCATCCGAGGTGGAAGTATCTCGGCCGGGGCGTCTGGTACCGGGACCTGACTCGGTCGAGGGTCAGCTGGTGGATCTTCCCTCGGTCGAAGTAGAATCTGGTCTCGTATGACTGCCATCTCCGCTTCGATTGCTTCAGTCTTGGTGCGATTTCTTCCTTCTCTTGCCTTAGTTCTTCTCTGCTGAGGCGTAGTAGCTCTAACGCCTCTTTCAACTCGGCCTCAAGATCGCGGTTGTCTTGTTGGGCCATCTTTGCTTCTCTTAAACGTCGCTTGTATGTCTTTTCTGGTTCGGGATCGTAAGGAACGATTTCCTTCCCAGTGCGGGTTCTTCCATAAACCTAAGAAAGAACCTGCAAAAGTCACTCAAGTAGAGTGGTTAGAAGACACGGGGGCAAGTGCCCCAAGAGCAAACCGTACCGGCTCGGTCTAGACCAAGTCCACGGCAACGGCGCCAAAAACTTGTTCGCTCCAAACGGTGTGTGCAAGCTTTAAATTTATAACCCTAGACTTAAGCTTAAAACAAGGATGCGAACCCGCAGTGTACGGGTCAATCGTACACTACAAAAAATAATTAGCTTTGCGACGGAGGTTTGCGTCGGGAAGGGTTTACCGACGCCAATGAGCAATGTTTGCGACGGCATGGCGACGGCGATAAATATGGTCTTTTATTTTGCGACGGCAAAATCATTACCGTCGCGAATAATTAATTTTGCGACAGAAATTTGCGTCTGGAAGGTTTTACCGACGCCAATGAACACTGTTTGCGACGGCATTGCGACGGATCTTGATTACCGTCGCAAAGTCCAAGATCTGCGCTCAAATTAAAAAACTGAAAATTGATTTTAGCCCTAGATTGAAGGCTCTTCCATAGGGCTCCTTCCACGCCTCTTCTGCGCCTCTTCCACAGAGCTCCTTCCACCATTGTTGCTCCTAGATCGAAGGTACTCGTCTTCATCTCTTCTTCGCCTCTTTCTACTCATTTGATTGCTCCTTGAGCTTTCTTTCGAGCTTTTGTACTCGGTTCTCATCTTGCTCTTTCAGGTTTCTACCAAGTTCTGCAGTTTACCATCAATCTCCTCTTTCAGGTTTACCATCTTGCTCTCGATATCTTTCTTTGTTCTCGATTTTCTATCAATCCTTTGCTTCCTACAAATATTTAGGGGAAATGTGACAAAATCTAATGTACCTAATCAATTTAGTATTCTGTTTTGATATGCTAGTATTGAGGAGGGCTTAGGTGTTTACATCCTTGTTTAGGTTTGTTCAGTGAAGTAATTGATACCGTATCATCTTCTACAATCACACTTTTCCCATTCCATGGAAACCCTTAAATCCCCGTTCTAAGTATCAATCATGAGTCTGTATTTACATGCCTCAAAAGTGACAGCTTGGAAGTAAGGGAAAATGGAAATATATCACAAATTTCGGATGGATATGGATTTTGTTAACACAATTTGATTCTCTGGCAATGCACAGAACTTCCAAAAAACCTAGAATACCAGAAAAAATAACTACAATATAAAACTTATAAGCTCCAAAATAAAACAAAACACAACATTCAACTCGAAAAGAGTTACAAGGTTTAAAATATATCTTATTAACCAGGCATCAAAATGCTAAAATTTCATCATATCCTGCTCTTATTTTCCAAGCACTCCAGTAGAGTAGTTAGGTATGATAAATATCATATGACCACATGTAAAGGCAGTACAAAGAAGCATGAAGTTTATTCAGCACACACTTAGTTTCAGTAGCATTTAATGTAATGCCAAAAAGTTGAAAAGGGAAATATAGTGTGGTTAGTATATCCAGGACATAACTATACAGATGTCTATAGAAGATATTGAAAAGTGGGCCTGAAGAGTTAAGTTACCATGTCCACCAAGACATTCATCACAGTTAAAACACTAGGTCAAATATAAAATTCCAACTCACTTTTGTCGTGAAAAATCATATATGAAAACGGGTACTTGATTGTAATGTGCATCACGAGCACAATCTCTAAAAGTCAAAGAATCTTTATGATCTGTCACAATAAAAGCATTGAGAAGCTTCCCAAGTGCATTTTCAACAGCAAGAGCCCAAGCATCACTTTCTACCAAGTTCTGCAGTTCGTGTGAAAAGTCAAATATCAATGCTGGGTTGCAAGAGAAAGACCGAGTAAACAAAATAGTCAAACAAGCTTTAATAAGACATTCCTCAATACTAAATACTTAAGATATTAATGGAAATTAGATTAATCGATCATGCAAATTGGAAAATAAGGGAATACAACATCTTCCCAGGTTGTGTTGTATTGTATATTGCGTTTGGTCTAGTTTATAATAATACATAATCTTAGAGAAAAATCTTGGTTACCATTGAAGAAATTTCTAGAAGGGAGAGCTCAAAGAGAGTCAGTAAAGTGGTTATAATCTTACAAGTCAGCCATTGTTGATCATCCAATGCTGTAGTATATATAGACTAGAGTACTGGAATGAAATTAGATGGACTGATAGTGAGCAATAACCTTTTGTTTCTGTAATTTTGGTAGTGATGATGTGATTGGCATTTTTTGTATACACGAAGTTCTAAATTTTACCTGCAGAAGTTCAAAGAAAAAAAGAAAATTTAGCAGCAGAGGTTTAAATATTTCGTGTCTAGCATGTCTTCACGTGATTCTACTATTTTGGAGTTCAAAGTGCATAAAAAGCTATACTCTCTAGCTACCTAAACACAGTCATAAGTTCCTAAAAGGTCATTCAAAATTTAAAATAAAATAAAATAAAATGAGGTATAAATACAAGGTACTCATGTACAATGCTGATTTAGGAGAGAAACCAGAAAGCAAGTACCTGGAGCAATCTTTTGAGTCTTTCTAAAGGTGTAATAAGCAGTGCGAGACCTAAAATAGGCATAAAAAGGACCTTGTATTTGCAAACTATTGAATAAAAATGGAGTATTTCTAAGGGTGTAATAGTAGTGAGAGAAACCAGAAAGCAAGTACTAGAACATTGGAAGACCTATTCTTAGGGATTTCAATGAGTAGAGTAGAGCTTATAAACACAACTCTGCAATGTAATATCATCATTCTCCTATGAATAAAAATGGAAGAAAATGGTTGGCTAATATTGTTTTTTCATTCTTGCTGTTCTATTTTGAGTGAAACTTGGCAGTTTATCGTTTGGTATTGTGGCTTCTTTTGTCTGAGATTAATAGTAGGGAAAAGAGTTTATTGATGATGACCTTGTATTTGCAAACTATTGAATAAGACATGGTTATCCTTGCAGAAGTATATGTTGATGCAAGTCCTTGTTTGGTCTTTTTGTGGTAGTTAGAGTTAATAGAGCATTAAGTACCTGTTGAATGTTGATGCAAATGTGAAATGAACACAACTCACAAAAAGGGTGTACAATGAAGGGTTAATCAGTAGAGATACAAATTATGACAACAAATTGTTGAACTGTTTGAAATGTTTCTGTTGAACTGATTTTCTTTTGACATGATTTTGTTTTTTTACTGTTGAACTGTTTTGGCTTAACTGTGGTTTTCTACTTTGCTCAGTCTTATTTTTGTTGTAGTTTATGGCCTTCATATACACTACTGTCATGACCCTGCACTTGTTTCCGTTTGTTGCCTTCACAAGACAACAACACACCAACACTGTCAAGGCTTTTTTTTTACTGTTTCTGTTTGTGGCCTTCATAATCTCCATGTGTAGTGAATAATGAGTCACTGTTAGTGCACGGGAAGGAGATGAGAAAACCTAAAATTTGAAAAGTATGGGCAAGATGGGTAATTTAAGGGAAAAGGGTAATAGAACAGTAAATATCATAAATGAAATACAGCAGTTTGATGAGAAGGGTAGCACCTGAGAATGAAGTAGTAAATTTAATGAGCAAGTGATGAGACAAAGACTACTACAAGTCGTGGATTAGAATTGAAAAAGGTGTCTTGTTATTTATGCGCAATAAGCCTACTACAAGCAAAGACTTTCACTAATTGACAACAACTCTATTAACCTCCAAGATTAGTTTCTTGCTCTATTAGCCTACTACAAGCAATTCTGTGTAAATTGTAGTTTTCAACTAGATGGTTCTAACTATATTCTTATTATATATGATGATATAATAGAGTGGATGAACAAGTAGACAGCTAGGCACTAAATGTGAAATCAAATAGAATCAGCGAAAACATGCGATTCATAAAAATGAAGAGTACCCAGGCTGTAAATTGACAAGAGATAAATTAGCTTTGACAGCAAGATAAAGTGGTTACTGTTGCTGATAAAGTGTAATCTTTAATTGGAAGTAGTTACTGGCACTGGGAGGTTTAAAAAAAACCCGGAGTTATGCATTAACCACAAGGATTCAAATCTAAATCAGTTGTTTAAAAATAATAAAATTCACCAACTTGCTGAAGTAAGAGGACATGTATAAGCAGTGGCTACAGAAGTATGCTGCTGTCTCTGGAGTCTGGATTAAGATAAATATTCGTTCTAGTATCGCGCATCACCATCTCTGGATTGAGACAAATACTCAGGCTGTAAATTTTGCAAATTGAAATTCTTGATAGAAACATGGATGTGTCCAGGTTGTTCACCCCACAGTGAAGTTGAGTTCTAAGAGTATTTTCACCTGGTAGGCCAGTTGTTGCAATGTATTGTAAGTTAGAAGTGCATTGCTGGACCATTGACAGCAAATAATTAGCTTTGACATGTACAATGTAAATTTCAATTTTAAAAAGATAAAATTTTGTCTTTAAATTCCTTTTTTATAAAAAAAATACAACCAAAAAGTTTGATTTAACTAGGTTTTTGAAATTTATTATAATTATTTCATCCATACAACATATATCACATGCATCTAACACTTCAACTAATATTTTACATAAATTCATATTAAATAAAAATCCTAGATAATTACCTTAAAAAATTTAGCTAACTATTTTAACTTATGACCGTAATTTTATTTTTAATCTACCTCCTAGAAAATCTATTATATTTATTATTTGAAAATTTGTAGATAGTGCTTTTATACTTTAAACTTTTTCGGTTAAGAACAAACCAGTACATTTCTAACCCAATGATCACCTATTTTTTAAGGCTAAAAAATCCAGCCCTCTATGCATCTCTAGCAATGACGCCCACTCCACACTCTCTTTCTATAGATGATGCATCGATTAGCATGAAACCAGCAACCCCATCTCTCTTGCATATATAGTTCCTCGCATCCCAAAGAGTTAATTTTGTAAAGTGTTGCAAAATATATATTATTGTGGATAACTATTTATATAATAATGTGTTTGGACTTTAGAGTTAATTTTGATGAAGACTAGCTGAAAAGCTTTGACATGTAGCTTCAAAGTCTCATATTTTGTCGGTAAATATGGATATATTATATGGTTAAAATCAGCTTTGACATGTAGCTTTGAAGTATCCCACATGAAAATTTTTCAATTTTGAAATAGCCCAACTTTTTTTATTACTTTTACATGATGTCAAGTTTATATATGTTTGTCAATATGTAGGTGATAATGATATTAATGTGTAGTGTTGTTAATATTGTTGTTGACAAATGCTTGAATATCATATTTTGATGTTAATGTACAGAATTTTGGTTTTGTAGGGTGGAACAAGTGTTCATCAAAATGAGTCTATTGGAGAAGGTCAAGAAGAAAATCCAAGTAAAAGCGTTTAAATATGTTTCATTTTGTGTTGTTCACAATGACTTTTTTTTTTGGTGGATTGTTCACAATGACTTAAACTAATGTAATATGCTATATTGTACTTTTAATGTCGAATATGCTATATTGAACTTTTATTATTTGATTATTCTTTAATTTATGTGAATTATTGCATATTAAAATAGGAAAGTGAACTTTAGGTTTGTGACGACTCAAAATCATCACAATTATGCAATTCAGGTGTAACATTTGCGTCAGCAACGTACCATCACATGTTTTAAATAATGTAGCCGTTATACTATTTTTGCGACGGGAGATAGCCGTCACAATTTTATTTCAGTTGGCATTTATTTATTTTTTGCGACGGCTTTGCGACGGCGCTTACCATCGCGAACATTTGAAAAATTACACGTCATCACTTTTTGGCGACGGCGTAAACAGTCGCGAAACATAAATTCGGCACGACGGGCCCTCTTTTTGCGACGGTTGCTCCCGACGCCACGCCGTCGCAAACTAATTTTGCGACGGTAGTTACCGTCGCAAATGGTTTTTGCGTCGGAGATCTTCGCGTCAGCGTCTTTGCCGATGCAACGCCGTCGCGAATTGGTGTGCGCCGTCGCAAAACAGTTCTTGCCGTCGCAAATATGCGTCGCAAAAGTCTTTCCAGGGGTCGATCACAGGGACTCGGTGAAACAAAGTCAAAAACGGTAAGCTTCGTGAATACTAACCACAAGAGCAATTAACACAATCAAAGATGAATAAGAAGTCAATAAAGCAAACATGCAATTCTAGGGATTAAAGCGTCTAGTTGTGGTTCCAACTCAAGATCTAAAGATAAGCGGACAAAGCTGAGGTTTTTGCATGGGGAAGGTGTTACTAAAGTGGAGTAGATCACCGGGTAAGTCTCACTACACACTAATCCAAAATCGTAACTCCTATTACCGGGTAAGCCTCAAGGAATTAAGATAAAGAACTATAATCTCAAACTAACACACCATCTAAGGGAATAGAATCAACCTTTACCGGGTAAGTCTCAGGCTAACTCACAAAGATGGGATGGAAGCACACTCAAACCCCAATAAAAGATAAACCTTTATTACCTACACTTATGATCGTTGGTACACAAACTAAGGAATTACCGGGTAAGTCTCATCCTAAGCTTGCATTGAACCAGGAAAGGTGTAGTAAGAATAGGATTTGGCAAACTCTAACACTTAACTCTCAGTTTAGGATCAGATAAGTCACCTCGGTCAGCCAATTTCCACCCCGGCCGAGATGTTCATCGACTGAACGAGATGCTTAGGGTTAAGGTTAAAGACTCGAACTTTCAGGATCCTACTGGAATCTAAGATTATTCTATCATTGTTTTTCCCACAACCTTCAGCCAATCACCCTAGAATCACACAAGGAAATTAGCCACTCATCATCATGAAAGTATTAATCAAATATATGGAAAGAAGGTGAATATTTGAACAAGAAGAATTTAATGAAAAGACTTCAATAACTGAATCAAATATCACAATAAAGCGTTCCTTGGATAGCAATCCAACAAGACAAGACAACAAGGAAGGGAATTAAAGACAATCTTACAAAACCCTCCAAAAGCTATAAAAGCTATGATCTTCAATCTTCCTTCAACCTTCAAAAAGGTTCTTCAAATCTCCCAACTGGAGTATGACTGCTGCGTGCTATGCGGGATCTCCAACTGTATGCGGATGTCGGATTTGTGGGAAATCCGACCCTTTTTATAGGAAAATTACTCTCCAAAGATAAGATATCTTAAAAAGATCTTTTCCCATAAAAATAGGAAAAATATAAGATCTTCTTCCTTCCAGGAGCCAAGCCCAAAAATATAAGATCACTTTCCAAAGATAAAAGATCTCAGCCAAGAATAAAATATTCTCGCCGCGTCCTAGGTATTTGCCTCGGTCGAGTCGGCGTCTCTGGATCACCTCGGTCGAGATGAATCTCTGGTCAACCGAGGTGAGTCACAACTGAATGTGAAATCTCTCAAAACTGGTCCAAAGTGAATCTTTAATCCATGGCTATGCTTCCTGGATGGTTCCTTATGCTCCTCAATGTAGCTCCAATGACTCCATAGCTCCTTTTGCTCCTTTTTGATGCAAAACGTGCCATTTTACCTACAATTACAACAAAACTAGGTGTAGACCTCGATTCTCGCAAAGGTAGATGAAATGGTGATGTAATCACATAATATACATACAAACATACAGATTATGAAAGATAAAACGTCCAAACAAACCCCAAAATATAGACTATAATTCATGCTATCAAGGGTTTGAAGATTAAACAAAGCATACATTTCTTGGCCTTTTGACTAAGTTGAAGTATAATTTTTTATTCGTAATGGATTAATATCTACTTTGTGTGTCGTTGACATAATACTTTGTGAGTTGTTAAATATTTTCAATCGCACATCGATTATCAAGTAAGGCCGATAGTTTGATAAGTTGTATAAACAGAGAGTTTGAAGATTAAACAAATCATACGTTTCTTGGTCTTTTGGCTAAGTTGTAGTAACATTTTTATTCGTAACGGATTAATATATGCTTTATGGGTTGTTGACCTAATGTTTTGTGGGTTGCTAAATATTTTCAATCCATATCGGTTATTAAGTATGACTGATAGTTTGATAAATTGTTTAAATAGATGGTTTAAAAATTAAACAAATCATACATTTATTGGCCTTTTGACTAAGTTGAAGTATAAATTTTTGTTTGATGAACTAGGTTCCGTGTCTTTTTCGAAATCAATCCGATCATAATTTTTTCACAATATCCTTTCTATTTTAACTAACGATTTCGATTTTTATCAATTAATGAATGAATTTTGTTTATTTTTAAATTTCCAACTCGGATAAAAATAAATCTCTCTCTCTATATATTTTAAAGTCCATATATTCTTTTTTTCTTATGAGAAATCATAAAAGTTTTAAAAAATAAGGATAAGAACTTCTAAAAAGATCAAACCCGAAGAAGTTGATATTGTTGATAAATACAATATATTACATATGGAATATTCAAAAATCAGGGAAGTTTGAAACAAAGACAAAAAAAAATCAAGCCAAAATGGGATACCTCTACTTCGTGTGGTTATTTCATGCATGCTTAGATGTGTGTCAGGTAAGGCTCCAAAATGTATCATAAACGATCAATGCATATCCATAGGTAAGTTTATTAGGATTTTTCGGTTTCAATTTTAAGAAATAAGTTCATTGTTGTTGTTATTGTAAGTACTAACAACATCCGCTTTTCTTAAAGGAAGTGGGGGACATATTGGAGAAAAAAGCTCTCTTCTCTCTTCTACCCTCCCCGCTCACTGGAGCCAGTGTGGCCTCCCCGCCTCCTCTCCCCAATGTAGCCTTCCGGCCGCGCCCCGCCCTCTCCTCTTCCCAGTCGCTTCCCATGGCGGGCTCGAGGCGTTCCATACGCATCTCCATTAAACTCTCCGACCTACAAGCCAAAACCCTACACACCGCAAACACCCGCCCACAGTCACCTAGTAACCACTCCCCGATGAGCCCGTTCAAACCTATCCCCGAGAAGCTCATCCTCTCCAATAACCAGAGACTTCTAGCCTACCCCCAGCAACGTCTCGACGCCACTGCTCTCTCCTCCGAAGTTCTCTCCCCCCCGCTCCCTCCGACAATGCCTCATACCTCAACACCAGTTATACCAACCAAAGACTCCCACCTTGACCCTTCAACCCTTACTACCCTATGCAAAGACGTTCACCCTAGCTCTACCACCCCTCTCCATCCCCTGCCTCCCAAACCTATCCTTTCGCCTTCCCTGGACACTAACAGTCCAAAACCTACCGTCTCAAACTCCCCCCTTGAATGCACCCTTTTATCTCCCCCCATACCTCCTTCCCAACATTCCCTGACGCCTTTACCCATTCCTCATCCCCAAAAAGACACAATCAATACCACATTACCTTTAGCCGCCACCTTGATATCCTACAAGGATATGGTCTCGAGCAACGTAAGTTGTAACCATGTACCCCTCCACTTTGTCCTAGGGCTTGAATCTGGACTCATCAACTTCACTGATGAGGACGTAGCCGAAACGACACAAAAATGGCTACTATCTCTCGTTGGCTTTCCCCTTGGTAGCACCATTAACTTCCAACGTATGGTTGCTTACGTCCGGGAGTACTGGAACATAATCTCCCCACCAAAAATCTTACGCAATGACAATGGAGTATTCGTCTTCCACTTTGCCAACGAAGAAGACCTCAACACTATCCTTCAAGGCAGCCCCTAGATCACTAATGGCTCCACTACCCTTCTCCTGAAGAGATGGACCAAGGACCTACCCCTCGACTACTCCTACAAGAGCTCAGTCCCATCTGGGCCACTCTCCACAATCTTGACTACAGATTCTGGTCCATACACATGCTTGCCAAGATCGGGTCAGCCCTAGGAACCCCTATTCTAACTGAATCATGCTCGGCTAACCAAGAAAGGTTGGGGTATGCTTGTATCCTTGTCGACGTCCAGGCGTCTCGTCCTCTCCTCCGAGAAGTCACCCTCTTGGGCCCTGACGGTTCCTCACTTACACAAAAAGTCACATATGACTGGATACCTCCACACTGCCCTAATTGTCTCATTTTCGGCCACAACTGCCTTCCCTCGAAATCTTCTGGAAAATCCATGGGCGGTAAATCCTTCCACCATCCTCGCCCCAAACCTCGCAACAACTCCAACCTTGGACCACTTCTACTCACCCCGGATATCTCCCTAAAGATCGGCCACAAATCCACTGCCCCACCTATCACCTTCATCCAAACTGACACCCCCCTGAACCCTAAGTTGAACTTGATATCCCACCCCCCATGCACACCTCAAGCACTCACCCGGGCAAAGAGTTAACCCTTAACCATACCACCTCATCCCAACCTGAACCCCCCAATGCTACTTTGGAGAAACCAATCCCACATCCTACCTCAGCAGACTCCACCTCTAGTCATTCCATGGCATCATGTGTTATTCCCCCTCTCCAAGCCAGTCTTGAAGAGCATAACCCACCACCTTCTCCCAACCACACCCTGACAACAAGTGTTGGCCAGGACATTTCAAAATGTCCTAATGAATTTTAAAGTGTGCTCTTGGAATATTAGGGGACTGAACGACCCTAACAAACAAAAAGCCGTTCAGAACTTGGTGAAGAAAAATGACATCGACATTCTGGCCATCCTTGAAACCACACTTCGAACTAACAAAGAATCTCGTATCTCTAAGCATTTATTCCCTACTTGGAGACAAGTATCCAACTCTCCCCATGCTCACAACTGCAGAATATGGATTTGGTGGAACCCTTCAAAGATCCACCTCACCACAACCTTCCTCTCCGATCAACTTATCCATTGTAAAATCTCCAACCCTCCACCTCACCAAAACCATTCAACCAACCTTGAGATATCCTTCATCTACGCTCACAACGATCCTGATGATAGGGCATGTCTTTGGACTTCCATATCTACGATTGGTATGCTCAATACCTCCACTCCTTGGGCACTTATGGGCGACTTCAACGTGACCCTCTCCCCGGACGAGAAGAACACCAACAACACCCCATGCATCTCACAACTTTCCACTGAACTTGCCAATTGTTATGAACACAATAACATTATGGACCTTCCTTACCCGGGGAGTAAATACACCTGGAATAATAAGCAGATTAGATCGCGTACGTGGTGTAAACTCGACCGTATCATAACAAACCCCACTTGGCTCATAAATACCCTCATTCACAAGCTCACTTCAATCTACCCAATGTGTCGGACCACTCTCTGGCTTTGCTCTCAATCGCCCCTCCCACTGGCAAGAGCAACCTACCTTTCAGATTCAATAACCTCTTGGCTGACCATGAGAACTTTATGCTAAGTATTGACAGTGTTTGGAACGTTGAAGTTGAAGGCAATCCAATGTTCATACTCACTGAGAAGTAAAAAATTTGGAAGTAGGAAGCTTGAAGAACTACATGAAACCATCAATTATAACTAGAAGTGCCTCCATAATGTCCAGAATGACCTACGAAATAACCTCCACGACCCTCTCCTCCAAATGGAGGAAAGATCTCTCACTGCCTCTCTGAACGAAAGCCTTCACTTGCTCAATACAACCCTTGGCCAACTTTCCAAAGCCAATTGGATTAATCACGGTGATCAGTGCTCCTCCTTCTTCTTCAGGAGTATTAAGGCCAGAAGATGCCACAACCATATTCTCTCAATCCAAACCCATGTTGGCAATACATCAAACGATCCTGAGATTATTGCCTCCACCTTCATTAGCCACTTCCAAACAGCCCTCAATTACCCCACCCGATCCAGCCCCTTAACCTACCCTAAACCCCCTCTACCCAGCCTTAGCCCCGCTAACATTACCTCTCTTTCTTTGTAGGTAACTAACGATGAAATTAAAACTGCCCAATTTAGCATTGGCAACAACAAATCTCCGGAGCCTGACGGTTACAATGCCCGATTCTTCAAGGCTTCCTGGAGCATCACCAATCGGGACTTCACTGCTGCTATTCAGGACTTCTTCAAGCATGGGAAACTCCTCAAACAAATCAACCATGCCTCAATCTCCCTTATTGCGAAAACCGACACCCAAGTCACCCCTGTTGACTATCGTCCTATATCCTGCTGCACCACCATTTACAAAACCATTGCCAAGGTCCTAGCTTCCCGCCTTAGCTCTATCCTCCCACAAATCATAGGACCTTATCAGAGTGTCTTCGTCAAAAACCGATCCATCAAACACAATGTGCTCATCTACCAGGAATTACTCCATAAATATAGCCAGAAGAACATCTCCCCTAGAGCTGCTTTAAAAGTCGATCTCTCCACAGATTTTGATACCATTGATCATGCCTTCATCATCCACTACCTGACCAAAATGGGCTTTCCCGACTACTTCACCAGCCTGATCAATGAATGCATCTCAACTGTCACCTATTCAGTCAATATCAATGGCTCCCTTAGAGGTCACTTCAAGGGCAAAAGAGGCTTGAGGCAAGGCTGTCCCCTCTCCCCCCTCCTATTTACCATCGCCATGGAATACTTATCCCGGATGATCCATCTTACACCAAAAATTCAGACTTTCACCTTCATCCAAAATGCCGATCTCTTCTTATCACCCACCTATCCTTCGTTGATGATTTGATGTTGTTCTGCAGAGGCGACAACACCTCCATTAAAATCCTCAAAGACACTCTTGATACCTTTGGGCACATTTCCGGTCTCAAGATCAATCCATCTAAGTCTTCCCTTTTCATGGGAGGCATGCTTCTGTTAGATCAAAACCAGGCTTGCCTCATCACCGGTATTACTAAGGGTTCCTTACCATTCCATTACCTTGGGGTCCCGGTCGGTTGCAGGAGGCTCACTCTCACCGACTTCCTTCCCCTCATTCATCGCACCACCAATCGAATTCACTCCTGGAGTGCCAAGATGTTATCCTACGCTGGTCGGGCCCAACTTATAAACTCTATACTTCTTGCCATCAATCAGTACTGGAGCTCGTTATTCCTCTTACCCGCTTTCATCTTTAATAAGATTCAAACCCTTCTAAGATCCTACCTTTGGTCTGGGAAAGAGAGAAGCAATAGAGCCTTGATAGCTTGGTCTACAGTTGTTTGTACCCCTAAGGCTACCGGTGGGCTCGGGATCCCGGATCTCTATACCAAAAACAAGGTCCATCTTTCACGCCTAATCTATGACATTGACCGCAAAGTAAACAACCTCTGGTGTAACTGGATTGAAAGCCATATACTCAAAGGTCATAACATACTGGACTGCCGGACTAAGCCCCACCACAACTTCTCTTGGAAGTGCCTGATGAAAATCAGAGATGAACTACATCTACCCTTGGTTAGCTCCAACATCTCCTCATTGCTCTCTAATGCCAATGGCACTTTCTCCTCCAGGAAGACATACAACTTGTTCAGGCCGGATCTCGCACAACTAACTCACCCCCTACCGATCCATCTGTCTCAAATACAATATCCCTAGATGTAGCTACATCTCTTGGATCGCTAGCCACCGGAAACTCCCCACCTTGACCAAGATCAAAAGTTGGAACTTAACTGACTCAGACACTTGTAAACTTTGCAATTCCATGGCCTAAGATGATGATCACCTCTGGAGTACTTGCAGCTACTCATCTGTTCGCCACTTAGTGTACGTGAAAATAAGCTTTAAATTTATAAAACTAGAATCAAGCAAGCGAACCCGCAGTGTACGGATCGATATAGTTAAGCAAGAATTCCAGAGTATCGAACACAGGGATTTGGGGGTTTAAATCCAATTATAGAATTGTCAAGCAAGTAAATGTATGAGATTTTGTAATTATTGAGAAAACAACAATCCTAAAGATCCAGGAATCCAGCTGTGGCAATCGATTCAAGATATACTAAAGATATAAGGACAGAGTTAAGAGTTGCAAAGGTATACTAATGCAAAGCAATGTACGGTGAAGTTCCAAGGCTTTATATGACTTATCTAAGGACACTCTCTATAAAGGTTGTTGAGGCTTCAGTATAGAAAGGATCTAAAGACAAGAATTAATATCGAATACCCAAACTTGTAATCCAAGGATCAAGACTAACTAAACCGATTAAGGCTGTGACACTCGGAATCGAGGTAGAGGTTGTTGAGGCTTCACTACCACCTAGAAAAGGCAAGCCAAGACTAAGTTAAAAGCAAATCTTTAACTTTGGATTCAAGTAAAAGCAAGGTTCGTAAACTAAGGGAAATTACGGGTGGATCTTGAGATTCCACGGCCGTGGAACTCAAGAACACACCGTGATTTTGGTTCGTCGGCGATTCTCTCTAACTCTCAGGATCCAATCTGTTTACGATCGATCTATCATCATCTAAGCCACAACTATCAACCCTTCACCTTAGAATTGCTAAAGGGTTTTAGCCAACAACAGTCATTATGATATTAAATACAAGATTTAGAAGAATGATAGATGAAAACCTTCGAAAACCTTGAATAAATCTCAAATCAATCTCAAATCCACAAACAAAGTAATGATGTATATCAAATTCGGAATAACACAAACCAATCACAATCCTTGATAAGAACGAAGAACAGGATGTCAATCCGTCTTCTAATCAAATCTAAGGAAAGAGCGTAACTTCCAAATCTCCAAGTCTTTTGCAAATCTCCGTTGCGAAATAGCAATCTCCACACGTCCAACTTGAAACCCTTGGCACGTGCAATAAGCGTAAGCGAAGTCTAAGCAGAGGTGTAAGCGAAGGTGACGGAATCTCTCTCCCTCCGTCCTTTTATAGGGCAAGATAGAATAAGTGTCCAGCCCATTGTGTAAAAGATCGTGGCTTTAATTTGTACGTTAAAAGATCGCCTAAATCACGGTTCCATTGGATTCCACGCCCGTGGTTTAGAGCGTGGTTTAGAGCGTGGAATTTGATTATGGTGCTTCACAACTTCCACGGCCGTGTAACTCACTGGAATGCTCCACGCTTGTGTTGCCAAAGTTCCACGGCCGTGGTTTAGAGCGTGGACTCCATTACGGCCGTATTTTAGAGCGTGGAACATAGATTTCTCGTAAATCTCCTTTGTTTTGTGTCATTCTTCATCATAGCATCTTCCTTAGCTCCTTTGTGGTGTCCTCAATCCTTGGACATGCTCAATCCATCTCCATTCTCCCTTATTCCGTTCGGTTTTAGCTCTTATTCGCCTACAATCAACACAAAGCTTATGTAGACCTCTATATCGACAATATAGACAAACTAGCTCACAATTGCTTCAATGCTTTATCAATGAACACTAATATGGATGAAATACACTTAGAAAACGTGCCTAAAATATCACAATATTTCATGCTAACAAATAACCCCATACTTGCCACTTGCTTGTCCCTAAGCAAGGTCTTTCAAAAGCTTTAAAACTCAAGTTAGGATGAAATATGTGTACACTCTCAAAACAAAATTTCTTTTAGATGAATATGCTTTCTAGTCAATAGATCATTCTCAAATCTTGCTTCATTCGTTTATAAGACTCTCATATACATAATCAAAGAGTAAAGAATAAAGAAGGCTCATGAATTGATCAAACTTCCATGTAAACATCATAACCTTCAAACATTATCAAAATCAATCATAAGAAACTTCAATTTAGATCACCAAGTCATATATCATTCTCTTGATCTTAAGGACTTTCAAACAAGGTCTAGAATGCGGAAAGGGAGGGAAAACTTTAAGGAATGTGGTGCATGAATCCGGGAAAGTGGATAACCAACTCTTTTCTTTTTCTTTTGCGGTTTCCGCAACACTTTCAACTTAGAGCTTCGCTCTCTTCTTTTCAATTCATTTTTTGACTTTACTTTTGGAGTTATGCACAGAGGTGCACAATAACCGAAGCCTAGGAGATTGGCGTTTCTCATTTTTGCGAGATGCCTCAAACCCTTGATGCACATACCATAATCCGCTAGGAATATCGCTCAATCCGACTTTGGCAAGACACAAACACCCGGCTATGTGAATGGTGCCGAGTTACTCATCATCATGATTGACTTCCCCAAACCTACAATTTCTTTCTATTCTTTTGAATGCAAAAATTGCTTTCATGGCCCTCCCACATCAAACATGCCAAATATCAACTCCTCCAAATTCCCGGATAGGTAAAGGAGGCCATTATTTTATTGAGGGGCTAAATGATCAAAGAAAGAAGAAAGAAAATCGAATTGCCTTAATCATCTCAAAAAGAAGTATAAGAACTTATCATGTGATTTCAACCTTGATTTCTCAATATGATTTAGGTAACATTCTTCACATTATGAAACTTGCAAAAGATGAATAATCAACTCATTCAATTTCTTTGTCAATTCACTTTTTGTTTAAGCATGCGATTGTCATCAAAACTCAATTCACAAGTAGTGATTATCATAGAAGTCATCTCTATCCTTAGAAGCACAAAATTTTCAAAATTTTTCAATTTTTATGGGTTTTTCAAAAGCTTTTTCATGCAATGCAATAATGAAACGTGTAACAATAGAATGAACATGCAAGGTAGTCTCGATAAAAGCATACAAAGTGAGTAAGAGTTATTACAAACGATTAGTCACACCCCACCCCATACTTGGAACAAACATTGTCCCTAATGTTCAAAAAGAAAAAGAAGAAAAGAAAGAAAGAAAAAGGACTCACAAAACAGAGGTGGAGCGGCTAGAACGGTGGATCATCAATCATCCTCACTGTGGTGGAGGCGGTGGTAGAAACGGGAAGAAGCCGGGATCATAGTTCCGCCCAAACTGCTGGCGGTATGTGTCTCTCATCATGCGATCATGATCAGCGGCTCGTGCATCCCTAGCATCTGCACGGATCTCCAAGGCTCCGACCCTGCTGGAAAGGTCGGTAGCCCACTCTGGCAACTACTCATACCAACAGGCGGCTGGCTGTACCATGCCGGTGCATCAGAAGGTGCTGGTGCAGGTGGCGGCTGTGCATGCCAAGGTAGTGGAGCTCCCATACAGTCCGGCTGCGTACTATACCAAGTAGGAGGATCTGCCATCCAAGTCGGCCTCTCGCTCACACTAGCACGGCGAGAGGAAGAGCCAGAAGCTCTAGCGGGGCGGGGAGAGTGTCTAGGAAGGTCAGGAACTGTGTCCGGCTGATCCGGAAAAGTACCAAAGTCATGATCAGCTCCTCCTCCCTCAAACTCGTCATCTCCTCTCATCTCCTCCTCCTCTACAACTGGTGGTGGTGGAACGTAAGGAGGGGCTACTAGTTTGTTGCATGCATGGCAGCGAACGTCTCCTTCCAGTTATGGCGTCCAACCATAATGGAATACTCAGGAAGCCACTCAATGCCTCTCCCTGTCCTACTCTCCCAAGGACTGGCAGCATACGGTGGACCTCTATGTATAGGGAAGATGATGCCTCTAGTCATGAGGCTCTGAAGTCCTAGGGGTCTAGCTGCGATGCGGGTGCAAGCGGAGAATTCTACCCCTAACTGCCTAGCAAGGTGGGTGACCATCCCACCGTATCCAATGTTGCCTGCCCTCTTATTCTTTAGCTTGCTCATAGTAGCAGCTAAGAGGGTGGCACAATCAGCTGGCCTGCCGTATAACATACAGTAGAGAAGAAACAGCTCGTCCGTCTTAATCTTCTGAGGTGTCTCCGTCCTAGGGAAGAGACACTTAGAAAGCACTCTATGGGCAATCTTCAAGGCTAGGTGGTAGATCAACTTAGCCTTGGTATCAGCAGGTTGCCAGCGGTCCTCGCTGACGTATATCATGGCAATCTCTTCCCAGAAATCCTTGGCGTACACGCCACTAGGGAATCGACCATTGAAGGTCTCCTGGAACCCAAAGAAGGTTCCAATCTCTCTAATAGAGAACTCATAGTTTCTCTCCATCAGCCGGAAAGAAACTGTCCTGTAAACATGACTGTGCTCAAACGAGACTACAAACTCCCTAGTAATCTCCTCATAAGCATCTTCACGAATAGCGGAGAAGATGACTAAGCCGGCTCTATCCAATAGCCAAGTGAGATCCCCTATCACATGAAAGGGCTCTAGCTCCTCAAGTAGTAAGTACCTAGGTCCTATGACCGTCCTCTTATGGATCCTCTCTAAGGCATCTAGATGATCCTCATGGATAGTAGGGATCCTAGGGGGAGGTGGTGATGGTGATGATGGGGGTGATGGAGGCTCAGCTGGTGGTGCTCTAGAAGAGGAAGAGGTGTTGCCTTTCCTTTTCTTATTCTTATTTCTATTGGACACTCTCCTTACAAAATCCATTTTCTGTCAAAAACCACGGTCTGTTCTTCAGGTTCCACGTCCGTGGAATGCCCAGAGACCGTGGTTCGTCTCGCAAATTCGCAAAACTTAGCAGAATCACACCAAACTCAACATCAAGCAGCCCTAAACTAATTTCAGTCCAATTCCAATCAGTTCTCCTAAAAATTTTAGCAAAAACGAAGCCGAATCGACGAAGAGAGAGAAAGAACGAAAAACCTAGGTTTTTGGATTTTGGAATCCGAATTCTGTCTTCTCCGGTGAATTGCCGCTCGAATCGTTGCTTGGATCTTGTTGGTGACGGAATTTGCTTCAGTTTTGGCCAAAGGATCGTTAAAAACGATTAACGAACGAGGAATTGAGAGATGGGGAGGGTAATCGGCGAATAGGGCGTGGAATTGGGAATTTTTGTGGTGTTTGTGAAGAAACGTGGTTTATATAGTGGCCGTAAAAATTTTTGAAAATCACGGTCTATCGGGGGGTTCCACGGCCGTGGAAATGTACGGAACCGTGGTTTTGGTGATTTTTCTCAGGCTTTTGAAAATTACGGTCACTGTAGCTGTCACGGCCGTGGTTTTGGCCGTGGAACTCTCTGTAATGTGTCAAAGTCCAAGTTTCGTCAATTTTCTTCAAACTTTTCCTTCTCCCTTTCTTTTCCACTGTTCCTACATCCAAAAATCCGAACATACCGGAAGGCATCGAAGGCAAAACAAAGCAAAACGTCTGTACTAATCTAATCTATGAATCAAAAACAATAACGTAAATGCTATACCTTGGGTTGCCTCCCAAGAAGCGCTTTGTTTAAGGTCCGTAGCTAGACCAAATTCGCACTTATTCGAGTGCGGTGGGCGCGAACTCTTCAGCTTGGAGTTCCGGTGTATACTTCTTGAGTCGTTGACCGTTCACCTTAAAGCTTCCGCCCTTTTCACCCCATACTTCAACTGCACCATGGGGAAAAACACGTTTGATTAGAAAAGGTCCAGTCCAACGAGATTTAAGCTTACCTGGAAACAGACGAAGCCTTGAATTGAAGAGGAGAACTTGATCTCCTTCTTTGAGGTCCTTTGGGATGATATGCTTATCATGCCAACGCTTCGCTCTTTCTTTATAGATCTTGGCGTTTTCGTAGGCATTCAAGCGAAGTTCTTCAAGCTCATTAAGGTCCAAGAGACGCTTCTCTCCCGCTTCCTTCATGCTGAAGTTCAACCACTTTATTGCCTAATACGCCTTGTGCTCCAACTCTACCGGTAAGTGGCAAGACTTCCCATACACAAGGTTGTATGGTGTTGTTCCGATGGGAGTCTTATATGCAGTCCGGTATGCCCACAATGCGTCATCTAGCTTCAAGGACCAATCCTTCCTAGTCCTTAAAACCGTCTTCTCTAGGATTCCTTTGATCTCCCTGTTTAAGATCTCCACTTGTCCACTAGTTTGTGGATGATAAGGGGTGACGATCTTGTGAGTCACCCCATACTTAGCTAAAAGAGATTCAAAACGCCGGGCAATGAAGTGAGAACCTCCATCACTAATGATAGTCCGTGGTGTCCCAAATTGTGGGAAGATGGTCTTGTTAAAGAACTTAACCACTACCATGGCATCATTGGTGGGAGAGGCAATTGCTTCAACCCATCTCGAAACGTAATCCACCGCTAAAAGTATGTATTGGTTCCCACAAGATGATGGGAAAGGTCCCATGAAGTCTACTCCCCAAACGTCAAAGATCTCCACCTCTTGGATGTTGTTGAGAGGCATCTCATTCCTCCTAGATATATTTCCTGTTCTTTGACAAGCATCGCAGCAGGAAACAAAGGTTTTCACATCTTTATATAGAGTAGGCCAAAAGAATCCAGATTGCAATACCTTAGTGCTAGTTTTGTTCGAACTAGCGTGTCCTCCACAAGGTAGTGAATGACAATGACGGATGACACTTTGCATCTCATCTTCCGGCATACATCGCCGAATAATGCCGTCCGGACCTCTCTTAAAGAGGAGAGGTTCATTCCAAAAGTATTCCCGAACATCCTTAAAGAACTTCTTTCTTTGTGCGTAGGATAATCCGGGTGGTAATTCCTGGCAAACCAAATAGTTAACAAAATCAGCAAACCATGGTTCGTTACCTTTGGTGATCACGTCGATGCACTCCTCTATGATGTGTAGATGCTCGTCCGGAAAGGAGTCATCTATAGGTACATGGTCGTCCTCTAGATGTGTTAAACGACTCAAATGATCCGCAACAGAATTTTCCGAACCTTTCTTGTTGCGGATCTCTAGATCGAATTCTTGTAGGAGAAGAATCCATCTAATTAGCCTTGGCTTCGCATCCTTCTTTGCAAGTAGATACCGGATCACAGCATGATCCGTGTATGCAATCACCTTTGCACCTACAAGATAAGAGCGAAATTTGTCAATTGCATATATAATTGCTAAGAATTCCTTTTCGGTAGTGGCGTAGTTGAGATGCGCTTCATCTAGCGTCTTGCTAGCGTAATAGATAGCATGGGTTCGCCCTTCCTTTCTTTGTCCAAGGACAGCTCCTATGGCTACGTCACTTGTGTCACACATAACCTCAAAGGGGAGATTCCAATCCGGAGGTTGGATAATCGGGGCTGAGATTAGAGCTTCCCGAATCTTATTAAACGCATCTAAGCATTCCTGCGAAAAATCAAAAACTGCATCCTTCATCAATAGATTAGTAAGCGGCTTTGATATCTTAGAGAAATCCTTTATGAAACGCCTATAAAATCCAGCATGTCCTAGAAAACTTCTTATCCCTTTCACCGAAGTTGGAGGAGGAAGCTTTTCTATTGTCTCTATCTTAGCTTTATCCACCTCAATCCCTCTACTAGAGATTAGGTGTCCTAATACAATGCCTTCTTTCACCATAAATTGACACTTTTCCCCATTAAGAACTAGGTTAGTGTCTTCACATCTTTGTAATACAAGAGCAAGGTTAGAAAGACAATTGTCAAAAGAGGAACCATAAACGGAGAAGTCATCCATAAAAACCTCCATGATTTCCTCTATATATTCCGAGAAGATGGCCATCATGCACCTTTGAAAGGTGGCTGGGGCGTTGCAAAGCCCAAACGGCATCCTCCTATAGGCAAACGTACCCCACGGGCACGTGAACGTGGTCTTCTCTTGATCATCCGGGTGTATCGGAATCTGAAAGAAACCACTATAACCGTCAAGATAGCAAAAGTGTGAATGTTGTGCTAACCTTTCAAGCATTTGATCGATGAAGGGTAGTGGGAAGTGATCCTTTCTCGTCGCGTTGTTTAGCTTGCGGTAGTCTATACACATCCGCCATCCTGTTACGGTTCGTGTAGGAATGAGTTCATTGTTTTTGTTGGTGATGACCGTCATTCCTCCCTTCTTTGGAACCACTTGTACGGGACTTACCCACTTGCTATCGGAGATAGGATAGATGATACCTGCATCAAGTAGTTTAAGAATTTCCTTCTTGACAACCTCCTTCATGGTCGGATTTAACCGCCTTTGAGGTTGTCGCGAAGTTCTAAAGTCCTCTTCCATTAAGATCTTATGCATGCATAGGGAAGGTTTGATTCCTACTAAATCCTCTATTGTATATCCTAAGGCTTTCCTATGTTTCTTAAGGACAACCATAAGCTTACTATGTTCATCTATGCTCAAATCGGAACTAACAATTACCGGAAAGGTAGAATTAGGTCCAAGGAATGCGTACCTTAGATGTGTAGGAAGTGGCTTCAATTCCATCACTATCGGAGTTTCCAATGGCTCTTGAGGAATATCCAATGGAACCTTAGAAGTGTCTAAGGATGTAGAAGGTGTTGGAGAAGAATCAAGAGAAGTTGTAGAAGAGACACAATTTCCTTCGAATTCACCCAAAATTACGGCACCCCTGCCTTCTCCATGGCCGTGATTTTGGGCGTGGAAAGTAAATACGGTGTCTCTGTTTCCTCCACGGCCGTGTAAGTTACTGGAATGCTCCACGCTTTTGTTGGTGAAATCCACGGCCGTGGAATAGGCCGTCTGACCGTGGATCCGTACGTTTTCTGCCTCATCGTGGAGTTTCTCGAACTCTTCTTCACATACTTCTTCTTGTGTCTCTAAGGCTTCAACTGCCTCATTGCACTCCTCTTCTTCCCCTATATTCATTATGCTCATAGAAAGAACTTTTTGCAAGGGATCTTTGAAGAGAATAGAACTTACCTCCTCTCTAGATAGCTCTTCGTCCTGGATATTGAATATATCCTCATCGAAGGCTGGTTCCTTCACTAAGGTGGAAAGGACAAACTCTACCTTCTCTTCTCCTATGTCAAAGGTGAGTCTAGCATTCTTGCAATCGACTATACAACCGGATATTGCAAGAAACGGTCTTCCGAGAATGATCGGGACCGGACTATCTGCAGGAATGTCAAGCACAACAAAGTCTATAGGAACATAGAACTTACCAAGCTTGACCGGGACGTCTTCAACTATACCGACGGGATGAGTTATGGAACGATCCACCATGTATAACGTCATCTTTACCGGTTTAGGATCGCCTAAACCGATCTTCCTGCATAAGGCAAGCGGGATGATGCTCACGCTTGCTCCCAAATCACATAATGCATCATATGTGACATCTCCCACTCCTATGGGAATACAAAATGACCCCGGATCCTTTAGCTTTGGGGGCATCTTCTCTTTCATGGTTTTGATGAGATCCGATGAATCCGAACTCATCTTAACCTCTCCAAAATCCTCTAACTTTCTCTTGTTAGGGAGGATCTCCTTTAGGAACTTTCCATAAGCTGGCATACCTACAATTGCATCAATGAAAGGTATATTAATATGCAGTTTGCTCATGAGTTCAATGAACTTACAAAATTGCTTGTCTAGACGCGCTCTCGCTCTAGATTGCGGGAATGGTAGGGGAGGTTTGTAAGCTGGAGGAGGAACGTAGACATCTTCCTTCTCCTTCCCCTTTTCTTTGTCCTTCTCAACGGGGACTTCTACAAACTTAGGCTGCGGGTCGGTAGTTGTTACACCGCTCCTAGTTGTGATTGCCATTACCCTTCCTTTTGGGTTGTCCTCCATCTTTCCTGGAAGTTTCCCTTGATTCCTAGGAACTTCCTCCGCATGGCTAAACATTTGGTTTTCTAAAACCTTTTGGGCTTTATCAACCTTAGTTATGTAATCATCAACCTTGATGATGCGAGTCTCCAATCCTTGAAGCTTGCCCAAAATTGTCTCCAATATGGGATCGGGCTTCTCTTTCCCCGAAGTACTTCCACCATTAGATGTTTTCCCCTGGCTTTTCAAAGGAGTGGAAGAAGAGGAAGGTGGAGTTAGTGAATTTCCTGAATTGGAATAAGAATTACCGGAATTTTGTTGGTTGGGGTGCCAATTGTTGTTGTTTGAACCCCTATTGTTGTTCCAATTGTTGTTCCGGTTGTTGTTGTTGTTCCAATTGTTCCGGTTGTTGTTCCGGTTGTTGCGGTTTGTATTCTCATTCCCGTTGTGGTTATTGTTGTTGCCCAAATAACTTACATCTTGTTCCTTTTGCTTTGGAAAGTTGGTTTCGGTGGCTTCCTTCAACTCTTTAATCTCCGTATTGAGAGAAAAGATTTGAGTTTGAGCTGCTTGTGATAACTTTGCTCCTTGCTCCACATGATTCGCCTCCAGTTTCCGATGAGAATACTTCTCAATAACTCGCGCTTGCTTCTCAATGAAGTCCCAAGCGTCATCTTCCCTCATGTCCATGAATGTACCACATGAAAGGGATTGGAGCTTGAATTGTGTCTCCACATCCAGCCCCTTATAGTATATCTCTAATTGCGCCAATTTGGATATGCCATGATGTGGACAATCCAATAGCAAATCCTGAAATCTTTCCCAAGATTGAAACAAACTTTCGTTAGATCTCATAGAAAATGCATTAATCTTACCTCTCAACTTCGCCGTTTTAGATGGTGGAAAGAACTTAGTGAGGAATTCCGAAGAAAGATCCTTCCATGTTTCAAGTTTCCCGCTTGGAAGAGCTTGATACCAAGACAATGCTTTCCCTTTCAAGGAGAAAAAGAAAGGCTTGAGTTTATAGCTGTTGGTAGTTGCATTCTTTGGCTTCATTGTCTCCATCATGATCTCAAAATTTTGTAGATGTTGATGTGGAGATTCAGCGCTTGTTCCCCCAAATTGATTTTGGCGGACAATGGTAATAACTTGTGGGTTGAAGCTAAACCCTTGTGCATTATCAGCATCATAGTTCACACCCAAACGGCGTGGTTGCTGCGTTGGATCCATCCTTTGGCCAAGAGTTCTTGGCTCTTCATCTACACGGTCGACTCTCGCACCTCTAGCTGGGACACGGCGATTGGCAGCTGGCCGTGGAAAGAACGGGTTCACATTGATCGTTGGACCAATTTCCTCTAGTGGTGGCATGGAAGAGTCGCTATCCTCATTGGATGAGTTGGCTCTAACCGATTTTGATGGCCTCCTTCTTCTCTTTGTCTTCTTGAGGTTGTTTATTTCCAACCTCATTTGAAACATCATGTCCGATAGATCATCAACCTTCATTTGATGACGATCCATTTCTTCCCTGCGAGTCTTCTCACTCCATTGGAGTTGAGCTTCCTTTTCCGCCAACTCTGTTTGGTAATCACGTTCTCTTTCTTCAGCCATCTTTCTTTCCTTAAGCTTTCTCCTCAAAGTCCTCTCAAGCTCTTGATCAAGAGGTAAGAGGTCTTCGTTGTTCCTAGACCTGTGCATACACTCGAAAAGATATCAAATAACAAGAGAGAAGCTCCCAAGCTTGACAACCGATAACCGAATTCGGCCTAAACCAAATCCCCGGCAACGGCGCCAAAAACTTGTTCGCCACTTAGCGTGCGTGCAAATAAGCTTTAAAGGTTGTTGAGGTTTCAGTATAGAAAGGATCTAAAGACAAACCAAGGATCAAGACTAACTAAACCGATTAAGGTTGTTGAGGTTTCAGTATAGAAAGGATCAAGACAAACCAAGGACCAAGGATCAAGACAAACCAAGGACCAAGGATCAAGACAAACCAAGGACCAAGGACCAAGGATCAAATAACAAGGGAGAAGCTCCCAAGCTTGACACTCTCTATAAAGGTTGTTGAGGTTTTATTATTGAAAGGATCTAAAGACAAGAATTAATATCGAATACCCAAACTTTTAATCTAAGGATCAAGACTAACTAAACCGATTAAGGTTGTGACACTCGGAATCGAGGTAGAGGTTGTTGAGGTTTCACTACCACCTAGAAAAGGCAAGCCAAGACTAAGTTAAAGCAAATCTTTAACTTTGGATTAAAGTAAAAGCAAGGTTCGTAAACTAAGGGAAATTACGGGTGGATCTTGAGATTCCACGGCCGTGGAACTCAAGAACACACCGTGATTTTGGTTCGTTGGCGATTCTCTCTAACTCTCAGGATCCAATCTGTTTACGATCGATCTATCATCATCTAAGCCACAACTATCAACCCTTCACCTTAGAATTGCTAAAGGGTTTTAGCCAACAACAGTCATTATGATATCAAATTCAAGATTTAAAAGAATGAAAGATGAAAACCTTCGAAAACCTTGAATAAATCTCAAATCAATCTCAAATCCACAAACAAAGTAATGATGTATATCAGATTCGGAATAACACAAACCAATCACAATCCTTGATAAGAATGAAGAACGGGATGTCAATCCGTCTTCTAATGAAACCTAAGGACAGAGTGTAACTTCCAAATCTCCAAGTCTTTCGCAAATCTCCGTTGCAAAATAGCAATCTGCACACGTCCAACTTGAAACCCTAGGCACGTGCAATAAGCGTAAGAGAAGTCTAAGCAGACGTGTAAGTGATGGTGACGGAATCTCTCTCCCTCCGTCCTTTTATAGGGCAAGATAGAATAAGTGTCCAGCCCATTGTGTAAAAGATCGTGGTTTTAATTTGTACGTTAAAAGATCGCCTAAATCACGGTTCCATAGGATTCCACGCCCGTGGTTTAGAGCGTGGTTTAGAGCGTGGAATTTGATTACGGTGCTTCACAACTTCCACGGCCGTGTAACTCACTGGAATGCTCCACGCTTGTGTTGCCAAAGTTCCACTGCCGTGGTTTAGAGCGTGGACTCCATTACGGCCGTATTTTAGAGCGTGGAACATAGATTGCTCATAAATCTCCTTTGTTTTGTGTCATTCTTCATCCTAGCATCTTCCTTAGCTCCTTTGTGGTGTCCTCAATCCTTGGACATGCTCAATCCATCTCCATTCTCCCTTATTCCGTTCGGTTTTAGCTCTTATTCGCCTACAATCAACACAAAGCTTATGTAGACCTCTATATCGACAATATAGACAAACTAGCTCACAATTGCTTCAATGCTTTATCAATGAACACTAATATGGATGAAATACACTTAGAAAACGTGCCTAAAATATCACAATATTTCATGCTAACATCATCCCTCGTCCTCGACATCATCTCTCGATGGACCAGAGTCCCATATCCATCCCCCTACATCAACAACTTGTGGCACTGGCTCAGCTCGAGTACTCCCTCCAAGCACAATCTCATCGATAACATCCGTACGGATTCGATCATTACATTCATCTACACCACATGGAAGGTCCGGAACACTCTCGTCTTCAACAACACCTTCACTAGAGCCATTGACTGCGCTGCCGACGTCATTAGTGCCATTAAGCTCCACTTTGCACACAATTGGAAGGACCGATCTACTGAGACCTGGGCCACTGCCAACATTCTCAGGATCACTCTTGTCTAAATTCCCTCCAGACCTTGCTCTCACTCACCCCTTATGTTATTCTGCTCGATTATGTTTATTGCCCTGAGGCTCTTGCTTTCTAATCTCCTTGTAAATTCTCCCCATTCTCAATACAAGTAATTTTTCAAAAAAAAAAAATCCGCTTTTGGTTTAAACTTCGGGTGTAATTGCACAAGTATTTCCCGACATTCAATATAGGTGGTGTGATACGGGGATAATCGTTGTTGAGTTCCGATCTTTCGACAACAAACGAGACACGCTTTGATCCTTGTTAGAAGGATCAAACAAATGAAGGATATATCTTCAACGGGGGATGACGATTGGCTTATAAGGCGCGGGGATGGCTTGTAAGATCCGGTGATGGTGATGGATCGATAAAGGAATAATTAGGTCAAACCCTATGAAACGACTTGATGATAGGGAAATTGAATGTAAGAGCCTTAGTTGTTGAGTGCTGAGTTGTGCAGGATTTAGCCTAAACCGCCCCTACGGTTTGCAAAGCCCGCCCCTACGGCCTGCCTGGTCCGCCCCTACGCCTTCATGAGCCGCCCCTGCGGTATGTGGTGTGCTGCAGTCGGCTTTGTTGACTTTTGACCCGTGCTTTTCCTCTTCCATCCTCTATAATGGCCCGTTTGGTTTTATCTCCGGAATCGGAAACGGAATGGAAACGAATCTAGTCCATATGTATACTCTTGTTCATGTAAGTTTTTGGAATCATTCCTTATAGTTTGTAGTAATTGGAGTTGAATTTGATTACTTTTGATACCCTATAGGGTATCAAAATATGGGAAGGAAAGTGCATTTTGTATGAAATCACAAGGAATGATTCCATGAAATTTCATGAATAAGGATATACATATGGACTAAATTCGTTTCCATTTTGTTTCCGTTTCCGGAGTTGGAACCAAACGGGCCCTAAGTTTCTTCTCTCACTCCTTATGAGGGTTTCACCTTTCTCACAGCTTCATCTCCTACCGTAAGTTCTTCCTCTCTTCTTCTTCCCTCTTTGGATCTTCATCTTTAATTCCTTGGTCTTGTGAGAGTTTTGAAGTGAGATTGATGCTTGGTTGATGTTGATGATGATAATTGATGATGTTGTACCTTTGATGAGCCAACCTTGAGCTTGTTGTGTGTGATGTCCCTCTGTTAGGTTACAACTTGGTGAGTTCTTCGTTCCTTTCTTCCTATCTTTCTTCCTTCTTTCTTCTTTCTTCTCTTTTCCCTTTCTAGCTTAGGTTCCACAAGATTCGATCTTGTGGCAGCCTTCTTAGGCTTGGTTTGATGTATATATGTATGTATATGCATGTGCTTGGCTGCTGGACGTTGAAGAAGTGAAGAAAGGCAAGTGAAGAATCGAAGAGAAGTCGAGGACGAGCCTTCTGCTATCCAGCTGCCCCTGCGCCATCTCAGGGCCCCCCTGCGCCTGGTGTGCCACCGCCCCTGCATGTCGTGCTGCCACCCCTGCGCCTCTCTACATTCCAGCCTTGCTTTGCTCTTGTTCTTCATGTGTGTCTTGCTTCCGGGCTTGCCTTAGGATGGCATTGTCCCTTCCTTTCCTAGTATGAGTGTGTAGTATCATGCTAGGTATAGGTGAGAGTGTGGTGATGATTTTATGATCATGTTGATAGCATGAATTATAGTCTATATTTTGGGGCTAGTTTAGACGTTTTATCTTCAATAATCTGCATGTTTGAATGTATATTATGTGATTATATTGTCATTTTATCTACCTTTGCGGGAATCGAGGTCTACACCTAGTTTCGTTGTAATCGTAGGTAAAATGGCACGTTTTACATCAAAATGGAGCTAAGGAGTCATTGGAGCTACATTCAGGAGTTTAAGGAAGAATCCAGGAAGCGTGGAATTGAATTAGAGATTTACTTTGGACCAGATTTGAGAGATTTTACATTCAGTTTAGAGTCACCTCGGTTGACCACAGAGTCACCTCGACCGAGGTGATCCAGGGGAGCGTCTCGACCGAGGCGAATATCCTGACGCGGTGAGATATATTTTATTTGACTGAGATCTTTTATTTTTGGAAGAAGAGATCTTATATTTTTGGGCTGGATTTCTGGAAGGAAGATCATATATTTTAGAGATTTATTTTAGGAGATATGGATATATTTTATAGGAAATTACCTTTTTAAGATATTTTATCTTTGGAAGATAATTCTCCTATATAAAGGGTTGGATTTTTCACAAGTTGGACCATGCTTATACATGCTTAGAGGGCAGCAATTAAGGGATTTTCTCCAGAGTTTTGAAGGAAGGAAGATTGAAGATCAATCTAGGAAGGATTGATAGCTTATTCTTTGTGCAATTCTGGGGTGTCGATCTTAGGGACTTAGGTAAAATGGCACGCTAATTCTTTGTGCAATTCTAGGGTGATTGGCTGAAGGTTGTGGGAATAACAATGATAGAATAATCTTAAATTCCAGTAGGACCCTGAAAGCTCGAGTCTTTATCCTTAACCTTAGAACATCTCGTTCAGTCGATGAACATCTCGGCCGGGGTGGAACTTGACTGACCGAGGTGACCCCTTTCTGATCCGAAACTGAGAGTTAAGTGTTAGAGTTTGCCAAATCCTATTCTTATTACACCTTTCCCGGTTCAATGCAAGCCTAGGATGAGACTTACCCGGTAATTCCTTTGTTTGTTTACCCAAGATCATAAGTGTAGGTAATAAAGGTTTATCCTTTATTGGGGTTTGAGTGTGCTTTCACCCCATCTTTGTGAGTTAACCTGAGACTTACCCGGTAAAGGTTGATTCTATTCCCTTAGTTGGTGTGTTGGTTTGAGATTATAATTCCTTTCCTTAGTACCTTGAGACTTACCCGGTAATAGGTTCTTTGGCTTGGGATTGTGAGTAGTGAGACTTACCCAGTGATCTATTCGACTTTTGTAACACCTTCCCTTTGCAAAACCTCAGCTTTGTCCGCTTATCTTGAGATCTTGAGTTGGAACCACAACTAGATGCTTTAATCCCTAGAATTTGCATATTTCCTTAATTGACTATATTATCATCTTTGATTGCATTAATTGCTTTTGTGGTTAGTTGTAATATTGACAACCTATACTTGCTTGTGTTTCACCTAAGTCCCTGAGATCGACACCCCAGAATTCTTGCTTTTACTACGATTGACCCGTACACTGCGGGTTCGCATCCTTGTTTTAAGCATACATCTTGGGTTATAAATTTAAAGCTTGCACACACCATTTGGAGCGAACATGTTTTTGGCGCCGTTGCCGGGGACTTGGTCTAGACCGAGCCGGTTGTGGTAGTCTTTCGGGGCTGTTGCCCCTGCTGCTACTAACCACTCTACTTGAATGACTTTCACAGGACCACTCTACTTGAGTGACTTTCGCAGGTTCTTTCTCGTAGGTTTATGCGAAAGACCCGCGCTGGGAAGGAAATCGTTCCTTACGATCCCGAACCAGAAAAGACATACAAAAGACGCTTGAAAGAAGCTAAGATGGCCAATCAAGAGAATCGCGATCTTGAGGCCGAATTGAAGGAGGCATTGGAACAACTACGCCTCAGTAAAGAAGAACTACGACTGGAAAAGGAAGAAACTCGCGCAAGGACGGAAGCAGTCGAAGCAGATATGGCGACTCTACGGGACCAATATCTACCTCGACCAGATCCAGCTCCTCGACCGAGGCAGGACCCAGCTCCAGCTGCCCCGGCCGAGATACTCCCACCTCGGATGCCAGTCCGAGATGCTCTTTTTGCAGGTATTCCACAGACCCTAGGGCAGAGGATGGACCCTAACCCGCAAGTGAGGCGTCCAGGAGTCAACCTAGGTGATCCAACTGAGCATGATTATGAACTTCAACCGCAAGTTCTTTCCATGATTCGCCAATGCCAGTTTGGAGGGCTAGAGAGGGAATCTCCGCATCAACATCTGCAAAAATATGAGATCTTGATGGAGACTTGAGACCTTCAAGGCTGGAATTTAACAATTACAAGCTAAGGCCTTTCTACTTCTCTTTGAAAGATAGGGCGCTTACTTGGTATCAATCTCTTCCTCCAGGAAAAATCAACACTTGGGAGGAGATGACAACGGAGTTCTTGACTAAATTCTTTCCCCCCTCTAAGACCGCTGAAATGGGAGGAAAAATCAATGCATTCATCATGAAGGACAAGGAGAGTGTGTCCAAGTCATGGGAAAGATTTAAAGACATCCGTTTGGATTGCCCACATCATGGGATTCCAAAGATAGAGTTGTTGGAGATATACTTCAAAAGATTGGATGGAAACACCCAATTCAACCTTCAACTACTATCCGCCGGCACGTTCATGGACATGCCGATTGACGAAGCTTGGGAGTTCATAGAGAAACAAGCTTTGCACATGGAGAAATACTCCCATCAAGGAGTTGAAGATGGAGTAAAAAGAGTCAACTTCCAAGAAGCTCCATTAAACAATGATCAACTCACCTCTTTAAAGAATGATGTGAAGCAATTGAAAGACCTTTTGGTTGCTCAAACCAAGAAAGAAGAGGAAGGATACCAAATCTCAAGGAACAACAATGGTTACCGGAACAACAACAACGGTTCCCGGAACAACAACTACAACAAAAATAGAGGATCCAACAACAATAATTGGAGGCCAAGCAATCAAAATTCGGGTAACTCTTACTCTAACTCCAATTCGAACAACTCTTCTAACCCTTTCCTCTCTTCTTCTTCTTCTTCTTCTTCTTCTTCTTCTTCTTCTTCTTCTTCTTCTACTCCATTGAAGAGCCAGGAGCCTGGATCAAGCTCATCCTAGCCAGAAAAGAAAGATGCGGTGCTAGAGGCTATCTTGATCAAGCTCAATGCTATGGAGACATCCATGACTTCATTTTCGAAGGCACAAAAAGCCTTAGAACACCAATTCTTTAATAAGGCGAATGAAGCGCCAAGAGATCCAGGGAAGCTTTCAGCAAGGCCAGAAAGCAACCCTAAAGGACAGATCATGGCAATAACGACGAGAAGTGGACTGAAAACTATAGATCCAGTGCCTCGGTCGATGCCAGTACAGACGAAGAACACCTCGGTCCAGGTACAGACGAAGAACACTTCGGCCGAGGTACCAACCGAGGTGGAGCCTCAGAAAGTGTCGGACAAAACTGAAGTTTATGTCCCACCTCCTACATATAAACCACCACTTCCATTCCCCCAGTCAAGGGCTTGAGCACATCTAGACAAGCACTTTGGTAAGTTCCTTGACTTGATGAATAAACTACATATTAACATCCCTTTCCTTGATGCTATTCTGGGGATGCCCGCCTATGGGAAGTTCTTAAAAGAGATTCTATCAAGGAAGAGTAAGTTGGAAGACTTTGGTGAAGTAAGGATGACATCTAAATCCTCGGAACTCATTCAAATCATGAAGGAGAAGATGCCACCCAAGTTGAGAGATCCCGGCTCATTTTGCATTCCCATTCAAGTTGGGGATGTCACTTGCGAAGCCTTGTGTGATCTAGGAGCCAGCATGGGCATCATCCCGCTGGAGCTATGCGTGAAGATCGGCCTTGGAGAGCTCAAGCTGGTGAAGATACGGTTGTACATGGCGGATCGCTCCACTACCCATCCCGTGGGCATTTTAGAAGACGTTCCGGTTAAGTTAGGTAACTTCTATTTACCTATAGACTTTGTTGTGCTTGACATTCCCGCAGATTATCCCGTTCCTATCATTCTCGGGAGACCATTTCTAGCAACTTCGGGTTGCAATGTGGATTGTAAGAACACCAAGTTGCAATTCAACATTGGCGGTGATCAAGTTGAGTTTGCATTGCTTGCGGCAATGCAAGGAGAGCCGTTGGGAGATGATATTTTCAACATCTATGATGAAGAAGAATCAAGAGAATCGGGGAGCTCTATCCTTATTAATGATCCACTTGAGAGAGTTATTAGTTTTAGCTTAATGGAGGAAGGTATAGATGTTTCTTGTGATGCAGATATACGGAGCTTAAAGGCACTGGAAGAAGATCCAGGAGCTAAGATTGAAAAACTATTCCAGGAGAAGAAAATCTCCAATTTCGGTCCCAGTTGCAGTACCTCGATCGAGGCATTTTTTGGACCAAGCGAGGTGTTCTTGACTGAAGAAAATCTCGGTCACCCTCTCTGGACCTCGACCGAGATCGAAAGCGAGATGATGTCCACTGAGAATAACAAACTTCTTACTCCCTTTTCTGAAGTTCATCCTCAATTGGTGGAACACTTTCTCCACCAAACATGTGATAATAAAGGGCCTTGGTATGCTGACATTGTTAATTATCTTGTTTGCCAGGAAATACCACCAGACGTACGCTCAAAGGAAGAAGTTCTTTAAGGATGTACGTCATTACTATTGGGATGAACCTCTACAATTAAAGAGAGGTCCGGATGGAATGCTTCAAAGATGCATTCCGGAAGATGAAGTTTCTAGTGTCATACGGCATTGTCACTCACTTCCTTGTGGAGGGCATGCTAGCGCTCACAAAACGTGAGCCAAGGTATTACGTTCCGGTTTCTTTTGGCCTACATTACTTAAGGATGTGCAAACGTTTGTTGTCTCTTGTGATGCATGCCAAAGAATAGGGAACTTATCTAGGAGGAACGAGATGCCACTCAATAACATACAGGAGGTTGAGACCTTTGATGTATGGGGAGTAGATTTCATGGGACCTTTCCCATCATCCGGAGGAAACCTCTACATTCTCCTAGTTGTCGACTACGTCTCTAGATGGGTTGAAGCCATTGCCTCTCCCATTAATGACTCCATGGTGGTTGTGAAGTTCTTTAATAGGACTATCTTTCCACGTTTTGGGACTCCACGCATCATCATCAGCGATGGAGGGACACATTTCATCAACCGGAAGTTTAAGGCACTTCTATCGAAGTATGGGGTAACCCACAAGGTAGCAACCCCTTATCACCCTCAAACTAGTGGACAGGTCGAGATCTCTAATAGAGAAATTAAAGCAATCTTGGAGAAGACCGTCTCTAGGACGTGGAAGGATTGGACCATGAAGTTGGACGATGCTCTTTGGGCCTACAGGACCGCATTCAAGACTCCCATTGGTAACACCCCTTATAATTTGGTATATGGGAAGTCTTGCCATTTGCCCGTTGAGTTAGAACACAAGGCATATTGGGCAATCAAATGGTTGAACTTTGACATCAAGGAAGCCGGTGAGAAGCGGCTATTGGATATCAATGAGCTGGAGGAGTTGCGTTTGAACGCTTATGAGAATGCCAAGATCTACAAGAAAAGGACAAAGAAATGGCACGACAAGCATATCATCCCTAAGGAGTTCAAAGAAGAAGATTTAGTTCTACTCTTCAACTCCCGCCTTCGCCTCTTTCCAGGTAAGTTAAAGTCTAGATGGACAAGACCTTATGTTGTGAAACATGTTTTCCCTTATGGTGCAGTCGAGATCTGGGGAGAAACAAGTGGAAGATTCAAGGTCAATGGTCATAGACTTAAGAAATACAAACTAGAAGTCCCGGTTGAGGAGATTGCACCACTATACCTTGTTTAGAGACACCGTACGGTCCAGCTAGCGACCTTAAACCAAGCTCTTCTTGGGAGGCAACCCAAGGTATTGCTTTCTTTCCTTTTTTCTAGCCTAGCTTTAGATAGTTTGCTTTGCTTTGCTTGTTTTTGGCGTCCTACACAGACAACAGGTAATCTCTAAGGAAGGAATACAACCCAGGAGCAACACTAGAAGGACAAAAATTCGAGAAATCGAGAAGACGGAGTTCGATTGAGACACATCTCGGTTGCTGTCACAACACCTCGACCGAGACGATTCTTGAGCAACCGAGGCAAATAGGGTTTATGACAATCCACCTCGGTTCGTACCACCTCGGTCCAGTCGGGACCACCTCGACCAAGGTGACAACAGTTTCAGAAATGGGTATAAAAGGGGGATCGATTTCTCTCTCTTCCCTCTCTCACCTTCTCGACCGCGGCGTACAGAATCATCTCGCCCCCCGATTCTCGATCATTTTTGATGATTCTTGCTCCCAATTTGCAAGGAAAGAGTAGAGGATCAGTTTGCAAGCGACATTCAGCAACAAAAACGCTCCAAATCGGCCGAATATGGGGTAACAAAACCGAAAACCCCAACTTCTCGTTTTCTACTGATTTTGGAAGAAATTGGCTTTGGTTGCCAATCATTCTTGTTGAAAAAGGCTTAAGTACCCCATAAGAACAATTGATAGTGATATTGGGGGAAAATAACTGGATTTCTGAGAGTTGGAATCAAACAGCGCATCACCTCTGTCCAGTCGACCTGCATCTCGACCGAGGTGTTCTTAAGGATTGTCAGGGCAACCGAGGTGTTCTGACAGTGAGAGAAAAATGAGTTCTAGATCTGATAGACAACTCGTTCTGAGGGATGGATCCTCCCCTTCTCCTTCTTCTTCTTCCCGACGTTCCATACCGGTGATCCATGAGCGTCACCGAGTAGATTATGACCGCATTGCTGCGCGCCTAGTGATTGCGGCGCGGTTCCTAGATGTTGCTGCCTTTGATTGCCTCTATGTGGATGATGATTTGAGGCGGATGATTTCTATGGTAGGGCTGGAGCAGTTTATGGAGATTAGAGCTCCAGCCTACCTCGAGCCCACATTGGAGTTTGTGAGCTCCGTGACCTACTTGCCTTCAAAGCAGGCCATCAAGTACCGGTTGTTGAACCGGAACTACTTAGTCCCAATGGATCAATGGAGAGAGATCTTTGGCTTCCCGATCCCCACAGTTTCCGATTTTTCTTCTCGAGCCGTGGCTCGAGAGTTCTGGGGACAAATAGCTCACGTACTTGAGCATGCCGACAGGTGGAGACCTGGAGATTCCAGGGAGCGGATCATCTTCCACCTTGCCTCCAGACTCGCTCACCGTATTTTTAGCAAGACACTTCTGGCGCGTATTGAGACGCCCTAGAAGATTAGACAGGGTGAGGTTCTGAGTCTATATTGTATGGTTACCGGAGTTCCCAACTTCGGAGTGATGCTGGTTGAGGATCTTCATAGGATCAAGGCGAAGGGGAAGGGAGATATCTGTTGTGGCGGCTTAGTGACTCATCTTGCTGCAGTGATGGACCTTGATCTGAGCGCATGTACTATGGTGGCGGCTGCCAAGCCGCTTGGTCTGCAGGAGATGATCACGAGGAGGATTCTGGTTCCTTGTGGACTTACTACGCCATACGTGGCGATGCCTTGGGAGCAGACTGCGCCTCAGGGTATTAGGTGGTCGCCTCAGTTTTCGGTTTATGACCCTCAATACTGGTCCACTGCGTGGATTCCTCTTATTGAGGACGCTAAAGACGCAGCAGCAACAACCCAGGAGCAGGATGAGGAGGAGGCCGATGAGGAGGATGATGGCGGTGCCGCTATGGAGACAGGGACAGATACAGCTAGTCCCAGTATACCAGTCGTCGATCTAGACGACGAGAACACAGAGGATGAGCCAGCTGCAGCACCAACACGTCCTGCCAGACGTAGAGTTCGCAGGCAGAGGGATCCCGTAGCTTACCGCCGGATTAACGATCTGACAGATCAGATGATCGACTCCTACGCTGCTCTTACTGTTGATATTGGTGAGCGCCTTGATGAACAGCGCCGAGAGATGGAGAGTCGGACACACCAGATGCTGGAGAGCCAGCACTATCAGCGCCGGATGATGGAGATCCAGTTCCAGCATATGATGGGATATCCATTCGACCCGTCCCAACATCCGTACATACCATATCCACCACCACCGCCAGCAGATCAGGACTAGAGCTCGTAGGGATTTCTTTTCTTTATTTATTATGCAGCTCAGCTTATGTCCGGTGAGTTCTTTCTGTTTCCTTAGACTTATCTTGACCCATTGGGACAATGTGTCCCAAGTATGGGGTATTTATGTGTATTATTCGACATTATGTATGCTTGTATGACTCTATTTGGATATTACTGTTTTCTCTTGCTCTATGTGTTTATTTGAGACTACATGCATGCATACAGGTTAATTGATCGAGAAAAACGTCAAAAACTGGTTAAACAAAATTTTTTTTATGACCTCGACCGAAGTGACTCTGACCAATCGAGGTATAGTACCTCGGTTGTCTTAGAACATCTCGACCGAGGTGGTTTAACTGAAAAAGTTTTCGAAACGATTTTTGTGCTTCTTATCTGGATATGACCTCAGTGAAGATTTTGTTTGCAGACTGGCTTTGAAATCTTTATATGCTCGAAAGGTTTTATGATATGTTTAAGTTGCTAAATGCTTTGTTTGAAATTTGTGGCATGTTTAATACTTTGTTTTTATCCAAATTATGTTGAATTTGAAGGTTGACACCACATGATGAGTTCTATCACTTTCTTCCTGGGATGATTAAGGCAATTCATTCTCTTCTCTTCTTCTTCTTGATAATGGTTAGCCCCTCATATACATATTCTCCTCCCTTTACCTATCCGGGAATTTGGAAGCAAGCAAGTGAAAAGCAAGTGAAAGAAAAAGTTGAGATGTTGGCTGAAAGTTAGAAAGGAACAAATAGGTTTGGGGAAGTCAATCATGATGATGAGTAACTCGGCACCATTCACATAGCCGGGTGTTTGTGTCTTGCCAAAGTCGGATTGAGCGATATTCCTAACGGGTCATGGTATGTGCATCAAGGGTTTGAGGCATCTCGAGAAATTGATGATTGCTGATCTCCTAGGCTTCGGTTATTGTGCACCTCTGTCCATGCATCCCAAAAAGTAAAAAAGTAAAATAAGCAAAGCTTATTGGTGGAAGATATTGAAGTTCAAAAGGAAGTGAAGTAAAAGATCCTCTTTCCCGGATTCTAGCACCACATTCCCTAAATACATCCCACCCTCACACGTTTCTTGACCTCTCTTGAAAAGCCCTTGAGACCTCGAGCTTGTTGATTAACTTGATGGTTTAAACTGGATTATACATGATTAATTTCGATAATAATAATTTATTATGCATTCTATGATTTTATGCAAAGATGAACAACTTTCTTATATTTATAAAATGTTTTGATCATATTTTGATTTTAAACACCATGAAGCATTCTCTTAGAGTGATCTATGATTGAAGCACACCACCAAAAATATTTTGAAATACTTTTCATTGATCTTTATGACTTATAATCCATTCTATCTTGTACTTCAGATTTGGAACTTGCTTGGGGACAAGCAAGGGACAAGTATGAGGTATTTTGATAACATGAATTATAGTCTATATTTTGGGGCTAGTTTAGACGTTTTATCTTCAATAATCTGCATGTTTGAATGTATATTATGTGATTATATTGTCATTTCATCTACCTTTGCGGGAATCGAGGTCTACACCTAGTTTCGTTGTAATCGTAGGTAAAATGGCACGTTTTACATCAAAATGGAGCTAAGGAGTCATTGGAGCTACATTCAGGAGTTTAAGGAAGAATCCAGGAAGCGTGGAATTGAATTAGAGATTTACTTTGGACCAGATTTGAGAGATTTCACATTCAGTTTAGAGTCACCTCGGTTGACCACAGAGTCACCTCGACCGAGGTGATCTAGGGGAGCGTCTCGACCGAGGCGAATATCTTGACGCGGCGAGATATATTTTATTTGGCTGAGATCTTTTATTTTTGGAAGAAGAGATCTTATATTTTTGGGCTGGATTTCTGGAAGGAAGATCATATATTTTAGAGATTTATTTTAGGAGATATGGATATATTTTATAGGAAATTACCTTTTTAAGATATTTTATCTTTGGAAGATAATTCTCCTATATAAAGAGTTGGATTTTTCACAAGTTGGACCATGCTTATACATGCTTAGAGGGCAGCAATTAAGGGATTTTCTCCAGAGTTTTGAAGGAAGGAAGATTGAAGATCAATCTAGGAAGGATTGATAGCTTATTATAGCTTTTGTGAAGGGTTTTGTAAGACTTTCCCTTCTTGTTGATTTGTCTTGTTGGATTTGTGATCCAAGGAACGCTTATTTGTTTGATATTTGATTCAGTTATTGAAGCCTTGTTCTTAAGGGTTTTGTGTTCAAATATTCATTCTCTTCCCATATATTTGATTATCGCTTTCATGATAATGAGTCGCTAATTCTTTGTGCAATTCTAGGGTGATTGGCTGAAGGTTGTGGGAATAACAATGATAGAATAATCTTAAATTCCAGTAGGACCCTGAAAGCTCGAGTCTTTATCCTTAACCTTAGAACATCTCGTTCAGTCGATGAACATCTCGGCCGGGGTGGAACTTGACTGACCGAGGTGACCCCTTTCTGATCCGAAACTGAGAGTTAAGTGTTAGAGTTTGCCAAATCCTATTCTTATTACACCTTTCCCGGTTCAATGCAAGCCTAGGATGAGACTTACCCGGTAATTCCTTTGTTTGTTTACCCAAGATCATAAGTGTAGGTAATAAAGGTTTATCCTTTATTGGGGTTTGAGTGTGCTTTCACCCCATCTTTGTGAGTTAACCTGAGACTTACCCGGTAAAGGTTGATTCTATTCCCTTAGTTGGTGTGTTGGTTTGAAATTATAATTCCTTTCCTTAGCACCTTGAGACTTACCCGGTAATAGGTTCTTTGGCTTGAGATTGTGAGTAGTGAGACTTACCCGGTGATCTATTCCACTTTTGTAACACCTTCCCTTTGCAAAACCTCAGCTTTGTCCGCTTATCTTGAGATCTTGAGTTGGAACTTTAACTAGATGCTTTAATCCCTAGAATTTGCATATTTCCTTAATTGACTATATTATCATCTTTGATTGCTTTAATTGCTTTTGTGGTTAGTTGTAATATTGACAACCTATACTTGCTTGTGTTTCACCTAAGTCCCTGAGATCGACACCCCGGAATTCTTGCTTTTACTACGATGACCCGTACACTGCGGGTTCGCATCCTTGTTTTAAGCATACATCTTGGGTTATAAATTTAAAGCTTGCACACACCATTTGGAGCGAACACATGTTATTCCTTGTACGGCTTTGAGGTTTAATAGGTTGTGAGCCTTAGGTTGAGGATGATCCTATGGATCCCTTGGGTCTAGGTGTGACCCATTTGACTGATAGGAGATTGATATATCTCTATGCCTTGTTATTAGGCATTGTCCCTCTCAAGATTGGAGGTTGATCGTGGTTGAGTTTGTACGAGGTTGAGGTAAATCCGTAAGACTTACTTAGCTACCATCCTTATATTGGGTGTTTGCATGAGTGGTGTGTGTGTGTTACATGCTTGATATGATAGCATGCGATGCCGAGTACTACCGACCTATGTTTTATTGATAGCCCCATTGTGTGACAGTGATAAACTTTCCCTTTCATCTTGTAAGGAGTCTATGAGGTTCTCTGACGTCAGGCCAGACCTGATTTACGGGAAGGGCACAACACCACTCCCATAGGCTACACGGGTTGTGTGACCGATACCACACTAGATGGCTAGCAGGCCCAGAGGTGAGGATGATACGATCCTCGTGTCACATAGTTTCATCTATCTATATATACATACGGTTTGTGTGAATGACTATTATATAAAGAGAATTAAAATGGGTAAATGTATGACAACATGATTATGTGGTTATCTTTCATGACTTGTGTTTGTGCTTATGCATTACCTTATGTACGTATGGTTAGATAACGGTTTCATACCATGTTGTAGATGCCTTGCAGGTAAGGCGAGCTGCAGAGTGATCTGGCAGGGTGACAGATCGGGGACTTTCGTACATTAGGTGGTTATGGTTTTGGGGATGTTTTTGTTTCTCCTGCGTGAGGATGATGTTTTGTATACCTCCTGTGTGAGGATGATGTTTTATACTCGGCTATTATCTTGCATACCTTTTGATGTATAGTTTTACATAGTTTTATGTATTTGTTTTATATCTGTCAGTGCCATATTGTAAGGTCCAGTGAACTTGTTGTCAAGCTAGGGACAGGATCCACTCTGAGATCCTAGCCCAATGTGGCATCCCAAGTCCCGCGGATTTGGGGTGTTACGGAATTGGTATCAGAGCCTTAGGTTGACAACAATGACACTTGCTACCTACAATGAGGTCGGATAGATAAAATAAACAGAACCCGAAAGGGGTCTGACGTTTTCAAAAGATTTTGGTTTTAAAAGTTGATGTTTTGGGATAGAATGTACGAGAAGTCGTCACCTCTATCGTGGATATCAGCGGTGTGCATACCCCGTAGATGGCTCAAACTAGAGCAACTCCTGTTGTAGGCCGGCGTAGAGGTAGACCACCTCTTCCTCCAGGCGTGATAGGACACGGACCAATTCCCGCTACTGACCCACCAATGGTGGAGGAGGTTCATGAGGAGATTGCTGAGAGTGTCTTCCTAGAGACGAGGAGTGGTGGATCTGGGAGACAGTGGTCATACCGAGTCCAGTCTGATGACTCGGATCGTGTCTCCATGTGGGGACCAAAGTTTTGTGCTTATATCCGGCGTGTAGAAAAGGCTGCGAGAGCGGGCAAACGGGCCCCGGATGATACGCCCCCGGATGGTGATGCCATCCGTGTTTCCGGCTAGAAGGACCCGCACCATTTTGAAGACGTTTATTATTATTCGGCTATTTAATAATCGGCTTTTCATATTCGGAACTATAATTCCGTGAATTAAATTCCGACCTTTCATATTTTAGACCTTTCATATTCGGAACTTAATTCCGACTTTTAATTTCGTCATTTATATTTGGACTCTTAGTATGGTCTTCATCCACTATATAAGGATGACTCGGCTCATTTGTAAAAGATATGTCTAAGTTAAAATCTAAGTATTGAGAAGGAAAACCCTCTTACTTAGTTTAGGCATCACCTTCTTCTCCCACCCTCTTAAAGTTCTTATCTTGGATCTTGTTTTTGATCCAAGCCTTTCAAACTCGTGGATCCTTTTGAAGGATCAAACGAACGCTTCCGCATCAATCTCTATGTTTCCTGTCACACTAGGAAATAGCACAAAAAGCTTTACATTTATAAACTCGAACTAAAATCCTAAACTACCTAGCGAAACCCGTAGTGTACGGATCGTTATGTAGAAAGGTAAGTATTCCGAGGTCGAACTCAAAGACTAAGGTGAAATCGAGTCAAGCAATGATCAAAAATAGTGTAAATCTAGGCTAAGACAAGATGAGGAACAAAGAAAATGGAAAACTCAATGTTTTTGTTGGTTTTTATGGTCATCAAGCAAGGGTCATAACTCATGCAAAGCAATAAATCAAACCAAACCAAAAATCAGCACAAATAAACGAGTCAAACGAGATATTGATCAAGAGAAAGGGAAGACGGATTCTAGGGGTTGGAAATTCCGGTTATGGCATAAAACTCAAGTTATCTATTCATTCTTTGGATTGATTATGATATGTTGGGATTAAGTGTTCCTAAAATGGGATCAATTACCGGGTAAGTCTCATGATCCAACTAACCCACACCTAAGGTCTCATTACCGGTTAAGTCTCTAAGAACCTAAGGGTAAGAATTTAACACAAACCGGATTGTTTAATTAGGGATCTAACCTATCCTCACCGGGTAAGTCTCGGAAAGGGAAGTCCTAATCAACTATCCTAGCACATTTAATCCAATGGCGGCTTATTAGACTCATCATTACCTAAGGTTTTGCTATTTTAGATTCTAAGGGCAAGGATTACCGGGTAGGTCTCTCCTAACACTTAGTCGCTACACTAGGACACCCTAGGGTAGGTTAAACTCAGCAAAAACTTAGGGTTTCAACAATTTTATGAACCTAAGGTAAGATCCTTCGAACCAGGAAGAACCACGGTTTGTTCTACAGAAACCACGACCGTGGTTCTTCAAGAACTACCCGTGATTCCTAACAGTAGCTACGTTCATAAACAAAATCATCCAAAGGTAAATCTAAGTTCATCCTATCATAGATCTAGCCATAACCATCCTTTCCTTACCCTAGAATCACATCAATCTAGCCTACAACATTCATATTAGAAATCAAAACAAACAAGCATAGATACATAACCTCCATTGCAAGAAAATGAGAGAAAGAAGATGAACAAATGAACTTCAAACACAAACTAAATCTGAAGATGAAATTAGAACGACTTACAACCCTTCCAAAGGAAGGTTCAAGAGTTCAAAAACTTCTAGAAATAAATCCGAAAATACAAGAGCTAAGTGTGTCTTCTCCTCTCCTCTTCAATGGCAATGGCTCCTTCCTTCTTCTTCTTGCACTTTCCTTCCTAGAAAAAGTCCTTCTTCTTCTTGGAATATATTTTGTCAAAGAAAAAAAAATGGAGAATATGTGAGCTGCTCTCAAACTACCCAAATCCCAGCTGCCTCTAACAACTATCAAGGACCACTTTTATAACCAATTTTTTCATGAGCTGGCCATGAGAGTCGTGGCACAGCTGTCACGAGAATTTGGCAAAATCCACGGTCATTTCCACGGCCGTGGTTCTTCAGAGAACCGTGATTCTGTGCAGAAACTTCGCCTTGGATCATTAGGCTGTGGGTTGGTGCATGGCCTGTGTTGGCAAGGTTCCTTGAGTCCTTCTCAGCCCTTGCCTTGCGTTCTAATGAGTTTGGAAACGTGTCCTCTAAATGAGCGACCCTCAAACGCGTCGTTTTGGCTCGAAACCTCCCGAAATACCTACAAAACGCACACAAGTCCGTGTAGACGTCTATCTCGACAAAATACATGTTTTGAGTGCAAAACGTATTGGACTAGTGCTAGATAATGCATGATTAAGCGAGAATTCTACCTAAATGTGCACCTAAAACTATGCTATAAATCGTGTTATCAAAATACCCCATACTTAAGGTTTGCTCGTCCCCGAGCAAATTCCCAACTATAGACTAAGAGATGACATGATTTATGTATGCAGAAAAATGGCAAAAATCTTTTTGGTTTTGTGCTTCTACTATTGGATCACCTTCATAGTCATGATCAATGGCAATTGAATAAGCAATTATGTATCAAACAATAAAGTCATGGAAAGACAATTGTACTTCACTCAAAAACATGCATGAGTTGGGAGGACGGAGATGTCAAGAAGATCAAGAGTCTATCCAATCTAGATTACTAAGTCTTACAAACATACAAGTAGGTCATAAGGGCTTGTGACATAAAAGGCTAAGAAACGTTTCAATTGGGGAGGGGAATTTTCTAGGTATGTGATGCTAATCCGGGAATGGAACTAACTTCACTTCCTTGTCCTCGATCAACTTCCCCCAAGTGTATATTTTTCCCTATCTTGCTTTCTTTTTCTTTTTTTTTTTTTTAACTCATTTTTGAGACGATGGCATTGGTGTACAATAGCCGAAACCTCGGTGATTAGCCATCCTCGGGCTTTTTCTCTTTTTCGAGGTGCATCCACACCGGGCACATATACCAAAGCTCGTTAGGGCTATTGGCTCACTTGACTTTGGCAAGGCACCAACACCCGATTATGTGAAGTGTACCGAGTTACTTGTCATTTAAACCAACGCCCCCAAACCTGTTTTGGCTACACTTCCACAATAATTTCAGCATTCCATTCACGACATTCTTTTCATTACATCTTCACCCCGCACTTGCTTTTTACACATTCAAACACACTAGCATGCTCCTATTCCCGGATGGGTTTAAAAGGAGGTCAAATTTTACATCAATTGAGGTGCTCAAGCAATCATGATCAAGATGAGAAGTAGAGAAAGATGAAATGCCTTATTCATTCCTAGATGGTATGCAAGAACTATCATGTAATTTCGATTTTCAATACTCAATCCATTCTAGGCAATCATCATGATCTCAGTTCATTCATGGAATTCAAGAGAAGTAGTTCAAGTCCACATATGCATTTATCAATTCAACACATAAGGCCATTCGTAGCCAATCACAAGACAAGTTTTCATCATTAGGATCATATCCAAGCCTAGAAAGCACAAAATTTTTTTTTTTAAATTTCTGATTTTTATGGGATTTTCGATTTAAGTATGTACAATGCAAGACATGTGCAAATATTAAACTATCCTAGATGTTCTTCATGCAAAGGATCATGCAAACCCCACCCCATACTTAGAAACACATTGTCCCCAATGTGGTATTCAAGTAAAGAGAGTGAAAGAAGGTTCTCACAATGTAAAATGGTTTTCTTCGGTATTTGGGAATTCTCAAGAGGATTGATGTTGGATGATCCTTTCAACCATGGTAGGGAGCTCTAAGCATCCTTCCAGCTTTGAAACCCGCGCTAGGCACCGCTAGCCGTCCAATTTCCGCGTCCGCTCCACCCATAATTGGTGAGGGTTTCATCATCATCATTTCCAAGAAAGGCTTCCAATGCCACTAATGTTCTAGCACACATAGAATAGACAAAACACACAAAGCACACAAAAACAGAAAAATCTAAGCTAAAATGAAGGAAAAATGTTACCGATGGGTTGCCTCCCACCAAGCGCTTCTTTAAGGTCATTAGCTTGACCAAACTCGGGAGCGTTTATGCAAGGTGAAGCGGGGCGATCATGTCTATTGGGGCTCCCGGAATGTACTTCTTCAAGCGATGCCCATTCACTTTGAAATCTCCACAATGCTCCCCTCCTATCTCAATAGCTCCATGGGGAAAGATCTTCTTTACCACATACGGCCCGGTCCATCTCGATTTGAGCTTTCCGGGGAAAAGCCTTAGCCTCGAGTTGAAGAGAAGGACAAGATCTCCTTCACTCAACTCCTTTGGAATGATCCTCTTGTCATGCCACCTTTTGGTTCTCTCCTTGTAAATCCGGGCATTCTCATAAGCTTCCAACCGGAGCTCCTCAAGGGCATTGATATCGAGCAATCTCTTCTCTCCCGCCTCCTTGAGGTCAAAATTTAGCCACTTAATGGCCCAATAAGCTCGATGCTCCATTTCCACCGGAAGATGGCAAGACTTGCCATAGACCAATTTGTAGGGAGTGGTGCCAATAGGTGTCTTGAAGGCGGTTCTATATGCCCATAGTGCGTCATTGAGCTTCATGGCCCAATCCTTCCTTGTTCTAGACACCGTCTTCTCGAGGATGGCCTTGATTTCTCGGTTGGAGATCTCCACTTGGCCACTAGTTTGGGGGTGGTAGGGTGTGGCCACTTTATGAGTCACCCCATACTTGGCCAAAAGTGCTCCAAAATTCCTATTTGTGAAGTGCTTCCCTCCATCACTAATGATCACCCTTGGTGTTCCAAACCTAGGGAAGATCACTCGGTTGAAGAACCGCACCACCACCTTGGCATCATTTGTAGGAGAGGCGATTGCCTCTACCCATCTTGACACATAGTCCACCACCAATAGGATGAATAGATTGCCACATGAAGAAGGGAATGGTCCCATGAAGTCTACACCCCACACATAAAAAATCTCAACTTCTTGGATGTTGTTCAAGGGCATTTCATTCCTCCTTGAGATGTTCCCCGTTCTTTGGCAAGCATCACATGCCGCTACAAAACCTTGCACATCTCTAAACAAGTTAGGCCAATAAAAACCGGATTGCAATACCTTGGCACACGTTTTGTGTGAGCTAGCATGGCCTCCACACGGTAGGGAGTGACAATGCCGGATCACACTCTCCATTTCATCTTCCGGTATGCATCTCCTAAGCACCCCATCCGGGCCTCTCTTGAATAGAAGTGGCTCGCTCCAATAGTAATGCCTTACATCGTTGAAGAACTTCTTCCTTTGTGAATATGATAATCCGGGAGGCACTTCCTCACACACCAAGTAATTCACAATGTCGGCATACCATGGCTCACTTCCCCTTGCCACTTGGAATAAGCATTCTTCCACCATTTGCAATTGTTCATCCCGGAACGAGTCATCTATCGGGATGTTGTCTTTCCCAAGCTCTAATGGTGGGAGTCTACTAAGGTGATCCGCCACCGAGTTCTCGGATCCCTTCTTATCTCTTATCTCCAAATCAAACTCTTGAAGAAGAAGGATCCACCGAATCAACCTTGGCTTGGCATCCTTCTTTGTAAGTAGATAACGGATCGCCGCATGATCCGTGTAAACTATGACCTTCGCTCCAACAAGGTACGAGCGGAACTTCTCAAATGCATACACTACCGCTAACAACTCCTTCTCGGTAGTAGCATAATTGAGTTGGGCATCATCTAGCGTCTTGCTAGCATAGTAAATAGCATGAGTGCGCCCTTCTTTCCTTTGCCCCAAAACGGCCCCAACGGCCACATCACTTGCATCGCACATAATCTCAAATGGTAGACTCCAATCCGGAGGTTGCATGATAGGTGCGGAGATCAAGGCGTTCTTCAACCTACAAAACGCTTCAAGACAATCTTTGGAAAACACAAAATCAACATCTTTCATTAGTAGGTTAGTGAGAGGCTTAGAAATTTTAGAGAAATCTTGAATAAACCTCCGGTAAAAACCGGCATGCCCTAAGAAACTCCTTACCCCCTTCACCGAGGTAGGTGGTGGCAACTTCTCTATTGTTTCAATCTTAGCCCTATCAACCTCAATGCCACGGTTAGACACCAAGTGTCCTAACACAATCCCTTCACTTACCATGAAGTGGCATTTTTCCCAATTTAAGACAAGATTTGTTTCCTCACATCTTTGCAACACCAATGACAAATTAGCTAAGCAATTATCAAAAGAAGAACCGTAAACAGAGAAATCATCCATGAACACTTCCATGATATTTTCTATGTAATCCGAAAAGATAGCCATCATACACCTTTGAAAGGTGGCGGGTGCATTACACAACCCAAATGGCATTCTCCTATATGCAAAGGTACCCCATGGACATGTAAAAGTTGTTTTCTCTTGGTCATCGGGGTGGATAGGGATTTGGAAGAATCCACTATACCCATCTAGATAGCAAAAGTGAGAGTGTTGAGCTAATCTTTCTAGCATTTGGTCAATGAAGGGGAGGGGAAAGTGATCTTTCCTAGAGGCCATGTTCAATTTACTATAATCTATACACATTCTCCATCCCGTGACCGTCCTAGTTGGTATTAGTTCATTGTTCTCATTAGTTACTACCGTCATTCCACCCTTCTTAGGTACTACATGAACGGGGCTAACCCACTTACTATCCGAGATAGGGTAGATAATTCCCGCATCTAGCAACTTAATGATTTCCTTCTTGACCACCTCTTTCATTATAGGATTCAATCTCCTTTGATGTTCAATAGAGGGTTTGTGGTTATCTTCCATCATTATCTTATGCATGCACAAAGATGGCTTAATGCCAACCAAATCATCAATTGTATAACCAATGGCTTTCCTATGCAATCTTAGTTCATGCAGCAATTTAGCAAGTTCATCATCACTCAAGCATGCATTAACAATCACCGGATATGTAGAATTATCACCAAGGAATGCATACTTTAAATGAGAGGGGAGGGGTTTGAGTTCAAGTGAGGGAGGACCTTTATCGGTTGAAGACGATCCAAATAAGATTGGATGAGATGAATCCAAGGCAAAAGAAGACTCTCCTTGGCTTCTAAAAGCTTGATCACCATCAAAAGTTGATTCAGGAGAAACCACGGTTGGAAACACGGCTTGTTCATCTTCCACGGCCGTGGTTCTTGCCAAGCTTGCTTCTCGGAGTTGTCCAGAGAGTTTGACGGCCGTGGAACCTAAATCTCGACCGTGGAATTTGCAGCTGTTCACAATTTCTTCATGGCTCCCAAATCCAGCTCTCGGCTCCTCTTCCAATGCCTCCAAGGCTTTGATCTCTTCATTGCAATTCTCCTCAATGTCTTCCTCCATCATACTCAAGGTAAGAACCTTTTCCAAGGGGTCCTTGATCAAGATCGAGCTCACTATTTCTCTAGATTCTTCTTGCTCGACTATGTTGAAGATATCTTCATCAAGGGTTGGCCCTTTCATCATTGTGGACAGCTTGAACTTGATGTTCTCCTCTCCAATGTTGAAGGAGAGAGTCCCGTTCTTGCAATCCACCAAACATCCGGAAGTGGCTAGGAAGGGCCTTCCTAGAATGATAGGAACCGGATAATCCGCCGGAATGTCCAACACTACAAAGTCGATGGGTACATAGAATCCTCCCAATTGCACCGGAATGTCCTCTAGAATCCCAACCGGATAAGTAATAGAGCGGTCCGCCATATAGAGGGTCATTTTGACCGGCTTCGGCTCTCCTAGCCCGACCTTGTTGCTAAGTGCAAGCGGTATGATGCTTACACTTGCCCCAAGATCACAAAGGGCCTCGTACTTCACGTCTCCCACTCCTATTGGGACGCAAAAAGAGCCCGGATCCCTTAGCTTGGGAGGCATTGCTTCCTTCATTGTTTGGATTAATTCCGAGGACCTCTTGGTCATCCTAATCTCCCCATACTCCTCCAACTTCCTTTTGTTGGAGAGTATTTCCTTCAAGAATTTTCCGTATGCCGGCATTCCTAAGATGGCATCCATGAACGGAATGTTAATATGTAACTTGGACATTAGTTCAAGGAACTTACCAAAGTGATTGTCCAAACGAGCTCTTGCTCTTGATTGTGGGAACGGTAGTGGTGGCTTGTATGGAGGCGGTGCTACATAAGTTGGCTCTAAATCCTTGCTCTTGCCTCCATCATCTTGCTTTCTTTCCTCTTCTACCACTACTTGACTCCCCTTAGCTTGGTCCTTGGGCAAAGGATCCTTCATACTCAACCCACTCCTTGTTGTGATAGCCAAAACTTGGCCTCTTGGGTTGTCTTCGGTTCTTCCGGGAAGCTTTCCCGGATCTCTATGTGCCTCACCCGCCTTTTGAAAGACTTGTTCTTCCAAGACCTTTTGAGCCTTAGAAATTGAAGTAACGGTGCTCTCAAGTCCACTCAATCTTCCTAGCAATTGTTCAAACATGACTTCGGTTCTATCCTTTGAAGGTTGAGTAAAGCCGGGTGGAGGTTCTTGTGAAGCTCTTTGTGGTGGAGTTGTGCTTGTGGAGGCGGGAGGGTTCAAGGCTCCATCCGGATTAGAGTAAGAAAACCCGGGATGGTTGTGGTTTGGCCGGTAATTGTTGAATTGCCGGTTGTTGTTGAAATTTCTTGGGCCTTGGTAATTGTTGAAGTTGCCCCTTCCCATATAATTCACATCTTCCTCCTTGGAAGACAAGTTGGCTCGTGGAGGTGCTTGAGGAGTTGCTTGGCTCTTCAAGGTGGTAGTGCACAACTCTCTCAAGGACTTCAACTCATTGTTGATGGCGTCAAGCTTGAAATTGCTCATGGTGACTTCGCTCACCTCATATGCTCCCGCCTTTCTTCCTTCGCTCTTCCTATGAGAGTACTTTTCAATTACTAGAGCTTGCTTCTCCACAAACTCCCAAGCATCATCCACATGCTTCTCCATAAAGGTCCCACCGGAAAGAGATTGAAGCTTGAATTGGCTATCTTCATCAAGCCCCTTGAAATAGATCTCTAATAGCTCAATCTTTGGTATGCCATGGTGCGGACAATCTAGGAGAAGGTCCTTAAATCTCTCCCAAGACTTGAACAAACTTTCTCTATCCCTCATCACAAAGGCATTGATCTTTCCCCTTAATTCGGTAGTCTTGGAAGGTGGGATGAACTTAGTCAAAAACTCGGTTGTCATCTCCTCCCAAGTACCAACTCGCCCTTGCGGAATAGATTGATACCAAGCTAAGGCCTTGTCCTTAAGAGAGAAGGAGAAAGCCCTTAGCTTATGGTTGTTGCTCTCCAATCTCGGCGGTCTAAGAGTCTCCATCAAAATCTCATAGTTCATCAAATGTTGGTGAGGAGACTCTCCTTCCATCCCTCCAAATTGGTTATGCGGGATCATTTGTAGAACTTGGGGGCGGAGCTCGTAATCATGGGCTGCGGGATCTCCTAGATTCACACCCGGTCGGTGTGCTCTTTGTGCCGGATCCATACGTTGCCCCAATGTTTGTGGCTCATCCATAGCAATGGGCACAACCCTAACGTTCACCGCCGGCTGCGGTTGTGGTGGAGGTGGAGGAGGTTGTTGACGGTTAAGCTCCCTTTGCACAAGTGCTTGCCTAATCTCCTCAATCTCCCTCCTAGTTGCCTCTTGCCTTTCATTGGCAAGTCTCCTTTCTTCCTCCAAGAGCTCATCTCTTAGCCTAATTTGCTCTAAGGCTTCATCCAACTCAGCTTGGAGATTCCTACCGGCCATCTCTTTCTCTTTTCGAATGCTCTTGGATCTAGATCTAAGGGTTTTCTCCGGTTCGGGATCGAATGGAGCTAAATCCTTGCCACGAGATCTTCGCATACACCTAAAGAGTAAGAGATGTCCTGAAAAGCAAAGACACACACCAAAGAGAGATCAAAAGCAACAAGAAAGATCTACACTACCAACAATCACGAAATGACTCAATCTAGACCTAGTCCCCGGCAACGGCGCCAAAAACTTGTCACGCTAGGAAATAGCACAAAAAGCTTTACATTTATAAACTCGAACTAAAATCCTAAACTACCTAGCGAAACCCGCAGTGTACGGATCGTTATGTAGAAAGGTAAGTATTCCGAGGTCGAACTCAAAGACTAAGGTGAAATCGAGTCAAGCAATGATCAAAAATAGTGTAAATCTAGGCTAAGACAAGATGAGGAACAAAGAAAATGGAAAACTCAATGTTTTTGTTGGTTTTTATGGTCATCAAGTGTTCGCCCCTAGAGGTGTGTGCAAATAAGCTTTATATTTATAAAACTGAAATCAAGCAAGCGAACCCGCAGTGTACGGATCGATATAGTTAAGCAAGAATTCCAGAGTATCGAACACAGGGATTTGGGTGGAACGAACTCGATTGCAGGTTATCAAGCGGTTATTATGAGAGTTTTGCAAATATATTGGGAAAACAACAATCCTAAAGATCCAGGTATCCAGCTGTGGCAATCGATTCAAGATATACTAATGATATAAAGATAGAGTTAAGATATGCAAAGGTATACTAATGTAAGGTAATCGTACGGTTGAGGTTCCAAAAACCTTATATAACTCACCCAAAAGACTCTTCCTATACAGGTTGATGAGGCGCAATATAGAAAGGTTCTAAGGACAAGGATTAACATCAAATACCCAAATCTATAATCTAAAGATCAAGACTAACTTACCCGATTGAGGTTGTTGAGGCTCACAATCGAGGTAGAGGTTGTTGAGGCTTCACTACCACCTAGAAAAGACAAGTCTAAACTAAGCTAAAGCAAATCTTTAACTTTGGATCAAGATAAAAGCAGGCTCGTAAACTTTAAGGAAATTACGGTTGGATCTTGAGATTCCACGGTCGTGGAACTCAAGAACAGCCCGTGATTTAGGGTTTTCGGCGACAATTCTCTAACTCTCAGGGTCTAATCTGTTTACGATCGATCTATCATCATCTAAGCCACAACTATCAACCCTTCACCTTAGAATTGTTAAGGGTTTTTAGCCAATAACAGTCATATTGATATTAATTCAAGATTTAAAGGATAGAAAATGGGAATTTTCAAGAACTATCAATAATCTTCAATCGAATCTCAGAATCACAGCCAAGAACAAGTGTTTATCAAAAGATGTAAAACGAGATAAACAATCACAATCTTAGGAAAGAAAGGAAACGGGATGTCAATCCGATCCTAAATCAAACCTAAGCAAGAAGAGGAATCTTCTTGCGAAATCCTTCAAGAAACTTCGATCTTCCACACGAAGATCACAACAGCGACTCTCCGACACGAACTTTGGAACTTCAATGAATTCTTCCAAATCACCTCCAAGAATGAGGGTTTGTGTGTTGCTAAGCTTGCGTTTTTGCCGCTAAACTTAGGGTTGAAAGGTCGTAAGTGCGGGAGCGAGGTGACGGAATCTTGCTTCATCCGTCCTTTTTATAATGCAGGGCAAAACGTCGGCCCGGCCCAATCTTCAAAAGATTATGGCTTCGAAAGTGGCGAAAAGATTCGCCAAGATCACGGTCGTGGAAGTTTCCACGACCGTAATTTTGAGGCGTGGAAACAAACACGGATAGCTTCCACGGCCGTAATATCCCCTGGAATGAACATCGAATTCTGCATCAAGATCCACGGCCGTAATTTAGGGTAAAACCGTGATTCTTGCCTTCATTCGTGCATTCCTCAATCTAATACTCCAAATTGCTTCCAAAAGGTGCCCTTGGTCTATGGACACATCAACTCAACTCTCCTTTGCTCAATTCCGTTCGGAAATAGCTCCAAATCACCTATAATCAACATAGAACTCGTGTAGACATCCATATCGACAATATAGGCAATACTAGCTCATATATGCATAAAGCTCAATCAAAGACTATCAATATGAATCAATTGCGATTAGAAAACGTGCCTAAAATATCACAATATTTCATGCTAACATCAAGCAAGGGTCATAACTCATGCAAAGCAATAAATCAAACCAAACCAAAAATCAGCACAAATAAACGAGTCAAACGAGATATTGATCAAGAGAAAGGGAAGACGGATTCTAGGGGTTGGAAATTCCGGTTATGGCATAAAACTCAAGTTATCTATTCATTCTTTGGATTGATTATGATATGTTGGGATTAAGTGTTCCTAAAATGGGATCAATTACCGGGTAAGTCTCATGATCCAACTAACCCACACCTAAGGTCTCATTACCGGTTAAGTCTCTAAGAACCTAAGGGTAGGAATTTAACACAAACCGGATTGTTTAATTAGGGATCTAACCTATCCTCACCGGGTAAGTCTCGGAAAGGGAAGTCCTAATCAACTATCCTAGCACATTTAATCCAATGGCGGCTTATTAGGCTCATCATTACCTAAGGTTTTTCTATTTTAGATTCTAAGGGCAAGGATTACCGGGTAGGTCTCTCCTAACACTTAGTCGCTACACTAGGACACCCTAGGGTAGGTTAAACTCAGCAAAAACTTAGGGTTTCAACAATTTTATGAACCTAAGGTAAGATCCTTCGAACCAGGAAGAACCACGGTTTGTTCTACAGAAACCACGACCGTGGTTCTTCAAGAACTACCCGTGATTCCTAACAGTAGCTACGTTCATAAACAAAATCATCCAAAGGTAAATCTAAGTTCATCCTATCATAGATCTAGCCATAACCATCCTTTCCTTACCCTAGAATCACATCAATCTAGCCTACAACATTCATATTAGAAATCAAAACAAACAAGCATAGATACATAACCTCCATTGCAAGAAAATGAGAGAAAGAAGATGAACAAATGAACTTCAAACACAAACTAAATCTGAAGATGAAATTAGAACGACTTACAACCCTTCCAAAGGAAGGTTCAAGAGTTCAAAAACTTCTAGAAATAAATCCGAAAATACAAGAGCTAAGTGTGTCTTCTCCTCTCCTCTTCAATGGCAATGGCTCCTTCCTTCTTCTTCTTGCACTTTCCTTCCTAGAAAAAGTCCTTCTTCTTCTTGGAATATATTTTGTCAAAGAAAAAAAAATGGAGAATATGTGAGCTGCTCTCGAACTACCCAAATCCCAGCTGCCTCTAACAACTATCAAGGACCACTTTTATAACCAATTTCTTCATGAGCTGGCCATGAGAGTCGTGGCACAGCTGTCACGAGAATCTGGCAAAATCCACGGTCATTTCCACGGCCGTGGTTCTTCAGAGAACCGTGATTCTGTGCAGAAACTTCGCCTTGGATCATTAGGTTGTGGGTTGGTGCATGGCCTGTGTTGGCAAGGTTCCTTGAGTCCTTCTCAGCCCTTGCCTTGCGTTCTAATGAGTTTGGAAACGTGTCCTCTAAATGAGCGACCCTCAAACGCGTCGTTTTGGCTCGAAACCTCCCGAAATACCTACAAAACGCACACAAGTCCGTGTAGACGTCTATCTCGACAAAATACATGTTTTGAGTGCAAAACGTATTGGACTAGTGCTAGATAATGCATGATTGAGCGAGAATTCTACCTAAATGTGCACCTAAAACTATGCTATAAATCGTGTTATCATTTCCGCCGCCCAAGTTCTATGTTTGATCCAATTCAAACGATCAAGAAGAAGTAGTTGAAGTTTCTCCTCGATCGCCCATATTTCTATCATTGGTATCAGAGCTCGGGATCGAGGTCAAGTTCTTTACTTGTGTTCTTAATTGTTCATCAAAATTTCTCTCTCTCTTTGGTGTTCTTTGAAGATCTTCAAGTGTTCTTCGGTGTTCTTCGAAGATCTTCATTGTGTTTTTGGTGTTCTTCGGTGTTCTTTAAAGATCTTCAAGTGTTTCTTCATCGTTCATCATATTCTATGATGATTATGATTCTTATGATGAGGATGATGAATGGTTACCTCCTCCATACCCACCAAAGGCCAAACAAACCACCCGGAGGTACCGACGGAGACAATATTTTGAGGATGAAGAGTGGTTGCCTCCTCCGGACCCACCAAGGCCGACTTATGCCATGGATGGACATCAACGGTATCCACACCAAAAAGCTTATTTTGAGGATAGTTATATTGCCCCAAGACGTCATGCTAATACTCAAGAAGAGTTGGTTGTGCTCAAGGCAACAAATGATGATCTAAAGCGTGAGTTAGAAGCTTTGAAGGCACAAGTTCTTGCACTAACGACGGTTGCCCAATAAGAAGAACCTCAAGTGGTGTCACAACCACGGTGTGAGTTGGTGGTTCAACCGTTGTGTGATGAAGTTGAAGACGAGGAATATGTCGTCATTACAACTTGTTCCCCGTTTATTCCAATTCATCTTGTCAATCCGTTATGTGGAGAGTATTTTCAAGATGACAACGATGAGATCATCATCAAGGGAGAAGAAGCCATCAGCCATGACAATGACACCATTATGGTGTTGGCCTACAAGTTCGAACCGGCTGAACCGAGGTTTGATTTTATTTTGTCTAATAACATATTTACCGACTTACCCTTGCTTCTTTCCGGCATGCCTCCGACGTACAATGTCACAAGCTTAGACGGTATGGTAGACAAACTCACCGGCGAGACAATCCACATGTACTACAAGTTTGAGTCTCCCGATCCGGAGTTCGTCCTATTTATGTTCAACAAGCTTGGCAGCCCCACCGTTCTTTTGAAATACTACAAGTCCAAGCCGCCCGACTTCAACAATTGGCATCCAGTACTGCATTTCGAGGGTCTTGTTCCTCAAGTGACTCCTCTCTTTTCTGACGGTAAAACGGGGACATTTCACATTTAAGAGGAGGAGAATAATACGCCCCCGGATGGCGATGCCATCCGTGTTTCTGGCTAGAAGGACCCGCACCATTTTGAAGACGTTTATTATTATTCGGCTATTTAATAATTTGCTTTTCATATTCAGAACTTTAATTCCGGAACTTAATTCCGTGAATTAAATTCCGACCTTTCATATTTTAGACCTTTCATATTTGGAACTTAATTCCGACTTTTAATTCCATCATTTATATTTGGACTCTTTGTATGGCCTCCATCCACTATATGAGGATGACTTGACTCATTTGTAAAAGATATGTCTAAGTTGAAATCAAAGTATTGAGAAGGAAAACCCTCTTACTTAGTTTAGGCATCACCTTCTTCTCCAACCCTCTTAAAGTTCTTATCTTGGATCTTGTCTTTGATCCAAGCCTTTCAAACTTGAGGATCCTTTTGAAGGATCAAACGAACGCTTCCGCATCCATCTCTAAGCTTCCTCCGCCCAAGATCTATGCTTGATCCAATTCAAACGATCAAGAAGAAGTAGTTGAAGTTTCTCCTCGATCTAGATCGCCCATATTTCTATCACCGGATCTACCAGTGCATGAGGGATCTTTTGAGATGTCCCAATGAGCCACTCAGGTGCCAACTATGCCGGCACGCACTGCTGAGACTGTTAGAGATCCAGAGGAGTATAGAGGGCCTCAACCAGCTACCTGGTTGAAGGCAATCCATCAGTTAGGAGTACCACCTTTCTCTGGGAAGGTAGGATTGGAGACGGAGGTCTGGATTGGACATGTAGACTCAACTTTGGAGTCTATCAGATGTCCTGAGGACAGACGGATTGAGGTAGTACAAACTCTATTCCGTGACTTAGCACAGTAGTGGTGGAGGACCATGAGGGGTCAATCCACTAGTTATGTGTTCGCTCTAAAAGGTGTGTGCAAGCTTTAAATTTATAACCCAAGAAGTATGCTTGAACAAAAGATGCGAACCCACAGTGTACGGGTCAATTGTAATAAAAGCAAGAAATTCCAAGGGTCGAACACATGGACTTAAGGCGAAACCAAACACAAAATCGGTTGTCAAGTAATGCAATTAACCAAAGCAATTAAAGTAATCAAAGATGATATAAGTCAAATAAAGGAAAATGCGGATTCTAGAGATTTAGGCATCCAGTTGTGGTTCAAACTCAAGATCTAAGGATATAGTGGACAAAGCTGAGATTTTTGCAAAGGGAAGGTATTTTTAAGATGGGAATAAATCACCGGGTAAGTCTCACTACTAACTATTTAAAACCGTAATTCCTATTACCGGGTAAGTCGCCAGGAACTAAGGGAAAGAACTAAAACCTCAAACTAACACACCAACCAAGGGAATAGAATCAACCTTTACCGGGTAAGTCTTAGGCTAACTCTCAAGGATGGAATGGAAGCACACTCAAACCCCAATAAAGGACACACCTTTATTACCTACACTCATGATCTTGGGTAAACAAGTAGAGGAATCACAGGGTAAGTCTCATCCTAGGCTTGCATTGAACTAGGAAAGGTTTAATAAGAATAGGATTTGGCAAACTAGAACACTTAACTCTCAGTTTCGGATCAGAAAAAGGTGCACATCGGTCAGCCAAGTTCCACCCCGACCGAGATGTTCATTGACTGAACGAGGTGTTCTAAGGTTAAGAAAAAGACTCGAGCTTTCAGGATCCGGGTGGGATTAAGATCATTCTGTCTTCATCTTTCCCACAACTTTAAGCCAATCACCCTAGAATCGCAAAAGAAACTTAGCCAACAATCATCATGGTAACAATAATCAACTTTATAAAGAAGGAATCAATAATCGAACAAGAAGACTTTAATAAAAAGACTTCAATAACTGAATCAAATATGTGACAAATCTGTGTTTCCCAAGTCACAATTTAACAAAGACAACAAACCAAAAGTAGCCTAGAGAAATCTCACAAAACTCCTTCAAAGGCTAACTTCAACAAGGAATCCTTCCTTCCTTGGACTCTTCCTTCAAACTCCGAAGGGAAATCTTCTGCAACTGCAGGACCTTTGATGCTGTGAATATCTAGGTATTCAGCCTCCAAGTATTAAGCATGTCCCAATTTGTGGAAAATCCAACCCTTTATATAGGAAAATTATCTTCCAAAGATAAGATATCTTAGAAGATCTTTTCCTATAAAATATATCCAAATAAATCAGCTGAATGTCTTTTCTTCCTTCCAAAAATCCAGCCAAAAAATATAAGATATCTTCTTTCCAAAATTAAAAGATCTAAGCCAAAAAATATGATCTCGCCGGCGATAAGGTGTCCACCTCGGTCGGGGTGCTCCTCGAGATAACCTCGGTCGAGGTGGTACTGTAGCTGACCGAGGTGACTTTGAACTGAATGTGAAATCTTCTCAAATCTGGTCCAAAGTGAATCTTTAATCCATTTCCATGCCTCCTGAGTTCTTCCTTAAGCTCCGAAATGTAGCTCCTTTGACTCCTTAGCTCCCTTAGCTCAATTTCAATCAATAACGTGCCATTTTACCTACGATTACAACATAACTGGGTGTTGACCTCGATTTTCGCAAAGGTAGATGAAATAGCAGTGTAATCACATAATGTATGCTTATACATGCAGATTTATGAAGATAAAACGTCTAAACCGGTCTCAAAACATAGACTATAATACATGCTATCAAAATACCCCATACTTGTCCCTTGCTTGTCCCCAAGCAAGTTCCGAATATTAGATAGAGGATAGGATGGATTATAAGTAAAAAAAATCAATGAAACATTCTTGAAAAACCTTTTGATGGCGTGCTCCGCTCTTAGATCACCCTAAGAGAATGCTTCATGGCAAATAAAATCAAACATGGTCAAAACATTTCATGAATATAAGAAAGTTGTTCATCTTTGCATAAAATCATAGAATGCATAATAATTCATGTTTATCGAAATCAATCATGTATAATCCAGTTTAAACCACCAAGTCAATCAACAAGCTCGAGCTCTCAAGGGCTTTCCAAATGAAAGGTCAAGAAACGTGTAGGGGTGGGATGTATAGAAGGTAATGTGGTGCTAGAATCCGGGAACAGGATCTTTCTTCACTTTCCTTACATTTGAACATCCTCCACCAATAAGCTTTGCTTATTTTACCTTCTTTTTTTTACTTTACTTTTTGGGATGCATGGACAGAGGTGCATTATAACCGAAGCCTGGGAGATTAGCAATCATCAATTTCTTGAGATGCATCAAACCCTTGATGCACATACCATGGCCCGTTAGGAATATCGCTCAATCCGACTTTGGCAAGACACAAACACCCGGCTATATGAATGGTGCCGAGTTACTCATCATCATGATTGACTTCCCCAAACCTATTATTACTTTCTAACACTTTTACTTTTAGCCAACTTCTCAACTTTTACTTCACTTGCTTCCAAATTCCCGGATAGGTGAAAGGAGGCAAAAATGTATATGAGGGGCTAAGCATGATCAAGAAGAAGAGGAGAAGAGAATGAATTGCCTTGGTCTTTCCAGGAAGAGAGTGAGAGAACTCATAATGTGGTGTCAACCTTCAAATTCAACATAACTTGGATAAAGATAAAGAATCAAACATGCTAGCATTTTAAAACAAAGCAAATAGCAACTTAAACATATCATAAAACCTTTTAAGCATGTAAAGATTTTAAAGTCAGTATGCAATCTTTATCTTCACTGAGATCATATCTAGAGAAGAAGCACAAAAATCGTTTCGAAAATTCCTTTCAGTTAAATCACCTCGGTCGAGGTGTTCTAGATCATCCGAGGTGTCCAACCTCGTTTGGCCAGAACCTTCCCGGTCGAGGTCAAAAATGTTTTTTATTTAAACCAGTTTTTGATGTTTTTCTCAAACAAAAACCTGTATGTGTGCATGTAATGACAGATAAATACATAAAGCCAATTAAGACAATAAGATCATAATATCCAGAAGTCATACAAGTCATACACACATAATGTCAAGTAAGATACATCCAAATACCCCATACTTGGGACACATTGTCCCAATGGGTCAAAATAAACCAAAAGAACAGAATACTCACCGGACATAAGCTGAGCTGCAAAATAAATAATAAAGAAAATTCATGCTGCTCTAGTCCTGATCGGCTAGTGGTGGTGGATGTGGGATATAAGGATGTTGGGATGGATCAAAAGGATAACCCATAGTGTGCTGGAACTGCATCTCCATCATCCGGCACTGGTAATGCTGGCTCTCTAGCATCTGATGTGTCCAACCCTCAATCTCTCGGCGCTGATCATCAAAGCGCTCAAGGATGTCAATTGTCAGGGCAGCATAGGTGTTGATCATCTGATCGGTGAGGTCGTCAATCCTTTGATGCGCTAATGGATCTTTGACTCTGCGGCGGCGGGATCTGCGCTTGCTGCTGCTGCCTCCTCCTCTGTCGCCTCCTCATCTAGGTCGACAACTGGCACGCTAGGACCGGCGGTTTCTGTACCTGTCTCCATGGCAGCTTCTCCATCATCATACTCCTCCTCATCTGCAGCGTCAGCATCTCGGGCATCCTGAATGTATAGAAGCCAAGCAGAAGACCAGTACTGCGGATCGAAAATTGAGAACTGAGCCGACCACTAGATACCCTAAGGGGCAGTCTGCTCCCAAGGCATAGCCACGTACGGTGTAGTGAGTCCACGAGGAACCAGAATCCTCCTCGTGTTCATCTCCTGAAGTCCTAGCGGCTTCACAGCCGCCACCTCCGTACAAGCACTGAGATCCAAGCCAATGTAACTCGCTATATGAGTTACAAGTCCTCCACAACAGATGTCCCCCTTGGACTTGCCCTTGATCTAGTGCAAGTCCTCAGCCAGCATACCCCCAAAATCAGGCACTACACCTGTCACCATACAAAATAAACTGAGCAGCTCTCCCTGTCTAACCTTCTAGGGCGTCTCAGTACGCGCCAGAAGAGTCTCGCTGAAGATCCGGTGGGCAAGATGAAAGCAAGGTGGAAAATGATGCGCTCCCTGGAGTCTCCAGGTCTCCATCTGTCTGCGTGCATCACCACATGAGTAATCTGTCCCCAGAACTGTCGAGCCACTGCTCGAGATGGAAAATCGGTCATTGTAGGAGTCGGGAAGCCAAAAATGTCTCTGAAGTGGTCCAATGGTATGACGTAGATCCGGTTCATCAACCGGAACTTGATGCTCCTTGTCTCAGGAACGTGAGTCACGTAACTCACGAACTTCATAGTGGGCTCAAGGTAGGCTGAAGCTCTGATCTCCATAAACTGCTCCAAAGTGACCATAGAAATCATCCTCCGCAGATCCTCTGCTACGTGGAGGCACTCGAAAGCAGCTACATCCAAGAAACGTGGGGCAACTATGGGATGCCCATAAATACGGTCATAATTTGTCTGGTGACGCTCATGGATCACCGGGATAGAAGGTCTAGATGAAGGGGAAGGTGAAGAACCACTAGGAGTATCTCTCAGAACCGGCTGAAGATCAGAACGAGAAGTCATAGTTTCTGCTGACAAGGTCACCTCGGTTGCTTTGACAAGGCTGAAGAACACCTCGGCCGAAGCACAGGTCGACTAGACCGAGGCAAAAAATTGTTCGATTCCAACTCTCTGATTTCTAGTTCTTTTCCCCCAAAATCACTACCAATTGTTCCTATGGGGTACTTATGCTCTTTTCAGCACAAATCTATGGCAACCAAAGCCAATAATCTCTAAAATCAGTAAAGAGAAGAGAAGTTAGGGTTTCCGACAATTTACCCCAAATTATGCAGATTCGAGGCATTTTTCTTGTAGTTTCTCGCTTGCAATCTGATCCTCTTGCGTTCCCTTGCGAGATCGGAGCAAAAATTATGGAAAACGATCGAAAAATGAGGGATCGAGGTGGGGAGAGCGCCGCGGTCGAGTCGAAGTTGGTAGGGAAGAGGGAGAAACTGTTTTGCCTTTTATACCCCTCGCCGATTCTGCTGTCACCTCGGTCAAGGTGGTCCCAACCGGACCGAGGTGGCTGATTGGATTGTCAACCCTAGTCGCCTCGGTTGCCTCAAGAACATCTCGGTCGAGGCGCTGTGACAGCAACCGAGATGTGTCCCAGTCGAACTTCGTCTTCTCAATTTCTCGAACTTCTGTCCTTCTAGTGTAGCTCCTCAGCTGTGATCCTTCCTTTTGGAATACCTGGTTGTTGTCTAGAAGAAACCAAAAACAAAACAAAGCAAACTATCTAAAACTATACTAGAAAGGGAAAAGAAAGCAATACCTTGGGTTGCCTCCCAAGAAGCGCTTGATTTAAGGTCGCTAGCTGGACCGTACGGCATCCCTAAACGAGGTATAGCAGTGCAATCTCCTCAACCTGGACTTCCGGTTGGTACTTCTTAAGCCTATGATCGTTGACCTTAAAGCTTCCCCTTATTTCACCCCAAATCTCAACTGCACCATAAGGAAAAATATGTTTCACAACGTAAGGTCCTGTCCATCTAGATTTCAACTTACTTGGAAAGAGGCGAAGGCGGGAGTTGAAGAGTAGAACTAAATCTCCTTCTTTGAATTCCTTAGGAATGATATGCTTGTCATGCCATCTCTTCGTTCTTTCCTTGTAGATCTTGGCATTCTCAATAGCGTTTAAGCGCAACTCTTCCAACTCGTTGATGTCTAATAGCCTCTTCTCGCCGGCTTTCTTGATATCGAAATTCAACCATTTGATTGCCCATTATGCTTTGTGTTCGAGCTCAACGGTTAGGTGACAAGACTTCCCATATACCAAATTGTAAGGGGTGGTACCAATGGGGGTCTTGAATGCGGTCCTATAAGCCCAAAGAGCGTCGTCCAACTTCATGGACCAATCCTTCCTCGTCCTAGAGACGGTCTTCTCCAAAATTGCCTTGATTTCTCTATTCGAGATCTCGACCTGTCCACTAATTTGAGGGTGATAAGGGGTTGCTACCTTGTGGGTTACCCCATACTTTGATAGAAGTGCCTTAAACTTTCGGTTGATGAAATGTGTCCCTCCATCGCTGATGATGATACGCGGTGTTACGCTAGAAACGTAGCACGCAAAAGTCTTAAAGTTATAACTCGATATATTTTTCCTAACTCCTAGCGAACCCACAATGTATGGGTCGTTTTGTAGTAAGGATAGTATTCTGAGGTCAAATACAAAGACTAAGATGAAATTGAATCAAATAGTGACTAAGGATAGTTTAAATCTAGGCTAAGAAAAGAGAAAGGAATAAAGAAAAGAAAATCACAATGTTTTTGGATTGGTTTTGTGGTGATCTAGAAAGGATCACAATATCATGCAAGATTAACAAATCAAACGATCAACTAAGCTAGCAACACAAACAAGCAAACAAACACGAGATATGTGATCAAAGAGAGAAAAGCGAATTCTAGGGGTTAGAAATTCGGGTTATGACATTGGACTCAAGCTTCTAACCATTCCTTGGATCAACTATGGTATGTTGGGAGTGGGTGTTTCTAAGTTGGGATCAATCACCGGGTAGGTCTCATGGTCCACTAGTCCGTTCCTAAGCTCTTATCACCGGGTAAGTCTCAAAGAGCCTAAGGTTAGGAATTCTACACAAACCGGATTCTTATCTAGGGATCTAACCTCTCCTTACTGGGTAAGTCTCGGGAAGGCAAGTCCTAAACATCGATCCTAGCGAACTCAATCCAATAGCGGCTTGTGAGGCTCACTACTACGTAGAGTTCATCATCCTTGGTACCTAAGGTCAAGAATTACCGGGTAGGTCTCTTCTCACACTTAGTTGCTATCACTAGGTCCCCCTAGGATAGATCTAGCTCAACAAACACCAGGGTTTCAACAATCTAACATCCTAGCATTCAGATTTATCAATACAAACAAGTCAAACAAAATCACGGGCAGCTCATCTCATTCCATGGCCGTGGTCTGGCTAGAACGAACCGTGGTTTTCAACAACAACTAGGCTCGAGCAAGCAAATCATCCAAAGGTACGTTAAGTCTATTCTATCATAGTCCAAGCCATAACCATCACTCCCTTACCCTAGAATCTCAACTATTTAGCCAATAACATGCATCTCAACAATCAAACTCAACAAGCAAACATTCATGGCTTCCATAGCAAGAAAATGAAATAAAAGAGAAATGAAACAAGTAGAACAAGAAAACCAAGCTGAATGTATGCTTAGAAAGACTTACAACCCTTCAAAAGAAGGTTCAAATTCATTCCTTACAAAGCCTTGCAAATGTCTTCAACCCAAAATCACTCAAAAGCTCTAAAAACTCTAAGACTAGTATTTTCCTTCTTCTCCAAAATGAGAGTGTTCTTCTCCTCCGAGAGTAGCTCCAATCCAATAGTGTGTTGTGTGAGAGTGTGGGAAAGAATGGAATTCAGAATGTCCCCTCTACAGCCTGCATGACCACATTTTATTCTCCATCAAGGGCAAGAGTCGGTTATGGAGATCGTGGGACAGCTGTACAGAGAGAAGCACGACCTAGTTCCACGCTCGTGGAAGTCCTAGTGACCGTGGTTTCCCTTGTTCAGCCTTCATTGGATCATTTAGCCACGAGTTGGTGCAAGGCATGCACCAACAAGGTCCTATATGTTCTCCTTTGCTCCTAGCTTGCTCCCTAATGAGTTCGGAAGTGTGTCATTACGAGGAACGATCCTCGAATGTATCGATTAAGCTCCAAAAGCTCCCAAAATACCTACAAAACACGCAAAAGTTCGTGTAGACGTCTATCTCAACAACATACATGAATTAAGTGCAAATCGTCATGAAGAACTTCACGACCACTTTGGTGTCATTAGTGGGAGAAGCAATAGCTTCCACCCATCTAGAGACGTAATCAACAGCTAGGAGAATGTAAAGGTTTCCTCCGGATGATGGGAATGGTCCCATGAAATCAACTCCCCATACATCAAATATCTCAACCTCTTGAATATTGTTGAGTGGCATCTCGTTCCTTCTGGACAAGTTCCCTATTCTTTGACGTGCATCACAAGAGACAACAAATGCTTGTACATCTTTAAATAATGCAGGCCAAAAGAAACCATAACGCAATACCTTAGCGCACGTTTTCTGTGCGCTAGCATGCCCTCCACAAGGAAGCGAGTGGCAATGGCTTATGACGCTGGCTACTTCATCTTTCGGAATGCATCGTCGAAGCATCCCATCTGGACCTCTTTTGAATAATAAAGGTTCATTCCAATAGAAGTGGTGTACATGCTTGAAGAACTTTTTCCTTTGAGAGTACGTGAATCCAGGTGGTATTTCCTGGCAAACAAGATAATTAACAATGTCAGCATACCAAGGCTCTTTACTATCAGTGGCTTGGTGCAGCCAGTGCTCCACCAATTGTAAATGATTATCAAAAAAGGGTTTAGGAGATTCGTTGTCCTCAGTTGACAACATCTCATCTGCCGTCTCGGTCAACGTCCGAGGTGGTTGACCGAGGTGTTCTTCAAATAAGAGCACCTTGCTTGGTCCAGAAAGTGCCTCGGTCGAGGTATTGCTACTAGAACATAGATCTAAATTTCTTCTCTTCCTTTGAATTAGTGTTTCAATCTTAGCTCCTGGATCTTCCTCGAGTATCTTTAAGCTCCGTATATCTGCATCACAAGAAGCATCTATACCTTCCTCCATTAAACTAAAACTGATAACTCTTTTAAGAGGATCTTTAGTAAGGATAGAGCTCACCAATTCCCTTGATTCTTCTTCATCATAGATTTTGAAGATATCGTCCTCCAGCGGCTCTCCTTTCATTGCAGCAAGAAATGCAAACTCCACTTGGTCTCCACCAATGTTGATTTTCAACTTGGCGTTCTTGCAATCCACGTTGCAACTCGAAGTTGCTAGAAATAGTCTCCCGATAATGATGGGAACGGGATAATCTGTGGGAATATCAAGCACTACAAAGTCTATAGGTAAATAGAAGTTACCTAGCTTGACGGGAACATCCTCCAAAATGCCCACGGGATGGGTAATGGAGCGATCCGCCATGTACAACCTTATCTTAACCGGTTTGGGCTCTCCAAGACTGATCTTCTCGCATAGCTCCAGCGGGATGATGCTCACACTGGCTCCTAGATCACACAAAGCTTCATAAGTTACATCCCCAACTTGAATGGGAATGCAAAATGAACCGGGATCTCTTAGTTTTGGTGGCATCTTCTCCTTCATGATTTGGATGAGCTCCGAGGACTTAGATGTCATCCTTACTTCTCCATAATCTTCCAGTTTCCTCTTTCTTGAAAGAATCTCTTTCAAGAAATTCCCATAGGCGGACATCCCTAGAATAGCATCAAGGAAAGGGATGTTAATGTAAAGCTTATTCATTAAGTCCAGAAACTTACCGAAATGATTGTCTAGATGTGCTCTGGCCCTTGACTGGGGGAATGGAAGTGGTGGTTTATAAGCAGGAGGTGGAACATAAACTTCAGATTTCCCCTCCACTTTCTAAGGTTCCGCCTCGGTTGGTACCTCGACCGAAGTGTTTTTCGTCTGTACCTGGACCGAGGTGTTCTTTGTCTGATCTGGCATCGACCGAGGCACTGGATATGCAGTCTTCAATCCACTTCTCGTCTTTATTGCCATGATCTGTCCCTTAGGGTTGCTCTCTGTTCTTGTTGGGAGCTTCCTTGGATTTCTTGGCGCTTCATTCACCTTATTGAATTGTTGCTCTAAGGCTTTTTGTGCCTTTGAAATGAACTCATGGACGTCTCCATAGCCTTGAGCTTGACCAATATTTCATCCAGCACCGCATCTTTCTTCGCTGGTTGGGACAAGCTTGGTCCAGGCTCCTGGCTTTTCAATAGAGTGGAAGAAGAAGAGGAGGTGTTATAAGTGTTATGAGAATGAGGGTTACCGGGAGCTTGTTGATTAGATCTCCAAGTGTTGTTGCTTCTATTGTTGTTGTTGTTTCTATTGTAGGAGTATCTATTGTTGTTGTTGTTCCGCGGTCCTTGATAGTTGTTTCTTCCTTGGTACCCTCCATCTTGCTCCTTTGTTTGAGCTACTAAAATCTCCTTCAATTGCTTCACTTTTTTGCTAAACAAGGTGAGTTGAGCTCCATTTGATGAAGTGTCTTGGAACCTAACTCTCCTTGCTCCGTTGTCGGTTCCTTGGTGGGAGTATTTTTCCATGTGCAAAGCTTGCTTCTCACTGAAGTCCCAAGCTTCGTCTATCGGCATATCCATCAATGTGCCGGCGGAAAGTAATTGGAGATTGAATTGAGCGTCTCCATTTAGTCCTTTGAAGTAGATCTCTAGCAACTCGATCTTCGGAATCCCATGATGTGGGCAATCCAACAAAAGATCTTTGAATCTCTCCCATGACTTGGACAAACTTTCCTTATTCTTCATAATGAAAGCATTAATTATTCCCCTCAACTCAGCGGTTTTAGATGGAGGGAAGAATTTAGCTAGGAACTCCGTCGTCATCTCTTCCCAAGTGTTGATCTTTCCGTCGGGAAGAGATTGATACCATGCAAGCGCTTTGTCCTTCAAAGAGAAATAGAAAGGACGTAGCTTGTAGTTGTTGTTATCAAACCTTGATGGCCTCAACGTCTCCATCAGAATCTCATAATTTGCAATAATTGGTGCGGAGACTCCATCTCCGAACCTCCAAATTGACATTGTCGGATCATGGTTAGAACTTGCGGTCAAAGTTCATAATTGTTCTCAGCTAGATCACCTAGGTTGACTCCTGGACGCCTCACTTGCTAATTAGGGTCCATCCTCTGTCCTAGGGTTTGTGGAATTCCTGCAACAAGAACATCTCGGATGGGCACCCGAGGTGGTAGGTGTACCTCGGCCGGTGCCACTGGAACTGGGTCCTGCCTCGGTCGAGGATCTGGATTTGGTCGAGGTAGATATTGGTCCCTTGGAGCTGCCATATCTGCTTCGATCGCCTTCAGTTCTTGCGTGAGTTACTTCTTTTTCTAGCCGCAATTCTTCCTTACTAAGGCGTAGCTGTTCCAACGCCTCCTTCAATTCGGCTTCAAGATCGCGATCGTCTTAATTTGGCATCTTAGCTTCTCGTAACCTCTTTTTGTAGGTCTTTTCTGGTTCGGGATCGTAGGGAACGATTTCCTTTCCAGCACGAGTACTTCGCATAAACCTAAGAAAAGGTCCTGCGAAAACACTCAAGTAAAGATTTTAATAGCAACAAGGGCAACTAGCCCCGAAAGACAATCGTAACCGGCTTGATCTAAACCAAGTCCCCGACAACGGCGCCAAAAACTTGTTCGCTCCAAAAGGTGTGTGCAAGCTTTAAATTTATAACCCAAGAAGTATGCTTGAACAAAAGATGCGAACCCGCAGTGTACGGGTCAAATGTAATAAAAGCAAGAAGTTCCAGGGGTCGAACACAGGGACTTAAGGCGAAACCAAACACAGAATCGGTTGTCAAGTAATGCAATTAACCAAAGCAATTAAAGTAATCAAAGATGATATAAGTCAAATAAAGGAAAATGCGGATTCCAAAGATTTAGGGATCCAGTTGTGGTTCAAACTCAAGATCTAAGGATATAGCGGACAAAGCTGAGATTTTTGCAAAGGGAAGGTGTTTCTAAGATGGGAATAGATCACCGGGTAAGTCTCACTACTCACTATTCCAAACGTAATTCCTATTACCGGGTAAGTCGCCAGGAACTAAGGGAAAGAACTAAAACTTCAAACTAACACACCAACCAAGGGAATAGAATCAACCTTTACCGGGTAAGTCTCAAGCTAACTATCAAGGATGGAATGGAAGCACACTCAAACCCCAATAAAGGATAAACCTTTATTGCCTACACTCATGATCTTGGGTAAACAAGAAGAGGAATCACAGGGTAAGTCTCATCCTAGGCTTGTATTGAACTAGGAAAGGTTTAATAAGAATAGGATTTGGCAAACTAGAACACTTAACTCTCAGTTTCGGATCAGAAAAAGGTGCACCTCGGTCAGCCAAGTTCCACCCCGGCCGAGATGTTCATCGACTGAACGAGGTGTTCTAAGGTTAAGAAAAAGACTCGAGCTTTCAGGGTCCAGCTGGGATTAAGATCATTTTGTCATCATCTTTTCCACAACTTTCAGCCAATCACCCTAGAATCGTAAAAGAAACTTGTCCAACAATCATCATGATAACAATAGTCAACTTTATAAAGAAGGAATCAATAATCGAACAAGAAGACTTTTATAAAAATACTTCAATAACTGAATCAAATATGTGACAAATTAGTGTTTCCCAAGTCACAAATTAACAAAAACAACAAACCGAAAGTAGCCTAGAGAAATCTCACAAAACTCCTTCAAAGGCTAACTTCAACAAGGAATCCTTCCTTCCTTGGACTCTTCCTTCAAACTCCGAAGGGAAATCTTCTGCAACTACAGGACCTTTGATGCTATAAATATCTAGGTATTCAGCCTCCAAGTATTAAGCATGTCCCAATTTGTGGAAAATCCAACCCTTTATATAGGAAAATTGTCTTCCAAAGATAAGGTATCTTAGAAGCTCTTTTCCTATAAAATATATCTAAATAAATCAGCTGAATATCTTTTCTTCCTTCCAAAAATCCAGCCAAAAAATATAAGATATCTTCTTTCCATAATTAAAAGATCTCAGCCAAAAAATATGATCTCACCGGCGACAAGGTGTCCACCTCGGCCGGGAGGCTCCTCGAGATCACCTCAGTCGAGGTGGTACTGTAGCTGACCGAGGTGACTTTGAACTGAATGTGAAATCTTCTCAAATCTGGTCCAAAGTGAATCATTAATCCATTTCCATGCCTCCTGAGTTCTTCCTTAAGCTCCAGAATGTAGCTCTTTTGACTCCTTAGCTCCCTTAGCTCCATTTCAATCCAAAACGTGCCATTTTACCTACAATTACAACGAAACTAGGTGTAGACCTCGATTCCCGTAAAGGTAGATGAAATAGCAATATAATCACAGAATGTATGCTTATACATGCAGATTTATGAAGATAAAATGTCTAAACCGGTCTCAAAACATAAACTTTAATACATGCTATCATTATGATCAGATGAGAGACATAATTAGGGAGCATTTTTCCCTGCCTCACTGAGGAGGGAGAAACTGTAGGATTTTGTGGAGGCGGGCTTTGAGGATGTGCCGATAGTAGATGCCATCAACCACTTCCAAACAGAGCTGGCATTACTGGGTCCAGCTGCACCTTCTAAGGATCAGCACGTGTATCTGTTCTCCCGTCGACTGAGGGAGACTACTCGTTCCTATATGGCGGGATTTCTTTGTGAGTTCTTTACAGATTATCAGGATCGGGCCTTAGCTTATGAGCGTGAGCGAGCCAGTCAGAGGAAGACTTCTCAGGCGGGACGGTATGAGAAGAGACAAAGGACTGGACAAACCAGTGGTGTTGGTGGAGCTTCGGGTTCTGGGCGGAGCTAGAGGCGTCAAATTTACCCCTCATCTGCATTGACTACAAAGAAGAGACGACAATGCTTCAACTGTGGAGATCTTGGACATATACAACTAGAGTGTACGAGACCACCAGTGACGTGTTTCATAGAATTGCCTTCTATAGGCAGGGTGGAGTTGCATCACAAAAGGGTTCTTTCCCTGCCAGTGTGACAGGAGGTGGACAATGGACACCTCAACAACAAACACAGGGACAACAGAGAGTCCCAGATCGTCCTTCTACTCAAGGATCCGTTCCTAGGCCAAGTAGAGGTAGAGGTTGTGGTGGGAGCACCACTAACACCAGAGGAGCTCAAGGTACAGTCTTTGAGCTGAGGAGTGCAGAGGAGTCACCTACACCGGCTGCTACATGTACCATTTTGCTTCATGGTTTACCTGTTAGAGTTTTATTTGAGACGGGTGCTACGCATTCCTTTATTTCCGATGTATGTGTTGAGCGTCTGGGCTTAGCTACTATAGAGGGGATACCCTTTATTATAAGGTTACCTAATGGTAGTAGGGTTAAAGGTACCCGTGAGATACGTGGTTTTCCCATTCGTTTAAGGACTCGTGTGTTACTAGTAGACTTCTTTGTCATGTCATTGATGCTTGAGGAAGTCGTTTTAGGTGTGGATTTGATGCATAGACACCGTGCGATATTAGATGTAGGTAGGATGACTGTGACAGTCTCTATCGAGATGGGGCAGATAGAGATCTTCCGAGATTGGGACCTTGGGAAGACGGGATCTGTCATCAATGTTGTACGAGAAGCGAGGCAATAGCAGAAGGTTGTGATGCCTTCTGGTGTTATGCCATGAAGGATGGAGAGAGTCCAACATTGGAGGATATTCCAGTGGTTTGTGAGTTTACAGACGTATTTGCTGAGCCGTCTAGCTTGCCGTCTCAGAGGAGTGTGGAGTTCAGCATTGACTTGGAGCCTGGCACGAGACCGATCTCAAAGGCCCCATATCGTATGGCGCATGTCGAAATGTTGGAGCTGAAGAAGCAACTAAAGGAGTTGGTTGAGAAGGGCTTCATCCGCCCTAGCGTATCGACGTGGGAGCACATGTCCTCTTCGTGCGGAAGAAGGACGGATCATTGAGACTGTGCATTTACTATAGAGAGCTGAACTAGGTGACCATCAAGAACAAGTATCCACTGCCTCGTATTGATGATCTGCTTGATCAGCTTCAGGGAGCGACAATCTTCTCCAGGATTGACTTACACTCAGAATATCACCAGTTGAGAGTGAGGGAGCAAGATGTGCACAAGACGGCATCTCGGACCCGATATGGACACTACGAGTTTGTAGTGATGCCATTTGGGCTCACGAATGCCCCATTAGTTTTCATGGAGTTGATGAACAATATTTTCATCGACTTCTTGGATCAGTTTGTGGTGGTCTTCGTTGATGACATTCTGGTGTACTCTCATAGCAGAGAGGAGCATGCCGGCCATCAGAGGACGGTTTTACAAATTTTGCGGGATAGAGAGCTAGTTTCCAAGCTCTCTAAGTGTGAGTTCTGGATGTCAGAGGTAGCCTTTTTGGGGCATATTGTCTCCACCGATGGGATCATGGTTGATTCGGCGAAGATTAAGTCTATTGCAGCATGGACGACACTAACGAACGTCAAGAAAGTGCGTAGCTTTCTTGGCCTAGCCGGCTATTACTGACGTTTTATGGAGGGATTTTCTTTGATTGCCCGTCCACTTACGAGTCTTCTAAGGAAGACTACCAGATTTGTGTGGTTTGAGTAGTGTGCCTAGAGTTTTGAGGAGTTGAAGAGGCGGTTGACATATGCTCTTGTTTTGGCACAACCTGATGGCACAAATGATTTTGTGGTTTACAGTGATGCATCCAAGCTAGGCTTGGGATGTGTGTTGATGTAGTGTGGCAAAGTGATTGCTTATGCGTTTAGACCATTGATGACATATGAGGAGAATTACCCGACTCATGACCTGGAGTTGGAAGCGGTAGTTCATGCCTTGAAGATCTAGAGACATTACATGTATGGCGCTTCATGTCAGATCTTAAGAGACCATAAGAATCTGAAGTATTTTTCCATGCAGCGGGAGTTGAATAACCGTCAGAGTCGATAGCTCGAGTTGATCAAGGATTTTGACCTTGAGATTCTGTATCATCTAGGGAAGGCGAACATTGTCGCCGACGCCATGAGTAGGAAGACGCCTTGAGAGAAGGCGATTGCGAGGCTGACAATTCAGCAGCTCTAGAAGGATCTAGCTTGGCTAGAGTTGGAAATCCAGTTCCCGGATAAGGATGCCTAGTTGTACGCTTTAGAGGTTCTACTTGATCTATTCGATGAGATCCAACAGAAGCAAGGGACCTGCCCGACCCTGATGAGGATTAAAGAGAGGATGTCTCGAGGTGAGGCACCACAATTCTCTATAGGAGCCGATGGAGTGATGAGACGCCGCGACCGCATCTGTGTACCTGCTGATGTAGAGTTGAGATAGAGGATTTTACAAGAGGCTCACTGTACGCCTTACTCAGTACATACAGGTACGAGTATGATGTACCATGATGTTAGACAATCGTATTGGCGGGGAGGATTGAAGCCCGATGTAGCCAGATTTGTGGCACGGTGTGCGACCTGTCCGTAGGTCAAGATAGAGCATTGCAGACTTGGAGGTGAGCTTCATCCACTACCAGTGCCACAGTGGAAGTGGGAGGACGTCTCCATGGACTTTGTGACCTGATTGAGGCCTAGTAGGAGTTTTGATGCTATCTCATTTGTTGTTGATAGACTAACGAAGACAGCAAGTTTCATTCCTATCACAGAGACGTGGGCAGTGAGGAGATTAGCTGAGCGGTACACTAGGCAAATAGTGAGACTTCAAGGTGTACCGAGGACGATAGTCTCAGATCGAGATGGGAGATTTACCTCGGCAGCAGATCCAGACTGCTTTGGGGACGAGTCTACACTTCACGACTGCGTTTCACCCCTAGACAGATGGTCAGTCCTTGAGGATCATCCAACCTTAGAGGACATGTTGCGAGCTTGTGCGTTGGATTGGGGACAGGGATGATCAGATTACCTCCCATTGGTTGAGTTCTCATACAACAGCTGGCATGCATCGATTTGGATCGCTCCATATGAGGCACTGTATGGGCATAGATGCCATACACCATTATGCTGGGATGAACCTAACAATATCAGTGGTATAACGCCAGAGCAGATTCAGGATGATATGGCTCAAGTAGCGCTGATTAGAGAGAGGATGTTGGCTGCACAAAGTCGCCAGAAGTTATATGCAGACAGGAGGCGTCGACCTCTAGAGTTCAGAATGGGAGCTCATGTTTGGGTAAGAGTATCTTTGACGCGAGACGTCAAACATTTTGGCATAAAGGGGAAGCTGATTCCCCGATATGTCGGTCCTTTTGAGATACAAGACAGAGTCGGTAGAGCAGCATACAAATTAGCTTTGCCTCCGAGGATAGAGGGTGTTAATCTTGTGTTCCATGTGTCACAACTGAGGGAGTATATACTAGATCCAAGACACATCGTCAGTAATGATGACTTGGTGGTTTAGCTGGACCACACCTTTACTGAGCATCCGATTGCAGTCCTAGAGCGAGGTATGAGACACCTGCGTTCAAAGGACATTCCCATGTTGAGGATATAGTGGTGGAGACGAGGACTTGAGGAGGCTACATGGGAGACAGAGGATAGTATCCAAAGGAACTATCCAGAGTTTTATGCTAAGATAGATGCATCTAGGGTCGACGAGTAGATCTTAGTACTATCTTGGTGAGTATATGATTATGTGCTTATGTGCTTATATGCCTTGATGTGTTTATTTTCATGCTAGATATGATGTGATATATGATCTTATTAGATCTTGATGTGCTAGCGCGACTTATGGTTATAGCTGGAGATGGTTCTTTCCTCCATTCTATCTGAGTGTGATTAGGATTTAGCTGGAGATGGTTCTTTCCTCCACGCTACTTTAACGGACATAGTCTTGCTGGAGATGTTCTTCCTCCATGTTTTGTGTATACGTATATTTTGGCTAGAGACGTGCTTCCTCTATACCCTTTGATATGTGTATGGCAAGAGATGTAATTCCTCTATGCATTTGGATAGCGTTATGGTCCTAATTTCTAGAGTGATGATTCCTCCATGCTTGTGTTTTGAGGTTGTAGATTGTTATAAGTTGTGACCTTTTGAATGGAGATGTGATACCTCCGATAGTGAGAGTTATGCCTCAGCTTATGGGTCTGAGAGAATTTAGGATTTTGCAAGTTTCGGGACGAAACTTGTTTTTAGGGGAATGAGATGTAAGGGCCTTAGTTGTTGAGTGCTGAGTTGTGCAGGTTTAGCCTAAACCGCCCCTGCGGTTTGCAAACCCGCCCCTACGGCCTGCCTAGTCCGCTCTTGCGCCTTCTTGAGCCGCCCATGCGGTTTGTGGTGTGCTGCAGCCGGCGTTGTTGACTCTTGACCCATGCTTTACCTCTTCCTTCCTCAATAAGTTTCTTCTCTCACTCCTTATGAGGGTTTCACCTTTCTCACAGCTTCATCTCCTACCTTACGTTCTTCCTCTCTTCTTCTTCCCTCTTTGGATCTTCATCTTTAATTCCTTGGTCTTGTGAGAGTTTCTAAGTGAGATTGATGCTTGGTTGATATTGATGATGATAGTTGATGTTGTTGTGCCTTTTATGAGCCAACCTTGAGCTTGTTGTCTGTGATGTCCCTCTGTTAGGTTACAACTTGGTGAGTTCTTCATTCTTTTCTTCCTATCTTTCTTCCTTCTTTCTTCTTTCTTCTCTTTTCCCTTTCTAGCTTAAGTTCCACAAGATTCGATCTTGTGGCAACCTTCTTAGGCTAGATTTGATGTATATATGTATGTATATGCATGTGCTTGGCTGTTGGACGTTGAAGAAGTGAAGAAAGGCAAGTGAAGGATCGAAGAGAAGTCGAGGACGAGCCTTCTGTTGTCCAGGTGTCCCTGCACCACCTCAGGGCCGCCCCTGCGCTTGGTGTGCCACCGCCCCTGCATGTCGTACAGCCGCCCCTACGCCTCTCTACATTCCATCCTTGCTTTGCTCTTGTTCTTCAGGTGTGTCTTGCTTCCGGGCTTGCCTAAGGATGGCGTTGTCCCTTCCTTTCCTAGTATGAGGGTGTAGTATCATGCTAGGTATAGGTGAGAGTGCGGTGATGATGTTATGATCATGTTATCCCTTGTACGGCTTTGAGGTTTAATAGTTTGTGAGGCTTAGGTTGAGGATGATCCTATGGATCCTTTGGGTCTAGGTGTGACCCCTTTGATTGATAGGAGATTGATATATCTCTATGCCTTGTTATTAGGTAGTGTCCCTCTCAGGATTGGAGGTTGATCGTGGTTGAGTTTGTACGAGGTTGAGGTAAATCCATAAGAATTACTTAGCTACCATCCTTATATTGGATGTTTGCATGAGTGATGTGTGTGTTATATGCTTGATATGATAGCATGCGATGCCGAGTACTACCGACCTATGTTTTATTGATAACCCCATTGTGTGGTAGTGATAACATTTCCCTTTCATCTTATAAGGAGTCTAGGAGATTTTCTGATGTCAGGCCAGACCTGGTTTACAGGAAGGGCACAACATCACTCCCATAGGATACACGGTTGTGTGACCGATACCACTCAAGATGGCTAGCAGGCCCAGAGGCGAGGATGATACGGTCTTCGTGTCACATAGTTTCATCTATCTATATATATACACGATTTGTGTGAATGACTATTATATAAAGAGAATTAAAATGGGTAAATGTATGACCGCATGATTATGTGGTTATCTTTCATGACTTGTGTTTGTGCTTATGCATTACCTTATGTACGTATGGTTAGCTAACGGTTTCATACCATGTTGTAGATGCCTTGCACGATAGGCGAGCTGTAGAGTGATCTGACAGGGTGACAGGTTAAAGACTCTCGTACATTAGGTGGTTATGGTTTTGGGGATGTTTATGTGCCTCCTGCGTGAGGATGATGTTTCGTATACCTCCTGTGTGAGGATGATGTTTTATACTTGGCTATGATCTTGCATACCTTTTGATGTACAGTTTTACACAGTTTTATGTATTTGTTTTATATCTTTCAGTGTCATGTTGTAAGGTCCAGTGAACTTGTACGTTGTCAGGCTAGGGTCAGGATCCACTGTGAGATCCTAGCCCAATGTGGCATCCCGAGTCCCACGCATTTGGGGTGTTACACTGAGGCCCTAACACATAAACAAGAATAATCTTAGAACTCTTCCCCTATAATCTGTTTTTATAGAACGTCGTCCAAAGTACACAACAAGGAGACTTATGAATGGATTGAGAAGAAATTAACTTGTAGACATAAGATGAACAGCTCAAAACATTCCAAGTTATGGGGTGAACGAGACGGCACTCACTCTCTGTCTCTCTCTCTCTCTATCTCTCTCTCTCTCTCCCAAATGTCGGAAGAAGTGCTTGTGTGAAACACAAACAAAGTTTTTACTCTAAAAAATATTTTGGATACATTTAGTCTTGGTTTAGTTAAAAAAAGTAAAAAAAAAGAAAAGAAAAGGTTAAAGCTCCAGTTGCTTGTTTCTTTCATTTCGGTTATGAAGATTATGTGTTGAGTTTGGACTACACGAAACTGAAATTTTACCCACCTCTTAACCATTCCTTGACCTTATTTGGGTTGCATTTGTCTTTTATAAGTTTTTTTACTTATTATTGAGAAAGTAGGCGAGTTTAGTTTTGCTTTTGTATCCTAGCACCACAAATATAGCCATTTCCCTTTGAGATTAAGGTCGGACTCCTTTATTGAGTGTAGCTCTCAAACACATTGACTTGTACTTTTGTTTGAGAATTCCACTTGAGATTGTTGGAAAACCTCGCAAACCGGCTAAAGCTTGAAGGCAACACAAACAATGAGTGTAGAAAGGATCTGGAGGATTTGTACTGCACTCTAGAACACTATAAGGAATTATTGGAGAACAAATGAATTAAGGCTAAGCAAGAGAAAGCACAAAATAGGGAAGAGGAGCAATTAACCCAAGAACCACAAACCTCTATTCCGATCACCTCCTACGACGTCTATTAGTAATCCATCTTCAACGATGATATTAATTGGGGTTACCGCAACCCCAAAGGGGAGTATGATTAAACTATCTACATCTTACATTGGCAACGATCAAAATGATAATTTATTTCAAACTAGGCGTCTAGTTAAAGGAAAGGTTGTAATGATGATTATAGACGAAAAGATTGTAAATAACCCAGCTAGCATTGAGATGATGAAAAGGTTAAACTTCCTACTCTTCACCACCCTAACCCTTATAGGTTAGTTGATGTGAATAATTGTAAAGTAGAAATAGAGAAGCAAGTTAAGGTCTCCCTCAAGTCAGAAAAATATGAATATACTATCTTATGCGATGTAGCCCCATGCCTATGTCTCATATATTGTTGGGACATCCTTGGATACATGATAGAAGATTCAAACATGAGAAAGTCACTAATAAATATGCTTGTACTTGGAATAGCTAGTGTATTGTGTTCAAGCCTATGATTCCAGGTCCCCTTGCGGAAGAAGAAGAGAGGAAATGAACAATGACTAAGGAAGAGGAAGCAAAGGTGATAACATGATTTATGACCTTAGTTTAGGCAAGCATGTAGGTAGATTTTCCATTTTGTTTTGCATACATTGGCATTAACTCGTGACATTTGTGCGTAATTGAGCTTATATTACTAGAATAGATGTCTACACGAGTTTTTATCGGTTTTTCAAGTATTTCGGCGAATTCCGGACCTAAACGATACACATGAGAATCAAGTCTCGGAATGGTGCATGCTAGGTGTTCAAAGGAAGCAAATAAATAACCATTAAAGCAAAGAAGAGAGTGATCTCGGCCAATTTGAGGAATCTCGCCCGAGGTTTCTCACTTATGCATGCTAGGATATTTCACCATATGAAGGCCAACTTGAAGAGCTTAGAATCTCGACCCCAAAGCCGGCCAGAATCTCGCCAGAGATTTGCTGACTGAGCAGCTTTATGATGTCTTTTTTGAAGTTCCAGGCCGACGCTTGCTTTTCCTAAGGTTGCGTATAAGAATGGATGTTACATGCTAGCTCTAGGTTCCTCCTTTTGGCTCCTTCAGTCCCCCATTGTCCTTTACTTTGTCATTTTGGAGAGAATTTTGGAAGACTTGGAGATTTAGAGTGATTTTGTACAAGAAACTTGGAGTTGTAAGCTAAGATCTGAATCTAAAGAGTGTTGTATTATTGTTGTGGAACACTTCTTTTGCTAATGGAAGCAAATCTAGTTGAGTTTCACTTCTCCATTTCTCATTATCTTTCCATGGCTTGCATGTTGATTTGATTGTTGAATATTGAACTAGAAATGCATGTTGTAGGCTAAATCTTTGTGATTCTAGGGTGATAGATCAATGGTTATGACTTCGATGATGATAGAATGAACTTGCATGTTAGTCTAGGACGATTATGTTGCACGAACCCTAGATCTTTAGAATCTTGACCTGTTCTTCATGAAATCTCAACCGAGAATAGTATGATCTACCCGAGATTTGTTCTGTTGCTTCGTAATTGATGAGTTTGTATGTTAGGGCATTAGATTGCCTAAATCCTAGTGTCTATTGAGTTTAATTTACCTTAGACTTGTATAATGTTAGAAAACTAGGTGAGGAATGATACATACCCGGTAGTTTCCTCTCTTAGGTATAGATGATGATGAACTATAGGTAGTAGAGGTGTAAAACCCTCTATTGGATTGAGTGTTCTAGGTTTCTTGCATAAGTTGAACCGTATCCAAGACATATCCTGTAAGGGTTGGTTCGGGCTTTAGGTAGTGAACCGGTTTGAGTAGAATTCCCAACCTTAGGTCCTTGAGACTTACCCGGTAATAGAAAGTTTTGTGTGGGATTAGTTGAATGTGAGATCTCCCCCGTAATTATTCCCATAGGAGAAACACCCTTTCCCTCTAGCAATCACAACCTTGTCTTAATGTTTTGAAAATTTGAATCCAATGCCATAATCGAAGATCTTGAACTCTAGAATCCGTTTTTCTCATTGTATCATCATATCTTGCTTTGTTGTTTGTTTTATTTGATAATATGTAAAACTGATCCTTGATCAACCATAAATAAAATCCAACTAAAATATATGCGGCCTAACCCTTTTCCAACTCTCTCTTTTCTTAATCAAGATTTATACTATTTGTGATCATTTATGATTCAATTTCACCTTAGTCTTTGTGTTCGACATTGAAATTTTTTCCGTGCTACGGAACAACCCATACGATGTGGGTTCACTAGGTAGATTTATCGCATTATTGCAAGGTATAAATTTAAGACTTTGTGTGCATATTTTGAAGCGAACAAAAGGATAGAAAAAAGGTGAATCCAAGTCAAGAACCACAACCTCCTATGTCCTCTCCTACAAACCCTATTTGTAGTCCATCTTCATTATCCTCAACGACAGCAACAATTGGAGTTACCGCAACCCAAAAAGGGTGTGATTCTATATCTTCTACCTCTAGATTTGATGAGCATGAACATGTTCATAACGTGATAGTTGGCCAAGAATCTTGCGAATTTAAAGTTGTTGAGAATGAGCATATGGTACATGATGATTTTATTATTGAGGAAATTGTTGGAACATCTTGTGATTATGTAGTGTTTTTTTATTGATTTCAAGAAAATTGTTGGAACATCTTGTTGAATATTCACTTCGTGTTGAGCATACCAATCGTATTGCACATGTTGATAAGTATGATTATTTATTTAACTAATCTTATTATGAATGTCGTACCTACAAATCATATAAATGAGCATGTTGAATTTGCATGAAATTTTGTTGATAGATTTGATAATGATAAACATATTGATAATGCTACATCCCTTGCTCTGTATCTTGAATTCATTGGATATGTTGGTGAAGTATCAATTCTCGGATGTTGCACGATGACCTTGATCCTACTTGTGCTAATTTTATTTCATCTCTTGATAATCATGTTGACCATTGTTTACCTCATGTGTTATGTGCTAAATTATTGGACGGTAATGCTGAAATTATTGATTTGATTGAGAGTATTGTTTGTCTTGTGATTGCGAGAACCTTACTTCATACTAAGAGCTTAGATAAACAGTAATTTGAGGATGTTAAGAATAACGGTCTTATGATTTATGATTCTTCTTTGTTTCTTAATATGTCTTGTCCTTTGTTTCATATTAATAGTAAGCTTCATTATGTGGAGACATCCCACTTTGAAGATATGATTCTTTTTCTCTTAATATGTTTTTCGTTATCTTAAGGTCTCATGATTATGTCTTTCATACCATTTTTGAGGATTATAGAATATAATATTCTTGAGGATATATGTGCTTACCCTATCTTAAAATTTATTTATAAGATATTCCTAGCCTTCTTATATGCCTTATACATTACCTTTGCTATGATTAAGGATCTTAGGATAGAGCATGTGTGGTACATGTAGGTACCTTGAAATTATATTGTTATTACTTACCCTATAAGAGAATATGTATGGTTATCAAAGGAATGAACACGTATTATATGTTGAGTTCTTCGTTGATCTTATAGGTGTTAGGTATTCATGGATTATGCCCTTGAACAAAGCAAACAAAGACCTAATGGATTCGTGGACGAATCCTTTTCAAGAAGGGGAGGTTGATGCATGAGCATCTTCGAATCTAGATTAATTCAAGACCATTACCATGGAATGTAGGAGGCAAGGAGTGAAGATCACTCTAATAAGGAGAGGAGGAAGAATCAAAGCCATTTCTATGATAGAAATGAAAACCACCCTCAAAGAAGAAATGAAGACCATCTCTAGAAGAAAAGTAAATACCATTTATTAGAGATGGAAGATAGCAAGATTCACGTATGCGTGAAAGCTAGCTTTTCCGTGCAAGACACGTGTGGGAGGAAGAGATGATAGATCGGTCATTTGCTAAAACTAGAAGATCACTAGACCTGTTCATATCCGGGGCTAGGCCGGGTTCGGGCCGGGCTTTATAAAATATTGAGCCCATTTAGCCGGACCCGGACATGGGATGGGTGTCGTGCCCGGCCCGGGCGGACGGGCTCGCGGGTACCCGTTTTTCAATTTAAAAAAAATATTATTAAAAAATGTTTTTAATTTGATTTTTGTAAATGTAAATTATATTTAAGATATTTTATGTAGAATATATTAAATTTATTATAACTAGACTAGATAATTTATTTTAATACTTAATATTTATAATAATTTTTTTTTGCCGGGCAGTGGGCCAGGCTTTTTGGCCCGGTCAGGCCTAAGGTTTTTTCCGGATCCGGCCCGGCGGGCTTGACGGGCCGGCCTTTTCGGCCCGATCGGGCTTGTTCTCATGTTCACGCCCGCCCTTTTTTCAGCCTATGTGTTATTATTTTTCAGCCCATAAAAGACATATGTAATTATTGGTTATGTGTTTATTTCGGGCCTTCATGTTAAATTTTCAGTTCAAGTAATTTTAATTATTTCCCTTTTATTCAATCATCTAATAGAGAGACTTAAAGGGAATATTTTAAGGTGATCTTATTTTTTCACAAGATAGATCTTAGCGTAGATTAGTAGATCATATCTTATCTTCTCTTTGGTGGACGTGTCATAGACGAAGATTGTGTAGCGCCCGGAATTTTAGTTTTGATAGGCGAGAGGTTTGTTAGTCCCCTGCGGCGTAGGAGAACCGCGGTCGCGGTGATCTGAGTGTACGGGATTTTATCCCGTATTCTTCTGACTTTTCATTTCTTCCTTTTTGGATCTGACCCTTTGGTTGCTCTTGACCCTTGAACACCTCAGTTGAGTGTTTTAATCCTTCCCTCTCTCTCTCTTTCTCTTCCCTTTCATTTTTCACGTTACTCTCTTCCTCTCTTCTCTGCTCCCCTCTCTTCCTCTCCCATGGTGATTCTCCTTCATCTTCCTCTTGCAAGGGAGAGCTGCTCCATTCCGAGCACAGGCTGAAGACTGCAGAATCGGGCTGCAGAGTAAGTCTTCTTTCCCTTCTCCTCCTCCTCTTCATCTTCTTCCTTCTTAGAGCCCTAATGGTGGAAGCCATGGATTCTTAAGTTCTTCCCTCCCTTGTGCTTGCATGTGTGTGGATCTAGTTTGGACGATGATTGATGATGATGATCGAGTGATGGACATCAATGGTGAGAAAGCAAGCTAGGAGACACCCTGCACAATGAAGAAAACTCGGCCGAATCGAACTTTTGGAGTTCGACCGCACCCGCGGCTGGACAGCATCGTGGGGGTGCCCTCTTGATAGGTGATGGAATCACTATTATTTATGATAGTTTTTAGAGTCTTTTTATTGCATTTGTGTCGGTTTATGCTACTAACCCCTTGGTCCAGAAGAAGAAGACTAAAAAGAATCTAAGGAAGGAGTTATAAGCACTTAGGATTGAAGATCGATCACGAAGCAAAGCTTCTGTGGCCTCACCGCCCCAGCGAAACCTAGCCACCGCCCCTGCGGGAGGCGACTTAAAGTGGAGCGCTCCCTGCGCCTTCACCAACGCCGGTCATGAAGTGAGTCACCACCCCTGCGCCACTCCTTGGCGCCCCTACGGTGACCTGCCTTTAAGAGACGAAGACCAGCTCCCCGGCGCCTCCCACTGCACCCATGCCTGCGCCTCAACATGGGAGTTGGAAGACGAAGAGGGTGTGTCACCGCCCCTGCGTTGACATAGGGACGCCCCGGCGGCTTGGCATCAGAAACATCAGGAAGTCGAAAGGTCAGTCGTTTGAATAACATTGAAGATCCGCCCCAGCAGAATTGTCTAGCCGCCCCTGCGGCCCTGAAGAAGATCAAGCGTTTTTGCCTTCACCGCCCCTACGGAGCTGAAGACCGGCTTAACGTCAGAAGCTTTACTCCGGCTGTTTACACCACCTTTATGGCACTAAAGGTGGCTGTTTTGGGCCGGCCATTTACTCCTATTTAGTGTCTTTTGTAGTATAAATAGTCCTTGGTTGATTGCTGGAATCATCCAACTTATCCATCTTGTTAGCAAACAAATTATCCACTTAGATTGTCTTGCTACCTTTGTAATGAGTTGCTAACTCCCTTGCTACATTGGGTTGGTTTGAAGCTGTATTGTTACTTTGGTTGTAAGTTCTTTTTAATATAAGTTTTCATTCAGTAATACTTTGTGTTTCCTTGATCTCCATTGTCTAATTGCATGTTTACTATTGCTTGAGATTGATCACCTTAGGTTCTAAAGTGCATGCAAACAACTAGAATTAATAGGTTCCGGGTTTGGGTCTTTAATCTAGTAGCAACTTTAAGTAATAACGAGTTGTAATTACTTAAAGAAAAAGCACACAAATATAAAGATAAGTTTAACGGTTTTAATCTTCTCTTTATATCCCTTAGTCTTTATTTGAAAGCTAACATGTTATTTGTTCTTGTAGGTTTACGGAACTTTAATAGGTTAAGTTGTGTTGATGCCGGTTGGCTCAACACATATGTATGATCGAGACGGGAGATTACTTAAAAACTTGTAAAAGGAATGCACCAAAGTAGCAATTGCATGCTTAGAATCAACCTAGTGTAGATTCATCCATTATTGTCTTACTTGTCGCATTAATCGTTTTCATAAGTTTTTGTGCATCAATTCAACCAACCCCCCCCTTTGTGTCACTTGTCATTATAATCGATAATTGCATCTAAAACACCTTAACTCTCTTGGGTTCGACCCTTACTTAATCACTATACTTGTTCTTAGTGCTAAGTCGGGATTTACTTTTGATTAGGTATAGACGACCATAGAAATACCTTCTGTCAAATTTTGGCGCCGTTGCCGGGGAGTTTTAATGTTTTATTGTTATTATTGATTTGAACCATTTTTATGGTTCAAACCCGTGCTACTAACTCCGCTTTGCTTCTTTTGATCCAGAAATTGAGAGGATGCACATCCGGCAACGAAGACAACAACAACTTCAACAAGAGATGGTTGACCGTACTCTTCGTCAACTTACGTGATAGCATGAATTATTGTCTATATTTTGGGGTTTGTTTGGACATTTTATCTTCAATAATCTGCATGTTTGTATGTATAATATGTGATTATATTACCATTTCATCTACCTTTGCGGGAATCGAGGTCTACACCTAGTTTTGTTGTAATCGTAGGTAAAATGGCACGTTTTATATCAAAAAGGAGCAAAAGGAGCTATGGAGTCATTGGAGCTACATTCAGGAACATAAGGAAACATCCAGGAAGCATAGCCATGGATTAAAGATTCACTTTGGACCAGATTTGACAGATTTCACATTCAGTTGTGACTCACCTCGGTTGACTACAGAGTCACCTCGACCGAGGTGATTCAGAGAAGTCGACTCGACCGAGGCGAACACCTGGGACGCGGCGAGAATATTTTATTCTTGGCTGAGATCTTTTATCTTTGGAAAGAGATCTTATATTTTTTTGGGCTTGGCTCCTGGAAGGAAGAAGATATGCTAGATCATATATTTTACCTATTTTTATGGGAAGAGATCTTTCTAAGATATCTTATCTTTGGAGAGTAATTTTCCTATAAAAAGAGTCGGATTTCCCACAAATCTGAGATCCTGCATACATCCGCTATCACCTCGCTTACACCTACTACACCGCAGCAGCCATACTCCAGTTGGGAGATTTGAAGAACCTTTTTGAAGGTTGAAGGAAGAAAGTCTATAGCTTTTATAGATTTTTGAAGGGTTTTTGTAAGATCATCTTAGATTCCCTTCCTTGTTGTTTTATCTTGTTGGATTTCTGTCCAAGGAACACTTGTGTTTCATAATTGATTCAGTTTTTGAAGCCTTTCTCTTAAGGTTTTCTTGTTCAATTATTCTCTTTCTTCCCATATACTTGATTAATACTTTCATGATGATGAGTGGCTAATCTCTTTGTGTGATTCTAGGGTGATTGGCTGAAGGTTGTGGGAAAAACAATGATAGAATGATCTTAATCACAGTAGGACCCTGAAAGTTCGAGTCTTTAACCTTAACCCTAAGCATCTCGCTCAGTCGATGAACATCTCGGTCGGGGTGGAATTCGTCTGATCGAGGTGACTTATCTGATCCAAAACTAAGAGTTAAGTGTTAGAGTTTGCCAAATCCTATTCTTATTACACCTTTCCTGGTTCAATGGAAGCCTAGGATGAGACTTACCCGGTAATTCCTTAGTTTGTTTACCCAAGATCATAAGTGTAGGTAATAAAGGTTTATCCTTTATTGGGGTTTGAGTGTGCTTTCATCCTATCTTTGTGAGTTAGCCCGAGACTTAACCGGTAAAGGTTGATTCTATTCCCTTAGATGGTGTGTTAGTTTGAGATTATAGTTCTTTATCTTAATTCCTTGAGACTTACCCGGTAATAGGAGTTACGGTTTTGGATTAGTGAGTAGTGAGACTTACCCGGTGATCTATTCCACTTTAGTAACACCTTTCCTATGCAAAAACCTCAGCTTTGTCCGCTTATCTTTAGATCTTGAGTTGGAACTACAACTAGATGCTTTAATCCCTAGAATTGCATATTTCCTTTATTGACTTTTATCATCCTTGATTGTTTGATTGCTTTGTGGTTAGTAATTGCTAAAGCTTACCGTTATCGACTTTGTTTCACTAAGTCCCTGTGATCGACCCTTGGAATTTCTTGCTTTTTACTACGATTGACCCGTACACTACGGGTTCGCATCCTTGTTTTAAGCTTACATCTAGGGTTATAAATTTAAAGCTTGCACACACCGTTTGGAGCGAACAAGTTTTTGGCGCCGTTGCCGGGGACTTGGTCTAGACCGAGCCGGTTACGGTTTGCTTTTGGGGCACTTGCCCCCGTGTCTACTAACCACTCTACTTGAGTGACTTTTGCAGGTTCTTTCTTAGGTTTATGCGAAGAACCCGCACTAGGAAGGAAATCGTTCCTTACGATCCCGAACCAGAAAAGAAATACAAACGACGCTTAAGAGAAGCAAAGATGGCCAACCAAGACAATCGCGATCTTGAGGCCGAATTGAAGGAGGCGGTAGAACAGCTACGCCTCAGTAGGGAAGAACTAAGGCAAGAGAAAGAGGAAACTCGCACCAGGACTGAAGCGATCGAAGCAGATATGGCAGCCTTACGAGACCAATATCAACTTCGACCGAGGGAAGACCCAGTTCCCGATGCTGGACCGATGCAGGTCCCAATCGCAGACCCTCGACCGAGGCAGGTCCCAGTACCTGACGCCCCGGCCGAGGTACTTCCACCTCGGATGCCAGTCCAAGGCGCTCTTTTTGCAGGAATCCCGCAAACCCTAGGTCAAAGGATTGACCCCAATCAACAACTGAGGCGTCCAGGAGTTAACCTAGGAGATCCGACGGACCATGACTACGAACTTCGACCGCAAGTTCTGTCAATGATTCGACAATGCCAGTTCGGAGGGCTAGAGAAGGAATCCCCACATCAACATCTTCAAAACTATGAGATCTTGATGGAGACCTTGAGACCCTCAAGGATTGAAAATAACAACTATAATCTAAGACCTTTTTACTTTTCTTTAAAAGATAGAGCTCTTACTTGGTATCAATCTCTTCCTCCAGGAAAAATTAGCACTTGGGAGGAGATGACTACGGAATTCTTGACTAAATTCTTTCCCCCCTCTAAGACCGCTGAAATGAGAGGGAAGATTAATGCATTCATTATGAAGGACAAGGAGAGCTTGTCCAAGTCATGGGAGAGGTTTAAAGACATTCTTTTGGATTGCCCACATCATGGGATTCCAAAGATAGATTTGTTGGAGATATACTTCAAAGGACTGGACGGAAGCACCCAGTTCAACCTCCAACTACTCTCCGCCGGTACCTTTATGGACATGGCGATTGACGAAGCTTGGGACTTTATCGAGAAGCAAGCTTTACATATGGAGAAATACACCCATCAAGGAGCTGAAGGTGGAGTTAAAAGAGTTAACTTTCAAGATACTCAGCCAAATAACAATCAACTCACGTCTTTGAAGAATGACGTGAAGCAATTGAAGGAACTCTTGGTTGCTCAAACCAAGAAGGAAGATCAAGGACAAAGGAATAACAACAATGGATACCGTAACAACAACAACGGTTCCCGGAACAACAACTACAACAACAATAGAGGGTCCAACAGCAATAATTGGAGGGCGAACAACCAAAATTCTGGTAACAATCATTCTAACTCCAATTCTAACGATTCCTCTAATCCTTTCCTCTCTTCCCCTTCTTCTTCTACTCCATTAAAGAGCCAGGGGCAAGGATCAAGTTCGTCTCAGCCGGAAAAGAAAGACGCAGTGCTAGAGGTCATCTTGATCAAGCTTAGTGCTATGGAGACTTCTATGACTTCATTTTCGAAGGCCCAAAAGGCCTTTGAACAACAACTTGCTAGTAGGGCGAATGAAGCGCCAAGAGATCCAGGGAAGCTTCCAGCAAGGACGGAAAGCAACCCTAAGGGCCAGATTATGGCCATAACTACGAGGAGTGGGCTGAAAACTGCAGATCCAGTGCCTCGGTCGGTGCCAGTACCGATGAAGACCACCTCGGTCCAGGTGCAGTCGAAGAACACTTCGGCCGAGATGCCAACCGAGGTGAAGCCACAGAAAATGGAGGGGAAAACTGAAGTTTATGTTCCACCTCCTGCATACAAACCACCACTTCCATTCCCCCAGTCAAGGGCCAGAGCACATCTAGACAAGTACTTTGGTAAGTTCCTTGACTTGATGCATAAACTGCACATTAACATTCCTTTCCTTGATGCTATTCTAGGGATGCCCGCATATGGGAAGTTCTTGAAAGAGATCTTATCAAGGAAGAGGAAACTGGAAGACTTTGGTGAAGTAAGGATGACATCTAAATCCTCGGAGCTTATTCAAATCATGAAGGAGAAGATGCCACCTAAGTTGAGAGATCCCGGCTCATTTTGCATTCCCATTCAAGTTGGGGATGTCACTTGTGAAGCCTTATGCGATCTAGGAGCCAGCGTGAGCATCATTCCGCTGGAGTTATGTGTGAAGATCGGACTTGGAGAGCCCAAGCCGGTCAAGATTCGATTGTACATGGCGGACCGCTCCATTACCCATCCCGTGGGCATTTTGGAAGACGTTCCGGTCAAGTTAGGTAACTTCTATTTACCAATAGACTTTGTTGTACTTGACATTCCCGCAGATTATCATGTTCCTATTATTCTCGGGAGGCCATTTCTAGCACCTTCGGGTTGCAACGTGGATTGTAAGAACACCAAGTTGAAATTCAACATTGGTGGAGATGAAGTGGAGTTCGCATTACTTGCGGCCATGAAAGGGGAGCAACTAAGCGATGATATCTTCAACATCTATGATGAAGAAGAATCAAGGGAATTGGTGAGCTCTATCCTTATTAACGATCCACTTGAACGAGTTATTAGTTTCAGTTTAATGGAGGAAGGTATAGATGATTCTTGTGATGCAGATATACGGAGCTTAAAAGCACTGGAAGAAGATCCAGGAGCTAAAATTGAGAAGCTAATCCAGGAGACGAAGATCTCCAGTTTCGGTTCCAGTTACAGTACCTCGACCGAGGCACTTTCTGGACTGAGCGAGGCGACCGAAGAACATCTCGGTCAACACCTCTGCGCCTCGACCGAGGTCGAAGGCGAGACGATCTCAACTGAGACTTCCGAAAGTCCAGTTTCTGGATCTACTCCACTGGAAGGAGGAAGCCAGGATTCCCCTCAGAAAGCACCCCCAGTTGCGGAGCTTAAACAACTCCCAAATCACTTAAGGTATGTCTTTCTTGGACCGGATTCCATTTATCCCGTTATTGTTAGCGCTTCCCTCTCCGAATCTGAATTGTCTAAACTAATGCATGTCCTGAGAAAGCATCAAAAGGCTTTGGGTTATACTATAGATGATCTTATTGGTATTAAGCCTTCTTTCTGCATGCATAGAATTCTAATGGAGGATGATCATAAGACTTCACGGGAACCTCAAAGACGGTTAAATCCGATCATGAAAGAGGTTGTGAAGAAGGAAATTCTTAAGTTGTTGGATGCAGGTATCATATATCCTATCTCGGACAACAAATGGGTTAGCCCGGTGCATGTAGTTCCGAAGAAAGGAGGGATGACCGTTGTGACGAATAAGAACAACGAGTTGATCCCAACCAGGACCGTCACGGGCTGGAGGGTTTGCATTGATTATAGGAAGCTGAACACGACCACTCGAAAGGACCATTTTCTACTTCCCTTCATTGATCAGATGCTCGAACGGTTGGCCCAGCATTCACACTTTTGCTACTTAGACGGCTATAGTGGATTCTTCCAGATTCCTATCCATCCGGATGATCAGGAGAAGACCACTTTCACTTGTCCATGGGGGACATTTGCTTATAGGAGGATGCCATTTGGATTGTGCAATGCACCCGCTACCTTCCAGCGATGCATGATGGCTATCTTTTCCGAGTACATAGAGGAGATCATGGAGGTATTTATGGATGATTTTTCAATATATGGTTCCTCTTTTAATGATTGCCTATCTAACCTTTCTCTAGTGCTACAACGATGTGAAGACACTAATCTTGTTTTGAATTGGGAGAAGTGTCATTTTATGGTTAATGAAGGCATTGTGCTAGGACACCTCGTTTCTAATCGAGGCATTGAGGTCGATCGCGCTAAGATCGAGACTATTGAGAAACTCCCTCCCCCTTGTTCTGTTAAAGGTGTGAGGAGTTTTATCGGGCATGCAGGTTTCTACAGGAGATTCATCAAGGACTTCTCCAAGATTTATAAACCACTAACTAACCTCTTGAATAAAGACGTTGTTTTTGAGTTTTCGCAGGAGTGTCTTGATGCTTTTTACAGGATTAAGGAAGTGTTGATCTCCGCTCCCATTATCCAACCTCCGGATTGGACCTTGCCCTTTGAGATCATGTGTGATGCTAGTGATGTAGCCGTAGGAGCGGTGCTTGGACATAAGAAGGATGGCCGGACCACCGCCATTTATTATGCTAGAAAGACGCTAGATGTAGCCCAGCGCAACTACGCTACCACCGAAAAGGAGTTATTGGCGGTTGTGTATGCTTTCGAGAAGTTTCGTTCTTACTTAGTAGGGGCGAAAGTCATTGTCTACACCGACCACGCAGCCATCCGTTACTTGCTTGCTAAGAAAGATGCCAAGCCACGCCTTATTCGATGGATTCTCTTGCTTCAAGAGCTTGACTTAGAGATCCGCGATAAGAAGGGATCCGAAAATTTTGTTGCGGATCACCTCAGCCGGCTACCTGCATCTTCACGCGAGAAGGACGACCCACCCATAGACGATTCATTCCCCGATGAGCACTTACACTTGTTGGAGCGCTTGATAGACTTACTTACTTCACCCCACGATGGAGGTGAAGTATGGGGTGAGGGCACCTCCCATCACGTTTGAGAGATGTCATATGGTCCAGCTAGCAACCTTAAACCAAGCGCTTCTTGGAAGGCAACAGGTGACATCTAAGGAAGGAGTACAAACCAGGAGCATAACTGGAAGAACAGAAGTTCGAGAATTTGAGAAGACGGAGTTTGACTGAGGCACATCTCGGTTGCTGTCAAAGCACTTCGACCGAGATGATTCTTGAGCAACCGAGGCGACTAAGGTTTCTGAAGAACCACCTCGGTCCGTACCACCTCGGTCCAGTCGAGACCACCTCGACCGAGGTGACAGCAGTTCCAGAAAGGGTAAAAAAGGGGGATTGAATTTCTCTCTCTTCTTTTTACCTCTCCTCGACCGCGGCAGCTCCCTCGCCTCGTTTCGCCTTCTTCGATCGTTTTCAACGATTCTTGCTTCCAAATTGCAAAGAAAGGATAGAGGATCCCAATGCAAGTGTCAATCTGCGAGAAAAACGAACCGAATCGACCGAATCGGGGTAAACATCGAAAAAACCCTAATCTCGTTCTCCTCACTGTTTTGCTTCGAATTGGGCTTTGGTTGTCCTTGCATTTGCTGAGAAACAGATTAAGTACCCCATAGGAACCAGTTGTAGTGATTTTAGGGGAAAAGAACTGGATTTTTGAGAGATTCGATCGCGCAGTTTTTTCGCCTCGGTCTAGTCGTTCTGTGCCTCGGCCGAGGTGTTCTTGAGTTGTGTCAGGCCGACCGAGGTGATCTGACAGAGTGCTTTAGAGATGAGTTCAGATAGACAGCTTGTCCTTAGGGATAGATCCTCCCCTTCCCCTTCTTCTTCTTCCTCTAGACCATATAGACCGGTGATCCACGAGAGACACCAGGTCGATTATGACCGTATTGCAGCCCGTCCAGTGATTGCACCACGCTTCCTGGACGTTTCGGCTTTTGATTGTCTCCATGTGGATGGAGACCTTAGACGGATGATATCGATGGTAGGGCTAGATCAGTTTACTGAGATCCGTGCACCTGCCTATTTAGAGCCTACCTTGGAGTTTGTCAGCTCCTTCACCTACCTCCCCACAGAGCGAGCTGTGAAGTACCGGTTGATGAACCGGCACTTCTTAGTTCCTTTAGAGCACTGGAGAGATATTTTTGATTTCCCGGCCCCGATCGCTGTTGATTTTCCTTCCCGGACTGTAGCTAGGGAGCTTTGGGGTCAGATTGCTCACGTAGTTGAGCACGCAGACAGATGGCGCCCTGGAGACTCCAGGGAGCGCATCATATTTCACCTAGTCTTTAGGTTGGACCACCGTATTTTCAGTGAGACTCTTCTGGCGCGTATTGAGACGCCCCAGAAGGTCCAACAGGGGGAGCTTTTCAGCCTTTACTGCATGGTGACTGGAAGGATCCTAGACTTTGGCTTGATGTTGGCAGAGGACCTGCACAAGATCAAGGACAAGGCGAAGGGGGATATCTGCTGCGGAGGCCTTGTGACCCACATTGCTAGCTATCAGGATATGGATCTCAGCGCTTGTACTATGGTGGCGGCTGCCAAGCCGATAGGACTTCAGGAGATGATCACTCGGTAGATTCTGGTTCCCCGAGGACTCACTACACCATATGTAGTCATGCCATGGGAGCCGACTACACCACAGGGGATCAGATGGTCACCCCAGTTCTCTGTCTATGACCCTCACTACTGGCATACTGCTTGGATTCCATTGATGGAGGATGCTAGAGAGGCAGCAGCTACACCAGCTGAGGAGGATGAGGTAGAGGAGGAGACAGCTGATGACGATGACAGGGATGGTGGAGTTCCTATGGATACAAGGACGGATACTATTGGGACGAGTGCGCCGGTTATTGACATTGATGATGATGATACTGAGCCTGCACCAGCCACATCACCAGTGAGACCTGCTAGGCGTAGGGTACGCCGACACAGAGATTCAGAGGCTCACCGTCGGATTGATGATCTGACGGATCAGATGATCGATTCTTATGTTGCCCTATCACTGGATATCCGCGAGATGCAGGAGAGACAGCATTACCAACACATGATGGCTCAGATTCAGTTTCAGCACATCATAGGTTACCCGTTCGACCCATCTCAGTATCCATATGTGCCACCACCACCACCACCGAATCGTGACTATTGAGAGCTGCAGGATTTTCTTTCTTATTTATTATGCAGCTCAGCTTTATGTCCGGTGAGTATTTTATTTCCTTAGACTTATTTTGACCCACTGGGACAGTGTGTCCCAAGTATAGGGTGTTTATGTATTTTATCGACTTATGTGATGTATGACTCTACATTATCGGATATTTATGCTTATTTTGCTTCTATGGAATTTTATCTGAGATTACATGCATGCATACAGGTTATTTGATTGAGAAAAACGTCGAAACTGGACAAAAAAAATAAAAATAAAAATAAAAATTGACCTCGACCGGGGCAGTTCTGGCCGAACGAGGTACTTCACCTCGGTTGACCTAAGAACACCTCGACCGAGGTGGTTTAACTGAGAGTTTTCGAAACGTTTTGTGCTTCTTATCTGGATATGATCTCAGTGAAGATCATGTTTGCTGACTGGTTTTGAAATCTTTATATGTTTGAAAGGTTTTATAATATGTTTAAGTTGCTAAATGCTTTGTTTGAAACTTTTGGCATGTCTAATACTTTGTTTTTATCCAAATTATGTTGAATTTGAAGGTTGACACCACGTTATGAGTTCTCTCACTTTCTTCCTGGAAGGACCAAGGCAATTCATTCTTCTCTCTTCTTCTTCTTGATCATGCTTAGCCCCTCATATACATTTTTGCCTCCCTTTACCTATCCGGGAATTTGGAAGCAAGCAAAGTGGTGAAAGCAAGTGAAGTTAAAGTTGAGAAGTTCGCTGGAAGTGAAAGTGTTAGAAATAAATAAATAGGTTTGGGGAAGTCAATCATGATGATGAGTAACTCGGCACCATTCACATAGCCGGGTGTTTGTGTCTTGCCAAAGTCGGATTGAGCGATATTCCTAACGGGTCATGGTATGTGCATCAAGGGTTTGATGCATCTCAAGAAATTGATGATTGCTGATTTCCAAGGCTTCGGTTATTGTGCACCTCTGTCCATGCATCCCAAAAAGTAAAGTAAAAGAAAAAGTGTGAAATAAGCAAAGCTTATTGGTGGAAGATGTTGAAAGTCAAAGTGAAAGTGAAGTATATCCTTTTTCCGGATTCTAGCACCACATTACCTTACATACATCCCTACCCTACACGTTTCTTGACCTTTCTTTTGGGAAGCCCTTGAGACCTCGAGCTTGTTGATTGACTTAGTGGTTTAAACTGGATTATGCATGATTAATTTCGATAATTACGACTTATTATGCATTCTATGATTATATGCAAAGATGAACAACTTTCTTATATTTATAAAATGTTTTGATCATATTTTGATTTTAAATTCCATGAAGTATTCTCTTAGAGTGATCTATGATTATAGCACACCATAAAAATGTTTTTGAAAGACTTTATCATTGACTTATAATCCATTCTATCTTTCCTTTTATATGCGGAACTTGCTTGGGGACAAGTAAGGGCTAAGTATGGGGTATTTTGATAGCATGAATTATAGTCTATATTTTGGGGTTTGTTTGGACGTTTTATCTTCAATAATCTGCATGTTTGTATGTATAATATGTGATTATATTACCATTTCATCTACCTTTGCGGGAATCGAGGTCTACACCTAGTTTTGTTGTAATCGTAGGTAAAATGGCACGTTTTACATCAAAAAGGAGCAAAAGGAGCTATGGAGTCATTGGAGCTACATTCAGGAACATAAGGAAACATCCAGGAAGCATAGCCATGGATTAAAGATTCACTTTGGACCACATTTGAGAGATTTCACATTCAGTTGTGACTCACCTCGGTTGACTACAGAGTCACCTCGACCGAGGTGATCCAGAGAAGTCGACTCGACCGAGGCGAACACCTGGGACGCGGCGAGAATATTTTATTCTTGGCTGAGATCTTTTATCTTTGGAAAGAGATCTTATATTTTTTTGGGCTTGGCTCCTGGAAGGAAGAAGATATGCTAGATCATATATTTTACCTATTTTTATGGGAAGAGATCTTTCTAAGATATCTTATCTTTGGAGAGTAATTTTCCTATAAAAAGAGTCGGATTTCCCACAAATCTGAGATCCTGCATACATCCGCTATCACCTCGCTTACACCTACTACACCGCAGCAGCCATACTCCATTTGGGAGATTTGAAGAACCTTTTTGAAGGTTGAAGGAAGAAAGTCTATAGCTTTTATAGCTTTTTGAAGGGTTTTTGTAAGATCATCTTAGATTCTCTTCCTTGTTGTTTTGTCTTGTTGGATTTCTATCCAAGGAACGCTTGCGTTTCATAATTGATTCAGTTATTGAAGCCTTTCTCTTAAGGTTTTCTTGTTCAATTATTCTCTTTCTTCCCATATACTTGATTAATACTTTCATGATGATGAGTGGCTAATCTCTTTGTGAGATTCTAGGGTGATTGGCTAAAGGTTGTGGGAAAAACAATGATAGAATGATCTTAATCACAGTAGAACCCTGAAAGTTCGAGTCTTTAACCTTAACCCTAAGCATCTCGCTCAGTCGATGAACATCTCGGCCGGGGTGGAATTCGTCTGACCGAGGTGACTTATCTGATCCGAAACTAAGAGTTAAGTGTTAGAGTTTGCCAAATCCTATTCTTATTACACCTTTCCTGGTTCAATGCAAGCCTAGGATGAGACTTACCCGGTAATTCCTTAGTTTGTTTACCCAAGATCATAAGTGTAGGTAATAAAGGTTTATCCTTTATTGGGGTTTGAGTGTGCTTTCATCCTATCTTTGTGAGTTAGCCCGAGACTTACCCGGTAAAGGTTGATTCTATTCCCTTAGATGGTGTGTTAGTTTGAGGTTATAGTTCTTTATCTTAATTCCTTGAGACTTACCCGGTAATAGGAGTTACGGTTTTGGATTAGTGAGTAGTGAGACTTACCCGGTGATCTATTCCACTTTAGTAACACCTTCCCTATGCAAAAACCTCAGCTTTGTCCGCTTATCTTTAGATCTTGAGTTGGAACCACAACTAGATGCTTTAATCCCTAGAATTGCATATTTCCTTTATTGACTTTTATCATCCTTGATTGTTTGATTGCTTTGTGGTTAGTAATTGCTAAAGCTTACCGTTATCGACTTTGTTTCACTAAGTCCTTGTGATCGACCCCTGGAATTTCTTGCTTTTTACTACGATTGACCCGTACACTGCGGGTTCGCATCCTTGTTTTAAGCTTACATCTAGGGTTATAAATTTAAAGCTTGACACACCGTTTGGAGCGAACATTACGCAACCCACCTTGGCTCAAAACCCTCTTGCGGTCACTATACCGATATTAGGGGAAGGAGTCAACTTTGAGCTCAAGCCGGACCTCATCCATTTGCTCCCATCCTTCCATGGGCTAAGTGATGAAGACCCCATCAAGCACCTTGGAAGTTCCATACCGTGTGTATGAGCATGAAGCCGGCCAACATTACCGAAGAACAAATCAAAATTAGGGCATTCGGATTCACACTCAAAGATTCCGCGGATGATTGGTATTACCACCTTCCATCCGGGAGTATTGACATTTGGGAGAACCTTCACAAGGCGTTTTTGGAGAAATACTTTCCAGCTAAGAAGGCCAATAGCTTGAAGAAAGCTATAAGCAACATCGAGCAAGAGGCAAATGAAACTCTCTACGAGTACTTCGAGAGGTTTGCAAGCCTCCGATCCAGCTGTCCTTTTCACGGATATTAAACTCAAGATCTAGTCTTGTACTTGTGCAATGGCTTGCTAGAAAATGAAAGGAGGATCGTCGATGCTGCTTGCGGAGGTAATATTCTTAACTCTACTCCTGACCTTACTTTGCAAAAGATACAGGAACTAGCGGAAGGTACTCGGAACTTTGGAAGGACCCCGGCTAAGAAAGGAGTTCATGCTGTGAGTTCCGGGAAGAGCGAGATTTCCACTGAGCTCGCGGAGTTGAAGGAAATGGTGAAGAGACTATCACTTATGGGAATGCCACAACAGCTCAAAGTTTGTGGAGTTTGTGCTGACCCACACCATCCAACAGACATGTGTCCACAAGTCCAGGATGACGATGCTGAGGTAAACGCATTGGGTTATGGACAACCACAGCAGCAAAGGCCTAGGAACGATCCCTATGCACAGAATTTCATGTCAAACTGGCGTGACCAACAGAATTTTGGTTGGAGGGATCAAAAAACCAACAACAGCAACCCCGTCAAGGTAAGTATCAAACAATTGAAGATATGTTGCAGGTTTTGACTAAACACTTTGCTACTCATGTCCAAACAACAGAATCTAGCATCAAGAACCTTGAAAAACAGGTTAGTCAAATGGCGGAAGCCATTACAAGAATTGAAACTAGGGCTTTCGGAGGATTACCTTCTCAAATGGTTATAAACCCAAAGTTGATATTGGAGGAGGCTAAATCATAGAGGAAGAGTCCCTACGTCGAGCCAACGACGTAAAACAAAGGCGCTGCTCGGGAGGCAACCCGAAGGAATAAGGAGAGGAGCTTCTGTCAAGAAAACCGCCCCTACGGCTCTGAGTCTCCGCCCCTGGGGTGACACCCATGGCCAGCGCCGCCCCCGGCGCTGGGCCAACGTCTGCTCACGTTGGCCACCGCCCCCGCGGTGACACCCGACGCCCCTGCGGCAGCCACCCTTGACACGCATCCTCAGCCCCGCCCCCGGCGCGGAGGCTGCGTACCCCCTCTTCCTTGTCACCGCCCCCGCGTTGACAAGCGCCGCCCCTGCGGTGCTGTTAAGGAAATAAAAAAAATACACTTACCAAAAATAACCTACATCTACCGCCCTCTTTACTCCCTCTCCTTTCATCCTCCAAAAACCTAGCCGACTCGCCTCCCACGCCCTCGCGCCCTTTGGAAGATCTCACACCACCCTGTCCAAACGCTGTTGTGCCACCTCCGGCAACTTAGTGTCGCCGCCCCCTTTACGACACCAACCCTCTCACCACCTCAACACTCTCACTATCAAAACTCCACTGCCCCGCCTCCGGCGACGTCTACAATAGGAAAGAAGACGCCGGAAAAGCCCCATCGCCACCACCTTCGCCGAACGCCCAAAATTACCTTCTGCTCTTCGCCCGCCCCTGCTTCTGCAAGCTCCCGCCCCTGCGTCGTGCCGCCCCTGCGCCTGTTGCAGCCTCCCCTGCGGAAAATACAACAGAGGGTTCGTTTCTTACTTAATTTTCTGAAATTTCTAATTCCTTTGATTGTTCAAACTGCAAGAGATGGAGAATCAAAAGAAGTATAAGTTTTCAGAAGCCGAGACGATGCGGTATAGGATTGCAAAAAGTCGGAATGTGTATGCAACCCGATTTCTGGACGTTCCTACTTTGGTCAATTGGGTTTGTTGGAGAGCATGCAGGAACTTCTCAACAACGCTGGGTCGGGGATTTTCAGATAACAACCGCCCCAACATACCCCGAGCTCAGCCGCCAGTTCATTGCCACCTTCAAAATGGAAACGGTGGACCATGAGTGTGTTGGACTTACATTCAAGTTCAACAAAAGGAAGTACACATTGGACTACACCCAGCTGCAAGAGGCATTAGGGGTGACTATAGCCGCTTCCAACAACTGGTGGGAACCTATTTCGACACCTAATTTGATGGAGTTTTGGCAGGCCGCCACCAGTCCGAGTTTCATGCAGGGGGTGAGTACTCCAACAAATTCACTCACCCCTGTTTGAGGCTCATCTCGAAGGTATTCATGAGTGTCTTTTGTGGACACAAGGAGGAGAATAAGGTTGCTCTTAAGGACATTCCACTGCTATATGTCTGCCTCTCCACAAACGACTGGGTACCGCATTGGCCATACCTCTTCCTTACCGCTTTGAAGCGGATTAGGAAGAATGAGCCACGAGATATCGTGGGAGGAGGGATCATCTCCTTGTTGGCTGCACGGGTGATGGATCTTTCTACCCTGGAGGACGGATTAGAAGCCCCACTTTATACAGAGGGTATGTTGAGGAGGTGCAGGCTCCTCAGGTGAGACGAAGAGCACCGCTTTTGGCTCTCGTTAGCAGATGGGAGTCACATCACCTACCTCCCCCGACGACTTCCATTGGGAGACGAGCTCTCCTATTTGTATGTACCGGCTGACCTAGTTCCTCCGAGACAACCTCAGGCGGATATTGTTGGGAGATATGCAGCCGGCTCCAGCCGAGCCCCTACCACTGATGAGGAGATGCCGACGGCAGCACACGATAGTCAGGCCATGGAGAGTCTACAGGCTCAGATGGCGGCCTTGACTACACAGCACCAGGGATGGCAAACCGAGTACTAGCGGTCCATGCTTGAGCAGCAGCAGGCGTGGCAGTCCAGTTTCGCCTCCTCCATGACCACTCACTTTGACCACCGTCAGGATGCTTGCCAAGCGGCTCATCAACAGCAGTTGGAGACTCAACAGCTAGCCTGGCAAGCTAGCTACGAGACATCATTCAAAGAGAGGATGGAGGCTCAGGAGGACCGTATCGACACGCTCCACTGCCGGCAGGAGCACTTCTTTTGCCATTTTCCTTACCCACCGGAGGAGGGTCCTAGTGGTCCATCTGGACCACCCCACTAATGGGTACATTTCTCTTCCCTTCTCCCACATTTAACTTTGCCTCATTCCACTTTAAAGACAAAGTGTACTTCAAGTATGGGGGGAGGTATATATCATTGCTTGTACAGTTCATTTGAGTTTATTTGATTTGTTTTTCATCTTTGAATTTAGTTTAAAATTCACAAAAAAAAAAGAAAAAAGAAAAGGCCAAAGAAATCAAAAAAAGGCATGAAAATCCTTGGATAAACCGAAAACCCGAAAGGGCGGTTTAGGCAAAAAAGAAGGTAGTACGACCAACCTTAAGTTGGTGCAAAATTAAACTTGAGGGATGTGAGTTCAAGTGAGAAAAGAAGAAGAGTGACAAGGTGTAAACCCGAAAGGGTGCCTTGGCAAAATGAGGGATACCGAGTGTAGGTTTCCCTTCCGGCGTTTTGGCGACATAAGAAGGAGAGTCATAAGGAGGTTGTCCGGGTAGGCCACTCTTGGAGCAATAAGGGTGGTAGTTTCTCCCTTTTTTCTCACATTTCCTCTCTTTTCCTTCTTTCCTTCTTAGCTTTTCACTTGTTTTCATTGTCTTTTCTTGCTTACCCATGCTTCCTGAGCCCTTTGAGTCTAGTTGTTGTCATTTGTTTTACTCGGGACGAATAAAAGGTCTAAGTATGGGGGAGTTTGATAGGTGATGGAATCACTATATTTAGGATAGTTTTTAGAGTCTTTATATTGCATTTGTGTCGGTTTATGCTACTAACCCCTTGGTCCAGAAGAAGAAGACTAAAAGAAGCTAAGGAAGGAGTTATAAGCACTTAGGAGTGAAGATCGATCACGAAGCAAAGCTTCTGTTGCCTCACCGCCCCAGCGGAACCTTGCCACCGCCCCTACGGGGGACGACTTACACCGGTGCGCTCCCTGCGCCTTCACCAACGCCGGTCATGAAGTCAGTCACCGCCCCTGCGCCACTCCTTGGCGCCCCTGCGGTGACCTGCCCTGAAGAGACGAAGACCATCTCCCCGGCGCCTCCCACTGCGCCCATGCCTGCGCCTCAACATGGGAGCTGGAAGACGAAGAGGTTGTGTCACCGCCCCTGCGTTGACATAGGGACGCCCCGGTGGCTTGGCATCAGAAACATCAGGAAGTCGAAAGGTCAGACGTTTGAAGAGTATTGAAGATCCGCCCCAGCGGAGTTGCCTAGCCGCCCCTGTGGCCTTGAAGAAGATCAAGCGTTTTTGCCTTCACCGCCCCTGTGGAGCTGAAGACCGCCCCTGCAGCTTAACGTCAGAAGCTTTACTCCGGCTGTTTACACCACCTTTATGGCATTAAAGGTGGCTGTTTTGGGCCGGCCATTTACTCCTATTTAGTGTATTTTGTAGTATAAATAGTCCTTGGTTGATTGCTAGAATCATCCAACTTATCCATCTTGTTAGCCAACAAATTATTCACTTAGATTGTCTTGCTACCTTTGTAATGAGTTACTAACTCCCTTGCTACATTGTGTTGGTTTGAAGCTGCATTGTTACTTTGGTTGTAAGTTCTTTTTAATATAAGTTTTCATTCAGTAATACTTTGTGTTTCCTTGATCTCCATTGTCTAATTGCATGTTTACTATTGCTTGAGATTGATCACCTTAGGTTCTAAAGTGCATGCAAACAACTAGGATTAATAGGTTCCGGGTTTGGGTCTTTAATCTAGTAGCAACTTTAAGTAATAACGAGTTGTAATTACTTAAAGAAAAAGCACACAAATATAAAGATAAGTTTAACGGTTTTAATCTTCTCTTTATATCCCTTAGTCTTTATTTGAAAGCTAACTTGTTATTTGTTCTTGTAGGTTTACGGAACGCTAACTTGTTAAGTTGTGTTGATGCCGGTTGGTTGAACAAATATATATGATCGAGACGGGAGATTACTTGAAAACTTGTAAAAGGAACTCACCAAAGTAGCAATTGCATGCTTAGAATCAACCTAGTGTAGATTCATCCACCAATTGTCTTACTCGTCGCATTAATCGTTTTCATAAGTTTTTGTGTGCATCAAATCAACCAAACCCCCCCCCCCCCTTTGTTACTTGTCACTATAATCGATAATCGCATCTAAAACACCTTAACTCTCTTGGGTTCGACCCTTACTTAATCACTATACTTGTTCTTAGTGCTAAGTCGGGATTTACTTTTGATTGGGTATAGACGACCATAGAAATACCTTCGGTAACCTCTGCACCAGTGCCACAGGTGCGGCTAGCCTGATCCGTAGGGGAGGCTACTATGCCGTAGGGGAGGCTCCTGTGGGCCGCATGGGCTGCTCCTACACACCTTCAGCCGCCGGTGCAGCCTTCTGCTCCTCTCCGCGGCTGCATTTCCTTGTTCCATGACCGCGTTCCTACCGTAGTGAGTACCCCTTCCTTGATCTTGTGTTTGCCTCTTATCATAGTGTGTTTATATGATATAATCATGCTAGGTTGAATCTAGCATAATCTTGTAGAATGCCAAGTAGTAACTTGGAACCTTAAGTGAGTGTTGAGGATCTTAGTATGTTCTAAGGCTTGTTGTTTGTAGAATCTTGGGATGGTTATATTGTTGTGAGTGTATGGGTGTTCTTGTGAGGCTTGAGGTTGTGGAGTCTAGGACGAGAGTATCCTAGCATATGTTATGATAGTTGTGATATTGTGAGTTCCTGTGGACTAGGAGTGATATTGTGAGCTGGTATGATCATACGAGATCATTTGGACTAGAAGTCTAAGGACTTCTACCATGTGAGAGAGATGATAATTGTGTGTCTTGTTGTGATCAGGCGTTGAATATCTTCCTACGGGAAGCGAGAGCGATATTGTCCGTTTAGCTTTGAGACAAGATCTTCCTTGTATTAGTGATAGATGATCGAATCACTATCATTTAGGTTAGTTTTTAGCGTCTTTCTATTGTATTTGAGTCAGTTTGTGTTGCTAACATCTTAATCCAGAAGAAGAAGTCTAAAAGAAGCAAAACAGATGTTAGAAGCACTTGGAGTTAAAGATCATTCACGAAGACAAGCATCTGTTGCCACACTGCCCCTGCGGGTGACACTGCACTCCGGAACGCAGCCTGCGCCTTCTCCAGCATCCGGAACGAAGCAAGTCACCGCCCCTGCGGCCACCTATGGACGCCTCTGCGGTGACTCACTTTGAAGAAGCGAAGCCGGCGCCCCCTACGTCTCTGCCTGTGGACCAACCTGCAGATCTGTGAAGCCGAAGAGCCAGTGTCACCGCCCCTACTGTGACAATGGGCCGCCCTTGCGGCTTGACATCAGAAGCGACAGAAAGATGAAGAGTCCTTCCCCTATTGCCCTCCTAGACGACTTTCACATGTCCATTTGGCACTTTTGCATACTGCAGAATGCCATTTGGACTTTGCAATGCTCCCGGCACCTTCCAACGGTGCATGATTAGTATTTTTTTTGAATACACATAGAACTCTATTGAAATTTTTATGGACGATTTCACCATCCATGGAAATAGTTTTGATGCATGCTTAGGACATTTAAAACTTGTTCTTGAAAAATAGGTAGAAACTAATTTAGTTCTTAATTCTGAAAAATGTCATTTCATGGTTGAACAAGAAATTGTGTTAGGACATGTGACATCTTCAAAAGGGATAGAAGCAGATAAGGCAAAAGTTGATGTTATTCAAAGTATACCTTACCCTACTAATGTGCGTGAAATCCGTACTTTCCTAGGTCATGCAGGCTTTTATCGGCGGTTCATCAAAGACTTTTCAAAGATCTCAGCGCCGTTGCGTGAGTTACTTAAGAAGGACGCCACTTTCATAGTGGATGAAGATTGCAAGAAGGCATTTGACACTTTGAAGGCATGCCTCACTAGTGCACCGATCATCCGGTCTCCGGATCGGGAGAAGCCATTTGAGATTATGTGTGATGCCAGCGATTATGCTGTAGGAGTTGTCCTAGGACAGAAGAACGGAAGAGCATCACAGTCATCCATTATGCATACATGACGCTTAATGGAGCTCAAAGAAACTACTCCACCACTGAGAAGAAGATGTTAGCGGTGGTGTTTGCACTAGAGAAGTTCAGACAGTACCTCCTTGGAGTAAAGGTAATCGTATTCACTGACCATACAGCTCTTAGGAATCTCATGGCAAAGAAGGAAGCAAAGCCAAGGTTGATTCGGTGGGTGCTTCTTCTAAGCGAGTTTAACTTGGAGATACGGGACAAGAAGGGGGCTGAGAACCTTGTGGCCTATCACTTAAGCAGGCTGGTGAAGGAGGAGGAAGTTCCAACCAACGGAAGAGCCATACTTGGAAGCTTTCTAGACGGCACCTTCTACACAACTCTCTGTTGTGTAACCGCCCCTGCGAAACTAGAACGCTGCCCCTGCACACAGCCGCCCTTGCGGATTGAGCTAAGCGCCCCTACGCCTCTTGCGCCCCTGCGTAATGCTTTGGCCACCCCTGCGGATTACACGACAAAGGTTCTGTTTAAACTTCAATCTTGTAAACCTTGGTTTGCTGACAATGTAAATTTTCTTGTTGGGGGTGAGTACCCTCCAAACTTCACCAAGGCACAGCGGGAGAAGGTGAGGGCCGAAGCAAGACACTACGTTTGGGACGATCCATACCTTTGGAAGCATTGTAGGGATCTAGTAATACGTTGTTGCATCCCGGAAAATGAGGTACAATCTGTCCTTACATTTTGTCATTCTGAAGCATGTGGGGGGCATTTTGGGGCCAACAAAATAGCTAGGAAAGTTTTAGATGGGGATTCTTTTGGCCACACATCTTTAGAGACGCTTTTGCATTTTGTAAGGTGTGTGATAGGTGCCAAAGAGTAGGTAACATCTCTAGGAGAAATGAAATGCCTCAATCTTCTCTTATATTTTACAAAATCTTTGATGTTTGGGGGATATATTTCATGGGTCCTTTTCCTACTTCTTTTGGACATACTTATATATTACTTGCAGTCGACTATGTTTCCAAGTGTGTGGAAGCAAAGACCACCAAAACTGATGATTTTAAAGTGGTTGCAACGTTTCTTAAGGACAACATTTTTGCAAGGTTCGGCATCCCGAAGGCTTTGATAAGCGATAGGGGAACCCACTTTTGCAACAACACAATCACCGCTCTCCTTCAGAAGTACCACATCCACCAAAGAGTGTCAATAGCCTACCACCCGCAAACAAACGGTCAAGCGGAAGTGTCAAACCGGGAAATCAAAACCATCCTTGAAAAGACGGTTTACCCCGGAAGGAAAGATAGGAGCTTGAGGTTCAATGACGCTCTATGGGCATACCGGACATCATACAAGACTCCTATAGGGATGTCTCTATTCCGGCTTGTGTTCGGAAAGGCTTGCCACCTTCCAGTGGAGCTAGAACACAAGACATGGTGGGCGGTGAAAAAGTGCAACATGAAGCTGGTTGAGGTAAGGGAGTTCCGGAAGCTTCACTTGCAAGAGCTGGAGGAGTTAAGGCTCGATGTGTATGACCATGACACTGCATACAAAGAGAAGACAAAAGCGTGACATGACCGGAACATTCTCCGGAAAGACTTCAAAGCGGGTAACAAAGTTCTCCTTTTTCAATCTCGTTTGAAGCTTTTTGCAGGCAAGCTACGCTCAAGGTGGACAAGTCCGTACATAATAGTTGAAGTCCATCCACATGGTGATGTGGATCCTTATGATCCACAAATGCACAAGATATTCAAGGTCAATGGACAAAGGCTCAAGTCCTACCTTGAAGGAGTGAAGAATAACCTCATAGACGAGATGGTATTAGAGGAGGCCCAAGCAGAGGAGTAGGGCCCTTACGTCGAGCCAACAACGTAAAACAAAGGCGCTGCTCGGGAGGTAACCCGAGAGAATAAGAAGAGGAGCTTCTGTCAAGAAAACCGCCCCTGCGGCCACATGTCACCGCCCCTACAGTGACACCCTTGCCTAGTGCCCCTCCGGCACTAGGTCTGCGTCAGCTCCAACTCTGTCACCGCCCCGCGGTGACATCCCCCCCGCCCCTACAGCGGCCATCCTTGACATGCAGGCTCAGTGCCGCCCCCGGCGTTGGGTCAGTGTCTCTCCCTTCCTTGTCACCGCCCCTGGGGTGACAAGCCCCAGCCCCTGCGGATTTACCCAAAAAATAATAAGAAATCCGAAAAGACCCTACACCTACCCCACCCACCCACCCACCCTCTATCTCCTCACCTACCACTCATCTCGCCCGATCTTTCACTCTCACAATGAACATAACCCCTGCGCCCTACTCTCCACCTCACTCCACCCTGCCCAACGCCCCTGCGCCACCCTTGCAAAGCTCCGGCGACACCAAGCCCCACGCCCTTGCGCTGCCCTCCTCAATCTCTACCACCAACACCCTCAATCTCTCCAACCTCCACCCAAAACACTCCCCTCCACTCACACTCATCACCACCACCGGCGATACTCTCCACCAGCCAGAAATAGCTGGAAAGTGGCCCTGCTCCAGCACCTGACAAAGTTGTCCAAATTCTCCTTCAAGTGTTCTCCTACCCCTGCGCCTGCAAGGACCCGGCCCTGCGCCTCACCGCCCCTGCGGATCGCTCAGCCGCCCCTGCGGAAAACACAATAGAGGGTTCGTCTCTTTCTCTGTTTTTGAACTTTCTTATTCCTTTGCTCAATTCTTTGCAAGAATGGAACCACAAAGAAAGTATAAGATGTCCGAGGTAGAGAAGATCCGCTACGGGATTGTGCAAGATCGGATTGTGTATGCAACTCGGTATTTGCACATTCCGATGTTGGAGAAGCTGGGCATGTTGGAGAGCATGCAATCCTTCCTCACCAATGTTAGGCTCGAGGATTTTTTGAAGAAGAATGCTCCCACATACCCCGAGCATAGTAGACAATTCATTGCCACCTTCAACATGGAGAAGGAGGATCATGTGTGTGTCGGGCTCTCCTTCAAGTTCAACAAGAAGTACACACTCGATTATTTGTAGCTGGAGGAGGCCTTTGGGGTGACTCTCAACCCCTCTGACAAATGGTGGGAGCCCAACCCCACACCGGACCTTTGCGAGTTTTGGCAAGCAGCCACCGGTTCCGAGTTTCATATCGGGGTGAGTATAGCAACAAACTCACTCACCCCTGCTTGAGACTCCTCTCCAAGATCATCATGAGTGTCTTTTATGGACACAAGGAAGAGAACAAGGTCGCTCTTAAGGACCTTCCATTGTTGTACTCTTGCCTCCCAATCAGTGAGGCGGTGTCAGATTGGCCGTACCTCTTCCTTACCGCTTTAAAGTGGATTATGAAGACTGAGCCTAGAGATATTGTTGGAGTTGGGGTGATCTCCTTGATTTCCGAATAAGTGATGGGCCTTTCTGATCTTGAGGATGGGATGGCGACCATATTATATACTAAAGGTCTACTCTAGAGATGCAAGCTCCTCCGGCGAGATGGGGAGAATTTGTTTTGGCTCTCTTTTGCAGATGGGAGCCACATCACCTACTTCCCTAACCTCTACCATTTGGAGATGAGCTTTCCGAGCTCTACATTCCGGCTTATCCATTTGTGTCGAGGCGGCCTCAAGTGGTCAATGTTGAGAGGCATGTTGCGAGCTCCAAACGGGCTCATTATGAGGATCACATGCCCATCCCAAATGATGAGGAGATGCCCACTACAATAGGAGATGATGGGCCCACACTTCAGAGCCTCCAGGCTCAGATGGCTGCCTTGACCACTCAGCACCAGGCTTGGCAGAACGAGTATCAGCGGACCATGCTAGAGCAGCAGTAGACTTGGCAGTCCAGCTTTGCAACGAGCATGACCACTCACTTTGACCGGTGCTAGGATGCTTGGCAGGCCGCCCAGCAGTAGTAGCTTGAGGCTCAGTGTTGGCTTGGCAAGCTAACTTTGAGACCACCTTTGGAGGCCGGATGGACGCCCAACAGACCCGCATTGATGACATTTACCGCCGGAATGAGCATTTCTTCCACCACTTCCCTTATCCACCGGAGCAGGGTCTGGATAGTCCAACAGACCATCCCACTAGTGCTTATCATCTCTTTCCCTTCTCCACATTTAGTCTTTGCTTTCATTTTCCACTTTGAGGGCAAAGTGTTCTTCAAGTATGGGGGAGGGAATACTATCTTGCATGTATAGTTGTTTGAGTTTGTTTGAGTTTTTATAAGTTGTAATTCATATTGAAATTCAGTGAAAAAAAACAGCCAAAGAAATTTAAAAAATGCATGAAAAATCCTTGGATAAACTAAAAACCCGGAAGGGCGGTTTAGGCAAAAAGAAGGTAGTCCAACCAACATTAGGTTGGTGCAAAAATGGACATGAGGGATGTGAGGAATTGGTGAGATCATCAAGAAAAAAAGAAGAGTGACAAGGTGAAAACCTGAAAGGGCGCCTTGGCCAAACGAGCGGCACCGACTGTAGGTTCTTCTTCCGACGTTTGGCGGCATAAGAAGGGGAGTCATAAAGAGGTTGTCCGGGTAGGTCACTCTTGGAGCAATAAGGGTGGTAGTTTTCTCACTTTCTTCTCATTTTCTCTCTTTTCCTTCTTTCTTTCTTGGTTTTTCTCTCAATTCCCTTATCTATTTTTCTACACCATGCTTCCTGAGGCCTTTAAGTTGCTGAATTGTTGTCATTTGAGTTACTCGGGATGAGTAAAAGTCTAAGTATGAGGGAGTTTTATAGGTGATGGAATCACTATCATTTAGGTTAGTTTTTAGCGTCTTTCTATTGTATTAGAATCGGTTTGTGTTGCTAACATCTTAATCCAGAAGAAAAAGTCTAAAAGAAGAAAAAGAGATGCTAGAAGCACTCGGGAATTGAAGATCATTCACGAAGACAAGACTTTGTTGCGACACCGCCCCCGCGGAGTAGTGTCACCGCCCCAGCGGGTGACTCTGCACTCCGGAACCCAGCCTGCGCCTTCGCCAATGCCCGGAATGAAGCAAGTCACCGCCCCTGTGGCCACCTATGGATGCCCCTGCGGTGACTCACCTTGAAGAAGCGAAGCCGGCGCCCCTGCGCCTCTGTCTGCGGACCAACCTGCGGAGCTGTGAAGCCGAAGAGCCAGTGTCACCGTCCCTGCTGTGAGATTGGGCCGCCCTTGCGGCTTGACATCAAAAGCGACAGAAAGATGAAGAGTCAGACGTTTGAAGAGCATTAAAGATCCGCCCCTGTGGGATTGTCAAGCCGCCCCTGCGGCCATGAAGAAGACCAAATGTTTTAGCCTAAACCACCCCTGCGGCCCTGAAGCCCACCCTCGCAGTTTAGCGCCTGAAGACTTTACTCCGGCTATTTGCACCACCTTTATGGCATTAAAGGTGGTTGTTTAGGACGGCCATTTACTTCCTTTTACTGCCAATTCTAGTATAAATAGGTCCATGGCTAATTGCTAGAAGCATCCACCATTTTCCCATTTTTCTCTCTATTTTCCCTTACTTCCTTTGTGTAATGTGTTTCTAATCTCCTTGCTACATTGGGTTGTTTTGAAGCTGCATTACTGCTTTGGTTGTAAGTCTTTAGTAATATAAGTATTATTCAGTCATATGTTTTGTATTCCTTGTGCTTTACTTCTCAATTGCATGTTTCTTACCACTTAGCTTGATCACCTCAATTGTCTAATTGCATGCAAAGAACTAGGGTTAATCGATTCCAGGTTCGGGTCCTTAATCTACTAGAAAATCTTTAGGTAAAAGCTGGTTGTAATTGCTTAAAGGAAAAGAAATATAAATATAAAGAAAAGTCTAATGGTTTTATTCTTTTCTCTATACCTCTTTGTCTTTGTTTGAAAGCTAACTGGTGCCTTGTTCTTGTAGATTTACGGAACATTAACTTGTTAAGTTGTGTTGAAGCCGGTTGGCTCAACACATATATATGATCAAGACGAGAACATTGATGAAATACTTATAAAAAGAACCAACCAAAGTAGTTTGCATGCTAAGAATCAAACTAGTTTTTTTTGGTGGGATAAGAATCAAACTAGTGTAGTTCTTTTCTCCATCGTTTTTATCACATCTTTGCTTGTTTTCTTGCACTTTTGTCTTGTTACAATTCAACCCACCCCACCCCCCTCCCCCTTATTGGTTACAATCTCGATAATTGGATTTAACTAAAACTTTAACTTAACTCTCTTGGGTTCGACCCTTACTTACACTATACATAAACTTGTTACTGTAACATTAAGAACTCTACTTTTACCTAAGCTAAAAGACAACAACCTAGGATTTTAGCTTCGTCAATTAGTGTCGATGTGTGATGGTTGTGTGTGTGTTTACTTATGTTTATAACAACGGAACCGGAACTAGGACGACCCTTATATTATATATATTAGCCCAAGTGTATGATAACGGGCGGTGACATCACTGCCTAGCTCTTCCGAGACCTAGGAGTTTCTCTACGACTAGCCTAGACAGGTAGACGGTTGGATGCATCAATACCATTCCTTGCTGGTAAGTAGGGACAGAGGCGAGTTTCGGGATTCTCGTGTCACAAACCTAAGTTGAATTAGTAATGGAATAAAGTAAATGAAAAGATAATAATCGGTTTGCATGATATCATGTTGTGTGTTTCCGTGTTGATATGTGTATGTGTCGTTACCATCTTTCTAATGCTTATAATGTTAGCTAACGGTTTAATAACGATTGTTGTAGATGTCTTCAACCAAACACTCTCATCTAACCCTAGCATGGTACTACACTCTCACACTAGGAAAGGAAGAGGCAAAGCCAACCATAGGCCAGCCTAGAAGCAAGACACACCTGCGGAACCAAGTGGAAACACTAGCTGGTGAAGGTGGTCGCAGGGGCGGCTAGGAGGTGGCGCAGGGGCGGATCACAGCCGGCGCTGGGGCGGTCCAAAAGGGGCGCAAGGGCGGCTGGTGTGCAGAGGGGTGCACCTCCGGTTGTCCTTTGCTTCTTTGTAAGATCCCAGGTTTTTGCCTTCACCGCCCCCGCGGTGAAGAGTGCCGCCCCTGCGACCGGCCGCCGCCGCGGCCGAAGTGATCCGCCCCTGCGGATGTCGATAGATCGTAACCGATCTTTTCTTCCGTTCTTTTATCTTCCTTCCATAGATAGAATGTCCGATATTCTATCTTATGGGCCAGTTTCCTTGTCTATTCTGAACCGTAGACGCCTTCCCGTCTATCATTCCAGCCCGTTCCTATATATTCTCTTCTTTTTCTCCTTTTTCCCGTTTCTTGCTATCACCTTCAAACCCTTGAGATTTGCAGCCGTCTCCTTGCTTCCTGCAATTTCGCTGAACGTGTAAGTGCATCTTTTCTGGTTCTTTCTCACGTTCCTACAGTGTTGCATGCCTTTCCCTTTTGTTTTGGTTTCTTCCTTGCGTTCTTCTCTTTTCTTCTTCTCCAACGATCAAGCTTGAGCCTTGATTCTCGTGGATTGTTCTGTTGTTGACCCTTCGTTGTTCTCAGGCTCTTTGGAGTTGAGTCTTGATGTGTTGGAGCCAAAGGTTCGAGCTTTGGATGCCCTTGCTGCGAGTTTTGTCGAAGAAGAAAGCCGACAGCGCTTTCTATCACGCCGCCGCCCCTGCGCCTCTATCCAGTCGCCCCTGCGGTTTCCTCTATAGTCTCGCATTCTTGTGAGTTACTTCCTTCCTTCCTTTCCTCGTTCCTTCCTTAGTTCCTTATGGTTGTTCCTTGTTCCCCTGAGTTGTTGTAAGACTAAGGTTGAGCCCTTAGCATGTGTTAATCTCTAAGATATCGTTGAGACTAGAAGTCATATACTTCTAGTAACCGTTTCGTTCCTGATCCGTGTTGCTTGTTCGTACAGGCTTTCCTTGCTCCTTTCCTGAGGGAAACTGAGCTTCCTTGAGTGTTTTCTGAGTTGCTCACTGATCTCTTGTGTTACCTTCGTGTGAGGTAAGTCCCTTGGACTTACTTAGCTTCATTCCGCATATTAGTTGGATTGTATTGGCTTGTTTGTGTTGTTTATTCATGTTATAACGGATAACCGGACTGGGTTTCACCCTTTATAACCTTAACTAGCCCAAGTGCATTATAACCAGGCGGTGACCACTTGTCTAGTTCTTCAGGAGACTAGAATGTGCTCTTGCAACCCAGGCCCGTAGGTAACGGATAATACTGATCTATTCCTATTGGTAGACGGAAGCGGAGGCGAGTTTCAAAAGGATTCTCGTGTGACAAAATAAGTTGAATTAGTATTGAATAACTTAATGAAATATAATAACCGGTTGATTGCAAGCATGCTATATGTTTATTTTATCTTATGTGTTTGTGCCTTTACGCTCTTGCTTATATCTAGAATATTAGCTAACGGTTTATACCGTTGTTGTAGATTTTCCGCAGGTTCAGGATGCTGCTGAGTGATCCGGACGGTGTGGTCAGTCGGGATTCCCGTACATTATAGGACGGGATGAAATTTATGTTTCTTTTGTTGTTTCCCTTTTGTTTCGAACTCGGCTGCCAGTCTTTTCCGCTTTGTTTGTTTAAACCTTTGGTTTTATATTGAGTTTTGGTTTTCATTCGTTTGTGCCTTGTTGTAAGATCCATTTGTTGTTGCTACTTTGAGGGTCGGGACCCATTATGCGGTCCTAGCCCGTAGCGCTTCGAGTTCCCAGAACTTGGGTTGTTACAATATGTTATCAAAGCTCTAGGTTGGCAACAATGGCACTCGAAATCTTCTACAGGTCGGATGGATAAATAAATAGAACCCGCAAGGGGTCTAACGTTTTCAAAGGGGGTTTTTGTTTTAAACCATTGGTCTGGGATAGATGTACGGGCGACCACCACTACCTCCACGGATCTCAGCAGTGTAGTTTCTTATATGTAGCCTTTATATGTGCTTTTCTTGGATTTGTTCTTTAGCTGTAGTGTGGCCTTATATCTATATATGTAGTCTTATATATCTATCCTTATAGCAAATGGCACACACTAGGGCTACCGCTGCTATAGGGCGAGGAAGGGGTCGTCCACCACTTCCACCTGCCGTCCGTGGATGAGGACGTGCAGGAAGACCTCCACTGGTTAGAGGTCGGGGCCAAGCCCCAGTTGCCGATCCGCCTATCGCTAAAGCGCTTGCTGAAGAAGTTGCTGAGACCATTGTTCTAGAGGCTGGAAATGGGACCGCTTCTAGGTCCGGCCCTCAGAGGGCGCCATCAACGGAGTCCGCATGAGTGTCTATCGGAGTTTCTGCACATCGTGACTATATGCAGAGAGTTGAGGAGGCTATCAGGACTTGAGGACCAGCACCAGTGCCGCCAGTTCCTGTGAGATCAGTTGAGGTTTCGCAGAGAGTTATACAAGCTGTTGCCCCGCCTGCTAGAGTTGCTGAGGTTGTTAGATCACCGGCTGAGGCAAAGAAGCCAAAGCCCGACAGTTGGTTGAAGGCTTTTGACCAGCTGAAGGTTCCCGTCTTCGTGGGAAGGATTGGCTTGGAGGTAGAGCAGTGGCTAGGATAGTTTGATTCTGCTATGGAGGCTATCGGTTGCCCCGATAGACGTCGAGTCAACATAGCACAGATGTTGCTGAAGGATCAGGCTCATTCTTGGTGGAGGAAAATTTGCAGTAAGGTCACTAGTTTTGAGTAGATGAAGATAGTGATCAGGGATCGTTATTGCCCTGCAGTTATGAGGAGAGACCGTCTTTAGGATTTCCTTGAGGCTGGATTCGAGGATTTGACTATTGGTGAGATCATCCTCAAGTTTCAGGATGAGTTGGTATTTCTAGGTCCGTAAGCACCACCTGAGGATCAACATGTGTACCTTTTCTCTCAGAGGTTGAGAGAGTTGACACGCTCTTATCTTACTGGTTTCAGTTGTGAGTATTTGACAGACTATCAGGATAAAGCTTCTACTTATGAGAGAGACCGACCGGGTCATAGGAAAGCTTCTCAAACTGGAGGTCTTGAGAAGAGACGGAAGACTGAATCAGCTAGTGTTAGAGCTGGAACAGCTGGTCTTGGACGTAGTCAGACGCCTGGACGTTTTGGGTTCCAGCAGGGTTTTGACAGAGCACGGCAATGTCATAACTGCGGAGTAGCTGGACACGTCCGAGCTGACAACAAGAGGCCAAGAGTGACTTGCTTTTCTTGTGGTAGGCCCGGACATAGAGCTATGTTTTGTCGCCAGGGCAAGGCGCTATCTCAGCAGGGTTCTTCACCTGCTAGTGTTGCTGGAGGAGGACAGAGATCGCAGTACCAGCAACAACAACAGCAGCGAGTTTCTGGTTCTACCGCTCCTCAAGGTTCCACTCCGGGACAAGGGAGAGGTAGAGGACATGTTGGTGGATCTTCTGACACCAGAGATGCGCCAGCTAGAGTATATGAGTATAGGAGTGTTGTAGAGCCGATAGCGCCAGCAGCTACAGGTACCATTCATATTAATGGTTTTCCTGTCACAGTTCTTTTTGATACCGGTGTTATGCATTCTTTTACATTTGATGCTTGCGTAGATAGATTGGTCTTAGTTACTATAGAAGGTAGACCTTTCTTTATAGGATTACCCGATGGGGGTAAGATTCGAGGTACTCGAGAGGTTCGCGATTGCCCTATTAGATTGGGAGGTCGTAATTGGCCATCTAACTTCTTCGTCATGTATTTAGTACATGAAGAAGTTATTATGGGCATGGATTGGATGGATCGATATTGAGCAGTTCTGGACATCGGCAAGAGGACAGTGACTGTAACTACAGATGCAGGCCATGTTGATATCTTCCGAGGATGGGATCTCGGGAAGACTGGTACAGTCATCAGTGCAGTACGAGCTGCAAGACTTATCAGTCAAGGTTGCGAGGCTTTTTGGTGCTACGCCATGAAGGATAGTACGAGTCCGGATTTAGAGGAGATTCCAATAGCTTGCGAGTTTGCTGACGTCTTTGGAGAGCCATCAGGTTTACCTCCACAAAGGAGTGTAGACTTCGGCATCGAGGTAGAGCCCGGTACGAGACCGATCTCTAAAGCTCCCTATCGTATGACGCCTATCGAGATGCTTGAGTTGAAGAAGCAGCTCGAGGAGTTAGCAGAGAAGGGCTTCATCCACCCTAGTGTATCTCCTTGGGGCGCACCAGTTCTCTTCGTCAGGAAGAAAGACGGGTCAATGAGGTTATGTATCGACTACCGGGACCTAAACAAGGTGATGATCAAGAACAAGTACCCATTGCCCCGAATCGACGATCTTTTGGATTAGCTGCATGGAGCTTCAGCGTTTTCCAAGATCAATCTGAGATCTGGATATCACTAGTTGAGGGTGAGAGAGCAGTACGTAGCTAAGACAGCTTTTCGGACCAGATATGGACACTACGAGTTTGTAGTAATGCCATTCGGGCTTACGAACGCGTCCGCAGTCTTCATGGAGTTGATGAGCAGCATCTTCATCGACTTCCTAGACCAATTTGTAGTTGTCTTCATCGACGACATTCTGGTTTACTCTCGTAGTAAGGAGGAGCATGCAGGACACTTGAGGATTGTTCTTCAAGTCTTACAGGATAGAGAGCTTTACGCCAAGCTCTCTAAGTGCGAGTTTTGGATGTTTGAGGTAGAATTCCTTGGTCACATCGTTTCAGCCGAAGGGATCAAGGTAGATCCGGCAAAGATCGAGTCAGTAGCATCTTGGCCGCCACCTAAGAAGGTCAAGGAGGTCCGCAGCTTCTTAGGATTGGCGGGCTACTACCGGCGTTTTGTGGAGGGCTTTTCTGTTATCGCCCGACCGCTCACTTCCTTGTTGTGAAAGTCTACGAGGTTCATATGGACCGAGCCGTGCCTGCAAAGCTTCGAGGAGCTGAAGAAGAGGTTGACCTCTACTCCTATTCTAGCTCAGCCAAAAGGCATTGAGGATTTTGTGGTTTACAGCGACGCATCCAAGCTGGATTTGGGATGTGTTCTGATGCAGAGAGATAAGGTGATTGCTTACGCGTCTCGACAGCTCAAGACGTACGAGGAGAATTACCCTACCCATGACTTGGAGTTGGCTGTTGTGGTTCACGCTCTGAAGATTTGGAGGCATTATCTGTACAGAGCTACGTGTCAGATATTTACAAATCACAAGAGTTTGAAGTACATATTCACTCAACATGAGTTGAATAACCGCCAGCAAAGATGGTTGGAGTTGATCAGGGATTTTGATCTTGACATCTTACACCACCCAGGGAAGGCTAATGTGGTAGCAGATGCCCTTAGCAGGAAGACTCCCTGAGAGATGGCGATTGCTAGGTTGACAGCTCAGCCACAATTACAGCGAGATCTTGCGTGGCTAGAGATGGATATCCACTTTCCGGATTCCGACAGCCAGTTATCCACCTTGGAGATAATACCTGATCTGTTGGCCGAAATCCGACAAAAGCAGGAGAGTTGCCCAGCTCTGACACAGATCCAAGACCGGATGTCTCGAGGAGAGGCACCGCAGTTTGCAGTTGGTGCTGATGGAGTTCTTAGACGTGAGGAGCGTGTCTGTGTGCCTTCAGATCGAGAGTTAAAACAGAGGATCCTTCAGGAGGCTCACTCTTCCACTCAGTGCACCCTGGTGTGAGTAAGATGTATTAGGATATCAGACACTCTTTCTGGTGGGGAGGTTTGAAGCCAGACGTCACGAGATATGTAGCTCAGTGTGCGACCTGTCAGTAGGTCAAGATCGAGCATCACAAACCAGGAGGGGAGCTACATCAACTTCCCGTTCCTCAGTGGAAGTGGGAGGATATCTCTATGGATTTCGTTACCGGTTTAAGGCCGGGTCAAGGCTTTGATGCTATCTGGGTGATAGTAGATCGATTGACGAAGACCGCACATTTCATTCCGATCAATAAAACGTGGTCGGTGAGTCGATTGGCAAAGGAGTTCACGAGACAGATAGTGAGACTTCAGGGGTATCTAGGACCATTGTCTCTGACAGAGACGGACGGTTCACTTCAAGGTTCTGGCAGCAAGTTCATGCCGCCCTAGGTACGAGTCTACAGTTTACGACAGCTTATCATCCTCAAACAGATGGTCAATCCGAGCAGACCATCCAGACTCTCGAGGACATGTTGAGAGCTTGGGTGTTAGACTGGGGACAGGTGTGGCCAGATCACCTTTCCTTAGTGGAGTTTTCGTACAACAACAGTTGGCACGCATCGATCATGATGGCTCCTTATGAGGCTTTATACGGACAAAGATGTTGTACACCGCTATGTTGGGATGAGCCTAGTAGTGCTAGCGGAGTAGCACCTGAGCATATACAAGATGACATGGCTCGTGTAGCAGTGATCCCCGAGCGGATGTTAGCAGCGCAGAGTCGACAAAAATCCTATGCAGATAAAAGGCACAGACCTTTGGAGTTCAGAGTGAGCTCAGGTTTGGTTGAGAGTATCCCCGCCACGAGGCGTCAGACGTTTCGATGTCAAGGGAAAGCTGAGCCCAAGATATGTTGGACCGTTCGAGATTCTGGTGCAAGTAGGAGAGGCAGCATACAGACTTGCTTTGCCACCGAGACTCGAGGATGTTAACCCAGTCTTCCATGTGTCTCAGCTACGGGAGTACATACCGGATCCGAGGCATATCGTCAGTCATGAGGATCTAGTGATCGAGCTAGACCACACATTTGTTGAGCACCCGGTGGTTGTCTTAGAGCGTAGTACGAGACGCCTGCGTTCGAAGGACATCCCGATGTTGAAGATTCAGTGGTCGATGCGAGGAGATGATGAGGCGACCTGGGAGACAGTGGATAGTATCCAGAGGAACTATCCGGAGTTTTACGTTGGGCTGGATACACCTTTAGCGTAGTGGTTGTTCTGTTTTTCCCTTGTTGCGTTGCTTACGCTTTTGTGTGACGTTTTGAGTTACGTGCCCCGAGTGGGAATATATGAGTTCAGTTATGTTTCTGTGTTCTTGTGATCGTGAGCTTTTGCAAGTTTCGGGACGAAACTTCTTTTTAGGAGGATCTGATGTAAGATCCCAGATTTTTGCCTTAACCGCCCCTGCGGCCGAGGTGATCCGCCCCTGCGGATGTCGACAGATCGTAACCGATCTTTTCTTCCGTTCTTTTATCTTCCTTCCATAGATAGAATGTTCGATATTCTATCTTATGGGCCGGTTTCCTTGTCTCCATTCTGAACCGTAGACGCCTTCCCGTCTATCTTTCCAGCCCGTTCCTATATATTTTCTTCTTTCTCTCCTTTTTCCCGTTTCTTTCTATCACCTTCAAACCGTTGAGAGCTGCAGTCGTCTCCTTGCTTCCTGCAATTTCGCTGAATGTGTAAGTGCATCTTTTCTGGTTCTTCTTCATGTTCCTACAGTGTTGCATGCCTTTCCCTTCTGTTTTGGTTTCTTCCTTGCGTTCTTCTCTTTTCTTCTTCTCCAAAGATCAAGCTTGAGCCTTGACTCTCGTGAATTGTTCCGTTGTTGACCCTTCATTGTTCTCAGGCTCTTTGGAGTCGAGTCTTGACGTGTTGGAGCCAAAGGTTCGAGCTTTGGTTGCCCTTGCTGCGAGTTTTGTCGAAGAAGAAAGCCAACAACACTTTCTGTCACGCCGCCGCCCCTGCACCTGCACAGAGCTGCCCCTGTGCCTCTGTTCAGCCACCCCTGCGCCTCTGTCCAGCTGCCCCTGCGGTTTCCTCTGTAGTAACTTGCATTCTTGTGAGTTGCTTCCTTCCTTCCTTTCCTCGTTCCTTCCTTGGTTCCTTATGGTTGTTCCTTGTTCCCCTGAGTTGTTGTAAGACTAAGGTTGAGCCCTTAGCATGTGTTGATCTCTAAGAGATCGTTAAGACTAGAAGTCATAGACTTCTAGCAACCGTTTCGTTCCTGATCCGTGTTGCTTGTTCGTACAGGCTTTCCTTGCTCCTTTCCTGAGGGAAACTGAGCTTCCTTGAGTGTTTTCTGAGTTGCTCGCTGATCTCTTGTGTTACCTTCGTGTGAGGTAAGTCCCTTGGACTTACTTAGCTTTATTCCGCGTATTAGTTGGATTGTATTGGCTTGTTTGTGTTGTTTATTCATGTTATAACGGATAACCGGACTAGGTTTCACCCTTTATAACCTTAACTAGCTCAAGTGCATTATAACCGGGCGGTGACCACTTGTCTAGTTCTTCAGGAGACTAGAATGTGCTCTTGCAACCCAGACCCGTATGTAACGGATAATACTGATCTATTCCTATTGGTAGACGGAAGCGGAGGCGAGTTTCGAAAGGATTCTCGTGTGACAAAATAAGTTGAATTAGTATTGAATAACTTAATGAAAGATAATAACCGGTTGAGTGCAAGCATGCTATATGTTTATTTTATCTTATGTGTGTTTGTGCCTTTACGCTCTTGCTTATACCTAGAATATTAGCTAACGGTTTATACCGTCGTTGTAGATGTTTCACAGGTTCAGGATGCTGCTGAGTGATCCGGACGGTGTGGTCAGTCGGGGTTCCCGTACATTATAGGACGGGATCGGGTTTATGTTTCTTTTGTTGTTTCCTATTTGGTTTTATATTGAGTTTTGGTTTTCATTCGTCTGTGTCTTGTTGTAAGATCCGTTTGTTGTTGCTACTCTGAGGGTCGGGACCCATTGTGCGGTCTTAACCCGTAGCGCTTCGAGTTCCCAGAACTTGGGGTGTTACAATATGTTATCAAAGCTCTAGGTTGGCAACAATGGCACTCGAAATCTTCTACATGTCGGATGGATAAATAAATAGAACCCGCAAGGGGTCTAACGTTTTCAAAAGGGGGTTTTTGTTTTGAACCGTTGGTCTGGGATAGATGTACGGGCGACCACCACTACCTCCGCGGATCTCAGCAGTGTAGTTTCTTATATGTGGCCTTTATATGTGCTTTTCTTGGATTTGTGCTTTAGCTGTAGCGTGGCCTTATATCTATATATATAGTCTTATATATCTATCCTTATAGCAGATGGCACGCACTAGGGCTACCGCTGCTATAGGGCGAGGAAGGGGTCGTCCACCACTTCCACCTACCGTCCGTGGACGAGGACGTGCAGGAAGACCTCCACTGGTTAGAGGTCGGGGCCAAGCCCAAGTTGCCGATCCACCTATCGCTGAAGTGTTTGCTGAAAAAGTTGCTGAGAGCATTGTTCCAAAGGCTGGAAATGGGACCGCTTCTAGGTCCGGAGCTCAAAGGGCGCCATCAACGGAGTCCGCACGAGTGTCTATCGGAGTTTCTGCACATCGCGACTATGTGCAGAGAGTTGAGGAGGCTATCAGGACTGGAGGACCAGCACCAGTGCCGCCAGTTCCTGCGAGATCAGCTGAGGTTTCGCAGAGAGTTACACAAGTTGTTGCCCCGCCTGCTAGAGTTGTTGAGGTTGTTAGAGCACCGGCTGACGCAAATGAGTCAATCCCCGACAGTTGGTTGAAGGCTTTTGACCAGCTGAAGATTCCCGTCTTCGTGGGAAGGACTGGCTTGGAGGTAGAGCAGTGGCTAGGACAGTTTGATTCTGCAAAATTTAAATTTGTTTACTAGATCTTGCTTTTTTTTCTTTTTTTTTTTTTTTGTAGATTTCGTATCCGTATTCCATACCGTTACACAATTTTTCAAGATACCGCGACAACTAACAATAGAGGAGTACGAGCATAAATTTTCATCAATTGTTGCATTGTGAAGTATGTAGATCACTTGTACATTTAGGGCCCGTTTGGTTCCAACTCCGAAAACGAATTTAGTCCATATGTATATCCTTATTCATGAAGTTCTATGGAATCATTCCTTGTGTTTACATGCAAAATGCACTTGCCTCCCCATATTTTGTTACCCAATAGGGTATCAAAAGTAATCAAATTCGACCCCAATTACTTCAAATCATAAGGAATGATTCCAAAAACTTTCATGAACAAGGGTATACATATGGACTAGATTCGTTTTCATTCCGTTTTTTATTCCGGAGTTTAAACCAAACTGGCCCTTAGCGTGATTTTGGTTTCCTGAAACTTCATTGATATTCATTGGTTTCTTAGTTTTTTGCAAATTCAGATCACTCTATGTTTTAGTATAATTTTGATTCAGAAAAATAAGGTGATGTTGTTTGGCTTGTTATTTTTTTGCGTTCATTGTATATTTGGATTACTAATACTTTGTGTTGCTTAAATTATATGGTGATGATGTACTTGTTTTAATCTTAAATTTTAACTCAATTTCATTAATATGGTGATATTGTCCTTTTTAGGATCAATTTTCAACTTAGTTTTACTTAAGCTGTACGGTGATAATGTCCTTCTTGAATTACTGATATAGTTTAATGGTAAAAAAAATAATCAAACCAAAGAGAACGCCAAATTGGAACATGCTTCACAAATAGATTGAGTTCAAATCCATGACTAAAATGTTATACAACAAACGGGAATGAAACAAAACAAATTGGAACATACTTCACAAAGAAACTAATTTTACATAATCTCTAAGTAAAGAAACCGTGATAAATAGAACAAGAGTATAAACAACATTAACATACAATAAACAATAATGTTAATGAAACTGATTGTTGGTTAGAAAATAAAATTTGCATCATACATACAACATCAAACTCAATAATACAAATTCAATGCATAAGATTTGACCAAACAAACTAAACCTGTTCAAATCCGGGCAATCCACCCGGTCGGAAAAACGGGCGGGTATATACATGAGAATAAGCTCGACCGGGCCAAAAAGTCCGGCCTGCCAAGCCCGCCGGGCCGATCTGGACAAGACTCTAGGCCCGGACGGGCCGAAAAGCTAGCCCGTCAGCCCGGTGATAAATAAAAAATAGATATATTATATTATAATTATTATAAATATTAAGCATTAATATAAATTATCTAGTATAATTATGATAAATCTGATATATTTTACATAAAGTATCTTAAATATATATTTTTTTTTTAAATTAAATTTAATACATTTTTTATAAAAAAAAAATTTTAAATTGAAAAACGGGTACCCGTGAGCCCAGCCCGTCCGCTCGGCCGGACGTGTACGACACCCACCACATGCCAGGTAGCCGGGTCTAGCCCGGCCCGGATCCGGCTAAACGGGCTCAATAGTCTACAAAGTCCGGCATGTATCCGACCCGAGCCCGGATATGAACATTTATAAAACAAACCATGATTGAAATAGTTGACAACAAAATAGAACATGCTTCAATTGTACTTCTTGGTACTATCCAATGAAGGATTTTCTGTCATGTAATGTTTCTATTTGAATGGTTTTGTAATATATATATATATATATATATATATATATATATATATATATATATATATATATATATATAGATTTTAGTTCAAGTAAGGAGAGAGCTTGTAGATAGGAATTAGGAGGGTTGTAAGCCATTGGATGAATTTAAATCAAGGGCTCTCACACGCTCATCATTAATGGTATTTTTGTAAATTGACTTAAAATTTGGAAAAATACTCTTACGTTCAAAATAGTCATCGGTGTTCATACTTTTATATGTCATTGTTCATGTTTTTATACATCGGTGTTCATAGTATTTTTATTCATCAAAGTGTCATGTCCATTTATTCTTTTGTGTTCATTTTATAATGTATAGATGTTCATTTACAGTATATAACCACAAAAATAAAAAAAACTCATCACAAAACGTTAAAAAATGATCATAATATGTTATGTATGTGTCAAAGTTATAGATAAGTCATCGGTGTTCATACTTTTATACGTCATTGTTCATGTTTTTATTCGTCAATGTTCATACTTTTTATGTCATTGTTCTTGTAAATATTATAAGGCATTTTACCGAACAGTTTGCGTGCACACAAAAAGGAGCATATAGATTATTCAATTGGAGTTATTAGACCAACTCAACATATGTATACACATGTATTTTCTCAATCAAACTTATCAAACACAAAATGATTCAAACAAATTTGATTTCAAAGACAAACATCAATCATAATGAAACCTAAACCTTAAGAATGGAAATCTAATCAGTGAGAGTAGAAATTCGAAGAAACAAAACCTTAATCGTCTTGTATTCTCTTTGATTTCACAATTTTTATGTAATCGATCTCTGAATATTATCAACGCGATTTTAAAGAAAATTATAATTTTCAAAAAAAATGAACATCATATTATAAACACCATAACTATAAAAAAAAATGAATACATACTTGTAATAAAATGAACATCATATTTTATTAACACAATTTGAAAGAATAGTATAATTTACAAAAAAAATCCGAAAAAAAATGTTTTAAAAAAAATACAAAAATGAACAATTAATGTTAAAAAATGAAAAGTTAGTGTTGGAAAAAAAGAACATTTATTGATAAAATATGAACAATGACTCTTTTAAAAATGAACACGTACTTATAAAAATATGAACACCAATTTTTATTTAAAAAGAAAATTTGAAAAAAAAAAATGGTGATGTGGCATGCCACGTGTCACCACCCCGGCTCTCCTCATTCCTATCTGCAAGAGTTCTCCTCACCGGAACCAGACCCTATATATATATATATATATATATATATATATAGGGTCCAGTTCCGGTGAGGAGGACCCTTGCAGATAGGAATGAGGAGAGCCCTGGTGGTGACATGTGGCATGCCACATCACCATTTTTTTTTTCAGATTTTCTTTTTGTAAATAAAAATTGGTGTTCATATTTTTATAAGTATGTGTTCATTTTTAAAAGAGTCATTGTTCATGTTTTATTAATAAATGTTCATTTTTTCTCAACACTAACTGTTCATTTTTTAAAATTAATTGTTCATTTTTGTATTTTTTTAAAAACATTTTTTCGGATTTTTGTTTGAAAATTATTCTATTCTTTCAAATCGTGTTAATAAAATATGATGTTCATTTTTTTACGAGTATGTATTCATTTTTTTTACAGTTATGGTGTTTATAATATGATGTTCATTTTTTTTTTGAAAATTATATCTTTCTTTATAATCGTGTTTATAATACTCAGAGATCGATTACATAAAAAATTGTGAAATCAAAGAGAATACAAGACGATTCAGGTTTTGTTTCTTCGAATTTCTACTCTCACTGTTTAGATTTTCATTCTTAAGGTTTAGGTTTCATTATGATTGATGTTTGTGTTCGAAATCAAATTTGTTTGAATCATTTTGTGCTTGATAAGTTCGATTGAGAAAATACATGTATATACATATGTTGAGTTGGTCTAAGAGCTCCAATTGAATAATCTATATGTTCCTTTTAGTGTGCACACAAACTGTTCGGCAAAATGCCTTATAGAAAAATAGTTTATAATATTTACATGAACAATGACATAAAAAGTATGAACACTGACGAGTAAAAACATGAACAATGACGTATAAAAGTATGAACAACGATGAGTTATCAATAACTTTGACACATACATAACATATTATGATCATCTTTTAACGTTTTGTGATGAGTTTTTTTATTTTTTGTGGTTATATATTGTAAATGAACATCTATGCATTATAAAATGAACACAAAAGAATAAATGGACATGACACTTTGATAAATAAAAATACTATGAACTATGTATAAAAACATGAACAATGACATATAAAAGTATGAACACCGATTACTATTTTGAACGTAAGGGTATTTTTTCAGATTTCAAGTCAATTTACAAAAATGCCATTAATGATGAGCGTGTGGGAGCCCTTGATTTAAATCCATCCAATGGCTTACAACCCTCCTAATTCCTATCTACAAGCTCTCTCCTCACTTGAACTAAAATCTATATATATATATATATATATATATATATATATATATATATATATATATATATATATATATATATATATATATATATATATATATATATATATATATATATATATATATATATATATATATATATATATATATATATATATATATATATACACACGAAATCAGCCTCTTCATGTGAACGCAAATGATATTAAAAAATTAGTTTGAATAATAATAGGCCCAAAAAAGTCATAACCCATTAGTGTCAAATGTTGGCCACTAATTCTTCATAGCTATTTGCTCACTACCAATTCTTCAACTCGGTAATTATTTCATACTTTAAGTTAAAGAAAGAATAATAATATGATATGGTTTGAAAATTGACATTACTTTCTCTTGTCTCTTTTCCTTTTTGTTTCATTTTCTTCCTTCCAATTGCACTGAGATTATTATTATTCGTACCACGGTAAACCTGTTATTTATACCGCTTGTACGACTACGCGTTGCATAGACGTAGTTACCGGGTTTTTTTCATTTTTTATTTTCAAAAAATAAATAAAAAATAAAATTTAAATTTGAGCGCCGGCGCAAGGCGCTGACGCTCAAACCATATTTTTCTCAACGCAATTTTCACACTTTACATCGAAAAACACCGAAATTTTAACCAGATTTACGATTTGAGCGCAGGCGTCAGGAGCCGGCGCTCAAATAAATATTTTAAAAAAAAAGCGCATACGCCCTTACGCATGCTAGACGCGTAGTTCAGATTGGTCTTAACGCTACGCGTACGCGATGCATATGTAGTACGTATAGCATGGAACGGGTAGTACGAATAGCAATCTGGGTTTTTGGGCTAAAATACGTAGGGTTGAGATAATACCATCTATTAATTTCATGACTAGACGATACATCGATAGGTTTAAAATTAGAGAAGATTTAAACATATGATTTTTTTTTTAAATTTATATTCTAATTAAATAGATTAGAAACTTAATTTATCTTATTTTTATTAGAATATATTTATTTATTGTTACCAAATTCTTAATTTACACCTATATAAGTTACAAAGTTTATTTTATTTTTTTTAAAAATACACTCATGGTTTTAGTATAAAATTGGATGCTTTCACATCATCAAACATTATATACATGTATTTAAAAATATAATAAAAGTGTGCGTGTATTTTTTAGAATAAGAGTTCAATTTTTAAAAAATAGAAAAATGAATGCTTACTTGAATTAAAATTGAACAAAGTTTCTCCTACTTCCACTCTACAAGGAGAATGAGGCTCATTCGAACCCGTCCGTAGAATAGATCCATAACCGTTGGATCAAGTAATAATTGTTCAAATATAATATGTATTTTTTGAATTAAAAATTGTACATTTATATTCGAAATTGTGCAAATACATAACTAATTGTTCAAATGTTAATTTATATGTTCCAAACAGAATCAATCATACGGAGAGGAATGAGAACATTTAAGAGTCATCGGATATTATTATGAACCTCCTAGATTGAATGTTATTATGAGGCTTAAATTTGGCAACTTTATACCACAATATCAAAAAAATATTACATTCTAATAAACAATAATTAATGATTTATTATGAAATATATGCATTTAATACGAACATCATCTACCAAAAAAGAGTTTGAGTTGGTTGGGCAAGAAAATCTTATTCGATCATGTTCATCAAATAAAAGCATAATTAATCGTTTATGCACATGTTTTTCGTAGAATTTGATCATCACACCACCATGAACATAATGTTGATGGTTCTCATTTTCAGATTTACATTTTTTTTTGTTTTTTCTCATTCACATCGTGCATGAACGTTCATGTTCATGAAAATAAATGGTTAATCAATCGTGTACGTGTTTTTAACTATTTATGTGATTGAACGTTCGTGTGCATGAACACTCGTGTTCATTAACTTAACTCAAACAAATCTATTGACATCGATTTCTTGTGTATTTTTAATTGAAAATGATGAACTTAATATTCGTGTGCATGAGTGTGATATTAATAAGGTAATAAATCATTTAAGGAAACTAATATTATCATTCAACATTAAAAAGAAATTGCATTAATGTGACTAATTTTTATAAAATTAATATAATCTTCTTTTTTATCACAACCGTTGATTTTTGTTCATCCAATGATTGAGATAGGTCTCATTCCTCTCTGTAGAGAGTGGTTCTCACCCGAACCAATTTATATATATATATATATATATATATATATATATATATATATATATATATATATATATATATATATATATATATATATATATATGGGTGTGGTTCCCATGAGAACACCCCTAACGTGTATACATGAGAACCGTTGGGTGATGAGTATTAAAGGTTGAGATTTAGAGTAGATATCATAATTAATAATAACTACGAATAATCCACTCAATCAACAATAATTACGAATAATACATTAAACGATATGACACCTTCGTAACAAAACTAATAATAATTACGAATTTGTTCTCATGATTACACGATAAGTCTGATCTCTCTCTCTCTATCTATCTATCTATCTATCTATCTATCTATCTATCTATCTATCTATCTATCTATCTATCTATCTATCTATATATATATATATATATAAAGTATGTAAGTAAGTATGTATGTATGTATACTAGTGTTATATTATGGTAAAAAAATTATACGAGTAGTCGTGTAGGGCACAATTAATTGTATAGTTAATAATATTGAGAAGATAGGTGTATAGAAGTCTTTTTTTTTTGTATCGTTGATAAAAACTAGACCGCTCTATTTTTTGCTTTAAATTTTAAATCTATAAATAATTAATTAAAGGGATAAGGGAACCTAAAATATGAACCCTATAAAACCATCCCCAAGCAATTAGGATTACTCGTAGTCGTTCCAGAGTTCTAGATTAGAACTTGGTGGCTTTATTCAACCTTTATCCCCGGCGGTTTGCTTCTAGCAATGTCGAAGTCTTCTTCCCGGTCACATTCAGCAGCGGCGGTGGATCTGGGCAGCAACGACCTTGGCTTTATCCGGTTTGGTTTCCGGGGATCAAAACAACCAGGCCGCCGCCTAGGTCTGCTCGCCTTCGATCTGGTTCGCAGATTCGTCGTCCAGCAACGAAGGCAACGGTGGTGGATCTGGACATCGACGACCTCGGCTTTCTCCGGCCTGGTTTCCAGGGATCAAAACAACCAAGCCGCCACCCGGGTCTGCTTGCCTTCGATCTGGTTCGCGTAGGCTCGTCGTCCACTCGTTCGACTGTTTGTTATGATTTCCCTTTTTTTGTTAAATTTTTTATTTAGACTGTTCGTTATGATTTCAGGCATACTGAATACAACTTTAGCTTTTCTGGAATTTTGGATTTTTTTTATCTATTTCTCATGACTATGTTGACAACATTCCATGTGGCCTAAAAATTGATTTTTGTATTATAGAAATGAGGCAATCCTGTTCTTACCTTTCCATATGTGTTGGTCAGCCTTTCATTCCTCCAATCATACAACTCAGATCTTCTCAAAGCATTTGCTTCGCTCACGTTGGTTGAGTTCTGGTTCTCACTTGGATCTTGTGAAGCAAAGAAAGCATTAAACCTCCTTCACGATACCTTACCCATGATTCTTGGTCATGTAGGTTTGAAGCTTCGTGCCTGAGCACACATCTTAGAGGCAAAATGTTATCTATATACATATATTAAAGCAGAAGCGTTTACTTCAACGTGGTTCATCCTAACAAAAAAAAATATGCCACATGTCATTTATCTAGAATTTTAGTTTTTTTTAATTAATATATATAGTTACCATATTTTAATTATCCTATTATATAACTTATATTTATCTACTTACCAAACATATATGTATATATACTATTAGTGTTAATATATATCTATATACTAATAATAAATTAGAAGCCTTTAATGCCATATGTTTTTTTTCTGTTCTTTTTGTCAATGCAATTTAAAACGCACTCTCATTTTAAAAAATTAATTAAAAAATTATATAAACTAACGATATATATATACTAATATTAAAAAACACCTTAATTACATAAACCATGGTTCCATATATTTTTATATTACGAGTCGTTTTAACATTCAGTTTCATTTAAGACCTTTTTTTTATCAAAAACATGTAAACTATCATTTATTTTAAAATATCCCGTTTTGTTTTTATTATCTTTTACTTTCACTCATAATATTATCTTCCAACTCACTTTTAATTAATAATTAAATTTGTTTTACGATTTATTAAAGTTAATCCCGCACACGGTGCGGGTATTAGACTAGTTTATCTAATGATAAGTATTCAGGTCTCTCTATCTCTTTGAGTTAATTTGTGCAGTACAATATGTTTATGTCCAAATTTTACAAGCATTTCCTTTTGTAGTCAACTTAAGAAATTCATGTGAAAGAATTATGATTGTGGGTATTACTTCACAATTGATGTTATGTAACATGTAGGTGATTCCCCCATTTCGTTAAACTTTTGTTCGTTATGATTTCCCGTTGTGATTGTTCGTTATGATCAGGCGGCGGAAGCATTACGCTAAACCTACGAAGAAGAGGTTTAAAATTAATTACAACGGTTATCCATTATTTTGATAATTATCAAGTCTGTCCCGTAATTTTAATTTCAAAAAAATAACCCAACTTTTTAGATTTGTAATTTGGGTAATTAGAAATTGGGTATTACTAAAACAGACTTGTGTAAATGGCGGACTTGTGTAAATGACGGAATTTTTGGCTTGTGCGGCTCATTGAGATTGCAAACTCAACTTTCTGTAAACAAATGAAATTTGTGTAATTGGAAAACGACCGAGTTTGTTAACTACGTAAACTTACATTGTAAATGAAATTGGGTACTAATGGGGTGTAATTGAAATTGTGTATTAACATTGTGTAATTGAAATTATGTATTAAGATTGTGTAATTAAAATTGTGTGTTAACAAGAGAATACACAAAGTTCAATTAGTCCGCCTAGTATAAGATTAGGTGGGATGGCCTGACACCTAGAGTTCGAAACTCACTAACTACAACTCGACTGGGCATGATTGGACTTGGGCTTTATTAAATCGATTAAGCCTGACCATAAGTAAATTGAAATCGTCAATTAACTCTTTCAATTAATCTTTATAAATAAATAACAAGGGTCTAGTTTGTCAGCTAATAAACAATACAGTCTACTTGTCGCTACATTAAGCAAAAAAGGCCTATTTAACCAACTTACCCAATAATATTCGGTTGCCATTTAATTATATATTTATCGCGTCTTTTGTTCACGGTTACCAAATAAAAAGTTGTTACATTGGTTGTGCATTGACTAGTTTCATATTGAGTAAAAGAGGTAAGTAGGCTTTAATTGTATAAATGTAGATTAAGTAGACAATTATGTTTCAATGTGAATTAACTAGACCCCTTGTAATTTTGAGAAAAAGATAAAATCTAAAATAGTTTAAGATATTTTCAAAAAATAAAAAGATGTTGTCCCTTAATTTTTTAAAATAAAAAAGGAAAATGAGAGTGGTCCCCTATAATTATTTAAATTAAAAAAATTCTCTCCCTTAATTTTTTAAAATAAAAAATAAAAAAGAGAGTGGTCCCCTAAAATTAAGAAATTAGTTTCAACATTAAAAAAATTATCTTCTTTAATTAATATTGTTGTTTTTTAATTAAATAAGGAAAAGGAGAGTGGTCCCCTACAAATTCTGTACATAACTCTCAAACGCAAATTAAGGGAGAAATCTTTTTAATGAGAGTGGTCCCCCACAATTAATATTCAGTTATCTTTTTAATTTAGTTTATCTTTTAATTTTTAACAATTATTTATCCTCCTTAATAAAAGACCCTTAAATAGATTCTCTTATCTAAGGAATTTTTAATTTCATTTACTTTTATTTTTTGGCTAGAAAATGGAGGGGTCTAGTTGTATCTATGATACAAAAAAGGCTTCTCTACACCAATTTTTTCTTTCATATTTGATCGATTAATTATAGGCGTGTAATATCGTTTATTATATGATATAACGATTCACATGTGCTCTTATTTCTTATTGTAACACTTGTTCTTACGAATCTTAACCCTAGACGTCTGCGCGCGCACGCGCGCCTACTCACATGTATAGGACTGAGTTCAAGTAGAAAGGGGTCTTAGAGTCGAGTGAAGGAAGGATCCACAACCATTGAATCAAGTAACAACTGTTCAAATATAACATGTATTTGTTCAACTAAAAATTGTATAAATATATTCAAAATTGTTCATTTATGTAACACACCAAGTTTTGGAAACTCGAAGCGTTACGGACTAGGACCTTACAATGGGTCCCGACCCTCAGAGTAACAACGACACAAGGATTACAACAATGGGTCCCGACCCTCAGAGTAGCAACGACACAAGGATTACAACAAGGCACAAATAAATGAAAACCAAAACTTATAATAAGACCAAAGGACTGGGTTTAATATCGTTTATTATGTGATCTAACGATTCATATGTGTTCTTATTTCTTATTATAACACTTGTTCTTACGGATCTTAAACCTAGATGTGCGCATGCGGGCGCGTGCACACACACCTACACAAATGTATAGGAATGGGTTCAAGTAGAAAGGGGTCTTAGAGTCAAGTGTAGGAAGGATCTACAACCATTGAATCAAGTAACAATTGTTCAAATATAACATGTATTTGTTACAGGCTAGGACCTCACAATGGGTCCGGACCTCAAAGTAGCAACGACACAAGGATCTTACAACAAGACAAAAATAAATGAAAACCAAAACTTATAATAAAACCAAAGGTTTAAACAAAGGAAGCGTAAAAGACTCGCAACCAGTTCAAAGCAAACTAAAAGAACGACAGCTAAAATATAAACCCGATCCCGTCCTATAATGTACAGGAACCCCGGATAACCACACTGTCAAGATCACCCAGTAACATCCCGAACCTGTGAAACATCTACAACATCGGTATAAACCGTTAGCTAACATTCTAGATATCAGAAAGACAGTAAAGACACAAACACACATAAGTTAATATAAACATATGCATGCTCACACTCAACTGGTTATTACTTTTTATTAAGGTTAATCCATTTACTAATTTAACTTATGGTTGTCACACGAGAATTGCTATGATCTCGCCTCTGTACCCTTTCACCAACAGGAATAGAACGTATGCATCCTTCTGTCACCTACTGGACTGGTCGCAAGAGCACCTCTCAGTTTCCCCATTCTGAACTAGACAAGCGGTAACCGCCCGGTTATAATACACTTGAGCCATTTACGGTTATAAAGGTCAATCCTAGTCCGGTTAGTAATTATAGCAAAACCACAACACAAGCAAGCCAAAACAATCAAACTAATATACGGAATGCAAATAAGTAAGTTCAAGGGATTTGCCTCACTTAGGTAACTCAGCAACAACTCAGTTTCCCAAAGGAACGGAAGGAATGTCTCCCCAAACAAGGCATAAGGAGTCAAGAACCGAAACATTTGCTAAAAGTCTATAATTTCTAGTCTCCATGATCTCGAAGAGATCTCCACAAGCTAAGGTCTCAACCTTAGTCTTACAGATCAACAAGGGTCAACAAGATCAACACAAACCAAGGAAAGGAGCGAGGAAAGCAAGGAAGGAAACAACTCACCAAAGACGGGATACTGTAGACAAACCGTGGGGGGAAATTGGGTAAGGCACGAAGGCTGCATTAGGAAAATCCACGGGACGGCTCTGTCCAGGCGTGGGGGCGGTAGCGTGAAAGAAACGGTTGTCGACTCCTTCGACAGCAAGGAACGCAGCAAAGACCAAAGCTTGTTTCTCTCAAACACACACACACGTCACAACTCAACTAAGGGAGTCTGTGAACATCAACGAATCAACAACTAGAAGGCCAACAAGAATCAAGGCTCAAACTTGATTCTTGGAGAAGAGGAGGAGGAAGAACGAGAGAAGAAAACGAAACAGGAGGGGAAGACATGCAACAACTCACAAACGTGAGGGAGAAACGCAGAAGGAGAAGACTTACGTTCAATAAGGAATCACAAGGAAGAAGGTTGCAGCTTTCGAGGTTGAAGAAAAATGTATGCAAGAAACGGGAAAAAGAAGGAAAAGAGGGAATTTATAGGAGCAATTGGAAAAGATAGAAGAAAAGACGTTCTAGGGTTTAGAACATGATAGGAAAGCCGGCCCATAAGATAGAAGATCGGATCTTCTATCTATTGAAAGAAATAAATGGACAAAAAATCAGATCGGTGCGATCTGTAGCCAAACCGCAGTCGTAGGGGCGGCTCCCTTCACCGCGGCGGCGGTGAAGGCAAAAACTAGGATCTTACATCATATCCCCCTACAAAAAAGTTTCGTCTCGAAACTTGCAACAACCCAAAAGATCACCCAACAACAACGCAGAAACACTGAACTCAACACATATATTCCCCCTCGGGGCAGTGTACTCAAAACGTCACAAAAGTGTGCATAACTTAACAACGAAAACTAAAACTCCAACATCTACGCTATCGGTACATCCAACTCAACATATAACTCCGGATAGTTCCTTTGGATACTATCCTCTATCTCTCAAGTCTCCTCATCTACTCCTCGCATCGACCACTGAATCTTCATCATCGGTATGTTTTTCGATCGCAAGTGTCTCGTACTACGCTCTAAGATAGCTATCGGATGCTCTACGAACGTATGGTCTGGCTCGACCACTAAATCCTCATGACTGACGATGTGTCTCGGGTTTGATATGTACTCCCTTAGCTGAGACACATGGAAGACTAGGTGAACACCCTCAAGTCTCGGTGGCAAAGCAAGTCTGTATGCTACCTCACCAACTCGCTCCAGAATCTCAAAAGGTCTGACGTATCTAGGACTCAACTCCCCTTGACGCCGAAACGTCAAACACCTCGTGTTGGGGATACTGATCTCAGTCATACCTGAGCTCCAACTTTGAACTCTAGAGGTCTGCGCCTCTTATTTGTGTAAGTCTTCTAGCGACTCTGTGTTGCTAACATCTTCTCTTGGATCACCGTTACTCAAGCCATTTCGTCCATCTCTATCAAAGACGATAGTCCTAGGTACTTCATGAAGTCGTACTATTTTCCTTGTGAACTCCTCTACCAATCGACTTACCGGCCATGTTTCTTGATAGGAATGAAACGTGTGGTCTTCGTCAGTCAATCTACTATAACCCAAATAGCATCAAAACCTTGACTCGGTCTCAAACCGGTAACAAAGTCCATCGAGTTGTCTTCCCACTTCCACTAAGGTACGGGAAGTGGGTGTAGCTCGCCTCCTGGTCGATGATGCTCGATCTTGACCTGTTGATAGTTTGCACATTGAGCTACATATCTTGCCACATCTGGCTTTAAACTTCCCCACCAGAAAGAGCGTCTGATATCCTGATACATCTTACTCGCACCGGGATGCATTGAGTAAGGTGTAGAGTGAGCCTCCTGTAAGATCCGCTGTATTAGCTCTCTATTTGAGTGCACACATAATCGCTCCTTACGCCTCAAAACTCCATCAACACCGACTATAAACAGTGGTGCCTCTCCTCGAGAGACATCTTGTCTCGGATCCGTGTCAAAGTTGGGCAACTCTCCTGCTTTTGTCAGATCTCTACCAACAAAGAAGATAAAACCTCCCATGTGGATAAATGGTTGTAGGCTTCCGAAAAGGGATATTCATCTCTAACCATGTCAAATCTCGCTGTAATTGAGGCTTAGTTGTCAGCCGAGCGATCGCCATATCCTAGGGAGTCTTCCTACTGAGGGCACCAGCTACCACATTTGCCTTCCCCGGGTGGCATAAGATTTCCAGATCAAAGTCCTTGATCAACTCCAACCATCTCCTCTAGCGGTTATTCAACTCCCGCTGAGTAAATATGTACTTCAAACTCTTATGATCTATGAAAATCTGACATGTAGCTTCGTACAGATAATGCCTCCAAATCTTCAAAGCGTGAACAACAGCAGCTAACTCGAGATCGTGGGTACGGCAATTCTCCTCATACGTCTTCAGTTGTCTAGATGCGTATGTTATAACCTTACCCCTCTACATCAAAACACATCCTAAGCCAAGCTTGGATTTATCACTATAAACCACAAAGTCCTCAATGCCCTCTGGCTAAGCTAAGATAGGAGTAGAGGTCAAACTCTTCTTCAGCTCCTTGAAGCTCTGTAGGCACGTCTCGGACCATACAAATCTGGTAGTCTTCCTCAGCAAGGAAGTAAGCGGTCGGACGATAATTGAAAAGCCCTTAACAAAGCGACGATAGTAGCCCACCAATCCTAGGAAGTTGTGTACCTCTTTGACGTTCCTAAGAGGTGGCCAAGATGTTACAGACTCGATCTTTACCGGATCTACCTTGATCCCTTCGGCGGAAACGATATGACCAACGAATGCCACCTCGGACATCCAAAACGCGCACTTAGAGAGCTTATCATAAACCTCTCTATCCTGCAGGACTTGGAGTACGGTCCTTAGTAATCTGCATGTTCCTCTCTGTTGCGAGAGTATACCAAAATGTCATCTATGAAGACAACTACAAATTGGTCTAGGAAGTCGATGAAGATGTTGTTCATCAACTCCATGAAAACCAATATACGAAATGAAGCTAAGTAAGTCCAAGGGACTTACCACACTCGAAGGTAACTCAAACCATCAGACAACAACTCAGTTTCTCTCAGGAAAGGAGCAAGGAAAGCCTGTTTACACAAGGCATCACGAATCATGAACAAAACGGTTGCTAGAAGTCTATAACTTCTAGTCTCAATGATCTCTAAGAGATCTCCACAAGCTAAGGTCTCAACCTTAGTCTTACAGAACACTCAGGGGGCAAAGAACAACCATAAGAATCAAGGAAATGAACGAGGAAAGGAAGGAAGGAAGAAACTCACAAGAACAAGAGTTACTACAGAAGGAACCCACATGGGCGGAACTGCAGAGGCGCGGGGACGGATCTTCGACATAAGCGTTTGTTAACTTCTCGATGACAACGATTTCGACCATTATTTCTCAATCTCATCAAAACATCAATAGCATACAAATCATACATACTTTCAATTAAAGTATTCAAGTCCACGTATGCCATAATTTAATCTCAACATACAAGTCAATCTTTTGTCAATCCACATACACAATTATCATCATTGAGATCATATCCATTTTTGTTAACTTCTCGATGACAACGATTTCGACCATTATTTCTCAATCTCATCAAAACATCAATAGCATACAAATCATACATACTTTCAATTAAAGTATTCAAGTCCACGTATGCCATAATTTAATCTCAACATACAAGTCAATCTTTTGTCAATCCACATACACAATTATCATCATTGAGATCATATCCATTTTAGAAGCACAAAATTTTTAATAAGTTTTTCAAATTTTTTGGATTTTTTTAAATAAATGCAATGCAATGCGATAAGCAAACGTGTGACAAATATTATTACGAACCGAAAGTGCAAATCAATAAAATGAAATGTGTGACATAAGAAATAATATTGCAGGTACCCCCCACCCCATACTTAAAACTCACATTATCCCCCAATGTGAAGAATCAAGTACAAGATGGAAACAAATACTTACAATGTAAATGGAGAGTCTAGCAAATCAATCACTCTTCCGGTGGTAATGGTGGTGGATGTCGTGGATATCGCGGAGCATGTGGATCAAAGTGTGTCCCAAAAGTATGAAAGTACAGGTCCTCCCATCTCATATCTGACACAGAATGGTGTACATCTACCTTGCTATGGAAAGTTCGAAATTCGTTGCGCATGCCATTAACGTTGGTGGTCAAAGCTGCTAGTTGGTGTGTGTGAAACCGAATGTCGCGGCGATCTCATCGGCACCTCTTGTCGTCCAGGAAACCTATCTTTCCTCCCAGCTAGATGTTCATCCTCCTTTGTCGCATCATCGTCCTCAGCAGGAACTCTACTCGGACCAACCTCATGTGCATCGGTGTCCATGGCATCAGTATCATGAACAACATACACATCACTATCAATCTCTAAAGTGGCATATGTCACCACAACATCCTCATCAGTAGCAGCAAAATCCTCAGCAGTCTCCTCTAAACTATTTGAATCCTCGAACCCGTGCTTCTTGTAGTTTTGATTTTTGATCGTGTACTCGCTCTTCCAAACTATCTCTCTTGGTTGCCTCTCCCAAGGCATGGTGACGTACAGAGCGTCACACCCTCGGGGAACCAAAATCTCTCGAGAAATAAATTGTTGTAACCCCAAAGAACGAGCCTCAACAGTTAGAGTACAAGCCGAGAAGTCTAAGCTCATGGTCTTAGCTACGTGGGTAACTAGACCTCTAGCACAAATATCTCCACGGGACTTGTTAGCGATCTTCTCCAGACAGTCAACGAGCATGGTAGCGGTATCAGGAATGGTGCCCGTCGTCATGCAATATAAAATCTACAACTCATCTGCCTTAACTTTCTGTAGTGTCTCTATTCTTGCAAATATCGTCTCACTAAGGATCCGGTGAGCTAACTTGAAGGAGAGATTGTAGATACTCTTCTCCTTCGAGTTTTCGGCCCTCCACTTTTCGTTTCCTCCTTCCTCAAGAGCTATACTCTCCCAAAATCCACTAGGACTTACGCTCCTAGGAAACACTCCTGCATATGACACTGGATAACCAAATATATTTCCAAATACAGTAATCGGTATATCATAATTCTTATTCAACTGTCTAAATCTCACCTACCTCTTCCTAGGATCATGCTTAAATGAACTTAGAAATTCCAAAGTAATTTCCTCATAAGCATGTTCTCTAATTCGCACAAAATCAGACAAACCAGCTCTTTCAATCATCCACTCCAAATCCTCTCTAACATTCAGCACATCTACTTCATCAATCACCAAGTATCTAGGAGGAATAATGGGACGAGTCGAAAGACATTCGTACCTCTTTTTGTGTTTCTCTTGGATGACCGGGAGTCTAGGAGGAGGTTGTGAAGGTTGATAGGAGGAGCCTCTCCAGGGAATCATAGATCGTATAGACCTACGAAGAGATTGCATTCCAGAAGAAAAAATCGCCCCGTTCTTCAGAAAAAAAATCGGTTGATTTTTCTGGGGTCACCCGATTTTTTGCACTATTTCAATCAATCCTTCAATTCTGCAAAGTTCTTGCCCAACAAATGCTTCCACTAGCTTTTTTTGTTTGTTTCTACTCTAAATAACACTCTATTTCGAACAAAACAACTCCAAACAAGCACGAATCAAAGGAAATGAAACTTTTTAGGGTTTGGAACAAAAAAACTGAAATCCGAGTGATTTGGCGGTTTGTCGCGCTGTTTGTGCTTAGAACCTTCAAAGCTGTGCAAAGATCTTCAGTTTTGGATCAAGAATGAGCAAAAACGATTAAGAAATGAAGATTGAGGGTTGAGGCGAATCGGCGGCCGGTTTTCGTGTGGAGGAGAAGTGAGTTTAGGGTTGAAGATGAAGAACGGACCCATTTATAGTCTCCCGGAGTTTGCAAAAAAATCGGCTGCTTTTTAGGGTCGATTTTTTTAACGACCCGATTTTTTTCGTTCTTCGTCCACTAACACTAAAAATCGACCAACTTTTGTTTTGGGGTCGATTTTTAGGTCGATCTTGTTCTCGACCTTGGAAAAATTGAATGAATTAAATAAATTAATTCCAATTGATCGGCCGATATTTCTGTGTGGGTTGATTTATCTGTATACCGTTCTTCACTTCCTTTCCAAGCTCTTTTCTTCATTCATTTCTTATCAACATCTCGATCCTTCGGACATTTCATCTCATCATTGATCTTCTTTGTGAAAATACCTAGTTTTTGTCATCAAAGACACAAGAAAAACCCGGACCGTATCAACGAAAAAACAAAAAACTAATCTATTCTAACTAAGAAAAAGGGAATAAAAACATAGAAGTACCTTGGGTTGCCTCCCAAGAAGCGCTTGGTTTAAGGTCGTTAGATGGACCTATCTCCCACGATGATCATTTAAGAAGAAGAGGAGCAACACCCTCAATCGGAACTTCTGGCGTATATTTCTTCAGCTTATGGCCATTAACTTTGAAACTTCCGCAATGTTCACCCCATACTTCAACTGCACCATGGGTAAACACATGTTTTATAGTATAAGGTCCTATCCAGTGAGATTAAAGCTTACATGGAAATAGTCAAAGTCTAGAGTGAAAGAGAAGGACGAGATCTCCTTCTTTCAACTCCTTAGGGATGATGTGCTTGTCGTGCCACCTCTTGGTTATTTCTTTGTAGATCCGTGCATTCTCGTAGGTGTTTAAACAGATCTCCTCTAGCACGTTGATGTACAAGAGACGCTCTCTCCGGCTTCTTTCATGTTGAAGTTGAGCCATTTGATTGCCCAATATGCTCTATGCTCTAACTCCACCGGAAGGTCACAAGATTTCCCAGAGACAAGATTGTAAGTAGAGCTGATACACTTCGGGTTGTCCCGACCGGCCCGGCCCGACCGCCTGCAAAAACGAGCGGGTATGGACAAGGTGAAAAGCCCGGACGGGCCAAAAAGCCCGGCCCGGATGGACAACCGGGCCGGATCCGGTCATGATGCAAAGTCCTGTCGGGCTGCGCGCCCGGCCCGAATATATATATATAATATATAGTAAACCCTAGGAGGCTTTAATCTTAACTTGAAACGCTCCTCATTCCTCTCCCCAAAGAGACAGCCTCCCTTTCTCTGTTCACTCTCAAACGACTCTAAATTTCCCCGCTGAGAATCCCACTCTCGCCGGCGTCTCTCCTCGGCCCTCAATCTCCCCACTGAGCAACCCTAATTCTCATGGGCATCTCTTGTTGGTGTCTCTCCTCGGCCTCAACATCTTTCACGACCTATGACTCGAGATTCGGTTGTTGCCCATTCAGAGTGTCCTCGGATCTGATTCAAAGTTTTCCTGTCGCCCTCCTTGGTCTCTGATTCGAGTTTCGGTTGTCACCCTCAACGTTTCTTCGCCTCTAAATCGTGAATCGTCTCCGACTGGGGGCTCTCCTCCACAATCTCTTCATCTTCTCATATGCATATCACTTCTTCTCTGAATTGTGAAGCTCTCTTCTTCTACAGATCTAGTCTTCAAAGCTCTCTTCTTCTACAGATCTAGTCTTCAGGATTTTCTTTGAATCGGGCTTCAGGTAGAATTTGTCCTTTAATGCTTGTTTTTGCTAGATCTAGGAATTTTGTTGATGCTAATTTGTAATTTTGCCTCTCTGTAAATCCTCAATTTCTATATATTAATTTACTAATTGTAATTTTAGCTTTTATTTAATAGCAAAAAAAAAAAGAATTTGGGCATATCATTGAATACGGGTACCCGGTGGGCAGCCCGGCCCGGACATCCAGACGGGTACGGACATGACTAGAAGTCCGGGATCCGGGCTAAGCCCGGATCCGACCCGGACATCCGGACAAAAAATTAGAAAAAGCCCGGTCCGGATCCGGCCCAATTCCGGATAGTATCAGCTCTATTTGTAAGGTATGATGTCTATGGGAGTCTTGAAAGCCGTTTTGTAAGCCCATAATGCGGCATCCAACTTTATTGCCCAATCCTTTCTAGTTTTAGAGACAATTTTCTCTAAAATACCTTTGATCTCTTGATTGGATATTTCTACTTGGCCGCTTGTTTGAGGATGGTAAGGAGTGGTTATCTTGTGCGTTACCCCCTACTTCGATAGAAGTGCTTCAAAGTTCTGGGTTGTGAAGTGTGTTCCTCCTTCACTAATGATAATTTGGGGTGTCCCAAACCTTGGGAAGATAGTTCAGTTAACGAATTTCACTACAAACGAACCATCATTAGTGGAAGAAGCAATGACTTCACCCATCTAGAAATGCAATCTACCACCAATAGGATGTACATGTTCCCGCAATATGATGAGAATGGTCCCATAAAATCCACTCTCCATACGTCAAAGATCTTTACTTCTTGGATTTTGTTGAGAGGCATCTCGTTCCTCCTAGATATGTTCCCTGTTCTTTGACAAGCATCGCAAGAGGCAACAAACTTTTTCACATCTCTAAATAAGTTAGGCAAAAAGAAACCGGATTGAAGTACCTTAGCACATGTCTTGTGAGAACTAGCATGTCCGCCACAAGGCAATGAATGACAATGTCGTATAACGCTTTCTACTTCATCTTCCGGAATAAATCTTCTTATCATCCCGTCCGGGCCTCTTTTGAAAAGAAGAGGTTCATTCAGTAGTAGTGTTGCAAATCTTTAAAGAACTTCTTCTTTTGTGCGTAGGACAATCTTGGAGGTATTTCTTGACAAACCAAATAGTTAACAAAATCAGCATACCATGGTTCATTACCTCTTGATATTTGGTGAAAGCACTCCTCGATCTCATGCAGCTACTCGTCCGGAAAGGAATAATCTATGGGCATATCCTCGTTCTTGCTTGCAAAAGGAGGAAGTTGGCTTAGATGGTCCGCCACCGAGTTCTCGATCCTTTCTTATCACGGATCTCTAAGTCAAACTCTTGTAGAAGGAGGATCCATCTAATGAGCCGCGGCTTTGCATCTTTCATGATGAACAAGTACCGGATTGTTGCATGGTCGGTGCAGACAATAATTTTTGCTCGCACGAGGTAAGAGCGAAACTTCTCAAAAGCATATACCACCGCTAATAACTCTTTTTCTGTTGTAGCGTAGTTTAGTTGAGCTTCGTCTAGCGTCTTGCTAGCGTAATAGATGGTATAAGTGCGTCCTTCCTTCTTTTGTCCAAGCACGGCTCCTACGGCTACATCGCTAGCATCGTACATGATCTCAAAAGGGAGATTCCAATCCGGCGGCTGAATAATAGGGACGGATATCAAGGCTTCCTTAATCTTGTAAAATGCATCTAGACAATCCTTTGAAAACTCAAAAATCACATCTTTCATTAGTAGGTTAGTCAATGGTTTAGAAATTTTAGAAAAGTCTTTAACGAATCTCCTATAGAAATCTGCATGACCTATTAAGCTTCTTACCCCCTTTACCGAAGATGGTGGAGATAACTTCTCAATGGTCTCAATCTTCGCTCTATCCACTTCAATTTTGCGGCTGGAAATCATATGACGTAAAATAATGTCTTCACTAACCATAAAGTGACACTTATCCCAAATCAAGACAAGGTTAGTATCTTCATATTTTCGCTAACCATAAAGTGACATTTCTCCCAATTCAAGACAAGGTATGTATTTCTAAGAAACATTACAAAATTTATTTTGTTCTTTGTATTGCTCATTGTGTTGACTGACACGTTTTGCTTTTTACTCTAGTAAACTAATTGGCGTGTAACTTTGTTCCATCCTTTCATCACAATTTCTATTTGTAATTGATTGTTACCAGCATGCCCTTGGTTTCTTTTGGGAGCCCGAGGAGGAAAGTACAATACATACTCTATAATAATAGAGACTTGGTACAAGTAAGCTGAATCAAGGAATTAAAAAAATACATTTAGATAACAAATTGTGCAAATTCATGTATCATTATGCATAGATTGGTTCAGATTATAAAAATTACAACTAGTTGTTAAAACGGTTATAAAATAACCATGTGTAAATTTATTCTCATAGACATGATTAGCGGTTGAAGGATATATGTCATAAGTTGCTGGTAAATTGATAAAAGAAATAAGAGATGCATATACCTTGAGTCAAGGTAATCGGGTATAAAACAACAATCCAACATCCAAAACCAAAGGATCGGACTGATAAGGTTAGTGTCTTCCCAATTCAAGACAAGATTAGTGTCTTCACACTTTTGTATAATATTTAGACCCTCTATTTATACACATTCTAAAATCATCAACCTTAGTAGCTAATCGTTGTGGGATAACAAAATCCCTCAAAAAATTTCACGTAAATAGATCAGACTGATAATCCTTTAAAAAAAGAAAAATCGTCCCAAAAATTAAAACTTCAGGAGTATGATTATTTAACCAAAAGTAACATGAAAATATTTAACTTAAATAGAAATCGAAAACAAACAAAAATCGGAGTTCATATATTTTCCTTAAAAAAAATTATCCCAAAAAATAGATCGTACCAATAATAAAAAGTAACGTAAAAATCGTTCCAATAAAATAGTTAATTTAATAAAAAAAGATTTTCTAGATTAAAAATAATTTAAAAAATAAAGATTTATTGGCATTAATTCTGGGAGCTCCATTTCGAAAATAGTGTTTACACAGCGCGTCACGTCAACAACCTTGTGCTCCGTTTTAGTATGTATAATAGATTATACTTGATTCTCTCCAAAAGGCTTAGAAATGTATGATTTGTTTAATTTTCAAACTTTCTATGTTTATTTATACAAGTTTTCAAAGTGTCATGTTTCCTTGATAACCGATGTGGATAGAAAAATTCATATTTTGCAAAATAATTATGGTTTAGTAAAAATATATTTATTAAATTAATTTGTAATTTTGTAAAAGATTTAATTAGAGAAAAAGCGTAAATTTTTGTTATTAGTAAACTGAGTAGATAATTTTTGAAACCTATTTTGGAGATATTATAAATTTTATGTTAAGATATAACCGTACAGATATGATTTGGTTTGTTTCTAATCTAACTTGCGTCAAAAATCGTGATTGGTTATTTTTTTTAAATTTTTTAGATATTGCTTTAATAAAAATAGACTTATTGGCTTCATTTGTGAAATAGTAAAAGATTTAGTCCGAGAAAAAAATGTGGGGCATCACGTCATAATTATGTCGTTCACTTTAGTAAAGTGTATATATATATAAATAGTTTATATACATGTCATACATTGATATTTGTTAATAAAAGTTTAAAAGTTAATGTATATTCATTATATTGATAAAATATAAATCATGAATTTAATAGGTCAACAACCCATATTAACATAGGTCACAACGGCCCACAAAATAGTAAGTAAGTCACACCGACCCACACACAAATATTAATCCGATCGAAATAAAATATTATACTTGATTCTCACCAAAAGACCAAAACATATATGATTTGTTTAATCTTAAGAATTTTTCCGTTTGGTACCCTTAAATTTTTGGCTTTTCTGGATGGTGCCCAAAATTTTTTATGTTTTCGATTGGTACCTATGAAGTTTTTTGTTTTTTCCGTTTGGTACCCTTATTTCTTATTTTTTGCCTAAAATAACGTTTTTTATATTAAAATTATTTTTAAAAAGGAAAAAATATATAATAACAAATTATATTATAAAATTTTAAGATAATATGTTTTAATTAAAATAAACTATGATATTTCTTAAATTATATAATATTTTTACCTATTATTTTTATAAATTTTAATATATTTATTATTATTTGATATTTTATCATATTTTGTGTAACACCCTGAATCCGCGGGACTCGGGATGCTACGGGTTGGGACCTCACAATGGGTCCCGACCCTTAGCTTGACAACAATTTCACCGGATCTTGCAACAAGGCACAAATAAAGGCCAAAACCGAAATACATTTTTATGCAATGAAAAGAAAAAAACCCGAAAGAATACAACAAAGGACTTCAGCCGAGATACAACTCGAAACCACAATGCCAAACACGCGGCATACAAAAAAAAACAAACCAAAGGAAAAACATAACTCGACTCCAACTCATAAACCCTTCCTAAAATGTACGGACCCCGGCTGTCCACCCTTCCGGATCTCTCGGCCGCATTCCTAACCTGCAAGGCAATCTACAACATTCGGTATAAAACCGTTAGCTTATATTCGAGGCATTAGAATTAACGGGAAAGGCACAACCATAAGCAAAACATCATAAACACACAACATAATTAAAGGCACACCAATCCGGTTTATTATCTTTATTATGATTAAGTCATATCCCGTTCTAATTCAACTTAGATTTGTGACACGAGACCACCGTGGTCCCGCCTCGGTCCCTATTTCCGGCATGGAACGGTACGGATGCCTCCGACCGTCTAACCAGCACGGCTAGTCGCCGAGAACCTCCTAGACTCTCGCAAGAGCTAGGCAGATGATGTCACCGCCCGTTATCATACACTTGGGCCAAAATAATATAAAGGTCGGTAATCCTAATTCCGGTTTAGTTGTTATAAACAATAACAATAAACACACACCACCAATCGCACATCAATGCTAATACAAGGAATACGAGCTAAGTAAGTCCGGAGACTTACCTCGTCACCACACTCAACTCACAACACTTTCGCTTCCTTAGGGAGGAAGCTCATAACCTGCTCACAAGAAGATAACTATATCAACAACAACCCACTCACAATAGAAGTCTTAGACTTCTATACAAATGATCTACGCAAGATCATTTGACTCTCAATTCTAGGACCGCATCCTAGAATCCCTCATGCTCACATCACACTCAACAGAAGCTAGAAGTCCCAAGACTTCTAAACCCTCGGATCTCACAAGATCATAACTCACAACACTACTAGGATAACATGGCTAGTCCAACAAACACAACGTAACATCACCATGCTAGGATAAGCATATCCTAGTTTATAATCTCAACAACCATATAACCACAACCTCAAGCATCAAATACTCACAAGATCAACCAAACACTCAACCTCTTACAACAATCGACAATCCTCAAAACTCACCTAAGGTCCACAACCACTACTTGGTATTAACTCTAAGTTATGCTAGATCCAACCTAGCATGATACTAATACTAAACATTACTAGATCGCAGGAAAGGATACTCACACGACGTCAAAAGACGGAAGTTGATCAATGGATGTCGACTTTGGACTCATTAGGCCTTTATCGGGACGCTTCCGAACCTAACACCAAAATTAAGCAAATTTAGCTCATATGCTAAATTTGAACGGAATATATATAATATATATAAATCTAAGGTAAAAGTCGTTTTCCAAAAGCCAACGTTAAAACTCGTAATTAACCTTCCGGGACAAAAGTACAATACTAGAACTTGGTCATAAAACCGAAATTAAAACCTTGAGCCGTAAACCGAATTTAATCCAATCAAAGACATAAAACACCGTGTATTAAAAAGATGAGAATATCCCGAATCTAAAATTCAAGGTTCCAAACCGTTAATCCATTTTCCGTACAAAATACAAAATTTTATAAATGCGGGCATAAACGTAATTAATAATCTTGGCCATTTTTCGAAAATAACTACTGCAGGGGTATAAATGCAGGAACCTCAAATTATGGGTCAATTAACACAAATACATAAAGCATGGGTACAGTTTGTAATTAACCACAAATTAAGGGGGCCGATTGTAATTAGGGTAAAAAGCCCTTCTTCCATTTTAACAAATGCAGGGCAGCGCTGGGAAGGCATTCGCAAGGCCGGCGGGAGATCCAGCAAAGCGGTGAGGCAGACACCCCGGTGAGGCTCCGGCAGGCGGCAAGGGCGGGACAGTTGGGCTCCTCCGACGATGGCAGTGGCGGTGGTCCTAGTGGCAGTAGAGGAGAAGGAGAGGAACGGCCATCTCCCTTCTCTGTTCGGACTGGCGGTGCAAAAATAAAAGGGAGAAGAAAATCAGGGCGGCGGTAGGGCAGTGGAGTAGCACAGGCTCCGATTAGGGTGCTTCTAAGAGGGCTTCTGGGCTCCTTCTCCGGCGAGGTTCAAGCTCCATAAAGGACAGGCGGAAGAGGTTGCGAGTCAAGGAGCTGATGACTGCTAGGTGTTCAAGGGCAGCCATGGTGGTGAGGTTGTAGAAGATGTTCGAGATAGAGTGTTGAGGGTGAGAGTATTTGCAGGTGGTTGTTCTCCTGGTGTGGACGAGGGTGAGAACGGATGACAGAGAAGGAGAGTTAGGGAGACGGTGGAAAATGGTGGAGGCCAGGGAGAGATCTTCTCCTTGGGGAAGAAGAGAGCTGCAAGTGGTGGGGGTAGGAGAGCTGCAAGTCTAAAAAAGAGGGTAGGGGAGATCGGTAGCCCTGCTGGGTGCAAGCCACAACAAGATAGATTGGCCAGCGTCAGGGCAACGAGGGGTCGGCAATGAAAGGCCACCTCCTCAAAAACGATGCCACGCGGCACAGGAAAAGAGGGAAAGAAAGAAAAGAAAAAGAAAAGAAAAGAAGGCTAACTCGATCCAAATAAACCGGAACGAAAATTTCGGATCGGGAAACTTTCTGATCCTTTTTGAAATTTAAATATACGGGAAAAGAATATGCTAATCGCGTACATAAATAAATTGCAAAATCAAATATACTTTGAAATACAAAACCATTTTCGCGAATGACTTACGAGATTATGTAATATTTAGTTGCGATAATAAAATATATCGGTATACATACTCGTAGAATTTAATTTACGACGTAAAATTTTTAAGCTAATCAAAATATCGATAAGAGTGGGAAATAATAAATATCGCAAGCGCGCCAAAATTTGGGGCGTTACATTTTGCATCAAAACATGAGAAACTAATTATGTTTTATATAAAATATAAGAAATTTAATTTATATTTATATGATATTTTAATCAAAAATTGTAACACCCCGAATCCGCGGGACTCGGGATGCTACGGGTTGGGACCTCACAATGGGTCCCGACCCTTAGCCTGACAACAAGTTCACCGGATCTTTCAACATGGCACAAATAAAGGCAAAACCGAAATTACTTTTAATGCAAATGATAAGAAACCCGAAGGAAAACAACAAAAGACTTCAGCCGATAAACAACACCAAAGACCAAAACGCCATACACGCGGCATACCAACATAATAAACGAAGAACAAAACACAACCCGACTCTAACCAAAACCCCTCCTAAAATGTACGAAACCCCGGTTGCCCACTCTTCCGGATCTCTCGACCGCATTCCTAACCTGCAAGGCAAACTACAACATTCGGTATAAAACCGTTAGCTCACATTCGAAGCATTAGAATTAAAGGGAAGGGCACAAACACAATTAATTCAACATAGTCACACAACATACTCAAAGCACACAAATCCGGTTTATTATCTTTATTTATTAAGTCATATCCCGTTCTAGTTCAACTTCTTTTGTGACACGAGAATCCTCCGAAACTCGCCTCGGTCCCTTCTTCCGGCAATGGAACGGTCGGATGCCTCCGACCGTCTAACCAGCACGGGCCAGTCGCCAAGATCCCCCTAGCTCTCACGGGGAGCCAGGCAGTGATGTCACCGCCCGTTATCATACACTTGGGCCAATAATATAAAGGTCGGTAATCCTATTTCCGGTTTAGTTGTTATAAACAGTAAAATAATAAACACACACCACCCAACACACAATAATGCTAATACAAAGAATACGAGCTAAGTAAGTCCGGAGACTTACCTCGTCACCACACTCAACTCACAACACTCTCGCTTCCTTAAGGGAGGAAACCCATAACCTGCTCACAAGAAGATAACTATATCAACAACAACCCACTCACAATAGAAGTCTTAGACTTCTATACAAATGATCTACGCAAGACCATTTGGCTCTCAATTCTAGGACCGCATCCTAGAATCCCTCGTGCTCACATCACACTCAATCGAAGCTAGAAGTCCTAAGACTTCTAAACCTTCGGATCTCGCAAGATCATAACTCACAACACCACTAGGATACTCTCTTTCTAGTCCACAACCTCAACAATCATAGAACCTCAACAATCATATAACCTCACAAGCTCAACATACAACTTAAAGCCTTATAAAAACCACACAAGATAACCAAACACCTCAAGTCTTAGCACAATCATAAATCCTCAAAACTCACCTAAGGATCAAGGCCACTACTTGGCATTCACTCTAAGTTATGCTAGATCCGACCTAGCATGATACTACTACTAAACATAACTAGGTCGAGGAAAAGAATACTCACACGACGTCAAAAGACGGAAGTCGATCCACGGATGTCGAGTTTGGAATCGTTGGCCTTTATCGGGGCGTTTCCGTACCTAACACCAAAGCTATACAAATTTAGCATAACGCTAAATTTGATCGTAATATATAATATGTATAAATCTAAGGTAAAACTCATTTCCAAAATCCAATGTTAGGAACCCGCAACTAGGTCTTGAGTCATAACCAAAATTAAGCCAACAAGGGCATAAAATATAGTATAAATAAATATAAGAATATCCTCGCAATTAAAATCCAATGTTAAAAACCGCTTAAACATTTTCCGGGCAATTATATAATTGTATACACATGGGTTATAATCCGCAATCAACTTTTCCGGCAAGATATGAAACTCAAGAAACTTGGGCCATTTTCCGAAAATGTAAATAAGGGCCATAATCTGTAATTAAGCATGCAGGGGCATAACACTAAATTTCAAAAACAATGGGCCAGAAATGCAAAATAAAAATATGGGTTGCAAACTGTAATATCATTAAAAGGGTGGGGCCCGATCTGAAAGTACAAAATAGGGTTCTCAACCCTTCTGTTGAAAACAAAGAGAGGCTACAGACGTTACTATCCGGCGGCTGGGCTACTCTGGGGCTCCGACGGCGAGGAGCAGCGCCGGGAACTCCGAGAGGGTGGCGAGGCACGTTCCGAAGTCGTAGACGTTGGCGGCTCTCCCGGTGGTGGGGGCACAGGCGGAGCTCCGGCGAGGAGAAGACAGGCAGGGCTTCATTGACAGATCTGGTTCGAGGTGGGGGTGTAACACCCCAAATCCGCGGGACTCGGGGCGCTACGGGTTGGGGCCTCACAATGGGTCCCGACCCTTAGCCTGACAACAATTTCACCGGATCTTGCAACAAGGCACAAATAAAGGCCAAAACCGAAATAAATTTTTATGCAATGTTATGAAACCCGACAATAAAAGAAAGGAAAGACTTCAACCGTCCTTACAACAACATCAACATAATATATAACAACACAAGGACTCCAAAACCCAACTCAACCTAAGATGTACGGAACCCCGGCTGCCCACTCATCCGGATCACTCGGCCACATCCTATCCTGCACATCAACTACAACAATCGGTATAAAACCGTTAGCTCACATTCTAGGCATTATAAGAATAATATGGCACAAACACACATAGGAACACAAACACAAAACATGCTCATAAACATACGCATCCGTTACTTATTATCTTTTTAGGTTATTCCATATCTAATTCATTCGTTCAAGTGTGACACGAGAGTCTTATAACTCTCGCCTCTGTCCCCGTGTAACCAACAGGAGTGTGGCGGCGCCCAACCCGTATACCCTCAGGGGGTGATGAAGAAGCCCGCCCGTATACCGTGTATGGCCTGGTCGCAGAGATCCCCCCAGTCTCCTCGGGAAACTGAGCGGTGATGTCACCGCCCGATAATAATAGTAGTAACAATGGGCCAATAAATAAGGTCAAGTAAATCCTAATCCATTTTCATGCTTAAAAGCGGTAAACACACACCACCATATACATCCAAATAAGGCATAGAAGCGGCTAAGTAAGTCCGAGGACTTACCTCGTCTCAAAGCTACCCGAAACCGATAACACTCTCCGAAGGAATATAACCAAAGCCTGTTCAAGACAAGGCATGATAATCAACAACTACTCATGAAAGCTAGAAGTCCTTAGATTTCTAGTACTATGTGCTCTTACAAGATCATGCTCTTTCATAAACTAGAATAACACTCCTAGTCCTCACAACTCACGAGATCTCAACTATATTCCCAAGTGCCAGGATACTCTCATCTTAAACTCTACAATCTCAACCAACATATGAATATCACCTCAAGTCTCACAAGATCAACCACAAGGCTCACAGCTGTATAACAACTCGAGATCAACACATCACGTGACATAGAACATCAATAACCTCAAACACTCACCTAAAGGTTCCAAGCCACTACTTGGCATTTGCCCTAAGTTATTCTAAATCCAACCTAGCATTATTCTACCACTAAACAAAACTAGATCGAGGAAGAAGGTACTCACACACGATCCAAGGTGGAAAACGGTCAACGGATGTCGAGTATGGATTCGTTGGGCCTTCTATGGGGCGCTCCCGAACCTAAAGCAAAACTAATCAAATTTAGCTCATACGCTAAATTTGAACGGAATATATAATATGTATAACTCTAAGGAAAATTCGGTTATTCAAAAGCCATTGTTAAAACTCGTTAAATCTTTTTCCGGACAATTATTCAATAAGGAAATTTGGTCAAAAGCCGCAATTAAATCTTTGGGGTCATAACCCGAATTAAATCAACAAAGGCACAAAAGATAATTGCACAAAGCTGGGTAACAACTTGCAATATAAAATATGGGTCCTTTTATGTAATTAAAATCTGCAAGAGGGTATAATTCTCACATTCTGAAATCTGGGTTAAAAGTGTAAATACAAAACATTGGGTTCCATTTGCAATTAACACAAAAAAAGGGGGGCCCGATTAAAAATTTTAAAAAGGGTTTTCTTATCACCCGATAGATCTTGCGCAGGGGCTGGGGAAAGAGGGATTCACAGGCGGCGCTGCTAATCTCCGGCGGGCGAGGTGATGGCGTAGGGGAAGGTGGCGGCCATGGCTTCTCCGGCGAAGAGAAGGTGGTGACTCCCCAGATGTTGTGCCGTTCACTGCATCCTGATAGGGCTCGACAGGGGCTCGAGAAGAAGGAAAAAGGAGGTGGCGGGGCTGCACAGCTACTTCAGTGCTGCGGTAGCGGCGGTGGTTCCGGTTACAACAGAAAGGAAGGAGAGGAGGGCCGTCTCTCGCTTCTCAGTTCGGACCGGTGGCGCAAGGGGACGAAGTTGGAGGCGGTTCCGGCGGTTGTTACTCCAACCAAGCGGCTGCAGAGGATGGGCTGCGCAGAGAACCGAGAGGGAAAGGAGAGGAAGAAGGGCTTGCGGGGCTCGGCCTCCGATGGCTCTTGGTGTCTCCGTGTCGGCAGTGGAGAAACGGCGACCATACAAGCAGGGGTTGTGCAATCTTCCTCTCCGGCGGTTCCAGCGGGTGCAAGTGGCTCTCGAAAGATGCAGAGAGAGGAAAGGAGATGGGGATATGAGGAGATGGGGAGAGTACCCAAGGAAGGCGGACTGGGGATAGGAAACGAAGGGGAAAGGAGAGGTCAGGGTGAGAGGGACGAGGAGTCGGCCACAGAGGGCGAGGGGTCGGCCCGCCGTAATCGAGAGGTCACCTTCATCAATTGGGAAGGAGGGAGACCGAAGGGTCGGGAGGACCTGTTGGCTGCTCACCAACGAGATAGACAAGGGAAAAATAAAAGAAAAAAAAATAAAAATAAAAAGGAAAGTAAAATAAAGAAGAAAAGAAAGAATAATAAAGGATGGCTCGATTTCAAATATTTTGCACGGGATTTTCGAATCGAAACAACTTTCCGCAAGTACAACAAATATAGAATTATACTCGGGAATTTATTTTACGTCTCAAAACACTCTAAAAAAATAGATATAAATATAATTTATAATAAAAATATCGATAAAAGTACGCGAGAGGGGAGATGTCGAAACCGGGCGTTACATTAGGTTCCCCTAAAAACAAGTTTCGTCCCGAAACTTGCTAAACGCGAAACTCTCAACCAACTTCGTCTTGATAACCTCACTGAATAGTATAACGTGGCAACTACAACCCATTGATCCAAAGTCTACTCGCCTAGACACACCAAGACTCGCAAGATATACACATACGAAACACAACTAAACACATCACGTCACAACCCACATAATTATAACGAAGAAAAGATCTCGGGACTAACCCGACGGTCCTATAGATGTAGCTAAATCTGCGTAAAACTCAACCAAAAATACTATCCTACGTCTTCCAGTTAGCCTCATTGGTATCACGATGCCACTAACTCATCAAGACCAGCAAAACTTCTCGAGTCATATCTGTACTTCCTAGATTGATACACATGTACACCGGGTGAACACCTTCTACTCTCGACGATCACTCCAATCACTAAAACCACTTTTCCCACTTGCACTAAGATTTCAACAAGGTCCGGTATATCGGAATCTCAACTTCCTTCTCGGGTCTTTCTTAATACATTATTTCCATTATGTTTCACACTTTTATTTTCTCTAACAAGAAGATCGGATTTCCAATATGCACTGTTGGCTTTGGTTCTTGTCAAACCAAACTTTGATGTTACGTTTTCTCATTTCTTGCCGCGAGTTCTAAGTAATGAAGGTAGTACTTTACTTCACACTACTTCTACTCAAGAGACACGTATGCTATTACTTTTACATCGTTCCTCAATACTCCATTAAGACCATGTCTAGGGGAACCGCGTGTACCCTTCAAACCCATCATACCTCGGGACAATTCAAAACAGTTGCACCAATGAATCTCCTCTTAACTCTCAACATCTCTATTGTCAATTTTTTTTTTCTTCTCACCCAATAATTCATCGTCATCCGGAGTAGGTTAGCCACAGATGGTGTTACTTAGAGAATATCTTCACAAATCCGGTAATGACTAGCACATCCAAGGAAACTTGTAACTTCTTCCACGCCCTTCGAGGGTTGCCATCCCGAGAAAACTTGTCATACAACTTTTTCTTCTTTTCGAGTAGATCCAAATATTTTATCCAGGCATTAGTAAGCCCATATGGGATCATTAAAACTCATAGTGACACTGGTTGGTCTAAAATGCCTTACTTGCAATATCTCATACTCGAATTCTCAATTGGTGACAATCAGACCTTAAATCATTCCCATAAGAGACTACCGACGCTTGCAACTGATCGAGTAGATATCTCATTCGTTGTAAGGGATACCTATCCTTCATTGTTATCTGGCTCAACTTATAGTAATCAATGTACAAACGGAGATAGTCGTCTCTCTCTTCGCAGACTGGTGTCCTCTATAATAACTTCAATTCAAGAATTCAAGATATATCTCAACGTGAACTTCAATTCAAGAGTTCAAGATATCTTCCAATATGAACTTCAAATCAAGAGTTAACGATACACTTCCAACGTGAACTTCAAATCATCTTAATGGTAAATCCATCTTCCGAAGCATTGGAATCCGTTTTATTTCGGGTTCCAGCTTTTTTTCTCCCATCACATATCGTAAGATATCGACACAATCTTGTCTTAACATTGGTCAACCGGTCCACCCCGATCTGTTGAGGTGACGTCCATCGAACACGTGGTTTGATACTTCTTTAGCTGCAATGTTCACCGTCCTCTTTCAAAGATTCTTCATCTCCAGAACTCGGGAGACTTGCTCTAATAACCTTTTTTTTTAAGGTTTCACACTTATGTGAAGTCGTGAAGGTCCTAACTACAGGACTTCACGCCTTATAATATATTAGTATTACCTTCTTCGTATTCTACCAAAGCTTGCATCATTCCTTCGAGTAGGTGTAGAACTACTCCCTTTTCTTATGTAACGTCCAATCGAACGTAGAGGTTCTATCCTCAATCTTTCATGTACTTTTTGTACATCTCAAATCGGCTTCAAACTTCAAAACTTCAATCTTCTCTTACTATTGTTGGTCACCTTACGTATTTATCAGTATTCTATGTACAAGTACAATGGAAGCCTCATCTTACGGTTGATCCACTAGCTCCCCTTACCATGATCAAACCTTAAAAGTTGTAACCCGTGACGTTCCCCATATGTCAACCCCATGACCTAAGAAGGCCGCGTAAGATCATTACAATCTCCTCATCGGAGGTCTTGTTATAACTACTTGCTTGAACTCGTCCAACATTATTTGATTTAAAACAAATGCGCGTCCATTGATGTACCTCTTTACTATTGACATTGATCCACCGCGAATACTCCAAGCTCTTGTTCCCGATTCTCTATGTTCCCATAGTCTTGTTTACTCCTCCTATCTACACACATCAATAGACAACCCGCACTTGTGCGTTCTCAGTTGTCACCAATTAGCTTATAACTGACATCCTTCAATGTCCTGACTTACCATTTTTCTATACTTCCATGTTACCATTAACATGAAAGTTACCCTCCTCGAGGTACTCTACCTTAAACTTCACTAGCTCATTTTACTCTACTTCCAACTCCGTTAGCTCCTACTACGCTCCTCTCTTCTTTCCGCTTCTGTAAGATAACCCTACCTACCCTGCTCTCTCGTCTCATATGTCCCACCTTTATAGGCTTAACTGCTCTTCATAATTTTCTGCAACTGCACTCCTCAAATATTCTGACATTAATAAGCATCCCCTCGCATCCTTGGTTGATAACTTAAGTTCTTCGATTCAGCTCCTTGTTTCCTCTTTCATCTTCTGAGGATCATCATCCACACACACTTCCTCCTTCTTAGCATTGCTTAGTCGCATCACAGTGACGGAAAACGGTTAACTCCACAAGGTAATTCTATTATGCGAACTTTCACCATGTGATCCTCCTCGTAACTCTCATATGTCTAAATAAGTTGCCCGCTTTGGATCTCACAAAGATCGTCACTTCACCCTCTGGTACCTCCGTAAGCTTAACTTACGGTTCTCATAAATCTTTCCCAAGGTCTTTTCATCTTGACTCTCATGCTTAGGAGCGTCTATGGAAAACTCGTCTTACTTAGAACACCACCTTTATCCTCGAGCGGGAATGCAGTCCTCTCTACTTGATTCGCACCTTCAGTTCATCGGCACCGTACTTGGAAAAACTTTAAGTTCGTTGTCTCTAGTTCACTTCATTGTTACTCATCATCGCTTCCTTGAAACCACTCCCTACCACTTCAGATCGCTTCACTATTTGTATAGCTTCCATCTTGGTTTTGCTTAAGTTGACTTGAGGTTCTCCTCCACTTGTTTGTCCTTCGTTACGCCATCTCTAATCTTCTTCTTCGACGTCCTCTTAAAGGAGTCCGGGAAATCACCGGGTGTTTGTGTAAACTTGATGCTCAACTCGATAACTTGAGCATTCTTATCTTCGTATGTATACTATCTTAAGCCAAAAGGCTTTGTCTATGGGGCGATGATAGCTTTCTATCATCTTAGCTATAAGGTCCACTATCACTAATATGATATTAGTATACCATATGTTTATTAATATATATATATATATAAAGATATAAACGTCATGCTACTACTATAACATAGTGAGTCCATAAACAATTTACAATTCAACATACAAGTATAGTCCAAAACATCCTAAGCCCACATATACATATCTACATATATACACATATATATACATAATATAATAATAATCAATAACTACGTCGCCGAGATCCGCGGAAGAAGTGGTGGTCCCGTACATTCTACCCCGACTGACTCATGCACATGATTTGAAAATGAAATTCATTTCTTTAAAACTCAGAACCCTTGAGGGTTCTTTTTATTTTTATTCGGCCTTTAGAAGATTGCGAGTGCCATTGTTGTCAACCTAGGGCTCTGATACAACTTTTGTAACACCCCGAATCCGCGGGACTCGGGGCGCTACGGGTTGGGGCCTCACAATGGGTCCCGACCCTTAGCCTGACAACAATTTCACCGGATCTTGCAACAAGGCACAAATAAAGGCCAAAACCGAAATACATTTTTATGCAATGTTATGAAACCCGACAATAAAAGAAAGGAAAGACTTCAGCCGTCCTTACAACAACATCAACATAATATATAACAACACAAGGACTCCAAAACCCAACTCAACCTAAGATGTACGGAACCCCGGCTGCCCACTCATCCGGATCACTCGGCCACATCCTATCCTGCACATCAACTACAACAATCGGTATAAAACCGTTAGCTCACATTCTAGGCATTATAAGAATAATATGGCACAAACACACATAGGAACACAAACACACAACATGCTCATAAACATACGCATCCGTTACTTATTATCTTTTTAGGTTATTCCATATCTAATTCATTCGTTCAAGTGTGACACGAGAGTCTTATAACTCTCGCCTCTGTCCCCGTGTAACCAACAGGAGTGTGGCGGCGCCCAACCCGTATACTCTGAGGGAGTGATGAAGAAGCCCGCCCGTATACCGTGTATGGCCTGGTCGCAGAGATCCCCCCAGTCTCCTCGGGAAACTGAGCGGTGATGTCACCGCCCGATAATAATAGTAGTAACAATGGGCCAATAAATAAGGTCAAGTAAATCCTAATCCATTTTCATGCTTAAAAGCGGTAAACACATACCACCATATACATCCAAATAAGGCATAGAAGCGGCTAAGTAAGTCCGAGAACTTACCTCGTCTCAAAGCTACCCGAAACCGATAACACTCTCCGAAGGAATATAACCAAAGCCTGTTCAAGACAAGGCATGATAATCAACAACTACTCATGAAAGCTAGAAGTCCTTAGATTTCTAGTACTATGTGCTCTTACAAGATCATGCTCTTTCATAAACTAGAATAACACTCCTAGTCCTCACAACTCACGAGATCTCAACTATATTCCCAAGTGCCAGGATACTCTCATCTTAAACTCTACAATCTCAACCAACATATGAATATCACCTCAAGTCTCACAAGATCAACCACAAGGCTCACAATTGTATAACAACTCGAGATCAACACATCACGTGACATAGAACATCAATAACCTCAAACACTCACCTAAAGGTTCCAAGCCACTACTTCGCATTTGCCCTAAGTTATTCTAAATCCAACCTAGCATTATTCTACCACTAAACATAACTAGATCGAGGAAGAAGGTACTCACACACGATCCAAGGTAGAAAACGGTCAACGGATGTCGAGTATGGATTCGTTGGGCCTTCTATGGGGCGCTCCCGAACCTAAAGCAAAACTAATCAAATTGAGCTCATACGCTAAATTTGAACGGAATATATAATATGTATAAGTCTAAGGAAAATTCGGTTATTCAAAAGCCATTGTTAAAACTCGTTAAACCTTTTTCCGGACAATTATTCAATAAGGAAATTTGGTCAAAAGCCGCAATTAAATCTTTGGGGTCATAACCCGAATTAAATCAACAAAGGCACAAAAGATAATTGCACAAAGCTGGGTAATAACTTGCAATATAAAATATGTGTCCTTTTATGTAATTAAAATCTGCAAGAGGGTATAATTCTCACATTCTGAAATCTGGGTTAAAAGTGTAAATACAAAACATTGGGTTCCATTTGCAATTAACACAAAAAAAGGGGGCCCGATTAAAAAATTTAAAAAGGGTTTTCTTATCACCCGATAGATCTTGCGCAGGGGCTGAGGAAAGAGGGATTCACAGGCGGCGCTGCTAATCTCCGGCGGGCGAGGTGATGGCGCAGGGGAAGGTGGCGGCCATGGCTTCTCCGGCGAAGAGAAGGTGGCGACTCCCCAGATGTTGTGCCGTTCACTGCATCCTGATAGGGCTCGACAGGGGCTCGAGAAGAAGGAAAAAGGAGGTGGCGGGGCTACACAGCTACTCCAGTGCTGCAGTAGCGGCGGTGGTTCCGGTTACAACAGAAAGGAAGGAGAGGAGGGCCGTCTCTCGCTTCTCAGTTCGGACCGGTGGCGCAAGGGGACGAAGTTGGAGGCGGTTCCGGCGGTTGTTACTCCAACCAAGCGGCTGCAGAGGATGGGCTGCGCAGAGAACCGAGAGGGAAAGGAGAGGAAGAAGGGCTTGCGGGGCTCGGCCTCCGATGGCTCTTGGTGTCTCCGTGTCGGCAGTGGAGAAACGGCGACCATACTAGCAGGGGTTGTGCAATCTTCCTCTCCGGCGGTTCCAGCGGGTGCAAGTGGCTCTCGAAAGATGCAGAGAGAGGAAAGGAGATGGGGATATGGGGAGATGGGGAGAGTACCCAAGGAAGGCGGACTGGGGATAGGAAACGAAGGGGAAAGGAGAGGTCAGGGTGAGAGGGACGAGGAGTCGGCCACAGAGGGCGAGGGGTCGGCCCGCCGTAATCGAGAGGTCACCTTCATCAATTGGGAAGGAGGGAGACCGAAGGGTCGGGAGGACCTGTTGGCTGCTCACCAACGAGATAGACAAGGGAAAAATAAAAGAAAAAAAAATAAAAATAAAAAGGAAAGTAAAATAAAGAAGAAAAGAAAGAATAATAAAGGATGGCTCGATTTCAAATATTTTGCACGGGATTTTCAAATCGAAACAACTTTCCGCAAGTACAACAAATATAGAATTATACTCGGGAATTTATTTTACGTCTCAAAACACTCTATAAAAAATAGATATAAATATAATTTATAATAAAAATATCGATAAAAGTACGCGAGAGGGGAGATGTCGAAACCGGGCGTTACAGGGGGGAAGCAGGGGCGGCGTCTACGATGGCCTCCGGCTAGGGCGAAGCGAAGGTGGCGCGAGGCGATGAAGGCAAGGCTACGGTGGTGCAGATGCGTTTTCCCTGGCGGTTCTGTTCTTCTCCAGCGACTAAGAGAATGAAGAGAAGGAGCGAGAGGGATTCTGATGTTCCAGGTTTGTTTGAGGGTGATGTCCAGTCGAAGGGGTAGACGGGTTGCAGAGCGCGAGTGCAGGGACGAGCTGAAGGTCTAGAGCGGAAGAGAGTTGGAGGAGGCTGTAGAATGGAGGTCCACGTGAGAGATGGTGTGGCTGGGGCTCACTGTAGAGAAGGTCCAGGACATAGGCAAACGAGAGGAGGGAAAGCTGAGTAAGTGAGAGAGAAGCAAAGGGAGGAGATGGCTGGGGGTTGTGTGAGAGCAGGAGAGATCAATGAGGGAGGTGGGTAGTTTCTGGTAAGCAAGGCTGATAAGAGGGTTCGAGAGGTCGTAAGGGGTAGAGTGTGCAGGCTAGGTGTAGGACTGCACAAAACAAAAGCATGGGCTGCACAGCACAAAAGCATGGGCAGGTCTCTTCACTAGGAAGGGAAGCAGGAAAGGGGAAAATAAATAAAAGAGAGAGGAATAACTAAAATAAATAAGACAAATGGGGAAGATGGCAATTAACTCAACTTGTTAAAATACCGGAACGGAATTTATCGGATTCGGAAAATATTCCGAATTTTTCCGAACATAGAATACGGAATATGTATAAATATAAATTATAAACTATAAAAAAAAAATTAATTTACGACGTGAAAATACTCGTTAAAGATATTTAGGCTATTAAGATATCGATAAAAGCTGGAAAGATAATTAACGCAAACGCGCCCAAGAATTGGGGTGTTACATCTAATCCCCCTAAAAACAAGTTTCGTCCCGAAACTTGCCACACGTCGAACTTCTCGGTCCCTAAGGCCGGGGTATAAACTCACAACTATGAAGGCTTAGACCTTCTAATCTATATACACAAACTGCTCCCACCACCATCGCGAAAAAATATAACCGGACATAAAACACATTCTCGCACGGGGCACAAAACCACATATAACATCACACAAAAAGACATTTAACTTAAGGGAAGAACTAGGTTTAACCTGTTGATCTATCAAAGCTACTAACTCGGCATAAAATGCAACCGAAAATACTATACTCTGTATTCCTATTAGTCTCTTTGTTTCTTCATCTGCGACCAAATCACCATAACTGTCAAACTGTCTCGAGTCGTGTATGTACTCTCTTGACTGATACACATGAACACCGGGTGAACACTCTCTACTCTTGGCGGCTACGACAACCAGTAACCCCTTTTTTTTTCTCAACTCGTTGTAAGATCTCAAAAAGGTCCGATATATCGGAACTCAACTTCCTTCTAGGGTCTTTCTCAATGCAGCATTTTCATTATGTTTCTTCTTTTCTTGTCTCTAACAAAGAAGATTGAACTTCCAACTTACACCGTTGGCTTTGGTTCTTGTCAAACCAAACTTTGATGTTACGTTTCCTCACGTCTTGTTGCAAGTTCCAAGTACTGAAGGAAGTACTTAACTTGACATTGCTTCTACTAACAAGACACGTATGCTATTACTTTTACATCGTTCCTCAATACTCGATCAAGATCTTGTCTTGAAGAATCACTTGTACACTTCAAACCCATCATTCCTCGAAGCAATTTCCAAGATGGTTGCACCAATGAATCTCCTCTTAACTCTCAACCAATCCATTTAAATTTTTGTCCCACTCAATACTTCATTGTCATCCGGAGTAGGTTAGCCATAGATGGTGTTACTCAGAGAATCTCTCCACAAATCCGGTAATGACCAACACATCTAAGAAAACTTCTTATTCGAGAGTAGACCAAAATATCTTGTCTGGGGCATCAGTAAGTCCATGTGGAGTAACTACCACTTGTAGTGACCTTGGCTGGTCCCAAGGTGCCGTGTTGGCAATATCCAGTCTCGAATTCTCAAACGGTGACAATCCAATCTTACTTAATCTTAGAAGAGACTACCGACCCTTGCAACCGGTCGAGTAGACCCGCTATCTATGGTGAGGGATACTTGGTTCTTCATTGTTATCTTGTTCGGCTAACGGTAATTGATGTACAAGCGGAGATAATCGTCTCTCTATTCGCAAACTAGTGTTCTCCATAACAACTTCAAATCAAGAGTTTAAGATATTTTCCAATATGAACTTCAAATCAAGAGTTCAAGATAACGTCTGCGTTTTCTATGGCAGTGCATTGGTTCAAATGAACCTTTATCCACAAGTCCTTGCAACTGGTTGTTCAAATGCTTCTTCCACTCATGTACCTTCACAGGTGTCATATGTAGAGTGTCTTGGATATCGAAGTCGAGCCAAACTCAACCTTAGTGGCAACACATTCCAATGTATTGGAATCCGTGATATCTCAGATTCCATCTTTTCTCTTCCCGTCACATATCATAATAACCGGCACAATCTTGTCTTATCACTTCACAAGTGGTCATGACACAATTGATCTACCTCGATCTATTGAGGGGTGACGTCCTTTAAACACGTGTAGTGTTCCATCATTAGCTACAAGGTTTACCGTCCTCTTTCAAAGATCCTTCATCTCTTGAACTCGAGAGACTTGCTCGAGTCTTCTGACTCTTGTATCCTTATTTAAGTATTCCTTTATCTTAATCTCATTTTCCCTCTTTGATGACATGATTGTAAAAATCTTTTAAGGTTTCTCACTTATGTACAACCATAAGGGTCCAAACTGCAGGACTCAACCGTGCTTCGAAACAATTGATCTTATCTTCTTCACTTTCCATGACATTCCAACGTATGGAAGGAGCTCTTCGTCTTCTACATAAGCTTTCACCATAGACATCCTTTCTTCAAGTAGGCGTAGAAATTATACTTTATTTTCTTATGTAACATCAAACCGGCCGTAGTGGTTCTAACCTCCACCTTTCATGTACTCCTTATACATCTCATATCGACAACAACTTCAAAACTTCGATCTTCTCTTACTCTTGTTGGTCACCTTAAGCATCTTTTGGTAGTCCATGAACAATCTTCACAACCGTGCTAGTATGCCTTGTGGAGCACGCTAGAAGAAATTCCCCATCCAGAACCACTAAAATATCAAACTCATTACATCTTCAGGTACTAACATCATAACTCTAAGCTTGCAGCGTTGCGCTAATCTAGGTCCTCTCTTTCACGCCATAGCCACCATGTCTCTTCCGTGTGAGTCTAGAAACTTGACTTATCTCTTGCCCGCGGTAACATATCATCCATTTCATACCCTGAATCATCTGTATATTCCCGTTTACGTACCAACTCCATGGCACCTTACCTTCTTCTTGATTCACTACTTCCCCTTTACCGTGGTCAAACTTTAAAACCTCTAATTCGTGTCGTTCTCCCTTATGCCAACTCCATGATCTACAAAGATCTCAATAGGTCATCCAAATCCCTCTGTAAGAGATCTGCTAGAGTTACTTGCTTGAACTCATACAACATTATTTGATTTAAGACATATGCACTTTCGTTGACGTGCTTCCTTATCATTGACATTGATCCACCACGAATACTTTAAGCACTTATTACCGATCCTCTATATTCCCATAATCTGGGTTACTTCTCCCATTTACACTCATTAGTGGATAACCCGCACCTGCGCGTTCTCGGTTGTCACTGATTAACTTGTAACTGACCTCTTCTAATGTCAATGACTTACCATTCTTCTTAAACTTCCCATGCTACCATTCTCATGAAGGCTACCCTTTTCGGGGTGCTATGCCTTAAACTTCACTTGCTCATATCACCCTTCACAGCCTCCATTAACTCTTTCTACGCTCCACACTTCCTTCTTCAATAAGGTAACTATAACTTCTCGGGCCTTGTTGTGTCATCCGACCCACTTTCATAAGCTTAGTCGCTCTCCCATGATGTCTTGTAAGTTCATCTTCTCAAGAATTGCGACTTTAATTAGCATCCACTCGCGCTCCCCTTGGTTGGTATCTTAAGTCTCCCGTTCACACCTCCTCGTTTCGTCTTTCATCTTCTTAGGATCATTAATTATACACACTTCCTCCTTGGCGTTTCTTAGCCTTATCCTTATAATGGAGACCGGTCAACTCCACGTGAATCCCCACCATGCCCTTCTTCTCATAACTCTAGTACTGTTGAAACTTTACTTTTTGGTACCTCGTAAGCTTAACTTACGGTATCTTAAATCTTTAGCAAATGGTTCGATCACTCTTCTCGTCTTGACTCAAATGCTTAGGAGTGTCTAAAGAAAACTTCACATCTTAATGGAATGTCACATTTAATCATGTTATAATGTATCCCTCTCCTCATCGATTCGCATCTTTAGTTGTCCACACGTCTTCTTGAAAAACTTATGTTCGTTATCTCAATTGGTCTTGTCATCGTACAATCACGGTTTCTTTATAACCACTTATACAACTTAACGTTTCTTTCTTTACTTGTAGTGTTTCCATCTCAAATTCTCTTAAGTTGACTCAAAGTTCCCTTCTATTTGTTCGTCCTTGCCACTAATGTCCTCTTTATCCTTCAAATGGTTTCTTTGACGTCCCCAAAAGGAGTCCAATAAATAGCCAAGGTGTTCGTCAGAACGTGATGCTCAACTCGGTACTTGAGCATTCCCATCTTCGTATATATACTATCCTAATCCCAAAAAGGCGTTTGTCCAGGGGCGATGATAGCTTCCTATCATCCTAACTATAAGGTCCACTACTACTAATATAATACTTGCATACCTTAACTGTATGTATATATAACTATATATATAAGTCATATGTTCATATTACCACTAATATATCACATCCAGAAATCCATAACAACAAAACAAGGTCCAAACATGTACTATAGTCCACATATATAACTATTCATATATATATCAAGTCCAACATGCAACTACAATCAATATTTACATATCTATGTATCTACATATATACATATATACATATATATACTAAAAATCCAATAAACTATGCTGCCGAGATCCACGGAAGGAGTGGTGGTCCGTACATTCTACCCCGACTCATGCATGTGATTTTGAAAACGAAAACTCAAAACCCGCGGGGTTCTGTTTATTCCTTATTCGGCCTTTAGAAGATTGCGAGTGCCATTGTTGTCAACCTAGAGCTCTGATACCACTTTGTAACACCCCGAATCCGCGGGACTCGGGATGCTACGGGTTGGGACCTCACAATGGGTCCCGACCCTTAGCCTGACAACAAGTTCACCGGATCTTTCAACATGGCACAAATAAAGGCAAAACCGAAATTACTTTTAATGCAAATGATAAGAAACCCGAAGGAAAACAACAAAAGACTTCAGCCGATAAACAACACCAAAGACCAAAACGCCATACACGCGGCATACCAACATAATAAACGAAGAACAAAACACAACCCGACTCTAACCAAAACCCCTCCTAAAATGTACGAAACCCCGGCTGCCCACTCTTCCGGATCTCTCGACCGCATTCCTAACCTGCAAGGCAAACTACAACATTCGGTATAAAACCGTTAGCTCACATTCGAAGCATTAGAATTAAAGGGAAGGGCACAAACACAATTAATTCAACATAGTCACACAACATACTCAAAGCACACAAATCCGGTTTATTATCTTTATTTATTAAGTCATATCCCGTTCTAGTTCAACTTCTTTTGTGACACGAGAATCCTCCGAAACTCGCCTCGGTCCCTTCTTCCGGCAATGGAACGGTCGGATGCCTCCGACCTTCTAACCAGCACGGGCCAGTCGCCAAGATCCCCCTAGCTCTCACGGGGAGCCAGGCAGTGATGTCACCGCCCGTTATCATACACTTGGGCCAATAATATAAAGGTCGGTAATCCTATTTCCGGTTTAGTTGTTATAAACAGTAAAATAATAAACACACACCACCCAACACACAATAATGCTAATACAAAGAATACGAGCTAAGTAAGTCCGGAGACTTACCTCGTCACCACACTCAACTCACAACACTCTCGCTTCCTTAAGGGAGGAAACCCATAACCTGCTCACAAGAAGATAACTATATCAACAACAACCCACTCACAATAGAAGTCTTAGACTTCTATACAAATGATCTACGCAAGACCATTTGGCTCTCAATTCTAGGACCGCATCCTAGAATCCCTCGTGCTCACATCACACTCAATCGAAGCTAGAAGTCCTAAGACTTCTAAACCTTCGGATCTCGCAAGATCATAACTCACAACACCACTAGGATACTCTCTTTCTAGTCCACAACCTCAACAATCATAGAACCTCAACAATCATATAACCTCACAAGCTCAACATACAACTTAAAGCCTTATAAAAACCACACAAGATAACCAAACACCTCAAGTCTTAGCACAATCATAAATCCTCAAAACTCACCTAAGGATCAAGGCCACTACTTGGCATACACTCTAAGTTATGCTAGATCCGACCTAGCATGATACTACTACTAAACATAACTAGGTCGAGGAAAAGAATACTCACACGACGTCAAAAGACGGAAGTCGATCCACGGATGTCGAGTTTGGAATCGTTGGCCTTTATCGGGGCGTTTCCGTACCTAACACCAAAGCTATACAAATTTAGCATAACGCTAAATTTGATCGTAATATATAATATGTATAAATCTAAGGTAAAACTCATTTCCAAAATCCAATGTTAGGAACCCGCAACTAGGTCTTGAGTCATAACCAAAATTAAGCCAACAAGGGCATAAAATATAGTATAAATAAATATAAGAATATCCCCGCAATTAAAATCCAATGTTAAAAACCGCTTAAACATTTTCCGGGCAATTATATAATTGTATACACATGGGTTATAATCCGCAATCAACTTTTCCGGCAAGATATGAAACTCAAGAAACTTGGGCCATTTTCCGAAAATGTAAATAAGGGTCATAATCTGTAATTAAGCATGCAGGGGTATAACACTAAATTTCAAAAACAATGGGCCAGAAATGCAAAATAAAAATATGGGTTGCAAACTGTAATATCATTAAAAGGGTGGGGCCCGATCTGAAAGTACAAAATAGGGTTCTCAACCCTTCTGTTGAAAACAAAGAGAGGCTACAGACGTTACTATCCGGCGGCTGGGCTGCTCTGGGGCTCCGACGGCGAGGAGCAGCGCCGGGAACTCCGAGAGGGTGGCGAGGCACGTTCCGAAGTCGTAGACGTTGGCGGCTCTCCCGGTGGTGGGGGGCACAGGCGGAGCTCCGGCGAGGAGAAGACAGGCAGGGCTTCATTGACAGATCTGGTTCGAGGTGGGGGAAAGCAGGGGCGGCGTCTACGATGGCCTCCGGCTAGGGCGAAGCGAAGGTGGCGCGAGGCGATGAAGGCAAGGCTACGGTGGTGCATATGCGTTTTCCCTGGCGGTTTTGTTCTTCTCCAGCGACTAAGAGAATGAAGAGAAGGAGCGAGAGGGATTCTGATGTTCCAGGTTTGTTTGAGGGTGATGTCCAGTCGAAGGGGTAGACGGGTTGCAGAGCGCGAGTGCAGGGACGAGCTGAAGTCTAGAGCGGAAGAGAGTTGGAGGAGGCTGTAGAATGGAGGTCCACGTGAGAGATGGTGTGGCTGGGGCTCACTGTAGAGAAGGTCCAGGACATAGGCAAACGAGAGGAGGGAAAGCTGAGTAAGTGAGAGAGAAGCAGAGGGAGGAGATGGCTGGGGTTGTGTGAGAGCAGGAGAGATCAATGAGGGAGGTGGGTAGTTTCTGGTAAGCAAGGCTGATAAGAGGGTTCGAGAGGTCGTAAGGGGTAGAGTGTGCAGGCTAGGTGTAGGACTGCACAAAACAAAAGCATGGGCTGCACAGCACAAAAGCATGGGCAGGTCTCTTCACTAGGAAGGGAAGCAGGAAAGGGGAAAATAAATAAAAGAGAGAGGAATAACTAAAATAAATAAGACAAATGGGGAAGATGGCAATTAACTCAACTTGTTAAAATACCGGAACGGAATTTATCGGATTCGGAAAATATTCCGAATTTTTCCGAACATAGAATACGGAATATGTATAAATATAAATTATAAACTATAAAAAAAAATTAATTTACAACGTGAAAATACTCGTTAAATATATTTAGGCTATTAAGATATCGATAAAAGCTGGAAAGATAATTAACGCAAACGCGCCCAAAAATTGGGGCGTTACAAAAATTTTAAAACTAAACATAATATGATAAAACATAATAAATTTTTGATTAAAATTGTAAAAAGTATAACACAGTAATATCAAATATTGTAAAATTTTATTTTATGCACAACTTATAAAACTAAAAATGATTAAAATTGTAAAAAAAAATTTTTACATGTTACGAATTTTCCGTTTCACGAAGTATACCAACAACGAAATATCATATAGTTATAGATTATGTTTAATTTTTAAAATTTTTGATTAAAATATCATATAAATATAAACTAAATTCTTATATTTTATATAAAACATAATAAATTTCTAATGTTTTGATATAAAATATGATAAATTATCAAATAGTGATAAATATAATAAAATTCATAAAATAGGAGGTAAAAATCTTATATAATTTAATAAATATCATAGTTTATTCTAATTAAAATATATTTATCTTTGAAATTTATAGTATAAAATTTTTATTATATATTTTTTCCTTTTAAAAAAATACTTTTCATATAAAAAAAGGTTATTTTAGGCAAAAAAAAAAGAAAGAAATAAGGGTACCGAACGGAAAAACCGAAACCTGAGGGGTACCAAGAGGAAACGTGAAAAACTTTGGGCACCATCCGGAAAAGCCAAAAACTCAAGGGTACCAAACGGAAAATTCCTAATCTTAATTTGAACCTTCTATGCCTATTTATACAAGTTCTCAAAGTATCATTTTTCCTTGATAATCGATGTGGAATAACAAAATACTTATTTTACAAAATAATTATGGTTTGATAAAAAAAATTAATTGACTTAATTTGTGATTTAGTAAAAGATTTAATTCGAGACAAAACGTGGGGGCGCCACGTTAGGATTATGTTGTAATATCCGGAAAATTTTTCTTTCCGTTCATTTCCAAGCCAACATAATCTTGGTATTTTATGTGATGAATTAAAAATATAAAATGATCTTTACAAACTTTTATCATTTTATGTGGAATTTTTTTTACACACATAAATATATCTATCCTCCTAGACTTACCCTTGCAAGACTAATTTTAAATGGCCCATTTGACAAGTATGTGACAAGATCATGACAAGGCCATGGGCCATCCAAACAAGTCCATGATAGCCGGCCCATCAGCTCTACATGAGCAGCTTAGATTCTGCACGCCACCTTGCCCTACCCTGATTACGTGAATTCCGTCCCCTTGCCCCCTTCACGTCCACGTTCAGCACAAGCAGTTGCACGCCCAGCCTTCCCCAATTTCCTTCCTTTTGCACGTAACCCTGGCCACGCTTTCCTCCCTTCTTTCACGCCTTTCCTTCTGCAAAAGATCTCCGTTACCTCGTGTGCACGTACGAGTTTTCTCAGGCTTCTACCATAGCCTACGGCCTTCTCGTTTCTCCTATTTTTCCTGTCCCAACAGTTTGATAGAATTGGCATTGAAGCAGCCATCGCACCATAGTGGACAGCAAGCAATCGGAGTCTTCCTCCCTCGATTTTCCAGGCGTAGCAGCGGTGAGAGGAGTCTCCCTTATGTCGACTCCAGCCAGCCTCCGTCCTGCACAATTCGGCCGCCCTCTCTATGTGACTGCAACGGATCGACATCGATAGGGAAGCACCCCCACAACCCTGCGATCGGTACCCAGCAGCTAGTCGAGCGATACATCCAACCGCAACGCAAGGATGGAGGACGGACTGGCAGCGGTGCAGCGGGCGCGCCTTGCCCTAACCGTGGGCGCAATTGAGAGCTAGATCGCAGGTGCGTCTTGCTCTGGCAGCGGGGGCACCTTCTGGGGCCGCCAGTGATCGTCTTGGCCCATTACCGCGCCCTCCTCTCTGTAGCAGTTGCGGACTCCAGCAACAGCAGCCGGTGCTGCTTCCTTCGCCTCTTTTGAGACACGGACTCGAGTAAGATCAATACCCATCCTTCCTCGGTCTCTCTTTGTTTTACCCTTAATATATATATATGCTGATGTGAGCGCCCATTGTATGTCCAAGCCGTCCCTAACAGCCTCGGAAGATGGTTTGAAGAATTGAGGTGTTTCCTGAGTTTTTCGGAAGTGACAAACAGTCAACTTCGGGCCCAGATTTGGGTAAGTTAGACTTCTTCTTTTTGGCTAGTTTTCGGATATGTTATAGATGGTATTTCAAAGTAAATCATACTAAAATTTCAGAGGAATCCATGTTATGGTTTGAGAGATATGGGGTTTCAAAGTTCAGTTTTATAAAAGTGCTGAGTTGAGAAAAACAGCATGGGATGCTGTTTTGTGAGATAGTTTTGAATAGGCTTTTGATCTCTGTTAGGCTTGAATTTTTGATATGGTATAGTTGACATCTTTTTGTAGATCATATTAAAATTTGGGATAAATCGGAGTTACGGTTTGAGAGTTATTGTGTTTCAAAGTTGACGTTTTTATATATGTGCTGAGTGTTGGGGAAAACAGCAAGTGATGCTGTTTTGTGAGATGATTTTGAATAAGCTCTTGATATCCGTTGGGCTTGAATTTTGGATATGATATAGTTTACATATTGTTGTAGAACATATTAAAATTTGAGAGGCATCCAGCGAGTGGTTTGGGATGTATGATTTTTCAAAGATTGAGTCGTAAGCAGTTTTTCTGTTGTGCTGAAATTCGGTTTTGTGAGATAGTTTTAAATAGGATTTTGATCTCCATTGCGGCTGAATTTTGGATATATTATAGATAAGATTTTATAGTAGAACATATCAAAATTTGGGATAAATCCAGTGAGTGGTTTAGGAGTTATGATTTTTCAAAGTGTACTCAGATTTTGGCTAAGTATAGGAAACTTCAAGTGTTGTAACCAACTTTGGAATTTTTATAAAAATGATGGATGAACAGTTTTGAGAAATTCTTGCTCCTAAGGGTAGAGGGAACATCATAGATGATCTAGAGAATTGTTTCGGAATTTTTATAAGCTTTTACGAATTTTATATTTGAAACCGAAGTTGGACCTTTACGATCTTTCGGAAAATAGGAAATAAGAAAAGTGACAGTTTGTAACCAAACTAAACTTTAGTACTTAGAATATGACTTTATAGTCTCAAATAGAAGTTTAGACTTGAGTTTTGGAAATTCTGGGAGTTTCGGGACCAAGGGTAAAATAGTCATTTTACCATAAATTAGTACTGTAATTGGTTATGTCCTATTACGATCTTCTATCTTAGAAGTCTTATACTTCTAATTACGTGGGAGTGTGCTAATGCACTTATCTCCTTTGGCAGGCAACTGAGTTGCTACAGTTTACAGAGCGAGTTTGGTTTACAGAGAGTCGAGGTTTATAACAGGTAAGTCCTTTGGGCTTACTTAGCTGACTTCTGAATATGAGCATGAATGATGATAGTGGTGTGTGATTGAGATGTTTATATTTATATTTTAGTAATAATTAATTACCGACCTATACTTGGCCTAAGAGTAACGGGCGGTGGCATTCTGCTCAGTTAGCTTGAGGGCGCTGAGGGTTTCTTTAGGGACTAGTCCACACTCGGTTTGTAGTGATGCTACCGGCGGAGGTAAGCTAGACCTACACCCAGTTGGATAAGGAACGGAGGCGAGAACTCTTAAGAGTTCTCGTGCCACAACTGTAAAATTGAATAAGATGAATCACCTAAATAATAGATAATAAACGGTTGGGTGCCAGCAGGATGCTTGTTTATCATTTTCTGTGTGTGTTTGTGTTGTTGTTATTCTACTTATATTTGGATAGTTAGCTAACGGTTTAGCCGTGTTGTAGATCTATAGAGATAAACAGTTGCAGAGAGATTCGAGACGGATGGTCAGCCAGGTCCACGTACTCATTAGATGGGGACAGGGGAGTCTTCCATACGTCATGCATGTTATGTATCTTTATATATGTTTGTAAGGCTGTTACATGTGTACCTTCATACCATTAAAAATATTATGTTTTGGAAATTGTTTTAATTACATTTGTGCCTTGTTGTAAGATCTTAGTGAAGTTGTTGTTAAACCAAGGTCGGGACCCATTGTGAGGTCCTAACCAATAGCTCCCCGAGTTCTCAGAATTTGGGGTGTTACAACATGGTATCAGAGCTCTAGGTTGGCAACAATGGCACTTGAAATCTTCTGAAAGACCGAATGTATAAAATAACTAGAACCCGAAAGGGGTCTAAGATTTTCAAAACGGATTTCTATTTTTACACAAGTGAATAGTCGGGTTGTTGGGTTAGTAGTACGTCGGACCACCATCGTTCTCCGTGGATCTCTGCAACTTGGAATGATAGATGTTAGTATATAGAGTTATATCGATATGTTTTAATGTATGATTATATATATGTATATGTGTAGCACGTTAGTATCCTAAAGGATACTTTAGATCCTTTAGTTGTGATATCATGAAGCGATTATCGCCTCATGATAAATCCGTAGCGAATTTGAAGAGTTTTCAACACGAGACAACGGATTCAGACCTAGGATTGAGTATTATACTCTGGTGGGTGTTCTGGCGACCCTATAAATCATCCAGAGAACGGGTGGGCAAGGAAGTAAAGATGTTGAGATAATTTTCACCACAAGTACAATCCGATGAGAAAGAAAATCCCGAGTCAGCTCAGATAGAAGGAATAGGAAGTCATACAAGGGACTTGGTCGTATGAAGCCAAGAGATGAATTAGAAGAACCACGCAAGATACGACAAGAGATCAGATTAGAGATAACAATAAGGGAACAAGATCATATAGAACGGAGTACAACCAAGAATTTCAGAGTGAAGGACGTTACCATCAAGGTGGACGCCGCCATATGCAAGCATGGGCACGAGAGTGCAAATAGGATAGGGTGCTGACCCAGAGGTGAGAGATTAAAGGTTACAAAGATAGATAGTGAGTTTAATGGCGAGAAATAGAATGTGTAACCATGGAAGTATGTGGAGTCCTCCAAGGATACGAGAATTTTGAAAGAAACTTCGACATCATAAGTATCAAAGAAACTAGAAGACTAAAACTGTGACAACGAATTTCCATAAAGGTATCATGATCAAAACAAAACCAATTAAGGGGAAGAATGTGGGAAAATGATATTGGTGGACTAAAGAGTCCACGATAACTTCTCATTCACATAAAGATTTAAGTTACCAATACTAACGGTCTTATTAGAGAACCGCAAACAGACGATGAACAAGTAAGAAGAATCGTGAAGACACGCTTACAAGTTATTGTGGAAGACTTGACGAACTCCTTGACGACAGATAAATGCTATAAATGGACTCAGAAGAGTATAATGATATCATAAGAAAACAAGAGAGGTGCAGACTATGGAAGAAGCTAAAGGGATATTAACAAAGAACTGGAGGAGATAGATTTTCACCAAGGGTATCAAACTTCAAAAGAGATAGAAGAACAATAAGTCCGTGATCTTATAGAAGGGCAACTACAGAGTAGTGACAACTGAGACATAACACGTACGGGTCAACTAGTAGTAATTGGTTGACAGATAAGGAGGATAATTTTGAAAGAATTTTTTTTAAACATCTAGAGGACCCTTCAAGAGATCAACGGCGACAAATGTGAAGTTAAATCGGTACACATGCTAGTAACCTTAACAATAACATGGAGTGAGTCGAGTTAGTAACTCTAATTAAGAACTTAAGAAGGAAGACTAGACAGCCAAGAATGACCCTTTATGTTATTTGAGACCAAGGGAACTGTGTAAGTGATTTACTACCTACTGGCTAGGAAAAAGGTACATATCACAACTAGTACAGATGAATTATAAAAGGAGAACTAGAGGAGTAAGTATACACTTGGATAAGGTTTTATGTCAGTCAAGACATAGTGTGCGTAACCATTCATACAAGGGAGGATGAGGATTCTCTTATGATAATTGGGGAAGAAACCCTTATGACCAAGAGATGCACAGAATGAAGACCTACAATTGAGAGTAAGAGCGAAGATAGACTCCACAAGTATAGAGGAGTTTTGACCTCGTCAGAGATATAAGAAGTTGTAAGGAATGACGATACCAGTATCAAAAGGAGTAAGAGGCCGGTAGCAGAGTCAATGGAGTTCAACAGAGCAATATTATAAATAACGCTAATGAAGGAACATGTGAGCATGACCTAGTGGACTGGTGAAAGAGAATTGGTCTAAGGAAACGGAAGTGGGGAGGATAGAACGAACTAACAAAGGGGAAAAGAGTTAACCGAGCAGTGGATGCGTACCAGGAATTTTACGCCATTAGAAGTATGAGAAGAGTGAGTACGATATGTTGAGGTAAGTCAACTATAGAATAAGCAACGTCAACGGAGGACGTGCAAGTGTTGTTGGTAGTGTTGAGTTATGTACAGTTAAGAAGAGATATCTGTGATTGTGGATTATTGAATTAACTATACCGATACTTTGGAGGATTTCCTCAAGTAGGTAACGAAAATCTTCTTAAATAACTAAAGGTATAGAGAGGATCGTGTCTGAGGTTACTTCTTGGCTGGTTAAGATCAAACTCCGGTTGAGCCAGAGAGTTTAGATCCATGTTAGAAGAATTCCTAAGGTAAACGGAAGAGGTCGTCTTCCAACCGTCATCTTAGTTCCTTAAGGCAAATAAGGAAGGTATGGGGTACTTCATCCGGATAGGACGTATAGTGTAATCAAGAGGAAGAGTTTTAGGGTCAATCATTTTGGACTCACGGAAAATGTTCTTACGATTAACGGGTGACAACATAATTATCAAAGTAACACAGCGGAAGCGTGATGGATCCTAACCCACATAACAAGAAATTCGAGAGTATAGAAAATGACGTGTCGAGTGTAGGACGGTGATAATTGGTAAAATGCATTTCGTTGGGAAGGAACGTGAAATAGGCTACGTGGAGTGACAGGAAATAGTGTAGAGGAACTGTATCACTATCTAGATAGACGAGAAAGTATGTGCACACAAAATTATAGAAAGAGAGTGGTACCCCATTATAGATACAAGTGAAGCATGCTGACCTCGTCACATGTCGGCAGACAAGTAAATTTGGAACTTAATACCTAGCAGGGTACTTTAGAATGAGTTTCTTGATGGAATGAAAAAGGAAGTAACGATGTAATAAAGGTATTGTGTAGGGCCTACACTAACAATCTCAAGGTGAGTAACTATCAAGCTGAATCGAAAGACATATAAGAAAAGGAAGCCACGAGAGTGTACTTACAAACCAGTATCCGTACATATAGAAAACATAATCTCAAGAGTAGAGTATAAGGAGAATTTTATATCAGAACGGAGTTGAATGCGTTTTGAGTCAGAGGGATATTATAGGACCCAATGTAATGCTAACAACTATTGAGTAGTGTGAGCAAATAACGGCGACGTGAGATTACCTAGTATCTAATATCGTCATTCCGGACATATTTTATGTCACTCAAGACCTTGGAAAATACGTGAGAAGCCTAAGGTTGAACTAACAATATATTAGAGATCCATAAATAGTATTATAATGCTAAGTGAATGTTGACGATGACCACTAGATTTGTGTCTCAAGTGCTAGACCAAAAAAAAAAAAAAAGGATAAAGGTGATGATTCCTTACCTGAGGAATAAGATGATTGAGTCATATTAAAAGACAAGATCAAATAGGTCGTGATACGAAGAGCATTAGGTACTTGGTAAAGTGATGGTGGAGGTCTAAGACCTTTGGCCTGAGTGTGTAGTCAAGTAATCTTAAAGAAGGGAAGAAGTTGACTAGGTTATTTTCTGAACGGTCATCAAAGGAACCGGAGGTGAGTTGCAAAATGCGACTACTTGAGGCTATAAGTGGTTTATAAGTGAGTGATGGACTAGTAATCCTCACCCTATTGGAGAGTGTAAACCCAGTTTCTACGGATTCAGTTAGAGGAATACTTACCGGACAAAGATTAGGACATATGTCTCATACTATGGATAGTATGAGACATAACCTTTCAGAGACCTTTGTCGAGATAGTTGTAATCTAGGGGGCGACGAGTTAGGGTTCGGCCCTATATCTGTGTTATATTGTCTGACTACTTGCTTATTTTCATGTGTGAATGCTTAGTCGGGATGTGTGTTATTGGTGACCTTGATGTGCGGAATACTTATATGTGGAAATGATGAGTCGTGTACGGTAACAAGTAGATACATTAGATTCGTACTTTGAGGGTTGACCTTATGACTGGCGTATTTTAAGTTTCGCGGTGAAACTTATTCTAAGGCGGGATTGATGTAATACCTGTGTAATAACCGGAATTTAATTTCGGTTTAGATTCCGAGTCAACCTGAACTCCGTCGACTTGACCTCTAGATGTTGTTGCACGTTTGGACATAACGGGTTTTTATTTTTATGTGAGGCTTAAACTCGTATAAATACCCTTACCTACCCCCTTCATATAAAATTGAAGAAATGGGCCAACAGTAAAATATATTAGTGATAGGCCCATTTCATCAACTTGCGGACTACCGGATGGGCCAACCTCCTTTCCTTGCCAACTGGGCCATCGGGATCCATGTGAGCAGCTAGTTTAACCTCCTTCCCTCCCACGTCTAGCATATCTCGCTCTCTCTCTCCTATCTTTCCGTACCTTACCATCGTTAAAGATTCCGGAGCGTTTCACTGCACGCCATAATTATCTCGTCATCTCTCCTCTCCACCCAATTCAACGCAGTCGGTTTTTCCTGCGAGAAGTATGAGATCGAAGACTCACCACTTCAGGACCTTCCGTCTCGTCTTCAACCTCAGGCGCTTGGGTGTCTTCAGCGCAGGAATCGTCAACCACTCCTCCCTCTTGCTTCACGCTACGGAAGGGACTTCACCGCTATCGAATACGCGACCAGGGATGACGTCTTCCATTCCGATTGCCGACACAACGAATCGCCTATGGAGACGTTGGCCATCCTTGCGCGCAAGACCTTTCTTCTCCGGCGACCTTCCAGACATCGCAGCGGTGAGCCTCTCCGATCCTTTTCTTCACTGTTTGTTTATGGGTTTGGTCTCTTGGGTTAGGTGTCTTGACAGGGTAGGCTTGGAGAGGGTCGATGGGTTGGTAGCGTAGCAAGAGGTTCTTGCTATTAGAGTTGGGTTAGAGCAAGCTCGAGGTTGTGTCCGGGTAAGAAGCGTCGAAGGTCTGTTGTGTGATTTGAGTCCAGTAAGTGAGCTTTTGATGAAATAAGAGTGGAGGTTTCGGTAAGTTGGTAGGGATTAGTGTAGTACTTTAAGTTTAAGCCTAGATTAGTTTAAGTTTAGTGCTTTCTGCAGCCTTTTATATATATACACACTTAGTACCTTTATATATATATTTACATACACAATCTAGATTAGTTTAAGTTTAGTGCTTTCTGCAGTCTTTTATATATATACACACTTAGTAGCTTTATATATATATATTTACATACACAATCTGTAGCCTTTATATACATACACTTCTTGTAGTGTTTATATACATACACATGCAGTAGCCTTTATATATATATATATATCCTACGATAGTATGCACGGAATAAGCGATAACTCGCTTAGTAAACGCTAGTTATGTCGGTGAGCGGTTGAGATAAATCCTTATTAGTATCTTGAGCTTTTCGGGCTTAGGGGTATTACCATTTTCTTTATACTAATAGGGCTAGTGGATTTTTGTTAATTGATGTTGCGAACTTAGAAGTTAAAGAACTTCTAAGTGGTGAATGTGCGGTCGATCTAAGTTTGTCTTATCATAAACCAGGTGGTTGAGTTGTTGTTCTTGCGGAATCAAGTAGTAACATTGTTTCGGGATTTTGACTTGATCCAGGTAAGTCCACGGACTTACTTAGCTGACTTCTTGTATGAGTGTAATGTGTATGAGTGGTGTTTGCTAGTTATGATAAACAACGAAACCGAATTAGGCCGACTTTATTATTTACGTAATTGACCCAAGTGTATGATAACGGGTCGTGACATCATCTGCCTAACTCTTGCGAGAGTCTAGGAGGTTCCCTACGACCAGCCCAGTCCGGTAGACGGTCAGATGCATTAGTACCATTCCGCGTTGGTAAACGGGGACAGGGGCGAGGTTTGGGAATCCCTCGTGTCACAAAATAAGTATCATTAGTAATGACCTATCACCTAATTAAAGATAATAAAAGGATTGAGTGTTGCATGTTGATTGTGTATGATGTGTGATTGTGCTTTTACCTTTATATTTATGCATAGAATGTTAGCTAACGGTTTTATACCGCTTGTAGATGCCTTGCAGGTTAAGACAGTTGTAGAGAGGTCCGGAGGGAATGGTCAGCTGGGTCCACGTACTCATTTTAGTTGGGGACGAGGTTGTCTTATATACTTCATATGCGTCGTTTTAGTACCTTTGATTTGTAAGGCTGATACATATTTTTCATGTATATATTGTTTAAAGTTTTCAAATGTTTTAATACTTTGGTGCCTTGTTGTAAGATCCTAGTAAAATTGTTGTCAAACTAAGGTCGGGACCCATTGTGAGGTCCTAACCAGTAGCTCCCCGAGTTCTTAGAATTTGGGGTGTTACAATATGGTATCAGAGCTCTGGGTTGGCAACAATGGCACTTGAAATCTTCTGAAAGACCAAATGTATAAAATAACTAGAACCCGAAAGGGGTCTAAATTTTCAAAACGGATTTATGTTTTTACACGCACGCATAGTCGGGTTGTTGGGTTAGTAGTACGTCGGACCACCATCGCTCTCCGTGGATCTCTGCAACTTGGATCGATAGGAGTTAGTACGTAGACTTTTTATGATGTTTATTATTATATGTGATACACATGTGGTGGCTTAGCTTGTTAGTATCCTAAAGGATATTTTATATCCTTTAGTCGTGATATCACGAAGCGATTATCGCCTCATGATAAATCAACTGCGGACTTGAAGAATCTCCAACACGAGGCAATGGAATCGGACCTTGAATTGAGTATTATACTCGGGTAGGCCGCTTGGTGATCCTTACAAATTATCCAAAGAACAATCAGATGAGGAAGAAATCCCTGACTCGGTTCAGTTAGAAGGAATAGAAGGTCGTACAAGGAACTCGGGCATACGAGGCCGAAAGACGGAATTAGAAGAACCATGCAAGAGACTACTAGAGTCCTGAGTAGAGATAACAATATTGAAACAGGACAAGTTGAATTGAGTACAACCAAGATTACGGAATCAAGGACATTATAATCGAGGCGGATGCCCCATAGACCATTAGGGGCATGAGAAACCAGAAGAGACAAAGTGTCAATCCGGGTGCGAGAATCTAAGGTGCACGGAATGAAGACCTACAATTGAGTGTAAAAGCGAAAAGGAAGACTCCACAAGCGTGGGGAGGTTTTGACCTCCTCACCGATATAAGTAGTTTGAAAGAAACCGCGACGCCATTATCCAAAGAATGGAAGCCTGTAGCAGGGTCAAGCCCTTGTTCACGAAGGCGATATTACCACTAACTCCGGTGAAGAAATCTGTATGGGAGAACGGCCATGCTAGACTCGAGAGTTCAGGGTAACCCGAATTATCACGGGACCTAAGCCATCAACACAGATGGTCCATGCAAAAGGAACTGTAAGAGGATGATCATTACGGCCATAAGAATTTCAAAGACGCTTGCAAGCTATCGTAAAAACTTGAAACGACTATGTATGCCAGAGGAATGACACAATCGGACTAGAGAAATGGAGTTAGCCTATAAGAAGCGGAAGGGTGGAAGGTTGAACGAACTAAAGAAGTATAAAAGGATTGTTGTGAGCAATTGTTTACCTACTAGCTAAGGAAATTTTGACAGATCACAATTTACATGGAATGGAGAGATACAACTTAATGTAAGAGCGAAGGGTAGACTTCACAAGCCTGGAGACATTTTGTCTTCTTTAAAGATAAGAATTCTAAACTGAATCACAACGCCAGTGTCGAAAGGATTGAAGCCCTGTAACATAGTCAACAGAGATTTGGAAGGAAATATTACAAACAATGCCGATTAAGGAACCTGTGCTTGAGAGAATCGTATGGGGAACTCAAGAGCCCAGGGTAACCGCCATTTATAACAGAACATAGGTCATCAACACCGACGGTCCCTGTAAAGGGACTACAATTGGGATGTAATTAAAAGTCATCGGAACTACAAGACGCTTACCATCTATCGTAGAGTGTTAGGAACGACTTTTGACATCAAGTGAATGGCACAGTGAGACTTGAGAAAGAGAGTTGTCCCAAAGGAAGCAGAAGAGTGAAAGATAAGACGAACTAAAGAAGGATAAAAGGACAAATCTAGTAAGTGATGTGGACCGAAAGTTTAATACCAGTAGGGGTATGACAGTTGAGATAAGTCAATTATAGACTGACCTATGTCAACCAAGGACGTGCAAGTATTGTTTGGTATTGACGAGTTATGCGCCGTTACGAAGAGATATTTGTGATTGGGGATCTATGGAGTAGCTTTACCGACGCCTTATAGGATTTCCTTAAGTAGGCAACGACAACCTTCTTAGATGAATTAAAGGTATAAAGAGAAACGTTTCAAGGGTTACTTCTTGGCTAGTTATGATCAAACTCCGGTCAAGTCAGGGAGTTTGGATCTGTGGTAGAAGAATTAAGAAAGGAAGTGGAAGAAGTTGTCTTTCAATCGTTGTTTTATTTTCTTAAGGCAAGTAAAGAAGATACTTGGTACTTCATCCGTATAAGACTCATGGTGTAATTGGAAGAAAGAAGGTTTGGGGTCAATCATATTGGTTCACGGAAGACGCCATTGGGATTAATGGGTGGCAACATAATAATCAGAGTAGCGCAGCGGAAGCATGGTCGGCCCTAACCCACAGAGCAAGAAGCTCAATGGTACAGAAATGTGACGTGTCGCGTTCAAGGCGATGATAGTTGGAGAAATGCTTTTCATTTGGAACGAATAGGAGATAGGCTATGTTGAGTGACTGAAGATTTTTATATGGAAACCGTATCACCTAGACAAGATACACATGAAATGGGAATATAAAGATGTTATTGAAGAAGAGCGGTACCTTGTCATGGATCCAAGTCAAGCATGATGTCCACGTCATATGTTGACAAGCTAGTAGTGTTGGATTTGAGTACTTAAATGGAGTACTTTAGAGTCATTATCCCGAGGGATTGAGAAAAGAGTGATGATGTAATAAATGTATTCTGTGTGGGCTGCATGAGAAAGCTCAAAATGAGTAGCTATCATATTGAGTCTAAGGACGTATATATATATATATATATATATAAAATAAATAAAAAAATAACAATAATAATAATAATAATTAAGTGATGGGATTGTACTGGCAACCTAGTAATTGTACGGCGGGAAAGCGGATTCTGGGAGAGTATATCTTACATAAAATGCTTACTATCCGGGTGGTAGTGGGTTACAGTTAAAGTAAGAGTGTTTATGATCAATTGATGGTGACGAGACTCCACCTTGTGTCTAGTATCGTTATTCTAGATATATTACTACATCATTTTTAAGATCTTTGGAGCTAAAGATAGAAACTTGGGGTTAAGTTAATGATAAGTTAGAGATCTATAAAACAATATGATGATGCCAAGTGAATGTTGAGGAATAACCACCATATATTTGATTTATTGAGTTATATCAAGCTTAAGACCCGAAAAGAAGCAAGAGTACTGCACGAGATTAACCGGATCCGAGATAGGATGTCTCGAGGTGAGGCACATCAGTTTGCAATAGGTGCAAAAGGAGTGATGAGACGTCAGGAGTGTACTTGTGTGCCATCTAACGACGAGTGGAGACAATGGGTACTTGGTGAGGCTCACGGTACCCCTTAATCATTACACTCTGGTGCTAGTAAGATGTATAAGGACGAGAGACTTTCTTTTGGGTGGGGTGGACTGAAGCCCGATGTGGCTAGATACGTGACTCAGTGTGCGACCTGTCGGCATGTCAAGATTAAGCATCGCATGTCCGGAGGATAGCTTCACCCATTGTATGTGCCACAGTGAAAATGGGAAGACATATCCATGGATTTTGTCACGGGTTTACTACCTAGTGGGAGCTTTGATGTTGTATGAGTGATACTTGATAGGTTGACGAAGACCACACATTTCATTCCGATTAAGAAAACGTGGTCAGTGAGTCGTCTAGCTGAGAAGTTCACCAGGCAGATTGTGAGACTACATAGAGTACCACGGACTATCGTTTCCGATAGAATGAACGGTTCACGCCAAGGTTTTGGCAGCATATGCATACGGTTTTGGGGACGAGTCTCCACTTTACCATAACCCATCACCTCAGACTGACGGTCAATTAGAGAGGACCATCCAAACGCTTGAGGATATGATGCGAGCTTGTGTGTTGGATTGGGAACAGGTGTGCCAGACCACCTTCCTTTGGTTGAGTTCCCATATGATAACAATTGTCATGCATCGATAGGGATGACTCCTTAGGAGGCCTTGTATGGGTGGAGATGTTGTACACCTTTGTAGTGGGATGAGCCTAGTGGAGTGAGTGGAGTAGCTCCACAGTAGATACAGGACGACATTACTCGAGTAGCTCTGATTAGAGAGTGTATGTTGACAGTGCAAAGTCAACAGAAGTCCTACGCCAATAAGAGACGCCGACCTCTAGAGTTTAGAGTTGGCGCTCAGGTTTGATTGAGAGTGCCCCCGACGCGAGGTGTTCGGCGCTTCGGCATTAAGGGGAAGTTGAGTCCCCGATATGTCGGACCTTTTGAGATCTTGGAGCGAGTCGGGGAGGTAGCATACCGACTAGCCTTACTACCAGCACTAGAGGGTGTTCACCCCGTCTTCCACGTGTCTCAGTTGAGAGAGTATATCCCAGATCCGAGACACATTAGCAGCCATGAAGAATTGACAATAGAGCCGGATCACACATTCGTAGAGCACCTAGTAGATGTGTTAGAGAGGAGCATTAGATGCTTACGGTCTAAGGACATCGCCATGTTACGCATTCAGTCGTCTAGACAGGGAGCCGACGAGGCTACATGGGAGACGGAGGATAGTATCAGGAGGAACTATCTAAAGTTCTATGTAGAGTTAACTGCAACCATGGGGCCTATCGGTTAGTTCCGATTTCGTTTTGTGTGACTTTATCGCTTAATTTTTTTATGCTATCATATGATTATATTGTTGTGTTAGTGGATGTGCATCGTTAGTGTAACACTTCCTTGAGTACTGCCGTTAGACTTGGGTTAAGAGCGAAGTAACTTGTCATATTTAAGTTTCGGGACGAAACTTTTGTTAAGGGGAAATTGATGTAATAACCGGAATTTAATTTCGGTTTAGATTCCGAGTCAACCTGAACTCCGTCGACTTGACCTCTAGATGTTGTTGCACGTTTGGACATAACGGGTTTTTATTTTTATGTGAGGCTTAAACTCGTATAAATACCCTTACCTACCCCCTTCATATAAAATTGAAGAAATGGGCCAACAGTAAAATATATTAGTGATAGGCCCATTTCATCAACTTGCGGACTACCGGATGGGCCAACCTCCTTTCCTTGCCAACTGGGCCAGCGGGATCCATGTGAGCAGCTAGTTTAACCTCCTTCCCTCCCACGTCTAGCATATCTCGCTCTCTCTCTCTCCTATCTTTCCGTACCTTACCATCGTTAAAGATTCCGGAGCGTTTCACTGCACGCCATAATTATCTCGTCATCTCTCCTCTCCACCCAATTCAACGCAGTCGGTTTTTCCTGCGAGAAGTATGAGATCGAAGACTCACCACTTCAGGACCTTCCGTCTCGTCTTCAACCTCATGCGCTTGGGTGTCTTCAGCGCAGGAATCGTCAACCACTCCTCCCTCCTGCTTCACGCTACGGAAGGGACTTCACCGCTATCGAATACGCGACCAGGGATGACGTCTTCCATTCCGATTGCCGACACAACGAATCGCCTATGGAGACGTTGGCCATCCTTGCGCGCAAGACCTTTCTTCTCCGGCGACCTTCCAGACATCGCAGCGGTGAGCCTCTCCGATCCTTTTCTTCACTGTTTGTTTATGGGTTTGGTCTCTTGGGTTAGGTGTCTTGACAGGGTAGGCTTGGAGAGGGTCGATGGGTTGGTAGCGTAGCAAGAGGTTCTTGCTATTAGAGTTGGGTTAGAGCAAGCTCGAGGTTGTGTCCGGGTAAGAAGAGTCGAAGGTCTGTTGTGTGATTTGAGTCCAGTAAGTGAGCTTTTGATGAAATAAGAGTGGAGGTTTCGGTAAGTTGGTAGGGATTAGTGTAGTACTTTAAGCTTAAGCCTAGATTAGTTTAAGTTTAGTGCTTTCTGCAGCCTTTTATATATATACACACTTAGTACCTTTATATATATATTTACATACACAATCTAGATTAGTTTAAGTTTAGTACTTTCTGCAGTCTTTTATATATATACACACTTAGTAGCTTTATATATATATATTTACATACACAATCTGTAGCCTTTATATACATACACTTCTTGTAGTGTTTATATACATACACATGCAGTAGCCTTTATATATATATATATATATATATATATATATATATATATATATATATATATATATATATATATATATATATATATATATATATATATATATATCCTACGATAGTATGCACGGAATAAGCGATAACTCGCTTAGTAAACGCTAGTTATGTCGGTGAGCGGTTGAGATAAATCCTTATTAGTATCTTGAGCTTTTCGGGCTTAGGGGTATTACCATTTTCTTTATACTAATAGGGCTAGTGGGTTTTTGTTAATTGATGTTGCGAACTTAGAAGTTAAAGAACTTCTAAGTGGTGAATGTGCGGTCGATCTAAGTTTGTCTTATCATAAACCAGGTGGTTGAGTTGTTGTTCTTGCGGAATCAAGTAGTAACATTGTTTCGGGATTTTGACTTGATCCAGGTAAGTCCACGGACTTACTTAGCTGACTTCTTGTATGAGTGTAATGTGTATGAGTGGTGTTTGCTAGTTATGATAAACAACGAAACCGGATTAGGCCGACTTTATTATTTACGTAATTGACCCAAGTGTATGATAACGGGTCGTGACATCATCTGCCTAGCTCTTGCGAGAGTCTAGGAGGTTCCCTGCGACCAGCCCAGTCCGGCAGACGGTCAGATGCATTAGTACCATTCCGCGTTGGTAAACGGGGACAGGGGCGAGGTTTGGGAATCCCTCGTGTCACAAAATAAGTATCATTAGTAATGACCTATCACCTAATTAAAGATAATAAAAGGATTGAGTGTTGCATGTTGATTGTGTATGATGTGTGATTGTGCTTTTACCTTTATATTTATGCATAGAATGTTAGCTAACGGTTTTATACCGCTTGTAGATGCCTTGCAGGTTAAGACAGTTGTAGAGAGGTCCGGAGGGAATGGTCAGCCGGGTCCACGTACTCATTTTAGTTGGGGACGAGGTTGTCTTATATACTTCATATGCGTCGTTTTAGTACCTTTGATTTGTAAGGCTGATACATATTTTTCATGTATATATTGTTTAAAGTTTTCAAATGTTTTAATACTTTGGTGCCTTGTTGTAAGATCCTAGTAAAATTGTTGTCAAACTAAGGTCGGGACCCATTGTGAGGTCCTAACCAGTAGCTCCCCGAGTTCTTAGAATTTGGGGTGTTACAACCTGGAATTATTTCTTCCGGCTATTTCGGAAACAAATCATAACTCGACCGTTGTGACCTCTTTCCGGCGCTTTAGTTCTTTTGTATGGACTCCGACTTTACGAGTCTTCTTTTAAGTTTCGGGACGAAACTTATTTTAAGGGGGTACTGATGTAATATCCGGAAAATTTTTCTTTCCGTTCATTTCCAAGCCAACATAATCTTGGTATTTTATGTGATGAATTAAACATATAAAATGATCTTTACAAACTTTTATCATTTTATGTGGAATTTTTTTTACACACATAAATATATCTATCCTCCTAGACTTACCCTTGCAAGACTAATTTTAAATGGCCCATTTGACAAGTATGTGACAAGATCATGACAAGGCCATGGGCCATCCAAACAAGTCCATGATAGCCGGCCCATCAGCTCTACATGAGCAGCTTAGATTCTGCACGCCACCTTGCCCTACCCTGATTACGTGAATTCCGTCCCCTTGCCCCCTTCACGTCCACGTTCAGCACAAGCAGTTGCACGCCCAGCCTTCCCCAATTTCCTTCCTTTTGCACGTAACCCTGGCCACGCTTTCCTCCCTTCTTTCTCGCCTTTCCTTCTGCAAAAGATCTCCGTTACCTCGTGTGCACGTACGAGTTTTCTCAGGCTTCTACCATAGCCTACGGCCTTCTCGTTTCTCCTATTTTTCCTGTCCCAGCAGTTCGATAGAATTGGCATTGAAGCAGCCATCGCACCACAGTGGACAGCAAGCAATCGGAGTCTTCCTCCCTCGATTTTCCAGGCGTAGCAGCGGTGAGAGGAGTCTCCCTTATGTCGACTCCAGCCAGCCTCCGTCCTGCACAATTCGGCCGCCCTCTCTATGTGACTGCAACGGATCGACATCGATAGGGAAGCACCCCCACAACCCTGCGATTGGTACCCAGCAGCTAGTCGAGCGATACATCCAACCGCAACGCAAGGATGGAGGACGGACTGGCAGCGGTGCAGCGGGCGCGCCTTGCCCTAACCGTGGGCGCAGTTGAGAGCTAGATCGCAGGTGCGTCTTGCTTTGGCAGCGGGGGCACCTTCTAGGGCCGCCAGTGATCTTCTTGGCCCATTACCGCGCCCTCTTCTCTGTAGCAGTTGCGGACTCCAGCAACAGCAGCCGGTGCTGCTTCCTTCGCCTCTTTTGAGACACGGACTCGAGTAAGATCAATACCCATCCTTCCTCGGTCTCTCTTTGTTTTACCCTTAATATATATATATGCTGATGTGAGCGCCCATTGTATGTCCAAGCCGTCCCTAACAGCCTCGGAAGATGGTTTGAAGAATTGAGGTGTTTCCTGAGTTTTTCGGAAGTGACAAACAGTCAACTTCGGGCCCAGATTTGGGTAAGTTAGACTTCTTCTTTTTGGCTAGTTTTCGGATATGTTATAGATGGTATTTCAAAGTAAATCATACTAAAATTTCAGAGGAATCCATGTTATGGTTTGAGAGATATGGGGTTTCAAAGTTCAGTTTTATAAATGTGCTGAGTTGAGAAAAACAGCATGGGATGCTGTTTTGTGAGATAGTTTTGAATAGGCTTTTGATCTCTGTTAGGCTTGAATTTTTGATATGATATAGTTGACATCTTGTTGTAGATCATATTAAAACGGAACTCGTATTCGCACGGTTCAGGATTTACGAAATGCACGACTCATTCGCAAAGCGTGAACGTAAGATTACGTTCACGCTTTGCGAATGAGTGAAAGGGTCACGCATTCGCAATGCGTGACCGTGACGGTCACGCATTGCGAATGCGTGACCCTTTCACGCCCTAAAAGCGCTTACGGAATGAGAATCCGTAAGCGCTAACATTCAAAACAAAAATTCGGCAACAGCGACGGCGACGACGAAGAGGGCAAAGCCGAATCAAGCACCATTCGACACAAAATCAGCAATGGACAAAGACGGTAACGAAGGAAGGCCATTTCAGAAGCGGAAACACGACCCGAGAGAGGTATCGTTTGATTTTTGTTCGGTTTTTGCTCGGTTTTCGTTTTTCACTTTTCGGTTCGTAATTGAGCATGAAATGGACATGAATAGGTTAGATTGTTGTTGAATTAGTTAGATTTAGGTTGATTGGAAAGAGATTGGTGAAATGGTGGCCGTATGACCTTCGACAGTCCGCCTTCAATGGCGGACTGTCGAAGAAGATGAACAGTACTCCCACGGTCACGCATTGCGAAACCGTGGGAGTACTGTTCATCTTTTAATGCATTGGAATTATAATTCCAATGCATTAAATTAAATAAAAATATATTAAATATATAATTAATTTTAAAAAACTTAATTTAATTAAAGAATAATAAATACAAATTAAATTAAATAAAAATATTTTTATTTAATTTAATTGTAACATATTAAATATATTAAATTAGTTTATCCAATTTAATTTAAAATAAAATGGATTAAAAATATTATATTAAATATATTAACATTATATAATCTTAATTAATGTATATTAATTCAAAATAAACGGAAAAAATATATCTAATTAATTTAATTGTAATATATTAAATATATTAAATTAGTTTATCCAATTTAATTTAAAATAAAATGGATTAAAAATATTATATTAAATATATTAACATTATATAATCTTAATTAATGTATATTAATTCAAAATAAACGGAAAAAAATATATCTAATTAATTTAATTGTAATATATTAAATATATTAAATTAGTTTATCCAATTTAATTTAAAATAAGATGGATTAAAAATATTATATTAAATATATTAACATTTTATAATCTTAATTAATGTATATTAATTCAAAATAAACGGAAAAAAATATATCTAATTAATTTAATTGTAGTATATTAAATATATTAAATTAGTTTATCCATTATACTTTAAAATAAGATGGATTAGAAATATATAAAATAAAATAGATTAAAAATATATATAATTAAAATCTCTACCTTTACTTTTTCCCCCTAATTTTATTTATGTAATTATAATTTATTTAATTTATTTTAGTTTCTTTTAAATTCAATTTAAATGAAAGTAAAGGAAACTAAATAAAAGAAAATTAATTAAATTGGCCTGTAATATCAAATATAGATATTACAGGCCATGCAGAGACATAGACGGAGGCGTCCCACGGCCTCGGCTCGTAGAGATGGTCTCGCCACCGCGAGGGCTACGATGGGGAGGAGGTCCCACGTAGCTGGTTCGGCTGCCGACACACCACCACCACAGCAGCCACAGAGACCATGCATCTCAGATGCATCTCCGGCTCTCCCTCGGAAGGTTCTTCCACCACCGACGTATGGATCTGACTCGGACCAGGATGTGGCCCGTCCTTCTGTACAGGCAGGGGAGATAGATCCCACAGCTGGCGAGCGCGTTGATACTACTGCTGACGAGCAGGTTAAGCCACCTACTGATATTACTGCTGACGAGCACATGGAGACAGCTGCAGATATTCCTACTGAGGAGCAGGTAGAGCCACCTGTTGGCGATCATACCGAGCAGCGAGATTTTGACTTCGATGCTCCAGCTGCAGATCCTGTAGTACCGCCGCAGCAGGAGCCATTTGTACCGGCTGATCGAGGCCGTGTAGTTGCTGATACAGGGGCACCATTGATCAGCGATGTGCTCACTTGCTATGCCGGACACCGTGCTCGAGGTGTCTGGATGGGAGAGGTAGATAACTAAACACAATTACAACACATTATCTTACAAAAAGTAAATTAATAAAACGTTTAATTGAATATTCGTTGTGTTATGAAGGAGGATTACAGGAGGCCGATGACAGCTTTACGGCGGATAGAGCACATTCAGACACTCAGTAGATGGATTTCCGACGCTGATAGAGCGGACCCCACTTCCTGGTTTGCTTTAGCATCTCAGAGTGGCTTGATGGGTTTGCTAGATGTCTCTTTTGCTGGAGTTGACCACGCCCTCATACATGCATTTGTGGAGCGCTGGCATCCAGAGACTAGCAGTTTCCATCTACCTTGGGGTGAGATGACCATCACCCTGCACGATGTAGCCGTCATCCTAGGCATTAGGATTGATGGAGAGGCCATGGTCACACCTATGCTGGCACGAGATAGGGTTAGGTGGTTGAGTGATACATTTCACATATCAGAGGTGGAGGCTAGGAGTCACCAGACAGCTCTACCAGTGGACCTGTTGAGGACTGCGTATGATGCCATTCGGCGCGACCCAGCTACCCCAGCTGAGGAGGTGGCATCTGTGTTTCTTCTTTTCTTTTTAGGGTCATCCTTGTTCGTCGATAAATCGACGAACAAGATTCGACCTTTTTTGATCGACTTCGTGCGAGACCATGGGCGGACTGGAGACTATGCTTGGGGCACCGGCGTCCTAGCGTACTTGTACTCGTACGTATAACTATCACTCTACTTCAATACCTAATAAATTCTTATTGTTACTGTTATGATAAAATGACAAATCTGGACTTTACCTACAGTATGTTGGGCGATGCCTCACGACTGAAGGTGAAGACGATAGGAGGATGTACATCCCTTCTACAGGTAAGAACTTTCATTGTAATTAGTCACTTTAGATAAGAACTTTCATTTGTTAATCTTACTAATAACATCTTTCATTTACTTTAATATTTACAGTTCTGGATCTATGCCCACTTCCCGTCCTTGGGTTGTTCAGCGGCAGAGGATCCAGGACGTCATGGATCTGCCATATGGGCTTCTAGACTGTCTGTTCCGAGGACACCAGCACCCACTCTTGAGAGGTTGAGATCCTTGCGCTCACAGTTAGATCAGATGAGAGCGGAGGACATCAAGTTCATGCCATATAGCGATAGAGTGTTAGATTTTGAGGGCGAGTTTGCTGTGTCGAGGTACCGAGGGACGATCCAGATAGGAGATATCATCGAGGCATATATGCCGGATCGAGTCCTCCGACAGTTTGGGTACATTCAGACGATCCCACTTCAGAGGATTGTCCCTTATTTGGAGCAGCGCCCCGCTTCTGGCAGTAGAGGGTATAGGGTGAGATTCCATGGCGCAGATGATCGCTGGGCTGCTAGACACGAGGAGGCGAGCAGATTTGCGCTTCAGGGTCAGACCAGGGCCCCTTTACCATGGACAGTATCTGAGGACTACATGTCCTGGTTTAGCGAGCGGTGCCATCCATTTCTCCTTCCTGGCTCAGCTATGCAGTCTCCACCGGTAGATCGTCCTCCTCCGGTCCCTGTTTCAGATACTCGGGTACGGGATATTATTTAAAGTTTTATAGTATTATGCTTTACCTTTAACTGACAACTTTATTTTCCAATGCAGAGGCTACACATTATTCAGGCCCGCCTATGGGATATTATTAGTCGTGGCTCAGTGACTATGGAGGACATACATACGATGTACGACGAGTCAGTTGGCCAGGACATTCATATTGCACCATCTCAGGTCAGGGCGACACAGCCGAGACGAGATTGATGTACTTTACATTTTGTAGTATGGTGGACATACATGTCATGTATTTTAACTTTTGGTGTATACAAGTTTATTGAAGTTATGAAGTTTATTGAAAGTTTAATGAATCTTATTGAAAGTTTATTGAATCTTACAAGTTTATGAAGCTTATGAAGTTTAATGAAAGTTTATTGAATCTTATTTTGTAGTATGGAGATTAATATCCATTGAATCTTATTGAAAGTTTATTGAATCTTACAAGTTTATTAAAGCTTATGAAGCTTATGAAGTTTAATGAATTCATTCCTTAATATTCATCAAGTGGAGCATTGTAGTCATAGCTAGTAGCAACGAATCATCCATTAGTATTTCCGATGTAGAACAGAGGATCGACGAAGAAGAAAAGACTAAGAGATTGACTATCACTTCATAAGCTTGCCTTACAATACAAACATCCATCAACCAAATGAAACCCTGAAACACATATAACATATCACTCTGAATCTGAAATGTCTGAATAAGATACGAGATTGATCCACACTTCTCTGGGACACTCTTTGCGCCGGAGGTCGTCGAACATCTTGAATCTATCACTGAAGTGTGCATCCCATCCATCAACGCTAGAATCATGTCCACGCCTCCATGGAAGGGTCAAAGGTGGTAATGGAGAGTCTGGTTTAAGCCAAACCTAACGAAAGATGATTGCCAAATGAAAAATTGATTACCTTTTTTTATCATCCTTGAATAAAAGTAACAGAATATATGAGATATAAGTGGTGTAGAAAGAAAGAAAACTTACGGCTACAAAGTGATTGCCATTGACCCACGCTATTGCACGAATCTCTGTTGGGGGTTCTTGGTTCTCAACCGTTGTAACAATTGGTAAACATGTCTCGGGGGTAGAGCCAAGTATTACAACTGCACACCGGTAATATGTCGCTGCTACTGTTGCAATAAGTGGACACTTCATCCAATTCTCCGGCCCACAAGGTATAGGATCAGTCCACCAAGTGGCCTCGATAACTTGATCGACCGTCCATTTTACCGCCGACTATTGACAAAAAAAAACAAATATTAGTGAAATTTATCATTTTATCAACAAAATATAGTAAATCAAAGAAAAGGATGAAGGGGTTATCAACAAAAAATACTCACACGTGCGTACAAGTCCTTTCTCATCAACAACTCCGTAGCCAATTCCCTTCTAACAATCAAGTAATCTTCTTCTGAGTATCCCGAAACCACGGCAAGAGATCTAAATCCACAATGCCCATCTCCTTTAACATCATAGGCTGAAAGGATGAAGGGTTTCATGAACTTCTGCATCTGATCACCCTTGAACCGATAGTTCTTAGAACGTCTGGTGGTGCCTTTCTTACCACGTGGCTCAGCCTCCTCAACTTTAACTTCAACTTTGGCCTCTTCAGGCTCGGGCTCCTCCACTTTAACTTCCACATGTTGTCTTGCTTTAGGTGGACGACCTCGAGGACGTGGACGTGCCGATCCAGAACCATGTTCAAACCGACTTGGTTCTCTCCTTGTTGAAAGAATGCCGTACTTTGGTGGTCTTCCTTTAGTTCTGACTTTCTGCTCTGGTACTCTCAGCGTTGATTTTCCCGGACTTGTAATATCTTCATAAGATGAAGCCATCCGCTCAAGCACATCTCTCGGAAGCAAATTCTTGTCCAATCGCTCCCTAAAGTCATTGAGTGACTCCATGTATGGATCAATATGGACAACCTCATCTTCATGCATCGGATTCAATTTTTCCCATCGTACTTGCTTCCAATAAGGGTGAATCTGATCCAAACGTATTGGCTCCCGATGCCTAATAGCAATATAGAACTCGTGCGTACAAGGCAATCCATGAGCTTCCCTCCAATATGAATCCTTACATGTTGTCAAGCTTCTAATTTGCTTTGCCTTCTCGTAGATCTCCAACAACTCCAAAAAGCACTCGTTGCTTACTTTGTTTCGGAGCAAATCAAATATAGGCACACGCAGCCAACAACATCCTCTCACGTGACATCTCTATTGACGCTTGAATCTTATCAATCTGATCATTTACCATCAAGTCAATGTTCTCCATCACCAACTGAAATCCTTGAACGGTAGAACGCAATGTACCCTTCAACAATGAGTGTGCTGACTCACACCTAACAACCAATATCAATTCAATAAATTAATCTACAAGACAAACATTAGAAAACAATTGCAAACAATATAGAAATAAGTTCTTACGCATTCGTTGTCCTCGTGCCAAAGTGTAGATGCAAGTCGCACCAATATCGAACAATTGCTTCCTTGTAGGGGATTAGCCATGTAGTTTCCAAATACTCCATCAACCTCGGATAAGCTTGCCAATGCACTTTCATTTCACCCAAACGACGCTCGTAACTCTCAGGAGATCTAGATTCAATAAGAGCATGGTAGTGTGCTGCAAAAACAGCTTGTAATTCCTTTGACCGAGTCACCGCCCAAGATCTATGTTGGATGTTGCACTTTATATGAAAGTTGCAAATCATGTGCTTCACATCCGGAAAAACAACACCGAGGGCACTTATGAGTCCTAGCTCTCTGTCCGTCACAATCACCCCCGGTGTAACATTTCCGCACACATGTCGGAGTCTCCGTAATGCCCACTGGTAATGATTGGCGTTTTCCTTGGCCATGAAAACAAATGCTATTGCAAACGTCAACCTCGTGCTAGTGATACCGACAATCTCTAACAACGGCATCTTGTACCTATATAGGATATATTATGAGTTTACATTTATATTAAACTAAAATCATAATAACATGTATATTAAAACTTACTCGTTCGTCTTGTACGTCGTGTCCATTATGATGACATAAGGAAATAGGTTGAGGAGATGTCTTGAATCCGGATGCATGATGAAAAAATCTGAAATTTCTTCCGATTCCGAGCATCTTCTCACATTTACATAATAACGACGCTCCTCTAAAATATGTAGGGCTTGTTGGAGAGGACTCCGTCCTTCGGCTTGTAGCTTCCTAATCTTCATTCCAGCATTGTATATTTGTTCGATTGTGCTGACGTTGTATGGATCATCTAACTTTATTGACTTTAATATATTTCTCGGCTTGAAACCCGACCCAAGCTCACGTCCCACCTTCCGAAATTGTTTCTCCGTCAATCTCCCAGCATATGTGTGTCCCTTCAACTGCTCGGGAAGTGTATGATTGTGCACTCCATTTATAACATGCAACGTCCACTTCTCAGCCTCGCTTTGTACGCCCTCAAGCTCAAAACAACATCCGTCCTTCTTCGATTTCTGTGCTCGACTAGAAGATGACTCGGTATCAGGATCCACATCTTTCTTCTTACGAGGGGCTCCAAAACGTTCGCATGTCAAACGAAACGTAACGAACCCCCAAGAATTCTTCCACGACCTACTAGTAACCAACACCATGTTCATGGTTTCACCCATGAATCGAGCCCAATCCACCATCGTCTCGCGATCATGGAAAAAACCGCGAATTTCAAACATTCGTGAATAATCACTCCCTTCGTCACGAGAATAATTCGGAAGATCCTAGTTCACATAGAAAAAAAAACTATAAAATTTCTAGTTTTCGGTTTTCTAATCTCCAAATAATAAAAACACGAATTATAATAAATGTTTCCTAATTAATTGCAACTATATCTAACTTAAAAATACATTATATACAACAATTCTAGTTTTTCTATATTTTCGGTTATAAAGTACTTACCTCGAAATGCCGAAGAAACTCGTCTGGATCACTAAATTTTGTATCGTCGAACGGAATCATCACTTCATCATCCTCGTGTGTTGACATTCTCGCAGCTGTTCTCCAGAAAACGTTGTGTTGTTTTTTCGAAGATGTTGTGAGCGTTTTTCACCTCTTCTATTACTATCTTTATATAACCAAATGAAATCAATAACGTTCAAATTACAACGGTCACTTTTACAACGTTCGAATTACAACGGTCACTTTTCAACGTTCGAATCTCAACGGTCATAAATCTACGTAGACGTGATGCGTAACCTTCACGGTCACGCATCGCGTAACCGTGAACCTTTCACGGTTACGCGATGCGTGACCGTGAAGGTTACGCATCACGTCTACGTGGTGCGTATACGAAATCGACCGCCGTGCCCTTAATATCCCCCTATTAAAATTTGGGATAAATCGGAGTTACGGTTTGAGAGTTATTGTGTTTCAAAGTTGACGTTTTTATATATGTGCTGAGTGTTGGGGAAAACAGCAAGTGATGCTGTTTTGTGAGATGATTTTGAATAAGCTCTTGATATCCGTTGGGCTTGAATTTTGGATATGATATAGTTTACATATTGTTGTAGAACATATTAAAATTTGAGAGGCATCCAGCGAGTGGTTTGGGATGTATGATTTTTCAAAGATTGAGTCGTAAGCAGTTTTTCTGTTGTGCTGAAATTCGGTTTTGTGAGATAGTTTTAAATAGGATTTTGATCTCCTTTGCGGCTGAATTTTGGATATATTATAGATAAGATTTTATAGTAGAACATATCAAAATTTGGGATAAATCCAGTGAGTGGTTTAGGAGTTATGATTTTTCAAAGTGTACTCATATTTTGGCTAAGTATAGGAAACTTCAAGTGTTGTAACCAACTTTGGAATTTTTATAAAAATGATGGATGAACAGTTTTGAGAAATTCTTGCTCCTAAGGGTAGAGGGAACATCATAGATGATCTAGAGAATTGTTTCGGAATTTTTATAAGCTTTTACGAATTTTATATTTGAAAACCGAAGTTGGACCTTTACGATCTTTCGGAAAATAGGAAATAAGAAAAGTGACAGTTTGTAACCAAACTAAACTTTAGTACTTAGAATATGGCTTTATAGTCTCAAATAGAAGTTTAGACTTGAGTTTTGGAAATTCTGGGAGTTTCGGGACCAAGGGTAAAATAGTCATTTTACCATAAATTAGTACTGTAATTGGTTATGTCCTATTACGATCTTCTATCTTAGAAGTCTTAGACTTCTAATTACGTGGGAGTGTGCTAATGCACTTATCTCCTTTGGCAGGCAACTGAGTTGCTACAGTTTACAGAGCGAGTTTGGTTTACAGAGAGTCGAGATTTATAACAGGTAAGTCCTTTGGGCTTACTTAGCTGACTTCTGAATATGAGCATGAATGATGATAGTGGTGTGTGATTGAGATGTTTATATTTATATTTTAGTAATAATTAATTACCGACCTATACTTGGCCTAAGAGTAACGGGCGGTGGCATTCTGCTCAGTTAGCTTGAGGGCGCTGAGGGTTTCTTTAGGGACTAGTCCACACTCGGTTTGTAGTGATGCTACCGGCGGAGGTAAGCTAGACCTACACCCAGTTGGATAAGGAACGGAGGCGAGAACTCTTAAGAGTTCTCGTGCCACAACTGTAAAATTGAATAAGATGAATCACCTAAATAATAGATATAAACGGTTGGGTGCCAGCAGGATGCTTGTTTATCATTTTCTGTGTGTGTTTGTGCTGTTGTTATTCTACTTATATTTGGATAGTTAGCTAACGGTTTAGCCGTGTTGTAGATCTGTAGAGATAAACAGTTGTAGAGAGATTCGAGACGGATGGTCAGCCGGGTCCACGTACTCATTAGATGGGGACAGGGGAGTCTTCCATACGTCATGCATGTTATGTATCTTTATATATGTTTGTAAGGCTGTTACATGTGTACCTTCATACCATTAAAAATATTATATTTTGGAAATTGTTTTAATTACATTTGTGCCTTGTTGTAAGATCTTAGTGAAGTTGTTGTTAAACCAAGGTCGGGACCCATTGTGAGGTCCTAACTAGTAGCTCCCTGAGTTCTCAGAATTTGGGGTGTTACATATGTCGTCAACTTTAGTAAATTGTATAGATATAAATAGTTTATATACGTGTGTTACACGTGTATTTGTTAATAAAAATTTAGAATTTTATTGCATATTAATTATATTGGTAAAATAAAATTTACTAATTTAATAGGTCAACGACCCATGTAACAATAGGTCTCAACGGCCCACAAATCAATAAGTAGGTCACAACGACCCACACACAAATAATAATTCGATATGAATAAATATTGTAACACCCAAATTTTGGCGCGTTTTCGATATTTATTTTATCTTACTTCTATCGATATTTTTCTGAGCTTAAATATCTTTTATCAAAAATATTTGTCGATGTAAAACATTTATCCCAAGTATATTTTTATATATTGGATACGTTCATGTATATCCGTGTTTTTATTTTCGGAAAAGTTCGAAAAAATTTTCCGATCCGAATTTTCGGTTTCGATTCGTTTTGATCGAGTTTATTCTATTACCCCTATTTCCTTTTCCTTTTTATTTATTTATTTATTTATTTATTACTCATTTCTTTCCTCCCCAGCGTGATGATGGTTGTCACCTGCTACACAACTTCGACCCCTCGCTCTATGGAGTAACCAGAGCTTACAGTTTGAGTCTTTGAGATGCCTCTCCTCGTTTTGCAATCAACAAGCAAGTCTGCTCTATACTTGCCTCTCCATACTCACTCAGCTTCACCTCCCTCACCATTTTCCTCTACCTTCACTCGAACCAGGAAATGAGGAAATGGATCGTTTTTCCCCTCTTTCGATTCAACAGTCGGGGAAACAATGGGTGAAGCCCGCCACTGTTCGACCACCTGTAGCACCGCCAGGGAGAGGCGACCTCGAGCCGTCGGAGCCTTGCAGCCACCACCCAGCTTAGCTCCTCCTTTGTTGCGACTGACTTGCAGCAACTCCCCACTCTTCTGTCTTCCCCTCCAACCTCTCTGCAGCACCCTCCACCTCACCTCCATCTCACCTTTCTCCCCCTTCTCTTTCTGTCAAGCCTCGCTGGAGAAGGAGATGCACAGCCTCCTCCTTCGCCGCTAGTGTTGCCTCCAACAGCCGCTAGTGTTGCCTCCTACCCCCGCTTTTGCTCTTCCCTTTCCCCAGCAAAGCGAGCCTTCTTCTCTCCCTTTCTTCTCTGTTCTCACTGCCGCAAAGGAGCAGCCAGCGCCGCCAAGGAGCCGCCTTCCTTCCGGCCGGAGCCCCAGCCCCCTCGCCTTGCTGCCGGATTCAAGCAGCCCTGCGCCGCCGGTGCCTCTAGTCCCAGCTTGCGTTCATGTCTCTGGAGGAAGAAAACTCTTTTGGGTTAATTGCAATCGGCCCCCTCCATTTATATGTAATTACAATATTTACCCATGATTTGTGTTTATTGCAGATTTGACCCACTCTTCTGAAATTTGTAGATTGTGCCCTACTGATTTGAATAAATTACAGATTTGGCCAGATTTTATTTTCAGAATATACCCCAAAGTTTATGGAACTTCATGAGTTGTCCAGAAAATATTTTTACGAGTTTTATCCTTATTTTAAAAGCAGGATTTTGCTTATATTTTATACCCTCGTTGGATTAATTTCGAGATTATGACTCAAGGGTTTAATTACGGGCATTTAACGTTGCTTTGAAAACGAGATTCACCTTGGGTTTACGATGTTATACAATTTTGCCCGGAATATATATTTACGGTTTTTTAACTTAGTTTTAAAAGTGGTGTTTTCCTTAGATTTATATATGTTAATTATTCCGTTCAAATTTAGCGTATAAGCTAAATTTGTTTAGATTTGGTGTTAGGTTCGGAAGCGCCCCGATAAAGGCCCAACGAATCCATATTGACGTCCATAGATCGCCTTCCGTCTTTTGATGTCACGTGAGTACCCTCTCCCCCGAGCTTATGATCTTACTCGATTTAGTTATGTTTAGTAGTATCATGCTAGGTTGAATCTAGCATAACTTAGAGAGAATACCAAGGAGTGGTTGTGGACCTTAGGTGAGTTTTGTGGATTGTGAAATGTTGTAAGCCTTGAGGAGTTGATATTATCTTGTGATGATTGTTAAGGATTTGTGCTTTATGGTTGATCTTATGAATCTTGTGGCTTGAGGTTTGTGGTTACATGATCTTTGAGATTGTGGAGACTAGGGCATGAGTATCCTAGCCTAGTGCTTATGATCGGGGAGATTATTGAGACTTTGAGTGTTTTGTCCTAGCATGTGAGTTGTATGACCTTGTTGAGGTCATTTGGGCTAGAAGTCTAAGACTTCTAGCATGACAGATAGATGCTGATGTTGTGCCTCGTTTGGTCAGGCTGAGAGTATCTTTCTCCGGGAAGCAAAGTGCGGTATATTTTCGGGTTGAGCGTTTGTGACAAGTAAGTCTCCGGACTTACTTAGCTCATATTCCTTGTATTAGCATTGATGTGTGTTTGGTGGTGTGTGTTTATTGTTTATAACAACTAAACTGGAATCAGGATTACCGATTTTTATATTATTTTGGCCCAAGTGTATGATAACCGGCGGTGATAACTTGTCTGGCTCCCGCGAGAGCTAGGAGGTTCACGGCGACTATCTCGTGTTGGTAGACGGTCAGATGCATCAGTACCATTCCATGCCGGTAAGTAGGGACCGAGGTGAGTTTCGGTGACTCTTGTGTCACAACCTAAGTTGAAATAGAACGAGATATGACTTAATAATAATAAGATAATAAACCGGACTTGTGTGCTTTGGAGTGTATTGGGTATTTATGATGATTGCTTGTGTTTGTGCCTTTCACCTTGATTCTAATGCCTCGAATATTTTAGCTAACGTTTTTATACCGATTGTTGTAGATTGTCTTGTAGGTTAGGAATGCGGTTGAGAGATCCGGAATAGTGGATAGCCGGGGTTCCGTACATTTTAGGAGGGGTTTGGTTGGAGTTGTATTTGGGTATTGTTTCTTGTGTATTGTTATGTTTTTTATGTTCGAGTCTTTGGAGTTGAGAACTCGGCTGAAGTTGTCTTTTATTTGTTCTGGGGATCATATCATTTGCATAAAAATGTAATTCGATTTTGCCTTTATTTGTGTCTTGTTGTAAGATCTGGTGAAATTGTTGTCAGGTTAAGGGTCGGGACCCATTGTGAGGTCCCAACCCGTAGAGTTCCGCGGATTTGGGGTGTTATAAATATTATACTTGATTCTCTCCAAAAGACCTATAAATATATGACTTTTTTAATCTTTGAATGTCTATTTATACAAGTTCTAAAGTGTTATTTTTCCTTGATAATCGATGTGGAATATCAAAATTCATATTTTATAATGTAATTATGGTTTAATAAAAAATATATATTGGCTTAATTTGTGATTTAGTAAAAGATTTAATCCGATAAAAAACGTGTGGTGTCACGTCAACATTATGTTGCCTACTTTAGTAAAATATGTAAATCTAAATAGTTTATATACGTGCCATACACATATATATGTTAATAAAATTTTAGAAGTTATTGTGTATTTTTATATTGATAAAATATTAATTACAAATTTAATAGATCAATGACCCACATAATAGTAGGTCACAACGACCCACAAATCAATAGGTTACAAATGACACAAATATTAATCCGATAGGAAAAATATTATACCCGATTCTACCAAAAGACTTAAAAAATGTATGATTCGTTTAATCTTCAAACCTTTCATGTCTATTTATACAACTTCTCGAAATATCATTTTTCCTTGATAATTGATGTGAAATAACAAAATCCATATTTTACAAATTAATTATGATTTACTAAAAAAATACATTTATCGGCTTAGTTTTTAAACTAACTAATTAAATAGTATTTTAAACTAACTAATTAGATATTGTTTTATTGTTTGGGTTTATTTTTAAAACTAACTAATTTACAAATTATTTTAAACTAACTACCTAGATATTGTTTTATTAGATTTAGTTTTAAATTTTTTTTAGAACTTGCTTTAGTAATAAAAGATTTATTAACTTAATTCGTGCTTTAGTAAAATATTTAATTCGAGAAAAGAAACCGGAGGACGCCACGTCAGCGTTAGTGTAGTTTATTTTAGGAAAACATATAGAAGATTATTTTAACCTGCAAATTTTTGCTAGCTTATCCTTCAAGATTTTGGCGTCATTGTAACTTGTAGTGAGTTGATATTTATTTGTAGCAAGCATATGACATCAGACCTTTTACAATGTCATTGATGAAGCTTGCTTGCACGACCTTTGAACGAATTCCTATCATCCGTCCAAATATCATTTGTAAATATGTACCAATTAAACCCATTTAAAATCTCCTATCAAACACCCGAATGTTATTTATTTTATATCAAACTAATTTAGTGTCCGCACCTTGCCTAAATAAAAAATATTATATTTTTACTTCCATGCCTCATTTATTTGATATTAATCTATAAAAAATTATTTTTTTATTAACAAATATGACTAACATATGAGGATTAATTATATTTTTAATAAATAAAAAATAATAATTAAAAATCTATTACAAAGATTATTGTTTGAATATTATATTTATATCTCAATATATTATCACTTTTGCTTTAAGTTTTGATTTATTTTTTAAATTTAAAAAATGTGTCAAATCTTGTTAGAAGATTTGCGTGAAATTTTCTCAACAAAATCGAATTATAATAGATTAGTTTGTTAATTTTTATTAGTAGATAAGTAGACTTATTTATTTTTAAAATTTTTTTATTTAACAAAATTGACGTGGCAGGATGACTATTTACAAATTCTAATAAAATTTTTTTTATAAAATAGTCAATGACAAATCTGTAAATACATTGTGGCAAATCTATAAATAAATTGAAAAAAAAAGCTGACGTGGACAGCCTTAGAGGTTGACATGTGGACAAAATGGGTGTTGCTTTAGTAATATATATAGATAATTCCTATTAATTCTCATATAAAATTTAATCTCTTTTAAGTCCCACTCTAAATTAATCTTCAAAAATAACCTCCATCTCCTATTAAAAATATAAGTCTCATATCAAAAATCTATATATACTACTAAAGTACACTATATTAATGCTGATGTGACACTCCCACAATTTTTTTCGAATTAAATCTTTTACTAAATCACAAACTAAGCCAATAAATCTTTTTTTTACTAAAACAAAATCTAATTCCAAATCTTTTTTTAACTAATCTTTTAAAAAATTAATCAAAAATAAATTAATTATATCATGTTCTAGACTTCTTCAGTACGTTTTATCAAAACAAAATCTAAAAAAAAATAAAAAAAAATCTTTTTTTAACTAATCTTTCAAAAATTTAATCCAAAATAAGTTAAGTATATCATTTCTAGACTTCTCCGGTATGTTTTATCAAAAAAAATCAAAATCTAATAATATTCACTGATTTCACAATTTACGTTGGTTGATCATAAAACCTAAACTTCTCTTGTACGTTTTTATCTCTCCTCCATGTTTTATCTCTCACTCTATATATGCACATAATACCTCATCCTTTTCCCAATAGTTGTTGTCTTCCTAACAATTTTTGTCTTCTAATATTAATCATATTTCTTCATCTTTTTCAGGGTTGTGATATTTGAAGATCGGACTTTTCAAAGTTGCTTCGTCTGAATTTTTAGGTTATCCTCTACGTTGTCAATCATCGCATACATTTTGCTATTGTTTATTCATTCCGTAATTTATTTTTAATTAAGTGTTATTTCAACAACTTTGCTTTCAGTATTCCTTATCTATTAAAGTATCTCCCCTTCCGCCTTTCTTCTCACTTTCCTACTCGCACACAAATCTTCCAAGATCCGCCTTTGAAGATCCATCTATTCCATTTCATAAATCATTTAATCTAACACAAATCCACTCAATTCAGTCAAATTTCTCGCACCCTCACCTTCATCATCATCTATGAAAAAACTAAGACAGAAAACCATCCGATGCAAGTCACCGGTCACAAGTTGCCGAAAGGAAATCGGCCACAAACGAGTATCTTCATGCCGAAAGGAAATAGTTTAATTTTTTTCATAAATATTACTAGTTCTCACGTATACAAGTTGATGACATTCTATTCAAAAAAACCTCAATATTTAAATATAGACGCACAAGGTCCGGCATATGAACTAGTATAAATAAATTTTGATTGACAATTTTTTTAAAATGTTGATAACACAAGTACACTACCCGACAAAAACTACTTTCTCCGGAAAATCCGCCACCAAAAATATAAATAAATTGCGATTGGCAATTTTTGATCCGGGAAACTCAAAGGCCTGCGGCTAAGTGTAGGGAAATTTAAATGGGCCTTGAGGCCTCTGGATCAAAGCCCGAAATGTCATCCATGGAAACCCTTCATCTCTTTCTCATGAGCAATCACCGGAAATTTGCAACGAAATCCCGAACCCCTCGTTCTTGAAAAATTCGACTCTATCAAATTCCGCTGAATGGAGACAACACGACATATGAAGAGACAGAAAGGCGATGTTGTAGAGGATGGTGACGGAGACGAAGCTAAATATACAGGTATTTGTACTGTCTTCTGTGATCTTGTAAAGTAGTTGTAATTTAACCAATACACTGATCTATGTGCTTTTGCTTCAGATCGCCAGCTATTGTCCACATTGATTGGTTTCATGATTGATGAAAATTTGGCGGATAGGGGGTTCTGGTCACAAACTCATCAATCAAAGAGCTAATACTGTCAGGTCAAGTAAGATTCAGCAAACTAAGTACACTAACGACTTTCTTTTGCTTGCTTCTTCTTCCATTTTTGTTTCATTATTTCCTGATTTTCTTAAAATTTCTGAATTTGGTAGTGGAGAGCTGCACTAGCTGCTACAATTGGTATTTGGCAGGGACTTCCTATAGCTTAAGTTTGCAAGTTTTCATCCTTCTTCTCATTCCATAAATAAACAATTAATCTCTTATTAAATAATCTGTGCTTGTATTCCTAAATCCTAATAATAGGACTCATCAAATATGATCTCATAACTGATCGGAATTGAGATCTCATCATTGATCTGTTTGATGACTGATACATGATTTATGGCATTGTAGAGTGTGGTCATCATAATAAGCACATAAATCGAAGAGCTATGTTTCTGGATGATCAAGGGAGATTGAGCAAAATGACTCGTCTTCTGGAAGGTGCAAGTTACAATACTAGGTAGGCAATGTTTTCCCTTGCTTTGCTTGATCTTTTTTTCTTTTTGTTTTTTGGTATGTGTCAGATAAATGCTTAACGTTTCTTCTAATGTTCTGAATTTAACAGTGGAAAACTGCACTTTGCAAGCCTACAATTGTGATTGATAATGACTTCTTATTTGTTAAGAATTAAGATTGCAAGATTTTTTTATTTTTTTCATCCTTTGAACTAAGTAAATTTATATTTATTATGGCATATTTAATTACTAGTTGCCTGTATTCCTAGTAAAACAGGCCCAAGCAAAATCGCTTGATGGTTTGAGTGAGGTTACTAAATGTGCACAAATAGTGAAGGCTCAGCCTTTCACTTTGACAATATCCGTTGATGGTATAAGATTGAGTAATGGCTTCTTTTCCTAATGAAACAGCTCCTAGAAGAACGAGTGACCCCCTGTTGTTTGTAGTTCACCTTTGTGGGTTCTTCTTTGCTATTTGCTTCACTTACCTTCATCTGTTTTTATCGAATTATTGTAGGCTTCTAATTTATGTTGCTATTGCTGATTGGTCCAAGGTTTTTAACTGTGATTGCTCAACCTTGTTGAGTGCATTCTAGAAATTTGTTTGTATAAGTCAATAATCTAGGTTAATACATTTTTCTCACAGGAAATTTTTTATTGCATCTATTACCTTTTTGTAGTCATGAAATTTGGTGCTCGTGTATTATATTTTGCTGTTAATGGAAGTTTCTTTATCCAAAATGAATCATTATGTTTTGATATACTATATGAGTAGTGGCTAAAATATCTAGGATGCAACCAGCAATCCTCATTTTCAGTTTATTTAAATTCTAACCCTGTTCTAAAGATAATTTAATTTTGCAACATGTGGATTTATTGTTTTTCTTTTTCTGCATACAGGAGAGGAGTCTCCTTGTTACAGGGACCTCCAGTGAAGTAAAGTTCTTGGATTCTAGCTTTGGGGCTACCTTTTCAGTTACATGCCATATATCTACATTGAAAACTGAAGATGTCAAAAAGGTTCCTGCTTTCCTTCCCTTATGGAGTATCTATTTGATTGATTTTTGTTTCTTGTACATGGATCTCATATCATCCTGTCTACTTAGTACTTACAAATGTACAATAGCTTCTCATTCCTCGTTAAGAGGAAAGTCTAACTTTGCACGATGTAATGTGACTAGCAATAATTTGACCATGCTGGAGATTGATGAGTTCCATTGTAAACCCGAAAATAAGAATGACCATGTTATAAATTATAATAATTGTAATGGGATTTTTACATATCACTATCCAAAACTATTTGCCTGTATCTACACATGACCAATTGGATTTAAAACTCTCCTTTGCTATGCCTTTTGCACAGGTGTTGACACAGCTTAATGTTTTTTCTAAGGTTGACATTGATCTGCTGCCGAGGCACTAAATGATGTGAGTTTTAATCCCACTCCAAATAAAAGAAAATAAAACCAAGGAGAAAGAGCTAAATAGTAGAAGACAAAATAGTGAGTATCATGCATCTTTTTTTGTGTGTGTATACTGGAGGTAAATGCAATAAAATCCAAACAACAAAATAAGCTCTGTCCTCTTCACTGTTAATTTTTTGGTTAACAGATGCCAGTCCATAAATTATACATGGATGCACAAAGAGAATATGCGTCAAGGCTGATGCCACATACACTGGCAGCAAGAACATCAAACATGCCTTCTATGGCCCTACATGATGTCGTCAGATACTAACCTTTTGGGTGAGCTATTCACTACTTTTGAAACTTGATATCATGTTATTTTGGTGAGTTTTTCTTCTCTATTATTTGATCTTTCCTCTTCTTTTTGCTTGTGGAGCAGCAGTTTCGGTGATGATTATTTTTCCCTCTATTATTGGAATGCCATGTACTTTTCTCATTTCAACTCATCCTAGATATACATCATTATTGCTTGAAATATTGAAAATGCTTTTAAAATACATAGACTAAAAAATTACTGATTTAGTTTCTTGAAGCATATGGAGGTATCTAATAATAATTGGACCATATCAAACTCCTGTTTTTGGCCAAAACCAAACTCATCTGTAGATGAGGCTCAATTAGCTTAAGGTGATAAATTTGAGGACAACTGTAGTTTTTGTGGCCGTCTCATAATTATAGCAAGGTGAATATTGTTTTATTTATAGGATGAATCAAAAAGTGGTGAGCATAGCTGACAACTAAGCATTTTTACAAAGCATAGGGAAAAGAACTAGCAATCAGAATCATACATAAAAATAAAAATCATGCACTTCAGTAGCAATCACTAATTACTGTTATATGAAGTAAACAGGCCAAGACTCGTCCAACACATCATCTTTTGAAACCCAAAAATGAAACAGAAGAAGTAACAAAAGAGGAATTGGCTAGAGGTGGAGATCGAAGATGAGGAGACGTCATAAGGTGTACAAGAGGCGGGTGCTGCAATGGTGATGTGGAGATATTGAAAGGCAATTGCCTTGCAGTGCCAAAGACATCCAGGCTCCTGTTCTTCATTTTCTTAATTTTGGCCAATATTGTTTTTTAAATGATATATTTCAACTGATTTTCCAAATATATATTATAAGTTTATAACTGATCTTTATCGGTGGATATAATCTGAATACATTTTGAACCTTTCCACTTTTCAATTAAAATGAACAAAACACTTGATTTCGTGCATGTTAAAGAGGAGCCATATTCTGTTACTCCCTTATTCTACATCAACCTTCTCTGGCATATTTTTGTCAATGGATGTCTTCTCCCTTCAATGTTGAAGACGAACTTGATTTTTCATGAATTTTTATTGTTTTAAAGTTGAGTTTATTGTGGTGTGATGTTTGAAACTTTGTTTTCGCTAACAAAGAAAGAAAGAAGATTTCATCGTCTTGGATTTGAGGCCAGCTTTCAATTCACTTCTCTCTCTTTGGTGGGTAGGAGCACATAGGGCTCTGACTGCGTGCTTGTTGAAGAATGAGCCGGTGACTCATAGGAAGTGGCTTGGAGTTTTTCTGTGTTTACCTCTAAATTTATTTTATTACAGTATGAGGGTTGTCTTTTTAAAAGGTTGTTGCCTTTTGCCTCTCAGGCGCACATAGACAATAGGTATACCCATCACCTTGAGATCGCCTTTTTCTTTTTCACACACTACACAAAGGAAATGAAGAGAAATGTGTAGCAAAATGGAAGGAGTATATTTTTTTTTTATCATTTTTTATCGGCCGGTAATTAGGATCACCTAGTACCTATTTCTTTGGGGTTAAAAAAAATCTGAATTCGAGCCGGTTTTTCTTTCCCGACAACTAAAACAAACTTATACAAAGTACTAAGACTAAGGTGTACTATTCCAACAAACAGTTAGGGCTCACAAGTGTGTATTTGAAGGAGATGGGACTAGGTATATCACTTCTAGATAAGTTTTTTGTTGATTGGAACTGTTGTTCGATTTGCAAAAGGTATTCAAACCCAATATAGAACAGACTGCCCAAGAGATGTAAAATTGCAATGAAAGGCAACTAATTTGCCGGCTTCGTAAATTATGAGATACTTTGAACCAATTCAAGTTCAGAGTATTTCACACGCCCTCTTAAAAGTGACACGTAATGAAATTCAGAGCATCTATCCCCTTGTAAGATAAGGTTCATAGTATCCAACCACTTTGCCCTTCTGAACTTTCTTAGGACTCTATAAATATCGCATATGTAATGGGTTATTACTCTCATTCATTCAAAATAACACTTTTTATTCAACTTTTGAGATTTTTGCAGGGGTATCAACAAGGTGTCTTACTAGGGTTTCAGTTTCAATCCTGGGGAGTTCGGCGGTTGAGTGTGTCAGATCTCTTTATTCGCAGGTAGAACTAAGTCAGCAGTAAGAGGTTTTTTGCAGTTCTGTGTTTTTCTTATAGATCCATGATACATAGTCTGTAAATGCTGCGAATATGTTTCTTTTCTTTTCTTTTTTTGAGCAGCTTTTGCGAAAATTCGAGCAGTTCATTGATTCTAAACTACTCTATTTGATCGACTTTTGAGATTTGTGCAAGGATACCAATACTATCTGTTACTAGGATTTCAGTTACGATCCTGAAGAAGAGCTTATCCAGGTGGTAATTGAGCGTGTCAGATCTCTTTATTCGAGTGTAGAGTTACGTCCTTAGTAAGAGTTTTTTTCTTTGCAATCCTGCGATTTGGTTAAAGATCCGTAATATGTAGTCTGTGAATGCTGCAAGTATGCATTTTTACTGATGTTCTATGCATCCAATATTTGACTTTTTTGCAGGGGTAGCAAAATCAACTTTTACCAGGTTTAAGTTCCGATCCTGAAGAACAGCTTATCCACTCGGCAGTTGAGCTTGTCAGATCTCGTTATTTGCAGGTAGAATTAAGTCCTTAGTAAGAGGTTTTTTAATTAAGTTCTGGGTTTTCACTTTGCAGGTAGAATTAAGATCTTTGATATAGTCTGTAAATGCTGCAAATATGCATTTTTTTACACATTTCTTAGTACATTTTATCTATATTTACCAAAATTGAGATTTGTGTAGGGTAGCAATCGTGTTTTGCTGCTAGGGTTTGGTTTCAATCCTGAAGGAGCTTATCTTGTTAATTGTGTCAGAATATTAAGTCCTTAGTAAGAGTTTTTCTTTTTGCAATTCTGTGTATTGCTTAAAGATCCATGTTACATAGTTTGTAAGAACTGGCGAGTATACATTTTACTTGTTCACTGTTACTATTTTTTTCTATTTGCTGAAGTTTTGAGCTTTCTATTCCTATAGGTCGATTAGAAATGAAAGCAAAACTGATTGTGCGTTCTGTTGGCATATGCACTTTTGGAAAATATTTAATAATCTCTATAGTTGTAACGAGTTTGATTTAGTTACAATTTTACTCTACTTCATGTTTGATTATGGTTGAATAAGGGCAACTGATATACGTATCCTGCATAAGTCATTCATGTGTTTCCCAATTTTCATGACTGAATGTTGAATATGAGTTTACCAAAGTTACTTTTTGAATTCTTTTGTTTACCTGAGGGGTAAGTAATTATATTTTCAGAAGGGAATAAATTTACATGCAAAAAGTATCAATGATTCTGTTGCTTTAGATTCTGGTTACGCCTTTTGTTTCTGTATAGACTCATATTCTGTTTCTAATAATCTTGAAACAGATGGAAGAAGCACCAGTGATGTCTGAAAATCAGTGCAATGTGCGTAACAGCTTGAGTAAACTCCCTGATGAGATCCTTATCCTTATATTGGATAAAATTACGACAGAGGATCAATGGAAAACATGCTTTCTTTCGAAACAATGGCTGAAGCTATGGAGGTACAAGACTAATATTTTCTTCTGCTTTGTTTATGGTAATTGGGCTAAAGAGAATTGGGGAAATTTGTATTTGGTGCTACTAAACAACATATGCACTGTCATCTCTCTGAAAAAAATCGAGACATCATCTTTGTCCTTTGGATATGGTACTTATTTGAGTGGTTCTGTTAACTATTAGGTACTATATGCGTACAAAAAGAAACTCAAAGTTATAGATTGCTATCTGATTGTGAAATTAAATGCAGCACTCGGGTGAAGTTGACATTGAGTTGTATGGAGCTTAGAATGTTTCCGACTTGTGTTTCTGCGCTGGAGGAACTCTATCTTGTTGGAGTTAGACTTGAAGCTGATATGGTAGAGAAGATCACTACCACCATGCCATCATTGGCTTTGCTCAGTCTCAGTAACTGCAACCAGAATTCTGATCTCAACATTAAGATTTCTGCACAGTGCAGGCAGCTGAAATTGCTAATCAATGAAGAGATAGGTAAGGTGGACAGACATACAATGCTTTATCTTCATGCCTCAAACATAAGATTGCTAGAGTTTGCTTCTGCTCTTCCGAGGGTGAAGTATCAAGTGGAAGACGCCACTTTTGCTGATGAAGTTCAGTTCAGCCTTGAGCAGATGTGTAACTATCGTCGGGCGGTCAATGTTAATCTTGGTGGTCTTTTTGGAGAACAGTTCGGAATGAGCTTTTTATATTTATTTGATGTTTTCCAGAGAGTGGGTGTGCTTTCTTTGAGCGGTTGGTGCGTCCAGGTATGTGCTTCACCTGATACTTAAAAGTTTCTTTGTAGATTGTCCATTTGGAAATTAATTATTTTAAATTCAGAATCAGTTTATTGTATTAATTGGTGTGAGTCAAATACAGACGCTTGGTTTGGAGATTATGATGCATGCTGGTAGACAACTCCATTACTCGTCGGCATCACATCTTAAACTGGAAATGGGTCTGAGACAAGTGGAACTGATAGGAATAATCTACCTGCTGAAATCTTGCCAGGGAATGAAGATGCTTTCACTAACCACCACTAATCCAGAAGACTTCTATGTAAGTTTCATGTCGTGTATAATTTACAAGTGTCATCGTTTCTCTTTTAAGTATTTTGACAATTTGAATATGGTTTTCAGTTCCTTGATGGGCTGGAGAGAGCGTACAGGTTCCGTGCAGAGTTCTGCATGGAAAATTTTATAGAGGATGAACGTTATACTGATTCTGTAGACTTGCCAGAGCTGGAGGTGGTGGAATTCAAGAATTACTCTGCAAACTTTGAGGATGAACTGTGGGGAACTGAAAACCCTCGCCTCTACGAGTCTAGGTTTCTCATGGAAACCGAATGTGGGCTCACGGCGCTTTCACTTCTCAAGGCGAAAGCGAAGAACTTGAGGAAGTTGGTTTTTGCATCAAGAAAGGGCCACTGTGAAATCGACCTCAAGGATAATCGAATCTGCTACTACCCTCAACTTCCTTGGCACCCGCAAATGGAGTGATCATCCTTCTGTTGTTATTTTGTTTGGTTTTAAGAATTTACTGTCGTTTTATGCCTTCTATTTCCTACAAGACTTATGTTATTTATTTGGCATTAATATCTCATTTAATATTAACAATTGTTTTTATATTGGGATGCTCTCCTCTCCTCTCCAGTATATACGTAACTAAATCGATCTCACTAAGAACGCTCTTCGTGCGCAATTAAACCTTCTGCCCTCGCCGTGTCGCCAAAGATAACCCAAAACCCTAGATCCAAACATCAGCCGTGCAATCGAAGGGGATATTGACTTGCTTCCTCAGTTTTCGCTTCCACCCTTTTGTTCCCTCTTTTGCAATCGAAAGCGGAAAAAAAGAAGAAAGAAGTACCAAAGCTTTGATTCAGACTCATGGGCATATTGTCTTTCTCTCAATATGTGGCTGACAACGAGGGAACGGTGGGACACCGGGTGTTTCTCCTTGGTGGTAATGGTGTTGTTTCCGGTTCGTCTCTGCACCCTTTGCTCTTGCCGTTGGAAGAGTTATCTTCTGTCTGGTCGTTGATGGATCCATGGTGTTTTTGCACATTTCAAACAATGATTCCTATCCCTTCTCACCGCAACATTTTGCTCAACACTAGATCCAAATCCAGGTCGTTGTCCATACCCTGTTGTTTGAAACCTTGCTCTTTTTCCAAATCTACTTGTCTGATTTACAAGCAATTTAATTTTGTGGGAACTCCATGCTATTACAACAACAGTAAAACTTTGAATTTTAAAACCTATGGGTGGTTGCAATGATTCCTTCCGAACTCAGCCACTAAAACAATAATCTTGAATCTTAAGATCCGGGAACAACCCGAATTATTTCTTTTCTATGTTACACTGAACCTCGTTTGTTTGAACATTAAGAAAACATCTAGAACTATTATGCACTCTCTTTCCACCACAAGCCTTTTGGCATATATATATATATATATATATATATATATATATATATATATATATATATATATATATATGCTTGGGTTTTGTTTTTATGTTTTCATCTGAACACATGCTAGGAATCTGTTGTTGCTCCATGTGTTTGTTTGTAGGGTCATACCGAGAACATGGAAAAAGTTGACATTAGAAAATTGGGGAATGTGGTGGAACTTCCTTAAATATCTTCTTTTCTACCATTTTGATTTCCTCGCTCTTGTGGAGACTAATAGATCCCTAAAAATGAACAAGGAAAGCTTCGACTTTTGTCTTGAGAACAAAGAACTGATTTTGAGAAGTAAGACGCAGACCTTAACTGAACTAGAAAAACGAGATGCTCAAATGAAGTACTTCTTAACCTATTGCCGTGTCAATGAAGAATTTGGTGATAGAATAAAAAGTTGTATTGCTTGAACTTATGTTCATTGATTTTGAATGAAGTTCTTTCTTTGCTAGAACCAATGGAATTGTAAAGGCAAAGCATATATCTCCTTCATTATTCTTGTTACCATAGTTAGCTTATACATCTTTCCTTTCTTCATGTTACCGTTATAGCTAGTCTTGTATATATTTACCTTCTCGTTTATCCGGACTTGTGGAACAACGGTAAAGGATCATCGAACTTGACAGCTGCTTCCACAAACAAACAACAACTTGCACCGTCTATTGGAGTCCAACAAGCTCCATAGAAAACTGATGTTGTTCATGTAGTACGGACGTCTGGGTTCACATCTGCAGCCTCTGGTGGACCATTGCGAGAAAACGATAGATCCACAATGGGTGCGTCACTTACGGATTCACAATGGAACGATCTGCTCGAAAGTTTAAAGACTTTCACGCATCATCCAATGAATCTATGTCAGGTAACAACTCAAATTTATGGATTCTTGACAGTGGCGCCTCTTTTCATATGAAAAGTAATATCGATGTTTTTAAATCAATAATATTGACAACTACACATGTTATTAAACTTCCTAACGGAACTTTGCAACATGCCTCACAAACAGGAACTGTTAGCCTTAGTCCACATTTAAGCTTCAAAATGTATTATATGTTCCAGGTTTAACATGTAATTTAATTTCTTTAGCATGCTTATCTACAGATTTTAATTGCATAATAACCTTAACTTCCAAGGTTTGTCTCATTCAGGACCTTGCTTCGCGGATGCTGATTGGAGCGGGTGAACCTAAAGATGACGTGTTTTGCTTCATTTTTATAATTTCCCGTTTTTAATTTCCGCATCTACGCAGGTAGAACCAACGAATGATTCGTCTTTACTTTGGCATCAACGACTTGGGCATCCTGCCACCGATTTTCAATTTCAAAATTTTGTTCTAAATAAAGTTACTTCAAGTTCCACAAAATCCTTTGCTTGTGATATTTGTCATAAGGCCAAACAAACTCGATCAAATTTTCCAAAAAGTACGTCTCATTCTGAGTAAGCATGTCCACGGGTCGGACCCGCCGGGTCACGGGTCAGACCCGGCGGGTCGACGGGTCGGCCACCTCATTTTAAAAAAAATAAAAAAAAAATAATGGAAATAAACTTAAAAAAAAAAGAAAATAAAGAGAAGACTCAGAAGAGAAAAATTGGACTTAAACTTAAAAACGAAGAAAATAAAGAGAGGACTTAAACTTAAAAAAATTGGACTTAAACTTAAAAAAAAAAAGGGAAGAATTGGGCTTGAACCGGAATCCCGGTTGCCTACGTATCCTCTCGGGGAGGAGGAATCAAAGCCCACGTAGTTCTCTTACCTTTGTTTATATCCCCGATTGGCCCTTACCTTAGTTGCCGGACTCTCCCTCCGATACATCCGATGGCGTTTGTTGTCGCTCGTCGTCATCTTCGTCGCCTTCCTCCGCCGAGAGGTTGTTTTTTTGTGTTCGCATTTCCGCTTTCCTCCAATCGGCTAGGAGGACTTGTGCCTCCACGTCTCGGGCAACATGTTTGATCTCGTCGGATCGAGCACATTTCCACTCCGGCTAAATGTTTGCTCAACCGCTACCGTTGAGGCGGGAACAATGAGAATTTGTGCCGCGATCCTTGAGAGGGTAGGGAACCTCAGTCTCCCCGGTCGGCTCCACCATTCTAATATGTTGAAATCCTTTTCTTCTTCATCATTGGCAAACTCAAAAGAAATGGTTAGATATTCGTCGAGTTCCGAATGGGAACTCGACGTGGTTTTTGCCCTTTTCGGGCCAAACAAATCTCTAGCAATTGATTTAAATTTAGATGAAGTTGAAGAAGAAGGACGAGGAGGGGGTTAAGAAGATTGACCTTGATCGGAAACACGATATTGAATCAACAATTCATCAAATAATTTTCTAACTTTAGCAATTATGGTAGAAACATGACAATCGAGATGTTGTTCTAAACCTAAAAATTCATAATAACTTCCTAAAAATTGTTTTAAACCATCCATTTTACGTCTAGGGTCTAACACAAATGCAACAAGAAAAACATCGGGAATGGTTGTATAATAATCTAACCATTTACTTCGCATTGAATAAATAGCTTGTGAAATATTTTCAATTAAAAAGACCTCGTTGAATTGCAAATGCAATATTAATTGCTACATAACAAAATATGTTTGAAGTTGGTGTATAAACATAACTAAAATTGTTAGTAGCATCATAAAAATATGGGAAATTCCGGATGGTACCCTCGTGGTTTGGGGTATTCCGGATTTTAACCAACAGTTTTTTCAAGTTCGGATGGTACCCTTAAGTTTATAATGTTTTCCGGATTAGGCCCAAATTCATTAAATTTTTTTAAAATCTATTAAAAAATACAAAAGAAAATAAACTAAAATTAAAAAACAAATAAAAATAGAAAGAATGATTTATTTATTTTGAAACTAAAGTAAAATAGTAACTTTTTTTATAAAAAAATGTTTTATAGTCATTTAAAAAAATAATTAATTATATAATTTTTAAAAACTTCAAAAAATCAGTTTTTATTTTATTTTAAAAATAAATAAATTGGTTAGCATTTTTTAACAAAATCTAAAAAACATAAGTGTTATACTTTATTAAAAAATAAAAAAATAAGGATTCTTTTAAAAATTAAAAAAAAAATCACTGTTTTAATTTATTATTAAAATAAATAAATCAGTTGTCTAATTTTTTATTTTTTAATATTACTTTATTTTATTTCTTTTAGTTTTGGGAAATAAATAAAATAGAAAAATTATTTATTTATTTTAATAATAAATTAAAACAATGATTTTTAAAATTTTTTTAAAGAGTCCTTATTTTATTTATTTTTTATTTAAAGTATAACCCATATGTTTTTAGATTTTGTTAAAAAAATTCTCATACAATTTATTTATTTTTAAAATAAATAAAACACTGATTTTTTTGAATTTTTAAAAAATTATCTAATTTATTTATTTTTAAATTAATATAAAAAAAATTTTAAAAAAAAGTTCATGTTTACTTTATTTTTAAAATAAATAAATTAATCTTTCTATTGTAATTTGTTTTTAAATTTTAGTTTATTTTCTTTTGTATGTTTTTAATGGAATTTAAAAAAGTGTAATGAATTTGGGCAAAATCCGGAAAGCTACATAAACTTGAGGGTACCATCCGAACTTGGAAAAACTGTTGGGTAAAATCTGGAATACCCCAAACCACGAGGGTACCATCTGAAATTTCCCTAAAAATATTTAAAAATCTTCATTACATCTTTTGCTAAAACCCAAGATTCACCGAAAACAAAATTACCGTCAATATGTTGTGCGGCAAAACCACTTAAAAGTTCTCGATATTCATATGATTCGTAAATCATTTTGTAAGTAGAGTTCCATCTTGTACAAACATCTTTTGGAAATTTTTTTAGGATAAACGCCATTTTGTTTACAATATGCATACCATTTAGTACGTACACTTTTTTAGACCAAAGTTCATTAAGAATATTTCGAATAGGTTGTAGTAAATCTCCAACGTATGCTAAACCGTCTTGAACACACAAGTTTAAAATATGAGCGACACACTTAATGTGAAAAAATTTACCTCCAACCGTCAACTTGAACACACAAGTTAAATCTCTAATGGAAGTTGTGTTAGCGGAGGCGTTGTCAAAACCGACTGAAAAAACTCGTGAAAGTAATCTATATTCTTCCAAAACATTTGCAATCAAACGGGCAATGTTTTGGGCGGTGTGTTGTTTGTTGAAAACTCGTAATGCTAAAACTCTTTTGTTTAAAATCCAAAATTTATCAACAAAATGACAAGTAATACCCATATATGAATTTTTTTGAAAACCGTCGGTCCAAATATCACTACAAATAGAAACTTGAATATCACCGTTTTTCATAAAATATTTAATCAATTCTTCTTTACGAATTTTATATTTATGCATCATTTTTCTTTTAGCGGTTTGACGAGAAATCGGTTTATATGCGGGTTGAGCATGATTTTGCATCCAATCATTAAAACCAACATTTTGTGCAAAACTAAATGCTACAGAATATACGGCTAACATTTCCGAAAATGCATCCATAGAAGAAGCATGATAATATGTAAATAAAGAAGGAGGTTGGTTAGAGGTAGATGCGTACCCGGTAAGTTGTGTTTGCCCTCGTGCTAATCCCATTTTTTCGGGATGCTTGTTCCGGATATGCCTCTTGTAGTTCCCGTAGCCTTATCCCTTTTGTGCTTGTATTGTGCCGCACAAAAATTGCATTTGGCATAGTAAACCCCGTTGGCATTGAGAGCACCTTTTGTGAACCAAAATCGGAAGACCGCCGCCGTTAGTTGAGTGTTATTCAACGGCGGCTCCTCCGCCTCCTCCGTGAATTGGGTCTCGGATCCTTGGGTGTTGGGGAAAGTAGGTGATTCCATGTCCTCCTCCTCGAAGATCTCGTGATCTCCACTTAATAAGTCCCGTCTTAAATTCGAACCGGTTGGAGGACCGCTAACGGAATGACGTCCTCGGGTAACACCTTCGCCGGATGAAGAACCGGCACCGCTAATGGAACGTCTTCCTCGGCTAGACATTTTTTTTTTTGAATAATAGAATGTGGTAGTAAGAGTAGTAAAATGAAAAATAAGAGAATGAGAATATGAGATTAGGAGAGTAATTGAATGTAAGAGTTGAAAATTATGGAGAGATTGAGAGAGTGAATAGATGATTGAATGAAAATTGGTGTGAGATGAAATGATTGGGTTTGGGGTATTTATAGAATTGTTTATGGGTTAGATTTATTATAGTTTATTGTTTTTTATTTTTTTTATAATCTAGCCGTTACAACGGCTACCCAACGGCTATATAGCCGTTGAGAATTTTTATTTTTATTTTTTTTAATTTTGTGACCGTTACGGGTCGACCCGGCGGGTTGACGGGTAAGGATCTCACGACCCTTACCCGTACCCGCGACCCGAGGGAACCCGTGGACACCCTTAATTCAGAGTCCATTTTTTATCTTATCCATTGTGACTTATGGGGACAATATCGGTTTCCAACCATTTGCGGTGCAACATATTTTTTAACAATTGTTGATGATCACTCCAGAATCACTTGGGTGTATCTTCTAAAAAATAAAAACTAAAGTTTTTCATATTTTTCAGAATTTCGTCAATATGGTTCAAACTCAGTTTAATACAACTATTAAACGTTTTAGGAGCGATAACGGATTAGAATTTATGAAGCTTAAACACTTATTTTTAAATAAAGGAATTATTCACGAAACATCTTGTACGTACACACCACAACCAAAATGGTCGTCTTGAACGTAAACATCTTCATTTACTCAATGTTGCACGTGCGTTACTTTTTCAATCTCACTTACCGATACATTTTTGGGGTCATGCAGTTTTAACAGCGTGTTATGTTATAAACCGAACTCCTTCCCCTATTTTAGAAAATAAATCTCCGTTTGAAGTTTTTTAAAGAAAAAACCAGATTATACTCAAGAATTTTTGGTTGTTTATCTTACGCATCCATTTTACCCAAAAATTCCGACAAATTTACACATCGCTCACGAAAGTGCGTTTTTATCGGTTATCCTCTTAGTAATAAAGGATGACGTCTCTACGATATAGAAAATGATGTTATCTTCATATCAAGGGATGTCCGATTTTATGAAAAATTATTTCTGTACTTTAAAAACTCTAAGTCCGAAACTGATCTTTTACATGCCCATATTTACACCGATTTTTCAAAAAACCCTCCTTCCTCTATCATATCAGACGACTCTTTGGAAGCATTTACAGAATCTTCTAAATCTCCAAATCAATATCATTTAATTTATTCTGATACAGAAGCCATACTTCCTTATTTACAACCTTCCAACTCGGCCGAAAATCACTCCCTTCCCATTCTAAATCACTCTCCCATTTCGTCAAATTCTCACACGCAAGAAGAAGAAACTGTATCTTCACAAATTCCTTTTATATCTGCGGATCAGAATTCTACTCAATCAGATCAATTATTGAGTATTCCTTCCAATTCTATTTTGCCTCAATCAACTCCTTCTTCCTCGTCGGATATCTCTGAATCGTCATCCTTGGAACAACCTGCCACACAATTGCGCCGTAGTACTCGTGTGGTTGTTCCTAATCCAAAATTCAAGGAATTTTTTTGTGGCTCTCGCTTGCCAACACACACCATCAGTAAGTCACCTCTTCTTTCGGCTTCAGGTAAACAATTCTACCCTATTTCTAATTGTCTTCTATTACTAACCTCTCTCCTTCTTACTTAAGTTATGTACAAGCACAACATAAGTTATAGGAGCCATCTACATGCAAAGAAGTTGTCCTCTTTCCTGAATGGCGACAAGCAATGCGATTAGAGATCGATGCTTTCCAACAAAACAGTACCTGGATACTATCCTCCCTTCCACCAGGCAAGAAAGCCATTGACTGTCGTTGGGTATAAAAAACCATGTTGAAAGTAGACGGCTCGGTCGAGCGTCACAAAGCACGTCTAGTCGTCCTCGGAAACCGACAAAAAGAAGGTATAGACTTTACAGAAACATTCGCTCCGGTAGCTAAGATGGTTTCAGTTAAATTGTTTCTCGCAGTTGCGTCACATCGGAAATGGGAGCTTCATCAAATGGACGTCCATAACGCGTTTCTTCATGGTGATCTCCAGGAGGACGTATACATGAAAGTCCCACCAGGATTTACTATATCCGACTCCACAAAAGTGTGCAAATTACGCAAATCATTATATGGTCTTTGCCAATCACCACACAATTGGTTTCATAAGCTCAGTCAAGCTTTATTCCGGGTAGGATTTACTCAATCTCGAGCTGACTACTCGCTCTTCACGTTTCATCGCCAAGGTACTGATATTTTCATACTGATATATGTCGATGATCTGATTATCACGGGTAATAATCCTCAAGCTATTCTTAAATTTAAAAACTATCTTAAGAGTTGCTTCTCTATGAAGGATCTAGGACGTTTGAGATTTTTTCTTGGTATCTGTCACGCTCAGGATGTGATACGCAATGGGTTTTAAATTTATATTCTCGTTATATTTCTCCTAACTCCTAGCGAACCTGCAGTGTACGGGACGTTTGTAGTAGGGATAGTATTCCGAGGTCGAACACAAAGACTAAGGTGAGATTGATTCGATTAGTGATTAAGTTTAGTGAAGATCTAGGTGAAGAAAAAGGAAAGGAAATAAAGAAATGAAAATCTAAATGTTTTTGGTGGGTTTTTAGGTGATCAATCAAGGATCACAAATCATGCAAATGAACAAATCAACTATGCTAACAAATCAACACAAACAAACAAGATAAACACAAGATATGAATCAAATAGAGAAAAGCGGATTCTAGGGGTTGGAAGTTCCGGTTATGGCATAGGACTCAAACTATCTAATCATTCCTTGGATTAACTATGATATGTTGGGAGTGAGTGTTTCTAGATTGGGATCAATCACCGGGTAGGTCTCATGGTCCACTAGTCCATCCCAAAGATCTCATCACCGGGTAAGTCTCTAAGAACCTAAGAGATGGATTTCTACACAAACCGGATTGTCACCTAGAGATCTAACTTATCCTTACCGGGTAAGTCTCGGAAGGGTTAGTCCTAAACAACTATCCTAGCACACTTAGTCCAATGGCGGCTTATGAGGCTCACCATTACCTAGGGTTTGTTATCTTTGGAATCTAAGAGTAAGGATTACCGGGTAAGTCTCTCCTAACACTTAGTTGCTAACACTAGGTTACCCTAGGGTAGGATTAACTCAACAAACACTAGGATTTCAACATTCTAACAATCTAAAGCTAGATCCATCGAACCAGGGAGAATCACGGTGTGTTCTACCAAGTCCACGGCCGTGGTTTGGCAAGAACAACCCGTGGACTTCAACAGAGACTACGTCCAAGCAAGTGAGTCATCCAAGGGCTAATCTAAGTCCATCTTATCATAGTCCTAGCCATAACCATCCTTTCCTTACCCTAGAATCACATCTATTTAGCCTACAACATTCATCATAGCAATCAAAATCATCGAACATAAAATCATGGCTTCCATTTGCAAGATAATGAAGAGAAAGAGATGAACAAGTGAAGTGAACAAAACCAAGCTGAAAATGGAATTAAAATGACTCACAATCCTTCTTAAAGAAGGTTCATACAACTCTAGAAATCGATTCCGAAATTCTTCACTACAAAGCTATCAAAGTCTATCAATGGTGTGCTCTTCTTCTTCTCCAATGAAGCTCTTCTCCAATGGTGGCTTCCTTCTACCTTCTCCTCCAAAAGAATCTTCTTGTTGAGAGAGTATTTTGATTGGATGATAGTGGATAATGGAGAGCTGCTCCAAGATGATTCTCTCAGCCAATGCAGGACCACTTTTATACTACAACTTTGCAAGAGCTGGCCAAGAGATCGTGGCACAGCTGTCACGAAAACCTGGAAAAATCCACGGACAGTTCCACGGCCGTGGACTTCCAGTGAACCGTGGTTTGGACCTTCAGCTTTGCCTTTGATCATTAAGCTTCGATTCGGTGCATGGCTTGTGTTGGCAAGGTTCCATGAGTCCTCATTAGCCTATAGCTTGCATCCTAATGAGTTCGAGGGTGTGTTATCTTGATGAGCGATCCTCAAATGTATCGGTTTAGCTCCTAAATCTCCCAAAATACCTACAAAGCAATGCACAAGTCCGTGTAGACGTCTATCTCGACAAAATATGTGAATTGAGTGCAAACGTCGTGAACTAGTGCTAAACCATGCATGAATGAGTGAGAAATCTATCTAAATGATTACCTAAACCTAAGTCATAAATCGTGTTATCAGTATCGAAATTACTCTGACTCCACATGGACTTGCTCTCGCTCAAAGGAAATATATGCTCGATATTTTGACAAAAACTGGTAACATTGGCTCGCGACTAGCGTCTTTCCTGATTGAAACTGGCCATGATCTGGCTAAAATACAGTCCGATGCACTTCCGGATCCTTATCAATATAGACGCTTAGTCGGGCGTTTGGTCTATCTTACCATCACACGCCCGGATATCACATACTCTGTGCACGTCTTATCTCAATTTTTGCAAACCCCAATGGTTCATCACTGGAACGCCGCTTTACGAGTTTTACGGTACCTCAAGATTAATCCGGGGCAAGGTATTTTATTATCAAACTCTTCCTCCTTAAAACTCAATGCATATTGTAACACCCCGAATCCGCGGGACTCGGGATGTCACATTGGGCTAGGATCTCACAATGGATCCTGACCCTAGCCTGACAACAAGTTCACTGGACCTTACAACATGGCACTGACAGATATAAAACAAATACATAAAACAGTATAAACTGTACGACCCAAAGTAAACAACAACATAGCCGAGTATATAAAACGACATCCTCACATAGGAGGTACAAAAGATCATCCTCACGCAGGAGGGGAAACACAACAACCCCAAACCAACCACCTAATGTACGAGAGTCCTCGGCCTGTCACCCTGCCAGATCACCCAGTAGCGCCTAACCTGTAAACATCTACAACACGGTATGAAACCGTTAGCTAACCATACATATATGAGGTAATGCATAAGCACAAGCACAATCATGAAAGATAAACACATCAGCATGCTATCACACATTTACCCATTTATTATCTTTATATAATAACCATTCACTAAAAAAAAAACCGTATATATATATAGATAGATGAAAGTATGTGACACGAGGACCGATACATCCCCGCCTCTGAGTACAATGTCCAGCTGTACGAGTATCGGTCACACAATCCGTGTACCCTATGGGAGTGGATTGCGCCCTTCCTGTAAACCAGTCTGGCCCGACATCAGAGAACCTCCCAGACTCCACGGCGGGATGAAAGGGAAAGGTTATCACAGCCACGCAGTGGGGCAGTCAATAGAACATAGGTCGATAAAAACGACAACTCATGCTATCATAGCAAACCTATAAAGCACACACCACTCATGCAAACACCCAATATAGGGATGGTAGCTAAGTAAGTCCTACGGACTTACCTCAACCTTGTACAAAATCAACCACGATCACCTCTACACTGGAGGGACAACACGGCCTATAAAAAGGCATAAAGAGATATATCAACCTCTATTCATCAAAGGGGTCACACCTAGACCCAAAGGGATCCATGAGGATCATCATCAATCTATAAGCCTCACAACCAACTAAACCTCAATATCTCAACATAACTCACAATTCCTCAAATCTCAAGGTATTATCTAATCGACATTCCGCAATCTCAATTTTAATCCTAATTTAATTAATTAACCTTTAATTAATTAATTAGATTTCGTCAGAATAACGTTTTGCCCGCAGGCAATTTCTAAACCCCCTGTCATCAGATTTTATCAAACAAGAACCCATAATCACCAGAATAATATAACGACGATAATGGAATTTTTAATTGTCCTATTTGACAAGCCTAAAGTCAATTTAGGCCAAATCGCAGTACGGAAAACGAATAAATTCATAACTTATTCGTTACTAACCCGATTGACGATCTGAAAGAAGATTCGGAATCACAACGACGCAGGCTACGCATGGACAGCATCAAATTCACCGGAATCTGAGCGACGGAACCGTCCTGGTGACATATATGCTCGACCAGCCCTCCATATACTCGGAAATGCAGAAACTCGGTACCGATATGAAGAGAATGAAGAGAGGAATCCAGAAACTCAAACGGAATTGAAATCGGATTAGAAACGGAGAGTAGATCTGAGTTTGAAGGTTGAGAGAAATCAGAGCTTTTACGAGGAAACGTGAAATGAAATGAATTAATAAAGGATTTTCCGCTATTTATAGTGAAGACGATAATTATCCTTTAGTAAAGTCGATAATTATCTTTTAACCGATCCAAAGGCGGGTCGAACCTCTTTCTCCAAACTTCTCGAGATTGGAACATTAAATCTGGAATATTGTAGGGATAATTATTCCATAACTGCCTCGGAAAACGTGTATTCCTAAGCCGTCTTTCTTAGCCATTAAGAAACGAAATAGCGACTCTTTTGGCCGTTTTGCCTCTCCATGTTATTTCATATCTAAGACATATCCGATGTCCTGATCATTTCTCTCAACTGCATTTTTATTAATTGGAGCTCCCAAATGCTCCAAATAACACCGGAGGGTAAAAATAATTACCCGGGGGAAAAAAGTAAAAATTTCCCCAAACGTCCAAAATTACGCGAGGAACATAACGGTGGGACTCATACTCATCACTTGCGAAATCTTCGCGAGTTATATGTCAATTACTATGAACGATTAAGTTAATCAACATTAATTAGAATTCGGAAATTCTAGCTATTACATCACACACCCCTTAAAAAAAGTTTCGTCCCGAAACTTGAACAATTCCCAAATCCTCTCGGACCCATACGCCGAGGTATAACTCTCACTCTTTCTATCAGAGGTATCACATCTCCGTTCAAAAGATCACAACCTATAACAATCTATAACCTCAAGTATAAACATGGAGGAATCATCACTCTAGGAAACAGGGCCATAACGCTACCCAAAGGCGTAGAGGAATCACGTCTCTCGCCATACCACATCACAAGGCATAGAGGAAGCACATCTCTAGCCAAAACATATCACATGTATAGAGGAAATACGTCTCTAGCCAACCCATAAACATATATATCGCATGGAGGAATCACATCTCCACTGAACTATGTCCATCAAGGTAGCATGGAGGAAAGAACCATCTCCAGCTGAATCCTAATCCCACTCAAATAGCATGGAGGAAAGAACCATCTCCAGCTATAAATATGATCATACTCGGGTAGCGTGGAGGAAGTAATCATCTCCAGCTATAGCATACATCACGCTAGCACATCAAGATCTACTAAGATCATAAATCACATCACAACTAGCATAGAATAACACATCAAGGCATATAAGCACATAAGCACATAAGAACAACATTCATCAAGATAGCACTAAGATATACTCGTGCTCCCACAAATGGGTATGTCCTAACATATACTCTGGATAGTCCCTCAGGGCACTATCCTAAGTCTCTCACATAGCCTCTTCAGGTCTTCATCTCGACCATCATAACCTCAATATGAGAATGTCTTTCGAATGCAAGCGTTTCATATCTTATTCCAAGAATGTAATCAGATGCTCAACAACGATGTGGTTCAACTTAACCACTAGATCATTATAACTCACAAAGTGTTTCCAACCTGGTATATACTTTCTCAGTTGAGACACAGGAACACTGGGTGAACATCCACCAACTTCAGAGTGAAAGCTAAACATCATGTTGCCTTCACAAAACTGATCAAGATCTCAAGTAACCGACATATTGGAAACTCAGTTCCCCTTTCCATAATACACAACTAACGTCTCACAGCTGAGATACCTCCAGCCGGACATGAACTTTTGCTTGAACTTTAGAGGTTAACGCCTCTTGTCTACATATAATATCTGGTGACTCTGTACATCCAGCATTCTTCCTTCAATCAACGTTACTTGAACTATAAAATCCTGAGTTTGGTAAGGTGTTATTCCACTCTACTGCTAGATCACTTCTAGCATAAGGATATACGACATCTATGTCTATATATTGACTCATAGGGTCATCCCAAAAAGATGCACGTCCTTCATTGTTATATAATAAACTCATTAATGGAAGGTAATATAACCCTCCACGTTTCCCATTCAACTTACAACTTATAATAGATCTTTCAGATCTAGATGATCCTCTCTAACTAAGCATTTGTCAGGGGGTGAAGTGTAATCAAGAGGTACAAACTTGTCCCCAAAGCAGTCTGAATCTGCTGCCCACAATCTCAAAGTAAAAACATCCATCTCGATCAGAAATGATCGTTCTCGGTATACCATGGAGTCTCACTATTTGTCTAGTGTACTCCTCAACCAATTCATTCACTAGCCACGTCCTTCTGATAGAAATGAAACGTGCCGGTTTCATTAATCTGTTACCAACAATCCAAATAACATCAATCTTCTACAGGGTCACAATCCCATAACAAAGTCCATAAAGATGTCCTCCCAAATTCTACTACTGCACTGGTAGTGGGTGGGGGCTTATCTCTAGATCGGAAATACTCTATCTGGACCTGCTAACAGGTCACACACTGTATCACAAATCTGTTTATATCGGCTTCATACAATATAATCGTCTCATCTCGTGGTACATCTTACTCGTACCTGAATGTACTGAATAAGGTGTACAATGGGTATACCATAATATTCTCTGTCTCCATCTGCATCAGTAGGTACACAAAGTGGTCATGACTCTTCATCAGTCCATCTACTCCCATGGAGAACTATGGTGCCTCAGTACGAGACATCCTTTCTCTAAACCTTGTCAAGGCCGGGTAGGTCTCCTGCTTCTGTTGGACCTCATCCAACAGACCAGGTAGAACCTCTGAGGTATAACTGGGTATCCTCATCAAGGAACTGATTGTCCAACTCTAGCCAAGTTAGATTTCTCTGAAGCTGAAGCTGAACTATCTGTCTCACAATCATCTTCTCTTGGAGCGTCTTTCCGTTCCAGTTGTCGGCGACAACGTTCAACTTCTCGAAATGATATGGAACCTCCAGGTCAAAGTCTTGATCAACTTAAGCTCTTAACACTAGAGGTTATTCAACCCCTGTTGCATAAAATATACTTCAGATTTTTATGATCTAAAGAAATCCGACATGAAGATCACACCGGTACGGTCTTCAAAACTTAAAGGCTTGGACTACCACTACTAACTCTAAATCATGAGTCAGGTAGTTCTCATCATACGTTCTCAGTTGTAAACACACATATCAATAATCCTACTCCTCTATAGTAATACACATCTTAGACTTAGCTGGGATGTATCACCGTAATCACGGGATCCCAAAAATCTTCTCACTAAAACAGAATGGAAGCAAAGGTCAAATGCCTCCTCAACTCTTCAGAACTTAGACACACTACTTTCATCACGTAGTTATGGTGGTCTTCTCAAAAGACTCGCAAATGAATACGTAATCATATAAAATCCTTCGTCAAAGCATTGGTAGCAATCGGTTGAGCCGAGAAAACTACGTATTCCTTAATGTTCATCAGTATCTCCCATGTTACAACATACTTAATTCTCGCTAGGTCAACCATGATCCCACTGGCGGAGACAACATGGCCTAAAAAGGCTACCACTGGCATCTCAACTTACACTTAGAGAGCGTAGCATACAACCCTCTATCTCTCGAAATCTGTAGAACGGTCCTCAGACGATCGGTCTACTATTCTCTGCTATGAGAGTATACCGACATGTCATCCATGGAGTCCACCACCAACTAATCAAGGAAGTCGATGAAGATACTATTCATCAACTCCATAAAAACTACTAAAACATTCGTCAACCCAAATGACATCACTACAAACTCGTAGTATCTATAACGGGTATGGGATGCTATCTCATACACATGCTGCTCTCTCATCCATGACTAGGGATATCTTGAGCACAAAGGAATCCTGATAACACAATTGCTTCTTGAAGCTAACTCATCAGGTCGTTAATACGGAACATGGAACCTACTAGAGTAAAAGAAGCCCGTTTCAGTCAAATTTTCAAGTTATCAGTACAATATCTCAACAAGCACCATATAGTGTGGCTTTCCCATTCAATCTTGTATCATACTTCAACTCGATAACAATGCCCACACTCCGCTGAGGTGGAAGCTAGACGGTTCTGTAACACGTCTATAACTCATAAACAACTGGAATACCTTCCATTGTTGGACTATCTCGCTCCTTCATGGTATAACACAACAACTGAAATACCTTCCATTGTTGGACTATCTCGCTCCTTCATGGTATAACACCAGAAGGCGTCACATCCCTGTGCTATCAGCTCACTGCTCGTACAGTCCTGATGACAAACCCGTCTCTTCAGAGGTCTTAACCTTAGAAGACCTCTAATTACCATCTCAATAAAGACTATAATAACCTTACTATTAATATCTAACACCGCATGATATCTATTCATACAATCCATACACATAATGACTTCCTCATGCACCTACGGCATGACAAAGAAGTCTACAAGCCATACACAAGTCCCGGAATAAGGGAACAGACACATATCTCGCGGGTACCTCAGACCCCTAAATGGTAATCCTGTAAAGGAAAGTCCACCTTCTACTATATATCAAAGATCAACCATTAACGCATGCATCGAAAGACAAGAAGTGCATAGCACTCATAACAAACAAAACTCCACTAGGTAAACCATTAACGAGAATGGTACCTGTAACAGCTAACTCCCGTAGCTCCACTACATATCATCACTTGATCTCGGATCTATGCTCCTCAAGTATCACTGAGGTCCTCACTATAGCCTCCACTTCCACTCTTTCAACACCGGAAAGAGGAAGGTTTTGCTGGGAAGAAACATCACCGTGCTGACAAAAAGGGCCAGATGGCCTAGCTCACCACAAGTGAAACAAGCTATCAGTGGCAAAGGGCACACATAGCGCAAATGATCTGGATAGCCACAACTGAAACATAATCATCCCATCCTTGCAACCTGTGCAACTGAAGGGTAACTCGACCATCATCGTCCACCTGGAATGATCTCACTCTTGAAGGGAACCTGTATAGGCAATGCCTTGCTCTGTCGATAAAACTTCTCTCTATGCCCTGCTTTACCACACGAAAAGCATATGATGGGCGCCTTTGGGCACACAGCTCGCTAGTGTCCCAACTTCCATGCAATTAAAACACTGTAGTTCCTTGCTAGTCATCTTCATGGCCAAAGAATCACTAGATTGTCCTGATATCGGACTTGGTTCCACATTCATCATCTTTGCTTCTCCAGTAACTCATTCAGTCTATTGCTTCTTTCCGGATCCAGAAGCTTCAGTTGATCTCACAATTGTTGGTAAATCCGGTGTCGATCTACCCCCTATCTCCGCTTCATATACTTGTTACATATATTCTTGAAACTCGGATCTACTCATGGAGACACGATCAGCCTCTTCAAACTCGTTCTCTGCCATAGGCGAAACAACAGTGGAAACTGGTCCCTAACTTATCACCATTGGAGGAAGAGGGGGTGTACCCCTACCTCATCCCACTACAGATACTACTCTAGTCTGAGTCATCTGTAGGATATACGCACCTAATCTTATAAGGCTATATATATGCCATAGGTATCGATATGTATATAATACATCCACATAATCCATAGAACACACAGATATATATACATATCTACGCTGCAGAGATCCATGACAGAGGTGACGACTTCTCGTACATTCTATCCCAAAACCACACTTAAAACCAAAACCTTTGAAAACTTCAGATCCCGTGTGGGCTCTGTTTATTTTACCTATCAAACCTTATTGCAGGTAGCAAGTGCCATTGTTGTCAACCTGGGCTCTGATACCAACTCTGTAACACCCCGAATCCGCGGGACTCGGGATGTCACATTGGGCTAGGATCTCACAATGGATCCTGACCCTAGCCTGACAACAAGTTCACTGGACCTTACAACATGGCACTGACAGATATAAAACAAATACATAAAACAGTATAAACTGTACGACCCAAAGTAAACAACAACATAGCCGAGTATATAAAACGACATCCTCACATAGGAGGTACAAAAGATCATCCTCACGCAGGAGGGGAAACACAACAACCCCAAACCAACCACCTAATGTACGAGAGTCCTCGGCCTGTCACCCTGCCAGATCACCCAGTAGCGCCTAACCTGTAAACATCTACAACACGGTATGAAACCGTTAGCTAACCATACATATATGAGGTAATGCATAAGCACAAGCACAATCATGAAAGATAAACACATCAGCATGCTATCACACATTTACCCATTTATTATCTTTATATAATAACCATTCACTAAAAAAAAAAACCGTATATATATATAGATAGATGAAAGTATGTGACACGAGGACCGATACATCCCCGCCTCTGAGTACAATGTCCAGCTGTACGAGTATCGGTCACACAATCCGTGTACTCTATGGGAGTGGATTGCGCCCTTCCTGTAAACCAGTCTGGCCCGACATCAGAGAACCTCCCAGACTCCACGGCGGGATGAAAGGGAAAGGTTATCACAGCCACGCAGTGGGGCAGTCAATAGAACATAGGTCGATAAAAACGACAACTCATGCTATCATAGCAAACCTATAAAGCACACACCACTCATGCAAACACCCAATATAGGGATGGTAGCTAAGTAAGTCCTACGGACTTACCTCAACCTTGTACAAAATCAACCACGATCACCTCTACACTGGAGGGACAACACGGCCTATAAAAAGGCATAAAGAGATATATCAACCTCTATTCATCAAAGGGGTCACACCTAGACCCAAAGGGATCCATGAGGATCATCATCAATCTATAAGCCTCACAACCAACTAAACCTCAATATCTCAACATAACTCACAATTCCTCAAATCTCAAGGTATTATCTAATCGACATTCCGCAATCTCAATTTTAATCCTAATTTAATTAATTAACCTTTAATTAATTAATTAGATTTCGCCAGAATAACGTTTTGCCCGCAGGCAATTTCTAAACCCCCTGTCATCAGATTTTATCAAACAAGAACCCATAATCACCAGAATAATATAACGACGATAATGGAATTTTTAATTGTCCTATTTGACAAGCCTAAAGTCAATTTAGGCCAAATCGCAGTACGGAAAACGAATAAATTCATAACTTATTCGTTACTAACCCGATTGACGATCTGAAAGAAGATTCGGAATCACAACGACGCAGGCTACGCATGGACAGCATCAAATTCACCGGAATCTGAGCGACGGAACCGTCCTGGTGACATATATGCTCGACCAGCCCTCCATATACTCGGAAATGCAGAAACTCGGTACCGATATGAAGAGAATGAAGAGAGGAATCCAGAAACTCAAACGGAATTGAAATCGGATTAGAAACGGAGAGTAGATCTGAGTTTGAAGGTTGAGAGAAATCAGAGCTTTTACGAGGAAACGTGAAATGAAATGAATTAATAAAGGATTTTCCGCTATTTATAGTGAAGACGATAATTATCCTTTAGTAAAGTCGATAATTATCCTTTAACCGATCCAAAGGCGGGTCGAACCTCTTTCTCCAAACTTCTCGAGATTGGAACATTAAATCTGGAATATTGTAGGGATAATTATTCCATAACTGCCTCGGAAAACGTGTATTCCTAAGCCGTCTTTCTTAGCCATTAAGAAACGAAATAGCGACTCTTTTGGCCGTTTTGCCTCTCCATGTTATTTCATATCTAAGACATATCCGATGTCCTGATCATTTCTCTCAACTGCATTTTTATTAATTGGAGCTCCCAAATGCTCCAAATAACACCGGAGGGTAAAAATAATTACCCGGGGGAAAAAAGTAAAAATTTCCCCAAACGTCCAAAATTACGCGAGGAACATAACGGTGGGACTCATACTCATCACTTGCGAAATCTTCGCGAGTTATATGTCAATTAATATGAACGATTAAGTTAATCAACATTAATTAGAATTCGGAAATTCTAGCTATTACACATATTGTGACTCGGATTATGCTTCGTGTCCTCTTACTCGTCGCTCTATAACGGGGTTTGTTGTGTTTCTTGGAGAGTCTCCTATTTCATGGAAGTCCAAAAAGCAGAGTGCGGTGTCTCATTCATCGGCAGAGGCGGAATATCATGTCATGGCTTCTACAACATGCGAGCTCAACATCAAGGCACTTTTGGTTTCCTTGTTACTCATCACCAACCTATCAACCTATGGTGTGACAATCAAGCGGCACTCCATATTGCATCCAATCCTGTCTTTCATGAAAGGACTAAACACATCGAAGTCGACTGTCACGTTGTCCGTGATGAACTTCAAAAACAAACAATTCGGACTCACCACATTATGTCACAACATCAACTAGCCGATATCTTCACCAAGCCTCCCGGTCATAATCCGTTTCATCATCTTTTGGGCAAGTTGGGCATTAACAAAATCCATGCTCCAACTTGAGGGGGAGTGTAAAGGGAAAGCATATATCTCCTACATTATTCTTGTTACCATAGTTAGCTTATACATCTTTCCTTTCTTTATGTTACCGTTATAGCTAGTCTTGTATATATTTTCCTTCTCGTTTATGTAATCATCATATCAATATTACGTTAATAAGAGAAATCAGTTCTCTCACGAATGAGAGACATATTCCCTTATTGTGGCTCAACCAAAATGACTTTGTATTCGACTAAACTGAATTTCTTTTTACCAAGATTATGAACCTAACCATTAATCATAACCAAACAGGGCTTATGTGGTATGTTCTCTTTGTTTTAAATCGAATGAGCAGCCACCTAATAACTAGTGAAACATATGAACATTCTTGCTCAGTAAGAAGCATACCCTGCATGTTGATACCTTGTGTGGCATACTCCTCTCTAAAAGAACCTATACTTTTGTAATCTTTGTTTATGTTTCTCTTCTAGAATATGAGAATTTTGAAACTAAGTTGTATTACATCTGGTTTGTGCTTTCGCGCCGCTATTGTAGTTTTTAGAAAATTTGCATATATCTTGGAAATGAGTATCTTGATGTTGAATATTCTGAATATACTTATGATATTGTCCACATCATATACAACCATGACATATATCCTTCACTACAATCGTCTTTAACCACCTGATTGATTTTTTGTATGTATTGGCATTTCCTTTGGTTTTGGATGTTGGATTGTTGTTTTGTAGCCGATTACCCTGAGTCAAGGTATAGGCATCTCTTATTTTTTCTATGAATTTACCAGCAACTTATGACATATATCCTTCAATCTCTAATCATGTCTATGAGAATAAATTTATACATGGTTATTTTATAACCGTTTTAACAACTAGTTGTGATTTCTATCATCTAAACCAATCTATGCATAAGATATACATGAATTTGCACAATTTGTTATCTAAATGTATTTTTTACTACCTTGATTAAGCTAACTTGTACCAAGTCTCTATTATTATAGAGTATGTATTGTACTTTCCTCCTCATGCTCCCAAGAGAAACCAAGGGCATGTTGGTAACCATCAATTACAAATAGAAATGGTGATGAAAGGATGTAACAAAGTTACACACCAACTAGTTTACCAGAGTAAAAAGCAGAACATGTCAGTCAACACAAGAGCAATACAAAAAACAAAAACCTTGCCTTTGACAAATCTCTCCCCTTTTTACCAAATCTCGCCCGAGATTTTGTTCTTTAACCCGAGATTTTGCTACTGTCAAGACTTAAACTTAACTGGCTCTCTCTCTCTCTCTCTCAAGTGCAAGGTACGTAAAACTTGTAACACCCCGAATCCGCGGGACTCGGGATGCTACGGGTTGGGACCTCACAATGGGTCCCGGCCCTTAGCCTGACAACAATCTCACCGGACCTTTCCAACATGGCACAAATAAAGGCTCAAAAACTCGAAAACGTTTATAGTGCAAATGATAAGAAACCCGAAAGAATACAACAAAAGACTTCAGCCGATAAACAACACCAAAGACCAAAACGCCATACACGCGGCATACGAACATAATAAACGAAGAATAAAACACAACCCGACTCCAACCAAAACCCACTCCTATAATGTACGGAACCCCGGCTGTCCACTCTTCCGGATCTCTCGGCCGCATTCCTAACCTGCAAGGCAATCTACAACAATCGGTATAAAACCGTTAGCTCATATTCGAAGCATTAGAATTAATGGGAAAGGCACAAACACAAGTAAATCATCATAAACACACAACATTCTCAAAACACACAATTCCGGTTTATTATCTTTTTATTATTAAGTCATATCCCGTTCTAATTCAACTTAGTTTTGTGACACGAGACCACCGTGGTCCCGCCTCGGTCCCTACTTACCGGCATGGAACGGTGCGGATGCCTCCGACCGTCTAACCAGCACGGGCTAGTCGCCAAGAACCTCCTAGACTCTCGCAAGAGCTAGGCAGATGATGTCACCGCCCGTTATCATACACTTGGGCCAAAATAATATAAGCTCGGTGGTCCTATTACCGGTTTAGTTGTTATAAACGATAAGGAATAAACACACACACCACCAAACACACATCAATGCTAATACAAGGAATACGAGCTAAGTAAGTCCGGAGACTTACCTGCACTAGGTCAAGTCCAATCAACGATATCTCTTTGCTACATATGGGTCCAATATCAACTGTTTGATCATAACATGAAACTTGTATCAATAACATATCCAACACATTAGAAGTTTTCACTTGTAAGTTAGTAACGCTCATCCGAAGAAAACACTAAACTAGCCTTACTTGGTGAAACGACAATTATAAACCTGGATCTAAAAACCCTAAAAGTTACTTAGAATAACTAAGGTCAATCTAAACATAACCACTAAAACTCAAAAGTTCCGAGAAACACCTAAACGTACCAAGCACGTCTACTCCTAGCTAGATAACCAAAAGAAAACCAAAATATGAATCACTAAGACATGACAATATATATATATATATAAACAACCTACAAGCTAAAATCAAAAGAAAAAGGAAAAGGAAACTCATTCTAACTATAAGATACCAAACTCCACTTATGACGGAAAGTCCACTAACATAACTCTTCACATAAGTTCTTATATACTTTAAAGAATTTGCATCTATGTCTATGCTCAAAAGACATCAATGAAACTATCTCAAGTCATATATCCGACATTTTACTCATCCTCATTTCAAGCCTACAATCATCCATCTAATATCTTCCTACAACATTCATTTCTCATGCCAACTCAACCTTCTTCACAACTCATACTAAACATACAAGCACAACCACCCGATATATTAACTCTCAACTTCTATAAACAACATTCTCTCTACCCACGAGTACAACATAAACCGAAACTCTCAAGAGACCTGCAACATCATTAATACCATACAAAACATACACATATTACTAATCAACATTCATATCGTAGCAATCTTCAACCCGTAACCCATGGTTCTAGCAACAAAACGAGTACTCACACTGCAGGAAAAGAAGACGGCTACTGGTGTTCCGGTTGGCAGCTCGTCACTGACGGTCGGAGAGGGTGGCGGCAGGCAGGATCGTCACTGCACAGTAAGGGAAAGAAGGAGAGGCAGAAGACGGCCGGCAGCATGGGCGGCGAGGTGGTGGTAGCCAGTGTCCGGCGAAGACGGAGGAGAAAGCATTCGGCGGAGGGGTTCCTGGTTCTAGACAGATCCTGGCGGTAGGGGAAGGTGGCGGCACTGCAGCAGTTTACCCTAGTGACGACACTACAGCGGTTTGCCCTGGCGGCGACCTGAGACGAAGCAATAAGGAGGTCTGGGTCGGCGTCATTGGCGGTTGTAGCAGGAGGTCCGACACCGGCGTCTTCCACAACCTACGGAAGGAGGACCGAGGCGGCGAGGCCGGCTTCTTCGACGGCTGGAGCCTTGTGTCGCCGCAATATTAGGGCTCGTTGTAGGCAGCAACCGGCGAGAAAAGCGGGACAGATCCGAGAGAGAGAGAGAGATGGACATCAGAGAAGGAAGATGCAGGGAGGTCCGACGAGAGGTTGATGGGGAGCAGCTCCGGCGAGAGGGAGAGAGGAAGAAGAAAGGCTCCAGCGGCCAGCTTTGCACGACATCCCTCTCCTGAGGGAGCTAGGGTTAGAAAGGAAGAGGGCCGGACGGCCAGACATGAGGGAAGGGGTTTGTTGGGCCGGCCCGTTTTAACGGCCCAACTGTTTTATCTTACTGGGTTTGGAAAGAAAAACGAAATAAATAGAATGGCGGAAAGGGTATAAACCGGTCAAATTCCGGTTTGGCCCGGAATTTATCGGAATAAATTTCCGATTATTTCTAAAATACAGTGAAATATATTTAAGCTCATAAAATATCGATAAAATCCGGAAAAATAAATATCGCAAACACGCCTCAAATTGGGGCGTTACATCAGATCTCCCTAAAAATAAGTTTCGTCCCGAAACTTTATATACGTCAAACTTCTCGGTCCCTAAGGCCGAGGTGTGAACTCTCAAACTAAGAAGGCTTAAACTTTCTAATCTATACACACAATCTACTCAAACTACCACATCGAGATATATCAGGTCATAAAGCACATTCCCACACAGGGCACGAACTACACATAACATCACACATGTACATAACTAAATCAAGGTAAGAACTAGGTCTAACCCATCGATTCTATCGAGGCTAATAGCTCCGCGTAAAACTCAACTAAAGATACTACCCTCCGTCTTCAGTAACCCTCATCGGTTCCTCGTCTACAACTAGATCCTCATGACTGACCACATGTCTCGAGTCATGTATGTACTCTCTTGATTGATACTCATAAACACCGGGTGAACACTCTCTACTCTCGGCGGCTACGCCAACCGGTAAACCACTTTCCCAACTTGCGCTAACATTTCAAAAAGTTCCGATATATAGGAACTCAACTTCCTACTCGGGTCTTTCTCAATGCTGAATTTTCAATTTGTTTCTCTTTGATTACCTCTAACACAAAAGGTCAAACTTCTTAATTGGTCCCACTAAACCAAACTTTGATGTTTCATTTTCTCAATCTTGTTGCAAGTTCCAAGCAATGAAGAAAGTACTTTACTTTACACCGCTTCTACTAACGAGACACGTATGCTATTACCTTTACCTCGTTCCTTAATACTCAATCAAGACTTGTCTTGGAGAATCACTTGTCCTCTTCAAACCATCATACCCCGAGGCAAATTTCAAACAGTTCACCAATGAATCTCCTCTCAACAACTTCATTGTTAATTTCCGTCCCATTCCATACTTCATGGTCATCCGGGGTAGGTTATCCATAGATAGTGTTACTTGGAGAGTCTCTCCCCAAATCCGGTAATGGCCAACACATCCGAGAAAACTTGTAGTTTCTTTCACATCCTTCGGGGGTTATCATCCCGTGACAATTGTCATACAACTTCTCTGTTCTCGAGAGTAGACCAAAATATCCTATCTGGGAATTAGTAAGCCCATATGGAATCGCTACAACTCGTAGTGACCATGGTTTGTCTGAAATGCCGTAATTGCAATGTTCCAGTCTCGAATTCTCATTTGGTGGAAATCAGACCTTAAATCAATTTTAGAAGACTCTATCGACCCTTGCAACCGGTCGAGTAGATCATCCATTCGTTGTAAGGGATACTTGTCCTTCATTGTTATCTTATTTGTCTCACGGTAATCGATATATAGACGGAGATAACCTCTCCTCTTTGCAAACTGGTGTTCTCCATAACAACCTCAAATCAAGAGTTAAAAAAAACTTTTGATGTTCTCTATGGCCGTGCATTGGTTATAATGAACCCTTATCAACACGTCATTGTAACTAGTCGTTCAAATGCTCTTTCGACTCACGTATTTTTACAAGCGTCATTATGTAAAGCGCCTTGGAGGTCAGAGTTGAGCCCAAACTCAACCTTAGTGGAAAAATCCACATTCCGATGTATTGGAATCCGTGGTATCTCGGGTTCTATCTTTTCTCTTCCCGTGACATATCGTAATAACCGACCTAAACACGTGTATCGTAATAATCTTGTCTTATCACTTTACTTGTGGTCATGACACAATTGATATACCCCGATCTATTGAGGTGACGTCCTTTAAACACGTGTATTGCTCCATCATTATCTAAAATGTTGACCGTCTTTCTTCTACAAATCCTCAATCTCCTGAACTCGTGGAACTTGCTCGAGTCTTCCGATTCTTGAAGCCTTGGTTAAGCAATAATTCCACTAATCCCTCTTTTCACTTTTAAAAGAAAGGTGATAATAACATCTCTTGATCTCGTGCATGTGTTCAGTCACAAAGGTCTTAACTACAAGACTCGCTCATGCCTTATAACAAATCGATACAATCTCCTTCACTTCTTCGGACATCCCAAGCTATGGGAGGAGCTCTTCGTATCCCACATCAGCATTCACTATAGACATCCTTTCTTCAAGTAGGTGTAGAATTTTATACTTCAGCTTCTTATGTAACGTCAAACCGACCGTAGAGGCTCTAACCTCAATCTTTCATGTACTACTTGTACATCTCAAATCGAGAACAAACTTCACAACTTCAATCTTCTCCTACTCTTGTTGGTCCCTTAAGCATCTCTTGGTATTCCGTGAACAATCTCACACCGTACTAGTATGCCTTCAGACAAAATTCCCAGCCATAATCACAAAAATATCCACTCATTAATCCACCAATCACTAACATCTTAATTTCAAGCTTGAAGTGTTGCCCTAATCTAAGTCCTCCCTTTCACACCAAAGCCACCATGGCTCTTTTGTGTGAGTGTGACGCCTCTCTCTCATCTTTTGCTCGCGAAAACATACCCTCCATTTTATTAGAATGAACATACTATACATCCTCTTATTATACTCTCGTCTAGGCACCACAAACAATGAAAATATCACCTTCCTCTTGATCTACTAGTTTCCTTTACCATGATCAAAACATAAAACTTCTAATCCAGGTCGATCTCCCATATGTTGTTCTCATGACCTAAGAAGGTCGTAAAGGATCATTACAAACACTTTACAGTCATATGCTTGAACCCACCAATGCTACTTGATTATAAGATTTTCACTTCCGTTGATATAACTCCTTATTGCTGACATTGAACCATCGCGAATACTTTAAGCTCTTGTTGTTGATCCTTTGTAGGCCCATAATCTTGTTTACTCATCCCATCTACACTCACCAATAGACGAACCGCACCTGTGCGTTCTCAGTTGTCACCGATTAACTTGTATCTGACTTTCTCCAATGTCGACGACTTATTATTCTACTACAGTTCTCATGTTACCATTCTCATGAAGGTTACCCTCCTCGGGGTACTCTACCTTACATAGTTCCTTCTTCATTCCACGCTTCCTTTTCTTTATAAGATAACTATATCTTCTTGGCCTTGTTGTTTCACACGCCCCGCTTACATAGGCTTAATTTTTTTTTTTTTTTTCCTCGTGATATCTTGTAAATGTGTATTCTCAACATCTCTAATGTTAGTCATTATCCTCTCGCATTTCTCTTGGTCGGTATCTTAAGTCCTTCAATAAAAGCTCCTTGTTTCTTCTTTCATCTTCTTGGGATCATCATAACAGAAATCGGTCAACTCCACGTGAATCCCCACCATGCCCTTCTTCTCATAACTCTAGTAATGTTGAATCTTTCACCATGTGATCTTCCTCGTAACCCTCGTATTTTTGACTCTTCACTTCTTGGTACCTCGCAAGTTTAACTTACGGTATTTTAAATCCTTCTCACATGTTTGGTTCGCTTCTCTCATCTTAACTACTATGTTTAGAAACGTTTAAGGAAAGCTTCACTTCTCGTAATGGAACACCGCCTTTAACCTTGTTAGAATGTACTCATCTCCTCCTCGATTCACATCTTTAGTTGTCCACGCGTCTTCTTAAAGAACTTAAGTTTGTTATCCCTATTGGTCTCGTCGTCGTACAATCACGGTTTCTTTATAACCACTTATACACCTTAACCTTGCCCTCTTTACTTGTATTGCTTCCATCTCGAATTCTCTTAAGTTGACTCAAAGTTCTCTTCTATTTGTTCGTCCTTGCCGCTAATGTCCTCTTTATCCTTCAAATGATTTCTTTGACGTCCCAAAAGGAGTCTGATGAATCGCCAGGGTGTTCGCCAAAATGTGATGCTCAACTCGGTACTTGAGCATACTTATCACCGTATATATACTATCATAATCCCTATACTATCATAATTCCAAAAAGGCGGTTGTCCAAGGGCAATGATAGCTTCCTATCAACTTAACTATAAAATCCATTACTACTTATATAATACTAGCATACCATATGTGTATGTATATATAACTATATACATAAGTTTTATGCTCACATTACTACTAATATATCACATCTGGAAAATTAATACAATAATACAAGGTCCAAACAAGTACTATAGTCCACATATATTAACTATACATATAAATCAAGTCATCATGCAACTACAATCCACATATACTATACCTATCTACATATATACATATATATCAAGTCCAATAAACTAAGCTGCCGAGATCCGCGGAAGGAGTGGTGGTCCGTACATTCTACCCCGACTCATGCATGTGATTTTGAAAACGAAAAGTCAAAACCCGTGTGGGTTTTGTTTATTCCTCATTCGGCCTTTAGAAGATTGCGAGTGCCATTGTTGTCAACCTAGGGCTTTGATACCACTTTGTAACACCCCGAATCCGCGGGACTCGGGATGCTACGGGTTGGGACCTCACAATGGGTCCCGGCCCTTAGCCTGACAACAATCTCACCGGACCTTTCCAACATGGCACAAATAAAGGCTCAAAAACTCGAAAACGTTTATAGTGCAAATGATAAGAAACCCGAAAGAATACAACAAAAGACTTCAGCCGATAAACAACACCAAAGACCAAAACGCCATACACGCGGCATACGAACATAATAAACGAAGAATAAAACACAACCCGACTCCAACCAAAACCCACTCCTATAATGTACGGAACCCCGGCTGTCCACTCTTCCGGATCTCTCGGCCGCATTCCTAACCTGCAAGGCAATCTACAACAATCGGTATAAAACCGTTAGCTCATATTCGAAGCATTAGAATTAATGGGAAAGGCACAAACACAAGTAAATCATCATAAACACACAACATTCTCAAAACACACAATTCCGGTTTATTATCTTTTTATTATTAAGTCATATCCCGTTCTAATTCAACTTAGTTTTGTGACACGAGACCACCGTGGTCCCGCCTCGGTCCCTACTTACCGGCATGGAACGGTGCGGATGCCTCCGACCGTCTAACCAGCACGGGCTAGTCGCCAAGAACCTCCTAGACTCTCGCAAGAGCTAGGCAGATGATGTCACCGCCCGTTATCATACACTTGGGCCAAAATAATATAAGCTCGGTGGTCCTATTACCGGTTTAGTTGTTATAAACGATAAGGAATAAACACACACACCACCAAACACACATCAATGCTAATACAAGGAATACGAGCTAAGTAAGTCCGGAGACTTACCTGCACTAGGTCAAGTCCAATCAACGATATCTCTTTGCTACATATGGGTCCAATATCAACTGCTTGATCATAACATGAAACTTGTATCAATAACATATCCAACACATTAGAAGTTTTCACTTGTAAGTTAGTAACGCTCATCCGAAGAAAACACTAAACTAGCCTTACTTGGTGAAACGACAATTATAAACCTGGATCTAAAAACCCTAAAAGTTACTTAGAATAACTAAGGTCAATCTAAACATAACCACTAAAACTCAAAAGTTCCGAGAAACACCTAAACGTACCAAGCACGTCTACTCCTAGCTAGATAACCAAAAGAAAACCAAAATATGAATCACTAAGACATGACAATATATATATATATATAAACAACCTACAAGCTAAAATCAAAAGAAAAAGGAAAAGGAAACTCATTCTAACTATAAGATACCAAACTCCACTTATGACGGAAAGTCCACTAACATAACTCTTCACATAAGTTCTTATATACTTTAAAGAATTTGCATCTATGTCTATGCTCAAAAGACATCAATGAAACTATCTCAAGTCATATATCCGACATTTTACTCATCCTCATTTCAAGCCTACAATCATCCATCTAATATCTTCCTACAACATTCATTTCTCATGCCAACTCAACCTTCTTCACAACTCATACTAAACATACAAGCACAACCACCCGATATATTAACTCTCAACTTCTATAAACAACATTCTCTCTACCCACGAGTACAACATAAACCGAAACTCTCAAGAGACCTGCAACATCATTAATACCATACAAAACATACACATATTACTAATCAACATTCATATCGTAGCAATCTTCAACCCGTAAACCATGGTTCTAGCAACAGAACGAGTACTCACACTGCAGGAAAAGAAGACGGCTACTGGTGTTCCGGTTGGCAGCTCGTCACTGACGGTCGGAGAGGGTGGCGGCAGGCAGGATCGTCACTGCACAGTAAGGGAAAGAAGGAGAGGCAGAAGACGGCCGGCAGCATGGGCGGCGAGGTGGTGGTAGCCAGTGTCCGGCGAAGACGGAGGAGAAAGCATTCGGCGGAGGGGTTCCTGGTTCTAGACAGATCCTGGCGGTAGGGGAAGGTGGCGGCACTGCAGCAGTTTACCCTAGTGACGACACTGCAGCGGTTTGCCCTGGCGGCGACCTGAGACGAAGCAAGAAGGAGGTCTGGGTCGGCGTCATTGGCGGTTGTAGCAGGAGGTCCGACACCGGCGTCTTCCACAACCTACGGAAGGAGGACCGAGGCGGCGAGGCCGGCTTCTTCGACGGCTGGAGCCTTGTGTCGCCGCAATATTAGGGCTCGTTGTAGGCAGCAACCGGCGAGAAAAGCGGGACAGATCCGAGAGAGAGAGAGAGATGGACATCAGAGAAGGAAGATGCAGGGAGGTCCGACGAGAGGTTGATGGGGAGCAGCTCCGGCGAGAGGGAGAGAGGAAGAAGAAAGGCTCCAGCGGCCAGCTTTGCACGACATCCCTCTCCTGAGGGAGCTAGGGTTAGAAAGGAAGAGGGCCGGACGGCCAGACATGAGGGAAGGGGTTTGTTGGGCCGGCCCGTTTTAACGGCCCAACTGTTTTATCTTACTGGGTTTGGAAAGAAAAACGAAATAAATAGAATGGCGGAAAGGGTATAAACCGGTCAAATTCCGGTTTGGCCCGGAATTTATCGGAATAAATTTCCGATTATTTCTAAAATACAGTGAAATATATTTAAGCTCATAAAATATCGATAAAATCCGGAAAAATAAATATCGCAAACACGCCTCAAATTGGGGCGTTACAAAACTCTCTTCTTAGTCTCTTATGAGTTTATTTATTGCCTTTTTTCTACTCTAAACACATTGAGTCAATTCTTTGGGTGTATTAGTTAGTATCTATACTTTCTATCATACTAGTTGTGTCTACTTGCAATATTATTTCTACTTTGTGTAAATTGTGTGAAGAGACTTCCAACAGGTTTACCTTGACTATCTTCCACCGCTGGAACTTTTTTTCCGAACCAAGTCGACTTTCTAAGCCATTCAAGAGGTTCTACTTGAACCTAGTCAACGGTTTGTAAAAAAGCATCAATCCATCCAAGACAATTACATCAAATTAGCTCAAGATTTACAACAAAGTGTGAGTTTGAGAGAAAACAACTAAGACATCTTTATTTTCACTAACTTCACGAGTTTGTTGTTACTTTGTGTGATTGTGTAGGATGCATAGTTCTAAAAGCCATGAAGGGTCACAAGGGAGTGGATTAAACAATATCGAGGCCAAGGACATGGTACAACAACTCATGGATTCAGTTACAAACCTTGCCGAGAGAATGAAAAAAACTAGAATCTCATTCTAGTGGAAAATCTCGGCCTCCAGTAAGCAATCTCACCCGAGATTTGGACTGAGAATTGCCTCAGTCGAGGTTTGATAATTACGTTCCTCAGCGGAGATCAATGAATGAGGATGATGGACGTTCACGTGTTCCATATCAAACTCCAATCCCAGAGTTACCTCCAAGAGTCCATCATGAGCAAGGCATGAGAAATTTGAATTCCCGTTATAATATGCCTAACATTTCGGAGTTTGTTGATTTTTAGGAATTCGGATATGAGAATGAGGAAGGCCTTTTGAGAGATTATCATAAACGTGATCTACATTTCCGCAAAATCCAAGAGAAATCTAGATTTCATCACAAGCATGATGGAGCGGGAACAAGGACGGTTAAGATTCCAATTTCAGAATCTCGGCCCTAGAGTCTCGACCCTCCCATCCGAGATTTCAGCTGAGATCAGTGATGGAGGAAGTGTGTAACTAGTTGAACGCATTGGAATCACAACTTCTCCAACCCCAAAAAGAGAAACCGTCGATGGAGGTTATCCAAACTATAAAGGTCATTGATTCTAAACCTTCTAACTCTAAGCTTATTGAGTCAATTGTACAAGAATCTAAGTTAGTAGATAAGATTGATTGTGATAAGCATGAAATAGATGGTAATGAATTGTGTGCACATAAATCTGTTTTGAATAATATTATTACTTGCAATATGCATGGTCATGATATGAACAATCTTGAGATAAATGTGCAAAAATCTGAGTTTAAGTTGCTTGATGATCATTTAGATTTACTAAGATCGGAATCTACTCTTGTGTCACATGCTAGGATAATTACGGAAACCCATAAGCATGATTCTAATTTAGTAAATGAAATTGATGATGATGAGCATGACTATGATGCAAGTGACTTGTATGCACAAAAAATTTGAGTTAGATGATGCTATTGAAAGTGATATGCATAAGCATAACATGATTGATCTTGATTATAATATGCATGAGCATATTATTAATGATCTTAATGTGGATTAATCTGAATTAGAGTGTGTTAATTCTCTTGATGATGATACTATCTCTTCGACGTCGCATTCATCTTTGGATTGTTCTTTAGATTGGATTCAAGAATCGATACCTAGGGAAATGCCTTTTGTTGTGCCTTTAGTAAAGGACATAGAGCAGACCAAAACCCCTAGGATCAATTTAGAAGAGAATTATGTGGTGCAAACTCAAGTTGTGACTTTGTTAGGTCCTTATAGGAGATGCATTAAGGATGAGAACATAGTACCACCATACATGGAGTTTGCTAGTACTAGGATTTCAATTCATGTTTATCCTGGAATTATTATGACTTTGTTGATATTTCTTCCCTTAACCTTTGTTAACATTGCACCGTTGTCCATAAGGAAGCGAGTTTGTTTACTTGTAGGATTGGAAGTTGAAAGCGTGAAGGAGAAGGGAAAACACCAAATCTATGTCCTAGAGATGCGGAGGATTATGGTGAAGGGAGTACCACCATGATTAGAATAGTACCTCGGCATCGGAAAGCAAAGTTTCACTCCAAGAAAGAAATCTCAGCCACATACAATAAATATCACCCGAGATTTGTCCTTAAGCCCGAGATTTTCCAATGTCAAAGATTATTTTGATTCCAATCTGCAAAACCTCGCCCCAACTCCTCAAGGTTTCTTTTCTGGATCTTAAGGAAGAGTTATATAAAGAGCCTTGACCTATTACCGTTGTTTCTAGATGTCTGGATCAAGAGTTCAACATGATAAAGGGATGTAACTTACTTAATCTTTTGGGTGAGAATTTGAGAGTAGCATGTCTAAACTTTCTTTAGTGTGATCATAACTTCAGGTTCTTATTTAGGAGGTCTAGATATTGGTTACATTATTTAGTTCCTAGTGATAGTACATGGATCATTGAGTTTCCTAGAAATTTTATGTTAGTCACCATCTTGGATTATATTGTGCTAAGGATTGAGCGTATTAAATGTAGATGCATTGCACATGCTGATTTGGGTGATTTTCTTAAGCATTGTGTTTTCGAGGATTTTAGGAATAATTCTAAATTATTTGAAGATTTGTTTATTGAATGAGATGATGGACGTTCACGTGTTCCATATCAAACTCCAATCCCAGAGTTATGTTCGCCTCAAAGCGTGCGTCACTAGTTTTAAATTTATAAAACTAAAATAAAAGCAAGCGAACCCGCAGTGTACGGATCGGCGTAGATAAGCAAGTATTCCAGAGTATCGAACTCAGGGATTTGGTGAGTCAAATTCAGTCTCAAGTAATCGAGCAAGTAAAAGTGTAAAAGCTTTGCAAATATTGGGGAAAACAGCAACCCTAAAGATCCAGGTATCAAATTGTGGCAATCGATTCAAGATATACTATAGATGTAAGGACAGAATTGAAAATTGCAAAGGTATACTAAAGCAAGGTAATGTACGATGAAGTTCCAAAACCTTATATGTCTAACCCAAAGAACACTCTCTATAAAGGTTATTGAGGCTGCAATATAGAAAGGATCTAAGGACGAGAATTGATCTCAAATATCCAAACTTGTAACCCAAGTAATCAAAGACAAGCCAAAACGGTTAAGGTTGTGACACTCGAAACCGAAATAGGGGATGTTGAGTCTCACTACTACCTAGGAAAGGCAAGCCAAGGCTAGGTTAAAACAAATCTTTAACTTTGGATTAAAGCAAAAGCAATGTTCGTAAAACAGGGAAAATCACGGGTAGTTCTTGAGGATCCACGGCCGTGGAACTCAAGAACAGGCCGTGATTTAGGGCGTCGACGAGGTTTCTCGCACTCTCAGGTTCCAATCTGTTTATGATCGATCTATCATCATCTAAGCCACAGCTACCAACCCTTCACCTTAGAATTGCTAAAGGGTTTTAGCCAACAATCATTGTCATTGATTCAATATTCAAATATGAAAGAGAGAAAGATAGAAACCCTCGAAAACTCGATAAACACTTAAAATCAATATCAAATCCGAAACAAAAGATGATATGTTCAATGGATTCAGAATACGGAATAAGAATCCTCACAATAATCTCAGGTAATCAATGAAGAATGGGTGTCAATCCGTCTCCGAAATTGAAACCTAAGAAATCTCCAAACTTCCGTCGCAAGTAAGCTTCAATCTCCAATCTAGCCGCCGTCTCCAAAAGCTCTAGGCGAAGGTCCTCGAAAAACCCTTCTCAGGCCTTCTTATAGGATGAAATGAAGTTACGAGAAAAGCCCAATAACGTTGATGATATGGCAAATATGACACGTCATAAAATCGCCAAAATCACGGCTATGTACAACTTTCCACGGCCGTGATTTATACCGTGTAAGTTTCTGTAATGCTCCAAACTCCTCTCCACGTTCATGATGCCAAGTCCACGGCCGTGGTTTAGAGCGTGGACTTCAAATTAGCTTCTCCACAGCCGTAATTCAGGGCGTGGAAGTGCAAACTCTCTTTCTTTGCCTTTGTTTCGTGTCATCCTTCATTCATGCTCCTTCCTTAGCCTCTCTAATGCATCTCCTTGCCTTCGAACATGATCAAATATTCCTTTCCATCCTCAATTTGCTCTAATCCAAGCCTTTATTCACCTATAAACAAAACGAAGCTAGTGTAGATCTCTATATCGACAAAGTGGGTGAATGAACTCACAAATGCTTCAAAGCCATATCCTTGTACACATAAATGAGGGAATAACAACTAAAACAAGTGCCTAAAATATACTCATATTTCATGCTAACAAAATACCCCATACTTGTCACTTGCTTGTCCTCAAGCAAGGTTTCGAAAGCTTAGAACACAAGTTAGAATGAAATATGAATGCAAATTCAAAACAAAACAATCTTTTTGATAATTGTCCTTCTAGTCAATAGATCATCCTCAAACCTTGCTTCATTCATTCTTGAAAATGCTCATACACATAAACCAAAGAATGCAAAGCAAAGAAACATCATAAATTGCTTAAACTTCAAGACAAACATCATAACCTTCAAGTATTGTCAAAATCAAGCATGTGAAACTCCAATTTAGATCACCAAATCAAATAACACTCTTAAGATCTTAAGGTCTTTCAAAGTAAGGTCTAGAATGCATAAAGGGTGGGAAAACTTGTAAGGGATGTGGTGTATGAATCCGGGAAAAGGAACAACACAACTCTTTTTCTTTTTACTTGAACCATCCACCAACTTAGAGCTTTGCTCTTTACTTTTGCACATAATTTTCTTTTTCGACTTTAATTTTTGGAAGTATGGACAACGGTGCACAAAAACCGAACCCTAGGAGATCGGCGTTTCTCAATTTTGAGATGCCTCAAACCCTTGATGCACATACCATAATTTGTTAGAAATATCGCTCAATCCGACTTTGGCAAGACACAAACACCCGGCTATGTGAATGGTGCCGAGTTACTCATCATCATGATTGACTTCCCCAAACCTAGAATTTTTATACTTTTATATGCAAATAATTGCTTTCATGGCCCTCCCACATCAAACATGCCAAATTTCAACTCTTCCTAGTTCCCGGATAGGTAAAGGAGGCAATTATTTTTCATTGAGGGGCTAAGTGATCAAAGAAAGAAGTAAGAAATTCGAAGTGCCTTAATCATTTCATAAAGAAGTATAAGAACTCATATTGTGATTTCAACCTTCATTTCTCAATATGATTTGACAAAACCTTCATATTATGAAACTTTCAAGAAAGAATAAACAACACACTCAATTCCTTTACAATTCATAATTCGATTTAAACATACAATTATCATCAAAAACTCATTCCACAAGTAATTTTCATCATAGAAGTCATCTCTAATCTTAGAAGCACAAAAACTTTTCAAAATTTTTCAAATTTTTATGTTTTTTTTCAATGCTTTTTCATGCAATGCAATAATGAAACGTGTGACTATGAAATGAAACATGCAAGTGTTCATGGATTAAGCAATCAAACAAAGTAGATTTATTACAACCATAGCCACACCCCACCCCATACTTGAAACATACATTGTCCTCAATGTTCAAAAGAAAATAAAGAAAAGAAAAGAAAACAAAGAACTCACTAGATGGCGGTGGAGTGGCTCAAACCGACTATCATCTCGTCTTATCACTGGGAAGGTGGTGGAGGAAATGGATGGAACTCCGAGCTAAAATTTCGCCCAAACTGCTGGCGGTATATGTCTCTCATCATGTGGTCGTGTTCCTCATCCCGTGTGTCATGCCTCTCCTGATGGATCTCTAAGTCTCCTACCCTCCTAGAAAGATCGGTAGCCCACTCCGGTAGCTGCTGGTACCAAGCTGGCGGCTGTCCATACCATGCTGGAGCGTCCTGAGGAGTCGGTGCCACCGGTGCCTGGTCATACCAAGGAGGTGGAGCTCCCATCCATGATGACTGCTCTCCATACCAAGTGGGAGGAGTCTCCATCCAAGTCGGCCTCTCACTCACGCTAGCCCTGCGAGAAGAAGAGGAACCGGAAGGTCCAGAAGGACGAGGAGAACGCCTAGGAGGCTCGGGAAACTGTGCCGGCTGATCCGGAAATGTACCAAAAGCATGCTCATCACCTCCTTCCTCATGGTCATCACCTCCTCCCATCTCCTCATCAACATCCGCAGCCGGAACCTCATCCGGCACATATGGAGGAGCTACTAGCCTATTCGCATGCATGGCTGCAAAGGTCGCCTTCCAGTTATGGCGGCCTAGCATGATGGAGTACTCGGGAAGCCATGGGATACCTATACCACCTCTCTCCTCCCATGGCATGGCTGCGGTAGGTGGGGCTTGGTGGCGGGGATAGATAATGCCTCTAGTCATAAGACTATTGAGACCCAAGGGTCTCGCCGCTATCCTAGTGCAAGCGGAATAGTCTATACAAGTTGCGTGGCTATATGATTCACCATGCCTCCGTAACCTATGTTCCCGGCCCTCTTGTTCTTTAGTTTACTCATGGTGGAGGCAAGGAGGGTGGCACACTCGGCGGATCTACCGGTAAGCATGCATATAGAGGAGGAAGAGCTCATCGGTTTTGATCTTTTGTGGGGTTTCGGTCCTAGGGAAGAGACACTCCGAAAGGACCCTATGAGGTATCTTCAAGGCTAGATGATAGATGAGCTTATCCTTGGTGTCGTCCGGTTGCCAACGATCCCTACTAGCATAAATCATAGCTATGTCACTCCAAAAGTCCTTAGCATACACTCCACTAGGGAACCTACCATTGAAGCTCTCATGGAACCAAAGAAGGCTTCAAACTGAATAATCGAGAACTCATAGTTCTCCTCCATCAACCTAAAAGAAGCCGTCCTGTTGACGGCGCTATGCTCGAAGGAAGTCACAAACTCCCTCGTTATCTCCTCATAAGCATCCGCTCTAATAGCGGAGAAGACAATCAATCCGGCTCTATCCAAGAGCCAAGTCAAGTCATTCACAACATGTAGAGACTCAAGCTCCTCCAGGAGAAGGTATCGAGGACCTATGATTGCCCTCCTCTCAATCCTTTCTAAGGCTCCTAAGTAATCCTCATGGATAGTTGGGATTTTAGGAGAGGGTGGTGATGGTGGTTGGCTAGGAGGGGGTTAGGAAGAAGAGGAACTATCATCTTTCCTCTTCTTGTTCCTGCTAGACTTTCTCCTAAACATTTTTCTCCACGACAGAAAAAATCACGGCCTGTTCTTGGTATTCCACGGTCGTGGAACGTACAAAGACCGTGGTTTTGGTCTGTTTTCCTCAAATCACAGCAAATTCACACCAAACTCAGCAATCATTGTCCTAGAATAATTCCAATTCCAATTTCAATCAGTTCTCCTAAGTTGTTGCGAAGAAATTGAACCGAATTGAAAAAGTAAAGAAAAGGGAGAAAAACCTAGGTTTTGGATCTTTCAAATCCAAATTCCTTCTTCTGAGTGGATTGTTCACTTGATTCGTTGCTTGGATCTTGTAGAGGGTTGAAAATGCTTCACTTTAGGCCAAAGAATCGCTTGAATCGGACTTCGAACGAAGATTTGCGAGTTGAAGAAGGTTGTCGGCGATTTTTGGCGTGGAAAAGGGGCGTGGTTTTGGTTTTTGGTGTGTTTTTGTGAAGGAAGGTGGTTTATATAGTGCCCGTAATTTTTTGTAAAATCACAGTCACTCGGGGGTTTCCACGGCCGTGGAAATGTACGGACCCGTGGTTTTTCTTGATTTTTCTCAGATTTTGGGAAGTTACTGTCACTGTTCCACGACCGTGGTTTAGGGCGTGGAACTCTATGATGTGTGCCAAAATCCAAGTTTCGTCAATTCCTTCCAACCTTTTCTTCCTTTCTTTGCTCATTCCTTATTCCTACATCCAAAGACATAACATACCGGGAGGTATCGAGGGAAAAACAAAACAAAAACAACTAAACTAAACTAATCTAAGAAAGACAAAAACAAAAACGTAAGTGCAATACCTTGGGTTGCCTCCCAAGAAGCGCTTGTTTTGGGTCCGTAGCTAGACCGTTCTTGGATTTATTCGAGGACAATCGGAGCGATTTCCTCAACCGGGAGTTCCGGTGAATACTTTTTGAGTCGTTGGCCATTCACCTTAAAGCTTCCGCTCTTTTCACTCCATACTTCAACTGCGCCATGGGGAAAAACACGTTTGATTAGATAAGGTCCAATCCAACGAGATTTAAGCTTACCTGGAAAAAGCCGAAGTTACGAATTGAAGAGAAGAACTTGATCTTCTTCTTTGAGGTCCTTTGGAATGATATGCTTATCATGCCAACGCTTAGCTCTTTCTTTATAGATCTTGGCGTTCTCATAAGCGTTCAAGCGGAGTTCTTCAAGCTCATTAAGGTCTAAGAGGCGCTTCTCGCCCGCTTCCTTCATGCCGAAGTTCAACCACTTCATAGCCCAATATGCCTTGTGCTCTAGCTCTACCGGCAAGTAACAAGACTTCCCATACACAAGGTTTTATGGTGTTGTTCCTATGGGAGTCTTGTATGCAGTCCTATACGCCCATAATGCACCGTCTAACTTCAAAGACCAATCCTTCCTTGTCTTTGAAACAATCTTCTCTAGGATGCCTTTGATCTCTCTATTCGAAATCTCCACTTGTCCACTCGTTTGTGGATGGTAGGGAGTGGCGATCTTGTGAGTCACCCCATACTTAGCTAGTAGAGCTTCGAATCGTCGGCAATGAAGTGTGAACCTCCATTACTAATGATAGTCCGTGGTGTCCCAAACCTTGGAAAATAGTTCTATTAAAAAACTTGACGACAACCATGGCATCATTAGTTGGAGAGGCAATGACTTCAACCCATCTTGAAACGTAGTCTACAGCGAGAAGCCGCAAGATTATGGGAAAGGTCCCATGAAATCGACTCCCCAAGCATCGAAGATCTCTACCTCCTAAATGTTGTTGAGAGGCATCTCGTTTCTCCTACATATGTTCCTGTTCTTTGACAAGCATCGCAGCAGGAAACAAAGGTTTGCACATCCTTAAACAAAGTAGGCCAAAAGAAACCGGATTGCAATACTTTAGCGTTAGTTTTATGGGAACTAGCGTGTCCTCCACAAGGGAGTGAATGACAATGACGGATGACGCTTTGCCTCTCGTCTTCCGGCACACATCTCCTAATGATGTCGTCGGGACCTCTCTTGAAGAGTAGAGGTTCGTTCCAAAAGTATTTCCGGACATCCTTAAAGAACTTCTTCCTTTGTGCGTAGGATAATCCGGGAGGTAATTCCTGACAAACCAAATAGTTAACAAAATCAGTAAACCAAGGTTCGTTACCTCTAGATATCTTGTCGATGCACTCCTCTATGATGTGTAAATGCTCGTCCGGGAAGGAGTCATCTATAGGTAGATCGTCGTCTTCTATATGTGGTAGACGACTCAAATGATCCGCAACAGAATTTTCCGAGCCTTTCTTGTCGCGGATCTCAAGATCGAATTCTTGTAGGAGAAGAATCCATCAATCAGCCTCGGTTTTGCATCTTTCTTGGCGAGCAAATACCGGATCGATGAATGGTATGTGTATACAATCACCTTCGCTCCTACAAGATAAGAACGAAATTTATCAAATGCATATACAATGGCTAAAAATTCTTTCTCCGTTGTGGCGTAGTTGAGTTGCGCTTCATCTAGCGTCTTGCTAGCATAGTAGATGGCATGAGTGCGACCTTCCTTCTTTTGTCCTAGCACCGCACCAACAGCTACATCACGTGCATCACACATGATCTCGAACGGGAGATTCCAGTCCGGAGGTTCGATAATCGGGGCTGAGATTAGAGCTTCCCGGATCTTGTAGAACGCATCTAGACAATCCTGTGAAAAATCAAAAACTGCATCCTTCATCAAGAGATTAGTTAGCGGTTTTGAAATCTTAGAAAAGTCCTTGATAAATCTCCTATTAAATCCAGCGTGTCCTAGGAAACTTCATATCCCCTTCACCGAAGATGGAGGAGGAAGCTTCTCTATGGTCTCTATCTTCGCCTTATCAACCTCGATCCCTCTACTAGAGATCAAGTGTCCTAGTACAATGCCTTCCTTAACCATGAATTGACACTTCTCCAAATTAAGAACTAGGTTAGTGTCTTCACACCTTTTCAGCACAAGAGAGAGAGATTAGAAAGACAATTATCGAATGAGGAACCATATATAGAAAAATCATCCATAAAAACTCCATGATTTCCTCAATATACTCGGAGAATATGGCCATCATGCACCTTTGAAAGGTGGCTGGGGCATTGCAAAGCCCGAATGGCATCCTCCTATATGCGAACGTACCCCATGGGCACGTAAATGTGGTCTTCTCTTGATCGTCCGGATGGATTAGAATCTGAAAGAAACCACTATAACCGTCAAGATAACAGAAATAGGAGTGTTGTGCTAACCTTTCAAGCATTTGGTCGATGAACGGTAGTGGGAAGTGATCCTTCCTCGTCACATTGTTTAGCTTGAGGTAGTCAATGCACATCCTCCATCCCGTCACGGTTCTTGTAGGAATGAGATCATTTTTCTTGTTGGTGATAACCGTCATTCCTCCTTTCTTCGGGACTACTTGAACGGGGCTCACCCACTTGCTATCAGAGAAAGGATAGATGATACCTGCGTTAAGTAACTTAAAAATTTCCTTCTTGACAACCTCCTTCATGATCGGATTTAACCGTCGTTGAGGTTGTCTTGAAGGCTTAAAATCTTCCTCCATTAGGATCTTGTGCATGCATAATGATGGTTTAATTCCTACAAGATCCTCTATAGTATAACCTAAGGCTTTCTTATGTTGCCTTAGAACAGCCATTAGTTTCTCATGCTCATCTTCACTTAAATCGGAACTAACAATTACGGAAAAAGTAGAATTAGTTCCAAGAAATGCATACCGAAGATGTGTTGGAAATGGCTTCAGTTCCATTGCAATTGGTATCTTTGATGACTCTTGAGGAGTGTCCAATGCTTTCTTTGAAGTTTCTAAGGGTGTAGGAGTGATTGGGGAAGACTCAAGAGCATTTGTGGAAAGATTGGAATTGTTTTTCAGAAATTCCCAAAATTACGGTGTCGCTGTTACTTCCACGGCCGTGGTTTAGGGCTGGGAATCAATTACGGCATCACTGTTACTTCCACGGCCGTGGTTTGGGCCGTGTAACTTACTGGAGCTCTCAAAATAGCTGGTTACGGTCATCATGGGTGAAACCACGGCCGTGGAATAGCACGATTGGCCGTGATTCCTCACGTTTTCTGACCCATCGTAGAGATTTTCAAACTCTTCTTCTTGCACTTCCTTTAGCTCATCCAAGGCTTCAATCTCCTCATTGCAATCATCTTCTTCTCCTTTCTCCATGATGCTCATGGTAATGACCTTTTGGAATGGATCCTTGAATAGAATCGAGCTCACTTCTTCTCTAGAAGCTTCCTCGTCATAGATATTGAACATGTCCTCTCCAAGAGCTGGCTCTTTCACCAAAGTTGAGAGAACAAACTCAACCTTCTCTTCTCCTATGTCGAAGGCAAGTCTAGCATTCTTGCAATCCACCATACATCCAGATGTTGCAAGAAACGGTCTTCCGAGTATGATCGGAACCGGACAATCTGCAGGAATGTCAAGCACAACAAAATCTATTGGAATATAGAACTTACCGAGCTTGACTGGGACGTCTTTGATGATACCGACGGGACGAGTTATAGATCGATCCGCCATGTACAACGTCAATTTCACCGGTTTAGGCTCACCTAAACCGACCTTCCTACGCAATGCAAGAGGGATGATGCTAACGCTTACTCCCAAGTCACATAGAGCGTCATATATGACTTCTCCTACTCCAATTGGAATGCATAATGACCCCGGATCCTTCAGCTTTGGAGGCATCTTTTCCTTCATTGTTTTGATGAGCTTCGAAGATTCCGAACTCATCTTGACTTCTCCAAAGTCTTCTAGCTTCCTCTTGTTAGAGAGGATCTCTTTTAAGAACTTCCCGTAAGCGGGCATACCTACAATAGCATCAATGAAAGGTATATTAATGTACAGTTTGCTCATGAGTTCAATAAATTTACCGAACTGCTTGTCTAGACGCGCTCTCGCTCTAGATTACAGGAATGGTAAGGGAGGTTTATAAGCTGAAAGAGGAACATAGACGTCTTCCTTCTCCTTCCCCTTCTCTTTCTCCTTCTCAGCTGGAACTTTAACAAACTTAGGCTGCGGGTCGGTAGTTGTTACTCCGCTCCTAGTTGTGATAGCCATCACCCTTCCCTTCGGGTTATCCTCCGTCTTTCCGGGAAGCTTTCCTTGGTCTCTAGGAACTTCCTCAGCCTTGTTGAACATTTGGTTTTCAAAAGCTTTTTGAGCTTTATCAACCTTATTGATGTAGTCTTCTAATCCTTGAAGCTTTCCCAAGATCGTTTCTAACATGGGATTGGGCTTCTCCTTCTCCGAATCACTTGTATTGTTTGATGATTTCCCCTGGCTTTTCAAAGGGGTAGAAGAAGAAGGAGGTGTTAGTGAATTTCAAGAATTTAAATAGGAATTACCGGAATTTTGTTGATTGTTGGACCGCCAATTGTTGTTCGAATTCCGATTGTTGTTGTTGTTCCAATTTGAATTCCAGTTGTTGTTCCGGTTGTTCCGGTTGCTATTCCCATTCCCTTGATAGTTGTTGTTGCCTAAGTAACCAACGTCTTGCTCCTTTGGGCTTTTGAAGCCAGCTCTAATGATCTCCTTCAACTCCTTAATTTCGGTATTGAGGGAGAAGATTTGAGTTTGCACAGCTTGTGATAACTTAGCTCCCGGATCTCCTCGATTTTGATGACTAGGATCTACTTTCCGGTGAGAATACTTCTCAATCACTTGGGCTTGCTTCTCAATGAAGTCCCAAGCATCATCTTCCCTCATGTCCATGAATGTACCACATGAAAGGGATTGGAGCTTGAATTGTGTCTCCACATCCAGCCCCTTATAGTATATCTCCAACAACACTAGTTTTGAAATGCCATGGTGTGGGCAATCCAATAATAAATCCTGAAACCTTTCCCAAGATTAAAACAAACTTTTGTTAGGCTTCATAATGAATGCATTGATCTTACCTCTCAACTCCGCTGTTTTAGATGGCGGAAAGAACTTGGTTAGGAACTCCGAAGATAGATCCTCCCATGTGTTAAGTCATCCATTTGGAAGAGCTTGATACCAAGACAAGGCTTTGTCCTTCAAAGAGAAGAAGAACGGCTTGATCTTGTAGTTGTTTGTGGTGGTCTTTTTCGGCTTCATTGTCTCCATTAGAATCTCAAAATTCTGCAAATGTTGATGTGGAGATTCAGCACTCGTTCCACCAAATTGACTTTGGCGAACCATGGTGATTACTTGCGGACTAAAGCTGAATTCCTGAATATCTTCAGCTTCAAAATTCACACCTAGGCGGCGTGGTTGCTGAATCGGATCCATCCTTTGTCCAAGAGTTTGCGGCTCCTCATCGACGCACGCAGCTCTCGCACCCCCAGCTGGAATACGAGGATTGCCGGGTGGTCTTGGATCGTTCCGGACTGGATTAATCAATGGATTGATTTCCTCTAGCGGTGGCATATCATCATCCTCATCGTCGGATGGTTCAGCTCTAATGGATCTAGTTGGTTTGGTTTTCTTCTTCTTCTTGGAGTCATTCATCTCCATCTTCATGTCCAACATCATAGCTTTGAGCTCATCAATTTGGAATTGATGACGCTCTAGTTCTTCCATCCTAGCTTTCTCACTCAACCGGAGTTGAGCTTGAGATTCCTCCAATTCCGCTTGGATGTTTCTCTCTTTGTGTTCAGCCATCTTTCTTTTTAGTCTTTTTCCTTAAAGTTTTCTCAAGTTCCGGATCAAAAGACAAGAGGTCTTTGGTAGATCTAGACATGCGCATATACCTAAAAGAACCTGCGAAAATCACTCAAAAGAGATATCAAATAACAAGAGCAAAGCTCCTAAGCTCGACAACCGAAAACCGAAGTTTGGTCTTGACCAAATGCCCCGGAAACGGCGCCAAAAACTTGTTCGCCTCAAAGCGTGCGTCACTAGTTTTAAATTTATAAAACTGAAATAAAAGCAAACGAATCCACAGTGTACGGATCGGCGTAGATAAGCAAGTATTCTAGAGTATCGAACTCAGGGATTTGGTGAGTCAAATTCAGTCTCAAGTAATCGAGCAAGTAAAAGTGTAAAAGCTTGCAAATATTGGGGAAAACAGCAACCCTAAAGATCCAGGTATCAAATTGTGGCAATCGATTCAAGATATACTATAGATGTAAGGACAGAGTTGAGAATTACAAAGGTATACTAAAGCAAGGTAATATACGGTGAAGTTTCAAAACCTTATATGTCTAACCCAAAGAACACTCTCTATAAAGGTTGTTGAGGCTGCAATATAGAAAGGATCTAAGGACGAGAATTGATCTCAAATACCCAAACTTGTAACCCAAGTAATCAAAGACAAGCCAAAACGGTTAAGGTTGTGACACTCGAAACCGAAATAGAGGATGATCAGTCTCCCTACTACCTAGGAAAGGCAAGCCAAGGCTAGGTTAAAACAAATCTTTAACTTTGGATTAAAGCAAAAGAAATGGTCGTAAAATAGGGAAAATCACGGGTAGTTCTTGAGGACCCACGGCCGTGGAACTCAAGAACAGGCTGTGATTTAGGGCGTCGACGAGGTTTCTCGCACTCTCAAGGTCCAATCTGTTTATGATCGATCTATCATCATCTAAGCCACAACTATCAACCATTCACTTTAGAATTGCTAAAGGATTTTAGCCAACAATCATTGTCATTCATTCAATATTCAAATATGAAAGAGAGAAAGATAGAAACCCTCGAAAACTCAATAAACACTTAAAATCAATCTCAAATCCGAAACAAAAGATGATATGTTCAATGGATTCAGAATACGGAATAAGAATCCTCACAATAATCTCAGGCAATCAATGAAGAATATGTGTCAATCCGTCTCCTAAATCAAAACCTGAGAAATCTCCAAACTTCTTTCACAAGTAAGCTTCAATCTCCAATCTAGCCGCCGTCTCCAAAAGCTCTAAGCGAAGGTCCTCAAAAAACCCTTCTCAGGCCTTCTTATAGGATGAAATGAAGTTACGAGAAAAGCCCAATAACGTTAATGATATGGAAAATATGACACGTCATAAAATCGCCAAAATCACGGCTATGTACAACTTTCCACGGTCGTGGTTTATACCGTGTAAGTTTCTGTAATGCTCCAAACTCCTCTCCATGTTCATGATGCCAAGTCCACGGCCGTGATTTAGAGCGTGGACTTCAAATTAGCTTCTCCACGGCTGTAATTCAGGGCGTGGAAGTGCAAACTCTCATTCTTTGCCTTTGTTTCGTGTCATCCTTCATTCATGCTCCTTCCTTAGCCTCTTGAATGCATCTCCTTGCCCTCAAACATGATCAAATGCTCCTTTCCATCCTCAATTTTCTCCAATCCAAGCCTTTATTCACCTATAAACAAAACAAAGCTAGTGTAGATCTCTAAATCGACAAAGTGGGTGAATGAGCTCACAAATGCTTCAAAGCCATATCCATGTACACATAAATGAGGGTAAAACAACTAAAACAAGTGCCTAAAATATCGTCATATTTCATGCTAACAAGTTACCTCCAAGAGTCCATCATGAGCAAGGTATGAGAACAACCATAAGAATCAAGGAAAGGAACGAGGAAAGGAAGGAAGAAAGCAAATCACAAGAACGAGAGTTACTGCAAAAGGAACCGCAAGGGCGGCTACCCGCAGGGGTGGCCCTACAGAGGCGCGGGGGTGGATCTTCGACAAAAGCGTTTGTCGACTTCTCGATGACAACCGAACCACGAAAAGGTTAAAGCTTGCTCTTCCAACACTCTCACACTTCACAACTCAACCAAGAGAGCCTGTGAACGTCAAAGGATCATCAACGGAACGTTCCACAAGAATCAAGAATCAAACTTGATTCCTGGAGAAGAAGAAAAGAGAAAACGAAGGGAGAAACGAAATAGAAGGGAAGCAAGGTGCAGCAACACATGAATATGATGAAGAACAAGGGAGGAAGAACTTACACGTTCAGAAAGATCACAAGAAGCAAGGCTGCAGCACTCGAGGGTTGAGGAAAGCGTAAGCAAGAAACGGGAAAAAGGAGAAAAGACGGTAATATATAGAAGAAGGTTGAAAAGATAGATGGAAAGGTGTTCTAGGGTTTGGAAAAAGATAAGAAAGTTGACCCATAAGATAGAAGATCGGATATTCTATCTATGGAAGGAAGATAAACGGATGAAAACAGATCGGGTGTGATCTGCAACGAATCCGCAGGGGCGGATTGCCTGTGCCGCTGGGGCGGCTCCTTATCACCGAGGGGGCGGTGACAGGCACAGCTTGCCACTGGGGCGGCCTTCTTCACCGTAGGGGTGGTGACGGCGAAAACTAGGGTCTTACAAATAAGATGAAGAAAGAAAAAATGAATTGTCTTAATCATTCCAATTATGATGTATAAGAACTTATTAAGCGGTTTCGACCATTATTTCTCAATCTCATCAAAACATCAATAGCATACAAATCATACATAGTTTCAAATAAAGTATTCAAGTCCACGTATGCCATAATTTAATCTCAACATACAAGTCAACCTTTTGTCAATCCACATACACAATTATCATAATTGTGATCATATCCTTTTTAGAAGCACAAATGTTTTAATAAATTTTTCAATTTTTTGGATTTTTTGAAATAAATGCAATGCAATGCGATAAGAAAATGTGTGACAAATGTTATTACAAACCGAAAGTGCAAATGCAATAAAATAAAACGTGTGACATAAGAAAAAATATTGCAAGTACCCCCACTCCATACTTAAAACTCACATTTTCCCCCAATGTGAAGAATCAAGTACAAGATGGAAACAAATAATTACAATGTAAAATGGAGAGTCTAGCAAATCAATCACTCCTCTGGTGGTGATGGTGGTGGGTGTCGTGGATATCGCGGAGCATGTGGATCAAAGTGTGTCCCAAAAGTATGAAAGTACATGTCGTCCCATCTCATATCTGACACAGAATGGCGTACATCTACCTCGCTATGGAAAGCTCGAAATTCGTTGTGCATGCCATTAACGTTGGTGGTCAAAGCTGCTAGTTGGTGCGTGTGAAACCGAATGTCGCGGCGGTCTCATCGGCAACTCCTGTCATCCAGGAAACCTATCTTTCCTCCCAGCTAGATGCTCATCCTCCTTTGTTGTAACACCCCAAATTTTGAGAACTCGGGGAGCTACTGGTTAGGACCTCACAATGGGTCCCGAACTTAGTTTGACAACAATTTCACTAGGATCTTACAACAAGGCACAAAAGTATTTAAAACATTTGAAAACTTTAAACAATATATACATGAAGAATATGTATCAGCCTTACAAAGTAAAGGTACAAAAACGACACATATGAAGAACAAAAGACATCCCCGTCCCCAACTAAATGAGTACGTGGACCCGGCTGACAATTCCCTCCGGATCTCTCTACAACTGTATTAACCTGCAAGACATCTACAAGCGGTATAAAACCGTTAGCTAACATTCTACAACTGTATTAACCTGCAAGACATCTACAAGCGGTATAAAACCATTACCTAACATTCTATGCATAAGTATAAAGGTAAAAGCACAAACACACAACATACCCAATCAACATACAACACTCAATCCTTTTATTATCTTTAATTAGGTGATAGGTCATTACTAATGATACTTATTTTGTGACACGAGGGATTCCCAAACCTCGCCCCTGTCCCCGTTTACCAACGCGGAATGGTACTAATACATCTGACCGTCTACCGGACTGGGCTGGTCGCAGGTAACCTCCTAGACTCTCGCAAGAGCTAGGCAGATGATGCCACGACCCGTTATCATACACTTGGGTCAATTACGTAAATAATAAAGTCGGCCTAATCCGATTTCGTTGTTTATCATAACTAACAAACACCACTCATACACATTACACTCATACAAGAAGTCAGCTAAGTAAGTCAGTGGACTTACCTGAATCAGATCTCGACTTTCTAATTTCAAATCGATCTGTACAGTAGGAATTCAGTGGCCTGTCAAAGGAGGCAAGTGTGTCAACACACTTTCGAGGTGATGAGAAGTCTAAGACTTCTAAGATAGTAGGTCTTAATAGAACGGAATTGATTACAGTATTAATTTATAGTAAAATGACTATTTTACCCTTGGTCCAAAAACTTCTAAAAATTCCATAATTTATGTCTAAACTCTTATTTGAGACTAAAATGTCATATTCTAACTCATAAAGATGAGTTTGGTTACAAACTGGCAATTTACACATTCTTCTTATTTTCCAAAAGGTCATTAAGATCCAACTTCGGCTTCAAATATAAAACTCGAATAAATTTATAAAATTTCCGAAATAATTTCTTAGGTCCTCTATGATATCCCATCTACTCATAGGAGAAAGAATTTCTTAAAACTGTTAAAGCATCACTTCTACAAAAATTTCTAAAGTTGGTTACAACACTTAACAAACAACACACTATCTTAACTTTGAAAAATCATAACTCCTAAACTACTCGCTGGATTTATCCCAAATTTTGATATGTTCTACTATAAGATCTTATCTATAATATATCCAAAATTCAGCCGCAAAGGAGATCAAAATCATATTTAAAACTATCTCACAAAACCGAATTTCAGCACAACAGATAAACTGCTTACGACTCAATCTTTGAAAAATCATAAATCCCAAACCACTCGCTGGATTCCTCTCAAATTTTAATATGTTCTACAAAAATATGTCAACTATATCATATCCAAAATTCAAGCCCAATGGAGATCAAGAGCTTATTCAAAACCATCTCACAAAACAGCATCACCTGCTGTTTTCCCCAACACTCAGCACTTTTATAAAAACTGCATGAGGCGTCAACTTTGGAACACCATAACTCTCAAACCATAGCTCGGATTCCTCTCAAAGTTTAGTATGTTATAATATACACTATCGACTAAAACATATCCGAAAATCAGCAATAAAGGTGGAGTCTAACCTATCCAAATCTGGAGCCGAAGTTGACTATTCCTCACTTCCGAAAACTCAGCAAACACCTCAGCTGTCCAAGTTAATCTTCCGAGGCTGTTAAGGTCGGCTTGGAGACACAACGAGTGCTCACATCAGCATATATATATATTAAGGGTAACGCAAAGAAGGACCAAGAGGAACGGGTATGGGTCTTACTCGGTTTCGTGACTGGAAGGGACGAAGGAAGCGACACCGGCTTCTGTTGCTGGAGGGCGCGACAACAGCAAGGAGGAGGCGCACCAGCAGTTCCATAGAGACACACCCGCGTCACTATAGTCTGGTCGTGGTAGCGGCTAGGGCTGGAATGCACAGGCGACACTGGGTTTGCTGCGTCGTTGCTGCTGCTGCGTTATGGGAGGGCTGGGACGCACAAGCCGAAGGACCTGCTGCAGTTACAACTACTGACGACTCCAGGGAAGGCAAGCCACTAGGACGGCACCGATAGAAGTCCGGCGTGATGCCAGACCCGCCACTGTTGCAGCGTGGAGGAGGAGAACGGGTGCACGCCGGCTGCTGCGAAGGTGATGGGAAGAGACATGAAGGAAGGCGCGGCTCTTGGCTGTTGTGCGAGGGACGGTTACAGCGTGAGGGAAAGGTAAGGTGTGGGAGGGAGGCGGCCTACGGTTTACGGGAGAAGGTGGGAAGCGCTTGAAGCAAGGAGGAAGCACGTTGGTTGTACTGCTTCCCTTATCGGGCCCGGATGGCATGCTGTGATGGGCCCGGATGGGTCCATTTTTTTTAAAGAATGAATAAGGTAAATTAATTCCGCATATTTTATTAGAGTAGAGCCCTCGCATAAAATAAATAAGGTAGATTGATTCAGCATATTTTATGTGAGTAGAAACCTCGCATAAAATAAATAAATAAAACCGAAGAACCCGGTGTCTCATAAAATGACAAACATGACGGAAAGTCCAAACTTGTCGAGTTCCGGTTTGTCTCGGAATTAATCGGGATAAAAATATCTTGGTTATTACATCATTTCCCCCTTGAAATAAGTTTCGTCCCGAAACTTAAAAGAAGAACACATAAGGTCGGAATCCATACTAAAGAACTAAAGCGTTGGAAAATAAATAAATAAATAAAACCGAAGAACTCGGTGTCTCATAAAATGACAAACATGACGGAAAGTCCAAACCTGTCGAGTTCCGGTTTGTCTCGGAATTAATCGGGATAAAAATATCTCGGTTATTACATCATTTCCCCCTTAAAATAAGTTTTGTCCCGAAATTTAGGGTTAGATAATCATGATTGGCCTTTAAGGCACCGATCGGGGGTATCTAATCACTACACAAAAGTCTCATCGTTTCCACATCTAAGTACCCCACACAACAAAGGTCAATAATAAAACACACATCACTAACTAAGCACTCATGCATGAAATAATCAAGTAGTCAAATAATATCACACGTATACAGGGTCAAGCCCTAACTCGTCGCTCTCAAGGTTACATCTATCTCAACCTGGATTTCTTAAAGGTTACATCTCATACTATCCACAATATCTCAAGTAGCCTTGTCGGCTTTTCATAACACCACTGACTCTGAAATCTTTGATGTACTTACATCACAAGCGTCTACTACCATGCTCTAGGATGGTTACCGGATAACTCACCGGTATTATCCGGCTCAACTGTCCGATCCTCTAATCTGATGACCTAACTCGTGTTTGGAAGGTACCCCTCCAACTGAATCCGTGGAAAACTAGGGTTACACTCATCAATAGGGTGAGGAATACTAATCCCACAACCACTTCTAAACCGCTTTAAAATCTTAAGTGGTTGCCTCACGCAGCTAACTTCCAGATCATTTGATAACCTTACGGAAATTAGTTTATGCCACTTTCTTCCTCTCATTTCCACAACTTGCTTCTGGCCTTCTGAAAAGGTTCTGACTACACAGTTAGGGCCAAAGGTTTTAGACATCCAGCAACACTTTACCAAGTGCCTAACACACTTCGTATCACGACCCACTTGATGATTTTTATATTTTTTTATTTTTATTTTTATTATTATTTTTATTTTATTATTTTTATTTTATTTTTATTTTTTTAATATGATTCAGTCATCTTGTTCCTCAAGTAAGGAATCATCACCTTTACCCTTTTCTGGTCTAACACTTGAGACAACTAAAAATCAAATCCAGTGTTCATTCTTCAGCGTTCACATGGCATTATTATATTATTGATAGATCTCTAATAGATTGTTAGCTCAAACCTAGGCCTCTCACGCATTTTCCAAGATCTTAAGTGGCCTAGAATATGTCCGGAATGTCAGTATTAGGAACAAAGTGATCTCCTATCACCGTTATTTGATCATAACTACTCAATAATTTTTAACATACCATCAAAAGTGCACTCTTTTATCCACCATGGTTACCTGCCCGATAGTATTCCTCTGACTCAAAACGCAACTTGGATCCGTCCCGATATAACATTACACGTAAACTCTACCCGAAATTATGCTTTCTCTATGCGCGATTACTGGGTTGCAGGTATACCCCTGCCGCTCATTTTCTTATGTGTCTTTCGACTCAGTAGGGTAGTTACTCACTTGGGTTTCCTAGTATAGACCATGCCCAATACTTTTATTGCGTCGTCACTTCTTTTCTCAATCCATCGCGAAGACGACTCTATAGTCCTCCATTCAGTATTAAATTCCCACACTACATATCTGTCGACATGTGACGAAGCCGTCATGTTTCACTTGGATCCACAAAGGGTACCACTCTTTTCTATAACCTTTATATGCACATACTTCCACGTCTACCTTGTGGTGATACTGTTCTCCCACAGAAATTTTAGTCACTCCGCGTAGCCTATCTCACGTTCCTTCCAAGCGAAATGCATTTCACCAACTATCATCATCTTAAACTCGACACGTCGTTTTTTTGTACCATTGCTTCCAGCTCTGTGGGTTAGGACCCACCACACTTCCGCTGCGCTACTCTGATAATTCTGTCGTCACTCATTAATCATAAGGACATTTCCTGTGAGTCCCAAGTGATTAACCTCAAACTATTTCTTCCAATTATACCATAAGTCCTAATCGGATGAAGTACCAAGTACCTTCCTTAATTGCCTTAATGAAAGAAAATAACGATTGGAGAACAACTTCTTCCGTTTACTTTCTTAATTCTCTTAGCACGGATCCAAACTACCAGACTCGACCGGAGTTTGATCTTAACCACCCAAGAAGTAACCTCTAACACGATTCTCTATACCTTAGTTGTCTAAGAAGATTGTTGTCGCCTACTTGAGGAAATTCTTCCAGGCGTCGGTAAGACTACCCTATAAATCCACAGTCGCAATTATCTTTTCTTAACGGTACGTAACTCGTCAATACCAAACAACACTTGCACATCCTCAGCTGACGTCGGTTAGTCTATAGTTGACTCATGTCAGTATCCTGAACTTACTCTTCTCATACCCCGTCTGGTATTAAAATTCTTTGGTAAGCATCACCTACTCAATTAATCCTTTTATACTTATTTAGTTTGTTCTATCATTCACCCTTCCGCTTATTATAGGCTAACTCCATTTTCTCTAGTCCGATTGTGTTATTCATCTGGCACAAATAGTCGTTTCAAGTTTCCACGATAGCTTGCAAGTGTCTTTGAAATTCTTATGGCCGTAATGATCATCCACTTACAGTTCCTTTTGCATGGACCATCTGTGTTGATGGCTTAGGTCCCGTGATAATTCGGGTAACCCTGAACTCTCGAGTCTAGCAAGGCCGTTCTCTCATACAGATTTCTTCACTGGTGTTGGTGGTAATATCGCCTTCCTAAAACTCCGTTGACCCTGCTACATGCTTCCATTCTTTGGATATTGGCGTCGCGGTTTCTTTCAAACTTCTTATATCTCTGAGGAGGTCAAAAGCTCCCCACGTTTGTGGGGTCTGCCTTTTCGCTTTTACACTCAATTGTAGGTCTTCATTCTGTGCACCTTAGATTCTCACCCCCGGATTGACACTTTGTCTCTTCTGGTTTCTCATGCCCCTAATGGTCTATGGGGCATCCGCCTCGATTATAATTTCCTTGATTCCGTAATCTTGGTTGTACTCAATTCTACTTGTCCTGTTCCAATATTGTTATCTCTACTCCGCACTCTAGTAGTCTCTTGCATGGTTCTTCTAATTCCGTCTTTCGGCCTCGTATGCCCGAGTTCCTTGTACGACCTTCTATTCCTTCTAACTGAACCGACTGAGGGATTTCTTCCTCATTTGATTATTCTTTGGATAATTTGTAAGGATCACCAAGCAGCCTACCCGAGTATAATACTCATTTCAAGGTCCGATTCCATTGCCTCGAGTTGGAGATTCTTCAAGTCCACAGTTGATTTATCATGAGGCGATAATCGCTTCGTGATATCACGACTAAAGGATATAAAATATCCTTTAGGATACTAACAAACTAAGCATATACACGTATATAACATATAATAAGAAACATCATAAAAAGTCTATATACTAACTCCTATCGATCCAAGTTGTAGAGATCCACGGAGAGCGATGGTGGTCCGACGTACTACTAACCATACAACCCGACTATGCGTGTGTAAAAACAGAAATCCGTTTTGAAAATTTTAGACCCCTTTCGGGTTCTAGTTATTTTATACATTCGGTCTTTCAGAAGATTTCAAGTGCCATTGTTGCCAACCTAGAGCTCTGATACCATATTATAACACCCCAAATTTTGAGAACTCGGGGAGCTACTGGTTAGGACCTCACAATGGGTCCCGACCTTAGTTTGACAACAATTTCACTAGGATCTTACAATAAGGCACAAAAGTATTTAAAACATTTGAAAATTTTAAACAATATATACATGAAGAATATGTATCAGCCTTACAAAGTAAAGGTACCAAAACGACCCATATGAAGAACAAAAGACATCCCCGTCCCCAACTAAATGAGTACGTGGACCCGACTGACCATTCCCTCCGGATCTCTCTACAACTGTATTAACCTGCAAGACATCTACAAGCGGTATAAAACCGTTAGCTAACATTCTATGCATAAGTATAAAGGTAAAAGCACAAACACACAACATACCCAATCAACATGCAACACTCAATCCTTTTATTATCTTTAATTAGGTGATAGGTCATTACTAATGATACTTATTTTGTGACGCGAGGGATTCCCAAACCTCGCCCCTGTCCCCGTTTACCAACGCAGAATAGTACTAATGCATCTGACCGTCTACCGGACTGGGCTGGTCGCAGGAAACCTCTTAGACTCTCGCAAGAGCTAGGCAGATGATGTCACGACCCGTTATCATACACTTGGGTCAATTACGTAAATAATAAAGTCGGCCTAATCCGGTTTCGTTGTTTATCATAACTAACAAACACCACTCATACACATTACACTCATACAAGAAGCCAGCTAAGTAAGTCCGTGGACTTACCTGAATCACATCTCGACTTTCTAATTCGCAAATCGATCTGTACAGTAGGAATTCAGTGGCCTGTCAAAGGAGGCAAGTGTGTCAGCACACTTTGTAGGTGATTAGAAGTCTAAGACTTCTAAGATAGTAGGTCTTAATAGAACGGAATTTATTACAGTATTAATTTATGGTAAAATGACTATTTTACCCTCGGTCCCGAAACTTCTAAAAATTCCATAATTTATGTCTAAAATATTATTTGAGACTAAAATGTCATATTCTAACTCATAAAGATGAGTTTGGTTACAAACAGGCAATTTACACATTCTTCTTATTTTCCGAAAGGTCATTAAGATCCAACTTCGGCTTTAAATATAAAACTCGAATAAATTTATAAAATTTCCGAAATAATTTCTTAGGTCCTCTATGATATCCCATCTACTCATAGGAGAAAGAATTTCTTAAAACTATTAAAGCATCACTTCTACAAAAATTTCTAAAATTGGTTACAACACTTAACAAACAGCACACTGTCTTAACTTTGAAAAATCATAACTCCTAAACTACTCGCTGGATTTATCCCAAATTTTGATATATTCTACTATAAAATATTATCTATAATATATTCAAATTTCAGCCGCAACGGAGATCAAAATCCTATTTAAAACTATCTCACAAAACCGAATTTCAGCACAACAGATAAACTGCTTACGACTCAATCTTTGAAAAATCATAAATCCCAAACCACTCGCTGGATTTCTCTCAAATTTTAATATGTTCTACAAAAATATGTCAACTATATCATATCCAAAATTCAAGCCCAACGGAGATTAAGAGCTTATTTAAAACCATCTCACAAAACAGTATCACCTGCTGTTTTCCCCAACACTCAGCACTTTTATAAAAACTACATGAGGCGTCAACTTTGGAAAACCATAACTCTCAAACCGTAGCTCGGATTTCTCTCAAAGTTTAGTATATTATAATATACTCTATCGACGAAAACATATCCGAAAATCAGCAATAAAGGTGGAGTCTAACCTATCCAAATCTGGAGCCGAAGTTTACTGTTCCTCACTTCCGAAAACTCAGCAAACACCTCAGCTGTCCAAGTTAATCTTCTGAGGCTGTTAAGGTTGGCTTGGAGACACAACAAGTTCTCACATCAGCATATATATATATATATATATATATATATATATATATATATATTAAGGGTAACGCAAAGAAGGACCAAGAGGAACGGGTATGGGTCTTACTCGGTTTCGTGACTGGAAGGGACGAAGGAAGCGACACCGGCTTCTGTTGCTGGAGGGCGCGACAACAGCAAGGAGGAAGCGCACCAACGGTTCCATAGAGACACACCCGCGTTACTACAGTCTGGTCGTGGTAGCGGCTAGGGCTGGGACGCACAAGCGACACTGGCTTTGCTGCGTCGTTGCTGTTGCTGCGTTATGGGAGGGCTGGGACGCACAAGCCCAAGGACCTGCTGCAGTTACAACTACTGACGACTCCAAGGAAGGCAAGCCACCAGGACGGCACCGATAGAAGTCCGGCGTGACGCCAGACCCGCCACTGTTGCAGCGTGGAGGAGGAGGAGAGCGGGTGCACGCCGGCTGCTGCGAAGGTGATGGGGAGAGACCTGAAGGAAGGCGCGGCTCTTGGCTGTTGTGCGAGGGACGGTTACAGCGTGAGGGAAAGGTAAGGTGCGGGAGGGAGGCGGCCTAGGGTTTACGGGAGAAAGTGGGAAGCGCTTGAAGAAAGGAGGAAGCACGATGGCTGTACTGCTTCCCTTATCGGGCCCGGATGGCATGCTCTGATGGGCCCGGATGGGTCCATTTTTTTTAAAGAATGAATAAGGTAAATTAATTCCATATATTTTATTAGAGTAGAACCCTCGCATAAAATAAATAAGGTAGATTGATTCAGCATATTTTATGTGAGTAGAAACCTCGCATAAAATAAATAAATAAAACCGAAGAACTCGGTGTCTCATAAAATGACAAACATGACGGAAAGTCCAAACCTGTCGAGTTTCAGTTTGTCTCGGAATTAATCGGGATAAAAATATCTCGGTTATTACATTTGTCGCCTCATCGTCCTCAGCAGGAACTCTACTCGGACCAACCTCATGTGCATCGGTGTCCATGGCATCAGTATCATGAACAACATACACATCACTATCAATCTCTAAAGTGGCATCTGTCACCACAACATCCTCATCAGTAGCAGCAAAATCTTCAGCAGCCTCCTCTGAACTATTTGAATCCTCAAACCCGTGCTTCTAGTAGTTTTGATTTCTGATCGTGTACTCTCTCTTCCAAACTATCTCTCTTGGTTGCCTCTCCCAAAGCATGGCGACGTACGGAGCGCCACGCCCTCGGGGAACCAAAATCCCTCGCGAAATAAATTGTTGTAACCCCAAAGAACGAGCATCAACGGCTAGAGTACAAGCCGAGAAGTCTAAGCTCATGGCTTTAGCTACGTGGGTAACTAGACCTCTAGCACAAATATCTCCACCGGACTTGTTAGCGATCTTCTCTAGACAGTCAACGAGCATGGTAGCAGTATTAGGAATGGTGCCCATCGTCATGCAATATAGAATGTACAACTCATATGCCTTAACTTTATGTAGTGTCTCTATTCATGCGAATATCGTCTCACTAAGGATCCGGTGAGCTAACTTGAAGGAGAGATTGTAAATACTCTTCTCCTTCGAGTTTCCAACCCTCCACCTGTCGTTTCCTCCTTCCACAAGAGCTATACTCTCCCAAAATCCACTAGGACTTACGTTCCTAGGAAACACTCCTGCATATGACACTGGATAACCAAATATATTTCCAATTACAACAATCGGCATATTCTAATTCCTATTCAACAGTCTAAATCTCACCTTCCTCTTCCTAGGATCATGCTTAAATGAACTTAGAAATTTCAAAGTAATTTCCTCATAAGCATGTTCTCTAATTTGCACAAAATCAGACAAACCAGTTCTTTCAATCATCCACTCCAAATCCTCTCTAACATTCAGCACATCTAGTTCATCAATCACCAAGTATCTAGGAGGAATAATGGGACGAGTCGAAAGACATGTGTACCTCTTTTTGTGTTTCTCTTGGATGACCGGGAGTCTAGGAGGAGGTTGTGAAGGTTGATAGGAGGAGCCTCTCTAGGGAATCATAGATCGTGTAGACCTACGAAGAGATTTCATTCCAGAAGAAAAAATCGCCCTGTTCTTCAGAAAAAAATCAGTTGATTTTTCTAGGGTCACCCAATTTTTTGCACTATTTCAATCAATCCTTCAATTCTGCAAAGTTCTTGCCCAACAAAAGCTTCCACTTTGTTTGTTTCTACTCTAAATAACACTCTATTTCGAACAAAACAACTCCAAACAAGCACGAATCAAAGGAAATGAAAATTTTAAGGGTTTGGAACAAAAAAACTGAAATCCGAGCGATTTTGCGGTTTGTCGCGCTGTTTGTGCTTAGAACCTTGTGCAAAGATCTTCAGTTTTGGATCAAGAATGAGCGAAAACGATTAAGAAATGAAGATTTGAGGGTTGAGGCGACTCGGCGGCTGGTTATCGCGTGGAGGAGAAGTGAGTTTAGGGTTAAAGATGAAGAACGCATTTATAGTCTCCCGGAGTTTGCAAAAAAATCGGCCGATTTTTAGGGTCGATTTTTTTATCAACCCGATTTTTTTCGTTCTTCGTCCACTAACACTAAAAATCGACCAACTTTTGTTTGGGGGTCGATTTTTAGGTTGATCTTGTTCTCGACCTTGGAAAAATCGAATGAATTAAATAAATTAATTCCAACAGATCGGCCGATATTTCTGTGTGGGTTGATTTATCTGTATACCGTTCTTCACTTCCTTTCCAAGTGCTTTTCTTCATTCATTTCTTATCAACATCTCGATCCTTCTAACGTTTCATCTCATCATTGATCTTCTTTGTGAAAATACCTAGTTTTTGTCATCAAAGACACAAGAAAAACCCGGAGCGTACCAACGAAAAACAAAAAACTAATCTAATCTAACTAAGAAAAAGGGAAAAAGACATAGAAGTACCTTGGGTTGCCTCCCAAGAAGCGCTTGGTTAAGGTCGTTAGGTGGACCTATCTCCCTCGATGATCATTTAAGAAGAAGAGGAGCGACGCCCTCAATCGGAATTTCTGGCGTATATTTCTTCAGCCTATGGCCATTAACTTTGAAACTTCCACAATGTTCATCCCATACTTCAATTGCTTCATGGGGGAAACACATGTTTATAGTATAAGGTCCTATCTAGTAAGGTTTAAGCTTACATGGAAATAGTCAAAGTCTAGAGTGAAAGAGAAGGACGAGATCTCCTTCTTTCAACTCCTTAGGGATGATGTGCTTGTCGTGCCACCTCTTGGTCATTTCTTTGTAGATTCGTGCATTCTCGTAGGTGTTTAAACCGATATCTTCTAGCACGTTGATGTCCAAGAGACGCTCTCTCCGGCTTCTTTTATGTTGAAGTTGAGCCATTTGATTGCCAATATGCTCTATGCCCTAACTCCACCGGAAGATCACAAGATTTCCCATAGAAAAGATTGTAAGGTGTGGTGCCTATGGGAGTCTTGAAAGCTGTTTTGTAAGCCCATAATGCGGCATCCAACTTCATTGCCCAATCCTTTCTAGTTTTAGAGACAATTTTCTCTAAAATGCTTTGATCTCTTGATTGAATATTTCTACTTGGCTGCTTGTTTGAGGATGGTAAGGAGTGGTTACCTTGTGCGTTACCCCCTACTTCGATAGAAGTGCTTCAAACTTTCGGGTTGTGAAGTGTGTTCCTCCACCACTAATGATAATTCGGGGCGTCCCAAACCTTGGGAAAATAGTTCAGTTAAATAATTTCACTACCACCGAACCATCATTAGTGGGAGAAGCAATGGTTTCCACCCATCTAGAAATGCAATCTACCGCCAACAGGATGTACATGTTCCCGCAATATGTTGGGAATGGTCCCATAAAATCCACTCTCCATACGTCAAAGATCTTTACTTCTTGGATGTTGTTGAGAGGCATCTCGTTCCTCCTAGATATGTTCCTTGTTCTTTGACAAGCATCGCAAGAGGCAACAAACTTTTTCACATCTCTAAATAAGTTAGGCAAAAAGAAACCGGATAGAAGTACCTTAGCACATATCTTGTGAGAACTTGCATGTCCGCCACAAGGCAATGAATGACAATGTCGTATAACGCTTTCTACTTCATCTTCCGGAATACATCTTCTTATCATCCCGTCCGGACCTCTTTTGAAAAGAAGAGGTTCATTCAGTAGCAGTGCTGCAAATCTTTAAAAAACTTCTTCCTTTGTGCGTAGGACAATCCTTGAGGTATTTCTTGACAAACCAAATAGTTAACAAAATCAGCATACCATGGTTCATTACCTCTTGATATGTAATGCCCGTTTATTGGGAGCGCTTTCGATATTTTCTTTCTGGCGGTTATCGATGATATTAATACCTTAAGTATGTTTTACGAGTATTTTAAGTCGTAAATTTAATTTCACGGGTATATGTTTTTATTAATATGTTAACGGTGTTTTATTGTTATTAGAGTCTCGTGATTTACTTACGAGGTTGATTTATACGTCGCGAAGTACATTGTTTGTGGGTTTAAGTATATACTCGATCCGCATAATATTTCCCGTATATTTATTCTATTTCGGAAAAGGGGAGGAAAGGTTCCGGATTTATTTATTTATTTTTACTAATTATGGATCCGTGTACGATTATCCGTTTAATTTTGTCGGAAAAATCGGGAAATTATTTCCCGATTCGGAAGTCCGGTTCTGGACGTTTTGATCGAGTTATTCTATTACTTTTTACTTTTTATTTTCTTTTTATTTTTATTTTTTGTTTTGTTTTGTGTTTAATTGGAACCGTTCACTCCTTACCCCTTCAATTTGTTCTTCAGCAGCCACCCAAGGAGAATCCTCCCTCCTTCTTTTCGTTGCAGCGCCGGACCAAGGGAGCTGGAGATCCGGCCGCCTCGTGCAAGACCAGGCCGGAGAGGGACGCCCCCGCCGGGCTTCTTCTGGTTCCGCCTCCAGATCCGACGCCGGGGGAAGACTGCACTCGGGGCTCACACTGTCCACCGTCGACTGCAGTGAAGATCCAGCCGGCCGCCAACTCCTCCTCTGCGCCACCATTCGGACTTGGAGCACCGGTTCTCAACCTCCTTCTTTTCTCCTTCACAACCAACCAACCCGGAGCTGCTCCTTCCTTCTTCGTTGTCGCCGCCGACCAGAACTGCGAAGACCGCCTCTGAAACGCCTTCTTCTCCCCCCTTTCGCGCTCTGTCCTCTCCGGCCGCCTGGAAGCCGCCGCTGCACCACCACCGTCCGTCGCTCCCTTCCCCGCCTGCACCGACGCCGGCAGCCCCCTCTTCCTCCGCCTGCTGAGCCGCCTGAACCCATCTCCCCTTTTCCTTCTTCTGTCGCGATTCAACAGAGGGTGAAGGAGATTTTGGTTATTCATAGTTTCTGCCCTTCTTTTGCAATTAATTACAGATTGGACCCAATGTTTTGCATTACAAATTTGACTTAGGTTTTTGGAAAGTTGAATAATTACCCTGCAGGTTTAATTATGGATTTTGGCCCAAAGTTTTATTACGGATTATGACCATAGTTTTGGAACGGGATAGTTGCCCTGGAAATGTGTTACCGGTTTCTAACCTTGGGTTTTTAATTATGGAGATATTCTTATGATTATATTATATATGTGTGTGTATATATATATATATATATATATATATATATATATATATATATATATATATATATATATATATATATATATATATATATATATTATGCCCTTGGTTGGTTTAATTCCATTTATGGCTCAAAGTATCCATTACGATTTCACAACCAAGTTCCAAGAATTTCATATTTTAACCGGAAGGATTTTTGCGGGATTTAACGGCGCCATCCATAGACCTAACGAGTCCAAGTCGACATCCATAGACCGTCTTCCGTCTTTTGACGTCGTGTGAGTTACCTTTTTCCTCGATCTAGTTATGTTTAGTATTAGAATCATGCTACCAAGTAGTGGCCTTGAACCGTATATAGATTGGATGTTTATGAGTATTGTGATGTTTCGGTACGATCATAGGATGATCCTCGGGATTTGGTGTTGGACCTAGCATGCTAGGGTTGTGACCTCGTATAGGTTTGGGAGACTAGAAGCCCGAGGGCTTCTAGCTTGTTGGATAGTTATTGATTGCGTGCCTTGCTTGATCAGGCGTTGAGTGTCTTCCTGCTGGAACTGAGTATGAGATTTATTGGGGTTAGCTTTGGGACAGGTAAGTCTCCGGACTTACTTAGCTCGTATTCTCTATATTAGTTTTGATGCGTGTTTGGTGGTGTGTGTTTACTACTTATGTGTGTGTTTATTGTTTATGTTATAACATCTAAACCGGTAATAGGATCACCGACTTTATATGTTTATATTTGGTCCAAGTGTATGATAACGGGTTGTGAGCGCTTGTCCGGTCCAAAATGGGGATGATTGGGAGGTGTCTTGCGACCAGTCCAACGGGTGATGCTGATCCGCATCAAGTACAAACCCATATGGTGAAAGGGGATAAGGGCGAGATCGTTAAGATTCTCGTGTCACACCATAAGTGGAATAGTAAGGGATATGACTTAATAATAACAAAGAGATAATGAACCGGACTTGTCTGTTAGATCCTGTTGAGTGTTATGATTCCTTATATGTGTGTGTGTCAATACCATGATTTTAGTGATTTGAATGCTAGATAACGGTTTTATACCGATATTGTTATAGTTGCCCTGCACGTTAGGGATACCGCCGAGTGAGGTAAGGAGTGGACAACCGGGGTCTCCGTACATTATAGGACGGGGATGGTTATGTGATTATGTCGTTTTTAGTTTATGTTGTATCTTATAGATTTTTGTTTTGGAGTTGTGTCGTTTTGAGGACTCGGCTGAGTTTCCAAGTTGTATCTTACCTTTTGGGATTGTTTGCATTGCATTAAAACGATTTCTGTTTTTGCCTTTATTTGTGCCATGTTGGAAAGATCTAGTGAAGTTGTTGTCAAGCTAAGGGTCGGAACCCATTGTAAGGTTTCTGCCCGTAGCGCTCCGAGTCCCTAGGATTTGGGGTGTTACATGATATTTGGTGAAAGCACTCCTCGATCTCATGCAGCTGCTCGTCCGGAAAGGAATAATCTATGGGCATATCCTCGTTCTTGCTTGCAATAGGAGGAAGTCGGCTTAGATGGTCCGCCATCGAGTTCTCGGATCCTTTCTTATCACGGATCTCTAAGTCAAACTCTTGTAGAAGGAGGATCCATCTAATGAGCTGCGGTTTTGCATCTTTCTTGGTGAGCAAGTACCGGATTGCTGCGTGGTCGATGCAGACAATAACTTTCGCTCCCACGAGGTAATAGCAACACTTCTCAAAAGCATAGACCACCGCTAATAACTCTTTTTCTGTTGTAGCATAGTTTAGTTGAGCTTCGTCTAGCGTCTTGTTAGTGTTATAGATGGTATAAGTGCGTCTATCCTTCTTTTGTCCAAGCACGGCTCCTATGGCTACATCGCTAGCATCGCACATGATCTCAAAAGGGAGATTTCAATCCGGTGGTTGAATGATAGGGACGGATATCAAGACTTCCTTAATCTTGTAAATGCATCTAGACTATCCTTTGAAAACTAAAAAAGCACATCTTTCATTAGTAGGTTAGTCAATGGTTTAGAAATTTTAGAAAAGTCTTTAATGAATCTCCTATAGAAACTTGCATGACCGAGAAAACTTCTTATCCCCTTTACCAAAGATGGTGGAGGTAACTTCTCAATGGTCTCAATCTTCGCTCTATCCACTTCAATTTTGCGGCTGAAATCATATGACGTAAAATAATGTCTTCACTAACCATAAAGTGACACTTCTGCCAAATCAAGACAAGGTTAGTATCTTCACATCTTCGCTAACCATAAAGTAACACTTCTCTCAATTCAAGACAAGGTATGTATTTCTTTGAAACATTAAAAATTTATTTTGTTCTTTGTATTGCTCATTGTGTTGACTGACATGTTTTGCCTTTTACTCTAGTAAACTAGTTGGCGTGTAACTTTGTTCCATCCTTTCATCACAATTTCTATTTGTAATTGATGGTTACCAGCATGCCCTTGGTTTCTCTTGGGAGCCCGAAGAGGAAAGTACAATACATACTCTATAATAATAGAGACTTGGTACAAGTTAGCTGAATCAAGGAAGTAAAAAATACATTTAGATAACAAATTGTGCAAATTCATGTATCTCTTATGCATAGATTGGTTTAAATTATAAAAATCACAATTAGTTGTTAAAACGGTTATAAAAAATCCATGTATAAATTTATTCTCATAGACATGGTTAGCGATTGAAGGATATATGTCATAAGTTGCTGGTAAATTAATAAAAGAATTAAGAGATGCATATACCTTGAGTCAAGGTAATCGGCTACAAAACAACAATCCAACATCCAAAACCAAAGGATCGGACTGATAAAGTTAGTGTCTTCCCAATTCAAGACAAGATTAGTGTCTTCACACTTTTGTATAATCTTTAGACTCTCTATTTATACATGTTTTAAAATCATCAACCTTAATAGCTAATCGATGTGGGATAATAAAATCCCTCAAAAAATTTAACGTAAATAGATCAGATTGATAATCCTTTAAAAAAAGAAAAAATCATCCCAAAAATTAAAACTTCAGGAGTATGATTACTTAACCAAAAGTAACGTGAAGATATTTAACTTAAATAGAAATCGAAAACCAACAAAAATCGGAGTTCATTTATTTTCCTTAAAAAAAATTATCCAAAAAATAGATTCTTACCAACAATAAAAAGTAGCGTAAAATCGTTCCAATAAAATAGTTAATTTAATAACAAAAGATTTTCTAGGTTAAAAATAATTTAAAAAATAAAGATTTATTGGCGTTAATTCTGAGAGCTCCACTTCGAAAATACTGAAAATACTGTTTACACAGCGCGTCACGTCAACAACCTTGTGCTCCGTTTTAGTATGTATAATATATTATACTTGAATCTCTCCAAAAGGCTTAGAAATGTATGATTTGTTTAATATTCAAACTTTCTATGTTTATTTATACAAGTTTTCAAAGTGTCATGCTTCCTTGATAACAGATGTGGATAGAAAAATCCATATTTTACAAAATAATTATGGTTTAGTAAAAATATATTTATTGACTTAATTTGTAATTTAGTAAAAGATTTAATCAGAGAAAAAACGTAAATTTTACGTTATTAGTAAACCGAGTAGATAATTTTTAAAACCTATTTTGGAGAAATTATAAATTTTATGTTAAGATATAACCGTACAAATATGATTTGGTTTGTTTCAAATCTAACTTACGTCAAAAATCGTGATTGGTTAGTTTTTAAAATTTTTTTTAGATATTTCATTAATAAAAATATACTTATTAGCTTTATTTGTGAAATAGTAAAAGATTTAGTCCGAGAAAAAATGTGGGGGCATCACGTCATGATTATTTCGTCCAGTTTAGTAAAGCGTATAGATATAAATAGTTTATATACATGCCCTACACTGATCTTTGTTAATAAAAGTTTAAAAGTTATTGTATATTCATTATATTGATAAAATATAAATCATGAATTTAATAGGTCAACAACCAACATTACCATAGGTCAAAACGGCCCACAAAACAGTAAGTAAGTCACAACGACCCACACACAAATATTAATCCGATTGGAATAAAATATTATACTTGATTCTCACTAAAAGACCAAAAAATATATGATTTGTTTAATCTTAATTTGAACCTTCTATGCCTATATATACAAGTTCTCAAAGTATCATTTTTCCTTGATAATCGATGTGGAATAACAAAATAATTATTTTAAAAAATAATTATGGTTTGATAAAAAAGATTAATTGACTTAATTTGTAATTTAGTAAAATATATAATCCGAGACAAAATGTGGGGGCGCTACGTTAGGATTATGTCGTCAACTTTAGTAAATTGTATAGATATAAATAGTTTATATACGTGTGTTAAACGTGTATTTTTTAATAAAGTTTAGAATTTTATTGTATATTAATTATATTGATAAAATATAAATTACTAATTTAATAGGTCAACGACTCACGTAACAGTAGGTCTCAACGGCCCACAAATCAATAAGTAGGTCACAACGACCCACACAAAATATTAATTCGATATGAATAAATATTATACTTGATTCTCACCAAAAGACCTATAAATTATGACTTCGTTAATCTTTAAATGTCTATTTATACAAGTTCTAAAGTGTCATTTTTTCTTGATAATTGATGTGGGATATCAAAATTCATATTTTAAAAAATAATTATGGTTTAATAAAAAATATATATTGGCTTAATTTGTGATTTAATAAAAGATTTAATTTGAGAAAAAACGTGGGGCGCCACGTCAACATTATGTTGCCTACTTTAGTAAAGTATATAAATCTAAATAGTTTATATACGTGTCATACACATATATCTGTTAATAAAATTTTTGAAGTTATTGTATATTTTTTATATTGATAAAATATTAATTACGAATTTAATAGATCAATGACCCACCTAATAGTAGGTCACAACGACCCACAAATTAATAGGTTACAAATGACACAAATATTAATCCAATAGGAAAAATATTATACCCGATTCTCACCAAAAGGCTTAAAAATGTATAATTTGTTTAATCTTCAAACCTTTCATGTTTATTTATACAACTTCTCAAAATATCATTTTTCCCTAATAATCGATATGAAATAACAAAATCCATATTTTACAAAATAATTATAATTTACTAAAAAATACATTTATCGGCTTAATTTTTAAACTAACTAATTAAATAGTGTTTTAAACTAACTAATTAGATATTGTTTTATTGTTTGGATTCGTTTTTAAACTAACTAATTTCAAAATTATTTTAAACTAACTAATTAGATATTGTTTTATTAGATTTAGCCTTAAATTTAATTTTAGAACTTGCTTTAGTAATAAAATATTAATTAACTTAAATCCGTGCTTTAGTAAAAAATTTAATTCGAGAAAAGAAGTCCGAGGACGCCACGTCAGCGTTAGTGTAGTTTATTTTAGGAAAATATATAGAAGATTATTTTAACCTGAAAATTTTTGCTAGCTTATCCTTCAAGATTTTAGCGTCATTGTTGTAACGTCCCGTTTATTTGGGTGCGTTTCGACCTTGTATTTCTCTTTTCTGTCAATTCGATCGTAGCACGAGATTCCTTTTATTTAAAAAAAAAATATTTTGCGACATAAATTATCTTTCCGGGTATTTTATTGTTTGGGAAACATATACGTATTTCCGTATTTTATTTTGTTTTTCGAAAGTCGGAACTTTTCCGACCCGAAAATTTCCGTTCCGAACCGTGTTTTAATCGGGTTTTACTTTTATTCTTTTTGTCTCTTTTCTTTGTATTTTCCTATTCATTCCCCATCTTGTTGCTTCTCTCTCCTCAGGCGGCTGGCTGGTGACCCCTCAATCCCGGGACCAGACCCCTCGTTCCCCGCGCTGCAGACCTACCTTGTTGTAACACCCCGAATCCGCGGGACTCGGAGTGCCACATTGGGCTAGGATCTCACAATGGATCCTGACCCTAGCCTGACAACAAGTTCACTGGACCTTACAACATGGCACTGACAGATATAAAACAAATACATAAAACAGTAAAAATTGTACGACCCAAAGTAAACAACAACATAGCCGAGTATATAAAACGACATCCTCACATAGGAGGTACAAAAGATCATCCTCACGTAGGAGGGGAAACACAACAACCCCAAACCAACCACCTACTGTACGAGAGTCCTCGGCCTGTCACCCTGCTAGATCACCCAGTAGCGCCTAACCTGTAAACATCTACAACACGGTATGAAACCGTTAGCTAACCATACATATATGAGGTAATGCATAAGCACAAGCACAATCATGAAAGATAAACACATCAGCATGCTATCACACATTTACCCATTTATTATCTTTATATGATAACCATTCACTCAAAAACCGTATATATATATATATATAGATAGATGAAAGTATGTGACACGAGGACCGATACATCCCCGCCTCTGAGTACAATGTCCAGCTGTACGAGTATCGGTCACACAATCCGTGTACCCTATGGGAGTGGATTGCGCCCTTCCTGTAAACCAGTCTGGCCCGACATCAGAGAACCTCCCAGACTCCACGGCGGGATGAAAGGGAAAGGTTATCACAGCCACGCAGTGGGGCAGTCAATAGAACATAGGTCGATAAAAACGACAACTCATGCTATCATAGCAAACATATAAAGCACATATCACTCATGCAAACACCCAATATAGGGATGGTAGCTAAGTAAGTCCTACGGACTTACCTCAACCTCGTGCAATCATAACCACGATCAACCTCCAATCCTGAGAGGGACACTGCCTAATAACAAGACATAGAGAGATATCAATACTCCTATCAATCAAAAAGGTCACATCTAGACCCAAGAGATCCATAAGGATCATAATCAATCTATAAGCCTCACAACCAACTAAACCTCAATATTTCAACATAACTCACAATTCCTCAAATCTCAAGGTAGTATCTAATCAACATTCCTCAATCTCAATTTTAATCCTAATTTAATTAATTAACCTTTAATTAATTAATTAGATTTCGCCAGAATAACGTTTTGCCCGCAGGCAATTTCTAAACCCCCTGTCATCAGATTTCAACAAACAAACTATCCATAATCACCAGAATAATATAACGAGCATAATGGAAATTCCAATTATCCATTTTAACCAACTCAAGGTCAATTTATACTAACCCGCAATACGGAAAACGAATAAATTCATAACTTATTCGTTACTAACCCGATATACGAACCGGAAGAAGATCCAGACTCCTAGCGATACGGGGAGTAAGAGCACGGTATGAAACCTTATATTTGATAACTTGCGGTGGTCCGTCGGCGTTCCGATAGCGGTAAACGGAAGCTTTACCAAAAAGCTATCAATCGGGAAATAGCTTGGCACCACGTTGAAAAGAGCAAGATAAGGGACTCGTTGATACAAACGGATCTGAAAATGGATCGAAGCCGAATGATCTATGTGTGGTTGAAGTTTGATCGGTCCGTGTTTACTCTCGTTCGGCAATCTTTTTGAGCTGCAAATGTGCAATTGAATTGAAGAAGAAGATACCCAGCCGCCTTTTGTGACTTTCAATATTCAAAAGTAAACCTACAGAGAAAGGTAACCTCTGCATGCAACCCATCTCATTTATATATATGACTTATTCATATAATATAAATGAATTGTAAAAAGAACAGCAATTAGCCGCCTTTCCTCATCTGAATCTTATATATATATATATATATATTCGTCCAAAACCTTTAATTAGAACGCGGTTATATTTTCCGATCTTCAAATTTTATCAAATTGGAACAGAAATTCCGGAATATTATCGGGATAAATATTCCATAACTATCTCGTAAAAAGGGCATTCCTAAGCCACATTTCTTAACCGCTAAGAATCGGAATAGCGACTCTTTTGGCCGTTTTGCCTCTCCATGTTATTTCATATCTAAGACATATCCGATGTCCTGATCATTTCTCTCAACTGCATTTTTATTAATTGGAGCTCCCAAATGCTCCAAATAACACCGGAGGGTAAAAATAATTACCCGGGGGAAAAAGTAAAAATTTCTCCAAACGTCCAAAATTACGCGAGGAACATAACGGTGGGACTTATACTCATCACTTGGGAAATCTTCGCAAGTTATATGTCAATTACTATCAACGATTAAGTTAATCAACATTAATTAGAATTCGAAAATCCTAGCTATTACACTTGTGACCCCTCGCATCCCTCAGCCGGGTCTAACCCAGCAGCTCCTCCCCTCCCTTCTCTCTCACTCCCTCTGTGTCTCTCTCCCTCTCTCAGCCCTATCTACTCGTCTCTTCCCCCTCTACATACTCCAACCTCGCTGGATTCCTACAACTGACACCTCCTGTGTCACCAGAGGAGATCCGATCGCCGCCCACCTGCAACTACCGATGCTTTATGCCTCTCCGTTCCTTACCGCCGCCCTCCTTCTCTGGGTGTCCTCTGTCGAACCCAGGAATTGGAAACCTCAGCGCCATCTTTCCCCGCCTCATCCCACCTACACGAGCCTTGCTGGAGGCCTAGGGACACCACCCTTCCTCCTTCTGTCGATTCATAATCCCATCTCGACGCTAGAGAGCTCGCTCCTGTGGCCGGCGGAAGAGCCTTCTCCTTTTCTTCTGTGTTACCTGCGCAACCTTCCCTAGTGAGCCCCGCCGGACTGCGCCACTAGCCCGAGCAGAGAAGCTCGGAGTTAGCCTCTCCTCTCTTGCTCTTCTGTTGCCGCCAGTAACTACCGGACTTGGGCCCTTGCTTGCCAAGCCGAAGTGAAGCCCACCGGAGCCCTTGCAGCGCCGCCAAGGATGGCGTTCTTCCTCAGATCTCCCTTGGCCGCCTCCTCCCGTGTTCTCTCACCGCCGTACGATCTGTCGGGTTTCAAAAGAGGGCCTCTTGCCCTAATTTGATTGGCCCCACCCATTTTCTATGTAATTACAGATTTTACCCACTGTTTTACATTTACATATTTGGCCCAAAATTTTGGAATCTTGCAATATTACACCTGTTGGAGTAAATTACAGGAAATAGCCCAAAGATTTATTTACAATTTATGACACAAGTTTCTAGCATTTCATAAATTGCCCTTAACAATGTTTCTATGGGTTTTAAATTTGGGATTTACTTGAACTATATTCTTATTTATATATACCATATATATTATGATCATGTTGGATTAATTCCGGGTTATGACTCAAAGATTAAATTACGAGATTTTTACGTTGGCTTTGAAAACGAGTTTTACCTTGGGTTTATGATGTTATACAATTTGCCCGGAATATATATTTACGGTTTTAACTTGGGTTTTAAAAGTGGAGTTTTCCTTAGATTTATATATGTAAATTACTCCGTTCAAATTTAGCGTATAACCTAAATTTGTATAGTTTTGGTGCTAGGTTCGGAAGCGCCCCGATAAAGGTTTAACGAGTCCAAGTCAACATCCGTTGAACGAATTCCGTCTTTTGACGTTGTGTGAGTATTCTTTCCCCTCGATCTAGTTATGTTAAGTTTTAGTATCATCTTAGGATGGATCTAGCATAACTTAGTGAGAATGCCAAGTAGTGGTTTTGAACCTTAGGTGAGTTTCGAGGATTTGATATTGTTTGATGGATTGATATTGATTCTAAGCTTGAGGTGGTATTGCGGTCTTGTGAGGTTGTTTATGGCTTTAAGTTATATGGTAGATCTTGTGAGCGTTCTGAGGCTTGAGGTTGTGGTTTTATGGTTGTTGAGATTATGGGCTAGGATATGCTTATCCTAGCATGATGTTGTTACCGTTGAGTTGGTTTGGGCTAGACATGTTTATCCTAGTATGCGTTGTGGGTTATGATCTTGCGAGATCATAGGGTCTAGAAGTCTAAGGACTTCTAGCTTGTGTTGAGTGTGATGTGAGCATGAGAGATTCTAGGATGCGGTCCTAGAATGTGAGTCAAATGATCTCGCGTAGATCATTTGTGTAGAAGTCTTAGACTTCTTGAGTTTAGCGAGTTGTTGATATAGTTATCTTCTTGTGAGCAGGTTGTGGACCCCTTCGCAAGGGAAGCGAGAGTGTTGTGAGTTGAGTGTGGCGATAAGGTAAGTCTCCGGACTTACTTAGCTCATATTCCTTGTATTAGCATTGATGTGTGTTTGGTGGTGTGTGTTTATTGTTTATTGTTTATAACAACTAAACCGGAATTAGGATTACCGACCTCTATATTATTTTGGCCCAAGTGTATGATAATGGGCGGTGACAACTTGCCTGGCTCCCGCGAGAGCTAGGAGGTTCTCGGCGACTATCCCGTGCTGGTAGACGGTCAGATGCATCAGTACCATTCCATGCCGGTAAGTAGGGACCGAGGCGAGTTTCGGTGACTCTCGTGTCACAACCTAAGTTGAATTAGAACGGGATATGACTTAATAATAATAAGATAATAAACCGGACTTGTGTGCTTTGGAGTGTATTGAGTGTTTATGATGATTGACTTGTGTTTGTGCCTTTCACCTTGATTCTAATGCATCGAATTTTATCTAACGGTTTTATACCGATTGTTGTAGATTGTCTTGCAGGTTAGGAATGCGGTCGAGAGACCCGGAAGAGTGGGCAGCCGGGGTTCCGTACATTTTAGGAGGGGTTTGGTTGGAGTTGGTTTTTAGTATTGTTTCTTGTATATTGTTATGTTTTTGATATTCGAGTCTTTGGAGTTGAGAACTCGGCTGAAGTTGTCTTTTATTTGTTTTTGGGATCATATCATTTGCATAAAAATGTATTTCGGTTTTGCCTATATTTGTGTCTTGTTGTAAGATCCGGTGAAATTGTTGTCAGGCTAAGGGTCGGGAGCCATTGTGAGGTCCCAACCCGTAGCATCCCGAGTCCCGCGGATTTGGGGTGTTACAAAAGTGGTATCAGAGCCCTAGGTTGACAACAATGGCACTCGCAATCTTCTAAAGGCCGAATAAGGGATAAACAGAACCCCACTGGTTCTGAGTTTTCGTTTTCAAAATCAGATGCATGAGTCAGGGTAGAATGTACGGACCACCACTCCTTCCGTAGATCTCGACAGTTTAGTTTATTGGACTTGGTATATATATAGATATGTGTATATATGTGAATATGTATATTATACGTAGATTGTAGTTATGCATGATGGAGTTGATAGGTATCCTTGTGGATTGTACCCATGTATGATGGAGTTGTTATGTATAGTAGTGGCATGGCTTTATATTGATATATGCTTATATATGTTGTATGATAGGATCTTATTAGCTTTTGAACCTTGTATTGTTGTAATGTATTTTATGGATTTGGCATATTAGTAGTGATATGGACATAGGACTAATATACGTATTCTTATTATATAGTAGTATATGGAGATGTAGGACCTTATAGAAAAGATGATAGTAAGATATCATCACCTTTAGGATGATATTGTTGGCATAGGATAACGTATATACGAGGAGGAATAAGATCAAGTATCGAGTTTGAGCATTAAGATCGGACGAATACCTTGGAGTTTCTCGTACTCTTTTAAGAGGATGTCGAAGAGGAGGATTAGAGATGACGTAAACAAAGGACAAACAAGTAAAAGAAAACTCGAGACAACTTAAAGGAAATCAAGATAGAGACCATACAAGAAAAAGGAGTAACGTTAATGTGTGGAAGTGGTTCCAAAGAAGCCATGATCGAACGATGACGAAACCAATGAAGATGACGAACTTAATTTCTTCAAGAAGACGCGTGGACAATTAACGATGCAAATTGAGGAGGAGAGGGGTACATTCTAACAAGTTTAAAAGTGACGTTCCATTAAGATGCAAAGCTTTCCTTAGACGCTTCTAAGCATTGGAGTTAAGATGAGAGAAGTGAACGAAACATGTGTGAAGGATTTAAAATACCGTAGGTTAAACTTGCAAGGTACTAAGAAGTGAAGAGTAAAAAAAAAATAATAATAATAAAAATAAAAATAAATAAATAAATAAATAAATAAATACGAGGGTTACGAGGAGGACTACATGGAGAAAGTTCACATAGCAGAGTTAACTTGTGGAGTCAATTGTTTTTTGTCATTGAGATGAGACTGAGCAACGCTAAGAAGGAGGAAGTGTGTGAGGAGGATGATCTTCGGAAGATGAAAGATGAAACAAGGAGCTTAGATCGAAAGACTTAAAGTTACTGACCTAGAAGAATATGAGTTAATGCTAATTAATGTCAGAAAATTTGAGAAGTACTTTTGCAAAACATTATGAAGAATGGTTAAACCCATGAAGATGGGTCATAAGACACGAAAGAGTCGGGAATGTATAGTTATCTTGCAGAAGCGGAAGGAAGAGAGGAGCGTTGAAAAAGCTAACGGAGTTTGAAGAAGAGTAAAACGAGCTAGTGAAGTTTAAGACAGAGTACCCCGAGAGGGTATCCTTCAGGAGTATGGTAAAATGGAAGTGTAGTAGAATAATAAGTCGTTGACTTTGGAGAAGGTCAGATACAAGTTAATCGGTGACAACTGAGAACGCACAGGTGCGGGTTGTCTATTGGTGAGTGTAGAAGGGGATGAGTAAACAAGATTATGGGCATACATAGGAATTTTGATGACCTTATGTGACCTTTGTAGGTCACAAAATTAGCATATGGGAGAACGACACGAATTAGAGGTTTTAAAGTTTGACCGTGGTAAAGGGGAAGTAGTGAATCAAGAAGAAGGTAAGGTGTCATGAAGATGGTACGTAAACGGGAGTATATAGAGGATGTAGGGTATGAAATGGATGATATGCTACCGCAAGCAAGAGATAAGTCAAGTTTCTAGACTCACACGGAAGAGACATGTTGGCTATGGCGAGAAAGAGAGGACCTAGATTAGGGCAACGCGGCAAGCTTAGAGTTATGATGTTAGTGCTTGGTGGAGTAATGAGTGGATCTTTCAGTGATCGTGGTTGGGAAATTTCGCCTGAAGGCGTACTTGTACGGTTATGAAGTTGTTCTTGGAATACCGAGAGATGCATAAGGTGACCAACGACAATACGAGAAGACTGAGGTTTTGAAGTTTGATATCGATATGGAATGTATAAGGAGTACATGAAAGATTATGGTTAGAGCCTCTACGGTCGGTTTGACATTACATAAGGAAATGAAGTAAAAAAAATTTTATAACTACTTGAAGAAAGGATGTCTATGGTGAAAGCTTACGTAGAATACGAAGAGCTCCTCCAATATGTCGGATGTTGTGGAAAGTGAAGAAGATAAGGTCAATTGTTGTAAAACACGGTTAAGTCCTACAGATTGGACCCTTATGGTTGCACATAAGTGAGAAATCTTAGCCGATTTTTTTTTAGAATCATGTCATCAAAGAGGAAAAATGAGATTAAGTTAAAGGAATACTTAAATAAGGTTCCGAGAGTCAGGAGACTCGAGCAAGTCTCTCGAGGTCAGGAGATAAAGAATCATTAAAAGAAGACGGTCAACATTATAGCTAAAGATGGAACAATGTATGTGTCTAAAGGACGCTACCCCAACAAATCGAGGTAGATCATTAGTACTATGACCACTTGTCAAGTGTTGGGACCAGGTTGTGTCGGTCATTGCGAAATGAGATGGGTAGAGAAAAGATGGAGCCCGAGATAGAACGGATTCGAATGCGGCAGTAGGTGAGTTTTACTATTAAGCTTGATTTGAAGTTGTTGTTGAAAGTATATATTGAATTATTGATTTGAAGTTGTTATGGAGAACACCAGTTTGTGAAAAGAAAGACGGTTATCTCCGTTTGTGCATCGATTACCGTGAGCTGAACAAGATAACAATGAAGAACGAGCATCCTTTACAATAAATAGATGATCTACTCGATCAGTTGCAATGGTCGGTAGTCTCTTCTAAAATTGATTTAAGGTCTAAATGTTACCAATTGAGAATTTGAGACTGGATATTGCAAATACGGCATTCTGGACAAACCGAAGGATGTGACAGAAGCTACAAGTTTTCTTGGACGTGTTGGTCATTACCGGATTTGTGGAGAGGTTTTCCAAAGTAACACCATCTATTGTAACCTACTCCGGATGACAATGAAGTTTGAGTGGGACGAAAATTGGCAATGGAGTTGTTGAGAGTTAAGAGGAGATTCATTGGTGCATATATTTTTACGTTGCCTCGAGGTATGATGGGTTTGACATGTACAAGTTATTCTTCAAGACAAGGTCTTGATTGAGTATTGAGGAACGATGTAAAAATTATAGCATACGTGTCTCGTTAGTAAAAGCAGTGTAAAGCAAAGTATTTCCTTCATTACTTAGAACTTACAACTATATTGAGAAGATGTAATAACAAAGTTGGGTTTAGCAGGGTCAATTAAGAAGTTTGACCTTCTGTGTTAGAGGCAATCAAGAGAATCATCATGAAAATGTTGCATTAAGAAAGACCTGAGAAGGAAGTTCGGTTTCCGATATAGCGGACCTCTTTGAGATCTCAGCACGAGATGGGAAAGTGGTTTACGGTTGGTATGGCCACTGAGAGTAGAGGGTGATCTCTCGGTGTTTCATGTGTGTCAGTCAAAAGAGTACGTACATCACTCGAGACACGTAGTCCGTTGTGATGATCTAGTCGAGACGAGGAGCCAATAAGGCTAACTAGAAGACATAGGATAGTATCTTTGGTCGAGTTTTACGCAGGTTTAGCGACATCTATAGGACCGTCTGGTTAGTCCCGAGATCTTTCTTTGGTTGTGCTTATGTGATTTGTGACGTGAATTTTCTTTGTGTGTGTATCTTGCGGGGTCTTGATGTGTTTATGCGAGTAGACTTTAGATTAGAGGGCCGTAGTTGCCACGTTATAGTGTTCCGAGTGGTTAGCGAGACGTGAGTGTTCGAGAGTTCGGGTTTAGCAAGTTTCGGGACGAAACTTGTTTGTAGGGGGACCTGATGTAACGCCCCGTTTATTTGGGTGCGTTTCGACCTTGTATTTCTCTCTTCTGTCAATTTGATCGTAGCACGAGATTCCTTTTATTTAAAAAAAAAAATATTTTGCGACATAAATTATCTTTCCGGGTATTTTATTGTTTGGGAAACATATACGTATTTCCGTATTTTATTTTGTTTTTCGAAAGTCGGAATTTTTCCGACCCGGAAATTTCCGTTCCGAACCGTGTTTTAATCGGGTTTTACTTTTACTCTTTTTGTCTCTTTTCTTTGTATTTTCCTATTCATTCCCCATCTTGTTGCTTCTCTCTCCTCAGGCGGCTGGCTGGTGACCCCTCAATCCCGGGACCAGACCCCTCGTTCCCCGCGCTGCAGACCTACCTTGTGACCCCTCGCATCCCTCAGCCGGGTCTAACCCAGCAGCTCCTCCCCTCCCTTCTCTCTCACTCCCTCTGTGTCTCTCTCCCTCTCTCAGCCCTATCTACTCGTCTCTTCCCCCTCTACATACTCTAACCTCGCCGGATTCCTGCAACTGACACCTCCTGTGTCACCAGAGGAGATCCGATCGCCACCCACCTGCAACTACCGATGCTTTATGCCTCTCCGTTCCTTACCGCCGCCCTCCTTCTCTGGGTGTCCTCTGTCGAACCCAGGAATTGGAAACCTCAGCGCCATCTTTCCTCGCCTCATCCCACCTACACGAGCCTTGCCGGAGGCCTAGGGACACCACCCTTCCTCCTTCTGTCGATTCATAATCCCATCTCGACGCTAGAGAGCTCGCTCCTGTGGCCGGCGGAAGAGCCTTCTCCTTTTCTTCTGTGTTACCTGCGCAACCTGCCCTAGTGAGCCCCGCCGGACTGCGCCACTAGCTCGAGCAGAGAAGCTCAGAGTTAGCCTCTCCTCTCTTGCTATTCTGTTGCCACCAGTAACTACCGGACTTGGGCCCTTGCTTGCCAAGCCGAAGTGAAGCCCACCGGAGCCCTTGCAGCGCCGCCAAGGATGGCGTTCTTCCTCAGATCTCCCTTGGCCGCCTCCTCCCGTGTTCTCTCACCGCCGTACGATCTGTCGGGTTTCAAAAGAGGGCCTCTTGCCCTAATTTGATTGGCCCCACCCATTTTCTATGTAATTACAGATTTTACCCACTGTTTTACATTTACATATTTGGCCCAAAATTTTGGAATCTTGCAATATTACACCTGCTGGAGTAAATTACAGGAAATAGCCCAAAGATTTATTTACAATTTATGACACAAGTTTCTAGCATTTCATAAATTGCCCTTAACAATGTTTCTATGGGTTTTAAATTTGGGATTTACTTGAACTATATTCTTATTTATATATACCATATATATTATGATCATGTTGGATTAATTCCGGGTTATGACTCAAAGATTAAATTACGAGATTTTTACGTTGGCTTTGAAAACGAGTTTTACCTTGGGTTTATGATGTTATACAATTTGCCCGGAATATATATTTACGGTTTTAACTTGGGTTTTAAAAGTGGAGTTTTCCTTAGATTTATATATGTAAATTACTCCGTTCAAATTTAGCGTATAACCTAAATTTGTATAGTTTTGGTGCTAGGTTCGGAAGCGCCCCGATAAAGGTTTAACGAGTCCAAGTCAACATCCGTTGAACGACTTCCGTCTTTTGACGTTGTGTGAGTATTCTTTCCCCTCGATCTAGTTATGTTAAGTTTTAGTATCATCTTAGGATGGATCTAGCATAACTTAGTGAGAATGCCAAGTAGTGGTTTTGAACCTTAGGTGAGTTTCGAGGATTTGATATTGTTTGATGGATTGATATTGATTCTAAGCTTGAGGTGGTATTGCGGTCTTGTGAGGTTTTTTATGGCTTTAAGTTATATGGTAGATCTTGTGAGCGTTCTGAGGCTTGAGGTTGTGGTTTTATGGTTGTTGAGATTATGGGCTAGGATATGCTTATCCTAGCATGATGTTGTTACCGTTGAGTTGGTTTGGGCTAGACATGTTTATCCTAGTATGCGTTGTGGGTTATGATCTTGCGAGATCATAGAGTCTAGAAGTCTAAGGACTTCTAGCTTGTGTTGAGTGTGATGTGAGCATGAGAGATTCTAGGATGCGGTCCTAGAATGTGAGTCAAATGATCTCGCGTAGATCATTTGTGTAGAAGTCTTAGACTTCTTGAGTTTAGCGAGTTGTTGATATAGTTATCTTCTTGTGAGCAGGTTGTGGACCCCTTCGCAAGGGAAGCGAGAGTGTTGTGAGTTGAGTGTGGCGATAAGGTAAGTCTCCGGACTTACTTAGCTCATATTCCTTGTATTAGCATTGATGTGTGTTTGGTGGTGTGTGTTTATTGTTTATTGTTTATAACAACTAAACCGGAATTAGGATTACCGACCTCTATATTATTTTGGCCCAAGTGTATGATAACAGGCGGTGACAACTTGCCTGGCTCCCGCGAGAGCTAGGAGGTTCTCGGCGACTATCCCGTGCTGGTAGACGGTCAGATGCATCAGTACCATTCCATGCCGGTAAGTAGGGACCGAGGCGAGTTTCGGTGACTCTCGTGTCACAACCTAAGTTGAATTAGAACGGGATATGACTTAATAATAATAAGATAATAAACCGGACTTGTGTGCTTTGGAGTGTATTGAGTGTTTATGATGATTGACTTGTGTTTGTGCCTTTCACCTTGATTCTAATGCATCGAATTTTAGCTAACGATTTTATACCGATTGTTGTAGATTGTCTTGCAGGTTAGGAATGCGGTCGAGAGACCCGGAAGAGTGGGCAGCCGGGGTTCCGTACATTTTAGGAGGGGTTTGGTTGGAGTTGTTTTTTAGTATTGTTTCTTGTATATTGTTATGTTTTTGATATTCGAGTCTTTGGAGTTGAGAACTCGCCTGAAGTTGTCTTTTATTTGTTTTTGGGATCATATCATTTGCATAAAAATGTATTTCGGTTTTGCCTTTATTTGTGTCTTGTTGTAAGATCCGGTGAAATTGTTGTCAGGCTAAGGGTCGGGAGCCATTGTGAGGTCCCAACCCGTAGCATCCCGAGTCCCGCGGATTTGGGGTGTTACAATTGTAACTTGTAGTGAGTTGATATTTACTTGTAGCAAGCAGATGCATAAGACCTTTTAAAATGTCATTGATGAAGCTTGCTTGCACGACCTTGGAACGGATTCTTATCATCCGTCCAGATATCATTTGTAAATATGTACCAATTAAACCCATTTAAAAATCTCCTATCAAACACCCGAATATTATTTATTTTATATCAAATAATTCCTATTAATTCTCATATAAAATTTAATCTCTTTCAAGTCCCACTCTAAGGGGGTATTTGGTAGGAGATGGAGGTTATTTTGAAGATTAGTCTAGATGGAATTTAAAAGGAGTTAAATTTTGTATGAGATTTATTAGGGATTATTTGATATAAAATAATCTACCGTAGGTTGTTTGGTAGGAGATTTTTAATGGATTTAATTAATACATATTTACAAATTTACCCTTATTTTAACCTTAAATGCTTTTGCAGGGTTCTTCAGACGTCTGTTATTATCGTTGCTCTTGAGTCGCGGCATTCAACGTCAACAGCGCCTGCCTTCATCGACGACTGTCTTTCTTCTGTGCGTGCTTCTATTTACAAAGGTACGTACACACAATAGACCTTCCTTCTATGCGTGCTTCTGTAACTATTTTTCTCGTTATTCTTCGTCTTCTTCGTATTCTATGCGCGCACTGCTTTTTCATTTGTTTTCTCGTTTTTTTCCTGCTATGTGTACTGCTTCTGCTTCCACATCTGCTATTATTACCCTTTTAAGTCATGCTGTGTTGGAAGTGTTGAATGTATGGGCTATTTTACAGACTGTAATTGTAATATTTAGTTTCTGTTTCAGTTAATGTTTTGTCTACTTTGCTGAGTTTTATAAGGAGTCATTAGCTGTTGAAATTGTGTAAATCCTCATCAAATACATGAACAAATTCAGAAATCAAATACAAGGCTCTAAAGCTATTAGTAATAGGTGTCCTGTTATCATCATATTTGCATAAAACCACAATCATAAGAAAAACTGAATGTATACGGGTTATCAAAACCTTTCTATAATATAACAACAACTTACTGCGTAGTTAAAGTAATCATTTTTGGATGGGAAAAAGGGATATATTGTGGGCGGTTGAACATAGAATTATAGAGAGTTTAGGTATATATATATATATATATATAGTAGTTTATGAAAAGTGGACTAAATACAAGGCTGTTTTATTTAATTTATCCTTAAATTTCTTGGATTTAAGTATTTGTAGTTAGCCCCACCATGATCGGTATGTACACAACCGACTTTGATACTCTTTGAACAAACCTATTTGATAGTTCTCCACACCAATTTCAACAGTAAACTCCTTGTGCTGTTATAACCTTTTTCCATAAAGGAATTTGATAGTTCCATGATATGCCTTTCTAGTGCTAGCTTTCTGATTTCAACATATTGTTAATAAATTATGGTATGCTTCTACTTGAATGCATCAATATCGTTATGTGATATATGTGTGAACCGGCTATTTATTTGTGTTGCTATGGTCTTGCATATTCATATGAGAAGGTAGGCCATGAATGACTTGAATGAAAGACCGATACAACAACCCAAGGAAAAATTGTTCATATGGAATGATGTCCTAACAAGAATATTCCTGGAGATGTTGTGTGAGTTTCAGCGGATAAATGACAAAAAAATGGATTTAGCTGGGTATCTTTAACCGAAGAATTTGAGCAAAAAACATCAAAAAAGTGTAAGAAAGAGACGTTGAAGAACAAGTATGCAACTTTAAGGGGTGTGTGAAAACTCTGGCTTAAATTAAGGAATGGAGAAGCCGGTTTGGGATGGGACTACGAAAAGAATTGCATTGCAGAAACTGCGGAATGGTGGGAGACAAAGTTGAAAGTTAGTGAGCATTATAAACAATGTAATTTACGGTATAATATCGTTTTTCATGTATATCTAATGTTTTGTTATATATGCAGGAGAACTATGAGTATCGAGTTTTCAAAAAAACATGGTCTGCATCTAGAGGTTGAGAATATGATGGAATTTCTGTTTGAGGGACGGTGGCAACTGGATCCTATTGTGTTACTCCCTCAATGGATCCTCCACCAACAAACATGCCCAACACTTGCACTGGATTAGATGTAGATGGTGTTGGTGGGGTTGATTGGGACGATTTTAACATCGTGACTGATCTTACTAATGATCAACAAATGAATTTTGAGGAAGATCATCTACCATCTCCTCCGCCTATTCCTTCTCGTAGTAAGGGGAAAAAAATTATGGCATAAGTTCTCAAGGAGTGAAGAAATGTAATGTTAAGAGAAGTGTTGGTTCTACAAAATACGAGGAGCATTTATCGTTATCTATGGAAGTTAGTAGGAAAATGATATCATTATGTGACACAGAGGAGAGACTCATTGCCAGTTCATCTATTCCACATGCCCATCCTATTCCACCTATTCCAATAATTCCACCACGAGATGAATCAGATGGCTTGATGGATTTACTAGGTACAATGGCATCAGAAGGGTTATTGGAAACGGGTTCATCTGTTTGGTGTTTTGCTATCTCAGTACTTATGAAAGCTGAAGCTCGTAAGATGTTCATGAAAATTCCTGGAAATGAGGCAAGATTAAGGTGGCTAGAGTGGGAATACAAGAAAGAGAGCAAGAATGGAACCTTACCTGATGAGTGATTGATGTGTGACTATGCAATTTATTTTATTTACCATGACTGAAGATGCTTGTTTGCTTTCATTTGCATTTTAGTTGGCTTTCAAATTATTTGTTTATTCGTGTTGTCAAGGATGTTTGTCACGTGGTTACTTAATTTAATGTCTTATTGTTATTTTTTTTATTCAGTTTCATCTTTCATCTACATAATATGTCTAGTCGGCGTTCACGCCGTTCCCATCTTCTTCGTTTAATGCAACACATTGTACAAAGGGGGAATGAGTTGATTGCAAGACATTACTACATGCATGTACACAAAATGCGTGTATTTGACACGTCCTTCAATGGCTCTCGGTGGATGAATGATGTTCTTAACTCTAGTACGGAGACAAGATGTGTGAATGCATTTTGAATGGAAAAGAAGGTGTTCAATGATCTATGTAACGTCTTAGTGAAAAAGTATGGTTTATGTGGATCTCCAAAGATGCGGCCGGTGGAGAAGGTCGGGATATTCGTTTATACAATGGCTCAAGGACTTATTTACTGTACAGTTGCAAAGAGGTTCCAACAATCAACATCAACTATTTCATCCACCATGCACGAGGTGCTTGAAGCCATAGTGGGTCGTCAAAAAGGATTTCGGGGAATGGCAAGAGATATCATTAAACCAAGAGACCCATTGTTTACAGAAGTGCCAAGTCACATTCAAAACGACACTCGGTATTCTCAATATTTTAAGGGTGCAATTGGGTGTATAGACGGAATGCATATAAATGCTTGTATACCAAAGCCTGACCAAATACCTTATCGAGGACGCAAAGGGATTTGTACATTCAACGTTATGGCGGTATGTGACTTTGACATGTTATTCACCTTTGTGACAGCTGGTTGGGAGGGATCTGCTCATGATGCAAAGGTCTTCGAACAAGCTGTCAATACTCCATCTATGGCTTTCCCACATCCACCACTAGGTACAACTTCATACTAGTAGGAAAACTATTTTTATTCCATTTTAAAAGTAGCTTACATTGTAACCATGTCTTTAGGGCGGTACTACTTAGTTGACAAGGGTTACCCGGATAAGCAAGGTTACATGATTCCATATCCAAAAATCAGTTACCATCAATCGCAATTTGAGAATGTTCCCCCGGGTAATGCAAAAGAGGCATTCAACAAGCGACACTCTTCCTTATGTAGTTGTATCGACAGGTCGTTTGGAGTTTTGAAGGCTTGTTGGAAGATCCTAAGAGTAATGCCAAGTTATGCAATAGATACACATGTTGACATTATCTTGGCATGTTTTGCACTGCATAATTTCGTAAGGAAATCACGTATGACTACGGATCCAAGAGATGATGATTTGTTTATGGGAATGGATGGTGAACCTCACTTGGAAGAAGATAGTGAAGCTGATGACGTAGATGACAGTGAAATATCTCCAGATTCCGATGATGAAAGAGGTGACACCACCGAAGATATTGTTGCCATGTTGTGGGCTGCAAATTGATATCTTTTATTAGTTTTATTTGACAATCATCATTTTTATGTCATGGTGAACTATTAGTCTTTATTTTACGCTGGTTACACGTATCCAAATTCCATTTTAATTTCATATTTTGTGGTAAATTTTTATACTATTTGCTTTTTGTCAATGAGATTATTACTAGTGAGAATAATCAAAAATATATAATTGGGTGCATTCCATTTGAAGCTAGATAATAACATTGTTATAATGATTACAAGAAAATGCTGTCAAAATACACAATAGATGCAATCATCAAGTCAAACTATATTGTATTTATAAACTATTTTGAGGTCGTCTATCACTGTCTTGATTTATGGTAAATAATAGATTAATAAACTGTTTTGAGGTCTTGCAACTGGGAGAGGTTGCCTGTCATTGGAGTTGTTGCGTCCTTTCATTGGAATTGTTGTCCTGATTTCTGGTGAAAACTGAATTAACAAACTGTTTTGAGGTGTTGCAGTTTGGACCTGCTGTCAGAGCTGTTGTGTCCTGTCATTGGAGTTGTTGTCCAAATAAGAGAAAAAAACAATATACCAATATGAATTATATGACACTATACCTGCTGTCAAGAGGTCTTGCAGTTGGGAGCTGCTGTAATACCCGAAAAATTTAAACTCCGTTTAATACTGGATCAAACCTGATTCCGATCCGCCAACCTAAATTCTTTTAAATAAAAGAATACGATATTAAATTCTATCATTTTATGTGACCTTGATTCACATAAAATGATAGCTTTGTAAACCGTAAATAATTTCATAAACAATTCCGTAATTAATTCCGTACGTTAACGGTTTCGGGCGAGCGACGGGTATTCTTTCAACCCATTTGTTTCATTTGTAGAACAGGCCCAATCTGGCCCAAAAAGCTTTCAGCCGGCCCACCTACTAAACATCTCTCTAAGTAAAATTAACCTAACCTAATCCTAACCTAATTAATATCCTAAACCTAATTGATGCGTGAGAACACAACCTCTCCTCTACCGCAACTGCAGCACGCCTGGAAACCGACACCAGCCTCTCCTTGCTTCTGCTCAGCCTGCGTCACCACCGGATCGACACGCCGCTAGGAGACACCATCTCGTCTTCGTCGGGAACCGAAGCGAAGTACACAACCTCCCTGCCTGGTGTTGCCGCACCCCAGCCGTCTTCAAACAACAACCTCCGGGAGCACTCGATACGTGGTTGTTGTCGTCATAGCCGACCAGACTTGCATCGCCTTCTGCACATGAAGCTGAGGCCTTCGTCTGTGCATTTCCAAGGCGCTGCACTCCCCATCGAAAGGAGACATGAGCGAGATAGGTTCGCTTCAGCCTGCTGCAGATACCGGAACATGTGCAGCCATTTGTAGCAGTTGGTATCTACCGTGTTTCAGCACCGGTCCCGCACGCTAGCCCCGACCGTCGCCGACGTCGCCGTTGCGGAAGTGACGATCCAGGACGAGTTGCGCATCTGTGGTGAGTATAGTTGGGCCAATGTACGACCAGTAGGTCCAGGACGTCCAAACCACGTACCACACACCAGAGGACATGACTATCTTCAGCCGGCTGCAACGTTTCAGGTGTGTTCCGTGCTACCTACATAAGCTCGATCGAAGATGGCATTTTTTTAGTCTTAGCATTAGGGTGGGTACTCCTGTTATGAGACTTCTATAGAGTCTTGAAGTAGAGCCTTGTGCGGTTTAGGTGGTAAGAAAGGATATGGACATGGAGGACTGAATTGAGAATTTGATTAAGGGAAGAGTACTGTCATGAAACTTAATCTTAGGAACTAAAACTAACCCAGAAATTTCAGTGTTGATAAGCTAAAACTGCTGACTTTGAACCCGTTTTTGGATAGCTTAGATCGAACATCCACCGTTGAATTTTTGATATGTTATAGACATATATATGAAGTTTACAGTATTAAAATTTGGGAGAAAGTTAACGGTCGGATTAGAACTTATATGGACTCAAAGAAGGGCAGATGAGCTGTTTTTACAGCAGGGGAAAATAGACTAAGTATGGGAAATTTTAACTTTTATACCAACTTTGAAGATTTATGGGAGAGTTATGATTTAGTATTTTTGAGAGATCTTTACTCCTATGTTTAGTATGCATATCATAGAAGATCTAGAGATTTATCTCGGAATTTAATACTTTTATCCGAGCCTCATATTTTAAGCCAAAGTCGAGCCTTAACGACTTTTTGTGTAAACTAAGATATTTGGGTAACTCTTATAAAACCTTATTAAATCCTTACCAAACTTTTCAATGAGAACTAGATCATGGACATAGGTTCTAAAAGAAAATATTAGAACTAAATGATAGACTTTGAGAATTTTCGGCACTAAGGGTAAAATGGTCTTTTACCGTAAGAGGGCTTTTTCCGTAATTCCTTCGCATGAGGTTGGACATCTGGATGTGATTTTGACCCACATGCCTTATTTGACAGGCGTTTGAGTTACCACGGGTTCGGACTCAGTTGAGATTTGAGAAAAGCGTTTTTATCAAGGTAAGTCCTTGCGACTTACTTAGCTGGTTTCTGGATATTAGTTGAGTGATAATGGTTGTGTGTGTGCAATGGGTGTTATTATTAAAATAACAACTTGTTAGGACGACCGTGGTTATTATGAGTTAAGACCCAAGTGTATGTATAACGGGCCGTGACATCACTGCCCAGCTCTGCCAGGAGACTGGGAGGTTCTCTATACCCAGACCATACAGGTACACGGTGAGATGCATCGGATCCACTCCTGATGGGTACACGGGGGCGGAGGCGAGGTTTGGGAATCCCTCGTGTCACAAAATAAGTATCATTAGAGTGAATGACTTAAATGAAGATAATAAATGGATTGTTTGAAAGCATGATGAGTGTTTATTATTTTATGTGTGTGTGTGTGCTATTATTATTCTCCTAATGTTTAGATAACTAGCTAATGGTTGTTTTGTTGTATTTTTTTAGATTTACCGCATGTTAGAACAGCAGCTGAGTGATCTGGAAGTAGTGGTCAGCCGGGTCTCCGTACTCCTTAGAGTGGTGGTTTGGGTTGTTGCTTTGTTGTTTTTCCCTTTTGTTAAGACAGTTAGTCTTTTCCGTTGTTTAAGTAGGATAGGCTGTTAGACTTTGTTGCATTCATCCTTTTTACAAATACATTTTTATAAATTTCGGTTTTCCTATTTGTGTCTTGTTGCAAGATCCTAGTAATATTGTTGTCAAACTGAGGTCGGGACCCATTGTGAGGTCCTAACTAGTAATGTCTCGAGTTCTGAGAATTCGGGACCCATTGTGAGGACCCATTGTAAGACTTGAGGTCTTAGGGATGATGTCCCCATGCCAATCATGCTGGCGCGGAAACTTCCCAGGAGGTCACCCATCCTGAAATTGCTCCCACGCGAGCACGCTTAACTCCAGAGTTATTTGTCCTCACTCTACCACTGGAAAAGAAGAATTCTTGTTGACATGGGTGGCAACCCATACTTATAATTCAATCACAAATCCCCATTCAAATGATACGGGATGCCAATTTCTACGGGATGTTACAATCTCCCCCACTTAAACTCCTGACGTCCACGTCAGGCCAAGGATCGTCCACCGAGCCGAGTGACCGCCTACTAGGGCAAGCACACTCGTAACTCAGGGTTAGCTCTGATACCATTTGTAAGACTTGAGGTCTTAGGGATGATGTCCCCATGCCAACCATGCTGGCGCGGAAACTTCCCAGGAGGTCACCCATCTTGAAATTGCTCCCACGCGAGCACGCTTAACTCCAGAGTTATTTGTCCTCACTCTACCACTGGAAAAGAAGAATTCTTGTTGACATGGGTGGCAACCCATACTTATAATTCAATCACAAATCCCCATTCAAATGATACGGGATGCTAATTTCTACGGGATGTTACAGCTGCTGTCAAGAGGTCTTGCAGTTGGGAGCTGTTGTTAAGAGTTTTAAAACTGCATAATCTGGCATAAATAGTAGTTTTTTTAGAATTACCATTGGCATGAATCCAGAATAAAGTAGAATTCCAAATTATTAAGATAAAATGGCTATACATCACCATGCAAACTCAATGAAGATGTTTACTTCCAAAAGATCAGGTGAAAAAATCTCATTCCAAATTATAACCAAACAGACATTTGTCTCTTCTGTATAAGCAAAACTTTTATACCCTACATACAAAGGGGATCTCATAGCTGAGGTATATAAACAAAGACTGTCATTCTTATTTGATGAATAGTTTCTCTTTTTCAAATACCTTCCTGTATAAAATTTCACAATTTGTTAAATGTTGTCAAATTATTAAGATAAAATGGCTATGCATTATATATAAAGATCCACTGGTTGATTTAGTAAGAGCAACTTTTCATCGCTCGAAGTATAAATTATGAGATTAAGCGATAGATTTTCTTTAGAGTTGTTAATCATAGCACCCACTAGCAAACCCCTGCTTCTGCAGCCTTCTGGATAATATCACAATGCTGAGAACAGTAATTAACAGGATATCTTAATGTCACACCAAGTAGATATCTTAACGTTATGCAACAATGGGACATAAGTTTACACAAAAAGAACATGTGTAGAAAATTGGAAAAAAAAATTGTACAATAAAAATAAGTTACACTCGAGATTAAATTACCTTTGCAGCCTCTACTATAATGTCAGGAAGCTCTGCAGCGGTCACGTCATTCAATGCAGGTGACGAGTTTGCAACAAGAACAACCTGCAAATAAAACATTCTGAGTACAAACTAAAGGCCCAATAAACGCCCCCAAAAAGTTCAAATCGCGATAAGAAAATGTCCCTTTACTTTCCAGAAATTCAATGAGCAAAGGCCCTATCCACAAGAAAAACACCCACTGTTTTTCTCTCATAAATATCACCCCTAGTGTTTAAAAAGACATACCTCAATACCACGATGAAGAAGTTCACGTGCAAGGGGAAGCATACCCAAAACAATATCAGCACCCGAGTTGTCCACAAATAGCAACGCTCTTTTTATGTGGTGGTGCTGCCTCTCTGCCTTCAGATCCAGCCATTCTCTCCTTAAACTTATCAAAAAATCGTCGACCTAATGCACAAGTTAAAAAACTAATAACGTTTCTAGAGGAATGAAATTGTAGGCAAACCCAGAAGTGACTGTAATATATTCCACATTCCTTCATATAAAAAAATGTCAGCAGAACATTTGTGTCAATTAACAGTCATCAAGTTATAAAAGAGCCTACTCTACATGGTCTCTGCAAGAAGAAAAATGCCACTTATATTAATAAGCTGCAAGGAGAAAAATACAAGTTCTTTAGGAAACGACAGTTTTTGTTTATGATGTAAGATAAATAAGCCAAAAGCATCATGATTGCAATTTCACAATCTGTTGAATGTTTGTTTCATGATGACATAGTTAGAATCTAGAACTCCCTAGTTATATTAGAGTTTGTCTATTTTAATCAAATATTTCATGCTTGGTGAATCAAAAAGCTTCAACATTGCAAAAACAATATATAAGAACTTAAACCATAATCATGAAGTTTCAATATGACTATAAGAAGATCTCATATCTACAAGAAAAGGTGTTAGGAATTAGTTAAACCCGGTTCGTGTTAGCTTCTGGTTAATGGGTCTGAGTTTAAGTGTTATGCCGGTTGGGTTTGTTGATGGGTTGGACAGGGTGCTTGTGTTCTGTTGAGGATGGGCTGAATGCAGGGCCAGTTGGGCCTAGTTGATCGAGGTCCAATGGTAAGCGCCCCAGTCCATCTCACCAGGTTGTGGAGCGGCTTGAAGCGTTGCATGGTTAAACGCTGCGTTGCTGAAGAAACACCTCGTGGCACTGAGTACTTAAGCTTCCTTCTCTGTCGATGAAACCCTAAGGCAGCCGAAACACTTTCACTGTGAGAAACCCTAGATCTGAAAGAGAGAAAGAGAGAGACACGAGTGAGAGAGAGATCCGAGCCGAGTGCTTCGTCTGAGTGATTATCTTGAGACGCTCTCTGTTGTCTAGATCTTGCTTTGCCTCAAAGCACAGATCCTTACCAGTGGTGGTTTACAGACCTCTCACCTATCTTTGTTCTTGTTATCTTGTTCTTGATCTCGTGTGTTTTTTGTGTTTTCTGTGTGCTCCTCCTGTAACCGTTATTCACTGTAACTCTACCTAGTGGATTGGGCTGGCTCTCCCCTCCTGAGATCCCGCAGAGTAGAGCTTAACTCGAACTGCGTCACCAAACTCCTTGTGTTCATTTGGTTTTGAAACACTGGATCGTTCTAGATCCAGTCGTGTTTGATTTGAGAAAGCGATAGAGTTTTATCAAATTGGTATCAGAGCAAGGTTTTCTCGTTTCTTAAAGTTGAAAATCTGGTTTTTCATAAATCGACTTTTCTTTTACTCTTCAAGTTTTTTCGTTCTCTGGAACTTCTGGTTTTTAAATTTGCTTACGCTCAAATCTATCGTTCTTTTTCTCGTTTTTTCCTTCTTCAAAACCGATTGTGAAAACTTCTGGCTTGTTTTAAAAACTCCAGGAAAGAGGATCATTCCTTCAAGCATTGTTGCTTAAGGAACCCTAGGTACAAGAGAATCGAAAGAACTCAAAAACTTACAGTGTTTTGAGGATCTTTGATCTCTTAACAAAGGACGGCAGGATCTTTAATTCCAAAAGGCTGCCTCCACCATAGACCCTAAGTACGACATCTGGGATCGTGTCTCCTTAGACACGGGACTATGTCGGAAAACACAGTGAGGATTAAGCCCTTTGATGGCACCTCTGACTTTGCCATATGGCAATTGAAGCTGAAAGCAATCCTAATCAAGGAGAAGTGCTGGACCACTGTACAAGGAAAGTTCCCTCCGGATACTTCTCCAGATAGGAAACAAGAGCTTGAGGAGCAAGCTCACTCTGAGATTTTTATACGATTAGCTGACGACGTGGCTCGTCAGGTTGTAAGTCTCACTGACCCTTCTTTACTCTGGAAAAAATTAGAAGATCTATATCTGAAAAAATCTTTGCCTAGTCGTATATCTCTGTTATGTAGATTGTTTAATTTTAGAATGAATGTCAACTTGTCTTTGCATGATAATTTAGATATTTTTCTGAAATTAACTCAAGACTTAGAAAGATGTAATGATAAGATCTCTGATGACCATTCTGCTATACTTTTATTGAATGCCCTGCCTAGTCAGTTTGACAATTTTAAAGATGTTATCCAGTTTAGTCAGGATGAAATATCTAAGGACAAAATACTGGAACAAATAATACAGAAAAATGAAAGTATGAAAGTCTTTAAAACTAGTCATAAAACTGATGACAAATCTGAGGCCCTTATGATGAAAGGAAATAAAAGAAACAAATCAAAATATAAGCAGAAATATGAACCAGAAAAGAATAAAAATACTTACTCAAACGATTCTGATAAAAAGAATAAAAAATGCTTCTACTGCAGTAAACTAGGACATTACCAGGAAGAATGTAGGAAGAAAAAGAAAGATGAATCTAGTAAAGATAAATCTACTCATTCTGCATCTCTATGTGTATCTGATTATCCTAATGAACTGCTTGTTTGCTCATCTAAACATGATTACTCTGAGTATAATATGCCTCTTAATGCATGTTTGTATCATCATGAAATACTGATGTGTGCTACCTCTTCTAATACCATGAATGATTGGATCCTTGACTCTGGATGTACTATGCATGCTACTTCTAATAAATCTGTTTTTAGTAGCATCGACCTGTATAATGCTGGAGAAGTTATGCTAGGTGATAACACTAGTTTAGCTATAAAAGGAATTGGAAATGTACCTTTATGTATGCATGATGGTGTTACTAGAGTATTACAAAATGTTAGATGGGTTCCCAAACTTAGGAGAAACTTATTATCAGAATCTGTCTTTGATAATTTGAACTGTACCATTGTTACCAAAAATGGTGTTAGAGATGTGATTAGAGATAACGTTGTACTAATTAGAAGCATTAATAAAGGAGGTCTATATCATGTTATTACCTCACCTGAAATTAATCTGTCTAAAACAACCAATCTAATGACTCTAGTCCAAACTACTATCCTGCACAGTAGACTGGGACACATGGGAAATAAGGGAATGCTTAGTTTGTACCAACAAGGTCTAATAGATAATAAACCTACTAACCTAGATATATGTGAAACCTGTATTTTAGGAAAGAAAACTAAACATAGTTTCACAACCTCTAGTTATGTAGCCAAACAACCTCTAGAGTACATCCATTCTGATCTTTGGGGACCTGCACAGGTTGACACCATAGGTGGAAGAAGATACTTTATCTCTTTTATAGATCACTTCTCTAGGAAAGTTTGGGTCTATCTTCTTAAAACTAAAGATGAAGCCTTTGAAATTTTTAAGAATTGGAAAAACCTTGTTGAAACAGAAACTAATAAAAAGATTAAATGTCTAAAAACTGATAATGGGCTTGAATTCTGTAACAAATTATTTGATGAATTTTGTAAAGAACAAGGCATTAAAAGACATTTAACCATCCCTGGAACACCTCAGCAGAATGGAACTGCTGAAAGAATGAATAGGACCTTGCTTGAAAAGGCAAGATGTATGATAGTTAGTGCTGGTCTCAAACCTTCCCTATGGGGAGAAGCTGTTACTACAGCTTCTTATCTCATTAATAGATCCCCTTCCTCAGCTATAGGATTCAAAACTCCGTATGAACTGTGGACTAATAGGAAACCTAATCTCAAATACCTTAGGCCCTTTGGATGCACGGCCTACACTCATGTGAGTGAAGGCAAGCTGCAACCAAGAGCTAAAAAGGGTATTATGTTAGGATATCCAGAGGGTGTAAAAGGTTACAAACTACTTCTTATCCAACCTGGAGGGTATAAGGTAGTTGTGTCTAGGAATGTTACCTTTAATGAAACTGATTTTCACTTTAAAAATAAACATCCCAGTGAGACTAGTGGCACTGCTGGTGAGTCTGAAGAGAATTCTAATGATGGAACCTCTTTTTACATGCCCAGTGCAAGTCACAACAATGCTGAAACTGAATTCGACATTGGTGACTATTCTGAAGGTAGTGATCTACCTAATGATGATACTACTACTAATGAAAGTAGTAGCTTCCCTTCACAACCTGAACATAGTAATAATTCACATAATCAACAATTAAGGGGGGTAGATGAGCCTAATATTTCTGATAACCTTAGGGATCCTACCTTGTCCCCCAGTGCTGGAACAGGCCATGAAAGTCTCAATGACCTGAGTTCCCCTGGTACAAGACAAGGTAGCACTAACTCAAGTCATTTTGACTTTCATGGTCAGTATCAGCTTACTAGGGACAGGGCCCCTAGAACTATCATCCCAAATAAGAAATATGCTAATATTGCTGAATATGCTCTTATTACTGCTTCAATTGTGAAAAATCCCTACACTCCTGAAACTTATGAACAAGCTGTTAACTGTAAGGATTCAAAACACTGGATAGCTGCTATGAAAGACGAAATTGACTCTATGCATGCTAATAACACTTGGACCTTAGTTAATAAACCTAAAGATTCTAAGCTAGTTCAGTGTAGATGGATTTATAAAATAAAAGAAGGTCTATCTCCTAATGAACCTGACAAATATAAAGCTAGATTGGTAGCTAAAGGGTTTACACAGAGAGAAGGAATAGACTATAATGACATTTTTGCCCCAGTAGTTAAGTATAAAACTCTGAGACTTATGCTTGCAATGACTGCTGTTTCTGACTGGGAATTGGAACAAATGGATGTTAAGACTGCTTTTCTGCATGGTGATTTAAATGAAACAATTTACATGTCACAGCCTAAGGGCTTCATTGATTCTACAAATACCAATGCATGCTGCTTGCTTAAAAAATCTATCTATGGATTGAAACAATCTCCTAGACAATGGAATTTAAAGTTTGACTCTTGTATGTCTAAATTAGGCTTTGTCAGAAGTGATTATGATACATGTTTGTATTTTAAGAATGTTAAGAAGCATGATCCACTGTATGTGTTACTTTATGTGGATGACATACTTTTAATATCTCCTTCTAAAGTTCTTATAGCTAGCATAAAACATGATCTGAAAAATCATTTTGACATGAAAGATTTAGGACATGCTAAGAAAATATTAGGAATCTCCATATCTAGGGATAGATCTAAGAAATCCATGTTGTTATCTTAGACTGATTATGTGCATAAAGTTCTACAGAGATTTAATATGCTTAATTGTAAACCTGCAAATGTACCCTTAGGAGGGCACCTTGAGTTGTCTAAAAGGGATTCCCCTACCTCTGATGAAGGCAAAAATAAAATGTCTAATATACCATATGATGTTGCTGTTGGTTCTGTAATGTATGCCATGTTGTGCACTAGACCTGATCTTGCTTTTGGAATATCTGTATTGAGTAGATATATGTCTAATCCTGGTATACCTCACTGGGATGCTATGAAATACCTGCTCAGATATATGTGTGGAACCAAGGACAAGTGTCTTGTATATAAAGAACATATCTCTCGTACTAACCTGATTGGATTTGTAGATTCTGATTATGCTAGTAACAAGGATAACAGGAAGTCTACTACAACCATTTACTTCACTTGGGCTGGGAATTGCATTTCCTGGAAGTCTCAACAACAATCTGTTGTGGCCCTGCCCTCAACCGAGGCTGAGTACATGGCAGCTACTGAAGCAGCAAAAGAGGCTACATGGCTCAAAGGCTTGTTAGAAGAAATAGAAAACAAGACCTATGTTCCTGTTGTATATACTGATAGTCAAAGTGCTTTGTACTTATGTAAAGATCCCATGTATCATGAAAGAACAAAACATATTGATATCAGGTACCACTACATAAGGAAGAAGATCAAGCACAAGCAACTGGTGATACAGAAAATCAAAGGAGAAGTAAATCCAGCTGATTTTGGAACCAAGATTGTCCCAGCTGACAAGTTCTCATATTGCAGAGACTCTTTGCATATTGAGGATGGCTGAAAAAGGGCAGCAACACTGGATCTATGAAGGACAGGAGTACCCCTAATCCACTACTGGCAGTATGCAGCTGTAGAACCTAGTTTAGGAGGGCATTTGTTAGGAATTAGTTAAACCCGGTTCGTGTTGGCTTCTGGTTAATGGGTCTGAGTTTAAGTGTTATGCCGGTTGGGTTTGTTGATGGGTTGGACAGGGTGCTTGTGTTCTGTTGAGGATGGGCTGAATGCAGGGCCAGTTGGGCCTAGTTGATCGAGGTCCAATGGTAAGCGCCCCAGTCCATCTCACCAGGTTGTGGAGCGGCTTGAAGCGTTGCATGGTTAAACGCTGCGTTACTGAAGAAACACCTCGTGGCACTGAGTACTTAAGCTTCCTTCTCTGTCGATGAAACCCTAAGGCAGCCGAAACACTTTCACTGTGAGAAACCCTAGATCTGAAAGAGAGAAAGAGAGAAAGAGAGAGACACGAGTGAGAGAGAGATCCGAGCCGAGTGCTTCGTCTGAGTGATTATCTTGAGACGCTCTCTGTTGTCTAGATCTTGCTTTGCCTCAAAGCACAGATCCTTACCAGTGGTGGTTTACAGACCTCTCACCTATCTTTGTTCTTGTTATCTTGTTCTTGATCTCGTGTGTTTTTTGTGTTTTCTGTGTGCTCCTCCTGTAACCGTTCTTCACTGTAACTCTACCTAGTGGATTGGGCTGGCTCTCCCCTCCTGAGATCCCGCAGAGTAGAGCTTAACTCGAACTGCGTCACCAAACTCCTTGTGTTCATTTGGTTTTGAAACACTGGATCGTTCTAGATCCAGTCGTGTTTGATTTGAGAAAGCGATAGAGTTTTATCAAAAGGTAATGTGCCCAGTGGTACTACATATTTAAATCATGCAATAAGGTAGACCTACACTTCCCCTTGAAGTTAGTAAATTTTCTCGTCGGTGAACCTTTCAATTAGAATTTAGAAAGTGTCCCTAAAACCCTGTAGCATATCAAGAATAATGAATGACAATAAGATCTGAGAAACCACGTGATAAACCATTCAAATTAGAGGGCTAGGCTCAAAAGCAATAAAAGGATTTCATTTCAATAGCATTGTCATTGAAACCCATCTATTCCCTTATCAAGACCATTAGACAAGGAGACTGCAATTAAGAAACTAGTATCTAAATAATGCAGAAGAGGAATACAAGTGAGTTCATAGTTACATCTTAGAGATGGAGTATACACTCAGAACGCTAGAAAAAAGATGAATCATACCTCGCCTCTTCCGATAGCCTCGTCGGAACCAATGCCCCCTGCCGCTTGCTCCCCCTCCTAGTTCGAATTCGTTCGATCGAAGAAGCAAATTAATGGATGCTGGTGGCCTTGTCGGAAAAAGGAAGCAATTTCGCCACTGCCCTTCTCTATCATCCGGTCAAAAATGGAGGACTCTCATCGAATGAATGGATTGAGCAGTGCTGGTGTGAAGAACTGTTCGAACGAAATACCTCTCCTCTGTATGTCTCTCATCCTTTTTGTTTTGAGAAAGGGCAGTTGGGGAATGATACTTACCCAAATAAAAATAATCTCCATTCCAAGGTTATTTTTTTCCAATTTTAATTCTAATTAATCTCTACTATAATCTTTCTCATATATTCCATCTTTATTGAAACACCTCCACAAAATCTTTTATTATTAAATTAATAATTATATAGAAATCAATTAATGTTAGTTTCAATGAATTTATTTTGTAGGAAAATTATTTATAATAAAATTTTAAATAATAAAAAAATATTAACCAAATCAGCTTAACAACCAAATCTCTATACCAACCAGTTTATTATTAAATAAATATTTATAAAAAGATACTAACCGATTCTATAATTTATAAATTTAATCATCTATTTTTCTTAAAACAGCAAACAATGATTCATGAAAAAATATTTTCTTTTTATCTAAACTAGTTTAATGCCCGCACCTTGTGCGGGTTTACCTAAATAATTATATATATATATATATATATATATATATATATATATATATATATATATATATATATATATATATATATATATATATATATGTAGCGAATATTGATCCATATAAAAAAATAATTATAGGTTAAATTGACTTAAAAATATAAAAAAATTTTATATCATCTAAAAAAATATTGTATAAAAATACGTATACTTTTGAAGAAACAAATTTTTTTTACCCTCACCTTATTTGGGGTTGTATTTTAATAAAGCATAATTTTAACATATTTCAAAATTATGGATTGGTAATAGATAAAATATAAATGTATATTAGATGTAAACATAAAAATAGAATCGGGTACAAAATTATTAAAATAATCTAGAAAAAATGGTAGGATATTATATCAGCAAAAAATAGTGGGATTAACTTGGTAAATGAGATAAGATAAACTCCGGAGTTACCGATTGATAAAAAGATTTAAAAAAAACACATTTAAGAGATTAGATCGAAATTATCGATTTTAACAATATTGAAGTGATAAGATCGAAACTAATTTCAAGAAATTATCGATTTTTATGGTATATGATTAGAAAATATTTTGTCAAGATTTGTTTTGGAATAATTTCAAATGAGATAAATTATATATATATATATATTAGTTCAAAATTTATCATAGAGGTCTAGAATTTAGGGAACAAATATTTTTAAAAAGATATATGAAAATTTTGTTTAACTAATTAGTTGGTTAGTATGTTTTCGCTTTATAAATTTGGTATCGAAAAACTAATTTGATTTATAAGTCTGTTCACAGGTTAATTAGGTTAGTTAAGTATAATGGTAGCTTTTAATTTGTAATAACCGAATATTTTACGTCCGGTTATTTTCGAGACAAACGGAGGTCGACCAGTTTGAAACTTCTTCCGTCACCTAACCCTTTTTCTTTAAACTCCGAGTTGGTTTATTATTTTTTTTATTTTATTTTTTTCTTTTCTTCTTTTTGTTCTATTTATCCTTATATTGATATGGATCTAGCCTTACCGGATCTTTTCCGATCTAGATCGAACCGGACGGGCCCAACAAGAGTTAAACCCTTCTTCTTTGAGCTTGACGGGCCCATCAAGATGACGGACCCATTAGAAGAAACCCTCCTCGACCTTCAGTCGCCTGCTTGCCCTAACTTCCCTCTCACGCTGCTGATGCCGCTCCTCCTTCACACGAGCCAACAACGCTCCTCCTTTCTTCTACTCTAGTCGGCAACAGAGGACTCGTGGTTCACGCCGACGGAAGTCCGACGTCGTCCTACGGCGAGCCATGGGTGGTCGTGGTCGTGGCTCCTCCGTCGACGCTCCCTCATACCTTCGTCTTCATTCGGTCGAACAGAAGCGACACTCTCCCTCCAGCCGTGTTGTGCGTCGGGCTGAGTAGTACCGGATTCCACCAGGCTCCCCGCCCTCCTCTTCTGTCGACTCTTCCAAACCGACAGCAGCACTAGGACGAGCTCTTCGCCTCCAACCCTACAGTCGCAACACTTCTACGACAGAAGAAGACCCCGTTGGTGCGCCTTGCCCTAGCCGCGCGGGCGGTTGGGAACCCAAACTGCGGGACGCCTTGGCCTGAAGCAGGTGCGTGTCCTCCTCGCTGCAGATGCGTCCCAGTGACAGCAAACAGCAACAACCTTCGTGATGTCTTTTCCGTGCCTCGAGTCTTGGAATCGGGTAAGGTGGATGCCCTTCTCTTCCTTGCACTTCCGCCCATGTAATTCATGCTTAATGAGTGCCTTTTATGTCTCCTAAAGCTACCCAGTGTAATATCCGGAAAAAAAAAAAAAATTATTTCCGTTTAGTACCCGATCAAACCGGATTCCGATCCGCCAACCTTTATTTTTTTTTAATAAAATAAAAAAAAATTAAATTCTATTATTTTATGTGACCTTAATTCACATAAAATGATAAATATGTAACCCGAATAAAATTTCGTATAATTTTAAAACTCGAAGAGCGGTTCCGTACGAGTAACGACGCATTTATCAGTCCATCTTTTAACTAGATGAGCAAACCCAACAGATCCGGCCCAATGACCCTTTTTCCGGCCCAAACACTAAACCCTCACCCTAATCCTTTTCCTTAATTATTTTAACCTAATCTAATGACGTAAACCTAATTAGCATTCACGTACCTTACCTCTCCTTCATTCTTCTGCTCAACCGACACCAACAGCGTCTTCGGCACCCTCGGACAACTGCAACTGAGTTGGAAGCGCCGCCGATGGATCCACCCAGACGACCCTCTCCGCGCCGGAACCACTGCGCCATCGTCATCCAGCAAGCGACGGGACTCTGTTTGACCATCTGCACCAACGCTGCGACAGCTGCTCGGCGCTCCAAGCTGCTGCACTCATCCAACGGGAATGAGACAAGGTAGACGGCTGCTCATCCTACTGCAGACGGCGCCTCCGGTAAGTTACGATTCCGCTGTCGACCTTCCTTCTTGGATTTGAAAGTTGTAACCCCTCCCATGCTCCGGTGCAGCCATCCGTGACAGAAGTTGATCCTGCAACTACTCGGAAGCCAACGGCGGGTCTTTCTCCTCGCCGCCCTCCTGCCGACCGAATTCCGGGCGAACCGCCGCCCCAAAACAGAAGATCGGTTGCTGTTTCTTCGCGACTCGAGCAACCTGCTTGTACCGAGTTCTCGCCTCGTCATTGGAGCACATATCGCTGCAACCACCACCGACTTCCCGCTCATCATTTCGGTAAACTAATCGACTACCCTTCCTTCCTTATTACCGTCACTAAACCGCCGTACCTCTAATCGTTGCATACGGGATTGTCGACTTGGTAGGCTGGTGCAGTGCAGGCCCGACAGAAGCCGACCCAAGACTGCTCTCTACCCTGTTGAGGCGTAACGTGCTTGGCGGTGAGTCTCCCTTCTCCTGTATACAAGCTACGTAAATGTATGTATATAGAGAAGTAGATTGCATAGAGTAATAGTTTTACAATTCAAATGTACAATAAAAACAATGTACGTATGTACTTGTATAGATTTGGAGTCGGAAGAGTGGGGTATAAATATAAATATAAATATAAATATAAATATAAATATAAAAATATATATATATATATATATATATATATATATATATATATATATATATATATATATATATATATATATATAATGTACAGGTATACGTATATATATATAGATTTTACGAGTTGAAAGGTATGAGTACATTTTTTTTTATGAATGGGTGCAGGGGATGTGTATATGTATATAGAGGTATAAGAAGGGTTAAGTGCGGGATATATATATATATATATATATATATATATATATATATATATATATATATATATATATATATATATATATATAGATATATTAAAGTATTTATATATACTGGTGAATATGTGTCCTTAACTAGAACCGTGTTCGTAAATGAGTAGGAATATGCGGTATGGTAATAACCGAGAATAGTTAAAGTATAGTTAGTACGACCGGAGTAGTGTACTCTAGTTGAGAGTTTCGGGATAAAGGGGAAAAATAGTCTTTCTTAACTTAAGAGAATTTGTTCTTAAATTCTCTTTATGAGATGATATAACTTAAAAATTTATAACTTCTAAGAGTTAGGGATGCGATTTTGATCCCTATGCCTTAATTGACAGGCGTTTGAGTTGCTACGGTTGCAGACCGAGTTGAGTTTATGAGAGTGGTGGTTTGATTCAGGTAAGTCCATGCGACTTACTTAGCCGGTTTCTGGATGTTAGTTGAATGATAATGGTGGTGTGTGCGATGTGTGTTATAATAAAAATAACTTGTTAGGACGACCGTGGTTATATTGTGTTAAGGCCCAAGTGTATGTATAACGGGCCGTGACATCACTGCCCAGCTCTGCCAGGAGACTGGGAGGTTCTCTATACCCAGACCATCCAGGTACACGGTGAGATGCATCGGATCCACTCCTGATGGGTACACGGGGCGGGGCGAGGTTTGGGAATCCCTCGTGTCACAAAATAAGTATCATTAGAGTGAATGACTTAAATGAAGATAATAAATGGATTGTTTGAAAGCATGATCAGTGTTTATTATTTTATGTGCGTGTGTGCTATTATTATTCTCCTAATGTTTAGATAACTAGCTAATGGTTGTTTTGTTGTGTTTTTTTTAGATTTACCGCAGGTTAGAACAGCAGCTGAGTGATTCGGAAGTAGTGGTCAGCCGGGTCTCCGTACTCTTTAGAGTGGGGTTTGAGTTGTTGCTTTGTTGTCCTTCCCTTTTGTTAAGACAGTTAGTATTTTACGTTGTTTAAGTACGATAGGCTGTTAGACTTTATTGCATTCATCCTTTTACAAATACATTTTTATGAATTTCGGTTTTTCTTATTTGTGTCTTGTTGCAAGATCCTAGTAATATTGTTGTCAAACTGAGGTCGGGACCCATTGTGAGGTCCTAACCAGTAATGCTCCGAGTTCTGAGAATTTGGGGTGTTACACCCAGAACATCCATAGAGGAGCAGTGAAGAGCCATGTTGTTTCCGAGTTTTCATGAAGTGACAAGCAGGCATTTTCGAGTCCAAATTTGGGTATGTTAGACACCTCTTTTCTTGCTGGTTTTCGGGTATGTTGTAGTCAGTGTTGCATAGTATATCATACTAAAATTTGGGAACAATCGGAGTTACGGTGTGAGAGTTATAGTATCCCGAAGTTGGCTATTCATGCAGTTTTTCTTTTAGTGTGCTGAGTTTGAGGAAATTTGCTTGAGATGCAGTTTTGTGGAATAAATTTGGAGAGGTTATTGACTTCTGTTAGACTTGAATTTCTGACAAGTTATAGTTGATATAGTATAGTAGATCATACTAAAATTTTAGAGGAATCCATGCTACGGTTTGAGAGTTATGGTGTCTCAAAGTTGACTCCTCACACAGTTTTTATAACTGTGCTGAGTGTTGGGAAAAAAACAGCATGTGATGCTGTTTTGAGAGATAGTTTTGAATAAGAGTTTGATCTCTGTTTGACTTGAATTTTGGATATGATATAGTTGCCATATTTTCGTGGAACATATTAGAAATTGGAATAAATTTGGAGAGGTTGTTGCTGAATTTGTTGAGTTCTGGAATTATCTGGGTTGTGCAGTCATGTTTGAACTTAAGTTTGAATACCTTAGAAACATAATTCACCGTTCAGGTTTTAGTATATTATATAGTGTCATGCATAGTGTGGTGTATCAAAAGTTTGGGTTGATCCAACGGTTGGATTTAGATCTATGAAGGTCCAAAGTGGACGGGCTGAGCAGTTAAGAAATACTCAGATTTTGGCTAAGTCTGAATTTCTGGTTTTGGAACCGACTTTGAGAATTTGTGTAGAAGTGATTATTATGTATTTTTGGAAAATTCTGACTACTATGGATAGAGTGCATAGCATAAAAGACTTAGAGATTTTTGTTAGACTTTTTATATTTTTATTTGGTTCTCATATCTTAAGCCAAAGTCGGACCTCGACGACTTTTTATGAAAGTCAAGAATGTAGTTAACTCTTCTAAATCTTTAGCAAACTTTCCTTTGAGAGTTTGAGTGTGGTTTTGAATTCCAAAGAATAGTTTGGAACTTTGTTATGGAATTTTATAAAGTTTCGGGACCAGGGGTAAAACAGTCATTTATCCGTATAAGGGTATTTTGGTAATTTAGTTGATGATAGAGTTAAATATCTTAGAAGTCAGAGACTTCTAATTAAGTGGGATATATTATTGATCCACTTGCCTTTTATAACAGGCGGTTGAGTTCCTGCGGTTACAGACCGAGTCGAGATAACGAGATTATGTTTGAATTCAGGTAAGTCCTTTGGGCTTACTTAGCTGACTTCTAGATATGAGTATGAATAATGGTAGTGGTGTGTGAATGAGATGCTTATAGTTATATTTTAGTAATATTTATATACCGACCTATACCTTGGCCTAAGAGTAACGGGCGGTGGCATTCTGCTCAGTTAGCTTGAGGGCGCTGGGGGTTTCTTTAGGGACTAGTCCACACTCGGTTTGTAGTGATGCTACCGGCGGAGGTAAGCTAGACCTACACCCAGTTGGATAAGGAACGGAGACGAGAACTCTTAAGATTCTCGTGCCACAACTGTAAAATGGAATAAGGTGAATCACTTAACTACTAGATGATAATCGGTTTGTGTGCCAGCATGATGATTGTTTATGTTACCTTGTTTGTGTTTGTGCTATCCTTTTTCTGCTTATTTTTTGTTTGTTAGCTAACGGTTTATCCGTGTTGTAGATTTGTAGAGATAGACAGTTGCAGAGAGGTCCGGAACGGATGGTCAGCCGGGTCCACGTATTTATTAGATGGGGACGGGGGATTCTTCCATACGACATGCATGTTATGTATTTATATATATGTTGTAAGGCTGTCACATGTATACATTCATACCATAAAAATATTATGTTTTAAAATTGTTTTAAATACATTTGTGCCTTGTTGTAAGATCCTAGTAAAGTTGTTGTTAAACCAAGGTCGGGACCCATTGTGAGGTCCTAACCAGTAGCTCCCCGAGTTCCAAGAATTTGGGGTGTTACATAATTTATAACTTTGTTAATAGTGATAAAAAAAACTACATATTTGAATTTATCTTGTGAAATTCATCTCAAATTAAAAATTAATTTATAACTCCGTTAATAGAAATGAATTTATACATTAATTAATAAACAATTAATTGTTTTAACATGTTAAACTAACTATACTTCCACTCTTCTAAAAAAATAATTGGTTTGATTTATTTTTAATTTATTATTTTTATTAATAAATCATGAGAAAATTGGTGTAGGAAGCCCTTTTTGTATCCATGATACAATCTAGGCCCCTCCAATTTTCTTCCTAAAAATAAAATAAAATTAAATTATAAAGGAGCTATAAGCGTAATAGTGTAATAAAGAGGTTATTATTGGTGGGGACCACTCTCATTAAAAAGATTATCTCCCTTAATTAAGGAGAATAAATAACTATTAAAAATTAAAAAGATAAACTAAATTAAAAAGATAAGTGAATATTAATTGTGGGAACCACTCTCATTAAAAAGATTCTCCCCTTAATTAATATGGTTGTTTTTAATAAAATAAAAAAAATTATAGTGGTCCCCCACAAATTCTGTACATATTTTATGTACATAATTTCGCACGCAAATTATGTACATAACTTCGCACGCAAATTATGTACATGACTTCGCACGCAAATTATGTACATGACTTCGCACGCAAATTATGTACATGACTTCGCACGCAAATTATGTACATAAAATTATGTAATTAATTTTAATGCCAACAAATAAGCGACTCTTTGAAAAAAAAAAAAAGCAATATTAATTAAGGGAGATAATCTTTTTAATGTTAAACTAATTTCTTAATTGTAGGGGACTGCTCTAATTTTCCTTTTTTATTTTAAAAAATTAAGGGAGAGAATCTTTTTAATTTTGAATAATTGTAGGGGACCACTCTCATTTTTCTTTTTAATTTTGAAAGTATCTTAAATTATTTTAGATTTTATCTTTTTTCAAAATTACAAGGGCCTAGTTAATAGAAATTAAAACATAAAAGCCTACTTAATCTACATTTATACAATAAAAGCCTACTTACCCCTTTTACTCATAAATCAAAGGTTTTATCCTTCATAATTAAAATATAAAGGAGATTGCTATAACATATTGAACAACCTACACAATCTTCTCTTCTAAAAAGATTTGGTTTTGTTTTCAATGTATTGTTGGACTTGTAAAACATGCATCAAAGTAGTTTAATTTTACGTGCAATAATTAAAGATAAAGAAAACTGCTTTAATATGTTAAACAAACTACACGATATAATATTCTAAAAAAAATTGTTTTTAGTTATTATTTTATTTATTTTTTCTAAGAAAAGATACTTGGAATCGGTTAAGATATGTATTCATTTTGTTAACTATTAATAACTATTTAACAAAAAATAATTTTAAATTAAAAATAATAAAACAAAAATATTATATATATATATATATATATGAAGTTCAAAATTAAAAAATTAATTAAAACAAAATTTTCAAAAATTTAAAATAAGAAAACAAAATATGATATATAAAATTCGAAATTATAAAATAAATTCAAAAATTAAAATGTGCCTACATTATTTTTTGAAAATTATAAAAACAAAATCTAGATATTTTGTTTATTATGTTTTTATATAATTTTTTTTTATTTTAATTAATATTTGAGTAAAATTGATGTATCATAATAATTTATTAGATTAAAGATGATTTGGCATGGTGATTGTTTATTAGTTTTAATGATTTTTTTATTATAAAAGATATTACGACAAATCCGTAAATATCTTGTGGCAATATCGTAAATAAATTGAAAAAAGCTGATGTGGCTAGTCTTAATACGTGACATGTGGACGAAGTGGGTTCTGTTTTAGTATTGTATATAGATCTATGGAAATTTATAGTTTTTGAATTGATTACGTTAATCGTTTGTTTCCCATCAAATAATTTTGTCAAGCATTTGTTTTTTTTCTTATTTATCTAAAGTATATCCACATGTCTTGATTTATATCTTTATTTAAAAGAGAACGCGCCTTACGCGCTTAATAAGCCTTTGGAGCCGCCGCCACCAAAACGAAACCCTAAAACACTGAAATCTTCGATTCTCAGATTTGAGAGCTTCATCTTCCTCGTTTGTGCTCTCTTTCATCTGTGCAAAACTCTCCTCACCACAAATCCTAAGCTTCAATCTTCTAGTCATGAAAAGCATCTTTTTAATAGATCCACTGTCAAACAGAAAAGGAAGAAGAATTCGTATAAAACCTCTACCCGGCGGCGGCAAGGAAGAAGGAGACTCATCCCGTTATCGCTCCGAAGCCCCTCGTTTCCCTCTTCGGGTTTCTTGAAGCTGTCTTTCTCTACATCGGAGTCAACCTCAGCGGCGCTGATAAACCCGGAATGATGGCTCCTCCTTATTGCTCGAACAACTAACCTATTATCTTTTGAGAATCTTCTCTACGAACAACGGGAATCTGGAATGATTTGCTTGTACAACCCATATTCCCAAAAGAACAAATTTCACAACCAAGACTATGTTCTTCGCAAAAAAGGGAAAGCCGTAGTTTTGATCGGTATTGAGTTCGAAAGATGAAGCAGACAAAAAGGGAACCGTGGGGAAAATTAGACTTCAAGAGACACGAATCAAGTACTCTCTCGCCCTCCGTTTGGTTTATGAGATCTTTGCTATTGATCTTTTGTGCAATATGGATGTTTGTGTTGTCCCCTTGCTTGATAACCCTTTGAAATCTCAGAGTCAATTAGGACTGAGTATTGGTAAAATATATTGTATGCATAATGAAGATTTCAGAAAACAGACCCTTAGTAGGGGTGAATCTTTCCTGCTCATTTTGATTCATAAAATACCTAGCAAGAATAAGAATAAGCCTACTTATGAATCGTTGATCTGTACTTTTATTCTTGAGAAAATGGGCTCTCTGTCTATCGAGCTACCTAGGTCTTTATACAATTGGTATCCACAACACAATTTCTATATCCGCCGCTGGCAAGAAAATAGAAATCTAAATATGAAACCCGTAGAGGAAAGGAAAAAAATAGTTTGTATGATGACAAACTGATGAAGACTCAAAGGATCAAAGGAAAAAAAAACCCAACAACAAATTGAATGAATTAAGCAAAGTTCAAAATTGTATGTACGCCCATGTTAAAGCTCATAAGACCACTAGTAATTTGATCCATAGGCATTTCTTCTGTGATACTGAATCGTATTATAATCCTTCATCCCAAAATTATATTGACTAACTATACAATCCTTCATCCCAAAATTGAATGAATTAAGCAAATTACCCTCCAACATTAATGTTATGAATCAGTAAGAAAAAGTTAGTTTTTAAAATAAATAAATTATTCCGAACTTTTAGAATCCAGATTTCATCCTTCCAAAAATTTTGGGATGACTTTCCTCTTTGAAGATGTTTCTCGATTGTGGTCTAAACGATTATCTTGGAAGATGCCGTAGTCACATGCCCTTGTTGATCGTGTTGATTGTGATCGTGGTTGTGTTCGTCCGAAGATCCTCCGTCTAGGTGGGGGCAACGTCGTGGGATCCACATTTCCGCAGGAGGTATGGCATCCCCTTAAAAAGGTTTCTACCATCCTGCTTTCCGGCGGCGAGACACCGCGTCAGTTCATCTAGCCCGTGCCCTCTCCATGTTTTGCTAGCCTCGAGTGTTCCACGTCTTCTCCCAAGGAGTAGTTGTTCTGTTTTTTTGGATCTTTCTCGCTTTTTTCGGTCTTTGCTTGCGGTGATTGTATTGTTTCCGTTTTAGGTTTTTGTATTTGCATGACGGTTTGCCCGTTTGCCCGTTGTCGGCCTCTCAATACACCAAGTATGTTTGGTGTAATCGAGTCTCTTACCTTTTTGATCAAAAAAATATATATCTTTATTTAAAAAAAATATTGTAGGAGGTTATCTTCTTCGACAAATATCCCCATAATTACCAAACCAGATTTATCTGTTTGAGCAAATATCCCCAAAGTTATAAAATCAGTTAAATTGTTAGGATATGCATATCAAAAAGTACAACTACCAAATTGAGTATCGTGATGATATACCAAATCATCCATCCGTAACACTATATAGTGCTTTGGAGAAGCCACTAAATGAAGTACCCCTGAATCTTGCTTGTGAGGGAACTAGGACGTTTTCGTTATCCAGTAGCTACGCAATCACCTTTTCTTCCAGGGTTGTCTTGTCTCTTCAAGCCACCAAGGAACCCATATTCTCGACAATATCTGATATATGCAACACCTCTTTGGCCTCCATGGACGTCAATCATACTTGCGTTGGCGTCCCTCATGCACCACCCATATTGGAACCTCCTTGCTTAATTTGCTGGGTAATTAGTTCACTCTTCCCAAAGCATTTTCAATATTTGTTTATTTTAATTTTATTGTTGTTTTACGGCCTTTTTGAGTTTGTTTGGAGGGTTTTATCATAAGCCACTATCTGCTTTTCACAACACATGGATAATGGATATAAAAAAGCATGGGACGCTTCTTGAGGTTCTTGTTGGAATAATCAAATTCCCTAAACCGTAAACGCAAGGATCAATATCATGTTAGAGTTATTAAGGAATCTTAGAATTGACATACCTGGTTCCATAGTAGCAATCGGATGAACCAATAGCAATCGGATCAAACCTTAGTGCGGAATCTACGATCCGAATGAGCGCCGCAGGTATACGGTCTTCCTCAGTCAAACCTCCTTAGGGTTTCTGCTCCTTAGGGTTTCTGTAGGTTTTCTCTCTGATGGGTAGAGAATGGAAAACGGTAGATTGATTTGACGTATTGGGAACCATAACCTAATAACGTTTATATAATGACCTAATAGAATCTCATTAAGCCTATTGGGCCAAAGTTTGGTATCCACCCATTAAACCCATACCGCTTAATTAAAGTCTACGGGCTTTACTTGATTGAATCACTTTTATTAGCCCGTTAATATATTTAGTCATCTAATATAATTAGTTATTATAATATGTAAGCCCACTAATAATAATAAGATTTAATAAAATCTTACAATCTCCCACTTCGGCTACATATTAAATAAACAACTATATTATCCAAAATTCTTTATGTGTACACGTAATGACTAATTTTATGTAGACTTATTCATTAATCAATCTGGTCCACCTCATATATCAATATGAGATCACGGCGGCTTTCGTCACATCATCGTGACTAAACCTTCCGTGTTCACCATATTAGTATATTCGATGACATAGATCAAGTATGGATGAGTGGCATGAAAATTACATGAAATGTGATCTCATAAACATGTCTATTTTCAATTGGTTCTTCTTTATTCGGAGATCAATCCAAAACAACCTTTAGTTCAAAATGTAAATGACGGCAACTTTATTATGCATAAACTATAAACATACAACATCTAATCAAACTCCCACTGAGTCAAGGGATTACAAAACTGTCAAGCCCCATATGAGCTGTGTGCTCATGAAAAACCTTAGGAGGCAACCCCTTAGTTAACGGATCCGCAATCATGGAGTTTGTGCTTATGTGTTCTATACAAATCTGCCCACTTTGAACTTTTTCCTTCAATGACAAGAACTTGATGTCAATGTGCTTCTCCTTTACAGAGCTTCTGTTGTTATTGGAGAACAGAACTGCAACCTTATTGTCACAAAATAACTTCAATGGCCTTTCAATTCTAGTAACCACACGTAGGCCTGTGACAAAGTTACGCAACCATATCCCATGAATGGATGCTCCGAAGCAAGCCATGAACTCTGCAGCCATAGTGGAGGTAGCTACAAGTGTTTGTTTGACACTTTTCCAAGATATAGCTCCTTCAGCCAACATGAAGACATAGCCTGAGGTGGATCGTCTACTGTCAATACAACCGGCAAAATCAGAATCAGAATATCCAACGATCTCCAATCTGTCTGATTTCTTGTAAGTCAGCATGTAGTTCTTCGTTCTTTGCAAATACCGGAGAACCCTTTTTGCTGCTTTCCAATGATCCGATCCAGGATTACTTAAGTATCTGCCCAAAAGTCCCACAATAAATGCTATGTCAGGACGGGTACAAACTTGAGCATACATTAGACTCCCTACCACTGAGGAATAGGAAACCTTTTGCATCTCCTTTATTTCAAGATCTGTTTTGGGGCACTTTTTGAGACTAAACTTGTCTCCTTTAGCTATTGGTGTATCTCCAGCTGAGCAATCTTTCATGTTAAACCTGCTTAGTACCTTTTCAATATAGCCCTTTTGTGATAACCTGAGGATACCTTGAGATCGATCTCTTAGTATCTGAATTCCTAAGACGAAAGAGGCGTCCCAAAGATCTTTCATCTCAAAATTCCTAATGAGAAATTTCTTGGTTTCGTGCAATAAGCCTATATCGTTACAAGCCAATAGTATGTCATCAACATACAATACCAAAAAGATAGATTTGCTCCCACTGAATTTGTGATACACATAATCTTCAACCTTATTTACCTCAAATCCAAAGGAGGTGATCACTTGATGAAATTTATGATTCCATTGCCTTCATGCCTATTTAAGCCCATAGATGGATTTCTTTAATTTACAAACCATAGATTTTGAATCTTTGGATTCAAAATGTTCTGGTTGAACCATATAAATGGTTTCATCAATGTTTCCATTGAGAAACGCTGTTTTCACATCCATCTGATGTAACTCTAAATCAAAATGAGCTACTAGTGCCATTATTGTCCTAAAAGAGTCCTTAGATAAATCGGAGAAAAGGTCTCTTTAAAGTCAATACCTTCCTTTTGAGTGAATCCCTTTGCAACTAGACGAGCCTTATATCTTTCGATATTGCCTTTTGCATCCCTTTTGGTTTTAAATATCCATTTACAACCAATGGGTTTTGCACCTTTTGGCAACTCGACAAGATCCCATACGTCATTGTCCTTCATGGATTTCATCTCCTCTTGCATGGCTTTAATCCAGTATTGAGAGCTAGAACTTTGAAGGGCCTCAAGAAGATTGATTGGATCATCCTCTGCAATGCTTGCAGAATCTTCTTGTTCCATAAGATACGCGATGTAATCATCTGGTATCTCTCCCACAGGATCTTCTTGTTCTACTAGATATACAATGTAGTCATCGGGAATTGCATATCTTCTTTCTCTACCGGATCTCCTTAAAGGCACTTCTGGAGGTGGTTGAATTTGCTCTATGGAAGGAACTTCATTGTTGTCTAAAACTGGAGTTGTTTCTTGAAGAGTGTCAAGAGTTGTATCTTGATCACTTTCAATAACAATATTGGGAAGAGAGATAAATTCCTCTTCCTCAGGGACAACTTCGTCAAGAGTGACGTTCCTTAATCCTTCCCCTCCAAATTCTACATCCTCAAGAAATCTGGCATTTCCCGACTCAAAAAATGATCGGGTAGCGGGATCATAAAATTTAAACCCACGAGAGCGTTCAGCATATCCAACAAAGTAGCAGCTAGTTGTCTTAGAGTCTAACTTTCTATTCCGCCTCTCAGCAACACCATTCATGCTGGACGTTGTTCCACACTCCTTTAGGAAGTTAGCAAAGGGTCCTGGACGTTCAGCATAGTATACTGAGGGACAATTCCACACTCCTTTAGGAAGTTAGCAAAGGGTCCTGGACGTTGTTCTCCTGATCCATCATATCTGCCATAGTATTCTACACCACGGTTAGATTTAACGGCTTTAATCTTCTTACCAAGTTGAAGTTCAACTTCAGCTTTGTAAGCCTTAAAAACATCCAGAGATTGTGATTTCTCACGTATCAAGTAAAGGTACCCATATCTGGAGTAGTCATCTATGAACGTAATAAAGTATTGTTGACCATTCCACGCAGCTGTAGGGAATGGACCACAAATATCCGTATGTATTAGTTCTAAGACTTCTGTACTTCTGTTAGCACCTAACTTTCTTATGTTTTTTAATTTTCCCTTGACGCACTCAACACAAACTTGAAAGTTTGTTAAATCAAGGGAATCAAGAATTCCTTCTGACACAAGCCTTTGAATTCTCTCTTAGAGATGTGGCCTAAGCGCTTATGCCATAAGAATCCAGAATCTTCATTCAATTTTCACTTTGTACCTCTAGAACCTGTGTGCAGGATTTCATTATGGGAAGCAACCGTTTCTAGCATATAAAGACGATCAGTTAAAATACCGGTACCAACAAGATTCGAATTTAAGGAAATACTGAATTTTCCATTTCCAAAACTACAAAGGTATCCACCTTTGTCCAAACAGGAAGTAGAAATCAAATTCCGTTTAAATAACGGAGAAACAAAAGTATCCTTTAAATCCAAATAACATCCAGTACTTAAATTTAATCTAAAATGCCCTATTGCTTTCACAGGAACTTTATTGCCATCGCCAACATAGATGAATCTTTCAGCATCACTTGGTGGTCGACTCCAAAGGCAACCCTGCATTGACACACAAATGTGAGTAGTAGCACCAGAATCTACCCACCACGTGTCAATAGGTACAGAAGCTAAATTAGCCTCAGAACAAACTAGAGTGAGAACTTTACCCTTCTTTTCACGCCAAGCAGCGTACTTAGAACATGCTTTCTTCATATGTCCTTCCTTATTGCAGAAAAAACAAGTGAGTTCATCACTTTGCTTCTTCGCCTTTTTATGCAAATGTGTACCAGCTGTAGTATCCTTAGCCCTCTTCTTTGATTTGTTTTGAGAGCTTGATGCAAAGTGAGCACTTTCTGTCTTATCTCTTTTTATCCTGTCCTCTTCTTGCACACATTGCGAAATGAGCTCATTAAGAGTCCATTTCTCCTTCTGAGTATTATAACTCACCTTAAAATGACTGAATTGTGTGGGAAGAACAGGAGAACTAAATGCACGAGTAAATCATCATTTATCTCTAACTTTAGTGCCTTTAGTTTTCCGGCAAGATTTGACATTTTCATAATGTACTCCCTTATGTTTCCTTTTCCTTTGTACCTCATAGAAAGCAGAGCAGCCAAATGGTTGCTTGTTTCTGCTTTCTCATTCTTGGCAAAATATTTATGAATTGCCTCAAAGGATTCCTTAGCATCTTTGCTCTCAGAAATAGAGCCCCGAAACGCTTCCGGAATGGAACGTTTCATGATCATAAGACACATGCGGTTAGAGCGATCCCACTTCTCTACTTTCGCTTCATTGGAGTTATCCTCAGCCAAAGTGGGTCGTTCAGTCCTTAGCCTTCTAGATCCATACATCCGAGAACGATTTCCACATTCTCCTTCCAGACCTTAAAATTTGTCCCATTGAGCATTGGAATGGAACTGATTTGAGCAGAAACATTAGTAGTAGTTGCTGAAACTGAACATAAAAGCAGAGAAATAACACAATTAATCAATTAATTTTAAAACAAGATACTCAACACAACTTGACATTTAGTGTTTGCACAAAACATCAATTGTAAATAGTACTCTCAATGCAACAATCAAATATTGATAATAAATCCGGTCAAACAATAGCCTTTCTTTGTACCGACTATTATTCACATGGATGATCTTTATATTTATCGTTATTCATTGTCGCATGCGCTTTCATTACTTGGCCAAACATTGACCTTCCTTTGGGCCGATCGATATCCGCATAATTAATGAAAGGAAAATTGATTAATCAATATATTATCTTAAGTGTGATCTTGTTTGGCCAAATATTAACCTTCCTTTGGGCCGATCAATATTCGCATAAACAAGTGTAATCACTAGCGTATTTAATGTTTGGCCAAATATCAACCTTCCTTTGGGCCGATGGATATCCGCATAAACAAACGATACACTATTCCTTATAATTTTAAATTAAAATAATTTATACAACATAAACTACTTTGGTAGCATATTGTTTCAATTAATTTAATTTTAAATAACTTTAAAATATATAGATCCTTAAATATATCTCGTGTAAATAAAATCCAAATATTACACTCGATAAACTTTGATCGATACAAAATATATTGGAAAAGATCCAAATTTTATGCTCGTAAGAACAATCATACTACGTACCAATTATATATAAAACGTGATATTATTTTGTAAAGCAATAAGCTTTTCAAAATAATATCTCAACAAAAAGAAAAGCATAGGCTTTTCATCTGAAGTAAAATCTGTAGGATAACAAAAATATAGGCTTTTCAACTGAAATAGGATATGTAGGATTGCACGCAATCATGATCATTCATATATATATATATATATATATATATATTCTGCAGGTTTACTTAAAAACAACCTAAAACCAAAACAGGTCCCACGCATGACTAAAAGAAACAATTTGTTTCAAATTCATATACCAATGGACTAATCAAAATAAATAAATTAAAAAACAAAACCATCAGAGAGCAATTTGACCAAAAGCAATCCATGTATCAAAATCACACGGCACATGTGCATGGCAGAGAAGAAACAAAAACCAATTTGTATACATTGGTTTCAAATCCAACACCACAGATATATATATATATATATGTTGATATAAATACAATATAAAATCTCCATACAAATTCTGATACGTGTATCCGAAAAAACCGAGCAAAGTCAGTAGTTTTAAACGAGAGGCAATAGTAAATCACATCCTCTAAACCAACCAACATACGTAGTAGATTGAAACATCAATGTATATATACCGATATATTCCTAATAATTTAACATGATTAAGGCTCTGATACCACTTGTTGAAATAATCAAATTCCCTAAACCGTAAACGCAAGGATCATATATGTATTCAATGTGACTGATCAAGAAGGAAACAAGATAACGGGTGAGGAAGTTCTTGATTATATTCACGAGTGTTTGTATTTGACGTTCAAGCATATGAAGATTATAACTCAATTGAAAGCATTGGAAGAGAGACGCCTGGTTTGTTGTCTTCATATTCGGGTGTGGCATCCGTTATGCATACAACGGATCTGGAGACAGAGTTTGGTTTTTGATGATATGGAAAGGCTTTCAAGGATGAAGGAGTTTCTAAGAAATGTTTTGAGAGGTGGTAATCAGTCAAGAGAGGCTAAGATTGTTGTGTCTTACGATGCTACTCATACGCTTCGTCAGATGATGTTCATTGCTCTTCACTGCTTTCGTCATTGATGATCTTCATTACTCGGGAAGAGTCGAGGATTATAAAAACAGTGTGTGGATTTTCTAAATTAAGCATTTTTCATAACCAAATTTTGTCAATAAAAAGATCAAATCTTTTACTATCGAAAACTCTGTCCATCCTCCTTGCATGTTTTCACTATTAGGTCCCTACATTTGAGATTAAAAATAACATTTTGTTTTTCAGTAATGAAATTTGGCATATATATTTTTAATTTTAGATTTTTTTATATAACATGTTAAATTTAGCATTAGAAAATCCTATTCTTTGTAACTAATAATGGCCCTTCTAAATACTAATTTGAAAAACTTTTCTCTTTTTGGTAATGATTAATCAAAATATATATGAAATTAAAAAAAAACAAACTACAAAATAATAACATTATAATATAACTAATCAAATCTATTATAAATAATAAAAGAGAGTGCATCATTTGATGACGTGGTACGTTGTGGAAGCAGGTACGTTGTGGAAGCAGCAATCAAATGGAGCTCCCACAATTTTTTGGCCAATAAATCTTTATTTTTTTAAGCAAGAAAATCTTTTTTTACTAAACTAACATACTGCTATTAAAGATTATTCGTAGTTTTTTTTGTTGGAGATTCTCCAAGATCTTATAGGCCAATAAATCTTTATTTTTTGTGCCAAAAAACAAACTGGTCAAAAAATCTTTTTATTAAAGTATATAAATTTTATAAAACAAACTGTAAACACTTTTCCGGCATAAATATTTAAGAAAATTTTTTTAAAAAATCCTTCTTTTATGTTTTTAAAAGATTTGTTTAAAAGATAGCCAGAATCTTTGATTATTTTGTAAAAAAGAAATTAAGACACTTTGACAACATGTATAAATAGACCTCAAATGTTTGAAGATTATTCAAATCATACATTTCCGGACCTTTTGGTCAGAATCAAGTATAATACTTATTGATACCGGATTAGTATTTTTATGTGGATTGTTGTGACCTACTAATTCGTAGTTCGTTTTGATCTAATGATTTTTGGGTCGTTTTAATCTAATGATTTTTGGGTCGTTTTGATCTAATGATTTTTGGATCGTTTTGACCTACAGATTTTTGGATCGTTTTGACCTACATATTTTTGGGTCGATTTGACCTAATAATTTGTGCGTCGTTGTGACCCACTGATTTGTGGGTTGTTGTGAACCACTAATTTGTGGGTCATTATGACCTATGAACTTGTGGATCGTTGTGACCTATTGATTCGTGGGTCGTTGTGACATATGAACTCGTGGATCGTTGTGACCTATGAACTCGTGGGTCGTTGTGACCTACTGATTCGTGGGTCGTTGTGACCTACTGATTCATGGGTCGTTGTGACCTACTGATTCGTGGGTCGTTGTGACCTACTGATTCGTGGATCGTAGCGATCTACTGATTTATGGGTCCTTGTGACCTACTAATTTGTGGTCCTTGTGACCTACTAATTTGTGGTCCTTGTGACCTACCAATTTGTGGACCGTTGAACTATTAAATTCATAATTCTTATTTTGTCAATATAATAAATATACATCTATATACTTTACTAAAACAAAAAAACTAATTCTTGATGTGCCGCCCCACGTTTTTTCTCAAATTAAACTTTTTATTAAATCACGAATTAAACTAATAAATCCTTTTTTTTACTAAACCATAATTAGCCTAAATTTTTTTAATTAGTTCCAATTTTAAAGTATTTTATTTGGTTTACTAACAAATCTATTATACATACTAAAATAGAGTACATGATTTGATGACGTGGCGTGTAACACCCCGAATTTTGAGAACTCGGGACGTTACTGGTTAGGACCTCACAATGGGTCCCGACCTCAGTTTGACAACAACATTACTAGGATCTTGCAACAAGACACAAATAAAGAAACCGAAATTCATAAAAATAGTATTTTTAGGGTAATGAATGCAACACTGTCTAGCAGCCTAAAGTACTTAAACCAAAGAAACGAACAACTGTCTTAACCAAAAGGAAGAAAAGACAAACACGACCCCAACCCCCACTCTAAGGAGTACGGAGACCCGGCTGACCACTACTTCCGGATCACTCAACTACTGGTCTAACCTGCGGTAAATCTAAAAACAACAACAAGAGGAACCGTTAGCTAGTTATCTAAATATTAGCAGAATAATAGCAGCACAAACACACACAGAAATATATAAACACTCATCATGCTTTCAAACAAGTCCGTTTTATTATCTTGAATTACGTCACTCTTTCACGCTAATGATACTTATGTTGTGACACGAGGGATTCCCAAACCTCGCCTCCGCCCCCGTGTAACCATCAGGAATGGATCCGATGCACCTCACCTTGTACCTGCCTGGTCTGGGTATAGAGAACCTCCTAGTCTCCTGACAGAGCTGGGCAGTGATGTCACGGCCCGTTATACATACACTTGGGCCTTAAACGTAATAATAACAGTCGTCCTAGCAAGTAATTATTATTAAACACACAAATAGCACACACAACCACTATCACTCAACTAATATCCAAAAACTGACTAAGTAAGTCGCAAGGACTTACCTGAGTCAAAACACACTCTACCACGTCTCAAAAATAGTCCGTACTCGTGGTAACTCAAACGCCTGTCAAAAGGCATGTGGGTCAAAATCACATCCAACTGTCCAACCTCATGCGAAGGAATTACGGAGAAAGCTCTCTTACGGTAAAAGACTATTTTACCCTTAGTGCCGAAAGTTCTTAAAGTTTATTCTTACATCCCATTATTCCTTTTAGAACCTGTTTTCTACAATTCATTTCTCTCTTATAGTTTCTTTTTATAAGTTATACGTTAAAACTCGAACCCACTCCTCAAAGGACAACATTCCTCTTCTTTTCCGAATACTACTCTATCCTTCTACATGTATATATACGTGACTACTTGGTATTTGTATATGTATAATTACATAATTTCATTTCTTATCTCTTACGGTTATCTGTACACTTCCGTATATGAATATATATACACTTATAGGAATACTTATATTATGTCCACCATCCAACTTACTCAAACTTATTTATATAAACACTCACGTCTACAGTACTCCTATATATATACACCTCCACCATCTCTATCTTAAAATAACCTACTGATATATATATATATATATATATATATATATATATATATATATATATATATATATATATATATATATATATATATATATATATATATATATATATATATACTCAACCATATCTACAGAAGACCCGAAGAAGGACTTACCCTCACTTGTTTCGGTCCGACTCGGCAGTGCCTCTCTTGACTGCAACCGTGAAGATGAAGATGGTCCGGCTCAGTTTGCTTCGATCCGGCTCAGCGGTAGCCCTCCTGACTGCAACAGGGAAGAGGACGGTTCAACTGTTACTGCAGACTCGAGAGTCGGTCCTCTCATACGTTACACCCACTCCGTAAGACAGTAGAGAGGTAAGAGAGAAAGAAAGGAGGGAGGACTCACCACTGCAGACCGGCGGCGGCGGCGGCTGGACCAGCAGCAGGACAACGCTCAGTGACGAGGTTCCGGCATCGAGGGTACTGCTGCGGCTCTTTCCGGCGTCGACCCGCTGTTGTGCGAAAACCAGGCAAGGAACGGAGGAAAGAAGGCGAGATGGACGGGAGGGGAACTAGCGGCTCCCTGGTGGTGTCTGGGTGTCGACAGAAGCGGCGCGGCGGCGGCTAGCGACGCCCTGGGTGGTCGACAGCGGTGTTTCAGTGGCTCGGTGACGGCTAGGGCCTGCAGTCGAGGCTGTGGAGGGAGAGGCGTATTAGGCCGGCGAACAGAAACGGGAGAGGAAGAAGATAGACGGAGGGTGACTCACCTAGCGGCTGCTGTCGCCGGCGAACGAGGAAGATGGAGAAGCACGGCGTTGCTGCGTCGTCGGTAGGGAAAAACGGAACCTGCAGCGGTTAACGTTTCCTCATAAGCAAGGGAGTAGATGGGTAGCGGCAGTCTTCTGTATTGTAGTCTGATTAGGTTTATAATTAGGTTAGTATAATGTTTTAATTAGTGAGGTTTATTATTGGGCCGGCTGAAGGTCATTGGGCCGAAGGGTTGGGCTTGCTCTTACATAGAATAATTGGCTAAACGAAGGGTCGTTATTCGTACGGAATCGGTATTATTTATTGTGTTAATATAAGTTATCCTTTATTTTTTTTTTAAAGATACGGAATTACTTCCGGTTACCACGTTCTCATCATTTTATGTGAATTAAGGTCACATAAAATGATAGAAATAACACTCATTTTATTTTATTTTAATTTATGTATTTATTTATTTAAGATTGACGTTTCGGAGATAGGTTAAATTCGGTTTTAACGGAGTTTAAAAATTTCCGGTTATTACATCAGTGCCCTCTTAAAAGAAGTTTCGTCCCGAAACTTAGAATAATTCTCTTAATCGCGCATTCCTTTGGTATATTAAATTGACATTTTTGTTGGCTACAAGCAACTACTCAATCATCAACAGAAAACATGTGTCACATAAAACGTCATCACTCAAATCAATATAAAAACCTGGAAGGTCAAACAACACAACATCCGAGTACTAACTCGTCAAACAGGAGTAACCTCTAACCCCGCAAAGAACTCAGGATAGTTACGTCTAATACTCTCCTCAGTCTCCCAAGTGGCCTCATCAGCTTCTCTCCTAGACCACTGGATCCTCAACATAGGTATCTCTTTGGACCGCAGACGTCTAGTACTGCGCTCCAAGACAGCTACTGGATACTCTACAAATGTATGGTCAGGCTCAACTGTCAGATCCTAATGGCTGATGACGTTTCTCGGATCCGGAATGTACTCTCTCAACTGAGATACATGAAAGACCGGATGAACACCCTCTAATCTCGGTGGTAGTTCTAGTCTGTAGGCCACCTCTCCAACTCTCTCCAAGATCTCAAAAGGTCCGACATATCGGGGACTCAACTTCCCCTTAATGCCGAAACGCCTGACCCCTCTCGTAGGTGACACACTCAGCCACACCTGTGCACTTACTCTAAACTCCAAAGGTCGACGCCTTTTGTCGGCGTAGGACTTTTGACGACTCTGAGCTGCTAACATCCGCTCTCGGACTAGGGCAATCCGAGCGATGTCATCCTGTATCTGATCTGGAGCTACTCCATCAACTCTGCTGGGCTCATCCCAAGATAATGGTGTACGACATCTCCGCCCGTACAAAGCCTCATAAGGAGCCATCCCAATAGACGCATGCCAGCTATTATTATACGAAAACTCTACCAGTGGAAGATGATCTGGCCATACCTGTCCCCAATCTAGTATACACGCCCGTAGCATGTCCTCTAAGGTCTGAATGGTCCTCTCAGACTGTCCGTCTGTCTGTGGGTGGTAGGCGGTAGTAAAGTGGAGACTCGTCCCTAAAGCAGTATGTACCTGCTGCCAAAATCTCGAGGTAAAACGTCCATCTCTGTCAGAGACGATAGTCTTCGGTACTCCATGGAGTCTCACAATGTGCCTGGTGAACTCCTCAGCCAGACGATTTACCGGCCACGTTTCCTTAATTGGAATGAAACGTGCGGTCTTTGTCAGGCGATCTACCACTACCCAAATAGCATCAAATCCTCTGGTGAGTCTCAAACCTGTGACAAAATCCATAGATATATCCTCCCACTCCCACTGTGGTACTGGAAGTGGGTGGAGCTCTCCTCCAGACCTACGGTGCTCAATCTTGACCTGCTGGCAGGTCGTGCACTGAGCTACATACCGAGTCACATCGGGCTTCAAACCACCCCACTAAAAGGACCGTCTCACATCCTTGTACATCTTACTCGCTCCAGGATGTACTGAGTATGGGGTAGCATGAGCCTCACCTAGTATCCTCTGTCTCAACTCACTATCTGACGGCACACAAACGCGGTCCTGACGTCTCATCACTCCATCTGCACCAATAGTAAACTGTGGGGCCTCATCTCGAGACATCCTGTCTCGGATCCTGATTAAAGTAGGGCAAGTCTCCTGCTTCTGTCGGATCTCATCCAACAGATCAGGAAGTAACTCCATGGTAGCCAACTGACCCTCAGTATCTGGAAACTGAATCTCTATCTCCAACCAAGCCAAGTCCCTCTGCAACTGTGGCTGTACTGTCAACTGGGCTATCGCCCTCTCCCTAGGCGTCTTCCGGCTCAAAGCATCAGCTACCACATTCACCTTTCCGGGGTGGTAAAGGATCTCAAGGTCGAAGTCCTTGATCAACTCTAACCACCGCCTTTGGAGGTTATTCAACTCTCTCTGAGTGAATATGTACTTCAGACTCTTATGATCTGTAAAAATCTGACATGTCGCCCCATAGAGATAGTGACGCCAGATCTTAAGAGCATGGACTACTGCAGCCAACTCTAGATCATGTGTGGGGTAGTTCTCCTCATACGTCTTCAACTGTCGAGACGCATAGGCTATGACCTTACCCCTCTGCATCAAAACACACCCCAAGCCTGTAACACCCCAAATTTTGGCGCGTTTGCGTTTTTTTTTATTCCTTCCGGCTTTTATCGATATTTTAATAGCGTATATATATTTTACGAGTATTTTACGTCGTAAATTAAATTATATGAGTATATATGTATACATACACCGATATATTTTATATCCACGTTTAAACTATCATATAATCTCGGAAAATAAATTGAGAGAATGATTTTTGTATTTCAAAGTATATTTTGCGAGTTTATTTATATATTCGATCACATATTTTCTTCCGTATATTTATTTTTTTGGAAAAGTTGTTGATCTGAAATTCCCGTTCCGATTGTTTTGATCGGGTTTATTTTAATTTCTATGTCCAATTTTTATTGTTTTATCTTTTTTTTTTCCTCTCTTCTGTGGCCCCGATTTCTTGGTTACCTTCTCCCAACCTTCACGCCATCAGAAGATGCAGGACCTATCGCTGTTGAATCCTTCCCCGCCCAAGCTACCTAGCCGACTCCTGGATATCACCTGCACCCACTCTCTCCCTCTCCCTCGTTCAGCCTCAGTTGTGCAGCTCTCAGCCTTCCCTCTTCTTTCCCTCCTCTACGTTGCTCTCTCGGAGTCTCCCTCTGCAGTTTCCATCTTCAATCTCCTGAAACAGCCCCAGTTCTCTCTTCGAGCCTCGCCGGCAAAGCCACGCCACCGGAATCGAGGACCCTGTGCCTTGCCCTGCCGCCTGGAACCTTGCCGGAGCTGACTGCAACCCTTCTGCAACCACCAGGGAAGCCAGTGCAGCCCTCCCCCCCTTATTTTCTCCCTTCTCTGTTTGCTTCTGTAGCAAGGACCACCGCCGACTGTCTTTGTCGACTGGCCTGGACGCCGCCGCCTCGTCACTGCCGACGCCGGATCGAAGACCACCGCCCGTTGTTGCAGCGCCTGTCCTTCTCTCCCTCACTACTCGGCACCGGAGGCAGGTAGGCCTGCAATCCCAGTCGCCGGACGAACCCAGTACCCTTCCGCTTGGAAGTGCCCACGTCTCCGTCTTCGTCGCTGGAGATCGAAGCCGTCCCCGCCTGCTCGTCCCACCGGGAAGCCTAGTTGCCGCCTGCAATCTCTCCCCAGCGCCGCCTGCATCCATGGGGTTACAAACTTACAGAGAAACCCTTCTTCTTTATTTAAAATCGGCCCCCTCTTTTTCTTATTTTATTACAGCTTGTACCTCTAATTTTATATTTGCAGATTTGGCCCTAATTTCTGAAAGTTGCAGATTTGCCCCTATTGGTATAATTACAAAATATGGCCCAAGGTTTTAATCACGGATGATGACCCATAATTTATGAAATTGTATGTTTTGCCCCCAAAAATATGTTAGCGGTTTTTAACCTTGGATTTTAATTGCGGGGATATTCTTATATGTATGTATACCATATATATTTTGCCCTTGTTGGATTAATTGCGGGTTATGGCTCAAAGATCACGGGATTTTTACGTTGACTTTGAAAACGAGTTTAACCTTGGGTTTTGATGTTATACAATTTGTCCGGAATTTATATTTACGGTTTTTAACTTGGGTTTTTAAAAGTGGGGTTTTCATTAGATTCATATATGTTAATTATTCCGTTCAAATTTAGCTTATAAGCTAAATTTGTTTAGTTTGGTGCTAGGTTCGGAAACGCCCCGATAAAGGCCTAACGAGTCCAAGTCGACATCCGTTGAACGACTTCCGTCTTTTGACATCATGTGAGTATTCTTTCTCTTGATCTAGTTATGTTTAGTATTAGTATCATGCTAGGATGGATCTAGCATAACTTAGAGTTAATGCCAAGTAGTGGCTTTGAACCTAGGTGAGTTTCGAGGAGTTGATATTGTTTGATGGATTGATGTTGATTCCAAGCTTGAGGTGTTGGTTATCTTGTGAGGTTGTTATAAGGCTTTAAGTTATATATGGTTGATCTTGTGAGCGTTTTGTGGCTCGAGGTGGGATTATATGATCTTGTGGGATTTTGGAGTTTAGGTTTGGCTTATCCTAGTTGTGTTGTGAGTTATGATCTTTTCTTGCGAGATCAGAGGGTTTAGAAGTCTTAGGACTTCTAGCTTCTGTTGAGTGTGATCTGAGCATGAGGGATTCTAGGATGCGGTCCTAGAATTGAGAGTCAAATGGTCTTGCGTAGATCATTTGTATAGAAGTCTTAGACTTCTATTGTGAGTGGGTTGTTGTTGATATAGTTATCTTCTTGTGAGCAGGTTATGAGCTTCCTCCCTAAGGAAGCGAGAGTGTTGTGAGTTGAGTGTGGTGACGAGGTAAGTCTCCGGACTTACTTAGCTCGTATTCTTTGTATTAGCGTTGATGTGTGTTGGGTGGTGTGTGTTTATTATTTATTATTAATAACAACTAAACCGGAGTTAGGATCACCGACCTTTATATTATTTTGGCCCAAGTGTATGATAACGGGCGGTAACATCATCTGCCTAGCTCTTGCGAGAGTCTAGGAGGTTCTCGGCGACTAGCCGTGCTGGTTAGACGGTCGGAGGCATCCGTACCGTTCCATGCCGGAAATAGGGACCGAGGCGGGACCACGGTGGTCTCGTGTCACAAACCTAAGTTGAATTAGAACGGGATACGACTTAATAATAACAAAGATAATAAACCGGATTGGTGTGTTTTTATGCATGTTGTATGCTTGTGATGAGATTACTTGTGTATGTGCCTTTCCCATTAATTCTAATGCTTCGAATATGAGCTAACGGTTTTATACCGATTGTTGTAGATTGCCTTGCAGGTTAGGAATACGGCCGAGAGATCCGGAAGAGTGGGCAGCCGGGGTTCCGTACATTTTAGGAGTGGGTTTTGGTTAGAGTCGAGTTTGTATATTATTCATGTATATTGTATATCACGTGGTGGCATTTGGCCCTTGGTGTTGCATATCGGCTGAAGTCTTTTGTTGTTTTCCTTTGGGTTTCTTATCATTTGCATTAAAAGGAATTTTGGTTTTGCCTTTATTTGTGCCATGTTGAAAGATCCGGTGAAATTGTTGTCAGGCTAAGGGTCGGGACCCATTGTGAGGTCCCAACCCGTAGCGCCCCGAGTCCCGCGGATTCGGGGTGTTACAAAAGTGGTATCAGAGCCCTAGGTTGACAACAATGGCACTCGCAATCTTCTAAAGGCCGAATAAGGAATAAACAGAACCCCGCGGGTTCTGAGTTTTCGTTTTCAAAATCACATGCATGAGTCGGGGTAGAATGTACGGACCACCACTCCTTCCGCGGATCTCGGCAGCATAGTTTATTGGATTTTTAGTATATGTATGTATATATATGTATATATGTAGATATGTATCGTGGACTTAGGATGTTTTTTTTGACTATTATTATATGTGGATTGTAGTTGCATGATGGATATGATTTATGTGTATAGTTGTCTATGTGAACGATTATATGTTTTTATCCTTGTATTGTTGTAATAGAATGCCGAATGCGTGATATTAATAGTAATATGGGCTTAGGACTTATATAGTTATGTATAAGTATTCTTATATATATATAGTAGCATATAAAGTTATGAGACCTTTTAGCTAAGATGATAGTATGATATCATCATCCTTGGACGACGTCGTTTGACATAGGATAGTATACAGACGAGGATAAATATGCTCAAGTATCGAGTTGAGTATCATGCTCTGAAGATCACCTTAAGTTCTCGGAATCCTGTAAGAGGATGTCGAAGAGGAGGAGTAGAGATGACATGACAAGGGACGAACAAGTGGAAGGAAAAATCCAGGACGACTTAAGAGAAATCACAATGGGAGAAATACAAGAAAAGGGAGCAACATTAAAGTGTAAAAGCGGTTCTAAAGAGGCCATAATCGAATAACAACGAGACCAAGGAAGAGAACGAACTTAAGTTTTTCAAGAAGACGCGTCGACAACTAAAGATGTGAATCGAGGAGGAGATGGGTTCATCTTAGCAAGGTTAAAGGTGGTATTCCATTAAGATGCAAAGCTTTCCTTAGACGTTTCTAAGCATTGGAGGGTAGAGGAGAAAAGTGAACGAAACATGTGGGAAGGATTTAAGTACCGTAAGTTAAACTTGTGAGGTACCAAGAAGTGAAGAGTCAAAAATACGAGGGTAACGAGGAGGATCACATGGTGAAAGTTCACATAGTAGAATTACTTGGCGGAGTCAATCATTTTCCGTCATTGAGATGAAACTGAGCAACGCTAAGAAGGAGGAAGGGTGTATGGATGGTGATCTTCAGAAGATGAAAGATAAAGCAAGGAGTTTTGATTGAAAGACCAACCTAGAGAAGAGAGAGTAGTTACTAACCATAGAGATGTGGGGAAGATGCACTTACAAGATATTATGAAGAACGGTTAAGCCTATGAACGGGAGTTATGCGACACAACAAGGCCGAGAAGGTATAGTTACCTTATAGAAGAAGAAGGAAGCGTGGAGCGTATAAAGAGTTAACGGAGTGTGTGAAAGGTGAAATGAGCAAGTGAAGTTTAAGACAGAGTGCCCTGAGAGGGTAGCCTTCAGGAGAATGGTAACATGGAGGGTAAATAGAATGGTAAGTCATTGACATTGGATGAGAAGAGTAATTGATGAGAACCAAGAACACACGTGTGCGGGTTGGCTATTGATGAGCGTATATGAGAAGATTAGGCAAGACAATGGCATGAAGGATCGGTAACAAGAGCTTGGAGGATTTCCGGTGGTTCGGTGTAAGTAGTGAGGAAGTATGTCAACTAAGTACAATTGTCTTAATCAAGTAATATCGCATGGGATCAAAGAAAGTGAATGTAACTGACCTCCTAGGGAGGAATTGTAATGACCCTTTGTGACCTTCTTAGGTCATGAGAATGGCATATGGGAGAACGACCCGGATTAAAAGTTTCATGGTTTGATCATGGTAAAGGGAACTAGTATATCAAGAGGAAGATGAGGTTTTCATTGGTTATGGTGCGTAGACGGGAGTATAATAAGAGGACGTATAGTATATTCGTCTAATGAAATGGATGGTATGTTTTCGCGAGCAAAAGTTGAGTTAGATGTTTCAAACTCACACGGAAGAGCCATAGTGGCTATGACGTGAAAGGAAGGACCTAGATTAGGGCAACACTGCAAGCTTAGAGTTTATGATGTTAGTACCTGGAGATGTAATGAGTAGATATTTCAGTGGTTTTGGATGAGGAATTTCTTCTAGCATTTTCCACGGGGCCTGAAGTTGTTCATGGAATACCGATAGATGAATAAAGTGACTAACAAGAGTAAGAGAAGACCGAAGTGTTGAAGTTTGATATCGATATGAGATGTATAAGGAGTACATGGAAGGTTGAGGGTAGAGCCTCTACGGTCGGTTCGACGTTACATAAGAAAATGAAGTATAAATTTCTACGCCTACTTAAAGAAAGGATGTCTATGGTGAAAGCTTATGTAGAAGACTAAGAGCTCCTTCCATATGTTGGGATGTCATGGAAAGCGAAGAAGGAAAGATCAATTGTTTTGAAGCTCGGTTAAGTCATGCAGTTTTGACCCTTATGGCCGCACATAAGTGAGAAACCTTAGAAGATTTTTACAATCATGTCATCGAGGAGGGAGAATGAAATTGAGATAAAAGAATACTTAAATAAAGCTATAAGAGTCAAAAGACTCGAGCAAGTCTCTCGAGTTCAAGAGATGAAGGATCTCGGAAAGAAGACGGTAAACATTGTAGCTAAAGATGGAACAACACACGCGTTTAAAGGACGTCACCCCAACAAATCGAGGTAGATCATAAGTATCATGACCACTTGTAAAGTGATAAGACAAGATTGTCGGTTATTATGATATGTGACGGGAAGAGAAAAGATGAAAGCTGATATATCACGGATTCCAATACGTCAGAATGTGGAATTTTCCACTAAGGTTGAGCTTGATTTAATTCCGATGTCTAACCCGTATGAAATAACACTTGTTCAGAGACATGTGTTGTGGAAGCAAGTGAAGGAGGAATTGCAAGAACTTAGTGATAAGATTTCATTAGAATTAGTGAAATGATATGAAGAACTTCAAATGTTATCTTGAACTCTTGATTTGAAGTTCATGTTGGAATATAATTTAAACTTTTGATTTGAAATTGTTATGGAGAACACCAGTTTGCGCAAGAGAGACGATTATCTCCGTTTGTACATCGATGTCTATAAGTTGAGCAAGATGACAATGAAGGACCAGTATCCCTTACAACGAATGGGAGATCTACTCGATCAGCTGCAAAGTCGGTAGTCTCTTCTAAGATTAAGTCAAGATTTGATTGTCACCGTTTGAGAATTCGCGACTCAAAAATTGCAAATACGGCATTTTGGACCAACCAGAGTCACTACGAGAAAAATGTCGTATGACAAGTTGTCTCGGGACGGCAAACCCCGAGAGATATGGAAGGAGTTACAAGTTATTTTAGAAGTGCTTAGCTTTACCCGATATGTGAAGGGAGAAGTTGTGTAACACCTTTTATGGTAACCTACTACGGATGATAATGAAGTATTGAATGAGACGAAGAATTGACAATAGAGTTGCTGAGAGTTAAGAGGGGATTTATTGGTACAATGTTTCGATTTACCTTGAGGAATGATGAGTTTGAAGTGTACAAGTGATTCTTCGAGACAAGGTCTTGATCGAGTATAGTAGAGCGATAAAAAAGTAATAGCACACGTGTCTTGTTAATAGAAACAATATGAAGTAAAGTACTTCCTTCGTTACTTGGAACTTGCGACAAGCATTGAGAAAATGTAACATCAAAGTTCGGTTTGACAAGAACGAAAGCCAACGGTGTAAATGGGAAGTTCGATCTTCGATGGTGCTGTATTGAGGAAGACCTGAGAAGGAACTTGAATTTCCGATATATCGGACCTTTTTTTTTTTAGATGTTAGCGCGAGTTGGAGAAGTGGGCGCTACCGCCGAGAGTAGAGGGTGTTCACCATGTGTTTCCTGTGTATCAGTCAGGGGAGTAGATGCACGACTCGGGACGGATGGTCAAACACGATGGTCTAGTGGTAGACGAGGTAACGATGAGTCAAACTGGAAGAGGAGGATAATATCTTTAGTTGAGTTTTACGCTGAGCTAGTAGCATCAATAGAATCGACGGGTTAGACCTAGTTCTTCTCTTGGTTGAGTTATGTGCATGTGTGAAGTTATATGTAGTTTTGCCCCGTGCGGGAATGTGCTATATGATTTGATATATCTTGCAGTGGTAGTTCGAGTAGTTTATAGGTGTAGATTAGAAAGTCGAAGCCTTCTTAGTATGAGAGTTCATACCTCGGCCTTAGGAACCGAGAAGTTTAGCATATTGCAAGTTTCGGGACGAAACTTGTTTTTAGGAGGATCTAATGTAACACCCCAAATTTTGGCGCGTTTGCGTTTTTTTTTATTCCTTCCGGATTTTATCGATATTTTAATAGCGTATATATATTTTACGAGTATTTTACGTCGTAAATTAAATTATATGAGTATATATGTATACATACACCGATATATTTTATATCCACGTTTAAACTATCATATAATCTCGGAAAATAAATTGAGAGAATGATTTTTGTATTTCAAAGTATATTTTGCGAGTTTATTTATATATTCGATCACATATTTTCTTCCGTATATTTATTTTTTTGGAAAAGTTGTTGATCTGAAATTCCCGTTCCGATTGTTTTGATCGGGTTTATATTAATTTCTATGTCCAATTTTTATTGTTTTATCTTTTTTTTTTCCTCTCTTCTGTGGCCCCGATTTCTTGGTTACCTTCTCCCAACCTTCACGCCATCAGAAGATGCAGGACCTATCGCTGTTGAATCCTTCCCCGCCCAAGCTACCTAGCCGACTCCTGGATATCACCTGCACCCACTCTCTCCCTCTCCCTCGTTCAGCCTCAGTTGTGCAGCTCTCAGCCTTCCCTCTGCTTTCCCTCCTCTGCCTTGCTCTCTCGGAGTCTCCCTCTGTAGTTTCCATCTTCAATCTCCTGAAACAGCCCCAGTTCTCTCTTCGAGCCTCGCCGGCAAAGCCACGCCACCGGAATCGAGGACCCTGTGCCTTGCCCTGCCGCCTGGAACCTTGCCGGAGCTGACTGCAACCCTTCTGCAACCACCAGGGAAGCTAGTGCAGCCCTCCCCCCTTATTTTCTCCCTTCTCTGTTTGCTTCTGTAGCAAGGACCACCGCCGACTGTCTTTGTCGACTGGCCTGGACGCCGCCGCCTCGTCACTGCCGACGCCGGATCGAAGACCACCGCCCGTTGTTGCAGCGCCTGTCCTTCTCTCCCTCACTACTCGGCACCGGAGGCAGGTAGGCCTGCAATCCCAGTCGCCGGACGAACCCAGTACCCTTCCGCTTGGAAGTGCCCACGTCTCCGTCTTCGTCGCTGGAGATCGAAGCCGTCCCCGCCTGCTCGTCCCACCGGGAAGCCTAGTTGCCGCCTGCAATCTCTCCCCAGCGCCGCCTGCATCCATGGGGTTACAAACTTACAGAGAAACCCTTCTTCTTTATTTAAAATCGGCCCCCTCTTTTTTTTTATGTTAATTACAGCTTGTACCTCTAATTTTATATTTGCAGATTTGGCCCTAATTTCTGAAAGTTGCAGATTTGCCCCTATTGGTATAATTACAAAATATGGCCCAAGGTTTTAATCACGGATGATGACCCATAATTTATGAAATTGTATGTTTTGCCCCCAAAAATATGTTAGCGGTTTTTAACCTTGGATTTTAATTGCGGGGATATTCTTATATGTATACATACCATATATATTTTGCCCTTGTTGGATTAATTGCGGGTTATGGCTCAAAGATCACGGGATTTTTACGTTGACTTTGAAAACGAGTTTAACCTTGGGTTTTGATGTTATACAATTTGTCCGGAATTTATATTTACGGTTTTTAACTTAGGTTTTTAAAAGTGGGGTTTTCATTAGATTCATATATGTTAATTATTCCGTTCAAATTTAGCTTATAAGCTAAATTTGTTTAGTTTGGTGCTAGGTTCGGAAACGCCCCGATAAAGGCCTAACGAGTCCAAGTCGACATCCGTTGAACGACTTCCGTCTTTTGACATCATGTGAGTATTCTTTCTCTTGATCTAGTTATGTTTAGTATTAGTATCATGCTAGGATGGATCTAGCATAACTTAGAGTTAATGCCAAGTAGTGGCTTTGAACCTAGGTGAGTTTCGAGGAGTTGATATTGTTTGATGGATTGATGTTGATTCCAAGCTTGAGGTGTTGGTTATCTTGTGAGGTTGTTATAAGGCTTTAAGTTATATATGGTTGATCTTGTGAGCGTTTTGTGGCTCGAGGTGGGATTATATGATCTTGTGGGATTTTGGAGTTTAGGTTTGGCTTATCCTAGTTGTGTTGTGAGTTATGATCTTTTCTTGCGAGATCAGAGGGTTTAGAAGTCTTAGGACTTCTAGCTTCTGTTGAGTGTGATCTGAGCATGAGGGATTCTAGGATGCGGTCCTAGAATTGAGAGTCAAATGGTCTTGCGTAGATCATTTGTATAGAAGTCTTAGACTTCTATTGTGAGTGGGTTGTTGTTGATATAGTTATCTTCTTGTGAGCAGGTTATGAGCTTCCTCCCTAAGGAAGCGAGAGTGTTGTGAGTTGAGTGTGGTGACGAGGTAAGTCTCCGGACTTACTTAGCTCGTATTCTTTGTATTAGCGTTGATGTGTGTTGGGTGGTGTGTGTTTATTATTTATTATTAATAACAACTAAACCGGAGTTAGGATCACCGACCTTTATATTATTTTGGCCCAAGTGTATGATAACGGGCGGTAACATCATCTGCCTAGCTCTTGCGAGAGTCTAGGAGGTTCTCGGCGACTAGCCGTGCTGGTTAGACGGTCGGAGGCATCCGTACCGTTCCATGCCGGAAATAGGGACCGAGGCGGGACCACGGTGGTCTCGTGTCACAAACCTAAGTTGAATTAGAACGGGATACGACTTAATAATAACAAAGATAATAAACCGGATTGGTGTGTTTTTATGCATGTTGTATGCTTGTGATGAGATTACTTGTGTATGTGCCTTTCCCATTAATTCTAATGCTTCGAATATGAGCTAACGGTTTTATACCGATTGTTGTAGATTGCCTTGCAGGTTAGGAATACGGCCGAGAGATCCGGAAGAGTGGGCAGCCGGGGTTCCGTACATTTTAGGAGTGGGTTTTGGTTAGAGTCGAGTTTGTATATTATTCATGTATATTGTATATCACGTGGTGGCATTTGGCCCTTGGTGTTGCATATCGGCTGAAGTCTTTTGTTGTTTTCCTTTGGGTTTCTTATCATTTGCATTAAAAGGAATTTTGGTTTTGCCTTTATTTGTGCCATGTTGAAAGATCCGGTGAAATTGTTGTCAGGCTAAGGGTCGGGACCCATTGTGAGGTCCCAACCCGTAGCGCCCCGAGTCCCGCGGATTCGGGGTGTTACAAAGCCCAGCTTGGATGCATCACTGTATACCACAAAGTCATCAGTACCTTCAGGCTGTGCTAAAATCGGAGTGGACGTCAATCTCCTCTTCAGCTCCTCAAAACTCTGTTGACACGGCTCAAACCAGACGAACCGAGTGGTCTTCCTCAGAAGACAAGTAAGTGGTCGGGCAATCAAAGAGAACCCTTCCACAAACCGGCGGTAGTAACCTGCTAAACCTAGAAAGTTGCGAACCTCCTTAACATTCTTAGGAGGTTACCAAGAAGATATTGAATCGATCTTCGCCGGATCGACCTTAATACCCTCAGCAGTCACCACGTGACCTAAGAAAGCCACCTTTGACATCCAAAACTCACACTTGGATAGCTTAGCATACAGCTGGCTATCTTGTAGAATCTGCAGTACTATCCTCAAGTGTCCGGCATGCTCCTCTCGACTCCTAGAGTAGACTAGGATGTCGTCAATGAAGACCACTACAAACTGGTCTAAGAAGTCAATGAATATCCCATTCATCAACTCCATGAACACCGCTGGTGCAATAGTGAGCCCAAATGGCATCACTACGAACTCATAATGACCATACCTAGTCCGGAATGCCGTCTTAGGTATGTCCTGATCTCTCACCCTCAACTGGTGGTAACCTGACCTCAAGTCTATCCTCGAGAACACAGACGCTCCATGCAACTGGTCTAACAGGTCATCTATGCGTGGCAGTGGGTACTTGTTCTTGATGGTTACCTTGTTCAGCTCTCTGTAGTCTATGCACAGCCTCATCGATCCGTCCTTCTTCTTCACAAACAACATTGGCGCACCCCAAGGAGACACACTAGGGCGTATGAAACCCTTCTCTGCTAGCTCCTCTAACTGCTTCTTCAGCTCAAGCAGCTCTATAGGTGCCATACGGTACGGAGCCTTCGAGATAGGTCTCGTGCCCGGCTCCAAGTCAATGCTGAAATCAACGCTCCTCTGTGGGGGTAGTCTTGGCAAGTCGTCACTGAATACCTCTGCAAACTTGCATGCAACAGGTATCTCCTCTATAGTCAGGCTCTTGCTTTCCTTCATGGCATAACACCAGAAGGCTTCGCAACCCTGTGCTATCAGTCTCGCTGCCCTCACTGCACTGATAACTGTGCCTGACTTTCCGAGGTCCCAACCTCGGAATATCACCCTATGACCCTCCTCAGTGGCGACGGTCACTGTCCTCTTACCAATGTCTAAGACTGCTCCGTGTCTCCTCATCCAATCTATCCCTAGAATCACATCCTCATGAGCTAAGGGCATGACTAGAAAATCTACTAGCCAGTCTCGATCTCCCATACGAACAGGACATCCATAAATCTCTCTAGTCTCTCTTACCTTACTCCCATCAGGTAAGCCTATCATATAAGGTATCCCCTCTACAGTATTTAAGGACAACCTATCTACGCATGCATCAGATATGAAGGAGTGTGTAGCACCCGTATCAAATAAAACTCGTACAGGTAAGTCATGAATCTGGATCGTACCTGTGGCAGTCGATGCATCTGGCTGATCAGCATCTCTCAACTCAAATACTCGTGCCTGAGCTCTCCTAGTATCAGCTACACTACCACGTCCTCTGCCCCGACCTGATCCCTGCATAGAACTCTGTGGTGGTGTGTGTCCTGGAGCCCTGTAAGACTGCTGCTGACTAGGAGCTCTGTACTGCTGCTGCTGACTCGGAGTCCGGTACTGTGGCGGTCTCTGTACACTTCCGGATAAGCCTGCAGGAGAAGAACCCTGCTGAGATGGAGCATTGCCCTGACGGCAGAATGTAGCTCTATGTCCAACCTTGCCGCATTGGAAGCAAGTCACTGCTGGCTTCGTGCAGTTCGATCGGATGTGTCCATAGCCACTGCAGTTGTGGCACTGTAAGCCACCAGCTGAAGTCTGACTAGTAGTTGTATGGCTATGTCGCCCCTGAGTCTGTCCTCGTCCAAAAACAGCTACTCCTGAACTACCACTAGCATAACCTGTCCTCTGCTGCTTATCCGGCCTGTCTGACTGAGCAGCTCTCCTCGACACTGGTCTGTCTCTCATAAGCAGACGCTCTATCCTGATAGTCTGACAGAGTCTCACAGCGGAATCCTACCAGATAGGAACGAGTGCTCTCTCTCAATCTCCTCGAAAAAAGGTATACATGCTGCTCCTCAGGAGGTGCAGCTGGTCCAAGCAGTGTCAGTTCCTTCTGGAACTTCTTGATGGCAGCAGCAATCGGAATGTCCTCAAATCCTGCCTCAATGAAATCCTGGAATCTCTCTCTCCTCAACGAGACAGGGCAGTATCTGTCTCTAACAATGCTCCTCATTTGCTCCCAACTAGTGACTCGACTACGCATGGTCCGCCACCAGGAATGAGCATCTCCAGTGAAGCAGGTCTGCACCAAATCCACCTGCCGATCCTCTGGGCAACGTATTGCCTCTAACGCAGTCTCTACCTGTCTAATCTAGTGCTCCACCTCCAGTCCTATCTCCCCACTCTATGAGGGGATCTTCTGAGAGTTGAAAGCCTTCAACCACTCATCCGGCCTCGGTGCTCTAGACCCAGTAGGAGCTCTATCAGCCACAACCCTCCTCTCAGGTACAGCTGGCACCTGAGGTACTCCCTGTGTCACCTGGACAGATCTAGCCTGTACTGGTGGTACCTGGGTAAGTCTCTCTGTCCCAGCAGCCTCCTCCATACGCTCAACGTATGCTCGATACTCTCTGTACTCAGTCGCTCCAATGGAAACACGTCCTGACTCTGTCGAACGTGCTCTTTGTGCTCCAGACCTAGCAACGGTCTCATTCCTGACCTCAGGACCTACACTCTCATCTACCTCCTCCACTCCAGCCTCTGGCATGATCACTGCTGGGGGATCCTCTCGTGGAGCTCGGCCTCGGCCTCGGGCTAGTGGAGGTCTACCTCCACGGCCGCGTCCTCTAACTGTAGGGATCCTATCTCCCCTACCTGGTCCAGCTGGAGGGAGAGGTGGACGACCTCTGCCTCGACCAGTAGCTAGCGTAGCTCTAGTACGTGCCATCTGCGCGAGGAATAACAACTATAATTACAACTAGCTAAAAGTCCAAAAAGTCCATCTACGGTAAAACCTAAAGTCCATACTAAGCATACTGAGATCCGCGGTAGTAGTGGTGGTCAGCCGTACTTTTCTATTCCCAACCAGACTATGCATGCATTTAAAACCAAAAATTTTCTTTTTAAAACTCAGACCCCTTTTCGGGTTCTGCTTAAAACTTATTCGGTCTTTTAGAAGATTTCAAGTGTCATTGTTGCCAACCTAGAGCTCTGATACCATGTTGTAACACCCTGAATTCTGAGAACTCGGGACGTTACTGGTTAGGACCTCACAATGGGTCCCGACCTCAGTTTGACAACAACATTACTAGGATCTTGCAACAAGACACAAATAAAGAAACCGAAATTCATAAAAATAGTATTTTTAGGGTAATGAATGCAACACTGTCTAGCAGCCTAAAGTACTTAAACCAAAGAAACGAACAACTGTCTTAACCAAAAGGAAGAAAAGACAAACACGACCCCAACCCCCACTCTAAGGAGTACGGAGACCCGGCTGACCACTACTTCCGGATCACTCAGCTGCTGGTCTAACCTGCGGTAAATCTAAAAACAACAACAAGAGGAACCGTTAGCTAGTTATCTAAATATTAGCAGAATAATAGCAGCACAAACACACACAGAAATATATAAACACTCATCATGCTTTCAAACAAGTCCGTTTTATTATCTTGAATTACGTCACTCTTTCACGCTAATGATACTTATGTTGTGACACGAGGGATTCCCAAACCTCGCCTCCGCCCCCATGTAACCATCAGGAATGGATCCGATGCACCTCACCTTGTACCTGCCTGGTCTGGGTATAGAGAACCTCCCAGTCTCCTGTCAGAGCTGGGTAGTGATGTCACGGCCCGTTATACATACACTTGGACCTTAAACGTAATAATAACAGTCGTCCTAGCAAGTTATTATTATTAAACACACAAATAGCACACACAACCACTATCACTCAACTAATATCCAGAAAGTGGCTAAGTAAGTCGCAAGGACTTACTTGAGTCAAAACACACTATACCACGTCTCAAAAATAGTCCGTACTCGTGGTAACTCAAACGCCTGTCAAAAGGCATGTGGGTCAAAATCACATCCAACTGTCCAACCTCATGCGAAGGAATTACGGAGAAAGCTCTCTTACGGTAAAACACTATTTTACCCTTAGTGCCGAAAGTTCTTAAAGTTTATTCTTACATCCCATTATTCCTTTTAGAACCTGTTTTCTACAATTCATTTCTCTCTTATAGTTTCTTTTTATAATTTATACGTTAAAACTCGAACCCACTCCTCAAGGACAACATTCCACTTCTTTTCCGAATACTACTCTATCCTTCTACATGTATATATACGTGACTACTCGGTATTTGTATATGTATAATTACATAATTTTATTTCTTATCTCTTACGGTTATCTGTACACTTCCGTATATGAATATATATACACTTATAGGAATACTTATATAATGTCCAACATCCAACTTACTCAAACTTATTAATATAAACACTCACGTCTGCAGTACTCCTATATATATACACACCTCCACCATCTCTATCTTAAAATAACCTACTGATATATATATACTCAACCACATCTACAGAAGACCCGAAGAAGGACTTACCCTCACTTGTTTCGGTCCGACTCGGCAGTGCCTCTCTTGACTGCAACCGTGAAGAAGAAGATGGTCCGGCTCAGTTTGCTTCGATCCGGCTCAGCGGTAGCCCTCCTGACTGCAACAGGGAAGAGGACGGTTCAAATGTCACTGCAGACTCGAGAGTCGGTCCTCTCATACGTTACACCCACACCGTAAGACAGTGGAGAGGTAAGAGAGAAAGAAAGGAGGGAGGACTCACCACTGCAGACCGGCGGCGGTGGCAGCTGGACCAGCAGCAGGACAGCGCTCAGTGACGAGGTTCCGGCGTCGAGGGTACTGCTGCGGCTCTTTCCGGCGTCGACCCGCTGTTGTGCGAAAACCAGGCAAGGAACGGAGGAAGGAAGGCGAGATGGACGGGAGGGGAACTAGCGGCTCCCTGGTGGTGTCTGGGTGTCGACAGAAGCGGCGCGGCGGCGGCTAGCGACGCCCTGGGTGGTCGACAGCGGTGTTTCAGTGGCTCGGTGACGGCTAGGGCCTGCAGTCGAGGCTGTGGAGGGAGAGGCGTATTAGGCCGGCGAACAGAAACGGGAGAGGAAGAAGATAGACGGAGGGTGACTCACCTAGCGGCTGCTGTCGCCGGCGAACGAGGAAGATGGAGAAGCACGGCGTTGCTGCGTCGTCAGTAGGGAAAAACGGAACCTGCAGCGGTTAACGTTTCCTCAGAAGCAAGGGAGTAGATGGGTAGCGGCAGTCTTCTGTATTGTAGTCTGATTAGGTTTATAATTAGGTTAGTTTAATGTTTTAATTAGTGAGGTTTATTATTGGGCCGGCTGAAGGTCATTGGGCCGAAGGGTTGGGCCGAAGGGTTGGGCCGAAGGGTTGGGCCGAAGGGTTGGGCTTGCTCTTACATAGAATAATTGGCTGAACGAAGGGTCGTTATTCGTACGGAATCGGTATTATTTATTGTGTTAATATAAGTTATCCTTTATTTATTTTTTTTTTAAAGATATGGAATTACTTCCGGTTACCACGTTCTCATCATTTTATGTGAATTAAGGTCACATAAAATGATAGAAATAACACTCATTTTATTTTATTTTAATTTATGTATTTATTTATTTAAGATTGACGTTTCGGAGATAGGTTAAATTCGGTTTTAACGGAGTTTAAAATTTTCCGGTTATTACATGGCGCGCTGTGGAAACAGCAATCTAATGGACCTCCCACAATTTTTTGGCCACTAAATCTTTATTTTTTAAGCCATAAAGTCTTTTTTTCCTAAACAATTTTTTGGCCAATAAATCTTTATTTTTTAAGCCATAAAATCTTTTTTCCTAAACTAACACATTGCTATTCAAAATTATACGTAACTTTTTTTTGTTGGAGATTCTCCAAGATTTTATAGGCCGGTAAATCTTTATTTTTTGTGCTAGAAAAACTTTTTTTACTAAACTAACAAACTTCTATTCAAAATTGTACGTAACTTTTTTTTTTTTTGAGATTCTCAAGATTTTAAAGGTTATAGTCAAATCTCCTTTTTTATTTTTATTATTTATAATTGATTATTTATCAATATAAAAAATCTAATCAAATCTATTTTTTTACGTTCTTATCTGTTCCAAGAAAATTCCAAGAAAATTCCACAACACACTTCCTACGATTTCTATTCTATAAATACTCCACTCCATAACGTAAAATTGTATCCGCTGCTTTCTTATTCTTCTCTTAACTTATTATCGGCTGCTTTGCTATTCTTCTCTTGACCTATTATCGGCTGTTTTGTTTTTCTTCTCTTGACCTATTATCGGCTGCTTTGCTATTCTTCTCTTGATCTATTATCATCCTTATTGATTTCAAGTTGTTTGCAGGTGTTGATCAACAGGATCTTCTTTCATAAGATGAACGTTTATCTCGATTGTTGCTCTTTAACGCGGTATGTTACCAATTACTCCCTCTTGTTTTAGTTTATATAGGTTTCGAAACTTCTATGGTCTAGAATCGTCAGTAAACGCCTACCAAGTGGTGGGGCTTCAGAATCGCCTTTATTCCTACCTCTTCAAAGTTCACCTGCGCTTCCCTGGGCTGAAATCGCTTTCGAGTACGAGTGACGCATCATTGAGTAACAAACTGGTAAGCTCCGATTTTCAAGCACTTGGAAGAATTGCTACCATGGGCAATTCATATTTGGTATTTACATTAATTGGGAGTAGTGTTTTTGAGTATTAACTTTTCGTGATTTTCAGGTTACAGCCCTTTTGCAATCACTGATATTGTCCACCTTCCCTATCTTCGATCATCAAGGTAACAATTCTGTTATTATCCACCTTTTTCAATTTACTCCAACGGAAAAATTAAAAAGGTTACAATGAAAAATATTTTAAAAATATTTTTATCAGTTTAAATGTTAACTAGATTTTTGATTTTTTAAATATTATAAAATAAGTTACAAATTTTAACAAACTCGAATTTTGGTTAATCAAATCTCACAACTTTTGTTTAATTACGGTTTGTTATTAATTAATAAATTAATTTATGAAAATATTGTTTAACTTTTTTCTTATCAATATTTGACGTAATTGTGATTTGACTTAACTAATTTACAATTTATTTTTCAAATCTAGAATTTACTCTTAAAACTCAAATTTAATAATCTTTTTTAAAACGTCTTATTGTTTTCATTTTAATTTTTACAAGTAAATTTATTTGTTAGCCTATCGATTTTTACTGAATTTTTTTATTTTTTTTGAATGACAATTTATTTTTAAATCGATTTTTAAATTTTTGTGAAAGTTTTTTGATCTTTTCTTTATCAGTTTCATTAAAAAAAATCATTTAAAACATATACAGAAAATTAAACTTTTAAAATCATTTACAAGAATAAAATTTTCAAATTCTAAATTTTGCTCATCCAATAATTTCGCTCATGGTTTTGTTTGTATTTTAAAATTTTATTTCAATATTTGTCTTTTTTTTATAGAAAATTAAACTTTTATTTTTTATTTTATTATTTAGTACTTTTTTTTAATTCTTTTTTTTTACAAAACTAAAATTTTCAGGTTCCATTTAGATAATCACAATATATTAAAGTAAGTTAGTTATAACGAAATTGTGCATTGTATTTAACTTTTTTAAAAAAAATTTGTGCGTGATTAAATTTACAAAGTGTACAATTAATAATAAAAAAAAAATTTGTGACTATTTTATCATTTTGATAGTAATGAAAGGCGAATTATTATTACAATGTTTTATAAATATACCTTTCGCACGACTCATGTCATATTATTTAAAAGATTTAATATCTATATTTACCCGCACAAGGTGCGGGATATGCACTAGTTTCGATTACAATAACATTTCCTCTTCCTTTAATTTTTTTTCCAAATATTTAAAATTAAAAGATATTGTTCATAAGCCTATCTCATACCTGTAAGTTTTAACTTCCTTCCTATCTATATACTTTACTAAAACAGAAGACACTAATGTTAACAGAAGACACTAATGTTGACGTGGCGCTCCACGTTTTTATCATATTAAATCTGTTACTAAATCACGAATGTAACGCCCAAAATTTTGGCGCGTTTTTGACAATTATTATTTTTCGGATTTTTGTTTATATTTTAATAGCTTAAATACTTTTACGGGTATTTTCACGTCGTAAATTAAATTTTTACGAGGATATTTATATATTTGATATGTGTTCGTATTTTCCGTTTTTATTATTCCGAAAATCCCGTTCCGGTTGTTTTGATCGAATTTATTTTAATTCCCGATCTCTTGTTTTCCTTTTTTTTTTTAATTTTCTTCCTCCCTAGTCTGATGAGTGACCTTTCGTTGCCCTAGTGCCGCCCCAACCTACACCTGATGGCGTACACCCTACTTGACTGTTAACCTCCATCCTTACTCAACACTTCCCTCAACCTCCCGCTCCTCTCAACTCTACTGAGCTCCATCTTCCAACTCCCTCCAACAGAATCCTCACCCTTTTCTCTCCGGGTTCTCATCGTGCAAGCACCGCCCACCACCTGCAGCCAAGCTAGTCGCCGGAAAGATCCGGATCCGGGCCGCCTACCCTCTCCATCTACACTGCCTCGCCCTCGATATCGCCCCTGTTTTCCTCCCCTGTCTTACCTTTCTTTTGTTGCAACCACCGGGAAGCCGCTGACCTGCCTCCACCGTCTCCGGAGGGACCTGCTCTACCGTCACCGAGCCTGTCGGAACTCCAGAGCCTCCCACCTTCCTTCTGCAGCTTTCTTTCGATCTCTCTCTCCTGCCTCCCGCCCTTTCACTCTCATGTTGAGCCAACACCACCACCGGAGCTGGAAAGCCTTCGTGCCTTCGCCCTGCCTTGCCGGAGCCACGCCGCTAGTGCAGCTGGTCTTCTTCCACCTGAGCCGCCGGCATAGTGAGCTGCAGCCCCTTTCTTCCTATTTTTTTCTCTCTTCTCTCCTCTGTGTAACGCTTGTCTCCCCTGGTTTTGTACAACAACCGCCTGTCGCCGGAGAAGCCGCAAGTGGAGCCACCCGCCGGGCACCGACGCCGGCCGCTTGCTTCTCCGCCGCCTGCACCAGCCACCAGGGCTTGGCCCCATTCCTTTTCTTCTGTCGCGCTTCAACAGAGGTTGAAGAAGGATTTGGACTTTTGCAATTTTTGCCCTTCTTTTGTATTTATTTCGGTTTTGACCCCATTTTTTGATGATAACTACAGTTGTGACAAAAGAACTTTGGAAATGAATAAATATGCCCTACAGTAAATTATTTCATTATTGGACCCTTAATTTTATTGCAGTTTGTGACCCAACTCTTTTGCAAATTAACTATGGTGCCTTTGTTGGTTTAAATTCGATTGATGGCAAGTTTGTTTCGCTTTATAACCCACATTTACAAGATTGTATATTTTTCCCGGAAAATGGTTTAACGGTTTTGTTTATCCTTGGCTTTGTGAACGAGTTTTACCATTGGGTTTATGATGTTGTTTAGGTAGGCCGGAAAATATAAATACGGATTTTTATATTCGGTTTATGGTTCAAGTTGTAATTTTTTTCATATTTTTGCCCGGAAGGGTTTAACGAGTTTTAACGCTGCCTTTTGAAAACGGGTTTTCCTTAGATTTATTTATATTATATATTTCGTTCAAGTTTAGCGTTTGAGCTAAACTTGTTTAGTTTTGACGTTAGGTTCGGAAACGACCCCGTAAAGGCTGAACGAGTCGAAGTTCGACATCCGTCGACCAACTACCGTCTTTTGGACGTCATGCGTTGAGTTACATTCCTGCGGGAAACTGAGTACGGGATATATTGGGTTTAGCTTTGGGACGGGTAAGTCTCCGGACTTACTTAGCTCGTATTCTCTATATTAGCTTCGATGTGTGTTTGGTGGTGTGTGTTTATTGTTTATGTGTGTGTTTATTGTTTATGTTAAAACATCTAAACCGGTAATAGGACCACCGACTTTATATGTTTATATTTGGCTCAAGTGTATGATAACGGGCGGTGACCACTTGTCCAGTCCAAAATGGGGATGACTGGAAGGTGCCTTGCGACCCGTCCAACGGGTGATGCTGATCCGCATCAAGTACAAACCCGTATGGTGAAAGGGGACAAGGGCGAGATTGTTAAGATTCTCGTGTCACAAAAGAAGTTGAATTAGAACGGGACATGACCTAATAATAAAAGATAATAAACCGGCTTGTGTGTTTTTGAGCATGTTGTGTGTTTATGATGTCTTATGTGTATGTCAATACCATGATTCTAATGTTTTGAACGTTAGCTAACGGTTTTATACCGAATTGTTGTAGTTGACTTGCAAGTTAGGGATGCGGCCGAGAGACCCGGAAAAGTGGGCAGCCGGGGTCCGTGCATTTTAGGATGGGTTCGTTGGGGTTGTATTTATGTATTGTTTATGGTTATGTATGTCTCTTGTATGGTGTTTGCCTTTGGAGTTGTATCTCGGCTGGAGTCTTTTCTTTTTTTTCTTTTGGGGTTCATAACATTGCATTAAAATGAATTTCGATTTTGCCTTTATTTGTGTCTTGTTGTAAGATCCGGTGAAATTGTTGTCAGGCTAAGGGTCGGGACCCATTGTGAGGTTCCAACCCGTAGCATCCCGAGTCCCGCGGATTCGGGGTGTTACAAAAGTGGTATCAGAGCCCTAGGTTGAGAACAATGGCACTCGCAATCTTCTAAAGGCCGAATAAGGAATGAACAGAACCCCACGGGTTCTGAGTTTTCGTTTTCAAAATCACATGCATGATGTAATATCCGGAATTTTTATTCCGTTTATTTCTGTAACAAACCCGATCTCGATCAGTTGACCCATATCCGTCAACTTAGTTAGACACATTATTATAAAATTTATCACTTTATGTAGCTTCGCTTCACATAAAATGATAGGATCTTTATAAAATTTTATCATTTTATGTAGCTTACCTTCACATAAAATGATAGGATTATTATAACCAATCCTAAACTATAACATGATCCGTATCCGTCTATTCCGTAGCCTACCAGTTCCGATCCCTTGACTTCACATAAAATAATAAGTTTAGACCCAAACCCTAATTTAGAATATGACTCGTCGTTGACAAGTCTGTGACGAAGCTGTGACAAGGCTTGGACAAGTCTGTGACGAAGCTGTGACAAGGCCAGACAAGTCTGTGACGAGTCTGTGACAAGGCCAGGCAAGTCTGTGATGAGTCTGTGACAAGCCCAGAAGCCGCCATCAGCTTGCCCAGCGCCTAGTGTCCGCCTCAGCCCAGCAGCGCCATCTTGCCCAGCCCAGAAACTTGCCAGTTTCAGCAGCTTGTCCGCAGCCCAACTTCAGCACCGTGGATCCACAACTCCAGCCCAGCGTCCAGCCCAGCTCTCGCAGCCCAGGAAGATCTTGGAAATGCAGATTACGTGGGGCTGCTGAACGTTACAGAGGATAGTAACAGCCGGTTGATTTCCTTCCTTCTTCAGCTGATTGTGTTGTCCAGATTCATCCTAATTACTCCTCTCTCTTCCTTCTGTAACCGTCGCCCTTTCCTATAGCCTCCCCGAATCTCGTTTTTCCTTATCTGCATTACGCTTCCTCCTCCCTCCCTTACTGATCAACCACAGGATCTCTCTCCTCTCGCTGCAATCACTGGACAAGCCGGCTGTGACAAGAACCTGCAGAAGCAATAACGGTGAGGTCATCTCCCTACTTCCATATCTGTTAGGTTGTTCTTCCAGTCACCGTAGTAGGCTAACTTGAGGTTGACAGTGAGAAGAAGCAGCAGCGACGAATCCAAGCCAGCCATTGTAACAACAGTGGGCGCCGTCTTGCACACCTGTTGAAGCCGAAGCCAAAAGCGGGATCTATTGCCCTCCTTCGCCTCCTCAGCGACGTTACAGCAACTGGACCCTCATCATCTCCTTCGCGAGCCAAGCCATCATGTTCGCTCCAAACGGTGTGTGCAAGCTTTAAATTTATAACCCTAGACTTAAGCTTAAAACAAGGATGCGAACCCGCAGTGTACGGGTCAATCGTAGTAAAAAGCAAGGAATTCCAGGGGTCGATCACAGGGACTCGGTGAAACAAAGTCGATAACGGTAAGCTTCGTAAATACTAACCACAAAGAGCAATTAACACAATCAAAGATGAATAAGAAGTCAATAAAGCAAACATGCAATTCTAGGGATTAAAGCTTCTAGTTGTGGTTCCAACTCAAGATCTAGAGATAAGCGGACAAAGTTGAGATTTTTGCAAGGGGAAGGTGTTACTAAAGTGGAGTAGATCACCGGGTAAGTCTCACTACTCAATAATCCTAAACCTTAACTCCTATTACCGGGTAAGTCTCAAGGAATCAAGATAAAGAACTATAACCTCAAACTAACACACCATCTAAGGGGATAGAATCAACCTTTACCGGGTAAGTCTCAGGCTAACTCACAAAGATGGGATGGAAGCACACTTAAACCCCAATAAAGGATAAACCTTTATTACCTACACTTATGATCGTTGGTACACAAACTAAGGAATTACCGGGTAAGTCTCATCCTAAGCTTGCATTGAACCAGGAAAGGTGTAATAAGAATAGGATTTGGCAAACTCTAACACTTAATTCTCAGTTTAGGATCAGATAAGTCACCTCGGTCAGCCAAATTCCACCCCGGCCGAGATGTTCATCGACTGAGCGAGATGCTTAGGGTTAAGGTTAAAGACTCGAACTTTCAGGGTCCTACTGGAATCTAAGATTATTCTATCATTGTTTTCCCCACAACCTTCAGCCAATCACCCTAGAATCACACAAGGAAATTAGCCACTCATCATCATTATGAAAGTATTAAATATATGGGAAGAAGGTGAATATTTGAACAAGAAGAATTTAATGAAAAGACTTCAATAACTGAATCAAATATCACACAAAAAGCGTTCCTTGGATAGCAATCCAACAAGACAAGACAACAAGGAAGGGAATTGAAGACAATCTTACAAAACCCTCCAAAAAGCTATAAAAGCTATGATCTTCAATCTTCCTTCAACCTTCAAAAAGGTTCTTCAAAACTCCCCAACTGGAGTATGGCTGCTGCGTGCTATAAACCCTGATCGATGGTATAGCATCCTCTCCGATTTGTGGAAATCCAACCCTTTTTTATAGAAAAATAACCCTCCAAAGATAAAATATCTTAGAAAGATCTTCTCCCATAAAAATAGTGAAAATATAAGATCTTCTTCCTTCCAGGAGCCAAGCCCAAAAATATAAGATCACCTTCCAAAGATAAAAGATCTCAGCCAAGAATAAAATATTCTCCCCGCGTCCTAGGTGTTCGCCTCGGTCGAGTCGGCGTCTCTGGATCACCTCGGTCGAAATGAATCTCTGGTCAACCGAGGTGAGTCATAACTGAATGTGAATGTAAAACCCCACTTTTTAGGCGCGTTTGTGATATTTATTTTTTTCCGGATTTTATGAATACTTTAATAGTTTACGAGTATTTTCAGTTGTAAAATTAAAGTTTATGAGTATGTTAATATATATTTATACATATATTTTTCGTATATTATTCTCGGAAAAGTTTCCAAGTCGAAGATCCCATTCCGATTAGTTTTCCGATCGAGTTTTTATTTATTTTATTTTTCATTTCTTTTGTTTGTTTTTTTTTATTAATTCTTCCGTGCCTCTTCCCTTGCAATCATGGCATCTTAGCCTGTGATGTGCCGTAGCTTCTCCCGCCCATCCTACATCCCTAGCCTTTGGTTCTACACTAGCCAACTATTGTCTGTTTTTGACTCCTCACGTTACCTCCCTCCTCTTAGACTCCTCATCTCTCCAACTCTCTATACTCTCCTATGACCACTCCTGAGCAGCTCTCAACTCTCACTCTCACTCGTGCTCCTCAACCCTCCCACACCTCCTCTGTCGAGCCTATCTCCCTTGCCGTTCGTCTCTCTCTCCTCGCACCACCGGAAATTAAAGCTGCCTACCACCGAGATGAGATGCCTTCGCATCGCCTTGCCGGAGACCTTCATGCCTTCGTCCACCGGAGCTCCACCAGGAAGCCCTAGCCGCCGCCTTGTGTTGTCTTCCCTGCCGCCTCGATGGCCCTACCGCCTGGAGCCCTTGCCGGAGCGTTTGCCACCACCAATGTAGTCATCCCTCCTCTGCACTGCCTTTTTCCTCTACAGCCAAGTGAAACCACAGTCTCGATCTCCTCCGAGCCGCTCCCCTTCTTCCTGTTGTTTCAACCACCGGGAACCACTAGAGGCTGCCGCCAGCACCACCGGGCGAGCCAGCTTTTGCCCTTGCCTCGCCGTCAGCCGGCTTCTACGCCTTGCTCCTTCCCGCTGCCTTCCTCTTTTCCCCTTCTCTGTTTTCTTCTGTCGAGGCCGAAGAGCCAATCGAGCCGCCGGATCTGCCATACCTTTCCTTGCCGAAGGCATTGCCGGAGCCCTGCAGCGCCGCCAAGGTTGGCTCCTCCTCCGTTTCCCTCTGGCTGCTATCAACAGGGTTCAAAAGCCCTTTAAGAAATTAAAGCGGGCCTCCCTACAATTTAATGTAATTACAGAAAGCACCCATACTATACTTTTGTGTTTATGGCCCTAATTTCGGATAATTGCAAAACTATCCCTACTGGATTTAATTATTGACCTTGACCCAAAGATTTATTTACCAAAAATTAACCTACATGTATGGAATCGTATAATTGCCCGGAAAATGTTTTTACGGGATTTTAACGTTGGATCTTGAAAACGAGACCCTAGATTTATATATGTTTTATATTCTGTTCAAATTTAGCTTATAAGCTAAATTTGTTTAGCTTTGGTGTTAGGACCGGAAGCGCCCCGATAAAGGCCAATGATTCCAATCTCGACATCCGTAGATCGACTTCCGTCTTTTGACGTTGTGTGAGTATTCCTTTCCCTCGATCTAGTTATGTTTAGTAGTATCATGCTAGGTTGGATATAACATAACTTAGAGTGAATACCAAGTAGTGGTTATGAACCTTAGGTGAGTTTTGAGGATTTATGATTGTGCTAAGACTTGAGGTGTTTGGTTATCTTGTGAAGTTGTTATAAGGCTTTAAGTTATATGGTTGATCTTGTGAGCGTTTTGAGGCTCGAGGTTGGGGTTGTATGATCTTGTGGGATTTTGGAGTTTAGGTTTGGCTTATCCTAGCATGTGGTTTGATGGTTATGACCTTGTGAGATCGTGAGGACTAAGAGTTGTTATCCTAGCATGGTTATGGGTTATGATCTTGTGAGATTATTGGGACTAGAAGTCTAAGGACTTCTAGCATGTGAGAGAGATGCTGATCGTGTGCCTTTTTACAGGCGTTGAGTGTCTTCCTACGGGAAGCTGAGAGCGGGATATAGCGGGATTATCTTTGGGACGAGGTAAGTCTTCGGACTTACTTAGCTTGTATTCTGTGTATTAGCATTATTGTGTGTTGGGTGGTGTGTGTTTATTATTTTACTGTTTATAACAACTAAACCGGAAATAGGATTACCGACCTTTATATTATTTGGCCCAAGTGTATGATAACGGGCGGTGACATCACTGCCTGGCTCCCCGTGAGAGCTAGGGGGATCTCGGCGACTGGCCCGTGATGGTTAGACGGTCGGAGGCATCCGACCGTTCCATTGCCGGAAGAAGGGACCGATGCGAGTTTCGGAGGATTCTCTTGTCACAAAAGAAGTTGAACTAGAACGGGATATGACTTAATAAATAAAGATAATAAACCGGATTTGTGTGCTTTGAGTATGTTGTGTGACTATGTTGAATTAATTGTGTTTGTGCCTTTCCCTTTAATTCTAATGCTTCGAATATTAGCTAACGGTTTTATACCGATTGTTGTAGATTGCCTTGCAGGTTAGGAAAGCGGCCGAGAGATCCGGAAGAGTGGGCAGCCGGGGTTCCGTACATTTTAGGAGTGGGTTTTGGTTGGAGTCGGGTTGTGTTTTATTCTTCGTTTATTATGTTGGTATGCCGTGTGTATGGTGTTTTGATCTTTGGTGTTGATTATCGGCTGAAGTCTTCTGTTGTTTTCCTTCGGGTTTCTTATCATTTGCATTAAAATGAATTTTGGTTTTGCCTTTATTTGTGCCATGTTGAAAGATCCGGTGAAATTGTTGTCAAGCTAAGGGTCGGGACCCATTGTGAGGTCCCAACCCGTAGTATCCCGAGTCCCGCGGATTCGGGGTGTTACAGTGAAATCTCTCAAAACTGGTCCAAAGTGAATCTTAATCCATGGCTATGCTTGTTGGATGGTTCCTTATGCTCTTCAATGTAGCTCCAATGACTCCATAGCTCCTTTTGTTCCTTTTTGATGCAAAACGTGCCATTTTACCTACAATTACAGCAAAACTAGGTGTAGACCTCGATTCCCGCAAAGGTAGATGAAATGGTAATATAATCACATATTATACATGCTAACATGCAGATTATTGAAGATAAAACGTCCAAACAAACCCCAAAATATAGACTATAATTCATGCTATCAAAATACCCCATACTTAGCCCTTGCTTGTCCCCAAGCAAGTTCCGCACATAGAAGACAAGATAGAATGGATTAATAGTCATGAAAATCAACGAAAAGTCTTTTCAAAAACATTTTTATGGTGTGCAACTATCATAGATCACTCTAAGAGAATACTTCATGGAATTTAAAATCCAAACATGATCAAAATATTTTATAAATATAGGAAAGTTGTTCATCTTTGCATAAAATCATAGAATGCATAATAAGTCATAATTATCAAAATTAATCATGTATAATCCAGTTTAAACAACTAAGTCAATCAACAAGCTCAAGGTCTCAAGGGCTTCCCAAAAGAAAAGGTCAAGAAACGTGTAGGGTAGGGATGTATGTAAGGTAATGTGGTGCTAGAATCCGGGAAAAGGATGAACTTCACTTTCACTTTGACTTGCAACATCTTCCACCAATAAGCTTTGCTTATTTCACACTTTTTCTTTTTACTTTACTTTTTGGGATGCATGGACAGAGGTGCACAATAACCGAAGCCTAGGAAATCAGCAATCATCAATTTCTTGAGATGCATCAAACCCTTGATGCACATACCATGACCCGTTAGGAATATCGCTCAATCCGACTTTGGCAAGACACAAACACCCGGCTATGTGAATGGTGCCGAGTTACTCATCTTCATGATTGACTTCCCCAAACCTAAAATTACTTTCTAGCACTTTCACTTCCAGCCAACTTCTCAATTTTACTTCACTTGCTTTAACCACTTCGCTTGCTCCCAAATTCCCGAATAGGTAAAGGGAGGCAAAATGTATATGAGGGGCTAAGCATGATCAAGAAGAAGAAGAAGAAGAGAATGAATTGCCTTGGTCTTTCCAGGAAGAAAGTGAGAGAACTCATAATGTGGTGTCAACCTTCAAATTCAACATAATTTGGATAAAAACAAAGTATTAAACATGCCAAAAATTTCAAACAAAGCATTTAGCAACTTAAACATATTATAAAACCTTTCAAACACATAAAGAATTTAAAACCAGTCAGTAAACAAGATCTTCACTGAGATCATATCCAGATAAGTAACACAAAAATCGTTTTCGAAAACTCTCAGTTAACCCACCTCGGTCGAGGTGTTCTTGGTTCAACCGAGGTGAAACGCCTCGTTTGGCCAAGACTGACTCGGTCGAGGTCAAAAAATTTTTTAAAAAACCATTTTTTTCAGTTTCGACGTTTTTCTCAATCAAATAACCTGTAAATATGCATGCAATCTCAGATAAACATATAAATGCAGAAGTGAAGCATAAATATAAAATATCCGATCAAATAATCATCGAAGTCATCGAATAAGTACATCAAGTCGTCATCAAATAAGTACAACAAATACCCCATACTTGGGACACACTGTCCCAGTGGGTCAATATAAGTCTAGAAATAAGAGTACTCACCGGATAAATAGCTGAACTGCATAAAAATATAATAAAGAAAGTCTTGTAGCTCATCAATAGTCGCGATCCGGTGGTGGTGGTGGTGGCACGTATGGATACTGAGTCGGGTCGAACGGATAACCCATGACGCGCTCGAACTGAAGCTGGGCCATAATATGCTGATAATGCTGCCTCTCCTGCATCTCGCGGATATCCAGCGACAATGCAGCATATGAATCAATAACCTGATCCGTCAGGTCATCGATCCGTCTGTGGGCAGCTGGGTCTCTCACTCCGTGCCTCTTGTGTCTAGCAGGCCTAACTGGAGAAGTCTCAGCGGGTGCAGGCTCAGTCTCATCATCATCATCCAGATCTATGATCAGCGGCGCGCTCGTCCCTGCAGTATCTGTCCCTGTATCCATCGGGACTCCACCATCCCTCTCATCTACTGTATCCTCGTCATCAACCTCCTCCTCCTCATCCTCAGCTGGGGCAGCTGCTGCCCCCCTGTAATCCTCCATCAGTGGAGCCCAGGCGGTCTGCCAATAGTGTGGATCGTAAACGGTGAACTGGGCAGACCATCGGATCCCCTGTGGCGCAGTCAGCTCCCACGGCATAGCCACATATGGAGTGGTCAGACCTCGGGGAACTAGAATCCTCCAAGTGATCATCTCCTGCAATCCAAGCGACTTCGGAGCCGCCACCATCGTACAAGCACTGAGGTCCATGCCATGATAAGCAGCTATGTGGGTGACAAGACCTCCGCAACAGATGTCTCCCTTCGCTTTGGCCTTGATCTTATGCAGGTCCTCTGCCAAGATCAAGCCAAAGTCCGGGAAAACCCCCGTAACCATACAGTACAGACTAAAAAGCTCGCCCTGTCGGATCTTCTGGGGCGTCTCAGTACGCGCCTGAAGTGTCTCGCTGAATATCCTATGGGCTAACCTAAAGGCTAGGTGGAAGATGACCTTCTCCCTGGAATCTCCAAGGCACTATCTATCTGCGTGCTCAATAATATGGGCAATCTGCCCCCAGAACTCCCTAGCTACAGATCGGGAAGGGAAGTCAGTGGCGGTGGGCTCAAAAAAGCCGAAAATCTCTCTCCAAATCTCGAGCGGCACTAAGAAGTTCCGGTTCATCAACCGGTACTTCACATACTGCTCTGTGGGATGGTAGGAGAAGGAGCTAACGAACTCTAGGGTCGGCTCCAAGTAGGTTGGGGCTCGGATCTCAGTAAACTGATCCAGCCCAACTGTAGTAATCATCCTCCTAAGGTCTCCATCTACCCCTAGGCAATCAAAAGCGGACACATCCAGGAAACGTGGTGCAATCACTGGACAGCTAGCTATACGCTCATAATCTACCCGGCATCTCTCGTGGATCACCGGGCGGTAAGGTCGGGAAGAAGAGGAAGGAGGGGAGGGTGAGGATCTATCTCTGAGGGCAAGGCGACGTTCGGAACTCATTTTCTCTCAGCTACTGTTAGATCACCTCGGTCACTGACAACACTCAGGAATCACCTCGGCCGAGGCGCAGTTCGACTGGACCGAGGCGGAAACAGTTTGCGATTCAACTCTCAGAAATCCAGTTCTTTTCCCCCAAAAATCACTACAATTGCTTCCTATGGGGTACTTAAGCCTTTTCTCAGCAGATTCAAGGGCAACCAAAGCCCAAATCGAAACGAATGAACGAGTTAGGGTTTCGACTGTTTTTACCTCGTTTCGGTCGATTCGTTCGATTTCTTCACAGATCTGTACTTGCAATGGGATCCTCTACCCTTCAATCGCAGTTTGGAAGCGGAAATCCTCGAAAACGAGCAAGATTTGAGGAAGCGAGGTGAGAAGGCGCCGCGGTCGAGTCGAAGAGGGTAAAAAAAAGTGAAAAAGAAAATTTTCCCCCTTTTATACTGTTCCTGGAACTGCTGTCACCTCGGTCGAGATGGTCTCGACTGGACCGAGGTGGTACGGACCGAGGTGGTTCTGCAAAAACCCTAGTCGCCTCGGTTGCTCAAGAATCAACTCGGTCGAGGTGGCCTCGACTGGACCGAGGTGTCTCAGTCAAACTTCGTCTTCTCGAATTCTCGATCATTCTGTACTTCCAGTTATGCTCCTTCCTTAAAGGTCTCCTGTCATCTGTCTAGGACGCCAAAAACAAACAAACAAAGCAAAAGCAAACTATCTAAGCTAGACTAGAAAACGGGAAAAGAAAGCAATACCTTGGGTTGCCTCCCAAGAAGCGCTTGGTTTAAGGTCGCTAGCTGGACCATGATGCGCTTCAAATGAGGTATATTGGTGCAACCTCCTCAACCGGAGTCTCCGGTTGGTACTTCTTAAGTCTATGACCGTTGACCTTGAATCTTCCTCTAGTTTCGCCCCATATCTCAACTGCACCATGAGGAAAAACATGTTTCACAACATAAGGTCCGGTCCATCTAGATTTTAACTTACCTGGAAAAAGGCGGAGGCGGGAGTTGAAGAGTAGAACTAAGTCTCCTTCGTTAAGCTCCTTTGGGATGATACGCTTGTCATGCCATCTCTTCGTCCTTTCCTTGTAGATTTTGGCATTCTCATAAGCGTTCAAACGCAGCTTCTCCAGCTCGTTGAGTTCCAACAGTCGCTTCTCGCCGGCCTCTTTGATGTCGAAATTCAAGCATTTGATCGCCCAATACGCCTTGTGTTCCAATTCGACGGGCAAATGGCAGGACTTCCCATATACCAAATTATAAGGGGTGGTACCTATGGGAGTCTTAAATGCGGTCCTGTATGCCCAAAGAGCATCGTCCAATTTCATGGACCAATCCTTCCTCGTTCTAGAGACGGTCTTCTCCAAAATTGCTTTGATTTCTCTATTCGAGATCTCGACCTGTCCACTAGTTTGAGGGTGATAAGCAGTTGATACCTTGTGGGTTACCCCATACTTCGATAGAAGTGCCTTGAACTTCCGGTTGATGAAATGCGTTCCTCCATCGCTGATGATGATGCGCGGAGTTCCAAACCGTGGAAAAATGGTTTTGTTCAAGAACTTCACAACCACCTTGGCGTCGTTAGTGGGAGAAGCAATGGATTCAACCCATCTAGAGACGTAATCAACCGCAAGAAGTATATAGAGGTTTCCTCCGGAGGATGGGAAAGGTCCCATGAAGTCAATCCCCCATACATCAAAGATTTCCACCTCTTGGATGTTATTGAGTGGCATTTCGTTCCTCCTTGATAGATTTCCTGTTCTTTGGCATGCATCACAAGAGACAACAAAAGCTTGTACATCCTTAAATAATGTAGGCCAAAAGAAACCGGAACGCAATACCTTAGCGCATGTTTTATCGGTGCTAGCATGTCCTCCACAAGGAAGTGAATGGCAATGCCTTATGACGCTATTAACTTCATCTTCAGGAATGCATATTCGAAGCATCCCATCTGGCCCGCGCTTGAATAGCAGCGGCTCGTCCCAGTAGTAATGTCGTACTTCTTTGAAGAATCTCTTCTTTTGAGAGTACGTCAATCCAGGCGGTGTTTCCTGGCAAACAAGATAATTCACAATATCAGCATACCAAGGTCCGTTTTTATCAGAAAGTTGGTGGATGGAATGTTCCACCAACTGAGGATGAATGTCAGAGAAGTGAGTAAGAAGATTATTATTCTCAGTAGTCTCAGTTGACATCATCTCGCCATCGACCTCGGTCGAGGCGCAGAGGCGTTGACCGAGATGTTCTTCAGTCGCCTCGCTCAGTCCAGGAAGCGCCTCGGTCGAGGTACTGCAACTGGAACCGAAACTGGAGATCTTCGTCTCCTGAAGTAGTGTCTCAGTTTTAGCTCCTGGATCTTCTTCCAGTCCCTTCAAGCTCCGTATATCTGCATCACAAGAAGCATCTATACCTTCCTCTATTAAACAAAAACTTATAACTCTTTCGAGTGGATCGTTAATAAGGATAGAGCTCACCAATTCTCTTGATTCTTCTTCATCGTAGATGTTGAAGATATCATCAGTTAGCTGCTCCCCTTTCATGGCTGCAAGTAGTGCGAACTCCACCTCATCGCCACCAATGTTGAATTTCAACTTGGCGTTCTTGCAATCCACGTTGCAACCCGAAGTTGCTAGAAATGGCCTCCCGAGAATAATAGGAACAGGATAATCTGCGGGAATGTCAAGTACAATAAAATCTATAGATAGATAGAAGTTACCTAACTTGACCGGGACGTCCTCCAAGATGCCCACGGGATGGGTGATGGAGCGATCCGCCATATAAAGTCGAATCTTGACCGGCTTGGGCTCTCCAAGTCCGATCTTCATACATAGCTCCAGCGGGATGATGCTCACGCTGGCTCCTAGATCACAAAGGGCTTCGCAAGTGACATCCCCAACTTGAATGGGAATGCTAAATGAGCTGGGATCTCTTAATTTAGGTGGCATCTTCTCCTTCATGATCTTAATAAGCTCCGAGGATTTAGATGTCATCCTAACTTCACCAAAGTCTTCCAATTTCCTTTTCCTTGATAGGATCTCCTTTAAGAACTTCCCATAGGCGGGCATTCCTAGAATAACATCAAGGAAAGGAATGTTAATATGCAGCTTATTCATCAAGTCAAGGAACTTACCAAAGTGCTTGTCTAGATGTGCTCTGGCCCTTGACTGTGGGAATGGAAGTGGTGGTTTGTATGCAGGAGGTGGAACATAAACTTCAGTTTTCCCCTCCGCTTTCTGTTGCTCCTCCTCGGGTGGTATCTCGGTCAAGGTGTTCTTCGACTGGATCTGGACCGAAGTGGTCTGCGTCGAACGAGGTACTGGATCTGCAGTTTTGAGTCCACTCCTCATCGTTATGGCCATGCACTGGCCCTTAGGGTTGCTTTCCGTCTTTGCTGGAAGCTTCCCTGGATCTCTTGGCGCTTCATTCGCCCTACTTGCAAGTTGTTGTTCGAAGGACTTTTGGGCCCTCGAAAATGAAGTCATAGAAGTCTCCATAGCACTAAGCTTGATCAAGATAGCCTCCAGAACTGCGTCTTTCTTTTCCGGCTGAGACGAACTTGATTCTTGCCCTTGGCTCTTTAATGGAGTGGAAGAAGAAGAAGGGGAAGAGAGGAAAGGGTTAGAGGAATTATTAGAGTTGGAGTTAGAATAATTGTTACCAGGATTCTGGTTGTTTTGATTGTTCGTCCTCCAATTGTTGCTATTGGACCCTCTATTGTTGTTGTTGTAGTTGTTGTTCCGGGAACCGTTGTTGTTGTTACGGTATCCATTGTTGTTGTTCCTTTGTCCTTGCTCTTCCTTCTTGGTTTGAGCAACCAAGAGTTCCTTCAATTGCTTCACGTCATTCTTCAAAGACGTGAGTTGATTGTTGTTGGATTGAGTCTCTTGAAAGTTGACTCTTTTAACTCCACCTTCAGCTCCTTGGTGGGTATATTTCTCCATGTGCAAGGCTTGCTTCTCAATGAAGTCCCAAGCCTCGTCAATCGCCATGTCCATGAAGGTACCGGCGGAGAGTAGTTGGAGATTGAACTGGGTGCTTCCGTCCAGTCCCTTGAAGTAGATCTCCAACAACTCGATTTTTGGAATCCCATGATGTGGGCAATCCAAAAGGATGTCCTTGAACCGCTCCCATGACTTGGACAAGCTCTCCTTGTCCTTCATAATGAAAGCATTGATCTTCCCTCTCATTTCAGCTGTCTTTGAGGGGGGAAAGAATTTGGTCAAGAATTCCGTCGTCATCTCCTCCCATGTGCTGATTTTTCCTAGAGGAAGAGATTGATACCAAGTAAGAGCTCTATCTTTTAAAGAAAAGTAAAAAGGTCTTAGCTTGTAGTTGTTATTTTCAATTCTGGAAGGTCGCAAGGTTTCCATCAAGATCTCGTAGTTTTGAAGATGTTGATGTGGTGATTCCTTCTCCATCCCTCTGAATTGGCATTGGCGAATCATGGATAGAACTTGCGGTTGAAGTTCATAGTCATGGTCCGCTGGATCTCCTAGGTTGACTCCTGGACGCCTCAGTTGTTGATTAGGGTCCATCCTTTGACCTAGGGTTTGTGGGATTCCTGCAAGAAGAACATCTCGGACTGGCATCCGAGGTGGATGTATCTCGGCCGGGGCATCTGGTACTGGGACCTGCCTCGGTCGAGGGTCAGCAACTGGAACCAGCCTCGGTCCAGCATCGGGAACTGGGTTGTCCCTCGGTCGAAGTAGAATTTGGTCTCGTATGACGGCCATTTCTGCTTCGATTGCTTCAGTTTTGGTGCGAGTTTCTTCCTTCTCTCGCCGTAGTTCTTCCTTGCTGAGGCGTAGCAGCTCTAACGCCTCTTTCAATTCGGCCTCAAGATCGCGGTTGTCTTGTTGGGCCATCTTCGCTTCTCTTAAGCGTCGCTTGTATGTCTTTTCTGGTTCGGGATCGTAAGGAACGATTTCCTTCCCAGTGCGGGTTCTTCGCATATACCTAAGAAAGAACCTGCAAAAGTCACTCAAGTAGAGTGGTTAGATGACACGGGGGCAAGCGCCCCAAGAGCAAACCGTACCGGCTCGGTCTAGACCAAGTCCCCGGCAACGGCGCCAAAAACTTGTTCGCTCCAAACGGTGTGTGCAAGCTTTAAATTTATAACCCTAGACTTAAGCTTAAAACAAGGATGCGAACCCGCAGTGTACGGGTCAATCGTAGTAAAAAGCAAGGAATTCCAGGGGTCGATCACAGGGACTCGGTGAAACAAAGTCGATAACGGTAAGCTTCGTAAATACTAACCACAAAGAGCAATTAACACAATCAAAGATGAATAAGAAGTCAATAAAGCAAACATGCAATTCTAGGGATTAAAGCTTCTAGTTGTGGTTCCAACTCAAGATCTAGAGATAAGCGGACAAAGTTGAGATTTTTGCAAGGGGAAGGTGTTACTAAAGTGGAGTAGATCACCGGGTAAGTCTCACTACTCAATAATCCTAAACCTTAACTCCTATTACCGGGTAAGTCTCAAGGAATCAAGATAAAGAACTATAACCTCAAACTAACACACCATCTAAGGGGATAGAATCAACCTTTACCGGGTAAGTCTCAGACTAACTCACAAAGATGGGATGGAAGCACACTTAAACCCCAATAAAGGATAAACCTTTATTACCTACACTTATGATCGTTGGTACACAAACTAAGGAATTACCGGGTAAGTCTCATCCTAAGCTTGCATTGAACCAGGAAAGGTGTAATAAGAATAGGATTTGGCAAACTCTAACACTTAATTCTCAATTTAGGATCAGATAAGTCACCTCGGTCAGCCAAATTCCACCCCGGCCGAGATGTTCATCGACTGAGCGAGATGCTTAGGGTTAAGGTTAAAGACTCGAACTTTCAGGGTCCTACTGGAATCTAAGATTATTCTATCATTGTTTTCCCCACAACCTTCAGCCAATCACCCTAGAATCACACAAGGAAATTAGCCACTCATCATCATTATGAAAGTATTAAATATATGGGAAGAAGGTGAATATTTGAACAAGAAGAATTTAATGAAAAGACTTCAATAACTGAATCAAATATCACACAAAAAGCGTTCCTTGGATAGCAATCCAACAAGACAAGACAACAAGGAAGGGAATTGAAGACAATCTTACAAAACCCTCCAAAAAGCTATAAAAGCTATGATCTTCAATCTTCCTTCAACCTTCAAAAAGGTTCTTCAAAACTCCCCAACTGGAGTATGGCTGTTGCGTGCTATAAACCCTGATCGATGGTATAGCATCCTCTCCGATTTGTGGAAATCCAACCCTTTTTTATAGGAAAATAACCCTCCAAAGATAAAATATCTTAGAAAGATCTTCTCCCATAAAAATAGTGAAAATATAAGATCTTCTTCCTTCCAGGAGCCAAGCCCAAAAATATAAGATCACCTTCCAAAGATAAAAGATCTCAGCCAAGAATAAAATATTCTCCCCGCGTCCTAGGTGTTCGCCTTGGTCGAGTCGGCGTCTCTGGATCACCTCGGTCGAAATGAATCTCTGGTCAACCGAGGTGAGTCATAACTGAATGTGAAATCTCTCAAAACTGGTCCAAAGTGAATCTTAATCCATGGCTATGCTTGCTGGATGGTTCCTTATGCTCCTCAATGTAGCTCCAATGACTCCATAGCTCCTTTTGTTCCTTTTTGATGCAAAACGTGCCATTTTACCTACAATTACAGCAAAACTAGGTGTAGACCTCGATTCCCGCAAAGGTAGATGAAATGGTAATATAATCACATATTATACATGCTAACATGCAGATTATTGAAGATAAAACGTCCAAACAAACCCCAAAATATAGACTATAATTCATGTTATCACATCCCACCAGCCTATCTCTCTGTCAAGTGTTGTAGCAAGTTGTCGATCGAGTTCTCCCTAATCTGTGAGTCTTCTGATCGCAATTCCTGTCCTTTCTCTGTTTAGTGTAGTACCTTAGGTTGATCTATGTTTACACCAAGGGCAAGTGCTTGAGCATGTCAGTAGTAGAGTAATACGTCTCTCCTGATTAGTGGTATAAAAGTATACATTTTTTTGTGAGTTTAGCATATGAGTACAGTAAGTCGAACGCATAACCTATACACCAATTTATTAGTGGTTGCTGATGACAGAGGGAATTGAAATGGTAGAAACAAAGGCCTGCTGTAAATACAACTCTTTTTCCTTCAGCTTTTTAAGTTAGAAACTTCCCATTTTGTCGACCAATGTTTGAGAGTTTGAATGAAGATCCACCGTTGAAATTTTAATAGATGATAGATGGATATATGTAGTTTAGTATATTAAATTTGAGAAGAAATGAACGGTCGGATTAGAAGTTATAAGCTTCCAAAGTAGGGTAGTTAAGCAGTTTTTGTAAACCTTAGAATTTTGGCTAAGTATAGAAATTGTAAGTGGAGTAGCCAACTTTGAGAATTTTTATAAAATTAATGGATGAACAGTTTTGAGAAATTCTTGCACCTAAGGGTAGATGGAACATCATAGATGATCTAGAGAATGAATTCGGAATTTTTATAAGCCTCTACAAATTTTATATTTAAAACCGAAGTTAGACCTTTACGACCTTTTGGAAAATAGGGAAATAAGAAAAACGACAGTTTGTAACCAAACTAAACTTTAGGAGTTGTAATATGACTTTAGAGTCTCAAATAGGATTTTAGACATGAATTTCGGAAAATTTGGAAGTCTCGGGACTAAGGGTAAAATGGTCATTTTTCCATAAATTAGAGCTGTAATTAGTTATGTCCTATTACGATCTTCTATCTTAGAAGTCTTAGACTTCTAATTTTGTTGGAGTGTGCTAATGCACTTATCTCCTTTGGCAGGCAACTGAGTTGCTACAGTTTACAGAGCGAGTTTGGTTTACAGAGAGTCGAGCTTTATAACAGGTAAGTCCTTTGGGCTTACTTAGCTGACTTCTGAATATGAGCATGAATGATGATAGTGGGGTGTGATTAAATGTTTAGAGATATAGGTTGTGATAGATATTTACCGACCTATACTTGGCCTAGGAGTAACGGGCGGTGGCATTCTGCTCAGTTAGCTTGAGGGCGCTGGGGGTTTCTTTAGGGACTAGTCCATACTCGGTTTGTAGTGATGCTACCGGCGGAGGTCAGTTAGACCTACACCCAGTTGGATAAGGAACGGAGGTGAGAGCTGTTAATAGCTCTCGTGCCACAACTGCAAAACTGAATAAGATGAATCACCTAAATAATAGATAATAAACGGTTGAGTTCCAGCATGATGTTTGTTTATAATTTTTCTGCGTGTGTTTGTGCTATTGTTATTCTACTTATATTTGGATAGTTAGCTAACGGTTGTTATGTTGTGTAGATTTACCACAGGTTAGAGCAGATGCCGAGTGATCCGGATGGTAGTGGTCAGCCGGGGTGTCGTACTTTTAGGATGTGATGCAGTTTCTTTATTTGTGGGTTTTTCAGTTGGACCTTGGTTCTTTTCATTCTTTCCGTACCCTGTTATCTTACGTTTTCCGGCTGTTAGTTGTGCTGGTCACATTCATACATTGTTAAGATTTATTTTATGATTTCTGGTTTTCCTTATCTGTGCCTTGTTGTAAGATCTTGTTAAGTTGTTGTCAAACTAAGGTCGGGACCCACTGTGCGGTCCTAACCAGTAACTCCCCGAGTTGTAAAATTTGGGGTGTTACAACATGGTATCAGAGCTCTAGGTTGGCAACAATGGCACTTGAAATCTTCTAAAAAGGTCATATAAGTAAATAAACAGAACCCAAAAGGGGTCTGAGTTTTCCAAAGAAGATTTTGGTTTTAAAATGCATACATAGTCGGGTTGGGATAGAAAGTAAGGATGACCACCACTACCTCTGCGGATCTCGGTATTCTTAGTACTATTATTATAGACTTTTACTTTTATGATAGATTAGTTAGATTATGACTGTAGTTGTTACCGTTCGTGCAGATGGCACGTACTAGGGCTACGCCAGTGACTGGCGGAGGTAGGGGTCGTCCCCCCCTTCCCCCAGTCAGACAGGATCGAGCTGATAGCACCCCTGCTGTTAGAGGGCGTGGTCGTGGGGGTAGACCTCCACTAGGGAGAGGTCGAGGACGAGTTCCTCGAGAGGATCCACCTGCAGCAAGCATACCAGAGGCTGTTGTGGAAGAGGTAGCAGAGAGTGTAGGCCCCGAGGTCAGGCATGAGACCGCCGCTAGGTCTGGAGCGCAAGGAGCACGTTTGACTGAGTCAGGACGTGTTTCTATTGGAGCATCTGAGTATAGGGAGTACCGAGCATACGTCGAGCGTATGGAGGAGGCTGCCAGAGTTGAGAGGCTTACCCAGGTACCACCGGTGGTACCGGCTAGGTCAGCTCAGGTGACACAGGGAGTGTCTCAGGTGCCGGCTGTACCTGAGAGGAGAGCTAATGCTGATAGAGCGCCTGCTGGGTCTAGAGCACCGAGACCGGATGAGTGGTTGAAGGCTTTCAACTCTCAGAAGGTTCCCTCATTCAGTGGAGAAATAGGGCTAGAGGTGGAGCACTGGATAGGGAAGATAGAGACTGCTTTGGAGGCAATACGTTGCCCCGAGGATCGACAGGTGGATTTGGTGCAGACCTGTTTCACAGATGATGCTCATTCATGGTGGCGTACCATTCATAGCCGAGTCACCAGTTGGGAGCAGATGAGGAACATTGTTAGGGACAGGTATTGTCCTGTTTCGCTGAGGAGGGAGAGATTCCAGGATTTCATTGAGGCGGGATTTGAGGATATCCCGATTGCTGCAGCCATAAAGAAGTTTCAGAAAGATTTGACCTTACTTGGACCAGCTGCACCTCCAGAAGAGCAGCATGTTTACCTTTTCTCCAGGAGAATGAGAGAGAGTACCCGATCATATCTGGCTGGATTCCGCTGTGAGACTTTGTCTGATTATCAAGATAGGGCCTCTGCTTATGAGAGAGATAGGCCAGCTTCGAGGAAAGCAGCTTAGTCTAGTGGGCCGGATAAGCGGCAGAGGACAGGACATGCTGGTAGCAGTGCAGCAGTAGCAGGTTATGGTCGAGGACAGACTCAGAGGAGGTCCAGCTACCACTCTACAGTTCAGACTCCCAGTAGAGATCGACAGTGCTTAACAGTGGTAGCCGTGATCACATTAAGACAGATTGCCAGAGACCACCTACCACTTGCTTCACTTGTGGGAAGCCGGGACACAGAGCTACTTTCTGCCGTCAGGGTAGGGCCCCTTCACAGCAGGGATCTTCTCCTGCAGGTGTTGAGAAGAGTGTACAGGGACCTCCTCAGTACCGAGCTCCGAGTCAGCAGCAGCAACAGTACTGGGCTCCAGGGCATCCTGCTTCATACAGTACGGCACAGGGATCAGGTCGTGGCAGGGGACGTGGTAGTACCACTGACACCAGAGGAGGACCATCGAGAGTGTTCGAGCTGAGGAGCACCGAGCAGCCTACTGCACCTGCGACCACAAGTACTATTTGGATCCATGACTTACCTGTGCGAGTTTTATTTGATACGGGTGCTACACACTCCTTTATATCAGATGCATGCGTAGATAGGTTGTCCTTAGCTACGGTAGAGGGTGTACCTTTTGTGGTTGGGTTACCAGATGGGGGTAAGGTTAGAGGATCCCGAGAGATTTATGACTGCCCTATTCATCTGGGAGGCCGGATTTGGTTAGTAAATTTTCTAGTCATGCCCTTAGCACATGAGGACGTGATATTGGGGATAGGCCGGATTTGGTTAGTAGATTTATGACTGCCCTATTCTACAGGATAGTCAGCTATATGCTAAGCTATCCAAATGCGAGTTCTGGATGTCAGAGGTGGCTTTCCTAGGCCATGTAGTGACTGCTGAGGGGATTAAGGTCGACCCGGCGAAGATTGATTCGGTGTCTTCTTGGCAACCTCCGAAGAATGTTAAGGAGGTTCGCAGCTTTCTTGGATTGGCAGGTTATTACCGCCGGTTTGTGGAAGGGTTTTCCCTGATTGCCCGACCACTTACTTGTCTCCTGAGGAAGACTACTCGGTTCGTCTGGTCTGATCCGTGTCAGCAGAGTTTTGAGGAGCTGAAGAGGAGATTGACGTCTGCTCCGATCTTAGCACAGCCTGAGGGTACAGAGGACTTTGTAGTGTACAGTGACGCATCCAAGCTGGGCTTGGGGTGTGTCTTGATGCAGAGGGGTAAGGTCATAGCGTATGCGTCTCGACAGCTGAAGACGTATGAGGAGAACTACCCCACCCATGACCTGGAGTTAGCTGCGGTAGTACATGCTCTTAAGATCTGGCGTCATTATCTCTATGGAGCGACCTATCAGATCTTCACAGACCATAAGAGTCTGAAGTACATATTCACTCAGCGGGAGTTGAATAACCGCCAGAGGCGGTGGCTAGAGTTGATCAAGGATTTCGACCTTGAGATTCTCTACCACCCCGGGAAGGCGAATGTAGTTGCTGACGCTTTGAGTCGGAAGACGCCTCGGGAGAAGGCGATAGCTCGGTTGACAGTACAGCCACAGTTATAGAGAGACTTAGCTTGGTTGGAAGTAGAGATCCAGTTCCCCGATACAGCTCATCAGTTAGCCACCTTAGAGTTACTTTCTGACCTGTTGGGTGAGATCCGACAGAAGCAGGAGACCTGCCCGACTTTGAACCGGATTCGAGACCGGATGTCACGAGATGAGGCACCTCAGTTCACTATTGGTGCCGATGGAGTGATGAGACGTCAGGACCGTATCTGTGTGCCATCAGACAGTGAGTTGAGACAGAGGATACTAGGTGAGGCTCATGCTACCCCTTACTCCGTACATCCAGGAGCGAGTAAGATGTATAAGGACGTGAGACGTTCCTTTTGGTGGGGTGGTTTGAAGCCTGATGTGGCTCGGTATGTAGCCCAGTGTGCGACCTGTCAGCAGGTCAAGATTGAGTACCGTAGGTCCGGAGGAGAGCTTCACCCACTTCTAGTACCACATTGGAAGTGGGAGGATATATCTATGGATTTCGTCACAGGGTTGAGGCTCAGTAGAGGTTTTGATGCTATTTGGGTAGTGGTAGACCGTCTGACGAAGACCGCACGTTTCATTCCGATTAAGGAAACGTGGCCGGTAAGTCGTCTAGCGGAGGAGTTCACCAGACACATTGTGAGACTCCACGGAGTACCGAGGACTATCGTCTCCGGCAGGGATGGACGTTTTACCTCGAGATTTTGGCAGCAGGTACATACTGCTTTGGGGACGAGTCTCCACTTTACCACTGCCTATCACCCACAGACAGATGGTCAATCTGAGAGGACCATTCAGACCTTAGAGGACATGTTGCGGGCATGTGTGCTAGATTGGGGACAGGTATGGCCAGATCATCTCCCACTGGTAGAGTTTTCATATAATAATAGCTGGCACGCGTCTATTGGGATGGCACCTTATGAGGCTTTGTACGGGCGGAGATGTCGTACACCGTTGTGTTGGGATGAGCCTAGCAAGGCTGATGGGGTAGTACCAGACCAGATACAGGATGACATCGCCCGGATTGCCTTAGTCTGGGAGAGGATGTTAGCAGCTCAGAGTCGTCAGAAGTCCTACGCCGACAAAAGGCGTCGACCTTTGGAGTTTAGAGTAGGTGCACAGGTGTGGTTGAGAGTGTCACCTACGAGAGGAGTTAGACGTTTCGGCATTAAGGGGAAGCTGAGTCCCCGATATGTCGGTCCATTTGAGATCTTAGAGAGAGTCGGAGAGGTTGCCTGCCGACTAGCACTGCCACCGAGATTGGAAGGAGTCCACCCAGTTTTTCATGTATCTCAGCTGAGAGAGTACATACCGGATCCTAGACACGTCATCAGTCATGAGGATCTGATAGTCGAGCCAGACCACACTTTTGTGGAGTATCCAGTAGCCGTCCTAGAGCGTAGTATTAGGCGCCTGCGTTCTAAGGAGATACCGATGCTGAGGATCCAGTGGTCTAGACGAGGAGCTGATGAGGCTACCTGGGAGACAGAGGAGAGTATTAGACGTAACTACCCTGAGTTCTTTGCGGAGTTAGCCGCTACCTCAGTACCGACGGGTTAGTACTGAGACGATACTTTATATGATTTCTGTGATTATATGTTTTAAATGATTATTTATGTTTATGTGCTTAATGGCGTGAGTGGTTTGCATGCTAGAATATAACTCTTGAGGGGAAATGTTTGGGTAGATACCTTATTCTAAGTTTCGGGACGAAACTTATTTTAAGGGGGTACTGATGTAATATCCGGAATTTTTATTCCGTTTATTTCTGTAACAAACCCGATCTCGATCAGTTGACCCATATCCGTCTACTTAGTTAGACACATTATTATAAAATTTATCATTTTATGTAGCTTCCCTTCACATAAAATTATAGGATCTTTATAAAATTTTATCATTTTATGTAGCTTACCTTCACATAAAATGATAGGATTATTATAACCAATCCTAAACTATAACATGATCCGTATCCGTCTATTCCGTAGCCTACCAGTTCCGATCCCTTGACTTCACATAAAATAATAAGTTTAGCCCCAAACCCTAATTTAGAATATGACTCGTCGTTGACAAGTCTGTGACGAAGCTGTGACAAGGCCTGGACAAGTCTGTGACGAAGCTGTGACAAGGCCAGACAAGTCTGTGACGAGTCTGTGACAAGGACACACAAGTCTGTGACGAGTCTGTGACAAGCCCAGAAGCCGCCATCAGCTTGCCCAGCGCCCAGTGTCCGCCTCAGCCCAGCAGCGCCATCTTGCCCAGCCCAGAAACTCGCCAGTTTCAGCAGCTTGTCCGCAGCCCAACTTCAGCACCGTGGATCCACAGCTCCAGCCCAGCGTCCAGCCCAGCTCTCGCAGCCCAGGAAGATCTTGGAAATGCAGATTACGTGGGGCTGCTGAACGTTACAGAGGATAGTAACAGCCGGTTGATTTCCTTCCTTCTTCAACTGATTGTGTTGTCCAGATTCATGCTAATTACTCCTCTCTCTTCCTTCTGTAACCGTCGCCCTTTCCTATAGCCTCCCCGAATCTCGTTTTTCCTTATCTGCATTACGCTTCCTCCTCCCTCCCTTACTGATCAACCACAGGATCTCTCTCCTCTCGCTGCAATCACTGGACAAGCCGGTTGTGACAAGAACCTGCGGAAGCAATAACGGTGAGGTCATCTCCCTACTTTCCTATCTGTTAGGTTGTTCTTCCAGTCACCGTAGTAGGCTAACTTGAGGTTGACAGTGAGAAGAAGCAGCAACGACGAATCCAAGCCAGCCATTGTAACAACAGTGGGCGCCGTCCTGCACACCTGTTGAAGCCGAAGCCAGAAGCGGGATCTATTGCCCTCCTTCGCCTCCTCATCGACGTTACAGCAACTGGACCCTCATCATCTCCGTCGCGAGCCAAGCCATCCCACCAGCCTATCTCTCTATCAAGTGTTGTAGCAAGTTGTCGATCGAGTTCTCCCTAATCTGTGAGTCTTCTGATCGCAATTCCTGTCCTTTCTCTGTTTAGTGTAGTACCTTAGGTTGATCTATGTTTACACCAAGGGCAAGTGCTTGAGCATGTCAGTAGTAGAGTAATACGTCTCTCCTGATTAGTGGTATAAAAGTATACATTTTTTTGTGAGTTTAGCATATGAGTACAGTAAGTCGAATGCATAACCTATACACCAATTTATTAGTGGTTGCTGCTGACAGAGGGAATTGAAATGATAGAAACAAAGGCCTGCTGTAAATACAACTCTTTTTCCTTCAGCTTTTTAAGTTAGAAACTTCCCATTTTGTCGACCAATGTTTGAGAGTTTGAATGAAGATCCACCGTTGAAATTTTAATAGATGATAGATGGATATATGTAGTTTAGTGTATTAAAATTTGAGAAGAAATGAACGGTCGGATTAGAAGTTATAAGCTTCCAAAGTAGGGTAGTTAAGTAGTTTTTGTAAACCTTAGAATTTTGGCTAAGTATAGAAATTGTAAGTGGAGTAGCCAACTTTGAGAATTTTTATAAAAATAATGGATGAACAGTTTTGAGAAATTCTTGCACCTAAGGGTAGATGGAACATCATAGATGATCTAGAGAATGAATTCGGAATTTTTATAAGCCTCTACGAATTTTATATTTGAAACTGAAGTTAGACCTTTATGACCTTTTGGAAAATAGGGAAATGAGAAAAACGACAGTTTGTAACCAAACTAAACTTTAGGAGTTGTAATATGACTTTAGAGTCTCAAATAGGATTTTAGACATGAATTTCGGAAAATTTGGAAGTCTCGGACTAAGGGTAAAATGGTCATTTTTCCATAAATTAGAGCTGTAATTAGTTATGTCCTATTACGATCTTCTATCTTAGAAGTCTTAGACTTCTAATTTTGTTGGAGTGTGCTAATGCACTTATCTCCTTTGGCAGGCAACTGAGTTGCTACAGTTTACAGAGCGAGTTTGGTTTACAGAGAGTCGAGCTTTATAACATGTAAGTCCTTTGGGCTTTCTTAGCTGACTTCTGAATATGAGCATTAATGATGATAGTGGTGTGTGATTAAATGTTTAGAGATATAGGTTGTGATAGATATTTACCGACCTATACTTGGCCTAGGAGTAACGGGCGGTGGCATTCTGCTCAGTTAGCTTGAGGGCGCTGGGGGTTTCTTTAGGGACTAGTCCATACTTGGTTTGTAGTGATGCTACCGGCGGAAGTCAGCTAGACCTACACCCAGTTGGATAAGGAACGGAGGCGAGAGCTGTTAATAGCTCTCGTGCCACAACTGTAAAACTGAATAAGATGAATCACCTAAATAATAGATAATAAACGGTTGAGTGCCAGCATGATGTTTGTTTATAATTTTTTCTGCGTGTGTTTGTGCTGTTGTTATTCTACTTATATTTGGATAGTTAGCTAACGGTTGTTATGTTGTGTAGATTTACCACAGGTTAGAGCAGATGCCGAGTGATCCGGATGGTAGTGGTCAGCCGGGGTGTCGTACTTTTAGGATGAGATGCAGTTTCTTTGTTTGTGGGTTTTTCAGTTGGACCTTGGTTCTTTTCATTCTTTCCGTACCCTGTTATCTTACGTTTTCCGGCTGTTAGTTGTTCTGGTCACATTCATACATTGTTAAGATTTATTTTATGATTTCTGGTTTTCCTTATATGTGCCTTGTTGTAAGATCTTGTTAAGTTGTTGTCAAACTAAGGTCGGGACCCACTGTGCGGTCCTAACCAGTAATTCCCCGAGTTGTAAAATTTGGGGTGTTACAACATGGTATCAGAGCTCTAGGTTGGCAACAATGGCACTTGAAATCTTCTAAAAAGGTCATATAAGTAAATAAACAGAACCCGAAAGGGGTCTGAGTTTTCCAAAGAAGATTTTGGTTTTAAAATGCATACATAGTCGGGTTGGGATAGAAAGTACGGATGACCACCACTACCTCTGCGGATCTCGGTATTCTTAGTACTATTATTATAGACTTTTATTGTTATGATAGATTAGTTAGATTATGACTGTAGTTGTTACCGTTCGTGCAGATGGCACGTACTAGGGCTACACCAGTGACTGGCCGAGGTAGGGGTCGTCCCCCCCTTCCCCCAGTCAGACAGGATCGAGCTGATAGCACCCCTACTGTTAGAGGGCGTGGTCGTGGGGGTAGACCTCCACTAGGGAGAGGTCGAGGACGAGTTCCTCGAGAGGATCCACCTGCAGCAAGCATACCAGAGGCTGCTGTGGAAGAGGTAGCAGAGAGTGTAGGCCCCGAGGTCAGGCATGAGACCGCCGCTAGGTCTGGAGCGTAAGGAGCACGTTCGACTGAGTCAGGACGTGTTTCTATTGGAGCATCTGAGTATAGGGAGTACCGAGCATACGTCGAGCGTATGGAGGAGGCTGCCAGAGTTGAGAGGCTTACCCAGGTACCACCGGTGGTACCGGCTAGGTCAGCTCAGGTGACACAGGGAGTGTCTCAGGTGCCGGCTGTACCTGAGAGGAGAGCTAATGCTGATAGAGCGCCTGCTGGGTCTAGAGCACCGAGACCGGATGAGTGGTTGAAGGCTTTCAACTCTCAGAAGGTTCCCTCATTCAGTGGAGAAATAGGGCTAGAGGTGGAGCACTGGATAGGGAAGATAGAGACTGCTTTGGAGGCAATACGTTGCCCCGAGGATCGACAGGTGGATTTGGTGTAGACCTGTTTCACAGATGATGCTCATTCATGGTGGCGTACCATTCATAACCGAGTCACCAGTTGGGAGCAGATGAGGAACATTGTTAGGGACAAGTACTGTCTTGTTTCGCTGAGGAGGGAGAGATTCCAGGATTTCATTGAGGCGGGATTTGAGGATATCCCGATTGCTGCAGCCATAAAGAAGTTTCAGAAAGAGTTGACCTTACTTGGACCAGTTGCACCTCCAGAAGAGCAGCATGTTTACCTTTTCTCCAGGAGATTGAGAGAGAGTACCCGATCATATCTGGCTGGATTCCGCTGTGAGACTTTGTCTGATTATCAAGATAGGGCCTCTGCTTATGAGAGAGATAGGCCAGCTTCGAGGAAAGTAGCTCAGTCTAGTGGGCCGGATAAGCGGCAGAGGACAGGACATGCTGGTAGCAGTGCAGCAGTAGCAGGTTATGGTCGAGGACAGACTCAGGGGAGGTCCAGCTACCACTCTAAATTTCAGACTCCCAGTAGAGATCGACAGTGCTTTAACTGTGGTAGCCGTGATCACATTAAGACAGATTGCCAGAGACCACCTACCACTTGCTTCACTTGTGGGAAGCCGGGACACAAAGCTACTTTTTGCCGTCAAGGTAGGGCCCCTTCACAGCAGGGATCTTCTCCTGCAGGTACTGAGAAGAGTGTACAGAGACCTCCTCAGTACCGAGCTCCGAGTCAGCAGCAGCAACAGTACCGGGCTCCAGGGCATCCTGCTTCATACAGTACGGCACAGGGATCAGGTTGTGGCAGGGGACGTGGTAGTACCACTGACACCAGAGGAGGACCATCGAGAGTGTTCGAGCTGAGGAGCACCGAGCAGCCTACTGCACCTGCGACCACAGGTACTATTTGGATCCATGACTTACCTGTGCGAGTTTTATTTGATACGGGTGCTACACACTCCTTTATATCAGATGCATGCGTAGATAGGTTGTCCTTAGCTACGGTAGAGGGTGTACCTTTTGTGGTTGGGTTACCAGATGGGGGTAAGGTTAGAGGATCCCGAGAGATTTATGACTGCCCTATTCATTTGGGAGGCCGGATTTGGTTAGTAAATTTTCTAGTCATGCCCTTAGCACATGAGGAGGTGATATTGGGGATAGATTGGATGACTAGACATGGAGCAGTCTTAGATATTGGTAGGAGGACTGTGACTGTCGCCACTGAGGAGGGTCATAGAGTGATATTCCGAGGTTGGGACCTCGGAAAGTCCGGCACAGTTATCAGCGCAGTGAGAGCAGCTAGATTGATAGCACAGGGTTGCGAGGCCTTCTGGTGTTATGCCATGAAGGAGCGCAAGAGCCTGACAGTAGAGGAGATACCAGTTGCATGCGAGTTTGCAGAAGTATTCAATGACGACTTACCAGGGCTACCTGCACAGAGGAGTGTTGACTTTAGCATCGAGTTAGAGCCGGGCATGAGACCGATCTCGAAGGCCCCGTACCGCAAAGGATGTGAAAGAAGTTACTAGTTCTTGGATGTGCTGGACATTACCGGATTTGTGGAGAATTTCTCCAAAGTAACACTATCTATGGCTAACCTACTCCGGATGACCATGAAGTATTGAATGAGACGAAAAATTGACAATAGAGTGGTTGAGAGTTAAAAGGAGATTCATTGGTGCAACTGTTTTGATTTACCTTGAGGTATGAAGGGTTTGAAGTGTACAACTGATTCTCCAGGACAAGGTCTTGGTTAAGTATTGGTGCAAAATGAAGGAGTGATAACATACGTGTCTTGTCAGGCGATGTGAAAGTAAAGTGCTTCCCTCATCACTTAGAACATGCAACAAGAATTAAGGAAACATAACATCAAAGTTTGGTTTGAGAAGAGCCGAAGCCAACTGTGTGAATTGGAGGGTCGATCTTCTTTGTTAGAGACAATCAAGAGAAACATAATGAAAACGCTGCATTAAGAAAGACTCGAGAAGGTAGTTGAGTTCCGATATATCGGACCTTTTTGAGACCTTAGCGCGGTTTGGAGAAGTGGCTTACAAGTTGGCGTTGCCACCGGAGGCTTCATGTGTATCTGTCTAGGAAGTACAGGTATGACTTGAGATGTATTGCCAATCTTGATGGTTTAGCGGCAGACGAAGAACCAATGAGACTTATAGGAAGACGAAAGGTAGTATCTTTGGTTGAGTGTTACGCTGAGCTAGTAGCTTCAATAGAATCGACGGGTTAGACCTAATTCTTCCCTTAGTTATGTTATGTGCATGTGTGATGTTATAAATGTGTGTGCCCCGTGCGGGAATGTGTTATAAGACCTGATATATCTTGCGGTGGTAGTTTGAGTAGTTTGTGTGTATAGATTTGAAGGTCTAAGTCTTCCTAGTTGTGAGTTTATACCTCAGCCTTAGGGACCGAGAAGTTCGGCGTGTGGCAAGTTTCGGGACGAAACTTGTTTTTAGGGGATCTGATGTAACGCCCAAAATTTTGGCGCGTTTTTGACAATTATTATTTTTCGGGTTTTTGTCCATATTTTAATAGCTTAAATACTTTTACGGCTATTTTCACGTCGTAAATTAAATTTTTACGAGGATATTTCTATATTTGATATGTATTCGTATTTTCCGTTTTTATTATTCCGAAAATCCCGTTCCGGTTGTTTTGATCGGATTTATTTTAATTCCCGATGTATTGTTTTGCTTTTTCTTTTTTAATTTTCTTCCTCCCTAGTCTGATGAGTGACCTCTCGTTGCCCTAGTGCCGCCCCAACCTACACCTGATGGCGTACACCCTACCTGACTGTTAACCTCCATCCTTACTCAACACTTCCCTCAACCTCCCGCTCCTCTCAACTCTACTGAGCTCCATCTTCCAACTTCCTCCAACAGAATCCTCACCCTTTTCTCTCCGGGTTCTCATCATGCAAGCACCGCCCACCACCTGCAGCTAAGCAAGTCGCCGGAAAGATCCGGATCCGGGCCGCCTACCCTCTCCATCTGCACTGCCTCTCCCTCAATATCGCCCCTGTTTTCCTCCCCTGTCTTACCTTTCTTTTTTTGCAACCACCGGGAAGCCGCTGACCTGCCTCCACCGTCTCCGGAGGGACCTACTCTACCGTCACCGAGCCTGTCGGAACTCCAGAGCCTCCCACCTTCCTTCTGCAGCTTTCTTTCGATCTCTCTCTCCTGCCTCCCGCCCTTTCACTCTCATGTTGAGCCAACACCACCACCGGAGCTGGAAAGCCTTCGTGCCTTCGCCCTGCCTTGCCGGAGCCGCGCCGCCAGTGCAGCTGGTCTTCTTCCACCTGAGCCGCCGGCATAGTGAGCTGCAGCCCCTTTCTTCCTCATTTTTTTCTCTCTTCTCTCCTCTGTATAACGCTTGTCTCCCCTGGTTTTGTACAGCAACCGCCTGTCGCCGGAGAAGCCGCAAGTGGAGCCACCCGCCGGGCACCGACGCCGGCCGCTTGCTTCTCCGCCGCCTGCACCAGCCGCCAGGGCTTGGCCCCATTCCTTTTCTTCTGTCGCGCTTCAACCGAGGTTGAAGAAGGATTTGGACTTTTGCAATTTTTGCCCTTCTTTTGTATTTATTTCGGTTTTGACCCCATTTTTTGATGATAACTACAGTTGTGACAAAAGAACTTTGGAAATGAACAAATATGCCCTGCAGTAAATTATTTCATTATTGGACCCTTAATTTTATTGCAGTTTGTGACCCAACTCTTTTGCAAATTAACTATGGTGCCTTTGTTGGTTTAAATTCGATTGATGGCAAGTTTGTTTCGGTTTATAACCCACATTTACAAGATTGTATATTTTGCCCGGAAAATGGTTTAACGGTTTTGTTTATTCTTGGCTTTGTGAACGAGTTTTACCATTGGGTTTATGATGTTGTTTAGGTTGCCCGGAAAATATAAATACGGATTTTTATATTCGGTTTATGGTTCTGTAACGCCCCGAAATTTTTGGCGCGTTTTATATATTTATTTTTCCGGCGGTTATCGATATTTTAATATCTTAAGTATGTTTTATGAGTATTTTACGTCGTAAAATATGATTTTTCGAGTATAATTTTTTTTATATTAATATTTTAACGGTTTTTTTTTATTTATTTATTATTGGAATGTCATAATATTAGTTACAAGATTTATTTCTATGTCGCAAAGGATATTTTGTGGGTTTATTTATATATTCAATCCACATAGATTTCTTTCTCCGTATCTTTACTCTCGGAAAAGTCGGGAAGTTTCCGATTCGAAAATCCCATTCCGAATGCCTTGACCGATTTTGATTGTGTTGTTTTGCCCCGTCGGCTTTTCTTTCTTCTCTAACCCGTTATTTTAAATAAGTCAATCCATCAAAACAGGTCGTTGGGCCCATCAAGATAGGCCAGCCCGGCCCATCCGGATATATACTAGTGATGTCCTCATCAGAACCCTAATTCTCCCTCTCCCTCACCTCTTACACGCTCTCTCCTGTTTCCCTCTGCTCACCGCCACCCTCCATGTCACCTCCTCTCACCGCCGCCTCCTCCGCTCACCGCCGCCATCCTTCGCTCACCGCCAACTTGAGCCGCCAAGAAGTCGGGCCGTCTGCTACCTGTTTGATGGACGGAGTATCGCCGCTGACCCAACAGCGGACTTCTCCATCTTCTCTACAGACCGGCATCAGGGCTCCCTTCCGTCTTCACTGTCAACCGGCCGCTGAGGGTCTACGCCACCGCCTCGCTCCTCGCTACCACCAGCCGTAGCCTTGCCTTCGCCCTGCCGGAGCTCGCTGGAGGTGGACTCCCTTTTCCCTTCTTCTCTCTACGGGATTCGAACAGCAGTGAGGTCGCTGATTCTCGCCGGGGAGGGAAGACCACCCATGCTTCCGTCCAAGCTAGCGGGAGGAGCCTCGCCGCATCCGCACCAACGCCTCGCAGCCGGAGCACGCCCATGCCAGCCGCCGTCTACACTGCCCTTCTCCTTCCCCGGACTGTCTTCATTTGTGGGTTGTGACCTAGCCTTTTAATTATTTCGGGCCCCCTATTAATTGGTATAATTACAGTTTATAACCCAGTTGCATTTGCAATATCTGACCCATGTTTTCTGGAATGTCAAATATGCCATGTTGGACTGATTAAAGGTTTTAACCCACAATTTTGGATCATTGCAATTTAACCCTGCTGAAATAAATTTCGGGCATGACCAGTAATTCTGGATATTGTATTTGCCCCGGAAAACGTTGAGCGGTGTTGACTTAGAAAACGAGTTTTTCATGTTGTATTAGTTGCCCGGAATATCTATTGTCGGATTTTAAAATTGTGGTTTACGGGTCAAGTTTTATTTTATGGAAATGAGCCACATTTATTGAGTTGCTTATCTTGCCCGGAAAAGTTGATTGTCGGTTTTTACCATGTTATAAATTTGTGTGGTTTGCCCGGAATATGTAACTACGGTTTTAACCTTGGTTTTAGATACGGGATATTCTTATATTTTATATACACGGTATTTTATGTCTTTGTTGAATTAAAATCGTGTTGTGACTCAAGTATTAATTACGGTTTGACGACCAAGTTTCAGAATTTCATATTGTGCCCGGAAGGGTTATTCACGGGATTTTAACGATGACTTTTGGAAAACGAGTTTTTTTTCGTAACCTATATATTTTATTTATTCCGTTCAAATTTAGCGTATGAGCAAAATTTGTTTAGTTTGGTTTTAGGTCCAGAAGCGCCCCGATAAAAGCCTAACGAGTCCAAGTTGGACATCCGTCTTTTGACGTTACGTGAGTACCCTCTCCTCCGAGCTTATGATCTTATCTCGATTTAATTATGTTTAGTATTAGTGTCATGCAGGTTGGATCTAGCATAACTTAGAGTGAATACCAAGTAGTGGTTTGAACCTTAGGTGAGTTTTGAGGATTGTCGATTGTTGTAGGGCGTTGAGTGTTTGCGTTGATCTTGTGAGCTTATGAGGATTGAGACTATAGTTGTATGATCTTGTTGAGATTGTGGAAACTAGGACGAGAGTATCCTAGCATGTGTTGTGATGGTTATGACCTTGTGAGATCGTGAGGATTAGGAGCCGTTATGCTATCATGGTTATGGGTTATGATCTTGCGAGATCATTGGGACTAGAAGTCTAAGGACTTCTAGCATGTCAGAGAGATGTTGATTGTGTGCCTTGTTTTGACCAGGCGTTGAGTGCCTTCCTACGGGAAGTTGAGAGCGGTGGTTAGCGGGATTATCTTTGGGACGAGGTAAGTCTTCGGACTTACTTAGCTCGTATTCTTTGTATTAGCATTATTGTGTGTTGGGTGGTGTGTGTTATTATTTTACTGTTTATAACAACTAAACCGGAAATAGGATTACCGACCTTTATATTATTTGGCCCAAGTGTATGATAACGGGCGGTGACATCACTGTCTGGCTCCCCGTGAGAGCTAGGGGGATCTCGGCGACTGGCCCGTGCTGGTTAGACGGTCGGAGGCATCCGACTGTTCCATTGCCGGAAGAAGGGACCGAGGCGAGTTTCGGAGGATTCTCGTGTCACAAAAGAAGTTGAACTAGAACGGGATATGACTTAATAAATAAAGATAATAAACCGGATTTGTGTGCTTTGAGTATGTTGTGTGACTATGTTGAATTAATTGTGTTTGTGCCTTTCCCTTTAATTCTAATGCTTCGAATGTGAGCTAACGGTTTTATACCGAATGTTGTAGTTTGCCTTGCAGGTTAGGCATGCTCCGAGAGATCCGGAAGGGTGGGCAGCCGGGGCCCGTACATTTTAGGAAGGGATTTGTTTGGAGTCACGTTTGGAGTTTGTATATTGTATTATTGTATGCCACATGTATGGCGTTTGGTCTTTGTAGTTGTTTTCGGCTGAAGTCCGTTGTTTGTTTTCTTTTGGGTTTTCTTACATTGCATAAAATGTATTTCGGTTTTGGCCTATATTTGTGCCTTGTTGCAAGATCCGGTGAAATTGTTGTCAAGCTAAGGGTCGGGACCCATTGTGAGGTCCCAACCCGTAGCGCCCTGAGTCCCGCGGATTTGGGGTGTTACAGGTTCAAGTTGTAATTTTTTCATATTTTTGCCCGGAAGGGTTTAACGAGTTTTAACGCTGCCTTTTGAAAACGGGTTTTCCTTAGATTTATTTATATTATATATTCCGTTCAAGTTTAGCATTTGAGCTAAACTTGTTTAGTTTTGACGTTAGGTTCGGAAACAACCCCGTAAAGACTGAACGAGTCGAAGTTCGACATCCGTCGACCAACTACCGTCTTTTGGACGTCATGCGTTGAGTTACATTTCTGCGGGAAACTGAGTACGGGATATATTGGGTTTAGCTTTGGGACAGGTAAGTCTCCGGACTTACTTAGCTCGTATTCTCTATATTAGCTTCGATGTGTGTTTGGTGGTGTGTGTTTATTGTTTATGTGTGTGTTTATTGTTTATGTTAAAACATCTAAACCGGTAATAGGACCACCGACTTTATATGTTTATATTTGGCTCAAGTGTATGATAACGGGCGGTGACCGCTTGTCCAGTCCAAAATGGGGATGACTGGGAGGTGCCTTGCGACCAGTCCAACGGGTGATGCTAATCCGCATCAAGTACAAACCCGTATGGTGAAAGGGGACAAGGGCAAGATTGCTAAGATTCTCGTGTCACAAAAGAAGTTGAATTAGAACGGGATATGACCTAATAATAAAAGATAATAAACCGGCTTGTGAGTTTTTGAGCATGTTGTGTGTTTATGATGTCTTATGTGTGTGTGTCAATACCATGATTCTAATACTTTGAATGTTAGCTAACGGTTTTATACTGAATTGTTGTAGTTGACTTGCAGGTTAGGGATGCGGCCGAGAGACCCGGAAGAGTGGATAGCCGGGGTCCGTGCATTTTGGGATGGGTTCGTTGGGGTTATATTTATGTATTGTTTATGGTTATGTATGTCTCTTGTATGGTGTTTGCCTTTGGAGTTGTATCTCGGCTGGAGTCTTTTCTTTTTTTTTTCTTTTGGGGTTCATAACATTGCATTAAAATGAATTTCGATTTTGCCTTTATTTGTGTCTTGTTGTAAGATCCGGTGAAATTGTTGTCAGGCTAAGGGTCGGGACCCATTGTGATGTTTCAACCCGTAGCATCCCGAGTCCCGCATATTCGGGTGTCACAACGAATTAAACCAATATTTTTTTACTAAACCTTAATTATTTTGTATAATATGAACTTTGTTATCCCACATCAGTTATGAGAGAATGATGACACTTTGACAACGTGTATAAATAGACCTACAAGGTTTGAAGATTATACAAATCATACATTTCCAGATCTTTTGGGTCGTTGTAACGTACTGATTTTTGGGTCGTTGTAACCTTCTAATTTGTAGTTCGTTTTGACCTTATGATTCGTGGGTCGATTTGATCTAATAATTTGTGGGTCATTGTGACCCACTGATTTGTGGGTCGTTATGACCTATGAATTTGTGGGTCGTTGTGACCTATGAATTTGTGGGTCCTTGTGACCTATTGATTTGTGGGTCGTGTGACCTATTGATTCGTGGGTCGTTGTGACCTACTGATTCGTGGGTCGTTGTAACCTACTGATTTGTGGTCGTTTGTGACCTACTGATTTGTGGACCGTTGAACTATTAAATTTGTAATTCTTATTTTATCAATATACTAAATACACATCTGTATACTTTACTAAAACAAAAGACAATAATTCTGACGTGGCGCCCCACGTTTTTTCTAGGATTAAAATTTTTACTAAATTACGAATTAAGCTAATAAATTCTTTTTTTACTAAACCATAATTATTTTGTAAAATATGAATTTTGTTATCTCACATCGGTTATCAGAGAAAGATGATAGTTTGACAATATTTATAAATAGACCTATAAGATTTGAAGATTTATATAAAGCATACATTTCTATACCTTTTGGTCAGAATCAAGTATAATACTTATTCATACCGAATTAGTATTTTAATGTGGATTGTTGCTACCTACTAATTCGTGTGTCATTTTAACCTAATGATTTGTGGGTCGTTTTAATCTAATACTTTGTGGGTCGTTGTGACCTACTGATACCCTTGTGACCTAATGATTTGTGGGTTCTTGTGACCTATTAATTTGTGAGTTGTTGTGACCTATTAATTTGTATGTCGTTTGTGACCTATTGATATGTGGGTCGTTTGTGACCTACTAAGCTATTGATTTTTGGGTCGTTGTGACCTACTTATTTGTGGGTCGTTGTGACCTACTAATTTGTGGGTCGTTGTAAGTTGTGACCTAATTATTTGTGGGTTCTTGTGATCTACTAATTTGTGGGGGTCATTGTGATCTAGTAATTTTCATTGTGACCTATTGATTTGTGGGTCGTTTGTGATCTACTGATTTGTGGGTCGTTTGTGACCTAGTAATTTGTGGACCGTTGAACTATTAAATTCGTAATTCTTATTTTATCAATATACTAAATATACATATATATTCTATATACTTTACTAAAACAAAAGACACTAATTCTGACGTGGCGCTCCCACGTTTTTTCTCGGATTGAACTTTTTACTAAATCACGAATTAAGCTAATAAATCTTTTTTTTAAATAAACCATAATTATTTTGTAAAATATGATTTTTTTTCCTCCCACATCGATTATGAGGAAAGGATGACACTTCGAAAACATGTATAAATAGATCTAGAGTGTTTGAGGCTTATAAAATTCATACATTTCTGAACCTTTTGGTCAAAGTCAAATATAATACTTATTCATATCGGATTAGTATTTGTATGTAATCATTGTGACCTACTAATTTTTTGGTCCTTTTGACCTAATGATTTTTGGGTCGTTGTGACCTAATGATTTGTGAGTCATTGTGCTCTTGTGAATCCTTGTGATCTACTAATTTGTGGGTCCTTCTAACCTACTCATTTGTGGACCGTTGAACTATTAAATTCGTAATTCTTATTTTATCAATATACTAAATATACATCTATATTCTATATACTTTACTAAAACATACGTAGTCTCATTTACTATGTAACACTTGACGCGTTATTTATACGAGCTCATAACATATAACTAATAAAGTTAACAACATATAATATAGTAAAAAATGTAATATGATAAGCTATTTTATTAACAAACTCGCACAAGGTGCGGACTATACACTAGTATTATTTTAAAAAACCCGCACAAGATGCTGGTACTAAACTAGTTAATCTTCAAAAATAACCTCCACCTCCTATCAAAAATATAAATAAATTTGGGAGAATTTGACATACTAGGCTTTTTTTGAGTTTTTGTTTAAGAAAGTGTACCCCAAATTTTTTACCACTTTCATTTAATAGTAGGTAAAAATTATTAACCTTTCTATTTAAAAAGAAAGGAGTAAATGATGTTTGTTATTTGTTATATAAGTATAAGTTTTAATTTTTAATTACTGAATTTGTTTTTTTTATTTATTATTTTTCTTGCTTTTTTTATTTTCTATTATATTTTCTGGACAAAATTTCTCATACCGGAATTTCTCATACCGAAATTTCTCATACCAGAATTTCTCATACCAGAATTTTTCTTACCAGAATTTTTATACCATAAATTTCATACCAGAAATTTCATACCAGAAATTATCATACAGAAATTTCATACCAGAAATTTCATACCAGAAATTATCATACGAAAAGTTCATACCAGAAATTTCATACCAGAAATTATCATACGAAAAGTTCATACCAGAATTTTGTCATACCAGAATTTTTTACACCAGATTTTCATACCATAAAATTACATACCATAAAATTACATTTAATGATAGGTAAAACTATCATAAAATTCTGGTATGAAATGACAGTCCCCATTCCACATTCCTTCCTGCAATGCTCAAGGTTCAAGTACTAGGATAGAATTCTCTGTTCTCAGAGGTGTACATGGTAGGTGAAACTGATGTTCAGATATCAAACACAAGTCTTGCAAAGACAAGGAGGTCTTAATTATCTTTAGCCTAGACAATTGAAAATCCACGTAGCTTCTTCCTTAAAATCATTAGGTGAAAATGCAACCAGCCTCAAGCTTTGTTAACAAGTAACAACACATGCAACTTTGTTAACAAGTAACAATACCAGATTTGCTTTTCGATTTACATACCATAAATTTTTCTTGTGTTTTTAGCAGCTTTGCCTTCTTCCTGGATTTTGCTTTGGTTTCAGCTTCGTTCCCAGCATTCTCAGTTTCTCACCAGCCTCATTGAACAGATGTTCATCGAAGTTGTGATTTTGGAGCGGAGCTTCTGTTGGAGTGTCGGGCTGGTAGGATACGAAACCTCTTCTACCAAACACAGGTCTCATGAACTTGTCATCAAATTTCCTCCACAAGTGATGGACAGTCCATGTGGGATGCCTTATTAGCATCCCTAAGCACCACCCATTTCTCCCAGGTTCGCCATTCTCTTTGTTTTCCTCGTTATTATTGTTGCCTTCTTCGATGAACAAGCTCTCGAGGTTGGGAATAGTCACATCTGAAAAATACGGATCATTGCATCCCAGCAGCGCCTTTATCAAAGGCTTTGTTATTGACCCGAACACCTGTCAATGTAATACCCGAAATTTTAATTCCATTATTTCCGAGTTAACATAATTCATATCATTCTATGCAAAAAAAAAATGCTTATTACCATCTTCTAATATTTTAGGTTAAGTCTTGGTTATATAAAATTCTTGTAAGACTAGAATTAGAGGGCTCATTTGACAAGGCCATGGGGCCATTAGACAAGGATATGACAAGCCAAGCAAGCCCATCTTCTCCTTTGGTACCAACTGAGCCCGTCAGCCTTCCAGGACAAACAGCCCTTGTTGTTGCATACCAACTGGGCCCGTCAGCCTTCCAGGACAAACAGCCCTTGCTGCTACATACCAACTAGGCCCGTCAGCCTTCCAGGACAAACAGCCCTTGCTGCTACATACCAACTGGGCCCGTCAGCCTTCTAGGACAAACAACCCTTGCTGTTACATACCAACTGGGCCCGTCAGCCTTCCAGGATAAATAGCCATGCTGCCACATACCAACTGGGCCCGTCAGCCTCAGCAAGCCCTTTCCATACCAGATGGGCCCTGCAGTGTGGCTGATGCTAGGGATATCTTTCCTCACGTACATTTAACCCCCAATTCTTTTGATTTTTTTCTCTCTCCTATCTTCAGGATCTCTTCAGCTGCGTAGATTACGGTACCGTAACAGCCAGCCCCCTTCTGTAGTGAAGATACGCCCCTCTCCCCACCTTCACGTCTTCATACATCGAGCTTTTCACCCTAACATATCGCTGCTCTCATCCTTCCCCTTGGCCGTCTATCTCCAGCCTTCTCTCTCGTCTCCATCGCACCACTAGGCGTCACGGCTGTGTAACACCCCGAATCCGCGGGACTCGGGATGTCACATTGGGCTAGGATCTCACAATGGATCCTGACCCTAACCTGACAACAAGTTCATTGGACCTTACAACATGGCACTGACAGATATAAAACAAATACATAAAACAATATAAATTGTACAACCCAAAGTAAATAACAACATAGCCGAGTATATAAAACGACAACCTCACACAGGAGGTACAAAAGAACATCCTCACGCAGGAGGGGAACACAACAAACCCAAACCAACCACCTAATGTACGAGAGTCCTCGGCCTGTCACCCTGCCATATCACTCAACAGTGCCTAACCTGTAAACATCTACAACACGGTATGAAACCGTTAGCTAACCATACATATATGAGGTAATGCATAAGCACAAACACAATCATGGAAGATAAACACATCAGCATGCTATCACACATTTACCCATTTATTATCTTTATATAATAACCATTCACTCAAAAACCGTATATATATAGATAGATGAAAGTATGTGACACGAGGACCGATACATCCTCGCTTCTGAGTACAATATCCAGCTGTACGAGTATCGGTCACACAATCCGTGTATCCTATGGGAGTGGATTGCGCCCTTCTTGTAAACCAGTCTGGCCCGACATCAGAGAACCTCCCAGACTCCACGGCGGGATGAAAGGGAAAGGTTATCACAGCCACGCAGTGGGGCATTCAATAAAACATAGGTCGATAAAAACGACAACTCATGCTATCATAGCAAACACATAAAGCACACACCACTCATGCAAACACCCAATATAAGGATGGTAGCTAAGTAAGTCCTACGGACTTACCTCAACCTCGTACAAACTCAACCACGATCACCTCTACACTGGAGGGACAACACGGCCTATAAACAAGGCATAAAGAGATATATCAACCTCTATTCATCAAAGGGGCCACACCTAGACCCAAAGGGATCCATAAGGATCATACTCAATCTATGAGCCTCACAACCAACTAAACCTCAATATCTCAACATAACTCACAATTCCTCAAATCTCAAGGTAGTATCTAATCAACATTCCTCAATCTCAATTTTAATCCTAATTTAATTAATTAACCTTTAATTAATTAATTAGATTTTTCCAGAATAACGTTTTGCCCGCAGACAATTTCTAAACCCACCTGTCATCAAATTTCATCAAACAAACTATCCATAATCACCAGAATAATATAACGAGTATAATGGAAATTCCAATTATCCATTTTAACCAATTTAAGCACAATTTATACTAACCCGCAATACGGAAAACGAATAAATTCATAACTTATTCGTTACTAACCCGATATACGATCTAGAAGAAGATACGGACTCCTGGCAATGCAGGGAGTAAGAGCACGGTATCAAATTCAACGTTCGGCGGCTCGCGGTGGTCCGTCGGCGTTCCGATAACGATAAACGGAGGCTTAACCAAAAAACTAGCAAACGGGAAATAAATTTGTACCACGTTGAAGAGAACAAGATGAGGGACTCGTTGGTACAAACGGATTTGAAAATGGATCGAAAGTGAAAGGCTGGTGAGAGATCGAAGTGGAGCGGTAATGGTGACTCTCGCTTCGCTTTCCTTCTTCTGTAAATTACATTTGCTAATTGAAAATTAAATGACAAAGTGAAGACGTACATATGTACATTATAGCCGACTTCCTTTGCACATATCCATATATATATAATATTATATATGAATTGCAATAAGAGATATGTATCGTCTGCATTCTCATTCCTCTTAACATTTTTCTTATATAAAAATATTATATAATAATATATAATATTTTATATAAAGTTTAACCAAATTATTTAATTCAAACGCGGTTATATTTTTCGGTATCTAAATTTTACCAAATTGGAATATAAAATTCAGAATATTATCGGGATAATTAATACATAACTATCTCGTAAAAGGGGCATTCCTAAGCCGCATTTCTTAACCGCTAAGAATCGGAATAGAGATTCTTTTGTCCGTTTTGCCTCTCCATGTTATTTCATATCTAGGACATATCCGATGTCCTGATCATTTCTCTCAATTGAATTTTTAATAATAGGAGCTCCCAATTGCTCCAAATAACACCGGAGGGTAAAAATAACTACCCGGGGAAAAAAGTAAAAATTTCCCCAAACGTCCAAAATTACGCGAGAAACATAACGGTGGGACTCATACTCATCACTTGTGAAATCTTCGCGAGTTATATGTCAATTACTATCAACGATTAAGTTAATCAACATTAATTAGAATTCGAAAATCCTAGCTATTACAGGCTGTGCTCTAACGCCAAGGATTTATTGCCAGCGTAGAAGCAACCAACGACAACCTCTAAACCCTGCACTGCACCCCAATCGCGAGTCACGCCACGCGAGACGTGTAAGCGCAGCCTCCGAACCTTACCACCGGTGAGGACGAGCGCTACAGACGAAGACCCGGTGCTGCAGTAGGAGTTGTGGTAGGCGCCAACTAGGAAAAACCGGCAGCGCAGAGCGTACGAGCCATCTAGGCCAGAACCGCAGCCGGTCGCGAGTCACCGTGAGTACTTCGTTCCCTCCTCTACAACTCTCTTTGTCCTGTACTGTAGAATGTCGTAAATACATACTGTTGAAAGAGCTGATTTAAGTATACCTGTATAAGAGTAGAGATCTATATATATTTGTTGTAAAGAGTTTTGAATACGTTAGTGTATGTATATATATACAGTGAATGGGATGAGGAAAGAGAGAATTCGTATACGGATGTATATATATATATATATTAGACAATAGAATGAGGTACCGTAGTGTATATATACTTATATATATATAAGTACGTAATTTATATATAAGCATATACTTATAAGTATAAATATAGTGTATAAATTTATACGAGTTAATATATAAGTACGAGTTGAGAGTTATGAAATTATGTAAATATAAATGAGTTGTGGAGTAAGGTTAAAAACATGTTTGACGGTATAATATATGTAGTAGCGTAAATAGTAACCGGAGAGAAGGAGTGTTGTCCTTCTTCGAGTGTCTCGAGTTTGGCCTTATAACCTGTAAGTAGCTACCCGAGAGACTTAAGTTATGGAAAACAAGATACGAAAGAAATTAGTAGAATTCCAGAATAACTTCGAGAATGTACGACACTAAGGGTAAAATGGTCTTTTACTGTAAGAGAGCTTTTTCCGTAATTCCTTCGCATGAGGTTGGACATCCAGATGTGATTTTGATCCACATGCCTTATTTGACAGGCGTTTGAGTTACCACGAGTATGGACTGTTTGAGACGTGTTAGAGTGTGTTTTGACTCAGGTAAGTCCTTGCGACTTACTTAGCCAGTTTCTGGATATTAGTTGAGTGATAGTGGTTGTGTGTGCTATGTGTGTGTTTTAATAATAATAACTTGCTAGGACGACTGTTATTATTACGTTTAAGGCCCAAGTGTATGTATAACGGGCCGTGACATCACTGCCCAGCTCTGACAAGAGACTGGGAGGTTCTCTATACCCAGACCAAGCAGGTACAAGGTGAGATGCATCGGATCCATTCCTGATGGTTACACGGGGGCGAAGGCGAGGTTTGGGAATCCCTCGTGTCACAAAATAAGTATCATTAGCGTGAAAGAGTAACTTAACTCAAGATAATAAAATGGACTTGTTTGAAATCATGATGGGTGTTTATATTTTTATGTGTGTGTGTGTGCTACTATTATTCTGCTAACATTTAGATAACTAGCTAACGGTTCCTCTTGTTGTGTTTTTAGATTTACCGCAGGTTAGACCAGCAGCTGAGTGATCCGGAAGTAGTGGTCAGTCGGGTCTCCGTACTCCTTAGAGTGGGGGTTGGGGTTGTGTTTGTCTTTTCTTTCTTTTGGTTAAGTCAGTTGTTCGTTTCTTTTGTTTAAGTACTTTAGGCTGCTAGACTGTGTTGCATTCATTAACTTAAAAATACTATTTTATGAATTTCGATTTTCTTTATTTGTGTCTTGTTGCAAGATACTAGTAATATTGTTGTCAAACTGAGGTCGGAACCCACTGTGAGGTTCTAACCAGTAATGTCCCGAATTTTGAGAATTCGGGGTGTTACAACATGGTATCAGAGCTCTAGGTTGGCAACAATGGCACTTGAAATCTTCTGAAAGACCGAATAAGTTTTAAGTAGAACCCGAAAAGGGGTCTGAGTTTTAAAACGAGAATTTTTGGTTTTTAATGCATGCATAGTCTGGTTGGGAATAGAAAAGTACGGCTGACCACCACTACTACCGCGGATCTCAGTATGCTTAGTATGGACTTTAGGTTTTACTGTAGTTGGACTTTTAGCTTGTTTATAAAGATATGTTATATAGATAGGTATATGCCGAAGATTAGTAGAAATTGTAGTTATGTTATGTCATTAACGGAGATAACATAATGAGTTTCTCACCCCTTGGACACATCTAAGTAGATTTTGAAGGGTGTCAACGTGAGGATTAGTATGCACATCTTATGTGCATTAGGGTAGACGAACGTCGGACAACTCCTTCGAGCTTGTTGAGGAACGTCGAGACGGAGAAGTGAAGACTCAAAGACAACACCAATTACGATGACAAGAAGAGAATCCCGAATCAACTCAACGGGATCAAATGATGGATATAAATGAGAGTAGTTCCGGAGAAGCAAGAGATGATCGCCAGCTAGGGAATTTGAGAACGACAACGGAGAGGCTCTTCCAAGTTGTGTAAAGTGGCTTCACAAACAAAAAGGATGACGTCGAAAATTGCCATAGACATGAAAGTCAAAAGGGAGATATAGTAGCGATCAAGAAAAGAGACATAACATTTAAGCTCACTGACAGACTAGGAAGTGAAAGTTGATGCCAAAAGCAAGGCGAAATATGATCACTCTCAACAAGCTAATTGCCACCACAATCCAGATTGATAACCGAGACAGTCAAAAGTATGGAAGTCAACACGAGATACATTATCCATCTAAATAGAAAGAATTAAAGAGCTGCAACTTGGAAGCTTACGCGTTGCCAGAAAGGGAAAGGTGGATTTCACCAACGTGGAAGTGGAGTGATCTCGTAGAACACAGGAGAATTTTGACATAGACCGTGATACAACAATAACCAGCTTCTGTAAAGGCAACAGTACAAGCAACACCCAAGGAAGAGGAGTGTGTGAGAAGAATATTGGTGAACTCGAGGGACCCCAATAACTTCTCATTCAAAAGGAATTTAAGCTAACAGCACTACAAGTTCATAATAGAGAACCGCAAATAGACGATAACTCAGGTAAAAGAATCATGGAGATGTACCTACAAGCTACCCTAGAAGGATTGAAAAGTCTGTTGATGGAAGAAGAATGATACAACTGGACTCGTAAGAGTATAACGATCTTACAAAAGTGTAGATTGTAGGAGGAGCTAAAGGAGAATAAACAGAGAGACTGGAGGAGATATATTTCACCAAGTATATCAAGCCTCAAAAGAGATGGAAGAAAAGTAAGTCTATGATGTTGTAGAAGGTCAACTACATCCTACTTGGACAACTTAAAAGTTACATGTGCGGGTTAACTAGTGATGGTTAGTTAACCGATAAGAAGAATAACCACAAGGTTATAAAAGAATTTTATCGACATCTAGTGAATTTCTTTCGTAGATCCACGACGAAAATGGTGAAGTTAAATCAATACAAGTACTAGTAGCCTGGATGGTAACGTTAAATGAGTCCAATATGATAACTCTAATAAAGAAAGTTACGAGCAGCTCTTGACGGTCGGTAATGACCCTTGATGATAGGGTGAAAAGGGAATTGTTGGGAGTAGTTACTTACTACTGACTACGAAAGATACATATCAGAGTTAGAATGAAGGGATCCCTGTAAGAAGAACTAGAAGACTAAGAGGAAGTAGATGATTGGAAACATGTCCTATGTCTTAGCATTCCACACAAGTAAGACTGATGGTGCTCCTTCGAGAAAAAAAGTAGGGTCAGACTGTCTAGATTGACAGGGAAAACCCTTGTGATTAAAGATGTGACACAGAATAATTGGAAATTCCGAGGCGGCACAAACATAAAGAGTATGATGTAAAGCCTTGGTGAAATGTGTGGTCGAGTTGTGAGGTGATTGCAGATAGAATCTACAGGTTGACTAAAACAGACATGAGAAGGAGTAAAAGTGAAAGACTAAAGGTTGTTATATGGATCCGGTATCACACCAATAAGATGGTTACCGAAAGGACTAAAGACTGTTATTTAAGGAGAAATGGAAGTACTCCATTGAAAATTCAGCTGGACTGATGACCTAAGAGTTGATGAAAGTAATAAGACCAACCAACGCAGTTGTAAAGCGTGTACGAGAAAACTCAAAGGGATTTAACTATCTTACGGGGTGTAAATATCAAAGAAGGTAAAGCGACATGAGTATAAGGAAGACATAATAAATGCGATGCGAGAAATTTGATGGGTGGGAAAATCATATGCACCTAATGTGTTGTATACAAATGGTACCATTGGACGTTTAATAAAAATCATACCAACAGACTGATGACACTATGATGGATTTAGTGTAAACCAAGTGTATAACTTATCCAGTGAAAAGGAAAGTCAAGTATCAAAATTGCGGGTTGTGATGAATTTTAAATAAAGTTTTGAGATGAGGATGTCCTTAGGAAATCTATGCAAGAGTACAAAGCAACTGAAGTTCCAACACAGAATGGGTAGTATTGATCAACAGACAGTTAGAGACCGATGCAGAGAAGAAAAATGTATAAGACGAGTCACCTAGTAGAAGAGTTCACAGGACAAGCTTGTGAGGCCAAAAGAGATAAAATGTCGACCCGGATATGAGGGTCTAAGGTGCGTGGAAGGGATACCTACAATGGAGTGTAGATGCAAAATGTAGACTTTACAAGTGTGGAGAGGTTTTAACCTCCTCAAAAATATAGGAATTTGAAAGAAATCGCAATGTCGGTATCAAAGAGTTGAAGGCCTATAGCGGAAACAACGGAGTGTCATGAAGGAAATGTTGCCGGTAACACCAGCGAAGGAATGTATATATGAGAACGGCCTTGGTGGACTCGAAAGTCCAAGGTAAACCCAATTATCACGGGACCCAAGTCATCAACACCAACGGTCCATGCAAGGGGAACTGCAAGGGGATGATAACTAAGATCATCAGAACTACAAAGACACTTACTAGCTATCGTTGAAGACTTGGAATGACTATTTAGGTCAAGATGAATGACCCAGTTGAGCTCGAGAAGTAGAGTTAGCCTAAGGAAACAGAAGTGTGGAATAGAAAATGAATTAGTGAAACATGAAAGGATTAATCGAGCAATTGATGCTCACCAAGAATTTAACGCCAGTATAGGTACGTATGAGAAGAGCAGGTCCGGAATATTGAGATAAGTCAATTATAGAGTGACCGACATCAACTGAGGACGTATAAGTGTTGATTGGTATTGACGAGCAGGTACCGTTAAGAAGAGATATTAGTGACTGCGAATTTAAGAGATAACTTTACCGATGACTTGGAGGAATCCCCAAGTAGGCAACGACAACTTTCTGGGGTGATCTAAGGATATGGAGAGAATCGGGTTAGAAGTTGCTTGTTGGTTGGTTAAAAACAGACTATGGTTGAATAAGAGAATAAAGGTCTGTTTGAAGAGGATCTTGCTAGTATTAGAAGGGAAGTATAGGCGGGAGTTGAGTAAATCATGTTGACCCCTTAGAAAGATGCCATTGTGACTAATGGGTGTTACACCAGAAGCGTGGTAGGCCCATAACGCACAGATGAAGAAAATCAATGTTGGGATAACTATGAATTCAAGTTAAGGAATTAGAGAACTATATGAAAAGGTCCACTTGGGAGTGTGATTTGTTTTGAGTTATATAAATTTGAAAGCTTGACAAGAAGTAGATGAAAATCCACTAATTAAGGAACGATCCGATTAGGTCACATTGAGGAAAACGAGCCAAGCAGTTTGTATTACAAAGAGCATTAGGCACTTAGTAAAGTGCCGACAGAAGTTTAAGATCATTATTTCATAATCGATAGTCGGGAACTTTCGAAAGAAAAAAGTTTTTATGGTTTGGTAGAGTCGCCAAAAGAGTGGGAAGTGAGCTTAGAGAGACAATCGTTGATATTTAATAGTGGATTGAGAAATTATTTAGTGACTAGCTCTACTACCATACCAGAGGGAGTACATCAAATATTCTACATGTCTCAGTTGAGAAATATCTACCAGATTCGAGATGCGTCATCAACTATGATATTCGGATAATGGAGCCCGAGCATACTTTTGTGGAACATCCAGTGGCCATTCGAGAGTGGAGTACTAGACATCTACGATCTAAAGCTATGCCGATACTGTGGATCCAATGTTCTAGACGAGGAGCCGATGCGGCTACCTGGGGAACGGAGGATAACATTTTGAGAAGTTACACCGAGTTCGTTGCTAGTTAGCCGCAACCTTTATATCGACGAGTTGGTACTCGGACTTTGATCTGTGTCACCAAGGTGACTATATTTTTGTTTTTATAATTGAGCATTTAGTATTTTCATGTGTTACGTGTATATGATATTTGAGTGGTATTTCTAGGTAGAGAGGTAGAAAAAAGACCCTTTAGTAGAAAAGTAAATGCTCCATCTCTAATGATAGAAACTTATCACACTAATGTTTCTTATTCTAAGTTTCGGGACAAAACTTAATTTAAGGGAGTACTGATGTAATACCCGGAATTTTAATTCCATTATTTCCGAGTTAACATAATTCATATCATTCTATGCAAAAAAAAAAAATGCTTATTACCATCTTCTAATATTTTAGGTTAAGTCTTGGTTATATAAAATTTTTGTAAGACTAGAATTAGAGGGCTCATTTGACAAGGCCATGGGGCCATTAGACAAGGATATAACAAGCCAAGCAAGCCCATCTTCTCCTTTGGTACCAACTGGGCCCGTCAGCCTTCCAAGACAAACAGCCCTTGCTGTTGCATACCAACTGGACCCGTCAGCTGTAATATCCGGAATTTTTATTCCGTCTATTTCTGATATAAACCCAATCTCGATCAGTTGATTCATATCCGTCTACTTAGTTAGACATAATATGATAAAATTTATCATTTTATGTAGACTTCCTTCACATAAAATGATAGAACCCTTTATAAGTTTATCATTTTATGTAGCTTACCTTCACATAAAATGATAGGGTTTTTATAACCAATCCTAAATTGTAATATAAGCCATAGCCGTTTATTCCGTGCATTCATGTTCAGGATCTCGATTCCGGACTGCAACCCAGCCGCCCACTGCTTGCCTTGTCCAGTGCCAGCTAGCCCAGCGTCCGCAGCCCAGCAGCCACTATTGTGCCTTGTCTACAGCCCAGCAGCCCATTGTTGTGCCTTGTCCGCAGCATCAGCTTCAGCCCGTCATTGCCAGCAGCGCCAACTCCAGCCCAGTCCGTGATCTACTTCAGCAGCCCGCGCGCTCAGCCCAGCGTCCTCGCTTGTTGCCAGCCCAACTGGAACTCGAGCCCATCTGGAAGGAGGAGAGCTGCAACGCTCCATTCCCTTGATCTTCCACGTAACTGCTGTGTTAATAAGGTAAGGAATCCCGTAACTGCCCTAATTTCACGCCAGATTGCCTCTTACGATTTCCTTCCTTATGCGCTGCAAGCACTCATTCCGTCCAGATTCACCAGTGCACCTCGCCTCTTCTGATTCCTTCCTTGCTTGTGAACGTCGTCTTCCACACACGTACAACCGTTAGAGCAGCAGCAGTGAATCCATCTCTTCCGTCCTACCACACTTACCAACCGTTCCTTGCAGCCCATCAACGTCCGACGCAGCCTCCTCTGGATCGGACTGAACTCCGTCTTCTTCTGTCTATTTCGGTAAGGATCCATATACCTACTCATCTTCATCTCTTTAATTGGTCGATCACGAGGACTCACACCTCCGTACCTGTGATGACAACCTTCATCTCGATCACTCCATGACAGCAGTGAGGCTGGGAAGAGTCCTCCAATCACTGCAGCAGTAGAGCCAAGCCGAACCCTCACTCCCCTCCTCCTGATCTGTCACGCCGAGGAAGCCAGAAGGCCATCCGGAACCGTTTGAAGGCGCCTCAGCCCAGTAGCTGTTGAAGAGGTGAGCCATCTCTCTTCTGCAGTCCAATTCTTGCCCTCTAGATGTTATAAGTGTATAGATTATATATGTTTTCGGTTTTGTTATGAATAGAAATCAAGCCAAGGAAATGGAGGGATAGTAAATGAGTTTTGTTGAAGTCTCCTGTAGTTCCAATTGATGATAACTGGATGATAATGAGAGTAGATTAGATTGCCTTAGAAATAGAAATGAAAAACTCATTGTAGAACTCAGCCTTGTAAGTGTGTAATGGTCAATGTTGAGGGTCAATGTTTGAGAGTTAGGGGAAAGATCCACCGTTGAGATTTTAATAGATGATAGATAGATGTACGTAGTTTACTCTATTAAAATTTGGGAAGAAATGAACGGTCGGATTAGAAGTTATAAGCTTCCGAAGTTAGGTAGTTGAGCAGTTTTTGGTAAACTTAGGATTTTGGCTAAGTATAGAAATTGGGAGTGGGGTAGCCAACTTTGTGAATTTTTAGAAGAATAATGGCTGAACAGTTTTGAGGAATTCTTGCTCCTAGGGGTAGATGGAACATCATAGATGATCCAGAGAATTAATTCGGAATTATTATAAGCTGTTACGAATTTTATATTTGGAACCGAAGTTAGACCTTTACGACCTTTTGAAAAATAGAGAAATAAGAAAAATGACAGTTGGTAACAAAACTAAACTATAGGAGTTGGAATACGATTTTAGAATCTCAAATAGGAGTTTAAACATGAATTTTAGAAATTTCGGGAAATTCGAGACCAAGGGTAAAATGGTCATTTTACCCTAAAGTAGTACTGTAACTAGTTATATCTTACTACATTATTCTATCTTAGAAGTCTTAGACTTCTAACTACGTGGGAGTGTGCTAATGCACCTATATCCTTTGACAGACAACTGAGTTGCTACAGTTTACAGAGCGAGTTTGGTTTACCGAGAGTCGAGCTTTATACCAGGTAAGTCCTTTGGGCTTACTTAGCTGACTTCTAAATATGAGCATGAATGATGATAGTGGCGTGTGATTGAAATGTTTAGAGAGATAGGTTGTGATATATATTTACCGACCTATACTTGGCCTAAGAGTAACGGGCGGTGGCATTCTGCTCAGTTAGCTTGCGAGCGCTGGGGGTTTCTTTAGGGACTAGTCCATACTCGGTTTGTAGTGATGCTACCGGCAGAGGTCAGCTAGACCTACACCCAGTTGGATAAGGAACGGAGGCGAGAACTGTTAATAGCTCTCGTGCCACAACTGTAAATTGAATAAGATGAATCACTTAAATAATAGATAATAAACGGTTGAGTGCCAGCATGATGTTTGTTTATTTTTGTTTATGCTTGTGTTTGTGATGTTGTCATTCTTCTTATATTTGGATAGTTAGCTAACGGTTGATATGTTGTGTAGATTTGCCACAGGTTAGAGCAGATGCCGAGTGATCCGGACGGTAGTGGTCAGCCGGGGTGTCGTACTTTTAGGACGTTTTACAGTTCCTTTATTTGTGGGTTTTTCAGTTGGACCTTGTTTCTTTTCGTTCATTCCGTACGTCGTTATATTACGTTTTCCGGCTGTTAGTTGTTCTGGTCACATGCATACACTGTTAAGAATTATTTTATGATTTCTGGTTTTCCTTATCTGTGCCTTGTTGTAAGATCTTGTTGAATTGTTGTCAAACTGAGGTCGGGACCCACTGTGCGGTCCTAACCAGTAACTTCCCGAGTTGTAAAATTTGGGGTGTTACAACATGGTATCAGAGCTCTAGGTTGGCAACAATGGCACTTGAAATCTTCAAAAAAGGTCATATAAGTAAATAAACAGAACCCGAAAGGGGTCTGAGTTTTCCAAAGAAGATTTTGGTTTTAAAATGCATACAGAGTCGGGTTGGGATAGAAAGTACGGATGACCACCACTACCTCTGCGGATCTCGGTATTCTTAGTATTATTATTATAGACTTCGACTGTTATAATAGATTAGTTAGATTATAACTGTAGTCGTTACCATTCGTGCAGATGGCACGTACTAGGGCTGCACCAGTGACTGGCCGAGGTAGGGGTCGTCCCCCCCTTCCCCCAGTCAGACAGGATCGAGCGGATAGCACCCCTGCTGTTAGAGGGTGTGGTCGTGGGGGTAGACCTCCACTAGGGAGAGGTCGAGGACGAGTTCCTCGAGAGGATCCACCTGCAACAAGCATACCAGAGGCTGCTGTGAAAGAGTTAGCTGAGAGTGTAGGCCCCGAGGTCAGGCATGAGACCGCTGCTAGGTCTGGAGCGCAGGGAGCACGTTCGACCGAGTCAGGACGTGTTTCTATTGGAGCATCGGAGTATAGGGAGTACATAGCATACGTCGAGCGTATGGAAGAGGCTGCCAGAGTTGAGAGGCTTACCCAAGTACCACCGGTGGTACCGGCTAGGTCAGCTCAGGTGACACAGGGAGTGTCTCAGGTGCCGGCTGTATCTGAGAGGAGAGCTAATGCTGATAGAGCGCCGGTTGGGTCTAGAGCACCGAGACCGGATGAGTGGTTGAAGGCTTTCAACTCTCAGAAGGTTCCTTCATTCAGTGGAGAAATAGGGCTAGAGGTGGAGCACTGGATAGGGAAGATAGAGACTGCTTTGGAGGCAATACGTTGCCCCGAGGATCGACAGGTGGATTTGGTGCAGACCTGTTTCACAGATGATGCCCATTCATGGTGACGTACCATTCGTAGCCGAGTCACCAGCTGGGAGCAGATGAGGAACATTGTTAGGGACAGGTACTGTCCAGTTTCGCTGAGGAGGGAGAGATTCCAGGATTTCATTGAGGCGGGATTTGAGGATATCCCGATTGCTGCAGCCATAAAGAAGTTTCAGAAGGAGTTGACCTTACTTGGACCATCTGCACCTCCAGAAGAGCAGCATGTTTACCTTTTCTCCAAGAGATTGAGAGAGAGTACCCGATCCTATCTGGCTGGATTCCGTTATGAGACTTTATCTGATTATCAGGATAGGGCCTCTGCTTATGAGAGAGATAGGCCAGCTTCGAGGAAAGCAGCTCAGTCTAGTGGGCCGGATAAGCGGCAGAGGACAGGACATGCTGGTAGCAGTGCAGCAGTAGCAGGTTATGGTCGAGGACAAACGCAGGGGAGGTCCAGCTACCACTCTACAGTTCAGACTCCTAGTAGAGATCGACAGTGCTTTAACTGTGGTAGCCGTGATCACATTAAGACAGATTGCCAAAGACCACCTATCACTTGCTTCACTTGTGGGAAGCCGGGACACAGAGCTACTTTCTGCCGTCAGGGTAGGGCTCCTTCATAGCAAGGATCTTCTCCTGCAGGTGCTGAGAAGAGTGTATAGAGACCTCCTTAGTACCGAGCTCCGAGTCAGCAGCAGCAACAGTACCGGGCTCCAGGACATCCTGCTGCGTACAGTACGGCACAGGGATCAGGTCGTGGCAGGGGACGTGGTAGTACCACTGACACCAGAGGAGGACCATCGAGAGTGTTCGAGTTGAGGAGCACTGAGAAGCCTGCAGCACCTGCGACCACAGGTACTATTTGGATCCATGACTTACCTGTGCGAGTTTTATTTGATACGGGTGCTACGCACTCCTTTATATCAGATGCATGTGTAGATAGGTTGTCCTTAGCTACAGTAGAGGGTGTACCTTTTGTGGTCGGGTTACCAGATGGGGGCAAGGTTAGAGGATCCCGAGAGATTTATGACTGCCCTATTCGTCTGGGAGGCCGGATTTGGTTAGTAGATTTTCTAGTTATGCCCTTAGCCCATGAGGACGTGATATTGGGGATAGATTGGATGACTAGACATGGAGCCGTCTTGGATATTGGTAGGAGGACTGTGACTGTCGCCACTAAGGAGGGTCACAGAGTGATATTCCGAGGTTGGGACCTCGGAAAGTCCGGCACAGTTATCAGCGCAGTGAGAGCAGCCAGATTGATAACACAGGGTTGCGAGGCCTTCTGGTGTTATGCTATGAAGGAGCGCAAGAGCCTGACAGTAGAGGAGATACCAGTCGCATGCGAGTTTGCAGAGGTATTCAGTGACGACTTACCAGGGCTACCTCCACAGAGGAGTGTTGACTTTAGCATCGAGTTAGAGCCGGGCACGAGACCGATCTCGAAGGCCCCGTACCGTATGGCCCCGATAGAGCTGCTTGAGCTGAAGAAGCAGTTAGAGGAGTTAGTATAGAAGGGCTTCATACGCCCTAGTGTTTCTCCCTGGGGCGCACCAGTGTTATTTGTGAGGAAGAAGGATGGATCGATGAGGCTGTGTATCGACTACCGGGAGTTGAACAAGGTCACCATCAAGAATAAGTATCCACTGCCTCGCATAGATGATCTGCTGGACCAGCTACATGGGGCGTCAGTGTTCTCAAGGATAGATTTGAGATCGGGGTATCACCAGTTGAGAGTGAGAGACCAGGACATACCTAAGACGGCATTCTGGACTAGGTATGGCCACTATGAGTTTGTAGTGATGCCATTCGGGCTCACTAATGCGCCAGCGGTATTTATGGAGTTGATGAATGGGATTTTCATCGACTTCTTAGACCAGTTTGTAGTGGTCTTCATTGACGACATTCTAGTTTACTCTAGAAGTCGAGAGGAGCATGCCGGACACTTGAGGACAGTGTTACAGATTCTACAGGATAGCCAGCTATATGCTAAGCTATCCAAGTGTGAGTTCTGGATGTCAGAGGTGGCTTTCCTAGGCCATGTAGTGACTGCTGAAGGGATTAAGGTCGACCCGGCGAAGATTGAGTCAGTATCCTCTTGGCAACCTCCGAAGAATGTTAAGGAGGTTCGCAGCTTCCTTGGATTGGCAGGTTATTACCGTCGGTTTGTGGTAGGGTTTTCCCTGAACGCCCGACCACTTACTTCTCTCCTAAGGAAGACTACTCGGTTCGTCTGGTCTGAGCCGTGTCAGCAGAGTTTTGAGGAGCTGAAGAGGAGATTGACGTCTACTCCGATCTTAGCACAGCCTGAGGGTACAGAGGACTTTGTAGTGTACAGTGACGCATCCAAGCTGGGCTTAGGGTGTGTCTTGATGCAGAGGGGTAAGGTCATAGCATATGCGTCTCGACAGCTGAAAACGTATGAGGAGAACTACCCCACCCATGACCTGGAGTTAGCTGCGGTAATACATGCTCTTAAGATCTGGCGTCATTATCTCTATGGAGCGACCTGTCAGATCTTCACAGACCATAAGAGTCTGAAGTACATATTCACTCAGCGGGAGTTGAATAACCGCCAGAGACGGTGGCTAGAGTTGATCAAGGATTTCGACCTTGAGATTCTCTACCACCCCGGGAAGGCGAATGTAGTTGCTGACGCTTTGAGTCGGAAGACGCCTCGGGAGAAGGCGATAGCTCGGTTGACCGTACAGCCACAGTTGCAGAGAGACTTAGCTTGGTTAGAGGTAGAGATCCAGTTCCCCGATACAGCTCATCAGTTAGCCACCTTAGAGTTACTTCCTGACTTGTTGGGTGAGATCCGACAGAAGCAGGAGACCTGTCCGACTTTAACCCGGATCCGAGACCGGATGTCACGAGATGAGGCACCTCAGTTCACTATTGGTGCCGATGGAGTAATGAGACGGCAGGATCGTATCTGTGTGCCATCAGACGGTGAGCTGAGACAAAGGATACTAGGTGAGGCTCATGCTACCCCTTACTCCGTACATCCAGGAGCGAGTAAGATGTATAAGCACGTGAGACGTTCCTTCTGGTGGGGTGGTTTGAAGCCTGATGTGGCCCGATATGTAGCCCAGTGTGCGACCTGTCAGCAGGTCAAGATTGAGCATCGTAGATCCGGAGGAGAGCTCCACCCACTTCCAGTACCACATTGGAAGTGGGAAGATATATCTATGGATTTTGTTACAGGATTGAGGCTCAGCAGAGGTTTTGATGCCATTTGGGTAGTGGTAGACCGTCTGACGAAGACCGCACGTTTCATTCCGATTAAGGAAACGTGGCCGGTAAGTCGTCTAGCAGAGGAGTTCACCAGGCACATTGTGAGACTCCATGGAGTACCGAGGACTATCGTCTCCGACAGGGATGGACGTTTTACCTCGAGGTTTTGGCAGCAGGTACATACCGCTCTGGGGACGAGTCTCCACTTTACCACTGCCTACCACCCACAGACAGACGGTCAGTCCGAGAGGACCATTCAGACCTTAGAGGACATGTTGCGGGCATGTGTGCTAGATTGGGGACAGGTATGGCCAGATCATCTCCCACTGATAGAGTTTTCATATAATAACAGCTGGCATGCGTCTATTGGGATGGCACCTTATGAGGCTTTGTACGGACGGAGGTGTCGTACACCGTTGTGTTGGGATGAGCCTAGCAAGGTTGATGGAGTAGTACCAGACCAGATATAGGATGATATCGGCCGGATTGCCTTAGTCCGGGAGAGGATGTTAGCAGCTCAGAGTCGTCAGAAGTCCTACGCCGACAAAAGGCGTCGACCTTTGGAGTTTACAGTAGGTGCACAGGTGTGGTTGAGAGTGTCACCTACGAGAGGAGTTAGACGTTTCGGCATTAAGGGGAAGCTGAGTCCCCGGTATGTCGGCCCATTTGAGATCGTAGAGAGAGTCGGAGAGGTTGCCTACCGACTAGCACTGCCATCGAGATTAGAGGGAGTATACCCAGTTTTTCATGTATCTCAGTTGAGAGAGTACATACCGGATCCTAGACACGTCATCAGTCATGAGGACCTGATAGTCGAGCCAGACCACACTTTTGTGGAGTATCCAGTAGCCGTCCTAGAGCGTAGTATTAGGCGCCTGCATTCTAAGGAGATACCGATGCTGAGGATCCAGTGGTCTAGACGAGGAGCTGATGAGGCTACCTGGGAGACAGAGGAGAGTATTAGACGTAACTACCCTGAGTTCTTTGTGGAGTTAGCCGCTACCTCAGTACCGACGGGTTAGTACTGAGACAATACCCTATATGACTTCTGTGATTATACGTTTAAATGATTGTTTATGTTTATGTGCTTGATGACATGAGTAGTTTGCATGCTAAAATATAACATTTGAGGAGAAAATATTTGGGGTAGATACCTTATTCTAAGTTTCGGGACGAAACTTATTTTTTAGGGGGTAATGATGTAATATCCGGAATTTTTATTCCGTCTATTTTTGATATAAACCCGATCTCGATCAGTTGATTCATATCCGTCTACTTAGTTAGACATATTATGATAAAATTTATCATTTTATGTAGACTTCCTTCACATAAAATGATGGAACCCTTTATAAGTTTATCATTTTATGTAGCTTACCTTCACATAAAATGATAGGGTTTTTATAACCAATCCTAAACTGTAATATAAGCCGTATCCGTTTATTCCGTGCATTCATGGTCGGGATCTCGATTCCGGACTGCAGCCCAGCCGCCCACTGCTTGCCTTGTCCAGCGCCAGCTAGCCCAGCGTCCGCAGCCCAGCAGCCATTGTTGTGCCTTGTCCGCAGCCCAACAGCCCATTGTTGTGCCTTGTCCGCAGCATCAGCTTCAGCCCGTCATTGCCAGCAGCGCCAACTCCAGCCCAGTCCGTGATCTACTTCAGCAGCCCGCGCGCTCAGCCCAGCGTCCTCGCTTGTTGCCAGCCCAACTGGAACTCGAGCCCATCTGGAAGGAGGAGAGTAGCAACGCTCCATTCCCTTGATCTTCCACGTAACTGCTGTGTTAATAAGGTAAGGAATCCCGTAACTGCCCTAATTTCACGCCAGATTGCCTCTTACGATTTCCTTCCTTATGCGCTGCAAGCACTCATTCCGTCCAGATTCACCAGTGCACCTCGCCTCTTCTGATTCCTTTCTTGCTTGTGAACGTCGTCTTCCACACACGTACAACCGTTAGAGCAGCAGTAGTGAATCCATCTCTTCCGTCCTACCACACTTACCAACCGTTCCTTACAGCCCATCAACGTCCGACGCAGCCTCCTCTGGATCGGACTGAACTCCGTCTTCTTCTGTCTATTTCGGTAAGGATCCATATACCTACTCATCTTCATCTCTTTAATTGGTCGATCATGAGGACTCACACCTCCGTACCTGTGATGACAACCTTCATCTCGATCACTCCATGACAGCAGTGAGGCTGGGAAGAGTCCTCCAATCACTGCAGCAGTAGAGCCAAGCCGAACCCTCACTCCCCTCCTCCTGATCTGTCACGCCGAGGAAGCCAGAAGGCCATCCGGAACCGTTTGAAGGCGCCTCAGTCCAGTAGCTGTTGAAGAGGTGACCCATCTCTCTTCTGCAGTCCAATTCTTGCCCTCTAGATGTTATAAGTGTATAGATTATATATGTTTTCGGTTTTGTTATGAATGGAAATCAAGCCAAGGAAATGGAGGGATAGTAAATGAGTTTTGTTGAAGTCTCCTGTAGTTCCAATTGATGATAACTGGATGATAATGAGAGTAGATTAGATTGCCTTAGAAATAGAAATGAAAAACTCATTGTAGAACTCAGCCTTGTAAGTGTGTAATGGTCAATGTTGAGGATCGATGTTTGAGAGTTAGGGGAAAGATCCACCGTTGAGATTTTAATAGATGATAGATAGATGTACGTAGTTTACTCTATTAAAATTTGGGAAGAAATGAACGGTCGGATTAGAAGTTATAAGCTTCCGAAGTTAGGTAGTTGAGCAGTTTTTGGTAAACTTAGGATTTTGGCTAAGTATAGAAATTGGGAGTGGGGTAGCCAACTTTGTGAATTTTTAGAAGAATAATGGCTGAACAGTTTTGAGGAATTCTTGCTCCTAGGGGTAGATGGAACATCATAGATGATCCAGAGAATTAATTCGGAATTATTATAAGCTGTTACGAATTTTATATTTGGAACCGAAGTTAGACCTTTACGACCTTTTGAAAAATAGAGAAATAAGAAAAATGACAGTTGGTAACAAAACTAAACTATAGGAGTTGGAATACGATTTTAGAATCTCAGATAGGAGTTTAAACATGAATTTTAGAAATTTCAGGAAATTCGAGACCAAGGGTAAAATGGTCATTTTACCCTAAAGTAGTACTGTAACTAGTTATATCTTACTACATTATTCTATCTTAGAAGTCTTAGACTTCTAACTACGTGGGAGTGTGCTAATGCACCTATATCCTTTGACAGACAACTGAGTTGCTACAGTTTACAGAGCGAGTTTGGTTTACCGAGAGTCGAGCTTTATACCAGGTAAGTCCTTTGGGCTTACTTAGCTGACTTCTAAATATGAGCATGAATGATGATAGTGGCGTGTGATTGAAATGTTTAGAGAGATAGGTTGTAATATATATTTACCGACCTATACTTGGCCTAAGAGTAACGGGCGGTGGCATTCTGCTCAGTTAGCTTGCGAGCGCTGGGGGTTTCTTTAGGGACTAGTCCATACTCGGTTTGTAGTGATGCTACCGGCAGAGGTCAGCTAGACCTACACCCAGTTGGATAAGGAACGGAGGCGAGAACTGTTAATAGCTCTCGTGCCACAACTGTAAATTGAATAAGATGAATCACTTAAATAATAGATAATAAACGGTTGAGTGCCAGCATGATGTTTGTTTATTTTTGTTTCTGCTTGTGTTTGTGCTGTTGTCATTCTACTTATATTTGGATAGTTAGCTAACGGTTGATATGTTGTGTAGATTTGCCACAGGTTAGAGCAGATGCCGAGTGATCCGGACGGTAGTGGTCAGCCGGGGTGTCGTACTTTTAGGACGTTTTACAGTTCCTTTATTTGTGGGTTTTTCAGTTGGACCTTGTTTCTTTTCGTTCATTCCGTACGTCGTTATATTACGTTTTCCGGCTGTTAGTTGTTCTGGTCACATGCATACACTGTTAAGAATTATTTTATGATTTCTGGTTTTCCTTATCTGTGCCTTGTTGTAAGATCTTGTTGAATTGTTGTCAAACTGAGGTCGGGACCCACTGTGCGGTCCTAACCAGTAACTCCCCGAGTTGTAAAATTTGGGGTGTTACAACATGGTATCAGAGCTCTAGGTTGGCAACAATGGCACTTGAAATCTTCAAAAAAGGTCATATAAGTAAATAAACAAAACCCAAAAGGGGTCTGAGTTTTCCAAAGAAGATTTTCGTTTTAAAATGCATACAGAGTCGGGTTGGGATAGAAAGTACGGATGACCACCACTACCTCTGCGGATCTCGGTATTCTTAGTATTATTATTATAGACTTCGACTGTTATAATAGATTAGTTAGATTATAACTGTAGTCGTTACCATTCGTGCAGATGGCACGTACTAGGGCTGCACCAATGACTGGCCGAGGTAGGGGTCGTCCCCCCCTTCCCCTAGTCAGACAGGATCGAGCGGATAGCACCCCTGCTGTTAGAGGGCGTGGTCGTGGGGGTAGACCTCCACTAGGGAGAGGTCGAGGACGAGTTCCTCGAGAGGATCCACCTGCAGCAAGCATACCAGAGGCTGCTGTGGAAGAGTTAGCTGAGAGTGTAGGCCCCGAGGTCAGGCATGAGACCGCTGCTAGGTCTGGAGCGCAGGGAGCACGTTCGACCGAGTCAGGACGTGTTTCTATTGGAGCATCGGAGTATAGGGAGTACATAGCATACGTCGAGCATATGGAAGAGGCTGCTAGAGTTGAGAGGCTTACCCAGGTACCACCGGTGGTACCGGCTAGGTCAGCTCAGGTGACACAGGGAGTGTCTCAGGTGCCGGCTGTATCTGAGAGGAGAGCTAATGCTGATAGAGCGCCGGTTGGGTCTAGAGCACCGAGACCGGATGAGTGGTTGAAGGCTTTCAACTCTCAGAAGGTTCCTTCATTCAGTGGAGAAATAGGGCTAGAGGTGGAGCACTGGATAGGGAAGATAGAGACTGCTTTGGAGGCAATACGTTGCCCCGAGGATCGACAGGTGGATTTGGTGCAGACCTGTTTCACAGATGATGCCCATTCATGGTGACGTACCATTCGTAGCCGAGTCACCAGCTGGGAGCAGATGAGGAACATTGTTAGGGACAGGTACTGTCCAGTTTCGCTGAGGAGGGAGAGATTCCAGGATTTCATTGAGGCGGGATTTGAGGATATCCCGATTGCTGCAGCCATAAAGAAGTTTCAGAAGGAGTTGACCTTACTTGGACCATCTGCACCTCTAGAAGAGCAGCATGTTTACCTTTTCTCCAAGAGATTGAGAGAGAGTACCCGATCCTATCTGGCTGGATTCCGTTGTGAGACTTTGTCTGATTATCAGGATAGGGCCTCTGCTTATGAGAGAGATAGGCCAGCTTCGAGGAAAGCAGCTCAGTCTAGTGGGCCGGATAAGCGGCAGAGGACAAGACATGCTGGTAGCAGTGCAGCAGTAGCAGGTTATGGTCGAGGACAGACGCAGGGGAGGTCCAGCTACCACTCTACAGTTCAGACTCCCAGTAGAGATCGACAGTGCTTTAACTGTGGTAGCCGTGATCACATTAAGACAGATTGCCAGAGACCACCTATCACTTGCTTCACTTGTGGGAAGCCGGGACACAGAGCTACTTTCTGCCGTCAGGGTAGGGCTCCTTCACAGCAGGGATCTTCTCCTACAGGTGCTGAGAAGAGTGTACAAAGACCTCCTCAGTACCGAGCTTCGAGTCAGCAGCAGCAACAGTACCGGGCTCCAGGACATCCTGCTGCGTACAGTACGGCACAGGGATCAAGTCGTGGCAGGGGACGTGGTAGTACCACTGACACCAGAGGAGGACCATCGAGAGTGTTCGAGTTGAGGAGCACTGAGAAGCCTGCAGCACCTGCGACCACAGGTACTATTTGGATCCATGACTTACCTGTGCGAGTTTTATTTGATACGGGTGCTACGCACTCCTTTATATCAGATGCATGTGTAGATAGGTTGTCCTTAGCTACAGTAGAGGGTGTACCTTTTGTGGTCGGGTTACCAAATGGGGGCAAGGTTAGAGGATCCCGAGAGATTTATGACTGCCCTATTCGTCTGGGAGGCCGGATTTGGTTAGTAGATTTTCTAGTTATGCCCTTAGCCCATGAGGACGTGATATTGGGGATAGATTGGATGACTAGACATGGAGCCGTCTTGGATATTGGTAGGAGGACTGTGACTGTCGCCACTGAGGAGGGTCACAGAGTGATATTCCGAGGTTGGGACCTCGGAAAGTCCGGCACAGTTATCAGCGCAGTGAGAGCAGCCAGATTGATAGCACAGGGTTGCGAGGCCTTCTGGTGTTATGCCATGAAGGAGCGCAAGAGCCTGACAGTAGAGGAGATACAAGTCGCATGCGAGTTTGCAGAGGTATTCAGTGACGACTTACCAAGGCTACCTCCACAGAGGAGTGTTGACTTTAGCATCGAGTTAGAGCCGGGCACGAGACCGATCTCGAAGGCCCCGTACCGTATGGCCCCGATAGAGCTGCTTGAGCTGAAGAAGCAGTTAGAGGAGTTAGTAGAGAAGGGCTTCATACGCCCTAGTGTTTCTCCCTGGGGCGCACCAGTGTTATTTGTGAGGAAGAAGGATGGATCGATGAGGCTGTGTATCGACTACCGGGAGTTGAACAAGGTCACCATCAAGAATAAGTATCCACTGCCTCGCATAGATGATCTGCTGGACCAGCTACATGGGGCGTCAGTGTTCTCAAGGATAGATTTGAGATCGGGGTATCACCAGTTGAGAGTGAGAGACCAGGACATACCTAAGACGGCATTCCGGACTAGGTATGGCCACTATGAGTTTGTAGTGATGCCATTCGGGCTCACTAATGCGCCAGCAGTATTTATGGAGTTGATGAATGGGATTTTCATCGACTTCTTAGACCAGTTTGTAGTGGTCTTCATTGACGACATTCTAGTTTACTCTAGAAGTCGAGAGGAGCATGCCGGACACTTGAGGACAGTGTTACAGATTCTACAGGATAGCCAGCTATATGCTAAGCTATCCAAGTGTGAGTTCTGGATGTCAGAGGTGGCTTTCCTAGGCCATGTAGTGACTGCTGAAGGGATTAAGGTCGACCCGGCGAAGATTGAGTCAGTATCCTCTTGGCAACCTCCGAAGAATGTTAAGGAGGTTCGCAGCTTCCTTGGATTGGCAGGTTATTACCGTCGGTTTGTGGAAGGGTTTTCCCTGATCGCCCGACCACTTACTTCTCTCCTAAGGAAGACTACTCAGTTCGTCTGGTCTGAGCCGTGTCAGCAGAGTTTTGAGGAGCTGAAGAGGAGATTGACGTCTGCTCCGATCTTAGCACAGCCTGAGGGTACAGAGGACTTTGTAGTGTACAGTGACGCATCCAAGATGGGCTTAGGGTGTGTCTTGATGCAGAGGGGTAAGGTCATAGCATATGCGTCTCGACAGCTGAAAACGTATGAGGAGAACTACCCCACCCATGACCTGGAGTTAGCTGCGGTAATACATGCTCTTAAGATCTGGCGTCATTATCTCTATGGAGCGACCTGTCAGATCTTCACAGACCATAAGAGTCTGAAGTACATATTCACTCAGCGGGAGTTGAATAACCGCCAGAGACGGTGGCTAGAGTTGATCAAGGATTTCGACCTTGAGATTCTCTACCACCCCGGGAAGGCGAATGTAGTTGCTGACGCTTTGAGTCGGAAGACGCCTCGGGAGAAGGCGATAGCTCGGTTGACCGTACAGCCACAGTTGTAGAGAGACTTAGCTTGGTTAGAGGTAGAGATCCAGTTCCCCGATACAGCTCATCAGTTAGCCACCTTAGAGTTACTTCCTGACCTGTTGGGTGAGATCCGACAAAAGCAGGAGACCTGTCCGACTTTGACCCGGATCCGAGACCGGATGTCACGAGATGAGGCACCTCAGTTCACTATTGGTGCCGATGGAGTAATGAGACGGCAGGATCGTATCTGTGTGCCATCAGACGGTGAGCTGAGATAGAGGATACTAGGTGAGGCTCATGCTACCCCTTACTCCGTACATCCAGGAGCGAGTAAGATGTATAAGGACGTGAGACGTTCCTTCTGGTGGGGTGGTTTGAAGCCTGATGTGGCCCGATATGTAGCCCAGTGTGCGACCTGTCAGCAGGTCAAGATTGAGCATCGTAGATCCGGAGGAGAGCTCCACCCACTTCCAGTACCGGCAGCCTCCGAACCTTACCACCGGTGAGGACGAGCGCTACAGACGAAGACTCGGTGCTGCAGTAGGAGTTGCGGTAGGCGCCAACTAGGAAAAACCGGCAGCGCAGAGCGTACGAGCCATCTAGGCCAGAACCGCAGCCGGTCGCGAGTCACCGTGAGTACTTCGTTCCCTCCTCTACAACTCTCTTCGTCCTGTACTGTAGAATGCCGTAAATACATACTGTTGAAAGAGCTGATTTAAGTATACCTGTATAAGAGTAGAGATATATATATATATATTTGTTGTAAAGAGTTTTGAATACGTTAGTGTATGTATATATATACAGTGAATGGGATGAGGAAAGAGAGAATTCGTATACGGATGTATATATATATATATTAGACAGTAGAATGAGGTACCGTAGTGTATATATACTTATATATATATATATATATATATATAAGTACGTAATTTATATATAAGCATATACTTATAAGTATAAATATAGTGTATAAAAATATACGAGTTAATATATAAGTACGAGTTGGGAGTTATGAAATTATGTAAATAAAAATGAGTTGTGGAGTAAGGTTAAAAACATGTTTGACGGTATAATATATATAGTAGCGTAAATAGTAACCGGAGAGAAGGAGTGTTGTCCTTCTTCGAGTGTCTCGAGTTTGGCCTTATAACCTGTAAGTAGCTACCCGAGAGACTTAAGTTATGGAAAACAAGATACGAAAGAAATTAGTAGAATTCCAGAATAACTTCGAGAATGTACGACACTAAGGGTAAAATGGTATTTTACTGTAAGAGAGCTTTTTCCGTAATTCCTTTGCATGAGGTTGGACATCCAGATGTGATTTTGATCCACATGCCTTATTTGACAGGCGTTTGAGTTACCACGAGTACGGACTGTTTGAGACGTGTTAGAGTGTGTTTTGACTCAGGTAAGTCCTTGCGACTTACTTAGCCAGTTTCTGGATATTAGTTGAGTGATAGTGGTTGTGTGTGCTATGTGTGTGTTTTAATAATAATAACTTGCTAGGACGACTGTTATTATTACGTTTAAGCCCCAAGTGTATGTATAACGGGTCGTGACATCACTGCCCAGCTCTGACAGGAGACTGGGAGGTTCTCTATACCCAGACCAGGCAGGTACAAGGTGAGATGCATCGGATCCATTCCTGATGGTTACACGGGGCGGAGGCGAGGTTTGGGAATCCCTCGTGTCACAAAATAAGTATCATTAGCGTGAAAGAGTAACTTAACTCAAGATAATAAAATGGACTTGTTTGAAAGCATGATGGGTGTTTATATTTTTATGTGTGTGTGTGCTACTATTATTCTGCTAACATTTAGATAACTAGCTAACGGTTCCTCTTGTTGTGTTTTTAGATTTACCGCAGGTTAGACCAGCAGTTGAGTGATCCGGAAGTAGTGGTCAGCCGGGTCTCCGTACTCCTTAGAGTGGGGGTTGGGGTTGTGTTTGTCTTTTCTTTCTTTTGGTTAAGTCAGTTGTTCGTTTCTTTTATTTAAGTACTTTAGGCTGCTAGACTGTGTTGCATTCATTACCTTAAAAATACTATTTTATGAATTTCGGTTTTCTTTATTTGTGTCTTGTTGCAAGATCCTAGTAATATTGTTGTCAAACTGAGGTCGAAACCCACTGTGAGGTTCTAACCAATAATGTCCCGAGTTCTGAGAATTCGGGGTGTTACAGTCAAGATATACCTAAATCATATCAACTTCATATCCTAAAATTGTGTAATCAATAGCAATGAATTGAAGAGATCTACCACAGTGCTGAAGAGGACTACAATTATGGTACTTGCTATCATCAGTGAGTTCTCTGATGAGTCATTGAAGACTTACAAAAAGGCCAAAGAATGTATTGTAGATCTAAATCAAAAGTGAAAAGGGTTGCACATGAATTTGAAACGATATTTAGATCAAAAGTGAAAATAGGTAAGATAAAATCATAAATAAATTGGATAAAGGGAAAGGGATCAAACTTTGGAGGGATTGTAGAAGGGCAAGGGTAGACGGCCTCGAGAAGTCTCGAATGTCGTTGATTTTCCGTGTTTACTTCCTCACTTTCCTCGCCAACAGCCATTTGCCGTGAAGGATTCAACACAGCTTGTAAAGGCATCCCAAAATATGATCTCTGATTTGAGAATATTAGCAGACAGTTCTCAGTAAAACATCAAAAATCACAGCTCTACTTACTTTAGAAGGACATTTCCATTTTGCTAGAAGGATCTGAGCTAACTTGTTCTTCAACAACTGAGTTCTAGAATAAATTCCGTCAAATCCAGGGGAAATCCATCATCAGGCTTTCCTACAGATCCCTTAGTATAAGGAATAGCTGATTTCTTCAATTGTGTATTCTTTTGAGTTCCTAACCCAATCATACAGTGATTCAGGCTCCTCCCAGCGGAAGAAGATGCGAAGAGAAGGGCGTTAAGGAAGAGGCGGCCATTTGGGGTAAAATTAGGGTTTGTGTTTAGACGGTAAAAAAACTGTTGGGGTACATTTACTTAATGAAAAATAACTAATGGCCTATTTAGTATTTAGAAACTAAAAAAGGCTTACTTACCAAATTAGCCCAATAAATTTTGATTGATAATTTTTTTAAAATGTTGATAACACAAGTACACTACCCGACAAAAACTACTTTTTCCGGAAAATCCGCCACCAAAAATATAAATAAATTGCGATTGGCAATTTTTGATCCGGGAATCTCAAAGGTCTGTGGCTAAGTGCAGGGAAATTAAAATGGGCCTTGAGGCCTCTGGATCAAAGCCCGAAATATCATCCATGGAAACCCTTCATCTCTTTCTCACGAGCAATCACCGGAATTTTGCAACGAAATTCCCAAACCCTCGCTCTTGAAGAATTCGACTCTATCAAATTCCGCTGGATGGAGACATCACGACATATGAAGAGACAGAAAGGCGATGTTGCAGAGGATGGTGACAACACGACATATGAAGAATTCGACTCTATTCCGCATACATTGAACACGATTTACAGATTTTTAGTTTTATTGAGATTGATTCGGTGTTTATTATTGAGGTTTCAAAGTTCTATCCTTTATTCCTTTCATATTTGATTATTGGTTTTACGATGATGATTGTTGGCTAAAAACCATAAGCGATTCTAAGGTGAAGGGTTGATAGTTGTGGTATAGATGATGATAGATTGAACCGAAACAGATTGGACCCTGATAGTTGCGAGAAACCTCAACGTCGAGGCTTTCCACGGCATGTTCTTGAGTTCCACGGCCGTGGTTCTTCAAGATCCGAACGTGGTTTTCCTCTATCGTACGTTCTTTGCTTTTGCTTTGATCCAAAGTTAAAGATTTGCTTTAACCTAGCATTGGCTTACCCTTTCTAGGTAGTAGTGAGATTCAACATCCTCTATTTCTGTTTCGAGTGTCACAACCTTTACCGTTTTGACTTATCTTTGATTCCCTTGTGTTTGGACATGGGTATTTGAAAATAATTCTTATCCTTTGATCCTTTTTATATTGTAGACTCAACAACCTTTATAGAGAGAGCCTTTGGGTGAGATATATGGGTTTGGAACTTCATCGTACAATACCCTACCTTAGATATACCTTTGCAATTCTGACTCTATCCTTACATCTTTAGAATATCTTGAATCGATTGCCACAATTGGATGCGTAAAATCATTGTTTTCCCAATTATTTGCAAAAGCTTTCTATTTTATTGATTGACAATTTGCGAACTGAATTTGTTTCCCCCAATTCTCTGAGTTCGATACTCTGAAATTCTTGCTTTACTACGTCGATCCGTACACTGCGGGTTCGCTTTGCTTTAATTTCATTTTTATAAATTTAAAACTTTGCACGCACACTTTCGAGCGAACAATTGGCGTGTAACTTTGTTCCATCCTTTCATCACAATTTCTATTTGTAATTGATGGTTACCAGCATGCCCTTGGTTTCTCTTGGGAGCCCGAGGAGGAAAGTACAATACATACTCTATAATACTAGAGACTTGGTACAAGTTAGCTGGATCAAGGAAGTAAAAAATACATTTAGATAACAAATTGTGCAAATTCATGTATCTCTTATGCATAGATTGGTTTAGATTATAAAAATCACAACTAGTTGTTAAAACGGTTATAAAATAACCATGTATGAATTAATTCTCATAGACATGATTAGCGATTGAAGGATATATGCCATAAGTTGATGGTAAATTGATAAAAGAAATAAGAGATGCATATACCTTGAGTCAAGGTAATCGGCTACAAAACAACAATCCAACATCCAAAACCAAAGGATCGGACTAATAAGGTTAGTGTCTTCCCAATTCAAGGCAAGATTAGTGTCTTCACACTTTTGTATAATCTTTAGACTCTCTATTTATACACGTTCTAAAATCATCAACCTTAGTAGCTAATCGATGTGGGATAACAAAATCCCTCAAAAAGTTTAACGTAAATAGATCAGACTGATAATCCTTTAAAAAAAAAAATCGTCCTAAAAATTAAAACTTCAGGAGTATGATTATTTAACCAAAATTAACGTGAAAATATTTAAGTTAAATAAAAATAAAAAACTAACAAAAATCGGAGTTCATTTATTTTTCTTAAAACAAATTATCCCAAAAAATAGATTCGTGCCAACAATAAAAAGTAACGTAAAATCGTTCCAATAAAATAGTTAATTTAATAACAAAAGATTTTCTAGCTTAAAAAATAAAGATTTATTGGCGTTAATTCCTGGAGCTCCATTTCAAAAATACTGTTTACACAACGCGTCACGTCAACAACCTTGTGCTCCGTTTTAGTATGTATAATAGATTATACTTGATTCTCTCCAAAAGGCTTAGAAATGTATGATTTGTTTAATCTTTAAACTTTCTATGTTTATTTATACAAGTTTTCAAAGTGTCATGCTTCCTTATAACCGATGTGGATAGAAAAATCCATATTTTACAAAATAATTATGGTTTAGTAAAAATATATTTATTAACTTAATTTGTAATTTAGTAAAGTATTTAATCAAAGAAAAAACGTAAATTTTACGTTATTAGTAAAACGAGTAGATAATTTTTAAAACCTATTTTGGAGAAATTATAAATTTTATTTTAAGATATAACCGTACATATATGATTTGGTTTGTTTCAAATCTAACTTACGTCAAAAATCGTGATTGATTAGCTTTTTTTAAATTTTTTAGATATTTCTTTAATAAAAATAGACTTATTGGCTTAATTTGTGAAATAGTAAAAGATTTAGTCCGAAAAAAAATGTGGGGCATCACGTCAGGATTATGTCGTCCACTTTAGTAAAGCGTATAGATATAAATCGTTTATATACATGCCCTACACTGATATTTGTTAATAAAAGTTTAAAAATTATTGTATATTCATTATATTGATAAAATATAAACCATGAATTTAATAGGTCAACAACTCACATTACCATAGATCACAACGGCACACAAAACAGTAAGTAAGTCACAACGACCCACACACAAATATTAATCCGATTGGAATAAAATATTATACTTGATTCTCACCAAAAGATCAAAACATATATGATTTGTTTAATCTTAATTTGAACCTTCTATGCCTATTTATACAAGTTCTCAAATAATCATTTTTCCTTGATAATCGATGTGGAATAACAAAATACTTATTTTACAAAGTAATTATGGTTTGATAAAAAAGATTAATTGACTTAATTTGTGATTTATGAAAATATTTAATTCGAGACAAAACATGGCGCCACGTCAACTTTAGTAAATTGTATAAATATAAATAGTTTATAGACGTGTGTTACACGTGTATTTGTTAATAAAAGTTTAGAAATTTATTGTATATTAATTATATTGATAAAATATAAATTAATAATTTAATAGGTCAACGACCCACGTAACATTAGGTCTCAACGACCCACAAATCAATAAGTAGGTCACAACGACTCACGCACAAATATTAATCCGATATAAATAAATATTATACTTGATTCTTACCAAAAGATCTATAAATATATGACTTGTTTAATTTTTGAATGTCTATTTATACAAGTTCTAAAGTGTCATTTTTCCTTGATAATCGATGTGGGATATCAAAATTCATATTTTACAAAATAATTATGGTTTATTAAAAAATAAATATTGGCTTAATTTGTGTTTTAGTAAAAGATTTAATCTGAAAAAAAAGTGGGGCGCCACGCAAACATTAAGTTGCCTACTTTAGTAAAGTATATAAATCTAAATAGTTTATATACATGTCATACACATATATCTGTTAATAAAATTTTTTGAAGTTATTGTATATTTTTTATATTGATAGAATATTAATTACGAATTTAATAGATCAATGACCCACATAATAGTAGGTCACAACAACCCACAATTCAATAGGTTACAAGTGACACAAATATTACTCCGATAGTAAAAATATTGTACCCGATTCTCACCAAAAGGCTTAAAAATGTATGCTTGGTTCAAAATATCATGATTTACTAAAAATAATTATGATTTACTAAAAAAAAATACATTTATCTGCTTAATTTTTAAACTAAATTAAATAGTGTTTTAAACTAACTAATTAGATATTGTTTGGATTCGTTTTTAAACTAACTAATTTCAAAATTATTTTAAACTAACTAATTAGATATTGTTTTATTAGATTTAATTTTAAAATTTTTTTAGAACTTGCTTTAGTAATAAAAGATTTTATTTATGAAACAATTTGGTTTACTAGGCTTTTTCTAGTTTTGTGTTTAATAAATGTATCCATTGAGAGAAGAGTGGGTAGAGTTTTAAAATAATTACAAAAGGTTAGGATATATTTACTTAATTGAAACATTAAAAAACTTAGTTACTACTCTAATTTTTCAAAAAGGCATAGTTACCAAAATTGCCCAATATTTATTAACTTAATTCGTGCTTTAGTAAAAAAAATTAATTCGAGAAAAGAAAGCTGAGGACGCCACGTCAGCATTAGTGTAGTTTATTTTAGGAAAATATGTAGAAGATTATTTTAACATGAAAATTTTTGCTAGCTTCTTCAAGATTTTGGCGACATTGTAACTTGTAGTGAGTTGATATGTATTTGTAGCAAGCAGATGACATCAGACCTTTTACAATGTCATTGATGAAGTTTGGTTGCACGACTTTAGAACGAATTCTTATTATCCGTCCAAATATCATTTTTAAATATGTACCAATTAAACCAATTTAAAAATCTCCTATCAAACACATGAAAATTATTTATTTTACATCAAATAATTTCTATTAATTCTCATATAAAATTTAATCTCTTTTAAGCCCCACTCTAAATTAATTTTCAAAAATAACCTCCACCTCCTATAAAAATATAAATCTCCTATCAAAAATATAAATAAATTTTGATTGACAATTTTTTTAAAATGTTGATAACACAAGTACACAACCCAACAAAAACTACTTTTTCCGGAAAATCCGCCACCAAAAATATAAATAAATTGCGATTGGCAATTTTTGATCCGGGAATCTCAAAGGCCTGCGGCTAAGTGCAGGGAAATTAAAATGGGCCTTTGTCTGGATCAAAGCCCGAAATATCATCCATGGAAACCCTTCATCTCTTTCTCACGAGCAATCACCGGAATTTTGCAACTAAATTCCCAAATCCTCGCTCTTGAAGAATTCGACTCTATCAAATTCCGCTGAATGGAGACAGCACGACATATGAAGAGACAGAAAGGCAATGTTGCAGAGGATGGTGACGGAGACGAAGCTAAATATACAGGTATTTGTACTGTCTTCTGTGATCTTGTAAAGTAGTTGTAATTTAACCAATACACTGATCTATGTGCTTTTGCTTCAGATCGCCAGCTATTGTCCACATTGATTTGTTTCATCATTGATGAAATTTTGGTGGATTGGGGGTTCTCGTCACAAACTCATCAATCAAAGAGCTACTACTGTCAGGTCAAGTAAGATTCAGCAAACTAAGTACACTAATGACTTTCTTTTGCTTGCTTCTTCTTCCATTTTTGTTTCATTAATTCCTGATTTTCTTAAAATTTCTGAATTTGGTAGTGGAGAGCTGCACTAGCTGCTACAATTGGTACTTGGCAGGGACTTCCTATAGCTTAAGTTTGCAAGTTTTCATCCTTATTCTCATTCCTTAAATAAATAATTAATCTCTTATTAAATAATCTGTGCTTGTATTCCTAAATCCGGACTCATCAAATATGATCTCATAACTGATCGGAATTGAGATCTTATCATTGATCTGTTTGATGACTGATACATGATTAATGGCATTGTAGAGTGTGGTCATCATCATAAGCACATATATCGAAGAGCTATGTTACTGGATGATCAAGGGAGATTGAGCAAAATGACTCGCCTTCTGGAAGGCGTGCAAGTTACAATACTAGGTAGGCAATGTTTTCCCTTGCTTTGCTTGATCTTTTTCTCTTTTTGTTTTTTGGTATGTGTCAGATAAATACTTAACGTTTCTTCTAATGTTCTGAATTTAACAGTGGAAAACTGCACTTTGCAAGCCTACAATTGTGATTGATAATGACTTCTTATTTGTTAAGAATTAAGATTGCAAGCTTTTTATTTTTTTCATCCTTTGAACTAAGTAAATTTATATTTATTGTGGCATATTTAATTACTAGTTGCCTGTATTCCTAGTAAAACAGGCCCAAGCAAAATCGCTTGATGGTTTGAGTGAGGTTACTAAATGTGCACAAATCGTGAAGGCTCAGGCTTTCACTTTGACAATATCCGCTGATGGTATAAGATTGAGTAATGGCTTCTTTTCCTAATAAAACAGCTCCTAGAAGAACGAGTGACCCCCTGTTGTTTGTAGGCACTTGACTCTACAGTTCACCTTTGTGGGTTCTTCTTTGCTATTTGCTTCACTTAACTTCATCTGTTTTTATTGAATTATTGTAGGCTTCTAATTTATGTTGCTATTGCTGATTGGTCCAAGGTTTTTAACTGTGATTGCTCAAACCTCGTTGAGTGCATTCTAGAAATTTGTTTGTATAAGTCAATAATCTAGGTTAATACATTTTTCTCACAGGAAATTTTTTATTGCATCTATTACCTTTTTGTAGTCATGAAATTTGGTGCTCGTGTATTATATTTTGCTGTTAATGGAAGTTTCTTTATCTAAAATGAATCATTATGTTCCGATATACTATATGAGTAGTGGCTAAAATATCTAGGATGCAACCAGCAATCCTCATTTTCAGTTTATTTAAATTCTAACCCTGTTCTAAGATAATTTAATTTTGCAACATGTGGATTTATTGTTTTTCTTTTTCTGCATACAGGAGAGGAGTCTCCTTGTTACAGGGACCTCCAGTGAAGTAATGTTCTTGGATTCTAGCTTCGGGGCTACCTTTTCAGTTACATGCCATATATCTACATTGAAAACTGAAGATGTCAAAAAGGTTCCTGCTTTCCTTCCCTTATGGAGTATCTATTTGATTGATTTTTGTTTCTTGTACATGGATCTCATATCATCCTGTCTACTTAGTACTTACAAATGTACAATAGCTTCTCATTCCTCGTTAAGAGGAAAGTCTAACTTTGCATGATGTAATGTGACTAGCAATAATTTGACCATGCTGGAGATTGATGAGTTCCATTGTAAACCCGAAAATAAGAATGACCATGTTATAAATTATAATAATTGTAATGGGATTTTTACCCCCCATCACTATCCAAAACTATTTGCCTGTATCTACACATGACCAATTGGATTTAAAACTCTCCTTTGCTATGCCTCTTGCACAGGTGTTGACACAGCTTAATGTTTTTTCTAAGTTTGACATTGATCTGCTGCCGAGGCACGAAATGATGTGAGTTTTAATCCCACTCCAAATAAAAAGAAAATAAAACCAAGGAGAAAGAGCTAAATAGTAGAAGAGAAAATAGTGAGTATCATGCATCTTTTTTTGTGTGTGTATACCGGAGGTAAATGCAATAAAATCCAAACAACAAAATAAGCTCTGTCCTCTTCACTGTTAATTTTTTGGTTGACAGATGCCAGTCCATAAATTATACATGGATGCACAAAGAGAATACACGTCAAGGCTGATGCCACATACACTGGCAGCAAGAACATCAAACATGCCTTCTATGGCCCTGCATGATGTCGTCAGATACTAACCTTTTGGGTGAGCTATTCACTACTTTTGAAACTTGATATCATGTTATTTTGGTGAGTATTTCTTCTCTATTATTTGATCTTTCCTCTTCTTTTTGCTTGTGGAGCAGCAGTTTCGGTGATGATTATTTTTCCCTCTATTATTGGAATGCCATGTACTTTTCTCATTTCAACTCATCCTAGATATACATCATTATTGCTTGAAACATTGAAAATGCTTTTAAAATACATAGACTAAAAAAGTACTGATTTAGTTTCTTGAAGCATATGGAGGTATCTAATAATAATTGGACCATATCAAACTCCTGTTTTTGGCCAAAACCAAACTCATCTGTAGATGAGGCTCAATTAGCTTAAGGTGATAAATTTGAGGACAACTGTAGTTTTTGTGGCCGTCTCATAATTATCGCAAGGTGAATATTGTATAATCTATAGGATGAATCAAAAAGTGGTGAGCATAGCTGACAACTAAGCATTTTTACAAAACATAGGGAAAAGAATTAGCAATCAGAATCATACATAAAAATAAAAATTATGCACTTCAGTAGCAATCACTAATTACTGTTATATGAAGTAAACAGGCCAAGACTCGTCCAACACATCATCTTTTGAAACCCCAAAATGAAACAGAAGAAGTAACAAAAGAGGAATTGGTTAGAGGTGGAGATCGAAGATGAGGAGACGTCATAAGGTGTACAAGAGGCGCGTGCTGCAATGGATGTGGAGATATTGAAAGGCAATTGCCTTGCAGTGCCAGGCGTGCCAAAGGCATCCAGGCTCCTGTTCTTCATTTTCTTAATTTTGGCCATTATTGTTTTTTAAATGATATATTTTCAACTGATTTTCCAAATATATATTATAAGTTTATAACTGATCTTTATCGGTGGATATAATCTGTATACATTTTGAACCTTTCCACTTTTCAATTAAAATGAACAAAACACTTGATTTCGTGCATGTTAAAGAGGAGCCGTATTCTGTTACTCCCTTATTCTACATCAACCTTCTCTGGCATATTTTTGTCAATGGATGTCTTCTCCCTTCAACGTTGAAGACGAACTTGATTTTTCATGAATTTTTATTGTTTTAAAGTTGAGTTTATTGTGGTGTGATGTTTGAAACTTTGTTTTCGCTAACAAAGAAAGAAAGAAGATTTCATCGTCTTGGATTTGAGGCCAGTTTTCAATTCACTTTTCTCTCTTTGGTGGGTAGGAGCACATAGGGCTCTGAATGCGTGCTTGTTGAAGTATGAGCCGGTGACTCATAGGAAGTGGCTTGGAGTTTTTCTGTGTTTACCTCTAAATTTATTTTATTACAGTATGAGGGTTGTCTTTTTAAAAGGCTGTTGCCTTTTGCCTCTCAGGCACACATAGACAATAGGTATACCCATCACCTTGAGATCGCCTTTTTCTTTTTCACACACTACACAAAGGAAATGAAGAGAAATGTTTAGCAAAATGAAAGGAGTATTTTTTTTTTTTTTATCATTTTTTATCGGCCGGTAATTAGGAACACCTAGTACCTATTTCTTTGGGGTTAAAAAAAAATCTGAATTCGAGCCGGTTTTTCTTTCCCGACAACTAAAACAAACTTAAACAAAGTACTAAGACTAAGGTGTACTATTCCAACAGACAGTTAGGGCTCACAAGTGTGTATTTGAAGGAGACGGGACTAGGTATATCACTTCTAGATAAGTTTTTGGTTGATTGGAACTGTTCTTCGATTTGCAAAAGGTATTCAAACCCAATATAGAACAGACTGCCCAAGAGATGTAAAATTGCAATGAAAGGCAACTAATTTGCCGGCTTCGTAAATTATGAGATACTTTGAACCAATTCAAGTTCAGAGTATTTCACACGCTCTCTTAAAAGTGACACGTAATGAAGTTCAGAGCATCTATCCCCTTGTAAGATAAGGTTCATAGTATCCAACCACTTTGCCCTTCTGAACTTTCTTAGGACTCTATAAATATCGCATATGTAATGGGTTATTACTCTCATTCATTCAAAATAACTCTTTTTATTCAACTTTTGAGATTTTTGCAGGGGTATCAACAAGGTGTCTTTCTAGGGTTCCAGTTTCGATCCTGGGGTGTTCGGCGGTTGAGTGTGTCAGATCTCTTTATTCGCAGGTAGAACTAAGTCCTCAGTAAGAGTTTTTTTGCAGTTCTGTGTTTTGCTTATAGATCCACGATACAGTCTGTAAATGCTGCGAATATGTTTCTTTTCTTTTCTTTTTTGAGCAGCTTTTGCGAAAAATCGAGCAGTTCATTGATTCTAAACTACTCTATTTGATCGACTTTTGAGGTTTGTGCAGGGATACCAATACTATCTGTTACTAGGATTGCAATTACAATCCTGAAGACGAGCTTATCCAGTTGGTAATTGAGGGTGTCAGATCTCTTTATTCGAGTGTAGAGTTACGTCCTTAGTAAGAGTTTTTTTCTTTGCAATCCTGCGATTTGGTTAAAGATCCGTAATATGTAGTCTGTGAATGCTGCAAGTATGCATTTTTACTGATGTTCTATGCATCCAACTTTTGACTTTTTTGCAGGGGTAGCAAAATCAACTTTTACCAGGTTTAAGTTCCGATCCTGAAGAACAGCTTATCCACTCGGCAGCTGAGCTTGTCAGATCTCATTATTTGCAGGTAGAATTAAGTCCTTAGTAAGAGGTTTTTTATTAAATTCTGGGTTTGCACTTTGCAGGTAGAATTAAGATCCTTGATACAGTCTGTAAATGCTGCAAATATGCAATTTTTTTACACATTTATTAGTACATTTTATCTATATTTATCAAAATTGAGATTTGTGTAGGGTAGCAATCGTGTTATGCTGCTAGGGTTTGGTTTCAATCCTGAAGGAGCTTATCTTGTTAATTGTGTCAGAATATTAAGTCCTTAGTAAGAGTTTTTCTTTTTGCAATTCTGTGTATTGCTTAAAGATCCTTGTTACATAGTTTGTAAGAACTGGCGAGTATACATTTTACTTGTTCACTCTTACTATTTTTTTCTATTTGCTGAAGTTTTGAGCTTTCTATTCCTTTAGGTTGATTAGAAATGAAAGCAAAACTGATTGTGCGTTCCGTTGGCATGCACTTCTGTGTATTGCTTAAAGATCCTTGTTACATAGTTTGTAAGAACTGGCGAGTATACATTTTACTTGTTCACTCTTACTATTTTTTTCTATTTGCTGAAGTTTTGAGCTTTCTATTCCTTTAGGTTGATTAGAAATGAAAGCAAAACTGATTGTGCGTTCCGTTGGCATGCACTTTTGGAAAATATTTTTAATAATCTCTATAGTTGTAACGAGTATGATTTAGTTACAATTTTACTCTACTTCATGTTTGATTATGGTTGAATAAGGGCAACTGATATACGTATCCTGCATAAGTTTAATGTCATTTATGTACTTCCCAATTTTCATGACTGAATGTTGAATATGAGTTTACCAAAGTTACTTTTTGAATTCTTTTGTTTACCTGAGGGGTAAGTAATTATATTTTCAGAAGGGAATAAATTTACATGCAAAAAGTATCAATGATTCTGTTGCTTTAGATTCTGGTTACGCCTTTTGTTTCTGTATAGACTCATATTCTGTTTCTAATAATCTTGAAACAGATGGAAGAAGCACCAGTGATGTCTGAAAATCAGTGCAATGTGCGTAACAGCTTGAGTAAACTCCCTGATGAGATCCTTATCCTTATATTGGATAAAATTACGACAGAGGATCAATGGAAAACATGCTTTCTTTCGAAACAATGGCTGAAGCTATGGAGGTACAAGACTAATATTTTCTTCTGCTTTGTTTATGGTAATTGGGCTAAAGAGAATTGGGGAAATTTGTATTTGGTGCTACTAAACAACATATGCACTGTCATCTCTCTGAAAAAAATCGAGACATCATCTTTGTCCTTTGGATATGGTACTTATTTGAGTGGTTCTGTTAACTATTAGGTACTATATGCGTACAAAAAGAAACTCAAAGTTATAGATTGCTATCTGATTGTGAAATTAAATGCAGCACTCGGGTGAAGTTGACATTGAGTTGTATGGAGCTTAGAATGTTTCCGACTTGTGTTTCTGCGCTGGAGGAACTCTATCTTGTTGGAGTTAGACTTGAAGCTGATATGGTAGAGAAGATCACTACCACCATGCCATCATTGGCTTTGCTCAGTCTCAGTAACTGCAACCAGAATTCTGATCTCAACATTAAGATTTCTGCACAGTGCAGGCAGCTGAAATTGCTAATCAATGAAGAGATAGGTAAGGTGGACAGACATACAATGCTTTATCTTCATGCCTCAAACATAAGATTGCTAGAGTTTGCTTCTGCTCTTCCGAGGGTGAAGTATCAAGTGGAAGACGCCACTTTTGCTGATGAAGTTCAGTTCAGCCTTGAGCAGATGTGTAACTATCGTCGGGCGGTCAATGTTAATCTTGGTGGTCTTTTTGGAGAACAGTTCGGAATGAGCTTTTTATATTTATTTGATGTTTTCCAGAGAGTGGGTGTGCTTTCTTTGAGCGGTTGGTGCGTCCAGGTATGTGCTTCACCTGATACTTAAAAGTTTCTTTGTAGATTGTCCATTTGGAAATTAATTATTTTAAATTCAGAATCAGTTTATTGTATTAATTGGTGTGAGTCAAATACAGACGCTTGGTTTGGAGATTATGATGCATGCTGGTAGACAACTCCATTACTCGTCGGCATCACATCTTAAACTGGAAATGGGTCTGAGACAAGTGGAACTGATAGGAATAATCTACCTGCTGAAATCTTGCCAGGGAATGAAGATGCTTTCACTAACCACCACTAATCCAGAAGACTTCTATGTAAGTTTCATGTCGTGTATAATTTACAAGTGTCATCGTTTCTCTTTTAAGTATTTTGACAATTTGAATATGGTTTTCAGTTCCTTGATGGGCTGGAGAGAGCGTACAGGTTCCGTGCAGAGTTCTGCATGGAAAATTTTATAGAGGATGAACGTTATACTGATTCTGTAGACTTGCCAGAGCTGGAGGTGGTGGAATTCAAGAATTACTCTGCAAACTTTGAGGATGAACTGTGGGGAACTGAAAACCCTCGCCTCTACGAGTCTAGGTTTCTCATGGAAACCGAATGTGGGCTCACGGCGCTTTCACTTCTCAAGGCGAAAGCGAAGAACTTGAGGAAGTTGGTTTTTGCATCAAGAAAGGGCCACTGTGAAATCGACCTCAAGGATAATCGAATCTGCTACTACCCTCAACTTCCTTGGCACCCGCAAATGGAGTGATCATCCTTCTGTTGTTATTTTGTTTGGTTTTAAGAATTTACTGTCGTTTTATGCCTTCTATTTCCTACAAGACTTATGTTATTTATTTGGCATTAATATCTCATTTAATATTAACAATTGTTTTTATATTGGGATGCTCTCCTCTCCTCTCCAGTATATACGTAACTAAATCGATCTCACTAAGGGCTCGTTTGGTACGATTCTCATGGAATCAAGAATCGGAATTGGAATGAGTCATACCAATACCTCGTGTTTGGTAAGGTTTGGAATCGGAATGAGAATGATTCCATGGAATGACTCATACCAACTCTAAAGAAGAAGTTGATTTCAGAATTTAAAGGTGGGTATCCCATTCCAATGTAAACTCATTTTAAATTTAAAACTACATTTATATATTTTTATGATATATATATACTCGCTTTTAGTTTCACGAAATAAAATTTGTATTTTTGTATAAGTTTTTTTTATTGTCCATCAATTAATTTAAATTACATAGTTATTTTGTAGAAAAACAAGATTTTGACAAAAAAAAATTGTTTACCTATAATACGGATATTTCATTAAAGATGTAATCTAACCGGAAAATGCTCAAAAATAATATAATTTGTTCAATTAGAAAATATATATTTGATAGAAGAAATATATATATACCTATTTATTTGGGTTGACGGCTGCTTAGTGTATAATCTTTAAGTTATTTGTTAGTCTTCATTTTTATTAAATGTAATTTAAAAAATAACATATATTTACATTATAAGCATTCACTCATATATCATCAAATATGATGATTTCTCGTTTCATAACTCATATAAAATCAAAAACATGTGTAAAAAATATTTCATTCCAACATCATACCAAACACCAAGTATCAAAAATGGCTTATTCCAATTCCTCATTCCATTCCGATTCCTTATTCCAACCCTATTCCTACAGTCATACCAAACGAGCCCTAAAAACGCTCTTCATGCGCAATTAAACCTTCTGCCCTCGCCGTGTTGCCAAAGATAACCCAAAACCCTAGATCCAAACATCAGCCGTGCAATCGAAGGGGATATTGACTTGCTTCCTCAGTTTCCGCTTCCACCCTTTTGTTCCCTCTTTTGCAATCGAAAGCGGAAAAAACGAAGAAAGAAGTACCAAAGCTTTGATTCAGACTCATGGGCATATTGTCTTTCTCTCAATATGTGGCTGACGACGAGGGAACGGTGGGACACCGGGTGTTTCTCCTTGGTGGTAATGGTATTGTTTCCGGTTCGTCTCTGCACCCTTTGCTCTTGCCGTTGGAAGAGTTATCTTCTGTTTGGTCGTTGATGGATCCATGGTGTTTTTGCACATTTCAAACAATGATTCCTATCCCTTCTCACCGCAACATTTTGCTCAACACTAGATCCAAATCCAGGTCGTTGTCCATACCCTGTTGTTTGAAACCTTGCTCTTTTTTCAAATCTACTTGTCTGGTTTACAAGCAATTTAATTTTGTGGGAACTCCATGCTATTACAACAGCAGTAAAACTTTGAATTTTAAAACCTATGGGTGGTTGCAACGATTCCTTCCGAACTCAGCCACTAAAACAATAATCTTGAATCTTAAGATCCGGGAACAACCTGAGTTATTTCTTTTCTATGTTACACTGAACCTCGTTTGTTTGAACACTAAGAAAACATCTAGAACTATTATGCACTCTCTTTCCACCACAAGCCTTTTGGCTAATAACTATTATATATATATATATATATATGCTTGGGTTTTGTTTTTATGTTTTCATTTGAACACACGCTAGGAATATGTTGTTGCTCCATGTGTTTGTTTGTAGGGTCATACCGAGAACATGAAAAAAGTTGACACTAGAAAACTGGGGAATATGGTGGAACTTCCTTAAATCTCTTCTTTTCTACCATTTTGATATCCTCGCTCTTGTGGAGACCAATAGATCCCTAAAAATGAACAAGGAAAGCTTCGACTTTTGTCTTGAGAACAAAGAACTGATTTTGAGAAGCAAGACGCAGACCTTAACTGAACTAGAAAAACGAGATGCTCAAATGAAGTACTTCTTAACCTATTGCCGTGTCAATGAAGAATTTGGTGATAGAATAAAAAGGTGTATTGCTTGAACTTATGTTCATTGATTTTGAGTGAAGTTCTTTTCTTTGCTAGAACCAATCGAATGAGAGACATATTCCCTTATCGTGGCTCAACCAAAATTGCTTTGTATTCGACTAAACTAAATTTTTTTTACCAGAATTATGAACCTAACCATTAATTAACCATACAGGCTTATGTGGTCTTTTCTCTCTGTTTTTAAATCGAATGAGCGACCACCTAGTTATGAAACATATGAACATTCTTGTTGATGTTTCTCTTCTAGAATATGAGAATTTTAAAACTAAGTTGTATTACATCTGGTTTGTGCTTTCGCACAGCTATTGTAATTTTCAAAAAATTTGCAAATATCTTGGAAATGAGTGTCTTGATGTTGAACATTCTGAATATACTTATGATGTTATCCGCATCATATACAACCATGATGTAACACCCCAAATCCGCAAGACTTGGAGTGTCACATTGGGCTAGGATCTCACAATGGATCCTGACCCTAACCTGACAACAAGTTCACTGGATCTTACAACAAGGCACATGTAAATTAAAACCAAGTACATAAAGCTATATAAGATACATCAAAAGGGTTTATAACATACAAGCCGAGTACAAAACAACATCCATAAACAACAACCACAAAAGACATCTCATATCCCACGCAATCCTAATGTACAGAAGTCCTCGGCTGGTCACCACATCTGACTCACTCTGCAGCCTTCCTAACCTGCAGATCATCTACAACACGGTATGAAACAGTTATCTACAGTAATGAATAAGTATGAAGGTAATAGCACAACCACACATCAGCATCTCATACATGCAATGCCACACACATTCATTTATTATCTTTCATTACGTTATTCCATTACTAATTCAACTTCTTTTGTAACACGAGGAGCCTCAAGAACCTCGTCCCTTTTCCCGTTCCCTGTTAACACAGGGGTTTGCATGGGGGTGATCATCACTCGTCCCACCCTGTGCTACTGGCTTCCAGACACTTCCTCCTAACCCGTAGGCGGAGACCGATGGTTACCGCCCGTTATAATACACTTGGGGCAAATAAATGTAATAAATGGTCATCCTAGTCCGGTTTAGGTTATAATGCACATCACAATCATACAATCCACAACCGTACGCTAAGTAAGTCCTATGGACTTACCTGACATACTCGTAACCTGTACCACGTCACAACTTCCCCTTGGGGAAGTAATCAACGCCTGCAATAGCAAGACACAGACAATCACATACTGCAAAGGTTAGGAGACTCGTCTCACTAACCACAACCAACCTATATCTCAAATCTAAACCTCAAATCCTCAACACATTCATAAATGCCTAAGGCATATCCTCAACATAACATCTCATCATACTCGTACACATACTAAACCTTAAAGCCATAACCGATATCCATAACATCATCATGATCCTCGACTCATTCTGACACCTAGCATGCATCTAATCAGTACTCCTCAATCTCAAATTTAATCCTAATTTAATTAATTAACCTTTAATTAATTAATTAAATTTCACCAAAATAACATTTTGCCCGCAGACCATTTCTAAACCCACCTGTCATCAGATTTCATCAAACAAACAACCCATAAACACTAGAATAAAATAATGATCATAATGGAATTTCTAATTATCCATTTTGAAAAGCCTAAGGTCAATTTAGGCCAAATCGCAGTACGGAAAACGAATAAATTCATAACTTATTTGTTACTAACTCGATTGACGATCTGAAAGAAGATTCGGAATCACAACGACGCAAGCTACGCACGTACAACATCAAATTCACCGGAATCTGAACGACGGAACTGTCCTGGTGACATATATGCTCGACCAGGTCTTCATCTGCTCGGAAATGCAGAAACTCGGTACCGATATGAAGAGAATGAAGAGAGGAATCCAGAAATTTAAACGGAATTGAACTCGGATTAGAACGGAGAGTAGATCTGAGTTTGAAGTTTGAGAGAAATCAGAGCTTTTACGAGGAAACGTGAAAGGAAATGAATTAATAAACGATTTTCCGCTATTTATAGTAAAGTCGATAATTATCCTTTAGCGAAGTCGATAATTATACTTTAAGCGATCCAATGGCGGGTTGAACCCCCTTCTCCAAACTTCTCGAAATTGGAATAATAGATCTTGAATATTGTAGGGATAATTATTCCACAATTGCCTCGAAAAACATGTATTTCTAAGCCGTCTTTCTTAGCCGTTAAGAAACGAAATAACGATTCTTTTGTCCGTTTTGTCTTTCCATGTTATTTCATATCTAGGACATGTCCGATGTCCTGATCAATTCTCTCAACTGCATTTTTATTAATTGGAGCTCCCAAATGCTCCAAATAATACCGCAGGGTAAAAATAATTACCGGGGGGAAAAAGTGAAAATTTCACCGTAAGCCCAAAATTACGCAAGGAACATAACGGTGGGACTTATACTCGTCACTTACGCAATCTTCGCGAGTTATATGTCAATTACTATAACACTCTATAACCTCAAAACATCAGCATGGAGGAATCACCAACTCCAGTAACAAGATCATAACGCTATCCAAAGGCATAGAGGAAAATCATCTCTAGCCAACTACTGACCACATCACAAGGCATGGAGGAAAGCCGTCTCTAGCCAATCGTACTCGTAACACAACTATGTGGAGGAAAACCGTCTCCACTCACACTATGTCCATCAATAATAGCATGGAAGAAAGAACCATCTCCAGCTAATCCTAAACATATTACCATAGCATGGAGGAAAGAACCATCTCCAGTTATACCTAACTCGCGCTAACAAACAAGATCTAAAAGATCATATGCACACATCACAACTAGCACAAAAACACAACATATCACATAAACACATAACATACATTTACCAAGATAGCACTAAGATCTACTCGTCGATCCTATAGGTGCATCTATCTCATCATAGAACTCCGGATAGTTCCTCTGGATACTATCCTCAGTCTCCCATGTAGCCTCATCCGGTCCTCGTCTAGACCACTATATCCTCAGTATGAGAATGTCCTTCGAACGCAGGCGTCTCAAACCTCGTTCTAGGACTGCAATCTACTACTCAACAAAAGTGTGGTCCGGCTCTCCCAACTCTATCCAGTATCTCAAAAGGACCGATATATCGGGGACTCAACTTCCCCTTTATGCCAAAACGTCAAACGCCTCGCATTGGAGATACTCTCAACCAAACATGAGCTCCTACCCTGAACTCTAGAGGTCGTCGCCTTCTGTCTACATATGACTTCTGGCGACTCTGTGTAGCCAATATCCTCTCTCTAATCAGCGGTACTCGAGCCATATCATCCTGAATTTGCTCTGGCGCTATCCCACTGATACTGCTAGGCTCATCCCAACATAAAGGTGTACGACACCTACGTCCATACGGTGCCTCATAAGGAGCCATCCCAATGGATGCATGCTAGATGTTGTTCAACAAGTGGGAGGTAATCAGACCATCCCTGTCCCCAATCCAACACACAAGCTCGCAGCATGTCCTCTAAGGTTTGGATGGTCCTCTCACATTGACCATCTGTTTGGGGGTGAAACGCAGTCGTGAAGTGTAGACTCGTCCCCAAAGCAGTCTGAATTTGCTGCCAAAACCTCGAGATAAACCGTCCATCTCGATCAGAGATGATCGTCCTCGGTACCCCATGGAGTCTCACTATCTGTCTAGTGTACTCCTCAACCAATCTGCTCACTGGCCACGTCTCCCTAATAGGAATGAAACGTGCCGTCTTCGTCAGTTTGTCAAACACAACCCAGATAGCATCAAAGCTCCTGCTCGGTCTCAGTCCAGTTACGAAGTCCATGGAGATATCTTCCCACTTCCACTGTGGTACTAACAGTAGATGGAGCTCTCCTTTTGGTCTGCAATGCTCTATCTTGACCTGCTAACAGGTCGCACACTGAACCATAAATCTAGCCACATCGGGCTTCAACCCTCCCAACCAGTATGAACATCTCACATCCTGATACATCTTACTCGCACCAAGGCACACTGAGTAAGGTGTGTAGTGAGTCTCCTGTAGAATCTTCTACCTCAGATCCGCATTAGCGGGTACACGGACATGGACGTAGTCGCAGCGTCTCATCACTCCATCTGCTTCTATGGAGAACTGTGGTCCCTCACCACGAGTCATCCTCTCTCTAATCCTCGTCAAAGTCGGGCAGGTCCCCTACTTCTGTTGGATCTCATCCAACAGACCAGGTAGAACCTCTAAAGCAAACAAATGGGCATCCTCATCAGAAAACTGGATGTCCATCTCTAGCCAAGCTAGCTCTCTCTGAAGCTGAGGCTGTACAATAAGTGTGGCAATCGCCTTCTCTCGAGGCATTTTACTGCTCAAGGCGTCAGCTACCACATTTGCCTTGCCAGGATGATACAAAATCTCAAGGTCAAAGTCCTTGATTAACTCAAGCCATCGACGCTGGCGGTTATTCAATTCCCGTTGCGTGAAAATGTACTTTAGACTCTTATGGTCTGTGAAGATCTGACATGCAGCACCATACAGGTAATGTCTCTAGATCTTCAAAGTATGAACTACCGCTGCCAACTCCAGATCATGAGTCGGGTAGTTCTCCTCATACGTCTTCAGCTGTCGAGACGCATATGCAATCACTCTGCTTCTCTGCATCAATACACATCCTAAGCCTAGCTTGGATGCAGCACTGTAAACTACAAAATCATCTGAACTCTCTGGCTGTGCCAAGACATGAGCAGAAGTCAAACGCCTCTTCAACTCCTCAAAACTATGAGCACACTGATCGGTCCATACAAATCTGGTAGTCTTCCTCAGAAGACTCGTCAGTGGACGAGCAATCGCAGAAAATCCCTCCACAAAACGTCTGTAATAACCGGCTAGGCCAAGAAAGCTACGCACTTCCTTGACGTTCGTCGGTGTCGTCCATGCAGCAACCAACTCAATCTTCACCGGGTCAACCATAATCCCGTCGGCGGAGACGATGTGTCCAAGAAAAGCAACCTCAAACATCCATAACTCACACTTAGAGAGCTTGGCATACAACTCTCTATCCCTCAAAATCTGCAACATTATCCTCAGATGACCGGCATGCTCCTCTCTACTACGAGAGTATACCAGAATGTCATCAATAAAGACCACTACAAACTGATCCAGAAAGTCGATAAAGATATTTTTCACCAACTCCATGAAAACTGCTGGGGCATTCGTCAACCCGAATGGCATCATTACAAACTCGTAGTGTCCATAACAAGTACGAAATGTTATCCTATGCACAACCTGCTCTCTCACCCTCAGCTGGTGATAACTCGAGTGTAAGTCAATCTTGGAGAATATAGTCACTCCTTGAAGTTGATCTAACAAAGTAATGGATACTTGTTCCTGACCATCACCTTGTTCAACTCTTTGTAGTCGATGCACCATCTTAACGATCCGTCCTTTTTCCACGCGAAGAGAACAAGTGTTCCCCATGTGTATACACTAGGGTGGATAAAGAAAGCCCTTCTCAGCCAACTCCTCGAGTGGCTTCTTCAGTTCTAACAAATTGACAAGCTCCATAGGATATGGAGCCTTCGAGTTCTGTTCGCTCCAAACGGTGTGTGCAAGCTTTAAATTTATAACCCTAGACTTAAGTTTAAAACAAGGATGCGAACCCGCAGTGTACGGGTCAATCGTAGTAAAAAGCAAGAAATTCCAGGGGTCGATCACAGGGACTCGGTGAAACAAAGTCAATAACGGTAAGCTTCGTGAATACTAACCACAAGAGCAATTAACACAATCAAAGATGAATAAGAAGTCAATAAAGCAAACATGCAATTCTAGGGATTAAAGCGTCTAGTTGTGGTTCCAACTCAAGATCTAAAGATAAGCGGACAAAGCTGAGATTTTTGCAAGGGGAAGGTGTTACTAAAGTGGACTAGATCACCGGGTAAGTCTCACTACACACTAATCCTAAACCGTAACTCCTATTACCGGGTAAGTCTCAAGGAATTAAGATAAAGAACTATAACCTCAAACTAACACACCATCTAAGGGAATAGAATCAACCTTTACCGGGTAAGTCTCAGGCTAACTCACAAAGATGGGATGGAAGCACACTCAAACCCCAATAAAGGATAAACCTTTATTACCTACACTTATGATCGTTGGTACACAAACTAAGGAATTACCGGGTAAATCTCATCCTAAGCTTGCTTTGAACCAGGAAAGGTGTAATAAGAATAGGATTTGGCAAACTCTAACACTTAACTCTCAGTTAGGATCAGATAAGTCACCTCGGTCAGCCAAATTCCACCCCGGCCGAGATGTTCATCGACTGAGCGAGATGCTTAGGGTTAAGGTTAAAGACTCGAACTTTCAGGGTCCTACTGGAATCTAAGATTATTCTATCATTGTTTTTCCCACAACCTTCAGCCAATCACCCTAGAATCACACAAGGAAATTAGCCACTCATCATCATTATGAAAGTATTAAATATATGGGAAGAAGGTGAATATTTGAACAAGAAGAATTCAATGAAAAGACTTCAATAACTGAATCAAATATCACAACAAAAGCGTTCCTTGGATAGCAATCCAACAAGACAAGACAACAAGTGAGGGAATTTAAGACAATCTTACAAAACTCTCCAAAAAGCTATAAAAGCTATGATCTTCAATCTTCCTTCAACCTTCAAAAAGGTTCTTCGAAACTCCCAACTGGAGTATGGTTGCAGCGATGTATGCTGGATCTCGCAGCCTTCAATGGTGTATAACGTGCTAAGTGGGATGTAAGCGAGATGTTGGATTTGTGGAAATCCAACCCTTTTTATAGGAAAATAACCCTCCAAAGATAAAATATCTTAGAAATATATTTTCCCATAAATATAGGTAAAATATATGATTCTGCATATCTTCTTGCTTCTAGGAGCCAAGCCCAAAAATATAAGATCACCTTCCAAAGATAAAAGATCTCAGCCAAGAATAAAATATTCTCGCCGCGTCCTAGGTGTTCGCCTCGGTCGAGTCGGCGTCTCTGGATCACCTCGGTCGAGATGAATCTCTGGTCAACCGAGGTGAGTCATAACTGAATGTGAAATCTTTCAAAACTGGTCCAAAGTGCATCTTTAATCCATGGCTATGCTCCCTGGATGTAGCTCCAAATGACTCATGACTCCTTTTGCTCCTTTTTGATGCAAAACGTGCCATTTTACCTACAATTACAGCAAAACTAGGTGTAGACCTCGATTCCCGCAAAGGTAGATGAAATGGTAATATAATCACATATTATACATGCTAACATGCAGATTATCGAAGATAAAACGTCCAAACAAACCCCAAAATATAGACTATAATTCATGCTATCAAAATACCCCATACTTAGCTCTTGCTTGTCCCCAAGCAAGTTCCGCATATAGAAGACAAGATAGAATGGATTAATAGTCATAAACATCAATGAAAAGTCTTTCAAAAACATTTTTATGGTGTGTTACAATCATAAATCACTCTAAGAGAATACTTCATGGAATTAAAAATCAAAATATGATCAAAACATTTTATAAATATAGGAAAGTTGTTCATCTTTGCATAAAATCATAGAATGCATAATAAGTCATAATTATCAAAATTAATCATGTATAATCCAGTTTAAACCACTAAGTCAATCAACAAGCTCAAGGTCTCAAGGGCTTCCCAAAAGAAAAGGTCAAGAAACGTGTAGGGTAGGGATGTGTGTAAGGTAATGTGCTGCTAGAATCCGGAAAAATGATGAACTTCACTTTCACTTTGACTTACAACATCTTCCACCAATAAGCTTTGCTTATTTCACACTTTTTCTTTTTACTTTACTTTTTGGGATGCATGGACAGAGGTGCACAATAACCGAAGCCTAGGAAATCAGCAATCATCAATTTCTTGAGATGCATCAAACCCTTGATGCACATACCATGACCCGTTACTTTCTAGCACTTTCACTTCCAGCCACTTCTCAACTTTAACTTCACTTGCTTTCACCACTTCGCTTGCTTCCAAATTCCCGGATAGGTAAAGGGAGGCAAAATGTATATGAGGGGCTAAGCATGATCAAGAAGAAGAAGAAGAAGAGAATGAATTGTCTTGGTCTTTCCAGGAAGAAAGTGAGAGAACTTATCTTGTGGTGTCAACCTTCAAATTCAACATAATTTGGATAAAAACAAAGTATTAAACATGCCAATAATTTCAAACAAAGCATTTAGCAACTTAAACATATTATAAAACCTTTCAAACACATAAAGAATTTAAAACCAGTCAGTAAACAAGATCTTCACTGAGATCATATCCAGATAAGCAACACGAAAATTGTTTTCGAAAACTCTCAGTTAACCCACCTCGGTCGAGGTGTTCTTGGTTCAACCGGGTGAAACGCCTCGTTTGGCCAAGACTGACTCGGTCGAGGTCAAAAAAATTATTTTTTTAAAACCATTTTTTTTTCAGTTTCGACGTTTTTCTCAATCAAATAACTTGTGAATATGCATGTAATATCAGATAAACATATAAAGGCAACTGAAGCATAAATATGAAATATCCGATCAAATAAGTCGTACATCGAAGTAATCAAATAAGTACATCAAAGTCATCACATAAATACAAACACCCCATACTTGGGACACACTGTCCCAGTGGGTCAATATAAGTCTAGAGACAAGAGTACTCACCGGATAAATAGCTGAACTGCATAAAAATATAATAAAGAAAATCCTGCAGCTCATCAATAGTCCTGATCCGGTGGTGGTGGTGGTGGCACGTACGGATACTGAGTCGGATCGAACGGATAGCCCATAGTCTGCTGGAACTGCTGTCACCTCGGTCGAGATGGTCTCGACTGGACCGAGGTGGTACGGACCGAGGTGGTGCCACTGAAACCCTAGTCGCCTCGGTTGCTCAAGAATCAACTCGGTCGAGGTGGCCTCGACTGGACCGAGGTGTCTCAGTCAAACTTCGTCTTCTCGAATTCTCAAACTTCTGAACTTCCAGTTATGCTCCTTCCTTAGATGTCTCCTGTTATCTGTCTAGGACGCCAAAGACAAACAAAACAAAGCAAAAGCAAACTATCTAAGCTAGACTAGAAAACGGGAAAAGAAAGCAATATCTTGGGTTGCCTCCCAAGAAGCGCTTGGTTTAAGGTCGCTAGCTGGACCATAATGCGTCTCAAATGTGATGGGAGGTGCCCTCACCCCATACTTCACCTCCATCGTGGGGTGAAGTAAGTAAATCCATCAAACGCTCCAACAAGTGTAAGTGCTCATCGGGGAACGAATCGTCTATGGGTGGGTCATCCGTCTCGCGGGAAGATTCCGGTAGCCGGCTGAGGTGATCCACAACGGAGTTCTCGGATCCCTTCTTATCGCGGATCTCTAGGTCAAACTCTTGAAGCAAGAGAATCCATCGAATAAGGCGTGGCTTGGCATCTTTCTTAGCCAACAAGTAACGAATGGCTGCATGGTCGGTGTAGACAATGACTTTCGCCCCTACTAGATAGGAACGAAACTTCTCGAAAGCATATACAACCGCCAATAACTCCTTCTCGGTGGTAGCGTAGTTGCGTTGTGCTTCATCTAGTGTCTTGCTAGCATAATAAATGGCGGTGGTCCGTCCATCCTTCTTCTGTCCAAGCACCGCTCCTACGGCTACATCACTAGCGTCACACATGACCTCAAAGGGCAAGGTCCAATCAGGAGGTTGGATAATGGGAGCGGAGATCAACGCTTCCTTAATCCTGTAAAAAGCATCAAGACACTCCTGCGAAAACTCAAAAACAACATCTTTATTCAAGAGGTTAGTTAGAGGTTTAGAAATCTTAGAGAAGTCCTTGATGAATCTCCTGTAGAAACCTGCATGCCCGAAAAAACTCCTCACACCTTTAACAGAACAAGGAGGAGGGAGTTTCTCAATAGTCTCGATCTTAGCTCGATCGACCTCAATACCTCGATTAGAAATGAGGTGTCCTAGTACAATGCCTTCATTAACCATAAAATGACACTTTTCCCAATTCAGAACAAGGTTAGTGTCTTCACATCTTTTAAGCACTAGAGAAAGGTTAGATAGGCAATCATCAAAAGAGGAACCATATACAGAAAAATCATCCATCAATACCTCCATGATCTCCTCTATGTACTCGGAAAAGATAGCCATCATGCATCGCTGGAAGGTAGCGGGTGCATTGCACAATCCAAATGGCATCCTCCGGTAGGCAAATGTCCCCCATGGACAAGTGAAAGTGGTCTTCTCCTGATCATCCGGATGGATAAGAATCTGGAAGAATCCACTATAGCCGTCCAAGTAGCAAAAGTGTGAATGCTGGGCCAACCGCTCGAGCATCTGATCGATGAAGGGAAGTGGAAAATGGTCCTTCCGTGTGGCCGTGTTCAGCTTCCTGTAATCGATGCAAACCCTCAAGCCCGTAACGGTCCTAGTTGGGATCAACTCGTTGTTCTTATTCGTCACAACGGTCATCCCTCCTTTCTTCGGAACTACATGCACCGGGCTAACCCACTTGCTGTCCGAGATAGGATAAATAATACCTGCATCCAACAACTTAAGAACTTCCTTCTTCACAACCTCTTTCATGATCGGATTTAACCGTCTTTGAGGTTCCCGTGAAGTCTTATGATTATCTTCCATTAGAATTCTATGCATGCAGAAAGAAGGCTTAATGCCAATAAGATCGTCCGTGGTATAACCTATAGCCTTTCGATGCTTTCTCAGGACATGCATTAACTTAGACAATCCAGATTCGGAAAGGGAAGCGCTAACAATTACGGGATAAGTAGAATCCGGTCCAAGAAAGACATACCTCAAGTGACTAGGGAGTTGTTTAAGCTCCACGACTGGGGGTGCTTTCTGAGGGGGATCCTTGCTTCCTCTTTCCAGTGGAGTGGGTTCAGAAACTGGACTTTTGGAAGTCTCAGTTGAATCAGTCTCGCCATCGACCTCGGTCGAGGCGTAGAGGCGTTGACCGAGATGTTCTTCAGTCGCCTCGCTCAGTCCAGGAAGTGCCTCGGTCGAGGTACTGCAACTGGAACCAAAACTGGAGATCTTCGTCTCCTGGATTAGCTTCTCAGTTTTAGCTCCTGGATCTTCTTCCAGTGCCTTCAAACTCCGTATATCTGCATCACAAGAAGCATCTATACCTTCCTCTATTAAACTAAAACTTATAACTCTTTCGAGTGGATCGTTAATAAGGATAGAGCTCACCAATTCTCTTGATTCTTCTTCATCGTAGATGTTGAAGATATCATCAGTTAGCTGCTCCCCTTTCATGGCTGCAAGTAGTGCGAACTCCACCTCATCGCCACCAATGTTGAATTTCAACTTGGCGTTCTTGCAATCCACATTGCAACCCGAAGTTGCTAGAAATGGCCTCCCGAGAATAATAGGAACAGGATAATCTGCAGGAATGTCAAGTACAACAAAATCTATAGGTAGATAGAAGTTACCTAACTTGACCGGAACGTCCTCCAAGATGCCCACGGGATGGGTAATGGAGCGATCCGCCATATAAAGTCGAATCTTGACCGGCTTGGGCTCTCCAAGTCCGATCTTCATGCATAGCTCCAGCGGGATGATGCTCACGTTGGCTCCTAGATCACAAAGGGCTTCACAAGTGACACCCCCAACTTGAATGGGAATGCTAAATGAGCCGGGATCTCTTAATTTAGGTGGCATCTTCTCCTTCATGATCTTAATAAGCTCCGAGGATTTAGATGTCATCCTAACTTTACCAAAGTCTTCCAACTTCCTTTTCCTTGATAGGATCTCCTTTAAGAACTTCCCATAGGCGGGCATCCCTAGAATAGCATCAAGGAAAGGAATGTTAATATGCAGCTTATTCATCAAGTTAAGGAACTTACCAAAGTGCTTGTCAAGATGTGCTCTGGCCCTTGACTGGGGGAATGGAAGCGGTGGTTTGTATGCAGGAGGTGGAACATAAACTTCAGTTTTCCCCTCCGCGTTCTGTTGCTCCGCCTCGGTTGGCATCTCGGTCGAGGTGTTCTTCGACTGGATCTGGACCGAGGTGGTCTGTGTCGAACGAGGTACTGGATCTGCAGTTTTAAGTCCACTCCTCGTCGTTATGGCCATGCATTGGCCCTTAGGGTTGCTTTCCGTCTTTGCTGGAAGCTTCCCTGGATCTCTTGGCGCTTCATTCGCCCTACTTGCAAGTTGTTGTTCGAAGGACTTTTGGGCCCTCGAAAATGAAGTCATAGAATTCTCCATAGCGCTAAGCTTGATCAAGATAGCCTCCAGAACTGCGTCTTTCTTTTCTGGCTGAAACGAACTTGATCCTTGCCCCTGGCTCTTTAATGGAGTAGAAGAAGAAGAAGAAGGGGAAGAGAGGAAAGGGTTAGAGGAATTATTAGAGTTGGAGTTAGAATAATTGTTACCAGGATTCTGGTTGTTTTGATTGTTCGTCCTCCAATTGTTGCTATTGGACCCTCTATTGTTGTTGTTGTTGTAGTTGTTGTTCCGGGAACCGTTGTTGTTGTTACGGTATCCATTGTTGTTGTTCCTTTGTCCTTGCTCTTCCTTCTTGGTTTGAGCAACCAAGAGTTCCTTCAATTGCTTCACGTCATTCTTCAAAGACGTGAGTTGATTGTTGTTGGATTGAGTCTCTTGAAAGTTGACTCTTTTAACTCCACCTTCAGCTCCTTGGTGGGTATATTTCTCCATGTGCAAGGCTTGCTTCTCAATGAAGTCCCAAGCCTCGTCAATTGCCATGTCCATGAAGGTACCGGCGAAGAGTAGTTGGAGATTGAACTGGGTGCTTCCGTCCAGTCCTTTGAAGTAGATCTCCAACAACTCGATTTTTGGAATACCATGATGTGGGCAATCCAAAAGGATGTCCTTGAACCGCTCCCATGACTTGGACAAGCTCTCCTTGTCCTTCATAATGAAAGCATTGATCTTCCCTCTCATTTCAGCTGTCTTTGAGGGGGGAAAGAATTTGGTCAAGAATTCCGTAGTCATCTCCTCCCATGTGCTGATTTTTCCTGGAGGAAGAGATTGATACCAAGTAAGAGCTCTATCTTTTAAAGAAAAGTAAAAAGGTCTTAGCTTGTAGTTGTTATTTTCAATTCTGGAAGGTCGCAAGGTTTCCATCAAGATCTCGTAGTTTTGAAGATGTTGATGTGGTGATTCCCTCTCCGTCCCTCCGAATTGGCATTGGCGAATCATGGATAGAACTTGCGGTCGAAGTTCGTAGTCATGGTCCGCTGGATCTCCTAGGTTGACTCCTGGACGCCTCAGTTGTTGATTAGGGTCCATCCTTTGACCTAGGGTTTGTGGAATTCCTGCAAGAAGAACATCTCGGACTGGCATCCGAGGTGGATGTATCTCGGCCGGGGCATCTGGTACTGGGACCTGCCTCGGTCGAGGGTCAGCAACTAGAACCTGCCTCGGTCCAGCATCGGGAACTGGGTCGTCCCTCGGTCGAAGTAGAATCTGGTCTCGTATGACGGCCATTTCTGCTTCGATTGCTTCAGTTTTGGTGCGAGTTTCTTCCTTCTCTCGCTGTAGCTCTTCCTGGCTGAGGCGTAGCAGCTCTAACGCCTCCTTTAATTCGGCCTCAAGATCGCGGTTGTCTTGTTGGGCCATCTTCGCTTCTCTCAAGCGTCGCTTGTATGTCTTTTCTGGTTCGGGATCGTAAGGAACGATTTCCTTACCAATGCGGGTTCTTCGCATATACCTAAGAAAGAACCTGCAAAAGTCACTCAAGTAGAGTGGTTAGATGACACGGGGGCAAGTGCCCCAAGAGCAAACCGTACCGGCTCGGTCTAGACCAAGTCCCCGGCAACGGCGCCAAAAACTTGTTCGCTCCAAACGGTGTGTGCAAGCTTTAAATTTATAACCCTAGACTTAAGCTTAAAACAAGGATGCGAACCCGCAGTGTACGGGTCAATCGTAGTAAAAAGCAAGAAATTCCAGGGGTCGATCACAGGGACTCGGTGAAACAAAGTCAATAACGGTAAGCTTCGTGAATACTAACCACAAGAGCAATTAACACAATCAAAGATGAATAAGAAGTCAATAAAGCAAACATGCAATTCTAGGGATTAAAGCGTCTAGTTGTGGTTCCAACTCAAGATCTAAAGATAAGCGGACAAAGCTGAGATTTTTGCAAGGGGAAGGTGTTACTAAAGTGGACTAGATCACCGGGTAAGTCTCACTACTCACTAATCCTAAACCGTAACTCCTATTACCGGGTAAGTCTCAAGCAATTAAGATAAAGAACTATAACCTCAAACTAACACACCATCTAAGGGAATAGAATCAACCTTTACCGGGTAAGTCTCAGGCTAACTCACAAAGATGGGATGGAAGCACACTCAAACCCCAATAAAGGATAAACCTTTATTACCTACACTTATGATCGTTGGTACACAAACTAAGGAATTACCGGGTAAATCTCATCCTAAGCTTGCTTTGAACCAGGAAAGGTGTAATAAGAATAGGATTTGACAAACTCTAACACTTAACTCTCAGTTAGGATCAGATAAGTCACCTCGGTCAGCCAAATTCCACCCCGGCCGAGATGTTCATCGACTGAGCGAGATGCTTAGGGTTAAGGTTAAAGACTCGAACTTTCAGGGTCCTACTGGAATATATGATTATTCTATCATTGTTTTTCCCACAACCTTCAGCCAATCACCCTAGAATCACACAAGGAAATTAGCCACTCATCATCATTATGAAAGTATTAAATATATGGGAAGAAGGTGAATATTTGAACAAGAAGAATTCGATGAAAAGACTTCAATAACTGAATCAAATATCACAACAAAAGCGTCCCTTGGATAGCAATCCAACAAGACAAGACAACAAGTGAGGGAATTTAAGACAATCTTACAAAACTCTCCAAAAAGCTATAAAAGCTATGATCTTCAATCTTCCTTGAACCTTCAAAAAGGTTCTTCGAAACTCCCAACTGGAGTATGGTTGCAGCGATGTATGCTGGATCTCGCAGCCTTCAATGGTGTATAACGTGCTAAGTGGGATGTAAGCGAGATGTTGGATTTGTGGAAATCCAACCCTTTTTATAGGAAAATAACCCTCCAAAGATAAAATATCTTAGAAAGATATTTTCCCATAAATATAGGTAAAATATATGCTTCTGCATATCTTCTTCCTTCCAAGAGCCAAGCCCAAAAATATAAGATCACCTTCCAAAGATAAAAGATCTCAGCCAAGAATAAAATATTCTCGCCGCGTCCTAGGTGTTCGCCTCGGTCGAGTCGGCGTCTCTGGATCACCTCGGTCGAGATGAATCTCTGGTCAACCGAGGTGAGTCATAACTGAATGTGAAATCTCTCAAAACTGGTCCAAAGTGAATCTTTAATCCATGGCTATGCTCCTTGGATGTAGCTCCAAATGACTCATGACTCCTTTTGCTCCTTTTTGATGCAAAACGTGCCATTTTACCTACAATTACAGCAAAACTAGGTGTAGACCTCGATTCCCGCAAAGGTAGATGAAATGGTAATATAATCACATATTATACATGCTAACATGCAGATTATCGAAGATAAAACGTCCAAACAAACCCCAAAATATAGACTATAATTCATGCTATCAAGTTCGGTTTTGTACCAGGCTCTAACTCTATGCCGAAGTCCACGTTCCTCTTGGGCGGCAAACTGGATGGCTCAATGAACACATCCACAAACTCGCAGACTACTGGGATGTCCTCTAATGCTGGACTCTCTCCATCCTTCATGGCATAATCCAGAAGGCCTCGCAACTCTATGCGATTAATCTAGCTGCTCGTATTGGAGTAGTAACCATACCCGTCCTCCAAGGTCCCAACCTCGGAAGACCTCTATCTAACCCAACTCGGTAGAATCCGTCACGGTCCTACTACCAACGTCTAACACAACACGATGTCTATCCATCCAATCCATACACAGAAAGACTTCCTCACGCACCAGCGGCATGGAAAGAAATCCACAAACAAATCATAAGTCCTAAATGTATAGGACAACTATGTACCTCTTACATGACCCTCATATGGTAACCCTACCAAGAGAGGTCTATCCTCTATTGTATCTAAGGTCAGTCTATCAGCACATGCATAAAAAAGCAAAGAGTGCGTAGCACCCATACCACACAGAAATCCAACGGCACCACTACAAATTAATACTTAAAACTCGAACCTATGCTCCTCAAGTATCAGTAAGGTCATCGCCATAGTCTCTGCCTCTACTCCTTCTACACCGAAAGGCGGAGAGTCTCTCTGAGAAGGAACACTGTCTTGCTGACAAAAGGGGGCCAAATGGCCTAGTTCACCACATGTAAAGCACATCACTAAAGATCTCTTACACTCCGGTCGCAGGTGTCCAAACTCTCCACAGTTGAAACAAGATCTCATCCCATCAGAAGTCCGTGTGGACAAGGGATCACTCGAACGTCCATGTGTCAAACTCTGTCTAACACTTGAAGGGTTTGCTTCATCACTTACTAGTTCGGTCCGTTGTTTCTTCTTTGATCCGGAAGCTTCCGTTGGTCCCACAGATGCTGGTAAACCCGGTGTAGGTCTACCCTCTCTTGCAGCCTCTTGTACTTAATGTATATATTCTCGAAACTCGGGTCCACTCATCGAGAGGTAGTCAGACTCCTAAGGTCTGCCCTCTTCTACATGCGGAACAACAACGGAAACCGGTCCCTGACCTAACACTACTGGAGAAAGAGAGGGGTATATCCCTACCTCGTCCTACTACAGATGTCGCTCTAGTCTGAGCCATCTGTAGGGTATGCGCACTTAATCCTATAAGGCTATATATATGCCATATGTATAGTTATATATATATATATATAATACTTAAGATTACCCATGCATACACATCAACATAAGATATATATATATATATATATATATATATATATATATATATATATATATATATATATATATATATATATATATATATATACTGTCAAGATCCTCAGATGGGTGACGACTTTTGTACACACTATCCCAAAACATTTGTACTCACTTTAAAACCAAAACCTTTTCAAAAGTTAAACCCCTTTCGGGTTTTGTTTATTTATCCACTCTACCTTTATTGTAGATAGCATGTGCCATTGTTGTCAACTTAAGGCTCTGATACCAACTCTGTAACACCCCAAATCCGCGGGACTTAGAGTGCCACATTGGGCTAGGATCTCACAATGGATCCTGACCCTAGCCTGACAACAAGTTCACTGGATCTTACAACAAGACACAGGTAGATTAAAACCAAATACATAAAGCTGTATAAGATACATCAAAAAGGTTTATAACATACAAGCCGAGTACAAAACAACATCCATAAACAACAACCACAAAAGACATCCCATATCCCACGCAATCCTAATGTACAGAAGTCCTCGGCTGGTCACCACATCTGGCTCACTCTGCAGTCTTCCTAACCTGCAGGTCATCTACAACACGGTATGAAACCGTTAGCTATAGTAATAAATAAGTATGAAGGTAATAGCACAACCACACATCTGCATCTCATACATGCAATGCCACACACATTCATTTATTATATGATGTAATAGCTAGGATTTTCGAATTTTAATTAATGTTGATTAACTTAATCATTGATAGTAATTGACATATAACTCGCGAAGATTGCGTAAGTGACGAGTATAAGTCCCACCGTTATGTTCTTGGCGTAATTTTGGGCTTATGGTGAAATTTTCACTTTTTGCCCCGGTTAATTATTTTTACCCTCCGGTATTATTTGGAGCATTTGGGAGCTCCAATTAATAAAAATGTAGTTGAGAGAAATGATCAGGACATTGGACATGTCCTAGATATGAAATAACATGGAAAGACAAAACGGACAAAAGAGTCGCTATTTCGTTTCTTAACGGCTAACAAAGACGGCTTAGGCATACATGTTTTCCCAGGCAATTGTGGAATAATTATCCCTACAATATTCAAGATCTATTATTCCAATTTCGAGAAGTTTGGAGAAGGGGGTTCAACCCACCATTGGATCGGTTAAAGGATAATTATCGACTTCGCTAAAGGATAATTATTGACTTTACTATAAATAGCGGAAAATCGTTTATTAATTCATTTCCTTTCACGTTTCCTCGTAAAAACTCTAATATCTCTCAAACTTCAAACTCAGATCTACTCTCCGTTTCTAATCCGATTTCAATTCCGTTTGAGTTTCTGGATTCTTCTCTTCATTCTCTTCATATCGGTACCGAGTTTCTGCATTTCCGAGCCGATGAAGACCTGGTCGAGCATATATGTCACCAGGACAGTTCCGTCGCTCAGATTCCGGTGAATTTGATATTGTACGTGCGTAGCCTGTGTCGTTGTGATTCCGAATCTTCTTTCAGATCGTCAATCGGGTTAGTAACGAATAAGTTATGAATTTATTCGTTTTCCGTACTGCGATTTGGCCTAAATTGACCTTAGGCTTTTCAAAATGATAATTAGAAATTCCATTATGATCATTATTTTATTCTAGTGTTTATGGTTGTTTGTTTGATGAAATCTGATGACAGGTGGGTTTAGAAATGGCCTGCGGGCAAAATGTTATTCTGGTGAAATTTAATTAATTAATTAAAGTTTAATTAATTAAATTAGGATTAAATTTGAGACTGAGGAATACTGATTAGATGCATGCTAGGTGTCAGAATGAGTTGAGGATCATCATGATGCTATGTGTATCGGTTATGGCTTTAAGGTTTAGTATGTGTACGAGTATGATGAGATGTTATGTTGAGGATATGCCTTAGGCATTTATGAATGTGTTGAGGATCTGAGGTTTAGATTTGAGATATAGGTTGGTTGTGGTTAGTGAGACGAGTCTTCTAACCTTTGCAGTATGGGATTGTGTGTGCCTTGCTATTGCAGGCGTTGATTACTTCCCCAAGGGGAAGTTGTGATGTGGTACAGGTTACGAGTACATCAGGTAAGTCCATAGGACTGACTTAGCGTACGGTTGTGGATTGTATGATTGTGATGGTTGTGTGTGTTCATATGATTGTGCATTATAACCTAAACTGGACTAGGATGACCATTTATTAAATTTATTTGGCCCAAGTGTATTATAACGGGCGGTAACCACCGGTCTCCGCTTGCGGGTTAGGAGGAGGTGACTGGAAGCCAGTAGCACAGGGTGGGACGAGTGATGATCACCCCCATGCAAACCCCTGTGTTAACGGGGAAAGGGACGAGGTTCTTGAGGCTTCTCGTGTTACAAAAGAAGTTGAATTAGTAATGGAATAACGTAATGAAAGATAATAAATGAATGTGTGTGGCATTGCATGTATGAGATGCTGATGTGTGGTTGTGCTATTACCTTCATACTTATTCATTACTGTAGCTAACGGTTTCATACCGTGTTGTTGATGACCTGCAGGTTAGGATGACTGCAGAGTGAGCCAGATGTGGTGACCAGCCGAGGACTTCTATACATTAGGATTGCGTGGGATATGGGATGTCTTTTGTGGTTGTTGTTTATGGATGTTGTTTTGTACTCGGCTTGTATGTTATAAACCCTTTTGATGTATCTTATACAACTTTATGTATTTGGTTTTAATCTACCTGTGCCTTGTTGTAAGATCCAGTGAACTTGTTGTCAAGCTAGGGTCAGGGTCCATTGTGAGATCCTAGCCCAATGTGGCACTCCAAGTCCCGCGGATTTGGGGTGTTACACATAACATACATCCTTCACTACAATCGTCTTTAACCACCTGATTGATTTTTTGTATGTATTGGCATTTCCTTTGGTTTTGGATGTTGGATTGTTGTTTTGTATCCGATTACCTTGAGTCAAGGTATAAGCATCTCTTATTTTTTTTTCTATGAATTTACCAACAACTTATGACATATATCCTTCAATTGCTAATCATGTCTATGAGAATAAATTTATACATGGTTATTTTATAACCGTTTTAACAACTAGTTGTGATTTCTATCATCTAAACGAATCTATGCATAAGAGATACATGAATTTGCACAATTTGTTATTTAAATGTATTTTTTACTGCCTTGATTCAGCTAATTTGTACCAAGTCTCTATTATTATAGTGTATGTATTGTACTTTCCTTCTCAGGCTCCCAAGAGAAATCAAGGGCATGTTGGTAACCATCAATTAAAAATAGAAATGGTGATGAAAGGATGAAACAAAGTTACACACCAACTAGTTTACCAGAGTAAAAAGCAGAACATGTCTGTCAACACAAGAGCAATACAAAGAGCAAAAACCTTGCCTTTGACAAATCTCTCCCCTTTTAACCAAATCTTGCCTGAGATTTTGTTCTTTAATCCAATATTTTGCTACTATCAAGACTTAACCCAATATTTCTCTTCTTAATCTCTTATGAGTCTAATTATTGCATTTTTCTACTCTAAACACATTGAGTCAATTCTTTGGGTGTGTTAGTTAGTATCTATACTTTCTATCATACTAGTTGTGTCTACTTGCAATATTATTTCTACTTTGTGTCAATTGTGTGAAGATACTTCCAACAGGTTTACCTTGACTATCTTCCACCATAAGAACCTTTCTTATGAACCAAGTCAACTTTCTAAGTCATCCAAGGGGTTCTAGTTGAACCTAGTCACCGATTTGTAAAGAAACATTAATCCATCGAAGACAATTACATCAAATTAGCTCGAGATTTACAACAGAGTGTGAGTGTGAGAGAAAACAAGTAAGGCATCTTTAGTTTCACTAACTTCACGAGTTTGTTGTTACTTTGTGTGATTGTGTAGGATGTATATTTCTAAAAGCCATGAAGGGTCACAAGGGAGTGGATTAAACAGTATCGAGGCCAAGGACATGGCACAACAACTCATGGCTTCAATTACAAACCTTGCCGAGAGAATGAAGAAACTAGAATCTCATTCTAGTGGAAAATCTCGGCCTCCAGTAAGCAATCTCGCCCGAGATTTGGACCGAGAATTGCCTAAGTCGAGGTTTGATAATTACTTTCCTCAACGGAGATCAATGAATGAGGATGATGGACGTTCACGTGTTCCATATCAAGCTCCACTCCTAGAGTTACCTCTAAGAGTCCATCTTGAGCAAGGTGTTAGCATGAAATATTATGATATTTTAGGCACGTTTTCTAAACGTATTTGATTCATATTGATAGTCTTTGATTGAACTTTGTGCATATGTGAGCTAGTATTACCTATATTGTCGATATGGATGTCTACACTAGTTCTATGTTGATTATAGGTGATTTGGAGCTATTTCCGAACGGAATCGAGCAAAAAAAGAGTTGATTTGATATGTCCATAGATTGAAGACATTCTTTGGAAGCAAATTGAAGTTTAGCTTGAGGAATGCACGAGGCTAGGGAAGAATCACGTTCTTGCCCTAAACCACGCTCTAAAATACGGCCGTACTACAAACCACGTTCAGTTCCACGGCCGTGGAACCTTGCAAGAGAAGCGTGATGCATTCCAGTAACTATTACGGTCGTGGAATATATGGTACAAACCGTGACCTAATCCTCGCCCTAAATTACGGTCGTGGAAACTTCCACGACCGTGATCTTGGCGAATCTTTTCGCCACACTTTGAAGCCACGATCTTTTGAAGATTGGGCCGGGCCGATATTTTATCTTGCCCTATAAAAAGACGGACGAAGCAAGATTCCGTCATGACCGCTTACACCCGCCATCTTGGCTTAGGAAGGATTTTTGGCAATCCACGCTTCATCTCCGCTTAGAGAATTTCAACGCCGTTTGGCCTTCGCTTGGAAGCATTGATCATCTCATTGGAGATTGAAGTTCGCATCTGGGAATTGCCCTAATCTCGCACTTTTGGTGGAGATTGCTGTTGAGATCTTCGGATTGGCGGAAGATCGAAGCTTTTGGAAGATTTTGCAAGAAGATCTCTCTTCTTGTTTAGGTTTGATTTGGAAAACGGATTGACATCCCGTTTTCTCTTCTTTCCTAAGATTGTGATTGTTTACTTTATTGTGAATCTTTTGACAACACTCGTTCTTGATTGTGACTTTGAGATTGGTTTGAAGATTATTGAAAGTTCTTGAAAGTTTTCATCTTTTTATCTTTTAATTCTTGAATTGATATCAACATGACTGTTATTGGCTAAAAACCCTTAACAATTCTAAGGTGAAGGGTTGATAGTTGTGGCTTAGATGATGATAGATCGATCGCAAACAGATTAGACCCTGAGAGTTAGAGAAAATCGTCGACAAACCATAAATTACGGCCTGTTCTTGAGTCCACGACCGTGGAACACCAAGAACTAACCGTAATTTCTCCTAAATATACGAGCTTGCTTTTACTTCAATTCAAAGTTAAGGATTTACTTTAACTTAGTTTAGACTTGTCTTTTCTAGGTGGTAGTGAAGCCTCAACAACCTCTACCTCGATTGTGAGTGTCACAACCTCAATCGGTTAAGCTAGTCTTGATCTTTGAGTTATAAGTTTGGGTATTTGACATAAATTCTCATCTTTAGAATCTTTCTATATTGAGCCTCAACAACCTGTATAGAGAGTGCCTTGTAGGTGAGTTACATAAGGTTTTTGGAACTTCACCGTACGATTACCTTACATTAGTATACCTTTGCATATCTTAACTCTGTCTTTATATCATTAAGTATATCTTGAATCGATTGCCACAGCTGGATACTTGGATCTTTAGGATTGTTGTTTTCCCAATATTTGCAAAACTCTCATATTTACTCGCTTGATAATCTGCAATCGAATTTGTTCCCACCCAAATCCCTGTGTTCGATACTCTGGAATTCTTGCTTAGCTACGTCGATCCGTACACTGCGGGTTCGCTGCTTGATTCTAGTTTTATAAATTTAAAGCTTATTTGCACACACCTTTAGGGGCGAACAAGTTTTTGGCGCCGTTGCCGGGGATTTGGTTTCGGCCGAATTCGGTAGCCGGTTGTCAAGCTTGGGAGCTTGCTCTCGCTATTTGATATTACTTTGAGTGCATGCGCAGGTCTAGGAACACCGAAGATCTCTTACCTCTTGATCAAGAGCTAGAGAAAACCTTGAGGCAAAAGCGCAAGGAAAAGAAGATGGCCGAAGAACATGAACGTGATCTTCAAACGGAGTTGGCGGAGAAGGAGGCTCAACTCCAATGGAACGAGAACCTCCGCCGAGATGAAATGGATCGTCATCAATCTGAAGTTAGCAAACTGCAGGATGCGATGTTCCAAATGAGGATGGAGTTAAGCGACCTTAAGAATAAAGGAAGCAAGAAATCCTCAAGGAGGGGATCAAGAACTAGAAGAAGCCACTCGTCCGCTGATGATAGTGACTCTTCCATGCCACCGTTAGAGGAGATTGATCCCACGATCAATATGAATCCTTTCCATCCACAAGGAGCTGCTAATCGCCGCATTCCACCTAGGAATGTGAGGGTCGAACGTGTGGATAATGAGCCAAGAACTCTTGGCCAGCGGATGGATCCAACACAACAACCACGCCGCTTGGGCGTGAATTTTGATGTTGAAGATGTGCAAGGGTTTAGCTTTAACCCTCAAGTTATTACTCTTGTTCGCCAAAACCAATTTGGCGGTACAAACGCTGAATCTCCACACCAACACTTGCAAAACTTTGAGTGTATGATGGAGACGATGAGACCGAAGAATGCTACTACCAACAGCTATAAGCTCAAGCCTTTCTTCTTCTCTTTGAAGGGGAAAGCGTTGTCTTGGTACCAAGCTCTTCCTAGTGGGAAACTAGATACGTGGGAAGACCTTTCCGCGGAGTTCCTCACTAAATTCTTTCCGCCTTCCAAAACGGCGGAACTTAGAGGTAAGATTAATGCTTTTCCATGAGACCTAACGAAAGTTTGTTTCAATCTTAGGAAAGGTTTCAGGATTTGCTCTTGGATTGCCCTCATCATGGCATATCCAAGCTTGCCTTGCTAGAGATCTACTACAAGGGGCTGGATGCGGGAACGCAATTCAACCTCCAATCCCTCTCATGTGGAACGTTCATGGACATGAGAGAAGATGACGCTTGGGACTTCATCGAGAAGCAAGCAAGAGTCATAGAGAAGTATTCCCACCGGAAAGTGGAGGGAAATCGTGTGGAGCAAGGAGCTAAGCTCACACATGAAGCTCAAAATCAGATTTTCTCCCTCAACAATGAGATCAAAGAGTTGAAGGAGGCTATCAAGACCAACTTCCCAAAGCAACAAGGGAAAGATGTTGGTTATTTGGGCAACAACAATGGCGGCAACAACAATAACCGGAACAACAACCGGAATAATAACTGGAATGGAAACAACAACAACCGGAACAATGATTGGAACAACAATAGGGGTTCAAACAACAACAATTGGCGCTCAAATCAACAAAATTCCGGTAACTCTTACCCTTCCAACTCAAATTCACTAACTCCACCTTCCTCTTCCTCTACTCCTTTGAAAAGCCAGGGGCAATCATCTAATGGAGGAAACACTTCGGGGAAGGAGAAACCCGATCCCATATTGGAAACGATCTTGGGAAAGCTTCAAGGGTTGGAGAACCGCCTCATCAAAGTTGATGATCAAGTCTCTAAGGTTGACAAAGCTCAAAAAGTTTTGGAAAACCAAATGTTCAACCACGCGGAGGAAGTTCCTAGGAATCAAGGGAAACTTCCAGGAAAGACGGAGGACAACCCTAAGGGAAGGGTGATGGCGATTACAACTAGGAGCGGAGTGACTACCACCGATCCGCAGCCTACGTTCGTTAAAGTCCCCGTAGAAAAGGACAAGGAAAAGGGGAAGGAGAAGGAAGATGTCTATGTTCCTCCCCCAGCTTGCAAACCTCCCCTACCATTCCCTCAATCTAGAGCGCGAGCGTGCCTAGACAAACAATTCGGTAAGTTCATAGAACTCATGAGTAAGCTGCATATTAATATACCCTTCATTGATGCTATTGTAGGTATGCCGGCTTATGGTAAGTTCTTGAAGGAGCTCCTCTCCAACAAGAGGAAGCTAGAAGATTTTGGTGAGGTCAAGATGAGTTCGGATTCTTCGGATCTCATCAAGACCATGAAGGAGAAAATGCCCCCAAAGTTGAAGGATCCGGGGTCATTTTGCATTCCCATTGGAGTGGGAGATGTCACATATGACGCTTTATGTGACTTAGGAGCAAGTGTGAGCATCATACCACTTGCATTGTGTAGGAAGATCGGTTTAGGCGACCCTAAACCGGTGAAGATGACGTTATACATGGCGTATCGATCCATCACTCGCCCCGTCGGTATTGTAGAAGACGTCCCCGTCAAGCTAGGTAAATTCTTTGTCCCTATTGATTTTGTCGTGCTTGACATTCCTGCAGATAGTCCGGTCCCGATCATACTCGGAAGACCGTTTCTTGCAACTTCCGGCTGCATGGTCGATTGCAAGAATGGTAGACTCGCTTTTGATATTGGAGAAGAGAAAGTAGAATTCGTTCTTTCCACTCTAGTGAAGGAACCGATCTTCGACGAGGATATTTACGATGTCCAAGATGAAGAAGGTTTATCTAGGGAAGAGGTAAGTGCGATTCTCTTTAACGATCCTTTACAAAAAGTCATTACCATGAGTCTAACAGATGTAGGGGAAGAAGGAGAGTGCAAAGAGGAAATTGAAGCCTTATAAGCACAAGAAGAGATGCATGAAGTGGAGTTTGAGAAACTCCACGATGAGGCTGAGAATGTTAGAATCCACGGTCATACCCTGTATTCCACGACCGTGGATTTCACAACCAAAATCGACCTCCATTCCAGGGGATTACACGGCCGTGGAACATATGGAGAGCCCGTAATTCTGACCGTGGAAGAGGGTGATCGGCATACTTCTTCAACTTCTTTTGATTCTTCTCCAACTCACTCAACACCCTTAGAAACTTCTAAGGAAACGTCGGATGCTCCTCAAGGATCATTGGAAGCTCCGAAAGTGATGGAACTCAAACCGCTTCCTACTCATCTAAGGTACGCTTTTCTAGGATCTAATTCTACCTTTCCGGTTATCGTTAGTTCCGAACTGAGCATAGATGAACATGAGCAGCTCATGATTGTCCTTAGGAAACATAGAAAAGCCATAGGCTATACTATTGAGGATTTAGTAGGAATTAAACCCTCCTTATGCATGCATAAGATACTAATGGAGGAGGACTTTAGAACTTCAAGACAACCTCAAAGGCGGTTGAATCCGACCATGAAGGAGGTTGTCAAGAAGGAAATTCTTAAACTTCTTGATGCAGGTATCATCTATCCTATCTCCGATAGTAAGTGGGTGAGCCCGGTTCAAGTAGTTCCGAAGAAGGGAGGAATGACGGTCATCACCAACAAGAACAACGAACTCATTCCTACCCGAACCGTGACTGGATGGCGGATGTGCATAGACTACCGCAAGCTCAACAACGCAATGCGGAAGGATCACTTTCCATTGCCATTCATCGATCAAATGCTTGAAAGGTTAGCACAACATTCACATTTTTGCTACCTTGACGGTTATAGTGGTTTCTTTCAGATTCCGATACATCCGGATGATCAAGAGAAGACCACATTCACGTGCCCGTGGGGTACGTTCGCCTATAGGAGAATGCCATTCGGGCTTTGCAACGCCCCAGCCACCTTTCAACGGTGCATGATGGCCATCTTCTCCGAATACGTAGAGGAAATCATGGAAGTCTTCATGGACGACTTCTCCGTATACGGTTCCTCTTTTAACGATTGCCTTTCTAACCTTTCTCTTGTTTTGCAAAGATGTGAAGACACTAACCTAGTTCTTAATTGGGAGAAGTGTCAATTCATGGTTAAAGAAGGAATTGTATTAGGTCACTTAGTCTCTAGTAGAGGGATAGAGGTAGACAAGGCTAAGATAGAGACCATAGAGAAACTTCCTCCCCCAATTTCGGTGAAAGGGATAAGAAGTTTCCTAGGACATGCTGGATTTTATAGACGTTTCATTAAGGACTTTTCTAAGATATCAAAACCTCTCACTAATCTATTGATGAAGGATGCGGTTTTTGAGTTTTCGCAGGAATGTTTGGATGCGTTTAACACCATTCAGCAAGCTCTAATTTCAGCACCTATTATCCAACCTCCGGATTGGACTCTCCCCTTCGAGATTATGTGCGATGCTAGTGACGTAGCTATTGGAGCTGTTCTTGGACAACGAAAGGAAGGGCGAACCCATGCCATATACTATGCTAGAAAGACGCTAGACGAAGCGCAGCTCAACTACGCCACCACCGAGAAAAAATTTCTAGCCATTGTCTACGCTATTGACAAGTTTCGCTCTTATCTTATAGGTGCAAAGGTGATTGTCTACACGGATCATGCTGCGATCCGGTACCTCCTTGCGAAAAAAGACGCGAAGCCAAGGCTAATTAGATGGATTCTTCTCCTACAAGAATTCGATCTTGAGATCCGCGACAAGAAAGGTTCAGAAAATTCTGTTGCGGATCATTTGAGTCGTCTAACACATCTAAAGGACGACCATCTACCCATTGATGACTCCTTTCCGGATGAACACCTACACATCATAGAGGAGTGCATTAACGTGATCTCCAAAGGTAACGAACCATGGTTTGCTGATTTTGTTAACTATTTGGTTTGCCAGGAGATACCGCCCGGACTATCCTACGCACAAAGGAAGAAGTTCTTTAAGGACGTCCGGGAATACTATTGGAACGAGCCTCTCCTCTTTAAGAGAGGTCCGGATGGCATCATTCGGCGATGTGTGCCGGAAGATGAGATGCAAAGTGTCATCCGCCATTGTCATTCACTACCTTGTGGAGGACACGCTAGTTCGAACAAGACTAGCGCAAAGGTATTGCAATTTGGATTCTATTGGCCTACTTTATTTAGAGATGTGCAATCCTTTGTTTCTTGCTGCGATGCTTGTCAAAGAACAGGCAATATTTCTAGAAGGAACGAGATGCCCCTCAACAACATCCAAGAGGTGGAGATTTTCGACGTTTGGGGAGTCGATTTCATGGGACCATTCCCATCTTCTTGTGGAAACCAATACATACTATTGGCGGTAGATTACGTTTCTAGATGGGTGGAAGCAATCGCCTCTCCCACAAATGATGCCATGGTGGTGGTTAAGTTCTTCAACAAGACCATCTTTCCGCGATTTGGGACACCAAGGACGGTCATTAGTGATGGAGGTTCTCACTTCATAGCCCGTCGCTTTGAAGCTCTTCTAGCTAAGTATGGGGTTACTCACAAGATCGCTACCCCTTATCATCCACAAACTAGTGGACAAGTTGAGATCTCAAATAGGGAGATCAAAGGAATTCTAAGAAAGACGGTTTCAAGGACTAGGAAGGATTGGTCCTTGAAGCTAGATGATGCATTATGGGCGTACCGGACTGCGTACAAGACTCCCATAGGAACCACACCATACAATCTTGTGTATGGAAAGTCTTGTCACTTGCCGGTGGAGCTGGAGCACAAAGCGTTTTGGGCTATCAAGTGGCTGAATTTCGGCATGAAGGAAGCGGGAGAGAAGCGTCTCCTAGACATCAATAAGCTGGACGAACTCCGCTTGAACGCCTATGAAAAACGCCAAGATCTACAAGGAAAGAGCAAAGCGTTGGCATGATAAGCATATCATTCCAAAGGACTTCAAAGAAGGAGATCAAGTTCTCCTCTTCAATTCAAGACTTCGCCTCTTTCCAGGTAAGCTTAAATCCCGCTGGACCGGACCCTTTCTAATTAAGCGTATTTTCCCCCATGGTGCAGTTGAAGTATGGGGTGAAGCTAGCGGAAGTTTTAAGGTGAACGGCCAACGACTAAAGAAGTATACGCCGGAACTCCAAGCTGAGGAGTTTGCGCCTACCGCACTCGAATAAGTGCGAGATTGGTCTAGCTACGGACCTTAAACAAAGCGCTTCTTGGGAGGCAACCCAAGGTATTGCATTCTCGTTTTTGTTTTCGATTCATAGTTTAGCTTAGAATAAACGTTTTTGCTTTGTTTTTGCCTCGATTTCTTCCGGTATGTTCGTAATTTTTGGTTGTAGGATCAATGGAAAAGGAAAAGAGGAGGATGATGTTGAAGAGGAGTGACGAAATTTGGACTTTGAAGCTTTACAGAAGGTTCCACGGTCTAAATTACGGTCGTCATAGCTACAGTGGCCGTAATTCCCAAAAGCCTTTGAAAAATCACCAAAACCACGGTTCCGTACACTTCCACGGCCGTGGAACACCCCGACAGACCGTGATTTTCAAAATTTTGCCTGCAACTATATAAGCCACGTTCTTCACAAACTCATCCCAAAAATCCCTCTTTCCACGACCTAATTGCCGAAAATCCACGACCTCCTCAAAATCCTCGTTTCTAACGATTCTTCTTCCCAAACTGCAGCAAATTCAACCACAAACAAGATCCAAGCGACGAATCGAACGGAAATTCACCAACAAACGCGCATTTCGGATTTTTCAATCCGAAAAAGAGGTTTTCCTTTCCCTTCTTGATTCTCGCCAATTTGGTTCGTTTTTGCTATAGATTTTTAAGAAGAACTGATAAAGACTGGAAGGAATTAGACTAGGTCTGCTTGTTGTGGTGATTGCTTGTGAATTTGCTGAGATTCGTGAAATTCTGAGACGAACCACGGCCTCTGGGTAAACCACGGCCGTAATTCTTGAAGAACAGACCGTAATTTTTGTGCAGAATGGATTTTGTAAGGAGAGTGTCGGGAAGGATAAAAGAGAAGAAGGGTGAGCAGAATAAGAAAAGGAAAGGCAATCCCTCCACCTCCTCATCCTCTAGGGCACCACCACCCTCATCTCCTTCACTACCATCCTCACCTTCACCTCCATCCTCACCTCCTCACCCTAGAATCCCGACCATACATGAGAACCATCTTGCTGCTTTCGAGAAGATCACGAAGAGGCCAGTGATTGGCCCTAGATATTTGTTGTTGGAGGATCTACATTCTCTCAACATAGTTGATGATCTTACTTGGCTCTTGGATAGAGCCGGATTAGTTATCTTCTCGGCTATCCGAGAAGACGCCTATGAGGAGATCACCCGGGAGGTTGTGACGTCTTTCGAGCACAGCCACGTAGATAGGACCGTCTCTTTCCGTCTCATGGAAAGAGACTACCATTTGAGTATCGTTGAGTTTGGGACTATTTTTGGGTTTCATGAGACCTTCAATGGTCGATTTCCGAGTGGTGTTTACCCCAAGGATTTTTGGAAGGAAGTTGCAATGATTTACGCCGACGAGGACCGTTGGCAACCCGCTGATACCAAGGCCAGATTGATGTACCATCTAGCCTTGAAGATAGCTCACCGTGTTCTTTCGGAGTGTCTCTTTCCTAGGACGGAGACGCCCCAAAAGATCAAGACGGATGAGCTATTCTTGCTCTATTGCATGCTTTATGGACGCCGTGCAGATTGTGCTACTCTCTTGGCTGCTACGATGAGCAAGCTCAAGAACAAGTCGAAGGGAAACATCGGATATGGTGGGATAGTTACCCACATTGCTAGGAGTTTTGGTGTGGATTTTTCTGCTTGCACCCGCATACCGGCCGTTCCTTTAGGGCTACATGCATTCATGGTTAGGGGTCTCATTTTCCCCACACATGGAGGTCCGCCTTATGCGGGCATGCCTTGGGAGAGTAGGACAGGCAGGGGTATAGAGTGGTTGCCGGAGTACTCCATTATGGCGGGACGCCATAATTGGAAGGAGACGTTCGCTGCGATGCATGCGTACAGGATAGTAGCTCCCCCTTACGTCCCACCACCGGTTGTGGAGGAGGAGGATATGGGAGATCAGTTTGAGAGTGGAGGAGGAGCGGAGCAGGAGTTTGGCACGTTTCCGGACCAGCCGGAGGCGGCCCCAGATGTACCTAGACGCTCTCCACGTCCAGCTAGAGCCTCAGGCTCGTCATCTCGCCGCGCTAGCGTGAGTGAGAGGCCCACGTGGATGACCACACCTCCCACATGGTATGGCGTCCCCCCTCCTTGGTCCACGGAGCAGCCAGCAGCACCACCACCAGCACCAGCACCATCCGACGCCCCAGCATGGTACAGTCAGGCCCCGGGATGGTACGAGCAGATGCCGGATTGGGCTACCGGACTTTCAGAGAGAGTTGGAGCGTTAGAGATCCGGGCCGACGCTAGAGACGGACGCCTCGACGACCTTGACCACATGATGAGGGACGTCTACCGCCAGCAGTTTGGGCGGCCCTACGACTCCAGCTTCTCCCCATTCCCGCCTCCGCCGGCGCCGCAGTGATTTGATGCATGACCGTTCGTTTTAGACATTCCCGCCACCACTTTGTGAGTTTCTTTTTCTTTTCTTTCTTTTCTTTCTTTCTTCTGAACATTAGGGACAATGTTCGTCCTAAGTATGGGGTGGGATGTACTAAAAAGTTTGTAATAACTCTACTTACTATGTTCGCTTTCATTTGAGACTATCGTTGCATGTTCATTATGTGTTGCACGTTTCCTTATTGCATTGCATGAAAAATAACTTGAAAAACCCATAAAAATTGAAAAATTTTGAAAATTTTGAGCTTCTAATGAATTGAGATGATTTCCATGATAATCACTACTTGTGAATTGAGTTTGATGACAATTGCATGCTTAAAAGGATTGTGAATTGAAAAGAATTTGAATGAATGAATTTTACCTCTTTTGCAAGTTTTATAATGTGAAAATGTTACCTAAATCATGCTAGGAAATTGAAGTTGAAATCACGTTATAAGTTCCTATACTTCTTGTTGAAATGATTAAGGCAATTCAATACTTTCTTTCTTCTTTCTTTGATCATCTAGCTCCTCATTGAAATATTAGCCTCCTTTACCTATCCGGGAATTTGGAGAAGTGAATGAGAAAAAGGCATGTTTGATGTGGGAGGGCCATGAGAGCAATTATTTGCAATCAAATGAATAGAAAAAAATTATAGGTTTGGGGAAGTCAATCATGACGATGAGTAACTCGGCACCATTCACATAGCCGGGTGTTTGTGTCTTGCCAAAGTCGAATTGAGCGATATTCCTAGCGGATTATGGTATGTGCGCTAAGGGTTTGAGGCATCTCTTGAAAAATTGAGAAACGCCAATCTCCTAGGCTTCGGTTTTTGTGCACCTCTGTCCATAACTCCAAAAGTAAAGTCGAAAAATAAAGAGAAGAGAGCGAAGCTCTAAGTGAAGTATTGCGGGAACCGCATAAGAAGAAGAAGAAGGTAGTTGTCCACTTTCCTGGATTTATGCACCACTTTCCCTTAAAGTTTTTCCCTTCCCTTCCGTATTCTAGACCTTTTCTTTGAAAGTCCTTAAGATCAAAAGAATGTTATATGACTTGGTGATCCAAATTGAAGTTTCTTGTGATTGATTTTGATAATGTTTGAAGGTTATAATGCTTGTTTAGAAGTTAAATTGGTTCATGAATTCTCTTTGCTTTTTACTCTTTGATTGAGTGTGTGAAAGTTTGATAAACGATTGAAGCAAGGTTTGAGAATGATCTATTCTTTAGAAGTCACATTCACCCAAAAGAAGGTACACATATTTCATCCTAACTCTTGTTTAAAGCTTTTTGAAAGACCTTGCTTAGGGACAAGCAAGTGTTAAGTATGGGGTTATTTGTTAGCATGAAATATTGTGATATTTTAGGCACGTTTTCTAAACGTATTTGATTCATATTGATAGTCTTTGATTGAACTTTGTGCATATGTGAGCTAGTATTACCTATATTGTCGATATGGATGTCTACACTAGTTCTATGTTGATTATAGGTGATTTGGAGCTATTTCCGAACGGAATCGAGCAAAAGAAGAGTTGATCTGATATGTCCATAGATTGAGGACATTCTTTGGAAGCAAATTGAAGTTTAGCTTGAGGAATGCACGAGGCTAGGGAAGAATCACGTTCTTGCCCTAAACCACGCTCTAAAATACGGCCGTACTACAAACCACGTTCAGTTCCACGGCCGTGGAACCTTGCAAGAGAAGCGTGATGCATTCCAGTAACTATTACGGTCGTGGAATATATGGTACAAACCGTGACCTAATCCACGCCCTAAATTACGGTCGTGGAAACTTCCACGACCGTGATCTTGGCGAATCTTTTCGCCACACTTTGAAGCCACGATCTTTTGAAGATTGGGCCGGGCCGATATTTTATCTTGCCCTATAAAAAGACGGACGAAGCAAGATTCCGTCATGACCGCTTACACCCGCCATCTTGGCTTAGGAAGGATTTTTGGCAATCCACGCTTCATCTCCGCTTAGAGAATTTAAACGCCGTTTGGCCTTCGCTTGGAAGCATTGATCATCTCATTGGAGATTGAAGTTTGCATCTGGGAATTGCCCTAATCTCGCACTTTTGGTGGAGATTGCTGTTGAGATCTTCGGATTGGCGGAAGATCGAAGCTTTTGGAAGATTTTGCAAGAAGATCTCTCTTCTTGTTTAGGTTTGATTTGGAAAACGGATTGACATCCCGTTTTCTCTTCTTTCCTAAGATTGTGATTGTTTACTTTATTGTGAATCTTTTGACAACACTCGTTCTTGATTGTGACTTTGAGATTGGTTTGAAGATTATTGAAAGTTCTTGAAAGTTTTCATCTTTTTATCTTTTAATTCTTGAATTGATATCAACATGACTGTTATTGGCTAAAAGCCCTTAACAATTCTAAGGTGAAGGGTTGATAGTTGTGGCTTAGATGATGATAGATCGATCGCAAACAGATTAGACCCTGAGAATTAGAGAAAATCGTCGACAAACCATAAATTACGGCATGTTCTTGAGTCCACGACCGTGAAACACCAAGAACTAACCGTAATTTCTCCTAAATCTACGAGCTTGCTTTTACTTCAATTCAAAGTTAAGGATTTGCTTTAACTTAGTTTAGACTTGTCTTTTCTAGGTGGTAGTGAAGCCTCAACAACCTCTACCTCGATTGTGAGTGTCACAACCTCAATCGGTTAAGCTAGTCTTGATCTTTGAGTTATAAGTTTGGGTATTTGACATAAATTCTCATCTTTAGAATCTTTCTATATTGAGCCTCAACAACCTGTATAGAGAGTGCCTTGTAGGTGAGTTACATAAGGTTTTTGGAACTTCACCGTACGATTACCTTACATTAGTATACCTTTGCATATCTTAACTCTGTCTTTATATCATTAAGTATATCTTGAATCAATTGCCACAGCTGGATACTTGGATCTTTAGGATTGTTGTTTTCCCAATATTTGCAAAACTCTCATATTTACTCGCTTGATAATCTGCAATCGAATTTGTTCCCACCCAAATCCCTGTGTTCGATACTCTGGAATTCTTGCTTAGCTACGTCGATCCGTACACTGCGGGTTCGTTGCTTGATTCTAGTTTTATAAATTTAAAGCTTATTTGCACACACCTTTAGGGGCGAACACAAGGTATGAGAAATTTGAATTCCCGTTATAATATGCCTAACATTCCGGAGTTTGTTGATTTTTAGGAATTCGGATATGAGAATGAGGAAGGCCTTTGGAGAGATTATCATAAACGTGATCTACATTCCCAGAAAATCCAAGAGCAATCTAGATCTCATCACAAGCATGATGGATCGGGAACAAGGACGATTAAGATTCTAATTCCAGAATCTCGGCCCCTGAGTCTCAACCCTCCTCATCCGAGATTTCAGCTGAGATCAGTGATGGAGGAAGTGCGTAACTAGTTGAACGCATTGGAATCCCAACTTCTCCAACGCCGGAAAGAGAAACCATCAATGGAGGTCATCCAAACTATAAAGGCCATTGATTCTAAACCTTCTAACTCTAAGCTTATTGAGTCAATTGTACAAGAATCTAAGTTAGTAGATATGATTGATTGTGATAAGCATGAAATAGATGGTAATGAATTGTGTGCACATAAATCTGTTTTGAATAATACTATTACTTGCAATAAGCATGGTCATGATATGAACGATCTTGAGATAAATGTGCATAAATATGAGTTTAGATGTGTTAAGTCGCTTGATGATCATTTAGATTTACAAAGATCGGAATCTACTCTTGTGTCACATGATAGGATTATTATGGAAACCCACAAGCATCATTCTAATTTAGTAAATAAAATTGATGATGATGAGCATGACTATGATGCAAGTGACTTGTATGCACAAAAATTTGAGTTAGATGATGTTATTGAGTGTGATATGCATAAGCATAACATGATTGATCTTGATTGTAATATGCATGAGCATGTTATGAATGATCTTAACACAGATAAATCTGAATTAGAGTGTGTTAGTTCTCTTGATGATGATACTATCTTTTCGACGTTGCATTCATCCTTAGATTGTTCTTTAGATTGGATTCAAGAATCGATACCTAGGAAAATGCCTTTTGTTGTGCCTTTAGTAGAGAACATAGAGTAGACCAAAACCCCTAGGATCAAGCTGGAAGAGAATTGTGTGGTGCAAACTCAAGTTGTGACTTTGTTAGGTCCTTATAGGAGATGCATTAAGGATGAGAATGTAGTACTACCATATATGGAGTTTGCTAGTACTAGGATTTTCAGTTCATGTTTATCCTGAAATTATTATGAGTTTGTTGATATTTTGTTTCCCTTAACCTTTGTTAACATTGCACCGTTGTCCATAAGGAAGCGAGTTTGTTTACTTGTAGGATTGCAAGTTGGAAGCGTCAAGGAGAAGGGAAAATACCAAGTCTATGTCCTAGAGATGCCGGAGGATTATGGTGAAGGGAGTACCACCATGATTAGAACAGTACATCGGCATAGGAAAGCAAAGTTTCACTCCAGGAAAGAAATCTCGGCCAAATACAATAAATATCGCCCGAGATTTGTCCTTAATCCCGAGATTTGCCAATGTCGAAGATTATTTTGATTCCAATATGCAAAACCTCGCCCCAACCCTTCAAAGTTTCTTTTCTGGATCTTAAGGAAGAGTTATATAAGGAGCCTCAACCTATTACCGTTGTTTTTAGATGTCTGGATCAAGAGTTCAACATGTTAAAGGGATGTAACTTACTTAGTCTTTTGGGTGAGAATTTGAGAGTAGCATGTCTAAACTTTCTTAAGTGTGATCATAACTTCAGGTTCTTATTTAGGAGGTCTAGATATTCCTAGTGATAGTACATGGATCATTGAGCTTCCTAGGAATTTTATGTTAGTCACCATCTTGGATTATATTGTGCTAAGGATTGAGCGTTTTAAATGTAGATGCATTGCACATCCTGATTAGGGTAATTTTCTTAAGCATTGTGTTTTTGAGGATTCTAGGAATAAGTCTAGCTTATTTGAAGATTTATATATTAATATTGATTGTGTGAACATACCTAGTTGTTACTTACATTGTAGCCTTAAGAAGAAGACCTCTATGGTTGAGAAGGGTCACTTGGAGAGGTACATGTATTATGATAGGTTGTCCACATATGATTATGAACCATATTTTTTCTTGAGGATATAGTTAGAAGTTTCATGACATATTTGGAAAATACTATGACTATATCTAGGTGTATATTGCATCTTATGAGTATATTTAGATGTATTTTTCACGACTTATGTTGGTCCTTGGAATTTATAGACTTTTCTTTGGGAGACATTCGTATGAGCTTATTTAAGGAGTCAGCTAGACCTAAGAAGGGGAGAAATTACATCTTTGAGGTTGTAGTGTTATCACCTATTAGCTTTGCTTGCTCTAGGAGTTGTGATCCTTATCTCGCTTTAAACTACCATGATTTTGTAATCAGTTATTTTCCATAACTTTCTTTGATCTTATACCGTTACCTTTAGTGGAGCGAGTAAATTGGATTGTAGGAAAACAGGATGACATTGTCACGGAGATACATGAGGAATCATGCAAGAAGATAGAGGAAAACAAAGACTAATTGCGGATAAGGCTTATCAAGTTCGCAAGGATATACCATTTGAACTAGGAGATCCAGTTTGGTTGCACCTAGAAGAAGGAAAGCTCCAGGGATATATCTAGTTTTTTTTTATCATCAAAGACGAGATATAGACCTACAATGAAAATCTTGGCCCCATGTAGGAAATCTCGCCCGAGATTTGCAGATCGAGACCGAGATTCACAACTGTTGCGAAGGATGGTGGAATTTTTCAAGCCAAAGTGTTACAAAGTTCAAGAGACCTTCCAAGAGAGTCAAGGAACTCAAAGTTTTCACCACTAGGATATTGAGTCCGTTTACATCTAGCAATGTACATATTGATGTGCATATCAAGAAAGAAGGAATAAGGAAAGAGAAGTTGATATCTTTATCCCATAGAGGTTATCCAGTCTAGAAGCTACCATACTTGAGTCATTGTGTAACTAGTGATGAGCAAGGCTATGATTCGAGCATTTTCAAGAAGGGGAGTATAATGTGGGACCATCCTTGATATCTCCTACTAAACATGGAACCATCACTAGGTCAAGAGCTAGAGTCACTCAAGGAGAGGTTGCTAGCAAGATGCAAATATGGGAGGATCCTGTAGAATGAAGAATTGTATGATAGGAACAAATCTTTGCCATCCTGAAAATCGTGCCCGAGATTTTGCATATCGAGACCGAGATCTACTCTATTGCGTGTTATCGAGTAGAATCTCCACCTGAGGATTATTATCTGCTAGTTATCTTTTATTAATTTAATACCTTTAATCTCTCAAATATCTAAAGGTATTTGTTGATTTTTGATCTTATGTTTTAGGATTATTTTAGTATTTTATCTTTTACAAGAATATCTCCTATAATAGCCTTAGAGGACGAGATTTATAGGTAGATTTGATTTGATTTTATTTCCAGAATATTGTGAGATACTCGTTACTTCACTTACAAAGTTTGTGTTTTATTCATTTCATTCAATCAAAAGAGAGGGCCTTTGATTGAATCGTTGTGAGTCTTTGCTAGGTTGTTCTTGTGCCTGTTCATCTTATTGAAGACTAGTGCTTCTAGTCAATTTTGGTCCGTCCTTGTGCTTGTCTTATTTAGAAGGCTTGTGTAAGGTTAAAAAAGGGAGGATTAAGGTAAGCTCTTTGTTAAGGGGTTTTGATCCAATTGGTTAAGGTTCTTTGTAAGAATACCTTGGTTCGTAACTTCCTATATTTTCATCAATTTCATATCATATTATGATCTTCTTATCTATCCATTATCATTCCATCAAACTCACGTTCTTTTGTTTGAGTTTTCATAAATCTCGGCCCATAACTTGAATCGCCCGAGATTCGTTCTTTAACACCGTTCGTGGATTTTCAATCTAGACCGGGAATCGCGACATCAACCCCGCATCAGATAGTTGAACATATAATTTTGACCATTTTCATCATCCATTTCAAGTGTGATTATGACGATTGGTTTGCTTATTTGATTAAGCGTTTTGATTACACTAGTATAACTAGAGTAGCTTGGATTGATGAGATTTCCTCTCTAAATTCTGTTTCTAAGCACTCTTAAAACAGATTGGTTTGTAAATTGGAGTTTCTACTCCCTCTTTACTCTAAGGAATCAAATTTTAAAAATATGTTGGTGGTATATTTGTGTGCTCATTATGGCTGCTTATGCAACTACTATAATGATCAACTCTTAGAACAACAAAACTAGAGTAATATGTGCTTAAATTTACACAAAAGTGAATTATTTCATTTATATTATAATTCACGATCTCCTCTTTTGGTGTGCGTGTGTTTGGCTTTGAATTACAAGTAAATGATGAACAGGGTGATCCCCAAAAACACAAATAACTCGCGGATGTGCAACAATTAAAATAGGAGAAAGCTTGGTCATCCTAACCTTTCTGCAACTAGAGAATAAATCTCGAAGGTCTTACACACTGACCTTATACGGGAAACTCTTTAACCCTTTCACAGCAATCATTTATTCAGTGAGTTTGAATTATGCACACAATGTACTTATTTTAAAACAATATGTATCTTGATGAACAATCCAGTTGTATAATCAACAATATGAATGTGCATGTTGATCGAACCGAATACAAAATAACAAAAAGTGAGACACGAAGTACTCCCATAAGAAGGAAGAATGTGAGAAAGAAATGGAATAAAGCTAATTAATTATAATTTAAAAAAATGGTGGTAATCATTATCATCCACAAACTAGTGGACAAGTTGAGATCTCAAATAGGGAGATCAAAGGAATTCTAAGAAAGACGGTTTCAAGGACTAGGAAGGATTGGTCCTTGAAGCTAGATGATGCATTATGGGCGTACCGGACTGTGTACAAGACTCCCATAGGAACCACACCATACAATCTTGTGTATGGAAAGTCTTGTCACTTGCCGGTGGAGCTGGAGCACAAAGCGTTTTGGGCTATCAAGTGGCTGAATTTCGGCATGAAGGAAGCGGGAGAGAAGCGTCTCCTAGACATCAATAAGCTGGACGAACTCCGCTTGAACGCCTATGAAAAACGCCAAGATCTACAAGGAAAGAGCAAAGCGTTGGCATGATAAGCATATCATTCCAAAGGACTTCAAAGAAGGAGATCAAGTTCTCCTCTTCAATTCAAGACTTCGCCTCTTTCCAGGTAAGCTTAAATCCCGCTGGACCGGACCCTTTCTAATTAAGCGTATTTTCCCCCATGGTGCAGTTGAAGTATGGGGTGAAGCTAGCGGAAGTTTTAAGGTGAACGGCCAACGACTAAAGAAGTATACGCCGGAACTCCAAGCTGAGGAGTTTGCGCCTACCGCACTCGAATAAGTGCGAGATTGGTCTAGCTACGGACCTTAAACAAAGCGCTTCTTGGGAGGCAACCCAAGGTATTGCATTCTCGTTTTTGTTTTCGATTCATAGTTTAGCTTAGAATAAACGTTTTTGCTTTGTTTTTGCCTCGATTTCTTCCGGTATGTTCGTAATTTTTGGTTGTAGGATCAATGGAAAAGGAAAAGAGGAGGATGATGTTGAAGAGGAGTGACGAAATTTGGACTTTGAAGCTTTACAGAAGGTTCCACGGTCTAAATTACGGTCGTCATAGCTACAGTGGCCGTAATTCCCAAAAGCCTTTGAAAAATCACCAAAACCACGGTTCCGTACACTTCCACGGCCGTGGAACACCCCGACAGACCGTGATTTTCAAAATTTTGCCTGCAACTATATAAGCCACGTTCTTCACAAACTCATCCCAAAAATCCCTCTTTCCACGACCTAATTGCCGAAAATCCACGACCTCCTCAAAATCCTCGTTTCTAACGATTCTTCTTCCCAAACTGCAGCAAATTCAACCACAAACAAGATCCAAGCGACGAATCGAACGGAAATTCACCAACAAACGCGCATTTCGGATTTTTCAATCCGAAAAAGAGGTTTTCCTTTCCCTTCTTGATTCTCGCCAATTTGGTTCGTTTTTGCTATAGATTTTTAAGAAGAACTGATAAAGACTGGAAGGAATTAGACTAGGTCTGCTTGTTGTGGTGATTGCTTGTGAATTTGCTGAGATTCGTGAAATTCTGAGACGAACCACGGCCTCTGGGTAAACCACGGCCGTAATTCTTGAAGAACAGACCGTAATTTTTGTGCAGAATGGATTTTGTAAGGAGAGTGTCGGGAAGGATAAAAGAGAAGAAGGGTGAGCAGAATAAGAAAAGGAAAGGCAATCCCTTCACCTCCTCATCCTCTAGGGCACCACCACCCTCATCTCCTTCACTACCATCCTCACCTTCACCTCCATCCTCACCTCCTCACCCTAGAATCCCGACCATACATGAGAACCATCTTGCTGCTTTCGAGAAGATCACGAAGAGGCCAGTGATTGGCCCTAGATATTTGTTGTTGGAGGATCTACATTCTCTCAACATAGTTGATGATCTTACTTGGCTCTTGGATAGAGCCGGATTAGTTATCTTCTCGGCTATCCGAGAAGACGCCTATGAGGAGATCACCCGGGAGGTTGTGACGTCTTTCGAGCACAGCCACGTAGATAGGACCGTCTCTTTCCGTCTCATGGAAAGAGACTACCATTTGAGTATCGTTGAGTTTGGGACTATTTTTGGGTTTCATGAGACCTTCAATGGTCGATTTCCGAGTGGTGTTTACCCCAAGGATTTTTGGAAGGAAGTTGCAATGATTTACGCCGACGAGGACCGTTGGCAACCCGCTGATACCAAGGCCAGATTGATGTACCATCTAGCCTTGAAGATAGCTCACCGTGTTCTTTCGGAGTGTCTCTTTCCTAGGACGGAGACGCCCCAAAAGATCAAGACGGATGAGCTATTCTTGCTCTATTGCATGCTTTATGGACGCCGTGCAGATTGTGCTACTCTCTTGGCTGCTACGATGAGCAAGCTCAAGAACAAGTCGAAGGGAAACATCGGATATGGTGGGATAGTTACCCACATTGCTAGGAGTTTTGGTGTGGATTTTTCTGCTTGCACCCGCATACCGGCCGTTCCTTTAGGGCTACATGCATTCATGGTTAGGGGTCTCATTTTCCCCACACATGGAGGTCCGCCTTATGCGGGCATGCCTTGGGAGAGTAGGACAGGCAGGGGTATAGAGTGGTTGCCGGAGTACTCCATTATGGCGGGACGCCATAATTGGAAGGAGACGTTCGCTGCGATGCATGCGTACAGGATAGTAGCTCCCCCTTACGTCCCACCACCGGTTGTGGAGGAGGAGGATATGGGAGATCAGTTTGAGAGTGGAGGAGGAGCGGAGCAGGAGTTTGGCACGTTTCCGGACCAGCCGGAGGCGGCCCCAGATGTACCTAGACGCTCTCCACGTCCAGCTAGAGCCTCAGGCTCGTCATCTCGCCGCGCTAGCGTGAGTGAGAGGCCCACGTGGATGACCACACCTCCCACATGGTATGGCGTCCCCCCTCCTTGGTCCACGGAGCAGCCAGCAGCACCACCACCAGCACCAGCACCATCCGACGCCCCAGCATGGTACAGTCAGGCCCCGGGATGGTACGAGCAGATGCCGGATTGGGCTACCGGACTTTCAGAGAGAGTTGGAGCGTTAGAGATCCGGGCCGACGCTAGAGACGGACGCCTCGACGACCTTGACCACATGATGAGGGACGTCTACCGCCAGCAGTTTGGGCGGCCCTACGACTCCAGCTTCTCCCCATTCCCGCCTCCGCCGGCGCCGCAGTGATTTGATGCATGACCGTTCGTTTTAGACATTCCCGCCACCACTTTGTGAGTTTCTTTTTCTTTTCTTTCTTTTCTTTCTTTCTTCTGAACATTAGGGACAATGTTCGTCCTAAGTATGGGGTGGGATGTACTAAAAAGTTTGTAATAACTCTACTTACTATGTTCGCTTTCATTTGAGACTATCGTTGCATGTTCATTATGTGTTGCACGTTTCCTTATTGCATTGCATGAAAAATAACTTGAAAAACCCATAAAAATTGAAAAATTTTGAAAATTTTGAGCTTCTAATGAATTGAGATGATTTCCATGATAATCACTACTTGTGAATTGAGTTTGATGACAATTGCATGCTTAAAAGGATTGTGAATTGAAAAGAATTTGAATGAATGAATTTTACCTCTTTTGCAAGTTTTATAATGTGAAAATGTTACCTAAATCATGCTAGGAAATTGAAGTTGAAATCACGTTATAAGTTCCTATACTTCTTGTTGAAATGATTAAGGCAATTCAATACTTTCTTTCTTCTTTCTTTGATCATCTAGCTCCTCATTGAAATATTAGCCTCCTTTACCTATCCGGGAATTTGGAGAAGTGAATGAGAAAAAGGCATGTTTGATGTGGGAGGGCCATGAGAGCAATTATTTGCAATCAAATGAATAGAAAAAAATTATAGGTTTGGGGAAGTCAATCATGACGATGAGTAACTCGGCACCATTCACATAGCCGGGTGTTTGTGTCTTGCCAAAGTCGAATTGAGCGATATTCCTAGCGGATTATGGTATGTGCGCTAAGGGTTTGAGGCATCTCTTGAAAAATTGAGAAACGCCAATCTCCTAGGCTTCGGTTTTTGTGCACCTCTGTCCATAACTCCAAAAGTAAAGTCGAAAAATAAAGAGAAGAGAGCGAAGCTCTAAGTGAAGTATTGCGGGAACCGCATAAGAAGAAGAAGAAGGTAGTTGTCCACTTTCCTGGATTTATGCACCACTTTCCCTTAAAGTTTTTCCCTTCCCTTCCGTATTCTAGACCTTTTCTTTGAAAGTCCTTAAGATCAAAAGAATGTTATATGACTTGGTGATCCAAATTGAAGTTTCTTGTGATTGATTTTGATAATGTTTGAAGGTTATAATGCTTGTTTAGAAGTTAAATTGGTTCATGAATTCTCTTTGCTTTTTACTCTTTGATTGAGTGTGTGAAAGTTTGATAAACGATTGAAGCAAGGTTTGAGAATGATCTATTCTTTAGAAGTCACATTCACCCAAAAGAAGGTACACATATTTCATCCTAACTCTTGTTTAAAGCTTTTTGAAAGACCTTGCTTAGGGACAAGCAAGTGTTAAGTATGGGGTTATTTGTTAGCATGAAATATTGTGATATTTTAGGCACGTTTTCTAAACGTATTTGATTCATATTGATAGTCTTTGATTGAACTTTGTGCATATGTGAGCTAGTATTACCTATATTGTCGATATGGATGTCTACACTAGTTCTATGTTGATTATAGGTGATTTGGAGCTATTTCCGAACGGAATCGAGCAAAAGAAGAGTTGATCTGATATGTCCATAGATTGAGGACATTCTTTGGAAGCAAATTGAAGTTTAGCTTGAGGAATGCACGAGGCTAGGGAAGAATCACGTTCTTGCCCTAAACCACGCTCTAAAATACGGCCGTACTACAAACCACGTTCAGTTCCACGGCCGTGGAACCTTGCAAGAGAAGCGTGATGCATTCCAGTAACTATTACGGTCGTGGAATATATGGTACAAACCGTGACCTAATCCACGCCCTAAATTACGGTCGTGGAAACTTCCACGACCGTGATCTTGGCGAATCTTTTCGCCACACTTTGAAGCCACGATCTTTTGAAGATTGGGCCGGGCCGATATTTTATCTTGCCCTATAAAAAGACGGACGAAGCAAGATTCCGTCATGACCGCTTACACCCGCCATCTTGGCTTAGGAAGGATTTTTGGCAATCCACGCTTCATCTCCGCTTAGAGAATTTAAACGCCGTTTGGCCTTCGCTTGGAAGCATTGATCATCTCATTGGAGATTGAAGTTTGCATCTGGGAATTGCCCTAATCTCGCACTTTTGGTGGAGATTGCTGTTGAGATCTTCGGATTGGCGGAAGATCGAAGCTTTTGGAAGATTTTGCAAGAAGATCTCTCTTCTTGTTTAGGTTTGATTTGGAAAACGGATTGACATCCCGTTTTCTCTTCTTTCCTAAGATTGTGATTGTTTACTTTATTGTGAATCTTTTGACAACACTCGTTCTTGATTGTGACTTTGAGATTGGTTTGAAGATTATTGAAAGTTCTTGAAAGTTTTCATCTTTTTATCTTTTAATTCTTGAATTGATATCAACATGACTGTTATTGGCTAAAAGCCCTTAACAATTCTAAGGTGAAGGGTTGATAGTTGTGGCTTAGATGATGATAGATCGATCGCAAACAGATTAGACCCTGAGAATTAGAGAAAATCGTCGACAAACCATAAATTACGGCATGTTCTTGAGTCCACGACCGTGAAACACCAAGAACTAACCGTAATTTCTCCTAAATCTACGAGCTTGCTTTTACTTCAATTCAAAGTTAAGGATTTGCTTTAACTTAGTTTAGACTTGTCTTTTCTAGGTGGTAGTGAAGCCTCAACAACCTCTACCTCGATTGTGAGTGTCACAACCTCAATCGGTTAAGCTAGTCTTGATCTTTGAGTTATAAGTTTGGGTATTTGACATAAATTCTCATCTTTAGAATCTTTCTATATTGAGCCTCAACAACCTGTATAGAGAGTGCCTTGTAGGTGAGTTACATAAGGTTTTTGGAACTTCACCGTACGATTACCTTACATTAGTATACCTTTGCATATCTTAACTTTGTCTTTATATCATTAAGTATATCTTGAATCAATTGCCACAGCTGGATACTTGGATCTTTAGGATTGTTGTTTTCCCAATATTTGCAAAACTCTCATATTTACTCGCTTGATAATCTGCAATCGAATTTGTTCCCACCCAAATCCCTGTGTTCGATACTCTGGAATTCTTGCTTAGCTACGTCGATCCGTACACTGCGGGTTCGTTGCTTGATTCTAGTTTTATAAATTTAAAGCTTATTTGCACACACCTTTAGGGGCGAACACAAGGTATGAGAAATTTGAATTCCCGTTATAATATGCCTAACATTCCGGAGTTTGTTGATTTTTAGGAATTCGGATATGAGAATGAGGAAGGCCTTTGGAGAGATTATCATAAACGTGATCTATATTCCCAGAAAATCCAAGAGCAATCTAGATCTCATCACAAGCATGATGGATCGGGAACAAGGACGATTAAGATTCTAATTCCAGAATCTCGGCCCCTGAGTCTCAACCCTCCTCATCCGAGATTTCAGCTGAGATCAGTGATGGAGGAAGTGCGTAACTAGTTGAACGCATTGGAATCCCAACTTCTCCAACGCCGGAAAGAGAAACCATCAATGGAGGTCATCCAAACTATAAAGGCCATTGATTCTAAACCTTCTAACTCTAAGCTTATTGAGTCAATTGTACAAGAATCTAAGTTAGTAGATATGATTGATTGTGATAAGCATGAAATAGATGGTAATGAATTGTGTGCACATAAATCTGTTTTGAATAATACTATTACTTGCAATAAGCATGGTCATGATATGAACGATCTTGAGATAAATGTGCATAAATATGAGTTTAGATGTGTTAAGTCGCTTGATGATCATTTAGATTTACAAAGATCGGAATCTACTCTTGTGTCACATGATAGGATTATTATGGAAACCCACAAGCATCATTCTAATTTAGTAAATAAAATTGATGATGATGAGCATGACTATGATGCAAGTGACTTGTATGCACAAAAATTTGAGTTAGATGATGTTATTGAGTGTGATATGCATAAGCATAACATGATTGATCTTGATTGTAATATGCATGAGCATGTTATGAATGATCTTAACACAGATAAATCTGAATTAGAGTGTGTTAGTTCTCTTGATGATGATACTATCTTTTCGACGTTGCATTCATCCTTAGATTGTTCTTTAGATTGGATTCAAGAATCGATACCTAGGAAAATGCCTTTTGTTGTGCCTTTAGTAGAGAACATAGAGTAGACCAAAACCCCTAGGATCAAGCTGGAAGAGAATTGTGTGGTGCAAACTCAAGTTGTGACTTTGTTAGGTCCTTATAGGAGATGCATTAAGGATGAGAATGTAGTACTACCATATATGGAGTTTGCTTGTACTAGGATTTTCAGTTCATGTTTATCCTGAAATTATTATGAGTTTGTTGATATTTTGTTTCCCTTAACCTTTGTTAACATTGCACCGTTGTCCATAAGGAAGCGAGTTTGTTTACTTGTAGGATTGCAAGTTGGAAGCGTCAAGGAGAAGGGAAAACACCAAGTCTATGTCCTAGAGATGCCGGAGGATTATGGTGAAGGGAGTACCACCATGATTAGAACAGTACATCGGCATAGGAAAGCAAAGTTTCACTCCAGGAAAGAAATCTCGGCCAAATACAATAAATATCGCCCGAGATTTGTCCTTAATCCCGAGATTTGCCAATGTCGAAGATTATTTTGATTCCAATATGCAAAACCTCGCCCCAACCCTTCAAAGTTTCTTTTCTGGATCTTAAGGAAGAGTTATATAAGGAGCCTCAACCTATTACCGTTGTTTTTAGATGTCTGGATCAAGAGTTCAACATGTTAAAGAGATGTAACTTACTTAGTCTTTTGGGTGAGAATTTGAGAGTAGCATGTCTAAACTTTCTTAAGTGTGATCATAACTTCAGGTTCTTATTTAGGAGGTCTAGATATTCCTAGTGATAGTACATGGATCATTGAGCTTCCTAGGAATTTTATGTTAGTCACCATCTTGGATTATATTGTGCTAAGGATTGAGCGTTTTAAATGTAGATGCATTGCACATCCTGATTAGGGTAATTTTCTTAAGCATTGTGTTTTTGAGGATTCTAGGAATAAGTCTAGCTTATTTGAAGATTTATATATTAATATTGATTGTGTGAACATACCTAGTTGTTACTTACATTGTAGCCTTAAGAAGAAGACCTCTATGGTTGAGAAGGGTCACTTGGAGAGGTACATGTATTATGATAGGTTGTCCACATATGATTATGAACCATATTTTTTCTTGAGGATATAGTTAGAAGTTTCATGACATATTTGGAAAATACTATGACTATATCTAGGTGTATATTGCATCTTATGAGTATATTTAGATGTATTTTTCACGACTTATGTTGGTCCTTGGAATTTATAGACTTTTCTTTGGGAGACATTCGTATGAGCTTATTTAAGGAGTCAGCTAGACCTAAGAAGGGGAGAAATTACATCTTTGAGGTTGTAGTGTTATCACCTATTAGCTTTGCTTGCTCTAGGAGTTGTGATCCTTATCTCGCTTTAAACTACCATGATCTTATACCGTTACCTTTAGTGGAGCGAGTAAATTGGATTGTAGGAAAACAGGATGACATTGTCACGGAGATACATGAGGAATCATGCAAGAAGATAGAGGAAAACAAAGACTAATTGCGGATAAGGCTTATCAAGTTCGCAAGGATATACCATTTGAACTAGGAGATCCAGTTTGGTTGCACCTAGAAGAAGGAAAGCTCCAGGGATATATCTAGTTTTTTTTTATCATCAAAGACGAGATATAGACCTACAATGAAAATCTTGGCCCCATGTAGGAAATCTCGCCCGAGATTTGCAGATCGAGACCGAGATTCACAACTGTTGCGAAGGATGGTGGAATTTTTCAAGCCAAAGTGTTACAAAGTTCAAGAGACCTTCCAAGAGAGTCAAGGAACTCAAAGTTTTCACCACCAGGATATTGAGTCCGTTTACATCTAGCAATGTACATATTGATGTGCATATCAAGAAAGAAGGAATAAGGAAAGAGAAGTTGATATCTTTATCCCATAGAGGTTATCTAGTCTAGAAGCTACCATACTTGAGTCATTGTGTAACTAGTGATGAGCAAGGCTATGATTCGAGCATTTTCAAGAAGGGGAGTATAATGTGGGACCATCCTTGATATCTCCTACTAAACATGGAACCATCACTAGGTCAAGAGCTAGAGTCACTCAAGGAGAGGTTGCTAGCAAGATGCAAACATGGGAGGATCCTGTAGAATGAAGAATTGTATGATAGGAACAAATCTTTGCCATCCTGAAAATCGTGCCCGAGATTTTGCATATCGAGACCGAGATCTACTCTATTGCGTGTTATCGAGTAGAATCTCCACCTGAGGATTATTATCTGCTAGTTATCTTTTATTAATTTAATACCTTTAATCTCTCAAATATCTAAAGGTATTTGTTGATTTTTGATCTTATGTTTTAGGATTATTTTAGTATTTTATCTTTTACAAGAATATCTCCTATAATAGCCTTAGAGGACGAGATTTATAGGTAGATTTGATTTGATTTTATTTCCAGAATATTGTGAGATACTCGTTACTTCACTTACAAAGTTTGTGTTTTATTCATTTCATTCAATCAAAAGAGAGGGCCTTTGATTGAATCGTTGTGAGTCTTTGCTAGGTTGTTCTTGTGCCTGTTCATCTTATTGAAGACTAGTGCTTCTAGTCAATTTTGGTCCGTCCTTGTGCTTGTCTTATTTAGAAGGCTTGTGTAAGGTTAAAAAAGGGAGGATTAAGGTAAGCTCTTTGTTAAGGGGTTTTGATCCAATTGGTTAAGGTTCTTTGTAAGAATACCTTGGTTCGTAACTTCCTATATTTTCATCAATTTCATATCATATTATGATCTTCTTATCTATCCATTATCATTCCATCAAACTCACGTTCTTTTGTTTGAGTTTTCATAAATCTCGGCCCATAACTTGAATCGCCCGAGATTCGTTCTTTAACACCGTTCGTGGATTTTCAATCTAGACCGGGAATCGCGACATCAACCCCGCATCAGATAGTTGAACATATAATTTTGACCATTTTCATCATCCATTTCAAGTGTGATTATGACGATTGGTTTGCTTATTTGATTAAGCGTTTTGATTACACTAGTATAACTAGAGTAGCTTGGATTGATGAGATTTCCTCTCTAAATTCTGTTTCTAAGCACTCTTAAAACAGATTGGTTTGTAAATTGGAGTTTCTACTCCCTCTTTACTCTAAGGAATCAAATTTTAAAAATATGTTGGTGGTATATTTGTGTGCTCATTATGGCTGCTTATGCAACTACTATAATGATCAACTCTTAGAACAACAAAACTAGAGTAATATGTGCTTAAATTTACACAAAAGTGAATTATTTCATTTATATTATAATTCACGATCTCCTCTTTTGGTGTGCGTGTGTTTGGCTTTGAATTACAAGTAAATGATGAACAGGGTGATCCCCAAAAACACAAATAACTCGCGGATGTGCAACAATTAAAATAGGAGAAAGCTTGGTCATCCTAACCTTTCTGCAACTAGAGAATAAATCTCGAAGGTCTTACACACTGACCTTATACGGGAAACTCTTTAACCCTTTCACAGCAATCATTTATTCAGTGAGTTTGAATTATGCACACAATGTACTTATTTTAAAACAATATGTATCTTGATGAACAATCCAGTTGTATAATCAACAATATGAATGTGCATGTTGATCGAACCGAATACAAAATAACAAAAAGTGAGATACGAAGTACTCCCATAAGAAGGAAGAATGTGAGAAAGAAATGGAATAAAGCTAATTAATTATAATTTAAAAAAATGGTGGTAATCACTATCATATAACACAAGAATTAATTAGAGCTCCTTTAATTATGCAAAGTCAAGGTAATAAAAATGGACCTCTACCATCCAACCTTTATAAATCGTTCATATAAAGATCGCTTTTTGAAATTGTCGTGGAATCCAGAAAAAGAATTTTTTAACTGATATTAAAATAACAACTCAAAATGATCATATTATTATGATTATGCTAGCAGAGATAAAAGCAACAATAGAACCAAATGAAATTTGTTGGTTAAGTATTGGTTTCGATAACATTTATTTTATCTCGTTGGAAGGTCTAGTAGGAGGCTTATGCCTATTATGGAAAAACAACCTACTCACCAATGAAAAAATTTGTTATTCGTGATAAGGAGAAAAGATTCGTTATAGTAGAACATACTAATTTTGAAATAAATTTCTCTATAAGAATCTTCTTGTTATATGCTCCTCCAAATGAGAGATTTAAAGAAGATTTTCTGGAACAAGATCACATAGTCTATAAACTCGCAAAATGAACTTGTTCTCATTATGGGAGACTTGAAAGATATCTTCAGCTCTTCTGAAAAATTAGGTGGAGCTACTCTAAGTAATAATGGGTTTCAAAGACTACAAAACTAATGTGGGGTTAAGCCGCAGTTCCCGGTCTAGATTGAAAGTCCTTCGACATATACAAATCTCAGATGGATAGAAGAAATCTCGGGCGAGAATTTGTGAAGAATAGTGTGAGATTTTAAGGAACTCAGAAAACGGATTAGTGAATGATATGAAAATATAAGAAGATGGATATGGATTGATAAATGATAGATATAGGAAGATACGAACCAAGAAATTCCCGCAAAAAACCTTGACTAATGATATGTCAAAACCCCTTAACGAAGAGCTTACCTTAACACTCACTTCTTTAACCTTACACAAGTTATCTAAGTAAGACAAGCACAAGGACTAGTATTGACCAAGAGCACCAACCTTCAAAAACATTAACACACAAGCACAATCTAGGAAGAACTTCACAATGATTCAATCAAGGTCTCTCGATCTCTTTGATTAAATAAGAATGAATAAAATACAAACTTCATAAATGAAGCTGCAAGCCACACAATATGTGGAAATACATCAAGTCTAATTTATCTAACAATCTTCCCCACTAAGGCTATTTATAAGGGAGATCAACTATGAAAACTAGGAAAGATATTTTTGTAATAACCGAAAATTTTAAAGTCCGTCAACACTGAATTTAACCGAATTCCGATACGTCAATCTTAAATAAATAAATAAATAAATAAATAAAATAAAACGAGTTTTAAGTTCTATCATTTTATGTGACCTTAATTCACATAAAATGATGAAACTATGTAACCGGAAATAATTTACGCACCTTTAGAATAAAATAATAATAATTTATATAATACGGAATATAATTCCGTATTATATAAATTCCCGCACATAACCAGAAATCCGGGGCGAGTAACGAGTTTTTGTATCCTTGTTTTAATGAGAGAGCAGGCCGGATATGGCCCACTACTAGGCCCATTTACCAAGCCCATCAGCCCACCTCCTTAAACTAATACTAACCCTAACCTAATCATACGTTTAACCTAATCTAATCCTAATTCTATCTTCATCTTCTGTGTGCCGCTTCCTCCCTCTCCCTCTCTGTACGAACGACAGTAGCAGCAACACGCAACACCGGAGCCGCCACCAAGCCACTGTGCCGCCTCTGTCGACCGCCTAGACGCCGCTATCCGCCGCTGGAGCCCCGGTAAGCCTCGCCTTCTTCCTCCTCTCTACTCTCCTTCCCGTCCTCTCCTTTGTTTCGGAACTCACCAGCAACGATCTGGCTTCACACAGCAGCAACGCCGACCACCAGTGAGGGCCACCTGGAACGCCAGCAGACCACGGTATTGTCGCTACCAGCCGGCGCCGCCTCGCTGCCCTATCGTCTTCTGCACCGGCCGCTGCACGTCTCACCAAAAGGCTGGCTCCTGTCTGCACCGTTAGAACGAAGAGAAACGAACCCAGCCGGGAGTCCACCGCCTTCGACCGCAGGACCCTTGCTGCCTAACACCCCTGCCGGACTGTAATTCCGGTAAGACTTCTTCTCCGTTTCTTCTACCTTCTGCACTGGAGCCGGCGTGGGACAAGCTGGACTTTACTAATGTCCTGTAATGTGGAAATATATAAGTACATGATTAAGAGATGTTGATTTACGTATACCTTGAATAGGATCATGATAGTATTTAGAGAATGCTGGGCAGAGTACATATGTATATATAAATAGAGGTAGAGGTGGAAAGATAAATAAAATATAAGAGTATATGGTACCGAGTGTTTATATAAATTGTATATAGTTATATACATGTAAATAGATATATGGGTACGTATATAAGTGCGGGTTTGGGAGATATGAATTATGTAAGTTTGTGCGGGTATACTAGTAGTATATAAGTGAGTTGAGGGAAAGGTTAAAGTATATATTATGGTATAGCTTATGTATCAGAGTAGATGGTAACCGGGAAGGAGGAAGAGTGTTGTCCTTTTTCGAGTTGATTGAGTTTTGAACTTAACCTGTAAGTAGCTAATCGAGAGACACAAATTATGGAAAACAAATTCTAAAAGAAATTAGTAGATTTTAAGAATAAACTTTGAGAATTTTCAGCACTAAGGGTAAAATGGTCTTTTACCGTAAGAGAGCTTTTTCCGTAATTCCTTCGCATGAGGTTGGACATCTAGATGAGATTTTGATCCACATGCCTTATTTGACAAGCGTTTGAGTTACCACGAGTACGGACCGATTTGAGACTTGTTAGAGTGTGATTGGACTCAGGTAAGTCCTTGCGACTTACTTAGCCAGTTTCTGGATATTAGTTGAGTGATAGTGGTTGTGTGTGTGCTATGTGCATGATTATAATAATAATAATAACTTGCTAGGACAACCGTTATTATTTTGTTTAAGGCCCAAGTGTATGTATAACGGGCCGTGACATCACTGTCCAGCTCTGACAGGAGACTGGGAGGTTCTCTATACCCAGACCAGGCAGGTAAAAGGTGAGATGCATCGGATCCATTCCTGATGGTTACACGGGGGCGGAGGCGAGGTTTGGGAATCCCTCGTGTCACAAAATAAGTATCATTAGTGTGAATGAATAACTTAACTTAAGATAATAAATGGACTTGTTTGAAAGCATGATGGGTGTTTATTCCTTTATGTGTGTGTGTGCTATTATTATTCTTCAAATATTTAGATAACTAGCTAATGGTTTATTTTGTTGTGTTTTTAGATTTACCGCAGGTTAGACCAGCAGCTGAGTGATCCAGAAGTATTGGTCAGCCGGGTCTCCGTACTCCTTAGAGTGGGGGTTGGAGTTGTTGTTTGTCGTTCTTTCTTTTGTTAAGACAGTTGATCGTTTTTCCCTTTTGTTTAAGTACTATAGGCTGCTAGACCGTGTTGCATTCATTCCTTGAAAAATACTATTTCATGAATTTCGGTTTTTCTTATTTGTGTCTTGTTACAAGATCCTAGTAATATTGTTGTCAAATTGAAGTCGGGACCCATTGTGAGGTCCTAACCAGTAACGTCCCGATTTCTGAGAATTCGGGGTGTTACAATTTTAATGATAATCTTAGGAAAAATATCTTTAAAAGATATAAAAACAACATTCCCAAAAATAAAACAACCAGCAATTACCTTAAGAATGTTTGAGAGATTTAAGGTAATAAAATATAAAATATAATTGCCAAAAATAAGATCGTTGGCCGGATCTTCAAGCGCTTGTCAGAGGAAAAATCACGATTGAAAATCTCGGCCGAGATTCCTAGAGGTGGACCGAGATTTCTTCTTTGAGACTCTTTCTTTGTCCTAACTTTCGCCTATGCTTGATGGATCTTCTTGGTCGTGGCTTGGCTCTTCCATTACAGTCAGTAATGTCACTAAAAGGTTTCCTGAGAGTAAGTAAGGTCTCCTTGAGTGTACATTTTGTGAGTATGCTTGTAACTTCATCTTGAATAATCTTTGCTCTTGACCTCATGATTGCTCCTTCCATGATAGGATCCGAAGAAGGTGTACCTGGCTTGTCCTTCAATGCTTTAGATTGTGATCTAGTAACTGGTCCTTGATGACGTGTTGGAGATGGTCCCACATCAGACTCCCCTTCTTGAGAAGGATTCGTCCTCGAATCATCAACATGCTCATCTCTAAACTCGTAAGGACTCAAATCACCGACATTGGAGATGGAACTTACACCATAATCAGCTGAGAGTTCCAATACATAAGCATTGTCACCAACTTTCTGCTTCACCCTAAATGGTCCATCTCCTCTTGGAGTCAACTTAGACTTCCTCTTGCCCAGAAATCGCTCTTTCCTTAGATGCAACCAAACTAAATCTCCGGTTTTAAACATCATCTCCTTGTGATTCCGATGTGCTTTTGAAGCGATGGTTTTCCCTTTTTGCTCCAGCATTAGGCACGTCTTCTCATGTAATTCCTTAATGAACTCCACCTGTTTTCCTACAATGAAATCTACTTGCTTCTCTAGAGGCAATGGTATAAGATCAAAAGGAGTCAAAGGATTCACTCCATAGACACACTCAAAAGCGTTAGATTAGTAGATGAATGCAAGGTACGATTATAAACAAACTCCACATGTAATAAAACATCTTCCCAAGCATTCAATTTACCTTTTAAAACAACTCTTAAGATAGTAGTCAAAGTTCTATTAGTTACCTCCATTTGACCATGTAACACCCCAAGTTCTAGGAACTCGGAGCGTTACGGGCTAGGACCTCACAATGGGTCCCGACCCTCGGAGTAACATCAATAACATCGGATCTTGCAACAAGGCACAAATAAATGAAAACCAAAATAGATAAAATATCAAAAGGTTTAACAAGGGGAAAGCGAAAGACTCTCATCCGAGTTCAACAACAAACTTGAAAAGACAACAACTGAAATATAAACCCCAATCCCGTCCTATAATGTACGGGAACCCCGACTGACCACTCCATCCATATCACTCAGCAACATCTCTAAACTTGTAGGGAATCTACAACGACGGCATAAATCGTTAGCTAACATTCTAGATATACGAAAGACAATAAAGACACAAACACATATAAGAGTATAAAGATATAGCATGCTCGCACACAACCGGTTATTATATTTCAATAAGTTATCCATTACTAATTCAACTTCTTTTGTCACACGAGAATCACCTGAAATTCGCCTCCGTTTCTATCATCGACCGGAATAGATATGATGCATACTATCCGTTACCTGTGGGCCTGGTTGCAAGAGCACCTCCCAGTTTCTCAATTCTGAACTGGATAAGTGCAGTTATAATACCCTTGTGCCAATTACAGTATAAGTTCGTCCTAGTCCGGTTTTCCGTTATAATGATAAAGCAAACAAACGCCACCAATAAGGTCAAACCTATATACGGAATGCAACTAAGTAAGTCCAAGGGACTTACCCGAATCGAATGTATCACAAAGATCAACTAACTGCCCAGTTTCTCAAAGGAAAAGATCTATGTGTTAGCATGAAATATGACTATATTTTAGGCACTTGTTTTAGTTGCTTTTCCCTCTTTTACGTGTACATGGATATAGCTTTGAATCATTTGTGAGCTCATTCACCCACTTTGTCGATATAGAGATCTACACTAGCTTCGTTTTGTTTTTAGGTGAATAAAGGCTTGGAAAGGAGCAAAATGAGGAAGGAAAGGAGTATTTGATCATGTTCGAGGGCAAGGAGATGTATTAGAGAGGCTAATGAAGGAGCATGAACGAAGGATGTCACGAAACAAAGGCTAAAACAAAGAATTTAGAAGTCCACGCCCTGAATTACGGTCGTGGAGAAGACATTTGGAAGTCCACGCTCTAAACCACGGCCGGGGATTTGGCAATATGATCGTGGAAGTAAGTTTGGAGCATTACAGAAAGTTACACGGTCTAAACCACGGCCGTGGAAAGTTGTTCATAACCGTGATTTTGGTGATTTTATGACGTGTCATAATTTCCACGTCAGCAACGTTATTGGGCTTTTCTTGTAACTTTATTTCACCCTATAAGAAGTCTTGAGAAGGGTTTTTCGAGGACCTTCGCTTAGAGCTTTGGAAGACGGCTGTTAGGGTTGAGATCGGAGATTGCTTGCAAAGGAAGTTTGGAGATTTTCTTAGGTTCGATTTCGGAGACGGATTGACACCCGTTCTTCATTGTTGCCCGAGATTATTGTGAGGATTCTTATTCCATATTCTGAATCCATTGAAGTGTTTATTGAGTTTTCGAGGGTTTCTATCTTTCTTTCTTCCTTATTTGAATATTGAATCAATGACAATGATTGTTAGCTAAAACCCTTTAGCAATTCTAAAGTGAAGGGTTGATAGTTGTGGCTTAGATGATGATAGATTGATCGTAAACAGATTGGACCCTGAGAGTGTGAGAAAACTCGTCGACGAACCTAAATCACGGTCTGTTCTTGAGTTCCACGGCCGTGGTTCCTAAAAAACTAACCGTGATTTTCCCTATTTTACAACCATTGCTTTTGCTTTAATCCAAAGTTAAAGATTTGCTTTAACCTAGCCTTGGCTTGTGTTCGCTCAAAAAGTGTGTGCGTCAAAGTCTTAAATTTATATCTAGAACTCAAAGCAAAGCGAACCCGCAGTGTACGGATCAGCTGTAGTGAGGTAAGAATTCCAGAGTCGAACTCAGGGGTTTGGTGAGAGTAAATTCAGTTTCAATTATCTAGCGAAAAGTGCAAAAAGCTTTTGTGATCAAATAAGGATAAAATGATTCCAAGGATTCAAGTATCTGATTTCGGCTTTCGATTCAAGACACTTCTATAGATATAGGACAGAGTTTATATTGCCAAGATTAAATGTTCAAAGGTATATATCGTACGGTGAAGTTCCGAAACCTATATAACTAATCTAAAGGTTCTCTCTATAAGGGTTGTTGAGGCTGCAATATAGAAAGATCTAAAGACAAGAATTATGTTCAAACTAACCATCTAAAACTCCAGGATATGACTCTCCAAAGTAAAGAATAGAAAGCACACTTAGAATCTTAATAAAAGATGTTGAGTCTCTTTATTACCCAAATCTTATAATCTTAATCTATTAAATGTAGAATCAGGTTTGAAGTGTCTTCATACATTCAATTAGAGGTTAAAAAGATTAATCAAGGTTGGGATCAAACTTTGGAGGGATTGTAGAAGGGCAAGGGTAGACGGCCTCGAGAAGTCTCGAATGTCGTTGATTTTCCGTGTTTACTTCCTCACTTTCCTCGCCAACAACCATTCGCCGTGAAGGATTCAACACAGCTTGTAAAGGCATCCCAAAATATGATCTCTGATTTGAGAATATTAGCAGACAGTTCTCAGTAAAACATCAAAAATCACAGCTCTACTTACTTTAGAAGGACATTTCCATTTTGCTAGAAGGATCTGAGCTAACTTGTTCTTCAACAACTGAGTTCTAGAATAAATTCCGTCAAATCCAGGGGAAATCCATCATCAGGCTTTCCTACAGATCCCTTAGTATAAGGAATAGCTGATTTCTTCGATTGTGTATTCTTTTGAGTTCCTAACCCAATCATACAGTGATTCAGGCTCCTCCCAGCGGAAGAAGATGCGAAGAGAAGGGCGTTAAGGAAGAGGCGGCCATTTGGGGTGAAATTAGGGTTTGTGTTTAGACGGTAAAAAAACTGTTGGGGTACATTTACTTAATGAAAAATAACTAATGGCCTATTTAGTATTTAGAAACTAAAAAAGGCTTACTTACCAAATTAGCCCAATAAATTTTGATTGATAATTTTTTTAAAATGTTGATAACACAAGTACACTACCCGACAAAAACTACTTTTTCCGGAAAATCCGCCACCAAATATATAAATAAATTGCGATTGGCAATTTTTGATCCGGGAATCTCAAAGGTCTGTGGCTAAGTGCAGGGAAATTAAAATGGGCCTTGAGGCCTCTGGATCAAAGCCCGAAATATCATCCATGGAAACCCTTCATCTCTTTCTCACGAGCAATCACCGGAATTTTGCAACGAAATTCCCAAACCCTCGCTCTTGAAGAATTCGACTCTATCAAATTCCACTGGATGGAGACATCACGACATATGAAGAGACAGAAAGACGATGTTGCAGAGGATGGTGACAGCACGACATATGAAGAATTCGACTCTATTCCGCATACATTGAACACGATTTACAGATTTTGAGTTTTATTGAGATTGATTCGGTGTTTATTATTGAGGTTTCAAACTTCTATCCTTTATTCCTTTCATATTTGATTATTGGTTTTACGATGATGATTGTTGGCTAAAAACCATAAGCGATTCTAAGGTGAAGGGTTGATAGTTGTGGTATAGATGATGATAGATTGAACCGAAACAAATTGGACCCTGATAGTTGCGAGAAACCTCAACGTCGAGGCTTTCCACGGCATGTTCTTGAGTTCCACGGCCGTGGTTCTTCAAGATCCGAACGTGGTTTTCCTCTATCGTACGTTCTTTGCTTTTGCTTTGATCCAAAGTTAAAGATTTGCTTTAACCTAGCATTGGCTTACCCTTTCTAGGTAGTAGTGAGATTTAACATCCTCTATTTCTGTTTCGAGTGTCACAACCTTTACCGTTTTGGCTTATCTTTAATTCCCTTGCGTTTGGACATGGGTATTTGAAAATAATTCTTATCCTTTGATCCTTTTTATATTGTAGACTCAACAACCTTTATAGAGAGAGCCTTTGGGTGAGATATATGGGTTTAGAACTTCATCGTACAATACCCTACCTTAGATATACCTTTGCAATTCTGACTCTGTCCTTACATCTTTAGAATATCTTGAATCGATTGCCACAATTGGATGCGTAAAATCATTGTTTTCCCAATTATTTGCAAAAGCTTTCTATTTTATTGATTGACAATTTGCGAACTGAATTTGTTTCCCCAAATCTCTGAGTTCGATACTCTGAAATTCTTACTTTACTACGTCGATCCGTACACTGCGGGTTCGCTTTGCTTTAATTTCATTTTTATAAATTTAAAACTTTGCACGCACACTTTCGAGCGAACAATTGGCGTGTAACTTTGTTCCATCCTTTCATCACAATTATTATTTGTAATTGATGGTTACCAGCATGCCCTTGGTTTCTCTTGGGAGCCCGAGGAGGAAAGTACAATACATACTCTATAATAATAGAGACTTGGTACAAGTTAGTTGGATCAAGGAAGTAAAAAATACATTTAGATAACAAATTGTGCAAATTCATGTATCTCTTATGCATAGATTGGTTTAGATTATAAAAATCACAACTAGTTGTTAAAACGGTTATAAAATAACCATGTATAAATTAATTCTCGTAGACATGATTAGCGATTGAAGGATATATGCCATAAGTTGATGGTAAATTGATAAAAGAAATAAGAGATGCATATACCTTGAGTCAAGGTAATCGGCTACAAAACAACAATCCAACATCCAAAACCAAAGGATCGGACTGATAAGGTTAGTGTCTTCCCAATTCAAGGCAAGATTAGTGTCTTCACACTTTTGTATAATCTTTAGACTCTCTATTTATACACGTTCTAAAATCATCAACCTTAGTAGCTAATCGATGTGGGATAACAAAATCCCTCAAAAAGTTTAACGTAAATAGATCAGACTGATAATCCTTTAAAAAAAATCGTCCCAAAAATTAAAACTTCAGGAGTATGATTATTTAACCAAAATTAACGTGAAAATATTTAAGTTAAATAAAAATAAAAAACTAACAAAAATCGGAGTTCATTTATTTTTCTTAAAACAAATTATCCCAAAAAATAGATTCGTGCCAACAATAAAAAGTAACGTAAAATCGTTCCAATAAAATAGTTAATTTAATAACAAAAGATTTTCTAGCTTAAAAAATAAAGATTTATTGGCGTTAATTCCTGGAGCTCCATTTCAAAAATACTGTTTACACAACGCGTCACGTCAACAACCTTGTGCTCCGTTTTAGTATGTATAATAGATTATACTTGATTCTCTCCAAAAGGCTTAGAAATGTATGATTTGTTTAATCTTTAAACTTTCTATGTTTATTTATACAAGTTTTCAAAGTGTCATGCTTCCTTATAACCGATGTGGATAGAAAAATCCATATTTTACAAAATAATTATGGTTTAGTAAAAATATATTTATTAACTTAATTTGTAATTTAGTAAAGTATTTAATCAAAGAAAAAACGTCAATTTTACGTTATTAGTAAAACGAGTAGATAATTTTTAAAACCTATTTTGGAGAAATTATAAATTTTATTTTAAGATATAACCGTACATATATGATTTGGTTTGTTTCAAATCTAACTTACGTCAAAAATCGTGATTGGTTAGCTTTTTTAAAATTTTTTAGATATTTCTTTAATAAAAATAGACTTATTGGCTTAATTTGTGAAATAGTAAAAGATTTAGTCCGAAAAAAAATGTCGGGGCATCACGTCAGGATTATGTCGTCCACTTTAGTAAAGCGTATAGATATAAATCGTTTATATACATGCCCTACACTGATATTTGTTAATAAAAGTTTAAAAATTATTGTATATTCATTATATTGATAAAATATAAACCATGAATTTAATAGGTCAACAACCCACATTACCATAGGTCACAACGGCACACAAAACAGTAAGTAAGTCACAATGACCCACACACAAATATTAATCCGATTGGAATAAAATATTATACTTGATTCTCACCAGAAGATCAAAACATATATGATTTGTTTAATCTTAATTTGAACCTTCTATGCCTATTTATACAAGTTCTCAAATAATCAGTTTTCCTTGATAATCGATGTGGAATAACAAAATACTTATTTTACAAAGTAATTATGGTTTGATAAAAAAGATTAATTGACTTAATTTGTGATTTATGAAAATATTTAATTCGAGACAAAACGTGGCGCCACGTTAAGATTATCTCGTCAACTTTAGTAAATTGTATAAATATAAATAGTTTATAGACGTGTGTTACACGTGTATTTGTTAATAAAAGTTTAGAAATTTATTGTATATTAATTATATTGATAAAATATAAATTAATAATTTAATAGGTCAACGACCCACGTAACATTAGGTCTCAACGACCCACAAATCAATAAGTAGGTCACAACGACTCACGCACAAATATTAATCCGATATGAATAAATATTATACTTGATTCTTACCAAAAGACCTATAAATATATGACTTGTTTAATTTTTGAATGTCTATTTATACAAGTTCTAAAGTGTCATTTTTCCTTGATAATCGATGTGGGATATCAAAATTCATATTTTACAAAATAATTATGGTTTATTAAAAAATAAATATTGGCTTAATTTGTGATTTAGTAAAAGATTTAATCTGAAAAAAAAGTGGGGCGCCACGCAAACATTAAGTTGCCTACTTTAGTAAAGTATATAAATCTAAATAGTTTATATACATGTCATACACATATATCTGTTAATAAAATTTTTTGAAGTTATTGTATATTTTTTATATTGATAGAATATTAATTACGAATTTAATAGATCAATGACCCACATAATAGTAGGTCACAACAACCCACAATTCAATAGGTTACAAATGACACAAATATTACTCCGATAGTAAAAATATTGTACCCGATTCTCACCAAAAGGCTTAAAAATGTATGCTTGGTTCAAAATATCATGATTTACTAAAAATAATTATGATTTACTAAAAAAAAATACATTTATCTGCTTAATTTTTAAACTAAATTAAATAGTGTTTTAAACTAACTAATTAGATATTGTTTGGATTCGTTTTTAAACTAACTAATTTCAAAATTATTTTAAACTAACTAATTAGATATTGTTTTATTAGATTTAATTTTAAAATTTTTTTAGAACTTGCTTTAGTAATAAAAGATTTTATTTATGAAACAATTTGGTTTACTAGGCTTTTTCTAGTTTTGTGTTTAATAAATGTATCCATTGAGAGAAGAGTGGGTAGAGTTTTAAAATAATTACAAAAGGTTAGGATATATTTACTTAATTGAAACATTAAAAAACTTAGTTACTACTCTAATTTTTCAAAAAGGCATAGTTACCAAAATTGCCCAATATTTATTAACTTAATTCGTGCTTTAGTAAAAAAAATTAATTCGAGAAAAGAAAGCTGAGGACGCCACGTCAGCATTAGTGTAGTTTATTTTAGGAAAATATGTAGAAGATTATTTTAACATGAAAATTTTTGCTAGCTTCTTCAAGATTTTGGCGACATTGTAACTTGTAGTGAGTTGATATGTATTTGTAGCAAGCAGATGACATCAGACCTTTTACAATGTCATTGATGAAGTTTGGTTGCACGACTTTAGAACGAATTCTTATTATCCGTCCAAATATCATTTTTAAATATGTACCAATTAAACCAATTTAAAAATCTCCTATCAAACACATGAAAATTATTTATTTTACATCAAATAATTTCTATTAATTCTCATATAAAATTTAATCTCTTTTAAGCCCCACTCTAAATTAATTTTCAAAAATAACCTCCACCTCCTATAAAAATATAAATCTCCTATCAAAAATATAAATAAATTTTGATTGACAATTTTTTTAAAATGTTGATAACACAAGTACACAACCCAACAAAAACTACTTTTTCCGGAAAATCCGCCACCAAAAATATAAATAAATTGCGATTGGCAATTTTTGATCCGGGAATCTCAAAGGCCTGCGGCTAAGTGCAGGGAAATTAAAATGGGCCTTTGTCTGGATCAAAGCCCGAAATATCATCCATGGAAACCCTTCATCTCTTTCTCACGAGCAATCACCGGAATTTTGCAACTAAATTCCCAAATCCTCGCTCTTGAAGAATTCGACTCTATCAAATTCCGCTGAATGGAGACAGCACGACATATGAAGAGACAGAAAGGCAATGTTGCAGAGGATGGTGACGGAGACGAAGCTAAATATACAGGTATTTGTACTGTCTTCTGTGATCTTGTAAAGTAGTTGTAATTTAACCAATACACTGATCTATGTGCTTTTGCTTCAGATCGCCAGCTATTGTCCACATTGATTTGTTTCATCATTGATGAAATTTTGGTGGATTGGGGGTTCTCGTCACAAACTCATCAATCAAAGAGCTACTACTGTCAGGTCAAGTAAGATTCAGCAAACTAAGTACACTAATGACTTTCTTTTGCTTGCTTCTTCTTCCATTTTTGTTTCATTAATTCCTGATTTTCTTAAAATTTCTGAATTTGGTAGTGGAGAGCTGCACTAGCTGCTACAATTGGTACTTGGCAGGGACTTCCTATAGCTTAAGTTTGCAAGTTTTCATCCTTATTCTCATTCCTTAAATAAATAATTAATCTCTTATTAAATAATCTGTGCTTGTATTCCTAAATCCGGACTCATCAAATATGATCTCATAACTGATCGGAATTGAGATCTTATCATTGATCTGTTTGATGACTGATACATGATTAATGGCATTGTAGAGTGTGGTCATCATCATAAGCACATATATCGAAGAGCTATGTTACTGGATGATCAAGGGAGATTGAGCAAAATGACTCGCCTTCTGGAAGGCGTGCAAGTTACAATACTAGGTAGGCAATGTTTTCCCTTGCTTTGCTTGATCTTTTTCTCTTTTTGTTTTTTGGTATGTGTCAGATAAATACTTAACGTTTCTTCTAATGTTCTGAATTTAACAGTGGAAAACTGCACTTTGCAAGCCTACAATTGTGATTGATAATGACTTCTTATTTGTTAAGAATTAAGATTGCAAGCTTTTTATTTTTTTCATCCTTTGAACTAAGTAAATTTATATTTATTGTGGCATATTTAATTACTAGTTGCCTGTATTCCTAGTAAAACAGGCCCAAGCAAAATCGCTTGATGGTTTGAGTGAGGTTACTAAATGTGCACAAATCGTGAAGGCTCAGGCTTTCACTTTGACAATATCCGCTGATGGTATAAGATTGAGTAATGGCTTCTTTTCCTAATAAAACAGCTCCTAGAAGAACGAGTGACCCCCTGTTGTTTGTAGGCACTTGACTCTACAGTTCACCTTTGTGGGTTCTTCTTTGCTATTTGCTTCACTTAACTTCATCTGTTTTTATTGAATTATTGTAGGCTTCTAATTTATGTTGCTATTGCTGATTGGTCCAAGGTTTTTAACTGTGATTGCTCAAACCTCGTTGAGTGCATTCTAGAAATTTGTTTGTATAAGTCAATAATCTAGGTTAATACATTTTTCTCACAGGAAATTTTTTATTGCATCTATTACCTTTTTGTAGTCATGAAATTTGGTGCTCGTGTATTATATTTTGCTGTTAATGGAAGTTTCTTTATCTAAAATGAATCATTATGTTCCGATATACTATATGAGTAGTGGCTAAAATATCTAGGATGCAACCAGCAATCCTCATTTTCAGTTTATTTAAATTCTAACCCTGTTCTAAGATAATTTAATTTTGCAACATGTGGATTTATTGTTTTTCTTTTTCTGCATACAGGAGAGGAGTCTCCTTGTTACAGGGACCTCCAGTGAAGTAATGTTCTTGGATTCTAGCTTCGGGGCTACCTTTTCAGTTACATGCCATATATCTACATTGAAAACTGAAGATGTCAAAAAGGTTCCTGCTTTCCTTCCCTTATGGAGTATCTATTTGATTGATTTTTGTTTCTTGTACATGGATCTCATATCATCCTGTCTACTTAGTACTTACAAATGTACAATAGCTTCTCATTCCTCGTTAAGAGGAAAGTCTAACTTTGCATGATGTAATGTGACTAGCAATAATTTGACCATGCTGGAGATTGATGAGTTCCATTGTAAACCCGAAAATAAGAATGACCATGTTATAAATTATAATAATTGTAATGGGATTTTTACCCCCCATCACTATCCAAAACTATTTGCCTGTATCTACACATGACCAATTGGATTTAAAACTCTCCTTTGCTATGCCTCTTGCACAGGTGTTGACACAGCTTAATGTTTTTTCTAAGTTTGACATTGATCTGCTGCCGAGGCACGAAATGATGTGAGTTTTAATCCCACTCCAAATAAAAAGAAAATAAAACCAAGGAGAAAGAGCTAAATAGTAGAAGAGAAAATAGTGAGTATCATGCATCTTTTTTTGTGTGTGTATACCGGAGGTAAATGCAATAAAATCCAAACAACAAAATAAGCTCTGTCCTCTTCACTGTTAATTTTTTGGTTGACAGATGCCAGTCCATAAATTATACATGGATGCACAAAGAGAATACACGTCAAGGCTGATGCCACATACACTGGCAGCAAGAACATCAAACATGCCTTCTATGGCCCTGCATGATGTCGTCAGATACTAACCTTTTGGGTGAGCTATTCACTACTTTTGAAACTTGATATCATGTTATTTTGGTGAGTATTTCTTCTCTATTATTTGATCTTTCCTCTTCTTTTTGCTTGTGGAGCAGCAGTTTCGGTGATGATTATTTTTCCCTCTATTATTGGAATGCCATGTACTTTTCTCATTTCAACTCATCCTAGATATACATCATTATTGCTTGAAACATTGAAAATGCTTTTAAAATACATAGACTAAAAAAGTACTGATTTAGTTTCTTGAAGCATATGGAGGTATCTAATAATAATTGGACCATATCAAACTCCTGTTTTTGGCCAAAACCAAACTCATCTGTAGATGAGGCTCAATTAGCTTAAGGTGATAAATTTGAGGACAACTGTAGTTTTTGTGGCCGTCTCATAATTATCGCAAGGTGAATATTGTATAATCTATAGGATGAATCAAAAAGTGGTGAGCATAGCTGACAACTAAGCATTTTTACAAAACATAGGGAAAAGAATTAGCAATCAGAATCATACATAAAAATAAAAATTATGCACTTCAGTAGCAATCACTAATTACTGTTATATGAAGTAAACAGGCCAAGACTCGTCCAACACATCATCTTTTGAAACCCCAAAATGAAACAGAAGAAGTAACAAAAGAGGAATTGGTTAGAGGTGGAGATCGAAGATGAGGAGACGTCATAAGGTGTACAAGAGGCGCGTGCTGCAATGGATGTGGAGATATTGAAAGGCAATTGCCTTGCAGTGCCAGGCGTGCCAAAGGCATCCAGGCTCCTGTTCTTCATTTTCTTAATTTTGGCCATTATTGTTTTTTAAATGATATATTTTCAACTGATTTTCCAAATATATATTATAAGTTTATAACTGATCTTTATCGGTGGATATAATCTGTATACATTTTGAACCTTTCCACTTTTCAATTAAAATGAACAAAACACTTGATTTCGTGCATGTTAAAGAGGAGCCGTATTCTGTTACTCCCTTATTCTACATCAACCTTCTCTGGCATATTTTTGTCAATGGATGTCTTCTCCCTTCAACGTTGAAGACGAACTTGATTTTTCATGAATTTTTATTGTTTTAAAGTTGAGTTTATTGTGGTGTGATGTTTGAAACTTTGTTTTCGCTAACAAAGAAAGAAAGAAGATTTCATCGTCTTGGATTTGAGGCCAGTTTTCAATTCACTTTTCTCTCTTTGGTGGGTAGGAGCACATAGGGCTCTGACTGCGTGCTTGTTGAAGTATGAGCCGGTGACTCATAGGAAGTGGCTTGGAGTTTTTCTGTGTTTACCTCTAAATTTATTTTATTACAGTATGAGGGTTGTCTTTTTAAAAGGCTGTTGCCTTTTGCCTCTCAGGCACACATAGACAATAGGTATACCCATCACCTTGAGATCGCCTTTTTCTTTTTCACACACTACACAAAGGAAATGAAGAGAAATGTTTAGCAAAATGAAAGGAGTATTTTTTTTTTTTTTTATCATTTTTTATCGGCCGGTAATTAGGAACACCTAGTACCTATTTCTTTGGGGTTAAAAAAAAATCTGAATTCGAGCCGGTTTTTCTTTCCCGACAACTAAAACAAACTTAAACAAAGTACTAAGACTAAGGTGTACTATTCCAACAGACAGTTAGGGCTCACAAGTGTGTATTTGAAGGAGACGGGACTAGGTATATCACTTCTAGATAAGTTTTTGGTTGATTGGAACTGTTCTTCGATTTGCAAAAGGTATTCAAACCCAATATAGAACAGACTGCCCAAGAGATGTAAAATTGCAATGAAAGGCAACTAATTTGCCGGCTTCGTAAATTATGAGATACTTTGAACCAATTCAAGTTCAGAGTATTTCACACGCTCTCTTAAAAGTGACACGTAATGAAATTCAGAGCATCTATCCCCTTGTAAGATAAGGTTCATAGTATCCAACCACTTTGCCCTTCTGAACTTTCTTAGGACTCTATAAATATCGCATATGTAATGGGTTATTACTCTCATTCATTCAAAATAACTCTTTTTATTCAACTTTTGAGATTTTTGCAGGGGTATCAACAAGGTGTCTTTCTAGGGTTCCAGTTTCGATCCTGGGGTGTTCGGCGGTTGAGTGTGTCAGATCTCTTTATTCGCAGGTAGAACTAAGTCCTCAGTAAGAGTTTTTTTGCAGTTCTGTGTTTTGCTTATAGATCCACGATACAGTCTGTAAATGCTGCGAATATGTTTCTTTTCTTTTCTTTTTTGAGCAGCTTTTGCGAAAAATCGAGCAGTTCATTGATTCTAAACTACTCTATTTGATCGACTTTTGAGGTTTGTGCAGGGATACCAATACTATCTGTTACTAGGATTGCAATTACAATCCTGAAGACGAGCTTATCCAGTTGGTAATTGAGGGTGTCAGATCTCTTTATTCGAGTGTAGAGTTACGTCCTTAGTAAGAGTTTTTTTCTTTGCAATCCTGCGATTTGGTTAAAGATCCGTAATATGTAGTCTGTGAATGCTGCAAGTATGCATTTTTACTGATGTTCTATGCATCCAACTTTTGACTTTTTTGCAGGGGTAGCAAAATCAACTTTTACCAGGTTTAAGTTCCGATCCTGAAGAACAGCTTATCCACTCGGCAGCTGAGCTTGTCAGATCTCATTATTTGCAGGTAGAATTAAGTCCTTAGTAAGAGGTTTTTTATTAAATTCTGGGTTTGCACTTTGCAGGTAGAATTAAGATCCTTGATACAGTCTGTAAATGCTGCAAATATGCAATTTTTTTACACATTTATTAGTACATTTTATCTATATTTATCAAAATTGAGATTTGTGTAGGGTAGCAATCGTGTTATGCTGCTAGGGTTTGGTTTCAATCCTGAAGGAGCTTATCTTGTTAATTGTGTCAGAATATTAAGTCCTTAGTAAGAGTTTTTCTTTTTGCAATTCTGTGTATTGCTTAAAGATCCTTGTTACATAGTTTGTAAGAACTGGCGAGTATACATTTTACTTGTTCACTCTTACTATTTTTTTCTATTTGCTGAAGTTTTGAGCTTTCTATTCCTTTAGGTTGATTAGAAATGAAAGCAAAACTGATTGTGCGTTCCGTTGGCATGCACTTCTGTGTATTGCTTAAAGATCCTTGTTACATAGTTTGTAAGAACTGGCGAGTATACATTTTACTTGTTCACTCTTACTATTTTTTTCTATTTGCTGAAGTTTTGAGCTTTCTATTCCTTTAGGTTGATTAGAAATGAAAGCAAAACTGATTGTGCGTTCCGTTGGCATGCACTTTTGGAAAATATTTTTAATAATCTCTATAGTTGTAACGAGTATGATTTAGTTACAATTTTACTCTACTTCATGTTTGATTATGGTTGAATAAGGGCAACTGATATACGTATCCTGCATAAGTTTAATGTCATTTATGTACTTCCCAATTTTCATGACTGAATGTTGAATATGAGTTTACCAAAGTTACTTTTTGAATTCTTTTGTTTACCTGAGGGGTAAGTAATTATATTTTCAGAAGGGAATAAATTTACATGCAAAAAGTATCAATGATTCTGTTGCTTTAGATTCTGGTTACGCCTTTTGTTTCTGTATAGACTCATATTCTGTTTCTAATAATCTTGAAACAGATGGAAGAAGCACCAGTGATGTCTGAAAATCAGTGCAATGTGCGTAACAGCTTGAGTAAACTCCCTGATGAGATCCTTATCCTTATATTGGATAAAATTACGACAGAGGATCAATGGAAAACATGCTTTCTTTCGAAACAATGGCTGAAGCTATGGAGGTACAAGACTAATATTTTCTTCTGCTTTGTTTATGGTAATTGGGCTAAGAGAATTGGGGAAATTTGTATTTGGTGCTACTAAACAACATATGCACTGTCATCTCTCTGAAAAAATCGAGACATCATCTTTGTCCTTTGGATATGGTACTTATTTGAGTGGTTCTGTTAACTATTAGGTACTATATGCGTACAAAAAGAAACTCAAAGTTATAGATTGCTATCTGATTGTGAAATTAAATGCAGCACTCGGGTGAAGTTGACATTGAGTTGTATGGAGCTTAGAATGTTTCCGACTTGTGTTTCTGCGCTGGAGGAACTCTATCTTGTTGGAGTTAGACTTGAAGCTGATATGGTAGAGAAGATCACTACCACCATGCCATCATTGGCTTTGCTCAGTCTCAGTAACTGCAACCAGAATTCTGATCTCAACATTAAGATTTCTGCACAGTGCAGGCAGCTGAAATTGCTAATCAATGAAGAGATAGGTAAGGTGGACAGACATACAATGCTTTATCTTCATGCCTCAAACATAAGATTGCTAGAGTTTGCTTCTGCTCTTCCGAGGGTGAAGTATCAAGTGGAAGACGCCACTTTTGCTGATGAAGTTCAGTTCAGCCTTGAGCAGATGTGTAACTATCGTCGGGCGGTCAATGTTAATCTTGGTGGTCTTTTTGGAGAACAGTTCGGAATGAGCTTTTTATATTTATTTGATGTTTTCCAGAGAGTGGGTGTGCTTTCTTTGAGCGGTTGGTGCGTCCAGGTATGTGCTTCACCTGATACTTAAAAGTTTCTTTGTAGATTGTCCATTTGGAAATTAATTATTTTAAATTCAGAATCAGTTTATTGTATTAATTGGTGTGAGTCAAATACAGACGCTTGGTTTGGAGATTATGATGCATGCTGGTAGACAACTCCATTACTCGTCGGCATCACATCTTAAACTGGAAATGGGTCTGAGACAAGTGGAACTGATAGGAATAATCTACCTGCTGAAATCTTGCCAGGGAATGAAGATGCTTTCACTAACCACCACTAATCCAGAAGACTTCTATGTAAGTTTCATGTCGTGTATAATTTACAAGTGTCATCGTTTCTCTTTTAAGTATTTTGACAATTTGAATATGGTTTTCAGTTCCTTGATGGGCTGGAGAGAGCGTACAGGTTCCGTGCAGAGTTCTGCATGGAAAATTTTATAGAGGATGAACGTTATACTGATTCTGTAGACTTGCCAGAGCTGGAGGTGGTGGAATTCAAGAATTACTCTGCAAACTTTGAGGATGAACTGTGGGGAACTGAAAACCCTCGCCTCTACGAGTCTAGGTTTCTCATGGAAACCGAATGTGGGCTCACGGCGCTTTCACTTCTCAAGGCGAAAGCGAAGAACTTGAGGAAGTTGGTTTTTGCATCAAGAAAGGGCCACTGTGAAATCGACCTCAAGGATAATCGAATCTGCTACTACCCTCAACTTCCTTGGCACCCGCAAATGGAGTGATCATCCTTCTGTTGTTATTTTGTTTGGTTTTAAGAATTTACTGTCGTTTTATGCCTTCTATTTCCTACAAGACTTATGTTATTTATTTGGCATTAATATCTCATTTAATATTAACAATTGTTTTTATATTGGGATGCTCTCCTCTCCTCTCCAGTATATACGTAACTAAATCGATCTCACTAAGGGCTCGTTTGGTACGATTCTCATGGAATCAAGAATCGGAATCGGAATGAGTCATACCAATACCTCGTGTTTGGTAAGGTTTGGAATCGGAATGAGAATGATTCCATGGAATGACTCATACCAACTCTAAAGAAGAAGTTGATTTCAGAATTTAAAGGTGGGTATCCCATTCCAACGTAAACTCATTTTAAATTTAAAACTACATTTATATATTTTTATGATATATATATACTCGCTTTTAGTTTCACGAAATAAAATTTGTATTTTTGTATAAGTTTTTTTTATTGTCCATCAATTAATTTAAATTACATAGTTATTTTGTAGAAAAACAAGATTTTGACAAAAAAAAATTGTTTACCTATAATACGGATATTTCATTAAAGATGTAATCTAACCGGAAAATGCTCAAAAATAATATAATTTGTTCAATTAGAAAATATATATTTGATAGAAGAAATATATATATACCTATTTATTTGGGTTGACGGCTGCTTAGTGTATAATCTTTAAGTTATTTGTTAGTCTTCATTTTTATTAAATGTAATTTAAAAAATAACATATATTTACATTATAAGCATTCACTCATATATCATCAAATATGATGATTTCTCGTTTCATAACTCATATAAAATCAAAAACATGTGTAAAAAATATTTCATTCCAACATCATACCAAACACCAAGTATCAAAAATGGCTTATTTCAATTCCTCATTCCATTCCGATTCCTTATTCCAACCCTATTCCTACAGTCATACCAAACGAGCCCTAAGAACGCTCTTCATGCGCAATTAAACCTTCTGCCCTCGCCGTGTTGCCAAAGATAACCCAAAACCCTAGATCCAAACATCAGCCGTGCAATCGAAGGGGATATTGACTTGCTTCCTCAGTTTCCGCTTCCACCCTTTTGTTCCCTCTTTTGCAATCGAAAGCGGAAAAAAAGAAGAAAGAAGTACCAAAGCTTTGATTCAGACTCATGGGCATATTGTCTTTCTCTCAATATGTGGCTGACGACGAGGGAACGGTGGGACACCGGGTGTTTCTCCTTGGTGGTAATGGTATTGTTTCCGGTTCGTCTCTGCACCCTTTGCTCTTGCCGTTGGAAGAGTTATCTTCTGTTTGGTCGTTGATGGATCCATGGTGTTTTTGCACATTTCAAACAATGATTCCTATCCCTTCTCACCGCAACATTTTGCTCAACACTAGATCCAAATCCAGGTCGTTGTCCATACCCTGTTGTTTGAAACCTTGCTCTTTTTTCAAATCTACTTGTCTGGTTTACAAGCAATTTAATTTTGTGGGAACTCCATGCTATTACAACAACAGTAAAACTTTGAATTTTAAAACCTATGGGTGGTTGCAACGATTCCTTCCGAACTCAGCCACTAAAACAATAATCTTGAATCTTAAGATCCGGGAACAACCTGAGTTATTTCTTTTCTATGTTACACTGAACCTCGTTTGTTTGAACACTAAGAAAACATCTAGAACTATTATGCACTCTCTTTCCACCACAAGCCTTTTGGCTAATAACTATAATATATATATATATATATATATATATATATATATATATATATATATATATGCTTGGGTTTTGTTTTTATGTTTTCATTTGAACACACGCTAGGAATATGTTGTTGCTCCATGTGTTTGTTTGTAGGGTCATACCGAGAACATGAAAAAAGTTGACACTAGAAAACTGGGGAATATGGTGGAACTTCCTTAAATCTCTTCTTTTCTACCATTTTGATATCCTCGCTCTTGTGGAGACCAATAGATCCCTAAAAATGAACAAGGAAAGCTTCGACTTTTGTCTTGAGAACAAAGAACTGATTTTGAGAAGCAAGACGCAAACCTTAACTGAACTAGAAAAACGAGATGCTCAAATGAAGTACTTCTTAACCTATTGCCGTGTCAATGAAGAATTTGGTGATAGAATAAAAAGGTGTATTGCTTGAACTTATGTTCATTGATTTTGAGTGAAGTTCTTTTCTTTGCTAGAACCAATCAAATGAGAGACATATTCCCTTATCGTGGCTCAACCAAAATTGCTTTGTATTCGACTAAACTAAATTTTTTTTACCAGAATTATGAACCTAACCATTAATTAACCATACAGGCTTATGTGGTCTTTTCTCTCTGTTTTTAAATCGAATGAGCGACCACCTAGTTATGAAACATATGAACATTCTTGTTGATGTTTCTCTTCTAGAATATGAGAATTTTAAAACTAAGTTGTATTACATCTGGTTTGTGCTTTCGCACAGCTATTGTAATTTTCAAAAAATTTGCAAATATCTTGGAAATGAGTGTCTTGATGTTGAACATTCTGAATATACTTATGATGTTATCCGCATCATATACAACCATGATGTAACACCCCAAATCCGCAAGACTTGGAGTGTCACATTGGGCTAGGATCTCACAATGGATCCTGACCCTAACCTGACAACAAGTTCACTGGATCTTACAACAAGGCACATGTAAATTAAAACCAAGTACATAAAGCTATATAAGATACATTAAAAGGGTTTATAACATACAAGCCGAGTACAAAACAACATCCATAAACAACAACCACAAAAGACATCTCATATCCCACGCAATCCTAATGTACAGAAGTCCTCGGCTGATCACCACATCTGACTCACTTTGCAGTCTTCCTAACCTGCAGATCATCTACAACACGGTATGAAACAGTTATCTACAGTAATGAATAAGTATGAAGGTAATAGCACAACCACACATCAGCATCTCATACATGCAATGCCACACACATTCATTTATTATCTTTCATTACGTTATTCCATTACTAATTCAACTTCTTTTGTAACACGAGGAGCCTCAAGAACCTCGTCCCTTTTCCCGTTCCCCGTTAACACAGGGGTTTGCATGGGGTGATCATCACCCGTCCCACCCTGTGCTACTGGCTTCCAGACACTTCCTCCTAACCCGTAGGCGGAGACCGATGGTTACCGCCCGTTATAATACACTTGGGGCAAATAAATGTAATAAATGGTCATCCTAGTCCGGTTTAGGTTATAATGCACATCACAATCATACAATCCACAACCGTACGCTAAGTAAGTCCTATGGACTTACCTGACATACTCGTAACCTGTACCACGTCACAACTTCCCCTTGGGGAAGTAATCAACGCCTGCAATAGCAAGACACAGACAATCACATACTGCAAAGGTTAGGAGACTCGTCTCACTAACCACAACCAACCTATATCTCAAATCTAAACCTCAAATCCTCAACACATTCATAAATGCCTAAGGCATATCCTCAACATAACATCTCATCATACTCGTACACATACTAAACCTTAAAGCCATAACCGATATCCATAACATCATCATGATCCTCGACTCATTCTGACACCTAGCATGCATCTAATCAGTACTCCTCAATCTCAAATTTAATCCTAATTTAATTAATTAACCTTTAATTAATTAATTAAATTTCACCAAAATAACATTTTGCCCGCAGACCATTTCTAAACCCACCTGTCATCAGATTTCATCAAACAAACAACCCATAAACACTAGAATAAAATAATGATCATAATGGAATTTCTAATTATCCATTTTGAAAAGCCTAAGGTCAATTTAGGCCAAATCGCAGTACGGAAAACGAATAAATTCATAACTTATTTGTTACTAACTCGATTGACGATCTGAAAGAAGATTCGGAATCACAACGACGCAAGCTACGCACGTACAACATCAAATTCACCGGAATCTGAACGACGGAACTGTCCTGGTGACATATATGCTCGACCAGGTCTTCATCTGCTCGGAAATGCAGAAACTCGGTACCGATATGAAGAGAATGAAGAGAGGAATCTAGAAATTTAAACGGAATTGAACTCGGATTAGAACGGAGAGTAGATCTGAGTTTGAAGTTTGAGAGAAATCAGAGCTTTTACGAGGAAACGTGAAAGGAAATGAATTAATAAACGATTTTCTGCTATTTATAGTAAAGTCGATAATTATCCTTTAGCGAAGTCGATAATTATACTTTAAGCGATCCAATGGCGGGTTGAACCCCCTTCTCCAAACTTCTCGAAATTGGAATAATAGATCTTGAATATTGTAGGGATAATTATTCCACAATTGCCTCGAAAAACATGTATTTCTAAGCCGTCTTTCTTAGCCGTTAAGAAACGAAATAACGATTCTTTTGTCCGTTTTGTCTTTCCATGTTATTTCATATCTAGGACATGTCCGATGTCCTGATCAATTCTCTCAACTGCATTTTTATTAATTGGAGCTCCCAAATGCTCCAAATAATACCGCAGGGTAAAAATAATTACCGGGGGGAAAAAGTGAAAATTTCACCGTAAGCCCAAAATTACGCAAGGAACATAACGGTGGGACTTATACTCGTCACTTACGCAATCTTCGCGAGTTATATGTCAATTACTATAACACTCTATAACCTCAAAACATCAGCATGGAGGAATCACCAACTCCAGTAACAAGATCATAACGCTATCCAAAGGCATAGAGGAAAATCATCTCTAGCCAACTACTAACCACATCACAAGGCATGGAGGAAAGCCGTCTCTAGCCAATCGTACTCGTAACACAACTATGTGGAGGAAAACCGTCTCCACTCACACTATGTCCATCAATAATAGCATGGAAGAAAGAACCATCTCCAGCTAATCCTAAACATATTACCATAGCATGGAGGAAAGAACCATCTCCAGTTATACCTAACTCGCGCTAACAAACAAGATCTAAAAGATCATATGCACACATCACAACTAGCACAAAAACACAACATATCACATAAACACATAACATACATTTACCAAGATAGCACTAAGATCTACTCGTCGATCCTATAGGTGCATCTATCTCATCATAGAACTCCGGATAGTTCCTCTGGATACTATCCTCAGTCTCCCATGTAGCCTCATCCGGTCCTCGTCTAGACCACTATATCCTCAGTATGAGAATGTCCTTCGAACGCAGGCGTCTCAAACCTCGTTCTAGGACTGCAATCTACTACTCAACAAAAGTGTGGTCCGGCTCTCCCAACTCTATCCAGTATCTCAAAAGGACCGATATATCGGGGACTCAACTTCCCCTTTATGCCAAAACGTCAAACGCCTCGCATTGGAGATACTCTCAACCAAACATGAGCTCCTACCCTGAACTCTAGAGGTCGTCGCCTTCTGTCTACATATGACTTCTGGCGACTCTGTGTAGCCAATATCCTCTCTCTAATCAGCGGTACTCGAGCCATATCATCCTGAATTTGCTCTGGCGCTATCCCACTGATACTGCTAGGCTCATCCCAACATAAAGGTGTACGACACCTACGTCCATACGGTGCCTCATAAGGAGCCATCCCAATGGATGCATGCTAGATGTTGTTCAACAAGTGGGAGGTAATCAGACCATCCCTGTCCCCAATCCAACACACAAGCTCGCATCATGTCCTCTAAGGTTTGGATGGTCCTCTCACATTGACCATCTGTTTGGGGGTGAAACGCAGTCGTGAAGTGTAGACTCGTCCCCAAAGCAATCTGAATTTGCTGCCAAAACCTCGAGATAAACCGTCCATCTCGATCAGAGATGATCGTCCTCGGTACCCCATGGAGTCTCACTATCTGTCTAGTGTACTCCTCAACCAATCTGCTCACTGGCCACGTCTCCCTAATAGGAATGAAACGTGCCGTCTTCGTCAGTTTTTCAAACACAACCCAGATAGCATCAAAGCTCCTGCTCGGTCTCAGTCCAGTTACGAAGTCCGTGGAGATATCTTCCCACTTCCACTGTGGTACTAACAGTAGATGGAGCTCTCCTTTTGGTCTGCAATGCTCTATCTTGACTTGCTAACAGGTCGCACACTGAACCATAAATCTAGCCACATCGGGCTTCAACCCTCCCAACCAGTATGAACATCTCACATCCTGATACATCTTACTCGCACCAAGGCACACTGAGTAAGGTGTGTAGTGAGTCTCCTGTAGAATCTTCTACCTCAGATCCGCATTAGCGGGTACACGGACACGGACGTAGTCGCAGCGTCTCATCACTCCATCTGCTTCTATGGAGAATTGTGGTCCCTCACCACGAGTCATCCTCTCTCTAATCCTCGTCAAAGTCGGGCAGGTCCCCTGCTTCTGTTGGATCTCATCCAACAGACCAGGTAGAACCTCTAAAGCAAACAAATGGGCATCCTCATCAGAAAACTGGATGTCCATCTCTAGCCAAGCTAGCTCTCTCTGAAGCTGAGGCTGTACAATAAGTGTGGCAATCGCCTTCTCTCGAGGCATTTTACTGCTCAAGGCGTCAGCTACCACATTTGCCTTGCCAGGACGATACAAAATCTCAAGGTCAAAGTCCTTGATTAACTCAAGCCATCGACGCTGGCGGTTATTTAATTCCCGTTGCGTGAAAATGTACTTCAGACTCTTATGGTCTGTGAAGATCTGACATGCAGCACCATACAGGTAATGTCTCTAGATCTTCAAAGCATGAACTACCGCTGCCAACTCCAGATCATGAGTCGGGTAGTTCTCCTCATACGTCTTCAGCTGTCGAGACGCATATGCAATCACTCTGCTTCTCTGTATCAATACACATCCTAAGCCTAGCTTGGATGCAGCACTGTAAACTACAAAATCATCTGAACTCTCTGGCTGTGCCAAGACATGAGCAGAAGTCAAACGCCTCTTCAACTCCTCAAAACTATGAGCACACTGATCGGTCCATACAAATCTGGTAGTCTTCCTCAGAAGACTCGTCAGTGGACGAGCAATCGCAGAAAATCCCTCCACAAAACGTCTGTAATAACCGGCTAGGCCAAGAAAGCTACGCACTTCCTTGACGTTCGTCGGTGTCGTCCATGCAGCAACCAACTCAATCTTCACCGGGTCAACCATAATCCCGTCGGCGGAGACGATGTGTCCAAGAAAAGCAACCTCAAACATCCATAACTCACACTTAGAGAGCTTAACATACAACTCTCTATCCCTCAAAATCTGCAACATTATCCTCAGATGATCGGCATGCTCCTCTCTACTACGAGAGTATACCAGAATGTCATCAATAAAGACCACTACAAACTGATCCAGAAAGTCGATAAAGATATTTTTCACCAACTCCATGAAAACTGCTGGGGCATTCGTCAACCCGAATGGCATCATTACAAACTCGTAGTGTCCATAACAAGTACGAAATGTTGTCCTATGCACAACCTGCTCTCTCACCCTCAGCTGGTGATAACTCGAGTGTAAGTCAATCTTGGAGAATATAGTCACTCCTTGAAGTTGATCTAACAAAGTAATGGATACTTGTTCCTGACCATCACCTTGTTCAACTCTCTGTAGTCGATGCACCATCTTAACGATCCGTCCTTTTTCCACGCGAAGAGAACAAGTGTTCCCCATGTGTATACACTAGGGTGGATAAAGAAAGCCCTTCTCAGCCAACTCCTCGAGTGGCTTCTTCAGTTCTAACAAATTGACAAGCTCCATAGGATATGGAGCCTTCGAGTTCTGTTCGCTCCAAACGGTGTGTGCAAGCTTTAAATTTATAACCCTAGACTTAAGTTTAAAACAAGGATGCGAACCCGCAGTGTACGGGTCAATCGTAGTAAAAAGCAAGAAATTCCAGGGGTCGATCACAGGGACTCGGTGAAACAAAGTCAATAACGGTAAGCTTCGTGAATACTAACCACAAGAGCAATTAACACAATCAAAGATGAATAAGAAGTCAATAAAGCAAACATGCAATTCTAGGGATTAAAGCGTCTAGTTGTGGTTCCAACTCAAGATCTAAAGATAAGCGGACAAAGCTGAGATTTTTGCAAGGGGAAGGTGTTACTAAAGTGGACTAGATCACCGGGTAAGTCTCACTACTCACTAATCCTAAACCGTAACTCCTATTACCGGGTAAGTCTCAAGGAATTAAGATAAAGAACTATAACCTCAAACTAACACACCATCTAAGGGAATAGAATCAACCTTTACCGGGTAAGTCTCAAGCTAACTCACAAAGATGGGATGGAAGCACACTCAAACCCCAATAAAGGATAAACCTTTATTACCTACACTTATGATCGTTGGTACACAAACTAAGGAATTACCGGGTAAATCTCATCCTAAGCTTGCTTTGAACCAGGAAAGGTGTAATAAGAATAGGATTTGGCAAACTCTAACACTTAACTCTCAGTTAGGATCAGATAAGTCACCTCGGTCAGCCAAATTCCACCCCGGCCGAGATGTTCATCGACTGAGCGAGATGCTTAGGGTTAAGGTTAAAGACTCGAACTTTCAGGGTCCTACTGGAATCTAAGATTATTCTATCATTGTTTTTCCCACAACCTTCAGCCAATCACCCTAGAATCACACAAGGAAATTAGCCACTCATCATCATTATGAAAGTATTAAATATATGGGAAGAAGGTGAATATTTGAACAAGAAGAATTCAATGAAAAGACTTCAATAACTTAATCAAATATCACAACAAAAGCGTTCCTTGGATAGCAATCCAACAAGACAAGACAACAAGTGAGGGAATTTAAGACAATCTTACAAAACTCTCCAAAAAGCTATAAAAGCTATGATCTTCAATCTTCCTTCAACCTTCAAAAAGGTTCTTCGAAACTCCCAACTGGAGTATGGTTGCAGCGATGTATGCTGGATCTCGCAGCCTTCAATGGTGTATAACGTGCTAAGTGGGATGTAAGCGAGATGTTGGATTTGTGGAAATCCAACCCTTTTTATAGGAAAATAACCCTCCAAAGATAAAATATCTTAGAAATATATTTTCCCATAAATATAGGTAAAATATATGATTCTGCATATCTTCTTCCTTCCAGGAGCCAAGCCCAAAAATATAAGATCACCTTCCAAAGATAAAAGATCTCAGCCAAGAATAAAATATTCTCGCCGCGTCCTAGGTGTTCGCCTCGGTCGAGTCGGCGTCTCTGGATCACCTCGGTCGAGATGAATCTCTGGTCAACCGAGGTGAGTCATAACTGAATGTGAAATCTTTCAAAACTGGTCCAAAGTGCATCTTTAATCCATGGCTATGCTCCCTGGATGTAGCTCCAAATGACTCATGACTCCTTTTGCTCCTTTTTGATGCAAAACGTGCCATTTTACCTACAATTACAGCAAAACTAGGTGTAGACCTCGATTCCCGCAAAGGTAGATGAAATGGTAATATAATCACATATTATACATGCTAACATGCAGATTATCGAAGATAAAACGTCCAAACAAACCCCAAAATATAGACTATAATTCATGCTATCAAAATACCCCATACTTAGCTCTTGCTTGTCCCCAAGCAAGTTCCGCATATAGAAGACAAGATAGAATGGATTAATAGTCATAAAAATCAATGAAAAGTCTTTCAAAAACATTTTTATGGTGTGTTACAATCATAGATCACTCTAAGAGAATACTTCATGGAATTAAAAATCAAAATATGATCAAAACATTTTATAAATATAGGAAAGTTGTTCATCTTTGCATAAAATCATAGAATGCATAATAAGTCATAATTATCAAAATTAATCATGTATAATCCAGTTTAAACCACTAAGTCAATCAACAAGCTCAAGGTCTCAAGGGCTTCCCAAAAGAAAAGGTCAAGAAACGTGTAGGGTAGGGATGTGTGTAAGGTAATGTGGTGCTAGAATCCGGGAAAAGGATGAACTTCACTTTCACTTTGACTTACAACATCTTCCACCAATAAGCTTTGCTTATTTCACACTTTTTCTTTTTACTTTACTTTTTGGGATGCATGGACAGAGGTGCACAATAACCGAAGCCTAGGAAATCAGCAATCATCAATTTCTTGAGATGCATCAAACCCTTGATGCACATACCATGACCCGTTAGGAATATCGCTCAATCCGACTTTGGCAAGACACAAACACCCGGCTATGTGAATGGTGCCGAGTTACTCATCTTCATGATTGACTTCCCCAAACCTAAAATTACTTTCTAGCACTTTCACTTCCAGCCACTTCTCAACTTTAACTTCACTTGCTTTCACCACTTCGCTTGCTTCCAAATTCCCGGATAGGTAAAGGGAGGCAAAATGTATATGAGGGGCTAAGCATGATCAAGAAGAAGAAGAAGAAGAGAATAAATTGCCTTGGTCTTTCCAGGAAGAAAGTGAGAGAACTTATCTTGTGGTGTCAAACTTCAAATTCAACATAATTTGGATAAAAACAAAGTATTAAACATGCCAATAATTTCAAACAAAGCATTTAGCAACTTAAACATATTATAAAACCTTTCAAACACATAAAGAATTTAAAACCAGTCAGTAAACAAGATCTTCACTGAGATCATATCCAGATAAGCAACACGAAAATCGTTTTCGAAAACTCTCAGTTAACCCACCTCGGTCGAGGTGTTCTTGGTTCAACCGAGGTGAAACGCCTCGTTTGGCCAAGACTGACTCGGTCGAGGTCAAAAAAATTATTTTTTTAAAACCATTTTTTTTCAGTTTCGACGTTTTTCTCAATCAAATAACCTGTGAATATGCATGTAATATCAGATAAACATATAAAGGCAACTGAAGCATAAATATGAAATATCCGATCAAATAAGTCGTACATCGAAGTAATCAAATAAGTACATCAAAGTCATCACATAAATACAAACACCCCATACTTGGGACACACTGTCCCAGTGGGTCAATATAAGTCTAGAGACAAGAGTACTCACCGGATAAATAGCTGAACTGCATAAAAATATAATAAAGAAAATCCTGCAGCTCATCAATAGTCCTGATCCGGTGGTGGTGGTGGTGGCACGTACGGATACTGAGTCGGATCGAACGGATAGCCCATAGTCTGCTGGAACTGCTGTCACCTCGGTCGAGATGGTCTCGACTGGACCGAGGTGGTACGGACCGAGGTGGTGCCACAGAAACCCTAGTCGCCTCGGTTGCTCAAGAATCAACTCGGTCGAGGTGGCCTCGACTGGACCGAGGTGTCTCAGTCAAACTTCGTCTTCTCGAATTCTCGAACTTCTGAACTTCCAGTTATGCTCCTTCCTTAGATGTCTCCTGTTATCTGTCTAGGACGCCAAAGACAAACAAAACAAAGCAAAAGCAAACTATCTAAGCTAGACTAGAAAACGGGAAAAGAAAGCAATACCTTGGGTTGCCTCCCAAGAAGCGCTTGGTTTAAGGTCGCTAGCTGGACCATAATGCGTCTAAAATGTGATGGGAGGTGCCCTCACCCCATACTTCACCTCCATCGTGGGGTGAAGTAAGTAAATCCATCAAACGCTCCAACAAGTGTAAGTGCTCATCGGGGAATGAATCGTCTATGGGTGGGTCATCCGTCTCGCGGGAAGATTCCGGTAGCCGGCTGAGGTGATCCACAACAGAGTTTTCGGATCCCTTCTTATCGCGGATCTCTAGGTCAAACTCTTGAAGCAAGAGAATCCATCGAATAAGGCGTGGCTTGGCATCTTTCTTAGCCAACAAGTAACGAATGGCTGCATGGTCGGTGTAGACAATGACTTTCGCCCCTACTAGATAGGAACGAAACTTCTCGAAAGCATATACAACCGCCAATAACTCCTTCTCGGTGGTAGCGTAGTTGCGTTGTGCTTCATCTAGCGTCTTGCTAGCATAATAAATGGCGGTGGTCCGTCCATCCTTCTTCTGTCCAAGCACCGCTCCTACGGCTACATCACTAGCGTCACACATGACCTCAAAGGGCAAGGTCCAATCAGGAGGTTGGATAATGGGAGCGGAGATCAACGCTTCCTTAATCCTGTAAAAAGCATCAAGACACTCCTGCGAAAACTCAAAAACAACATCTTTATTCAAGAGGTTAGTTAGAGGTTTAGAAATCTTAGAGAAGTCCTTGATGAATCTCCTGTAGAAACCTGCATGCCCGAGAAAACTCCTCACACCTTTAACAGAACAAGGAGGAGGGAGTTTCTCAATCGTCTCGATCTTAGCTCGATCGACCTCAATACCTCGATTAGAAATGAGGTGTCCTAGTACAAGGCCTTCATTAACCATAAAATGACACTTTTCCCAATTCAGAACAAGGTTAGTGTCTTCACATCTTTTAAGCACTAGAGAAAGGTTAGATAGGCAATCATCAAAAGAGGAACCATATACAGAAAAATCATCCATGAATACCTCCATGATCTCCTCTATGTACTCGGAAAAGATAGCCATCATGCATCGCTGGAAGGTAGCGGGTGCATTGCACAATCCAAATGGCATCCTCCGGTAGGCAAATGTCCCCCATGGACAAGTGAAAGTGGTATTCTCCTGATCATCCGGATGGATAGGAATCTGGAAGAATCCACTATAGCTGTCCAAGTAGCAAAAGTGTGAATGCTGGGCCAACCGCTCGAGCATCTGATCGATGAAGGGAAGTGGAAAATGGTCCTTCCGTGTGGCCGTGTTCAGCTTCCTGTAATCGATGCAAACCCTCCAGCCCGTAACGGTCCTAGTTGGGATCAACTCGTTGTTCTTATTCGTCACAACGGTCATCCCTCCTTTCTTCGGAACTACATGCACCGGGCTAACCCACTTGCTGTCCGAGATAGGATAAATAATACCTGCATCCAACAACTTAAGAACTTCCTTCTTCACAACCTCTTTCATGATCGGATTTAACCGTCTTTGAGGTTCCCGTGAAGTCTTATGATTATCTTCCATTAGAATTCTATGCATGCAGAAAGAAGGCTTAATGCCAATAAGATCGTCCGTGGTATAACCTATAGCCTTTCGATGCTTTCTCAGGACATGCATTAACTTAGACAATTCAGATTCGGAAAGGGAAGCGCTAACAATTACGGGATAAGTAGAATCCGGTCCAAGAAAGACATACCTCAAGTGACTAGGGAGTTGTTTAAGCTCCACGACTGGGGGTGCTTTCTGAGGGGGATCCTTGCTTCCTCTTTCCAGTGGAGTGGGTTCAGAAACTGGACTTTTGGAAGTCTCAGTTGAATCAGTCTCGCCATCGACCTCGGTCGAGGCGTAGAGGCGTTGACCGAGATGTTCTTCAGTCGCCTCGCTCAGTCCAGGAAGTGCCTCGGTCGAGGTACTGCAACTGGAACAAAAACTGGAGATCTTCGTCTCCTGGATTAGCTTCTCAGTTGTAGCTTTTGGATCTTCTTCCAGTGCCTTCAAGCTCCGTATATCTGCATCACAAGAAGCATCTATACCTTCCTCTATTAAACTAAAACTTATAACTCTTTCGAGTGGATCGTTAATAAGGATAGAGCTCACCAATTCTCTTGATTCTTCTTCATCGTAGATGTTGAAGATATCATCAGTTAGCTGCTCCCCTTTCATGGCTGCAAGTAGTGCGAACTCCACCTCATCGCCACCAATGTTGAATTTCAACTTGGCGTTCTTGCAATCCACATTGCAACCCGAAGTTTCTAGAAATGGCCTCCCGAGAATAATAGGAACAGGATAATCTGCGGGAATGTCAAGTACAACAAAATCTATAGGTAGATAGAAGTTACCTAACTTGACCGGAACGTCCTCCAAGATGCCCACGGGATGGGTAATGGAGCGATCCGCCATATAAAGTCGAATCTTGACCGGCTTGGGCTCTCCAAGTCCGATCTTCATGCATAGCTCCAGCGGGATGATGCTCACGCTGGCTCCTAGATCACAAAGGGCTTCACAAGTGACACCCCCAACTTGAATGGGAATGCTAAATGAGCCGGGATCTCTTAATTTAGGTGGCATCTTCTCCTTCATGATCTTAATAAGCTCCGAGGATTTAGATGTCATCCTAACTTCACCAAAGTCTTCCAACTTCCTTTTCCTTGATAGGATCTCCTTTAAGAACTTCCCATAGGCGGGCATCCCTAGAATAGCATCAAGGAAAGGAATGTTAATATGCAGCTTATTCATCAAGTCAAGGAACTTACCAAAGTGCTTGTCAAGATGTGCTCTAGCCCTTGACTGGGGGAATGGAAGCGGTGGTTTGTATGCAGGAGGTGGAACATAAACTTCAGTTTTCCCCTCCGCGTTCTGTTGCTCCGCCTCGGTTGGCATCTCGGTCGAGGTGTTCTTCGACTGGATCTGGACCGAGGTGGTCTGTGTCGAACGAGGTACTGGATCTGCAGTTTTAAGTCCACTCCTCGTCGTTATGGCCATGCATTGGCCCTTAGGGTTGCTTTCCGTCTTTGCTGGAAGCTTCCCTGGATCTCTTGGCGCTTCATTCGCCCTACTTGCAAGTTGTTGTTCGAAGGACTTTTGGGCCCTCGAAAATGAAGTCATAGAATTCTCCATAGCGCTAAGCTTGATCAAGATAGCCTCCAGAACTGCGTCTTTCTTTTCCGGCTGAAACGAACTTGATCCTTGCCCCTGGCTCTTTAATGGAGTAGAAGAAGAAGAAGAAGGGGAAGAGAGGAAAGGGTTAGAGGAATTATTAGAGTTGGAGTTAGAATAATTGTTACCAGGATTCTGGTTGTTTTGATTGTTCGTCCTCCAATTGTTGCTATTGGACCCTCTATTGTTGTTGTTGTTGTAGTTGTTGTTCCGGGAACCGTTGTTGTTGTTACGGTATCCATTGTTGTTGTTCCTTTGTCCTTGCTCTTCCTTCTTGGTTTGAGCAACCAAGAGTTCCTTCAATTGCTTCACGTCATTCTTCAAAGACGTGAGTTGATTGTTGTTGGATTGAGTCTCTTGAAAGTTGACTCTTTTAACTCCACCTTCAGCTCCTTGGTGGGTATATTTCTCCATGTGCAAGGCTTGCTTCTCAATGAAGTCCCAAGCCTCGTCAATCGCCATGTCCATGAAGGTACCGGCGAAGAGTAGTTGGAGATTGAACTGGGTGCTTCCGTCCAGTCCTTTGAAGTAGATCTCCAACAACTCGATTTTTGGAATATCATGATGTGGGCAATCCAAAAGGATATCCTTGAACCGCTCCCATGACTTGGACAAGCTCTCCTTGTCCTTCATAATGAAAGCATTGATCTTCCCTCTCATTTCAGCTGTCTTTGAGGGGGGAAAGAATTTGGTCAAGAATTCCGTAGTCATCTCCTCCCATGTGCTGATTTTTCCTGGAGGAAGAGATTGATACCAAGTAAGAGCTCTATCTTTTAAAGAAAAGTAAAAAGGTCTTAGCTTGTAGTTGTTATTTTCAATTCTGGAAGGTCGCAAGGTTTCCATCAAGATCTCGTAGTTTTGAAGATGTTGATGTGGTGATTCCCTCTCCGTCCCTCCGAATTGGCATTGGCGAATCATGGATAGAACTTGCGGTCGAAGTTCGTAGTCATGGTCCGCTGGATCTCCTAGGTTGACTCCTGGACGCCTCAGTTGTTGATTAGGGTCCATCCTTTGACCTAGGGTTTGTGGGATTCCTGCAAGAAGAACATCTCGGACTAGCATCCGAGGTGGATGTATCTCGGCCGGGGCGTCTAGTACTGGGACCTGCCTCGGTCGAGGGTCAGCAACTAGAACCTGCCTCGGTCCAGCATCGGGAACTGGGTCGTCCCTCGGTCGAAGTAGAATCTGGTCTCGTATGACGGCCATTTCTGCTTCGATTGCTTCAGTTTTGGTGCGAGTTTCTTCCTTCTCTCGCTGTAGCTCTTCCTGGCTGAGGCGTAGCAGCTCTAACACCTCCTTTAATTCGGCCTCAAGATCGCGGTTGTCTTGTTGGGCCATCTTCGCTTCTCTCAAGCGTCGCTTGTATGTCTTTTCTGGTTCGGGATCGTAAGGAACGATTTCCTTCCCAGTGCGGGTTCTTCGCATATACCTAAGAAAGAACCTGCAAAAGTCACTCAAGTAGAGTGGTTAGATGACACGGGGGCAAGTGCCCCAAGAGCAAACCGTACCGGCTCGGTCTAGACCAAGTCCCCGGCAACGGCGCCAAAAACTTGTTCGCTCCAAACGGTGTGTGCAAGCTTTAAATTTATAACCCTAGACTTAAGTTTAAAACAAGGATGCGAACCCGCAATGTACGGGTCAATCGTAGTAAAAAGCAAGAAATTCCAGGGGTCGATCACAGGGACTCGGTGAAACAAAGTCAATAACGGTAAGCTTCGTGAATACTAACCACAAGAGCAATTAACACAATCAAAGATGAATAAGAAGTCAATAAAGCAAACATGCAATTCTAGGGATTAAAGCGTCTAGTTGTGGTTCCAACTCAAGATCTAAAGATAAGCGGACAAAGCTGAGATTTTTGCAAGGGGAAGGTGTTACTAAAGTGGACTAGATCACCGGGTAAGTCTCACTACTCACTAATCCTAAACCGTAACTCCTATTACCGGGTAAGTCTCAAGCAATTAAGATAAAGAACTATAACCTCAAACTAACACACCATCTAAGGGAATAGAATCAACCTTTACCGGGTAAGTCTCAGGCTAACTCACAAAGATGGGATGGAAGCACACTCAAACCCCAATAAAGGATAAACCTTTATTACCTACACTTATGATCGTTGGTACACAAACTAAGGAATTACCGGGTAAATCTCATCCTAAGCTTGCTTTGAACCAGGAAAGGTGTAATAAGAATAGGATTTGGCAAACTCTAACACTTAACTCTCAGTTAGGATTAGATAAGTCACCTCGGTCAGCCAAATTCCACCCCGGCCGAGATGTTCATCGACTGAGCGAGATGCTTAGGGTTAAGGTTAAAGACTCGAACTTTCAGGGTCCTACTGGAATCTAAGATTATTCTATCATTGTTTTTCCCACAACCTTCAGCCAATCATCCTAGAATCACACAAGGAAATTAGCCACTCATCATCATTATGAAAGTATTAAATATATGGGAAGAAGGTGAATATTTGAACAAGAAGAATTCGATGAAAAGACTTCAATAACTGAATCAAATATCACAACAAAAGCGTCCCTTGGATAGCAATCCAACAAGACAAGACAACAAGTGAGGGAATTTAAGACAATCTTACAAAACTCTCCAAAAAGCTATAAAAGCTATGATCTTCAATCTTCCTTCAACCTTCAAAAAGGTTCTTCGAAACTCCCAACTGGAGTATGGTTGCAGCGATGTATGCTGGATCTCGCAGCCTTCAATGGTGTATAACGTGCTAAGTGGGATGTAAGCGAGATGTTGGATTTGTGGAAATCCAACCCTTTTTATAGGAAAATAACCCTCCAAAGATAAAATATCTTAGAAAGATATTTTCCCATAAATATAGGTAAAATATATGCTTCTGCATATCTTCTTCCTTCCAAGAGCCAAGCCCAAAAATATAAGATCACCTTCCAAAGATAAAAGATCTCAGCCAAGAATAAAATACTCTCGCCGCGTCCTAGGTGTTCGCCTCGGTCGAGTCGGCGTCTCTGGATCACCTCGGTCGAGATGAATCTCTGGTCAACCGAGGTGAGTCATAACTGAATTCGAAATCTCTCAAAACTGGTCCAAAGTGAATCTTTAATCCATGGCTATGCTCCTTGGATGTAGCTCCAAATGACTCATGACTCCTTTTGCTCCTTTTTGATGCAAAACGTGCCATTTTACCTACAATTACAGCAAAACTAGGTGTAGACCTCGATTCCCGCAAAGGTAGATGAAATGGTAATATAATCACATATTATACATGCTAACATGCAGATTATCGAAGATAAAACGTCCAAACAAACCCCAAAATATAGACTATAATTCATGCTATCAAGTTCGGTTTCGTACCAGGCTCTAACTCTATGCCGAAGTCCACGTTCCTCTTGGGCGGCAAACTGGATGGCTCAATGAACACATCCACAAACTCGCAGACTACTGGGATGTCCTCTAATGCTGGACTCTCTCCATCCTTCATGGCATAATCCAGAAGGCCTCGCAACTCTATGCGATTAATCTAGCTGCTCGTATTGGAGTAGTAACCATACCCGTCCTCCAAGGTCCCAACCTCGGAAGACCTCTATCTAACCCAACTCGGTAGAATCCGTCACGGTCCTACTACCAACGTCTAACACAACACGATGTCTATCCATCCAATCCATACACAGAAAGACTTCCTCATGCACCAGCGGCATGGAAAGAAATCCACAAACAAATCATAAGTCCTAAATGTATAGGACAACTATGTACCTCTTACATGACCCTCATATGGTAACCCTACCAAGAGAGGTCTATCCTCTATTGTATCTAAGGTCAGTCTATCAGCACATGCATAAAAAAGCAAAGAGTGCGTAGCACCCATACCACACAGAAATCCAATGGCACCACTACAAATTAATACTTAAAACTCGAACCTATGCTCCTCAAGTATCAGTAAGGTCATCGCCATAGTCTCTGCCTCTACTCCTTCTACACCGAAAGGCGGAGAGTCTCTCTGAGAAGGAACACTGTCTTGCTGACAAAAGGGGGCCAAATGGCCTAGTTCACCACATGTAAAGCACATCACTAAAGATCTCTTACACTCCGGTCGCAGGTGTCCAAACTCTCCACAGTTGAAACAAGATCTCATCCCATCAGAAGTCCGTGTGGACAAGGGATCACTCGAACGTCCATGTGTCAAACTCTGTCTAACACTTGAAGGGTTTACTTCATCACTTACTAGTTCGGTCTGTTGTTTCTTCTTTGATCCGGAAGCTTCCGTTGGTCCCACAGATGCTGGTAAACCCGGTGTAGGTCTACCCACTCTTGCAGCCTCTTGTACTTAATGTATATATTCTCGAAACTCGGGTCCACTCATCGAGAGGTAGTCAGACTCCTAAGGTCTGCCCTCTTCTACATGCGGAACAACAACGGAAACCGGTCCCTGACCTAACACTACTGGAGAAAGAGAGGGGTATATCCCTACCTCGTCCTACTACAGATGTCGCTCTAGTCTGAGCCATCTGTAGGGTATGCACACTTAATCCTATAAGGCTATATATATGCCATATGTATAGATATATATATATATATAATACTTAAGATTACCCATGCATACACATCAGCACATAAGAGATATCTATATCTATATATATATATATATATATATATATACTGTCAAGATCCTCAGATGGGTGACGACTTTTGTACACACTATCCCAAAACATTTGTACTCACTTTAAAACCAAAACCTTTTCAAAAGTTAAACCCCTTTCGGGTTTTGTTTATTTATCCACTCTACCTTTATTGTAGATAGCATGTGCCATTGTTGTCAACTTAAGGCTCTGATACCAACTCTGTAACACCCCAAATCCGCGGGACTTAGAGTGCCACATTGGGCTAGGATCTCACAATGGATCCTGACCCTAGCCTGACAACAAGTTCACTGGATCTTACAACAAGACACAGGTAGATTAAAACCAAATACATAAAGCTGTATAAGATACATCAAAAAGGTTTATAACATACAAGCCGAGTACAAAACAACATCCATAAACAACAACCACAAAAGACATCCCATATCCCACGCAATCCTAATGTACAGAAGTCCTCGGCTGGTCACCACATCTGGCTCACTCTGCAGTCTTCCTAACCTGCAGGTCATCTACAACACAGTATGAAACCGTTAGCTATAGTAATAAATAAGTATGAAGGTAATAGCACAACCACACATCTTCATCTCATACATGCAATGCCACACACATTCATTTATTATATGATGTAATAGCTAGGATTTTCGAATTCTAATTAATATTGATTAACTTAATCATTGATAGTAATTGACATATAACTCGCGAAGATTGCGTAAGTGACGAGTATAAGTCCCACCGTTATGTTCTTGGCGTAATTTTGGGCTTATGGTGAAATTTTCACTTTTTGCCCCGGTTAATTATTTTTACCCTCCGGTATTATTTGGAGCATTTGGGAGCTCCAATTAATAAAAATGTAGTTGAGAGAAATGATCAGGACATTGGACATGTCCTAGATATGAAATAACATGGAAAGACAAAACGGACAAAAGAGTCGCTATTTCGTTTCTTAACGGCTAACAAAGACGGCTTAGGCATACATGTTTTCCGAGGCAATTGTGGAATAATTATCCCTACAATATTCAAGATCTATTATTCCAATTTTGAGAAGTTTGGAGAAGGGGGTTCAACCCACCATTGGATCGGTTAAAGGATAATTATCGACTTCGCTAAAGGATAATTATTGACTTTACTATAAATAGCGGAAAATCGTTTATTAATTCATTTCCTTTCACGTTTCCTCGTAAAAACTCTAATTTCTCTCAAACTTCAAACTCAGATCTACTGATAGCATGAATTATAGTCTATATTTTGGGGTTTGTTTGGACGTTTTATCTTCAATAATCTGCATGTTTGTATGTATAATATGTGATTCTATTACCATTTCATCTACCTTTGCGAGAATCGAGGTCTACACCTAGTTTCGTTGTAATTGCAGGTAATATGGTACGTTTTGCATCAAAAAGGAGCAAAAGGAGTCATTAGTCATTTGGAGCTACATCCAGGAAGCATAGCCATGGATTAAAGATTCACTTTGGAGCAGTTTTGAGAGATTTCACATTCAGTTGTGAGTCACCTCGGTTGACCACAGATTCACCTCGACCGAGGTGATCCAGAGACGCCGACTCGACCGAGGCGAACACCTAGGACGCGGCGAGAATATTTTATTCTTGGAAGAGATCTTTTAAAATTGGAAAGTGATCTTATATTTTTGGGCTTGGCTCCTGGAAGGAAGGAGATATGCAGAATATATATTTTACCTATATTTATGGGATAATATCTTTCTAAGATTTATTATCTTTGGAGGGTTTATTTTCCTATAAAAAGGGTCGGATTTTCCACAAATCCGATCATGCTTAGATCCCGCTTACACTCGGAAATCACGCAGCAGCAGCAGCCTTCCCCAAGTTGGAAGATTTGAAGAACCTTTTTGAAGGTTGAAGGAAGATTGAAGTCCATAGCTTTCATAGCTTTATTGAAGGGTTTTGTAAGATTGTCTTCAATTCCCTCAATTGTTGTCTTGTCTTTTTGGATTGTTATCCAAGGAACGCTTTGTTGTGATATTTGATTCAGTTATTGAAGTCTTTTCATTAAATTCTTCTTTGTTCAAATATTCACCTTCTTCCCATATATTTTAATACTTTCATAATGATGATGAGTGGCTAATTTCTTTGTGTGATTCTAGGGTGATTAGCTGAAGGTTGTGGGAAAAACAATGATAGAATAATCTTAGATTCCAGTAGGATCCTGAAAGTTCGAGTCTTTAACCTTAACCCTAAGCATCTCGTTCAGTCGATGAACACCTCGGCCGGGGTGGAAACTGGCTGACCGAGGTGACTTATCTGATCCGTAGCTAAGAGTTAAGTGTTAGAGTTTGCCAAATCCTATTCTTATTACACCTTTCCTGGTTCAAAGCAAGCTTAGGATGAGACTTACCCGGTGATTCCTTAGTTTGTGTATTAACGATCATAAGTGTAGGTAATAAAGGTTTGTCCTTTATTGGGGTTTGAGTGTGCTTCCATCCCATCTTCGTGAGTTAGCCTGAGACTTACCCGGTAAAAGTTGATTCTATTCCCTTAGATGGTATGTTAGTTTGAGGTTATAGTTCTTTATCTTGATTCCTTGAGACTTACCCGGTAATAGAAGTTACGGTTTTGGATTAGTGAGTAGTGAGACTTACCCGGTGATCTACTCCACTTTAGAAACACCTTCCCCACGCAAAAATCTCAGCTTTGTCCGCTTATCTATAGATCTTGAGTTGGAACCACAACTAGATGCTTTAATCCCTAGAATTGCATGTTTGCTTTATTGACTTCTTATTCATCTTTGATTGTGTTAATTGCTCTTGTGGTTAGAATCGACATAGCACACCGTATTGACTTTGTTTCACCGAGTCCCTGTGATCGACCCCTGGAATTTTCTTGCTTTTACTACGATTGACCCGTACACTGCGGGTTCGCATCCTTGTTTTAAGCTTAAGTCTAGGGTTATAAATTTAAAGCTTGCACACACCGTTTGGAGCGAACAAGTTTTTGGCGCCGTTGCCGGGGACTTGGTCTAGACCGAGCCGGTACGGTTTGCTCTTGGGGCGCTTGCCCCGTTTCATCTAACCACTCTACTTGAGTGACGACTTTCGCAGGTTCTTTCTTAGGTATATGCGAAGAACCCGCGCTGGGAAGGAAATTGTTCCTTACGATCCCGAACCAGAAAAGACATACAAGCGACGCTTAAGAGAAGCGAAGATGGCCCAACAAGACGATCGCGATCTTGCGGCCCAATTGAGAGAGACGCAGGAGCTGCTGCGCCTCAGCAAGGAAGAACTCATGCAAGAGAAAGAGGAAAATCGCGCCAGGACTGCAGCAATCGAAGCTGAGATTGCAGTCATCCGAGATCAGATTCTACTTCGACCGAGGGAAGATCCTCCTGTTGATCCTCGACCGATGCAGATTCCAGTAATTGACCCTCGACCGAGGCAGATTCCAGTACCCGACGCCCCGGCCGATGTACTTCCACCTCGGATGCCAGTCCGAGATGTTCTTCTTGCAGGAATTCCACAAACCCTAGGTCAAAGGATGGACCCTAATCAACAACTGAGGCGTCCAGGAGTGAACCTAGGAGATCCAGCAGATCATGACTACGAACTTCGACCGCAAGTTTTAGCCATGATTCGCCAATGCCAATTCGGAGGGCTAGAGAAAGAGTCGCCGCATCAACATCTTCAAAACTACGAGATCTTGATGGAAACCTTGCGACCTCCCAGAATTGAGAATAACAACTACAAGCTAAGACCTTTTTACTTTTCTTTAAAAGATAGAGCTCTTACTTGGTATCAATCTCTTCCTCCAGGAAAAATCAGCACATGGGAGGAGATGACCACGGAATTCTTGACCAAATTCTTTCCCCCCTCAAAGACCGCTGAAATGAGAGGGAAGATCAATGCTTTCATCATGAAGGATAAGGAGAGCTTGTCCAAATCTTGGGAGCGGTTCAAGGATATCCTTTTGGATTGCCCACATCACGGGATTCCAAAGATCGAGTTGTTGGAGATCTACTTCAAAGGGCTGGACGGAAGCACCCAGTTCAATCTCCAACTACTCTCCGCCGGTACCTTCATGGACATGGCGATTGATGAGGCTTGGGACTTCATTGAGAAGCAAGCCTTGCACATGGAGAAATATACCCACCAAGGAGCTGAAGGTGGAGTTAAAAGAGTCAACTTTCAGGAGACTCAACCCAACAACAATCAACTCACGTCATTGAAGAACGACGTGAAGCAATTGAAGGAGCTCTTGATGGCTCAAACTAAGAAGGAAGAGCAAGGGCAAAGGAACAACAACAATAACGGGTACCGTAACAACAACAACAACAACGGTTCCCGAAACAACAACTACAACAACAACAATAGAGGATCCAATAGCAACAATTGGAGAGCGAATAACCAAAACCACGGTAACAACCATTCAAACTCCAATTCTAATGATTCCTCTAACCCTTTCCTCTCTCCCCCCTCTTCTTCTTCCTCTACTCCATTGAAAAGCCAAGGGCAAGGATCAAGTTCGTCTCAGCCAGAAAAGAAAGACGCAGTTCTGGAGGCAATCTTGATCAAGCTTAGCGCTATGGAGAATTCTATGACTTCGTTTTCGAGGGCCCAAAAGTCCTTCGAACAACAACTTGCTAATAGGGCGAATGAAGCGCCAAGAGATCCAGGGAAGCTTCCAGCGAAGACGGAAACTAACCCTAAGGGCCAGTGCATGGCCATAACGACGAGGAGTGGACTCAAAACTGCAGATCCAGTACCTCGCTCGACGCAGACCACCTCGGTCCAGATCCAGTCGAAGAACACCTCGACCGAGATGCCAACCGAGGCGAAGCAACAGAAAGCAGGAGGAACGACAGAAACTTATGTTCCACCCCCTGCATATAAACCACCACTTCCATTCCCTCAGTCCAGAGCCAGAGCACATCTAGACAAGCACTTTGGTAAGTTTCTTGACTTGATGAATAAGCTACATATTAATATTCCTTTCCTTGATGCTATTCTAGGTATGCCCGCCTATGGGAAGTTCTTAAAAGAGATCTTATCAAGGAAAAGGAAGCTGGAGGATGTTGGTGAAGTTAGGATGACATCTAAATCTTCGGAGCTTATAAAGATCATGAAGGAAAAGATGCCGCCTAAGTTGAGAGATCCCGGCTCATTTTGCATTCCCATTCAAGTTGGGGATGTAACTTGTGAAGCCCTTTGTGATCTAGGAGCCAGCGTGAGCATCATCCCGCTGGAGTTGTGCACTAAGATCGGTCTTGGAGAGCCCAAGCCGGTCAAGATTCGACTCTACATGGCGGATCGCTCCATTACCCATCCCGTGGGCATCTTGGAAGACGTTCCGGTCAAGTTAGGTAACTTCTATCTACCCATAGATTTTGTCGTACTTGACATTCCCGCAGATTATCCTGTTCCTATTATTCTCGGGAGGCCATTTCTAGCAACTTCGGGTTGCAACGTTGATTGCAAGAACGCCAAGTTGAAATTCAACGTTGGTGGCGATGAGGTGGAGTTCGCACTACTTGCAGCCATGAAAGGGGAGCAACTAACTGATGATATCTTCAACATCTACGATGAAGAAGAATCAAGAGAATTGGTGAGCTCCATCCTTATTAACGATCCACTCGAAAGAGTTATAAGTTTCAGTTTAATGGAGGAAGGTATAGATGCTTCTTGTGATGCAGATATACGGAGCTTAAAAGCACTGGAAGAAGATCCAGGAGCTAAAACTGAGAAGCTAATCCAGGAGACGAAGATCTCCAGTCTCGGATCCAGTAGCAGTACCTCGACCGAAGCACTTTCTGGACTGAGCGAGGCGACCGAAGAACATCTCGGTCAACGCCTATGCGCCTCGACCGAGGTCGAAGGCGAGATGATTCAAACTGAGACTTCATCAAGTCCAATTTCTGATACCACTCCACTGGAAAGAGGAAGCATGGATTCCCCCCAGAAAGCACCCCCAGTCGTGGAGCTTAAGCAACTCCCCAGTCACTTGAGGTATATCTTTCTTGGACCGGAGTCTACTTATCCCGTTATTGTTAGTGCTTCCCTTTCCGAATCTGAATTGTCTAAGTTAATGCATGTCTTGAGAAAGCATCGAAGGGCTATAGGTTACACTACGGATGATCTTATTGGCATTAAACCTTCTTTCTGCATGCATAGAATTCTAATGGAAGATAATCATAAGACTTCACGGGAACCTCAAAGACGGTTAAATCCGATCATGAAAGAGGTTGTGAAGAAGGAAGTTCTTAAGTTGTTGGATGCAGGTATTATTTATCCTATCTCAGACAGCAAGTGGGTTAGCCCGGTGCATGTCATTCCGAAGAAAGGAGGGATGACCGTTGTGACGAATAAGAACAACGAGTTGATCCCAACAAGGACCGTTACGGGTTGGAGAGTTTGCATCGATTACAGGAAGCTGAACACGGCGACTCGGAAGGATCATTTTCCGCTTCCTTTCATTGATCAAATGCTCGAACGGTTGGCCCAGCATTCACACTTTTGTTACTTGGATGGCTATAGTGGATTCTTCCAGATTCCTATCCATCCGAATGATCAGGAGAAGACCACTTTCACTTGTCCTTGGGGGACGTTTGCCTATTGGAGGATGCCATTTGGATTGTGCAATGCACCCGCTACCTTCCAGCGATGCATGATGGCTATCTTTTCCGAGTACATAGAGGAGATCATGGAGGTATTTATGGATGATTTTTCTGTATATGGTTCCTCTTTTGATGATTGCCTATCTAACCTTTCTCTAGTACTTAAAAGATGTGAAGACACTAACCTTGTTTTAAATTGGGAGAAGTGTCATTTTATGGTTAATGAAGGCATTGTGCTAGGACACCTCGTTTCTAATCGAGGTATTGAGGTTGATCGAGCTAAGATCGAGACTATTGAGAAACTCCCTCCTCCTTGTTCTGTTAAAGGTGTGAGGAGTTTTCTCGGGCATGCAGGTTTCTACAAGAGATTCATCAAGGACTTCTCCAAGATTTCTAAACCTCTAACTAACCTCTTGAATAAAGATGTTGTTTTTGAGTTTTCGCAGGAGTGTCTTGATGCTTTTTACAGGATTAAGGAAGCGTTGATCTCCGCTCCCATTATCCAACCTCCTGATTGGACCTTGCCCTTTGAGGTCATGTGTGACGCTAGTGATGTAGCCGTAGGAGCAGTGCTTGGACAGAAGAAAGATGGACGGACCACCGCCATTTATTATGCTAGCAAGACGCTAGATGAAGCACAACGCAACTACGCTACCACCGAGAAAGAGTTATTGGCGGTTGTATATGCTTTCGAGAAGTTTCGTTCCTATCTAGTAGGGGCGAAAGTCATTGTCTACACCGACCATGCAGCCATTCGTTACTTGTTGGCTAAGAAAGATGCAAAGCCGCGCCTTATTCGATGGATTCTCTTACTTCAAGAGTTTGATCTAGAGATCCGCGATAAGAAGGGATCCGAAAACTCCGTTGCGGATCACCTCAGCCGGCTACCGGAATCCTCCCGCGAGGCGGATAACCCACCCATAGACGATTCATTCCCCGATGAGCACTTGCACGTCTTGGAGCGTTTGATGGATCTACTTACTTCACCCCACGATGGAGGTGAAGTATGGGGTGAAGGAACCTCCTACCTCCTTTGAAACGCATCATGGTCCAGCTAGCGACCTTAAATCAAGCGCTTCTTGGGAGGCAACCCAAGGTATTGCTCTTTTTTCCCGTTTTCTAGTCTAGCTTAGATAGTTTTTGTTTTTGCTTTGCTTTGCTTTGTTTTTGGCGTTCTGGACAGACAACAGGGAATATCTAAGGAGGAGCACAACTGGAAGGACAGAAGTTCGAGATTCTGAGAAGACAGAAGGACCTCGGTTACTGTCAGAGCACCTCGACCGAGTTGATTCTTGAGCAACCGAGGCGACTACGGTTTCTGCAGAACCGCCTCGGTCCGTACCACCTCGGTCCAGTCGAGACCATCTCGACCGAGGTGACAGCAGATCCAGTGACAGTATAAAAAGGAAAAATTTACTTTTCACCTTTTTTATCCTCCTCGACCGCGGCGAACAGACGCACCTCGCTCATCTCAAATCTTGCTCGTTTTCGACGTTTTCTGCTTCCAAACCGAGATTGAAGGGTAGAGGAGTCGATTGCAACAACGAATCTGCAAGAAATTTGAGTGAATCGGTCGGAACGAGGTAAAAACGATCGAAACCCTAAACTCGTTCGTTTACTTCAATTTGGGCTTTGGTTGCCCCTGAATCTGTTGAGGAAAAGCTTAAGTACCCCTTAGGAAGCATCGGTAGTGATTTTTGGGGGAAAAGAACTGAAATTCAGAGAGTTAAAATCGCGACTGTCTTCGCCTCGGTCCAGTCGATCTGCACCTCGGTCGAGGTGATTCTTGGAGTTTGTCAGTCAACCGAGGTAGTCTGACAGTGTTGTTTGAAGATGAGTTATGACAGATTGTTAGCCCTTAGAGATAGATCCTCTCCTTCCCCTTCTTCTTCCTCATCCCGACCTTCTATACCGGTGATCCACGAGAGACACCTTGTAGATTACGAGCGCATTGCTAGCCGTCCAGTGATCGCACCTAGATTCCTGGACATTTCTGCCTTTGACTGTCTCCACGTTGATGGAGATCTTAGGAGGATGATCACCACCGTCGGGCTGGATCAGTTTACTGAGATCCGAGCCCCAGCTTACTTAGAGCCGACCCTTGAGTTTGTCAGCTCCTTCACTTACCTCCCCACAGAGAGGGCGGTGAAGTACCGGTTGGTGAACCGGAACTACTTAGTACCTCTAGACCATTGGAGAGACATCTTTGGCTTCCCTACCCCCACTGCCGTAGACTTCCCGACCCGAGCCGTAGCTAGAGAGTTCTGGGGTCAGATTGCCCACATTACAGAGCATGCAGATAGGTGGCGCCCTGGTGATTCCAGGGAGAAGCTTATCTTCCATCTTGCTTTTCGTTTAGCTCACAAGATCTTCAGCGAGACGCTTCTGGCGCGTACTGAGACGCCCCAGAAGGTCCGACAGGGGGAGCTCTTTGCTTTGTACTGCATGGTCACAGGTGGATACCCTGACTTTGGATTGATGCTGGCAGAGGATCTGCACAGGATCAAGGCCAAAGGGAAGGGAGATATATGCTGTGGAGGGATAGTGACCCATATCGCTACTTATCAGGATATGGATCTGAGTAGGTGTACTATGGTGGCGGCTGCCAAGCCGCTCGGACTTCAGAAGATGATCACACGGAGGATTCTAGTTCCCCGTGGTTTGACTACACCTTACGTCGCTATGCCATGGGAGCTGACTGCACCTCAGGGCATCAGATGGTCTGCACAGTTCTCTGTCTTTGATCCACATTTTTGGCAGACCGCTTGGGGTCCACTTATGGAGGATTACAGAGAGGGAGCAGCTACCCCTGCTGCAGCTGAGGAGGAGGAGGAGGCTGAGGATGAGGACGACGATGATGACACAGTAGATGAGAGAGGAGGTGGCGTCCCGATGGACACGGGGGCAGATACAGCTGGGACGAGCGCGCCACCTATTATAGATCTGGACGACGAGGAGGACATTGAGCCGGCGCCAGCTGAGACTTCTCCAGTCAGACCTGCTAGACGCAGGAGGCGGGGAGTGAGGGATAGAGCTGCTCACCGACGGATTGATGACCTGACGGATCAGGTTATCGACTCATATGCTGCACTTTCGCTGGATATCCGCGAGATGCAGGAGCGGCAGCATCATCAGCACATCATGGCTCAGCTGCAGTTCGAGCGGATCATGGGCCATCCTTACGATCCTACTCAGTATCCCTACATACCACCACCACCACCGGATCGAGACTACTGAGGAGCTGCAGGATTTTATTATTATATTTTTATGCAGTTCGGCTTTTATCCGGTGAGTTCTCTCTTGTTTAGACTTTTATTATACCCACTGGGACAGTGTGTCTCAAGTATGGGGTGTTTGTTATTTGACTACGTGACTACGTGATGTATTTGACACCTTTGATGTATTATATTTATCGGATATTTTCGTATTTATGCTTCATTGCTTTTATATGATTATCTGATATTGCATGCATACCTACAGGTTATTTGATTGAGAAAAACGTCGAAACTGAAAAAATTTGGCATTGAAAAAAAAAATTTTCGACCTCGACCGAGTCAGTATTGGCCAAACGAGGCGTTTCACCTCGGTTGAACCAAGAACACCTCGACCGAGGTGTGTTAACTGAGAGTTTTCGAAAACGAATTTTTGTTACTTATCTGGATATGACCTCAGTGAAGATCTTGTTTACCTACTGGTTTTAAATTCTTTATGTGTTTGAAAGGTTTTATAATATGTTTAAGTTGCTAAATGCTTTGTTTGAAATTAATAGCATGTTTAATACTTTGTTTTTATCCAAATTATGTTGAATTTGAAGGTTGACACCGCAGGTTAAGTTCTCTCACTTTCTTCTTGGAAAGACCAAGGCAATTCATTCTCTTCTCTCTTCTTCTTCTTGATCATGCTTAGCCCCTCATATACATTTTGCCTCCCTTTACCTATCCGGGAATTTGGAAGCAAGCAAAGTGGTGAAAGTAGAGTTAAAGTTGAGAAGTGGCTGGAAGTGAAGTGTTAGAAAGCAATAATAGGTTTGGGGAAGTCAATCATGAAGATGAGTAACTCGGCACCATTCACATAGCCGGGTGTTTGTGTCTTGCCAAAGTCGGATTGAGCGATATTCCTAACGGGTCATGGTATGTGCATCAAGGGTTTGATGCATCTCGAGAAAATGATGATTGCAGATTTCCTAGGCTTCGGTTATTGTGCACCTCTGTCCATACATCCCAAAAAGTAAAGTAAAAAAAGAAAAAGTGTGAAATAAGCAAAGCTTATTGGTGGAAGGTGTTGCAAGTCAAAGTGAAAGTGAAGTTCGTCCTTTTCCCGGATTCTAGCACCACATTACCTTACATACATCCCTACCCTACACGTTTCTTGACCTTTTCTTTTGGGAAGCCCTTGAGACCTTGAGCTTGTTGATTGACTTAGCGGTTTAAACTGGATTATACATGATTAATTTTGATAATTATGATTTATTATGCATTCTATGATTTTATGCAAAGATGAACAACTTTCCTATATTTATAAAATGTTTTGAGCATATTGAGTTTTTAAATTCCAGGAAGTATTCTCTTAGAGTGATCGATGATAGTTGCACACCATAAAATGTTTTTGAAAGACTTTTTCATTGATTTTATTGACTTATAATCCATTCTATCTTGTCTTCTATATGCGAAACTTGCTTGGGGACAAGCAAGGGCTAAGTATGGGGTATTTTGATAGCATGAATTATAGTCTATATTTTGGGGTTTGTTTGGACGTTTTATCTTCAATAATCTGCATGTTTGTATGTATAATATGTGATTCTATTACCATTTCATCTACCTTTGCGAGAATCGAGGTCTACACCTAGTTTCGTTGTAATTGCAAGTAATATGGTACGTTTTGCATCAAAAAGGAGCAAAAGGAGTCATTAGTCATTTGGAGCTACATCCAGGAAGCATAGCCATGGATTAAAGATTCACTTTGGAGCAGTTTTGAGAGATTTCACATTCAGTTGTGAGTCACCTCGGTTGACCACAGATTCACCTCGACCGAGGTGATCTAGAGACGCCGACTCGACCGAGGCGAACACCTAGGACGCGGCGAGAATATTTTATTCTTGGAAGAGATCTTTTAAAATTGGAAAGTGATCTTATATTTTTGGGCTTGGCTCCTGGAAGGAAGGAGATATGCAGAATATATATTTTACCTATATTTATGGGATAATATCTTTCTAAGATTTATTATCTTTGGAGGGTTTATTTTCCTATAAAAAGGGTCGGATTTTCCACAAATCCGATCATGCTTAGATCCCGCTTACACTCGGAAATCACGCAGCAGCAGCAGCCTTCCCCAAGTTGGAAGATTTGAAGAACCTTTTTGAAGGTTGAAGGAAGATTGAAGTCCATAGCTTTCATAGCTTTATTGAAGGGTTTTGTAAGATTGTCTTCAATTCCCTCAATTGTTGTCTTGTCTTTTTGGATTGTTATCCAAGGAACGCTTTGTTGTGATATTTGATTCAGTTATTGAAGTCTTTTCATTAAATTCTTCTTTGTTCAAATATTCACCTTCTTCCCATATATTTTAATACTTTCATAATGATGATGAGTGGCTAATTTCCTTGTGTGATTCTAGGGTGATTAGCTGAAGGTTGTGGGAAAAACAATGATAGAATAATCTTAGATTCCAGTAGGATCCTGAAAGTTCGAGTCTTTAACCTTAACCCTAAGCATCTCGTTCAGTCGATGAACACCTCGGCCGGGGTGGAAACTGGCTGACCGAGGTGACTTATCTGATCCGTAGCTGAGAGTTAAGTGTTAGAGTTTGCCAAATCCTATTCTTATTACACCTTTCCTGGTTCAAAGCAAGCTTAGGATGAGACTTACCCGGTGATTCCTTAGTTTGTGTATTAACGATCATAAGTGTAGGTAATAAAGGTTTGTCCTTTATTGGGGTTTGAGTGTGCTTCTATCCCATCTTCGTGAGTTAGCCTAAGACTTACCCGGTAAAGGTTGATTCTATTCCCTTAGATGGTATGTTAGTTTGAGGTTATAGTTCTTTATCTTGATTCCTTGAGACTTACCCGGTAATAGAAGTTACGGTTTTGGATTAGTGAGTAGTGAGACTTACCCGGTGATCTACTCCACTTTAGAAACACCTTCCCCATGCAAAAATCTCAGCTTTGTCCGCTTATCTATAGATCTTGAGTTGGAACAACAACTAGATGCTTTAATCCCTAGAATTGCATGTTTGCTTTATTGGCTTCTTATTCATCTTTGATTGTGTTAATTGCTCTTGTGGTTAGAATCGACATAGCACACCGTATTGACTTTGTTTCAGCGAGTCCCTGTGATCGACCCCTGGAATTTTCTTGCTTTTACTACGATTGACCCGTACACTGCGGGTTCGCATCCTTGTTTTAAGCTTAAGTCTAGGGTTATAAATTTAAAGCTTGCACACACCGTTTGGAGCGAACATCTACTCTCCGTTTTTAATCCGATTTCAATTCCGTTTGAGTTTCTGGATTCTTCTCTTCATTCTCTTCATATCGGTACCGAGTTTCTGCATTTCCGAGCCGATGAAGACCTGGTCGAGCATATATGTCACCAGGACAGTTCCGTCGCTCAGATTCCGGTGAATTTGATATTGTACGTGCGTAGCCTGTGTCGTTGTGATTCCGAATCTTCTTTCAGATCGTCAATCGGGTTAGTAACGAATAAGTTATGAATTTATTCGTTTTTCGTACTGCGATTTGGCCTAAATTGACCTTAGGCTTTTCAAAATGATAATTAGAAATTCCATTATGATCATTATTTTATTCTAGTGTTTATGGTTGTTTGTTTGATGAAATCTGATGACAGGTGGGTTTAGAAATGGCCTGCGGGCAAAATGTTATTCTGGTGAAATTTAATTAATTAATTAAAGTTTAATTAATTAAATTAGGATTAAATTTGAGACTGAGGAATACTGATTAGATGCATGCTAGGTGTCAGAATGAGTTGAGGATCATCATGATGCTATGTGTATCGGTTATGGCTTTAAGGTTTAGTATGTGTACGAGTATGATGAGATGTTATGTTGAGGATATGCCTTAGGCATTTATGAATGTGTTGAGGATCTGAGGTTTAGATTTGAGATATAGGTTGGTTGTGGTTAGTGAGACGAGTCTTCTAACCTTTGCAGTATGGGATTGTGTGTGCCTTGCTATTGCAGGCGTTGATTACTTCCCCAAGGGGAAGTTGTGACGTGGTACAGGTTACGAGTACATCAGGTAAGTCCATAGGACTGACTTAGCGTACGGTTGTGGATTGTATGATTGTGATGGTTGTGTGTGTTCATATGATTGTGCATTATAACCTAAACTGGACTAGGATGACCATTTATTAAATTTATTTGGCCCAAGTGTATTATAACGGGCGGTAACCACCGGTCTCCGCTTGCGGGTTAGGAGGAGGTGACTGGAAGCCAGTAGCACAGGGTGGGACGAGTGATGATCACCCCCATGCAAACCCCTGTGTTAACGGGGAAAGGGACGAGGTTCTTGAGGCTTCTCGTGTTACAAAAGAAGTTGAATTAGTAATGGAATAACGTAATGAAAGATAATAAATGAATGTGTGTGGCATTGCATGTATGAGATGCTGATGTGTGGTTGTGCTATTACCTTCATACTTATTCATTACTGTAGCTAACGGTTTCATACCGTGTTGTTGATGACCTGCAGGTTAGGATGACTGCAGAGTGAGCCAGATGTGGTGACCAGCCGAGGACTTCTATACATTAGGATTGCGTGGGATATGGGATGTCTTTTGTGGTTGTTGTTTATGGATGTTGTTTTGTACTCGTCTTGTATGTTATAAACCCTTTTGATGTATCTTATACAACTTTATGTATTTGGTTTTAATCTACCTGTGCCTTGTTGTAAGATCCAGTGAACTTGTTGTCAAGCTAGGGTCAGGGTCCATTGTGAGATCCTAGCCCAATGTGGCACTCCAAGTCCCGCGGATTTGGGGTGTTACACATAACATACATCCTTCACTACAATCGTCTTTAACCACCTGATTGATTTTTTGTATGTATTGGCATTTCCTTTGGTTTTGGATGTTGGATTGTTGTTTTGTATCCGATTACCTTGAGTCAAGGTATAAGCATCTCTTATTTTTTTTTGTATGAATTTACCAACAACTTATGACATATATCCTTCAATTGCTAATCATGTCTATGAGAATAAATTTATACATGGTTATTTTATAACCGTTTTAACAACTAGTTGTGATTTCTATCATCTAAACGAATCTATGCATAAGAGATACATGAATTTGCACAATTTGTTATTTAAATGTATTTTTTACTGCCTTGATTCAGCTAATTTGTACCAAGTCTCTATTATTATAGTGTATGTATTGTACTTTCCTTCTCAGGCTCCCAAGAGAAATCAAGGGCATGTTGGTAACCATCAATTAAAAATAGAAATGGTGATGAAAGGATGAAACAAAGTTACACACCAACTAGTTTACCAGAGTAAAAAGCAGAACATGTCTGTCAACACAAGAGCAATACAAAGAGCAAAAACCTTGCCTTTGACAAATCTCTCCCCTTTTAACCAAATCTTGCCTGAGATTTTGTTCTTTAATCCAATATTTTGCTACTATCAAGACTTAACCCAATATTTCTCTTCTTAATCTCTTATGAGTCTAATTATTGCATTTTTCTACTCTAAACACATTGAGTCAATTCTTTGGGTGTGTTAGTTAGTATCTATACTTTCTATCATACTAGTTGTGTCTACTTGCAATATTATTTCTACTTTGTGTCAATTGTGTGAAGATACTTCCAACAGGTTTACCTTGACTATCTTCCACCATAAGAACCTTTCTTATGAACCAAGTCAACTTTCTAAGTCATCCAAGGGGTTCTAGTTGAACCTAGTCACCGATTTGTAAAGAAACATTAATCCATCGAAGACAATTACATCAAATTAGCTCGAGATTTACAACAGAGTGTGAGTGTGAGAGAAAACAAGTAAGGCATCTTTAGTTTCACTAACTTCACGAGTTTGTTGTTACTTTGTGTGATTGTGTAGGATGTATATTTCTAAAAGCCATGAAGGGTCACAAGGGAGTGGATTAAACAGTATCGAGGCCAAGGACATGGCACAACAACTCATGGCTTCAATTACAAACCTTGCCGAGAGAATGAAGAAACTAGAATCTCATTCTAGTGGAAAATCTCGGCCTCCAGTAAGCAATCTCGCCCGAGATTTGGACCGAGAATTGCCTAAGTCGAGGTTTGATAATTACTTTCCTCAACGGAGATCAATGAATGAGGATGATGGACGTTCACGTGTTCCATATCAAGCTCCACTCCTAGAGTTACCTCTAAGAGTCCATCTTGAGCAAGGTGTTAGCATGAAATATTGTGATATTTTAGGCACGTTTTCTAAACGTATCTGATTCATATTGATAGTCTTTGATTGAACTTTGTGCATATGTGAGCTAGTATTACCTATATTGTCGATATGGATGTCTACACTAGTTCTATGTTGATTATAGGTGATTTGGAGCTATTTCCGAACGGAATCGAGCAAAAGAAGAGTTGATTTGATATGTCCATAGATTGAAGACATTCTTTGGAAGCAAATTGAAGTTTAGCTTGAGGAATGCACGAGGCTAGGGAAGAATCACGTTCTTGCCCTAAACCACGCTCTAAAATACGGCCGTACTACAAACCACGTTCAGTTCCACGGCCGTGGAACCTTGCAAGAGAAGCGTGATGCATTCCAGTAACTATTACGGTCGTGGAATATATGGTACAAACCGTGACCTAATCCTCGCCCTAAATTACGGTCGTGGAAACTTCCACGACCGTGATCTTGGCGAATCTTTTCGCCACACTTTGAAGCCACGATCTTTTGAAGATTGGGCCGGGCCGATATTTTATCTTGCCCTATAAAAAGACGGACGAAGCAAGATTCCGTCATGACCGCTTACACCCGCCATCTTGGCTTAGGAAGGATTTTTGGCAATCCACGCTTCATCTCCGCTTAGAGAATTTCAACGCCGTTTGGCCTTCGCTTGGAAGCATTGATCATCTCATTGGAGATTGAATTTCGCATCTGGGAATTGCCCTAATCTCGCACTTTTGGTGGAGATTGCTGTTGAGATCTTCGGATTGGCGGAAGATCGAAGCTTTTGGAAGATTTTGCAAGAAGATCTCTCTTCTTGTTTAGGTTTGATTTGGAAAACGAATTGACATCCCGTTTTCTCTTCTTTCCTAAGATTGTGATTGTTTACTTTATTATGAATCTTTTGACAACACTCGTTCTTGATTGTGACTTTGAGATTGGTTTGAAGATTATTGAAAGTTCTTGAAAGTTTTCATCTTTTTATCTTTTAATTCTTGAATTGATATCAACATGACTGTTATTGGCTAAAAACCCTTAACAATTCTAAGGTGAAGGGTTGATAGTTGTGGCTTAGATGATGATAGATCGATCACAAACAGATTAGACCCTGAGAGTTAGAGAAAATCGTCGACAAACCATAAATTACGGCATGTTCTTGAGTCCACGACCGTGGAACACCAAGAACTAACCGTAATTTCTCCTAAATATACGAGCTTGCTTTTACTTCAATTCAAAGTTAAGGATTTGCTTTAACTTAGTTTAGACTTGTCTTTTCTAGGTGGTAGTGAAGCCTCAACAACCTCTACCTCGATTGTGAGTGTCACAACCTCAATCGGTTAAGCTAGTCTTGATCTTTGAGTTATAAGTTTGGGTATTTGACATAAATTCTCATCTTTAGAATCTTTCTATATTGAGCCTCAACAACCTGTATAGAGAGTGCCTTGTAGGTGAGTTACATAAGGTTTTTGGAACTTCACCGTACGATTACCTTACATTAGTATACCTTTGCATATCTTAACTCTGTCTTTATATCATTAAGTATATCTTGAATCGATTGCCACAGCGGATACTTGGATCTTTAGGATTGTTGTTTTCCCAATATTTGCAAAACTCTCATATTTACTCGCTTGATAATCTGCAATCGAATTTGTTCCCACCCAAATCCCTGTGTTCGATACTCTGGAATTCTTGCTTAGCTACGTCGATCCGTACACTGCGGGTTCGCTGCTTGATTCTAGTTTTATAAATTTAAAGCTTATTTGCACACACCTTTAGGGGCGAACAAGTTTTTGGCGCCGTTGCCGGGGATTTGGTTTCGGCCGAATTCGGTAGCCGGTTGTCAAGCTTGGTAGCTTGCTCTCGCTATTTGATATTACTTTGAGTGCATGCGCAGGTCTAGGAACACCGAAGATCTCTTACCTCTTGATCAAGAGCTAGAGAAAACCTTGAGGCAAAAGCGCAAGGAAAAGAAGATGGCCGAAGAACATGAACGTGATCTTCAAACGGAGTTGGCGGAGAAGGAGGCTCAACTCCAATGGAACGAGAACCTCCGCCGGGATGAAATGGATCGTCATCAATCTGAAGTTAGCAAACTGCAGGATGCGATGTTCCAAATGAGGATGGAGTTAAGCGACCTTAAGAATAAAGGAAGCAAGAAATCCTCAAGGAGGGGATCAAGAACTAGAAGAAGAAGCCACTCGTCCGCTGATGATAGTGACTCTTCCATGCCACCGTTAGAGGAGATTGATCCCACGATCAATATGAATCCTTTCCATCCACAAGGAGCTGCTAATCGCCGCATTCCACCTAGGAATGTGAGGGTCGAACGTGTGGATAATGAGCCAAGAACTCTTGGCCAGCGGATGGATCCAACACAACAACCACGCCGCTTGGGCGTGAATTTTGATGCTGAAGATGTGCAAGGGTTTAGCTTTAACCCTCAAGTTATTACTCTTGTTCGCCAAAACCAATTTGGCGGTACAAACGCTGAATCTCCACACCAACACTTGCAAAACTTTGAGTGTATGATGGAGACGATGAGACCGAAGAATGCTACTACCAACAGCTATAAGCTCAAGCCTTTCTTCTTCTCTTTGAAGGGGAAAGCGTTGTCTTGGTACCAAGCTCTTCCTAGTGGGAAACTAGATACGTGGGAAGACCTTTCCGCGGAGTTCCTCACCAAATTCTTTCCGCCTTCCAAAACGGCGGAACTTAGAGGTAAGATTAATGCTTTTTCCATGAGACCTAACGAAAGTTTGTTTCAATCTTAGGAAAGGTTTCAGGATTTGCTCTTGGATTGCCCTCATCATGGCATATCCAAGCTTGCCTTGCTAGAGATCTACTACAAGGGGCTGGATGCGGGAACGCAATTCAACCTCCAATCCCTCTCATGTGGAACGTTCATGGACATGAGAGAAGATGACGCTTGAGACTTCATCGAGAAGCAAGCAAGAGTCATAGAGAAGAATTCCCACCGGAAAGTGGAGGGAAATCGTGTGGAGCAAGGAGCTAAGCTCACACATGAAGCTCAAAATCAGATTTTCTCCCTCAACAATGAGATCAAAGAGTTGAAGGAGGCTATCAAGACCAACTTCCCAAAGCAACAAGGGAAAGATGTTGGTTATTTGGGCAACAACAATGGCGGCAACAACAATAACCGGAACTACAACCGGAATAATAACTGGAATGGAAACAACAACAACCAGAACAACGATTGGAACAACAATAGGGGTTCAAACAACAACAATTGGCGCTCAAATCAACAAAATTCCGGTAACTCTTACCCTTCCAACTCAAATTCACTAACTCCACCTTCCTCTTCCTCTACTCCTTTGAAAAGCCAGGGGCAATCATCTAATGGAGGAAACACTTCGGGGAAGGAGAAACCCGATCCCATATTGGAAACGATCTTGGGAAAGCTTCAAGGGTTGGAGAACCGCCTCATCAAAGTTGATGATCAAGTCTCTAAGGTTGACAAAGCTCAAAAAGTTTTGGAAAACCAAATGTTCAACCACGCGGAGGAAGTTCCTAGGAATCAAGGGAAACTTCCAGGAAAGACGGAGGACAACCCTAAGGGAAGGGTGATGGTGATTACAACTAGGAGCGGAGTGACTACCACCGATCCGCAGCCTACGTTCGTTGAAGTCCCCGTAGAAAAGGACAAGGAAAAGGGGAAGGAGAAGGAAGATGTCTATGTTCCTCCCCCAGCTTACAAACCTCCCCTACCATTCCCTCAATCTAGAGCGCGAGCATGCCTAGACAAACAATTCGGTAAGTTCATAGAACTCATGAGTAAGCTGCATATTAATATACCCTTCATTGATGCTATTGTAGGTATGCCGGCTTATGGTAAGTTCTTGAAGGAGCTCCTCTCCAACAAGAGGAAGCTAGAAGATTTTGGTGAGGTCAAGATGAGTTCGGATTCTTCGGATCTCATCAAGACCATGAAGGAGAAAATGCCCCCAAAGTTGAAGGATCCGGGGTCATTTTGCATTCCCATTGGAGTGGGAGATGTCACATATGACGCTTTATGTGACTTAGGAGCAAGTGTGAGCATCATACCACTTGCATTGTGTAGGAAGATCGGTTTAGGCGACCCTAAACCGGTGAAGATGACGTTATACATGGCGGATCGATCCATCACTCGCCCCGTCGGTATTGTAGAAGACGTCCCCGTCAAGCTAGGTAAATTCTTTGTCCCTATTGATTTTGTCGTGCTTGACATTCCTGCAGATAGTCCGGTCCCGATCATACTCGGAAGACCGTTTCTTGCAACTTCCGGCTGCATGGTCGATTGCAAGAATGGTAGACTCGCTTTTGATATTGGAGAAGAGAAAGTAGAATTCGTTCTTTCCACTCTAGTGAAGGAACCGATCTTCGACGAGGATATTTACGATGTCCAAGATGAAGAAGGTTTATCTAGGGAAGAGGTAAGTGCGATTCTCTTTAACGATCCTTTACAAAAAGTCATTACCATGAGTCTAACAGATGTAGGGGAAGAAGGAGAGTACAAAGAGGAAATTGAAGCCTTAGAAGCACAAGAAGAGATACATGAAGTGGAGTTTGAGAAACTCCACGATGAGGCTGAGAATGTTAGAATCCACGGTCATACCCTGTATTCCACGACCGTGGATTTCACAACCAAAATCGACCTCCATTCCAGGGGATTACACGGCCGTGGAACATATGGAGAGCCCGTAATTCTGACCGTGGAAGAGGGTGATCGGCATACTTCTTCAACTTCTTTTGATTCTTCTCCAACTCACTCAACACCCTTAGAAACTTCTAAGGAAACGTCGGATGCTCCTCAAGGATCATTGGAAGCTCCGAAAGTGATGGAACTCAAACGGCTTCCTACTCATCTAAGGTACGCTTTTCTAGGATCTAATTCTACCTTTCCGGTTATCGTTAGTTCCGAACTGAGCATAGATGAACATGAGCAGCTCATGATTGTCCTTAGGAAACATAGAAAAGCCATAGGCTATACTATTGAGGATTTAGTAGGAATTAAACCCTCCTTATGCATGCATAAGATACTAATGGAGGAGGACTTTAGAACTTCAAGACAACCTCAAAGGCGGTTGAATCCGACCATGAAGGAGGTTGTCAAGAAGGAAATTCTTAAACTTCTTGATGCAGGTATCATCTATCCTATCTCCGATAGTAAGTAGGTGAGCCCGGTTCAAGTAGTTCCGAAGAAGGGAGGAATGACGGTCATCACCAACAAGAACAACGAACTCATTCCTACCCGAACCGTGACTGGATGGCGGATGTGCATAGACTACCGCAAGCTCAACAACGCAATGCGGAAGGATCACTTTCCATTGCCATTCATCGATCAAATGCTTGAAAGGTTAGCACAACATTCACATTTTTGCTACCTTGACGGTTATAGTGGTTTCTTTCAGATTCCGATACATCCGGATGATCAAGAGAAGACCACATTCACGTGCCTGTGGGGTACGTTCGCCTATAGGAGAATGCCATTCGGGCTTTGCAACGCCCCAGCCACCTTTCAACGGTGCATGATGGCCATCTTCTCCGAATACGTAGAGGAAATCATGGAAGTCTTCATGGACGACTTCTCCGTATACGGTTCCTCTTTTAACGATTGCCTTTCTAACCTTTCTCTTGTTTTGCAAAGATGTGAAGACACTAACCTAGTTCTTAATTGGGAGAAGTGTCAATTCATGGTTAAAGAAGGAATTGTATTAGGTCACTTAGTCTCTAGTAGAGGGATAGAGGTAGACAAGGCTAAGATAGAGACCATAGAGAAACTTCCTCCCCCAATTTCGGTGAAAGGGATAAGAAGTTTCCTAGGACATGCTGGATTTTATAGACGTTTCATTAAGGACTTTTCTAAGATATCGAAACCTCTCACTAATCTATTGATGAAGGATGCGGTTTTTGAGTTTTCGCAGGAATGTTTGGATGCGTTTAACACCATTCGGCAAGCTCTAATTTCAGCACCTATTATCCAACCTCCGGATTGGACTCTCCCCTTCGAGATTATGTGCGATGCTAGTGACGTAGCTATTGGAGCTGTTCTTGGACAACGAAAGGAAGGGCGAACCCATGCCATATACTATGCTAGCAAGACGCTAGACGAAGCGCAGCTCAACTACGCCACCACCGAGAAAAAATTTCTAGCCATTGTCTACGCTATTGACAAGTTTCGCTCTTATCTTGTAGGTGCAAAGGTGATTGTCTACACGGATCATGCTGTGATCCGGTACCTCCTTGCGAAGAAAGACGCGAAGCCAAGGCTAATTAGATGGATTCTTCTCCTACAAGAATTCGATCTTGAGATCCGCGACAAGAAAGGTTCAGAAAATTCTGTTGCGGATCATTTGAGTCGTCTAACACATCTAAAGGACGACCATCTACCCATTGATGACTCCTTTCCGGACGAACACCTACACATCATAGAGGAGTGCATTAACGTGATCTCCAAAGGTAACGAACCATGGTTTGCTGATTTTGTTAACTATTTGGTTTGCCAGGAGATACCGCCCGGACTATCCTACGCACAAAGGAAGAAGTTCTTTAAGGACGTCCGGGAATACTATTGGAACGAGCCTCTCCTCTTTAAGAGAGGTCCGGATGGCATCATTCGGCGATGTGTGCCGGAAGATGAGATGCAAAGTGTCATCCGCCATTGTCATTCACTACCTTGTGGAGGACACGCTAGTTCGAACAAGACTAGCGCAAATGTATTGCAATCTGGATTCTATTGGCCTACTTTATTTAGAGATGTGCAATCCTTTGTTTCTTGCTGCGATGCTTGTCAAAGAACAGGCAATATTTCTAGAAGGAACGAGATGCCCCTCAACAACATCCAAGAGGTGGAGATTTTCGACGTTTGGGGAGTCGATTTCATGGGACCATTCCCAACTTCTTGTGGAAACCAATACATACTATTGGCGGTAGATTACGTTTCTAGATGGGTGGAAGCAATCGCCTCTCCCACAAATGATGCCATGGTGGTGGTTAAGTTCTTCAACAAGACCATCTTTCCGCGATTTGGGACACCAAGGACGATCATTAGTGATGGAGGTTCTCACTTCATAGCCCGTCGCTTTGAAGCTCTTCTAGCTAAGTATGGGGTTACTCACAAGATCGCTACCCCTTATCATCCACAAACTAGTGGACAAGTTGAGATCTCAAATAGGGAGATCAAAGGAATTCTAAGAAAGACGGTTTCAAGGACTAGGAAGGATTGGTCCTTGAAGCTAGATGATGCATTATGGGCGTACCGGACTGCGTACAAGACTCCCATAGGAACCACAACATACAATCTTGTGTATGGAAAGTCTTGTCACTTGCCGGTGGAGCTGGAGCACAAAGCGTTTTGGGCTATCAAGTGGCTGAATTTCGGCATGAAGGAAGCGGGAGAGAAGCGTCTCCTAGACATCAATAAGCTGGACGAACTCCGCTTGAACGCCTATGAAAAACGCCAAGATCTACAAGGAAAGAGCAAAGCGTTGGCATGATAAGCATATCATTCCAAAGGACTTCAAAGAAGGAGATCAAGTTCTCCTCTTCAATTCAAGACTTCGCCTCTTTCCAGGTAAGCTTAAATCCCGTTGGACCGGACCCTTTCTAATTAAGCGTATTTTCCCCCATGGTGCAGTTGAAGTATGGGGTGAAGCTAGCGGAAGTTTTAAGGTGAACGGCCAACGACTAAAGAAGTATATGCCGGAACTCCAAGCTGAGGAGTTTGCGCCTACCGCACTCGAATAAGTGCGAGATTGGTCTAGCTACGGACCTTAAACAAAGCGCTTCTTGGGAGGCAACCCAAGGTATTGCATTCTCGTTTTTGTTTTTGATTCATAGTTTAGCTTAGAATAAACGTTTTTGCTTTGTTTTTGCCTCGATTTCTTCCGGTATGTTCGTAATTTTTGGTTGTAGGATCAATGGAAAAGGAAAAGAGGAGGATGATGTTGAAGATGAGTGACGAAATTTGGACTTTGAAGCTTTACAGAAGGTTCCACGGTCTAAATTACGGTCGTCATAGCTACAGTGGCCGTAATTCCCAAAAGCCTTTGAAAAATCACCAAAACCACGGTTCCGTACACTTCCACGGCCGTGGAACACCCCGACAGACCGTGATTTTCAAAATTTTGCCTGCAACTATATAAGCCACGTTCTTCACAAACTCATCCCAAAAATCCCTCTTTCCACGACCTAATTGCCGAAAATCCACGACCTCCTCAAAATCCTCGTTTCTAACGATTATTCTTCCCAAACTGCAGCAAATTCAACCACAAACAAGATCCAAGCGACGAATCGAATGGAAATTCACCAACAAACGCGCATTTCGGATTTTTCAATCCGAAAAAGAGGTTTTTCCTTTCCCTTCTTGATTCTCGCCAATTTGGTTCGTTTTTGCTATAGATTTTTAAGAAGAACTGATAAAGACTGGAAGGAATTAGACTAGGTCTGCTTGTTGTGGTGATTGCTTGTGAATTTGCTGAGATTCGTGAAATTCTGAGACGAACCACGGCCTCTGGGTAAACCACGGCCGTAATTCTTGAAGAACAGACCGTAATTTTTGTGCAGAATGGATTTTGTAAGGAGAGTGTCGGGAAGGATAAAAGAGAAGAAGGGTGAGCAGAATAAGAAAAGGAAAGGCAATCCCTCCACCTCCTCATCCTCTAGGGCACCACCACCCTCATCTCCTTCACTACCATCCTCACCTTCACCTCCATCCTCACCTCCTCACCCTAGAATCCCGACCATACATGAGAACCATCTTGCTGCTTTCGAGAAGATCACGAAGAGGCCAGTGATTGGCCCTAGATATTTGTTGTTGGAGGATCTACATCCTCTCAACATAGTTGATGATCTTACTTGGCTCTTGGATAGAGCCGGATTAGTTATCTTCTCGGCTATCCGAGAAGACGCCTATGAGGAGATCACCCGGGAGGTTGTGACGTCTTTCGAGCACAGCCACGTAGATAGGACCGTCTCTTTCCGTCTCATGGAAAGAGACTACCATTTGAGTATCGTTGAGTTTGGGACTATTTTTGGGTTTCATGAGACCTTCAATGGTCGATTTCCGAGTGGTGTTTACCCCAAGGATTTTTGGAAGGAAGTTGCAATGATTTACGCCGACGAGGACCGTTGGCAACCCGCTGATACCAAGGCTAGATTGATGTACCATCTAGCCTTGAAGATAGCTCACCGTGTTCTTTCGGAGTGTCTCTTTCCTAGGACGGAGACGCCCCAAAAGATCAAGACGGATGAGCTATTCTTGCTCTATTGCATGCTTTATGGACGCCGTGCAGATTGTGCTACTCTCTTGGCTGCTACGATGAGCAAGCTCAAGAACAAGTCGAAGGGAAACATCGGATATGGTGGGATAGTTACCCACATTGCTAGGAGTTTTGGTGTGGATTTTTCTGCTTGCACCCGCATACCGGCCGTTCCTTTAGGGCTACATGCATTCATGGTTAGGGGTTTCATTTTCCCCACACATGGAGGTCCGCCTTATGCGGGCATGCCTTGGGAGAGTAGGACAGGCAGGGGTATAGAGTGGCTGCCGGAGTACTCCATTATGGCGGGACGCCATAATTGGAAGGAGACGTTCGCTGCGATGCATGCGTACAGGATAGTAGCTCCCCCTTACGTCCCACCACCGGTTGTGGAGGAGGAGGATATGGGAGATCAGTTTGAGAGTGGAGGAGGAGCGGAGCAGGAGTTTGGCACGTTTCCGGACCAGCCGGAGGCGGCCCCAGATGTACCTAGACGCTCTCCACGTCCAGCTAGAGCCTCAGGCTCGTCATCTCGCCGCGCTAGCGTGAGTGAGAGGCCCACGTGGATGACCACACCTCCCACATGGTATGGCGTCCCCCCTCCTTGGTCCACGGAGCAGCCAGCAGCACCACCACCAGCACCAGCACCATCCGACGCCCCAGCATGGTACAATCAGGCCCCGGGATGGTACGAGCAGATGCCGGATTGGGCTACCTGACTTTCAGAGAGAGTTGGAGCGTTAGAGATCCGGGCCGACGCTAGAGACGGACGCCTCGACGACCTCGACCACATGATGAGGGACGTCTACCGCCAGCAGTTTGGGCGGCCCTACGACTCCAGCTTCTCCCCATTCCCGCCTCCGCCGGCGCCGCAGTGATTTGATGCATGACCGTTCGTTTTAGACATTCCCGCCACCACTTTGTGAGTTTCTTTTTCTTTTCTTTCTTTTCTTTCTTTCTTCTGAACATTAGGGACAATGTTCGTCCTAAGTATGGGGTGGGATGTACTAAAAAGTTTGTAATAACTCTACTTACTATGTTCGCTTTCATTTGAGACTATCGTTGCATGTTCATTATGTGTTGCACGTTTCCTTATTGCATTGCATGAAAAATAACTTGAAAAACCCATAAAAATTGAAAAATTTTGAAAATTTTGAGCTTCTAATGAATTGAGATGATTTCCATGATAATCACTACTTGTGAATTGAGTTTGATGACAATTGCATGCTTAAAAGGATTGTGAATTGAAAAGAATTTGAATGAATGAATTTTACCTCTTTTGCAAGTTTTATAATGTGAAAATGTTACCTAAATCATGCTAGGAAATTGAAGTTGAAATCACGTTATAAGTTCCTATACTTCTTGTTGAAATGATTAAGGCAATTCAATACTTTCTTTCTTCTTTCTTTGATCATCTAGCTCCTCATTGAAATATTAGCCTCCTTTACCTATCCGGGAATTTGGAGAAGTGAATGAGAAAAAGGCATGTTTGATGTGGGAGGGCCATGAGAGCAATTATTTGCAATCAAATGAATAGAAAGAAATTATAGGTTTGGGGAAGTCAATCATGACGATGAGTAACTCGGCACCATTCACATAGCCGGGTGTTTGTGTCTTGCCAAAGTCGGATTGAGCGATATTCCTAGCGGATTATGGTATGTGCGCTAAGGGTTTGAGGCATCTCTTGAAAAATTGAGAAACGCCAATCTCCTAGGCTTCGGTTTTTGTGCACCTCTGTCCATAACTCCAAAAGTAAAGTCGAAAAATAAAGAGAAGAGAGCGAAGCTCTAAGTGAAGTATTGCGGGAACCGCATAAGAAGAAGAAGGTAGTTGTCCACTTTCCCGGATTTATGCACCACTTTCCCTTAAAATTTTTCCCTTCCCTTCCGTATTCTAGACCTTTTCTTTGAAAGTCCTTAAGATCAAAAGAATGTTATATGACTTGGTGATCCAAATTGAAGTTTCTTGTGATTGATTTTGATAATGTTTGAAGGTTATAATGCTTGTTTAGAAGTTAAATTGGTTCATGAATTCTCTTTGCTTTTTACTCTTTGATTGGGTGTGTGAAAGTTTGATAAACGATTGAAGCAAGGTTTGAGAATGATCTATTCTTTAGAAGTCACATTCACCCAAAAGAAGGTACACATATTTCATCCTAACTCTTGTTTAAAGCTTTTTGAAAGACCTTGCTTAGGGACAAGCAAGTGTTAAGTATGGGGTTATTTGTTAGCATGAAATATTGTGATATTTTAGGCACGTTTTCTAAACGTATTTGATTCATATTGATAGTCTTTGATTGAACTTTGTGCATATGTGAGCTAGTATTACCTATATTGTCGATATGGATGTCTACACTAGTTCTATGTTGATTATAGGTGATTTGGAGCTATTTCCGAACGGAATCGAGCAAAAGAAGAGTTGATCTGATATGTCCATAGATTGAGGACATTCTTTGGAAGCAAATTGAAGTTTAGCTTGAGGAATGCACGAGGCTAGGGAAGAATCACGTTCTTGCCCTAAACCACGCTCTAAAATACGGCCGTACTACAAACCACGTTCAGTTCCACGGCCGTGGAACCTTGCAAGAGAAGCGTGATGCATTCCAGTAACTATTACGGTCGTGGAATATATGGTACAAACCGTGACCTAATCCACGCCCTAAATTACGGTCGTGGAAACTTCCACGACCGTGATCTTGGCGAATCTTTTCGCCACACTTTGAAGCCACGATCTTTTGAAGATTGGGCCGGGCCGATATTTTATCTTGCCCTATAAAAAGACGGACGAAGCAAGATTCCGTCATGACCGCTTACACCCGCCATCTTGGCTTAGGAAGGATTTTTGGCAATCCACGCTTCATCTCCGCTTAGAGAATTTAAACGCCGTTTGGCCTTCGCTTGGAAGCATTGATCATCTCATTGGAGATTGAAGTTCGCATCTGGGAATTGCCCTAATCTCGCACTTTTGGTGGAGATTGCTGTTGAGATCTTCGGATTGGCGGAAGATCGAAGCTTTTGGAAGATTTTGCAAGAAGATCTCTCTTCTTGTTTAGGTTTGATTTGGAAAACGGATTGACATCCCGTTTTCTCTTCTTTCCTAAGATTGTGATTGTTTACTTTATTGTGAATCTTTTGACAACACTCGTTCTTGATTGTGACTTTGAGATTGGTTTGAAGATTATTGAAAGTTCTTGAAAGTTTTCATCTTTTTATCTTTTAATTCTTGAATTGATATCAACATGACTGTTATTGGCTAAAAGCCCTTAACAATTCTAAGGTGAAGGGTTGATAGTTGTGGCTTAGATGATGATAGATCGATCGCAAACAGATTAGACCCTGAGAATTAGAGAAAATCGTCGACAAACCATAAATTACGGCATGTTCTTGAGTCCACGACCGTGAAACACCAAGAACTAACCGTAATTTCTCCTAAATCTACGAGCTTGCTTTTACTTCAATTCAAAGTTAAGGATTTGCTTTAACTTAGTTTAGACTTGTCTTTTCTAGGTGGTAGTGAAGCCTCAACAACCTCTACCTCGATTGTGAGTGTCACAACCTCAATCGGTTAAGCTAGTCTTGATCTTTGAGTTATAAGTTTGGGTATTTGACATAAATTCTCATCTTTAGAATCTTTCTATATTGAGCCTCAACAACCTGTATAGAGAGTGCCTTGTAGGTGAGTTACATAAGGTTTTTGGAACTTCACCGTACGATTACCTTACATTAGTATACCTTTGCATATCTTAACTCTGTCTTTATATCATTAAGTATATCTTGAATCAATTGCCACAGCTGGATACTTGGATCTTTAGGATTGTTGTTTTCCCAATATTTGCAAAACTCTCATATTTACTCGCTTGATAATCTGCAATCGAATTTGTTCCCACCCAAATCCCTGTGTTCGATACTCTGGAATTCTTGCTTAGCTACGTCGATCCGTACACTGCGGGTTCGTTGCTTGATTCTAGTTTTATAAATTTAAAGCTTATTTGCACACACCTTTAGGGGCGAACACAAGGTATGAGAAATTTGAATTCCCGTTATAATATGCCTAACATTCCGGAGTTTGTTGATTTTTAGGAATTCGGATATGAGAATGAGGAAGGCCTTTGGAGAGATTATCATAAACGTGATCTACATTCCCAGAAAATCCAAGAGCAATCTAGATCTCATCACAAGCATGATGGATCGGGAACAAGGACGATTAAGATTCTAATTCCAGAATCTCGGCCCCTGAGTCTCAACCCTCCTCATCCGAGATTTCAGCTGAGATCAGTGATGGAGGAAGTGCGTAACTAGTTGAACGCATTGGAATCCCAACTTCTCCAACGCCGGAAAGAGAAACCATCAATGGAGGTCATCCAAACTATAAAGGCCATTGATTCTAAACCTTCTAACTCTAAGCTTATTGAGTCAATTGTACAAGAATCTAAGTTAGTAGATATGATTGATTGTGATAAGCATGAAATAGATGGTAATGAATTGTGTGCACATAAATCTGTTTTGAATAATACTATTACTTGCAATAAGCATGGTCATGATATGAACGATCTTGAGATAAATGTGCATAAATATGAGTTTAGATGTGTTAAGTCGCTTGATGATCATTTAGATTTACAAAGATCGGAATCTACTCTTGTGTCACATGATAGGATTATTATGGAAACCCACAAGCATCATTCTAATTTAGTAAATAAAATTGATGATGATGAGCATGACTATGATGCAAGTGACTTGTATGCACAAAAATTTGAGTTAGATGATGTTATTGAGTGTGATATGCATAAGCATAACATGATTGATCTTGATTGTAATATGCATGAGCATGTTATGAATGATCTTAACACAGATAAATCTGAATTAGAGTGTGTTAGTTCTCTTGATGATGATACTATCTTTTCGACGTTGCATTCATCCTTAGATTGTTCTTTAGATTGGATTCAAGAATCGATACCTAGGAAAATGCCTTTTGTTGTGCCTTTAGTAGAGAACATAGAGTAGACCAAAACCCCTAGGATCAAGCTGGAAGAGAATTGTGTGGTGCAAACTCAAGTTGTGACTTTGTTAGGTCCTTATAGGAGATGCATTAAGGATGAGAATGTAGTACTACCATATATGGAGTTTGCTAGTACTAGGATTTTCAGTTCATGTTTATCCTGAAATTATTATGAGTTTGTTGATATTTTGTTTCCCTTAACCTTTGTTAACATTGCACCGTTGTCCATAAGGAAGCGAGTTTGTTTACTTGTAGGATTGCAAGTTGGAAGCGTCAAGGAGAAGGGAAAACACCAAGTCTATGTCCTAGAGATGCCGGAGGATTATGGTGAAGGGAGTACCACCATGATTAGAACAGTACATCGGCATAGGAAAGCAAAGTTTCACTCCAGGAAAGAAATCTCGGCCAAATACAATAAATATCGCCCGAGATTTGTCCTTAATCCCGAGATTTGCCAATGTCGAAGATTATTTTAATTCCAATATGCAAAACCTCGCCCCAACCCTTCAAAGTTTCTTTTCTGGATCTTAAGGAAGAGTTATATAAGGAGCCTCAACCTATTACCGTTGTTTTTAGATGTCTGGATCAAGAGTTCAACATATTAAAGGGATGTAACTTACTTAGTCTTTTGGGTGAGAATTTGAGAGTAGCATGTCTAAACTTTCTTAAGTGTGATCATAACTTCAGGTTCTTATTTAGGAGGTCTAGATATTCCTAGTGATAGTACATGGATCATTGAGCTTCCTAGGAATTTTATGTTAGTCACCATCTTGGATTATATTGTGCTAAGGATTGAGCGTTTTAAATGTAGATGCATTGCACATCCTGATTAGGGTAATTTTCTTAAGCATTGTGTTTTTGAGGATTCTAGGAATAAGTCTAGCTTATTTGAAGATTTATATATTAATATTGATTGTGTGAACATACCTAGTTGTTACTTACATTGTAGCCTTAAGAAGAAGACCTCTATGGTTGAGAAGGGTCACTTGGAGAGGTACATGTATTATGATAGGTTGTCCACATATGATTATGAACCATATTTTTTCTTGAGGATATAGTTAGAAGTTTCATGACATATTTGGAAAATACTATGACTATATCTAGGTGTATATTGCATCTTATGAGTATATTTAGATGTATTTTTCACGACTTATGTTGGTCCTTGGAATTTATAGACTTTTCTTTGGGAGACATTCGTATGAGCTTATTTAAGGAGTCAGCTAGACCTAAGAAGGGGAGAAATTACATCTTTGAGGTTGTAGTGTTATCACCTATTAGCTTTGCTTGCTCTAGGAGTTGTGATCCTTATCTCGCTTTAAACTACCATGATTTTGTAATCAGTTATTTTCCATAACTTTCTTTGATCTTATACCGTTACCTTTAGTGGAGCGAGTAAATTGGATTGTAGGAAAACAGGATGACATTGTCACGGAGATACATGAGGAATCATGCAAGAAGATAGAGGAAAACAAAGACTAATTGCGGATAAGGCTTATCAAGTTCGCAAGGATATACCATTTGAACTAGGAGATCCAGTTTGGTTGCACCTAGAAGAAGGAAAGCTCCAGGGATATATCTAGTTTTTTTTATCATCAAAGACGAGATATAGACCTACAATGAAAATCTTGGCCCCATGTAGGAAATCTCGCCCGAGATTTGCAGATCGAGACCGAGATTCACAACTGTTGCGAAGGATGGTGGAATTTTTCAAGCCAAAGTGTTACAAAGTTCAAGAGACCTTCCAAGAGAGTCAAGGAACTCAAAGTTTTCACCACCAGGATATTGAGTCCGTTTACATCTAGCAATGTACATATTGATGTGCATATCAAGAAAGAAGGAATAAGGAAAGAGAAGTTGATATCTTTATCCCATAGAGGTTATCCAGTCTAGAAGCTACCATACTTGAGTCATTGTGTAACTAGTGATGAGCAAGGCTATGATTCGAGCATTTTCAAGAAGGGGAGTATAATGTGGGACCATCCTTGATATCTCCTACTAAACATGGAACCATCACTAGGTCAAGAGCTAGAGTCACTCAAGGAGAGGTTGCTAGCAAGATGCAAACATGGGAGGATCCTGTAGAATGAAGAATTGTATGATAGGAACAAATCTTTGCCATCCTGAAAATCGTGCCCGAGATTTTGCATATCGAGACCGAGATCTACTCTATTGCGTGTTATCGAGTAGAATCTCCACCTGAGGATTATTATCTGCTAGTTATCTTTTATTAATTTAATACCTTTAATCTCTCAAATATCTAAAGGTATTTGTTGATTTTTGATCTTATGTTTTAGGATTATTTTAGTATTTTATCTTTTACAAGAATATCTCCTATAATAGCCTTAGAGGACGAGATTTATAGGTAGATTTGATTTGATTTTATTTCCAGAATATTGTGAGATACTCGTTACTTCACTTACAAAGTTTGTGTTTTATTCATTTCATTCAATCAAAAGAGAGGGCCTTTGATTGAATCGTTGTGAGTCTTTGCTAGGTTGTTCTTGTGCGTGTTCATCTTATTGAAGACTAGTGCTTCTAGTCAATTTTGGTCCGTCCTTGTGCTTGTCTTATTTAGAAGGCTTGTGTAAGGTTAAAAAAGGGAGGATTAAGGTAAGCTCTTTGTTAAGGGGTTTTGATCCAATTGGTTAAGGTTCTTTGTAAGAATACCTTGGTTCGTAACTTCCTATATTTTCATCAATTTCATATCATATTATGATCTTCTTATCTATCCATTATCATTCCATCAAACTCACGTTCTTTTGTTTGAGTTTTCATAAATCTCGGCCCATAACTTGAATCGCCCGAGATTCGTTCTTTAACACCGTTCGTGGATTTTCAATCTAGACCGGGAATCGCGACATCAACCCCGCATCAGATAGTTGAACATATAATTTTGACCATTTTCATCATCCATTTCAAGTGTGATTATGACGATTGGTTTGCTTATTTGATTAAGCGTTTTGATTACACTAGTATAACTAGAGTAGCTTGGATTGATGAGATTTCCTCTCTAAATTCTGTTTCTAAGCACTCTTAAAACAGATTGGTTTGTAAATTGGAGTTTCTACTCCCTCTTTACTCTAAGGAATCAAATTTTAAAAATATGTTGGTGGTATATTTGTGTGCTCATTATGGCTGCTTATGCAACTACTATAATGATCAACTCTTAGAACAACAAAACTAGAGTAATATGTGCTTAAATTTACACAAAAGTGAATTATTTCATTTATATTATAATTCACGATCTCCTCTTTTGGTGTGCGTGTGTTTGGCTTTGAATTACAAGTAAATGATGAACAGGGTGATCCCCAAAAACACAAATAACTCGCGGATGTGCAACAATTAAAATAGGAGAAAGCTTGGTCATCCTAACCTTTCTGCAACTAGAGAATAAATCTCGAAGGACTTACACACTGACCTTATACGGGAAACTCTTTAACCCTTTCACAGCAATCATTTATTCAGTGAGTTTGAATTATGCACACAATGTACTTATTTTAAAACAATATGTATCTTGATGAACAATCCAGTTGTATAATCAACAATATGAATGTGCATGTTGATCGAACCGAATACAAAATAACAAAAAGTGAGACACGAAGTACTCCCATAAGAAGGAAGAATGTGAGAAAGAAATGGAATAAAGCTAATTAATTATAATTTAAAAAAATGTTGGTAATCACTATCATATAACACAAGAATTAATTAGAGCTCCTTTAATTATGCAAAGTCAAGGTAATAAAAATGGACCTCTACCATCCAACCTTTATAAATCGTTCATATAAAGATCGCTTTTTGAAATTGTCGTGGAATCCAGAAAAAGAATTTTTTAACTGATATTAAAATAACAACTCAAAATGATCATATTATTATGATTATGCTAGCAGAGATAAAAGCAACAATAGAACCAAATGAAATATGTTGGTTAAGTATTGGTTTCGATAACATTTATTTTATCTCGTTGGAAGGTCTAGTAGGAGGCTTATGCCTATTATGGAAAAACAACCTACTCACCAATGAAAAAATTTGTTATTCGTGATAAGGAGAAAAGATTCGTTATAGTAGAACATACTAATTTTGAAATAAATTTCTCTATAAGAATCTTCTTGTTATATGCTCCTCCAAATGAGAGATTTAAAGAAGATTTTCTGGAACAAGATCACATAGTCTATAAACTCGCAAAATGAACTTGTTCTCATTATGGGAGACTTGAAAGATATCTTCAGCTCTTCTGAAAAATTAGGTGGAGCTACTCTAAGTAATAATGGGTTTCAAAGACTACAAAACTAATGTGGGGTTAAGCCGCAGTTCCCGGTCTAGATTGAAAGTCCTTCGACATATACAAATCTCAGATGGATAGAAGAAATCTCGGGCGAGAATTTGTGAAGAATAGTGTGAGATTTTAAGGAACTCAGAAAACGGATTAGTGAATGATATGAAAATATAAGAAGATGGATATGGATTGATAAATGATAGATATAGGAAGATACGAACCAAGAAATTCCCGCAAAGAACCTTGACTAATGATGTGTCAAAACCCCTTAACGAAGAGCTTACCTTAACACTCACTTCTTTAACCTTACACAAGTTTTCTAAGTAAGACAAGCACAAGGACTAGTATTGACCAAGAGCACCAACCTTCAAAAACATTAACACACAAGCACAATCTAGGAAGGACTTCACAATGATTCAATCAAGGTCTCTCGATCTCTTTGATTAAATAAGAATGAATAAAATACAAACTTCATAAATGAAGCTGCAAGCCACACAATATGTGGAAATACATCAAGTCTAATTTATCTAACAATCTTCCCCACTAAGGCTATTTATAAGGGAGATCAACTATGAAAACTAGGAAAGATATTTTTGTAATAACCGAAAATTTTAAAGTCCGTCAACACTGAATTTAACCGAATTCCGATACGTCAATCTTAAATAAATAAATAAATAAATAAAATAAAACGAGTTTTAAGTTCTATCATTTTATGTGACCTTAATTCACATAAAATGATGAAACTATGTAACCGGAAATAATTTACGCACCTTTAGAATAAAATAATAATAATTTATATAATACGGAATATAATTCCGTATTATATAAATTCCCGCACATAACCAGAAATCCGGGGCGAGTAACGAGTTTTTGTATCCTTGTTTTAATGAGAGAGCAGGCCGGATGTGGCCCACTACTAGGCCCATTTACCAAGCCCATCAGCCCACCTCCTTAAACTAATACTAACCCTAACCTAATCATACGTTTAACCTAATCTAATCCTAATTCTATCTTCATCTTCTGCGTGCCGCTTCCTCCCTCTCCCTCTCTGTACGAACGACAGTAGCAGCAACACGCAACACCGGAGCCGCCACCAAGCCACTGTGCCGCCTCTGTCGACCGCCTAGACGCCGCTATCCGCCGCTGGAGCCCCGGTAAGCCTCGCCTTCTTCCTCCTCTCTACTCTCCTTCCCGTCCTCTCCTTTGTTTCGGAACTCACCAGCAACGATCTGGCTTCACACAGCAGCAATGCCGACCACCAGTGAGGGCCACCTGGAACGCCAGCAAACCACGGTATTGTCGCTACCAGCCGGCGCCGCCTCGCTGCCCTATCGTCTTCTGCACCGGCCGCTGCACGCCTCACCAAAAGGCTGGCTCCTGTCTGCACCGTTAGAACGAAGAGAAACGAACCCAGCCGGGAGTCCACCGCCTTCGACCGCAGGACCCTTGCCGCCTAACACCCCTGCCGGACTGTAATTCCGGTAAGACTTCTTCTCCGTTTCTTCTACCTTCTGCACTGGAGCCGGCGTGGGACAAGCTAGACTTTCCTAATGTCCTGTAATGTGGAAATATATAAGTACATGATTAAGAGATGCTGATTTACGTATACCTTGAATATGATAGTATTTAGAGAATGTTGGGCAGAGTACATATGTATATATAAATAGAGGTAGAGGTGGAAAGATAAATAAAATATAAGAGTATATGGTACCGAGTGTTTATATAAATTGTATATAGTTATATACATGTAAATAGATATATGGGTACGTATATAAGTGCGGGTTTGGGAGATATGAATTATGTAAGTTTGTGCCGGTATACTAGTAGTATATAAGTGAGTTGAGGGAAAGGTTAAAGTATATATTATGGTATAGCTTATGTATCAGAGTAGATGGTAACCGGGAAGGAGGAAGAGTGTTGTCCTTTTTCGAGTTGATTGAGTTTTGAACTTAACCTGTAAGTAGCTAATCGAGAGACACAAATTATGGAAAACAAATTCTAAAAGAAATTAGTAGATTTTAAGAATAAACTTTGAGAATTTTCAGCACTAAAGGTAAAATGGTCTTTTACCGTAAGAGAGCTTTTTCCGTAATTCCTTCGCATGAGGTTGGACATCTAGATGAGATTTTGATCCACATGCCTTATTTGACAAGCGTTTGAGTTACCACGAGTACGGACCGATTTGAGACTTGTTAGAGTGTGATTGGACTCAGGTAAGTCCTTGCGACTTACTTAGACAGTTTCTGGATATTAGTTGAGTGATAGTGGTTGTGTGTGTGCTATGTGCATGATTATAATAATAATAATAACTTGCTAGGACAACCGTTATTATTTTGTTTAAGGTCCAAGTGTATGTATAACGGGCCGTGACATCACTGCCCAGCTCTGACAGGAGACTGGGAGGTTCTCTATACCCAGACCAGGCAGGTAAAAGGTGAGATGCATCGGATCCATTCCTGATGGTTACACGGGGGCGGAGGCGAGGTTTGGGAATCCCTCGTGTCACAAAATAAGTATCATTAGTGTGAATGAATAACTTAACTTAAGATAATAAATGGACTTGTTTGAAAGCATGATGGGTGTTTATTCCTTTATGTGTGTGTGTGCTATTATTATTCTTCAAATATTTAGATAACTAGCTAATGGTTTATTTTGTTGTGTTTTTAGATTTACCGCAGGTTAGACCAGCAGCTGAGTGATCCAGAAGTAGTGGTCAGCCGGGTCTCCGTACTCCTTAGAGTGGGGGTTGGAGTTGTTGTTTGTCGTTCTTTCTTTTGTTAAGACAGTTGATCGTTTTTCCCTTTTGTTTAAGTACTATAGGCTGCTAGACCGTGTTGCATTCATTCCTTGAAAAATACTATTTCATGAATTTCGGTTTTTCTTATTTTTTTCTTGTTACAAGATCCTAGTAATATTGTTGTCAAATTGAAGTCGGGACCCATTGTGAGGTCCTAACCAGTAACGTCCCGAGTTCTGGGAATTCGGGGTGTTACAATTTTAATGATAATCTTAGGAAAAATATCTTTAAAAGATATAAAAACAACATTCCCAAAAATAAAACAACCAGCAATTACCTTAAGAATGTTTGAGAGATTTAAGGTAATAAAATATAAAATATAATTGCCAAAAATAAGATCGTTGGCCGGATCTTCAAGCGCTTGTCAGAGGAAAAATCACGATTGAAAATCTCGGCCGAGATTCCTAGAGGTGGACCGAGATTTCTTCTTTGAGACTCTTTCTTTGTCCTAACTTTCGCCTATGCTTGATGGATCTTCTTGGTCGTGGCTTGGCTCTTCCATTACAGTCAGTAATGTCACTAAAAGGTTTCCTGAGAGTAAGTAAGGTCTCCTTGAGTGTACATTTTGTGAGTATGCTTGTAACTTCATCTTGAATAACCTTTGCTCTTGACCTCATGATTGCTCCTTCCATGATAGGATCCGAAGAAGGTGTACCTGGCTTGTCCTTCAATGCTTTAGATTGTGATCTAGTAACTGGTCCTTGATGACGTGTTGGAGATGGTCCCACATCAGACTCCCCTTCTTGAGAAGGATTCGTCCTCGAATCATCAACATGCTCATCTCTAAACTCGTAAGGACTCAAATCACCGACATTGGAGATGGAACTTACACCATAATCAGCTGAGAGTTCCAATACATAAGCATTGTCACCAACTTTCTGCTTCACCCTAAATGGTCCATCTCCTCTTGGAGTCAACTTAGACTTCCTCTTGCCCAGAAATCGCTCTTTCCTTAGATGCAACCAAACTAAATCTCCGGTTTTAAACATCATCTCCTTGTGATTCCGATGTGCTTTTGAAGCGATGGTTTTCCCTTTTTGCTCCAGCATTAGGCACGTCTTCTCATGTAATTCCTTAATGAACTTCACCTGTTTTCCTACAATGAAATCTACTTGCTTCTCTAGAGGCAATGGTATAAGATCAAAAGGAGTCAAAGGATTCACTCCATAGACACACTCAAAAGCGTTAGATTAGTAGATGAATGCAAGGTACGATTATAAACAAACTCCACATGTAATAAAACATCTTCCCAAGCATTCAATTTACCTTTTAAAACAACTCTTAAGATAGTAGTCAAAGTTCTATTAGTTACCTCCATTTGACCATGTAACACCCCAAGTTCTGGGAACTCGGAGCGTTACGGGCTAGGACCTCACAATGGGTCCCGACCCTCGGAGTAACATCAATAACATCGGATCTTGCAACAAGGCACAAATAAATGAAAACCAAAATAGATAAAATATCAAAAGGTTTAACAAGGGGAAAGCGAAAGACTCTCATCCGAGTTCAACAACAAACTTGAAAAGACAACAACTGAAATATAAACCCCAATCCCGTCCTATAATGTACGGGAACCCCGACTGACCACTCCATCCATATCACTCAGCAACATCTCTAAACTTGTAGGGAATCTACAACGACGGCATAAATCGTTAGCTAACATTCTAGATATACGAAAGACAATAAAGACACAAACACATATAAGAGTATAAAGATATAGCATGCTCGCACACAACCGGTTATTATATTTCAATAAGTTATCCATTACTAATTCAACTTCTTTTGTCACACGAGAATCACCTGAAATTCGCCTCCGTTTCTATCACCGACCGGAATAGATATGATGCATACTATCCGTTACCTGTGGGCCTGGTTGCAAGAGCACCTCCCAGTTTCTCAATTCTGAACTGGATAAGTGCAGTTATAATACCCTTGTGCCAATTACAGTATAAGTTCGTCCTAGTCCGGTTTTCCGTTATAATGATAAAGCAAACAAACGCCACCAATAAGGTCAAACCTATATACGGAATGCAACTAAGTAAGTCCAAGGGACTTACCCGAATCGAATGTATCACAAAGATCAACTAACTGCCCAGTTTCTCAAAGGAAAAGATCTATGTGTTAGCATGAAATATGACTATATTTTAGGCACTTGTTTTAGTTGCTTTTCCTTCTTTTACGTGTACATGGATATAGCTTTGAATCATTTGTGAGCTCATTCACCCACTTTGTCGATATAGAGATCTACACTAGCTTCGTTTTGTTTTTAGGTGAATAAAGGCTTGGAAAGGAGCAAAATGAGGAAGGAAAGGAGTATTTGATCATGTTCGAGGGCAAGGAGATGTATTAGAGAGGCTAATGAAGGAGCATGAACGAAGGATGTCACGAAACAAAGGCTAAAACAAAGAATTTAGAAGTCCACGCCCTGAATTACGGTCGTGGAGAAGACATTTGGAAGTCCACGCTCTAAACCACGGCCGGGGATTTGGCAATATGATCGTGGAAGTAAGTTTGGAGCATTACAGAAAGTTACACGGTCTAAACCACGGCCGTGGAAAGTTGTTCATAACCGTGATTTTGGTGATTTTATGACGTGTCATAATTTCCACGTCAGCAACGTTATTGGGCTTTTCTTGTAACTTTATTTCACCCTATAAGAAGGCTTGAGAAGGGTTTTTCGAGGACCTTCGCTTAGAGCTTTGGAAGACGGCTGTTAGGGTTGAGATCGGAGATTGCTTGCAAAGGAAGTTTGGAGATTTTCTTAGGTTCGATTTCGGAGACGGATTGACACCCGTTCTTCATTGTTGCCCGAGATTATTGTGAGGATTCTTATTCCATATTCTGAATCCATTGAAGTGTTTATTGAGTTTTCGAGGGTTTCTATCTTTCTTTCTTCCTTATTTGAATATTGAATCAGTGACAATGATTGTTAGCTAAAACCCTTTAGCAATTCTAAAGTGAAGGGTTGATAGTTGTGGCTTAGATGATGATAGATTGATCGTAAACAGATTGGACCCTGAGAGTGTGAGAAAACTCGTCGACGAACCTAAATCACGGTCTGTTCTTGAGTTCCACGGCCGTGGTTCCTAAAAAACTAACCGTAATTTTCCCTATTTTACAACCATTGCTTTTGCTTTAATCCAAAGTTAAAGATTTGCTTTAACCTAGCCTTGGCTTGTGTTCGCTCAAAAAGTGTGTGCGTCAAAGTCTTAAATTTATATCTAGAACTCAAAGCAAAGCGAACCCGCAGTATACGGATCAGCTGTAGTGAGGTAAGAATTCCAGAGTCGAACTCAGGGATTTGGTGAGAGTAAATTCAGTTTCAATTATCTAGCGAAAAGTGCAAAAAGCTTTTGTGATCAAATAAGGATAAAATGATTCCAAGGATTCAAGTATCTGATTTCGGCTTTCGATTCAAGACACTTCTATAGATATAGGACAGAGTTTATATTGCCAAGATTAAATGTTCAAAGGTAGATATCGTACGGTGAAGTTCCGAAACCTATATAACTAATCTAAAGGTTCTCTCTATAAGGGTTGTTGAGGCTGCAATATAGAAAGATCTAAAGACAAGAATTATGTTCAAACTAACCATCTAAAACTCCAGGATATGACTCTCCAAAGTAAAGAATAGAAAGCACACTTAGAATCTTAATAAAAGATGTTGAGTCTCTTTATTACCCAAATCTTATAATCTTAATCTATTAAATGTAGAATCAGGTTTGAAGTGTCTTCATACATTCAATTAGAGGTTAAAAAGATTAATCAAGGTTGGGATCAAACTTTGGAGGGATTGTAGAAGGGCAAGGGTAGACGGCCTCGAGAAGTCTCGAATGTCGTTGATTTTCCATGTTTACTTCCTCACTTTCCTCGCCAACAGCCATTCGCCGTGAAGGATTCAACACAGCTTGTAAAGGCATCCCAAAATATGATCTCTGATTTGAGAATATTAGCAGACAGTTCTCAGTAAAACATCAAAAATCACAGCTCTACTTACTTTAGAAGGACATTTCCATTTTGCTAGAAGGATCTGAGCTAACTTGTTCTTCAACAACTGAGTTCTAGAATAAATTCCGTCAAATCCAGGGGAAATCCATCATCAGGCTTTCCTACAGATCCCTTAGTATAAGGAATAGCTGATTTCTTCGATTGTGTATTCTTTTGAGTTCCTAACCCAATCATACAGTGATTCAGGCTCCTCCCAGAGGAAGAAGATGCGAAGAGAAGGGCGTTAAGGAAGAGGCGGCCATTTGGGGTGAAATTAGGGTTTGTGTTTAGACGGTAAAAAAACTGTTGGGGTACATTTACTTAATGAAAAATAACTAATGGCCTATTTAGTATTTAGAAACTAAAAAAGGCTTACTTACCAAATTAGCCCAATAAATTTTGATTGATAATTTTTTTAAAATGTTGATAACACAAGTACACTACCCGACAAAAACTACTTTTTCCGGAAAATCCGCCACCAAAAATATAAATAAATTGCGATTGGCAATTTTTGATCCGGGAATCTCAAAGGTCTGTGGCTAAGTGCAGGGAAATTAAAATGGGCCTTGAGGCCTCTGGATCAAAGCCCGAAATATTATCCATGGAAACCCTTCATCTCTTTCTCACGAGCAATCACCGGAATTTTGCAACGAAATTCCCAAACCCTCGCTCTTGAAGAATTCGACTCTATCAAATTCCACTGGATGGAGACATCACGACATATGAAGAGACAGAAAGACGATGTTGCAGAGGATGGTGACAGCACGACATATGAAGAATTCGACTCTATTCCGCATACATTGAACACGATTTACAGATTTTGAGTTTTATTGAGATTGATTCGGTGTTTATTATTGAGGTTTCAAAGTTCTATCCTTTATTCCTTTCATATTTGATTATTGGTTTTACGATGATGATTGTTGGCTAAAAACCATAAGCGATTCTAAGGTGAAGGGTTGATAGTTGTGGTATAGATGATGATAGATTGAACTGAAACAGATTGGACCCTGATAGTTGCGAGAAACCTCAACGTCGAGGCTTTCCACGGCATGTTCTTGAGTTCCACGGCCGTGGTTCTTCAAGATCCGAACGTGGTTTTCCTCTATCGTACGTTCTTTGCTTTTGCTTTGATCCAAAGTTAAAGATTTGCTTTAACCTAGCATTGGCTTACCCTTTCTAGGTAGTAGTGAGATTTAACATCCTCTATTTCTGTTTCGAGTGTCACAACCTTTACCGTTTTGGCTTATCTTTGATTCCCTTGCGTTTGGACATGGGTATTTGAAAATAATTCTTATCCTTTGATCCTTTTTATATTGTAGACTCAACAACCTTTATAGAGAGAGCCTTTGAGTGAGATATATGGGTTTGGAACTTTATCGTACAATACCCTACCTTAGATATACCTTTGCAATTCTGACTCTGTCCTTACATCTTTAGAATATCTTGAATCGATTGCCACAATTGGATGCGTAAAATCATTGTTTTCCCAATTATTTGCAAAAGCTTTCTATTTTATTGATTGACAATTTGCGAACTGAATTTGTTTCCCCCAAATCTCTGAGTTCGATACTCTAAAATTCTTGCTTTACTACGTCGATCCGTACACTGCGGGTTCGCTTTGCTTTAATTTCAGTTTTATAAATTTAAAACTTTGCACGCACACTTTCGAGCGAACAATTGGCGTGTAACTTTGTTCCATCCTTTCATCACAATTTCTATTTGTAATTGATGGTTACCAGCATGCCCTTGGCTTCTCTTGGGAGCCCGAGGAGGAAAGTACAATACATACTCTATAATAATAGAGACTTGGTACAAGTTAGTTGGATCAAGGAAGTAAAAAATACATTTAGATAACAAATTGTGCAAATTCATGTATCTCTTATGCATAGATTGGTTTAGATTATAAAAATCACAACTAGTTGTTAAAACGGTTATAAAATAACCATGTATAAATTAATTCTCGTAGACATGATTAGCGATTGAAGGATATATGCCATAAGTTGATGGTAAGTTGATAAAAGAAATAAGAGATGCATATACCTTGAGTCAAGGTAATCGGCTACAAAACAACAATCCAACATCCAAAACCAAAGGATCGGACTGATAAGGTTAGTGTCTTCCCAATTCAAGGCAAGATTAGTGTCTTCACACTTTTGTATAATCTTTAGACTCTCTATTTATACACGTTCTAAAATCATCAACCTTAGTAGCTAATCGATATGGGATAACAAAATCCCTTAAAAAGTTTAACGTAAATAGATCAGACTGATAATCCTTTAAAAAAAAATCGTCCCAAAAATTAAAACTTCAGGAGTATGATTATTTAACCAAAATTAACGTGAAAATATTTAAGTTAAATAAAAATAAAAAACTAACAAAAATCGGAGTTCATTTATTTTTCTTAAAACAAATTATCCCAAAAAATAGATTCGTGCCAACAATAAAAAGTAACGTAAAATCGTTCCAATAAAATAGTTAATTTAATAACAAAAGATTTTCTAGGTTAAAAAATAAAGATTTATTGGCGTTAATTCCTGGAGTTCCATTTCAAAAATACTGTTTACACAACGCGTCACGTCAACAACCTTGTGCTCCGTTTTAGTATGTATAATAGATTATACTTGATTCTCTCCAAAAGGCTTAGAAATGTATGATTTGTTTAATCTTTAAACTTTCTATGTTTATTTATACAAGTTTTCAAAGTGTCATGCTTCCTTATAACCGATGTGGATAGAAAAATCCATATTTTACAAAATAATTATGGTTTAGTAAAAATATATTTATTAACTTAATTTGTAATTTAGTAAAGTATTTAATCAAAGAAAAAACGTAAATTTTACGTTATTAGTAAAACGAGTAGATAATTTTTAAAACCTATTTTGGAGAAATTATAAATTTTATTTTAAGATATAACCGTACATATATGATTTGGTTTGTTTCAAATATAACTTACGTCAAAAATCGTGATTGGTTAGCTTTTTTTAAATTTTTTAGATATTTCTTTAATAAAAATAGACTTATTGGCTTAATTTGTGAAATAGTAAAAGATTTAGTCCGAAAAAAAATGTGGGGGCATCACGTCAGGATTATGTCGTCCACTTTAGTAAAGCGTATAGATATAAATCGTTTATATACATGCCCTACACTGATATTTGTTAATAAAAGTTTAAAAATTATTGTATATTCATTATATTGATAAAATATAAACCATGAATTTTATAGGTCAACAACCCACATTACCATAGATCACAACGGCACACAAAACAGTAAGTAAGTCACAACGACCCACACACAAATATTAATCCGATTGGAATAAAATATTATACTTGATTCTCACCAGAAGATCAAAACATATATGATTTGTTTAATCTTAATTTGAACCTTCTATGCCTATTTATACAAGTTCTCAAATAATCATTTTTCCTTGATAATCGATGTGGAATAACAAAATACTTATTTTACAAAGTAATTATGGTTTGATAAAAAAGATTAATTGACTTAATTTGTGATTTATGAAAATATTTAATTCGAGACAAAACGTGGCGCCACGTTAAAATTATCTCGTCAACTTTAGTAAATTGTATAAATATAAATAGTTTATAGACGTGTGTTACACGTGTATTTGTTAATAAAAGTTTAGAAATTTATTGTATATTAATTATATTGATAAAATATAAATTAATAATTTAATAGGTCAACGACCCACGTAACATTAGGTCTCAACGACCCACAAATCAATAAGTAGGTCACAACGACTCACGCACAAATATTAATCCGATATAAATAAATATTATACTTGATTCTTACCAAAAGACCTATAAATATATGACTTGTTTAATTTTTGAATGTCTATTTATACAAGTTCTAAAGTGTCATTTTTCCTTGATAATCGATGTGGGATATCAAAATTCATATTTTACAAAATAATTATGGTTTATTAAAAAATAAATATTGGCTTAATTTGTGATTTAGTAAAAGATTTAATCTGAAAAAAAAGTGGGGCGCCACGCAAACATTAAGTTGCCTACTTTAGTAAAGTATATAAATCTAAATAGTTTATATACATGTCATACACATATATCTGTTAATAAAATTTTTTGAAGTTATTGTATATTTTTTATATTGATAGAATATTAATTACGAATTTAATAGATCAATGACCCACATAATAGTAGGTCACAACAACCCACAATTCAATAGGTTACAAATGACACAAATATTACTCCGATAGTAAAAATATTGTACCCGATTCTCACCAAAAGGCTTAAAAATGTATGCTTGGTTCAAAATATCATGATTTACTAAAAATAATTATGATTTACTAAAAAAAAATACATTTATCTGCTTAATTTTTAAACTAAATTAAATAGTGTTTTAAACTAACTAATTAGATATTGTTTGGATTCGTTTTTAAACTAACTAATTTCAAAATTATTTTAAACTAACTAATTAGATATTGTTTTATTAGATTTAATTTTAAAATTTTTTTAGAACTTGCTTTAGTAATAAAAGATTTTATTTATGAAACAATTTGGTTTACTAGGCTTTTTCTAGTTTTGTGTTTAATAAATGTATCCATTGAGAGAAGAGTGGGTAGAGTTTTAAAATAATTACAAAAGGTTAGGATATATTTACTTAATTGAAACATTAAAAAACTTAGTTACTACTCTAATTTTTCAAAAAGGCATAGTTACCAAAATTGCCCAATATTTATTAACTTAATTCGTGCTTTAGTAAAAAAAATTAATTCGAGAAAAGAAAGCTGAGGACGCCACGTCAGCATTAGTGTAGTTTATTTTAGGAAAATATGTAGAAGATTATTTTAACATGAAAATTTTTGCTAGCTTCTTCAAGATTTTGGCGACATTGTAACTTGTAGTGAGTTGATATGTATTTGTAGCAAGCAGATGACATCAGACCTTTTACAATGTCATTGATGAAGTTTGGTTGCACGACTTTAGAACGAATTCTTATTATCCGTCCAAATATCATTTTTAAATATGTACCAATTAAACCAATTTAAAAATCTCCTATCAAACACATGAAAATTATTTATTTTACATCAAATAATTTCTATTAATTCTCATATAAAATTTAATCTCTTTTAAGCCCCACTCTAAATTAATTTTCAAAAATAACCTCCACCTCCTATAAAAATATAAATCTCCTATCAAAAATATAAATAAATTTTGATTGACAATTTTTTTAAAATGTTGATAACACAAGTACACAACCCAACAAAAACTACTTTTTCCGGAAAATCCGCCACCAAAAATATAAATAAATTGCGATTGGCAATTTTTGATCCGGGAATCTCAAAGGCCTGCGGCTAAGTGCAGGGAAATTAAAATGGGCCTTTGTCTGGATCAAAGCCCGAAATATCATCCATGGAAACCCTTCATCTCTTTCTCACGAGCAATCACCGGAATTTTGCAACTAAATTCCCAAATCCTCGCTCTTGAAGAATTCGACTCTATCAAATTCCGCTGAATGGAGACAGCACGACATATGAAGAGACAGAAAGGCAATGTTGCAGAGGATGGTGACGGAGACGAAGCTAAATATACAGGTATTTGTACTGTCTTCTGTGATCTTGTAAAGTAGTTGTAATTTAACCAATACACTGATCTATGTGCTTTTGCTTCAGATCGCCAGCTATTGTCCACATTGATTTGTTTCATCATTGATGAAATTTTGGTGGATTGGGGGTTCTCGTCACAAACTCATCAATCAAAGAGCTACTACTGTCAGGTCAAGTAAGATTCAGCAAACTAAGTACACTAATGACTTTCTTTTGCTTGCTTCTTCTTCCATTTTTGTTTCATTAATTCCTGATTTTCTTAAAATTTCTGAATTTGGTAGTGGAGAGCTGCACTAGCTGCTACAATTGGTACTTGGCAGGGACTTCCTATAGCTTAAGTTTGCAAGTTTTCATCCTTATTCTCATTCCTTAAATAAATAATTAATCTCTTATTAAATAATCTGTGCTTGTATTCCTAAATCCGGACTCATCAAATATGATCTCATAACTGATCGGAATTGAGATCTTATCATTGATCTGTTTGATGACTGATACATGATTAATGGCATTGTAGAGTGTGGTCATCATCATAAGCACATATATCGAAGAGCTATGTTACTGGATGATCAAGGGAGATTGAGCAAAATGACTCGCCTTCTGGAAGGCGTGCAAGTTACAATACTAGGTAGGCAATGTTTTCCCTTGCTTTGCTTGATCTTTTTCTCTTTTTGTTTTTTGGTATGTGTCAGATAAATACTTAACGTTTCTTCTAATGTTCTGAATTTAACAGTGGAAAACTGCACTTTGCAAGCCTACAATTGTGATTGATAATGACTTCTTATTTGTTAAGAATTAAGATTGCAAGCTTTTTATTTTTTTCATCCTTTGAACTAAGTAAATTTATATTTATTGTGGCATATTTAATTACTAGTTGCCTGTATTCCTAGTAAAACAGGCCCAAGCAAAATCGCTTGATGGTTTGAGTGAGGTTACTAAATGTGCACAAATCGTGAAGGCTCAGGCTTTCACTTTGACAATATCCGCTGATGGTATAAGATTGAGTAATGGCTTCTTTTCCTAATAAAACAGCTCCTAGAAGAACGAGTGACCCCCTGTTGTTTGTAGGCACTTGACTCTACAGTTCACCTTTGTGGGTTCTTCTTTGCTATTTGCTTCACTTAACTTCATCTGTTTTTATTGAATTATTGTAGGCTTCTAATTTATGTTGCTATTGCTGATTGGTCCAAGGTTTTTAACTGTGATTGCTCAAACCTCGTTGAGTGCATTCTAGAAATTTGTTTGTATAAGTCAATAATCTAGGTTAATACATTTTTCTCACAGGAAATTTTTTATTGCATCTATTACCTTTTTGTAGTCATGAAATTTGGTGCTCGTGTATTATATTTTGCTGTTAATGGAAGTTTCTTTATCTAAAATGAATCATTATGTTCCGATATACTATATGAGTAGTGGCTAAAATATCTAGGATGCAACCAGCAATCCTCATTTTCAGTTTATTTAAATTCTAACCCTGTTCTAAGATAATTTAATTTTGCAACATGTGGATTTATTGTTTTTCTTTTTCTGCATACAGGAGAGGAGTCTCCTTGTTACAGGGACCTCCAGTGAAGTAATGTTCTTGGATTCTAGCTTCGGGGCTACCTTTTCAGTTACATGCCATATATCTACATTGAAAACTGAAGATGTCAAAAAGGTTCCTGCTTTCCTTCCCTTATGGAGTATCTATTTGATTGATTTTTGTTTCTTGTACATGGATCTCATATCATCCTGTCTACTTAGTACTTACAAATGTACAATAGCTTCTCATTCCTCGTTAAGAGGAAAGTCTAACTTTGCATGATGTAATGTGACTAGCAATAATTTGACCATGCTGGAGATTGATGAGTTCCATTGTAAACCCGAAAATAAGAATGACCATGTTATAAATTATAATAATTGTAATGGGATTTTTACCCCCCATCACTATCCAAAACTATTTGCCTGTATCTACACATGACCAATTGGATTTAAAACTCTCCTTTGCTATGCCTCTTGCACAGGTGTTGACACAGCTTAATGTTTTTTCTAAGTTTGACATTGATCTGCTGCCGAGGCACGAAATGATGTGAGTTTTAATCCCACTCCAAATAAAAAGAAAATAAAACCAAGGAGAAAGAGCTAAATAGTAGAAGAGAAAATAGTGAGTATCATGCATCTTTTTTTGTGTGTGTATACCGGAGGTAAATGCAATAAAATCCAAACAACAAAATAAGCTCTGTCCTCTTCACTGTTAATTTTTTGGTTGACAGATGCCAGTCCATAAATTATACATGGATGCACAAAGAGAATACACGTCAAGGCTGATGCCACATACACTGGCAGCAAGAACATCAAACATGCCTTCTATGGCCCTGCATGATGTCGTCAGATACTAACCTTTTGGGTGAGCTATTCACTACTTTTGAAACTTGATATCATGTTATTTTGGTGAGTATTTCTTCTCTATTATTTGATCTTTCCTCTTCTTTTTGCTTGTGGAGCAGCAGTTTCGGTGATGATTATTTTTCCCTCTATTATTGGAATGCCATGTACTTTTCTCATTTCAACTCATCCTAGATATACATCATTATTGCTTGAAACATTGAAAATGCTTTTAAAATACATAGACTAAAAAAGTACTGATTTAGTTTCTTGAAGCATATGGAGGTATCTAATAATAATTGGACCATATCAAACTCCTGTTTTTGGCCAAAACCAAACTCATCTGTAGATGAGGCTCAATTAGCTTAAGGTGATAAATTTGAGGACAACTGTAGTTTTTGTGGCCGTCTCATAATTATCGCAAGGTGAATATTGTATAATCTATAGGATGAATCAAAAAGTGGTGAGCATAGCTGACAACTAAGCATTTTTACAAAACATAGGGAAAAGAATTAGCAATCAGAATCATACATAAAAATAAAAATTATGCACTTCAGTAGCAATCACTAATTACTGTTATATGAAGTAAACAGGCCAAGACTCGTCCAACACATCATCTTTTGAAACCCCAAAATGAAACAGAAGAAGTAACAAAAGAGGAATTGGTTAGAGGTGGAGATCGAAGATGAGGAGACGTCATAAGGTGTACAAGAGGCGCGTGCTGCAATGGATGTGGAGATATTGAAAGGCAATTGCCTTGCAGTGCCAGGCGTGCCAAAGGCATCCAGGCTCCTGTTCTTCATTTTCTTAATTTTGGCCATTATTGTTTTTTAAATGATATATTTTCAACTGATTTTCCAAATATATATTATAAGTTTATAACTGATCTTTATCGGTGGATATAATCTGTATACATTTTGAACCTTTCCACTTTTCAATTAAAATGAACAAAACACTTGATTTCGTGCATGTTAAAGAGGAGCCGTATTCTGTTACTCCCTTATTCTACATCAACCTTCTCTGGCATATTTTTGTCAATGGATGTCTTCTCCCTTCAACGTTGAAGACGAACTTGATTTTTCATGAATTTTTATTGGTTTAAAGTTGAGTTTATTGTGGTGTGATGTTTGAAACTTTGTTTTCGCTAACAAAGAAAGAAAGAAGATTTCATCGTCTTGGATTTGAGGCCAGTTTTCAATTCACTTTTCTCTCTTTGGTGGGTAGGAGCACATAGGGCTCTGACTGCGTGCTTGTTGAAGTATGAGCCGGTGACTCATAGGAAGTGGCTTGGAGTTTTTCTGTGTTTACCTCTAAATTTATTTTATTACAGTATGAGGGTTGTCTTTTTAAAAGGCTGTTGCCTTTTGCCTCTCAGGCACACATAGACAATAGGTATACCCATCACCTTGAGATCGCCTTTTTCTTTTTCACACACTACACAAAGGAAATGAAGAGAAATGTTTAGCAAAATGAAAGGAGTATTTTTTTTTTTTTTTATCATTTTTTATCGGCCGGTAATTAGGAACACCTAGTACCTATTTCTTTGGGGTTAAAAAAAAATCTGAATTCGAGCCGGTTTTTCTTTCCCGACAACTAAAACAAACTTAAACAAAGTACTAAGACTAAGGTGTACTATTCCAACAGACAGTTAGGGCTCACAAGTGTGTATTTGAAGGAGACGGGACTAGGTATATCACTTCTAGATAAGTTTTTGGTTGATTGGAACTGTTCTTCGATTTGCAAAAGGTATTCAAACCCAATATAGAACAGACTGCCCAAGAGATGTAAAATTGCAATGAAAGGCAACTAATTTGCCGGCTTCGTAAATTATGAGATACTTTGAACCAATTCAAGTTCAGAGTATTTCACACGCTCTCTTAAAAGTGACACGTAATGAAATTCAGAGCATCTATCCCCTTGTAAGATAAGGTTCATAGTATCCAACCACTTTGCCCTTCTGAACTTTCTTAGGACTCTATAAATATCGCATATGTAATGGGTTATTACTCTCATTCATTCAAAATAACTCTTTTTATTCAACTTTTGAGATTTTTGCAGGGGTATCAACAAGGTGTCTTTCTAGGGTTCCAGTTTCGATCCTGGGGTGTTCGGCGGTTGAGTGTGTCAGATCTCTTTATTCGCAGGTAGAACTAAGTCCTCAGTAAGAGTTTTTTTGCAGTTCTGTGTTTTGCTTATAGATCCACGATACAGTCTGTAAATGCTGCGAATATGTTTCTTTTCTTTTCTTTTTTGAGCAGCTTTTGCGAAAAATCGAGCAGTTCATTGATTCTAAACTACTCTATTTGATCGACTTTTGAGGTTTGTGCAGGGATACCAATACTATCTGTTACTAGGATTGCAATTACAATCCTGAAGACGAGCTTATCCAGTTGGTAATTGAGGGTGTCAGATCTCTTTATTCGAGTGTAGAGTTACGTCCTTAGTAAGAGTTTTTTTCTTTGCAATCCTGCGATTTGGTTAAAGATCCGTAATATGTAGTCTGTGAATGCTGCAAGTATGCATTTTTACTGATGTTCTATGCATCCAACTTTTGACTTTTTTGCAGGGGTAGCAAAATCAACTTTTACCAGGTTTAAGTTCCGATCCTGAAGAACAGCTTATCCACTCGGCAGCTGAGCTTGTCAGATCTCATTATTTGCAGGTAGAATTAAGTCCTTAGTAAGAGGTTTTTTATTAAATTCTGGGTTTGCACTTTGCAGGTAGAATTAAGATCCTTGATACAGTCTGTAAATGCTGCAAATATGCAATTTTTTTACACATTTATTAGTACATTTTATCTATATTTATCAAAATTGAGATTTGTGTAGGGTAGCAATCGTGTTATGCTGCTAGGGTTTGGTTTCAATCCTGAAGGAGCTTATCTTGTTAATTGTGTCAGAATATTAAGTCCTTAGTAAGAGTTTTTCTTTTTGCAATTCTGTGTATTGCTTAAAGATCCTTGTTACATAGTTTGTAAGAACTGGCGAGTATACATTTTACTTGTTCACTCTTACTATTTTTTTCTATTTGCTGAAGTTTTGAGCTTTCTATTCCTTTAGGTTGATTAGAAATGAAAGCAAAACTGATTGTGCGTTCCGTTGGCATGCACTTCTGTGTATTGCTTAAAGATCCTTGTTACATAGTTTGTAAGAACTGGCGAGTATACATTTTACTTGTTCACTCTTACTATTTTTTTCTATTTGCTGAAGTTTTGAGCTTTCTATTCCTTTAGGTTGATTAGAAATGAAAGCAAAACTGATTGTGCGTTCCGTTGGCATGCACTTTTGGAAAATATTTTTAATAATCTCTATAGTTGTAACGAGTATGATTTAGTTACAATTTTACTCTACTTCATGTTTGATTATGGTTGAATAAGGGCAACTGATATACGTATCCTGCATAAGTTTAATGTCATTTATGTACTTCCCAATTTTCATGACTGAATGTTGAATATGAGTTTACCAAAGTTACTTTTTGAATTCTTTTGTTTACCTGAGGGGTAAGTAATTATATTTTCAGAAGGGAATAAATTTACATGCAAAAAGTATCAATGATTCTGTTGCTTTAGATTCTGGTTACGCCTTTTGTTTCTGTATAGACTCATATTCTGTTTCTAATAATCTTGAAACAGATGGAAGAAGCACCAGTGATGTCTGAAAATCAGTGCAATGTGCGTAACAGCTTGAGTAAACTCCCTGATGAGATCCTTATCCTTATATTGGATAAAATTACGACAGAGGATCAATGGAAAACATGCTTTCTTTCGAAACAATGGCTGAAGCTATGGAGGTACAAGACTAATATTTTCTTCTGCTTTGTTTATGGTAATTGGGCTAAAGAGAATTGGGGAAATTTGTATTTGGTGCTACTAAACAACATATGCACTGTCATCTCTCTGAAAAAAATCGAGACATCATCTTTGTCCTTTGGATATGGTACTTATTTGAGTGGTTCTGTTAACTATTAGGTACTATATGCGTACAAAAAGAAACTCAAAGTTATAGATTGCTATCTGATTGTGAAATTAAATGCAGCACTCGGGTGAAGTTGACATTGAGTTGTATGGAGCTTAGAATGTTTCCGACTTGTGTTTCTGCGCTGGAGGAACTCTATCTTGTTGGAGTTAGACTTGAAGCTGATATGGTAGAGAAGATCACTACCACCATGCCATCATTGGCTTTGCTCAGTCTCAGTAACTGCAACCAGAATTCTGATCTCAACATTAAGATTTCTGCACAGTGCAGGCAGCTGAAATTGCTAATCAATGAAGAGATAGGTAAGGTGGACAGACATACAATGCTTTATCTTCATGCCTCAAACATAAGATTGCTAGAGTTTGCTTCTGCTCTTCCGAGGGTGAAGTATCAAGTGGAAGACGCCACTTTTGCTGATGAAGTTCAGTTCAGCCTTGAGCAGATGTGTAACTATCGTCGGGCGGTCAATGTTAATCTTGGTGGTCTTTTTGGAGAACAGTTCGGAATGAGCTTTTTATATTTATTTGATGTTTTCCAGAGAGTGGGTGTGCTTTCTTTGAGCGGTTGGTGCGTCCAGGTATGTGCTTCACCTGATACTTAAAAGTTTCTTTGTAGATTGTCCATTTGGAAATTAATTATTTTAAATTCAGAATCAGTTTATTGTATTAATTGGTGTGAGTCAAATACAGACGCTTGGTTTGGAGATTATGATGCATGCTGGTAGACAACTCCATTACTCGTCGGCATCACATCTTAAACTGGAAATGGGTCTGAGACAAGTGGAACTGATAGGAATAATCTACCTGCTGAAATCTTGCCAGGGAATGAAGATGCTTTCACTAACCACCACTAATCCAGAAGACTTCTATGTAAGTTTCATGTCGTGTATAATTTACAAGTGTCATCGTTTCTCTTTTAAGTATTTTGACAATTTGAATATGGTTTTCAGTTCCTTGATGGGCTGGAGAGAGCGTACAGGTTCCGTGCAGAGTTCTGCATGGAAAATTTTATAGAGGATGAACGTTATACTGATTCTGTAGACTTGCCAGAGCTGGAGGTGGTGGAATTCAAGAATTACTCTGCAAACTTTGAGGATGAACTGTGGGGAACTGAAAACCCTCGCCTCTACGAGTCTAGGTTTCTCATGGAAACCGAATGTGGGCTCACGGCGCTTTCACTTCTCAAGGCGAAAGCGAAGAACTTGAGGAAGTTGGTTTTTGCATCAAGAAAGGGCCACTGTGAAATCGACCTCAAGGATAATCGAATCTGCTACTACCCTCAACTTCCTTGGCACCCGCAAATGGAGTGATCATCCTTCTGTTGTTATTTTGTTTGGTTTTAAGAATTTACTGTCGTTTTATGCCTTCTATTTCCTACAAGACTTATGTTATTTATTTGGCATTAATATCTCATTTAATATTAACAATTGTTTTTAAATTGGGATGCTCTCCTCTCCTCTCCAGTATATACGTAACTAAATCGATCTCACTAAGAACGCTCTTCGTGCGCAATTAAACCTTCTGCCCTCGCCGTGTCGCCAAAGATAACCCAAAACCCTAGATCCAAACATCAGCCGTGCAATCGAAGGGGATATTGACTTGCTTCCTCAGTTTCCGCTTCCACCCTTTTGTTCCCTCTTTTGTAATCGAAAGCGGAAAAAAAAGAAGAAAGAAGTACCAAAGCTTTGATTCAGACTCATGGGCATATTGTCTTTCTCTCAATATGTGGCTGACGACGAGGGAACGGTGGGACACCGGGTGTTTCTCCTTGGTGGTAATGGTATTGTTTCCGGTTCGTCTCTGCACCCTTTGCTCTTGCCGTTGGAAGAGTTATCTTCTGTTTGGTCGTTGATGGATCCATGGTGTTTTTGCACATTTCAAACAATGATTCCTATCCCTTCTCACCACAACATTTTGCTCAACACTAGATCCAAATCCAGGTCGTTGTCCATACCCTGTTGTTTGAAACCTTGCTCTTTTTTCAAATCTACTTGTCTGGTTTACAAGCAATTTAATTTTGTGGGAACTCCATGCTATTACAACAACGGTAAAACTTTGAATTTTAAAACCTATGGGTGGTTGCAACGATTCCTTCCGAACTCAGCCACTAAAACAATAATCTTGAATCTTAAGATCCGGGAACAACCTGAGTTATTTCTTTTCTATGTTACACTGAACCTCGTTTGTTTGAACACTAAGAAAACATCTAGAACTATTATGCACTCTCTTTCCACCACAAGCCTTTTGGCTAATAACTAATATATATGCTTGGGTTTTGTTTTTATGTTTTCATTTGAACACATGCTAGGAATCTGTTGTTGCTCCATGTGTTTGTTTGTAGGGTCATACCGAGAACATGAAAAAAGTTGACACTAGAAAATTGGGGAATATGGTGGAACTTCCTTAAATCTCTTCTTTTCTACCATTTTGATATCCTCGCTCTCGTGGGGACCAATAGATCCCTAAAAATGAACAAGGAAAGCTTCGACTTTTGTCTTGAGAACAAAGAACTGATTTTGAGAAGCAAGACGCAGACCTTAACTGAAATAGAAAAACGAGATGCTCAAATGAAGTACTTCTTAACCTATTGCCGTGTCAATGAAGAATTTGGTGATAGAATAAAAAGGTGTATTGCTTGAACTTATGTTCATTGATTTTGAGTGAAGTTCTTTTCTTTGCTAGAACCAATCGAATGAGAGACATATTCCCTTATCGTGGCTCAACCAAAATTGCTTTGTATTCGACTAAACTAAATTTTTTTTACCAGAATTATGAACCTAACCATTAATTAACCATACAGGCTTATGTGGTCTTTTCTCTCTGTTTTTAAATCGAATGAGCGATGTAACACCCCGAATTCTCAGAACTCGGAGCATTATTGGTTAGGACCTCACAATGGGTCCCGACCTCAGTTTGACAACAATATTACTAGGATCTTGCAACAAGACACAAATAAGAAAAACCGAAATTTCATGGAATAGTATTTTCAAAGGAATGAATGCAACACGGTCTAACATCCTAAAGTACTTAACAAGAGAAAAACGATCAACTGTCTTAACAAACGAAAGAACGACAACAACAAACCCAACCCCCACTCTAAGGAGTACGGAGACCCGGCTGACCGCTACTTCCGGATCACTCAGCTGCTATTCTAACCTGCGGTAAATCTAAAAACACAACAACAGAAACCATTAGCTAGTTATCTAAACATTAGGAAAATAATAATAGCACACACACACACATAAAATAATAAACACTCATCATGCTTTCAAACAATCCATTTATTATCTTCATTTAAGTCATTCACTCTAATGATACTTATTTTGTGACACGAGGGATTCCCAAACCTCGCCTCCGCCCCCGTGTACCCATCAGGAGTGGATCCGATGCATCTCACCGTGTACCTGTATGGTCTGGGTATAGAGAACCTCCCAGTCTCCTGGCAGAGCTGGGCAGTGATGTCACGGCCCGTTATACATACACTTGGGCCTTACACATAATAACAACGGTCGTCCTAACAAGTTGTTATTATAAACACACATCGCACACACCACCATTATCATTCAACTAACATCAAAAAACCGGCTAAGTAAGTCGCATGGACTTACCTGAATCAACCACAACTCTCACAATCTCAACTCGGTCTGCAACCGTAGAAACTCATACGCCTGTCATACAAGGCACGTGGATCAAAATACATCCCATAATCTTAGAAGTCTATAACTTCTAAGATGCACAAACTCATCAAGAGAAAATTACTAAAATGCCCTCTTAAGGTAAAATGACTATTTTACCCCCGGTTTCAAAACTCCCAGATTTGTCTATAACTTCGTTTCAAACTCTCCTTTGGAACCCTTTTCCACAATCTAGTTCTTACGGAAAAGTTTGATAAAGATTTATAATAGTTACACAAAAGTTCTAGATTTTTCATAAAGGTTGCTAAGGTCCGGCCTTGGCTTAAGATACAAGGACTTGGGTCAAAGTAATAATCGTACTCATCAATGAGATCAACGTCATTCTACTCCCATTACACTCCCGAATTTAGATAACTTCCTCACAAATTATTCTAGGTAAGAGACCAATAACCTATACGAGTTTAGCTTATGCTAGCATAAAGAGTTCTTAGAATATTCTATCAAGTGGACTAGTTATCAAGAACAACATTTGTATACCCATAGAAACAAACAATAACCTATCTATATAGTACACCCTACTCCGGCCGTACTAACCCCCGGTAAGCTCTAACCCCTCACCTGGCTACCTCTAGACTACACGTACAAAAATATATATATTGCCAACTTCCATTTGTTCCTACCTTCACCACTCTATTGATATCTATATATATATATACATATATATATTTATATAAACACTACACAGCAGCAAAGGACTCACCCATCCCAGTACAATCCGCCGTTCGCCCGGAAGAGGCGCTGTGACTTAATTTGATCGGAACAACCTTCAAATGGAGCTCAAACAATCTGCGTAGTACTAGACAACAATAAGGTCGATAAGTATACCCGATTATACTCGCTGCGTGAAAGGATTGACGAAGAGGTACAAGGTACGCTTACCTTCTGCTATGACAATCGAAGACGGTAGAGGCGGCGGTACTCCGACTGACGAGAGGCGAAACACATCGAGCGCAGAAGCAGCAGCAGACTCAGCAGTGCCAGTGGGAGGAAACTGGAACTCGACTAAGTGTGCAGATGTGAAATGGCGGTCAGAGCAAAGGTGATTGGTGTTTGCGGGGTCGATGACCTGGGAGATGAAACTGCAAGCGAGGTCGGCAACGGCTGTTCGAGGGAGGTGGGTTAGGTGCTCCAAGATGCGGTTGTAGAAGTAATGGCGGTAATCATCATAGCTGAGAAAGGGGCGGATTCAAAGCAGGGAATGGTTAAGTATGTGTAGGGACGTAAGGAGAAAGAAAGGGACTGAGCCTAAGTTGCTTCACCTGTTGCACGTCTACAACGGCGTATTGCTTCTCGGTGGCGGACTGGTGATCGCGAGGCCTTGCTCTTCCGCCCGGTTCGTCTACCCAGGTCGGAGGTTGGTGCGTCGGCAGTCCCGACCGTCTCGATTTTACGGTGGTCTGCAGGTTGCTGAACGGTTAGACACAGCGGTGCAGAAGGAAGATAGAAGACTCGAGAGGTATAGGACCTTACCGTCGTGACAGACCCGGAGAGGCTCGAGTTGTGTACTTGCGGCGGCACTAGCTTCGGCGTCGAGGGAATCGGTGGCTCGGTTTACAGATGGAGCGTGGGAGGATAGGGTATTTTAGAAGGTGATACTTGCAGCGGCATGTAAGAGCAGTGTCCGCTTGATTAGTTTGATTAGGTTTAGGATTAGGTTAAGTTTTTTAATTAGTGGAGGGTTAGGTAGTTTGGGCCGGCTGAGGGTTATATGGGCCAAGTTAATTTGGGCTTGCTCACCCATTAAAATAAAAGACTGAATTAAATCCTCATTACTCTTACGGAATCGTTTCTTCGGTTTTTAAAATGTACGGAAATATTTACGGGTTACAAGAATTTATCATTTTATGTGAATCAAGGTCACATAAAATGATAAAATTTAGTATTGTTTTATTTTATTTAAAAGAACCTAAGTTGGCGGATCGGAATCCGGTTTGATTCTGTATTAAAAGGAGTTTATAATTTTCGGTTATTACAAGCGACCACCTAATTATGAAACATATGAACATTCTTGTTGATGTTTCTCTTCTAGAATATGAGAATTTTGAAACTAAGTTGTATTACATCTGGTTTGTGCTTTCGCACAGCTATTGTAATTTTCAAAAAATTTGCAAATATCTTGGAAATGAGTGTCTTGATGTTGAACATTCTGAATATACTTATGATGTTATCCGCATCATATACAACCATGATGTAACACCCCAAATCCGCAAGACTTGGAGTGTCACATTGGGCTAGGATCTCACAATGGATCCTGACCCTAACCTGACAACAAGTTCACTGGATCTTACAACAAGACACATGTAAATTAAAACCAAGTACATAAAGCTATATAAGATACATCAAAAGGGTTTCTAACATACAAGCCGAGTACAAAACAACATCCATAAACAACAACCACAAAAGACATCTCATATCCCACGCAATCCTAATGTACAGAAGTCCTCGGCTGGTCACCACATCTGACTCACTCTGCAGTCTTCCTAACCTGCAGATCATCTACAACACGGTATGAAACAGTTATCTACAGTAATGAATAAGTATGAAGGTAATAGCACAACCACACATCAGCATCTCATACATGCAATGCCACACACATTCATTTATTATCTTTCATTACGTTATTCCATTACTAATTCAACTTCTTTTGTAACACGAGGAGCCTCAAGAACCTCGTCCCTTTTCCCGTTCCCCGTTAACACAGGGGTTTGCATGGGGGTGATCATCACTCGTCCCACCCTGTGCTACTGGCTTCCAGCCACTTCCTCCTAACCCGCAGGCGGAGACCGATGGTTACCGCCCGTTATAATACACTTGGGGTAAATAAATGTAATAAATGGTCATCCTAGTCCGGTTTAGGTTATAATGCACATCACAATCATACAATCCACAACCGTACGCTAAGTAAGTCCTATGGACTTACCTGACATACTCGTAACCTGTACCACGTCACAACTTCCCCTTGGGGAAGTAATCAACGCCTGCAATAGCAAGACACAGACAATCACATACTGCAAAGGTTAGGAGACTCGTCTGACTAACCACAACCAACCTATATCTCAAATCTAAACCTCAAATCCTCAACACATTCATAAATGCCTAAGGCATATCCTCAACATAACATCTCATCATACTCGTACACATACTAAACCTTAAAGCCATAACCGATATCCATAACATCATCATGATCCTCGACTCATTCTGACACCTAGCATGCATCTAATCAGTACTCCTCAATCTCAAATTTAATCCTAATTTAATTAATTAACCTTTAATTAATTAATTAAATTTCACCAAAATAACATTTTGCCCGTAGACCATTTCTAAACCCACCCGTCATCAGATTTCATCAAACAAACAACCCATAAACACTAGAATAAAATAATGATCATAATGGAATTTCTAATTATCCATTTTGAAAAGCCTAAGGTCAATTTAGGCCAAATCGCAGTACGAAAAAAGAATAAATTCATAACTTATTCGTTACTAACCCGATTGACGATCTGAAAGAAGATTCGGAATCACAACGACGCAGGCTACGCACGTACAACATCAAATTCACCGGAATCTGAACGACGGAACTGTCCTGGTGACATATATGCTCGACCAGGTCTTCATCTGCTCGGAAATGCAGAAACTCGGTACCGATATGAAGAGAATGAAGAGAGGAATCCAGAAATTTAAACGGAATTGAACTCGGATTAGAACGGAGAGTAGATCTGAGTTTGAAGTTTGAGAGAAATCAGAGCTTTTACGAGGAAACGTGAAAGGAAATGAATTAATAAACGATTTTCCGCTATTTATAGTAAAGTCGATAATTATCCTTTAGCGAAGTCGATAATTATACTTTAAGCGATCCAATGGCGGGTTGAACCCCCTTCTCCAAACTTCTCGAAATTGGAATAATAGATCTTGAATATTGTAGGGATAATTATTCCACAATTGCCTCGGAAAACATGTATTCCTAAGCCGTCTTTCTTAGCCGTTAAGAAACGAAATAACGACTCTTTTGTCCGTTTTGCCTTTCCATGTTATTTCATATCTAGGACATGTCCGATGTCCTGATCAATTCTCTCAACTGCATTTTTATTAATTGGAGCTCCCAAATGCTCCAAATAATACCGCAGGGTAAAAATAATTACCCGGGGGAAAAAGTGAAAATTTCACCGTAAGCCCAAAATTACGCCAGGAACATAACGGTGGGACTTATACTCGTCACTTACGCAATCTTCGCGAGTTATATGTCAATTACTATAACACTCTATAACCTCAAAACATCAGCATGGAGGAATCACCAACTCCAGTAACAAGATCATAACGCTATCCAAAGGCATAGAGGAAAATCATCTCTAGCCAACTACTAACCACATCACAAGGCATGGAGGAAAGCCGTCTCCAGCCAATCGTACTCGTAACACAACTATGTGGAGGAAAACCGTCTCCACTCACACTATGTCCATCAATAATAGCATGGAGGAAAGAACCATCTCCAGCTAATCCTAAACATATTACCATAGCATGGAGGAAAGAACCATCTCCAGCTATACCTAACTCGCGCTAACAAACAAGATCTAAAAGATCATATGCACACATCACAACTAGCACAAAAACACAACATATCACATAAACACATAACATACATTTACCAAGATAGCACTAAGATCTACTCGTCGATCCTATAGGTGCATCTATCTCATCATAGAACTCCGGATAGTTCCTCTGGATACTATCCTCAGTCTCCCATGTAGCCTCATCCGGTCCTCGTCTAGACCACTATATCCTCAGTATGAGAATGTCCTTCGAACGCATGCGTCTCAAACCTCGTTCTAGGACTGCAATCTACTACTCAACAAAAGTGTGGTCCGGCTCAACCACTAAATCATCATAGTTGACGATGTGTCTTCGATCTGGTATGTACTCCCTCAGCTGAGACACATGGAACATAGGGTGAACACCCTCTAACTTCGGTGGCAAAGCCAATCTGTACGCTGCTCTCCTAACTCTATCCAGTATCTCAAAAGGACCGATATATCGGGGACTCAACTTCCCCTTTATGCCAAAACGTCAAACGCCTCGCGTTGAAGATACTCTCAACCAAACATGAGCTCCTACCCTGAACTCTAGAGGTCGTCGCCTTCTGTCTACATATGACTTCTAGCGACTCTGTGTAGCCAACATCCTCTCTCTAATCAGCGGTACTCGAGCCATATCATCCTGAATTTGCTCTGGCGCTATCCCACTGATACTGCTAGGCTCATCCCAACATAAAGGTGTACGACACCTACGTCCATACGGTGCCTCATAAGGAGCCATCCCAATGGATGCATGCTAGATGTTGTTCAACAAGTGGGAGGTAATCAGACCATCCCTGTCCCCAATCCAACACACAAGCTCGCAGCATGTCCTCTAAGGTTTGGATGGTCCTCTCACATTGACCATCTGTTTGGGGGTGAAACGCAGTCGTGAAGTGTAGACTCGTCCCCAAAGCAGTCTTAATTTGCTGCCAAAACCTCGAGATAAACCGTCCATCTCGATCAGAGATGATCGTCCTCGGTACCCCATGGAGTCTCACTATCTGTCTAGTGTACTCCTCAACCAATCTGCTCACTGGCCACGTCACCCTAATAGGAATGAAACGTGCCGTCTTCGTCAGTTTGTCAAACATAACCTAGATAGCATCAAAGCTCCTGCTCGGTCTCAGTCCAGTTACGAAGTCCATGGAGATATCTTCCCACTTCCACTGTGGTACTAACAGTAGATGGAGCTCTCCTTCTGGTCTGCAATGCTCTATCTTGACCTGCTAACAGGTCGCACACTGAACCATAAATCTAGCAACATCGGGATTCAACCCTCCCAACCAGTATGAACATCTCACATCCTGATACATCTTACTCGCACCAAGGCACACTGAGTAAGGTGTGTAGTGAGTCTCCTGTAGAATCTTCTACCTCAGATCCACATTAGCGGGTACACGGACACGGACGTAGTCGCAGCGTCTCATCACTCCATCTGCTTCTATGGAGAACTGTGGTCCCTCACCACGAGTCATCCTCTCTCTAATCCTCGTCAAAGTCGGGCAGGTCCCCTGCTTCTGTTGGATCTCATCCAACAGACCAGGTAGAACCTCTAAAGCAAACAAATGGGCATCCTCATCAGAAAACTGGATGTCCATCTCTAGCCAAGCTAGCTCTCTCTGAAGCTGAGGCTGTACAATAAGTGTGGCAATCGCCTTCTCTCGAGGTGTTTTACTACTCAAGGCGTCAGCTACCACATTTGCCTTGCCAGGATGATACAAAATCTCAAGGTCAAAGTCCTTGATTAACTCAAGCCATTGACGCTGGCGGTTATTCAATTCCCGTTGCGTGAAAATGTACTTCAGACTCTTATGGTCTGTGAAGATCTGACATGCAGCACCATACAGGTAATGTCTCTAGATCTTCAAAGCATGAACTACCGCTGCCAACTCCAGATCATGAGTCGGGTAGTTCTCCTCATACGTCTTCAGCTGTCGAGACGCATATGCAATCACTCTGCTTCTCTGCATCAATACACATCCTAAGCCTAGCTTGGATGCATCACTGTAAACTACAAAATCATCTGAACTCTCTGGCTGTGCCAAGACATGAGCAGAAGTCAAACGCCTCTTCAACTCCTCAAAACTATGAGCACACTGATCGGTCCATACAAATCTGGTAGTCTTCCTCAGAAGACTCGTCAGTGGACGAGCAATCGCAGAAAATCCCTCCACAAAACGTCTGTAATAACCGGCTAGGCCAAGAAAGCTACGCACTTCCTTGACGTTCGTCGGTGTCGTCCATGCAGCAACCAACTCAATCTTCACCGGGTCAACCATAATCCCGTCGGCGGAGACGATGTGTCCAAGAAAAGCAACCTCAAACATCCATAACTCACACTTAGAGAGCTTGGCATACAACTCTCTATCCCTCAAAATCTGCAACATTGTCCTCAGATGACCGGCATGCTCCTCTCTACTACGAGAGTATACCAGAATGTCATCAATAAAGACCACTACAAACTGATCCAGAAAGTCGATGAAGATATTTTTCACCAACTCCATGAAAACTGCTGGGGCATTCGTCAACCTGAATGGTATCATTACAAACTCGTAGTGTCCATAACAAGTACAAAATGCTGTCCTGTGCACAACCTGCTCTCTCACCCTCAGCTGGTGATAACTCGAGGTAAGTCAATCTTGGAGAATATAGTCACTCCTTGAAGTTGATCTAACAAAGTAATGGATACTTGTTCCTGACCATCACCTTGTTCAATTCTCTGTAGTCAATGCACCATCTTAACGATCCGTCCTTTTTCCACGCGAAGAGAACAAGTGTTCCCCATGGGTATACACTAGGGTGGATAAAGCCCTTCTCAGCCAACTCCTCGAGTGGCTTCTTCAGTTCTAACAAATTGACAAGCTCCATAGGATATGGAGCCTTCGAGTTCGGTTTCGTACTAGGCTCTAACTCTATGCCGAAGTCCACGTTCCTCTTGGGCGGCAAACTGGATGGCTCAACAAACACATCCACAAACTCGCAGACTACTGGGATGTCCTCTAATGCTGGACTCTCTCCATCCTTCATGGCATAATCTAGAAGGCCTCGCAACTCTTTGCGATTAATCTAGCTGCTCGTATTGGAGTAGTAACCATACCCGTCCTCCAAGGTCCCAACCTCGGAAGACCTCTATCTAACCCAACTCGGTAGAATCCGTCACGGTCCTACTACCAATGTCTAACACAACACGATGTCTATCCATCCAATTCATACACAAAAAGACTTCCTCACGCACCAGCGGCATGGAAAGAAATCCACAAACAAATCATAAGTCCCAAATGTATAGGACAACTATGTACCTCTTACATGACCCTCATATGGTAACCCTACCAAGAGAGGTCTATCCTCTATTGTATCTAAGGTCAGTCTATCAACGCATGCATAAAAAAGCAAAGAGTGCGTAGCACCCATACCACACAGAAATCCAACAGCACCACTACAAATTAATACTTAAAACTCGAACCTATGCTCCTCAAGTATTAGTAAGGTCATCGCCATAGTCTCTGCCTCTACTCCTTCTACACCGAAAGGCGGAGAGTCTCTCTGAGAAGGAACACTGTCTTGCTGACAAAAGGGGGCCAAATGGCCTAGTTCACCACATGTAAAGCACATCACTAAAGATCTCTTACACTCTGGTCGCAGGTGTCCAAACTCTCCACAGTTGAAACAAGATCTCATCCCATCAGAAGTCCGTGTGGACAAGGGATCACTCAAACGTCCATGTGTCAAACTCTGTCTAACACTTGAAGGGTTTACTTCATCACTTACTAGTTCGGTCCGTTGTTTCTTCTTTGATCCGGAAGCTTCAGTTGGTCCCACAGATGTTGGTAAACCCGTTGTAGGTCTACCCTCTCTTGCAGCCTCTTGTACTTAATGTATATATTCTCGAAACTCGGGTCCACTCATCGAGAGGTAGTTAGACTCCTAAGGTCTGCCCTCTTCTACATGCAGAACAATAGCGGAAACCGGTCCCTGACCTAACACTACTGGAGAAAGAGAGGGGTATATCCCTACCTCGTCCTACTACAGATGTCGCTCTAGTCTGAGCCATCTGTAGGGTATGCGCACTTAATCCTATAAGGCTATATATATGCCATATGTATAGATATATATATATATATATAATACTTAAGATTACCCATGCATACACATCAGCACATAAGAGATATCTATATATATATATATATATATATATATATATATATATATATATATATATATATATATATATATCTATACTGTCGAGATCCTCAGATGGGTGACGACTTTTGTACACACTATCCCAAAACATTTGTACTCACTTTAAAACCAAAACCTTTTCAAAAGTCAAACCCCTTTCGGGTTCTGTTTATTTATCCACTCTACCTTTATTGTAAATAGCATGTGCCATTGTTGTCAACTTAAGGCTCTGATACCAACTCTGTAACACCCCAAATCCGCGGGACTTAGAGTGCCACATTGGGCTAGGATCTCACAATGGATCCTGACCCTAGCCTGCAACAAGGTCACTGGATCTTACAACAAGACACAAGTAGATTAAAACCAAATACATAAAGCTGTATAAGATACATCAAAAAGGTTTATAACATACAAGCCGAGTACAAAACAACATCCATAAACAACAACCACAAAAGACATCCCATATCCCACGCAATCCTAATGTACAGAAGTCCTTGGCTGGTCACCACATCTGGCTCACTCTGCAGTCTTCCTAACCTGCAGGTCATCTACAACACGGTATGAAACCGTTAGCTATAGTAATGAATAAGTATGAAGGTAATAGCACAACCACACATCTGCATCTCATACATGCAATGCCACACACATTCATTTATTATATGATGTAATAGCTAGGATTTTCGAATTCTAATTAATGTTGATTAACTTAATCATTGATAGTAATTGACATATAACTCGCGAAGATTGCTTAAGTGACGAGTATAAGTCCCACCGTTATGTTCTTGGCGTAATTTTGGGCTTATGGTGAAATTTTCACTTTTTGCCCCGGTTAATTATTTTTACCCTTCGGTATTATTTGGAGCATTTGGGAGCTCCAATTAATAAAAATGTAGTTGAGAGAAATGATCAGGACATTGGACATGTCCTAGATATGAAATAACATGGAAAGACAAAACGGACAAAAGAGTCGCTATTTCGTTTCTTAACGGCTAACAAAGACGGCTTAGGCATACATGTTTTCCGAGGCAATTGTGGAATAATTACCCCTACAATATTCAAGATCTATTATTCCAATTTCGAGAAGTTTGGAGAAGGGGGTTCAACCCACCATTGGATCGGTTAAAGGATAATTATCGACTTCGCTAAAGGATAATTATTGACTTTACTATAAATAGCGGAAAATCGTTTATTAATTCATTTCCTTTCACGTTTCCTCGTAAAAACTCTAATTTCTCTCAAACTTCAAACTCAGATCTACTCTCCGTTTCTAATCCGATTTCAAATCCGTTTGAGTTTTTGGATTCTTCTCTTCATTCTCTTCATATCGGTACCGAGTTTCTGCATTTCCGAGCCGATGAAGACCTGGTCGAGCATATATGTCACCAGGACAGTTCCGTCGCTCAGATTCCGGTGAATTTGATATTGTACGTGCGTAGCCTGTGTCGTTGTGATTCCGAATCTTCTTTCAGATCGTCAATCGGGTTAGTAACGAATAAGTTATGAATTTATTCGTTTTCCGTACTGCGATTTGGCCTAAATTGACCTTAGACTTTTCAAAATGATAATTAGAAATTCCATTATGATCATTATTTTATTCTAGTATTTATGGGTTGTTTGTTTGATGAAATCTGATGACAGGTGGGTTTAGAAATGGCCTGCGGGCAAAATGTTATTCTGTGAAATTTAATTAATTAATTAAAGTTTAATTAATTAAATTAGGATTAAATTTGAGATTGAGGAATACTGATTAGATGCATGCTAGGTGTCAGAATGAGTTGAGGATCATGATGATGCTATGTGTATCGGTTATGGCTTTAAGGTTTAGTATGTGTACGAGTATGATGAGATGTTATGTTGAGGATATGCCTTAGGCATTTATGAATGTGTTGAGGATCTGAGGTTTAGATTTGAGATATAGGTTGGTTGTGGTTAGTGAGACGAGTCTTCTAACCTTTGCAGTATGTGATTGTGTGTGCCTTGCTATTGAAGGCGTTGATTACTTCCCCAAGGGGAAGCTGTGACGTGGTACAGGTTACGAGTATATCAGGTAAGTCCATAGGACTGACTTAGCGTACGGTTGTGGATTGTATGATTGTGATGGTTGTGTGTGTTCATATGATTGTGCATTATAACCTAAACTGGACTAGGATGACCATTTATTAAATTTATTTGGCCCAAGTGTATTATAACGGGCGGTAACCACCGGTCTCCGCCTGCGGGTTAGGAGGAGGTGACTGGAAGCCAGTAGCACAGGGTGGGACGAGTGATGATCACCCCCATGCAAACCCCTGTGTTAACGGGGAAAGGGACGAGGTTCTTGAGGCTTCTCGTGTTACAAAAGAAGTTGAATTAGTAATGGAATAACGTAATGAAAGATAATAAATGAATGTGTGTGGCATTGCATGTATGAGATGCTGATGTGTGGTTGTGCTATTACCTTCATACTTATTCATTACTGTAGCTAACGGTTTCATACCGTGTTGTTGATGACCTGCAGGTTAGGAAGACTGCAGAGTGAGCCAGATGTGGTGACCAGCCGAGGACTTCTATACATTAGGATTGCGTGGGATATGGGATGTCTTTTGTGGTTGTTGTTTATGGATGTTGTTTTGTACTCGACTTGTATGTTATAAACCCTTTTGATGTATCTTATACAACTTTATGTATTTGGTTTTAACCTACCTGTGCCTTGTTGTAAGATCCAGTGAACTTGTTGTCAAGCTAGGGTCAGGGTCCATTGTGAGATCCTAGCCCAATGTGGCACTCCAAGTCCCGCGGATTTGGGGTGTTACACATAACATACATCCTTCACTACAATCGTCTTTAACTACCTGATTAATTTTTTGTATGTATTGGCATTTCCTTTGGTTTTGGATGTTGGATTGTTGTTTTGTATCCGATTACCTTGAGTCAAGGTATAAGCATCTCTTATTTTTTTCTATGAATTTACCAACAACTTATGACATATATCCTTCAATTGCTAATCATGTCTATGAGAATAAATTTATACATGGTTATTTTATAACCGTTTTAACAACTAGTTGTGATTTCTATCATCTAAACCAATCTATGCATAAGAGATACATGAATTTGCACAATTTGTTAATTAAATGTATTTTTTACTGCCTTGATTCAGCTAATTTGTACCAAGTCTCTATTATTATAGTGTATGTATTGTACTTTCCTTCTCAGGCTCCCAAGAGAAATCAAGGGCATGTTGGTAACCATCAATTAAAAATAGAAATGGTGATGAAAGGATGAAACAAAGTTACACACCAACTAGTTTACCAGAGTAAAAAGCAGAACATGTCTGTCAACACAAGAGCAATACAAAGAGCAAAAACCTTGCCTTTGACAAATCTCTCCCCTTTTAACCAAATCTTGCCTGAGATTTTGTTCTTTAATCCAATATTTTGCTACTATCAAGACTTAACCCAATATTTCTCTTCTTAATCTCTTATGAGTCTAATTATTGAATTTTTCTACTCTAAACACATTGAGTCAATTCTTTGGGTGTGTTAGTTAGTATCTATACTTTCTATCATACTAGTTGTGTCTACTTGCAATATTATTTCTACTTTGTGTCAATTGTGTGAAGATACTTCCAACAGGTTTACCTTGACTATCTTCCACCATAAGAACCTTTCTTATGAACCAAGTCAACTTTCTAAGTCATCCAAGGGGTTCTAGTTGAACCTAGTCACCGATTTGTAAAGAAACATTAATCCATCGAAGACAATTACATCAAATTAGCTCGAGATTTACAACAGAGTGTGAGTGTGAGAGAAAACAAGTAAGGCATCTTTAGTTTCACTAACTTCACGAGTTTGTTGTTACTTTGTGTGATTGTGTAGGATGTATATTTCTAAAAGCCATGAAGGGTCACAAGGGAGTGGATTAAACAGTATCGAGGCCAAGGACATGGCACAACAACTCATGGCTTCAATTACAAACCTTGCCGAGAGAATGAAGAAACTAGAATCTCATTCTAGTGGAAAATCTCGGCCTCCAGTAAGCAATCTCGCCCGAGATTTGGACCGAGAATTGCCTAAGTCGAGGTTTGATAATTACTTTCCTCAACGGAGATCAATGAATGAGGATGATGGACGTTCACGTGTTCCATATCAAGCTCCACTCCTAGAGTTACCTCTAAGAGTCCATCTTGAGCAAGGTATGAGAAATTCGAATTCCCGTTATAATATGCCTAACATTCCGGAGTTTGTTGATTTTTAGGAATTCGGATATGAGAATGAGGAAGGCCTTTGGAGAGATTATCATAAACGTGATCTACATTCCCAGAAAAAATCCAAGAGCAATCTAGATCTCATCACAAGCATGATGGATCGGGAACAAGGACGATTAAGATTCCAATTCCAGAATCTCGGCCCCTGAGTCTCAACCCTCCTCATCCGAGATTTCAGCTGAGATCAGTGATGGAGGAAGTGCGTAACTAGTTGAACGTATTGGAATCCCAACTTCTCCAACGCCGGAAAGAGAAACCATCAATGGAGGTCATCCAAACTATAAAGGCCATTGATTCTAAACCTTCTAACTCTAAGCTTATTGAGTCAATTGTACAAGAATCTAAGTTAGTAGATATGATTGATTGTGATAAGCATGAAATAGATGGTAATGAATTGTGTGCACATAAATCTGTTTTGAATAATACTATTACTTGCAATAAGCATGGTCATGATATGAACGATCTTGAGATAAATGTGCATAAATATGAGTTTAGATGTGTTAAGTCGCTTGATGATCATTTAGATCTACAAAGATCGGAATCTACTCTTGTGTCACATGATAGGATTATTATGGAAACCCACAAGCATCATTCTAATTTAGTAAATAAAATTGATGATGATGAGCATGACTATGATGCAAGTGACTTGTATGCACAAAAATTTGAGTTAGATGATGCTATTGAGTGTGATATGCATAAGCATAACATGATTGATCTTGATTGTAATATGCATGAGCATGTTATGAATGATCTTAACACAGATAAATCTGAATTAGAGTGTGTTAGTTCTCTTGATGATGATACTATCTTTTCGACGTTGCATTCATCCTTAGATTGTTCTTTAGATTGGATTCAAGAATCGATACCTAGGAAAATGCCTTTTGTTGTGCCTTTAGTAGAGAACATAGAGTAGACCAAAACCCCTAGGATCAAGCTGGAAGAGAATTGTGTGGTGCAAACTCAAGTTGTGACTTTGTTAGGTCCTTATAGGAGATGCATTAAGGATGAGAATGTAGTACTACCATATATGGAGTTTGCTAGTACTAGGATTTTCAGTTCATGTTTATCCTGAAATTATTATGAGTTTGTTGATATTTTGTTTCCCTTAACCTTTGTTAACATTGCACCGTTGTCCATAAGGAAGCGAGTTTGTTTACTTGTAGGATTGCAAGTTGGAAGCGTCAAGGAGAAGGGAAAACACCAAGTCTATGTCCTAGAGATGCCGGAGGATTATGGTGAAGGGAGTACCACCATGATTAGAACAGTACATCGGCATAGGAAAGCAAAGTTTCACTCCAGGAAAGAAATCTCGGCCAAATACAATAAATATCGCCCGAGATTTGTCCTTAATCCCGAGATTGCCAATGTCGAAGATTATTTTGATTCCAATATGCAAAATCTCGCCCCAACCCTTCAAAGTTTCTTTTCTGGATCTTAAGGAAGAGTTATATAAGGAGCCTCAACCTATTACCGTTGTTTTTAGATGTCTGGATCAAGAGTTCAACATGTTAAAGGGATGTAACTTACTTAGTCTTTTGGGTGAGAATTTGAGAGTAGCATGTCTAAACTTTCTTAAGTGTGATCATAACTTCAGGTTCTTATTTAGGAGGCCTAGATATTCCTAGTGATAGTACATGGATCATTGAGCTTCCTAGGAATTTTATGTTAGTCACCATCTTGGATTATATTGTGCTAAGGATTGAGCGTTTTAAATGTAGATGCATTGCACATCCTGATTAGGGTAATTTTCTTAAGCATTGTGTTTTTGAGGATTCTAGGAATAAGTCTAGCTTATTTGAAGATTTATATATTAATATTGATTGTGTGAACATACCTAGTTGTTACTTACATTGTAGCCTTAAGAAGAAGACCTCTATGGTTGAGAAGGGTCACTTGGAGAGGTACATGTATTATGATAGGTTGTCCACATATGATTATGAACCATATTTTTTCTTGAGGATATAGTTAGAAGTTTCATGACATATTTGGAAAATACTATGACTATATCTAGGTGTATATTGCATCTTATGAGTATATTTAGATGTATTTTTCACGACTTATGTTGGTCCTTGGAGTTTATAGACTTTTCTTTGGGAGACATTCGTATGAGCTTATTTAAGGAGTCAGCTAGACCTAAGAAGGGGAGAAATTACATCTTTGAGGTTGTAGTGTTATCACCTATTAGCTTTGCTTGCTCTAGGAGTTGTGATCCTTATCTCGCTTTAAACTACCATGATTTTGTAATCAGTTATTTTCCATAACTTTCTTTGATCTTATACCGTTACCTTTAGTGGAGCGAGTAAATTGGATTGTAGGAAAACAGGATGACATTGTCACGGAGATACATGAGGAATCATGCAAGAAGATAGAGGAAAACAAAGACTAATTGCGGATAAGGCTTATCAAGTTCGCAAGGATATACCATTTGAACTAGGAGATCTAGTTTGGTTGCACCTAGAAGAAGGAAAGCTCCAGGGATATATCTAGTTTTTTTATCATCAAAGACGAGATATAGACCTACAATGAAAATCTTGGCCCCATGTAGGAAATCTCGCCCGAGATTTGCAGATCGAGACCGAGATTCACAACTGTTGCGAAGGATGGTGGAATTTTTCAAGCCAAAGTGTTACAAAGTTCAAGAGACCTTCCAAGAGAGTCAAGGAACTCAAAGTTTTCACCACCAGGATATTGAGTCCGTTTACATCTAGCAATGTACATATTGATGTGCATATCAAGAAAGAAGGAATAAGGAAAGAGAAGTTGATATCTTTATCCCATAGAGGTTATCCAGTCTAGAAGCTACCATACTTGAGTCATTGTGTAACTAGTGATGAGCAAGGCTATGATTCGAGCATTTTCAAGAAGGGGAGTATGATGTGGGACCATCCTTGATATCTCCTACTAAACATGGAACCATCACTAGGTCAAGAGCCAGAGTCACTCAAGGAGAGGTTGCTAGCAAGATGCAAACATGGGAGGATCCTGTAGAATGAAGAATTGTATGATAGGAACAAATCTTTGCCATCCTGAAAATCGTGCCCGAGATTTTGCATATCGAGACCGAGATCTGCTCTATTGCGTGTTATCGAGTAGAATCTCCACCTGAGGATTATTATCTGCTCGTTATCTTTTATTAATTTAATACCTTTAATCTCTCAAATATCTAAAGGTATTTGTTGATTTTTGATCTTATGTTTTAGGATTATTTTAGTATTTTATCTTTTACAAGAATCTCTCCTATAATAGCCTTAGAGGACGAGATTTATAGGTAGATTTGATTTGATTTTATTTCCAGAATATTGTGAGATACTCGTTACTTCACTTACAAAGTTTGTGTTTTATTCATTTCATTCAATCAAAAGAGAGGGCCTTTGATTGAATCGTTGTGAGTCTTTGCTAGGTTGTTCTTGTGCGTGTTCATCTTATTGAAGACTAGTGCTTCTAGTCAATTTTGGTCCGTCCTTGTGCTTGTCTTATTTAGAAGGCTTGTGTAAGGTTAAAAAAGGGAGGATTAAGGTAAGCTCTTTGTTAAGGGGTTTTGATCCAATTGGTTAAGGTTTTTTGTAAGAATACCTTGGTTCGTAACTTCCTATATTTTCATCAATTTCATATCATATTATGATCTTCTTATCTATCCATTGTCATTCCATCAAACTCACATTCTTTTGTTTGAGTTTTCATAAATCTCGGCCCATAACTTGAATCGCCCGAGATTCGTTATTTAACACCGTTCGTGGATTTTCAATCTAGACCGGGAATCGCGACATCAACCCCGCATCAGATAGTTGAACATATAATTTTGACCATTTTCATCATCCATTTCAAGTGTGATTATGACAATTGGTTTGCTTATTTGATTAAGCGTTTTGATTACACTAGTATAACTAGAGTAGCTTGGATTGATGAGATTTCCTCTCTAAATTCTGTTTCTAAGCACTCTTAAAACAGATTGGTTTGTAAATTGGAGTTTCTACTCCCTCTTTACTCTAAGGAATCAAATTTTAAAAATATGTTGGTGGTATATTTGTGTGCTCATTATGGCTGCTTATGCAACTACTATAATGATCAACTCTTAGAACAACAAAACCAGAGTGATATGTGCTTAAATTTACACAAAAGTGAATTATTCCATTTATATTATAATTCACGATCTCCTCTTTTGGTGTGCGTGTGTTTGGCTTTGAATTACAGGTAAATGATGAACAGGGTGATCCCCAAAAACACAAATAACTCGCGGATGTGCAACAATTAAAATAGGAGAAAGCTTGGTCATCCTAACCTTTCTGCAACTAGAGAATAAATCTCGAAGGTCTTACCCACTGACCTTATACGGGAAACTCTTTAACCCTTTCACAACAATCATTTATTCAGTGAGTTTGAATTATGCACACAATGTACTTATTTAAAAGCACAATTTTAAAACAATATGTATCTTGATGAACAATCCAGTTGTATAATCAACAATATGAATGTGCATGTTGATCGAACCGAATACAAAATAACAAAAAGTGAGACACTAAGTACTCCAATAAGAAGGAAGAATGTGAGAAAGAAATGGAATAAAGCTAATTAATTATAATTTAAAAAAATGGTGGTAATCACTATCATATAACACAAGAATTAATTAGAGCTCCTTTAATTATGCAAAGTCAAGGTAATAAAAATGGACCTCTACCATCCAACCTTTATAAATCGTTCATATAAAGATCGCTTTTTGAAATTGTCGTGGAATCCACAAAAAGAATTTTTTAACTGATATTAAAATAACAACTCAAAATGATCATATTACTATGATTATGCTAGCAGAGATAAAAGCAACAATAGAACCAAATGAAATATGTTGGTTAAGTATTGGTTTCGATAACATTTATTTTATCTCGTTGGAAGGTCTAGTAGGAGGCTTATGCTTATTATGGAAAAACAACCTACTCACCAATGAAAAAATTTGTGATTCGTGATAAGGAGAAAAGATTCGTTATAGTAGAACATACTAATTTTGAAATAAATTTCTCTATAAGAATCTTCTTGTTATATGCTCCTCCAAATGAGAGATTTAAAGAAGATTTTCTGGAACAAGATCACATAGTCTATAAACTCGCAAAATGAACTTGTTCTCATTATGGGAGACTTGAAAGATATCTTCAGCTCTTCTGAAAAATTAGGTGGAGCTACTCTAAGTAATAATGGGTTTCAAAGACTACAAAACTAATGTGGGGTTAAGCCGCAGTTCCCGGTCTAGATTAAAAGTCCTTCGACATATACAAATCTCAGATGGATAGAAGAAATCTCGGGCGAGAATTTGTGAAGAATAGTGTGAGATTTTAAGGAACTCAGAAAACGGATTAGTGAATGATATGAAAATATAAGAAGATGGATATGGATTGATAAATGATAGATATAGGAAGATACGGACCAAGAAATTCCCGCAAAGAACCTTGACTAATGATGTGTCAAAACCCCTTAACGAAGAGCTTACCTTAACACTCACTTCTTTAACCTTACACAAGTTTTCTAAGTAAGACATGCAAGGAGGGACTAGTATTGACCAAGAGCACCAACCTTCAAAAACATTAACACACAAGCACAATCTAGGAAGGACTTCACAATGATTCAATCAAGGTCTCTCGATCTCTTTGATTAAATAAGAATGAATAAAATACAAACTTCATAAATGAAGCTGCAAGCCACACAATATGTGGAAATACATCAAGTCTAATTTATCTAACAACCTTCCCCACTAAGGCTATTTATAAGGGAGATCAACTATGAAAACTAGGAAAGATATTTTTGTAATAACCGAAAATTTTAAAGTCCGTCAACAGTGAATTTAACCGAATTCCGATACGTCAATCTTAAATAAATAAATAAATAAATAAATAAATAAAATAAAACGAGTTTTAAGTTCTATCATTTTATGTGACCTTAATTCACATAAAATGATGAAACTATGTAACCGGAAATAATTTACGCACCTTTAAAATAAAATAATAATAATTTATATAATACGGAATATAATTCCGTATTATATAAATTCCCGCACATAACCAGAAATCCGGGGCGAGTAACGAGTTTTTGTATCCTTGTTTTAATGAGAGAGCAGGCCGGATGTGGCCCACTACTAGGCCCATTTACCAAGCCCATCAGCCCACCTCCTTAAACTAATACTAACCCTAACCTAATCATACGTTTAACCTAATCTAATCCTAATTCTATCTTCATCTTCTGCGTGCCGCTTCCTCCCTCTCCCTCTCTGTACGAACGACAGCAGCAGCAACACGCAACACCGGAGCCGCCTCTGTCGACCGCCCAGACGCCGCCATCCGCCGCTGGAGCCCCGGTAAGCCTCGCCTTCTTCCTCCTCGCTACTCTCCTTCCCGTCCTCTCCTTTGTTTCGGAACTCACCAGCAACGATCTGGCTTCACACAGCAGCAGTGCCGACCACCAGTGAGGGCCACCTAGAACGCCAGCAGACCACGGTATTGTCGCTACCAGCCGGCGCCGCCTCGCTGCCCTATCGTCTTCTGCACCGGCCGCTGCACGCCTCACCAAAAGGCTGGCTCCTGTCTGCACCGTTGGAACGAAGAGAAACGAACCCAGCCGGGAGTCCACCGCCTTCGACCGCAGGACCCTTGCCGCCTAACACCCCTGCCGGACTGTAATTCCGGTAAGACTTCTTCTCCGTTTCTTCTACCTTCTGCACTGGAGCCGGCGTGGGACAAGCTGGACTTTCCTAATGTCCTGTAATGTGGAAATATATAAGTACATGATTAAGAGATGCTGATTTACGTATACCTTGAATAGGATCATGATAGTATTTAGAGAATGCTGGGCAGAGTACATATGTATATATAAATAGAGGTAGAGGTGGAAAGATAAATAAAATATAAGAGTATATGGTACCGAGTGTTTATATAAATTGTATATAGTTATATACATGTAAATAGATATATGGGTACGTATATAAGTGCGGGTTTGGGAGATATGAATTATGTAAGTTTGTGCGGGTATACTAGTAGTATATAAGTGAGTTGAGGGAAAGGTTAAAGTATATATTACGGTATAGCTTATGTATCAGAGTAGATGGTAACCGGGAAGGAGGAAGAGTGTTGTCCTTTTTCGAGTTGATTGAGTTTTGAACTTAACCTGTAAGTAGCTAATCGAGAGACACAAATTATGGAAAACAAATTCTAAAAGAAATTAGTAGGTTTTAAGAATAAACTTTGAGAATTTTCAGCACTAAGGGTAAAATGGTCTTTTACCGTAAGAGAGCTTTTTCCGTAATTCCTTCGCATGAGGTTGGACATCTAGATGAGATTTTGATCCACATGCCTTATTTGACAAGTGTTTGAGTTACCACGAGTACGGACCGATTTGAGACTTGTTAGAGTGTGATTGGACTCAGGTAAGTCCTTGCGACTTACTTAGCCAGTTTCTGGATATTAGTTGAGTGATAGTGGTTGTGTGTGTGCTATGTGCGTGATTATAATAATAATAATAACTTGATAGGACGACCGTTATTATTTTGTTTAAGGCCCAAGTGTATGTATAACGGGCCGTGACATCACTGCCCAGCTCTGACAGGAGACTGGGAGGTTCTCTATACCCAGGCCAGGCAGGTACAAGGTGAGATGCATCGGATCCATTCCTGATGGTTACACGGGGGCGGAGGCGAGGTTTGGGAATCCCTCGTGTCACAAAATAAGTATCATTAGTGTGAATGAATAACTTAACTTAAGATAATAAATGGACTTGTTTGAAAGCATGATGGGTGTTTATTCCTTTATGTGTGTGTGTGCTATTATTATTCTTCAAATATTTAGATAACTAGCTAATGGTTTCTTTTGTTGTGTTTTTAGATTTACCGCAGGTTAGACCAGTAGCTGAGTGATCCGGAAGTAGTGGTCAGCCGGGTCTCCGTACTCCTTAGAGTGGGGGTTGGGGTTGTTGTTTGTCGTTCTTTCTTTTGTTAAGACAGCTGATCGTTTTTCCCTTTTGTTTAAGTACTATAGGCTGCTGGACCGTGTTGCATTCATTCCTTGAAAAATACTATTTCATGAATTTCGGTTTTTCTTATTTGTGTCTTGTTGCAAGATCCTAGTAATATTGTTGTCAAATTGAAGTCGGGACCCATTGTGAGGTCCTAACCAGTAACGTCCCGAGTTCTGGGAATTCGGGGTGTTACAATTTTAATGATAATCTTAGGAAAAATATCTTTAAAAGATATAAAAACAACATTCCCAAAAATAAAACAACCACCAATTACCTTAAGAATGTTTGAGAGATTTAAGGTAATAAAATATAAAATATAATTGCCAAAAATAAGATCGTTGGCCGGATCTTCAAGCGCGTGTCAGAGGAAAAATCACGATTGAAAATCTCGGCCGAGATTCCTAGAGGTGGACCGAGATTTCTTCTTTGAGACTCTTTCTTTGTCCTAACTTTCGCCTATGCTTGATGGATCTTCTTGGTCGTGGCTTGGCTCTTCCATTACAGTCAGTAATGTCACTAAAAGGTTTCCTGAGAGTAAGTAAGGTCTCCTTGAGTGTACATTTTGTGAGTATGCTTGTAACTTCATCTTGAATAGCCTTTGCTCTTGACCTCATGATTGCTGCTTCCATGATAGGATCTGAAGAAGGTGTACCTGGCTTGTCCTTCAATGCTTTAGATTGTGATCTAGTAACTGGTCCTTGATGACGTGTTGGAGATGGTCCCACATCAGACTCCCCTTCTTGAGAAGGATTCGTCCTCGAATCATCAACATGCTCATCTCTAAACTCGTAAGGACTCAAATAACCGACATTGGAGATGGAACTTACACCATAATCAGCTGAGAGTTCCAATACATAAGTGTTCGCCCCTAAACGTGCGTGCAAATAAGCTTTAAATTTATAAAACTATAATCAAGCAAGCGAACCCGCAGTGTACGGATCGGCGTAGATTAGCAAGTATTCCAGAGTATCGAACACATGGATTTGGGGAGAATAAATTCGGTCGTAGGTTATCAAGCAAGTGAATATAAGAGCTTTGCAAATTATTGGGAAAACAACAATCCTAAAGATCCAAGTATCCAGCTGTGGCAATCGATTCAAGATATACTTAATGATTTAAAGACAGAGTTAAGATATGCAAAGGTATGCTAATGTAAGGTAATCGTACGGTGAAGTTCCAAAAACCTTATATGACTCACCTACAAGACACTCTCTGTACAGGTTATTGAGGCTTCAATATAGAAAGGTTCTAAAGGCAAGAATTAGTATCAAATACCCAAACTTGTAATCCAAGGATCAAGACTAACTAAATCGATTAAGGTTATGACACTCACAATCGAGGTAGAGGTTGTTGAGGCTTCACTACCACCTAGAAAAGGCAAGCCAAGACTAAGTTAAAGCTAATCTTTAACTTTGGATTAAAGTAAAAGCAGGTTCGTAAACTTAAGAGAAATTACGGGTGGATCTTGAGATTCCACGGTCGTGGAACTCAAGAACAAACCGTGATTTAGGGTTCGTCGACGATTCTTTCTAACTCTCAGGGTCTAATCTATTTACGTTCGATCTATCATCATCTAAGCCACAACTATCAACCCTTCACCTTAGAATTGTTAAGGGTTTTTAGCCAACAATCATCATTATGATATCAAGATCAAATATTAAAAGATTGAAAGATGAAAACTTCCGAAAACTTCCAATAAACTTCAAACCAATCTCAAAATCACAATCACTAACGAATATCGTCAATAGATTCAGAATAGAATAAACAAACACAATCTTAAGTAAGAAGGAAGAACGGGATGTCAATCCATCTTCTAAATCAAACCTAAACAAGAAGAGAAATCTTCTTGCAATAATCTTCCGAATCTTTGATCTTCCGTCAATCCGGAAGTCTCAACAACAATCTCCACCGAAAGTGCGAGATTAGGGCAACTCCAAAGAAGAGTGCAAGTACGTCTTTTGCAAGAATCGCCAAAATCTCCAAGTGCGGCGTAGGCGAAAGTGTAAAACGAGGTCGCAAAGTGCGTCTAAGCGAAGGTCGGAAACACGTCTAAGCCAAGGTGACGGAATCTCTCTTCGTCCGTCCTTTTATAGGGCAAGATAAAATATCGGCCCGGCCCAATCTTCTGAAAGATCGTGGCTTAAAATGTGGCGAACAAGATCGCCAAGATCATGGTCGTGGAAGGTTCCACGACCGTAATTTAGAGCGTGGAAATCAACACGGTTTGAACCATGGATTCCACGACCGTAAAAGCTTCTGGAATGAACCACGCTTCTCCTGCAGGGTTCCACGGCCGTGGAACTGAACGTGGTTTGTAGTACGGCCGTATTTTAGAGTGTGGTTTAGGGCAAGAACGTGATTCTTCCCTAGCCTCGTGCATTCCTGAAGTTGACACTCATTTTGCTCCTAAGAATGTCCTCAATCCATGGACATACTCAATCAACTCATCTTTGCTAAATTCCGTTCGGAAATGGCTCTCAATCACCTATAATCAACATAAAGCTTGTGTAGACATCTATATCGACAATATAGGCAAACTAGCTCACAAATGCAACAATGCTCAATCAATGACTATCAATGTGAATCAAATACACTTAGAAAACGTGCCTAAAATATCACAATATTTCATGCTAACAAATAACCCCATACTTGCAACTTGCTTGTCCCTAAGCAAGGTCTTTCAAAAGCTTTTAAAACAAGAGTTAGGATGAAATATGTGTACCTTCTCAAAGCAATACTTCTTTTGGAGGAATGTGCCTTCTAAAGAATAGATCATTCTCAAATCTTGCTTCAATCGTTTATAAGACTTTCATACACTTAATCAAAGAGTAAAGAGTAAAGAAAACTCATGAATTAATCAAACTTCCATACAAACATCATAACACTTAAACATTATCAAAATCAATCATAAGGAACTTCAATTTAGATCACCAAGTCATATAACATTCTTTTGATCTTAAGGACTTTCAAAGAAAAAAGGTCTAGAATGTGGAAAGGGAAGGAAACTTTAAGGAATGTGGTGCATGAATTCGGGAAAGTGGACAACTACTCTTCTTCTTCTTTTGCGGTTTCTGCAACACCTTCAACTTAGAGCTTCGCTCTCTTCTTTTCATTTTTCGACTTTACTTTTGGAGTTATGGACAGAGGTGCACAAAAACCGAAGCCTAGGAGATTGGCGTTTCTCAATTTTTATGAGATGCCTCAAACCCTTAGCGCACATACCATAATTCGCTAGGAATATCGCTCAATCCGACTTTGGCAAGACACAAACACCCGGCTATGTGAATGGTGCCGAGTTACTCATCATCATGATTGACTTCCCCAAACCTACAATTTCTTTCTATTCTTTTGATTGCAAATAATTGCTCTCATGGCCCTCCCACATCAAACATGCCTTTTTCATTCACTTCTCCAAATTCCCAGATAGGTAAAGGAGGTCAATATTTCAATGAGGAGCTAAATGATCAAAGAAAGAAGAAAGAAAAATCGAATTGCCTTAATCATCTCAACAAGAAGTATAAGAACTCATAGTGTGATTTCAACTTCAATTTCTCAACATGATTTAAGTAACATTCATCACATTATGAAACTTGCAAAAGAGGTATAATCAACTCATTCAATTCCTTTTCAATTCACTATTCTTTTAAGTATGCAATTGTCATCAAACTCAATTCACAAGTAGTGATTATCATAGAAATCATCTCAATTCCTTAGAAGCACAAAATTTTCAAAATTTTTTCAATTTTTATGGGTTTTTCAAGTTCTTTTTCATGCAATGCAATAACGAAACGTGCAACAATATAATGAACATGCAATGATAGTCTCGAATAGAAGCAAACATAGTGAGTAAGAGTTATTACAAACTTTTAGTACATCCCACCCCATACTTAGGACGAACATTGTCCCTAATGTTCAAAAGAAAGAAAGAAAAGAAGAAAAGAAAAAGAAACTCACAAAGTGGCGGTGAAGCGGCTAAAACGAACGGTCATGCAATCAATCACTGCGGCGCTGGTGGAGGCGGGAATGGAGAGAAGCTAGGATCATAAAACCGCCCAAACTGCTGGCGGTAGACATCCCTCATCATGTGATCAAGGTCGTCCAGGCGTCCATCTCTAGCATCGGCTCGGATCTCCAATGCTCCTACTCTCTCCGAAAGACCAGTAGCCCAATCCGGCATCTGCTCATACCATCCCGGAGCCTGACTGTACCATGCTGGAGCGTCGGATGGTGCTGGTGCTGGTGCTGGTGTTGATGTCTGCTCTGTGGACCATGGAGGTGGAACTCCATACCATGCAGGAGGCGTAGTCATCCACGTAGGTCTCTCACTCACGCTAGCGCGGCGAGAAGACGAGCCTGAAGCTCTAGCTGGACGTGGAGAACGTCTAGGTACATCGGGGGCCGCATCCGGCTGGTCCGGAAACGTGCCAAACTCCTGCTCGGCTCCTCCTCCACTCTCAAACTGATCTCCCATCTCCTCCTCCTCAACAACTGGTGGTGGGACATAAGGGGGAGCTGCAATCCTGTTCGCATGCATAGCAGCGAACGTCTCCTTCCAATTATGGCGTCCCGCCATAATGGAATACTCCGGTAGCCACTCTATACCCCTACCTGTCCTGCTCTCCCAAGGCATGGCCGCATAAGGCGGACCTCTATGTGTGGGGAAGATGAGACCCCTAGTCATGAAGGCATGGAGTCCTAAGGGAACGGCCGGTATACGTGTACACGCAGAAAAATCAACTCCCAAACTCCTAGCAAGGTGGGTAACTATCCCACCATATCCAATGTTGCCCTTCTTCTTGTTCTTGAGCTTGCTCATAGTAGCAGCCAAGAGGGTGGCACAGTCAGCTCGGCGCCCATACAGCATGGAGTATAGCAAAAAGAGCTCATCCGTCTTGATCTTTTGGGGCGTCTCCGTCCTAGGAAAGAGACACTCCGAAAGAACGCGGTGAGAAATCTTCAAGGCTAGGTGGTACATCAACCTAGCCTTGGTGTCAGCAGGCTGCCAGCGGTCCTCGCTGGCGTAAATCATCGCTACCTCCTCCCAAAAGTCCTTGGCGTAAACGCCACTAGGAAATCAACGTTAAAGGTCTCATGAAACCCGAAGAAAGTCCCAAACTCACGGATGGAAAAGTCATAGTTTCTTTCCATAAGACGGAAAGAAACGGTCTATCTACATGGCTATGCTGAAAGGACGTCACTACCTCCCTCGTAATCTCCTCGTAGGCGTCTTCTCGGATAGCCGAGAAGACAACAAGAGCCAAGTAAGGTCATCTATAATGTTGAGAGGAGCTAGATCCTCCAACAATAGGTACCTAGGACCAATCACAACCCTCTCATGGATCCTCTCGAGTGCATCGAGGTGATCCTCATGTATAGTCGGTATCCTAGGGCTAGGAGGTGAGGGTGATGAAGGTGATGATGGAGGTGAAGGGGAAGAGGGTGGTGGTGCTCTAGAGGATGAGGAAGAAGAGGGATTACCCTTCCTCTTCTTGTTCTGGTTATTCTTCTTCTCCTTAATCCTCCCCGAAACTCTCCTCACGAAGTTCATTTCTGTTCAAAATTACGGGCTGTTCTAGAGGTTCCACGGCCGTGGTTCTTCCAGGAACCGTGGTTTGTCTCAGTTTTTCGCAAATCTCAGAATTCAACACTCAATCTCAACAAACAGGCAGCCCTAATCTAATTCCTTCCAATTTCAATCAGTTCTTCCTAAAATCTCTAACAAAAACGAACCAAATCGATAAAGATCAAGAAGAGTGGAAAAACCTATTTTTCGGATTTAAAAATCCGAATTGTGCGTTCCTTGGTGAATTTCCGCTCGATTCGTCGCTTGGATCTTGTTGGTGGTCGAATTTTCTTCAATTTGGGAAGAAGAATCGTTGAAAACGATTAAGAAACGAGGAATTGGAGGAGGGGGCGTGGATTCGGCGTTTAGGTCGTGGAGGAGGGGTTTTGTGGGTGATTTTTGTGAAGAACGTGGTTTATATAGTCACAGGCAAAATTTTGAAAATCACGGTCTGTCGGGGTGTTCCACGGCCGTGGAATTGTACGGAACCGTGGTTTTTGTGATTTTTCAAAGGCTTTTGGAATTTACGGGCACTGTAGCTGTCACGACCGTGGTTTAGGCCGTGGAACTCTCTGTAAAGCTCCAAAGTCCAAATTTCGTTACTTTTCTTCAACATTATCCTTCCCTTTTCCTTTTTCATCGTTCCTACATCCAAAAACACGAACATACCGTAAGGAATCGAAGGCAAAAACAAAGCAAAAACGTCTATTCTAAGCTAAACTATGAATCGAAAACAAAAACCAAAATGCAATACCTTGGGTTGCCTCCCAAGAAGCGCTTTGTTTAAGGTCCGTAGCTAGACCAATCTCGCACTTATTCGAGTGAGGTAGGTGCGAACTCTGTAACACCCCGAATCCGCGGGACTCGGGATGCTACGGGTTGGGACCTCACAATGGGTCCCGACCCTTAGCCTGACAACAATTTCACCGGATCTTTCAACATGGCACAAATAAAGGCAAAACAAAAAAAATTCCTTTTAATGCAAATGATAAGAAACCCGAAGGAAAACAACAAAAGACTTCAGCCGATAATCAACACCAAAGATCAAAACGCCATACACACGGCATACCAACATAATAAACGAAGAATAAAACACAACCCGACTCCAACCAAAACCCACTCCTAAAATGTACGGAACCCCGGCTGCCCACTCTTCCGGATCTCTCGGCCGCTTTCCTAACCTGCAAGACAATCTACAACAATCGGTATAAAACCGTTAGCTAATATTCGAAGCATTAGAATTAAAGGGAAAGGCACAAACACAATTAATTCAACATAGTCACACAACATACTCAAAGCACAGAAATCCGGTTTATTATCTTTATTTATTAAGTCATATCCCGTTCTAGTTCAACTTCTTTTGTGACACGAGAATCCTCCGAAACTCGCCTCGGTCCCTTCTTCCGGCAATGGAACGGTCGGATGCCTCCGACCGTCTAACCAGCACGGGCCAGTCGCCGAGATCCCCCTAGCTCTCACGGGGAGCCAGGCAGTGATGTCACCGCCCGTTATCATACACTTGGGCCAAATAATATAAAGGTCGGTAATCCTATTTCCGGTTTAGTTGTTATAAACAGTAAAATAATAAACACACACCACCCAACACACAATAATGCTAATACAAAGAATACGAGCTAAGTAAGTCCGGAGACTTACCTCGTCCCAAAGATAATCCCACTATATCCCGCTCCCATCTTCCCGTAGGAAGACACTTAACGCCTGTAAAAAGGCACACGATCAACATCTCTCTCACATGCTAGAAGTCCTTAGACTTCTAGTCCCAGTGATCTCGCAAGATCATAAACCATAACCATGATAGGATAACAACCTCCTAATCATCACGATCTCACAAGGTCATAACTATCACAACACATACTAGGATACTCTCGTCCTAGTCTCCACAATCTCAACAAGATCATACAATCATAAACTCAATCCTCATAAGCTCACAAGATCAACTCAAACACTCAACGCCCTACAACCCTCACAAGATAACATCAACACCTCAAGCCTTAAAACATTTCACAATCCTCAAACATTCACCTAAAGTCCAAAGCCACTACTTGGCATTCACGCTAAGTTATGCTAGATTCAACCTAGCATGATACTAATACTAAACATAACTAAATCGAGGAAGGAGGAACTCACACGACGTCAAAAGACGGATGTCGAATCTTGGACTCGTTAGGCCTTTATCGGGTTGCTTCCGGACCTAAAGCCAAAGCTACACAAATTTAGCTTATATGCTAAATTTGATCGGAATATTTAATATACATAAAACTAAGGAAAACTCGATTTTAAAATCTGTAATAACCCTTCTGGGCAAAATATGAAATTCTAGAAACTTGGTCATAAAACCGCTATTAATCTTTGAGCCATAAACCGAATTTAATCCAACAATGCATAATATATAGTATATGTAATTATAAAAATATCGCCGTAATTAAAATCCAAGGTTTAAAAACAATAACACATTTTCCGGGGCATTTTATACCGTTCCATAAATATGGTCATAATACGTAATTAAACGTTTGGGGCAATATTTGTAATAATCCAACAGGGCAGATTTGTAATAATCCAAAATATGGGCCAAAACATTAAATACAAAATATTGGGTAATTTTCGTAATTAAACATAGAAGTTTGAACACCCGATAGGTTAAATCTTGACAGGTGAGGGAATACCCAGCGCCGCAGTATCGGTCTCCAACTTCAGCAGCGCTAGGGCAGACGAGACTATGGTGGCTTGCAAGGGCTTTTCCGGTCGGGAGGCTTCCGGTTCCAGGGCTCAACAGAGGAGACACCGAGAAGGAGGGATAGCGAGATCGGCGAATCCCGATGGCCGAGAACAAGGGTTTCGGCGACACCATTGTTGCCAGATCGTCCGGTGGTGAATCTCACAGGAGAAGACAAATGGAGGAGCGAGGATCAGATTTGAATCCGGTTCGCAGAGGAGAGGAGCACAGGGTTGCAGGGGAGAGCTCCGAGAGAAGAGTTGCTGCGAGATGGGATTCGATGGAGGCTGCTGCGGCTTGCGAGGCTCTGAGGATTGCTGCTTGATGTTGCTTGAATAGAGGCAGAAGGGTGGCAACAAATTCCGGCATCTGGTGACACCGGTAGCAGCGAGGGAAGGCTCTGGTGATATGCACCGAACGACGAACAGGGAGAGATGAAATGGAGGACAGAGGGAGGTGGTGAAAGGAAGGAGGTGAGAGGCAGGGTTGCAGCTGTGGTTGAGAGACAGACGAGGAGATGAGAGAGGAGACAAACAAGGGAGTCTGAAGGCAGCAGAGGGAGCGAGGTTAGCGAGGGGTCCGAATAGACAACTGCTCACTTGCAGGCCCTAGCTGGGCGGGAGAAGGCCAAAGACCAAATTCAGAGGAAGAAAAAAAATAAATAAATAAAAGAAGGAAATTAAAATAATCTCGATCCAAAAATCCCCGGATCGGGATTTTCGGAACGGAAAATTTTCCGGCGCTTTTCCGAAATTATAATACGGAAAATAAATATATGGACGAAAATATATATAGAATTATATAAGCTCAGAAAATTTAATTTTTATGACGTAGAAATACTCATAAAATTATTTAAGGCATTTAAAGTATCGATAAAATCCGAGAAAGTACAACACGCAAACGCGCCAAAATTTGGGATGTTACAAACTCTTCAGTTTGGAGTTCCGGCGTATACTTCTTGAGTTGTTGGCCGTTCACCTTAAAGCTTTCGCCCGTTTCACCCCATACTTCAACTGCACCATGGGGGAAAATACGCTTAATTAGAAAAGGTCCGGTCCAACGAGATTTAAGCTTACCTGGAAAGAGACGAAGCCTTGAATTGAAGAGGAAAACTTGATCTCCTTCTTTGAAGTCCTTTGGAATGATATGCTTATCATGCCAACGCTTCGCTCTCTCCTTATAGATCTTAGCGTTTTCATAAGCGTTCAAGCGGAGTTCGTCCAGCTCATTAAGGTCTAGGAGACGCTTCTCTCCCGCTTCCTTCATGCTGAAATTCAACCACTTGATAGCCCAAAATGCCTTGTGCTCCAACTCTACCGGTAAGTGACAAGACTTCCCATACACAAGGTTGTATGGTGTAGTTCCTATGGGCGTCTTGTACGCAGTACGGTATGCCCATAATGCATCGTCAAGCTTCAAGGACCAATCCTTCCTAGTCCTTGAAACTGTCTTCTCTATAATTCCTTTGATCTCCCTATTTGAGATCTCAACTTGTCCACTTGTTTGTGGATGATAAGGGGTAGCAATCTTGTGAGTAACCCCATACTTAGCTAGAAGAGCTTCAAAGCGCCGGGCAATGAAGTGAGAACCTCCATCACTAATGATAGTCCTTGACGTCTCAAATCGTGGGAAGATGGTCTTGTTAAAGAACTTAACCACCACCATGGCATCATTGGTGGGAGAGGCAATTGCTTCCACCCATCTAGAAACGTAATCTACCGCCAATAGTATGTATTGGTTTCCACAAGAAGATGGGAATGGTCGCATGAAGTCAACTCCCCATACGTCGAAAATCTCCACCTCTTGGATGTTGTTGAGGGGCATCTCATTCCTCCTAGATATATTACCTGTTCTTTGACAAGCATCGCAGCAAGAAACAAAAGATTGCACATCTCTAAACAAAGTAGGCCAAAAGAATCCAGATTGCAATACCTTTGCGCTAGTCTTGTTCGAACTAGCGTGTCCTCCACAAGGTAGTGAATGACAATGGCGGATGACACTTGCATCTCATCTTCCGGCACACATCGCCGAATGATGCCATCCGGACCTCTCTTGAAGAGGAGAGGCTCGTTCCAAAAGTATTCCCGGACATCCTTAAAGAACTTCTTCCTTTGTGCGTAGGATAGTCCGGGCGGTATCTCCTGACAAACCAAATAGTTAACAAAATCAGCAAACCATGGTTCGTTACCTTTGGAGATCACATCGATGCACTCCTCAATAAGGTGTAGGTGTTCGTCCGGGAAGGAGTCGTCGATGGGTAAATGGTCGTCCTCTAGATGTGTTAGGCGACTCAAATGATCCGCAACAGAATTTTCTGAACCTTTCTTGTCGCGGATCTCTAGATCGAACTCTTGTAGGAGAAGAATCCATCTAATTAACCTTGGCTTCGCATCTTTCTTCGCAAGGAGGTACCGGATCGCAGCATGATCCGTGTAGACAATCACCTTTGCACCTACAAGATAAGAGCGAAACTTGTCAATAGCATAGACAATGGCTAAAAACTCTTTCTCGGTGGTGGCGTAGTTGAGATGCGCTTCATCTAGCGTCTTGCTAGCATAGTATATGGCATGGGTTTGCCCTTCCTTTCGTTGTCCAAGGACAACTCCTATAGCTACGTCACTAGCATCGCACATAACCTCAAAGGGAAGAGTCCAATCCGGAGGTTGGATAATAGGTGCTGAAATTAGAGCTTGCCGAATTGTGTTAAACGCATCCTAACATTCCTGCGAAAACTCAAAAACTGCATCCTTCATCAATAGATTAGTGAGCGGTTTCGATATCTTAAAAAAGTCTTTAATGAAGCGTCTATAGAATCCAGCATGTCCTAGAAAACTCCTTATCCCTTTCACCGAAGTTGGGGGAGGAAGTTTCTCTATGGTCTCTATCTTAGCTTTATCTACTTCTATCCCTCTACTAGAGACTAAGTGACCTAATACGATTCCTTCCTTAACCATAAATTGACACTTCTCCCAATTAAGAACTAGGTTAGTGTCTTCACACCTTTGCAAAACAAGAGAAAGGTTAGAAAGGCAATCGTTAAAAGAGGAACCGTATACGGAGAAGTCGTCCATGAAGACTTCCATGATTTCCTCTATGTATTCGGAGAAGATGGCCATCATGCACCGTTGAAAGGTGGCTGGGGCGTTGCAAAGCCCGAACGGCATTCTCCTATAAGCAAACGTACCCCAACGGGCACGTGAATGTGGTCTTCTCTTGATCATCCGGGTGTATCGGGATCTGAAAGAAACCACTATAACCGTCAAGATAGCAAAAATGTGAATGTTGCGCTAACCTTTCAAGCATTTGATCGATGAATGGCAATGGGAAGTGATCCTTCCTCGTTGCATTGTTGAGCTTGCGGTAGTCTATGCACATCCGCCATCCTGTCACGGTTCGGGTAGGAATGAGTTCGTTGTTCTTGTTGGTGATGACCGTCATTCCTCCCTTCTTCGGAACTACTTGAACCGGACTCACCCACTTACTATCGGAAATAGGGTAGATGATACCTGCATCAAGAAGCTTAAGAATTTCCTTCTTGACAACCTCCTTCATGGTCGGATTCAACCGCCTTTGAGGTTGTCTTGAAGTTCTAAAATCTTCCTCCATTAGTATCTTATGCATGCACAGGGAGGGTTTAATTCCTACTAAGTCCTCAATAGTATAGCCTAAAGCTTTCCTATGTTTCCTAAGGACAATCATGAGCTGATTATGTTCATCTATGCTTAGTTCGGAACTAACAATAACCGGGAAAGTAGAATTAGGTCCTAGAAAAGCGTACCTTAGATGAGTAGGAAGTGGTTTTAGTTCCAACGCTTTCGGAGCTTCCAATGATCCTTGAGGAGCATCCGACGTCTCCTTAGAAGTTTCTAAGGGTGTTGAGTGTGTGGGAGAAGAATTAGAAGAAGTTGAAGAAGTGTCTCGATCACTCCTTTCCACGCCCAAAATTACGGGTTCCTCATGTCCTCCACGGCCGTGGTTTAGGGCGTGGAAAGGAAATACGGTTGTCATGTCTTCTCCACGACCGTATAACCCTCTGGAGTGGGACACGGTTTTGGTTGTGAAATCCACGGCCGTGGAATATAGTGTGTGGCCGTGGATTCTCACGTTTTCTGCCTCATCGTGGAGTTTTTCAAACTCCACTTCATGCATCTCTTCTTGTGCTTCTAAGGCCTCAATTGCCTCATTGCACTCTTCTTCTTCCCCTACATTTGTTAGACTCATAGTAATAACTTTTTGTAAAGGATCGTTAAAGAGAATCGCACTTACCTCTTCCCTAGACAAACCTTCTTCGTCTTGGATATCGAATATATCCTCATCAAAGATTGGCTCCTTCACTAGAGTGGAAAGAACGAACTCTACTTTCTCTTCTCCTATATCAAAAGCGAGTCTACCATTCTTGCAATCGACTATGCAGCCGGAAGTTGCAAGAAACGGTCTTCCGAGTATGATCGGGACCGGACTATCTGCAGGAATATCAAGCACGACAAAATCAATGGGAACAAAGAATTTACCTAGCTTGACCGGGACGTCTTCTACAATACCGACGGGGCGAGTGATGGATCGATCCGCCATGTACAACGTCATCTTCATCGGTTTAGGGTCGCCTAAACCGATCTTCCTACACAACGCAAGTGGTATGATGCTCACACTTGCTCCCAAGTCACATAAAGCATCATATGTGACATCTCCCACTCCTATGGGAATGCAAAACGACCCCGGATCCTTTAGCTTTGGGGGCATTTTCTCCTTCATGCTTTTGATGAGATCCGAAGAATCCGAACTCATCTTAACCTCTCCAAAATCTTCTAGCTTCCTCTTGTTAGAGAGGAGCTCCTTCAAGAACTTTCCATAAGCCGGCATACCTACAATAGCATCAATAAAGGGAATATTAATATGCAGCTTGCTCATGAGTTCTATAAACTTACCAAATTGTTTATCTAGGCGCGCTCTCGCTCTAGATTGAGGAAATGGTAGGGGAGGTTTATAAGCCGGAGGAGGAACGTAGACGTCTTCCTTCTCCTTCCCCTTCTCTTTGTCTTTCTCTACGGGGACTTCAACGAACTTAGGCTGCGGATCGGTGGTAGTCACTCCGCTCCTAGTTGTGATTGCCATCACCCTTCCCTTAGGGTTGTCCTCCGTCTTTCCTGGAAGTTTCCCTTGATTCCTAGGAACTTCCTCCGCATGGCTAAACATTTGGTTTTCTAAAACCTTTTGAGCTTTATCAACCTTAGAAATTTGATCATCAACCTTAATGATGCGGTTCTCCAACCCTTGTAGCTTTCCCAAAATCGTTTCCAACATGGGATCGGGTTTCTCCTTCCCCGAATTGTTTCCTCCATTAGATGATTGCCCCTGGCTTTTCAAAGGAGTAGAGGAAGAGGAAGGTGGAGTTAGTGAATTAGAATTGGAAGGATAAGAGTTACCGGAATTTTGTTGATTGGAGCGCCAATTGTTGTTGTTTGAACCCCTATTGTTGTTCCAATTGTTGTTCCGGTTATTGTTGTTTCCATTCCAATTGTTATTCCGGTTGTTGTTCCGGTTATTGTTGTTGTTGTTGTTGTTGCGGTTTGTGTTATCACCGCTATTGTTGTTGTTGCCCAAATATCCAACATCCTTGCCTTGTTGCTTTGGAAAGTTGGTCTTGATAGCCTCCTTCAACTCTTTGATCTCATTGTTGTTGCGGTTTGTGTTATCACCACTATTGTTGTTGTTGTTGTTGCGGTTTGTGAGCTTTGCTCCTTGCTCCACACGATTTCCCTCCACTTTCCGGTGGGAATACTTCTCTATGACCCTTGCTTGCTTCTCAATGAAGTCCCAAGCGTCATCTTCTCTCATGTCCATGAATGTTCCACATGAGAGGGATTGGAGGTTGAATTGCGTCCCCGCATCCAGCCCCTTGTAGTAAATCTCCAGCAATGCGAGCTTGGATATGCCATGATGAGGGCAATCCAATAACAAATCTTGAAACCTTTCCCATGATTGAAACAAACTTTCGTTAGACCTCATGGAAAATGCATTGATCTTACCTCTAAGTTCCGCCGTTTTGGATGGCAGAAAGAATTTGGTGAGGAACTCCGCGGAAAGGTCTTCCCATGTGTCTAGTTTCCCCCTAGGAAGAGCTTGGTACCAACACAACGCTTTCCCCTTCAAGGAGAAGAAGAAAGGCTTGAGCTTATAGTTGTTGGTAGTAGCGCTCTTCGGTCTCATTGTCTCCATCATACACTCAAAGTTTTGCAAGTGTTGGTGTGGAGATTCAGCGCTTGTCCCGCCAAATTGATTTTGGCGAACAAGAGTAATAACTTGAGGGTTGAAGCTAAACCCTTGCACATCTTCAACATCAAAATTCACGCCCAAACGGCGCGGTTGTTGTGTTGGATCCATCCTTTGTCCAAGAGTTCTTGGCTCATCATCCACACGTTCGATCCTCGCATTCCTAGGCGGGATACGGCGATTAGCAGCTCCTCGTGGATGGAAAGGATTCACATTGATCGTGAGATCAATCTCCTCTAGCGGTGGCATGGAAGAATCACTATCATCAGCGGATGAGTGATTTCTTCTTCTAGATCTTGATGCCCTTCTTGAGGATTTCTTGCTTCCCTTATTCTTAAGGTCGCTTAGTTTTATCCTCATTTGGAAAATCATATCCTGTAGATTGTTAACTTGAGATTGATGACGATCCATTTCATCCCGGCGGATATTCTCATTCCATTGGAGTTGAGCTTCTTTCTCCGCCAACTCCGCTTGAAGATCACGTTCATGTTCTTCAGCCATCTTCTTTTCCTTGCGCTTTTGCCTTAAAGTCCTCTCAAGCTCATGATCAAGAGGTAAGAGGTCTTCGGTGTTCCTAGACCTGCGCATGCACTCAAAAAGATATCAAATAACGAGAGCAAGCTCCCAAGCTTGACAACCGGCTACCGAATTCGGTCTAAACCAAATCCCCGGCAACGGCGCCAAAAACTTGTTCGCCCCTAAACGTGCGTGCAAATAAGCTTTAAATTTATAAAACTAGAATCAAGCAAGCGAACCCGCAGTGTACGGATCGGCGTAGATTAGCAAGTATTCCAGAGTATCGAACACAGGGATTTGGGGAGAATAAATTCGGTCGTAGGTTATCAAGCAAGTGAATATAAGAGCTTTGCAAATTATTGGGAAAACAACAATCCTAAAGATCCAAGTATCCAGCTGTGGCAATCGATTCAAGATATACTTAATGATTTAAAGACAGAGTTAAGATATGCAAAGGTATGCTAATGTAAGGTAATCGTACGGTGAAGTTCCAAAAATCTTATATGACTCACCTACAAGACACTCTCTGTACAGGTTGTTGAGGCTTCAATATAGAAAGGTTCTAAAGGCAAGAATTAGTATCAAATACCCAAACTTGTAATCCAAGGATCAAGACTAACTAAATTGATTAAGGTTATGACACTCACAATCGAGGTAGAGGTTGTTGAGGCTTCACTACCACCTAGAAAAGGCAAGCCAAGACTAAGTTAAAGCTAATCTTTAACTTTGGATTAAAGTAAAAGCAGGTTCGTAAACTTAAGAGAAATTACGGGTGGATCTTGAGATTCCACGGTCGTGGAACTCAAGAACAAACTGTGATTTAGGGTTCGTCGACGATTCTTTCTAACTCTCAGGGTCTAATCTGTTTACGTTCGATCTATCATCATCTAAGCCACAACTATCAACCCTTCACCTTAGAATTGTTAAGGGTTTTTAGCCAACAATCATCATTATGATATCAAGATCAAAGATTAAAAGATTGAAAGATGAAAACTTCCGAAAACTTCCAATAAACTTCAAACCAATCTCAAAATCACAATCACTAACGAATATCGTCAATAGATTCAGAATAGAATAAACAAACACAATCTTAGGTAAGAAGGAAGAACGGGATGTCAATCCGTCTTCTAAATCAAACCTAAACAAGAAGAGAAATCTTCTTGCAATAATCTTCCGAATCTTTGATCTTCCGTCAATCCGGAAGTCTCAACAACAATCTCCACCGAAAGTGCGAGATTAGGGCAACTCCAAAGAAGAGCGCAAGTACGTCTTTTGCAAGAATGGCCAAAATCTCCAAGTGCGGCGTAGGCGAAAGTGTAAAACGAGGTCGCAAAGTGCGTCTAAGAGAAGGTCGGAAACACGTCTAAGCCAAGGTGACGGAATCTCTCTTCGTCCGTCCTTTTATAGGGCAAGATAAAATATCGGCCCGGCCCAATCTTCTGAAAGATCGTGGCTTAAAATGTGGCGAACAAGATCGCCAAGATCACGGTCGTGGAAGGTTCCACGACCGTAATTTAGAGCGTGGAAATCAACACGGTTTGAACCATGGATTCCACGACCGTAAAAGCTTCTGGAATGAACCACGCTTCTCCTGCAGGGTTCCACGGCCGTGGAACTAAACGTGGTTTGTAGTACGGCCGTATTTTAGAGCGTGGTTTAGGGCAAGAACGTGATTCTTCCCTAGCCTCGTGCATTCTTGAAGTTGACACTCATTTTGCTCCTAAGAATGTCCTCAATCCATGGACATACTCAATCAACTCATCTTTGCTAAATTCCGTTCGGAAATGGCTCTCAATCATCTATAATCAACATAAAGCTTGTGTAGACATCTATATCGACAATATAGGCAAACTAGCTCACAAATGCACAATGCTCAATCAATGACTATCAATGTGAATCAAATACACTTAGAAAACGTGCCTAAAATATCACAATATTTCATGCTAACAACTAAGCATTGTCACCAACTTTCTACTTCACCCTAAATGGTCCATCTCCTCTTGGAGTCAACTTAGACTTCCTCTTGCCCAGAAATCGCTCTTTCCTTAGATGCAACCAAACTAAATCTCCGGTTTTAAACATCATCTCCTTGCGATTCCGATGTGCTTTTGAAGCGATGGTTTTCCCTTTTTGCTCCAACATTAGGCACGTCTTCTCATGTAATTCCTTAATGAACTCCACCTGTTTTCCTACAATGAAATCTACTTGCTTCTCTAGAGGCAATGGTATAAGATCAAAAGGAGTCAAAGGATTCACTCCATAGACACACTCAAAAGCGTTAGATTAGTAGATGAATGCAAGGTACGATTATAAACAAACTCCACATGTAATAAAACATCTTCCCAAGCATTCAATTTACCTTTTAAAACAACTCTTAAGATAGTAGTCAAAGTTCTATTAGTTACCTCCATTTGACCATGTAACACCCCAAGTTCTGGGAACTCGGAGTGTTACGGGCTAGGACCTCACAATGGGTCCCGACCCTCGAAGTAACATCAATAACATCGGATCTTCCAACAAGGCACAAATAAATGAAAACCAAAATAGATAAAATATCAAAAGGTTTAACAAGGGGAAAGCGAAAGACTCTCATCCGAGTTCAACAACAAACTTGAAAAGACAACAACTAAAATATAAACCCCAATCCCGTCCTATAATGTACGGGAACCCCGACTGACCACTCCATCCGTATCACTCAGCAACATCTCTAAACTTGTAGGGAATCTACAACGACGGCATAAATCGTTAGCTAACATTCTAGATATACGAAAGACAATAAAGACACAAACACATATAAGAGTATAAAGATATAGCATGCTCGCACACAACCGGTTATTATATTTCAATAAGTTATCCATTACTAATTCAACTTCTTTTGTCACACGAGAATCACCTGAAATTCGCCTCCGTTTCCATCACCAACCAGAATAGATATGATGCATACTATCCGTTACCTGTGGGCCTGGTTGCAAGAGCACCTCCCAGTTTCTCAATTCTGAACTAGATAAGTGCAGTTATAATACCCTTGTGCTAATTACAGTATAAGTTCGTCCTAGTCCGGTTTTCCGTTATAATGATAAAGCAAACCAATAAGGTCAAACCTATATACGGAATGCAACTAAGTAAGTCCAAGGGACTTACCCAAATCGAATGTATCACAAAGATCAACTAACTGCCCAGTTTCTCAAAGGAAAAGATCTATGTGTTAGCATGAAATATGACTATATTTTAGGCACTTGTTTTAGTTGTTTTTCCCTCTTTTACGTGTACATGGATATAGCTTTGAATCATTTGTGAGCTCATTCACCCACTTTGTCGATATAGAGATCTACACTAGCTTCGTTTTGTTTTTAGGTGAATAAAGGCTTGGAAAGGAGCAAAATGAGGAAGGAAAGGAGTATTTGATCATGTTCGAGGGCAAGGAGATGTATTAGAGAGGCTAATGAAGGAGCATGAACGAAGGATGTCACGAAACAAAGGCTAAAACAATGAATTTGGAAGTCCACGCCCTGAATTACGGTCGTGGAGAAGACATTTGGAAGTCCACGCTCTAAAACACGGCCGGGGATTTGGCAATATGATCGTGGAAGTAAGTTTGGAGCATTACAGAAAGTTACACGGTCTAAACCACGGCCGTGGAAAGTTGTTCATAACCGTGATTTTGGTGATTTTATGACGTGTCATAATTTCCACGTCAGCAACGTTATTGGGCTTTTCTTGTAACTTTATTTCACCCTATAAGAAGGGTTTTTCGAGGACCTTCGCTTAGAGCTTTGGAAGACGGCTGTTAGGGTTGAGATCGGAGATTGCTTGCAAAGGAAGTTTGGAGATTTTCTTAGGTTCGATTTCGGAGACGGATTGACACCCGTTCTTCATTGTTGCCCGAGATTATTGTGAGGATTCTTATTCCATATTCTGAATCCATTGAAGTGTTTATTGAGTTTTCGAGGGTTTCTATCTTTCTTTCTTCCTTATTTGAATATTGAATCAATGACAATGATTGTTGGCTAAAACCCTTTAGCAATTCTAAAGTGAAGGGTTGATAGTTGTGGCTTAGATGATGATAGATTGATCGTAAACAGATTGGACCCTGAGAGTGTGAGAAAACTCGTCGACGAACCTAAATCACGGTCTGTTCTTGAGTTCCACGGCCGTGGTTCCTAAAAAACTAACCGTGATTTTCCCTATTTTACAACCATTGCTTTTGCTTTAATCCAAAGTTAAAGATTTGCTTTAACCTAGCCTTGGCTTGTGTTCGCTCAAAAAGTGTGTGCGTCAAAGTCTTAAATTTATATCTAGAACTCAAAGCAAAGCGAACCCGCAGTGTACGGATCAGCTGTAGTGAGGTGAGAATTTCAGAGTCGAACTCAGGGATTTGGTGAGAGTAAATTCAGTTTCAATTATCTAGCGAAAAGTGCAAAAAGCTTTTGTGATCAAATAAGGATAAAATGATTCCAAGGATTCAAGTATCTGATTTTGGCTTTCGATTCAAGACACTTCTATAGATATAGGACAGAGTTTATATTGCCAAGATTAAATGTTCAAAGGTAGATATCGTACGGTGAAGTTCCGAAACCTATATAACTAATCTAAAGGTTCTCTCTATAAGGGTTGTTGAGGCTGCAATATAGAAAGATCTAAAGACAAGAATTATGTTCAAACTAACCATCTAAAACTCTAGGATATGACTCTCCAAAGTAAAGAATAGAAAGCACACTTAGAATCTTAATAAAGGATGTTGAGTCTCTTTATTACCCAAATCTTATAATCTTAATCTATTAAATGTAGAATCAGGTTTGAAGTGTCTTCATACATTCAATTAGAGGTTAAAAAGATTAATCAAGGTTGGGATTTAGGCAAGGATTAGTTTTTGTTAAAGATTAATTCAATTAAAGTTCGTCAGAAGAATAAATTGTGCTGTTCATAAGAAAATCGGCCGATTTACTTCAAGAACAGTCCGATTTTCCTGTTGTCGCAAAACTAAAATCTAAACTCTCAGGATCCTAATGTTTGAATCAGTTCAGTCTATCATCATCTAAGCCTTAATCATCAACTATTCTCCCCAGAATCACAAGGGTTTTAGCCAACCATTTTCAAAATCGAATCAAATTAAAAATTGAGTGAAATATCGCAAAGAAAACCGAATCTTGAATAAAAATTCAATAACCTTCATATCTGTAAATAATCGTCAAAACTGATCAATGTATCTCTTAAGTAATTCAGTTACGTGTTCAAAAAGCACAATTGTTCAATGGATAAAGAAATCTCACAAACAAGAATCAAGATTGGCTTCCCGGCAAAAAGTCCTTCAATCCTTCTCCAAGAATTTCCAATCTCTCTCAAACGTGTAAAGATTTCCCGCTGCGGCCTCCTCGTTTTCGTTCCTAGGGTTCTCACCTATAGTTTCTTGCAAATGGGCCGTTTGGCAAAACTCTCCCCTAGCCCAAAAGAATTGGGCTTTGTGTCGTCTTTTCATTTGGCCGAAAAACAAAGGAAATCGACCCAGTCGATTTATACACAAAACCGTTCGATTTCCAGGGAGGGAAATCGTCCGATTTATATGCATATTGGCACGATTTTCTTCAACAGAAAGTGTTCTTCTTTTGGCTCGTCTTCTATGCTTCTCCTTTGCAATTCCTTAGCTCTTTGTGATCCCTCTAAGACTCCTTTAGCTTCCTTAACATCCTTAGATGCTCCTTGCTCCGCTTTTGCTTTCAATTCCACTCCATTTACCTATAATTCATCAAAAACTCGTGTAGACCTCTATTTCCGGCAAATGATTGAATAGAACATAAAAGGTACACAAATTCTCTCTAAATGCAAGGTAAACTGATACAATCTTCTACAATATGCATGAATATGATGGTACATAATTCATGTCATCAAAATACCCCATACTTGCCCCTTGCTTGTCCCTAAGCAAGACTCAAATTTAGAATACAAGATTGCATGGATTATATATGTATGAAAACTCACAAACTTTTCTTTTGGTAGTGCTTCTTCTTATTGGATCACCCTCAAAGTGATATTTCAAGGCATAAAAAGGCAAAGTATGTATCAATGATAACTATAAGATGAACTAACTTCCTTTTCTTTCTTGAAAACACAAATAAAGGATATGATAAAGATGTAGAGGTAATCAAAGTCAAACAAATCTAAGCCATGAAGCCTTAAATACATGCATAAAAGTCTCAAGGTCTTCTAATCAAAGAAAAGGTTCAAGAAACGTATTAAGGGAAGGAATTCTTTTTGGCAATTGTGGTGCTAATCCGGGAAAGAGGAATAACATAATACCTTCAAAATTTTACTTCACCGCACATGCTTCACATGTAGAAAGCTTTGCTTCCTTTATACTTTACTTTTTGAGAGTATGGACAGCGGTGCACAAAAACCGAAGCCTAGGAGATCGGCGTTTCTCAATTTTGAGATGCCTCAAACCCTTGATGCACATACCATATCCCGTTAGGACTTGACGTTCAATTGGACTTTGGCAAGACACAAACACCCGGCTATGTGAATGGTGCCGAGTTACTCATCCTCATGTTCAACGTCCCCAAACTTATGAATTTCTACACTTTCATTTAATACATTTTTCTTGGCCCTCCCACATCAAACATGCCTTTTTCTATCACTTATCCTAATTCCCGGATGGTAAAAGGATGGTTACATATTTCATTGAGGGGCTAGCATGATCAAGATATGAGAAAAGAAAAGAAGTGATTTGCCTTAGTCATCCTTATATGATGTAAAAGAACTTGCAATATAGCTTCGACTATTATTTCATTCTCTTAACAAAACAACTAAATCATATAACTTATTCATGTGTTCAAGTAACAAAAGTAAACTCATTCATGCTATGATTAACATCTCAACACAACTAAGCATCTTTTTGCCTATCCACATACAAATTTCTCATCATAGAGGTCATTTCCATCATAAGAAGCACAAAGATTTTTGAAAATTCATAGGATTTGAAAAAGATCATGCGAATGCAAGTGTCATAGTGGAAAGCAAGTAGTGCAAGAGTTATCACAAGCCAAATCATCAAGAGTAATGCAAAGTTCATAGAGTGCTAAGATGAAAAAAAGGTATTGTAAGTACCCCCACCCCATACTTAACATCCACATAGTCCCCAATGTGAAAATCAAGCATAGGATGAAGAAAAATACTTACAATGTAAAAGAAGTGGAAGCTCAATCCTCTGTCGGTGGTGGAGGTGGTGGATAAGGATACATCGGTGCACTAGGATCGTAGAAGTGGCCGAACTGATGGAAGTATAAGTCTCTCAACTGGCCATCGTAGGATGAATGCCTAGCGTCCGTCTACTGCCTGTAGTTCCTGAACTGAGTGTTCAGGGTGTCGTAGTCGGTGTGGAGAGCGTGATAGTCGGTGCTGAGGCTCTGGAAACTAGAGACTAGCTCCCTAAAGTGACGGGGAGGTCGACATCCTCGTCCATGTCCTGGGGCACGTGCAAATGAGCGGCGAGGTGGCTGCATGTCATCCTCCGTCTCCTCATCGCCTCTACTAGCCCGGCTAGGTCCTACACCATGAGTATCGGTGTCCATGGCGTCCGTGGCATGACCACTATGGGTGTCACTCTCGAACTCTAGCATGGTCTCCTGTCCTCCATCCTCATCCTCCTCCTCAGAGTCACCTGCATCATCATCATAATAAGTAGGAGGAGAGAACTCCTCAAGCATCAACTCAAACGTCTCCTTCCAGTTCCTCTTGCTCCGAATAGTGTATTCGGATTTCCAAATGATCTCGGATGGCTTCTTCTTCGGATCCTTGTGCCATGGCATGGGCACATGAAGGGTTCCTCTCCCTCGAGGAATCAAAACCTGTCGAACAACCAACCGCTGTGAGCCTAATCGAAGGGCACTCTCAGCTAGAGTGCATCCCGAGAAGTCTAATCCTATTGTCTTAGCCACATGAGTGACAAGACCTCCTGCACAAATATCGCCGTTAGCTTTGTTGGCTATCTTTCTTAGATAGTCAACAAGCATGGTAGAGATGTCGGGAATGGTGGTGGATGTCATACAATAGAGAATGAAAAGCTCATCAACCTTGAGCTTCGGTGGAGTCTCTGTCCGTGCAAATAGGCTCTCACTAAGAATCCTATGTACTACCTTAAAGGAGAGGTTGTACATACTAGTCTCCTTAGAATTTCCGGGTCTCCACTTATCTCCTCCATATTCACCCACTGAAATAGCCTCCCAAAAGTCACTAGCACTAACACCTCTAGCAAATGTGCGTGCATCTGAATAAGAAAAGCCGAACAAGTCCCCAAAAGTATCAATAGACATAGTATGATCTTGGCTCATAAGGCAGAAGGTAACCATCCTTTCTCTAGGATCATGCTCGAATGTACTAAGGAACTCTAGGGTGATCTCGGTATATGCATCCTCCCTAATCATAGCAAACTGTCTCAGCCCAACCTTGTCAAGCATCATATCCACATCCTCTCGAACAAACAAGGAATCTAGATCATCTAACACAATGTAGTGAGGAGGGGTGAATGGGCGATCTAAGATGCGTTCATATCGTTTCTTGTGTTTGGATAGGGGAGGGGGAAGCTTAGGAATGTTTTGAGGTGGTGGTGGAGGTGGGGGAGGGGCTTTGGAAGAAGATCCCTTCTTCTTCCCCGTGTTTCTAGTTATTCTCTTCACAATATCCATTCTGCAGCAAAAAATCGCCCTGTTCTTCACAAAAATCGGACGATTTTTCTGGGCTAGGTCGATTTTTCTGTCGATTTCTACGATTTTCAAAATTCTGTCAAGTTCTATTCCAACAATCACCACATACAGTTTCCTATAGTGATTCCTAAGCAGATTCCTCAATCAATTTCAGCAAACAAACACTTCCTAAGGAAACTTCAATTTCGAATTAGAAACTTAGGTTTTGGAAAGAAAAACCTGAATTCCATACTGAGAAGTCGATTGTCGTGCTTGTTGTTGGTAGATCCTTGTTCCTTGTTGAAAATGCTTCAGTTTGGAGCCAAGAATCACTCAAAATGATTAAGGAATGAGGATTGTAGGGTATGGGTGATTTTCGTAGTTCTTGAGAGAGGGAAATCGAGAGTGGAAGGTTGTGGAATGAGGAAGATCGAGTGTTTGAGTCTTTATATAGGGTCGAGAAACTGTGAAGAAAATCGGCCGATGTATAAGGTCGATTTAATCGTCGGGGCGATTTTTCTCTGAACTCAAAGAAAATCGGAAGATTTTTATTGACAGGTCGATCTCTAGGTCGATTTTTCTTTCTGTTGCCAAAAATCGACTTGCTCTGTTACTGAATCGGACGATTACCTTAAGGTAACTCGATTTTTCTCTGAACACTTGAAAATCGGACGATTTTTCTTGACAGGTCGATCTCCAGGTCGATTTTTCTTTCTGTTGCCAAAAATCGACTTGCTCTGCTCCTGAATCGAACGATTAACTTAATGCAGCTCGATTTCCTTCCTTAATCTTCATGGAAATTGAAGATTTAACTGATTCATGCTCCCTTTCTCCATGGATCTCTCAATTTGGACCTAATTTCCTGCGATTAATGACACGACAAACCAAGAGTGCATCGAGGAACAATAAAAAGCGAAAACAAAGAAACAAAGCAACTAATCTACTCTAACTAAGTGATGGAAGGAGGGAAAACTATACTATCATGGGTTGCCTCCCAAGAAGCGCTTGATTTATCGTCTTTAGCTGGACGGTGTATAGTTTGTGTTCAATGGAGGAGGATAGGAGCTATCTCCTCGACCGGAGCTTCCGGTGTGTATTTCTTCAACCGTTGGCCATTAATCTTGAAACTTCCGCTTTGTTCACCCCATACTTCAACTGCACCATAGGGGAAAATTCGTTTAATTACATAAGGTCCTGTCCAACGGGATTTAAGCTTACCTGGAAATAGACGAAGCCTTGAGTTGAGTAGAAGGACTTGGTCTCCCTCTTTCAAATCTTTTGGAATGATGTGCTTATCATGCCAACGCTTTGTCCGTTCCTTGTAGATCTTTGCGTTCTCATACGCATTTAGCCGGATCTCATCCAACTCATTGATGTCTAAGAGCCGCTTCTCTCCGGCTTCTTTCATGTCAAAGTTGAGCCACTTGATAGCCCAATAAGCTTTATGCTCTAGCTCTACAGGAAGATGACAGGATTTACCATAGACAAGATTATAGGGAGTCGTACCTATTGGTGTCTTGAAGGCTGTCCTGTACGCCCATAGTGCATCGTCAAGCTTCATTGACCAATCTTTTCTCGTTTTAGAGACGGTTTTCTCTAAAATTCCCTTAATCTCTCTATTGGATATCTCGACTTGTCCGCTGGTTTGCGGATGGTAAGGTGTAGCTATCTTATGGGTCACCCCATACTTAGCCAATAGAGTCTCAAATCGACAGGCTGTGAAATGCGTTCCTCCGTCACTAATGATGGTTCGGGGAGTTCCGAACCTTGGGAAGATCCTTCTATTGAAGAACTTCACCACTACCATTGCATCATTATTAGGAGAAGCGATTGCCTCTACCCATCTTGAGACATAGTCTACGGCAAGAAGTATATATTGGTTACCGCATGAAGATGGGAAAGGTCCCATAAAATCGATGCCCCATACATCAAAGATCTCTACTTCTTGTATGTTGTTGAGAGGCATCTCATTCCTCCTTGATATATTACCTGTCCTTTGACAAGCATCACAAGCAACAACAAACTTTTGCACATCTTTGAAAAGTGTAGGCCAAAAGAAGCCGGAACGAAGTACCTTAGCGCAAGTCTTATGGGAACTAGCATGTCCGCCACATGGTAGAGAATGGCAATGGCGGATGACACTATCCACCTCATCTTCGGGGATACATCTCCTGTAAATGCCATCGGGACCTCTTTTGAATAGAAGAGGTTCGTTCCAATAGAAATGCCGGACGTCTCTAAAGAACTTCTTCTTTTGAGCATATGAAAGTCCGGGTGGAATCTTCTGACAAACAAGGTAATTCACAATGTCAGCAAACCATGGATCATTACCTTTTGAGATGTGTTGAAGACACTCTTCAATCTCGTGTAGCTGCTCGTCAGGGAATGAATCGTCTATAGGAAGTTCATCCGTCTCGCCGGTGAGTTGCGGAAGACGACTAAGATGATCGGCAACGGAGTTTTCCGATCCTTTCTTATCACGAATCTCCAAATCGAACTCTTGTAAGAGTAAGATCCATTTTAGAAGCCTTGGCTTCGCATCCTTCTTCGTGAATAAGTATCGAATTGCGGAATGGTCCGTATAGACTATCACTTTTGCACCTACAAGATAGGAACGAAATTTCTCAAAAGCGTATACTACGACTAAAAGTTCCTTTTCTGTGGTTGCATAATTATATTGAGCCTCATCTAGCGTTTTGCTAGCATAGTAGATGGCATGAGTGCGACCATCTTTCTTCTGTCCAAGTACGGCTCCTATAGCGACATCGCTTGCGTCGCACATGACCTCGAAAGGAAGAGTCCAATCGGGTGGTTGAATGATTGGTGCTGAAATCAAAGCTTCTTTGATCCTGCAAAAAGCATCTAAACAATCTTTTGAAAATTCGAAAGTTGCGTCTTTCATCAAAAGATTAGTTAAGGGTTTTGAAATCTTAGAAAAATCCTTTATGAATCTCCTATAGAAGCCTGCATGCCCTAAGAAACTTCTAATTCCTTTCACCGAAGAAGGGGGAGGTAACTTCTCAATGGTTTCTATCTTTGCTCTATCAACCTCTATTCCCCTTTGTGATACTAGATGACCTAACACAATCCCTTCGGTGACCATGAAATGACACTTTTCCCAGTTTAAGACTAAGTTAGTGTCCTCACATCTCTTAAGAACTAGTGAAAGGTTATAGAGACAGTTATCAAAGGAAGAACCATATACCGAAAAATCGTCCATGAAGACTTCCATGATATTCTCTACGTATTCGGAGAAGATTGCCATCATACACCTTTGGAAGGTGGCTGGAGCGTTGCATAGACCGAATGGCATTCTTCTATAAGCAAACGTACCCCATGGGCACGTAAAAGTTGTCTTCTCTTGATCATCCAGATGAATTGGAATCTGAAAGAAACCGCTATATCCATCTAGATAACAAAAGTAAGAATGTTGGGCTAACCTTTCCAACATTTGATCGATAAAAGGAAGGGGGAAGTGGTCCTTCCTAGTGGCCACGTTCAGTTTGCGGTAGTCGATGCACATTCGCCACCCTGTAACTGTCCGTGTGGGGATAAGTTCGTTGTTTTTGTTGGCAACAACGGTAATGCCTCCTTTCTTTGGTACTACCTGTACTGGACTCACCCATTTGCTATCGGAGATAGGAAAGATGATACCTGCATCAAGTAGCTTAAGGATTTCTTTCTTCACAACCTCTTTCATTGCCGGATTTAACCGTCTTTGAGGTTGGCGTGCAGGCTTGTAATCCTCTTCCATTAGAATTTTGTGCATACATAGGGAAGGCTTTATTCCTACTAAATCATCAATAGTATAGCCTAATGCTTTCCTATGTTGCTTCAAAACATGCATAAGTTTCTCTAGTTCAGCATCATTCAATTTCGCATTGACTATGACCGGATATGTGGAATTAATGCTAAGAAATGCATACCTTAAATGCGTGGGGAGTGGCTTCAATTCTAAAGATGGAGGTGCCTTGATTGATGATGAATCGTGGTCTTCAGATGCTGTGGGAGAGGCCTCTAGAGGTGGGGATGATGCATCCTTAGAGTCGAGAATAGCTGCGGTGAAGTTTGGAGAATCCAGAAAATTTCCCACTAGATCGACCTCCCCTGAAGTAAATCGGTCGATTTGAGGCACGATTTTTCAACCTGTTGTCAAAAATCGGGTTGCCTTTTCACAGATCGGACGATTTAGTTTATTCAGGTCGATTTGTGTTATGCAGGTCGATTTTCTTCACGGTTTCCGGAGTTAATTCTAGTTCTTCAATGCTTGTTCCTAGTTCTTCCTCCACATCATTTAATGCTTTCACATCCTCATTGCAATCATGTTCCACTCCTTCCTCCATGATGCTCATACTAAGAACCTTTTGAAGAGGGTCTTTCATCAAGATTGAACTTACTACTTCTCTAGACTCTTCTTCATCAAAAATATCAAAAACATCGTCTCTCAAGGCTGGCTCCTTGATTAAGGAAGAGAGTATGAATTCCACCTTCTCTTCACCTATATGGAAAGATAGCTGGCCATTCTTGCAATCGACCATGCATCCGGATGTTGCAAGGAATGGTCTCCCAAGAATGATGGGAACCGGATAATCTGCAGGGATGTCAAGAACGACAAAGTCTATGGGAATGTAAAACTTACCGAGTTTTACCGGAATGTCTTCTAGTATCCCAACCGGCTTAGTGGTGGAACGATCAGCCATGTAGAGTGTGATCTTCACCGGTCTAGGCTCTCCTAGACCAACTGCTTTGCATAGAGCAAGTGGTATGATACTCACACTAGCTCCAAGGTCGCAAAGTGCATCATAAGTAGCTTCTCCCAAAGTGATGGGTATGCAAAAGGATCCTGGATGACGGAGCTTAGGTGGCATTTTCTCCGTCATAGTCTTGATGAGTTCGGATGACTCCATACTCATCTTGACTTCTCCGATGTCTTCCAATTTCCTCTTGTTAGAGAGGATCTCCTTGAGGAATTTCCCATAAGCTGGCATACCTAAAACTGCATCCATAAAAGGTATATTAATATGCAGCTTACTCATAAGTTCAACAAACTTACCAAAATGTTTCTCTAGGCGTGCACGCGCTCTAGATTGAGGAAAAGGTAGAGGTGGTTTGTAGGCGGGAGGAGGAACATAGATATCTTCCTTCTCTTTTTCCTCTCCTTCTTTAGTGGTGGTTTCAACTACTTTAGGTTGAGGATCGGTAGTTGTTATACCACTCCTAGTAGTGATCGCCATAACCCTTCCCTTTGGGTTATCTTCCGTCTTCCCGGGAAGTTTCCCTTGGTCTCTTGGAACTTCTCCAGCCTTGTTAAACACTTGGCTTTCCAAAGCTTTGTGAGCTTTATCAACTGAAGTTATATAGCTCTCCAACCCTTGTAGTTTGCCTAGGATTGTCTCTAGCATGGGATCGGATTTGTTTGATCCGCTTGATTGTTCCTAGCTTGTTAAAGGAGTAGAAGAAGATGGAGGTGTTAGAGCCTTTTCAGCATGAGAGTAAGGATTACCTGGATTTTGCTGATTTGACCTCCAATTGTTGTTATTTGAGTTCCTATTGTTGTTGTTCCAATTGGAATTCCGGTTGTTGTTGTTGTTGTTCCAATTGGAGTTCCGGTTATCATTCCTTTGATTGTTATCCCTCCCCATGTAGTTGGCTTCTTGCTCCTTAGTCTTTTGAAGACTCGTTTTGAGCACTTCCTTCAAATCTTTGATCTCATTATTGAGGGAGAATATTTGTGTTTGAGCAGCTTGGTTTAACTTAGCTCCCGAATCGCCTTGATTCCGGCTATTTGAGTCCACCTTTCGGTGGGAATACTTCTCAATCACTTGGGCTTGCTTCTCAATGAAGTCCCAAGCATCATCCTCTCTCATGTCCATGAATGTGCCACAAGAGAGAGATTGGAGGTTGAATTGTGTTTCCACATCCAATCCTTTGTAGTAGATCTCCAATAATTCCAGCTTGGAAATGCCGTGGTGTGGGCAATCCAACAAAAGATCTTGAAACCTTTCCCAAGATTGAAACAAGCTTTCATTAGGTTTCATAGAAAAAGCATTTATCTTACCTCTCAATTCCGCCGTTTTGGATGGTGGAAAGAACTTAGTGAGGAATTCCGAAGACAATTCCTCCCATGTAGCTAGCTTTGCAGCCGGAAGTGTTTCGTACCAAGCTAGAGCCTTGTCCTTCAAAGAAAATAAGAACGGTTTGATCTTGTAATTGCTTGTAGTAGCCTTCTTCGGCTTCATAGTCTCCATGAGAATCTCAAAATTCTGCAAGTGTTGGTGTGGAGATTCAGTACTTGCTCCGCCATATTGACTTTGGCGAACCATGGTGATGACTTGTGGTGAGAAACTAAACTCCTGGATGTCTTCATCTCCGAAATCTACACCTAGTCGGCGTGATTGCTGAATTGGGTCCATCCGTTGCCCCAAAGTGCGGGGTCTATCACCGTCATTAGCAACTCTCACATCCCTAGTTGGGAGGCGAGGAACAACCCGTGGTTTTGGGGTGTTTCGAACAGGACGAAGTAATGGATCGATCTCCTCAAGTTCCGGCATGTCCGGATCAATCTCTTCATCATCGGATAAGTCATTTCTAGTGGATTTAGTTGGCGTCCTGACTTTCTTCTTCTTCCTGGATTCGTTCAATTCCACCTTCATGTCTAACATCATAGCTCTAAGTTCATCAATCTGAAATTGATGACTCGTTTCAGCATCTTTTCGTGCTTTCTCACTCAACTGAAGTTGGCGTTGAGCTTCATTCAGTTCAGCCTAGTAGTTTCTCTCGTTATTCTCAGCCATTTTCTTTTCCTTCAACTTTCTTCTCAAAGTTTTCTCCAATTCGGGATCGAAAGGAACTAGATCTTTAGTGGATCTAGTCTTTCACATATACCTAAAGAACCTGCAAAGATCACTCAAGTAGACAAATCAAATCACAAGAGCAAGAGCTCTCAAGCTAGACAACCGAAAACCGAATTTGGTCTAGACCAAATCCCCGGCAACGGCGCCAAAAACTTGTTCGCTCAAAAAGTGTGTGCGTCAAAGTCTTAAATTTATATCTAGAACTCAAAGCAAAGCGAACCCGTAGTGTACGGATCAGCTGTAGTGAGGTAAGAATTCCAGAGTCGAACTCAGGGATTTGGTGAGAGTAAATTCAGTTTCAATTATCTAGCGAAAATTGCAAAAAGCTTTTGTGATCAAATAAGGATAAAATGATTCCAAGGATTCAAGTATCTGATTTTGGCTTTCGATTCAAGACACTTCTATAGATATAGGACAAAGTTTATATTGCCAAGATTAAATGTTCAAAGGTAGATATCGTACGGTGAAGTTCCGAAACCTATATAACTAATCTAAAGGTTCTCTCTATAAGGGTTGTTGAGTCTGCAATATAGAAAGATCTAAAGACAAGAATTATGTTCAAACTAACCATCTAAAACTCTAGGATATGACTCTCCAAAGTAAAGAATAGAAAGCACACTTAGAATCTTAATAAAGGATGTTGAGTCTCTTTATTACCCAAATCTTATAATCTTAATCTATTAAACGTAGAATCAGGTTTGAAGTGTCTTCATACATTCAATTAGAGGTTAAAAAGATTAATCAAGGTTGGGATTTAGGCAAGGATTAGTTTTTGTTAAATATTAATTCAATTAAAGTTCGTCAGAAGAATAAATCGTGCTGTTCATAAGAAAATCGGCCGATTTACTTCAAGAACAGTCCGATTTTCCTGTTGTCGTAAAACTAAAATCTAAACTCTCAGGATCCTAATGTTTGAATGAGTTCAGTCTATCATCATCTAAGCCTTAATCATCAACTATTCTCCCCAGAATCACAAGGGTTTTAGCCAACCATTTTCAAAATCGAATCAATTTAAAAATTGAGTGAAATATCGCAAAAAAAACCGAATCTTGAATAAAAATTCAATAACATTCAAATCTGTAAATAATCGTCAAAACTGATCAATGTATCTCTTAAGTAATTCAATTACGTGTTCAAAAAGCACAATTGCTTAAATGGATAAAGAAGTCTCACAAACAAGAATCAAGATTGGCTTCCCGGCAAAAAGTCCTTCAATCCTTCTCCAAGAATCTCCAATCTCTCTCAAACGTGTAAAGATTTCCCGCTGCGGCCTCCTCGTTTTCGTTCCTAGGGTTCTCACCTATAGTTTCTTGCAAATGGGCCGTTTGGCAAAACTCTCCCCTAGCCCAAAAGAATTGGGCTTTGTGTCGTCTTTTCATTTGGCCGAAAAACAAAGGAAATCGACCCAGTCGATTTATACACAAAACCGTTCGATTTCCAGGGAGGGAAATCGTCCGATTTATATGCATATTGGCACGATTTTCTTCAACAGAAAGTGTTCTTCTTTTGGCTCGTCTTCTATGCTTCTCCTTTGCAATTCCTTAGCTCTTTGTGATCCCTCTAAGACTCCTTTAGCTTCCTTAACATCCTTAGATGCTCCTTGCTCCGCTTTTGCTTTCAATTCCACTCCATTTACCTATAATTCATCAAAAACTCGTGTAGACGTCTATTTCCGGCAAATGATTGAATAGAACATAAAAGGTACACAAATTCTCTCTAAATGCAAGGTAAACTGATACAATCTTCTACAATATGCATGAATATGATGGTACATAATTCATGTCATCAGTTTGCCTTTCCTAGGTAGTAGTGAGACTCAACATCCTCTATTTCGGTTTCGAGTGTCACAACTTTAACCGTTTTGGCTTGTCTTTGATCTTTTGAGTTTGGGCATGGGTATTTGAGATTAATTCTTATCTTTTGATCCTTTCTATACTGCAGCCTCAACAACCTTTATAGAGAGAGTTCTTGGGTGAGACATATAGGGTTTTGATTGTAATAGCTAGGATTTCCGAATTCTAATTAATGTTGATTAACTTAATCGTTGATAGTAATTGACATATAACTCACGAAGATTTCGCAAGTGATGAGTATGAGTCCCACCGTTATGTTCCTCGCGTAATTTTGGACGTTTGGGAAAATTTTTACTTTTTCCCCCGGGTAATTATTTTTACCCTCCGGTGTTATTTGGAGCATTTGGGAGCTCCAATTAATAAAAATGCAGTTGAGAGAAATGATCAGGACATCGGATATGTCCTAGATATGAAATAACATGGAGAGGCAAAACGGCCAAAAGAGTCGCTATTTCGTTTCTTAACGGCTAAGAAAGACGGCTTAGGAATACACGTTTTCCGAGGCAATTGTGGAATAATTATCCCTACAATATTCCAGATTTATTATTCCAATCTCGAGAAGTTTGGAGAAGGAGGTTCGACCCGCCTTTGGATCGGTTAAAGGATAATTATCGACTTTGCTAAAGGATAATCATCGTCTTCACTAAAAATAGCGGGAAATCATTTATTAATTCATTTCCTTTCACGTTTCCTCGTAAAAGCTCTGATTTCTCTCAACCTTCAAACTCAGATCTACTCTCCGTTTCTAATCCGATTTCAATTCCGTTTGAGTTTCTGGATTCCTCTCTTCATTCTCTTCATATTGGTACCGAGTTTCTGCATTTCCGAGTATATGGAGGTCTGGTCGAGCATATATGTCACCAGGACGGTTCCGTCGCTCAAATTCCTATGAATTTGATGTTGTCCATGCGTAGCCTGCGTCGTTGTGATTCCGAATCTTCTTTTAGATCGTCAATCGGGTTAGTAACGAATAAGTTATGAATTTATTCGTTTTTCGTACTGCGATTTGGCCTAAATTGACTTTAGGCTTGTCAAAATGGGTAACTAGAAATTCCATTATGGTCGTTATATTATTCTGGTGATTATGGATAGTTTATTTGATGAAATCTGATGACAGGTGGGTTTAGAAATTGCCTGCGGGCAAAACGTTATTGTGGCGAAATCTAATTAATTAAATTAGGATTATAATTGAGATTGAGGAATGTCGATTAGATACTACCTTGAGATTTGAGGAATTGTGAGTTATGTTGAGATATTGAGGTTTAGTTGGTTGTGAGGCTTATAGATTGAGTATGATTCTTATGGATCCCTTTGGGTCTAGGTGTGATCCCTTTGATGAATAGAGGTTGATATATCTCTTTATGCCTTGTTTATAGGCCGTGTTGTCCCTCCAGTATAGAGGTGATCGTGGTTGAGTTTGTACGAGGTTGAGGTAAGTCCGTAGGACTTACTTAGCTACCATCCCTATATTGGGTGTTTGCATGAGTGGTGTGTGCTTTATATGTTTGATATGATAGCATGAGTTGTCGTTTTTATCGACCTATGTTCTATTGACTGCCCCATTGCGTGGTTGTGATAACCTTTCCCTTTCATCCCGCCGGAGTCTGGGAGGTTCTCTGATGTCGGGCCAAACTAGTTTACAGGAAGGGCGCAATCCACTCCCACAGGGTACACGGATTGTGTGACCGATACTCGTACAGTTGGACATTGTACTCAGAGGCGGGGATGTATCGGTCCTCGTGTCACATACTTTCATCTATCTATATATATATATAAGGTTTTTGAGTGACTGATTATTATATAAAGATAATAAATGGGTAAATGTGTGATAGCATGCTGATGTGTTTATCTTTCATGATTGTGCTTGTGCTTATGCATTACCTCATATATGTATGGTTAGCTAACGGTTTCATACCGTGTTGTAGATGTTTACAGGTTAGGCGCTACAAGGTGATCTGGCAGGGTGACAGGCCGAGGACTCTCGTACATTAGGTGGTTGGTTTGAGGTTGTTGTGTTTCCCCTCCTGCGTGAGGATGATCTTTTGTACCTCCTATGTGAGGATGTCGTTTTATATACTCGGCTATGTTGTTGTTTACTTTGGGTCATACAGTTTATACTGTTTTATGTATTTGTTTTATATTTGTCAGTGCCATGTTGTAAGGTCCAGTGAACTTGTTGTCAGGCTAGGGTCAGGATCCATTGTGAGATCCTAGCCCAATGTGACATCCCAAGTCCCGCGGATTCGGGGTGTTACTGAGTTGGTATCAGAGCCCAGGTTGACAACAATGGCACTTGCTACCTGCAATGAGGTTTGGTAGGTAAAATAAACAGAGCCCACATGGGATCTGACGTTTTCAAAGGTTTTGGTTTTAAGTGTGGTTTTGGGATAGAATGTACGAGAAGTCATCACCTCTACCATGGATCTCTGCAGCGTAGATATGTATATATATATATATATATATATATATATATATATCTGTGTGTACTATGGATTATGTGGATGTATTATATACATATCGATACATATGGCATATATATAGCCTTATAAGATTAGGTGCGTATATCCTACAGATGACTCAGACTAGAGTAGTATCTGTAGTGGGATGAGGTAGGGGTACACCCTCTCTTCCTCTAGTGGTGATAAGTTAGGGACCAGTTTCGCCTATGACAAAGAACGAGTTTTAAGAGGCTGATCGTGTCTCCATGAGTAGATCCGAGTTTCAAGAATATTTGTAACAAGTATATGAAGTGGTGATAGCGGGTAGATCCACACCGGATTTACCAACAATTGTGAGATCAACTGAAGCTTCTAGATCCGGAAAGAAGCAATGGACTGAATCAGTTACTAGAGAAGCAAAGATGATGAATGGGGAACCAAGTCCAATATCAGGACAATCTAGTGATCCTTTGGCCATGAAGATGACTAGCAAGGAACTACAGTGTTTTAATTGCGTGGAAGTTGGGACACTGGCAAGCTGTGTGCCTAAAGGCGCCCATCATATGCTTTACGTGTGGTAAAGCAAGGTATAGAGCAAAGTTTTGTCGACAGGGCAAGGCGTTGCCTTTACAAGTTCCCTCTCGGAATAAGATCATTCAAGGTGGACGACGAAGATCGAGTTACCCTTCAGTTGCACAGGTTGCAAGAATGGGACAATTATGTTACAATTGTGGCTATCTGGATCATTTGCGTTCTGAGTGCCCTTTGGCACCGATAGCTTGTTTCATCTGTGGCGAACTAGGCCATCTGACCCCTTTTTGTCAGCAAGGTAGTGTTTTTTCACAGCAAGACCTTCCTCTTTCTGGTGTTTAAAGAGTGGAAGTGGAGGCTATAGTGAGGACCTCAGTGATACTTGAGGAGCATAGATCCGAGATCGAGTAATGATATGTAGTGGAGCTACGGAAGTTAGCTGTTACAGGTACCATTCTCGTTAATGGTTTACCTAGTGGAGTTTTGCTTGTTGTGAGTGCTATGCACGTCATGTCTTTCGATGCATGCGTTAATGGTTGAATTTTGGTATATAGTAGAAGGTGGATTTTCTTTTACATGATTACCTTTTTGGGTCTGAGATACCCATGAGATGCGTGTTTGTTCCCTTATTTCAGGGACCCGTGTATGGTTGTAGACTTCTTTGTCATGTCGTAGGTGCATGAGGAAGTCATTATGTGTATGGTTTGGATGAATAGATATCATGTTGTGTTAGCTTTTAATAGTAAGACTATTATAGTCTTTACTGAGTTGAGTTAAATAGAGGTCTTTTGAGGTTAAGACCTTTGAAGAGACGGGTTTGTCATCAGGACTGTACAAGCAGCGAGCTGATAACACAGGGATGTGACGCCTTCTAGTGTTATACCATCAAGGAGCGAGATAGTCCAACATTGGAAGGTATTCCAACTGTTTATGAGTTTATAGACGTGTTACTGAACCGTCTAGATGCCACCTCAGTGGAGTGTGGACATTGTTATCGAGTTGAAGTATTATACAAGATTGAATGGGAAAGCCACACTATACAGTGCTTGTTGAGACATTGTACTGATAACTTGAAAAGTTGACTGAAACGGACTTCTTTTACCCTAGTGGGTTCCATGTTCCGTATTGACGACCTGATAAGTTAGCTTCAAGAAGCAATTGTGTTTTCAGGATTCCTTTGTGCTCAAGATATCCCTAGTCATGGATGAGAGAGCAGCATGTGTATGAGATAGCATCCCATACCCGTTATGGACACTACGAGTTTGTAGTGATGTCATTTGGGTTGACAAATGTTTTAGTAGTTTTTATGGAGTTGATGAATAATATCTTCATCGACTTCCTTGATTAGTTGGTGGTGGACTTCATGGATGACATGTCGGTATACTCTCATAGCAGAGAATAGTAGACCGGTCGTCTGAGGACCGTTCTGCAGATTTCGAGAGATAGAGGGTTGTATGCTACGCTCTCTAAGTGTAAGTTGAGATGCCAGTGGTAGCCTTTTTAGGTCATTTTGTCTCCGCCAGTGGGATCATGGTTGACTTGGCGAGAACTAAGTATGTTGTAACATGGGAGATACTGATGAACATTAAGGAATACATAGTTTTCTTGGCTCAACCGATTGCTACCAATGCTTTGACGAAGGATTTTATATGATTACGTATTCATTTGCGAGTCTTTTGAGAAGACCACCATAACTACGTGATGAAAGCAGTGTGTCTATGTTTTGAAGAGTTGAGGAGGCATTTGACCTCTGCTTCCATTCTGTTGTAGTTAGAAGATTTTTGGGATCCCGTGATTTACGGTGATACATCCCAGCTAAGTCTGAGATGTGTATTACTACAGAGGAGTAGGGTTATTGATATGTGTATTTACAGCTGAGAACGTATGATGAGAACTACCCGATTCATGATTTAGAGTTAGTAGTGGTAGTTCAAGCCTTTAAGTTTTGAAGACCGTACCGGTGTGATCTTCATGTCAGATTTCTATAGATCATAGAAATCTGAAGTATATTTTATGCAACAGGGGTTGAATAACCGCTAGTGTTAAGAGCTTAAGTTGATCAAGACTTTGACCTGGAGGTTCCATATCATTCCGAGAAGTTGAACGTTGTCACCGACAACTGGAACGGAAAGACGCTCCAAGAGAAGATGATTGTGAGACAGATAGTTCAGCTTCAGCTTCAGAGAAATCTAGCTTGGCTAGAGTTGGACAATCAGTTCCTTGATGAGGATACCCAATTATACCTCAGAGGTTCTACCTGGTCTGTTGGATGAAGTTCAACAGAAGCAAGAGACTTGCCCGGCCTTGACAAGGTTTAGAGAAAGGATGTCTCATACTGAGGCACCATAGTTCTCCATGGGAGTAGATGGACTGATGAAGAGTCATGACCACTTTGTGTACCTGCTGATGCAGATGGGGACAGAGAATATTATGGTATACCCATTGTATGCCTTATTCAGTACATTCAGGTACGAGTAAGATGTACCACGAGATGAGACGATTATATTGTATGAAGCCGATATAACCAGATTTGTGATACAGTGTGTGACCTGTTAGCAGGTCCAAATAGAGTATTTCCGATCTAGAGATAATCCCCACCCACTACCAGTGCAGTAGTAGAATTTGGGAGGACATCTCTATGGACTTTTTTATGGGATTGTGACCCAGTAGAAGATTTATGTTATCTGGATTGTTGGTAACAAATTAATGAAACCGGCACGTTTCATTTCTCTCAGAAGGACGTGGCTAGTGAATGAATTGGCTGAGGAGTACACTAGACAGATAGTGAGACTCCATGATATACCGAGAACGATCATTTCTGATTGATATGGATGTTTTTACTTTGAGATTTTGGGCAGCAGATTCAGGCTGCTTTGGGGACGAGTTTGTACCTCATGACTACACTTCACCCCCTGACAGATAATTAGTTAGAGAGGATCATCTAGATCTTAAAGATCTATTATAAGTTGTAAGTTGAATGGGAAACGTGGATGGTTATATTACCTTCCGTTACTGATTTTATTACATAACAATGAAGGACGTGCATCTTTCTGGGATGGCCCTATGAGGCAATATATAGACATAGATGTCGTATATCCTTATGGTAGAAGTGATCTAGCAGTAGTAGTGGAAATAACACATGACCAGACTCAGGATTTTATAGTTCGAGTAACGATGATTAAAGGAAGAGTGTTGGCTCTACATAGTTGCCAGATTGTGTGTGTAGACACGAGGTGTTAACCTCTAAAGTTCAAGTGAGAGTTCATGTCCGGCTGGAGGTATCTCAGCTGTGAGACGTTTGTTGTGTATTATGGAAAGGGGAACTGAGTTTCCAATATATCGGTTACTTGAGATCTTGATCAGTTTTGTGAAGGCAACATGATGTTTAGCTTTCACTCTGAAGTTGGTGGATGTTCACCCAGTGTTCATGTGTCTCAACTGAGGAAGTATATACCAGGTTGAAAACGCTTTGTGAGTTATAATGATCTAGTGGTTAAGTTGAACCACATCGTTGTTGAGCATCTGATTACATTCTTGGAATAAGATATGAAACGCTTGCATTCGAAAGACATTCCCATATTGAGGATATTATGGTCGAGATGAAGACTTGAAGAGGCTATGTGAGAGGCTGAGGACAGTGTCCTGAGGTATTATCCAGAGTATATGTTGGGACAGACCCATTTGTGGGAGCCCGAGTAGATCTTAGTGTTATCTTGATGAATGTTGTGCTTATGTGCTTATATGACTTGATGTGTTATTCCATGCTAGCTGTGATGTGATTTATGATCTTAGTAGATCTTGATGTGCTAGCGTGATGTATGCTATAGCTGGAGATGATTACTTCCTTCACGCTACCCGAGTATGATTATATTTATAGCTGGAGATGGTTCTTTCCTTCATGCTATTTGAGTGGGATTAGGATTCAGCTGGAGATGGTTCTTTCCTCCATGCTACCTTGATGGACATAGTTCAGTGGAGATGTGATTCCTCCATGCGATATATATGTTTATGGGTTAGCTAGAGACGTATTTCCTCTATGCATGTGATATGTTTTGGCTAGAGATGTGCTTCCTCTATGCCTTGTGATGTGGTATGGCGAGAGACGTGATTCCTCTACGCCTTTGGGTAGCGTTATGGCCCTGTTTCCTGGAGTGATGATTCCTCCATGTTTATACTTGAGGTTATAGATTGTTATAGGTTGTGATCTTTTGAACGGAGATGTGATACCTCCGATAGAAAGAGTGAGAGTTATACCTCGGCGTATGGGTCCGAGAGGATTTGAGAATTGTTCAAGTTTCAGGACGAAACTTTTTTTAAGGGGTGTGTGATGTAATAGCTAGGATTTCCGAATTCTAATTAATGTTGATTAACTTAATCGTTGATAGTAGTTGACATATAACTCGCGAAGATTTCGCAAGTGATGAGTATGAGTCCCACCGTTATGTTCCTCGCGTAATTTTGGACGTTTGGGAAAATTTTTACTTTTTCCCCCGGGTAATTATTTTTACCATCCGGTGTTATTTGGAGCATTTGGGAGCTCCAATTAATAAAAATGCAGTTGAGAGAAATGATCAGGACATCGGATATGTCCTAGATATGAAATAACATGGAGAGGCAAAACGGCCAAAAGAGTCGCTATTTCGTTTCTTAACGGCTAAGAAAGATGGCTTAGGAATACACGTTTTCCGAGACAGTTGTGGAATAATTATCCCTACAATATTCCAGATTTATTATTCCAATCTCGAGAAGTTTGGAGAAGGAGGTTCGACCCGCCTTTGGATCGGTTAAAGGATAATTATCGACTTTGCTAAAGGATAATCATCGTCTTCACTATAAATAGCGGGAAATCATTTATTAATTCATTTCCTTTCACGTTTCCTCGTAAAAGCTCTGATTTCTCTCAACCTTCAAACTCAGATCTACTCTCCGTATCTAATCCGATTTCAATTCCGTTTGAGTTTCTGGATTCCTCTCTTCATTCTCTTCATATCGGTACCGAGTTTCTGCATTTCCGAGTATATGGAGATCTGGTCGAGCATATATGTCACCAGGACGGTTCCGTCGCTCAAATTCCGATGAATTTGATGCTGTCCATGCGTAGCCTGCGTCGTTGTGATTCCGAATCTTCTTTCAGATCGTCAATCGGGTTAGTAACGAATAAGTTATGAATTTATTCGTTTTCCGTACTGCAATTTGGCCTAAATTGACTTTAGGCTTGTCAAAATGGATAATTAGAAATTCCATTATGGTCGTTATATTATTCTGGTGATTATGGATAGTTTGTTTGATGAAATCTGATGACAGGTGGGTTTAGAAATTGCCTGCGGGCAAAACGTTATTCTGGCGAAATCTAATTAATTAATTAAAGGTTAATTAATTAAATTAGGATTATAATTGAGATTGAGGAATGTCGATTAGATACTACCTTGAGATTTGAGGAATTGTGAGTTATGTTGAGATATTGAGGTTTAGTTGGTTGTGAGGCTTATAGATTGAGTATGATCCTTATGGATCCCTTTGGGTCTAGGTGTGACCCCTTTGATGAATAGAGGTTGATATATCTCTTTATGCCTTGTTTATAGGCCGTGTTGTCCCTCCAGTATAGAGGTGATCGTGGTTGAGTTTGTACGAGGTTGAGGTAAGTCCGTAGGACTTACTTAGCTACCATCCCTATATTGGGTGTTTGCATGAGTGGTGTGTGCTTTATATGTTTGATATGATAGCATGAGTTGTCGTTTTTATCGACCTATGTTCTATTGACTGCCCCATTGCGTGGCTGTGATAACCTTTCCCTTTCATCCCGCCGTGAAGTCTGGGAGGTTCTCTGATGTCGGGCCAGACTGGTTTATAGGAAGGGCGCAATCCACTCCCATAGGGTACACGGATTGTGTGACCGATACTCGTACAGCTGGACATTGTACTCAGAGGCGGGGATGTATCGGTCCTCGTGTCACATACTTTCATCTATCTATATATATATATATAAGGTTTTTGAGTGAATGATTATTATATAAAGATAATAAATGGGTAAATGTGTGATAGCATGCTGATGTGTTTATCTTTCATGATTGTGCTTGTGCTTATGCATTACCTCATATATGTATGGTTAGCTAACGGTTTCATACCGTGTTGTAGATGTTTACAGGTTAGGCGCTACTAGGTGATCTGGCAGGGTGACAGGCCGAGGACTCTCGTACATTAGGTGGTTGGTTTGAGGTTGTTGTGTTTCCCCTCCTGCGTGAGGATGATCTTTTGTACCTCCTATGTGAGGATGTCGTTTTATATACTAAGCTATGCTGTTGTTTACTTTGGGTCATACAGTTTATACTATTTTATGTATTTGTTTTGTATCTGTCAGTGTCATGTTGTAAGGTCCAGTGAACTTGTTGTCAGGCTAGGGTCAGAATCCATTGTGAGATCCTAGCCCAATGTGACATCCCGAGTCCCGCGGATTCGGGGTGTTACATTGAGTTCCACGGCCGTGGTTCCTCAAAAACTAACCGTGATTTTCCCTGTTTTACGACCATTGCTTTTGGTTTAATCCAAAGTTAAAGATTTGCTTTAACCTAGCCTTGGCTTGCCTTTCCTAGGTAGTAGTGAGACTTAACATCCTCTATTTTGGTTTCGAGTGTCACAACCTTAACCGTTTTGGCTTGTCTTTGATCTTTTGGGTTTGGGCATGTGTATTTGAGATTAATTCTTACCTTTTGATCCTTTCTATACTACATCCTCAACAACCTTTATAGAGAGAGTCCTTGGGTGAGACATATAGGGTTTTGGAACTTCACCGTACAATACCTTACTTTGGTATACCTTTGTAATTCTCGACTCTGTCCTTATACTTATAGAATATCTTGAATCGATTGCCACAATTTGATATACAGATCTTTAGGGTTGCTGTTTTCCCCATAATTTGCAAAGCTTTTACACTTTTACTTGTTCGATTATTTGAGACTGAATTTGACTCACCAAATCCCTGAGTTCGATACTCTGGAATACTTGTTAATCTATGCCGATCCGTACACTGTGGGTTCGCTTGCTTTTATTTCAGTTTTATAAATTTAAAACTTATTTGCACGCACGCTTTGAGGCAAACACTATGCATGCTTAGACAAGGAATCATGAATCAGAAACTAACCGAATGCTAGAAGTCTACATACTTCTAGTCTCAATGATCTCTAACATATCTCCAACATGCTAGGAAGACGATTCCTAGTCTCAAAGGTTCCCAAGGAACAACAACAACCACACAAGCTCAAGGAAAGGGAAAAGGAAGCAAGGGAGGAAGCAACTCACCAAAGACGTGAGTTACTGTAGAGGAGGCGCGGAGGAGGGTGACAGAAGGTGCAGGGGCGACGATTGGATACGGCCGCAGGGGCGGAGGCTTACAGCCGCGGGGGCGGTGCACTGACAGAAGAAGCGTCGGGGCCTTTCTTTGACAACAATCTCACACCAAGAAGAAGAAGCTTCAAAATTCAATCAATGATAGCATGTATTATAGTATATATTTTGGGATTGATTTAGACGTTTTATCTTCATAAATCTGCATGTATGAATGTATATTCTTTGATTATATTGTTGTTTTGTCTACCTTTACGGGAATCGAGGTCTGCACCTAGTTTCATTGTAAATGTAGGTAAAATGGCACGTTTTGGACTAAAATGGAGCTAAGGAAGCTAAGGAGTCATTGGAGCTACATTCTGCAGCTTAAAGAAGATCTCACGGAGCATGGAAATGATTAAGAAGATTTACTTTGGATCAGATTCGAGAGATTTCACATTCAATTGAGATTCACCTCGGTCAACTACAGTACCACCTCGACCGAGGTGATCTTGAGGAGTGTCTCGACCGAGACGGACACCTTGTCGCCGGCGAGATCTTATTTTTGGCAGAGATTAGAGCTATCAAAAGTTGACCCGACCCGTGAAACCGACCCGACAAACCCGAGTCCGAACCCGACCTGGCCCCGAAAATTTTTTGAATAAGAAAATACCCGGAACCGACCCGCTTGATATTGATTTAACCCGAAATAATAAATAACCCGAACGGTCGAACCCGAAAATGACCCGGACCGGATAAAACCCGAGTAGAATAACCCGATAACAACCCGACAACCCGACCCGAAATGACCCGATAGCCCGAAGTAACCCCACCCGAAATGACCCGATTGTCCAAAGTAACCCGACCGAAATGACTCGATAGCCTGAAGTGACTCAACCCGAAATGACCTGTTAGCCCAAAGTAACCCGACTTGAAATGACTCGCTAGCCCAAAATAACCTGACCCTAGGTAACCTTGATATTGTGAAGTAAAATGATGTGAAAGTATGAACTATGAACTATGAAGTAGTCCAAGCCAATATGACATGTTAATTCGGAGTAAATTGATAAAAATAAAATTAAATTACACAATTAAAACCTAAAATTTTAAAACAATAATACTCATACATGTATCATAAGTTCATTACTCTTAGATGTATCATAAGTTCATGATATGTATAGAATATGTTAAGTTTTCATCTTTTATTTTTCTCTTACAATATATAAAATTATTCAATTTGAATTAATAGAATTTGAGTTTTGAGTTAAATTGATAATTTGACATGATTTATCAAGAAAGAAATTAGATAGTATTTATCCCGGTCCCGCTCCAGTGAAGCTCAAAAACAACTTCAAGGTGAAGTTGTATGGATCTAAACCGTTGATTAAGTTTAAAGGTTGAGAGCATCTTGATAATTATGGCTAGTAATAATTGAGATCATCTTGATAATTGTGGCTAGTGAATAAGATATATAATTTATGAAAATATAAGAAATTTAATAGTACTAAAAGGAAAGCTAATATTGATAAAATAAAAATCTAATATTTCCAGATAAGTATTGTCTCCTCCTTTGCTAGTCACTAATATTTATGGATGTTTTGTACCGATATTTTAATTTAATCTAATTGTGCAGTAATTAAACTTTTTGTATTATTATTTTAATGGCATTTAAAATATCATTTTGCTTCATCTAGATAATTGTCGATCAAAGGTTAATATTAACAAAGAATATATTTAATACATTATTTTTATCTTAATAAATCAAAGTAATTTATGTTTATTTAATCAAAATAATCTAAAAAAATAAAACAGAGAACAATTGTAACCAATATTGAATGGATTTAAAAATACTAAATAAATGTATTTATTATTGTATTTCCTATTTAATAGCATTATTTTTTTTATATTCATAAAATTTAAATGTCAACATCTTTAAGCAAATTGCAAATTAAGGTTATAAAAGAAATATAATTGTAAATATTGAGATCTCCCGGTAAATTAAGGTTAGAGAATAAGAAAGATAATTTTAGTACTTTTTAATCCATTCAATATTAGTTACATTTGTTCTCACACCCTAATATTATATTTTATTTTTATTAGATTACTTTGATTAATTGAATAAGAAAGATAATTTTAGTACTTTTTAATCCATTCAATATTAGTTACATTTGTTCTCACACCCTAATATTATATTTTGTTTTTATTAGATTACTTTGATTAATTGAATAAACATAGATTACTTTAATTTCTTGAGATAAAAATAATGTAATGAAATATTTTTTGTTAATATTAACCCTTGGTCGACAATTAGCTAAATGAAGTAGAAGATAATTTTGAATGCCATAATAATAATAATAATAATAATAATAATAAAGACAATTTAATGAATATTAAATTAGATTAATTAAAAAAAATATCAATATAAAAGTATCTATAAATGTTAGTGATTAACAAAGGAAGAAGATAAACGGCTTATATCAAAGTACTAATAAATGTAATTTGTTTTTAAATATTCTCTTTCCTTTTTAGTACCATTAAATTTCATATATTTTCATAAATTATCTTTCTTCACTAGCCATAATTATCGAGATAATTGTAATGATCACTTGTGTTAAATATCTCCCGATTTTAAATTCGGATATCCATTTCGATCCGTATTTGGTTGGATATCCGGCATATTTCTATGATCGGATCGGATAATTATCCGGATGTCCGATTGATTTGGAATCCAAAATATAGTATGCAAAATGATTTGGTTGGATCCGATCGAATTATTATCCACGGATATCCGGATGATCCGAATGACTTTTGTTTGACCCGATTGATCCGGATATCCTCTTGATCTGAATATGCAAAAATGATTTAGCCGGATCCGATATCCGATTGATCTAAATATCCGTTTGATCCGGATATATATTTGCTACTTTGTTTATCACAAAATGTAATGAAAAAAACAATTAAAAGGCACAAAACAAATCAAAGTAAAAATGATAATTATATAGATGATAAAAAAAAAGAATATTAAAGTACGTTATAATAAGAAAATAAAAGTAAGGTTTTAAAACAATAGATATCTATATCTTTACATTTTATAACTATATCTAAAAACGAGAGTACGAGACTAACTTATAATTAAAGATTATTATAGACATTCGTTCATTTAAATGAGACCAACTTCTATTAAAAGATTATTATTAAGACCAAGTTATAATCATATTTATAAGAATTAATATTTTAAAATCAGACACACTTATACTAAAAGATTATTATGAACTTATAAAGTAACCAAGTGTGCATAAGTTATTAAGTTGTAAAAACATTATTAATTCATTATTTAGGCTAACTCAAATATTTTCCCATTAAATACATATATTTTTTGAATATAAATATTAGTACATACAATGTTGATTTATCCTTCATAAAACAAAACGGGTACTCGGATGCCTAAGACGATCTGGTGAGGCGATGAATCCGATGATCCACGGATATTTGGATATTCGATTATCCATGGATATCCGGTGAGCCACTGATCTGTGAGTATCCGGATAGGAGGATATCCATGATTATTCGGATATCCGTGGACATTTGGATGCCTAAAACCTTGATCCGTATCCGATCCGGTGATCCAGGAAGATCTCCCGTATCGGATTCTAACCGGATCAAAACGGATACTAAAATATCGGGGTTTTTCGGATCGAGTCAACGAATTTTTCAGACCGGATTGGCGAATAAAATTGGTTTTTCCGCCCATACTAATCATATTGGCGAATAATTATCCGATCCAACTAAAATCATTTGCGGATTCCATATTTTATTAGAACAAAATATTCACATAACTAGGTAATTTGGTTTTAACTCGAAAAATTGCACCATCCAAAACCGACCTGAATAAAGATGTTAGGAAATCATATCATCTTTGAGCCAACCGAACTTGACCCGCCTTAATTGGTACCTCTCGAAACATTAAAAAAAAAATAATCCGGCCCGAAGTGACCCGAGAACCAACTAAACCGATTTGTTATGGCCCAAGAACCAAGTCTACCTGATAACCCATTCCAACCCGAATAACTAGTACCCGACCCAAATTGACCCGATCCGTGTAATACCCAGAATTTTTATTCAGTTTAATTCCGAAGCAAATCGGACTTCGAGCCGTTGACGGTTTTCCATTCTATCTAGTATTTCTTTCTTAACGAATTTTATCATTTTATGTAGAATTTAATTCACATAAATTGATAAAATTATATCAAGCTCTAATTCTTATAATTATTTATCATTTTATGTAGAATTTAATTCACATAAAATGATAGATTTATATCAAACCCTAGTTATTATAATTCATTCTTATCGATGACTTTAGACGAGATCATGACAAGCTGTGACGAGATCATGACTAAGTTGAGAACTCGGGGAGCTACTGGTTAGGACCTCACAATGGGTCCCGACCTTAGTTTGACAACAATTTTACTTGGATCTTACAACAAGGCACAAATGTGTTTAAAACAATTTCAAAACATATTATTTTTAATGTATGAATGTACACATGTGACAGCCTTACAAAACATATATATAGATACATAACATGCATGTCGTATGAGAGCCCCTTGTCCCCATCTAATGAATACGTGGACCCGGCTGACCATCCGTTCCGGATCTCTCTGTAACTGTCTATCTCTACAAATCTACAACACGGATAAAACCGTTAGCTAACATTCCATGCATAAGTATAAAGGTAAAAGCACAAACACACAACATACATAATCAACATGCAAAACTCAATCCTTTTTATTATCTTTTCATTAGGTGATATGTCATTACTAATGATACTTATTTTGTGACACGAGGGATTCCCAAACCTCGCCCCTGTCCCCGTTTACCAACGCGGAATGGTACTAATGCATCTGACCGTCTACCAGACTGAGCTGGTCGCAGGGAACCTCCTAGACTCTCGCAAGAGCTAGGCAGATGATGTCACGACCCGTTATCATACACTTGGGTCAATTACGTAAATAATAAAGTCGGCCTAATCCGGTTTCGTTGTTTATCATAACTAACAAACACCACTCATACACATTACACTCATACAAGAAGCCAGCTAAGTAAGTCCGTGGACTTACTTGAATCAGATCTCGACTTTCTAATTCGCAAATCGATCTGTATAGTAGGGATTCAGTGGCCTGTCAAAGGAGGCAAGTGTGTCAGCACACTTTCTAGGTGATAAGAAGTCTAAGACTTCTAAGATAGTAGGTCTTAATCGAACGGAATTGATTACAGTATTAATTTATGGTAAAATGACTCTTTTACCCTTGGTCCCTGTAACACCCCGAATTCTCAGAACTTGGGACATTACTGGTTAGAACCTCACAGTGGGTTCCGACCTCAGTTTGACAACAATTTTACTAGGATCTTGCAACAAGACACAAATAAAGAAAACCGAAATTTATAAAAATAGTATTTTTGAGGTAATGAATGTAACACTGTCTAGCAGCCTAAAGTACTTAAACAAAAGAAACAGACAACTGCCTTAACCAAAAGAAAGAAAAGGCAAACACAACCCCCAACCCCCACTCTAAGGAGTACGGAGACCCGGCTGACCACTACTTCCGGATCACTCAGCTGCTGGTCTAACCTGCGGTAAAACTAAAAACAAAACAAGAGGAACCGTTAGCTAGTTATCTAAATATTAGCAGAATAATAGTAGCACACACACACACATAAAAATATAAACACCCATCATGCTTTCAAACAAGTCCGTTTTATTATCTTGAGTTAAGTTACTCTTTCACGCTAATGATACTTATTTTGTGACACGAGGGATTCCCAAACCTCGCCTCCGCCCCCGTGTAACCATCAGGAATGGATCCGATGCATCTCACCTTGTACCTGCCTGGTCTGGGTATAGAGAACCTCCTAGTCTCCTGTCAGAGCTGGGCAGTGATGTCACGGCCCTTTATACATACACTTGGGCCTTAAACATAATAATAACGGTCGTCCTAGCAAGTTATTATTATTAAAACACGCACATAGCACACACAACCACTATCACTCAACTAATATCTAGAAATTGGCTAAGTAAGTCGCAAGGACTTACCTGAGTCGAAATACACTCTAACACGTCTCAAACAGTCCGTACTCGTGGTAACTCAAACGCCTGTCAAATAAGGCATGTGTATCAAAATCACATCCAGATGTCCAACCTCATGCTAAGGAATTACGGAACAAGTTCTTACGGTAAAAGACCATTTTACCCTCAGCCGAAGGCTTCTCAAATTTATTCTTAAACTTTCTTATTCCTTTTAAAACTTGTTTCCATACTTTGTGTCTATCGGTTAGCTACTTATAGGTCACCAGTTCAAACTTGAATCCACTCAAAAAAGAATAACACTCTTCCTCCTTCCCGGTTACCATCTATTATATATATTATCCGTATTATATACTTTAACCTTTCTCCTCAACTCACTTATTTAATTGTGTAATTATTCGGTACTCATATATATATATATCTACATATTTTATTTCCCATCTTGTACGGATATAGGTACACTTACGTCATGAGTATATATATATATTCTTATGTTTCTTTATATATATAAATCCTGAAATCCCAACTTATTTATATATATATTTATATCTCTTTTACATAAATTCATAACTCCCAACTCGTACTTATATATTAACTCATATATGATTATATATACATCACTCTCGCATACAAACTATTATACGTATACATATATATATATATATATATATATATATATATATATATATATATATATATATATATATATATATATACATAGCTGATATATGTAACTATACTTATCGAATACTCGACATATCCTATCCCTTACCGTCGAACCAAACTTCTTAGCCTAGCCTACCTACAGTTCACAATCGGTTCACACAACTACCCTCACTAATCTATAGTACTGCGCAAACAGTTCCACTTCTACTCTACTGTTAAAATACATTCCCATCTTCAACTCGTACACTAGACAGAAGACTCACCGTTTATACTTCGATCCGGCTCAGCGTCAACCCGACTAGCAACACTGGAGAGGTCGGTCACTGCGATCGAATACGAGGGACCGCGGCTGGTTTGACGCTGCAGTGATCAACAGAGAGGTCGGATGGACTCAATGGTGGCTCCGCCACTGCTGGCCGAAGGGAGGGCGGCGCTGTCACTGCTGGCCGAAGGGAGGACGGCGCTGTCACTGCTGGTCGCAGGGAGGGCGGCGCTGGTTCGTTCTTCTCGGCGCAGGAGGCTGCTCTGGTTCGCTCTTCTCGGCGTAGGAAGGTGGCGAAGAGGGGCGTACTAGATGTAATATCCGGAATTTTTATTCCGTTTATTTCTGTAACAAACCCGATCTCGATTAGTTGATCCATATCCGTCTACTTAGTTAGACACATTATTATAAAATTTATCATTTTATGTAGATTCCCTTCACATAAAATGATAGAATCTTTTAAAAAGTTTATCATTTTATGAAGCTTACCTTCACATAAAATGATAGGATTCTTATAACCAATCCTAAACTATAACAAAATCCGTATCCGTCTATTCCGTACATTCATTTGTCGGGATCTTGTTTCCGGACTGCAACTAGCACGGGCTGCTGTTCCCTTGCGCCTGCCCAGCAGCAGCTTGCCCAGCCTGAAGCCCGCCAGCAGCTTGCGCCAGCCCAGTCCAGCACAACTTCAGCCAGCGCCCAGCCCAACAGCAGCTTGCGAGGGAGCCCAGCGCCAGTCTTAGCCCAGCAGCCGCCTGCCAATGTGCCCAGCTCCAGCCCAGCGTCTGCTTCAGCCCATCTTCAGCCCAGAGTGCGCAGCCTACCCGCAGCCCAACAGCTAGAAGAGAAGATCAGCAACGCCTGGTTTTCCTTCTTAACGTACGTAACTGCTGCTATTTTTGGAGAGGGAATCACAATTTGTTCAGCCTAAAATCACGCTAAACGGATCTTCCTTCTCTCCATAATTTTGTCCAGATTCACGCAGCTGAGATATCATTCTTCCTGCTATCCACGCCTCCACACACTCCCATCGATCCATACAGTTTCAGCCGCAACGCTCACCAGTTCCATCATCGTCAAGCGCCTAGGATTTCTGAGTGATCCGAGTTTCTTTGTCACTCCGGTAAGACCCAGCCTCGACTCCTTCTCTCCATTCTGTCTTGATTAGTCGCTCACGCGTTCCTTCTCTGTGCCGGACGGGTCCTTAACTTCGACTCAATCGGATGCCACAGCAAGGTTTAGGAGAGTCGTCCTGCAACTGCAGCAGGGAACTTTAACCCTCGACCCCCGGAGCTGGTGGTGCCGAACGACGCAACAACGACGCGCCTCCTCCCTGCTGAAGTCCGATAGGTGAGGTTCTTCTGAGGATAAACTTATTCAGTAGTTGTTTTTAAGCTTATGTGTATAAGGGTTGATTGCACCTTAAGAGAACCTAGGACATTGGATTAGTCGGTGTATAAGTTGTAAGCTGTAGGTTTCGAACTAGAGATCCTAGAGTAGAACGAGATAGAACCTTGCTTAAACAGCAAGTGCAGCAGCCTTAGAAAGCCTTCTGTATAGAGGTAACGGAAAGGCTAATGTATGATCTTGTGTATGTGTACCGATTCTTTAGGACTGGATTGATGTGTTGTTGTAGTTCGGCCTTGAACATGGGTTAGGTTGGTAATGGGTAGCTGCAGAGTTATATAAACATAATGGTAGAAACAAACTGCTATAAATACAACTCTTTTCCTTCAGTTTTTAAGTTAGAAACTTCCCATTTTGTCGACCAATGTTTAGGAGTTACAATGAAGATCCACCGTTGAAATTTTAATAGATGATAGATGGATATATGTAGCTTAGTGTATTAAAATTTGAGAAGAAATGAACGGTCGGATTAGAAGTTATAAGCTTCCGAAGTAGAGTAGTTAAGCAGTTTTTTTTTAAAACATTAGTTTTTGGCTAAGTATAGAAATTGTAAGTGGAGTAGTCAACTTTGAGAATTTTTATAAAAATAAGGGATAAACAGTTTTGAGAAATTCTTGCTCCTAAGGGTAGATGGAACATCATAGATGATCTAAAGAATTATTTCGGAATTTTTATAGGCTTTTACGAATTTTATATTTGAAACCGAAGTTAGACCTTTACGACCTTTTGAAAAATAGGGAAATAAGAAAAGTGACAGTTTGTAACCAAACTAAACTTTAGGAGTTGGAATATGACTTTAGAGTCTCAAATAGGAGTTAGACATGAATTTCGGAAAATTTGGAAGTCTCGGGACTAAGGGTAAAATAGTCATTTTTCCATAAATTAGAGCTGTAATTAGTTATGTCCTATTACGATCTTCTATCTTAGAAGTCTTACACTTCTAATTCCGTTGGAGTGTGCTAATGAACTGATCTCCTTTGGCAGGCAACTGAGTTGCTACAGTTTGCAGAGCGAGTTTGGTTTACAGAGAGTCGAGCTTTATAACAGGTAAGTCCTTTGGGCTTACTTAGCTGACTTCTAAATATGAGCATGAACGATGATAGTGGTGTGTGATTGAGATGTTTAGAGTTATAGGTTGTGATAGAAATTTACCGACCTATACTTGGCCTAAGAGTAACGGGCGGTGGCATTCTGCTCAGTTAGCTTGCGGGCGCTGGGGGTTTCTTTAGGGACTAGTCCATACTCGGTTTGTAGTGATGCTACCGGCGGAGGTCAGCTAGACCTACACCCAGTTGGATAAGGAACGGAGGCGAGAACTGTTAAAAGCTCTCGTGCCACAACTGTAAAATTGAATAAGATGAATCACCTAAATAATAGATAATAAACGGTTGAGTGCCAGCATGATGTTTGTTTATAATTTTTCTGCGTGTGTTTGTGCTGTTGTTATTCTACTCATATTTGGATAGTTAGCTAACGGTTGTTATGTTGTGTAGACTTACCACAGGTTAGAGCAGATGCCGAGTGATCCGGATGGTAGTGGTCAGCCGGGGTATCGTACTTTTAGGACGTATTACAATTTCTTTTTTTTTTGTGGGATTTCCAGTTGGACCTTGGTTCTTTTCCTTCCTTCCGTACTTTGTTATCTTATGTTTTCCGGCTGTTAGTTGTTCTAGTCACATTCATACATTGTTAAGATTTATTTTATGATTTCTGGTTTTCCTTATCTGTGCCTTGTTGTAAGATCTTGTTAAGTTATGGTCAAACTAAGTTCGGGACCCACTGTGAGGTCCTAACCAGTAACTCCCCGAGTTGTAAAATTTGGGGTGTTACAACATGGTATCAGAGCTCTAGGTTGGCAACAATGGCACTTGAAATCTTCTAAAAAGGTCATATAAGTAAATAAACAGAACTCGAAAGGGGTCTGAGATTTTCCCAAGAAGATTTTGGTTTGAAAAAGCATACTTAGTCGGGTTGGGATAGAAAGTACGGATGACCACCACTACCTCTGCGGATCTCGGTATTCTTAGTATTATTATTATAGACTTTTACTGCTATGATAGATTAGTTAGATTATAACTGTAGTTGTTATGCAGATGGCACGTACTAGGGCTACACCAGTGACTGGCCGAGGTAGGGGCCGTCCCCCCCTTCCCCCAGTCAGACAGGATCGAGCTGATAGCACCCCTGCTGTTAGAGGGCGTGGTCGTGGGGGTAGACCTCCACTAGGAAGAGGTCGAGGACGAGTTCATCGAGAGAATCCACCTGCAGCAAGCATACCAGAGGCTGCTGTGGAAGAGGTAGCTGAGAGTGTAGGCCCCGAGGTCAGGCATGAGACCGCCGCTAGGTTTGGAGCGCAGGGAGCCCGTTCGACTGAGTCAGGACGTGTTTCTATTGGAGCATCTGAGTATAGGGAGTACCGAGCATACGTCGAGCGTATGGAGGAGGCTGCCAGAGTTGAGAGGCTTAACCAGGTACCACCAGTGGTACCGGCTAGGTCAGCTCAGGTGACACAGGGAGTGTCTCAGGTGCCGGCTGTACCTGAGAGGAGAGCTAATGCTGATAGAGCGCCTGCTGGGTCTAGAGCACCGAGACCGGATGAGTGGTTGAAGGCTTTCAACTCTTAGAAGGTTCCCTCATTCAGTGGAGAAATAGGGCTAGAGGCGGAGCACTGGATAGGGAAGATAGAGACTGCTTTAGAGGCAATACGTTGCCCAGAGGATCGACAGGTGGATTTGGTGCAGACTCTACTTCACAGATGATGCTCATTCATGGTGGCGTACCATTCGTAGCCGAGTCACTAGTTGGGAGCAAATGAGGAACATTGTTAGGGACAGGTACTGTCTTGTCTCGCTGAGGAGGGAGAGATTCCAGGACTTCATTGAGGCGGGATTTGAGGATATCCCGATTGCTGCCGCCATAAAGAAGTTTCAGAAGGAGTTGACCCTACGTGGACCAGCTGCACCTCCGGAAGAGCAGCATGTTTACCTTTTCTCCAGGAGATTGAGAGAGAGTACTCGATCATATCTGGCAGGGTTCCGCTGTGAGACCTTGTCTGACTATCAGGATAGGGCCTCTGCTTATGAGAGAGATAGGCCAGCTTCGAGGAAAGCAGTTCAGTCTAGTGGGCCGGATAAGCGGCAGAGGACAGGACATGCTGGTAGCAGTGCAGCAGTAGCAGGTTATGGTCGAGGACAGACTCAGGGGAGGTCCAGTTACCACCCTACAGTTTAGACTTCCAGTAGGGATCGACAGTGCTTTAACTGAGGTGGCCGTGATCACATTAAGACAAATTGCCAGAGACCACCTACCACTTGCTTCACTTGTGGGAAGCCGGGACACAGAGCTACCTTCTGCCGTCAGGGTAGGGCCCCTTCCCAGCAGGGATCTTCTCCTGTAGGTGCTGAGAAGAGTGTGCAGAGACCTCCTCAGTACCGAGCACCGAGTCAGCAGCAGCAACAGCACCGGGCTCCAGGACACCCTGCTTCATACAGTACGGCACAGGGATCAGGTCGTGGCAGGGGACGTGGTAGTACCACTGACACCAAAGGAGGACCATCGAGAGTGTTCGAGTTGAGGAGCACTGAGCAGCCTACAGCACCTGCGACCACAGGTACTATTTGGATCGATGACTTACCTGTGCGAGTTTTATTTGATACGGGTGCTACGCACTCCTTTATATCAGATGCATGTGTAGATAGGTTGTCCTTAGCTACAGTAGAGGGTATAGATTGGATGACTAGACATGGAGCCGTCTTAGATATTGGTAGGAGAACTGTGACTGTCGCCACTGAGGAGGGTCACAAAGTGATATTCCGAGGTTGGGACCTCGGAAAGTCCGGTACAATTATCAGCGCAGTGAGAGAAGCCAGATTGATAGCACAGGGTTGCGAGGCCTTCTGGTGTTATGCCATGAAGGAGCGCAAGAACCTGACAGTAGAGGAGATACCAGTTGCATGCGAGTTTGCAGAGGTATTCAGTGACGACTTACCAGGGCTACCTCTACAGAGGAGTGTTGATTTTAGCATCGAGTTAGAGCCGGGCACGAGACCGATCTCGAAGGCCCCGTACCGCATGGCCCCGATAGAGCTGCTTGAGCTGAAGAAGCAGTTAGAGGAGTCAGCAGAGAAGGGCTTCATACGCCCTAGTGTTTCTCCCTGGGGCGCACCAGTATTATTTGTGAGAAAGAAGGATGGATCGATGAGGCTGTGTATTGAATACCGGGAGTTGAACAAGGTCACCATCAAGAATAAGTATCCACTGCCTCGCATAGATGATCTGCTGGACTAGCTGCATGGAGCGTCAGTGTTCTCAAGGATAGATTTGAGATCGGGTTATCACCAGCTGAGAGTGAGGGACCAGGACATACCTAAGAAAGCATTCCGGACTAGGTATGGCCACTATGAGTTTGTAGTGATGCCATTCGGGCTCACTAATGCGCCAGCAGTATTTATGGAGTTGATGAATGGGATTTTCATCGACTTCTTAGACTAGTTTGTAGTGGTCTTCATTGACGACATTCTAGTTTACTCTAGAAGTCGAGAGGAGCATGCCGGACACTTGAGGACAGTGTTACAGATTCTACAGGATAGCCAGCTATATGCTAAACTATCCAAGTGTGAGTTTTGGATGTCAGAGGTGGCTTTCCTAGGCCATGTAGTGACTGCTGAGGGGATTAAGGTCGACCCGGCGAAGATTGAGTCAGTGTCACCTCTGAAGAATGTTAAGGAGGTTCGCAGCTTCCTTGGATTGGCAGGTTATTACCGTCGGTTTGTGGAAGGGTTTTCCCTGATTGCCCGACCACTTACTTGTCTCCTGAGGAAGACTACTCGGTTCGTCTGGTTTGAGCCGTGTCAGCAGAGTTTTGAGGAGCTGAAGAGGAGATTGACGTCTGCTCCGATCTTAGCGCAGCCTGAGGGTACAGAGGACTTTGTAGTGTATAGTGATGCATCCAAGCTGGGCTTGGGGTGTGTCTTGATGTAGAGGGGTAAGGTCATAGCGTATGCGTCTCGACAGCTGAAGACGTATGAGGAGAACTACCCCACCCATGACCTGGAGTTAGTTGCGGTAGTACATGCTCTTAAGATCTGGCGTCATTATCTCTATGGAGCGACCTGTCAGATCTTCACAGACCATAAGAGTCCGAAGTACATATTCACTCAACGGGAGTTGAATAACAGCCAGAGGCGGTGGCTAGAGTTGATCAAGGATTTCGACCTTGAGATTCTCAACCACCCTGGGAAGGAGAATGTAGTTGCTGACGCTTTGAGTCGGAAGACGCCTCGGGAGAAGGCGATAGCCCGGTTGACAGTACAACCACAGTTGCAGAGAGACTTAGCGTGGTTGGAGGTAGAGATCCAGTTCCCTGATACAGCTCATCAGTTAGCCACCTTAGAGTTACTTCCTGACCTGTTGGGTGAGATCCGACAGAAGCAGGGACCTGTCCAACTTTGACCCGGATCCGAGACCGGATGTCACGAGATGAGGCACCTCAGTTCACTATCGGTGCCGATGGAGTGATGAGACGGCAGGACCGTATCTGTGTGCCATCAGACAGTGAGCTGAGACAGAGGATACTAGGTGAGGCTCATGCTACCCCTTACTCCGTACATCCAGGAACGAGTAAGATGTATAAGGACGTGAGACGTTCCTTCTGGTGGGGTGGTTTGAAGCCTGATGTGGCTCGGTATGTAGCCCAGTGTGCGATCTGTCAGCAGGTCAAGATTGAGCATCGTAGGTCCGGAGGAGAGCTCCACCCACTTCCAGTACCACATTGGAAGTGGGAGGATATATCTATGGATTTCGTCACAGGGTTGAGGCTCAGTAGAGGTTTTGATGCCATTTGGGTGGTGGTAGACCGTCTGACGAAGACCGCACGTTTCATTCCGATTAGGAAAACGTGGCCGGTAAGTCGTCTAGCTGAGGAGTTCACCAGACACATTGTGAGACTCCATGGAGTACCGAGGACTATCGTCTCCGACAGGGATGGACGTTTTACCTCGAGGTTTTGGCAGCAGGTACATACTGCTCTGGGGACGAGTCTCCACTTTACCACTGCCTATCACCCATAGACAGACGGTCAGTCTGAGAGGACCATTCAGACCTTAGAGGACATGTTGCGGGCATGTGTGCTAGATTGGGGACAGGTATAGCCATATCATCTCCCACTGGTAGAGTTTTCATATAATAACAGCTGACACGCATCTATTGGGATGGCACCTTATGAGGCTTTGTGATAACACGATTTATAGCATAGTTTTAGGTGCACATTTAGGTAGAATTCTCGCTCAATCATGCATTATCTAGCACTAGTCCAATACGTTTTGCACTCAAAACATGTATTTTGTCGAGATAGACGTCTACACGGACTTGCGTGCGTTTTGTAGGTATTTCGGGAGGTTTCGAGCCAAAACGACGCGTTTGAGGGTCGCTCATTTAGAGGACACGTTTCCAAACTCATTAGAACGCAAGGCAAGGGCTGAGAAGGACTCAAGGAACCTTGCCAACACAGGCCATGCACCAACCCACAGCCTAATGATCCAAGGCGAAGTTTCTGCACAGAATCACGGTTCTCTGAAGAACCACGGCCGTGGAAATGACCGTGGATTTTGCCAGATTCTCGTGACAGCTGTGCCACGACTCTCATGGCCAGCTCATGAAGAAATTAGTTATAAAAGTGGTCCTTGATAGTTGTTAGAGGCAGCTGGGATTTGGGTAGTTTGAGAGCAGCTCACATATTCTCCATTTTTCTTTGACAAAATATATTCCAAGAAGAAGAAGGACTTTTTCTAGGAAGGAAAGTGCAAGAAGAAGAAGAAAGGAGCCATTGCCATTGAAGAGGAGAGGAGAAGACACACTTAGCTCTTGTATTTTCGGATTTATTTCTAGAAGTTTTTGAACTCTTGAACCTTCCTTTGGAAGGGTTGTAAGTCGTTCTAATTTCATCTTCAGATTTAGATTGTGTTTGAAGTTCATTTGTTCATCTTCTTTCTCTCATTTTCTTGCAATGGAGGTTATGAATCTATGCTTGTTTGTTTTGATTTCCAATATGAATGTTGTAGGCTAGATTGATGTGATTCTAGGGTAAGGAAAGGATGGTTATGGCTAGATCTATGATAGGACGAACTTAGATTTACCTTTGGATGATTTTTGTTTATGAACGTAGCTACTGTTAGGAATCACGGGCAGTTCTTGAAGAACCACGGTCGTGGTTTCTGTAGAACAAACCGTGGTTCTTCCTGGTTCGAAGGATCTTACCTTAGGTTCATAAAATTGTTGAAACCCTAAGTTTTTGCTGAGTTTAACCTACCCTAGGGTGTCCTAGTGTAGCGACTAAGTGTTAGGAGAGACTTACCCGGTAATCCTTGCCCTTAGAATCTAAAATAGCAAAACCTTAGGTAATGGTGAGCCTAATAAGCCGCCATTGGATTAAATGTGCTAGGATAGTTGATTAGGACTTCCCTTTCCGAGACTTACCCGGTGAGGATAGGTTAGATCCCTAATTAAACAATTCGGTTTGTGTTAAATTCCTACCCTTAGGTTCTTAGAGACTTAACCGGTAATGAGACCTTAGGTGTGGATTAGTTGGATCATGCGACTTACCTGGTAATTGATCCCATTTTAGGAACACTTAATCCCAACATATCATAATCAATCCAAAGAATGAATAGATAACTTGAGTTTTATGCCATAACCGGAATTTCCAACCCCTAGAATCCGTCTTCCCTTTCTCTTGATCAACATCTTGTTCGATTTGTTTATTTGTGCCAATTTTCCGATTTAGTTTGATTGATTGTTTGCATGCATTTGATCTTTGAAGTGATCACCTAAAAACAACCAAAACAATTGAGATTTTCTTCCTTTATTTGCATCCTTTTCTTTAGACTTAGATCTTGCAAAATTCAATCACAACTTAATTCGATTTCACCTTAGTCTTTGTGTTCGACCTTGAAATACTTATCTTGCTACATACGTCCCGTACACTGCGGGTGCGCTAGAAGTAGGATAATTATAACGAGTATAAATTTAAGGCTTATTGCGTACACACTTTTTAGCGTGACACTTTGTACGGGCGGAGATGTCGTACATTGTTATGTTGGGATGAGCCTAGCAAGGCTGATGGGGTAGTACCAGACCAGATACAGGATGACATCGCCTGGATTGCCTTAGTCCGGGAGAGGATGTTAGCAGCTCAGAGTCGTCAGAAGTCCTACGCCGACAAAAGGCGTCGACCTTTGGAGTTTAGAGTAGGTGCACAGGTGTGGTTGAGAGTGTCACCTACCAGAGGAGTTAGACGTTTCGGCATTAAGGGGAAGCTGAGTCCCCGATATGTCGGTCCATTTGAGATCTTAGAGAGAGTCGGAGAGGTTGCCTACCGACTAGCACTACCACCGAGATTGGAAGGAGTCCACCCAGTTTTTCATGTATCTCAGCTGAGAGAGTACATACCGGATCCTAGACACGTCATCAGTCATGAGGATCTGATAGTCGAGCCAGATCACACTTTTGTGGAGTATCCAGTAGCCGTCTTAGAGCGTTGTATTAGGCGCCTGCGTTCTAAGGAGATACCGATGCTGAGGATCCAGTGGTCTAGACGAGGAGTTGATGAGGCTACCTGGGAGACAGAGGAGAGTATTAGACGTAACTACCCTGAGTTCTTTGCGGAGTTAGCCGCTACCTCAGTACCGACGGGTTAGTACTGAGACGATATTTTATATGATTTCTGTGAATATATGTTTAAATGAGTGTTTATGTTTATGTGCTTGATGGCGTGAGTAGTTTGCATGCTAGAATATAACTCTTGAGGGGAAATGTTTGGGGTAGATACCTTATTCTAAGTTTCGGGACGAAACTTATTTTAAGGGGGTACTGATGTAATATCCGGAATTTTTATTCCGTTTATTTCTGTAACAAACCCGATCTCGATCAGTTGATCCATATCCGTCTACTTAGTTAGACACATTATTATAAAATTTATCATTTTATGTAGATTCCCTTCACATAAAATGATAGAATCTTTTAAAAAGTTTATCATTTTATGTAGCTTACCTTCACATAAAATGATAGGATTCTTATAACCAATCCTAAACTATAACAAAATCCGTATCCGTCTATTCCGTACATTCATTTGTCGGGATCTTGTTTCCGGACTGCAACTAGCACGGGCTGCTATTCCCTTGCGCCTGCCCAGCAGTAGCTTGCCCAGCCAGAAGCCCGCCAGTAGCTTGCGCCAGCCCAGTCCAGCACAACTTCAGCCAGCGCCCAGCCCAGCAACAGCTTGCCAAGGAGCCCAGCGCTAGTCTTAGCCCAGCAGCCGCCTGCCAATGTGCCCAGCTCCAGCCCAGCGTCTGCTTCAGCCCATCTTCAGCCCAGAGTGCGCAGCCCAGCAGCTAGAAGAGAAGATCAGCAACGCCTGGTTTTCTTTCTTAACGTACGTAACTGCTGCTATTGTTGGAGAGGGAATCACAATCTGTTCAGCCTAAAATCACGCTAAACGGATCTTCCTTCTCTCCATAATTCTGTCCAGATTCACGCAGCTGAGATATCATTCTTCCTGCTATCCACGCCTCCATACACTCCCATCGATCCATACAGTTTCAGCCGCAACGCTCACCAGTTCCATCATCGTCAAGCGCCTAGGATTTCTGAGTGATCCGAGTTTCTTTGTCCCTCCGGTAAGACCCAGCCTCGACTCCTTCTCTCCATTCTGTCTTGATTAGTCGCTCACGTGTTCCTTCTCTGTGCCGGACGGGTCCTTAACTTCGACTCAATCGGATGCCACAGCAAGGTTTAGGAGAGTCGTCCTGCAACTGCAGCAGGGAACTTTAACCCTCGACCCCCGGAGCTGGTGGTGCCGAACGACGCAGCAACGACGCGCCTCCTCCCTGCTGAAGTCCGATAGGTGAGGTTCTTCTGAGGATAAACTTATTCAGTAGTTGTTTTTAAGCTTATGTGTATAAGGGTTGATTGCACCTTAAGAGAACCTAGGACATTGGATTAGTCGGTGTATAAGTTGTAAGCTGTAGGTTTCGAACTAGAGATCCTAGAGTAGAACGAGATAGAACCTTGCTTAAACAGCAAGTGCAGCAGCCTTAGAAAGCCTTCTGTATAGAGGTAACGGAAAGGCTAATGTATGATCTTGTGTATGTGTACCGATTCTTTAGGACTGGATTGATGTGTTGTTGTAGTTCGGCCTTGAACATGGGTTAGGTTGGTAATGGGTAGCTGCAGAGTTATATAAACATAATGGTAGAAACAAACTGCTGTAAATACAACTCTTTTCCTTCAGTTTTTAAGTTAGAAACTTCCCATTTTGTCGACCAATGTTTAGGAGTTACAATGAAGATCCACCGTTGAAATTTTAATAGATGATAGATGGATATATGTAGCTTAGTGTATTAAAATTTGAGAAGAAATGAACGGTCGGATTAGAAGTTATAAGCTTCCGAAGTAGAGTAGTTAAGCAGTTTTTTTTTAAAACATTAGTTTTTGGCTAAGTATAGAAATTGTAAGTGGAGTAGTCAACTTTGAGAATTTTTATAAAAATAAGGGATGAACAGTTTTGAGAAATTCTTGCTCCTAAGGGTAGATGGAACATCATAGATGATCTAAAGAATTATTTCGGAATTTTTATAGGCTTTTACGAATTTTATATTTGAAACCGAAGTTAGACCTTTACGACCTTTTGGAAAATAGGGAAATAAGAAAAGTGACAGTTTGTAACCAAACTAAACTTTAGGAGTTGGAATATGACTTTAGAGTCTCAAATAGGAGTTAGACATGAATTTCGGAAAATTTGGAAGTCTCGGGACTAAGGGTAAAATAGTCATTTTTCCATAAATTAGAGCTGTAATTAGTTATGTCCTATTACGATCTTCTATCTTAGAAGTCTTACACTTCTAATTCCGTTGGAGTGTGCTAATGCACTGATCTCCTTTGGCAGGCAACTGAGTTGCTACAGTTTGCAGAGCGAGTTTGGTTTACAGAGAGTCGAGCTTTATAACAGGTAAGTCCTTTGGGCTTACTTAGCTGACTTCTAAATATGAGCATGAACGATGATAGTGGTGTGTGATTGAGATGTTTAGAGTTATATGTTGTGATAGAAATTTACCGACCTATACTTGGCCTAAGAGTAACGGGCGGTGGCATTCTACTCAGTTAGCTTGCGGGCGTTGGGGGTTTCTTTAGGGACTAGTCCATACTCGGTTTGTAGTGATGCTACCGGCGGAGGTCAGCTAGACCTACACCCAGTTGGATAAGGAACGGAGGCGAGAACTGTTAAAAGCTCTCGTGCCACAACTGTAAAATTGAATAAGATGAATCACCTAAATAATAGATAATAAACGGTTGAGTGCCAGCATGGTGTTTGTTTATAATTTTTCTGCGTGTGTTTGTGCTGTTGTTATTCTACTTATATTTGGATAGTTAGCTAACGGTTGTTATGTTGTGTAGACTTACCACAGGTTAGAGCAGATGCCGAGTGATCCGGATGGTAGTGGTCAGCTGGGGTATCGTACTTTTAGGACGTATTACAGTTTCTTTTTTTTTTGTGGGATTTCCAGTTGGACCTTGGTTCTTTTCCTTCCTTCCGTACTTTGTTATCTTATGTTTTCCGGCTGTTAGTTGTTCTGGTCACATTCATACATTGTTAAGATTTATTTTATGATTTCTGGTTTTCCTTATTTGTGCCTTGTTGTAAGATCTTGTTAAGTTGTTGTCAAACTAAGGTCGGGACCCACTGTGCGGTCTTAACCAGGAACTCCCCGAGTTGTAAAATTTGGGGTGTTACACTAGCCTCTGGTGAGCGCACGCTGCAGAACTCCGACGGGCTTGGCGGCGCAAGGTCTGTAGTCGAGGGCGGTGAAGAGAGGGCAGTTTAGTCGCGAACAGAAACGGAAGAGGGAGGAGATAGACGGAGGGGTGGCTTACCTAGCGGCTGCTGTCGCCGGCGAACGAGGTGCGGTGGCATGACTGGCGGTTGCAGCGGCGGCGGCCCTTCCTCCCATCAGGCGTCGGCAAATGTCCGTTGGTGGCTGCTGCTGCTATTGTTCTTTCAGAAGCAAGGAGGAGCGTACGGTTGTGGGGGATTAAGCGGCAGTCTTGTAGAATTAGGGTTAGATTAATTAATTAGGTTAATTAATTAGATTAGTCTTTAAGGATGGGCTGGCTGGGCTGGGCCGGTAATTGGGCCTAGTAGCGGGTTATATCCAGCCTCTCTCTCTTTAAAACAGGATCCGGAACTCGATAATTAAGTGCGGGAATTTATATAATACGGAATTAAATTCCGTATTTTACAAATTATTAATATTCTTTTTAAAGTGTGTAATTTATTTCCGGTTATAAGGTTTCGTCATTTTATGTGACTTAAGGTCACATAAAATGATAGAACTTAGAACTCGTTTGTTTTATTATTTTCAGATTGACGTAGTAGAATTTGGTTACATTCAAGTTTAACGGACATGAAAATTCTCGGTTATTACATCAGTGCCCCCTTAAAAGAAGTTTCGTCCCGAAACTTAGAATAATTCTCTTAATCGCGCATTTCCTTTGGTATATTTAAATTTTCTCGACATTTTCGTTGGCTACAAGCAACTACTCAAACATCAAAAGTAGACATGAGTCACATAAAACGTAAAACACTCAAATCAATACAAAACCCTGAAAGGTCAAACAACACAACATCCGAGTACTAACTCGTCAAACAGGAGTAACCTCTAACCCCGCAAAGAACTCGGGATAACTACGTCTAATACTCTCCTCTATCTCCCAGGTAGCCTCATCAACTCCTCGTCTAGACCACTAGAACTCTACAAAAGTATCAACCGGCTAAAATTTCTGATCTTCATAGTTGATGACGTATCTCGGATTCGGTAGGTACTTTCTCACGGTTTGGTTTTCTAAACTTACCTCCAGCTCTGTTGATGACTCTACCAAACCATAAAAACTTTTTCCTTTCGAAAGTTCCCGACTATCGATTATGAAATAATGATCTTCAACTTCTGTCGCCTAATGCTCTTTGTAATACAAACCGCTTGACCCGGTTTCCTTAATGTGACCTTATCGGATCGTTCCTTAATTAATTGTTTTCACCTACTTCTTGTCAAGCTTTAAAATTTATATAACTCCAAACAAATCACACATCCAAGTGGACTTTTTCATATAGATCGCTAATTCCTTATTGAAATCAGAGTTAACCTAACATTGATTTTCTTCATCTGTGGTTTATGGGCCTACCACGCTTTTGGTGTAACACCAATTAGTCACAATGGCGTCTTTCTAAGGGTCAAAATGATTTACCCAACTCCCGCCTATACTTTTCTTCTACTACTATCAAGATCCTCCTCAAACAGATCCTTACTCTCTTACTCAACCGTAGACTGTTCTTAACCAACTAGTAAGCAACCTCTAACCGATTCTCTCTATATCTTTAGATCACCCCAGAAAGTTGTCGTTGCCTACTTGGGGATTCCTCCAAGTCATCGGTTAGGGTATCTCTTAAATTCGCAGTCACTAATATCTCTTCTTAACGGTACCTGCTCGTCAATACCAATCAATACTTATACGTCCTCAGTTGATGTCAGTCACTCTATAATTGACTTATCTCAATATTCTGGACCTTCTCTTCTCATACCTATACTGGCCTTAAATTCTTGGTGAGCATCATCTGCTCGATTAATCCTTTCATGCTTCACTAATTCGTTTTCTATTCCACACTTCTGTTTCCTTAGGCTAACTCTACTTCTCGAGCTCAACTGGGTCATTCATCTTGACCTAAATAGTCATTCCAAGTCTTCAACGATAGCTGGTAAGTGTCTTTGTAGTTTTGATGGTTTTAGTTATCATCCCCTTGCAGTTCCCCTTGCACGGACTGTCGGTTTTGATGATTTTGGTCCCGTGATAATTGGGGTTACCTTGGACTTTCGAGTCCACCAAGGCCGTTCTTATATATACATTCCTTCGCTGGTGTTACCGGCAACATTGCCTTCATGATACTCCGTTGTTTCCGCTACAGGGCTTCAACTCGTTGATACCGACATTGCGATTTCTTTCAAATTCCTATATTTTGAGGAGGTTAAAACCTCTCCACACTTGTAAAGTCTACGTTTGCATCTACACTCCATTGTAGGTATCCCTTCCATGCACCTTAGACCCTCACATCCGGGTCGACATTTTATCTCTTTTGGCCTTACAAGCTTGTCTTGTGAACTCTTCTACTAGGTGACTCGTCTTATACATTTTTCTTCTCTGCATCGGTCTCTAACTGTCTGTTGATCATTATTACCCATTCTGTGTTGGAACTTCAGTTGCTTTGTACTCTTGCATAGATTTCCTAAGGACATCCTCATCTCAAAACTTTATTTAAAATTTATCATAACCCGCAATTTTGATACCTGACTTTCCTTCTCACTGTATAAGTTATACACTTTGTTTACACTAAATCCACCATAGTGTCATCAGTCCGTTGGTATGATTGTTATTAAACATCCAATGGTACCATTTGTATACAACACATTAGGTGCGTATGATTTTCCCACCAATCAAATTTCTCGCATCGCATTTATTATGTGATAGCATGAATTATAGTCTATATTTTGGGGTTTGTTTAGACGTTTTATCTTTCATAATCTGCATGTTTGTATGTATATTATGTGATTATATTACCATTTTATCTACCTTTGCGAGAATCGAGGTCTATACCTAGTTTTGTTGTAATCGTAGGTAAAATGGCACGTTTTGCATAAAAAAGGAGCAAAAGGAGCTATGGAGTCATTGGAGCTACATTGAGGAACATAAGGAACCATCCAGGAAGCATAGCCATGGATTAAGGATTCATTTTGGACCAGTTTTGAGAGATTTCACATTCAGTTATGACTCACCTCGGTTGACCACAGATTCACCTCGACCGAGGTGATCCAGAGAAGTCGACTCAACCGAGGCGAATACCTAGGACGCGGCGAGAATATTTTATTCTTGGCTGAGATCTTTTATATTTGGAAAGTGATCTTATATTTTTGGGCTTGGCTCCTGGAAGGAAGAAGATAATATAGATCATATATTTTACCTATTTTTATGGGAAGAGATCTCTTCTAAGATATCTTATCTTTGGAGGGTTATTTTCCTATAAAAAGGGTTGGATTTCCACAAATCCAACATCCGCTATCATCCCGCTTACACCGAAAAACACGCAGCAGCCATACTCCAGTTGAGAGATTTGAAGAACCTTTTTGAAGGTTGAAGGAAGATTGAAGATTGTAGCTTTTATAGCTTTTGGAAGGTTTTCTTGTAAGATTACCTTAGATTCTCTTCCTTGTTGTCTTGCTTGTTGGATTTATATCCAAGGAACGCTTTGTTGTGATATTTGATTCAGTTATTGAAGTCTTTTCACTAAATTCTTCTTGTTCAAATATTCACTTTCTTCCCATATATTTGATTAATACTTTCATGATGATGAGTTGCTAATTTCTTTGTGTGATTCTAGGGTGATTGGCTGAAGGTTGTGGGAAAAACAATGATAGAATGATCTTAATCACATAGGACCCTGAAAGTTCAAGTCTTTAACCTTAATCCCAAGCATCTCGCTCAGTCAATGAACATCTCGGCCGGGGTGGAATTTGGCTGACCGAGGTGACTTATCTGATCCGAAACTGAGAGTTAAGTGTTAGAGTTTGCAAAATCCTATTCTTATTACACCTTTCCTGGTTCAATGCAAACTTAGGATGAGACTTACCCGGTAATTCCTTAGTTTGTGTACCTAAGATCATAAGTGTAGGTAATAAAGGTTTATCCTTTATTGGGGCTTGAGTGTGCTTTCATCCCATCTTTGTGAGTTAGCCTGAGACTTACCCGGTAAAGGTTGATTCTATTCCCTTAGATGGTGTGTTAGTTTGAGGTTATAGTTCTTTATCTTGATTCCTTGAGACTTACCCGGTAATAGGAGTTACGGTTTAGGATTAGTGAGTAGTGAGACTTACCCGGTAATCTATTCCACTTTAGTAACACCTTCCCCATGCAAAAACCTCAGCTTTGTCCGCTTATCTTTAGATCTTGAGTTGGAACCACAACTAGATGCCTTAATCCCTAGAATTGCATGTTTCCTTTATTGACTTCTTATTCATCTTTGATTGTGTTAATTGCTCTTGTGGTTAGTATTTACATAAGCATACCGTAATTGGACTTTGTTTCACTAAGTCCCTGTGATCGACCCCTGGAATTCCTTGCTTTTACTACAATTGACCCGTACACTGCGGGTTCGCATCCTTGTTTTAAGCTTAAGTCTAGGGTTATAAATTTAAAGCTTGCACACACCATTTGGAGCGAACAAGTTTTTGGCGCCGTTGCCGGGGACTTGGTCTAGACCGAGCTGGTTACGGTTTGCTCTTGGGGCACTTGCCCCCGTGTCTATTAACCACTCTACTTGAGTGACTTTTGAAGGTTCTTTCTTAGGTATATGCGAAGAACCCGCACTGGGAAGGAAATCGTTCCTTACGATCCCGAACTAGAAAAGACATACAAGCGACGCTTAAGAGAAGCAAAGATGGCCCAACAAGACAACCGCGATCTTGAGGCCGAGTTGAAAGAGGCGTTAGAGCTGCTACGCCTCAGCAGGGAAGAACTAAGGCGAGAGAAGGAAGAAACTCGCACCAAAACTGAAGCAATCGAAGCAGAGATGGCCGTCATACAAGACCAGATTCTACTTCGACCGAGGGAAGACCCAGTTCCCGATGCTGGACCGAGGCAGGTCCCAGTTGCTGACCCTCGACCGAGGCAGGTCCCAGTACTTGACGCCCCGGCCGAGGTACTTCCACCTCGGATGCCAGTCCGAGATGTTCTTCTTGCAGGAATCCCACAAACCGTAGGTCAAAGGATGGACCCTAATCAACAACTGAGGCGTCCAGGAGTTAACCTAGGAGATCCAGCGGACCATGACTACGAACTTCGACCGCAAGTTCTATCCATGATTTGCCAATGCCAATTCGGAGGGATGGAGAAGGAATCACCACATCAACATCTTCAAAACTATGAGATCTTGATGGAAACCTTGAGACCTTCAAGGATTGAAAATAACAACTACAAGCTAAGACCTTTTTACTTTTCTTTAAAAGATAAAGCTGTTACTTGGTATCAATCTCTTTCTCCAGGAAAAATCAGCACATGGGAGGAGATGACAACGGAATTCTTGACCAAATTCTTCCCCCCCTCAAAGACAGCTGAAATGAGAGGGAAGATCAACGCTTTCATTATGAAGGACAAGGAGAGCTTGTCCAAGTCATGGGAGCGGTTCAAGGACATTCTTTTGGATTGCCCACATCATGGGATTCCAAAGTTAGAGTTATTGGAGATATACTTCAAAGGACTGGACGGCAGCACCCAGTTCAATCTCCAACTACTCTCCGCCGGTACCTTAATGGACATGGCGATTGACGAGGCTTGGGACTTCATCGAGAAGCAAGCCTTGCGTATGGAGAAGTACACCCACCAAGGAGCTGAAGGTGGAGTTAAAAGAGTTAACTTTCAGGAAACTCAGCCCAACAACAATCAACTCACGTCTTTGAAGAATGACGTGAAGCAATTGAAGGAACTCTTGGTTGCACAAACCAAGAGGGAAGAGCAAGGGCAAAGGAACAACAACAACGGATACCGTAACAACAACAACAACGGTTCCCTCAACAACAACTACAACAACAACAATAGAGGATCCAATAGCAACAACTGGAGGGCGAACAACCAAAATTCTGGTAACAATCATTCAAACTCCAACTCTAACGATTCCTCTAACCCTTTCCTCTCTTCCCCCTCTTCTTCTTCTACTCCATTAAAAAGCCAGGGGCAAGGATCAAGTTCGTCTCAACCAGAAAAGAAAGACGCAGTTCTGGAGGCTATCTTGATCAAGCTCAACGCTATGGAGACTTCTATGACTTCATTTTCGAAGGCCCAAAAAGCCTTTGAACAACAACTTGCAAGTAGGGCGAATGAAGCGCCAAGAGATCCAGGGAAGCTTCCAGCAAGGACGGAAAGCAACCCTAAGGGCCAGATCATGGCCATAACTACGAGGAGTGGACTGAAGACTGCAGATCTAGTGCCTCGGTCGGTGCCAGTACCGACGAAAACCACCTCGGTCCAGGTGCAGTCGAAGAACACCTCGACCGAGATGCCAACCGAGGTGGAGCCACAGAAGGCGGAGGGGAAAACTGAAGTTTATGTTCCACCTCCTGCATACAAACCACCACTTCCATTCCCCCAGTCAAGGGTCAGAGCACATCTAGACAAGCACTTTGGTAAGTTCCTTGACTTGATGAATAAGCTGCATATTAACATTCCTTTCCTTGATGCTATTCTAGGAATACCCGCCTATGGGAAGTTCTTGAAGGAGATCCTATCAAGGAAAAGGAAACTGGAAGACTTTGGTGAAGTTAGGATGACATCTAAATCCTCAGAACTCATACAAATCATGAAGGAGAAGATGCCACCTAAATTGAGAGATCCTGGCTCATTTTGCATTCCCATTCAAGTTGGGGATGTCACTTGTGAAGCCCTTTGTGATCTAGGAGCCAGCGTGAGCATCATCCCGCTGGAGCTATGTGTGAAGATCGGACTTGGAGAGCCCAAGCCGGTGTTCGCTCCAAACGGTGTGTGCAAGCTTTAAATTTATAACCCTAGACTTAAGCTTAAAACAAGGATGCGAACCCGCAGTGTACGGGTCAATCGTAGTAAAAGCAAGAAAATTCCAGGGGTCGATCACAGGGACTCGGTGAAACAGAGTCAATACGGTGTGCTTATGTCAATACTAACCACAAGAGCGATTAACGCAATCAAAGATGAATAAGAAGTCAATAAAACAAACATGCAATTCTAGGGATTAAAGCATCTAGTTGTGGTTCTAACTCAAGATCTATAGATAAGCGGACAAAGCTGAGATTTTTTGCGTGGGGAAGGTGTTTCTAAAGTGGAGTAGATCACCGGGTAAGTCTCACTACACACTAATCCTAAACCACAACTCCTATTACCGGGTAAGTCTCAAGGAATCAAGATAAAGAATTATAACCTCAAACTAACATACCATCTAAGGGAATAGAATCAACCTTTACCGGGTAAGTCTCAGGCTAACTCACAAAGATGGGATGGAAGCACACTCAAACCCCAATAAAGGATAAACCTTTATTAACTACACTTATGATCGTTGGTACACAAACTAAGGAATTACCGGGTAAGTCTCATCCTAAGCTTGCTTTGAACCAGGAAAGGTGTAATAAGAATAGGATTTGGCAAACTCTAACACTTAACTCTCAGTTTAGGATCAGATAAGTCACCTCGGTCAGCCAGTTTCCACCCCGGCCGAGGTGTTCATCGACTGAACGAGATGCTTAGGGTTAAGGTTAAAGACTCGAACTTTCAGGATCCTACTGGAATCTAAGATTATTCTATCATCGTTTTTCCCACAACCTTCAGCCAATCACCCTAGAATCACACAAGGAAATTAGCCACTCATCATCATAATGAAAGTATTAATCAAATATATGGGAAGAAGGTGAATATTTGAACAAAGAAGAATTTAAGGAAAAGACTTCAATAACTGAATCAAATATAACAACAAAGCGTTCCTTGGATAACAATCCAAAAAGACAAGACAACAATTGAGGGAATTGAAGACAATCTTACAAAACCCTTCAATAAAGCTATAAAAGCTATGGACTTCAATCTTCCTTCAACCTTCAAAAAGGTTCTTCGAATCTCCCAACTTGGAGTAGGCTGCTGCTGCTGTGTAAGCCCTGATCGACGGTATAGCGTGATCCGAAGATGTAAGCGGATGTTCCGAATGATAGCGGGTGTCGGAATTATGGGAAATCCGACCCTTTTTATAGGAAAATAACCCTCCAAAGATAATAAATCTTAGAAAGATATTTTCCCATAAATATAGGTAAATTATATGATTTTGCATATCTCCTTCCTTCCAGGAGCCAAGCCCAAAAATATAAGATCACCTTCCAAAGATAAAAGATCTCAGCCAAGAATAAAATATTCTCGCCGCGTCCTAGGTGTTCGCCTCGGTCGAGTCGGCGTCTCTGGATCACCTCGGTCGAGATGAATCTCTGGTCAACCGAGGTGAGTCATAACTGAATGTGAAATCTCTCAAAACTGGTCCAAAGTAAATCTTTAATCCATGGCTATGCTCCCTGGATGTAGCTCCAAATGACTAATGACTCCTTTTCCTCCTTTTTGATGCGAAACGTACCAAATTACCTGCAATTACAACGAAACTAGGTGTAGACCTCGATTCTCGCAAAGGTAGATGAAATGGTAGTAAAATCACATAATGTACATACAAACATGCAGATTATGAAAGATAAAACGTCCAAACAAGCCCCAAAATATAGACTATAATTCATGCTATCAAAATACCCCATACTTAGCCCTTGCTTGTCCCCAAGCAAGTTCCGCATATAGAAGACAAGATAGAATGGATTATAAGTCAAGAAAAATCAATGAAAAAGTCTTTCAAAAACATTTTATGGTGTGCAACTATCATAGATCACTCTAAGAGAGTACTTCCTGGAAATTAAAAACTCAATATGCTCAAAACATTTTATAAATATAGGAAAGTTGTTCATCTTTGCATAAAATCATAGAATGCATAATAATTCATAATTATCAAAATTAATCATGTATAATCCAGTTTAAACCACTAAGTCAATCAACAAGCTCAAGGTCTCAAGGGCTTCCCAAAAGAAAAGGTCAAGAAACGTGTAGGGTAGGGATGTATGTAAGGTAATGTGGTGATAGAATCCGGGAAAAGGATGAACTTCACTTCCACTTTGACTTGCAACATCTTCCACCAATAAGCTTTGCTTATTCCACTTTTTTTCTTTTTACTTTACTTTTTGGGATGCATGGACAGAGGTGCACAATAACCGAAGCCTAGGAAATCTGCAATCATCAATTTCTCGAGATGCATCAAACCCTTGATGCACATACCATGACCCGTTAGGAATATCGCTCAATCCGACTTTGGCAAGACACAAACACCCGGCTATGTGAATGGTGCCGAGTTACTCATCTTCATGATTGACTTCCCCAAACCTATTATTACTTTCTAGCACTTTCACTTCCAGCTAACTTCTCAACTTTAACTTCACTTGCTTTCACCACTTCGCTTGCTTCCAAATTCCCGGATAGGTAAAGGGAGGCAAAATGTATATGAGGGGCTAAGCATGATCAAGAAGAAGAAGAGAGAAGAATGAATTGCCTTGGTCTTTCCAGGAAGAAAGTGAGAGAACTTATCTTGTGGTGTCAACCTTCAAATTCAACATAGTTTGGGTAAAAACAAAGTATTAAACATGCCAATAATTTCAAACAAAGCATTTAGCAACTTAAACATATTATAAAACCTTTCAAACACATAAAGAATTTAAAACCAGTCAGTGAACAAGATCTTCACTGAGATCATATCCAGATAAGTAACACAAAATCGTTTTCGAAAACTCTCAGTTAACCCACCTCGGTCGAGGTGTTCTTGGTTCAACCAAGGTGAAGCACCTCGTTTGGCCAGAACTGACTCGGTCGAGGTCGAAAAATTTTTTTTTTAAAAATCATTTTTTTTTTCAGTTTCGACGTTTTTCTCAATCAAACAACCTGTAGGTATGCATGTAATATCAGATAATCATATAAAGGCAATGAAGCATAAATACGAAAATATCCGATAAATAAAATACATCAAAGGTGTCAAATACATCACGTAGTCACGTAGTCAAATAACAAACACCCGATACTTGAGACACACTGTCCCAGTGGGTCAAAATAAGTCTAAGGACAGGATACTCACCGAACATAGCTAAACTGCATGAAGGAGTAAGAAACAGCTCCCAGAAATGACCATCTCGGTTGGCGAAGCACATCTCGGTCGAGGTGTTCTGACAGTACCCGAGATGTATCTCAGTAAAGCTCGTTTCCTCAACTTCTCGAAATTTTGTTCTTCCAGTGTAGCTCCTGAACTGTGATCCTTCCTTTTGGAATACCTGGTTGTTGTCTAGAGGAAAACAAAAACAAAGCAACTATCTAAACTAAACTAGAAAAGGGAGAAGAAAGCAATACCTTGGGTTGCCTCCCAAGAAGCGCTTGGTTTAAGGTCGCTAGCTGGACCATACGGCATGGGATTACTCAATGCACTTCGAATGTCGTGGAGTGCTCATCACATCCGTAAAAATCTTCCAAGAAGGTTCCGGTTCCTAATTTCACCGGCAAATGGTAAGATCTCCCACGTACAAGCTTGTACGGTTTGACTCTCACCGGAATCCTTCTAGCCTTCCTGCACTTCAATGGGACATAATCTAGCCTTGCGTCCCATCCTTTCCTTGATCGAGAAAACAATTTCTCGAGAATCATAGCAGCTTCCCCATCTATAGCTTGGGGATGGTACAGGGTCCTGAGCATGCGAGGGACCCCATACTTGAACAAGAGACACTTCATCGCCTTAACGGTGTAGTGTTTGCAAACTCCACTCCTTATAATCCAAGGAGTATATTCTTCTATCGGTTTCAAGAGAGGTTTCATCTTGATCTTTGGAGGTTCTTTCGGAAGAGACCTCCAACTCTCCGGTGCTTTCCTGAAAAATTCAGAAATTTTAATAGGGATTTCGAATGGAGTAAGAGAACTTACCTTGTAAAGTTCTCCAAAGCTCGGATCAGGTTTCATGTTAGGTTGATAACCGACACATGAAATCTCTCTCAACTCAGTTGATCTTTCTTCCACCTTGGTCACAATCTCAGTAATTTGACCAAGGTTCTCTGCATCTTCTGCTTCCAGTTTTGCAGATTCTTCCATCTCGGCCGATATCTCTTCCACTTCGACCGAGGTCTCAACAGTCAGATCGAGACCTTCCATATCCTCTTCTTCCTCAGAAGTTTCAGGAGAAATTTTTGGTTCGACTGGGGGAGTGCTTGGAACGTGCAACACTTCCTTATGCTCCTCTTGCGGCCTAGCATAGGATAGGGTGCTTTCCTTGAGTTCCTCCACCTTCTTCATCAACCTCTCCCATCTTGATTCAAGAGAATCTTCCGGAGGTTGCTCACAAATCTTCTTAGGGACATTCAGTTCATCCCACTTCGCAAGTTCACGCTGAATGGCCTCTTCTCTTTCCCATTCATTGTTGAACCAATAGAAGGAGTACTTCTCCTCCAAGTACTCATAATGGTCCGCCCTAGCACTTTGTCTTGCTATCCAGGCTGGATCAAATGTAGTCATCGGAAATCCTGAAAACTACAAAACTCATAGAAAGAGTAGTTAGTAGCAACAGGGGCAAGTGCCCCGAAAGCAAACCGTAACCGGCTCGGTCTAGACCAAGTCCCCGGCAACGGCGCCAAAAACTTGTTCGCTCCAAACGGTGTGTGCAAGCTTTAAATTTATAACCCTAGACTTAAGCTTAAAACAAGGATGCGAACCCGCAGTGTACGGGTCAATCGTAGTAAAAGCAAGAAAATTCCAAGGGTCGATCACAGGGACTCGGTGAAACAAAGTCAATACGGTGTGCTTATGTCAATACTAACCACAAGAGCGATTAACGCAATCAAAGATGAATAAGAAGTCAATAAAGCAAACATGCAATTCTAGGGATTAAAGCATCTAGTTGTGGTTCTAACTCAAGATCTATAGATAAGTGGACAAAGCTGAGATTTTTTGCGTGGGAAAGGTGTTTCTAAAGTGGAGTAGATCACCGGGTAAGTCTCACTACACACTAATCCTAAACCATAACTCCTATTACCGGGTAAGTCTCAAGGAATCAAGATAAAGAATTATAACCTCAAACTAACATACCATCTAAGGGAATAGAATCAACCTTTACCGGGTAAGTCTCAGGCTAACTCACAAAGATGGGATGGAAGCACACTCAAACCCCAATAAAGGATAAACCTTTATTACCTACACTTATGATCGTTGGTACACAAACTAAGGAATTACCGGGTAAGTCTCATCCTAAGCTTGCTTTGAACCAGGAAAGGTGTAATAAGAATAGGATTTGGCAAACTCTAACACTTAACTCTCAGTTTAGGATCAGATAAGTCACCTCGGTCAGCCAGTTTCCACCCCGGCCGAGGTGTTCATCGACTGAACGAGATGCTTAGGGTTAAGGTTAAAGACTCGAACTTTCAGGATCCTACTGGAATCTAAGATTATTCTATCATTATTTTTCCCACAACCTTCAGCCAATCACCCTAGAATCACACAAGGAAATTAGCCACTCATCATCATAATGAAAGTATTAATCAAATATATGGGAAGAAGGTGAATATTTGAACAAAGAAGAATTTAATGAAAAGACTTCAATAACTGAATCAAATATCACAACAAAGCGTTCCTTGGATAACAATCCAAAAAGACAAGACAACAATTGAGGGAATTGAAGACAATCTTACAAAACCCTTCAATAAAGCTATGAAAGCTATGGACTTCAATCTTCCTTCAACCTTCAAAAAGGTTCTTCAACTCTCCCAACTTGGAGTAGGCTGCTGCTGCTGTGTAAGCCCTGATCGACGGTATAGCGTGATCCGAAGATGTAAGCGGATGTTCCGAATGATAGCGGGTGTCGGAATTATGGGAAATCCGACCCTTTTTATAGGAAAATAACCCTCCAAAGATAATAAATCTTAGAAAGATATTTTCCCATAAATATAGGTAAATTATATGATTCTGCATATCTCCTTCCTTCCAGGAGCCAAGCCCAAAAATATAAGATCACCTTCCAAAGATAAAAGATCTCAGCCAAGAATAAAATATTCTCGCCGCGTCCTAGGTGTTCGCCTCGGTCGAGTCGGCGTCTCTGGATCACCTCGGTCAAGATGAATCTCTGGTCAACCGAGGTGAGTCATAACTGAATGTGAAATCTCTCAAAACTGGTCCAAAGTAAATCTTTAATCCATGGCTATGCTCCCTGGATGTAGCTCCAAATGACTAATGACTCCTTTTCCTCCTTTTTGATGCGAAACGTACCAAATTACCTGCAATTACAACGAAACTAGGTGTAGACCTCGATTCTCGCAAAGGTAGATGAAATGGTAGTAAAATCACATAATGTACATACAAACATGCAGATTATGAAAGATAAAACGTCCAAACAAGCCCCAAAATATAGACTATAATTCATGCTATCAGCCGGTCAAGATTCGACTTTATATGGCGGATTGCTCCATCACCCATCCCGTGGGCATCTTGGAGGACGTTCCGGTCAAGTTAGGTAACTTCTATCAACCTATAGATTTTGTTGTACTTGACATTCCCGCAGATTATCCTGTTCCTATCATTCTCGGGAGGCCATTTCTAGCAACTTCGGGTTGCAACGTGGATTGCAAGAACGCCAAGTTGAAATTCAACGTTGGCGGCGATGAAGTGGAGTTCGCACTACTTGCAGCCATGAAAGGGGAGCAACTAAGCGATGATATCTTCAACATCTACGATGAAGAAGAATCAAGAGAATTGGTGAGCTCTATCCTTACTATAGATCCACTCGAAAGAGTTATTAGCTTCAGTTTAATGGAGGAAGGTATAGATGCTTCTTGTGATGCAGATATACGGAGCTTAAAAGCACTGGAAGAGGATCCAGGAGCTAAAACTGAGAAGCTAACCCAGGAGACGAAGATCTCCAGTTTCGGTTCCAGTTGCAGTACCTCGACCGAGGCACTTCCTGGACTGAGCGAGGCGACTAAAGAACATCTTGGTCAACGCCTCTGCGCCTCGGCCGAGGTCGATGGCGAGACGAGTTCAACTGAGACTATTGAGAATAATAAACTTCTTACTCCCTTCTCTGACATTCATCCTCAGTTGGTGGAACAATCTATCCACCAACTTTCTGATAATAACGGACCTTGGTATGCTGATATTGTGAATTATCTTGTTTGCCAGGAAATACCGCCCGGATTGACGTACTCTCAAAAGAAGAGATTCTTCAAAGAAGTACGACATTACTACTAGGATGAGCCGCTGCTATTCAAGCGCGGGCCGGATGGGATGCTTCGAAGATGCATTCCGGAAGATGAAGTTAATAGCGTTATACGGCATTGCCATTCACTTCCTTGTGGAGGACATGCTAGCACCGATAAAACATGCGCTAAGGTATTGCATTCCGGTTTCTTTTGGCCTACATTATTTAAGGATGTACAATCGTTTGTTGTCTCTTGTGATGCATGCCAAAGAACAGGAAATTTATCAAGGAGGAACGAGATGCCACTTAACAACATCCAAGAGGTGGAAATCTTTTATGTATGGGGAATAGACTTCATGGGACCTTTTCCATCCTCCGGAGGAAACCTCTATATTCTTCTTGCGGTCGATTACGTCTCTAGATGGGTTGAAGCCATTGCTTCTCCCACTAACGACGCCAAGGTGGTTGTGAAGTTCTTAAATAGAACCATCTTTCCACGGTTTGAAACTCCACGCATCATCATCAGCGATGGAGGAACGCATTTCATCAACCGGAAGTTCAAGGCACTTCTGTCGAAGTATGGGGTAACCCACAAGGTATCAACCCCTTATCACCCTCAAACTAGTGGACAGGTCAAAATCTCGAATAGAGAAATCAAATCAATTTTGGAGAAGACCTTCTCTAGGACGAGGAAGGATTGGTCCATGAAATTGGACGATGCTCTTTGGGCGTACAGGATTGCATTTAAGACTCCCATAGGTACCACCCCTTATAATTTGGTATATGGGAAGTCTTGCCATTTGCCCGTTGAATTGGAACACAAAGCGTATTGGGCGATCAAATGGTTGAACTTCGACATTAAGGAGGCCGGCGAGAAGCGACTATTGGAACTAAACGAGCTGGAGGAGCTGCGTTTGAACGCTTATGAGAATGCCAAAATCTATAAGGAAAGGACGAAGAGATGGCATGACAAGCGTATCGTCCCAAAGGAGCTTAACGAAGGAGACCTAGTTCTACTCTTCAACTCCCGCCTCCGCCTTTTTCTAGGTAAGTTAAAATCTGGATGGACCGGACCTTATGTTGTGAAACACGTTTTTCCTCATGGTGCAGTTGAGATATGGGGCGAAACTAGCGGAAGCTTCAAGGTCAACGGTCATAGACTTAAGAAATACCAACCGGAAACTCCGGTTGAGGAGGTTACACCAATATACCTCGTTTGAGACGCATTATGGTCCAGCTAGCGACCTTAAACCAAGCGCTTCTTGGGAGGCAACCCAAGGTATTGCTTTCTTTTCCCTTTTTCTAGTCTAGCTTAGATAGTTTTTGCTTTTGCTTTGCTTTATTTTGTTTTTGGCGTTGTAGACAGATAACAGGAGACATCTAAGGAAGGAGCATAACTAGAAGGACAGAAGTTCGAGAATTTGAGAAGACAGAGTTTGACTGAGGCATCTCGGTTGCTATCAGAGCACCTCGACCGAGATGATTCTTGAGCAACCGAGGCGACTAGGGTTTTCTGAAGAACCACCTCGGTCCGTACCACCTCGGTCCAGTCGAGACCATCTCGACCGAGGTGACAGCAGTCCAGAAAAGGGTATAAAAGGCGGAAGATTTCTTTCTCCTCACTTTACTCTTTCCCCTCGACCGCGGCGACAGTCCACCTCGCTCCTCCGATTTCTTGCTCGTTTTCAACGATTTCTGTCTCCAAACTGCGATTGAAGGATAGAGGATCGTGTTGCAAGTACAGATCTGCAGAAAATCGAACCGATTCGGCCAAAACGAGGTAAAACGAACCGAAACCCTAACCTCTCCGTTTCGCTTCGATTTGGGCTTTGGTTGCCCCTGCATTTGTTGGGAAAAGGCTTAAGTACCGCATAGGAAGCAATTGTAGTGATTTTTGGGGGAAAAGAACTGAATTTTCAGAAGGAATTAGAATCCAGTTTTCCGCCTCGGTCCAGTCGAGCTGTGCCTCGGCCGAGGTGATTCTTGAGTGTTGTCAGTCGACCGAGGTGACCTGACAGTTTGATTTTCTGAAAATGAGTTCTGACCGCCGCCTTACCCTCAGGGATAGATCCTCACCTTCCCCTTCTTCCCCTTCTTCCTCTTCTTCCCGACCTTACCGCCCGGTTATCCATGAGGGACACCGGGTGGATTATGAGCGTATTTCCGGCCGTCCAGTGATTGCACCACGCTTCCTGGACGTGTCTGCTTTTGATTGCCTCCAGGTAGACGGAGACCTTAGGAGGATGATTTCTACAGTTGGGCTGGATCAGTTTACTGAGATCCAAGCCCCAGCCTATTTGGAGCCGACCCTAGAGTTTGTTAGCTCCTTCACTTACCTCCCCACAGAGCGTTCTGTGAAGTACCGGTTGATGAACCGGAACTTCTTAGTGCCACTTGAGTACTGGAGAGATATTTTTGGCTTTCCGGAGCCCACCGCTGTTGACTTCCCGTCCCGATCAGTAGCTAGGGAGTTTTAGGGGCAGATTGCCCATATCGTTGAGCATGCAAATAGATGGTGCCCTGGAGATTCCAGGGAGAAGGTCATCTTCCATTTAGCCTTTAGGTTAGCCCACCGGATATTCAACGAGACACTTCTGGCGCGTACTGAGACGCCCCAGAAGATCCGACAGGGAGAGCTTTTCAGTTTGTACTGCATGGTTACTAGGGGTTTCCCGGACTTTGGCTTGATGCTGGTAGAGGATTTGCACAGGATCAAGGCCAAGGCAAAGGGAGACATCTGCTGCGGAAGGGTTGTCACCCATATAGCTAGTTATCAGGACATGGACCTCAGTGCTTGTACGATGGTGGCGGCTGCCAAGCCGCTTGGATTGTAGGAGATGATCACTTGGTGGATTCTAGTTCCCCGAGGTCTGACTACTCCGTACGTGGCTATGTCGTGGGAGCTGACTGAGCCACAGGGGATCAGGTGGTCTGACCAGTTTTCTGTTTATGACCCTCACTATTGGCAGACCGCTTGGGCTCCACTGATGGAGGATTATAGAGAGGCAGCAGCTGCCCCAGCTGAGGAGGAGGAGGCTGATGATGAGGAGACAGTTGATGAGAGAGAGGGTGGAGTCCCGATGGATACAGGGACAGATACTACAGGGACGAGCGCACCACCAGTTATAGATCTGGATGATGGAGATACAGTTCCAGCAGACTATGGGTTATCTGTTCGACCCGACCCAGTATCTGTACGTGCCACCACCACCACCACCAGATCAAGATTCTTGAGAGCTGCAGGATTTTCTTTATTATTTTTTATGCCGTTCAGCTATTTATCCGGTGAGTACTTTTATCCTTTAGACTTATTTTGACCCACTGGGACAGTGTGTCCCAAGTATGGGGTATTTGATGTATTTTTTGACTTTGATGTATGACTCTATTGACCGGATATTTATTTATGCTTCACTTCTGCATTTATATGTTTATTTGAGATTGCATGCATACTTACAGGTTATTTGATTGAGAAAAACGTCGAAACTAAAAAAAACTTGTTTTAAAAAAAAAATATTTTTTTGACCTCGACCGGTGGAGTTCTGGCCGAACGAGGTGTTTCACCTCGGTTGACCTAAGAACACCTCGACCGAGGTGGGTTAACTGAGAGTTTTCGAAAACGATTTTTGTGTTACTTATCTGGATATGATCTCAGTGAAGATCTTGCTTACTGACTGGTTTTAAATTCTTTATGTGTTTGAAAGGTTTTATAATATGTTTAAGTTGCTAAATGCTTTGTTTGAAATTATTGGCATGTTTAATACTTTGTTTTTATCTAAATTATGTTGAATTTGAAGGTTGACACCACATTATGAGTTCTCTCACTTTCTTCCTGGAAAGACCAAGGCAATTCATTCTTCTCTCTTCTTCTTCTTAATCATGCTTAGCCCCTCATATACATTTTGCCTCCCTTTACCTATCCGGGAATTTGGAAGCAAGTGAAGTGGTGAAAGCAAGTGAAGTTAAAGTTGAGAAGTGGGCTGGAAGTAAAAGTGTTAGAAAGTAATAATAGGTTTGGGGAAGTCAATCATGATGATGAGTAACTCGGCACCATTCACATAGCCGGGTGTCTGTGTCTTGCCAAAGTCGGATTGAGCGATATTCCTAACGGGTCATGGTATGTGCATCAAGGGTTTGAGGCATCTCGAGAAATTGATGATTGCTGATTTCCTAGGCTTCGGTTATTGTGCACCTCTGTCCATGCATCCCAAAAAGTAAAGTAAAAAGAAAAAGTGTGAAATAAGCAAAGCTTATTGGTGGAAGATGTTGCAAGTCAAAGTGAAAGTGAAGTTCATCCCTTTCCCGGATTCTAGCACCACATTACCTTACATACATCCCTACCCTACACGTTTCTTGACCTTTCTTTTGGGAAGCCCTTGAGACCTCGAGCTTGTTGATTGACTTAGTGGTTTAAACTGGATTATACATGATTAATTTTGATAATTATGACTTATTATGCATTCTATGATTTTATGCAAAGATGAACAACTTTCCTATATTTATAAAATGTTTTGAACATGTTTTGATTTTAAATTCCATGAAGTATTCTCTTAGAGTGATCTATGATAGTTGCACACCATAAAAATATTTTTGAAAGACTTTTCATTGATTTTCTTGACTTATAATCCATTCTATCTTGCCTTTTATATGCGGAGCTTGCTTGCGGACAAGCAAGGGCAAAGTATGGGGTATTTTGATAGCATGAATTATAGTCTATATTTTGGGGTTTGTTTAGACGTTTTATCTTTCATAATCTGCATGTTTGTATGTATATTATGTGATTATATTACCATTTCATCTACCTTTGCAAGAATCGAGGTCTACACCTAGTTTTGTTGTAATCGTAGGTAAAATGGCACGTTTTGCATCAAAAAGGAGCAAAAGGAGCTGTGGAGTCATTGGAGCTACATTGAGGAACATAAGGAACCATCCAGGAAGCATAGCCATGGATTAAGGATTCATTTTGGACCAGTTTTAAGAGATTTCACATTCAGTTATGACTCACCTCGGTTGACCACAGATTCACCTCGACCGAGGTGATCCAGAGAAGTCGACTCGACCGAGGCGAATACCTAGGACGCGGCGAGAATATTTTATTCTTGGCTGAGATCTTTTATATTTGGAAAGTGATCTTATATTTTTGGGCTTGGCTCCTGGAAGGAAGAAGATAATATAGATCATATATTTTACCTATTTTTATGGGAAGAGATCTCTTTTAAGATATCTTATCTTTGGAGGGTTATTTTCCTATAAAAAGGGTTGGATTTCCACAAATCCAACATCCGCTATCATCCCGCTTACACCGAAAAACATGCAGCAGCCATACTCCAGTTGGGAGATTTGAAGAACCTTTTTGAAGGTTGAAGGAAGATTGAAGATTGTAGCTTTTATAGCTTTTGGAAGGTTTTCTTGTAAGATTACCTTAGATTCTCTTCCTTGTTGTCTTGCTTGTTGGATTTATATCCAAGGAACGTTTTGTTGTGATATTTGATTCAGTTATTGAAGTCTTTTCACTAAATTCTTCTTGTTCAAATATTCACTTTCTTCCCATATATTTGATTAATACTTTCATGATGATGAGTGGCTAATTTCCTTGTGTGATTCTAGGGTGATTGGCTGAAGGTTGTGGGAAAAACAATGATAGAATGATCTTAATCACATAGGACCCTGAAAGTTCGAGTCTTTAACCTTAATCCCAAGCATCTCGCTCAGTCGATGAACATCTCGGCCGGGGTGGAATTTGGCTGACCGAGGTGACTTATCTGATCCGAAACTGAGAGTTAAGTGTTAGAGTTTGCAAAATCCTATTCTTATTATACCTTTCCTGGTTCAATGCAAACTTATGATGAGACTTACCCGGTAATTCCTTAGTTTGTGTACCTAAGATCATAAGTGTAGGTAATAAAGGTTTATCCTTTATTGGGGCTTGAGTGTGCTTTCATCCCATCTTTGTGAGTTAGCCTGAGACTTACCCGGTAAAGGTTGATTCTATTCCCTTAGATGGTGTGTTAGTTTGAGGTTATAGTTCTTTATCTTGATTCCATGAGACTTACCCGGTAATAGGAGTTACGGTTTAGGATTAGTGAATAGTGAGACTTACCCGGTAATCTATTCCACTTTAGTAACACCTTCCCCATGCAAAAACCTCAGCTTTGTCCGCTTATCTTTAGATCTTGAGTTGGAACCACAACTAGATGCCTTAATCCCTAGAATTGCATGTTTCCTTTATTGACTTCTTATTCATCTTTGATTGTGTTAATTGCTCTTGTGGTTAGTATTTACATAAGCATACCGTAATTGGACTTTGTTTCACTAAGTCCCTGTGATCGACCCCTGGAATTCCTTGCTTTTACTACGATTGACCCGTACACTGCGGGTTCGCATCCTTGTTTTAAGCTTAAGTCTAGGGTTATAAATTTAAAGCTTGCACACACCGTTTGGAGCGAACATTATGTCTTCCGTAAACTCATGTCGCTTTACCTTCTTTGATATTTACACCCCGTAAGATAGTTAAATCCCTTTGAGTTTTCTCGTATACACTTTACCACTGCGTTGGTTGGTCTTATTACTTTCATCAACTCTTAGGTGATCAGTCCATCTGAATTTTCCATGGAGTACCTCCATTTCTTCTTAAATTACAGTCTTTAGTCCTTTCGGTAACCATCTTATTGGTGTGATACCGGATCCATATAACAACCTTTAGTCTTTCACTTTTACTCCTTCTCATGTCTGTTTTAGTCGACTTGTAGATTCTATTTGCAATCACCTCACAACTCGACCACACATTTCACCAAGGCTTTACATCATACTCCTTATGTTTGTGCCGCCTCGGAATTTCCAATTATTCCGTGTCACATCTTTAATCACAAGGGTTTTCCCTGTCAATCTAGACAGTCTGACCCTACTTTTTCTCGAAGGAGTACCATCAGTCTTACTTGTGTGGAATGTTAAGACATAGGACATGTTTCCAAGCATCTACTTCCTCTTAGTCTTCTAGTTCTTCTTATAGGGATCCCTTCATTCTAACTCTGATATGTATCTTTCGTAGTCAGTAGTAAGTAACTACTCCCAACAATTCCCTTTTCACCATTACTATCATCAAGGGTCATTACCGACCGTCAAGAGCTGCTCTTAAATTTCTTTATTAGAGTTATCCTATTGGACTCATTTAACGTTACCATCCAGGCTACTAGTACTTGTATTGATTTAACTTCACCATTTTCGTCGTGGATCTCCGAAAGAACTAGATGTCAATAAAATTCTTTTATAACCTTGTGGTTATTCTTCTTATCGGTTAACTAACCATCACCAGTTAACCCGCACATGTAACTTTTAAGTTGTCCAAGTAGGATGTAGTTGACCTTCTACAACATCATAGACTTACTTTTCTTCCATCTCTTTTGAGGCTTGATATACTTGGTGAAATATATCTCCTCCAGTCTCTCTGTTTATTCTTCTTTAGCTCCTCCTACAATCTACACTTTTGTAAGATTGTTATACTCTTACGAGTCCAGTTGTATCATTCTTCTTCCTTGGGTGTTGCTTGTAATGTTGCCTTTACAGAAGCTGGTTATTGTTGTATCCCGGTCTATGTCAGAATTCTCCTGTTTCTACGAGATCACTCCACTTCTACGTTGGTGAAATCCACCTTTCCCTTTTTGGCAATGCGTAAGCTTCCAAGTTGCATCTCTTTAATTCTTTCTATTTGGATGGATAATGTATCTCGTGTTGACTTCCATACTTTTGACTGTCTCGGTTATCAATCTGGATTGTGGTGGCAATTAGCTTGTTGAGAGTGATCATATTTCGCCTTGCTTTTGGCATCAACTTTCACTTCCTAGTCTGTCAGTGAGCTTAAATTTTTATGTCCCCTTTCTTGATCGCTACTATATCTCCCTTTTGACTTTCATGTCTATGGCAAATTTTCGACGTCATCCTCTTTGTTTGTGAAGTCCCTTTTCTTGTTGAGGAACGTCGAGACGGAAAAGTTTTTGAAGGGTCCCTTTTCTATTCTTGTCATCGTAATTGGTGTTGTCTTTGAGTCTTCACTTTTCCGTCTCGACGTTCCTCAACAAGCTCGAAGGAGTTGTCCGACGTTCGTCTACCCCAATGCACATAAGATGTGCATACTAATCCTCACGTTGACACCCTTCAAAAACTACTTAGATGTGTCCAAGGGGTGAGAAACTCATTATGTTATCTCCGTTAAGGACATAACATAACTACAATTTCCACTAATCTTCGGCATATACCTATCTATATAACATATCTTTATAAACAAGCTAAAAGTCCAACTACAGTAAAATCTAAAGTCCATACTAAGCAAACTGAGATCCGCGGTAGTTGTGGTGGTCAGCCGTACTTTTCTATCCCCAACCAGACTATGCATGCATTTGAAAACCAAAAGTCCTTTTTAAAACTCAGATCTCTTTTCGGGTTCTGCTCAAGTACTTATTCGGTCTTTCAGAAGATTTCAAGTGCCATTGTTGCCAACCTAGAGCTCTGATACCATGTTGTAACACCCCGAATTCTCAGAACTCGGGACATTACTGGTTAGAACCTCACAGTGGGTTCCGACCTCAGTTTGACAACAATTTTACTAGGATCTTGCAACAAGACACAAATAAAGAAAACCGAAATTCATAAAAATAGTATTTTTAAGGTAATGAATGCAACACTGTCTAGCAGCCTAAAGTACTTAAACAAAAGAAACGGACAACTGTCTTAACCAAAAGAAAGAAAAGACAAACACAACCCCCAACCCCCACTCTAAGGAGTACGGAGATCCGGCTGACCACTACTTCCGGATCACTCAACTGCTGGTCTAATCTGCGGTAAAACTAAAAACACAACAAGAGGAACCGTTAGCTAGTTATCTAAATATTAGCAGAATAATAGTAGCACACACACACATAAAAGTATAAACACCCATCATGCTTTCAAACAAGTCCGTTTTATTATCTTGAGTTAAGTTACTCTTTCACGCTAATGATACTTATTTTGTGACACGAGGGATTCCCAAACCTCGCCTCCGCCCCCGTGTAACCATCAGGAATGGATCCGATGCATCTCACCTTATACCTGCCTGGTCTAGGTATAGAGAACCTCCCAGTCTCCTGTCAGAGCTGGGTAGTGATGTCACGGCCCGTTATACATACACTTGGGCCTTAAACATAATAATAATGGTCGTCCTAGCAAGTTATTATTATTAAAACACGCACATAGCACACACAACCACTATCACTCAACTAATATCCAAAAACTGGCTAAGTAAGTCGCAAGGACTTACCTGAGTCGAAATACACTCTAACACGTCTCAAACAGTCCGTACTCGTGGTAACTCAAACGCCTGTCAAATAAGGCATGTGTATCAAAATCACATCCAGATGTCCAACCTCATGCTAAGGAATTACGGAACAAGTTCTTACGGTAAATGACCATTTTACCCTCAACCGAAGGCTTCTGAAATTTATTCTTAAACTTTCTTATTCCTTTTAAAACTTGTTTCCATACTTTGTGTCTCTCGGTTAACTACTTATAGGTCACCAGTTCAAACTTGAATCCACTCGAAAAAGAATAACACTCTTCCTCCTTCCCGGTTACCATCTATTACATATATTATCCGTATTATATACTTTAGCCTTTCTCCTCAACTCACTTATTTAATTGTGTAATTATTCGGTACTCATATATATATATATATATATATATATATATATATATATCTACATATTTTATTTCCCATCTTGTACGGATATAGGTACACTTACGTCATGAGTATATATATATTCTTATGTTTCTTTATATATATAAATCCTGAAATCCCAACTTATTTATATTAACTCATATATGATTATATATACATCACTTTCACATACAAACTATTATACATATACATATATATATATATATATATATATATATATATATATATATATATATATATATATATATATATATATATATATATATATACATCGCTGATACATGTAACTATACTTATCGAATACTCGACATATCCTATCCCGTACTGTCGAACCAAACTTCTCAGCCTAGCCTACATACAATTCACAATCGGTTCACACAACTACCCTCACTAATCTATAGTACTGCGCAAACAGTTCCACTTCTACTCTACTGTTAAAATACATTCCCATCTTCAACTTGTACACTGGACAGAAGACTCACCGTTTATACTTCGATCCGGCTCAGCGTCAACCCGACTTGCAACACTGGAGAGGTCGGTCACTGCGATCGAATAGGAGGGACCGCGGCTGGTTCGACGCTGCAATGATCAACAGAGAGGTCGGCTGGACTCAATGGTGGCTCCGCCACTGCTGGCCGAAGGGAGGGCGGCGCTGTCACTGCTGGCCGAAGGGAGGACGGCGCTGTCACTGCTGGTCGCAAGGAGGGCGGCGCTGGTTCGTTCTTCTCGGCGCAGGAGGCTGCTCTGGTTCGCTCTTCTCGGCGCAGGAGGGTGGCGAAGAGGGGCGTATACTAGCCTCCGGTGAGCGCACGCTGCAGAACTCCGACGGGCTTGGCGGCGCAAGGTCTGCAGTCGAGGGCGGTGAAGGGAGGGCAGTTTATTCGCGAACAGAAACGGAAGAGGGAGGAGATAGACGGAGGGGTGGCTTACCTAGCGGCTGCTGTCGCCGGCGAACGAGGTGCGGTGGCGTGACTGGCGGTTGCAGCAGCGGCGGCCCTTCCTCCCACCAGGCGTCGGCGAATGTCCGTTGGTGGCTGCTGCTGCTATTGTTTTTTCAGAAGCAAGCAGGAGCGTACGGTTATGAGGGATTAAGCGGGAGTCTTGTAGAATTAGGGTTAGATTAATTAATTAGGTTAATTAGATTAGTCTTTAAGAATGGGCTGGCTGGGCTGGGCCAGTAATTGGGCCTAGTAGCGGGTTATATGCACCCTCTCTCTCTTTAAAACAGGATCCGGAACTCGTTAATTAAGTGCGGGAATTTATATAATACGGAATTAAATTCCGTATTTTATAAATTATTAATATTCTTTTTAAAGTGTGTAATTTATTTCCGGTTATAAGGTTTCGTCATTTTATGTGACTTAAGGTCACATAAAATGATAGAACTTAGAACTCGTTTGTTTTATTATTTTCAGATTGACGTACTGGAATTTGGTTACATTCAAGTTTAATGGACATGAAAATTCTCGGTTATTACAGTCCCGAAACTTCTAAAAAATCCATAATTTATGTCTAAACTCTTATTTGAGACTAAAGAGTCATATTATAACTCCTAAAGATGAGTTTGGTTACAAACTGTCAATTTACCCATTTCCCTATTTTCGGAAAGATCGTTAAGGTCCAACTTCGCCTTCAAATATAAAATTCGAATAATCTTATAAAAATTTCGAAATAATTCCCTAGATCATCTATGATATCTCATCTACTCCTAGGAGCAAGAATTTCTTAAAACTGTTCAAACATCACTTCTACAAAAATTTCCAAAGTTGGTTACAACACTTAACAAACAACACATTGTCTTAACTTTGAAAAATCATAACTCGTAAACTACTCGCTGGATTTATCCCAAGTTTTGATACGTTCTACTATAAAATCTTATCTATAATATATCCAAAATTCAGCAGCAAAGGAGATCAAAATCCTATTTAAAACTATCTCACAAAACCGAATTTCAGCACAACAGATAAACTGCTTACGACTCAATCTTTGAAAAATCATAAATCCCAAACCACTCGCTGGATGCCTCTCAAATTTTAATATGTTCTACAACAATATGTCAACTATATCATATCCAAAATTCAAGCCCAACGTAGATCAAGAGCTTATTCAAAACCATCTCACAAAGCAGCATCACTTGCTGTTTTCCCCAACACTCAGCACATATATAAAAACTGCATGAGGCGTCAACTTTGGAACACAATAACTCTCAAACCGTAACTTCGATTCTTCCCAAATTTTAGTATGTTATACTATGTACTACTGTATATGACATATCCGAAAACCAGCCAAAAAAGAGGATTCTAACTTACCCAAATCGTGACTCCAAGTAGACTGTTCGTCACCTCCGAAAACTCAGAAAAATCCCAGCCCTTCTAGCTATCTTCCATGGCTGTTATGAAAGGTTCTAGGATTCAAATGGCTCACATCATCACATATATATAGAGAGTGCAATGTAGAGAAGGGAGGGGGGATGTTTACCCAACAAGAGAGACTCGACAAGCACAAATATAAGAGTAGGAAGAGGAAGGACGTTGGTTGTTGTGTTATTGTTTGCAGGAACGCTTGAATGGCTGCTTCAGATCAAGCTTCTGTACGTAGGGAGGTGTAAGGAAACGTGCAGGCTGAATGGATCTGCTGCGTGAATTAAGGAGTCGTTACAACAACTCTCCTTCAATTCAGCATCGGTTACGTTGTGAAAAAAAAAGGAGAGAAAGGGCCGGCTGTTACATCCTCCTGGGCTGAGCGTGTAGCTGGGATAGCTTGAGCAAGGTTCTGGGCTGAAGCATAGGAGTGGGCTGGCGCTGCACTGGCTGAAGCATAGGAGTGGGCTGGCGCTGCACTGGCTGAAGCATAGGAGAGTGGGCTGCTGTGGGCTGCGAACTGGGCTGTACGGGCTGCAAGAAGGCTGCTACTGGGCTCGTAAACAGGCTGGGCTGCTGTGCGAGGATGGTTGGGCGACAGCAGGTCTGTGTGGGCTGGAGGGTTATGGGTAGTTGGGCCATCATAGCAAAGGGATGGGCTGAAACAATTGCAAGAAGGATGGCTGAAATAATTGTAAGAAAGATGGGCTGAATAGTTTGTCAAAAACTTGTCAAAACTCGTCATGGCCTTGTCAGGCCCATGAATGAGTTTGTCACAGGTTTGTCGGGCTTTGTCATGGCCTCATCTCAGCTTAGTCATGATCTCGTCACAGCTTGTCATGATCTCATCTAAAGTCATTGATAAGAATGAATTATAATAACTAGGGTTTGATATAAATCTATCATTTTATGTGAATTAAATTCTAAATAAAATGATAAATAATTATAAGAATTAGAGCTTGATATAATTTTATCATTTTATGTGAACTAAATTCTACATAAAATGATAAAATTCGTGAAGAAAGAAATACTAGATAGAATGGAATTCCGTCAACGGCTCGAAGTCCGATTTGCTTCGGAGTTAAACTGAATAAAAATTCCGGGTATTACATCGGTACCCCCTTAAAATAAGTTTCGTCCCGAAACTTAAAAGAAGACAACATAATGTCGGAATCCATACTAAAGAACTAAAGCGCCGAAAACGTCATAATCGGTCAAGTTCTTATTGTTTTGGGACTAGTCGGAAGAAAATTTCCGGGTATTACATCAATTCCCCCTTAACAATAAGTTTCGTCCCGAAACTTAGGGTAAGACAATCCTGATCGGCCTTTAAGGCACTAAACGGGTATATCTGATCACTACTCAAAAGTCTCATCGTTTCCACATCTAAGTATCCCGCACATCAAGGTTACAAAAATCACACATCACTAACTAAGCACTCAATCATGAAATGAACAAGTAGTCAAACAATATCACACATACAAGGTCAAGCCCTAACTCGTCACTCCCGAGGTTACAACTATCGCTACATAGGTCTTTTAGAAGTTTAGACATAAATTATGGATTTTTTAGAAGTTTCGGCACCAAGGGTAAAAGAGTCATTTTACCATAAATTATTACTGTAATCAATTCCGTTCTATTAAGACCTATTAACTTAGAAGTCTTAGACTTCTAATCACCTAGAAAGTGTGCTGACACACTTGCCTCCTTTGACAGACCACATAATCCCTACTATACCGATCGATTTGCGAATTAGAAAGTCGAGATCTGATTCAGGAAAGTCCACGGACTTACTTAGCTGGCTTCTTGTATGAGTGTAATGTGTATGAGTGGTGTTTGTTAGTTGTGATAAACAACGAAACCGGATTAGGCCGACTTTATTATTTACGTAATTGACCCAAGTGTATGATAACGGGTCGTGACATCATCTGCCTAGCTCTTGCGAGAGTCTAGGAGGTTCCCTACGGCCAGCCCAGTACGGTAGACGGTCAGATGCATTAGTACCATTCCGCGTTGGTAAACGGGGACAGGGGCGAGGTTTGGGAATCCCTCGTGTCACAAAATAAGTATCATTAGTAATGACATATCACCTAATGAAAAGATAATAAAAAGGATTGAGTGTTGCATGTTGATTGTGTATGTTGTGTGTTTGTGCTTTTACCTTTATACTTATGCATGGAATGTTAGCTAACGGTTTTATCCGTGTTGTAGATTTGTAGAGATAGACAGTTGCAGAGAGATCCGGAACGGATGGTCAGCCGGGTCCACGTATTCATTAGATGGGGACAGGGGGCTCTCATATGACATGCATGTTATGTATCTATATATATGTTTTGTAAGGCTGTCACATGTGTACATTCATACATTAAAAATAATATGTTTTGAAATTGTTTTAAATACATTTGTGCCTTGTTGTAAGATCCAAGTAAAATTATTGTCAAACTAAGGTCGGGACCCATTGTGAGGTCCTAACCAGTAGCTCCCCGAGTTCTCAGAATTTGGGGTGTTACAATCCGAAACAACCCGCTAACAAAAACAAACCTATTTATACCCGACTCGATTCCAACCCGACCCCGTTTGACCCGACCCGAACTCGACCCGCGGACCTGTTCGACCCAACCCGAACTCGACCCGCCAACCCCGTTTGGCACCACGAAAAGAACCGATGCTACCCAATAACCCGTTTTAACCCGAACATTTGGTACCCGGTCCAAACCGACCCGACCCGAAACAACCCGTTTAAAAACCAAGACTACTTTTTACCCGACCCAATTCCAACCCGAGCTTGTTATAACCCGACCCGAACCTGACCCGTCAGCCCCGTTTGACAGCTGTAGCTGAGATCTTTTATTTTTGGAAGGAGGATATCTTATATTTTTGGCTGGATTTCTGGAAGGAAGATATTATTTTAGGCTGATTTATTTTAAGAGATATAGATATATTTTCTAGGAAATTATCTTTTTAAGATATTTTATCTTTGGAACATAATTCTCCTATATATATGGGTTGATTTTCTACAATTCAGCCATCTTCGGATCAAGAATTTTCTGGAGGATTTTCTGAAGAGTTTGAAGGAAGAGTTGAAGAAAGTTTGAAGGTTGAAATTCAAGGAAGGAAGGAATCGTAGTTAGAGTTGGATTTTAAAGGAGTTTGTAAGACTTTCTTAGATTTCTTCTGGTTTGTTGTCTTTGCTGAGTTGTGATTGAGGAACGCTTGTTTGTTACTTGTTTGATTCATTTATTGAGACCTTTTTCTTAAGGTTTTCTTGTTTGAATATTGATTCCTTTCTTATATATTCAATTATTGTTATCATGATGATTGTTGGCTAAGTTTCTTATGCGATTCTAAGGTGATTGGCTGAAAGTTGTGGGAAGACGATGATAGAATGATCTTAATCCCAGCAAGACCCTAAAATCTCGAGCCTTTACCTTAACCCTAGAACACCTCAGTCAGTCGTTGAACATCTCGGCCAGGGTGGGATATGACTGAACGAGGTGAACCTTTTCCTGAACCTATATGAGTTAAGAGTTTATGTTTGCTAAAACCTATCCTTGTTATACCTTTCCTGGTTCAATGCAAGCCTAAGATGAGACTTACCCGGTGATTCCTTTGCTTGTATACACAAGATCATGAGTGATAGGTAATAAAGGTTTATCCTTTATTGAGATTTGAGTGTGCCTTCATCCAATCTTTGAGAGTTAGCCTGAGACTTACCCGGTAAAGGTTGATTCTATCCCCTTGGGTGGTTTGTTGGTTTGAGATTATAGTTCCTTTCCTTAGTTCCTTGAGACTTACCCGGTAATAGGAGCTTTGGTTTGGGATATTGAGTAGTGAGACTTAGCCGGTGATCTATTCCCACCCTAGAAACATCTTTCCTTTGCAAACCTCAGCTTTGTCCGCATTATCTTTTGAGATCTTGAGTCGGAACCACGACTAGATGCTTTAATCCCTAGAATCCGCATTCCCTTTATCTGACTTTATATCATCTATGATTGCTTTAATTGCTTTTAGTAGTTATTTGACAACCGATTCCGTGCTTTGTTTCACCATAGTCCCTGTGTTCGACCCCTGAAATTCTTGCTTTTGTTACAATTGATCCGTACACTACAGGTTCGCATATTGTTCAAGCATACTTCTTGGGTCATAAACTTTAAAGCTTGCACACACCTTTTGGAAGCGAACAAGTTTTTGGTGCCGTTGCTGGGGACTTGGTCTAGACCAAGCCGGTTTCGGTTGTCTTTCGGGGCTATTGCCCTTGTTGCTATTGATCACTTTACTTAAGTGTTTTCGCAGGATCTTTCCTTAGTTTATGTGAAGGACTCGTGCTGGAAAGGAAATTGTTCCCTACGATCCCGAGCCAGAAGAGACCTACAAGAGAAGGATAAAAGAAGCTAAGATGGCCAATCAAGACAATCGCGATCTTGAAGCCGAATTGAAGGAGGGATTGGAACAACTACGTCTCAATAAAGAAGAAATGCAGCGTGAGAGAGAAGAGACTCGCGCAAGAACTGAAGTAATTGAAACAGATATGGCCGCTATAAGGGCCCAGTTTCTGCCTCGACCGATCCCAGATCCTCAACCGAGGCAAGACCAAATTCATGTTTCCCCGGCCGAGATACACCCACCTCGGATGCCTATCCGAGATGTTCTTTTTGCTGGAGTTCAACAGAACCTAGGACAGAGGATGGATCCTAATCAGCAGGTCAGGCGTCCAGAGTCAACCTAGGTGATCCAGTTGAGGACGATTATGAACTTCGACCGCAATTTCTATCTATGATCCGACAATGTCAATTTGGAGGTTTAGAGAGAGAGAGAGAGAGTCTCCGCATCAACATTTGCAAAACTATGAGATTCTGCTGGAGACCTTGAGACCTTCAAGACTGGAGAATAACAACTACAAGTTGAGGCCTTTCTATTTCTCTTTGAAAGACAGGGCGCTTGCTTGGTATCAATCTCTTCCGGCCGGAAAAATCAACATTTGGGAAGAGATGACGACGGAGTTTCTTACTAAGTTCTTTCCTCCCTCTAAGACCGCTGAAATGAGGGGAAAGATCAATGCTTTTATCATGAAGGACAAGGAGAGTTTGTCCAAGTCATGGGAGAGATTCAAGGATGTTCTATTGGATTGCCCACATCGGATTCCAAAGATCGTGTTGTTGGAAATTTATTTAAAAGGTTTGGATGGAGCGACTCAATTCAATCTCCAATTACTTTCAGCCGGCACATTCATGGATATGCCGATAGATGAAGCTTGGGATTTCATTGAAAAGCAAGCTTTACACATGGAGAAGTACTCCCATCAAGGAACTGAAAATGGAGCAAGGAGAGTTAGCTTCCAGGAAACATCATCAAATGGAGCTCAACTCACCTCGCTTAGCAATGATGTGAAGCAATTGATGACCTTTTAGTAGCTCAAACAAAGAAGGAGCAAGATGGAGGATATCAAGGAAGAAACAACTACCAAGGGCCGCGGAACAACAATCACAACAACAATAGAAACTCCAACAACAACAATTGGAGATCTAATCAACAAAATCCGGGTAACCCTTATTCTCATTCTAATAATGATCTTAACCCCCCGTCTTCTTCTTCTTCTTCTTCTTCTTCATCTTCTTCTTCTTCTTCTTCTTCTTCTTCTTCTTCTTCTTCTTCTTCTTCTACTACTACATTGAAGCGCCAGGAGCCTGGATCGAGTTCGTCCAAGCCAGAAAAGAAAGATGCAGTGCTGGAGGCAATTTTTATCAAGCTCAACGCTATGGAGACATCAATGAATTCATTTTCGAAGGCACAAAAAGCCTTAGAGAAACAATTCTTCAATAAGGCGAATGAAGCGCCAAGAGATCCAGGGAAGCTTTCAGCAAGGACAGAGAGCAACCCTAAAGGATAGATTATGGCAATAACAACACGTAGTGGACTAAAAACTGCAAATCCAGTACCTCGGTCGGTGCCAGACCAGACAAAGAACACCTCGGTCCAAGATCAGACGAGGAACACTTCGGTCGAGGTGCCAACCGAGGTGGAGCCCCAGAAAGCGAAGGAAAAAATTGAAGTTTGTGTTCCACCTCTTGCTTATAAACCACCACTTCCATTCGCTCAGTCAAGGGAGAGAGCACATCTAGAAAAGCACTTTGGTAAGTTTCTAGACCTAATGAATAAACTACATATTAATATCCCTTTCCTTGATGCCATTCTAGGGATGCCCACCTATGGGAAGTTCTTGAAAGAGATTCTATCAAGAACGAGGAAGCTGGAAGATTTTGGGGAAGTGAGGATGACATCTAAGTCTTCGGAGCTCATTCAAATCATGAAGGAGAAGATGCCACCCAAATTAAGAGATCCCGGTTCATTTTGCATCCCCATTCAAGTTGGGAATGTAACCTATGAGGCGTTGTGTGATATAGGAGCCAACGTGAGCATCATCGTGCTGGAGCTATGGGAGAAAATCGGCCTTGGAGAGCCCAAGCCGGTGAAGATAAGGCTATACATGGCGGGTCGCTCCATTACCCATCCCGTGGGCATTTTGGAAGACGTTCCCGTCAAGTTAGGTAATTTCTACTTACCTATAGATTTTGTTGTACTTGACATACCCGTAGATTATCCCGTTCCTATCATTCTCGGGAGACCATTTCTAGCAACTTCGGGTTGCAATGTGGATTGTAAGAACGCCAAGTTGAAATTCAACATTGGCGGAGATCATGTGGAGTTTGCATTGTTTGCTGAAGTGAAAGGGGAGCCACTGGATGATGATATCTTCAACATCTATGATGAAGAAGAATCGAGAGAATTGGTGAGCTCTGTCCTTATTAATGACCCTCTTGAAAGAGTTCTTAGTTTTAGTTTAATGGAGGAAGGTATAAATGTTTCTTGTGATGTAGATATACGGAGCTTAAAAGAATTAGAAGCAGATCCAGGATCTAAGATTGAGAAACTAATCCAGGAGAAGAGAAGCAATTTAGGTTTCGGTCCCATTTCCAGTACCTCGACCGAGGCACTTTCTGGACCAAGCGAGGTGTTCGTATCTGAAGAACACCTCGGTCATCCACCTCGGACACTGACCGAGACGTCAAGCGAGATGTTGTCAACTGAGACTTCCCAAAGTCCAGTTCTTCGATCTAAATCCACTTCACTGGAAGGAGGAAGCACAAATTCCCCTCAGAAAGCACCCTCAGTTGTGGAGCTTAAACCACTTCCGAGTCACTTGAGGTATGCTTTCCTTGGACCGGATTCTACTTATCTCATTATCGTTAGTGCTTCCCTTTCCGAAACTGAATTGTCTAAACTGATGCATGTTCTGAGGAAACATCAAAAGGCTTTGGGTTATACTATTGATGATCTTGTTGGTATTAAGCCTTCTTTTTGCATGCATAAGATACTAATGGAAGACGATCGTAAGACTTCACGACAACCTCAAAGACGGTTAAACCCGATCATGAAAGTGGTTGTGAAGAAGGAGATTCTTAAGTTGTTGGATGCAGGTATCATATTTCCTATATCGGATAGCAAATAGGTGAGCCCGGTGCATGTGGTTCCGAAGAAAGGAGGAATGACCGTTGTGACGAATAAGAACAACGAGTTGATTCCAACTAGGACCGTTACGGGCTGCAGGATGTGCACTGATTACAGGAAGCTGAACGTGGCCACTCGGAAGGACCATTTCCCGCTTCCCTTCATCGACCAAATGCTCAAACGGTTAACTCAACATTCCCATTTTTGCTATCTAGATGGTTATAGTGGCTTCTTTCAGATTCCTATCCATCCGGATGATCAAGAGAAGACCACTTTCACTTGTCCATGGGGGACATTCGCTTATAGGAGGATGCCATTCGGATTGTGTAACGCACCCGCTACCTTCCAGCCTTGTATGATGGCTATCTTTTCCGAGTACATAGAGGAAATCATGGAGGTAATCATGGATGACTTTTTGGTATATGGTTCCTCTTTTGATAATTTCTTGTCTAAACTTTCTCTAGTGCTACAACGTTGTGAAGACACTAATCTTGTTCTAAATTGGGAAAAGTGTCAATATATGGTTAGTGAAGGAATTGTTTTACGACACCTCGTTTCTAACCGAGGTATTGATGTCGATCGAGCTAAGATCGAGACTATTGAGAAACTTCCTCCCCCTTGTTCTTTTAAGGGTGTGCGGAGTTTTCTCGGGCATGCAGGTTTCTACAGGAGGTTCATCAAGGATTACTCAAAAATCTCTAAACCACTCACTAACCTTTTGAATAAGGATGTTGTTTTCGAGTTTTCGCAGGAATGCCTTGATGCTTTTCACAGGATAAAGGAAGCATTGATTACCGTTCCCATCATTCAACCTCCCGATTGGACCTTGCCCTTTGAGATCATGTGTGATGCTAGTGATGTGGCCATAGGAGCGGTTCTTGCACAGAAGAAGGATGGCCGGACCAACACCATTTATTATGCTAGCAAGACGCTAGATGAAGCTCAACTGAACTACGCCACCACCGAAAAGGAGCTCTTGGCGTTTTTATATGCTTTTTAGAAGTTTTGCTCTTACTTGGTGGGAGCAAAAGTTATTGTTTACACCGACCATGCAACCATCCGTTACTTGCTTGCTAAGAAGGATGCAAAGCCGCGCCTCATTCGTTGGATTCTCTTGCTTCAAGAGTTTGACCTAGAGATTCGCGATAAGAAGGGATCCAAAAATTCTGTTGCGGATCACCTCAGCCGGCTACCTCCCTCCCCGTTCGAGAAGGATGACCTACCTATAGATGATTCATTCGCTGATGAGCACTTGCACTTGTTGGAACGTTTGATAGACTTTTTTTTTTTTATCTCACCCCATGATGAAGGTAAAGTATGGGGTGAGGACACCATCCACCTTGTCTAGAGATGATGTACGGTCCATCTAGTGACCTTAAATCAAGCGCTTCTTGGGAGGAAACCCAAGGTATTGCTTTCTTTTCCTTTTTCTAGCTTAGTTTTATATAATTTGTTTTGCTTTGTTTTTGGCGTCCTCTAGACAAAAACCAGGTACTTCTATGGAAGGATCACAACTCAGGAGCTACACTACAAGGATAGAAGTTCAAGAAGTTGAGAAGACAAAGCTTGACTGAGACACATCTCGGTTGCTGTCACAGCACCTCGACCGAGATGATCTTGGGCAACTGAGGCGACTAGGTCTGACAATCCAGTCAGACACCTCGGTCTAGTCGGGACCACCTTGACCGAGGTGATATCAAATTCAGCGAGTGGTATAAAAGGCGAGACGGTTTTCTCTCTCTTCACTTTCCCTCCCAAGTTTAACCTCGACCGCGGCATGCCCTATCTCCCAATTCTTCGATTTTTGCTCATTTCTTGCGACTTTTGGTGCGATTACACCGGAGGAAGCAGGAGGATTGGTTTTCAAGCATCAAACAGCGAGGAAAAAACTCCGAATCTACAGAATTTGGGTATTTCGTTCGAAAACCCTTAGTCTCTTTCTTTTACTGATTTGAGACGGATCTGGCTTTGGTTGCCACAGTTTATTGTTGAAAAGGGTATAAGTACCCTATAGGAAGCAATTGGTAGTGATTTGGGGGAAAATAACTTGAAATTCAGAGAGTTGAATCGAACATCCCTTCGCCTCGGTCCACTCGTGCTGTGTCTCGGACGGGTGATTGTCAAAGAAACCAAGGTGTTCATCTGTCAAAGATCATGAGCAGTAGATCTGATCGCCAACTAGTTTTTTGAGACAGATCCAGTGGTTCCTCTCCTTCTTCTACATCTCATCCCACTATTCCGGTGATCCATGAGCGTCACCAGGCTGACTTTGATCGCATTTACGGGCGTCCCATTGTAGCCCCTCGGTTTGTGGATGTTGCTTCCTTCGAGTGCCTCCATGTGACGGAGGACTTGAGGAAGATGATATCGATGGTGGGGCTGGAGGAGTTTATGGAGGTACGAGCGCCGACTTTCTTAGAGCCGATAATGGAGTTTGTGAGTTCTGTCACTCACGTGCCTAAGAGGAACAACATCAAGTACCGGTTGCTGAACCGGAACTACATTGTCCCAAGCTGTAGCTCGAGATTTCAGGGGCAAGATAGCCCATGTGGTGGAGCATAGTGATAGGTGGAGACCTGGAGATTCCAGGGAGCGCATCATTTTCCACCTCGCCTTCCGCCTTGCTCACCGGATATTCAGTGAGACTCTTCTGGCGCGTACTGAGACGCCCCAAAAGATCAAACAGGGGGAGCTTTTGAGCTTGTTTTGCATGGTTACAGGTGGAGTTCACGACTTTGGAGTGATGCTGGCTGAGGACTTGCATATGATAAAGGGCAAGTCCAGGGAAGATATCTACTGTGGAGGTTTGGTGACCCATATTGCTACTGCCATGAGTCTAGATCTGAGTGGTTGTACAGTGGTTGCGGCTGCAAAGCCGCTTGGACTTCTAGAGATGATCACGAGGCGGATTCTCATTCCTCGTGGTCTTAGAACGCCATATGTCGCTATGCCATGGGAGACAACGGCTCCACAGGGCATTCTATGTTCAACTCAGTTCTCAGTCTTTGACCGACAATATTTGTCTATTGCTTGGCTTCCTTACATACATGATGCCAAAGATGCTGCTACTGATGATGAGGATGACTTTGATGGAGGAGCTGCTATGGAGACCGGTACTGATACCGGCGGTCCGAGTGTACCATTTGTCGACCTTGATGACGAGGCGACAGAGAAGGAGACAACACCACCACCACTACATCTCAACGCAGATCCCGCTGCCGCAGAGTCAGAGATCCCGAGGTGCATCAGAGGATTGATAAGCTGATTGAGCAAATGATTGACTCTTACACAACCCTGACAGTTGACATGCATGAGCATTTCGAGGACCAGCGCAGAGGCATAGAGGATTGGACTCATCAGATGTTGGAGACCCAGCACTATACTAGACGTATGATGGAGATCCAGCACCAACAGATGATGGAATATCCCTTTGACCCCTCTCAGCACCCCTATATTCCACATCCACCACCACCACCAGCGGACGAGGATTAGAGCTGCATGGATTTTCTTTATTTATTTATTATGTAGTTCAGCTAGGTCCGGTGAGTATCCTGTTCCTTAGACTTTTCATTTGACCCATTGGGACAATGTGTCCCAAGTATGGGGTATGTGGATGTACTTATTTGACTACTTGCTACCCTTGTATGACTCTTTCGGATATTTATTCTGTTTGCTTGGCTCTATGTGCTTATCTGTCATTACATGCATACATACAAGTTTTTGTTTGAGAAAAACGTCGAAAACTGGTTTAAGAAAATTTTTTTAATGACCTCGTCCGGGATGTTCCTGGCCAAACGAGGATGAAGACCTCGGATGACTTAGAACACACCGATCGAGGTGGTTTAACTAAGAGATTTTCGAAACGATTTTTGTGCGTCTTCTCTGGATATGACCTCAGTGATGATTTTATTTGCCATGAAGAATTTCCTTAGGGTGATCTATGAATGGAGCACACCACCAAAAGGTTTTGAAAGGCTTTTCATTGATTTTTCTGACTTATAATCCATTCTATCTTGTATCTAAGATTTGGAACTTGCTTGGGGACAAGCAAGGGACAAGTATGGGGTATTTTGATAGCATGTATTATAGTCTATATTTTGGGATTGGTTTAGACATTTTATCTTCATAAATCTACATGTATGGATGTATATTCTTTGATTATATTGTTGTTTTGTCTACCTTTGCGAGAATCGAGGTCTACACCTAGTTTCATTATAAATATAGGTAAAATGGCACGTTTTGGACTAAAATGGAGCTAAGGAAGCTAAGGAGTCATTGGAGCTACATTCTGCAGCTTAAAGAAGATCTCAGGGAGCATGAAAATGATTAAGAAGATTTACTTTGGACCAGATTCGAGAGATTTCACATTCAATTGAGATTCACCTCGGTCAGCTACAGTACCACCTCGACCGAGGTGATCTTGAGGAGCGTCCCGACCGAGGCGGACACCCTGTCGCCGGCGAGATCTTATTTTTGGCTGAGATCTTTTATTTTTGGAAGGAGGATATCTTATATTTTTGGCTGGATTTCTGGAAGGAAGATATTATTTTAGGCTGATTTATTTTAAGAGATATGGATATATTTTCTAGGAAATAATCTTTTTATGGTATTTTATCTTTGAAAGATAATTCTCCTATATATATGGGTTGATTTTCTACAATTTAGCCATCTTCGGATCAAGGATTTTCTGGAGGATTTTCTGAAGAGTTTGAAGGAAGAGTTGAAGGAAGTTTGAAGTTTGAAATTGAAGGAAGGAAGGAATCATAGTTAGAGTTGGCTTTTGAAGGAATTTGTAAGACTTTCTTAGATTTCTTTTGGTTTGTTGTCTTTGCTCAGTTGTGATTGAGGAACGCTTGTTTGTTACTTGCTTGATTCAGTTATTGAGACCTTTTTCTTAAGGTTTTCTTGTTTGAATATTGATTCCTTTCTTATATATTCAATTATTGTTATCATGATGATTGTTGGCTAAGTTTCTTATGAGATTCTAGGGTGATTGGCTGAAAGTTGTGGGAAGACGATGATAGAATGATCTTAATCCCAGCAGGACCCTGAAAGCTCGAGCCTTTACCTTAACCCTAGAACACCTCGGTCAGTCGTTGAACATCTCGGCCGGGGTGGGATATGACTGAACGAGGTGAACCTTTTCCTGAACCTATCTGAGTTACGAGTTTAAGTTTGCCAAAACCTATCCTTGTTATACCTTTCCTGGTTCAACGCAAGCCTAGGATGAGACTTACCCGGTGATTCCTTTGCTTGTATACACAAGTTCATGAATGATAGGTAATAAAGATTTATCCTTTATTGGGGTTTGAGTGTGCCTTCATCCCATCTTTGAGAGTTAGCTTGAGACTTATCTGGTAAAGGTTGATTCTATCCCCTTGGGTGGTGTGTTGGTTTGAGATTATAGTTCCTTTCCTTAGTTCCTTAAGACTTACCCGGTAACAGGAGCTTTGGTTTGGGATAGTGAGTAGTGAGACTTACCCGATAATTTATTCCCACCCTAGAAACATCTTCCCTTTGCAAACCTCAGCTTTGTCCGCATTATCTTTTGAGATCTTGAGTCGGAACCACAACTAGATGCTTTAATCCCTAGAATCCGCATTTCCTTTATCTGACTTTATATCATCTTTGATTGCTTTAATTGCTTTTAGTAGTTATTTGACAACCGATTCCGTGCTTTGTTTCACCATAGTTCCCGTGTTCGACCCATGTAATTCTTGCTTTTATTACAACTGATCCGTACACTGCGGGTTCGCATATTGTTCAATCATACTTCTTGGGTTATAAATTTTAAAGCTTGTACACACCTTTTGGAGCGAACAATCACCACACGACAATACTCAACAAAGGAGCTTGGAAACGTGATAACATGAATTATTGTCAATATTTCGGATATGGTTTTGTCATTTTCTCATCATAATTTTGCACGCATGTACATGTATTTATAGTGTCTATGTCATTAATCAGTTACTTTGCAAGAATCGAGGTCTACACCACGTTTGATTGTAATTGTAGGGAATATGACACGTTTTTGGGTGGAAATGGAGCATAAGGAGCTAAGGAAGCTACGAAGCTACATTTACGAGCATTAGGAAGGTCAAGAAGAAAGGCAAGAACTATGCTTGAAGGAAGAAAGAAAGATCCAGATGAAGATACGATGGCATGCACGTAGATCACTACTAATCTTGGATCAACAAAGTGATACATCTTGACCGAGATGACCCATTGGGCCTGGATCGAGATCGACGGCTCACATCCCAAGGATATAAGATATAATTTAACCTAAAATTCTTCTGTAAGAATGAAAGGCGAATGTGAAGCAAAGGACGGCTGATTGGAAACGGAATTGAGATCAGATCTAAGATAGATCAAAAGGACGGCTAGGAAGACGACTATTGAAGGAAGGATTGCTTAAGGTTCAAGGAACCTTAGATTCTGAGATTTTCTTGGGAAGTATTTGTTAGTTTGCTATCACTCTCTTTTGGAACAGAATATGGGATACTATTGATTTGTTGTTTGCTTTGATATTTGAGATATCTTTGTTGATTTCTTATTCACCTTTTCTTGATATTCTTGATATATTTGATATTGCATTGATAATGATGATTGTTGGCTAAACACCCATGGGATTCTAGGATGATTAGTTGAAGGTTGTGGTATAGACGATGAAAGAATGAATCTTATTCAGAGTGGACCCTGAAAGCTTGAGTTAACCCTAATTCGAAACCCATCTCGGGTTGTTCGTTGAGCATCTCGACCGAGATCGATATATAACAACACGAGATCGCCCACTGTTTTACAGGTCCTGAGTTTAGGTTATAGTTTGCCAAATCCTATCCTTGTTGCACCTTTTCTGGTTTATACGCAAGCCTAGGATGAGACTTACCCGGTGATTCCTTTGCTTGTATATCGATTATGATGAGTGTTAGATAATAAAGGTTTATCCATTTGTTAGGGTTTGAGTGTGCCTTCATCCTATCTTTGAGAATTAACCTGAGAGTTATCCGGTGATGGTTAGTTCTGCACCCTTAGGTGAGTGATGTTTGTTTGAGTACTCGTACCTTCCCTTAGTTCCTTGAGACTTACCCGGCGATAGGAGCTTTGGTTTGGGAAAGTGGGTAGTGAGACTTACCCGGTGATCTATCCCATAGTTGAAACATCTTCCCTCAGCAAACCTCAACTTTGTCCATATTACCTTAGAAAGCATGAGCCGAAACTACAACTAGATATTATGATCTTTAGAATATGCATTTCCCCATCTTGTTATACATCTTGTGTTTTTTGTTTTTGATCAGTACCATTGCATGCTTATGAAGTTAGATTGCTTTAGTTTGATTATTCTAACCGATTCCCTGAGACCGACTCCAAAATATAAGCCCTTACTACGATTGATCCGTACACTGCGGGTTCACTTATCGTCAGGTATATTATTCGGATTATAAATTTAAAGCTTTGTCTGCCCACACCTTTTGGAGCGAACAAGTTTTTTGGCGCCGTTGCCGGGGAATTGGTCAAGACCAATCTAGTGTACGGTTGTCTAACTTGGAAGCTTCTTGCTTTTCTACTGATTATTCTATTTGAGTGTTCTTGCATAACCTTTCCTTAGGTTTATGCGAAGAACTAGAACTGGTAAATAAATCGTTCCTTACGATCCTGAAACAGAAAAGACTTACAAGAGAAGGTTGAAAGAAGCTAAGAAGATGGCCGCTGCCAATAATGAAGGAGTAGAAGATCTTCGAGCTGATTTGGCCAATGCTCGAGAATAGTTAAGACTCCAAGAAGAAACCCTCATAAGGATGAGAGCTGAAGCAATTACTCAAAATGAGCGATTTCAGGCTGAAATGAATGAACTAAGAGAGTTAGTTCAACAACCAAATGCATATGCTAGAGTCGTGGTGAGTCCACCAGCACCCGCCTCTATGCCACCACCACCACCGCCTTCACCGAGGGTGGAGCCAGTTGATCCGTTTGTGGGTATTCCACAAACACTTGGTCAACATATGGATCCCGTTCAACAAACACGTCGTCCCGGCGTCAACTTAGGCGATCCAGCTGAAAGATATTATGAGTTTAGACCTCAAGTCATCACAATGATTTAGCATAATCGTTTTGGAGAAATGGAGAGAGAATCACCACACCAACACTTACAAAATTATGATATCTTGATGGAAACTTTAAGACCTTCTAGATGTGAAAATAACAACTTTAAACTGCATGTTTTTTTTTCTCTTTGAAGGATAAAGCACTTGCATGATATCATTCGCATCCAACTAGGAGTGTGAACACATGGGAGGAGATGACCGCATAGTTTCTCACCAAATTCTTCCCGTCATCAAAGACGGCGGAGTTAAGGGCTAAAATAAATGCATTTGTGTTGAGGAATGGTGAAAGCCTCTTTAAGTCATTGGAAAGGTTTAAAGACCTTCTGTTGGATTGCCCACATCATGGGATCCCAAAGATTGATTTGCTAGTGATCAATTTCAAGGGTTTAGATGCTGAAGCGCAATTGAAACTTCAATCACTCTCAGCTAGGACATTCATGTATAAACAAGTTGATGAAGCGTGAGACTTTGTTGACAAACAAACTCTCACCATGGAGAAATACTCTCACCGGAGTACTGAGACAGGAGGTCAAAACTCAAGACCTCAAGAGCTGAACCTCACCTCTTCTAGCGTTGATCAAATCAACGCCCTCAATAATAAGATGAAAGCTTTGAAGGAGCTCATAAAGGCGAAAACTCAACAAACCAAGGAGCAAGATGTTGGGTATGTTGGAAGAGGAAACTACCAAGGGAACATGAACAAAAACTACAACAACAACAACCGAAACTACAATAATTGGAGATCCAATCAAAACAATTCTAGTAATCCTTATTCCCATGTTGAACATGCTCTAACTCCACCTTCTTCTTCTTCTTCTTCTACTCAATTGAAGAGCTATAAACCATCATCAAGCTCGAGTCAACCACCAAGGGATAAGTTGGAAGCTATGATCGAGGCGCTTGCAGGAAAGATGAGTGGATTGGAGAGCACAATTACTTCGATTTCTAAGGCACATTGGAAAATCAAGTGTTTAGCAAGGCCGGAGAAGTTCCTAGAGATCAAGGGAAACTTCTAGGACGTACATAGAATAACCCAAAAGGCCAAATCATGGCGATTACAACAAGGAGTAGTGTGAAGACCACTGACCCACAACCTCGATCGAATGAAGCTGTAAAGCAGCTCATCTCGACCGAAGTGAAATCTGGGTCAACCGAGGAGACCACAACAGGGAGTCACCTCGAAAAGGAACTCGACGAGATGCTTTTGGTTCAACCGAGGTGAAAGAAAAAGAAGAAATTTACGTACCACCTCTTGCGTACAAGTCACCACTACCATTCCCGCAATCTAGAGCGAGATCACGTCTAGACAAGCACTTCGGTAAGTTTCTAGACCTTATGAGGAAACTCCATATTAACATACCTTTCATTGATGCTATTCTAGGTATGCCCGCATACGGGAAGTTTTTAAAAGAAATCCTCTCTAACAAGAGGAAGTTGGAAGACTTTGGTGAGGTGAAGATGTCCTCAAGATCATCGGAACTCGTCAAGATCATGAGGCAAAAGACCACCCAAATTAAGAAACCCGGGATCGTTCTTTATCCCCATTGAAGTTGGACACGTCACATATGATGCACTATGTGACCTAGGAGCGAGTGTGAGCATCATTCCACTTGCATTGTATGAGAAGGCTGGCGTAGGGGAACCTAAACCATTTAAGATGACACCATACATGGCGGATTAATCAATCACTCGACCCGTAGGCGTGTTAGAAGACATTCCTGTTAGGCTAGGTAAGTTCTACATTCCTATAGACTTTGTGGTATTAGACATTCCTGCAGATTGTCTAGACCCAATCATCCTTGGGAGGCCTTTTCTTGCAACATTCGGTTGCTACGTGGATTGCAAGAATGTCGAGTTGTCTTTTAACATCGGGGAAGAACAGGTTTAATTCGTGCTATCAGCTTTGATGAAAGGCCAAAGCCTCGAGGAGGACATCTACAACATCTATGATGAAGAGGAATCACGTGAATTGGTTAGCTCTATCCTTATTAAAGACCCTCTTGAAAGAGTTCTAAGTTTTAGTGTGATAGAGAAAGGGGTAGATGTTTCATGTGATGCAGATATACACAGCTTATAAACCTTGGAGGAAGACACGTCAGCTGTATTTGAGAAATTTGAAGAAGAAACAACAAACTGCCTCGACATCGGGCAAGTCCTTTTGGCTGAGGCAACTTCTAGGATGACCAAGGTAAAAGCAATAGGGAATCACCTCGGACTGTAACTCGGTCGAGATACATCTGAAGCAAATGAAGTGACCGATTCTTCAACACCAAGTAATGCAAGCACTTGTCTCAACTCTCCCAATGCATCGCAAGATAAGGATAAGAAGGTGAAACCGCCACTCCGCAGGATGATAGCAAAGATTGCAAGAATTTACAACAAATAGACAAGGATTTGGCACAAAAAGCACATCACCCAAAGAGGGCTCAAAGAAGGAGAAATTGTTCTTCTTTTATATTATCGTTCTCGTTCCCCCTTCCCCCCCCCCCCCCCCCCCCCCCCCCCCCGCGAATAAACTGAAGTCAAAATGGACAGGACCTTTATTATAAAAATGTTTTATCTCATGGTGTAGTCAAACTATGGGGTGAATATTGTGGAACCTTTCAAGTCGACGGATGATGACATGAATTATATACCATCATATTCATGCATATTTTGGGTTTATCACCTCAGTTTCACATTTAATTAATCAAAATCATATGACTTTTAGTTCATTTACATATAATTATCGAGAATAGAAGTCTACACTATTTTATTTGTGAAAATATAGGAAAAGTGGCGAGGTGGCACGAAAAGTGGTGAGGTGGCGCGAAGATATGAGCAAAATATCATAGAAGATCTGGAGGGAAGCAAAAAGATTTGGAAAAGATCCTAAGAGAAGATAGAAGTTGAAACCAGAAATATATCACACGATCTAGGAGAAAATCGGATGATTACTTGTAAAAATCGGTCGATCTCCCTTGTAGATGACTCGATTTTTATCTTATGAAATCGGATTGGTTATAGGATTGTAACCATAAGATCACGCCTCATACCCTATAAAAGGAGGACGTCCCATGCCTTCAGAATCATCCAATTCCATCCAAGACTATTGAGTCATAAGATAAAGAGCAGCGAAGGAATCATTCAAGGAGGAAGATCGAAGGTTCCTCAGAAGTTCTAGTTCGAGAATATAGTTCTCGAAGGTTTTGTGAGTTATATTCTATATTCTATCATTGTGATTAAGAATTGGACTTTGTTACTGTGTTTTATTTGAGTTTTTGAGAGGTTGAAACATTGTTCTTACACCCTTGGTTTGGTTTTAAATCAAAGATTCAAGTTTTCTCATCATTCTTCACCTTTTTTATTTAATATATATTTTGATTTTGATAATGTGTATTCTTGGCTAAAACCCTTGTGATTTTGGGGTGATTGGTTGAAGATTGTGGTTTAGATGATGATAGAAAGATCTGCGTAAACAGATTGGATCTTGCGAGTTGAGATTAACCATCGCAGAAAGCAAAAATTGGGGTGTTCATTGAGTAAATCGGACGATTTCTAGGGATGAACAACCCGATTTTTCCTTTTGTCGTAGCCACCTTGCTTTATCCTTAGTCCTTGGTTAAAGATTGCTTAAACCCTATCCTTGTTGAACCTGTCTAACCTATATCCGAGTATGGGAAGAGACTTACCCGGTGATTCCCGTCCTTGGTTGCCAACGATTACAAGTTCTAGGTAATAGAGGATTCAAAACCCTCTATTAAGGTTGAGTGTGCCATAACCCTTACCTTTGTGAGTTAGATCTAATTCTCGTGGGTTTGTGTTTGGTTTTGAGAATATTATCCTCCCCTTAGATCCTCTATCTTATCGAGACTCAACATCCTTTATTTAGAGCCTTTGGGTTTGGACATGGGTGGTGGAGACTTCACCGTACATCATACCGCTTTAGAACACATACCTTAGCAACCCCAGCTCTATCCATATAATCTTTAGAAGTCTTGAATCGAAAGCCACAATCGGATTCCTTGATCCTTAGAGTCCTTTTTCCCAAATCTTTACACAAAAATCAAGTCTTTTGTCTTTTCAATTATCAAAGTTGCATATTTCCTTGTTAGATTTCTTATTCTGATTTTGATTTCACCAAATCCCTGTGTTCGACCTTGAAATTCTTGCTTTTATTACTAACAATCCGTACACTACGGGTTCGCTTTATTGCAATTATTCTTGGTATAAATATTAAAACTTGCACACACCTTGCGGAGCGAACAATGGACGTTGACTGAAGAAACACATACCGGAACCTCCCGTCAAGGAGATTGGATCCATGCATCTCAACTGAACACCTAGAGAAAGGTCTAGTTAACGACCTTAAAACAAGCGCTTTTTGGGAGGCAACCCAAGGTATTGCTTTCTTTCTTACTTTCTAGATTAGATTAGTGTAGCTTGCGTTTTCGTGTCCATGATAACAGGATCTAGGTACCACTAAAGAAAAAACAAAAAAAAGGGAAACATATGAACGAAGCTACAATTCGAGAATATGGGAAAGTTACAAAAGCTAGGGCAATCTCGGACACCATTAGCTCATTTCGACCGAAGAGAATTTGTGAGAAACCGAGATGCGAGCAACAGGGAGTGACCTCGGTGGACCATCTCGGTCACTGACAACCATCTCGACCCAGATGTAGTTGAATTTTCTAAAGGGTATAAAGAGGAGAACGGATTTCTCTCTCTTCAAACCCTCCTTCCGCTAGGCCGTCTCGACCGAACCACACCCTAATCCTCAAAAACCTCGTTTCTTACCCGTTTTTGACGATTCTTGGATCCAAATGACAGGAAAAACACCACAACGACTTCTCCAGCATCAAACTTCACTTCAAGCTTCTGAAATATGAAAAAATCGGGTAATTTTGTCCGAAACCCCTCTTTTTGCATTTCGGGAAATTCAGCTCGTTTTTTAGAAATTTCTTGCTGCTTAATGTGTTGGAATTAACTAGAGAACATCCTAGGAAGCAATTGGTAGTGATTTTGGGGGAAGAAAGTTACAGAATTGTGAGTTCGATCGAAGTAATGTTCGTCTCGGTTGAAACCTAGTAATCTCGGCTGAGATCCCTTCAAGAACAACCCGAGATCAAACCCTAATTTAAGAAAAATGCGTCGTTCAGAAAGGCAGTTAGCAATCCGTGACCGTCCTAATGATGGTAACCAACCCCATTCACCTCCTGCACCACCACAGGTGCCGATCATCCTTGCTCGGTTCCAAAAATATTAAGACCATATTTGCTCCCGACCGATCATCTCCCCCCGCTACGTCGACGTTGAGGACTTCACTGCCTCCACGTCGTCGATGATTTGTAGTGGATGATATCTTGTTAGCCTTGAGAAGTTTATGGCCATCTGCACACCGGTTTATGTGGAGCCGACTCTTGAGTTTCTCAGTTCCGTCACCCATGTGCCAGAACACAAAGGAGTGAAATTTAAACTAATGAACAAAGGATATGTAGTTATAGTGGAGAACTTCGGGACACTTTTTGGATTCCCACGCCTACCGTCACTGATTTTCCCTCGAGGGAAGTGAATGCCTTTTGGGGCAACATTGCCCATATTACTCCGAGTGCAAATTATTGGCATCCAAGTGACTCCAAGGAGAAGCTCATCTACCATGTGTCTTTCCGGATCGCTCACTGGATTCTCAGTGAGACGCTGCTTGCCCGGACCAAGGCGCCCCAAAAGATCCGACATGATGAGTTACTCTCTCTTTTATGCATGACTACAAGTGGAGTCCCGGACTTTGCCACCATGCTGGTAGAGGAGCTTGGCAAGGTCAAGAATAAGAAGAACGGTGACATCTGCTTTGGAGGGTTAGTGACATACATCGTCGGTGCCATGGACATCGACCTTTCTTCATGCACTTTGGCCGCCGAGGCCAAACCTTTAAGGTTGCAGGAGTTTATCACCCGACGGATTTTGATCCCTTGAGGCCGTGGTCCACCATACGTGGTCATGCCTTGAGAGACCAAAAATCCGAAGGGGATCTCTTGATCTCCACAGTTCACCATCAATGACGCGACCAATTGGTCACGGATCTGGAGGTCATTTGTGCGGGACGCAGAGATTGATGTGGAGTTCGGCACAAACAACGACGAGGAGGATACTGTAGTACCCATGGACACCGGGACGGATACTACTGGTCCGAGTTCCCTGGTGATTGAGCTGGTGGATGCCGACGAGGAGACAAAGGACGATCACCCTACACCGGAGACTTCTACACCGAAGATGTCACAGCACCGACAACATGACCGTCGGCGCCGTGATCCAAAGGTCCATCGAAGGATTGACGATCTCACCAGCCACATGGAGCCAAGAACCATCTTTAAAAGTCTTGGTATATATATATTAAAACTTGCACCAGAGATATCACCAGCCACATTGGAGATCCAACCAAAACAACAACCGGAATCGCAACAACCATTGAAGATCCAACCAAAACAATTCCGGAAATCCTTATTCCCATGTTGAAAAAGCTTTAAACCCCCTTTCCTCTTCTACTTCTATTCTTTTAAAGAGCCAAGAACCATCTTCGAGTTCAACACCCAAAGATCGACTTGAAGGAATGATTGAAGCATTGGATGGAAAAATGAGTGGAATGGAAAGTGCACTCACCTCCGTTACCAAAGAACAAAAATCCCTAGAGAGCCAAGTGTTCAACAACGCCGGAGAAGTCCCAAGAGATCAAGAGAAGCTTCCCGGAAAAACGGAGAACAACCCAAAGGGCCAAGAGAATGCAATCACCACAAGAAGCGGAGTCACTACCAATGATCCGCTACCAAGGAATATGGAGAAAGGAAAGCAACCAATGGCTGAAGAGGCGAACCTTAGCAATAAAGAGAAAGCACCGGTCTATGTTCCACCTCAAGCATACAAACCGCCGCTACCTTTTCCAAAATCTCGCGCTAGAGAGAGAGTTGACAAACAATTCGGTAAGTTCGTCGACCTTATGGGCAAATTACATATTAATATTCCTTTTATGGATGCCATTGTAGGAACGCCGACATATGGAAAATTCTTGAAGGAGATTCTTTCCAACAAAAGGAAACTAGAAGACGTTGGAGAAGTAAGGATGACTAAGAGGTCTTTCGAGCTTATCCAAAAGATAAAAGAGGAAATGCCGAAGAAGTTAAGAGATCCCGGGTCTTTTTGCGCACCCATCAGAATAGGTAAAGTCACATACGAAGCTCTATATGACCTCGGAGCAAGTGTTAGTATCATAACACTTGCCTTGTGTGAAAGAGCCGGACTCGGACCACCACAACCCGTCAAGATGACTCTCTATATGGCAGATAGGTCCATCACACCCCCGTGGGAATTCTAGAAGATATACCCGTCTTGTTAGGTAAATTTTACATTCCCATAAATTTTGTCTTTCTTGACATTCCTCCAGATCATCCTGTTCCGATCATACTTGGACGGCCCTTTCTTGCAACTTCGGGCTGCGTTGTGGATGTCAAGAATGGAATACTCTCCTTTAACCTAGGAGAAGAGCATGTGCAATACCATCTCCCTTCAATGCTCAAAGGGCCAGCTGCAGGAGATGACATATATAACACTTACGATGACGAGGAGGCATCAAGAGAAGAGGTAAATTCAATCCTAATAAAAGATCCTCTTGAAAAAGTCATTAGTTTGAGTATTATAGATGAAGGGGAAGATGAGGAATGCAATATTCAGGTTCGAGCATTAAGAACCTTGGAGGAATATTCCACAATCAAAGTTGAAGAACTCGAAGAATGCACAAGAAAAAGTGAAGAAATCGGTTTGTCTCAGGAAAATCGACCGATTTCTGGAATTAATTTAATTAATTTAGTCGATCTGACAGAAGTCGTAGCTATAGATCGAATGAAAAATCGGATGAACAGAGCCAAATCGACCGATTTTCCTGTAGCTCTAGAACTTTTCAACAATCGATTGAAGATACTTCAACTTACAACAACACCTCTTTCTTAAAATCAAATCTTGCTCCTAGTTCTTCTACACGCCTGGGCACACCTTCTAAAGATCCTCCTAACGTGGAGTTGAAACCCCTTCCATCTCATCTAAGTTACGTTTTCTTAGGACCGAACTCTACTTATCCGGTTATTGTAAGTTCAAAATTGACTGAAATTGAACTTAATAAGTTAATGATCGAACTGAGAAAACACAAGAAAGCTATTGGCTATTTTATTGATGATCTTGTTGGCATTAAACCCTCTTTGAGTATGCACAAAATATTGATGGATGATGACCAGAAGCCTTCACGAGAACCTCAACGACGGTTAAACCCGATCATGAAAGAGGTTGTGAAGAAAGAAATTCTTAAACTTCTTGATGCAAGAATCATCTTCCCTATTTCCGATAGCAAATGGGTTGGCCCGGTTCATGTAGTTCCGAAGAAAGGAGGAATGACCGTTAAAACAAATGAAAAGAACGAACTCATTCCTACAAGGACGGTAACCAGATGGAGGATGTGCATCGACTACCGCAAACTGAATGTTGCAACAAGGAAGGATCATTTCCCCCTTCCTTTCATCGACCAAATGCTAGAAAGGTTAGCACAACACTCCCACTTTTGCTATTTAGATGGTTATAGTGGTTTTTTTCAGATCCCCATTCATCCCGATGACCAAGAGAAGACAACATTCACATGTCTATGGGGAACGTTTGCCTATACAAGAATGCCATTCTGACTTTGCAACGCTCCTGCCACCTTTCAAAGGTGTATGATGGCCATCTTCTCCGAATACATTGAGAATATAATGGAGGTTTTCATGGATGATTTTTCCGTTTATGGTTCTTCATTTGATGAATGTCTTGCTAACCTTTCTCTAGTCCATCAAAGATGCGAAGATGCAAATCTCGTTTTGAATTGGGAGAAATGCCACTTTAAGGTTAGTGAAGGAATTGTTCTTGGACACATGATATCCAACCGCGGCATAGAGGTCGATAAAGCTAAAATCGAGACCATCGAACGGCTACCTCCGCCAACATCGGTGAAAGGAGTAAGAAGTTTCCTTGGTCACGCAGGTTTTTATAGACGCTTCATCAAAGACTTTTCTAAAATTTCTAATCCATTAACTAACCTACTAATGAAAGATGTGGTTTTTGAGTTTTCAAAGGATTGTCTAGATGCTTTCTACAGGATCAAAGAGGCATTAATCTTAGCCCCAATAACTCAGCCACCAGATTGGAACTTAACTTTTGAGATTATGTGCGATGCTAGTGATGTAGCCGTAGGGGCTGTCCTTGGGCAAAAGAAAGATGCGCGGACATACGCCATTTACTACACTAGCAAAACGCTAGACGAATCCTAACTAAACTATGATACAACAGAGAAGGAATTATTAGCCGTGGTCTATGCTTTCGAGAAATTTCGTTCTTACCTTGTAGGAACAAAAGTGATTGTCTACACCGACCACGCAGCAGTTCGCTACTTGCTCAAAAAGAAGGATGTGAAACCAAGGCTCATTCGATTGATTCTTCTTCTACAAGAGTTCGATTTAGAGATCCGTGACAAAAAGGGATCCGAAAACTCGGTAGCGGACCACTTGAGCCGACTTCCACACGTCCAAAGCAAGGAAGATTATCTACCCATAGGTGACTCATTTCGGGATTAGCAACTGCATGAGCAAGAGGAATGTCTTAAACAAATCACCGGAAGTAACAAACCATGGTTTGTTGATTTCGTTAATTACTTAGTTTGCAATGAAATACCTCCAAGACTAACATATGCTCAACGAAAGAAGTTCTTCAAAGAAGTCAAGCAATACTATTGAAACGAACTCCTCCTCTTCAAGAGAGGACCGGACGGAATGATTAGAAGATGCATCGCGGAAGATGAAGTTGAAAGCATTATCCGACATTGTCATTCACTCCCTTGCGGTGGACACGCTAGTTCACACAAAACTAGGGCCAATGTATTACAATCGGGTTTCTTTTGGCCAACTTTATTCAAAGATGTGTAGAAATTTGTTGTTGCTTGTGATGCTTGCCAAAGAACACGGAACATATCGAGAAGAAATGAAATGCCTCTCAATAACATTTAAGAGGTTGAGATCTTCGACGTATGGCCAGTAGACTTCATGGGACCATTCCCCTCATCTTGTGGAAGCCAATACATACTTCTAGCCGTGGATTATGTTTTTAGATGGGTTGAAGCAATCGATTCTCCTACTAATGATGCCATGGTAGTAGTTAAGTTCTTCAATAGAACGATCTTCCCAAGATTCGGGACTCCCCGGGCCATTATTAGTGATGGAGGAACGCATTTTACAGCCCGTAAGTTCGAAACTCTATTATCTAAGTATGGGGTTACCCATGAGATCGCCACTCCCTACCATCCTCAAACAAGCGGACAAGTAGAGATATCAAATAGAGAGATCAAAAGCATCCTAGAGAAGACCGTTTCAAGAACAAGGAAGGATTGGTCATTCAAGTTAGATGATGCACTTTGGGCCTACCGCACCGCTTTCAAGACCCCATAGGAACGACACCTTACAATCTCGTTTATGAGAAATCTTGTCACCTTCCGGTTGAACTTGAACACAAAGCGCATTGGGCAATCAAATGGCTCAACTTTGACTTGAAAGAGGCTGGAGAGAAAAGTTTGCTGGACATAAATGAGCTTGAAGAGCTCCGTCTCAACGCATACGAAAATGCAAGGATCTACAAAGAAAGAACGAAGAGATGGCACGATAAGCATATCGTTCCAAAGGAGCTGAAAAATGGAGATCTTGTCCTTCTTTTCAACTCAAGACTTCGTCTATTCCCAGGTAAACGCAAATCCCGTTGGTCCGGACCTTTTATAATAAAAAACATTTATCCTCATGGTGTAGTTGATGTTTGGAGCGAGAAAACGGGAAATTTCAAAGTCAATGGACACCGCCTAAAGAAATACACACCGGAACTCCCGGTAGAGGACATTGCTCCTACCCTTCTCGAATGATCGTCGGAAGGAGATAGGTCCAGCTAGCGACCTTAAATCAAGCGCTTCATGGAAGGCAACCCAAGGTTATTCTATGTCCCTTTTTCTTTTTCTTTTTAGTCTAGATTAGTTTGTTAGTTTTTTTTCTTTTTGTTGGTACGCTCCGGGATTTTCTTGTGTTGTGATGACAGAAAATAAGCACAAACCACAAAGGAGGAATTGGTGATCGAAGTTTTGAAGGAAGCAATCGACAAAAGTTCATCAAAAGATCAAACAGAGAAAAAATCGGATGACTTTGTACTAGAATCGGTCGATCTGGGAGAAAAAGAAAAATTAATTTGAAACGATCTGGCAAAAGTCGTAGCTTGAATCGGATGAAAAATCGGACCACCAAAAAAATCGACCGATTTTTTCTATAACTATGGCACATTGCACTGAGATCGACCGGATAAAAAAGATCGAACCCCAGAAAATCGTCCGATTTTCTTCAGAAAAGTCAGAAGTATAAAAGCCTTCCTTTCCTTCTTCTTCTTCATCACAATCCCTCACCTCTCTCTCACTTCACCAACTCGAAGAACAGCCGTCAAAAACACCCCCTCAAATCTGCATTCCTTAAGCGTTTTCACTCATTCTTGAGCCAAAACCACAACCCTCGACGAGACAAAGAAAATTGGAGTAGTTCTCAGCTTGGCAAATCAACGAATCGCTCGGATTTCAGGTTCAAAGTTTCACAAACCCTAAGTTTTCAATTTCTCAGATCCGGTCTTTTGAAGTGTTTGTCTGCTGATTTTGCTAAGTTAGAAAGCTTAGAAATTGTTGTTGGAGTGTTTTGGTGTTGCATGATTGAACAAACTGTTGCAGAATCGAACGATTGATCGAAACAGAAAAAAAAATCGAGTCGATCCCCAGGAAAATCGGTTGATCTGTCTTAAGAACAACCCAATTTTTGCTTTGTTTTAATGGATAGAGTTCGTAGATCAGCCATAAACTTGTTTTCTCGTGGGGGGTCCTCATCCCAACATCCCCCAACACCTCAACAGCCCTCCCCTAGACTCCCTACCATCAAAGAAAAATTTAAACGCCGTTATGAGCGTCTCTTAGCTCGCTCCATCATAGCACCTCGCTACTTGGAGTTGGACGAGCTTAATGTTCTGAATATTAGGGAGGATCTTGACCGGATTATAGAAAAGACTGGGCTGAGTGAATTTGTGCAGATAAGAGAAAATGCATTTGTGGAGATAACCCATGAATTCCTTAGCTCCTTTACCCATGATCCAAACATTAGAAAAGTGACCTTTAGGCTAATGAACAGGAACTATAATTTTGATGTGGGAGTGTTCGGAATTTTTTTGGTTTCTCGGTTTCACATTAAGGCACGTTTCCCCCCAGAATCAAGGCCACTGAGTTTTGGGAGACTATCTCCATTGGGCAATATGAAGGAGACAAATGGAGGCCCGGAAATTCAAAGGAGAAGAGCATGTACAATCTTACCTTCAAGATTGCGCACCAGATTTTGAGCGAGTCTATATGTTTGCATGGACAGAAACTCCACAGAAGGTACAAGCTAATGAGCTCTTCATCCTCTATTGCATGACAGAGGGGATGGTTCCGGACTATGCCTCTATGTTGTCGGAATACTTGTCAAAGATTGCCAACAAATCCGGCGGTCATATTTGTGTTGGAGGACTTGTCACTTACGTGTCAAGAGCATTAGGGGTGGATTTTTCGGCGTGTACTCTTGCTGCAGAGGCACAACCCTTAGGGATTCAGAGATTGGTATCAAGAGGAGTCATTTTCCCAAGAGGACGAGGAGAGCCACATGTAGCCATGCCTTGGGATAAGCAGCTCAAGGAGATCCTTTGGAAGCCACGCTACACCTTCAAGAATGTCTACTACTGGAAGGAAGGATTCGAGCATTTCAGTGATGAGGAGTTTACAGAGGACGAGGGTGGAGACGATGAGGATATAGGAGGAGACACTGAGGAGTATCCCACCGACACACATGCTCCAGATGGAGGCATGCTCGAGCTAGGGGGAGACGAAGGGGATGTAATAGCTAGGATTTCCAAATTCTAATTAAGGTTGATTAACTTAATCGTTGATAGTAACTGACATATAACTCACGAAGATTGCGCAAGTGAGGAGTATGAGTCCCACCGTTATATTCCTAGCGTAATTTTGACGTTTGGGGAAATTTTTATTTTTTCCCCCTGGTAATTATTTTTACCCTCCGGTGTTATTTGGAGCATTTGGGAGCTCCAATTAATAAAAATGCAGTTGAGAGAAATGATCAGGACATCGAATATGTCCTAGATATGAAATAACATGGAGAGGCAAAATGACCAAAAGAGTCGTTATTTCGTTTCTTAACGGTTAAGAAAGACGGCTTAGGAATACACGTTTTTCGAGGCAGTTGTGGAATAATTATCCCTACAATATTTCAAATTTTTTATTCCAATCTCGAGAAGTTTGGAGAAGGAGGTTTGACCCTCCTTTGGATCGGTTAAAGGATAATTATCGACTTCGCTAAAGGATAATTGTCGTCTTCACTATAAATAGCGGAAAATGTTTTATTAATTCATTTCCTTTCACGTTTCCTCGTAAAAGCTCTGATTTCTCTCAACCTTCAAACTCATATCTACTCTCCGTTTCTAATCCGATTTCAATTCCGTTTGAGATTCTGAATTCCTCTCTACATATCGGTACCAAGTTTCTGAATTTCCGAGCAAATGAAGAGCTGGTCGAGCATATATGTCACCAGGCAGGTTCAGTCACTCAGATTCCGGTGAATTTGATGCTTTCCATGCGTAGCCCGCGTCGTTGTGATTCCAAATCTTCTTTCAGATCGTCAATCGGGTTAGTAACGAATAAGTTATAGATTGATTATGATCCTTATGGATCCCTTGGGTTTAGGTGTGACCTTTTTGATTGAAAGGAGTATTGATATCTCTTTCTGCCTTGTTATTAGGCAGTGTCCCTCTCAGGATTGGAGGTTGATCGTGGTTGTGATTGTTTGAGGTTGAGGTAAGTCCGTAGGACTTACTTAGCTACCATCCACGTATTGGGTGTTTGCATGAGTGGTGTGTGCGTTGTATGTTTTCTATGATAGCATGAGATGTCGTTTATACCGACATATGTTTTATTGACTACCCCGTTGCGTGGCTGTGATAACCTTCCCCTTTCATCCCGCCGTGGAGTCTGGGAGTTTCTCTGATGTCAGACCAGACTGGTTTACATGAAGGGCGCAAATCCACTCCCATAGGGTACACGGGTTGCGTGACCGATACTAGTACAACTGGTTATAGCACCCAGAGGGAAGGATGTATCGGTCCTCGTGTCACATACTTTCATCTATCTATATATATACGATTTGAGTAAAGGACTATTATATAAAGATGATAAATGAGTAAATATGTGATAGCATGCTGATCTGTTTAACTTTCCATGATTGTGTTTGTGCTTATGCATTACCTTATATATGTATGGTTAGCTAATGGTTTATTACCATGTTATAAATGCCTTACAGGATAGGCGTGCTACTGAGTGATCTGGCAGGGTGGCAGGCCGAGGACCTCTCGTACATAGGATGGTTGTAGTCTTTTGGGGTTGTTTATGTTTCCCTCCTACGTGAGGATATTTTTTGGTTACCTCCTGTGTGAGGATGTTGTTTTATACTTGACTATGATGTCTTTACCTTTTGGGTTGTACAGTTTATACAGTTTTATGCATTTGTTTTATATCTGTCAGTGCCATGTTGTAAGGTCTAGTGAACATGTTGTCAGGCTAGGGCCAGGATTCGTTGTGAGATCCTAGCCCAATGTGGCATCCCGAGTTCTGCGGATTCGGGGTGTTACAGAGTTGGTATCAGAGCCTTTGGTTGACATCAATGGCACTTGCTACTTGCAATGAGGTTTGATAGGTAAAATAAACAGAACCCGAAAGGGGTTTGACGTTTTCAAAATGATTTTTGGTTTTAAGTGTGGTTTTGGGTTAGAATGTACGAGAAGTCGCCACCTCTGCTATGGATCTCTGCAGCATAGATATGTATATGTGTATTATGGATTATGTGGATGTGTTATATACCTATATACCGATACATATGGCATATTAGGTGCGTATAACCTACAAATGGCTCAAACTAGAGAAGTATCTGTTGTGGGACGAGGTAAGGGTACATCCCCTCTTCCTCCAGTGGTGATAAGTCAGGGACCAGTTTCTGCTGTTGTTTTGACCTATGGTAAAGAATGAGTGTGAAGCGGCGGATCATGTTTCCATGAGTGGATTTGAGTTTCAAGAATATGTACGCCAAGTATATGAAGCTGCAAGAGCGGGTGAACCTACACTAGGCTTGCCAACATCTGTGGGATCAATTGAAGCTTCTAAATCAAAGAAGAAACAACGGATCGAGCTAGTGAACGAGGAAGCAGACCCTTCAGGAGGTAGACATAGTCTAACATATGGACATACGAGTGATCCCGTTCTACACGGATTGCTGGTGGGATTAGATCTTGCTATAATTGTGGGAAGTTTGGACATTTGCGGCCCAAGTGTACGAGACCACCAGTGACTTGCACAATTGTGGTAGACCAGGTCATAGAGCTGCCTTTTCTAGGCAAGGTCGAGCTGCATCACAACAGGGATCTTCCCTTGCCAGTGTGGCGGGAGGTGGTCAGAGAACACCTCAACAACAAACACAAGGACCACAGAGAGCCTCAAATCGTCCTTCTACTCAGGGATCTGTTCCCGTGTCGAGTAGAGGTAGAAGTTGTGGTGGAAGTGCCACTGACACCAGATGAGCTCAGGGTAGAGCCTTTGAGCTAAGAAGTGCAGAGGAGCTACCCGTATCAGTATCAGAGATGGGACATATGTGTCTCAACTGTGGCGATCCAAATCATTTGCGCCTTGAGTGTTACTTGGCACATATAGCGTGCTTTACATGTGGTGAACTAGGCCATTTGGCCCCTTTTTGTCAACAAGGTAGTGTTTCTTCTCAGCAAGACCTTCCTCTTTCCGGTATTGAAAGAGTAGAAGTGGAGGCTATGGTGATGACCTCAGTGATACCTGAGGAGCATAGGTCTGAGGTTTGAGTGATGATATACAATGGAGCTGCTGGCGTTAACTATTACAGGTACCATTCTCGTTAATGGTTTACCTAGTGGAGTTTTGTTTGATATGGATGCTATGAACTCTTCGCTTTTGATGCATGTATAGATTGATTTTAGATACAATAGAGGGTAGACCTTCCTTGATAGGGATACCAGGTAGGGGTCTGAGGTACCCGCGAGATATGTGATTGTTCCCTTTATGTAGTGACTTGTGTGTTGCTTGTAGACTTCTTTGTCATGCCATAAGTGCATGAGGAGGTCATTATGTGTATGGATGGGATAGATAGATATCATGTTGTGTTAGATGTCAATTGGAAGACTGTTATAGTCTCTACTGAGATAGATTAGATAGAGGTCTTCCGAGGTTAAGACCTATGAAGAGACGGGCTTGTCATTAGTTCCATACGAGCAGCAAGGCTTATAGTACAAGCATGTGATTCCTTCTAAGGTTATGACATGAAGGAGGAAGAGAGTTCATCCTTGGAAGATATTCCAGTGGTTTATGGGCTTAGAGGCGTGTTATTGAACCGTCTAGTTTGCTGCCTCAGTGGAGTGTGGACTTTGATATTGAGTTGAAGTGTGGTATGAGATTGATTCGAAAGGCCCCATATTGTATGGCGCCTGTTGAGATGTTAGAGCTGAAGAGACAACTTGAGGAATGGGTAGAGAAGGGCTTCATTCGCCCTAGTGTATTCATTGTGTCGTGTTGACAACTTGTTGTGTCAGCTTCAAGAAGCGATTATGTGTTCCAGGACTTCCTTGCACTCAAGATATCACCAGTTAAGGGGGAGAGCAGGAAGTGCATTGGACGGCATTTCGTACCCGTTATGGACACTACGAGTTTGTAGTGATGCCATTCGGGCTGACGAATGCCCCGCTACCTCCATGTAGTTGATGAATAATATCTTCCTCAACTTCCTTGATCAGTTTGTGGTAGTATTCATTGATGAAATTCTGGTATACTCTCGTAGCAGAGAGGAGCATGCCGGTCATCTGAGGACAGTTTTACAGATTTTGAGGGATAGAGGGTTGTATGCCAAGCTCTCTAAGTGCGAGTTCTGGATGTCTGAGGATTGATTTTCTAGGCCACATGGTATCTGCCAGTGGGATCAAGATTGATCCGGCGAAGATTGAGTATGTTGCAGCATGGACGATATTGATGAACAATAAGGAAGTACGTAGCTTTCTCGGCTTGGCCGATTATTACTGGCGCTTTGTGGAACGATTTTCTATGATCACCGTCCACTTACGAGTCTTCTGAGGAAGACTACCAGATTTGTGTGAACTGATAAGTGCGCCCAGAGTTTGAGGAGTTGAAGAGGTGTTTGACTTCTGCTCCTGTTCTGGCATAGGCAGAGGATTCTGATGATTTCGTGGTTTACAGTGATGCGTCCAAGCTAGGTTTGGGATGTGTTTTGATGCAAAAAGGCATAGTGATTGCATATGCATCTCACCGGTTGAAGACGTATGAGGAGAACTACCCGACTCATGATTTGGAGTTAGCAGTGATAGTTCATGCTTTGACGACCTAGAGACATTACCTGTATGGTGCTACATGCCAAGTCTTCACAGCTCATAAGAATCCGAAGTATCATTTTACGCAGTGGGAATTGAATAAGCGCCAACGTAGATGGTTTGAGTTAACCTAGGATTTTCACCTCGAGATTTTGACAGCAGATACAGACTGCTTTGAGGACAAGTCTACACTTTAGGACTGCGTTTCACCCCCAGACCGATGGCCAGTCAAAGATGACCATCTAGACCCTTGAGGATATGTTGCGAACTGGTTTGTTGGATTGGGGACAAGGATGGTCAGATTACTTCCTATTGGTTGAGTTCTCATACAACAATAGCTGGCATGCATCTATTGGGATGACCCCTTATGAGCTGAGGCACTATATGGGCGTTGATGTCGTACATCTTTATGCTGGGATGGGCCTAGCAGTACCAGTGGGATAGCACCAGAGAAGATGTAGGATGCTATGGCTCGAGTAGCGCTGTTTAGAAAGAGGATGTTGGCGGCACACAGTCGCCAGAAGTCGTATGTATACAAGAGGCGTCGGCTCTAGAGTTCAGAATAGGAGCTCATGTCTGGCTGAGAGTATCTTTGACGAGAGGTGATAGCATGAATTATAGTCTATATTTTGGGGTTTGTTTGGACGTTTTATCTTTCGTAATCTGTATGTTTGTATGTATATTATGTGATTATATCACCATTTCATCTACCTTTGCAAGAATCGAGGTCTACACCTAGTTTTGTTGTAATTGTAGGTAAAATGGCACGTTTTGCATCAAAAAGGAGCAAAAGGAGCTATGGAGTCATTGGAGCTACATTGAGGAACATAAGGAACCATCCAGGAAGCATAGCCATGGATTAAAGATTCACTTTGGACCAGTTTTGAGAGATTTCACATTCAGTTGTGACTCACCTCAGTTGACCAGAGATTCATCTCGACCGAGGTGATCTAGAGACGCCGACTCGACCGAGGCGAATACCTAGGACGCGGCGAGAATATTTTATTCTTGGCTGAGATCTTTTATCTTTGGAAAGTGATCTTATATTTTTGGGCTTGGCTCCTGGAAGGAAGAAGATCTTATATTTTACCTATTTTTTATGGGAAAAGATCTTTCTAAGATATTTTATCTTTGGAGGGTTATTTTCCTATAAAAAGGGTTGGATTTCCACAAATCGGGGGGCATGCTATACCATCGATTAGGGTTTACACACAGCAGCAACCATACTCCAGTTGGGAGATTTGAAGAACCTTTTTGAAGGTTGAAGGAAGATTGAAGATCATAGCTTTTATAGCTTTTGGAGGGTTTTGTAAGATTGTCTTTAATTCCCTTCCTTGTTGTCTTGTCTTGTTGGATTGCTATCCAAGGAACGCTTTTGTTGTGATATTTGATTCAGTTATTGAAGTCTTTTCATTAAATTCTTCTTGTTCAAATATTCACCTTCTTCCCATATATTTGATTAATACTTTCATAATGATGATGAGTGGCTAATTTCGTTGTGTGATTCTAGGGTGATTGGCTGAAGGTTGTGGGAAAAACAATGATAGAATAATCTTAGATTCCAGTAGGACCCTGAAAGTTCGAGTCTTTAACCTTAACCCTAAGCATCTCGCTCAGTCGATGAACATCTCGGCCGGGGTGGAATTTGGCTGACCGAGGTGACTTATCTGATCCTAAACTGAGAGTTAAGTGTTAGAGTTTGCCAAACCCTATTCTTATTACACCTTTCCTGGTTCAATGCAAGCTTAGGATGAGACTTACCCGGTAATTCCTTAGTTTGTGTACCAACGATCATAAGTGTAGGTAATAAAGGTTTATCCTTTATTGGGGTTTGAGTGTGCTTCCATCCCATCTTTGTGAGTTAGCCTGAGACTTACCCGGTAAAGGTTGATTCTATCCCCTTAGATGGTGTGTTAGTTTGAGGTTATAGTTCTTTATCTTGATTCCTTGAGACTTACCCAGTAATAGGAGTTACGATTTTGGATTAGTGTGTAGTGAGACTTACCCGGTGATCTACTCCACTTTAGTAACACCTTCCCCATGCAAAAACCTCAGCTTTGTCCGCTTATCTTTAGATCTTGAGTTGGAACCACAGCTAGACGCTTTAATCCCTAGAATTGCATGTTTGCTTTATTGACTTCTTATTCATCTTTGATTTTGTTAATTGCTCTTGTGGTTAGTATTTACGAAGCTTACCGTTATCGACTTTGTTTCACCGAGTCCCTGTGATCGACCCCTGGAGTTCCTTGCTTTTACTACGATTGACCCGTACAGTGCGGGTTCGCATCCTTGTTTTAAGCTTAAGTCTAGGGTTATAAATTTAAAGCTTGCACACACCGTTTGGAGCGAACAAGAGGCGTCAGATGTTTTGGCATAAGGGGGGAAGTTGAGTCCCCGATATGTCGGTCCTTTCTAGATACTGGACAGAGTTGGAAGGGCAGCATACATAGTAGCTTTGCCTATGAGGTTAGAGGGTATTCACCATGTTGTTCACGTGTCTCAACTAAGGGAGTATATACCAAACCCGAGACGCACTGTGAGTCATGATCATTTAGTGGTCGAGGCATACCACATGTTTGCTGAATATTTTGTTGCTGTCTTAGAATGAGGTATAGGATGTTTATGCTTGAAGAACATTCTGGTGATGAGAGTATAGTGACCAAGACGAGGCCACCTAGGTGATTGAGGATAGTAGCCATAGTAACTAATCCGAGTTTATGTAGAGAATGCAGCACCGTAGACTTGTTGAGAAAGCCATGGTTGTATATTATGAGATATATGATGATGTGATTATGTGATTATGTGATATGTGATGTTCTCTTCCGTTCTAGATTATTGGTGATCCTAGTGGATCTTGTTATGTTAGGGCGAGTTATGTTATGACTGGAGAAGTTTTACCTCCAAGCCCTCGAGCGATGATTTTACCATGGGAGAAGTTCTACCTCCACACCATCGTGTATAGGTCAGTTGGAGATGGTTCTACCTTCATGTAGTAGAATGAGATTAGGTTAGTTGGAGATGATATTACCTCCATGAATGGGATTTAGGTATAGAGAATTCTAGAGATGTTCTTCCTCCATACGGTCATTTGTGTTTTGGAGATGTGTTTCCTCCTTAATGATGAATTGGTAGCTGGAGATGTTTTAACTCCATGCCTTTGGGGATAGCGTTATTATTTTGTTGCTCAAGTTGATGATTTCTCCATGCTATGTTTTGAGGTTATAGAGTGTTGTACGTTGATACCTTTGAACGGATATGTGATACCTCCAATAGAGACAATGTTTATACCTCGGTGTATGGGTCCGAGAGGATTTGGGAATTGTTCAAGTTTCGGGACGAAACTTTTTTAAAGGGTGTGTGATGTAATAGCTAGGATTTCTAAATTCTAATTAATGTTGATTAACTTAATCATTGATAGTAATTGACATATAACTCGCGAAGATTGCACAAGTGAGGAGTACGAGTCCCACCGTTATGTTCTTGGTGTAATTTTGGACGTTTGGGGAAATTTTTACTTTTTCCCTTGGGTAATTATTTTCACCCTCCGGTGTTATTTGGAGCAATTGGAAGCTCCGATTAATAAAAATGCAGTTGAGAGAAATGATCAGGACATCGAATATGTCCTAGATATGAAATAACATGGAGAGGCAAAACGACCAAAAGAGTCGCTATTTCGTTTCTTAACGGCTAAAAAACACGGCTTAGGAATACACGTTTTCCAAGCCAGTTGTGGAATAATTATCCCTACAATATTTCAGATTTATTGTTCCAATCTCGAGAAGTTTTGAGAAGGAGGTTCGACCCGCCTTTAGATCGGTTAAAGGATAATTATTGACTTCGCTAAAGGATAATTATCGTCTTCACTATAAATAGCGGAAAATCTTTTATTAATTCATTTCCTTTCACGTTTCCTCGTAAAAGCTCTGATTTCTCTCAACCTTCAAACTCAGACCTACTCTCCGTTTCTAAACCGATTTCAATTCCGTTTGAGTTTCTGGATTCCTCTCTTCACTCTCTTCATATCGGTACCGAGTTTCTGAATTTCCTAGCAGATGAAGAGCTGGTCGAGCATATATGTCACCAGGCAGGTTCCGTCGCTCACATTCCGGTGAATTTGATGCTTTCCATGCGTAGCCCGCGTCGTTGTGATTCCGAATCTTCTTTCATATCGTCAATCGGGTTAGTAACGAATAAGTTATGAATTTATTCGTTTTCCGTACTGCGATTTGGCCTAAATTGACTTTAGGCTTGTAAAAAAGGATAATTAGAAATTCCATTATGGTCGTTATATTATTCTGGTGATTATGTGTTGTTTTTTTGATGGAATCTGATGACAGGTGGGTTTAGAAGTTGCATGCGGGCAAAACGTTATTCTGACAAAATTTAGTTAATTAATTAAAGGTTAATTAATTAAATTATGATTAGAATTTAGATTTAGGAATGTTGATTAGATACTACCTTGAGATTTGAGGAATTGTGAGTTATGCTGAGATATTGAGGTTTAGTTGGTTGTGAGGCTTATAGATTGATTATGATCCTTATGGATCCCTTGGGTCTAGGTGTGACCTTTTTGATTGATAGAAGTATTGATATCTCTTTCTGCCTTGTTATTGGGCAGTGTCCCTCTCAAGATTGGAGGTTGATCATGGTTGTGATTGTATGAGGTTGAGGTAAGTCCATAGGACTTACTTAGCTACCATCCTTATATTGGGTGTTTGCATGAGTGGTGTGTGCGTTGTATGTTTGCTATGATAGCATGAGATGTCGTTTATACCGACCTACGTTTTATTGACTTCCCCGTTGCGTGGCTGTGATAACCTTCCCCTTTCATCCCGCCGTGAAGTTTGGGAGGTTCTCTGACGTCAGACCAGACTGGTTTACAAGAAGGCGCAATCCACTCCCATAGGGTACACGGGTTGTGTGACCGATACTTGTACAGCTGGTTATAGCACTCAAAGGAGAGGATGTATCGGTCCTCGTGTTACATACTTTCATCTATATATATATACACGATTTGAGTGAAGGATTATTATATAAAGATGATATATGGGCAAATGTGCGATAGCATGCTGATCTGTTTAACTTTCCATGATTGTGTTTGTGCTTATGCATTGCCTTATATATGTATGGTTAGTTAATGGTTTATTACCATGTTATAGATGCCTTACAGGATAGGCGTATTGCTGAGTGATCTGGCAGGGTGGCAGGCCGAGGACCTCTCGTACATAGGATGGTTGTGGTATTTTGGGGTTGTTTATGTTTCCCTCCTGCGTGAGGATGATATTTGGTTACCTCCTATGTGAGGATGTTGTTTTATACTCGGCTATGATGTCTTTACATTTTGGGTTGTACAGTTTATACAATTTTATGCATTTGTTTTATATTTGTCAGTGCCATGTTGTAAGGTCTAGTGAACTTGTTGTCAGGCTAGGGCCAGGATCCATTGTAAGATCCTAGCCAATATGCCATCCCGAGTTCCGCGGACTCGGAGTGTTACAGGGGACATCGAGGTTCTAGACACTGATTAGGAGGGAGGTCTGAGTAGGCCAACAACTGATGATGCCACGGAGGACGAGCGCATGTCAGAAGCCGATCCATTCTTCCAGCCTCCACAGGAGATGCCACGTAGACCACCCCACCGGTCGTTCTCACGCCGACGTCGAGCCCAGCCGCAAACTGATGACTCCGGTTTTGGCACCCGGATGGACGCATTGACTAGAGAGTTTCCAGGAGTTCAGGACCGAGGTACGAGGCCGCCACTCATCCTATGACGGCCAGTGGAGCGACCTCTACTATCACACCTTCGGCAAATTCTATGATCCATCCGCTCCAGTATACCCACCACATCCACCACCACACCAGGATTGAGAGACTCACCTTTTACATTGTAAGTATTTTTCTCCATTTCTATACTTGAGTTATCACATTGGGGACAGTGTGAGATTTAAGTATGGCGTGGGGGTACTTACAATCTTTTATCATCTTGTCACACGTCTATTTTCATTGCATTTGCACTTTTAGATTTCGGGTTTGTAATAACTCTAGTCACACATTTTATTTTGGACATTTGCATTGCATTGCATCCATATTCAAAAATCCAAAAAAAAAATCGAAAATTTTTAAAATTTTCGTGCTTCTAAAAACGGATATGACCTCAATGATGACAAATATGTTGTAAATTTTGCAAAGAAAATCTTGTATGTTGAGGTTTAGCCATGGCATTTATGGACATTTATCTTTTACTTGAACAATATGTTTGATTTGTATGTTATTTGATGTTTTGATAGAATTAAGGAATAATAATCGAAACCAACAATTGAAGTTCTTATACATCATAAAACAGAATGACTAAGGCGCTTCGCTATTTTCTTCATCTTACCCACATTTAGCACCTCAAAAGTATTATTGCCTCCCTTTACCTTATCCGGGAATTAGGAAGCATGCTAGTGTGAAGTGTGATGCGTTGTGAAGTTGTTATAAAAAAAATGAAATGTGTTAAAGTATAGAAAATAGGGTTGGGGACGTCAAGCATGATGATAAGTAACTCGACACCATTCACATAGCCGGGTGTTTGTGTCTTGCCAAAATTGGATTGAGCGATAGTCCTAACGAGTCATGGTATGTGCATCACGGTTTGAGGCATCTCGAGAAATTGAGAATAGCCGATTTCCTAGGCTTCGGTTATTGTGCACCTTTGTCCATTTCTCAAAAAGTGAAAATTTTCAAAATGCAAAGTAAATTTCTATTTTCGGTGGTTGTAAAAGAGTTCAAAAATTTGTGAAGTTTCATTCCTTATTCCCGGAATCTACCTCCACATTTCCTTTATATCTTCCACACCTTTAACACGTTTCTTCGGCCTTTACCATTGGAAAGTCCTTAAGACCTTTTATGCACGTGTTTAAGGCTTATATGGTTTAGATTTGTTTTCTTATGATTATCTCTACATTCTTTATTATACATTTCATGTATATTGTTTGGATAAAGTATAAATGTCCCTTCATATCATAACTATATCTCTCCAAACATTATCTTTCAATGCCTTATTACATCATAATGACAGCAATCCACCATCAAGAAGCACACCACCAAAAAGAGTTTCATGTTTGCTTTCATCCTCAGCATTATATAATCTATATCATCTTGTATTCTAAACTGAACCTTGCTTGGGGACAAGCAAGAGACAAGTATGGGGTATTTTGATGACATGAATTATATGCCATCATATTCATGCATATTGTGGGTTTATCACCTCAGTTTCACATTTAATTAATGGAAATCATATGACTTTTAGTTCATTTGCATATAATTATCGAGAATAGAAGTCTACACTATTTTATCTGTGTAAATATAGGAAAAGTGGCGAGGTGGCACGAAGATATGAGCAAAATATCATAGATGATCTGGAGGGAAGCAAAAAGATTTGGAAAAGATCCTAAGAGAAGATAGAAGTTGAAACCAAAAAGATATCACACGATCTAGGAGAAAATCGGATGATTACTTGTAAAAATCGGTCGATCTTCCTTGTAGATGACTCGATTTTAATCTTATGAAATCCGATTGGTTATAGGATTGTAACCATAGGATCATGCCTCATACCCTATAAAAAGAGGACGTCTCATGCCTTCAGAATCATCCAATTCTACCCAAGACTATTGAGTCATAGGATCGAGAGCAGCGAAGGAAACATTCAAGGAGGAAGATCGAAGGTTCCACGGAAGTTTTAGTTCAAGAATATAGTTCTCGAAGGTTTTGGGAGTTAGATTCTATATTCTGTCATTGTGATTAAGAATTGAAATTTTTTACTGTGTTTTATTTGAGTTTTCGAAAGGTTGAAACATTGTTCTTACACACTTGGTTTGGTTTAAATCAAAGATTCAAATTTTCTCATCATTCTTCACCTTTTTTATTTAATATATATTTTGATTTTGATAATGTGTATTCTTGGCTAAAACCCTTGTGATTCTGGGGTGATTGGTTGAAGATTGTGGTTTAGATGATGATAGAATGATCTTCATAAATAGATTGGATCCTGAGAGTTGAGATTAACCGTCGCAGAAAGCAAAAATGGGGGTGTTCGTTGAGTAAATCGGACGGTTTCTAGGGATGAACAACCCGATTTTTCCTTCTGTCGTACCCACCTTTCTTTATCCTTAGTCTTTGGTTAAGGATTGCTTAAACCCTAGCCTTGTCGAACCTTTCTAACCTATATTTGAGTATGGGAAGAGACTTACCATGTGATTCCCGTCCTTGGTTGCCAACGATTACAGGATCTAGGTAATAGAGGATTCAAAAACCTCTATTAAGGTTGAGTGTGCCATAACCTTTACATTTGTGAGTTAGATCTGATTCCCGTGGGTTTGTGTTTGGTTTTGAGAATATTATCCTCCCCTTAGATCCTCTATCTTATCAAGATTCAACATCCTTTATTTAGAGCCTTTTGGGTTTGGACATGGGTGGTGGAGACTTCACTGTACATCATACCGCTTTAGAACACATACCTTAGCAACCCCAACTCCGTCCATATAATCTTTAGAAGTTCTTAGAGTCCTTTTCCCAAATCTTTACAGAAAAATCAAGTCTTTTGTCTTTTCAATTATCAAAGTTGCATCTTTCCTTGTTAGATTTCTTATTCTGATTTTGATTTCACCAAATCCCTGTGTTCGACCCTGAAATTTTTGCTTTTATTACTAACGATCCATACACTGCAGGTTCGCTTTATTGCAGCTTTATTGCAATTATTCTTGGTATAAATATTAAAACTTGCACACACCTTGCGGAGCGAACAATGGACGTTGACTGAAGAAACACATACCAGAACCTCCCGTCAAGGAGATTGGATCCATGCATCTGAATTGAACACGTAGAGAATGGTCTAGTTAATGACCTTAAAACCAGCGCTTTTTGGGAGGCAACCCAAGGTGTTGCTTTCTTTCATGCTTTCTAGATTAGATTAGTGTAGCTTGCGTTTTCGTGTCCATGATAACAGGATCAAGGTACCACTAAATAAAAAGACAACAAAAAAAAGGGAAGCACATGAACGAAGCTACAGTTCGAGAATATGGGAAAGTTACAAAAGCTAGGACCATCTCGGACACCATTAGTTCATTTCGACCGAAGTGAATTTGTGAGCAACCGAGATGCGAGCAACAGGGAGTGAGCTCGGTTGACCATCTCGGTCACTGACAACCATCTCGACCCAGATGTAGTTGAATTTTCTGAAGGGTATAAAGAGGAGAACATATTTCTCTCTCTTCAAACCCTCCTTCCTCTACGCCGTCTCGACCAAACCACACCCTAATCCTCAAAAATCTCGTTTCTTACCCGTTTTTTACGATTCTTGGATCCAAATCGACAGGAACAACACCACAAAGACTTCTCCAGCATCAAACTCCACTTCAAGCTTCCGAAATATGAAAAAATTGGGTAATTTTGTCCGAAACCCCTCTTTTTGCATTTTGGGAAATTCTGCTTGTTTTTGGAAATTTCTTGTTGCTTAATGTGTTGGAAATAACTAGAGAACATCCTAGGAAGAAATTGGTAGTGATTTTAGGGGCAGAAAGTTACAGAATTGTGAGTTCGATCGAAGTACTGTTCGTCTCGGTTGAAACCTAGTCATCTCGGCCGAGATCCCTTCTAGAACAACCCGAGATCAAACCCTAATTTAAGAAAAATGCGTCGTTCGAAAAGGCAGTTAGCAATCCGTGACCGTCCTAATGATGGTAACCAACCCCCTTCACCTCCTGCAGCACCACAGGTGCCGATCATCCTTGCTCGGTTCCAAAAAGATAATGACTGTATTTGCTCCCGACCGATCATCTCCCTCGCTACGTCGACGTTGAGGACTTTAACTGCCTCCACGTCGTCGATGATTTGCAGTGGATGATCTCTCTTGTTAGCCTTGAGAAGTTTATGGCCATCTGCACACCGATTTATGTGGAGCCGACTCTTCAGTTTCTCAATTCCGGCACCTATGTGCCAGAACACAAAGGAGTGAAGTTTAAACTGATGAACAAAGGATATGTAGTTATAGTGGAGAACTTCGGGACACTTTTCGGATTCCCCACGCCTTCCGTCACTGATTTTCCCTCGAGGAGGGAAGTGAATGTCTTTTGGGGCAACATTGCCCATATTACTTCGAGTGCAAACTATTGGCATCCAAGTGACTCCAAGGATAAGCTGATCTACCATGCGTCTTTCTGGATCGCTCACCGGATTCTGAGTGAGACACTGCTTGCCCGGACCAAGACGCCCCAAAAGATCCGACATGGTGAGTTACTCTCTCTTTTATGCATGACTACAAGTGGAGTCCCGGACTTTGCCACCATGCTGGTCGAGGAGCTTGGCTAGGTCAAGAATAAGAAGAAGGGTGACATCTGCTTTAGAGGGTTAGTGACATACATCGCCGGCGCCATGGACATCGACCTTTTGGCATGCACTTTCGCTGCCAAGGCCAAACCTTTAAGGTTGCAAGAGTTTATCACCCGACGGATTTTGATCCCTTGAGGCCGTGGTCCACCATACGTGGCCATGCCTTGGGAGACCAAAAATCCGAAGGGGATCCCTTGATCTCCACAATTCACCATCAATGACCCGACCAGCTGGTCACGGATTTGGAGGTCATTTGTGCGGGACGCAGAGATTGATGCGGATTTCGGCACAAACAACGACAAGGAAGATATTGTAGTACCCATGGACCCCGGGACGGATACTACAAGTCCGAGTTCCCCGGTGATTGAGCTGGTGGATGCCGACGAGGAGACGGAGGACGATCACCCTGCATCAGAGACTCCTGCATCAGAGATGTCACAACACCAACAACATCACCGTCGGTGCCGTGATCCAAAGGTCCATCGAAGGATTGACGATCTCACCAGCCACATGGAGCAGTCTTCCCGTGTTATACGTATGGATATGAGAGGGCGGCTCGACAGGTAGACAAATGAGCTCAGCGCCATGAGGCGAGAGATGTAGGAGAACCACCATTACCAGCGCAGGATAATGGAGCTCCAATTCCATCATCTGATGGGTCATCCTTTCGATCCATCCCTGTACCCATTCTAGCCGTCTCCTCCTCCAGATACCTGATCGGAACTTCTACGGAGCTGCTGCTGCTTTATCTTTTCTTATTTTGTGGTTTTGAACTAAACATTGTAAGTGTCTCCTGGACTTCTTTTTACCCATCGGGATGATGTGTCCTAAGTATGGGGTGCTTTGAGATGCTATGGTCTGTAATAACCGACTTATCTGCTTATGACTATTTCCACTACTTCCTTCATGTGCTTAGAAACTATTTTGTACATTACACGCATCACGACAGGATTTTTGATTAAAAAAAGTACAAAATTGGTTTGAATTTTTTTGTCTCGACCGAAATGACCTTTGGCCAAACGAGGTGACCATAACAGGAGCTTACCACGGTCTAGTACCTCGTTTGGCCATATGTCATCTGGACCGAAATGGGTTTCGAAAACTTGAATTTCTGAAAACTTTTGTGCTTTTGATCTAGATATGACCCCAATGATGAATATTTTTTGATGATTAGTTTCTATGATCTTTATATGCTTGAAATGATTTGTGATATATCTAAAGTCTGATTGCTTTGTTCAAAACTTGAAGCATGTTTAGTAAGTTGTTTTGTCCAAATTATGCTGAATTTGAAGTTTTCTCTCACATCCTTATTGGAATGATTGAGGAAATTCTTTATTCTTTCTTCCTCTTCTTGATCATGCTTTTAGCCCCTCATTGAAATATAATTGCCTTCCTTTACCTATCAGGGAACTTGGTAACAAGAAGTTGAAAAACAAGTGAAAGACGATGTTAAAAGGAGAAGAAGTGTTAGAAAACAATAGGTTTGGGGACGTTAGTCATGAGGATGAGTAACTCGGCACCATTCACATAGCCAGTGTTTGTGTCTTGCCAAAGTCCGATTGATTGATAGTCCTAACGAGTCATGGTATGTGCATCAAGGTTTGAGGCATCTTGAAAAATTGAGATTAGCTGATCTCCAAGGCTTTGGTTATTGTGCACCTCTGTCCATGTTTTCAAAAAGTAAAAAGTAAGCAAAATGTTGAAAAGAAACAAGAAAAATCTTATTGATTAAGTGAAGTTCATAGTTGTGAAGTTCTTATCCTTTTTCCCGGATTTAGCACCACAATATCCTTTATACGCTCCACCCCTAACTTGTTTCTTAGCCTTTGATTGAAAACCCTTGAGACCATAAGCATGTTGATTGACTTTGTGGTTTAAACTAGATTATTCATGACTGATTTTGATGGATATGATTTGCTATGCATTCTATGATCTCAAGTGAAGTATGATTAGCTTTCCTATATCTATAACTTGTTTTGATCATATATGGTTCTTATTAGCTATGAAGCATTCTCTAAGGCTGATCCATGGAAAGAAGCATACAACCAAAAGTTTTAAAAGTATTCGCTAAGTTTTTAACTGATTATAATTCATTCTATCTTGTATCATAATTTTGCACGCATGTACATGTATTTATAGTGTTTATGTCATTATTCAGTTACTTTGCAAGAATCGAGGTCTACACCACGTTTGATTGTAATTGTAGGAAATATGACACATTTTGGGTGGAAATGGAGCATAAGGAGCTAAGGAAGCTACGGAGCTACATTTAGGAGCATTAGGAAGGTCAAGAAGAAAGGCAAGATCTATGCTTGAAGGAAGAAAGAAAGATCCAAATGAAGATACGATGGCATGCACGTAGATCGCTGCTGATCTTGGATCAACACAGTGATACATCTCGACCGAGATGGCCCATTGGGCCTGGATCGAGATCAACGGCTCACAGTCCAAGGAAATAAGATATAATTTGACCTTAAATTCTTCTATAAGAATGGAAGGGGAATGTGAAGCAAAGGACGGCTGATTGGAAACGGAATTGAGATCGGATCTGAGATAGATAAGAAGGACGGCTAGGAAGACGACTATTGAAGGAAGGATTGCTTAGTGTTCAAGGAACCTTAGATTCCGAGATTTTCTTGGGGAGTATTTGTGAATTTGTTATCACTCTCTTTTGGAACACATTATGGGATACTATTGATTTGTTTTTTGCTTTGATAATTGAGACATCTTTGTTGATTGCTTATTTACCTTTTCTTGATATTCTTGATATATTTGATATTGCATTGATAATGATGATTGTTGGCTAAACACCCCATGCGATTCTAGGATGATTAGTTGAAGGTTGTGGTATAGACGATGAAAGAATGAATCTTATTCTGAGTGGAACCTGAAAGCTTGAGTTAACCCTAATCCAAAACCCGTTTCGGGCTGTTCTTTGAGCATCTCGATTGAGATCGATATATAACAGCACGAGATCGCCCACAGTGTATTACAGACCCGAGTTTAGGTTATAGTTTTCCAAATCCTATCCTTGTTGCACTTTTCCTGGTTTATACGCAAGCCTAGGATGAGACTTACCCGGTGATTCCTATGCTTGTATACCGATGATGATGAGTGTTAGGTAATAAAGGTTTATCCTTTTGTTAGGGTTTGAGTGTGCCTTCATCCTACCTTTGAGATTTAACCTGAGACTTATCTGGTGGTGGTTAGTTTTGTACCCTTAGATGAGTGATGTTGGTTCGAGTACTCGTACCTTCCCTTAGTTCCTTGAGACTTACCCGGTGATAAGAGCTTTGGTTTGGGAAAGTGGGTATTGAGACTTACCCGGTGATCTATCCCATAGTTGAAACATCTTCCCTCAGCAAACCTCAGCTTTGTCCACGTTACCTTTAGAAATCTTGAGCCAGAACCACAACCGGATACTATGATCTTTAGAATCTACATTTTCCTATCTTGTTATACATCTTGTCCTTTGTTTTTGATTAATACCATTGCATGCTTCTGAAGTTAGATTGCTTTACTGTGATTATTCTCACCGATTCCCTGAGATCGACTCCGAAATGTAAGCCATTACTACGATTGATCCATACATTGCGGCTTCGCTTATTGTTAGGTTTATTATTCAGATTAGAAATTTAAAGCTTTGTCCACACACACCTTTTGGAGCGAACAAAACACATACGCCGCAACCAACGAAAGACAAGCAAGGATCAAGACTCATTCTTGATTCATGTTAAGAAGAAGAAAGAAGAAAAGAAAAGAGATGCAGCAGGGAATTCGGAAACAGAAGAGGAACAAAAATGGGTGAAGAACTTACAAAGCTTTTGTAGGGATTCGCAGAGAAAAGTTGCAACTTTGACTCAAAGTTGAAGAAGAATGTAAGCAAGCAGAAGAATGGAAAGAGAAGGTGGGAAATATATATAAAGCACGACTAGGAAAGAAGGAAGGTGGGAATTAGGGTTAAAAGGTGGAAAGACGACCCAAAAGATAGAAGATCGGATCTTCTAAGAAAGGAAAGAGAATGAAACGGCTAAAACAAATCGAGCGCGATCCGGGGTCCTGCCGCACCCGCAACAGAAGCATGTGGCCGCGACCGCGGCTAAACGTCACCGCGGGGGCGGCGAATCGGAAAAAAGCCGGTTGTTATATCAGATCCCCTAGAAAGAAGTTTCGTCCCGAAACTTGAAGCAACCCACACATGACCAACTCAACGAAGTTGCAGAACTACTGATCACAACTCATATTCTCTCACGGGGCACATAACTCAAATCATCACAGATATGCACAGAAAACTCAACAAGAAGGAAACTGAAACTCACTCGACTAGTCGACTATGCTATATTTACGTCTAGCTCAATATAAAACATTGGATAGTTTCTCCAGATACTATCCTTTGTCTCCCAAGTACCCTCATCAACTCCTCGCATCGACCATTGTACTCTCATCATCGGTATGCCCTTCGATTGCAAGTGTCTCTTACTACGCTCTAGGATAGCTACCGGGTGCTCTACAAACGTATGGTCTGGCTCGATCACTAAATCATCATGGATGACAATGTGTCTCGGGTATAGTACGTACTCCGGTAATTGAGACATATGGAGGACCAGGTGAAAACCTCTAGTCTCGGTGGCAAAGCAAGTCTGTATGCTGCCTCTCCAACTCGCTCAAGAATCTCAAAGGGTTCCACATATTTGAGACTAAGCTTCCGCTTGACGCCGAAACATTTGACACCTCGTGTCGGGGATACTCTCAACCATACCTGAGCTCCCACTCTAAAATCAAGAGGTCTTTGCCTCTTATTCGCGTCAGACTTCTGACGACTCTGTGCTACCAACATCCACTCTCGGATCATTGCTACTCGAGCCATATCATCATGTACCTTCTCAGGTGCTACACCGCTAGCACTACTCGGCTCATCCCAACATAGCGGGGTACTACATGGCTGTCCGTATAATGCCTCAAAAGGAGCCATCCTGATCGATGTGAGTCAATTTTTGTTGTACAAAAACTCAACTAAAGGAAGGTGATCTGGCCACACCTGTCCCCAGTCTAGCACGCAAGCTCTCAACATATCCTCCAAAGTCTGGATGGTCCTCTCAGACTGACCAGTGGTCTGATGATGATAGGTGGTCGTGAATTGTAGACAAGTACTTAAGGCGGCATGCACCTATTCTGAAACCTCGAAGTGAACCATCAGTCTTTTTCAAAGACTATAGTCTTAGGTACTCCATGGAGTCTCACTATTTTCCTAGTGAACTCCTTTTCTAATCGACTTACCGGCCACGCCTCATTGATAGGAATGAATCATGTGGTCTTTGTCAGTCGATCCACTATGACCCAGATGGCGTATAAACTCCAACTCGGTCTCAAACCGGTAACAAATTCCATTGAAATATCCTCCCACTTCCACTAGGTAACGGAAAGTGGGTGTAGCTCTCTTCCTGGTTGGTGTTGCTAAATCTTGACTTGCTGACAGGTCACACATTGATCTACATATCTCAGCACATCTGGCTTCAGTCCTCCTCACTAGAAAGAACGTTTGATGTCCTGGTACATCTTACTCGCACCGGGATGCACTGAGTAAGGTGTACGGTGAGCCTCCTGTAAGATCCGTTGTCTCAGCTCTCGATCTGATGAAACAAATATGCGCTCTTGGCATATCAAAACTCAATCGGCACCGACGGTAAACTATGGTGCCTCTCCTCGAGACATACTGTCTCGGATCCTTGCCAAGGTCGGACAACTCTTCTGCTTCTGTCGGATTTCTCTCAACATATCAGGTAACATCTCCAAGGTGGACAAGTGGATTTCGGAATCCAAAAAGTGGATATCCATCTCTAGCCATGCCAAGTCTCGTTGTAACTGAGGCTGAGCTGTAAACCGAGCGATCTCTATCTCCATGGTGTAACACCCCGAATCCGCGGGACTCGGGGCGCTACGGGTTGGGGCCTCACAATGGGTCCCGACCCTTAGCCTGACAACAATTTCACCGGATCTTGCAACAAGGCACAAATAAAGGCCGAAACCAAAATACATTTTTATGCAATGTTATGAAACCCGAAAATAAAAGAAAGAAAAGACTTCAGCCGTCCTTACAACAACATCAACATAAGATACAATAACAACAACACAAAGACTCAAAAACCCAAAACAACCTAAGATGTACGGAACCCCGGCTGCCCACTCCTCCGGATCACTCGGCCACATCCTATCCTGCACATCAACTACAACAATCGGTATAAAACCGTTAGCTCACATTCTAGGCATTATAAGAATAATATGGAACAAACACACATAGAAACACAAACACACAACATGATTATAAACATACACATCCGTTACTTATTATCTTTTTAGGTTATTCCATATCTAATTCATTCGTTCAAGTGTGACACGAGAGTCTTATAACTCTCGCCTCTGTCCCCGTGTAACCAACAGGAGTGTGGCGGCGCCCAACCCGTATACCCTGAGGGAGTGATGAAGAAGCCCGCCCGTATACCGTGTATGGCCTGGTCGCAGAGATCCCCCCAGTCTCCCTCGGGAAACTGAGCGGTGATGTCACCGCCCGATAATAATAATAGTAGTAACGACGGGCCAATAAATAAGGTCAAGTAAATCCTAATCCATTTTCATGCTTAAAAGCGGTAAACACACACCACCATATATATCCAAATAAGGCATAAAAGTGGCTAAGCAAGTCCGAGGACTTACCTCGTCTCAAAGCTAAACGAAACCGATATCACTCTCCGAAGGAACATAACCAAAGCCTGTTCAAGACAAGGCACGATAATCAACAACGTACTACTCACAAGCTAGAAGTTCTTAGACTTCTAGTCCTATATCATCTTATTAGGTCATACACTTTCATAATCTAAAATACACTCCTAGCCCTCATAAACTCATAAGATTACAACCATAGCCCCATGTACTAGGATATTCTCATCCTAAACTCCGCAACTCAACCAACATATAAATATCATCCCAAGTCTCACAAGATCCACCACGAGGCTCACAATTGTATAACAACTCAAGCTCCACACACCACATGTCAAAGGACATCAATAATCTCAAACACTCACCTAAAGGTTCCAAGCCACTACTTGGCATTTGCCCTAAGTTATGGTAGATTCAACCTAGCATGATTCTACCACTAAATAATACTATATCGAGAAAGAGGTACTCACACAAAGTCGATGGCGGAGGACGATCTACGGATGTGGAGAATGGATTCGTTGTCTTTACCGGGCGCTTCCGGGCCTAAAAGCAAAGCTAAGGAAATTTAGCTTATATGCTAATTTGAACAGAATATAACGTGTAATATTCTAAGAAAAATCCCGCTTTGAAAACAAGGTTAAAAACCCGCAAAACATTTTCCGGGGTGATCAAAACAATTTATAAATATGGATCAAACCAAAACAACTTTCCGGGTAACTTAAGAACTCTCAAAACTTGGACATTTCTCGGAATAAACTTTGGTCCAAACCATGATTATACACAAGGGCAAAAACCACACATTTTCTGAAAATAGGGCCAAGACTGCAATAAAACAATTTAGGTCCATTTATGTAATTAATTTTGCAGAAGGGTATATTGCTCACATCCAAAAACTGGGTTCAAAACTGCAAATACTAAACAGTGGGCACAATCTGTAATATACACAAATAAGGGGGCTGAAATGAAATTTGGCTAAAAGCCTTCTTCAACCTATCGACAGCCGCATAGGAGGAAGGGGAGGCTCTTGGCGGCTCGCGCAGGAGGAGGAGGGAATAAGGCCGGTGTCGGTGCAGGCGGGCGGCTCCACTGGCGGCGTCTCCGGCAGCATAGCGGGGAGGCAGTGGCTCCAACTCTTCCGACGACTGCTGCACAGAACAGAAGAAAGCCGGCCGGCATAGACAGAGAGAATGAGCAAGGGAGGAAAAGAGAGGGAGGAGTGGCGCCGAATCACTTCGACGGCGTCCCAATTGGCTCGAGGCGGAGGAATAGGTGGCTGCAGCAGTCCTCCGGTGGCAATCGACGGAACGTCTCCCCTCCTCGCGCCAGAACAGAACAGGAAAATAGAAAGGATGGGCAGCGTTCTCCGATTGGCTCGAGACGGCGTTGTGGACGCGTTTGCCCTTTGTTCCGGCGGTCCTGGTGGCTCAGCGTCTCCTCCGGCGCGGTGCGGCTTCTCAGTAGCTTCCTAGGGCTGCAACAGAGAGGGGAAAAAAAAGGTAGATGGGAGAGGCTGCGTGAAGGGTGAGTAAGAGGGAGATAGGGTACAGAGAAAGAAGATGTCCTTGTGCAGTGGTTGTCCAGGAGCTGCAAAAATCGAGAGGTCACTGCAATTGCTGGCAGCGAGAGGTCGGGAGGCCAGGGGTCGTTCAGCAGACCCTCATCCGTAAAAGCAAAGAGAAGAAATGGAAGAAAAGAAAAAAAAAGAAAAGAAAGGAAGGGAATAAAAATAAAAATAAGGGATAAACTCGTAATCAAAATCCAGAACGAGATTTCCGAGTCGGAAGATTTTCCGAGCCTTCCCGAAAATAAACCAAAATATAATCATACTCGGGAATTTATTTATTTATTTATTTTACGTCTCAAAACGCTTTAAAAAGAGATATAAATATAATTTGTAAGAAAAAAAAATATCGATAGAAGTACGCGAGAGGGGAAATGTTGAAACCGGGCGTTACATTAGGTCCCCCTAAAAATAAGTTTCGTCCCGAAACTTGCTAAACGTGAAACTCTCAACCGACCTCGTCTCAATAACCTCACGAAATACTATAACGTGGCAACTACGGCCCTCTAATCTAAAGTCTCTTCGCCTAGACACACCAAGACACAAGATATACCCATACGAAACACACATAAACACATCACGTCACAAATCACATAAGAATAACCAAGAAAAGATCTCGGGACTAACCCGACGGTCCTATAGATGTCGCTAAATCTGCGTAAAACTCGAACAAAAGTACTATCCTACGTCTTCCCGTTAGCCTCATCGGTACCTCGTCTGCCACTAGATCATCACGACGGACCATCCGTCTCGAGTCATGTATGCACTCCCTCAACTGATACACGTGAACCCTGGGTGAACACCCTCTACTCTCGACGGTCACGCCAACCGGTAAACCACTTTCCCAACTCGTGCTAACATCTCACAAAGGTCCGATATATCGGAAACTCAACTTCCTTCTCGGGTCTTTCTCAATACATCAATTCCATCATGTTTCTTCTTTGCTTGTCTCTAACAAAGACGGTTGAACTTCCAGTTTACACCGTTGGCTTTGGTTCTTGTCAAACCGAACTTTGATGTTACGTTTCCTAAATTCTTGTTACAAGTTCTAAGTGATGAAGGAAGTACTTTACATCACACCACTTCTACTATCGCGACACGTATGCTATTATTTTTACATTGTCCCTCAACATTCGATCTAGGCCTTGTCTTGAAGAATCATTTGTACACTTCAAACCCCTCATTACTCCAGGCAAATCAAAACAGTTGTACCAATAAATCTTCTCTTTAACTCTCAAAACTCTATTATCAAACGGTGACAATCAAGTCTTAACTTAATCTTATAAGGAACTTCGACCCTTGAAGTTGTTCGAGTAGATCTCCCATTCGTTGTAAGGGATACTTGTCCTTCATTGTCTTCTTACTCAACTTATAGTAATCAATTTACAAACGGAGATAGCTGTCTCTCTCTTCGCAGACCAGTATCCTCTATAATAACTTCGAATCAAGGATTCAAGATATATCCCAACATGAACTTCAAATCAAGAGTTCAAGATATATTCTAATATGAACTTCAAAACTTCTTAACGGTAAATCCACCTTCTAATGCATTGGAATCCGTTCTATCTCGGGTTCTTGTTCTTCTTCTCCCATCACATATTTTAAGATATCGACACAATCTTGTCTTAACATTGGTCAAGTGGTCCACCCCGATCTGTTGAGGTGACGTCCATCGAACACGTGGTTTAATACTTCTTTAGCTACACTGTTTACCATCCTCTTTCAAAGATCCTGCATCTCCAGAACTCAGGACACTTGCTCTAATCATCTTTTTAAGATTTCACACTTATGTGAAGTCATGAAGGTCCTAACTGCAGGACTTAATCACGCCTTATAATATATTAGTATTACCTTCTTCGTATTCTACCAAAGCTTGCATCATTCCTTCGAGTAGGTGTAGAATTTACTCCATTTTCTTATGTAACGCTCAATCGACCGTAGAGGTTCTAACCTCAATCTTTTGTTTACTTCTTATACATCTCACATGAACTTCAAACTTCAAAACTTCAGTCTTCCCTTACTATTGTCGGTCACCTTATGCCTTTCTCGGTATTCTACGTACAACTACAATGGAAGCCTCATCTTACGGTTGATCCACTAGCTCCTCTTACCATGATCAAACCTTAAAAGTTGTAACCCGTGGCGTATCACCATATGTCGATCCCATGACCTAAGAAGGCCCCGTAAGATCGTTACAATATCCTCCTCGGAGGTCTTGTTATAACTATGTGCTTGAACTCGTTCAACATTATTTGATTTAAGACAATTGCGCGTCCATTGATGTACCTCCTGACTACTGACATTGATTCACCGCGGATACTCCAAGCTCTTGTTCCCGATCCTATATGTTCTCGTAGTCTTGTTTACTCTTCCCATCTACACACATCAATAGACAACCCGCACTTGTGCGTCCTCAGTTGTCACCGATTAATTTATATCTGACATTCTCTGAAGTTAACGACTTACCCTCCTACCATACTTCCACGTTACCTCACTCCTGAAGGATACCCTCTCGGGGTACTTTATCTTAACTCCACTAGCTCATTTTACTGTGCTTCAACTACGTTAGCTCTTTCTACGCTCCTCTCTTCCTTCCGCTTTTGTAAGATAACCATACCTACCCAACACTCTCGTCTCATATGTCCCACTTTTATAGGCTTGATCCCTCTTCATAATTTTTAGCAAATGCACTCCTCAAATATTCTGACATTTATTAGCCTCCACTCGCATCCTTATTGGTTGATAACTTACGTTCTTCCATCCAGCTCCTTGTTTCCTCTTTCATCTTCTGAAGATCATCATCCTCACACACTTCATGATTCTTAGCGTTGATCAATCTCATCTTAATGACGGAAATCGATTGACTCCCACGGAAATTTCACTATGTAAATTTTCACCATGTGATCCTCCTCATAACTCTCAAACTACTGAATAAGTCACCCGCTTAGAATCTCGCAAAGATCGTCACTACACCCTCCGGTACCTCTTGTAAGCTTAACTTCCGGTTCTCGTCAATCTTTCCAAATTCTTGGACCACTCTTTTCATCTTGACTCTCATACTTAGGAGCGTCTATTGAAACTCGTCTTACTTAAGACGCCACTTTTATTCTCAAGCGAGAATGTAGTCCTCTTTACTTGATTTGCACCTTGAGTTCATCGGCACCGTACTTGGAAAAACTTTAAGTTCGTCGTCTTTAGTTCACTTCATTGTTACTCATCATCGCTTCCTTGAAACCACTCTCATGTCTTCACGTCGCTTTTATATTGGTATAGTCTCCATCTTGGTTTCACTTAAGTTGACTCGAGGTTCTCTTCCACTTGTTTGTCCTTCGTTACTCCATCTCTAATCTTCTTCTTCGACGTCCTCTTAAAGGAGTTCGGGAAATCACCGGGTGTTTGTGTAAACTTGATGCTCAACTCGATAACTTGAGCATTCTTATCTTCGTATGTATACTATCTTAAGCCAAAAGGCGTTGTCTATGGGGCGATGATAGCTTTCTATCATCTTAGCTATAAGGTCCACTATCACTAATATGATATTAGTATACCATATGTTTATAAATATATATATAAAGATATAAACGTCATGCTACTACTTTAAACATAATGAGTCCATAAACAATTTACAATTCAACATACAAGTATAGTCCAAAACATCCTAAGTCCACATATACATATCTACATATATACACAATATAATAATAATCAATAACTACGTCGCCGAGATCCGCGGAGGAAGTGGTGGTCCCGTACATTCTACCCCAACTGACTCATGCACATGATTTTGAAAACGAAAAGTCAGAACCCGTGTGGGTTCTATTTATTCCTCATTTGACCTTTAGAAGATTGCGAGTGCCATTGTTGTCAACCTAGGGCTCTGATACCACTTTGTAACACCCCGAATCCGCGGGACTCGGGGCGCTACGGGTTAGGGCCTCACAATGGGTCCCGACCCTTAGCCTGACAACAATTTCACCGGATCTTGCAACAAGGCACAAATAAAGGCCGAAACCGAAATACATTTTTATGCAATGTTATGAAACCCGAAAATAAAAGAAAGAAAAGACTTCAGCCGTCCTTACAACAACATCAACATAAGATACAATAACAACAACACAAAGACTCAAAAACCCAAAACAACCTAAGATGTACGGAACCCCGGCTGCCCACTCCTCCGGATCACTCGGCCACATCCTATCCTGCACATCAACTACAACAATCGGTATAAAACCGTTAGCTCACATTCTAGGCATTATAAGAATAATATGGAACAAACACACATAGAAACACAAACACACAACATGATTATAAACATACACATCCGTTACTTATTATCTTTTTAGGTTATTCCATATCTAATTCATTCGTTCAAGTGTGACACGAGAGTCTTATAACTCTCGCCTCTGTCCCCGTGTAACCAACAGGAGTGTGGCGGCGCCCAACCCGTATACCCTGAGGGAGTGATGAAGAAGCCCGCCCGTATACCGTGTATGGCCTGGTCGCAGAGATCCCCCCAGTCTCCCTCGGGAAACTGAGCGGTGATGTCACCGCCCGATAATAATAATAGTAGTAACGACGGGCCAATAAATAAGGTCAAGTAAATCCTAATCCATTTTCATGCTTAAAAGCGGTAAACACACACCACCATATATATCCAAATAAGGCATAAAAGTGGCTAAGCAAGTCCGAGGACTTACCTCGTCTCAAAGCTAAACGAAACCGATATCACTCTCCGAAGGAACATAACCAAAGCCTGTTCAAGACAAGGCACGATAATCAACAACGTACTACTCACAAGCTAGAAGTTCTTAGACTTCTAGTCCTATATCATCTTATTAGGTCATACACTTTCATAATCTAAAATACACTCCTAGCCCTCATAAACTCATAAGATTACAACCATAGCCCCATGTACTAGGATATTCTCATCCTAAACTCCGCAACTCAACCAACATATAAATATCATCCCAAGTCTCACAAGATCCACCACGAGGCTCACAATTGTATAACAACTCAAGCTCCACACACCACATGTCAAAGGACATCAATAATCTCAAACACTCACCTAAAGGTTCCAAGCCACTACTTGGCATTTGCCCTAAGTTATGGTAGATCCAACCTAGCATGATTCTACCACTAAATAATACTATATCGAGAAAGAGGTACTCACACAAAGTCGATGGCGGAGGACGATCTACGGATGTGGAGAATGGATTCGTTGTCTTTACCGGGCGCTTCCGGGCCTAAAAGCAAAGCTAAGGAAATTTAGCTTATATGCTAATTTGAACAGAATATAACGTGTAATATTCTAAGAAAAATCCCGCTTTGAAAACAAGGTTAAAAACCCGCAAAACATTTTCCGGGGTGATCAAAACAATTTATAAATATGGATCAAACCAAAACAACTTTCCGGGTAACTTAAGAACTCTCAAAACTTGGACATTTCTCGGAATAAACTTTGGTCCAAACCATGATTATACACAAGGGCAAAAACCACACATTTTCTGAAAATAGGGCCAAGACTGCAATAAAACAATTTAGGTCCATTTATGTAATTAATTTTGCAGAAGGGTATATTGCTCACATCCAAAAACTGGGTTCAAAACTGCAAATACTAAACAGTGGGCACAATCTGTAATATACACAAATAAGGGGGCTGAAATGAAATTTGGCTAAAAGCCTTCTTCAACCTATCGACAGCCGCATAGGAGGAAGGGGAGGCTCTTGGCGGCTCGCGCAGGAGGAGGAGGGAATAAGGCCGGTGTCGGTGCAGGCGGGCGGCTCCACTGGCGGCGTCTCCGGCAGCATAGCGGGGAGGCAGTGGCTCCAACTCTTCCGACGACTGCTGCACAGAACAGAAGAAAGCCGGCCGGCATAGACAGAGAGAATGAGCAAGGGAGGAAAAGAGAGGGAGGAGTGGCGCCGAATCACTTCGACGGCGTCCCAATTGGCTCGAGGCGGAGGAATAGGTGGCTGCAGCAGTCCTCCGGTGGCAATCGACGGAACGTCTCCCCTCCTCGCGCCAGAACAGAACAGGAAAATAGAAAGGATGGGCAGCGTTCTCCGATTGGCTCGAGACGGCGTTGTGGACGCGTTTGCCCTTTGTTCCGGCGGTCCTGGTGGCTCAGCGTCTCCTCCGGCGCGGTGCGGCTTCTCAGTAGCTTCCTAGGGCTGCAACAGAGAGGGGAAAAAAAAAGGTAGATGGGAGAGGCTGCGTGAAGGGTGAGTAAGAGGGAGATAGGGTACAGAGAAAGAAGATGTCCTTGTGCAGTGGTTGTCCAGGAGCTGCAAAAATCGAGAGGTCACTGCAATTGGTGGCAGCGAGAGGTCGGGAGGCCAGGGGTCGTTCAGCAGACCCTCATCCGTAAAAGCAAAGAGAAGAAATGGAAGAAAAGAAAAAAAAAAGAAAAGAAAGGAAGGGAATAAAAATAAAAATAAGGGATAAACTCGTAATCAAAATCCAGAACGAGATTTCCGAGTCGGAAGATTTTCCGAGCCTTCCCGAAAATAAACCAAAATATAATCATACTCGGGAATTTATTTATTTATTTATTTTACGTCTCAAAACGCTTTAAAAAGAGATATAAATATAATTTGTAAGAAAAAAAAATATCGATAGAAGTACGCGAGAGGGGAAATGTTGAAACCGGGCGTTACACATGGAGTCTTCCTACTAAGGGTGTCGGCAATCATATTTGCCTTCCTCGGTTGGCATAAAATCTCCACATCAAAGTCCTTGATCAACTCTAATCATCTTCTCTGGGGATTATTCAACTCCCGTTGAGTGAATATGTACTTCAGACTCTGATGGTTTGTAAAAATCTAGCACATAGCTTCATATAGATAATGCCTAAAAATTTTCAAAACGTGAACCACAACAACCAGCTGAAGACCTTCCCCCTCTACATCAAAACGCATCCCAAGCCTAGCTTGGATGCATCGCTATAAACCACAAAATTATCAATGCCCTCCGGATGGGCTAGGATTGGAGTGGAGGTTAGCATCCTTTTCAACTCCTCAAAACTCTGCAGGTACGGCTCAGACCACACGAATCTCGCAGACTTCCTCAGCAAGGAAGAAAGTGGTCGGCCGATAACTGAAAAGCCCTCGACAAACCTGAGGTAGCAGCCAGCCAATCCTAGAAAGATGCATACCTTCTTAACGTTCCTAGGAGATGGCCAGGATGCAACAGACTTAGTCGTTGCCGGATCTACCTTGATCCGTTCGGCGGAAACATTATGACAAAGAAAGGCAACCTCGGACATCCAAAACTCGCATTTAGAGAGCTTGACATAAAGCTCTCTATCTTGCACGACTTGGAGTACGATCCTCAAGTGTCTTGCGTGCTCCTCTCTGCTTCGAGAGTATACCAGAATATCATCGTTGAAGACCACCACGAACTGGTTTAGGAAGTCGATGAAAATGTTGTTCGTTAGCTCCATGAAAACAGTGGGCGCGTTCGTGAGCCCAAATTGCATCACTACAAACTCGTAGTGGCCATACCTAATCCGAAATGCCGTCTTAGCTATATCCTGCTCTCTTACCCTCAGTTGGTGATATCCGGATCTTCAATCGATCCGAGAAAACATAGAAGCTTTGTGCAACTGATCCAAAAGATCGTCGATACGGGGCAATAGGTACTTATTCTTGATTGTCATCTAATTTAGCTCTCGGTAGTCAATACATAACCTCATCGACTCGTCAATCTTCCTAACGAAGACTACTGGTGTGCCCTAAGGATATACACTAGGGCGGATAAAACACTTCCCAGCTAACTCCTCGAGCTACTTCTTCAGCTCAAATATCTCAATAGGCTTCATGTGGTAAAGAGCTCAATGCCAAAATCCACACTTCTTTATGGTGGCAGAATTGGTGGTTCTCCGAATACCTCGGTAAACTCGCAGGCTACCGGAATCTCCTCTAGTGCCGGACTCGCACTATCCTTCATGGCATAGCACCAAAAATCCTCACAACCCTGTTCGATAAGTCTCGTATCTCGGACTGCGCTGATGACTATACCGGTCTTTCCGAGATCCCATCCTTGGAAGACCTCTACATGGCCTGACTTCGTAGTTACCGTCATGGTCCTCTTGCCTGTAACACCCCAAATCCGCGGGACTCAGAGCGTCACATGGGCTAGGATCTCACAATGGATTGTGACCCTATCTTGACAACAAGTTCACTGGACCTTACAACAAGGCACCGACGATATAAAAACAAATACATAAAACGATGTAACTTTATAACAAAAGAGTATACAAAACCATAGCCGAGTATAAAACAACAACATCATATCCAACATATACAATCATCCCCAAAAACCTATGCAACACCTATGTACAGAAGTCCTCGGCTAGTCACCCTGCCAGATCACTCTACAGTCCTCTTATCCTGCAAAGCATCTACAACAGGGTATAAAACCATTAGCTAACCATTCATATATAAGATAATGCATAAGCACAAACACAAGTCATAAAAGGTAAATACTCAATCATGTTATCAGACATTTACACGTTTTAATTATCGTTATATATAGTCATCCACTCAAATCGTGTGTGTGTGTATATATATGACAAGAGGAGCATATCATCCTCGCCTCAGAGTGCTATAGCCAGCTGGAGTAGTATCGGTGCACTACCCGTGTACTCTAAGGGAGTGGTGAAGTGTCCATCTAGTATACCAGTCTTGCCTGACTTCAAAGAACCTCTCAGACTCCTTACAGGATGAAAGGGAAAGGTTATCACTACCACTGGAAGGGGGCTATCTAATAAAAAATAGGTCGGTAATAATCAACTATCGCATGCTATCAAGCATATAATCAAATATCACTCATGCATACATCTTATATAGGAATGGTAGCTAAGTAAGTCCTACGGACTTACCTCAACCTCTAATACTCTCAACCTCGATCAACCTCAATCCAGATAACAACAGTGCCTAATCACAAGGCATAAAGAGATATCAAATCTCCTATCAATCCAAGGGGTCGCACCTAGACCCAAGGGATCCTTAAGGATCATAACCAACCTATAATCCTCACAACCTACTAATCCTCAAAGCCATAACCGGCATATATCGATATCATGATCATCCTCATTCTATCCTCATACACATACCTAGCATGCTACTAAACCACTCATACTAGGAAAGGAAAGAATCCATACCACCCTAGGTAGGTCCTACACAAGACGCAAGGGCGCAAGGGCGCAAGGGCGAAGCACCAGGAGGCGTAGAGGCTGCGGCACTCCCACGCAGGGGCGGTGACACTGGTGGCGCAGGGGTTGCTCCTGTGCAGAGGATGGTTTCCGACTTCTCTTCGATTCTTCACTCGATTATCTTCACTTCTTCATCATCCAACAGCCATACATATACATATATATATATATACATATAGACATCCACACATGCCTAGGAAGATCCAACACAAGATTCAACTTGTGAAATCCTAAGCTAAAGGAGGAAAAAGAGAAAATGAAGAAGAAAAGAAAGAAAGAAAGAAAGAAAGAAAGAAGGAAAAGGAAGAGCTTACCACAACTGCAACCTAAATAGAGGAAGAGATCATCACCAACACAAGCTCAGCTCGCTCTCACAGAACAACATCAACACCTCTCATCATCATCCACAACAAAACCATACAACTCTCAAACAAGATCAAGAAACTCAAGGAGAAGAAGAAGAAGAAGAAGAAGAAGAAGAAGAAGAAGAAGAACGTAGGGCACCTGGGGAATGAAGGAAACCCTCACTTAGAAGCAAAAGAGGAAACTTATATGGGAAGAGAAGAGTAAAGCACGGGTCAAGGTCAACAAAGTCGGCTGCAGCCGTACAAAACCGCAGGGGCGGATATGCAGATCCATAGGGGCGGACCACATGACCCGCAAGGGTGGCCCACTGTACGCGCAGGGGCGGCTGGTCCTGACTCAGCTCTGCTCAGCACCAACGTGACACCCGAGGCACAAGTGCAGGATCTCTAAAAGACTAAGGCTCTTACATTGCCGATGTCCAAAATTGTCTGATGTCGATCCATCTAGTCCATGCCTAGAATAACCTCTTCATGTACTAAGTACATGACAAAGAAGTCAGCTGGCCAATTGTGACCTCCCAATCTAATAGGACAATCGCGAACCTCCCGAGTACCTCTAACCTTACCTCTGTCAGGTAATCCTATAAAGAAAGGTCTCCCCTCTACGGTAACTAAGGCCAATCTATCTACGCATGCATCAAATATAAAAGAATGCGTAGCACCCATATCGAAAAGAACTGTGACAAGAAAACCATTAATATAAATAGTACATGTGGTCGCTGGAGTTGCAGGCTCCAGTGCACTCCTCAGCTCGTAGACTTTGGCTAAATCAGCTCTCGTGTTCAAAGTACCACCACCTCGTCCTCTACCCCTTCCCTGTCCCTAAGCGGAACCTTGGGGAGCGGGGAATCCTAGGGCTCTTTGTTTCTGCCCTTGTGACTAATACTGAGGCGGTCTCTGCCCGCCTCCTACGATGCTAGCTGGTGACAAACCTTATTGCGAAGGTGCCTTGCCTTGTCGGCAAAATGCAACTCTATGTCCTGGCTTGCCACAAGAAAAGCAAGTCACTAGAGTCTTCTTACAATCAGCTCGCATATGTCCAACACCTCTGTAGTTATGACACTACCGACCTCTATCCAAACTCTGCATCACCTGTTGGAAACCGAAGCGTCACGACGTCTGACTACACCCGAATCAAGAAGCTCCAGCTCCAGTATTGGCTGGTTCAATCCTTTGTCACTTCTCAGGACCTCCTCTTTGAGAAGCTCTCTTGGGACCCGGTCGACCCCTCTCATAAGCTAAGGTTTTGTCCTAATAGTTTGTCAAGGAGTCACAAAGGAATCCAAGAAGATAAGAACGTGTAGACTCTCTCAACCTCTGAGAGAATAGATACACATGATGATCCTCTTGTTGTGCGGAGGGAACCAACAGTGATAACTCCTCATGAAACTTGTTGATAGTCTCAGAAATAGAAGTGTCCTCGAAAATAGACTCAAGGAAATCCTGCAATCTATCTCTCCTCGGTGTTGTACGGCAGTAGCGATCCCTGATCATACTCCTCATCTAGTCGAAGCTCGTGACCTTGCTGCGAATTGTCCTCCACCAGTAGTGAACCTGGTCTTGAAGCAAGGCCTGAACTATATCTACTTGACAACACTCTAGGCAACGGATCACCTCCATAACAGAATCCACGTGTTCTAGCCAAAGCTCCACCTCCAATCTTGCCTTTCCTTCGAAAAGAGGTACCTTCAGCTGGTTGAAGGACTTCAACCAACAATCCGGTTTTGGCTCTCTCGCCTCATCCAAAACTCTAACGTCCTCAGCAGCTCTCACATGTGCAACAAACACCTGTGTCACTCTCTGTGAAACCTCAGTTGATCTCGCGGGTACTAGCGGCGTTGGGGCAGGTCCTCCTTTCCTAATGGCATCCTCGAATCTCTGGACGTAGTTGCGGTATGCAGATGCTTTGATAGACACTCGACCGGACTTAGTCGAATGTGCTCTCAGTGCGCCGGACCTAACAGCGGTCCCATTCCCTGCCTCGGGAACAACACTCTCAGCAACTTCTTTAGCGAACGCCTCATCAATGGGTGGATCAGCAATAGGGGTTTGGCCCCGCCCTCTAGCTAGTGATGGTCATCTTGCACGTCCTCGTCCGCGGACTGTAGGTGGAAGAGGTGGTCAACCCCTTCCTCGCCCTACAGCAGATGTAGCTCTAGTACGCGCTATATTCGATAGGAATATATATATATATATATATATATATATATATATATATATATATATATATATAAGACTATGCTATCCAGACTATACTACTAGAAAATCCAAAAAAGCACATAATAGGCCAACATAAGATGAAAGAAAACTAAGTTGCAGAGATTCGCGGAAGTAGTGGTGATTTCTCGTACATCTATCTCAGACTGACAAGTTAAAACAAAAGCACTTTTAAAAACATAGACCCCTAGCGGGTTCTTTTTATTTATCTATTCGACCTTTAGAAGCTTACGAGTGCCATTGCTGTAAACCTAGATCTCTGATACCATATTGTAACACCCCCAATTATGGGAACTCGGAGCGTTACGGGCTAGGACCTCACAATGGGTCCCGACCCTCAGAGTAACAACAATAACATCGGATCTTGCAACAAGGCACAAATAAATGAAAACCAAAATAGATAAAATATCAAAAGGTTTAACAAGGGGAAAGTGAAAGACTCTCAGCCAATTTCAACCACAAATTGGAAAAGACAACAACTGAAATATAAACCCCGATCATGTCCTATAATGTACGGGAACCCCGGCTGACCACTCTATCTGAATCACTCAGCTCCATCTCTACTGCAGGGCATCTACAACGACGGCAAAAACCGTTAGCTAACATTCTAGATATCATGAAGACAATAAAGGCACGGACACATATAAGAATATAAATATATATCTTGCTCGCACACAACCGGTTATTATATTTCAATAAGTTATCCATTACTAATTCAACTTCTTTTGTCACACGAGAATCTCCCGACACTCGCCTCTGTTTCCATTACCGACAAGAATAGATCAGATGCATACTATCCGTTATTTGTGGGCCTGGTCACAATAGCACCTCCTAGTTTCCCAATTCTGAACTGGATAAGTGGTCACCACCCGGTTATAATACACTTGGGGGTCAATTTCGGTATAAGGTCGTCTTAGTCTGGATTTCCGTCATAACGATAAAGTATACAAACACCACCAATACGGTCAAACCAATATACGGAACGCAACTAAGTAAGTCCAAGGGACTCACCTGAATCGAAGGTATCACAAGGATCAGCTAACTACTCACTTTCCCGAAGGAAAGGATCTATGCCTGCTCAGACAAGGCATCACGAATCAGAAACTAACCAAATGTTAGAAGTCTACATACTTCTAGTCTCAATGAATTCTAACAGATCTCCAACATGCTAGGAAGACAGTTCCTAGTCTCAAAGGTTCCCAGGGAACAATATCAACCACACAAGCTCAAGAAAATGGAAAAGGAAGCAACAACTTAAAAAAGACGGGAGTTACTGTAGAGGAGGCGCGGCGGCGGGTGACAGAAGGTGCAGTTGCGGTGACTAGGTACGGCCGCAGGGGCTGAGGGTTACAGCTATGGGGGGTGCACTGGCAAAAGCAGGGTTGGGGCCTTTCTTTCACAACAATGTCACACCAAGAAGGACAAGCTTCAAACTTCAATCAACACACGGCATTGCTCAACCAAAGGAGCCAGGAAACACATACGCCGTAACCAACGAAGGACAAACAAGGATCTAGACTCGTTCTTGATTCATGTTAAGAAGAAGAAAGAAGAAAAGAAGAAGGAGGAAAAGAAAAGAGATACAGTAGGGGATTTAGAAACATCAAAGAATCAAAAAGGGGTGAAGACCTTACAAAGCTTCTGCAGGGATTCACACGGAAAGGTTGCAGCTTTTACTCGAGGTTGAAGAAGAATGTAAGCAAGAAGAAGAATAGAAAGAAAAGACGGGAAATATATACAGGGAATGGCTGGGGAAGAAGGAAGGTCAGAATTAGAGTTAAAAGATAGAAGGAAAGATGGCCCAAATAATAGAAGATCTGATCTTCTAAGAAAGGAAAGAGAATAAAACGGTTAAAACGGATCAGGCATGATCAGGGGTCCAGCCACACCCGTGGCTTAAGCAGGTGGCCGCGACCGCGGCTCAACGTCACCGCGGGGCGGTGACTCGGGAAAAATTCGGTTGTAACATACCATCCGTTTGAGGATGACTAGAAGTTGAAAACAACAACTTGGTACCTAGTTTTGCCCAAAGCATCTTCCAAAAGTAGCTAACGAACTTGACATCTCGATCACTTACAATGGCATGTGGCATTCCATGTAACCTAACAACTTTCCTAAAGAAGAAATTAGCCACATTATATGCATCATCAGTGTTATGGCACGTTGTTCACTCCAAAACGTGTATGTATATGAAAGAAAATAGCTTTAAATTTATACCAAGAATAAAAGCATATAGGGAACCCGCAATGTACGGATCGATCGCAAAAAGCAAGTATTCCAAGGTCAAACACAAAGACTACAGTGAAACCAAAAAATAAAGTAATCTATTTAGACAGTTTGCAAATAATAAAAAACAATGATAAGATTGTATGTAAATATTGGGAAACAACAGATTCTAGAGATCAAGGTTCCAATTGTGGTTTTCGATTCAAGACTTCTAAAGATCTATGGACAGAGCTAAGATTGCAAAGGAAAGGTGTTTCTCAGGTGGGATAGATCACGGGGGAGGTCTCACTATCCACTATCCTAAATCAAAGATTCTATCACCGGGTAAGTCTCAAGAATATAAGGAAAGGAACTATAATCTAAAACCAACCACTCAACCTTAAGGAATAGAACTAACCGTCACCGGGTAAGTCACAGGTTAACTCACAAAGGTAAGAAGAAGGCACATTCAAACCTAATAAAGGGTGTTGAGTCCTCTATTACCTAGAACTCATCATCTTTGGAAACCAAGAAAGGGAATCACCAGGTAAGTCTCTTCCCAAGCTTGGATGTAAGCTAGAAAGGTTCAACAAGGCTAGGGTTTAAGTAATATTTAACCAAGACTTAAGGATATAACATCAAAGGTACGCTAGAAGAAATCTCGGGCTGTTCTTGAATAAAAATCGGTCGATTTTCTACCAAGAACATACCGATTTTTCTTCTCTGCAAAGGTAAAACCAACTCTCACAATCCAATCTAAACATGAAGGCTCGGTCTTTCATCATCTAAGCCACAATCTTCAACCAATCACCCTATAATCACAAGAGCTTTAGCCATTAACACACATTATCAAATAAAGATTGAAATAAGAATTCATGGAAATAAAGAAACTGATGAAACTTGAACAAAAACAAGAAATCTTTAACAAAGGTTCTCAATATCTGAAAACTAAATAAGAGCAATAGAAAACTCCAAATCTTGCGTTCCAAAAGCAAAAGAATCTAAAAACTAAAATAAACTCAAATAACTTCACTAATTATCTCGAATCTTGATTCTCGAATGTGGAATGTTGTTTCTCCTCTCCTTCTTGTTTGTCTTCTTAGGATTTTCTCAGTAAATCTGGATGCCTTAGGTGTTGCTAGACATCCCTTATTTATAGAAGAAAGCTAGGGTTTTGAATCTTTCTATTTAGACGATTTTATGAAAAGCTCAGGCGAGACTTATAAAAATCGGCCTATTTTCCCTTGATCGACCCAATTTTTCTTCTCTGAGGCGTGTTATCGTTTAGTCTCGTCTTCTATCTTTCTTTACGATATCTTATCCTATCTTTTTGGGCTCCTTAGTGATCCACCATGCTGCTTAGTTCAGTATGGATCCATTTCCGCTCTAAACTCCACCAAATTAACTGCAATTACAACAAGAAAATCGTGTAGACCTCTATTCTTACAATGTATATAATATGGACTTAAAGGCTAATGATTCTTGTCAAATGTATGCAAAACTGAAGGTAAATACTCGCAATATGCATGAATATTATAGCACATAATTCATGTCATCAAAATACCTCATACTTGCCTCTTGCATGTTCCTAAGAAAGGTCCAAATGTAGAATACAAGATGTCATGGATTATGTAATGTTCAAAAACAAAAGCGCTTTTGGAATGTGCTTCTAATTATGGAATCACTCTCAAAGTGATGTTTCAAGGCATAGGAAGACAATGTATGTATCAATAAAAATCATAGCATGGAAACACAATAACACTCTATCCAAGAGCATATATGAAAGGTAAGGTAAAGATGTCAAAATAATCAAGAGAAAACAAATCAAAACTATTAAGCCTTAAACACGTGTATAAAGGTTTCAAGGACTTTCAACATAAAGAGACCAAAGAAACGTGTTAATGGTGAGAATGTATAGGATATGTGGTGCAAAATCCAGGAAAAAGGAATAAACTCCACAACATTAATTTCAAACAACATCCAACAGAAAATAAGCAAACTTTACTTCATAATAATTATTTTCTTTACTTTTCACTTGAGAATATGGACAGAGGTGCACAAAAACCGAAGCCTTGGAGATCAGCGAGCCTCAATTTTACAAGGTGTCTTAAATCGGATGCACATACCATGACTCATTAGGACTATCGATCAATCAAACTTCGGCAAGACACAAACACCCGGCTATGTGAATGGTGCCGAGTTACTCATCATCAAGATCAACGTCCCCAAACCTATTTTCTATACATAACACATCACTTCGCTTTTCAACTCAACTTCACAACGCTCTTACACTTCACAAACTAGCGTGCTTCCTAATTCCCGGATAGGTAAAGGAAGAAACTATAATATACATGAGGTGCTAAACGTGAATAAGATGAAGAAAGAAAAAATGAATTGCCTTAATCATTCCAATTATGATGTATAAGAACTTATTAAACGGTTTCGACCATTATTTTTCAATCTCATCAAAACATCAATAGCATACAAATCATACATAGTTTCAAATAAAGTATTCAAGTCCACATATGCCATAATTTAATCTCAACATACAAGTCAACTTTTTTCAATTCACATACACAAGTATCATCATTGAGATCAGATCCGTTTTAGAAGCACAAAATTTTTCAAAATCTTCAATTTTTTTTGGATTTTTTGAAATAAGTGCAATGCAATGCGATAAGCAAATGTGTGACAAATGTTATTACAAACCGAAAATACAAATGCAATAAAATGAAACGTGTGACATAAGAAATAATATTGCAAGTACCCCCACTCCATACTTAAAACTCACACTGTCCCCAATATGAAGAATCAAGTACAAGATGGAGACATATACTTACAATGTAAAATGGCGAATCTAGCATATCAATTACTCCTCCGGTGGTGATGGTGGTGGATGGCGTGGATATTGCGGAGCATGTGGATCAAAGTGTGTCCCAAAAGTACGAAAGTACAAGTCGTCCCATCTCATATCTGATAGAGAATGGCGTCCATCTACCTCGCTACGAAAAGCTCGAAAATCGTTGCGCATGTGATTAATGTTGCTAGTCAAACCTGCTAGCTGTGTAGAGAGCTCGGAATAATCAACTTTGGGCTGGCTCCCGTGCCGAGGTGCATGTGAAACCGAATGTCGCGGCGGTTTCATCGGCACCTCCTACCGTCCAAGAAACTTGTCAGTCCTCCCAACTAGATGCTCATCCTCCTCTATCGCCTCATCATCCTCAATAGTAACTCTACTCGGACCAGCCTCATGTACATTGGTGTCCATGGCATTGGTATCATGAACAACATACACATCACTATCAATCTCTAAAGTGGCATTTGTCGCCACAACGTCCTCATTAGTAGCAACAACATCCTCAGCAACCTCCTCTGAACTATCTGAATCCTCAAACCCCTGCTTCAATTAGTTTTGAATTCTGATCGTGTACTCGCTCTTCCAAACTATCTATCTCGGTTGCCTCTCCCAAGGCATGGCGACGTACGGAGTGCCACGCCCTTGGGGATCCAGAATTTCTCAAGAAATAAAGTATTGGAATCCCAAAAGACGAGCCTCAACGGCTAGAGTACAAGCCGAGAAGTCTAAGCTCATGACCTTAGCTACGTGGTTAACTAGACCTCCAACACAAATATCTCCACTGGACTTGTTAGCGATCTTCTCCAGACAGTCAGCGAGCATGGTAGCGGTATCAGGAATGGTGTCCATCGTCATGCAATATAGAATGTACAACTCATCTACCTAAACTTTATGTGGAGTCTCTGTTCTTGCAAACATCGTCTCACTAAGGATCCGGTGAGCTAACTTGAAGGAGAGATTGTAGATACTCTTCTCCTTCGAGTTTCCGTCCCTCCACCTGTCGTTTCCTCCTTCCACAAGAGATATACTCTCCCAAAATCCACTAGGACTTACGTTCCTAGGAAATGTTCGTGCAGATGACATTGGAAAACTAAACATATTTCCAAATACAACAATCGGCAAATCATAATTCATATTCAACAGTCTAAATCTTACCTTCCTCTCCCTAGATCATGCTTAAATGAACTTAGGAATTTCATAGTAATTTCCTCATAAGCATGTTCTAATTCGCACAAAACCAGACAAACCAGTTCTTTCAATCATCCACTCCAAAGCCTCTCTAACATTCAGCACATCTAGTTCATCAATCACCAAGTATCTAAGAGGAATAATGCGACGAGTCAAAAGACGTTCTTACCTATTTTTGTGTTTCTCTTGGATGACCGGGAGTCAAGGAGGAGATGGTGGAGGGGGTTGTGAAGGTTGAGAGGAGAAGCCTCTCCTGGGAATCAAAGATCGTGCAGATCTACGAAGAGATTCCATTCTAGAAAAAAAAATCGCCTTGTCCTTTAGAAAAAATTCAGTTGATTTTTTTGGGGTCACCCGATTTTTTTCACTGTTTCGATCAATCCTGCAATTCTGCAAAGTTCTTGCCCACCAAATGCTTTCACTAGCTTCCTTTGTTTGTTTCTACTCTAAATAGCACTCTATTTCAAACCAAAAAACGATTAAGAAATGAAGATTTGAGGGTTGAGGCGAGTCGGTTGCTCGTTTTTGCGTGGAGGAGAAGTAATTTTAGGGTTGAAGATGAAGAACGAACTCTTTTATAGTCTCCCGGAGTTTGCAAAAACATCGGCCGATTTCTAGGGTCAATTTTTTTCTCGGCCCAATTTTTTTCATTCTTCGTCCACTAGCACTAAAAAATCGACCGATTTTTGTCTAGGGGTCGATTTTTAGGTCGATCTTACTCTCGTCCTTGGAAAAATCGGATGAATTAAATAAATTAATTCCAGTAGATCAGCCAATATTCATGTGTGGGTCGATTTATCTCTATACCATTCTTCACTTCCTTTCCAAGTGCTTTTCTTCATTCCTTTCTTATCAAAAATCTCGATCCTACAGACATCTCATCTCATCATTGGTCTTCTTTGTGAAAATACCTAGTTTCTTTCATCAAAGACACAAGAAAAACCTGGAGCGTACCAAAAAAAAACAAAAACTAATCTAATCTAACTAAGAAAAAGGGAAAAAGACATAGAAATACCTTGGGTTTCCTCCCAAGAAGAGCTTGGTTTAAGGCCGCTAGGTGGACCTATCTCCCTCGATGATCATTTAAGAAGAAGAAAAGCAACACCCTCAACCGGAATTTCTGCATATATTTCTTCAACCTATGGCCATTAATTTTGAAGCTTCCACAATGTTCACCCCATACTTAAACTGCACCATGGGGAAACATATGTTTTATAGTGTAAGGTCCTGTCCAACGAGATTTACGCTTACATGAAAATAGTCGAAGTCTAGAGTTGAAGAGGAGGATGAGATCTCCTTCTTTCAACTCCTTCAGATTGATGTGCTTGTCGTGCCACCGCTTGGTCCTTTCTTTGTATATCTGTGCGTTCTCATAGATGTTTAAACGGATCTCCTCTAATTCGTTGATGTCCAAGAGGCACTTTTTTCCAGCTTCTTTCATGTCGAAGTTGAGCCATTTGGTTCCCAATATGCTCTATGATATAACTCCACCGGAAGATGGCAAGACTTCTCATAGACAAGATTATAAGGTGTGGTGCCTATGGGAGTCTTGAAAGCCGTTTTGTAAGCCCATAATGCGTCATCCAACTTCATTGCCCAATCCTTTCTAGTTCTAGAGACAGTTTTCTCTAGAATGCCTTTGATCTCTCGATTGAATATCTCTACTTGGCTGTTTGTTTGAGGACGGTAAAGGAGTGGCTATCTTGTGCGTTACCCCATACTTCGATTGAAGTGCTTCAAACTTTCGGGCTCTGATGTATGTTCCTCCGTCACTAATGATATTTTAGGGCATCCCAAACCTTGGGAAGATAGTTCGGTTAAAGAATTTCGCTACCACTGAAGCATCATTAGTGGGAGAAGCAATGGCTTCCACCCATCTAGAAACACAATCTACCGCCAATAGGATGTACATGTTCCCGCAAGATGATGGGAATGGTCCCATAAAATCCACTCCCCATACGTCAAATATCTCTACTTCTTGGATGTTGTTGAGAGACATCTCATTCCTCCTAGATATTTTCCCTGTTCTTTGACAAGCATCGCAAGAGGCAACAAACTTTGGCACATCTCTAAATAAGTTAGGCCAAAAGAAACCGGATTGAAGTACCTTAGCACATGTCTTGTGAGTACTAGCAAGACCGCCACAAGGCAATGAATGGAAATGTCGTATAACGCTTTCTACTTCATCTTCCGGAATGCATCTTCTTATTATCTCGTCCGGACCTCTTTTGAAAAGAAGAGATTCATTCCAGTAGTAGTGTTGCACATTTTTAAAGAACTTCTTCCTTTGTGCGTAGGACAATCCTGTAGGTGTTTCTTGACAAGCCAAATAGTTAACAAAATCAGCATACCATGGTTCATTACCTCTTGATATTTGGTGAAGGAACTCCTCGATCTCATGCAGCTGCTCGTCCGGAAAGGAACCATCTATGGGCATATCCTCGGTCTTGCTTGCAATAGGAGGAAGTCGGCTTAGATGGTCCGCCACCGAGTTCTTGGATCCTTTCTTATCACGGATCTCTAAGTCGAACACTTTTAGAAAGAGGATCCATCTAATGAGCCGCGACTTTGCATCTTTCTTGGTGAGCAAGTACCGGATTGATGTGTCGTCGGTGTAGACAATAGCTTTCGCTCTCACGAGGTAAGAGCAAAACTTCTCAAAAGCATAGACCACCACCAATAACTCTTTTTCCGTTTTAGTGTAGTTCAGTTGTGCTTTGTCTAGCGTCTTGCTAGCGTAATAGATGGCATTAGTGCGTCCATCATTCTTTTTTCAAAGCACGGCTCCTACGACTACATCGCTAGCATCCCACATGATCTAAAAAGGGAGATTCCAATCCGGCGGCTGAATGATAGGGGAGGATATCAAGGCTTCCTTAATCCTATAAAATGCATCTAGACAATCCTTTGAAAACTCAAAAACCACATCTTTCATTAGTAGGTTAGTCAGTGGTTTAGAAATTTTAGAAAAGTCTTTAATTAATCTCCTATAGAAACCTGCATGACCTAGAAAGCTTCTTACCCCCTTTACCGAAGATGGTGGGGGTAACTTCTCAATGGTTTCAATCTTCGCTCTATCCACTTCAATTCCGCGGTTGAAAATCATATGACCTAAAACAATGCCTTCGCTAACCATAAAATGACACTTCTCCCAATTCAAGACAAGGTTAGTATCTTCACATCTTTGCAAAACTAGAGAAATGTTAGCTAAGCAATCATCATAAGAAGAACCATAAACTGAAAATTCATCCATAAAAATCTCCCTGATGTTCTCTATGTATTTGGAGAATATGGCCATCATGCATCTTTGGAAGGTAGCCAGTGCATTTGCAAAGTCCAAAAGGCATCCTCTTATAAGCAAACGTATCCCAAGGGCACGTGAATGTAGTCTTCTCTTGATCATCGGGGTGGATGCGAATTTGGAAGAAACCGCTATACCCATCCAAATAGCAAAAGTGTGAGTGTTGCGTCAATCTCTCAAGCATTTGATCGATGAAAGAAAGAGGGAAATGATCCTTTCTCGTTGCAACGTTCAACTTCCTATAATCGATGAACATACTCCATCCCGATATTGTTCTTATAGGAATCAACTCATTGTTTTTGTTAGTCACAACGGTCATTCCTCCCGTCTTTGAGGTTCTCGTGAAGGCTTATGATTATCTTCCATTAAATCTTATGCATGCATAAAGAAGTCTTAATACCAACAAGATCATCAATAGTATATCCTAAAGCTTTCCTTTACAGTCTTAACTCATGCATTAGCCTATTGAGTTCATCTTCATTTAAATTAGCGCTAACTATGACCGGATATCTAGAGTTAAGTCCTAAAAATGCGTACCTTAAGTGTGAAGGGAGATGTTTCAACTCCAAGGTAGGAGGCTCTTTGGTTGATGAGTTTTGACCCTCCAATGTGATTTCTTATGCTTCTGTAGTTGAGGAAGATGTGTGATTGCATCCAAGAACGCTTGCATTTGATTTTGGAAAAGTTTACAGAGTTGTAGAAAAATCGACCCCTCTGGGAGAAAATCAGCCAATTTTTTTGTCGATCACGCAAACGACATGGAAATTTTTGGATGAATCAATTAAACTAATAGAAAATCGGTCGATTTTCTGTCCATGACAGATTTTTTCGGACTTTTCCGTAGTTTCCTCTACCACTTCAAACTTCACCTTGGGTTCTTCCTCTAATGTTGTTAGCACTCGGATCTCAATGTTGTACTCCTCTTCTACTCCTACTTCAACAATGCTCAAGCTTATCACTTTTTCAAGCGGATCTTTGAACAAAATAGAACTTACCTCTTCCCTTGGTGCTTCTTCATCATAAGTGTTCAAAATATTCTCTCCAAGGGTTGGTCCTTTAACCATTGCAGCCAGCTGGAACTCTATATTCTCCTCACCAATGTTGAAGGAGAGCGTGACATTCTTGCAATCCACCATGCAATCGGAAGTTACAAGGAACGATCTTCCAAGTACAATTGGAATGGGATGATCTTTAGGAATGTCTAAAATAACAAAATCAATGGGAATGTAGAACTTACCTAGAAATATGGGGATGTCTTTGAGAATTCCCACGGGAGGTGTTATGGACCTATCCGCCATGTAAAGCGTCATCTTGACGGATTTTGGCGCTCCAAGTCTAACTTTCTCACACAATGCTAGTGGTATTATGCTCATGCTTGCTCCAAGATCACATTGTAACACCCCAAATTTTACAACTTAGGGAGTTACTGGTTAGGACCGCACAGTGGGTCCCGACCTTAGTTTGACAACAACTTAACGAGATCTTACAACAAGGCACAGATAAGGAAAAATCAGAAATCATAAAATAGTTCTTAATAATGCATGAATGTGACCAGATCGACTACAGCCGGAAAACGGAATATAACAAAGTACGAAAGGAAACAATGTTCAACTGTAAAACCCACAAATGCAGAAACTGTAAAATGTCCTAAAGTACGACACCCCGGCTGACCACTACCATCTGGATCACTCGGCATCTGCTCTAACCTGTGTCAAGTCTAAACAGCGTATCAACAGTTAGCTAACTATCCAAATATAAGCAAAATGATAACAGCACAAACACAAGCAGAAACATAATTAAACAAACATCATGCTGGCACTCAACCAATTATTATCTATTATTTTAGTGATTCACATTATTCAATTTAAGTTGTGACACGAGAACTATTATTAGTTCTCGCCTCCGTTCCTTATCCAACTGGTGTAGGTCTAGCTGACTTCCTTTGGTAGCATCACTACAAACCATGTATGGACTAGTCCCGAAAGAAACCCCCAGCGCCCCGCGAGCTACTGAGCAGAATGCCACCGCCCGTTACTCTTAGGCCAAAATATAGGTCGGTAATTATATATCGCAACCTATCTCTCTAACATGTCAATCACACACCACCATCATCATTTATACTGATATTTAGTAGTCAGCTAAGTAAGCCCAAAGGACTTACCTGTTATAACGCTCGACTCTTTATAAACCACTCGCTCTGTAAACTGTAACCACTCAGTTGCCTGTCAAAGGCGATAAGTGTATTAGCACACTTTCACGTAGATAGAAGTCTAAAACTTCTAAGATCAAATAGGGTATTAAGACGTACTAGTTACAGTATTAGTTTTAGGGTAAAATGACCATTTTACCCTTGGTTCCGATTTTCTCGAAAACCTTAAATTTCATGTCTAAACTCCTATTTGAGGTTCTAAAAATATATTCTAACTCCTAAAATTTTATTTGGTTCCAAACTGACGTTTTTCCTATGTTTCTATTTTCCGGAAGAATCGAAAAGGTTTAACTTCGGCTCTAAATATAAAATTCTTAACAGCTTATAAAATTTCCGAATTAAATCTCTAGATCATCTATAAGGTTCTATCTAACCTTAGAAGAAAGAATTTCTCCAAACTGTTCAGCCAATAATTTTATAATAATTCACAAAGTCGGTTCTTCACTCTAATTTCCTATACTTAGCCAAAATTTAAGTTTACCAAAACTGCTCAACTACCTAACTTCGGGAGCTCATAACGTTCAATCCGACCGTTCATTTCTTCTCAAATTTTAATATGCTAAACTACATATATCCGTCTACAACATATCCAAAATTCAACGGTGGATCTTTATCCAAACGTTTAATAATTGATCGACAAGATGGGCTGTTGGTAACCTAGAAGCTGAAGGAAATAAAAGACATTACAGCAGCCATTTGTCTATCATTTTATGTGAAATTTTCAGCAGCTACTTATCACTATTTTATCTATGCTTAAGGCCGAACAACAGCAGCCTAAATAATATTATGAATCAATATAGCTAGAGACATTACAACCTAGTTGTAAAGGGGCAACAAAACAACATACAACAATGCTTACTCGCTGCAGTAGAGTGGTTCTGCGTTCCTTGATTCTTGACTCGTAACCGAGAGGCTGGACCACGTTGCTGAAGCGAAACAAAAGGAGGGAGATCACTACTCCGATTGGTTAAGAGTGAGGAAAGAAGAGTAGAGAAAGACCTACCGGAGGGTGTATGCAGAAGGTCGATCACAGAAGGGGCGTGCAGCAGGTCGAAACAGAAGGGGCGTGCAGCAGGTCGAGACAGAAGGGGCGTGCAGCAGGTCGAAACAGAAGGGCGATGCAGCAGGTCGAAGGGCAGTCGATCTAGACGTAGTGCAGAAGAAAGGAACGTGTTTGCTGTTGAGAATCGTAGACAGAAGAGATGGAAATCAACGGATGTGGCTGGGCAAGAAAGGGAGGCGTGTTTCTGTAGAGTAATCTGGATGCAAAAGCGAAGGAATGTGAGCAACGCATAAGGAAGGCGGTTACAGATCTCCTTCCTAATTAATACCGCAATTATGTCGAAGATCAAAGGAAAGAAACGTTGCTGAGCTAGAGGAGTAAGACGGCAACCCTTCTCTTGACTGAATTGGACGCTGGGCTGGAGTGCTGTGTTGCTGCTGGGCTGAACTGGAGGCTGCAGAAGGTTGGACTGGGCGGACAAGCAGCTGGGCGACTGGGCTTCTGGGCTGGAGCGGACAAGCAGCTGGGCGACTGGGCTTCTGGGCTGGAGCGGACAAGGCTGCTGAAGGCTGCAGAAGGCTGGGTTGCGCATAGGGCTGGGCGGACAAGGCAGCTGGGCGGCTGGGCAAGCAGCTCCCGGACTGGGCTGTTGGACGAATGGAATCGTAGCCCGGTACTAATTGTAGTTCGGGATCGAGAACCCGAAATTAATGTACGGAATAACCGGATACAGAATAGTTTACGGTTTAGGTTTGGTTACAAACTCTATCATTTTATGTGAAGGTAAGTCACATAAAATGATAAACTTATAAAAAGTTCTATCATTTTATGTGGAGGAGGTCTACATAAAATGATAATTTTTATCTTAATATGTCTAACTAAGTAGACGGATATGAATTGATAGATCGAGATCTATTTTATAACGTAAATAGACGGAATAAAAATTCCGGATTTTACATCAGTACCCCCTTAAAAAAATAAGTTTCGTCCCGAAACTTGGAATAAGATACCTACCCCATACACTTCCCCCTCGAGAAATATATTCTAGCAAGCAATTACTCACGTCATCAACCACATAGACATAAACAATTATGTAAACATATAATCACAGAAGTCATATAAAGGTCTCGTCATAGTACTCACCCGTCGGTACTGAGGTAGCGGCTAACTCTGCAAAGAACTCAGGGTAATTACGTCTAATACTCTCCTCTGTCTCCCAGGTAGCCTCATCAACTCCTCGTCTAGACCACTGAATCCTCAGCATCGGTATCTCCTTAGAACGCAGGCGTCTAATGCTACGCTCTAGGACGGCTACTGGATACTCCACAAAAGTGTGGTCTGGCTCAACTATCAGATCCTCGTGACTGATGACATGTCTAGGATCCGGTATGTACTCTCGCAGCTGAGATACATGAAAAACCGGGTGTACTCCCTCCAATCTCGGTGGCAGTGCTAGTCGGTAGGCAACCTCTCCGACCCTCTCTACAATCTCAAATGGACCGACATACCGGGGACTCAGCTTCCCCTTAATGCCGAAACGTCTAACTCCTCTCGTAGGTGACACTCTCAACCACACCTGTGTACCTACTCTAAACTCCAAAGGTCGACGCCTTTTGTCGGCGTAGGACTTCTGACGACTCTGAGCTGCTAACATCCTCTCCCGGACTAAGGCAATCCGGGCGATGTCGTCCTGTATCTGATCTGGTACTACCCCATCAGCCTTGCTAGGCTCATCCCAGCACAACGGTGTACGACATCTCCGTTCATACAAAGCCTCATAAGGTGCCATCCCAATAGACGCATGCCAGCTGTTATTATATGAAAACTCTACTAGTGGGAGGTGATCTGGCCATACCTGTCCCCAATCTAGCACACATGCCCTCAATATGTCCTCTAGGGTCTGGATGGTCCTCTCTGACTGACCATCTGTCTGTGGGTGGTAGGCAGTGGTAAAGTGAAGACTCGTACCCAGAGTAGTATGTACCTGCTGCCAGAACCTCGAGGTAAAACGTCCATCCCTGTCGGAGACGATGGTCCTCGGTACTCCATGGAGTCTCACAATATGCCTGGTGAACTCCTCTGCTAGACGACTTACCGGCCACGTTTCCTTAATCGGAATGAAACGTGCGGTCTTCGTCAGACGGTCTACTACTACCCAAATGGCATCAAAACCTCTGCTGAGCCTCAATCCGGTGACGAAATCCATAGAAATGTCTTCCCACTTCCAATGTGGTACTGGAAGTGGGTGTAGCTCTCCTCCGGATCTACGGTGCTCAATCTTGACCTGCTGACAGGTCGCACACTGAGCTACATGACGGGCCACGTCGGGCTTCAAACCGCCCCACCAGAAGGAACGTCTCACGTCCTTATACATCTTACTCGCTCCTGGATGTACGGAGTAAGGGGTAGCATGAGCCTCACCTAATATCCTCTGTCTCAACTCAATGTCTGATGGCACACATACGATCCTGCCGTCTCATCACTCCATCGGCACCAATAGTGAACTGAGGGGCCTCATCTCGTGACATCCGGTCTCGAATCCGGGTCAAAGTCGGACAGGTCTCCTACTTCTGTCGGATCTCACCCAACAGGTCAAGAAATAACTCTAAGGTGGCTAACTGATGAGCTGTATCGGGGAACTGGATCTCTACCTCCAACCAAGCTAGGTCCCTCTGTAACTGTGGCTGTATTGTCAACCGAGCTATCGCCTTCTCCTGAGGCGTCTTCCAACTCAAAGCGTCAGTAACTACATTCGCCTTTCCGGGGTGGTAAAGAATCTCAAGGTCGAAATCCTTGATCAACTCTAGCCACCGCCTCTGGCGGTTATTCAACTCCCGCTGAGTGAATATATACTTCAGACTCTTATGGTCTGTGAAGATCTGACAGGTCGCTCCATAGAGATAATGACGCCAGATCTTAAGAGCGTGCACTACTGCTGCTAACTCCAGATCATGAGTGGGGTAGTTCTCTTCATACGTCTTCAGCTGTCGAGACGCATATGCTATAACCTTACCCCTCTGCTACAAGACATACCCCAAGCCCAGCTTGGATGCGTCACTGTACACCACAAAGTCCTCTGTACCCTCAGGCTGTGCTAAGATCGGAGCAGACGTCAATCTCCTCTTCAGCTCCTCAAAACTCTGCTGACACGGCTCAGACCAGACGAAACGAGTAGTCTTCCTTAGGAGAGAAGTAAGGGGTCGGGCAATCAGAGAAAACCCTTCCACAAACCGACGGTAATACCCTGCCAATCCAAGGAAACTGCGAACCTCCTTCACATTCTTCGGAGGTTGCCAAGAAGACACTGACTCAATCTTCGCCGGGTCGACCTTAATCCCCTCAGCAGTCACTACATGGCCAAGGAATGCCACCTCTGACATCCAGAACTCACACTTGGATAGTTTAGCATATAGCTGACTATCCTGTAGAATCTGCAGCACTGTCCTCAAGTGTCCGGCATGCTCCTCTCGACTTCTAGAGTAAACTAGAATGTCGTCAATAAAGACCACTACAAACTGGTCTAGGAAGTCGATGAAAATCCCATTCATCAACTCCATAAATACTGCTGGCGCATTAGTGAGCCCGAATGGCATCACTACAAACTCATAATGACCATACCTAGTCCGGAATGCCGTCTTAAGTATGTCCTGATCTCTCACCCTCAGCTGGTGATAACCCAATCTCAAATCTATCCTCGAGAACACTGACGCTCCATGCAGCTGGTCCAGCAGATCATGTATGCGAGGCAATGGGTACTTATTCTTGATGGTGACCTTGTTCAGCTCCTTGTAGTCGATACACAGCCTCATCGATCCATCTTTCTTCTTCACAAATAACACTGGCGCGCCCCAGGGAGAAACACTAGGGCGTATGAAGCCCTTCTCTGCTAACTCCTCTAACTGCTTCTTCAGCTCAAGCAGCTCTATCAGGGCCATGCGGTACGGGGCCTTCGAGATCGGTCTCGTGCCCGGCTCTAACTCGATGCTAAAATCCACACTCCTCTGTGGAGGTAGCCCTGGTAAGTCGTCCCTGAAGACCTCTGCAAACTCGCATGCGACTGGTATCTCCTCTACTGTCAGGCTCTTGCGCTCCTTCATGGCATAACACCAGAAGGCCTCGCAACCCTGTGCTATCAATCTGGCTGCCCTCACTGCACTGATAACTGTGCCGGCCTTTCCGAGGTCCCAACCTCGGAATATAACTCTGTGGCCCTCCTCCGTGGCAACAGTCACAGTCCTCCTACCAATATCTAAGACGGCTCCATGTCTAGTCATCCAATCTATCCCTAATATCACGTCCTCATGTGCTAAGGGCATGACTAGAAAATTTACTAACCAAATCCGGCCTCCCAGGTGAATAGGGCAGTCATAAATCTCTCGAGATCCTCTAACCTTACCCCCATCTGGTAACCCAACCACAAAAGGTACACCCTCTACTGTAGCTAAGGACAACCTATCTACACATGCATCTGATATAAAGGAGTGCGTGGCACCCGTATCGAATAAAACGCGCACAGGTAAGTCATGGATCCAAATAGTACCTGTGGTCGCAGGTGTTGCAGGCTGCTCAGTGTTCCTCAGCTCAAACACTCTCGATGGTCCTCCTCTGGTGTCAGTGGTACTACCACGTCCTCTGCCACGACCTGATCCCTGTGCAGTACTGTATGAAGCAGGATGTCCTGGAGCCCGGTACTGCTGCTGCTGCTGACTCGGAGCTCGGTATTGAGGGGGTCTCTGTACACTCTTCTCAGCACCTGCAGGAGAAGATCCCTGCTGAGAAGAAGCCTTGCCCTGACGGCAGAAAGTAGCCCTGTGTCCCGGCTTCCCACAAGTGAAGCAAGTGACCGATGGTTTCGGGCAGTCCGTCTTAATGTGATCACGGCCACCACAGTTAAAGCACTGTCGATCTCCACTGGGAGTCCGAACTGTAGAGTGGTAGCTGGACCTCCCCTGAGTCTGTCCTCTACCATAACCTGCTACTGCTGCACTGCTACCAGCATGTCCTGTCCTCTGCCGCTTATCCGGCCCACTAGACTGAGCTGCTTTCCTAGAAGCTGGCCTATCTCTCTCATAAGCAGAGGCCCTATCCTGATAATCAGACAAGGTCTCACAGCGGAATCCAGCCAGGTAGGATCGGGTACTCTCTCTCAACCTCTTGGAGAAAAGGTACACATGCTGCTCTTCTGGAGGTGCAGATGGTCCAAGCAAAGTCAACTCTTTCTAAAACTTCTTTATGGCTGCAGCAATCGGGATATCCTCAAATCCCGCCTCAATGAAATCCTGGAATCTCTCCCTCCTCAGCGAAACTGGGCAGTACCTGTCTCTAACAATGTTCTTCATCTGCTCCCAGCTGGTGACTCGGCCACGAATGGTACGCCACCATGAATGATCATCATCTGTGAAGCAGGTATGTATCAAATCCACCTGTCGATCCACGGGGCAACGTATTGCCTCCAAAGCAGTCTCAATCTTCCCTATCCAGTGCTCCACCACTAGCCCTATCTCTCCGCTGAATGAGGGGACCTTCTGAGAGTTGAAAGCCTTCAACCACTCATCCGGTCTCGGTGCTCTGGCCCCAGTAGGTGCTCTATCAACATCAACCCTCCTCTCAGATACAGCCGGCACCTGAGACACTCCCTGTGTCACCTGAGCTGACCTAGCCGGTACCACTGGTGGTACCTGAGTAAGCCTCTCCACTCTGGCAGCTTCCTCCCTGCGCTCAACATAGGCTCTGAACTCCCTATACTCCGATGCTCCAATAGAGACACGTCCCGACTCAGTAGAACGAGCTCCTTGCACTCCAGACCTAGCGGCGGTCTCAGGCCTGACCTCGGGGCCTACACTCTCAGCTACTTCTTCTACAGCAACCTCTGGTATGCTTGCTGCAGGTGGGTCATCTCGAGGAACTCGTCCTCGACCTCTCCCTAGTGGAGGTCTACCCCCACGACCACGCCCTCTAACAGTAGGGGTGCTATCAGCTCGATCCTGTCTGACTGGGGGAAGGGGGGGACGTCCCCTACCTCGGCCAGTCACTTGTGCAGCCCTAGTACGTGCCATCTGCACGAATAGTAATAACTACAGTTATAAACTAGCTAATCTATCATAACAGTACAAGTCTATAATTATTCTAAGATTACCGAGATCCGCAGAGGTAGTGGTGGTCATCCGTACTTTCTATCCCAACCCGACTCTGTATGCATTTTAAAACCAAAAATTTTCTTTGGAAAACTCAAACCCTTTTCGGGTTTTGTTTATTTACTTATAAGACCTTTTTAGAAGATTCAAGTGCCATTGTTGCCAACCTCGCTCTGATACCATGTTGTAACACCCCAAATTTTACAACTTAGGGAGTTACTGGTTAGGACCGCACAGTGGGTCCCGACCTTAGTTTGACAACAACTTAACGAGATCTTACAACAAGGCACAGATAAGGAAAAATCAGAAATCATAAAATAGTTCTTAATAATGCATGAATGTGACCAGATCGACTACAGCCGGAAAACGGAATATAACAAAGTACGAAAGGAAACAATGTTCAACTGTAAAACCCACAAATGCAGAAACTGTAAAATGTCCTAAAGTACAACACCCCGGCTGACCACTACCATCTGGATCACTCGGCATCTGCTCTAACCTGTGTCAAGTCTAAACAACGTATCAACAGTTAGCTAACTATCCAAATATAAGCAAAATGATAACAGCACAAACACAAGCAGAAACATAATTAAACAAACATCATGCTGGCACTCAACCAATTATTATCTATTATTTTAGTGATTCACATTATTCAATTTAAGTTGTGACACGAGAACTATTATTAGTTCTCGTCTCCGTTCCTTATCCAACTGGTGTAGGTCTAGCTGACTTCCTTTGGTAGCATCACTAAAACCATGTATGGACTAGTCCCGAAAGAAACCCCCAGCGCCCCGCGAGCTACTGAGCAGAATGCCACCGCCCGTTACTCTTAGGCCAAAATATAGGTCGGTAATTATATATCGCAACCTATCTCTCTAACATGTCAATCACACACCACCATCATCATTTATACTGATATTTAGTAGTCAGCTAAGTAAGCCCAAAGGACTTACCTGTTATAACGCTCGACTCTTTATAAACCACTCGCTCTGTAAACTGTAACCACTCAGTTGCCTGTCAAAGGCGATAAGTGTATTAGCACACTTTCACGTAGAAAGAAGTCTAAAACTTCTAAGATCAAATAGGGTATTAAGACGTACTAGTTACAGTATTAGTTTTAGGGTAAAATGACCATTTTACCCTTGGTTCCGATTTTCTCGAAAACCTTAAATTTCATGTCTAAACTCCTATTTGAGGTTCTAAAAATATATTCTAACTCCTAATTTTATTTGGTTCCAAACTGACGTTTTTCCTATGTTTCTATTTTCCGGAAGAATCGAAAAGGTTTAACTTCGGCTCTAAATATAAAATTCTTAACAGCTTATAAAATTTCCGAATTAAATCTCTAGATCATCTATAAGGTTCTATCTAACCTTAGAAGAAAGAATTTCTCCAAACTGTTCAGCCAATAATTTTATAATAATTCACAAAGTCGGTTCTTCACTCTAATTTCCTATACTTAGCCAAAATTTAAGTTTACCAAAACTGCTCAACTACCTAACTTCGGGAGCTCATAACTTTCAATCCGACCGTTCATTTCTTCTCAAATTTTAATATGCTAAACTACATATATCCGTCTACAACATATCCAAAATTCAACGGTGTATCTTTATCCAAACGTTTAATAATTGATCGACAAGATGGGCTGTTGGTAACCTAGAAGCTGAAGGAAATAAAAGACATTACAGCAGCCATTTGTCTATCATTTTATGTGAAATTTTCAGCAGCTACTTATCACTATTTTATCTATGCTTAAGGCCGAACAACAGCAGCCTAAATAATATTATGAATCAATATAGCTAGAGACATTACAACCTAGTTGTAAAGGGGCAACAAAACAACATACAGCAATGCTTACTCGCTGCAGTAGAGTGGTTCTGCGTTCCTTGATTCCTGACTCGTAACCGAGAGGCTGGACCACGTTGTTGAAGCGAAACAAAAGGAGGGAGATCACTACTCCGATTGGTTAAGAGTGAGGAAAGAAGAGTAGAGAAAGACCTACCGGAGGGTGTATGCAGAAGGTCGATCACAGAAGGGGCGTGCAGCAGGTCGAAACAGAAGGGGCGTGCAGCAGGTCGAGACAGAAGGGGCGTGCAGCAGGTCGAAACAGAAGGGCGATGCAGCAGGTCGAAGGGCAGTCGATCTGGACGTAGTGCAGAACAAAGGAACCTGTTTGCTGTTGAGAATCGTAGACAGAAGAGATGGAAATCAACGGATGTGGCTGGGCAAGAAAGGGAGGCGTGTTTCTGTAGAGTAATCTGGATGCAAAAGCGAAGGAATGTGAGCAACACATAAGGAAGGCGGTTACAGATCTCCTTCCTAATTAATACCGCAATTATGTCGAAGATCAAAGGAAAGAAACGTTGCTGAGCTGGAGGAGTAAGACGGCAACCCTTCTCTTGACTGAATTGGACGCTGGGCTGGAGTGCTGTGTTGCTGCTGGGCTGAACTGGAGGCTGCAGAAGGTTGGACTGGGCGGACAAGCAGCTGGGCGACTGGGCTTCTGGGCTGGAGCGGACAAGCAGGTGGGCGACTGGGCTTCTGGGCTGGAGCAGACAAGGCTGCTGAAGGCTGCAGAAGGCTGGGCTGTGCGTAGGGCTGGGCGGACAAGGCAGCTGGGCGGCTGGGCAAGCAGCTCCCGGACTGGGCTGTTGGACGAAGGGAATCGTAGCCCGGTACTAATTGTAGTTCGGGATCGAGAACCCGAAATTAATGTACGGAATAACCGGATACAGAATAGTTTACGGTTTAGGTTTGGTTACAAACTCTATCATTTTATGTGAAGGTAAGTCACATAAAATGATAAACTTATAAAAAGTTCTATCATTTTATGTGGAGGAGGTCTACATAAAATGATAATTTTTTATCTTAATATGTCTAACTAAGTAGACGGATATGAATTGATAGATCGAGATCTATTTTATAACGTAAATAGACGGAATAAAAATTTCGGATTTTACACACATAGGGCTTCATAAGTCACCTTTCCGATGGCTATGGGAACGCAAAAGCATCGGGGATCCCTTAGCTTCGGTGACATCTCCTCTCTCATGGTTTAGATCAGTTCAGATGACCTCTTGGTCATCCTCACTTCCCCAAAATCTTATAATTTCCTCTTGTTGGAGAGGATTTCCATTAAGAACTTCCCATACGTGGGAATACCAACAATGGCCTCCATGAACTGAATATTAATATATAATTTACTCATGAGTTCAAGGAACCTACCAAAGTGGTTGTCGAGGCGCGCTCTAGCACGAGATTGCGGGAATGGAAGTTGTGGTTTGTATGTTGGAGGAGGTACATAAATTGGTTCCTTCTCCTTTTCCTTCTCGCTGGCCTCCGGATCTTCCTCAATCATGATTTGCTTCCCTTTATCAACGCTCTTGGGCAATGGCTCATTAATCTTCACTCCGCTTCTAGTGATGATAGCCATCACTTGCCCCTTTGGTTTATTCTCAGTTTTTCCTGAAGCCGTCCTTGATCTCTAGAAACTTCTCCAGCCTTGCTGAAAACCTGATTTTTCAAGGCTTTTTGACTTAGAAATAGAAGTCATGTTGTTCTTCACCTCGTTCATATCTCCTACCAATTTTTCAGAAGCATCTCCATCCGATCCTTTGGAGGTTGGTTGAATCCTGGTGGAGGATTTTGAGTCTTTGGTGGTGGAGCTTGACTAGTGGAAGCTGAAGAGTTCAATGCTCCATCTGGATTTGAATAAGAGAATCCGGAATCATTATGATTGTTCCTATAATTACTCCCTCCATTGTAGTTCCTGTTGTTGTAATTGTTATTCCGGGGTCTTTGATAGTTTCCTTGATAATTCCCTCAACCCGTGTAGCTCATGTCTTGCTCCTTAGATGGCAATTTTGCTTGTATCAGCGCTCGAGGCCTTTGGATTTCCTTAACCACAATTTGAAGACTATCAATTTCAGCACATAGAGTGGTAGTAATACTTACTTCATGGACTCTAGGTTTCCGGAGTTTGTCATTATTTCTTCTTTGGCAGTACTTCTCTTGCAACAAAGCTTGTTTTTCAATGAACTCCCATGACTCATCTGTGTGTTTCTCCATGAAAGTACCTCCGAAAAGGGATTGAAGTCAGAATTGTGTGTCTTCATTGAAGCCTTTGTACTAGATCTCAAGAAGCTCTATCCTTGAGATTCCATCATGAGGACAATCAAGTAGAAGGTCCTTGAATCTCTCCCAAGACTTGAACAAGCTTTCCCTGTCTTTCATAGTAAAAACATTAATTTTACCTCTAAATTCCCATGTGTTGGAAGGTGGAAAGAATTTTGTAATGAATTCGGAGGTCTTCTCTTCCCATGTGTTTACTCTTCCTTCCGGTAAAGATTGAAGTCATGCAAGCGTCTTGTCTTTCAAAGAAAAAAAAAACCTCGCAATTTATGATTGTTAGTTTCTAATCTAGGAGGCCTCAATGTTTCCATAAGTATCTCATAATTTTGTAAATGTAAATGAGGAGACTCCCCTTTGGATCCTCCAAACTAATTTTGGCAGATCATAGTAATAACTTGAGTACGGAACTCATAATCATGATCGGTTGGGTTTCCAAAATCTATTTTGATAGTGCGCGTACATTGCGTTGGGTCCATTCTTTGTCCAAGGGTTTGTGGTTATCCCACAATTGGATCAACTCTAGTGTTCCTCACCGGTGGTAGAGGTGCCGCAACTTGTGGTTGAGGACAAGCTACAATAGGAGGTGGATTTGGTAGATTTGAGGAGGTACCTCAATGCGGACATGCCCTCCTCCTTCAAGGAGGATGTTCCTCATATCGTCGTGCATCTCTATCCACTCTTGTTTGAAGTGATTCTTCTCTCTCACGTGCAACCTTATTTGCTCTAAGGCCTCTTTAAACTCAGATTGACGGTCTCTATCAACCATCTTCTTTCTACTAGCTTCTCTAAACCTTCGTCGAATGGTTCGTTCCGGTTTAGGATCGTAAGGAATGAGTTATTTACCGGTGCGAGTTCTTCGCATAAACCTAAAAGGAAAAGGGATTTCCTGCAATCATAACTACTTAAAGCAAAAAGATTAATAGAAAAAGCAAAAAGCCTTAACTACACAACCGAAATACCACTTGGTCTAGACCAAGTCCCCGGCAACGGCGCCAAAAAACTTGTTCGCTCCAAAACGTGTATGTATATGAAGGAAAAAGCTTTAAATTTGTACCAAGAATAAAAACAAATAGCGAACCCGCAGTGTACGGATAGAGGGCAATAAAAGCAAGTGTTTAAGGGTCAAACACAAAGACTATGGTGAAACCAAGAAATGAAGTAATCTAGTTAGACAATTTACAAATAATCAAAGACAATGCAAAAATTGTATGTAAATATTGGGAAAGAGAAGATTCTAGAGATCAGGGTATCCAATCATGGTTTTCGATTCAAGACTTCTAAAAATCTATGGACAGAGCTGGGATTGCAAAGGAAAGGTGTTTTTAAGGTGGGATAGATGACGGGGTAGGTCTCACTATCCTCTATCACAAACCAAAGGTCCTATCACCGGGTAAGTCTCTAGTATCGATGGAAAGGAATAATCTCAAACCAACCACTCAACCTTAGGGAATAGAACTAACCGTTACCGGGTAAGTCTCAGGTTAACTCACAAAGGTAAGAAGAAGGCACACTCAAGCCTAATAAAGGTTGTTCAGTCCTCTATTACCTAGAACTCATCATCTTTGACAACCAAGAAAGAGAATCACCTGGTAAGACTCTTCCCAAGCTTGGATGTAAGCTACAAAAGTTAAACAAGGCTAGCGTTTAAGCAATCATTAACCAAGGCTTAAGTATATAACATCAAAGGTACGTCAGAAGAAATCTCGAGTTGTTCTTGAATAAAATTCAGTCGATTTTCTACCAAGAACAGATCGATTTTTCTTCTCTGCGAAGGTAAAACCAAATCTCAGGATCCAATATAAACGTGAAGGCTCAGTCTTTCATCATCTAAACCACAATCTTCAACCAATCACCCTATAATCGCAAGAGTTTTAGCCAATAACACACATTATCAAATCAAGATTGAAATAAGAATTCAAGAAAATAAAGAAACTGATGAAACTTGAATAAAAGCACAAAATCCTTAACAAAGGTTCTCAATATCTGAAAACTAAATAAAAGCAATAGAAAACTCCAAATCTTGCGTTCCAAAAGCAAAAGAATCTAAAAACTAAAATAAACTCAAAGAACTTCACTAATTATCTTGAATCTCGAATGTGGAATGTTGTTTCTCCTCAACTTCCTGCTTGTCTTCTTATGGTTTTTTGAGTAAATCTGGATGCCTTAGGTGTTGCTAGACGTCCCTTATTTATAGAAGAAATCTAGGGTTTTGAATCTTTATCTTTAGACGATTTTATGAAAAACTCGTTCGAGACTTATAAAAATCGGCCGATTTTCCCTTGATCGGCCCGATTTTTCTTCTCTGAGGCGTGTTATCTTTTAGTCTCGTATTCTATCTTTCTTTATGATATCATATCCTATCTTTTTGGGCTCCTTAGTGATCCACCCATGCTGTTTAGTCCAGTATTGATCCATTTCCGCTCCAAACTCCACCAAATTAACTGCAATTACAATAAGAAAATCGTGTAGACCTCTATACTTGCAATGTATATGAATATGGACTTAAAGGCTAATGATTCTTGTCAAATGTGTACAAAACTTAAGGGAAGTACTCACAATATGCATGAATATGATAGCACATAATTCATGTCATGACACGCAATAAAGTGGGCTATCTTAGAAAAACGGTCAACAACCACAAAGATAGAATCTTTCCCTTCTTAGTCCTTGGCAACCCTACAACAAAATCCATACTAATGTCAAGTTATGGTGACGTAGGAATAGCTAAAGGAGTATACAAACCGTGTGGCTTCAGTCTTGACTTCGCTTTCATGCAAATAATGCACCTCTTAACCAAATGTTCAATATCCTTAAGCATGTGAAGCCAAAAGAAATGTGAATGAAGCATATGATAAGTCTTATCTCTTCCAAAGTGTCCCATTAAGCCTCCGATATGATCCTCCTCAACTAATAATAATATCATATAACATCTAGAAATACAAACTTTATCTTCATGGAACAAGAATCCTTCGAAAAGAAAATACTTACCTAGCGACAATGGCAAATCTCGGTCGAAATCTCGGTCAAGATTCTTGGCAGTTGGCCGAGGTTTACACTGAATGTAAATATCACCAAAGTCAGCATCATCCTCGTACATCTCTTTGATATAATGGAATCCTAGGACCTTAGAATCATTGTGATCAAAGTATACCTTCTGGAAAAGGCATCCGCTACAACATTATCTATTCCTTTCTTGTATTTGATAATATAAAGAAAAGTCTCAATGAAATCCATCCATCTCCCGTGTCTCTTGTCCAAAGTATATTGACTTCAAAAATGCTTCAAAGACTCATGATCAGTTCTACGGATGAATTCATTAGGCCAAAGATAATGTTGCCAAGTCTTGAAAACTCGAAATAAAGCATATAATTCCTTATCATAAGTAGAATAGTTCAAGCATGGACCCTTTAACTTCTCACTAAAATAGGCTAAAGTCTTACCTTCTTTCATGAGTACTCCTCCAATACCAATACATGAAGCTTCACATTCTACTTCGAAAGGCTTGGTGAAATCCGGTAGTGCTAGAAGAGGTGTGTTTGATAGTTGTCTTTTTATTTTTGTAAATGCTTTCTCTTGTCCTTCTCCCCACTAAAATTGTACTTGCTTCTTCGTGAGATGTGTGAGAGGGGTTGCGATGGTGCTAAAATCCTTCACAAAGCGCCTATAGGGGCTATAGAATGTTGCCAATCCATGGAAAGATCGCATGTGTCCAACGATGGTCGGTTTACTCCACTCTTGGATGGCTTTGATCTTCTCTTTGTCCACTTCAAGGCCTCTAGTACTTACTACAAATCCAAGAAAAATAACTTGATTAGTACTAAACTCACATTTCTTATAAAGATTCAGTTCTAAGAGTTGCAAGTACTTCCCTTAAGTGTTCTTCATGCTCCTCAATGGATTTGCTATAAATGAGGATATCGTCAAAGTAGAGTAGTAGACAACAACAAACTTTCCAATAATTTGGTGTAAGACATGATTCATTAACCTAATAAAAGTACTATGAGTGTTAGTCAAACCAAAAGGCATTACCAACCACTCATAAAGTCCAAACTTGGTCTTGAATGTTGTCTTCCATTCGTCTCCCTTCCTCATCCAGATTTGATGATATCCACTCTTAAGATCGATCTTGGAGAACAAGGTGGAACCACTAAGCCCATCTAGCATGTCATCTAATCGAGGAATGGGGTGCCGATATTTGATAGTGGTGTTATTGATTACTCGACAATCAACACACATCCTCCAAGTGTTTTTCTTCTTGGGTACCAACAGAACTAGAACCGCACAAGGACTCAAACTCTGGCGTACGTAACCTTTGTTCAAAAGGTCTTGCACTTGATCTTGTATTTCTTGACTTTCCTTCGACTTATTCTATAAGCAGGGCGATTAGTAAGTGACGACGCTAGAATGAAGTCAATCCGATGCTCAATGCCTCGGAAGGGTGGGAGACCTGCAGGAATCTCATCCGGAAATACGTCTTTAAACTCCTCTAAAGCCTTTAAAATGTTTGATGGCAAAGCAGTCTTCACTTCATCACTTAAAGTCAGTAGGCTTTTATATAAACTCAATAAAGGAAGATCTAAAGGGACATAATCATCAAGAAACTCCCTTTTGGATGATAGAATTGTTCGTTGATGCCCCAAAGAAGGAATCTCGGATGGACTACAAGAATATCGGCCGAGATTTTCTGGATAGGGTCGAGATTGGTCACTGGATCGATTGTGGCCTTCAGATCTCGGACGAGATTTTGTTGCTCTGTCCGAGTTTTCTTCTATGAGAGTTAACTCCTGTTTCTTTTCCTGCAACAAATGGCGGCGGCGGAACATAGGGTTTGAAGTTGACAGATAGGAAGGGGAGGCGGTGGAATTTGGGCTGCAGATCTAGGGTTAAGACAAAGAAGGGAAGTTTGGGAAGCTTTGAACGGTAAAAAAAATTAAAGTGGTACATTTACTTAATAAAATTATGGTTGAGTCTAATTACTAAAGAAAAAACTAAAAAATGTCCATTTACCAAATTCATCCATTATTACTTAGAAAGATTTTGGCCTACTAGGCCTCTTTTTAGTTTTGTGTTTAGTAAGTGTACCCATAGTTTTTTACCACTTTCATTTAATGGAAGGTAAAATTAACCCCTCTATTTCAATAAAAAATAATAATAGATATTTGTTATTTGTTATTTAAGTGTAAGTTATAATTTCTAATTCTTGAATTTGTTTTTGTTTTCTATTTTTTTTTTCCTTTTTTATTTTCTTTATTATTTTCTTTTTTTATTTTCTAGAAGGAATTACTCATAAAGTTTTCATACCGGAAGTTCACACTAGAATTTTTCATACCATAAATTATCAAACCAGAAATTTAATACCAGAAATTTAATACCAAAACTTATTGCTAAAAATTTAATATCATAAATGTTATACCAGAAATTTAATTCTAGTGAATTTTCTAATACCAGAAATTCAATACCATAAATGTTATACTATGATTAAATCAATAGAAGGAAAAGAAGAAAGCAGAATTAATTCTGCTTTCTAGATTCCGAAGTAAATAATGACAATGGCCAAAACCTAGAAATAAGAGATAAGAGAAACACCATTAAAGGAGATATGAAGTACCAATTTGATGTATAGTGCCACAAAATTGCTACAACAAAATTGTTTAATGCATGAGATGCCACTGGGACAACCATACTTGAAGAGAAAATTGTAGAATAGCGCCGTACACGAACCCAACAAATGTGAATACCAGGAAACATAAGAAATAAGAGAAACACCATTAAAGGAGATATGGAGTACCAATTGGATTTTACAACTTTATTGTTCCATTTCAAATTTGGGGAAAGATGAAGAGCTTCAAAGTGAATACTAGGCAGCATATGAGTAGTTTCGACCATTGCCCAAGTGCAAAATGCCAAAGATAGCAACTGTGACCGACACACTCATCCAATTAAGTCCAAAGAGAGGCAGTAGTGCACCGCGAAAGAGCAGCTCCTACACAAACAAAAGTATCAATTTAGGAAAAAAAATTAAAAATCAAGCCTTCCTTTCATTTTTATCTTCTTTTTATTTTCATTTCTAACCTCACTGATCCCTGTCAGGAATGCTACGATAACATAATCAAATGCATACAGTGATGTGAGAACCTGTAAATTCGGGGAGAAATTCTGATTCCACATCAGGTGGCAGGAATGCTACAAAACCCTAAAGCCAGAACAAATCCAGAAACAAATTCGATTAACTCGACTAACCTGATTCCAGATCTGGTGGCGAAGATCAGAACCGAGGGGAAATTCTGGTTTGACATTAAGTTGAACAAAAGTGTAGTGTTGGTCCCAAAATGTAATATCTCGCGTCGATTGTTCCAGACCAGCTACAAGATTAGCATCTCCAGTATACAAGACACTTACAAAGTGCAATAACACAAAAAAGGAACCCAAAAATCAATCATCAATGTTTCAAAGTCAAAACCGAAATGAACGTGTTGGAGAAGAGGATCAACAAGGGCGGCGATGGTGGTAGAAGCTTGGAGAAGAGGCTCACCGTAGGTTGAACGAGGGCGGCAATGGTGGTAGAAGTTTTCCACGTCTTCGTTCCTTCCTAGCGCTAGATAGCGTAAGAAAAGAGAGTGGAGCGGCGGCCGATTGCACAGATGGAAGAGAAAAGTTAGGTTTACTAGCTTAAAGAACAGATGGACAGTTAAAAAAAAGGGGTATATTTACTTAATGGGAAAATAGAAAAAGGCCTAGTTTACTAGACTATAAACTCAAAAAGGTACATTAACCAAATTAACCTTATTATTTATATCGAATTAATATATGTTATGTGGGATCGTTAACCTACAATTATGTGGGTCGTAATATTTTTTCCTAAAATATATATTAAGTAATCGTTCCCCGCAAGTTTTATTTTTTGGATGAATTTTTCAATTTTTTTTAAAGATTATCAGCCTGAACGATTTACGATTCTGGAAGCAGTATTTTCAAAATGGAGCTCCCTCAATTAACGCAAATAATTCTTTATTTTTAAACTGTTTTTAAACTAGAAAAATCTTTTGTTATTAAATTAACTATTTTATTGGAACATTTTCACGTTACTTTTTATTGTTGGTACGAATTTATTTCTTAAGACAATTTTTTTGTAATATCCGGAATTTTTATTCCGTTTAATTCCGTAGCAAACCGGATTTCGATCCGTTGATCTTTCTCATTCTACCTAATCGTCACACTATCTCAAATTTCTATCATTTTATGTAACCTCACTTCATAAAATGATAGATTTTTTTTTTACATCAAAACCTAATCCATCAAACCCTAGTTTATATCATGACATGTCCTTGACAAAGTCATGACGTGCTTTTGACGAGACCAAGACGGAGTCATGACAAGCTTTTGACAAGGCCATGACAAGTTTTGACAAGGCCTTGACAACTTCAGCCCAGCTTTTTGCCCTTGTCTCGGCCCATCAACTTACTTAGTCTCAGCCCAGTTTGCCAGCCTCTTCTACTCCAAGTTGGGCCGCCTGGTACCCGTTGTCCCCATCAAGCTGGCGGCTACTGAGTCCAGCAAGGAAGAGCACCAGCCCATGAAGAAGATAGGAGCAGCCAGCCCTCCCTTTCCCTCTTATTCCCACATAACAGTTGCTGAGTTGGGTGAAGATCTTCTGTAACTGCTCCAGAAATCATGCAGCAAAAGGAGCCAGTCCAGCCGTGCCCACTTTTCCCATCTTCCGTCTACATTCAGCGCTCCACTTTGTTAGCATGAAATATTGTGATATTTTAGGCACATTTTCTAGATGTATTTCATCCATATTGGTGTTCATTGATAAAGCATTGAAACAATTGTGAGCTAGTTTGTCTATATTGTCGATATAGAGGTCTACATAAGCTTTGTGTTGATTGTAGGCGAATAAGAGCTAAAACCGAACGGATTAAGAGAGAATGGAGATGGATTGAGCATGTCCAAGGATTGAGGACACCACAAGGGAGCTAAGGAAGATGCTAGGATGAAGAATGGCACAAAACAAAGGAGATTTACGAGCAATCTATGTTCCACGCTCTAAAATACGGCCGTAATGAAGTCCACGCTCTAAACCACGGCCGTGGAACTTTGGCAACACGAGCGTGGAGCATTCCAGTAAGTTACACGGCCGTGGAAGTTGTGAAGCACCGTAATCCAATTCCACGCTCTAAACCACGGGCGTGGAATCCTATGGAACCGTGATTTAGGCAATCTTTTAACGCACTAATTAAGCCACGATCTTTTACACAATAGGCCGGAGAGAGACATTTTATCTTGCCCTATAAAAGGACGGAAGAAAGGAGAATTTGGCATCACTTCTTACACCTTCGCTTACGCTTACTTGCACGTGCCTAGGGTTTCAGTTGGACGGGAGGAGATTGCCATTTTGCGACGGAGATTTGCAAAGGCTTGGAGATTTGGAAGTTACGCTTTGTCCTTAGGTTTGATTAGAAGACGGATTGACATCCCGTTCTTCGTTCTTATCAAGGATCGTGATTGTTTGTGTTATTCCGAATCTGATATACATCATTATCATTGTTTGTGGATTTGAGATTGACTTGAAGTTTATTGATGGTTTTCGAAGGTTTTCATCATTCATTCTTCTAAATCTTGAATTTGATATTTATAATGACAGTTGTTGGCTAAAACCCTTTAGCAATTCTAAGGTGAAGGGTTGATAGTTGTGGCTTAGATGATGATAGATCGATCGTAAACAGATTGGACCCTGAGAGTTAGAGAGAATCGCCGACGAACCAAAATCACGGTGTGTTCTTGAGTTCCACGTCCGTGGAATCTCAAGATCCACCCGTAATTTCCCTTAGTTTACGAACCTTGCTTTTACTTTAATCCAAAGTTAAAGATTTGCTTTAACTTAGTCTTTGCTTGCCTTTTCTAGGTGGTAGTGAAGCCTCAACAACCTCTACCTCGATTTCGAGTGTCACAACCTTAATCGGTTTAGTTAGTCTTGATCCGTGGGTTACAAGTTTGGGTATTTGATATTAATTCTTGTCTTTAGACTCTTTCAATACTGAAGCCTCAACAATCTTTATAAAGAGTGTTTCTAGATAAGTCATATAAAGCCTTGGAACTGCACCGTACATTGCTTTGCATTAGCATACCTTTGCAACTCTTAACTCTGTCCTTAGTTCTTTAGTATATCTTGAATCGATTTCCACAGCTGGATTCTTGGATCTTTAGGATTGTTATTTTCCCAATATTTGCAAAGCTTCACATATTTACTTGCTTGACAGTCTATAATTGGATTTAACCCCCCAAATCCCTGTGTTCGATACTCTGGAATTATTGCTAATCTACACCGATCCGTACACTGCGGGTTCGCTTGCTTTTATTCTAGTTTTATAAATTTAAAGCTTGATTGCACGCACGCTAAGTGGCGAACAAGTTTTTGGCGCCGTTGCCGGGGATTTGGTTTAGGCCGAATTCGGTTATCAGTTGTCAAGCTTGGGAGCTTTTCCCTTGTTATTTGATATCTTTTCGAGTGTATGCGCAGGTCTAGGAACAACGAAGACCTCTTACCTCTTGATCAAGAGCTTGAGAGGACTTTGAGGAGAAAGCTTAAGGAAAGAAAGATGGCTGAAGAAAGAGAATGTGATTACCAAACGGAGTTGGCGGAAAAAGAAGCTCAACTCCAATGGAGTGAGAAGACTCGCAGGGAAGAAATAGATCGTCATCAAACGAAGGTTGATGATCTATCGGACATGATGTTTCAAATGAGGCTAGAAATAAACAACCTCAAGAAGACAAAGAGAAGAAGGAAGCCATCAAGATCGGTTAGAGCCAACTCATCCAATGAGGATAGCGACTCTTCCATGCCACCACTAAAGGAAATTGATCCAACGATCAATGTGAACCCATTCTTTCCTAGACCAACGGCAAATCGACGTGTTCCGGCTAGGAATGCAAGAGTCGATCGTGTTGATAAGGAGCCAAGAACTCTTGGCCAAAGGATGGATCCAACGCAGCAACCACGCCGTTTAGGTGTGAACTTTGATGCCAATGAAGCACAAGGGTTTAGCTTCAACCCGCAAGTTATTACCATTGTCCGCCAAAATCAATTTGGAGGAACAAGCGCTGAATCTCCACATCAACATCTACAAAATTATGAGGTCATGATGGAGACAATGAAGCCAAAGAATGCAACTACCAACGGCTATAAACTCAAGCCTTTCTTTTTCTCCTTGAAAGGGAAATTCAAGCTCCAATCCCTTTCATGTGGTACATTCATGGACATGAGGGAAGATGACGCTTGGAACTTCATTGAGAAGCAAGCGCGAGTCATTGAGAAGTATTCTCATCGAAAAGTAGAGGCGAATTATGTGGAGCAAGGAGCAAAGCTATCACAAGCGGCTCAACCTCAAATCTTTTCTCTCAATACGGAGATTAAAGAGTTGAAGGAAGCCATCAAAACCAACTTTCCAAAGCAAAAGGAACAAGATGTTGGTTATTTGGGCAACAATAATAACCACAACGGGAATGAGAATACAAACCGCAATAACCGGAACAACAACCGGAATAATTGGAACAACAACAACAACTGAAACAACAATTGGAACAACAATAGGGGTTCAAACAACAACAATTGGCGCCCCAACCAACAAAATTCCGGTAATTCTTATTCCAATTCAGGAAATTCACTAACTCCACCTTCCTCTTCTTTCACTCCTTTGAAAAGCCAGGGGCAAACATCTAATGGTGGAAGTACTTCGGGGAAGGAGAAGCCCGATTCCATGTTGGAGACAATTTTGGGCAAGCTTCAAGGATTGGAGACTCGCATCATCAAGGTTGATGATCACATAACTAAGGTTGATAAAGCCCAAAAGGTTTTAGAAAACCAAATGTTTAGTCATGCGGAGGAAGTTCCTAGGAATCAAGGATAACTTCCAGGAAAGACGGAGGACAACCCAAAGGGAAGGGTGATGGCAATCACAACTAGGAGCGGAGTAACAAGTACCGACCCGCAGCCTAAGTTTGTAGAAGTCCCCGTTGAGAAGGAGAAAGAAAAGGGGAAGGAGAAGGAAGATGTCTACGTTCCTCCTCCAGCTTACAAACCTCCCATACCATTCCGCAATCTAGAGCGAGAGCACGTCTAGACAAGCAATTTGGTAAGTTTATTAAACTCATGAGCAAACTGCATATTAATATACCATTCATTGATGCAATTGTAGGTATGCCGGCATATGGAAAGTTCCTAAAGGAGATCCTCTCTAACAAGAGAAAGCTAGAGGATTTTGGAGAGGTTAAGATGAGTTCGGATTCATCGGATCTCATCAAAACCATGAAAGAGAAGATGCCCCCAAAGCTAAAGGATCCGGGGTTATTTTGTATTCCCATAGGAGTGGGAGATGTCACATATGATGCGTTATGTGATTTGGGAGCAAGCGTGAGCATCATTCCGCTTGTCTTATGCAGGAAGATCGGTTTAGGCGATCCTAAACCCGTAAAGATGACGTTGTACATGGCGGATCGATCCATAACTCGTCCAGTCGGTATAGTTGAAGACGTTCCGGTCAAGCTTGGTAAGTTCTATGTTCCTATAGACTTTGTTGTTCTTGACATTCCTGCAGATAGTCCGGTCCCGATCATTCTCGGAAGACCGTTTCTTGCAACATCTGGCTGTATAGTCGATTGCAAGAATGCTAGACTCGCCTTTGACATAGGAGAAGAGAAGGTAGAGTTTTTCCTTTCCACTTTAGTGAAGGAACCAACCTTCGATGAGGATATATTCATTATCCATGACGAAGAGCTATCTAGAGAGGAGGTAAGTTCTATTCTCTTCAAATATCCCTTGCAAAAAGTTATTTCTATGAGCATTATGGATATAGGGGAAGAAGAGGAGTGCAATGAGGCAATTGAGGCCTTAGAGACACAAAAAGAAGTGTATGAAGAAGAGTTCGAGAAACTCCACGATGAGGCAGAAAACGTACGAATCCACGGCCAGACAGCCTATTCCACGGCCGTGGAATTCACCAACACAAGCGTGGAGCATTCCAGTAAGTTACACGGCCGTGGAGGAAGCAGATACACCGTAATTACTTTCCACGCCCAAAATCACAGCCGTGGAGAAGGCAGGGGTGCCATAATTTTGGGTGAATCTGAAGGTTATTGTGTCTCCTCCACAACCTCTCTTAATTCTTCTCCAACACCTTCTACTTCCTTAGACACTTCTAAGGTACCAACGGATATTCCTCAAGAGCCATTGGAGACTCCTATAGTGATGGAATTGAAACCACTTCCTACACATCTAAGGTACGCATTTCTAGGACCTAATTCTACCTATCCGGTAATTGTTAGTTCCGATTTAAGTATAGATGAACATAGTAAGCTTATGGTTGTCCTTAAGAAACATAGGAAAGCCTTAAGATATACTATAGAGGATTTAGTAGGAATCAAACCTTCCCTATGCATGCATAAGATCTTAATGGTAGAGGACTTTAGAACTTCGCGACAACCTCAAAGGCGGTTAAATCCGACCATGAAGGAGGTTGTCAAGAAGGAAATTCTTAAACTTCTTGATGCAGGTATCATCTACCCTATCTCCGATAGCAAGTGGGTGAGTCCGGTTCAAGTAGTTCCGAAGAAGGGAGGAATGACGGTCATCACCAACAAGAATAACGAACTCATTCCTACCCGAACCGTAACTGGATGGCGGATGTGCATAGACTACCGCAAGCTAAACAACGCGACGAGGAAGGATCACTTCCCACTACCCTTCATCGATCAAATGCTTGAAAGGTTAGCACAACATTCAAACTTTTGCTATCTTGACGGTTATAGTGGTTTCTTTCAGATCCTGATACACCCGGATGATCAAGAGAAGACCACGTTCACGTGCCCGTGGGGTACGTTTGCCTATAGGAGGATGCCGTTTGGGCTTTGCAACGCCCCAGCCACCTTTCAAAGGTGCATGATGGCCATCTTCTCGGAATATATAGAGGAAATCATGGAGGTTTTTATGGATGATTTCTCCGTTTATGGTTCCTCTTTTGACAATTGTCTTTCTAACCTTGCTCTTGTGTTACAAAGGTGTGAAGACACTAACCTAGTTCTTAATTGGGAGAAGTGTCAATTTATGGTAAAAGAAGGCATTGTATTAGGACACTTAATCTCTAGTAGAGGGATTGAGGTGGATAAAGCTAAGATAGAGACAATAGAAAAGCTTCCTCCCCCAACTTCGGTGAAAGGGATAAGAAGTTTTCTAGGACATGCTGGATTTTATAGGCGTTTCATAAAGGATTTCTCTAAGATATCAAAGCCGCTAACTAATCTATTGATGAAGGATGCAGTTTTTGATTTCTCGTAGGAATGCTTAGATGCGTTTAATATGATTCGTGAAGCTCTAATCTCAACCCCGATTATCCAACCTCCGGATTGGAATCTTCCCTTTGATGTTATGTGTGATGCAAGTGACGTAGCTATAGGAGCTGTTCTTGGGCAAAGAAAGGAAGGACGAACCCACACTATCTACTACGCTAGCAAGACGCTAGATGAAGCGCAGCTCAACTACGCCACTACCGATAAGGAATTCTTAGCAATTGTATATGCAATTGACAAATTTCGCTCTTATGTTGTAGGTGCAAAGGTGATTGTATACACGGATCATGCTGCGATCCGGTATCTACTTGCAAAGAAGGATGCGAAGCCAAGGCTAATTAGATGGATTCTTCTTCTACAAGAATTCGATCTAGAGATCCGTGACAAGATGGGTTCGGAAAATTCTGTTGCGGATCATTTGAGTCGTCTAACACATCTAGAGGATGACCATATACCTATAGATGACTCCTTTCCGGACGAGCATTTACATATCATAGAGGAGTGCATCGATGTGATCACCAAAGGTAACGAACCATGGTTTGCTGATTTTGTTAACTATTTGGTTTGCCAGGAATTACCGCCCGGATTATCCTACGCACAAAGAAAGAAGTTCTTTAAGGATGTTTGGGAATACTTTTGGAATGAACCTCTCCTCTTTAAGAGAGGTCCGGACGGCATTATTCGGCGGTGTGTGCCGGAAGATGAGATGCAAAGTGTCATCCGCCATAAGGACACGCTAGCTCGAACAAAACTAGCGCTAAGGTATTGCAATCTAGATTCTTTTGGCCTACTCTATTTAAAGATGTGCAAACCTTTGTTTCCTTCTGCGATGCTTGTCAAAGAACAGGGAATATATCTCGGAGGAATGAGATGCCTCTCAACAACATCCAAGAGGTTGACATCTTTGACGTTTGGGGAGTAGACTTCATGGGACCTTTCCTATCATCTTGTGGTAACCAATAGATACTTTTAGCGGTGGATTATGTTTCAAGATGGGTTGAAGCAATTGTCTCTCCCACCAATGATGCCATGGTAGTGGTTAAGTTCTTTAACAAAACTATCTTCCCACGATTTGGGACACCACGGACCTTCATTAGTGACGGAGGCTCTCACTTCATTGCCCGACGCTTTGGAGCTCTTTTAGCTAAGTATGGGGTGACTCACAAGATCGCCACCCCTTATCATCCACAAACTAGTAGACAAGTGGAGATCTCAAACCTGGAGATCAAAGGAATCCTAGAGAAGACGGTTTCAAGGACAAGGAAGGATTGGTCTTTGAAGTTAGATGACGCATTATGGGCGTACCGGACTGCATATAAGACTCCCATCGGAACAACACCATACAATCTTGTGTATGGGAAGTCTTGTCACTTACCGGTAGAGTTGAGCATAAGTGTTAGCATGAAATATTGTGATATTTTAGGCACGTTTTCTAAGTGTATTTCATCCATATAGGTAGTCATTGATAAAGAATTGAAGCATTTGTGAGTGAGTTTATCTATTTTGTCGATATAGAGGTCTACATAAGCTTTGTGTTGATCGTAGGCGATTTAGAGCTAATTCCGAACGGATTGAGAGAGAATGAAGTTTGATTGAGCATGTCCAAGGATTGAGGACATCTTTAGGAGCTAAGGATGGTGCTAACTTGAAGAATAGCACGAGGCTAAGGAAAATCACGAACTACCTCTAAATCACGCTCTAAAATACGGCCGTACTAGATTCCACGTTCAAGTCCACGGCCGTGGAACCTTGGCAAGAGAGGCGTGGTGCATTCCAGCAACTTACACGGCCGTGGAGGGTTGTGACAAACCGTGACCACATTCCACGCTCTAAATTACGGGCGTGGAACCCTTCCACGACCGTGATCTTGGCGATCTTTTAACGCATACTTTGAAGCCACAATCTTCTATGCAATGGGCCGGGCCAATATTTTATCTGACCCTATAAAAGGACGGAAGAAGAGAGATTTCGTCACCTCTGCTTAGGCTCACCTTCGTTTACGCTTCGGCTTACCCTAGTTTTACGCTTTGGCGGAGATTGTGATTGAGAGATTTGCGCTTTGCTATTGCGATTTCCGGATTGACGGAAGAGTTGAAGATTTGGAAGACTTGTTCGTAAGGAGATTACGCTTCATCTTTAGGTTTGATTAGAAGACGGATTGACATCCCGTTCTTCGTTCTTATCTAAGATTGTGATTGCTTGTGTTATTCCGAATCTATTGACACCATTGTTCTTGATTTGTGAATTTGAGATTGATTTGAAGGTTATTAAAGGTTTTCGGAAGTTTTCATCTTTCATTCTTTTAAATCTTGAAATTGATATCAATATGACTGTTGTTGGCTAAAACCCTTTAGCAATTCTAAGGTGAAGGGTTGATAGTTGTGGCTTTGATGATGATAGATCGATCGAAATTTGATTGGACCCTGAGAGTTAGAGAGAATCGCCGACGAACCTAATCCACGGTATGTTCTTGGGCTTCCACAGCCGTGGAACTCAAGAACTACCCGTAATTTTGTGTCAGTTTAGGAACTTGCTTTTACTTTAATCCAAAGTTAAAGATTTGCTTTAACTTAGTCTTGGCTTGCCTTTTCTAGGTGGTAGTGAAGCCTCAACAACCTCTACCTCGATTGTGAGTGTCACAACCTTAATCGATTTAGTTAGTCTTGATCCTTGGATTACAAGCTTGGGTATTTGACGTTAATTCTTACCTTTAGATCTTTTCTATATTGAAGCCTCAACAACCTTTATAGAGAGTGTCTTTTAGGTGGGTCATATAAGGTTTTTGGAACTTCACCGTACGATTACCTAACATTCGTATACCCTTGCATATCTCAACTCTGTCCTTATATCTTTAGTATATCTTGAGTCGATTGCCACAACTGGATTCCTGGATCTTTAGGATTGTTGTTTTCCCAATAATTTGAAAAGCTTCATACATTTACTTGCTTGATAATCTATAACTGGATTTAACCCCCCAAATCCCTGTGTTCGATACTCTGGAATTCTTGCTTTACTACGCCGATCCGTACACTGCGGGTTCGCTTGCTTGATTTCTAATTTTATAATTAAAGCTTATTTGCACGCACGCTAAGTGGCGAACAAGTTTTTGGCGCCGTTGCCGGGTATTTGGTCTAGGCCGAATTCGGTTATCGGTTGTCAAGCTTGGGAGCTTCTCCCTTGTTATTTGATATCTTTTCAAGTGCATGCGCAGGTCTAGGGATAACGAAGACCTCTTACCTCTTGATCAAGAGCTTGAGAGGACTTTGAGGAGAAAGCGTAAGGAAAAGAAAATGGCTGAAGAAAGAGACCGCGATCTCCAATCGGAGTTAGCGGAAAAGGAAGCTCAACTCCAATGGAGTGAGAAGACTCGTAGAGAAGAAACGGATCGTCACTAAATGAAGGTTGATGATCTAACGGACATGATGTTCCAAATGAGGTTGGAAATAAACAACCTTAAGGAGAAAAAGAAAAGGAGGAGACCGGGAAGATCAGTTAGAGCCAACTCATCCAATGAGGATAGCGACTCCTCCATGCCACCGCTAGAGGAAAATGATCCCACGATCAATGTTAATCCATTCTATCCACGGCCAGCTTCAAATCGCCGTGTTCCACCTAGGAATGCGAGGATCGAACGCCTGGATGAGGAGCCAAGAACTCTTGGCCAAAGGATGGATCCAACGCAGCAACCATGCCGTTTAGGTGTGAACTTTGATGCTGATGATGTACAAGGGTTTAGCTTCAACCCTCAAGTTATTGTTCGCCAAAACCAATTTGGTGAAACAAGTGCTGAATCTCCACACCAACATCTACAAAACTTTGAGATTATGATGGAGACAATGAAGCCCAAGAACGCAACTACCAACAGCTACAAACTCAAGCCTTTCTTCTTCTCCTTGAAGGGGAAAGCATTGTCTTGGTATCAAGCTCTTTCAAGTGGAAAGCTTGAGACATGGGAGGATCTTTCCGCGGAGTTCCTCACTAATTTCTTTCCGTCATCCAAAACAGCGGAGCTAAGAGGTAAGATTAATGCATTTTCTATGAGATCTAACGAAAGTTTGTTTCAATCTTGGGAAAGATTTCAGGATTTGCTATTGGATTTCCCTCATCATGGCAGATCCAAGCTTGCACTATTGGAGATATATTATAAGGGGCTGGATGTGGAGACACAATTCAAGCTCCAATCCCTCTCATGTGGTACATTCATGGACATGAGGGAAGATGACGCTTGGGACTTCATTGAGAAGCAAGTGTGAGTCATAGAGAAATATTCTCACCGGAAAGTGGAGGGGAATCGTGTGGAGCAAGGAGCAAAACTAACACACGAAGCTCAAAATCAAATTTTCTCCCTCAACAATGAGATTAAAGAGTTGAAGGAAGCTATCAAGACCAACTTTCCAAAGCAACAAGGAAAAGATGTGGGTTATTTAGGCAACAACAATAACCACAACGGTGGTGAGAATACAAACCGCAACAACAACAACCGGAACAACAACCGGAATAACTGGAACAACAACAACAACAACCGGAACAACAATTGGAACAACAATAGAGGTTCAAACAACAACAATTGGCGCTCCAATCAACAAAACTCCGGTAACTCTTATCCCTCCAATTCGAATTCACTAACTCCACATTCCTCTTCTTCCACTCCTTTGAAAAGCCAGGGGCAAACATCTAATGGTGGAAGCACTTCGGGGAAGGAGAAGCCCGATCCCATGTTGGAAACGATTTTGGGGAAGCTTCAAGGGTTGCAGACTCGCATCATCAAGGTTGATGATCACATTACTAAGGTTGATAAAGCCCAAAAGGTTTTAGTAAACCAAATGTTCAGCCATGCGGAGGAAGTTCCTAGGAATCAAGGGAAACTTCCAGGAAAAACGGAGGACAACCCAAAAGGAAGGGTGATGGCATTCACAACTAGGAGCGGAGTCACAACTACCGACCCGCAGCCCAAGTTTGTAGAAGTCCCCGTTGAGAAAGAGAAAGAAAGGGGAAGGAGAAGGAAAATGTCTACGTTCTTCCTCCAGCTTACAAACCTCCCCTACCGTTCCTGCAATCTAGAGCAAGAGCGCGTCTAGACAAGCAATTCGGTAAGTTTATAGAACTCATGAGCAAATTGCATATTAACATACCTTTCATTGATGCTATTATAGGTATGCCGGCCTATGGCAAGTTCTTAAAGGAGATCCTCTCTAACAAGAGAAAGTTAGAGGATTTTGGAGAGGTTAAGATGAGTTCGGATTCTTCGGATCTCATCAAGACCATGAAAGAGAAGATGCCCCCAAAGCTAAAGGATCCGGGGTCATTTTGTATTCCCATAGGAGTGGGAGATGTCACATATGATGCATTATGTGACTTGGGAGCAAGTGTGAGCATCATCCCACTTGCATTATGTAGGAAGATCGGTTTAGGTGACCCTAAACCGGTGAAGATGACGTTGTACATGGCGGATCGATCCATAACTCGTCCCGTCGGTATTGTGGAAGACGTCCCGGTCAAGCTAGGTAAATTCTATGTTCCTATAGATTTTGTTGTGCTTGACATTCCTACAGATAGTCCGGTCCCGATCATTCTCGGAAGACCGTTTCTTGCAACATCCGGCTGCATAGTCGATTACAAGAATGCTAGACTCGCCTTTGACATAGGAGAAGAGAAGGTAGAGTTCGTTCTTTCCACTCTAGTGAAGGAACCAATCTTTGATGAGGATATATTCAATATCCAAGATGAAGAAGGATTGTCTAGAGAAGAAGTAAGTGTTATTCTCTTCAAATATCCTTTGCAAAAGGTTATTACTATGAGTCTAATGAATGTAGGGGAAGAAGAAGAGTGCAATGAGGCAATTTAAGCCTTAGAAGCACAAGAAGAAGTGTGTGAAGAGGAGTTTGAGAAACTCCACGACGAGGCAGAGAACGTACGGATCCACGGCCATACACTATATTCCACGGCCGTGGATTTCACCAACAAAAGCGTGGCTCACTCCAGAGGGTTACACGGTCGTGGAGAAAACAGAGCACCCGTAACTATATTCCACGCCCAAAATCACGGCCGTGGAGGATGCAGAGAAACCGTAATTTTGGCCGTGGACGAAGGCAATTGTGCCTCTTCTTCAACTTCTCTTGATTCTTCTCCAACACCTTCTACTTCCTTAGACACTTCTAAGGAAGCATCGGAAGCTCCTCAAGAGCCATTGGAAACACCTGCAGCTATGCAGTTGAAACAACTTCCTACACATCTAAGGTACGCGTTCCTAGGACCTAACTTTACTTATCCGGTAATTGTTAGTTCCGATTTAACCATAGATGAACATAGTAAGCTTATGGTTGTCCTTAGGAAACATAGGAAAGCTTTAGGTTATACTATAGAGGACTTAGTAGGAATCAAACCTTCCCTATGCATGCATAAAATCTTAATGGAAGAGGACTTTAGGACTTCGCGACAACCTCAAAGGCGGTTAAACCCGACCATGAAGGAGGTTGTCAAGAAGGAAATTCTTAAACTTTTTGATGCAGGTATCATCTACCCTATCTCCGATAGCAAGTGGGTGAGTCCGGTTCAAGTAGTTCCGAAGAAGGGAGGAATGACGGTCATCACCAACAAGAATAACGAACTCATTCCTACCCGAACCGTAACTGGATGGCGGATGTGCATAGACTACCGCAAGCTAAACAACGCGACGAGGAAGGATCACTTCCCACTACCCTTCATCGATCAAATGCTTGAAAGGTTAGCACAACATTCGCATTTTTGCTATCTTGACGGTTATAGTGGTTTCTTTCAGATTCCGATACACCCGGATGATCAAGAGAAGACCACGTTCACGTGCCCGTGGGGTATGTTTGCTTATAGGAGGATGCCGTTCGGGCTTTGCAACGCCCCAGCCACCTTTCAAAAGTGCATGATGGCCATCTTCTCCGAATTCATAGAGGAAATCATGGAGGTTTTTATGGATGACTTCTCCGTATATGGTTCCTCTTTTGACAATTGTCTTTCTAACCTTGCTCTTGTGTTACAAAGGTGTGAAGACACTAACCTAGTTCTTAATTGGGAGAAGTGTCAATTCATGGTGAAGGAAGGCATTGTACTAGGACACTTAATCTCTAGTAGAGGGATTGAGGTGGATAAAGTGAAAATAGAGACTATAGAGAAGCTTTCTCCCCCAACTTCGGTGAAGGGGATAAGAAGTTTCCTAGGACATGCTGGATTTTATAGACGCTTCATAAAGGATTTCTCTAATATATCAAAGCCGCTAACTAATCTATTGATGAAGGATGCAGTTTTTGAGTTTTTGCATGAATGCTTGGATGCGTTTAACATGATTCGGGAAGCTCTAATTTCAGCCCCTATTATCCAACCTCCGGATTGGAATCTTCCCTTTGAGGTTATGTGCAATGCAAGTGACGTAGCTATAGGAGCTGTTCTTGGACAAAGAAAGGAAGGGCGAACCCATGCCATATACTACGCTAGCAAGACGCTAGATGAAGCGCACCTCAACTACGCCACTACGGAAAAGAAATTTTTAGCCATTGTTTATGCAATTGACAAATTTCGCTCTTATCTTGTAGGTGCAAAGGTAATTGTATACACGGATCATGCTGCGATCCGGTATCTCCTTGCAAAGAAGGACGCGAAGCCAAGGCTAATCAGATGGATTCTTCTCCTACAAGAATTCGATCTAGAGATCCGCGACAAGAAGGGTTCGGAAAATTCTGTTGCGGATCATTTGAGTCGTCTAACACATCTAGAGGACGACCATATACCTATAGATGACTCCTTCCCGGACGAGCATTTACACATTATAGAGGAGTGCATTGATGTGATCTCCAAAGGTAACGAACCATGGTTTGCTGATTTTGTTAACTATTTGGTTTGTCAAGAGATCCCGCCCGAATTATCCTACGCACAAAGAAAGAAGTTCTTTAAGGATATTCGGGAATACTTTTGGAATGAACCTCTCCTCTTTAAGAGAGGTCCGGATGGCATTATTCGGCGATGTGTGCCGGAAGATGAGATGCAAAGTGTCATCCGCTATTGTCATTCACTACCATGTGGAGGACACGCAAGTTCGAACAAAACTAGCGCTAAGGTATTGCAATCTGGATTCTTTTGGCCTACACTATTTAAAGATGTGCAAACCTTTGTTTCTTATTGCGATGCTTGTCAAAGAACAGGAAATATCTCTAGGAGGAATGAGATGCCTCTCAACAACATCCAAGAAGTGGAGATCTTTGACGTTTGGGGAGTAGACTTCATGGGACCATTCCCATCATCTTGTGGTAACCAATACATACTTTTAGCGGTTGATTATGTTTCAAGATGGGTTGAAGCGATTTCCTCTCCCACCAATGATGCCATGCCATTTTCCCACGATTTGGGACACCACGGACCATCATTAGTGATGGAGGCTCTCACTTCATTGCCCGGAGTTTTGAAGCTCTTCTAGCTAAGTATGGGGTGACTCACAAGATCGCCACCCCTTATCATCCACAAACTAGTGGACAACTTGAGATCTCAAACCGGGAGATCAAAGGAATCCTGGAGAAGACGGTTTCAAGGACTAGGAAGGATTGGTCTTTGAAGCTAGATGACGCATTGTGGGCATACCGGACTGCGTATAAGACTCCTATCGGAACCACACCATACAACCTTGTGTATGGGAAGTCTTGTCACTTACCGGTAGAGTTGGAGCACAAAGCGTTTTGGGCAATCAAGTGGCTAAATTTCAGCATGAAGGAAGCGGGAGAGAAGCGTCTCTTGGACCTAAATGAGCTTGAAGAACTCCGCTTAAACGCCTATAAAAACGCCAAGATTTACAAAGAAAGAGCTAAGTGTTGGCATGATAAGCATATCATTCCAAAGGACTTCAAAGAAGGAGATCAAGTTCTCCTCTTCAATTCAAGGCTTCGTCTCTTTCCAGGTAAGCTTAAATCTTGTTGGACCGGACCTTTTCTAATCAAACGTATTTCCCCCCATGGTGCAGTTGAAGTATGGGGTGAAGCGGGCGGAAGCTTTAAGATGAACGGTCAACGACTCAAGAAGTATACACCGGAACTCCAAGCTGAAGAGTTCGCGCCCACCGCACTCGAATAAGTGCGAATATGGTCTAGCTACGGACCTTAAACAAAGCGCTTCTTGGGAGGCAACCCAAGGTATTACATTTACGTTTTCGTTTTTGATTCATAGATTAGCTTAGTTTAGACGCTTTTGCTTTGTTTTGCCTTCGATACCTCCGGTATGTTCGTGTTTTTGGATGTAGGAATAGTGGGAAAAGAAAGGAGAAGAGTAAGTTTGAAGAAAAGTGACGAAACTTGGACTTTGGAGCATTACAGAGGGTTCCACGGCCTAAACCACGGTCGTGGAACCCTCTGAGACCGTAATTTACAAAAGCCTTTGAAAAATCACCAAAACCACGGTTCCGTACATTTCCACGGCCGTGGAACCCCCCGACAGACCGTGATTTTCAAAAATTTTTACGGCCACTATATAAACCACGTTTCTTCACAAAACACAACACCACAACCCATTCCACGTCCAAAAACGCCGAAATCCTTCCCCTCACCTCAAATCTTCGTTCGTTAATCGTTTTTAACGATTCTTTGACCTAAACTGAAGCAAATACGATCACGAACAAGATCCAAGCAACAATTCGAGCGGCAAATCACCGAGGAAAGCAGAATTCGGATTTGAAAATCCGAAAACCTAGGTTTTTTCGCTTTTCTCTATCTTTGTCGATTCGGTTTTGAAATTGCTAGATTTTTTAGGAATAACTGATTGGAATTGGAAGAAAATTAGTCTAGGACTGCTGCTGTGAAATTTGGTGAAATTTTGTTGAGGTTTGCGAAAAGTCGAGAAGAACCACGGTTGCTGGCAGTTCCACGGCCGTGGAATCTCAAGAACAAACCGTGATTTTCACCAGAAAATGGATTTTGTGAGGAGAGTGTCCGGTAGGAATAAGGATAAGAACAAAGACAAAGATAAGAGTAAGAAAAGGAAGGGCAACCCCTCTTCCTCTTCTAGAGCACCACCACCTTCATCCCCTTCACCTCCATCATCACCTTCATCACCATCACCTCCTCGCCCTAAGATTCCTACTATCCATGAGGATCATCTCAATGCCTTAGAGAGGATCGAGAAGAGAGCTGTTATAGGGCCTAGATACCTGCTGTTAGAGGAGTTAGAGCCTCTCCATGTGATAGGGGATCTTACTTGGCTCTTAGATAGAGCCGGTCTTGTCATCTTCTCGGCTATTCGAGAAGATGCTTATGAGGAGATCACTAGGGAGTTTGTGGTCTCGTTCCAGCACAGTCACGTTGATAGGACTGTCTCTTTCCGGCTGATGGAAAGAGATTATGAGTTCTTTATTAGGGAGTTTGGAGCCTTCTTTGGGTTCCATGAGACCTTCGATGGTCGTTTCCCCAGCGGCGTTTACACCAAGGATTTCTAGGAGGAGGTTGCTATGGTGTATGCTAGCGAGGACCGCTGGCAGCCAGCTGACACCAAGGCTAGATTGATGTACCATCTAGCCTTGAAGATAGCTCATAGGGTACTTTCTGAGTGTCTCTTCCCTAGGACGGAGACACCTCAGAAGATTAAGACAGATAAGCTCTTTCTTCTTTACTGCATGTTATATGGACGGCCTGCTGACTGTGCCACCCTCTTAGCTGCTACCATGAGCAAGCTAAAGAATAAGAGGGCAGGCAATATTGGATATGGTGGGATGGTCATCCACCTTGCTCGACAGCTAGGGGTAGATTTTTCTGCTTGCACACGCATCGCTGCTGTACCCCTAGGACTCCATAGCCTCATTACTAGAGGCATCATCTTCCCTACCCATAGAGGTCCACCTTACGCTGCTATGCCATGGGAGAGTAGGACGGGGACAGGTATTGAGTGGCTCCCAGAGTATTCCATTATGGCTGGACGCCATAACTGGAAGGCGACGTTCGCTGCTATGCATGCGAACAGGATTGTAGCCCCTCCATATGTCCCACCACCACCAATTGTAGAGGAGGAGGAGATGAGAGATGACTATGAGGGAGGAGGAGGAGCTGAGCAGGACTTTGGCACATTCCCGGATCAGCCGGACGCAGTTCCCACCATGCCTAGGCATTCTCCCCATCCCGCTAGAGCTTCAGGATCATCCTCTCGCCGTGCCAGTGTCAGCGAGAGGCCTACTTGGATGGAGGCCCCTCCTGCGTGGTACAGAGCTCCACCACCATGGTCTACATAGCCGCCACCGCCACCAGTACCAGCACCCTCAGATGCTCCGACATGGTACAGCCAATCGCCTGGTTGGTACGAGCAGCTGGCAGAGTGGGCTACCGACCTTTCCAGCAGAGTTGGAGCTTTGGAGATCCGCGCTGTCGCTAGGGACGCACGTATGGACGACCTTGACCACATGATGAGAGACGTCTACCGCCAGCAGTTCGGGCGGTACTATGATCCTAGCTTCTTTCCATTTCCACCTCCACCGGCACCGCAGTGACGACTTTGAGATCGACAGTTTTAGCCGCTCCACCACCATTTTGTGAGTTCTTTTTTCTTTCTTTATTTTCTTCTTTTCTTTTCTTTGAACATTAGGGACAATGTTTGTTCCAAGTATGGGGTGGGGTGTGACTAATCGTTTGTAATAACTCTTACTCACTTTATTTGCTTCTATTGAGAACACCATTGCATGTTTCATTATTGTTACACGTTTCATATTGCATTGCATGAAAAAGCTTTGAAAAACCCATAAAAATTGAAAAATTTTGAAAATTTTGTGCTTCTAAGGATAGAGATGATTTCTATGATAATCACCACTTGTGAATGGAGTTTTGATGACAATTGCATACTTAAACAAATAGTGAATTGAAAAGAAATTGAATGAGTTGATTATCCCTCTTTTGCAAATTTCATAATGTGACGAATGTTACTTAAATCATGTTGAGGAATTAAGGTTGAAATCACATAATAAGCTCTTATGCTTCTTTTTGAGATGATTAAGGCAATTCGATTTTCTTTCTTCTTTGTTTGATCATTTAGCCCCTCATTGAAATTATGGCCTCCTTTACCTATCCGGGAATTTGGAGGAGTTGAATGAAAAAGGCATGCTTGATGTGGGAGGGCCATGAAAGCAATATTTTGCATTCAAAGGAATAGAAAGAAATTATAGGTTTGGGGAAGTCAATCATGACAATGAGTAACTCGGCACCATTCACATAGCCGGGTGTTTGTGTCTTGCCAAAGTCGGATTGAGTGATATTCCTAGCGGATTATGGTATGTGCGCTAAGGGTTTGAGGCATCTCATAAAAATTGAGAAACGCCAATCTCCTAGGCTTCGCTTTTTGTGCACCTCTATCCATAACTCCAAAAGTAAAGTCGAAAATGAAAAGAAGAGAGCGAAGCTCTAAGTTGAAAGTTTTGCGGAAACCGCAAGAGAAGAAGAAAAGAGTAGTTATCCACTTTCCCGGATTCATGCACCACATTCCTTAAAGTTTTCCTTCCCTTTCCACATTCTAGACCTTGTTTGAAAGTCCTTAAGATCAAAAGAATATTATATGGCTTGGTGATCTAAATTGAAGTTTCTTATGATTGATTTTGATAATGTTTGAAGGTTATGATGTTTACATGGAAGTTTGATTGATTCATGAGCTTTCTTTACTCTTTACTCTTTGATTAAGTGTATGAAAGTCTTATAAACGAATGAAGCAAGATTTGAGAATGATCTATTGATTAGAAGGCACATTCGTCCAAAAGAAGTTTTGTTTTGAGAAGGTACACATATTTCATCCTAACTTGTGTTTTAAAGCTTTTGAAAGACCTTGCTTAGGGACAAGCAAGTGGCAAGTATGGGGTTATTTGTTAGCATGAAATATTGTGATATTTTAGGCACGTTTTCTAAGTGTATTTCATCCATGTAGGTAGTCATTGATAAAGCATTGAAGCATTTGTGAGTTAGTTTATCTATTTTGTCGATATAGATGTCTACATAAGCTTTGTGTTGATTGTAGGCGATTTAGAGCTAATTCCGAACGGATTGAGAGAGAATGAAGTTTGATTGAGAATGTCCAAGGATTGAGGACATCTTTAGGAGCTAAGGATGGTGCTAACTTGAAGAATAGCACGAGGCTAAGGAAAATCACGAACTACCTCTAAATCACGCTCTAAAATACGGCCGTACTAGATTCCACGTTCAAGTCCACGGCCGTGGAACCTTGGCAAGAGAGGCGTGGTGCATTCCAGCAACTTACACGGCCGTGGAGGGTTGTGACAAACCGTGACCACATTCCACGCTCTAAATTAAGGGCGTGGAACCCTTCCACGACCGTGATCTTGGCGATCTTTTAACGCATACTTTGAAGCCACGATCTTCTACGCAATGGGCCGGGCCAATATTTTATCTGACCCTATAAAAGGACGGAAGAAGAGAGATTCCGCCACCTCTGCTTAGGGGGCTCACCTTCGCTTACGCTTCGGCTTACCCTAGTTTTACGCTTTGGCGGAGATTGTGATTGAGAGATTTGCGCTTTGTTATTGCGATTTCCGGATTGACGGAAGAGTTGAAGATTTGGAAGACTTGTTCGTAAGGAGATTACGCTTCATCTTTAGGTTTGATTAGAAGGCGGATTGACATCCCGTTCTTCGTTCTTATCTAAGATTGTGATTGCTTGTGTTATTCCGAATCTATTTTCACCATTGTTCTTGATTTGTGAATTTGAGATTGATTTGAAGGTTATTAAAGGTTTTCGGAAGTTTTCATCTTTCATTCTTTTAAATCTTGAAATTGATATCAATATGACTGTTGTTGGCTAAAACCCTTTAGCAATTCTAAGGTGAAGGGTTGATAGTTGTTGCTTAGATGATGATAGATCGATCGAAATTTGATTGGACCCTGAGAGTTAGAGAGAATCGCCGACGAACCTAATCCACGGTCTGTTCTTGAGCTTCCACGGCCGTGGAACTCAAGAACTACCCGTAATTTTGTGTCAGTTTACGAACTTGCTTTTACTTTAATCCAAAGTTAAAGATTTGCTTTAACTTAGTCTTGGCTTGCCTTTTCTAGGTGGTAGTGAAGCCTCAACAACCTCTACCTCGATTGTGAGTGTCACAACCTTAATCGATTTAGTTAGTCTTGATCCTTGGATTACAAGTTTGGGTATTTGACGTTAATTCTTACCTTTAGATCTGTTCTATATTGAAGCCTCAACAACCTTTATAGAGAGTGTCTTTTAGGTGGGTCATATAAGGTTTTTGGTACTTCACCGTACGATTACCTTACATTTGTATACCCTTGCATATTTCAACTCTGTCCTTATATCTTTAGTATATCTGAGTCGATTGCCACAACTGGATTCCTGGATCATTAGGATTGTTGTTTTCCCAATAATTTGAAAAGCTTCATACATTTACTTCTTGATAATCTATAACTGGATTTAATCCCCCAAATCCCTGTGTTCGATACTCTGGAATTCTTGCTTTACAACGCCGATCCGTACATTGCGGGTTCGCTTGCTTGATTTCTAGTTTTATAATTAAAGCTTATTTGCACGCACGCTAAGTGGCGAACAATAAGGCGTATTGGGCAATAAGGTGGTTGAACTTTAGCATGAAGGAAGCGGGAGAGAAACATCTCTTGGACCTCAACAAGCTTGAAGAACTCCGCTTGAATGCCTACGAAAATGCTAAGATTTACAAAGAAAGAGCGAAGCGTTGGCATAATAAGCATATCATCCCAAAGGACCTCAAAGAAGGAGATCAAGTTCTCCTCTTTAATTCAAGGCTTCGTCTCTTTCCAGGTAAGCTTAAATCTCGTTGGACTGGACCTTTTCTAATCAAACGTGTTTTTCCCCATGGTGCAGTTGAAGTATGGGGTGAAAAGGGCGGAAGCTTTAAGGCGAACGGTCAACGACTCAAGAAGTATACACCGGAACTCCAAGCTGAAGAGTTCGCGCCCACCGCACTCGAATAAGTGAGAATATGATCTAGCTACGGACCTTAAACAAAGCGCTTCTTGAGAGGCAACCTAAGGTATTGCACTTATGTTTTTGTTTTTGATTCATAGCTTAGAGTAGTATTGACGTTTTTGTTTGTTTTGCCTTCGATATCTTCCGGTATGTTCGTGTTTTTGGATGTACGATTAGCGGAAAAGAAAAGGGGAAGGAAAAGTTTGAAGAAAATTGACGAAACTTGGACTCTGACACATTACAGAGAGTTTCACGGCCAAAACCACGGCCGTGACAACTACAGTGACCGTAATTTTCAAAAGCCTGAGAAAAATCACCAAAACCACGGTTCCGTACAAAACCACGGCCGTGGAAACCCCCGATAGACCGTGATTGTTAAAAATTTTTACGGCCACTATATAAACCACGTTTCTTCACAAAACACACACAATACCCCAATTTCACGCCCTATTTTGCCGAATCTCTCCCCATCTCCAAATTTCTTGTTCGTTAATCGTTTTTAACGATTCTTTGGCCTAAACTGAAGCAATTTCCATCACATACAAGATCCAAGCAACGATTCAAGCGGCAATTCACCGGATAAGACAAAATTCGGATTCCAAAATCCGAAAACCTAGGTTTTTCATTCTTTCTTTCTCTTCGTCGATTCGGCTTCGGTTTTGCTAGAATTTTTAGGAGAACTGATTGGAATTGGACTGAAATTAGTCTAGGGCTGCTTGTTGTTGAGTTTGGTGTGATTCTGCTGAGTTTTGCGAATTTTCGAGACGAATCACGGTCTCTAGGCTTTCCACGGCCGTGGAACCTAAAGAACAGACCGTGATTTTCAACAAAAAAATGGTTCTCGTTAGGAGAATGTCTTAGAGAAACAAAAAGAGGAAAGGCAACACTTCTTCCTCTTCTAGAGCACCACCCGCTGAGCCCCCATCACCCCCATCATCACCATCACCACCTCCCCCTAGGATCCCTACTATCCATGAGGATCATCCCGATGCTTTAGAGATGATCCATAAGCGAGCTGTCATTGGACCTAGGTATCTACTGCTTGAGGAGCTAGAGCCCTTGCATGTGATAGGGGATCTCACTTGGCTATTGGATAGAGCCGGCTTAGTCATCTTCTCCGCTATTCGGGAAGATGCTTATGAGGAGATTACTAGGGAGTTTGTAGTTTCCTTTGAGCATAGCCACGTTGACAGGACCGTTTCTTTCCGGCTGATGGAGAGAAACTATGAGTTCTCTATTAGAGAGTTTGGAGCCTTCTTTGGATTCCAAGAGACCTTCAATGGTCGATTCCCTAGTGGCGTGTACGCCAAGGATTTCTGGGAGGAGATAGCTATGATCTACGCCAGCGAGGACCGCTGGCAACCTACTGATACCAAGGCTAGGTTGATCTATCACCTAGCCTTGAAGATTGCCCATAGAGTGCTTTTTGAGTGTCTCTTCCCTAGGACGGAGACACCTCAGAAGATCAAGACAGACGAGTTATTCTTGCTTTACAGTATGTTGTACGGTAGGCCAGCTGACTGTGCCACCCTCTTAGCTGCCATTATGAGCAAGCTAAAGAATAAGAGGGCCGGCAACATTGGATACGGTGGGATGGTCACCCACCTTGCTTGGCAGTTAGGGGTAGACTTCTCCGCTTGCACCCGCATTGCAGCTTGACCCCTAGGACTTCAGAGCCTCATGACTAGAGGTATCATCTTCCCTACACATAGAGGTCCACCGTTCGCTGCTATGCCTTGGGAGAGTAGGACAGGGAGAGGGATTGAGTGGCTTCCTGAGTATTCCATTATGGCTGGACGCCATAACTGAAAGGAGACGTTCGCTGCCATGCATGCGAACAGATTAGTAGCCCCTCCTTACGTTCCACCACCACCGGTTGTCGATGAGGAGGAGATGAGAGGGGATGACGAGTTTGAGGGAGAAGGAGATGAGCATGACTTTGGTACATTTCCGGATCAGCCGAATGCAGTTCCTGACCTTCCTAGACTCTCTCCCCGCCCCGCTAGAGCTTTTGGCTCTTCCTCTTGCCGTGCTAGTGTGAGCGAGAGGCCGACTTGGATGGCGGACCCTCCTACATGGTATAACACTCAGCCGGATTGGATGGGAGCTCCACCACCTTGGCATGCACAGCCGCCACCTGCACCAGCATCTTCTGACGCACCGGCATGGTACAGCCAGCCGCCTGGTTGGTATAAGCAGTTACCAGAGTGGGCCACCGACCTTTCCGATAGGGTCGGAGCTTTAGATATCCGTGCAGATGCTAGGGATGCACGAGCAGCCGATCATGACCGCATGATGAGAGACATATACCTCCAACAGTTTGGGCGGAACTATGATCCCGGCTTCTTCCCGTTTCCACCACCGCCTCCACCTCAGTGATGACCCTGGACGATCCACCGTTTTAGCCGCTCCACCACCGTTTTGTGAGTCCTTTTTCTTTCTTTCTTTTCTTTATTTTCTTTTTGAACATTAGGGACAATGTTTGTTCCAAGTATGGGGTGGGGTGTGACTAATCGTTTGTAATAACTCTTACTCACTTTGTATGCTTTTATCGAGAACACCGTGCACATTTCATTCTATTGTTACACGTTTCATTATTGCATTGCATGAAAAAGCTTTTGAAAAACCCATAAAAATTGAAAAATTTTGAAAATTTTGTGCTTCTAAGGATAGAGATGATTTCTATGATAATCACTACTTGTGAATTGAGTTTTGATGACAATCGCATGCTTAAACAAATAGTGAATTGAAAAGAAATTGAATGAGTTGATTATCCCTCTTTTGCAAGTTTCATAATGTGAAGAATGTTACCTAAATCATGTTGAGAAATCAAGGTTGAAATCACATGATAAGTTCTTATACTTCTTGTTGAAATGATTAAGGCAATTCGATTTTCTTTCTTCTTTCTTTGTTCATTTAGCCCCTCAATGAAATAATGGCCTCCTTTACCTATCCGTGAATTTGGAGGAGTTGAATATTTGGCATGTTTGATGTGGGAGGGCCATGAAAGCAAAAATTTGCATTCAAAGATTAGAAAGAACTTATAGGTTTGGGGAAGTCAAATCATGACGATGAGTAACTCGACACCATTCACATAGCCGGGTGTTTGTGTCTTGCCAAAGTCGGATTGAGCGATATTCCTAGCGGATTATGGTATGTGCATCAAGGGTTTGAGGCATCTCGCAAAACTGAGAACCGCCAATCTCCTAGGCTTCGGTTTTTGTGCATTTCTATCCATAACTTCAAAAGTAAAGTCGAAAAATGAATTGAAAAGAAGAGAGTGAAGCTCTAAGTTAAAAGTGTTGCGGAAACCGCAAGAGAAAAAGAAAAGAGTTAGTTATCCACTTTCCCGGATTCATGCACCACATTCTTTAAAGTTTTCATTCCCTTTCCACATTCTATACCTTGTTTGAAAGTCCTTAAGATCAAGAGAATGATATATGACTTGGTGATCTAAATTGAAGTTTCTTATGATTGATTTTGATAATGTTTGAAGGTTATGATGTTTACATGGAAGTTTGATCAATTCATGAGTTTTCTTTACTCTTTACTCCTTGATTATGTATATGAAAGTCTTATAAACGAATGAAGCAAGATTTGAGAATGATCTATTGAATAGAAAGCACATTCATCTAAAAGAAGTTTTGTTTTTGAGAGTGTATCCATATTTAATCCTAACTTGAATTTTAAAGCTTTTGAAAGACCTTGCTTGGGGACAAGCAAGTGGCAAGTATGGGGTTATTTGTTAGCATGAAATATTGTGATATTTTAGGCACGCTTTCTAGATGTATTTCATCCATATTGGTGATCATTGATAAAGCATTGAAACAATTGTGAGCTAGTTTGTCTATATTGTCGATATAGAGGTCTACATAAGCTTTGTGTTGATTGTAGGCGAATAAGAGCTAAAACCGAACAGATTAAGAGAGAATGGAGATGGATTGAGCATGTCCAAGGATTGAGGACACCACAAGGGAGCTAAGGAAGATGCTAGGATGAAGAATGGCACAAAACAAAGGAGATTTACGAGCAATCTATGTTCCACGCTCTAAAATACGGCCGTAATGAAGTCCACGCTCTAAACCACGGCCGTGGAACTTTGGCAACACAAGCGTGGAGCATTCCAGTAAGATACACGGCCGTGGAAGTTGTGAAGCACCGTAATCCAATTCCACGCTCTAAACCACGGGCGTGGAATCCTATGGAACCGTGATTTAGGCAATCTTTTAACGCACTAATTAAGCCACGATCTTTTACACACTGGGCCGGAGAGAGACATTTTATCTTGCCCTATAAAAGGACGGAAGAAAGGAGAATTTGGCATCACCGCTTACACCTTCGCTTACGCTTACTTGCACGTGCCTAGGGTTTCAGTTGGACGGGCGGAGATTGCCATTTTGCAACGGAGATTTGCAAAGGCTTGGAGATTTGGAAGTTACGCTTTGTCCTTAGGTTTGATTAGAAGACGGATTGACATCCCGTTCTTCGTTCTTATCAAGGATCGTGATTGTTTGTGTTATTCCGAATCTGATATACATCATTATCATTGTTTGTGGATTTGAGATTGATTTGAAGTTTATTGAAGGTTTTCGAAGGTTTTCATCTTTCATTCTTCTAAATCTTGAATTTGATATCATAATGACAGTTATTGGCTAAAACCCTTTAGCAATTCTAAGGTGAAGGGTTGATAGTTGTGGCTTAGATGATGATAGATCGATCGTAAACAGATTGGACCCTGAGAGTTAGAGAGAATCGCCGACGAACCAAAATCACGGTGTGTTCTTGAGTTCCACGGCCGTGGAATCTCAAGATCCACCCGTAATTTCCCTTAGTTTACGAACCTTGCTTTTACTTTAATCCAAAGTTAAAGATTTGCTTTAACTTAGTCTTGGGTTGCCTTTTCTAGGTGGTAGTGAAGCCTCAACAACCTCTACCTCGATTTTGAGTGTCACAACCTTAATCGGTTTAGTTAGTCTTGATCCTTAGGTTACAAGTTTGGGTATCTGATATTTATTCTTGTCTTTAGACTCTTTCTATACTGAAGCCTCAACAACCTTTATAGAGAGTGTTTCTAGATAAGTCATATAAAGCCTTGGAACTTCACCGTACATTGCTTTGTATTAGCATACCTTTGCAACTCTTAACTCTGTCCTTAGTTCTTTAGTATATCTTGAATCGATTGCCACAATTGGATTCTTGGATCTTTAGGATTGTTGTTTTCCCAATATTTGCAAAGCTTCACATATTTACTTGCTTGACAGTCTATAATTGGATTTAACCCCCCAAATCCCTGTGTTCGATACTCTGGAATTCTTGCTAATCTACGCCGATCCGTACACTGCCGGTTCGCTTGCTTTTATTCTAGGTTTATAAATTTAAAGCTTGATTGCACGCACGCTAAGTGGCAAACACACTCTCTCGATCAATCTCTTCACACAGCACTAGATCTATCCGTCTCCCGTATCACCAACACATCACGCCCATCCTCATCCCTTTCTCTTGCTGTGAGAAGCAGTACCGTTCGCCACTCTAACCACACCAGTAGTCACGTCTGAAGGGTCGGCACAGACAGCAACAAGGTGAGTCCTTTGCTTCGCTTTCTCTTCATCCTTTGCTGCTCTGTCGGATCTATAGTCACACTTTGCAACCACATAAGAGAGCATAGAAGACATCTCGAGCCTCTTCGGCCTAGGACTCCTGCAGCACTCGGACACCCCTTCTGTCGACAAGAACATCAGCAGACAACCTTCATCCATACTGCTTCACTACAGTAAGAGCCTTGTCTTTCCCTTCCCTTTCATAGTTGCATACCTCCCGTAACCTTCTGACCTTCTGAGCATGACGACAGGAGGTGACAACCAGTGAGCCACACCCTGCCATCCCTGAGACACTGACGTCGAGCCAGAATAGAGTAGAGTGAGGTTGGTGAGTCTCAAAGCCTTGACCCCTTTTTACTGTCAATTTAGATTCTTTAGAACTGCGTTGAGCAGTCATATTCATACCTATTTTTCGACCCCTTATAAGCATAATCCACTGTTCAATTTTTGATATGTTTTAGAGAGATATCAAAATTTGGAACTTAGCCAACGGTTAGATTTAGATCTGTAAAGTTCAAAGTGGATTGGTTATTCTCTTTGTGAAATGAACTAGAAAAAAAATACTAAGTATAGAATTCTGGTTTTTGTGTTCAACTTTAGAGAATTTTGTAGAAGTGATGATTTTTGTGTTCAACTTTAGAAAATTTTATCGGAATTTTTATAAATTTATTCGAGCTTCGTATTTTGTAGAAGTGATGATTTTTGTGTTCAACTTTAGAGAATTTTTCTGGAAGTCTCGCGAGCAAGGGTAAAATGGTCATTTTACCTTAGATGGATATTTTAGTAATTCCCCTTCTATTAGAATCTTACATCTTAGAAGTCATAGACTTCTAAGTGTATGGGAAAGGTTTTTATCTGCTTGCTTCGTGTGACAGGCAATTGATTAGTCTACGGTTGCCGATCAAATTGGAATCTAAGAATCGAGATTGATTCAGGTAAGTCATTTGGGCTTACTTAGCTAGCTTTCGGATATGAGTGTGAATAATGATAGTGGTGTTTGAATGATGTGTGTATAAGTGTATGTTATTTATCGACCGACCTACATATCTCGCCTAAGAGTAACGTACGGTGGTATTCTGCTTAGTTAGCCCAAGGGCACTGGGGTTTCTTTAGGGACTAATCCATACTTGGTTTGCGGGGACACCACCGGCGGAGGTGTGCCAAACCATCACCAGTTGGATAATGAATGGAGGCGAGAAATCTTAAGATTTCTCGTGCCACAACTTTTAAAACGGGATGAAGTGAATCACCTAAGCTATCAGATAATAACCGGATTGTGTGCCAGCATGTTGAGTGTTTATATATCCTTAGATGTATTTGTGCTATTTATTATTCTGCTTATATTTGATTAGTTAGCTAACTGTTATATCGTTGTTTAGACTTGCCATAGGTTAGAGCGGATACCGAGTGATCCGGAAGGTAGTGGTCAGTCGGGGTGTCGTTCTTCATAGGACAGGTTGTAGTCTTTTCTTAATGTTGGTATTTCAGTTATGAATTTTTCATGTCTCAGATTGTAAGATATTATTGTTACTGGTTGTTAGTATTTCTGGTCACATTCACGACATTGTTAAACATATTTCATGAATTTTGGTTTTCCTTATATGTGTCTTGTTGTAAGATCTAGTTAAGTTGTTGTCAAACTAAGGTCGGGACCCATTGTGAGGTCCTTACCAGTAGCTCCCCGAGTTCCGAGAACTTTGTAACACCCCAAATCCGCGGAATATCGGAATGCTACGGGCGAGACCTCACAATGGGTCCCGACCTTAGCCTGACAACAATTTCACCGGACCTTTCCAACAAGGCACAAATAAAGGCCAAACCAAAAACAAGTTTAATGCAATGAAATGATTCCCGAGTACAACAAGAAAGGAAAGACATAAGCCGTCTACACAACTACGCCAAGAATACATAATATACATCAATAATGCACGGACTCAATTCCCCAACTCGACCTATGAGGTACGGAACCCGGTTGCCCACTCCTCCGGATCACTCGGCCACACCAAACCTGCACGTCAACTACAACAATCGGTATAAAACCGTTAGCTCACATTCTAGGCATTATAAGAATAATATGGTACAAACACACATGGGAACAAAAAACACACAACATACACATTCCTTACTTAATATCTTTTTAGGTTATTCCATATCTAATCCGTTCGTTCAAGTGTGCCACGAGAGTCTTATAACTCTCGTCGTTATCCCCGTGTAACCATCAGGAGTGTGGCGGCACTCAACCCGTATACCCTGTGGGAGTGATGAAGAAGCCCGCCCGTATACCATGTATGACCTGGTCGCAGAGATCCTCCTAGTCTCCCTCGGGAGCTGGGCAGTGATGTCACCGCCCGATAATAATAGTAACGATGGGCCAATAATAAATATGGTCAAGTAAATCCTAATCGTTTTTCATGCTCAAAAGCAATAAACACACGCCACCATAATATATCCAAATAAGGCATAAAAGCGGCTAAGTAAGTCTGAGGACTTCTCGTTTCAAGGCTATCGTAAAAACAATCGATCTCAACTTCCCATAGGAAAAGGACCTCAGGCCTGATCATAACGAGGCATACATCAATAACAATCTCAACAACTCAACTCAAGGACTTCCCAAAACTAACAACCGAACACGAGTCCTAGCAACCTATAAGCTAGGAAACGCTCCTAGACCCTAAGACGTCATAAACTCGATAAAACTGAGAAAGGGTACCACAACAGCCCACACCCTATATAAGGTTAAACAGTACCCAAAGTTGGAGTAAGGCCACAAGGTAGAAGAGACCATAGGTTCAACACACACATAAACGATCAACATCGATCCAACGAGTTCTAAGGAGCGCCTAGGTTCACAACCACTAGGTGGCATTCTTAATCTATCCTAGGTCCATCCTAGGCATGATACTAACATGGTATAACCTCAAAGATAAGGAAGGAACAAAGAGAAAGGGAGAGGAGAGCCTACTGTTGAAGGAAACGCAGCCGCGGAAACAAGCTGGCGCGGCTGCGTGCTGAAGGTCACGGCCCGGCGGCGCTAGAGGCCGCCCCCGCGGCGCCTTGAAAAACCTGCCGCCGCCCCAGCGGCACTGCTTACCGCCCCCGCAGCTGGCTAAGATCCGCCCCCGCGGTGCCTGATGCCGCCCCCGCGGTAGAGCTCTAGAAACAGCGATTTCTTCGATATTCGATTGTGCACTTGAGCTTCTATGGCTTCCTTCTTTGGTTGGGCCTCCTCCAAACACTAGCCACTGATCTTAGACAGCTCTCCACGACCTAATCAAGCTAAGAACAAGCACATGCAAGGATTTGAGGAAAAACCTTCTTAAGAGCTTCATCCATGGCCATGGATGAAGGAGGGAAGAAGAAAGGGTAAACAACAAAGGAGGAGAAGGGAGGAAAGGGAAGAAACTTACCAAGCTCGATCTTGAATCTCCTCTACTGTAGCTCACACACAAGCAAGATCTCCAAAGGAGGAAGAAGAGAAAAGAGAGAGAGAAGAGAGGAAGAGGAAAAAGAGAAGCGTGAAATGAAAACCAATGAGAGAGAGGGAATACTAGGCTGCAAAAGGTGGGAGGGAAACAAGGGGTCAGCTGACCTCTTGTTCCCTTGGCACAACCAACGAACGGTCAGAAGCAATGAGGAAGAACGTGGGGTCGGAACGGGATAAAATCCGGTTACTCAGCATCTCGTGCCTACGAGAAAACTGAGTTGTGCCTGCGGAAAGTTCGAAACCCGATAACCATCCGGAATAAAAACTCCGGATGTTACAACTAACGCCCCTAAAAACAAGTTTCGTCCCGAAACTTGCTAAATGCAACACTCTCGGTCAAACTCGTCTCGAAACCACTCAAAACTATAAACGTGCCAACTCTCTACCTGACGACCATCACAACCTTGTATAACTGCGCCAAAGCCTCGCAAGGCCTACACACATACCCATATAAACCGCATATCACATACCAAGTCAAGACCTAACCAATCACAGAATACATTCCCTCTCGGGGCACAATACATAACCTCATACATGCACATAATACCTAACTCATCGGCCATCTCGATGTAACTAGATCATCGTATAAACTCATCCAAGGTACTATCCCACTTCTTCCCGGTAGCCTCTTCGGCTCCTCGTCCATCACTAGATCATCACAACCAGCATCATATCTCAAGTCATACATGTACTCTCTCGACAGTTACACACGAACCTAGTGAACATCCTCCAGTCTCGGTGGTCATGCCAACCGGTAACCTACTTTCAAACTCGCGCCAAGATCTCCAAAAAGGTCCTATAATTCGGAAACTCAACTTTCCTTTTTCATGTCCACAACATATGACGCCTTGCGTCTATGGTACTCTTAACCAACTCTACTCAATATCAGAACTCTAGGGGTTTGCGCCTCTCTTCTATAAATGCCATTTGGCGACCCAGCCCAACTATCACCTCATATACCATCCAAATTCCAACGCTAACGTGTACTATACTTATGTTCATAAAATGCCTCACAACGGCCACAATAACACACCTCAATTAACATAATACGTGAACTCAATCCCAGGAAGCATCCGGATCAAACTTGTTCTTATTCTAGTGTGGAGGCTTTCAACACATCCTTTAAGGCTTGAAAAGCCCTCTCTAACTAACCATACGTCTGAGAACGGAAGCTGTCATGAAAGAAAACTGGGCCCCTAAGCGGCACTCTCCCGTTGCCCAACAATTCTCGAGATGAAACATCCATCTCAATCCGAAACGATGATACTCTGTACCCAGGTAATCTAACTATTACTTAGTAGATTCCACAAATATCCGACTCATCGATCCTTGATAACACGATTTATTACTTAGTTTTAGGTAATCATTTAGATAGATTTCTCACTCATTCATGCATGGTTTAGCACTAGTTCACGACATTTGCACTCAATTCACGTACTTTGTCGAGATAGACGTCTACACGGACTTGTGCGTTGCTTTATAGGTATTTCGGGAGATTTAGGAGCTAAAATGATACGTTTGAGGATCGTTCATCTAGATGAAACACCCTCGGACTCATTAGGACACAAGCTAAAGGCTAAGGAGGACTCATGGAACCTTGCCAACACAAGCCATGCACCAAACCATGGCTCAACGAGCCTAGAAGAAGCTTCTGGAGCAAACCACGGTCTAGACCAAGACCACGACCGTGGTTCTACCCGTGGATTTTGCCAGATTCTTGTGACAGCTGTGCCACGACTCTCATGGCCAGCTCATGCAAAATTTGTTATAAAAGTGGTCCTTCATTGGCTGAGAAGAGCATCTTGGAGCAGCTCTCTATTATCCAAATCTTCCAATCAAAAATACTCTCTCAACAAGAAGTCTTTCTAGGAAGGAAAGTGCCAAAAAGGAAGAAGAAGAGCTCCACTGAAGAGGAGAAGAAGAACACACACCATTACCACACCATGATAGTTTTTGTAGTGAAGAATTTCGGATTCAAATTCTAGAGTTGTACGAACCATTGGAACCTTCTTTAAGAAGGGTTGTGAGTTATTTCTAATTCCATTTTCAGCTTGGTTTGGTTTTAGTTCACTTGTTCATCTCTTTTTCTTCATTATCTTGCAAATGGATGTCATGATTTTATGTTTGATTGTTTCGATTTCTATCATGAATGTTATAGGCTAAATAGATGTGGTTCTCGGGTGAGGAAAGGATGGTTATGGCTAGGGCTATGATAGGACGGACTTAGATTTATCCTTGGATGACTTGTGTGCACAAACGTAGCCTCTGTTAGGAATCACGGTTGGTTCTTGTCAAACCACGACCGTGGTTTAGGTAGAACAAACCGTGATTTTCCCTGGTTCGGTGGATCTAGTCTTAGATTGTTAGAATGTTGAAATCCTAAGTGTTTGTTGAGTTAAATCTATCCTAGGGTGACCTAGTGTTAGCAACTAAGTGTTAGGAGAGACTTATCCGGTAATCCTTGCTCTTAGATTTTAAGATGACAAACCCTAGGTAGTGGTGAGCCTCATAAACCGCCATTGGATTAAGTGTGCTAGGATGGTTGTTTAGAACTAACCCTTCCGAGACTTACCCGGTAAGGATAGGTTAGATCTCTAGGTAACAATCCGGTTTGTGTAGAATTCCTATCCTTAGGTTCTTAGAGACTTACCCAGTAATGAGACCTTAGGAATGGACTAGTGGACCATGAGACCTACCAGGTAATTGATCCCAATCTAGAAACACTTAACCTCAACATATCATAGTTAAACTAAGGAAAGAATAGATAGCTTGAGTCTTATGCCATAACCGGAACTTCCAACCCCTAGAACCCGCTTTTCTATCTTTGATCTATATCTCGTTTTATCTTGTTTAGTTTATGTGATTGTGTTGACTTGTTAGCATAGTTGATTTGTTTATTTTGCATGATTAGTGATCTTTGATTGATCACCTAAAACCAACCAAAAACATTGTGTTTTCTATTTCTTTATATCCATACTACAAACGTCCCGTACACTGCGGGTTTCGCTAGGTAGTTTAGGATTTAGTTCGAGTTATAAATGTAAAGCTTTTTTTGTGCTACATCCTAGCGTGAACAAGTTTTTGGCGCCGTTGCCGGGGACTAGGTCTAGATTGAGTCTATTTTGTGATTGTTATTAGTGTAGATCTTTCTTGTTGCTTTTGATCTCTCTTTGGTGTATGTTTTTGCTTTTCAGGACATCTCTTACTCTTTAGGTGTATGCGAAGATCTCGTGGCAAGGATTTAGCTCCCTTCGATCCCGAACCGGAGAAAACCCTTAGATCTAGATCCACGAGTATTAAAAAGGGAAAAGAGATGGCCGGAAGAGATCTCCAAGCTGAGTTGGATGAGGCTTTAGAGCAAATTAGGATAAGGGATGAAGCTTTGGAGAATGAGAGGAGACTTGCCAATGAGAGGCAAGAGGCAACTAGGAGGGAGATTGAGGAGATTAGGCAAGCTCTTGTGCAAAGAGAGCTTAACCGTCAACAACCTCCTCCACCTCCACCACAACCGCAGCCGGCGGTAAACATTAGGGTTGTGCCCATTGCTATGGAAGAGCCACAAACGTTGGGGCAACGTATGGATCCGGCACAAAGAGCACACCGTCCGGGTGTGAACTTAGGAGATCCCGCAACCCATGATTACGAGCTCCGCCCTCAAGTTCTACAAATGATCCGGCATAATCAATTTGGAGGGATGGAAGGAGAGTCTCCTCATCAACATTTGATGAATTATGAGATCTTGATGGAGACTCTTAAACCGCCAAGATTGGAGAGCAACAACCATAAGCTTAGGGCTTTCTCCTTCTCTCTTAAGGATAAAGCCTTGGCTTGGTATCAATCTATTCCACAAGGGCGAGTTGGTACTTGGGAGGAGATGACAACCGAGTTTTTGACTAAGTTCTTCCCACCTTCCAAGACTACCGAGTTAAGAAGGAAGATCAATGCCTTCGTGATGAAGGATAGAGAGAGTTTATTCAAGTCTTGGGAGAGGTTCAAAGATCTTCTCCTTGATTGTCCACACCATGGCATACCAAAAATTGAGCTATTGGAGATCTACTTCAAAGGACTTGATGAAGATAGCCAATTCAAGCTCCAATCTCTTTCCGGTGGAACTTTTATGGAGAAGCATGTAGATGAGGCTTGGGAGTTTGTGGAGAAGCAAGCTCTAGTGATTGAGAAATACTCCCATAGGAAGAGTGAAGGGAGAAAGACGGGAGCATATGAGGTGAGTGAAGTCACCATGAGCAATTTCAAGCTTGACGCCATCAACAATGAATTGAAGTCCTTGAGGGAGTTGTGTGCTACAACTTTGAAGAACCAAGCAACTCCTCAAGTGCTTCCACAAGCCAACTTGTCTTCCATGGAGGAGGATGTGAATTATATGGGAAGGGGCAACTTCAACAATTATCAAGGCCCAAGGAACTTCAACAACAACCGGCAATTCAACAATTACCGGCCCAACCACAACCATCCCGGATTTTCTTACTCTAACCCGGATGGAGCCTTGAACCCTCCCGCTTCCACAAGCACAACTCCACCACCAAGAGCTTCACAAGAACCTCCACCCGGATTCACTCAACCTCCAAAGGATAGAACCGAAATAATGTTTGAGCAATTGCTAGGATGGTTGAGTGGTCTTGAGAGCACCGTGACTTCAATCTCTAAAGCCCAAAAGGTTTTGGAAGCACAAGTGTTCCAAAAGGCGGGTGAAGCCCATAGAGATCCGGGAAAGCTTCCCGGAAGAACCGAAGACAACCCAAGAGGCCAAGTGTTGGCTATCACAACGAGGAGTGGGTTGAGTATGAAGGATCCTTTGCCCAAGGGCAATGCTAAGGGAAAGCAAGTAGTGGTAGAAGAGGGAAGAATGCAAGAAGATGGAGGCAAGAGAAAGGATGTAGAGCCAACCTATGTGGCACCGCCTCCATACAAGCCACCACTACCGTTTCCACAATCAAGAGCAAGAGCTCGTTTGGACAATCACTTCGGTAAGTTCCTTGAACTAATGTCCAAATTACATATTAACATTCCGTTCATGGATGCTATTTTAGGAATGCCGGCATATGGCAAGTTTTTGAAGGAAATACTCTCCAACAAAAGGAAGTTGGAGGAGTATGGGGAGATAAGAATGACCAAGAGATCCTCGGAATTGATCCAAACAATGAAGGAGGAGATGCCTCCCAAGCTAAGAGATCCGGGCTCTTTTTGTGTCCCAATAGGAGTGGGGGATGTGAAGTACGAGGCCCTTTGTGATCTTGGAGCGAGTGTAAGCATCATACCGCTTGCACTTTGCAACAAGGTTGGGCTAGGAGAGCCGAAACCGGTCAAGATGACCCTTTATATGGCGGATCATTCTATCACTCATCCGGTTGGGATCTTAGAAAACATCCCGGTGCAACTAGGGGGATTCTATGTGCCGATTGATTTTGTGGTCTTGGACATTCCGGCGGATTATCCGGTTCCCATCATCTTAGGAAGACCCTTCCTAGCCACCTCCGGATGCCTAGTGGATTGCAAGAATGGAACTCTCTCCTTCAACATTGGAGAAGAGAACATCAAGTTCAAGTTGTCCACAATGACGAAAGGGCCAACCCTTGATGAGGATCTCTTCAACATAGTCGAGCAAGAGGAATCTAGGGAAATTGTGAGCTCGATCTTGATCAAGGATCCCTTGGAGAAGGTTCTTACCTTAAGTATGATGGAGGAAGGTGTTGAGGAGGCTTGCAATGAAGAGATCAAGGCCTTGGAAGCATTAGAAGAGGAGCCAAGAGTTGGATTTGAAGGCCACGAAGAGGTGTTGAACAGCTGCAAGTTCCACGGTCGAGATTTATGTTCCACGGCCGTCAAACTCTCTGGACAACTCCGGGAAGCAGGCTTGGCAAGAACCACGGCCGTGGAAGTTGAGCAAACCGTGGTTCCAGCCGTGGTTTCCCCTGGATCAGCCCTTGATGATGATCAAGCTTCTAGGAGCCATGAGGAGTCTTCATTTGCTTTAGATTCATCTCATCCAACATTGTTTGGATCGTCTCCAATCGATAAAGGTCCTCCTAAACTTGAACTCAAACCCCTCCCCTCTCGTTTAAAGTATGCTTTCCTTGGTGTTGATTCTACATATCCGGTGATTGTGAATGCATGCTTGAGTGATGATGAACTTGCTAAGTTGTTGCATGAGCTAAGATTGCATAGGAAAGTCATTGGCTATACTATTGATGATTTGGTTGGCATTAAGCCTTCTTTGTGCATGCATAAGATAATGATGGAAGATAACCACAAACCCTCTATTGAACATCAAAGAAGATTGAATCCTATAATGAAAGAGGTAGTCAAAAAGGAAATCATTAAATTGCTAGATGCGAAAATTATCTACCCTATTTCGGATAGTAAGTGGGTTAGCCCCGTTCATGTAGTACCTAAGAAGGGTGGGATGACCGTAGTGACTAATGAGAACAATGAACTAATCCCGACTAGGACGGTTACGGGGTGGAGGATGTGCATTGATTATAGGAAATTGAACATGGCCTCTAGGAAATATCACTTCCCTCTCCCCTTCATTGACCAAATGCTAGAAAGGTTAGCTCAACACTCTCATTTTTGCTATCTAGATGGCTATAGTGGATTCTTCCAAATCCCTATCCACCCCGATGACCAAGAGAAAACAACCTTTACATGTTCATGGGGTACTTTTGCATATAGGAGAATGCCATTTGGGTTGTGTAATGCACCCGCCACCTTCCATAGGTGTATGATGGCTATCTTTTCGGAATACATAGAAAATATCATGGAAGTGTTTATGGATGATTTCTCTGTTTATGGTTCTTCCTTTGATAATTGCTTGGCTAACTTGTCATTAGTATTGCAAAGATGTGAGGAGACAAATCTTGTCTTGAATTGGGAAAAATGCCATTTCATGGTAAGTGAAGGCATTGTGTTAGGACACTTGGTGTCTAACCGTGGCATTGAGGTTGATAGGGCCAAAATTGAAACGATAGAGAAGTTGCCACCACCTACCTCGGTGAAAGGGGTAAGGAGTTTCTTAGGGCATGCCGGTTTTTACCGGAGGTTTATTCAAGATTTCTCTAAAATTTCTAAGCCTCTCACTAACCTACTAATGAAGGATGTTGATTTTGTCTTTTCCAAAGATTGTCTTGAGGCTTTTTGTAGGTTGAAAAACGCTTTGATCTCCGCACCTATCATGCAACCTCCGGATTGGAGTTTACCATTTGAGGTCATGTGCGATGCAAGTGATGTAGCCGCTGGGGCTGTTTTGGGGCAAAGGAAAGATGGGCGCACTCATGCCATTTATTATGCTAGCAAGACGCTAGATGATGCCCAACTCAATTATGCTACCACCGAGAAGGAGTTGCTAGCGGTTGTGTATGCATTTGAGAAGTTCCGCTCATATCTTGTTGGAGCGAAGGTCATAGTTTATACGGATCATGCTGCGATCAGTTATCTACTTATGAAGAAAGATGCCAAGCCTAGGTTGATTCGGTGGATCCTTCTTCTACAAGAATTTGATTTGGAAATCCGGGACAAGAAGGGATCCGAGAACTCGGTGGCGGATCACCTAAGTAGACTCCCACCATTAGAGCTTGGAAGAGATGACATTCCAATTGATGACTCATTCCGAGATGAGCAATTGCAAATGGTGGAGGAATGCTTGTTCCAAGTATCTTGAGGAAGTGAGCCATGGTTCGCCGACATTGTGAACTACTTAGTGTGTGAGGAAGTGCCTCCCGGATTGACATATGCACAAAGAAAGAAGTTCTTCAACGATGTGAGGCACTACTATTGGAGTGAACCACTTCTATTCAAGAGAGGGCCGGATGGAATGTTTAGAAGATGCATACCGGAAGATGAAGTAGAGAGTGTGATCCGGCATTGTCACTCCTTACCATGTGGAGGCCATGCTAGCTCACACAAAACGTGTGCAAAGGTATTGCAATCCGGTTTCTATTGGCCTAACTTGTTTAGAGATGTGCAAGGTTTTGTAGCGGCATGTGATGCTTGCCAAAGGACGGGCAACATCTCAAGGAGGAATGAAATGCCCTTGAACAACATCCAAGAAGTCGAAATATTTAATGTGTGGGGTGTGGACTTCATGGGGCCATTCCCTTCTTCATGTGGCAATCTCTACATCCTATTGGCGGTAGACTATGTGTCGAGATGGGTGGAGGCAATCGCCTCTCCTACAAATGATGCCAAAGTGGCGGTGCGGTTCTTCAACCGAGTGATCTTCCCTAGGTTTGGTACACCAAGAGTGATCATTAGCGATGGAGGGAAGCACTTCACAAATAGGAACTTTGGAGCGCTTTTGGCTAAGTATGGGGTGACTCATAAGGTGGCGACACCTTACCATCCCCAAACTAGTGGCCAAGTGGAGATCTCCAACCGGGAGATCAAGGCCATTCTTGAGAAGACGGTCTTTAGGACGAGAAAAGATTGGGCTATGAGGCTCAATGATGCCTTATGGGCATATAGAACCGCCTTCAAGACACCGATTGGCACCACTCCTTACAAGTTGGTCTATGGCAAGTCTTGCCACCTTCCGGTAGAGATGGAGCATAGAGCTTATTGGGCCATTAAGTGGCTAAATTTTGATCTCAAAGAGGCGGGAGAAAAGAGATTGCTTGAATTGAATGCCCTCGAGGAGATCCGGTTGGATGCTTATGAGAATGCCCGGATTTAGAAGGAGAGAACCAAAAGATGGCATGACAAGAGGATCATCCCCAAGGAGTTGAGTGAAGGAGATCTTGTCCTTCTCTTCAACTCAAGGCTAAGGCTCTTTCCCGGAAAGCTCAAATCAAGATGGACCGGGCCATATGTGGTGAAGAAGATCTTTCCCCATGGAGCTATTGAGATAGGAGGGGAACATTGTGAAAACTTTAAGGTAAATGGGCACCGGTTGAAGAGGTATATCCCGGGAGCTCCGGTAGATATGATTGCCCCACTTTACCTTGAGTAGACGCCCCGAGTTTGGTCAAGCTAATGACCTTAAAGAAGCGCTTGGTGGGAGGCAACCTATCGGTAACGTTTTTCCTTTCTTGTTTTGCTTTTGTTTTAGATTTTTCTATCTTTGTGTGTGTTTCGTGTGCTTAGTGTATGTGCTAGAGCATTAGTGGCATTGGAAGCCTTGCTTGACATAGGAATGATGATGATGAACCCCTCATCAATTATGGGTGGAGCGGACGCGGAACTTGGACGGCTAGCGGTGCCTAGCGCGGGTCCCGACGCCTTGATGAACACTTAGAGCTCTCTACCATGGTTGATAGGATCATCCAACATCGATTCACTTGAGAAATCCCAAATACCGAAGCGAACCATTTTACATTGTGAGAACCTTCTTTCACTCTTCCTTACTTCATTTACACATTGGGGACAATGTGTTTCTAAGTATGGGGTGGGATTTGCATGATCCTTTGCATGATGAGCATCTAGGATAGTTTAAAATCTTCACATGTCTTGCATTGTACATACATATTTCGAAAATTCCAAAAAATCAGAAAATTTAAAAATTTTTGTGCTTTCTAGGCTTGGATATGACCCTAATGATGAACCTTGTCTTGTGAATTAGCTATGGATGGCCTCATGTGTTAAATTGATGAATGCATACGTGGACATGACGTACTTCTCTTGAATTCTATGAATGATTTGTAATCATGATGTTCGCCTAGAATGGATTGAATATCGAAAATCGAAATTACATGATAGTTCTTGCATACCATCTAGGAATGAATGAGGCAATTCATCTTCTCTACTTCTCATCTTGATTATAATTGTTTATGCACCTCAATTGAGATAAATTTGACCTCCTTTAACCCATCCGGGAATAGGAGCATGTTAGTGTGTTGATGTGTATAAAAAGCAAGTGTGGGGTGAAGATGTTAATGAAAGAATATCATGCATAAAATGCTGAATTTGTTGTGAAAGTGTAGCCAAAAATATAGGCTTGGGGGCATTGGTTTAAATGACAAGTAACTTGGTACACTTCACATAATCGGGTGTTGGTGCCTTGCCAAAGTCAAATAAACCAATAGTCCTAACGAGCTTTGGTATGTGTGCCCGGTGTGGATGCACCTCGAAAACTAAGAAAAAGCCCAAGGACGGCTAATCACCAAGGTTTCGGCTTTTGTACACCAATGTCATTGTCTCAAAAATAAGTCAAAGAAAAGAAAAGAAAGAAAAGATAGAGGAAAATATACACTTGAGGGAAGTTGATCGAGGACAAGATTGTGGAGTTAGTTCCGTTCCCGGATTAGCATCACATAACCTAGAAATCCCCACCCAATCACTACATTTCTTGACCCTTTTATTTCACAAGACCTTATGAACTATTTGCATGTTTGTAAGACTTAGTGATTTAGATTGGATGTACTCTTGATCCTCTTGACTTCTTCATCTTTACATTTCATGCATACTTTTGAGTTAAGTACAATTGTCTTTCCATGTCTTTATTTGTTTGATGCATGATTGCTTATCCTTTGCCATGAAACATGACTTTGAAGGTGATCCAATAATAGAAGCACAAACCCAAAAATATTTTGCCATTTTTCTGCATACATAAATCATGTCATCTCTTAGTCTATAGTTGGGAATTTGCTCGGGGACGAGCAAACCTTAAGTATGGGGTATTTTGATAACACGATTTATTACTTAGTTTTAGGTAATCATTTAGATAGATTTCTCACTCATTCATGCATGGTTTAGCACTAGTTCACGACGTTTGCACTCAATTCACGTACTTTGTCAAGATAGACGTCTACACGGACTTGTACGTTGCTTTATAGGTATTTCGGGAGATTTAGGAGCTAAAACGATACGTTTGAGGATCGTTCATCTAGATGACACACCCTCGGACTCATTAGGACACAAGTTAAAGGCTAAGGAGGACTCATGGAACCTTGCCAACACAAGCCATGCACCAAACCATGGCTCAACGAGCCTAGAAGAAGCTTCTGGAGCAAACCACGGTCTAGACCAAGACCACGACCGTGGTTCTACCCGTGGATTTTGCCAGATTCTTGTGACAGCTGTACCACGACTCTCATGGCCAGCTCATGCAAAATTTGTTATAAAAGTGGTCCTTCATTGGCTGAGAAGAGCATCTTGGAGCAGCTATCCATTATCTAAATCTTCCAATCAAAAATACTCTCTCAACAAGAAGTCTTTCTAGGAAGGAAAGTGCCAAAAAGGAAGAACAAGAGCTCCATTGAAGAGGAGAAGAAGAACACACACCATTACCACACCTTGATAGTTTTTGTAGTGAAGAATTTCGGATTCAAATTCTAGAGTTGTACGAACCATTGGAACCTTCTTTAAGAAGGGTTGTGAGTTATTTCTAATTCCATTTTCAGCTTGGTTTGGTTTTAGTTCACTTGTTCATCTCTTTTTCTTCATTATCTTGCAAATAGATGTCATGATTTTATGTTTGATTGTTTCGATTTCTATCATGAATGTTATAGGCTAAATAGATGTGGTTCTAGGGTGAGGAAAGGATGGTTATGGCTAGGGCTATGATAGGACGGACTTAGATTTATCCTTGGATGACTTGTGTGCACAAACGTAGCCTCTGTTAGGAATCACGGTTGGTTCTTGTCAAACCACGGCCGTGGTTTAGGTAGAACAAACCGTGATTTTCCCTGGTTCGGTGGATCTAGTCTTAGATTGTTAGAATGTTGAAATCCTAAGTGTTTGTTGAGTTAAATCTATCCTAGGGTGACCTAGTGTTAGCAACTAAGTGTTAGGAGAGACTTATCCGGTAATCCTTGCTCTTAGATTTTAAGATGACAAACCCTAGGTAGTGGTGAGCCTCATAAACCGCAATTGGATTAAGTGTGCTAGGATGGTTGTTTAGAACTAACCCTTCCGAGACTTACCCGGTAAGGATAGGTTAGATCTCTAGGTAACAATCCGGTTTGTGTAGAATTCCTATCCTTAGGTTCTTAGAGACTTACCCGGTAATGAGACCTTAGGAATGGACTAGTGGACCATGAGACCTACCCGGTAATTGATCCCAATCTAGAAACACTTAACCCCAACATATCATAGTTAAACCAAGGAAAGAATAGATAGCTTGAGTCTTATGCCATAACCGGAACTTCCAACCCCTAGAACCCGCTTTTCTATCTTTGATCTATATCTCGTTTTATCTTGTTTAGTTTATGTGATTGTGTTGACTTGTTAGCATAGTTGATTTGTTTATTTTGCATGATTAGTGATCTTTGATTGATCACCTAAAACCAACCAAAAACATTGTGTTTTCTATTTCTTTATTTCTCCCTCCTTTCTTAACCTAGATCTTCACTAGACTTAATCATAAATTGAATCAATCTCACCTTAGTCTTTGTGTTCGACCTCGGAATACTATCCATACTACAAACGTCCCGTACACTGCGGGTTTCGCTAGGTAGTTTAGGATTTAGTTCGAGTTATAAATGTAAAGCTTTTTTTGTGCTACATCCTAGCGTGAACAATCCTGTTTCCCAATAGGGTGTAAAAACACATTGTCCCCATCGGTTGATCCATACGACCCAAACTTGTCACCAATATCACATGATTTCAAACCGGTAACAACTTCTGTGGAGGTATTTTACCATTCCCACTGCATAACTCGCGGTGGATGAAATCTTCTTTCTTGTCTTATGGTGCTCAACGTGTCTTGACGACGATTTGCATAAGGGCTATGTACTTAGCCACCCCGGCCTTAGGCCCGTGTCCCTAATGTGAACATCCTAAACCGTATACTTCTTATCAACGTCATGCTCTTAACAAACCATCAACCCATAGAGGTAACTATGGGGTCTTTTCTCGGAAACTTCTATCCCGGATCATTCCCAAGGCCATTCACAGACCATCTATAACCAAGGTCCTTAACCATTGCCTCTTCTAGGTACTCAACTCTTGTGGAGTGAGGATACATACACATATCGTACTCTTATTGTTCATATATGCCTGGCATGTTACTTCGTAGCCAAACCGACATTACCATAAGCATGCGCCCCTAAGCAGCCAACTTTCGACCCTTAGTCGGTCATTCTTCGTACATACCCACAATTGTCCACGTACACACGAAACCTCTCTTGTCACTTCATACGCATCCCAAGCCCCACTTGGATGTATCCATAATGTCATACAATCCCCTTAACTCAATATTGGTGTCAAAGAGGACGGAATGAAGGTTACTCACCTCTTCTGCTTCTAACAAAGCTCCATGGACACATCTCGATCCTTACGATCTAATCAACTTCTCCAATAAGGAAGAGAGTGTCAACCCATCCCGCAACATGGGGGTTATGGCCCCCCAACTTACAAGCTGCATATCTCCTCCACGTGCCTTGAAGGTATTACTAAAACTATCACCTCATTCTCAACTGATCAACTGAATATTTTCAAAACCAATACGTCCCTTAGGAGGTCACCTTGGACGTCCCAACTTGCTTAGATAACTCCTCTTATCCTGCATAACCTATATTTGTGTCGTCTCATGCCAAAATTGTTCCTCTCAATTCTCATACAACATCGCTCACTAATATGCAACATTTAGCACAAGCTTAGGTCCACCTTGGAACCACCTGAAACACCACAAATTGTGCAACTTCATCACAACTCGATTCAGAAACCAATGGATACTCATCTATGTAAACTTCAACTCCTCAATCCCACTCGGGATCTCAAATGGCTTCACTACACTTATAGTGACCATCTCGACCCTCGATGCCGCCTTACAAAGGTCTTTTTTCCTTTCTTTACCCAACTTGGTGACACCTCAACTGCAAGTCGGTCTAAGCAAACATTATAACCACCTGAAACTTGCTATAACGAGTCTTCCATTACGGGGTAAAGGTACTCTCCTCCTTGGTAGGCTTACGCATTTCTTGATAGCTTAAAGCACAACTTTCTGACTCGTATCTTTCCTCAAAACTCATATCAGAGTGCCCTGAGGGGATGACCAGAAGATATTCTCCATTCCAAACCACTAAAACTTCTAACTCGTGAATTCTCAAGTACCATCACCTTAAGCTTAGAGATTATAACGTTACTATATCCTTGGTCTCTTGTTTCACATCATTGCCACCATGGCTCCTTCGGGTGAGTCTAGAAACTTGAATCATCTCTTTTTCGTGGCAACATATTATCCGTTTCGTACCATGCATCCTCCACAAACTCCCGTTTACGTACCAACACCATGAAACCTTACTTTCTTCTTGATCCACTAGATCCCTATATCATGCTTGAACCCTTTTAAGATTCCAATCTGCGCCATTCCTCCATATGTCAATCTCGAGACCATAATCACACTCCTGTTGATGTACTTCTTTATTATCGTCATTGGACCATCCGGAACTCGAAGCTCTTGTTACCGTTCCTTTATATTCTCCGCTTGAGGTTAAACCTCCCGTCTACATGTTACGCTTAGGATGTGTGCACGCAATAAGCCTTAAATTTATAACTCGTTATATTTCTCCTAACTCCTAGCAAACCCGCAGTGTACGGGACGTTTTGTAGTAGGGATAGTATTCCGAGGTCGAACACAAACACTGAGGTGAGATTGAAACGATTAGTGACTAAGGATAGTGAAGATCTAAGCTAAGAAAGGAGAAAGGAATAAAGAAATGAAAATCTCAATGTTTTTGGTTGGTTTTTAGGTGATCAATCAAGGATCACAAATCATGCGAAATAGACAATCAACTAGTTAACACCACAAGTAATAAAGCAAACACGAAGTATGTAATCAAAGGGAGGAAAAACGGATTCTAGGGGTTGGAAATTCCGGTTATGGCATGGGACTCAAGCTATCTAATCATTCCTTGGATTAACTATAATATGTTGGGAGTGAGTGTTTCTAGATTGGGATCAATCACCGGGTAGGTCTCATGGTCTACTAGTCCGTTCCTAAGGTCTCATCACCGGGTAAGTCTCAAAGAGCCTAAGGATAGGAATTCTACACAAACCGGATGGAGTTCTAGGGATCCAACCTCTCTTTACCGGGTAAGTCTCGGAAAGGCAAGTCCTAAACACCTATCCTAGCACACTCAGTCCAATAGCGGCTTATGAGGCTCACTACTACCTAAAGTTTGTCATCTTCGGTATCTAAGCGCAAGAATTACCGGGTAGGTCTCTTCTAAACACTTAGTTTCTAACACTAGGTCACCTTAGGATAGATTTAACTCAACAAACACTGGGGTTTCAACTTTCCAACTTTCTAGAACTTAAACTCATCAAATCAAACAGACGAGGCAAACCACGGGTTGTTCATCTACTTCCACGGCCGTGGACTGGCAAGAACAAACCGTGGACTCCAACAGTGGCTCTGTTCAAGTAAACGAATCATCCAAAGGCAAATCTAAGACCATCCTATCATAGTCCCAGCCATAACCCTCCTTTCCTTACCCTAGAATCGCATCTAATTAGCCGACAACATACATCATCACAATCGAAATCATCAAGCATAAAATCATGGTATCCATTTGCAAGAAAATAAAGAGAAAGAGATGAACAAATAGAACAAGTAAAACCAAGCTGAAAATGAGATTAGAAAGACCCGCAACCCTTCAAAAGAAGGTTTAATCGATTCTTACAATCCTAGAAAACGATTACGATAATCTTCACTAAAATCTATCAAAGGCTAATGGTGTGTTCTTCTCTTCTTCTCCAATGGAGCTTTTCTCCTCCTCCAATGGTAGCTCTCTTCCAAGCTTCCCTTTGAGAGAATCTTCTTGTTGAGAGTGTGGTAGAGAGTGTGGATTTTTTATTCTGAAAATTGATACGCTCACAGCCTTGCAGGACCACTTTTTATACTACAACTTTGCAAGAGTCGGCCATGAGATCGTGGCACAGCTGTCACAACCGTCTGGCAAAAACCATGGTCAGGTTCCACGCCCGTGGAAGTGCCAGTGACCGTGGTTTTGGTGCCGCAGCTTACTTTGGATCATTGAGTCACGATTTGGTGCATGGCTTGCACCAACAAGGTCCCATGGGTCTTCCTTAGCCTCTAGCTTGCATCCCAATGAGTCCGAAGGTGTGTCATCTTGATGAACGATCCTCAGATGTATCGATTAAGCTCCTAAATCTCCCAAAATACTTACAAAGCAATGCAAAAGTCCGTGTAGACGTCTATCTTGACAAAATACGTGAATTGAGTGCAAACGTCGTGAACTAGTGCTAAACCATGCATGAACGAGTGAAAAATCTATCTAAATGATTACCTAAACCTAAGCCATAAATCATGTTATCAAAAATACCCCATACTTAAGGTTTGCTCGTCCCCAAGCAAGTCCCAACTATAGACTAAAAGATGACATGATTTATGCATGCAGAAAAACAATAAAATCTTTTTGAAGTTGTGCTTCTAATATTGGATCACCTTCATAGTCATGTTTCATGGCAATGGACAAGCAATCATGTATCAAATAAATGAATGCACGGAAAGACAATTATACTTAACTAGAAAGCAAGCATGAAATGTAAAAATGAAGAAGTCAAGATGATCAAGAGCATATTCAATCTAGATTACTAAGTCTTACACACATGCAAATAGGTCACAAGGGCTTGTGAGATAAAAGGCCAAGAAACGTTGTGATTAGGTGGGGATTTTTCTAGGCTATGTGATGCTAATCCGGGAATGGAACTAACTCCACAATTTTGTCCTTGATCAACTTCCCACAAGTGTATATTTTCTCCATTTTTTTCTTTCTTTTCTTTTTCTTTCACTTATTTTTGAGACAATGGCATTGGTGTACAAAAGCCGAAACCTTGGTGATTAGCCGTCCTCGGGTTTTTTCTATTTTTCGAGGTGCATCCACACCGGGCACACATACCAAAGCTCGTTAGGACTATTGGTTTATTTGACTTTGGCAAGGCACAAACACCCGATTATGTGAATGGTGCCGAGTTACTCTTCATTTAAACCAACGTCCCCAAACCTATATTTTTGTCTACACTTTCACAACAAATTCAGCATTTCATTCATAACATTCTTTTATCAACAACTTCACCCCACACTTGCTTTTCACACACTCAACACACTAACATGCTCCTATTCCCGGATGGGTCAAAAGAGGTCAAAATTTATATCAATTGAGGTGCTCAAACATCATGATTAAGATGAGAAGTAGAGAAAAATGAATTGCCTCATTCATTCCTAGATGATGTGCAAGAACCAGCATGTAATTTCGACTTTCAATCCTCAATCTAATCAAGACAAACATCATAATCACAAATCATTCATGGGATTCAAGATAAGTACTTCAAGTCCACATATGCATGCATCAATTTAACACATAAGGTCATCCATAGCCAATTCACATAACAATTTCATCACAAGGGTCATTCCCAAGTTTAGAAGCACTAAAATTTTTTAAATTTTCTGATTTTTTGGATTTTTTTCGAAATATCTATGTACAATGCAAGACATGATGAAGCATGTGACAATATTAAACTACCCTAGATGCTAATCATGCAAAAGATCATGGAAACCCCACCCCATACTTAGAAACACATTGTCCCCAATGTGGCATTCGAGTAAAGAAGAGTGAAAGAGGGTTCTCACAATGTAAAAGTGGTTTGCTTTGGTATTTGGGATTACTCAAGTGGATAGATGGTGGATGATCCTATCAACAATGGTAGAGAGCTCTAAATGTTCATCATGGCGTTGGAACCCGCGCTAGGCACCGCTAGCCGTCCATGTTCCGCGTCCGCTCCACGCATAATTGATGAGGGACTCATCATCATCATCCACATGCCATGCAAGGTTTCCATGCTACCAAGACTCTAGCACACATACAAAGCACACCAAACACACAAAAACAGAAAAATCAAAAACAAAAACGAAAAAGGGAGAACGATTACCAATGGGTTGCCTCCCATCAAGCGCTTCTTTAAGGTCATTAGCTTGACCAAACTCGGGGGCGTCTCACTCTAGGTGAAGTGGGGCAATCATGTCCACCGGAGCTCCCGGGATATACTTCTTCAACCGGTGCCCATTCACCTTAAAATCTCCACAATGCTCCCCTCCTATCTCAACCGCTCCATGGGGAAATATCTTCTTCACCACATAAGGACCGGTCCATCTTGACTTTAGCTTTCCGGGGAAGAGCCGCAGCCTTGAGTTGAAGAGAAGGACAAGGTTGCCTTCACTCAACTCCTTCGGGATGAGGCGCTTGTCATGCCACCGTTTGGTCCTCTCCTTGTAGATCCGGGCGTTTTCATAAGCATCCAACCGGATCTCCTCAAGAGCATTCATGTCTAGCAACCTCTTCTCTCCGGCCTCCTTGAGGTCAAAATTCAACCAACTTATAGCCCAATATGCTCTATGCTCCATCTCTACCGGAAGGTGGCAAGACTTGCCATAGACTAGCTTGTAAGGAGTGGTGCCAATTGGTGTCTTGAAAGCGGTTCTATAAGCCCACAAAGCGTCATCGAGCTTCATAGCCCAATCCTTTCTCGTCCTTGAAACCGTCTTCTTAAGAATTCCCTTTATCTCCCGATTGGAGATCTCCACTTGGCCACTAGTTTGGGGATGGTAAGGTGTTGCCACCTTATGAGTTACCCCATACTTAGCCAAAAGTGTCCCGAAGTTCCTATTGGTGAAGTGCTTCCCTCCATCACTTATGATCACCCTTGGTGTTCCAAACCTCAGGAAGATCACTCGGTTGAAAAACCGCACCACAACTTTGGCATCATTTGTGGGAGAGGCGATTGCCTCCACCCATCTCGAAACATAATCCACCGCCAATAGGATGTAGAGGTTGCCACAAGAAGAGGGGAATGGTCTCATGAAGTCCACACCCCAAACATCAAATATCTCCACCTCTTGTATGTTGTTCAAGGGCATCTTATTCCTCCTTGAGATGTTGCCCGTCCTTTGGCAAGCATCACAAGCTACCACAAAGTTTTGCACATCCTTGAACAAACTTAGCCAAAAGAAACCCGATTGCAACACCTTCGCACATGTCTTGTGTGAGCTAGAATGGCCTCCACATGGCAAGGAGTGACAATGGCGGATCACACTATCCACCTCATCCTCCGGTATGCATCTCCTAAAGACTCCATCCGGCCCTCTTTTGAACAAAAGCGGCTCACTCCAATAGTAGTGCCTCCCATCTTTGAAGAACTTCTTCCTTTGGGCATAAGACAAGCCGGGTGGCACCTCCTCGCACACAAGATAGTTCACAATGTCGGCATACCATGGCTCACTTCCTCTAGACACTTGGAACAAGCACTCCTCTACCATTTACAATTGCTCATCCCGGAATGAGTCATCAATCGGGATGTCATCTCTCTCAAGTTCCAATGGAGGTAGTCTACTAAGGTGGTCCGCCACAGAGTTTCGGACCCCTTCTTGTCCCGGATTTCCAAATCAAACTCTTGAAGAAGAAGGATCCACCAAATCAACCTAGGCTTGGCATCCTTCTTTGTAAGGAGATAACGGATCGCAGCATGATCCGTATATACTATGACCTTCGCTCCAACAAGATATGAGCGGAACTTCTCAAATGCATACACAACCGCTAGCAACTCTTTCTCGGTGGTAGCATAATTGAGTTGGTAGCATCATCTAGCGTCTTGCTAGCATAATAAATGGCATGTGTGCGCCCATCTTTCCTTTGCCCCAAAACAGCCCCAACGGCTACATCACTCACGTCACACATGATCTCAAACGGTAAACTCCAATCCGGAGGTTGCATGATAGGTGCGGAGATCAAAGCGTTCTTCAACCTACAAAAAGCTTCAAGGCAATCCTTGGAGAAAACAAACTCAACATCTTTCATTAGTAGGTTATTAAGAGGCTTAGAAATCTTAGAGAAATCTTTAATAAATCTCCGGTAAAAACCGGCATGCCCTAGAAAGCTCCTTACCCCCTTCACCGAGGTAGGTGGTGGCAACTTCTCTATCGTTTCAATCTTGGCCCTATCAACCTCAATGCCACGGTTGGACACCAAGTGTCCCAACACAATACCTTCACTTACCATGAAGTGGCATTTTTCCCAATTCAAGACTAGATTAGTCTCCTCACATCTCTTAAGCACTAAAGACAAGTTAGCTAAGCAATCATCAAAGAAAGATCCATAAACAAAAAAATCATCCATAAACACTTCCATGATGTTTTTAATATATTCCGAAAAGATAGCCATCATACACCTTTGAAAGGTGGCGGGTGCATTACACAACCCAAATGGCATTCTCCTATATGCAAATGTACCCCATGGACATGTAAATGTGGTTTTCTCTTGGTCATCGGGGTGGATAGGAATTTGGAAGAATCCACTATAGCCATCTAGGTAACAAAAATGAGAGTGTTGAGCTAATCTCTCTAGCATTTGGTCAATGAAAGGAAGAGGAAGTGATCTTTCCTAGAGGCCATGTTAAGCTTCCTATAGTCAATACACATCCTCCATCCCGTAACCGTGCTAGTTGGGATTAGTTCATTGTTCTCATTAGTCACTACGGTTATCCCACCCTTCTTAGGAACCACATGTACGGGACTAACCCACTTACTATCCGAAATAGGGTAGATGATCCCCGCATCTAGCAACTTAATGATCTCTTTCTTGACTACCTCTTTCATTATAGGATTTAATCTTCTTTGATGTTCAATAGAGGGTTTATGGTCATCTTCCATCAATATCTTATGCATGCACAAAGAGGGTTTTATGCCAACAAGGTCATCAATAGTATAGCCAATGGCTTTCCTATGCAATCTTAGCTCATGCAACAACCTAGCAAGTTCATCATCATTCAAGCATGCATTTACAATCACCGGATATGTAGAATTATCACCAAGAAAAGCATACTTCAAATGAGAGGGGAGGGGTTTGAGTTCAAGTTTAGGAGGACCTTTATCGAGTGGAGACGATCCAAATAACGTTGGTTGAGATGAATCCATAGAAAATGAAGGCTCTCCAAGACTCCTTGAAGCTTGATCAACAACAAGGGCTGCTTCTAGGGAAACCACGGGCAACTCCATGGATCCTGGCACATCCACGGCCGTGGACCTTGCAAATCTTGCTCTTCGGAGCATTCCAGAGAGTTCCACGGCCGTGGAAGTCTCTTCACGACCGTGGTTGCTACAGGATTTCAGCATACTCTCGTGGACTTCAAATTCAGCCCTTGTCTCCTTTTCTAATGCTTCCAAGGCCTTGATCTCTTCATCGCAAGCCTCCTCAACACCTTCCTCCATCAAACTTAAGCTAAGAACTTTCTCCAAGGGATCCTTGATCAAGATCGAGCTAACAACTTCTCTAGACTCCTCTTGCTCGACAATGTTGAATACATCTTCATCAAGGGTTGGCCCTTTCATCATTGTGGACAGCTTAAACTTGATATTCTCTTCTCCAATGTTGAAGGAGAGAAGTCCATTCTTACAATCCACCAAGCATCCGGAAGTGGCTAGGAAAGGTCTCCCTAAGATGATGGAACCGGATAGTCCACCGGGATGTCCAAGACAACAAAATCAATCGGCACATAGAACTTCCCTAGTTGCACCAGAATATCCTCCAAGATTCCAACCGGATGAGTAATAGAGTGGTCCGCCATGTAAAGGGTCATCTTGACCGGTTTTGGCTCTCCTAGCCCAACCTTGTTGCAAAGTGCAATGGTATGATGCTTACACTTGCCCCAAGATCGCATAGGGCTTCATACTTCACTTCTCCCACTCCGATTGGCACACAAAAAGAGCCCGGATCTCTTAGTTTAGGAGGCATCTCCTCCTTCATAATTTGAATCAATTCCGAGGACCTCTTTGTCATCCTTACTTCTCCATACTCCTCCAACTTCCGCTTGTTGGAGAGTATTTCCTTCAAAAACTTGCCATATGCCGGCATTCCTAGAATAGCATCCATGAACGGAATGTTAATATGCAATTTAGACATAAGTTCAAGGAATTTACCAAAGTGTTTTTCCAAGCGAGCTCTTGCTCGTGATTGAGGGAATGGTAGTGGTGGTTTGTATGGAGGCGGTGCCACATAAGTTGGCTCATCATCTTTGCTCTTGCCTCCATCTTCTTGCAATGTCTCTTCCTCTACCACTACTTGCTTCCCCTTGTTATTTCCCTTAGGTAAGGGATCCTTCATACTCAACCCACTCCTAGTTGTGATAGCTAACACTTGGCCTCTTGGGTTGTCTTCGGTTCTTCCGGGAAGCTTTCCCGGATCTCTATGAGCTTCACCCGCCTTTTGGAACACTTGTGCTTCCAACACCTTTTGAGCCTTGGAAATGGAAGTCATCGTGCTCTCAAGACCACTCAACCTTCCAAGTAATTGCTCAAACATCATCTCGGTCCTATCGTTTGGAGGTTGAGTAAATCCGGGTGGAGGTTCTTGTGAAGCCTTTGGTGGTGGAGTTGCGCTTGTGGAAGCTGGAGGGTTCAAGGCACCATCCGGGTTAGAATAGGAAAACCCGGGATGGTTGTGGTTAGGCCGGTAATTGTTGAATTGCCGGTTGTTGTTGAAGTTCCTTGGGCCTTGATAATTATTGTAGTTGCCCCTTCCCATGTAGTTCACATCTTCCTCCTTGGAAGACAAGTTTGTTTGCACTTGCACTTGAGGGGTTGCTTGATTCTTCAAAGTTGTAGCATACAACTCCCTCAAAGATTTTAACTCATTGTTGATGGCGTGAAGCTTGAAATTGCTCATGGTGACTTCACTCACCTCATATGCTCCCGCCTTTCTCACATCACTCTTCCTATGGGAGTATTTCTCAATCACCAAAGCTTGGTTCTCTACAAACTCCCAAGCATCATCTACATTCTTTTCCATGAAAGTCCCACCGGAAAAAGATTGGAGCTTGAATTGGATATCCTCATCAAGTCCTTTGAAGTAGATCTCCAATAGCTCAATTTTCGGTATACCATGGTGTGGACAATCTAGGAGAAGGTCTTTGAACCTCTCCCAAGACTTGAATAAACTCTCTCTATCCTTCATCACGAAGGCGTTGATCTTCCCTCTTAACTCGGTAGTCTTGGAAGGTGGGAAGAACTTTGTCAAAAACTCGGTTGTCATCTCCTCCCAAGTACTCACTCGCCCTTGTGGAATAGATTGATACCAAGCCAAGGCTTTATCCTTAAGTGAGAAGGAGAAAGCCCTAAGCTTATGGTTGTTGCTCTCCCATCTAGGCGGTCTAAGAGTCTCCATCAAGATCTCATAGTTGATCAAGTGTTGATGAGGAGACTCTCCTTCCATCCCTCCAAATTGATTATGCCGGATCATTTGTAGAACTTGAGGGCGGAGCTCATAATTGTGGGTTGCGGGATCTCCTAAGTTCACACCCAGACGGTGTGCTCTTTGTGCCGGATCCATACGTCGCCCTAACGTTTGTGGCTCTTCAATAGCAATGGGCATAACCCGAATATTAACCGCCGGCTGCGGTTGTGGTGGAGGTGGAGGAGGTTGTTGACGATTAAGCTCTCTTTGCACAAGAGCTTGCCTAATCTCTTCAATCTCCCTCCTAGTTGCCTCTTGCCTCTCATTGGCAAGTCTCCTTTCATTCTCTAAGGCTTCATCCCTTATCCTAATTTGCTCTAAAGCCTCATCCAACTCAGCTTGGAGATCTCTCCCGGCCATCTCTTTTCCCTTTCTAATACTCTTGGATCTAGATCTAAGGGTTTTCTCCGGTTCGGGATCGAATGGAGCTAAATCCTTGCCACGAGATCTTCGCATACACCTAAAGAGTGAGAGATGTCCTAAAAAGCAAAGACACAAACCAAAAGAGATCAAAAGCAACAAGAAAGATCTACACTATAAACAATCACAAAAACGACTCAATCTAGACCTAGTCCCCGGCAACGGTGCCAAAAACTTGTTACGCTTAGGATGTGTGCACGCAATAAGCCTTAAATTTATAACTCGTTATATTTCTCCTAACTCCTAGCGAACCCACAGTGTACGGGACGTTTTGTAGTAGGGATAGTATTCCGAGGTCGAACACAAAGACTGAGGTGAGATTGAATCGATTAGTGACTAAGGATAGTGAAGATCTAAGCTAAGAAAGGAGAAAGGAATAAAGAAATGAAAATCTCAATGTTTTTGGTTGGTTTTTAGGTGATCAATCAAGGATCACAAATCATGCGAAATAGACAATCAACTAGTTAACACCACAAGTAGCAAAGCAAACACGAAGTATGTAATCAAAGGTAGGAAAAACGGATTCTAGGGGTTGGAAAATCCGGTTATGGCATGGGACTCAAGCTATCTAATCATTCCTTGGATTAACTATAATATGTTGGGAGTGAGTGTTTCTAGATTGGGATCAATCACCGGGTAGGTCTCATGGTCCACTAGTCCATTCCTAAGGTCTCATCACCGGGTAAGTCTCAAAGAGCCTAAGGATAGGAATTCTACACAAACCGGATGGAGTTCTAGGGATCCAACCTCTCTTTACCGGGTAAGTCTCGGAAAGGCAAGTCCTAAACACCTATCCTAGCACACTCAGTCCAATAGCGGCTTATGAGGCTCACTACTACCTAAAGTTTGTCATCTTCGGTATCTAAGAGCAAGAATTACCGGGTAGGTCTCTTCTAAACACTTAGTTGCTAACACTAGGTCACCCTAGGATAGATTTAACTCAACAAACACTGGGGTTTCAACTTTCTAACTTTTTAGAACTTAAACTCATCAAATCAAACAGACGAGGCAAACCACGGGTTGTTCATCTACTTCCACGGCCGTGGACTGGCAAGAACAAACCGTGGACTCCAACAGTGGCTTTGTTCAAGTAAACGAATCATCCAAAGGCAAATTTAAGTCCATCCTATCATAGTCCCAGCCATAACCCTCCTTTCCTTACCCTAGAATCGCATCTATTTAGCCGATAACATACATCATCACAATCGAAATCATCAAGCATAAAATCATGGTATCCATTTGCAAGAAAATAAAGAGAAAGAGATGAACAAATAGAACAAGTAAAACCAAGCTGAAAATGAGATTAGAAAGACTCACAACCCTTCAAAAGAAGGTTTAATCGATTCTTACAACCCTAGAAAACGATTTCGATAATCTTCACTAAAATCTATCAAAGGCTAATGGTGTGTTCTTCTCTTCTTCTTAAATGGAGCTTTTCTCCTCCTCCAATGGTAGCTCTCTTCCAAGCTTCCCCTTGAGAGAATCTTCTTGTTGAGAGTGTGGTAGAGAGTGTGGATTTTTGATTCTGAAAATTGATACCCTCACAGCCTTGCAGGACCACTTTTTATACTACAACTTTGCAAGAGTCGGCCATGAGATCGTGGCACAGCTGTCACAACCGTCTGGCAAAAACCACGGTCAGGTTCCACGCCCGTGGAAGTGCCAGTGACCGTGGTTTTGGTGCCTCAGCTTACTTTGGATCATTGAGTCACGATTTGGTGCATGGCATGCACCAACAAGGTCCCATGGGTCTTCCTTAGCCTCTAGTTTGCATCCCAATGAGTCCGAAGGTGTGTCATCTTGATGAACGATCCTCAGATGTATCGATTAAGCTCCTAAATCTCCCAAAATACCTACAAAGCAATGCAAAAGTCCGTGTAGACGTCTATCTCGACAAAATACGTGAATTGAGTGCAAACGTCGTGAACTAGTGCTAAACCATGCATGAACGAGTGAATCTATCTAAATGATTACCTAAACCTAAGCCATAAATCATGTTATCACTACAATTCCTCCATAGGTAACCCGCACTTTATGCGTCCTCGGTTAGTACCGTTAAGCTTATGGTTGACCTCCTCTAAGGTCAACGACTTACCATTCTTCTATACTTTATGTCACTATTCTCATGAAAGTTACCCTCCTTGGGGTACTCCATCTCAAATCCGTCCGTTCTTTCCACATTCTGTAATTTCTTCCTCTATCAAGGTAACCACACTCTTCTCGGCCTTGCGCGCCACATAAATCACCTTCATAGGCTTAACCGCGCCTCATGATATCTTGTAAGCGTGTCTCCTCAAAATCTTTAACGTTACTCAGCAGCCTCTCGCGTTCCTCTTGATGATTGTCTTACGTCTTTTCATAACTAAAGTCCCTTGTTGCATCACTCCTCTTATCGGGATCACGTCTACTCATCCTTCTTTCTTCTCGGCGTTACTTAGCGTTATCGTCATAACGGGAGCCGGTCAACTCCATTGGAATTCCCACCATGTCCTTCTACTCATGGCTCTTGTAATGCAAGCACTTCACTGATTGGTACCTCGTAAGCTTAACTTACGGTATCTTCGGTCTTTCTCAAAAGGTTTTGTCACTCTTATCATCTTGTTCACCTTTATGCAAAGGTGAACAACTTTCTTATATTTATAAAATGTTTTAAGCATATTTTGATTTTAAAATCCATAAAGCATTCTCTTAGAGTGATCTATGATTGTAGCACACCATTAAAATGTTTTGAAAGACTTTTTCATTGATCTTTATGACTTATAATCCATTATATCTTGTATTTTATTCGGAACTTGCTTGGGGACAAGAAAGGGCTAAGTATGGGGTATTTTGATAGCATGAATTATTGTCTATATTTCGGGGCCTGTTTAGACGTTTTATCTTCAATAATCTGCATATTTGAATGTATATTATGTGATTGTATTGTCGTTTCATCTACCTTTGCGGGAATCGAGTTCTACACCAAGTTTCGCTGTAATCGTAGGTAAAATGGCACGTTTTACATCAAAATGAAGCAAAAGGAGCTAAGGAGTCATTGGAGCTACATTCAGGAGCTTAAGGAAGAATCCAGGAATCATGGAATTGGATTAGAGATTCACTTTGAACCAGATTTGAGAGATTTCACATTCAGTTGTGATTCACCTCGGTCAGCTACAGTACCATCTCGACTGAGGTGATCCAGAGGAGCTGACTCGACCGAGGCGAACACCTTGGACGCGGCAAGGTTATTTTATTCTTGGCTGAGATCTTTTATTTTTGGAAAGAGGATCTTATATTTTTGGGCTGGATTCCTGGAAGGAAGAAGATAGTTTAGCCCATATATTTTACCTATTTTTATGGGAAAAGATCTTTCTAAGATATCTTATCTTTGGAGAGTAGTTTTCCTATAAAAAGGGTTGTATTTTCCACAAATCCGTACCCCGCTTACCACGCAAAGATCCGCTATTACCCGGAAGACGCTTAGAGCAGCCATTTTACCCCACTATAGTTGGGAGATTTGAAGAACCTTTTTGAAGGTTGAAGGAAGATTGAAGGAAGAAAGTTCATAGCTTTTTATAGCTTTTGTGAAGGGTTTTGTAAGATTTTCTTAGATTCCCTTCTTGTTGATTGTCGTGATTGGATTGTGATCCAAGGAACGCTTGTTATTTGATAATTGATTCAGTTATTGAAGCCTTTCTCTTAAGGTTTTCTTGAACAATTATTCTCTTTCTTCCCTTATACTTGATTATTGCCTTCATGATGATGATTGGCTAATTTCCTTGTGTGATTCTAGGGTGATTGGCTGAAGGTTGTGGGAAAAACAATGATAGAATAATCTTAAATTCCAGTAGGACCGTGAAAGCTCGAGTCTTTATCCTTAACCCTAAAGCATCTCGCTCAGTCGATGAACATCTCGGCCGGGGTGGAATTCTTCTGACCGAGGTGACTTTTCTGATCCGAAACTGAGAGTTAAGTGTTAGAGTTTGCCAAATCCTATTCTTATTATACCTTTCCTGGTTCAATGCAAGCTTAGGATGAGACTTACCCGATAATTCCTTTGTTTGTTTACCCAAGATCATAAGTATAGGTAATAAAGGTTTATTCTTTATTGGGGTTTGAGTGTGCTTTCATCCCATCTTTGTGAGTTAGCCTGAGACTTACCCGGTAAAGGTTGATTCTATTCTCTTAGGTGGTGTGTTAGTTTGAGGTTATAGTTCTTTTCCTTAATTCCTTGAGACTTACCCGGTAATAGGAGTTACGGTTTGGGATTAGTGAGTAGTGAGACTTACCCGGTGATCTATTCCACTTTAGTAACACCTTCCCTTTGCAAAAATCTCAGCTTTGTCCACTTATCTTTAGATCTTGAGTTGGAACCACAAGTAGATGCTTTAATCCCTGAAATTGCATATTTCCTTAATTGAATTTTTATCATCTTTGATTGTGTTAATCGCTTTTGTGGTTAGTAGTTGTATTGACAACCTATACCTGCTTTGTTTCACTAAGTCCCTGTGATCGACCCTTGGAATTTCTTGCTTTTTACTACGATTGACCCGTACACTGCGGGTTCGCATCCTTGTTTTAAGCTTACATCTAGGGTTATAAATTTAAGCTTGCACACACAGTTTGGAGCGAACAAGTTTTTGGCGCCGTTGCTTACCACTATACTACAACGACTTTCGCAGGTTCTTTTTCTTAGGTTTATGCGAAGAACCCGCACTGGGAAGGAAATCGTTCCCTACGATCCTGAACCAGAAAACACATACAAAAGACGCTTGAAAGAAGCGAAGATGGCCAACCAAGACAATCACGATCTTGAGGCCGAATTGAAGGAGGCGTTAGAACAGCTACGCCTCAGCAAGGAAGAGCTAAAACTGGAAAAGGAGGAAACTCGCAGAAGGACTGAGGCGGTCGAAGCAGATATGGCAGCTTTACGAGACCTGTATCTACCTCGACAGAACCCAGATCCTCGACCAAGGCAGAATCCAGTACCTGTCGCCCCGGCCGAGATACTTCCACCTCGGATGCCAGTCCGAGACGTTCTTTTTGCAGGTATTCCGCAAACCCTAGGGCAAAGGATGGACCCTAATCAACAAATGAGGCGTCCAGGAGTCAACCTAGGTGATCCAGCGGACCATTATTATGAGCTTCGACCGCAAGTTCTTTCCATGATTCGCCAATGCCAAATTGGAGGGCTAGAGAGGGAATCTCCGTATCAACATCTACAAAACTATGAGATCTTCATGGAGACCTTGAGACCTTCAAAGCTGGAAAACAACAACTACAAGATAAGGCCTTTCTACTTCTCTTTGAAAGATAGAGCTCTTACTTGGTATCAATCTCTTCCTCCAGGAAAATCAATACTTGGGAGGAGATGACGACAAAATTCTTAACTAAATTCTTTCCCTCCTCTAAAACCGCTGAAATGAGAGGGAAGATTAATGCATTCATCATGAAGGACAAGGAGAGCTTGTCCAAGTCATGGGAGAGATTTAAAGACATTCTTTTGGATTGCCCACATCATGGGATTCCAAAGATAGAGTTATTGGAGATATACTTCAAGGGACTGGACGGAAGCACCCAGTTCAACCTTCAACTACTATCTGTCGGCACGTTCATGGACATGCCGATTGACGAAGCTTGGGAGTTCATAGAAAAGCAAGCTTTGTACATGGAGAAATACTCCCACCAAGGAGCTGAAGGTGGAGTTAAAAGAGTCAACTTTCAAGATGCTCCACCTAACAATGATCAACTCACGTCTTTGAAGAATGACGTAAAACAATTGAAGGAACTCTTAGTTGCTCAAACCAACAAAGAAGATCAAGGATCAAGGAACAACAATGGGTACCGTAACAACAACAATGGTTCCCAGAACAACAACTACAACAACAATAGAGGATCCAACAGCAATAATTGGAGGGCAAACAACCAAAATTCGGATAACCCTTACTCTAACTCCAATTCGAATGATTTCTCTAATCCTTTCCTCTCTCCCTCTTCTTCTTCTACTCCATTAAAGAGCCAGGAGCAAGGATCGAGTTCATCCCAGCCGGAAAAGAAGGATGCGGTGCTGGAGGCCATCTTGATCAAGCTCAACTCTATGGAGACATCCATGACTTCATTTTCGAAGGCACAAAAAGCCTTAGAACAACAATTCTTTAACAAGGCGAATGAAGCGCCAAGAGACCCAAGGAAGCTCCCAGCAAGGACGGAAAGCAACCCTAAGGGCCAGATTATGGCAATAACGACGAGGAGTGGATTGAAGACTGCAGATCCAGTGCCTAGTCGATGCCAGTACAAACGAAGACCACCTCGGTCCAAGTGCAATCGAAGAACACTTCAGCCGAGATGCCAACCGAGGTGGAGCCACAGAAAGTGGAGGAGAAAACTGAAGTTTATGTTCCACCTCCTGCATATAAACCACCACTTTCATTCCCCCAGTCAAGGGCCAGAGCACATCTAGACAAGCATTTTGGTAAGTTCCTTGACTTGATGAATAAACTACACATTAACATCCCTTTCCTTGATGCTATTCTAGGGATGCCCGCCTATGGGAAGTTCTTGAAAGAGATTTTATCAAGGAAGAGTAAGTTGGAAGACTTTGGTGAAGTGAGGATGACATCTAAATCCTCAGAGCTAATACAAATCATGAAGGAGAAGATGCCACCCAAATTGAGAGATCCCGGCTCATTTTGCATTCCGATTTAAGTTGGGGATATCACTTGTGAAGCCTTATGTGATCTAGGAGCCAGCGTGAGCATCATCCCGCTGGAGCTATGTGTGAAGATCGGACTTGGAGAGCCCAAGCCGGTGAAGATACGGTTATACATGGCGGACCGCTCCATTACCCATCCCGTGGGCATTTTGGAAGACGTTCCGGTCAAGTTAGGTAACTTCTACTTACCTATAGACTTTGTTGTACTTGACATTCCCGCAGATTACCCCGTTCCTTTCATTCTCGGGAGGCCATTTCTAGCAACTTCGGGTTGCAATGTGGATTGTAAAAACGCCAGGTTAAAATTTAACATTGGCGGAGATGAAGTGGAGTTTACATTACTTGCGGCTATGAAGGGAGAGCAGCTAGGAGATGATATCTTCAACATCTATGATGAAGAAGAATCAAGAGAATTGGTGAGCTATATCCTTATTAAAGATCCACTTGAAAAGGTTATTAGTTTTAGCTTAATGGAGGAAGGTATAGATGCTTCTTGTGATACAGATATACGGAGCTTAAAGGCACTGGAAGAAGATCCAGGAGCTAAAACTGAAAGACTAATCCAGGAGAAGAAGATCTCTAGTTTCGGTTCCAGTTGCAGTACCTCGACCGAGGCACTTTCTGGAACAAGCGAGGTGGCTGAAGAACATCTCGGTCAACCTCTTTGGACCTCGACCGAGGTCGAAAGCGAGATGATATCAACTGAGACTACTGAAAATAACAAACTTCTTACTCCCTTATCTGACATTCATCCTCAGTTGGTGGAACATTCTCTCCACCAAATTTCTGATAATAAAGGACCTTGGTATGCTGATATTGTTAACTATCTTGTTTGCCAGGAAATACCACCCGGATTGACGTACGCTCAAAGGAAGAAATTCTTCAAAGACGTACGCCATTACTACTGGGATGAACCGCTGCTATTCAAGCGAGGGCCGGATGGGATGCTTCGAAGATGCATTCCGGAAGATGAAGTTAATAGCGTCATACGGCATTGTCACTCACTTCCTTGTGGAGGGCATGCTAGCGCCAACAAGACATGCGCCAAGGTATTACGCTCCGGGTTCTTTTGGCCCACATTATTTAAGGATGTGCAAACGTTTGTTGTCTCTTGTGATGCATGCCAAAGAACAGGGAACTTATCTAGAAGGAATGAGATGCCACTCAATAACATACAAGAGGTTGAGATTTTTTATGTATGGGGAGTAGATTTCATGGGACCTTTCCCATCATCCGGAGGAAACCTCTATATTCTTCTAGCAGTCGACTACATATCTAGATGGGTTGAAGCCATTGCTTCCCCCCACTAATGACGCCATGGTGGTTGTGAAGTTCTTTAACAAGACTATCTTTCCACGTTTTGGGACTCCACGCATCATCATCAGCGATGGAGGGACGCATTTCATCAACCGGAAGTTTAAGGCACTTCTATCGAAGTATGGGGTAACCCACAAGGTAGCAACCCCTTATCACCCTCAAACTAGTGGACAGGTCGAAATCTCGAATAGAGAAATTAAAGCAATCTTGGAGAAGACCGTCTCTAGGACTGGGAAAGATTGGTCCATGAAGTTGGACGACGCTCTTTGGGCCTACAGGACCGCATTCAAGACTCCCATTGGTACCACCCCTTATAATTTGGTATATGGGAAGTCTTGTCATTTGCCCGTCGAGTTAGAACACAAGGCGTATTGGGTGATCAAATGGTTGAACTTCGACATTAAGGAAGCCGGTGAGAAGCGGCTATTGGATATCAATGAGCTGGAAGAGCCGCGTTTGAACGCTTATGAGAATTCCAAAATCTATAAATAAAGGATGAAGAAATGGCATTTCAAGCGCATCATTCCTAAGGAGCTTAAAGAAGGAGACTTAGTTCTACTCTTCAACTCCCGCCTCCGCCTCTTTCCAGGTAAGTTGAAATCTAGATGGACTGGACCTTATGTTGTGAAACATGTTTTCCCTTATGGTGCAGTTGAGATTTGGGGAGAAACGAGTGGAAGCTTCAAGGTCAACGGTCATAGACTTAAGAAATACAAACCAGAAGTTCCGGTTGAGGTGGTTGCACCGTTATACCTTGTTTGAGAGATGTCGTACGGTCCAGCTAGCGACCTTAAATCAAGCGCTTCTTGGGAGGCAACCCAAGGTATTGCTTTCTTTTTCCCTTTTTCTAGTCTAGCTTTAGATAGTTTGCTTTTGCTTTGCTTTGTTTTGTTTTTGGCGTCCTAGACAGACAACAGGTGACATCTAAGGAAGGAATACAACCTAGGAGCATAACTGGAAGGACAGAAGTTTGAGAATTTGAGAAGACGAAGTTTGACTGAGACATATGTCGGTTGCTGTCACAGCACCTCGACCGAGATGATTCTTGAGCAACCGAGGCGACTAGGGTTTCTGAAGATCCACCTCGGTCCGTACCACCTCGGTCCAGTCGAGACCATCTCGACCAAGGTGACAGCATTTCCAAAAAAGGGTATAAAAGGGGGCTGGAATTACTCTCTCCTCCTCTACCTCCCTTCTCGACCGCGGCGCACTTCTCACCTCGCTCCTTCGTTCTACGCTCGTTTTCGACGATTCTTGCTTCTAAACTGAGAGAAAAGGGAAAAGGATCGCATTGCAAGCGCAAATCTATAGCAAAAACGAGCCGAATCGACCGAATCTGGGTAAAATCCGAAAAAACCCTAACCCTCCTCTTTTCCACTATTTCCTTTCGATTTGGGCTTTGGTTGCCCCTGCATTTGCTTAGAAAAGGATTAAGTACCCCATAGGAACCTTTGGTAGTGATTTTGGGGGAAAAGAACTGGATTTTTGAGGGAATCGATCGAGCAGTTTTTCGCCTCGGTCCAGTCGGCCTGCGCCTCGGCCGAGGTGTTCTACAGAGTTATCAGAGAAACCGAGGTAACCTCACAGGTTGCTGAAATGAGTTCTGAAAGGCAGTTGGTCCTGAGGGACAGATCTTCTCCTTCTCCTTCTTCTTCCTCCCGCCGTACTAGACCGGTGATCCACGAGCGACACCAGGTCGATTATGACCGCATCGCGGCCCGTCCAGTCGTTGCACCACGCTTCCTGGACATATCTACTTTTGATTGCCTCCATGTTGACGATGATTTGAGGTGTATGATATCAGCTGTGGGGTTGGAGCAGTTCACAAAGATTAGAGCTCCGGCCTACTTAGAGCCGACCTTGGAGTTTGTCAGCTCAGTCACTTACCTGCCCACTGAGCGCGCCATCAAGTACCGGTTGATGAACCGGAATTATCTAGTTCCCTTAGACCACTGGCGGGACATCTTTGGCTTCCCGATTCCTACTGTTGCTGATTTTCCTTCTCGAGCTGTAGCTCGAGAGTTTTGGGGACAGATCGCTCACGTGGTTGAGCACGCTGATAGATGGAGACTTGGAGATTCCAGGGAGAGGATCATATTCCATCTTGCTTTTAGACTAGCTCACAGGATCTTCAGTGAGACTCTTCTGGCGCGTACTGAGACGCCCCAAAAGATCAGGCAGGGTGAGCTTCTGAGTTTATATTGCACGGTGACTGGAGGAGTCCCAGATTTTGGATTGATGCTGGCAGAGGATCTGCATAAGATCAAAGCGAAGGCGAAGGGCGACATCTGCTGTGGAGGTATAGTGACTCATATAGCGAGTTACATGGATTTGGACCTCAGTGCTTGTACTATGCTGGCGGCTGCCAAGCCGCTCGGACTTCAGGAGATGATCACTCGGAGGATACTAGTTCCCCGAGGACTTACTACGCCATATGTGGCGATGCCATGGGAGCCGACTGCACCTCGGGGGATCAGATGGTCAGCTCAGTTCTCCGTGTTTGATCCACATTACTAGCAGACTGCGTGGATCCCACTGATGGAGGATGCTAGAGAGGCAGCAGCTGCAATAGCTCAAGGGCCAGCTGAGGAGGATGAGGCAGAGGATGATGAGGATGATGTCGAAGAGGATGGTGGTGTTCCTATGGATACGGGCACGGATACAGTTGGGACTAGTGTGCCGGTCATTGATTTAGATGATGACGAGACTGAGGAGGAGCCGGCTGTAGCACCAGCACGTCCCGCTAGGCGTAGGGTACGTAGGCAGAGGAATCCAGTTGCTCACCGCCGGATCGATGATCTGACGGATCAGATGATAGATTCCTATGCTGCCATGTCCCTAGAGATCAGAGAGATGCAGGAGAGACTACACTACCAGCACGTGATGGTTGAGATTCAGTTTTAGCATGTCATGGGCTATCCTTTCGACCCATCTCAGCACCCGTATGTGCCACCACCACCACCACCGGATCGTGATTATTGAGAGCTTGCAGGATTTTCTTTCTTTATTTATTATGTAGCTCAGCTATGTCCGGTGAGTACTTTATTTTCTAGACTTATTTTGACCCATTGGGACAATGTGTCCCAAGTATGGGGTATTTGATGTATTATTTGACTATGCATGTATGACTTGACTCTATCGGATATCTATGTGTTTTATTTTGCTCTATGTGCTTATCTGAGACTACATGCATGCATACAGGTTATTTGATTGAGAAAAAACGTCAAAAACTGGTTTGAAAAAAAAATTTATGACCTCGACCGAAGTGATTCTGGCCGAACGAGGTACTTCACCTCAGTTGACTAGAACATCTCGACCGAGGCAGTTTAACTGAAAAGAATTTCGAAACGATTTTTGTGCTTCTTATCTAGATATGACCTCAGTGAAGATTTTGTTTGCTGACTGGTTTTGAAATCTCTATATGTTTGAAAGGTTTTATGATATGTTTAAGTTGCTAAATGCTTTGTTTGAAATTTGTGGCGTGTTTAATTCTTTGTCTTTATCAAAATTATGTTGAATTTGAAGGTTGACACCATATTATGAGTTCTCTCACTTTCTTACAGGGAAGACCAAGGCAATTCATTCTCTTCTCTCTTCTTCTTCTTGATCATGCTTAGCCTCTCATATACATATTTGCCTCCCTTTACCTATCTGGGAATTTGGAAGCAAGCAAAAGTGAAAAGCAAGTGAAAGAAAAAGTTGAGATGTTGGCTGAAAGTTAGAAAGAAACATATAGGTTTGGGGAAGTCAATCATGATGATGAGTAACTCGGCACCATTCACATAGCCGGGTGTTTGTGTCTTGCCAAAGTCTGATTGAGCGATATTCCTAACGGGTCATGGTATGTGCATCAAGGGTTTGAGGCATCACGAGAAATTGATGATTGCGGATTTCCTAGGCTTCGGTTATTGTGTACCTCTGTCCATGCATCCCAAAAAGTAAATTAAAAAGAAAAAGTGTGAAATAAGCAAAGCTAATTGGTGGAAGATGTGAAATTTAAAGCAAGTGAAGAAAATATTCCTTTTCCCGGATTCTAGCACCACATTCCTTATATACATCCCACCCTCACACGTTTCTTGACCTTCTTTTGAAAAGACCTTGAGACCTCGAGCTTGTTGATTGACTTAATGGTTTAAACTGGATTTTACATGATTAATTTCGATAATTATAATTTATTATGCATTCTATGATTTTATGCAAAGTTCAACAACTTTCTTATATTTATAAAATGTTTTAAGCATATTTTGATTTTAAATTCCATAAAGCATTCTCTTAGAGTGATCTATGATTGTAGCACACCATTAAAATGTTTTGAAAGACTTTTTCATTGATCTTTATGACTTATAATCCATTCTATCTTGTATTTTATTCGGAACTTGCTTGGGGACAAGCAAGGGCTAAGTATGGGGTATTTTGATAGCATGAATTATTGTCTATATTTTGAGGCCTGTGTAGACATTTTATCTTCAATAATCTACATGTTTGAATGTATATTATGTGATTGTATTGTCGTTTCATCTACCTTTGCGAGAATCGAGGTCTACACCAAGTTTCGTTGTAATCGTAGGTAAAATGGCACGTTTTACACCAAAATGAAGCAAAAGGAGCTAAGGAGTCATTGGAGCTACATTCAGGAGCTTAAGGAAGAATCCAAGAATCATGGAATTGGATTAGAGATTCACTTTGGACCAGATTTGAGAGATTTCACATTCAGTTGTGATTCACCTCGGTCAGCTACAGTACCATCTCGACCGAGGTGATCCAGAGGAGCTGACTCGACCGAGGCGAACACCTTGGACGCGGCAAGGATATTTTATTCTTGGCTGAGATATTTTATTTTTGGAAAGAGGATCTTATATTTTTGGGCTGGATTCCTGGAAGGAAGAAGATAGTTTAGCCCATATATTTTACCTATTTTTATGGGAAAAGATCTTTCTAAGATATCTTATCTTTGGAGAATAATTTTCCTATAAAAAGGGTTGGATTTTCCACAAATCCGTACCCCGCTTACCACGCAAAGATCCGCTATCACCCGGAAGACGCTTAGAGCAGCCGTTTTACCCCACTATAGTTGGGAGATTTGAAGAACCTTTTTGAAAGTTGAAGGAAGATTGAAGGAAGAAAGTTCATAGCTTTTATAGCTTTTGTGAAGGGTTTTGTAAGAATTTCTTAGATTCCCTTCTTGTTGATTGTCTTGATTGGATTGTGATCCAATGAACGCTTGTTGTTTGATAATTGATTCAGTTATTGAAGCCTTTCTCTTAAGGTTTTCTTGAACAATTATTCTCTTTCTTCCCTTATACTTGATTATTGCCTTCATGATGATGATTGGCTAATTTCCTTGTATGATTCTAGGGTGATTGGCTGAAGGTTATGGGGAAAAGATGATAGAATAATCTTAAATTCTAGTAGGACCCTGAAAGCTCGAGTCTTTATCCTTAACCCTAAAGAATCTCGCTCAGTCGATGAACATTTCGGCCGGGGTGGAATTCTTCTGACCGAGGTGACTTTTCTGATCCAAAACTGAGAGTTAAGTGTTAAAGTTTGCCAAATCCTATTCTTATTATACCTTTCCTGGTTCAATGCAAGCTTAGGATGAGACTTACCCGGTAATTCCTTTGTTTGTTTACCCAAGATCATAAGTATAGGTAATAAAGGTTTATTCTTTATTGGGGTTTGAGTGTGCTTTCATCCCATCTTTGTGAGTTAGCCTGAGACTTACCCGGTAAAGGTTGATTCTATTCCCTTAGGTGGTGTGTTAGTTTGAGGTTATAGCTCTTTTCCTTAATTCCTTGAGACTTACCCGGTAATAGGAGTTACGGTTTGGGATTAGTGAGTAGTGAGACTTATCCGGTGATCTATTCCACTTTAGTAACACCTTCCCTTTGCAAAAATCTCAACTTTGTCCACTTATCTTTAGATCTTGAGTTGGAACCACAACTAGATGCTTTAATCCCTGGAATTGCATATTTCCTTAATTGACTTTTTATCATCTTTGATTGTGTTAATCGCTTTTGTGGTTAGTAGTTGCATTGACAACCTATACCTGCTTTGTTTCACTAAGTCCCTGTGATCGACCCCTGGAACCGCGGGTTCGCATCCTTGTTTTAAGCTTAAATCTAAGGTTATAAATTTAAAGCTTGCACACACCGTTTGGAGCGAACATCATATGTCCATATTACTACTCATACAACACATCCTGCAATTCATTACAATAGTACAAGGTCCAAACATGTACGATAGTCCACATATACTATACAAATCTACATATATACATAGCTATGTACATACAAATCCAAAACAATCCTAAGTCCATATATATATATATATATATATATATATATATATATATATATATATATATATATATATATATATATATATATATATAGGGTGTGGTTCCCATCAGAATACCCCTAACATGAGAACATAAGAACAATCGTACACCGTTGGATGATGAGTATTAAGGGTTGAGATTTAGAGTAGATATCATAATTAAGAATAATTACGAATAATAATAATTAGGAATCCAACAATAACTACGAATAATCCACTCAACCAACAATAACTACGAATAATACATTAAACGATATGACACCTTCGTAACAAAACCAATAATAATTACGAATTTGTTCTCATGTTCTCACGTTAAGGGGTATTCTCATAGGATCTATACTATATATATATATATAACTATACATATATGTATATCAAATCCAAAAATCTATGTCGCCGAGGTTTGCGGAAGGAGTGGTGGTCCCGTACATTCTAACCAAATCCCGACTCATGCATATGAATCTTCAAAACAAAATGTCAGAACCCGTGGGGGTTCTGTCTATTCCTCATTCAGCCTTTAGAAGGTTGCGAGTGTCATTGTTGTCAACCTAGGGCTTTGATACCACTTTGTAACACCCCGAATCCGCGGGATATCGGAATGCTACGGGCGAGACCTCACAATGGGTCCCGACCCTTTGCCTGCCAACAATTTCACGGACCTTTCCAACAAGACACAAATAAAGTCCAAATCGAAAACAAGTTTAATGCAATGATATGATTCCCGAGTACAACAAGAAAGGAAAGGCATAAGCCGTCTATACAACTACGCCAAGAATACATAATATACAACAATAATGCATGGACTCAATTCCCCAACTCGACCTATGATGTACGGAACCCCGGTTGCCCACTCCTCCGGATCACTCGGCCACACCAAACCTGCACATCAACTACAACAATCGGTATAAAACTGTTAGCTCACATTCTAGGAATTATAAGAATAATATGGCACAAACACATGATAACGTGATTTATGACGTTAGTATAGGCATACATTTAGATAGTTTTTCCCATTATTCATGCACGGTTTGGCATTAGTTCACGACGTTTACACTCATTTCATGCATAGTTCTAGAAAAGACGTCTACACGAGCTTTTGTCGGTGTTGTAGGTATTTCGGGGGTCTTTTGGACATTAACCGATGCATTCGAGGGTCAAGCCTCATGGTGGTACACATCCAAAGCTTTGAAGGAGCATAATTGGAGCAACAAAGGACACAAAGACCACTATTGGTGCAAGCAATGGAGCAACTCATGGCTAGACGATCATAACATGTTTCTGTTGAAGAAAATCGGACCATCACTCAGGAAAATCGGCCGATTTTCCTGACTGGGTCGATTTTTTGGCCTTCAACAGCTTAAGCCACGTGTCCCACGATCTCTTGGTCCGGCCTTGCTCTTGGTAGAGAATATAAGTGGGCATGCAAGCTGTTGTTGAGGACTCTCCTCTCCCACATCCTCTGATTGACAGCTCATTGGATTGGAGCTAGACTTGGAGAAGAAGAAAAACTCTCTAAAATTTGGAGGAGGAAGAAGAACAAGAAACCTTGAGTGATAGTGAGTTTTTGAGTGATTTTGAGTGATTTTCGGAGTCTTTGATTGAAGAACTATTGCAAGGATTGTTAGGAACGTTTCGGAACTTTATTTGAAGGGTTGTAAGTCTTGCTAAAACTTAGATTCAGCTGAGATTTATTGTTTTTACTTGCTTATCTTTCATCATCCATCTATGAAAACCATGTATGCTTGTGTGATGATTTTGGATCTTGATATGCATATTATTGGCTAGTTTATTGTGATTCTGGAGTGATGGATTGATGGTTATGGCTTGGGTAATGATAGGATGGACTTATATGTTAGTTTAGGATGATTTGTATGCACGAAACCTAACCCAATAAGAAAAATCGGGCTGTTCTTCAGTCAGATCGGACGATTTTCCCAAGATCAACCCGATTTTCTTCTCTGTTGATCTTTAATTGATGAATCTGTATGTTAGGGTGTCAGGTTGTTGAAGTCCTAGTGTTTATTAAGCTTAATTTAGCTTAGGATCACCTTATGCTATCAACCTAAGTGAGGGAAGAGATCTACCCGATGATTTCCGATCTTAGATACCTAATATGATGAATTCTAGGTAATAGTGAGCCTCACAAGCCGCTATTGGATTGAGTGTGCTAGGATTATTGCTTCAGACTTCCCTTTTCCGAGACTTACCCGGTAAGGAGAGGGTTTCCCCCTTAAGTAGAGTCCGGTTTGTGTAGAATTCCCTACTTTAAACCCTTGAGACCTACCCGGTAATAGGAGTTTGATGCGGGATTAGTGAAGTGAGAGACCTACCCGGTAATTGCTTCCATTAGTGAAACACCCTTTCCCAACACCGCAGCTTTGTCCTTAGAATCTTTAGAACCTTGAGTCCAATGCCATAACCGAAAATCTTGACCTCTAGAATCCACTCTTCTCTCTTTGATCACATATTTTGCGTTTGTGTTACTTGTTTGTTTGCTAGCTTGAATTGTTAGTTGATTTTATCTTGATTAAATTGTGATCTTTGTTTGATCATCCCAAAACCCAACCAAAAATATCATGATCTTCATTTCTTTATTCCTTGATCTTTTCTTAGACTAGATCCACACTATCTATGACCATTGTTGACTTGATTTCACCTTAGTCTTTGTGTTCGACCTCGGAATACTATCTCTACTACAAAACGTCCCGTACACTGCGGGTTCGCTAGGAGTTAGGAGAAATATATCGAGTTTATAAATTTAAAGCTTTTTGCGTGTCACAATCTTAGCGTAACAAGTTTTTGGCGTCGTTGCCGGGGACTAGGTCTAGATCGAGTCATTTTTGTGATTGTTTATAGTGTAGATCTTTCTTGTTGCTTTTGATCTCTTTTGGTGTGTGTCTTTGCTTTTCAGGACATCTCTCACTCTTTAGGTGTATGCGAAGATCTCGTGGTAAGGATTTAGCTCCATTCGATCCCGAACCGGAGAAAACCCTTAGATCTAGATCCAAGAGCATTCGAAAAGGGAAAGAGATGGCCGGAAGAGATCTCCAAGCTGAGTTGGATGAGGCTTTAGAGCAAATTAGGCTAAGAGATGAGCTATTGGAGGAAGAAAGGAGACTTGCCAATGAGAGGCAAGAAGCAACTAGGAGGGAGATTGAAGAGATTAGGCAAGCTCTTGTCCAAGGAGAGCTTAATCGTCAACAACCTCCACCTCCTCCACCACAACCGCAGCCGGCGGCGAATGTTCGGGTTGTACCCATTGCTATTGAGGAGCCACAAACATTAGGGAGACGTATGGATCCGGCACAAAGAGCACACCGTCCGGGTGTGAACTTAGGAGATCCCGCAACCCACAATTACGAGCTCTGCCCTCAAGTTCTACAAATGATCCGGCATAATCAATTTGGAGGGATGGAAGGAGAGTCTCCTCATCAACACTTGATGAACTATGAGATCTTGATGGAGACTCTTAGACCGCCTAGATTGGAGAGAAACAACCATAAGCTTAGGGCCTTCTCCTTCTCACTTAAGGATAAAGCCTTAGCTTGGTATCAATCTATTCCACAAGGGCGAGTGAGTACTTGGGAGGAGATGACAACCGAGTTCTTGACAAAGTTCTTCCCACCTTCCAAGACTACCGAGCTAAGAGGGAAGATCAATGCCTTCGTGATGAAGGATAGAGAAAGCTTATTCAAGTCTTGGGAGAGGTTCAAAGACCTTCTCCTAGATTGTCCACACCATGGTATACCAAAAATTGAGCTATTGGAGATCTACTTCAAAGGACTTGATGAAGATAGCCAATTCAAGCTCCAATCTCTTTCCGGTGGGACTTTCATGGAAAAGAATGTGGATGAAGCTTGGGAGTTTGTAGAGAAACAAGCTCTAGTGATTGAGAAGTACTCCCATAGGAAGAGTGAAGGGAGGAAAGCTGGAGCATATGAGGTGAGTGAAGTCACCATGAGCAACTTCAAGCTTGATGCCATCAACAATGAGTTGAAATCTTTGAGGGAGTTGTGTGCTACAACTTTGAAGAGTCAAGCAAGCCCTTAAGTGCAAGTGCAAGCAAATTTGTCTTCCAAGGAGAAAGATGTGAACTACATGGGAAGGGGCAACTACAACAACTATCAAGGCCCAAGGAACTTCAACAACAACCGGCAATTCAACAATTACCGGCCTAACCATAACCATCCCGGGTTTTCCTATTCTAATCCGGACGGAGCCTTGAACCCTCCCGCTTCCACAAGCACAACTCCACCGCCAAAGGCTTCACAAGAACCTCCACCCGGATTTACTCAACCTCCAAAGGATAGAACCGAAATGATGTTTGAGCAATTGCTTGGAAGGTTGAGTGGTCTTGAGAGCACGGTGACTTCTATTTCCAAGGCTCAAAAGGTTTTGGAAGCACAAGTATTCCAAAAGGCGGGTGAAGCTCATAGAGATCCGGGAAAGCTTCCCGGAAGAACCGAAGATAACCCAAGAGGCCAAGTGTTGGCTATTACAACAAGGAGTGGGCTAAGCATGAAGGATCCCTTACCCAAGGGAAATGACAAGGGGAAGCAAGTGGTGAATGAAGAAGAGCAATTGCAAGAAGATGGAGGGAAGAGCAAGGATGATGAGCCATCATATGTGGCGCCACCTCCATACAAGCCACCACTACCGTTCCCACAATCACGAGCAAGAGCTCGTTTGGACAAACACTTTGGTAAATTCCTTGAACTTATGTCTAAATTGCATATTAACATTCCGTTCATGGATGCTATTCTAGGTATGCCGGCATATGGCAAGTTCTTGAAGGAAATACTCTCCAACAAGAGGAAGTTGGAGGAGTATGGGGAAGTAAGAATGACAAAGAGATCATCGGAGTTGATTCAAACGATGAAGAAGGAGATGCCTCCTAAGCTAAGAGATTCGGGATCCTTTTGTGTGCCAATCGGAGTAGGAGAAGTGAAGTATGACGCCCTATGTGAACTTGGGGCAAGTGTAAGCATCATCCCGCTTGCACTTTGCAACAAGGTTGGGCTAGGAGAGCCGAAGCCGGTCAAGATGACCCTTTACATGGCGGACCGCTCAATCACTCATCCGGTTGGAATCTTGGAAGACATTCCGGTGCAACTAGGGAAGTTCTATGTGCCCATAGACTTCGTTGTTTTGGACATTCCGGCGGACTATCCGGTTCCTATCATCTTGGGGAGACCTTTCCTAGCTACTTCCGGGTGTTTGGTGGATTGTAAGAATGAAATTCTCTCCTTCAACATTGGAGAAGAGAACATCAAGTTTAATTTGTCCACAATGGTGAAGGGGCCAGCCCTAGGTGAAGATGTCTTCAACATTATTGAGGAAGAGGAGTCTAGAGAGGTTGTGAGCTCAATCTTGCTCAAAGATCCACTTGAGAAGGTTCTTAGCTCAAGTTTGATGGAGGAAGGTGTTGAGGAGAGTAGCAATGAAGTAATCAAGGCCTTGAATGCATTGGATGAGCTACCAAGTGTTGGATTTGAAGTACTAGAAGAAGAGAGAAGTAGGCAGAAAAATCGGCCAGAGAGGGCTAGATCGGCCGATTTTTGGACTTATCCTGAAGTTTTATCCAGTTTTACAAATGCAGAAACTGAGATCGACCTACCCTCAGGAAAATCGGCCGATTTTCCTGACTGGGCCGATTTTCCTGAGTCTTTTGAGCATCAACCAATTGCTTGTGAGCAATCATCAAGGGACTTAGGGGAGGCTTCCATGGCTTTGCAATCATCTCAACCTACATTGTATGGATCATCTCCAACCAAAAAAGGTCCTCCTCAACTTGATCTTAAACCTCTTCCTTCTCATTTAAAGTATGCTTTCCTTGGTTCAAATTCTACTTATCCGGTGATTGTGAATGCATCTTTGAATGATGATGAGCTTAATAGATTATTGAATGAATTGAAACTGCATAGAAAGGCAATAGGATATACCATTGATGACCTTGTTGGCATTAAGCCCTCTTTATGCATGCATAAGATAATGATGGAAGATAACCATAAACCCTCTATTGAACATCAAAGAAGATTGAATCTTATAATGAAAGAGGTAGTCAAGAAAGAGATCATTAAATTGCTAGATGCGGGAATCATCTACCCTATTTCGGATAGTAAATGGGTTAGTCCCGTACATGTGGTTCCTAAGAAGGGTGGGACGACCGTAGTAACTAATGAGAATAATGAACTAATCCCAACTAGGACGGTTACAGGATGGAGGATGTGTATTGACTATAGGAAACTAAATGTGGCCTCTAGGAAAGATCATTTCCCTCTTCCTTTCATTGACCAAATGCTAGAGAGATTAACTCAACACTCTCATTTTTGTTACCTAGATGGCTATAGCGGATTCTTCCAAATCCCTATCCACCCCGATGACCAAGAAAAAACCACATTTACATGTCCTTGGGGTACCTTTGCATATAGGAGAATGCCATTTGGGTTGTGTAATGCACCCGCCACCTTTCAAAGGTGTATGATGGCCATATTATCTGAATATATTGAGAATATCATGGAAGTGTTTATGGATGATTTTTCCGTCTATGGATCTTCTTTTGATGATTGCCTAGCTAACTTGTCTTTGGTGCTTAAGAGATATGAGGAGACAAACCTTGTCTTGAATTGGGAAAAATGCCACTTCATGGTAAGTGAAGGTATTGTGTTGGGACACTTGGTGTCCAACCGTGGCATTGAGGTTGATAGGGCCAAGATTAAAACAATAGAGAAGTTGCCACCACCTACCTCGGTGAAGGGGGTAAGGAGTTTTCTAGGGCATGCCGGTTTTTACCGGCGGTTTATTAAAGATTTCTCTAAGATTTCTAAGCCTCTTACTAACCTACTAATGAAGGATGTTGAGTTTGTTTTCTCCAAGGATTGCCTTGAAGCTTTTTGTAGGTTGAAGAACGCTTTGATCTCCGCACCTATCATGCAACCTCCGGATTGGAATCTACCGTTTGAGATCATGTGTGATGCAAGTGATGTAGCCATTGGGGCTGTTTTGGGGCAAAGGAAAGATGGGCGCACTCATGCCATTTATTATGCTAGCAAAACGCTAGATGATGCCCAACTTAACTATGCCACAACCGAGAAAGAGTTGCTAGCGGTGGTGTATGCCTTTGAGAAGTTCCGCTCATATCTTGTTGGAGCGAAGGTCATAGTGTATACGGATCATGCTGCGATCCGTTATCTCCTTACAAAGAAGGATGCCAAGCCTAGGTTGATTCGGTGGATCCTTCTTCTTCAAGAATTTGATTTAGAGATCCGGGACAAGAAGGGGTCCGAAAATTCAGTGGCGGATCACCTTAGTAGACTACCTCCATTAGAGATTGAGAGAGATGACATCCCGATTGATGACTCATTCCGGGATAAGCAATTGCAAATGGTGGAGGAATGCTTGTTCCAAGTGTCTAGAGGAAGTGAGCCATGGTATGCCGACATTGTGAACTATCTTGTGTGCGAGGAAGTGCCTCCCGGTTTGTCATATGCCCAAAGAAAGAAGTTCTTTAAGGATGTGAGGCACTACTATTGGAGTTAACCGCTTTTGTTCAAGAGAGGGCCGGATGGAGTATTTAGAAGATGCATACCGGAGGATGAGGTGGAGAGTGTGATCCACCATTGTCATTCCTTGCCATGTGGAGGACATGCTAGCTGACACAAAACATGTGCTAAGGTATTGCAATCGGGCTTCTTTTGGCCCAGTTTGTTCAAGGATGTGCAAGGCTTTGTGGTAGCTTGTGATGCTTGCCAAAGGACGGGCAACATCTCAAGGAGGAATGAGATGCCCTTGAACAACATACAAGAGGTAGAGATATTTGATGTGTGGGGTGTGGACTTCATGGGACCATTCTCTTCTTCATGTGGCAACCTCTACATCCTATTGGCGGTAGACTATATTTTGAGATGGGTGGAGGCAATCGCCTCTCCCACAAATGATGCCAAAGTAGTGGTGCGGTTCTTCAACCGGGTGATCTTCCCTAGGTTTGGGACACCAAGGGTGATCATAAGTGATGGAGGGAAGCACTTCACTAATAGGAACTTTGGAGCACTTTTGGCTAAGTATGGGGTGACTCATAAGGTAGCAACACCTTACCATCCCCAAACTAGTGGCCAAGTGGAGATCTCCAACCGGGAGATAAAAGGGATACTTGAGAAGACGGTCTCTAGGACGAGAAAAGATTGGGCTATGAAGCTCAATGATGCTTTGTGGGCATATAGGACCGCTTTCAAGACACCAATTGGCACCACTCCTTACAAGCTAGTTTATGGCAAGTCTTGCCACCTTCCGGTGGAAATGGAGCATAGAGCATATTGGGCCATAAGGTGGCTGAATTTTGACCTCAAGGAGGCCGGTGAGAAGAGGTTGCTGGACATGAACGCCCTTGAGGAGATCCGGTTGGATGCTTATGAAAATGCCCGGATTTACAAGGAGAGGACCAAGCGTTGGCATGACAAGTGCCTCATCCCAAAGGAGTTGAATGAGGGTGACTTAGTGCTTCTCTTCAACTCGAGGCTGCGGCTTTTCCCCGGAAAGCTCAAGTCAAGATGGACGGGTCCCTATTTTGTGAGGAAGGTCTTTCCTCATGGAGCGGTGGAGATAGGAGAAGATCATTGTGGCAATTTCAAGGTGAATGGGCACCGTTTGAAGAAGTACATCCCGGGAGCCCCGGTGGAAGTGATTGCCCCACTTCACCTTGAGTGAAACGCTCCTGAATTTGGTCAAGCTAATGACCTTAAAGAAGCGCTTAATGGGAGGCAACCCATTGGTACATATTTTTCCCTTTCGTTTTTCTTGTTTTTGTTTGATCTTACTCTTGGTGTGCTTTGTTTTTCTTTCGTGTTTTTGGGTGCTAGATCTTGTTGATTGTCATGTGTGATGAGATGTTGGAGGTCATGTGAAAACCTAAATGAACTATTGAAGGTGCAAGATCCAAGCACATGGACGAGGAGGAGAGCACCCAGGAAAATCGGGCTGTTCATCATCTAGATCGGCCGATTTACCTGGGCAACTGGTCCGATTTTTCCTTCTGTAAAGGAAAGTGATGATCTCTAATCAAGCATGGGTGGAGTGGACGTGGAACTTGGACGGCTTGCGGTGCCAAGCGCGGGTTCCGACACCATAATGAACATCAAGAGCTCTCTACCATCCTTGATCGATCATCCACCATCATCATTCGATATGAACCGAAATACCAAAGCATCACCAATTTTACATTGTGAGAACTCTCTTTCACTTCTTTATTTAGTTTCCACATTGGGGACAATGTGTTTCTAAGTATGGGGTGGGGTTTTCATGATCACTTGCATGATTAGCATCTAGGATAGTTCAATATTGTCACATGTTTCATTATGTCTTGCATTGAACATATATATTTCGAAAAATCCAAAAAAAATCAGAAAATTTTAAAAAAAAATTTAGTGCTTTTAAAGCTTGGGAATGACCCTTATGATGAAATTGTCTTGTGAATTGGCTATGGATGGCCTTATGTGTTGAATAGATGAATGCATATGTGGACTTGAAGTACTTATCTTGAATCCCATGAATGATTTATGATCATGAATGTTTGCCTTGATTGAATTGAGGATTGAAAGTTGAAATTACATGCTAGTTCTTGCATATCATTTAGGAGTGATTAAGGCAATTCATCTTTCTCTACTTCTCATCTTGATCATGTTGTTTGAGCACCTCAATTGATGAAAAATTTGACCTCTTTTGACCCATCCGGGACTAGGAGCATGCTAGTGTGTTGATGTGCGTGAAAAGCAAGTGTGGGGTGAAGTTGTTGATGAATGAATGGTGTGAATGAAGTGCTGAATTTATTGGGAAAAGTGTAGAAAAACAATATAGGTTTGGGGACGTTGGTTTAAATGACGAGTAACTCGGCACCATTCACATAATCGGGTGTTTGTGCCTTGCCAAAGTCAAATAAACCGATAGTCCTAACGAGTTTTGGTATGTGTGCCCGGTGTGGATGCACCTCGAAAAATAAAAAAACCCGAGGACGGCTAATCACCAAGGTTTCGGCTTTTGTACACCAATGTCATTGTCTCAAAAATAAGTGAAAAAGAAAAGAAAGCAAAGAAAAGATGGAGAAAATTTTACACTTGTTGGGAAGTTGAGCAAAAACAAAATTGTGGAGTTAGTTCCTTTCCCGGATTAGCATCACATGACCTAAAAATTCCCACCTAATCACAACGTTTCTTAGCCTCTTCTTTTCTAAGTCCTTGTGACCTAAATGCATGTGTGTAAGACTTAGTGATCTAGATTGGACATACTCATGATCATCTTGACTTCTTCATTTTCACCTCTCATGCATGCTTTCTAGTTAAGTATAATTGTCTTTCCATGCCTTCATTCATTTGATACATGATTGATTATCCATTGCCATAAAACATGACTATGAAGGTGATCCAATGTTAGAAGCACAATTCCAAAAAGATTTTGTTGTTTTTCTGCATGCATAAATCATGTCATCTCTTAGTCTATAGTTGGATCTTGCTCGGGGACGAGCAAATCTTAAGTATGGGGTATTTTGATAACGTGATTTATGACGTTAGTATAGGCATACATTTAGATAGTTTTTCCCATTATTCATGCACGGTTTGGCATTAGTTCACGATGTTTACACTCATTTCATGCATAATTCTAGAAAAGACGTCTACACGAGCTTTTGTCGGTGTTGTAGGTATTTCAGGGGTCTTTTGGACATTAACCAATGCATTCGAGGGTCAAGCCTCATGGTGGTACACATCCAAAGCTTTTAAGGAGAATAATTGGAGCAACAAAGGACACAAAGACCACTATTGGTGCAAGCAATGGAGCAACTCATGGCTAGACGATCATAACATGTTTCTGTTGAAGAAAATCGGACCATCACTCAGGAAAATCGGCCGATTTTCCTGACTGGGTCGATTTTTTGGCCTTCAACAGCTTAAGCCACGTGTCCCACGATCTCTTGGTCCGGCCTTGCTCTTGGTGGAGAATATAAGTGGGCCTGCAAGCTGTTGCTGAGGACTCTCCTCTCCCACATCCTCTGATTGACAACTCATTGGATTGGAGCTAGACTTGAAGAAGAAGAAGAAAAACTCTCTAAAATTTGGAGGAGGAAGAAGAAGAACAAGAAACCTTGAGTGATTTTCGGAGTCTTTGATTGAAGAACTATTGCAAGGATTGTTAGGAACGTTTTGGAACTTCATTTGAAGGGTTGTAAGTCTTGCTAAAACTTAGATTCAGCTGAGATTTATTGTTTTTACTTGCTTATCTTTCATCATCCATCTATGAAAACCATGTATGCTTGTGTGATGATTTTGGATCTTGATATGCATATTACTGGCTAGTTTATTGTGATTCTGAAGTGATGAATTGATGGTTATGGCTTGGGTAATGATAGGATGGACTTATATGTTAGTTTAGGATGATTTGTATCCACGAAACCTAACCCAGTAAGAAAAATCGGGCTATTCTTCAGTCAGATCGGACGATTTTCCCAAGATCCACCCGATTTTCTTCTCTATTGATCTTTAATTGATGAATCTGTATGTTAGGGTGTCAGGTTGTTGAAGTCCTAGTGTTTATTAAGCTTAATTTAGCTTAGGATCACCTTATGCTATCAACCTAAGTGAGGGAAGAGATCTACCCGATGATTTTCGATCTTAGATACCTAAGATGATGAATTCTAGGTAGTAGTGAGCCTCACAAGCCGCTATTGGATTGAGTGTGCTAGGATTATTGCTTGAGACTTCCCTTTTCCGAGACTTACCAGTAAGGAGAGGGTTGCCCCCTTAAGTAGAGTCCGGTTTGTGTAGAATTCCCTACTTTAACCCCTTGAGACCTACCCGGTAATAGGAGTTTGATGCGGGATTAGTGAAGTGAGAGACCTACCCGGTAATTGCTTCCATTAGTGAAACACCCTTTCACAACACCGCAGCTTTGTCCTTAGAATCTTTAGAACCTTGAGTCCAATGCCATAACCGAAAATCTTGACCTCTAGAATCCACTCTTCCCTCTTTGATCACATATTTTGCCTTTGTGTTACTTGTTTGTTTGCTAGCTTGAATTGTTGGTTGATTTTATCTTGATTAAATTGTGATCTTTGTTTGATCATCCCAAAACCCAACCAAAAATATCATGATCTTCATTTCTTTGTTCCTTGATCTTTTCTTAGACTAGATCCACACTATCTATGACCATTGTTGACTTGATTTCACCTTAGTCTTTGTGTTCGACCTCGGAATACTATCCCTACTACAAAACGTCCCGTACACTGCGGGTACGCTAGGAGTTTGGAGAAATATATCGAGTTTATAAATTTAAAGCTTTTTGCGTGTCACAATCTTAGCGTAACAACACACATGGGAAAAAAAACCCACAACATACACATTCCTTACTTAATATCATTTTAGGTTATTCCATATCTAATCCATTCGTTCAAGTGTGCCACGAGAGTCTTATAACTCTCGTCTTTGTCCCCGTGTAACCATCAGAAGTGTGGCGGCGCTCAACCCGTATACCTTGTGGGAGTGATGAAGAAGCCCGCCCGTTTACCATGTATGGCCTGGTCGCAGAGATCCTCCCAGCCTCCCTCAGGAGCTGGGCAGTGATGTCACCGCCCGATAATAATAGTAACTGTTCGCTCCAAACGGTGTGTGCAAGCTTTAAATTTATAACCCTAGATGTAAGCTTAAAACAAGGATGCGAACCCGCAGTGTACGGGTCAATCGTAGTAAAAAGCAAGGAATTTCAGGGGTCGATCACAGGGACTTAGTGAAACAAAGTCCAATCACGGTATGCTTATGTAAATACTAACCACAAGAGGTGATCAAAACAATCAAAGATGATATAGAAGTCAATAAGGAAACATGCAATTCTAGGGATTAAAGCATCTAGTTGTGGTTCCAACTCAAGATCTAAAGATAAGCGGACAAAGCTGAGGTTTTTGCATAGGGAAGGTGTTACTAAAGTGGAATAGATCACCGGGTAAGTCTCACTACTCACTAATCCTAAACCGTAACTCCTATCACCGGGTAAGTCTCAAGGAATCAAGATAAAGAACTATAACCTCAAACTAACACACCGTCTAAGGGAATAGAATCAACCTCTACCGGGTAAGTCTCAGGCTAACTCACAAAGATGGGATGAAAGCACACTCAAACCCCAATAAAGGACAAACCTTTATTACCTACACTTATGATCGTTGGTAAACAAACTAAGGAATTACCGGGTAAGTCTCATCCTAGGCTTGCATTGGACCAGGAAAGGTGTAATAAGAATAGGATTTGGCAAACTCTAACACTTAACTCTCAGTTTCGGATCAGATAGGTCACCTCGGTCAGTCAAGTTCCACCCCGACCGAGATGTTCATCGACTGAGCGAGATGCTTAGGGTTAAGGTTAAAGACTCGAACTTTCAGGGTCCTACTGGAGTCTAAGATTATTCTATCATTGTTTTTCCCACAACCTTCAGCCAATCACCCTAAAATCACACAAGGAAATTAGCCACTCATCATCATGAAAGCAATAATCAAATATATGGGAAGAAGGTGAACATTTGAACAAGAAGAATTTAATGAAAAGACTTCAATAATTGAATCAAATATCACAACAAAAGCGTTCCTTGGATAGAAATCCAACAAGGCAAGACAACAAGGAAGGGAATCTAAGATGATCTTACAAAACCCTTCAAAAGCTATAAAAGCTATAATCTTCCTTCTTCAACCTTCAAAAAGGTTCTTCAAATCTCCCAACTAGAGTATGGCTGTTGTGGTGTAAGTGGATCTATGCGAGATCTCCAACTGTATGCGGATGTCGGATTTGTGGGAAATCCGACCCTTTTTATAGGAAAATTACTCTCCAAAGATAAGATATCTTAGAAAGATCTCTTCCCATAAAAATAGGTAAAATATATGATCTAGCATATCTTCTTCCTTCCAGGAGCCAAGCCCAAAAATATAAGATCTCTTTCCAAAGATCAAAGATCTCAGCCAAGAATAAAATATTCTCGCCGCGTCCCAGGTGTTCGCCTCGGTCGAGTCGACTTCTCTGGATCACCTCGGTAGAGGTGGATCTGTGGTCAACCGAGGTGAGTCACAACTGAATGTGAAATCTCTCAAATCTGGTCCAAAGTAAATCTTTAATCCATGGCTATGCTTCCTGGATGGTTCCTTATGTTCCTGGATGTAGCTCCAATGACTCCATAGCTCCTTTTGCTCCTTTTTGATGCAAAACGTGCCATTTTACCTACGATTACAACAAAACTAGGTGTAGACCTCGAATCCCGCAAAGGTAGATGAAATGGTAATATAATCACATATTATACATACAAACATGCAGATTATGAAAGATAAAACGTCTAAACAAACCCCAAAATATAGACTATAATTCATGCTATCAAAATACCCCATACTTAGCCCTTGCTTGTCCCCAAGCAAGTTCCGCATATAAAAGACAAGATAGAATGGATTATAAGTCAATAAAATCGATGAAAAGTCTTTTAAAAACATTTTTATGGTGTGCTACAATCATAGATCACTCTAAGAGAATACTTCATGGAATTTAAAATCAAAATATGATCAAAACATTTTATAAATATAAGAAGTCGTTCATCTTTGCATAAAACCATAGAATGCATAATAAGTCATAATTATCGAAATTAATCATGCATAATCCAGTTTAAACCACTAAGTCAATCAACAAGCTCAAGGTCTTAAGGGCTTCCCAAAAGAAAGGTCAAGAAACGTGTAGGGTAGGGATGTATGTAAGGTAATGTGGTGCTAGAATCCGGGAAAAGGATGAACTTCACTTTCACTTTCAACGTCTTCCACCAATAAGCTTTGCTTATTTCACACTTTTTTTTTTTACTTTACTTTTTGGGATGCATGGACAGAGGTGCACAATAACCGAAGCCTAGGAAATCAGCAATCATCAATTTCTTGAGATGCATCAAACCCTTGATGCACATACCATGACCCGTTAGGAATATCGCTCAATCCGACTTTGGCAAGACACAAACACCCGGCTATGTGAATGGTGCCGAGTTACTCATCTTCATGATTGACTTCCCCAAACCTATTATTACTTTCTAACACTTTCACTTCCAGCCAACTTCTTAACTTTAACTTCACTTGCTTTCAACATTTCGCTTGCTTCCAAATTCCCGGATAGGTAAAGGGAGGCAAAAATGTATATGAGGGGCTAAGCATGATCAAGAAGAAGAAGAGAGAAGAATGAATTGCCTTGGTCTTTCCAGGAAGAAAGTGAGAGAACTCATAATGTGGTGTCAACCTTCAAATTCAACATAATTTGGATAAAAACAAAGTATTAAACATGCCAATAATTTCAAACAAAGCATTTAGCAACTTAAACATATTATAAAACCTTTCAAACACATAAAGAATTTTAAAACCAGTCAGTAAACAAGATCTTCACTGAGATCATATCCAAATAAGAAACACAAAAATCGTTTTCGAAAAACTCTCAGTTAACCCACCTCGGTCGAGGTGTTCTTAGGTCAACCGAGGTGAAACGCCTCGTTCGGCCAGAACTGCCCCGGTCGAGGTCCAAAAATTTTTTTTTTTAAAACCAGTTTTCTTTCAGTTTCGACGTTTTTCTCAATCAAATAACCTGTAAGTATGCATGTAATCTCAGATAAACACATAGATGCAAAAGTGAAGCATAAATATAAATATCCGGTCAAATAGAATCATACATCAAATAACTGTCAAGTAATACACAAATACCCCATACTTGGGACACACTGTCCCAGTGGGTCAAAATAAGTCTAAGAGAATAAAATACTCACCGGATAATAAGCTGAACTGCATAAAAATAAGAAAGAAAATCTTGCAGCTCTCAGTAGTCACGATCCGGTGGTGGTGGTGGTGGCACATACGGATACTGGGACGGGTCGAACGGATAGCCCATGACGTGCTCTAACTGAATCTGTGCCATCATGTGCTGGTAATGCTGCCGCTCCTGCATCTCGCGGATATCCAGTGACAAAGCAGCATATAAATCAATAACCTGATCCGTCAGATCATCGATCCGTATGTGAGCCTCTGGGTCTCTGTGTCGGCGTGTCCTACGCCTAGCAGGTCTCACTGGAGAAGTGGCAGGTGCCGGCTCAGTATTATCGTCATCCAGATCTATAACTGGTGCGCTCGTCCCTGCAGTATCTGTCCTTGTATCCATCGGGACTCCACCCTCTCTGTCATCAGCTGTCTCCTCATCATCTGCCTCCTCCTCAGCTGGGGCAGCTGCTGCCTCTCTGTAATCCTCCATCAGTGGAGCCCAAGCGGTCTGCCAATAATGAGGGTCAAAAACAATAAACTGGGCAGACAACCTGATCCCCTGTGGTGCAGTCAGCTCCTACGGCATAGCCACGTACGGTGTAGTCAGACCTCGGGGAACCAGAATCCGCCGAGTGATCATCTCTTGTAGCCCAAGCGGCTTGGCAGCCGCCACCATCGTGCAAGCGTTGAGATCCATGTCCTGATAGCTGGCGATGTGGGTGATAAGCCCTCCGCAGCAGATGTCTCCCTTCGCCTTGGCCTTGATCTTGTGCAAATCCTCTGCCAACATCAAGCCAAAGTCCGGGATACCCCCAGTCACCATGCAGTATAAACTGAATAGCTCCCCCTGTCGGACCTTCTGGGGCGTCTCAGTACGCGCCAGAAGTGTCTCACTGAAGATGCGGTGAGCTAACCTAAAGGCTAAATGGAAGATGACCTTCTCTTTGGAATCTCCAGGGCGCCATCTGTCTGCATGCTCAACAATATGGGCAATCTGCCCCCAAAACTCCCTAGCTACAGATCGGGACGGGAAGTCAACAGCTGTGGGCTCAGGAAAGCCAAAAATCTCTCTCCAGTACTCTAGCGGCACTAAGAAGTTCCAGTTCATCAACCGGTACTTCATAGATCGCTCTGTGGGGAGGTAGGTGAATGAGCTAATGAACTCTAAGGTGGGCTCCAAATAGGCTGGGGCTCGGATCTCAGTAAACTGATCCAGCCCTACTGTAGATATCATCCTCCTAAGGTCTCCGTCTACCTGGAGACAATCAAAAGCAGACACGTCCAGGAAGCGAGGTGCAATCACTGGACGGCCGGAAATACGGTCATAATCGACCTGGTGTCGCTCATGGATCACCGGTTGATAGGGTCGGGAAGAAGAGGAAGAAGGGGAAGGTGAGGATCTATCCCTAAGGGCAAGGCGTCTGTCAGAACTCATTCTCAAATTTCACACTGTCATATCACCTCGGTCGACTGACAACTCTCAAGAATCACCTCGGCCGAGGCACAGAACGACTAGACCGAGGCGGAAAACTGGATTCTAATTTCTTCAGAAAATTCAGTTCTTTTCCCCCAAAATCACTACAACTGCTTCCTATGGGGTACTTAATCCTTTCCTCAGCAAATGCAAGGGCAACCAAAGCCCAAATCGAAGCGAAAACAGCGAGGTAGGGTTTCGGTTTTATTTTACCTCGTTCGGCCGAATCAGTTCGATTTTCTTGCAGATCGACGATGCACTGGGATCCTCTATGCCTTAATCGCAGTTTGGAAGCGAAAATCTTCGAAAATGAGCGAGATTCGAAGGAGCGAGGTGCAAACTGTCACCGCGGTCGAGGAGGGTTGGGTGAAGTGAGGAGAGAGAAATTTCACCCCTTTTATACCCTTTCTGGAACTGCTGTCACCTCGGTCGAGATGGTCTCGACTGAACCGAGGTGGTATGGACCGAGGTGGTTCTTCAGAAACCCTAGTCGCCTCGGTTGCTCAAGAATCATCTCGGTCGAGGTGCTTTGATAGCAACCGAGATGCCTCAGTCAAAACTTCGTCTTCTCAAATTTTCGATCTTCTGTCCTTCCAGTTATGCTCCTTCCTTAGATGTCTCCTGTTATTTGTCTAGAACGCCAAAAACAAAACAAAGCAAAGCAAAAGCAAAAACTATCTAAGCTAGACTAGAAAAAGGGAAAAGAAAGCAATATCTTGGGTTGCCTCTCAAGAAGCGCTTGGTTTAAGGTCGCTAGTTGGACCATGATGCGTTTCAAACGAGGTATATTGGTGCAACCTCCTCAACCGGAACTTCTGGTTTGTACTTCTTAAGTCTATGACCGTTGACCTTGAAGCTTCCGCTAGTTTCGCCCCATATCTCAACTGCACCATGAGGAAAAACATGTTTCACAACATAAGGTCCGCTCCATCTAGATTTTAACTTACCTGGAAAGAGGCGGAGGCGGGAGTTGAAGAGTATAACTAAGTCTCCTTCGTTAAGCTCCTTTGGGACGATACGCTTGTCATGCCATCTCTTCGTCCTTTCCTTATAGATTTTAGCATTCTCATAAGCGTTCAAACGCAGCTCTTCCAGCTCGTTGATTTCCAATAGCCGCTTCTCGCCGGCCTCCTTAATGTCGAAGTTCAACCATTTGATCGCCCAATATGCTTTGTGTTCTAATTCAACGGGCAAATGGAAAGACTTCCCATATACCAAATTATAAGGGGTGGTACCTATGGGAGTCTTAAATGCGGTCCTGTACGCCCAAAGAGCATCGTCCAATTTCATGGACCAATCCTTCCTCGTCCTAGAGACGGTCTTCTCCAAAATTGCTTTGATTTCTCTATTCGAGATCTCGACCTGTCCACTAGTTTGAGGGTGATAAGGGGTAGATACCTTGTGGGTTACCCCATACTTCGATAGAAGTGCCTTGAACTTCCGGTTGATGAAATGCGTTTCTCCATCGCTGATGATGATGCGTGGAGTTCCAAATCGTGGAAAGATAGTTCTGTTTAAGAACTTCACAACCACCTTGGCGTCGTTAATGGGAGAAGCGATGGCTTCAACCCATCTAGAGACGTAATCAACTGCAAGAAGAATATAGAGGTTTCCTCCGGATGATGGGAAAGGTCCCATGAAGTCTATCCCCCATACATAAAAGATTTCCACCTCTTGGATGTTATTAAGCGGCATTTCATTCCTCCTTGACAAATTTCCTGTTCTTTGGCATGCATCACAAGAGACAACAAACGATTGCACATCCTTAAATAATGTAGGCCAAAAGAAACCAGAACGTAATACCTTAGCGCATGTTTTATCGGTGCTGGCGTGTCCTCCACAAGGAAGTGAGTGACAATGCCGTATGACGCTATTAACTTCATCTTCCGGAATGCATCTTCGAAGCATCCCATCCGGCCCGCGCTTGAATAGCAGCGGCTCGTCCCAGTAATAGTGGCGTACCTCCTTGAAAAATCTTTTCCTTTGAGAGTACGTCAATCCGGGCGGTATTTCCTGGAAAACAAGATAATTCACAATATCAGCATACCAAGGTCCTTTATTATCAGAAAGTTGGTGGATAGAATGTTCCACCAAATGAGGATGAATGTCAGAGAAGGGAGTAAGAAGTTTGTTATTCTCAGTAGACTCAGTTGACATCATCTCGCCATCGACCTCGGTCGAGGCGCATAGGCGTTGACCGAGATGTTCTTCAGTCGCCTCGCTCAGTCCAGGAAGTGCCTCGGTCGAGGTACTGCAACTGGAACCGAAACTGGAGATCTTCGTCTCCTGGGTTAGCTTCTCAGTTTTAGCTCCTGGATCCTCTTCCAATGCTTTTAAGCTCCGTATATCTGCATCACAAGAAGCATCTATACCTTCCTCCATTAAACTGAAGCTAATAACCCTTTCGAGTGGATCGTTAATAAGGATAGAGCTCACCAATTCTCTTGATTCTTCTTCATCGTAGATGTTGAAGATATCATCGCTTAGCTGCTCTCCTTTCATGGCTGCAAGTAATGTTGAATTTCAACTTGGCGTTCTTGCAATCCACGTTGCAACCCGAAGTTGCTAGAAATGGCCTCCCGAGAATAATAGGAACTGGATAATCTGCGGGAATGTCAAGCACAACAAAATCTATAGGTAAATAGAAGTTACCTAACTTGACCGGAACGTCCTCCAAGATTCCCACTGGATGGGTGATGGAACGATCCGCCATATAAAGTCGAATCTTGACCGGCTTGGGCTCTCCAAGTCCGATCTTCACACATAGCTCCAGCGGGATGATGCTCATGTTGGCTCCTAGATCACAAAGGGCTTCATAAGTGACATCCCCAACTTGAATGGGAATGCAAAATGAGCCGGGATCTCTCAATTTAGGTGGCATCTTCTCCTTCATGATTTGTATGAGCTCCGAGGATTTAGATGTCATCCTAACTTCACCAAAATCTTCCAGTTTCCTCTTCCTTGATAGGATCTCCTTCAACAACTTCCCATAGGCGGGCATTCCTAGAATAGCATCAAGGAAAGGAATGTTAATGTGCAGTTTATTCATCAAGTCAAGGAACTTACCAAAGTGCTTGTCTAGATGTGCCCTGGCCCTTGACTGGGGGAATGGAAGTGGTGGTTTGTATGCAGGAGATGGAACATAAACTTCAGTTTTCCCCTCCGCTTTCTGTGGCTCCACCTCGGTTGGCATCTCGGTCGAAGTGTTCTTCGACTGCATCTGGACCGAGGTGGTCTTCATCGGTACTGGCACCGACCGAGGCACTGGATCTGCAGTTTTCAATCCACTCCTCGTAGTTATGGCCATGATCTGGCCCTTAGGGTTGCTTTCCGTCCTTGGTGGAAGCTTCCCTGGATCTCTTGGCGTTTCATTCGCCCTATTTGCAAGTTGTTGTTCAAAGGCTTTTTGGGCCTTCGAAAATGAAGTCATAGAAGTCTCCATAGCATTGAGCTTGATCAAGATAGCCTCCAGAACTGCGTCTTTCTTTTCCGGCTGAGACGAACTCGATCCTTGCCCCTGGCTCTTTAATGGAGTAGAAGAAGAAGAAGGGGAAGAGAGGAAAGGGTTAGAGGAATCGTTAGAGTTGGAGTTCAAATGATTGTTACCAGAATTTTGGTTGTTCGCCCTCCAATTGTTGCTATTGGATCCTCTATTGTTGTTGTTGTAGTTGTTATTCCTGGAACCGTTGTTGTTGTTACGGTATCCATTGTTGTTGTTCCTTTGTCCTTGCTCTTCCTTCTTGGTTTGAGCAACCAAGAGTTCCTTCAATTGCTTCACGTCATTCTTCAAAGACGTGAGTTGATTGTTGTTGGGCTGAGTTTCTTGGAAGTTAACTCTTTTAACTCCACCTATAGCTCCTTGGTGGGTGTACTTCTCTATATGCAAAGCTTGCTTCTCGATAAAGTCCCAAGCTTCGTCAATCGCCATGTCCATAAAGGTACCGGCGGAGAGTAGTTGGAGATTGAACTGGGTGCTTCCGTCCAGTCCCTTGAAGTATATCTCCAATAACTCTAACTTTGAATCCCATGATGTGGGCAATCCAAAAGAATGTCCTTGAACCGCTCCCATGACTTGGACAAGCTCTCCTTGTCCTTCATAATGAAAGCATTGATCTTCCCTCTCATTTCAGCTGTCTTTGAGGGGGGAAAGAATTTGGTCAAGAATTCCGTAGTCATCTCCTCCATGTGCTAATTTTTCCTGGAGGAAGAGATTAATACCAAGTAAGAGCTCTATATTTTAAAGAAAAGTAAAAAGGTCTTAGCTTGTAGTTGTTATTTTCAATCCTTGAGGGTCTCAAGGTCTCCATCAAGATCTCATAATTTTGAAGATGTTGATGTGGTGATTCCTTCTCCAGTCCTCCGAACTGGCATTGGCGAATCATGGATAGAACTTGCGGTCGAAGTTCGTAGTCATGGTCCGCTGAATCTCCTAGGTTAACTCCTGGACGCCTCAGTTGTTGATTGGGGTCCATCCTTTGACCTAGGGTTTGTGGGATTCCTGCAAGAAGAGCGTCTCAGACTGGCATCCGAGGTGGAAGTACCTCGGCCGGGGCGTCAGGTACTGGGACCTGCCTCGGTCGAGGGTCAGCGACTAGGACCTGGATCGGTCGAGGATCTGGAACAGGATCTTCCCTCGGTCGAGGTAGAAACTGGTCTCGTAAAGCTGCCATATCAGCTTTGATCGCTTCAGTCCTGGTGCGAGTTTCTTCTCTTTCCTGCCTCAATTCTTCTCTGCTGAGGCGTAGCAGCTCTAGCGCCTCTTTCAACTCGGCCTCAAGATCGCGATTGTCTTGGTGGGCCATCTTCGCTTCTCTTAAGCGTCGTTTGTATGTCTTCTCTGGTTCGGGATCGTAAGGAACGATTTCCTTCCCAGTGCGGGTTCTTCGCATAAACCTAAGAAAGAACCTGCAAAAGTCACTCAAGCAGAGTGGTTAGTAGACACGGGGGCAAGTGCCCCAAGAGCAAACCGCAACCGGCTCGGTCTAGACCAAGTCCCCGGCAACGGCGCCAAAAGCTTGTTCGCTCCAAACGGTGTGTGCAAGCTTTAAATTTATAACCCTAGATGTAAGCTTAAAACAAGGATGCGAACCCGCAGTGTACGGGTCAATCGTAGTAAAAAGCAAGGAATTTCAGGGGTCGATCACAGGGACTTAGTGAAACAAAGTCCAATCACGGTATGCTTATGTAAATACTAACCACAAGAGGTGATCAAAACAATCAAAGATGATATAGAAGTCAATAAGGAAACATGCAATTCTAGGGATTAAAGCATCTAGTTGTGGTTCCAACTCAAGATCTAAAGATAAGCGGACAAAGCTGAGGTTTTTGCATAGGGAAGGTGTTACTAAAGTGGAATAGATCACCGGGTAAGTCTCACTACTCACTAATCCTAAACCGTAACTCCTATCACCGGGTAAGTCTCAAGGAATCAAGATAAAGAACTATAACCTCAAACTAACACACCGTCTAAGGGAATAGAATCAACCTCTACCGGGTAAGTCTCAGGCTAACTCACAAAGATGGGATGAAAGCACACTCAAACCCCAATAAAGGACAAACCTTTATTACCTACACTTATGATCGTTGGTAAACAAACTAAGGAATTACCGGGTAAGTCTCATCCTAGGCTTGCATTGGACCAGGAAAGGTGTAATAAGAATAGGATTTGGCAAACTCTAACACTTAACTCTCAGTTTCGGATCAGATAGGTCACCTCGGTCAGTCAAGTTCCACCCCGGCCGAGATGTTCATCGACTGAGCGAGATGCTTAGGGTTAAGGTTAAAGACTCGAACTTTCAGGGTCCTACTGGAGTCTAAGATTATTCTATCATTGTTTTTCCCACAACCTTCAGCCAATCACCCTAAAATCACACAAGGAAATTAGCCACTCATCATCATGAAAGCAATAATCAAATATATGGGAAGAAGGTGAATATTTGAACAAGAAGAATTTAATGAAAAGACTTCAATAATTGAATCAAATATCACAACAAAAGCGTTCCTTGGATAGAAATCCAACAAGGCAAGACAACAAGGAAGGGAATCTAAGATGATCTTACAAAACCCTTCAAAAGCTATAAAAGCTATAATCTTCCTTCTTCAACCTTCAAAAAGGTTCTTCAAATCTCCCAACTGGAGTATGGCTGTTGTGATGTAAGCGGATCTATGCGAGATCTCCAACTGTATGCGGATGTCGGATTTGTGGAAAATCCGACCCTTTTTATAGGAAAATTACTCTCCAAAGATAAGATATCTTAGAAAGATCTCTTCCCATAAAAATAGGTAAAATATATGATCTAGCATATCTTCTTCCTTCCAGGAGCCAAGCCCAAAAATATAAGATCTCTTTCCAAAGATAAAAGATCTCAGCCAAGAATAAAATATTCTCGCCGCGTCCCAGGTGTTCGCCTCGGTCGAGTCGACTTCTCTGGATCACCTCGGTCGAGGTGGATCTGTGGTCAACCGAGGTGAGTCACAACTGAATGTGAAATCTCTCAAATCTAGTCCAAAGTAAATCTTTAATCCATGGCTATGCTTCCTGGATGGTTCCTTATGTTCCTGGATGTAGCTTCAATGACTCCATAGCTCCTTTTGCTCCTTTTTTATGCAAAACGTGCCATTTTACCGACGATTACAACAAAACTAGGTGTAGACCTCGATTCCCGCAAAGGTAGATGAAATGGTAATATAATCACATATTATACATACAAACATGCAGATTATAAAAGATAAAACGTCTAAACAAACCCCAAAATATAGACTATAATTCATGATATCAGTAACGATGGGCCAATAATAAATATGGTCAAGTAAATCCTAATCGGTTTTCATGCTCAGAAGCAATAAACACGCACCACTATAATATATCCAAATAAGGCATAAAAGTGGCTAAGTAAGTCTGAGGACTTACCTCGTTTCAAGGCTATCGTAAAAACAATCGATCTCAACTTCCCGTAGGAAATGGACCACATGCCTGATCATAACGACGCATACATCAATAACAATCTCAACAACTCAACTCAAGGACTTCCCAAAACTAACAACCGAACACGAGTCCTAGCAACCTATAAGCTAGGAAACGCTCCTAGACCCTAAGAGGTCATAAACTCGATAAAACTGAGAAACGGTACCACAACATCCCACACCCTATATAAGGTTAAACACTACCCAAAGTTGGAGTAAGGCCAAAAGATAGAAGAGACCATAGGTTAAACACACACGTAAACGATCAACATCGATCCAACGAAGAGAAAGGGAGGAACGAAGAGAAAGGGAGAGGAGAGCCTACTGTTGAAGGAAACGCAGCCGCGGAAACAAGCTGGCGTGACTGCGTGTTGAAGGTCACGGCCCCGCGGCGCCAGAGGCCGCCCCCGCTGCGCCTTGAAAAACCTGCCGCCGCCCCAGCGGCGCTGCTCACCGCCCCCGCGGCGCTGCTCACCACCCCCGCGGCTGGCTAAGATCCGCCCCCGCGGCCCCTGATGCCTCCCCCACGGTAGAGCTCCAGAAACAACGATTTCTTCGATCTTCGATTGTGCACTTGAGCTTCTATGGCTTCCTTCTTTGGTTGGGCCTCCTCCAAACACTAACCACTGATCTTAGACACCTCTCCATGACCTAATCAAGCTAAGAACAAGCACATGCAAGGATTTGAGGAAAAACCTTCTTAAGAGCTTCATCCATGGCCATGGATGAAGGAGGGAAGAAGAAAGGGTAAACAGCAAAGGAGGAGAAGGGAGGAAGGGGAAGAAATTACCAAGCTATATCTTGAATCTCCTCTACTGTAGCTCACACACAAGCAAGATCTCCAAAGGAGGAAGAAGAGAAAAGAGAGAGAGAGATGAGAGGAAGAGGAAAAAGAGAAGCGTGAAATGAAAACCAATGAGAGAGAGAGGGAATACTAGTCTGCAAAAGGTGGGAGGGAAACAAGGAGTCAGCTGGCCTCTTGCTCCCTTGGCACAACCAGCAAAGGGTCCAAAGCAATGAGGAAGAACGAGGGGTCGGAAAGCGATAAAATCCGGTTACTCAGCATCCCGTGCCTGCGGGAAAACTGAGCCGCGCCTGCGGAAAGGTCGAAACCCGCTAACCATCCGGAATAAAAATTCCGGATGTTACAAAATTGGGGTGTAACAACATGGTATCAGAGCTCTAGGTTGGCAACAATGGCACTTGAAATCTTCTAAAACGTCAAATAAGTAAATAAGCAGAACCCGAAAGGGGTCTGAGTTTTCCAAAGGAATTTTTGGTTTTCAAAATGCATGCATAGTCGGGTTGGGATAGAAAGTACGGCCGACCACCACTACCTTTGCGGATCTCGGCATTCTTAGTATGATTACCTTAAAATTTCACTGCCTTTTTACCGATTAGTTAGATTATAATTGTAGTTGTTATCACTCGTGTAGATGACACGTACTAGGGCTACACCAGCTACTAGTCGAGGTAGAGGTCGTCCACCTCTCCCTCCAGCTAGACAGGATAGGAGTCCTAGGACTTCTGTTGTTAAAGGACGTGGCCGTGGAGGTAGACCTCCACTAGTGAGAGGTCGAGGTCGAGCTTCTCGAGAGGATCCACCACAGCGAGCAAGCCAAATGATGCAGTGGAAGAGGTGGCTGAGAGTATGGATCCCGAGGTCGGGAATGAGACCGCCGCTAGGTCTGGAGCACAGGGAGCACGTTCGACTAGGTTAGTACACGTCTCTATAGGGACATCCGAGTACAAAGAGTACAGAGCATACGTCCAGCATATGAAGGAAGCTGCCAGGATAAAGGGACATGCCCAGGTACCTCCAGTACTGGCTAGGTCAGCTCAGGTATCACAGAGTGACTCAGGCGCCAATTGTGCCTGAGAGGAGAGTTGAGGTTGACAAAGCTCCTGCTGGGTCTAGAGCACCGAGGCCGGATGAGTGGTTGAAGGCTTTCAACACCTTGAAAGTTCCCTCATTCGATGGAGAGATAGGGTTAGAAGTGGAGCATTGGATAGGGCACATAGAGACTGAACTAGAGGCGATACATTGCCTAGAGGATCGACAGATGGAGTTAGTACAGACCTTGTTCAAGGAGCAGGCACATTACTAGTAGCGGACCATTCGTATCCGAGTCACCAGTTGGGATCAGATGAGGAGCATTATTAGAGAGAGGTACCGTCTTACATCGTTGAGGAGAGAGAAGTTTCAAGACTTCATTGAGGCGGGATTTGAGGATATTCCGGTTGTTGAGGCATTCGAGAAGTTTCAGAAGGAGTTGACACTACTTGGACCAGTTGCACCTCCTGAAGAGCAGCACGTGTACCTATTCTCCCGGAGATTGAGAGAGCACTCGTTCTTATCTTGCAGGATTCCGCTGCGAGTCTCTGTCAGACTATCAGGATAGGGCTTCTACATATGAGAGGGATATGCCAGTTCCGAGGAGAGCAGTTCAATTTGGTGGGCTGGATAAGCGGAAGAGGACATGTTATACTAGTGGTGGTATAGCTGTATCCAGGTTTGGACGAGGGCAGACTCAGAGGAGACCGAGCTATGACACTATAGTTCAGGCTCCGGGTAAAGAGTGATAGTGTTTTAACTACGGCAGTCGTGATCATCTCGGGCCAGATTGTAAGAGGCCACCTACTACCTGCTTCACTTGTGGTAAGCCGGGACACAAGGCTACTTTCTACCATCAGGGTAGAGCTCCGTCATAGCAGGGTTCTTCCCCTACAGGTGTTGAGAGGAGTGGACAGAGGCCCCCTCAGTACCGAGCACCGAGTCAGCAGTAGCAACAGTATCGGGCCCCAAGACACCCTACCTCACACAGTTCTGCATAGGGACCAGGTTGTGGCAGGGGACGTGGGGGTACTACTGACACCAGAGGAGCCCCGTCGAGAGTGTTTGAGCTGAAGAGTGTTGATCAGCTAGTGGCACCTGCGACCACAGGTACTATCTGGATTCATGATTTACTTGTGCGAGTTTTGTTTGATATGGGTGCTACGCACTCCTTTATATCAGATGCATGCGAAAAATAGGTTGTCCTTAGCTAGGTAGAGGGAGTACCTTTTGTAGTTGGGTTACCTGATGGGGGTAAGATTAGAGGATCCCGAGAGATTCATGATTGCTGATAGCATGAATTATAGTCTATATTTTGGGATTGGTTTAGACGTTTTATCTTCATAAATCTGCATATATGAATGTATATTCTACGGTTATATTGTTGTTTTGTCTACCTTTGCGGGAATCGAGGTCTACACCTAGTTTTGTTGTAATTGTAGGGAAAATGGCACGTTTTAGACTAAAATTGAGCTAAGGGAACTAAGGAATGATTGGAGCTACATTCTGGAGCATTGAGGAGTTATAAGAAGATCTCAGGAAGCATGGAAATAATTTAGAAGATTTATTTTGGACCAGATTAGAGAGTTTCACTCCCAGCTGAGACTCACCTCGGTCAGCTACAGTACCACCTCGACCGAGGTGATCTTCAGGAGCGACTCGACCGAGGCGAATATTGTAACGGCCATAAGATCTTTATTTTTGGCTGAGATCTTCTATGTTTGGAAAGAAAATATCACATATTTTTGGTTGGATTTCTGGAAGGAAGATAATCATATTGGATGATTTATTTTGAAAGATATGGAGATATATTTTAAGGAAATTATCTTTTTAAGATATTATTATCTTTGGAAGATAATTCTCCTATATAAAGGGCTGATTTTCAACAATTCAGCCATCTTCGGATCACTGATTTTCTGGAGGATTTTCTAAAGAGTTTGGAAGGAAGTTTGAAGGTTGAAGTTCAAGGAAGGAAGGAATCAAGTTGAAGTTGGCTTTGAAGGAAGTTTGTAAGACTTTCTTAGTTAGTTGTTTGTTGTCTTTTCTAGTTGCGATTTGAGGAACGCTGATTGTTTGTTTGATTGATTCATTGAGTTATTGAGACCTTTGTCTTTAGGTTTTCTTGTTTGAATATTGATTCCTTTCTTATACATTTGATTATTATTATCATGATGATTGTTGGTTAAGCTCTTTATGCGATTCTAGGGTGATTGGCTGAAAGTTGTGGGAAAGACGATGATAGAATGATCTTAACCCCAACGGACCTTGAAAGCTCGAGCCTTTACCTTAACCGACGAACACCTCGAACAGTTTTTGAACATCTCGGCCGGGTGGGATATAACTGAATGAGGTGAAGCCTTTCCTGATCCTCTTTTGAGTTAAGATTCCAGTTTGCCAAATCCTATCCTTGTTATACCTTTCCTGGTTCAACGCAAGCCTAGGATGAGACTTACCCGGTGATTCCTTTGCTTGTTTATCCAAGATCATGAGTGTAGGTAATAAAGGTTTATCCTTTATTGGGGTTTGAGTGTTCCTTCATCCCATCTTTGAGAGTTAGCCTGAGACTTACCCAATAAAGGTTGATTCTATTCCCTTGGGTGCTGTGTTGGTTTGAGATTATAGTTCCTTTCCTTAGTACCTTGAGACTTACCCGGTGATAGGATCTTTGGTTTGGGATAGTGAGTAGTGAGACTTACCCGGTGATCTATTCCCACCTTAGAAACACCTTCCCTTTGCAAACCTCAACTTTGTACACGTTATCTTTTGAGATCTTGAGTCGGAACCACAACTGGATGCTTTAATCTCTAGAATCCGCATTCCCTTTACTTGACTTTTACATCATCTTTGATTTGTTGCGTGATTTGTTGATTGACAACCTTATTTACCGAACTTTGTTTCATCATAGTCCCTGTGATCGACCCCTGGAATTCTTGCTTTTATTACAATTGATCCGTACACTGCGGGTTCGCATATTGTTCAAGCATACTTCTTGGGTTATGAATTTAAAGCTTGCACAAACCTTTTGGAGCGAACAATTGCCCCATTCATTTGGGGATTGAGATTGGCTGGTAGATTTCTTAGTCATGCCCTTAGCTCATGAGGACGTGATTTTAGGGATAGCTTGGATGACGAGACATGGAGCGGTCTTAGACATTGACAGTGGGACCGTGACTTTCTCCACTGAGGAGGGTCATAGAGTGATATTTTGAGGTTGGGATCTCGGAAAGTCCGGCACTATTATCAGCGTAGTGAGAGCAGCGAGACTGATAACACAGGGGTGTGAGGCCTTCTAGTGTAATGCCATGAAGGAACGCAAGAGTCTGACAATAGAAGAGATACTAGTTGCATATGAGTTTGCAGAGGTATTTAGTGACGATCTGCCAAGGTTACCCCCATAGAGGAGTCTTGACTTTAGCATTGAGTCAGAGCCGGGCTCGAGACCGATCTCGAAGGCCCCGTACCGCAAGGCACCGATAGAGCTGCTTGAGCTGAAGAAGCAGTTGGAGGAACTGGCTGAGAAGAGCTTCATACACCCTAGTGTGTCCCCCTGGGGAGCGCCAGTATTATTTGTGAGAAAGAAGGATGGATCAATGAGGTTGTGCATCGATTACAGAGAGTTGAACAAAGTCACTATCAAGAACAAGTATCCACTGCCTCGCATAGATGATTTGTTGGACTAGTTGCATTGAGCGTCCGTGTTCTCGAGGATAGACTTGAGGTTGGGTTATCACCAGCTGAGGGTGAGAGGCTAGGACATACTTAAGACGGCATTCCGGACTAGGTATGGCCACTATGAGTCTATAGTGATGCCATTCGGGCTCACTTATGCGCCAGCAGTATTCATTCAATTGATGAATGGGATTTTCATCGACTTCTTAGGCCAATTTGTAGTGGTCTTCATTGATGACATCCTAGTTTACTCTAGGAGTCGAGAGGAGCATGCCAAACATTTGAGGATAGTGTTACAAATTCTACAAGATAGCCGGCTTTATGCTAAGCTGTGCAAGTGCGAGTTCTGAATGTCAGAGGTGGGCTTCCTAGGCCATGTAGTGATTGTTAAGGGGATTAAGGTCGATCCGGCGACGATCGAGTCAGTATCTTCTTGGAAACCTCCGAAGAAAGTTAAGGAGGTTCGCAGCTTTCTTGAGCTGGCAGGCTACTATCGCCGGTTTGTGGAAGGGTTTTCCCTGATTGCTCGACCACTTACCTACCTTCCGAGGAAGACTACTCGGTTCGTTTGGTTTGAGCCGTGTCAGCGGAGCTTTGAGGAGCTGAAGAGGAGATTGATGTCTGCTCCGATTTTAGCACATCTTGAGGGTACATATGACTTTGTGGTATACAGTGACGCATCCAAGCTAGGCTTGGGGTGTGTCTTGATGCAGAGGGGTAAGGTCATAGCCTATGCGTCTCGCCAGCTGAAAACGTATGAGGATAACTACCCCACACACGACCTAGAGTTAGCTGTAGTAGTCCATGCTCTTAAGATTTGGCGTCACTATCTCTATGGGGCGACATGTCAGATCTTCACAGACCATAAGAGTCTGAAATACATATTTACTCAGCGGGAGTTGAATAACTGCCAGAGGTGGTGGCTAGATTTGATCAAGGATTTCGACCTTGAGATTCTCCACAACCCCGGAAAGGTGAATGTAGTTGTTGACACTTTGAGTCGGAAGACGCCTCGGGAGAAGGCGATAGTCTGGTTGACAGTACAGCCGTACTTGCAGAGGGATTTGGCTTGGTTAGAGGTAGAGATTCAGTTTCCAGATACAATTCATCAATTGGCTACCTTGGAGTTACTTCTTGATCTGTTGGGTGAGATCCGACAGAAGCAGGAGACCTGTCCGACTTTGACCAGGATCCGAGACAGGATGTCTCGAGATGAGGCACCTCAGTTCACTATTGGTACTGACAGAGTGATGAGGCGTCAGGACCGTATTTGTGTACCATCAGACACTGAGTTGAGACAGCGGATATTGGGTGAGGCCCATGCTACCCCATAATCATTACATCCAGGAGCAAGCAAGATGTACAAGGATGTGAGACGTTCCTTCTGGTGGGGTGGTTTGAAGCCCGACGTGGCTCGGTATGTAGCTCAGTGTGCGACCTGCCAACAGGTCAAGATTGAGCATCGTAGGTCCGGAGGAGAGCTCCACCCACTGCCAGTACCACAGTGGAAGTGGGAGGATATCTCTTTGGATTTTGTCATGGGATTGAGACTCAACAGAGGTTTTGATGCCATTTGGGTGGTGGTAGACCGTTTGACGAAGACCGCACGTTTCATTCTGATTAAGGAAACGTGGCCGGTAAGTCACCTAGCTAAGGAGTTCACCAGACACATTGTGAGACTCCATGGAGTACCGAGGACTATTGTCTCCGACAGGGATGGACGTTTCACCTTGAGATTTTGGCAGCAGGTACATACTGATTTGGGGACGAGTCTCCACTTTACCACTACTTACCACCCAGTGACTAACGGTCAGTCTAAGAGGACTATCCAAACGTTAGAGGACATGTTGTGGGCATGTGTACTAGATTGGGGGCAGGTATGGCCAGATCACCTTCCCCTTGTAGAATTTTCATATAATAACAGTTGGCACGCGTCTATTGGGATGGCTCTTTATGAGGCTCTGTACGGGCGGAGATGTCGTACCCCGTTGTGTTGGGATGAGCCTAGCAGAGCTGATGGAGTAGCTCTAGACCAGATACAAGACGACATCGCTCGGATTGCTCTGGTCCGAGAGCGGATGTCAGCAGCTCAGAGTCATCAGAAATTCTATGCCGACAAGAGGCGTCGACCTCTGGAGTTTAGAGTAGGTGCACAGGTGTGGTTGAGAGTGTCACCGACGAGAGGCGTCCGGCGTTTCGGCATTAAGGGGAAGCTGAGTTCCCGATATGTCTGACCATTTGAGATCTTGGAAAGAGTCGGAGAGGTTGCCTACCGATTAGCACTACCACCGAGATTAGAGGGTGTCCATCCGGTCTTTCATGTATCTCAGTTGAGAGAGTATATACCGGACCCGAGACACGTCATCAGCCATGAGGATTTGATAGTTGAGCCCGACCACACTTTTGTGGAGTATCCAGTAGTCGTCCTAGAGCACAGTACTAGACGTCTGTGTTCCAAGAAGATAACGATGTTGAGGATCCAATGGTCTAGACGAGGAGCAGATGAGCTGGCCACCTGGGAGATAGAGGAGAGTATTAGACGTAGTTATCCTGAGTTCTTTGCAGAGTTAGCCACTACTTTTGTACCGATGGGTTAGTACTCTGATGTTGTATGTGACTTTTGTGATTATATATTTGGTTGAATGATTATATTTTTATGTGTTGCCTGATTTTGATGATTGAGTAGTCTTGCATGCTAGGAAGTGAGAGTGAAGATTTTATAGTTACTGAATTAAATCCTTTTATTTGTAGAAGACACATAATAATGCTTTATTCCAAGTTTCGGGACGAAACTTAATTTAAAGGGTAATGATGTAATATCCGGAATTTTTATTCCGTTTAATTCCGTAGCAAACCGGATTTCGATCCGTTGATATTTCTCATTCTACCTAGTCGTCACACTATCTCAAATTTTTATCATTTTATGTAACCTCACTTCACATAAAATGATAGAATTTTTTTTTACATCAAACCCTAATCTATCAAACCCTAGTTTATATCATGACATGTCCTTGACAAAGTCATGACGTCCTTTTGACGAGACCAAGACGAGATCATGACAAGCTTTTGACAAGGCCATGCATGAACTCGACAAGGCCATGACAAGTTTTGACAAGGCCTTGACAACTTGAGCCCAGCTTTTTGCCCTTGTCTCGGCCCAGCAAATTCCTTAGTCTCTGCCCAGTTTGCCAGCTTCTTCTACTCACAGTAGGGCCGCCTGGTACTCATTCTCCCCATCAACCTGGCGACTACTGAGTCCAGCAAAGAATAGCACGCAGCCCATGAAGAAGATAGGAGCAGCCGGCCTTCTCTCTCCCTCTTATTCTCACGTAACAGCTGCTGAGTTGGGTGAAGATCTTCTGTAACTACTCCTGAAATCACGCAGCAAAAGGAGCCAGTCCATCCGTGCCCACGTTTCCCATCTTCCTTCTACATTCAGCGCTTCATTCTTCCTCGCCTTGCCTTCTGCAGAAGATCCGTCTCTCTCAATCAATCTCTTCATACAGCACTAGACCTAGCCGTCTCCGGTATCACCAACACTGTTGAAATGTGATCCGAACATCTCGGTCAAGTCAAGTTAGCCAGCTACTTTCTAGGAGAATTAAGTCAAGTTTGTTAAACCTTTATTTAGCATTTTTTATTTGCTTAAAATTCAGTTGCATTTGTTGTCCACGATCTTAGGCTAAATGTTAGTTGTGGAAGTAGTGGTTAATTAGTATCATTTTCTTTGCTGTTATATAGCTCTAATTAAGAGCACTTTCTATTCAATTAAACGAAGCATAGAACAAAGGCAGTTCTTGCAGAAATTCTCTATTATTTTTTCTCTGTTCAGTGTTGTCATCATTCTTTGCCAACAAATTGGTATCAGAGCTGGTGTTAATTCCGGGTTTGTTTTCTAGGATTGATCACTAGAAGTCAAGCACTTCAAATACACAGGGAAACACGGGAAACACGGGTTAAAGAGAGATCATTGTTCATGATGCAAAACAATGGAGGAAACAACAATGTGATGTCTCAATTGCCCATCTTCAAAGGAGTGAAGTATCAGTTCTGGAGTTTGAAGATGAAAACTCTTTTCAATTCGCAAGAGTTATGGGGCTTTGTAGAAGATGGATTTGAGGATGATCTGCCAGCAGAACCAGATCAAGCTCTCGAAAACAAGAGGAAGAAGGATGCCAAAGCCTTGTTTTTGATGCAACAAGCACTTTATGATGAGATCTTTCCACGCATTGCTTCAGCCTCCACTGCAAAGGGAGCATGGGATACCTTGAAACAGGAGTATCTAGGTGACAACAAGATGATCACTATGAGGTTGCAATCGTTAAGGAGAGAGTTTGAGACATCTCTCATGAAAGAAAAGGAATTTGTGCAGGACTACTTGTGCAGAATCTCAAGTGTTGTGCAACAAATGAGGTCCTATGGAGAGGAGATCATAGACAAGCATGTTGTAGGTAAGATTTTGAGAATCCTTACCAACAAGTATGACCATATTGTCACAGCTATTGAAGAATCAAAGGATATGGAGACATACTCCTTTGATGAGTTGATGGGGTCACTATAAGCTCATGAAGAAAGACTCAATAGATCCACTGAGAAGAAAGAAGAGAAGGCTTTTCAAGCAAGGGATGATTCCTTTAGGGAGAGATCAGGGCAGTACAATGAATTCAGAGGAAGAGGCAGAGGTGAATGCAGAGGTAGAGGCTGTGGCAGAGCAGGGCAGTCAAGTGATGGAAGAGATCATAATCCTCAGTCAAGCAAGAGTGTCGTAAAATGCTATTACTGCAAGAAGCCAAATCACAAGGAGGCAAACTGCTGGAAGAAGGAAAGAGATCAAAGTGAGCAAAAAGGTGATCAGAAGTCAAACTTTGTAGAAGAGGAAGACAATTTGTTCTTAGCTCAAATGTTGGAGCAAGAAAAGAGGCTACTTCTGGCTAAAAATGGAGCCAACAGTGATACAAGAGAAGTCTGGTATGTGGACAGTGGTTGTTCAAATCATATGTCTGGCATAAAATCAATGTTCAAGGAACTTGATGAGTCCAGGAAGAGCAAGGTGAGGCTTGGTGATGACAAGCAAATTGAAGTCGAGGGAAAAGGCACAATTGCAATGAAAATTGACCAAGGCAAAATCAAGCTACTGCATGATGTGCAGTATGTACCACAATTAGCACACAATCTACTAAGTGTGGGTCAGCTTCTATGCTCAGGATACTCTGTGGTGTTTGAAGATGAATTGTTCCTCATCAAAGACAGGAAGACAAAGGAGATTATGATGAAGGTTCCCATGGGAAGAAACAAGATCTTTCCTCTCACATTGTCAGCAAGGAATGAGAAAGCCTTGATAGTAAGGGGTGACATTGATGCAAAGCTGTGGCACCTAAGATATGGACATCTCAATGTTCAAGGTCTGAGGTTGTTGAACACCAAGGACATGGTAAATGGCCTACCAAAGATTGGAAAGCTCGAGTTATGTGAGGGCTGCATCTATGGGAAGCAGTCAAGGAGCTCATTTCCCAGTGGAAAAGCATGGAGAGCTAGTGAATGCTTGGAATTGCTTCATGCTGATTTATGTGGTCCAATGCAGACTGAATCTCTTGGAGGAAGCAAATACTTCTTCATGATAACTGATGACTACAGCAGAATGAGTTGGGTGTATTTTCAGAAAACCAAGTCTGATTCCTTTGAGAACTTCAAAAAATTCAAGAGCCTGGTGGAGAAGCAAAGTGGCAAATAAGTAAGAGCCTTGAGGACTGATCGAGGTGGAGAATTCCTATCAAAGGAGTTCACTGAATTTTGTGAAGATCATGGTATAAAGAGGGAATTGACTGCACCTTACACCCCAGAGCAGAATGGTGTTATAGAGAGAAAGAATAGAACTGTGGTTGAGATGGCTCGAAGCATGCTAAAGGCTAAAGGTCTGCCAAATGAGCTATGGAGTGAAGTTGTGGCCAATGCAGTCTACATCCTCAACATCTCACCAACAAAGGCTGTCATGAATCAGACTCCTTATGAGGCTTGGAGAGGAAAGAAGCCACAAGTAAGTCATCTGAGAATTTTTGGTTGTATAGTTTATGCTCTAGCTAACTTAAGAGCTAAACTAGATGAGAAATCAGTGAAGAGTGTTTTCATTGGCTATGCAACCCAATCGAAAGCATATAGGCTATATGATCCTCTAAGTGGGAAGGTGATCATAAGCAGAAATGTGGTCTTCAATGAAGATGCAGAGTGGTGTTGGAAGCAAGAAGGGAATTGCTCAGGTAACTTGAAGACCATTATCTTTGATGGTCCTGTGCAAGAGTCAACTGTGGCAGAAGGAACTCGGCAAACTTCAAGCACTCCTTCAACACCAGCAACACCAGTGAACAATCACAGTCTTTCTCCTTCAAGCTCATCCAGTCAAAACTCATCCTCATCAAGTAGCTCTAGTGACTCCACGCCAAGAAGATTTAGATCTATGTCTGAGCTGTATGAGAATTGTGATTTTGCTTTAATTGCCACTGAACCTAAGAGCTTCTTTGAGGCAGTGAAAGAGGCTGAATGGAAAGGTGCAATGGAAGTAGAAATTGAGTCTATTCAGAAGAATGAAACTTGGGAGTTAACTGAGCTCCCTGCTGGAAAGAATGTGATAGGTGTAAAGTGGGTTTTCAGAACCAAGTTTAACACAGACGGCACATTCAAAAGCACAAGGCAAGGCTTGTTGCAAAGGGATATCAACAAGTGGAAGGAGAAGACTTTGAGGAGACATTCTCACCAGTTGCAAGATTTGAGACTGTGAGAATTGTTCTTGCCCTAGCTGCACAGCAGAACTTGCCAGTCTTCCAGTTTGATGTCAAGTCTGCCTTTCTTAATGGTGAATTACAAGAAGAAGTTTTTGTCGAGCAGCCACAAGTTTTGTTCAAGAAGGATAAGAAAGCAAGTTCTACAAATTGCACAAGGCCCTATATGGATTGAAACAAGCTCCACGAGCTTGGTACAGTAAGATTGATACATTCTTTCTAAGGAATGAGTTTGAAAGGAGTGACAATGAGCCAACCTTGTATGTGAAGAAACAAGGTAAGAATGAGTTTATAGTAGTATGTCTTTATGTTGATGACATTATCTACCTTAGCTCTTCTCAGAAATTGCTTGAAGAATTCAGATCATCAATGATAATGGAATTTGAGATGACAGACTTAGGAATTCTGCAATATTTCCTTTGTTTGGAAGTGAAGCAAAGAAAAAGAGGTATTTTCTTATTTCAAAGAAAGTATGCTCAAGATCTGCTGAAGAAGTTTCACTTGGAAGGATGTGAAGCTGCAATTACTCCTATGAATACCAATGAGAAATTGCAGAGAGATGATGGCACAGAGAAGGCAGATGAGAAGGTATTTAGGAGCTTAGTAGGAGGCTTAAACTACCTCACACACACAAGGCCTGACATTGCCTATTGTGTGAGTGTAGTATCAAGGTATATGCATAATCCAACACGACAACACCTGGGAGTTGCAAAGAGGATATTGAGGTATGTTGCAGGCACAGTGGAGTATGGAATCTGGTATGAGAAGGTTGAATCATGCAAGCTAATTGGTCATACAGATAGTGACTGGGCAGGGTGTGTTGATGACAGAAAGAGCACCTCTGGATCAGTGTTCAGCCTTGGAAGTGGTGCCATCACTTGGAGTTCAAAGAAGCAAGATATTGTGGCTTTGTCATCATCTGAAGCAGAGTATGTGGCTGCAGGATCAGCTAGTAGGCAGGCACTATGGCTAAGGAAGTTGTTGAAAGATTTGTGCTATGCACAAGAAGAAGCTACTGAGTTGTGGTGTGATAACAAATCAACCATTGCAATGACAAAGAACCCTGCCTTCCATGCTAGAACAAAGCATATTGATGTGCAATATCACTTCATAAGGAAGCTGGTATCTGAGGAGAAGATTGTACTAAAGTTTGTTGGAACAAACGACCAAGATGCAAACTTGTTCACTAAAACCTTAAGTCAAGCTAGGCACCAGTTCTTCATGGAAAAGATTGGCATGCGAGAGTTTGCATCAAGGGGAGGTGTTGAAATGTGATCCAAACATCTCGGTCAAGTCAAGTTGGCCAGCTACTTTCTAGGAGAATTAAGTCAAGTTTGTTAAACCTTTATTTAGCATTTTTTATTTGCTTAAAATTCAGTTGCATTTGTTGTCCACGATCTTAGGTTGAATGTTAGTCGTGGAAGTAGTGGTTAATTAGTTTCATTTTCTTTGCTGTTATATAGCTCTAATTAAGAGCACTTTCTATTCAATTAAACAAAGCATTAAACAAAGGTAGTTCTTGCAGAAATTCTCTATTATTTTTTCTCTGTTCAGTGTTGTCATCATTCTTTGCCAACAAACACATCACGCCCATCCTCGTCCCTCTCTCTTGTTGTGTGAAGCAGTACCGTTCGCCACTCCAACCACACCAGTAGTCACGCCTGAAGGGTTGTCACACACAGCAACAAGGTGAGTCATTTGCTTCCCTTTCTCTTCATCCTCTGCTGCTCTGTCGGATCTGTAGTCACAATTTGCAACCACATAGGTCTTGGAGGGCATAGAAGACATCTCGAGCCTCAGCGGCCTAGGACTCCTGCAGCTCTCGGACACCCCTTCTGTCGACAAGAACATCAGCAGACAACCTACATCCATACTGCTACACTACAGTAAGAGCCTTGTCTTTCTCTTCCCTTTCATAGTTGCATACCTCCCGTAACCTTCTGACCTTCGTAGCATGACGACAGGAGGTGATAACCAGTGAGCCACACCCCGCCATCCCTGAGACACTAACGTCGAGCCAAAATAGAGTGGAGTGAGGCTGGTGAGTCTCAAAGCCTTGACCCCTTTTTACTGTCAATTTAGATTCTTTAGAATTGTGTTAAGCAGTCATATTCAGGCCTATATTTCGACCCCTTAAAAGCATAATCCACCGTTCAATTTTATATATGTTTTAGAGAGATATGCATACTATAATGTATCAAAATTTGGTACTTATCCAACGGTTAGATTTAGATATATGAAGGTTCAAAGTGGATTGGTTATATTGTTTGTGAAATGACCCAGAAAAAAATATTAAGTATAGAATTCTGATTTTTGTGTTCAACTTTGGAGAATTTTATAGAAGTGATGGATAGACAGTTTTAAGAAATTCTTACTTCTATGAGTAGAATGCATATCATAGGAGACTAGAGATTTTTATCTTAATTTTTATAAATTTATTCGAGCTTCATATTTTGAGTCAAAGTTGGATCCTAGTGACTTTTTAGAAAGTAGGAAAAATGTGTAGTTTTCTAAGTTCTACCTAAACTCACTCTTAAGAGTTAGAAATATGATAGTTAGTCTCAAGTAAGAGTTTAAGTAGATATTTTGAGATTTCTGAAAGTCTTGAGACCTAGGGTAAAATGATCATTTTACCTTATGGGTATTTTTACTAATTCCCCTTCTATTAGAATCTTACATCTTAGAAGTCGTAGACTTCTAAGTGTATGGGAAAGGTTTGATCCGCTTGCCTCGTGTGACATGCAATTGATTAATCTACAGTTGTCGATCAAATTGGAATCTAAGAATCGAGATTGATTCAGGTAAGTCCTTTGGGCTTACTTAGCTAGCTTTCGGATATGAATGTGAATAATGATAGTGGTGTTTGAATGATGTGTGTATAAGTGTATTTATTATTTATTTATCGACCGACCTACATATCTGGCCTAAGAGTAACGGGTGGTGGCATAATGCTCAGTTAGCCCGAGGGCGCTGGGGGTTTCTTTAGGGACTAGTCCATACTTGGCTTGCCGGAACGCCACAGGCGGAGGTGTGCCAAACCATCACCAATTGGATAAGGAACAAAGGCGAGAAATCTTAAGATTTCTCGTGCCATAACTTTTAAAATGGGATGAAGTGAATCACCTAAGCTATCAGATAATAACCGGATTGTGTGTCAGCATGTTGAGTGTTTATATTTCCTTAGATGTGTTTGTGCTATTTATTATTCTACTTATATTTGATTAGTTAGCTAACTGTTATATCGTTGTTTAGACTAGCCACAGCTTGAGGCGGATGCCGAGTGATCCGAAAGGTAGTGGTCAGCCGGGGTGTCATACTTCATAACGGGTTGCAGTCTTTTCTTTATGTTGGTCTTTCAGTTATGACTTTTTCATGTCTCGGATTGTAAGATATTAATGTTACCGGCTGTCAGTATATCTGGTCACATTCACGACATTGTTAAACATATTTCATGATTTCTGGTTTTCCTTATATGTGTCTTGTTGTAAGATCTAGTTAAGTTGTTGTCAAACTAAGGTCGGGACCCATTGTGAGGTCCTTACCAGTAGCTCCCCGAGTTCCGAGAACTTGGGGTGTTACATTTTTTTAATAAAAATAAATAAATTCCGATTTTTGTTAGTTTTCGATTTCTATTTACATTAAATATTTCATGTTACTAATTTTGGTTAAGTAATCGTACTCCTGTAGTTTTGTTTTCTGGGACGATTTTTTCTTTTTTTTACATGATTATCAGCCCGATTTTTTCTTTTGTTATTTAATTAAATATTTTATTGGAACAATTTCACGTTACTTTTTATCGTTGGTACGAATTTATTTTTGAAACAATTTGGTTTAGTAGGCTTTTTCTAATTTTTTGTTTAGTATATGTACCCCTTGAGAGAAGGGTGTGTATAGTTTGACAATAAATACAAAAGGTTGGGATATATTTACTTAATTGAAACATTAAAAAGCCTAGTTACTACTCTAGTTTTTCAAAAATGCCTAGTTACCAAAATTGCCCTTTATTTTTTGAGACAATTTGGTTTAATAAAAATAAATGAACTCCGATTTTTGTTAGTTTTCTATTTCTATTTACGTTAAATATTTTCACGTTACTTTTGATTAAGTAATCGTACTCTTGAAGTTTTGCTTTCTGAGACAATTTTTTCGTTTTTTACAAGATTATCAGCCCGATCTGTTTACGTTAAATTTTTTGAGGATTTTGTTATCCCACATCAGTTAGCTACTAAGGTTGATGGTTTTAGAACTTGTACAAATAGAGGGTCTAAAGATTATACAAAAATATAATTATTATTCATATCGAATTAATATATATTATGTGAGATTGTTAACCTACAGTTATCTGGGTCGTTGACGTCGTAGTAATTGTCTCCCTCAAGGTTTATTTTTTGGACGCGATTTTTCCTTTTTTTAAAGGATTATCAGTGTGATCTATTTACATTAAATATTTTCAGGGATTTTGTTATCCCACATCGATTAGCAAATTAAAGTTGATAAATATGGAGTCAAAGATTATGCAAATAATATATTTTTTGGTATTTTGGTTAAGTTCAAGTATACTTATTATTCATATCGAATTAATATATATTACGTGAGATCTTTAACCTACAATTATCAGAGTCGTAATGTCGGACGTTGACAGCGTTTGTATAATTTTAAACAAATTTTTAGTTAAATTTATTTCTATTTTGTTTAGTAAAATCAAATAAATAGTTTCCCTAAAATATATATTCAGTAGTTGTGCAACTGAAGTTTTATTTTTTGGTGCTATTTCTCCTTTTTTTTTTAAAGGATTATCATCATGACATATTTAAGTTAAATATTTTGAAGAATTTTGTTATCCTACTTCGATTACCAACTAAGATTGATGGTTTAGAATCTATATAACTTACTAAAACAAAGGACACTAACGCCATGTGTCAATCAACGAGAGATGTCACCTCAGCATTTTTGTAAAATATTTACTGAAATGCCACTCCTAAAAAATTTATGATAGATTACTAAATTGTCATTTTTAAAAAATAGATGCCGAATTACTAAATAAATATTAAACATTATCAGGCACAAATAATTAAGAATATTTTGAAAAAATTGGGCTTCTTTTATGTTTTTGAAAAATTTGTTTAAAAGATAGCCAAAATCTTTGATTATTTTGTAAAAAAAAAAATTCAGGCTCCACATTTTTATCGGATTAAATCTTTTACTGAATCTCGAATTAAGCCAATAATTTTTTTTTACTAAATCTTAATTATTTTGTAAAATATGAATTTTGTTATCCCACATCGGCTATCAGAGAAGGATGATACTTTGACAACATGTATAAATAGACCTAGAAGGTTTGAAGATTATACAAATCATACATTTCTGTACTTTTTGGTCAGAATCAACTATAATACTTATTCATACCGGATTAGTATTTGTATGTAGATTGTTGTGACCTACTAATTCATATGTCATTTTAACCTAATGATTTGTTGATCTAATGATTTTTGGGTTGTTTTGATCTAATGATTTTTGGGTCGTTTTGACCTACGGATTTTTAGGTTGTTGTGACCTACTGATTTGTGGGTCATTGTGACCTATGAATTTGTGGGTCGTTGTGACCTATGAATTTGTGGGTCGTTGTGACCTATTGATTCGTGGGTCGTTGTGACCTATTGATTCGTGGGTCGTTGTGACCTATGAATTTGTGGGTCGTTGTGACCTATGAATTTGTGGGTCGTTGTGACCAATTGATTCGTGGGTCGTTGATTCATGGGTCGTTGTGACCTACTGATTTGTGGGTCGTTTGTGACCTACTGATTTGTGGTCGTTTGTGATCTACTAATTTGTGGACCGTTGAACTATTAAATTCGTAATTCTTATTTTATCAATATACTAAATATACATATATATTCTATATACTTTACTAAAACAAAAGACACTAATTCTGACGTGGCGCCCCCACGTTTTTTCTAGGATTAAACTTTTTACTAAATCACGAATTAAGCTAATAAATCTTTTTTAACTAAACCATAATTATTTTGTAATATATGATTTTTGTTCTCCCACATCGATTATGAGGAAAGGATGACACTTTGAAAACATATATAAATAGATTTAGAGTGTTCGAGGATTATAAAATTCATACATTTCTGAACCTTTTGGTCAGAATCAAATATAATACTTATTCATATCGAATTAGTATTTGTATGTAATCATTGTGACCTAATGATTTTTGAGTCGTTGTGACCTAATGATTTGTGGGTCGTTGTGCCCTTGTGGGTTCTTGTGATATACTAATTTGTGGGTCGTTGTAACCTGATTTGTGGATCGTTGAACTATTAAATTCGTAATTCTTATTTTATCAATATACTAAATATACATCTATATACTTTACTAAAACATATGAAATTAATGCTGACATGGCGCTCTTACGTTTTTATTCGGATTAAATCTTTTACTAAATCACAAATTAAGCCAATTAATCTTTTTTTACTAATTGATTTTATATCAGATTATGGTATTTTAAATTATATGATTATGTTTTTTTGTTAAAATTATTATTTATTAAATAATAAATTAGATTTAAAAAATTTTTATTAGCATAAAACTAATTAATGATCAACACATGGGCTACGTGGTCTCATTTACTATGTAACACTTGACGCGTTATTTATACGAGCTCATAACATATAAATAATAAAGTTAACAACATATAATATAGTAAAAAATGTAATATGATAAGTTATTTTATTAACAAACCCGCACAAGGTGCGGGCTATAAACTAGTTTTGTATAAATAAAGAGTTCGAAGATTATACAAATAATACATTGATGTATAAATATAATAATCTAACAATAATCTTTTCAATAAATTTTTAATCATGTGCTTTGATTTATAAAAATAGTTATAATTTAGTCTTTACAAATGTTAGTAATATTAGTACGTTAATTAAAAACGACTTAGTACAGGTCAAATATCTAATACATGATATATATATATATATATATATATATATATATATATATATATATATATATATATATAAAAAGTAACAATATAATATTTATTAAAATATAGAAAATATAATATTTTTTATTAAGACAAAATCCTCAGACTAAACTAAAACAATGTCTTGAGTTCTATTTTTCAAAATTGTCAAGTCATATCGACTATCAAATTTGATTCATAGCCAATAGTTTATATATGAACCAGCTGTAATTTGTAATGTTAGAATTATATTTTAATTATTAAATCCTGTTCAACTAATTAGTTTTATTTAACAATGACCTTCGAGGCGTGGCGAACCGTTTCAGTTGTTAAATACAGTGATGGCCTAAGCCTATATCGTACGTTGATACCAAAAAACATATGCAACCTAATCAAAATTAGCCAAGAATGGAACAAGAATGCAGCTAGCCACAACCACCATTGATTGACGTTCCATCTTTTGTACTAAAAAATTGCAGTAGCTAAAGATCATGTCTTCTGTGATCGTCTTCTTCATCCTTCTTCTCCAAAATCGTTTCCTTCACCTTCTCCTTGGTGATCTGCACAGCTTCTCCCACAATTATGGACATCGATTCAGCCGATCCTAAGAGTGCCGATTCACTACTCTCGAAGCTCTTTCCTACAGCATCCGCCATTCTTTTAGTCGTTGCTGTTTTCCCACTAACTTCTTCTTCTTCGTCAACAAACTCATTTCTACTTCTGAAACTGAATCAACAAATTTCCCAAACAAAATAGATTCATAACAATATCTAATATTCTCTACGAATTTTATACTAAAAAAAACTTACTCCAATGTGGGAGGGAAGAAGTTTTGTTGGATTTGGTAGACGAGTGATTTCAATTTCCCCCATGATCCTTGAGAAGATTTGCTGAGTTCGATTGAGATCTTTATGAATCTTTCACACAGAGAAGGTTTCTCTTCAGCGGTTTCTCCCAGATCGCCATGAACGGTGCCGAGAGTGAACAACAGCAACACGAAGGTACAAAAGAGGAGATTTTTGATGTTGGTTTTTGATTTTTCCATCATTAGTTATTAGGTTAAATCAAGTCTTCTTACTCTTGTTTGTTTTTGTATACAATCTGTGTAACTCAATCCATATAGTGTTTCTTCAGATGTTGAAGAATTCAGATAACTAACTGATGACACCTTAAATATAGGCAATGATTTCGCAAAAGTAAGAGCTAAACATCCTATTTATCCTCATTGTGGATTAGTGGATTAGTGGATGTGGATGAGATAATCCACAATGATAATAATATGTTATGAATGTTAACATATGTTGTAAGATGAAATTCTTAAATAACATAGTTCAATATCATGCATTCGAGTAAAGTTCTACAATAAGAGTTCACTCTTATGTTAAATGATGTAATTTAAAATCTTTTATATTACATATTAAGGTGTTATTCACGTCAAAAAATAAAAAATCGGTTATTTATCATTGTCATTTTTCATAACTCTTGGTTTAATAAATTTAAATTTAATGTATTTCTTTTATGTCGTTTTTATTTATCAGTTAATTTATAGTTGATATTATGTGGTTAACACCAATGGCAATTCATTTCGCTCAAAGCCTTTCATGTAATTAGTATAGGATGTATGGCCAACTCTTGGTCATGAGGGGTGTCTCCAGTGACTCGATAAGGTTAAAAAGATCAGTCATGTCAAATATACGAGGGCCTATTGGTTTTCCTTTTACAAGCTTGTTATCTAGTATATATAGCTTTGTGAGCTTCGTATCGTTCAATCATTCGATGTTTCTAAGACAATACTTGCATATTGGTGATGATAATGCAGGGCATCCTAGAGTTCAAACCTCTTTTGAAGGTTGGGTTGTTAGGACCGTTCAAATTCTAGTCTAGGTTTTGGGTTTCGGATTGGACTTGGACCGAAATATTCTTGTTGGAACGGACTGAAGCGAATATTTTGGACGTGTCCATTAAAATTTTAAAGTGTTCAATTTTGGTCCAAAAGGCCCAAACCTAAATATAAAAAATTATGAGAAAATTGGTGATATAGGGTCCTTTTTTATTAAGGTTTACAAACTAGGCCTCAAATAATATTCACCAAAAAAATAAAGATAAACTAAATCCCGTAGGAGATAAATTAGGAATTGGTTTGGCAGTTTAATAAAACCGTAATATTAATGTACCATAAATAAAGAGCCTAAATTTGAAAAAAAGGAAACCAATTTGGAGAGAATCTCGCAGCATCATCACGAGTGGTTACATCCCGTCAATCACAGAACACATCACGATTTCCAAGCGTCGGTTTACTTTACTCTCTTTGTTTCTCCACTGAAGGGCGATTGGAAGACGAAGTTTTTTCTCTTCAAGGTCACAGCGTGGTTTCTTAATCCATTCCATTTCGACTATATTAACTTCTCCAAACTAACCGAAACAATTTATCTTCTTCTCCGACTCCATTGAAGGTTATCGAAGTTCTGTTGAATATATCTCCATTGAAGGCCGCTCCAAACATCTTCAGTTCGTATATTCTTCACCGACTTACAGAAAGATACATTTTCTAACCAAAATCGAAGATTAGTTTGACTTATTACTTGATTATTTACTTGATTTTGCAAGATCAAACAACTATTAGGGTTTATTAAGGCGAACAAAGTCAATAACTGAGTATATTCGACATGAACAATGATAGTCGGGGAAGAAGATGGGTGATGACATGAACAATGATAGTCGAAATATGTATTCAACATAGTAAGTAACAGAGCCGTATTCTTCGTTTTGAGTCGATTATGTAGTTATATGTAGTTATTCTGTATAATATGGCCCATATATGTTTTCGGAAATTTTCGTTTATTATAATCCATTTTGAATGATGATGATGCATGTGAAGTAAGATATTCGTATATGTAGCACAAAGGTACATTTTTATTGATGAGTTATGTAATGCACAAATATGATATATGAACAAATGATTCTGTCTAATATGTGTATTATTTATTCTGGAAGCAATTGTGTGCTGAAACTCATTGTGAATGATGTTGTGTTCAAGTAATATGTACAGACATAACAATATGCAAATTGACTGTGATTTCAAACACACAAATCATATATAATACATGTGAACCAAATACATTTCTGTGTTATACAAAGTACTAACCAAATATGTAGATAAGCTTCAATATTACTTCATATCATTGTAGTAATTTCAGATATGTCATACATGTTTTAATACATTTTATATTGCTTAATAGAAAACCGAATATGTATCACACTATGTACATATAACATTCAATATTAACATACAACAACTAATCTTATTAATTCATTTATAGTAGAAACACTATGGAAAGAAAAAAGCGAATGACCATTAAGTCCCACATGAGGAAAGAACATCCTACTTCTGGGGCTGGTCCTTCAAAGCATGTATATAAATGTCATCATTATGTAGTTGATAGTAAATTTTATATTAGAAGATAAATGTATTGAATAATAATGTGAAAAATATATTGATAAGATGTTAATTATGTAACAGCAAGCAATATTGTGATCAACAAACAGCATATGCATATCACACATCAAATTATATGTTATGGTTAAATAGTGTTATGCATAAATGTAATATGATTATAACAGCATATGTATATCATACACACAGACAAATGTATTGATTAGTTCATGTGTAAGCACAAATATATGTAACTAACAGAAATCAAGGATATTTTTTGAAGCATGTAATATACCTACACATATATGTACAAGTATTATGTTATATATGTATAGGGCTTGGTAAATATATGCAGGTCATCAGGTATCATATATACATATATATATATATACATCAGTCACCACATATTTATGTATCAAATAGCTTATGTATTACACACACATACAAAATGTGCTGATTAGTCAAATTATGAACAGAAAATGGGTGGTTCGTACACCCAAGATGTTGCAACCATGAATAAAGAAGACAATCCACAGCTTAAGGTTTGTCACAATTTAGTAGAATACATAAGTATCCAGTTTATTTTTATTGTAGTAATATCTTACAACCCTTGTGTTCTCTAAACAGTTCACCTACAGATGGGTGCAAAATGAATCTCCTAAGATGGCTCGTATTAACAACTTCAGTCGCCTCCAGCTTATACCAATGACATTGGATGGGTTGTCTGATGTCGACAACAAAACATTGAAAAAGGGATATTTGCACTAATAATTGAAATGAGCACACGGCTGAAAACGTCAAACCAGATCATACATTTTATGTTGATGAGAGAAGTTCAGACCAGAAGACAACATTCTATATGGTTTGATTCAAAGAGGTATTGCTAAGGTTTAGAATCAAGGAATTTGAAGAAATAACGGGGCTTAACTGTGAGGAGGACTTCTTTGAGGCATATGATGAAACACCCGATGTCGATATGAAAGTTGTTGTTGGCGTAGAACGATGTTCAACTAAGGACCTAGAAGAAACATACATGAAAGAACCAAAGGAGTCTCCATTCAAATACAAAATGGCCCTCATCTTACTCATTAAATGTGTAGTTGTGGCCGAAGATAGAAAAATTCAAATCAACCAGCAGACGATCAACATGATCAATGGTATGGACCTTTTTAACTCGTTTTCGTGGGGTAGATTAGCTTTCTTTCAGACAAAGAAATTTCTTCAATTTTGTGAGGCTGGGAAAGCAAGGAACAGTGGTGGCTACAACATTGGAGGTTTTCCACTTTCACTTCAGGTATGTGTACATAGTATCAGAGGTTTATTTGCAAATGAGTTTTCTAATTCATTAACCAGAAATCGTGCATTGAAAATGTAGTACACATCCACATATGATCATATGAATATGTACATATCCACATATGGAGATTTGTACATGAATCAGTAGTTATGAATTGAGAATTTAGTGCATGTCCGCATATACTGATTCATAATCATTATGTAATTTCATGCAAAAAATGTCTACTTATTCATGATTTATTTGATACATGTTATAGATATTTGCTTTCTACTCGATTCCAAAGCTTGCAAAGGTATTCGCAAGTTTGGTAAATGAAAATGCAACACCATTGTGCCTACGTTTGGTGTCAAAGTCTGGTAAAGGGGGTAAGCCGTTCCCTGGGTATGCATAAATCAAGGGTATTATTAATACCCTTGAAAAGAAGGAAAAAAAACAGTTCAAGGGCTCACTGAATCAGATGACATCGACAGGTGGTCGACAAAAGAGGGAGAAGATGAGAGGATTGATTTCTTGTTTGAAGTTGGATTTGAAAAGTTTGACTTGATTATTACAAGGCCAAATGTTGTGCACGAAAAGGAAAAGGAGTTTAGGTACGATATGTACTGATTTTATTACGTTCATTTTTTTATGTAGTTAACAGTTACACATATTTATTGATAGGTTTTGGTTATGTAATCCTATTGTAACAGAAATAAAGATTAGAAACATATCAATTCCGAAGGATGACGATGAAGTTGATGATTTTGTTGAGCCCCCTAGTGAGTGTACTCATTTACATAATGCTTAAATTTTATATGAGTGTACTGAACATACAACTTATGAAACCAGAAAAACCCAAGGTGGAAGTGAAAAATGCTGAAAAAATTAAGGGAAAAGGAAAGCAGAAAACAGTAGCCCGATTGTCAAGCATCTCATGTTGTCAATTTTATATACATATTTTTTTATAAATGATGAATATATGTAGTTGATAATACATATTCTGAACTTCATGTAGATCATCAAAGAGGACGAACAAGAACAAGGACAACCTATCTACAGAAACCGTAGATGTAACTCCTGAAAAAGCACCCGAAGGAAAGAAGGAGAAATGTGTTGAACAAACAGAGGCAAAGATTCCAGAGAGTATTATTAATACCCTTGAAAAGAAGGAAATAAAAACAGTTCAAGGGCTCACTGAATCAGATGACATCGACAGGTGGTCGACAAAAGAGGGAGAAGATGAGAGGATTGATTTCTTGTTTGAAGTTGGATTTGAAAAGTATGACTTGATTATTACAAGGCCAAATGTTGTGCACGAAAAGGAAAAGGAGTTTAGGTACGATATGTACTGATTTTATTACGTTCATTTTTTTTATGTAGTTAACAGTTACACATATTTATTGATAGGTTTTGGTTATGTAGTCCTATTGTAACAGAAATAAAGATTAGAAACATATCAATTCCGAAGGATGACGATGAAGTTGATGATTTTGTTGAGCCCCCTAGTGAGTGTACTCATTTACATAATGCTTAAATTTTATATGAGTGTACTGAACATACAACTTATGAAACCAGAAAAACCCAAGGTGGAAGTGAAAAATGCTGAAAAAATTAAGGGAAAAGGAAAGCAAAAAACAGTAGCCCGATTGTCAAGCATCTCAGGTTGTCAATTTTATATACATATTTTTTTTATAAATGATGAATATATGTAGTTGATAATACATATTCTGAACTTCATGTAGATCATCAAAGAGGACGAACAAGAACAAGGACAACCTATCTGCAGAAACCGTAGATGTAACTCCTGAAAAAGCACCCGAAGGAAAGAAGGAGAAATGTGTTGAACAAACAGAGGCAAAGATTCCGGAGAGTTCAAGGTTAGTTTAGTTATGTACATTATGAAGTACATAAACTGAAAAACATGCCAAAGATGATGGTTCTAGGTTAGTTTCAGTTTGTGTTAATAACAGTACATAATATATTGATTAACCTATCAGAAATGAAGTAACTCATCCAGATTGGGTTGCAAAAATAATGGCAACGTTGGAATCCATTGAACGGAATCAGAAAGCAATTGGAGACAAGGTCGAACAGCAAGGTCTTATGCTTGATGATTGGACAACATATGCAAAGGATCTTGGAACTCTATACGATAAGGGGAACCTGCAAAAGCGGACAAGATCGATAACAAGGGTCGTTAAAAAACGACCCTTGTTATCGATCTTGTCCGCTTTCGCAGGTTCCCCTTAAGATGCCTAATACGGTAACCATGAAACGCCAAACGATAGTTCGATGATATACCCTTCTTTATAGAATTATGTCGATCGGAAATAAATAAAAGTTCCTTATTATCCGGAATGATACGACACAAAATATTAAAAAAGAAATCCCACGACGCATCATTCTCACTATCAACAATTCCAAAAGCAATGGGATAGATTTGTTGATTTGCATCTTGCGCAGTTGCAACGAGCAACACCCCTCCATATTTCTCACTTAAATGTGTGTCATCCACCGTGATAACCTACAGATTTATCAACCGTTGTGGTGACGTCAAATGGCTTGAGTCCAGGATTGAATGGATTCTTGTACGACAATTTTACATCAAAGTCGGATTCACATATCCCAAACTACGTTAAAACCTTATGTTTTAAATCCTCAAATGTGCAAGATACATCTACAACAAGAGGTTTGCTTGTAACATCACCAATGTATTCCCATACATTATTCTTCAACTCCCAAGCACCACCGTAATAGAATGTCACGAATATAGTACTTATACCTATTACATAAACAGCAATAACATGTTTACAGTACATACATATTACATACCGTAATCACATATTTAATACACAAGACAACTACATATCATACCCACATCAGAGAATATTTCATTGTACCACGACCCAATAATAAGTAGGTGTAAATTCAAACAAAACACAAAAAACGCCGGACTAGTACAAATTACCTAGTACATACACATCTATTGGTTAATACAACAGATATGTAGTTGAATCCCACCGTCTTGTGTATATGCTCAATATCCACCGATGATACTGAGTAGATATAAAGGACCAACAATGGCGTACAGGTTTTCGGATGAAAAAACCGATGAACACAATCAATATGTTTCTGAATCCAAGCGCCTTATGTATCTGATCGACTTCTATCGAACGATTAAGAAGGAATGAAGATGAGAAATAATAGCTTCAATGTTGAAGAACGCAAGAGCATAAACTCGGATGAAGCAACAATGACGTCCAGAATGCTCCTGCAAACGATCGTCTAATTGATATTCAATGAATTAATGGAAATTGTTCAACGTTTATTCCCTTATTTAACGCTTGAAATAAATATTAATGTGTTTAATTAAGCTAATTAATTAAACACATTAATATTTATCAGAAATGAAGTCACTCAGCCAGATTGGGTTGCAAAAATAATGGCAAAGTTAGAATCCATTGAACGGGATCAGAAAGCAATTGGAGACAAGATCGAATAGCAAGGTCTTATGCTTGATGATTTGGAAACATATGCAAATGATCTTGGAACTCTATACGATAAGATAGACACAACTGTGTACATGGAAAGCAAGAGGACCGAGAACAAAATCAAAAACCTTGTAAAAGACCTTATAGCCCAATCGTTTGATACAAGAGGGCAAGTCTCAACTGAAAAAAGTGTTGTCAAATCTCCAAAGGATACCGTAGATGATGCTTCAGTTCAAGAGATAGGTGGGGTTCTAGCGAGGTATGAACAACACAAGTATTTAGTCCATAACCCGAAAACAGTGTAGAATATGTAATATAGTTGTACTGTTATGTAGCTGAATATGATACATTATATGACATATTAAAAAATATATGCAATAGTGTTTATCATTGTGTTAAAACAGGACGTCAATATAAACGAGCTTGTTCGAAGGGTCGGACTAAGGGTTCCTAAAGATAGTAAATACAAGCGTACCCCGTTCAGGAAAAATGTGAAACTACCGAAAGAACCACCAATGAGCATGCTACAAACAGTTGATCGTCAAAAACTTTATAATTGAGTGAAGAACAAGGAAATTAAGGTATGGTTAGGGGTTATATTAAGAACATATCTAGAGCATCCATTCAGGACATTTTGAAACAAGGCGGTTGGATAAAAGACGAGGTATGTATAAGTTTTCAATATATATTTATGCATTTTCAGTACATATTGAAATATTCAGTTTTGTAACTAGCTCGTATGTACACACAAAATACGCATATTTATGTTTGATTCCAGTTATAATGATTGTCACAAGCTATAGATGAGATTTTAATGAATATGAGAAAGAGCATTGTCGAAAACCCTGAACGCTTCACCAAGATTGTTGTGCTTTCATCTGTTTTGTCTAGGGCATACAACCGTACAATATTTGAAAAGCATCTTACTATGAAAGACTCGAAGCCAAGTTTCAATCAAAGCATGCATGTGATAGTTTATTTAAATATATGTAAATATAGGGTGCCCTAATTGTAAATATGTAAACTCTAGTTATTATTAATATGAGCCGTCTGCTGAACGGAAACCCTAAGGGGAATTCATATTCATTCTCACATGGTATCAGAGCCGTCGCTCCTCAATTTCTCTTCCGCTAAACCCTAAGGCCATTTTCACCGCCACCGATCTATCTTGTTTTCCCCTTCTCGAAGTTCCTCGATGGCTGCAGAACGGAAACCTTCCTTCCATTCCGCCCTCGGAATCTCCAACATCAAGAATAACATTGCCCTCGTCCTTGACCATGACACCCCATATGCTTCCTGGGTTGCTCTTTTTTGCGTCACCGCGAAGGCGCATAACGTTCTTGATCATATTGACGCCAAGGTTCCTAAACCGACGGATATTGACGATTCGTTATGGCTACAAGTTGACGCTGCTGTTCTTCAATGGATCTACAGTACGGTCTCAAGGGATATTCTGCTGCAAATTTTTGATTCTGACGATACCGCACTTTAGGCATGGAATCGAGTCAAAGATATCTTTCAAGATAACAAAAATACTCGTGCAGTCTATCTCAAACATGAGTTCTCGAATTGTAAGTTGTCCGGTTTTGCTTCGACTAATGCTTATTGTCTTCAACTCAAGTCTCTAGCCGATCAACTCAAAGGAGTCAGCTCACCGGTTCTTGAAACCCGACTTGTTCTTCAACTTATTTCGGGTTTACCTTTCGAGTACAATGCTGCGGCAAGCTTTATTCAACAATCCGACCCACTTCCGAGTTTTACAAAAGCTCGATCTCAATTACAACTAGAAGAAACTCGAATGGCATCACAATCTTCTTCCGGCTCTTCGCAAACTGCGTTACACACCGATGCCCGGTCTTCTTCGTCCGGCTCTTCATCACAGCAAAACTCCGGCACCTCCACTGCCTCACCGGATTCCTTGTCCAACCAACGTGGTCGTGGCCGGAAAGGTCGACAGCGTCAGGTTGGAGGCGGCAACAGCGGAACGACTGGAGGCAGCACGCCACAGGCTGGAGGCGGCGCAGGGCAGTCCGTCCGCTACAGTTGGAGACCCCAGGGCTGGTATCCTTTTCCCCAGCCCACTCCTAGTGGCCCACCAGCCTAGTTCCAAATGGGCCCAGTCCGTCCGACTTGCCCTTTTCCCCAGTTTGCTGGATATCAGCAACCTCAGCCCAACTTACTTGGGCCAAGACCAACCCAACAGGCCCATTTCACAGACTTTCCTCAGCCTACTGCAGTAGATAACGCCTTTGCATCTATGACGTTAAATCCGACGGACAACTATTGGTACATGGACACGGGAACAACATCTCACATGACGAATAATTCAGGTTCTCTCTCGTCTTTTTCGCATAATGGTTCATTAAATTCGATAATTGTTGGGAATGGTATGCGTGTTCCATCTACAGGTATTGGAGATACTACTATCCCCACCACAGAATCACCACTACACCTATCCAACGTCCTTATTGCCCCACAAATAGTCAAAAATTTAGTGTTTGTTAGACGTTTTACAACTGATAACAATGCCTCAGTAGAATTTGACCCTTTTGGTTTTTCTGTGAAGGATCTACACACGGGGATCACACGTTTGAGATGTAATAGTTCCGAGGAACTCACAAGGGAACTCTATCCCAATCAAAGTGCCATTTTTCCCTTTTCTACTCCGTCCCGTGTTTCCCCGGAATTTAGCACGTCTCAGTCCACTAATCTTGATACTTCACAATACCATTTGCAACAATTAAATCATTTAATTGCTGCTAATGATTCATTACCATAGGCCCATTCCCCACCCACTACGTCTGGCCCAAACCGACACCAGCCCCCTTCCTCCTCTGGCCCAACCGGCTGTCACAGCCCTCCCCCCCATATGATTGGGCCCGCTTCTCCTCCCTCATCTTTCAGCGGCCCACCACAACAACCTTCTTCTCCCGTCAGCTTACCTAGCTCCGGCCCACCTCACCTCCATCCCAGCTCACCTCTTGTTGCCCAGCTTGATGTCACACATTTTCCACACCACTTAGCCAGCACAACCGGTCATCTTATAAATGACCCGACCCCTCCACCTCGGAACCGTCCACAAACCCGTAGTCAATCCGGAATTGTTAAACCCAAACCAATTTTTGACTTACCCGTTTCGACCGCCTCATTATCCCCCATTCCAAAATCCCACAATGCAGCTCTCCAAGACCCGTTTTGGACCGCCGCCATGCTTGATGAATATCGAGCCCTTATGCGGAATAAGACGTGGGTCCTGATACCTCGTCCTGCAGATGCTAATATTGTGCGATGCATGTGGACTTTTAAGCATAAATTCAGGTCTGACGGTTCCCTAGAGCGATACAAGGCTCAATTAGTTGCTAACGGTTGTTCTCAACAGGTTGGAGTTGACTGTGATGAAACTTCCAGTCCTGTTGTTAAACCAGCGACCATCCGTATGGTTCTCAGTATTGCAGTTTCCCGTTCCTGGCCCATTCATCAGCTGGATGTTCAGAATGCTTTCCTACACGGCCATCTAAACGAAACGGTGTATATGTTCCAACCACCAGGCTTTCGCGACCCATCTAAACCCAATCATGTTTGTCTTTTACAGAAGTCACTATATGGCCTCAAGCAAGCTCCCCGGGCATGGTTTCAATGCTTTGCAGGCTTCCTACATCGCATTGGTTTTATTAGCAGTAAGAGTGACTCCTCCCTTTTTATTTATAATGAAGGTTCTAACACTGCCTATCTGCTTCTATATGTCGATGACATTGTTCTTACGGCTTCTTCTGACGCCTTGCGCAAGCATCTGATCAAGCTTCTGAGTAAAGAATTTGCCCTGAAAGACTTAGGCCCATTATCCTATTTCTTGGGCATTTTTGTTCGTCGGACATTATCTGGCTTATTCCTTTCCCAAGATAAATATGCTCGTGAAATTGTTGAAAGAGCAAAGATGTCTAACTGCAAACCATCTACTACCCGGCTGAAACGTCTGTCAAGTTAAGTGCCTCATCCAGTCCTGCTATTAGTGATCCAACGCTTTATCGTAGTCTAGCTGGAGCACTGTAGTACCTCACCTTCAGACGACCAGACATCAGTTTTGCAGTACAACAGGTGTGCCTTTTCATGCACGACCCCATGGAAACTCATTTTGCAGCTCTCAAGCGCATTATTCGATACATGATAGCATGAATTATAGTCTATATTTTGGGGTTTGTTTGGACGTTTTATCTTCAATAATCTGCATGATTTGCATGTATAATATGTGATTATGTTACCATTTCATCTACCTTTGCGGGAATCGAGGTCTACACCTAGTTTTGCTGTAATTGTAGGTAAAATGGCACGTTTTGCATCAAAAAGGAGCAAAAGGAGTCATGAGTCATTTGGAGCTACATCCAGGGAGCATAGCCATGGATTAAAGATTCACTTTTGACCAGTTTTGAGAGATTTCACATTCAGTTATGAGTCACCTCGGTTGACCAGAGATTCATCTCGACCGAGGTGATCCAGAGACGCCGACTCGACCGAGGCGAACACCTAGGACGCGGCGAGAATATTTTATTCTTGGCTGAGATCTTTTATCTTTGGAAGGTGATCTATATTTTTGGGCTTGGCTCCTGGAAGGAAGAAGATCTTATATTTTACCTATTTTTATGGGAGAAGATCTTTCTAAGATATATTATTTTTGGAGGGTTATTTTCCTATAAAAAGGGTTGGATTTCCACAAATCGAAGATCCGCTATCATATCACATACATCACGCTATACCGTCGATCAGGGTTTATAGCACGCAGCAGCCATACTCCAGTTGGGAGTTTTGAAGAACCTTTTTGAAGGTTGAAGGAAGATTGAAGATCATAGCTTTTATAGCTTTTTGGAGGGTTTTGTAAGATTGTCTTCAATTCCCTCACTTGTTGTCTTGTCTTGTTGGATTGCTATCCAAGAAACGCTTTTGTTGTGATATTTGATTCAGTTATTGAAGTCTTTTCCATTAAATTCTTCTTGTTCAAATATTCACCTTCTTCCCATATACTTAATACTTTCATAATGATGATGAGTGGCTAATTTCCTTGTGTGATTTTAGGGTGATTGGCTGAAGGTTGTGGGGAAAACAATGATAGAATAATCTTAGATTCCAGTAGGACCCTGAAAGTTCGAGTCTTTAACCTTAACCCTAAGCATCTCGTTCAGTCGATGAACATCTCGGCCGGGGTGGAATCTGGCTGACCGAGGTGACTTATCTGATCCTAAACTGAGAGTTAAGTGTTAGAGTTTGCCAAATCCTATTCTTATTACACCTTTCCTGATTCAAAGCAAGCTTAGGATGAGACTTACCCGGTAATTCCTTAGGTTGTGTACCAACGATCATAAGTGTAGGTAATAAAGGTTTAACCTTTATTGGGGTTTGAGTGTGCTTCCATCCCATCTTTGTGAGTTAGCCTGAGACTTACCCGGTCAAGGTTGATTCTATTCCCTTAGATGGTGTGTTAGTTTGAGGATTATAGTTCTTTATCTTAATTCCTTGAGACTTACCCGGTAATAGGAGTTACGGTTTAGGATTAGTGAGTAGTGAGACTTACCCGGTGATCTAGTCCACTTTAGTAACACCTTCCCCTTGCAAAAATCTCAGTTTTGTCCGCTTATCTTTAGATCTTGAGTTGGAACCACAACTAGACGCTTTAATCCCTAGAATTGCATGTTTGCTTTATTGACTTCTTATTCATCTTTGATTGTGTTAATTGCTCTTTGTGGTTAGTATTCACGAAGCTTACCGTTATTGACTTTGTTTCACCGAGTCCCTGTGATCGACCCCTGAAATTTCTTGCTTTTTACTACGATTGACCCGTACACTGCGGGTTCGCATCCTTGTTTTAAGCTTAAGTCTAGGGTTATAAATTTAAAGCTTGCACACACCGTTTGGAGCGAACAAGTTTTTGGCGCCGTTGCCGGGGACTTGGTCTAGACCGAGCCGGTACGGTTTGCTCTTGGGGCACTTGCCCCCGTGTCATCTAACCACTCTACTTGAGTGACTTTTGCAGGTTCTTTCTTAGGTATATGCGAAGAACCCGCACTGGGAAGGAAATCGTTCCTTACGATCCCGAACCAGAAAAGACATACAAGCGACGCTTAAGAGAAGCGAAGATGGCCCAACGAGACAACCGCGATCTTGAGGCCGAATTAAAGGAGGCGTTAGAGCTGCTACGCCTCAGCCACGAAGAGCTACAGCGAGAGAAGGAAGAAACTCGCACCAAAACTGAAGCAATCGAAGCAGAAATGGCCGTCATACGAGACCAGATTCTACTTCGACCGAGGGACGACCCAGTTCCCAATGCTGGACCGAGGCAGGTTCCAGTTGCTGACCCTCGACCGAGGCAGGTCCCAGTACCAGACGCCCCGGCCGAGATACATCCACCTCGGATGCCAGTCCGAGATGTTCTTCTTGCAGGAATCCCACAAACTCTAGGACAAAGGATGGACCCTAATCAACAACTGAGGCGTCCAGGAGTCAACCTAGGAGATCCAGCGGACCATGACTATGAACTTCGACCGCAAGTTCTATCCATGATTCGCCAATGCCAATTCGGAGGGATGGAGAAGGAATCGCCACATCAACATCTTCAAAACTACGAGATCTTAATGGAAACCTTGCGACCTTCCAGAATTGAAAATAACAACTACAAGCTAAGACCTTTTTACTTTTCTTTAAAAGATAGAGCTCTTACTTGGTATCAATCTCTTCCTCCAGGAAAAATCAGCACATGGGAGGAGATGACTACGGAATTCTTGACCAAATTCTTTCCCCCCTCAAAGACCGCTGAAATGAGAGGGAAGATAAATGCTTTCATTATGAAGGACAAGGAGAGCTTGTCCAAGTCATGGGAGCGGTTCAAGGACATCCTTTTGGATTGCCCACATCATGGGATTCCAAAGATCGAGTTGTTGGAGATCTACTTCAAAGGACTGGACGGAAGCACCCAGTTCAATCTCCAACTACTCTCCGCCGGTACCTTCATGGACATGGTGATTGACGAGGCTTGGGACTTCATTGAGAAGCAAGCCTTGCACATGGAGAAGTACACCCACCAAGGAGCTGAAGGTGGAGTTAAAAGAGTCAACTTTCAAGAGACTCAATCCAACAACAATCAACTCACGTCTTTGAAGAATGACGTAAAGCAATTGAAGGAACTCTTGGTTGCTCAAACCAAGAAGGAAGAGCAAGGACAAAGGAACAACAACAATGGATACCGTAACAACAACAACGGTTCCCGGAACAACAACTACAACAACAACAATAGAGGATCCAATAGCAACAATTGGAGGACGAACAATCAAAGCAACCAGAATCCTGGTAACAATTATTCTAACTCCAACTCTAATAGTTCCTCTAACCCTTTCCTCTCTTCCCCTTCTTCTTCTTCTTCTACTCCATTAAAGATCCAGGGGCAAGGATCAAGTTCGTCTCAGCCGGAAAAGAAAGACGCAGTTCTGGAGGCTATCTTGATCAAGCTTAGCGCTATGGAGAATTCTATGACTTCATTTTCGAGGGCTCAAAAGTCCTTCAAACAACAACTTGCAAGTAGGGCGAATGAAGCGCCAAGATATCCAGGGAAGCTTCCAGCAAAGACGGAGAGCAACCCTAAGGGCCAGTGCATGGCCATAACGACGAGGAGTGGACTCAAAACTGCAGATCCAGTACCTCGTTCGACGCAGACCACCTCGGTCCATATCCAGTCGAAGAACACCTCGACCGAGATGCCAACCGAGGCGGAGCAACAGAAAGCGGAGGGGAAAACTGAAGTTTATGTTCCACCTCCTGCATACAAACCACCACTTCCATTCTCTCAGTCCAGAGCCAGAGCACATCTAGACAAGCACTGTGGTAAGTTCCTTGACTTGATGAATAAGATGCATATTAACATTCCTTTCCTTGATGCTATTCTAGGAATGCCCGCCTATGGGAAGTTCTTAAAGGAAATCCTATCAAGGAAAAGGAAATTGGAAGACTTTGGTGAAGTAAGGATGACATCTAAATCCTCGGAGCTTATTAAGATCATGAAGGAGAAGATGCCACCTAAATTAAGAGATCCCGGCTCATTTAGCATTCCCATTCAAGTTGGGGATGTCACTTGTGAAGCCCTTTGTGATCTAGGAGCCAGCGTGAGCATCATCCCGCTGGAGCTATGTACGAAGATCGGACTTGGAGAGCCCAAGCCGGTCAAGATTCGACTTTATATGGCGGATCGCTCCATCACCCATCCCGTGGGCATCTTGGAGGACGTTCTGGTCAAGTTAGGTAACTTCTATCTACCTATAGATTTTGTTGTACTTGACATTCCCGCAGATTATCCTGTTCCTATTATTCTCGGGAGGCCATTTCTAGCAACTTCGGGTTGCAATGTGGATTGCAAGAACGCCAAGTTGAAATTCAACATTGGTGGCGATGAGGTGGAGTTCGCACTACTTGCAGCCATGAAAGGGGAGCAGCTAACTGATGATATCTTCAACATCTACGATGAAGAAGAATCAAGAGAATTGGTGAGCTCTATCCTTATTAACGATCCACTCGAAAGAGTTATAAGTTTTAGTTTAATAGAGGAAGGTATAGATGCTTCTTGTGATGCAGATATACGGAGTTTGAAGGCACTGGAAGAAGATCCAGGAGCTAAAACTGAGACACTAATCCAGGAGACGAAGATCTCCAGTTTCGGTTCCAGTTGCAGTACCTCGACCGAGGCACTTCCTGGACTGAGCGAGGCGACTGAAGAACATCTCGGTCAACGCCTCTGCGCCTCGACCGAGGTCGATGGCGAGATGATGTCAACTGAGACTTCCGAAAGTCCAGTTTCTGAATCCACTCCACTGGAAAGAGGAAGCAAGGATCCCCCTCAGAAGACACCCCCAGTTGTGGAGCTTAAACAACTCCCTAGTCACTTGAGGTATGTCTTTCTTGGACCGGATTCCACTTATCCCGTTATTGTTAGTACTTCCCTTTTCGAATCTGAATTGTCTAAGTTAATGCATGTCCTGAGAAAGCATCGAAAGGCTATAGGTTATACCACGGACGATCTTATTGGCATTAAGCCTTCTTTCTGCATGCATAGAATTCTAATGGAAGATAATCATAAGACTTCACGGGAACCTCAAAGACGGTTAAATCCGATCATGAAAGAGGTTGTGAAGAAGGAAGTTCTTAAGTTGTTGGATGCAGGTATTATTTATCCTATCTCGGACAGCAAGTGGGTTAGCCCGGTGCATGTCGTTCCGAAGAAAGGAGGGATGACCGTTGTGACGAATAAGAACAACGAGTTGATCCAAACCAAGACCGTTACGGGATGGAGGGTTTGCATCGATTACAGGAAGTTGAACACGGCCACACGGAAGGACCATTTTCCACTTCCCTTTATCGATCAGATGCTCGAGCGGTTGGCCCAACATTCACACTTTTGCTACTTGGACGGCTATAGTGGATTCTTCCAGATTCCTATCCATCCGGATGATCAGGAGAAGACCACTTTCACTTGTCCATGGGGGACATTTGCCTATCGGAGGATGCCATTTGGATTGTGCAATGCACCCGCTACCTTCCAGCGATGCATGATGGCTATCTTTTCCGAGTACATAGAGGAGATCATGGAGGTATTCATGGATGATTATCTGTATATGGTTCCTCTTTTGATGATTGCCTATCTAACCTTTCTCTAGTGCTTAAAAGATGTGAAGACACTAACCTTGTTCTGAATTGGGAAAAGTGTCATTTTATGGTTAATGAAGGCATTGTACTAGGACACCTCGTTTCTAATCGAGGTATTGAGGTCGATCGAGCTAAGATCGAAACTATTGAGAAACTCCCTCCTCCTTGTTCTGTTAAAGGTGTGAGGAGTTTTCTCGGGCATGCAGGTTTCTACAGGAGATTCATCAAGGACTTCTCTAAGATTTCTAAACCTCTAACTAACCTCTTGAATAAAGATGTTGTTTTTGAGTTTTTGCAGGAGTGTCTTGATGCTTTTTACAGGATTAAGGAAGCGTTGACCTCCGCTCCCATTATCCAACCTCCTGATTGGACCTTGCCCTTTGAGGTCATGTGTGACGCTAGTGATGTAGCCGTAGGAGCGGTGCTTGGACAGAAGAAGGATGGCTGGACCACCGCCATTTACTATGCTAGCAAGACGCTAGATGTAGCCCAGCGCAACTACGCTACCACTGAGAAGGAGTTGTTGGCGGTTGTATACGCTTTCGAGAAGTTTCGTTCCTACCTAGTTGGAGCAAAAGTCATTGTCTACACCGACCATGCAGCCATTCGTTACTTGTTGGCTAAGAAAGATGCCAAGCCACGCCTTATTCGATGGATTCTCTTGCTTCAAGAGTTTGACCTAGAGATCCGCGATAAGAAGGGATCCGAGAACTCCGTTGCGGATCACCTCAGCCGGCTACCGGAATCTTCCCGCGAGACGGATGACCCACCCATAGACGATTCATTCCCCGATGAGCACTTACACTTGTTGGAGCGTTTGATGGATTTACTAACTTCACCCCACGATGGAGGTGAAGTATGGGGTGAGGGCACCTCCCATCACATTTGAGACACATCATGGTCCAACTAGCGACCTTAAACCAAGCGCTTCTTGGGAGGCAACCCAATGTATTGCTTTCTTTTTCCCGTTTTCTAGTCTAGCTTAGATAGTTTGCTTTTTCTTTGTTTTGTTTGTTTTTGGCGTCCTAGACAGATAACAGGAGACATCTAAGGAAGGAGCATAACTGGAAGTTCAGAAGTTTGAGAATTCGAGAAGACGAAGTTTGACTGAGACACCTCGGTCCAGTCGAGGCCACCTCGACCGAGTTGATTCTTGAGCAACCGAGGCGACTAGGGTTTCTGCAGCACCACCTCGGTCCGTACCACCTCGGTCCAGTCGAGACCATCTCGACCGAGGTGACAGCAGTTCCAGGAACAGTATAAAAAGGAAAAAATTTTCTGTTTTCACTTTTACCCTTTTCGACTCGACCGCGGCGCCATTCTCACCTCGCTTCCTCCAATCTTGCTCGTTTTCGAAGATTTCCGCTTCCAAACTGCGATTGAAGGGTAGAGGATCCATTTGCAAGTACAGATCTGCGAAGAAATCGAACGAATCGACCGAAACGAGGTAAAAACAGTTGAAACCCTAACTCGTTCATTCGTTTCGATTTGGGCTTTGGTTGCCCTTGAATCTGCTGAGAAAAGGCTTAAGTACCCCATAGGAAGCAATTGTAGTGATTTTTGGGGGAAAAGAACTGGATTTCTGAGATTTTAATTGAAAGCTGTTACGCCTTGGTCCAGTCGAACTGCATCTCGACCGAGGTGATTCTTGAGGATTGTCAGCGACCGAGGTGCTCTGACAGTAGCTGGAAAAAAAAAATGAGTTCCGATCGTCGTCTTGCCCTCAGAGATAGATCCTCACCCTCCCCTCCTTCCTCTTCTTCCCGACCATACCGTCCGGTGATCTACGAGAGATGCCGGGTAGATTATGAGCGTATAGCTAGCCGTCCAGTGATTGCACCACGTTTCCTGGACGTGTCAGCTTTTGATTGCCTAGGGGTAGATGGAGACCTTAGGCGGATGATCACCATAGTTGGGCTGGATCAGTTTACTAAGATCCGAGCCCCAGCTTACTTGGAGCCGACCCTAGAGTTCGTTAGCTCCTTTTCCTACCTTCCCACGGAGCAGTCTGTGAAGTACCGGTTGATGAACCGGAACTTCATAGTTCCCTTAGAGGTTTGGAGAAAGATTTTCGGCTTTCTTGAGCCCACCGCCACTGACTTCCCCTCCCGATCTGTAACTAGGGAGTTCTGGGGGCAGATTGCCCATATTACTGAGCATGCAGATAGATGGCGCCCTGGAGATTCCAGGGAGAAGGTCATCTTCCACCTTGCCTTCAGATTAGCCCATAGGATATTCAGCGAGACACTTCTGGCGCGTACTGAGACGCCCTAGAAGATCCGACAGGGCGAGCTTTTTAGTCTTTACTGTATGGTTACAGGGGGTTTCCCAGACTTTGGCTTGATCTTGGCAAAGGACCTGCAGAAGATCAAGGCCAAAGCGAAGGGAGATATCTGCTGCGGCGGTCTAGTCACCCACATAGCTGCTTTTCATGGAATGGACCTCAATGCGTGTACGATGGTGGCGGCTCCGAAACCGCTTGGATTGCAGGAGATGATCACTCGGAGGATTCTAGTTCCCCGAGGTCTGACCACTCCATATGTTGCTATGCCGTGGGAGCGGACTGCGCCACAGGGGATCCGCTGGTCTGCTCAGTTCACAGTTTTCGATCCGCATTATTGGCAGACAGCTTGGGCTCCACTGATGGAGGATCATATGGAGGCAGCAGCTGCCCCAGCTGAGGATGAGGAGGAGGAGGCTGACGATGATGAGGACACTGTAGATGAGAGAGATGGTGGAGTCCCGATGGATATAGGGACAGATACTGCAGGGACGAGCACGCCGCCGATCATAGACTTGGATGATGAGGAGGATACTGAGCCTGCACCTGCTGCACCACCCGCTAGATCTGCTAGGCATCGGACACGCCGTCATAGAGATTTAGAGGCTCATCGTCGGATCGATGATCTGACAGATCAGATGATAGATTCTTATGTTTCCCTTACTGTGGACATGCATAAGAGATTTGCTGCCCAGCACCGACAGATTGACAGTTGGACTCATCAGATGTTAGAGGGGTAACACTATCAGCACAGGATGATGGAGCTACAGTTCTAGCAGACTATGGGCTATCCGTTCGATCCGACTCAGTATCCGTACATGCCACCACCACCACCACCGGATCAGGACTATTAATGAGCTGCAGGATTTTCTTTATTATATTTTTATGCAGTTCAGCTATTTATCCGGTGAGTACTCTTGTCTCTAGACTTATATTGACCCACTGGGACAGTGTGTCCCAAGTATGGGGTGTTTGTATTTATGTGATGACTTTGATGTACTTATGTGATGACTTAGATGTACGCACATTTGATCGGATATTTCATATTTATGCTTCAGTTGCCTTTATATGTTTATCTGATATTACATGCATACCTACAGGTTAGTTGATTGAAAAAAACGTCGAAACTGAAAAAAAAATGGTTTTAAAAAAATTTTTTTGACCTCGACCGAGTCAGTCTTGGCCAAACGAGGCGTTTCACCTCGGTTGAACCAAGAACACCTCGACCGAGGTGGGTTAACTGAGAGTTTTCAAAAACGATTTTTGTGTTACTTATCTGGATATGATCTCAGTGAAGATCTTGTTTACTGACTGGTTTTAAATTCTTTATGTGTTTGAAAGGTTTTATAATATGTTTAAGTTGCGAAATGCTTTGTTTGAAATTATTGGCATGTTTAATACTTTGTTTTTATCCAAATTATGTTGAATTTGAAGGTTGACACCACAAGATAAGTTCTCTCACTTTCTACCTGGAAAGACCAAGGCAATTCATTCTCTTCTTCTTCTTCTTGATCATGCTTAGCCCCTCATATACATTTTGCCTCCCTTTACCTATCCGGGAATTTGGAAGCAAGCGAAGTGGTGAAAGCAAGTGAAGTTAAAGTTGAGAAGTGGCTGGAAGTGAAAGTGTTAGAAAGCAATAATAGGTTTGGGGAAGTCAATCATGAAGATGAGTAACTCGGCACCATTCACATAGCCGGGTGTTTGTGTCTTGCCAAAGTCGGATTGAGCGATATTCCTAACGGGTCATGGTATGTGCATCAAGGGTTTGATGCATCTCAAGAAATTGATGATTGCTGATTTCCTAGGCTTCGGTTATTGTGCACCTCTGTCCATGCATCCCAAAAAGTAAAGTAAAAGAAAAAAAGTGTGAAATAAGCAAAGCTTATTGGTGGAAGATGTTGCAAGTCAAAGTGAAAGTGAAGTACATCCTTTTCCCGGATTCTAGCACCACATTACCTTACATACATCCCTACCCTACACGTTTCTTGACCTTTCTTTTGGAAAGCCCTTGAGACCTTGAGCTTGTTGATTGACTTAGTGGTTTAAACTGGATTATACATGATTAATTTTGATAATTATAACTTATTATGCATTCTATGGTTTTATGCAAAGATGAACAACTTTCCTATATTTATAAAATGTTTTGAGCATATTGAGTTTTTAATTCCATGAAGTATTCTCTTAGAGTGATCTATGATTGTAACACACCATAAAGATGTTTTTGAAAGACTTTTCATTGATTTTTATGACTTATAATCCATTCTATCTTGTCTTCTATATGCAGGACTTGCTTGGGGACAAGCAAGGGCTAAGTATGGGGTATTTTGATAGCATGAATTATAGTCTATATTTTGGGGTTTGTTTGGACGTTTTATCTTCAATAATCTGCATGATTTGCATGTATAATATGTGATTATGTTACCATTTCATCTACCTTTGCGGGAATCGAGGTCTACACCTAGTTTTGCTGTAATTGTAGGTAAAATGGCACGTTTTGCATCAAAAAGGAGCAAAAGGAGTCATGAGTCATTTGGAGCTACATCCAGGGAGCATAGCCATGGATTAAAGATTCACTTTTGACCAGTTTTGAGAGATTTCACATTCAGTTATGACTCACCTCGGTTGACCAGAGATTCATCTCGACCGAGGTGATCCAAAGACGCCGACTCGACCGAGGCGAACACCTAGGACGCGGCGAGAATATTTTTTTCTTGGCTGAGATCTTTTATCTTTGGAAGGTGATCTATATTTTTGGGCTTGGCTCCTGGAAGGAAGAAGATCTTATATTTTACCTATTTTTATGGGAGAAGATCTTTCTAAGATATATTATTTTTGGAGGGTTATTTTCCTATAAAAAGGGTTGGATTTCCACAAATCGAAGATCCGCTATCATATCACATACATCACGTTATACCGTCGATCAGGGTTTATAGCACGCAGCAGCCATACTCCAGTTGGGAGTTTCGAAAAACCTTTTTGAAGGTTGAAGGAAGATTGAAGATCATAGCTTTTATAGCTTTTTGGAGGGTTTTGTAAGATTGTCTTCAATTCCCTCACTTGTTGTCTTGTCTTGTTGGATTGCTATCCAAGGAACGCTTTTGTTATGATATTTGATTCAGTTATTGAAGTCTTTTCCATTAAATTCTTCTTGTTCAAATATTCACCTTCTTCCCATATACTTAATACTTTCATAATGATGATGAGTGGCTAATTTCCTTGTGTGATTCTAGGGTGATTGGCTGAAGGTTGTGGGGAAAACAATGATAGAATAATCTTAGATTCCAGTAGGACCCTGAAAGTTAGAGTCTTTAACCTTAACCCTAAGCATCTCGTTCAGTCGATGAACATCTCGGCCGGGGTGGAATCTGGCTGACCGAGGTGACTTATCTGATCCTAAACTGAGAGTTAAGTGTTAGAGTTTGCCAAATCCTATTCTTATTACACCTTTCCTGATTCAAAGCAAGCTTAGGATGAGACTTACCCGGTAATTCCTTAGTTTGTGTACCAACGATCATAAGTGTAGGTAATAAAGGTTTAACCTTTATTGGGGTTTGAGTGTACTTCCATCCCATCTTTGTGAGTTAGCCTGAGACTTACCCGGTAAAGGTTGATTCTATTCCCTTAGATGGTGTGTTAGTTTGAGGATTATAGTTCTTTATCTTAATTCCTTGAGACTTACCCGGTAATAGGAGTTACGGTTTAGGATTAGTGAGTAGTGAGACTTACCCGGTGATCTAGTCCACTTTAGTAACACCTTCCCCTTGCAAAAATCTCAGCTTTGTCCGCTTATCTTTAGATCTTGAGTTGGAACCACAACTAGACGCTTTAATCCCTAGAATTACATGTTTGCTTTATTGACTTCTTATTCATCTTTGATTGTGTTAATTGCTCTTTGTGGTTAGTATTCACGAAGCTTACCGTTATTGACTTTGTTTCACCGAGTCCCTGTGATCGACCCCTGAAATTTCTTGCTTTTTACTACGATTGACCCGTACACTGCGGGTTCGCATCCTTGTTTTAAGCTTAAGTCTAGGGTTATAAATTTAAAGCTTGCACACACCGTTTGGAGCGAACAATACATTTTTGGGACGTCTTCCTTAGGTATCACCATCTCCTCTTCTCCGAAGTCTGATCTTATTGCCTATACAGATGCTGATTGGGCCGGCTGCCCTGATACACGCCGCTCCACCTCAGGTTACTGTGTTTTCTTCAATGACACTATAATCTCATGGTCTGCCAAAAGGCAATCTGTCGTCTCTAGATCCAGTGCCGAGGCGGAATATAGAGGAGTTGGCAATGTTGTGTCAGAATGCTCTTGGTTGCGGAACCTCTTGCTTGAGTTACATTGTCCGCTTTCCAAGGCATCTATTGTCTATACAGACAACATTTCTGCTACTTACCTTGCCAGCAACCCGGTTCAACATCAACGGACCAAGCACATTGAGATCGACATCCATTTCGTCCGCGACAAGGTTGCCCGTGGTCACGTTAGAGTTCTTCACGTCCCTTCAGCTTTTCAGTACGCAGACATTTTTACAAAGGGACTTCCCCGACAATTATTCTTAGACTTTAGATCCAGTCTCACTGTTCAACCTCCTCTAGTTTCGACTGCGGGGGTCTGATAGTTTATGTAAATATATGTAAATATAGGGTGCCCTAATTGTAAATATGTAAACTCTAGTTATTATTAATATGAGTCGTCTGCTGAACGGAAACCCTAAGGGGAATTCATATTCATTCTCACAGCATGACGTTATTTCTGGGGACAGTCCACAGATGTTCAGAAAGGCGTTATATGATGTTGATGTGATATATTCACCATTCAACCTCCTAGAATCTCATTGGGTTGCTCTGGAAATTGATTTCCGTATGTGGTGCATATATGTTTATGATCCACAAATACACTACACAAAGGATGACAAACTCAATAATCTTTTTAAGCCCATGGTTGTTATGCTCCTTCAACTTCTTGGAGTACATGGCAAGCACAAAAGACTTGGAGATCGACTAAAGGGGCCACTCAAGGTGATCAGGAAGACTGGGTTGAACATCAACGCTGATGCGTACGTGTTTGATAGCATGAATTATAGTCTATATTTTGGGACCTGTTTAGACGTTTTATCTTCAATAATCTACATGTTTGAATGTATATTATATGATTATATTGTCGTTTCATCTACCTTTGCGGGAATCGAGGTCTACACCTAGTTTCGTTGTAATCGTAGGTAAAATGGCACGTTTTGGACTAAAATGGAGCTAAAGGAGCTAAGGAGTCATTGGAGCTACATTCAGGAGCTTAAAGAAGAATCCAGGAAGCATGGTCATGGATTAAAGATTTACTTTGGACCAGATTTGAGAGATTTCACTTTCAGTTGAGGCACCTCGGTTGGCTACAGTACCATCTCGACCGAGGTGATCCAAAGGAGTCGACTCGACCGAGGCGAACACCTTGGACGCGGCGAGAATATTTTATTCTTGGCTGAGATCTTTTATTTTTGGAAGGAAGATCTTATATTTTTAGGCTGGATTCCTGGAAGGAAGAAGATAATTTAGTTCATATATTTTACCTATTTTTATGGGAAAATATCTTTTTAAGATCTTTTATCTTTGGAGGGTAATTTTCCTATAAAAAAAGTTGGATTTTCCACAATTCAGAGGCCGCATAGTGTATTTTACACATCCGCTATCATTCGGAACAACCGCATTCCCCATAGCTGGGATTTGAAGAACCTTTTTGAAGGTTGAAGGAAGATTGAAGGAAGGAAGTTGATAGCTTTTATAGCTTTGTGAAGGGTTTTGTAAGATTCCCTTTTGTGCTTGTCTTGTTGGATTGTGATCCAAGGAAACGCTTTGTTTGTGATATTTGATTCAGTTATTGAAGTCTTTTCATTAAATTCTTCTTGTTCAAATATTCACTTTCTTCCCATATACTTGATTATTGCTTTCATGATGATGAGTGGCTAATTTCCTTGTGTGATTCTAGGGTGATTGGCTGAAGGTTGTGGGAAAAACAATGATAGAATAATCTTAAATTCCAGTAGGACCTTGAAAGCTCGAGTCTTTATCCTTAATCCTAAAGCATCTCGTTCAGTCGATGAACATCTCGGCCGGGGTGGAATTCGTTTGACCGAGGTGACTTTCCTGATCCGAAACTGAGAGTTAAGTGTTAGAGTTTGCCAAATCCTATTCTTATTACACCTTTCCTGGTTCAATGCAAGCTTAGGATGAGACTTACCCGGTAATTCCTTTGTTTGTTTACCAAAGATCATAAGTGTAGGTAATAAAGGTTTATCCTTTATTGGGGTTCGAGTGTGCTTTCATTCCATCTTTGTGAGTTAGCCTGAGACTTACCCGGTAAAGGTTGATTCTATTCCCTTAGGTGGTGTGTTGGTTTGAGGTTATAGTTCTTTTCCTTAATTCCTTGAGACTTACCCGGTAATAGGAGTTATGGTTTGGGATTAGTGAGTAGTGAGACTTACCCGGTGATCTATTCCACTTTAGTAACACCTTCCCTATGCAAAAATTTCAGCTTTGTCCGCTTATCTTTAGATCTTGAGTTGGAACCACAACTAGATGCTTTAATCCCTAGAATTGCATATTTTCTTAATTGACTTTTTATCATCCTTGATTGCTATAATCGCTTTTGTGGTTAGTAGTTACATAGCACACCGTTACTTGCTTAGTTTCACTAAGTCCCTGAGATCGACACCCCGGAATTTCTTACTTTTTACTACGATTGACCCGTACACTGCGGGTTCGCATCCTTGTTTTAAGCTTTCATCTAGGGTTATTAATTTAAAGCTCGCACACACCGTTTGGAGCGAACAGTGTTGTGTACTTTAATTATGTAGTTATCCATATAATACTACATACTTTGTAATTATGTGCACTTTTTTTAACACAGTGGAAGTTGTGGCATATTCACTCTGAAGTACATACAGTACTTAGCGTCTGGACGTAAAGATTTGAGTGCTATTAGCGATGAATTTGTTCAAGCAAATAGAGAGAAATTGGCAAATGTTGTGTTCACCAGGGAATGGCGCAAATGGTTCGATGAGAATTTAAAAGCGTTCGATTATGTAATGGTTTATGTAACCGAAACACCAAGACCTCCATGTTACTGCTTGTTTTATTATGACCCTTAGCTATTATACACATGATTTTGTATAACGGTTTGATATTCAGTGCACGTGTTCGTTTGACATAATGAAGTAAGTTAAACATTCTAGCAAGTCATACTTGTTCAGTTTATTAACTTATTCATTATATATGTACATAAATGCCAATTTTTTATATTAAAATGAAGTACACAACTCAGTAAAAATATACATACATAACATATAACCGTACACACACGCATATAAATTATGTACACAATGTCGTATGAATTCAATTTGTATATTTTGATTCGCAATAACCTTATAAATTTTGAACACAATAGTGTATGAGTTATATATGTTTGTGTGTGTGTGTGTGTGAGTTATTTACATATTGTCTTGATTTCACCAAATTACTCTTAATAGTACAAGTACATACATATAATGTTGAATTTGCAAACAAATATTGTTTGTTCACAAGCCTACATACTTTTTAATTTTCAAATAAATTGAATAATTCAACTGGTTTACACAAGTCTTCTTAGTGTGTCAACTAAAGTCACATCAACTACATTTTCTCTTAGACCCTTGTTATCAATCTGCAACATTTATAGTGTTAAAAACGACGTATGTATATATAAAAAGAAGACAATATTTATAATGTTGATAACAAACTCACACAAAAACTATACGGAGTACAATGTTGAATTGCAAACATAATAATGTTTGTTCACAAGCCTACATACTTTCCAATTATCAAATAACTTGACTATTTCGGCTGGTTTACACAAGTCTTCTTAGTGTGTCCACTAAAGCCACAACAACTACATTTTTTTCTTAGACCCTTGTTCCCAAGATGCACGAAATCTGGACTTTGGCATCCTTCCACACCTCTTACGCTTCAATGGGGGCTCACAAGCAATATCTGAAACGTATACCGGTTTATCCCAATCTGACTTGCTCGGCACCGGGTAAATAAACTCTGCATATCCAGACCTCCAATATTCTGTGGAATAATATTTACTTACAAGATAAGAAGGACTCATACCTACATGTTTTGCTGCAGCTACTGCATGTATGCATGATATCTCTTATATATCAAACTCTTTGCAGGGAGAAGTCTTCATTTGCAAACAAACAATGACATGTTCATCCGCCCTTTTTACCTCAAATTTCATCCTTTATGCGTCAAGTGTGTACAAAAAGTAAGAACCTGCTTCATCAAACCTTTTTTGAATGATAGCCTCAACTTCTGGTGTGGAAACATCCACACAAGCTTCTGATTTTTTACTGCGCTCCGCAAACCACCGTGACATAAATTGTCTGATTTCATCCAACATTGCTAACACTGGATATTCCCTCCCTTCTTTCATTATGCCGTTAGCACACTCGGCGTTGTTACTAGTCATTATATTATACCTTTTTCCAGGAGATAACGAACGAGTCCACATTGATATCCCCATCTCAGTAAGCAATTCTCCAACCTTTGGCTTTTCCTGTACATATTTATTAATATAAGTATATATATTATATAAATAATGAACAAATGAAGCCATTATGTAACAACACATACCAATGATATTTGCTTAAGTAGTTCAATGCAGTCAGATTCTCTGCATTTCTTCGCCCCTTCAATAAACATTTGTAGTATATGGTTTGATCCTGTCCGCTTTTGCAGGTTCCCCTTAAGATGTCAAATACAATAACCATGAAACGCCAAACGATAGTTCGAGGATATACCCTTCTTTATAGAATTATGTTGATCGGAAACAAACACAAGTTCCTTGTTATCCGGAATGATACGACTCAAATTATTAAAAAAGAAATCCCACGACGCATCATTCTCACTATCAACAATTCCAAAAGCAATGGGATAGATTTGTTGATTTGCATCTTACGCAGTTGCAACGAGAAACACTCCTCCATATTTCCCACTTAAATGTGTGCCATCCACCGTGATAACCTACAGATTTATCAAAAATATACACATTTCAAATACATAATATATTAGAAATTACTACATATTGTCATGATTAAAGGTATTGTACCTTTCGCATTGCACCAAAGCCTTTGATAGATTGACCAAACGCGACAAATACATATTTGAAACGATTTTCCACATCAAGTACAAGGGCAGAAACTGTATCATTGTTCACTTCCTCTAACATATACAAATATGCAGGGATGGAGCTATAATTATCTTCTGAAGTTCCTTTAATCATGTCCTTCATGGCCTCCTATGCTTTCCAACACTTCCAATAAATAGCATTTATTCGATGTAAACTCTTCATAACAGTGACTATCTGATTAACCGAAGGTAACTTCTTCGAGTTGTCGTACCTACATAAACATTGTGTACACAAATTAGTACACAATTTACAGTTAAGAACATCAGGTTCAGTTAGAATGTACAACATACATTATTTTCACTTTCTCTGCAATTACTTGATAGGAAGCTCCCCTATTGTCAGCTCTCCTCATGTGATACGAACATGTGTGTGGACACATACCTTGTTGTTGTAAAATAATTTGATTCTCCAAGCTTAGTGAAACGAACCCTCCATTTACATTATTCGTCAATACATCTTGTTGTTACTGCCTTCCTTTTTTACTTAACAATCTTATACTGGGAACATTCGGATATTGAATGCAAACACAAAGCATTCTTTAACTCTACCTTTGAAGAATATGTTTTTCCTAACGCAAGCTCATAATCATGCACATCTGGTACATATGTATCTACACGAGGCACTATCGCTAGTGGGTCACTCGGCGTAAGATCTTCTTCGACTGTCACCGACACATTTGATGAATATGTACATAAATCAAGCTGCAGACACTCGTTCATATTATGTTCTGCATTATGTACCTCATCCAATGTCACAATATTATTAGGCTTATGAACACAAATTGTCGTCACACACATTGGCACACACCACATGAACTGATGCAGCCCATTTATTTGGAGAAATGTTTCCAAATCAACCGTTGTGGTGACGTCAAATGGCTTGAGTGGAGGATTGAATGGATTCTTGTACGACAGTTTTACATCAAAGTCGGATTCACATATCCCAAACTACGTTGATACCTTATGTTTTAAATCCTCAAATGTGCAAGATACATCTACAACAAGAGGTTTGCTTGTAACATCACCAATGTATTCCCATACATTATTCTTCAACTCCCAAGCACCACCGTAATAGAATGTCACGAATACAGTACTCATACCTATTACATAAACAACAATAACATGTTTACAGTACATACATATTACATACCGTAATCACATATTTAATACACAAGACAACTACATATCATATCCACATAAGAGAATATTTCATTGTACCACGACCCAATAATAAGTAGGTGTAAATTCAAACAAAACACAAAAAACGTCGGACAAGTACAAATTACCTGGTACATACGCATATATTGGTTAAGACAACATATATGTAGTTGAATCCCACCGTCCTGTGTATATGCTCGATATCCACCGATGATACTGAGTAGATATAAAGGACCAACAATGGCGTACAAGTTTTCGGATGAAAAAATCGATGAACACAATCAATATGTTTCTGAATCCAAGCGCCTTATGTATTTTATCGACTTCTATCGAACGATTAAGAAGGAATGAAGATGAGAAATATTAGCTTCAATGTTGAAGAACACAAGAGCATAAATTCGGATGAAGCAGCAATGGCGTCCAGAATGCTTCTGCAAACGATCGTCTAATTGATATTCAATGAATTAATGGAAATTGTTCAACGCTTATTTCCTTATTTAACGGCTGAAATAAATATTAATTTGTTTAATTAAGCTAATTAATACGGCTATTTAGGAAAGAGGGTTATTCAGCAAATCTATAGAATCTTATATATTTATTTGATTAATCTTTTTTACAAATTATAGAGGGGTCTAGTTTGTTAACAAGAAACAAAATGGGCCTAGTTTGTACACACCTTTCCATAAGTGTCTACTTACCCAACTCATCCAAAAATTATAGTCCAACCGATTCAGGGCCTAGAATGGACCTGAATATTTGGTTCAGGTCCAGGCCAACTATAGATTTATGGTCTTGGATTTTTGATCTCGCTCTCGAAGCGACCTACCTAGACACCATTCTTGTTCAATGCATCACAATATGCACGAAGAAGGAAGACTTTTCCGGTCTTGCCTGACTATGACTCTCACTCATATTTTAGCATTCCCAATTAATTTCCTTATAATATCTAAAAACTTTTTAGGAAAGCGTTAACAATGACAAGTAATATTAATCATCAATAAAGGTCATAACATACTCATGTTTGATGAATCTATTGATCATGGTTTAATTAAAAATTTTGCAATCCCTTTTACAAAGTCTTAAGGTGGGTCTATGAGTCTATCATACATGTATATAAATGACTAGACATATTCATGTACCTGCAGCCCATAAAACTTGACATTATCAATCAGTTTACGGCGTTAATAAAATCATTTTTGTCCGGTAATTCATAACGTCATTTCACTTAATGGGATATCATACACCAAAACACTTAGAATGAGCTAAATTGCTAGTTACGAATTATTTGGACATTTTATTCATTATCAATCAATACAATATACAAATAAAGATGAGATATCATCTATGATACACATAAACCTCTAGGCAATATCGTTTCTCATGTTGGAAACCCGTATCTCCTATACTTTTATGGGTTAAATTTGGTCCGGTCCAAACCCGGACCGGATCTTTTTCAATTCCTTTAGAACAAAGTAAAGTGTAAGAAACGATCCGAACTGGACCGTGATATATCTTGAACCTGTACCGGATCTAATAAATACGGTGCAGGACTGATCCGGTTTTCAGGTCCGTATCTGCACATTCCTACTTGTTGGGAAGTAGAAGATGGCTTAATTGAGGAGGAAAGGCCGGGTTGTTCGCACAGTGGGCTAGCAACATGGGTACGGGTAACCTGTGTCGTTCTGAGGTGGTAAAGGACACAGTGTGAGATGGCACGGTCTGGATCTAGGCCATCATAGCTCGAGGACTGACTCAAGATATAAGCCTTACAAATGTGTGTTAGGGTTCGCTCGGACATAAAAGACGCAATAGCTATTAGTCAAAGAATTTGACGAGTTCCAGTTCGATTCAGAAAAAGGATTTCATTAACCTTCACAATTCAATTCATGTTTTGCTACTTATGTGTTGTACTTGTACATGTAAAGAACTGCTTACAATTATATCAGTTTCTTATCTGCAATGGTCATTAGTTTAGATTGAGATTTATGTACTGTAGATTGTTTAATTTGACTTCATATGATTTGATGGGGCTTTCTAGTTGTTATCTGCGATGGTAATTAGATTCTTCAATTTTGCCTTACTGTACAAAAAAGCTACCAGAAAATTACAATTGGTGAAGAAGCCAATATTTAGGCACAGAATCCAGTTTATGTTTTCAGCTTCACTTTCAATGATTGATTTATTTCAATGTCTATGTTTCAAGCATGTAAAATTTCAACACAACAAGTCAGATACTCTGCTTTCTATGAAACTGTTAGTTGCCACTCAGCAAAATTTTAAGCAACAGGAGCCATAAACCCATGAATAAGAGCACCAAAGAATAGATTTCACTTAGCTAGCAGCAGCGCCCTGGCCTTTGCTAGGATCACGTACAGCCTCTAGACATTCCTTTGCTCTGTGGACTTTCGATTGGAGATAGAAACTCCCTTGTTTTGCATTATTCTCAAACAAGATGTCGTATTTCTGCACATGTTCAAAACCATGTCACAGGGGAAAGCAATGATCTAGTACAAGCTTAACAAAACAAGGAACTGTGACTGACCTTCAAAATCTCTTCCCAACTGGCATTCTCAGCGATGCCAAGGACCTGCCTAGCCTCTTGCTCTGTCATACCTTTGCTCGCTCGCCGGATTGTGTTCTGCACCGCCTCTTGAGCTACTCCGTTTTTAGAGGCATCTGTGCCAACCCATATTTTCTAGTCAAATTTCTAATAAATTTGCACACACACACACAATAACATAAACACACTCGAAAACAAAGCTCCCAGCAGGTATATGTGTGAAGATATATACAGTCCAAACACAGATGAGTGCAAACAATGTTCCGCGGAAATATTGGCTCCACAAAAGGAAGCAATGAACATTGATGCATGAATTCTGCCAACATATATGACTATGAGGGAAGAACTATGAACAGATGATGATGATATCCAATTCTATATAATAAGTCAAAATTTCCCATGGTTAACATCATCACACCAAGCAAAACCCTAGGTTTCTCCCATCCAAAAATAATTCCAATGCAATGCATTGATTTCTATTTGTGTAACCAGCGATTCCAAAGATTTAGAGTGCATTATGTATGCAATCAACAAGAAGTTATAAAAGTCCCTTCCCCAAGAAACCACTAATTAACCAAGTTTCCTCTCACAAATCATCTACACCAGCAAAGCAAAAATAATTAACAATCTTAAGACATTATTAGCACCCAAAAATAGGTAAACGAAAATTCATTCATCGCACAGCTTCTCTCCAAGCTCAAGCTCCATCAATCAAACAATTAACTTGCCGAAAAAGAAACAATCATTTGTTCGTAACCAGAAATCAAAACAAACGAGAAACGTTGGAAAATAGTGAGACAATAGAAAGGACTGAGGAGACTTACTGGCAAGGGCTTGTCGATAAGCTTGAGCAAAAGCCCTAATCATAATGCCAGATCCCATGACAACCAAATTCGCAAGAATTCTCGCAGCCTAACAGCCAATTATATGTTATTGAGGCAAATAAACCACATAATTTAAGCAAATTTAAACGACTATCACTCGAAATTTGAGAAGAAGAGAACGGCTGGAAAACATACCATGACTTAAACCGATTACGTAAAACTTCAAAGCTGTACCGTTTCTGTTCTTGAATCAATCTCGAAGAAAAAAAGAGAGGATAAAATCGGAGGAAGATATTTGAAATTGGAGGAAGAGATTTGAAATCGGAAAATGTGTCGCTGCGTGAACGGCGGGTTTGAAGAATGAAAGGAAGGTTACTTTATAACCCAAATACCAACTTCACAAGAGGCCGACTCAGTACATATAGAAAGACCAGGCGACCAGCTTTCCGGAAACAACTTCGGCCCTTCGGGGTTTTTTTCCCTTCTCCGTTTTACATTTTTAGGATATAAAATATTTTTTTTAAATTGTCTTTTACCAAACAACCGTTTATATTTTTTTAAATTAAGGGGTGTATTTAATTAAGAGTTTACAGTAATTTTTTGGAGTTTAAAAGTTCATGGTATTTAATATAGATTTTTAAAAGTCCATATAAATTTTAAAATATTTAATTAGGATTTAAAATTTTTCATAAAATTCCTATGGTATTTAAAAGTTTGTGGATTTTAAAAGAATCTATTATTTCATTTATTTTGTAGGATTCTTCATTACTTTTATATTTACCTAAATTCCATAGAAATTTTTCCCCAACACATAAGATTTTCACAGAATCTATATTGACTCTATATAGAATTAAAATCAATCAAAATCTTTAAAAGTCTGGATTACACCCCCTAAAATCAACTTATATATTCAACTTACAAAATTAAATCACTTACCCAACACTTTGTAGAGATTAGAGAAATATTAAATTAGTTGATTAAATTAATCTTAAATAATAAATTAACTGTAAAAACTAATTTTGGTTTACTTTTTTCAAAATAATTTTTTATGAAAATATTTTTGAATGGTTTATTTTCTTAAAAATATTTAAATAAATAATTTATTTCAAAATTTGATTTTTTTTACAACATATTTAATTTTTGTCTTATAAAAATTACTTTTTAGATTTTAAATAAATATCTAAAAAATATTGTTAACGATAGGTATAGGTATCGTTAATAAAAAAAATTATCATGTAGTTTTTTTATAGTTATAGAATAGTATTGGGAAAAAAGTTATATAATTTTCAAGACAATGCATTAAAGTTGATCATTTTTATTAGATCGTAAATATATATATATATATATATATATATATATATATATATATATATATAACATGATTTTAAAAAAATAAGGTGCTTTTCCTATAAAAAAAAATTTAGTACTATGTTTAAAAAACTTACTTTAGTAAGTTTATTTTTTTAAAAGTATTTAATAAATAATTAATAGCTCTACTAATAAATGATTAAAATTAATAAATAAACTACATAGTTTTCTAATGTAATGTTTTGATGATCTGAGATTCACTTTAATGATATATGTATTCTTATCATATACTCACCACATTTATTTGCTCTAAATTATTTCATTTTATTTTATACTTCTTACCGATAGGTTATATAATATATGATGAATATTCTCGTGTAATATTAGTATGTTATGTCATTTACTTTAGATTTTCGATAATAAAAAAATTGACCTGTCTCGATAAATACAGACATTGTCTTAGAAACAGATACAAGCATATGAACTTGAAAGACGTATATATTGACAACTTAGTTTGTGTTTAGATGAAAACTTAGAGATTATTGTAAATTCTTATAATTAAGATTTTAATATTCAACCAAGGTTTTGGGAGGGATTCACGGTTTTGATCAATAACTATTCCACATATGTCCTTTGAACACACGATTTTCTTAAAATAATGGGAAATTCCGCTTGGTAACCTTGTGTTTTCGTCTTTTCCGGGTGGTGACCAAGGGTTTTTAATTTTCCGCTTGGTACCCTCGAGTTTTTAAAATTTCCGGTCCGTGCCCTCATTTACAACTTCCGTTAATTCCTCTGTTACCTTATTAAAAAAAAGAAAAAGAAAACTAAATAGAAAAGAAAGAAAAAGGCAAGCAGTGTTTTTAATTTTTTCATATCCCGTTACAAATACTCGTTTTCTCTTCTCTCCCATGAAAATTGGTGAGATCTATTGATTGGAGTTGTGCGGGAGACGCCGGAGACACCTTGAGAGACGCCGGAGACGCCACGCAGCAGTATACTCGTCCTCTTCCACCGCCGGGTACGAATTTCTCCATTTTCAACAGGTTAGAAAAACCCTAACAATCTAGTTCTTTGATTTGGAGATTGTTATAATTTGGGTTTCAATAGGGTTTAATTAAGGATTATTAAGGTGGATTTTTACAAAATTATAGTAGAAAAGTGGCCTACTAGTTTGTGTTGATGTATGTTTGAACATTGAAGACTCTTCTTACCAATTGTGCAGTGTACGATGTTTGCAAGTTCTCTCTTTGCAAAATGTGGAAATTTCTTCTCTTTATAACAGTGAAGGGGGTCATTTGATTTTGAAAATGTGGTTGATTAAGACTAGCTAGTTATGGCTGATTAAGGTTGATTAAGGTTCTTCATACAAAATGTGGAATGTTGAAAATGTGGTTAATTAAGGCTAGTTGTGGCGGAACTGAGCAGTCTTATTTTTGTTTTCAGCTTGTTAATATGGGAGGTAAAAAGGTGTTAAGACTGCATCACAATTCCGTCAACTACTTCGATGTAGAGGTCGGTGATCCTGATATGTCCAATATGCTCGATATATTTATGCATTTGCTACAAGGGGCTGCAAAAAGGGGTCTTAATCTTCCTGAAAATCCAAGTTTGTGGTATGTATACAAGTCTAAAAGTCGTAAATTAGAGAGTGACAAGGATTTGTTGGAGTTGTTTAGAGTGTTTCATGATAAATGCTTGCTGAAAATCGAAATTGGAAGAGGAGAGTCCCCATGTGAGAATTTGTTGCTAGCTAGACGTTTGATTGAGTCAAGGATGTCATCGAGTGAAACCATCCCATCCATGGGATATATGGACGAAACACAACCTACACCAACACCGTTGTCTTTTCCACTAGTTCCACCAATATTAGAACTTGAAAATACTAGTGTTCCAGAAAGGGTGGAGCCTAACCATGTAGCTTCCAACTCACAAACAAAGAGAATTCCCCCCACATCTGCAAGAAGAAAAGGGATTTATGTCCCGATTGGAAAGAACACTCCATCTAATACTCCACCAATTTCCGACAGCATGAGCAGAAACCCAATCACCATAGATGAATATGACCTTCCCTTGACTTGTGTTGAAGATGGGTATGATCCAAAAAAATCTAGTCAATGGGATACAAATAAAGATGCCTACTTTGATAGATTGTATGAGAATGGTGAGTTTCATATCGATAAACAGTTTGGGTTGATTAAGCTTAGTGTTTGGATGATTTTCTTTGACAAGGGACACTTGTCAAGGGTTTTGACAGATTATTGCATCCAACAAGGGGTCGCCGTCGTCACTCAGAAATCTGATAAGAAGAGGTTAACTGTTGAATGTGCAGACAACACTTGCGAATGGAGACTTCATGCTTCGAGGTTGCCTGATGGGTACACTTGGGCTATTAAGAACATGTCTGGTGCACATTCTTGCACTAGGTTGACGGAGTACAATCCTATGGCTACCATGCATTGGGCAGCGGAGAAGATAATGGATGACGTAAAAGCGAATCCGGATATTCCAGGAAAGACTATAAACGAGCTTCTAAAGTCGAGATATGGTGTTATGTTACGAAAAACAAAAATTTATGAAACAAGAGCATTGTGCCTGGAGAACCTTCAAGGAGGTCATGATACTTCATATGGGAAGTTGCCAATTTATTGTGAGGTTTTGAAAAGCACGAATCCTGATTCCGTGGCCCATTGTGCTTGGAAAGTCCTAAACGATGTTCCTGAGAAGCCCATCCAATTCAAGTACATCTTCATCGCTTTGAAACCAATGATTGATGGTTTTAAAGGTTGTAGAGGCCTAATTGGGGTTGATGGCTGTCATTTGAAAGGTAAATATGGTGGAGTTGTCTTTTCTGCTATAGCTATTGATGGAAACAATCAGATCTTCCCACTGGCATATGGTGTTTTTGAGAATGAATGTAAGGAGACATGGTCACACTTCTTTTCACATTTAAAGGATGCTTTGAAGGACGATATGAGGGAAAATCTAACCATTATATCGGATAGACAAAAGGTTTGCTAAACATACTATTATACATAACTTTTATGTACATATATGAACTTAATATTTATCTATTTATCTTATGTTTAGGGCATTGAAGCAGCCTTAGATGGCATTTGGCCTAGTGTACGCAGACGCCTTTGTTGTAGACACTTGTGCGCCAATTTCAAGAAACATTATCCTGGACGGCGGATGCACAATCTGTTTTGGGCTTGTTGTGAAGCATACTTAGAATTCACCTACAATAAGTCATTGGAGATAATGCAAAAGGAAGCTGGTTTTGGTGCCGTTAAGTGGTTACATGAAGCAGGAGAAAAGGAACAATGGGCTAGACACAAATTTGACCCAACTCTATGTTCAGATGAGAATACGAGTAACTTTGTCGAATGTTTTAATGCTACATTAGGAGTAGATCGATGTAGTCCGGTGTTGACTCTCCTTGAAGGTTTAAATTGATATTTTTCTTTGAATTCATTCATCGTATCCAATATGTTAACTTACATGTGTTTATTGTAGGAATACGAAGAACTATCATGGTTAGATATGTGAAGAGGCAAGAGGAGGCAGCAAGTTGGTCACCCAATGGAATAACACCGAAGATTGCCAAAATATTACATGAGAATATAGTTGACTCGCGTGACCTTCAGGTATGACCACTGATTTGCCAGTGATGTGTGTGTTTGCCATTGATTTGTATGTTTGTCACTGGTTTTTTTGGTATTTATGTGCTGCTGGAAAATCATTTGTGAGCTGTTGGAAAATAATTTGTGCGCAGCTGGAAAAATCATTTGTGTGCTGAAAAATCATACATGTGTTTATATAGGTTTTCCAAGCATCAAGTTCCGAGTGTGAGATCAAGCATGGGCGTTCCTACTTGCCTGTGAACCTCACCAACCGGACTTGTGCTTGTGGAGAATGGCAAATTAGTGGGATTCCATGCAAACATGCAGTTAGAGCAATTCTTGAGATTAGGTCGGGAGTTGCTGTAGAATCTTATGTATCAAGTTGGTTCTCTGTGCAAGCATATAAGATGGCATATTCTGTGAATTTTCACCCTGTACCCGATGAAGAGCAATGGTCGGAAAGTGATCTTCCCAACTTGAAACCGCCAACAATGAAAAGAAGTATAGGTAGACCACCAAGAAATAGAAGACGAGAAGACGATGAAAAACAAAAAGGCAAGAGGTCACGTACAGTACAGTGTAGCAAGTGTAAGGTATGTAATATTTATATAGGTTTTCATATGTATTTTTTATGGTTAAAACTCTATAGCATAACATGTTTAAATTTGGTATGGTGCAAGGCATTCGGACATAATGCTAAGACATGTAAAGGTGGGCTAACTGCGAGAGAGCTAAAAGAACAACAACTACAAGGGGTTCGAGTTGAACAAAAGCAAAGAAAGAGTTGTACAAGAAAATCGCAGCCCGCAGAAGCTGCTCCCGATATCATGGGATCAGCACCATGGTTCGCTCAAAGTGAACAAGACTAGTTTTTAGCTTTTGTATGCAATTTCTAGCAGAAACTCGTAAACTTTGGTAGTAATTATGAGCGATCTCTTTTGGGTTATGTTAAAGACTTGGATTTGAGACTATTATGAGGAGCTAGTGTAGTGGTCTTGGTGTTTTTCAATAGCTTTGTCAAATACTTAGTATCAAGCGATCGTTTTTTTTGAACAATTGAGTTCTTTGACTAGAATCAGATATATACTTATATAGTTCAAGTTTTTTAGCAAGACTAGTTTTTTTTTGAACAATTGAGTTTTTTTGATGGTGTCGATTTGAGAGGAGATAAGAGAGTGTGCTTGTCTTGGCTGGAATGCTTCCAACTTACCTCAACGTCTTGGTCTGTCTTATAATTAGAATTCTTGACCTTTGCAATTTGTGTACAAGAATGCTTCTATCTCGTACTTATGTATCTTACTTCTTCATGGCTACCTTTGTTTAATGATTGTAGGCTATGTGGCTCTTGTTTCTCTTGTTCTCTAGCTGACAATACAATATTTACTTCCTATGGTGTTACACTCTATCAAATGTTTATCTTGTTCACAACATAATGATCGCAACTATTGAAAAAGAACATTTTCGTGGCAAACGATAAGTTTCGAACTACTACATAATTTCAATTATAACGATAAGTTTCGAACATCGATTGTATTTATAAAAAGTACGTACATCAATTTTTTAACACAATCACTGAGAGAATCAAGTACAAAATGATCGCAACTTTAACGACAACTTGAGCATATGCCATAAACTCCTTCATGTGATTCTTGATTTCCTCTAAGTCACCTTGGTAGCTTGTATTAGCCACATTTACATCATTTTGAGAAGTACTACCCCATCCTCGACTCGACGATGACCTTCCATATTTGGCGCATCTCCAAATTCGTAGAATGCACAAATATCACATGCAGAATATGGTCTATTTGGAGTTTGTTTTGATTGAGAAATTCTGGCAACAATTCTTCTTGGTGGTCGACACCAACAATACTTGTATTTCATCCATTGTGCAGATGAAGCGGTTGAATTACCATAAGACTCCATTGAATCACCACTACAAATCCAACATAAATGAGAAAAAGACCCATAATTAGGAGCATTTGATCTCCATAAGAACCAATTGTAGCAATAGCTAAATGCAACATCAAGGGATTAATACTAAGGGAAAAATTCAACATCATTTTTAGGACACATCAAATTGAACAAAGATTGACTTTTCTAGGAAGGACCAATGAATCTAATTCCTGAAACTTTAAGCATAAGCCAAGGCTAATTCATTGGCAAAATTGATAAACGGAAAGGGAAACAACAAGGGTATAATCAACTTTAATCAACCTTAATCAACCATAACTAGCCTTAATCAACCAACAATAATCAACCTTAATCAACCAATTGTTTTCAAAATCAAATGATCACCCTTGTGGCAAAATAACACGTATAAAGAGAGGATTATTACTAAATTAGAGTTTTGATGTCAGGCTACTATAACACATGCCCTGGAGAAGATCAAGTATGAAGATTCATATGTAAATTGGAAAGAAACAGCTCCAAAATAACACGTATAAACAGATCAAGTGTAAAGAGAGGATTATCACTTTTCATCACAATTTACAGCGGACATAATTGCGATGAATGCTGCAGATTTCATCATCACAAGCACATTTTGCAAAACGAAAACTAGCAAACACAGTAAGATGGGTTTGATTTTTCAAACGGACATCAACACATACTAGTAGGCTTCTTTTCTACTATAATTTTGCAAAAATCCACCTTAATAAAGCCTTAATTAAACCCTATTGAAACCCAAATTATAAGAACCCCAAATCAAAGAACTAGATTTTTAGGGTTTTTCTAACCTGTTGAAAATGGAGAAATTCGTATCCGGCGGTGGAAGAGGACGAGTGTGTGGCGTCTCCGGCGTCTTCGACGTCTCTCAAGGTGTCTCCGGCGTCTCCCGTACAACTTCAATCAATGGATCTCATCAATCGCCATGGGAGAGAAGAGAGGAAATTGAGATATGTGTTTAAGTTGTTTAATGGGATATGAAACGCTCCACTTGCCTTTTTCTTTCTTTTCTATTTAGTTTTCTTTTTCTTTTTTTTAATAAGGTAACAGAGGAATTAACGGAAGTTGTAAATGAGGGCACGGACCGGAAATTTTAAAAACTCGAGGGTACCAAGCGGAAAATTAAAAACCCTTGGTCACCACCCGAAAAAGACGAAAACACATGGTTACCAAGCGGAATTTCCCTAAAATAATTGATGCCTCAATTTGAGGAGAAGAAGGTCGGTCTTAGGAAGCTTTCTCCCTCCTAGATTTGTTAGAGCATAGTTCAATCACTAGCAAAGAGGTACAATTCTCATATTAGGTTGTGATTATCCATTCTTTCGATTCTTCGTTACTTCACAGTTTTATAAGGATTTTTCTGTCTCCGAAGCTTTGCCTTAAGAAGCTTTCATGTTTTTTTTTTCAATTATCCCTTTCTTATTCGGATTTTGGTCCTGTTCATAGATTCGATTATTCATTGACTCAAAATTCTTTCTCTATAGCGTTTTTTGGATTTCGAATTCAATTTTACAACTGAAACTTTTTATGACAATTAGGATTTTATAGATTATATTCTTATTTTGGTTTTCGATGACAGTTAGTACAGTTTATGTTGGTTTCTATGACTACTAGTAAAGTCATGCACCTCTTCGTAGATTCGATTCTATTATTCTATTTTCTCTAACAACTAGAATGCTTTTGTTCCTCTTGATTGGTTCTTTTCGATTCTTCTATTTTCTATGGCTAACTAGAACTTTTATTGGTTTTCTTTGACATGTAGTATGGTTTCATAGATTCGATTCTTCTATTTTCTTAATTTGGTTGGTTGATTCTTTATTGTTAACAACTTTGATTTTTTAAGTATTTGTATCCGCTGAAATGATAACAAAATATTTTTTTTGGCCATATCTAAATTACACTTATGTTTGTGCTTTTTTTAATCAACATGAAAAATCGTATTTCACCCCGGATCCGTACAACAAGAAATGGTGGGCAATGGATCAACAAGACCCGTACGATATGAATGGGTAAATGACTCGTTGATATTATGCCATCTCCCACAAGTACATTCTATTTTATGAAAAGTTATATTAATTATAAATGTAATTATGTGCTTCAATTTTAGATTACTTAAATATATCAATGTTTCTTATTTGATAAATCAGCACAATCTATCGAATATGTTATATTTTATCCTCACTTCATCTAGTTTCACGAATCATAATAATAGTTTTGGTTGGGCAAACCATGACAAAGACCCTATACAACAAATAGCTCAAATCTAGCGAATATGCTATGCTTGATAATTCTATACACAATTTTAGAATCCTTAGACATGGTAGCAATAGTTTCAACCCACTTGGGCTCCTTTGGGGACATGATCAACAACAAGAAGAATGTACTTATAGGGTCTGGATTAGAGAAAGATGAAATGTCCCATGAAATCGATACCCTATACATCAAATAGCTCAAATTTCAAAATACCGGTTTGGGGCTTCTTGTCCTTCTTATTGACATGTCTAGTACGTTGGCACTCGTCACAATTTTTGATGTAATACTGGGCATCCTTCAACAAAGTGGACCACCGCAATCCGGATTGAAGAATCTTTGTAGCGGTCTTAGCAGTCTTCATGTGTCCCCCTGCATGTAAGAAGTTGCAATACCGAATGATGCTATGTGTCTTTTCCTTCGGGATGCATCTACAAATAATCCTGTCATTTTCTTGCTCGAAGAGGTAGGATTCGTATAAGTAGTATCCCTTGACATTTTGGAGAAATTTCTTCTTTTGATTGTACTTTAAATCATCAAGACAATGTTACAAAACAATGATATTTATAAAATTAGAGTACTAGGGCAGCTCAGGTGAGTTGATAATGAAATCGTTGACATTGTTGGGAGATTCAAAGACAGATTGACCTTCGGAAGGATCGAGTGAGTTGGCACATTGAAGAACTTGTCTCAATGGCCGCTAAGGTTTTAAATAAATGCTCAAGTCTTTTAAGTAGGGATAGTCATAATCCCTAAAGTTGTGCTTCTAATAATCTAAATCCCTTTTAAATCATCAACTCCAAAATAGAAGATTTGGACCAGGTTTTGATACGGGGTATTCGCCCGTGTAGTTGGCCCCGTCTTTCGACACCTAAATACTCAATAGAAATGCAACAAAAGAAGAGAGATATGGAAAGAAGATGATTTGATGGAGAAATGGATCGGTAGATGGATAGATGAAGGTCAAATCCTAAGCGATGACTTTGAAGCACAAAAGGCCACAATCAAGTCCTCTAGAACCCTTCTGTTACAACCAAAACACAATAAGCATCCTAAAAAAACCCTAGAGCACCTTGGAGGATTTCTTGTGGCTAGTTGAAGCTCTTTGCTCTGCCAATGGCAAGTAGAACACACTCAAAACAGGTCCAAGCGGGGCGAACAAGACGTCTCTTACTCAGGTTTGCTCTCCGCGCAAGAAGACAACGGTAGACACCGTAGGAGATAACATAACGTGTTTATCAAAAGTATTTATTATTCAAGATCATAAATAATGAGGCACGACCTCCCTATTTATAGGGGGACAAGGTCCGACTAGGTACATGTAGGGCGGCTGGCTTGAGCTTGAAAAACCCGTGATCTATCTAGAATAAGATAAGATCTATCCCTAAAAAAATAATAAAATATAAGATCAATCTTCTTTAAAGATTTGATCTCTTTTGTAACTAATAAAATAAGATCTATATTCTGAAAAGATAAGATATATCTTTAAACTTCCCTATTAAAAGATTTAAACTTATTTGTAAATAAATAAAATAGACTTAAGCTAAAAGTATAATTAAAAGCGTGCAAAATTAATCCATAATTAAATATGTCTTTTTGGGTTGAAATAGTAAAATAAAAGGCCCGATTTACTCCCTCCTAGTCCGCCTCCTACATGCATATCATGGATCATAATTAGCCTTCGTTGGTCATGGTTCTTGATACCGTTGTTGATTGGGTAGATTTGTACAAATGGTCCATTCTTCGGAGGAGTAGACCGTATATTCTGTCGGGTGGGCGCGGAAAGAATATCCTTCAAGATTGTTGGTCCTACGTGGTGATCCTGTTTAGATAGCTTGTATGGGTGTAGTAAGAATATTTTGTTCCCATGTGGGCATGACATGTCTTACATGGCTTGTATAGCTTGCATGACTCATGAAGTAAATATCCCTCACGTGTGCATGGCCTACGTGGATCAAAGGAAATCTTGCATGGATTTCCTTCACGTGCGCATGGATGTCTAGAGATGGAGGAAATGTTGACATGTATGTCCGGACTTCAAGAACCTGAGATTGATCTAAAATGGTATAAGGACCCGGGTCCCCTTCCGTCAACATATGAGTGTGTTGGAAGATGGACCTTCGTGGGTCTCATTAGTCTTCTCCTCTCTTGCACTCTTAGAACATGATTCATTATGTTCTTATGGATTCTTGTAACTTGAAAAGACCTTATTCATCTTCTCTTATTGGCAATGCTCCTGCTCTTTCTCTTAGACTTTGGATCCCATAATTGCATATGCTTCCCTTTCATTACCTCTATCTTTCTCCTCTTAGTAGGAGGCTTTGATCATGCTCTTGTAGCCACGGTTGATCCTAAATGTGGTTTTATATCCATAGATGATCCTGGATGTGGGCATGGGTTCATGAGTGATCTTGGATGCGATCTTTTATCCACGGGTGATCCTAGTTATGATCTTGAGTCCATGGATGGTCCTAGTTGTATTCTTGCGTCCGGGTGTGATCCTTGTAATCCTAGTTATCATATTGGAGATGCTCTTGCATCAGGTTTGTTGTTGACAATTGATGTAGAGAGCACAACTATAAGAGCCCTTTAAACCACTCTCAAGCTTCATAAATAGGTTCCCTAGGGAGTTGACGGAATTCTCGTATATTGCTTTTCAACTCCGTTGTTTTTCTCGGTGGGAAAAAATGTGTACATGAAAGCATTGTGGAGTTGCTCCTATGTGTAGACATAGGCAGACAAAAACTTCGTGTACCATTCTAAAGCACATCCAGAAAGTGAGACCTTAAAAGCAAGTAATTGTATGGTCGTTGTTTGTACCTTTTCGTGATGGATAATCTGAACGAGGTAAAAATGACTCAATATGCTGAATAATAACACATGACGTTGGTTGCGGAAAATTTTGCAACATCGCCTCGCCCAATGCCTGCAATGAATGATTGAAGCCTTTGACAATAGCTTCATATCATACGATATCTTCAACAAGTGATGCCTTGAGTAAGGAAATATTAAGTATAGGTCGCTTCAAGGTTGCATGTTTGTTTGACAATGATCTCGTCGTTGCTCTTTTCTTGTGTCTAAAACAAAGATGAAGGAATCAAATAGACAAAGATTTCAAAATTAATAAATCAAAACAATTTCAAAGTCATTCCCGGACAACGACGCTAATTTGATGAGGGTCGAACATAGGGAAATCGATGTCTTGCTTTGGCAAATTAATTTAAAATTAAAAAAATTAAAAAAGTAATAACGTAAACTGGACTATAAGCTGAAGATAAAAACAAAATAAGGTCGACCGACCACTAATACGGTTGGCCAGAAAAAAACGCGAATTAAAACAAAAAAAAAAAAGTAATTGAACAAGCAAAGATGAAATTGAAGCAAGAAGCACACACCACACATCATAAATCACTACAATACCATTTCCTTTTGGTATAACATCTATATTTCAATCATTTAAACACATGAGCAAAATAGAACAATTTAGGTAAACGGTTTGATAGAGAGGCACTACGTAAGTCATAAAGACTTAGTCGCCTTTTCCAATATTTCAATAACTTCACTTTTAACCCCAAATCTATTTCTATCCCTGGCTTGACGTCATCACAAATCCTATTTATTAACTAGCATTTTAGAACCGCTCACGGTAACTACTTAAGGTCATTTTCAGTCCAGAAATCCAATTTTGATTTCTTTACTAATTTTTTTTACTTTATTGTTAGAACCCAAAATTTGTGTCAAATATAGTTTCTCTACATAGAAACTTCTCTCTATTCATCACCTTAATTCTCTCCCCAAATCTGACATCTCAATTATTAAATTGTTTCTTATATAAGTAAAGAAACCCAAAATATATGGGATAAAGATGGCCTAAAGCAACCAAGACCTTTGAGTAGTCAAGCTTTTATTCCATTTACAACTATAATCTGTAATATTTTTTCTTTTTAATGAATTAACCACAAAAATGTATTAGCAAATCTACTTAAACTTGTAAATGATTCTCCTCACCCTAAATCATTAGCTTTATCTTTTTATTTTTGAAATAGTTGATGTAAAAGGACAATTTTTTTTGTATATGAAATACAAATTAGACCATGTTTTAATTAATATTGCCTTTAAGCTTAAAAAGGTTTATTAGGGGTGTGATTTCATATTAGGGGTAAAGGTTAATTTATATAAAAATAAAAGTACTCACAAACCCAATAAAGTTTATGAATACAACAAACATAGTCTATGTACAAGGTGTCAAAACATGATATCTAAGGCGCAAAACAATGTGATCTGAACAACCAAGGTCTCAAGGCGGACATGCTAGTTTCCGAGCATAAAAAAATGATATATAATCCTCACACACTCAAAAACCCGATGTATCAAACTCAAGAGGCCCATCCACCTTCGCAAAGCCATTAGCAGATAAGAACCAAGTAATTCCATATTAATTGGGGGATAAAAGGATAATTTCCTCTTAAAGACATGAGTTACGAGTACGAGAATTGATAGGAGAAATGAGGACATGCGTAGGAGAATATCAAAGCATATGATACTTTGTATATGAATATATGATTGATAATAAACTTATAACAAAACGTACTAAGTGCAAATGAATTGCCCCCCTACAACTCCTCCACCATCATCCGTCGTTCCACCACCACCAATACCACTAGATAAACCACCAGAAAAACCAAAATCCTACGTGGATGCTATTAGTCCAGAACTAGTTGATACCGCTCCCATATGTTGCAATTCACTCATTGAATCTTGAAAGATGCATATCTCTTTCTCTGAAGATGTGTGTGGTCTTGTTGTAGCCGAAATCGATGATGATGTTGTGATCTCTCCAGAGGACAAATGAAAACTGTTGTCATTATTAAGGTACTTGGGAGAAACGTTGTGTTCAGGCTGCTTGAACGTAGACTATATCAGCTATGGCGTCCAACGGGTTTGATGACTATTCTTGATCTACTGAATGGCTATTATGTTGTCCGTTTTGATCATGAATATGACTTCCTCCGAACATTGACCGAGGAGCCTTGGGAAATTTTTGGCCATTACATCACCACTAGGCCTTATCATTCCCAATTAAATCCTTAGAATGATACTCTTCGCATTATGTTCGTGTGGGCTAGATTGTTTGAGCTCCCCATGCAACTTTACGATGAAGTTTTCTTATACGGATTAGCCTTTGCACTAGGTACTCCGCTCAAAGTTGACTTGACGACATTGTATGCTACAAGAGGGAAGTTTGCTAGAATCTGCATTGAAATAGAATTATATATATAAGCCGCTGATTGGAACCATATTGGTAGTTGATGCCCGTGTTTATGTAGAGTATGAGGGCCTCTATTCTATTTTCCACAACTACGGTTTGTATGGACATGGAGTAGAGAGATGTGCATCACGTACAACATACTCCCTAGCGATGAGAACAACAACGAGGGGGTTGAGGTTTGTAACCCTACACAGGATTCGGAGAATGTGATTAAAGATGACACTAATATAACAAAGGAACAAGCCCAACGAGGATGCATATTTGGGCTCATGAATGGCAGTTATGCGTCGCCCTAGATGTAATGATGGGGGCAAAGAGAAAAGTCTGCCCCGGGAGGCGGCGTCGGTGACGAACAGGTTTCAACCAATAACTCCGATAAAGGAAGACCAAGGGAAAACCGTTCCTACTACCATTAATGACAATCAATCAAAGGCACATGACGAGGCATAATTCATACGGAGGTTACGAAAGGGGCAGTAATTAGCAAAAGTAAACCCAATAGCCAACATATTGATTGTCAAAACGCGGTGGAAGAGAAGTTAAACCCTAGTACTCAAAAATAGCCCAAGGGAGCAAAAACCTCAACATCACTAACACAAGTTCCGGCCTAACAAAATGAGCCCATAATTGAGCAAGTCCGAATCGTCCCAAAACAACCTTTCATTATCCTCAAAAGGAGCCAAGATCAGAAGAGGGAGTCTTTCAATGATCATATCCCTAATATCTTTGATATTGATACGTTTCCACTCACGCTTCCACATATATGGATACTGAAGATATTGGCCCACAAATATGAGTTGAATCACCGAAAGATATGATCTTGGAGATAGCATCGGATCAACAATAGAAATTGCCAACGAATTCTCCATCAACCAATGGTTCCAAGTGAATGGTATCCTTGGAAGTTGCAGGGGTGCGGGTAACCGATGATTTTGCAAGTCCTTGAATTATATGCTCAATCGTCACAAACTTGATTTTCTTGCCTTGTTTGAAACAAAAATCTCCGGAGACAATGCTAAGGAGGCTTGTACACGTATCAAATTCACTGACCAAGTTCGCGTTGATGTGTTGCGGGTTTCGAGGGCGACATCTGGTTCTTCTGGAATGGGGCTATCCTTAATTCTACGATCAAACAGACAAAACTTAACTTCATCCACATTTCGATCAAACTCAACGATGGAATGATTGAACTCTTTGTGGTCTTTAATCCTCCTACTCCAGCCCGTAGACGCGTCTATTGGAGCAAGCTGCTACATGCAATACAAAGCTGTAATGGGAATATTTTTGTAGGAGGAGATTTCAACTGCGTACTCAAATTGTCTGAGTGTGGTGGGCACTCAAAGAACCTCTTTGCCGATACAGAGCTCTTCAAAAGGTAGTTAGATGATCCACAACTAGTGGACATGGGTTTCAATGGGCCGTATTCACATGGAACCATGATTTTGACGCTCGTCTCAAACAATCTAAAAGACTAGATAGGGTTTTTATGAGTACAAAGGCTAGGGTTCTATGGTGCGATGTGTCGGTACGTCACTTACCTCCCTTATTCTCTGATCATAATCCATTACTGTTGTAGTTGGGTCCTCCAAGGAAAGTCAACAAAAATAGGCGCCCCTTTCATTTTGAGGCTATGTGGCTCTCACATTTAGATTTCCATGGAGTGGTGAAGGATGGTTGGACTAATTTGAGGGTAATCCGATATTTTGGGCATTGAAATGGTTAAAACCTAAACTTCTTCGATGGAATTATGAATGCTTTGGAAGGATTGATTTGAGAAAGAATGAGCTGACAGAGAAGATGCTTTCTTTCCAAAAGAAGCTTGAGATGAATCTTGAACAGGGGCTCCTCAACATGCACGTTCAATTGGAGAAAGAGTTTGAAGAAGTCCTACAGCAAGAGGAAACATTATGGTTTCAGAAATCTAGAGATAAATGGATACTTGAGGGGGACCGCAATACAAAATTCTTTCATACTAGTAGCTCATTAAACGAAGGCTGAATAGAGTCGACACTATCAAGAACGATGATGGGGTGCGGATCTCATATCAAACCATGCTTGAGAGAAATGCCCTTGATTATTTCAAAGATCTATTTTCAGAATCAGCGACTCATGATTAACACATGAATTCAGCTATTAACTTTCAACCCCTACTCATTGAAGAAACTGACACCCTTTGCACTCCTTTTACGTTGATGGAGGTTAAGGCTACGTTGATGAAAATGGGTCCTTACAAATCCCTGGGAGTGACAGATTCCATGCTACATTTTTTCAGAAATGTTGGGAAAATGTGGGTCATTTGGTTATGGATTGTGTCAGACAATTCTTTGATACTAACATCATGCCTCCATAATTAAATGAAACTATTATAGCGCTTATTCCAAAGTGTAAGAGCCCTGAACATATGTCCAAGTTTTGGCCTATTGGACTTTGTAATGTGGTTTATAAACTCATATCTAAACTCATGGTTTTGAGGCTACAACCTATTATGGGGAGAATTGTGAGTCCGTTCCAAAGCAACTTCATCCCTGGAAGGTACATTGAAGATAATGTCACTTTGGTCCATGAAGTCATACATTCTATTTCCAAGAAGAGAAGTGGTAAACGATGGATGGCTTTATAAGATCGATCTTGAGAAAGCATACGATAGACTTAACTGGCAATTCATTGAAGAAACATGCGTCCTTCTTGGTCTGCTTGAGGAGTGGACTTTCAGAATCATGAGTTGTGTTAGATCGTCTTCAATGAAGATTATATGGAATGGGGAGTTAACGGAGGGGTTTATGCCCACGAGAAGGGTTCGACAAGCGGACCCTATTTCTCCATATATCTTCATTCTTTGCATGGCACGGCTAATCCATCCGATTCAAGAGTTGGTAGAGCAAGGAGTATGGAAACCAATCAAGGTAAAAAGAGATTGTCCTAGTATTACGCATATGTTTAGAGCTAATTTTGATTTCGTTATTGACAAGCTAAACAATTAGCTCTTGGAAAGGTAGACTCCTTAGTTTTGCGGGTCGACTTACTCTCGTTAAATCTGTGTTCAATGCAATTCCTTCCCACGTCATGAATGTGTTGAGACTCCCTACAAGTGTGTGTACAGACAATGATAAAACTTGCTGCAATTTCCTATACAACGACAGTGAAACTAAAAAGAACATGCATCTTGTTGCATGGAACGAAGTGTGCAAACCTAGAGAAGTTGGGGGACTAGGCATTAGAAAATCGTCGGATACAAACCTTTTGCTTCTTGGGAAGCTGGTATGGAGCATGCTTCACAATGGTGATAAATCTTGGGCGAGTCTCTTTGCTGCGAAGTATAGTTTGAGGGGAGTTAGACAGGTTATGGATGCTTCTATCTACAAGAAGGGATCTATCCTACTATGGAGTTTCATTTGGGCGAAGGAGATCATTATTAAGAAAGGGGCTAGTTGGTATACTGTAGACGGTAGGACCATTGGATTATGGCTTGATCCTTGGTGTGATGATAATCCTCTTATTGAGAGTATCTCTCATCATCAAGACAAAATTGCATTGACTGGACTGTTTTTGAGTGTTGGATTTCACGGGATGGGTGAAAATGGGATTTACTTAATAACGTTCTCCTTGTGTCCTGTTCGCCCCTAGAGGTGTGTGCAAATAAGTTTTAAATTTATAAAACTAGAATCAAGCAGCGAACCCGCAGTGTACGGATCGATATAGTTAAGCAAGAATTCCAGAGTATCGAACACAGGGATTTGGGGGGTTAAATCCAGTTGTAGGTTATCAAGCGAGTAAATGTAAGAGCTTTTCGAATTATTGGGAAAACAACAATCCTAAAGATCCAGGTATCCAGCTGTGGCAATCGATTCAAGATATACTTAATGATGTAAAGACAGAGTTGAGATATGCAAAGGTATACTAATGTAAGGTAATCGTACGGTGAAGTTCCAAAAACCTTATATAACTCACCTACAAGGCACTCTCTATACAGGTTGCTGAGGCTCAATATAGAAGGATTCTAGAGACGAGAATTAGTGTCAAATACCCAAACTTATAACCCAAGGATCAAGACTAACTTAACCGATTGAGGTTGTGACACTCACAATCGAGGTAGAGGTTGTTGAGGCTTCACTACCACCTAGAAAAGACAAGTCTAAACTAAGCTAAAGCAAATCTTTAACTTTAGATTAAAGTAAAAGCAGGTTCGTAGACTTAAGGGAAATCACGGCTAGTTCTTGAGGTTCCACGGCCGTGGACTCAAGAACAGACCGTAATTTAGGGTTGTCGGCGAGTTTCTCTAACTCTCAGGGTCTAATCTGTTTGCGATCGATCTATCATCATCTAAGCCACAACTATCAACCCTTCACCTTAGAATTGTTAAGGGTTTTTAGCCAATAACAGTCATGTTGATATCAATTCAAAAATTAAAAGATAAAAAGATGAAAACTTTCAAGAACTTTCAATAATCTTCAATTCAATCTCAAAGTCACAAAGAGAACAAGTAATGTCTAAAGATTCAAAGTAAAACAAACAATCACCACCTTAGGGAAGAAGAGAAAACGGGATGTCAATCCGTTTTCCAAATCAAACCTAATCAAGAAGAGAGATCTTCTTGCAAAATCTTCCAAGAACTTCGATCTTCCGCCAATCCGGAGATCTCAACAACAATCTCCACCAAAAGTGCGAGATTAGGGGAATTTCCAAATACGAACTTCGATCTCCCAAAGAGATGTCAATGATTCCAAGCAAGGCTAAGCGAAGTGTCCGCGTGTCTAAGCGGTAGGCGAGAGTAAGCGAAGGTGTCGGATTCTTGCTTTGTCCGTCTTTTTATAGTGCAGGGCAAAATGTCGGCCCGGCCCAATCTTTAAAAGATCGTGGCTTCAAAGTGTGGCGAAAAGATTCGCCAAGATCACGGTCGTGGAAGTGTTCCACGACCGTAATTTAGAGCGTGGAAACAAATACGGTTTGCAACATATGTTCCACGGCCGTGTAATCCCCTGGAATGAACATGAATTTCTGACTCCAAATCCACGGTCGTGGAATTGAACGTGGAATGTGATACGGCCGTATTTTAGGGCGTGGTTTAGGGCAAGAACGTGATTCTTCCCTAAACTCGTGCATTCCTCAAGCTAAGACTCCAATTTGCTTCCAAAGAACGTTCCTAATCCATGGACATATCAACTCAACTCTCCTTTGCTCGATTCCGTTCGGAAATAGCTCCAAATCACCTATAATCAACATAGAACTAGTGTAGACATCCATATCGACAATATAGGTAATACTAGCTCACATATGCACAAAGTTCAATCAAAGACTATCAATATGAATCAAATACGTTTAGAAAACGTGCCTAAAATATCACAATATTTCATGCTAACAAATAACCCCATACTTAACACTTGCTTGTCCCTAAGCAAGGTCTTTCAAAAAGCTTTAAACAAGAGTTAGGATGAAATATGTGTACCTTCTTTTGGATGACTGTGACTTCTAAAGAATAGATCATTCTCAAACCTTGCTTCAATCGTTTATCAAACTTTCACACACTTAATCAAAGAGTAAAAGGTAAAGAAAATTCATGAACCAACATAACTTCTAGACAAGCATTATAACCTTCAAACATTATCAAAATCAATCACAAGAAACTTCAATTTAGATCACCAAGTCATATAACATTCTTTTGATCTTAAGGACTTTCAAAGAAAAGGTCTAGAATATGGAAGGGAAGGGAAAACTTTAAGGGAAAGTGGTGCATAAATCCGGGAAAGTGGACAACTACCTTCTTCTTCTTATGTGGTTCCCGCAACACTTCAACTTAGAGCTTCGCTCTCTTCTTTTCATTTTTCGACTTTACTTTTGGAGTTATGGATAGAGGTGCACAAAAACCGAAGCCTAGGAGATCGGCGTTTCTCAAATTTTTCAAGAGATGCCTCAAACCCTTAGCGCACATACCATAATCCGCTAGGAATATCGCTCAATCCGACTTTGGCAAGACACAAACACCCGGCTATGTGAATGGTGCCGAGTTACTCATCGTCATGATTGACTTCCCCAAACCTATAATTTCTTTCTATTCAATTGATTGCAAATAATTGCTCTCATGGCCCTCCCACATCAAACATGCCTTTTTCTCATTCACTTCTCCAAATTCCCGGATAGGTAAAAGAGGCTAATATTTCAATGAGGAGCTAGATGATCAAAGAAAGAAGAAAGAAAGTATTGAATTGCCTTAATCATTTCAATAAGAAGTATAGGAACTTATAACGTGATTTCAACTTCAATTTCCTATCATGATTTAGGTAACATTTTCACATTATAAAACTTGCAAAAGAGGTGAAATTCATTCATTCAAATTCTTTTCAATTCACAATCCTTCTAAGCATACAATTGTCATCAAACTCAATTCACAAGTAGTGATTATCATGGAAATCATCTCAATTCATTAGAAGCACAAAATTTTCAAAATTTTCAAAATTTTCAAAATTTTTATGGGTTTTTCAAGTTATTTTTCATGCAATGCAATAAGGAAACGTGTAACACATAATGAAGATGCAACGATAGTCTCGAATGAAAGCAAACATAGAGAGTAGAGTTATTACAAACTTTTAGTACATCCCACCCCATACTTAGGACGAACATTGTCCCTAATGTTCAAAAGAAATAAGGAAAAGAAGAAAAGAAAAAGAAACTCACAAAATGGTGGCGGGAATGTCTAAAACAAACGATCATGCGTCCAATCACTGCGGCGGCGGTGGAGGTGGGAATGGAGAGAAACTCGGATCATAGAACCGCCCAAACTGCTGGCGGTAGACGTCCCTCATCATGTGGTCAAGGTCGTCTAAGCGTCCGTCTCTAGCATCCGCCCGAATCTCTAGCGTTCCAACTCTCTCCGAAAGTCCGGTAGCCCAATCCGGCATATGCTCGTACCATCCCGGGGCGTGACTGTACCATGATGGGGCATCGGATGGTACTGGTGCTGGTGGTGGTGGTGGTGCTGCTGGCTGCTCCGTGGACCAAGGAGGTGGGGTGGAATACCATGTGGGAGGTGTGGCCATCCACGTGGGCCTCTCACTCACGCTAGCGCGGCGAGATGACGGGCCTGAGGCTCTAGCCGGACATGGAGAGCGTCGAGGTACATCTGGGGCCGCCTCCGGCTGGTCCGGAAACGTGCCAAACTCGTGCTCCGCTCCTCCTCCACTCTCGAACTGATCTCCCATATCCTCCTCCTCAACAACCGGTGGTGGAACGTAAGGGGGAGCTACTAGCCTGTTCGCATGCATCGCAGCGAACGTCTCCTTCCAATTGTGGCGTCCCGCCACAATGGAATACTCCGGCAGCCACTCAATCCCCCTACCCGTCCTAGTCTCCCAAGGCATGCCCGCATAAGGCGGACCTCCATGTGTGGGGAAGATGAGTCCCCTAACCATAAAAGCATGTAGCCCTAAGGGAACGGCCGGTATGCGGGTGCAAGCAGAAAAATCTACACCAAATGTCCTAGAAATGTGGGTAACTATCCCACCATATCCAATGTTTCCCTTCTTCTTGTTCTTGAGTTTACTCATCGTAGCCGCCAAAAGAGTGGCACAATCTGCACGGCGACCGTATAACATGCTATAGAGCAAGAATAGCTCATCCGTCTTGATCTTTTGGGGCGTCTCCGTCCTAGGAAAGAGACACTCCGAAAGAACGCGGTGTGATATCTTCAAGGCTAGATGGTACATCAATCTAGCCTTGGTATCGGCGGGTTGCCAACGGTCCTCGTCGGCGTATATCATCGCAACTTCCTCCCAAAAGTTCTTGGGGTAAACTCCACTAGGAAATCGACCGTTATAGGTCTCATGGAACCCGAAAATGGTCCCAAACTCAACAATACTCAAATGGTAGTCTTGTTCCATGAGACGGAAGGAGACGGTCCTATCTACGTGGCTATGCTCGAAGGACGTCACAACCTCCCGGGTGATCTCCTCATAGGCGTCTTCACGAATGTTCGTGAAGACAAGCAATCCGGCTCTATCCAAGAGCCATGTAAGATCATCAACTATGTTGAGAGGATGTAGATCCTCCAACAACAAATACCTAGGACCTATCACTGTCCTCTCCTTGATCCGGTCAAGTGCAGCAAGGTGGTTCTCATGTATGGTTGGGATGCTAGGGTGAGGAGGTGAAGATGGAGGTGAAGGTGAGGATGGTAGTGAGGGAGATGAGGGTGGTGGTGCCCTAGAGGTGGAGGGATTGCCCTTTCTTTTCTTATTCTGCTCTCCCTTCTTCTCTTTTATCCTTCCTGACACTCTCCTTACGAAATCCATTTTTCACCAAAATTACGGTCTGTTCTTCAGGTTCCACGGCCGTGGTTTACCCAGAGACCGTGATTCGTCTCAGAATCTTGCGAATCTCAGCAAATTCACCAACAATCACCACAACAAGCAGTCCTAATCTAATTCCTTCCAGTCTTTGTCAGTTCTTCCTAAAAATCTATAGCAAAAACGAACCAAATCCGCGAAATTCAAGAAGAAAGAATAAACCTCTTTTTCGGATTGAAAAACCCGAAATGCACGTTTGTTGATGGATTTCCGCTCGGTTTGTCGCTTGGATTTTGTTTGTGGTTGGATTTGCTGCAGTTTAGGATGAAGAATCGTTGAAAACGATTAGAAAACGAGGAATTGGAGGAGGTCGTGGGGTTTCGGTGTTTAGGGCGTGGAAAGGGGTAAGTTTTTGGGAAATTTTGTGAAGAATGTGGCTTATATAGTCGCAGGAAAAATTTTGAAAATCACGGTCTGTCGGGGTGTTCCACGGCCGTGGAAGTGTACGGATCCGTGGTTTTGGTGATTTTTCAAAGGCTTTTGAGAATTACGGCCACTGTAGCTATGACGACCGTAATTTAGACCGTGGAACTTTCTGTAAAGCTTCAAAGTCCAAATTTCGTCGCTCTTCTTCGACATTATTCTCCCTTTCTCCTTTTCCATCGATCCTACAACCAAAAACACAAACATACCGGAAGAAATCGAGGCAAAATAAAGCGAAAACGTCTATTCTAAGCTAAACTATGAATCGAAAACAAAAACAAAAATGCAATACCTTGGGTTGCCTCCCAAGAAGCGCTTTGTTTAAGGTCCGTAGCTAGACCAATCTCGCACTTATTCGAGTGCGGTAGGCGCAAACTCCTCAGCTTGGAGTTCCGGTGTGTACTTCTTGAGTCGTTGACCGTTCACCTTAAAACTTCCGCTAGCTTCACCCCATACTTCAACTGCACCATGGGAGAAAATACGTTTGATTAGAAAAGGTCCGGTCCAACGGGATTTAAGCTTACCTGGAAAGAGGCGAAGTCTTGAATTGAAGAGGAGAACTTGATCCCCTTCTTTGAAGTCCTTTGGAATGATATGCTTATCATGCCAACGCTTTGCTCTTTCCTTGTAGATCTTAACGTTTTCATAGGCGTTCAAGCGAAGTTCATCCAGCTTGTTGATGTCTAGGAGACGCTTCTCTCCCGCTTCCTTCATGCCGAAATTCAGCCACATGATAGCCCAAAACGCTTTGTGCTCCAGCTCTACCGGTAAATGACAAGACTTCCCATACACAAGGTTGTATGGTGTGGTTCCTATGGGAGTCTTGTACGCAGTCCGGTATGCCCATAATGCATCATCTAGTTTCAAGGACCAATCCTTCCTAGTCCTTGAAACCGTCTTCTCTAGGATTCCCTTGATCTCCCTATTTGAGATCTCAACTTGTCCACTCGTTTGTGGATAGTAAGGGCTAGCGATCTTGTGAGTAACCCCATACTTAGCTAGAAGAGCTTCAAAGCGGCGGGCTATGAAGTGAGAACCTCCATCACTAATGATTGTCCTTGGTGTTCCAAATCGCGGAAAGATGGTCTTGTTGAAGAACTTAACCACCACCATGGCATCATTTGTGGGAGAGGCAATTGCTTCCACCCATCTAGAAACGTAGTCTACCGCCAATAGTATGTATTGGTTTCCACAAGATGATGGGAATGGTCCCATGAAATCGACTCCCCAAACGTCGAAAATCTCCACCTCTTGGATGTTGTTGAGGGGCATCTCGTTCCTTCTAGAAATATTGCCTGTTCTTTGACAAGCATCTCAGCAAGAGACAAAGGACTACACATCTCTAAATAAAGTAGGCCAATAGAATCCAGATTGCAATACCTTTGCGCTAGTCTTGTTCGAACTAGCGTGTCCTCCACAAGGTAGTGAATGACAATGGCGGATGACACTTTGCATCTCATCTTCCGGCACACATCGCCGGATGATGCCATCCGGACCTCTCTTAAAGAGGAGCGGCTCGTTCCAATAGTATTCCCGGACGTCCTTAAAGAACTTCTTCCTTTGTGCGTAGGATAGTCCGGGCAGTATCTCCTGGCAAACCAAATAGTTAACAAAATCAGCAAACCATGGTTTGTTACCTTTGGAGATCTCGTTGATGCACTCCTCTATGATGTGTAGGTGTTCGTCCGGAAAGGAGTCATCAATGGGTAGATGGTCGTCCTCTAGATGTGTGAGGCGACTCAGATGATCCGCAACAGAATTTTCTGAACCTTTCTTGTCGCGGATCTCAAGATCGAATTCTTGTAGGAGAAGAATCCATCTAATTAGCCTTGGCTTCGCGTCTTTCTTCGCAAGGAGGTACCGGATCGCAGCATGATCCGTGTAGACAATCACCTTTGCACCTACAAGATAAGAGCGAAACTTGTCAATAGCGTAGACAATGGCTAGAAACTCTTTCTCTGTAGTGGCGTAGTTAAGCTGAGCTTCGTCTAGCGTCTTGCTAGCGTAGTATATGGCATGAGTTCGCCCTTCCTTTCGTTGTCCAAGAACAGCTCCAATAGCTACGTCACTAGCATCGCACATAATCTCGAAGGGGAGAGTCCAATCCGGGGGTTGGATAATAGGTGCCGAAATTAGAGCTTGCCGAATGGTGTTAAACGCATCTAAACATTCCTGCGAAAACTCAAAAACCGCATCCTTCATCAATAGATTAGTGAGAGGTTTTGATATCTTAGAAAAGTCCTTAATGAAGCGTCTATAAAATCCAGCATGTCCTAGGAAACTTCTTATCCCTTTCACCGAAATTGGGGGAGGAAGTTTCTCTATGGTCTCTATCTTAGCCTTGTCTACCTCTATCCCTCTACTAGAGACTAAGTGACCTAATACGATTCCTTCCTTAACCATGAATTGACACTTCTCCCAATTAAGAACTAGGTTAGTGTCTTCACAACGTTGTAAAACAAGAGAAAGGTTAGAAAGGCAATCGTTAAAAGAGGAACCGTATACGGAGAAGTCGTCCATGAAGACTTCCATGATTTCCTCTACGTACTCGGAGAAGATGGCCATCATGCACCGTTGAAAGGTGGCTGGGGCGTTGCAAAGCCCGAACGGCATTCTCCTATAGGCGAACGTACCCCAAGGGCACGTGAATGTGGTCTTCTCCTGATCGTCCGGATGTATCGGGATCTGAAAGAAACCACTATAACCGTCAAGGTAGCAAAAATGTGAATGTTGTGCTAACCTTTCAAGCATTTGATCGATGAATGGTAAGGGAAAGTGATCCTTCCGCGTTGCGTTGTTGAGCTTGCGGTAGTCTATGCACATTCGCCATCCAGTCACGGTTCGGGTAGGAATGAGTTCGTTGTTTTTGTTGGTGATGACCGTCATCCCTCCCTTCTTCGGAACTACTTGAACTGGACTCACCCATTTGCTATCGGAGATAGGATAGATGATACCTGCATCAAGAAGTTTAAGAATTTCCTTCTTGACAACCTCCTTCATGGTCGGATTCAACCGCCTTTGAGGTTGTCTTGAAGTTCTAAAATCCTCCTCCATTAGTATCTTATGCATACATAGGGAGGGTTTAATTCCTACTAAGTCCTCGATAGTGTAGCCTATGGCTTTTCTATGTTTCCTAAGGACTATCATGAGCTGTTCATGTTCATCTATGCTTAGTTCGGAGCTAACAATGACCGGAAAGGTAGAATTAGATCCAAGAAAAGCGTACCTTAGATGAGTAGGAAGTGGTTTGAGTTCCATCACTTTCGGAGCTTCCAATGGTCCTTGAGGGGCATCCGACGTTTCCTTAGAAGTTTCTAAGGTTGTTGAGTGGTTTGGAGAAGAATCAAAAGAAGTTGAAGAAGTATGCCGATCACCCTCTTCCACGGTCAGAATTACGGCCTCTCCATGTGTTCCACGGCCGTGTAATCCCCTGGAATGGAGGTCGATTTTGGTTGTGAAATCCACGGTCGTGGAATACAGGGTATGACCGTGGATTCTTACATTCTCAGCCTCATCGTGGAGTTTCTCAAACTCTACTTCATGCATCTCTTCTTGTGCTTCTAAGGCTTCAATTTCCTCTTTGCACTCTTCTTCTTCCCCTACATTGATTAGACTCATAGTGATAACCTTTTGTAAAGGATCGTTAAAGAGAATCGCACTTACCTCCTCCCTAGACAAACCTTCTTCATCTTGGATATCGTAAATATCCTCGTCAAAGATTGGCTCCTTTACTAGAGTGGAAAGAACGAACTCTACTTTCTCTTCTCCAATATCAAAAGCGAGTCTCCCATTCTTGCAATCGACCATGCAGCCGGAAGTTGCAAGAAACGGTCTTCCGAGTATGATCGGGACCGGACTATCTGCAGGAATGTCAAGCACGACAAAATCAATGGGGACAAAGAATTTACCTAGCTTGACCGGGACGTCTTCTACAATACCGACGGGGCGAGTGATGGATCGATCCGCCATGTATAACGTCATCTTAACCGGTTTAGGATCGCCTAAACCGATCTTCCTACATAATGCAAGTGGTATGATGCTCACACTTGCTCCCAAGTCACATAAAGCGTCATATGTGACATCTCCCACTCCAATGGGAATGCAAAATGACCCCGGATCCTTCAACTTTGGGGGCATTTTCTCCTTCATAGTCTTGATGAGATCCGAAGAATCCGAACTCATCTTGACCTCACCGAAATCTTCTAGCTTCCTCTTGTTAGAGAGAAGCTCCTTCAAGAACTTGCCATAAGCCGACATACCTACAATAGCATCAATGAAGGGTATATTAATATGCAGCTTGCTCATGAGTTCTATGAACTTACCGAATTGTTTGTCTAGGCGCGCTCGCGCTCTAGATTGAGGGAACGGTAGGGGAGGTTTGTAAGCTGGAGGGGGAACATAGACATCTTCCTTCTCCTTCCCCTTTCCTTTGTCCTTCTCTACGGGGACTTCAACGAACGTAGGCTGCGGATCGGTGGTAGTCACTCCGCTCCTAGTTGTAATCGCCATTACCCTTCCCTTAGGGTTGTCCTCCGTCTTTCCTGGAAGTTTCCCTTGATTTCTAGGAACTTCCTCCGCGTGGTTGAACAATTGGTTTTCCAAAACTTTTTGAGCTTTGTCAACCTTAGAGACTTGATCGTCAACCTTGATGAGGCGGTTCTCCAACCCTTGAAGCTTTCCCAAGATTGTTTCCAACATGGGATCGGACTTCTCCTTTCCCGTATTGTTTCCTCCATTAGATGATTGCCCCTGGCTTTTCAAAGGAGTAGAGGAAGAGGAAGGTGGAGTTAGCGAATTAGAATTGGAAGGATAGGAGTTACCGGAATTTTGTTGATTGGAGCGCCAATTGTTGTTGTTTGAACCCCTATTGTTGTTCCAATTGTTGTTGTTCCGGTTGTTGTTGTTTTCATTCCAATTGTTATTCCGGTTATTGTTCCGGTTATTGTTGTTGCGGTTGGTGTTATCACCGCCATTGTTGTTGCCCAAATAGCCAACATCCTTCTCTTGTTGCTTTGGGAAGTTGGTCTTGATAGTCTCCTTCAACTCTTTGATCTCATTGTTGAGGGAGAAAATTTGATTTTGAGCTTCATGTGTGAGCTTCGCTCCTTGCTCTACACGATTTCCCTCCGCTTTCCGGTGGGAATACTTCTCTATGACTCTTGCTTGCTTCTCAATGAAGTCCCAAGCGTCATCTTCTCTCATGTCCATGAACGTTCCGCATGAGAGGGATTGGAGGTTGAATTGCGTTCCCGCATCCAGCCCCTTGTAATAGATCTCCAGCAAGGCAAGCTTGGATATGCCATGATGAGGGCAATCCAAGAGCAAGTCCTGAAACCTTTCCCAAGATTGAAACAAGCTTTCGTTAGGTCTCATTGAAAAAGCATTAATCTTACCTCTAAGTTCCGCCGTTTTGGAGGGCGGAAAGAATTTGGTGAGAAACTCCGCGGAAAGGTCTTCCCACGTGTCTAGTTTCCCATTGGGAAGAGCTTGATACCAAGACAACGCTTTCCCTTTCAAAGAGAAAAAGAAAGGCTTGAGCTTATAGCTGTTGGTAGTAGCGTTCTTCGGTCTCATTGTCTCCATCATACACTCAAAGTTTTGCAAGTGTTGGTGTGGAGATTCAGCGCTTGTACCGCCAAATTGGCTTTGGCGAACAAGAGTGATAACTTGAGGGTTAAAGCTAAACCCTTGCACATCTTCAGCATCAAATTTCACACCCAAGCGGCGTGGTTGTTGTGTTGGATCCATCCGCTGGCCAAGAGTTCTTGGCTCATTATCCACACGTTCGACTCTCACATTCCTAGGTGGAATGCGGCGATTAGCAGCTCCTTGTGGATGGAAAGGATTCATATTGATCGTGGGATCAATCTCTTCTAACGGTGGCATGGAAGAGTCACTATCATCAGCGGATGAGTGACTTTTTCTTCTAGACCTTGATCTCCTTCTTGAGGACTTCTTGCTTCCCTTATTCTTAAGGTCGCTCATCTCTATCCTCATTTGGAAGATCATGTCTTGTAGACCGTTAACTTGAGATTGATGACGATCCATCTCATCCTGGCGGAGAGTCTCATTCCATCGGAGTTGAGCTTCCTTCTCCGCCAACTCCGTTTGAAGATCACGTTCGTGTTCTTCAGCCATCTTCTTTTCCTTGCGCTTTTGCCTCAAGGTTTTCTCTAGCTCTTGATCAAGAGGTAAGAGATATGCGGTGTTCCTAGACCTGCGCATGCACTCAAAGAGATATCAAATAACGAGAGCAAGCTCCCAAGCTTGACAACCGGTTACCGGATTCGGCCTAAACCAAATCCCCGGCAACGGCGCCAAAAACTTGTTCGCCCCTAGAGGTGTGTGCAAATAAGTTTTAAATTTATAAAACTAGAATCAAGCAGCGAACCCGCAGTGTACGGATCGATATAGTTAAGCAAGAATTCCAGAGTATCGAACACAGGGATTTGGGGGGTTAAATCCAGTTGTAGGTTATCAAGCGAGTAAATGTAAGAGCTTTTCGAATTATTGGGAAAACAACAATCCTAAAGATCCAGGTATCCAGCTGTGGCAATCGATTCAAGATATACTTAATGATGTAAAGACAGAGTTGAGATATGCAAAGGTATACTAATGTAAGGTAATCGTACGGTGAAGTTCCAAAAACCTTATATAACTCACCTACAAGGCACTCTCTATACAGGTTGCTGAGGCTCAATATAGAAGGATTCTAGAGACGAGAATTAGTGTCAAATACCCAAACTTATAACCCAAGGATCAAGACTAACTTAACCGATTGAGGTTGTGACACTCACAATCGAGGTAGAGGTTGTTGAGGCTTCACTACCACCTAGAAAAGACAAGTCTAAACTAAGTTAAAGCAAATCTTTAACTTTAGATTAAAGTAAAAGCAGGTTCGTAGACTTAAGGGAAATCACGGCTAGTTCTTGAGGTTCCACGGCCGTGGACTCAAGAACAGACCGTAATTTAGGGTTGTCGGCGAGTTTCTCTAACTCTCACGGTCTAATCTGTTTGCGATCGATCTATCATCATCTAAGCCACAACTATCAACCCTTCACCTTAGAATTGTTAAGGGTTTTTAGCCAATAACAGTCATGTTGATATCAATTCAAGAATTAAAAGATAAAAAGATGAAAACTTTCAAGAACTTTCAATAATCTTCAATTCAATCTCAAAGTCACAAAGAGAACAAGTAATGTCTAAAGATTCAAAGTAAAACAAACAATCACCACCTTAGGGAAGAAGAGAAAACGGGATGTCAATCCGTTTTCCAAATCAAACCTAATCAAGAAGAGAGATCTTCTTGCAAAATCTTCCAAGAACTTCGATCTTCCGCCAATCCGGAGATCTCAACAACAATCTCCACCAAAAGTGCGAGATTAGGGGAATTTCCAAATACGAACTTCGATCTCCCAAAGAGATGTCAATGATTCCAAGCAAGGCTAAGCGAAGTGTCCGCGTGTCTAAGCGGTAGGCGAGAGTAAGCGAAGGTGTCGGATTCTTGCTTCGTCCGTCTTTTTATAGTGCAGGGCAAAATGTCGGCCCGGCCCAATCTTTAAAAGATCGTGGCTTCAAAGTGTGGCGAAAAGATTCGCCAAGATCACGGTCGTGGAAGTGTTCCACGACCGTAATTTAGAGCGTGGAAACAAATACGGTTTGCAACATATGTTCCACGGCCGTGTAATCCCCTGGAATGAACATGAATTTCTGACTCCAAATCCACGGTCGTGGAATTGAACGTGGAATGCGATACGGCCGTATTTTAGGGCGTGGTTTAGGGCAAGAACGTGATTCTTCCCTAAACTCGTGCATTCCTCAAGCTAAGACTCCAATTTGCTTCCAAAGAACGTTCCTAATCCATGGACATATCAACTCAACTCTCCTTTGCTCGATTCCGTTCGGAAATAGCTCCAAATCACCTATAATCAACATAGAACTAGTGTAGACATCCATATCGACAATATAGGTAATACTAGCTCACATATGCACAAAGTTCAATCAAAGACTATCAATATGAATCAAATACGTTTAGAAAACGTGCCTAAAATATCACAATATTTCATGCTAACATGTCCTCCATTCATTGTGTTGCGAGCTGCTCTCTACACTCCACTAGTGATCATTCTAATGGTGTGTACTTGTCCTATGAACTTGATGGTGAGTACTCTTTGTCTTCGGCCTTCAAGAGCATATGCTCTCCTGGTATTGGCAACAACATTGAGAATAGGTTGTTCACTCTCATTTGGAAACTTAAATTGCATAAACGGGTGAAGACGTTCTTGTGGTTACTGATACGTGGTAGGTTGATGACTTAAGTTGAGCAATTTAGGAGGCACCTGGCAACATCTGACTTATGCCCTAGTTGTTAGTATTCACCTGAAACTTTGATTCACGTTTTTAGGGAATGTCAAGACACATCAAGAATGTGGGGAGATCTTCTGAACACAGATATTGCTGCACCTTTCTTTGCATTGACTGGGAATGATTGGTTATTATTCAACCTCTCCGCATCTAATATCCACGCACATGACATGTCTTAGGCGTGTTGGTTTGCAACAACGTTTTGGCTGTGTTGGAAGTGGAGGAATGAAATGGTGTTTAGAAACGCCCCCTATAGAAATTTAAAACGACTGTCATATCCAAGTGGATCTCTTCAATCTCTTGCGCGAGGAAATCTTTGATGGGGACCCCTTTAGTTACGGGCTCGGTGGACCTTCTCGTCAAATGGATCTTGCCTACGCCCGGATATGCTAAGGTCAACACCGACGTGGCGGTATTTTGGGATAAAGGCTTCGCTACTACGGGTGAATTGATTCGGGACGAACATGGTCAATGGGTTAAAGGATTTGCTTTTTAAGTTTGGGTTGTACTCCTTACCGACGGCTGAATTACGGGGATTGTTTGCGGGTCTTTATGTGGCGTGGGAGATGGAATTCAGGAACATTCTTATCTAGACAGATTCTAAAGCGGTGGTTAAGCTTGTGACGTGCCACCTGCCACATCATCACCCCTTATCTAGTCTGGTAGTTGATTCCCATTCCTTCGTAGAGGTTGGTCCATCCAACTTCGACATATGTTTCGCGAAGCGAATTATTGTGCAGATTACCTCGCATCTTTTGCTTCATCTTTCCCTTAGATTTTTACTTTCTTAATGATCCGGATGCGGATGTGGATCTTTTAACGCTTATGAATTGTAGCGAGCCTAAGATATGTCAAATGTTAGCTATTTTTCACATTGGAATAAATGACGGGTCATGCTAAAATTTGCCCGACTCCCTTACCAAAAAAATAAAGGATAATTGCCTCTTTTAATTATGTACAAAGAGAATCAAAGCGTTTTGTTCATATGAATACATGCAAAAGCAAATTCATATCGATAATCGTCTACCAGGGAATCAACTAAAGAAGGCCGATTGAGTTTTCTCTACCTCGTTGCGAGCGCTAAGGAAAGTCATTATGCAGCCTCTAGGTCTTGGAGGTTGAATTTGGCCGCTACAACTGCTTGATTTGCTCGATTGTCGCCGAGTCAGTATTAGTTTTTATCTATAATTTTTTTTCCAAAGTGAAGGCTTGCAAGAAAAGAATAAAAAAAAAATCTCTTGTGTGCTTACATGAGATTCATCAAGATTAACACATATATGACTAATTTACATAGTAGATAAATTGTGTGTTTGTGATATACTATTATTGTGAGTAATCAAGATAATTTACGTGAATTTTCGGTTAGAGTTTTTTTTGGTTGCACAGTGAGACAAGGATATTGAAAGTAGGTTGCGTAATATATATAGCAATTGAAATTAAAATATTAAGATTCGAATATAATAATTCGGACATTAAATTTTATGTATAATAATTCGGATATTTTGTTTAAGTATTGAAAATTTAAAATTTGAATATAAATATTATATATATAATAAAAAAAATGATTAAATTCAATTAGTCCCACTATAATAGAGCGACCGGAAGGCTAACAACCGGCTGCCTTTGTGAATTTGTTCTCATATTTGCAGCTCCCTTTCGAGAGTCCGGACTATTTTAGTTTCATCAGGTGAGAATTTTCCGCTGACTGTTGCTTAAGCCTTCTTCGTCGTCTGCATTTCCTGTTAATCTCCTGCATACGCATCATATGACTTTCATTTCTGCTTGATTTCCACAATGTCTTACTCTTTTTTATAAAACCCTAGTATTGGTCTTTCATGGTCGCTTTTGTGAAAAGTGAAATTTTCTAATCGAGTTGTGGAGTGGATGAGCCTTTCCTGTTCTGTTATTCCTTGCGATTTTTTATTGTGCTACAGTGATAGTCGATTGTCTATCTGCAGATGTCTTTTAAAGATTTTGAGCCCATATTCGGCGAGGTCAAAGCTGAGTGGGCAGCCTCCAAACCTTCGTCTGCGGTGAATCCGTTTCTGATTCATGTCTATGCTGCCGATGCTTCTCATTTGAAGTTTCATGTTACCGATTTTCACTCTTCTACTTGGGAAGCTGTTCGGTCCAGTAGGCAACTTGATGACATGGTTAGTATGATTCTAAAGTGAGGATGGAAGCTCTTTGTTGTGAAATGGAGTAGATTATAGAAGAAGAAAACAAAACTTTTAGGAATAAACCGCCTTCTTATTATTACTTGTGGAAACACTCAGTACAACCTAATGCCATCAACATGTTTGATATCCTATAACATTTTATCAGATATCGATATCGATATCACTATCAAGATATGGGTATGATATTGATATCCAATATTTTTGTTCCGTGGATTTTTTGTATATGAAAGAAGAAGACCAGATATGAGATATGTGATGCCTCTTTTTTTTAATATATCAAAAGAGGAGAAAAAGTGTAACATGAGTATATCAATTTCATATACTAAAATACCAAACATTATATATGAGTTTTTTTTGTTGATACCCATGTCTCATATTGTCATATCTAGGTATGGATACCAAATAGGCCCTAAAAAACTAGTCCAAAATACAACTATAACAACCTAATGCCATCAACTATAACACTCTTTCATTTATCCGCCTTAGGGTTTCTTATTATTGCTTGCGGAGATACTCAATACAACAAACTATTGCGATCTATTCATTTACCTGTCTTTGTCTTTGTGCTCACCTGATCATTTTCCAGAGTCCATTTTGGGGTTTAAGGTGGAATTGATTCTAACCTATGTTCTTTGGGCCGAGGAAGAGAACCTTGATTTGAAAAGCCTAATTAAAAATGAATTTAGCCTCTTTACCCCTTGCTCACCTGATCATTTTCCAGGATCCTTACATGATGAAAGAGATTTCGTTACATTTACCCGCCTTGCTGCCTTGAGATACGAACTCAAATGAAAACTGATCCAAATAATTTGGTTTTAGGACCTGAATTTAGTCTTGAATGTTTTTAGTTAAATGCTAGAAATTATCATTATTGTACATATGTGTTGAGATGTGTGGAATTGTCCAACATACGTGAACCTAGCACAAGTCAAGGGCCTGTTGTCAATTGATTTTAGGATGGAACCCTAAAGTATTGTGTGTAGTTCACTTGGCGTGCATCCCCTCCACATCTTAGGCCCTTCGAATTTGAAAATTAATAATACTTGACCTCAAGGTGTTCTGCCTTATCATCTCTAGAATGATTGCGCTCTCATCTGAGTTTGGTCTCTTTACAACTTGCAGAGAGATTACATTGGTATTGGTGGTTCATGGTCAGATTTCATGGAGTACTTCATATCCTCTCTAAAATCTGAAGATTTGAAGCTCGTTTTAGATGGACAATCTAAATCAAATGGTGAATGATGTTTTTCATATGTTTACTATTTTCATCTAAACGTCTCACCTGAATTAGATATATTCTTCTTATCCTTACCTTCACTTGTTTGCTTTTCTTCACAATTGAAGTAGTGTGAACTTTTGTGTCGTGACAAGTCTCTTTTGATCCAACTCTTACATTTATGTAATGTTTTCATGTTTGTATCAATTTTCTTTTTTCTAGACTAATCCCTATTTTGTTGCAAGAATTTGAATTTTATTATAACATACAAAAGACAAAAAAAAATACATGAGATCTTGTAAGTAGTCAAATGGAGATTCACACTCCATGATGACTCTGAAAATTTTCCCTTGTGAAACAAACTTAGCATAGTGAAGTAATTTCATCTCTGCGGAGTGGTATCAGGCTCTTATATCATTAAGTTCGACAACATATCGTCCTGCTGCATGATTTTAATTTTCAACATGTAGTAATTTGGTGGAAGTGAATACTTAGTAACTTTAGCAACAAAGTTCTACATCAGTCTCATATGGATGAACCTGCAAATAACATTCTAGGTGCCACCTCTGCCGCCAAGTTGGTTGCTCGGAAGTCCAGAGGAATGCCTTCGATTTCCGTTTCTCTGTCTCAGCTTATGGGCTTTGATGCTGGTGATGCTATGTCAAACTTGTCACTCACAATTTTCAGATCACTCAAGGATTTACGATGTTCTTTGGGGAAAGGTTATTTTTTTTCTAATAAAAATATGCAGTGAGTGCTCAGTACATGTGATTAGAACCCAAGCCACAATTCTAACAGTTCAATAATTATTTTTTATTCTTCTTATATTTCGGTTCCTTTCTTCAACTTCCCCATTTTACCCACTTTCTCCATGTGATTAGTACTTGTTTTGGAGATTTTTGAATCAAATATCACAAAATTAAATATTTTTGGCAATTCCAATGTGTCATATTCTTGCATTCAGTGGTACTGTGGTAACCCTAGGTGAGATCCTTACTTCTATTGGGCTCTATCAACATGTCTTGTCCTTGTCCATGCTTTAATTGGCTTCTGATTCCCTGGTTCATTAGCGGAAGAAGTGAAGGCCACTTGTCATACGTTGTTAGAATTAAGTATTTAACTTTGCATGCTGATGCCTGGCATCTGTTAATAGCAATGCTTTTATCACTCATTGTAATATGGAAACATAGAACCAACAATGAGACAAAGTTGCACCTAATATAATCTAAAATGCTTGTGATCTTTTTTGATGCTGTATTTGGTGGCCAATGATGTCAGTTCAGTTATTTAATAACAGTTTTATCAAATATGTAGTGTTGTCATGTGCTTTTTGTTTTGTTTTATTAGATAACTTTTGAGGAATCTTTTGCATCCCCATGTTATATATTAGATGAATACAAATTTTCTTTGGTTCTGCATTCAGAGCAAGAGCGCTGCTGCCAGCTGACACAGCAGATCTCAGCGGAGAAGGTATGCTGAATCTTGTAAACATTGCGAAAGCTGAATTGAATTTGTTTGTGGAAATGATCCCACATTGATTATAAAGAGACTAGTATATAAGTTTGGTGGGATATTATAGTAAATACCACTTAAGTATGCTTACTCAAGTAAACCCCTCTTTGTAAGGAAACTCACAAGAGGAAAGTGTAGGAACAATCCTACGTATTCTGATATATTAATGTTCAAAATCATTAAAAGTGACCCTACTGAATGCTTGATTCTTGCTATGTAGTGTTGCAAGTAATGCTGGGAACCACTTAACCCACTAAGAGATGCTTAAGGACCAGTCCTAAAACTAAGGCAACTGATGTCCACTAACTAGAAACCAGGAATTGACTTCTAGCTAACAGGACTGACTCAACAATAGCAACAGACTCAATAACAGAATAAATAAAATGACTCAAAGATTAATTAATACTTCAGCAAATTTCTTTTGCCTTCTTACATAAGTATGAAGAGGCTGCTGTTGTGGGACTCTATCATATTGCTTAAGTTGTTAGTTGATTTTAATGATGGAACCCACTAAGTTTATGTGTTGGGCAGCGTGCATGAAAATGATCTCACTGATTATAAAGATATAATTTTAGGATGGAGCCCCACTAGACTTGTGTGCTAGGGGGTGTGCACGACTATGGACGTGCAGTACCCACATTATATTGGTCCACAGAATTTGACATTCTGACCTTGCTAATATTAGTTGCTTTGAATTTGCCTAGTACTAGGCAACACTGAGCTAATGTCTATAATTAGTGGCCCCTAAGCCCCCAACTACATCATGCATGGACTGTTGTGTTTGTTTAAACAACGGATCTTGCTAAGGGAAAGGGACCTACCTTAAAAGCACAAACATCCCTTAAAGACTAGGGTGGTTATATGTGACCAGCTACTCAGACTTGGGCTTGCATTCGGCTCGTCGAAAGCTCGTTCATTGGAATCATTTTCTAAACGAGCCGCATACGAACACTTTTTTATAAAATTTAGGCTCGACTCGTTTGGTTAAAGCTCAACTCGTTCGGCTAAAATTACACTACATGAGCATTCTCTTAGCCAAGTTACTCGGGCTCAACTCGTCAAAAACCCGTTCACTTTGTAAACGAGCTGAATATGAACACATTTTAAAACTTGTATAAAACTTAGGCTCGGCTCAGGCTAGACTCATTTATAAACGAGTTGAGCTTGAGCAGACCAATGCTCGGCTCATATTACACCCCTTTTTAAGACTACCACTTACACTTCGCATGGATAATTTTGTGTGAAATAGGTTAGCAATCCACTCTTTTATGATCCATCCTCTCATCCTTATAGTTGATGGGGTTACACACTGACCATCTTTATAGCCAATCTCTTGGATTTTTGCATGATATTTTACAAATAAACTAATGTTGTCTATTTACTGGCAGGAAAAAAGCAAATCCATCAAAAATCAGTTGGATACACTTCTATATTCAAAAAGGCAGAAGGTAGGCAAAATAACACCAGAAAATTCCAATCTGTCTGCTCTTAGCTCTGATACTTCACCTGTTACTGGGCCAGAAAATTCTACAGGCAAGTAGCCACATTGTCTTTATCCACCTCAGACCGCTGGCCTCAATTTTTTTCCTTCTGATTTTCATTTCTCTTCCTATAATTGATGTTATCCGTATATTTGTGATTGATCAGATTGTTGTCTAATTTCTATTTTTCTTGGTACTGTTAGTCTTCAGCACCAAGTATTGTGCTTAGTTTCTCATTGATTATCCCTTTCTATATCTATATAGCTGTCTATTTGAGGGCAATATTATATCATACTTGAAATTTTGCTGAAAAAGATCTTAGAGGTAAACGGGTATAGGTATTTGGTACCGTTCCTTCAGTGGTTCATGGTATTTCAACTTAATATTGATCTTTATTTTGATCTCTGCACAGGCATATCTCATTGTACATTACAATTTGTTTCTTTTCCTGTGCTTCAATCCTCAGGGTGGACCTGATTTTTAAAAGGATGGAATCAATCCATTACACACTCCCCTATTTTTACGAAGTGAGAAGTTATGGCCGCAACTAACATTATGATTGATGAATGGAAATCCAAAAATGGACTAGATCATATGCTTTCCTTTACCGTGATTGTAAACTGAACGGAGTTTAATTGATTTGTGGTTTCTCAGTCTCTCTGAGATCTAATATAATACTGTTGCATGCTTCAAGCTTATTATGGGACAGGAAATTTCAAGTTAAAATGAGGCATGACTTGGGTTTGAATCTGGTATGTTTTGACTCTCTCTGCTACAAACAAGAAACTAAATGTCATTTGCATTCATTTTCTTTTGACCAGGGAAGCAACAGGATGTTGCTGAGGAAAAGACCAGTAATGCATCTAAGCGAGCAGTTCCTACTCATCGAAGGTAACCTTGAATCAAACTTGACTATTTATCTCACGAAGGAGGACCCGACCAGATGCATGTTTCATCTTCATTGTGTTTTGTAGGACTAAGGTCAGAGGAGCAGTTCTGGTGGACTCTGATGAGGATTGATTGAATAAGATTACATTACAAGAGTGACAAACGCACAGAAAAAGCATAGCACCTAATGTCTTGTATAGAAGTTCAAGATATGTTTGTGAATGAATTGGGGTAACTGGTGCATTACATATAGGAAGTATGTAACAGTGAAAAAACCATCCTCTTCTTAGCTTTGCTTACAACCTTAACTCATTAGGTCCATGTAAGTGTAATGAGTTCCTTTTTGCTATCAAATATATATTTTAGTCTGTTCAGGTGAAAAAACTTATTAGGGAGTAAGAAATATGTCTAATCCATTGAAAAATTTGGGATCAATTCCAACAAAAAATGAGGATTTAGGGAGCTTTAATGTGGAGATTGAATTCTAAGTGGAAAGGAATAAATCTTCTTACCCTAAAAATAGTTTTTTTTTTTTTAAATGAAGATATAGGGATCTTTAATGTGGATATTTTTTTTGGTGGGAAGGAGAGTCAGAGGTATTCAGCGTATCTAGACGCGCTTTATTATTAATAAAAAGAAGGCTAAGTAGTCTTCAAGCGGGGGATAGTCCGGCCCCTTACATCGTGTAGGATCCAGTTAATATCACCCTCAGGCGGGTCAGACAATACATGTAAGCCTAGAGGGAAGCTAAAAGCCAAAGAAGCAAGAGCATCCGCGACGTTATTCGCCTCGCGATAGATATGACGAAACTGGATAGTCTAGTATCTTTTCATAAAGTCTTGGCATTCAAAAACAAGACTGGCAAGGGGGTGACATCGGGGAATGTCTTTTGTGAGTAGCATGGTACGAGTTGTGAATCTGTTTCCAGCTCCACAAAACGATAGCCACCTTCCCAAGCCAAAGTTAGGCCTTGTAACACTCCTCAAAGTTCAGTTGTGGGAACCGTACATATGCCTACATTCATGACAAACCCTCGTTGCCATCCCCCCACAATTCCTAATAACTTCCGCGGCCGTGGCGTGCCCATCTTCTCCTACAACTCCATCAACATTAATTTTCACGAAACCTTCACGAGACCTTTCCCATTTGATCTGGATACAATGTCTTGCTGCATGCAAAGGGGTCTGTGCATGTGCTTTCCAAACTCTAACATGTTCCTGTGTTTTGTAGCGTACATACCTGCTCCTCTCCCCGTCGTAGGCTTCGTTGTTGAAGATCTCGGAGTTCCTCCATTTCCAGGTCCACCAGATACTAACTGCAAATACATCATTCTAGAAACATATATTATCAAAACGATTGGAGTTACAAATTTTACCTCGTATCCAGGTGTTAAAATGGTTAGTGGAAAACCCCATGCTATGCCTTCCTTCGTGAAGCTTGCACCACATTTTCTTGACTCGACGACAATCCATGAAGAGGTGCAGGTAAGTTTCTTCTCACTGGTTGCAACACTAGCAGTTATCCAAGGTGGTTAGATGTCGTCTTCGTCTCTCACTATTAGACAAAACACCCCCTTTTAGGAGCTTCCAAAGGAACACCCTAACTCTTTCCGGCACTCTCAATTTCCACAACGATTTATAGACCTTCTTGTCAGCACAAAGCTCCGAGCTTGGGTTTCTAAGCAAAGCGTACGCCATTGTAAAACTGCCATCTGCCGTGCCTCCCCAACTCAGTTCGTCTTCAAACTCAAAAGTCGATCGATTCCCCAGGTTATATGTACTGACGACAGGGCTTTTAGCAGCTATCCTGAGGCAGTCTTCCCTGTTAAGAAATTGTGAGATTTCCTCCCAACGCCAGCCCGAGTCCTCCCTACATAGTTGTCGGACGGTGACATGGCGATTGCTTTCCGAAATAGGGTTTACCGTTGAGACAAACAAAGGATCATTCGTGAGCCATCTATCCTCCCAGAAACGTATATAGTTCTCGTCCCCAAGAGACCATCGGATACCCTTATTGACGACACTGCGAAGCCCTTCAACGCTACCTTTCCAAACAAATGAAGGAGACGTGTGGGCTCTCCTGTTGGGCCTCAGATACTTTGCTCGCAGAACCCTAATCCACATACTCTCATCCACAGTAACGTACCTCCAACCCAATTTGCAACTAGGGCGAGATTGAAACTCTGCAGATCTTTTAATCCTAAACCTCCTTTAATTTTAGGTTTGCATATAGCACTCTAGGGGATTGTATGCATATTATGTGCATGCTCTGAATCTCCCCACAAGAAGGATCGACCAATTTTCTCCATCTCTATACAAATCGATTTAGGTAGGAGCATGACTGACATGGAATACACCGGCATAGAGGCTAGCATCGTATAAGTGAGCGTGAGGCGTCCGGCAAAGCTAAGATTTTTTGTAGCCATCCGTTGAGTTTACTCTTCATTTTGTCAAGGAGAGATGTAAACGTTGCTTTGGAAACCCTCTTTTGGAGGAGCAGTATGCCCAAGTAGTTTCCGAGTCTGTTGGTCACGTTAATCCCACTCACCTCGTGAATCCAATGTCGAAGTTCCAGGGAAGTATTCGGGGAGACAAATATGCTAGATTTAACAAGACTTATACGTTGTCCAGAAGCACCACAAAATTTATTCAGGTTTTCCATCACCCTAGTAATTTGCGTGGGTGTTGCCTCCGCAAACAAAGATATATCGTCTGCAAAGAAAATATGAGACAAAGGAGGTCCTTCTCGGGAGAGGACAATGAGTTCCACTCTCCCTCCTCCACCGCCTATACAAAGAATGAAGATAGGGCGAAAGAGGATCCCCCTGCCTTAGTCCTCTTTCCGAGATAAATTGTTCCGTCACCTTCCCATTTCATAGAATCTTCATTCTGGTAGATGTGACACATTCCCTGATCAAATTTCTCCAACTTAGAGGGAACCTCGCAACTAGCAACGTGTCATCCACAAAATCCCATCTAAGGCGATCATAAGCCTTCTCAAGATCGAGTTTAAGGATCTTCCATTTCTTCCCCGTCTTTTTCTTCCTCATAGAACGTACAACCTCCTGCATGAGAACTATATTATCCTAAATATATCGTCCCGGGATAAAAGTACCTTGGGTAGGACCAACAAGATCTCTGATAACTCCTTTCATTCTTTGGACAATCACTTTGGAGAGAATTTTGTAATTGACATTTCAAAGGGCGATGGGTCTAAATTGCGAAATGAACTCCGATTTCCCCACCTTTGCAATCAAACTGATGAGAGTATCGTTTATACCTTCAGGGATACGTGAGAGTTAAACTGCTTCTTTATTTCAGTGACTACAATACTCCCCACTACGGACCAACAGTGTTAGTAAAAGATAGGCTGGAAGCCATCTATTCCCGGACTTTTATATGCTCCCATTTTTTTGACAGCTTGTCAAACCTCTTCCGATTCAATAGGGATTTCCAGATTCTTCCATCTATCTTCTTGTATGTTAGGGAAACCTTCAGAGTCCAGATTGCAGCTAACAAGGGGTCTAATATCATCCATGCAGTACATATTACGGAAGTAGCTCACAACATGCCGTTCAATAGCCTCATTTTCAGGAAAAAAACGCCGTGGGACATCCATGCCAAGAAATCAGTTTACTTTTGAGTTTAGATAAAGAGATACTAACCTTATTTTCAGGACTCCAGCATTCCTTGACAATGGGCATAAATCGTCGTGGGACATCCATGCCATTTCTAGCCGGAAAGGTCTTCTCTTCGAATTTATCTTGACTGACGGGCTGAGTTGTAAAAGGAGGGAGAGTGGTCTGACGAAAACCTTGCAAGATGCCTCACCGAGGCGTCTTCCCACCTTATACGAGCTTCCTGGTTGACGAAGACTCTATCTAGTCTCTTACATACTCTATTAGGATGTGAGCGGCCATTGTCCCATGTATACTCCGGACCAGTATACCCCATATCTATCAAGCCATGCTTTCTGACAAGGCTGTCGAAGGTAGGAAAATCTTGATGAAGTCTACCAGCACCTCCATTACCTTCTGAGCTTTTAAGATGCAGTTAAAATCTCCTCCTATGAAGAGGGGTGCATTAACATGATCTAGGCATTTATCTATTTCTTCCCAAAAACATTTTCTTCTTAACACAGTGGATGGGGCATACACACATATGATGTGATACAAAGAAGGACCATCACCAATACATGCATGAATGATTCCCTTGTCCAGCTCTATGATATTGAGCTTGAAATCCTCTGACTTCCACAGTAGCCAGATCCCTCCTTTGAAACCCTACGCCTCCATTCTAATGCAACTAATATAGTTGAGTCTCTCATAGATTTTCATGCCTTTTTATCCTAACACACAAGGTTAGAAAATGGCTAAGCAATCTATGTTGTGATATTTGCAGATGTGCTTGATAGCACGACGGAAGCCGCTCTTGCCAGCTCCGAAAACATTACACATCAAAAAATTCATATTCAGAGAAAGAGATATAAGTGTAACAGATGGGAGAGAGCTATGCTTCCATCTCCCTGACCTCATACATAACATCAAAATCTTCTTCTCCAAGCATGATTTCCTCCTTATCTTGGGCATTATCATCACTGGGTGTAATTTCAACATTGAAAATTCCTTCTATCTACATGGTATCCGCCTGGTTACTCTGATGTTGGGGTTCTTTTTCCCTATCCAGCTCACTTGCCATAGCTTCAGGGTTCCCAATACCACTGGTGGGGGCTATTTCGAGGTCTGCATGAGCCAGTATAGGGCTCTCAGCAACCGCCAGGTTCTCATCCTCTTGTCTTTGTCTTTTGGCGCTAGTTCCCTCTTTAGACTTGGTTTGTTTTCTTACCATAGCTTTTTTTTGTTTTTGTTAGAGCTAGACCTAGCGTGCTCTTTACCTTTGGACTTCTCCATATCGCTCTTGTCTTTTGACCACGTAAGGTTGATAGTTTGCACTGACTCTTCTACTACTTCTACACCTATGATTTTAACAACTTTACTCGGATTGACCTTTTCCCGCTTCTCTATTGACACGTCTTCAGCGTTACTTTCTTCTAATAACTCAAATTTGTTAGTAATCGGGACTTGCTTGCTGTTGGCACCTATCCTGATTTTCTTGCCTTTTCCATGACTATTTCTTTCTTGGAAATTTGCGGAAGGTTTCCTTAGGGGAAGATCCGATGCATTATTTTTTGGAAAGAGATTATATTTTCCTTTTGGAGACTGTTTGTGCTTTCTGTTTGATGCAAGAAGCCATGGCCCGTAGCCTTCTCCAGCAGTGGTCGCCGAAGAACTAGCAGTTGCCTGATTCGACTTAGTTGAGGTTTTTGGAATGCTCCTTGTCATGAATTCTTTATTTGGGACTTTGTTACCCTCCTCTCCCATCATAGGAGGTTTCGTGAAGGGGCAACTTGGAGCTAGATGTACATATCTACCACATCTGAAGCATATGAACTCTAACCTCATACTCAATGGGACATCTGATTCCTTCAATTATGATTGCTTTCATTAGAGGTTTGTTCATGTCAATTTCAACACAAACCTTGACAAATTTCCCCTGTTGGTGAATAGAGTCTTTGGATCTATGACAATTGGCCGCCGCCGGACTAGGGTTGGAGGTAGAGAGGAGCATTAAGAGCGTTTTAATTTTGATTTATGATTCAACATGCTTTAATGTGAAGATTGAATTCTAAGTGGAAAGAAAATAAATCTTTTAACCCTAAAAATAGTTTTTTTGTTTTGTTTTTATCATTAAACATAATTGTTCAATTATGCTAAACTCGTCTTTAATACTTCTTCTAAGTCGAATATGTAATCACACTTCCATCTTGTTTAAGTGAAGTTCAGAAAATAATGTAATGGTAAAGTTCGATAGATCTACACCATTAACTAAAATTAAAGTACAGGTCACCCTTAAAATGTTAACTTGGTAATATTTTTTTTATTAAAAAAAAGGTTTATTTGTGTTAGCTAAAATTAAAGAACATGTGCACCCATAAAATGTTAACTTAGTAATAGTTTTTTTTAAAAAAAATTAGTTTATTTATAAGGCATATTTCAATTTTTTCTTCCTTAAATAATTCTAGTTTAAATGTGTTGTATATAAAGTTAATGTGTAGTCGTGCTTTTACCAGATTATATGTGCAGGAAATCACTCTTCTTTATTATAATTTAACTATTAAAAGTGAATATATATTGACCAAGCACGATTGGTGCATGCTGATTTTATGGTTGATGATAAACATCGTCTTGCACGACTATTCATTTTGAATAAGCACGAATGGTGCATGCTACTAAATTACTAATGGAATGAGTTCATACATGCAAATATGTGTACACGCTGGGAAAAAAAATAAATAAATTGGCATTTAGTACTAATAATTAACAAGCACGATTCGTATTGTAAATGACTTGCACTAATAATAATCAAATTCGTGGAATATATATTTACTATATGCACGTTATCCGTAATAATTTAAAAATCACCGTATCCTTATATCGAGAATGAATCCGAGCCATCCTTACATTAATCCAACGATTTATAAGTGTTCTTAATTCTTACTATAAGACACGTTCTCACTTGATCCTACCCCTCTCCACCTCTCTCTCTCTCTCTCTATATATATATATATATATATATATATATATATATATATATATATATATATATATAGAGGGATAAAGATAAGGTCAAGTAAGAACATAACTTACGGTATGAAATGAGAACGAATCTATACCACACGATTTAAATGATTCAACAGTTATGATGACATCTATATATAACCACTAATTAATAATATAATGGATTACCATATAAACACGTTGAATAAATTTTTCCCCTTGATCATCGAACCATTATTATCTACCATACACTAGCTGGTAAAACAATTCCCGGAATTGATGTTAATATTAATCTAAGTTTAAATTGAACGTGCAATCGTGCATGTATGACACTTGTATATACATGTATATGTGTCAACGGAGTTGTGCATATTGTGAAGCACTAGTTGGTACATTCTACTAATAGGAATCAGGTGGTGTGCACGAGTAGTGCATATGTGCAAATGCATGTGAATGTGACTCATGCAGCCTGTTATAACGCCGAGATAAGGCATCGGCAACCACGTTCTGTTTGCCTTTCTTATGCCGGATGACATAAGGAAAGATCTCAAGGAAATCTACCCAAATAGTGTGGCGCCGATTTAGCGTTGTTTGCAACTTAAGGTACGAAAGAGTTGCGTGATCCTCCCGTTTAGGCTCGGTGAAGAAGACCATCTTCTTATTTGGACAATCCCGTTGAACGTGACTCATACACCGCATTGATATCATAAGGGATCGTTCAGACGGGCTGCGGAAGGAGCGAAAGATAGCTAGCCAGGCGCACGATCGTGCACATAGGGTGCACGATCGTGCGATTGGCTCGCTTGCGCCAGCGCACGATCGTGCATTTGGGGCGCACGTTCGTGCACACGGGAAGCTCTTTGGGCGGCTCGCTCTGGGGCGCACGGTCAGGTGTACGAGCGGCGCTTTGGGGCTGCTCGTGTTGACGTCCCGTCGCGTTTCCGCGTGCTCCGCTTGGTCCGTCCCGTGTATCCCTAAGTCCCTACGAATATGACCCACCCAACCCACGATAGTTAGTATTATAACTGATTTAAAAGGGGTCAAATTGTACCCTGTCGACGCCTTAGCTTGAAGCTTTTTGTGAACTTTGTTGGTGGCGCGGACCAACGTGTTAAAACCCTCATACGGAGCTATCTTCAATGTCTCTCGGATCTCCGGGTTGAGGCCGGTCATAAACTTAGTCCTAAGTGCCGGTTGAGACACCGAGATTCCGTCATATAAGTCCTCCGATTCGGCCAAGTAGTCATCCGGACAAAAATTCTCTTGCTTAAGGTATGCGATTTCCATCCGCATATCATCTTTGAACGTGTCGGGAACGTATTTATTGATCATGACGTGGACCAACTGGTTCCAACTTGCAACCTGGGCATATCCTTTCCTAGCCCGACTTGCCTCAAAGCGTGATCACCAGTTTTTCGCTCGTTCCTCAAAATACATGGTGGAAACGTCTACCTTCTCGTGAGCTTTCATAATAACAATGCTTGAATGCTCGCTCTTAATCATTTTTCCAATTGATAAAAGTAAAAACACCGTTAGTACCGTAAAAAAGTGGAAATTTAATCTTAACTTTCCGACGTGATTGATATGGGTTCGGTCGGGGTGTGATCTCGTTGTGGTTATGGTGGTCTCGACCTCCTTGGTTATGGAGTCGTTGTTGGTTCCTTTAATAAGGTGGGTTGATATCCTCATCTGGTAATGGTAGATGATCTTCCGCTTCAACGCGATTTTTATCGGATCTCTCACCGGAGGGTGTCGTGGCCTAAGATTGTTCACTACTCAAGATCATTCATTTCGTCACTAAAATCCACCAAGTCATCCGCATATTCGGATTAACTATCACCATCAATCTGACACAAATTTGTAAAATCACTCCAATGGAACTACTAATAACAAGCAATCATATGAATCCTATGACACGAGCACCGTCACATCACATAAACACGACATAGGATGCAAGTCAAAGACACAAACCAAAACATCATTCGTTGACACGACCAAATCAATGAAACTGCAATAAAAGGTGAGAAAGAGCACAAACCATATCAAACTAGAAAAATAAAGTAGTGACATGAGTTTCTAAACCGAAACAAAACTAAAATAAACTTAGATACATTTTCATGTGTCCTTGACTAATGACGTGACTGAGACGTTGAGAACGCGCGTGATCTAGACCGGGCGAAAAGTCGACTCTCTTTTGCGTGCGAACGAAGTTGGTGTAACGAACCCAACAAAATCTAATTCGAAAAAGATTGTAGAGATGGTGAAGGAAGTGTTGAGAGGTGATCAAGATCGGTCGAGAGTGTTCGAGATTGATTGAGTGATGTAGTAATGATTTGACAAAACCCAAGCTAAAGGAGGAGACAACTGACTTCAACTAGGCTTTAGCTTAGAAGTGTTCGTAAATAGAAAATGAACCGAGCTTCTCTTATATAGCGGAGCTGGGTCACATTAAGCAGAAATTACAAAATGATTCAAATAGTTCGGAAATCATAAAAATACGAGACAAATACATAATGGAACATGAGTCGTGCATCCTTCTAGACGTCTTCGATCCTTGTTTCCGTTAACGTCGATAGGTTCTGACAAGCCTATAAACCTATGGTCGTTGTGTTTAGCTTAATCAAAGTAGAATTTCGAACATAACACTTAACCGATTGTATAGTGTGTAAGTAAGGGTTGAACCCAAAAGAGTTATGGTCAAAGTATTATTTAGACTCAATTTAGTAAGCGCGCGGGGGGGGGGGGGATTGCAATATTAAACAAGACAAAAGCAAATAAATAACAAGCAAAGATGGTGATAATATGAATGATTTGGAAAACTACACTAGGTTAGATTTCCGCATGCATACAACTTAGTTGGCTTTTTTTAGAAGCATTCGCCAATTGTTCTCATCTTGATCTTATTTATGTGTTAAACGAACCGACATTAACACAACTTAATTAGTTTATCGATCCGTAAATCTAGAAGATCAAACCACAAGTTAGCATTCAAATAAAGATAAAGAGATACATAAAAGATAAACAACCTGTTAATCTTATTATGTAGTTATGTTCCTCTCCCTTAGATAATTACAATCCGTTATTACCTAGGAGTTTGCCACTAGATTAAGGATCCGAACCCGGAATCGAATAACCCTAACCTTTTGCATGCAATTGTACAACTTAGGTGATCAAACTAAGTGAGAATAGACATGCATACATAAGTTAAAGAGCAAGGAACAAAACACAATTGAAAACTAAATATAACTTCTATTTAAAAGACTTACAACCAAATTGCATACAACTTCAATCAACCCAATGTAACAAGAGAGCTTAAAACTCCATACAAAAGGGCACTTAAACAGTTAGAGCTTTTGTGGGAAAAAATGAGGATGATTCTAGCAATCAGCCTAGGGCTCTATTTATACTAGAAAATGCAGTAAATGGGAGTAAAGAGGTTGTGTAAACATCCACCTTTAAGGCCATAAAGGTAGCCTAAAAGTAAAGCCCTGGTGCTAAACCGCAGGCGCGGGCTACAAGGCCGTAGGGGCGGTTTAGGCCAAAACGTTTCTTCTTCAACTTAGCCGCGGGGCGGCATAGCAGGGCCGTAGGGGCAGGGTCTTTAAACGTCTGACTGTTGATCTTCTTGACGTTTTTGGTGTCGATCCGTAGGGGCGGCCCAGTGTCACTGCGGGGCGGTCTCTTCGGCTTCACAGGTCCGCTGGCAAGAGGCGATGGGCGCTGGCACTTGTTCTTCGGGCTGAGTCACCGCAGGGGCGGCTAGAGGCGGTCGCAGGGTGCAGGTGAAGCCGCAGGAGGCGGCGTCGGGCGTTGGCCTTCAGGGGTGTTACCGCAGGGGCAGCCAGGTGATGCCGCGGGGGGCGGTGACACGCTGCTCTTGGGGCGCTGGCGAGGCACAGGCTGCGGCTTCGGGGACACCGGTGGCCTCTGCCGCGGGGCGGTGTGGCACCAGAAGCTCTTCTTCGTTGATCTTCTTCTTCTCCCAAGTGTTGCTAGATCCTTCTTTTACTTTATATTGAACTTCTTCATCCGGATCCAAACATTAGCAACAAGACACAACTAAAAGACTCTAAAACTACCTATAACCGATAGTGATTCCATCACCTATCAGGTTCCGAGGTGCATTAGACGAAGCGACGTGTTTGAGCCACGAAGGATTGAGTGGATCACGCAATGGCTTTGGCGCGCGATCTAGTGATAGGCTCGTCGGAGCGCACACCAAGGGCTCGGTCTTCCTCCTCGGGTGTCAAGTATGCGGGGGCGCATCACCTTTGTTGTTTATATAACCTTCCATCATATAGTTACTAACAATGTGAACGTGTCATCGTCGCCGATGATATTGTTCGCCGATGATATTGTCCGCTAACACGGTTGGTTAGGTTTTCGCGTGAATTAATGTTGGTTTGATTATGGTGACGAACATCAAATCTATACGTAAACATAAAAGGGTATATAATCTTCCGAGTATGAAAACTAGATCACGTTATTATCACAATTTTTGGATTCAATCATAATCATTGATCTATTGAAATCCATCTCCGTAAAATTTGTTCACACCCAAACCAATTCCTATATATATGTAGGGCTAGCTTCCATAGAGAACCATTATACTTATTAGTTAAAAAACAAAATTAAGTGTACTTAAAAATTTAACAAACCAATTTTTTTTTCTTTAAATTTATATTATGTTCAGTGGACGACACACAGTTTCACTGCACATCGTTGTTTTAAATCTTTGTCCGGAATGCGACCCATTTTCTTTTAAGGGCAGACTGCTTACTGTTTCAACACTAATGCCACATTCATCACAACATTGATTCACTAAATTACAAGTCCAAGAGGAAATAATACTATTAATATCGAACTCTCGGTTATTATTTGAGCTCAAAACTGCATAATAGAGTTCATCCTAATTGGAGTTTTGCCTACAAAACCTAAATAAATGAGTTCCCGACGGCTGTGACTTAAATCTCCTATACGTTCGGCCGAAACCACATTACCGGCTATGCCTTTGATTGTTACGAGTTTCGGTCTTCCATCACGTCAAAGGATACAAAATAACAATGAAATCTGAAGATCTCCATGTAGCACAAGATATCCAGGGAATCAGCTAATGATCATCTGATTAAAAAACTCCTCCTGCTCGGGAAAATACTCCATCAGCTCATCTTTGGTCACCCAAAGGTAATCTTCACATTTCCCCATGTCAAACTTATTGGTAGCAATCACTTGAGACTTGAAGAAGAACCTCTGATATTAAAGATAAGTACATGTATTCAGCACTAAAACTTTCATTTCATAAACTGATTTATAAAGATTCAAGTTCACTTTCTATTCACAAAAAAAAACATTTTCTTTTACTGGTTAGGAAAGTAGACTGGGGTTGAAACTAGCAATAGTACCTTAAGCGGAGGCTCACGATTCGTTTCATTTCCAGCTTGTGCAACTAGATGAGCCATAGGAGCATTCCCAACAAAGTATGTGTGAGAAAGATCACCAATCACAGATTCCAATGCAGCCTCTGCACACTGCAACAAGAAAACAAGTTCACTAATAAGATCATGGCCTAAGCATATCACTGGAAGACAAGAGTCTGCCTTCAGCAGATTACCTTTCGCAACGTCTCTTCATTCTCATAAACCTTTTCAGGAAAATGCCACACAGGCTTACCATCCTGAGAGCCGTATGACTTTCCGTAAATAAGAAGATATAACCTTCTATCAAGGGCTCTCTTTAAAGACCTTGCAGCAATGAACAAGATTTCATTATATGCTTGTATATCAAGCGTTGACATATATTCAACAAGTAAATTGAATGGTGACAGGGAGAATGATCACTTAGTTAAAGTCCAGATGGCAGATGCAAACAATCTGTTTCATTGTAATACATAAACTAGAGTCTCAGACACAGCTTATAGGCCATATACCTTCTATCATTCATTTTGTCTGCTTCTGTAACCCGAGGAGCTGGAGTATAATCAATTTGGTAATCACCCTTTCCTCTGCATGCATAGGTAACTTTTGAAGAGTTCATATATTTTACCACGAAACATTAAAAAACGCAACATGGTTACACAAATCACAAATCAGGATGATATACTAGAAGCAAAACAAGTACCTAGCCTCATATTTTTTATAGAACTCATCAGGATAAGCACGCCGGTATTGTTGCGTCCACCGGTACCTGAAAATCTCAAGGAAAAGATGGAGATAAGAACCACAAAGTTCATCTAGAACTGATGTGCATTATTTACAATATTCCAGAATATGTTGTACGGGGGACACCGTCTTGCTTGTAAATGGATTTTTAACAGACAGGATTGTTTTTTTTTCTTCTTGTATTTAACCCCTAATCTCTGTCCAAATTACATATAATGCAATTAACCATTCATTTCCAAAGTCTTCAAGATCTTAATATCAAGAAAATATCATGCAAATCAAATAAACATCAGTGTTGTTGAGTTTTAGCATTGTCCAACTCAAACATAAAAAACAAAGAAACAGAATACAAATAGGTTCAAGATAACTAAACACCACATAAGCATCAATCAATCTACCCTTCCATCTCTTTATTTCATACTCCAAGCTTCTTGTCTGACTGACAATCAAACTCATCAAGCTAATAATATCCGGCTAATAATTTTTGGGCTGTACCGTTTTTGGCATCTAGATAGGGTCCAGATGGGGCCTTCCTGACCGTTTTTTGGAACCCTGATTATTTAGATAAACTAAAACCTTGTCATAATAACAAGTTATTCTAGGCACAAGGTTGTTGATTGAGTACACATGAAAGCATGGTAAATTTGGAAGTCCTATACGACACTGGTGTATCTACTAATACCATGTCAAAGTTGGTACTTAATCCAATAAAAACAGGCAGTGCAGATCTAATGTTGATTGTTTATCAGAAAATAATACAATCCAGACTTGAAACAGAAAATTATGACATGTGTTGGAATAAAGTCAGCCAAATCCAACCCTATAGAATACTTAGTACTTGTTAGTGAATAACATTACATTACACAAAGCTGACAGATTTTCCAATAGCTTCTAGGATAAAGCCTCGTATGTACGCTAATGGCCTTGTGCCACAAATCTAAGGTCGATTCACAAGCCCCTTCCGCTAGCTACGAAATAGATCAATCCAAATCAATCTCCATCACGCATTATCAAAAAAACTAAACACTGGACAGTTCGGAATCCAATCTGTAGCATAAGCTAGTACAAAAATAACGAATCAAATCAATTACAAAAGAAGAATCGAGCTTGTATTGAGTTCCATTTCATCGCCATTGTACCAACACTTTCGCAACCCTAAAGCTTTACCCAGGACACTGGGAAGGTTGAGACAGAGAGATAGGAACTTACGAGAACTCTTGGAAAGCATAGACGACAGGATCGATTTTAGGGACAACGACGGGAAGCCTCTCGAAGAGGACCGAAGCGACTAAGTTGTCGCCATTTGAGGAAGTGCTGTAGCTCCGGGATGAAAGAAGCCTGCGGGCAAAAGAAGAGCTCGAGGCTCTATGCATTTTCTGGAATCTGATCAGAGAAAGGGGAGAGATAAGGATTGAACTGCCGGCGGCGACGAGTAGAAGAAGGGGTTCAAGTTGGGGGAAAGAAGAAGAGGCCAAGCGCAGGTCCCCGCTTTGCAACGACAAATGTAAATAGGGTTTTTCCTTTTTCTTTTGTAAGAAAAAATTATTAGAAGGTCAGTCACTATAATTGCGGCCAGTGTGGCACCCTACATCATCAGTCGGACCGGAACGACCCTGATGGGGACTAGATAGGACATGTATTATTTTCGTCCCTCGACCCCGACTTAAGAATATTTTACCGGATTAATCATTTTATTTAAAATAAAGTGTACACTTACAAGCTACTACCGGATAAACCATTCATTTCTCTCAGGTCCATTTTAGTTGTGTAGTTATTGGGTTTTTTTAGTTTAGGGTTTTAAACACACTTTTCAAATGTCCGTTTAGTTGAAGTTTGTGGTTCCTGATAGTTGTTTTGGGGGTGGTTTTTGAGTTGTAAGAACTCCAAAATTGAAAGCTTTCTGTTCAAGCTTTTTGGAGATTTGAGAGGGTTTCTGAATTCCCTATACCAATGATGCCCCTCTCCACTGCTCTCCACTCTTTTCTCTTCTCTCGATACTTCACAGAAGATTACCCTCTGCTAGGTTGGTGAAGAAATGGCGACAAGGACACCGTGTTCCGTCGTAGGCAGCAGATTGGTTCAATATCCTGTCGCACCCATGTTCCGTCGCCTCAACTACAGTACTCAAATCAAGATCAAGGTTTTCCAAAACCCTAGGTTTATCGGGCTCAACATGGGACGCAAGGGGAGACGAATTCGCAGAAACTGCAGGCAATTCATGGATGCCGGAAAGCGGTGGATCTCGAGAAACAAGTGAAGGGCTACAACTGTTTTCATGGGTCTGAACTGAAGGGGGTAGATTCAAGTTAGGTTTGGGGTCAAAATTGAGATTGATATTGATATTGGGACGGGAGTCGGCACTGGAAGGTATGAAGAGCAAGTCAGCGCTACCGGAGCTAATGCGCTGGCGTTGGTTGTGGTGGCGGAGAATAATTTATCGATCGGAGGTGGAGCGGGCTCGGATCGAGAAGGAGGTTGGAAAGCGGAGAAAGGTATAAGAACGTTGGAGTAGAGATTGCCGAACTCATCATCGTCTTCCATGGGTTGTTGAGAATCGAAGAAGAATGAAGAAGAAGAAAAAGGGGGTGAAGGTTTGAACCTTCAGCACTTGTGCCTTCTCTGCAGAGAACGAGAGATGTCGACAATAATCATTGTCCATTGTGCCTCTCACTTGACTTATTACAAGGGCAATACTGTCATTTTCACACTTCGCATCTAATTAAAAAAACTCTAACTAAACACATATAACCAGTTTTTTTAAATAAACTGACCGTCAAATAAACTCGAAATAAACCGCAACTACAACCACAACTACAACCACAACCACAAATAAAGGTATTATAACAAAAACTATAACTAAACACACCTTAAATAGTTAACAAATTATTAGGATGTAGTTGTAGTTAACTTGTGAAGTTGAAAAAATGAGATGAAGTTGAAGGAGACGAAATGAGTTATTTTGTTGTGGTTTTTGTTGGAAGGAAAGATAAAGTAAATTATTTAGGGGTTTGTTTTTGCTACAAGACTTGCACATGATATTTTTTTCATTATGATTAGTTTGAGAAGAGAACGATAAGTGAGCATCAACATTTTTTTCAAGTTTTTTTAGTATGATCCATGGAGGAGTTTCATCAGCTGATTTTACGGTCTTCTTTATTAGTTATTTCTACTTTTCTTGTTATAGTGGATTCTTTCAAATAATTGTTTAGCTAACCGGAGGATGTCATTCGGATTGTGTAATGCGCTTGCTACATTCTAGCGTTGTATGATGGCTATCTTCTTCGAGTATATCGAGGAGATCATGGAGGTATTCATGGATGACTTTTCTGTCTATGGTTCTTCTTTCAATAATTACTTAGCTAACCTTTCTCTAGTATTGCAATGTTGTAAAGACACTAATCTCGTTCTGAATTGGGAGAAGTATCATTTCATGGTTAGTAAGGGCATTGTGTTAGGTCACCTCGTTTCAAACCGAGGTATTGAATTCGATCGAGCTAAGATCGAGGCTATAGAGAAACTTCATCCACCTTGTTCTATTAAAGGTGTACGGAGTTTTCTAGGGCATGCAGAATTCTACAGGAGGTTCATCAAGAACTTTTCTAAGATCTCTAAACCACTAACTAACTTATTGAATAAGGATGCGGTTTTTGAGTTTTCGCACGAATGTCTAGATGTTTTTTACAGGTTAAAGGAAGCATTGATATCCACTCCCATCATTCAACCTCCTGATTGAAGTTTTCCCTTTGAGATTATGTGTGACGCAAGCGATGTGGCGGTAGGAGCAATTCTTGGACAGAAGAAGGATGACCGGACCAACGTCATCTGTTATGCTAGCAAGATGCTAGACGAAGCTCAGCTGAATTACGCCACCACCGAAAAAGAGCTTTTGGTGGTTGTTTATGCTTTCGAGAAGTTTCGTTCCTACCTTGTAGGAGCGAAAGTTATTGTCTACACCGACCACGCAGCTATTCGCTACTTGCTCACCAAGAAGGACGCAAAGTCGTGTCTTATTCGTTGAATTCTCCTACTTCAAGAGTTTGACTTGGAGATCCGCGATAAGAAAGGATCCAAAAATTCTGTGGCGGATCACCTCAGTCGTTTACCTCTCATTGCTTTGGAGAGAGATGACTTGCCCATCGACGATTCCTTTCCTGATGAGCAGCTGCATTGGATAGAGCATTGGCTTCACCAGATTTCGGAAGGTAACGAACCTTGGTATGTTGATATTGTTAACTATATTGTTTGCCAGGAAGTGCCTCTAGGATTGTCATACGCACAAAGGAAGAAATTCTTTAAGGATGTGTGTCACTACTATTGGAATGAACCTCTACTCTTCAAGAGAGGTCCAGATGGGATGCTACAGAGATGCATTCTAGAAGATGAGACGGAGAGTTTTATTAGGCATTGTCACTCATTGCCTTGTGAAGGGCATGCTGGCGCTCACAAGATATGCGCTAAGGTACTATGTTCTGGTTTCTTTTGGCCTTCATTATTTAAGGATGTGAAAACGTTGGTTGCTTCTTGTGATGCATGCCAAAGGGCAGTGAATTTGTCTAGACAGAACGAGATACCACTCAATAACATTCAGGAGGTCGAGATCTTCGATGTTTGGGGAGTTAATTTCATGGGACCATTCGCGTCATCTGCAGGGAATCTATACATACTCTTGGCGGTTGATTATGTTTCGAGATGGGTGGAAGTCATTGCTTCTCCCACCAACGACGCCACAGTAGTAATGAAGTTCTTCAACCGGACCATCTTCCCAAGATTTGGGACACCACGAGTCATCATTAGTGATGGAGGGACGCACGTTACAGCCCGGAAGTTTGAAGCACTTCTATCGAAGTATGGGGTAACCTATAAGGTAACAACTCCTTATCACCCTCAAACTAGTGGACAAGTTGAAATCTCGAATAGAGAAATCAAAGAAATCTTGGAGAAGACCGTCTCTAGAACAAGGAAAGATTGGCTCATGAAGTTGGATGACGCTCTTTGGGCATATAGGACCGCATTTAAGACTCTCATCGGAACCACCCCTTACAACTTGGTTTATGGGAAGTCTTGTCATCTTCCGGTAGAGATGGAATATAAAGCTTATTGGGCGATCAAATGGCCAAATTTTGACATCAAGGAAGCTGGAGATAAGCGACTCTTGGACATCAATGAGTTGGAAGAACTACGCTTGATTGCCTATGAGAATGCTAAGATCTACAAGGAGAGAACAAAGAGATGGCATGACAAGCATATTGTTCCAAAGGATTTCAAAGAAGGAGATCTTGTTCTTCTCTTCAATTCCCGCCTTTGCCTCTTTTCCGGTAAGTTGAAATCTAGATGGACTGGACCTTATATTGTGAATCATGTTTTTCCTCATGGTGTAGTTGAAGTATTGGGTGAACATAGCGGAAACTTCAAGGTGAACGGTCATCGGCTGAAGAAATACACACTGGAAGTTCCGGTTGAGGAGATTGCACCATTGCATCTCACATGACTATAACAAAGTACGGTCCAGCTAGCGACCTTAAAACAAGCGCTTCTTGGGAGGCAACCCAAGGTATTGCTTTCCTTTTTCTTTCTAGATTAGTTTAGTGTGATTTTTGTGTTTTTGTGTCCGTGATAACAGGAACAAGGTACAATCCAAGAAGAACAACTCAGGGAAGCAGATGGACGGAATTACGGTTCAAGAATTTGAGAAAGAACAAAAACTGGGAGCCATCTCGGGTGCTGTCAACCATCTCGATTGAGATCAATCTCGGTCAACCGAGATGAACACAATAGGGAGTCACCTCGGTCCAGCATATCGGTCAGCCCAACCATCTCGGCCGAGATGCAGTTGAATTTTCCGACGGGTTTAAAAGGGGAAGAACACACACTCTCTCTCTCCTCACCAAACCCTAACTCTCATCTCGAGATCGACCGAAACGGCACCCTAACCCCTCCAAATCTCATTTCTTGCTCGTTTTTGACAATTCTTGGCTCTAAATCGACGGGAAAGGCACCACGTCGACTTCTCCAGCATTAATCAAGACTTCAATCCACCGAAATCTTTAGAAATTGGATCATCTTGTTCGAAAACCCTTCTCTTAGGTTTTGCTTGATTGTGATCGATTTGTGGAGTTTCTGCTATGTTGTTGAGTTGAAATTGGACGGAAATTACCCTAGGAAGCAATTGGTAGTGTTTTTGTGGGAAAGAATTATAGATTTGGAGCCTCAATCGAAACAGGTCCATCTCAGTCCAAACCCATGCATCTTGGCCGAGGTAACTCAAGAACAGACCGAGATATAGTGTTGAAATGTATTATTTACAACGTTCTAACAGGAAAATTAGACGGAAGGTTTCCGTGCGCACGGAAACCTTCCCCTTCACCCCCACCACCTCCACAACTACTAGTTATCTATGAACGCTTCCGAGAGAAGTATGAGAGGATTTGTTCTCACCTGGTCATTGCCCCTCGGTACATTGATATCGAGGATTTTGCTTGCCTCCATGTGGTGGAGGATTTGCGGCGACTGATCTCCATTGTTGGACTGGACGTGTTTATGACCCTCCGAGAGCCGGCTTATTTGGAACCGACTTACGAGTTATTGAGTTCTGTCACCCACGTGTTGGAACAAAAAGGGGTCAAGTTCCGGATCATAAACAAGAACTACGTCTTTACTGTGGAGAACTTTGGCAACTTGTTCGGTTTCTCCCCTCCTACAGCTACAGATTTCCCAAACAGATTTCAGGCTACAGTGTTTTGGGAGAGCATTGCCTCCATTCGTAATGGTGATGGCAGTTGGCAACCGGGCGACTCGAAGTAATAGAATATCTACCATGTTGCCTTCAGAATTGCACACCGGATTATGAGCGAGATGATGCTAGCTCGCACTGAGATGCCATAGAAGGTCCGGCAAGGTGATCTCTTTACTATTTGGTGTATGACTACAGGAGAGGTCCTGGACGTTGCCACCATGTTGGTGGAGGACTTGCACCGGATAAATAACAAGAAGAAGGGGGGCATCTGTGTGACAAGATTGGTGACTCACATCGTCAATGTCATGGACATCAACCTTTCTGCTTGCACCTTGGCCTTTGAGGCCAAGCCTTTAGGAATGCAGGACTTTATTACTCGCCGGATCCTAGTTCCTTGAGGTCGTGGTCCACCATATGTGGCCATGCCTTGGGAGACTAGAGCTCCGAGGGGCATTCCATGGTCTTCCCCGTTCACGGTCTCCAACCCGAACAACTGGAGGGAGATCTGGCGATCTGTGGAGTGGGAGGTAGAGATAGCTGCGGAGTTTGGGACTGGCAACGACGAGGAGGCTGATGGAGGAGCTGCCATGGACACCGGGACCGACACTAATAGGTCTTAGTGCTCCGGTGGTGGAGATTGATGATGAGGCGACCGACGATGATCAGCCGGAACAAGAGATACAATAGGAGGTTCCACAGTAGAGGGAGCGCCACCAGCGCCGATCTCGTCGCCGTGATCCAAAGGCTCACATGAGGATTGACGATCTGAGCCGATAGATGGAGGAGTCCTTCTGCACTTTGCGCATTGACTTTGATTGGCGCCTCAACACTCAAACCTGAGCGATTGGCGAAATGAGATGCGAGATGAAGGAGAGTCATCATTATCAGCGCCATATGTAGATGATGATGTTCTAGTAGCAGATGGGATACGCCTTCGACCCCTCGCAGTTCCCGTTTCCACCACCACCACCAAATGTCTGATCTTTCCGCTGGAGTTGTTGCTTGTTTCCTTTATTTTGTTGTTCTGCATTTGACGTTGTAAGTTTTTTCTTCTTGACTTCCTATTACGCATTGAGGACAATGTGTCCTAAGTATGGGGTGCTTAACTATTTGGGTAGTAATAACTTGATACTTATGTTTTATGATTATGTTTATGACTCTTATTTGGTGCCTTGAGATTGTATGACATATTATATGCATTGCATTATGATTTTGATCGAAAAAACGTTGAAAACTAGTTTGAAAAAAATTTCACCTTGACCGAAATACATACAGCCGACCGAATGAGAGCAAAAGGGGTCACCTCGGTCTAGCATGTCGGTTGTTTATATGTGTCTCGGCCGAGATGGTTTTGAAAAAAGTGAAATTTTCGGAAAAATTTTACTTCTAGGCTGGATATGATCCCAATAATGATACATGTTTGCGGAATGGTTTTTATGATCTTTATGTGTTTGAAACAAATTTATGATATAATAAAGGTTTGAATGCTTTGTTTGAAACTTGAGCATGCTTCGTGAGTTGTTTTTATCCAAATCACGTTGAATTTGAAAGTTGAAGGTGCACTATAAGTTCTCACACGTTCCTCTTGGGATGGTTAAGGTAATTCGTTTTCTTTCTTCTTCCTCTTGATCATGCTTTTAGCCCCTCATATATATATATAGGGTGCGGTTCCCATGAGAACAAACCTTATTGTGTATCATAAGAACAATCTTAGACCGTCGGATGGTGAGTATTAAGGGTCGAGATTTAGGATAGATATCATAATTAATAATAACTACGAATAATCCATTCAACCAACTATAACTACGAATAATCCATTCAACCAACAATAACTACGAATAATACATTAAACGATATGACACCTTCGTAACAAAACTAATAATAACTACTAAATATATATTAAACAATAAGATTTGTTCTCATGATTACACGATAAGGTCTGTTCTCATATGATCTATACTCTCTCTCTCTCTCTCTCTCTCTCTCTCTCTATATATATATATATATATATATATATATATATATATATATATATTTGCCTCCCTTTACCTATCCGAGAATTTGGAAGCAAGAAAGTGAGAAAGTTTGTGAAAGATGAAGTTGAAAGTGGAGAAGTGTAGAAAACAATAGGTTTGGGGACGTTAGTCGTGACGATGAGTAACTCGGCACCATTCGCATAGCCGGGTGTTTGTGTCTTGCCAAAGTCGGATTGATTGATAGTCCTAACGAGTCATGGTATGTGTATCAAGGTTTGAGGCATCTCGAGAAATTGTGATTTGCTGATCTCCATGGCTTCGGTTATTGTGCACCTCTGTCCATGTACACAAGTGAAAAGTAAATAAATATGCGAAAAAGAAGTGAGAAAATCTTATTGATGGATGTTGAGTTGAGTTTGAGAGTATGTTGTTTGACTTTGTGGTTTAAATTGGATTATCCATGGTTGATTTTGATGAATATGATTTGCTACACATTCTATGATTTCATGTGAAGTATGATTGGCTTTCTTATATCCATAACTTGTTTTGATCATATATTGATTCTTACTAGCTATAAAGCATTTTCTAAGGGTGATTTATGTGTAGAAGCACAAAGCCAAAAGTTTTTGCGAGTTTTCATTCATTTGAACTGATTTATAATTTATATTATCTTGTATCTTAGATTTGAACCTTGCTTGGGGACAACCAAGAGACAAGTATGGGATATTTTGATAACATGAATTATAGTCTATATATTGGCAATGGTTTTGGCGTTTTCTCATCATTATTCTACATGTATGGATATATATTCTTGATAATTATGTCATTATTTGTCTACTTTGCAAGAATCGAGGTCTACACCTAGTTTGATTGTAATTGTAGGGAATAGGACATATTTTGGATCAAAAAGGGACATTGAAGTATAAGGAGACCATTGAGCTACATTACGGAGCACTTGGAGCTACAAGAAGGAAAGCAAGAACCTCAGGAAATGGATGAAACACTAGTACAGAAATAGCCTCTCTCAGGGGTTTTTTATTGAAGGGGAAGACGGTTTTTCCTTCCCCTTTATACGTCTCCTTGAAAAATATTTCTCAGGGGTTATTTTTAACCTTTGAGAAATAAGTGGCAAGGATGACGGTTTTTTAAAAAACCCTGAGAGATGTTTCATGATTTGTTTTTAAATTACGGTAGAAGCAATTATCGATTTTATTTTGGGTATTTTATTACTAATCAAAACATCAATATTTTTAATACAATTTCAATATTCTCACTAAACTCGGTTATAATAACAAATACACTTCATCTATTAAATTCTCAACATCCAAAATCAATAATCCATACGAAAATACATTATACTTTGAATTCGCAGCAACAAAAAAAACATAGAAGATTTCGTGTTTTAGTATATGTAACAAAATAAACAATGTCATAATCCATTCAGTTTGCATCAAACACCAACATTTCATCATTCTAATCATGTCATCCTACAAACGGATTGTTGGGTGTCCAGATATTGTAACCATTCCTCTCGTAGCTCATCAAGGAGTCTCTTGTCATATAAGCTAGGTGCATCTCAAAAATACTGTAAAAACATGGCATTGACTTAGTAGTAATTAAACAAAATTACTCAGATATTACAATATAATATTCTCAAGGGTGAATTTCTCAAACACTTACATTTATTGGGATGACAGTACATTGATGATCAATAATCTCCCGCATGTAACGGCATACATAGTAACCAGAATCACGAGCATTTGGTGGTTGTCTAGGACATTGCAACTAAAGCAAATCAAGCATATACTCGTATATAACAACTCCAAACCAAAACACAAAACATCATATAATCAGTAAACATACCACAATTTTCACCCAACGTGTTTTCTTCCTGTTATTTTTATTTCTCTACACCGAGAAAATAACAATAGCACTAAAAAACAAATTAGAATTTTTTAATATGTAAACAAAGTTAAAGTACAATAATGACCATAAATTATTATCTTACGTTTCAATCATGCATTTGATATCATCAAGAACACCATTGCCCGTTGGGTCCAACCAATACACAATGTTATCCCGTGGATTTAAAACAGCTAATGTCCATTGAAACCTACAAAGAAAATTACAAACAATAAATACTAATTTTATAATTAGGTTTATAATTTGCATTAAACAAGTGAAACATGAAATTACCCTTTATAATAAGGAGCAAACCATATGCAATCATCCTTCTCTAATTTGGACATAGAATCCACCATATATCTAGCCTTCTTCTCAAAATCCTTGTTTACATCTGATAAATGTGTTGGACAAAAGAATGCATATTTTTGGGATGAACGGTTTTCATACAAATACCTGGCAGAAAAAAAATGAACTATTTATATTCTAACAATTGTATGCATATAACACATGCAATGAATTTAATTATGACACTAATTAAGAAATGTAGTTCCAAATCTTTCGACTTACACAAATGTATGCATATAACACGTGCAATGAATTTAATTACGACACTAATTAAAAAATGTAGTTCCAAATCTTTCGACTTACTTGACATAAAGGGAAACATGAATAGTGTCTATTGTGTCCTCCTCTATCCATGCTCGAACCTGCTCTTATGAGATATGCAATTCTCGTGGAAAGTTCAAGACGTCTCCCCCAATTTTGGAAGTGATAGTAAAAGTGTCGGCCCAAGAAGCATAAGTTACCCGATACTTCTCTAACGCGGTTAGATGTCTTTGCACGGGTGGGTTCACATTTGTTCTCACCTTAATTTATGTAGGAGTAGGTATGTTTGCCCTATTTGAACATTGGTTCACATCCTCAGATAAATAAGTTTCAATCTTGATTAAAATATTTTAAACAAAGTATTTTAACAATTAACAAGTAATATAAAGACTTGAAGTCATAATTTACCGATACAATGACGACCATGCTCTTAGGCCATGCCACGGGTGATCCTGCTGCTTCTAAAACCGTTGTGACCTCTTCGGTGGGAATAGGAACAAGAGCGTCTAAAATTAAGGGAACATCAACTATGAGTTTAAGTTCATCTGGTCCCAATGGTCTATAGTGAAGCATTGACACATTGCCCGGTGCCAGAACAAAAATTCGCCCTTTTGCCAATTCAGTATTTAGGTCGGGGTAAAACAGCTGACATCTTTTAAATGTTTCCTGAAATATAAATGATAGACGCAAGGTATAACTTAATATGCTATATGTTCTATAAATTACAAAATTAGTATTTTACATACCATGGGTTCCTCAGGTGATGAAGACTTCGATATAGAGCAACTAGTATTGTCACTCGGAAGGATTGTAGTTTGCATAATCGGTGGACCTCCATGTGTCTCCAACAATTTTCTTTGAAAAAACTCAACCTCCGATTTTAATTCTTTCATTTGTTGATCTCGATCATTGTTTTCTTGCTGGAGCTTTTCCATTTGAGATTGAAGTTCAATAAGTTTTACATCTGGAGGACCGTTACAATATCTAGCCCTTTTGTGCGGAACATACTTCTTTACACCCACACCAGCACCAACACCTCTAACCCGTCCAGAGTGGTCTTCATTACCCAATGCTAAAGCCAAAATATCTTCTCTACCTTCTACTGTTATTTGTCCTTGCGTTTCTTGTTCTCTTAATGAATCCTACAATAATAAATAATTATAGTCATACAAAATACAATTCTTATGTTTATAACTAAAGTAAATTGATCATTATATAAACTACGTCATTCATCAACTATTATAATCATACCCAAATGATCTAAGTCACATAAAAAATTGAAAAAACCATTTATAACAACTTACAATATTTCTAACAACATTCACAACTTCTCCCTCATAGCCACCATTAGAAGTCTGTCTACCGGCCATCCACAACTCACATCTTGATATGGAAGATTTTGTAGGATCCAAACCTTTTTCCTTAAGCTACAAATTATACCAAAAGTCCATAACTTATTGACATAAGTATATATGTATATATATAAACAATGTTTAGTTAGCATTATTTACCATCTCTTCCTCAATGCGAGCATAACCCTTTCGAGATTGTCTATATGGGTATTTGTTTTTCTTAGCCAACTCACTATTACGCTCACTAACTTCCTGCACATGATAAAATAAAATATCATATAAATAAATCAACGCGATTGTACACATAGACAAATTAATAAACTAGTTTGTTACTTGAAACTGGCTTGTGCAACGGCGTTGTATAAAGTCAGCCCATATATCTTTGTCAATGAAGGGAAATTCCTCGGGAGGTTCCACACGGATCTCAGTTTTTTCTTCATTGATGAATAAAAAATCCCTAGTCAAAGTGTGTTTAAAATCGGTCCACTTCTTACAAGCACTAGCAATGATGATGTGCTTCTTACGTTCCTCTACTTCAAATTTTTCCTGTAAAACAAAAAAATATTTTAAAACAATAATGTGATACTTCTATTGCAAAAACATAATGTAAAGTAGAAAAATATAATATTGATTACCATTACAGCTTCACAAACTAATTTTTTGATCTCTTGCGGGACACGCTTCCAATCAGAGATACAAACAGATACTCTTGCACGAGTTTGATATCCAATAAAGTGTTGAAACAAAGATACATGATCTCCAATTGGTTGATCTTTAGTGTTCCATTCTAGTTGAATTTTTCGACCATTCCTAGTGAGCTTATCAATCTTGTCGATAATAGAGGCACCTCTTCGACGCACACTTTTATCATTTTTCTTTCCATCATCTTCCAATACCGAAGAAGCCATTGATCTAGAAAAAAAAACAACATATTAATCATCATCATACATACTCGTGTTCAGTAAATTCAACACACATAATAAATAAAATAACAAGAAAAAATCAGCTTAAATACTTAAATTTACAATACCCTCAATTTGTACTTTTCCTTTTCCTTTTCCTTTTATTGTTATCGTTGTTGTTTTCTTTATTTGGTGATGAAATATCTTCATTGGTCCATATTCCTTCATCGTGATCATCACGTAAATAATCATCATCTTCATTAACATGATGGGCATCTAATTGTGTATTTGTAGATATTGTAATCACTTCATCATCTCTTTGGTCATAATCATATCCATGTTTGTCTTTGGTTGGGAGCACAACAGACCACTTGTGATTGGAAGGATCGGCAACATAAAAAAACTTGTTTAGCTTGTGAACCTAAAATGAATGAATCATCTTTATGTCCTATTTTATTGAGATCAACCAAAGTGGTGTCAAACTCATCCACTCACACCGTATTAAGGGGAGCCCATCGACAACAAAATACAGGCACCTTAAAATGAGAATAATCGAGCTCCCAAATGTGTTCAATGACTCCGTAATATTTCGAGTTTGCATACACCGGATTTTTGTCTTTTGCACTAGATATGTGCATAGTTTCGGCAACCAACATAACACCACTATTTTGAGTTGTGCTTTTGTCATCTTGCTCTTTCGTATAGAATGTAGATCCGTTTATCTCATAAGCAACAAACGATTTTACCTGATAGAGAGGTTCTTGAGACAACCATTTTAAACTACTCGAAACTGACTCAGCAGATTCTTTTAGTTGATCTAATATTCTTCTACGTAACCAACTACTAAATAAGCGGTTATGCTCATTTGTCACCCACTTCTCACTCTTACGATTACGATTCTCACTTCTTATCAGAGACATATGCTCATTCACATATTTTTCCACTTCTTCGCTGTTATGAAGAACACATAAATGAGCTTGAGACCGTGCTTCAAGTGTCATCTCTTTAATATGACCGCCAATTGTTCCCTTCCCTTCGATTGATTTCATTTATGGCTTCTACTCCAGATAAGTACTCGTTACAAAACTCAACGGTTTCTTCAACGACATATCTTTCGACCATAGTAGCTTCAAGGCGAAATCTATTTTTCACATACCCTTTAAAGACCTTCATATACCTCTCAAAAGGATACATCCATCTCATGTACACAGGCCCACATAGTTTGACTTCCCTAACAAGGTGAATGGTAAGATGAACCATTATATCAAAAAATGGAGGAAAGTACATTTCTAACTGACATAATGTGACCGCAATATCTTCTTGTAAACTATTCAACCCTTCAGGATCAATAACCTTACTGCAAATCTTCTTGAAGAACAAACAAAGTCGAATGATGGTATTTCGAGCATGTTTTGGTAAAATACCACGTATAGCAATCGGTAAGAGTTCTTGCATTATAATATGACAATCATGAGATTTTCATTCCTTGAAGCTTGAGTTCTTTCATGTTCACAAGACTACTCACATTCGATGAAAATCCCATAGGAACCTTGACTTCAGAAATAAACTTACAAAACTGAACCTTTTCTTTTTTCGATAGTGTATAACATGCCGGAGGCAAGTAGGTCCGATTTCCACGCATCTCTGGTTGTAACTCTGGTCTAATTCCCATGTCTTTCATGTCTAATCTTGCATTGATGCCATCTTTAGTTTTGCCTCGCATATTTAACAATATACCAATTAAACTCTCACAAACATTTTTTTCAATATGCATCACATCAAGACAATGTCTGACAAACAAGTGTTTCCAATATGGGAGTTCAAAAAATATCGATTTTTTTTCCAGCCTTTCGACGGCAAAGGTGTATCCTGCTTCTTACCATACGAGATATTCAAGTCCTTCACACAATCAAGTATTTGTTGTCCGCTCAAGGGTTGTGGAGCCTTTTTTGTAGTCGGTTCACCACTAAAAGCTTTCCTTAGTCTTCGATACGGATGATCAGAGCGCAAAAATGGTCGATACTCAAGGTACACTACCTTTTTACAATGATCTAAATAACGATGACTTGTGTCATTTCCACAATTGGGACATGCCTCGTATCCCTTAATGCTATAACCCGCCAAATTACCATACGCTGGAAAGTCATTTATCGTGCAAAATAGCATTGCTCGTAAGCTGAACAATTCTTTACTATGTGCATCATATACTTCAATACCACGATCCCACAAGAGTTTAAAATCATCAAGGATCAACACCAAATAGACATCTATATCATTACCTGGTTGTTTTGGTCCATAAATCAGCAATGACAACATCATATATTTTCGAGTCATGCATAACCACGGAGGAAGATTGTAAATAGCAAGAACAACTGGCCAACAACTATGAGTGCTAGATTGATTACCAAAAGGGTTCATTCCATCAGCTGACAACGCGAGACGCAAGTTTCGAGGATCAGCACTAAATTCAGGGTATTTATAGTCAATAGTACGCCATTGTGGTGAATCGGCCGGATGCCTTAATTTTCCATCATTTATCCTTCCTTCAACATGCCATCTTAAACTTTTTGCATCATTTGCATTGGCGTATAGTCTTTTGAATCGTGGAATTATTGGAAAATACCATACAACCTTGGTCGGAACTCCTTTTTTCTTATATCTTGATTCACCGCACTTAGGGTTCGGACAACTATCCAGAGATTCATATTCCTTTCTGTACAAGATACAATCATTAGGGCAAGCATGAATCCTTTCGTAGTCCATTCCCACTGATCGAATGATTTTTTTTGCATCATAAGTACAGTCAGGAAGCACATTATCAAGCGGAAGCATATCTTTCAAAAGTTCAAGTAAGGCCCTGAAACCCTTATCTGTCCACCCATGAGCCGCTTTTAAGTTAAATAATCTTAAAGTAGTAGACAACTTTGTAAACGCGGTGCATGTTGGATAAAGAGGTTCCCGAGAGTCGTTATACAAATTCTCTAACACTCTAGGGCGATCATAAAAGTTCTCTTCTACTGCACGTGCCATATCTTCTAGCCGTTCATTATCAAAGTCATCGGTTTCATGCATCACATGTGTCCTGATATTTCTCCTCTCTGTCTCGCCATGCCATATCCAACGGGTGTAGGATTGATCAATCCCATGCATTATCAAATGATCTCTTACTTCATCGACACCTAATCTTGTTGTGTTATAGCACTTATTGCATGGACATAGTATCCGATTATGGGTTTTTCCATTCTCTACTGCTAAGTTGATAAAAATTTTTAACACCATTTAGATACTCTGGCGTTAAACGATTAGCTGACATCCATTTACGATCCATCACCACCTAATTTTGTTGTATTGTAAATATAAGGATGTCCAACTATTGTTTGTTATTTAAAAACTCAATTTAGTAAGATATTAACTTAGATAAAGATATGATATTTAAAAAATCACCTTTATTAAGTATCTAACTTTTTTCCCAACGTTCTTCCTAAAAGTACAACTACTTAGATTTCATGGTGACGGAATCAGAAACTACAATTTTATATTTTAGAATAAAAATGAGCAACTAGAATCAATAATAACAATTTCAGCAACAAGAATCAGAAACTATAAAATGAGAAACTAAAATTTCAGTTTTCTTAAAAAAATTAATAACTAGAACTAGAACCAACAATTTTATATTTTAGAATCAAAAACTACAATTTCATATTTTATAATCAGAAACTACAATTTCATCAACTAGAATCGGAAATCACAAATTTATTTTTCTAAACAATCAACAACTAGAATATAAAACTACAGGTTTCTAAAAAAAAAAATTCAGCATCCATACCGCATAATCAGAAACTACAATGTGATGTTATGAATAGCAATATAAATATATCCTCTATCCAAAATTAGATACTTGCAGTCCTAGTCCTAGCATGTCATCTTAAACATAATTCCAATGAATTAGAGAAATATAAATAAAGACAAGATAGAATCATATACCAATTGAAAGAGTGTCGATTTTTTGTGAGAAGAGCAATAATCAAAAGACTTGAGTTGGTTGTTGCTTGACGGAATCTAGTAGGCAACAAAATGCTAATTCAAACCTACAATAATTCCAGTTGCAGGATAAAATGCTAATTCAGAAATTGGATGAACAGTTCGAAATTAAGTCAGCAACATTTCTTTGTCTAGAATAGTTCATGTTGCATGATAAAATGCTAATTCAAACCTACAAATATCTTCTCAACTACATGTACAACTACTCACTCATCAAGATAAACTAAATTTAAAAAAATCAACAACTACAATTCAGATTTAAGTTTTTTGAAAAATTTGTATTGCATGTGTAAGAAATCAGCCTACAAACTACAAAATGAGCAACTAAAAATTCAGTTTTCTAACAAAAATCAACAATAATAATCCGAAACTACAGCAATTAGAATCACATTTATTTGAAGCTCAATCTTTTCCTGGGGCCCTTTTAGTTTATTATTAGTTGCCGACTACCCTAGTTTTCCAAAGACTCAATTTCTTCATGTTCTACGTCTTCCTAAAATAAACCATATCCCACACCCTTCGGTTATTATAAATATACACATTTAGTCCATGTATCTCTCAATTCCGTTTCCCTAATTGTGATTATTCTTCCAAAAATCAATTTGAAAAAAATCATATGCGAACCATTGGAAGCATGAGAGCATCATCTTGTCCCCTTAACTAGCTAGCCTCCAACAAGTTTATCACCAAATTAAGTTTCCCAAATTTTAATTACTTTCTTTAAACTTACAATTATTCACCTTTCTTTCCCACTTTGTCAATATTACTGTATTCTTTCCAAATTGTGAAAGCATTTATAAATTGCAGTAAGTGTATACGTAAAATGTAGAAGATTGACCGACACTGTATGCAAACATACATAAAAGCCAAAGCTGAGATTTGTTTTTATATTGATAATCTATCATTAAAAACTAAATTCAAATGATTTTATTTTATGAGGCAATAGTTTATGATTACGTAGGATTTCAATTAACACAAGGTAGCAAAATTGCAAGTCAATCATGAATCCATGATCTCCGCCGTGGATTTTCACTATAAAACAACATCCTCCGTAGATTTGATACAAATTTAGTAAATAAGTTATACACAGAATGTCCTCTAATCGAGCAAATAGACTTCATGCTGAGATTTGATATGTGTAAAAAGGTAACACAATATACAAGTGAGTAAATTATACCACTGAATGTCATCTATTTATTGTGTCTAAAAAGGTAGAGCAACATCCAGGTGAGTAAATTATAAGCACAATCAACAAAAAGGTAGCACAATATCCAGGTGAGTAAATTTTAAGCACACCTTATTATAGATTATTAAGATATACATCTTTGATTTTGTGGCCCACAAATGTTTGTCATTTTTTACATGAGCAAAATGAGATAATAAGAACTGATTTTGCTTAGACAGAGACCAAAAATGTCTAAGTTAAAACAAACAGGTGAATCCCTGAACGTTCTAGTGTAAAGCTCATAATTTGCAATCTAGTTCTTACAACAAAATGAAAAAAAGGAATAAAAAAATTGATCTAGGGAAGGTTGCAAAGAAGAACAAAGGACCCTATCTTACAATTTAGCAGGGGTAGATCATCAAGGCAGCCAAGTACACTGCAGAAAAAAAAATATAAAAATAGATCTCAGCATGAAGTCGATTACAGGACATTCATCTAGCATAGTGCAAATAGAAAAAATGAGTAAATTATACCACTGAATAGCCACGTGATAGATGAATGTCCTCTAATCAACTTCATGTTGACATTTGTTTACTGAACATGAAGTCAATTTGTACTATCCTCACTGAATGTCCTCTAATCGACTTTATGCTGTCTATTTACACTATGCTAGATGAATCCATTCAAAGGGGCAATTTAAGGTTGGTAGAAGCTCTTAGAAGGTTTCACAACCCTTGTAAGCTCTAATATAATATATCACAGCATGAAGTCTATTTGATGTGTCTAAAATAGGACAATCCATTCAAAGGGGCAATTAATCTTGGAAAACTAGGCATGATATATCCCTGTCTACATTTTCCTCTAAGTAAGCAGAGACTTGTTTCAACTAAAATAGTTTATTTTTATAAGAAGCTTTCATTCTCATGACACTCTGAATGACAAAACAACTCAGCCAACACTCTACTACTACCTATGAATACAATGATAAAGGGTGATGCATATATTATGATGACTGACTATATGCAAAATAAAAAGAACTTGTTTGGCTCATTACCAATTCTTTTCTTGAATCACCTCCTTGCTTGGAAACTAATGAGAAAGCTTGCGAGAGTGGCTCTTTTTGAACTCGGGCTGAGTTCGTTTGCTAAGCCCCTGCATATGGGCACAAAATAGCAAAATTGATGTCAAGAAAATAAAGAGTGATGATAAGATTGATACTGATCAGGAAATCGAAGACGATGATGAGATAGAACAAATTGAGTATTGATAGAATATAAAGAAAATAGAATAGAAATCAAGTGCAAAGAAGAAGATGCAGCAAAGCGGGCATATGAATTGCAAGGAAATCGAAGAATGCTCAATTATGATCAAATGAATGAAGATATGAATGTAACACCCAAAAATTTTGGCACGTTTGCGATATTTATTTTTGGCCGGATCTTATCGCTATTTTTTCCGTCGTCCTAACTATAAAGTTCCATACTATATACTACTATATATAAGAGTCCGTATATAAGCCTATATATGTCCACATAACTACTAATATCACGCATTCAGCACTACATTACAACAATACAAGGTCCAAAACATATAATCGTTCACATATAAAACTATACACATAAATCATGTCCATCATGCATAACTACAAACATCATATTCATATCTATATAAACATATATATACATATTAAAATCCAATAAACTAAGCTGTTGAGATCCGCGGAAGGAGTGGTGGTCCGTACATTCTACCCCGACTCATGCATGTGATTTTGAAAACGAAAACTCAGAACCCGTGGGGTTCTGTTTATTCCTTATTCGGCCTTTAGAAGATTGCGAGTGCCATTGTTGTCAACCTAGGGCTCTGATACCACTTTTGTAACACCCCGAATCCGCGGGACTCGGGATGCTACGGGTTGGGACCTCACAATGGGTCCCGACCCTTAGCCTGACAACAAGTTCACCGGATCTTTCAACATGGCACAAATAAAGGCAAAACCGAAATTACTTTTAATGCAAATGATAAGAAACCCAAAGGAAAACAACAAAAGACTTCAGCCGATAAACAACACCAAAGACCCAAAACGCCATACACGCGGCATACCAACATAATAAACGAAGAACAAAACACAACCCGACTCTAACCAAAAGCCCTCCTAAAATGTACGAAATCCCGGCTGCCCACTCTTCCGGATCTCTCGACCGGATTCCTAACCTACAAGGCAAACTACAACATTCGGTATAAAACCGTTAGCTCACATTCGAAGCATTAGAATTAAAGGGAAGGGCACAAACACAATTAATTCAACATAGTCACACAACATACTGAAAGCACACAAATCCGGTTTATTATCTTTATTTATTAAGTCATATCCCGTTCTAGTTCAACTTCTTTTGTGACACGAGAATCCTCCGAAACTCGCCTCGGTCCCTTCTTCCGGCAATGGAACGGTCGGATGCCTCCGACTGTCTAACCAGCACGGGCCAGTCGCCGAGATCCCCCTAGCTCTCACGGGGAGCCAGGCAGTGATGTCACCGCCCGTTATCATACACTTGGGCCAAATAATATAAAGGTCGGTAATCCTATTTCCGGTTTAGTTGTTATAAACAGTAAAATAATAAAACACACCACCCAACACACAATAATGCTAATACAAAGAATACGAGCTAAGTAAGTCCGGGGACTTACCTCGTCCCAAAGATAATCCCGCTATATCCCGCTCTCAGCTTCCCGCAGGAAGACACTCAACGCCTGTAAAAAGGCACACGATCAGCATCTCTCTCACATGCTAGAAGTCCTTAGACTTCTAGGCCCAATGATCTCGCAAGATCATAACCCATAACCATGCTAGGATAACAACTCTTAGTCCTCACGATCTCACAAGGTCATAACCATCAAACCACATGCTAGGATAAGCCAAACCTAAACTCCAAAATCCCACAAGATCATACAACCCCAACCTCGAGCCTCAAAACGCTCACAAGATCAACCCCATAACTTAAAGCCTTATAACAACCTCACAAGATAACCAAACACCTCAAGTCTTAGCACAATCATAAATCCTCAAAACTCACCTAAGGTTCATAACCACTACTTGGTATTCACTCTAAGTTATGTTATATCCACCTAGCATGATACTACTAAACATAACTAGATCGAGGGAAAGGAATACTCACACAACGTCAAAAGACGGAAGTCGCTCTACGGATGTCGAGATTGGAATCGTTGGCCTTTATCGGGGCGCTTCCAGTCCTAACACCAAAGCTAAACAAATTTAGCTTATATGCTAAATTTGAACGGAATAATGAACATATATAATCTAAGGAAAACCCCACTTTTAAAACCCAAGTTAAAACCATAAATATATATTCTGGACAAATTGTATTACATCATAAACCAAGGTAAAACTCGTTTTCGAAGCCAACGTTAAAATCCCGTAATTTAATCTTTGAGTCATAACCCGGAATAAATCCAACAAAGGCATAGCATATATTGTATATATAATCATAAGAATATAATTTAAGTAAATCCCAAATTTAAAACCCATAAATACATTTTCCGCCAATTAATACAATTTTATAAATATGGACATTACTCGTAATTAATTCCTTGGGCCATATTCCATAAATAAATCTGCAGCGATATTTATTCAGATTTCTAAAACTTGGGTCAAATCTGCAAATTAGAAAATGTGGGTACATTCTGTAATTATAACAAAACAGAGGGCCCGATGTATCAAAGAATTAGGGTTTTGTAACCCGATAGAGATGGAAGGCGGAAGGCCTTGGCTGCACAGGGACTCACCAGCGAGACTGGCGGCAGGGAAAACAGCACAGGCGGCGGCAGCGTGGCCCTGGAAGCGAGGCGAGGAAGGGCGAAGGGGTGGCCCTCCGGTGGCGTGGGTGGCTCCAGGCCGTCGGGGTTCACTGCGACAGGGAGAGCAGGTGAGGCGAATCAGGCGATGGAAAGAGGGAGAGTGCAGAAGCTTCTCTGTGGGACTAGAGGTGCAGGGGAAGGAGCAAGCGCGGCGTGCTCCGGTCGGCTACAGCGATGTCTCCTCAGGCAGCGGAAAGGAGGCGGCGCAACCAGGCTGAGGAAGCAGGGCTATGGTGGGCGAGCTGTGCATAGACCAGTCAGTCAGGTTCCGGCAAACTCAGCAGCAATCAACTTGCTCGATGGTGGCCGGAGACTCCTAGGCGGTGATGTTGGCTTGTGACAATAGACAAGGACTGAGAGGTGGAGCTCCCCTATGTTGTTTGCACATAGACGACGAACAGGGAGTGGGGGAAGGAGAGAAGAGTTGATGGAGAGATGGACAGGGCAAGATATTGCACAGTTGAGGGCTCGAGCTGCCAGGTGTGGGTATGGCCAGAGGAATCGAGGGGTCAGACGTGTGCAACTATGACTGCAGATTGGTGAGAACGAAGGGTCGGCGACAGGGAGAGGTCGGAGAGAGAGGGGCGGCTCTTCTCAGTCGTATGGAAGAGAGGAAAGAAATAATTAAAGCAAAAGGAAAAAAATAAAAAAAATAAATAAAACATAATAAAATAAAATAAAGTAACTCGATTAGGAATATCCAAAACGGGATTTCCGGATCGGAAAACTTTCCGATTGTTCGACAATAAAAATACGGAAAAATTATATGAAAAAGTAAAAAATATATATAAACTCATAAACATACACTTTGCAATACTAAAACCATTCTCGTAAATTTATTTTACGAGATTATATAATAATTTAAACTCGGGTGATAAAATACATCGATGTATATATATACATATATACACGTAGAATTATTATTATTATTATTATTGACGTTAACATACTCATAAAACTATTTTAAGCTATTAAAAAAAATAGCGATAAGATCCGGCCAAAAATAAATATCGCAAACGCGCCAAAATTTTTGGGTGTTACATCGGATTCGGGGTGTTACAATGAATTCTTAAGCATTTATTATTATTGAAGCATAAATAAAAAAAAGTAGTTAATAACATAGTAGCTTATTCTGCATTTGAAGGAACTATAATAAAAAAAAATATCTAGGTGCACCTTGTACACTATGCTAGATGAATGTCCTCTAATTGAGTCATTTATTTTGAAATGGGCTTGTAGCATGACCTAATCTCAAGCACACTATTCTTAGCTGATTTCAATAAGGAGGATAATATAATTCATTGAAAATGATTGTAGTGATATCTAAGTCTGTTTTTACAAGTCAAATTGCTCCATTCAAATGAGCCTTTCCAGAGACAACAACTGCCCATCGAACTAGCTAGTACTAGTTCTCCATATGGGTTTCTCTTTGTTGGGTTTGATTTCAGTCTTTTCACCAATACATTGCTATGAGATAAGTATTTTTAATTTCTTCTTCTTCCTAAATGGGTATGGGGTTTTAGTATTTTATGTTTTCTTTTCTTTTATTTCGATTAGAAAGTGAAAAATAGACGGAGGAGTTAGAAAGGATCAACAAAATGGCTATTAAGAGTGGCCATAAAATGCTTAGCCTTATGGGTCAACTTACAGAGCAACCACAAGATCAAGTTATGTGTAGTAATTTGATTTCACAAATTCTCCAATTCCGTCAAGCTCCAAAAGGCTAAGCATTTTATGGCTCATTATTTTGTTCCTACCTTGTTGTTTCACATCAAGGAGGTGAGATCCAATATAAAAGTAATAAAATGATTCATAGCAAGGACGTGTTAGACTCAATTATTGGCAACGAGCTTCCTTAGTTTTGAAATACTTTGTCTAATTATTATGTTTTTTGCTGTTTAATTCCCTTAAGCAAGGAGGTGAGATCCAAATTAAAAAATTATAAAATGTTTCAGAACAAGGAGGTGAGATCCAATTTAAGAAGTCATAAAATGATTCAAAGCAAGGAAGTGTTAGACTCATTTATTGGCAACGAGCTTCCTCAGTTTTGAAATACTTTGACTCCAATTTACACCTAAATACACTTGTCTAATCATGTGAGATCCAAACAAGGATGTTATATGATCAAAGAACAGACCATTTATTAGTTTTTAGAAACAACAAGGAACAAAATAACTACTGTCATCAGTTTTAGTTTTGGTTTGAAGAAACAGCAAGGAACAGACCATTTATTAGTGCAGACCATTATTTATGTTTTCATAAACAACAAGGAACAAACCATTTGTTACTTTTAGCTTTGATTTGAAGAAACAACAAGGAACAAACCTGGAGATCGAGATTGTAGTGCATATTAAAACTAATCCTCAACATTATAAATGTTTTACTTTACATATAGATCGAACAGACTATATAGATCGAACAGACCATTTATTTGTTATGTTCTTACTGATCCTCAACATTATAGTGCAAGTCAAGAACAAAATAACTATTGTCATCAGTTTTCATGATCAAGATTGTAGTGCATTCTTCACTCAAAGCCCCACACCTATTTATTTCAAGTTTTAATTCACAAAGTTTTGATTGTGATCTACTGTGGTATCTTACTATCACAAAATGGGTAAAGAAACTGAAAAGATCAAAACAAACTTGCAGATCGATGTTGAAGTTTTCTTACATGTTAAACCGGATGGCCGACGAAATTAAGCAACTACAGCCACAGTCGTCGATTCTTTGTGATTTAAACCTAATTGCACTCTGCATTCAACGAGAATGAATTCCAATTGAACAGCTGAAACCTTGCGACAGGTCGAGGCGAGTTGAAGGCGATTCTTTCTCCCCTAACTAGCCGTCGATTCGTTCTCCTCTCTATCGATTTTGTGAGTACTGGTCGAAGACGCTTGAAAGTTGTTGCGTCGAAAGCGATAGATAGATAGAGGGCATAGGCGGGCGGATTTCTTTTGATAGATTTTTAGATGCATATAGAACAGGCTGCTTTTAGGGTTTAAGGCGGTTTTTTAATTTATCTTCCGAGAAAAATAGATTGTGGGATTTTAACAGATTTTTTTTAAGGGGTTCAATAAAATCCCTGAGAGTATATTTAAAATTTTTAAAATATATATGAAATCTGTTCTCAGGGGTTATTCTAAAAACCCCCTAGAGTGTTTTCATATTGCAGGGGTTAATAATAACCCTGAGAAATTACCCTTGAGAGAGGCTATTTTTGTACTAGTGAAAGAAGAATTCAGGAGAAGATACGAAGAAAAGTGCATGACTAATTAGAGATCTCGGACTAAGTGCAACTCTATCTCGACCGAGATAGCCTATTGGGCTTGATCGAGGTCGACGGCCCACAGCCCAAGAAGAAATAAATATTTGACCTAAAATTCTTCTATAAAATGGAAGGTGAATATTGAGGAAAAGATATTTTTCAATCCTTTTCAATCTTTTCAATCTCTGGATTTTTGGGAAGACGACTAATTGACGCATTATTTACGAAGGGAGATCTAAGAAGGATTACTTGGAGATCAAGATTCAAGGTTGAAGAAGAAGAAGAGAAGATACTTTGTAAGGTTTTCTTTTCTTGGAGGAATCTAGTGAGTTGTTATCATCTTTTCGAACACGTACTTATTGACGGATTATTGGTTTGTTTTACAATATTGATAATTGAGAACCATTTGTTGAGTGTTTTATTCTCTTTTCTTGATATCTTGATTACTTATACCTTGATTTCCTTGAACATGATGATTGTTGGCTAAAACCCCTGCGATTCTAGGGTGATTAGTTGAAGGTTGTGGTATATAGACGATGAAAGAATAGACCTTTATCGCGAGTGGACCCTGAAAGCTTGAGTTTTACCTAAACCTAACCCTCTCGGGTTGTTCTTGGAACATCTCGACCGATATCAGGCAAGAACTGCACGAGATTGCCCACTGCATGTCCGATCGTGAGTTTAGGTTACAGTTTGTCAAATCTTATCCTTGTTGCACCTTTCCTGGTTTATATTCAAGCCTAGGGAGAATATTACCCGGTAATTCCATTGCTTGTTTACCTATGATGATGAGTGTTAAGTAACAATGGTTTATCGTTTCTTAGGGTTTGAGTGTGTCTTCATCCTATCTTTGAGAGTTAACTTGAGACTTACCCGGTAAAGGTTAGTTCTATTCCCTTAGGTTGTGTGTTGGTTTGTGAGTATAGTTCTTTTGCTTAGTTCCTTGAGACTTACCTGGTAATAGGATCTTTGGTCTGGGATAGTGGATGGTGAGACTTACCCGGTGATCTATCCCATCTTAGAAACACCTTAAATTTGCAACCTCAGCTTTGTCCGCGCTTATCTTTAGAATACTTGAATCGAAACCACAACTAGATACTTTAATCTCTAGAATCTGCATTCCTTTATCTGATTATCATATATCTCGTTCTTTGTTGCTTGAGAATTGCATAACACCATGAAAATTATATACCGTTGCTTGATTTCGCCATAGTCCTTGTGTTCGATCCTGGAATACTTTCTTGTATTGCGATTGATCCGTACACTGCGGGTTCCCTATTATTTGCTTAATTCTTGGTATAAATTTAAGGCTTATTTGCACACGATTTGGAGAGAACAATCTCCAATATGGACAAATGGCTGTCGAAATCCGGAAAGTGGATATTCATCTCTATCCATGCTAAGTCTCGCTTTAACTGAGGTTGAGCTGTCAGCCGAGCGATCGTCATCTCCCAGGGAGTCTTCATACTGAGGGCGTCAGTTACCACATTCGTCTTCCCCGGGTGTTATAAAATCTCTAGATCGAAGTCCTTGATCAACTCCAACCATCTCCTCTGGCGGTTATTCAACTCTCGCTGAGTGAAAATGTATTTTAGACTCTTTCAGTCTATGAATATCTGACGTGGGCTCTGTACAGATAATGCCTCCGAATCTTCAAAGCGTGAACAACAATAGCTAACTCGAGATCGTGGGTAGGGTAGTTTTCCTCATACGTCTTCAGTTGTCTCGACGCGTATGCTATAACCTTACCCCTCTACATCAGAACACATCCCAAGCCAAGCTTGGATGCGTCGCTGTAAACCACAAAGTCCTCTATGCCCTCTAGTTGCGCTAGGATAGGAGCAGAAGTCAACCTCCTCTGTAGCTCCTCGAAACTCTGTAGGCACGTCTCGGACCACAAGAATCTCGTAGACTTCCTCGGCAAGGAAGTAAGTGGTCGGGCGATAACTGAAAATCCCTCCACAAATATGCGGCAGTAGCCTGCTAATCCTAGAAAGTTGCGTACCCCCTTAACGTTCCTAGGAGGCGGCCAGGATGCAACAAACTCGATCTTTGCCGAATCTACCTTGATCCCTTCGGCGGAAACAATGTGACCAAGGAAGGCCACCTCAGACATCCAAAACTCACACTTAGAGAGCTTAGCGTAGAGCTCTCTATCCTGTAGGACTTGAAGTACGATCCTCAAGTTTCCTGGGTCCTCCTCTATACTACGAGAGTATACCAGAATATCATCGATGAAGACCACCACAAACTGGTCTAGGAAGTCGATGAAGATTTTGTTCACCAACTTCATGAACACGGTGGGCGCATTCGTGAGTCTGAAATGCATCACTACAAACTCGTAGTGACCGTATCTGGTCCAAAATGTTGTCTTGGGTATATCCTACTCTCTCACCCTTAGCTGGTGATATCTGAATCTCAGATCGATCCGTAAAAACACTAAAGATCCATGTAACTGGTTTAAAAGATCGTCAATACGGGGCCCTGGGTACTTATTCTTGATTGTCACCTTGTTAAGCTCCCGGAAAACAATACATAACCTCATCGACCTGTCTTTCTTCCTGACAAAAAGTATTGGTGTGCCCCAAGGAGATACACTAGGGCGGATAAAGCCCTTCTCTGCTAACTCCTCAAGTTGCTTCTTAAGCTCAAGCATCTCGATAGGAATCATGCGGTAAGGAGCCTTAGAAATTAGTCTCGTCCCGGGCTCTAGCTCAATTCCAAAGTTCACTCTCCTCTGTGGAGGTAAATCTGATGGCTCTCCGAACACGTCGGTAAACTCGTTTGCTACCGGAATCTCCTCCAATGCTGGACTCGTACTATCCTTCATGGCATAGCACGAGAAAGCCTCACAACCCTGACCGATAAGTCTCGCAACTCGAGCTATGTTGATGAATGTACCAGTCTTTTTGAGATCCCATCCTCAGAAAATCTCTACATGGCCTGACTCTATAGTTACCGTCACCGTCCTCTTGCCTATGTCAAGAACCGTCTGATGTTGATCCATCTAATCCATGCCTAGAATGATTTCTTCATGTACTAAGTACATGACGAAGAAGTCAGCTGGCCAATCGCGACCTCTCAATCTAATAGGGCAATCGCAAATCTCTCGTGTACCCCTAATCTTACCTCTATCGGGTAACCCTATACAGAAAGGTCTCCCCGCTACGGTAACTAAGGTTAATCTATCTACACATGCATCAGATATAAAAGAATGCGTAGCACAGTTATCGAAAAGAACTTTGACAAGCAATCATTAATATGAATGGTACTTGTGGTCGTTGGAGCTGTCGGCTCCACTACACTCTTCAACTCGTAAACTCTAGCGTAGACACCTCTGGTGTCGGCTGTACAATCATCTCGTCCTCTACCTCTCCCTTGTCTTTGAGCGGAACCCGGAGAAGTGGTATAACTAGGAACTCTCTGTTGTTGTTGCTGATACTGAGGCAGCCTCTGCCCACCTCCGGTGACGCTAGCAGATGACGAACCCTGTTGTGATAGCGTGTTGCCCTTCTCGGCAAAACGCAACTCTATGTCCGGGCTTGCAACAAGAAAATCAAGTCATTGCATTCTTCTTACAATCAGCTCTCATATGTCCGACCCTCCGTAATTATAAGTTATAACACTACCATCCTTTGTCGGAACTCTGCATAGTCTGCTGGAAACCAAAGCGTCTTGGCATCTGATTACTCCTAAATCTAAAAGCTCCGGCTCCAGTACCGGTTGGTCTAGTCCTTTGCCTCTTCTCAGGACCTTCTGCCTGAGAAGCTCTCTTTTGACCCGGTCGGTCTCTCTCGTAATGATAGCATGAATTATAGTCTATATTTTGGGGTTTGTTTGGACGTTTTATCTTTAATAATCTGTATGTTTGTATGTATAATATGTGATTATATTACCATTTCATCTACCTTTGCGGGAATCGAGGTCTACACCTGGTTTTGTTGTAATCGTAGGTAAAATGGCACGTTTTGCATCAAAAAGGAACAAAAGGATCTATGGAGTCATTGGAGCTACATTCAGGAACATAAGGAACCATCCAGGAAGCATAGCCATGGATTAGAGATTCACTTTGGACCAGATTTGAGAGATTTCACCTACAGTTGTGACTCACCTTGGTTGACCACAAATTCACCTCGACCGAGGTAATCCAGAGAAGTCGACTCGACCGAGGCGAACACCTGGGACGCGGAGGGAATATTTTATTCTTGGCTGAGATCTTTTATCTTTGGAAAGAGATTTTATATTTTTGGGCTTGGCTCCTGGAAGGAAGAAGATATACTAGATTATATATTTCACCTATTTTTATGGGAAGAGATATTTCTAAGATATCTTATCTTTGGAGAGTAATTTTCCTATAAAAAGGGTTGAATTTCCCAAAAATCCACATCATGCTATACCACCGATCAGGGTTTATACACCATATCCCGCTTACACCGAAGGATCCGCATACAGTTGGAGGATCCGCTATCAATCCGCTATCACCTTGCTTACACCGAAAGACACGCAGCAACCATACTCCAGTTGGGAGATTTGAAGAACCTTTTTGAAGGTTGAAGAAGGAAGATTATAGCTTTTATAGCTTTTGAAGGGTTTTTGTAAGATTATCTTAGATTCCCTTCCTTGTTGTCTTGCCTTGTTAGATTTTTATCCAAGGAACGCTTTTGTTGTGATATTTGATTCAGTTATTGAAGTCTTTTCATTAACTTCTTCTTGTTCAAATATTCACCTTCTTCCCATATATTTGATCATTGCTTTCATGATGATGAGTGGCTAATTTCCTTGTGTGATTCTAGGGTGATTGGCTGAAGGTTGCGGGAAAAACAATGATAGAATAATCTTAGATTCCAGTAGGACCCTGAAAGTTCGAATCTTTAACCTTAACCCTAAGCATCTCGCTCAGTCGATGAACATCTCGGCCGGGGTGGAACTTGGCTGACCGAGGTGACTTATCTGATCCGAAACTGAGAGTTAAGTGTTAAAGTTTGCCAAATCCTATTCTTATTACACCTTTCCTGGTTCAATGCAAGTCTAGGATGAGACTTACCCGGTAATTCCTTTGTTTGTTTACCTAAGATCATAAGTGTAGGTAATAAAGGTTTATCCTTTATTGGGGTTTGAGTGTGCTTTCATCCCATCTTTGTGAGTTAGCTTGAGACTTACCCGGTAAAGGTTGATTCTATTCCCTTAGATGGTGTGTTAGTTTGAGGTTATAGTTCTTTATCTTAATTCCTTGAGACTTACCCGGTAATAGGAGTTACGGTTTTGGATTAGTGAGTAGGGAGACTTACCCGGTGATCTATTCCACTTTAGTAACACCTTCCCTATGCAAAAACCTCAGCTTTTTCCGCTTATCTTTAGATCTTGAGTTGGAACCACAACCAGATGCTTTAATCCCTAGAGTTGCATATTTCCTTTATTGACTTCTATATCATCTTTGATTGTTTTGATTACCTCTTGTGGTTAGTATTTACATAAGCATACCGTGATTGAACTTTGTTTCACTAAGTCCCTGTAATCGACCCCTGGAATTCCTTGCTTTTACTACGATTGACCCGTACACTGCGGGTTCGCATCCTTGTTTTAAGCTTACGTCTAGGGTTATAAATTTAAAGCTTGCACACACCGTTTGGAGCGAACAAGTTTTTGGCGCCGTTGCCGGGGACTTGGTCTAGACCGAGCCAGTTACGGTTTGCTCTTGAGGCACTTGCCCCCGTGTCTACTAACCACTCTACTCGAGTGACTTTTGCAGGTTCTTTCTTAGGTTTATGCGAAGAACCCGCGCTGGGAAGGAAATCGTTCCTTACGATCACGAACCAGAGAAGACATACAAACGGCGCTTAAGAGAAGCGAAGATGGCCCACCAAGACAATCGCGATCTTGAGGCCGAGTTGAAAGAGGCGCTAGAGCTGCTACGCCTCAGCAGGGAAGAGCTAAGGCAAGAGAAAGAAGAAACTCGCACCAGGACTGAGGTGATCGAAGCAGATATGGCAGACTTACGAGACCAATATCTACTTCGACCGAGGGAAGATCCAGTTCCAGATCCTCGACCGATGCAGGTCCTAGTCACTGACCCTCGACCGAGGCAAGTTCCAGTACCTGACGCCCCGGCCGAGATACTTCCACCTCGGATGCCAGTCCGAGGTGCTCTTCTTGTAGGAATCCCACAAACCCTAGGTCAAAGGATGGACCCTAATCAACAACTGAGGCGTCCAGGAGTTAACCTACGAGATCCAGCGGACCATGACTATGAACTTCGACCGCAAGTTCTATCCATGATTCGCCAATGCCAGTTCGGAGGGCTAGAGAAGGAATCACCACATCAACATCTTCAAAACTATGAGATCTTGATGGAGACCTTGAGACCTTCAAGGATTGAAAATAACAACTACAAGCTAAAACCTTTTTACTTTTCTTTAAAAGATAGAGCTCTTACTTGGTATCAATCTCTTCCTCCAGGAAAAATTAGCACATGGGAGGAGATGACTACGGAATTCTTAACCAAATTCTTTCCCCCCTCAAAGACAGCTGAAATGAGAGGGAAGATCAACGCTTTCATTATGAAGGACAAGGAGAGCTTGTCCAAGTCATGGGAGCGGTTCAAGGACATCCTTTTGGATTGCCCATATCATGGGATTCCAAAGTTAGAGTTATTGGAGATATACTTCAAGGGACTGGACGGAAGCACCTAGTTCAACCTCCAACTACTCTCCGCCGGTACCTTTATGGACATGGCGATTGACGAAGCTTGGGACTTCATCGAGAAGCAAGCTTTGCACATGGAGAAGTACACCCATCAAGGAGCTGAAGGTGGAGTTAAACGAGTTAACTTCCAAGAAACTCAGCCCAACAACAATTAACTCACGTCTTTGAAGAATGACGTGAAGCAATTGAAGGAACTCTTGGTTGCTCAAACCAAGAAAGAAGAGCAAGGACAAAGGAACAACAACAATGGATACCGTAACAACAACAACGGTTCCCGGAACAACAACTACAACAATAACAATAGAGGATCCAATAACAACAACTGGAGGGCGAACAACCAAAATTCTGGTAACAATCATTCAAACTCCAACTCTAACGATTCTTCTAACCCTTTACTCTCTTCCCCTTCTTCTTCTTCTACTCCATTAAAGAGCCAGGGGCAAGGATCAAGTTCGTCTCAACCGGAAAAGAAAGACGCAGTTCTGGAGGCTATCTTGATCAAGCTTAATGCTATGGAGACTTCTATGACTTCATTTTCGAAGGCCCAAAAAGCCTTTGAACAACAACTTGCAAGTAGGGCGAATGAAGCGCCAAGAGATCCAGGGAAGCTTCCAGCAAGGACGGAAAGCAACCCCAAGGGCCAGATCATGGCCATAACTACGAGTGGACTGAAAACTGCAGATCCAGTGCCTCGGTCGGTGCCAGTACCGACGAAGACCACCTCGGTCCAGATGTAGACGAAGAACACTTCGACCGAGATGCCAACCGAGGTGGAGCCACAGAAAGCGGAGGGGAAAACTGAAGTTTATTTTCCACCTCCTGCATACAAACCACCACTTCCATTCCCCCAGTCAAGAGCCAGAGCACATCTAGACAAGCACTTTGGTAAGTTCCTTGACTTGATGAATAAACTGCACATTAACATTCCTTTCCTTGATGCTATTCTAGGATGCCCGCCTATGGGAAGTTCTTGAAGGAGATCCTATCAAGGAAGAGGAAGCTGGAAGATTTCGGTGAAGTTAGGATGACATCTAAATCCTCGGAGCTTATTCAAATCATGAAGGAGAAGATGCCACCTAAATTGAGAGATCCCGGCACATTTTGCATTCCCATTCAAGTTGGGGATGTCACTTGTGAAGCCCTTTGTGATCTAGGAGCCAGCGTGAGCATCATTCCGCTCGAGCTATGTGTGAAGATCGGACTTGGAGAGCCCAAGCCGGTCAAGATTCGACTATATATGGCGGATCGCTCCATCACCCATCCCGTGAGAATCTTGGAGGACGTTCCGGTCAAGTTAGGTAACTTCTATTTACCTATAGATTTTGTTATGCTTGACATTCCCGCTGATTATCCTGTCCCTATTATTCTCGGGAGGCCATTTCTAGCAACCTCGGGTTGCAACGTGGATTGCAAGAACGCCAAGTTGAAATTCAACATTAGCGGCGATGAGGTGGAGTTCGCATTACTTGCAGCCATGAAAGGGGAGCAGCTAAGCGATGATATCTTCAACATCTACGATGAAGAAGAATCAAGAGAATTGGTGAGCTCTATCCTTATTAATGATCCACTCGAAAGAGTTATTAGTTTCAGTTTAATGGAGGAAGGTATAGATGCTTCTTATGATGCAGATATACGGAGCTTAAAAGCACTGGAAGAAGATCCAGGAGCTAAAACTGAGAAGCTAATCTAGGAGACGAAGATCTCCAGTTTCGGTTCCAGTTGCAGTACCTCGACCGAGGCACTTTCTGGACTGAGTGAGGCGACTGAAGAACATCTCGGTCAACGCCTCTACGCCTCGACCGAGGTCAATGGCGAGACGATTTCAACTGAGACTTCCGAAAGTCCAGTTTCTGGATCTACTCCACTGGAAGGAGGAAGCAAGAATTCCCCTCAGAAAGCACCACCAGTTGTGAAGCTTAAACAACTCCCAAATCACTTGAGCTCTTTCTTGGACCGGATTCCACTTATCCCGTTATTGTTAGTGCTTCCCTTTCCAAAACTGAATTATCTAAACTAATGCATGTCCTGAGAAAGCATCAAAAGGCTTTGGGTTATACTATAGATGATCTTATTGGCATTAAGCCCACTTTCTGCATGCATAGAATTCTAATGGAGGATGATCATAAGACTTCACGAGAACCTCAAAGACGGTTAAATCCGATCATGAAAGAGGTTGTGAAGAAGGAAATTCTTAAGTTGTTGGATGCAGGTATCATATATCCTATCTCGGACAACAAATGGGTTAGCCTGGTGCATGTAGTTCCGAAGAAGGGAGGGATGACCGCTGTGACGAATAAGAACAACGAGTTGATCCCAACCAGGACCGTTACGGGCTGGAGGGTTTGCATCAATTATCGGAGGCTAAACACGGCCACACGGAAGGACCATTTTTCACTTCCCTTCATCGATCAAATGCTCGAGCGATTGGCCCAACATTCACACTTTTGCTACTTAGACGGTTATAGTGGATTCTTCCAGATTCCTATCCATCCGGATGATCAGGAGAAGACCACTTTCACTTGTCCATGGGGGACATTTGCTTATAGGAGGATGCCATTTGGATTGTGCAATGCACCCGCTACCTTCCAGCGATGCATGATGGCTATCTTTTCCGAGTACATAGAGGAGATCATGGAGGTATTTATGGATGATTTTTCTGTATATGGTTCCTCTTTTGATGATTGCCTATCTAACCTTTCTCTAGTGCTTAAAAGATGTGAAAACACTAATCTCGTTTTGAATTGGGAGAAGTGTCATTTTATGGTTAATGAAGGCATTGTGCTAGGACACCTCGTTTCTAATCAAGGCATTGAGGTCGATCGCACTAAGATCGAGACTATTGAGAAACTCCCTCCCCCTTGTTCTGTCAAAGGTGTAAGGAGTTTTCTCGGGCATGCAGGTTTCTACAGGAGATTCATCAAGGACTTCTCTAAGATTTCTAAACCTCTAACTAACCTCTTAAATAAAGATGTTGTTTTTGAGTTTTCGCAGGAGTGTCTTGATTCTTTTTACAGGATTAAGGAAGCGTTGATCTCCGCTCCCATTATCCAACCTCCGGATTGGACCTTGCCCTTTGAGATCATGTGCGATGCTAGTGATGTAGCCGTAGGAGCGGTGCTTGAACAGAAGAAGGATGGCCGGACCACCGCCATTTACTATGCTAGCAAGACGCTAGATGTAGCACAACGCAACTACGCTACCACCGAGAAGGAGTTATTGGAGGTTGTTTACGCTTTCGAGAAGTTTCGTTCCTATCTAGTAGGGGCGAAAGTCATTGTCTACACCGACCATGCAGCCATCCGTTACTTGTTGGCTAAGAAAGATACCAAGCCACGCCTTATTCGATGGATTCTCTTGCTTTAAGAGTTTGACTTAGAGATCCGCGATAAGAAGGGATCCGAAAACTCTGTTGCGGATCACCTCAGCCGGCTACCTGCATCTTCACGCGAGAAGGACGACCCACCCATAGACGATTCATTCCCCGATGAGCATTTACACTTGTTGGAACGTTTGATAGACTTACTTACTTCACCCCACGATGGAGGTGAAGTATGGGATGAGGGCACCTCCCACCTCGTTTGAGACGCATCATGGTCCAGCTAGCGACCTTAAACCAAGCGCTTCTTGGGAGGCAACCCAAGGTATTGCTTTCTTTCCCCTTTTTCTAGTCTAGCTTAGATAGTTTTTGCTTTTGCTTTGCTTTGTTTTGTTTTTGGCGTTCTAGACAAATAACAGGTGACATCTAAGGAAGGAGCATAACTGGAAGGACAGAAGATCGAGAATTTGAGAAGACGAAGTTTGATTGAGACACATCTCGGTTGCTGTCAGAGCACCTCGACCGAGATGATTCTTGAGCAACCGAGGCGATTAGGATTTCTAAAGAACCACCTCGGTCCGTACCACCTCGGTCCAATCGAGACCATCTCGACCGAGGTGACAGCAGTTCCAGAAAGGGTATAAAAGGGGGATTAATTTTCTCTCTCTTCCATTTTACCCTCCCTCGACCGCGGCGCTATACCTCACCTCGCTTCTTCGATTCTCGCTCATTTTCGAAGATTTTCGCTTACAAACTGCGATTAAGGCATAGAGGATCCCAGTGCATCGTCGATCTACGAAGAAATCGAACCGATTCGGCCGAACGAGGTAAAACAAAACCGAAACCCTAACTCGCTAATTTCGCTTCGATTTGGGCTTTGGTTGCCCTTGCATTTGCTGAGAAAAGGATTAAGTACCCCATAGGAAGCAGTTGTAGTGATTTTGGGGGAAAAGAACTGAATTTTCTGAAGAAATTAGAATCCAGTTTTCCGCCTCGGTCCAGACGAGTTGTGCCTCGGCCAAGGTGATTCTTGAGTGTTGTCAGTCGACCGAGGTGACCTGACAGTGACAGATTTGAAAATGAGTTCTGATAGACGTCTTGCCCTCAGGGATAGATCCTCCCCTTCCCCTTCTTCCTCTTCTTCCCGACCCTATCGCCCGGTGATCCACGAGCGACACCAGGTCGATTATGAGCGTATTTCCGGCCGTCTAGTGATTGCACCTCGCTTCCTGGACGTGTCTGCTTTTGACTGTCTCCATGTAGATGGAGACCTTAGACGGATGATATCTACAGTAGGGCTAGATCAGTTTATTGAGATCCGAGCCCCAGCCTATTTGGAGCCCACCCTAGAGTTCGTTAGCTCCTTCACCTACCTCCCCACAGAGCGTTCTGTGAAGTACCGGTTGATGAACCGGAACTTCTTAGTGCCACTAGAGTATTGGAGGGATATTTTTGGTTTCCCTGCCCCGATAGCCGTTGATTTCCCTTCCCGATCTGTAGCTAGGGATTTTTGGGGACAGATTGCTCACGTGGTTGAGCACACAGATAGGTGGCGCCCTAGAGATTCCAGAGAGAAGGTCATCTTTCACTTAGCCTTTAGGTTAGCCTACCGGATCTTCAGTGAGACACTTCTGGCGCGTACTGAGACGCCCCAGAAGATCCGACAGGGGAAGCTTTTTAGTCTATACTGCATGGTGACAGGAGGGATCCCCGACTTTGGCTTGATGTTGGCAGAGGATCTGCACAGGATCAAGGCCAAGGCGAAGGGGGACATCTGCTGCGGAGGGATTGTGACCCACATCGCCAGCTATCAGGACATGGATCTCAGCGCTTGCACTATAGTGGCGGCTGCCAAGCCGCTTGGGTTACAGGAGATGATCACTCGGCGGATTCTGGTTCCCCGAGGATTGACTACACCGTACGTGGCTATGCCATGGGAGTTGACTGCACCGCAGGGGATCAGGTGGTCTGCCCAGTTTACAGTTTACGACCCTCATTATTGGCAGACCGCTTGGGCCCCACTGATGGAGGATTACAAAGAGGCAGCAGCTGCCCCAGCTGAGGAGGAGGTAGATGATGAGGAGACTGCTGATGACAGGGATGATGGAGTCCCGATGGATACAAGGACGGATACTGTTGGACCCAGTGCGCCGGTCATAGATCTGGACGATGACACTGAGGCTGAGCCTGCACCTGCTGCATCACCATTGAGACTTGCTAGGCGTAGAGCACGCCGACACAGAGATCCAGAGGCTCACCGTCGGATCAATGATTTGACGGATCAGATGATAGACTCGTATGTTGCCCTCACTGTGGACATGCATGAGAGATTTGCTGCCCAGTACCGACAGATTGACAGCTGGACTCATCAGATGCTCGAGGGACAGCACTATCAGTGCAGGATGATGGAGATCCAGTTTCAGCAGGCTATGGGTTATCCATTTGACCCATCCCAGTATCCATATGTGCCACCACCACCACCACCACCGGATCAGGATTACTGAGAGCTGTAGGATTTCTTTCTTATTTTTATGCAGTTCAGCTTATTATCCGGTGAGTATTTTATTCTTTAGACTTATTTTGACCCACTGGGACAGTGTGTCCTAAGTATGGGGTGTTTATTGATGTATTTGACTTATGTGATGTATGACTTTATTTGACCGGATATTTATTCATATTTATGCTTCACTTTTGCATCTATGTGTTTATCTGAGACTGCATGCATACTTACAGGTTATTTGATTGAGAAAAACGTCGAAACTGAAAAAAACTGGTTTTAAAAAAAAAATTTGGACCTCGACCGGTGGAGTTCTGGCCGAACGAGGTGTTTCACCTCGGTTGACCTAAGAACACCTCGACCGAGGTAGGTTAACTGAGAGTTTTCGAAACGATTTTTGTGCTCCTTATCTGGATATGATCTCAGTGAAGACTTTGCTTACTGACTGGTTTTGAAATCTTTAGGTGTTTGAAAGGTTTTATAATATGTTTAAGTTGCTAAATGCTTTGTTTGAAATTATTGGCATGTTTAATACTTTGTTTTTATCCAAATTATGTTGAATTTGAAGGTTGACACTGCAAGATAAGTTCTCTCACTTTCTTCCTGGAAAGACCAAGGCAATTCATTCTTCTCTCTTCTTCTTCTTATTCATGCTTAGCCCCTCATATACATTTTTGCCTCCCTTTACCTATCTGGGAATTTGGAAGCAAGCGAAGTGGTGAAAGCAAGTGAAGTTAAAGTTGAGAAGTTGGCTGGAAGTGAAAGTGTTAGAAAGTAATAATAGGTTTGGGGAAGTCAATCATGAAGATGAGTAACTCGGCACCATTCACATAGCCGGGTGTTTGTGTCTTGCCAAAGTCGGATTGAGCGATATTCCTAACGGGTCATGGTATGTGCATCAAGGGTTTGATGCATCTCAAGAAATTGATGATTGCTGATTTCCTAGGCTTCGGTTATTGTGCACCTCTGTCCATGCATCCCAAAAAGTAAAGTAAAAGAAAAAGTGTGAAATAAGCAAAGCTTATTGGTGGAAGGTGTTGAAAGTCAAAGTGAAAGTGAAATATATCCTTTTCCCGGATTCTAGCACCACCTTACCTTACATACATCCCTACCCTACACGTTTCTTGACCTTTCTTTTGGGAAGCCCTTGAGACCTCGAGCTTGTTGATTGACTTAGCGGTTTAAACTGGATTATGCATGATTAATTTCGATGATTATGACTTATTATGCATTCTATGATTTTATGCAAAGATGAACAACTTTCTTATACTTATAAAATGTTTTGATCATATTTTGGTTTTAAATTCCACGAAGTATTCTCTTAGAGTGATCTATGATTGTTGCACACTATAAAAATGTTTTGAAAGACTTTTCATTGATTTTCTTGACTATTAATCCATTCTATCTTGTCTTTTATATGCGGAACTTGCTTGGGGACAAGCAAGGGCTAAGTATGGGGTATTTTGATAGCATGAATTATAGTCTATATTTTGGGGTTTGTTTGGACGTTTTATCTTCAATAATCTGCATGTTTGTATGTATAATATGTGATTATATTACCATTTTATCTACCTTTGCGGGAATCGAGGTCTACACCTGGTTTTGTTGTAATAGTAGGTAAAATGGCACGTTTTGCATCAAAAAGGAGCAAAAGGAGCTATGGAGTCATTGGAGCTACATTCAGGAACATAAGGAACCATCCAGGAAGCATAGCCATGGATTAGAGATTCACTTTGGACCAGATTTGAGAGATTTCACCTACAGTTGTGACTCACCTCGGTTGACCACAGATTCACCTCGACCGAGGTGATCCAGAGAAGTCGACTCGACCGAGGGAACACCTGGGACGCGGCGGGAATATTTTATTCTTGGCTGAGATCTTTTATCTTTGGAAAGAGATCTTATATTTTTGGGCTTGGCTCCTGGAAGGAAGAAGATATACTAGATTATATATTTCACCTATTTTTATGGGAAGAGATCTTTCTAAGATATCTTATCTTTGGAGAGTAATTTTCCTATAAAAAGGGTTGGATTTCCCACAAATCCACATCATGTTATACCACCGATCAGGGTTTATACACCATATCCCGCTTACACCGAAGGATCCGCATACAGTTGGAGGATCCGCTATCAATCCGCTATCACCTTGCATACACCGAAAGACACGTAGCAGCCATACTCCAGTTGGGAGATTTGAAGAACCTTTTTGAAGGTTAAAGAAGGAAGATTATAGCTTTTATAGCTTTTGAAGGGTTTTTGTAAGATTATCTTAGATTCCCTTCCTTGTTGTCTTGCCTTGTTGGATTTTTATCCAAGGAACGCTTTTGTTGTGATATTTGATTAAGTTATTGAAGTCTTTTCATTAACTTCTTCTTGTTCAAATATTCACCTTCTTCCCATATATTTGATCATTGCTTTCATGATGATGAGTGGCTAATTTCCTTGTGTGATTCTAGGGTGATTGGCTGAAGGTTGCGGGAAAAACAATGATAGAATAATCTTAGATTCCAGTAGGACCCTGAAAGTTCGAGTCTTTAACCTTAACCCTAAGCATCTCGCTCAGTCGATGAACATCTCGGCCGGGGTGGAACTTGGCTGACCGAGGTGACTTATCTGATCCGAAACTGAGAGTTAAGTGTTAAAGTTTGCCAAATCCTATTCTTATTACACCTTTCCTGGTTCAATGCAAGCCTAGGATGAGACTTACCCGGTAATTCCTTTGTTTCTTTACCTAAGATCATAAGTGTAGGTAATAAAGGTTTATCCTTTATTGGGGTTTGAGTGTTCTTTCATCCCATCTTTGTGAGTTAGCTTGAGACTTACCCGGTAAAGGTTGATTCTATTCCCTTAGATGGTGTGTTAGTTTGAGGTTATAGTTCTTTATCTTAATTCCTTGAGACTTACCCGGTAATAGGAGTTACGGTTTTGGATTAGTGAGTAGGGAGACTTACCCGGTGATCTATTCCACTTTAGTAACACCTTCCCTATGCAAAAACCTCAGCTTTGTCCGCTTATCTTTAGATCTTGAGTTGGAACCACAACCAGATGCTTTAATCCCTAGAATTGCATATTTCCTTTATTGACTTCTATATCATCTTTGATTGTTTTGATTACCTCTTGTGGTTAGTATTTACATAAGCATACCGTGATTGGACTTTGTTTCACTAAGTCCCTGTGATCGACCCCTGGAATTCCTTGCTTTTACTACGATTGACCCGTACACTGCGGGTTCGCATCCTTGTTTTAAGCTTACGTCTAGGGTTATAAATTTAAAGCTTGCACACACCGTTTGGAGCGAACACGTAAGCAAATGATATATCCTGATAGTCCGTCAAGAAGTCGCAATGGAAACCAGCAAGATAAGAGCGTGTAGACTCTCTCAACCTCCGAGAGAAAAGTTATACATGCTGATCCTCGGGTGGCGCAGACGGACCCAACAAAGACAACTCCTCTTGAAAATTGCTTACAATCTCAGCAATATATATATATATATATATATATATATATATATATATATCCTCGAATCCAGCCTCGAGGAGATATTGTAGTCGATCTCCCTTCATTGTTGCGGAAAATAGCGAGCTCTAATCATCGTCTTCGTCTGCTCGTAACTCGTGGCCTTACTGCGGATGGTCCTCCACCAGTGATGAGTCTGGTCTCGTAGCAACGTATGTGTTATATCGACTCGACGACTCTCTGGGCAACGGATCGCCTACATAGCAGAATCTACCTGGCCTAGCCAAAGCTCTACCTCCAATCTAGTCTTTCCTTTGAAAAAAGGAGCCTTCAGTTGATTGAAAGACTTCAACCAACAATTGGGTCTTGGCTCTCTCGCCTCATCCGGTACTCTAGCAACCTCAACAACTCTAGCAAGTGCAACAACCACCTACGTCACTCTCTGCAAAATGTCAGTTGATCTCGCGGGTACTGGTGGTTCTTGGACAGGTCCTTTGGTCTTGATAGTCTCCTCAACTCTCTGCAGATAATCGCGATATGCAGATACTCCGATGGACACTCGACCGGACTCGGTCGGCTGTGCTATCTATGCTCCGGACCTAGCTTCGGGAACAACACTCTCAGTGACCTCTTCAGCGAACGCCTCAGCGATAGGCGGATCAGCAACAGGGGCTTCGCCCCGACCTCTAGCTAGTGGAGGTCGTATTGCACGTCCTCGTCCACGGACTGTAGGTGGAAGGGGTGGCCGACCCCTTCCTCGCCCCATAGCAGATGTAACTCTAGTACTCGCCATTTGCGATAGGGATATATATAGATATATAAGGCCATACTATCAACTATTGCAGAAATCCAAAAAAGCACACAAAAGTCCAACATGAAAGGAAAACTATGCTGCTGAAATCCGCGGAGGTAGTGGTAGTTGCCCGTACATCTATCCCATACCGAAAACTTTAAAAATAAACCCCCTTTAAAAACGTAGACCCCTTGCGGGCTCTATTTATTTATCTATTCGACCTTTAGAAGATTTTGAGTGCCATTGTTGTAAACCTAGATCTCCGATACCATATTGTAACACCCCAAGCTCTGGGAACTCGAAGTGTTACGGGCTAGGACCTCACAAAGGGTCCCGACCCTCAGAGTAACAACAATAACATCGGATCTTGCAACAAAGCACAAATAATGAAAACCAAAAATTATATAAAACCGAAGGTTTAACAAAAGGAAACAAAACACTCATAGTCGAGTTCAACAACAAACTGAAAGTTAACAACAAAAATATAAAACCCAATCCGTCCTATAATGTACGGGAACCCCGGCTGACCACACCCTCCGGATCACTCAGCAGCATCTCTAACCTACAGGGCATATACAAAATCGGTATAAACCGTTAGCTAACATTCTAGATATCAGAAAGACTTTAAAGGCACAAACACATATAAGAAAGTAAACACATAGCATGCTCGCACACAATCGGTTATTATCTTTCATTAAGTTAATTCATTTACTATTTCAACTTAAGTTGTCACACGAGAATCACCATGATCTCGCCTCTGTCCCCTTTCACCAAAAGGATTAAAGGCAATGTATCCCACTGTTACATGTGGAATGGTTACAAGAGCACCTTCTAGTTTCTCCATTTTGACTGGACAAGCGGTCACCGCCCGGTAATAATACACTTGGGTCAATTAAGGTATAAGGTCATCCTAGTCCGGTTTTCCGTTAAAACGATAAACAACAACACAAACACAACCAATACGGTCAAACGAATATACGGAACGCAACTAAGTAAGTCCAAGGGACTTACCTCACTCGAAGGTAAACACAAGGGTCAACTATAGCTCAATTTCCCGAAGGAAATAAAGAATGCCTACACAACAAGGTATAACAAATCAGAAAATACAAGGATCAACTATAACTCAGCTCATGGAAAAGGAACGAGGAAACAAGGAAGGAAGCAGCTCACCAATGACGGGAGCTACTACAGAGGAAAATGTGGGGGCGGCAGAAAAGAGGCGCGGGGGTGGCGCTGGCTTGTAGCCGCAGGGGTGGAGCGATGTAGGCGCAAGGGCGGTTTTGTGCTAGAACGGTCGTCGATGCTTCCTTTAGACAACAACTTCACAACATAGAGACCAAAGCTTGATCCTTTGATTCACACACGTAACTTCTCAACCAAAGGAGCCTAGAAACACATACGTATCAACAGCGGAAGATCAACAAGAATCAAGACTCGATCTTGATTCATGTGAAGAAACAGGAGAAGAAACGAGGAATAGAAAGAGAAACAAAAAAAAAAAAAAAGAGAAGCATGCAACATGCTCATGAACGTGAGAGAGATCAAAGGGAATGAAGACTTAAATGTTCTGCAGAAGATCACAAGGAAAAAATGCAGCATTGCTCGAGGTTAAAGAACACATAAGCAAGAAGAGAGAAACGGAAGGAAAGGCGAGAATAAATATAGAACGGTTGGGAAAGAACGAAGGAAGGTCAGTTTTAGGGTTAGAAGATAGAAGGAAAGACGGATCATATCTTATAAGATCGGATATTCTAAGAAAGGAAGGGAATAAAACGGACAAAAATAGATCGGGCGCGATGTGGAGTCAGCCGCAGGGGCGGCCCCCTTCACAGCGGGGGCAGTGAAGGCAAAAACACGGTTGTTACAAAACATGACTAGTAGGCATCATCCTAGAGAGAACATAAGCAAAACGGGGGGCGGTGGGGGGGGGGCGGGTTCAAATTCATGGGTTGCCTCCCATGTAGCGCTTATTTTTTGTCATTAGCTCGACCCATGTGGATTACTCCGGAAGGAATCCTTCACCACCACGAATGAAGGTGCAAGAAAGGTGGGCGTCAACGAAATGGGGAAGTGAGCGGGGAAAAAGAGAAGTCTCTTGTATCATTGTGGGTGTGTGGAACGTTGTGCTTGAGGTGGAGGTGAAAAGGGGCATTTGTTGTTGACTGATGGGGTAGAGGAGGAGGGGGAGTTTCCATTGTTTAAGTGGGTGGAGTGAGGAGGTGATGATGGAGGTGAGGAATTGTTGGAAAGAGGTTTACTAATGTTGCTTGACTAGAGAGTAACATACGGAATTTCGGAATTCATCTTTTGGGATGGTGAAACATTGTCTGAACGGGGTGCAGACAACTTTGATGACCGTATGATGGCCGTTTGGAAAAGATTTTTCGAAACTACCGTCTTCAACGGCTTGGAAAACGACCTTGTTGGCCATTTGCTTGGTCATATGTGGGCGTTTGGCAGCCATATGGTAGCCGTTCGGAACTAAATCTTGGCTACGACTTTTCGAATTAATTTTGACAAATTCTTGGACGAGTCCGAAACGGGATGCAAAATGGATTCTGGATGCTTTGGTTGGTCGTTTTTACTTGTGACTTTTTTAGTTAATTCAGTTGGATAATTTAAATTCAGCTTTTTCCATCTCTCTTGTGACGAAAGCAAGAGCATCCAATATTCCGCGAAAATACATGTGTTCTAGGTGAGTAATAAGCCCTTGTCATGTGTCATGTAACTCAAAAACTTAATAAGGAATTCATGGTTATCATGAAGTTCTCCGACTTCTCGATCTAAAGTGGAGTTATTTTCCACAAGATCTTTCGCAATTTCTCTGAGCTAATGAATTGTAGTTCTCATCTCAATCTGGCCTTTGAGCACCTCTTTCAGCATCAGTTCCATAGCAATAACTTGTGGAGTTTCTTGTATGGTAAAATTATCTAAAAAGGGGATGCCCTCAATGATCATACACTCATAAAAAAACAATTGAATTAGTTATAACTGATAGCATGAAATATGACTATATTTTAGGCACTTGTTTTGATTGTTTTTCCCTTCTAGATTTGTACATGGATATGAGTTTGAAGCATTTATGAGCACATTCACCTATTTTGTCGATATAGAGATCTACACAAGTTTTGTTATGTTTATATGTGAATAAGGGCTTGAATTGGAGCATATATGAAGGGAATGGAGTATTAAATCATGCTAGATGTCAAGGAGATGCTTTGGAGAAGCTAAGGAAGGAGCATGATTTGAGAACTTCACGAAACGAAGGCTTTCACAAAGGCTTTTGAGTTCCACGACCTAAACCACGAGCGTGGTTATGCATTGAGTTCGTAGAAAGTGATTTTAGAGAACATCAGAGGATTCCACGCCCTAAACTACAGCCGTGGAATGTTACACTAGGCCGTGATTTCCATGACGATGTCACGTGTCTTATTCGCCACGTCAGCGACGGTTATTGGGCTTTCTCGTAACCCTATTTTTCCGTATAAGAAGGCTGAAGGAGGGAGAAAACGGGATCTTTGCTTGAGACACTCGCATAGAGTTTTGCATTGACGGCGGTCTATACCCGAAGAGAGATTTTGGATCATTGCTTGGGAAGATTCCGAAAAGGACACGATTTGAAGATTGTGTACTTCGAGATTATCTTAGGGTTTACATTTGGAGACGGATTGACATCCCGTTCTTCATTGTTTCTTAAGATTGTTGTGAGGATTTCTATTCCCTATTCCGTATTCATTAAACACATACTTTAGTTGTTCGGATTTGAGATTGATTTCAATTGTTATTGAGTTTTCGAGAGTACGTTTTACCTTTTTCTCTTTTATATTTGATATTTGATTCAATGACAATGATTGTTGGCTAAAATCCTTTAGCAATTCTAAGGTGAAAGGTTGATAGTTGTGGCATAGATGATGATATATCGATCGTAAACCGATTGGACCCTGAGAGTGCGACAAACCTCGTCGACAGCCTTTTCCACGGTCTGTTCTTGAAAACCACGGTCGTGGTTCTTCAAGATCTAGCCGTGATTTCCTCTGTTGTACATTCTTTTCTTTTGCTTTGATCCAAAGTTAAAGATTTGCTTTAACCTAGCCTTGGTTTGCCTTTCCTAGGTAGTAGTGAGACTCAACATTCTCTATTTCGGTTTCGAGTGTCACAACCTTAACCGTTTTGGCTTATCTTTGATTCCTTGGGTTTGGGCATGGGTATTTGAGAGTAATTCTTGTCCTTTGATCCTTTCTATTCTGCAGCCTCAACAACCTTTATAGAGAGTGTCCTTGGGTGAGACATATAGGGTTTTTGGAACTTCACCGTACATAACCTTACATTAGTTATACCTTTGCAATCTCAACTCTGTCCTTATATCTTTAGAATATCTTGAATCGATTGCCACAATTGGATACTTGGATCTTTAGGATTTTTGTTTTCCCAATATTTGCAAAGCTTCTATACTTTACTTGCTCGATAATTTGTGAACTGAATTTGATCCCTCAAATCTCTGAGTTCGATACTCTGGAATTCTTGCTTTACTATGCCGATCCGTACACTGCGGGTTCGCTTGCTTTGATTTCAGTTTTATAAATTTAAAACTTATTTGCACGCACACTTTGAGGCAAACAATAACACATATATCATCATCAATGAGGGAATGTTTAGAGAGGTTAGGAAGAGTAAACTTCATTAGTTCTTCATCAAAATTGAAAGATGATGAATCTCTCTCAAACGTCTTTGAGAGTTTCAACAGTAACAAGGAAGGGGTGTCCGACGATTACAAGGACGTTAGTACTTGTATCAACATTAACAACCACAAAGTCAACAATAATCTTGTGCTTGTCAATCCTTACAACAATGTTTTCAAGCATGTCGGCAAGTCTATGTTAGACTTGTCAGCCAAGGTCAAGGTGAATTTCACCGGTGATAGTTCTCGAAGTTCTAAATCTTTGTACATTTTGAGTGAAATAACACTCACACTAGCTTCTAAATCCCGTAGAAATAGTGTATTTTCTTCCACCGAGTCTTCTAGGCCGCTTCAATAGTTGTTTCGCTTCCTTTGTGCTTCAAATCGTAGATTTTCACTTCAAGGTATATTCATGGGACTTCGCTTTTTAGTTCCTTGGTCATATAAGGTCTTCTCTTTAGCTTTGAATTTAGAGAGGGTGCATTTTTGTCATAATTGATGTCGCAAATGGCTGAAACACAAAAAAGTCAAGGTTACTACCGAAATATGGAAAGTAAACGCTTTCTATACAAATAATGATGTATGAGACAACAAAAGAGGTATGAAATGCATGATTCTAAGGCCTACAAAGTGTTACATTTGGCACTCATCGTTGGTCGAAGAAACAGTATAAGAACCAGCAATAGTGGCGTTTCACATGATTTCATCACACAAAGTAAGGTCATTGTCGAAGAGTTGGCCCGGTTGTAGACTTTGACCCGTATTAGGTTGAATGGAAGCGAGGTGTGCGATGAACAAGATGGGCTTCCACTGTAGAAAAGTTATGAAATTCCAACCGGACGAAGCAGGCCAATAGTGCGAAACAAAAGTATCAAAGAAAAACTGGGAAGAAGTACCACCAATAAGCAATGCAACTACCAATATTTAAATCAACTACCAAAGCCTTCATTACTACTTTTGAATTAGTTTGTAATTTCATTACAAATAAGCAATGCAACTACCAACATTTAAATCAACTAGACAAGATATTACCAAACGATACTATACGAGAATAAAAAGATATAATTTACCTCGAAACAAAGTACAAGATATGTTTTATCGGATTTACTCCCGATAAAACATGGATTTGGAAGATCAACATAATACCTAAAGTTAAAAACTTTCAGTGAAAACTAACCCTTGGTGGGATCCCAATAAAAGAAAATCTAGATAAACGAAAAGTGTAGGTCCTAATGCACTACAAATTTTGTCAACGCCCTATAGAAAGTGTTAAACATCTTTTCTTTGAGTGTTCATATACGATTCAAAATATCAAATGAAAAAATTAAAACTAACCCCCACAATTGTAATCTAATGTGTCATAGAATAATGGACATCATCATGAGAGTAAAAATGAACAGTTGATGATTGTAAAATGTAACACATTTTATACCTTATTTTCATGCATGTTATATCCTCTTTTTCATCCCACATATGCCTATTTATATAGAAATCATCTACTTTTTGTATTTCGGTATATACCATGACTTTATGTGTTTCAGGCATTTAAGACATCAAATGTTCTAATATTGCATCCTCCCTAAAGTCAGAAATGAAGAGAAAATTCATATGACTAAGGAACTACAATACAAAGTTCATAGGATTAGCTTTGAAGTGAAAGATTCGAGATTAGAAGCATTTGACAAGCAAAACACCTAGCAAACGGCCAGTGTTCGGCCGCAGGGGTTGTTGTTACACTGTCGTCTGACTGGCCGTTTGGATCAGTACTTCGATGACAAAACTCATGTCAAGGCCCAACCCAAAAGACCCTCAATAGAAGAGTGCAACGACCACCAAATGGTGGCCATACAACCGTAGGGTGGCTGTATACCTGCCGTTTGGCTGGTAGTTTCGACATCGTGGCGAGAAGTTTCCAAATCTTCGATTTTATCTTTGAAAAGCATATATTTTTTGTAAACCCTAGACATCGATTTCTCCCCTATATAATCATACCCCAACCTTAAGGTTAGATAAGTTAATTCCTCTAAAATTTAATAGTCTTATATTCCCTCCTTATCCTAGTTGTTAGATATTGTTGGTTTGTTTTGAAGGTTCGCCCTACTATAACCAAACTCTTGTAAGTTTTGTCCTACTTGATTTAATATATGGTATTTGCTTTATATTCCATCATGATTGGCTAAACTTATGTCCTGATCTAAGGATTTGATGATCTTATAATACTTTTATTTATTGGTTGTATATATCTTTATGAATTGATATTTTGATATTGTTTCTTTTCAAAATGCTTTTTTCCTACCTTTTGAAAACATTTGAAAGAAATGGTGCTTTTAACTAGTTTAAATAAAAACAAGTGAAGGGCCAAAAACGAAGTTTGTTTTATTGGATTTATTGAAAAAACTTGGTTTTGAGAGTACTAGTTCATCAAAGCTTCAGAATTTATAATCATCATAGAAAGTTCTGGTCTTTGAACCTTTTTAAATTGAAGGGCCATAAGCGAATGTTTTTCTTGGTCTTTTTCGGATTTCTATTTTATTTAATGGGTTTTCCTATACTTGCCGAACCGTTTGATTGAGAGCTACGTGAGTTGGAAAACACGGTCTTGGTTGTCTATGCCCAAGACTATTTTAGATGGTTACGTGCAACTATCATTATTCAATGTTCATGAAATATATATATATATATATATATATATATATATATATAGGTAAATGTTCAGGTACGGTCCATATATTGCGGTACGGTCGACCGTACAGGCGACACGTGTCCCGAAAAAAAAAATTTCTTTCTTTTCTGAAACAATTTTTTTTTCCAGAAACGAATGAAAATTTGTTTGAACTACCATGTTATAATTTATGCACTATTCTCCTATAAACTTTGAACTATTCCCATATAATCCATGAACTATTACTTTTTAATATAATCCATGAACTATTCTATTATAATTCATGAACTATCCCATAATAAGTTTTGAACTATTACTTTCACTCCTTTATAAATTTTTACACTTTAAACTATTCTATTATAATTCATGAACTATTCTATTATAATTCATGAACTATCCCATAATAAATTTTGAACTATTACTTTCACTCCTTTATAAATTTTGCACTATGAACTATTCTATTATAATTCATGAACTATCCTTTTAGAAGTTATGAACTATTCCTTAATAAGGTTTGAACTATTACTTTCATTCATTTATAAATTTTGCACTATGAACTATCCTATTATAGTTCATGAACTATCCTTTTATAAATTATGAATTATTCCATAATAAATTTTGAACTATTACTTTTACTCGTTCTTTAAAAAAAAAATTTTTTTTTACGGGACACGTGTCGGCCGTACCGGAATAATGTGCCTTACTTGAACAACACCCTATATATATATATATATATATATATATATATATATATATATATATATATATATATATACATATATAGATTTTAGTTCAAGTGAGGAGAGAACTTGTAGATAGGAATTAGGAGGGTTGTAAGCCATTGGATGGATTTAAATCAAGGGCTCTCACACGCTCATCATTAATGGCATTTTTGTAAATTTGCTTAAAATCTGAAAAAAAATACCCTTACGTTCAAAATAGTCATCGGTGTTCATACTTTTATAAGTCATTGTTCATGTTTTTATACATCGGTGTTCATAGTATTTTTATTCATCAAAGTGTCATATCCATTTATTTTTTTTGTGTTCATTTTATAATGCATAGATGTTCATTTACAGTATATAACCACAAAAAATAAATAAACTCATCACAAAACATTAAAAGATGATCATAATATGTTATGTATGTGTCAAAGTTATAGATAAGTTATTGGTGTTCATACTTTTATACGTCATTGTTCATGTTTTTATTCGTGAGTGTTCATACTTTTTATGTCATTGTTCCTGTGAATATTATAAACTATTTTTCTATAAGGCATTTTAACGAACAATTTGCGTGCACACTAAAAGGAGCATATAGATTATTCAATTGGAGCTATTAGACCAACTCAACATATGTATATACATGTAATTTCTCATCAAACTTATCAAACACAAAATGATTCAAATAAATTTGATTTCGAACACAAACATCAATCATGAAACCTAAACCTTAAGAATGGAAATCTAAACAGTGAGAGTAGAAATTCGAATAAACAAAACCTGAATCGTCTTGTATTCTCTTTGATTTCAAAATTTTTTATGTAATCGATCTCTGAATATTATAAACACGATTTTAAAGAAAAGTATAATTTTCAAAAAAAATGAACATCATACTATAAACACCATAACTGTAAAAAAAATGAATACATACTTGTAAAAAAATGAGCATCATATTTTATTAACACGATTTGAAAGAATAGTATAATTTTCAAAAAAAAATACAAAAAATATGTTTTAAAAAAAATACAAAAATGAACAGTTAATGTTAAAAAATGAACATTTATTGATAAAATATGAACAATGACTCTTTTAAAAATGAACACATACTTATAAAAATATGAACAACAATTTTTATTTAAAAAAAGAAAATCTGGAAAAAAAAAAAAAAGAAAAAAAGTGACGTGGCATGCCACATGTCACCACCCCGGCTCTCCTCATTCCTATCTGCAAGGGTCCTTCTCACCGGAATTGGACCCTATATATATATATATATATATATATATATATATATATATATATATATATATATATATAGGCATCAATATGTTAACTCATTATAGTGTGGATTCTTGTTTTCTTAGATCATCTTTCTCCCATTGCTATACAATCATAATTGCTTTTTTTGTCATCATTGCCTGTTTTACTGCTTATTTTTACTTAAAACAATTAACTATTAGTGTTATCCAAATCAGTCACAATCTTGTGACTTCGATACCCGATTATACTTCATCTGATCCCGTATCCTTGCAGGGGAGGTCGTTGTTATAACACCCCAAGTTCTTGGAACTCGGGGAGCTACTGGTTAGGACCTCACAATGGGTCCCGACCTTGGTTTAACAACAACTTTACTAGGATCTTACAACAAGACACAAATGTATTTAAAACAATTTCCAAAACATAATATTTTTATGGTATGAATGTACACATGTGACAGCCTTACAACCATATATATAGATACATAACATGCATGCCGTATGGAAGACTTTCCCGTCCCCATCTAACGAGTATGTGGACCCGTCTGACCATCCGTCCTGAATCGCTCTGCCACTGTTTATCTCTACAAAGTCTACAACACGGATAAACCGTTATCTAACTAATCAAATATAAGAAAAAAGATAAATAGCACAAGCACACAGAAGAAGATTATAAACACTCAACATGCTGGCACACAATCCGGTTATTATCTGACAACTTATGTGATTCACTTCATCCGGTTTTAAAAGTTGTAGCACGAGAAATCTTAAGATTCTCGCCTCCGTTCCTTATCCAACTGGTGATGGTTTGGCACACCTCCGCCGGTGGCATCCCCGCAAACCAAGTATGGACTAGTCCCGAAAGAAACCCCTAGCGCCCTCGGGCTAACTGAGTAGAATGCTACCGCCCGTTACTCTTAGGCCAAATATGTAAGTCGATCGATGATTATTATACAATACACTAGTACACACATCATTCAAACACCACTATCATCATTCACACTCATATCTGTCAACTAGCTAAGTAAGCCCAAAGGACTTACCTAAAACAAAACATAATCCCGTTATCTCGACTCGGTCCGCAATTGCAGGAACTCAACCACCTGTTATAAAAGGCAAGTGGATCAATAATGTATCCCACTTGATTAGAAGTCTCTAACTTCTAAGATTTTTAACTCTATCATCAGATAATTACCAAAATACCCTCGTAGTGGCAAAAGACTAATTTGCCCCCAGTGTCCGAGTCCCTAGAAGTATTCTTTGAATATTTCTAAAACTTTATATGAAGCCCAAAACCATAATCTAACATTCACCAAAAAGATCTAGCTAAGTTGGAAGATATTTTCCAACTTCTTATCTTCTAAGAAAAGTCACTAACGATCTCACTTCGACCGAACTTAGACCGCTCATACAAGAATCTAAAAATCTTAAATAAAATCTCTCAACCTTCCAAGCTATGCACTCTAATCATATAAGCCAAGACATCTCCAAAACTATAGTCCAAAGATCTTACACAGAAATCCTCAAGTTGCTTCAAAACATAGAAAATCTATACTTAGCCAAAATCTGGGCTTTTTCGAAACTACACTACGAGCTTACTTTGTGACCTTATAGATCCAGATCCAACCATTGGATGAACTCCAATTTTTTATACATAACAATATGCATATCACTCTATATCATAATAGAATTTGAACAGTGAATTATAGTTTAAGGTATCTAAACAGAAGCGTAAACATGGCTGAAACATAGTTTCTGGAATTTTGAAAGTTGGAAGTGTAACACGTCTCAAGTTCGATTCTCACCTCGTAGGTCTCAGATCTGCAAGCCCTACCCGTCACTAGTTCGATTCCTACTTGAGAACTTTGCAGGTGGCTCGAGTCAAAGGGGTTGGGTACTAAAACTCGTTGTTGTGATGACTCGTGCCTTGTCCTTGTAGTGGATACCGATACTGCTGTAGTCGATGTATGTGCCTAACAAAGGAACCAATCTTCTGGTTGGAACTAGGTGCATGATGAGGTGGTCTGGATGGATCTGCGCATCAAAGACTCGTTAGGAGTGATCTTCACTGCTGCACACCATGGTAACCGGTTAAGTTTCGAATTGTAGAGGGATAATAAGCGAGGGAAAGGACTCATCTGGTTGTCCAGCGTCGAGGCACAGGTGTAGAGCGTGACACTGCACAGAGAATATAGACGAACGGGGGAGATGAAGGAGGTCAAGGTGGTTACGTTTAGGGAAACCAGAAGACGTCAAGGGAAGACTTGGCTTACCTTCTGCTCAGCCGAGATAGAATCGATGGATCTGGTCGATTACCACCACCGGCTTCAACGAGAAGCTTGAGAAAAGAGAGAATGAGACCGTTTGCTGCAGTTGTCGTCCCTTGGAGATGATGTGAAGACTAGGATGGCGCCGGGCAAGGTTTGTCGATCTGCAGCGCCTAGTCCGAGTCTAGTAGAGGCGAAGGGTGCAAGGAGAGGAGACTGAAGGCTAGAGGTTGGCTAGGCTTGCGAGGATGATGGCAGACGAAGAAAAAAAAGAAAGGAGAGGCGACTTTGGCTATAGAAGGCAGGTATGCAGATTCGGGTTTACTAGCTGGCGTGAATCAAGGGGGAATAGAAGGGAAGTGGCGTTGATGATGGAGTGAAGAGGGAAAGAATCTGTCGAGGCTCGTCTACAGACGGTTGGGGAGCGAGACGTGCAGGCGTTACAGGCTGATCACTAAGGGCGAGAGAGCAGCAGCTGCGTCTTGGGCCTGCTGTCCTCATGGGCTGGCGGAGATCCAGATGTGAGATAGGAGATCCATGGGTTGTTGTCTTCTAGGGTTACGGAAGGCAAGGCAAGGATGGGCTGGACAGAAACACGCCACTGTTAGGCTGCGTGTGTGACTCTAGGAATGGGCTGGCTGAAACAAGGTAAGAATCAAAGTGGGCTTGTCAAGGCTTTGTCAAAACATGTCATGGCTTTGTCAAGCCCATGCATGGCCTTGTCATGATCTCGTCATGGTCTCGTCAACTCTCGTCATGGCCTCGTCTTGGTCTCGTCCAAAGGATTTCATGACTTTGTCAAGGACATGTCATGATATAAACTAGGGTTTGGTGTATTAGGGTTTGCTATAAAAAATATTATCATTTTATGTGAAGTTAGGTTACATAAAAATGATAAAATTTTGAGATATTTTGTCTGACTAGGTAGACAGATAAGGATCAAAGGATCGAAATCCGGTTTGCTATGGCATTAAACGAAATAAAAATTCTGGATATTACAGTTGTACTTCGGTAAAACTTCCACAATGAACAATACTCCAGCATATTTAAGACAAATAATGGTAATGTGGTGAAACATCTAACTAACTAGAAACCAACTATATTTGCTCCATAAGATCTTATGCGGGTCATTCATAAACAAATTAATGGTTGGGATGCAATCAACATTAAAACCACTAAAAGAAACACACAACCACCAAAATAAAGAAGAAAAACAAAGAACATCAAATAGTAGAGACCTAATTTGAGATCTGTTAAAAATTAACTTTGACACATTAAAAAACTCGTCTGACCAGTATGCTTTTGGCTACATCATCCGGAGCCATAACGCTATTCATCTTGCCGCATGTAAAGGAAAATACAATGACGATTATGTCCTAGAGACATAAACATTTGCTCTTAGAGAGGGTCTTCACAAGGCCGGTAGTTTAGGTTTCACGACCATTGAGATCGAATGAGACAATCTCATGCTCATCAACTCGATCTATCATATTTGGAATTAACCTTGGGAGACAAACATGATTATTTAGGACATCTCCTCCATGATCTCTAGTTTTCATGTAGACTAGTGTTCACCGTATTTTTTAATTAGGAGAATTAGCGATGTTGCAAACAGGCTCGCATTGCTCGGACGCAGATGACGGAACATTTCCTCATGACATTAAGGGTTTTTTGGTATCCATATCTATATATCAAATATAGATATTGACATAAAAAGTCATATCTAGTGTTTGATATATAAGTATATGAATATCAATTTGATATACTAATATATTTCTGTTACACTTTTTATCCCTTTTTTATACACTTCAAAATCTAGTGGTATCACTTATCTTATATTTTTCACACTTCTTCTATTCTTTATCTCTTGAACTCTTTCTTTAATGGACATCAATCTCATATTCATATCTTGATACCCGTATCGATAACGATATCTGATATATTGAGATCTAAATATGAATACCAAACATGCCCTTAAAACTCTATTCGCAAAGATACTATCGGACCACCATTTTCTAGAAGAACAAACAAAAAATGCACCAATAATTATATATTTATGCATTATTTGTGTTTATTTTGTATAGTAAGCGATTTGTGTAAATATATACCGTTGAATCTAAAGTTAGTGGGCTTGTTGAAAATGGAGATGAAAAAAGTTGTTAAAATATGAGACCAAAATAATATGACGAGAATATTATAAGCATATAAAGTAAAGAGGAAAAGTATGACATACTATAAACATAAATCACAATGATGGGTGAGTTGAAAAACATGCAAATGCATAATTCCTAGTGCTGTCTCGTTGAAATTCCATGTACCATATGTGTCTCTTCTTTTTAGATGCATTCAAATTATTTTCTTTATTTTATATACTTATATTGAGACTAGGGGTGTAAATGGGGCGGGGATTCCCCGAAATTCGCGGGTATTACCCGTCATGGGGACGGGGATGGGGATTTTAAACGGGTACGGGGACGGGGATGGGGAAAATTTTGATTACCCGCTTGGGGATGGGGACGGGGATGAAGATAGGGGTATCCGCCCCACCCCCGATTCGAACCCGAACCCGTTGGGGAACCCCGATGGGAATCCCCGACGGGTAACCCGATGGGAATCCCCGACGGGTAACCCGATGGATCTCCGACGGGTAACCCGATGGGATCTCCGACGAGGAATCTATCGGGATACATAAATAAACAAATTGTATTTATATTAGACTTTCATTGTGGTTTCATGTTTAATTTAAAAATTATCGATGATTTATATAAACTTTTGTACTTTAAGGCTACTCGTTCTTACTTACACAAAATGAATTTTAACTTTAAATATTAAACTGATAATAATATGTGTAAGTTATGCTAATACTAACCTATATTAATTTGGTTTTCGATCATATGAGGATAACACATCGTGAAATTTTTGAATACGTCGTGAACGCCAATCACGATGATCAAATGCAAATCGCACTACATGTCGTTGTGTTTTTAATGTGTCTTACTCTTTCACATACATGATTTGACGTGAAACCTAAATTCTAAACCGTAAAATTAAAATGATAAAATAATATAATACTTTATATTGAGATCATAATCTAAATGCTAGAAATATATAATTATTATAATTTGCACTAGTTTGTACTACAAGTCTCGATCGTACTTGAACGAATGAAACATAATATATATACACAATATACCTATACTTTGATAAATTGAATAAGGTGATGTGTTAAACAACAAACTAAGTCACATCAACATTTCAATCAACAATGTATATTAATATAATATAAATTGGCATTTATCTTGTAATCACGAACTAAGGGTTAGTAAACTATATACACTTAAGACTTAATAGTATCATACTTGGTCCTACTTACACAAAATATATTTTTTAAAAAATACGAGGATAACATTTCAATTAAAATGTATATTATATGCATAAATTATATGCATGCTAATGATAACCAATATTAATTTTGGTTTGGATCATATAAGGATAACAAAAAATTTTGAATATGTCATAAATGTCAAATCACGATGATCAAATATATGACAAGCTACATGTTGTGTTTTTTTTACGTGTGTATTAGTCAATCAAATACATGTTTTGGTGGTGCAACCTAAATCATAAACCGTAAAATTAAATTGATAAAGTAATACAACACTTTATCTTGATATCGTAATCTAAATGTTAATAAGATATAATTATTTTGGTTTACACTAGTTTGTACTACGAGTCTCGACCCTACTTGAAAGAGCGAAACCTAATATATATGCTGTATAACTTTACTTTGGCAAGTTTTTATTTTTTTATTTTTTAAAAAATGAAGTTTTCTTCTTTTTTTTTTCTTGTGTTTTTTTTATTTATATAGTAAAACAAAGTAACAATTTTCTATTTTATGCTCTAATTTTACATTTATTACCCGAGTTAATATTTTTTTAAAATCCTAAAAGTTAAATGGAGATGGGGATAGAGATTTTTACGGGGAAAACCCATAGAATTTTAAGATGGGGAAAATTAAACGGGGATGGGGAATCCCCGATGGGGACGAATATCCGACGGGGATGGGGATGGGGACAATTCTCAATACCCGAACGGGTATGGGGATGGGGACGGGGGACGTTTTACTAAACGGGTATGGGGATGAATAGGGGTACTCCCCGCCCCAAACCCGACCCATCGACATCCCTAATTGAGACGATAGTCTTTATTATCACGAATTATCATCATTCTATGTTCTTAACATATCAAATTTACAAGTCTTTTCATTTTTTTAAAATTTAATTATGTACATTAATAGTAAATTATTATTTAATTTTAAAATAAATATATTCTACTTAATATAATTTATTCATATTCAATTCATCGTGTGTATATATATATATATATAAATAAAGTATTTTTGAAATAATATTTATAAATAGTTAAAAATTGTTATTGCTAACCAAATTAATAGTTAGATCATATAATAATGTTTTTCGTAAAATAAATGTACCTCCAATTTTTGAAAAAAACTTTATAAATTTGTGTTATTCATTTTTTTAAATATAATCATTTTATTACAATAAAATAATTAAATTTAGAAAGAATAATTAAAACAAATAAAAGATATCACTGCGTAGTTACACGATAATTTAATAGTCTTTTATATCTAACGTACAATTGAATTTATCTATTATTATGCTTGAACTTACTTATGTCATATTAGTTTTACAAATATATTTTTTATTATTAATATATTTTTTGTATATTTATTTATATCAAATACAATATTATCAAATATATACATTTTACACAAATTAACTTACATATTAAATATTTCTTAATATAATCCGTACAAAATACGGGTATTTGGGTTTAGAAGTGACACACTCATCCTCATCCCCGTTTAGCATAATGTTCCCCATCCCGTCCTCGTACCTGCTCGGGATTAAATGTTCTACTCATTCCCTGTTGGGATTCGAATCCCATCTAATTTCTCCAATTTATAGTTACCATTAGGTTTTTCCGAGAGTTTTCTTGTTACCTCTTACAACGATCTATGCAAATTTTTTTTGTTAAAAATTTAAAATTTAGCTAAGGCGAAGATTTGTAGTTAATGGTTATCGATTCGTCTTACCTCCTATAATTATCTATACATTCTTTGTTGACCACTGAACTATCAAGAATGGATCTTTCTGGCTGTTGAAATATTCAAAGGCACTATTAATTGCAATTGTTGCTGAGTGGGTCATCACCTTGACTGCTTTAATCTCATAGAATTCGGAAGTGAAAATGACCCATCCAAGTATCCAATTTGAACTTGGGATTATCAGCTGGTTTATCACTCCACAATTTACAGAACCAAAATCCTCTGTCTGTGGAGAAGCTGTGGGATTTGCTCAACAATGGAAGGAAGAAGGGTAAATAAGTCAATTCCACCTCTGTTCAAATGCCCAATTAGCCTCGACTTATTCACAGACCCAGTCACCCTCTGCACAGGCCAAACCTACGACAGACCTTCAATTCAGAAATGGATTTCTGAAGGGAACTTCACTTGCCCTGTTACAATGCAGAGACTCCATGATCTTACCATGGTACCTAACCTCACTCTAAGTCATATGATCAAGCTCTGGCTCGATCACCCGGCTCACAACACTCAGTTTCCGGTCCTTTCTGATGATCGTCGTTCTTGCTTCGCTGAACTGAAGCAAACCCTAGAATCTAAAGAACCTATTTGGGAGAAGAAGCTTCAAGCGCTTAAGCAGGTCAAGAATCTCACATTTGACCTTCCTCCTCAAACAGAAGATTTAAGTCTTGTTAATTTTGGATTCTTTCGAGTATTGATCAATCTGGCTTTTGAAGCAACTACTCGTCAAAGATTGGAGCTTGTAGAGTTAGCTTTGAGTTCTGCAGTCAAGCTATTGCCATTTACTGATGTTATGTGGTTAATTGAATTTCTGAAAAAGGAGTCAAATTTTGCGGCTTTGATAATTCTGTTAGAACACGGCACTTCTTTGATCAAGATCTTTATATGTGATATATTGGAGGTTTCGTTGTCAAGTATGATGATCGACGCATCAGATGAGATTAAACGATCTGTTATCAATTTAACACTATCCTCCATTGATGATGATGATACTGCAAAGAAATTATCAGAAGCAGGGGTTAAGGTAATATCAGCAATCTGTTCAAACTCAGAAGAACAAGCCCTTGAATGCCTGGTGAAGCTGGGAGCAATAGAGGGGCTTATAAGACACATTTTGAGAGGTCTAGACAGTGAATGCGCGGCGGTGGCGGCGCTGGAGGCGTTGGTGGAGGTAGAAGGTGGAAAGGAGGCTGTTTTAAGGGAGGTTGACGGAGTGAAGGCGGTTGTAAAGATGGTGTTTAGAGTGAATGATCACGAGGGAAGTGAGAGTGCATTGAGCATCTTGGTGGGTCTGTGTGGATGCTCGGCGGCGGCCAGGGCGGACGCCGTGAAGGAGGGAGTGTTGACGCAGTTGTTGTTGCTGATGCAAAGTCAGTGCAGTCCCCAAGCCAAGGCAAAAGCCACGGCGCTGCTAAGGATGCTTGGGGATGTATGGTATCCTCACCAGCCACTCAAAAGGGAATAAATACATGCTTGGTTTTCATGCATATATTCATGTGTATTTTAGATTTGTGTTGAATGTATGGACTTGTGCTATTTGTATGATAATACAAAATCAAATGTGTATAAGGGTAAACAAGATAGTTTTGACAAAAGATAACATAAAAATGATAACCCTATAAAAAAAAATCAGAAACGTACACGATTTTTTTTAGGTTCGAATCGTTATTAAAAATTTTTTTTAAAAGTTTATAATCTTTCTTTACTCGATGTTGGATTGAGATCTTACCTAACCAAAATTAAATTACTTGTCTTTCTTACCAAAGCACAATGAGTTTTCAACTATTTCTCAACTATATTACACCAATGTGTCTAAAGTATTTTGGTTTGTTTCCATTTTCATAACCTCGTACATAATAAGTCATCTTCTTACTCGCTCACTTGGAAAAACCATAACATATGAGAATGACTTTGGTGTATAGCCGCATATAAGCTTAGCCCAAATCTACAATTTGGGTCTTGGGTTGCTCACCTACACAACGATCATTATTGTATAAATACTTTCAACCTTCAGGTTTAGTTTTCGGTAAATTTTTTTGACTATGAATTTTCATTGTAAAAAGAAATTTGAAGAACATTTAGGTAAGTTCTATTTGAGTTGATGATATCGATCTCGAATGATGCCACTTTTTTCTAATGATGCCACTTTTTTAAAAGAGTTGTTTCGAGTGAGGAACATTATTCGTATTATGCAATCTAATGTTCCCCAATATACTTGGGATGGTGGCATTGATAGGTACAATGGTAATGGCCTCAAAGATCCGGCTTTGTACGATCTTGTGGCCGATTAATACAATCCTTTTCTCAAAAGAGTATAACATGAGAATTCCGACGAGTATAAAAGAATAACAAACGTGGTTGAGTTGATGATATCGATCTCGAATCATCACTAAGCTACACAATAATAACAAAATGAAGCGATACAATAAAAATGATTTATCCCACTAGTGATACCAGAATCCAAGAGATAAGAAAGATCTTCCCACAATCTAAACAAAATACTTAATAAGATCTACTGACTCGTTTTTCATTATGATACAAAAGTATCCATAAATTTCGGACTTCCATTAATTTTGAACGAGGAGAAGCGCTAATAATTTTTTCTAAAACAAAGCACGGAGAACCACCCTTTTCAACTTTTAGTTACATAAAGATGACAAAAATTGACCTCAAACATTTCCAAATTTAACAAATCCCTCCAAATCATTCCAACTATTTTTTTATTCTTCCTTTTCTCTCTCCCACCGGCCGGCAGTGGGCTCAACAACTCCGTTTCATTATCTCATTAGGCGTTTTCTCCGTCCTTCCCTTCTCATGTCATTTTCTCTTCCGATATTGTCTCTATATATAAACGTCTATAGATAATGGCACACGAGAGCGATGGCACCGCCGGAAATAGTGGGACCGGTGGTGGAGGTGGTGGCGGTGTATCTGCTCCATTGTCAATGTTGTCGAGGATATCATCACGTAATGTAGGGTTTTCATCGAATTTCTCTGTGGAGGTGTACGACCATGAGGTGGTTCCATCTTCTCTATCTTCCATCGTTCCGATCCTTCGTGTTGCCAGTGAGATACAAAACGATCGACCTCGAGTTGCTTATCTTTGTAAGTTTTATTAGAACTTTGCCCCTTCATATGCTATGAATAATAAACCTCTTATTATTTATATAAAGTGATTATTTGGAGCTGAATATTGTTTATGTACATGGAACAAGTTTTGATCTATCCATTGTAATTTAGGTCGATTTTACGCCTTTGAGAAAGCTCACAGATTAGACCCAACCTCGACCGGTCGTGGAGTTCGACAATTTAAGACCGGACTTTTCCAACGATTAGAAAAGGTATGATTAGTGTTGTAGTAGAAAAACACAAATGAAAAACCATACCCGTAGAACTTTTTAACAATATACATAATATTTATGGGTCTCTTAACTTTTTCAAATTTATGAAGTTAATGAGCTCGTGTAAAGCATGAAGCTTTTAACTTCTCGTCTTAGAATGTTGGGGACTCCAAATTTCGAGGGACTCTTTCGAACTCTTGACATGGTCTAAAAAGTTGTTATGGAATGATCCTGAATTTTTAAAAAAATCTTTCAAGCCTAGAAATTTTAATCGAACTTTAAAAAATATTTATGCCCTCATTTATAAATTAAACAAGCTCGAGTGGGACCGGAATATCTCGTCTCGTGTAACACGACTTTCATCGTCATACGTTGTTTCGAAATCAAATATATAGTTTTTAATTTTGGTGAGGAATCAAATATATACTACCTCCGATCAAAAATAACTGTCATTTTAGTTTTTGACACAATTTTTAAGAAAAATATTAAATAACATAGATTTTGTAAAGTTTTTCTAAATCTCATCACATATTTAATATTCAACCTTCTTTTAAACTAATAAGAAAGATTTTAGAACTAAAATTAATCATTTACACCAATTTTCAAAAAAATTTCTTATAATAATTGTTCATTTATTGGCCTAGAAAATTTAAAACGGACAGATAATTTTGATCAAATTTCTAATCCTAAAACAACACTTATTTTCTATTGGAGGGAGCAGTATTCTACTCGTGAAAACAATCAGACGGCGTCTTCTCGGCTTCCATACTCAGATATGCTTCTGTGGCCCGTAATTTTGACTAGTAAGCTTGATATTCTGCCTCAATTGGTTGGTTTTGGTAAACATGAAGAAGAATTAGAGTATTTTAATGCGGATCGTCTGCGTGTAAATTTCGGTCAGGGTCTAGAATTTCGACTTCACTTTGAAATTGCTTCACTGGTTTCGCTGTGAAAATGGTTTCCAGTTGGGTATTGATGAGGTAACCAGTTCAATGATGTTGCTTCTTTCGTAAACAGTCGATGAACTTCTAACCCAAAACTAATTTACTTTCTTCTTCTCCGAATTATCAAAATCTGACGACGACACATTTTCTTAAAACCTTCAAAAATCGGCAGCTCAAAGCTATCCTATTTGTTGATTGCGCGATTTTGATGAACATTCTGTTGTCTGCTTCATGCTTATTCAAATGGAAAAACAGATAAAACTCAAATGCTGCTTGGAAAACAATATTCCAGCAGGATTATTGTTTCATCTCCACAGGCAGATGATTTAAAAGTTGATGTCATTTTCTGTTTGGTTAAATGTGATTTAGTTGTAAGTTGAGTTATTGAAGTAAATATTGTCTTCACCAGGAAAACAACTCAAGTCTTGCTAAACGTGTCAAAAAAACTGATGCTCGAGAAATTGAAAGCTTCTATCAGCACTATTATGACCAGTACATCAGAGCACTGGATCAAGGCGAAGAGGCTGATAGAGCCCAGCTTGGAAAAGCGTATCAGACTGCAGGAGTTCTATTCGAAGTTCTTTGTGCTGTCAATAAAACTGAGAAAGTGGAAGAAGTTGCCCCAGAGGTTAGTACGCCATTCTTTGAGCGCCATGATTTCTCGATTCCGCATTCACTTCATTCTATGAAAATCTTAATTCTTTTCACATAAACTAACTAGTGCACACGGCGCTGGCCTTAAAGCTCCATGCTATTAGTTTATACTGTTGTTTGTTTGTGACTATGAGTATTGATGCAGCTTAATTTTTACAATGAATAGATCATTGCTGCTGCTAAAGATGTTGAAGAAAAGCAAAATATATATGCTCCTTATAATATTCTTCCGCTTGATTCTGCTGGGGCTGCACAGTCCATTATGCAGCTTGAAGAGGTACCTTTCACCACAAATCACTGTTCTCGTCTGTTTGACTATCAGGGTTTGGATTAAGAGAGCTTGCTTGTGAATTTCCCCCCCATGTACTAGGTTAAGGCAGTTGTATCTGCACTAAAGAACACCAATGGTTTAACTTGGCCACCCGCATTGCAACAGCATAATCACAAGATGCTCGACTTTGATCTTTTTGATTGGTTGAGATCCATTTTTGGTTTTCAGGCATGTCCTTGTCATCTTTATGTTGAGCATTTTCCTTTTTGAAAATCAGAATAATTTTGGAGTATTCTACTTCATTTTACCTGTATGCAGAGAGACAACGTCAGAAATCAGAGGGAAAACCTGATAATACTACTTGCTAATGTTCATATAAGGCTTCAGCCAAAAGCTGAACCTTTAAGCAAGGTATGCATCCATTCCATAGTCTCTTTCTACATTATCATTCTTGTTATGCCCGTTTCTTGAACCTCTTGATGTCAAAAATTTATTTGAGTGACATGTTTATTATAGCTTGACGATCGAGCAGTTGATGCCATTATGGATAAGCTTTTTAAAAACTATAGAACTTGGTGCAGATATTTGGGTAAAAAGAACAGCTTAAGGTGAGATGTCGTAGTCTCCGTTCCTTGTTTATGCTCGGAAGTACTTTCCACTTAATTCCAAACCCTTTTTTTTACCTCCTCAGGCTTCCTCAAGGGCAACAAGATGAACAGCAGAGGAAGGTTCTTTACATGGGGTTGTATCTTCTTATCTGGGGAGAAGCATCTAATCTCCGGTTCATGCCAGAATGCTTGTGCTACATTTTTCATAATGTAAGGCCTTTCATTCATTAATTGGTATACACTGCAGAAAGTTTATCTTAATGCTAATAGGGCTTAAACAATTTTGCAGATGGCATATGAACTCCATGGTTTGGTGGCTGGAAATGTTAGCGTTGGGGCGAGTGAAAACATAAAACCTCATAGTGGAGACAGAGAGTCTTTCTTAAAACCTTCTTATGGTGGAGAAGATGAGTCATTCTTACGGAAGGTTATCACACCCCTTTATCTTGTAATTGAAAAGGCAAGTCGACTACTATACATTCAAGCTTTGAATACTTATTTCTTCAGTTTACAAGTTAATATATTAGATGGTGTATTTCTCAGGAAGCCCAAAAGAGTAAACATGGGAAAGCTCCTCACTCAGCATGGTGTAATTATGATGACCTTAATGAGTATTTCTGGTATGTGAGATTTACTGTGATTGACCTACTTTTTATCGATTTCAGAAGGATTTGATAATGACCTCTCAAAGGGTTTACATACCCAAAACGAACAAATAACTAGGAAAGTAAATGACAAATCATTAGGAAAGTAAATAATAACGAAAGAGATGATCTCGATCTTATCACGCCCCCTCCGGTGGTGGCTGACGCACGTCGGCACGAGCTGGGACCTGAGAAATTGAAACTGACTTGGACCTAAAGTCTTCGTAAACTGTGTGTTTTTTCGACGCTCATCTTCACTTGCCTTTGAATATGTTTTCACCGGTTTTTGTGGCGACAATAGGACGCCGGTAGACTAACGTCCTAGGGGCGCGTCTGGTACCAAGGATTTGATAAGCTTAATTTGATTATTTGTTATTGATATTTGTTAATGACATGATCTCGATCTTTTCACTTACCGTCATTTTATACTGCAATTAAAGGCATCTCTGTTCCATGCAGGTCAACTGACTGCTTTTCACTTGGTTGGCCTATGCGAGATGACGTAGAGTTCTTCAGATCAACATGGTACCTTTCAGAGGTGATGGTGCTTTATCAAGTAATGTTATAGTGTACTTAATGGCTACCTATCTGACATGATTGTATTCGCAGGGGAAAAAGGTACCTCCAAAAAGCTCCAAGAGCACCAAGAAATCCAATTTCATTGAGACGAGATCATTTCTGCACATTTTTCGAAGTTTTGATCGCCTGTGGACATTTTATATACTGGCTTTACAGGTATTTCTTGGCATTTTAATAAGATATCCTGATGAGCTGCATGAAAATATTTTAGTGCTGGACCTAGTCTAAAAATTTGATACATGGTCATTGTTGCAGGCAATGTTGATCTTTGCATTCGAACAGAATTCCCTATCAGATATTACAGATACAACAGTGTTGTTTCATATGTCAAGCATTTCCATCACTGCAGCTGGTCTACGCTTCATTCAGAGTATGGTATTCATTTATTGTTCTGGACAAATGTTATATACTAAAATCTGAAAATATATGTCTTGCATTAGAACATTGTGCATCTATAGTCTGTTGTAAGAGTGAAGTAGTCATTATAAAAAATATTATTTATATTGAAAATTTGCTGTAATCTCTACTTTTATTTGTATATATCATAAATTGTAAGAGTGAAGTAGTCATTATAAAAAATATTATTTATATTGAAAATTTGCTGTAATCTCTACTTTTATTTGTATTTATCATAAATATTCATTCTAAGTAAAGAGTTGTCCATCAGAGCTATACAATTTCTTGTTCGTAATGAAATTACTTATAGCATCATTTTCTTGATATAGACACTAGATTACAATATAAATCATGCAGCTGCTAGTATGAAAGTTTGTCTTGTGGTTTTGTCTTTGGGAAAGTAGAGTTTTATTTCCTTCTGACCAATTACTTTATTTTCTTTTGTGCTAATAGGTATACTAGATTTTTCCATGAACTTCCCAGGCCATCGGAGGTGGATGTTTACTGACGTACTGAGAAATATCCTCAAGATAATTATTAGCCTTGCATGGGCTGCAGCTCTACCACTCTTATACACACGATCACTTGATATATCAACGGACAGTTTTCCAGGATTTCTGTCATTTATTGGTAACTTGGAGGTTGTGCCCCCATTGTATTTATTTGCTGTGGTTGTCTATATCATCCCAAACCTGTTGGGAGTAGTTTTCTTCCCTTTTCCTATGCTCCGAGGCTGGATGGAAAAGTCAGACTGGCTTATTATAAGACTAATTATGTGGTGGGCACAGGTATTCTGATTGCTTTATATATGCTTATCCTCTGATGTTGGTTGACTAAGATAAACCAGAAAGGTGGTAGATCAATTCAAAGACAATCTCGTGCATCTTGATGGTATAAGAAATCTGCAGGGATTTTTTAAATCTCACTTAAAATTCAATTAAAGCTTGAACCTTTGCTCCACTTCAGTAAAATGTGGGTTACAGTCTTTCGTCCAAGAAATTGGTCTGGGAATAGCCTAATGATACATAATCTAGTCTTCTAGATGTTATCGCTAGGCAAATGAGAGGAGACTTGCTTATAGAAGTAATTCAGCCCTTATTCTTTCACTTACAGGGTACTAATTCCACTTTTGATTTTTACGATTCAGCCTAGAGTCTATGTTGGAAGGGGTATGCATGAAAGTCAGTTTGCTCTTATAAAGTGAGTCTGATATTTCATAATTTGGAACAAATGAATATTGTCTAACAATGCTTCGTATATTCTCAATTATTTTATATGATCTCTAATAGGTATACACTGTTCTGGTTGATACTTCTGTCATGCAAGCTGTCGTTCAGCTACTTTGTTCAGGTATTCTTTGCATCCTTTTTCACATTCTCTTTGTAAGGAGTCATAAGACAAATATATATCTCACTTAATTATCCTGTATTTCATTAACAGCTAAAACCTCTGGTGAAGCCAACAAGACTGATCATGAACATTCACCATGTTAAATATGTCTGGCATGAGTTTTTCCCTCATGGTATTCATCTCTAGAATTGATTATTCACTTTCTCTCTTAATCTCTTTCTTTTGCATTGACATCTCTCTTTCCCTTCCAGCTAAGCACAATTATGGTGCTGTTGCCTCGCTATGGGCGCCTGTTATTATGGTAATTTGCAACATTTTCTCCTTTTTTACAGAAATTTCTTACTTGGATTAGGTTTCCATCCCCAAGATAAAAATTATACTTGATTACCTTAGAGAAATACATCATACACTATTGCAAATTGTATGCAGGTATATTTTATGGATACTCAGATTTGGTATGCTATATTTTCCACAATTTGTGGTGGTTTCATCGGAGCTTTTGATCGATTGGGTGAGGTAAGTTATTCAGAGCTATTTCCTAGTTTCTTGAAGCGAGCGATGAATATGAACAAATTTATGGTGGTTTTGATTAGCAGCCATTCGCCATATAGATAAATAGTATAATACAAAATAGGAAATATAACTTCTTGCCTCTGGAGTATAAAATTAATGAAGTTAATGAAAGAATCAACCATAAGGGTTGCTAGCTAAAGTTCTAACTTGAAAAAGGATTTGTAGAAGCACTTGTACCTCACAGTAAATGTGTAAATATTATCCCACATTGGATAGAAAGAAGGAAATATAACTTAAATTTAATTAACTATCAACTTTGAACCTAAAATAATACAAACATTAAAACTATTGACAGTGGTACAAACAAATACCAAAAATAATACGGTTTGTTTATCCGGATTTTTTTTTGATCGGCGATGATATGGTACCCGGATTTTGGTAGATCGTCATTTTGGGTGTTGAAACTAAGTGTGTTGTATATTTTGTAAAAAGAAATTAAAATCAAACCCAAAGTATCAAAAGAAAATAACATAAAAGTGATTATGATTAAGAAGGTTATGTAAACTAAACATCTTTCTTATGTCCACATCACACACTCAAACAACCAAAATGATGACATGTCCGAATTTGAGTGCCACATCTTTGCCGGTAACAAATTCTTTTTCTGGATAAACAAATCGTATTATTTTTTATTAGTACGTTGATAGTTTGTACTACTATCAATAATTTTCAAAGTTCGTAATATTTTTGGGTTTAAAGTTGACAGTTGGTATTATTTTGAGTCTTTTTTCTATATATAAAGAATAAACACTCCTATTATATAAGATTGGTGAGCTACTCCTCCAGTCTCCAAATGGTTTCTGGATAGAACTTATTAGACATATGTATTATACTAGGTCGCAAGGCGCATGTGCTAGACTTGACCTTAAGTTGTATTTGTACATACAGATGTGCGAACCCCTGCCTTATATTGACCTACCAGAATTTACAAGTAGGTATATAGGTAATCATGCTGATAGAAAAGTTTCATTCCTATTGTTAAGATATAACTACAGCTGTAATTTGTAGTTTTCCGCTGGTTCTCTTCATTGATACGTAGTTGTGTCCGTTAACTATTAGGACAGTAGGCTTACGGAGAAAGTGAAGTTCCTTCAGGCTTCACTTTTATGCATCATTTTTTTCCATTAGTGACTCAGTTAGCACATCAATTGATAATGTTCTGTTCTCTTAACAGATTCGAACTCTTCATATGCTGAGGTCAAGATTTAAGTCTTTACCTGGTGCCTTCAATACCTATCTGGTGCCTTCTGATAAATCCAAAAAACGGGGTTTTTCCCTGTCAAAGGGCTTTGCTGAGGTTTTTGTGCTTGCCAAGAATTATAGCTACAAACTATTTTGATCATTGGATTCATCATGTTGATATGTATGGATTATTCTTGTTAACTAGGTTAATGCAAGCAGGAGAAGTGAAGCAGCTAAGTTCGCTCAGTTATGGAATGAAATTATAACCAGCTTTCGTGAGGAGGACCTCATCAGTGACTGGCAAGCTCCCTCAGAATTATTCTGATAAAAATGTTACTTCTTTCCTGTCGCTAGATTACAGATTGTCAACAGACTGATCTCATTTTGTACAGGGAGATGGATCTCTTACTAGTTCCGTATGCTTCTGAGTTTAGTTTTACAACAATTCAGTGGCCTCCTTTCTTGCTTGCAAGCAAGGTGAGCTTTATACTGGACATACTGATACTATGAATCTCAGGGGCTTTATTTGTAATATCACTAATTATATAGCTGTTATGATGTCCTACATTGCAGATACCAATTGCACTCGATATGACTGTTCAGTTTCAAAAGAAGGATGCTGATCTGTGGAAGCGCATATGTGCAGATAACTACATGAAATGTGCTGTGATTGAAGCCTATGAATCATTCAAGAACATCTTGAACATTGTGGTTGTTGGAGAAACTGAAAAGAGGTGCGTTGTTGGTTTTCCTGCTTATTGAAGCTACAATTGTTGACTTCATTGGATGTTGGCCTAGATATCAATAAAAAATTTCTTGAGAAGTTGATGTTGGCCAAATAATTTTTCCTTTTCCCCTGCTTCACTATTGAGAATTGGAAGGTTCTTAAGAAGTTGGAAGTGCTTAAGCGATTCTTTAAGCACCCCAGTTTTCTGTTGAATAAGCTGAAACTTTACGTGTTCCAAGGTCTATAGTTTAAACATCATGCATCTCTCTTGTCTATTATAGCTTTGGCTTTTTACGGTTAGGACGGTTAGCCTAAGAAGCAGGATTCATGCTATAGCTATCCTGCCTTATGTTCCTATCCTTGGCGAAATCATCAACTTACGGATCTATAACTACTCTTGAGATCTTTTGTAATATGTTCATCATGCCTTGAAGCTTTGATAATCGACGTAGAGTTTTATTGTGTATGATAGAAACTTTCATTAGAATGTAGTGGAGAAGGTCTTTATATGCAATGGATATTTGCTTATATCGGCTTTTATTTACAGGATAATTTCCATCATAATAAAAGATGTTGAGAGCAACATTTCAAAGGGTTCTCTTCTTGCAAATTATAGAATGAGTGAATTGCGAAACCTTTATAAGCAATTTGTAACACTTATTGGACTATTGGTGAGTTATTCTCAGCTTTGTTAACTGGTGTAAATGGTTATCAAATGTTTGAGGTCCTCGTCTTTTTCATGCTGAAGGGAGATGGCAATCCTGACAAACGAGGTGCTGTAGTGCTGATACTTCAGGACATGCTCGAAGTTGTTACCTGTGATATGATGGTCAATGAGAACCGGTTAGTTTAATTTATGATGGTTGTTTCATGTTGAGAATTTGTTACTGTTACATTTTTTTACCAAATTAACATTTTGTACTTCTTTCAGCGAGCTTGTGGACCAGAGTGGTAGCAGCGGGAACCAACTTTTTTCTTCTATAATATTCCCTCCTGTGGTTTCACCACAGTGGGAAGAACAGGTAGAACCAACATCAATTGACTCCTATTTGCATACGTTACATAAGCTGATTGAAACCTTTATCTTTTTGTCCAGATAAGGCGTCTCTACATACTTCTAACCGTGAAAGAATCCGCTATTGATGTCCCAACAAATCTTGAGGCCCGAAGAAGGATTGCATTCTTCACCAATTCATTGTTCATGGAGATGCCACGGGCTCCCCATGTCCGTGAGATGCTTTCATTCAGGTTCTTGCCATTTTCCATGCTTTCTTTAGAGTTTTGCAGATCTGGTTTCCTTGGAAGTGTTTACGTTGATTAATTAAAATTTACAATTTTCTTTCCATTTTTCCTTATATTTTTATTGATTATTCTGTGTACTTGGTATGATACCAAGAAGTTACTTTGGCATCTTAGCTTGTGAGTTAAGAGATTTATTGATATGTTTTACTAACAAAAGTAAGCCATCTATTGATTGTTGTCCAGTAAAAGAATAACATTATCAGATGTTTTAAGCTCATCTAAACATCAAGAAGATTTCAATCTCGTTTCTTTCAGTTTCCTCAAGAATATTTTCAAAAATCACTGTACTTGTCTTTATAATAAGACCTATATATTATTTATGGAAGGTTTAATATGAAATTCTAATAAAGTTTAGGTTACCCTATTTTAGCATCTAGTGTAAGATGAAAGGACAATGTCCCAATATCTCAGGATTGAAGTGAAAAACCCCCCACATTAATAGTGATTAGTTAGGACAATATAAGTCCCATCTTTCATCCTTTTCTTACGTATGTCAGTTTTTGCTAAAACATACAGCCGACAAAAAGGAAAGATTGGATTGTTGGAGTAATTGATCCTCTCTTTCATTCTTCGCCTACTAATTTCCGAGGGTGCTAAAATATCCTAATTCCTGAACACTGTTGACTTTGATATATATCTCAAGAGATAAAAAAATAAACACGAGCAATAAAATTGTATTTGTTGGGTTTTGCAGCGTTATGACCCCTTACTACAGTGAGGAGACAGTTTACTCTAGGAGTGAACTTGAGATGGAGAATGAAGATGGAATATCAATTATCTTCTACTTGCAAAAAATTTATCCAGGTTTTGTACTCTAATTGGTGCTGATTCTGTTGTACAAGTGAAACAGGAAACTAAGGCCGATAATTGATGTGGTAAAGTTTATGCATTTATTAGATGAGTGGAATAACTTCATGGAGAGGATTAACTGCAAAAAAGAGAGTGACATGTGGGAAAGTGAAGAGAACATTTTACATCTCCGCCACTGGGTTTCACTAAGAGGACAGACTCTCTGCAGGACAAGTAATTTTACTTTATCTTGTCTGAACTAATATTCCTAACACTTATGTTCGTTAAACAGAAATACTCTCTTACAGTTAGAGGGATGATGTATTACCGAAGGGCGCTAAAACTTCAGGCTTTTCTTGACATGGCAAATGAATCTGGTAAGGCTATAGTTTCTTTCTAACATCCAGTTAAGGCTTGTTATTGTACTAATAGCATGCCTAAGATAGACAGCTAACTATAGATTTAGGAGTGTTATATAATGAAGATGATGACTAACAAGATTAATAAGTTTAGGAAAATTTATCATTGAAAGATTAGAAGAGGAAATCTTGTAGGAGGAGTTGATTGGTGAAATTTGTGAATTCAGCCGAATGAGGAAATTTGATATTTATTTCCAAAAGTTATGTGATATTCTGACTTGTGAGGTTTGAAATGAGCAGAAATCCTAGGTGGCTATAAAGTTGTTGCTGATACTTCAGAGACTGAGAAGAAGAGCCAAAGATCTGTGTATGCACAGTTAGATGCTATGGCGGATATGAAATTCACCTACATTGCTACATGTCAGAATTATGGCAATCAGAAGCGAAGTGGTGACCGTCGTGCAACGGACATCCTGAACCTGATGGTTAGGTATATATTAATTTTGACTGATAAGGATTTAATTTGTGGTTCTCTTTGTCTGTAGAAATACCGTTGAAATATAAGTCTTGCATATCCTGTACAGCAATCCATCTCTGCGTGTAGCGTATATTGATGAGGTTGAAGAAAGGGACGGTGAAAAAACTCTGAAAGTATATTACTCAGTACTGGTGAAAGCCGTTAACAATCTTGACCAGGTTAGTAAACTCATGTAATCCTGAGCCCCTGACAGTAAGTACTGTATACTGAGTGTATAGCCTGATTAACTAATGGGTTACATTTACTCTTAGGAAATCTATCGTATAAAATTGCCTGGTCCTGCAAAGGTAGGAGAAGGGAAGCCTGAAAATCAAAACCATGCCATCATTTTCACCAGAGGAGAAGCTCTGCAGGCAATTGATATGAACCAGGTATGAACCAAGTCTTTCTTAATTATTCAGCTGCAGTCGAGAAGTTGGGCCTTAAGATAGTTTCTACTTTTTATTCTTGTAATAGGATAATTACTTGGAAGAAGCGTTAAAAATGCGCAATCTCTTGGAAGAATTTAATGAAGATCACGGTGTACGACCACCGACAATTTTGGGGTATCGTGAACACATTTTTACTGGAAGGTGAGGTTAATATTTAACTCATTGATGAGTTGCAACTCTTTATGCAGTTTAAATTTCATGCAATTCTGATGCGTTTTCATATCCCCTGGCAGTGTTTCTTCTCTGGCTTGGTTTATGTCGAATCAAGAGACAAGTTTCGTCACCATCGGCCAAAGAGTTCTAGCAAGGCCATTGAAGTACGAACTCACTTTGCAGAGGAGGATAAAAAAAATAACTATCAGTTATCACCATTTTAATATTATTTGCATGTCACAAGTAGCAGGAGTATTCAAACCATCTAACATTTTGATGAGATTTGGTTTATTAATACAAGAATAATCCACTCTACATGCTACGTAATTTATGTTAAGACATTATATAATAGGTTGCTCATCACAGATTATACTATTTTGCATGTGTATACGGATTTGTTTCGTTTGTCTTGATCTCTGATTTGAAAAATGGCAGGGCTCGCTTTCACTATGGACATCCAGATGTCTTTGACAGGATATTCCACATTACACGCGGTGGCATTAGCAAAGCTTCTTGTGGTATCAATTTGAGTGAGGACATTTTTGCTGGTAATGTCTTTCCCAGCCAGACTTCTGCTTTCTGTGGTTTTTATGCCTGCAATTTTGTGTGTGTATACATGCATGTGCTTTATGCTTATTTAACGTTTGCAGGTTTCAACTCGACACTAAGGCGTGGAAATGTGACCCACCATGAGTATATTCAAGTAGGGAAGGGACGAGATGTTGGACTCAACCAAATATCACTCTTTGAATCAAAAGTCGCCTGTGGTAACGGGGAGCAGACTCTCAGCCGGGATATCTATCGCTTAGGTCACCGCTTTGACTTTTTCCGTATGATGTCGTGCTACTTCACAACAATCGGATTTTACATAAGCTCTATGGTAATTTCCCTACACTATGCTCTGGTTCATGAATTTGGCTGTAACTTTAAACAGGAGGATGCTAATTTTGTGGTTACCGGCCTGGAATTGAGTAGCACATATATGCCCACATTAATTGAAATAGAATAAGGAAAAGCGTAATATTTTCTTCTGCGATGTTACAAACTTAATAAGAAGCATACCAGACAGTATTGAAGATAGTTGAGTAGTAAGATGAGAAACACTTTTGATTTTACTGCTTTTGAATAGACATGTCTATATATGGATCTGTGACCATCATAAATATATTTTAATCTTGGGTCCTTCAATTTTTTTCAGAGGAAGTAATTCTCTTTCCAACCATCTAATCTGAGATGCTTAAAATTTTCTATTGGAAATATTCTGCAGATGGTTGTCCTGATAGTGTATGTTTACTTGTATGGGAAACTGTATATGTCATTGAGTGGATTGGAGGATACACTTCAACAATATGCACGGGCAAGCAAAAATGATGCGCTTAAAAATGCGATGGCTTCGCAGTCATTAGTTCAATTGGGACTTCTGATGACATTGCCAATGATCATGGAGATAGGATTAGAAAGAGGTTTCAGAACTGCATTTAGTGAACTTATTATCATGCAGCTGCAGCTAGCAACAGTCTTCTTTACCTTTTCCCTCGGAACCAAAGCTCACTATTATGGCCGTACAATCTTGCATGGTGGAGCTAAATACAGGGCTACAGGACGTGGTTTTGTGGTCCGGCATGAAAAGTTTGCAGAGAATTACAGGCTGTATTCAAGAAGCCATTTCACTAAAGGCTTAGAGATTATGATGCTGCTTATAATTTACCAAATATACGGGTCAACTGCTACTAGTACTAAAGCCTATTTGGTTCTGACCGGCTCCATGTGGTTCTTGGTTGTTTCTTGGCTATTTGCTCCTTTCCTGTTCAATCCCTCGGGTTTTGAGTGGCAGAAGATTGTGGAAGACTGGGATGATTGGAGTAAGTGGATGAGCAATCGTGGGGGCATCGGTGTGAATGCAAATAAGAGCTGGGAATCCTGGTGGGACGAAGAGCAAGCTCACCTGAAACACACGGGGTTTTTAGGGCGGGTTTTGGAGATTATTCTTTCTTTACGCTTCTTTTTGTATCAGTACGGGGTTGTCTATCACTTGCGTGTTGCCAATGGTCAAACATCCATCCTGGTAACTCTAAATGTGGCATTCTTCTGAATAATTTTACTTACCATGCTCACATACTGTTCTGAGGATTGATTCACTATTATAATGATGAACTGGTGTTTTTTGTATGCAGGTTTATGGTCTATCTTGGTTGGTCATTGTGGCTGTAGTGCTTATTTTGAAGGTATGCACCCAATTCGAAATGAAAAACTTGAATTCAAGTCATCTCAGGTTTTTTCTTACAACACTGTTGGCTGCTCCTTTTGCAGATTGTTTCTTTGGGAAGAAAGAAGTTCAGTGCAGATTTCCAGCTAATGTTTAGACTCCTCAAGCTTCTCATGTTCATCGGTTTGGTGGTGACCCTAGTTCTTCTATTCATATTCATGAACCTAACTGTGGAAGATATCTTTGCCAGTCTCCTTGCGTTCTTGCCGACAGGCTGGGCTCTTCTGTCGGTATGCACTCCTATCTTAATTTCTACCTCAATCTCTTTGTTCATCCCATTCCCAAGCGTAAACTGTACTCGCGTGGGCAGATATCACAAGCATGCAGGCCGATAGTGAAGGGCATAGGAATGTGGGGATCTGTCAAGGCCTTAGCACGAGGCTACGAGTACCTCATGGGGCTATTTATCTTCTTACCGGTGGCCATCTTGGCCTGGTTCCCTTTCGTATCCGAGTTCCAGACAAGGCTCCTGTTCAACCAAGCCTTCAGCAGAGGACTCCAGATTCAACGTATTCTCGCGGGTGGAAAGAAGAACAACTAAACCATGGGGGACATTTAGGAAGACAACCCTCTGTTGTTAATGCTCAGTTTTTGCAAGCTTAGCTACTTATGGTAAAGTATAATTCAGTTGTAGGTTCAAATGGGAGTGAAGATCCCTTAATTAAGCTTGCTGTTGTAATGAGGATATTAGCTGAGCAGTTGCACTCGTCATGTAAATGTGACTTGTTTGATCAGCTGTTGTAGAGAACACATGTGTAACCAAGCAATATGAATTTGACTTATGTCAATGTAAAACCAGGTATTTTAGAGAATTTTCATTCCTAATATCTTCTTGTACTTTGTTAAATTCCTTCTTTTTTTTACCTTGTCAGTGGAGCTAGGTATTGTGTCATAAATCATCTCTTCATCAAGTGACCTATCTCTAATCTTCATTCCTAATATCTTCATATTTAGGTTTCTGCATATCATATGAAGAAACGATTCCCTCTGACAATGATGGTTTCATTTAGGGTTATAAAGCCTTTGTATTAGGGTGGAATCGGAAACACAGCCGTATATGAAACCTTGGTGGAAGATTTGTATTAACAACATAAATATTAAGCTAGTAGTCATCATATTACTAATTACTAATTACTTTTGTAAAGGAAATCCTTGGCTATGGTGAAGATCCGGATGTTAAATGAATTATTACTTGGCTTGATCAGATTACAGGGCTTGAGCTGGCTAGATGGAGGCTTGCGAAGATAGAGAAGAGTTAACCCTAGCACCTTGGTCTATGCAGCCCACGTGCCCATGTAAAACCTGAAGAATAGATCTGAGACGGGTTTAGTGAAATTAACATGATTTGAGTGGGTTCACTCTGGTTTAAAAGAAACCGCTTTCATTAACTGAAACTCAGCGTTTTGATTCAAACGCTGGGCTTTGATCCCTTGTGAGATATATAAGGTTAGTTGCTCCCGAGCTCTAAACCCTAATATCATATCTAGCCGCTCCTCTTCTTCTTCTTCGTCTCTTCCGCTCCTTCCTTCTTTGAGAGAGTTCCACATTCGAAAGCGAGATCGAGAGCTTCTATACAAAGTGTGAATTGGTTCTGACCACTAGTTATGGGCTCGAAGAAAGTCTTGGGACTTTCATACTCGGGTGATTTGTACCTCTTAACTTGTTTTACTTTCCTTTTGATTTGTTTTGGATTTCTGTCAAACTCTTTACTCTTGTAATCTCTTGTAAGTTTGGTTTTCTATTTTTGAGACAATAGTGGATTAGATCTTCTTGAGATCCCGGGAAGGTAGGACATAGATCCGAACCTCATAAACATATATTTGTGGTTCCGTGTTCTTGAGCAAACCGATCTAGGTCTTGGTCTGTACGAACTTTTATATTTATGTTAAAATTCACAATATTCGATTTCAAATTAGTATCAGAGCTTGTTTGTTAAAAGATCTCTCTAATATTTGTTAGATCTTGTTCTTAAACATAAAACGGCGTTAATTACGTGCCCATTGACCAGAGATTTGAAACGTTTTCGATTCCCTGAGTTTCAAAGCAAGAAAAGCCAGATCCGAGGGTTCTTAAAACTGTTTTTCGTTTGATCCTTTGTTTCATCGTAATATTGCTTTACAAATTAAAATCTTTCGTTGCCTTTTTGCTTTAAATCTACGTCTTTCAAAATTCTTTTGTATGACTTACATATCTTTAGATCCTTTATTGACTTCATAGTCAAGAGAAGCCTAGATCTACTTGTGTTACCTCAGGATCTCGAGTTTCTTGGCTTTGTAATAGCCAAATCTACTCTTACTCTTCGATTCTAAGCCAAATCTTGTTCTTTTACTTTGTTTAGTCGCTTATCCTCAAAAGATCTTCAAAGAAAAAGGGACTCTTCCGCTGTTTTCTTAGAACTCAGGGTTTAGCTACGGCTTTAGTGTTCTTTGGCTCTATAATAGCAAGATCTATACTAAACCTAGCTTACATATCACTTTGTTTTTATGAAATTTTATAGATCTTCTTATATTTGATGATCTTTGTACAACTTATTAATTCTTCATTTTACTCTACCTTCATATCTCTAGAAGATACTTTATTTATGTCTTAAGAAATTAGAGTTTGATTGTTTTCAATAGTTGAAAAACTATTCTGGAGACATTAAGCTCTCTTCTGAAACAGAGACTGGGTTATTTCCGAGATTAAAGAAGGTTCTTTAACTACATAAGTGAGACAAATGATGAGTTTCTTAACTTTTAATAATCTCTACTTCATATTTTTCCTCTCATAAAATACTGAAATATTCTTCTCTGTTGTTTTACATAATTGGTGATACGGCCAAGATCAAACCATTTGATGAAAATTCTGATTTTGTCACGTGGCAAGTCAAAATGAAAGCCATTTTGATCAAAGAAAAATGTTGAAAATATGGGACTCTACATACCCACAAGGAACTAAGGAGGAGGAGAAAGAAGAGCTAGATCAAATATCTCCCTCTGAGATTATGTCACGCCTCACTGATGAAGTTGGTCGCCAGGTTCTCACATAGGTTACTACTAAACCTTGTGGGATACACCAGCTTCTCTGTATCTTGTTAAAAGCATGCCTACAAGAATTAGTCTTCTATGTTGCTTGTTTCATTACAAAATGGATACTAATCTTACTTTGAATGATAATTTGGATGCCTTTCTTCATATGACATTAGACTTAGAACGTTTTAAAGATAAGATAGACGACACTCATCAAACTGTTATTATCCCGAATTCATTGTTAAAACCCGGAAGGAACTAAGGAGAAGGAGAAAGAAGGTCAACTAGCTAGATCACTCTGAGATTATGTTACGCCTCACTGATGAGGTTGGTCGCCAGGTCCTCGCATAGGTTACTGCTAAAACCTTATGGGACATCTTAGTTTCTCTGTATCTTGTAATTAGCATGCATACTATAATTAGTCTTCCATGTCACTTGTTTCATTTCAAAATGGATACTAATCTTACTTTGAATGATAATCTGGATGCCTTTCTTCGTATGACATTAGACTTAAAACGTTGTTAAGATAATATAGATGACACTCATCAAGCTGTAATTATCTTGAATTCATTGCCATCTCAGTTTAGTAATATCAAAGATGTCATTCAATATGCTCATGAGAATTTGACTATGCAAAAATTGTTAGACTATTATACGAAAATATGAAGAAATGAAAGTCTTTAAAGTGAAAGGAAACTCTAAAGAAGGAAATGAGCTCAGGTATGTTATGGGTAAAGATAAATCTAAGAAAAAGAAGAATCAGGATAATGACAATAAGCTAATAACCAGAACTCAAATAAAAATGGGAAAATAACCAATGACAAAGAAAAAGACAAATCTGTCACATGTTATTACTATGGTAAAAAGGGTCATGTTTCTCCCGACTATGAGACAAAGAAATAAGATGAAGCTGAAAACATCTACTTTATGTGAATACAATCCCTATTATGACTATGGAGTTCTCATGTATTATGATGTGCTTAATTGTTCTTCTGAATCTGATTCCAATACTGGATTCTTGACTCTGGTTGTACTATGCATGCTACACCTCAAGAACATGTCTTTGATTATATGCATAAGCATGATGAGGATGAAGTTAGACTTAGTGACCATATTGCCTTACCAATTAAGGGTATAGGTTATGTTCCTTTTATAATGCATAATAATAAAGTCAAATTGATTTAGAATGATAGATGGATACCTGAACTAAGGAGAAATTTACTTTCTGAAAGTACTTTTGATGACCTTGATTGTGATATTCATACTCATGATGGTATTAGAAATATATCTAGAGATGGTAAAATCATTGTTAAAGTATAAATAAAAATAGACTTTATCTTGTTGTTGGGTCACTTGAGTTAAATGTTGTTGATAATTTTGATTTGTTAACTCATGCTCAGACTAAGGTCTGACATTTTAGGTTAGGTTACATAGGTAACACAGGGTTGCACTAACTTTATAGACATGGTAGAATTCATGGAAAACCTAGTGCTCTTAAGGCTTGTGAAACTTGTATACTAGGAAAAACCACTAGAATCAACTTTAATTGATCCTAGTATAAAGCTAACATTCTCTTAGAATATGTTCACTTTGATCTCTGGGTAGGAGATCCTACACAGGTAGATACCATAGGAGGGAGAAAATACTTTCTTTCTTTCATAGACCACTATAGTAGAAAAGTTTGGGTGTATCTCTTTAGGAATAAGCGTGATGCTTTTGTAAGCTTTGGAAGCTTATTAACGTAGGCCAAACCACCTACAAGCTAAAATGCCTTAGGATAGATACCATAGGAGGGAGAAAATATTGTCCTTGGAACTCCTCAGCAAAACGGTATTGTTGAAAGGATGAACAAGACACTCCTTGAGAAAGCCAAATGTATGCTTCTATCCTATGGATTAAAGCAGTCTCTTTAGGGGCGAAGTTGTCTCAGTTGCTTAACTTATCAGCAGGTCACCTTATAGTGCCATATCTTTTAAGACGCCTAGGAACTTTGGTCTCAACCCCCACCTACCCTATCCCATTTAAAACCCTTCGGTTGTATAACTTTTTCTCATTATTTAGATGGTAAACTGAATGCTAGAGCTTTGAAATATTTTATGCTTGGTTACCCTGAAGGGGTAAAAGGTTACAAACTTTTAATTATTCAACCTGATGCTTACAAAGTTATAACTAGTAGAAATGTTACTTTTTTAGAAGATGAATTCATTTTACAAATGTTGTTGACACTTCTACTAAGCCAAGTGACAAGTATTCAAGTATTGAACAAGCTTTCTATACACCCAACTCAAGCCATCAACTCACTAAGGATGGTTTAGAAATGGTGTTATTGTGGAGCCTTTTGGAGCTACCACTTCCACTGTAGAACAGTCTGAGTCTAGCCAACATGACTCAGATGGCCTAGATCTTTCCACCGCTTCTTTACATCACCACTTAGGTGGGCCAGATGACAACTCAATGCCAGATAATGATACTCATTCTACATCTCACACTTCTTCTTCAGCATCTGAATATCATGATGTTTTATCTAATGTTAATATACCTAATGCTTCTCTTCCTATGAATGCTTTACCATCTTTGTCTGATTATCAATTGACTAGTAATAGACAAAAGGAAAGAAAGCCAAATCCAAAGTATATAAACCTTGTTGAACATCATGATGAGAATGATTTATCATATATTATTGAGTATGCTTTTCTAATTGTTGAGGTGATCAATATTTCCACTCTTGAGTTATATGAGCATGTTGTTAAATGTGTTAATGCTAAATCTTAGTTAACTGCTATGAAAGAAGAAATTGATTTCATAATTGCTAATAAGACTTGGACCTTGGTTCCTAAACCTAAAGATGTTAGGTTAATAGGCTGCAAATGGGTTTAGAAGGTTAAGGAGAGTTTAAATATTCCTGATCCTCCTAGATTTAAAACCATATTAGTTGCTAAGGGTTTTGCCCAAATAAGAGGTGAATATTATACTGAAATATTTGCTCTTGTTGTTAAATATAAAATTTTGAGGTGTTTATGTCCACTGCTGCTGTTTATGATTATGAATTAGAACAAATGGATGTTAAGACTGTCTTTTTATATGGTGATCTTGATGAAACTATATACATGCGCCAATCTAAAGATTTTATAGACATGAAATATCCCGATCATGTTTGCTTGTTAAATAAATTCATCTATGGTTTAAAGCAATCACCTAGACAATGGAATAAAAAGTTTGACTATTGCATGAAAAAATTAGGATTTATACAATGTTCTTATGATTCTTGTATGTATCTGAAATATGTTAAATATTATGCTCCTCTATTTTTTCTTCTTTATGTAGATGACATATTAAATGTATGTAAATCTAATGTTAAAGCTTCTTTGAAATGATCCTTTGATATGAAGAACCTTGACCCTACACAAAAAATTCTTGGTATTAATATCATTCATGATAGGCATAAAATAATAATATGGTTGTCTCAACATGACTATATTCTAAAAGTGCTAGATATTATCGATAGATTCAATGCGAATATTGATAAGTATGCTAGTATCCTTCTTGGTGCTCATTTAGATCTCACTAAGTCAGGTTCTATGTCTAAAGTTGAGATCAATCACATGAAATTTGTTCCTTATGATGCTATTGTAAGCTCTATAATGTATCCCGTGTACAAGGCCTGGTATGACCTTTGCTGTAAGTATTCTTAGTAGATATATGTCTAATCCATCTAAGAGATATTAGTGTGCTATGAAATTCCAACTTAAGTATCTTGCTGGAATAACTACCTTTTCTCTTGAGTATGACGACATTCACATTAAGTCTAAAGACTTGTTGCGCTATGTTAATTTAGACTATGCCAGTAATAAGGATACCCGGAAATTAACCATATGCTTCTTGTACACTTGGTGTGGGAACTGTGTGTCATGGAAGTCACAACAACAATCTATTGTTGCTCTATCCTCCACCGAAGCTGAGTATATATCAACTACTAAAGCTGCAAAAGAAGTTGCATGGTTTAAAAAAAATCTTGAAAGAAATTGAGAATACTCCTTATGTAGCTACCTTATATACAAATAGTCAATCGACTCTGTATTAGTGCAAGGATCTTGTATATCATGAAAGGATCAAACAAATCGATGTCAAATATCACTACATTAGACATAAATTGGAGAATAAAGGACTTTATATGAAGAAAATTGATGGTGAGGTAAATCCTGCATAATTTGGAACTAAAATTGTCACAACTGACAAGTTTGTTTTTTGTAGGAACTTCCTCTACCAAAAGGGAACCACTTGATCAACCTTCACTGATTAGGCATCGATGACGGATTCCAATCCACTGTTGCAAATTGTTTTCAAAAGTGTTGCAAATTGTTTTCAAAAGTGTTTCAAATTATAACTTACAAGGATTAGGAGGTGAATTGTAAAGGAAATCCTTGGCTATGATGAAGATCTAGTTATGAACCGAATCCTTACTTAGCTCGATTACATTCCAAGGCTTGAGATGGCTCGATGAAGGCTTGCAAGGATAAAGAAGAGTTAACCCTAGCCCTTTGTCCATGCAACCTACGTCCCATGCAAAACCTGGAGAACAGATGAGCCGGGTTTAGTGAAGAAAACATGATCTGATCCGGGTTCACTCTAGTTTAGAAGAAACTGTGTTCATTAATTAAAACTCTGTGTTTTGATTGAAACACTGAGCTAACCCTTGTGAGATATATAAGGTTAGTTTCTCCCGAGCTCTAAACCTTAATCTCATATATGGCTGCTCATCTTCTTCGTTTCTTCTGCTCCTTCCTTTTGTGAAAGAGTTCCACATTCGAAAGCGAGTTCGAGAACTTCTATACGAAGCGTGAACTGGTTTTAACCACTAGATGTGGGCACAGAGAAATTCTTGGGACTTTCAGACTTATGTGCTTTATACCTCTTAACCTGTTCTACTTTCCTTTTGATTTGTTTTGGATTTCTGTCAAACTCCTTACTCTTGAAATCTCTTGTAAGTTTGATTTTTTGTTTTTGAGAAGATAGTGGATTGGATCTTCTTGAGATCTCGGGGATGTGGGACATATATCCGAACCTCGTAAACAAATCTTGTATGTTTATGTGTTCTTGAACAGGTCGTTCAAACTCTTTACTCTTGTAATCTCTTGTAAGTTTAGTTTTTTGTTTTCGAGAAGATGGTGGATTGGATCTTCTTGAGATCCCGGGACGTAGGAAATAGATCTTGACCTCGTGAGCAAATCTTTTTTATTTTTGTGTTGTTGAACAGGTCCATCTAGATCTTGTTCTTTATGACTTTTATTTTATGTTAAGGTTTATAATATTCGATTTCAACTTTATTATGCCACTATTAAATCATCCAAATTAATCTAATCAACATCTTCTACCCTCAATAGAATTATATATATATATATATATATATTGGAATTCTAAAAAATTAAATAAATAAAGTTTAAAGTGAGAAAAAGTTTTATAATATTCGATTTCAACTTTATTATGCCACTATTAAATCATCCAAATTAATCTAATCATCATCTTCTACACTCAATAGAATTATATATATATATATATATTGGAATTCTAAAAAATTAAATAAATAAAGTTTAAAGTGAGAAAAAGTATTATGCCTACATATTAATATTAATATTTTATTTAAGTTTAGCTTTAGCTAAATCTCTCCACGTGTACTGCTTTCGTTGATGAACTAGTCATGAGTCCGGTTTAGGACAGTTTTCAAACCGGTTTAAACCGACGGTTTAGGTTTGCCGGTTTAGTCAATCTGCCTAACTAGTTTGCCGGTTTGTTAATTTTTTTTAACAAACCGTCGATTTGATTTTTTTCAATTTATGTTTATTGCAATGTCTAGGTGGACATTTTTTTGGGCTTAGACACACTGATGAAAATCTGTTAATAGAGAAGCACATGTTAATAGTGAAGCACATGATTAATTTTGTGGTACAAGGTTAGCAGAGTATGAGTGAAGCCGGATTTTTAGTATTCATCTGACTCCTACTCACACGACGAGGAAGTTGCCATAATTTAAGTGAAATAAATTAAAAATAGAATTTTTGAAAAAAAAAAAAAAGTCATGTAAAACAAAATTTGTTTGGAATAGAAACGGAGAAAGATTAGGCTCCTGTAGTGATTGTATAACTGTCGTGAAGTTTGATTGATTGTTTAAATGAATGGTGGAATAAAGCTAATATGATCGAAAAGGAAGAGATGAAATACCGTAGGTTAGTGGCAGTACATTTGCAATTGCGATTAATTCTACCAAAAACAGAAGTTTGAGCAGTCAGATCGACGACCGATCTTGCAACCGCTTTCTCCGGCAAGTTCGGATTGATAGTACTGAACGAGTTGAGAGAACCGTCGGCGACGACGGAGGAGAGCGGATCGGAGGCGCGACCAGATGAAGCGGCGGAGACGGCGAGTGGATCGGAGGCAGAAGATCCGACGGAATCGGAAGAGAGAGCTCTTGAGACGCTCGCTTAACGACTTTTTCCGGCTAAACTGGTAGCTACAGAGGAAGGCTCGCCTCTTCTCTATGTAATTGGTGTATGGAAGAAGATGGAGGAGAGGGAATTCGGTTGTGCTGAGTGATGAATCTGTTCGGCCATGGATGACCATGGACGAATCCATACCCAAAGACAGTGAGAGATCAGAGAGAAATGAGAGACCTCTTTGCTTTATCTGCCAAATCAAATGAGAGTGATTACTTTTTATATACTGCGGAAAGTCGAGGTGTCTTTATTACAAAACTGATCATTGTCCAAAAATGTAAAAATAAATAAATAAATGTTTTTTTAAAAAATTTATTAGTAAGAGGAAAATGATTTGGGCACTAGACAATCCTATCCTAAGTGCTCGAGTGGTCAAAGCAGGTAGAGTGGATGTCCTGACGAAGAAATCCTCATTCCGAATTAGGTTTTCAACAATGAACTCACGGAACATCAAGATGCACGAAATAAGACAATTAACTAAGATCAATAAAAACATAGGTTATAACATTAATTTTTCCAAAGACATTGATAACTCCACCTTAATTATAAATTGTATATGTGGATGATGGAAGACTTAATATTATAAGCAGTTTTATAAACTAACAAATATCGATTGTTTTTCTAGATTGTATGTTTTAATTTTGTGTTTGATAAATGTGTGCTGACCTTGAAAAACATTTCAAAGGATGAACGCAGACCTCGAAACTCATTACAAGGGACAAGCACGGATATCTTGAAAAGCAGTTCAAGGGATAAACGCGGAGGCCTTGAAAGAGCGATACAAGGGAGGGTTCGGCTGAAGGCTTTTCGAAATCAAGATTCAAATTTCAACAACCAAATCTACCAAGGATTACAAGATGATCTTCAAACAAGATTTCAAGAGAAGATCTCGGCCAGCCCCAACAACAAGATCTCACATAGATCTTAACAACCAACGCAAGAGGATAAGAAGATCATTTCCAACAGATTCCACACAAAGATCTCGGATCCAAGGAAGATCTTCAACGGTCCTCAAGAGAGAAGTCTTAAACAAAGATCTTCAATAGCTTGGAAGATCTCAGAACGTGAACTAAGGGCTTCAACGACAAAAATCTTCAACGGCTCTTTCAAGGAGAAGATTTCGAAGATGAAGATTCTCAACGTGCGCCAAAGAGAAGAAGTAGATGAAGAAGATAGAAGATCTTACAACGACTACATTATATCAACCAAACACCATTTTCCATGGAGAAAGAAGAACATCACAACGGCCCTCTTACAACGGCTAGAAGAGTTCTCCATAGAAGGCTATAAATGAAGATGGCGATTGAAGAGAACAACAACAAGCTTACACGGAAACATCTAAGTCTTCAAACGATCAAAACATCTTATTCGTTCCAAAAGTTTTTCTTCCTCTTAGCTCACAAAAGTTTACATCCTTAGAGAGAGAAAAACACTAGAACTTCATTGACATATCTAAAGAGTGTTATACTCGAGTTTGTGTTACTTTGCGAAGTAACTAAGCTATTATTGCTAGGTTAGAGTTAGAACTAGATCATATCATTGGCTACAATGAGAGAAGAAGGGGATTTCTTCTAGGTTGTATCTAGGACTCTTTGAGCAGATAATAGATAGTTTGATCCTACGGGTAAAGAAACCCTAGGACGGAGACGTGGGTTGTTAGAGCTGAAATTCATAAACATATCACCGTGTCAATCTTTTTATTTCGAACTATATCTCGCTTAATTGTGACTAACGTTGTTTTTTAGGTTTTCGAAGTCAAGGCCTTGAAATCGCTTTCAAAGCCCTTGAAAACCACTTTTGTCACAAAGAGCACAAATCGACTTCAAGGCCTTGAAATCAGTTTCAAAGCCTTGAGATAGGTTTTTGCGAAAAGTTCTCATACTCTATTCAACCCCCCCCCCTCAAGAGTATTTATATCCTTATTATTCACCTATACGGTTTGTTCGCTCCAAACGGTGTGTGCAAGCTTTAAATTTATAACCCTAGACTTAAGCTTAAAACAAGGATGCGAACCCGCAGTGTACGGGTCAATCATAGTAAAAAGCAAGAAAATTCCAGGGGTCGATCACAGGGACTCGGTGAAACAAAGTCAATAACGGTAAGCTTCGTGAATACTAACCACAAGAGCAATTAACACAGTCAAAGATGAATAAGAAGTCAATAAAGCAAACATACAATTCTAGGGATTAAAGCATCTAGTTGTGGTTCCAACTCAAGATCTATAGATAAGCGGACAAAGCAGATATTTTTGCGTGGGGAAGGTGTTACTAAAGTGGAATAGATCACCGGGTAAGTCTCACTACTCACTAATCCTAAACCGTGACTCCTATTACCGGGTAAGTCTCAAGGAATCAAGATAAAGAACTATAACCTCAAACTAACACACCATCTAAGGGAATAGAATCAACCTTTACCGGGTAAGTCTCAGGCTAACTCACAAAGATGGGATGGAAGCACACTCAAACCCCAATAAAGGATAAACCTTTATTACCTACACTTATGATCGTTGGTATACAAACTAAGGAATTACCGGGTAAGTCTCATCCTAAGCTTGCATTGGACCAGAAAGGTGTAATAAGAATAGGATTTGGCAAACTCTAACACTTAACTCTCAGTTATGGATCAGATAAGTCACCTCGGTCAGAAGGATTCCACCTCGGCCGAGATGTTCATCGACTGAGCGAGATGCTTAGGGTTAAGGATAAAGACTCGAACTTTCAGGATCCTACTGGAATCTAAGATTATTCTATCATTGTTTTTCCCACAACCTTCAGCCAATCACCCTAGAATCACACAAGGAAATTAGCCACTCATCATCATTATGAAAGTATTAAAGTATATGGGAAGAAGGTGAATATTTGAACAAGAAGAATTTAATGAAAAGACTTCAATAACTGAATCAAATATCACAACAAAAGCGTTCCTTGGATAGCAATCCAACAAGACAAGACAACAAGTGAGGGAATTGAAGACAATCTTACAAAACCCTCCAAAAAGCTATAAAAGCTATAGACTTCAATCTTCCTTTAACCTTCAAAAAGGTTCTTCGAATCTCTCCCAACTGGAGTAGGCTGCTGCTGCTGCGTGCTATAAACCCTGATCGACGGTATAGCGTGATTGTATGCAGGATGTAAGCGGCCTCCCTGATTTGTGAAAATCCAACCCTTTTTATAGGAAAATAACCCTCCAAAGATAAAATATCTTAGAAAGATCTTTTCCCATATAAATAGGTAAAATATTAGATCTTCTTCCTTCCAGGAGCCAAGCCCAAAAATATAAGATCACATTCCAATTTTAAAAGATCTCATCCAAGAATAAAATATTCTCGCCGCGTCCTAGGTGTTCGCCTCGGTCGAGTCGGCGTCTCTGGATCACCTCGGTCGAGATGAATCTCTGGTCAACCGAGGTGAGTCATAACTGAATGCGAAATCTCTCAAAACTGGTCCAAAGTAAATCTTTAATCCATGGCTATGCTCCCTGGATGTAGCTCCAAATGACTCATGACTCCTTTTGCTTCTTTTTGATGCGAAACGTGCCATTTTACCTACGATTACAACAAAACTAGGTGTAGACCTCGATTCTCGCGAAGGTAGATGAAATGGTAGTAAAATCACAAAATATACGTACAAACATGCAGATTATTAAAGATAAAACGTCCAAACAAACCCCAAAATATAGACTATAATTCATGCTATCAAAATACCCCATACTTAGCCCTTGCTTGTCCCTAAGCAAGTTCCGCATATAGAAGTCAAGATAGAATGGATTATAAGTCATGAAAATCAATGAAAAGTCTTTCAAAAACATTTTTATGGTGTGCAACTATCATAGATCACTCTAAGAGAATACTTCATGGAATTTAAAAAAACTCAATATGCTCGAAACCTTTTATAAATATAGGAAAGTCGTTCATCTTTGCATAAAATCATAGAATGCATAATAAATCATAATTATCAAAATTAATCATGTATAATCCAGTTTAAACCGCTAAGTCAATCAACAAGCTCAAGGTCTCAAGGGCTTCCCAAAAGAAAGGTCAAGAAACGTGTAGGGTAGGGATGTGTGTAAGGTAATGTGGTGCTAGAATCCGGGAAAAGGATGAACTTCACTTTCACTTTGACTTGCAACATCTTCCACCAATAAGCTTTGCTTATTTCACACTTTTTTTTCTTTTTACTTTACTTTTTGGGATGCATGGACAGAGGTGCACAATAACCGAAGCCTAGGAAATCTGCAATCATCAATTTCTCGAGATGCATCAAACCCTTGATGCACATACCATGACCCGTTAGGAATATCGTTCAATCTGACTTTGGCAAGACACAAACACCCGGCTATGTGAATGGTGCCGAGTTACTCATCTTCATGATTGACTTCCCCAAACCTATTATTACTTTCTAACACTTTTCACTTCCAGCCAACTTCTCAACTTTAACTTCACTTGCTTTCACCACTTCGCTTGCTTCCAAATTCCCGGATAGGTAAAGGAGGCAAAATGTATATGAGGGGCTAAGCATGATCAAGAAGAAGAAGAGAGAAGAATGAATTGCCTTGGTCTTTCCAGGAAGAAAGTGAGAGAACTTATCTTGTGGTGTCAACCTTCAAATTCAACATAATTTGGATAAAAACAAAGTATTAAACATGCCAATAATTTCAAACAAAGCATTTAGCAACTTAAACATATTATAAAATCTTTCAAACACATAAAGAATTTAAAATCAATCAGTAAACAAGATCTTCACTGAGATCATATCCAGATAAACAACACGAAAATTGTTTTCGAAAACTCTCAGTTAACCCACCTCGGTCGAGGTGTTCTTGATTCAACCGAGGTGAAACGCCTCGTTTGGCCAAGACTGACTCGGTCGAGGTCAAAATTTTTTTTTTTTTTTTAAAACCATTTTTTTTTCAGTTTTGACGTTTTTCTCAATCAAATAACCTGTAGATATGCATGTAATATCAGATAAACATATAAAGGCAACTGAAGCATAAATATGAAAAATCCGATCAAATAAGTCGTACATCGAAGTCATCAAATAAATACAAACACCCCATACTTGGGACACACTGTCCCAGTGGGTCAAAATAAGTCTAAGGACATGATACTCACCGAACATAGCTAAACTGCATGAAGAAGTAAGAAACAACTCCCAAATAAGACCATCTCGGTTGGCGAAGCACATCTCGGTCGAGGTGTTCTGACAGTACCCGAGATGTATCTCAGTAAAGCTCGTTTCCTCAACTTCTCGAAATTTTGTTCTTCCAGTGTAGCTCCTGAACTGTGATCCTTCCTTTTGGAATACCTGGTTGTTGTCTAGAGGAAAACAAAAACAAAGCAATTATCTAAACTAAACTAGAAGAGGGAGAAGAAAGCAATACCTTGGGTTGCCTCCCAAGAAGCGCTTGGTTTAAGGTCGCTAGCTGGACCCTTCTCCATAGAATTACTCAATGTACCTTGAACACCATGGAGTGCTCATCACATCCATCATAAAATTCTTCCAAAAAGGTTCCGGTTCCAAATTTCACCGGCAAATGGTAAGATCTCCCACGTACAAGCTTGTACGGTTTGATTCTCACCGGAATCCTTCTAGCCTTCCTGCACTTCAATGGGACATAATCTAGCCTTGCGTCCCATCCTTTCCTTGATCGAGAAAACAACTTCTCGAGATTCCTAGTAGCTTCCCCATCTTTAGCATGGGGATGGTACAAGGTCCTTAGCATGCGAGGGACCCCATACTTGAACAAGAGACACTTCATCGCCTTAACGGTGTAGTGCTTGCCAACTCCACTCCTCATGATCCGAGGAGCTTCCTCTTCCAACAATTTCAAGGAAGACTTCATCTTGATCTTTGGAGGTTCTTTCGGAAGAGACCTCCAACTCTCCGGTGCTTTCCTGAAAAATTCAAAAATTTTAATAGGGGATTCGAATGGAGTAAGAGAACTTACCTTGTAAAGTTCTCTAAAGCTCGGATCAGGTTTCATGTTAGGTTGATAACCAACACATGAAATCTCTCTCAACTCAGTTGATCTTTCTTCCACCTTGGTCACAATCTCAGTAATTTGACCAAGGTTCTCTGCATCTTCTGCTTCCAGTTTTGCAGATTCTTCCATCTCGGCCGAGATCTCCTCCACCTCGGCCGAGATCTCGGCAGTTGGATCGAGATCTTCCACATCCTCCGCTTCCACAAAAGCTTCAGGAGAAACTTCCGGTTTGACCAAAGGAATGCTTGGAACGTGCAACACTTCCTTATGCTCCTCTTTCGGCTTAGCATAGGATAGGGTGCTTTCCTTGAGCTCCTCCACCTTCTTCATCAACTTCTCCAATCTTGATTCGAGAGAGTCTTCAAAAGGTTGCTCATAAATGTTTTTAGGGACATTCTTCTCATCCCATATCGCAAGTTCATGCTGAATGGCCTCTTCTCTTTCCCATTCGTTGTTGAACCAATAGAAGGAGTACTTCTCCTCCAAGTACTCATAATGGTCCGCCCTAGCACTTTGTCTTGCTATCCAGGCCGGATCAAACGTAGCCATCAGAAATCCTGAAAACTACAAAACTCATAGAAAGAGTAGTTAGTAGCAACAGGGGCAAGCGCCCCGAAAGCAAACCGCAACCGGCTCGGTCTAGACCAAGTCCCCGGCAACGGCGCCAAAAACTTGTTCGCTCCAAACGGTGTGTGCAAGCTTTAAATTTATAACCCTAGACTTAAGCTTAAAACAAGGATGCGAACCCGCAGTGTACGGGTCAATCGTAGTAAAAAGCAAAAAAATTCCAGGGGTCGATCACAGGGACTCGGTGAAACAAAGTCAATAACGGTAAGCTTCGTGAATACTAACCACAAGAGCAATTAACACAGTCAAAGATGAATAAGAAGTCAATAAAGCAAACATGCAATTCTAGGGATTAAAGCATCTAGTTGTGGTTCCAACTCAAGATCTATTAATAAGCGGACAAAGCTGAGATTTTTGCGTGGGGAAGGTGTTACTAAAGTGGAATAGATCACCGGGTAAGTCTCACTACTCACTAATCCTAAACCGTGACTCCTATTACCGGGTAAGTCTCAAGGAATCAAGATAAAGAACTATAACCTCAAACTAACACACCATCTAAGGGAATAGAATCAACCTTTACCGGGTAAGTCTCAGGCTAACTCACAAAGATGGGATGGAAGCACACTCAAACCCCAATAAAGGATAAACCTTTATTACCTACACTTATGATCGTTGGTATACAAACTAAGGAATTACCGGGTAAGTCTCATCCTAAGCTTGCATTGGACCAGAAAGGTGTAATAAGAATAGGATTTGGCAAACTCTAACACTTAACTCTCAGTTATGGATCAGATAAGTCACCTCGGTCAGAAGGATTCCACCTCGGCCGAGATGTTCATCGACTGAGCGAGATGCTTAGGGTTAAGGATAAAGACTCGAACTTTCAGGATCCTACTGGAATCTAAGATTATTCTATCATTGTTTTTCCCACAACCTTCAGCCAATCACCCTAGAATCACACAAGGAAATTAGCCACTCATCATCATTATGAAAGTATTAAAGTATATGGGAAGAAGGTGAATATTTGAACAAGAAGAATTTAATGAAAAGACTTCAATAACTGAATCAAATATCACAACAAAAGCGTTCCTTGGATAGCAATCCAACAAGACAAGACAACAAGTGAGGGAATTGAAGACAATCTTACAAAACCCTCCAAAAAGCTATAAAAGCTATAGACTTCAATCTTCCTTCAACCTTCAAAAAGGTTCTTCGAATCTCTCCCAACTGGAGTAGGCTGCTGCTGCTGCGTGCTATAAACCCTGATCGACGGTATAGCGTGATTGTATGCGGGATGTAAGCGGCCTCCCTGATTTGTGGAAATCCAACCCTTTTTATAGGAAAATAACCCTCCAAAGATAAAATATCTTAGAAAGATCTTTTCCCATAAAAATAGGTAAAATATTAGATCTTCTTCCTTCCAGGAGCCAAGCCCAAAAATATAAGATCACATTCCAATTTTAAAAGATCTCATCCAAGAATAAAATATTCTCGCCGCGTCCTAGGTGTTCGCCTCGGTCGAGTCGGCGTCTCTAGATCACCTCGGTCGAGATGAATCTCTGGTCAACCGAGGTGAGTCATAACTGAATGCGAAATCTCTCAAAACTGGTCCAAAGTAAATCTTTAATCCATGGCTATGCTCCCTGGATGTAGCTCCAAATGACTCATGACTCCTTTTGCTCCTTTTTGATGCGAAACGTGCCATTTTACCTACGATTACAACAAAACTAGGTGTAGACCTCGATTCTCGCAAAGGTAGATGAAATGGTAGTAAAATCACAAAATATATGTACAAACATGCAGATTATTAAAGATAAAACGTCCAAACAAACCCCAAAATATAGACTATAATTCATGCTATCACGGTTCTTCAATTGGTATCAGAGCTAGACTCACATATATTGATTTAACCATCAGTGAGACTAATCATGAACTCTATAGGTGATGGAGGATTCACTCAAGGAAAATCCACATCTCGACCACCACTCTTATGGGGTAATTGATAGAAATATGGGCGATCTAGATCAAGGAGAAACTTAAACTACTTCTTCTTGATCGTTTGAATTAGATCAAACTTAGAATTTGGGTGGCGGAAGCGTTTGGTTGATCCTTCAAAAGGATCCTCGAATATGAAGGCTTGGATCAAAGACTAGATCCAAGATAGAATATTTAGAGGGTGGAAGAAGAGATGATGCCTAAACTAAGTAAGAGGGTTTTCCTTCTCAATACTTAGAATTCAACTTAGACATGTCTTACAAATGAGCCAAGCCATCCTTATATAGTAGATGGAGGCCATACAAAGAGTTGGAACATAAACGACAGAATTAAAAGCCGGAATTAAGTTCCGGAAATGAAAAGCCTAAAATATGAAATGTCGGAATTTAAGTCACGGAATTAAGTTTCGGAATTAAAGTTCCGAATATAAAAGGCCTTTTATTAAATAGTCGAAATAATATAAATGTCTTCAAACTGGTGCGGGTCCTTCTAGCCGGAAATACGGATGACATCGCCATCTGGGGGCGTATCATTCTCCTCCTCTTAAATGTGAAACGTCCTCGTTTGCACGGTCAAAATAAAGAAAGGAGTATCTTTGGAACGTGACCCTTGAAATTCAGCACCAGATGCACATTGATAGAGTCGGGCGGCTTGGACTTGTAGTCTTTCAAAAGAACGGTGGGGCCGCCAAGCTTGTTGAACATAAATAGGACGAACTCCGGATCGGGAGGCTCAAACTTGTAGTACATGTGGATGGTCCCGTCGGTGAGTTTGTGGCCTCTTTGAGCTTTAGTTCCTGTGGAGAAGGCAACCATTCTCCATACAAATCAAACTGTTCATCATCATCATAGAACATGATGAACGATGAAGAACACTGAAGAACACAATGAAGATATTCGAATAACTCCGAAGAACACTTGAAGAAGGATGAAGATCTTCGAAGAACACTTGAAGAAGGATGGAGATCTTCGAAGAACACTTGAAGAACACTTGAAGAAGGATGAAGATCTTCGAAGAACACTTGAAGAAGGATGGAGATCTTCGAAGAACACTGAATAAATTTGATCAAGAAAATAAAATTTGTAAAGAAACTTGACCTCGATTCCGAGCTCTGATACCAATGATAGAAATACGGGCGATCTAGATCGAGGAGAAACTTCAACTACTTCTTCTTGATCGTTTGAGTTGGATCAAACTATGAGTTTGGGTGGCGGAAGCGTATAGTTGATCCTTTAAAAGGATCCTCGAGTATGATAGGCTTGGATCAAAGACTAGATCCAAGATAGAACTTTAAGAGGATTGAAGGAGAAGTGATGCCTATTCCAAGTAAGAGGATTTTCCTTCTCAACATTTGGATTCAACTTAGAAATGGATGCGGAAGCGTAGAACTTGAGCGGCGGAAGCATAGAAATAGATGCGGAAGCGTACGGTTGATCCTTCAAAAGGATCCTCAAGTATGAAGGCTTGGATCAAAGACAAGATCCAAGATAGAACATTTAGAGGGTGGAAGAAGATGTGATGCCTAAACCAAGTAAGAGGATTTTCCCTTCACAATACTTGGATTAAACTTAGACATATCTTTTACAAATGAGCCAAGCCATCCTTATATAGTGGATGGAGGCCATACAAAGAGTCAAAGATAAATGACGGAATTAAAGTCGGAATTAAGTTCCGAATATAAAAAGCCTAAAATATGAAAGGTCGGAATTTAATTCACGGAATTAAGTTCCGGAATTAAAGTTTCGAATATAAAAAGACTTATTATTAAATAGCCGAATAATAATAACTGTCTTCAAAATGTGCGGGTCCTTCTAGCCGGAAACACGGATGGCATCGACATCCGGGGGCGTATCATTCTCCTCCTCTTAAATGTGAAACGTCCTCGTTTCACCGTCAAAAAAAGAAAGGAGTCACTTGAGGAACAAAACCCTTGAAAATCAACACCGAATGCACATTGTCGGGCGGCTTGGACTTGTAGTCCTTCAACATTGTGGCCTTGCGGCGTTTGTTGAATATGTAATCCCTCAAGGTGGCAGTGTTGTGGAGTTTGTTTATCATGCCGTCAAGAACCTTGATGGGGAACGTTAATGTCATACTGAAAATTTTGAAGGACAAGCCAAGTTGGAAGTTAGTTGGCATTGCAAAGACAAACCTCGGATCATACGACTCGGATTTGTAGTCCAACAACATGATGTGGTCATTGTCGGGACGGATGACTTCGTCTTCCTTGAGGGTGATCTCATCTTTGTCATCTTGAAAATATTCTCCACATAACGGGTTGACAAGATGAATTGGAATAATCGGGGAGACCTCTTGAATGATGACTTTTCCCACATCTTTGAGTTCATCACACAATGGTTGGACAACCAACTCACTCCGTGGCTGTGACACCGCTTCATGTTCTTCTTGTTGGGCGGCCATCATGAGGGAAACCATTTGTGCCTTCAAAGCTTCTAACTCACGCTTTAGAGCGTCATTTGTTGCCTTGAGCACGACCAACTCTTCTTTGGTATTAGAATGACATCTTGGGGCAATATAAGTATTCGCAAAATAAGCTTGTCGGTGGGGATACCGTTGGTGCCCGTCAATGGTATAAGTCGGTCTCGATGGGTCCGAAGGATTTGGAGGAGGCAACCACTCCTCATCCTCAAAGTATTCTCTCCGTTGGTACCTCCGGGTGGTTTGCTTGGCCTTCGGTGGATATAGAGGAGGTAACCATTCATCTTCCTCATCATAAGAATCATAATCATCATAGAACATGATGAACGATGAATAAACAATTGAAGATCTTCGAAGAACACCGAAGAACAGTTGAAGATCTTCGAAGAACACCGAAGAACAGTTGAAGATCTTCGAAGAACACCGAAAAACAGTTGAAGATCTTCGAAGAACACTGAATAACTTTGAAGAACACCAAAGAGAGAAAATTTTTTTTGATGAACAATCAAGAACACAAGTAAAGAACTTGACCTCGATCCCGAGCTCTGATACCAATGATAGAAATACGGATGATCTTGATCGAGGAGAAACTTCAACTACTTCTTCTTGATCGTTCGAATTGGATCAAACGTAGAACTTGAGCGGCAGAAGCATAGAAATGGATACGGAAGCGTACGGTTGATCCTTCAAAAGGATCCTCGAGTATGAAGGCTTGGATCAAAGACAAGATCCAAGATAGAACATTTAGAGGGTGGAAGAAGATGTGATGCCTAAACTAAGTGAGAGGATTTTCCCTTCACAATACTTGGATTAAACTTAGACATATCTTTTACAAATGAGCCAAACCATCCTTATATAGTGGATGGAGGCCATACAAAGAGTCAAACATAAATGATGGTATTAAAGTCGGAATTAAGTTCCGAATATGAAAACTCTAAAATATGAAAGGTCGGAATTTAATTCATGAAATTAAGTTCCGGAATTAAAGTTTCGAATATAAAAAGACTTATTATTAAATAGCCGAATAATAATAACTGTCTTCAAAATGTGCAGGTCCTTCTAGCCGGAAACACGGATGGCATCGCCATCCGGGGGCGTATTTGTAATAACTTTGCCCATTGAAGAGCACTAATGCAAATGTTTGTTCTTAATCAGGACATGAAACTATGGAGCATCATTCAAACTGGCCGTAAAATCCCAACCACCACGGTGGAAGGAGTCCAACTCAAAAAGAAGGAAGCGGACTTCACTCAAACGGACTTGGATAGCGTTTCAAAGAATTACAAAGCCATGAACTTGCTCTATTATGGATTAGATGCAAATGAGTTCAACCGTGTCTCGTCATGCAAGAGTGCAAAGGAAATACGAGACAAGTTAGTTGTCACGTACGAAGGAACAAGCCAAGTCAAAGAAACCAAGATAAGCATCTTCCTCAAGCAATACGAGCTATTCAAGATGAACTCAAATGAGTTAGTCAAGGAGATGTTCACACGGTTCACCGAGATTGTGAACAACCTCGATTCACTTGGAAAGGTCTTCACAAATGAAGAGAAAGTGAGGAAGGCTATAAGGAGCTTACCTAAAGCCAAGTGGGGACCAAAAGTGACAGCCGTCTAAGAAGTTGAAAATCTCACTACTCTACCTCTAGACGACCTCCTTGAAAAGCTAATCACCCATGAAATGATTCTTGGTGAAGAAGATGAAGAGCTCCCATCAAATTCAAAGAATTTGGCTCTAAGATCCAACAAGGACGACATGCCATCCGAGGATGAAGACAATGATGATAAAGATGAGGAAGATCCATTCACCTTGATCTCAAGGGGTCTTGCAAAATTCTTCAAATGAAGAAATAATTTGCAAACAACAAAGAATATCCGCGATCGTCAAGACCTCGAGGTAAGTTTTCTAACCCAAATAAGAAAACTAAAGTATTGACTTGTTTTGAATGTGGTGAAATAGATCATCTGGTAAAGGATTATCCACAAAAGAAGAGGAACAACTTTAGGAAGAATGATCAGAAGAAGAAAGGTATGATAGCATCATGGAGTGACTCAAATTCTACTAATGGGCCAGAAGACGAGAAAGAACAAGCAAACTTGTGCTTAATGGCCAATCATGAAGAAGATCCAAATCACTATGTTGATGGTGTGGTAAGTACGATTATGTCACAATCTAACCTTGAAATCATGCAATTCTTTATAGACATTATCATATGTGATAAATAACATAGGGTAGGGATAAGTTCTTTAAGAGAAAAGCTTCTCAAACAAGAGAAACGACTAAGTGAGATGTCTCTGAAAATTGAAAACCTTAACACTGAAAAGTTAGATCTTGATGACAATATCAAGGCATTGGAATCGGAAAATGCGATTCTCAAGGGTAATCTCTCTTCTCTCCATCGAGACTATATCGATCTAGAGAAAGAGAAGATTAATCTAACCGTGACATGTCAAGATCAAAAGGCTGCACTTATTCAATTCACTCGTTCGAAAGCCAATCTTGAAAGGATGATGGGTGAACAACAATCTTCTCTTAACAAAAATGGTATAGGGTATCACGTAAGTTTTCCTAGAAAAACAACTACCACTTTTGTTAAAGCTAAAGGAAGTATTCACATGCCCACATGTATCTATTGTTGTAAAAAAGGGTCACGTAAAATCAACATGTTCATATAAAAGAAATGACCCTCTCATCATTAGAAACACTTATCCTCTATGTCTAAGGAACCAAGTTAAGCAAATATGGGTTTCTAAAGATACTAGACCACCAAGCAAGGTTGAACCTGAATATGGACCAAAATATGCCATTTGGTTTACCCTGAAGGTTGAAGTTTGTTGTTTTGCAAGATAACACCAAGGTTAAGAAGCATAAATGGATTTTAGATAGTGGTTTCTCAAGACATATGAGTGGAAAAATCTCACTGTTTTTAGATCTAAAGAAACAATCATCTGGAACCATTACGCTTGGTGATAAAGGAACGTGTAACATTGTTGGCATTGGTAAATTGGTTATAATTCATCTAACTTTATTGATGATGTCTATCTTGTTGACAGTTTAAAGTATAACTTGCTTAGTATATCTCAAATATGTGATAAAGGCAACAAGGTGGTTTTATTCAGATAAATGTGAAGTTCAAGATAAAATATCGGGTGATGTTGTGCTTACTATCTCTAGATGTAACAATGTTTATTCAATGAGCACTAACCAAGTTTCAAGAACTAAGATAACGTGTCTCAAGGCCTTAACTGACGATCCAAGGCTTTGGCATAGACGACTTGGTCATGTAAGCATACATACGATGAAGAAACTACTTTCAATGGATTTGGTATGTGGTTTGTCAAACCTAAACTTCAAGGTAGATGAACTATGTAAGGCTTGTACACAAGGTAAACAAACACAAGGTTCATTCAAACCAAATAAGGTTGTAAGTTCTTCTCGACCCCTTGAACTTTTACATATGAATTTATGTGGTCCTATGTGTGTCAAATCTCCTAAGGGAAAACAATACATCCTTGTCGTTGTGGATGATTTTTCTCATTTTACATGGATCTCATTCTTACGGAAAAAATTTGAAGCTTTGTTTGAGTTTTCAAAACTTTGTAAGGAGTTACAAACTTTGAAAAACCTACCTATCGTCTCTGTTAGAAGCGATCATGGTAGAGAATTTGACCAACTCAAGTTTGATTTGTTTTGTGCAAAATATAGTAATTCACACAACTTTTTAGCTCCTAGAACACCTCAACAAAATGGGGTTGTGGAACGTAAGAACCGCACCCTAGAGGACATGTCTAGGACTATGCTTTTGGAAAATAGTTTACCAAAAAGTATTTGGGCTGAAGGTGTTAACACGGATAATTACATCTTGAATTGATGCTTAATTTGAAAAAGACGAACTCTTCAAGGGTCAAACCTAATATTTCCTATTTAAAACCCTTTGGATGTACATGCTTTGTCCATATTAATGGCAAGGACAACCTTGGTAAGTTTGATGCACGTAGTGATGAAGCTATCTTCATTGGATATGGTTCAAATAACAAAACTTATCGTGTTTATAATAAACGTACCAAAATCATTGAGGAAAGTATTCATGTTATTTTTGATGAAAGCAATGATGGTACTTTGAGTGAAAGTTTTGCAGATTTGAATCTAAATAAACATGGAGATCATAATTCTGATGGTGAAGAAGATCCTAAAGCTCAAGAAAAGAATATGCAAGAACAGATTCAAGATACCGGAGAACAATCTCAAGACCTTGAGACGCATCTTCAAGACCTTGAAACGACAAACGGTGCTGCTAGAAGTCAGTTTCAAGGCCTTGAAACCCAACTTCAAGGCATTGATATAGAATCCAAAGGCGATACTCCAGCGGAACCTGAATCTAGTCGAGCAAATGAGCCACAATATTCAAGATCTGTTCCAACCTTCAAAAGGAGAAAGTTTCAACATTCTTCATACCATCCACTAGAGAACGTGATCTCAGATTCAAAAATAGGAGTTCAAACCCGATCTAGGGCTAACAACTTATGTGCTTTATCGGCATTCGTGTCTCTTATAAAGCCAAAGAATTATGTTCAAGGACTTCAAGACCTGATTGGATCATGGCCATGCAAAATGAGATGAATGAATTTGAGAGAAACAAAGTCTGGACCCTCACGTCATGACCTAAGCAACAATCCATCATTGGCACAAAATGGGTATTTCGAAACAAGTTGGATGAAAATGGCAAGGTTATTCGAAACAAAGCACGACTTGTTGCTAAAAGTTATAACCAAGAATAAGGTATTGATTATGAGGAGACTTTTGCTCCGATTTCCAAGTTAGAAGCCATTCGTATGCTACTTGCTTTTGCATCCTTCATGAACATAAAGCTCTTTCAAATGGATGCTAAATGCGATTTTCTAAATGACTTCTTAGAAGAAGAAGTCTACGTTGCTCAACCTCCTGATTTTGAAAATGATGAATTTCCGAATCATGTTTTTAAATCGGACAAAGCTCTTTATTGTCTTAAGCAAGCTCCTCGAGCTTGGTATGAAAGATTGTCCAGGTATCTCCTTGAAAATGATTTCAAAAGAGGTTTGATTGACAAAACTTTGTTTGTCAAAACCAGAGGCTACGATTTATTAGTAGTACAAATTTATGTTGATGATATATTATGTGGTGCTACTAACGATTCTCTATGCAAGGAATTTTCAGATATTATATGTACAAAATTCGAGATGAGCTTAATAGGAGAGTTATATTTCTTTCTTGGACTTCAAGTCACACAAGCAAAGAAAGGAATTTTCCTTAATTAAAGCAAGTATACCAAGAACTTGTTCAAGAAGTATAAAATGGATCAATCCAAGGTAGCAAAAACTCCTATGAGTTTCACACTTCCACTTGACCAAGACAAAGATGGTAAAAGTGTTGTTTAAAAGGAGTATCGAGGTTTGATCGGTTCTTTGTTATATCTAACCGCTAGTCGATCTAACATTATGTTTAGTGTGTGCATGTGTGCAAGATTTCAAGTTGATCCCAAAGGGTCACACTTGATAGTTGTGAAAAAGGATATATTGGTATATCAACGACACTACAGATTTAGGGTTATGGTATCTACGTCAAATCTCGTTTCACCTCTTTGACTATTCAGATGCTGACTTTGCAGGCTACAAGGTCGATAGAAAGAGTACTTTTGGATGTTGCCAATTCTTAGTGTCATCCCTAATTAGTTGGCACTCCAAGAAGCAAAACTCTGTCGCCCTATCCACAACCGAAGCCGAATACATAGCTGCTGGAGCCTATTGTGCACAAATCCTATGGATAGCTCAACAACTTCGTGATCTTGGTTTTGATCCTAAAGTTATACCTACTAAATGTGATAATACTAGTGCTATTTCGATTACTAAAAATCTTGTGCAACATTCAAGACAAAACATATCTATGTAAGGCATCACTTCATACGTGATCATGTTGAGAAAGATGATGCTTTAATATCTTTTATTTTGACTAACTTGCAGCTTGCAGATATATTTACTAAGCCTCTACCTGAAGATCAATTTAATTTTATAAGATTAGAGCTTGGTATGTTGAACAAGGAAGCATTGATTTAGGGGGAGTAAATTGTTTTATTTCCTCCTTATAATGCAACCCACTTTTCCATTTCAAGATCTTGAAATGAAATTCAAAGGTCTGGAAACAAATTTCAAGGGCTATATGGAAAATCACGGATCGTTTTAATGATTTATATATTTGATCATTAAATTATTTCAAAGAAGGATTTTTAAAATGATTATAAAAAATTTGTTTTTAAATTCAAATATTTTTTGAAAAGCGGTTGTGATTTAATAGGAAAGCATGCCAACCAATTTCGGTCTTCAAGGCGTTGATTCCCTCAAGATCTTGTCAAACCACAAACTGATTTGACATACTCCCTTTAAATACAATCAACCTTCTTCCTTTTTCTCTTTCGTTCTTTAACGTTCTACACCCACATGATTTACTCTTCTTCTTTCATAAATCTTTTGGTTGCTCTGACAAACACATCCATGGCTCCCAAGAGAAACACAAAGAGGAACACAAACCCTCTTGCTTCGACTCACAGAGTAACCACCACCCACATATCCCCTGTTTCGGAAGAACAACAGTTTGCAGATGATGTTGAGATTTCACCGTACACCGGTCTTCCAACCACCTGGTTCATCAACTTCAAAGCCACTAGAATATTGTTGGACGGATTCCATAATCGCCCCCTCTGCATGTGCGATTTGGTCGACATGGATTCTTTGAAACACTTCAGCTTCCTTGTGTCTCGATGGTCAAAAATTGCTTCATTTGCAAAGTCCCCAACCGAGGAGACACCACATTCACCAGACTCACAAGGTTGTTTTATGTCAACCTCTCAGCAAAAAGGGAAAAGGGAACCCTCACCCTCGAGACAATGGTTAAATGTACACCAATCTCTCTCACCCCTACTGTTTTGAGTGATATTTTAGGGGTTCCCACAAATCTTTTTCTCCACCACCCATCCCGATTTGAGAGTGTTACGCTTGCAAAAAAGCAATTTATGATCCTGAACTCTAAATCCCGCAAGCTAACTCATACATCCCTAACCCTAGACGCCAAAATCATATTTACTGTTTTGGTTAGGTGTGTAATTCCTAGCGTAAATTCAAGGGAGTTATTGACTGATCAGACTCTGGAGTTGATCTATTTGATTATGCCCGGATTGAATGTTGACATGCCTAACCTCATACTGAACCACATGGTCCACACAATAAACTCCACTTGAGCCATCCCTTTATCATATGGGAATCTACTGCCTAAGATTTTTGCTCACTTTTCCATCGACACATCCACTGAGGATCAACAACTTTCGACTGAAAGAACAGATGAGCAGTGTCTAGAGAGACTAGGTGTAGAAAAGACTCTTACTAGAGCTTGGACATTAAAAGGCAAGGCTGTTGCTATGACGCCATCCCCCTCAATTATCTTAGCTCCTTCCGTTTCCGAGACCAAATGGTTTTGAAATGGAATTGCAGTGTATAAAGAGATAAATGTCCGACTTTTAGTTGGATATGATAAGAAGGATGGATGCGAGCCATGAGGTTATGTCGGTGATGCATGCAAAGATAAACCAGATGTACCTTCTAAACGCCCGTACCCTTACCACCATTGGAAAAATCTTGCCTCTAACCGAAGATGTAGCACAACATACTCAGGAAAAGGTGGAGAATGTGCTCATGAACTACAAGTGTAGCGCTGTTCGCTCAAAAGTGTGCGTCACTAGTTTTAAAATTTATAAAACTGAAATCAAAACAAAACGAACCCGTAGTGTAAGGATCGGCGTAGTAAAGCAAGAATTCCAAAGTATCGAACTCAAGGATTTGAGGGAACAAATTCATTTCACAAAATCGTCAGGCAAATAAAAAGCTTTTGTAAAGATTAATTGGGAAAACAACGATTCTAAAGATTCAGGTATCCAATTGTTGCAAACGATTCAAGATGTTCTAAAGATATAAGGACAGAGTCGGGATTGCAAAGGTATATCTAAGGTAGGGTAATGTACGGTGAAGTTCCAAAACCCATATGTCTCACCCAAAGGCTCTCTCTATAAAGGTTGTTGAGGCTGCAGTATAGAAAGGATCAAAGGATAAGAATTACTCTCAAACACCCATGCCCAAACCCAAGGGAATCAAAGATAAACCAAAATGGTTAAGGTTGTGACACTCGAAATCGAAGTAGAGGAAGTTGAGTCTCACTACTTCCTAGAAAAAGTAAGCCAAGGCTAGGTTAAATAAAATCTTTAACTTTGGATCAAAGCAAAAGCAAAGGACGTACGACAGAGGAAACCACGGTCGGATCTTGAAGAAACACGGCCGTGGAACTCAAGAACAGGCCGTGGAAAACCTCGACGACAAGGTTTCTGGCAACTCTCAGGGTCCAATATGTTTTGGTTCAATCTATCATCATCTATGCCACAACTAGAATCGCTTAAGGGTTTTAGCCAACAATCATAGTCATCAAATCAATAATCAAGTTAAAAAGAGAAAAGGGGTAAAACCTCGAAGTTTCAATAATAAAATAAAAACAAATGTCAATCAAACACAATAATCACAAACTGCGTTCAATGGATGTAGAATAAGATAGAAATCTCTCACAAATCTCAAGGAACAATGAAGAACGGTATGTCAATCCGCCTTCAAGGTGAAACCCTAAGATCTTCTCTAAGTACGCAATCTTCGAAATGCGTCCTTCTCCGAATCTTGCATGTACGCAATAAGATCTTCCGAAATCTCTCTAAGCAATGCCCTCGAAATGTTGCTGGATGCAAGACGTCCGTTTTTCTCCTTTCTTTAGCCTTCTTATAGGAGGAAAATAGGGTTACAGAAGCCCAATAACCGCTGCTGACGTGACTAATATGACATGTGGCGACAGTTACAAGAATCACGGCCTAGTGCAATTTTCCACGCCCGTGGAATGGACCGTGGAATCAACTCTTTGCTCTCGACCTTGTTTTCCACGGTTGGAATTAAATTAATTTACAAAACCACAACCGTGGAAACTCATGTATGACCGTGGAATGCTTGAAACGTGCATGAAATATCTTGTTTCCGAAAGTTTCCACTCATGTCTCTTCCTTGGCTTTTCCAATGCATCCTCCTTGTACCTAGCATGATCAAATACTCCTACTTACTCCATATAAGCTCCAATCCAAGACTTTATTCACCTAAAAACATAACAAAGCTTATGTAGATCTCTATATCGACAAAATAGGTGACTGTGCTCATAAATGCTTCAAACTTATATCCATGTAAACGAAAGAAGGGGAAAAACAAGCAAAATATGTGCCTAAAATATGGTCATATTTCATGCAATCAAAATACCCCATACTTGCCTCTTGCTTATCCCCAAGCAAGGTTTTCAAAAGGTAGAACATAAGGTAGAATGAAATATGAATGCAAAACAAGGTAAAAACAATCTTTTTGGTATTGTGCTTCTAATCAATAGATCACCCTCAAATCTCGCTTCATGTTTCCTTGAGAACTTCTAAGTACATAAACCAAATTATGTCAAGCAAGAGAAACTTCATATATTGCATTAAATTCAAGACAAACATCATAACCCAAAGCAATGTCAAAATCAATCATGTGAAACTTCAATTTAGATCACCAAGTCAAACAACATTCCATAGATCTTAAGGACTTTCAAGGAAAGGTCAAGAATCGTGAATAGGTGGAAAATATATACGGGAATGTGGTGCACAAATCCGGGAAAAAGGAACAACACAAACTCTTTTCTTTTTGCAAACTTGAGCTAACCACTATTTGAGAGCTTTGTTCTCCCTTTTTAGCACAAAATTCTTTTTCGACTTTAATTTTTGGAAGTATGGATAACGGTGCAAAAAAACCGAAGCTTAGGAGATTGGCGTTTCTCAATTTCGAGATGCCTCAAACCCTTGATGCAGATACCATAATCCGTTAGGAATATCGCTCAATCCGACTTTGGCAAGACACAAATACCCGGCTATGTGAATGGTGCCGAGTTACTCATCATCAAGATTGACTTCCCCAAACCTAACTTTCTATACTTTGAAACCACAAATTATCTTTCATGGCCCTCTCGCATCAAACATGCAAAAATTCACACTCTTCCTAATTCCCCGATAGGTAAAGGAGGCAAAAATTTCATTGAGGGGCTAGATGAACAAAGAAGAAGCAAGAAAAATCGAGGTGCCTTAATCATTTCAAAAAGAAGTGCAAGAACTTATATTGTGATTTCAACCTTCATTCCTCTATATGATTTAAACAAAAACTTTCACATTATGAAACTTGCAAGAAGATCAAACAATGTATTCAATTTCTTTACAATTCATAACTTAATTTAAGCACATAAACGTCATCAAAAATTTAATCCACAAGTAGATTCATCATAGAGGTCATTTCCAATCCTAGAAGCACAATAATTTTTCAAAATTTTTCAAATTTTTATGGGTTTTTCAAAGCTTTTTAATGCAATGTAATAAAGAAACGTGTGACAATAAAAAGAAAGATGCAAGTGTTCATGGAATAAAGCGAAGCAATTGTATCGAGTTATTACATTAACGAGAGTCAACCCACCCCATGCTTAGAAATACACATTGTCCTCAATGTTGCAAGAAAGAAAAAAAAGAAAGAAAAGAACTAAGTAAACTCACAAAGGTGGCGGGTAGCTCGAACCATCCATGTCATCTCACTCCTGTGGAAGCGGTGGTGGGTAAGGGAAGAAGTTGGGGTCGAATGGACGCCCAAACTGTTGACGGTAGACGTCACGGAGGATGCTAGAATTCTCCTTGCGCTCTCCATCATTCTTATTGAAGCGATTCTCTAGGCTATCCATCCTCTATGTAAGACCGGTCACCTACCCCGGCTACTGATCCATCCAAGCTGGCCGCTGCTGCATCCAATCTGGTGGAGTTGCCGCCCAAGCCGGAGGAGCACCCATCCAAGCCGGCTACTATTGCATCCATTCCGGTGGACAATCTATCCATGAAGGACGCTCGCTCATGCTAGAACGGCGGGAGGAAGAAGAAGCGGAAGGCCGATGATGATATGTGGACCTCCTAGCTGGCTCCTTAAAGTCTGCCGGTTGATCCGGAAATGCTCCAAAGTCCTGCTCACCACCTCCAACATCCGGGAACTCGTGTCCACCCATCTCCTCATCCTCATCATCTGCAGCGGATATATCCTAAGGAATGTAGGGTGGAGATCCTAAAAGGTTGGCATGCATAGGGACGAACGTAGCCTTCCAGTTCTGCCGGCTAGTCCTAAGGGAAAAATCAATGCTCCATGGGATACCTCTACCACCTTTGTCTTCCCAAGGCATGGAAGAATTAGGTGGACCTCGGTGGCGGGGAATCAAGAGTCCCCTAGTCATGAATCCATGAAGCCCTAAAGGCCTCGCAACAGCCGCCCTCTCACATACCGAATAGTCTACTCCTAAATGTTTTGCAATATAAGTCACAATCCCTCCATAGCCAATGTTTCCTGCAGATTTGTTTTTAACCTTGCTAAGGGTGGAGGCAAGCATAGTAGCACAATCCGGAGAGTGACCGGCAATAATACAATAGAGAATGAATAGCTCATCAGCCTTGAGCTTTTGGGGAGTCTCGGTCCTTGGGAAAAGGCACTCGGATAGGATCCTATGGGCTATCTTGAGGGCAAGGTGGTAGATGAGTTTGGCTTTTGAGTCGGCCGGTTGCCAACGGTCCTCATGGCCTACAATCATAATAATTTCTCCCTAAAACTCCTTAGCCTTGACACCCATAGGAAACGTTCCATTGAACGTATCAGCAAACCCAAACAATGCTCCAAACTGAGCAATAGAAAAGTTGTAGTTACGCTCCATCAACCGGAAGGACACCGTTCGGTTAATGGCGATATGCTCAAAGGAAGTAGTGAACTCCCTCGTAATCTCCTCGTATGCATCTTCTCTAATGCTAGCAAACAAGGTCAAACCAGCCCATATACAGCAACCATCTCAAAATCCTCAACAACATTCAGCTCCTCGAGTTCCTCAAGCACAATATACCTAGGAGCTATCACTTTGCGTTTATGAATTTTCTCAAAAGCTCCAATGTAATCCTCATGGATTGTAGGGACTCTAGGGGTTGGAGGGACAATGGGAGGGGGTTGGGAAGAGGACCCAACACCCTTCTGTTTCTTGTTCCTGTTTGATTTCCTAGTTCCAAACATTTTCGAACAAATTCACCAAAACCACGGCATGTTCTTGGGCTTCCACGGCCGTGGAAACGTACGACTTCCCGTGGAATTACTCGATTTCACTTAAAAACTCAGCAAATCAACAGCAAACACAACAACAGCAGCCCTAAACTACTTCTAAGTTCAATTTTGTTCAGTTCTCCTAAAAATCTTCAAGAAACCTAGGGTTTGGATTTGAGAAAATCCAAATTCACGTCCGATCGCTGAATGTTCGTGCAGTTTGTCGCTATAATCCTTTGTACAATATGATTTGCTTCAATTTAGGCCAAAGGATTGTGCAAAGCGATTACCGAATGAAGAAGTACGGGATTGAGGAGTTCCGACGTGGTTTTGGGCGTGGATGGTTTGGTTTTTGTGAGAAATTTGTGAAGAAGAAGAAGAACATATTCTTGAAAACCACGACCTGTCGGGGTGTTCCACGGCCGTGGAAACGTACGGACACCCGTGGAATCTGGTTCTTTTAATTGATTAGCTACGACCTGCTTTTCCACGGCCCAATTTAGGCAAACCACGGCCGTGGTTTTGCCTTTTTGGCCGTGGAATCCTTTGTTCTCGCCAAAAATCAAAGTTTCGTTTTTCTTTTGGCTTTCTTCACTTCTTTTGCTCGTTTCTTATCCCTGACATCCAAAGACACAAACATACCGGAAGGTATCAACGAAAAACAAACAAAAACATTTACTCTAATCTATTCTAAGAAAGAAAAACAAAAACAAAAGCGAGAATGCGATACCTTGGGTTGCCTCCCAAGAAACGCTTTGTTTTAGGTCCATAGCTAGACCGTTCCTTTATGCCTAAATGAGGACAATCAGAGCGATTTTCTCAGTTTGGAGCTCCGGTGAGTACTTCTTGAGTCGTTGGCCATTCACTTTGAAACTTCCGCACTTCTCACCCCATACTTCAACTGCACCATGGGGAAAAACGTGTTTAATTACATAAGGTCCTGTCCAACGAGATTTAAGCTTACCAGGAAAGAGTCGAAGTCTAGAGTTGAAGAGAAGAACAAGGTCTCCTTCTTTGAGATCCTTTGGAATGATATGCTTATCATGCTAATGCTTCGCTCTTTCTTTGTAGATCTTGGCTTTGTCATAGGCGTTCAAGCGGAGTTCCTCTAGCTCGTTAAGATCCAAGAGACGCTTCTCTCCCGCTTTCTTCATGCCAAAGTTCAGCAACTTTACAACCCAATACGCCTTATGTTCCAACTCTACCGGAAGATGACAAAACTTCCCATACACTAGGTTGTATGGTGTTGTGCCAATGGGAGTCTTGTATGCCATTCTATATCCCCATAATGCATCATCTAGCTTCAATGACCAATCTTTCCTTGTCTTTGACACTGAATTTTCCAGAATTTCTTTGATCTCCCTATTAAAAATCTCCACTTGTCCACTTGTTTGCGGATGGTAGGGTGTGGCAATCTTGTGAGTCACCCCATACTTAGCTAGTAGAGCTTCAATTCGACGGGCAATAAAGTATGATCCTCCGTCATTAATGATGGTTCGGGGAGTCCCAAACCTTGGGAAAATAGTTCTATTAAAGAACTTAACAACCACCATTGCATCATTAGTTGGAGAGGCAACGGCTTCAACCCATCTTGAAACATAATCTACAACTAGAAGTATGTATTGATTACCGCAAGATGATGGGAATGGTCCCATGAAGTCAGCTCTCCAAACTTCAAAGATCTCCTCCTCTTGGATATTGTTGAATTCCTCCTAGAAATATCTCTTGTTCTTTGACAAGCATCGCAACAAGCAATAAAGGTTTGCACATCCTTAAATAAAGTAGGCCAAAAGAATCCGGATTGTAATACCTTAACACTAGTCTTATGAGAGCTAGCGTGTCATCCACAAGGAAGCGAATGACAATGACGAATGACACTTTGCATTTCGTCTTCTAGCACGCATCTTCTAATGATGCCATCACCACCTCTCTTGAAGAGTAGAGGTTCGTTCCAATAGTATTGACGGACATCCCTAAAGGACTTCTTCTTTTGTGCGTAGGATAGTCCGGGAGGTATTTCCTAACAAACCAAATAATTTACAAAATCAGCAAACCAAGGTTCGTTACCTCTAGAAATATGATCGATGCACTCTTCCGTTAGATGCAATTGTTCGTTCGGGAAAGAATCATCAATAGGCAAGTCGTCACTAGTAGCATGTGGTAGACGACTTAAATGATCCGCATAAGAAATTTTCGGATCCTTTCTTGTCACGAATCTCAAGATCGAACTCTTGAAGGAGGAGAATCCACCTAATCAGCCTTGGCTTTGCATCTTTCTTGTAAATATAGAATTGCTGAATGATCCGTGTATACAATCACCTTCGCTCCTACAAGATAAGAACGAAAATTTTCAAAAGCATAAACAACAACAAGTAATTCCTTTTCCGTCGTAGCATAGTTAAGTTGCGGTTCATTTAGCTTCTTCCTAGCATAATAGATGGCATGAGTGTATTCATCCTTCTTTTGTCCAAGCACCGCTCCAACAGCTACGTCACTTGCATCACACATGACCTCAAAGGGAAGATTCCAATCCGGAGGTTGAATTATTGGGGCTGAGATTAGAGCTTCCCGAATCCTGTAAAAAGCATCCAAACATTCTTTCGAAAATTCAAAAACAACATCCTTCATCAATAGATTAGTTAACGGTTTAGAGATTTTCGAAAAGTCTTTAATGAATCTCCTATAGAATCCAGCATGTCCTAGAAAACTTCTAATTCCCTTCACCGAAGATGGAGGAGGAAGTTTCTCTATTGTCTCAATCTTAGCCTTATCAACCTGAATCCCTCTATTAGAGATTAAGTGTCCTATAACAATGCCTTCCTTAACTATAAAGTGACACTTCTCCCAATTTAGAACTAGGTTCGTGTCTTCACACCTTTGTAGAACAAGAGATAGGTTAGCAAGACAATTAGCAAATGAGGAACCATAAACAGAAAAATCATCCATAAAAACCTCCATGATTTCCTCAATGTATTCCGAGAAGATAGCCATCATACACCTTTGGAAGGTGGCTGGAGCGTTGCAAAGTCCGAATGGAATCCTCCTATAGGCGAATGTACCCCATTGGCACGTGAATGTGGTCTTCTCTTGATCATCCGGATGTATCGGAATCTGAAAGAAACCACTAAAACCGTCAAGATAGCAAAAATAAGAGTGTTGTGCTAACCTTTCAAGTATTTGATCAATGAATGGCAGCAGAAAGTGATCCTTCCTCGTCGCGTTGTTCAGCTTGTGATAGTCTATGCACATCCCCCATCCTGTCACGGTTCTTGTTGGAATGAGTTCGTTGTTCTTGTTGACTACAACGATCATTCCTCCCTTCTTCGGGACAACTTGAACAGGGCTCACCCACTTGCTATCGGAAATAGGAAAGATGATACTTGCATCAAGCAATTTAAGGATCTCCTTCTTCATGACCTCTTTCATGATCGGATTTAACCGTCTTTGAGGTTTACATGAAGGCTTATAATCCTCTTCCATTAGAATCTTGTGCATACATAAAGATGGTTTAATTCCTATAAGATCCTCTATGGTGTAACCTAAAGCTTTCCTATGTTTCTTCAAAACAATCATAAGCTTTTCATGTTCATCTTCACTCAAATCGGAACTAACCATAATGGGAAACGTAGAATTAGTTCCAAGAAATGTGTACCTAAGATGTGCGGGAAGTGGCTTCAATTCCAAAGTTGTTGATGCCTTTGGAGTATCAAGAGGGCTGTCCGATGTCTCCTTGGAAGTCTCCAAGGTTGTGGAAGTGTTGAAAGAAGAATCATGAGTGTTTGTAGAAAGAACAGAATTATCTTCAGCCTTTTCCAGAACCACGGCATCACTGTTACTTCCACGGCCGTGGAAAGTGTTTTGGAGGCCGCGGAAAGTGGTGTCAATTAAATCTCTGCTCTCGACATACCTTTCCACGGGTGAAATAGGTGAAACCACGCCCGTGGAAAAGCACGACTGACCGTGGTTTCTTACATTTTCCGAGCCATCGTACAATTTTTCGAATTCTTCAACTTGCACTTCTTTTAGCTCCTCCAAAGCATCAATCTCAGCATTGCAATCCTCTTCTTCTCCTTTTTCCATTATGCTCATAGTTATGACCTTTTGCAACGGATCTTTGAACAAGATCGAACTCACTTCCTCTCTAGATACTTCTTCATCATAGATGTTGAATATATCCTCTCAAAGTGCTGGTTCTTTTGTTAAAGTTGAGAGGACAAATTCAACCTTCTCTTCTCCAACATCGAAGGCCAATCTAGCGTTCTTGCAATCAATCATACAGCCGGAAGTTGCAAGAAAAGGTCTTCCGAGTATGATCGGAATCGGACAATCTGCAGGAATGTCAGGCACAACAAAGTCTATGGGGATATAGAATTTACCGAGCTTAAACAAGACGTCTTTAATGATTCCTACGGGTCGAGTAATGAATCGATCCACCATATACAACGTCATCTTCACCGGTTTAGGTTCACCTAAACCGACCTTCCTACACAATGCAAGTGAATGATGCTCACACTTGCTCCCAAGTCACAAAGTTCATCATATGTGACTTCTCCTACTCCTATTGGTATGCAAAATGACCCTGGATCTCTCAGCTTTGGGGGCATCTTTTCTGTCATTGTTTTGATGAGCTCGGAAGATTCCGAGCTCATCTTGACTTCTCCAAAATCTTCCAGCTTTCTCTTGTTAGAGAGGATCTCTTTCAAGAACTTCCCATAAGCGGGCATATCTAAAATCGCATCAAATAAAGGTATGTTAATATGCAGTTTGCTCATAAGCTCAACAAACTTACCGAAATGCTTGTCTAGACGCGCTCTTGCTCTAGATTGCGGGAATGGTAGTGGCGGTTTATAAGCTGGAGGAGGAACATAGACATCTTCCTTCTCCTTTCCCTTTTCTTTCTCTTTCTCTTTCTCAACGGGAACTTCAACAAACATGGGCTGCGGATCGGTGGTTGTTGCACCACTTCTTGTTGTAATCGCCATCACCCTTCCTTTTGGATTGTCCTCCGTCTTTCCAAGGAGTTTTCCTTGATCTCTTGGGACTTCTCCAGCTTTCCTGAATACTTGATTCTCTAAAGCTTTTTGTGCTTTATCAACCGAAGTAATGTGACTCTCCAGTCCTTGGATCTTTGCCAAGATTGTCTCTAGCAAAGCATCGTGTCTATCTTTCTCCGGTTTGCTTGAACTATTTGATGTTTGCCCTTGACTTTTCAAAGGAATAGAAGAAGAAGGAGGTGTTAATGAATTTTCAGCATGTGAATAGGGATTACCGGAATTTTGTTGGTTGGATCTCCAATTGTTGTTGGCATTCCTGTTGTTGTTGTTCCAATTATTGTTCCGGTAGTTGTTTCTATTTTCTTGATTGTTCTCCCTTCCTAAATAGCCAACATCCTGCTCCTTCTTCGATTGAAGGCTGGATTTTATGACTTTCTTTAGCTCTTTAATCTCATTGTTGAGGGAGAATATTTGAGCTTGAGTTGCTAAATTTAATTTTGCTCCTTGCTCTCCATAATTTCGATTCCCACCATCAGCTTTCCTATGGGAATACTTCTCAATCACTTTAGTTTGCTTCTCAATGAAATCCCAAGCATCATCTTCTCTCATATCCATGAAAGTTCCACAAGAAAGGGATTGAAGATTGAATTGTGTTGTCACATCTAATCCCTTGTAGTAAATCTCCAATAATTCCAGCTTTGAGATGCCATGGTGTGGGCAATCCAATAGAAGATCTTGAAACCTTTCCCAAGATTTAAACAAACTTTCGTTAGGTTTCATAGAAAAAACATTTATTTTACCTCTCAACTCCGTTGTTTTGGATGGTGGAAAGAATTTGGTGAGGAATTCCGATGTCAAATTCTCCCATGTGTTAAGTCTACTAGTTGGAAGAGCTTGATACTAAGCCAATGCCTTGTCCTTCAAAGAGAAGGAGAACGGTTTCAACTTGTAATTGTTGTTGACAACCCTTTGAGGCTTCAAATTATCCATAAAAATCTCATAGTTTATCAAGTGTTGATGCGGAGATTTAGCATCTGTTCCACCAAATTGAATTTGGCGGATCATAGTGATGACTTGTGGGCGAAGTCCAAAGTCATTATCATCTTGCTCTCCAATATTCACACCTAAACGGCGTGGTTGCTGAATTGAGTCCATTCGTTGCCCAAGGGTTTGTGGTTCAGCCATGACATTAGTAGCTCTCACCTCTCTAGCATAAGGGCGAGGATCAACATAAGCTCGAGAATTTACTGGTGGTATCTCCTCTAATTCCAGCATATCATCATCATCGATGATTTAGCTTTAGATGATTTATCTCTCTTTTTCTTGGCGCCATTTCTCTCCAATTTCATCTCTAATATCATCGCCTTAAGCTCATCTATTTGAAACTGATTTCTCTCTTGTTCTTCCATACAGGCTCTCTCACTTAGTTTGAGTTAAGCTCGAGTTTCATCCAACTCCTATTGGGTGTTCTTCTCATTGTGTTCAACCATATTTTTCTCTCTTAACTTTTTCTTCAAAGTTTTATTTGGTTCAGGATCAAAAGGAACGAGGTCTTTAGTGGATCTAAACCTTCGCATATACCTAAAAATTCTGCAAAATCACTCAAGTAGATAGATCAAATAACAAGAGCAAAAACTCTCAAGCCCGACAACCAAAAACCGAATTGGCCTAGACTAAATCCCTGGCAACGGCGCCAAAAACTTGTTCGCTCAAAAGTGTGTCACTAGTTTCAAAATTTATAAAACTGAAATCAAAGCAAAGTGAACCCACAGTTTACGGATCGGCGTAGTAAAGTAAGAATTCCAGAGTATCGAACTCAGGGATTTAGGGGGAACAAATTTAGTTCACAAAATCGTCAGGCAAATAAAAAGCTTTTGTAAAGATTAATTGGGAAAACAACGATTCTAAAGATTCATGTATCCAATTGTGGCAATCGATTCAAGATGTTCTAAAGATATAAGGACAGAGTCGGGATTGCAAAGGTATATCTAAGGTAGGGTAATGTACGGTGAAGTTCCAAAACCCATATGTCTCACCCAAAGGCTCTCTCTATAACTGTTGTTGAGGTTTCAATATAGAAAGGATCAAAGGATAATAATTACTCTCAAACACCCATGCCCAAACCCAAGGGAATCAAAGATAAGTCAAAACGGTTAAGGTTGTGACACTCGAAACCGAAGTAGAGGATGTTGAGTCTCACTACTACCTAGAAAAGGTAACTCAAGGCTAGGTTAAAGCAAATCTTTAACTTTGGATCGAAACAAAAGAAAAGGAGGTACGACAAAGGAAACCACGGTCGGATCTTGAAGAACCACGGCCGTGGAACTCAAGAACATGCCGTGGAAAACCTCGACGACAAGGTTTCTTGCAACTCTCAGGGTCCAATCTTTTTTGGTTCAATCTATCATCATCTATGCCACAACTTTCAACCCTTCACCTTAGAATCACTTAAGGGTTTTAGCCAACAATCATAGTCATCAAATCAATAATCAAGTTAAAAGAGAAAAGGGGAAAAACCTCGAAATCTCAATAATAAACTCAAAACAAATGTCAATCAAACATAATAATCACAAAATGCATTCAATGGATGTAGAATAAGATAGAAATCTCTCACAAATCTCAAGGAACAATGAAGAATGGATGTCAATCCACCTTCAAGGTGAAACCCTAGGATCTTCTCTAAGTACGCAATCTTCGAAATGCGTCCTTCTCCGGATCTTCCCTGTACGCAATAAGATCTTCCTAAATCTCTCTAAGCAATGCCCTCGAGATGTTGTTGGATGCAAGACGTCCGTTTTTCTCCTTTCTTCGGCCTTCTTATAGGAGGAAAATAGGGTTACAAAAGCCCAATAACCGCTGTTGACGTGGCAAATATGACATGTGGCGACCGTTACAAGAATCACGACCTAGTGCAATTTTCCACGCCCGTGGAATGGACCATGGAACCAAGTCTTTGCTCTCGACCTTGTTTCCCACGGTTAGAATTAAATTAAATTACAAAACCACGACCTTGGAAACTCATGTATGACCGTGGAATGCTTGAAACGTGCGTGAAATCTCTTGTTTCCGATAGCTTTCCACTCATGCCTCTTCCTTGGCTTTTCCAATGCATCATCTTGATGCCTAGCATGATCAAATACTCCCACTTACTCCATATATGCTCCAATGCAAGCCTTTATTCACCTACAAACATAACAAAGCTTGTGTAGATCTCTATATCGATAAAATAGGTGAATGTGCTCATAAATGCTTCAAACTTATATCCATGTACACAAAATAAGGGGAAAAACAACCAAAACATGTGCCTAAAATATGGTCATATTTCATGCTATCAAGCGCGCAGAATAAACACATCCGCTATGTGTTACGCTCAAGAAGTGATACGCAATGGGTTTTAAATTTATAATCTCGTTATATTTATTCCAACTCCTAGCGAACCCGCAGTGTACGGGACGTTTGTAGTAGGGATAGTATTTCGAGGTCGAACACAAAGACTAAGGTGAGATTGATTCAATTAGTGATTAAGTCTTAGTATAGATCCAAGTTAAGAAGAGAGAAAGAAATAAAGAAATGAAAATCTCAATTGTTTTTGGTAGGTTTTTCGGTGATCAATCAAAGATCACAAATCATGCGAAATACATTAATCAACTAAGCTAACAAATCAACGCAAACAAACAAGCAAAAATACTAGATGATAGATCAAAGATAGAAAAGCGGATTCTAGGGGTTGGAAGTTCCGGTTATGGCATAGGACTCAAGCTATCTATTCTTTCCTTGGATTAACTATGATATGTTGGGGTTAAGTGTTTCTAGATTGGGATCAATCACCGGGTAGGTCTCATGGTCCACTAGGCCATCCCTAAAGTCTCATCACCGGGTAAGTCTCTAAGAACCTAAGGGAAGGAATTCTACACAAATCGGATTGTTACCTAGAGATCTAACCTATCCTTACCGGGTAAGTCTCGGAAGGGTTAGTCCTAAACAACCATCCTAGCACACTTAATCCAATGGCGGCTTATGAAGCTCACCACTACCTAGGGTTTGTCATCTTTGAGATCTAAGAGCAAGGATCACCGGATAAGTCTCTCCTAACACTTAGTTGCTAACACTAGGTCACCCTAGGATAGATTTAGCTCAACAAACACTTAGGATTTCAACATTCTAACAATCTAAGACTAGACCCATCGAACCAGGCAAGATCACGGTTTGTTCTACCTTTCCACGGCCGTGGTTTGGCAAGAACTGGCCGTGATTCCTAACAGAAACTACGTTCATGCTCACAAGTCATCCAAAGGTAAATCTAAGTCCATTCTATCATAGCCCTAGCCATAACCATCCTTTCCTTACCCTAGAACCACATCTATTTAGCCTAAAACATTCATAATAGAAATCGAAACAATCAAACATAAAATCATGGCATCCATTTGCAAGGTAATGAAGAGAAAGAGATGAACAAGTGAACTAAAACAAAACCAAGTTGAAAATGGAATTAGAATAACTCACAATCCTTCTTAAAGAAGGTTCAAATGGTTCATACAACTTCTAGAAAGCGATTCCGAAATTCTTCTCTACAAAGCTAGCAAAACCTATCAATGGTGTGTTCTTCTTCTTCTCCAATGAAGCTCTTCTCCAATGGTGGCTTCCTTCTATCTCCTTCTTCCCCAAGAATCTTCTTGTTGAGAGAATATTTTTGTTAGAGAATAGTGGATAATGGAGAGCTGCTCCAAGATGATTCTCTCAGCCAATGCAGGACCACTTTTATACTACAACTTTGCAAGAGCTGGCCAAGAGATCGTGGCACAGCTGTCACGAAAACCTGGCAAAATCCACGGGCATTTCCACGGCCGTGGTTTGTCAGAGAACCGTGATTTTGTGCTTCAGCTTTGTCTTTGATCATTAAGCTTTGATTTGGTGCATGGCTTGTGTTGGCAAGGTTCCATGAGTCCTCCCTAGCCTTTAGCTTGCATGCTAATGAGTCCGAGGGTGTGTCATCTTGATGAATGATCCTCAAACATATCGTTTTAGCTCCTAAATCTCCCGAAATACCTACAAAGCAATGCACAAGTCCGTGTAGATGTCTATCTCGACAAAATACGTGAATTGAGTGCAAACGCCGTGAACTAGTGCTCAACTATGCATGAATGAGCGAGAAATCCATCTAAATGATTACCTAAACCTAAGTCATAAACCGTGTTATCAAAAATACCCCATACTTAAGGTTTGCTCGTCCTCGAGCAAATTCTCTACTATAGACTTCAAGATAACATGATTTATGTATGCAGAAAAATGGCAAAATCTTTTTGGGTTTGTGCTTCTACTATTGGATCACCTTCAAAGTCATGTTTCATGGCAAAAGATAAGCAATCATGCATCAAATAAATGAAGGCACGGAAAGACAATTACACTTAACTCGAAAGCATGCATGAAATCTAAAAATGAAGAAACTAAGAAGATCTAGTGCATTTCCAATCTAGATTACTAAGTCTTGCAAACATGCAAATAGGTCATAAGGTCTTATGAATTAGAAGGCCAAAAAACGTTGTGATTAGGTGGGGGTTTTTCTAAGCTATGTGGTGCTAATCCGGGAATGGAACTAACTCCACAATCTTGTCCTCGATCAACTTCCCTCAAGTGTATATTTTTCTCTATCTTTTCTTTTCCTTTTCTTTTTCTTTTTCTTTTTCGCTTATTTTTGAGACAATGGCATTGGTGTACAAAAGCCGAAACCTTGGTGATTAGCCGTGTTTGATACTAAATTTTAACAAATCTATTATTGATAGAATAATAACTAAATATATAATTTCCCCTTAAAGTAAAAAAAATTAAGTTGCATACAAAGTGATGCGATTATGTTATAAGCCTTTAAAGTGTGGAAGAAATGAAAAATTAAACGAAATAAAAGAAGTAAAGATTTGAGAAAATAGAAAAAAGGCTACCTGTGTTGTTTGTCAAATATACTGCAAAGAATTTTAAATTGAAAGAGATAAATAATTGTATTTTTAATAATAGATAAATTTTGACAGTTGTAGTGGTTATTGGTAGTTATTACTACAACTGCCTAATTCTATTTCTATTTAAATACTAGTTTGTTAAGAAAAAAGGGGGGAGATAATCGTGGAAATAGCAAAAAGAAAGAAAGAAAGAATTTGAAGAAAGGGAGGACAATACGTACAGAAGAGACAAAGGAAACAAAATCTGATGCAGAAGTAGAAATTGCCAGAAAGAAGAGTTTCAGTTTTACATTGTTTGAATTAAAACACAGTAAGTGTTACAAGATGATTATCATCAATTCTTTTTGTTTAAACTGATTTGAAAAGTCAAGTTTTACGGCAAAACCATGCATTGTTCATTGGGTATCGTTGTTCAATCCCATTCAAATTCATTACTGTATCAATACTCTTCCCCCATTTCTGGTCATTTTGTGTTTCAAAAGAAACTGTATGCACTTTTTGCTCTCCTCTCTTGATCAACATACTCATCAATAGCAAGTACCATTTGAGGGATTTTACATGCACATATGAATGAGAATGTGATGATATTTAAGTGAGGAAGATACAGGAAAAGAGGAGCAAATGATCATTGATGGAACTTGCCTTCGGCATCACGGTACTAAATTTGTAGTCGGTCCGGATGTAATTACTTCTGGTCACTACACAAAAAACCCGCGGTTGATTGAAAGTACTTACTTTCGATCGCTGCATCCAAACCATAGTTGATCGGAAGTGCTTACTTTCGATCACTACACCAAACTCGTAGTTGGTTCGGAAGTACTTACTTTCGACCGCTACTCAAAAAATGTGGTTGGTTGGATTCAATTGATTCCTCCTCCGCAAAATCCGTAATCGGTCGGATTCTATGGTTCTACTGCTACAAACTGCCCACTTTGCTTTGATGCGTTGCTTATGAGCGAAACTGAGAAAAATACGAAGTGGTATATTTTATTAACTTGATAAAGAATGGATAAAGGCCCTCCATTCCTTATCTTCTCTTCCCTGTAAAGTAAAAAAAAAATAAGGGAATAAAAAGAAATAAAGGATCTAGCATACAAAAAGAAAGAATGAAGTACATCAAACAATACTGAGTATAGACATCAAACAAAAAAAAATCAGAAGAAGTATTGAACAGTACAGAATAAAAAAAAAAGGGGCACAAGTCTGAAGAATAGTATACGGAAGGAGAAAAGCAGATTGGTAGAGAAGGAAAAGGTAGAAACCAGAATACATTTTTTTTAGATGATTTTACAGAAATCACTTCTCCTTCTAATCACTCCTCCTTCTCCTTCTTTGCTTTCCATTAAACACATGTACAGTTCATTGCATTCTCCAAATACTTATTGATACTATTGATTCTCCATATCATGTATCATTTATCTCTTTCAACCATCTGTATATGAAGACCACAAAATTGGTGCCCAGCAAAGCAAATAGTTGGAGCCTCACGACAATGTGGGTTGAGTTTCTATCGCTGCATTCGCATCCATGATGGGGGAGAAATCTTTTGATTTCGATAAGATGGTCATTGTAGTAGATTAAAGAAATCGACACTATGCTGTAAGAAAAAAAAAAAGGAAGAAGACATGAGAGATGGACAAAAAGTGACACTTGAATGTATTGGTCTGCAGTATCAAACCCAAAACAGCAGCCCAGTTTAGATGTTCATTTTTCGGTCAATATGCCCGCCGTTGGTTGGATTCAATTGGTTCCTCCTCGCTGCAAAGTCGTTTGTTACAAGATCTGTGGTTGGTTCGGATGTAATTACTTCTATCCACCACATAAAAGTCGTAGTTGATCAAAAGTACTTACTTTAGATCGCTGCCCTAAACTCGTAGTTGATTGAAAGTACTTACTTCCGATCGCTGCACTCGAATGAAATTGATTGATACCGTTGCTACGATCGTAGTCGATCAGGATGTATTTATTCTCAATCTCTATCAGGTCCATGGTTGGTTCACCCACAAGACTTGGACGTCCTGGAAGATGAATGAAAGAGATTATGATTAGTTGATTTCCTATTTTATAGGAATTAATTAGAGTACTGCTAATTAGCGGGAAGATGGATTGAAATTGGAAATAAACAAATTATATTTTTTGTTTCCTTGAATAAATATGTGCAAATCGATTTTTTTTGATTTTCACCTTAATTAATTGGAAGTTGACCTCCTACTTTAATGGGTGTAAATTAATTTTGGTCACCAATTTGTGACTTATTAAGGAAAGTTAATCTTAAGTTTCCTTTTAAAAAAAGAAAAAAAAGATAAAAGGTTATAATAAGATAGATTTTCATCATATTAATTCATACTTTGTAATTTTGCATGCATGCAAAGTGTTCATGTTCATTACATAAACCTAATTTAAGTTTAAGGTTAAGAACAAGTGAATATGTTGATTAAATAAAAGGTAGAACTACGTTATGACTTGATGCTCGTTTTGAGCTACGTAGGAAATCCGATATAAAATTAAATTGGATTCAGTCGCCCCGTCCAAGTAAATGTATATTTTAAATCAAACCTTGGACGTAAAATCAAAAACAACAAACTTTCTAAACTCGATATAAAGCATTCGCTCATCGAGTTTAATCAAAGTCTAAAAGTAAAATAAAATAAATTTCAGAACTACGTAAGGACTTGATACTCGATTATGAGTTACGTAGGAAACTTGGTTCGAAATTACATATGTACCAAGTTCAGTCGCCCAAAATAAATAAAATACAATAAAGTCCATGTGACAGATGTACTTAAAATACTAAAACCAAATCGCAGACTTTCGCATAAAATTAAAGTCTAAACTAAAAATCCAAAATTTATTAAAATACCAAAGTATAAGAAATATAAATAAATGTTCTATTCATGCACATGATATTAGGAGAGTTAAGCAGCCCTTCATAGAAGGTGGGTTTAATCTTATCCCTTTGATGCATGAATGGAAATAAGCCATGCAAATGATAGTAGGGTTATATATTTAGGCAACCCTTCATAGAAGGTGGGTCTAGATTACATCCTCTGATGCATGAAACCAACTGAACTACGTAAGGCTTGATTCTCTTCAAAGAGATACGTAGGCAACCCTTAAAAATCCGGGTGCAGCCCAATTAATAAAAATCCCTTAATATTTGGTATTAATATTATTTTGAATCAAGAGGGTAAAAAAATAGGGTCGAACTTAAATATCATAAAAATTAAAAGAAATAATGTTTTGGAAATTTATACACATTTTTCCTCAACATATTTTTGGCACGCCCGGTGGGACCTTATTTTCCTTTTCATCTCTTAGTAATATTGATGCTAACTTTAAGTTTACTTTGGTGCAAAGGAAATGGCGCCAAAAGCAACAATCAAGTTCAACGAGCTTCCCGCAACCTTCGTTGTCAAGGAGGCCAAATGATGAGGAAAAGGTCATTTGAAATGATTTTTCAAGTTACCCGGAATTCAATCACAACAGAAATCCCACTAAGGAACTCTTTCGGAGCCTTGCAAGCTTCTGAGGACAAGATCACCCATGGATGGATACCAAATCTGCCTCTAATGGTGACACACAAAAGGGGCACAAAGCTTCATAGCTTCAAGTCAGTCCATCCGACTAGCAAGAAGCCAAACATGTCCCAAGTTAGTTACAATATGGGACCAAGTACCAGCGGCACCAAGCCAACAATTGGAAACCCCTACAAAACCATTATCCAAGTCATCAAGACCGGTGAAGGGGTTAAGGAGAGTCACTCTACCTCCACAAAAATCACTAAGCCTAAAAGAAGGACTCGCAAGAATGGGTCCAAGAGGCCAAAGGCGCTTCGTCGGCTAGCACAATCTACAGCCTTAGAGTTAGTAAAGAAAACTCTAGGCGAGGCGAAGCACGATCTAACAAAACAAAGTGGTCCAACTAGGACTTTTCAAGATGTTTTACCAACTCAAATATACATTGGATCCATCCCCATCTTCATTGGAGGGTCCGTTGTAGTGAATATGACTTCTTATGAGGAGGGTCTACCAAAGGCATCTAAAGCCAAGATAATCAAGTCTGCAAAGTCAAAAAGAAATCAAGACGACAAGCAGATTGTTCAAGTCCCATGGACTCTTGTAAAAACGAGAGTCTCGTCAAAAACAAATAAAGCAATTTCACAAGATGATCGACCTCAGACCTACACAGGTCCCGTTACAAGGTTAAAATCCTTGCAAATGTTCTTTGCTGATACAGTTTCAAGGACATCATCTCCGTCACCTCGTCCTACAACAGGATCAAGGAGCTTATCGGAAGAAAGCATTTTCTCTCCTTTGTATGGAGATAAGACTACTCTTTTTCAAGAAGAAGAGTTCCCACCTATGACCGGTATAAGAAAGAAATACATTGGTCTTCAAGATGAAGTAAATAGCATGCCAGTGTTCACTACAGAAACTACAAGCATGGAAGAACAACTTCGAAATTTACAAGAACAATTGGCCGAGAAGGATGCCCAAATAGCATCACTCGTAGCTCAACCAAAAACTCAAACTCATGGAAACCTACGAGAGCATATAGGTACAAGTCATGATGGCTCACACAATAACCAATCCATCTCTCCTCAAGAAGTCCGGGAGATGATTGCCCAAGGGATTAAGGAGTTCCAAAAAGCCCAAAACCCTTCTGTTGTCGGATATAGAAAGCCATACCCGGCACACTATGATTCAATTCCGTTTCCTCCTGGATATCAAAAACCAAACTTTGATAAATTTGACGGGATTCATGGGTCACCACATGAACATTTAGCCCATTTCTATTCAGCATGTGGTGAAACGGCACTTGAAGATGCACTACTCATTAGACAGTTTGTACAATCACTAAGGGGATCGTCATTTACCTGGTATACACAACTTCAACCAGAGTCCATCCAAACATGGGACGATCTTCAAACGGCATTTCTAGCTCAATTTGTGAGCTCTAAAGCCAAAGTTTCAATCATGGATCTTGCAAACACCTTTCAAAGACCTAATGAACTCGCGAATGATTTTATTGCGAGATGGAGAAGTCTCAGGTTGCAATGCCCAGAAAAACTAAGTGAGCACGCATGTGTGCAAATGTGTACAAATAATCTACTTCCAGAATTAGCGGTGCATGTCGGAAGTGCTGAGCCAACGTCATTTGGTGCTCTGGTCTTAAAGGCGTGTAATGTTGAAAGACAACTCGCACGTCGTGCAAGAAACGTTAATAGACCTCACACTAGTGATAATAGAAGAGATGAGATTAAAAGATCACAAAAGGAAGGTGACTCCATGGCGACTTTCATTAAATCAGACAACAAGTCTTTTGGGGCAAGTAACCCTAAATCTCAAGAGAAAAACAAATCAAGAGACTTTAATAAGACTCTCACTCTTGAAGAAAGAAAACAGAAGAAGTATCCCTTTGATGATGATGATGTTCAAGGGATCTTTGACGAGTTGATGACCGCTAAACTCATAACTCTCCCAGAACCAAAAAGGCCTAGAGAGGTTGGCAAATCAGGCGACCCAAACTATTGCCCGTTCCATCAATTGGTTAGTCACACAATTAAAGATTGTTATGTCTTTAAAGACATTATCGAAAGGATGGTAAACAAAGGTGAAATTGAGATTGAAGGTGGACCATCACATGCTCCAAAAGCATCATCAAACACAATTTCTATATTAGAAGCCATGGAGACCACAAACCCAGTTTCAACAGTTGAAGAAGAGCTGGAGATCCCCTTACAAATTCCGACAGTTTCTCTACCTCTAATGGCAATACCAGTGCGATTTTCAGTAGAAGACGAAGATGACGTCCGCGTTGTATGGGCATACCCCGATATGCCGAGAGATGGTCCAGGGATTCCGACATTATATGAGATAATGACTTGCTCTGACATTGAAGATCTATACTCAGATGATGACGACAATTATGATAGTGATTTTGAGTGGCAAACTTGTGCCGGTCGAAGAAAACCCCAACAAATATTCACTAGATGTGTAAATCATCCAGAGTCTAGTACAAGCAACATAAGGATCAAGAAGAAAAACAAGAAGAAAAATTATAAGAGCAAAAAAGTTAAGAAAGAAAAGAATCAATGGGAAAGTCGTGAAGATGATTACGCTCAACCTCAACGGATACCCATTACCTTGAAAGATTTCATCCCAGAGGAAATTATTAAAGATGAATCTCCAAATCAAGAAGATTTTTGGGGTGAAGAAATCGCCCAATGTTGTATGGTCTCGTGGGCAGATAGTTGTGAAGAGGAGCAATCGGAAGTAGACGCGGTTACTCTTCAATCCGGACACCAACTTTCTCCTCCATTGACAAAAGGAAAGGAGAAAGAATCAACCGCTATAGAAGGCTCAAAAGCATCAACTCCTAAAGGATGGCTTGAAAAAGAACCTCCTAATTCACCTCAAGACAATAAGGAAGAACACAAAAAAGACCCTACTCCTAAGGGATCGGATTTAACTCGACAAAGAGAGGGAATCAAATATGATGTGATAAATCATCTAAAACGCATCCCTGCGCGTTTAAGTGTATATGATGCATTACAAATGTCAAAGGATTTAAGAAAGGCACTCATACAAGCCCTTACAGATCTAGAAGACTATAAGGATCAAGTTGACCCAGTTGAGATTGACGAAGTATCATTAGCTCCAATAATCCAGTGTGCTTCATGCATGTCCTGCATAACATTCTCCGACGAAGATTTGCAATTAGGTGAAGAGCATCATAATAGACCTTTATACATAACGGGAATAATCGGAGATTCCAAGATCAATCGCATCTTGCTTGATTGTGGATCAGCAGTAAATCTCCTTTCGTTTAAGACTTTGAAAGCAATGGGGTTGACCTCCAACCAGTTATCCCCTACTTTGCTCACTATTCAGGGTTTTAACCAAGTGGGGCAAAAAGCCATGGGTACTATAGCTCTAAAGGTGATGTTAGATGAGCTTTACAAAGACGCCCTTTTTCATGTAATTGATGCAAATACTTCCTATAATGCTCTACTCGGACAACCATGGTTACATACAAGTAAATCAATTGTTTCCATCCTTCATCAATGTTTGAAATATACAGATGAAGAGGGAAATGAAAGAACAATCCGAGGAGACTCAAAACCTTTTCATGCGGAAAATGTCAACTGTAACACCCCGAATCCGCGGGACTCGGGATGTCACATTGGTCTAGGATCTCACAATGGATCCTGACCCTAGCCTGACAACAAGTGCACTGGACCTTACAACATGGCACTGACAGATATAAAACAAATACATAAAACAGTATAAACTGTACGACCCAAAGTAAACAACAACATAGCCGAGTATATAAAATGACATCCTCACACAGGAGGTACAAAAGATCATCCTCACGTAGAGGGGAAACACAACAACCCCAAACCAACCACCTAATGTACGAGAGTCCTCGGCCTGTCACCCTGCCAAATCACCCTGTAGCGCCTAACCTGTAAACATCTACAACACGGTATGAAACCGTTAGCTAACCATACATATATGAGGTAATGCATAAGCACAAGCACAATCATGAAAGATAAACACATCAGCATGCTATCACACATTTACCCATTTATTATCTTTATATAATAACCATTCACTCAAAAACCGTATATATATATATATATATATATAGATAGATGAAAGTATGTGACACGAGGACCGATACATCCCCGCCTCTGAGTACAATGTCCAGCTGTACGAGTATCGGTCACACAATCCGTGTACCCTATGGGAGTGGATTGCGCCCTTCCTGTAAACCAGTCTGGCCCGACATCAGAGAACCTCCCAGACTCCACGGCGGGATGAAAGGGAAAGGTTATCACAGCCACGCAGTGGGGCAGTCAATAGAACATAGGTCGATAAAAACAACAACTCATGCTATCATAGCAAACATATAAAGCACACACCACTCATGCAAACACCCAATATAGGGATGGTAGCTAAGTAAGTCCTACAGACTTACCTCAACCTCGTACAATCACAACCACGATCAACCTCCAATCCTGAGAGGGACACTGCCTAATAACAAGGCATAAAGAGATATATCAACCTCTATTCATCAAAGGGGTCACACCTAGACCCAAAGGGATCCATAAGGATCATACTCAATCTATGAGCCTCACAACCAACTAAACCTCAATATCTCAACATAGCTCACAATTCCTCAAATCTCAAGGTAGTATCTAATCAACATTCCTCAATCTCAATTTTAATCCTAATTTAATTAATTAACCTTTAATTAATTAATTAGATTTTGCCAGAATAACGTTTTGCCCGCAGACAATTTCTAAACCCCCTGTCATCAGATTTCATCAAACAAACTATCCATAATCACCAGAATAATATAACGACCATAATGGAAATTCCAATTATTCATTTTAACCAACTTAAGGTAAATTTATACTTACCCGCAATATGAAAAACGAATAAATTCATAACTTATTCGTTACTAACCCGATATACGATCCGGAAGAAGATACCGACTCCTGGCGATACGAGGAGTAAGAGCACGGTATGAAACCTTACGTTTGACGACATGCGGTGGTCCGTCGACGTTCCGATAGCGATAAACGGAGGTTTAACCAAAAAGCTAGCAAACGGGAAATAAGTTTGTACCACATTGAAGAGAACAAGATAAGGGACTCGTTGGTACAAACGGATCTGAAAATGGATTGAAGATGAATGATATAAGGTTAAGTGTATATGAGAGAGTACGTTCGTCTTCGTCCTTCGACCGCCTTCGTTGAAATGAAATGTAAAAGAGAAGGGTGATGCGCATCCATAGCCGCCATTACCTCTCTTATACTTATACATATATGAATAATATAATATTATATATATATATATATATATATATATAATACATATACAAATAATATAATATTATATATATATATATATGTGCAATGTATACGCCGCCTCCCGTTAGTGATGGTACATATGTATATATTATATATATATATATGTATATATATATATATATATATATATATAATAATGTTAATCCAAAACATTTAATTAAAACGCGGTTATATTTCCGTTCTCAAAATTTTATGAAATTGGAATATAAAATCCGAAATATTATCGGGATAATTAATTCATAACTATCTCGTAAAATGGGCATTCCTAAGCCATCTTTCTTAACCGCTAAGAATCGGGATAGCGACTCTTTTGGCCGTTTTGCCTCTCCATGTTATTTCATATCTAGGACAAATCCGATGTCCTGATCATTTCTCTCAACTGCATTTTTATTAATTGGAGATCCCAAATGCTTCAAATAACACCGGAGGGTAAAAATAATTACCCGGGGGAAAAAGTAAAAATTTCCCCAAACGTCCAAAATTACGCGAGGAACATAACGGTGGGACTCATACTCATCACTTGCGAAATCTTCGCGAGTTGTATGTCAATTACTATCAACGATTAAGTTAATCAACATTAATTAGAATTCGGAAATCCTATCTATTACATCACACACCCCTAAAAAAAAGTTTCGTCCCGAAACTTGAACAATTCCCAAATCCTCTCGGACCCATACGCCGAGGTATAACTCTCACTCTTTCTATCGGAGGTATCACATCTCCGTTCAAAAGATCATAACCTATAACAATCTATAACCTCAAGTATAAACATGGAGGAATCATCACTCCAGGAAACAGGGCCATAACGCTACCCAAAGGCGTAGAGGAATCACGTCTCTCGCCATACCACATCACAAGGCATAGAGGAAGCACATCTCTAGCCAAAACATATCACATGTATAGAGGAAATACGTCTCTAGCCAACCCATAAACATATATATATCGCATGGAAGAATCACATCTCCACTGAACTATGTCCATCAAGGTAGCATGGAGAAAAGAACCATCTCCAGCTGAATCCTAATCCTACTCAAATAGCATGGAGGAAAGAACCATCTCCAGCTATAAATATGATCATACTCGGGTAGCGTGGAGGAAGTAATCATCTCCAGCTATAGCATACATCACGCTAGCACATCAAGATCTACTAAGATCATAAATCACATCACAACTAGCATAGAATAACACATCAAGGCATATAAGCACATAAGCACATAAGAACAACATTCATCAAGATAGCACTAAGATATACTTGTGCTCCCACAAATTGGTCTGTCCCAACATATACTCTGGATAGTTCCTCAGGACACTATCCTCAGTCTCTCACATAGCCTCTTCAGGTCTTCATCTCGACCATAATATCCTCAATATGGGAATGTCTTTCAAATACAAGCGTTTCATATCTTATTCCAAGAATGTAATCAGATGCTCAACAACGATGTGGTTCAACTTAACCACTAGATCATTATAACTCACAAAGTGTTTCCAACCTGGTATATACTTCCTCAGTTGAGACACATGAACACTGGGTGAACATCCACCAACTTCAGAGTGAAAGCTAAACATCATGTTGCCTTCATAAAACTGATCAAGATCTCAAGTAACCGACATATTGGAAACTCAGTTCCCCTTTCCATAATACACAACAAACGTCTCACAGCTGAGATACCTTCAGCCGGACATGAACTCTCACTTGAACTTTAGAGGTTAACACCTCTTGTCTACACACACAATCTGGCGACTATGTAGATCCAACACTCTTCCTTTAATCATCGTTACTTGAACTATAAAATCCTGAGTCTGGTCATGTGTTATTTCTACTACTACTGCTAGATCACTTCTAGCATAAGGATATACGACATCTATGTCTATATATATTGCCTCATAGGGCCATCCCAGAAAGATGCACGTCCTTCATTGTTATATAATAAACTCATTAATGGAAGGTAATATAACCATCCACGTTTCCCATTCAACTTACAACTCATAATAGATCTTTAAGATCTAGATGATCCTCTCTAACTGACCATCTGTTAGGGGGTGAGTAGTCATGAGGTATAGACTCGTCCCCAAAGCAGTCTAAATCTGTTGCCTAAAATCTCAAAGTAAAACATCCATCTTGATCAGATATGATCGTTCTCGGTATACCATGGAGTCTCAATATCTATCTAGTGTACTCCTCAGCCAATTCATTCATTAGCCACATCCTTCTGATAGAAATGAAACGTGCCGGTTGAATTAATTTGTTACCAACAATCCAGATAACATAAATCTTCTACTAGGTCACAATCCCATAAAAAAGTCCATAGAGATGTCTTCCCAAATTCTACTACTGCACCGGTAGTGGGTGGGGCTTATCTCTAGATCGGAAATACTCTATCTGGACCTGCTAACAGGTCACACACTGTATTACAAATCTTGTTATATCGGCTTCATACAACATAATCGTCTCATCTCATGGTACATCTTACTCGTATTTGAATGTACTGAATAAGGCGTACAATGGGTATACGTAATATTCTGTCTCCATCTGCATCAGCATGTACACAAAAGTGGTCATGACTCTTCATCAGTCCATCTACTCCCATGGAGAACTATGGTGCCTCAGTACGAGACATCCTTTCTCTAAACCTTGTCAAGGCCCGGCAGGTCTCCTGTTTTTGTTGGACCTCATCCAACAGACCAGGTAGAACCTCTGAGGTATAAATGGGTATCCTTATCAAGGAACTGATTGTCCAACTCTAGCCAAGCTAGATCTCTTTGAAGCTGAGGTTGAACTATCAGTCTCACAATCATCTTCTCTTGGAGGGTCTTTCCATTCAAGTTATCGGCGACAACATTCAACTTCTCTGAATGATATGAAATCTTCAAGTCAAAGTCTTGATCAACTTAAGCTCTTAATACTGGCGGTTATTCAACCCCTGTTGCATAAAATATACTTCAGATTTCTATAATCTATAGAAATCTGACATGAAGATCACACCGGTACGGTCTTCAAAATTTAAAGGCTTGAACTACCACTACTAACTCTAAATCATGAGTCGAGTAGTTCTCATCATACGTTCTCAGCTGTAAACACACATATCAATAACCCTACTCCTTTGTAGTAATACACATCTCAAACTTAGCTGGGATGTATCACCGTAAATCACGGGATCCCAAAAATCTTCTAACTACAACAGAATGGAAGCAGAGGTCAAATGCCTCCTCAACTCTTCTAAACATAGACACACTGCTTTCATCACGTAGTTATGGTGGTCTTCTCAAAAGACTCGCAAATGAATACATAATCATATAAAATCCTTCGTCAAAGCATTGGTAGCAATCGGCTGAGCCGAGAAAACTACGTATTCCTTAATGTTCATCAGTATCTCCCATGTTACAACATACTTAATTCTCGCCAGGTCAACCATGATCCCACTGGCGGAGACAACATGGCCTAAAAAGGCTACCACTGGCATGTCAACTTACACTTAGAGAGCGTAGCATACAACCCTCTATCTCTCGAAATCTGCAGAACGGTCCTCAGACGATCGGTCTACTATTCTCTGCTATGAGAGTATACCGACATGTCATCAATGAAGTCCAGCACCAACTAATCAAGGAAGTCGATGAAGATATTGTTCATCAACTCCATAAAAACTACTAAAACATTCGTCAACCCAAATGACATCACTACAAACTCGTAGTGTCAATAACGGGTATGGGATGTTATCTCATACACATGTTGCTCTCTCATCCATGACTAGGGATATCTTGAGCACAAAGGAATCCGGAAAACACAATTGCTTCTTGAAGCTAACTCATCAGGTCGTCAATACGGAACATGGAACCTACTAGGGTAAAAGAAGCCCGTTTCAGTCAAATTTTCAAGTTATCAGTACAATATCTCAACAAGCATCATATAGTGTGGCTTTCCCATTCAATCTTGGATCATACTTCAACTCGATAACAATGTCGACATTCCGCTAAGGTGGCAGCTAGACGGTTCAGTAACACGTCTATAAACTCATAAATAGCTCGAATACCTTCCAATGTTGGACTATCTCGCTCCTTCATGGTATAACACTAGAAGGTGTCACATCCTTGTGCTATCAGCTCGCTGCTCGTACAGTCCTGATGACAAAACCGTCTCTTCAAAGGTCTTAACCTTAGAAGACCTCTAATTACCATCTCAATAAAGACTATAATAGCCTTACTATTAATATCTAACACCGCATGATATCTATTGATACAATCCATACACATAATGACTTCCTCATGCACCTACAGCATGACAAAGAAGTCTACAAGCCATACACAAGTCCCGGAATAAGGGAACAAACACATAACTCGCGGGTACCTCAGACCCCTAACTGGTAATCTTGTAAAGGAAAGTCCACCTTCTACTATATATCAAAGATCAACCATTAACGCATGCATCGAAAGACAAGAAGTGCATAGCACTCATAACAAACAAAACTCCACTAGGTAAACCATTAACGAGAATGGTAACTGTAACAGCTAACTCCTGTAGCTCGACTACATATCATCACTTGATCTCGGATCTATGCTCCTCAAGTATCCCTAAGGTCCTCACTATAGCCTCCACTTCCACTCTTTCAGCACCGGAAAGAGGAAGGTCTTGTTGGGAAGAAACACTACCTTGCTGACAAAAGGGGGCCAGATGGCCTAGTTCATCACAGATGAAACAAGCTATCGGTGCCAAAGGGCACTCAGAACGCAAATGATCTGGATAGCCACAATTGTAACATAATTGTCTCATTCTTGCAACCTGTGCAACTGAAGGGTAACTCAATCTTCGTCGTCCACCATGAATGATCTTATTCCGAGAGGGAACTTGTAAAGGCAACGCCTTGCCCTGTCGACAAAACTTCGCTCTATCCCTGCTTTACCACACGTAAAGCATATGATGGGCGCCTTTGGGGCACACAGCTCGCCAGTGTCCCAACTTCCACGCAATTAAAACACTGTAGTTCCTTGCCAGTCATCTTCATGGCCAAAGGATCACTAGATTGTCCTGATATCGGACTTGGTTCCCCATTCATCATCTTTGCTTCTCCAGTAACTGATTCAGTCCATTGCTTCTTTCCGGATCCAGATGCTTCAGTTGATCTCACAATTGTTGGTAAATCTGGGGTCGATCTACCCGCTATCACCGCTTCATATACTTGTTACATATATTCTTGAGACTCGGATCTACTCATGGAGACACGATCAGCCTCTTCAAACTTGTTCTCTGCCATAGGCGAAACAACAGCGGAAACTGGTCCCTAACTTATCACCACTGGAGGAAGAGGGGGGTGTACCCCTACCTCATCCCACTACAGATACTACTCTAGTCTGAGTCATCTGTAGGATATACGCACCTAATCTTATAAGGCTATATATATGCCATAGGTATCGATATGTATATAATAAATCCACATAATCCATAGTACACACAGATATATGTACATATCTACGCTGCAGAGATCCATGGAAGAGGTGACGACTTCTCGTACATTCTATCCCAAAACCACACTTAAAACCAAAACCTTTGAAAACGTCAGATCCCATGTGGGCTCTGTTTATTTTACCTATCAAACCTCATTGCAGGTAGCAAGTGCCATTGTTGTCAACCTAGGCTCTGATACCAACTCTGTAACACCCCGAATCCGCGGGACTCGGGATGTCACATTGGTCTAGGATCTCACAATGGATCCTGACCCTAGCCTGACAACAAGTGCACTGGACCTTACAACATGGCACTGACAGATATAAAACAAATACATAAAACAGTATAAACTGTACGACCCAAAGTAAACAACAACATAGCCGAGTATATAAAATGACATCCTCACACAGGAGGTACAAAAGATCATCCTCACGTAGAGGGGAAACACAACAACCCCAAACCAACCACCTAATGTACGAGAGTCCTCGGCCTGTCACCCTGCCAAATCACCCTGTAGCGCCTAACCTGTAAACATCTACAACACGGTATGAAACCGTTAGCTAACCATACATATATGAGGTAATGCATAAGCACAAGCACAATCATGAAAGATAAACACATCAGCATGCTATCACACATTTACCCATTTATTATCTTTATATAATAACCATTCACTCAAAAACCGTATATATATATATATAGATAGATGAAAGTATGTGACACGAGGACCGATACATCCCCGCCTCTGAGTACAATGTCCAGCTGTACGAGTATCGGTCACACAATCCGTGTACCCTATGGGAGTGGATTGCGCCCTTCCTGTAAACCAGTCTGGCCCGACATCAGAGAACCTCCCAGACTCCACGGCGGGATGAAAGGGAAAGGTTATCACAGCCACGCAGTGGGGCAGTCAATAGAACATAGGTCGATAAAAACAACAACTCATGCTATCATAGCAAACATATAAAGCACACACCACTCATGCAAACACCCAATATAGGGATGGTAGCTAAGTAAGTCCTACAGACTTACCTCAACCTCGTACAATCACAACCACGATCAACCTCCAATCCTGAGAGGGACACTGCCTAATAACAAGGCATAAAGAGATATATCAACCTCTATTCATCAAAGGGGTCACACCTAGACCCAAAGGGATCCATAAGGATCATACTCAATCTATGAGCCTCACAACCAACTAAACCTCAATATCTCAACATAGCTCACAATTCCTCAAATCTCAAGGTAGTATCTAATCAACATTCCTCAATCTCAATTTTAATCCTAATTTAATTAATTAACCTTTAATTAATTAATTAGATTTTGCCAGAATAACGTTTTGCCCGCAGACAATTTCTAAACCCCCTGTCATCAGATTTCATCAAACAAACTATCCATAATCACCAGAATAATATAACGACCATAATGGAAATTCCAATTATTCATTTTAACCAACTTAAGGTAAATTTATACTTACCCGCAATATGAAAAACGAATAAATTCATAACTTATTCGTTACTAACCCGATATACGATCCGGAAGAAGATACCGACTCCTGGCGATACGAGGAGTAAGAGCACGGTATGAAACCTTACGTTTGACGACATGCGGTGGTCCGTCGACGTTCCGATAGCGATAAACGGAGGTTTAACCAAAAAGCTAGCAAACGGGAAATAAGTTTGTACCACATTGAAGAGAACAAGATAAGGGACTCGTTGGTACAAACGGATCTGAAAATGGATTGAAGATGAATGATATAAGGTTAAGTGTATATGAGAGAGTACGTTCGTCTTCGTCCTTCGACCGCCTTCGTTGAAATGAAATGTAAAAGAGAAGGGTGATGCGCATCCATAGCCGCCATTACCTCTCTTATACTTATACATATATGAATAATATAATATTATATATATATATATATATATATATAATACATATACAAATAATATAATATTATATATATATATATATGTGCAATGTATACGCCGCCTCCCGTTAGTGATGGTACATATGTATATATTATATATATATATATGTATATATATATATATATATATATATATAATAATGTTAATCCAAAACATTTAATTAAAACGCGGTTATATTTCCGTTCTCAAAATTTTATGAAATTGGAATATAAAATCCGAAATATTATCGGGATAATTAATTCATAACTATCTCGTAAAATGGGCATTCCTAAGCCATCTTTCTTAACCGCTAAGAATCGGGATAGCGACTCTTTTGGCCGTTTTGCCTCTCCATGTTATTTCATATCTAGGACAAATCCGATGTCCTGATCATTTCTCTCAACTGCATTTTTATTAATTGGAGATCCCAAATGCTTCAAATAACACCGGAGGGTAAAAATAATTACCCGGGGGAAAAAGTAAAAATTTCCCCAAACGTCCAAAATTACGCGAGGAACATAACGGTGGGACTCATACTCATCACTTGCGAAATCTTCGCGAGTTGTATGTCAATTACTATCAACGATTAAGTTAATCAACATTAATTAGAATTCGGAAATCCTATCTATTACATCACACACCCCTAAAAAAAAGTTTCGTCCCGAAACTTGAACAATTCCCAAATCCTCTCGGACCCATACGCCGAGGTATAACTCTCACTCTTTCTATCGGAGGTATCACATCTCCGTTCAAAAGATCATAACCTATAACAATCTATAACCTCAAGTATAAACATGGAGGAATCATCACTCCAGGAAACAGGGCCATAACGCTACCCAAAGGCGTAGAGGAATCACGTCTCTCGCCATACCACATCACAAGGCATAGAGGAAGCACATCTCTAGCCAAAACATATCACATGTATAGAGGAAATACGTCTCTAGCCAACCCATAAACATATATATATCGCATGGAAGAATCACATCTCCACTGAACTATGTCCATCAAGGTAGCATGGAGAAAAGAACCATCTCCAGCTGAATCCTAATCCTACTCAAATAGCATGGAGGAAAGAACCATCTCCAGCTATAAATATGATCATACTCGGGTAGCGTGGAGGAAGTAATCATCTCCAGCTATAGCATACATCACGCTAGCACATCAAGATCTACTAAGATCATAAATCACATCACAACTAGCATAGAATAACACATCAAGGCATATAAGCACATAAGCACATAAGAACAACATTCATCAAGATAGCACTAAGATATACTTGTGCTCCCACAAATTGGTCTGTCCCAACATATACTCTGGATAGTTCCTCAGGACACTATCCTCAGTCTCTCACATAGCCTCTTCAGGTCTTCATCTCGACCATAATATCCTCAATATGGGAATGTCTTTCAAATACAAGCGTTTCATATCTTATTCCAAGAATGTAATCAGATGCTCAACAACGATGTGGTTCAACTTAACCACTAGATCATTATAACTCACAAAGTGTTTCCAACCTGGTATATACTTCCTCAGTTGAGACACATGAACACTGGGTGAACATCCACCAACTTCAGAGTGAAAGCTAAACATCATGTTGCCTTCATAAAACTGATCAAGATCTCAAGTAACCGACATATTGGAAACTCAGTTCCCCTTTCCATAATACACAACAAACGTCTCACAGCTGAGATACCTTCAGCCGGACATGAACTCTCACTTGAACTTTAGAGGTTAACACCTCTTGTCTACACACACAATCTGGCGACTATGTAGATCCAACACTCTTCCTTTAATCATCGTTACTTGAACTATAAAATCCTGAGTCTGGTCATGTGTTATTTCTACTACTACTGCTAGATCACTTCTAGCATAAGGATATACGACATCTATGTCTATATATATTGCCTCATAGGGCCATCCCAGAAAGATGCACGTCCTTCATTGTTATATAATAAACTCATTAATGGAAGGTAATATAACCATCCACGTTTCCCATTCAACTTACAACTCATAATAGATCTTTAAGATCTAGATGATCCTCTCTAACTGACCATCTGTTAGGGGGTGAGTAGTCATGAGGTATAGACTCGTCCCCAAAGCAGTCTAAATCTGTTGCCTAAAATCTCAAAGTAAAACATCCATCTTGATCAGATATGATCGTTCTCGGTATACCATGGAGTCTCAATATCTATCTAGTGTACTCCTCAGCCAATTCATTCATTAGCCACATCCTTCTGATAGAAATGAAACGTGCCGGTTGAATTAATTTGTTACCAACAATCCAGATAACATAAATCTTCTACTAGGTCACAATCCCATAAAAAAGTCCATAGAGATGTCTTCCCAAATTCTACTACTGCACCGGTAGTGGGTGGGGCTTATCTCTAGATCGGAAATACTCTATCTGGACCTGCTAACAGGTCACACACTGTATTACAAATCTTGTTATATCGGCTTCATACAACATAATCGTCTCATCTCATGGTACATCTTACTCGTATTTGAATGTACTGAATAAGGCGTACAATGGGTATACGTAATATTCTGTCTCCATCTGCATCAGCATGTACACAAAAGTGGTCATGACTCTTCATCAGTCCATCTACTCCCATGGAGAACTATGGTGCCTCAGTACGAGACATCCTTTCTCTAAACCTTGTCAAGGCCCGGCAGGTCTCCTGTTTTTGTTGGACCTCATCCAACAGACCAGGTAGAACCTCTGAGGTATAAATGGGTATCCTTATCAAGGAACTGATTGTCCAACTCTAGCCAAGCTAGATCTCTTTGAAGCTGAGGTTGAACTATCAGTCTCACAATCATCTTCTCTTGGAGGGTCTTTCCATTCAAGTTATCGGCGACAACATTCAACTTCTCTGAATGATATGAAATCTTCAAGTCAAAGTCTTGATCAACTTAAGCTCTTAATACTGGCGGTTATTCAACCCCTGTTGCATAAAATATACTTCAGATTTCTATAATCTATAGAAATCTGACATGAAGATCACACCGGTACGGTCTTCAAAATTTAAAGGCTTGAACTACCACTACTAACTCTAAATCATGAGTCGAGTAGTTCTCATCATACGTTCTCAGCTGTAAACACACATATCAATAACCCTACTCCTTTGTAGTAATACACATCTCAAACTTAGCTGGGATGTATCACCGTAAATCACGGGATCCCAAAAATCTTCTAACTACAACAGAATGGAAGCAGAGGTCAAATGCCTCCTCAACTCTTCTAAACATAGACACACTGCTTTCATCACGTAGTTATGGTGGTCTTCTCAAAAGACTCGCAAATGAATACATAATCATATAAAATCCTTCGTCAAAGCATTGGTAGCAATCGGCTGAGCCGAGAAAACTACGTATTCCTTAATGTTCATCAGTATCTCCCATGTTACAACATACTTAATTCTCGCCAGGTCAACCATGATCCCACTGGCGGAGACAACATGGCCTAAAAAGGCTACCACTGGCATGTCAACTTACACTTAGAGAGCGTAGCATACAACCCTCTATCTCTCGAAATCTGCAGAACGGTCCTCAGACGATCGGTCTACTATTCTCTGCTATGAGAGTATACCGACATGTCATCAATGAAGTCCAGCACCAACTAATCAAGGAAGTCGATGAAGATATTGTTCATCAACTCCATAAAAACTACTAAAACATTCGTCAACCCAAATGACATCACTACAAACTCGTAGTGTCAATAACGGGTATGGGATGTTATCTCATACACATGTTGCTCTCTCATCCATGACTAGGGATATCTTGAGCACAAAGGAATCCGGAAAACACAATTGCTTCTTGAAGCTAACTCATCAGGTCGTCAATACGGAACATGGAACCTACTAGGGTAAAAGAAGCCCGTTTCAGTCAAATTTTCAAGTTATCAGTACAATATCTCAACAAGCATCATATAGTGTGGCTTTCCCATTCAATCTTGGATCATACTTCAACTCGATAACAATGTCGACATTCCGCTAAGGTGGCAGCTAGACGGTTCAGTAACACGTCTATAAACTCATAAATAGCTCGAATACCTTCCAATGTTGGACTATCTCGCTCCTTCATGGTATAACACTAGAAGGTGTCACATCCTTGTGCTATCAGCTCGCTGCTCGTACAGTCCTGATGACAAAACCGTCTCTTCAAAGGTCTTAACCTTAGAAGACCTCTAATTACCATCTCAATAAAGACTATAATAGCCTTACTATTAATATCTAACACCGCATGATATCTATTGATACAATCCATACACATAATGACTTCCTCATGCACCTACAGCATGACAAAGAAGTCTACAAGCCATACACAAGTCCCGGAATAAGGGAACAAACACATAACTCGCGGGTACCTCAGACCCCTAACTGGTAATCTTGTAAAGGAAAGTCCACCTTCTACTATATATCAAAGATCAACCATTAACGCATGCATCGAAAGACAAGAAGTGCATAGCACTCATAACAAACAAAACTCCACTAGGTAAACCATTAACGAGAATGGTAACTGTAACAGCTAACTCCTGTAGCTCGACTACATATCATCACTTGATCTCGGATCTATGCTCCTCAAGTATCCCTAAGGTCCTCACTATAGCCTCCACTTCCACTCTTTCAGCACCGGAAAGAGGAAGGTCTTGTTGGGAAGAAACACTACCTTGCTGACAAAAGGGGGCCAGATGGCCTAGTTCATCACAGATGAAACAAGCTATCGGTGCCAAAGGGCACTCAGAACGCAAATGATCTGGATAGCCACAATTGTAACATAATTGTCTCATTCTTGCAACCTGTGCAACTGAAGGGTAACTCAATCTTCGTCGTCCACCATGAATGATCTTATTCCGAGAGGGAACTTGTAAAGGCAACGCCTTGCCCTGTCGACAAAACTTCACTCTATCCCTGCTTTACCACACGTAAAGCATATGATGGGCGCCTTTGGGGCACACAGCTCGCCAGTGTCCCAACTTCCACGCAATTAAAACACTGTAGTTCCTTGCCAGTCATCTTCATGGCCAAAGGATCACTAGATTGTCCTGATATCGGACTTGGTTCCCCATTCATCATCTTTGCTTCTCCAGTAACTGATTCAGTCCATTGCTTCTTTCCGGATCCAGATGCTTCAGTTGATCTCACAATTGTTGGTAAATCTGGGGTCGATCTACCCGCTATCACCGCTTCATATACTTGTTACATATATTCTTGAGACTCGGATCTACTCATGGAGACACGATCAGCCTCTTCAAACTTGTTCTCTGCCATAGGCGAAACAACAGCGGAAACTGGTCCCTAACTTATCACCACTGGAGGAAGAGGGGGGTGTACCCCTACCTCATCCCACTACAGATACTACTCTAGTCTGAGTCATCTGTAGGATATACGCACCTAATCTTATAAGGCTATATATATGCCATAGGTATCGATATGTATATAATAAATCCACATAATCCATAGTACACACAGATATATGTACATATCTACGCTGCAGAGATCCATGGAAGAGGTGACGACTTCTCGTACATTCTATCCCAAAACCACACTTAAAACCAAAACCTTTGAAAACGTCAGATCCCATGTGGGCTCTGTTTATTTTACCTATCAAACCTCATTGCAGGTAGCAAGTGCCATTGTTGTCAACCTAGGCTCTGATACCAACTCTGTAACACCCCGAATCCGCGGGACTCGGGATGTCACATTGGTCTAGGATCTCACAATGGATCCTGACCCTAGCCTGACAACAAGTGCACTGGACCTTACAACATGGCACTGACAGATATAAAACAAATACATAAAACAGTATAAACTGTACGACCCAAAGTAAACAACAACATAGCCGAGTATATAAAATGACATCCTCACACAGGAGGTACAAAAGATCATCCTCACGTAGAGGGGAAACACAACAACCCCAAACCAACCACCTAATGTACGAGAGTCCTCGGCCTGTCACCCTGCCAAATCACCCTGTAGCGCCTAACCTGTAAACATCTACAACACGGTATGAAACCGTTAGCTAACCATACATATATGAGGTAATGCATAAGCACAAGCACAATCATGAAAGATAAACACATCAGCATGCTATCACACATTTACCCATTTATTATCTTTATATAATAACCATTCACTCAAAAACCGTATATATATATATATAGATAGATGAAAGTATGTGACACGAGGACCGATACATCCCCGCCTCTGAGTACAATGTCCAGCTGTACGAGTATCGGTCACACAATCCGTGTACCCTATGGGAGTGGATTGCGCCCTTCCTGTAAACCAGTCTGGCCCGACATCAGAGAACCTCCCAGACTCCACGGCGGGATGAAAGGGAAAGGTTATCACAGCCACGCAGTGGGGCAGTCAATAGAACATAGGTCGATAAAAACAACAACTCATGCTATCATAGCAAACATATAAAGCACACACCACTCATGCAAACACCCAATATAGGGATGGTAGCTAAGTAAGTCCTACAGACTTACCTCAACCTCGTACAATCACAACCACGATCAACCTCCAATCCTGAGAGGGACACTGCCTAATAACAAGGCATAAAGAGATATATCAACCTCTATTCATCAAAGGGGTCACACCTAGACCCAAAGGGATCCATAAGGATCATACTCAATCTATGAGCCTCACAACCAACTAAACCTCAATATCTCAACATAGCTCACAATTCCTCAAATCTCAAGGTAGTATCTAATCAACATTCCTCAATCTCAATTTTAATCCTAATTTAATTAATTAACCTTTAATTAATTAATTAGATTTTGCCAGAATAACGTTTTGCCCGCAGACAATTTCTAAACCCCCTGTCATCAGATTTCATCAAACAAACTATCCATAATCACCAGAATAATATAACGACCATAATGGAAATTCCAATTATTCATTTTAACCAACTTAAGGTAAATTTATACTTACCCGCAATATGAAAAACGAATAAATTCATAACTTATTCGTTACTAACCCGATATACGATCCGGAAGAAGATACCGACTCCTGGCGATACGAGGAGTAAGAGCACGGTATGAAACCTTACGTTTGACGACATGCGGTGGTCCGTCGACGTTCCGATAGCGATAAACGGAGGTTTAACCAAAAAGCTAGCAAACGGGAAATAAGTTTGTACCACATTGAAGAGAACAAGATAAGGGACTCGTTGGTACAAACGGATCTGAAAATGGATTGAAGATGAATGATATAAGGTTAAGTGTATATGAGAGAGTACGTTCGTCTTCGTCCTTCGACCGCCTTCGTTGAAATGAAATGTAAAAGAGAAGGGTGATGCGCATCCATAGCCGCCATTACCTCTCTTATACTTATACATATATGAATAATATAATATTATATATATATATATATATATAATACATATACAAATAATATAATATTATATATATATATATATGTGCAATGTATACGCCGCCTCCCGTTAGTGATGGTACATATGTATATATTATATATATATATATGTATATATATATATATATATATAATAATGTTAATCCAAAACATTTAATTAAAACGCGGTTATATTTCCGTTCTCAAAATTTTATGAAATTGGAATATAAAATCCGAAATATTATCGGGATAATTAATTCATAACTATCTCGTAAAATGGGCATTCCTAAGCCATCTTTCTTAACCGCTAAGAATCGGGATAGCGACTCTTTTGGCCGTTTTGCCTCTCCATGTTATTTCATATCTAGGACAAATCCGATGTCCTGATCATTTCTCTCAACTGCATTTTTATTAATTGGAGATCCCAAATGCTTCAAATAACACCGGAGGGTAAAAATAATTACCCGGGGGAAAAAGTAAAAATTTCCCCAAACGTCCAAAATTACGCGAGGAACATAACGGTGGGACTCATACTCATCACTTGCGAAATCTTCGCGAGTTGTATGTCAATTACTATCAACGATTAAGTTAATCAACATTAATTAGAATTCGGAAATCCTATCTATTACATCAACTATGCCGATGCTAAGTTCTACAATGGCATAAGCTTTGAGTCAAATACACCGTTGTACAAAAGCAGCAAAAATGTGGAGTTTTTCAAAGAAGATTCGCTTCAAAAAGTTGCACAAATATCCAATGTGGCCTCAAGAGGGAGAAACGGTGAAAACACACAGCCTAAGGTGTTATTTAAATATAAGCCAAAAGATAAGAGGAAGGTGGGAGAAAAGCCTTTAACCTCTGTCGAGGAAATCATGCAGTCTCTCATAGCAAGTTATACTTGTCCCATTCGGAAGATTAATCAGTCCATTCCAAAAAAAACTATGGTCATCTGTAAATCTTTTGGAGATTACAAAGCTGCGAATAAAAGAGTAGTTTTGAAAGGAAAAGTCTCAAGTCCTTGCTACAAGGCCTCATCCTCAATTTTAAACTTATACAAAAGTCATAAAATCAAAATACAAAGGCGGTTGTCCTTTCCAAAAAATATAACTCTACAAAAGGAATTGGACGAGGACAATTGCAATAATTTACAAATCTCTCAAGAAGAAGGACTTTTGACAGCCGCGATTACAGAGCCGGGGATATTGACACTAGAAGAACAACAAATGTTTTCAGAAGATATGGAAGCAACTCCACGAGTGTCGGTACTTGATAGACTTAATGAAACTCCCATAACCGGGGCACATCGAATCTCAATGTTCCGAAGGCTTGAAAATATTGTTGAGCCTACACACAAGAAAATTTGTGTGAAAGGGAATAAAATGTCAAAACAGAAGAAGAATAGAGGGCATACACTCTTTTAGATGTTGACAGCGAGGAGATAAATGTGATGTCCTCAATAAATGGGAAAGGCTTAAATCGTCAATGTTCTCACACCGACGTGCATCACGGTCCGAGATACTTGAAGAATCAATTGATCTCATCCTTTGCCTCAGGAACTACGTCAAGACTTGATCCCAACAAGGGTACGTAGGAAATTCGATGCCAAAAACATATGTGTCGGATTCAGTCGTCAAAAAAAAAATCAAATAAAATGATCATTACGCAAATGATAGTCAAAATGACTTGGGCAACCCTTCATAGAAGGTGGGTTCTTGCTATTTTGGTGATGCGTATGAATGAGATTTAAAAAAAAATGCATATGATAATGTATTAACATTTAGGCAACCCTGCGGGTGGGTCTAAATTTAATCCTTAATGCATTAAATGTAAATACATACTTATATATAAGTACAAAAAAATATATTAAAAGAAAAAAAAAATGCATAGTTGTACTCTTGAGCCCTTAAGTATACAAATGATAGTTGAATGATTTGAGAAACCTTTCATAGAAGGTGGGTTCAAATTATTTCGGTGATGTATACGATGAAGGGGGCGTAAAAAAAAAAAAAAAATCAAAGAACTACGAACGGTTTGATCCTTCAACAAGAAGGTACGTAGGCAATTTAGCTATAAAAAACGCTAGATGCAGCCACCCCTATAAACAAAATAAAAAAATGGAGAAATTTCCATAATTTGGATATAAGGATTAAAGCTCCATACATATGACAAACTTTGAACGCATTCAACGTTTCATACGTACAAAGTTTGGGGGCATCTGTTTGACCCTAAATTTTAACAAATCTATTATTGATAGAATAATAACTAAATATATAATTTCCCCTTAAAGTAAAAAAAATTAAGTTGCATACAAAGTGATGCGATTATGTTATAAGCCTTTAAAGTGTGGAAGAAATGAAAAATTAAACGAAATAAAAGAAGTAAAGATTTGAGAAAATAGAAAAAAGGCTACCTGTGTTGTTTGTCAAATATACTACAAAGAATTTTAAATTGAAAGAGATAAATAATTGTATTTTTAATAATAGATAAATTTTGACAGTTGTAGTGGTTATTGGTAGTTATTACTACAACTGCCTAATTCTATTTCTATTTAAATACTAGTTTGTTAAGAAAAAAGGGGGGAGATAATCGTGGAAATAGCAAAAAGAAAGAAAGAAAGAATTTGAAGAAAGGGAGGACAATACGTACAGAAGAGACAAAGGAAACAAAATCTGATGCAGAAGTAGAAATTGCCAGAAAGAAGAGTTTCAGTTTTACATTGTTTGAATTAAAACACAGTAAGTGTTACAAGATGATTATCATCAATTCTTTTTGTTTAAACTGATTTGAAAAGTCAAGTTTTACGGCAAAACCATGCATTGTTCATTGGGTATCGTTGTTCAATCCCATTCAAATTCATTACTGTATCAATACTCTTCCCCCATTTCTGGTCATTTTGTGTTTCAAAAGAAACTGTATGCACTTTTTGCTCTCCTCTCTTGATCAACATACTCATCAATAGCAAGTACCATTTGAGGGATTTTACATGCACATATGAATGAGAATGTGATGATATTTAAGTGAGGAAGATACAGGGAAAGAGGAGCAAATGATCATTGATGGAACTTGCCTTCGGCATCACGGTACTAAATTTGTAGTCGGTCCGGATGTAATTACTTCTGGTCACTACACAAAAAACCCGCGGTTGATTGAAAGTACTTACTTTCGATCGCTGCATCCAAACCATAGTTGATCGGAAGTGCTTACTTTCGATCACTACACCAAACTCGTAGTTGGTTCGGAAGTACTTACTTTCGACCGCTACTCAAAAAATGTGGTTGGTTGGATTCACTTGATTCCTCCTCCGCAAAATCCGTAATCGGTCGGATTCTATGGTTCTACTGCTACAAACTGCCCACTTTGCTTTGATGCGTTGCTTATGAGCGAAACTGAGAAAAATACGAAGTGGTATATTTTATTAACTTGATAAAGAATGGATAAAGGCCCTCCATTCCTTATCTTCTCTTCCCTGTAAAGTAAAAAAAAAATAAGGGAATAAAAAGAAATAAAGGATCTGGCATACAAAAAGAAAGAATGAAGTACATCAAACAATACTGAGTATAGACATCAAACAAAAAAAAATCAGAAGAAGTATTGAACAGTACAGAATAAAAAAAAAAGGGGCACAAGTCTGAAGAATAGTATACGGAAGGAGAAAAGCAGATTGGTAGAGAAGGAAAAGGTAGAAACCAGAATACATTTTTTTTAGATGATTTTACAGAAATCACTTCTCCTTCTAATCACTCCTCCTTCTCCTTCTTTGCTTTCCATTAAACACATGTACAGTTCATTGCATTCTCCAAATACTTATTGATACTATTGATTCTCCATATCATGTATCATTTATCTCTTTCAACCATCTGTATATGAAGACTACAAAATTGGTGCCCAGCAAAGCAAATAGTTGGAGCCTCACGACAATGTGGGTTGAGTTTCTATCGCTGCATTCGCATCCATGATGGGGGAGAAATCTTTTGATTTCGATAAGATGGTCATTGTAGTAGATTAAAGAAATCGACACTATGCTGTAAGAAAAAAAAAAAGGAAGAAGACATGAGAGATGGACAAAAAGTGACACTTGAATGTATTGGTCTGCAGTATCAAACCCAAAACAGCAGCCCAGTTTAGATGTTCATTTTTCGGTCAATATGCCCGCCGTTGGTTGGATTCAATTGGTTCCTCCTCGCTGCAAAGTCGTTTGTTACAAGATCTGTGGTTGGTTCGGATGTAATTACTTCTATCCACCACATAAAAGTCGTAGTTGATCAAAAGTACTTACTTTAGATCGCTGCCCTAAACTCGTAGTTGATTGAAAGTACTTACTTCCGATCGCTGCACTCGAATGAAATTGATTGATACCGTTGCTACGATCGTAGTCGATCAGGATGTATTTATTCTCTGTAACGCCCCAAATTTTGGCGCGTTTTCGATTTTTTATTTTCCTACTTATATCGGTATGTTATTAGATTTAATATTTTATTTAAAGTACTTTTACGACTTAAAAATAGCTTTCCGAGTATATTCATATTTTGTGGTTTACTTTCGGAATGGTTCGAAAAATCTTCCCGATTTGAAAATTCCGTTCCGTTCATTTAATCGAGTTTTGCCCTATTCCCTTTCTCTCTATCCTTTATTCTTTTTCTTTTCTCCTTCTTTTTCCTTTTTCTTCTTTTCTTCTTGTCTTCTTCTGCCTTGTTTGTTTCGGTTGGTGAGAAGCTGCTGCAGCTTTCCGCCTGGGCTAGGGCACAGCAACTCGACCCCTCGCTCCCCGTCCTGCAGTCTGCCCCGCGACCTCTCGCCCTCCTCCTATGATGACCACCCGCCCAGGCTGTCTCCCTCTTCTCTGTCATTCTCTTCTCTCAACCTCACCTTCTCTCCATCTCTCCCTACTCCCATTTCACTCTCCCCCTCTCTTCGGTTCACGAATTGAAGGCCGCCGCCGCCTCAGTGCCGCTAGGATCCCGCCGGGAAGAGCCGACACAGCCTCGCCCCGCCTCGAGCCGCCTGGGCTGCCGGAACGGTGAGTGGCCGCCTCTATCCCTCCCTCCTTTCTCTTTGCCTTTCCTCCCCTGTATGTGACAGCCCGGTGCCCTAATTGTGTGTAGCAACCGCCGGAATCGGGGCCACCGCCGACTTCTGCCGGATTCGCCGCCTGCACGCCGGCCCCCTCCTTTCCTCCGCTGGGCAGCCGCAAGATTCCATGCCCTTCTCCTTCTTCTGAGTCGCGTTAACAGGAGGTTGAAGAAGAGTGGATTAATTACAAATTTTGCCCCTCTTTTTAATTAATTCAGTTTTGTCCCCAGTTTATTGATAATTACAGTTTCTACCCAGATGTTTGAAATGAAATAATAGTGCCCCGCTGATATATATATATTTGCAAGTTTGGCCCTATGTTTTAGAAATGTGCAGATTTATCCTTGTGAATGAATGACAAATTTGGCCCAAAGTTATTTTCGGAAATTGGCCTAAGTTTCTTGAGTTCCATATTTATGGCCCGGAAATCTAATTGCGGATTTTGACCTATGTTTGTATAATTTTATAAATCCCCGGAAATGTTTTTACGAGTGTTAACCTTGGTATTGAAAACGGATTTTTCTTAGATTTATATACTTAGAATCCTCCGTTCAAAATTTAGCATATGAGCTAAATTTCCTTAGCTTTGGTCTTAGGTTCGGAAGTGGCCGTTATAGACCAACAAATCCAATCTCGACGTCCGTAGATCATCTTCAACCTCGGATCGTGTGTGAGTACCTTCTTCCTCGATCTAGTTATGTTTAGTGGTAGAATCATGCTAGGTTGAATCTAGCATAACGTAGAGCAAATGCCATGTAGTGGCCATGAACCCTAGGTATTAGTTATTGGATATGGAACTTGTTGCTTTACCTTTCTTACGATCTTATGAAGATCCTCGAGATAATAGATTGGACCTAGCATGCTAGAGTTAGATATCATATATATATATATGTTGGAGACTAGAAGTCCGAGAACTTCTAGCTTTTTAGTTGGTTATTGATAGAGTGCTTCACTTGGTCAGGCTTAGAGCGTTTTCCTGCGGGAAGTTGAGAGTGGTTTCGAGTTACCTTGAGAGAGGTAAGTCCTCGGACTTACTTAGCCGCTTTTATGCCTTATTGGATATATATATGGTGGTGTGTGCTTTACCTTTGTTTATAATCATGAAAATGGATTAGGATTTACTTGACCTCATTTATTGGCCCATCGTTACTACTATTATTATTATCGGGCGGTGACATCACCGCTCAGTTTCCCGAGGGAGACTGGGGGGATCTCTGTGACCAGGCCATACACGGTATACGGGCGGGCTTCTTCATCACTACCACAGGGTATACGGGTTGGGCGCCGCCACACTCCTGTTGGTTACACGGGGACAGAGGCGAGAGTTATAAGACTCTCGTGTCACACTTTAAACCAATGAATTAGATATGGAATAACCTAAAAAGATACTATGTAATAAATGATCATGTTGTGTGCTTTGTGTGCTCATGTGTGTGTTTGTGCCATGTTATTCTTATATTGCATAGAATGTGAGCTAACGGTTTAAAACCGTTTTGTGTAGACGACTTGCAGGTTAGGGATGCCGCCGAGTGAGGTGGAGGAGTGGACAGCCGAGTGGTCCCGTACATCATAGGACGGGGATGTTTTTGGGGGTTTTATTTGTTGTCGGATTATGTCTTGTTGTACGATTGGATTCCTTTACGTTGTGTCGTTTTGAGGACTCGGCTGAGTTTCCAACTTGTATCCCTTCCTTTCTTTTCTCGCATACATTATAAACTACTTTTGAGTTTTATGCCTTTAATTTGTGCCTTGTTGGAAAGGTCCGGTGAACTTGTTGTCAGGCTAAGGGTCGGGACCCATTGTGAGGTCCCAACCCGTAGCATCCCGAGTCCCGCGGATTCGGGGCGTTACAAAGTGGTATCAGAGCCAGGTTGACAACAATGGCACTCGCAACCTTCTAAAGGCCGAATGAGGAATAAACAGAACCCCTCGGGTTCTGACTTTTCTTTTTCAAAATTCATATGCATGAGTCGGGATTGGGTTAGAATGTACGGGACCTCCACTCCTCACGCAAACCTCGGCGACGTAGATTTCTGGACTTGATGTATACTCATAGTTGCATAGCTCTATATATATATATATATGGCCTTAGGATGTTTCTTGGACTTGTATGTACTTAGATATACATGTGACCTTAGGATGTTTGGGCTTTTATGCCTTGTTTGTACCATGGATTTTGGCTTCTTACTTATCATGCTTTAATAAGTCTTTGTCATATAATACTATAAGTACGACATACACATCAAATTAATTACTCCTAAATAAACGCGAACGATACCAGATGGCACGTACGAGAGCGACCGCTTATGTAGGACCCGTCCGGGGTAGAGCACCACTTCCTCCTACCGTCCCGAGACGAGGGCGAGTAGGGAGACCTCCAGGTACGAGAGGTCGGGGACGTATCCCCATTGCAGACCTACCCGCTGTGGATCCGCCAGTAGCTGAGATTCCTGTAGAGGACGTAGCAGAGAGTGTCATCCCCGAGGGAAGGGAAGGGACACTTGTGAGGTCTGGAGCGCGTAGTTCCTCTTCTGCTAGGACCGGTGGAGCATCGATTGGGGCTACCGTGTTCGAGGATTATGTACGTCGAGTTGAGGAGGCGTATAGGACTGGAGCACCACCTCCAGCACCACCGGTGCCGGTACCTGCACCTGCACCTGCACCTGCACCTGCACCCGCGAGATCGGCTGAGGTCTCACAGAGGGTTACACAGACTAGGGTCGTACCCGAGATTGTTACACCAGCAGTAGTTATACCCGCACCGGTTGTAGAGATTGCTAGGGCTGGAGACGGGCTGAGGTCTCCTGGACCTGATTCTTGGTTGAAGGCTTTCAACCAGCAGCACGTACCTTACTTTGACGGGAAGGTAGGGTTAGAGGTCGAGCATTGGATCGGGCATGTGGAGACAGCACTTGAGGCGATCCGTTGCCCAGAGGAGAGGCAGGTAGAGGTGGTCCAGACATTGTTTAGAGAGCAGGCCCACTACTGGTGGAGGTCGGTACGAGGAGGTGTGACTAGGATGGACTAGTTGCTGAGACTTGTTAGAGAGACTTTCTGCCCAGATTCATTGAGGAGAGACCGAGTCCAGGATTTCTTAGAGGCTGGGTTTGAGGACGTCCCAGTTATCGATGCGATCCGACGTTTCAGAGCGGAGTTGGCTTTGCTGGGGCCCGCCGCACCTCCGGCGGACCAACATGTTTATCTCTTTTCTAGGAGATTGAGGGAGTCTACTCGGGCATACCTTGCAGGATTCCGTTGTGAGTCTTTGGCCGAGTACCAGGACCGAGCCTCGGCATACGAGAGAGACAGACTGGGAGCTAGGAGAGGGGCGCAGTCCGGAGGACCGGACAAGCGTCAGAGGACTGGACCCACTGGTTTGGGGGCAGGAGCCTCAGGACAGGGCCGTGGTCCGGCTCAGGGACATACAGGACATCCGCCTGCTACTCAGGCGCCAGGCAGAGGGAGGCAGTGTTTCAACTGTGGAGGAGATGATCATCTTAGGCCCGATTGCAGGAAGCCTCCAGTGACATGCTTCTCTTGTGGTCAGACGGGCCACAGGGCAGCTTTTTGCAGACGGGGAGGGGCACCGTCACAGCAGGGGTCTTCACCTGCTAGCGGGGCAGGTAGAGGACAGAGGCCACCTCAGTTTCCGGCTCAGGGTTTTCAGCAGAGAGGTCTTAGTCAGTCTCATACACAGGGATCAGCCCAGGGACAGGGCCGAGGTAGAGGCCGTGGTGGAGGCACCCGGGGGTCTGGAGGCACTCAGGCCAGGGTTTTTGAGTTGAGGAGCGCCGTTGATCCAGCAGCGCCGGACGCTACAGGTAATATTCGGACTAATGACTTCCCTTTCAGGGTATTATATGATATTGGTGCTACGTACTTCTTTATTTCGATGATTTTGTAGCTAGGTTGTCCTTATTTACAATAGAGGGGAGACCCTTCTTCATGGGGCTACCCGATAGGAAGGTAAGGTTAGTGGTACCCGAAAGGTACCCGGTTGTCCCATTCGTTGGGAAAACCGTACTGGGGTAGCCGACTTCCATGTCACGCACCTGGTGCATGAAGAAGTCATCTTAGGGATAGATGAGAAGGACCGCCATCAAGCTGCTTTGGACGTTAGACGAAGGACCGCAGCGATCTCCACGGGAACGAGACCTGAGGCTTCTACTGTTGCCGCACAAGGAAGAATACATAAGGAGGGAGTATGGTGTACTGGAACCATTATAGGACTATTCGTGGAATACCAGGAGATGCACAAAGTGACCAACAAGGGTGGAGAAGGCCGAAGCTGTGAAGCCGGATGTCGACTTGAGATATCCGGGGAGTATATGAAAGATTAAGATTTGAACCCTTATGGTCGGATTGATATTGCACCTACTTGAAGGAATGATACAAGCGTATGAAGAATACGAAGAACTCCCCCAATGGGTTGGGATTTCATGAGGTCAAATGTTTGGAAGCACAGTTAAGCCCTATAGTTGGACCCTTCCGGTTGCAGCTTAGAAGATTTCTTATCACCATTCCTTAGAGGCGGGGTAGATCTTTGGTATCATGACCACCTGTCAAGTATAAATGCAAGGGTCGTAGTCCCTTCTAAGATTAAGTTAAGATTTTCTTGTCACTATTTAATAATAGAGTTTTGAGAGTTAAAGAGGAGATTTATAGGTACAACTGTTTTGATTTGCTTGGAGGAATGATGGGTTTGAAGTGTACAAGTGATTCTTCAAGACAAGGCCTTGATCAAGTATTGAGGAATGATAAGTAATAGCATACGGGTCTCGATAGTAGAAGCGGTGTGATGTAAAATACTTCCTTCATCACTTAGAATTTGCAACAAGAATTGAGGAAATATAACATCAAAGTTTGGTCTGACAAGAACCAAAGCCAACGGTGTGAGCTGGAAGTTCGAACTTCTTTGTTAGAGGCAAACAAGAAGAAACATAATGGAAATGTCGTAGTGAAAGGACCCGAGAAGAAGTTAAGCTTCCGATATATCGGACTTTTTAGAAATCTTAGCGCAAGTTGGGAAAGTGATTTTACTGGTTGGAGTGACCGCCAAGAGTAGAGAGTGTTCACCCGGCGTTCCTGTGTATCAGTCGAGGGAGTACATACATGACTCGAGAAAGATTGTCAGTTATGGTGATTTAGCTGTAGACGGAGTATAGTATCTTTGGTTTAGTTTTACGCCGAATTAGTAGCTTGATAGAATCGACGGGTTATACCCAGTCCTTCCCTTAATGTGTATATGTGCGATGTTATATGTTGTTTGTGCCGTGAGAGAACGGGTTTTATGACCGGTTATAGTTATATTGCGATAGTGGTTGGAGCAGTTTTAGTGTATATAGATTAGAAGGTCTAAGCCTTCCTTGTTATGAGTTTCTACCTCGGCCTTAGGGACCGAGAAGTTTGACGTATATCAAGTTTCGGGACGAAACTTCTTTTTAGGGGGATCTAATGTAACGCCCCAAATTTTGGCGCGTTTTCGATTTTTTATTTTCCTACTTATATCGGTATGTTATTAGATTTAATATTTTATTTAAAGTACTTTTACGACTTAAAAATAGCTTTCCGAGTATATTCATATTTTGTGGTTTACTTTCGGAATGGTTCGAAAAATCTTCCCGATTTGAAAATTCCGTTCCGTTCATTTAATCGAGTTTTGCCCTATTCCCTTTCTCTCTATCCTTTATTCTTTTTCTTTTCTCCTTCTTTTTCCTTTTTCTTCTTTTCTTCTTGTCTTCTTCTGCCTTGTTTGTTTCGGTTGGTGAGAAGCTGCTGCAGCTTTCCGCCTGGGCTAGGGCACAGCAACTCGACCCCTCGCTCCCCGTCCTGCAGTCTGCCCCGCGACCTCTCGCCCTCCTCCTATGATGACCACCCGCCCAGGCTGTCTCCCTCTTCTCTGTCATTCTCTTCTCTCAACCTCACCTTCTCTCCATCTCTCCCTACTCCCATTTCACTCTCCCCCTCTCTTCGGTTCACGAATTGAAGGCCGCCGCCGCCTCAGTGCCGCTAGGATCCCGCCGGGAAGAGCCGACACAGCCTCGCCCCGCCTCGAGCCGCCTGGGCTGCCGGAACAGTGAGTGGCCGCCTCTATCCCTCCCTCCTTTCTCTTTTCCTTTCCTCCCCTGTATGTGACAGCCCGGTGCCCTAATTGTGTGTAGCAACCGCCGGAATCGGGGCCACCGCCGACTTCTGCCGGATTCGCCGCCTGCACGCCGGCCCCCTCCTTTCCTCCGCTGGGCAGCCGCAAGATTCCATGCCCTTCTCCTTCTTCTGAGTCGCGTTAACAGAAGGTTGAAGAAGAGTGGATTAATTACAAATTTTGCCCCTCTTTTTAATTAATTCAGTTTTGTCCCCAGTTTATTGATAATTACAGTTTCTTCCCAAATGTTTGAAATGAAATAATAGTGCCCCGCTGATATATATATATTTGCAAGTTTGGCCCTATGTTTTAGAAATGTGCAGATTTATCCTTGTGAATGAATGACAAATTTGGCCCAAAGTTATTTTCGGAAATTGGCCTAAGTTTCTTGAGTTCCATATTTATGGCCCGGAAATCTAATTGCGGATTTTGACCTATGTTTGTATAATTTTATAAATCCCCGGAAATGTTTTTACGAGTGTTAACCTTGGTATTGAAAACGGATTTTTCTTAGATTTATATACTTAGAATCCTCCGTTCAAAATTTAGCATATGAGCTAAATTTCCTTAGCTTTGGTCTTAGGTTCGGAAGTGGCCGTTATAGACCAACAAATCCAATCTCGACGTCCGTAGATCATCTTCAACCTCGGATCGTGTGTGAGTACCTTCTTCCTCGATCTAGTTATGTTTAGTGGTAGAATCATGCTAGGTTGAATCTAGCATAACGTAGAGCAAATGCCATGTAGTGGCCATGAACCCTAGGTATTAGTTATTGGATATGGAACTTGTTGCTTTACCTTTCTTACGATCTTATGAAGATCCTCGAGATAATAGATTGGACCTAGCATGCTAGAGTTAGATATCATATATATATATGTTGGAGACTAGAAGTCCGAGAACTTCTAGCTTTTTAGTTGGTTATTGATAGAGTGCTTCACTTGGTCAGGCTTAGAGCGTTTTCCTACGGGAAGTTGAGAGTGGTTTCGAGTTACCTTGAGAGAGGTAAGTCCTCGGACTTACTTAGCCGCTTTTATGCCTTATTGGATATATATATGGTGGTGTGTGCTTTACCTTTGTTTATAATCATGAAAATGGATTAGGATTTACTTGACCTCATTTATTGGCCCATCGTTACTACTATTATTATTATCGGGCGGTGACATCACCGCTCAGTTTCCCGAGGGAGACTGGGGGGATCTCTGCGACCAGGCCATACACGGTATACGGGCGGGCTTCTTCATCACTCCCACAGGGTATACGGGTTGGGCGCCGCCACACTCCTGTTGGTTACACGGGGACAGAGGCGAGAGTTATAAGACTCTCGTGTCACACTTTAAACCAATGAATTAGATATGGAATAACCTAAAAAGATACTATGTAATAAATGATCATGTTGTGTGCTTTGTGTGCTCATGTGTGTGTTTGTGCCATGTTATTCTTATATTGCATAGAATGTGAGCTAACGGTTTAAAACTGTTTTGTGTAGACGACTTGCAGGTTAGGGATGCCGCCGAGTGAGGTGGAGGAGTGGACAGCCGAGTGGTCCCGTACATCATAGGACGGGGATGTTTTTGGGGGTTTTATTTGTTGTCGGATTATGTCTTGTTGTACGATTGGATTCCTTTACGTTGTGTCGTTTTGAGGACTCGGCTGAGTTTCCAACTTGTATCCCTTCCTTTCTTTTCTCGCATACATTATAAACTACTTTTGAGTTTTATGCCTTTAATTTGTGCCTTGTTGGAAAGGTCCGGTGAACTTGTTGTCAGGCTAAGGGTCGGGACCCATTGTGAGGTCCCAACCCGTAGCATCCCGAGTCCCGCGGATTCGGGGCGTTACATTCTCAATCTCTATCAGGTCCATGGTTGGTTCACCCACAAGACTTGGACGTCCTGGAAGATGAATGAAAGAGATTATGATTAGTTGATTTCCTATTTTATAGGAATTAATTAGAGTACTGCTAATTAGCGGGAAGATGGATTGAAATTGGAAATAAACAAATTATATTTTTTGTTTCCTTGAATAAATATGTGCAAATCGATTTTTTTTGATTTTCACCTTAATTAATTGGAAGTTGACCTCCTACTTTAATGGGTGTAAATTAATTTTGGTCACCAATTTGTGACTTATTAAGGAAAGTTAATCTTAAGTTTCCTTTTAAAAAAAGAAAAAAAAAGATAAAAGGTTATAATAAGATAGATTTTCATCATATTAATTCATACTTTGTAATTTTGCATGCATGCAAAGTGTTCATGTTCATTACATAAACCTAATTTAAGTTTAAGGTTAAGAACAAGTGAATATGTTGATTAAATAAAAGGTAGAACTACGTTATGACTTGATGCTCGTTTTGAGCTACGTAGGAAATCCGATATAAAATTAAATTGGATTCAGTCGCCCCGTCCAAGTAAATGTATATTTTAAATCAAACCTTGGACGTAAAATCAAAAACAACAAACTTTCTAAACTCGATATAAAGCATTCGCTCATCGAGTTTAATCAAAGTCTAAAAGTAAAATAAAATAAATTTCAGAACTACGTAAGGACTTGATACTCGATTATGAGTTACGTAGGAAACTTGGTTCGAAATTACATATGTACCAAGTTCAGTCGCCCAAAATAAATAAAATACAATAAAGTCCATGTGACAGATGTACTTAAAATACTAAAACCAAATCGCAGACTTTCGCATAAAATTAAAGTCTAAACTAAAAATCCAAAATTTATTAAAATACCAAAGTATAAGAAATATAAATAAATGTTCTATTCATGCACATGATATTAGGAGAGTTAAGCAGCCCTTCATAGAAGGTGGGTTTAATCTTATCCCTTTGATGCATGAATGGAAATAAGCCATGCAAATGATAGTAGGGTTATATATTTAGGCAACCCTTCATAGAAGGTGGGTCTAGATTACATCCTCTGATGCATGAAACCAACTGAACTACGTAAGGCTTGATTCTCTTCAAAGAGATACGTAGGCAACCCTTAAAAATCCGGGTGCAGCCCAATTAATAAAAATCCCTTAATATTTGGTATTAATATTATTTTGAATCAAGAGGGTAAAAAAATAGGGTCGAACTTAAATATCATAAAAATTAAAAGAAATAATGTTTTGGAAATTTATACACATTTTTCCTCAACAAGCCGTCCTCGGGCTTTTTCTATTTTTCGAGGTGCATCCACACCGGGCACACATACCAAAGCTCGTTAGGACTATTGGTTTATTTGACTTTGGCAAGGCACCAACACCCGATTATGTGAAGTGTACCGAGTTACTTGTCATTTAAGCCAACGTCCCCAAGCCTATATTTTTGGCTACACTTTCACAACAAATTCAGCATTTTATGCATGATATTCTTTCATTAACATCTTCGCCCCACACTTGCTTTTCACACACATCAACACACTATCATGCTCCTATTCCCGGATGGGTCAAAAGAGGTCAAATTATATCCATTGAGGTGCTCAAACAATCATGATCAAGATGAGAAGTAGAGAAAGATGAATTGCCTCATTCATTCCTAGATGGTATGCAAGAACTATCATGTAATTTCGACCTTCAATACTCAATCCTATCTAGGCAAACATCATGATCACAAATCATTCATGGAATTCAAGGGAAGTACTTCAAGTCCACATATGCATTCATCAATTTAACACATAAGGCCATCCATAGCCAATCCACAAGACAAGATTCATCATTAGGGTCATATCCAAACCTAGAAAGCACAAAAATTTTTAAATTTTCTGAATTTTTATGGGATTTCGAAATGAGTATGTACAATGCAAAACATGTGAAAATGTTAAACTATCCTAGATGCTCATCATGCAAAGGATCATGCAAATCCCACCCCATACTTAGAAACACATTGTCGTCAATGTGTAAATGAAGTAAAGAAGAGTGAAAGAAGGTTCTCACAATGTAAAAATGGTTTGCTATGGTATTTGGGATTGCTCAAGTAGAGTTGATGTTGGATGATCCTATCAACCATGGTAGAGAGCTCTAAGTGTTCATCAAGGCGTCGGGACCCGCGCTAGGCACCGCTAGCCGTCCAAGTTCCGCGTCCGCTCCACCCATAATCGATGAGGGGTTCATCATCATCATTCCTATGTCAAGCAAGGCTTCCAATGCCACTAAAGTTCTAGCATACACACGAAGCACACGAAACACACACAAAGATAGAAAAATCTAAAACAAAAGCAAAACAAGAAAGGGAAAATGTTACCAATGGGTTGCCTCCCACCAAGCGCTCTTTTAAGGTCATTAGCTTGACCAAACTCGGGGGCGTCTACTCAAGGTAAAGTGGGGCAATCATATCCACCGGAGCTCCCGGGATATACCTCTTCAACCGGTGCCCATTCACCTTAAAGTTTTCACAATGCTCCCCTCCAATCTCAATAGCTCCATGGGGAAAGATCTTCTTCACCACATATGGTCCGGTCCATCTTGATTTGAGCTTTCCGGGAAAAAGCCGCAGCCTTGAGTTGAAGAGAAGGACAAGGTCACCTTCACTCAACTCCTTGGGGATGATCCTCTTGTCATGCCACCGCTTGGTCCTCTCCTTGTAGATCCGGGCATTCTCGTATGCATCCAACCGGATTTCCTCAAGTGCGTTCATATCAAGCAACCTCTTCTCTCCGGCCTCCTTGAGGTCAAAATTTAGCCACTTGATGGCCCAATGCGCTCTATGCTCTATTTCTACTGGAAGGTGGCAAGACTTGCCATAGACCAACTTGTAAGGAGTGGTGCCAATTGGTGTTTTGAAAGCGGTTCTATATGCCCACAAGGCATCATTGAGCTTCATAGCCCAATCCTTTCTAGTTCTAGATACCGTCTTCTCAAGAATGGCCTTTATCTCCCGGTTGGAGATCTCTACTTGGCCACTAGTTTGGGGGTGGTAAGGTGTTGCCACCTTATGAGTCACCCCATACTTAGCCAAAAGTGCCCCAAAATTCCTATTGGTGAAGTGCTTCCCCCCATCACTTATGATCACCCTTGGTGTTCCAAACCTAGGGAAGATTACTCGGTTGAAGAAGCGCACCACAACCTTGGCGTCATTTGTAGGAGAAGCGATTGCCTCCACCCATCTTGATACATAATCAACCGCCAATAGGATGTAGAGGTTGCCACATGAAGAAGGGAATGGTCCCATGAAGTCCACGCCCCATACATCAAATATCTCTACTTCTTGAATGTTGTTCAAGGGCATCTCATTCCTTCTTGAGATGTTGCCCGTTCTTTGGCAGGCATAACAAGCTACCACAAAGCTTTGCACATCCTTGAACAAACTTGGCCAAAAGAAGCCCGATTGCAACACCTTCGCACATGTCTTGTGGGAGCTAGCATGCCCTCCACATGGCAAGGAATGACAATGGCGGATCACACTCTCTACCTCATCCTCCGGTATGCATCTTCTAAACATTCCATCCGGCCCTCTCTTGAACAAAAGTGGTTCGCTCCAATAGTAATGCCTCACATCTTTGAAGAACTTCTTCCTTTGGGCATATGCGAAACCGGGAGGCACTTCCTCACACACTAAGTAGTTTACAATGTCGGCAAACCATGGCTCGCTTCCTCTAGACACTTAGAACAAGCATTCCTCCACCATTTGCAATTGCTCATCCCGGAACGAATCATCAATCGGGATGTCATCTCTTTCAAGTTCCAATGGTGGAAGTCTACTAAGGTGATCCGCCACGGGGTTCTCGGATCCCTTCTTGTCCCGGATTTCCAAATCAAACTCTTGTAGAAGAAGGATCCACCGAATCAACCTAGGCTTGGTATCCTTCTTGGTAAGTAGATAACGGATCGCAGCATGATCCGTATAAACTATGACCTTCACTCCAACAAGATATGAGCGGAACTTCTCAAATGCATACACAACCGCTAGCAACTCCTTTTCGGTGGTAGCATAATTGAGTTGGGCATCATCTAGCGTCTTGCTAGCATAATAAATGGCATGAGTTCGCCCATCTTTCCTTTGCCCCAAAACAGCCCCAACGGCTACATCGCTTGCATCACACATGATCTCAAATGGTAAACTCCAATCCGGAGGTTGCATGATAGGTGCGGAGATCAAAGCGTTCTTCAACCTACAAAAAGCCTCAAGACAATCTTTGGAAAAGACAAAATCAACATCCTTCATTAGTAGGTTAGTTAGAGGCTTAGAAATTTTAGAAAAATCTTGAATAAACCTCCGGTAAAAACCGGCATGCCCTAAGAAACTCCTCACCCCTTTCACCGAGGTAGGTGGTGGCAACTTCTCTATCGTTTCAATCTTGGCTCTATCAACCTCAATGCCACGTTTAGACACCAAGTGTCCTAACACAATGCCTTCACTTACCATGAAGTGGCATTTTTCCCAATTTAAGACAAGATTTGTCTCCTCACATCTTTGCAATACTAATGACAAGTTAGCCAAACAATTATCAAAGGAAGAACCATAAATAGAGAAATCATCCATGAACACTTCCATGATATTTTCAATGTATTCCGAAAAGATAGCCATCATACACCTTTGGAAGGTGGCGGGTGCATTACACAACCCAAATGGCATTCTCCTATATGCAAAAGTACCCCATGGACATTTAAAGGTTGTTTTCTCTTGGTCATCGGGGTGGATAGGGATTTGGAAGAATCCACTATAGCCATCTAGATAGCAAAAATGAGAATGTTGAGCTAACCTTTCTAGCATTTGGTCAATGAAGGGGAGAGGGAAGTGATCTTTCCTAGAGGCCATGTTAAGCTTCCTATAATCAATGCACATTCTCCATCCCGTAACCGTCCTAGTTGGGATTAGTTCATTGTTCTCATTAGTCACTACGGTCATCCCCCCTTCTTAGGAACTACATGAACGAGACTAACCCACTTACTATCCGAGATAGGGTAGATGATTCCCGCATCTAGCAACTTAATGATTTCCTTTTTGACTACCTCTTTCATTATGGGATTCAATCTCCTTTGATGTTCAATAGAGGGTTTGTGGTTATCTTCCATCATTATCTTATGCATGCACAAAGAAGGCTTAATGCCAACCAAATCATCGATAGTATAGCCAATGGCTTTCCTATGCAATCTTAGCTCATGCAACAACTTAGCAAGTTCATCATCACTCAAGCATGCATTCACAATCACCGGATATGTAGAATCAACACCAAGGAAAGCATACTTTAAGTGAGAGGGGAGGGGTTTGAGTTCAAGTTTAGGAGGACCTTTACCGATTGGAGACGATCCAAACAATGTTGGAAGAGATGAATCAAAAGCAAATGAAGACCCTTCAAGGCTCCTTGAAGCTTGATCATCATCAAGGGCTGATTTAGGGGAAACCACGGCTGAAACCACGGTCTGCTCCAAGTCCATGGCCGTGGACCTTGCCTGGCTCCATTTTTGTGGCTTTACAGAGAGTTTGACGGCCGTGGAACTCATTCCACGACCGTGGTTCCTACAGCTGTTCAACACCCCTTCGTTCTCTTCAATTTGAGCCCTTGTCTCCTCTTCTAATGCTTCTAAGGCCTTGATCTCTTCATTGCAAGCCTCCTCAACACCTTCCTCCATCATACTTAAAGTAAGAACTTTCTCCAAGGGATCCTTGATCAAGATCGAGCTCACAACTTTTCTAGATTCCTCTTGCTCGACTATGTTGAAGACATCCTCATCAAGGGTTGGCCCTTTCATCATTGTGGACAACTTGAACTTGATGTTCTCCTCTCCAATGTTGAAGGAGAGAGTCCCATTCTTGCAATCTACTAGGCATCCGGAAGTGGCTAGGAAAGGTCTTCCTAAGATGATGGGAACCGGATAATCCGCCGGAATATCCAAGACAACGAAATCAATTGGCACATAGAATCCTCCTAGTTGCACCGGGATGTCTTCTAAGATCCCAACCGGATGTCTGATAGAACGGTCCGCCATATAGAGGGTCATCTTGACCGGTTTTGGCTCTCCTAGCCCAACCTTGTTGCAAAGTGCAAGCGGTATGATGCTTACACTTGCCCCAAGATCACAAAGGGCCTCATACTTCACATCTCCCACTCCAATTGGGACACAAAAGGAACCCGGATCTCTTAGCTTGGGAGGCATTTCCTCCTTCATCGTTTGGATCAATTCCGAGGATCTTTTGGTCATTCTTATCTCCCCATACTCCTCCAACTTCCTTTTGTTGGAGAGTATCTCTTTCAAGAACTTGCCATATGCCGGCATTCCTAAAATAGCATCCATGAACGGAATGTTAATATGCAACTTAGACATTAGTTCAAGGAACTTACCAAAGTGATTGTCTAAACGAGCTCTTGCTCGTGATTGAGGGAATGGTAGTGGTGGCTTGTATGGAGGCGGTGCCGCATAGGTTGGCTCTACATCTTTGCTCTTGCCTCCATTTCCTTGCAAAGGCTCTTCTTCATTCACCACTTGTTTCCCTTTAGCATTCTCCTTAGGCAAAGGATCCTTCATGCTTAACCCACTCCTCGTTGTGATAGCCAACACTTGGCCTCTTGGGTTGTCTTCGGTCCTTCCGGGAAGCTTTCCCGGATCTCTATGGGCTTCACCCGCCTTTTGGAACACTTGTGCTTCCAATACCTTTTGAGCTTTAGAAATTGAAGTCACCGTGCTCTCAAGACCACTCAACCTTCCAAGCAATTGCTCAAACATCATTTCGGTCCTATCCTTTGGAGGTTGAGTAAATCCGGGTGGAGGTTCTTGTGAAGCTTTTGGTGGTGGAGTTGTGCTTGAGGAAGCGGGAGGGTTTAAGGCTCCATCCGGGTTAGAGTAAGAAAATCCGGGATGGTTGTGGTTGGGCCGGTAATTGTTGAATTGCCGGTTGTTGTTGAAGTTCCTCGGGCCTTGATAATTGTTTTTGTAGTTGCCCCTCACCATGTAATTCACATCCTCCTCCTTGGAAGACAAATTGGCTTGTGGAAGCACTTGAGGAGTTGCTTGATTCTTCAAGGTTGTAGCACACAACTCCCTCAAAGACTTCAATTCATTGTTGATGGCGTCAAGCTTGAAATTGCTCATGGTGACTTCACTCACCTCATATGCTCCCGCCTTTCTCCCTTCACTCTTCCTATGGGAGTATTTCTCAATTACTAGAGCTTGCTTCTCCACAAACTCCCAAGCTTCATCTACATGCTTCTCCATAAATGTCCCACCGGAAAGAGATTGGAGCTTGAATTGGCTATCTTCATCAAGTCCTTTGAAGTAGATCTCCAAAGGTGTGGACAATCTAGGAGAAGATCTTTGAACCTCTCCCACGACTTGAATAAACTCTCTCTATCCTTCATCACGAAGGCATTGATCTTCCCTCTTAATTCGGTAGTCTTGGAAGGTGGGAAGAACTTAGTCAAAAACTCGGTTGTCATCTCCTCCCAAGTACCAACTCGCCCTTGTGGAATAGATTGATACCAAGCCAAGGCCTTATCCTTAAGAGAGAAGGAAAAAGCCCTAAGCTTATGGTTGTTGCTCTCCAATCTTGGCGGTCTAAGAGTCTCCATCAAGATCTCATAATTCATCAAGTGTTGATGAGGAGACTCTCCTTCCATCCCTCCAAATTGATTATGCCGGATCATTTGTAGAACTTGAGGGCGGAGCTCGTAATCATGGGCTGCGGGATCTCCTAAGTTCACACCCGGGCGGTGTGCTCTTTGTGCCGGATCCATACGTTGCCCCAACGTTTGTGGTTCTTCCATAGCAATGGGCACAACCCTAATATTTACCGCCGCTGGCTGCGGTTATGGTGGAGGTGGAGGAGGTTGTTGACGGTTAAGCTCTCTTTGCACAAAAGCTTGCCTAATCTCTTCGATCTCCCTCCTAGTGGCCTCTTGCCTCTCATTGGCAAGTCTCCTTTCATTCTCCAAAGCTTCATCCCTTATCCTAATTTGCTCTAAGGCCTCATCCAACTCAGCTTGGAGATCTCTTCCGGCCATCTCCTTTCCCCTTTTAATGCTCTTGGATCTAGATCTAAGGGTTTTCTCCGGTTCGGGATCGAATGGAGCTAAATCCTTGCCACGAGATCTTCGCATACACCTGAAGAGTAAGAGATGTCCTGAAAGGCAAAGACACAAACCAAAAAGAGATCAAAAGCAACAAGAAAGATCTACACTAATAAACAATCACAAAATGGACTCAATCTAGACCTATTCCCCGGCAACGGCGCCAAAAACTTGTTACGCTCAGGAAGTGATACGCAATGAGTTTGTAGTAGGGATAGTATTCCGAGGTCGAACACAAAGACTAAGGTAAGATTGATTCAATTAGTGATTAAGTCTTAGTATAGATCCAAGTTAAGAAGAGAGAAAGAAATAAAGAAATGAAAATCTCAATTGTTTTTGGTAGGTTTTTCGGTGATCAATCAAAGATCACAAATCATGCGAAATACATTCATCAACTAAGCTAACAAATCAACGCAAACAAACAAGCAAAAATACTAGATGATAGATCAAAGATAGAAAAGCGGATTCTAGGGGTTGGAAGTTCCGGTTATGGCATAGGACTCAAGCTATCTATTCTTTCCTTGGATTAACTATGATATGTTGGGGTTAAGTGTTTCTAGATTGGGATCAATCACCGGGTAGGTCTCATGGTCCACTAGGCCATCCCTAAAGTCTCATCACCGGGTAAGTCTCTAAGAACCTAAGGGAAGGAATTCTACATGTTACGCTAAAAAGTGTGCACGCAATAAGCCTTAAATTTATACTCGTTATATTTATCCTAACTTCTAGCGCACCCACAGTGTACGGGACGTTTGTAGTATGGATAGTATTCCGAAATCGAACACAAAGACTAAGGTGAAATTGATTCGGTTTTGTGATTAAGTTTAGTGAAGGTCTAAGGTTAGAAGAAGGGGGAAACAAGAAATGAAAATCACAATTTGTTTTTGGTCGTTTTTTGGTGATCAATCAAAGATCACAATTCATGCAAAGTAACCGATCAAACTAATCTAAAAATCAGCACAATATGAACAAATGAGACAAGATAACGATCAAGGAAATAAAAGACGGATTCTAGAGGTCGGAAGTTCCGGTTATGGCATAGAACTCAAGTTATCTAATCGTTCTTTGGATTAACTATGACATGTTGGGATTAAGTTTATCTAATTTGAGGACCAATTACCGGGTATGTCTCATGGTTCAACTAGACCACACCTAAGGTCTCATTACCGGGTAAGTCTCTAAGAACCTAAGGATAGGAATTCTACACAAACCGGATTGTTGATTAAGGATCTAACCTATCCTTACCGGGTAAGTCTTGGAAGGGGAAATCCTAAACAACTATCCTAGCACATCTAATCCAATGGCGGCTTATTAGGCTCACCACTACCTAAGAATTGCTATTTTAGATTCTAAGGGCAAGGATTACCGGGTAAGTCTCTCCTAACACTTAGTCACTACACTAGGTCACCCTAGGATAGGTTAAACTCAGCAAACACTTAGGGTTTCAACAATTCATAAGTCTAAGGCAAGGTCCTTCGAACCAGGGAAAATCACGGTCTGTTCTACCGAAACCACGGCCGTGGTTCTTCAAGAACTACCCGTGATTTCTAACAGGAACTACGTTCTTAAGCAAAAGTCATCCAAAAGTAAATCTATATCCGTCCTATCATAGTTCTAGCCATAACCATCCCTTCATTACCCTAGAACCACATCAATTTAGCCTACAACATTCATAATGGAAATCGAGACAAACAAACATAAAATCAAAACATCCATTGCAAGATAATGAAAGAAAAAGGGATGAACAAGTGAACTTTAATCCAAAACTAAGCTGAAGATTAGAATTAGAACCACTTACAACCCTTCCAAAAGAAGGTTCAAAGACTCATACAATCTCTAGAAAACGAAATCCGAAATACAAGAAAGCTATGGTGTGTTCTTCTCCTCCTCTTCAATGGAGTTCTTCTCCTTCTCTTTGGCACTTTCCTTCCTCGAAAAACCTCTTGATTTTTGAGAATATATTTGTTAGAGAAATGGATAATGGATGAGCTGCTCCCAAAACTACCCCAGCTCCTCAAACAACCCATGATGGACCACATTTATAACAATTCCTTCATGAGCTGGCCATGAGAGTCGTGGCACAGCTGTCACGAAAATCTGGCAAAATCCACGGTCATTTCCACGGCCGTGGTTTGTCAGAGAACCGTGATTCTATGCAGAAACTTCGCCTTGGATCATTGAGCTGTGGTTTGGTGCATGGCATGTGTTGGCAAGGTTCAATGAGTCCTCCTTATCCCTTGGCTTGTGTCCTAATGTTTCCGAGGGTGTGCCATCTAAATGAATGATCCTCAAACGCTTCGTTTAAGCTCCTAAACTTCCCGAAATACCTACAAAACGTGCACAAGTCCGTGTAGACGTCTATCTCGACAAAATATGTGATTTGGGTGTGAAACGTCTTGAACTAATGCTAGATCATGCATGAATGAGCGAGAATTCTATCTAAATGTACACCTAAAACTATGTTATAAATCGTGTTATCAAAATACCCCATACTTAAGGTTTGCTCGTCCCCGAGCAAATTCCCACATATAGACTAGAAGATGACATGATTTATGTATGCAGAAAAATGGCAAAATATTTTTGGGTTTGTGCTTCTACTATTGGATCACCTTCATAGTCATGATCAATGGCAATTGGATAAGCAATTATGTATCAAACAATAAGGGCATGGAAAGACAATTGTACTTAACTCAAAAGCATGCATGAAATGTGAAGATGAAGAGGTCAAGAAGATCAAGAGTCTATCCAATCTAGATTACTAAGTCTTACAAACATGCAAGTAGGTCATAAGGGCTTGTGACATAAAAGGCCAAGAAACGTTGCAATTGGGCGGGGGATTCTCTAGGTTATGTGATGCTAATCCGGGAATGGAACTAACTCCACATCCTTGTCCTCGATCAACTTCCCCCAAGTGTATATTTTTCCCTATCTTGCTTTCTTTTCTTTTTCTTTAACTCATTTTTGAGACAATGGCATTGGTGTACAATAGCCGAAACCTCGGTGATTAGCCATCCTCGGGCTTTTTCTCTTTTTCGAGGTGCATCCACACCGGGCACACATACCAAAGCTCGTTAGGGCTATTGGTTCATTTGACTTTGGCAAGGCACCAACACCCGATTATGTGAAGTGTACCGAGTTACTTGTCATTTAAACCAACGCCCCCAAACCTATATTTTGGCTACACTTCCACAATAATTTCAGCATTTCATTCACGACATTCTTTTCATTACATCTTCACCCCGCACTTGCTTTTTGCACATTTCAACACACTAGCATGCTCCTATTCCCGGATGGGTTTAAAGGAGGTCGTTTTTATATCAATTGAGGTGCTCAAGCAATCATGATCAAGATGAGAAGTAGAGAAAAAATGAAATGCCTCATTCATTCCTAGATGGTATGCAAGAACTATCATGTAATTTCGACTTTCAATACTCAATCCATTCTAGGCAATCATCATGATCACAAGTCATTCATAGAATTTAAGAGAAGTAGTTCAAGTCCACATATGCATTTATCAATTCAACACATAAGGCCATCCATAGCCAATCACAAGACAAGTTTCATCATTAGGGTCATATCCAAGCCTAGAAAGCACAAAATTTTTTTTAAATTTTCTGATTTTTTTGGAATTTTTGGAATGAGTATGTACAATGCAAGACATGTGCAAAATATTAGCCTATCCTAGATGCTCATCATGCAAAGGATCATGCAAATCCCACCCCATACTTAGAAACACATTGTCCCCAATGTGTAAATGAAGTAGAGAGAGTGAAAGAAGGTTCTCACAATGTAAAATTGTTTGCTATGGTATTTGGGAATTCTCAAGTGAATTGATGTTGGATGATCCTTTCAACCATGGTAGAGAGCTCTAAGCATCCTTCAAAGCTTCGAAACCCGCGCTAGGCACCGCTAGCCGTCCAAGTTCCGCGTCCGCTCCACCCATAATTGGTGAGGGTGTCATCATCATCATTTTCATTGCCAAGAGAGGCTTCCAATGCCACTAATGCTCTAGCACACACACGAAGGTAGACAAAACACACACAAAGCACACAAAAAAACAGAAAAATCTAAGCAAAAATGAAAAGGGAAAAATGTTACCAATGGGTTGCCTCCCACCAAGCGCTTCTTTAAGGTCATTAGCTTGACCAAACTCGGGAGCGTCTATTCGAGGTGAAGCGGGGCAATCATGTCTACCGGGGCTCCCGGAATATACTTCTTCAAGCGATGCCCATTCACCTTGAAATTTCCACAATGCTCCCCTCCTATTTCAATAGCTCCATGGGGAAAGATCTTCTTCACCACATATGGCCTGGTCCATCTTGATTTGAGCTTTCCGGGAAAGAGCCTTAGCCTTGAGTTGAAGAGGAGGACAAGATCTCCTTCACTCAACTCCTTTGGAACGATCCTTTTGTTATGTCACCTTTTGGTTCTCTCCTTGTAGATCCGGGCATTCTCATAAGCCTCCAACCGGAGCTCCTCAAGGGCATTGATGTCAAGCAACCTCTTTTCTCCCGCTTCCTTGAGGTCAAAATTTAGCCACTTAATGGCCCAATAAGCTCTATGCTCCATTTCCACCGGAAGATGGCAAGACTTGCCATAGACCAACTTGTAGGGGGTGGTTCCAATTGGTGTTTTGAAGGCAGTTCTATATGCCCATAGTGCGTCATCGAGCTTCATAGCCCAATCTTTCCTTGTCCTAGACACCGTCTTCTCGAGGATGGCCTTGATCTCTCGGTTGGAGATCTCCACTTGACCACTAGTTTGGGGATGGTAAGGTGTTGCCACCTTATGAGTCACCCCATACTTAGCCAAAAGTACTCCAAAGTTCCTATTTGTGAAGTGCTTCCCTCCATCACTAATGATTACCCTTGGTGTTCCAAACCTAGGGAAGATCACCCGGTTGAAGAATCGCACTACCACCTTGGCATCATTCGTAGGAGAAGCAATTGCTTCTACCCATCTTGACACATAGTCCACCGCTAATAGGATGTAGAGATTTCCACATGAAGAAGGGAATGGTCCCATGAAGTCTACACCCCACACATCAAAAATCTCAACTTCTTGGATTTTATTCAAGGGCATTTCATTCCTCCTTGAGATGTTGCCCGTCCTTTGGCAAGCATCACATGCCGCTACAAAACCTTGCACATCTCTAAACAAGTTAGGCTAATAAAAACCGGATTGCAATACCTTTGCACACGTCTTGTGTGAGCTAGCATGGCCTCCGCATGGTAAGGAGTGGCAATGCCGGATCACACTTTCCACCTCATCCTCCGGTATGCATCTTCTAAGCACCCCATCCGGGCCTCTCTTGAATAGAAGTGGCTCACTCCAATAGTAATGCCTTACATCGTTGAAGAACTTCTTCCTTTGTGCATATGTAAGTCCGGGAGGCACTTCCTCACACACCAAGTAGTTCACAATGTCGGCATACCACGGCTCACTTCCTCTAGCCACTTGGAACAAACATTCCTCCATCATTTGCAATTTTTCATCCCGGAATGAATCATCTATCGGGATGTTGTCTTTCCCAAGCTCTAATGATGGGAGTCTACTAAGGTGATCCGCCACGGAGTTCTCGGATCCCTTCTTATCTCGTATTTCCAAATCAAACTCTTGAAGAAGAAGGATCCACCGAATCAACCTTGGTTTGGCATCCTTCTTGGTAAGTAGATAACGGATCGCCGCATGATCCGTATAAACTATGACCTTCGCTCCAACAAGGTATGAGCGGAACTTCTCAAATGCATACACCACCGCCAATAGCTCCTTCTCGGTGGTAGCATAGTTGAGTTGGGCATCATCTAGCGTCTTGCTAGCATAGTAAATAGCATGAGTGCGCCCTTCTTTCCTTTGCCCTAAAACGGCCCCAACGGTCACATCACTTGCATCGCACATGATCTCAAATGGTAGACTCCAATCCGGAGGTTGCATGATTGGTGCGGAGATCAAGGCGTTCTTCAACCTACAAAAAGCTTCAAGACAATCCTTGGAAAAAACAAAATCAATATCTTTCATTAGTAGGTTAGTGAGAGGCTTAGAAATTTTAGAGAAGTCTTGAATAAACCTCCGGTAAAAACCGGCATGCCCTAAGAAACTCCTTACCCCCTTCACTGAGGTAGGTGGTGGCAACTTCTCTATTGTTTCAATCTTAGCCCTATCAACCTCAATGCCACGGTTGGACACCAAGTGTCCCAACACAATCCCTTCACTTACCATGAAGTGGCATTTTTCCCAATTTAAGACAAGATTTGTCTCCTCACATCTTTGCAACACTAATGAAAAGTTAGCCAAGAAATCATCGAAAGAAGAACCATAAACAGAGAAATCATCCATGAACACTTCCATGATATTTTCTATATATTCCGAAAAGATAGCCATCATACACCTTTGGAAGGTGGCGGGTGCATTACACAACCCAAATGGCATTCTCCTATATGCAAAGGTACCCCATGGACATGTAAAAGTCGTTTTCTCTTGGTCATCGGGGTGGATAGGGATTTGGAAGAATCCACTATACCCATCTAAATAGCAAAAATGAGAGTGTTGAGCTAACCTTTCTAGCATTTGGTCAATGAAGGGGAGGGGGAAATGATCTTTCCTAGAGGCCATGTTTAATTTCCTATAATCAATGCACATTCTCCACCCCGTAACCGTCCTAGTCGGTATTAGTTCATTATTCTCATTAGTTACTACCGTCATTCCACCCTTTTTAGGCACTACATGAACGGGGCTAACCCACTTACTATCCGAGATAGGGTAGATAATTCCCGCATCTAGCAACTTAATGATTTCCTTTTTGACCACCTCTTTCATTATAGGATTCAATCTCCTTTGATGTTCAATAGAGGGTTTGTGGTTATCTTCCATCATTATCTTATGCATGCACAAAGATGGCTTAATGCCAACCAAATCATCAATAGTATAACCAATGGCCTTCCTATGCAATCTTAATTCATGCAGCAATTTAGCAAGTTCATCATCACTCAAGCATGCATTAACAATCACAGGATATGTAGAATTATCACCAAGAAATGCATACTTTAAATGAGAGGGAAGGGGTTTAAGTTCAAGTGAGGGAGGACCTTTATCGGTTGAAGATGATCCAAATAAGGTTGGATGAGATGAATCCAAAGCAAAGGAAGACACCCCATGGCTCCTAGAAGCGTGATCATCATCAAGAGCTGATTCAGGGAAAACCACGGTTGGAAACACGGGTTGCTCATCTTCCACGGCCGTGGTTCTTGCCAAGCTTGCTTCTCGGAGTTGTCCAGAAAGTTTGACGGCCGTGGTTCGTAAATCTCGACCGTGGAACTTGCAGCTGTTTACCACCTCTTCGTGGCTTTCAAATCCAACTCTTGGTTCCTCTTCCAAGGCTTCCAAAGCTTTGATCTCTTCATTGCAGGCCTCTTCAACACCTTCCTCCATCATGCTTAAGGTGAGAACCTTTTCCAAAGGATCCTTGATCAAGATCGAGCTCACAATCTCTCTAGATTCTTCTTGCTCGACTATGTTGAAGATATCTTCATCAAGGGTTGGCCCCTTCATCATTGTGGAAAGCTTGAACTTGATGCTCTCTTCCCCTATGTTGAAGGAGAGAGTCCCGTTCTTGCAATCCACTAGGCAACCGGAAGTAGCTAGGAAAGGTCTTCCTAAGATGATAGGAACTGGATAATCCGCCGGAATGTCCAACACTACAAAATCAATAGGCACGTAGAATCCTCCTAGTTGCACCGGAATGTCCTCTAGAATCCCAACCGGATGAGTGATAGAACAGTCCGCCATATAGAGGGTCATCTTGACCGGCTTTGGCTCTCCTAACCCGAACTTGTTGCTAAGTGCGAGCGGTATGATGCTTACACTCGCCCCAAGATCACAAAGGGCCTCGTACTTCACATCTCCCACTCCTATTGGGACGCAAAAGGAACCCGGATCCCTTAGCTTGGGAGGCATTTCTTCCTTCATGGTTTGGATCAATTCCGAGGATCTCTTGGTCATCCTTATCTCCCCATACTCCTCCAACTTCCTTTTGTTGGAGAGTATTTCTTTCAAAAATTTTCCATATGCCGGCATTCCTAAGATAGCATCCATGAACGGAATGTTAATATGTAACTTGGACATTAGTTCAAGGAACTTACCAAAGTGATTGTCCAAACGAGCTCTTGCACTTGATTGTGGGAATGGTAGTGGCGGCTTGTATGGAGGCGGTGCTACATAAGTTGGCTCTACATCCTTGCTCTTGCCTCCATCTTCTTGCCTTCTTCCCTCTTCTACCACTACTTGCTTTCCCTTAGCTTGGTCTTTGGGCAAAGGATCCTTCATACTTAACCCACTCCTTGTTGTGATAGCCGACACTTGGCCTCTTGGGTTGTCTTCGGTTCTTCCGGGAAGCTTCCCCGGATCTCTATGTGCTTCACCCGCCTTTTGAAAGACTTGTGCTTCCAAGACCTTTTGAGCCTTAGAAATTGAAGTCACAGTGCTCTCAGGTCCACTCAACCTTCCTAGCAATTGCTCAAACATGACTTCGGTCCTATCCTTTGAAGGTTGAGGAAAACCGGGTGGAGGTTCTTGTGAAGCTCTTTGTGGTGGTGTTGTGCTTGAGGAGGCGGGAGGGTTCAAGGCTCCATCCGGGTTAGAGTAGGAAAACCCGGGATGGTTGTGGTTGGACCGGTAATTGTTGAATTGCCGGTTGTTGTTGAAATTTCTTGAGCCTTGGTAATTGTTGAAGTTGCCCCTTCCCATATAATTCACATCCTCCTCCTTGGAAGACAAGTTAGCTTGTGGAAGCACTTGAGGAGTTGCTTGGCTCTTCAAGGTTGTAGTACACAACTCTCTCAAGGATTTCAATTCGTTGTTGATGGCGTCAAGCTTGAAATTACTCATGGTGACTTCGCTCACCTCATATGCTCCCGCCTTTCTGTTCGCTCAAAAGGGTGTGCGTCAAAGTCTTAATATTTATATCTAGAACTCGAAAGCAAAGCGAACCCGCAGTGTACGGATCAGCTGTAGAAAGGTAAGAATTCCAGAGTCGAACTCAGGGATTTGGTGAGAATAATTCCAATTTCAGTTATCTAGCGAAAGTATAAAAGCTTTTGTGATTTAATAAAGAGAGAAATGATTCCAAGGATTCAAGTATCCGATTTAGGCTTTCGATTCAAGACACTTCTATAGGTATAGGACAGAATTTATATTGCCAAGATTAAATGTTCAAAGGTAGGATTCGTACGGTGAAGTTCCAAACCCTATATGACTAATCTAAAGGTTCTCTCTATAAGGGTTGTTGAGGCTGCAATATGGAAAGATCTAAAGACAAGAATTATGTTCAAACTAACTATCTAAAACTCCAGGATATGACTCTCCAAAGTAAAGAATAGCAAGCACAATTAAAAATCTCAATAAAGGATGTTGAGTCTCTTTATTACCCAAATCTTGAAATCTTAATCTAATAAACGTAGAATCAGGTTTGAAGTGTCTTCATACATTCAATTAGAGGGTAAAAAGGTTAATCAAGATTGGGATTTAGGCAAGGATTAGTTTTGGTTAAAGATTGATTCAATTTAACGTTCGTCAGAAGAATAAATCGCTCTGTTCATAAGAAAAATCGGCCGATTTTCCTCAAGAACAGCCCGATTTTCCTGTTTGTCGCAAAACTAAAATCTAAACTCTCAGGGTCTTAATGTTTGAATGAGTTCAGTCTATCATCATCTAAGCCTTAATCATCAACTATTCTCCCCAGAATCACAAGGTTTTTAGCCAACCATTTTCAAAATCAAATCAAATTAATTATTGAGAAAGATATCGTAAAGAAACCAAATCTTGAACGAAAAATTCAATAACTTTCAAATCTGTAAAACAATCGTCAAATCTGTTCAATGTATCTCTCAAACTACTCAATTTCGTGTTCACTAACCATAAACAAGGCAATGGAATAAAGAAATCTCACAATCAAAGATCAAGAATGACTTTCCGGCAAAAGCTCTTCAATCTCTCTCCAAGAATCGTTGATTTCTCCAAAACGTGTAAAAATTTTCCAGTGCGGCCTTCTCGTCTTCGTTTGTAGGGTTCTCTTCTATAGTTTCTTGCAGATGGGCCGTTTGGCAAAACTCTCATCTAGCCCAAAATAATTGGGCTTTGTGTCGTCTATCCATTTGGCCGAATCGTGAAGAAAATCGACCCAGTCGATTTAGGTGCAAAACCGTTCGATTTCAGGGTATGAAAATCGTCCGATTTTTATATATATTGGCACGATTTTCTTCAACAGAAAGTGCTCTTCCTCCGGTTCGTCTTCTATGCTTCTCCTTTGCAATTCCTTAGCTCTTTGTGATCCCTCTAAGACTCCTTTAGCTTCCTTTACATCCTTAGATGCTCCTTGCTCCATTTTTGCTTCCAATTCCGCTCCATTCACCTACAATTCATCAAAATCTCGTGTAGACCTCTACTTCCGACAATTGATTGAATAGAACATAAAAAGCACACAAAATCTCTCTAAATGTAAGGTGAACTGAGACAATCTTCTACAATATGCATGAATATGATGGTACATAATTCATGTCATCAAAATACCCCATACTTGCCCCTTGCTTGTCCCTAAGCAAGACTCAATTTTAGAATATAAGATGTCACGGATTATGTATGTATGAAAACTCAAAAACTTTTCTTTTGGTAGTGCTTCTTTTTATTGGATCACCCTCAAAGTGATATTTCAAGGCTTAAAAGGGCAAAGCATGTATCAATGATGACTATAAGATGAACAAACTCCCTTTTCTTCCTTGAAAGCATAAATAAAGAACATGATAAAGGTGTAGAGGTAATCAAAGTCAAACAAATCTAAGCCATTAAGTCTTAAACACATGCATAAAAGTCTGAAGGTCTTCTAATCAAAGGGAAGGTTCAAGAAACGTATTAAGGGAAGGAGTTCTTTTTGGCAATTGTGGTGCTAATCCGGGAAAGAGAAACACATAACACCTTCAAGAATTTTCTTCACCGCACATGCTTCGCATGTAGAAAGCTTTGCTTTCATTATACTTTACTTTTTTTTTTTTTTTGAGAGTATGGACAGCGGTGCACAAAAACCGAAGCCTAGGAGATCGGCGTTTCTCAACTTCGAGATGCCTCAAACCCTTGATGCACATACCATATCCCGTTAGGACTTGTCGTTCAATCGGACTTTGGCAAGACACAAACACCCGGCTATGTGAATGGTGCCGAGTTACTCATCCTCATGTTCAACGTCCCCTAACTTATGAAATTTTGTACTTTTTTTTTTCAATACATTTTCCTTGGCCCTCCCACATCAAACATGCCTTTTTCAATCACCTATCCTAATTCCCGGATGGTAAGAGGAGGGTTACATATTTCATTGAGGAGCTAGCATGATCAAGATATGTGAAAAGAGAAGAAGTGAATTGCCTTAGTCATCCTTAAATGATGTAAAAGAACTTGCAATATAGCTTCGACTATTATTTCATTCTCTCATCAAAACAACTAAATCATATAACTTATTCATGTGTTCAAGTAACAAAAGCAATTTCATTCATGCTATAATCAAAATTTCAACACAACTAAGCATCTTTTTCGCCTATTCATATACACGATTCTCATCATAGAGGTCATTTCCATATAAGAAGCACTTAAAAATTATTGAAAATTCATATGTTTTGAAAAAGATCATGCAAATGCAAGTGTCATAATAGAAAGCAAGTAGTGCAAGAGTTATTACAAGCCAAGTTGTCAAGAGTAGTGGAAAGTACATAAAGTGCTAAAGTGAAGCATAAGGTATTGTAAGTACCCCCACCCCATACTTGACATCCACATTGTCCCCAATGTGAAAATCAAGCATAAGAAGGAGAAAAATACTTACAATGTAAAAGAAGTGGAAGCTCAATCCTCTGTCGGTGGTGGAGGTGGTGGATATGGATACATCGGTGCGCTAGGATCGTAGAAGTGGCCGAACTGGTGGTAGTACAAGTCTCTCATCTGGCCATCATAGGATGAATGCCTAGCATCCGTCTCCTCTCTGTAGGTCCTGAACTGAGTGTTCAGGGTGTCATAACTGGTGCTGAGGGTACGGTAGTCGGTGCTGAGGCTCTGGAAGCTAGTGACTAGCTCCCTGAAGTGGCGTGGAGCTCGGCGTCCTCGTCTAGGGCCTGGAGCATGTGCATAAGAGTGTCGAGGTGGCTGTATGTCATCCTCCGTCTCCTCATCCTGCCTACTAGTCCTGCTCGGTCCTGCACCATGAGTATCAGTGTCCATGGCGTCCGTAGCATGCCCGCTATGAGTATCACTCTCAAACTCAAGCATGGTCTCCTGTCCTCCATCCTCATCCTCCTCATCTGAATCACCTGCATCATCATCATAATAAGTAGGAGGTGAGAACTCCTCAAGCATTGCCTCAAAGGTCTCCTTCCAGTTCCTCTTGTTCCGAATAGTGTATTCGGATTTCCATATGATCTCGGATGGCTTCTTCTTCGGATCCCTGTGCCATGGCATCGGCACATGAAGAGTTCCTCTCCCTCAAGGAATCAAGACCTGTCGAACCACCAACCTCTGTGAGCCTAAGGGGAGGGCACTCTCAGCTAGAGTGCATCCGGAGTAGTCTAATCCCATGGTCTTAGCCACATGAGTGACAAGACCTCCTGCACAAATGTCGCCCTTAGCTTTGTTGGCTATCTTTCCTAGATAGTCAGCAAGCATGGTGGCGATGTCGGGAATGGTGGTAGATGTCATGCAGTAGAGGATGAAGAGCTCATCAGCCTTGAGCTTCTGTGGAGTCTCTGTCCGGGCAAATAGACTCTCACTAAGTATCCTATGCACTACCTTAAAGGAAAGGTTGTACATACTTGTCTCCTTGGAGTTTCCGGGTCTCCACTTATCCCCTCCGTATTCACCTACGGAAATAGCCTCCCAAAAATCACTAGCACTAAGACCTCTAGCAAATGTGCCTGCATCGGAATAAGAGAAACCAAACAGGTCGCCGAAAGTATCAATGGACATAGTGTGGTTTTGGCTCATGAGGCGGAAGGTGACCAACCTTTCCCTAGGGTCGTGCTCAAACGTGCTAAGGAATTCTAGGGTGATCTCTCTATAAGCATCCTCCCTAATCGTAGCAAACTGTCTTAACCCAGCTCTGTCTAGCATCATATCAACATCGTCCCGAACATACAACGAATTTAGGTCGTCAAGCACTATGTAGCGAGGAGGGGTGAATGGGCGATCTACAATGCGTTCATAGCGTTTCTTGTGCTTGGATAGGGGAGGAGAAAGCTTAGGGATGTTGGTAGGTGGTGGTGGAGGGGGGGCAGGGGCTTTGGAAGAAGATCCCTTCTTCTTCCCCGTGTTTCTAGTTATCCTCTTTACAAGATCCATTCTAAATCTCAAAAATCGACCTGTTCTTCACAAAAATCGGCCGATTTTTCTGGGCTGGGTCGATTTTTATCTCGATTTCAACGATTCTCACAATTTTGTAAAGTTTTGTTCAATCTATCACCACACACAGTTCCCTACAATGGTTTCTAAGCAGATTCCTCTATCAATTCCAACAAACAAACACTTCCTAAGCAAACTTCAAATTCGAATGAGAAACTTAGGTTTTGGAAAGAAAAACCTGAATTCCTTATGGAGGAGTCGATTGCCGTGCGTGCTGTTGTTAGATCCTTGTTCCTTGTTGAAAATGCTTCAGTTTGGAGCCAAGAATCACTCAAAATGGTTAAGGAATGAAGATTGTAGGGTGTGGCGACTTTTCGGCTTTCTTGAGAGAGAGAAATCGAGAATTGGGGGTTTTGGAATGAAGAAGATCGAGTGTGAAGTCCTTATATAGGGTCGATGATTTCTGAAGAAAATCGGCCGATTTTTCAGGTCGATTTATTTGTCGGGGCGATTTGTGTTTCTGTCGAAAAAAAATCGACCGATTTATTTTGGCAGGTCGATCTCCAGGTCGATTTTTGTTTCTGTTGAGAAAAATCGACTTGCTCTGTTACTGAATCGGACGATCTTCTTATGGTAGGTCGATTTCCTTCCTTGTTTTTCTTGAATCTCGGAGATATAACTCAATTGTGCTCCATTCTCCGTGAATCTCTCACATTTGAACCTAGTTTCCTGCGAATAATGACACGACAACCCAAGAGTGCATCGAGGAACAATAGAAACGAAAAACGAAGAAAGAAAAAAAAAAGGCAATTAATCTATTCTAACTAAGTGAGGGAAAGAAGGGAAAACTATACTATCATTGGGTTGCCTCCCAAGAAGCGCTTTATTTATTGTCTTTAGCTGGACGGTGTATGATGTTGTGTTCAATGGAGGAGGATAGGAGCTATCTCCTCGACCGGAGCTTCCGGTGTGTATTTCTTCAACCGTTGGCCATTAACCTTAAAACTTCCGCTTTGTTCACCCCATACTTCAACTGCACCATGGGGGAAAATTCTTTTAATCACAAAAGGTCCTGTCCAACGGGATTTAAGCTTACCTGGGAATAGACGAAGCCTTGAGTTGAATAGGAGGACTTGGTCTCCTTCCTTCAAGTCTTTCGGGATGATGTGCTTGTCATGCCAGCGCTTTGTCCGTTCCTTGTAAATCCTTGCGTTCTCGTACGCATTTAGCCGGATCTCATCCAGCTCATTGATGTCTAAGAGCGGTTTCTCTCCGGCTTCTTTCATGTCGAAGTTGAGCCACTTGATAGCCCAATAAGCTTTGTGTTCTAGCTCTACAGGAAGATGACATGATTTACCATAAACAAGATTATAGGGAGTCGTACCTATTGGTGTCTTGAAGGTTGTCCTGTATGCCCATAGTGCATCGTCAAGCTTCATTGACCAATCTTTCCTCGTTTTAGAGACGGTTTTCTCTAAAATCCCTTTAATCTCTCTATTGGATATCTCGACTTGTCCGCTGGTTTGCGGGTGGTAAGGTGTAGCTATCTTATGGGTCACCCCATACTTAGCCAATAGAGTCTCAAATCGACGGGCTGTGAAATGCGTTCCTCCGTCACTAATGATGGTTCGGGGAGTTCCGAACCTTGGGAAGATCGTTTTGTTGAGGAACTTCACCACTACCATTGCATCATTAGTAGGAGAAGCGATTGCCTCCACCCATCTTGAGACATAGTCTACGGCAAGAAGTATATACTGGTTGCCGCATGAAGATGGGAAAGGTCCCATAAAATCGATGCCCCATACATCAAAGATCTCTACTTCTTGTATGTTGTTGAAAGGCATCTCATTCCTCCTGGATATATTACCTGTCCTTTGACAAGCATCACAAGACACAACAAACTTTTGCACATCTTTGAAAAGTGTAGGCCAATAAAAGCCGGAGCGAAGTACCTTAGCACAAGTCTTGTGGGAACTAGCATGTCCGCCACATGGTAGAGAATGGCAGTGTCGGATGACACTATCTATCTCATCTTCGGGAATACATCTCCTGTAGATGCCATCTGGACCTCTTTTGAATAGAAGAGGTTCGTTCCAATAGAATTGCCGGACGTCTCTCAAGAACTTCTTCTTTTGAGCATATGAAAGTCCGGGTGGAATCTCCTGACAAACAAGGTAATTTACAATGTCAGCAAACCATGGATCATTACCTTGTGATATGTGTTGAAGACACTCTTCAATCTCGTGCAGCTGCTCGTCAGGGAAGGAATCGTCTATCGGAAGTCCATCCGACTCGCCGGTGAGTTGCGGAAGACGACTTAGGTGATCGGCAATGGAGTTCTCCGATCCTTTCTTATCACGGATCTCTAAATCGAACTCTTGCAAGAGTAATATCCATCTTAAAAGCCTTGGCTTCGCATCCTTCTTCGTGAATAAGTATCGAATTGCAGAATGGTCCGTGTAGACTATCACCTTCGCACCTACAAGATAGGAACGAAATTTCTCAAAAGCGTATACTACGGCTAAAAGTTCTTTTTCCGTAGTTGCATAATTGTATTGAGCCTCGTCTAGCGTTTTGCTAGCATAGTAGATGGCATGAGTGCGACCATCTTTCTTCTGTCCAAGAACGGCTCCTATAGCGACATCGATTGCGTCGCACATGACCTCGAAAGGAAGAGTCCAATCGGGTGGTTGAATGATTGGTGCCGAAATCAAAGCTTCTTTGATCCTGCAAAAAGCATCTAAGCAATCTTTCGAAAATTCGAAAGTCGCATCTTTCATCAAAAGATTAGTCAAAGGTTTTGAAATCTTAGAAAAATCCTTTATGAATCTCCTATAGAAGCCCGCATGTCCTAAGAAGCTTCTAATTCCTTTTACTGATGAAGGGGGAGGTAACTTCTCAATGGTTTCTATCTTTGATCGATCTACCTCTATTCCCCTTTGTGACACTAAGTGACCTAACACAATTCCTTCGGTGACCATGAAATGACACTTTTCCCAGTTTAAGACTAAGTTAGTGTCCTCACATCTCTTAAAAACTAGTGAAAGGTTATAGAGACAGTTATCAAAGGAAGAACCATATACCGAAAAGTCGTCCATGAAGACTTCCATGATATTCTCTACATATTCGGAGAAGATTGCCATCATACACCTTTGGAAGGTGGCTGGAGCGTTGCATAAGCCGAATGGCATTCTTCTATAAGCGAACGTACCCCATGGGCACGTAAAGGTTGTCTTCTCTTGATCATCCGGATGAATTGGTATCTGAAAGAAACCGCTATATCCATCTAAATAACAAAAGTAAGCATGTTGGGCTAACCTTTCCAGCATTTGATCGATAAAAGGAAGGGGAAAGTGGTCCTTCCTAGTGGCCACGTTCAGTTTGCGGTAGTCGATGCACATTCGCCACCCTGTAACTGTCCGTGTAGGGATGAGTTCGTTGTTCTTGTTGGCAACAACGGTAATGCCTCCTTTCTTGGGTACTACTTGTACCGGACTCACCCATTTGCTATCAGAAATAGGGAAGATGATACCTACATCAAGTAGCTTAAGGATTTCTTTCTTCACGACCTCTTTCATTGCCGGGTTTAACCGTCTTTGAGGTTGGCGTGAAGGTTTGTAATCCTCTTCCATTAATATTTTGTGCATACACAGAGAAGGCTTTATTCCTACTAAATCATCAATGGTGTAACCTAGTGCTCTCCTATGTTGCTTCAAAACACTCATGAGTTTCTCTAATTCATCATCGTTCAAATTTGCATTGACTATAACCGGGTATGTGGAATTAGTGCCAAGGAATGCGTACCTTAAATGCGTGGGAAGTTGCTTCAATTCTAATGATGGAGGTACCTTTGTTGGTGATGAATCGTGGCCTTCGAGTGTTGTGGAAGAGGTCTCTAGAGGTGGAAGTACTTCATCATTAGATTCGGAAGCGGTTGCGATGAAGTTTGGAGAATCCAGAGAATTACTCACTGAATCGACCTCCCCTGTAATAAATCGGTCGATCTGCTGCACGATATTTCTTTCTGTCGAAAAAAATCGGGTCACCTCTTCGTGAATCGGACGATTTAATGTTGTCAGGTCGATTTTTGTTTCTGTTGGAAAAAATCGGAGTGCATCTTCATAAATCGGACGATTTATTTCTAGCAGGTCGATTTTCTTCACAGTTTCCGGAGTCAATTCTAATTCTTCAATCTTTACTTCTAGTTCTTCTTCCACATCGTTTAATGCTTTCACATCCTCATTGCAGTCGTGTTCCACCCCTTCCTCCATGATGCTCATGCTAAGAACTTTTTGAAGAGGGTCTTTCATCAAGATCAAACTTACTACCTCTCTAGATTCTTCTTCCTCAACAATTTCAAAAACGTCGTCTTTCAAGGCTGGCTCCTTGATTAAGGAAGATAGTATGAATTCTATCTTTTCTTCACCAATATGGAAGGATAGCTGGCCGTTCTTGCAATCTACCATGCATCCAGATGTGGCAAGGAATGGTCTCCCAAGGATGATGGGAACCGGGTAATCTGCAGGTATGTCAAGAACGACAAAATCTATAGGGATGTAAAACTTACCTAGTTTTACCGGAATGTCTTCTAATATTCCCACCGGTTTAGTGGTAGAACGATCAGCCATGTAGAGTGTGATCTTCACCGGTCTAGGCTCTCCTAGACCAACTGCCTTGCATAGAGCGAGAGGTATGATACTCACACTTGCTCCAAGGTCACAAAGAGCATCATAGGTAGCTTCTCCCAAAGTGATGGGTATGCAAAAGGATCCTGGATCGCGGAGCTTGGGTGGCATATTCTCCGTCATAGTCTTGATGAGTTCGGATGACTCCATACTCATCTTGACTTCTCCTATATCTTCCAACTTCCTCTTGTTAGAGAGGATCTCCTTGAGGAATTTCCCGTAAGCCGGCATACCTAAAATCGCATCCATAAAAGGTATGTTAATATGGAGCTTACTCATAAGTTCAACAAACTTACCGAAATGTTTATCTAGGCGTGCACGCGCTCTAGATTGAGGAAAAGGTAGAGGTGGTTTGTAAGCGGGAGGAGGAACATAGACTTCTTCCTTCTCTTTTGCCTCTCCTTCTTTTGTGGAGGTATCAACTACTTTAGGTTGAGGATCGGCGGTCGTCTTTCCGCTCCTAGTAGTTATTGCCATAACCCTTCCCTTTGGGTTATCTTCTGTCTTTCCGGGAAGCTTCCCTTGATCTCTTGAAACTTCTCCGGCCTTGTTGAATACTTGGTTTTCTAAAGCTTTGTGAGCTTTGTCAACCGAAGTTATGTAACTCTCCAATCCTTGTAGCTTGCCTAGGATCGTTTCTAGCATGGGATCGGGTTTGCTTGATCCGCTTGATTGTTCCTGGCTTGTTGAAGGAGTAGAAGAAGGTGGAGGTGTTAGAGCCTTTTCAGCATAAGAGTAAGGATTACCTGAACCTTGCTGATTTGACCTCCAATTGTTGTTATTTGAGTTCCTATTGTTGTTGTTGTTCCAATTGGAGTTTCGGTTGTTATTGTTGTTGCTCCAATTGGAGTTCCGGTTATCACTCCTTTGGTTGTTATCTCTTCCCATGTAGTTGGCTTCTTGCTCCTTAGTCTTTTGAAGACTCGTTTTGAGCACTTCCCTCAATTCTTTGATGTCATCTTTGAGGGAGAATATTTGTGTTTGAGCCGCTTGATTCAACTTGGCTCCCGTATCGCCTTGATTCCGGCTATTTGATTCCACCTTCCGGTGGGAATATTTCTCAATCACTTGGGCTTGCTTCTCAATGAAGTCCCAAGCATCATCTTCTCTCATATCCATGAATGTGCCACAAGATAGAGATTGGAGGTTGAATTGCGTCTCCACATCCAACCCTTTGTAGTAGATCTCCAATAATTCCAGCTTGGAAATGCCATGGTGTGGGCAATCCAACAAGAGATCTTGAAACCTTTCCCAAGATTGAAACAAGCTTTCGTTAGGTTTCATAGAAAAAGCATTTATTTTACCTCTCAATTCCGCCGTTTTGGATGGCGGAAAGAATTTGGTGAGGAATTCCGAAGACAATTCCTCCCATGTAGCTAACTTCGCAGCCGGAAGTGTTTGGTACCAAGCTAGAGCCTTGTCCTTCAAAGAAAAGAAGAACGGTTTGATCTTGTAGTTGCTTGTAGTAGCCTTCTTCGGCTTCATAGTCTCCATGAGAATCTCAAAATTCTGCAAGTGTTGATGCGGAGATTCAGTACTTGCTCCGCCATATTGACTTTGGCGAACCATGGTGATGACTTGTGGTGAGAAGCTAAACTCTTGGATGTCTTCAGCTCCGAAATCCACACCTAGGCGGCGTGGTTGCTGAATTGGATCCATCCGTTGCCCCAAAGTTCGGGGTCTATCTTCGTTATTGACAGCTCTAACATTCCTAGTCGTAATGCGAGGGACGACCTTTGGTGTTGGAGTGTTTCGGGTAGGACGAAATGATGGATCAATCTCTTCAAGTTCTGGCATGTCCGGATCAATCTCTTCATCATCGGATGAGTCATTTCGAATGGATTTAGTTGGTGTCTTGACTTTCTTCTTCTTCTTGGAGTCGTTCAACTCCAACTTCATGTCCAACATCATAGCTCTTAGTTCATCAATCTGAAATTGATGACTTATTTCAGCTTCTTTTCGAGCTTTCTCACTCAATTGGAGCTGGCGTTGAGCTTCGTTCAGTTCAGCCTTGTAGTTTCTCTCATCGTTTTCAGCCATTTTCTTCTCCTTCAACTTTCTCCTCAAAGTTCTTTCTAATTCGGGATCGAAAGGAATTAGATCTTTAGTGGATCTAGTCTTTCGCATATACCTAAAGAACCTGTAAAGATCACTCAAGTAGACAAATCAAATCACAAGAGCAAGAGCTCTCAAGCTAGACAACCGAAAACCGGATTCGATCTAGACCAAATCCCCGACAACGGCGCCAAAAACTTGTTCGCTCAAAAGGGTGTGCGTCAAAGTCTTAATATTTATATCTAGAACTAGAAAGCAAAGCGAACCCGCAGTGTACGGATCAGCTGTAGAAAGGTAAGAATTCCAGAGTCGAACTCAGGGATTTGGTGAGAATAATTCCAATTTCAGTTATCTAGCGAAAGTATAAAAGCTTTTGTGATTTAATAAAGAGAGAAATGATTCCAAGGATTCAAGTATCCGATTTAGGCTTTCGATTCAAGACACTTCTATAGGTATAGGACAGAATTTATATTGCCAAGATTAAATGTTCAAAGGTAGGATTCGTACGGTGAAGTTCCAAACCCTATATGACTAATCTAAAGGTTCTCTCTATAAGGGTTGTTGAGGCTGCAATATAGAAAGATCTAAAGACAAGAATTATGTTCAAACTAACTATCTAAAACTCCAGGATATGACTCTCCAAAGTAAAGAATAGCAAGCACAATTAAAAATCTCAATAAAGGATGTTGAGTCTCTTTATTACCCAAATCTTGAAATCTTAATCTAATAAACGTAGAATCAGGTTTGAAGTGTCTTCATACGTTCAATTAGAGGGTAAAAAGGTTAATCAAGATTGGGATTTAGACAAGGATTAGTTTTGGTTAAAGATTGATTCAATTTAACGTTCGTCAGAAGAATAAATCGCTCTGTTCATAAGAAAAATCGGCCGATTTTCCTCAAGAACAGCCCGATTTTCCTGTTTGTCGCAAAACTAAAATCTAAACTCTCAGGGTCTTAATGTTTGAATGAGTTCAGTCTATCATCATCTAAGCCTTAATCATCAACTATTCTCCCCAGAATCACAAGGTTTTTAGCCAACCATTTTCAAAATCAAATCAAATTAATTATTGAGAAAGATATCGTAAAGAAACCAAATCTTGAACGAAAAATTCAATAACTTTCAAATCTGTAAAACAATCGTCAAATCTGTTCAATGTATCTCTCAAACTACTCAATTTCGTGTTCACTAACCACAAACAAGGCAATGGAATAAAGAAATCTCACAATCAAAGATCAAGAATGACTTTCCGGCAAAAGCTCTTCAATCTCTCTCCAAGAATCGTTGATTTCTCCAAAACGTGTAAAAATTTTCCAGTGCGGCCTTCTCGTCTTCGTTTGTAGGGTTCTCTTCTATAGTTTCTTGCAGATGGGCCATTTGGCAAAACTCTCATCTAGCCCAAAATAATTGGGCTTTGTGTCGTCTATCCATTTGGCCGAATCGTGAAGAAAATCGACCCAGTCGATTTAGGTGCAAAACCGTTCGATTTCAGGGTATGAAAATCGTCCGATTTTTATATATATTGGCACGATTTTCTTCAACAGAAAGTGCTCTTCCTCCGGTTCGTCTTCTATGCTTCTCCTTTGCAATTCCTTAGCTCTTTGTGATCCCTCTAAGACTCCTTTAGCTTCCTTTACATCCTTAGATGCTCCTTGCTCCATTTTTGCTTCCAATTCCGCTCCATTCACCTACAATTCATCAAAATCTCGTGTAGACCTCTACTTCCGACAATTGATTGAATAGAACATAAAAAGCACACAAAATCTCTCTAAATGTAAGGTGAACTGAGACAATCTTCTACAATATGCATGAATATGATGGTACATAATTCATGTCATCACTTTCTTCCTTCACTCTTCCTATGAGAGTACTTCTCAATCACTAGAGCTTTCTTCTCCACAAACTCCCAAGCATCATCTACATGCTTCTCCATGAAAGTCCCACCGGAGAGGGATTGAAGCTTGAATTGGCTATCTTCATCAAGTCCCTTGAAGTAGATTTCCAATAGCTCAATTTTTGGTATGCCATGGTGAGGACAATCTAGGAGAAGGTCCTTGAATCTCTCCCAAGACTTGAACAAACTTTCTCTATCCCTCATTACGAAGGCATTGATCTTTCCCCTTAATTCGGTGGTCTTAGAAGGTGGGAAGAACTTGGTTAAGAACTCGGTTGTCATCTCCTCCCAAGTACCAACTCGCCCTTGCGGAATAGATTGATACTAAGCCAAGGCTTTATCCTTAAGAGAGAAGGAAAAAGCCCTAAGCTTATGGTTGTTGCTCTCCAATCTTGGCGGTCTAAGAGTCTCCATCAAAATCTCGCAGTTCATCAAATGTTGGTGAGGAGACTCTCCTTCCATCCCTCCAAATTGATTGTGCCGGATCATTTGTAGAACTTGAGGGCGGAGCTCATAGTTGTGGGTTGCGGGATCTCCTAGATTCACACCCGGTCGGTGTGCTCTTTGCGCCGGATCCATACGTCTCCCTAGGGTTTGTGGCTCCTCAATAGCAATGGGAACAACCCTAACATTGGCCGCCGGCTGCGGTTGTACCATCGGTGGTGGAGGAGGTGGAGGTTGTCGGCGATTGAGCTCTCCTTGAACAAGGGCTTGCCTAATCTCCTCGATCTCCCTCCTAGTTTCCTCTTGCCTCTCATTGGCAAGTCTCCTTTCTTCCTCCAAGAGCTCATCTCTTAGCCTTATTTGCTCTAAGGCTTCATCCAACTCAGCTTGGAGGTTTCTACCGGCCATCTCTTTCTCTTTTTGGATGTTCTTGGATCTAGATCGAAGGGTTTTCTCCGGTTCGGGATCGAATGGAGCTAAATCCTTTCCACGAGATCTTCGCATGCACCTAAAGAGTAATAGATGTCCTGAAAAGCAAAGACACCAACCAAAGAGAGATCAAAAGCAACAAGAAAGATCTACACTAGAAACAATCACAAAATAGACTCAATCTAGACCTAGTCCCGGCAACGGCGCCAAAAACTTGTTACGCTAAAAAGTGTGCACGCAATAAGCCTTAAATTTATACTCGTTATATTTATCCTAACTTCTAGCGCACCCGCAGTGTACGGGACGTTTGTAGTATGGATAGTATTCTGAGGTCGAACACAAAGACTAAGGTGAAATTGATTCGGTTTTGTGATTAAGTTTAGTGAAGGTCTAAGGTTAGAAGAAGGGGGAAACAAGAAATGAAAATCACAATTTGTTTTTGGTCGTTTTTTGGTGATCAATCAAAGATCACAATTCATGCAAAGTAACCGATCAAACTAATCTAAAAATCAGCACAATATGAACAAATGAGACAAGATAACGATCAAGGAAATAAAAGACGGATTCTAGAGGTCGGAAGTTCCGGTTATGGCATAGAACTCAAGTTATCTAATCGTTCTTTGGATTAACTATGACATGTTGGGATTAAGTGTATCTAATTTGAGGACCAATTACCGGCTAGGTCTCATGGTTCAACTAGTCCACACCTAAGGTCTCATTACCGGGTAAGTCTCTAAGAACCTAAGGATAGGAATTCTACACAAACCGGATTGTTGATTAAGGATCTAACCTATCCTTACCGGGTAAGTCTTGGAAGGGGAAATCCTAAACAACTATCCTAGCACATCTAATCCAATGGCGGCTTATTAGGCTCACCACTACCTAAGAATTGCTATTTTAGATTCTAAGGGCAAGGATTACCGGGTAAGTCTCTCCTAACACTTAGTCACTACACTAGGTCACCCTAGGATAGGTTAAACTCAGCAAACACTTAGGGTTTCAACAATTCATAAGTCTAAGGCAAGGTCCTTCGAACCAGGGAAAATCACGGTCTGTTCTACCGAAACCACGGCCGTGGTTCTTCAAGAACTACCCGTGATTTCTAACAGGAACTACGTTCTTAAGCAAAAGTCATCCAAAAGTAAATCTAAATCCGTCCTATCATAGTTCTAGCCATAACCATCCCTTCATTACCCTAGAACCACATCAATTTAGCCTACAACATTCATAATGGAAATCGAGACAAACAAACATAAAGTCAAAACATCCATTGCAAGATAATGAAAGAAAAAGGGATGAACAAGTGAACTTTAATCCAAAACTAAGCTGAAGATTAGAATTAGAACCACTTACAACCCTTCCAAAAGAAGGTTCAAAGACTCATACAATCTCTAGAAAACAAAATCCGAAATACAAGAAAGCTATGGTGTGTTCTTCTCCTCCTCTTCAATGGAGTTCTTCTCCTTCTCTTTGGCACTTTCCTTCCTCAAAAAACCTCTTGATTTTTGAGAATATATTTGTTAGAGAAATGGATAATGGATGAGCTGCTCCCAAAACTACCCCAGCTCCTCAAACAACCCATGATGGACCACATTTATAACAATTCCTTCATGAGCTGGCCATGAGAGTCGTGGCACAGATGTCACGAAAATCTTGCAAAATCCACGGTCATTTCCACGGCCGTGGTTTGTCAGAGAACCGTGATTCTATGCAGAAACTTCGCCTTGGATCATTGAGCTGTGGTTTGGTGCATGGCATGTGTTGGCAAGGTTCAATGAGTCCTCCTTAGCCCTTGGCTTGTGTCCTAATGTTTCCGAGGGTGTGCCATCTAAATGAATGATCCTCAAACGCTTCGTTTAAGCTCCTAAACTTCCCGAAATACCTACAAAACGTGCACAAGTCCGTGTAGACGTCTATCTCGACAAAATATGTGATTTGGGTGTGAAACGTCTTGAACTAATGCTAGATCATGCATGAATGAACGAGAATTCTATCTAAATGTACACCTAAAACTATGTTATAAATCGTGTTATCACTACACAAACCGGATTGTTACCTAGACATCTAACCTATCCTTACCGGGTAAGTCTCGGAAGGGTTAGTCCTAAACAACCATCCTAGCACACTTAATTCAATGGCGGCTTATGAAGCTCACCACTACCTAGGGTTTGTCATCTTTGAGATCTAAGAGCAAGGATCACCGGATAAGTCTCTCCTAACACTTAGTTGCTAACACTAGGTCACCCTAGGATAGATTTAGCTCAACAAACACTTAGGATTTCAACATTCTAACAATCTAAGACTAGACCCATCGAACCAGGCAAGATCACGGTTTGTTCTACCTTTCCACGGCCGTGGTTTGGCAAAAACTGGCCGTGATTCCTAACAGAAACTACGTTCATGCTCACAAGTCATCCAAAGGTAAATCTAAGTCCATTCTATCATAGCCCTAGCCATAACCATCCTTTCCTTACCCTAGAACCACATCTATTTAGCCTAAAATATTCATAATAGAAATCGAAACAATCAAACATAAAATCATGGCATCCATTTGCAAGGTAATGAAGAGAAAGAGATGAACAAGTGAACTAAAACAAAACCAAGTTGAAAATGGAATTAGAATAACTCACAATCCTTCTTAAAGAAGGTTCAAATGGTTCATACAACTTCTAGAAAGCGATTCCGAAATTCTTCTCTACAAAGCTAGAAAAACCTATCAATGGTGTGTTCTTCTTCTTCTCCAATGGTGGCTTCCTTCTACCTCCTTCTTCCCCAAGAATCTTCTTGTTGAGAGAATATTTTTGTTAGAGAATAGTGGATAATGGAGAGCTGCTCCAAGATGATTCTCTCAGCCAATGCAGGACCACTTTTATACTACAACTTTGCAAGAGCTGGCCAAGAGATCGTGGCACAGCTGTCACGAAAACCTGGCAAAATCCACGGGCATTTCCACGGCCGTGGTTTGTCAGAGAACCGTGATTTTGTGCTTCAGCTTTGTCTTTGATCATTAAGCTTTGATTTGGTGCATGGCTTGTGTTGGCAAGGTTCCATGAGTCCTCCCTATCCTTTAGCTTGCATCCTAATGAGTCCGAGGGTGTGTCATCTTGATGAACGATCCTCAAACGTATCGTTTTAGCTCCTAAATCTCCCGAAATACCTACAAAGCAATGCACAAGTCCGTGTAGACGTCTATCTCGACAAAATACATGAATTGAGTGCAAACGCCGTGAACTAGTGCTCAACTATGCATGAATGAGCGAGAAATCCATCTAAATGATTACCTAAACCTAAGTCATAAACCGTGTTATCACTATGGTCAAGGAATATCGGCTTGATGAATGGAAACGGCGTTTAGAGGCAAATATCATATACATGAGCAAAGGATCTTCTCAATCGAGATGGAGGAAAAAGTTCTACAAAGGCAGCCAAGAGTGAATTTCAAAGTCTTGAAATTAGTTTCAAGGCCTTGGAATGGATGTCAAGGCCTTGACATGGATTTCAAAACTCCCATGGTTTTGATTTCAAGGCCTTGATAACCATTTGTGGGACTTCGTTTTTTAAACTGTTTTATGTTTTTGGAAGTACATTTTGTGGGTCTATAATTTTAAACTCTCGTACTTTAATGGTTTTTCTCCCTTGTTGAAAGACAAAGGGGAGAAATTAAATATGTGTTGATCCAATATTTCTGCATTTTGCATTTTTTCGATATTGTTACATATGTATCGCTAGCATTGAATGTAGGTACGATATTTGTTTTGTCTTCCATTAAGGAGGAGATTGATAATTCCACCTTGATTATAAACTGTCTATGTGAATGATAGAAGACTTAACATTATAAGCGGTTTTATAAAGTAACAAATATCGATTGTATTTTTAGATTGCATGTTTTGGTTTTGTGTTTGTTAAATGTGTAAAGACCTTGAAAAGCATTTCAAAGGATGAACGCAGGCCTTGAAACTCATTACAAGGGAAAACCACAGAGATCTAGAAAAGCAGGGTCAAGGGATAACCGGAGATGCCTTGAAAAGCGATACAAGGGAGGATTTGGCAAAAGACTTTTTGAAATCAAGATTCAAATCTCAACAACCAAATCTACCAAGGATTACAATAAGATCTTCATAACAAGATTTCAAGAGAAGATCTCGGCCAACCCCAACAGGAAGATCTTCACGGATTTGAAGAGAAGATCTTGACCCTAACAACAAGATCTTACATAGATCTTAACAACCGACGCAAGAGGATAACAAGATCTTTTCCAACGGATTCCACACAAAGATCTCGGATCCAAGGAAGATCTTCAACGGTCCTTAAGAAAGAAGTCTTCAACAAAGATCTTCAAGGGCTTGGAAGATCTCAGAACGTGAACTAAGGGCTTCAACGACAAAGATCTTCAATGACTCTTTCAAGGAGAAGATTTCGAAGATGAAGATTCTCAACATGCGTCAAAGAGAAGAAGTAGATGAAGAAGATAAAAGATCTTACAAAGACTACATTATCTCAACCAAACACCATTTTCCATGGAGAAAGAAGAACATGATAACAGCCCTCTTACAACGGGTAGAAGAGTTCTCCATAGAAGACTATAAATGAAGATGGCGATTGAAGAGAACAACAACAAGCTTACACGGAAACATCTAAGTGTTCAAGCGATCAAATCATCTTCATTTGTTCCAAAAGTTTTTCTTCCTCTTAGCTTACAAAAGTTTACATCCTTAGAGAGAGTAAAATACTAAAGCTTCATTGGCATATCTAACGAGTGTTATAATCGAGTGTGTGTTACTATGCGAAGTAACTAGACTATTATTGCTAGGTTAGAGTTAGAACTATATCGTAGGTGATAGCATGTATTATTCTCTATATTTTGGGATTGGCTTAGACATTTTATCTTCATAAATCTGCATGTATTGATGTATATTCTTTGATCATTATGTTGTTTTGTTTACATTTGCAAAAATCGAGCTCTACACCTAGTTTCATTGTGATTGTAGGGAAAATAACACGTTTTGGAACAATATGGAGCTAATGAAGCTAAGGAGTTATTGGAACTACATTATGGAGCAGTGATGAGCAACAAGAAAGGCTCACGAACCATGGAAATGAGATGGAAGATTGATTCTAGATCAAATTAGAGAGATTCACACGTAGCTGAGATTCACCTTGGGTGGCTACTATGTCACCTCGACCGAGGTGATCTTCAAGATAGGCAAGACTGAGGCGAATAATCCACCGGCCATGACATCTTTATTTTTTATTGAGATCTTATATTTTTGGAAGGTGATTTTGCTATATTTTAGGATGGATTTCCTGCATGGAAGCATGTCTTTTTGGTTGATTTATTTGGAAGATTGGAAGATACTCTAAGGAAGGAAGTTGGCTTTGAAGATCTTCTATTTTTGGAAGGTGAATTTCCTATATTTTAGGATGGATTTCGAGATGGAAGCATATCTTTTTGGCTGATTTATTTGGAAAACTGAAAGATATTTTAAAGAAGGAAATTGCCTTTTAAGATATTTTATCTTAGGAAGGTGATTCTCATATATTAAGAGGTTGATTTGCTGAAGAGAAATTATCTCGGAATCTCTGGATCAAGGAGCATTGTTCTCCAGAGTTTGGAAGGAAGTTTTGAAGGTTGAAGGAAGGAAGGAAGTTAGCTGAAGGCTTTGAAGGAAGTTGTAAGATTTTCTTAATTTGGTTTTATTTGTTGTCTTTTCTGATTGTGATTGAAGAACGCAGTTTGATTTGTTTGTTTGATTCAGTTATTGAGACCTTTGTGTTAAGTTTTTTTTGTTTGAATATTGATTCCTTTCTTTTATATTTGATTATTGTTATCATGATGATTATTGGCTAAGTTCTTTATACGATTTTAGGGTGATTGGATGAAGGTTGTGGGAAAGACGATGAAAGAATGAGCCTTTACCCCAGTGGACCTTGAAAGCTCGAGCCTTTACCTTAACCGACGAACACCTCGGTCAGTCGTGGAACATCTCGACCGAGATGGAACATGAACTGAGCGAGGTGAGACCTTTCCTGATTCTTATTTGAGTTGAGGTTTCTGTTTGCCAAATCCTATCCTTGTTATACCTTTCCTAATTCAACGCAAGCCTAGGATGAGACTTACCCATTGATTTCTTTGTTTGTATACCCAAGATCATGAGTGTAGGTAATAAAGGTTTATCCTTCATTGGAGTTTGAGTGTGTCTTCATCCCATATTTGAGATTTATCCTGAGACTTACCTGGTAAAGGTTAGTTCTATCCCCTTGAGTGGTATGTTGATTTGAGATTATAGTTCCTTTCCTTAGTACCTTGAGACTTACCCGGTGAGAGGATCTTTGGTTTGGGATAGTGAGTAGTAAGACTTACCCGGTGATCTATTCCCACCTTAGAAATGCCTTCCCTTTGCAAACCTCAAATTTGTCCACGTTATCTTCTGAGATCTTGAGTCGGAACCACAACTGGATGCTTAAATCTCTAGAATCTGCATTTTCTTTACCTGATTATTACATCATATTTGATATCTTTGTTTTGTTGCTTGTTTTTAATTGACAACTTGAATCACCGATCTTTGTTTCACCATAGTCATCGTGTTCGACCCTAGAATTCTTTCTTTTATTATAATCAATCCGTACACTATGGGCTCTCTATTTGCAATTATTCTTGGTATAAATATTAAAGCTTGCACACACCTTTTGGAGCGAACAAGTTTTTGGCGCCGTTGCCGATGACTTGGTCAAGACCAAGTTCGGTATTTGGTTGTCTAACTTGGAAGCTTTTGCTATTGCTTTTGATCTTTTCCTATGAGTTTTCGAGTTTTCAGGATTTCCAATGGTTGCGAGTCACTATGAACCTGCATTTGATCTAGTTTGGAGAGCAAGACAACTTGCTAGGGTGGACCATTATGAATATTTGTTGCGCTTATTTGCGTTCATCGAATTTAGTGACGAAAGGGAAGGAGAAGAGGCTATTGAGGATGAGCTTGCGATATGAGATGAGCTGAATGTCCCTAAAAAATTTTATGAGCAACCTCTTGAAGATTCGCTCGAATCAAAGTGGGAGAAATTGATGAAGAAGGTGGAGAAGCTCGAAGAAAGCCTCCTATCCTATGCTAAGCCGAAAGAGGTGTATAAGGAAGAACTACAAGTTTCGAGCATTCCTCTGCTCAAATCTGAAGCTCCTCTTGACGTCCTCGCTGAAGAAGAGGAAGGTGTGAAAGACCTCGACCCAATTGTTATAACTGCGGTTGAGGTGAAAGAAGAATCTGCTGAGTTGGAAGTGGAAGAGAATGTGGAGAACCTTGGCCAAATCACTGAAACTGTGGCCAAGGGTTAAGAAAGATCAACTGAGTTGGGAGAAGTTTTATGTGTGGATTGTCATCCTAACACAAATCTCGTCCCAAGTTTTGAAATACTCTACAAGGCACTTTCTCTTACTCCCTTTGAAATTCCTATTAAAATTTCTAATTTTTTCAGGAATGCACCGGAGAGTTGGAGGTCTCTTCCAAAAGAACCTCCTAAGGTGAAGATAAAACCTCCATTACAATTGTTGGAAGTAGATGCTCCTTGGATTACAAGGAGTAAATTTGGCAAGCATTTTGACGCCAATGCCAATAGTTGTTTCATGTTCAAGTATGGGGTCCCTCGCATGATAAGGACCTTGTACTATCCCCAAGCTGAAGATGGGGAAGCTACTAGAATCCTCGAGAAGCTGTTTTCTCGATCAAGGAAAGGATGGGACGAAAGACTGAGCTATGTCTCATGAAAGAATAGGAAGACCGGTAGGATTCCGGTGAGAACCAAACCGTACAAGTTTGTATGTAGGAGATCCTACCATTTTCCGGTGAAATTAGGAACATGAACCTTTTTGGAAGAGTTTTATTGTGGATGTGATGAGCACTCCAAGATATTCGAGGTAAATTGAGTAATTCCATGGAGACAGGTCCAACTAGCGACCTTAAACCAAGCGCTTCTTGGGAGGAAACCCAAGGTATTGCTTTCTTTTCCCTTTTTCTAGTTTAGTTTAGATAGTTTGCTTCGTGTTTTGTGCGTCATCCTAGACAGGAATCAGGTACTCTCTACGAAGAAATTACAACTCAAGAGCTACATCGAAGGACTGACGCTCGAGAAATTGAGAAAACGGAATTTTGACCGAGACACATCTCGGGTGTTGTCCAGTGCCTCGACCGAGATGTTCTTCGTCAACCAAGATGAAACGTTTTCTTATTTATTATGCAATTCTGCTATGTCCGGTGAGTACTCTGTTCTTCTGACTTATATTTGACCCATTGGGACAATGTGTCCCAAGTATGGGGTATTTGGATGTATTTTGTGACTTATTTACTTGACTATGGATTGTATGACTCTCATGGATATTATCGTTTATTTTGCTCTATGTGTTTATCTGTCATTTCATGCATACATACAGGTTTCTATTTGAGAAGAACGTCAAAAACCAGTTTGAAATTTTTTTTAGCTCGACCGAGACGTTCTTGACCGAATGAGGTTGAACACCTCGGCTGACGTCAGAACACCTCTACCGAGATGGTTTTTAAATGAAAGATTTTCAAAACGTTTGTGCTTCTATTCTAGATATGACCTCGATGAAGATTTTGTTTGCAGATTGGTTTTGAAATCTTTATATGCTCGAAAGGTTTTATGATATCTTTAAGTTGCTAAATGCTTTGTTTGAAATTTTAGCATGTCTAATACTTTGTTTTTATCAAAATTATGTTGGATTTGAAGGTTGACACCACATTATGAGTTCTCTCACATTCTTCTTGGGATGACTAAGGTACTTTATTCTCTTCTTCTTCTTCTTCTTGATCATGTTTTAGCCCCTCATATACATATTTTCCTCCCTTTACCTATCCGGGAATTTGGATGCAGTTGACGAAAAGCGTGTGAGATATAGTTGAGATCTTGGTTGAAAGTGTTAGAAAGAAACAAATTAGGTTTGGGGACGTTGATCTTGATGATGAGTAACATGGCACCATTCACATAGCCGGGTGTTTGTGTCTTGCCAAAGTCGGATTGATCAATAGTCCAAACGGGTCATGTTATGTGCATCAAGGGTTTGAGACATCTCGAGAAATTGATGATTGCTGATCTCCTAGGCTTCGGTTATTGTGCACCTCTGTCCATGTTCCCAAAAAGTAAAGTAAAGTGAAAATAAGCAAAGCTTATTGGTGGAAGATGTTGTGATTCAAAGAAAGTAAAAGTAAGATCCTATTCCCGGATTCTAGCACCACATTATCCTATATACATCCCACCCTGACACATTTCTTGACCTCTTTTGGAAGCCCTTGAGACCTCAAGCATGATGATTGGCTTGGTGGTTTAAACTGGATTATACATGATTGATTTCGATAAATATGATCTATTATGCATTCTATGATTTTATGCAAAGATAAACAACTTTCTGTCTTTCTTATATTTATAAAATGTTTTGATCATGTCTTGATTTCATTTGCCATGAAGCATTCTCTTAGGGTGATCTATGAATGGAGCACACCACCAAAAGATTTTGAAATGTTTTTCATTGATCTTTTTGATGACTTATAATCCATTCTATCTTGTATCTAAGATTTGGATCCTTCTTGGGGACAAGCAATGGACAAGTATGGGGTATTTTGATAGCATGTATTATAGTCTTTATTTTAGGATTGGTTAAGACGTTTTATCTTCATAAATCTGCATGTATGGATGTATATTCTTTGATCATTATGTTGTTTTGTTTACATTTGTAAGAATCGAGGTCTACACCTAGTTTCATTGTGATTGTAGGGAAAATAACACGTTTTGGAACAATATGGAGCTAAGGAAGCTAAAGAGTCATTGGAGCTACATTATGGAGCAGTGAGGAGCTACAAGAAAGGCTCAGGAACCATGGAAATGAGATGAAAGATTGATTTTGGATCAAATTAGAGAGATTCACACGTAGCTGAGATTCACCTCAGGTGGCTACAGTGTCAACTCGACCGAGGTGATCTTCAGGATAGGCTGGACCGAGGCGAATAATCCACCGGCCATGAGATCTTTATATTTGGCTGAAATCTTCTATTTTTGGAAGGTGATTTTCCTATATTTTAGGATGGATTTCCTGGATGGAAGCATGTCTTTTTGGCTGATTTATTTGGAAGATTGGAAGATACTCTAAGGAAGGAAGTTGGCTTTGAAAATCTTCTATTTTTGGAAGGTGAATTTCCTATATTTTAGGATGGATTTTTAGATGAAAGAATATCTTTTGGGCTAATTTATTTGGAAGATTGGAAGATATTTTAAAGAAGGAAATTGCCTTTTAAGATGTTTTATCTTAGGAAGGTGATTCTCCTATATAAAGAGGTTGATTTGCTGAAGAGAAATTATCTCGGAATCTCCGGATCAAGGAGCATTGTTCTCCAGAGTTTGGAAGGAAGGAAGCTAGTTTGAAGGCTTTGAAGGAAGTTGTAAGATTTTTTTAGTTTGGTTTTATTTGTTGTCTTTCTGATTGTGATTGAGGAACGCAGTTTGATTTGTTTGTTCGATTGTTTGATTCAGTTATTGAGACCTTTGTGTTAAGGTTTTCTTGTTTGAATATTGATTCCTTTTCTTATATATTTGATTATTGTTATCATGATGATTGTTGGCTAAGTTCTTTATGCGATTCTAGGATGATTGGGTGAAGGTTATGGGAAAGATGATGAAAGAATGAGCCTTTACCCCAGTGGACCCTGAAAGCTCGAGCCTTTACCTTAACCGACGAACACCTCGGTCAGTCGTGGAACATCTCGACCCAGATGGAACATTAACTGAGCGAGGCGAGACCTTTCCTGATTCTTATTTGAGTTGAGGTTTCTGTTTGTCAAATTCTATCCTTGTTATACCTTTCCTGGTTCAACGCAAGCCTAGGATGAGACTTACCCGGTGATTCCTTTGTTTGTATACCCAAGATCATGAGTGTATGTAATAAAGGTTTATCCTTTATTGGGGTTTGAGTGTGCCTTCATCCCATCTTTGAGAGTTAGCGTGAGACTTACCCGGTAAAGGTTAGTTTTATCCCCTTGGATGGTGTGTTGGTTTGAGATTATAGTTCCTTTCCTTTGTACCTTGAGACTTACCCGATGAGAGAATCTTTGGTTTGGGATAGTGAGTAGTGAGACTTACCCGGTTATCTATTACCACCTTAGAAACACCTTCCCTTTGCAAACCTCAACTTTGTCCACATTATCTTTTGGGATCTTGAGTCGGAACCACAACTGGATGCTTTAATCTCTAGAATCCGCATTTTCTTTACGTGATTATTACATCATCTTTGATATCTTTGTTTTGTTGCTTGTTTTTACTTGACAACCTGAAGTACCAATCTTTGTTTCACCATAGTCTTTGGGCTCGATCCTGGAATTCTTGCTTTTATTACAATCGATCCGTACACTGCGGGTTCGCAATTTGCAATTATTCTCGGTATAAATATTAAATCTTGCACACACCTTTTGGACCGAACAGTAGCATTGACTACAGTGAGAGAAGAAGATAATTTCTTCTAGGTTGTATCTAGGACCCTTTGAGCAGATAATAGATAGTTAGATCCTATGGGTAAGGAAACCCTAGGACAGAGACGTAGGCTGTTAGAGCTGAACTTCGTATACATATCACCGAGTCAATCTTTTAATTCCGCACTATATCTCGCTTAATTGTGACTAACGTTGTTTTGCAGATTTTTGAAGTCTAGGTCTTGAAATCACTTTCAAAGACCTTGAAACAGTTTTGTCACAAAGAGCACGGATCGACTTCAAGGCCTTGAAATCAGTTTCAAAGCCTTAAGATAGGTTTTGCGAAAAAATGTTTTCAAGGGTTCACACTAGTTGATTTCTATATGGTCCTTCTAGAGTATTTATATCCATATTTGTTGAATTTTTATGATAAATGTTCGCCCCTAGAGGTGTGTGCAAATAAGTTTTAAATTTATAAAACTAGAATCAAGCAGCGAACCCGCATTGTACGGATCGATATAGTTAAGCAAGAATTCCAGAGTATCGAACACAGGGATTTGGGGAGAACGAACTCGATTGCAGGTTATCAAGCAAGTAAATATAAGAGCTTTGCAAATTATTGGGAAAACAACAATCCTAAAGATCCAAGTATCCAGCTGTGGCAATCGATTCAAGATATACTTAATGATGTAAAGACAGAGTTGAGATATGCAAAGGTATACTAATGTAAGGTAATCGTACGGTGAAGTTCCAAAAACCTTATATGACTCACCTACAAGGCACTCTCTATACAGGTTGTTGAGGCTCAATATAGAAAGATTCTAGAGACGAGAATTAGTGTCAAATACCCAAACTTATAACCCAAGGATCAAGACTAACTTAACCGATTGAGGTTGTGACACTCACAATCGAGGTAGAGGTTGTTGAGGCTTCACTACCACCTAGAAAAGACAAGTCTAAACTAAGCTAAAGCAAATCTTTAACTTTAGATTAAAGTAAAAGCAGGTTCGTAGACTTAAGGGAAATCACGGTTAGTTCTTGAGGTTCCACGGCCGTGGACTCAAGAACAGGCCGTAATTTAGGGTTTGTCGGCGATATTTCTCTAACTCTCAGGGTCTAATCTGTTTACGATCGATCTATCATCATCTAAGCCACAACTATCAACCCTTCACCTTAGAATTGTTAAGAGTTTTAGCCAATAACAGTCATGTTGATATCAATTCAAGAATTAAAAGATAAAAAGATAGAAACTTTCAAGAACTTTCAATAATCTTCAATTCAATCTCAAAGTCACAAAGAGAACAGGCAATATCAAAAGATTCACAATAGAACAAGTAATCGTAATCCTAGGAAAGAAAAGAAAACGGGATGTCAATCCGTTTTCCAAATCAAACCTAATCAAGAAGAGAGACCTTCTTGCAAAATCTTCGAAGAGCTTCGATCTTCCGCAAATCCGGAGATCCCAACAACAATCTCCACCAAAAGTGCGAGATTAGCGAAATTCCAAACACGAACTTCGATCTCTTCAAAGAGATGTCAATTGCTTCCAAGCAAGCTAAGCAAAGCGTCTTCGTGTCTAAGCGGCGATGAATGAGGGTAAACGGGGTAGCGAAGGTGACGGAATCTTGCTTCGTCCGTCTTTTTATAGTGTAGGGCAAAATGTCGGCCCGGCCCAATCTTTAAAAGATCGTGGCTTCCAAGTGTGGCGAAAAGATTCGCCAAGATCACGGTCGTGGAAGTGTTCCACGACCGTAATTTAGAGCGTGGAAACAAATATGGTTTGCAACATATGTTCCACGGCCGTGTAATCCCCTGGAATGAACATGAATTTCTGACTCCAAATCCACGGCCGTAATTCTGAACGTGGTTTGTGATACGGCCGTATTTTAGGGCGTGGTTTAGGGCAAAAACGTGATTCTTCCCTAAACTTGTGCATTCCTCAAGCTAAGACTCCAAATTGCTTCCAAAGAACGTTCATAATCCATGGATATATCAACTCAACTCTCCTTTGCTCGATTTCGTTCGGAAATAGCTCCAAATTACCTATAATCAACATAGAACTAGTGTAGACATCCATATCGACAATATAGGTAATACTAACTCACATATGCACAAAGTTCAATCGAAGACTATCAATATGAATCAAATAAGTTTAGAAAACGTGCCTAAATTATCACAATATTTCATGCTAACAAATAACCCCATACTTAACACTTGCTTGTCCCTAAGCAAGGTCTTTCAAAAAGCTTTGAACAAGAGTTAGGATGAAATATGTATACCTTCTTTTGGATGAATGTGACTTCTAAAGAATAGATCATTCTCAAACCTTGCTTCAATCGTTTTTCAAACTTTCACATACTTAATCAAAGAGTAAAAGGTAAAGAAAATTCATGAATCAACTCAACTTCTAAACAAGCATTATAACCTTCAAACATTAACAAAATCAATCTCAAGAAACTTCAATTTAGATCACTAAGTCATATAACATTCTTTTGATCTTAAGGACTTTCAAAGAAAAGGTCTAGAATATGGAAGGGAGGGGAAAACTTTAAGGGAGAGTGGTGCATAAATCCGGGAAAGTGGACAACTACCTTCTTCTTCTTATGCGGTTTCCGCAACACTTCAACTTAGAGCTTCGCTCTCTTCCTTTCACTTTTCGACTTTACTTTTGGAGTTATGGATAGAGGTGCACAAAAACCGAAGCCTAGGAGATCGGCGTTTCTCAAATTTTTCAAGAGATGCCTCAAACCCTTAGCGCACATACCATAATCCGCTAGGAATATCGCTCAATCCGACTTTGGCAAGACACAAACACCCGGCTATGTGAATGGTGCCGAGTTACTCATCATCATGATTGACTTCCCCAAACCTATAATTTCTTTCTATTCAATTGATTGCAAATAATTGCTCTCATGGCCCTCCCACATCAAACATGCCTTTTTCTCACTCATTTCTCCAAATTCCCGGATAGGTAAGGGAGGCTAACATTTCAATGAGGAGCTAGATGATCAAAAAAAGAAGAAAGAAAGTATTGAATTGCCTTAATCATTTCAATAAGAAGTATAGGAACTTATAACGTGATTTCAACTTCAATTTCTAGCATGATTTAGGTAACATTCTCACATTATAAAACTTGCAAAAGAGGTAAAACTCATTCATTCAAATTCTTTTCAATTCACAATCCTTTTAAGCATGCAATTGTCATCAAACTCAATTCACAAGTAGTGATTATCATGGAAATCATCTCAATTCATTAGAAGCACAAAATTTTCAAAATTTTTCAATTTTTATGGGTTTTTCAAGTCATTTTTCATGCAATGCAATAAGGAAACGTGTAACACATAATGAAGATGCAACGATAGTCTCAAATGAAAGCAAACATAGAGAGTAGAGTTATTACAAACTTTTAGTACATCCCACCCTATACTTAGGACGAACATTGTCCCTAATGTTCAAAAGAAAGAACAAAATAAAGAAAAGAAAAAAAGAAACTCACAAGTGGTGGCGGGAATGTCTAAAACAACGATCATGCATCAATCACTGCGGCGCCGGTGGAGGTGGGAATGGAGAGAAACTCGGATCATAGAACCGCCCAAACTGCTGGCGGTAGACGTCCCTCATCATGTGGTCAAGGTCGTCTAAGCGTCCGTCTCTAGCATCCGCCCGGATCTCTAGCGCTCCAACTCTCTCCGAAAGTCCGGTAGCCCAATCCGGCATCTACTCGTACCATCCCGGGGCGTGACTGTACCATGATGGAGCATCGGATGGTGCTGGTGCTAGTGGCGGTGGTGGTGCTGCTGGCTGCACCGTGGACCAAGGAGGGGGTGTGTCATACCAAGTGGGAGGTGTAGTCATCCACGTGGGCCTCTCACTCACGCTAGCGCGGCGAGATGACGAGCCTGAAGCTCTAGCTGGACGTGGAGAGCGTCTAGGTACATCCGGGGCCGCCTCTGGCTGATCCGGAAACGTGCCAAACTCGTGCTCTGCTCCTCCACCACTCTCGTACTGACCTCCCATGTCCTCCTCCTCCACAACCGGTGGTGGAACGTAAGGGGGAGCTACTAGCCTGTTCGCATGCATCGCAGCGAACGTCTCCTTCCAATTGTGGCGTCCCGCCACAATGGAATACTCCGGTAGCCACTCAATCCCTCTACCCGTCCTAGTCTCCCAAGGCATGCCCGCATAAGGCGGACCTCCATGTGTGGGGAAAATGAGTCCCCTAACCATAAAAGTATGTAGCCCTAAGGGAACGGCCGGTATGCGGGTGCACGCGGAAAAGTCTACACCAAACGTCCTAGCAATGTGGGTCACTATCCCACCGTATCCAATGTTCCCCTTCTTCTTGTTCTTAAGTTTACTCATCGTAGCCACCAAAAGAGTAGCACAATCTGCACGGCGACCGTATAGCATACTATAGAGCAAGAATAGCTCATCCGTCTTGATCTTTTGGGGCGTCTCCGTCCTAGGAAAGAGACACTCCGAAAGAACGCGGTGTGCTATCTTCAAGGCTAGATGGTACATCAATCTAGCCTTGGTATCGGCGGGTTGCCAACGGTCCTCGTCGGCGTAAATCATAGCTACTTCCTCCCAAAAATCCTTGGGGTAAACTCCACTCGGAAATCGACCGTTATAGGTCTCATGGAATCCGAAAATGGTCCCAAACTCAACAATACTCAACTGATAGTCTTGTTCCATGAGACAGAAGGAGACGGTCCTATCTACGTGGCTGTGCTCGAAGGACGTCACAACCTCCCGGGTAATCTCCTCATAGGCGTCTTCACGAATGTTCGTGAAGACAAGCAATCCGGCTCTATCCAAGAGCCATGTAAGATCATCAACAATGTTGAGAGGATGTAGATCCTCCAACAACAAATATCTAGGACCTATTACTGTCCTCTCCTTGATCCGGTCAAGTGCTACAAGGTGGTTCTCATGTATGGTTGGGATGCTAGGGTGAGGAGGTGAAGATGGAGGTGAAGGTGAGGATGGTAGTGAGGGAGATGAGGGTGGTGGTGCCCTAGAGGTGGAGGGATTGCCCTTTCTTTTCTTGTTTTGCTCTCCCTTCTTCTCTTTTATCCTTCCCGACATTCTCCTTACAAAGTCCATTTTTCACTAAAATTACGGTATGTTCTTCGATTCCACGGCCGTGGTTTACCCAGAGACCGTGATTCGTCTCAGAATCTTGCGAATCTCAGCAAATTCACCAACAATCACCACAACAAGCAGCCCTAATCTAATTCCTTCCAGTCTTTGTCAGTTCTTCCTAAAAATCTATAGCAAAAACAAACCAAATCTGCGAAATTCAAGAAGAAAGAATAAACCTCTTTTTCGGATTGAAAAACCCGAAATGCGCGTTCGTTGATGGATTTCCGCTCGGTTTGTCGCTTGGATCTTGTTCGTGGTTGGATTTGCTGCAGTTTAGGATGAAGAATCGTTGAAAACGATTAGAAAACGAAGAATTGGAGGAGGTCGTGGGGTTTCGGCGTTTAGGTCGTGGAATGGGTATTTTTGGGGCAATTTTGTGAAGAATGTGGCTTATATAGTCGCAGGCAAAATTTTGAAAATCACGGTCTGTCGGGGTGTTCCACGGCCGTGGAAGTGTACGGACCCGTGGTTTTGGTGATTTTTCAAAGGCTTTTGAGAATTACGGCCACTGTAGCTATGACGACCGTAATTTAGACCGTGGAACCTTCTGTAAAGCTTCAAAGTCCAAATTTCGTCGCCCTTCTTCGACATTATTCCCCCTTTCTCCTTTTCCATCGATCCTACAACCAAAAACACGAACATACCGGAAGAAATCGAGGCAAAATAAAGCGAAAACGTCTATTCTAAGCTAAACTATGAATCGAAAACAAAAACAAGAGTGTAATACCTTGGGTTGCCTCCCAAGAAGCGCTTTGTTTAAGGTCCATAGCTAGACCAATCTCGCACTTATTCGAGTGCGGTAGGCGCAAACTCCTCAGCTTGGAGTTCCGGTGTGTACTTCTTGAGTCGTTGACCGTTCACCTTAAAACTTCCGCTAGCTTCACCCCATACTTCAACTGCACCATGGGAGAAAATACGTTTGATTAGAAAAGGTCCGGTCCAACGGGATTTAAGCTTACCTGGAAAGAGGCGAAGTCTTGAATTGAAGAGGAGAACTTGATCTCCTTCCTTGAAGTCCTTTGGAATGATATGCTTATCATGCCAACGCTTTGCTCTTTCCTTGTAGATCTTAGCGTTTTCATAGGCGTTCAAGCGAAGTTCATCCAGCTTGTTGATGTCTAGGAGACGCTTCTCTCCTGCTTCTTTCATGCCGAAATTCAGCCACTTGATAGCCCAAAACGCTTTGTGCTCCAGCTCTACCGGCAAATGACAAGACTTTCCATACACAAGGTTGTATGGTGTGGTTCCTATGGGAGTCTTGTATGCAGTCCGGTACGCCCATAATGCATCATCTAGTTTCAAGGACCAATCCTTCCTAGTCCTTGAAACCGTCTTCTCTAGAATTCCCTTGATCTCCCTATTTGAGATCTCAACTTGTCCACTTGTTTGTGGATGGTAAGGGGTAGCGACCTTGTGAGTAACCCCATACTTAGCTAGAAGAGCTTCAAAGCGACGGGCTATGAAGTGAGAACCTCCATCACTAATGATTGTCCTTGGTATTCCAAATCGCGGAAAGATGGTCTTGTTGAAGAACTTAACCACCACCATGGCATCATTTGTGGGAGAGGCAATTGCTTCCACCCATCTAGAAACGTAGTCTACCGCCAATAGTATGTATTGGTTTCCACAAGAAGATGGGAATGGTCCCATGAAATCGACTCCCCAAACGTCGAAAATCTCCACCTCTTGGATGTTGTTGAGGGGCATCTCGTTCCTTCTAGAAATATTGCCTGTTCTTTGACAAGCATCGCAGCAAGAGACAAAGGATTGCACATCTTTAAATAAAGTAGGCCAATAGAATCCAGATTGCAATACCTTTGCGCTAGTCTTGTTCGAACTAGCGTGTCCTCCACAAGGTAATGAATGACAATGGCAGATGACACTTTGCATCTCATCTTCCGGCACACATCGCCGTATGATGCCATCCGGACCTCTCTTAAAGAGGAGAGGCTCGTTCCAATAGTATTCCCGGACGTCCTTAAAGAACTTCTTCCTTTGTGCGTAGGATAGTCCGGGCGGTATCTCCTGGCAAACTAAATAGTTGACAAAATCAGCAAACCATGGTTCGTTACCTTTGGAGATCTTGTTGATGCACTCCTCTATGATGTGTAGGTGTTCGTCCGGAAAGGAGTCATCAATGGGTAGATGGTCGTCCTCTAGATGTGTGAGGCAACTCAAATGATCCGCAACAGAATTTTCTGAACCTTTCTTGTCGCGGATCTCAAGATCGAATTCTTGTAGGAGAAGAATCCATCTAATTAGTCTTGGCTTCGCGTCTTTCTTCGCAAGGAGGTACCGGATCGCAGCATGATCCGTGTAGACAATCACCTTTGCACCTACAAGATAAGAGCGAAACTTGTCAATAGCGTAGACAATGGCTAGAAACTCTTTTTCTGTAGTGGCGTAGTTGAGCTGAGCTTCGTCTAGTGTCTTGCTAGCGTAGTATATGGCATGGGTTCGCCCTTCCTTTCGTTGTCCAAGAACAGCTCCAATAGCTACGTCACTAGCATCGCACATAATCTCGAAGGGGAGAGTCCAATCCGGGGGTTGGATAATAGGTGCTGAAATTAGAGCTTGCCGAATGGTGTTAAACGCATCTAAACATTCCTGCGAAAACTCAAAAACTGCATCCTTCATCAATAGATTAGTGAGAGGTTTTGATATCTTAGAAAAGTCCTTAATGAAGCGTCTATAAAATCCAGCATGTCCTAGGAAACTTCTTATCCCTTTCACCGAAATTGGGGGAGGAAGTTTCTCTATGGTCTCTATCTTAGCTTTGTCTACCTCTATCCCTCTACTAGAGACTAAGTGACCTAATACGATTCCTTCCTTAACCATGAATTGACACTTCTCCCAATTAAGAACTAGGTTAGTGTCTTCACAACGTTGTAAAACAAGAGAAAGGTTAGAAAGGCAATCGTAAAAAGAGGAACCGTATACGGAGAAGTCGTCCATGAAGACTTCCATGATTTCCTCTACGTACTCGGAGAAGATGGCCATCATGCACCGTTGAAAGGTGGCTGGGGCGTTGCAAAGCCCGAACGGCATTCTCCTATAAGCGAACGTACCCCAAGGGCACGTGAATGTGGTCTTCTCTTGATCGTCCGGATGTATCGGAATCTGAAAGAAACCACTATAACCGTCAAGGTAGCAAAAATGTGAATGTTGTACTAACCTTTCAAGCATTTGATTGATGAATGGCAATGGAAAGTGATCCTTCCGCGTTGCGTTGTTGAGCTTGCGGTAGTCTATGCACATTCGCCATCCAGTCACGGTTCGGGTAGGAATGAGTTCGTTGTTCTTGTTGGTGATGACCGTCATTCCTCCCTTCTTCGGAACTACTTGAACTGGACTCACCCATTTGCTATCGGAGATAGGGTAGATGATACCTGCATCAAGAAGTTTAAGAATTTCCTTCTTGACAACCTCCTTCATTGTCGGATTCAACCGCCTTTGAGGTTGTCTTGAAGTTCTAAAATCCTCCTCCATTAGTATCTTGTGCATACATAGAGAGGGTTTGATTCCTACTAAGTCCTCAATAGTGTAGCCTATGGCTTTTCTATGTTTCCTAAGGACTGTCATGAGCTGTTCATGTTCATCTATGCTTAGTTCGGAGCTAACAATGACCGGAAAGGTAGAATTAGATCCAAGAAAAGCGTACCTTAGATGAGTAGGAAGTGGTTTGAGTTCCATCACTTTCGGAGCTTCCAATGGTCCTTGAGGGCCATCCGACGTTTCCTTAGAAGTTTCTAAGGTTGTTGAGTGGTTTGGAGAAGAATCAAAAGAAGTTGAAAAAGTAGGCCGATCACCCTCTTCCACGGTCAGAATTACGGCCTCTCCATGTGTTCCACGGCCGTGTAATCCCCTGGAATGGAGGTCGATTTTGGTTGTGAAATCCACGGTCGTGGAATACAGGGTATGACCGTGGATTCTTACATTCTCAGCCTCATCGTGGAGTTTTTCAAACTCCACTTCATGCATCTCTTCTTGTGCTTCTAAGGCTTCAATTTCCTCTTTGCACTCTTCTTCTTCCCCTACATTAGTTAGACTCATAGTGATAACCTTTTGTAAAGGATCGTTAAAGAGAATCGCACTTACCTCCTCCCTAGACAAACCTTCTTCATCTTGGATATCGTAAATATCCTCATCGAAGATTGGCTCCTTTACTAGAGTGGAAAGAACGAACTCTACCTTCTCTTCTCCAATATCAAAAGCGAGTCTCCCATTCTTGCAATCGACCATGCAGCCGGAAGTTGCAAGAAACGGTCTTCCGAGTATAATCGGGACCGGACTATCTGCAGGAATGTCAAGCACGACAAAGTCAATGGGAACAAAGAATTTACCTAGCTTGACCGGGACGTCTTCTACAATACCGACGGGGCGAGTGATGGATCGATCCGCCATGTATAACATCATCTTGACCGGTTTAGGATCGCCTAAACCGATCTTCCTACATAATGCAAGTGGTATGATGCTCACACTTGCTCCCAAGTCACATAAAGCGTCGTATGTGACATCTCCTACTCCAATGGGAATGCAAAATGACCCCGGATCCTTCAACTTTGGGGGCATTTTCTCCTTCATAGTCTTGATTAGATCCGAAGAATCCAAACTCATCTTGACCTCACCGAAATCTTCTAGCTTCCTCTTGTTAGAGAGAAGCTCCTTCAAGAACTTGCCATAAGCCGGCATACCTACAATAGCATCAATGAAGGGTATATTAATATGCAGCTTGCTCATGAGTTCTATGAACTTACCGAATTGTTTGTCTAGGCGCGCTCGCGCTCTAGATTGAGGGAACGGTAGGGGAGGTTTGTAAGCTGGAGGAGGAACATAGACATCTTCCTTCTCCTTCTCCTTTCCTTTGTCCTTCTCTACGGGGACTTCAACGAACGTAGGATGCGGATCGGTGGTAGTCACTCCGCTCCTAGTTGTAATCGCCATTACCCTTCCCTTAGGGTTGTCCTCCGTCTTTCCTGGAAGTTTTCCTTGATTTCTAGGAACTTCCTCCGCGTGGTTGAACAATTGGTTCTCCAAAACCTTTTGAGCTTTGTCAACCTTAGAGACTTGATCATCAACCTTGATGAGGCGGTTCTCCAACCCTTGCAGCTTTCCCAAGATTGTTTCCAACATGGGATCGGACTTTTCCTTTCCCGTATTGTTTCCTCCATTAGATGATTGCCCCTGGCTTTTCAAAGGAGTAGAGGAAGAGGAAGGTGGAGTTAGCGAATTAGAATTGGAAGGATAGGAGTTACCGGAATTTTGTTGATTGGAGCGCCAATTGTTGTTGTTTGAACCCCGATTGTTGTTCCAATTGTAGTTGTTCCGGTTGTTGTTGTTTCCATTCCAATTGTTACTCCGGTTATTGTTCCGGTTATTGTTGTTGCGGTTGGTGTTATCACCGCCATTGTTGTTGCCCAAATAGCCAACATCCTTCTCTTGTTGCTTTGGAAAGTTGGTCTTGATAGTCTCCTTCAACTCTTTGATCTCATTGTTGAGGGAGAAGATCTGATTTTGAGCTTCATGTGTGAGCTTCGCTCCTTGCTCCACACGATTTCCCTCCGCTTTCCGGTGGGAGTACTTCTCTATGACTCTTGCTTGCTTCTCAATGAAGTCCCAAGCGTCATCTTCTCTCATGTCCATGAACGTTCCGCATGAGAGGGATTGGAGGTTGAATTGCGTTCCCGCATCCAGCCCTTTGTAGTAGATTTCCAGCAAGGCAAGCTTGGATATGCCATGATGAGGGCAATCCAAGAGTAAATCCTGAAACCTTTCCCATGATTGAAACAAACTTTCGTTATGTCTCATGGAAAAAGCATTAATATTACCTCTAAGTTCCGCCGTTTTGGAGGGCGGAAAGAATTTGGTGAGAAACTCCGCGGAAAGGTCTTCCCACGTGTCTAGCTTCCCATTGGGAAGAGCTTGATACCATGACAATGCTTTCCCTTTCAAAGAGAAGAAGAAAGGTTTGAGCTTATAGTTGTTGGTAGTAGCGTTCTTCAGTCTCATTGTCTCCATCATACACTCAAAGTTTTGCAAGTGTTGGTGTGGAGATTCAGCACTTGTACCGCCAAATTGGCTTTGGCGAACAAGAGTGATAACTTGAGGGTTAAAGCTAAACCCTTGCATATCTTCAGCATCAAAATTCACACCCAAGCGGCGTGGTTGTTGTGTTGGATCCATTCGCTGGCCAAGAGTTCTTGGCTCATTATCCACACGTTCGACTCTCGCATTCCTAGGTGGAATGCGGCGATTAGCAGCTCCTTGTGGATGGAAAGGATTCATATTGATCGTGGGATCAATCTCTTCTAATGGTGGCATGGAAGAGTCACTATCATCAGCGGATGAGTGGCTTTTTCTTCTAGACCTTGATCTCCTCCTTGAGGACTTCTTGCCTACCTTATTCTCAAGGTCGCTCATCTTTATCCTCATCTGGAAGATCATGTCTTGTAGACCGTTAACTTGAGATTGATGACGATCCATTTCATCCTGGCGGAGAGTCTCATTCCATCGGAGTTGAGCTTCCTTCTCCGCCAACTCCGTTTGAAGATCACGTTCGTGTTCTTCGGCCATCTTCTTTTCCTTGCGCTTTTGCCTCAAGGTTTTCTCTAGCTCTTGATCAAGAGGTAAAATATCTGCGGTGTTCCTAGACCTGCGCATGCACTCAAAGAGATATCAAATAACGAGAGCAAGCTCCCAAGCTTGACAACCGGTTACCGTATTCGGTCTAAACCAAATCCCCGGCAACGGCGCCAAAAACTTGTTCGCCCCTAGAGGTGTGTGCAAATAAGTTTTAAATTTATAAAACTAGAATCAAGCAGCGAACCCGCAGTGTACGGATCGATATAGTTAAGCAAGAATTCCAGAGTATCGAACACAGGGATTTGGGGAGAACGAACTCAATTGCAGGTTATCAAGCAAGTAAATATAAGAGCTTTGCAAATTATTGGGAAAACAACAATCCTAAAGATCCAAGTATCCAGCTGTGGCAATCGATTCAAGATATACTTAATGATGTAAAGACAGAGTTGAGATATGCAAAGGTATACTAATGTAAGGTAATCGTACGGTGAAGTTTCAAAAACCTTATATGACTCACCTACAAGGCACTCTCTATACAGGTTGTTGAGGCTCAATATAGAAAGATTCTAGAGACGAGAATTAGTGTCAAATACCCAAACTTATAACCCAAGGATCAAGACTAACTTAACCGATTGAGGTTGTGACACTCACAATCGAGGTAGAGGTTGTTGAGACTTCACTACCACCTAGAAAAGACAAGTCTAAACTAAGCTAAAGCAAATCTTTAACTTTAGATTAAAGTAAAAGCAGGTTCGTAGACTTAAGGGAAATCACGGTTAGTTCTTGAGGTTCCACGGCCGTGGACTCAAGAACAGGCCGTAATTTAGGGTTTGTCGGCGATATTTCTCTAACTCTCAGGGTCTAATCTTTTTACGATCAATCTATCATCATCTAAGCCACAACTATCAACCCTTCACCTTAGAATTGTTAAGGGTTTTAGCCAATAACAGTCATGTTGATATCAATTCAAGAATTAAAAGATAAAAAGATAGAAACTTTCAAGAACTTTCAATAATCTTCAATTCAATCTCAAAGTCACAAAGAGAACAGGCAATATCAAAAGATTCACAATAGAACAAGTAATCGTAATCCTAGGAAAGAAAAGAAAACGGGATGTCAATCCGTTTTCCAAATCAAACCTAATCAAGAAGAGAGACCTTCTTGCAAAATCTTCCAAGAGCTTCGATCTTCCGCAAATCCGGAGATCCCAACAACAATCTCCACCAAAAGTGCGAGATTAGCGAAATTCCAAACACGAACTTCGATCTCTTCAAAGAGATGTCAATTGCTTCCAAGCAAGCTAAGCAAAGCGTCTTCGTGTCTAAGCGGCGATGAATGAGGGTAAACGGGGTAGCGAAGGTGACGGAATCTTGCTTCGTCCGTCTTTTTATAGTGTAGGGCAAAATGTCGGCCCGGCCCAATCTTTAAAAGATCGTGGCTTCCAAGTGTGGCGAAAAGATTCGCCAAGATCACGGTCGTGGAAGTGTTCCACGACCGTAATTTAGAGCGTGGAAACAAATACGGTTTGCAACATATGTTCCACGGCCGTGTAATCCCCTGGAATGAACATGAATTTCTGACTCCAAATCCACGGCCGTAATTCTGAACGTGGTTTGTGATACGGCCGTATTTTAGGGCGTGGTTTAGGGCAAGAACGTGATTCTTCCCTAAACTCGTGCATTCCTCAAGCTAAGACTCCAAATTGCTTCCAAAGAACGTTCATAATCCATGGATATATCAACTCAACTCTCCTTTGCTCGATTTCGTTCGGAAATAGCTCCAAATCACCTATAATCAACATAGAACTAGTGTAGACATCCATATCGACAATATAGGTAATACTAACTCACATATGCACAAAGTTCAATCGAAGACTATCAATATGAATCAAATACGTTTAGAAAACGTGCCTAAATTATCACAATATTTCATGCTAACAATAAATTTAAAAGGCAATTTCTCTATCAAAACGGTTCACACTAGTTGATTTCTTTATGTTCGGATTACTATAAATTGAGACACGTGTACGCCTCTTAGGCTAGAGGTTTTGTTCCTTTTACATAACGGGGTGGCTTATAATGACGAATTATCCTACAATTAATGTTGTTGTAGCGATTTACATAGCATTTTTATGATGATATTTTAGTTAATTGTTATTCATTTTTTGACAAATTAGTTCATATCTCGCACTTTGTGCGGATATATTTAAAAATTTGATGTTTTTTGAATGAAATGTCATCAACTTGTGTATGTGTGAACTATTGATATATTTATAAAAAAATTAAATTAAATATTTTTGTTAATTTATCACTAACAAAAAATTTTGTCAAAAAAAAAAAGAAAAAAGGGAATATAATTTTTAACTTACAAAATCTACCTTTATATCTTTTGGCATTGTGAAAAATGTTTGTAAAACAAAAACAAAAACAAAATAAAGAAATTTTAAAAAATAAATCTGATCAAAATTTTTTAAAATTGTTGCTTATGAGATGGTATGTAGTCCAGTCGAAATCTAAACAATTTTTTTTAAAAAAGACATTTTATAAAAATCCAATATGAACAAAATTTTGTTGAAAAAAGATTCGGTTGGAAAAAATATTAAACATAAAAACGAATCTCTTTTATGAAAAAAAAACGATTTACCTGGAAAAATATGACAAAAATTGTAGCTTGGAAAATACGACAAAACATGAAAAATACCATGAAACTTATTAGATGGAACATGAAAAATACGACAAAACATGAAATTTTCAAAAACCAGATCAATATATGAATGTTTCCTTAGTAGATGGTACAAGATTTACCTGAAAAAAAATACGACGAAGCAATAAAATTGTAACCTGGAAACTATCTTCAAATTGTTGGAACCTGAAAAAGACGACGAAACATGATCAATAAGTAGTAGAATTAGAATTGGAAGATGTAGAAATTTGTAGATTAACATGAAAATAAGAAAAGTGTATTGGCTTATGAGAAGATGCGTTCCATATTTATACTAGAAATAATGTGAGAAGTGTGCTTGAGAAGTTTACGTTAAGTATATCTGAAATCAAGATATTGATTGCTACCCTTGTAAGTTAACATCGTAACGTATATGAGAAGTTTAACAATCAATCTATCATATCATTAGAAAATTAAACATTTATAATTTTGATATTGCTTCAGATAATTTAATTACAACTGAATTAATAAAACAAAACTAAAAAACTCGTTTAGTTAAAAAATTTTCGTTATCTAGGTCTGCTAATGAAACAAAGAATCCAATTTTTTGAACTAACTAATTAATTATTTTTTGGATTCGTGTTATTAGATTTAAAATAATTAGATATTGGTTGGATTCGTTTAATATTTTTTTAAAAAAAACTAACTAATAAGATATTGTTTCGATTTTTTTTGAAACCGATTGTAACAAACTCGTGATCTACGGCTGTTTATCAGAAAGTAATTCGAGATTTTTTTTAAACTAACTAATTAAATATTGTTTTTAACTAACTAATTTTATATTTTTTTTGTTGTTTATATTTGTTTTTAAACTAACTAATTAAATTTTGTTTTAAGCTAACTAATTGAATATTGTTTAATTAGATTTAGATAAAAAAAAGATTTTTTTTAGATTTTGCTTTAGTAAAAAAAAAGATTGGGCAATTTTGGTAACTAGGCCTTTTGAAAAGCTATAATAGTAACTAGGCTTTTTAATGTTTTAATTAAGTAAATATACCCCAACCTTTTGTATTTATTCTCAAATTCTACACACTCTTCTCTCAAGGGGTACATTTACTAAACACAAAATTAGAAAAAGCCTAGTACACCAAATTGTTTCAAAAAAATTTATGGTTAAAATGTGCGAGTAGGCATGTTTTGTAACCATGAGCATATAAATAGGCCCCTCCAGATTATATAAAAATATTTATTAAAATAAAAAGAGGATATTAAGGAAATCATAATATTTTTCTCTCTCAATTTATTAAGCAACTACTTGTTACAAAACGGGAAAATAAATATATTTCTCTCTCCATCTATTAAGGAAATCAAAATATCTCCATTTATTAAGGAAATCAAAATATTTTTCGAAATATTCGTTCTTTTCAACTTGCGTTCATCCATGGCGACGATATTGTAACACCCCAAATTCTGAGAACTCGGGGAGCTACTGGTTAGGACCTCACAATGGGTCCCGACCTTAGTTTGACAACAATTTTACTTGGATCTTACAACAAGGCACAAAAGTATTTAAAACATTTGAAAACTTTAAACAATATATACATGGAGAATGTATCAGCCTTACAAAAAAAGATACTAAAACGACGCATATGAAGAACAGAAGACATTCCCGTCCCCAACTAAATGAGTACGTGGACCCGGCTGACCATTTCCTCCGGATCTCTCTACAATTGTCTTAACCTGCAAGACATCTACAAGCGGTATAAAACTGTTAGCTAACATTTTATGCATAAGGATAAAGGTAAAAGCACAAACACACAACATACACAATCAACATGCAACACTCAATCCTTTTATTATCTTTAATTAGGTGATAGGTTATTACTAATGATACTTATTTTGTGACACGAGGGATTCCCAAACCTCGCCCCTGTCCCCGTTTACCAACGCGGTATAATAACCGAAAATTTTAAATCCCGTTAAACTTGAATTTAACCTAATTTCGATACGTCAATCTTAAATAAATGGATAAATAAGTAATTAAAACGGGTTTTAAGTTCTATCATTTTATGTGACCTTAAGTCACATAAAATGACGAAACTTTGTAACCGGAAATAATTTACGCACCTTAAAATAAAATAATAATAATTTATATAATACGGAATATAATTCCGTATTATATAAATTCCCGCACATAACCAGAAATCCGGGACGAATAACGAGTTTCGTATCCTTGTTTTAACGAGAGAGCAGGCCGGTTGTGGCCCACTATTAGGCCCATTTACCAAGCCCAACAGCCCATTCCCTTAAGCTAATCCTAACCCTAAACTAATTAAGTTAACCTAATCTAATCCTATTCTACCCACCCGCTGCGTGCCGCTACTCCATCTCCTCCCTTGCTTTCTGAAGAAACGATAACCGCAGCAACTTCCGCTTTCCCCTACCGACGACGCAGCCGCGCCGTGCTCCTCCGTCTCCCTCGTTTGCCGGCGACAGCAGCCGCTAGGTAAGTCACCCCTCCATCTATCTTTTCCCTCTTCCGTTTCTGTTCGCCGGCCTAATTCGCCTCTCTCTCCACAGCCTCGACTACAGGCCCTAGCCGCCACCGAGCCACTGCGCCGCCGCTGTCGACCACCCAGGGCATCGCCAGCCGCCGCCAGAGACCCCGGTAAGCCTTGTCGTTTTGTTTTCCTCTTCGTTGCCCTTCTTCCCTACTTCAGTGCATCGCTAACCCATCCACATCTTCAAAACCCAAGCGGCTGCAGGCTGAATCTAGAGCCGACCTTTTGGACCCTCGCAGACGGTTCTCTTCGGCCAAGAAGTGACATAGCGACGCCGCAACGGAGGTCTGCAGTCCGGCAGTGATGAGTCCTCCCTCCTACCTCTCTTCTGTGTTCTGGCGTGTGTGTAACGTACGAGAGGAGCCTGACTTTCGAACCCTGTAGTGACCAGCGAACCACCGCTGTTGCATGGAGGGTACTGTCGTCCCGAGTGTGTGTAGAGCCGGTCTTCTTCACTGCTGCACTCCGGAGAGCCGTTGTCGAGCCGGGCCGATCCAAGGTGTAGGTGAGTTGTGTTGTACAGTCCGACATTTGTTTTGCTCTTGTTTTAAAAACGAATGTGCAGCCGTAAGTATATATCATGAGAGATGAGGAAGGAGAGAGAGTTGAGTGTTGTTTTATATATACATATATAATTAAACACTAGAGTGAGGGTAACAAAGTATATATATATTTATAGATAGATGTATAAGTTAGTGTATGTGTAAATTATATATAGGAATATATTTATAAGCATAAGTATAGTGTATATAGATATATGGGTTAATATATAAGTACGAGTGAGAGATATGAAATTTTGTAAATATAAATGAGTTGAGGAGGAATGTTAAAAACATGTTTGACGGTATAATATATGTAGTAGCGTAATTAGTAACTGGAGAGAAGGAGTGTTGTCCTTCTTCGAGTTGTTTCGAGTTTTGAACTTATAACCTATAAGTAGCTATCCGAGAGACATAAATTATGGAAAACAAGATATGAAAGGAATTAGTAGAATTCGAGAATAAACTTCGAGAATTTATGACACTAAGGGTAAAATGGTCTTTTACCGTAAGAGAGCTTTTTCCGTAATTCCTTCGCATGAGGTTGGACATCTAGATGTGATTTTGATCTACATGCCTTAATTGACAAGCGTTTGAGTTACCACGAGTACGGACCGTTTTGAGACTTGTTAGAGTGCGATTTGACTCAGGTAAGTCCTTGCGACTTACTTAGCCAGTTTCTGGATATTAGTTGAGTGATAGTGGTTGTGTGTGCTATGTGCATGTTTTTAAGGGCAAATTTAGTAACTAGGCTTTTTTGAGAAAATAGAGTAGTAAGTAGGCTTTTTAATGTTTCAATTAAGTAAATATACCCCAACCTTTTGTATTTATTTTTAAACTTTACACACTCTTCTCTCAAGGGGTACATTTATTAAACACAAAACTAGAAAAAGCCTAGTATACCAAATTATTTCTGTTTTTAATAATAATAACTTGTTAGGACGACCGTTATTATTATGTTTAAGGCCCAAGTGTATGTATAACGGGCCGTGACATCACTGCCCAGCTCTGACAGGAGACTGGGAGGTTCTCTATACCCAGATCAGGCAGGTACAAGGTGAGATGCATCGGATCCATTCCTGATGGTTACACGGGGGCGGAGGCGAGGTTTGGGAATCCCTCGTGTCACAAAATAAGTATCATTAGCGTGAATGAGTAACTTAACTTAAGATAATAAATGGACTTGTTTGAAAGCATGATGGGTGTTTATATTTTTATGTGTGTGTGTGGGCTATTATTATTCTTCTAATATTTAGATAACTAGCTAATGGTTTCTCTTGTTGTGTTTTTAGATTTACCGCAGGTTAGACCAGCAGCTGAGTGATCCGGAAGTAGTGGTCAACCGGGTCTCCGTACTCCTTAGAGTGGGGGTTGGGGTTGTGTTTGTCGTTCTTTCTCTTATTAAGACAGTTGTTGTTTTTCCCTTGTTTAAGTACTATAGGCTGTTAGACCGTGTTGCATTCATTACCTTAAAAATACTATTTCATGAATTTCGGTTTTTCCTTATTTGTGTCTTGTTGTAAGATCATAGTAATATTGTTGTCAAACTGAGGTCGGGACCCATTGTGAGGTCCTAACCAGTAACGTTCCGAGTTCCGAGAATTCTGGGTGTTACACGCGGAATGGTACTAATGCATCTGACCGTCTACCGGACTGGCCTGGTCGCAGGGAACCTCCTAGACTCTCGCAAGAGCTAGGCAGATGATGTCACAACCCGTTATACACTTGGGTCAATTACGTAAATAATAAAGTCGGCCTAATCTGGTTTCGTTGTTTATCATAACTAACAAACACCACTCATACACATTACACTCATACAAGAAGCCAGCTAAGTAAGTCAGTGGACTTACCTGAATCAGATCTCGACTTTCTAATTCACAAATCGATCTATACAGTAGGAATTCTGTGGCCTGTCAAAGGAGGCAAGTGTGTCAGCACACTTTTAGGTGATTAGAAGTCTAAAACTTCTAAGATAGTAGGTCTTAATAGAACGGAATTGATTACATTATTAATTTATGGTAAAATGACTATTTTACCCTTGTTCTCGAAACTTCCAAAAATTCCCTAATTCATGCCTAAACTCTTATTTGAGACTAAAGAGTCATATTCTAACTCCTAAAGATGAGTTTGGTTACAAACTCGCAATTTACCAATTTTCCTGTTTTCGGAAAGATCGTTAAGGTCCAACTTCGGCTTCAAATATAAAATTCGAATAATCTTATAAAAATTCCAAAATAATTCCCTAGATCATCTATGATATCTCATCTACTCCTAGGAGCAAGAATTTCTTAAAACTGTTCAACCATCACTTCTACAAAAATTTCCAAAGTTGGTTACAACACTTATCAAATAACACACTGTCTTAACTTTGAAAAAATCATAACTCCTAAACTACTCGCTGGATTTATCCCAAATTTTGATATGTTCTACTATAAAATCTTATCTATAATATATCAAAAATTCAGCAGCAAAGGAGATCAAAAGCCTATTCAAAGCCATCTCACAAAACTGCATCACATGCTGTTTTTCTCAACATTCAGCACATTACAAAAACTACATGAGGAGTCAACTTTGCAACGTCATAACTCTCAAACCGTAACTCCGATTCTTCCCAAATTTTAGTATGATCTACTATGTACTACTGAATACAACATATCCGAAATTCAGAAATAAAGGAGGAGTCTAACATACCCAAATCTGGACTCGAAAATGCCTGCTTATCACTTCATGAAAACTCGGAAAACAACATGCATCTTTACTACTCCTCTATGGGTATTCTGGGTAGATTTAGGAGACATAAAAGGTACTCATTAGGCATGAATTACATGGACTGAAGTGTAAGCAAGAGAAAGGTATCAACCTACTTCATGTAAGCTTAAGGGCACAACTACTCCACTACCTTCAAGTGCATATACATTGCAACAGAAGAAGCAAAAGGATGGCTTACTTCGGCTGCACTAGGGAGGACAGACTTTGCTGGCGATTGCAGTCCTTAACGCCGGAAACCGGAGGGCGCATAAGGGAGCTTGATTCTTGATTTCGACCCAAACAGGAGGAGCTTCCTTGATTTCGGCAGTCACTGCAGGCGTCTAAGGAGAGAGGTTACTCGTCCTTGCTGATGTGCCGAAGGCAGTGGTCCAGGGCAAAGGAGTAGAGCCTGCTCGTCGATTATGAAGGTTCGTTGCACAAGAAGGAAAGAGTCCAGCGACTACTGCTCGTCCGACACACGACTGCGCAGGATTGAGGCTCGTCAAACTGCTTGTCTGCGATGATTGTATGTAGATGTACCTGGTTGCAGCAGAGAGGATCCCGATTCACAGCAGCGTCTAAGGCTCCCACGTGCACTGAGCGATGGAGGCAAGATCTGGCGTTGTGGTTGCTCTCGGAAACGCGCAAGGACGGAAGGCAATCAGATCCTGGAGATTACCTAAGGCGTGCATCAAGGGAAATAGAAGGAAAGAAATCTGGAATGAATGTGGACGTGAGATAGATGTTGTACGTGTAATTGATACGGCAGAAACGGCTCACACAAGGAAGGCGTTACAAAAGGGATCATGAAGATAGGAGAGAGAGTACTCCTGCTTGCTGGGCTGACTCGAGGACACAGCTCCTGGGCTAGACTTGAGGCCTGGCTTCTGGGCTGGCGGGATTCCTGGGCTGGCGTGGAGCAAAGGGCTGGAGCAGCAGCAAGAAAACTGGGCTGAAACACCACTGTTGGGTTGCTTGTGTTACTCTAGAAATGGCTGGCTGAAAACAAGAGGGAAAGGGGTTGAGATTGTAAAGAAAGGGTGGCTGAGGTTGTCAAGACTTGTCAAAACATGTCATGGCTTTGTCAAGCCCATGCATGGCTTTGTCATGATCTTGTCATAACTCGTCACGGTCTCGTCTTGGTATCGTCAAAAGGATGTCATGACTTTGTCGAGGATATATCATGATATAAACTAGGGTTTGATAGATTAGGGTTTGATATAAAATTCTATCATTTTATGTGAATTAAATTCTACATAAAATGATAAAATTTGTGGAGTATGAAATACTAGATAGAACGGAAAACAATCAACGGATCAAAATCCGATTTGATACAGAATTAAACGGAACGAAAATTCCGGATATTACAGATATTGAATCAATCTTGATAAGATTTCCGCAGCATCATATGTACATAATTGCAAAGACTGCAAACATATGTACATATATAGTTAGTCAACAATATTTTTGCAGCAAAATATGTACATGATCACCAGAGACTGCAAACATATGTAAATGCAAACACAATACTGTACATATTCTAATCGACATCACGCTATATGTACCCACAAAATATGTCTGTGTATCATCAAACCCCCATCCAAATGTACACAGACTATAGTTAGTTAGTAATATTTTCGCAGTAACATATGTACATAATCAGTCGGCATAAACCTGATTGTGTCGTCTTCCTCGTACTCCCCCAAACAGATTGCGCAAATTACAGCCTCGAAGCGCGGGGTTGAAGATGATGACGTAAGTGTGTGCGTCCTCATTGGGAGCGTATTGTTAGCATGAAATATTGTGATATTTTAGGCACGTTTTATAAGTGTATTTGATCCATTATGATAGTCATTGATTAAGCATTGATACTTTTGTGAGCTAGTTTGTCTATAATGTCGATATAGAGATCTACACAAGCTTTATGTTGATTATAGGTAATTAAGAGCTATTTCCGAACGGAATTGAGCAAGGATGGAGTTGATGGAATATGTCCATGAATTGAGGACATTCCTAGGAGTCAAGGGAGTGTCAACTTGAAGGATTCACGAGACTAAGGAAGAATCACGTTCTTGCCCTAAACCACGCTCTAAAATACGGCCGTACTACTTTCCACGTTCAAGTCCACGGCCGTGGAACCATGGCAAGAGAAGCGTGGTTCATTCCAGCAACTTCTACGGCCGTGGAGGAGTTATGTCAAACCGTGTTGATTTCCACGCTCTAAATTACGGCCGTGGAACCCTTCCACGACCGTGATCTTGGCGATCTTTTTCGCCACACTTTAAGCCACGATCTCCTACGCAATTGGGCCGGGCCGATATTTTATCTTACACTATAAAAGGACGGACGAAGAGAGATTCCGTCACCTGGGCTTACGCATAGACGCATCTTACGCTTGCGCTTGGAATTGCCCTAATTTCGCATTTGGCGGAGATTTTGTTTGAGAAATCTTTGCGCTTTGTCATTGGGATTTCCGGATTGACAGAAGATCGAAGATTCAGAAGATTGTTCGCAAGAAGATTTCGCTTCTTGCTTAGGTTTGATTTAGAAGACGGATTGACATCCCGTTCTTCCTTCTTCTCTAAGATTTGTGTTTGTTTGTGTTATTCCGAATCTAGTGACGATTATTGTTCTTGATTGTGACTTTGAGATTGACTTGAAAGTTATTGAAGATTTTCGGAAGTTTTCATCTTTCATTCTTTTAAACCTTGAATTTGATATCAATATGACTATTGTTGGCTAAAAACCCTTAACAATTCTAAGGTGAAGGGTTGATAGTTGTGTCTTAGATGATGATAGATCGATCGTAAATAGATTGGACCCTGAGAGTTAGGAAGAATCGACGACAACCCTAATCCACGGTCTGTTCTTGAGCTTCCACGGCCGTGGAACTCAAGAACTAGCCGTAATTTTGTGTTAAGTTACGAACTTGCTTTTACTTTAATCAAAAGTTAAAGATTTGCTTTAACTTAGTCTTGGCTTGCCTTTTCTAGGTGGTAGTGAAGCCTCAACAACCTCTACCTCGATTGTGAGTATCACAACCTTAATCGGTTTAGTTAGTCTTGATCCTTGGATTACAAGTTTGGGTATTTGACATTAATTCCTACCTTTAGAGCCTTTCTATATTGAAGCCTCAACAACCTTTATAGAGAGTGTCTTGTAGGTGAGTCATATAAGGTTTTTGGAACTTCACCGTACGATTACCTTACATTAGCATACCTTTGCATACCTCAACTATGTCCTTATATCATTAGTATATCTTGAATCGATTGCCACACCTGGATTCCTGGATCTTTAGGATTGTTGTTTTCCCAATAATTCGAAAAGCTCTTACATTTACTCGCTTGATAACCTATAATTGAATTTGTTCCCCCCAAATCCCTGTGTTCGATACTCTGGAATTCTTGCTTAACTATATCGATCCGTACACTGCGGGTTCACTTTCTTGATTTCTAGTTTTATAATTAAAGCTTATTTGCACGCACGCTAAGTGACGAACAAGTTTTTGGCGCCGTTGCCGGGGATTTGGTCTAGGCCGAATTCGGTTTTCGGTTGTCAAGCTTGGGAGCTTCTCCCTTGTTATTTGATATCTCTTTGAGTGCATGCACATGTCTAGGAACACCGAGGATCTCTTACCTCTTGATCAAGAGCTTGAGAGGACTCTAAGGCAAAAGCGTAAGGAAAAGAAATTGGCTGAAGAACACGAACGTGATCTTCAATCGGAGCTAGCGGAGAAAGAAGCTCAACTCCTATGGAGTGAGAAGACACATAGGGAAGAAACGGATCGTCATCAAATGAAGGTTGATGATCTAACTGATATGATGTTCCAAATGAGGATTGAGATAAACAACCTCAAGGAGAAAAAGAAAAGGAGGAGACCGGAAAGGTCGGTTAGAGCCAACTCATCTAATGATGATAGCAACTCCTCCATGCCACCGCTAGAGGAAATTGATCCAACGATCAATGTGAATCCATTCCATCCACGGGCAGCTGCTAATCGCCGTGTTCCACCTAGAAATGCTAGTTGAACGTGTAGATGAGGAGCCAAGAACTCTTGGCCAAAGGATGGATCCAACACAGCAACCACGCCGTCTAGGTGTGAACTTTGATGCTGATGATGTACAAGGGTTTAGCTTCAACCCTCAAGTTATTACTCTTGTTTGCCAAAACCAATTTGGCGGGACAAGCGCTGAATCTCCACACCAACACTTGCAAAACTTTGAGTGTATGATGGAGACAATGAGGCCGAAGAACGCGACTACCAACAACTATAAGCTCAAGCCTTTCTTCTTCTCCTTGAAGGGGAAATCATTGTCTTGGTACCAAGCTCTTCCTAGTGGGAAGCTAGACACGTGGGAAGACCTTTCCGCGGAGTTCCTCACTAAGTTCTTTCCGCCATCCAAAACGGCGGAACTTAGAGGTAAGATTAATGCATTTTCCATGAGATCTAACGAAAGTTTGTTTCAATCTTGGGAAAGGTTTCAGGATTTGCTCTTGGATTGTCCTCATCATGGCATATCCAAGCTTGCATTGTTGGAGATATACTATAAGGGGCTGGATGTGGAAACACAATTCAAGCTCCAATCCCTCTCATGTGGTACATTCATGGACATGAGGGAAGATGACGCTTGGGACTTCATTGAAAAGCAAGCAAGGGTCATAGAGAAGTATTCCCACCGGAAAGTTGAGGGAAATCGTGTGGAGCAAGGAGCAAAGCTCACACATGAAGCTCAAAATTAAATTTTCTCCCTCAACAATGAAATCAAAGAGTTGAAGGAGGCTATCAAGACCAACTTTCCAAAGCAACAAGGAAAGGATGTTGGCTAGTTGGGCAACAACAACAATGGTGGTGAGAATACAAACCGCAACAACAATAACCGGAACAACAACCGGAACAATTGGAATGACAACAACAATAACCGGAACAATAATTGGAACAACAATAGGGGTTCAAACAACAACAATTGGCGCTCCAATCAACAAAACTCCGGTAACTCTTATCCTTCCAATTCGAATTCACTAACTCCACCTTCCTCTTCCTCTACTCCTTTGAAAAGCCAGGGGCAAACATCTAATGGAGGAAACGCTTCGGGGAAGGAGAAGCCTGATCCCATGTTGGAAACGATTTTGGGGAAGCTTCAAGGTTTGGAGAACCGCATCATTAAGGTTGATGATCAAATTTCTAAGGTTGATAAAGCCCAAATGGTTTTAGAAAACCAAATGTTCAGCCATGCGGAGGAAGTTCCTAGGAATCAAGGGAAACTTCCAAGAAAGACGGAGGACAACCCTAAGGGAAGGGTGATGGCAATCACAACTAGGAGCAGAGTGACTACCACCGATCCGCAGCCTAAGTTTGTTGAAGTCTCCGTTGAGAAAGACAAGGAGAAGGGGAAGGAGAAGGAAGATGTCTACGTTCCTCCTCCGGCTTACAAACCTCCCCTACCATTCCCTCAATCTAGAGTAAGAGCGCGCCTAGATAAACAATTTGGTAAGTTTATAGAACTCATGAGCAAGCTGCATATTAATATACCTTTCATTGATGTTATCGTAGGTATGCCAGCTTATGGCAAGTTCTTAAAGGAGCTCCTCTCCAACAAGAGGAAGCTAGAGGATTTTGGAGAGGTTAAGATGAGTTCGGATTCTTCGGATCTCATCAAGACCATGAAGGAGAAAATGCCCCCAAAGCTAAAGGATCCGGGGTCATTTTGTATTCCCATAGGAGTGGGAGATGTCACATATGATGCGTTATGTGACTTGGGAGCAAGTGTGAGCATCATACCACTTGCATTATGTAGGAAGATCGGTTTAGGCGACCCTAAACCGGTGAAGATGACGTTGTACATGGCGGATCGATCTATCACTCGTCTCGTCGGTATTGTAGAAGACGTCCCAGTCAAGCTAGGTAAATTCTTTGTTCCCATTGATTTTGTCATGCTTGATATTCCTGCAGATAGTCCGGTCCAGATCATACTCGGAAGACCGTTTCTTGCAACTTCCGGATGCATAGTCGATTGCAAGAATGCTAGACTCGCCTTTGACATAGGAGAGGAGAAGGTAGAGTTCGTTCTTTCCACTCTAGTGAAGGAGCCAATCTTTGATGAGGATATATTCAATATCCAAGATGAAGAGGGATTGTCTAGAGAGGAGGTAAGTGTGATTCTCTTCAAAGATCCTTTGCAAAAGGTTATTACTATGAGTCTAACAAATGTAGGGGAAGAAGAGGAGTGCAATGAGGCAATTGAAGCCTTAGAGGCACAAGAGGAAGTATGTGAAGAGGAGTTTGAGAAACTCCACGACGAGGTAGAAAACGTGAGAATCCACGGCCACACACTATATTCCACGGCCGTGGATTTCACAAACCAAAGCGTAGCTCACTCCAGAGGGTTACACGGTCGTGGAGGAAACAGAGCAACCGTATTTCCTTTCCACGCCTTAAACCACGGCCGTGGAGGACGTATGGAAACCGTGATTCAGGCCGTGGAAGAGGGTGATCGTGCCACTTCTTCAACTTCTTTTGATTCTTCTCCCACACCTTCTACACCCTAAGACACTTCTAAGGAGGCATCAGATGCTCCTCAAGAGCCATTGGAAGCTCCGAAAGCAATGGAACTAAAGCCACTTCCTACTCATCTAAGGTACGCTTTTCTAGGACCTAACTCTACTTATCCGGTTATTGTTAGTTCCGATCTAACCATAGATGAACATAGTAAGCTTATGGTTATCCTTAGGAAACATAGGAAAGCTTTAGGTTACACTATAGAAGACTTAGTAGGAATCAAACCTTCCCTATGCATGCATAAAATATTAATGGAAGAGGACTTTAGGACTTTAAGACAACCTCAAAGGCGGTTGAATCCGACCATGAAGGAGGTTGTCAAGAAGGAAATTCTTAAACTTCTTGATGCAGGTATCATCTATCCTATCTCCGATAGTAAGTGGGTGAGTCCGGTTCAAGTAGTTCTGAAGAAGGGAGGAATGACGGTCATCACCAACAAGAATAACGAACTCATTCCTACCTGAACCGTAACGGGATGGCGGATGTGCATAGACTACCGCAAGCTTAACAACGCGACGAGGAAGGATCACTTCCCACTACCCTTCATCGATCAAATGCTTGAAAGGTTAGCGCAACATTCGCACTTTTGCTATCTTGACGGTTATAGTGGTTACTTTCAGATTCCGATACACCCGGACGATCAGGAGAAGACCACATTCACGTGCCCGTGGGGTACGTTTGCTTATAGGAGAATGCCGTTCGGGCTTTGCAACGCCCCAGCCACCTTTCAAAGGTGCATGATGGCCATCTTCTCCGAATACATTGAGGAAATCATGGAAGTCTTCATGGATGACTTCTCCGTATACGGTTCCTCTTTTGACAATTGCCTTTCTAACCTTGCTCTTGTTTTACAAAGGTGTGAAGAAACTAACCTAGTTCTTAATTGGGAGAAGTGTCAATTTATGGTAAAGGAAGGAATTGTATTAGGACACCTAATCTCTAGTAGAGGGATAGAGGTGGATAAGGCAAAAATAGAGACTATAGAGAAGCTTCCTCCCCCAACTTCGGTGAAAGGGATAAGAAGTTTTCTAGGACATGCCGGATTTTATAGACGCTTCATAAAAGACTTCTCTAAAATATCAAAACCGCTAACTAATCTATTGATGAAGGATGCAGTTTTTGAGTTTTTGCAGGAATGCTTGGATGCGTTTAACATGATCCGGGAAGCTCTAATTTCAGCACCTATTATCCAACCTCCGGATTGGACTCTTCCCTTTGAGGTTATGTGCGATGCTAGTGACGTAGCTATAGGAGTTGTTCTTGGACAACGAAAGGAAGGGCGAACCCATGCCATATACTATGCTAGCAAGACGCTAGATGAAGCGCAGCTCAACTACGCCACTACGGAAAAGGAATTTTTAGCCATTGTTTATGCTATTGACAAGTTTTGCTCTTATCTTGTAGGTGCAAAGGTGATTGTCTACACGGATCATGCTGCGATCCGGTACCTCCTTGCAAAGAAGGATGCGAAGCCAAGGCTAATTAGATGGATTCTTCTCCTACAAGAATTCGATCTAGAGATCCGCGACAAGAAGGGTTCGGAAAATTCTGTTGCGGATCATTTGAGTCGCCTAACACATCTAGAGGACGACCACCTACCTATAGATGACTCCTTCCCGGACGAACACCTACACATTATTGAGGAGTGCATCGATGTGATCTCCAAAGGTAAAGAACCATGGTTTGCTGATTTTGTTAACTATTTGGTTTGCCAGGAGATACCACCCGGACTATCCTACACACAACGAAAGAAGTTATTTAAGGATGTTCGAGAATACTTTTGGAATGAACCTCTCCTCTTTAAGAGAGGTCCGGATGGCATCATTCGGCGATGTGTGCCGGAAGATGAGATGCAAAGTGTCATCCTCCATTGTCATTCACTACCATGTGGAGGACACGCTAGTTCGAACAAGACTAGCGCTAAGGTATTGCAATCTGAATTCTTTTGGCCTACTTTATTTAGAGATGTGCAATCCTTTGTTTCCTGCTGCGATGCTTGTCAAAGAACAGGAAATATCTTGTAACACCCGAATCCGCGGGACTCGGGATGTCACATTGGGCTAGGATCTCACAATGGATCCTGACCCTAGCCTGACAACAAGTTCACTGGACCTTACAACATGGCACTGACAGATATAAAACAAATACATAAAACAGTATAAATTGTACAACCCAAAGTAAACAACAACATAGCCGAGTATATAAAACGACAACCTCACACAGGAGGTACAAAAGAACATCCTCACGAAGGAGGGGAACACAACAAACCCAAACCAACCACCTAATGTACGAGAGTCCTCGGCCTGTCACCCTGCCAGATCACTCAGCAGTGCCTAACCTGTAGGGCATCTACAAAATGGTAATAACCATTAGCTATCCATACATATATAGAGTAATGCATAAGCACAATCACACATAGGGAAAGATAAACCTATCAGCATGCTTTCACTCATTTACCCATTTATTCATCTCAATATAATGGTCATTCACTCAAATCGTATAGATATAATATATATGAAACTAGGTGACACGAGGACCGATACATCCTCGCCTCTGAGCCTGCTAGCCAGCCGTACTAGTATCGGTCACACAATCCGTGTACCCAATGGGAGTGGATTGCGCCCTTCCTGTAAACCGGTCTGGCCTGACATCAGAGAACCTCCCAGACTCCACGGCGGGATGAAAGGGAAAGGTTATCACAGCCACGCAGTGGGGCAATTAATAAAATATAGGTCGGTAAATACGACATCATATGCTACCATAGCAAACATATAAGGCACACACCACTCATACAAACACCCATATAAGGATGGTAGCTAAGTAAGTCCTACGGACTTACCTCAACCTCGTATAAAGCTCAACCACAACTAGATCACCTCAACACTGGAGGAACAACACAACCTATAGACAAGGCATAAAGAGATGTCACATCTCTTATCAAACAAAGGGTCACACCTAGACCCAAAGGGATCCATAGGGATCATATACATCCTATAACCTCGAATAACATGCTAAATCTAAAAGCCACATCAAGGCATAAATCCAACTCATGATATCATCACCAACTAAAATCCCATAATTACCAGAATAATGTAACGAGCATAATGAAAATTCCAGTTATCCATTTTAACCAACTCAAGGTCAATTTATACTAACCCGCAATACGAAAAACGAATAAATTCATAACTTATTCGTTACTAACCCGATATACGAATCGGAAGAAGATCCAGACTCCTAGCGATACGGGGAGTAAGAGCGCGGTATGAAACCTTACATTTGATGACATACGGTGGTCGTCGGTGCCCCGATAGCGGTAAACGGAAGCTTTACCAAAAAGGTAACAAACGGGAAATAAGTTGGTACCACGTTGAAGAGAACAAGATAAGGGACGCGTTGGTACAAACGGATTTGAAAATGGATCAAAGATGGAACGTTTATGGGAGGTTGAATATGGGTCGAAGGTTTACTCGTTCGGTCGGCTCTCTCTCTCTGTAAATCACAATTGAATTGTAATTAGAGGATGAAGATAGAGCACAGCCGCCTTACTATATAAATATATATGGTTATATATATATGCACACTTTCAATTACATTCACTTGAAGTTAATATACTGAAGATACATATGTTTATATATAAATATTATATAATAATATATAATATTATATATAATGTTTATTCAGATTATTTAATTAAAACGGGGTTATATTTTTCGGTCCCCAAACTTTATAAAATTGGAGTATAAATTCCGGAATATTATCGGGATAATTAATTCATAACTATCTTGTAAAATGGGCATTCCTAAGCCACATTTCTTAGCCGTTAAGAAACGAAATAGCGACTCTTTTATCCGTTTTGCCTTTTCGTGTTATTTCATATCTAGGACATGTCCGATGCCCTGATCATTTCTCTCAACTGTATTTTTATTAATTGGAGCTCCCAAATGCTCCAAATAACACCGGAGGGTAAAAATAATTACTCGGGGGAAAAAGTAAAAATTTCCCCAAACGTCCAAAATTACGCCAGGAACATAACGGTGGGACTCTTACTCATCACTTGCAAAGTCTTCGCGAGTTATATGTTAATTACTATCAATGATTAAGTTAATCAACATTAATTAGAATTCAAAATCCTAGCTATTACATATCTCTAGGAGGAATGAGATGCCTCTCAATAACATCCAAGAGGTGGAGATTTTCGATGTTTGGGGAGTTGACTTCATGGGACCGTTCCCATCATCTTGTGGAAACCAATACATACTCTTAGCGGTGGATTATGTTTCTAGATGGGTGGAAGCAATTGCCTCCCCCACCAATGACGCCATGGTGGTGGTTAAGTTCTTCAACAAGACCATCTTTCCACGATTCGGGACACCAAGGACTATCATTAGTGATGGAGGTTCTCACTTCATTGCACGGCGCTTTGAAGCTCTTCTAGCTAAGTATGGCATTACTCACAAGATCGCCACCCCTTATCATCCACAAACTAGTGGACAAGTCGAGATCTCAAATCGGGAGATCAAAGGAATCCTAGAGAAGACGGTTTCAAGGACTAGGAAGGATTGGTCCTTGAAGCTTGATGATGCATTATGGGTGTACCGGACCGCGTACAAGACTCCCATAGGAACCACACCATACAACCTTGTGTATGGGAAGTCTTGTCACTTACCGGTAGAGTTAGAGCACAAGGCGTTTTGGGCTATCAAATGGTTGAATTTCAGCATGAAGGAAGCGGGAGAGAAACGTCTCTTGAACCTTAATGAGCTTGAAGAACTCCGCTTGAACGCCTATGAGAACGCCAAGATCTATAAGGAGAGAGCAAAGCGTTGGCATGATAAGCATATCATTCCAAAGGACTTCAAAGAAGGAGATCAAGTTCTCCTATTCAATTCAAGGCTTCGTCTCTTTCCAGGTAAGCTTAAATCTCGTTGGACCGGACCTTTTCTAATCAAACGTATTTTTCCCCATGGTGCAGTTGAAGTATGGGGTGAAGCGGGCGGAAGCTTTAAGGTGAACGGTCAACGACTCAAGAAGTATACGCCGGAACTCCAAGCTGAAGAGTTCGCGCCCACCACACTCGAATAAGTGCGAGTTTGGTCTAGCTACGGACCTTAAACAAAGCGCTTCTTGGGAGGCAACCCAAGGTATTGCATTTACGTTTTTTGTTTTCGATTCATAGTTTAGCTTAGAATAGACGTTTTTGCTTTGTTTTGCCTTTGATTCCTTCCGGTATGTTCGTGTTTTCGGATGTAGGAACAGTGGAAAAGGAAAGGGGAAGAGTAATTTTGAAGAAAAGTGACGAAACTTGGACTTTGGAGCATTACAGAGAGTTCCACGGTCTAAACCACGGTCGTGACAGCTACAGTGACCGTAATTTCCAAAAGCCTTTGAAAAATCACAAAAACCACGGTTCCGTACATTTCCACGGCCGTGGAACCCCCCGATAGACCGTGGTTTTCAAAAATTTTGCCGGCCACTATATAAACCATGTTCTTCACAAAAACACTTCACAAAACCCAATTTCACGACCATTTTCGCCGATTCCACGCCCCTCACCTCAATTCTCCGTTCGTTAATCGTTTTCAACGATTCTTCGACCCAAACTGAAGCAAATTCGACCACCAACGAGATCCAAGCAACGAATCGAGCGGCAAATCACCAAGGAACGCAGAATTCGGATTTTAAAATCCGAAACCTAGGTTTTTTTCGCTTTTCTCTATCTTTGTCAATTTGGGTTCGTTTTTGCTAGAAATTATAGGAGAACTGATTGAAATTGGAAGGAATTAGACTAGGGCTGCCTGATTGCTGAGTTTGAGTGTTGTTTGCTGAATTTTGAGAAAAAGCGAGACGAACCACGGTCTCTGTCAATTCCACGGCCGTGGAACACCAAGAACAGACCGTGGTTTTGAACAGAAATGGATTTTGTGAGAAGAGTTTCTGGGAGGATTAAGGAGAAGAAGAATGAGCAGGATAAGAACAAAAAGAGAAAGGGTAACCCCTCTTCCTCTTCATCCTCTAGAGCACCACCACCTTCCTCCCCTTCACCACCATCATCACCTTCATCACCCGCACCTCCTAGCCCTAGGGTACCTACCATTCACGAGGATTATCTCGATGCATTAGAGAGGATCCACAAGAGGGCTGTTATCGGACCTAGGTACCTATTGTTGGAGGATTTAGCTCCCTTCCACATCATAGATGACCTTACTTGGCTCTTGGATAGAGCCGGTCTTATCGTCTTCTCGGCTATCCGAGAAGACGCTTATGAGGAGATCACGAGAGAGGTTGTGACGTCGTTTAAGCACAGCCATGTGGATAGGACAGTTTCTTTCCGTCTGATGGAAAGGAACTATGATTTCTCCATCCGGGAGTTCGGGACCTTCTTTAGGTTCCAAGAGACCTTCAATGGTCGTTTTCCTAGCGGCGTTTACGCCAAAGATTTTTGGGAGCAGGTTGCTATGATTTACGCCAGCGAGGACCGCTGGCAACCAGCTGATACCAAGGCTAAGTTGATGTATCACTTAGCCTTGAAGATTGCTCACCGTGTTCTTTCTGAGTGTCTCTTCCCTAGGACGGAGACACCTCAGAAGATCAAGACGGATGAGCTCTTTCTGTTGTACTCCATGCTGCATGGGCGCCCTGCTTACTGTGCCACCCTCTTAGCTGCTACCATGAGCAAGCTAAAGAACAAGAGGGCGGGGAACATTGGTTATGGTGGGATAGTCACCCACCTTGCTAGGATGTTAGGGGTGGATTTTTCTGCATGTACACGCATTCCCGCCGTACCCCTAGGACTCCAAGCCTTCATGACTAGAGGGCTTATCTTCCCTACCCATAGAGGTCCACCTTACGCAGCTATGCCTTGGGAGAGCAGGACGGGGAGGGGCATTGAGTGGCTCCCGGAGTACTCCATTATGGCTGGACGCCATAATTGGAAGGCTACGTTCGCAGCTATGCATGCGAACAGGATTGCAGCTCCTCCATATGTCCCACCATCGCCCGTAGTTGAGGAAGAGGAGATGAGAGATCAGTATGTGGGAGGAGGAGGAGCAGAACAGGAGTTTGGCACGTTTCCGGATCAGCCGGACATTGCTTCTGATGTGCCTAGACATTCTTCACGTCCAGCCAGAGCTTCAGGTTCATCTTCTCGTCGCGCCAGCGTGAGCGAGAGACCTACTTGGATGGAGACACCTCCTGCATGGTACGGAGCTCCACCTCCATGGTCCGCACAGCAGCCACCGCCACCAGCACCAGCACCGTCAGATGCTCTAGGGTGGTACAGTCAGGCTCCGGGATGGTATGAGCAGATGCCGGAGTGGGCTACTAGCCTTTCTGATAGAGTGGGAGCATTGGAGATTCGAGCCGATGCTAGAGATGGACGACCTCGACCATATGATGAGAGACGTCTACCGCCAGCAGTTCGGGCGGCACTACGATCCTAGTTTCCATCCATTCCCGCCTCCGCCTCCACCGTAGTGATGATTTGCATGACCGACAGTTTTAGCCGCTCCACCGCCATTTTGTGAGTTTCTTTTTCTTTTCTTTCTTTTTCTTTCTTTCTTTTCTTCTTTTCTTTCTTCTATTTGAACATTAGGGACAATGTTTGTTCCAAGTATGGGGTGGGGTGTGACTAAAAGTTTGTAATAAATCTTACTCACTATGATTGCTTCTATTGAGACTATCTTGCATGTTCACTATATTATTACACGTTTCATTATTGCATTGCATGAAAAAGAGTTTGAAAAACCCATAAAAATTGAAAAATTTTGAAAATTTTGTGCTTCTAAAGATAGAGAGGATTTCTATGATAATCGCTACTTGTGAATTGAGTTTGATGACAATTGCATGCTTAAACGAATAGTGAATTGAAAAGAAATTGAATGAGTTGATTATACCTCTTTTGCAAGTTTCATAATGTGATGAATGTTACTTAAATCATGTTGAGGAATTGAAGTTGAAATCACACTATAAGTTCTTATGCTTCTTGTTGAGATGATTAAGGCAATTCGATTTTTCTTTCTTCTTTCTTTGATCATTTAGCCCCTCATTGAAATATTGACCTCCTTTACCTATCCGGGAATTTGGAGGAGTTGAATGAAAAAGGCATGTATGATGTGGGAGGGCCATGAAAGCAATACTTTGCATTCAAAGGAATAGAAAGAAATTTTAGGTTTGGGGAAGTCAATCATGACGATGAGTAACTCGGCACCATTCACATAGCCGGGTGTTTGTGTCTTGCCAAAGTCGGATTGAGCGATATTCCTAGCGGATTATGGTATGTGCGCTAAGGGTTTGAGGCATCTCATAAAAATTGAGAAACGCCAATCTCCTAGGCTTCGGTTTTTGTGCACCTCTATCCATAACTCCAAAAGTAAAGTCGAAAAATGAAAATAAGAGAGTGAAGCTCTAAGTTGAAGGTGTTGCGGAAACCGCAAGAGAAGAAGAAAGAGTAGTTATCCACTTTCCCGGATTCATGCACCACATTCCTTAAAAGTTCCTCCCCTTTCCACATTCTAGACCTTTTTCTTTAAAAGTCCTTAAGATCAAAAGAATGTTATATGACTTGGTGATCTAAATTGAAGTTTCTTATGATTGATTTTGATAATGTTTGAAGGTTATGATGTTTGTATGGAAGTTTGATTGATTCATGAGCTTTCTTTACTCCCTTTACTCTTTGATTAAGTGTATGAAAGTCTTATAAACGATTGAAGCAAGATTTGAGAATGATCTATTGATTAGAAGGCACATTCATCAAAAAGAAGTTTTGCTTTGAGAAGGTACACATATTTCATCCTAACTTGTGTTTTAAAGCTTTTGAAAGACCATGCTTAGGGACAAGCAAGTGGCAAGTATGGGGTTATTTGTTAGCATGAAATATTGTGATATTTTAGGCACGTTTTCTAAGTGTATTTGATCCATTATGATAGTCATTGATTAAGCATTGATACTTTTGTGAGCTAGTTTGTCTATAATGTCGATATAGAGATATACACAAGCTTTATGTTGATTATAGGTAATTAAGAGCTATTTCCGAACGGAATTGAGCAAGGATGGAGTTGATGGAACATGTCCATGAATTGAGGACATTCCTAGGAGCCAAGGGAGTGTCAACTTGAAGGATTCACGAGACTAAGGAAGAATCACGTTCTTGCCCTAAACCACGCTCTAAAATACGGCCTTACTACTTTCCACGTTCAAGTCCACGGCCGTGGAACCATGGCAAGAGAAGCGTGGTTCATTCCAGCAACTTCTACGGCCGTGGAGGAGTTATGTCAAACCGTGTTGATTTCCACGCTCTAAATTACGGCCGTGGAACCCTTCCACGACCGTGATCTTGGCGATCTTTTTTGCCACACTTTAAGCCACGATCTCCTACGCAATTGGGCCGGGCCGATATTTTATCTTACACTATAAAAGGACGGACAAAGAGAGATTCCGTCACCTGGGCTTACGCATAGACGCATCTTACGCTTGCGCTTGGAATTGCCCTAATTTCGCATTTGGCGGAGATTTTGTTTGAGAGATCTTTGCGCTTTGTCATTGGGATTTCCGGATTGACGGAAGATCGAAGATTCGGAAGATTGTTCGCAAGAAGATTTCGCTTCTTGCTTAGGTTTGATTTAGAAGACGAATTGACATCCCGTTCTTCCTTCTTCTCTAAGATTCGTGTTTGTTTGTGTTATTCCGAATCTAGTGACGATTATTGTTCTTGATTGTGACTTTGAGATTGATTTGAAAGTTATTGAAGGTTTTCGGAAGTTTTCATCTTTCATTCTTTTAAACCTTGAATTTGATATCAATATGACTATTGTTGGCTAAAAACCCTTAACAATTCTAAGGTGAAGGGTTGATAGTTGTGTCTTAGATGATGATAGATCGATCGTAAATAGATTGGACCCTGAGAGTTAGGAAGAATTGACGACAACCCTAATCCACGGTCTTTTCTTGAGCTTCCACGGCCGTGGAACTCAAGAACTAGCCGTAATTTTGTGTTAAGTTACGAACTTGCTTTTACTTTAATCCAAAGTTAAAGATTTGCTTTAACTTAGTCTTGGCTTGCCTTTTCTAGGTGGTAGTGAAGCCTCAACAACCTCTACCTCGATTGTGAGTATCACAACCTTAATCGGTTTAGTTAGTCTTGATCCTTGGATTACAAGTTTGGGTATTTGACATTTATTCTTACCTTTAGAACCTTTCTATATTGAAGCCTCAACAACCTTTATAGAGAGTGTCTTGTAGATGAGTCATATAAGGTTTTTGGAACTTCACCGTACGATTACCTTACATTAGCATACCTTTGCATACCTCAACTATATCCTTATATCATTAGTATATCTTGAATCGATTGCCACAGCTGGATTCCTGGATCTTTAGGATTGTTGTTTTCCCAATAATTCAAAAAGCTCTTACATTTACTCGCTTGATAACCTATAATTGAATTTGTTCCCCCCAAATCCCTGTGTTCGATACTCTGGAATTCTTGCTTAACTATATCGATCCGTACACTGCGGGTTCGCTTGCTTGATTTCTAGTTTTATAATTAAAGCTTATTTGCACGCACACTAAGTGGCGAACACGTATCGAGCACGCTCGATACGCTCCCAATGATGACGCACTTTGGGAATCCCACTATTGCAAAAAAATTTTGGGCAATTTACAGATCGGCCTTTGTTTTTGATTGAGGTCGATGGTGATTAGGGTTCTTGATTGATGTTGAGGATGAAGAATGACTTGAATGACGAAAATAGGGATATTTGATATTGGGAATCCTTGAAAGCAATTGGTACCTATTACCTATGGAAGACGAACGATTAATAGAGGATTGAATGAGATTGTTGAGAGAAGATTTCATCGCGGAGAACTCGAACTCGAACAATCTGGCTATGGTGAGAGAAGCTTCCATCTGAACGAGCTTGTTTTTTATTTTGGTTCTAGTTGAAAAGCGATAATTTTGGGATATTTATTAATGAAATCTTTTGCCGGTTACCATCCTTAATCGGCTCTTTTTTTGTGCTAATTTTGTGTTTAATAAATATATTTTACCATAAAAGATAACTTTCATTTAGATAACTGCCTAATAAATAGCTTAATTTATTTTTTTTTTCTAAAAAATGGTAAATACTAGGGTCTTCCTTGTATTCTAGAAAAATAAGTTACCTAGTAGCTTAATCTTCTCAAGATTTATTGGTTTGATTAGTGATTTAGTAAAAAAATTTAATTCGAGAAAAAACGTGGGAGCGCCACGTTAGCATTAGTCTAGTGTACTTTAGTATAGTATATATAGATCAAACACTAAGATTTTTAACCAAATATTTTAGAAAATCCTCATTTTGTTAAAAAATTACTGTAGAGTTTTGACAAGAAAAGGCAATATCTTTTGAAGTTTAAAAGAGAGCAACTAGGTTTCAAAGGTCATTATTTAGAGTTCAAAATGTAACAAATATTAGAAGGAAATAAGGGAGCTATTAGAAATGTAAACGTTGAACATTGAAATTCGAAAGACATCACGTGAAAAGCTTGTAGAAGGACTTAATTTTGAAGATAACTAATGACACTTTAATTTGCTCATACAATTCACTCTTTCACATATTAAACTATAGACATTGCTAGGTTATCAACCATGTTAGAGCGGCTTATGATGAAGTCATCCCGAACATATTACACATGATTGCCTCTCGCTCAACCCCACCGTTGGGACCGACACCATTTGTTGTTATAAACTTATAGTAGTAGGCTACATGTAGGTCCGAATCCGTTGTACCATCATATGCTTTGAAGGTCAATGACAAGCAATGCTTCGGGATTACTACCAAGATGAAGGGCGAGGGGTAGCTCGAGGAGGTTTATTTCTCCAAGGGATTTGAAATCCAAAAACTTTAAAAAAAAATTCCGTGCATAATTTTTAGGTTTTCCTCTATGAGCTCTTGGACAATAACCCCCATACACTCACACTAAATAATAGGTCCGGATTACGGGTTGACATTCCAACAAATGATGAAGGAGCAAAGCCCAAATAATGGACAAATGCACCCAACATAGTTGTTTTAAGCAGAACCAGTAGGGGTCTTGACAACATCCTATTTAATAATTTTTTTCGTTGTCATTTTTATCCATCCCTTAAGTTTTTGGGTATAATTGCATTACTTATTGGTAAATTTTTTGCCCTTTTGTGTTTTTAAGATCTATCGGTACGATAATGACATTGTAAGCATTCTAAGCGTTTTCGGAGATAAAAATAAGCTATTTTTGAAAGAATGACCTCAACACACTAAAGTTTTCCCTGCGGTCAAGTAAGTCAAGGTTAGGACAAAATTAATTAAGATCCGAGAGTGAAGAACAAAGATTTGCTCAAGGCTTTTGGAGGTAGTCGGCCGGCCACCTACCTTTTATTGGTTAACCTCTAACACATCTCCCGAGCGTATGAAAATTTCTCTAGAGCGAAGTCATCTAGTTGATTTCTAGGTGATCGGCTGACTAGACATCGGCCCCACAACTGATCTATTTTGGATGTATTATCTCCTATCCTCTTTATTTTAGATTGTATTTTAACATATTCAATTAGACGTTTTTATCTTTTAGTTATAAGATAGGGTTGATATATTTAGATACGTAAACCAAATTATCCGGTAATATGTTCAGGTTTACTGGAACCAAATTATCTTAGTAATATCACAAAAGGCCGGATGAAAGTCACCGAGCATTTGTCGTCGGTTTTCTTAAATAGGTTAGTTAATTAATTATATACCGCAAGCAAATGAATTTCTCAATTTCTGTTATTTGTTTTTCTTCTAGAATATTGATGAATTATTTGATGCATTTGATGTATTTTTGCATTTGATCCTATATTGCATAGTAGGTCATAGAATTTTGTTTTTGTTGGGGTTAAATATATGTGGAAACCCTATCTATTCAGCCAAGGACATATGTGTCGCCGGCGTTTCCCTTGATTCAGGTGCACTGTGTTGGAACTAATTTTAATTAAAAGAATAAATAAAACATGTTTTATTACATGTGTGCGCCGGACACTTTTCCGGGCACATTTCCGGTGGGCTCCGGCCATTATCAACACCGGAAAGTGGGAGCGTTGGCATCGTCTCCGCGAGCTCTTGCTCGTGGTATATTCATACATTAAATTTGAGTTCCGTTTGAATGAGAAATGGATGCCCAAAGTTGGTTGCATGTTAGGCAATAACTTGGGAAAATAGTCAAAAATTGGGTGAATCCCACATCGACTATATGGAGGTAAAAGGGAGTAGGATATAAGGGGCAAATATGCACTAAGGCATGTGCTTGTGCTTGTGCTTGTGCTCGGGCTTGTGCCGTGTCGCGCCGTGTCCGAGTCCGTGTCGTGCCGTGTTGCGGGGCGGGTGGACCTAATTATAATCTGGGCTGGCCACCTATATTATTTTTGGGCCGACCCAACTCGAAGTCCAACAGCCTTGGGCCAGGCCCATCTGTGCAAAACGGATCAGCGGACCGGGCTGGATATCCGAATATCCGGTCAAACGGATCAGCCAACAACCCCTACAAAAGTGGGCGGTTATGGTCTTCCATTGACTCCTAAAATCGTGCGGGACACGTGTCAGCTTCCTATTGGCTCCGGTTTTGGGATGGGCTTCGAGGCCCATAGCCCAATTCAGCTCCTTCAGCTCCTATAAATAGATAGCTCTTCATTCATTCCAAAACGCACCAACAATCATTCTCTGTTCTCTCTCAAGCTTGCGAGCTTTTCTCATCTCAAGAGTGCAACGCACTACTGGTTCGTAGGCTTCCAGTTCTATTACGAAGAACGGATTCGAACAGCAGTTGTATCCTGGGATTCTTAAACACCGGTAACCGTCGTAATACGGGGTGTTTTTAGAATTAAGGAAAGAGATTCCGATCTCGACTCTGCTCAACATACGCACTGCGGTGGTATGAAATTCTGAACCTTATCGTTATACTGCATACAGTTTAACTATCGTGTTACAGGTTCCTACAGTCTTAATTCTAAAAAACTTGTTAAGCTGTTATGCACTAACCGTCTATTAAGTGTTGCAGATAAGGCGCCGGAATACTCAAACCGGGTTTTTCTACCGGAATTAATTTTAAAATTTGGATTTTAAATTCAGTTTTCAAAATTAATTTTAAAACAAAAAACGATTTTTGTTTTTAAACCTGAATTCGATTTAAATATTAAATCGAAAACAAGTCTGTTCTTGTACGGACTTATACCCAAATTTTCTAAAAATCGGTTTTTGAGTTTCGATTTCCGATCAAAAAATTGAAATACTGACCGTGGTTGTTTCCGTGTAATTGAAATGGTTCATAACACAAAAGAAACTACCGACGGTGCGAACACTTCCGATTATGGAAGTATCCTGAGGCTCCTTAGTGATGCTAAAAATAGGGTTGAGCAGACACCCCATATTCAATTGGGGAGTGGTCTACCACCGGCTAAGTTGCCAAACCTAATAACCAGGACTAATCCACTTCCAAGTGGTGTACAGTCTGGTCAACAATCTGTCCCTCAGACAGTATCAATGCATGGCTCTCCGAGCGTAGGATTGCTGCCAGACAAGTTCGATGGAACTAATTTCAAAACCTGGCAACAGAAGATGTTATTCTTCTTAAACATGCACAAACTCGACAGATATGTAACCGAGGATAAACCCGCAAATGTGGAGGAACTCCAAGCTTATCTGAACATCGACTATGTGTACAAAGGGTGGATTCTAAGCCGCCTGTCTGACTCGTTGTACCAAGCGTACATACTGGTTGAAACTTCTAGGGAACTCTGGGTTACCCTTGAAAAGAAGTTCACCGACAAGTGTCACGCCTGTGGCAAAATGGGTCATAAGTCCGACAAATGTCGGAACAAGGGCGACCCACGCAAAGGCAAGGGCAAATCTCAAGCTGAAGCCCAAGTAGCTGAAGGCGATCTGACAGTGGTTGACATGGCTGTTGTGACGTCTGAAGTGAACATTGTCGGGAGAAACCCGATGGAGTGGTGGTATGACATTGGTGCTACCCGCCACATCTGTTCTGACAAGGGGATGTTTTCCACCTATCAGAAGAATAAGCAGGACGAGATCCTGTTTATGGGGAATTTGTCCACATCAAAGGTCGAAGGTCATGGCAAGATAGTGCTAAAAATGACGTCTGAGAAAGAGCTGATTCTCAACAATGTCATGCACGTGCCAAATATCCAAAAGAACTTAATTTCCGGATCTTTGCTGAGCAAGAACGGATTCGAAGTCGAAATAGGATCCGATCAGCTAACTCTCACTAAACGTGGGATTTATGTAAGCAAGGGGTATCAAAAGGATGGACTGTTCAAAATGTGTGTATTGACAGTCATCCCAGACATTGTAACAAATGACGTTTCAATGAATAAAACTCCAATTGCTTATGTTGTTGAGTCTTTCAACATTTGGCATGAACGATTAGGACATGTAAATTATAAGTCTATCCAAAGACTAATGAATTTAAACCTAATTCCAAAATGCAAATTATACAAAGACAAATGTGAAGTCTGCGTACAGGCAAAACTCACAAAAACGCCATCTCCACAAGTGGAGAGAACCACAGAACCTCTAGGTTTAATTCACACTGATTTGTGTGATTTGAAGTTCATACAAACTAGAGGTAAAAAGTACTTCGTCACATTTATTGACGACTGTACAAGATATTGTTATATCTACTTGTTAAGAAGCAAGGACGAGGCCTTGAAAAAATTCAAGGAATACAAGTTGGAAGTTGAAAACCAACTTAGTAAGACAATCAAAGTCGTACGAAGTGATAGAGGAGGCGAGTACGATGAACCTTTCAACGCGTTCTGTAGAGAACACGGGATAGTTCATCAAACAACTTCTCCCTATTCACCTGAATCTAACGGAGTTGCGGAACGAAAGAACCGAACTCTGAAAGAGATGATGAACGCTTTGTTGCGGGATTCTGGGTTATCCCAGAACATGTGGGGGGAAGCATTGCTTACTACCAATTACATCCTCAACAAAATACCTCATAAGGTAATTGGCAAAACGCCATATGAACTTTGGAAAGGTAAAGTACCATCGTACAAATACCTCAAAGTGTGGGGGTGCCTAGCAAAAGTGACTATACCACCTCCTAAAAAGGTCACCATCGGACCTAAAACCGTTGATTGTATTTTCATAGGATATGCACACAACAGTAGTGCTTATCGATTTTTGGTACATAAATCAGATATACCATATATACATGTTAATACAATAATGGAATCTAGGAATGCTTCTTTCTTTGAGAACGTGTTTCCGTGTAAGGATAATCCAAAACGAACTCGTGAACAAAGGAAAGAAGGCACTTCTGGAAATGACATAGTCGAGGAAGAACCTCGAAGAAGCAAACGAACTCGAACGGAAAAATCGTTTGGGGATGACTTCATAACGGCATTTCTCATGGAGAAAGAACCAAGAAGTTACACAGAAGCCATGTCTACACCTGACGCTCCTTCATGGAAGGAAGCAGTCAAAAGTGAGATTGACTCCATTATGCAAAACTATACATGGGAGTTAGTTGACTTACCAAAAGGGTGTAAAACACTTGGGTGCAAATGGATTTTCAAAACCAAGTTGAAAACCGATGGCTCAATCGAAAAGTACAAGGCTAGGCTTGTAGTGCAAGGATTCCGACAAAAAGAAGGGTTGGATTTCTTTGACACATATTCTCCAGTTACGAGAATAACTTCTATAAGAATGCTAATAGCAATAGCGGCATTACGAAACCTAGAAATCCATCAAATGGATGTAAAAACTGTCTTTCTAAACGGAGATCTAGAAGAGGAGATCTACATAAAACAACCTGAAGGGTATGTTGTGTCTGGACAAGAACACAAGGTGTGTAGACTTGTAAAGTCCCTTTACGGACTCAAACAAGCTCCTAAGAAGTGGCATGAAAAATTTGACAACGTAATGATGCCGAATGGTTTCAGCATTAATGAATGCGACAAGTGCATATATATCAAGAATACTCCTACGGGATATGTCTTGTTATGTCTATATGTCGATGATATGCTTATCATTGGAAGCAACAAATACATGATCAACCGAACTAAGAATTTACTTAGGGGTCAGTTTGACATGAAAGATATGGGATTAGTGGATGTCATTCTAGGGATTAAAATCACTAGACACTCCGAAGATATTACCCTGTCTCAAGCTCATTATGCTGAAAAGATCCTTGAGAGGTTCAAGAACTACTCAAGTGGAACAACTAAGAGTCTTGTGGATCCTCAACTCCACCTGACCAAAAATGTGGGGGACTCAGTGTCACAACTTGAGTATGCACGTGTAATTGGGAGTCTTATGTACTTAACCAATTGTACACGCCCTGACTTAGCGCACTCAGTTAATGTACTAAGTCGCTATACAAGTAACCCAGGACATAAACACTGGAAAGGGATAACTAGAGTATTGAACTATCTCCGTTATACTCAAAGTAATGGGCTGCACTATAGTAACCAACCGGCAGTTCTAGAAGGATACAGTGACGCAAACTGGATATCCGACTCTAGAAACTCAAAATCCACAAGTGGATATGTGTTTACACTGGGTGGTGCAGCAGTGTCTTGGAAATCTTCCAAACAGACGTTATTGGCCAGATCCACAATGGAGTCTGAGTTCATTGCGTTAGACAAAGCAGCAGAAGAAGCTGAGTGGCTTCAGAACTTCTTGGAAGATATTCCGATGTGGGAAAAGCCAGTGCCGGCATTATGTGTACACTGTGATAGTCAATCGGCTATAGCTCGGGCACTGAGCGTTTTATACAATGGAAAGTCACGTCATATTAGACGACGACATAAGTCCATTAGAAAATTGATCTCAACAGGTATAGTCTCGATAGACTATATCAAATCAGCTGACAACCTAGCGGATCCATGTACTAAGGGTTTGTCAAGAGATCAAGTTTTAAAATCATCAAAAGGAATGGGTTTAAAGCCTATTACGAAAGAGGATGCTTGAAGGAAAACCCTACCTACGTGATTGGAGATCCCATGATGTAGGTTCAAGGGGAAAACCTAACCAAGTTGAATCAAGTGGAGCACTGTCTCTACCCAGTTCCTAAGGATGATAAACAGTGCAAATTGTATGAGTTAAGGTTAAGCTTGACTTTTAATGATTCCATCGCCTTGAAACAAAGGGGGAGTATGAAAGATATTCTTTATGGTCAATCACCTTGTGAGTGTGACATGGGGCCGTGTCTAGGAGAATGAAGTGAGGCTGAATTCTCCAAATTCACTCATGAATAAACCAGGGATGTTCATGGCCAAAATGAACACAACCAGAGAACCAAACGTTCTGCGAGAAAATGAAACTGTGTGATAGTTGTTGTCTCGGTTTACATAAAAGCCCGGGTGGTTCAAGACATCATAGTCACTACCTGGTCGAGTAAATCCGATAGCTATTCACTATGGACGGTTCAAGCATGAAACATGGCACCAGTCCAGATGCAGTGATTTTTCGACTGTACTCTTGAGAATTCTGTCTGTCTAAAAGCAGAGAAGCATATGTTTAGAATCATTTCTATTCATGTGGGGGATTGTTGGAACTAATTTTAATTAAAAGAATAAATAAAACATGTTTTATTACATGTGTGCGCCGGACACTTTTCCGGGCATATTTCCGGTGGGCTCCGGCCATTATCAACACCGGAAAGTGGGAGCGTTGGCATCGTCTCCGCGAGCTCTTGCTCGTGGTATATTCATACATTAAATTTGAGTTCCGTTTGAATGAGAAATGGATGCCCAAAGTTGGTTGCATGTTAGGCAATAACTTGGGAAAATAGTCAAAAATTGGGTGAATCCCACATCGACTATATGGAGGTAAAAGGGAGTAGGATATAAGGGGCAAATATGCACTAAGGCATGTGCTTGTGCTTGTGCTTGTGCTCGGGCTTGTGCCGTGTCGCGCCGTGTCCGAGTCCGTGTCGTGCCGTGTTGCGGGGCGGGTGGACCTAATTATAATCTGGGCTGGCCACCTATATTATTTTTGGGCCGACCCAACTCGAAGTCCAACAGCCTTGGGCCAGGCCCATCTGTGCAAAACGGATCAGCGGACCGGGCTGGATATCTGAATATCCGGTCAAACGGATCAGCCAACAACCCCTACAAAAGTGGGCGGTTATGGTCTTCCATTGACTCCTAAAATCGTGCGGGACACGTGTCAGCTTCCTATTGGCTCCGGTTTTGGGCTGGGCTTCGAGGCCCATAGCCCAATTCAGCTCCTTCAGCTCCTATAAATAGAGAGCTCTTCATTCATTCCAAAACGCACCAACAATCATTCTCTGTTCTCTCTCAAGCTTGCGAGCTTTTCTCATCTCAAGAGTGCAACGCACTACTGGTTCGTAGGCTTCCGGTTCTATTACGAAGAACGGATTCGAACAGCAGTTGTATCCTGGGATTCTTAAACACCGGTAACCGTCGTAATACGGGGTGTTTTTAGAATTAAGGAAAGAGATTCCGATCTCGACTCTGCTCAACATACGCACTGCGGTGGTATGAAATTCTGAACCTTATCGTTATACTGCATACAGTTTAACTATCGTGTTACAGGTTCCTACACACTGTTCCTTACAATCTAGTTGAATTATTCTAGATTGCATATATATTGATTGAATTTGAAGGTTGAATATATTTTAGATGCATGTAGTGTCGCCTATGCTGAATCATTTGGTAATTTTACAAGTATAGTTATTGTGGTGGTTGGAGTAGAAGGTAATCTCATTCATGCTCCATCGATCTCACTTCAATTTCACCTAATCATCAAATTTATAATAAATCTCATTATTAATGCGTTACACGGTGTAATGATCGACAACATTCAAGAAATGACACATTTCCGTCGTGTCACATGATATCTCTTCCCATATAAATACTCCAACTCATTCTCTCAATATCAGATAGATCTCCTTCAATTGTAGCCATGAAATCCAAGTGTTTCCTCTTCTCTCTTCTCATCGTCGGGGTTCTCTCCTTGGCCACAACCTCCAACGCCCGGCTCGTCGGAGGTTACAATCCCATCAAGGATCCAAACGATCCCTATGTGGTGGAGATCGCAAAATTCGCAGTAAGCCAACACGACAAGGATGCGGCTACCAACCTAGTTTTCGTCAACGTCTTGAGCGGCGAACAACAGGTGGTCGCCGGAACCAACTACAAGCTCAACATCAAGGCTAAAATCCCCGAGGAGAACGAGGGTGATGTGTACCAGGCGATTGTCTACGATAAGCCATGGGAGAAGTACCGCAACCTCACATCCTTCACCAAAGTGGATCACAAGAATTAAATAAATATATGGATTTCATGTGTTTCTTGTATGTACACCGCGCGTGTACGTGTGTGCGTGCTTGAGTAAATAAATGAAACGAATGAATTCATTACGTGCTTTCTTTCAACTTACGTTTTCAATCAATTATGCAATCGTCTTCATTTGGTTTCGACTTACCCCATCAGCAAACAAGTTCTTTTCTTTATTTGATAAAATGGGTTATAATAGCAAATTTGCGATGCAACGGAGATACTCCTAAATTTGTACATTAATTTCCATTCCGTTTAAATTGAGTTTGGTAATGACAATTGTTTTGGGATAAGTTTGTTTTAATTCAAAATGATAGTGGAATCGAGGACTTGTGTTCTATGTCATCCATCACCTTTACATTTACTTAATAACAGTGGATGTTAAATCTTTGGTACCTCTAAATATACTTGTTCAATTACCTATAGTATACAATTTTTGTTTAAATTGATCTTCATATTTAGTAAACTAATAATAATGTGAAATCATATTTTAATTGAAAATAGTACTAAAATCGTTGAAAACTTGAAAGGCATTTATTATTTGTTTGGTATTACTTGGGTTTTTAGGTAGTTTTTCAATCACTACGCACTGTAGTACTAAAATCGTTGCAATGCATAGGTGCGGGTTGTATACTGGTGACTGTAGGAGGGAAGAGTAACTCAGGATGTGAGATCATGAAGAAGGGGAACAAGAACTGGAACATTCGTGGTGGTTGAATGTCGGTAATAGGAGGTGTATTGACGGAAGCATAAACGTTTTAATCAAGTAACATCTTATCGATTCTAACAAGTGATGGTAATGTATCTTGTGGAGGGATTGTGACGATCTGGTATGACCTTCTTAGGTCATGGGGGTTGTTATATGGAGAAATGACACGGATCAAGATAAAGCAAATTGGAAGGACGAAGAGGAAGGTGAGTCTTTTATAGTTGTTGTGCGGAAAAGGGGTGTATATAAGGGGAGGTATGATATGTTTGTTCTAAGGTTATGGATGTCATGCTTTCACGAGCCAAGCTAAGTCAAGGTTTTTGTGACCCGCGCGTGTGGCGAAGCCATATTGGCTATGATGTGGAACAAGGAATCTAAATTGGGGCAACACTGCAAGCTTAGGGTTATGATGTTAGTGCTTGGTGGAGTCATGTGTGGATCTTCCTTGGGGAATTCTGCCTAAAGGCATACTGTCACAGTTGTGAAGTTGCTCATAGAATATCAAGACGTGCATAAGGTGACCAACAAGAGTAAGAGAAAACTGAGGTTTCGAAGTTTGAAGTCGATATGAGAAGTACAAGTAGTATATGAAAGCTTGAGATTAAGAGCCTCTGTTGTTGGATTGACGTTGCAAAAAGGAAATATAAAGTAAGTCCTACACCTACTTGAAGGAATGGTGCAAGCTTATATAAAATACGAAGAATGTTTCCCATATGTTGGGATGTCATTGAAAGTAAAGAAGATAAGATTGATTTATTTTAGAGGCATGTTTATGCCCGACGGTTAGGACGCTTATGGCAACACATAAGTATGAGTCCTTAAAAGGTTATTACGAACTTGCCTTCAAAGTGAAAAAGACGGAACAATACAGATTTGAGAGAAGAAGGACCCTTGAAAGAGAACAATCAAGGTCATAGCTAAAGATGGAACATTCCACAAGTCTGAAGGACGTCACCTCAATAGATCGCGGTAGATCAACTGTGCCATGACACCTGTGAAGATATCTGAGTTGAAGGAGCATTTGAACGACCAGTTGAAAGGACTTGTTGACAAAGGCTCATTAGAACTTATGCACTACCATGGAGAACTCCAAATATATCTTAAACTCTTAATTTGAAGTTGTTATGGAGAACACCGGTTTGCGAGAAGAGAGACAATTATCTCCGTTTGAACATCGATTACCGTGAGTTGAACAAGATAATGGTGACGAAAAATTATCCCTTACAACGAATTGACGATATACTCGATCGGTCATGAGGGTCAGTAGTCGCTCCTAAAAATTGATTAAAGGTCTGATTGCCGCCAATTAAGAATTCGAGATTAGGATATTGCAAATACTGAATTCCGGACAATATTGTCACTACGAGTTTTAGTGATTCCATATGGGCTTACTAATGTCCGGATAAGATATTTTGGTCTACTCTCGAGAAGAGAGAAGTTGTATGACAAGTTGTCCCGGGTTGGCAAACCCAGAGAGATATGAAAGAAGTTACAAGTAATCTTGGATGTGCTGAGCTTTACCAGATCCGTGAAGAGAGAAGTTGTATAACACCAATTATGGTAACCTACTCCGGATGACAATGAAGTATTGAGTGGGACGAAAATTGACAATGGAGTAGTTGAGAGTTAAGAGGAGATTCATTCGTGCGACTATTTTGGAATTGCCTCGAGGTATGATGGGTTTGAAGTGTACAAGTGATTCTCTAAGACAAGGTCTTGATTAAGTATGGAGGAACGATGTAAAAGTTATAGCATATGTGTTTAGTTAGTAGAAGTGGTGTAAAGTAAAGTACTTTCTTCATTACTTGGAGCTTGCAACAAGAGTTGAGGAAACGTAACATCAAAGTTTGGTTTGATAAGAACCAAAGCCAACAGTGTGAATTGGAAGTTCGATCTTCTTTGTTAGAGACAAGAAAAGAAGAAACATCATGGAAATGCTGCATTGAGAAAGACACGAGATGGAAGTCGAGTTTCCAATATATCGGACCTTTTTGAGATCTTAGCACGAATTGGGAAAGTGGTTTACCGGTTGGCGCGGCTGCCGAGAGTAGAGGGTGATCACCCGGTTTTGAATGTGTATTAGTCGAGGGAGTACATATATGACTCGAGATATGTTGTCACTGATGAGGATCTAGTGGTCAACATGAAGAGCCAAAGAGGCTGCCTAGGGGACGGAGAATAGTATCTATAGTTTTACGCTGAGCTAGGGGCATCGATAGAATCGACGGGTTAGACTTAGTTTTTCCCTTGGTTGAGTTATGTTCATGTGTGATGTTATGTGTAGTTGTGCCCCGTACAGGAATGTGCTATGTGACGTGTTATATCTTCTGGTGGTTGTTTGAGTAGATTGTGCGTATTGATTAGAAGGTTTAAGCCTTCTTAGTTTGAGAGTTCATACCTCGGCCTTAGGGACAAGTTTCGGGACGAAACTTGTTTTTAGGGGATATGATGTAACGCCCCATTTATTGGGTGCATTTTTTATATTTATTCTCCTACACTATCGATATTTTCTTAGCTTAAATATTTTAGTAATAGTGTTTTACGACATAAAATATATTTCCCAAATATATTATTATTTTGGATACGTGCACGTATATCCGTATTTTTATTTTTGGAAAAGTCAGGAAAGTTTTCCGATTCAAAAACCCCGTTCCGAATGTTTTTGATCGAGGTTACTCTTTTATACTTTTTCCTTTTTATTTTTCCTTATTTCCTATCTTCCTTTTTTTTCTTCTCTCTTTTCTTTTCCCCGGCCCTCTCTTTCCAGCGTGATGATGGCGCCCCTGTGCAGCCCTGCCTTCACCTCTTAATCACGTAACCTCCCTCCTACACGCTTGTAGCTAACCCTCTTCTCAGCCCCTGCTTCACTTCCTCCCTAACTCTCCTTCCTTGTCCTCTACTCCTCACAGCCTAGCAACCTCTCGAGCTCTCTTCCCTCGACCTCAAAAACTCCACTACCTCGTCCCTATTGAGACTACCACTGTCTCCATGGATGCGCATGACCACTGTCGTCGGAAAAGCATTGACGCAGCCGCCAGGAATTGTCGGAACTGAGAGAAACAGTGAAGCCCTTCCCTTTCACCTTCCTCGAGCCTCCTATGTCAAGCCGCCGGAGAAGGGAGCCTTCCACCGCCGGCCTGCATTTTTTCTCCGCCTCGAATCGCCTTGTTAAAGTCGTCGGAGGAGAACTACGCCGCTACTTCGCCTTATCGGAGGCACCAAACGCCAGGGCCGCCTCCTCCTTTGTTCCTTGCGCAGCCGTTGCCACCAGGGACCACCGCCAGGATCTTCTGCCGCCACCACACCAGTGAGGCCCCCCCTTCGCCTGCACCTGCATGTGCCTTCGTCTTCTCCTCCGCCAGAGCCGCCGCCGTCCTGCGTTGCCCCTCTTGTCGCCGAAAGCAGTAGGGTTTAGTGAAACCCATTTACTTCATATTAAATCGGCCCCCTTAGTTTTGATATAATTATAGAAAGTAACCCATATTTTTGTTTTACATATATGGCCCAACTTCTGGATTTTGGCAATGTTATCCCTGTTTGATTAGTTACAGTTTTGGCCCCAGAAATATAATTGCATATTTGGCCCATGTTCTTAAAATTGTAAATATTGCCCGGAAAAATGTTTTACGATTTTAAACTTGGGCTTTACTTCGAGTTATATTCTTATTTATATATATACAATATATATTATGCTCATGTTGGATTAATTCCGGGTTATGACTCAAATATTAAATTACGGGATTTAACTTTGGCTTTGAAAACGAGTTTTACCTTGGGTTTATGATGTTATACAATTTGCCCGGAATATATATTTACAGTTTTAACTTAGGTTTTAAAAGTGGGGTTTTCCTTAGATTTATATATGATAATTATTCCGTTCAAATTTAGCATATAAGCTAAATTTGTTTAGATTTGGTGTTAGGTTCGGAAGCGCCCCGATAAAGACCCAACGAATCCATATCGACGTCCATAGATTGTCTTCCGTCTTTTGACATCACGTGAGTACCCTCTCCCCCGAGCTTATGATCTTACTCGATTTAGTTATGTTTAGTAAGATCATGCTAGGTTGGATCTAGCATAACCTAGTGAATACCAAGTAGTCGTTTGGACCTTAGGTGAGTTTTGAGGATTTATGATTGTTCTAAGGCTTGAGTTGGGTTGTTATCTTGTGAGGATTGTTAAGGATTTGTGCTTTATGGTTGATCTTGTGGCTTGAGGTTTGTGGTTACATGATCTTTGAGATTGTGGAAACTAGGACATGAGTATCCTAGCCTAGTGCTTATGATCGGGGAGATTATTGAGACTATGAGTGTTTTGTCCTAGCATGTGAGTTGTATGACCTTGTTGTGGTCATTTGGGCTAGAAGTCTAAGGACTTCTAGCATGAGATAGATGTTGATGGTGTGCCTCGTTTGGTCAGGCTGAAAGTATCTTCCTACGGGAAGCAGAGTGCGGTGTATTTTCGGGTTGAGCGTTTGTGACAAGTATGTCTCCGGACTTACTTAGCTCGTATTCCTTGTATTAGCATTTATGTGTGTTTGGTGGTGTGTGTTTATTATTTATTGTTTATAACAACTAAACCGGTAATAGGACCACCGACCTTATATTATTTTGGCCCAAGTGTATGATAACAGGCGGTGACATCATCTGCCTAGCTCTTGCGAGAGTCTAGGAGGTTCTCGACGACTAGCCCGTGCGGGTAGACGGTCAGATGCATCGGTACCATTCCTTGCCGGTAAGTAGGGACCGAGGCGGGACCACGGTGGTCACGTGTCACAAACCTAAGTTGAATTAGAACGGGATATGACTTAATAATAAACTGAAATTGTGTGCTTTGAGAATGTTGTGTGTTTATGATGATTTACTTGTGTTTGTGCCTTTCCCATTAGTTCTAATGCTTTGAACATGAGCTAACGGTTTTATACCGACTGCTGTAAATTGCCTTGCAGGTTAGGATTGCGGCCAAGAGATCTGGAAGAGTGGGCAGCCGGGGATCCGTACATTTTAGGAGTGGGTTTTGGTTGGATTCGAGTTTGTATTTTGTTCTTATATATTGTATAGTGTATGCCGTGTGTATGGCATTTGGTCTTTGGAGTTGTATCTCGGCTGAAGTCTTTTGTTTGTTTGGTTTCGGGTTTCAATGCATTGCATAAAAATGTATTTTGTTTTGGCCTTATTTGTGTCTTGTTGCAAGATCCGATGAAATTGTTGTCAGGCTAAGGGTCGGGACCCATTGTGAAGGCCACAACCCGTAGCATCCCGAGTCCCGCGGACTCGGAGTGTTACATAACCGGACTAGGATTCACCTTTATAAGCGTAATTGGCCCCCAAGTGTATGATAACCGGGCGGTGACCACTTGTCTAGTTCTACAAGCGACTAGAATGTTCTCTAGCAACCCAAGCCCACAGGTAACGGATAGTACTGATCTATTCATCTTGGTAGACGGAAGCGGAGGAGAGTTTCGGGAGATTCTCGTGTGACAAAAGAAGTTGAATTAGTAATGGATAACTTAATGAAAGAAATAACCGGTTGAGTGTGAGCATGCTATATGTTTATATTACCTTATGTGTGCTTGTGACTTTACATTCTTATTGATATCTAAAATGTTAGCTAATGGTTCATACCGATGTTGTAGATGTTCCACAGGTTCAGGATACTGCTGAGTGATCCGGATGGTGTGGTCAGCCGGTGTTCCCGTACATTATAGGACGGGATCGGGTTTATGTTTATGTTGTTGTTTTCCCTTTTGTTTTGAACTCGGATGCAAGTCTTTTAAGCTTTTCATTGTTTAAACCTTTGGTTTTATATTGAGTTTTGGTTTTCATTTGTTTGTGCCTTGTTGTAAGATTTGTTGTGTCGTTGCTACTCTGAGGGTCGGGACCCATTGTGAGGTCCTAGCCCGTAACGCTTCGAGTTCCCATAACTTGGGGTGTTACAATATGGTATCAGAGCTCTAGGTTGTCAACAATGGCACTCAAAGTCTTCTAAAGGTTGGATAGATAAATAAACAGAACCCGCAAGGGGTCTACGTTTTCAAATGGGGTTTTATTTTTTAAACTTGTCGGTATGGGACAGATGTACGGGTGACCACAACTACCTTTGCGGATCTCAACATTGTAGTTTCTTTTATGTTGGTCTTTATATGCTTTTCCAAGATTTCTGCTTTAGGTGTAGCGTGGCCTTATATATGTATATCCTTATCGCAGATGACTCGTACTAAAGCTACATCTGCTATGGGGCGAGGAAGGAGTCAACCACCTCTTCCACCTGCCGTCCGTGGAGGAGGACGTGCAGGGAGACCTCCACTAGCTAGAGGTCGGGGCCAACCCCCAGTTGCTGACCCACCTATCACTAAGGCGTTCACTGAAGAAGTTGTTGAGAGCGTTATTCCAAAGGCTAGGAACGGGACCGCTGCTAGGTCCAGAGCATAGAGAGCGCAATCGACGGAGTCTAGTCGAGTATCCATTGGAGCTTCTGCATACCGTGACTACGTGCAGTGAGTTGAGGAGGCTATCAGGACTGGAGGACCTGCACCAGCACCACCAGTTCCCGCAAGATCAGCCGAGTTTTTGCAGAGAGTTATGTAGGTCGTGACCCCGCCTGCTAGAGTTGTTAAGGTTGTTAGAGCGCCGGCCCAAGAGAGAGAGCCGAGGCCGAAGAGTTGGTTGAAGGATTTCAACCAGCTGAAGGTTCCCACTTTCATGGGAAAGGCTGGATTGGAGGTTGAGTTGTGGCTAGGATAGTTGGATTCTGCTATAGAGGCGATCGGTTGCCCAAAGGGACGTCGAGTCAACATAGCAAATGCTGCTTAAGGATCGGGCTTATTCCTGGTGGAGGACCACTCGCAGTAAGGTCATCAGTTATGAGCAGATGAAGACGGTGATCAGGGATCGTTATTGCCCTGTAGCTATGAGGAGAGATCGTCTTCAGGATTCTTCGAGGTTGGATTCGAAGGTTTGCCTATTGTTGAGATCATCAACAAGTTTTAGAATCGAGGTCATTGGAGCTACATTCAGGAGCTTAAGGAATAATCCAGGAATCATGGAATTGGATTAAAGATTCACTTTGGACCAGATTTAAGAGATTTCACATTCAGTTGTGATTCACCTCGGTTGACCACAGAGTCACCTCGACCGAGGTGATCCAGAGGAGCCGACTCGACCGAGGAGAACACCTTGGACGCGGCAAGGATATTTTATTCTTGGTTGAGATCTTTTATCTTTGGAAAGAGGATCTTATATTTTTGGGCTGGATTCCTGGAAGGAAGAAGATAAATTAGCCCATATATTTTACCTATTTTTATGGGAAAAGATCTTTCTAAGATATCTTATCTTTGGAGGGTAATTTTCCTATAAAAAGGGTTGGATTTTACACAAATCTAACATCCGCTATCACCCGGAATACCGTGTAGGGCTGCACATCACGCAAGACAACCGTTTTACCCCACTATAGTTGGGAAATTTGAAGAACCTTTTTTAAGGTTGAAGGAAGAAAGTTGATAGCTTTTATAGCTTTGTGAAGGGTTTTGTAAGATTCTCTTAGATTCCCTTCTTTGTTGATTGTCTTTGTTGGATTTTGATTCAAGGAACGCTTGTTGTTTGATAATTGATTCAGTTGTTGAAGCCTTTCTCTTAAGGTTTTCTTGTTCAATTATTCTCTTTCTTCCCATATATTTGATTAATACTTTCATGATGATGAGTGACTAATTTCCTTGTGTGATTCTAGGGTGATTGGCTGAAGGTTGTGGGAAAAACAATGATAGAATAATCTTAATCACAGTATGACCCTGAAAGCTCGAGTCTTTATCCTTAACCCTAAAGCATCTCGCTCAGTCGATGAACATCTCGGCCGGGGTGGAATTTGGCTGACCGAGGTGACTTATCTGATCCGAAACTGAGAGTTAAATGTTAGAGTTTGCCAAATCCTATTCTTATTACACCCTTCCTGGTCCAATGCAAGCCTAGGATGAGACTTACCCGGTAATTCCTTTGTTTGTTTACCTAAGATCATAAGTGTAGGTAATAAAGGTTTATCCTTTATTGGGGTTTGAGTGTGCTTTCATTCCATCTTTGTGAGTTAGCCTGAGACTTACCCGGTAAAGGTTGATTCTATATCCTTAGTTGGAGTGTTAGTTTGAGGTTATAGTTCTTTTTCTTAATTCCTTGAGACTTACCCGGTAATAGGAGTTACGGATTGGGATAGTGAGTAGTGAGACTTACCTGGTGATCTATTCACACTTTAGTAACACCTTCCCTATGCAAAATCTCAGCTTTGTCCGCTTATCTTTAGATCTTGAGTTGGAACCACAACTAGATGCTTTAATCCCTTGAATTACATATTTCCTTAATTGAATTTTTATCATCCTTGATTGTTTTAATCGCTTTTGTGGTTAGTAATTACAAAGCTCACCTATTCCGACTTTGTTTCACTAAGTCCCTGTAATCGACCCCTGAAATTCCTTGCTTTTACTACGATTGACCCGTACACTGCGGGTTCACATCCTTGTTTTAAGCTTACATCTAGGGTTATAAATTTAAAGCTTGCACACACCGTTTGGAGCGAACAAGTTTTTGGCGCCGTTGCCGGGGACTTGGTCTAGACCGAGCCGGTTGCGGTTTGCTTTTGGGGCATTTTGCCCCCGTTTCTACTAATCACTCTACTTGAGTGACTTTCGCAGGTTCTTTTTCTTAGGTTTATGCGAAGAACCCGCGCTGGGAAGAATATCGTTCCTTACGATCCCGAACCAGAAAAGACATACAAACGACGCTTGAGAGAAGCGTAGATGGCTAACCAAGACAATCGCGATCTTGAGGCCGAATTGAAGGAGGCGTTAGAACAGCTACACCTCAACAGGGAAGAATTGAGGCTGGAAAAGGAAGAAACTCGCACCAGGACTGAAGCGATCGAAGCAGATATGACAGCTTTATGAGACCAGTATCTACCTTGACCGAACCCAGATCCTCGACCGAGGAAAGATCTAGTTCCAGACACTCGACCGAGGTAGGTCCCAACACCTGTTGCCCCGGCCGATGTACTTCCACCTCGGATACCAGTCCGAGGCGATCTTTTTGCAGGAATCCCGCAAACCCTAGGGCAAAGGATGGACCCCAATCAACAACTGAGGCGTCCTGGAGTTAACCTAGGAGATCCGGCGGACCATGACTACGAACTTCGACCACAAGCTCTTTCCATGATTCGCCAATGCCAGTTTGGAGGGCTAGAGAAGGAATCTCCTCATCAACATCTACAAAACTATGAGATCTTGATGGAGACCTTGAGACCTTCAAGAATAGAAAACAACAATTACAAGCTAAGACCTTTTTACTTTTCTTTAAAAGATAGAGCTCTTACTTGGTATCAATCTCTTCCTCCAGGAAAAATCAGTACTTGGGAGGAGATGACTACGGAATTCTTAACTAAATTCTTTCCCCCCTCTAAAACCGCTGAAATGAGAGGGAAGATTAATGCATTCATCATGAAGGACAAGGAGAGCTTGTCCAAGTCATGGGAAAGATTTAAAGATATTCTTTTGGATTGCCCACATCATGGGATTCCAAAGATAGAGTTATTGGAGATATACTTCAAGGGACTGGACGGAAACACCCAGTTCAACCTTCAACTACTATCCGCCGGTACATTTATGGACATGGCGATTGACGAAGCTTGGGACTTTATAGAGAAGCAAGCATTACACATGGAGAAATGTTCCCACCAAGGAGCTGGAGGTGGAGTTAAAAGAGTCAACTTTCAAGAGGATTCCTCAAATAATCAACTCGTCTCTTTGAAGAATGACGTGAAACAATTGAAGGAACTCTTAGTTGCTCAAACTAAGAAGGAAGATCAAGGATCAAGGAACAACAATGGATACCGTAACAACAACGGTTCCCGGAACAACAACTACAACAATAATAGAGGATCCAATAGTAATAATTGGAGGGCAAACAACCAAAATTCGGGTAACCCTTACTCTAATTCTAATTCAAATGATTCCTCTAATCCTTTCCTCTCTTCCTCTTCTTCTCCTTCTACTCCATTAAAGAGCCAGGAGCCTGGATCAAGCTCATCCCAGCCGGAGAAGAAAGACGCGGTGTTGGAGGCTATCTTGATCAAGCTTAGTGCTATGAAGACATCCATGACTTCATTTTCGAAGGCCCAAAAAGCCTTTGAACAACAACTTGCTAGTAGGGCGAATGAAACGCCAAGAGATCCACGGAAGCTTCCAGCAAGAACGGAAAGCAACCCTAAAGGCCAGATTATGGCCATAACGACGAGGAGTGGACTGAAGACTGCAGATCCAGTGCCTCGGTCGGTGCCAGTACAGACAAAGATCACCTCGGTCCAAGTGCAGTCGAAGAACACTTCGGCCGAGATGCCAACCGAGGTGGAGCCACAGAAAGCGGAGGAGAAAACTGAAGTTTATATTCCACCTCCTGCATATAAACCACCACTTCCATTCCCCCAGTCAAGGGCCAGAGCACATCTAGACAAGCACTTTGGTAAGTTCCTTGACTTGATGAATAAACTATACATTAACATTCCCTTCCTTGATGCTATTCTAGGGATTCCCGCCTATGGGAAGTTCTTGAAAGAGATTCTATCAAGGAAGAGGAAGCTGGAAGACTTTGGTGAAGTAAGGATGACATCTAAATCCTCGGAGCTTATTCAAATCATGAAGGAGAAGATGCCACCCAAGTTGAGAGATCCCGGCTCATTTTGCATTCCCATTCAAGTTAGGGATGTCACTTGTGAAGCCTTATGTGATCTAGGAGCCAGCGTGAGCATCATCCCGTTGGAGCTATGTGTTAAGATCGGACTTGGAGATCCCAAGCCGGTGAAGATTCGATTATACTTGGCGGACCGCTCCATTACCCATCCCGTGGGCATTTTGGAAGACGTTCCGGTTAAGTTAGGTAACTTCTATTTACCTATCGACTTTGTTGTACTTGATATTCCCACAGATTATCCTGTTCGTATCATTCTCGGGAGGCCATTTCTAGCAACTTTGGGTTGCAATGTGGACTGTAAGAACGCCAAGCTGAAATTCAATATTGGCGGAGATGAAGTGGAATTCACATTACTTGCGGCCATGAAAAGAGAGCAGCTAGGAGATGATATCTTCAACATCTATGATGAAGAAGAATCAAGAGAATTGGTGAGCTCTATCCTTATTAACGATCCACTTGAAAGAGTTATTAGTTTTAGTTTAATGGAGGAAGGTATAGATGCTTCTTGTGATGCAGATATACGGAGCCTAAAGGCGCTGGAAGAAGATCCAGGAGCTAAAACTGAGAAACTAATCCAGGAGACGAAGATCTCCACTTTCGGTTCCAGTTACAGTACCTCGACCGAGGCACTTTCTCGACCAAGCGAGGCGACTGAAGAACATCTCGGTCAACGCCTTTGCGCCTCAGCCGAGGTCGAAGGCGAGATGATGTCAAATGAGACTACTGAAAATAACAAACTTCTTACTCCCTTCTCTGACATTCATCCTCAGTTGGTGGAACATTCTCTCCACCAACTTTTTGATAAAGGACCTTGGTATGCTGATATTGTTAATTATCTTGTTTGCCAGGAAGTACCACCCGGATTGACGTACGCTCAAAGGAAGAAATTCTTCAAGGACGTACGCCATTACTACTGGGATGAACCGCTGCTATTCAAGCGCAGGCCGGATGGGATGCTTCGAAGATGCATTCCGGAAGATGAAGTTAATAGCTTCATACGACATTGTCACTCACTTCCTTGTGGAGGACATGCTAGCGCCAACAAGACATGCACTAAGGTATTACGTTCCGGTTTCTTTTGGCCTACATTATTTAAAGATGTGCAATCGTTTGTTGTCTCTTGTGATGCATGCCAAAGAACAGGGAACTTATCTAGGAGGAACGAAATGCCACTTAGTAACATTCAAGAGGTGGAAATCTTTGATGTATGGGGGATAGACTTCATGGGACCTTTCTGATAGCATGAATTATAGTCTATATTTTGGGGTTTGTTTGGACGTTTTATCTTCAATAATCTGCATGTTTGTATGTATAATATGTGATTATATTACCATTTTATCTACCTTTGCGGGAATCGAGGTCTACACCTAGTTTTGTTGTAATCGTAGGTAAAATGGCACGTTTTGCATAAAAAAGGAGCAAAAAGAGCTATGGAGTCATTGGAGCTACATTCAGGAACATAAGGAAACATCCAAGAAGCATAGCCATGGATTAGAGATTTACTTTGGACCAGATTTGAGAGATTTCACATTCAGTTGTGGCTCACCTCGGTTGACTACAGATTCACCTCGACCGAGGTGATCCAGAGGAGTCGACTCGACCGAGGCGAACACCTAGGACGCGGCGAGAATATTTTATTCTTGGCTGAGATCTTTTATCTTTGGAAAGAGATCTTATATTTTTGGGCTTGGCTCTTGGAAGGAAGAAGATATGCTAGATCATATATTTTACCTATCTTTATGGGAAAAGATCTTTCTAAGATATCTTATCTTTGGAGAGTAATTTTCCTATAAAAAGGGTTGGATTTTCCACAAATCCATATCATGCTAGACCACCGATTGTGTTTAGAGCATCCGCTGCAGCCATACTCCAGTTGGGAGATTTGAAGAACCTTTTTGAAGGTTGAAGGAAGAAAGTCTATAGCTTTTATAGCTTTTGAAGGGTTTTTGTAAGATTATCTTAGATTCCCTTCCTTGTTGTTTGTCTTGTTGGATTTCTATCCAAGGAACGCTTGTTTGATAATTGATTCAGTTATTGAAGCCTTTCTCTTAATGTTTTCTTGTTCAATTATTCTCTTTCTTCCCATATATTTGATTAATACTTTCATGATGATGAGTGGCTAATCTCTTTGTGTGATTCTAGGGTGATTGGCTGAAAGTTGTGGGAAAACAATGATAGAATAATCTTAATCACAGTAGGACCCTGAAAGTTCGAGCCTTTACCTTAACCCTAAGCATCTCGTTCAGTCGATGAACATCTCGGGATTCCCTTCCTTGACTTGATGAATAAACTATACATTAACATTCCCTTCCTTGATGCTATTCTAGGGATTCCCGCCTATGGGAAGTTCTTGAAAGAGATTCTATCAAGGAAGAGGAAGCTGGAAGACTTTGGTGAAGTAAGGATGACATCTAAATCCTCGGAGCTTATTCAAATCATGAAGGAGAAGATGCCACCCAAGTTGAGAGATCCCGGCTCATTTTGCATTCCCATTCAAGTTAGGGATGTCACTTGTGAAGCCTTATGTGATCTAGGAGCCAGCGTGAGCATCATCCCGTTGGAGCTATGTGTTAAGATCGGACTTGGAGATCCCAAGCCGGTGAAGATTCGATTATACTTGGCGGACCGCTCCATTACCCATCCCGTGGGCATTTTGGAAGACGTTCCGGTTAAGTTAGGTAACTTCTATTTACCTATCGACTTTGTTGTACTTGATATTCCCACAGATTATCCTGTTCGTATCATTCTCGGGAGGCCATTTCTAGCAACTTTGGGTTGCAATGTGGACTGTAAGAACGCCAAGCTGAAATTCAATATTGGCGGAGATGAAGTGGAATTCACATTACTTGCGGCCATGAAAAGAGAGCAGCTAGGAGATGATATCTTCAACATCTATGATGAAGAAGAATCAAGAGAATTGGTGAGCTCTATCCTTATTAACGATCCACTTGAAAGAGTTATTAGTTTTAGTTTAATGGAGGAAGGTATAGATGCTTCTTGTGATGCAGATATACGGAGCCTAAAGGCGCTGGAAGAAGATCCAGGAGCTAAAACTGAGAAACTAATCCAGGAGACGAAGATCTCCACTTTCGGTTCCAGTTACAGTACCTCGACCGAGGCACTTTCTCGACCAAGCGAGGCGACTGAAGAACATCTCGGTCAACGCCTTTGCGCCTCGGCCGAGGTCGAAGGCGAGATGATGTCAAATGAGACTACTGAAAATAACAAACTTCTTACTCCCTTCTCTGACATTCATCCTCAGTTGGTGGAACATTCTCTCCACCAACTTTTTGATAAAGGACCTTGGTATGCTGATATTGTTAATTATCTTGTTTGCCAGGAAGTACCACCCGGATTGACGTACGCTCAAAGGAAGAAATTCTTCAAGGACGTACGCCATTACTACTGGGATGAACCGCTGCTATTCAAGCGCAGGCCGGATGGGATGCTTCGAAGATGCATTCCGGAAGATGAAGTTAATAGCTTCATACGACATTGTCACTCACTTCCTTGTGGAGGACATGCTAGCGCCAACAAGACATGCACTAAGGTATTACGTTCCGGTTTCTTTTGGCCTACATTATTTAAAGATGTGCAATCGTTTGTTGTCTCTTGTGATGCATGCCAAAGAACAGGGAACTTATCTAGGAGGAACGAAATGCCACTTAGTAACATTCAAGAGGTGGAAATCTTTGATGTATGGGGGATAGACTTCATGGGACCTTTCTGATAGCATGAATTATAGTCTATATTTTGGGGTTTGTTTGGACGTTTTATCTTCAATAATCTGCATGTTTGTATGTATAATATGTGATTATATTACCATTTTATCTACCTTTGCGGGAATCGAGGTCTACACCTAGTTTTGTTGTAATCGTAGGTAAAATGGCACGTTTTGCATAAAAAAGGAGCAAAAAGAGCTATGGAGTCATTGGAGCTACATTCAGGAACATAAGGAAACATCCAAGAAGCATAGCCATGAATTAGAGATTTACTTTGGACCAGATTTGAGAGATTTCACATTCAGTTGTGGCTCACCTCGGTTGACTACAGATTCACCTCGACCGAGGTGATCCAGAGGAGTCGACTCGACCGAGGCGAACACCTAGGACGCGGCGAGAATATTTTATTCTTGGCTGAGATCTTTTATCTTTGGAAAGAGATCTTATATTTTTGGGCTTGGCTCTTGGAAGGAAGAAGATATGCTAGATCATATATTTTACCTATCTTTATGGGAAAAGATCTTTCTAAGATATCTTATCTTTGGAGAGTAATTTTCCTATAAAAAGGGTTGGATTTTCCACAAATCCATATCATGCTAGACCACCGATTGTGTTTAGAGCATCCGCTGCAGCCATACTCCAGTTGGGAGATTTGAAGAACCTTTTTGAAGGTTGAAGGAAGAAAGTCTATAGCTTTTATAGCTTTTGAAGGGTTTTTGTAAGATTATCTTAGATTCCCTTCCTTGTTGTTTGTCTTGTTGGATTTCTATCCAAGGAACGCTTGTTTGATAATTGATTCAGTTATTGAAGCCTTTCTCTTAATGTTTTCTTGTTCAATTATTCTCTTTCTTCCCATATATTTGATTAATACTTTCATGATGATGAGTGGCTAATCTCTTTGTGTGATTCTAGGGTGATTGGCTGAAAGTTGTGGGAAAACAATGATAGAATAATCTTAATCACAGTAGGACCCTGAAAGTTCGAGCCTTTACCTTAACCCTAAGCATCTCGTTCAGTCGATGAACATCTCGGCCGGGGTGGAATTTGTCTGACCGAGGTGACTTATCTGATCCGAAACTGAGAGTTAAGTGTTAGAGTTTGCCAAATCCTATTCTTATTATACCTTTCCTGGTTCAATGCAAGCTTAGAATGAGACTTACCCGGTAATTCCTTAGTTTGTTTACCTAAGATCATAAGTGTAGGTAATAAAGGTTTATCCTTTATTGGGGTTTGAGTGTGCTTTCATTCCATCTTTGTGAGTTAGCTTGAGACTTATCCGGTAAAGGTTGATTCTATTCCCTTAGTTGGAGTGTTAGTTTGAGATTATAGTTCTTTATCTTAATTCCTTGAGACTTACCCGGTAATAGGAGTTACGGTTTGGGATTAGTGAGTAGTGAGACTTACCCGGTGATCTATTCCACTTTAGTAACACCTTCCCTATGCAAAAACCTCAGCGTTGTCCACTTATCTTTAGATTTTGAGTTGGAACCACAACTAGATGCTTTAATCCCTAGAATTGCATATTTCCTTTATTGACTTTTATCATCTTTGATTGTTTTAATTGCTTTGTGGTTAGTAATTACTAAAGCTTACCGTAATTGGACTTTGTTTCACTAAGTCCCTGTGATCGACCCCTGAAATTCCTTGTTTTTTACTACGATTGACCCGTACACTGCGGGTTCGCATCCTTGTTTTAAGCTTACATCTAGGGTTATAAATTTAAAGCTTTCACACACCGTTTGGAGCGAACAAGTTTTTGGCGCCGTTGCCGGGGATTTGATCTAGACCGAGCCGGTTACGATTTGCTTTTGGGGCACTTGCCCCCGTGTCTACTAACCACTCTACTTGAGTGACTTTTGCAGGTTCTTTCTTAGATTTATGCGAAAAACCCGCATTGGGAAGGAAATCGTTCCTTACGATCCCGAACTAGAAAAGACATACAAACGACGCTTAAGAGAAGCGAAGATGACCAACCAAGACAATCGCGATCTTGAGGCCGAATTGAAGGAGGCGCTAGAGCTGCTACGTCTCAGTAGGGAATAACTAAGGCAAGAGAAAGAAGAAACTCGCACTAGGACTGAAGCAATCGAAGCAGATATGGCTGCCTTACGAGACCAATATCTACTTCGACCGAGGGAAGACCCAATTCCCTATGCTGGACCGAGGCAGGTCCTAGTCGCTGACCCTCGACCGAGGCAGGTCCCAGTACCTGACGCCCCGGCCGAGGTACTTCCACCTCGGATGCCAGTCCGAGGTGCTCTTTTTGCAGGAATCCCGCAAACCCTAGGTCAAAGGATGGACCCCAATCAACAACTGAGGCGTCCAGGAGTTAACCTAGAAGATCCAGCGGACCATGACTACGAACTTCGACCGCAAGTTCTATCCATGATTCGCCAATGCTAGTTCGGAGGGCTAGAGAAGGAATCCCCACATCAACATCTTCAAAACTATGAGATCTTGATGGAGACCTTGAGACTCTCAAGGATTGAAAATAATAACTATAAGCTAAGACCTTTTTACTTTTCTTTAAAAGATAGAGCTCTTACTTGGTATCAATCTCTTCCTCCAGGAAAAATCAGCACTTGGGAGGAGATGACTACGGAATTCTTGACTAAATTCTTTCCCCCCTCTAAGACCGCTGAAATGAGAGGGAAGATTAATGCATTCATTATGAAGGACAAGGAGAGCTTGTCCAAGTCATGGGAGAGGTTCAAGGACATTCTTTTGGATTGCCCACATCATGGGATTCCAAAGATAGAGTTGTTGGAGATATACTTCAAAGGACTGGACGGAAACACCCAGTTCAACCTCTAACTACTCTCCGCCGGTACATTTATGGACATGGCGATTGACGAAGCTTGGGACTTCATCGAGAAGCAAGCTTTGCATATGGAGAAGTACACCCACCAAGGAACTGAAGGTGGAGTTAAAAGAGTCAACTTTCAAGAGACTCAACCTAACAACAATCAACTCACGTCTTTGAAGAATGACGTGAAGCAATTGAAGGAACTCTTGGTTGCTCAAACCAAGAAGGAAGATCAAGGACAAAGGAACAACAACAATGGATACCGTAACAACAACTACAACAACAATAATAGAGGGTCCAATAGCAACAATTGGAGGGCGAACAACAAAAATTCTGGTAACAATAATTCTAACTCCAATTCTAATGATTCCTCTAATCCTTTCCTTTCTTCCCCTTCTTCTTCTTCTTCTTCTTCTTCTACTCTATTAAAGAGCCAGGGGCAAGGATCAAGTTCGTCCCAGCCAGAAAAGAAAGACGCAGTGTTGGAGGCTATCTTGATCAAGCTTAGTGCTATGGAGACTTCTATGACTTCATTTTCGAAGGCCCAAAAGGCCTTTGAACAACAACTTGCTAGTAGGGCGAATGAAGCGCCAAGAGATCCAGGGAAGCTTCCAGCACGGACGGAAAGCAACCCTAAGGGCCAGATCATGACCATAACAACGAGGAGTGGACTGAAAACTGCAGATCCAGTGCCTCGGTCGGTGCCAGTACCGACGAAGACCACCTCGGTCCAGGTGCAGTCGAAGAACACTTCGGCCGAGATGCCAACCGAGGTGGAGCCACAAAAAACGGAGGGGAAAACTGAAGTTTATGTTCCACCTCCTGCATACAAACCACCACTTCCATTCCCCCAGTCAAGGGCCAGAGCACATCTAGACAAGCACTTTGGTAAGTTCCTTGACTTGATGAATAAACTGCACATTAACATTCCTTTCCTTGATGCTATTCTAGGGATGCCCGCCTATGGGAAGTTCTTGAAAGAATTCTTATCAAGGAAGAGGAAACTGGAAGATTTTGGTGAAGTAAGTATGACATCTAAATCCTCGGAGCTTATTCAAATCATGAAGGAGAAGATGCCACCTAAGTTGAGAGATCCCGGCTCATTTTGCATTCCCATTCAAGTTGGAGATGTCACTTGTGAAGCCCTATGTGATCTAGGAGCCAGCGTGAGCATCATTCCGCTCGAGCTATGTGAGAAGATCAGACTTGGAGAGCCCAAGCCAGTCAAGATTCGATTGTACATGGCGGATCGCTCCATCATCCATCCCGTGGGCGTTTTGGAAGATGTTCCGGTCAAGTTAGGTAACTTCTATTTGCCAATAGACTTTGTTGTACTTGACATTCCCGCAGATTATCCTATTCCTATTATTCTTGGGAGGCCATTTCTAGCAACTTCGGGTTGCAACGTGGATTGTAAGAACGCCAAGTTGAAATTCAACATTGGTGGCGATGAAGTGGAGTTTGCATTACTTGCAGCCATGAAGGGAGAGCAGCTAAGCGATGATATCTTCAACATCTACGATGAAGAAGAATCAAGGGAATTGGTGAGCTCTATCCTTATTAACAATCCACTCGAAAGAGTTATTAGTTTCAGTTTAATGGAGGAAGGTATAGATGCTTCTTGTGATGCAGATATACGGAGCTTAAAAGCACTGGAAGAAGATCCAGGAGCTAAAACTGAGAAACTAATCCAGGAGACAAAGATCTCCAGTTTCGGTTCCAGTTGCAGTACCTCGACCGAGGCACTTTCTGGACTGAGCGAGGCAACCGAAGAACATCTCGGTCAACGCCTTTGTGCCTCGACCGAGGTCGATGGCGAGATGATGTCAACTGAGACTGCTGAGAAAAACAAACCTCCTACTCCTTTCTCTGACATTCATCCTCACTTGGTGGAACATTCTATCCACCAACTTTCTGATAATAAAGGACCTTGGTATGCTGATATTGTGAATTATCTTGTTTGCCAGGAACTACCGCCAGGATTGACGTACTCTCAAAAGAAGAAATTCTTCAAGGACGTACGCCATTACTACTGGGATGAGCTGCTGCTATTCAAGCGCGGACCGGATGGGATGCTTCGAAGATGCATTCCGGAAGATGAAGTTAATAGCGTCATACGACATTGTCATTCACTTCCTTGTGGAGGACATGCTAGCACTGATAAGACATGCGCTAAGGTATTACGTTCCGGTTTCTTTTGGCCTACATTATTTAAGGATGTACAATCGTTTGTTGTCTCTTGTGACGCATGCCAAAGAACAGGAAATCTATCTAGGAGGAACGAAATGCCACTTAATAACATTCAAGAGGTGGAAATCTTTGATGTATGGGGGATAGACTTCATGGGACCCTTCCCATCATCCGGAGGAAACCTTTATATTCTTCTTGCAGTTGATTACGTCTCTAGATGGGTTGAAGCCATCGCTTCTCCCACTAATGACACAAAGGTGGTTGTGAAGTTCTTAAACAGAACTATCTTTCCACGTTTTGGAACTCCATGCATCATCATCAGCGATGGAGGAACACATTTTATCAACCGGAAGTTCAAGGAACTTCTATCGAAGTATGGGGTAACTCACAAGGTATCAACCCCTTATCACCCTCAAACTAGTGGACAGGTTGAGATCTCGAATAGAGAAATCAAAGCAATTTTGGAGAAGACCGTCTCTAGGACGAGGAAGGATTGGTCCATGAAATTGGATGACGCTCTTTGGGCCTACAGGACCGCATTTAAGGCTCTCATTGGTACCACCCCTTATAATTTGGTATATGGGAAGTCTTGCCATTTGCCCGTTGAGTTAGAACACAAAGCATATTGGGCGATCAAATGGTTGAACTTCGACATTAAGGAAGCCGGCGAGAAGCGGCTATTGGATATCAATGAGCTGGAGGAGCTACGTTTGAACGCTTATGAGAATGCCAAAATCTATAAGGAAAGGACGAAGAAATGGCATGACAAGCGTATCATCCCTAAGGATCTTAACGAAGGAGACTTAGTTCTACTCTTCAACTCCCGCCTCCGCCTCTTTCCAGGTAAGTTGAAATCTAGATGGACCGGACCTTATGTTGTGAAACATGTTTTTCCTCATGGTGCAGTTGAGATATGGGGCGAAACGAGTGGAAGCTTCAAGGTCAATGGTCACAGACTCAAGAAATACAAACTGGAAATTCCGGTTGAGGAGGTTGCACCGATATACCTCGTTTGAGACGCATTATGGTCCAGCTAGCGACCTTAAACCAAGCGCTTCTTGGAAGGCAACCCAAGGTATTGCTTTCTTTTCCGTTTTCCTAGTCTAGCTTAGATAGTTTTGCTTTTGCTTTGCTTTGTTTTTGTTTTTGGCGTCCTAGACAGACAACAGGTGACATCTAAGGAGCATAACTGGAAGGACAGAAAGTCGAGAATTTGAGAAGATGGAGTTTGATTGAAGTACATCTCGGTTGCTGTCAGAGCACCTCAACCGAGATGATTCTTGAGCAACCGAGGCGACTAGGGCTTCTGAAGAGCCACCTCGGTCCGTATCACCTCGGTCCAGTCGAGACCACCTCGACCGAGGTGACAGCAGTTCCAAAAAGGGTATAAAAGGGGTGAAATTTCTCTCTCCTCATTTCACCCAAACCTCCTCGACCGCGGCGCTCCCTTTCACCTCGCTCTTCGATTCTTGCTCGTTTTCGAAGAATTTCGCTTCTAAACTGCGATTAAAGCGTAGAGGATCCCAGTGCACGCATAGATCTGCGAAGAAATCGAACCAAAATGGCCGAACGAGGTAAAATAGAACAAAACCCTAACCTCGCTATTTTTGCTTCGATTTGGGCTTGGATTGCCCCACATTTGCTGAAGAACAGATTAAGTACCCCATAGGAACTAGTTGTAGTGATTTTGGGGGAAAAGAACTGGATTTTTGAGGTAATACATCGCACAGTTTTTCGCCTCGGTCTAGTCGTGCTGTGCCTCGGCCGAGGTGTTCTTCAGTGTTGTCAGACCGACCAAGGTGACCTGACAGAAAGAGTTTTGAAAATGAGTTCTGGCAGACGGCTTGCCATTAGGGATAGATCCTCCCCTTCCCCTTCCTCTTCTTCTTCCAGACCTTATCGACCGGTGATCCACGAGCGACACCGGGTCAATTATGACCGTATAGTAGCCCGTCCAGTGATAGCACCTCGCTTCCTGGACGTATCAGCCTTTGACTGTCTCCATGTGGATGGAGACCTTAGACGGATGATATCGACGGTAGGGCTAGATCAGTTTACTGAGATCCGTGCACCTGCCTATTTGGAGCCCACACTAGAGTTTGTTAGCTCCTTCACCTACCTCCCCACAGAGCGTTCTGTGAAGTACCGGTTGATGAACCGGAACTTCATAGTTCCATTAGAGTATTGGAGAGATATTTTCGGTTTCCCAGCCCCGACCGCTGTAGATTTCCCTTCCCGGACTGTAGCTAGAGAGTTTTGGGGTCAGATTGCTCATGTAGTTGAGCACGCAGATAGGGAGAAGGTTATTTTTCACCTAGCTTTTAGGTTAGCTCACCGTATCTTCAGCGAGAGGCTTCTGGCGCGTACTGAGATGCCCCAGAAGGTCCGACAGAGGGAGCTTTTCAGCCTTTACTGCATGGTGACTGGAGGGATCCCCGACTTCGGCTTGATGCTGGCAGAGGATCTGCACTGGATCAAGGTCAAGGCGAAGGGGGACATCTGCTACGGAGGGATTGTGACCCACATCGCCAGCTATCAGGATATGGATCTCAGCTCTTGCACTATGGTGGCGGCTGCCAAGCCGCTAGGGCTACAGGAGATGATCACTCGGCGGATTTTGGTTCCCCGAGGACTAACTACGCCATATGTGGCGATGCCATGGGAGCTGTTACGCTAAAGAGTGTGCACGCAATAAGCCTTAAATTTATACTCGTTATATTTATCCTAACTTCTAGCGCACCCGCAGTGTACGGGACGTTTGTAGTATGGATAGTATTCCGAGGTCGAACACAAAGACTAAGGTGAAATTGATTCGGTTTTGTGATTAAGTTTAGTGAAGGTCTAAGGTTAGAAAAGAGGGAAACAAAGAAATGAAAACCTCAATTGTTTTTGGTTGGATTTTTGGTGATCAATCAAAGATCACAATTCATGCAAAGTAAACAATCAAACTAGACTAAAAATCTGCACAAATAAACAAACCAAACAAGATGATGATCAAAGGAAGAGAAAATGGATTCTAGGGGTCGGAAATTCCGGTTATGGCATAAAACTCAAGTCATCTATTCATTCTTTGGATCTCACTATGATATGTTGGGATTTAGTGTTTCTAATTTGGGATCAATTACCGGGTAAGTCTCATGATCCAACTAGTCCACTTCTAAGATCTCATTACCGGGTAAGTCTCTAAGATCTTAAAGATAGGAATTCTACGCAAACCGGATTGTTAATTAGGGATCTACCTATCCTTACCGGGTAAGTCTTGGAAAGGGAAGTCCTAATCAACTATCCTAGCACATCTAATCCAATGGCGGCTTATTAGGCTCACCATTACCTAAGGTTTGCTATTTTAGATTCTAAGGGCAAGGATTACCGGGTAAGTCTCTCCTAACTCTTAGCCACTACACTAAGTCACCCTAGAATAGGTTAAACTCAGCAAACACTTAGGGTTTCAACAATTCATAGGTCTTAGGCAAGGTCCGTCGAACCAGGAAAATCACGGTTTGTTCTACAGAAACCACGACCGTGGTTCTTCAAGAACTACCCGTGATTTCTAACAGGAACTACGTTCACAAACAAAAATCATCCAAAGGTAAATCTAAGTTCGTCCTATCATAGTTCTATCCATAACCTTCCTTTCCTTACCCTAGAACCACATCAATTTAGCCTACAACATTCATAATGGAACTCAAAACAAACAAACATGAAATCAAAACATCCATTGCAAGATAATGAAAGAAAAGGGATGAACAAGTAAACTTAATCCAAAACTAAGCTGAAGATTAGAATTAGAACCACTTACAACCCTTCCAAAAGAAGGTTCAAAGACTCATACAATCTCTAGAAAACGAAATCCGAAATACAAGAAAGCTATGTGTGTTCTTCTCCTCCTCTTCAATGGAGTTCTTCTCCTTCTCTTTGACACTTTCCTTCCTAGAAAACCTCTTGATTTTTAAGAATATATTTGTTAGAGAAATGGATAATGGATGAACTGCTCCCAAACTACCCCAGCTACCTCAAACAATCCATGAAGGACCACTTTTATAACAAATCTCTCATGAGCTGGCCATGAGAGTCGTGGCACAGCTGTCACGAGAATCTGGCAAAATCCACGGTCATTTCCACGGCCGTGGTTCTTCAGAGAACCGTGATTCTATGTAGAAACTTCGCCTTGGATCATTGAGCTGTGGTTTGGTGCATGGTTTGTGTTGGCAAGGTCCCATGAGTCCTTCTTAGTCCTTGGCTTGTGTCCTAATGGGTCCGAGGACGTGTCATCTAAATGAACGATCCTTAAACGCGTCGTTTTAGCTCTAAACTTCCCGAAATACCTACAAAACGCACACAAGTCCGTGTAGACGTCTATCTCGACAAAATACGTGAATTGGTTGCAAAACGTCCTGAACTAATGCTAGATCATGCATGAATGAGCGAGAATTCTATCTAAATGTACACCTAAAACTATGTTATAAATCGTGTTATCAGGAGCTGACTCCACTGTAGGGGATCAGGTGGTTAGCACAGTTTACAGTTTATGACCCTCATTACTGGCAGACCGCTTGGGCCCCACTGATGGAGGATTATAGAGAGGCAGCAGCTGCACCAGTTGAGGAGGAGGAGGTAGATGAGGAGACTGCTGATGACAGGGATGATGGAGTCCCGATGGATACAGGGACAGATACTGCTGGGACGAGTGCGCCGGTTATTGATCTAGATGATGATGATATTGAGTCTGCACCAGCTGCATCACTAGTGAGACCTACTAGGCGTAGAGCACGCCGACACAGAGATCCAGAGGTTCACCGTCGGATCGATGATTTGACGGATCAGATGATAGACTCTTATGTTGCCCTTACTGTGGACATGCATGAGAGATTCGCTGCCCAGCACCGACAGATCGACAGCTGGACTCATTAGATGCTAGAGGGACAGCACTATCAGCGCCGGATAATGGAGATCCAATTTCAGCAGGCTATGGGTTATCCATTTGACCCATCCCAGTATCCATATGTGCCACCATCACCACCACCACCACCGGATCAGGATTATTGAGAGCTGCAGGATTTTCTTTCTTATTTTTATGTAGTTCAGCTTTATGTCCGGTGAGTATTTTATTTCCTTAGACTTATTTCGACCCACTGGGACAGTGTGTCCCAAGTATGGGGTATTTATGTATTATTTGACTCATGGATGTATGACTTGACCTTCTATGATATTTATGCTTCATTTTGCTTCTATGTGTTTATTTGAGACTGCATGCATACATACAGGTTATTTGATTGAGAAAAACGTCGAAAAACTGGTTTTCTAAAAAATTTTTTTTTTTGACCTCGACTGGGGTAGTTCTGGCCGAACGAGGTGTTTCACCTCGGTTGACCTAAGAACACCTCGACCGAGGTGGGTTAACTGAGAGTTTTCAAAACGATTTTTTGTGCTTCTTATCTGGATATGATCTCAGTGAAGATCTTGTTTACTGACTGGTTTTGAAATCCTTATGTGTTTGAAAGGTTTTATAATATGTTTAAGTTGCTAAATGCTTTGTTTGAAATTTTTGGCATGTTTAATACTTTGTTTTTATCCAAATTATGTTGAATTTGAAGGTTGACACCGCAAGATAAGTTCTCTCACTTTCTTCCTAGAAAGACCAAGGCAATTCATTCTTCTCTCTTCTTCTTCTTGATCATGCTTAGCCCCTCATATACATTTTTTTGCCTCCCTTTACCTATCCGGGAATTTGGAAGCAAGCGAAGTGGTGAAAGAAAGTGAAGTTAAAGTTGAGAAGTTGGCTGGAAGTGAAAGTGTTAGAAAGAAATAAATAGGTTTGGGGAAATCAATCATGATGATGAGTAACTCGGCACCATTCACATAGCCGGGTGTTTGTGTCTTGCCAAAATCGGATTGAGCGATATTCCTAACGGGTCATGGTATGTGCATCAAGGGTTTGATGCATCTCAAAAAATTGATGATTGCTGATTTCCTAGGCTTCGGTTATTGTGCACCTCTGTCCATGCATCCCAAAAAGTAAAGTAAAAGAAAAAGGTGTGAAATAAGCAAAGCTTATTGGTAAAAGATGTTGAAAGTCAAAGTGAAAGTGAAGTATATCCTTTTCCCGGATTCCAGCACCACATTACCTTACATACATCCCTACCCTACACGTTTCTTGACCTTTCTTTTGGCAAGCCCTTGAGACCTCGAGCTTGTTGATTGACTTAGTGGTTTAAACCGGATTATGCATGATTAATTTCGATAATTATGACTTATTATGCATTCTATAATTTTATGCAAAGATGAACAACTTTCTTATATTTATAAAATGTTTTAAGCATGTTTTGATTTTAAATTCCATGAAGTATTCTCTTAGAGTGATCTATGATTGTAGCACACCATAAAAATGTTTTTGAAAGACTTTTTCATTGATTTTCTTGACTTATAATCCATTCTATCTTTCCTTTTATATGAGGAATTTGCTTGGGGACAAACAAAGGCTAAGTATGGGGTATTTTGATAGCATGAATTATAGTCTATATTTTGGGGTTTGTTTGGACGTTTTATCTTCAATAATCTGCATGTTTGTATATATAATATGTGATTATATTACCATTTCATCTACCTTTGCGGGAATCGAGGTCTACACCTAGTTTTGTTGTAATCGTAGGTAAAATGGCACGTTTTGCATCAAAAAGGAGCAAAAAGAGCTATGGAGTCATTGGAGCTACATTCAGGAACATAAGGAAACATCCAGGAAGCATAGTCATGGATTAGAGATTTACTTTGGACCAGATTTGAGAGATTTCACATTCAGTTGTGGCTCACCTCGGTTGACTACTGATTCACCTCGACCGAGGTGATCCAGAGGAGTCGACTCGACCAAGGCGAACACCTGGGACGCGGCGAGAATATTTTATTCTTGGCTGAGATCTTTTATCTTTGGAAAGAGATCTTATATTTTTGGGCTTGGCTCCTGGAAGGAAGAAGATATGCTAGATCATATATTTTACCTATCTTTATGGGAAAAGATCTTTCTAAGATATCTTATCTTTGGAGAGTAATTTTCCTATAAAAAGGGTTGGATTTTCCACAAATCCATATCATGCTAGACCACCGATTGTGTTTAGAGCATCCGCTGCAGCCATACTCTAGTTGGGAGATTTGAAGAACCTTTTTGAAGGTTGAAGGAAGAAAGTCTATAGCTTTTATAGCTTTTGAAGGGTTTTTGTAAGATTATCTTAGATTCCCTTCCTTGTTGTTTGTCTTGTTGGATTTCTATCCAAGGAACGCTTGTTTGATAATTGATTCAGTTATTGAAGCCTTTCTCTTAAGGTTTTCTTGTTCAATTATTCTCTTTCTTCCCATATATTTGATTAATACTTTCATGATGATGAGTGGCTAATCTCTTTGTGTGATTCTAGGGTGATTGGCTGAAAGTTGTGGGAAAGACAATGATAGAATAATCTTAATCACAGTAGGACCCTGAAAGTTTGAGTCTTTACCTTAACCCTAAGCATCTCGTTCAGTCGATGAACATCTCGGCCGGGGTGGAATTTGTCTGACCGAGGTGACTTATCTGATCCGAAACTGAGAGTTAAGTGTTAGAGTTTGCCAAATCCTATTCTTATTATACCTTTCCTGGTTCAATGCAAGCTTAGGATGAGACTTACCCGGTAATTCCTTAGTTTGTTTACCTAAGATCATAAGTGTAGGTAATAAAGGTTTATCCTTTATTGGGGTTTGAGTGTGCTTTCATTCCATCTTTGTGAGTTAGCCTGAGACTTACCCGGTAAAGGTTGATTCTATTCCCTTAGTTGGAGTGTTAGTTTGAGATTATAGTTCTTTATCTTAATTCCTTGAGACTTACCCGGTAATAGGAGTTACGGTTTGGGATTAGTGAGTAGTGAGACTTACCCGGTGATCTATTCCACTTTAGTAACACCTTCCCTATGCAAAAATCTCAGCTTTATCCGCTTATCTTTAGATCTTGAGTTGGAACCACAACTAGATGCTTTAATCCCTAGAATTGCATATTTCCTTTATTGACTTTTATCATCTTTGATTGTTTTAATTGCTTTGTGGTTAGTAATTACTAAAGCTTACCGTAATTGGACTTTGTTTCACTAAGTCCATGTGATCGACCCCTGGAATTCCTTGCTTTTTACTACGATTGACTCGTACACTGCGGGTTCGCATCCTTGTTTTAAGCTTACATCTAGGGTTATAAATTTAAAGCTTGCGCACCGTTTGGAGCGAACACTTTCCCATCCTCCGGAGGAAACCTCTATATTCTTCTAGTAGTTGATTACGTCTCTAGATGGGTTGAAGTCATTGCTTCTCCCACTAATGACGTCAAGGTGGTCGTGAAGTTCTTTAACAAGACTATCTTTCCACGTTTTGGAACTCCACGCATCATCATCAGCGATGGAGGGACGCATTTCATCAACCGAAAGTTTAAGGCACTTCTATCGAAGTATGGGGTGACCCACAAGGTAGCAACCCCTTATCACCCTCAAACTAGTGGACATGTCGAGATCTCGAATACAGAAATTAAAGCAATTTTGGAGAAGACCGTCTCTAGGACGAGGAAGGACTGGTCCATGAAATTGGACGACGCTCTTTGGGCTTACAGGACCGCATTCAAGACTCCCATTGGTACCACCCCTTATAATTTGGTATATGGGAAATCTTGTCATTTGCCCGTTGAGTTAGAACACAAAGCATGTTGGGCGATCAAATGGTTGAACTTCGACATCAAGGAAGCCGGCGAGAAGCGGCTATTGGATATCAACGAGCTGGAGGAGCTGCGTTTAAACGCTTATGAGAATGCCAAAATCTATAAAGAAAGGATGAAGAAATGACATGACAAGCGCATCATCCCTAAGGAGCTTAAAGAAGGAGACTTAGTTCTACTTTTCAACTCCCGCCTCCGCCTCTTTCCAGGTAAGTTGAAATCTAGATGGACCGGACCTTATGTTGTGAAACGTGTTTTTCCTCATGGTGCAGTTGAGATTTGGGGCGAAACGAGTGGAAACTTCAAGGTCAACGGTCATAGACTTAAGAAATACAAACCGGAAGTTCCGGTTGAGGAGGTTGCACCACTATACCTCGTTTGAGAGACGCCGTACGGTCCAGCTGGCGACCTTAAATCAAGCGCTTCTTGGGAGGCAACCCAAGGTATTGCTTTCTTTTCCCTTTTTCTAGTCTAGCTTAGATAGTTTGTTTTTGCTTTGCTTTGTTTTGTTTTTGGTGTCCTAGACAGACAACAGGTGACATCTAAGGAAGGGATACAACCCAGGAGCACAACTGGAAGGACAGAAGTTCGAGAATTTGAGAAGACGGAGTTTGACTGAGACACATCTCGGTTGTTGTCACAACACCTCGACCGAGATGATTCTTGAGAAACCGAGGCGACTAGGGTTTTTGAAGATCCACCTCGGTCCGTACCACCTCGGTCCAGTCGAGACCACCTCGACCGAGGTGACAGCAGTTCTAGAAAAGGATATATAAGGGGGTGAAGAATTCTCTCTCCTCTCTTTACCTTCTCCTCGACCGCGACACGTCTTTCGCCTCGCTTCGCCATTCTTCGCTCGTTTTCGACGATTCTTGCTTCCAAGCTGCTAAGAAAGGGTAGAGGATCACAGTGCAAGTGCAAATCTGCGAGAAAAACGAACCGAATCAACCGAATCTAGGTAAAATCGAAAAAACCCTAACCTCGCTTTTCTCCACTATTTTCCTTCAAATTGGGCTTTGGTTGCCCCTGCATTTGCTGATAAACAGATTAAGTACCCCATAGGAACCTGTTGTAGTGATTTTGGGGGAAAAGAACTGGATTTTTGAAGAAATCAGTCGAGCAGTTTTTCGCCTCGGTCTAGTCGGCCTGCGCCTCAGCCGAGGTGTTCTTGAGGGTTGTCAGAGCAACCGAGGTGACCTGACAGCTTACAGAAAAATGAGTTCAGAAAGGCAGTTGGTCCTGAGGGACAGATCTTCTCCTTCCCCTTCTTCCTCCTCTCGACGTACTAGACCGGTGATCCACGAGAGACACCAGGTCGACTATGACCGCATCGCGGCCCGTCCAGTGATTGCACCTCGCTTCGTAGAGGAGTTCACTAGACAGATAGTGATACTTTATGGAGTACCTAAGACTATAGTCTCTGATAGAGACGATGGTTCATTTCAAGGTTCTGGCAACAAGTGCTTACCGCCCTAGGTACGATTCTATAATTTACAACTACATATAATCCTCAGACCGATGGTCAGTCCGAGCGGACCATCCAGACTCTGGAGGACATGTTGAGAGCCTGCGTGTCAGACTGGGGACAGGTGTGGCCAAATCACCTTCCCTTAGTGGAGTTTTTGTATAACAAAAGTTGGCACGCATCGATCAAGATGACTCCTTATGAGGCTTTATACGAACAGAGATGCCGTACACCGTTGTGTTGGGACAAGCCGGGCAGTGCAAGTGGAGTAGCACCTCAGTAGATTCAGGATGATATGACTCGAGTAGCATTGATCTGAGAGCGATGTTAGCAGCACAAATTCGATAGAAGTCTTATGCAGATAAGAGGCGCAGACCTCTGGAGTTCAGAGTTGGAGCTCAGGTTTGGTTGAGAGTATCCCCGACACGAGACGTCAGATGTTTCGGTGTCAAGGAGAAGCTGAGTCCCAGATATGTCGGACCGTTCGAGATTCTAGAGTGAGTTGGAGAGGCAGCATACAGACTTGCTTTGCCACCGAGGCTTGAGGGTGTTCACCCCGTCTTCCATGTATCTCAGTTACGGGAGTACATACTTGAGACACATCGTCAGTCACGAGGATTTCGTGGTCGAGCTAGACCACACGTTCCTAGAGCACCCGGTAGCTGTCTTAGAGCGTAGTACGAGACGTTTGTGTTCAAAAGATATACCGATGATGAAGATTCGGTGGTCGATGCGAGAAGCGGATGAGGCGACTTGGGATACAAAGGATAGTATCTTAGAGGAACATCCGGAGTTTTACGTTGAGCTTGATGCACCTTTAGTGTAGTTGTTATGTTTCGGTTTCTCTTTTCTTGAGTTGCGTACGCTTTCGTGATGCTTTGAGTTATGTGCCCCGAGTGGGAATATATGACTGAGTTCATTTTTTCTGTGTTGTTGTCATGTGATCTTTTAAGTTGTTGCAAGTTTCAGGACGAAACTTCTTTTCTGAGGGGGATTTGATGTAATAACCAATTTTTTACCTTCACCGCCCCCGCAATGACAAGGGGTCGACCCTACGGCTGGCAGCCCCTACGGCACGGGCAATCCGTCCCTGCGGTGACAAGGGGTCGCCCTTGCGGCACGGGCAATCCGTCCCTACGGATTCGCTACAGATCGCGCCCGATCTATTTTCGTTCGTTATATCTTCTTTCCATAGATAGAAGATCCAATCTTCTATCTTATGGGCCGGCTTTCTTATATTCTTCCTAACCCTAGAACGTCCTTCCTTCTATATTTTCAACCTTTTACTATAAATCCCCTTCTTTCCCCTCTTTTTCGCGTTTCTTACATACATTTTTTTCACCCTTGAGGGCTGCAACTGTTACCCTTGCTTCATGTGAACGTGTAAGTTCTTCCTCCTTTTTTCTTCATCACGTTCATGATTTGATGCACGCCTTTCTCCTTCTGTTTCGTTTTTATCTTTCGATCTTCCTTTTCTTCTTCTCCAAGAATCAAGTTTGAACTTTGATTCTTGTGAGCATCTCCGTTGTTGATGTGTTGTTGTTCTCAAGCTCTTTGAGTTAAGTCTTGATGTGGTTGGATAAAATATTCGAGTCTTGAGTCCCTTGTTGTGGTTCTGATAGCATGTATTATAGTCTATATTTTGAGGCTAGTTTAGACGTTTTATCTTCAATAATCTGCATGCATGGATGTATATTATGTGATTATATTGTTGTTTCATCTACCTTTACGGGAATCGAGGTCTACACCTAGTTTCATTGTAATTGTAGGTAAAATGGCACGTTTTGCATCGAAATGGAGCTAAGGAGCTAAGGAGTCATTAGAGGTACATTCTGGAGCTTAAAGAAGAACTCAGGAAGCATGGAAATGATGAAGAAGATTTACTTTGGACTAGATTCGAGAGATTTCACATTCAGTTGAGATTCACCTCGGTCAACTACAGTGTCACCTCGACCGAGGTGATCTTGAGGAGCGTCCCGACCTAGGCGAATACCCTGCCGCCGACGAGATCCATATTTTTGGCTGAGATCTTTTATTTTTGGAAAGAAGATATCTTATATTTTTGGGCTGGATTTCTGAAAGGAAGATATTATTTTCGGGAGATCTATTTTAGAGATATTGATATATTTTATAGGAAATTATCTTTTTAAGATATTATTATCTTTGGAAGATAATTCTCCTATATAAAGGGTTGGATTTTCTACAAGCTCAACGATGCTTGGAGCATCCAGCAATTGAGGGATTTTTTGGAAGATTGGAAGGAAGAATTGAAGGAAGTATTGAAGATTGAAGTTCAAGGAAGGAAGGAGTCATAGTTGGAATTGCCTTTTTGAAGGAGTGTGTAAGACTTTCTAGATTGTCTTTTGGTTTATTGTCTTTGCTGGGTTGTGATTGAGGAACGCTTGTTTGTTACTTGTTTGATTCAGTTATTGAGACCTTTTTCTTAAGGTTTTCGTGTTTGAATATTGGTTCCCTTTTCATTACATTGATTATTGTTATCATAATGATTGTTGGCTAAGTTTCTTATGCGATTCTAGGGTGATTGGGTGAAAGTTATTGGGAAGACAATGATAGAATGATCTAAATCCCAGTAGGACCCTGAAAGCTCGAGTCTTTAACCTTAACCCTAGAACACCTCGCTCAATCGAAGAACATCTCGGCCGGGGTGGGATCTGACTGAACGAGGTGAACCTTTCCTGATCCGAAATTGAATTTAAGAGTTTAAGTTTGCCAAATCCTATCCTTATTACACTTTTCCTGGTTCAATGCAAGCCTAGGATGAGACTTCCCGGTGATTCCTTTGTTTGTTTACCAAAGATAATAAGTGTAGGTAATAAAGGTTTATCCTTTATTGGAGTTTGAGTCTGCCTTCATCCCATCTTTGTGAGTTAGCCTGAGACTTACCCGGTAAAGGTTGATTCTATTCCCTTGGGTGGTGTGTTGGTTTGAGTTATAGTTCATCTCCTTAGTTCCTTGAGACTTATCCGCTAATAGGACCTTTGGTTTGGGATAGTGAGTAGTGAGACTTACCCGGTGATTTATTGCCACCTTAGAAACACCTTCCCTTTGCAAACCTCGGCTTTTTTCGCGTTATCCTTTGAGATCTTGAGTCGGAACCACAACTAGATGTTTTAATCCCTAGAATCCGCATTTTCCCCTTACTTGACTTTTACATCATCTTTGATTGCTTTAATTACTTTTGGTTAATTGAAATATTTGACAACCTGATTGTGTGCTTTGTTTCACCTAAGTCCCTGTGATCGATCCCTGGAATTCTTGCTTTTTATTACAATTGACCCGTACACTGCGGGTTCGCATATTTGTTCAAGCATACTTCTTGGGTTATAAATTTAAAGCTTGCACACACCGTTTGGAGCGAACAAGTTTTTGGCGCCGTTGCCGGGGACTTGGTCTAGACCGAGCCGGTTTCGGTTGTCTTTCGGGGCAACTACCCTTGTTACTATTAACCACTCTACTTGAGTGTTTTCGCAGGGTCTTTTTTGGTTTATGCGAAGAACCCGTGTTGGAAAGGAAATCGTTCCTTACGATCCTGATCCAGAAAAGACAAACAAGTGACGATTGAGAGAAGTTAAGATGGCTAATTAAGACAACCGCGATCTTGAGGCCGAATTGATGGAGGCGCTGGAACAGCTACGCCTCAACCAAGAAGAACTGCAACGAGAAAGAGAACAGACTCGCGCAAGAACTAAAGAGATTGAAGCAGATACGGACGCTCTAAGGGCCCAGTTTCTGCCTCGACCGATCCCTGATCCTCGACCGAGGCAAGACCCAGTCGATGTTGCCCCGGCTGAGATACATCCACCTCGGATGCCTGTCCGAGATGTTCTTTTTGCTGGACTTCCACAAACCCTAGGACAGAGGATGGACCCTAATCAGCAAGTGAGGCATCCAAGAGTCAACCTAGGTGATCCAGTGGAGCATGATTACGAACTTCAACCGCAAGTTCTATTTATGATCCGACAATGCCAATTTGGAGGTTTAGAGAGGTAGTCTCCGCATCAGGATTTGCAAAACTATGAGATTCTGATGGAGACCTTGAGACCTTCAAGGCTGGAAAATAACAACTACAAGTTGAGGCCTTTCTATTTTTCTTTGAAAGACAGAGCGCTTACTTGATATCAATCTCTCCCACCCGGAAAGAACAACACTTGGGAAGAGATGACGACGGAATTTCTAACTAAATTATTTCCTCCCTCCAAGACCGTTGAAATGAGAGGGAAGATCAATGCATTCATCATGAAGGACAAGGAGAGTTTGTCCAAGTCATGGGAGAGATTCAAAGATATTATATTGGATTGCTCACATCATGGGATTCCAAAGTTAGAGTTGCTGGAGATATACTTCAAGGGATTGGATGAAGCTACTCAATTCAATCTCCAACTACTTTCCGCCGGCACATTCTTGGATATGCTGATAGACGAAGCTTGGGAATTCATTGAAAAGCAAGCTTTGTATATGGAGAAGTACTCCCATCAAGGAGTCGAGAATGGAGCAAGGAGAGTTAGCTTCCAAGACACTTTATCAAATGGAAATCAACTCACCTCGCTAAGCAATGATGTGAAGCAATTGAAGGAGCTTTTAGTAGCTCACACAAAGAAGGAGCAAGATGGAGGATATCAAGGAAGAAACAACAACCAAGGGTCACGGAACAACAATTACAACAACAATAGAAGCTCCAACAACAACAATTGGAGATTTAATCAACAAAATCCGGGTAACCCTTATTCTCATGCTAATAATGCTTTTAACCCCTTTTCCTCTTCTTCTACTCCATTGAAGAGCCAGGAACCTGGATCGAGTTCCTCCCAGCCAGAAAAGAAAGATGCAGTGTTGGAGGCAATTTTGATCAAGCTCAATGCTATGGAGACATCAATGACTTTATTTTCAAAGTCACAAAAAGCCTTAGAGCAACCATTCTTTAATAAGGCGAATGAAGCGCCAAGAGATCCAGGGAAGCTCCCAGCAAGGACAGAGAGCAACCCTAAAGGACAGATTGTGGCAATAACGACAAGAAGTGGACTGAAAACTGTAGCTCCAGTACCTCGGTTGGTGCCAGTGCAGACGAAGAACACCTCAGTCCAGGATCAGACAAGGAACAATTCGGTCGAGGTGCCAACCGAGGTGGAGTCCCACAAAGCGAAGGACAAATCTAAAGTTTATGTCCCACCTCCTTCTTATAAACTACCACTTCCATTCCCCCAGTCAAAGGCCAGAGCACATCTAGACAAGCATTTTGGTAAGTTTCTTGACCTAATGAATAAACTACACATTAACATCCCTTTCCTTGATGCTATTCTAGGGATGCCCGCCTATAGGAAGTTCTTTAAAGAGATTCTATCAAGGAAGAGGAAGCTGGAAGATTTTGGAGAAGTAAGGATGACATCTAAGTCATCGGAGCTCATTCAAATCATGAAGGAGAAGATGCCACCAAAATTGAGAGATCCCGGTTCATTTTGCATTCCCATTCAAGTTGGGGATGTAACTTATGAGGCGTTGTGTGATCTAGGAGCCAGCGTGAGCATCATCCCCCTGGAACTATGTGAGAAGATCGGACTTGGAGAGCCCAAGCCGGTGAAGATAAGGCTATACATGGCGGATCGCTCCATTACCCATCCCGTGGGCATCTTGGAAGACGTTCCTGTCAAGTTAGGTAACTTCTATTTACCTATAGACTTTGTTGTACTTGATATACCCGCAGATTACCCCGTTCCTATCATTCTCGGGAGACCATTTCTAGCAACTTTGGGTTGCAATGTGGATTGTAAGAATGCCAAGTTGAAATTCAACATTGGAGGAGATCAAGTGGAATTTGCATTGCTTGCTGCAATGAAAGGAGAGTCGTTAAAGGACGACATCTTCAACATCTATGATGAGGAAGAATCGCGGGAATTGGTGAGCTCTATCCTTATTAATGACCCTCTTGAAAGAGTTCTTAGTTTTAGTTTAATGGAGAAAGGTATAGATGTTTCTTGTGATGTAGATATACGGAGCTTAAAGGCACTGGAAGCAGATCCAGGAGCTAAGATTGAGAGACTAATTCAAGGGAAGAAGAGCAATTTAGATTTCGGTCCCAGTTCCAGTACCTCGACCGAGGCACTTTCTGGACCAAGCGAGGTGTTCTTATCTGAAGAACATCTCGGTCACCCACCTTGGACCTCGACCGAGGTCGCAAGCGAGATAATGTCAACTGAGACTTTTGAAAGTCTAGTTCTTCGATCTAAGTCTACTCCACTGGAAGAAGGAAGCACTGATCCCCCTCAGAAAGCACCCCCAGTTGTGGAGCTTAAACCACTTCCTAGTCACTTGAGGTATGCTTTCATTGGTCCGAATTCTACTTATCCCGTTATCGTTAATGCTTCCCTTTCTGAAACTGAATTGTCTAAACTGATGCACGTCCTAAGGAAACATCGAAAGGTTTTAGGTTATACTATTGATGATCTTGTTGGTATTAAGCCATCTTTTTGCATGCATAAGATACTAATGGAGGACAACCATAAGACTTCACGAGAACCTCAAAGACGGTTAAATCCGACCATGAAAGAGGTTGTGAAGAAGGAGATTCTTAAGTTGTTGGATGCAGGTATTATATTTTCCATATCGGATAGCAAGTGGGTGAGCCCAGTGCATGTAGTTCCGAAGAAAGGAGGGATGATTGTTGTGACGAATAAGAATAACGATTTGATTCCAACAAGGACCGTTACGGGCTGGAGGATGTGCATCGATTTTAGGAAGTTGAACGTGGCCACTCGGAAGGACAATTTTCCTCTTCCCTTCATCGACCAAATGCTTGAACGGTTAGCTCAACATTCCCATTGCTGCTATCTAGATGGTTATAGTGGCTTCTTTCAGATTCCTATCCATCCGGATGATCAAGAAAAGACCACTTTCACTTGCCCATGGGGGACATTCGCTTATAGAAGGATGTCATTTGGATTGTGTAATGCACCCGCTACCTTCCAGCGTTGTATGATGGCTATCTTTTTCGAGTACATTGAGGAGATCATGGAGGTATTCATGGATGACTTTTCGGTATATGGTTCCTCTTTTGATAATTGTTTGACTAACCTTTCTCTAGTGCTGCAACGTTGTGAAGACACTAATCTTGTTTTGAATTGGGAGAAGTGTCACTTTATGGTTAGTGAAGAAATTTTGCTAGGACACCTCGTTTCTAACCGAGGTATTGAGGTCGATCGGGCTAAGATCGAGACTATTGAGAAACTTCCTCCCCCTTGTTCTGTAAAGGGTGTGCGGAGTTTTCTCGGGCATGCAGGTTTCTACAGGAGGTTCAATAAGGATTTCTCGAAGATTTCTAAACCACTCACTAATCTCTTGAATAAGGATGTTGTTTTTGAGTTTTCACAGGAATGCCTTGATGCATTTTACAGGATAAAGGAGGCGTTAATCACCGCTCCTATCATTCAACCTCCCGACTGGACTTTGCCCTTTGAGATCATGTCTGACGCTAGTGATGTTGCCGTAGGAGCGGTACTTGGACAAAAGAAGGATGCCGGACCAACGCCATTTATTATGCTAGCAAGACGCTAGATGCAGCTCAACTGAACTACGCCACCATCGAAAAGGAGCTCTTGGCAATTGTATATGCTTTTGAGAAGTTTCTCTCTTACTTAGTGGGAGCGAAAGTTATTGTTTACACTGACCATGCAGCTATTCGTTACTTGCTTGCTAAGAAGGATGCGAAGCCACGTCTTATTCGTTGCATTCTCTTACTTCAAGAGTTTGACCTAGAGATTCGCGATAAGAAGGGGTCCGAGAATTCTGTTGCGGACCACCACAGCCGGCCACCTTTCTCCTTGTTAGAGAAGGACGACCTACCCATAGATGATTCATTCCCCGATGATCACTTGCATTTGCTGGAATGTTTGATAAACTTCTTTATCTAACCCCACGATGAAGGTAAAGTATGGGGTGAGGACACCCTCCAGCATGTTTAAATGATGTACGGTCCAACTAGTGACCTTAAATCAAGCGCTTCTTGGAAGGCAACCCAAGGTATTGCTTTCTTTTCCCTTTTCTAGCTTAGTTTAGATAGTTTGCTTTTGCTTTGCTTTGCTTTGTTTTTGGCATCCTCTAGACAAAAACCAGGTACTTTCTAAGGAAGGATTACAGCTCGGGAGCTACACTGGAAGGACAGAAGTTCGAGAAATTGAGAAGACAGAGTTCGACTGAGATACATCTCGGTTGTTGTCACAGTACCTCGATCGAGGTGTTCTCTGTCAATTGAGGCGTCTAGGTCACGCCACCACCGCCACCAGCTGACGAGGATTAGAGCTTGCATGGATTTTTCTTCATTTATTTATTATGCAGTTCAGTTAGGTCCGGTGAGTAGTTTGTTCTTTGACTTATTTTGACTCATTGGGACAATGTGTCACAAGTATGGGGTATGTGGATGTACTTATTTGACTATGTGTGTATGTTTGTATGACTCTTGATGGATATTTATGATCTTATTTCGCTCTATGTGTTTATCTGCCATTTCATGCATACATACAGGTTTTTGTTTGAGAAAAACATCGAAAAATGGTTTGCAAAAAAATTTCATTGACCTCGACCGGGATGTTCTTGACTGGACGAGGTAGACACCTCGGATGACGTCAGAACACATCGACCGAGGTGGGTTCTTAACTGAGAGTTTTCGAAACGATTTTTTGTGCTTCTCTGGATATGACCTCAGTGATTATTTTTGTTTGCAGATTGGTTTTGAAATTTTTATATGCTTGAAAGGTTTTATGATATGTTTAAGTTGTAAAATGCTTTGTTTGAAGTTTTAGCATGTTTAATACTTTATTTTTATCAAAATTATGTTGAATTTGAAGGTTGACACCACATGATGAGTTCTATCACATTCTTCCTGGGATGATTAAGGCAATTCATTCTCTTCTCCTCTTCTTCTTGATCATGCTTTAGCCCCTCATATACATATTTGTCTCCCTTTACCTATCCGTGAATTTGGAAGCAAGCAAAGAAAAGCAAGTAAAAGTGAAGTTTAGATGTTGGCTGAAAGTGTTAGAAAGAAACAAATGAGTTTGGGGAAGTCAATCATGATGATGAGTAACTCGGCACCATTCACATAGCCGGGTGTTTGTGTCTTGCCAAAGTCAGATTGAGCGATATTCCTAACGGGTCATGGTATGTGCAACAAGGGTTTGAGGCATCTCGAGAAATTGATGATTGTTGATCTCCTAGGCTTCGGTTATTGTGCACCTCTGTCCATGCATCCCAAAAAGTAAAGTAGAATAAGCAAAGCTTATTGGTGGAAGATGTTGAGTTTCAAAGAAAGTGAAGTAAGATCCTTTTCCCGGATTCTAGCACCACATTCCCTATATACATCCCACCCTCACACGTTTCTTGACCTCTTTTTGAAGCCCTTGAGAACTCGAGCTTGTTGATTGACTTGGTGGTTTAAACTGGATTATACATGATTAATTTCGATAAATATGATGTATTATGCATTCTATGATTTTATGCAAAGATGAACAGCTTTCTTATATTTATAAAATGTTTTGATCATGTTTTGATTTTATTTGTCATGAAGCATTCTCTTAGAGTGATCTACGAGTGGATCACACCACCAAAAAATGTTTTGAAGCGCCTTTCATTGATTTTTCTGACTTATAATCCATTTTATCTTGTACTTAAGATTTGGAACTTGCTTAGGGACAAGCAAGGGACAAGTATGGGGTATTTTGATAGCATGTATTATAGTCAACATTTTGGGGCTAGTTTAGACATTTTATCTTCAATAATCTGCATGTATGGATGTATATTATGTGATTATACTGTTGTTTCATCTACCTTTACGGGAATCGAGGTCTACACCTAGTTTCATTGTAATTATAGGTAAAATGGCACGTTTTGCATCGAAATGGAGCTAAGGAGTCATTAGAGCTACATTCTGGAGCTTAAAGAAGAACTCAGGAAGCATGGAAATGATGAAGAAGATTTACTTTGGACTAGATTCGAGAGATTTCACATTCAGTTGAGATTCACCTCGGTCAGCTACAGTGTCACCTCGACCGAGGTGATCTTGAGGAGCGTCCTGACCGAGGCGAATACCCTGCCGCCGGCGAGATCCATATTTTTGGCTGAGATCTTTTATTTTTGGAAAGAAGATATCTTATATTTTTGGGCTGGATTTCTGGAAGGAAGATATTATTTTTTGGAGATCTATTTTAGAGATATGGATATATTTTATAGGAAATTATCTTTTTAAGATATTATTATCTTTGGAAGATAATTCTCCTATATAAAGGGTTGGATTTTCCACAAGTTCAATGATGCTTGGAGCATCCAACAATTGAGGGATTTTCTGGAAGAATGGAAGGAAGAATTAAAGGAAGTATTGAAGATTTAAGTTCAAGGAAGGAAGGAGTCATAGTTGGAATTGCCTTTTTGAAGGAGTTTGTAAGACTTTCTAGATTGTCTTTTGGTTTATTGTCTTTGTTGAGTTGTGATTGAGGAACGCTTGTTTGTTACTTGTTCGATTCAGTTATTGAGACCTTTTTCTTAAGGTTTTCGTGTTTGAATATTGATTCCCTTTTCATTACATTGATTATTGTTATCATGATGATTGTTGGCTAAGTTTCTTATGCGATTCTAGAGTGATTGGCTGAAAGTTGTGGGGAAGACAATGATAGAATGATCTTAATCCCAGCAGGACCCTGAAAGCTCGAGTCTTTAACCTTAACCCTAGAACACCTCGCTCAATTGAAGTACATCTCGGTCGGGGTGGGATCTGACTGAACGAGGTGAACCTTTCCTGATATGAAACTGAAGTTAAGAGTTTAAGTTTGCCAAATCCTATCCTTATTACACTTTTCCTGGTTCGATACATGCCTAGGATGAGACTTACCCGGTGATTCCTTTGTTTGTTTACCAAAGATCATAAGTCTAGGTAATAAAGGTTTATCCTTTATTGGGGTTTGAGTGTGCCTTCATCCCATCTTTGTGAGTTAGCCTGAGACTAACCCGGTAAAGGTTGATTCTATTCCCTTGGGTGGTGTGTTGGTTTGAGTTATAGTTCCTTTCGTTAGTTCCTTGAAACTTATCCGGTAATAGGAGCTTTGGTTTGAGATAGTGAGTAGTGAGACTTACCCGGTGATCTATTCCCACCTTAGAAACACCTTCCCTTTGCAAACCTCGGCTTTGTCCGTGTTATCCTTTGAGATCTTGAGTCGGAACCACAACTAGATGCTTTAATCCCTAGAATCCGCATTTTCCCCTTACTTGACTTTTACATCATCTTTGATTGCTTTAATTGCTTTTGGTTAATTGAAATATTTGACAACTTGATTCTGTGCTTTGTTTCACCTAAGTCCCTGTGATCGATCCCTGTAATTCTTGCTTTTTATTACAATTGCCCGTACACTGCGGGTTCGCATATTTGTTCAAGCATACTTCTTGGGTTATAAATTTAAAGCTTGCGCACACCGTTTGGAGCGAACAGGTTTTGTTGTCATCGAAAAGCCAACAACGTCTTCTGTCAGTGCACCGCCCCCGCGCCTACACATCTCCGCCCCCGCAGCAAGCCGCCTCTGCGCCTTGCTTCTCCGCCCCTGCAGTTTCTTCTGCAATAATTCCAGTTCTTGTGAGTTGCTTCCTTCCTTGCTCTCCTCGTTCCTTTCCTTGATTCTTATGGATGTTCTTTGCCCTTGAGTGTTCTGTAAGACTAGGGTTGAGGCCTTAGCTTTGGTAGATCTCTTAGAGATCATTGAGACTAGTAGTTATAGACCTGTAGCAATTGTTTCGGTTTTGATTCATGGTGCCTTGTGCGAATAGGCTTTCCTTGCTCCTTTCCTAAGGGAAACTGAGTTGTTCTTGTAACACCCCGAATTCTCAAAACTCGGGACATTACTGGTTAGGACCTCACAATGGGTCCCGACCTCAGTTTGACAACAACATTACTAGGATCTTGCAACAAGACACAAATAAAGAAAACCGAAATTCATAAAATAGTATTTTTTTTTTTAAGGTAATGAATGCAACACTGTCTAGCAGCCTAAAGTACTTAAACAAAAGAAACGAACAACTGTCTTAACCAAAAGAAAGAAAAGACAAACACAACTCCCAACCCCCACTCTAAGGAGTACGGAGACCCGACTGACCACTACTTCCGGATCACTCAGCTACTGGTCTAACATGCGGTAAATCTAAAAACACAACAAGAGGAACCGTTAGCTAGTTATCTAAATATTAGCAGAATAATAGCAGCACAAACACACACATAAAAATATAAACACCCATCATGCGTTCAAACAAGTCCGTTTTATTATCTTGAGTTAAGTTACTCTTTTACGCTAATGATACTTATTTTGTGACACGAGGGATTCCCAAACCTCGCCTTCGCCCCCGTGTAACCATCAGGAATGGATCCGATGCATCTCACCTTGTACCTGCCTGGTCTGGGTATAGAGAACCTCCCAGTCTCCTGTCAGAGCTGGGCAGTGATGTCACGGCCCGTTATACATACACTTGGGCCTTAAACATAATAATAACAATCGTCCTAGCAAGTTATTATTATTAAAACACGCAAATAGCACACACAACCACTATCACTCAACTAATATCCAGAAACTAGCTAAGTAAGTCGCAAGGACTTACCTGAGTAAAATACACTCTAACACTTCTCAAACAGTTCGTACTCGTGGTAATTCAAGCGCCTGTCAATTAAGGCATGTGTATCAAAATCACATCTCGATGTCCAACCTCGTGCGAAGGGATTACGGAAAGAAAGATTCTCTTACGGTAAAAGACCGTTTTACCCTTAGTGTCGATAATTCTCCGAGTCACTTCTTGACTTCTAGTATTTCTTTTTGAATGCTTTTCTAATACCTAATTACTCTAGAACGGTTTACTAAAGGTTATAATATTAATCTCATCCACTCGTACTCTAGAATCACATTACTTTATTCTCGGGTATTATCTAATCTTATATATATATCTATATATATACACACTTAAGTGCATACTAACTTTCCTTCCAATTCTATAAAATCCGAAACTCTTAGGTATTTATATATATACATATATATAGCCACATACTTTATATTTTCACCAACTCACACTCATATGTATACTTTTATTTCATATAATATATATATACGTATATTTATATACTCGGCATACACAACTCTTATATAAGCTCACACCTGCCCTTACTAACCTACCGTATTGCATACCCGTACCACCTCCAATCTATGGTTTATATTTGTATTCAATATAAATTTATATATGTTTTCCATCTCAAAAATATATACGAATACAATCTCTAATATATTCGTATTCAAAATCACAGCTATACATGTACAAATCTCGCAATTACTCGCAGGGATAGGATGAAGAAGGACCTGCTTGCAACCGGCGGCTGAAGTGCAGTGTCTCCTGGTGGTCGGCCTGGCTACGGGATCAACGGAGGCGACGGCTCGCGGTGTTGCTGCAGATCGAAGAGGGTTGCAGTGAGTAGCGGTTCAAGAGGCGAGAGAAGGAAGGCGGAAAGAAAGGGAAGCCATGGTCTTACCGGTTTCACTGCGGCGGACGGCGGAAGGCGCATAGGCTCGGTGGCGGTTCAGTGGCGTGTCCCTGGTTGCACAGCAACGATTAGCGGATCCGGCACTAGAGAGGGAGATAATAGATTGGTCGAGGGGCTTCTTACCTAGGCGGTGGTAGGCGGCGAGCAGGAGAGGCGGACGGAGCAGTGGTGGTCCGGTTGCAATGGTGCGGAGCTGCAGTGTTGCAGTCCGCTGGAAAGGTCACAGGCGGCGCCGAACTGCAATCGAAGGGGGGGGGAACTTGGCTGCCACCGGGGTGCTACGCTGGTCCAGGCGGCGCGGCGACGGCACAGGGGAGGAAAGGCGGAGGCGGTGCGTTGTCTCCGGTCGAAGGGGAAGGCTACTGCGTCGATATCCTCTTCAGAAGGTGAAGAACGAAAGTAGCGGCAGTGGTAGGTGTAATGTAATTAGGTTAATTTTAATTAGTTTAGGATTAGGTTAAGGGAAAAGGCTGATGGTTAATTTGGGCTTGCTAGTGGGCCAACCGGCCTGCTCTCCCATTAGAACGAGAAATGGCTGATGGGTAATTCGGTTTCTGTTAGGTACGGAAAGTTATATAATACGGAATTAAATTCCGTATTATCTTATTATTATTAATTATTTTAAGGTGCGTAATTTATTCCGGTTATAAGATTTCATCATTTTATGTGACTTAAAGTCACATAAAATGATAACATTTAAACTCGTTTTATTTTATTTATTTATTTATTTACGATTGTCGCATCGGAATTTGGTTAATTGCAGTTTACCGGAACTTTAAAATTTTCGATTATTACATCAGTGCCCTCTTAAAAGAAGTTTCATCCCGAAACTTAGAATGTTCCTCTTACTCACACATTTCCTTCGGTATATTTTAGTTTTCTCGACATTTTCATTTTCTACCATGCAGCTACTCAGGCATCAAACAAACAAGTATCACAAAAACAGAATCACTCAAATCAATATAAAAACCTGAAAGGTCAAACAACACAACATCCGAGTACTAACTCGTCAAACAAGAGTAACCGCTAACCCCGCAAAGAACTCGGGATAGTTACGTCTAATACTCTCATCAGTCTCCCAAGTGGCCTCATCACCTCCCCTCCTAGACCACTGAATCCTCAACATAGGTATCTCCTTGGTCCGCAAACGTCTAGTACTGTGCTCCAAGACAGCTACTGGGTACTCTACAAATGTATGGTCAGGCTCAACTGTCAGATCCTCATGGCTGATGACGTGTCTCGGATCCGGAATGTACTCTCTCAACTGAGATACATGAAAGACCGGATGAATACCCTCTAATCTCGACGGTAGTGCTAATCTGTAGGCCACCTCTCCAACTCTCTCCAAGATCTCAAAAGGTCCGACATATCGGGGACTCAGCTTCCCCTTAATTCCGAAACGCCGAACTCCTTTCGTAGGTGACACTTTCAGCCACACCTGAGCACCCACTCTAAACTCCAAAGGTCGACGCCTTTTGTCGGCGTAGGACTTCTGACGACTCTGAGCTGCTAACATCCGCTCTCGGACTAGGACAATCCGAGCGATATCATCATGTATCTGATTTGGAGCTACTCCATCAACTCTGCTGGGCTCATCCCAACATAATGGTGTACGACATCTCCGCCCGTACAAAGCTTCATAAGGAGTCATCCCAATAGAGGCGTGCCAGCTATTATTATACGAAAACTCTACCAGTGGAAGATGATCTGGCCATACATGTCCCCAATCTAGCACACACGCCCGAAGCATGTCCTCTAAGGTCTGAATGGTCCTCTCAGACTATCCGTTTGTCTGTGGATGGTAGGCGGTAGTAAAGTGGAGACTCGTCCCCAAAGCAGTATGTACCTGCTGCCAAAATCTTGAGGTAAAACGTCCATCCCTGTCGGAGACGATAGTCCTCAGTACTCCATGGAGTCTCACAATGTGTCTGGTGAACTCCTCAGCCAGACGACTCACCGGCCACGTTTCCTTGATCGGAATGAAACGTGCGGTCTTCGTCAGGCGGTCTACCACTACCCAAATAGCATCAAATCCTCTGCTGAGTCTCAAACCTGTGACAAAATCCATAGATATATCCTCCCACTTCCACTGTGGTACTAGAAGTGGGTGGAGCTCTCCTCCAGACCTACGGTGCTCAATCTTGACCTGTTGGCAGGTCGCGCACTGAGCTACATACCGAGTTACATCGGGCTTCAAACCACCCCACCAGAAGGACCGTCTCACATCCTTGTACATCTTACTCGCTCCAGGATGTACTGAGTATGGGGTAGCATGAGCCTCACCTAGTATCCTCTGTCTCAACTCACTGTCTGACGGCACACAAACGCGGTCCTGACGTCTCATCAATCCATCAGCACCAACGGTGAACTGTGGGGCCTCATCTCGAGACATCCTGTCTCGGATCCTGGTCAAAGTCGGGCATGTCTCCTGTTTCTGTCGGATCTCATCCAACAGATCAGGAAGTAACTCCATGGTAGCCAACTGACCACCAGTATCGGGAAACTGAATCTCTATCTCCAACCAAGCCAAGTCCCTCTACAACTGTGGTTGTACTGTCAACCGAGCTATTGCCCTCTCTCTAGGCGTCTTCCGGCTCAAAGCATCAGCTACCACATTCGCCTTCCCGGGGTGGTTAAGAATCTCAAGGTCGAAGTCCTTGATCAAATCTAACCACCGCCTCTGGCGGTTATTCAACTCTCTCTGAGTGAATATGTACTTCAGACTCTTATGGTTTGTGAAGATCTGACATGTCGCCCCATAGAGATAGTGACGCCAGATCTTAAGAGCATGGACTACTGCAGCCAACTCCAGATCATGTGTGGGGTAGTTCTCCTCATACGTCTTCAACTGTCGAGATGCATAGGCTATGACCTTACCCCTCTGCATCAAAACCCACCCCAAGCCCAACTTGGATGCATCACTGTATACCACAAAGTCATCAGTACCCTCAGGCTGTGCTAAAATCGGAGCGGACGTCAATCTCCTCTTCAGCTCCTCAAAACTCCGCTGACACGGCTCAGACCAGACAAACCGAGTGGTCTTCCTCAGAAGACAAGTAAGTGGTTGGGCAATCAAGGAGAACCCTTCCACAAACCGACGGTAATAACCTGCTAAACCTAGAAAGCTGCGAACCTCCTTGACATTCTTAGGAGATTGCCAAGAAGATACTGACTCGATCTTCGCCGGATCGACCTTAATACCCTCAACGGTCACCATGTGACCTAAGAAAGCCACCTCTGACATCCAAAATTCACACTTGGATAGCTTAGCATACAATTGGCTATCCTGCAGAATCTGCAGTACTGTCCTCAAGTGTCCGGCATGCTCCTCTCGACTCCTAGAGTAGACTAGGATGTCGTCAATGAAGACCACTACAAACTGGTCTAAGAAGTCAATGAATATCTCATTCATCAACTCCATGAACACCGCTGGTGCATTAGTGAGCCCAAATGGTATCACTACGAACTCATAATGACCATACCTAGTCCGGAATGCCGTCTTAGGTATGTCCTGATCTCTCACCCTCAGCTGGTGGTAACTTGATCTCAAGTCTATCCTCGAGAACACAGATGCTCCATGCAACTGGTCCAACAGATCATCTATGCGTGGCAGTGGGTACTTGTTCTTGATGGTTACCTTGTTCAGCTCTCTATAGTCTATGCACAGCCTCATCGATCCGTCCTTCTTCTTCACAAATAACACTGGCGCGCCCCAAGGAGACACACTAGGGCGTATGAAACCCTTCTCTACTAGCTCCTCTAACTGCTTCTTCAGCTCAAGCAGCTCTATAGGTGTCATACGGTACGGAGCCTTCGAGATAGGTCTCGTGCCCGGCTCCAAGTCGATGCTGAAATCAACGCTCCTATGTGGGGGTAGTCCTGGCAGGTCGTCACTGAATACCTCTGCAAACTCGCATGCAACAGGTATCTCCTCTATAGTCAGGCTCTTGCTTTCCTTCATGGCATAACACCAGAAGGCTTCGCAACCCTGTGCTATCAGTCTCGCTGCCCTCACTGCACTGATAATTGTGCTTGACTTTCCGAGGTCCCAACCTCGGAATATTACTCTATGGCCCTCCTCCGTGGAAACAATCACTGTCCTCCTACCAATGTCTAAGACTGCTCCGTGTTTTCTCATCCAGTCTATCCCTAAAATGACATCCTCATGAGCTAAGGGCATGACTAGAAAATTGACTAGCCAGTCTCGATCTCCCATGCGAACAGGACATCCAAAGATCTCTCTAGTCCCTCTTACCTTACTCCCATCAGGTAAGCCTATCATAAAAGGTATCCCCTCTACAGTAGCTAAGGACAACCTATCTACGCATGCAGCAGATATGAAGGAGTGTGTAGCACCCGTATCAAATAAAACTCGTACAGGTAAGTCATGAATCTGGATCGTACCTGTGGCAGTCGGTGCATCTGGCTGATCAGCATCTCTCAACTCAAACACTCGGGCCTGAGTTCCTCTAGTATCAGCCACACTACCACGTCCTCTGCCCCGACCTGATCCGTGCATAGCACTTTGTGATGGTGTGTGTCCTGGAGCCCTGTAAGACTGCTGCTGACCAGGAGCTCGGTACTGCTGCTGCTGACTCGGAGCTCGGTACTGTGGCGGTCTCTGTACACTCCCTGATAAGCCTGCAGGAGAAGAACCCTGCTGAGATGGAGCCTTGCCCTGACGGCATAATGCAGCTCTATGTCCAACCTTGCCGCACTGAAAGTAGGTCACTGCCGGCTTCGTGCAGTTCGATCGGATATGTCCATAGCCACTGCAGTTGTGGCACTACAAGCCACCAGCTGAAGTCTGATCAGTAGTTGTATGGCTATGTCACCCCTGAGTCTGTCCCCGTACAAAAACAGCTACTCCTGAACTACCACTAGCATAACCTGTCCTCTGCTGCTTATCCGGCCTGTCTGACTGAGCAGCTCTCCTCGACATTGGTCTGTCTCTCTCATAAGCAGACGCTCTATCCTGATAGTCTGACAGAGTCTCACAGCGGAATCCTGCCAGATAGGAACAAGTTCTCTCTCTCAATCTCCTCGAAAAAAGATATACATGTTGTTCCTCAAGAGGTGCAGCTGGTCCAAGCAGTGTTAGCCTCCTCCATACGCTCCTTGTGTCACCTGAGGCGCTCCTTGTGTCACCTGGACAGATCTAACCGGTACTGGTGGTACCTGGGTAAGTCTCTCTGTCCTAGCAGCCTCCTCCATACGCTCAATGTATGCTCGGTACTCTCTGTACTCAGTCGCTCCAATGGAAACACGTCCTGACTCCGTCGAACGTGCTCTTTGTGCTCCAAACCTAGCAACGGTCTCATTCCTGACCTCAGGACCTACACTCTCAGCTACCTCCTCCACTCCAGCCTCTGGCATGATCACTGCTGGGGGATCCTCTCGAGGAGCTCGACCTCGGCCTCGGGCTAGTGGAGGTCTACCTCCATGGCCGCGTCCTCTAACTGTAGGGGTCCCATCTCCCCTACCTGGTCCAGCTGGAGGGAGAGGTGGACGACCTCTACCTCGACCAGTAGCTAGCGTAGCCCTAGTACGTGCCATCTGCGCGAGGAATAATAACTATAAATACAACTAGCTAAAAAGTCCAAAAAGTCCATCTACAGTAAAACCTAAAGTCCATACTAAGCATACTGAGATTCGCGGTAGTAGTGGTGGTCAGCCGTACTTTTCTATTCCCAACCAAACTATGCATGCATTTAAAACCAAAAATTTTCTTTTTAAAACTCAGACCCCTTTTCGGGTTCTGCTTAAAACTTATTCGGTCTTTCAGAAGATTTCAAGTGCCATTGTTGCCAACCTAGAGCTCTGATACCATGTTGTAACACCCCGAATTCTCAAAACTCGGGACATTACTGGTTAGGACCTCACAATGGGTCCCGACCTCAGTTTGACAACAACATTACTAGGATCTTGCAACAAGACACAAATAAAGAAAACCGAAATTCATAAAATAGTATTTTTTTAAGGTAATGAATGTAACACTGTCTAGCAAACTTAAACAAAAGAAACGAACAACTGTCTTAACCAAAAGAAAGAAAAGACAAACACAACTCCCAACCCCCACTCTAAGGAGTACGGAGACCCGGCTGACCACTACTTCCGGATCACTCAGCTACTGGTCTAACCTGCGGTAAATCTAAAAACACAACAAGAGGAACCGTTAGCTAGTTATCTAAATATTAGCAGATAATAGCAGCACAAACACACACATAAAAATATAAACACCCATCATGCTTTCAAACAAGTCCGTTTTATTATCTTGAGTTAAGTTACTCTTTCACGCTAATGATACTTATTTTGTGACACGAGGGATTCCCAAACCTCGCCTCCGCCCCCGTGTAACCATCAGGAATGGATCCGATGCATCTCACCTTGTACCTACCTGGTCTGGATATAGAGAACCTCCCAGTCTCCTGTCAGAGCTGGGCAGTGATGTCACGGCCCGTTATACATACACTTGGGCCTTAAACATAATAATAACAGTCGTCCTAGCAAGTTATTATTATTAAAACACGCAAATAGCACACACAACCACTATCACTCAACTAATATCCAGAAAGTAGCTAAGTAAGTCGCAAGGACTTACCTGAGTCAAATACATTCTAACACTTCTCAAACAGTCCGTACTCATGGTAACTCAAGCGCTTGTCAATTAAGGCATGTGTATCAAAATCACATCTCGATGTCCAACCTCATGCGAAGGGATTACGGAAAGAAAGATTCTCTTACGGTAAAAGACTGTTTTACCCTTAGTGTCGATAATTCTCCGAGTCAGTTCTTGACTTCTAGTATTTCTTTTTGAACGCTTTTCTAATACCTAATTACTCCAGAACGGTTTACTAAAGGTTATAATATTAATCTCATCCACTCGTAATCTAGAATCACATTACTTCATTCTCGGGTATTATCTAATCTTATATATATATATATATATATATATATATATATATATATATATATATATATATATATATATATATATACATATTTAAGTGCATACTAACTTTCCTTCCAATTCTATAAAATTCAAAACTCTTAGGTATTTATATATATATATATAGCCACATACTTTATATTTTCACCAACTCACACTCATATGTATACTTTTATTTCATATAATATATATATACATATATTTATATACTCGGCATACACAACTCTTATATAAGCTAACACCTGCCCTTACTAACCTACCGTATTGCATACCCGTACCACCCCCAATCTATGGTTTATATTTGTATTCAATATAAATTTATATATGTTTTCCATCTCAAAAATATATACGAATACAATCTCTAATATATTCGTATTCAAAATCACAGCTATACATGTACAAATCTCGCAATTACTCGCAGGGATAGGATGAAGAAGGACCTGATTGCAACCGCCGGCTGAAGTGCAGTGTCTCCTGGTGGTCGGCCTGGCTACGGGATCAACGGAGGCAACGGCTCGCGGTGCTGCTGCAGATCGAAGAGGGCTGCAGTGAGTAGCGGTTCAAGAGGCGAGAGAAGGAAGGCGGAAAGAAATGGAAGCCATGGTCTTACCGGTTTCACTACGGCGGACGGCGGAAGGCGCACAGGCTCGGTGGCAGCAGCGGTGGCGGTTCAGTGGCGTGTGCCTGGTTGCATGTTAGCATGATATATTGTGATATTTTAGGCACGTTTTCTAAGTGTATTTCATCCATATTGATAGTCATTGATTAAGCATTGATACATTTGTGAGCTAGTTTGTCTATAATGTCGATATAGAGATCTACACAAGCTTTATGTTGATTGTAGGCAATTAAGATCTATTTCCGAACGGATTGTGCGAGAATGGAGTTTGATTGAGTATGTCCAAGGATTGAGGACATCTCTAGAAGCTAAGGAATGTGCTAGCTTGAAGAATATGCACGAGGAAAGGAAGAATTACGGTTTAGCCCTAAACCACGCTCTAAAATACGACCGTACTACATTCCACGTTCAAGTCCACGGCCGTGGAACCTTGGCAAGGGAAGCGTGGTTCATTCCAGCAACTTCTACGGCCGTGGAAAGATTGAGACAAACCGTGACAACTTCCACGCTCTAAATTACGGCCGTGGAACCTGATAACGTGATTTATGACGTTAGTTTAGGCACTTAATTAGATAGTTTTTCCCGTTATTCATGCACGGTTTGACATTGGTTCATGACGTTTCCGCTCAATTCATGCGTATTTCTAGAAAAGACGGTTACACGACCTTTTGTCGGTGTTGTAGGTATTTCGGGGATCTTTTGGACATTAACCGATGCATTCGAGGGTCAAGCCTCATGGTGGTACACACCCAAAGCTTTGAAGGAGCATAATTGGAGCAACAAAGGACACAAAGGCCACTATTGGTGCAAGCAATGGAGCAACTCATGGCTAGACGATCATAGCATGCTTCTGTTGAAGAAAATCGGACCAACTGCCAGGAAAATCGGCCGATTTATCTGACTGGGTCGATTTTCCTGCCTTTGACAGCTTAAGCCACGTGTCCCACGATCTCTTGATCCGGCCTTGCTCTTGGTGGAGAATATAAGTGGTCCTGCAAGCTGTTGCTGAGGATCTCTCCTCTCCCACATTCTCTCATTCACAACTCATTGTATTGGGATAGACTTGGAGAAGAAGAAAAACTCTCTCAAATTGAAGGGAGAAGAACACCAATCTAAGAGTGATAGTAAGGTTTTGAGTGATTTTGAGTGATTTTTGGAGTCTTTGATTGAAGAACTATTGCAAGGATTGTTAGGAACGTTTTGGAACTTCATTTGAAGGGTTGTAAGTCTTGCTAAAACCTAGATTCAGCTGAGATTTATTGTTTTTACTTGCTTATCTTTCATCATCCATCTATGAAAACCATGTATGCTTGTGTGATGATTTTGGATCTTGATATGCATATTATTGGCTAGTTTATTGTGATTCTGGAGTGATGGATTGATGGTTATGGCTAGGGTGATGATAGGATGGACTTATATGTTAGTTTAGGATGATTTGTATGCACGAAACCCATTCTAGAGAGAAAAATCGGGTTGTTCTTCAGTCAAATCGGCCGATCTGGCCATGATCCACCCGATTTTCCTCTCTGTTGCTCTTTAGTTGATGAATCTGTATGTTAGGGTGTTAGGGTGTTGAAATCCTAGTGTTTATTTAGCCTATATTAGCTTAGGATCACCTAATGCTATCAACCTAAGTGAGGGAAGAGATCTACCCGATGATTTCCGATCTTAGATACCTAAGATGATGAATTCTAGGTAGTAGTGAGCCTCACAAGCCGCTATTGGATCGAGTGTGCTAGGATTATTGCTTGAGACTTACTTTTCCGAGACTTACCCGGTAAGGAGAAGTTTGCCACTTAAGTAGTGTCCGGTTTGTGTAGAATTCCCTACTTTAGCCCCTTGAGACCTACCCGGTAATAGGAGTTTGATTCGGGATTAGAGAAGTGAGAGACCTACCCGGTAATTGCTTCCATTAGTGAAGCACCCTTTCCCAACACCGCAACTTTGTCCTTAGAATCCTTAGAACCTTGAGTCCAATGCCATAACCGGAAATCTTGACCTCTAGAATCTACTTTCCTCTCTTTGATTACATATTTTGTGTTTGTGTTACTTGTTTACCTTGCTATCTTGAGTTGTTAGTTTGTTTTGATATCTTGCTTGATTTGTGATCTTTGCTTGATCACCACAAAAACCAACCAAAAATACCGAGATTTTCATTTCTTTGTTCCCTTCTCTTTTCTAAGGCTTAGATCTTCACTAGACTTAATCACTAATCGAATCAATCTCACCTTAGTCTTTGTGTTCGACCTCGGAATACTATCCCTACTACAAACGTCCCGTACACTGCGGGTGCGCTAGGAGTTAGGAGAAATATAACGAGTATAAATTTAAAGCTTATTGCGTGCACACACGATCTTAGCGTAACAAGTTTTTGGCGCCGTTGCCGGGGACTAGGTCTAGATTGAGTCTATTTTGTGATTGTTTATAGTGTAGATTTTTCTTGTTGCTTTTGATCTCTCTTTGGTTTGTGTCTTTGCTTTTCAGGACATCTCTTACTCTTTAGGTGTATGCGAAGATCTCGTGGTAAGGATTTAGCTCCATTCGATCCCGAACCGGAGAAAACCCTTAGATCTAGATCCAAGAGCATTAAAAAGGGAAAAGAGATGGCCGGAAGAGATCTCCAAGCTGAATTGGATGAGGCTTTAGAGCAAATAAGGCTAAGAGATGAGCTCTTGGAGGAAGAAAGGAGACTTGCCAATGAGAGGCAAGAAGCAACTAGGAGGGAGATTGATGAGATTAGGCAAGCCCTTGTACAAGGAGAGCTTAATCGTCAACAACCTCCACCTCCTCCACCACCACAACCGCAGCCGGCGGCGAATGTTAGGGTTGTGCCCATTGCTATTGAAGAGCCACAAACATTAGGGAGACGTATGGATCCGGCACAAAGAGCACACCGTCCGGGTGTGCACTTAGGAGATCCCGCAACCCACAACTACGAGCTCCGCCCTCAAGTTCTACAAATGATCCGGCATAATCAATTTGGAGGGATGGAAGGAGAGTCTCCTCATCAACACTTGATGAACTATGAGATTTTGATGGAGACTCTTAGACCGCCTAGATTGGAGAGCAACAACCATAAGCTTAGGGCTTTCTCCTTAATAAAGCCTTGGCTTGGTATCAATCTATTCCACAAGGGCGAGTGAGTACTTGGGAGGAGATGACAACCGAGTTTTTGACTAAGTTCTTCCCACCTTCCAAGACTACCGAGTTAAGAGGGAAGATCAATGCCTTCGTGATGAAGGATAGAGAGAGTTTGTTCAAGTCTTGGAAGAGGTTCAAAGACCTTCTCCTAGATTGTCCACACCATGGTATACCAAAAATCGAGCTATTGGAAATCTACTTCAAGGGACTTGATGAAGATAGCCAATTCAAGCTCCAATCTCTTTCCGGTGGGACTTTAATGGAAAAGCATGTGGATGAAGCTTGGGAGTTTGTAGAGAAACAAGCTCTAGTAATTGAGAAATACTCCCATAGGAAGAGTGAATTGAGAAAGGCGGGAGCATATGAGGTGAGTGAAGTCACCATGAGCAATTTCAAGCTTGACGCCATCAACAACGAGCTAAAGTCTTTAGGGGAGTTGTGTGCTACAACTTTGAAGAACCAAGCAACTCCTCAAGTGCAAATGCAAGCTAATTTGTCTTCCAAGGAGGAAGATGTGAACTACATGGGAAGGGGCAACTACAACAACTATCAAGGCCCAAGGCAATTCAACAACAACCGGCAATTCAACAATTACCGGCCCAACCACAACCATCCCGGGTTTTCCTATTCTAACCCGGATGGAGCCTTGAACCCTCCAGCTTCCACAAGCACAACTCCACCACCAAAAGTTCACAAGAACCTCCACCCGGATTTACTCAACCTCCAAAAGATAGAACCGAAATGATGTTTGAGCAATTGCTTGGAAGGTTGAGTGGTCTTGAAAGCACGGTGACTTCCATTTCTAAGGCTCAAAAGGTGTTGGAAGCACAAGTGTTCCAAAAGGCAGGTGAAGCCCATAGAGATCCGGGGAAGCTTCCCGGAAGAACCAAAGAAAACCCAAGAGGCCAAGTGTTGGCTATTACAACAAGGAGTGGGCTGAGCATGAAGGATCCTTTGCCCAAGGAGAATGCTAACGGGAAGCAAGTGGTGAATGAAGAAGAGCCATTGCAAGAAGATGGAGGCAAGAGCAAGGATGTTGAGCCAACATATGTGACACCGCCTCCATACAAGCCACCACTACCATTCCCACAATCACGAGCAAGAGCTCGCTTGGACAATCACTTTGGTAAATTCCTTGAACTTATGTCTAAATTGCATATTAACATTCCGTTCATGGATGCTATCTTAGGTATGCCGGCATATGGCAAGTTCTTGAAGGAGATACTCTCCAACAAAAGGAAGTTGGAGGAGTATGGGGAGATAAGGATAACAAAGAGATCCTCGGAGTTGATTCAAACGATGAAGGAGGAGATGCCTCCTAAGCTAAGAGATCCGGGATCTTTTTGTGTGCCAATCGGAGTAGGAGAAGTAAAGTATGACGCCCTATGTGATCTTGGGGAAAGTGTAAGCATCATCCCGCTTGCACTTTGTAACAAGGTTGGGCTAGGAGAGCCAAAGCCGGTCAAGATGACCCTTTACATGGCGGACCGCTCAATCACTCATCTGGTTGGAATATTGGAAGACATTCCGGTGCAACTAGGGAAGTTCTATGTGCCCATAGACTTCGTTGTTTTGGACATCCCGGTGGACTATCCGGTTCCTATCATCTTGGGGAGACCTTTCCTAGCTACTTCCGGATGTCTAGTAGATTGCAAGAATGGGACTCTCTCCTTCAACATTGGAGAAGAAAACATCAAGTTCAAGCTGTCCACAATGATGAAAGGGCCAACCCTTGATGAAGATGTATTCAACATAGTTGAGGAAGAGGAGTCTAGAGAGGTTGTGAGCTCAATCTTGCTCAAGGATCCACTTGAGAAGGTTCTTAGCTCAAGCTTGATGGAGGAAGGAGTTGAGGAGAGTAGCAATGAAGTAATCAAGGCCTTGAATGCATTGGACGAGCTACCAAGTGTTGGATTCGAAGTGCTAGAGGAAGAGAGAAGCAGGAAGAAAAATCGGACTGGAGGGGCCAGATCGGCCAATTTTTGGCCTTGCGCTGAAGTTTCGTCCAGTTCTGCAAAAACAGAAACTCAGATCTACCCTCAGGAAAATCGGCCGATTTTTCTGACTGGGCCGATTTTCCTAAGTCTTTTCAGCATCAACCAATTGATTGTGAGCAATCATCAAGGGACTTCAAGGAGGCTTCCATGGCTTTGCAATCATCTCAACCTACATTGTATGGATCATCTCCAACCGAAAAAGGTCCTCCTCAACTTGATCTTAAGCCTCTTCCTTCTCATTTAAAGTATGCTTTCCTTGGTTCAAATTCTACTTATCCGGTGATTGTGAATGCATCTTTGAATGATGATGAGCTTAATAGATTGTTGAATGAATTGAAACTGCATAGAAAGGCAATAGGATACACCATTGATGACCTTGTTGGCATTAAGCCCTCTTTGTGCATGCATAAGATAATGATGGAAGATAACCATAAACCCTCTATTGAACATCAAAGAAGATTGAATCCTATAATGAAAGAGGTAGTCAAGAAAGAGATCATTAAGTTGCTAGATGCGGGAATTATATACCCTATCTCGGATAGTAAGTGGGTTAGTCCCGTTCATGTAGTACCTAAGAAGGGTAGGATGACCGTAGTGACCAATGAGAACAATGAACTAATCCCGACTAGGACGGTTACGGGGTGGAGGATGTGTATTGACTATAGGAAGCTTAACATGGCCTCTAGGAAAGATCACTTCCCTCTCCCTTTCATTGACCAAATGCTAGAGAGGTTAGCTCAACATTCTCATTTTTGCTATTTAGATGGCTATAGTGGATTCTTCCAAATTCCTATCCACCCCGATGACCAAGAGAAAACCACATTTACATGTCCATGGGGAACTTTTGCATATAGGAGAATGCCATTTGGGTTGTGTAATGCACCCGCCACCTTCCAAAGGTGTATGATGGCTATCTTTTCGGAATACATTGAAAACATCATGGAAGTGTTCATGGATGATTTCTCTGTTTATGGTTCTTCCTTTGATAATTGCTTGGCTAACTTGTCATTAGTATTGCAAAGATGTGAGGAGACAAATCTTGTCTTGAATTGGGAAAAATGCCACTTCATGGTAAGTGAAGGTATTGTGTTAGGACACTTGGTGTCTAACCGTGGCATTGAGGTTGACAGGGCCAAGATTGAAACGATAGAGAAGTTGTCACCACCTACCTCGGTGAAGGGGGTAAGGAGTTTTCTAGGGCATGCCGGTTTTTACCGGAGGTTTATTCAAGACTTCTCTAAGATTTCAAAGCCTCTTACTAACCTACTAATGAAAGACGTTGAATTTGTTTTCTCCAAAGATTGCCTTGAAGCATTTTGTAGGTTGAAGAACGCCTTGATCTCCGCACCTATCATGCAACCTCCGGATTGGAGCCTACCGTTTGAGATCATGTGTGATGCAAGTGATGTAGCCGTTGGGGCTGTTTTGGGGCAAAGTAAAGATGGGCGCACTCATGCCATTTATTATGCTAGCAAGACGCTAGATGATGCCCAACTTAACTATGCCACAACCGAGAAAGAGTTGCTAGCGGTTGTGTATGCATTTGAGAAGTTCCGCTCATATCTTGTTGGAGCGAAGGTCATAGTGTATACGGATCATGCTGTGATCCGTTATCTCGTTACCAAGAAGGATGCCAAGCCTAGATTGATTCGGTGGATCCTTCTTCTTCAAGAGTTTTTGGAAATCCGGGACAAGAAGGGATCCGAGAACTCCGTGACGGATCACCTTAGTAGACTCCCACCATTGGAGCTTGAAAGAGATGACATCCCGATTGATGATTCATTCCGGGATGAGCAATTGCAAATGGTGGAGGAGTACTTATTCCAAGTGTCTAGAGGAAGTGAGCCTTGGTATGCCGACATTGTGAACTATCTTGTGTGTGAGGAAGTGCCTCCTGGTTTGACATATGCCCAAAGAAAGAAGTTCTTCAAAGATGTGAGGCACTACTATTGGAGTGAACCACTTTTGTTCAAGAGAGGGCCGGATGGAGTGTTCAGACGATGCATACCGGAGGATGAGGTGGAGAGTGTGATCCGCCATTGTCATTCCTTGCCATGTGGAGGGCATGCTAGCTCACACAAGACATGTGCGAAAGTGTTGCAATCGGGCTTCTTTTGGCCAAGTTTGTTCAAGGATGTACAAAGCTTTGTGGTAGCTTGTGATGCTTGCCAAAGGACGGGCAACATCTCAAGGAGGAATGAGATGCCCTTGAATAACATACAAGAGGTGGAGATATTTGATGTGTGGGGTGTGGACTTCATGGGACCATTCCCTTCTTCATGTGGCAACCTCTACATCCTATTGGCAGTAGACTACGTTTCAAGATGGGTGGAGGCAATCGCCTCTCCTACAAATGATGCCAAGGTGGTGGTGCGGTTCTTCAACCGAGTGATCTTCCCTAGGTTTGGAACACCAAGGGTGATCATAAGTGATGGAGGGAAGCACTTCACTAATAGGAACTTTGGGGCACTTTTGGCTAAGTATGGGGTGACTCATAAGGTGGCAACCCCTTATCATCTCCAAACTAGTGGCCAAGTGGAGATCTCCAACCGGGAGATAAAAGGGATACTTGAGAAGACGGTCTCAAGGACGAGGAAAGATTGGGCTATGAAGCTCGATGATGCTTTGTGGGCTTATAGAACCGCTTTCAAGACACTTATTGGCACCACTCCCTACAAGCTAGTTTATGGCAAGTCTTGCCACCTTCCGGTGGAGATGGAGCATAGAGCATATTGGGCTATAAGGTGGCTGAATTTTGACCTCAAGGAGGCCGGTGAGAAGATGTTGCTAGACATGAACGCCCATGAGGAGATCCGGTTGGATGCTTATGAAAATGCCCGGATTTACAAGGAGAGGACCAAGCGTTGGCATGACAAGCGCCTCATCCCAAAAGAGTTGAGTGAGGGTGACTTGGTGCTTCTTTTCAACTCGAGGCTGCGGCTCTTCTCCGGAAAGCTCAAGTCAAGATGGACGGGTCCCTATGTTGTGAAGAAGGTCTTTCCTCATGGAGCGGTAGAGATAGGAGGAGATCATTGTGGCAATTTCAAGGTGAATGGGCACCATTTGAAGAAGTACATTCCGGAAGCCCCGATGGAAGTGATTGCCCCACTTCACCTTGAGTGAAACGCTCCTAAATTTGGTCAAGCTAATGACCTTAAAGAAGCGCTTAATGGGAGGCAACCCATTGGTACATACTTTTCCCTTTTGTTTTTCTTGCTTTTGTTTGATCTTACTCTTGGTGTGCTTTGTTTTTCTTTTGTGTTTTTGGGTGCTAGATCTTATTAATTGTCATGTGTAATGAGATGTTGGAGGTCATGTGAAAACCTCATGGAACTATTGAAGGTACAAGATCCAAGCACATGGACGAGGAGGAAATCACCCAGAAAAATCGGCCTGTTCTTCAGCCAGATCGGCCGATTTTCCGGGGTTGTTGGACCGATTTTTCCTTCTGTAAAGGAAAGTGATGATATCCAATCAAGCAATGGGTGGAGCGGACGTGGAGCTTGGACGGCTTGCGGTGCCAAGCGCGGGTTCCGACACCATAATGAACATCAAGAGCTCTCTACCATCCTTGATCGATCATCCACCATCATCATTCGATGTGAACCGAATTATCAAAGCATCACCAATTTTACATTGTGAGGACCCTCTTTCACTTCTTTATTTAGTTTCCACATTGGGGACAATGTGTTTCTAAGTATGGGGTGGGGTTTTCATGATCACTTGCATGATTAGCATCTAGGATAGTTTAACATTGTCACATGTTTCATTATGTCTTGCATTGTACATACATATTCCGAAAAATCCAAAAAAATCAGAAAATTTTAGTGCTTCTAAAGCTTGGGAATGACCCTTATGATGAAATTGTCGTGTGAATTGGCTATGGATAGCCTTATGTGTTGAATTGATGTATGCATATGTGGACTTGAAGTACTTATCTTGAATCCCATGTGTGAATTGTGATCATGAATGTTTGCCTTGATTGAATTGAGGATTGAAAGTCAAAATTACATGCTAGTTCTTGCACATCATTTAGGAGTGATTGAGGCAATTCATCTTTCTCTACTTCTCATCTTGATCATGTTGTTTGAGCACCTCAATTGATGAAAATTTTACCTCTTTTGACCCATCCGGGACTAGGAGCATGCTAGTGTGTTGATGCGTGTGAAAAGCAAGTGTGGGGTGAAGTCGTTGATGAAAGAATGTTGTGAATGAAATGCTGAATTTGATGTGAAAGTGTAGACAAAAATATAGGTTTGGGGACGTTGGTTTAAATGACAAGTAACTCGGCACACTTCACATAATCGGGTGTTGGTGCCTTGCCAAAGTCAAATAAACCGATAGTCCTAACGAGCTTTGGTATGTGTGCCCGGTGTGGATGCACCTCGAAAAATAGAAAAAAGCCCGAGGATGGATAATCACCAAGGTTTCGGCTTTTGTACACCAATGCCATTGTCTCAAAAATAAGTGAAAAGAAAAGAAAAGAAGGAGAAAAATACACTTTGGTGGACGAAGTATAAATGTAAAAGTTGTGGTTGTTTAGTTCCTTTCCCGGATTTGCACCACATGGCCTTAGAAAATTCCCACCTTATCATCACGTTTCTTGGCCTCTTCTTTCCTAAGCCCTTGTGACCTAATTGCATGTGTGTAAGGCTTAGTGATCTAGATTGGACATGCTCATGATCATCTTGACTTCTTCATTTTCTCCTCTCATGCATGACTTCTAGTTAAGTATAATTGTCTTTCCATGCCTTCATTTATTTCATGCATGATTGCTTGTCCATTGCTATGAACATGACTATGAAGGTGATCCAATGCTAGAAGCACAATTCCAAAAAGATTTTGTTGTTTTTCTGCATACATAAATCATGTCATCTCTTAGTCTATAGTTGGATCTTGCTCGGGGACGAGCAAATTCTAAGTATGGGGTATTTTGATAACGTGATTTATGACGTTAGTTTAGGCACTTAATTAGATAGTTTTTCCCGTTATTCATGCACGGTTTGACATTGGTTCATGACGTTTCCGCTCAATTCATGCGTATTTCTAGAAAAGACGTCTACACGACCTTTTGTCGGTGTTGTAGGTATTTCGGGGATCTTTTGGACATTAACCGATGCATTCGAGGGTCAAGCCTCATGGTGGTACACACCCAAAGCTTTGAAGGAGCATAATTGGAGCAACAAAGGACACAAAGGCCACTATTGGTGCAAGCAATGGAGCAACTCATGGCTAGACGATCATAGCATGCTTCTGTTGAAGAAAATCGGACCAACTGCCAGGAAAATCGGCCGATTTATATGACTGGGTCGATTTTCCTGCCTTTGACAGCTTAAGCCACGTGTCCCACGATCTCTTGATCCGGCCTTGCTCTTGGTGGAGAATATAAGTGGTCCTGCAAGCTGTTGCTGAGGATCTCTCCTCTCCCACATTCTCTCATTCACAGCTCATTGGATTGGGATAGACTTGGAGAAGAAGAAAAACTCTCTCAAATTGAAGGGAGAAGAAGAACACCAATCTAAGAGTGATAGTAAGGTTTTGAGTGATTTTGAGTGATTTTTGGAGTCTTTGATTGAAGAACTATTGCAAGGATTGTTAGGAACGTTTTGGAACTTCATTTGAAGGGTTGTAAGTCTTGCTAAAACCTAGATTCAGCTGAGATTTATTGTTTTTACTTGCTTATCTTTCATCATCCATCTATGAAAACCATGTATGCTTGTGTGATGATTTTGGATCTTGATATGCATATTATTGGCTAGTTTATTGTGATTTTGGAGTGATGGATTGATAGTTATGGCTAGGGTGATGATAGGATGGACTTATATGTTAGTTTAGGATGATTTGTATGCACGAAACCCATTCCAGAGAGAAAAATCGGGCTATTCTTCAGTCAAATCGGCCGATCTGGCCATGATCCACCCAATTTTCCTCTCTGTTGCTCTTTAATTGATGAATCTGTATGTTAGGGTGTTAGGGTGTTGAAATCCTAGTGTTTATTTAGCCTAATTTAGCTTAGGATCACCTAATGCTATCAACCTAAGTGAGGGAAGAGATCTACCCGATGATTTCCGATCTTAGATACCTAAGATGATGAATTCTAGGTAGTAGTGAGCCTCACAAGCTGCTATTGGATCGAGTGTGCTAGGATTATTGCTTGAGACTTACTTTTCCGAGACTTACCCGGTAAGGAGAAGTTTGCCACTTAAGTAGTGTCCGGTTTGTGTAGAATTCCCTACTTTAGCCCCTTGAGACCTACCCGGTAATAGGAGTTTGATTCGGGATTAGAGAAGTGAGAGACCTACCCGGTAATTGCTTCCATTAGTGAAACACCCTTTCCCAACACCGCAACTTTGTCCTTAGAATCCTTAGAACCTTGAGTCCAATGCCATAACCGGAAATCTTGACCTCTAGAATCTACTTTCCTCTCTTTGATTACATATTTTGTGTTTGTGTTACTTGTTTACCTTGCTATCTTGAGTTGTTAGTTTGTTTTGATATCTTCCTTGATTTGTGATCTTTGCTTGATCACCACAAAAACCAACCAAAAATACCGAGATTTTCATTTCTTTGTTCCCTTCTCTTTTCTAAGGCTTAGATCTTCACTAGACTTAATCACTAATCGAATCAATCTCACCTTAGTCTTTGTGTTCGACCTCGGAATACTATCCCTACTACAAACGTCCCGTACACTGCGGGTGTGCTGGGAGTTAGGAGAAATATAACGAGTATAAATTTAAAGCTTATTGCGTGCACACACGATCTTAGCGTAACAGAACCCTTCCACGACCGTGATCTTGGCGATCTTTTTCGCCACACCTTAAGCCACGATCTCCTACGAAGTTGGGCCGGGCCGATACTTTATCTTACACTATAAAAGGACGGATGAAGAGAGATTCCGTCACCTTCGCTTACGCTTAGACGCACTTCCGCTTACACTTGGATTTGCCCTAATTTCGCATTTTGGCGGAGATTGTGATTGAGAGACTTGTGCTTTGCCATTGGGATTTCCGGATTGACGGAAGATTGAAGATTCGGAAGATTGTTCGTAAGAAGATTTCGCTTCTTGCTTAGGTTTGATTTAGAAGACGGATTGACATCCCGTTCTTCGTTCTTATCTAAGATTGTGATTATTTGCATTATTCTAAATCAATTGACGTTATTGTTCTTGATTTGTGGATTTGAGATTAGTTTGAAGTTTATTAAAGGTTTCCGGAAGTTTTCATCTTTTATTCTCTTAAATCTTGAATTTGATATCAATATGACTGTTGTTGGCTAAGGTGAAGGATTGATAGTTGTGGCTTAGATGATGATAGATCGATCGTAAACAGATTGGACCCTGAGAGTTAGAGAGAATCGCCGACGAACCTAATCCACGGTCTGTTCTTGAGCTTCCACGGCCGTGGAACTCAAGAACTACCCGTAATTTTGTGTTAGTTTACGAACTTGCTTTTACTTTAATCCAAAGTTAAAGATTTGCTTTAATTTAGTCTTGGCTTGCCTTTTCTAGGTGGTAGTGAAGTCTCAACAACCTCTACCTCGATTGTGAGTGTCACAACCTTAATCGGTTTAGTTAGTCTTGATCCTTGGATTACAAGTTTAGGTATTTGACATTAATCCTTGCCTTTCGAACCTTTCTATACCGAAGCCTCAACAACCTTTATAGAGAGTGTCTTCTAGGTGAGTCATATAAGGTGTTTGGAACTTCACCGTACGATTACCTTACATTAGCATACCTTTGCAACCCTCAACTTTGTCCTTATACCTTTAGTATATCTTGAATCGATTGCCACAGCTGGATATCTGGATCTTTAGGATTGTTGTTTTCCCAATATTTGAAAAGCATCTTACATTTACTCGCTTGATAACCTATAATTTAATTTTTTCCCCCCAAATCCCTGTGTTCGATACGCTGGAATTCTTGCTTAACTATATCAATCCGTACACTGCGGGTTCGCTTGCTTGATTTCTAGTTTTATATTTAAAGCTTATTTGCACGCACGCTAAGTGGCGAACAAGTTTTTGGCGCCGTTGCTGGATATTTGGTTAAGGCCGAATTCGGTTTACGGTTGTCAAGCTTGGGAGCTCTTCCCTTGTTATTTGATATCTTTTCAAGTGCATGCGCAGGTCTAAGAACACCGAAGACCTCTTACCTCTTGATCAAGAGCTTGAGAGGACTTTAAGGCAAAAGCGTAAGGAAAAGAAAATGACTGAAGAAAGAGAACGTGATCTCCAATCGGAGCTTGCGGAAAAGGAAGCTCAACTCCAATGGAGTGAGAAGACACGTAGAGAAGAGACGGATCGTCACCAAATGAAGGTTGATGATCTAACGGACATGATGTTCCAAATGAGGTTGGAAATAAACAACCTTAAGGAGAAAAAGAAAAGGAGGAGACCGGGAAGATCGGTTAGAGCCAACTCATCTAATGAGGATAGCGACTCCTCCATGCCACCGCTAGAGGAAATTGATCCAACGATCAATGTGAATCCATTCCATCCACGGGTAGCTGCAAATCGCCGTGATCCACCTAGGAATGCTATGATCGAACGCGTGGATGAGGAGCCAAGAACTCTTGGCCAAAGGATGGATCCAACGCAGCAACCACGCCGTTTAGGTGTGAACTTCGATGTTGACGATGTACAAGGGTTTAGCTTCAACCCGCAGGTTATTACTCTTGTTCGCCAAAACCAATTTGGCAGAACAAGCGCTGAATCTCCACACCAACACTTACAAAACTTTGAGTGTATGATGGAGACAATGAGGCCGAAGAACGCGACTACCAACAACTATAAGCTCAAGCCTTTCTTCTTCTCTTTGAAGGGGAAAGCATTGTCTTGGTACCAAGCTCTTCCTAGTGGGAAACTAGACACGTGGGAAGACCTTTCCGCGGAGTTCCTCACTAAGTTCTTTCCGCCATCCAAAACGGCGGAGCTAAGAGGTAAGATTAATGCATTTTTCATGAGATCTAACGAAAGTTTGTTTCAATCTTGGGAAAGATTTCAGGATTTGCTCTTGGATTGCCCTCATCATGGCATATCCAAGCTTGCACTTTTGGAGATATACTATAAGGGGCTGGATGTGGAGACACAATTCAAGCTCCAATCCCTCTCATGTGGTACATTCATGGACATGAGGGAAGATGACGCTTGGGACTTCATTGAGAAGCAAGCAAGGGTCATAGAGAAGTATTCTCACCGGAAAGTGGAGGGAAATCGTGTGGAGCAAGGAGCAAAGCTCACACATGAAGCTCAAAATCAAATTTTCTCCCTCAACAATGAGATCAAAGAGTTGAAGGAGGCTATCAAGACCAACTTTCCGAAGCAACAAGGAAAAGATGTTGGCTACTTGGGCAACAACAACAATGGTGGTGAGAATACAAACCGCAACAACAACAACAATCGGAACAACAACCGGAATAATTGGAACGGCAACAACAACAACAACCGGAACAATAATTGGAACAACAATAGGGGTTCAAACAACAACAATTGGCGCTCCAATCAACAAAACTCCGGTAACTCTTATCCTTCCAATTCAAATTCACTAACTCCACCTTCCTCTTCCTCTACTCCTTTGAAAAGCCAGGGGCAAACATCTAATGAAGGAAGCACTTCAGGGAAGGAGAAGCCTGATCCCATGTTGGAGACAATTTTGGGAAAGCTTCAAGGGTTAGAGACTCGCATCATCAAGGTTGATGATCACGTAACTAAGGTTGATAAAGCCCAAAAGGTTTTAGAAAACCAAATGTTTACACATGCGGAGGAAGTTCCTAGGAATCAAGGGAAACTTCCAGGAAAAACGGAGGACAACCCAAAGGGAAGGGTGATGGCAATCACAACTAGGAGCGGGGTGACAACTACCGATCCGCAGCCTAAGTTTGTAGAAGTCCCCGTTGAGAAAGAGAAAGAAAAGGGGAAGGAGAAGGAAGATGTCTACGTTCCTCCTCCAGCTTACAAATCTCCCCTACCATTCCCTCAATCTAGAGCAAGAGCGCGTCTAGATAAACAATTCGGTAAGTTTATAGAACTCATGAGCAAGCTGCATATTAATATACCTTTCATTGATGCTATTGTAGGTATGCCGGCTTATGGCAAGTTCTTAAAGGAGATCCTCTCTAACAAGAGAAAGTTAGAGGATTTTGGAGAGGTTAAGATGAGTTCGGATTCTTCGGATCTCATCAAGACCATGAAGGAGAAGATGCCCCCAAAGCTAAAGGATCCGGGGTCATTTTGTATTCCCATAGGAGTGGGAGATGTCACATATGATGCATTATGTGACTTGGGAGCAAGTGTGAGCATCATACCACTTGCATTATGTAGGAAGATCGGTTTAGGCGACCCTAAACCGGTGAAGATGACGTTGTATATGGCAGATCGATTCATCACTCGTCCCGTCGGTATTGTAGAAGACGTCCCGGTCAAGCTAGGTAAATTCTTTGTACCCATTGATTTTGTTGTGCTTGACATTCCTGCAGATAGTCCGATCCCGATCATACTCGGAAGACCGTTTCTTGCAACTTCCGGCTGCATAGTCGATTGCAAGAATGCTAGACTCGCCTTTGACATAGGAGAGGAGAAGGTAGAGTTCGTTCTTTCCACTCTAGTGAAGGAACCAATCTTTGATGAGGATATATTCAATATCCAAGATGAAGAAGGGTTGTCTAGAGAGGAGGTAAGTGTTATTCTCTTCAAAGATCCTTTGCAAAAGGTTATTACCATGAGTCTAATGGATGTAGGGGAAGAAGAGGAGTGCAATGAGGCAATTGAAGCCTTAGAAGCACAAGAAGAAGTATGTGAAGAGGAGTTTGAGAAACTCCACGACGAAGCAGAAAACGTGAGAATCCACGGCCATACACTATATTCCACGGCCGTGGATTTCACCACCCAAAGCGTGGCTCACTCCAGAGGGTTACACGGTCGTGGAGAGAACAGAGCAACCGTATTCCCCTTCCACGCCCTAAACCACGGCCGTGGAGGATACAGAGAAACTGTGATTCTGGCCGTGGAAGAAGGCGATCGTGCCTCTTCTTCAACTTCTCTTGATTCTTCTGCTACACCTTCTACTTCCTTAGACACTTCTAAGGAAGCATCGGATGCTCCTCAAGAACCATTGGAAGCTCCGAAAGCGATGGAACTAAAGCCACTTCCTACTCATCTAAGGTACGCATTTCTTGGATCTAATTCTACCTTACCGGTTATTGTTAGTTCCGATCTAAGCATAGATGAACATAGTAAGCTCATGGTTGTCCTTAGGAAACATAGAAAAGCTTTAGGATATACTATTGAGGACTTAGTAGGAATCAAACCTTCCCTATGCATGCATAAAATATTAATGGAAGAGGACTTTAGGACTTCAAGACAACCTCAAAGGCGGTTGAATCCGACCATGAAAGAGGTTGTCAAGAAGGAAATTCTTAAACTTCTTGATGCAAGTATCATCTACCCTATCTCCGATAGCAAGTGGGTGAGTCCGGTTCAAGTAGTTCCGAAGAAGGGAGGAATGACGGTCATCACCAATAAGAATAACGAACTCATTCCTACTCGAACAGTAACGGGATGGCGGATGTGCATAGACTACCGCAAGCTTAACAATGCGACGAGGAAGGATCACTTCCCATTGCCATTCATCGATTAAATGCTTGAAAGGTTAGCGCAACATTCTCATTTTTGTTATCTTGATGGATATAGTGGTTTCTTTCAGATTCCGATACACCCGGATGATCAAGAGAAGACCACATTCACGTGCCCATGGGGTACGTTTGCTTATAGGAGGATGCCGTTCGGGCTTTGCAACGCCCCAGCCACCTTTCAAAGGTGCATGATGGCCATCTTCTCCGAATACATAGAGGAAATAATGGAGGTTTTTATGGATGACTTCTCCGTATACGGTTCCTCTTTTGACAATTGTCTTTCTAACCTTGCTCTTGTATTACAAAGGTGTGAAGACACTAACCTGGTTCTAAATTGGGAGAAGTGTCAATTCATGGTTAAGGAAGGCATTGTTTTAGGACACTTAATCTCTAGTAGAGGGATTGAGGTGGATAAGGCGAAAATAAAGACTATAGAGAAGCTTCCTCCCCCAACTTCGGTGAAAGGGATAAGAAGTTTCCTAGGACATGCTGGATTCTATAGACGCTTCATAAAAGACTTCTCTAAAATATCAAAACCGCTCACTAATCTACTGATGAAGGATGCAGTTTTTGAGTTTTCGCAAGAATGCTTGGATGCGTTTAACATGATCCGGGAAGCTCTAATTTCAGCACCTATTATCCAACCTCCAGATTGGAGCCTTCCCTTTGAGGTTATGTGCGATGCTAGTGACGTAGCCATAGGAGCTGTTCTTGGACAAAGAAAGGAAGGGCGAACCCACGCTATCTACTACGCTAGCAAGACGCTAGACAAAGCGCAGCTCAACTACGCCACTACGGAAAAGGAATTTTTAGCCATTGTTTATGCTATTGACAAATTTCGCTCTTATCTTGAAGGTGTAAAGGTGATTGTATACACGGATCATGCTGCGATCTGGTATCTCCTTGCAAAGAAGGATGCAAAGCCAAGGCTAATTAGATGGATTCTTCTCCTACAAGAATTCGATCTAGAGATCCGCGACAAGAAGGGTTCGGAAAATTCTGTTGCGGATCATTTGAGTCGCCTAACACATCTAGAGGACGACCACTTACCTATAGATGACTCCTTCCCGGACGAACACTTACATATCATTGAGGAGTGCATCGATGTGATCTCCAAAGGTAACGAACCATGGTTTGCTGATTTTGTTAACTATTTGGTTTGCCAAGAGATACCGCCCGGATTATCCTACGCACAAAGAAAGAAGTTCTTTAAGGATGTTCGGGAATACTTTTGGAATGAACCTCTCCTCTTTAAGAGAGGTCCGGATGGCATCATTCAGCGATGTGTGCCGGAAGATGAAATGAAAAGTGTCATCCGCCATTGTCATTCACTACCATGTGGAGGACACGCTAGTTCAAACAAAACTAGCGCTAAGGTATTGCAATCTGGATTCTTTTGGCCTACTTTATTTAGAGATGTGCAAACCTTTGTTTCCTGCTGCGATGCTTGTCAAAGAACAGGAAATATCTCTAGGAGGAATGAGATGCCTCTCAATAAAATCCAAGAGGTGGAGATTTTCGATGTTTGGGGAGTTGACTTTATGGGATCATTCCCATCATCTTGTGGAAACCAATACATACTCTTGGCGGTGGATTATGTTTCTAGATGGGTGGAAGCAATTGCCTCTCCCACCAATGATGCCATGGTGGTGGTTAAGTTCTTTAACAAGACCATTTTCCCACGATTTGGGACACCAAGGACTATCATTAGTGATGGAGGTTCTCACTTTATCGCCCGGCGCTTTGAAGCTCTTCTAGCTAAGTATGGGGTTACTCACAAGATCGCCACCCCTTATCATCCACAAACTAGTGGACAAGTTGAGATCTCAAACCAGGAGATCAAAGGAATCCTAGAGAAGAGGGTTTCAAGGACTAGGAAGGATTGGTCCTTGAAGCTTGATGATGCGTTGTGGGTGTACCGGACTGCGTACAAGACTCCCATAGGAACCACACCATACAACCTTGTGTATGGGAAGTCTTGTCACTTACCGGTAGAGTTAGAGCACAAGGCGTTTTGGGCTATCAAGTGGTTGAATTTCAGCATGAAGGAAGCGGGAGAGAAGCGTCTCTTGAACCTTAATGAGCTTGAAGAACTTCGCTTGAACGCTTATGAGAACGCCAAGATCTATAAGGAGAGAGCAAAGCGTTGGCATGATAAGCATATCATTCCAAAGGACTTCAAAGAAGGAGATCAAGTTCTCCTCTTCAATTCAAGGCTTCGTCTCTTTCCAGGTAAGCTTAAATCTCGTTGGACCGGACCTTTTCTAATCAAACGTATTTTCCCCCATGGTGCAGTTGAAGTATGGGGTGAAGCGGGCGGAAGCTTTAAGGTAAACGGTCAACGACTCAAGAAGTATACGCTGGAACTCCAAGCTGAAGAGTTCGCGCCCACCGCACTCGAATAAGTGCGAATATGGTCTAGCTACGGACCTTAAATAAAGCACTTCTTGGGAGGCAACCCAAGGTATTGCATTTATGTTTTTGTTTTCGATTCATAGTTTAGCTTAGTTTAGACGTTTTTGCTTTGTTTTGCCTTCGATACCTCCGGTATGTTCGTGTTTTTGGATGTAGGAACAGTGGAAAAGGAAAGGGGAAGAGAAAGTTTGAAGAAAAGTGACGAAACTTGGACTTTGGAGCATTACAAAGAGTTTCACGGCCTAAACCACGGTCGTGGAACCCTTACAGACTGTAATTTCCAAAAGCCTTTGAAAAATCACCAAAACCACGGTTCCGTACAATTCCACGGCCGTGGAACCCCCCGATAGACCGTGGTTTTCAAAAATTTTGCCGGCCACTATATAAACCACGTTCTTCACAAAACACATCTCACAAACCCAATTCCACGCCCTATTTCGCCGAAATCATGCCCCTCACCTCAATTCTTCGTTTGTTAATCGTTTTCAACGATTCTTCGACCCAAACTAAAGCAAATCCAACCACTAACGAGATCCAAGCAACGATTCGAGCGGCAAACCACCGGAGAAAGCACAATTTGGATTCTAAAATCCGAAAACCTAGGTTTTTGGTTCTTTCTCTATCTTTGTCAATTCGGCTTCGTTTTTGCTAGCATTTGTAGGAGAACTGATTGAAATTGGAAGAAATTAGTCTAAGACTGATTGATTGCTGAGTTTGGTGATTGTTTGCTGAGTTTTGAGAAAAGTCGAGACGAACCACGGTCTCTGTCACTTCCACGGCCGTGGAACACCAAGAACAGACCGTGGTTTCTGCCAGAAATGGATTTTGTGAGGAGAGTTTCCGGGAGAAATAAGGATAAGAACAAGGAGAAGGATAAGAATAAAAAGAGGAAGGGCAACCCCTCTTCCTTTTCATCCTCTAGAGCACCACCACCTTCATCCCCTTCACCTCCATCATCACCTTCATCACCATCACCTCCTAGCCCTAGGGTCCCCACCATTCACGAGGATCATCTCGACGCCTTAGAGAGGATCCATAAGAGAGCTGTTATAGGACCTAGGTACCTACTGTTGGAGGATTTAGCTCCTCTACATATCATAGATGACCTTACTTGGCTCTTGGATAGAGCCGGTCTTATCATCTTTTCGGCTATCCGAGAAGACGCTTACGACGAGATCACGAAAGAGGTTGTGACGTCTTTTGAGCACAGCCATGTTGATAGGACATTTTCTTTCCGTCTGATGGAAAGAAACTATGATTTCACCATCCGGGAGTTTGGAGCCTTCTTTGGGTTCCAAGAGACCTTCAATGGTCGTTTCCCCAGCGGCGTTTACGCCAAGGATTTCTGGGAGGAGGTAGCCATGATCTATGCCAGTGAGGACCGCTGGCAACCAGCTGATACCAAGGCTAAGTTGATGTATCACTTAGCCTTGAAGATTGCTCACCGGGTCCTTTCTGAGTGTCTCTTCCCTAGGACGGAGACACCTCAAAAGATCAAGACGGATGAGCTCTTCCTTCTGTACTCCATGTTGTATGGACGACCTGCTGACTACGCCACCCTCTTAGCTGCTACCATGAGCAAGCTAAAGAACAAGAGGGCTGGCAACATTGGATATGGTGGGATAGTCACCCACCTTGCTAGGATTTTAGGGGTAGATTTCTCCGCCTCCACACGCATTCCTGTTGTACCCCTAGGACTCCAGGCCTTTATAACTAGAGGTCTCATCTTCCCCACCCATAGAGGTCCACCTTACGCAGCTATGCCATGGGAGAGCCGGACGGGGAGGGGCATTGAGTGGCTCCCAAAGTATTCCATTATGGCTGGACGCCATAACTGGAAGGAGACGTTTGCTGCTATGCATGCGAACAGGATTGCAGCCCCTCCATATGTTCCACCACCACCTGTAGTTGAGGAGGAGGAGATGAGAGACCAGTATGAGGGAGGAGGAGGAGGAGCTTAGCAGGACTTTGGCACATTTCCGGATCAGCCGGACATAGCTCTTGACATGCCTAGACGTTCTCCACGTCCCGCCAGAGCTTCAGGATCATCTTCTCGCCGCGCCAGCGTGAGCGAGAGACCCACTTGGATGGAGACCCCTCCTGCATGGTACGGAGCTCCACCTCCATGGTCTGCACAGGCACCACCAGCACCAGCACCGTCAAATGCACCGGGGTGGTACAGCCAGCCGCCTGGTTGGTATGAGCAGATGCCAGAGTGGGCTACCAGCCTTTCTAATAGGGTGGGAGCTTTGGAGATCCGAGCTGACACTAGAGACGGATGTATGGATGACCTTGACCATATGATGAGAGACGTCTACCGTCAGCAGTTCGGGAGGTACTATGACCCTAGCTTCTCTCCATTCCCGCCTCCACCGTAGTGACGATGATGATGACCGACAGCTTTAGCCGCTCCACCGCCATTTTGTGAGTTTCTTTTTCTTTCTTTTTCTTTCTTTCTTTTCTTCTTTTTCTTTTATTTGAACATTAGGGACAATGTTTGTTTCAAGTATGGGGTGGGGTGTGACTAAAAGTTTGTAATAACTCTTTCTCGCTTTGATTGCTTCTATTAAGACTATCTTGCATGTTTCATTATATTGTTACACGTTTCATTATTGCATTGCATGAAAAAGAGTTTGAAAAACCCATAAAAATTGAAAAATTTTGAAAATTTTGTGCTTCTAAAGATAGAGATGACTTCTATGATAATCACTACTTGTGAATTGAGTTGATGACAATTGCATGCTTAAACGAATAGTGAATTGAAAAGAAATTGAATGAGTTGATTATACCTCTTTTGCAAATTTCATAATGTGATGAATGTTACTTAAATCATGTTGAGGAATTAAGGTTGAAATCACACTATAAGTTCTTATGCTTCCTTTTGAGATGATTAAGGCAATTCGAGTTTTCTTTCTTCTTTCTTTGATCATTTAGCCCCTCATTGAAATAATGACCTCCTTTACCTATCCGGGAATTTGGAGGAGTTGATTGAAAAAGGCATGTTTGATGTGGGAGGGCCATGAAAGCAATACTTTGCATTCAAAGGAATAGAAAGAAATTGTAGGTTTGGGGAAGTCAATCATGACGATGAGTAACTCGGCACCATTCACATAGCCGGGTGTTTGTGTCTTGCCAAAGTTGGATTGAGCGATATTCCTAGCGGATTATGGTATGTGCGCTAAGGGTTTGAGGCATCTCATAAAAATTGAGAAACGCCAATCTCCTAGGCTTCGGTTTTTGTGCACCTCTATCCATAACTCCAAAAGTAAAGTCGAAAAAATGAAAAGAAGAGAGCGAAGCTCTAAGTTGAAAGTGCTACGGAAACCGCAAGAGAATAAGAAAAGAGTAGTTATCCACTTTCCCGGATTCATGCACCACATTCCTTAAAGTTTTCCTTCCCTTTCCACATTCTAAACCTTGTTTGAAATTCCTTAAGATCAAAAGAATGTTATATGACTTGGTGATCTAAATTGAAGTTTCTTATGATTGATTTTGATAATGTTTGAAGGTTATGATGTTTACATGGAAGTTTGATTGATTCATGAGCTTTCTTTACTCTTTACTCTTTGATTAAGTGTATGAAAGTCATATAAACGAATGAAGCAAGATTTGAGAATGATCTATTGATTAGAAGGCATATTCATCCAAAAGAAGTTTTGCTTTGAGAAGGTACACATATTTCATCCTAACTTGTGTTTTATAGCTTTTGAAAGACCTTGCTTAGGGACAAGCAAGTGGCAAGTATGGGGTTATTTGTTAGCATGATATACTGTGATATTTTAGGCACGTTTTCTAAGTGTATTTCATCCATATTGATAGTCATTGATTAAGCATTGATACATTTGTGAGCTAGTTTGTCTATAATGTCGATATAGAGATCTACACAAGCTTTATGTTGATTATAGGCAATTAAGAGCTATTTCCGAACGGATTGTGCGATAATGGAGTTTGATTGAGTATGTCCAAGGATTGAGGACATCTCTAGAAGCTAAGGAATGTGCTAGCTTGAAGAATATGCACAAGGAAAGGAAGAATTACGGTTTAGCCCTAAATCACGCTCTAAAATACGGCCGTACTACATTCCACGTTCAAGTCCACGGCCGTGGAACCTTGGCAAGGGAAGCGTGGTTCATTCCAGCAACTTCTACGGCCGTGGAAAGATTGAGACAAACCGTGACAACTTCCACGCTCTAAATTACGGCCGTGGAACCCTTCCACGACCGTGATCTTGGCGATCTTTTTCGCCACACTTTAAGCCACGATCTCCTACGAAGTTGGGCCGGGCCGATACTTTATCTTACACTATAAAAGGACGGATGAAGAGAGATTCCGTCACCTTCGCTTACGCTTAGACGCACTTCCGCTTACACTTGGATTTGCCCTAATTTCGCATTTTGGCGGAGATTGTGATTGAGAGATTTGTGCTTTTCCATTGGGATTTCCGGATTGACGGAAGATTGAAGATTCGGAAGATTGTTCGTAAGAAGATTTCGCTTTTTGCTTAGGTTTGATTTAGAAGACGGATTGACATCCCGTTCTTCGTTCTTATCTAAGATTGTGATTGTTTGCATTATTCCAAATCAATTGACGTTATTGTTCTTGATTTGTGGATTTGAGATTAGTTTGAAGTTTATTAAAGGTTTCCGGAAGTTTTCATCTTTTATTCTCTTAAATCTTGAATTTGATATCAATATGACTGTTGTTGGCTAAAACCCTTTAACAATTCTAAGGTCAAGGGTTGATAGTTGTGGCTTAGATGATGATAGATCGATCGTAAACAGATTGGACCCTGAGAGTTAGAGAGAATCGCCGACGAACCTAATCCACGGTCTGTTCTTGAGCTTCCACGGCCGTGGAACTCAAGAACTACCCGTAATTTTGTGTTAGTTTACGAACTTACTTTTACTTTAATCCAAAGTTAAAGATTTGCTTTAATTTAGTCTTGGCTTGCCTTTTCTAGGTGGTAGTGAAGCCTCAACAACCTCTACCTCGATTGTGAGTGTCACAACCTTAATCGATTTAGTTAGTCTTGATCCTTGGATTACAAGTTTAGGTATTTGACATTAATCCTTGCCTTTAGAACCTTTCTATACTGAAGCCTCAACAACCTTTATAGAGAGTGTCTTCTAGGTGAGTCATATAAGGTGTTTGGAACTTCACCGTACGATTACCTTACATTAGCATACCTTTGCAACCCTCAACTCTGTCCTTATACCTTTAGTATATCTTGAATCGATTGCCACAGCTGGATATCTGGATCTTTAGGATTGTTGTTTTCCCAATATTTGAAAAGCTTCTTACATTTACTCGCTTGATAACCTATAATTTAATTTGTTCCCCCCAAATCCCTGTGTTCGATACTCTGGAATTCTTGCTTAACTATATCGATCCGTACACTGCGGGTTCGCTTGCTTGATTTCTAGTTTTATATTTAAAGCTTATTTGCACGCACGCTAAGTGGCGAACATTGCACAGCAACGATTAGCGGATCCGGCACTAGAGAGGGAGAGGAGAGATTGGTCGAGGGGCTGCTTACCTAGGCGGTGGTTGGCGGCGAGCAGAAGAGGCGGACGGAGTAGTGGTGGTCCGGTTGCAACGGTGCGGAGCTGCGGTGTTGCAGTCCGCTGGAAAGGTCACAGGTGGCGCCGAACTGCAGTCGAAGGGGGGGGGGAACTTGGCTTTCCACCGGGGTGCTACGCTGGTCCAGGCGGCGCGGCGACGGCACAGGGGAGGGAAGGCGGAGGCGGTGCGTTGTCTCCGGTCGAAGGGGAAGGCTACTGCGTCGATATCCTCTTCAGAAGGTGAAGAACGAGAGTAGCGGCAGTGGTAGGTGTAAGGTAATTAGGTTAATTTTAATTAGTTTAGGATTAGGTTAAGGGAAAAGGCTGATGGTTAATTTGGGCTTGCTAGTGGGCCAACCGGCCTGCTCTCCCATTAGAACGAGAAAAGGCTGATGGGTAATTCGGTTTCTGTTAGGTACGGAAAGTTATATAATACGGAATTAAATTCCGTATTAGCTTATTATTATTAATTATTTTAAGGTGCGTAATTTATTCCGGTTATAAGGTTTCATCATTTTATGTGACTTAAAGTCACATAAAATGATAACATTTAAACTCGTTTTATTTTATTTATTTATTTATTTACGATTGTCGCATCGGAATTTGGTTAATTGCAGTTTACCGGAACTTTAAAATTTTCGATTATTACAGTTCTCTGATCGTTTGATTTACCTTCGAGTGAGGTAAGTCTCTTGGACTTACTTAGCTTCATTATGTATATTGGTTTGAGTGTTTTGGCTTGTTTGCGTTATTATTATTGTTATAACGGATAACTAGACTAGGATTCACCTTTATAACCGTAATTGGCCCAAGTTTATGATAATCGGGCGGTGACCACTTGTCTAGTTCTACAGGAGACTAGAACGTGCTCTTGCAACCCAAGCCCGCAGGTAAAGGATAGTATTGATCTAATCCTGTTGGTAGACGGAAGCGGGAGCGAGTTTCGGGAGATTCTCGTGTGACAAAAGAAGTTGAATTAGTAATGGATAACTTAATGAAATATATTAACCGGTTGAGTGTGAGCATGTTATATGTTTATATTACCTTATGTGTGCTTGTGCATTTACGTTCTTTCTGATATCTAGAATGTTAGCTAACTGTTCACACCGATAATGTAGATGTTCCACGGGTCCAGGATGCTGCTAAGTGATCCAGATGGTGTGTTCGGTTGGGGTTCCCGTACATTATAAGACGGGATCGGATTTATATTTTTGTTGTTGCTTTCCCTTTTGTTTTGAACTCGGTTGCGAGTCTTTTAAGCTTTCTTTTGTTTAAACCTTTGGTTTTATATTGAGTTTTGGCTTTCATTTGTGTGTGTCTTGTTGTAAGATTTGTTGTGTCGTTGCTACTCTGAGTGTCGGGACCCATTGTGAGGTTCTAGCCCGTAACGCTTCGAGTTCCTAGAACTTGGGGTGTTACAATCTGGACCTAACATATTATATTGTATTTCTTTAAAATAGATTTTTAAAAAAACTATTGCGGACCTAACAACCCAAATCAGATCGATCTTTTTAGTAATTTCTTTAAAATATTACAAAACAACCTAACAACCCAAATCAAATTTTGTTAAATTAGTTTTTAAAAAATATATATGTGGGACTTTATATAAACAGCAGATCCGCAGTCAATATTCTCATCGTCTTCTAATCAGGTATTCTATACACGTGTACTCCACTACTATTTTCATTAGACTAACAACTTCATTAATGTTCTCATTTCAGTGTGTTCGTCTATTACACATACGCTCGCATCGTCTCCTCTATTTCATAGGTAATAATATGTTATTTATTAAGCTACATAATTATTTGTCTTCAAATCTACTATATATATGGACAACCTAACTATTTTGTATTAATCAATCTCACACGTTCTTATAAGATCTCCGGTTTTAGATTCATCTTCTTTAATTGTAACCCTTTGGATTCATAACTCTTTGATCGTCTTTCAAATTATTCCAAGTTTTTATCGTCTTCTTCCATAGTCTTCTTCTTATATATTTACTTCTTTACTGGTCATAATTTTATCTTATTTTTAGTGTGCAGAATTCAGCAATGGCGAACGGTTTTGTCACCGGCTTTGGCACCTTAGCAAAAAAGTAGAAGAAAAAAGGACATCGATGAAGTTTTTCTACAAGCGACTCTTCAACTACTTATCTCTCCGTTTACATATAAATCATTCCCGGATTATAGGAATTTAACCCTCATTTTTCTTCCATTTGTTCACCTCATACTCTTATACATGTTATTTGATTATAATATTCAACGCATCAAGAAATTTATCTTACAAATACCCGTGCAAGGCACGAGTTGTAAACTAGTTTTAGGTATTAAAGAAGAGATATGATTGACATATTCCAAAATCATTCCAAACAATAAATGATTTCTTGAAAGTTGGCACTCGCAATAATATACCTTTAATTATTAAATAAATACAAAATAAAAATATGGTTAAAATTAATAGTAGAGAAAAATATTTTATCGACACCGTGAACAAACCTCAATTATCTATCGGTAAATTTAATGATTTTTTTTTAAGTGTAAATCCAGTAGTATATAAGGGCACGTTACGTGTATCACAAATTCTTTAATTAGGGTATTAGATTTAAATAAAGCCGTAACTCATATACACACCATCCCTCAGCCTGATTAGCCTTCCTTCTTAAGCCAGACCATCCTTAATGTCATTCGTTTATTCGCTAAAAGTTCGATGGTGGATTGCGGTGATGGAAAAATATGGTCTTAGAACGCAACGACGACGTTCTCTAAATCCCTATTTGAGGGAAGAATGTTCTTAAAAGTAAGCTTTCGAAGTGTTATCTGTTCTTTGTATAATTCCCTCTTGTAATTTCCCTTGTATGATAGGTATTGTAGTTTCAACCTTAAAATTTTCAGACATTGAGGAATGTGGGGTACTCACTAGTTGAATCAGAAATAACATTCTTTCTTCCGTACTTAAAGGAGAAAGTTTTAATTTTTCATATTCTCTATCCTTAGTTTACTTTTGTGTGCCATTTGATTTGTTCATTACAGGTTTCATTACATCTACTATGCTAATCTTGTGTTAGTGTTAATGCACAATTTTTTGCATATTTCATTTAGTGATTACTTTCTAAGACTCATGTCTATGTCTATTGTTACACTAATCCATAAGTTTTTCATTGCCATTCTCATTTTGGTTGGTTCGGACTATGAAACCATCATGTTTCAGAAATAAGATGTGAAAATTGATATACCTATTGTTTTATGAGATAATAAGATGCCATAAGGATTTAGATTCTAGATGGGCTATTTTAAAAGAGAATTATGTATAGTATTTTAGAAGTTAAGATTTCCTTTGGAGGCAATTGTTAAAGCATCGTTCTAGTTTGTTACTTTTCATAATTATAAAAAAAATTGAATAGTCGGGCTTCTCGACCGTTATTTTATCGTCCATTGGCTTTTTTTTAAAGAATATTTATAACTATTGGCAACTTCTCTGTAACGAGCTTCTCTATAGGTTTTTTGTTGTGCATATCATGCACATATCCATTCTGATTTATAATGTTGTTTAAAAGTTGTTTGTCTAGTGTAGCTTGACTGCATTTATTTCCTTCAAGATTCAAGTCTTTATGAAATGATTTTAAAAGAGCTATTTTCTAATTGTACCAACATAACCCTATACATGCATTTCAAACAAAAATAAGATCATATTTATCCTTAGTTTATTGTATTGATAGAATTGTATTTAAGATATCAAGTGAATTATCTACCAATTTCCGACTTCAGTTAGATTCTATTAAGATCCTACGACTTAAGACATCGTCTGTCCAAACTAACATCATTGGACAACTCCCTTTAGTAGTGCAACTAGCAACAAGATGCATATGTTTCACTCATATACATCAAAATCAAGCCAGGAATGAAAATCATTCATACATCTCAACAGATGCTCAAATCATTCAGAATAAACGTGCTTTTAAAAGTCAAAGACTAGCACCATGAACACTAGAGAACCTGAACATGTCCAAATTCTCTATCATCTATAAGATTAGCTCAAAGAGATCACTCTCAATCAACTTAATAACACCTCGTATGATTATTCCTCTAGACTTATAGCCAATATATAATCCTCAATTGGTGAGGATGTTAGGCTTTAAGGTAGAAAAATATCTCAAACTTACCTCCACATTAATAAGGTAGGGATGTTATATGATGAGTGAAAAAGAGGGTTCAACTAAAAACCAACACTTTTTTCTTTCTTTTTCTTGAAAAATGAAAACGGTTCGAAACTATTAGACGACGTGCCCTCAAATGGGTAGAAAGGCCGAAAACCTAACACTTAATTATTGATATCATATCAATGGAACAGTAACATCCTTTATAAATTTTCATAACCCCACCTTCAAAAATAAAGCTCTTGAAAATCATGAGAGCATTTGACCATCAAATTGCTAGTATTATAGACTCGTGTTTGTATAACCTAATCAACAATGGGAATCGAAAGTCATTATTAGGCAAAATGATCTAGTCCTAAAATAATATGACATGAATGCAAAAAACTATATCAATCACAAGTAGAGGTCCAAAATGGGAGTCAAAATGACAGTTAGAAGACTCCGAGGGCCCGTTTGGTTCCAACTCCAGAAATAGAAACGGAATGGAAACGAATTTAGTCCATATGTATATCCTTATTCATGAAATTTCATGGAATCATTCCTTGTGGTTTCATGCAAAATGCACTTGCCTTCCCACATTTTATTTCCCTATAGGGTATCAAAAGTAATCAAATTCAACTCCAATTACTTCAAAGCATAAGGAATGATTCCAAAAACTTTCATGACCAAGGGTATACATATGGACTAGATTCGTTTTCAATGAAAGTGGTAAAAAATTGAAGGGGTACAAAAATCTAATGAAAATTTGTTTAGTAAATGACCCTCTTGAAAGAGTTAAGTATGTTTAGTAAATGTACCCCTAGACTATGATCATGGTGTAAACAGAAGGCCAAATTAGTTAAGTAAACATTTTTGAGATTTCTCTCTAGTAACTATGATCATGGTGTAAATATGTTTAGTAAATGTACCCCTAATCAAATATAAAATATAAAGGCCAAATTAGTTAAGTAAACATTTTTGAGATTTCTCTCTAGTAACTATGATCATGGTGTAAATATGTTTAGTAAATGTACCCCTAATCAAATATAAAATATAAAGGCCAAATTAGTTAAGTAAACATTTTTGAGATTTCTCTCTAGTAACTATGATCATGGTGTAAATATGTTTAGTAAATGTACCCCTAATCAAACTCCTTACCTTCCACCTTCAATTTAATGAAAGTGGTAAAAATTGAAGGGTATAAAAATATAATGAAAATTTTTTTTTTAAAAAAAAAGCCTATTTGACCAAATTCTTTCATATTATAAAATCCCTTGAAAACAATTACATTTTACTAATTTTAGCTTGTCTTAAGCTTCTAAGCAAGTGCGGTGTATATTTCAGGTTAAAAGAAGAAAGTACTACTGTAAGGAAAGATACAATCTATTTTCTGTATATTTTGGATACATCAAACATAAATATAAACCTCTAGCATCTTATATAAGTCTCAACAAAATGTAATAATGTCTTAATTGTATATGTACGACGGCTGTGGCGATTACGATAAAACCCGACCACAAATAGTCAAAGTCTGAGAAGAATTTGCATATGACCAATGCCAACAATGATTTTTTTCTCATCAAGAATTTTTTTTTTGGCTAAACACAATCACCTCAGTGATTTTTCCCCATAAAAATCTAGAGTTTATAAAAAAAACTCACCATTCAAAACTTTTTTTCAACTCTCTTTTTACAGAATTTTGCATAGACGGGCCCACCAAAGTAACAAATCTTTCATTTATTTCTATTTAATCTAATTTTATGTGATGGGTAAGTAAAAAAAAAAGTAAGAAAGAGAGAGTTGTGAGAGAATTTTGAATTTATTGTTGGTGGGATGAAAAAAAATTTTAGAAAAAAATGATGATGTGGAGGGGAGGAACATGGAGAGATAGTGGTGGGAGATTTTTTTTAATTTTCACTAGTGTGCATGCTCTAATGATTGTAATATTTCAACCAAGGGCGGCCTTTGGGGGGGCAGCTGCCCCCCTCCAAATTTTTTTTTTTTTGTGAAAGAAAATCGTTTCAAAATTGGTTGTAGTTTCTCTCGTTTATAAAATTGTTTTCTACGATTTTTTTTTTTTTTAAACATCACTATTCTTGTGTTATATTTAAATGTTTTTTTTGGATCTTTCGCCGAAGTAAATGAAACTTCAAAAGAATTTTCCGTTTTAGACTTGGAGTGAAATAATTCACCAAAATGCACGAGATTTGTTGTTTGGATTAGAAACGCGATCTTAGAAGACCACACTCTTATTTGTAAAAAGCGTTGTCAAGGACAACGTTTTAATATCTAAAATAAAGATAATAAAAACACAAATAGAGGTGTGGTTCTAGACCGCGGCTATAGTGTAACGTTTCTGGAAAAAAAAACTAAAGAGGTGCGGTTATAGACCGCGCCTATAGGACAGTTTTTTTTTAAATATATAGGCGCGGTCGTGGACCGCGCCTTTTAAGTGTAATGTTTTTTTAAATTTTTTTTTGTATTTTTGTTTATTGTAAGTAGATGACATATTGACTTTGTTTTTATCGCTATTTTATTTTCATAGAAATTTTTATCGAAAATAAAATTTCGCCCCTCCCCCTTTTAAAATCCTGCGGTCGCCACTGATTTCAACAACCAAAACTTGTATTAAAGTCATAAGAATCTGGATGTCAGTAACTTCATTCGAGACCAATAAAAAGATCTTAGATAACATTGCAACTTCCCATACATCTTACATGAATTACTTCACAAAATAGTATAAACCGTACCAAAACAAAACCGAACTTCAACGGTGAAAGTACCCCTTTTTCAAACCCAACAACTTTGAGAAGCAAGTATAGCACCTTTAGCTATGGCAAGAAACAATTTCTCAAATGAATATTCATTTAAATAGGCATCAATTCTATCTTAGTCATTTCATCGAACATCTTAAATGCACCCTTAAATCCTATTGCATAAACCCAACTATATATTTGAACTTTGAAATTAATAATTATCAAATATTGCCAACATATAAGTCACTATCACACAAAAATTATAAAAATATGAACTTAAATTAGTCATTTTCGATTGTAAAATGTTGAACAAACAACTTCTTTCTCATCTCGTTTAAGAAATATTACAACAAGGTCAAACTTAATCTCTTCGGTCATGAATAGAAAACCTTTATGCTTAACTTCTTTAGTGCATCAGATTCAACCGAGACTATTTGTGATCTAGCAATGCATCAGTGACCAAAAGTTTGACGGTGATAAGCATAATTCACAGAGAAAAATACTAATTTTGCTTACCTCGCCTTCGAGATACGGAGAACTTGACTGCTAGTTAGCCCAAAATAAGCAGTCAACTAAAAAGCTCAACGCTAAACCTTCGTCTTCAAATAGGCGGTCAAAGAGAACTGAAAAAAAGGGAAGTACACCCTCCCCTTTAAGCCAATCTAGAGCTCCCCTATATGCAAGCAGACAAGAAAGAAAGAGGGATTCTAATCAATTAATATCCATCTTCGGGACATAGAGACCGGTTCATTTTCCTTCTTTTATACAGGTCCATTAGTAGCCGGCAGTCGGAATTCAAGAAAATCCTCCTGGAGAGACGAAATATTCGGTATTCTTTCTAAAGTGTCCCATTTCTCCTAAGCCTAAGATATGAGATGGATCTGCAATGAGCTTATGCTATTGGTTTGAAGCATGGTATGTAATAGGCTTTGCATCCATGGCCCTGCCCTGGAGAAGATAGGTAGAATAGCTTCTGATCATTAATGATTTTTAGTTCACGGAAGTCTACCCCACATCAAGGAATCTCACCTCAGTTGATGCTGGTCTAAACCCTTATTGCATGAGCTCAGCTCGACTGTAGGAAAGGAAAGAGTTTGGCTTGAAAACCAGCTTTCTCCGATGTACATATTTCTTTTAGATAGGACCTATAGATATCCGCATACCTTTCAAGATCAAAGAATTTAACTTTATAGTCTTCCTACCGGTAATGAGTGGCTCCCAAACTTAATAATTGATATGCGCCGCAAGAGGCGCAGAAGTGCTACACAAAAGTTAAATATCATTTACCAGAAAGAAGTCCTTTGTTGTTATGCGTTCACGTTTCACAATCACCTCCATAGAACAGCTAGCCGTTGGAAGACGTTTAACCTGTTACCAGTTTCCCCAACGGTCAATTACCAAGAACACACAAATTCCCTAAATCCGCCATCGTAGTTATCTCTCTACTTCGAAGCCCCAAGCCCCAAACCTAGGTTAGAGATGTGTTAGACTAATTACGATTCCGTTTCGAAATCAAACACTATAATGGATCTAGACTTATACATGTATCAACCGATATATCCGTATATGAATCGAAGACTAACCTTTATCCGTTTGAGTCTTCATCACAAACCAAATGAGTCCGAATCGATCGTAAGCGTAAGCGAGTAATCTTCTTCTCCTTCCTTAATCCTTCACTTTGATTAATCTCTAATGGATGAGATTAGTGTTTAAACTTTTCACTTATCTCTCATTAACTTTGATCTTCCTGTTTTTCTCTTGTGATTTTCGTGTGCAGTAGTTACAGAAAACAAAATTGTTTTCTTTCTTTTGCAAACAACTGCTCATCACACTTTTTACAAAAATAACTGTCATATATATATATATATATATATATATAATTAATTTATTAATTAATTTAATGAGATAAGTATATATTTACTATTAGACAAGGAAGGAGGGATTATAATTAATCCCGTAATTTTAACGTCTTTAACCGATACCGATCCATTACGGTTTCGTCTTTATATTAAAACTACACAATATAAATTGGACTTAACTTTATATATTAAACCTAGACACACTTGCCACCTAGAATATATGTATATATGTATATATTATAAATATTCTTACATTCTTCCACTTGGCATGTGTGTTAGCTTAATGGTTCAATATCTGTAATGCGGAAACTAATATAAGTCCATAAAATATCAATAATCCATAATTGAATCAAAATTGATTGGAGCATGGCGGTCACATGTCATTGAGCGACATGATTCCTTCCAAGTATCACAAATCAATTCAAAACTCAAATTACGTGTCATCAGAAAACAATAATTGTATACAAGTACGATGATGATGGCAAGTATTATAAAGCAGAAACATATCAATAAGTGAATTCAAAGTGTTATAATATGATGAGCTAAATATAATTATAATAGCAAGGTCTTATCTATAACACCCATACGTTCTACATGGCCATTGAACGCCTTAGGTGGTAAACCTTTAGTTAACGGATCTGCAACCATCATGTCCGTTCTAATATGCTCAAAAAACACTCTATGTTTCTTCACTTCATCTTTAACTGACAAGTACTTTAACTCCATGTGCTTAGCACCCTTAGAGTACTTGTCGTTCTTCGAAAAGAACACGGCTGCAGAGTTATCACAATAAATTCTCAGCGGCCTAGCTATACTGTCAACAATTCCAAGCCCCGAGATAAAATTCCGCATCCACAATGCATGGTTAGTGGCCTCAAAGCATGCCACAAACTCAGCCTCCATAGTAGAAGTAGCAATGATAGACTGCTTCCCACACCTCCATGAAACAGCTCCTCCCACTAATTGAAACACATATCCGAACGTAGATTTCCTACTATCCACACATCCGGCAAAATCTGAATCTGAATATCCAATGACCTCTAGATGATCGGATCTCCTATATGTAAGCATGTGCTCTTTGGTGCCTTGCAAGTACCTGAGAACCTTTTTAGCAGCTTTCCAGTGGTTCATTCCGGGATTACTTTGATATCTACCCAACATGCCTACAGCGAAACTAATGTCAGGCCGAGTACATGTTTGAAGATAATTCAAACTCCCAACCACTGATGCATAAGGAATATTTTTCATTTTCTTTCGTTCCAATTCAGTTTTAGGACCTTGCAGTTTACTAAACTTATCTCCCTTCTGAATTGGAACTATCCCTACAGAGCATTTATCCATTCTATATTTCTCTAAGACTTTATTGATATAAGCTTTTTGAGACAAACCTAACAATCCTTGTGATCTATCCCGAAATATTTCTATTCCAATCACATAGGATGCCTCACCCATATCTTTCATTTCAAAGTGCTTAGAGAGATATTTCTTTATATCATGTAACATGCCTATGTTATTTGCAGTAAGCAAGATATCATCAACATATAGGACTAAAATAGCAAATTTACTCCCACTGACCTTTATGTAGATACACCGATCAACGGTGATCTCTACAAAACCATAAGACGTGATGATATCATTAAACTTAAGATACCATTGTCGGGAAGCTTGTTTCAGTCCATATATTGATTTTCTCAACTTACACACCATATGTTCATTGTTTGTGGTCAAGAACCCTTCAGGTTGGTCCATATATACTTCCTCCTCTAAATCTCCATTTAGAAAAGCGGTCTTTACATCCATTTGGTGAAGCTCAAGGTCATAATGAGCCACCAAAGCCAAAACAATTCTCAAAGAGTCTTTCTTTGACACCGGAGCGAAAGTCTCCGTGTAGTCAATGCCATCTTTTTGAGTGTATCCTTTAGCAACCAATCTAGCCTTATACCTTTCAATATTGCCCTTGGAGTCCCGTTTGGTCTTAAAGACCCACTTGGACCCAACTGTCTTGGAACCCTCAGGCAACTCAACTAAATCCCATACTTGGTTGTCACTCATCGATTTCATTTCTTCTTTCATGGCAATTAACCAATTTTCAGAATTGTCACTTCCCATGGCTTTTTTAAATGAAACTGGATCTTCATCAATGCTTAAGTCACATTCACTTTCAAGAGAATAAACCACATAATCATCTGGAATGGCAGATCTTCTTTCTCTTATAGACCGCCTTAATGATTCACGTGGTTCAGTTGTCCCTTCTTGTACTATGACCGGTTCATTAATTTCATTTTCAACTAATGGATTTTGGACATCATTTTGTTGTTCCAAGTTGTCATGTAACTGTGATATGACAATTGGTACAACAACCTCAGAAGAAACCACAGGTGAAAGATCTTCAACCTGAATTTCTTGAATATCCACTTTTCGTGGATCACCACTCCCACTAGTTTGACCATTCTCAATGAACCTAGCATTACCAGTTTCTATGATTCTCGTACTATGGTTAGGGCAATAAAATTTATACCCCTTTGACTTATCAGGGTAGCCAATGAAGAATCCACTAACTGTTCTTGGATCAAGCTTCTTTTCATGTGGATTATACACCCTCACTTCTGCAGGACAACCCCAAACACGAAGATGTCTCAAACTAGGTTTCCTTCCCGTCCACAACTCATAAGGGGTCTTAGGAACTGCCTTACTAGGAACCCGATTCAATAAATATGTTGCAGTCTTTAATGCGTGTATCCACAATGATAAGGGCAAAGAGCAATTACTTAGCATGCTCCTAACCATACTAATTAATGTACGGTTCCGCCTCTCAGCTACACCATTTTGCTGAGGTGTACCGGGCATTGTATACTGTGCACAAATGCCTCTATTTTCAAGGAACTTTGCAAATGGACCTGGACACTGTCCATTTTCATTATATTTCCCATAAAATTCTCCACCTCTATCGGATCTCACAACTTTTATTTTTCTATCTAATTGTCTTTCCACCTCAGTAACAAATACCTCTAAGGCATTTATAGAATGAGACTTTTCGTGCAATAAATAAATATATCCATAACGTGAGAAATCATCAATAAAAGTGATGAAATACTTTTCACCGCTCCATGAAGGAACGTCAAAAGGACCACAAATATCAGTGTGAATTAACTCAAGAAGTTGAGTGCTTCTTGTGGCGGCTTTCTTTGTAGTGTGTTTAGTTTGCTTTCCTTTAATGCATTCTATACACACATCTAAGTCACTAAAATCCAAGTGAGGTAGGATATCATTTTTCACCAACCTCATTAACCTTTCCTTAGATATGTGACCTAATCTTTGATGCCATAAGAAAGCTGAATTTTCATTAGATGTACTACGCTTGATGCCCACATTAGCTTCAACATGAAGCAAAGATTCAGAAAATTTAATATCAAGATTAAACTTGTAAAGTGAATCAATCAATGTACCACTACCATAAAAGATATTATGTTTGTACAATGAAAATTCACCATGTCCAAATTTAATAATAAAACCTAAGTTGTCCAATCTACTAATGGAAACAAGATTTCTAGCACATTCAGGTACATAAAGACATCCTTCAAGATCTATATAACAACCAGTGTCCAAGATCAATCTGTAAGTCCCAATGCCCTCTATCTTTGCCTTCATCCTGTTTCCCATGAACAAATACTGTTCAACTCCTCTTATGGGCCGGATCATACTGAATCCCTGTTTAATATGAGACACGTGAGTAGTAGCACCAGAATCTATCCACCAAGTATTATTAGGCACTTCTATAAGATTTGATTCAAAGGAAACAAAACTATAATGTATACCTTTCTTCTCAAACCAAGCCTTCCTTCTAGGATAATCCTTCTTGAAATGTCCCGTTTTCTTGCAAAAGAAACACTTCACTTCCTTCTTAACATGACCCTCATTGACTTTCAAAGGGTTCTTGTTCCTCTTGTCCTTTTTACCTGACTTACCCTTACTGCTGCTGGCACCATCATGACTCGTAAAATGGACAACTTGGTCCTTTATCTTCCTTAATCTCCCTTCCTCTTGAACAAGCATGGCCTTTAATTTCTGAAAGTTCCATTTGTCTTTAATGGTGTTATAGTTCACCTGGAACTGACCAAACTCAAGAGGTAGAGAGTTAATGATAAATTGGACCAAGAATGTTTCATTAACGTCCATTCCCAAGGTCTTTAACTTTGCTGCCAAATTAGACATATACGTCACATGATCATGGATAGGCTGAGACCAGTCAAACTTTTTCGTAGTCAGCTCACTCATGAGGCTTCCTACAATTGACTTGTCCGCCAAATCCGATTGTGAATACTCCTTCACTTTCAGAAAGAATTCCTTTGCATTCTCTGTCTTAGGCATTGATGGCTTAATACTTTCAGCCATACTCATCCTCATGAGATTCAAACTCAGCCTGTTAGAACGCTCCCAATCCTCATAAAGAGACTTTTCAGCTTCGGAGCTATCCTCTGTAATGGCTGCTAGTTGATTATCCATGAGTATAGCAAGATCCAATGACATAATGCCCAAAGTAAATCGGACTTGTTCAGACCAATCATCATAATTTTGCCCATTGAATTTGACAACAGAGTTTGCAGATGCAGATAAATTTGACGAAGCTGCAATAATTTATACATGCTTACCTATTAGTGCTTTGACTATAATACAGATTCAAATCATATATGTAAATTTAAAACATGTATTCAAGCAACCTTTGGGCAATACTTAAAACACACATACTATCATTGATGCTAAAAAAAATACATTTAGTAGATTATCATGACATACATAAATCAAATAAGCATGCTATCTTTGGATATACACACTATTCAACCTAAGTACCATGATTAATCTCTTTTAATATTATTGACTATTTTCAATGATCCACCTTTGGGTGATCTCCTAGAATCATAACCAATAAATCAATTGTTCAATCAAATCATTTCATAGCATCTATTTAATCATGAACAATTGATCATATACTAAAATTTAAAGGTTAAACTTAAATACAACTAGGTCACTTTGGTGACTAACAAGTTATATATACCGTTAACATTTAAATTTAATTTATCATAACAACACGTATTATAATAATGCATTCATGTATCGGAAACAATAATTCATATATATATATATATATATATATATATATATATATATATATATATATATATATATATTCATTCACGTGTAACATATTTCATGCACATTGCCATAAAGTGCGAAAAGAAAAAAATTTATATCCAGAGTCAAAGTGCTATGTGTAGTTTCACTACTGTCAAAATGCAATGATGGTGTTAACATCACTACTGTCAAAGTGCTACGTTAACATATTACTCAATCACTAATTAAAATTTGTAATTAACTGTAAACTATAACTATTACTCTGACTAACTTCATTAACATTCAGAACCAACCTTTGACGTACATGGTAGTAAAACAAAAGGAAACTACTCATTCATTGGTACTAAGCATAATGCAGAACATGGCAACGGTTTCTTATTTTGAATTCTACTCGAATAGATCGATGAATCATGCAAGTCTATAACCTTGCTCTGATACCAATTGTTAGACTAATTACGATTCCGTTTCGAAATCAAACACTATAATGGATCTAGACTTATACATGTATCAACCGATATATCCGTATATGAATCGAAGACTAACCTTTATCCGTTTGAGTCTTCATCACAAACCAAATGAGTCCGAATCGATCGTAAGCGTAAGCGAGTAATCTTCTTCTCCTTCCTTAATCCTTCACTTTGATTAATCTCTAATGGATGAGATTAGTGTTTAAACTTTTCACTTATCTCTCATTAACTTTGATCTTCCTGTTTTTCTCTTGTGATTTTCGTGTGCAGTAGTTACAGAAAACAAAATTGTTTTCTTTCTTTTGCAAACAACTGCTCATCACACTTTTTACAAAAATAACTGTCATATATATATATATATATATATATATATATATATAATTAATTTATTAATTAATGTAATGAGATAAGTATATATTTACTATTAGACAAGGAAGGAGGGATTATAATTAATCCCGTAATTTTAACGTCTTTAGCCGATACCGATCCATTACGGTTTCGTCTTTATATTAAAACTACACAATATAAATTGGACTTAACTTTATATATTAAACCTAGACACACTTGCCACCTAGAATATATGTATATATGTATATATTATAAATATTCTTACAAGATGAACTCGTTAATGCATGAAAGAGACGTCATCGTCGTCGAGAACGTTGAGTCCTCCATTTCCGACCAACTCCTCTGCAAATTTCCCGATAACACCGCCTTCGATTTCGACTACTCTCAGAGCGCTCTATGGTCTCCTCCCATCCGCCGATTCCACCACATCTCCAAGCCAAATTTAGTCACTCCCAAGACCCCAAAGTCGAAGTCGAAATCCTCGGCGTCCGCCAAACGGAAACTGTTGTTTGACAGTGAGCAGAGGAAGAAGCAGAAGAAGATCACTCTCTCCAAGATCAAGAGGAAGATTCACAGCCTGGCTCTCAGTTTTAATCTTCCCAACCGAAGGTTGAAGTTCAATAGTAGCAGCGACAACACGAGTTCTCATTCTCCGGCTACTAACAGAAAGGTGGGAAGCTCGACAGATTTTAGGGTTTTTTTTCTTCTTCTTACAATTACAGTTTTACTGTTCTTAAATTGTAATCAATTTCAGTTGATTGTGTTGCAGGGGTGGGAGAAGGTGTTGAAGATCGCACCAAAGCAGTTCAAGAGGAAGAAGACGGATTCTATTGTCCATGTCAAGCTCTCTGATTATTTGCGCTCGGAGAACTTCTAGAAAATTTGATTTTGTTCTGTATTCTTTTGTTTTTTTTCCAGTTATTTCTTACATTCTTTTAATCTTCGACATATATTGATTACGAAAATAATGTCCAGTTAATAAATCGACATACAAAGCTGTCTTCGACGTACAATTAGCTACACAGTAAGTTAGTGTTGACATCATATTAGCAAAATCATCAAACTTTTGTCATACTAAACCTACATGTACATACTACTGACGAAATAATTACCATCTAAGCAGTCTTAAGCATACTATTAACATAATAAGTTGGCTTACTGTAAATAAAATTCAGCCCCCTCCTTCAATGCAGTATCCAACTTTTTCGAAGCAATATCAACTATAAACTTCTCGTCAATCAACCTTCCATATCATACATATAAGGAGGAGACAAATATGAAGGGTTGAGCAGGGAAGCATCAACTCTTCCTATTGTCATGAGCCAAAGAAGTGGAAGCATTTTCTTCGGTAGAGGTTGATCTAAACTGATGGCAAATCTCTTGTTCTTCTACTTGGAAGATTCCACTTCCTATGGAAAGAAAAAGGAAAGCAAAATCCCCTTCTAACACCTCAAGAATCTCCTCAACGTGACTGTTAGGACTTGGGAGCATTTATGCCGTAAAACCCTGAAAACGGAAGAACAAAAGCACAAAGAGATTTTATCTTGCAAAAAAGGAAAGAGAAAGATGGAGGAAGACAACAATAGGGATATTACTAAAATTTACCGATTTCGAGTAGAGATTTCTACGACCGGTAAATACAAATTATACAACCTAGAGAAGCGTTAGGTTTTATGAGGTTGTTGGCCATGAGTCGTCCGCTTTGGTGGTGTGGTGGTGAAAAGGGGAGAAGAAGAGGCAGGAGAGTTGGTAACGCGTGGAAGGAGGGAGGTTGCTAAAAAAAGAATACACACTATTTCAAGGTGGAGGGGACAACGCCATTGCACCATTGCAATGGGAGAGTGAAACTTTTATTGTTAAGAATATTTTGTATTTTCTTGCACAACAGTAAATAATTATAAAATATTATACATGATTCAAAAAAACGTATAATATATCGACCAATGTCGTGTTGGTCGTGTTATTTTCTCTTGATTGTGTTATAAGTCTATCATACCTAACCAATTACATTTATTGATTACTCATTCAAAACTTTCAACATACAGAACTTTGAAGCAAAAAAAAAAAAAAAAAACTTATACATACGCTTGACAGTTGATGGCCAACAAAAGTGGCTTGTACGTAGACCCTTGGATTTATATCGAGTACACCTCAAATGTACATTACACATGAGAGGTAGTTATTTACCTTTTAAAAAATTGTTATTACATGATTTACATTTGCTAAATCGAATCTGGAATGCATCATGAAGCTGCTAAAAAGAAGTGAGAAGCTGGAATTGAGATAGTGATACTAATGGAGGCGGGATGAGACTATCGTTATACGGTTGAAGCCATTGATCGGCCTCGATGAAGGAGATGTTAAGGAAAGGTGCAATTTGTGTGTCATTAAGCTTCTGCTCATATGCTACTCTCGTTGCCGCGTTCGCGCCTGCTCCAGTGCACATATACTCTCCGTAGAATATGTTCCTGAATAACAACAAATAATATAACGTTATCAAACGGACCCATGATCTAGATCAAGTAAGGTGACTTACTGGTCCCTTGCGGGATCGTTGAAGTCGTTCCAGCCCTCGGAAGCTACAATATCGGTCATCGAGGTATATGCGAAGATGACACGAGAAAATGGTCTCCAAGCTCGCCCTAACCACACCCTCCCCGTTCCTCCTATGGAACACTTGTAGAACACGTATCCCGTGTTCTCGTCACTCGAAGATCTCCCATGCGCCGTAACCACTCCGTTTATCACCTTTGCTCCCACACCCACCGGACTTGCAATGGATATAATTTGGCAATTCTACAACACAACATCTTAGATCTTTACTCATTCATAAGTCATATAAATTTCCAAGACACATGTATATATACCTCGTAGTATGATCTTGCATCCCCAAAGATGAAGTCAATAGAGCCTTGTATATAGCAATCTCTAAAGTAGTGCCGCCCTCTATCATCATGAAGAGTGTCTTGCGCTCCGAAGAAGCCGCAACCCCAGAAGGCGGCCTGCTCCCCGGCTACTCGGATAGCCACTGCTTGCGCCCCCACGTCTCCTGGGTTAGGAATTGGTGCCACATTCTGCAAATGAGGTAGTTCTTATCATTAATTGTACATGCTGACTCATTTGTGAGTATATGAACGAATACATTACCATGAAGCTAATGTTCTTGGCAACGAAGTTGGAGGAGAAGACTTGGACGGATGCACAGTAGAAGGTTCCATGGGAGGAGTTTGCGGTGTCGTTCCATACGATTGCAGTGGACAAGTAGCCTTGTCCTTGGAATGTGATGTTTGGTTTGTTTCTAGCAATCGTGACTTTCTCACTTGAACATTAAAAACAACTTTGCTAATTAGTTAGCCAAAAGAACAAAGAAAAAACAAAGTTGAGATTGATCATTATATATGCTTACTAGTAAATGCCGGAGTTGATCCAAATGACGGTTCTCTTGGGGTTAAGAACGGGAACGGCGTCGACGGCAGCCTGAACAGACGTGAAGTTGCAGCACCCATTTCGATCCACACACAGAAACGACGTCGTGTTGGTGTCAGGAGGTGGGATACCCAACGGAAAGTCATCACAAATGTTAACCGTGCTGTTCTTTCTATTTGCATCACCATGATGCTCATGGGGATGATGATGATGATGATGATGTCTCCTTGCAATACATGTTTCTCTTGATGATGATGGTTTGATGGTGGGCATGAACAATGTGTTGAGGATGAACATGAATGAAAGTATTACGAAAATCAAAAGAAATGAAGAACCAACAACTTTAATGTAGTAATACATTTTTCTTACAATTATCAAAGTAGGAAATTATATAGAGAATAATATGTTGGAGTTGTATTTATATGATGAAGCACTTGAAGTGCAAGCGTGAATATGGTAAACATGGCTTGCAAACTACTCTGTTTCCATCATTTCATGGCCTCTATTTGGCCTTACAAGAATGGTGGAAGCAAACCCCAAACAAAAAAGGTAATAAGTTTACACAATATCACTCCAAACCAGGAGAATTTATTAACATGACAAAAAATCAAACTAAGTTCTTGTTCCAATTTATCAAAAAGAAAAAATGTAATAAGGTTTGAAATTGAGTGTCTTGACAAATGAGAGCATGTAACTCAACATTTTCATTGCACATTCCTATAAACCTCAGAATCTGCAATTGAACTAATCTTAGTGTTCGAAAACCTCAGAATCTGCAATTTAACTAATCTTAGTGTTCGAATGCATGGAACAAAGATCAAGTTCGAGGTGGCTTATAGCATTTTACTTTTACCTCCTTGCTTATCTCCTACAAACAAATTTTTTAAAAATTACTTTTTTATGATCTGTAAATGTAAAACTAACACAAAAAAAAAAGAAAGATAAAAGAACATGATTTTACCTCCATCAACAGCAGACTCGTCTATGCTTCCAAAAAGCTGCTCTTTCCACTTCCTGAAGCTTTTATCATCCTATTAATATCTTCCTTTTACCACTGTTAATACAGTTACTCATTGGAACATCAATTAGCCTGCAACATCTTCCAATTGGTACCTACAAAACCCAGATAAGTTTGATCATTCATTTCTCCATTATCACTTTATCTGTGAATCAAAACTCAAAAAGAATTTCTTACAGCTGGTTTAACTCTTCTGCTTGTAAGAAGAAACAAACGAGTTTCAGCACCTCCTCCTAAGATAATTGCAGCCACACATTTGGGTCTGCCTTTGGAGTCGCAAAAAAGGAAGACGGCATATTCTACCCTCAAAATTCTCAAAAGAATTAAAAATAATCCGATTTTAGAGCCGGGAACCAGATCATGTCTTCTCCGGCATCGACGGATGATAGGAAGATGATCGCTAGGAAACTGGGGGCCAGGATATTATGAACACTGAAAATCACCATAAAGAGTCAAGATTTACAAACCCACCATCAACAATCTCCATGCAAGCTTTCCAGGATGAAGAGGGTGATGACATTCATTAATGTCATCATTCAAACACCAAAGCTCTAAAATCCAGGCTTCATTCAATATACAAATCACCACTGTTTGCAACATTCACTGCTTGCATCTGAAGCTTATAGAGTCCTCGTACTCTTTCCACTTGGAACATCTAGATTTAACCCCTTCATACAGTTTCACAGCCAAATCATCTTTCCCATTTTGGCACAGACCATTAATGAGTTCAGATAGCACATGGGGACTAGGGACGATACACCTGTTTAACATATCTCTATAAACTTCCAAAGCTCCATCAAAATCCTCATTCTTACAGAAGGAAGAAATTAGAGTCTCACAAGTACGGCTGTTTGGATGGAAATTATGCCTTATCATGCTTTTGTAAAGCTCAAAACCACGTTCTGAGTTCCCTCTTGCGCACTGGCCATAGATAAGAGCTGCAAAAGTAGAAGAATTTGGGGCTAAACCCTTTTTCTCAAGTTCTTTCACCAAGAATGCAGCTTTTTTGGTCTTACCTTCCTTACAAAGTCCCAAAATCAAGGCATTATAAGTTAGTACATCAGCTTTCATTTCATCTCTTAACATTTCCTCATGAAGCCTGCTAGCAATCTCAGTATTACCCATTTGGCTATATCCATTGATCAAAATGTTGTATGTTACAACATTGGGAGCCACGCCCAAGGCTTTCATTTCACCAAATATCTTATTGGCTTCATACAACTTCCCTTCTTTGCAGAGCTCATGGATGAGAGTGTTGAAAGTTATCTCAGTTGGCTGAATACCCTTTTTTCCCATCATATTTTTCAGCTTGAGTGCTGCAGTGATAAGGCCTTTCTCACAATACCCGGAAATCAATGTATTATATGAAACAACTGTAGGACTAACGCCCAAAGTCCCCATGCTATCAAACACCTCAACAGCCTTCTCTATGTTTCCCAAATTGCAATAGGCAGCAATAACCATATTGAGGGTATACACATTAGGGGAGATGTGATTCCTTTGCATTGACCTATAGAAAGACAAGACAATATCACCCCTACTTAAACTAAGCAAGGAGCTCATAAATGCATTACATGATCGTAGGGTGGGCATAAAACCATAACCCTTCATCCTATCAAATACATCAGTGGCATGCCTAAACTTCTTCACATGGGCAAAAGCCTTAAAAAGCAAATCAAAGACGCGGGGAGAAGAATCACAAATCCGGTATGTATAAAGCATTGCCTCAAACAGCCTAGAGGAGATATCCAGCTCACCTGACCCAAGAACTCCCTTCAAAATTATTTCAGCAGACTTGAATTTGAAATTTTTGGTCAAGATGTGGAGGAGCATGGAATGGGTTTCAAGGCTATGCAAATGGGGCTGTTTTTGCTGAACCCACTTGTGGAATTCAAGGGAAAGCACATAATCCTTCTGAACCCTCAGCAACACATGCTTAATCCTAAATGTTGATAGGCTTGGTGCAAGTTTGTCAAGCTTCACCCAATCAGCGTGTATTAAATGACTATGAGCAACATTTACAAAGTCAAGGTCCTGGCCATTGGGCTCGGGGATTGAGCGGTGAGGAATAGGCAGAGGATTCCACCTCCTCTTCCCCAAAGTCCCTTCAACCGGCTCTTCTGAGGAAGAGATGTTTATGATATAACTAAGCATCTGTTAAGAAAGAAAATCCCACCAAATGTATCAGTTCAGAACAGTATAACTAGCCTAATGTGATAACTACACCAAGAAGCCAAATATTATACAAGCAATCAAGTCTCACAAACGGCAATAGGTTCATATTCAACAGATCTCAATTCATCAATCACATGATATCTACTGAAAGACAATATATCTTCTGCAAATTGTGAAAATTATTTTCTATTCTACCTTACATGATATTTCAAAAAACAAACCTCGTTTTTATGAGGGAAGCTCTCCTGGATGTCCTTGTTGAACTCATCCATAGAAGCTCCATAGACTCCCGTTGGCACATTATTTTCGTTTTTCCTCATCAGCTCATCACCCTAATATCACAATTAGTGTCAAAAATGTTACTTCCATAGAATCCCGTTGGCACATTATTTTCTATTCTACCTTGCATGATATAATCAAGCAGAACAATACCAATGCCAAATTTCCCAGTAATTCCGCATAGCACTAAGAGCTACAAAGAAGTTCAAGTATTGAAGTTTGAATATGTTCTTCGGCGAAATTGAAAGGCAGAGAAATCGACACCATAATAGAAATCGCGCAGCTAAACATATTAAAAAGAGGCAGAAAGAAGAAATTACTCCATATCCGTGATTGCTGAGACGGCGGAGCTGTTTCTGTCGCAATTGTCCGGTGATGAAGGGGTAATGAGACACGACTCTCTTTGCCGATGCTCTCATCACTAATTCGGACGAAGACGGTGATTTTGGAGGGAAATCGAGAAGAGAACTAAGCAGTAGTAGCCCCAAGGAAGAGAGGCAGAGAATTGGCCGGTGAACGCCGTTAAGTGAGAATCGGCGGCGACTGGTTTCCACTTGAGCCGGTATCTTCTAATCTTCTATTCTTTGTTCCGGAAGAACAGAGAGAATGGTTTGGGCCAGTTGGGCCACAAGGCCCACAAATGCAAAGCGCTTGTTAGCTAACAAAAAAAAAAAAAAAAAAAGAGACTTTTCATATTCGATTGTAAAGTGTGTTCGTATATGCTATATCATATAAAAAGTCGCTTTTATATTTTGTATTCACTATGTGTGGCGCGCCCCGTAAATTAATTCGAAAATATTGTACATGAAATCAAAATTCGATCATGCAATAGATTAATTCGAGAAATTTAAAATCGATCAAGTCGTAGATTAATTCGAGAATTGTTCATAGTACATCAAATCAGAAATCGTGCATTTAGTAATACGTTGGTACCAAGAAGAATAATAAGGTCGAAAATACGCACATGAAACATTCACAAAATCTCTTATTCATAAACTTTCACGGACCTATAGGCTATAGCTTGGGCCCTTGGAGAAGCAAAATTTTTGCTCTTCTATATAGGTGCATCAAGTGCAATTGTTAGGAGAGCTCACCAAGTCAACCGGACTTGACCTCCACTAAGTGTGAGGCTTTGTAGACCTTCAAGCACGCCAATCTGAACAGTTGGATAAAAGAATATAAAAAATCAATTGATAAATGAAAATTTGAATCAAAGATCCAGTAGAACAACTTCGCAATTCTCATCAACACAACGAACGATCCAACAAAATCAAAGTAGCTAGAATAAGACCAAGACCCATATAATAAAAAATGCAAATTATTATATAGATAACATTCAAAATGCAAAAGTTGAGAAAACAAAACAGGGTAGTCGCCTCAAGTATAATGCACCTATGTTACTCAAATGGATACATAGAGAGCCGAAATGATACCTAAATAGAAAGAAATTAATTGAAACTATAGTCTTGATGGTTTTACAAAAAGTTAAATGTCTCCTTGCTTCCAAGTTTTCCTAAGACACATAAATTGGAAATGCTAATTCTTTCACTTTGCAAATTTTACAAAGCCTATGAACCCCTACATACCTGATTGAGTGATTGAGTACAACTTTAACTAGAACTCAAAACTACCGATGAGAAAGTCATACCTGAATGACGTCCCCAATGGAGAAGCAAGAGGTATTAGCCTATGTTGGAAGCCGTTGTACACTCACAAGTTGAAAAGTTCGAGATACTTTTTCATTGGAACTGTTAAAAATGAGACAATGTTTGTTGATACTTGTTTGATGAAGAAGCAATATGTTTCTTTAACAAATATCTCCCATATGTAATAATAGTCAAAGATTGCTCTTCTAATGTGCGGCTTTAATCTGAATCTATGAAGAATGAATTAAACATTGCATTAAGTCAACAAAGTGTAGAAAATTTCTCAAAAATATCCAACAATTCCATCATATTTTGTTTTAAGAATGCAGAATACATAATACAGACTAACAAAACTTAAATCTCAAATTCAACTTTTTATAAACCTTAGTTCAAGATTCAATATTTATATGTTCCTCTTGAGAAAAAAAATACATTGTTGACATCAGATTATAAAAAGGCCTCTTTTTAAATATGTGTACTAAGAAAATGCAAAGTAAGAGCTCTTTGGAGATGAGAGATATTGTAACCAACATTCACCATAATAAGAATATGATTATAAGTCACAATAGAGCAAAGTAAAAAAACCTAGGTAAGTGGAGAAAGTGTATGTGTATCCTAGCAAGGGCATAGTCTCTAGTAGGAAGGGTGACTTCTATTTCTTCATCACTGACCTATATTATACATGGAATTTACAAAGAGCCTGTAAATCTAGCTTGTAAATCCAATTGTTCCAAAGCAATTTGTAATTAAGGATAAGAAAATCATAGTGCTTCTTAGAGTCATTTCATCGAACATCTTGAGTACACAAAAGAATCGAACAAATTTTGAAAAGAAACAAAGAAATTTAGCAATTAAACCCTAACCTAGAAAGATGAGAATAAGAATTACATTAACAACAAACACATCAACATAATTGCATACAAAGGACCGAATTGACATTGTCTAATTACTCCATTGACAATACAAGGAGCAATTCAATGCTTATAGTGTCCAATAAATTTTGAATAGCTAACAACTCGATGCACTTTTGTTGATAAACAATTTCTCACGATTTAAGGCTCACTTGATTAAACCAGTGAACTCCACAAAAAACTCGAGTTGGCAAACAAATGTTTGCTCAACTTCCTCCTTGATTCTCTCTATAAATCCAGTAATGAACAAAATATGTTGCAAAACACAATTTCTGAAAAACTTATACATATAAAAAATTATTGAATAGGTCATTTTCAATTTCTATTAGATTTATGTACCCCTTCAAGTTTTAAGTTTTACCACTTAAATTAAAGTTGGAAGGTATTATGTACCTCTCCTAATTACTAGAGAGAAATCTAAAAAAAGTTTACTTAGTTAATTTGTCAAAATATTATACAAAGTCGATGAGTCGAAAAAACGTAAAATATATCGACCAATGTCGTGTTATTTTCTCTCGATTGTGTTATAAGTCTATCTTACCTAACCAATTGCATTTGCTTGATTACTCATTCAAAACTTTCAACATACAGAACTTTGAAGCAAAAAAAAACAAAAAAACAAAAAGTGGCTTGTACGTAGAGCCTTGGATTTATATCGAGTACACCTCAAATGTACATAACACATGGGAGATAGTTATTTACCTTTTAAAAAATTGTTATTACACAAGTTACATTAGCTAAATCGAATCTGGAATACATCTTGAAGCTGCTAAACAGAAGTAAGAAGTTGGAATTGAGATAATGATACTAATGGAGACGGGACGAGGCTATCATTATACGGTTGAAGCCATTGATCGGCTTCGATGAAGAAGATATTAAGGAAAGGTGCAATTTGTGTGTCATTAAGCTCCTGCTCATATGCTACTCTCGTTGCCGCGTTCGCGCTTGCTCCTGTAGACATATACTCTCCGTAGAATATGTTCCTGCATAACAACAAATCATATGACGTTAACAAACGGACCCATGATCTAGATCAAGTAAGGTGACTTACTGGTCCCTTGCGGGATCGTTGAAGTCGTTCCAACCCTCGGAAGCTACAATATCGGTCATGGAGGTATATGCGAAGATGACACGAGAAAATGGTCTCCAAGCTCGCCCTAACCATAGTCTCCCCGTTCCTCCTATGGAACACTTGTAGAACACGTATCCGTGTTCTCGTCACTCGAAGATCTCCCATGCGCTGTCACCACTCCGTTTATCACCTTCGCTCCCACCGCCACCGGACTTGCAATGGATATAATTTGACAATTCTACAACACAACATCTTAGATCTTTATTCATTCATAAGTCATATAAATTTCCAAGACACATGTATATATATATACCTCGCAGTATGATCTTGCATCTCCAAAGATGAAGTCAATAGAGCCTTGTATATAGCAATCTCTAAAGTAGTGCCGCCCTCTATCATCATGAAGAGTGTCTTACGCTCCGAAGAAGCCGCAACCCCAGAAGGCGACCTGCTCCCCGGCTACTCGGATAGCCACTGCTTGCGCCCTCACGTCTCTTGGGTTAGGAATTGGTGCCACATTCTGCAAATAAGATAGTTCTTATAATTAACAATACATGTTGATTCGTTTGTGAGTATATGAACGTATACATTACCATGAAGCTAATGTTCTTGGCAACGAAGTTGGAGGAGAAGACTTGGACGGATGCGCAGTAGAAGGTTCCATGGGAGGAGTTTGTGGTGTCGTTCCATACGATTGCAGTGAACAAGTAGCCTTGTCCTTGGAATGTAATGTTCAGTTTGTTTCTAGCAATCGTGACTTTCTCACTTGAAAGTTAAAAACAAGTTTGCTAATTAGTTGACTAAAAGAAAAAACAAAGTAGATATTGATCATATTATAAATATAAATATGCTTACTAGTAAATGCTGGAGTTGATCCAAATGACGGTTCTCTTGGGGTTAAGAACGGGAACGGTGTCAATGGCAGCCTGAACAGACGTGAAGTTGCAGCACCCGTTTCGATCCACGCACAGAAACGACGTCGTGTTGGTGTCAGGAGGTGGGATACCCAGCGGAAAGTCATCACAAACATTAACCGTGTTGTTCTTTCTATTAACATCATCATGATGCTTATGGGGATGATGATGATGATGTCTCCTTGCCATACATGTTTTTCTTGATGATGATGGTTTGATGGTGGGCATGAACAATGGGTTGAGGATGAGCATGGATGAAAGTATTATGAAAATCAAAAGAAATGAAAAACCAACAGCTTTAATGTAGTAATACATGAAAGTATGAAATTATATAGAGAATAATATGTTGGAGTTGTGTTTATATGATGAAGCACTTGAAGTGCAAGCGTGAATATGGTAAATATGGCTTGCAAACTACTCTGTTTTCATCATTTCATGGCCTCTATTTGGCCTTACAAGAATGGTGGAAGCAAACCCCAAAGAACAAAGGTAATAAGTTTACATTATCACTCCAAACCAGGAGAATTTATTAACATGACAAAAATCAAACTAAGTTCCTGTTCCAATTTATCAAAAAGAAAAAAGGTAATAAGGTTTGAAATTGAGTGTCTTTCAAAATGAAAATTTTGGTTTTTAAACAATTAGTATATAACATGGGAGGATAGAGAGATTGTTTATGTCTTGAGAGCATGTAATTCAACATTTTCATTGCACATTCCTATAAACCTCAGAATCTACAATTGAACTAATATTAGTGTTCGAAAGCATGGAACAAAGATCAAGTTCGAGGTGGCTTATCAAGCTCATGCCCTTTTCATTCTTTCAGCCTATGGAGGAATTGTATGCTTCTTGAGCCAATCTAGACAATAATTATCTCTAATTTTATTATTCTTCTAGACAACAGTGTAGTTTCCATCTCTATTTTTTTTAGGGGTGATTTATTTACGGTAGTTGTCAAAAACATACACCATTTATAAAACATAGTCTAGCTAGAGCAATGAATTTAATAAAATGCATGTTTAGAAGGGGATTTTCAAGACCCCTTTTAAAGTACAAAAATCAGAAGAGCATTTTGAAGACTGGGACAAAGATGACCCTAAGGAAGACGATGGAGAGGACGCATATAACGATAGTCGTCCACAACAACTGCTACATAAATTCACCTACCTAGCAACTTGCAGGTGAACATCAACATTATGTATATGATCTCCTGAGTTCCTGGGTTAGAGGTAAATGGTTTCATTTCCAATAAATACTCCATAATTTACCATGGAAAAATATGCACATGTTTCTATTGCCATGGAAAAAGGTATTTTTACCCGTAAGAAACAAACACATTTTCATGCCCATGGCCAAAGGAACCTGCGACCATTTTATCTAGGAAACAAAGATAGGAAAGCTAGCCTCTACTGAAAAGGGAGGCCAAAAAATGAAGAGAGAGTAGAGATACCCATTACTTCAGGTGATTGTTGCCTTCTCTGCAGCCCACTTTCTCTTAGCATTCTCTATGGCTTCTTCCCTCATCTTCATCAGTTCAGCCTTGCGTTGTTCGTACTCAGAATCAATGGCAACCAGCTCCATCTTCAGCTCATTGCACTGATCATATCCATCATCCAAGGCCAGATAAGATATGCACGAGAGACCGCTCATATTATCAGACGTACCACTGCTTGATCCTTTGCATAATTCCATCCCAGAGCAAGCCACACTAAGTGATTCATGACCATCTTTATTGTCCTTCATGTGTTGAGGAAGAGGCATATGAGGGTCGTCTTTGTTCATCGGGATGATAATGGGTTCACAATGATTAGTGGCCAGTTGAGCCATGAGTTCATCCATTAGCCCGGATATTACAGTTGCGTCCTCATTAGGCAAATTAAGCTCATCGACCATTTCCCCGGCAATTGAAAGACTAGTGTCCTTTTGCAGATCAAACATGAAATCAATGTTGTTAGCATCACTAGACACGCCTGTAATTCTTAAGTTCATAGAAATCGAGTTACTGCAATCCTCCTTCCCTAATAAGGTGAAGCATGTGGTCTTACTGGACTTTGAAACACTTAATGTTGTAGGATTAGGTGCTACAAAATTGCTTTCACAAAACTCAGTAGAGTTAGAACTCTCCTTATAATCAATGTCAATTTCCATCAGTTGAGATATCTCTCTGGGCAAAGATGCAAGCTCGCCCTGACCAGCATTGCTGGAGGACGAGAGACTAACTGATAATGTTGCCCCTGAACTAGGAAGAGCAAGGAATGGATCATTTAAGAGATCGGCAGCAGAGAACCTCATGGATGACACAACAAGACATTTCTCGATGAATTGCCTCACTTCAGGGTCCGTCACCTTGGCAACGGAAGCAGGCTTTCGCCCAGAAGTAACTTCAACGCAAACTTGAGCCTCAGTTTGGCATTCACTATAAGGATATTCACAAGTGGCCATCTCGAGCATACACATTCCAAAGGAATATATGTCAACTAGCTGGTTGTACTCTTCTCCATTGTAGAGCTCGGGAGCCATAAATTCTGGTGTGGCAACGAAGCTAGAGTCTGAAATAGGAGGATGATCACGCATAACAACGGCAAGGCCAAGGTCCCCGATTTTGACTCTCCCTGTATTCCCATTGATGAAAATGTTGTCACCTTGCAAGTCTCGGTGAATAATAGGCGGATTGTGAGTGTGGAGATAGTCCAGCCCTCTGAGTACCTGCCTAGCCCAGTTCTTGATTGCTTTAACATCAACATTCTTGTGTTTCCTTCTGTATTGTCGCAGATCTCCAGAAGTGAACAATTCAGTAATCATGTTAACCGTCATCATCTGATTGAGATCAACACACACCCAAGAGCAGTAGCATTTGATGACATTTTCATGCTTCAATGACTTGAGCAAAGAGACTTCCGAATACAACCTTACGAGATGTTCAGGAGAATGTGCTAGTTTCTGATCATCAATTCGAACCTGATTCCAAGCAACCTCAATCCCATCGACCTCATCGAATGCCTTGTAAACAATCTTACATTTCCCTTTCCCCAAGATTTCATTAGATCGAATGTATCGGCCAGAAGGATCTCTCTCAACAACGTCCGGATCATCGAAAAGATCTATCTCAGATACCACCACGGTGTTATCACAATTGATTGACTTAGGCTTCGGCTTGAAACAGGAAAACATATCAAAGTCCTTATAGGAATGAACAACGTATATAATCCGCAAGAATAAAAAACAGGAGATCGTAAAAGCGATAGGAGATTAAAGCATGCCGAAAACAGATGAGAGAATCGCTACAAGCTGGCGTTCCGAGAAGGCTTCGGAGGCGATTGAATAGGAATGGAACGCCGATTGAAGCATGGTGAAGCAAGCGATGGAAAACATGCTGTTTGATTTGCAAATGTTGGAGAGAATTCCCTAAGAAAATTTGGCCGTGGAAGGATATGAACCCTAGCGAATTGGAGGATGACGCTAGGGCTGGGGTGAAATTTGGGAAATATAGGATGAGGGAAATAAGGGATTTGAATGTAGAAGAAGAGGTTTTGTAGAGAGTAATTGGTACGTCATGTTACTCCAATTTTGTTGGAACTCTGATTTTCTCGTATCTCTACAATTACATATCAGATCTGCAACAAAATCATAGACCCCACTCGTAAACACAAGACAAAAATATTAAATATATGTTGATTTTTTAAAAAATTCAAGGATTGCTCAAGGTTTAGGGCTTGGCAATTGTTGTCGTTAGGGTCGATGATAATGGATATAATAGAGTTGGTTGTTAGGATAATTTAATCGGCTATTTTTATAATTTTATCTTATGATCTAAATTTGGGCAAACGGAGCTACCACATGTGTAATTGATTTGGTAGCTTCATGTACCTTTGGAGCATGCTTGAATAAGAAGACGGTCTTGTCTGGCCTTCGACAAGTGCTCACATATGTTCTAACCTTCGATATGTAAGACTTTTTGAGCCTTACTCGGAACCCATATCTTTTTAATATATTGTAGGTTGATTACATTGATTGAGTTGATTGATGATCAGAATTAATTGCCAAAAATATGATCGTACTAAAAAACGCAACCATCAATAAAATTTGTGCTATAAATCGGCGCCACTAGCCACGACCTTTCCTAGAGTCGGTGCTATTTATAGTAACTTGATGTTGATGAAATACCGGAAAATTAAAAATAGAAAGAAAGAAAAGAAAAAGGAAAGTAAGATTGTTAAAGTATCTTAAGAGACAATTGAGGGTGTGTTTTGGATGTATAACATTTGTTTATAAAATAAATATAACTACCTATATTATAATTTTGTAAAAATGATGTTGGGATGTTATTCTAAACAACATAATTTGTACATATTTCAATTATAAACTGTCTAAACAGTACACATATAATTCATATTACATAGTTATTAAAAAGTCCATTGTTACGTTAAAATAAAAATTCTTGATATCACGTATTATTCTTTCATACATTTAAATTATTTGATGACACATTTTTCTCTCGCACTCATAATTAGTAAGTATTTTATGTTTTTATAATATCTCTTTTATATGACTAATTATATCTATCTTTTTCATGATCAAATTAGGATTTTTTTTTCTATCATATAAGTCATAAAAAAAAACAATTAACTAAATAATGGCAAATATCCAAACTTGAACCTTCTATAGACATTTTAATTAAAAAAAATCTCATATTTATATATTTTTCTAATATAATAGGTTGAGTTCTAACTCATTTTTAATTGATCAAAAATTAAATATTTCTTGAATGATAATTTTTTAAATCAAGGAAAAATGACCAAAAAATATTCCAACTATGAGACATGAACCAAAAATAATAAAAACTTTAAAAATTACTAGTTGGTATACAAATTATTTTACATCAAATCAATTTTAATACGGGATGAAATTATGGTATTTTATTACAAAAATGCCCATAATTTTTTAAATCACACAAAATCGCCATTACATAATACTTTCTTTGAAAACCTCCAATATTATTTTTGTATACCTAACGAATTATGTAATAAAAGTTAGTTATCACTTTATTCTTAAATACTTTATGACATTTATCTAAAATATAACTATAATAAGGATGAAGAAGTTTTAAAATAAAAATAAAAATTTGGTTAAAAGCCCCATACTCGGTGACATTTTTACAAAATTTTGGTATAAAATAAGATTGATTTTAAAATTATAAATTTTGAAACATGAAATGAAAATCTTTTTCCACAAATTTATGTCAAATATATTAATTTTAAAATTTCGAAGTACAAATTTTTTTTCTTTCATTAAATTTTATCCCCAAACATGAACTTTTTTCTCAAACTACCCATAAAACAATAATGAGACTAAAAATGAGTCTATTAATCAAAATTTTATTTTTTAAAGTTTTAAAACAAATTTAAGAATAAGAATAAAGTGATGGATAACCTTTATTACTTAATTCGTTAAGTATACAAAAATAACATGAGTAATTTTTTAAAGAAAATAAAATACAAGGGTCATTTTGTGTGATATAAAGATGTATGGACGGTTTTTGTAATAAAATTTGCCACAATTCACCCTGTATCAAAACTAGTTTAATTGTAAAATAGTTTGTATAATAAATAGTAATTTATAAAGTTGGTATTATTTTTGCTTCATACCTCATAATTGGTATTATTTTTTTTTTTTTTCATTTTTCCTTAAATCAAATATTATGATTACTGATAATTTATTTCAAACAATTTAAACTCCCCGTGCTTTAATTGCTATATAAAGAATGACATCCAAACAGACAATAATTTATATGACGAGTTACCCGTTTCGTACAAAACAAACATCAATCATTTGTAAATGAAATCGAAGTGTATAATAGGCAGTTCGATTTTACTCATGCTTCTTTTGCATCTACTGGATTTTCACCATTATCTACGCTATTTCCTTTCTTGGCATCCTTAGGATTCATGTTATGCTTCTCCTCAGCCTCCAGTCTCCTCAATGTTGTTGAGCTCATCTTCTCTCCGGTCATTTCCTCAGACACCAGATCAACAACTTCGATCTACAACACCAGAAAACGGCAATAATGGCTCTTTTAGCATTTTCACGAGCATTAGGACATCCGAAAATGCGTAAATACGCAGCCTACAATCCCGAGTAAACTATCTAACCTTATTCTATCAGATCACTGGGCATAACCAACCCTAAACTTTATATTATATTTCCAGTCTTTTTCTTAGAAAATCAAACCTTCAACTGCGGTAGTCCTTTCTCAGCTCTTTTTCTATTAACTGAAAGCCCGCCGGGTAATGTCTCTTTGCTGCCCAAAAAAAAATAAAGAAGATTTGGATTCTGAACAGATAGCAAGCCCAAAACTATACAGGGAAATCTCACAATTTTCCCCTGTAAGAAAAAGACCAAGTTTCTGCTGCATAACAATAATTCTTACGGAACAGCCAGACACTAATCAAACGTTATTAGGAAGAACAGATTAACGAATCACTAGCTGTATAAATACCTGACAACGATGGCCTCCAGATGTTCGTCGACAATTGAAGGACCGTAAGGATCTGTTATGGGTTCAACTTGCACAGCAAGGTTTGGTTTGATGGACTGCAGAAACATCCCCATTGTAATTGATTAGTAACTATGGCATGACAACATCAAATGACTCTAAATATCATGTCTTTCCAAGTGCAATAATTAAGTGTGTTCTTTTGGAATGCCTTTGAAGAACACTATCAAAGTGGCAGCGAGAAACAATTGGGTTCTAATCTAGTGAATCTACTTAAGCTCTGAATGGTTTGAATTTAGGGTCCGTTTGGTTTTAACTCTAGAAACAGAAACGGAAACGGAGCGAATCTAGTCCATACATATACCCTTGTTCATGAAATTTTTTGGAATTGGAGTATAACTTGATTAACTTTGATACCCTATAGGGAAACAAAATGGGGGAATCAATTGCATTTTGCATGAAACCACAAAGAATGATTCCAAAATTACTTATGAACAAGGTAGACATATGGACTAGATTCATTTCCATTCCGTTTCCATTTCCGGAGTTACAACCAAACGGGGGCTTAATGTATTCGATAAGAGCTAACCGACAAGGTTGCTTACAGTAACACCTGGAGTAAAGAGTAAAGAGGGCTTCTCCAAGCATTAACTTAAGACAATCAAATCACTGATCCTCGGCAGAGGACTAAAGTTTTCCACAAGTAATATATGAAACAAGAACCCTCCCATATTAAGATGTACCTTGATATAATCTTCCACATTTTTCATCCTTATCTCAATAGGCTGTATTAGTTCAGCAAACTGCAAAAGTCCAACAAAGATCACAGATTCATCATACTTGCTGATTTTTATATTACAAGATGGAAAATGCTTATCTTCACAGTTAAGGTAATAATCTTAACCCAGTTAAAACTTTACATTCAAGCCTCTTCTACTCACCAAATAATAACAAGTCATTACTTCACTAAGAACATTTTCTAAGAGAACTTTTCAAGCAATTAACCTTTATTTCAATTTGGAGATTTCCAGTCTAATTCCTTATCTTGTCACTTGGTGGATCAAAAGAACTCTGCTTCGTGAATCAATACCAAAGAAACCCTATTCCCAAACTTCATCTGAAGGCGGAGCAAAATTTAATTACACAGGAATGTCAAGTCCTAATCCAGTCTAAAACTGGTGATTATCTTGAGGTCCCTTTAGCAACTCATCCGGATTGAAAACGAAAAGATAACCCTTAGAAGACATGAAAAGCTTCAAAAGGAGACAAAAATGTACACTGGTTATCACTAGCTCAATGGTGTCTGATAGCGAACATTAGAAATTCATAATTTCCAACCGAGTAGACATCACTATCAAAAGAACAACATAGATTTGTACAAGTAACTCTTTCCGAGCATTCCATAACTAAACTGCGCTACGATTGACACTCAACAAGAGCAGCACAGCTTTCAATCAACCAAAATCAAACTTCAAGGGAAGAGCAGCAATGCACATACCCGTTTCTTTATCAACATAGGGCCATCACAGATTCCGACAACGATCCGATCCCTCGCCAAATCCGCAGCAGCCTAAATCAAAGACCCTCTATCATGATACGAAAATGGAAATTATAAGCAGGAATTAGGTGGGGGTGACCTTGATAAAGAGGCGGTGGCCGTCGTGTAAACGGTCGAAAGTGCCGCCCACCACAACGGCTCCGTAGGAATCCGGGGCAGAAAGAGTGGAATTCGGACATGCAGCCATATATATCCGAGCAATCAGGTCTCAAAGGTTCGTTCTTCTTAGAATCGGCCAAAGTAGGAGGATTTCAACAAGTTGGGAATGAGTATTGAGTACGGAGTAGGTAGGTTGTTACAATTTGGTAATTACCAATTCCATGCGACCTTTGTAAGATCGGGTATGCCCAATACGGTAGTGGACCCGACCCGGATAGATGAAAAGGTTGACAGATTTTGACCCTCTGGTGGCATTGAATATATTGACGGAGACCAAACCTTCTTATGTTTATGTTCCCTCGTTTATTATTGACATACGAGGAAATTGGACGAAATGTATCCGAATATAGATTTTATATATTAGATAACATAAGTCTATAATTTATTAGTTAAATAGCATCATTTAATAAATAATACATATATGTTCTTATTTAATATATAGATTTTGTATTTAATTCTTGTATATAAATTTCAGGTACAAGAAATAATCAAATCGTTTACAAGAAAATTAGTTACAATAATTCTTGTACAAGAGAAAATTCAATAATTAACGTATATTTATAATTTTTAAAAGAAGAATAAATTGTGTGATCTAAATTGTCCGGTTGGTTTAGGGTGGAAGGGAGGGCTACCGACCAGATATCAATTCTCCATTTACAAGAATAAGTTACAACTAGAGTGTATCGAGAGAAAAATATTCTAGTTTATGATATTTTGATTGAAAATATATTACGTTAATCAAATTATTAACCATTAACAATTCACCTTCTACAATTAGAGTGTATCGTGATTTAAAAAGCTATAATAAATACGAAATCTTGTAATTGTTGTATGAGGATAATTTAGTCTTAAAATTTCAAATGATGACATATTTAAATATAATTAGTGAGGTCAACAAATACTAAACAATATTAGTGATCTAATGCTACATAGCAAATTCACCATAGATTCAAATTCAAGTGGAACCTAAATGTGAATAGAGCTTATAAACATTTGTTTATGAAAGAGATATGTGAAATAATTAGTTTTGGCTCATATTATTCCGAAACGTAAAATGGCTAACAAATGCCATACTTTTGGAATACCACTCGTCTAGTATACTTGTTCAAAATATGCAATAAGTCTAGGCGGGTTAGTTAGCACATGATAACCAACCGGTAAATTAAAAGTGAAATTAGCAATAAAATCCTCAACAAAGTTTGTTTCACGGTAAATGTGACGGAATCGGATTTTTCAATCCCGGTTGAGGAAGCCTTGACACTTGAATACAAGACTAAAAAAGGGGTGTGATGGAGAGACATGTCTAGACACAAAAGAGGTAGAAAGCTCCGAATCAACTTCAAACTCTGGCATACGATACCTTATATCCCAAGCCAAGTAAAGGCCCATGCAAAGTCCCCATAACTCTGTTGCCGGAACCGAGCAAGAGTCATACTGAAACCAAAATCCTTGATCCACTGACCTTCATCATTCCGTAGTATCCCCCTCGTTGTGGCCTGATTGGTCGTCTTCCGGGCAACACCGTATAAGTTAAGTTTAATCCATCCCCAGGCTGAAGGAACCCAACAAATCAACTTCAAGGTCTTCGTTTGAAATCTTCCCTTAGTCTTCATCTTATCCCACACAATCATGTTGAGTCTAACATTTCCAACAATGAAGATGATTTTATTCTACGGTGGATGATTGCTACGAAACCCACTTTTATTTCTCCGTCTCCAGCACCACCAAATGGTCAAAGCAAACTAGACTCATCAAGAAGCTCCATGCCCATGAATGTGTGTGTCTCTAAGGTTTTCAAGTATCCACACTTTCCCTCTTGTGAGGAAAAATAAAGTCCATCATGATCACCGTCACAACCCCCCCCCCCACTTTAGTTCTTTTGATAAAATCGTCTTTCCAATCTAGATTTGTCCGGGTCCCCCGAGGGTGTGGTAGGTCGGGTTTTCTTACTAGGACTTTAGGGCAGTCCAAGTGATCATTTTTAGATAATGGCTTTAATTAATATTCCTAATAAAATCATTAACTCCAACAAATCCTAAGGTATCATTACCTTGGAGATATTTATTCACCTTATTTGTTTCTCCCTTTTTTGTTAAGTGTTGAGTTTGATTACATACCGTTTAATGTCATTGCATGATCCACATCGGATGAAATGGTGGAGGAAAAAGAAGAAGAAGAAAAAACAGAAAAGAAAAGAAAAGAAAGAGAAAGAAAGAAAGAAAGAAAGAAAGAAAGAAAGAAAAGAAAAGAAAAGAAAAGAAAAAGAAAAAAGAAAATAAATGAAACTCGATAAAAATTTCCGGAACGGATGTTTCGGATCGATAAATTTTCTAAACTTTTTCGTAAAAATAATAACGAAATATATATAATATTTGTAAGACCCCAATCTTTTGCCTTCACCGCCCCCGCGGTGAAGAGTGCCACCCCTGCAGCTGACGACAGATCGCGCCCGATCTTTCTTCCGTTTGTTTTATCTTCCTTCCATAGATAGAATATCCGATACTTATCTTATGGGCCGGTTTCCTTATCTTCTTTCTAACCCTAAACGTCCTTCCTTCTATCTTTCTAGCCCGTCTCTATATATTCCCGCCTTTTCCTCCTTTTTCGCGTTTCTTGCATCCGTCTTCAACCCTAAGAGCTACAACCATCCCCTTGCTTCCCTGTGATCTTGCTGAACGTGTAAGTTCATCATTCTCTGTTCTTTCTTACGTTCTTGTACTGCAACATGTTTCTTTGTTTCTTTTTGTTTTCTCCTTCTTTCTCTTCTTTTCTTCTCCTCCAAGAATCAAGTTTGAACCTTGATTCTCATTGGCTTCTCGTTATTGATGTATCGTTGTTCTCAGGCTCTCTGGAGTGGAGTCTTGACGTGTTGGAATCAAAGGTTTCGAGCTTTGGTGTCCCTTGCTGTGAGTTCTGTCAAAAAGAAAGCCGACATCACTTTATGTCATGCAGCCGCCCCAGCGCCTGAACATCCCCGCCCCCGCGGCCATCCGTCCCTGCGCCTCGTCAAGCCACCCCTGAGGTTTGCTCTGCAACAACTCCCGTTCTTGTGAGTTGCTTCCTTCCTTTCTTTCCTCGTTCCTTTCCTTGATCCTTATGGAAGTTCCTTGTATCCTGAGTATGTTGTTAGACTAAGTTTGAGCCCTTAACTTGTGGAGATCTCTTAGAGATCATTGAGACTAGAAGTTATAGACTTCTAGCAACCGTTTCGTTCCTGATTCGTGATGCTTGTGTGAACAGGATTTTCTTGCTCCTTTCCTGAGTGTTCTCTGAGTTGTTGCTGAGCCTTTGAGTTATCTTCGAGAGAGGTAAATCCCTTGGACTTACTTAGCTTCATTCCGTGTATTAGTAAGATTGTATTGGCTTGTATGTGTTGTTTATTATTGTATAACGGATAACCGGAATAGGATTCATCCTTTGATAACCTTAACTGACCCAAGTGTATGATAACCGGACGGTGACCACTTGTCTAGTTCTACAGGAGACTAGAATGTGCTCTTGCAACCCAGGCCCGTAGGTAACGGATAGTACTGATCTATTCCTATTAGTAGACGGAAGTGGAGGCGAGTTTCGGGAGATTCTCGTGTGACAAAAGAAGTTGAATTAGTAATTGATAATCTTAATGAAGATAATAACCGGTTGTGTGCAAGCATGCTATGTGTTTCTTTACCTTATATGTGTTTATGCCTTTACGCTCTTGCTAATATCTAGAATGTTAGCTAACGGTTTATACCGTCGTTGTAGATGTTCCGCAGGTTCAGGATGTTGCTGAGTGATCTGGATGGTGTGGTCAGTCGGGGTTCTTGTACATTATAGGACGGGATCGGGTTTATGTTTTGATGTTGCTTTCTCTTTGTTTTGAACTCGGCTGTGAGTCTTTTACGCTTTCCATTGTTTGAACCTTTGGTTTTATATTGAGTTTTGGTTTTTATTCGTGTGTGCCTTGTTGTAAGATCCGCTTGTTGTTGCTACTTTGAGGTTCGGGACCCATTGTGCGGTCTCAACCCGTAGTGCTTCGAGTTTCTAGAACTTGGGGTGTTACAATATGGTATCAGAGCTCTAGGTTGACAACAATGGCACTCGAAATCTTCTAAAGGTCGGATGAATAAATAAATAGAACCCGCAAGGGGTCTAACATTTTCAAAAGGGGGTTTTGTTTTTAAACTTGTCGGTCTGGGATAGATGTATGGGTGACCACCACTACCTCCGCGGATCTCAACAGTGTAGTTTCTTATATGTTGGCCTTTATAAGTGTTTTTCTTGGTTTTGTGCTTTAGCTGTAGCGTGGCCTTATATCTATATATAGTCTTATATATCTATCCTTATAGCAGATGACATGCACTAGAGTTACCGCTTCTATAGGGCGAGGAAGGGATCGACCACCACTTCCACCTGCCGTCCGTGGACGAAGACGTGCAGGGAGACCTCCACTAGCTAGAGGTCGGGGCCAAGCCCCAGCTGCTGATCCGCCTATCGTTGAGGTGTTTGCTGAAGAAGTTGTTGAGAGTGTCGCTCCTGAGGTTGAGAACGGGACCGCTGCTAGGTCTGGAGCACAGAGAGCGCCATCAACGAAGTCCGCATGAGTGTCTATCGGAGCTTCTGCATATCGCGAATATGTGCAGAGAGTTGAGGAGACTATCAGGACTGGAGGACCAGCACCTGTACCACCAATTCCCGCGAGATCAGCTGAGGTTTCGTTGAGAGTTTCACAAGTTGTTGCCCCGTCTGCTGAAGTTGTTGAGGTTGTCAGAGCTCCAGCTGAGGCGAAAGAGCCGAAGCCCGACGATTGGTTGAAGGCTTTCGACCAGCTGAAGGTTCCCACTTTCATGGGGAAGACTAGATTGGAGGTGGAGCAGTGGCTAGGACAGTTGGATACTGCTATGGAGGCTATCAGTTGCCTAGAGGGACGTCGAGTCAACATAGCACAGACGCTACTGAAAGAACAAGCTCATTCTTGGTGGAGGACCGTTCGCAGTAAGGTCACCAGTTATGAGCAGATAAAGACGGTGGTCAAAGATCGCTACTACCCTGTAGCTATTAGGAGAGACCGTCTTCAGGATTTCCTTGAGGCTGGATTCGAGGATTTGCCTATTGCTGAGATCATCAGCAAGTTTCAGGATGAGTTATCTTTGTTGGGTCCGTCTGCACCACCTGAGAATCAGCATGTTTACCTTTTCTCTCGTAGGTTGAGAGAGTCTACATGCTCTTATCTTGCTGGTTTCCGTTCTGATTCTTTGACGGACTATCAAGATAGAGCCTCTACGTATGAGAGAGACCGACCGGTCAGAGGAGAGCTTCTCAGACAGGAGGTCCTGAGAAGAGACATAAGACTGGATCAACCAGTGCTGGAGCTAGAGCAACTAGTTTTGGGCGTAGTTAGACGCCTGGATATTCTGGTTTCCAGTAGAGTTCTGACAAAGGACGGCAGTGTCATAACTGCGGAGTAACTGGACACATCTGAGCTGATTGTAAGAATCCAGCACTGACTTGCTTTTCTTGTGGCAAGCATGGACACAGAGTTGAGTTTTTCCGTCAAGGCAAGGCGCTATCACAGCCGGGTTCTTCACCTGCTAGTGTTGTTGGAGGAGGACAAATATCTTAGTATTAGCAGCAGCAGAGGGTTTCTGGTTCTACCGCTCCTCAAGGTTCCACTCCGGGACAGGGGTAGAGGACGTGTTGGTGGATCTATAGACACCAGAGATGCATCAACCAGAGTGTATGAGTTGAGGAGTGTTGTAGAGCCGACCGCGCCAGCAGCCACAAGTACCATTCATATTAATGGTTTTCTTGTCAGAGTTCTTTTCGATACCGGTCCTACGCATTCTTTTATATCTGATGCATGTGTAGATAGATTGGCCTTAGTTACTGTAGAAGGTAGACCCTTCTTTATAGTATTACCCGATGGGGGTAAGATTCGAGGTACACGAGAGGTTCGCGATTGCCCTATTAGATTGGGAGGTCGCGATTGGCCAACTGACTTCTTCGTCATGTACTTAGTACATGAAGAAGTTATTCTGGGTATGGATGGGATGGATCGACATCGAGCAGTTCTGGACATCGGCAAAAGGACAATGACAGTAACTACAAATGCAGGCCATGTTGAGATCTTCCGAGGATGGGATCTCAGAAAGACTGGTACACTCATCAGTGCAGTTTGAGCTGCGAGACTTATCAGTCAGGGATGCAAGGCTTTTTGGTGCTATTCCATGAAGGATAGTACAAGTCCGGCTTTGGAGGAGATTCCAATAGCTTGCGAGTTTGCTGACGTCTTTAAAGAGCCATCAGGTTTACCTCCACAGAGGAGTGTAGACTTTGGCATTGAGCTAGGGCCCGGTACGAGACCATTCTCTAAGGCTCCTTATCATATGGCGCCTATCGAGATGCTTGAGTTGAAGAAGCAGCTCGAGGAGTTAGCGGAGAAGGGCTGCATCCGCCCTAGTGTATCTCCTTGGGGTGCACCAGTTCTCTTCGTCAAGAAGAAAGACGAGTCAATGAGGTTATGTATCGACTACCGAGAGCTAAACAAGGTGACGATCAAGAACAAGTACCCATTGCCCCGTATCGATGATCTTTTGGAACAGCTGCATGGAGCTTCAGTGTTTTCGAGGATCGATTTGAGATCTGGATATCACCAGCTGAGGGTGAGAGAGCAGAACGTAGCCAAGACGGTATTTTGGACCAAATATGGACACTACGAGTTTGTAGTGATGCCATTCGGGCTTACGAATGCGCCCACAGTCTTCATGGAGTTGATGAACAACATCTTCATCGACTTTCTAGACCAGTTTATAGTTGTCTTTATCGACGACATTCTAGTTTACTCTCGCAGTAGAGAGGAGCATGCAAGACATTTGAGGATCGTTCTTCAGGTTTTACAGGATAGAGAGTTGTACGTCAAGATCTCTAAGTGCGAGTTTTGGATGTCCGAGGTAGCATTCCTTGGTCACCTCGTTTCATCTGAAGGGATCAAGGTAGATCCGGCAAAGATCGAGTCAGTAGCATCTTAGCCGCCATCTAAAAATGTCAAGGAGGTTCGCAGCTTCCCAGGATTGGCGGGTTACTACCGGCATTTTGTTGAGGGCTTTTCAGTTATTGCCCGACCGCTCACTTCCTTGTTGCGGAAGTCTACGAGGTTCGTATGGTTCAAGCCGTGCCTGTAGAGCTTCGAGGAGCTGAAGAAGAGGTTGACCTCGGCTCCTATCCTAGCTCAGCCAGAGGGCATTGAGGATTTTGTGGTTTACAGTGATGCATCCAAGCTGGGCTTAGGATTTGTTCTGATGCAGAGGGGTAAGGTGATTGCTTACACGTCTTGACAGTTGAAGACGTACGAGGAGAGAATTACCCTACTCATGACCTTGAGTTGGCTGTTGTAGTTCATGCTTTGAAGATTTGGAGACATTATTTGTACGGAGCTACGTGTCAGATATTCACAGATCATAAGAGTCTGAAGTACATATTCACTCAACGGGAGTTGAATAACCGCCAGCGCAGATGGTTGGAGTTGATCAAGGATTTTGATATGGAGATCTTATACCACCGGGGGAAGGCGAACGTAGTAGCTGATGCCCTTAGTAGGAAGACTCCCCGAGAGATGGCGATCGTTAGGCTGACAGGTCAGCCATAGTTACACCGAGATTTAGCATGGCTAGAGATGGATATCGACAGTCAGTTGTCCACCTTGGAGATAGTACCTGATCTGTTGGCCAAAATCCGACAAAAGCAGGAGAGTTGTCCAACTTTGACGCAGATCCGAGACCGGATGTCTCGAGGAGAGGCACCACAGTTTGCAGTTGGTGCTGATGGAGTTTTGAGACGCTAGGAGCGTGTTTGTGTGCCTTCAGATCGAGAGTTGAGACAGAGGATCTTTCAAGAGGCTCACTCTTCACCTTACTCAGTACATCCCGGTGCGAGTAAGATGTATCAGGATATCAGACGCTCTTTCTGGTGGGGAGGTCTGAAGCCAGACGTGACGAGATATGTAGCTCAGTGTCCGACCTGTCAGCAGGTCAAGATCAAGCATCATTGACCAGGAGGCGAGCTACACCCATTTCCCGTCCCTTAGTGGAAGAGGGAAGATATATATCTCTATGGATTTTGTGACCGGTTTGAGACCAAGTCGTGGTTTTGATGTTATCTGAGTCATAGTAGATCGACTGACAAAGACCGCACGTTTCATTCCGATCAAGGAAACGTGGCCGGTGAGTCGATTGGCAGAGGAGTTCACGAGACAGATAGTGAGACTTCATAGAGTACCTAGGACTATAGTCTTTGACAGATACGGACGGTTCACTTTGAGGTTCTAGCAGCAAGTGCATGCCGCCCTAGGTACGAGTATGCAGTTCACGACTGCTTATCATCCTCATACCGATGGTCAGTCTGAGCGGACCATCCAGACTCTAGAGGACATGTTGCGAGCCTGCATGTTAGATTGGGGACAGGTGATGCCAAATCACCTTCCCTTAGTGGAGTTTTCATATAACAACAATTGGCATACATCGATCAAGATGGTTCCTTATGAGGCTTTATACGGACAGAGATGTCGTACACCGTTGTGTTAGGAAGAGCCGAGTAGAGGTGGGTCGCAAACCTAAACCGCCGGTTTAGGTTTGCGAACCGCCGATTTAGGTTTAACCTAAACCGGCGGTTTGCCAAACCGCCAAACCGCCGGTTTGGCGGTTTGGCACATGACTTTTAAAAAAAATAATAAATAAATATATATATATATATATATATATATATAAGTATAATATATAATTATATATTAATTAAAAAATTATTTATTAAATTTTCATTTGTTAAAACAATATACGTATAATATATATTAATTAAAAAATAATTTATAATTTTATATTTTATACATAGAAATTTTTTTTTTACAATAGCATTTAAATAGAATTAGTAAGTAAATAAAAGAAAGCAACTAAAATAACATTACTAACAATAATAAAAGAAAGCAAACTCAAATTTTTTATACATTGAATTTTTTTTCATTACATTAGCTTTTGAATAAAATAATTATATAGTAAAAGAAATTACTAACAATAATAAAAGAAAGAAGCAACTAAAATAAAATGACTAACTAACATACAAGTTATACAACAAAGCAAACCAAATATTTTTATACATTGAAATTCAATGTATAATAATTACATAGTAAAAAAAATTACTAACTACAATTCTACAATAAAATAAAGCAAGCTAAATTTTTTATACATTCAATTTTTTTATTACATCTTTACATTAGTATTTAAAATTTTGAATATAACTAAATGAAAAAAAAAAAAGGAAAGGGCTTGAACAAGTTTCCCGGTTGCCTACGTATCCTCTTGGGGTTTAAGAGGAATCAAAGTCCACGTAGTTCTCTTACCTTTACTTACCTTTTTTCGGACTTCCGAGTTGTTTTCATAACCCCCTTACCTTTGCGCCTCGGACTCGGAAGTAGTAGCCGGATCATCGGAGTTGGAATCCGATGATCTATCATAAGTGGGTGCATTCCGTTGTAGCCTCCTCTCCGCCCTTATCCAATCTTGAACACAAACATGAGCCTCCAATTTATCGGGTTTCAATTGACTCCTCTTGTAGCTTAGCATGTTTCCTCCTTGACTAAAAGCTTGCTCCACGGCCACCGTTGATGCGGGAACGGCCATAATTTGTTGCACAATCTTGGCTAATGTTGGATACTTTGGGGCCATCTTCTTCCAATATTGTAAAACTTCAAAACTATCAATATCACCATCAAAACTAAAAGGAGTAGTTAGAAAATCTTCAAATTCCGCACTTGCGGATGAATGTCTAGGTGTTTTAGTTCTTTTAGATAAAATTTGTCTAGCTTTAGAAAGAATAGAAGGAGAAGAAGAAGATGGTGGAGGAGTTGTTTGTGTAGAAGCACTAGCACTAGCACTAGTTTCAAATAAAGTAAGTAATTTAGCAATTTCAACACGAACATTACTAATAATATTATTAACGTTCTTAATAGTAGATAAACCTAAACATTCATAATAAGCATTTAAAAATTCCGTAACACCATCAATTTTAAGTCTAGGATCGAAAACGGCGGCAATAAGATAAACTACGGGAACTTCATCATAATATTTTAGCCATTTTGTTTTCATTTCAGCCGTAGCATATTTAAGTGATTCTAAAGCTAAACCGGTTTGTAAAGCCTCGGCAACATTTACGGCTATTTCTAAAAAACAACAAGAAGTAGGAATGTAAACATAACTTAACGTATTAGTAGCATCACTAAAAACTTTTAAAACACTACAAATATCAAAACAAGTTTGCCAAATACTTTCATCATCTAAAATAGACCAAGAAATAAATTGTGAAGAAAATTCTTGTAAAACATTTTTATAACGAATAGCTTGAGTATGTAGTTTATAGGTTGAGTTCCACCGAGTTCCAATATCTTTCGAAAAAGAAATCGGAGGAAAAATTTTTTCAATACAAGTTGATCTCCATTTTCTTCTTAATTCGGTTGAATGCCAAATATGTTCAATTACATCGGTTATAGGTTCTAACATTTCATGTAAAACTTTTAGGCCATCTTGAACACTTAAATTTAAAATATGACATGCACATCTTTGGTGAGTAAAATAAGTTTTTATAAGTTGACCCGCATTTCCCACTAAATGGTTAACGGCGCGGATGTTAGCGGAAGCATTATCAAATGAGTATGAAAAAACATGATTTTGTAAATTAAATTCTTGTAAAACCGTTTTTATTAAATTAGCAATGTTGGCGGCACTATGTCTTTCATTAAAATGTCGATATGCAATAACAACTTTATGCAAGTACATATCATTATCGATAAAATGTAAAGTGATGCCCATGTAAAAATGTTTTTGTGATAAAGTACTCCAAATATCACTACAAATTGAAACTTGATGCGAAAAAGATTGTAAAACCGTAAGAATTTTTTGTTTTTTTTGTTCATAAGAATGAGAAACTAATTTCGAAACTTGTTTACGAGAAGTTGGTTTATAAGCCGGTTGAAGATAATTAGTGTTATATTCTTTTACATTAATAGATTCCGCAAAAGAAAATGGAAAAGCTTCGGATGCAATGAAATTGGCTAATGCTAAAGATTCATCAATATGATTATAATTAAATAAAGAAGATTGAGAGGAAGAGGATGCAAACCCGTGGGACAATTGAGTTTGTCCCCGTGATATTCCGAGCTTCTCTGGATGAGTCTTTTGCATGTGGGTTTGCAAAGTCCCGTATCCGTCCTTCGCCTTCCACTTGTACACCTTCGGACAATAATTGCACGTAACTTGGCAATGATCGTCCATCACCGGACCCTTCTTGTAATGTTTGGTGAATATGTCGGAGGTGAGCATTTTTGGTGGAGGGGCTTGTCGGAATGGCCCTTCACCTTGTGGAACTTGTGGAACTTGTGGCATTTCCGAATCCGGCGGTTGAGTCTCGCTTTCTTGTGTGCTAGGAAAGAAAGCGGGAGTCGGAGTGAAGTCGTAGTCGCTTGGGTAATCCGGGTTTGCCATTTCGAAAGATCGAGAATACGAGATGGAGATTGAGAGTAGTAGTAGATTGATGAGAATGTTGGTGTGATTTAAATGAAATAATTGTATGGTATTTATAGGAATAGTGGGTATTAATTTTTTTTAATTAAACTAATAATACAAAAACAAAAAAAAAAAAATTTAAACATCCAACGGCTCTAATAGCCGTTGGAAAGTGGGACCCACCGGCTAATAGCCGTTGTGGGCCAAAGATCAGATTAGAGATAATAATAAGGGAACAAGGGACTTTGTCGTATGAAGCCGGTGGCAAAAAAAATTTTTTTGCCAAACCGCCGGTTTGGCCAAAAAAAAATTTTAAAAAAATAAAAAAAAGGCTCAAACCGGCGATTAACCACCGGTTTGAACCGCCGGTTTAGGTTTGGTCTAGAACCAAACCTAAACCTAAACCGCAAACCGCCGGTTCAACCAAACCGGCAAACCTAAACCGCCGGTTTGGTCAAACTGGCGGTTTGCGCCGGTTCACAAACCGCCGGTTCGGCGGTTTGGTTTGAACCGGTCACACCTCTAGAGCCGAGTAGTGCTCGCGGAGTAGCACCTGAGCAGATTCAGGATGACATGGCTCGAGTAGCAGTGACCCGAGAGCGGTTGTTAGTAGCACAGAGTCGACAAAAGTCTTATACAGATAAGAGGCGCAGACCTCTGGAGTTCAGAGTTGGAGCTCAAGTTTGGTTGAGAGTATCCCCGACACGAGGTGTCAGACGTTTCGGTGTCAAGGGGAAGTTGAGCCCCAGATGTGTTGGACCATTCGATATTCTTGAGCGAGTTGGAGAGGCAGCATACAGACTTGCTTTGCCACCGAGACTCGAGGGTGTTCACCTAGTCTTCAATGTGTCTCAGCTACGAGAGTACATACCAGACCCGAGACACATTGTCAGTAATGAGGATCTAGTGATCGAGCCAGACCACACACTCATAGAGCACCCGGTGGCTGTCTTGGAGCGTAGTACGAGACACTTGCGTTCAAAGGACATACCAATGATGAAGATACAGTGGTCGATGCGAGGAGCTAATGAGGCAACTAGGGAGACAGAGGATAGTATCCATAGGAACTATCCGGAGTTTTACGTTGAGCTGGATGCACCGTTAGCGTAGTCGTTTTGTTTCAGCTTTCCCTTTGTTGCGTTGCGTACGCTTGTTGTGACGTTTTGAGTTACGTGCCCCGAGTGGGAATATATGAGTTCAATTCTGTTTCTATGTGCTGTTGTGATCGTTGGGCTTCTGCAAGTTTCGGGACGAAACTTCTTTTTAGGGGGATCTGATGTAAGACCCCAGTCTTTTGCCTTCACTGCCCTAGCGGTGAAGAGTGCCGCCCCTGCGGCTGACGACAGATCGCGCCCGATCTTTCTTCCGTTCGTTTTATCTTCCTTCCATAGATAGAATATCCGATATTCTATCTTATGGGCCGGTTTCCTTATCTTCTTTCTAACCTTAAACGTCCTTCCTTCTATCTTTCTAGCCCGTCTCTATATATTCCCGCCTTTTCCTCCTTTTTCCCGTTTCTTGCATCCGTCTACAACCCTAAGAGCTGTAGTCGTCCCCTTGCTTCCCTGTGATCTTTCCGAACGTGTAAGTTCATCATTCTCTGTTCATTCTTACGCTCTTGTACTGCAGCATGCTTCTTTCTTTCTTTTCGTTTTCTCCTTCTTTTTCTTCTTTTCTTCTCCTCCAAAAATCAAGTTTGAACCTTGATTCTTGTTGGCTTCTCGTTGTTGATGTATCATTGTTCTTAGGCTCTCTAGAGTTGAGTCTTGACGTGTTGGAATCAAAGGTTCGAGCTTTGGTGTCCCTTGCTGTGAGTTTTGTCGAAGAGAAAGCCGACAGTGCTTTCTGTCATGCAGCCGCTCCCGTGCCTACACATCCCCGCCCCCGCGGCCATCCACCCCTGCGCCTCGTCCAGCCGCCCCTGCAGTTTGCTCTGCAGCAACTCCCGTTCTTGTGAGTTACTTTCTTCCTTGCTTTCCTCGTTCCTTTCCTTGATCCTTATGGATGTTCCTTGTTTCTTGATTATGCTGTTAGACTAAGGTTGAGCCCTTAGCTTGTGGAGATCTCTTAGAGATCATTGAGACTAGAAATTATAGACTTGTAGCAACCGTTTCGTTCTTGATTCGTGATGCTTGTGTGAATAGGCTTTCGTTGCTCCTTTTCCGGGGGAAACTGAGCTTTTTCTGAGTGTTCTCTGAGTTGTTGTTGAGCCTTTGAGTTACTTGCGAGAGAGGTAAGTACCTTGGACTTACTTAGCTTCATTCCATGTATTAGTGGGATTGTATTGGCTTGTTTGTGCTGTTTTTTATTTTATAACGGATAACCGGAATAGGATTCACCATTTGATAACCTTAAGTAGCCCAAGTGTATGATAACCGGATGGTGACCACTTGTCTAGTTCTACAGGAGACTAGAATGTGCTCTTGCAACCCAGGCCCGTACGTAACGGATAGTACTGATCTATTCCTATTGGTAGACGGAAGCGGAGGCGAGTTTCGGGAGATTCTCGTGTGACAAAAGAAGTTGAATTAGTAATGGACAATCTTAATGAAGATAATAACCGGTTGTGTGCAAGCATGCTATGTGTTTTCTTTACCTTATGTGTGTTTGTGCCTTTACGATCTTGCTAATATCTAGAATGTTAGCTAACGGTTTATACCGTCGTTGTAGATGTTTCGCAGGTTCATGATGCTGCTGAGTGATCCAGATGGTGTGGTCAATCGGGGTTCCAGTACATTATAGGACGGGATTGGGTTTATGTTTTGATGTTGCTTTCCCTTTCTTTTGAACTTGGTTGCGAGTCTTTTACGTTTTTCTTTGTTTGAAACTTTGATTTTATATTGAGTTTTGGTTTTCATTCGTCTGTGCCTTGTTGTAAGATCCGTTTGTTGTTGCTACTCTGAGGTTCGGGAATCGGGACCCATTGTGTGTGGTCCTAGCCCGTAGCGCTTCGAGTTCCTAGAACTTGGGGTGTTACAAAATTTGCAAATTATCTTTTACGATATAAAATAATCTTGTAAAATATTTATGATTTTAAAATAATAATAATAAAATGTGAAAAAGTATTTATATAAAACGCCCATTATTTTAGGGGCATTTCACCTACAAAACTAACAAATAAGATTTTATCCATTATCTTATATCTATTAAAGCAGAAGCCTCTATTGCCACGTGTCAACGCCAGATTTCTCGAAGTCTAAAAAATTATTTTAAAAAGTGATTTTTAAATGTTAATATAAATTGAAAATTGATTTTTAAATTCTTTAAAAATTATTTAAATAAATATTTTTATAAAAATAGTTTTTAAACTTTTACGAATTTTTTTTTACCAACAAGCATACCTTAACAAATCAATTTAAAATATAATTAATTAGAAGAGATAAATAATTAAATGAGAATTAAAAATCATAATATTGATTATAATTTCATTTTTTGAAATTTTATTTTACAAAAATATGCATATAAATTTTTAAGTATTAAATATTTATTAAAACTGAACCCGCACAAAGTGCGGGTAATACACTAGTTTAATTTTATGTTGTGGTTATTTAGACTAATATTTCCTCAAAATTTATAATTTGTGTTATAGCTATGGAATTTTACTAGTGTAAATTAAATGACAATAACTTTACTTTATCGATGTTCGATTGGTTGTATGCTATCACACTTTTTTTAATTTTTAGTACATTTTTACCTTGCATATAGGTACAACATGCCACTTTTGGAAATCATTGGTTTTATATGTACGAATAAGAACTCCAACGTCGTCTTTGTTTTCATGTCCAAGGAGAGTGAAAATGGTTATGTCTGGGTATTGAATCAACTTGCTACTTTGTACGGAGAAGGTGTGAGGCTACAAATAATAATGACATACAAAGGGTTGTGTCTAATTCACGCACTCAAACAAGTTTACCCTGATATAAAACATATGTTATGTTGGTGGCACATCGGTTGTAACTTTGGAGATGTTGTTTTGGGTAAAACGGTGTTTGAGGATGTAAATCTTGGTTGTACTCTGTTCTATAAGATTCTTGTTCCCTTATTATTATCTCTAATGTGATCTATTGTCGTCTCTTACATGGTCCTTCTAATTCATCTCTCGGCTTCATACGACAAAGTCCCTTGCATGACTTCCAATTCCTTCTATGTGAGCTGACTCGGGATTTTCTTTCTCATCGGATTGTACTTGTGGTGAAAATTATCTCCACATCTTTACTTCCTTGCCCACCCGTTCTCCGGATGATTTATAGGGTCGCCAGGACGCCCACCAAAGTATAATACTCAATCCTAGGTCTGAATCCATTGTCTCGTGTTGAAAAATTTTCAAGCCCGCTACGGTTTTATCATGAGGCGATAATCGCTTCATGATATCACAACTAAAAGATCTAAAATATCCTTTAGGATACTAATATGCTACACATATACATATGTATAATCATACATTAAAACATACAACTATAAGTGTATATACTAACTCACCTAATATTCCAAGTTACAAAGATCCACGGTGAATGATGGTGGTCCGACGTACTACTAACCCAACAACCCGACTATGCACGTGTGTAAAAACAGAAATCCGTTTTGAAAATCTTAGACCCCTTTCGGGTTCTAGTTATTTTATACATTCGGTCTTTCAGAAGATTTCAAGTGCCATTGTTGCCAACCTGCTCTGATACCATATTGTAACACCCCAAGTTTCGAAACTCGGGGAGCTACTGGTTAGGACCTCACAATGGGTCCCGACCTTGGTTTAACAACAACATTACTTGGATCTTACAACAAGACACAAATGTACTTAAAACAATTTCAAAACATAATATTTTTACTGTATGAATGTACACATGTGACAGCCTTACAAAACATATATATATACATAACATACATGCTGTAAGGGAGACTCCCCCGTCCCCATCTAATGAGTACGTGGACCCGGCTGACCATCCGTTCCGGATCACTCTGCAACTGTCTATCTCTACAAATCTACAACACGGATAAACCGTTAGCTAACAATCCAAATATAAGCAAAATAAGGATAGCACAAACACACTCAAGATAACATAAAACAATCATCATGCTGGCACACAAACCGGTTATTATCTGTTCATTAAGTGAGTCACCTTATTCCATTTTACAGTTGTGGCATGAGAAATCTTAAGAGTTCTCGCCTCCGTTCCTTATCCAACTGGGTGTAGGTCTAGCTTACCTCCGTCGGTAGCATCACTACAAACCGAGTGTGGACTAGTCCCTAAAGAAACCCCCAGCGCCCTCAGGCTAACCGGGCAGAATGCCACCGCCCGTTACTCTTAGGCCAAAGTATAGGTCGGTATATAATTACTACTAAAATATAACTATAAACATATCATTCACACACCACCATCATTATCCACACTCATATCTAGAAGTCAGCTAAGTAAGCCCAAAGGACTTACCTGAGTCAAGTCGCAACTCTCTTAATCTCAACTCGGTATGTAACCGTAGGAACTCAGTTGCCTGCTATACAAGACAAGGGAATCAATAATGTATCCCACTTTCTTGGAAGTCTCCAACTTCTAAGATATAAAAAATCGATCAACAAGAGATTACCAAAATACCCTTATACAGGTAAATGATCATTTTACCCCTGGTCCCGAAACTTCTAAAAATTCGGAATATGTACTTAAATTATAATTTGAGGCTAACTAACCATATTCTACTATCTAGGATGATTTTAGGTAACAACTAGAAAAGCTACTCATTTTCTATTTCCCGAAAAGTCACTAAAGTCCAATTACAGCTTCAAATATAAAATTCGAATAATCTTATAAAAATTCCGAAATAATTCCCTAGGTCATCTATGATATTCTATCTACTCGTAGGAGAAATATTTTCTTAAAACTGTTAAAGCATCACTTCTACAAAAAAAATTCTAAAGTTGGTTACAACACCTAACGAACAACACACTGTCTAAACTTTGAAAAATCATAACTCCTAAACTACTCGCTGGATTTATCCCAAATTTTGATATGTTCTAATATAAAATCTTATCTATAATATATCCAAAATTTAGCTGCAAAGGAGATCAAAATCCTATTTAAAACTATCTCCCAAAACCGAATTTCAGCACAACAGAAAAACTGCTTACGACTCAATCTTGGAAAAATCATAAATCCCAAACCACTCGCTGGATGCCTCTCAAATTTTAATATGTTCTACAACAATATGTCAACTATATCATATACAAAATTCAGCCAAAAAGAATGAGTTTAGCATACCTAAATCTGGTCATAAAGTTGGCTGCTCGCCAATATAGAAAACTGAGAAACTGCAACAGCTCAACTACGCTACTTTGGGACCTTATAACTTTTAATCCGACCGTTCATTTGTTCTCAAATTTGGAAACAGTAAACTACATATATCCATCTACCATCTATCAAAAATTCAACGGTGGATCTTCAATCAATCTTAAGTTTCGAAACCTTCCTCAAGGGCAGCAGTCCCAAACATCAATTCTGGAAAAAAAAAAAAAAAAAAAAACTGGACAGCACTAGGTCTATTCTATGATTCTTTTTAACAGCAAAACTTCTTCTTACTGAACTTTGACTATGTCTCAGCTTCTAACCTTATTAACAACAACACCCAAAGAAACTAGATTAAACATGCCAAGATCAAAAGTTTGAACCTTTAGAGACCAAGAACTCTTATGTATACCCCTCCCTAGCCATGAAACCTCATACAAGGGTGCATAAGAGGCTTACCTAGGGCTGTAGAAAGGAACAACGAGATGATACGGCTCACTAGTCGTATGTATTATACTCCGACTCTTCGACGGTCGACGGCGGAAGACCCGGATCGCTGAAGCGCTTGGAGGAGGTAATTATCCCGCCTGGTGTCGCCTACGGCTTCCTCGTAGTACCGGAGTTGGTGTGCAGGAAGAGAGGTCGACTGTTACCGATCTGTTTGAGGCTGGAGGTTAGGGGGTTAGGCTCAAGCATCACGCACTGATGAAGGTCCGGAAAGAAGGTTGCAGAGGCGTACCTGATGTCGTGCGGGACGGTGACCGGAGGTTCCTGCGTTACCGGCTGAAAAAGGGCGGGAGCCGGCCTGATTTCCAGTGTCGCCAACGTACGTTCCTTGGTTGCACTCGTGAGGGAGAGACGGAGAAGCAATGCTTTGAGGCTGTGAAAAGTAACGCTGCTACGGTCGGATTTAGGGCTAAAATGGTGGCAGGAGTTACGGGAGTTAGGGGAGGCTAAACACCGAATTAGGTTAAGGATTTAATTGAGATTAAATCCTAATTAACTTAATTAAAATTTAATTAACCTTAATTAATACCCATATGAGAAGAGAAGGGAAGTCTTCTGCCACTAGACTCTTATAGTGGGTCATTCGATCCAAGTCATGGCCCGTCATGGTAAGACCAATCCGTTGGAGCCCGGTACCGACAAATTCCGTCAAAAAAATTTGGAAACTCGATCCGATTACCGGAATAGAATTTTCCGGGTTTTACATCAATACCCCCTTAAAATAAGTTTCGTACCGAAACTTAGAATAAGGGCATCTAATCAAACGACTTCCAAAATTAAACTTGTATATCCTACTCTCACTAAATTTTAATTTGTTCTCTAAACTCCTCTAACCCTATCAAAGCGTAACGAAAAAAAATCCGGTCGTTACATCAGATCCCCCTCAAAATAAGTTTCGTCCCGAAACTTAGGGTAAGACAAACCTGATCGGCCTTTAAGGCACCAAATGGGTGTGTTTGATCACTACACAAAAGTCTCGTCGTTTTCACATCTAAGTTCCCGCACATCAAGGTTACGAAAAACACACATCACTGACTAAACACTCAATCATGAAATAAACAAGTAGTCAAACAATATCACACATACAAGGTCAAGCCCTAACTCGTCACTCCTTAGATTACAACTATCTCCACAAAGGTCTTTGAAAGGTTATGTCTCATACTATCCATAATATCCTAGGTAGCCTCGTCGGTTTTTCACAAAACCACTAACTTTGACATATTTTCATGTACCGACCTCACAAGTGCCTACTACCACATTCTAGAGTGGTTACCAAATATTTCAATGGTATCATTCGGCGCAACTGTCCGATCCTCTATTCTGAGGACCTAACCCGTGTCTAGTAGGTATTCCCTCTAACTAAATCCGTGGACAAAGTTATTGCTCTTCTCAATAGGGTGAGGAATACTAGTCCATCAATCACTTTCAACTCCGTTTCCAAGGTCTCACAAGGTTGCCTTACATATCTCACCTCTAGATCTTTTGATGACCTTCCTGAGGTAATTTATTCCAATTCTTTTCCTTCTGGTCTTCTAAAAAAAAAAAGGTCCCGAGTATCCGATCTAGGATATCCCCCTTATACATCTTCCGATACTTTACTAAGTGCTTAAGGTTAGTTGTATCACAACTCCCTTGGTCATGTCTACTAATATGACTCAGTCATATGGTTCCTCAATTAAAGAATAATTAAAGAATAAACTTGATATAACTTAATAATCACAATCCGGTGGTCAATCTTGGTGTTCTATCGACGTTATCATAATATTTTGTAGATTTCTAGCTCAACTCAAACTTCTTACGCATTATCCCAGATCTTAGGTGATATATAATGTGTCCGCAATGACAACACTAGACACAAGGTGATCTCACATCACCACCGTTTGATCATAACCACTCGATAATTGCCAACACCCTATCAGTATTGCACTCTTATATCCCCACGTTAATTGGAGCAAGAATATTCCTATGTCACCAAACGCCACTCAACTCCATTCCGATACACGTTCCACGTACTCCACTCCGAGATTATGCTTTCTTTAAGTACGGTTACTGGGTTGCAACTATACTCTTGGCGTTTCTCTTTCTTATGTATCTTTCGACTCGGAATGGTGGTTACGTACTTTGAGTTTTCTAGTGCAAACCACGCACCATATCTTAATAATATCGTTAATTACTTTCTCCCTCCAATGGAACTACTCTCGAATACCCTTCAGGTATTAATTCCCAAAACTACTTATTTGTCGACATGCGACAAATTTGTCATGTTTCATTGGAATCCATAATAGGGTATCAATCCCTTTCCATAACCTCTACATGCAAGTACCTTCCCATCTACCTTAGTGGTTGTAAAATTCTTCCACAAAATTTATAGTCACTCCGCATAGCCCATCTCATGTTTGGTCATCTCAAGACGCATTTCACCAACTAACATCATTTTAAACTCGCCACGTTGTATCATTGAGCTTAATGCTCTGTGGGTTAGGACCCACCACGCTTCCGCTGCGCTACTCTGAAAATTCTGTTGTCACTCATTAATCATAAAGACATTTTATGTGAGTCCAAAGTGATTGACCCCAACCTCTTTCTCCTAATTACATATTAGTCTCCTCCGGATGGAGTACCAAGTATTTTCCTTACTCGCCTTCCTGAAAAGGAAACAATGATTGAAAAGCAACTTCTTCCGCTTACTTTCGTAATTTTTCTAACACGGATCCAAACTCCCTGACTCGACCGAAGTTTGATTTTAACCAGCCAAGAAGTAACCTTTAACATGTTTCTCTTTATACCTTTAACTCATCCAAGAATGTTGTCGTTGCCTACTTGAGGAAATCCACTAAGGCGTCGGTAAAGCTACCTCATAAATCCGCATTCACCCACATCTCTTTTAACAACACATAGCTCGTCAATACAATACAACACCTGCACATCCTCGGTTGACGTCTGTCAGGTTGACTTATCTCCATTTCCGGAACTTACTTTTCTCATACCTCTTTTTCCGTTGAATTTCTTGGTGAGCACTACTTGCTCCAGTTCATTCCTTTACACTACTTTAGCTCGTTCTACATTTTAAACTTCCGGTTCCTCCGTGAGCTAACTCCATTTCTCGAGTCCAACTATGTCGTACATCTGACATCATTGGTTCTTTCTAGGTCTCCCACTATAATTTGTAAGCACGTCTACACGACTCTTATGACATTATCTTCCATCAACTTGTTGTTCCTCTTGTATGGAATGCTACACACATCTGTCTTGATTGACATAGATACTTATCAAAATCATATACCTCTTACTCCCCTAGTTCTTCTTTTATAATCCATTTGTACTAGTTGTGATATGTACCTTTTTCCTAGCCAGTAGGTAGTAAATCAATTATACAATTCCTTTGGTCTCAAATGACATAAGGGGTTACATTCCTGGCCGTCTAGTCTTTCTTCTTAAGTTCTTAATTATAGTTATTGACTCGAAATTACTCCATGTTACTATTAAGGGTACTAGCACGTGTACCGATTTAACTTCACGTTTATCTCTGTTGATCTCTTCAATGGTCCTCCACATGTCTATAAAATTCTTTCATAAGTCTATGGTTATCCTCCTTATCTTCCAACCAGTTACCACTAGTTGACCCGCACGTGTTATGTCTCAGTTATTACCAACTAGGCTGTAGTGACTTTCTATAAGATCACACACTTATTGTTCTTCCATCTCTTTTGAAGTTTGATACACTTGGTGAGAATCTAACTCCAATTTCTTTGTTAATACTCCTTTAGCCCCTTCCACAGTCTGCACTTCTCTTGTTCTCTTATGAGATCACTATACTCTTCTGAGTCTAGTCCTAGCATTCATCTGTCGTCAATGAGTTTATCAAGCTTCCACGATAACTTGTAAGCATGTCTTCAAGATTCTTCTTACTTTGTTCATCGTCTGTTTGCGGTTCTTTGGTATGACCGTTAATGTTGGTAACTTAATCTTTATGTAAATGAGAGTTATTATGGACTCTCTAGTCCACCAGAATCACTTTCCCACATTCTTCCCCTTGATTGGTGTTGTTTTGATCATGCTACCTTTATAGAAATTCATTGTCTCAGTTTTAGACTTCTAGTTTCTTTGATACTTATGTCGAAGTTTCTTCCAAAATTCTTGTATCCTTGAAGGACTCTACATGCTTCCATGGTTACAAAATTTATTTCTCGTCATCAAAGTCACCCTCTATCTTTGTACACTCTAATTCCTAACAGCTAGGTCAACACCCTATCTTCTTTGTACTCTCATGCCCATGCTTGTATATGGCAGCGTTCGCCTCGATTGTAACGTTTTTTTACTCTGCAAATCTTGGTTGTACTCTGTTCTATATGATTCTTGTTCCCTTATTATTATTATCTCTAATCTGATCTATTGTCGTCTCTTACATGGTCCTTCTAATTCATCTCTCGGCTTCATACGACAAAGTCCCTTGCATGACTTCCAATTCCTTCTATGTGAGCTGACTCGGGATTTTCTTTCTCATCGGATTGTACTTGTGGTGAAAATTATCTCCACATCTTTACTTCCTTGCCCACCCGTTCTCCGGATGATTTATAGGGTCGCCAGGACGCCCACTAGAGTATAATACTCAATCCTAGGTCTGAATCCATTGTCTCGTGTTGAAAAATTTTCAAGCCCGCTACGGTTTTATCATGAGGCGATAATCGCTTCATGATATCACAACTAAAAGATCTAAAATATCCTTTAGGATACTAATATGCTACACATATACATATGTATAATCATACATTAAAACATACAACTATAAGTGTATATACTAACTCACCTAATATTCCAAGTTACAGAGATCCACGGTGAACGATGGTGGTCCGACGTACTACTAACCCAACAACCCGACTATGCACGTGTGTAAAAACAGAAATCCGTTTTGAAAATCTTAGACCCCTTTCGGGTTCTAGTTATTTTATACATTCGGTCTTTCAGAAGATTTCAAGTGCCATTGTTGCCAACCTGCTCTGATACCATATTGTAACACCCCAAGTTTCGAAACTCGGGGAGCTACTGGTTAGGACCTCACAATGGGTACCGACCTTGGTTTAACAACAACATTACTTGGATCTTACAACAAGGCACAAATGTACTTAAAACAATTTCAAAACATAATATTTTTACTGTATGAATGTACACATGTGACAGCCTTACAAAACATATACATATACATAACATGCATGCTGTAAGGGAGACTCCCCCGTCCCCATCTAATGAGTACGTGGACCCGGCTGACCATCCGTTCCGGATCACTCTACAACTGTCTATCTCTACAAATCTACAACACGGATAAACCGTTAGCTAACAATCCAAATATAAGCAAAATAAGGATAGCACAAACACACTCAAGATAACATAAAACAATCATCATGCTGGCACACAAACCGGTTATTATCTGTTCATTAAGTGAGTCACCTTATTCCATTTTACAGTTGTGGCATGAGAAATCTTAAGAGTTCTCGCCTCCGTTCCTTATCCAACTGGGTGTAGGTCTAGCTTACCTCCGCCGGTAGCATCACTACAAACCGAGTGTGGACTAGTCCCTAAAGAAACCCCTAGCGCCCTCAGGCTAACTGGGCAGAATGCCACCGCCCGTTACTCTTAGGCCAAAGTATAGGTCGGTAGATAATTACTACTAAAATATAACTATAAACATATCATTCACACACCACTATCATTATCCACACTCATATCTAGAAGTCAGCTAAGTAAGCCCAAAGGACTTACCTGAGTCAAGTCGCAACTCTCTTAATCTCAACTCGGTATGTAACCGTAGGAACTCAATTGCCTGCTATACAAGACAAGGGAATCAATAATGTATCCCACTTTCTTGGAAGTCTCCAACTTCTAAGATATAAAAAATCGATCAACAAGAGATTACCAAAATACCCTTATACAGGTAAATGACCATTTTACCCCTGGTCCCGAAACTTCTAAAAACTCGGAATATGTACTTAAATTATAATTTGAGGCTAACTAACCATATTCTACTATCTAGGATGATTTTAGGTAACAACTAGAAAAACTACTCATTTTATATTTCCCGAAAAGTCACTAAAGTCCAATTACAGCTTCAAATATAAAATTCGAATAATCTTATAAAAATTCCGAAATAATTCCCTAGGTCATCTATGATATCCTATCTACTCGTAGGAGAAAGATTTTCTTAAAACTGTTAAAGCATCACTTCTACAAAAAAAATTCTAAAGTTGGTTACAACACCTAACGAACAACACACTGTCTAAACTTTGAAAAATCATAACTCCTAAACTACTCGCTGGATTTATCCCAAATTTTGATATGTTCTAATATAAAATCTTATCTATAATATATCCAAAATTTAGCTGCAAAGGAGATCAAAATCCTATTTAAAACTATCTCCCAAAACCGAATTTCAGCACAACAGAAAAACTGCTTACGACTCAATCTTGGAAAAATCATAAATCCCAAACCACTCGCTGGATGCCTCTCAAATTTTAATATGTTCTACAACAATATGTCAACTATATCATATACAAAATTCAGCCAAAAAGAATGAGTTTAGCATACCTAAATCTGGTCATAAAGTTGGCTGCTCGCCAATATAGAAAACTGAGAAACTGCAACAGCTCAACTACGCTACTTTGGGACCTTATAACTTTTAATCCGACCGTTCATTTGTTCTCAAATTTGAACACAGTAAACTACATATATCCATCTACCATCTATCAAAAATTCAACGGTGGATCTTCAATCAATCTTAAGTTTCGAAACCTTCCTCAAGGGCAGCAGTCCCAAACATCAATTCTGGAAAAAAAAAAAAAAAAAACTGGACAGCACTAGGTCTATTCTATGATTCTTTTTAACAGCAAAACTTCTTCTTACTGAACTTTGACTATGTCTCAGCTTCTAACCTTATTAACAACAACACCCAAAGAAACTAGATTAAACATGCCAAGATCAAAAGTTTGAACCTTTAGAGACCAAGAACTCTTATGTATACCCCTCCCTAGCCATGAAACCTCATACAAGGGTGCATAAGAGGCTTACCTAGGGCTGTAGAAAGGAACAACGAGATGATACGGCTCACTAGTCGTATGTATTATACTCCGACTCTCCGACGGTCGAGGGCGGAAGACCCGGATCGCTGAAGCGCTTGGAGGAGGTAACTATCCTGCCTGGTGTCGCCTACGGCTTCCTCGTAGTACCGGAGTTGGTGTGCAGGAAGAGAGGTCGACTGTTACCAATCTGTTCGAGGCTGGAGGTTAGGGGGTTAGGCTCAAGCATCACGCACTGATGAAGGTCCGGAAAGAAGGTTGCAGAGGCGTACCTGTTGTCGTGCGGGACGGTGACCGGAGGTTCCTGCGTTACCGGCTGAAAAAGGGCGGGAGCCGGCCTGATTTCCAGTGTCGCCAACGTACGTTCCTTGGTTGCACTCGTGAGGGAGAGACGGAGAAGCAATGCTTTGAGGCTGTGAAAAGTAACGCTGCTACGGTCGGATTTAGGGCTAAAATGGTGGTAGGATTTACGGGAGTTAGGGGAGGCTAAACACCGAATTAGGTTAAGGATTTAATTGAGATTAAATCCTAATTAACTTAATTAAAATTTAATTAACCTTAATTAATACCCATATGAGAAGAGAAGGGAAGTCTTCTGCCACTAGACTCTTATAGTGGGTCATTCGATCCAAGTCATGGCCCGTCATGGTAAGACCAATCCGTTGGAGCCCGGTACCGACAAATTCCGTCAAAAAAATTTGGAAACTCGATCCGATTACCGGAATAGAATTTTCCGGGTTTTACATCAATACCCCCTTAAAATAAGTTTCGTACCGAAACTTAGAATAAGGGCATCTAATCAAACGACTTCCAAAATTAAACTTGTATATCCTACTCTCACTAAATTTTAATTTGTTCTCTAAACTCCTCTAACCCTATCAAAGCGTAACGAAAAAAAATCCGGTCGTTACAGAGGAGGCTCGTGACAAGTTCAAGAGTGATTGTTATAAACATTTCTCATCCAAGATAGTGGAAAAGTATGAGGCTCGACGAAGGGGGTTGTATGTTACATGGGGTAAAGTAGAGGGTTTAATGCCATATCTCGAGGGTACGTGGTTAACTCCATATAAGAAGATTATAGTCAGAGCCTAGATGGACATCATATATCACTTTGACATAAGAACTACTAGCAGGTAAATTCAATTCTTACCTCTAGGCGGTATCAGTTTATTACAATATATATATATATATATATATATATATATATATATATATATATATATATATATATATATATATATATATATATATATATATATATATATATATATATATATATATATATATATATATATATATATATATATATATATAGGGTGTGGTTCTCATGAGAACACCCCTAACGTGAGAACATGAGAACAATCGTACACCGTTGGATGTGAGTATTAAGGGTTGAGATTTAGAGTAGATATCAAAAATAATAATAACTACGAATAATAATAATTAGGAATTCAACAATAACTACGAATAATCCACTCAACCAACAATAACTACGAATAATACATTAAACGATATGGTACATTCGTAACAAAACTAATAATAATTACGAATTTGTTATCATGTTCTCACGTTAGGGGGTGTTCTCATAGGATCTATACTATATATATATATATATATATATATATATATATATATATATATATAGAGAGAGAGAGAGAGAGATAGAGAGAGAGAGAGAGGTTGACTCTCGTGTAAACAGCTCTTACCATGTAAAATGATAACAAATCATATCCGTTAAATCGTTAAATAAATGGCTGAGATCAGGCGATATTAAAGGGGAAAAAAATCGTGTTATTAGTGGAAAAAATATTCGCCGGACCTGACTCTATATATTCAGCGGTATAGTCACATATATTCGATGTTTACATGTTCACATGGTAAGAGCTGTTTACATATGAGTTAGGATCTATATATATATATATATATTCATTAAATTACAAGGTGAAGTCTTCACACTCGGTTTTGAAAAGAAAGATGAATTATTCAGTTGGAGGATTTGACACGGGGATCGCGTGTGTATGTCGTCTCATGACAAACTAGATTAATGTGGTCATGTGGTACTTGCTCGTCCCAATAAGTTATCCACTTCCCACGACAGTGCACATTTAGAATTTTATCAACCTGATCTCGAAATAAACAGTTTTAAGTCACTCATACAATTAAGTTTATGGTTGTTGCATGAATACAGATACTCACAACATAGGACATCAAATGATTAAAAAAATTAACACTCAAGATATATGATCAAATAACTGCAATCAAACTGAACAAAATAAATTCTTATTTATATGAAAGTCTATTATTGTTAGTGAGGAGCAAAATCACAAGCAATGCATCTTCACTATACTTGTTCGGTTCTCTCTTTTTCTCAGTGGTGGGGATATTTCCATACATGGAAACAAACAAGATGTTCATTAATATTTTATGATGTAAGCAAGCAAATACAAGTCAAAACAACAAAACATGTACATAAATGGGTGAGACAAGTCAAGAAGTGCGGTGACATCCACCCAAAATTACGACTAGATACCAATAAATAAAAGCATTGTTACACACATATTACCCTGAAGCCAAGACAAAGATCCAACAACCCAATAAACTATACAAGTAAAACTCATGCAAAAACACATCATTACACTCAAGAAGCAAGAGTTGCACAAGTATCATGATATACATAACACTAGTAGAGCTTCATTTCTACTTCCATACTACATCCAAAGAACATATGCAACAAGCACAATAGATACAAACTAGTTAAGCATCCTATGCACAAAGTCAATTAAGCAACACGCATCATGACACTTATATACCCTAAGTTGCTCAACCAACCTAAGATGTTGCAAGCAAGTGGATTAACTAAACCAATAAAATTTAGGATATCTACAAAAGTGTATAGTAAACTATATGCACTATTTTTTTTAAAATACACAATCGACCACATACCTTGGCCCTGACCAAATAAGACCGCGATGTGTGTGGTATAGTCCACAAGTAGATCGGTCACTCGAGGACCTCTGGAAAAACCTGGATTTTGAGGGCCCTCTTCCTTAATCGATGCATGTTGGAATCCAACATCCTCCTGCCCCACTGGAACATCCTCTTGCCCCACCGGCACATCCTTTGACCCTAGGACACATCCACCATACCTACATGTAGATCCTCCTCATGTGTGAAGTGTTGTGCCGGATTTGGATCTTGTAATGTTCGATAGGAACTGTCAATTTATTGAGTCACGAATGATATAATTGGGGTCCTTTGTTGAACATCACTCGGAGAAACCTCAAATAAATCTTCTATTATCGGCATCCATGTTCCCGATGGTTGTGCAACGGGATCCCCTATGTTATTGAACAAACAAACCGCTGGAAGCATGGCATCATCGGGTGTGGAAAATCCCTCTATGATCTTGTCCCCACACAAATGGAACCACAACATCCATGGGCGCAACCACAATCTCTACATCGTCTTCATTCAAAACAACTATGTCCGGAACATTTCCACGTAGAAGTAGTAGTTTCAATTGTTGTTGAGCTCGAGTAGATGTGTGACGTTTCGATTGTGTAACCAATCTCGCTACAAATAACGATCAATAAAACATTATCTTTTTTTAATCATCAAATTAATAAATATCTTGTTACACTGCTTATCTTTTTAAAAATTATGTCAGGTCTACTGCATAGTAGGGAGGATATGGGCTACGGTGAAATAAATTGTTTAGATATACTATTAAAGAATCAACTCAATAAAGTGCAAGAGAAAAAGAAATAATATAAAAGCTTGCTCATAAATTAAAAAATCTACTCAAAATAGTACAAGAGTTATAGGAATGTTAATGATGCGTGACATACAAAAAACTACAAATAAAAAATAAAGACAAATGAAAATAAAAATAATTTATCACATAGATGACAACGCAACATAAATCATACATCTAGTCATTTATTAACAAAATGAACCTTCATATCTAATCATTTTAAGAACTTGATCATCCTCACATCCAACACATCTTGTTTCATGTGCTCAAGCATCGGTTCTACGTCTCGGGACTGCATTCTTTCTCTGAATGTGCATCCTACGTTACAAAAAAAAACTGAAGACTTATTTGAAGTAGAGAAAAATAGACATAATTGAAAAGCAAGAAGCAAATCCGACACTACTTATGGTGGAAGATGGAGAGTGCAAAGCCTTGTTTTCCTATGAAAGGCACGATTTAATGAAGTGAAAGAGCTTATTGTCGTAAATGAATCACAATAAAGCTACATAACTTATTCTTAGAAAGAGCTTATTATTTGATATTCGGTCATTAAAGGCGAAAACTCAACTTATGTTATCCTAAAGAGACGTTTACAAACCCTCTCTCCATCTTCCACCATTATGCAAGAAATCCTCTCTCCATCTTCCTCGATATTTCACTGTTTATTAGCCAACTTTCACTGCTTCTCCACTTGGATAATCATATGAAAGATATGATTTAAAGAAGACAAGATTTCAAGAGACAAAATATTAAAGAAAATATGATCAAATTGGTCATTTAGTCCCATTAAAAACTGAATCAAACGAGTCTTAGCCTCACACTCAGTCAAAAGTTTAAGAAGCTCACATTTACAATAGTGATTCCAATATAAGTGTAATTAGGCAAATCATCATGTGTTTGCAATTCATCACACAATTTTTTGAGTCTCCCAAACTAAACAACCACAATTGCATTATCTTGTTTCACCGAACTGAGATTTTTTGTGTATTTGATGGATCAGGGATCAAATCTACACTACTTATTCAGATTAAATTGAAGAACCTGCAGCAAAGAGTATCATCAAGTACCTGTTGGTGGTCCGAAGTCAGGATTGAAGCCACAAAAGGAGCAACACCGAGCAGTATTGAGGACAAATCGGGAAGAACGAAATGGAGCAACAATTGTTGGCGGTCCGAATCCGGTTATGTTTGAAAGGAGAGGGAATAACGAAATGTTGAGGATGACTCAACCACAACTCTTAGACTTCGTTTGTGTTTGAAAGGAGAGGGAAATGATGAGACGACTCAACCACAACTCTTAGACTTCGGTTCTATCTCAAATGAGACGGAAGAACGAGAACCTGTCGCAACTGTTTATTTAAACCTAATGCGCCTCAACATCCGAAACAAAAAAACAAAAACAAAAATTGTGCCTCTTGACGCTTGAATTGATTTTTTTTAAAATTTTGAGCGCCCCTTGATGCAGACATAATGTGACGTGTCTCTAGCAATCTTTTGACGTATCTATATCATCACCCTAAACAAAAACACAAAGAAGGTGCAATTTGTTTTTAGAAAGGTAATCTCAAAGAAGAATATTCGGATGACTTAGTGGAACGTTAAAACCACAATTTAAAATTAGAGTTTATTTTTTTAGAAAAAAAAAAAGATAATCCACAATTTTAATATGCGGGTAACCTGTAAAATTAAAACAATCTTTGCAGACGGCTCATGAGATGAATAGGAAGCGAATAAACCATAGATTAGGGCATGCTTACTTGTAGCTTATTTGTGTTTCATTTAGTTTATAAACCCCGAGTTTAATTTTTGAATAAATTAGGAAAATGGGACCCTTTATATATTGCTTTTGTAAAATGGGCCTCTAGAAAAAACAATAAAAATTAGGCTTACATCTAGGGAAATAGGACATAATTGAAATGATGGTACTGCACAATATTTAAATATTGATGGGATGTTTACTATTCATACTTTTTGCTTTTTTAAATAAAGTGAGGGAGACTCCCACTTAATCGTTCATATGTTAGGTGTGTTATTTATTTTTTGGGTATTGTATGACGAAACTGGGTTGTTATTTTTTGGGTATGTTAGGTGTGTTATTTATTTTGTTGTGTTGTATGACGATTTATGTTTGATTACCCAAAATTACGATCTCAAAATTAGGATATGCACTTACCATGTTCGATCTACTACATTGACAACCATACGAACAAACCACTTACCCAAACATACCAATATCTTACAAAACACTTACCCAAAATGTGTTATAATGTTGGATATGTTTTATAGTTACCCAAAATGTGAGATATTTAAAGTGATATCGTGAATATGTTTTATGGTTACCCAAAATGTATTATAATGATCAAGTGTCAAGCGAATTTTTTTGGGTAATGACCAAATGTCATTTGATATTGATGTTTGTGTACAATATCGAGTTTTGAAAATTTTGGGTATGACAAATTTAAATTGGGTATGGATTTTGTATTAAGTGATGTTTAAATTGGGTATAAATATAAAATATTATCCAATTTATGAATATTATTTTATATTGATATTTGATTTATTGGGTATGTTGTGTTCGAGTATGTTTATGTACTTTGACAAATTTATTTTTGGGTATGATTGTGACATTAGTTGGGTAAGCAGATTTTTGGGTAAGCGGATTTTTTCTGGGCAAAGGGCTGCGTTTTTTTTGCCCCAAATTCCCTCCAAATGTCAATCAAAAGTGTCACAATCAGCCCTCACATCAGTCATCACTCATTAGTCATCACTTTTGTCAACTTTTTGTCATATTTATGAATTAGTCTAGTAAAGTAGGAGCCCTATTTCTCAATTTGTAATTGGTAGAGTCCTAAATTTCAACTCTATAGTGTAAAAGGCCCTAAATGCCAATTCAGCCTTAAAAAATTAAAGGTGTTTACTTAGAGAATGGTTTATTTCTCTAGAAATTTATTTGGTTTATAAACCATTCAAAAATAAACTTTTCAAAATAAGGTTATTTTTGCTTACATGAGTTTCTTTTTGTTTAAACCCCAATTTTGGCCTTTTGTTTTTCCATGATGATATTATTTGGTCATCCTTAGTTATTCAACATTATTGTTCGGTTTTTTAGGGGCATGAAAGTCTTTTTAAAGTTTGAATAAACCCAAAAAAATAAACTTCAAGTAAATAGTCTTATCTTGTTTGTTTATATAAATCCCTCAAGAAATAAACTCAAAAATAAACTAAACTACAGTTTCTTTCCAATTTTTTTTTCGTTTGAAAAAAGATAAACTGTGGTATTAAACTACAACTTTTTATTGAAGGATATTATATATTCTATTCAGATAAATTATCTTTATGTATTAGGTTAGTTTGAATTTGATTTTATCCTTATAATCTTTATTAATTTCCTTTAATTATATTGTAATCCCTATATATAGGGTCATTATTCCATCATTTATGGTATTCTCCACCAAGAATCTATCAATTTTTCATATATAAATGTTTCAAACAATGGACTTCCCCAAACCTCAATGACTTTCTATTCTCATCAATATTTTCATTTTACTCCTATTTTCAAAAAAAATTCTTATTATTATTAGGAAAATAATAAGGGATTTTGTTCAATTGGCTATCGCCCACCAACACAATTCTAGTTCAATTGCCTATCGCCCAACAACACAATTCTCGTGTCGATAGCACAACAGGAATCGTAGCCCACTCCGTCTTTTAGAACAAGTTGTAGAGTAGAAATGCTTCATCCATTTCACGTTTAAACTCGTATACTTCCTTAAATCTGGACTAAACAACAATTTGATAGAGTACTATTACTTAACTAGAGATGATAGTTAAGGACATGTATTTTAACAAAGATAATGGCTCTCTACTAAAAATACTTAACTCTAATATAATTGGCATCATGTACTGTATCCTTGGCATCATGTACCACAGTCACTCTCAAGGTTTTAAATGTACTTACATCTCTGTGATTTTTTTAGTCAGTAACTAGAAGAATATAATCGGATAAAATCTGGAGCAAATAGGCTGAACAACCATCTCTCTGGAGAGACCTTCTTTAAGCCTGCTTAACCGTGGCCAAACACTCGTCCAAGAAACAGTTAACCTTTGTCGAGTACAGATCAGGGAATGTCCGAAAATGATCTACATGGGGAGAAAACTCGAAATTAAAGGACCATACCTTCCTCCCCATCCTTCTCTGCTGCTCAATTACCGCCTCCACGGCTTCATATGGAACGACCTTATCAGCTGTGCTATACAGATACAGTTGAGGACAAGCGGGGTTGCTTTTCAACAGAGTTGTGATCACCTTTGATAACCTCCTGTTGAGTTTAACAGACCCAATAAGTTCAGCATATGAGCATCTAGCTGTGTTTTTGTAATTTGAAAACTATGGATGTAAGGTGGAAAGATCGATGGCAGCTTACTGGTTTACGTCTGGGAATTTGAAAAGGAGGGAGAAGAACTTCTCTAACACGAATAGAAGCACGTTTTCAGTTAAATGAGGCTCGTTTTGCTGGGATTTCGGCAAACTTGTATCAGGGTTCACTTCACTTGTTTCATTGGCTGGATGAACTGCAGGGCTACGTTTCTTTAGCATTGCAGTTGCAAAGCCAGCAGCCCAGACCTGAATCAATCAATAGTTATGCCAGTGTCAACATTCGAAAATCAAGAGAAGACAAAATGATGATCTGCCCAGTTGCAACTATACATGGGACTATGGGAGTTCTGTTTAGCATTGCAAAACCAGGTATAATATATAAATCTACAGCCACAACTCACAACGTCCTACAAATCTAGCCGTTTGTGTCTGTCTGTATTACTTACTGGGAATGGACTTATAGGCCTTCACAACCACTAAGTTTAACCTGCGTTGTCTTGGTGCCCGCAAAACACCACAAAATCCAGTTACAGACCCTAACTTCAACATCCCACTATCATGTGCCGAACTATAACAAATCCATGTCACATGCTAAGGTGGTGCAAATTTGACTATCTGATAAGATTTTCTTTCTATACACATCTGTTTAGACCCTTTGAAAGAGGAGAACAACATCAACATGTATTTAGAATATCCATGTTATGCATATCTCCTTGATTATACCAAAAGCATGGTACAGAAACAAATATCTGATAAACATGTCATGTATTTGATATGCACATTAACTCTTCTTCAATGAAGTTTTTCAGGCACCATGTTATGTAGTCACCCATCTAAAGTTTTCATCGAACACATGTATCATACTACAGAACTCATTTGAGTCTGTCAATCAAGAGAGCTTTACCCGAATGCACCAATAAGCTAATAGTTAAATACACAGTCTAACGGATGTCAACATATAATCTGATTCCGTTAGGATAAGTGAGTATCTAGTAAGAAAGATGTGTTGGCAGTCCAAGAACCTTGGGATTCAATTCGGGGTCAGGTCCTGAATCCATAACGCATCCCTTTATCCTCTCCAATAGCTCAGGTCTACCCTGCAAATGATTAAGAATTGCACCATATCTGCAATAAAACCTCCAAAAAGCTCAAAATCAATAAAGGCCAAACACAAGAAGTAATGGGTAAACAGATAAGGAAATGAAGAGGTTCATCGACCCACACAAGCCAACCAGTGTTGCTAAATGTATGGAACACCAAACATCGTTCTCGGCTCTCATTCTCTGAATTCTCCAACCAAGCGACAATCTCGTTAGCCAGCTGTTCGATTCGGGACTCAACCTTCCTCCCAACATCAAACCAGAGCAGCTCGGAGACAGGCACCACAAAGCTGAGCGTGTTGATCCCTTTGGAAGCGTATATCTCGGCGTACCTCTTCAGGTGTTTGGTCTCAGCGCCCAGCCAACCAAGCAGCACTGCCGTCACGCAGTGGTCACGACCTCCGGTGACGGAGACTCCTCCATGACCCTGATGTAAATCGCCGTTCCAGCGGCCCCGCAAACCATCGTCGTTTGGATAAGATTTGAAGTGATTAAAAGGCTCGTTGTTGTGTTGATAATGAGAGTGGAAGGCTGGAGAGGAGAAGGCGGAGAGGAGGAACCCTAGGGCTTGAGAATTCGAGAACCGGAAAGACAGAGACGAGTGAGCTCTACTCAAACAGTTGATTCTTCCGTCAATGGCGCCTAATTGATTGCTGCTGAAAGATGGCAGGAGGTTTCTTCCATGGCGGAGGGTTGGATAGAGACAGTGCCGTTGCATGATTCTTCCTGTGGAAGTCAGAGGGTTGAAGAATCTCAGTGACGCTTCCATGGATGGTTTGATCAAAGAGAACAATGAGGTTACAATTGCAGGTGAATTAGGGATTTGGCTATGGCTAATTAGCCATAAATTCAGGAATACTCTCCTTAAATTGAAGAGCTACCATGGGAGCTGGCACCTCATAAACTGTAGCTCCCCAATCAAGGTTTCTACATTTGTAGAGTAGGGTAAGTTGCAGAAAACCACTTCGGAAGTACAAAGTGTGTAACAAATCTGCCGATCAATTTTTAAAAAAGGAAACAACCAAAAAACACTTTCGGGGCATCTGCAACGAAGAGCACCCTTTCTATCTATGTATTATATAACAAAAATATTTTAGTAACTGAAAAAATAAACGCATTCCGATGACGCTTAACCAAAACAAAACGCATTTCGATGGCGTTCGTTGAGCGTCAGCGCTTGGCAAAAGCATTCAACCAAAAGTATGTATTTGAACACATTCCGATGGCGTTTGCACTTTAGGTTTAAAAAGCAATTTTCGGAGTCGACGCCGGCGCTTTTCAACATCGCTCACAATTGTCGCTAACGGTCTCTCTTCCCCGGCAACTTTGCTCCCCGTTGTGTTCCCTCCCCGACGAATTATCCTAGGTTTGTGCTATTCTCGATCTCTCAATTCTTGATTAAACCTCATACTTATACAACTTGAGTGTTGTTAGAGTTGACTTGTACTTTACATAACACTCTCCTTATTTCTTCTGTCAAATTCAATGTTCTAAAATAAGGTCTGGACGGCGTCCAGACGCTAATGGGCAACCGTCTCATATTTGCTCTGAACGGAACCTTTTAGACAGGTTTGGGGTAAAACAGTTCGAGATGAGTTCAAGACGGTTTTGAGACGGCCGGACTTTCCACAAAAAGCCCTAAAAAATCGCTCCTTTCTTCGGATGGGATGGAGGAACACAAATGGGAAGATCGAGAGAAGAGAGAAATGGAAGGAGGGGAAGGAGAAGAGAGGAGGGAAGAGAGAGGGGGATAAACCTTTTTTTATTTACTAAGAAGGTAAGCAAATTAGAAAGGTCAACGTCTATTGGTTGGCCAACCTATGGCATCCTTACGGATGATAGCATCAATAGATGCCGGAATACAAAGACTATCAATAGAAACATCCTGAGGAGAAGAATCGGCAGCATGATCGTCATGACCAAGGTTAGCAAGCTTAATAGCCGCGCCGTTGATCTCTCTGTAGATGTGGTTAATTTGGACTTGAGGAAATTCTGCAATTAGGATAGAGATCTCTGTAATACTAATATCCATCTCCCACGGTGGTTTCCAAATGGTTTTTACTGAGTTAATAATCATAAGGTTGTCTCCTTCAATTTCGAGATTTCTTACTCCCACTTGTTAATAAGACTCATTTTCAAAGCATAAGCTTCGGTTTGGAGGATAGAGATGCGGCCACACTTACCGTACTCTAAGACGACCATTGAGGCATTATGATCCCTTAAAATGAATCCAAATGAACTTTGGCCATTATTTTTCTATGAGCCGTCAAAGTTAAGTTTAATTGTTCCTAGTTTAGGGGGCGACCATTTAATATTATTTTGTTTTCTTTTCTTTACAGCTTTCGTAACTTTTTCCTTCTCCTTCTCGATTTTCCATTCCCTTATCTGGGATTGCACTATTTGTGAGACATTTGTTATTTTGCTGTTACTAAAGATGTTTTTATTTCTCACGAACCATATATTCCACCAGGTGACAAACAAAGAGGTAATTGCCGAGTCATCCAGTTTCGTTCTGATAATGGAGATTATCTCCCTTAGATTTTTATTTGTCGTATCTATGTTTTGTATGCACTCTCGGGTTTTGAGGTCAGTAATGTTGTCCAACGTGAATGGACATTTTAGGAAAATATGAATAGCGCTCTCAAAAGGATGCTGGCAAAGTGCACAACTCATCGGGATTGTGATCTTTTGTTTTTCCAAGTTTTCTTTCGTTGGAAGTCCGTTCACTGATAATTTCCATATGAAGTTTTTTATTTTTGGCATGATGTCAATATTCCAGATCCATGAATTATTAAAATGAGAAGAACAAACATTCTTATGAAGGAGAGTGAGAGCATCTTTAGTATGGAACCAATCATCCATACTCGGAGCCCAGTAAAGTCTATCCCGAATGTCACAGATCGGGATCGGATGGTTTTTAATCTTATTAATCATGTTAGGAGTGGTAAGTTGGTTTTCTAGATGTTATAACTTCTCTTGGTCCCATTTCTCATTCGTGATGAGGGAGCATACAGTTTCATCAATATTGGTTATTGATTCTTTGTCAATTGCATATTGCTTTAGGGGCGATCGTCAATCCATCCGTCCTTCCAAATTCTGATAGTTTTTTCATCCCCAACATTCCATCTGATTCCTTGATCGAAGTCTGATCGTAGGTTCATTAGTCTCTTCCATTGTCAAGACGTATTTTTGCCCGTTTTTTAGTTCCATAGCCGGTTCCCTCTGAAATACTTTTCCTCAATAACCTTGACCCATATATTATCTGGTTCTGCCATAATTTTCCATAGAAGTTTCATTTGTAGAGCCTTATTTATATCTTCTGCTTTCCTAATTCCGACTCCTTTTTCCTTTGGCTTACAGATCTTATCCCTACTAATGAGTGGGTGGTAGTTTGGACCTTTATTCTAGTAAAATTGTCTATTAATTTGGCCTAATTCTTTGTGTATGGAAGATGGGAGCATAAAGCTTTGCATTAGATAGTTAGGCTTAGCATTAAGATTGTCCTTAATAAGGACAATACGTCATTCTTGAGAAAGAGAAGATGCTTTCCATTTTGTCAGTTGCTTCCTAGCGTTCTCGATAACGTCTTCAAAAACAGATATGTTCACTATGCCATTAATAATCGGGCAGCCAGGGTACTTTTCCAAGTTTGTGCTTGGAGAAATACCTATATTCTATTGTATCATTCTTTTCATTTGGTTGTCTAAATTTCCGGAAATTTGGAAAGCCGATTTATGATAGTTTACTTTTTGCCTGAAACTTGGCAATATATAGATAAGACCTCGAGAATTTTATTGCAGGCCGGGTTCGTTCCTTTTGCGAAGATAATGATGTCATCAACAAAGGCCAGGAAGGGAATAATAGTTCCTGATCTAGTAATTAGGAAACCAATGCTTTTGTTGTCCTCATTGCTTGTTTTTTGAAGATTTCTAGCCAGCACTTCTGCAATGAGGTTGAAAAGGAGTGGGGATAAGGGGTCACCTTGACGAAGCCCTCTAGTAGGATAGATGACCTTAGTTGGGTTGTCATTGATTAAAATGAAGTAGGAGGCAGTAGTGATACACTCATTAATCCATCCTATAATTTTTTCCGCAAACCCAAGTTTTTTTAGAATAGCAATGATGCAAGGCCATTCAACCCTATCGTAAACTTTTTCCATATCGAGCTTGATTGCCACATAGCCTTCTTTACATTTCTTTGTTTTAAAGCCATGGAATATTTCGTGAGCAATCAAAATGTTATTGGTTCCCTATCGTAAGCTTTTTCCATATCCGGAATTTTTATTCCGTTTAATTCTGAATCAATTCGGACTTCGAGCCGTTAACGGTTCCCATTCTATCTAGTATTTCTTTATTCACAAACTTTATCATTTTATGTAGAATTTAATTCACATAAAATGATAGAATTATATCAAACCCTAATTCTTATAATTATTTATCATTTAATGTAGAATTTAATTCACATAAAATGATAGAATTATATCAAACCCTAATTCTTATAATTATTTATCATTTTATGTAGAATTTAATTTACATAAAATGATAGAATTATATCAAACCCTAATTCTTATCATTAATCCTCAACGACAACTTTAGACGAGATCATGGCAAGGCTGAGACGAGACTGTGACAAAGCTGTGACGAGACCATGACAGAGTTGTGACGAGGTCATGACGAAGCCCGACAACTCTGTGACGAAGTCATGCATGGGCCTGACAAAGCCATGACGAGTTATGACGAGTTTTGACAACACAACCCACCTTTGCTTTTTACAAACTCAGCCCACCTTTGTTTTTTTAAACTTCAGCCCATCTCTTGTGCTTACCTTGTCCAGCCTTAGCCTTGTCCCTTGCTGGCGGATTGTAGCAGCCCAAGAAGCCCAGCCAGAAGCAGCCCAGCTCACTCTTCAACTCCTCAACGTGTGTTGTCCATGAAGAAAGAAACGGTCAGTCTCTCTCTCCCCTTCTGCACGTAACAACCGAGATCTTTGCTGATCTCTTTCCCACTTCAACCGCTTGCCTTCTGTCCAGATTCACACCAACTACTCCATTCTTTCTTTTCTGTATCGAGCCACATAACCTCAGCCTTCTACCCAGCGAGCAATCAGAGACGTTGCACCCTTCCTAACTCTTCTGCGTATAGAACTGCATCCCAAATACACCAGCGATACTCTCAGACAAGCCAGACGCTCCTTGCTGCGAGATCCGGAAGGTAGCAAGGCTGCTGCACACGTACAGACGCCAAGGACATAGGTTCTGCACACAACACTTCGGCACAGGTGAGTCGAATAGATACTATCCTTATCCTCTCCCTTCTGCTTTGTTTGTTATCGATGATGTAAGGCTATCATTCACGTGCAGCAGACTCGATCTTCACTATCAAACGTATAGACTCAGACAAGCAGGACACCCCTTCGTCTGTCTTCAACTCTGAGAAAGGGCAGCGAGGTGAGTCTGTTCCGTCTCTTGTTTTTGTCTACACCGGCTTAGCCTAAAGATCAAGGCTAACGACCCTTCTATCCTAGGTTTTGTCTAAACCGATTGCAGAAAACCCAGCCCTCATCTTGATCCTGTCGTCAAGGGATCCAGCAGACCTTGGATACCGAGCAGCCCAGATCCGATCCGCAGCAGCCTTGGTGTTGTCTTTCCCGTGCCTTCGAGTCTCGGAATCTGGTAAGGCTTGTACCCCTTGCTACACTATACTTTAGTCCACCTTTCCTTGCCTAACATGGACCAGTTTTCGTATTTAAACCTACTCAGAACAACTATAGGAGAGCTGTACAGATTCATGCATTTTTCTGAGTTTTCGGAAGTAAAAAACAGTCAACTTCGGGTCAAGATTTGAGTAAGTTATACTCCTCCTTTGTTTCTGAATTTTGGATATGTTGTAGTCAGTAGTATATAGTAGATCATACTAAAATTTGGGAAGAATCGGAGTTACGGTTTGAGAGTTATGATGTTGTAAAGTTGACTCCTCATGCAGTTTTTATAAGTGTGCTGAGTGTTGATAAAAACAGCATGTGATGCTGTTTTGTGGGATGGTTTTGAATATGCTTTTGATCTCCTTTGCTGATGAATTTTGGATATAGTATATATAATATTTTATAGTAGAACATATCAAAATTTGGGATGAATCCAGCGAACGGTTTAGGAGTTATGATTTTTTTCAAAGTTAAGACAATGTGTTGTTTGTTAAGTGTTGTAACCAACTTTGGAAATTTTTGTAGAAGTGATGGTTGAACAGTTTTAAAAAATTCTTGCTCCTAGTAATAGATGAGATATCATAGATGATCTAGGAAATTATTTCGGAATTTTTATAAGATTATTCGAATTTTATATTTGAAGCCGAAGTTGGACCTTAACAATCTTTCCGAAAATAGGGAAATGGGTAAATTGCCAATTTGTAACCAAACTCATCTTTAGGAATTAGAATATGACTCCTTAGTCTCAAATAAGAGTTTAGGCATGATATAGGAAATTTTTGGAAGTTTCGAGACCCAGGGTAAAATAGTCATTTTACCATAAATTAGTATTGTAATCAATTCCGTTCTATTAAGACCTACTATCTTAGAAGTCTTAGACTTCTAATCACCTAGAAAGTGTGCTGACACACTTGCCTCCTTTTACAGGCCACTGAATTCCTACTATACAGATCGAATTGCGAATTAGAAAGTCGAGATCTAATTCAGGTAAGTCCACGGAGTTACTTAGCTGACTTCTTGTATGAGTGTAGTGTGTATGAGTGGTGTTTGTTAGTTATGATAAACAACGAAACATGATTAGGCCGACTTTATTATTTACGTAATTGACCCAAGTGTATGATAACAGGTCGTGACATCATCTGCCTCGCTCTTGCGAGAGTCTAGGAGGTTCTCTGCGACCAGCCCAGTCAGGTAGACGGTCAAATGCATTAGTACCATTCCGCGTTGGTAAACGGGGACAGGGGCGAGGTTTGGGAACCCCTCGTGTCACAAAATAAGTATCATTAGTAATGACATATCACCTAATTAAAGATGATAAAAGAATTGACTGTTGCATGTTGATTGTGTATGTTGTGTGTTTGTGCTTTTACCTTTATACTTATGCATAGAATGTTAGCTAACGGTTTTATACCGTTTGTAGATGCCTTGCAGGTTAAGACAGTTGTAGAGAGATCCGGAGGGAATGGTCATCCAGGTCCACGTACTTATTTAGTTAGGGATGGGGATGTCTTCTGTTCTTCTTATGTGTCGTTTTGGTACCTTTGCTTTGTAAGGCTGATACTTATTCTTCATGTATATATTGTTTAAAGTTTTCAAATGTTTTTAATACCTTTGTGCCTTGTTGTAAGATCTTAATGAAATTGTTGTCAAACTAAGGTCGGGACCCATTGTGAGGTCCTAACCAGTAGCTCCTTGAGTTCTCAGAATTTGGGGTGTTACAATGTGCTATCAGAGCTTTGGGTTGGCAACAATGACACTTGAAATCTTCTGAAAGACCAAATGTATAAAATAACTAGAACCCGAAAGGGGTCTAAAATTTTCAAAACGGATTTCTGTTATACACACACACATAGTCGGGTTGTTGGGTTAGTAGTACGTCGGACCACCATCACTCTCCGTGGATCTCTGCAACTTGGATCGATAGGAGTGAGGATATAGACTTTTTATGAGGTTTACTATTAAATGTTATATACATGTGTATGCTTAGCTTGTTAGTATCCTAAAGGATGTTTTATATCCTTTAGTCGTGATATCATGAAGCGATTATTGCCTCCTGATAAATCAGTAGCGGACTTGAAGAGTCTCCAAAACGAGACAATGGAATCGGACCTTGAATTGAGTATTGTACTCGGGTAGGCTGCTTGGTGATCCTTACAAATTATCCAAAGAACAAGTAAGTAAGAAAGTAAAGTTGTGAAGATAATTTTTACCACATGCACAATCAGATGAGGAAGAAATCCCTGAGGTAGTTCAGTTAGAAGGAATAGAAGGTCGTACAAGGAACTCGGGCATACGAGGCCGAGAGACGGAATTAGAAGAACCATGGAAGAGACTACAAGAGTGCGGAGTAGAGATAACAATATTAGAACAAGACAAGTAGAATTGAGTACAACAAAGATTGCGGAATCAAGGACATTACAATCGACGCAGATGCCCCATAGACCATTATGGGCATAAGAAACCAGAAGAGACAGAGTGTCAATCCGGGAATGAGAATCTAAGATACACGGAATGAAGACCTACAATTAAGTGTAAAAGGGGAAAGGCAGACCCCACAAGTGTGGGGAGGTTTTGACCTCCTCAGAGATATAAGAAGTTTGAAAGAAATCGAGTCCAAGGTAACCCGAATTATCATGGGACCTAAGCCATCAACACAAACGGTCCCTGTAAAGGGACTACAATTGGGAGGTAATTAAAAGTCATCGGAACTACAAGACGCTTACCATCTATCGTGGAGTGTTATGAACGACTTTTGACGTCAAGCGTATGGCACAGTGAGACTTGAGAAAGAGAGTTGTCCCAAAGGAAGCAGAAGAGTGAAAGATAAGACGAACTAAAGAAGGATAAATGGATTAATCGAGTAGGTGATGTGCACCAAAAGTTTAATACCAATAGAGGTATGAAATTGAGATAAGTCAATTTTCTAAGTTTTCGGAAGTGTACAGATTCATGCATTTTTCTGAGTTTTCGGAAGTGAAAAACAGTCAACTTTGGGTCAAGATTTGAGTAAGTTATACTCCTCCTTTGTTTCTGAATTTTGGATATGTTGTATTCAGTAGTATATAGTAGATCATACTAAAATTTGGGAAGAATCAGAGTTACGGTTTGAGAGTTATAATGTTGCAAAGTTGACTCCTCATGTAGTTTTTATAAGTGTGCTGAGTGTTGATAAAAACAGCATGTGATGCAGTTTTGTGGGATGGTTTTGAATAGGCTTTTGATCTCCTTTTCTGCTGAATTTTGGATATAGTATAGATAAGATTTTATAGTAGAACGTATCAAAATTTTTGGATAAATCCAGCGAACGGTTTAGGAGTTATGATTTTTTTCAAAGTTAAGACAATGTGTTGTTTGTTAATTGTTGTAACCAACTTTGGAAATTTTTGTAGAAGTGATGGTTGAACAGTTTTAAGAAATTCTTGCTCCTAGGAATAGATGAGATATCATAGATGATCTAGGGAATTATTTCGGAATTTTTATAAGATTATTCGAATTTTATATTTGAAGCCGAAGTTGGACCTTAACGATCTTTCCGAAAATAGGGAAATGGGTAAATTGCCAATTTGTAACCAAACTCATCTTTAGGAGTTATAATATGACTCTTTAGTCTCAAATAAGAGTTTAGGCATGAATTAGGGAATTTTTGGAATTTTCGAGACCAAGGGTAAAATAGTCATTTTACCATAAATTAATACTGTAATCAATTCCGTTCTATTAAGACCTACTATCTTAGAAGTCTTAGACTTCTAATCACCTAGAAAGTGTGCTGACACACTTGCCTCCTTTGACAGGCCACTGAATTCCTACTGTACAGATCGAATTGCGAATTAGAAAGTCGAGATCTGATTCAGGTAAGTCCACGGACTTACTTAGTTGGCTTCTTGTATGAGTGTAGTGTTTATGAGTGGTGTTTTTTAGTTATGATAAACAACGAAACATGATTAGGCCTACTTTATTATTTACGTAATTGACCCAAGTGTATGATAACGGATCGTGACATCATCTGCCTAGCTCTTGCGAGAGTCTAGGAGGTTGCCTGCGACCAACCCAGTCAGGTAGACGGTCAAATGCATTAGTACCATTCTGCGTTGGTAAACGGGGACAGGGGCGAGGTTTGGGAATCCCTCGTGTCACAAAATAAGTATCATTAGTAATGACATATCACCTAATTAAAGATAATAAAAGAATTGACTGTTGCATGTTGATTGTGTATGTCGTGTGTTTGTGCTTTTACCTTTATACTTATGCATAGAATGTTAGCTAACGGTTTTATACCGCTTGTAGATGCATTGCAGGTTAAGACAGTTGTAGAGAGATCCGGAGGGAATGGTCAGCCGGGTCCACGTACTTATTTAGTTGGGGACGAGGATGTCTTCTGTTCTTCTTATATATCGTTTTGGTACCTTTGCTTTGTAAGGCTGATACTTATTCTTCATGTATATATTGTTTAAAGTTTTTAAATGTTTTTAATACCTTTGTGTCTTGTTGTAAGATCCTAGTGAAATTGTTGTCAAACTAAGGCTGGGACCCATTGTGAGGTCCTAACTAGTAGCTCCTCGAGTTCTCAGAATTTGGGGTGTTACACTAGACGCTAGATGGTGCCCTTCCGTCCCATCTCCGTTTCAAGTAATTTTGGAACATTTTTCAAATTACACTTCGGGTACGAATATGGGTTCTTCTACTACTACGATTGCGTGTCAACTTGTCAAATCTTGTAGAGATGTTAGCTTCCCCTTATTCATTTCAGATCAATTCGGTATGCTTCATGTTTTTTTGGTTCCTGCTTCTTCTATTTGGGGATTTTGTTTAATTTGGTTCATTTGAAATGGATAGTGAGGATATGACTGGGATTTTCACTAGTTATACATTTTGAACTTATTACAAGACATGGGCAATTATTTTTCTTTGCTTTCTTGGCCTCTTGTTGTCATTTCCGGAGTTGCAAAGCTACATCACTTCTATTATCATTTCTTTGTTACTTTGTTTTACAATTCAATAATTTTTAGGATTACAATTATTTGTGTTATTTTTTGCATCTCTGGACAACAAATGCTTGTTTGGTTGAAGCTTAAGTATGTGTTGAATCCTTCGGTTGTAAAACAGAAACCGAAACAAAAATAAATGTTAATGAATATGTTCAACATAAGATTTAGCTTAGCAATGGAGTAGATTACACTTCAGATTACACTTTTGGTTGTTTTGGATATTTGAAATTATGTTGGTTACTTTTGGGCTACTTACGTAATTTGAATACTTGAAATTAATTTTCGATCTGTCTTCGGTATGTATACTTGGATAGATAAAACATAAAGAAATGCTCGTGGCGTTTACAATTTTTAAAAAAATTCACGTATCTAAAAAAAATTTAAAAAATGAAGAATAAAAAATAATTCACTACATAAATTTCAAATGTCATGAATATTTTCGCTTCTAGGGGGGTTCTCAACTCGACGAGCATCATCATAAGCTTTCATCCGTGCTCTAAGGGGTTCATCTCATTCATCGACACTAGATCGTGAAAGTGTCTTCATGCAATTGATAAAGGCGGCATCGGTGCATTATCTTGTAACCATACTTGAAATCATGTATTCACAAACGGATTTAGTGAGAGAAAATTTTTACTATAACAAATAAATAATTATATTCATGGAATTGTCGTGACAAACCGCTATGTATTGTGTCATGCCTCTCACCCATGCTATAGTATGAATCTTTGTAGGTGGACCCCGTCCTTCCACAAATTTGGAAACCGGTAAGCATGTATGTGACTACGGGTCAAGCTGAACCAAGACAATTCGGTAATAGATAACAGCTGCTAACCCGATCGGTGACATCTCCATGCAGTGACTCGATGAGCAAGGACCGAGTCTATTGTAGTTTACATTCTTAATCAAATCATCGATGTTGTTTGTGCAATTGATCTATGAATTTAACGATTGGTAAAATATATTATCAAAAAATATATAGTTGAAATGTGTGGTTTCGTGGTGTATAAAATAATCTCCCTTGAATATATTGTTTGCCGGAACCGTAATTTCATCGTCATCTCTATTCTAACGGTCAAGTAGTAGTCATCTTCTACATATCCCTAAACCAAAGCAATGGATCGATAACCACAATTGTCGTCTCCAAGCACATCCTACGAAGCTTGTATATATGGCAACATGAACTTATACATCTCACCTGGTCTCCATTTGTAATTTGAATTATGTCATTGGCCTCGACTCGCTTGCATTTTGCAACCGCACTTACTACGTGTAATGTTAACTCTGCCTTTTTCAAACGCACTTGGCTCTCTCTTTGTTGATGGCTTAAGCGGTCTTCCCTTAGTTTTGACCACACTAGGCTTTTTCCTGGTGGTTAATTTGCGACTTACAATGTCCTCGTATGTAGTTGCCATCCACTCAATTGTGTCTTCATCCAACAATCCTACATCCATTTTTTCCCTAAACGTATTAAGTGTAATAACGTTGGGATCTATGTGAACTACCTTGACATCGTCGTCTTCGATCTCATCCTGACTCCATGAAATGACCTTCCAAAATGGATGAATTTGATCCAAACTAATCAGTCTCTATTTCGAGATGACAATAATAAAGTCCTGAACACATGGCACCCCGTAAGCAAGCCTCCAATATTTGTCCCTACATATCCCGTTATCGTGGATGGTCAAGACCTGGTTGTGGTTTTTCAAAAGAAGTGTGAAACATTCATTTGTGACATTATTGCGGAGATATTCAAATATTGGGATATTGACTATTAAGTCAATATTGTCGACCACATATGTAATAATATATCATTACAATTGAGTTAGGTAATAGACCTTTAATATCCTTTAATATCATTACAAGTGAAGAGATTTTGTAAGACCTTCAATGGAGATGGAGATAATAGACCTTTAATATCCTTCAATGGAGCGGGATAGAGACGAGACCTTGAATCGGCTTCAATGGAGATGGAAAAGAGACGAAATCGAGTGGAGAGAGACGAGACCTTAAATCTCCTTCAATGGAGATGGAAATGAGAGGAAACCGACTGGCGCTTGGAAATCGGGAATGTGACTAAAAGATTGCGAGAATCTCTCATATTCGGTTTCCAAAAATTTCAAAGCGGTTTCAAATTTTACAACAGTTTTTAAATCGGAATATTATTAAACCTCCTAACTACCTCCCTTAATTATCTCATTAACTCTCTAATTTAGCTTTATTTTTTAATTGAAAAATACTAGGGGCCTAGTTAGTCTACACTAAACAAAACATGCATTTTCTCACCAATTTTTTCGATTAAAAAGTACGCATAACAACATATTAAAAAGTACGCTTAATAACATATTCAATTACTAAAAGTTCATTATTAACGTAAATACGCATAACAATTATAAAGTAAGGCAGAAACCAAATAAACTATAATACAAAACTTATATATTAAAAAAGTATGCATAATAACATATTAAAATAACATAAATTAAAATAAAAAAATTATATTTCAAAACTTACGACAAAGTGTGTAAGAAGTTCGTTTGGATCACTGTAATTATTGTCATCGAATTGAAGATTAATTTGTTCGTTCTCGTCGTCTGAAGCCATTTAGCTGAAGAAAAGGGCAATTCATATGTATAATAAGATTTAGCAATTGTGAGAAGAAAGAGACTAAGTAACTTTTATATATATATATATATGATTAAGGAATTGTGAAAAGGAAGAAACTACATTTATGTTTCTTCCAACGAGACGGCAGTTGTGAGTTAACCTCAGGTTTAATAACGGGATAATATAACGTTGGTACGGCGGTTGCGATTTTTTTTGCGTTTGATGGTGGGATGAATACGACACCGACCGTAGGGTATTTATGACGCGGGAAAATAATGCGGAAAAAAGGGCGCCGGCAGAAGGCGCCAACGCTTTGCGTTGGTATTCAAACTTGGACGCTGGCGCCACCTAACAATGTTCATGTTGAACGTCAACGCAAAACGTTCATATTTGGTACCAAGTAAATTGGAAAATTTTTATTTAACACACCCATTATATTACTATTGAAAATCATCCCTAATAAAGACATCTTTCAAATCATTTTTTTAAACTGAAAAAACTCATATATAATATGCCCAATTTTGACTTTATAGAAAAACTAGTGGTTAAGCATGTACGGGTCAATTTAATTTAATTTACCGTTAATTGTTCTTACATTATTCGTGACCTGGAAACTAGTAAAACTCAAAGTAATGTAATAACAAAGTCCAAACTAATCGGTAAATGTTCATACTTTTCTTTCAACTTAAGAACTAACAAATTTGAATTTATCAAAGCCAACGTTCTTCCATTCCTCATTTGTAGAGGTATCCAAGCCACTAAACGTCTTGAGAAGCACATTTTCCTGTTTTGTAGAAACACTTGCAATTGACAATGAATGTGAGTTATACTCTAGCCGAGTATCTGTCATCACATGTACAATGTAAACATCCACCTCTCCAATCGTCAAGGCATTTTTGCCTATAATTTATGCAAGTTTTAAACATTTGAAACTAATTTCGATAACCCTTACGATTATAGAAATTTAAAGTAGGACATAAAATCCCACACAAAACCACCCACATATGATAATAAAACATGTCTCATATTAAAATAATTCACTTCAAAGATTCTTATAAAATCACTAAGTTAAAGGTCACTCAAATATAATTCCGACTAATCTCTAAAATGTTCTAGCCGGAGAATATATCAAATTGAAAAACGAAACAAGGGTTGAATTAAATAATTGCAAAAATGAACCGAAACCACTTGTCTTGAGTTACAAAGAACGGATCGAATATGAATACAGTTGATGATTAAGGGTCATCAACACTCCACCGGATACCTAACATATAACCAAAAGGCGCTTATGAATATTTATATAACTTTTGCACAAATTCGTACATCTCTAGTTATATAGTTCATTCATAAAAATAATTTATAAATTCTTTTTATAAACTATTTCAATAATAGAATAAGATGAATGAGTTTACAAGTTGATTCATATTTGTAAATTTTGACTAGTTTAACAGTAATAAACAAGGATTCGTAATTGGCTAGTATACGTATACTAATGGTGGAAATGGGCGAGACTTACTTTACTAAAATCTTGATTAATTTAGTACATAATATACAAAGAAATTATGTGGACTATTTATTTGTTAAATAAAAAGATAATACCGTTTACAATGAACTTGTAAGCGACATGAAACACCTTGATCTTCTTTGAATGAATATAAAGAACAATCGATTCTTTTAAAGTAGGTTTGCAAGTACGTTGACGTCCACATTTTTTAAATTTTGACCCAAAATTTCAATGGTATGGGAGTTGGGAAGAAGGAAGAAAGATGAAGGGAAAGAGGAGATGCAAGTTTTATATAGGCTTTGAAAAATATTTTCATTAATCACAATTCATTAAATGAAAGATTATGAATATAATAAGAAGATAAAAACACTAATGTTGTGAATCCCCGTTATCAATATTGTATTAATACACAAAAACGTAACAGTCGTGCATGCGAATTCGAAAGATAAGCGATTGGTTGTTTGAACAACATTCAACTTTCTCGGGTTCCATTCAAAACACATTAGCAAAACCTTCGACTGTCCCTTTTGGATAAGTTTCAACCTTGAAGTTGGGTTCGTGGTTCGGTGTTGTGAATTCCGAATCGGAATCCTCGAACCCAATCGTGGTTCGTTTGTGAACCGAAGCGATGTGGTTCGCAACCCGAATCGATACACCTAACGAACTCATTTTGGCCAATTACAGTTCAGCAGAATTAAAGAAGAATGATTGATGATAATGGGGTGAAAAGATATGCAATATGAGGAGAAGATAAAGTCTTGGAAGTTGTAGTTTAATGAAGATGAATAATTTAAAAAGAAGCGTGCAAGGAGTTGTTTTCAAGGCACTTTATTATTTTTTTAAGGATAATTTTAAACATTTTTCCCTTGATTATGAAGTTCTTCCTATACGTAAGGATTTGCTTTTATTTAAGATCTCTCAGTTACTTAATTATGTGTTGTTAACAGTGAGTTGTTTTCAATGAACTTTATCTTGTTTATTAAGATTTCACTTTTTAAAATAAAAAGAAAAATACCCCATCGAACCCATTGTACCAAATTCGTTAGCAGTAGCGAATCACGTATCCGTTTTCAAACCTTCTTCAAAATCACGTATCCGTTTTTGAACCCGTCGTACCCGATTTGGTAGACATCTTGATCTTCTTTGAATGAATATGAAGAATGATCGATTCTCTCAATGTAAGTTTGTAAGTACGTTGATATCCACACTTGTAGAGTTTTGAGCCAAAATTTCAACGATATGGGAGTTGTTAAGAAGGAAGAAAGATGAAGGCAAAAAAAAGAGGATATGTAAGCTTTATTTAGGATTAGGATAATATTTTCATTAATCACAATCCATTAAATGAAAGATTATGAATATTATTGGAGGATAAAAACACTAAACTGTGAATCCCCGTTATCAATATAGTTTTAACACACAAAAACATAACAATCATGTACTCAAATTCGAAGATAAGCAAATATTCGCTTTGTTGTTTGAAAAACATTTAGCTTTCTCAGGTTCCATTCATAACACATCAACAAAACCTTCGACTATGACTTCTGGATAAGTTTCAACCGTTGAAGTTGGGTTCGTGGTTTGGTGTTGCGAAGTCCGAACCGGAATCTTCGAACTCAATTGTAGAACGTCCGCGAACTAGAGCAATGGGGTTCACGGCCCGGATCGAGACACCAAACGAACCCATTTTGATCTTATCCACCGTTCTTTATAATTTCTATTACACAAATAATTAGGTAATTCATTGTCAAGTACATTACAAATACTCAGTATAATATGTAATTAGTATTATTGATTATATGTTGTTTTTATTTTAAATTCTACGGAGAGTCCGTTGATTATGTGGCTCGTCTTATATCCATTAAAGCATATACCTTTTTTGCCACGTGTCAACACCACAATTCTCGCAACCACTCAATTTTTTAAATTTTTTTTGTTATTAATTACATCATTTAAATAAAGATTTTGCAATGAAATTAAAAAAACAAAAGTTTTCATCAATACTTTTTAGTTCTGAATAATTTTGTTAAAAGTGATAATTTTGATCTTATCCACGGTTTTAGATGTCCAAATCTTCTTATGGTTTTTATCAAAATAAAATTCTGAAACTTCTCTTATACTAAGCCCTCAAGCTCGACGAACCTATCTTTACTATTATAAAAATGAGAGTTGCCCAAATGAGTAATATGTTTCCTATGATACTCTTATAGTTGATTTGACTACTTTACCCTCAATTTTTGTGAAAATTACATTATTTATCCCTTTTTACACGTGTTTTATCAAGCCTTAATATCTCTGGCTGCTTCAAAACGTCGTAGTTTGTGTGTCGCTCTCCCAAATTTGCATCGTCTCCCTTCCCTTCTTATGTTGTGTATACGCTTCTGGTCTAGGAAAGAAAATAGTCCATTTCCGGCTACTTTTTTTTGTCCTTGCTTCTTCCCCAGTCGTCTCCCTTCTCTTAAATTTTCAAGTTATTCATTTTGTGAGTTTAAGGGTTTATTCGCTTCACTATCGAGTTGTTAGAGTTGATTTTATACATTCGGCCGTGCTTCTTTTGTTGATTGGTTCAATTGAACGTCTTTCTTCGCTTCACAATGACCCATACAAAAACGTGCTTCGATCGTTATTGGAATAGCCAAAGTAAGCTTCGATCACTTCTGTTATCCCTGTACTTCAAATCCATGTTCCAAATTCGCCGCCCTTGTGTATCGTGTGTATCGTGGTGGTTGTCAGAGCTTCCAAGTGACTAAATTAGGGTTTCAAAGACTATCCAATTAGGGGAGTGTTAAATCTAGGGTTTCACTTTGTGATTCGCAAGGGGTGTTGTTGAGCGATGAATGTGCAATTAGGGAAGTGTTGAATCGACTGGTTGGATTTCTTTGACAGATGCAGAGAAGTAGCGTCTCTTCTGTCTTACTCCGATACTATTCGTTTGTCCTATTTTGATCTCAAATCTTTGTTTTTGTTCATTGATGATCTAGCTCCGCCTTTGGCTATCAAACCTTGGAATTTATATGAAAAACCTTATTCGTTGATTGATGATCTACTAGGACTTGATTCGTCTGTGTGCTTTACTCTTGTTCTAATGCATAATTTCAGACTAGTATTGTAGTTTATGTGATACTAAAGTAGATATTTATCAAAGAGGCGTGTATTTAGTTGATGGAGACAAATCCGCAATTGAATGCATATGTAATACCATGTGTGATATTATGAGTTTTGTTGAAGTAGATATCAATCAAACCCAATTTCGATTTCTGACCAAGTGTGGAATCAATTAAACTCAATTTCGGTTTCGGACCCAAGTGTGAAAGTAACTAAATAGAGGGCCCCAAGTGTAGAATTAATTAAACACTAATTTCACACTTAGGATGCGAAATTAGGGAGAATTTTATAGAAAATATGAGTTCGTTTAAGATGAACGTTAATTATTAAGTATTTACAAGGATTAAAAAATAAATAAAATATATAAGTATTTACAAAATTGAAACAATTCTAAAAGAAAAATACATATTAAAAAAATGAAAATAGTTAATATAATTTCATTATACACTAGTTTCGCATTTTGTGTAATGCAGATGGAGAGTCGAATGGGGTTCACACTTATTCAGCCATTGTAAATTTTACAATGATAGACTTATAATATTACTTAGACTTTTTTTTTGACACAAAGGTAAGGGAAAATGAGGATTAGTCTCGAGAGACTAAACGCTCTACATCATCCAGACAGATAAGGACCTCAACATCACGAGGAATGGACCCATCACAAGACTCAATAGAGAGCCCAAAAAAAGCCAGCCGATCAGCAACAATGTTGATTTCTTTGAAGATATGGTGGGAGCTCCACGATGAGAAACCAGAAAGTGAAGTAGAGATGTCCGAGATAATCATGTCCACATCCTGGGGGGGCTTCTAGACGTGGTTGATCGAATTGATAAGCGTCAAATTGTCACCCTCTACAACAATGTTTGGAAACCCAAGGCGAGTCGCCTTCAGGACGCCCTCACGGAGCGCAAAAGCTTCAGCTTCAAGGACGATGCCAGCCGCACATCTACCGAAGCCAAAGGCAAGAGGAGAAGCAAGATTATTTCCAATGACAAAACCAAATGCGAAATTGTCATCCACGTCCTTGAGGGTATCAAAGTTGAGCTTGACGGAGATCCCCAAGGGACGTTGCCATTTTAAAATTTTAGTTTTTCGGCGTTTATTAGAAGTTTTAGTTTTGGTCTTGAGAAGGTGAGTGTTGGCTTTATCCCACTCATTAGACGAGGCTAGAAAAGTCATTTCAAACTTTTTTATTGTTAAAAATGATTTGATTCCTTTGGATCCACAAAAGCCACCAAAAACACTAATTTGTCTAAATTCATCCAAAGAAAGTTCATTTCTAATCTCCAAAAGAAGGTCAAAACTACAATTAGTGGATGTATCACAATTTTGTAAGTAGTCTAATATCTTATAATGGGCGAACACAGTATTAATAAATGGGCATTTAAAGAAAGATGTCTAGCACATTAAGTGTTGTGTTTACAAAAAACACAATTCATAACAACTAGAACCTTTTGTCTATCAAGATTCTTGTTAGTGGGAAGTCTATCAAAAGAGAGTTTCCTAAAGAAATTACGGACTTTAGGCATGAGGTCAATATTCCAAATCTAGGATTTATCACGTGTAACACCAATCGTAAATTCTTGGATCATTTTCATCGTTGATTTGGTGGAAAACCAACCCAACTCGTCATGGGCCTAATAGGTTCAGTCTTTTATATCATTTTTGGGTAGGTCATATGCCTTAATTTTGTCAATGCTATAATTTTGGAGGACAAATTGGAGGTGATTAAGAGCATGGTGATGTAGACTTTCATAAATATGCTTTCCAAGCCACTTTTAATGTAGACTCTACTAATACAAAACGAATTCAATTACAATGAGGTATCTCTTCATCAACTAATCTTGAACAATACATTGAATGTCCTATTATCAATGGAAGAGTTAACATAGAAGTCTTCAATTCGGTTATCATTAAATCCAACTTAACAATGGCTTGAAAAGCATATTTATGAAAGTTAACAACTTGACCCGAAACCATACAATAATCTCTCAAAATAGAAAAGATCTTATTAGATGCCTCAGAGGATGATTTAGTGAAGATAATATATCATCAGCGAAAGCTAAAAAAGGGATTACAGTACCACCTCTGGAGATAGGAAATCCAATGGCTTTCGAGAACTGAGTACTAGCATTCTGAATATTTCGTATCAGGACTTCCACACCAAGATTAAAAAGGAGTGGAGAAAGTGGATCACCCTGACAAAGGGCCGTTTGGGGAAAGATCATGGTTGTTGGAGAATCATTAATAAGAATAGAGTAAGAGATAGTGGAGACACATTCTTCAATCCAAAGTCTAAATCTCTCGTCAAAATCAAAATTTTCAAGCACAACTTTAAAAAAACTACATTCAACTTTGTCATCTACTTTTTCCAAATCAAGTTTGATCGCCAAATAACCCTCCTCGCCTTTCTTATTTTTAAAGTCATGAAAATTTTCATGAGCAATCAGAACATTATTGTGAATAACACATCCTTGAGTAAACGCCCCTTGTAAAGGGTGGATAAGATTCGAAATGACATGGCTAAGTCGCTTAGCTAGAATTTTTGCTATAATTTCTATAAACCGTTGAGACGAGACTTATTGGTCTATAGTGGCAGTGAAAGTAGGATTATCAATTTTAGGAATGAGGGCAATAAATTAAGTTCGCCATGTTCGTTTTATAAGGTTAGCACAATCAGGTCGTTGAAGCCTCATAGATTCAAATCTAAATGATTTATTCTTTGGTTTAATCGGATTTGTCTCTATATTGGTCGAGATCATACAATGATCAGAAGAAGGGAAAGCATAATTTCTAGTATGGATTTGTGGGTATTGTTAAGTCATTGTTTGATCCTATTCATAGTATGTTATATATCAAATTATGAAAATTGTATTTCCAGCTGTATGATATGAATAACATTCCAAAATAGAGATTGCAACGGAGACAAGTAAACAAGGCATAATAGAATACGCACCAGCCATCTCAAAGGCTCGTCTTGGAGAACAACTTTGTAGAAATCGTCTCCCAAATGATTAGCAGCGCCTTTCCCTTTCCCTTTATCAGTTGCATAACCACCAGCCACAACCGCGCCAACTGCAGCAATTGCCATTGGAGCTACAGCAGCAGGACACCCGACGCCACAACTGCCTAGTTTTGCAAATTGTGATCTCAATAGCTGTGAAGCGCGAACAAACTCAAAAGAACAAGGCCCATAGTGTAAGTTTTACTCTATAGTGGCTTTGAAGGGACTAACCGTTGCTGAGACATTCCGAATAACATCTTCTGGTAACAAAGAGGGAAATTGAGGAAGCATAACACTGATTTTCATCCCCAGTTAGGCTGAAATGAGTTGGCTGTGCAACACCATCTAGCCTCTGAAGCTCCCATCTAAAGTGGCAATGAAAAATTAGCTGAAGAACTTTACAGCAAACTTATTCTCATGTGTGCTGATAAAAATTACACCAAAACTACTTTTTTTACAGCAAACTAACAATATCAAGCTCAAGAACTTTAGAGCTATCATGTGGAATTCTTGGTGGGTAGTCTAGCCCTTTAGTACTATAGTATTACACTTTATTCTCATGTCCACGACCAGCAAAACTGTGAAGAATAAGAACTGTGTTGGTAACATCTGTATTCTCCATTCTTCCTGCACCGGTTGCATTATCAAACAAGCTTAAATCTAAAAATAATTTTTGTTAGGTCTAACTCAACTGTTTGAAAGTGAAGCCTGTGAACTTGACGTTCATACACATCTTACAATCGAGACAATCACAAACTGCATTGTCAAGCAATCTTAAAAGTTGTAAGTTCCTATCCTTTTCAACCTAAAAACCGTTTTGGTTAGGCCCAACTTTGTTGGATAGCTAAGCTAGTGAACTCAAGGTTTATACACATTATAAGATCAATAAAAGCACCAATTGCATTAATTTTGCCTTTTCAGCCTATGAAACATGTTTGGTAACCCTAACTGAGAAGGAAACAACTAATTTGTAATCATCTCCCAGCCAAACTTTTACCTGTCGTTAAGAAAAAAGACAGGAGTGAAGATGATAAATAATTCATTTTGTGTAAACTGACCATTTTTAGAGAAATGATAAAAGCAGGAGAGATTGATTGAGAGACCTTGACAAAATCATACTTGGAAAAAATATTGCAAGTAGAAAATCGGCCACATCGTGAAATTGTATCTCTCTTTTCCTCATCAGCTTGTTCACTGTTGCAATTGCTCAGAAGAAGTACTGCAAGTACAGTTCTCTATTTCCAATGGGCCGAAACTCATATACCTGCTAAAAGTACTACCTCCTATTTACAGCAGGGACAAAATGGGTGGCAAGTCCTGCTAAAACCAACTCCTTGCCAGTCAATCTTGTCCCTGTTAAGGCCTAACAGTTTCAAAATGTGAGGCACTATCAAGGAAAAGTGATAAAAAAATCATCAGCTAAATATCCAGTAGAAATTGAGTTTTTGTAAATAAACTGCCAGCACTTTTGGGACCATGACGGATCTAAGAACAAGTTATACCAAGTTTAGATGGTTTGAAACGAAGTTAAGCCATGCAACTATCACTTGGGGTTTATACATTCCTGAGTATAGAAGTGAAATGTGAAATGGGAGAATAACATACAAAACTAATAAAAGTGATCAAGGACAGAACTAATACCGCTTTCATTGAACGCCTAACTTCAGATTCGGTGAGCTATGCTCTATTGTTATCTGTGTCCATAGATTTGAACATTTCCCTAAAGCCAACCATTTCTTCTTTTGACAGATTTTCTGCAATTACCTGAAAGAACGGAGAGAACATAAGAATGTCTAAATTAGGACAATGATAAAAAATAAAAAATAGAAAATGCTGACCTGTAATCCTTACCCTTAGAGCTACTTTCTTCAATTTATCCATTGCCCTGAACTGCTTCATTGTAATTAGAACAGTGATGTCAAGTGGATTATCGGAAGCAACACCATCTACCCTCATGCAAGGATGATTTGTTATAGTCAACTCAGTTTAGTCAAACCTCAAAAATAAAGAACGTATGTGAAAGGAGCAATTGTCTGATGTCACCGGAAGTATTTTGAACAGTTATATTAGAAGAAACTAAATCACAAGACAGCTTGGGCCAAATATTATGAATTGAATAAATCACTGGTCTTCCACAACAAAAGCTACTCCAAATTTGGCAGTCCTGGGTTTTATTGCTATGAGCCAAATAGCCTATTAACTATGATGCTTTCATCTATCTATTTCCTACTTCCTGACTGCAGATTTTACTACAATAAAGTGAATTCCAATTAACAGTGTTTACTTTAGGAAGTATTCAGTAAATGATGGTGAACCATGATCTTTTGTTGAGAAAAATAATATAAAAAAAAAAGAAAGGGAACAAGAGCTTACTTAAAACATCAACAGCAAGAAGTCGTTCCTTAGGATCTTGCAGCAACATCTTCTTCACAAGATCTTTGGCACTGTTGGAGATCGAAGGCCAAGGATCAGATAGAAAATCAAGATGACCTCGTAGGACAAAATCCAAAATACCCGGCCCACTCTCTTTCATGATAAAAGCCAAAAATAATAAGTAAAAGAGCTAAGAGAACCCTAAGGAGTTATGACCGAGTACATTGGTTGATGTACACTAATTACGTAGGGCAGTGCCGAGAACAGCAGAACAACTGACACGGATATTTTCCCAAGGAGTTATGTTTGAGTATGTAGTAATAAAGACATAGATACATCGTAAGAATACATAATTATAAGGAGAGAGAGAGAGAGATTAGAAAATAGATTTGTAAAGAAAGATTAACCTTTGTCAAACAGAAAATACACAAATCATATGAAAGTAGGAAATGAGTCTGCAGCTTCATTTAACAGACTAGGCATGAAAAACTATGAAAGCGAAAAACCTGGATGGAATTTATTAGTGCAGCAAAGCCAAAACAAGAAAGCCCAAAACATCATATCTACACCTGAGACTTTACGATTTCTTTACTTAGACAGCCATAGACGTGAATGAATATATTGAAAACCCCAGTCAGTGTGAAATTCAATTCGTGCTTCAGGAGCAGCAGGAACCTATGTTAAATTAGCATACTCAAGCACCAATATGTTCCAGCAAACATGAATATGACAGCAAATGCAGCAGACGAAGAAAGTGCTAAGAGAACCCTAACTTTCTATAATTTCAGTCATCAGATAAATTACTCTTTACCATCAGAAACCATACAAATTAAAAGCCAAAAATAAACGTCCTTTTTTTCATTCAAGAAGCCTAATAGATTAAAAGGGGAAAAAAGGACCTGCAAATTTACCAAAATTGATATTAATCCCCAAATAGACGTCCTTTATCAAATTAAACTTGTTCACTGAGGCCACTGTGTTTGCCCAAAATTGATTCAAACAACTCATGCGTTAATCGACTTTTTAGCAACAGCTTATATCCTTAGATGGAAGCATCAAGCAAGATCTCTCATCAAATTCAGCTTCCAAACAAATGATAGAATATCAAACTTGGCTCTAAATAGACGTCCTTTTTTTCATTCAAGAACAACCTAAAAAAAAGCAGAAAAATCAACTTTACCTGCCCATTTAATTAGATCTTTTGTCCCACATAATGGCCACCTCTAAGTGCCTCAGAGGAGGTTTAAGCTAGCCTTGGCTTTAATCCTAAGAGGAGGTTTAAGTGTAGAACAAGCTGGAGCGTACAACATATGCAAGCACTTTTAAACAGTAACTGATTTGGTCATACAGCTAATACTCAAGAAAACTGACCTGCCTGAATTTCAAGTACCAAAACAAGAGTAACTTCAGATGCATATAGAGATATTCAACATCGGTTCCATTCCTGAAGATTTAAAGAAAACTATACAGTTAGATTTTTTTAAAAAAAAATTTCATAAAAAAGAGTAGAAAGACAAGAGTAACTTCAGATGCATAGAGATGTTCAAAGTAGTTCCAAGATTTTAAGAAAAGCTATTTGGATAGATTTTCCAAAACCCTCTCACAAAAGAGCGCACCCTACAACAAATATAATGGAAGAAAAAAAAAAGATGATTTGATACAGATAGGAGGGTGAAGCTGATCTAACAATTGAATTAGAGGTTAAAGGTTCAGATTTTATAAAAATCCAGTGATAGAGTTGAGCAAAAACTCATCCGGGATTGAATCCCTCCGAAATGCATTGAAACACATCATCTACATGTATCTGTACGGGAAACACTTCTATGTATATGAAGATATATCAACCAACTGACAGTTGGCATGTTACCACTGCTAGAGGTAATATATGTTGATATCAACCATGTTTTTTTTACACAAGGATAATTTTAAGAGCAGTTGACAAATCACCATTCAGATTTCTCAGGTTCCATTCAGAACACATCAGCAAAACCTTTGACTACCCCTTCTGGATAAGTTTCAACCAACCCTGTTCACAAAAAACAATATTTAGCATACAAATTAATCAAACACCAGCAGTTCTATTAGTCTCAAAAATACCCCAAAATGTTGGAAGAAATTGTCATTTTTGTTTGCCTCTCGCCGTGGGCTCAGATGGAAGTTTGTGTTTAAAGAGGTTATGTGGTGGGCATGGAAGTGGCGAAATGCTTTTGTCTTTGATAATCAGGTTGTCGTGAAATGTTTTTGCAGCATCTTCCAGAACTAGAAAGTGATACATATCATCATCTTTCAGGATCCATGCCAAAAATAAAACCTCAAGTTCTATGTACCTCAACCCAACTCCATCCATCACGTTTTCTCCTGCCTTTTTCTTCCATTAGTTTCTTGAAATAAGCCACTTGGTCCCATAAACCAGCTTCAGCATATAACCGTGCCAGTGTCACATATGTGGAAGCATCATTTGGTTGTAAATTGATAAGCTGATTTGCTACTTCTGTTCCTGGTTGTATGGCACCATATGATTTGCATGAACTCAAAATGGAGCTTAACATAACATTATTTGCACAGAAAGGCATTTGCTCCATTAGTTGCTTTGCCTTCACTAGATGCCCTTTTCTTGCAAAAAGATCAATTAAACAAGCATACTGATCCATATTAGGAGCCAAGCCAAAATCTGTCATTTTGTTGAAGTAGTCAACACCTTTATCAAGCAATCCAGCATGGTTGCAAGCTGTCAATATTGCCGTAAAACACACATGATCAGGCACAAAAGTTCCTTCTGCCACTGAACGATCAAATAACTTCAATCCCTCTAATGCCCTTCCATGTTGTGCATACCCTAGAACCATTGAAGTCCATAGAACAGTGTTTTTCTCGATTGTTTGATCAAAGATAGCACCAGCTTTATCAATGCTGCCACATTTAGAGTACATGTCGATCAAAGCACAACTCACAAACGAGCTACACGACAAACCTACTTTGATTACCAAGCAATGCACTTGTTCTCCAATGCAAATTATTGTTTGGCTTCCACAAGCACTCAGAATGATGGTCATAGTGTAATCAGTAGGTTTCAAACCAATGTTCCTCATTCTAGAAAATAATTCCAATGCTTCTTCATAATGGAGGTTCTGGGAATACCCAGAAATCATCGAGTTATAAAGGACATCATCACTGTTTACAATTGAATTGAATAATGAAGCAGCTAAACTGATTTCTCCACATTTTGAATAATAATCAATGAGACTGCTAGCAACATATATGTTAGTTTCAAATCCAAGTTTAATAACATGTGCGTGTAGCAAGGCACCTTGCTCAATCTTTGTCTTTGCAACAGCATGTGTGTTGATGATGCTAACATACGTAAAGGAATTGGGTTTGACGTGTGTAGACAACATCTCCTTGAACAATGAAATTGCGTCAGTTATGCATCCACTTCGGCTGTACCCAGATATGATGGATGACCAAGAAATCTGATCATGTTGTTTCATACCATCAAAGACTCTCCTAGCATCCTCTATTAAATCACATTTTGTATAGAAGTTCACAAGAGCACTATTCATAAATAGATTATCTTCATACCCGTGGTGAATCATCAATCCATGAATTCGCACACCCAAGTACCAGTTTAGCGTTGTTGCACAAAACTTAAGAGCATTACATAAAGTGTACTTTGTAAGCCCTTTTCCAGATCTCTTTTCACCAATAATGCTCTGCAAATGTGCATAGAGACTGCCTGATGTAGCAAGACCTGTTGCCAATATTTTCTGGTGCTCGCTTACACTGTTTGGGTTTGGAGGACCATAAAGTGTAGATGCACTAGACAATGAATTTAGTGATTGAAACTCAATTGGGTAGTGAGTTTCGTCAAATACATGGTGTGCAACAGCTGAAGAAAGCAACCGATTAACACTGTGGCTGAAAATGAAGAATGGAGGAAGCACACGCCTGACAGAAAACCCAGGTAACAAGAAGGAAGGACTACAACCGGAGAAGAAGTTTACAAGATGTAGTTTTACCATATTGCTAATTATCAGATAGAAATGCTGTTGATATTGGGAGCCATCTCTGTACATCAGTGTTTTAGAAAAAAAAAGTTACAAGCTTGATCAACAACAAACTATATAGTATGAACGATTACAAAAATGAAACAAGTGTAAACAATTCCAAAATAGCTCCTACTAATCTTTATTTATGTAAAGGTTGGAAATCACTGTTTTTATTATCTATTAAATCTATCATCCAAAAAACTGAATCCACCACTGCCATTGTGTTTAAACTTTAAAAACAAGGATGTACAGACTGAGGAAATGATATTGGCATCAGCAGTGGAGGAATTTGACTTATTTTCACCAAAATTTTCAAGTCAAAGGAAACCAGTAAAAGATGACAATACGTTTTGAAATCTGTTATGTTGGTGAACTGAACAATTTGTTAGTTTCCAACATTTCCATTTCCACAATTTCCAGCAAAAGAAAAGTTCATCAATTTACAATAACTAAGAACTGATTATTTAACAAATAGAAGCGATAGCTAATTTGACCAAACTAGGATAGATACATGATGAGAAGCAAAACAAAAGATTTCCAATGAGATAGTTATTCACTCAACGCTCATTCAGTTCAGACGATACTCCATACATTAATCTTAATATTCTTAACTTCAGTTTACATCCTTCGGTCTCCAAAAAGAAGAACGAGAGACGAACCTTGCTTGTCTTCGTTCCCGGCGGCGGCATGCGAGAACCGTGACTCAACTGTGAGAGGATTCGAGAGCTGAGACAGAGAGACCGTCAGAAGAGGGATCGCACTTGGCAGAAGAGTAGAGACACGGAGATCGACACCACTGAGAGGGACGGCACTGCAAGATGGGGTTGCTTACAACGAATCACGATCCTCTCCAAATTGATCTCAGCCGTTTAAATCAATCAACAGAGCTTTGCTTTCGCCGTTCAGTGAGTCCTCAGGGTTCGCTCCAGTCTACCATCGTTTCGTAAGGTTTATTAGGAGATTAATTTCTTATAATTTCTATCTACATTAATTATACGAAAAACCTACCTCTTTTATTAAACAGATGTTTAGGCTGTGTTTGGTTGAAGATTAAAAGAGATTAATTTAGATTAAAATTTAGAAGATTAGTTTATGTAAATATTTGGATGAAAATGGAATTATAAAGAAGATTATATGAGGGGTTAATTGGGATTAAAAATAGTCAAAAAACAACTTCATACTACCAAGGTTATAGGATATTGATTTTCAACCATCAATAGAATTTCACTCAATTTTATAAATTTTTATCAATTAAACCCATTAAAAAATTTTCAACCAAACAACTTGATGTAGATTATTTTACATTAAATAATCCTTAATAAATTTCACATAAAATTTAACCCTTTTTAAATTTCATCTAAATTAATCTTCAAAATAATCTTCATCTCCTACCAAACACACCCTTAGCCAGTTGTAAACGATTGAGATCAATTGATCAGGCTAATGGCGTATTTAGTAAAATTACTACGGTTGTGATTGCGGTTTTAACAAGGGTTCTTTTGAGATTTGTAGTTTATACAAAAAAATTTTGTATACTTATTTAATTAAATGGTTCGAAAAATAGTTTCGAATTTATGTAAACTAGTAGGACGCGCGTGCTTCGCACGCGCCGTAAATGAGATCGGAAATCGATAGTAGTAGATGAAATCGGAATGGAGTTGATAAATTCTATTAGTTAGGGAAAAGTGGATAAATTCAACATTTTCTTTGAATCTTACCAATATCACACTATAATTGTAGGTGAGCAAGCCGCTGTAGCGGACACTCAGTTATGCGAGGATATCATATCACAACGCTGAATCTTTAAATGATTTGAGTGAAAAATACTACTTGTTTTAATGATTTTGATTTTTTTTTAATTTTGGCTCATTGTCTGTTTTGGAAGTGCATATGATATCTCGGATTTATATTTTTGGCTTGTTGGCGTTTATCCAAACTATACTGCTCATTACGGTTCCTGCTCTTTTATGTAAGCTGATTGCGGATGATGATTACGATGAATGAAATTTTGCCTTATATATACAAAAAAACTTAAAGCAGATTAAATCATATATATAATTTTAGCTTGAACAATCAGACTTTATCTAAAATTTTGGTTGAATACTACCTCTAAAAAACGGGTTAAATTTCACCCGGAAAAAAAAAGTCTACTGTCTATTCGGCAGATACGGGTATGGATGACAAAAACTATGGGTCAGGCGAAGATTTATAGGTAACATGTCCAGTTATGGAAGTGATACATCCCTACACCAAAAAACTTTACCAAGTGTCTACCAGATGAAGATGAGCTTAAGATATGATACAACATAGAGCTGCTAGATTGGCAACCGAAATGCCATTTTCCTTGGATCTTCTTTCAATTACAGTGTTCTTCAAATTTATGGTACACAGAAAGATCAAAGGAAAATGAACTGAACAAAAAAACAACCCAATATAAGTATAAATTACATCATTGTTTTTGTCAAAGGAATAGTCATAAAATCACAGTATCGTATATATCTTGGTGTCCTTCAATATGAAGTAACCATCAAAGCTTTGCACTGCATTTATGAGGATTAATAGCCCGTACTCAAAACACCAAAGCTTTCCACTGAAATTGGCAAGTTAAGTCACTACACGAGTAGGTAGAAACTCTTTGTCTCATCAAATGTCATGATCTGCAACATAAAAATTTAGGGTAGTCGGCAAGGCCAACATAAAGGGAAAAAGATTATTAATCAACAATTAACAAACAAGAAAAGGAAACAACTCAGACTAATTGAAACAACAAAAATGATACCGTATAAAGCCCAGAATAAGTGCCAAACTTGGATCACGCTAGGTTCAGCCTTAACAGGCTTGTTATCAGTCAACTATTATAGGCAGTCGACCACAAATCAAAAGGAAGCAAAATCAGACACGATAAAGAACAAAGAACAATCAAATGAAAAACTCCGAAGAACTTGATTACTAACCATTCGTCGATGACTTACGTAAAGCTTGAAGATGATGAGCCCGACGGTTGGAGAAATAACAATAGCTTGGGGAAGATTAGGAATAATATATAAAATAGGGTTTGAATATGACCATGAAGCTTGACGTAATTGAAGATTGAAAAACGTCAGAATAAAAAATAGATGAAGAAACAAGATGATTGCATACCTGATTGAAGATCCGGAGAAAAAGTGTGAAGACCGTAAAATCTCCGTCGTAGGTGGGAAATCAGGAAGTCAAAACCAAGTGAAGTCCCAAAATCACAACCCTCACCTCCCTCTGTTGTCTCTTCCACGAGTTTCAAGAGAGGAAAAACAGAGGCAACAAGCAGCGAATCCCCTCTTTCTGTCTCCCTCACACACACACACACACTTTGGAACAAAGCAAAATCTACCAATTAAAGAGTGAAGGAGATATGGGCTGATTGTGCTTCTCGACAAAATCCACCACCCAGAAAATTCAGATCCGAACCTGCACACAAGAGGAAAGGTAATCAATGGTGAGTTGGGACGGAAAAGGCTAATGGACGGTGGTTGCACAACGGTGATCGGAGGAACGAAGCAAGAGCGGCAGATTTGTGGCAGACGACGTGTGAACCCCACAACAACCCTCCTGACAGCTATTCTCGGACAACCCACTTTATCTTCGATCGGGACACCACATACGGCATCGAAAGGGGCCCGAGGAGAAGCCTCATATCCCCAATTCAAAGATCTGGATTGACAAAATTTGGGGAGAGAATAGAAGAGTAATTGCTTTATAGAGATCAAGAAGAAAAAATAGGAATCGATAGGCTTTCAGAAGAAGTCACAGCGGGGCTTTGAGAAGAAGCCACAACGGGGCTTTCACAAGAAGATACAACGGGGCTTTCACAAGAAGCTGCAACGGAACTTCAAGAAGAAGACACGGTAAGTAAGGAAAGTTGAGTTATCAAAATAAAGGCAAAAAAGAAATTTACAAAAATAAATAAGGGTAAAATAGGAAAATAGAAAATTTGAAGGGTAATGTGGGAATTCCCCTATTCATTTGGGGAACTCCCACTTTTATTATAGTAAGGATATCAAAATACCCTCGTCATTAATAATTGATTGCTCTTGATTGGAAGAAAGATAACAGTTGGAAGAACAAAATTCAAATCCAAATCCAATGATGATTTCATTACACATCCATGTTCAATTTTCGAATTCTCAATCCGGATCCACATCAACTTTTGAAGGTAACAATAACGTTCTCATGCAACTGACAAATCTGAAGTAACGTGAAATAGGACAAAATTTTTGAAGAAGGGATATCCGAAGTAGACTGCTTTTTTCACAAGATTTGTGCGACTCCACGATGTAGAAACAAGCCACTCAAAATTGGGAGCATGAAAAAACACCTACGGAACTGACCGACTACTTTGTGGTGGTAAAGCAAGTTATTGTTGCGCACTTATGTTGAATGTTGTTAAGATTGTTGTTGATTTGAGTGAGGAGTTAGAGGGTTTTCAATATAGGAAAGGATGCCCACCAGTTATTTGTTAATATGTTCCAATGAGAAATTCCATTGTTGAATATGAAAAACAACATGATTATGGTTCAAGAAGCTATTTGTTTCTCGATTGGCAAATTGTTGCAACGAAATGTATGAAATTTATTTCCGATGGTGAGCTAAGGTTTCTAATGACGATAGAGGGAAGGGCTTCCTTCATTGTCCACTTAGATCATTTCATGGGTGTGGTCGTGGTAGGGAGGGAAGTACAGGTTTATCTTGCTTGACCAGTCATCTAAAAAGGCAACACCTATTTGCGGTTGAACGCAAGAATGAGGTTTGGGGCATCCTTGAGTGTGACTTTGATGTTTTCGTGACACTTGTGGAGGTGTTGACTAATCTCAAGATGTGGTTGTGTGGTCGATGTATGGGATTTCATGCTCTTATTCGTGAATATCGTTACCTTGATGGCTCTGTTTTTCTTTTGGTGAGGGTGGTGGATACATTGTGGGTATCTCGAGGCTAGTTGTGCGTATCTCGAGGCCTTGTTTCTAGAGATCAGGTTGTCGTTAATGATGGGGTATGGTGTTTGATGCAGATGTGTTAGAGAGGGTTATGCACATTCTTATTACTACTATGAAAAGCATCCATCATCAATTGTCATCTTATCTTCTCTCAAGCGTTGTTGGATGCTCTTGTGAAGGTGGTTGTTGAGACAGGGTGTGTAGTTACTTGGGTTATGTTGTTTTTACTTCCTCGGTGCACATTGCAGGTGTTCAAGCCTATGAGCAGGCGAGACAAAAGATCGGAAAGTAGAAAGTCGATACAACATCAATGGATTTTGTAGGCCTTGTCTACATGGGAGAGGTTGAGGGTGTTTCGAGTCTTGTGCAGGATTTATTAGGCACCTTTGAGCATAAGCCTTTTTGTGATGGTTGATGGTGGCTCAAGTGATAGAGTTGGTCTAGAGAGGAACCCTGATACCAAACAATGTCTCCGTAAGGTTTCAGATGGGTATTTTACGGCCGTTGTTAAGGTTTTGTGCTCTTTTGGAGCAACTTCTTATAGTTAAGAAACTTTGAAGGTGTTAGAGGCTAAACACCCCTACAAGTCTCCCCCTTCTAATCCTTGCACCACCTTTCATGAACCACCCCTCGTTGATGATGTCGCTTTAATATTTAAATGCATTAAGTTCTTTCCTAAAGGTACTTCTTGTGGTAGAGATGGATTCAAGGCAAACACATGTTAGACGATATGCGTGGTCCGGGTCTTCGGTTGCCACGGGTCTTTTGAGAGTGATTATCTCAATGGTTAATATGTGGTTGAGAGGTAGGTGTCCGCTGAGTTTGTGGCTTCGGCTCCTCTTACGCCGTTACTAAAGCTTGACAATGGGTTCGACACATTGTAGTGGGTATTGTATGGAGAAGGTTGGTGTCTAAAGTTTCCATGAAGGGAGTGTGTAAAGATAAGGGAAAAGATCTTGGAGATCTCTAGTTTGGAGTTGGTGCTTCAAGTGGGGTAGATATTTTTCATCATAGTGTTAATAGAGTGTTGAGTGAGCGTTTTGCTGATGGTTCTCTGGCTATGTTGACAATGGATTTTTCTATTGTCTTCAACCTAGTTAAAATGACTATTTTGCTTAGGAAGGTTAGAAAAACGTCCACCTATCTTCTTATGGGTTGATTTCTTGTATGATCAGCCCACCCGGTTGTACATTGGAGATAGCTTTATTAAGTCAGCTACTGGTGTGCAACAAGGGGACATTTTGGGGCCACTCTTTTTTTTTTTTTCTCTTGCCTTATACTTGCTTCTGCATAGGATCAAGGATAATTGTAAGCATCTTCAACATGCTTGGTATCGTGATGATGGTACAATTATTGGTCGGTCTATGGAGGTGGCTAGAGCACTTGATATCATTCAAGAGTTTGGTCCGGGTTTAGGGCTCGAGTTGAACGTTCGCAAAACTGAACTCTTTTGGCCATCGTGCGATGGGTCGAAACTTAGAGATGGACTATTCTCATAGGCCCTTGCAAGGCTGCGATGGGTGTTAAGTTATTAGATGAGACGGTGAGTAGAGACGATGAGTTTGTTAGAGAGCTTGTCATGGAGACAATTGTTAAGGTAGTTGAGTTGATGCATCTTCTTCCTCAGTTGAGCCCGCAAAGTGAGCGTCTCTTGTTTCGTTCTTGTATGGGTGTTGCTAAGATATGCTTTGGTCTGTAAAGGAGAAAACATGCTTCTCTTGTTTAGATGGCCTAAAGAAGAAGGCTCGGAGAAGAACGGTGTTAAGAAGAACACTTCTCTTGAGTTCTCCATTAGATGTTTGCATTGCCGGTGACACCTCCTTTGTTGCGGCATCTATCATCTCCTTCGAATTTGAATTTGTCATCACTGGAAACTGGAAATGAGAGGAGATGAGAAAGGAAGGGCAAACATTGATATACCTTTGAAAACCTATTACGAAATCTCCAAAAACCTTACTTGAGGAAATTCGAGAAAAGTGGTTTTGAACCATCAAAAACCACAACTCCAAAACTGAACAATATAAACCTAAACCCTAACTAAACATACCTAATTTTTTACAACCCCAACCATGAATCCAAAAGAATCTCCCCAATTCCCTAAATAAACATAGCCACCCGACCCGAATTTCATCTGAAACCTTATTAAAATTATAAATGATAACCTAAAAAAAGTGTTTGGAGTGTTTTTAAGGATGCAATAGGGTTAAGGTTTTTTAATTAACATTAAAAATGATAACCTAAAAAAGTGTTTGGCATTAATCTAACGTTTTTTCTAGCTAAAACGTTTAATTTTCTAAAAGGATTAAGATGACAATTTCTGATGAGGGATCATCCCCAACACCTTCTATAGATGGACCAATCACTAGAGTAAGAGAAAGAGCATTAAAGGAGAAGGAGTCTACATCTTTTACAAGTCTTGTCACGGAATGAGTCATTATTAGTCCAAAGCAAGAACCATTCAAGAGGAGGCTTCTATCTTGTTGGCATCCTTAGCTTAGAAGGAGACCATTAGTGATCTTTTTATATCCAAATCTTCCTTAGTTACATTATTGGAAATTCCAAGAAAGGAAGACTTAGAGGAAATGTCATAAATATGTGAAGATGATTAAGGAAGCGAGGAAAGTGGCTAGTCGAGATTTACAGCTTCCAGTCGAGATCTCGATCCCACCTAGTCGAGATTTTTATTAGTTATTACTTATTAGTTATTTTATTTTAATACATTTAAAGTTCTAAACATTCTAATGATATCTTTTAGATTTGATTTTATTTTTTAGGATTATTTTTATTCTTTTATCTTCTTAGGAATCTCGGCTATATAGGTGATGTTAGAAGGCCGAAATTCGCAGTTTTGTCATTTGATATTTTGTTCCACGTATTATTGTGAGATACTCGATACTTCGTTTATGAAAATTTTGTTTTATTCATTCCTACTCAATCAAAAAGAGAGTCTTTGATTAAATCGTCGTGTGTCATTTCTAGGTTGTTCTTGTGTGTGCTAATCTCTTTAGAGGTTGGTGCTACTAGTCAAACTAGTCCCTTCTTGTGTTTGTCTCAATTTGAAGACTTGTGTAAGGTTGAAGAAAGAAGGATTAAGGTAATTCTTTATTGAAAGTTTTGATTCAATTGGTCAATGTTCTTTGCAAGTTTATATCTTGGTTCTATATTCCTATATTTTCCATCAAATTCATTCTATAATCATCTTCTTTATTATATCATTCAATTCCATACACTCACATTCTTTTCCTTTGAGTTACGTAAAATCTCGGCATTACCAGTAATAATCTCGCCCGAGATTACCATCGAGATTTGCAAGATCGTTATTTTCGTGGACTTCAATCTAGATCGGGAAATTGGGCTTCAACCCGCATCAATTTCACTCGTATTTAACGGTTGTTTATTTGTTTGTATCAAGTAAAAGGACGAAATGTGCGGTTGAGTTTGAAGTTACGGTTGATGGCTCGGTTATGATTTCAGGTGTCGGTAGTGTTAACCGTCACCCGACTCGTAACCTAACCGACCACCCGACCCGAATTTCATCTAAAACCTTATTAAAAATTAAGTATATATGTATTGTGTTATTAACATAAAGCGCAATCCCTCCATGATGCGGGGTTAAGCCGCAGTTCCCGATCTAGATTGAAAGTCTTTCACTGGAATAAAAAATCGGACTATTCTAAGAATAAATCGGCCGATTTATCTGATGAACATGACGATTTTCTTTGAAACTCAGAACACGGATTAGTGAATGATATGGAAAGATAAGAAAATGAATATGGAATGATAATGGATTATATAGGAAGATATGAATCAAGATAGTTCCGCAAAAGATCTTTGACCAATGATGTGTCAAAACCCTTAAACGAGAAGATTATCTTAACCCGCACTTCTTTAACCTTACACAAGTTTTCTAAGTAAGACAAGCACAAGGAGGGACTAGGATTGACCAGGATCACCAACCTTCAACAAGATTAACACACACAAGCACAATCTAGAAAGGACTTCACAAACAATTCAATCAAAATCTCTCTTTATTGATTAAACGATTTAATGAATATATAAAACACAAACTTCGAAAGGGAAGTTGCAAGTCTCACAATCTGTGGAAATATATCAAATCTAACCTCCCTAACAATCTCTCCCACTACGGCTATTTATAAGGGAGATTAATCCTAGTAAAACTAGGGAAATATATGCTTAAAGATTTATCTTGCAAAGATATCTTTAAGATATATAAAATCTAAACTATAAAGATAAAATCTAAACTAAATAATTTCTTAAGATAATATGAGAGCTTTAAGGAATCATAACAAAATATACTTTCCAAAAGATAGAAGATCATGACCGAATCTTTTGCAAGAACTCGTCTCAGTGAAGAAATCGGGTGATGAAATCGATCGAAATTCCTACAGGAAAATCGGTCGATTTATTTGTAAAATCGGTCGAATTTTCCTCTTTGAGGCTCTTCCTTGCTCTTATCCTTCTTCCTTGCTTGATGGATCCTCTTGGTCGTGGCTTGGCTCTTCTATAACAGTCAGCAATGTCACCAAGGAACTCTTGAGAGTGAGGAGAGTTTCCTTGAGTGTAAATGTCATGAGAAGATCCGTAACTTCATCTTGGATTGCCTTAGCTCTTGACCGTGTGATCGCTCTTGACCATGTGATCACAAGAAGATGCGTATCAACACATGCTCACGCTCAAGAAGTCTTAGACTTCACTCAAATGATCTATGCAAGATCACATAACCCTCATGCTAGGAGCGCATCCTAGAATCCATGATACTCACAACACTCTCAACACATGATAGCAACTCATAACAGCCCACTACCTCACAAGATCAAAAGCCGCGGCCAAAGAGGAACATACCATCTAGTGGTTGTGAACCTTGGAGCCCTTAAGGCTCGATGTAGTTGATGGATTTGATTATGTTGAGCATGTTGGACTATCGACTAGACCTCCCCTGCAGCTTAGGTTGGCCACCCTTGCGGCTCAGTGCAGTGGCCGCCCCCGTGGCGCTTTCCAGCCGCGGGTGCGGTCGAGTTCCAAAGGGCGATCTTCGACGGCTTCTTCAATAGATCCATGATGTGTGGAGGGCCTCCTAGCTTCCTTGATCCACCATGAATGTTCCACACACTCAACATAATCTACACACTTGACTTAATAATAAGAAGATAATAAATTGGACTTGTGTGCTTTGGAGTATATTGTGTGTTATGATGATTATGTGTGTTTTGTGTCATCACCTTGATTATAATGCCTTAAATATTAGCTAACGGTTTTATACCGATGTTGTAGTTGCCTTGCAGGTTAGGATTGCGGCCGATAGATCCGAAAGAGTGGGCAGTCGGGGTTCCATACATTTTAGGAGGGGGTTTTGGTTGGAGTCATGTTGTATATTGTATATTGTATATCGTGTGAATGGCGTTTGGCCTCTGGAGTTGTATCTCAGCTGGAGTCTTTCGTTTTATGCTTTCGGGTTTTATTACATTGCATAAAAATGTATTACAGTTTTTGCCTTTATTTGTGCCTTGTTGGAAAGGTCCGGTGAAATTGTTGACAGGCTAAGGGTCGGGACCCATTGTGAGGTCTCCACCCGTAGCATCCCGAGTCCCGCGGATTCGGGGTGTTACAATTAAATAAAGGGGCATAAGGAGAAACGTGAAATATAAACCCTATAAAGTCATCCACAATCGCCATATTCTACATCAACAACAATTAGGGCTTCTCGCAACAATTGAGCCTAGAAGCCGTTAGGGTTTTATCGTAACAACCGAGTGTTTCTTGCATCACCGCCCTTACTTTCGTCTCGTACCACCGCAGTATGCCACCACAGATCTATCCACAACCTAGATCTCTCCGCAACTGCCGCAATGTACCACCGCAAATCTATGCGCAACCTAGATCTTGTCGTAACCACCACAATGCGCCACTATTGATCCCTCGCGTGATCCACCCACAACTAATATGCCACTATGGGTTCAGATTTGTGCCTTCCAGATCTCTCCGGAACCACCGCAATCTGGAGTCCCTTCACAACCACTACAAACTAGGCCCCTTCGCAACCGCGACATTCGAGAGAAAACCGCATCCATTGTCTTCTCTCGTGTGAGCCTGGACTTACAGAAGCGTGTCAATACCGGGCCTAGATCTCACGTTCGCCTTCACTTCCTCTGAGAACGGAGCCTATCATTGCCGGAAACCACTAGTGCCACAGCTAGAAACCACTTCACCAACTTGTCGAAGAAAACCTTAATCGGGATTGTGGACTGTTGACATTTGAGAACTTTTGGGTAAATTGCTAGAAAAGATCTCATAATTTATAATTTCATTTATGAACCATACTTTTGAAATTTTTCCTAAAATTGATTAATTATAGAAAATGACGGAAATTGTTGAAACCAACTAACTACGAGATTTAAATTTTCGACCTTATGTAACACAACCTTGTGTATACAACGGACTCTTGGGCTTGCGTAACTCGACCTTGTGTAAATGCCGGACTTTTGGGCTTGTGCAACTCGTTTTAGCCTGTGTAACTCAACCTTGTGTAAACAACGAACCGGACTTGTGTAATTGAAAAATGACCGATTTTGTTAACTACATAATTGAACATCGTAATTGAAAATGTGTAGTTGAAATTTTGTATGAGCATTATGTATCAACATTGTATATCAACAATAGAATACACAATAGTTGGCTAAATGTGCATATTACCAATTGTTGTCTAAATATTCTGATTATGAACGGTCTCGTATTGTTTCCCACAATAGTTGACTCTTCTCTACTTTCAAGCTAACTTTTGATGAGAAGGGTTTACACCCTTTAAACAACCAACGTTTCCACTCAACAGTTGCTCCGAATTTTATGTGTTTGTACACTAGGAAACCATATCTCCAAACAATAACAACTAACCTGCCAATTGCCTCTCACAAAAATAACCTTACAAAAACAAAGAAGGTTCCTAACAACCTAATTAAATGGACACTTAGAACAATCAGGGCATACCGCCTTTCTAAAAGAGAAAAATAGGTTCTTTATGATTATTAGTGATAGCATGAATTATAGTCTATATTTTGGGACCTGTTTAGACGTTTTATCTTCAATAATCTGCATGTTTGAATGTATATTATGTGATTATATTGTCATTTCATCTACCTTTGCGGGAATCGAGGTCTACACCAAGTTTTGTTGTAATCGTAGGTAAAATGACACGTTTTGCATCAAAATGGAGCTAAAGGAGCTAAGGAGTCATCAGAGCTACATTCAGGAGCTTAAGGAAGAATCCAGGAAGCATGAAATTGGATTAAAGACTTACTTTGGACCAGATTTGAGAGATTTCACATTCAGTTTAGAGCCACCTCGGTCAGCTACAGTACCATCTCGACCGAGGTGATCCAGAGGAGCGTCCCGACCGAGGCGAACACCTTGGACGCGGCGAGATATATTTTATTCTTGGTTGAGATCTTTTATTTTTGGAAGGAGGGATCTTATATTTTTAGGCTGGATTTCTGGAAGGAAGTTCATATATTTTGGGAATTTATTTATGAGAGATAGATATATTTTATTAAAAAAATATCTTTTTAAGATATCTTATCTTTGGAGGGTAGTTTTCCTATATAAAAGGTTGGATTTTCCACAAATCAGAACCGGCGCATCATCGGAAAATACATGCTTAGAGCATCCAGCAGTTAGGAAGGATTAAAGGAAGGTTGAAGGAAGGAAGTTGATAGCTTTTATAGCTTTTGTGAAGGGTTTTTGTAAGATTCTCTTAGATACCCTTCTTGTTGATTGTCTTATTGGATTTTGATCCAAGGAACGCTTGTTTGATTGATAATTGATTCAGTTATTGAAGCCTTTTTCTCAAGATTTTTGTGTTCAATTATTCACTTTCTTCCCTTATATTTGATTATTGCTTTCATGATGATGATTGGCTAATTTCTTTGTGTGATTCTAGGGTGATTGGCTGAAGCTTGTGGGAAAAACAATGATAGAATAATCTTAATCCCAGTAGGACGCTGAAAGCTCGAGTCTTTATCCTTAACCCTAGAACATCTCGTTCAATCGATGAACATCTCGGCCGGGGTGGAACTTGACTGACCGAGGTGACCCTTTCTGATCCAAAACTGAGAGTTAAGTGTTAGAGTTTGCCAAATCCTATTCTTATTACACCTTTCCTGGTTCAATACAATCTTAGGATGAGACTTACCCGGTAATAGGAGTTACGGTTTGGGATTAGTGAGTAATGAGACTTACCCGGTGATCTATTCCACTTTAGTAACACCTTCCCTTTGCAAAATCTCATCTTTGTCCGCTTATCTTTAGATCTTAAGTTGGAACTACAACTAGACGCTTTAATCCCTAGAATTGCATATTTCCTTTAATTGACTTTTTATCATCTTTGATTGTTTTAATCGCTTTTGTGGTTAGTAATTACATAGACAACCTATACTTGCTTTGTTTCACCAAGTCCTTGAGATCGACACCTCGAAATCTCTTGCTTTTACTACGATTGACCCGTACACTGCGGGTTCGCATCCTTGTTTTTAGCAAACGTCTTGGGTTATAAATTTAAAGCTTGCATACACCATTTGGAGCGAACAATTAGTTTTTGGAACATTAGAGGTATGGGTCGGAGTAACCTCTAGACTAATCTCGAAGCGGTTTGTAAAATTCATAAGACCAATGTTATTGCTCTTGCAGAAACAAAATCTGAAAAACCACCAAATGATCACCTCTGGAAATCAACAAGTTTTGACAATATGATCTACTGCCCGACAAGCGGAAGGGCAAGCGGTTTATGCCTCCTTTGGAAAGAATACCAACTTAGAAACCAAACAATCACTTTCATATATAAAAATGATAGATTCAATCGTGTTGAATTTTATTATAAAAACATGGACAATAAAATGAACATCATTTTTGCATATGCTCCTCCACAAGAATCTTCAAAAAATATGTTTTTGGACTCAATAGTCAATTTCATCCATGATTCTGTATCCCCTTGTATTATCCTTGGAGATCTTAACGAGATACAACAACATTCGGAAAACAAGGTGGTGCCCCGATCAATACAAACAGATTCAATAGATTATTAAATTTTGAAAACACTTGTAGTTTGGAGGATGTAAATACCTCTTGTAACATTTTCACTTGGAGGAAAAAGTGCAACAGACCTAATAACATCCTTGAAAAACTTGACTGGGTCTTGGTCCACAACCAGATCCTACAATGGTACTCAAACTTAACAACAAAAAATCATGCATTTACATTATCATATCACTGTCAAATTTCGCTAGATATTTCTATCTCAGAAACTTACACCCCACAACCATTTAAGTCTGAAATGATGTGGACTAAACAGAAATCATTCGAAAATATAGTCAGACAAACCTAGCGACCAAATTTTATTGGCAACGAAATGTATATCCTAACAAAGAAAACTCAACTAATGAAAACAAAAGCAAAAGAGTAGAGTAAAACAAATTTTGGCAATATCTTTAAGCAACTCAAGGATATCGAATCAAAACTCAAAGAAATCCAGGGCAACAACCAATCTAACCCGAATCAAAGAGTTGACCTCTTGCAAATAAGTCTCCTAAACAAATAAAACCACCTACTCTCTTTTCACAAGAGATATTGGAGACAAAGAACCAAAAATAAAAACTTGAAAAATATTGACACAAACTCGAAATATTTCAATCGTATTGCCACGGGAAGAAGAAATCGCAAACATATAAAAGAATTGACAACTACAAATGGATCTTTGCTCTCCTCTGAAAGCGAAATTCGCTCTGACTTTAGAACGGATTTTATGAAAAAGTTTTCCAAATCGCAACTGGACAAAAATCTACTAGAAGAAAAACTTCAACTTATTAAAAACAAAGTCAGCATGGAAGATAATATAAATCTAACGAAGGCCCCGAGCAATGCTGAAATCAAAAATGCTCTATTCGACATTGGCTGTGATAAATCTCCAGGACTCGATGGCATGCCAGCGGGTTTCTACCAAAAATATTGGCACATTGTGGGAATCAACGTTACAAAAATAATTAAAAACTTCTTTAGGAGTGGTAAAATGTTAAAACAAATAAGCCACACTTTCATAACCCTCATCCCTACATTGGATAATCCAACAACAATAAACCATTTCAGACCAATTAGTCTGTGCTCAACTGTATATAAAATCATAACAAAAATAATAACAAACAGAATGGAATCGATAATACCAAAACTAATTCACCCGCTACAAGGCGCCTTTGTAGCAAATCGATCAATCCATGATAATATTCTTATTGCACACAAGATTTTCCACTCCTTTAAATCAAAAAAAGACAAGGAAGGATGGATGACCATCAAACTAGATATGGAAAAAGCTTATGACCAAGTTGAGTGGAACTTTATCTTTCGAATTCTGGAAAAAATCGGTTTTTGTCACAAATTTGTGGGATGGATTAAGGAATCTTTATCCACCGTTTCTTTTTCTATCCTTGTTAACAATGGTCTCACTGAGCAATTCTTCTCTGAAAAGGACTTAGACAAGGTGACCCCTTATCGCCATGCGTCTTCATCCTTGGGGCAGAAATCCTAACACAAATGCTACAAGATGATTATAATAACTATGATAACCATATTGGGTTCCCTATCTGCAGACATGGAACCCCAATCCCTTTCTTATCTTTTGCTGATGACATGATCATCTTTGCTAAGGTAAACTTGGCCTCATGCCAAAGAACAAAACAAATCTTGGAAATGTACTGTTCAATATCGGGACAAAAAATCATTTATCAAAAATCTGTTTTTCAAACAACAAAAAATACCAACGAGAACAACATAACCCAATTAAAAAACATCTTGGCTATGAACCATACCAAATCTCTCGAAAAATACCTTGGTTGTCCAATCACTAACGGTAGAGTGACAAAAGATACTTTCGGGGATATCAACCTTAAAACCAACCAACAAATCACAAAATGGAAAGTTAATTCCTTTTCATAAGAAGGAAGAAATACCCTCATCAAACATAATCTTGCAACTAAACCAACGTTCGTTATGCAAAGCTTCATGCTGCCAACCTATAATCTAAATGAACTTGACAAAACTTATAAAAAAATTCTTTTTGGAACAAAGGGGACCAACATAGGCCTATCATCAGTTGGGATGTAATCTGCAAATCCAAGGCTAATGACAGACTTGGATTGAGGGGAGCTCATATCTCAAATAAAGCACTACAAATGAAACTTTTAGGGAAAATCCTTGCGGAACCGAATAACATCTAGGCAAAGATCATCAACGAAAAGTACCTTAAAAATACTAACATCCTTAATTACCGAAAGAAAGGCGCAACATCTTGGCAATGGAATAACCTCATGAAAATCAAAACCGAATTCAAAAACGGTCCTATATGGCAGGTTGGTAATGGTAAAACTATAAATTTCTAGCACAACAATTGGTTAACGACTTCACCACTTATAAAAATGGCACAAAATAACAACTCTATTGACACAAATACCAAAGTTAGCCATTTCATTAACAACTTTGGACAATGAGATATCACCAAAATTGAAAATGAATTACAAAACATAATTAACCAAGATATTAGGAAAAAAAATCACGGAAACAATCATACCGAACAACGAAATTCATGATAGACTATATTGGAAACACAGCAAAAACGGTTAGTTTACTACTAAATCCGTTGTTGAGATGATTGAAGCACAGTCGTGCATTTCCCAACATTACACTTGTGAGTGGATTTGGAAACTTGATACACAACCAAAAATTAAAAATTTTCTTTGGAAAATCTCACAAAACGGAATTCCAGCAAAAGCCAAACTTGATGAAAGAAGAATTGCAGTGACAAGAAACTGCGAACTTTGCAACCATCATCTTGAGGACTTCTTATCTCACTTGTTCTTTGAGTGCCCTTTTAGTAAACAAATTATTAATAAAATTGACAAAACAATGTTATCCGAAATGTACAAAATTAACTTTAACAAAAAAAGTCATGAAATCCTAAATGAATTAAAAATGAAATTAGGACCTAACAAGATGACATGCCTCGCTACCACTTGGTGGAGCATCTGGTTCTTCAGAACTAAATTCATCTTTAAAAATGAACCTATTGGTTCCTGTAACAAGGTTACAAGCTTTATCAAAGAACAAATCCATAAGTGGAAAATCAATACCATTGATGAGGACGACTATGAATTTAAACAACAACATAACGAAACAAATCATTCAAAAAGGAAAAATATGACATCAAATGGGACAAACCAAAATTAGGTTTCCATAAACTTAATTTTGATGGTTCAAAACTTAATTCGGGAGCAACTACTATTGGTTACGTGATCCGGGACCATAATGGAAAGGTTGTGAGCCTCGATGCAAAAAAGAAGGCGGTTTTGGTGGAATGACCCTAATCCAATATTACACTATACATTCTAACCCCCACTTTAAACTTTTGGCAAAATAGCCTCTAATACATCATATCCTTCTTGCGTAAATATTGAAGCAAAAGGGAGGTTTGAAAAAGGAGAAAGTATTCTGCAGTCTTTTCATCATGAGACAGCCAGCGAAGTGACATGTCTGCAGAACTCCTTTTTCCTGCAAAACTCCCTTTTTGTTTCCCTCCAAAACTCCCTCTTCCTGCAATATTATACGAAAACAACACTCATATCATCCATTTTGAAATCATCATTTCCAGAAAATTTGGGCATTCTTGCTTTCGTACATAACAAAACAAAGTCTTCCTGATTCATTCAAACTGTTGTATTCGAAGATAAACCGAGTCATCGAGTACTATTGGGTAAGGTTACTATTTATCATGTTTTAACGGAGTATTACCTATAGTTCCCTCCAAAATAGCCCTTTTCATACCCAAAACGATGACCTTTTCATACTCAATCCATTTTTTTCTCTTCAATTTAATTCACATTTGATATTAAAATAATACCCAATTTGAATTTGTCGTATCCAAATTTTACACAAAATCGATATTGTGCACAAACATCAATATCAAATTATATTTGGTCATTATAACACAGTTTGGGTACCCATAAAACATACCCAATATTTCACTTTAAACATATATAACAATAAGAAACATACCACAAAAATAATAACATACGCCCAATAAAATAATCATACCCATAAATTGGGTAACATTTTACCACACTTAAATAATCTTGTAAGATTAAATACACATGTCCAAACGTACCAATAATGCTCTAACAGTATACACAATTCATCAAAGTACATACACAATGTTACTTAACAAAAAGAATCAAAAGCATACCCAAAATCTAGTACAAATAGCCTACCCAAAAATACAAATTTGGTTCCCGGCAGCGACGAAGTATCAATGATGAACTCCAGACTGAAGGACGGCGGAAACCCTAGCATCCTCCGCCATGATAGCCTACCCAAAAAATACAAATATGGTACCAACTTACCAAGACTAGTCGGAATCTTCGTCGGACTCCTCTTTCTCGTCGGCCTCCGCAACAATAGCCTCATCTTCGTCGGAATCTTTGTCTCGAAACTCCGGCGGTTGGAAACCAAGCCTCGTCGGACTTCTCTTTTTCGTCGGCCTCCGATATAATAATCTCATCTTCGTCGGAATATTTGTCTCGAAACTCTGGCGGATCTCCGTTACAAAAAAACTTAAGCAAGCATATCCACAGTACTTACCCACCAAACGGTTACCCAGCATACCCAACACCCCTTGCTGAAGCAAAAAACGTCATCCATGGAGTTTTTTGTAGTAGAAGAGAGAAATGGGTTTATAAATTGTTACCATTTTTTATTCAAAGAATTGAGAAAATGATTTTGATTCTTGTTTTTGGAGGATACGTTCTTTAATACTCAAAAAAGTGGTTCAACTTCTCCCACTCTCTCTATTTAAAAAGCCAAAAAAGTAAGCATCAAATCAAATTTCAAAAATTATACATTAATGCTACCACTCCATCCCATCAGCTTTTATGGCACAAGTACACCTACTCCACTTTTTCGTTTTTGGGGAAAATGATTTAATTTTTTATTTTCCCTTTTTTTCAATCAAAAAGTGTGGTGGAAAAGTATGGATACATTACACAAAATCAAAAAAGCAATGACAGTTTCTTGCCAATTCTTTCAAAAAAGAATCACTTTAACTCGGTTATTAAAGCGGAAGCATTTGCCCTAAAATCAGGCCTACAAGAGGCTAAAGACTACAAATTAAAAAGATTGAAATTGAAGGTGATAACCTTTGTGTTATTAAGGCACTCCAAGGTTTGTGAAATTGTCCTTGGGAGATCGAGATGATTATTTTCGACTCCAAATTGGATCATCGCTCTTTCGACGAAGTCCATATCAGACATATTTTCAGAGAGATAAACTGTGTTGCTGACCGTTTAACCCATATGGGATTTTCGACCCCTAACACCCGTTTCTCTGATGATCCCGAACTTTACGTTCTCATTCGAAAGGATGCTTTAGGATGGACTACCTCTAAGAGATAGTCATCCTAACCACTTTCCATTATCAAAAAAAAAAGAATACACAAGTATAATTAGTTCAACTGGTATAAGGGTGAGATGGCTTGTCATCCAAAGTTCAAAACTTACTAACTACACGATTTGTATTTTGGAGGCTTGCACAACCTTATGACGATAAGCGATCATATTTTTTATAGAGACTTGATAGAAAATTTGTTCAATAACCGACGAATTGAAGTTTAAATAGAAAATAATATCAAAACGGTGACTCAATTGTAGTTTTGAGTATAAACTAATATATTATACAATCACATATTTCTTAGACTAATATCATCTCTTTGTGTATGTAAATCATGTTCTTTCTTCACCAGGCAAACTGCGCAATAAATGAGTTTAAAGATGATCAAAAACATGATCTAACTTTGAAAAAAGACAAATTTGTTAAAATACAAACCATTTTCTTCTTTTTCTTCTTTTTGTCAATGTATTGTATTAACTCTTCTTGTCGTGCTAGGGCATCCTCGAGGGCCTACAAATTCACACACATTAGATTAAATCAAGCTTTGCCAAGTATCCATATCGGTTATACGAGTCTTGCATATAAGGTTGGCGGACAAGAAAAAAGCTTATGTATTGAATTGTACAATGGGCTTATGGGTTCGGTTCTCTCGTCGTGAAGTCCTTCGGCGCACTGCCTTACTTTTGTCCAGTTAGGAGAGGTGTGTGCAAAATCCCTATTTTCCTAGAACGGTTCTCACTTCTCACTCAAAAAAGAAATTCGAGGAAGAACCACTGTGAACATCATTGTTTCATCGAGATTTGTTGCGGTCTTTTATTTACCGCGTGCAAAATCCCTATTTGGCCCTTACCCTCATATGCACTCGACTTCAGTACTTTCACATTGTGAAAGATGTAGTTTTGATTTAAAAGACAAGTTGAATGTCATGATATATACCTTCTTTGTAGCGGTAATCTCTTCCTCTATGATATCAACACGCGAGGTAGCATTCTTAATGATCTCCTCCTTTTCGGTGACTACGTCCGGCTGCAAGGCCATGGCGGTGACTTTCTCTTCCAAGGCAGCCATACGCTTGATGACTTTCATGTATTCAGCATCCGAGATCATGGGTGCTTGCATTTGTGAAGAAAAGTTTGGGCCTTCCAAGTACATAGCACTTGAGTATATGGTAGCATCATTCAACATCTTTGGCATGTTACGGGTCAACCTCACCATTGTCACTATCCCCATGATAAACGTCATTAGACTCGCCACAAAATGGTTGCTTATGCCATCTTGTACCTTGTAAGCATTTATCGTGAAGGCTTCGGCTGCATTTAACAACTACTTAGGTTATCATTCATGACTTATATGTGTTGAGATGTGTGAAATGTCCTACATCGACAATATGATACTACGTGAACCTAAAATATAAATCCTAGAGTTACTCATCCTATTGTCAATTTGTTTTATAGTGAAAACCCAAAGGCTTGTGTGTAGCTTCACTTTAACTGCATCTCCACCACATTTTAGACCCGTCGGATATAAAAAATAAAGTAACTATATGAAAAGTATTAAGCATGTACAAAGAAATTATTCATACCTCTAGCGATAGCAAACTTTTCACTTTCCAAGTTTTGCCAACTCTTATTGGGTGCTTCCATTGGAGGATTTACGACACCAAAATTATAATTATTTCGGTTAGGTTGGTTCTGAGGGACCTAGATTGTTCATGTTCAACAAAAAAAAACAAATTTTGTAATACCAATAATAGGATTTGTATGATTCAATATTAATAGGGTTTTTCAACAAGATTTTACTAAAGGAGAAAAACACTTACTTGAGGTTGTACTTCTTTTACAACTGGAGGAGGTTCTATAAACTTAACACTCTTTGTATGTTGCATGATGGGTGCCTCCTCTTTCTACAACAATAATGCTTCATATTAATTCTAGTAGCATAAGTATAAATACTAAATAATGATGTTATTCGGTCAAACAAAAAAAATTATGAAACGATATGTGCGATTCGAATCAGGGTGCAGGGCACAAGAAGAGTGTGTGATTGTGTGTGCCCAAGAGGCTGAGTACGAGTGCACCAAACGTTATTTCGGGGACATGTAATCATTTCTACAACATTCATATATTTAGCGAGTATGGGGTACTTATTCTTTCTACAACGTTCAAATTTTACAGGAAACTAGCATGGAGCACGCTCGCAATGGGAACGGGAGACGTACTCCTAGTGCGCCCGGGACTCCCGTTTCCAATACGAGTAAAATGCCCCGTTTTATTTGACTGAATAGCAATTACCTTACTAAAAATAAAAGAAGTGATATGAGAGAATAAAACCTTTTCATTGGCATTATTATCCTCTTGTATTGTTTTCTCCTCTACAGGTTGACTAGGACAAGAATGTGCATGTATCTTACATTTGGCTCCTCCTTGTTGTACCAACTACAAAGATGATAACACACATGAATATCAAAAGGAGTTAAGTATGAGAAAATAATCATATATATATATATATATAATTAAACCTTTAAGACTTCTGGATCTTTCCAAGGGCCTCTATCTGATCGCATACAACCTCCTTTATCAGAACATGTACAAGTTCCTCCCAAAAATTCAGGCAGTTCACTACCACATTCCAAAAAGAAGTACCAATCTTGAATGTTAAGGTGTCAAATTCGTGTGCATATGTGCACATGCACGTTAGGTCTAAAACCAATTGATAGTAAGAGGTTAATTTACCTGGCATCAATTACTTCAAGCAACTTGCTTTGAAACTTGTTACCAAGAACCTTTTAAAAATGATATTTTTATAAGTAAGAGAAAACAATCAACTCTTTTAAATTTTAATACATTTGTGCTTACTGTGATCTTAGCTGAGGTCTTTGGATCCAAGAAACCCTTAATAGTGTTCCACAATAACCTAAACCCAGAACCAGCATTGATGATGAACATCTTGTTTAAAGTCTGTATCCCAAAACGTAACAAAGCATCATGATGTTAATCGATTCTAGCTCATAACTCTAAAAAAACACAAATCAAATCCACACACACTTCAGGATAATTGTCACCATCGATCTTTTGCAGTTCTTGTACAAGTCCCCTTGCATCTTTAGTAAAGTGTTTTAAACCCTAATTCAATTCCAACCATATAAAAACATCATTAATTGGTACGGGCGACATATTTAATGAAGTGTACTAAGCCCTAATTCATACCACTCCAGAAACATCAAGTATGGTTGTACTTTGATCAATATGTCTCTTGGCAGAAATCGAACAAGCCGGAAACTTGATGTCAAAAGTCTTCTCAAACTCTTGAACATGATACTTGAGATAGCGTTCCAACGTTGTTACTTCCAACAATTTGGTTGCATCTACTTTTCCTAGTAGTTCCAGGTAAACTGGACGGCCATCTTTGTCAACTCCGTGATGTCCTTGAGGATAGTACTCGTATACTTTCTCGCGTTCTGTGAACTCAAAATCCTATAAACAAAAAATCTAAGTCATCTAGTTCTACTGAAAAGTAAGAATCAAGGGAGAATATAGTAATGCCTGCACGATGGTTTCAGCACCAAAGGTTTTCCTCCAATGTATCATATCACTCCACATTTGCTTCGTCTTCTCCATATCGAGTTTGCGTGCCTTGAGAAATCTGTGTTCTCGGCTATCTAGTAAGTGTAGGAGATAAACTAGATGATAATCAAAGCTTTTAATTAGTGAGAGCATTGTTACCGCAACAACATATGATAATCATCGTGTTCGGGAGGGAGTAAATTATCTGCAATAAGGGCTTGTCGTAGAGTCTCAACGGCTTGGTCCTCATCAACATCATGAATATCTTCTATATCGACAAACATAGCCTTACTGCTTTTCCGCCTCCTCGACAATGAGTGCCTGAACTTAGAAGATGCACTCATGGTTGCCTTCTTTATGAATGCCACCTTCTTGATGATCTAGCTTGTTATTCTGCCAATAAACGTATGTGAAGGGGTACACGATCTAAGAGATGCTCGATCTAAATAAAAAACGATCTTGATTTCTCCACTTGTACCCCGCATGGGTAACAGGCGCACAATCGTACGTCTTGTAATTGTGAAGGGGTATACGATCACAATGCACGATCATGCATCCCTGATTGTTCATTTGCATCACTTGTTGTTCATTCATTCAAGTGAACAATACAACGTGAATGTATTAATAAACATGGTCACGCACTTTGTTCATGTCCTCTAAGAAAAAAAGTTATTGGTTGATTCTTACTTAGACTTTCATTCTCATCTACCATGACCACAATCCATATTTCTTCTTACTATGAATATCATGCCTTGTTAAAATTCCAATTATCATCTTATAAAAATACTAAAATTGAAGCATACACATATCGATATCATCCTTAAGAAGAATGTGGGATGCAAGTGTACCTTGTTATATGTTTTTCCTTATAGGGGAGATAAAGCCGAAGAAGAAGTGGTCGCCGGAATGCCTTATAACTCTCTTGATTATCTACAATTATGATTCTTGTAGTAGAGATTTTGGGAATTTTAAAGTAGAAAAGAGGAAGAATATAATTTCGAGGTAAAGGAGATAAAAAGTGAATTTTTAAATATTTTGTGTGATTTGATTTTTGTCAAGTGATGACCCATCAATATTCAATGGAAATCCATACAATTCGCAAGGTTGCCCGTAAACACATATTTAACTTTTTTTCTTCCTCTCTCTCAACACCATTCTTAGGCATTTCATATATATATATATATATATATATATATATATATATATATATATATATATTCAGATCGACTTAGACTATTAGTTTAATCTAAACTTAAATAATGAAAGGGGTATAAGCGTAAAATATAACAATAAAACCCTATACATTGTATCTTCTTGCTTGAAACCCTAGCTCATTCAGTAAATATGGAAGACGCAAAACCCAGCATCGCCGAAGTCATCGAACTTCCGACCGAAGCCAGCGCCGACATGGAAGGATTCAGAATACAACACCGAAACCCATTGCCGCCAGCACCTCGACGAGAAGGAACCAATCGGAACCGCGTGCAAATGCTCGGAACTGCCTACAACGGATGGCGCTGCAAAGAGGAAGATGGCGCTGCAGTGTCTGGTGGAGGGAAGCAGGGATGGCACTGTGGTGTGCGGAGAAGGGAAACAGCGAACCAGAACCGTCGCCCCAAGGAGCCCCGTTTCTTTCTTCGCCAACCTCCATTGTTGTGCCAAGCCCCGAGTCGGAACTACCTACAAGGTCTTCGCAGATTTGAAAAAGGTACCAATTATGCCCCGCCTCCTACGCAAATCTGAAGAAGATCCATGTATGTATGTCGCATAGAATAAGTTTACTCATGGTTGGTATACTACAATCTTGAAATGCAAGATTTACTTTATGAGTGATAAGAAAGACTTATTTGTTTTACTGTGATTTCATTGTTTGAATTGTTTAAATTCAGAACTATGGCTTGTGCCTTTGTTTGAATTCTTTTGTCCACCGCCATGCATCGATGTGGCCGGCACTTCAAATTAGGTTTGAGTATATTTTGTATAGTTATAAAACACCTCCTATATTTTATCATCACGATTTTTACCCATGTTTCTATGAATTGTAAACTTACCCTAAATAGATAATTATAAAAAAAAGGCCAAGTTTATATTTATAAGAATTGTCCAAATTTTTAGAAGTGCATAAAATTACTTGGTTTGAATTATTCGATTGGATTTGTGTAACTCGATTGGGTTTGTGTAACTCGATTGGGTTTGTGTAACTCGATTGAGTTTGTGTAACTCGATTGAGTTTGTGTAACTCGATTGAGTTTGTGTAACTCGATTGAGTTTGTGTAACTCGATTGAGTTTGTGTAACTCGATTGAGTTTGTGTAACTCGATTGAGTTTGTGTAACTCGATTGAGTTTGTGTAAGTGTAACTCGATTGAGTTTGTGTAACTCGATTGAGTTTGTGTAACTCGATTGAGTTTGTGTAACTCGATTGAGTTTGTGTAACTCGATTGAGTTTGTGTAACTCGATTGAGTTTGTGTAACTCGATTGAGTTTGTGTAACTCGATTGAGTTTGTGTAACTCGATTGAGTTTGTGTAACTCGATTGAGTTTGTGTAACTCGATTGAGTTTATGTAACTCGAGTGGGCCTAAACTGAAATTGAGATTGGGTGTTGGGCTTATGTTGGGCTTGTGTTGGGCTTATGTAACTCGAGTGAGCCTAAACTGAACTTGGCTTTGGACTGAGTTAAATTAAAATTATTAATTAACCCTTTTAATTAATCTTTATTAATAGATAAGAGGGGCTTAGTTTGTCTACAAGATACAAAAATGACCTACTTTATACTATAATAGACAAAAAGTACATCATACTTAGCCAACTCATCCAATTAGTTTTATGAACAAACAATCACATTTAAGTGGACTAAATTTACTTCCAATATATTTTCATTTTCGGACTTGAAACGAGACGAGCCCTAATATTATTTTGTAGTTGTCATTAGAGACAACTTCTCAACTACCTAATAGGTAGAATGTTAACTCTACGATATTATTAAGAATGAATTTGGTAAAAAAGGGTTTCTCATGGTGGATGTAGTAGCAATTTTAATGGTGACATTAACACAAATACTAGTCCTGTTTCTATCAGTTAAATTTTCTTATATCCGTCACGAGTCAAAGATGTGGAAGACACACATATGGTGAGTCAAACACATAAGCATACAATATTCCATCCTAAAATCAACCGGCAATAAAAGGAACATTTTTTTTCCTCTTACATCTCAACACTTCCCCTCAAGTGTTAACTACATAAATTAATTAACACTTGACATATGTTGAGTATAATTATCCCTTTATAGATCGCCCACAATTTTAGGGCACACGTCTAGTGAGTCACAAACACAAACACACATGTTTCATCCTAAAATAAATTGAGAGAAGTAACACATAAGTGTATATGTTCGTCTCACAACTTCATGTGATATCGATGTGTGACACATTTTCTTCTCTTACATCTCAACTATTCACATCTCAATTTCTCCTTTAGCCTACTTCGTTTTCTGACGAGCTAAATGTATTTTTTGTTGTCGACGTTGAAGAGTCTGGAGATGGATATGCTCATGGAGAAGATCTTGATGGTGGAACTCATACATTAAATATGGAGGTCGAAGTCGAAGACAATGAAATTAATGATTTTGGAATTATTATGTAAAAATAATATATTTTTGTACTTGAAAATTTTAAATGGCAAATATACCTAACTAAGTCTTTTAGCAATATTGTTCTATTAAGTAAACCCATAATATAAACTCATTTAGTAAATATAACTTTAATAGAATAATAGTGGTAAGTTGTTGTAAAAAATGGATGAGTATACAAAACAAAAGCCAATAAAAAAAGCTTAAGCTTAGCTCGCTAAATTCTTTAAATATAAATTTAGATGCTTAATGTATTCTTTTGACAATAATGAAATTTTAATGAAAAAAGCCGCAAATTAGATCAATACACTAAAATAATGCAAAGTCGGTTCCATTTGGTGGATTTGCAGTGGTAGACGAAGACATGTATTTGCAGTAGTAGAGGAAGACGGATGGTGTTTTGTAAATGAAAACTATAAAATCCCGGGATTTATACAAGAAATCCAAGAGACTACTTGGCTCAAATCACTCGGCGCATCCCGTACCATCCCGTCCCGGTTCCGTCCCGATCACGTCCCGATCCCAGCGGAATTTGAAAAAAATAATGTGTATTCCGTCCCGTCGTGTCCCATGACAAATTTGCGGGACGAGACGCGGGACGGAAATTTCCCATCCCGGTTAATCCCGTCCCGTCTCGCATATATATAAATGTAATATATTTATATTTTAAAAATATTATACAAATAAATAATATATATAAATTATTATTTTATATTAATAAGAATTATAAGTAATAAAATATTAAAAGATAACCTTCTTTTACCTGTTGTGATTCACAACATGTACAATAATGCTATTTTTTCTAAACTATCGTTAGTGTAGTGCAGTGCTAGGGTTTTTTTAATGTGAATCGGTAAGACACACTTTAATGTAACTTGTATTTGTTTTGAATGTACTAGTAGTCCTCTTTAATCGGTAATTTGATGTCGAGTTTTATTTTTTATCATTTGTATCTATTAAATGAGAGAAATCGGGCACAAATGTGGAATATATTCAGTGCATAATTCACGGGATTAGGCCCGTCTCGTCCCGTCCCACATAGGACAGGGCCGTGCGGGATGAAGAAAAAAGTTGTATATCCCGTTCCTTTCTGTCCCGGTTATATTTTGCGGGACGGGGGATGAGATGACCCCAATCCCGTCCCGCCCTGTCCCGTCTCGTGCCCACCCCTACATTTTTAGCATAAATATGTATTTTTGAAATAATGTCTACTACTAGCTTAAGTTTTCTAAAGGTCGAGAAAGTTCACGTCAAAACTAAATTGACTAAGAGCTAAAGAAAAGAAGAAGTGCTCAAAAAAATACAAGTAATTGAGTCGATCGATGACGCACACGGTTGAGACGACAACAACCACGTGAAGTTCACATGCCCTTGTATCTCAAACCATGCGTTTTGCAGTTGGTCGACTCGATTAGTAGAACGTTGGAAATAGGTTTTGAGGAAAATACCCGACCTATAAATAAGACGTGACGATCATTAGATTATGATCCGATTTTGCATTTTTTTAGTCAAAAACATGACAACTGTTTATTCGTTAACTGTCGTTATGTTGATAGAACCGTTACCCCTAGGAACCGACCCAATCGATTGATTAGTTTTCAATTTATAAAGAAGAATTATATAAGTCCAGCCTTGCTAATTTCTTCTATTCTATACAAAAATAAAGTTAAAGATTTACGATTATTATAATTAAGGCGGTTTGCGGTTTGTGTTATAAGTCAACTACCCGGATTGCATCACACAATGGCATCTGAATTGATGTGGATGCACATATGTATAGTGAGAGAGAGAGAGTCATAAACAAGTTTATTTTATTTTATTGGTGTGAAATAAAATGCAAAAAGTAGAACGTAAATTGACCAGTCAAATTAAATAGAGAATAAAGTAATGGGTAAAATGGTTGAGTAGACCTTTTTGCATAATTGCGTACAAAGTAGACCCTTATTTGATTCAGTTGACAAACTAGACAGACCCCTAAATTATGAAAATAAAAGATTTAATTATAAAGAAAATTAAGATTTCACGATATTTCTCTCTCCTAATTACAATTATTAATTTCTAAAATTAAATGGGCTAATTGATGATAATAACCGTTAAGGAAGCAGTTCCAACCACAATCTTCGACAAAAAAATCGGAGATATCATCGTCCATCTTCATCAAGAACAAAAGACAACATTTTCTTGTAACACCCCAAGTTCTCGGAACTCGGGGAGCTGCTGGTTAGGACCTCACAATGGGTCCCGACCTTGGTTTAACAACAACTTTACTAGGATCTTACAACAAGACACAAATGTATTTAAAATAATTTCAAAACATAATATTTTATTGTATGAATGTACACATGTGACACCCTTACAAAACATATATTTTTATATAACATGCATGCCGTATGGAAGACTCCCCCGTCCCCATCTAATGAGTACGTGGACCCGGCTGACCATCCGTCCCGAATCTCTCTGCAACTGTTTGTCTCTACAAAATCTACAACACGGATAAACCGTTACCTAATAATCTAAATATAAGTAGAATAAAGATAGCACAAACACAACCAAGATAACATAAAACAAGCATCATGTTGGCACACAAACCGGTTATTATCTAGTAGTTAAGTGATTCACCTTATTCTATTTTACAGTTATGGCATGAGAAATCTTAAGAGTTCTCGCCTCCGTTCCTTATCCAACTAGGTGTAGGTCTAGCTTACGTCCACCGGTAGCATCACTACAAACCAAGTGTGGACTAGTCCCTAAAGAAACCCCCAACGCCCTCAGACTAACTGAGCAAAATGCCACCGCTTGTTACTCTTAGGCCAATGTATAGGTCGGTATATAATAAGTACTAAATACAACTATAAACACATCATTCAAACAACACTATCATTATCCACACTCATATCTAGAAGCTAGCTAAGTAAGCCCAAAGGACTTACCTGAATCGAATCATAATCACGTTATCTCAACTCGGTCCGCAACCGCAGGAACTCAACCGCCTATTATAAAAGGCAAGTGGATCAATAATGTATCCCACTTTATTAGAAGTCTCCAACTTTTAAGATATTTACTCTATCATCAGATAAATTACCAAAATACCCTCGTAATGGCAAATGACTATTTTGCCTCCTAGTGTCCGAAACCCTAGAAGTATTCTTAGAATATTTCTAAAACTTCATAAGAAGTCCAAAATCATAATATAACACTCACAAGAATGACCTAGTTAAGTTGGAAGATATTTTCCAACTTCTTAACTTTCATGAAAAATTCACTAACGATCTCACTTTGACCTAACTTAGAACGCTGATACAAAAATCGAAAAAACTCAAATAAAATATCTAATCCTTATATGCAAAGTACTCTAGCCAAAAATCTCAAAAAGAATCAATAACTAGTCTTACACAAAAATAAATCTCAGAAAGAATCAATAATTAGTCTTACACAAAAATTCCAAGTTGACTTTTCAACACAATTTCTCCCATACTTAGCCAAAAATCTGTATTTTATCAAACTGCACAGCTAGGCTACTTTGGAACCTTATAAGTCTAGATTTGATCGCTGGATCGACCACAACTTTTAGTACTGTCTCAAGTTTGAAAAATCATAACTACTAAACATGATGATGAATTTCCCTCAATTTTTGATATACTCTGCTATGTAATACTAACTAAGACATATCCAAAATTCAAGTCCAACAGAGATCAAAAATCTATCCAAAACTGTCTCACAAAACTGCATCACATGCAGTTTTTTTTCAACACTCAGCGCACTTATAAAAACTGCATGAGTAGCCAACTTTGGAACACCATAACTCTCAAACTGTAACTTCAATTCTTCCCAAATTTTAGTATGATCTACTATGCACTACTGACTACAACATATCCGAAAATTAGCAACAAAAGAGGAGTCTAACTTACCCAAATCTGGATCACAAAACTATATCAACATGCAATTTTCCAACACTCAGAAATTTCAGCACAACAGAAAAAACCGCTTACGACCCAATCTTTGAAAGATCATAAATCCTAAACCACTCGCTGGATTCCTCTCAAATTTTAATATGTTCTACCACAATATCCCATCTATAACATATAAAAATTTTAGCCAAAATGGATCAGTCAATCATACCTAAATGTGGACCTGAAGTTAGTTGTTCATCACTTCGGAAAACTCAGGAAATATAACAAGTCATCTTCTATGGCTGTTATGGATGGTTTAAGCTACGAATGAGGGTTCTCATCAGCATTGATATAAAGAAGGTAATGCAAAGAGAAGGATTAGGAATGAAAGGGTACGGATCTTACGCGATTCTCAGACTCAAAAGAGCGAAGGTATAAGCACTCGTCTCTACTACTGGAAGGCGCTACAACGGCATGGGAGGGGCACAAAATCAGCCTAGGAGCGAACCCGCCGTGAAGGAGGAGTGGCACACCTGCAGCTGACCCTAGCGCCCCTGCGTTTTTGCTGTCTGAAGGCAGTCCCGATGGTGGATTGCTTTGTTGAGCGGTTGGAGAGAATGCCCGTCCGTTTGCATGTTGGAGTCGACAGAAGAGGGAGAGCGAGCCCTCCTGGTGTCGTTGTTGGAGTCGACTGAAGAGGGAGAGCGATCCATTCCGGCGCCGTCGTTAATGTTGTCTTCAGGAGGGAGCGCGAGCCTGTTGCTGTCCAGTCGAGGATGGGAGAAGCTCGTCGGCGTGTGGCGGGGACGAAGGATGAGGCTGCCGCTGGGTGTTGTCGGTGTGCGAGAGGAGAAGAGCAGCGTCGATGTACGTGATGTCGAGCGAGGGAAGGAGAGATTAACGAGAAGGCCAGCTAGGGTAAATGTTTCACGTATCAGGTAAGGAGACGGAAGAAGCGGGAGGTGATGGCTGAAGATGCGGCCGTATCTCTTATAGGGCCCGGATGGCATACCCTGATGGGCTCATATGACTTAACCTAATGGCCCTGGAAGGTTTTCAAACGGATTAAACCCTTTTTTTTATGGATTAGAAATATGTGGCTCGATATTGCGTTATTTTATGTGAGTAAAATTGTCACATAAAATGATAGAAAGGTTGTAAAACTTAAACTCAGCGTCACCTAAAGTGATCAGACGTCGGAAGAAGTCTAAACCGATCGAGTTCCGGTTTTACTCGGAAATAATCGGGAATAAAAATATCCGGTTATTACATCAGCACCCTCTTAAAAATAAGTTTTGTCCCAAAACTTAAGAGAAGACAACATAAAGTCGGAGTCTCTACAACATAAATAAATCATCGGAAAAGTCACAATGGTCAAGTTCTAATTTGTTTCTGAAATAGCCGGAAGAAAATTTCCGGGTAATACATCAACCCCCCCTTAAAATAAGTTTCGCCCCGAAACTTAATATACGTCAATTGTAAGGTCGGTCTTCAAGGAACAACAAAGGTACAAACCTAGTGTACCTAATCACTACCCCAAAAGTCTTGTTGTTTCCACATCTAAGTACCTCGCAAACAAAGGTCACCAATAAAACACACATCACTGACTAAATACTCAAGCACAAAATAAACCAGTAGTCAAACAATATCACACAAATACAGGGTCAAGCCCTAACTCGTCCCTCTCGGGGTTATAACTATCTCTGCATAGGTTTCTGAAAGATTACGTCTCATACTATCCACAATATCTCAAGTAGCTTCGTCGGCTTTTCATAAAACCCCTGACTCTGAAATCTTTTCATGTACTTACATCACAAGTGCTTGTTACCACGTTCTAGAGTGGTTATCGAATATTTCACTCGTATCATTCGGCCCAACTATCCGATCATCTATTCTGAGGACCTAACTCGTGTCTCGTAGGTATTCCCTCTAACTAAATCCGTGGACAATGGGGTTGCTCTCCTCAATAGGGTGAGGAATACTAGTCCATCAATCACTTTCAACTCCGCTTGCAAGGTCTCACAAGGTTGTCTTACATAACTCACCTCTAGATCTTTTGATGACCTTCATGAGGTAATTTATTCCAATTCCTTCCGTTCTAGTCTTCTAAAAGGTTCCGAGTATCCGATCTAGGATATTCCCCTTATACATCTCCCGGCACTTTACTAAGTGCTTAAGGCTAGTTGTATCATATCTCACTTGGTCTTGTCTCCTGATATGACTCCGTCGTATGGTTCCTCCATTAAGAATCGTCATCTTCTCATTTTTGGTCTTAAACTTGAGTTAACTTAACAATCAAAATCCGGTGGTCAATCTTTGTGTTCTATCGACGTCATCATATTATTTTATAGATCTCTATCTCAACTCAAGCTTCTTACGCAGTATCAAGATCTTAGGTGATATAGAATGTATCCGCGATGACAACACTAGACACAAAGTGATCTCACTTCACCATCGTTTGATCATAACTACTCGATAACTGTTAACACACCATAAGCATTCCACTCTTATATCCCTCACATCTATCAGACCGATAATATTTCTCTGACTCGAAACACAACTCGGATCCGTTCCGATATAAATTTACACGTAAACTCTACGCGAGATTATGCTTTCTCTATGCGCGATTACTGAGTTGCAAGTATATCCTTTCCGCTTATTTCCTTATATGTCTTTCGACTCAGTAGGGTAGTTGATCACTTTGAGCTTCCTAGGGTAAACCTTGCACAATACTTTTATTACGTCGTTAATTCTTCTCCTAATCCATCAAGAAAACTCACTCTAGAGTGCTCCATTAGTATAGAAGTCAAAACCACTTGTCTAGCAACATGTAGCGAAGCCGTCATTCTTCACTTGGATCCATACTAGGGTACCACTACCTTTCTGTAACCTCTATATACACATGTTGTATTTCCAGTCACTCCGTGTAGCCTATCTCACGCCCGCTCCAAACAAAATGCGTTTCACCAACTATCATCATTTTAAATTCGAAACGTCGTTTTTCTGTACCATTGAGCTTCCTGCTCCGTGAGTTAGGACCCACTACGCTTCCGCTACACTACTCTGATAGTTCTGTTGTCATCCATCAATCATAAGGACATTTTCTGTGAATCCAAAGTGATTGTCCCCCAAAACTCTTTCTCCCGATTACACCATCAGTCCTATCCGGATGAAGTATCAAGAACCTTCCTTACTTGCCTTAAGGAAATAAGATAACGGTTAGAAGACAACCTCTCCCGTTCACTTCTTGAATTCTTCTAACACGTATCCAAACTCTTTGACTCGACCGAAGTTTGGTCCGAACCAGCCATTACAAAATCTCTAACATGGCTCTCTTTATACCTTTAGTTCATCCAAGAAGGTTGTCGTTGCCTACTTGAGGAACTCCTCCAAGGTGTCAGTAAAGCTACCTCGTAAATCCACATTCACAAATATCACCTTTTAATGGTAAATAACTCGTCAATACCAAACAACACTTGTACATTCTCGGTTGACCTCGGTCAGGTTGACCTATCTCAATTTTCGGGACATACTTTTCTTATACCTCCTTTGCCGTTGAATTTCCTGGTGGGCACTACTTACTCGAGTTCGTCCATTTATACTCCTTTAGGTCGTTCTACATTACAAACTTCTAGTTCCTCCGTGAGCTAACTCCATTTCTCGAGTCCAGCTGTGTCGTCCATTTGACATCAATGGTCCTTTCTAGGTCTTCCAATATAGCTTGTAAGCAAGTCTACACAACTCTCATGACCTTAGCTTCCATCCACTTGCGGTTTATCTGGTATGGAATGCTACGCACACTCTGCCTTGATTGACATAGAACCTTATCATCATATACTCCTTAATCCTCTAGTTCTTCTTTTACAATCCATCTGTACTAACTGTGATATGTACCCTTTTCCTAGCCAGTAGGTAGTAAATCACTCACACGATTCCCTTGGTCTCCTATGACATAAAGGGGGTCCTTCTTGACCGTCTAGTCTTTCTTCTTAAGTTCTTAATTAGAGTTAATGCCTCGAAGTCACTCCATGTTACTATTAAGGATACTAGCACTTCTATCGATTTAGCTTCACATTTGTCGTCGTTGATCTCTTGAAGGGTCCTCCAGATGTCTATAAAATTCTTTCATAAGTCTATGATTATCCTCCTTATCTGCCAACCAGTTACCACTAGTTGACCCGCATGTGTTATGTCTCACTTATTACCAACTAGTCTGTAGTTGACCTTCTATAAGATCACGAACTTATTGTTCTTCTATCTCTTTTGAAGTTTGATACACTTGGTGAAAATCTACCTCCTCTAGTTTCTTTGTTAATACCCCTTTAGCTCTTTCCATAATCTGCACTTCTCTTGTTCTCCTATGAGACCACTATACTCTTCTGAGTCTAGTCATAGCATTCATTTGTCGTCAATGAGTTTATCAAGTCTTCTACAATAACTTGCAAGCGTGCCTTCACGATTCTTCTTACTTTGTTCATCGTCTGTTTGCGATTCCCTGCTATGACCGTTAATGTTGGTAACTTAAATCTTTATGTAAATGAGAAGTTATTGTGGACTCTCTAGTCCACCAAAATCACTTCCCCACATTCTTCCTCTTCATTGGTGTTGTATTGATCATGCTACCTTTATGGAAATTCGTTGTCTCAGTTTTATACTTCTAGTTTCTTTGATACTTATGCCGAAGTTTCTTTTCAAATTCTCGTATCCATGAAGAACTTCACATGCTTCCATGGTTTCAAAATTTATTTCTCGTCATTAAACTCACTCTCTATCTTTGTACCCTTTAGTCTTTCACAACTGGTTCAACACCCTATCTTCTTTGTACTCTCATGCTCATGCTTGCATATGGCGGCGTCCGCCTCGATTGTAACGTCCTTACTCCGCAAGTCTTGGTTGTACTCCGTTCTATATGATTCATGTTCCCTTATTGTTATCTCTAATCCGATCTCTTGTCATCTCTTGCATGATTCTTCTAATTCATCTCTCGGCTTCATACGACCCAGTCTCTTGCATGACTTTCCATTCCTTCTATCTGAGCTGACTCGGGAATTTCTTTCTCATCAGGTTGGACTTGTGGTGAAAATTATCTCCACATCTTTACTTCTTTGCCCACCCGTTCTTCGGGTGATTTATAGGGTCATCAGGACGCCCACCAGAGTATAATACTCAATCCTATGTGTAAATTTATTGTCTCTTGTTGAAAACTCTTCAAGTCCGCTACCGATTTATCATGAGGCGATAATCGCTTCATGATATCACAACTAAAGGATATAAGATATCCTTTAGGATACTAACATGCTAGACATACACACATATATAATCATACATTAAACATATCAATATAAGTCTATATACTAACTCACCTATTATAATAGTTGCAGAGATCCATGGAAAGTGATTGTGATCCGACGTACTACTATCCCAAGAACCCGACTATGCACATGATTTTACAATAAACTTCATTTTGAAAATTTTAGACCCCTTCCGGGTTCTGGTTATTTCTACATTCGGTATTTCAGAAGATTCCAAGTGTCATTGTTGCCAACCAAGAGCTCTGATACCATGTTGTAACACCCCAAGTTCTCGGAACTCGGAGAGCTACTAGTTAGGACCTCACAATGGTTCCCGACCTTGGTTTAACAACAACTTTACTAGGATCTTACAACAAGGCACTAATGTATTTAAAACAATTTCAAAACATAATATTTTATTGTATGAATGTACACATGTGACAGCCTTACAAAACATATATTTGTGTATAACATGCATGCCGTATGAAAGATTCCCCCGTCCCCATCTAATGAGTACGTGGACCCGGCTGACCATCCGTCCCGGATCTCTCTGCAACTATTTATCTCTACAAATCTACAACACGGATAAACCGTTAGCTAACAATCTAAATATAAGTAGAATAAAGATAGCACAAACACAACCAAGATAACATAAAGCAAGCATCATGCTGGCACACAAACCGGTTATTATCTAGTAGTTAAGTGATTCACCTTATTATATTTTACAGTTGTGGCACGAAAAATCTTAAGAGTTCTCACCTCCGTTCCTTATCCAACTGGGTGTAGGTCTAGCTTACCTCCTCCGGTAGCATCACTACAGACCAAGTGTGGACTAGTCCCTAAAGAAACCCCCAGCGCCCTCAGGCTAACTGAGTAAAATGCCACCGCCCGTTACTCTTAGGCCAATGTATAGGTCGGTATATAATTACTACTAAATACAACTATAAACACATCATTCAAACATCACTATAATTACTCTTAGGCCAATGTATACCCCGGCTGACCACTACCATCCGGATCACTCGGCATCTGCTCTAACCTGTGGTACGTCTACACAACATAATAATTGTTAGCTAACTATCCAAAAATAAGCAGAAATAATAACAGCACAAACACACTCATGATAATATAAACAAACATCATGCTGGCACACAACCGATTATTATCTATTCCTTAGGTGATTCATCTTATTCAATTTTACAGTTGTGGCACGAAAATCTTAAGATTTCTCGCCTCCGTTCCTTATCCAACTGGGTGTAGGTCTAGCTTACCTCCGCCGGTAGCATCACTACAAACCGAGTGTGGACTAGTCCCTAAAGAAACCCCCAGCGCCCTCAGGCTAACTGAGCAGAATGCCACCGCCCGTTACTCTTAGGCCAAGTATAGGTCGGTAAATATTTATCACAACCTATGATTCTACACATCTCCATCACACACCACTATCATTATTCATACTCAATTTCAGAAGTCAGCTAAGTAAGCCCAAAGGACTTACCTGTTATAAATCTCGATTCTTTGTAAACCCAACTCGCTCTGTAACTGTAGCAACTCAGTTGCCTGCCAAAGGAGATAAGTGCATTAGCACACTCCAAAGTAATTAGAAGTCTAAGACTTCTAAGATAGAAGATCGTAATAGAACAAAACTGATTACAATACTAATTTATGGTAAAATGACTATTTTACCCTTGATCCCGAAAATTCCCAAAATCATAATTCATGCCTAAACTCTTATTTAAGACTAAAAAGTCGTATTCTAACTCCTAAGGATGAGTTTGGTTACAATCTAGCGATTTACCCTTCTTTCTTATTTTCCGAATGCTCATTAAGGTCCAACTTCGGCTTCAAATACGACACTCAAATATTTTCCTAAAATTTCCGAAGTAATTCCCTAGATCATATATGATAACCCATCTACTCCTAAGAGCAAGAAAAACTGTAAAATGTTCAACCATCAATTCTATAAAACGAAGTTGGTTCCTACACTTATATTTCCTATACTTAGCCAAAATTTCATTAGTGGAAAAATCAGCTTAACTAACCCACTTTGTGAGCTTATAACTTCTAATCCGACCGTTCATTTCTTCTCAAATTCTAATATGGTAAACTACATATATCTATCTATTATCTATTAAAATTTCAACGGTGGATCTTCATTGTAACTCCTTAACATTGGTCCACAAGATGGGCAGTTCCTAACTTCAGAACTGAAGGAAAAGGATGTGTACATACAACAGTCCTTGTTTCTACCATTATTGTCATCCTATGATCACAAGTTTGACACTCTAGGGAAACATCAACAAAGCTCAGCCCTTACCCCAGCTTCCTAGGTCGGAACTCCCCTCACAGCAACTAAACATATACAACTACACTACATCATTCAAAAGACGTAAAAATTAGGGCTGCAGACAGGAGAAACTCACCTCTTCCAGCAGCTACTGGCTATAGGTTTTTCGACTGATCTCAGAAGGGAATGGCTCGAAGTAAACTGCACAGAGGAGAAGCCTTACTCAATTCAACCATGGTTTAGTAGATGGGACAAGAAGATGAATCAGTAGGGATATAAGCCGCTTTCTGGAGGTCAACGGGCAGGAGGGCGGAAGGGACTTACCAGCGCCAACTATCTCTCTAAGCTGTCGACACAAGGCATGTATAGGGATGGTCTGCTGCCTGAGGTACGTCCGCTCGGTGTGTGCTGTGCATTCGTTCAGTCGATAAGCAAATAGAATGCAAGAGGGCGGAAGAGAGGGAAACGAGGCTTACCTATGCCAGCCTCTGCTGAGTACAGAAGTCCAAACTCCGGACCACTTGTAGGAGATGCAAAGACGACAGCCGACTCGATCTGGATGAAGGGATGCTGGCTTGGAAGAGGGTAGACGTTGTCAATCTGTTGTCAACGAAGGAAGGGAGAAGATGTGTTTGCTTGTGAATCTAGACGGAATTAAGGATCGAGTTACACAAGGAAATGAGATCAGAGGAGCTTGATCGCCTGCGTTAAATCCGGCAGTTACCATCTTGGTAACGTACATCAGAGGCGTGGAATCTGTACGTGCAAGTCTCCATGGGCTGCGACAAGAGATGGCCGGACACACTGGGCTGGGCACGCTGGGCTGGGCACGTTGGGCTGGCTGACGGACTGGTTTAAACTGTAATAACCGAAAATTTTAAACTCTATTAAATACCGGATCAAATCGGATTTCCGATTCCACCAATCTTATTCTTTTAAATAAAAAATAAACTTTAATAAATTCTATCATTTTATGTGACCTTGATTCACATAAAATGATAACTTATATAATTTAGTAAATCATTCCGTAAATAATCCCGTAATTTATTTCCGTACCTTTAACGGTTCCGGGTGATTAATTAACTTTCAGCTTTTGTTTTATTTGTTGAGTTGGCCCAAAGGACCCGGCCCAAAACTTTTTTTTTCAACAGCCCATTAGCTAACCTTTTCCTTAAACATAATTAACTCTAACCTAAACTTAACCCTAAATTTATGGCTAACCTAAACGTATATTCACCTACCCCTTGAGACGACGCAACCGCTTCTACCCTGCGCAGCAACCTTCAACGTCCCGAACCAGCCTCAACCGTGAACAGGCAGCAACACCACAACAACCGGGCTTCCACACGTGACGGGATCAGGCCGGTCGGACTCCAGTAGGGCCGATAGCCGCCCATCCTCGACGCCGGATCTGCTGAGTCGTCTACATCGTCAGGTTAGTACCGCTGCACTCCTCGCTTTCCTGATCCAACTAGCCACCCCTCACGATCTTCCGGCTTCACAGCAAGACGAACGGTCCACCGCCGGTCCCTCACGCTAGCCCTAGACCGCCGCCGTCGTCGTCGTTAAGTAGGTGAGCTGCTACTGTCTTCTACCCCTCTTCTTCCCCTTCTGTTGAGCAGGTGTGCGACAGTGGTGAGTGTGGTTTGTAGCAGGGGACGAGCACCAAGTCCAGGATGCCTCAGTCACGCACCGAACACCGAAGGTCTGGACCATCTTCAACCCGCTGCAGCAGCCAGGAAGAGTGGTACAACTGGGGAGTGCGAGTAAGGTACGAGCCGGCTTAGAACCCATCTGCTATGGCCACCCTGTATAAAACCGGACCAGTTTCAGCGCCGGGTTCCCCTCCTAGTCGATCATCTGCGAGTTTTGGCCTCCTGCGTTGAGTGAGTACTTATCATCCTTCTCTTAGTACCTTATATTGCATAGGAGAGTTGCTGTAATGTTTTCTTTTCTTTTGGTGAATGAGAGTTGTGTAGTTTTAGTGTGCAGTGAGATTCGAACTGCTGACCTCTGGATATAAATAAAGGGGATAGGTGCTGCCCTGGAGAATCGAACTCAGGACCTCCTGCACACCTTATATTCCAGCCTTGATATGCTGACTTTAGGACCTAGTTTCGATACCTTAGATCGAGAATCCACCGTTGAATTTTTAATATGTTTGAGATAGAAATATGAAGTTTACTGTATTAAAATTTGGGAGAAAGTTAACGGTCGGATTAGAAGTTATAAGGTCCCAAAGTAGAGCAGTAGGGCTGTTTTTTTTTTCAAGAGAAGAAAATTTGACTAAGTATAGAAATCCTAGCCTTTATTCCAACTTTAGAGAATTATGTAGGAATAATGGTTGAGTATTTTTTGAGAGATCTTTGTCCCTATGTTTAGTATGCATATCATAGAGAATCTATAGATTTATTTCGGAATTTAATACTTTTATCCGAACCTCGTATCTTAAGTAAAAGTCGGACCTTAGCGACTTTTTGTGAAATTAAGAATGGTGGGTAACTCTTATAAATCTTTAGCGAACTTTTCCGTGAGAACGAGATGGTGGAGGTAGGTTCTAAAGGAGAGTTTGAAACTAGGTTATAGAAAATTTTGAAGTTTCGGGATCAGGGGTAAAATGGTCATTTTACCTAGGAGGGCATGTTAGTTATTTTTCTCTTGATGAGTTTGTGCATCTTAGAAGTTATAGACTTCTAAGAGTATGGGATGTGATTGTTGATCCACGTGCCTTGTATGACAGGCGTCTGAGTTTCTACGGTTGCGGACCGAGTTGATATTTAAAAGAGTTGTGGTTTGATTCAGGTAAGTCCATGCGACTTACTTAGCCGGTTTCTGGATGTTAGTTGAATGATATTGGTGGTGTGTGCGATCTGTGTTTATAATAACAACTTGTTAGGACGACCGTTGTTATTATGTGTTAAGGCCCAAGTGTATGTATAACGGGCCGTGACATCACTGCCCAGCTCTGCCAGGAGACTGGGAGGTTCTCTATACCCAGACCATACAGGTACACGGTGAGATGCATCGGATCCACTCCTGATGGGTACACGGGGGCGGAGGCGAGGTTTGGGAATCCCTCGTGTCACAAAATAAGTATCATTAGAGTGAATGACTTAAATGAAGATAATAAATGGATTGTTTGAAAGCATGATGAGTGTTTATATTTTTATGTGTGTGTATGCTATTATCATTCTCCTAATGTTTAGATAACTAGCTAATGGTTATTTTGTTGTGTTTTTAGTTTTACTGCAGGTTAGATCAGCAACTGAGTGATCCGGAAGTAGTGGTCAGCCGGGTCTCCGTACTCCTTAGAGTGGGGGTTGGGTTGTTGCTTTGTTGTTCTTTCCTTTTGTTAAGACAGCTAGTCTTTTCCCTTTGTTTAAGTTTTATAGGTTGTTAGACCTTGTTGCATTCATCCGTTAAAAACACATCTTTATGAATTTCGGTTTTATTATTTGTGTCTTGTTGCAAGATCCTAGTAATATTGTTGTCAAACTAAGGTCGGGACCCATTGTGAGGTCCTAACCAGTAATATCCCGGGTTCCGAGAATCTGGGGTGTTACAACATGGTATCAGAGCCAGGTTGGCAACAATGGCACTTGAAATCTTCTGAAAGACCGAATAAGTACTTGAGCAGAACCCGAAAAGGGATCTGAGTTTTAAAAAGGATTTTTGGTTTTCAAATGCATGCATAGTCTGGTTGGGGATAGAAAAGTACGGCTGACCACCACTACTACCGCGAATCTCAGTTTGCTTAGTATGGACTTTAGGTTTTACTGTAGTTGGACTTTTAGCTTGTTTATAAAGATATGTTATATAGATAGGTATATGCCGAAGATTAGTAGAAATTGTAGTTATGTTATGTCCTTAACGGAGATAACATAATGAGTTTCTCACCCCTTGGACACATCTAAGTAGTTTTTGAAGAGTGCCAACGTGAGGATTAATATGCACATCTTATGTGCATTAGGGTAGACGAACGTAGGACAAATCCTTCGAGCTTGTTGAGGAACGTCGAGACGGAAAGGTGAAGACTCAAAGACAACACCAATTACGATGACAAGAAGAGAATTCCGAGTCAACTCAATAGGATCAAATGAAGAATATACACGAGAGCAGTTCCGGCAACGAGTTGGATGACCGACAAGTATACCAATTAGAAGAGATGACCCATAGGTTCTTTCAAGATGGTGTAAAGCAACGTTACAAACAAAAGGGATGCCTTCAGAAAAACAAATAGGCATGAAGGTGAAGGTGGAAGATAGTAGCAATCCAAACAAAAGACATTGAATCTAAGCTTACTGACGGACCAGAAGGTGAAAGTTTGAAGCTAGAAGCAGAGTGGAATATGATCACTCTCGACAAGCTACTTTCCACTAAAATCAGGATAGGAAACCGAGACAATCATAAGAGTATGAGGCAAGATAAGATACATTGCCCATCCCGATACGAAGAATTAAAGAACCGCAAAACGAAAGCTTACATGTTGCAAAAAAAAAAAAAAAGAAAAGAAAAAAAAAGCCGATTTCACCCAACATGGAAGTGGTGTGACCCCTAGAACACACAAGAATTACAACAACGACCGGATTTTTATAAACGCGGAAGCACAAGCAGCACCTCAAGAAGGAGGGTGTAGGAGAATAGTCTTGGAGAAAAGAGGGTCTCTAATAACTTCGCACTCGCGAAGGGATTTAAATTAATAACCCTAGCGGGTCATAACCGAGAACCACCAATGAACAATAACTCGGGTAAAAAGAATCATGGGAAAATACATACAAGTCATCGTCGAAGAATTGATAAGTCCGTTGGCAGAAGACAAAGATACAACTAGACTCGTAATAATATAGTGCTCCTATAGGAGTGTAGTTTGTAGAAGGAGCTAAAGGAGTATAAATGGAAGAGATATATTTTCACCTGGTATATCAAACCTCAAAAGAGATGGAAGAAAAGTAAGTCAACAATCTATTAGAAGGTCAACTACAAACTAATTGGTAACAACAGAGCATGTACACGTACTAGATAACTAGTGATGGTTGATTGGCAGGATAAGAAGAATAACCACAAAGTTATAAAGAAATTTTATCGACATCGGTAGAATTTCTTCTAGAGATCAACGACGACAATGGTGAAGTTAAATCAATGCAAGTACTAGTAGCCTTGATGGTAACATTGAATAGTCCAATATGATAACTCTAATTAAGAAATTAAAGAGAAGCTCTTGACAGTCTGTAATGACCATTTATGACATTAATGGTGTAAAGAGAATTGTTGTGAGCATTTGCTTACCTACTGACTAAGGAAAATTTTACATATCATAGTTAATACATATGGCATCGTATAAGAAGAGCGAGAAGAGTGAGAAGAAACAAATGATGTTGACCAAATCCTACATCAGTCTAGACCGAGGGTACTTAGCATCCCACACAAGTGAGATTGATGGTTCTCTTTCGAGGAAAAGTTGGGGTCAACTTTCTAGATTGATAGAAAAAGCCTGTGTGACTAAAAATGTGACACATAAGTATTGGAATTACAGAGGCGAAAAACAGAGAAAGTAAGATTTAATGCCTTGGTGAAAGGTCTTATCGAGTTGTGAGGTGATTGTAGACAGAATCTACATCTTTGCTTGAACAAACATGAGAAAGAGTAAAGTTAAATGACTGAAGGTTGTTATACGGATTCGTATCACCCCGATAATATAATTGTGGTTATATAAGAGTTTTTGAGGAGATGATATGTATCTGACGTTTCGTATACAAATAGTATCGGAAGATGTTTAAGAAAATTCATACTATCGGACCGATAACACTGTGATGGAGAAAGCGGAAACCAAACAAATATCTTAACCAATGAGAAGGAAAGTCATACGGATCTTGCTAAATTTAAATAAAGTGTTGAGATGAGGATACCGTTATGGAATTTATGCAAGAGTAAAATAGAACTAGGGTTTCAACACGAAATGAGTGGTAATGATCCACTAACCGCTAGAGATCGATTCGGACAAAGGAAATTGTTATAAGACGAGTCACCTAGTAGAAGAGTTCACAAGACAAGCAGGAGAGACCAAAAGAGATAAATGTCGACCCGGATATGAGGGTCTATAGTGCATGGAAGGGATACCTACAATGGGAAATAGAAGCAAAATGTAGACTTTACAAGAGTAGAGAGGTTTTGACCTCCTCAAGGATATAAGAATTTGAAGGAATTACAATGCAGGTATGAAAGAGTTGAAGCTTTGTAGCGGAAACAACGGAGTTTCATGAAGGCAATATTGCCGGTAACACCAATGAAAGAAGATATATATGAGAACGGCCTTGGTGGACTCGAAAGTTCAAGGTAAACCCAATTATCACGGGACCTAAGTCATCAACATCGACGGTCCATGCAAAGGGAACTGCAAGGGGATGATAACTAAAGTCATCAGAACTACAAAGACACTTACCAACTATCGTTGAAGACTTGGAATGACTATTTAGGTCAAGATGAATGACCCAGTTGGGCTCGAGAAGTAGAGTTAGTCTAAGGAAACAAAAGTGTGGAAGATAAAAACGAATTAGCAAAGTATGAAAGGATTAATCGAGCAGATGATTCTCACCAAGAATTTAACGCCAGTATAGTTATGAGAAGAGTAAGTCCGGGATATAGAGATAAGTCAATTATAGACTGACCGACGCCAACTGAGAACGTATAAGTGTTGGTTGATATTGACGAGTATGTACCGTTAAGAAGAGACCTTAGTGACTACGGATTTAAGAGGTAACTTTACCGATGTCTTGAAGGATTCCCCAAATAGGCAACGGCAACCTTCTGGGATGATCTAAAGATATGGAGATAATCGGGTTAGAGGCTGCTTACTGGTTGGTTAAGAACAGACTACGATTGAGTAAGAGAGTAAGGGTCTGTTTGAAGAGGAACTTGCTAGTATTAGAAAGGAAGTATATGCGGGAGTGGGTAAATCATGTTGACCCTCAAAAAGACGCCATGGTGATTAATGGGGGTTACAACAAAGCGTGGTAGGCACACAACCCACAGATGAAGAAAATCAATGTTAGGTTAACTATGATTTCAAGTTAAGGAATTAGAGATCTATATGAAAAGGTCCACTTGGGTGTGTGTGTTGTTTTTAGTTATATAAAATAGAAAGCTTGACAAGAAGTAGGTGAAAACCCATTAATTAAGGAACGATCCGATTAGGTCACATTGAGGAAATCGGGCCAAGCAGTTTGTATTACAAAGAGTATTAGACACTTAGTAACGTGTCGACAGAAGTTTTAGATCATTGTTTCAGAATTTATAGACGGGGTCTTCCGAAAAGTTGGGAGCAAATGGATTCAATAGAAGGAAGGAAGTTTATTGTTATTTTAGTAGTCGCCAAAAGATTTAGAGGTGAGTTTAGAAAGGGAACCGTTGATATATATAAACTGATTGAGTTCGATTGACACCATTACCCATACTAGCGGTTGTACGCCCTCCGTTCCCCATGCCTCAGTGAGAGAGTACTTACCGGATAAGAGTCACGTTATGAACTTTAAGAATCAGACAGTTGAGCCCGATCATACATTGTAGAGTACCCAGTAGCTGTCTTGGAGCGCAGTATCAGCCGTCTGCGGTCCAAGGAATTACCTATGTTGAAGATCCAGTGGTCTAGACGAGGAGCTGATGAGGCCACTTGAGAGACAGAGGAGAGTATTAGGTGTAATTATCCCGAGTTCCTTGCGGGGTTAGATGTTACTTCTGTACCGACGAGTTAGTACTCCGAAGCTGTGTTGTGTGACTTTTCATGTTTTTATCTTGGGTTGAGTGATTGTGTTTCTGTGAAGTGTGCATGAGCATGATGTTGAGTAGTTGCATGGTAGAAAACAAATTTAATGACACCGAGATATACAGAGAAAATCGAATGATTAGTTACATTATTCTAAGTTTTGGGACGAAACTTCTTTTAAGAGGGCACTGATGTAATAACCGAAAAATTTAAACTCTGTTAAATACCGGATCAAATCGGATTTCCGATTCCACCAATCTTATTCTTTTAAATAAAAATAAACTTTAATAAATTCTATCATTTTATGTGACCTTGATTCACATAAAATGATAACTTATATAATTTAGTAAATCATTCCGTAAATAATCCCGTAATTTATTTCCGTACCTTTAACGGTTCCGGGTGATTAATTAACTTTCATCTTTTGTTTTATTTGTTGAGTTGGCCCAAAGGACCCGGCCCAAAACTTTTTTTTTCAACAGCCCATTAGCTAACCTTTTCCTTAAACATAATTAACTCTAACCTAAACTTAACCCTAAATTTATGGCTAACCTAAACGTATATTCACCTACCCCTTGAGACGACGCAGCCGCTTCTACCCTGCGCAGCAACCTTCAACGTCCCGAACCAGCCTCAACCGTGAACAGGCAGCAACACCACAACAACCGGGCTTCCACACGTGACGGGATCAGGCCGGTCGGACTCCAGTAGGGCCGATAGCCGCCCATCCTCGACGCCGGATCTGCTGAGTCGTCTACATCGTCAGGTTAGTACCGCTGCACTCCTCGCTTTCCTGATCCAACTAGCCACCCCTCACGATCTTCCGGCTTCACAGCAAGACGAACGGTCCACCGCCGGTCCCTCACGCTAGCCCTAGACCGCCGCCGTCGTCGTCGTTGAGCAGGTGAGCCGCTACTGTCTTCTACCCCTCTTCTTCCCCTTCTGTTTTCATGGAGTAACAGCCGGACGGCCTGCCCCTCTCTAATTCACGCAGTGACAAGCCAAGACAGGTTGTGCGACAGTGGTGAGTGTGGTTTGTAGCAGGGGATGAGCACCAAGTCCAGGATGCCTCAGTCACGCACCGAACACCGAAGGTCTGGACCATCTTCAACCCGTTGCAGCAGCCAGGAAGAGTGGTACAACTGGGGAGTGCGAGTAAGGTACGAGCCGGCTTAGAACCCATCTGCTATGGCCACCCTGTATAAAACCGGACCAGTTTCAGCGCCGGGTTCCCCTCCTAGTCGATCATCTGCGAGTTTTGGCCTCCTGCGTTGAGTGAGTACTTATCATCCTTCTCTTAGTACCTTATATTGCATAGGAGAGTTGCTGTAATGTTTTCTTTTCTTTTGGTGAATGAGAGTTGTGTAGTTTTAGTGTGCAGTGAGATTCGAACTGCTGACCTCTGGATATAAATAAAGGGGATAGGTGCTGCCCTGGAGAATCGAACTCAGTACCTCCTGCACACCTTATATTCCAGCCTTGATATGCTGACTTTAGGACCTAGTTTCGATACCTTAGATCGAGAATCCACCGTTGAATTTTTAATATGTTTGAGATAGAAATATGAAGTTTACTGTATTAAAATTTGGGAGAAAGTTAACGGTCGGATTAGAAGTTATAAGGTCCCAAAGTAGAGCAGTAGGGCTGTTTTTTTTTTTCAGGAGAAGAAAATTTGACTAAGTATAGAAATCCTAGCTTTTATTCCAACTTTAGAGAATTATGTAGGAATAATGGTTGAGTATTTTTTGAGAGATCTTTGTCCCTATGTTTAGTATGCATATCATAGAGAATCTATAGATTTATTTCGGAATTTAATACTTTTATCCGAACCTCGTATCTTAAGTAAAAGTCGGACCTTAGCGACTTTTTGTGAAATAAAGAATGGTGGGTAACTCTTATAAATCTTTAGCGAACTTTTCCGTGAGAACGAGATGGTGGAGGTAGGTTCTAAAGGAGAGTTTGAAACTAGGTTATAGAAAATTTTGAAGTTTCGGGATCAGGGGTAAAATGGTCATTTTACCTAGGAGGGCATGTTAGTTATTTTTCTCTTGATGAGTTTGTGCATCTTAGAAGTTATAGACTTCTAAGAGTATGGGATGTGATTGTTGATCCACGTGCCTTGTATGACAGGCGTCTGAGTTTCTACGGTTGCGGACCGAGTTGATATTTAAAAGAGTTGTGGTTTGATTAAGGTAAGTCCATGCGACTTACTTAGCCGGTTTCTGGATGTTAGTTGAATGATATTGGTGGTGTGTGCGATCTGTGTTTATAATAACAACTTGTTAGGACGACCGTTGTTATTATGTGTTAAGGCCCAAGTGTATGTATAACGGGCCGTGACATCACTGCCCAGCTCTGCCAGGAGACTGGGAGGTTCTCTATACCCAGACCATACAGGTACACGGTGAGATGCATCGGATCCACTCCTGATGGGTACACGGGGGCGGAGGCGAGGTTTGGGAATCCCTCGTGTCACAAAATAAGTATCATTAGAGTGAATGACTTAAATGAAGATAATAAATGGATTGTTTGAAAGCATGATGAGTGTTTATATTTTTATGTGTGTGTATGCTATTATCATTCTCCTAATGTTTAGATAACTAGCTAATGGTTATTTTGTTGTGTTTTTAGTTTTACTGCAGGTTAGATCAACAACTGAGTGATCCGGAAGTAGTGGTCAGCCGGGTCTCCGTACTCCTTAGAGTGGGGGTTGGGTTGTTGCTTTGTTGTTCTTTCCTTTTGTTAAGACAGCTAGTCTTTTCCCTTTGTTTAAGTTTTATAGGCTGTTAGACCTTGTTGCATTCATCCGTTAAAAACACATCTTTATGAATTTCGGTTTTATTATTTGTGTCTTGTTGCAAGATCCTAGTAATATTGTTGTCAAACTGAGGTCGGGACCCATTGTGAGGTCCTAACCAGTAATATCCCGGGTTCCGAGAATTTGGGGTGTTACATAAACAGAGGAAGAAAGAATGGGTTGAGCTTGGTAGAAGCTTGTCAAAAATGTGTCATGGCTTGTCAACCCCATGCATGTCTTTGTCTCGAGAGTGTCTCGGTCTCGTCGTAACTCGTCATGGTCTCGTCAGGGTTTTGTCTTGACCTTGTCTTGGGCTCGTCTCGATCTCGTCACTAGGGCGCCATGACTTTGTCAAAGACAAGTCACGTAGAAATTAGGGTTTAATGGGCTAGGGTTTGCTATAAGAATCTTATCATTTTATGTGAAATGAAGTTACATAAAATGATAAAATTTTTCTATTGTGTTTAACTAAGTAGACAGATGGAGCTCAACGGATCGAAATCCGGTTTGCTATGGAATAAACGGAATAAAAATTCCGGATATTACATCTAGTTAGTATCCAATGAACAAAAATTGCCCTAATAACTAAATTTTCTCTAAAGTAATTGAGTGTATCTAAATCCGCAAGTTGTCACTTGTAAAATAAAGGCATATATTATTTACGCCCGAAACTCTTTAAATTAAATTGTTGCACATTCAATCAGACAACCATCAATCAAATCCAGCCCACACAAATTCCATGTGACGCACATACAGTGCAACAAAGAAAAGAGCTGAACTTTGTTGTTGAAGCACAAACAATATACGACATTCTTATTTATTTTTATTTTTCCATTATAGGTATTTATTATTCTAAGGTATAACATCACTACATTTTCTAGATTGTTTTCGGTAAATCAAATAATCATTAATCATTTTTCTAGTTTCAAATTGAACGCTATGTACTATTAACGTATTTTTGGTTGTTGACGAGTTTTGGTTTTTGAAGAGATTTGTGAACTGAAAGCTTCTATATTTCATTGATCATGTAATGTTTATATAGGAAAACATAAAGAGATAAGATAATAAACTAATAACAAAAGATAATCCCAATAATAAAAGATAAGCCCAATGCTCTAAAGATAAGCCCAATACTCTAACACTCCCCCTCAAGCGGGAGTTGTGGAAGAAACAACTCCAAGCTTGCGAATTAAGAAGTTGAAACGAGTAGGTCCAAGAGCTTTAGTCATAATGTCAACTAGCTGAAGTGTGCCAAGAACATGTTGTGTTTGAATAATGCCTCGCTGAATCTGTTCCCTGATGGTATGACAGTCAATCTCAATATGTTTGGTACGCTCATGGAATACCGGATTGTTGGCTATATGAATGGCGGACTGATTATCACAAAAGAGGCGCATAGGAGCCTTGTGTGGAACCCCGAGTGAATCAAGTAGAGAACGAAGCCAAAGGAGCTCACAAGTAGTAGCTGCCATTGCTCTATATTCGGCCTCAGCAGAAGATCTAGAAACCGTAGCCTGTTTCTTGGTTCTCCAAGAAATTGGTGAATTACCAAGGAGAATGAAGTAGCCTATAGTAGAACGTCTAGTGATAGGGCAAGCTGCATAATCCGAATCACAAAAAGCACGAATACACAAATCACTAGAACGAGATAAGAAAATACCCTGATCAGGTACTGACTTTAGGTAACGAAGAACCTTTAAGGCAGCATCCCATTGGCCACGGCGCGGAGCAAGCATAAACTAAGAAAGTGTATGAACCGAGTATGCAAGTTCAGGGCGAGTGATGGACAAGTAGATAAGACGGCCAACCAAACGACGATATTTCTCAGGATCATCAAGTAGAGCAGAGGAATCTGATTGAAGACCATGATCAGCAGAAATCGGAAACGATGCGGGTTTGCATCCAAGAAGACCAGAATCAGCTAGAATATCTAGAGTGTATTTCCGTTGGTTCAATCATAAACCAGACGGTGTACGAACAATTTCAATGCCTAAGAAGAACCGAAGGGGTCCAAGGTCCTTCATATGAAAGCAAGTATGAAGATAGTCTTTAAAACGACGAATGGTAGCAGGATTATTTCCAATAATGACTAGATCATCCACATATATCAAAATATGAAGGATGATACCTGAACTTCTGAAGGTGAAAAGGGAGTAATCAGCCAGAGACTGAGAGAAACCATATTTCAGAAGAGCAAATGTGAACTTATGGAACCAATTCCGTGGGGCTTGACGAAGACCATATAATGATTTCTTTAGATGACAAACTTGGGACGAGGTTCGAAAACCGGGAGGTGGTAGCATATATACTTCCTCATGCAGATCCCCATGAAGAAAAGCATTGTGAACGTCCATCTGATGAAGTTCCCAGTTATAGATAGAGGCAATTGTAAGAAGTAGTTTAACTGTAACTGATTTAACAATAGGAGCAAAAGTTTTATTATAATCAATGCCTTCTTGTTGACGGTTGCCGAGTGCAACCAAACGCGTCTTATAACGCTCAACCTGTCCATCGGAGTTGTATTTAATATGAAAACCCATTTAGAGCCAATAGGTTTACGATCGAGAGGAAGATCAACATATTCCCAAGTGTTGTTGTTGTGTAAGGCTGTCATTTCATCCTGTATGGCCTTTTTCCATTTTGGGTTAGCAACCGCGTCTCTAAAAGAGGTTGGTTCTTGTTCCTGATATACATTGTTAATAGCAGTAACATACGCATGAGAAAAATGTTCATATGATAAAGAATTCTTTATGGAATACCGGGTACCTGATTTCAGTGGGGGAGAAGTTTCACCCGATTTGGAATTAAAATGACTTGCTTTTTGACAAACATAGTCACGTAAAAGGATAGATGGTTTTGAAGTATGGGAGCTGCGACGGGGTGGATTTTCGGTCGGAGCATCAGTAATGGGTGGTGGAGTCGGAATGATGGGTTGAGGGATTTCAGTGCCCATGGGAAGAGGGGTAGAAGTATGTGGATTAGTAGAGGGAGGTGGGGGACATGCTGGAGGGATGGCTATAGAAATTGAGGAGGGGTTTAGTGGGTTGGTGTAGGGAGCATCAACAACAGGTAGGGAAGAGATGACAGGGGAACCCGTGGTAGGTATAGTTGGGGGATCCGCGTCAAGGGGAATATGTGGGAGGTTTTCTTGGGTGGGGGCTGTTTTTCGGGAAGTTTCTTGGTAATATTCGGGGAAAAGTCAATGGGGTCTGCTATGGACTCCATAGGTTCAGGAGAATTTTTCAGTTCGGAGAACGGAAAAATGTTCTCGTAAAAACGTGCATCCCGTATTGCAAAAATTTCTTGGGTATCAAGATCCAACATTTTCCAAGCCTTTTGTGAAGATGCATATCCTATAAAAATGCATTTTCGACCTCGAGGTTGAAATTTATCTGAAGACCGAGGTATAAAGGAACAATAAGCAAGACAACCAAACACCCGAAGATGATCAAGATTTGGTGGAGAGCCATGAAGAAGCTCATAAGGAGTTTTGTGATGGAGGATGGGAGTAGGGGTCCGATTGATAAGGTAATATGCCGTAAGAACACATTCTCCCCAAAGCGAGACGGGTAAACTTGCTTGAAACATTATGGATCTAGCGACATTAAGGATATGGCGGTGTTTGCGTTCTACCCTCCCATTTTTTTGTGGTGTGTAGGTACAAGAGGTTTCTAAATGGATACCCTTACCTTTAAGAAAAGGTCGAAGGGAAATAAATTCCTTAGCATTGTCACTGCGAAAGGTTTTGACACAAGTGTGGAATTGAGTCTCAACCATGACACAAAAATCTCTAATTAAAGTGGCGACTTCGGCTTTTCCCTTTATTAAATAAACCCAAGTGCAACGGGTGTAATCATCTAAAACGGTAAGAAAGTAGGAACAACCGGAAGTGGAAAGGGTGCGATAAGGACCCCAAATATCTAAGTAGACTAATTCAAATAACGACAAAGCATGAGAACTGCTAACCGGAAAAGATGATCTAGGTAGTTTGGCCCGGAGACATATGTCACATGGATAGGTGGTTTTGGTAATGGAAGGATGACCAAGGCGGTTATGTTGGGTGGTGGTGTCAATAGTGGTAAGACATGAAGGGAGCAGAGAAGCGTTTGTCATCCAGCGAAGCCAGTAGATTCCATCACGAGCTTCACCCACTCCAATCACTATCCTCGAAGTACGATCCTGTATAACACAAAGTTTATTAGTTATCATAAAAACACAATTCAAATCCGTGGTTAGCTGATTTAGAGAAAGTAGATGACAATCAAGTCCTGGAACATATAATACTCGGAGCAAGTGAAGGGAGTTTAATCCGGCATGTAGTGACCGGCTTGAGCGATGAAAGTAATGAACGATCACCTGTCATATGAAAAGAAGCCCCCGAATCAAGAATCCAATGGAACGAATTTGAACGATAGGAGTTCAAAGCAGATATGAGAGTATTCCATTGAGTATCATTAATTGCAAGGTCAGTGTCTTTACGGTCCTCAAAGGTTAAGGACCAAAGAAGGGGTATGCGGAGTTAGCTTGTCCCGCCGCCCCAATAATGGTGGCAGTCATGATACCAGCCAAAGTCGTTTCTTGATACTGACGGTCAAAGTATTTTCTGATACCGGCTGCAAAGTCGTTTCTGATACCGGCTGCCAAAGTCGGCTCTGATACCGGAGGCCAAAGTCGTTTCTGATACTCGCGGTCGTGGCCAAAGTATTTTCTAATACCGACGTCCGAAGTATTCTTTGATACCGACGACCAAAGTACTCCTTGATACTAACGGTCAAAGTATTCTCTAATACCGTAAAAATGGCAAAAGGTTAATTTTAGGGTTTAAGGTTTTGTTTTGTGCGGAAGCGTAGGTCAAGGAAAGTGCTCTGATACCATGAAGAGATTTGTGAACTGAAAGCTTGTATATTTCATTGATCATGTAATGTTTATATAGGAAAACATAAAGAGATAAAATAATAAACTAATAACAAAAGATAAGCCCAATAATAAAAGATAAGCCCAATTCTCTATAGATAAGCCCAATACTCTAACAGTTTGAAATAGCATGTTGCATATATCGTTAGGCGTAGGCTATATAACGATCGTTAGGCTTTTTTTAAGCTACCGATTGTTAGCTTATCTTTTTATTTAAAAAAAAAAAGAAAACTAACGACTGTTAGCTTATGCAAATATCGTTAGTTTGTTGCACGATACATCTAACGATTGTTTTTAATGTTTAACGAATGGAAAAAAAAAGTTAATCGATTGAAAGGATCCATAAATATATTATTTTCTTTCTTAATTTACTTGTCTTATTATTTAGAAAGAATTTGGCCAAAGGCCCTTGTCTATTTCTTTTTGGTTTGTGTACCCTTTAATTTTTACCACTTTTATTAATGGTTGGTAAAATTAATTAACCCTTCTATTTAAAAAAAAATATAAGACTTGAATTGTTACAAGTTTGATTCCTGACTTTATCTTTTTTATTTTCTTTTGTTTTTTTTTCATTTTTATTTCCTTTTTTATTTTCTGTATAAATCTCATACCAAAAACTTTTTAGGGTTTCGACTTCAATTGTTGAGATTAGCCTGAACAATGAAGCTCTCTAAACCAACATTAGCAACGATCTTGAATGCACAACATCAACCATACAAACAATCTGAAAAGCTAGGGTTTCTTGACGAGGAATCCATTATCACCGATCAACTACAAGATCCATATGTCCATATTAGGGATGAGAATGGAAATTGCATCGGAATCAAAGAGGAAGAGATCGAGAGCGACGATGATAATTCGCATGTGAGATGGACCATCACGGATCAACTAAAAGCTCTAGTTGTCCAGAATCGCATTGAGGATGATGATTGTAGTGGAATCAAAGAGGAAGAGATCGAGAGTGACGATGATAATTCGTAGGTGAGTTGGAGGAGAGACTTTAGTGGTGAACATCAGAGAGACGAAAAGGAAAAAACGATAGCGATTGTGTGAACGAGGCTGCGATGATCGAAATCTTCTGTATGACTTTTGGGTTGGAATAGTTCTTCTATATGACTTTTGGGAAGAAGGAAGCGTAGAATATCTTGAAGGCTTGAAGAGTAAAAAAAAGGTACATAAACTAAAATGAATTATGGTATAGGCCTAGTTAGTAGATGAAAAATTGAAAAATGGCTACTTACCAAATTTGACCTAATAATTAATAATCACTCTTCTTTAATCTAGTAATTTGGTTCAAACAATTGAACAAATTAGACACGTATATACATTACGCACGATATGACTAAATATTACGATTAATTAAAACGTCAACCATTACGCCACATTTATCGTATCTATGATCCAAACATGGAGACAAACGCAACAAAAAGTGGATTTTAATAATACTTTATTTGTGTATTTTTTTCATCGTAGTTGCAATGTTGTTTTCAAATTTACGATTATATGATATGTTTAGGTATATTGACTCTGGTATTGCCTTATGTTCCTTTCTATTATTCATTTGTTTTTCATTAAATCGCCTTCTCCAACTTTTTAACTTCTTTAAGAAAGTGTGTCTTCAATCGAAAATTTCTTTCTCTACAAGTCTTTGTGATTCGGGCCAAAACGGTTCCTTTGTAATTCGGTTACAAATGGTTATACTTATTAAAAATATAGGAACCGAACCGTTTACCTAAAACTAATTTCACTTTCAGACCGCAAGTGTGAAATTAACTAAACCCAATTCCGCTTTCGCACCCCAAGTGCAGAATTAGTTAAACCTAATTTCGCTTTCGGACCCAACTGCGGAATTAATGAAACCCAATTCCGCTTTCATACCCCAAGTGCGCAATGAATTAAACTCAATTTTACTTTCGGACTCCAAATGCGAAATTAGTTAAACTCAATTTTGCTTTCCTACATCAAGTGCGGGATTAATTGAACACTAATTTCGCAATTCGAATACATAATTAAGAAGATGATTAAAGAAAATATATGATTTCATTTAAGATCTACTAATTTTAATTGACACTTTATTAAAGTTAAAGTAATAACCATTTTATATTTAAAACTAATAACCATTTTTTATATAAAACTAATAACCATTTTTTATATTTAAATGCAGAATATATGTATCATAATGAGTTGCAATATTTGCACCCATTTTAGTCAAAATTTCCTTGTCAAATCAAATTAAGATTGTGTTTTGATTGATTTTTATGATTGGTTTTGTGGGGATAATGATTAGGTTATGATTGCCTCCCTTTGTTGATTGGTTTTATTGTATTTTTTTTTGTTAACGAAGTCGATTAATCGTATTGTTTATTAAAATCTCGTTAACATTAATTTTAATGATTATTATTTATTAGTATTTTTTATCGTAAAATTTATGCATATATATAACTTCAAATATGTTAATCGCTATATTTTCATTTTCGCTTATTCAGTTTTTTCAATACAAATTTTGTAAAATTATTAATGGTTATTCGGTTGATTGAAAATAATAAGAACAAATAATCTAAAAAGAGAATATGGGGCGTATAGAATATGAATACGAGTTAATAAGACCCGCCTTAAAATTAAAAGTTACATCACAAGTAAAAAAATACAAAATAGCATAAGCAAATTAAAATAAAAAACCACCTCAAAGTGACTCATGACTGCCTATACATGTGTCTCATGACTGCCTATCCATGTTTTATGACATGTTCGACGCCATATGCAAAGGGAGTTATGACCCGGATTGTACATATTACTACATTAGGAGTACATATGAGATACTAAATACACAACCAATGAAGTCCTATATAGAACCCTTCCGATAAGCGTTCATGAGAATCCTAGAGCACATTTGAGGAAGGCGATGTTCGTATAATAATTTTGATTGTTGGGACCGACATCGTTTGCGTTATGGTCAAACTGATTGTTTTGGCTTGCTTCCTTGGAGGGGCTGTACGAGGATGTCTGGTTACTCGATGCTTCAACTCGACTTGGGTAGGAATCGCGATAAATAGATTATGTGTTGACGTTGTGTTAGTCATAGATCCCAAACCTAAACTGGCTTTTAACCAAACCGGCTGTTTAGTGGTTTGACACATTTTTTTTAAAAAAAACCCAAACCGTACTAAACTAGGGTTGTGCATACAGACCGGACCGGACCGGACCGAAAATATCCGGTTACAACTACAATGTAAACCAAATTATCCATTACCACCCGTTCTCGCTTATTGGTATCTGTCACACTAAAAAACCGTGGAAGGATTAGAGAAGACGTACGAGCCAAAAATTAAGATGTTTAGTTCGTCAACAATACACTCGACCTACACCTTAGGCATTCATATAATGTACGTTAATTTGTTAACATTACCACTCAATGCCAATCATTAAGCAATGTCAATCAGTCGATCACTTATCAATATTAAGTGGTGTAAATATTATTAAATGCAAAAAATAGAAGCATAATTTGAAATGTAAAATGCAGTTACATGGATTATAATTATTGTTGGGAAGGATCATCTCATCTCGCACATAAAGTAAACAATAAAGCGAAATCACATAAGATTGCAAGAAGGTTGATCCGGGTACGGGTAGGGGGCAGCCGGGCCGGGCATGTCAAAGGGGACTACGAGGTAGTTGAGGTAGCAGCTTCTACAATAGCAAGGCTGTGGGCAACAAGGCTTCTTCTCCTCACACTCGGGCTTCTTCTTTGGTTCTTCGGGCTTCTTGGGTTCTTCGGGCTTCTTCGGGTCAGCAATGCTTATAATCTCAGCCACTCCCACTTTCCTCGCACTCACGATTATTGCGTGCGGGTCCACTACACCCGTTACCGTTAAGGTGCTCTTCTCCTCATCCGTTTCTATTTTCTGTACACCTATTTTTTTATTTTTAATTTCATCAATTCAAAATTTCATTATTTTTTAATATATATATATATATATATATATATATATATATATATATATGTATGCATGTAAAACAAAATATATAATTGAGGTAGTAAGTCAAGTGCACCTAACCTACTTCTCTCAACATATAAATCCACCCAAAATACTATTTTTAGTTTTACATTTTTGTTTTTAATATTACATTGTAAATGCGAGTAATATATAATTAGATATTTACAAAAACATTTTATACCCGTCTATTTTAAAAACATTTGTTACTTTGTCTTATTACATGTATTTTAAAACTATCAAATACATCATTATAGCCTAGTTTATTATTAAAAGTTATAAAAAACAATCAACAAATAATTACAAGGATAATAACTAAAGTAGATGTCAAAATTTCTAAAATCGCCCTTACTGTAAAATAAAAGTATAATTGATACTTTATCTGATCGCAAAAAAATGTCATTAGACTATTAGCACGATTGTTAATGAAAACATTAAACAACATTAATTTTATAAATTTATCTTAATTTTACAACTTCTTAAATAGTCATTTTGAATCAATGAATTGAATAGTTTGCTGCAAAAATATGTAATAGAAATAGTTTTTAAAAGCTATTCTTTTAATGACCTTGCAACATAAAACAATATAAATTTGATAAAATCTAAATGATGGATCGGATAAAATATATATTAACAATAGAAGAAAGATAAAGACTAAACAAGACTGAAACCCTAAAACATATATACTAGGCATGTTCATATCCGAGCAGCCCGTCCGGTCCGATCCGTACGGAAAAATGAGCGGATATGAACAAAGGAAGAAGTCCAATTGAACCGAAAAGCCCGACCCGCCAAGCTTGCCGGGTCGGGACACCACTTTAGGCCCGACTCGCACCCCGGGTTAAAAAAATAAAAAATAAAAAAATATTATATTGTATCTATTATAAATATTAAGTATAAATATAAAATATTTACGTAAAGTATCTTAAATATAGAAAATTGGAAAACGGGTACTCGTCCGGTCCCTCGTCCAGATGAAAATGATATCCATTTTAGGCTCGGTAATCGGGCTTGATAGACGGGCATAATATTTTATAAAAGTCTGTCCAAACCCAAATATAAAGAGGTCTTATATATATACTTTGACCAAAAGTTTGATGAAGTCTAACATATTGAGACCCTTTCCATCAAAATAACCCATCTATATGTTTATAAATATAATTTGCATAATCTTCTATACACTTTAAGAAACTCAAGTAAAAACGGTATGATTAGGTTGATCGACGGCGTACCTTCTAAGCCGGCGACGGCAGTGAGAAGCTTGACCTTGCACTTGTCGCAGGTGATACAAACCTTCAAGACCGTAACTTTGGGAATTGGTGCCATTTTATGAGAGAATGTGAGGCTTAGCTTCCTCAAATTATATACAAAAATTGAATTGTGACAAACAAGGCCTCGGTAGTTCACTTGTTGTTGTTAGCAATCAATCAATCCGGTTTGTCCACTTTTAACAACTAGGATTATATTATAATTATTATAATTGACTTGGCTTAGTCAGTCAAAGAATCTCCTCTACATGTTTAATAAAATCAATATGGGTTGCTTCACTTCAAACTTATCGTCCAGTAACTAACCAATATCATATTCTCCTGTCACTCTCGCAAAGACTCTCAACACTTGAATTGGAATCATTCACATTAATTAAATTACGGATTAGTTACCTTAATTGTCAATTGACTCTCATATTTGGTTAACATTTGATGATCAAACTTGAATTGGACATTCAGATTCATCTGTGACGCTGTGACATATATTTGCACAATTTGTAAGTCATTTTCATCTCATTTCATTCTTGGCCTTTTAAAACCTTTCTTATGTATAATAACTAATCAACAATTCAATAACAATCAAGTAATAACTCAACTTTCTTTCCAAAACAAAATAATAACTCAACTTAACACTAAAATGTCGTATTTAATTGACTTAAAAAAAACTTATGTGAAAGAAAAAATATTTTTTTATTAAAGTAATTCTAATATTACCCCTATTAATTAATACACTACGAGTCATTATTTTTGGTATTATAAGTCTTGGTTTGCTGCTATTGCATTGATTTGTCAAAGTCTTCTACATGTGATTATCATGAGTTTCTTCACTAAGGTTTGACATTTTCTTTAAGTTCTTTAGAAATAAAAATAGAGAATCGACTCTTATATTACGTTCTTTTTTGCATCAACAAAGAAAACAATAGTCACTTATACGTTTTACATTAATTTTACTATCATCCATATCCTGACATCCCTTTCATTCATGCATGGACTTGATGGTCAAAAATTCATATGCTGCTGAGGAAGTAGTTTTTCATGTGGAACACAAAACCAACTCGTGAAATTCATAAAAAACTTTCTAATCCGAATACAATCCATGACACAGTTTTCAAAGAGATAACATGTTGAGGTGAAAGGTAAAGAGCATGGATTTCTAGATCTACTTTGAGGCGATGGTAATCTCACAACTCACCGATAGTGACTTTATCATTGACTACATGTCGCTTCTAAGCGCCGACAAACATGTGAGAATATGATAAATTTCTCTTAGGGTTTCCATCGACTAATGAGTCATATTAATAACCATGAAACGTCTTTATATAATTACAAGGACAACTCTATATTTACATTAATTACATATTCTATCAGGCACCTCAACAAAGTTACAGTCAAGACTTCCACATGACAAGGTGAGAGCTAATGATCTTGAACTCTAGGAAGAAGAAGAAGATGCTAGGGATACCATGGGTGGTGGAGAAGGACGGTTGTATAGCCTTGACGCCAAGGTCAAAAGAGATTTGATGTATTGTTTGTAGACGTCGAATGTAACAAATCATATTAATTGTATAATCTTAGAGTTAATTTAGAATGGGTTAGTGATCGTTAAATTTATTAAAAAAATATTTTATTATTACCCGACTCACGACAAACAAATTACTTTCAACTCCTCTCATATCTATCTTAAGCTTTGTCGGTAATTTTTTTTTTTTTTTTATCTACTAGTGTTATAATGTTGATTATATGAAAATTTCATGTTTTGAATCAAACATTTGAACATTAATTATTGTAAACATGACAACATTTTCTATGACTACGCATTTCACTCATTTCTTACTCAGGAAGATATATAAATTGAATGATGTTAGTTGATTACATAGTCATGCTCACATTCAAATGATACTATCACATTAAATACAACACATTACCGCTTTAGGTGCTTCGCTAAGTATTTTTAGTCATTGAAAAATCTATTCATCTCCCTTATATAAGTAAATACTTAAATCTTCGTGATTTTTGAACGTATCGGCGAAAATATCTAGTAGTGATATAACTACACACTTTGCGTGCGTAGTTGATAAGTTCTTCAACTACGCATATGGAGAGCGTAATAATAGTTCTCAGAAAAAATAAATATCAACTACGTTTATGGGAGCGTAGTTGATATTTTTTTATTTTTTATTTTTTTTCTAGACTTCATACGCACCCCATATGCGTAGTTGGAGACCCTATCAACTACGCACGTAAAGTGCGTAGTTGTGGTAAATATTAGAGATTTTTGCCGGTACGACTATCAACCCCCTTATTCAACATTAATTAATTTCTTACAAAAATACATAAAATTTTTGGGAGAATTTAATGCATACGTTTTTAAATAAAAAGAGAGCAATTGATAATGAATAGTAACTTTCATTAAAGTGACTATTTTACCCTTTTTATGTTTTCACCTTAAAAAAAAATAAAAATTTCCTTTATTATAATAATAGTAATTATTTTTAAAAGTTGGTATTAATATAATAATTAAGTTAAAAAATATTTAAATTATAGTAATTCTTTTAGGGATAATTTGACATACTAGGCCTTTTTGAGTTTTTGTTTAAGAAAGTGTACCCCAAATTTTTTACCACTTTCATTTAATAGTAGGTAAAAATTATTAACCCTTCTATTTAGAAAGAAAGGAATAAATGATATTTGTTATTTGTTATATAAGTATAATTTTTAATTACTGAATTTGTTTTTTTTTATTATTATTTTTCTTGTTTTTTTTTTATTATTTTATTTTTTATTTTCTAGACTAAATTTCTCATATCGGAATTTCTCATACCAAAATTTTTATACCAGAAATTTCATACCAGAAATTATCATACGAAAAGTTCATACCAGAAATTTCATACCAGAAATTATCATACGAAAAGTTCATACCAGAAATTTCATACCAGAAATTATCATACGAAAAGTTCATACCAGAATTTTGTCATACAAGAATTTTTTACACCAAATTTTCATACCATAAAATTACATTTTGTCATACCATAATTTTTTACACCAGAATTTCATACTATAAAATTACATACCACAAAATTACATTTTGGCATACCAGAATTTTTTTACACCAGATTTTCATACCATAAAATTACATACCATAAAATTACATACCATAACTAAGTCAGAGAAGCTCTTGAACATGCAACAAGAGGCATAAATCCTGAAGACATAAACACAAATGAAAACATAACAACCATGAATTCAAATAGAATATCAAACATTATTGCAGACTCTCACTACCCCCAGAGAACAAATATATAACAATATAGAGAAAAAAAAACACAACAAAAAGAGACTCGGATGCGTTGGAAGATGATGATTGTCCTCAAAAGACAAACCCCAATTCTCTAGCTACTGACAAAAGTTTTAAAGAATGAGAAATTTTGATGAAACAAAAAAGAGAGATTCTAGTCATACGTATAATATAATAACAGCTTGAAGAAAGAGTTAATCACAAGTTTGCATTAGTATGGTCCTAATGTGTATTAGGTAGCAAAGTTTGCCATTGATTGCGCATAGTGAAAATACCAGAATTTCTCTTCACACATTTTAGTCCGAAAGTACCAGTGTCTCTGTGCAAAGACTTCAATGTCTTTGAAAAGAAGAGCGAAATGGCCAGGAGATACCCCTCGTTCCTGAAGCTTCCGTTGTCTTGCGCGACATTGATGAAGGCGTTAAGCAAAAGAGGACCCGCTGAGACAGTAAGGATCTTAATTGTCAATTGACTGTCATATTTGGTTAACATTTGATGATCAAACTTAAATTGGACATTCAGATTCATCTGTGACGTTGTGACATATATTTGCACAATTTGTAAGACATTATCTGTTTCATTTTCATCTCAATTCATTGTTGGCCTTTCAAAACCTTTCTATGTATAATAACTAATCAACAATTCAATCACAATCAAGTAACACCTCAACTTCCTTTCCAAAACAAAATAACAACTCAAACTTAAAACTAAGTGGATCAATTTGTAAAACGAAACTAAATTTACTAATGTCGTATTCAATTGACTTACAAAAATTTATGCGAAAGAAAATGTAATTTTTTATTGAAGTCATATTATACTACCCTTATTAATACATAGACTAAATTATCTACGTAAGTCGTATTATTTTTGGTATTATAAGTCTTGGTTTGCTGCTGTTGCATTGATTAGTTCAAGTCTTCTACATGTGATTATCATGAGTTTAGAGTTTGCCATTTTCTTTAAGTTCTTTAGAAAAAAATAGAGAATCGACTCTCATATTATGTTCTTATTTGCATTAACAAAAAAAACAATAGTCACTTATGCTTGTTACGTTAATTTTACTATCATCCATATCCTGACATCCCTTTCATTCATGTATGGACTTGATGGTCAAAAATTCATATGCACATGAGGAAGTAGTTTTTCATGTGGAACACAAAACCAACTCGTGAAATTCATAGAAAACTTCCTAATCCGAATAAAATCCATGACACATAGTTTTCAAAGAGATAACACGTTGAAGTGAAAGGTAAAGAGCATGGATTTCTGGATCATACTTTGAGGCGACGGTAATCTCACAACTCATCGTTAGTGACTTCATTGTTGACTACATGCCGCTTCTAAGCGCCAACAAACATGTCATGATAAGGGAGATAGGCACCTCAAAAGACTTACTGTCAATGTAATAACCAAAAATTTTAAGTTTCCGGTAAAGTAAAATTAAACAAAGTCCGATGAGACCATCGTCAATAAATAAATAGGTAAAATAAAACGAGTTTAATTCTATCATTTTATGTGACCTAGATTCACATAAAATGATAAATTAAATGACCAAAAATAATTTTACGTTGGTAAAATAAAAATAATTATAATTTATAAATACGGAATTTAATTCCGTATTATATAAATTTTCCGCACAACAATTAACGGGTTATGAGTTCCGTTTAATACATGGGCCAACCATCAGCCCACTTTCCTAAGCCCATTTTAAAACTTAATTAAAAATATTAAATTAATTCTAACCCTAATCCCTCTTAATCTAATCCGCTAATTACCTCCCTCTTAATCTACCCTAATTGCCGCTTACGCTGTATACCCTCGCCAACTGCACATCGCTTCTTCGCAGCCCGTTTCTCTCTGCTTGGACGGACGAAAGGACGACCGCCACCTTCGACCATCGTCGCCACCGCGAGCCTGCGCCGCCCAGTCGAGTCCGGTAAGATCCGACCTCTCCTTCCCTCCGTCCTCCTTCTCCCGTTCCGTCCTGTTTCGAACCAAACCACGGCTAAACCGTGACTTTGTGCAGCCGCTGCGAGACGCCTGTGAGCCTCCGTCGCCGCTGCTGCCAGCCACCGTCCATGCCTCCGTCCTCCTTCGGAACCCTGCGCCGCCGCCGCCGCCGCAGCTGTTTACCTCCAGTCGGACCGGTAAGTTCCGACCTCACTCTCTGTCCATCCGCTTCCTTCTGTTTCTGTTGTGATTCCGGGAGCAATAATCGCCGTCTTGCGCAGCCAGCCCATCGCCGCCAGAATGCAAGCCTTCGCCGCCGGAACGCCAACCCCTTATCGCCGGACTGCAGTTCCGTAAGCTGGCTCCTCCTCTCTTCAATTTCACTGTCATCCATATGTATGTGAACTGCTGTTGTTCAGCCCTAAGCATAGATAACATGATGTTAAGGAGCTGCTGAGATTTTTTTTTCATAAAATGGAAGGCAAAGGCTGCTGTAAATTTAATTTAATTTCTTCAGCTTTTAGGTTTCGAACAGCCCATCTTGTCGATCAATTATAAAATGTTTGGATAAAGATCCACCGTTGAATTTTGGATATGTTGTAGACGGATATATGTAGTTTATCATATTAAAATTTGGGGAGAAATGAACGGTCGGATTGAAAGTTACGAGCTCCCGAAGTTAGGTAGTTGAGCAGTTTTATTAAACTTAAAATTTGACTAAGTATAGGAAAGTAGAGTGAGGAACCGACTTTGGGAATTATTATAAAAATATCGGCTGAACAGTTTGGAGAAATTCTTTCTTCTAAGGCTAGATAGAACCTCATAGATGATCTAGATATTTAATTCGGAAATTTTATAAGCTGTTAGGAATTTTATATTTAGAGCCGAAGTTAAACCTTTTTCGGTTCTTCCGGAAAATAGAAACATAGGAAAAATGTCAGTTTCGCACCTAATAAAATTCTAAGAGTTAGGATATATTTTAGAACTTCAAATAGGAGTTTGGACATGAATTTTAGGGTTTTCGAGAAAATCGGAACCAAGGGTAAAATGGTCATTTTACCCTAAAACTAATAATGTAACTAGTACGTCTTAATACTTATTTGATCTTAGAAGTTTTAGACTTCTATCTACGTGAAAGTGTGCTAATACCCTTATCGCCTTTAACAGGCAACTGAGTGGGTACAGTTACAGAGCAAGTGGCTATTAAAGAGTTGAGCGTTATAACAGGTAAGTCCTTTGGGCTTACTTAGTTGACTGCTAAATATGAGTATAAATGATGATGGTGGTGTGTGATTGACATGTTAGAGAGATAGGTTGTGATATATAAATACCGACCTGTATTTTTGGCCTAAGAGTAACGGGCGGTGGCATTCCGCTCAGTAGCTCGCAGGGCGCTGGGGGTTTCTTTCGGGACTAGTCCACACATGGTTTGTAGTGATGCTACCAAAGGAAGTCAGCTAGACCTACACCAGTTGGATAAGGAACGGAGGCGAGAACTAATAATAGTTCTCGTGCCACAACTTAAATTGAATAATGTGAATCACTTAAACAATAGATAATAATTGGTTGAGTGCCAGCATGATGTTTGTTTATTTTTATTTCTGCTTGTGTTTGTGCTGTTATCATTTTGCTTATATTTGGATAGTTAGCTAACTGTTGATATGTTGTTTAGATTTGGCACAGGTTAGAGCAGATGCCGAGTGATCCAGATGGTAGTGGTCAGCCGGGGTGTCGTACTTTAGGACGTTTTGCAGTTTTTGCATTTGTGGGTTTTACAGTTGAACATTGTTTCCTTTCGTACTTTGTTATATTACTTTTCCGGCTGTAGTTGATCTGGTCACATTCATGCATTGTTAAAAACTATTTTATGATTTCTGGTTTTTCCTTATCTGTGCCTTGTTGTAAGATCATGTTAAGTTGTTGTCAAACTAAGGTCGGGACCCACTGTGCGGTCCTAACCAGTAACTCCCTAAGTTGTAAAATTTGGGGTGTTACAACATGGTATCAGAGCTCTAGGTTGGCAACAATGGCACTTGAAATCTTCTAAAAAGGTCATATAAGTAAATAAACAGAACCCGAAAGGAGTCTGAGTTTTCCAAAGAAGATTTTGGTTTTAAAATGCATACAGAGTCGGGTTGGGATAGAAAGTACGGATGACCACCACTACCTCTGTGGATCTCGGCAGCTTAGTACATTTAGAAATGTTATATTGATGTAGTAGCTGCTTATAAAGATATGTACAATAGATAACTTATGTCGAAGGTTAGTAGCATAATAATATATTATGTCCTTAATAGAGATTAATGAGTTTCTCACTCCGTTGGCACATCTAAGTAGATTTTGGAGGGTGTCAACGTGAGGATTAGTATGCACATCTTATGTGCATTAGGGTAGACGAAGGGCAGACAACTCCTCCGATTGGTTGAGGAACGTCGAGATGGAAAAGTGAAGGCTGAAGGACAACACCAACGACCATGGCATGAAGGGGATCCCGAGTTAACTTAATAGGATCAAATGAAGAGTATACATGAGAGTAGTTCCGGAAAAGCATTGGATGGTCGACAATGATGCAGATTTGGAGCGACATCACAGAGGTTCTTTCAAGTGTGGTGTAAAATGACGATACGAACCACGTAGATACCGTCAAAAAAAAAACAGTCATAGTAATGAAAGTCAGAGTAAGGTTTAGAACCAATCCAAACGAGAAATATTAAATTTAAGCTTACCGACAGACCAAAATATGAAGGTTGCTGTTAGAAGCAGGGCGGAATATGACCACTATTGGCAAGGTAAGTCGGCATCCTAATCAAGAGGGTCCCACCTAGACACTGATAACCTAAGAGTTAAAAAGAGAGATGTCGTCAAACCAACTATGAGGACTTAAAGAGCCGCCCAACTGAAGCTTATGGAATTGCCAGAAAGTGGAGGGTAGAATTCATAAGCATGGAGGCAGAGTGACTTTCTATATGACAAGTGAGTTACAAGAAAGATGGTGATACCAATATCCAAATGATAGAATCTTGAAAGCGGAGTCAAAGGATCACTATAAAGGCAACATTATAATCTAACACCAACTCAGGAACAAGAGTGTGTGAAAATGATCGTGGCATACCCAAGGGCCGTAGTAACTTTCCTCTCACAATGGGACTTAAGTTACCAACACCAACGATTCACACAGGAACACCGCAAGCAGTTGATGACTGAGGTAAAAGAAGTCACGAAGATGTATTTACGAGCTATCGTGGGAAATCTGATGAGTCCATTGACGGCAGATGAATGATGCAGCTAAAATAGGAAAGAGTATCGTGGGCTTATAGTGAGAAAGAGAAGTGTGAATTATAGAAGAAGCGAAAGGAGTATAAACAGAGAAGCTGGAGGAGATAGATTTCCACCAAGTAAATCAAACTTCAAAGAGATAGAAGAAAGGTTAGTCTATGATCTAGTAGAAGGTCAACAATAGACTAAATGGTAACCATCGGAGCCTTTACATGTGAGGGTTAACTAGTAGTGACTGGTTGACATATAAGAAGAATAAACACACGGTTATGAATGAATTCTATCGACATGTCGAGAAGTCCTTAAAGAGATCAAATACGACAATTGTAAAGTCAAATCGATACGAGTGCAAGTAATACCGAATAATTCAAGTCAGTAAATCTAATTAAAATTGTAAAGGAAGAGTTGACGGTCAGAAAGGACCCCTTATATAATTAATGATATAAAGAGAATGGTTGTGAGAAGTTGTTTACTTGCGGGCTAAGAAAAAGGTACAAATCATAGTAAGTACAAATGAAGTCGTATTAGAAGAACTAGAGGAGTAAGAAGAATTGATTAGATCCTACGTCAGTCCAGATAGAGGTTACTTAGCATTCCCCACAAATGAGACGGATGGTGCTCTTTCGAGCAAAAGTTGTGGTCAATTTCTAGATTTACAAAGGAGAGTTGACTTTAGCTTTAAGTTAAAGCCGGGCACGAGACTGATCTCGAAGGCCCCGTGACGCATGGCACCGATAGAGGTGCTTGAAGTGAAGAAGTAGTTATCGGAGTTAGCAGAGAAGGACTTCATATACCCTAGTGTTTCTCCATGGGGGGGGACTCCGATATTGTTTGTGAGGAAGAAGGATGGATCGATGAGGTTATACATCGATTACAGAGATTTGAATAAGGTCACCATCAAGAACAGTATTCACTGCCTAGCGTAGATGACCTGTTGGACCAGTTGCAGGGAGCGTCTGTGTTTTCGATGATGGACTTGAGATCAGGTTATCACCAGCTGAGGGTGAGAGATCAGGACATACCTAAGACGGTATTTCGGACTAGGTATGACCACTATGAGTTGTAGTGATGCCATTCGGGCTCACTAATGCGCCAACAGTATTTATGGAGTTGATGAATAGGATTTTCATCGACTTCTTAGACCAGTTTGTAGTGGTCTTCATTGACGACATTCTAGTTTACTCTAGAAGTCGAGAGGAGCATGCCGGACACTTGAGGACAGTGCTACAGATTCTACAAGATAGCCAGCTATATGCTAAGCTATCCAAAGGTGAGTCTGGATGTCAGAGGTGGCTTTCCTAGGCCATGTAGTGACTGTTGAGGGGATTAAGGTCGACCCAGCGAAGATTGAGTCAGTGTCATCTTGGCAACCTCCGAAGAATGTTAAGGAGGTTCGCAGCTTCCTTGGATTGGCAGGTTATTACCGTCGGTTTGTGGAAGGGTTTTCTCTGATCGCCCGACCACTTACTTCTCTCCTAAGGAAGACTACTCGGTTCGTCTGGTCTGAGCCGTGTCAGAAGAGTTTTGAGGAGTTGAAGAGGAGATTGACGTCTGCTCCAATCTTAGCACAGCCTGAGGGTACAGAGGACTTTGTAGTGTACAGTGACGCATCCAAGCTGGGCTTGGGGTGTGTCTTGATGCAGAGGGGTAAGGTTATAGCATATGCGTCTCGACAGCTGAAGACGTATGAAGAGAACTACCCCACTCATGATCTGGAGTTAGCAGCAGTAGTGCACGCTCTTAAGATCTGGCGTCATTATCTCTATGGAGCGACCTGTCAGATCTTCACAGACCATAAGAGTCTGAAGTACATATTCACTCAGCGGGAGTTGAATAACCGCCAGAGGCGGTGGCTAGAGTTGATCAGGGATTTTGACCTTGAGATTCTTTACCACCCCGGAAAGGCGAATGTAGTTGCCGACGCTTTGAGTCGGAAGACGCCTCAGGAGAGGGCGATAGCTCGGTTGACAGTACAGCCACAGTTACAGAGAGACTTAGCTTGGTTGGAGATAGAGATCCAGTTCCCCGACACAGCTCATCAGTTAGCCACCATAGAGTTACTCCCTGACCTGTTGGGTGAGATACGACAGAAGCAGGAGACCTGTCCGATGTTGACCCGGATCCGAGACCGGATGTCACGAGATGAGGCACCACTATTGGTGCCGATGGAGTGATGAGACGACAGGACCGTGTTTGTGTGCCATCAGACCGTGAGCTGAGGCAGAGGATACTAGGTGAGGCTCATACTACCCCTTACTCCGTACATCCAGGAGCGAGTAAGATGTACAGGGACGTGAGACGTTCCTTTTGGTGGGGTGGTTTGAAGCCTGATGTGGCCCGATATGTAGCCCAGTGTGCGACCTGTCAGCAGGTCAAGATTGAACATCGTAGATCCAGAGGAGAGCTACACCCACTTCCAGTACCACATTGGAAGTGGGAAGACATTTCTATGGATTTCGTCACTGGATTGAGGCTCAGCAGAGGTTTTGATGCCATTTGGGTAGTAGTAGACCGTCTGACGAAGACCGCACGTTTCATTCCGATTAAGGAAACGTGGCCGGTAAGCCGTCTAGCAGAGGAGTTCACCAAACATATTGTGAGACTCCATGGAGTACCGAGGACTATCGTCTCCGACAGGGATGGACGTTTTACCTCGAGGTTCTGGCAGCAGGTACATACTGCTCTGGGTACGAGTCTTCACTTTACCACTGCCTACCACCCACAGACAGACGGTCAGTCAGAGAGGACCATCCAGACCCTAGAGGACATGTTGCGGGCATGTGTGCTAGATTGGGGACAGGTATGGCCAGATCACCTCCCACTAGTAGAGTTTTCATATAATAACAGCTGGCATGCGTCTATTGGGATGACACCTTATGAGGCTTTGTACGGCCGGAGATGTCGTACACCGCTATGTTGGGATGAGCCTAGCAAGGCTGATGGAGTAGTACCAGATCAGATACAGGACGACATCGCCCGGATTGCTTTAGTCCGGGAGAGGATGTTAGCAGCTCAGAGTCGTCAGAAGTCCTACGCCGACAAGAGGCGTCGACCTTTGGAGTTTAGAGTAGGTGCACAGGTGTGGTTGAGAGTGTCACCTACGAGGGGAGTTAGACGTTTCGGCATTAAGGGGAAGCTGAGTCCCCGGTATGTCGGACCATTTGAGATCGTAGAGAGAGTCGGAGAGGTTGCCTACCGACTAGCGCTGCCACCGAGATTAGAGGGAGTACACCCAGTTTTTCATGTATCCCAGCTGCGAGAGTACATTCCGGACCCGAGACACGTCATTAGCCATGAGGATCTGACAGTTGAGCCTGACCATACATTTGTAGAGTACCCAGTAGCTGTCTTGGAGCGCAGTGCCAGACGTCTGCGATCCAAGGAGATACCTATGCTGAGGATCCAGTGGTCTAGGAGAGGAGCTGATGAGGCCACTTGGGAGACTGAAGAGAGTATTAGACGTAACTATCCCGAGTTCTTCGCGGGGTTAGGGGTTATTTCTGGTTGACGAGTTAGTACTCGGATGTTGTGTTGTTTGACCTTCCAGGTTTCCATATTGTTTTGAGCGACTCTGCTTTTATTTTGTGATACTTGTTTGTTGATGCCTGAGTAGCTGCATGGTAGAAAACGGAATGTCGAGAAAACTAAAATATACCAAAAGAAATGTGCGAGTAAGGGTAAATAATTTAAGTTTCGGGACGAAACTTCTTTTAAGGGGGCATTGATGTAATAACCAAAAATTTTAAGTTTCCGGTAAAGTAAAATTAAACAAAGTCCGATGAGACCATCGTCAATAAATAAATAGGTAAAATAAAACGAGTTTAATTCTATCATTTTATGTGACCTAGATTCACATAAAATGATAAATTAAATGACCAAAAATAATTTTACGTTGGTAAAATAAAAATAATTATAATTTATAAATACGGAATTTAATTCCGTATTATATAAATTTTCCGCACAACAATTAACGGGTTATGAGTTCCGTTTAATACATGGGCCAACCATCAGCCCACTTTCCTAAGCCCATTTTAAAACTTAATTAAAAATATTAAATTAATTCTAACCCTAATCCCTCTTAATCTAATCCGCTAATTACCTCCCTCTTAATCTACCCTAATTGCCGCTTACGCTGTATACCCTCGCCAACTGCACATCGCTTCTTCGCAGCCCGTTTCTCTCTGCTTGGACGGACGAAAGGACGACCGCCGCCTTCGACCGTCGTCGCCACCGCGAGCCTGCGCCGCCCAGTCGAGTCCGGTAAGATCCGACCTCTCCTTCCCTCCGTCCTCCTTCTCCCGTTCCGTCCTGTTTCGAACCAAACCACGGCTAAACCGTGACTTTGTGCAGCCGCTGCGAGACGCCTGTGAGCCTCCGTCGCCGCTGCTGCCAGCCACCGTCCATGCCTCCGTCCTCCTTCGGAACCCTGCGCCGCCGCCGCCGCCGCAGCTGTTTACCTCCAGTCGGACCGGTAAGTTCCGACCTCACTCTCTGTCCATCCGCTTCCTTCTGTTTCTGTTGTGATTCCGGGAGCAATAATCGCCGTCTTGCGCAGCCAGCCCATCGCCGCCAGAATGCAAGCCTTCGCCGCCGGAACGCCAACCCCTTATCGCCGGACTGCAGTTCCGTAAGCTGGCTCCTCCTCTCTTCAATTTCACTGTCATCCATATGTATGTGAACTGCTGTTGTTCAGCCCTAAGCATAGATAACATGATGTTAAGGAGCTGCTGAGATTTTTTTTTCATAAAATGGAAGGCAAAGGCTGCTGTAAATTTAATTTAATTTCTTCAGCTTTTAGGTTTCGAACAGCCCATCTTGTCGATCAATTATAAAATGTTTGGATAAAGATCCACCGTTGAATTTTGGATATGTTGTAGACGGATATATGTAGTTTATCATATTAAAATTTGGGGAGAAATGAACGGTCGGATTGAAAGTTACGAGCTCCCGAAGTTAGGTAGTTGAGCAGTTTTATTAAACTTAAAATTTGACTAAGTATAGGAAAGTAGAGTGAGGAACCGACTTTGGGAATTATTATAAAAATATCGGCTGAACAGTTTGGAGAAATTCTTTCTTCTAAGGCTAGATAGAACCTCATAGATGATCTAGATATTTAATTCGGAAATTTTATAAGCTGTTAGGAATTTTATATTTAGAGCCGAAGTTAAACCTTTTTCGGTTCTTCCGGAAAATAGAAACATAGGAAAAATGTCAGTTTCGCACCTAATAAAATTCTAAGAGTTAGGATATATTTTAGAACTTCAAATAGGAGTTTGGACATGAATTTTAGGGTTTTCGAGAAAATCGGAACCAAGGGTAAAATGGTCATTTTACCCTAAAACTAATAATGTAACTAGTACGTCTTAATACTTATTTGATCTTAGAAGTTTTAGACTTCTATCTACGTGAAAGTGTGCTAATACCCTTATCGCCTTTAACAGGCAACTGAGTGGGTACAGTTACAGAGCAAGTGGCTATTAAAGAGTTGAGCGTTATAACAGGTAAGTCCTTTGGGCTTACTTAGTTGACTGCTAAATATGAGTATAAATGATGATGGTGGTGTGTGATTGACATGTTAGAGAGATAGGTTGTGATATATAAATACCGACCTGTATTTTTGGCCTAAGAGTAACGGGCGGTGGCATTCCGCTCAGTAGCTCGCAGGGCGCTGGGGGTTTCTTTCGGGACTAGTCCACACATGGTTTGTAGTGATGCTACCAAAGGAAGTCAGCTAGACCTACACCAGTTGGATAAGGAACGGAGGCGAGAACTAATAATAGTTCTCGTGCCACAACTTAAATTGAATAATGTGAATCACTTAAACAATAGATAATAATTGGTTGAGTGCCAGCATGATGTTTGTTTATTTTTATTTCTGCTTGTGTTTGTGCTGTTATCATTTTGCTTATATTTGGATAGTTAGCTAACTGTTGATATGTTGTTTAGATTTGGCACAGGTTAGAGCAGATGCCGAGTGATCCAGATGGTAGTGGTCAGCCGGGGTGTCGTACTTTAGGACGTTTTGCAGTTTTTGCATTTGTGGGTTTTACAGTTGAACATTGTTTCCTTTCGTACTTTGTTATATTACTTTTCCGGCTGTAGTTGATCTGGTCACATTCATGCATTGTTAAAAACTATTTTATGATTTCTGGTTTTTCCTTATCTGTGCCTTGTTGTAAGATCATGTTAAGTTGTTGTCAAACTAAGGTCGGGACCCACTGTGCGGTCCTAACCAGTAACTCCCTAAGTTGTAAAATTTGGGGTGTTACAACATGGTATCAGAGCTCTAGGTTGGCAACAATGGCACTTGAAATCTTCTAAAAAGGTCATATAAGTAAATAAACAGAACCCGAAAGGAGTCTGAGTTTTCCAAAGAAGATTTTGGTTTTAAAATGCATACAGAGTCGGGTTGGGATAGAAAGTACGGATGACCACCACTACCTCTGTGGATCTCGGCAGCTTAGTACATTTAGAAATGTTATATTGATGTAGTAGCTGCTTATAAAGATATGTACAATAGATAACTTATGTCGAAGGTTAGTAGCATAATAATATATTATGTCCTTAATAGAGATTAATGAGTTTCTCACTCCGTTGGCACATCTAAGTAGATTTTGGAGGGTGTCAACGTGAGGATTAGTATGCACATCTTATGTGCATTAGGGTAGACGAAGGGCAGACAACTCCTCCGATTGGTTGAGGAACGTCGAGATGGAAAAGTGAAGGCTGAAGGACAACACCAACGACCATGGCATGAAGGGGATCCCGAGTTAACTTAATAGGATCAAATGAAGAGTATACATGAGAGTAGTTCCGGAAAAGCATTGGATGGTCGACAATGATGCAGATTTGGAGCGACATCACAGAGGTTCTTTCAAGTGTGGTGTAAAATGACGATACGAACCACGTAGATACCGTCAAAAAAAAAACAGTCATAGTAATGAAAGTCAGAGTAAGGTTTAGAACCAATCCAAACGAGAAATATTAAATTTAAGCTTACCGACAGACCAAAATATGAAGGTTGCTGTTAGAAGCAGGGCGGAATATGACCACTATTGGCAAGGTAAGTCGGCATCCTAATCAAGAGGGTCCCACCTAGACACTGATAACCTAAGAGTTAAAAAGAGAGATGTCGTCAAACCAACTATGAGGACTTAAAGAGCCGCCCAACTGAAGCTTATGGAATTGCCAGAAAGTGGAGGGTAGAATTCATAAGCATGGAGGCAGAGTGACTTTCTATATGACAAGTGAGTTACAAGAAAGATGGTGATACCAATATCCAAATGATAGAATCTTGAAAGCGGAGTCAAAGGATCACTATAAAGGCAACATTATAATCTAACACCAACTCAGGAACAAGAGTGTGTGAAAATGATCGTGGCATACCCAAGGGCCGTAGTAACTTTCCTCTCACAATGGGACTTAAGTTACCAACACCAACGATTCACACAGGAACACCGCAAGCAGTTGATGACTGAGGTAAAAGAAGTCACGAAGATGTATTTACGAGCTATCGTGGGAAATCTGATGAGTCCATTGACGGCAGATGAATGATGCAGCTAAAATAGGAAAGAGTATCGTGGGCTTATAGTGAGAAAGAGAAGTGTGAATTATAGAAGAAGCGAAAGGAGTATAAACAGAGAAGCTGGAGGAGATAGATTTCCACCAAGTAAATCAAACTTCAAAGAGATAGAAGAAAGGTTAGTCTATGATCTAGTAGAAGGTCAACAATAGACTAAATGGTAACCATCGGAGCCTTTACATGTGAGGGTTAACTAGTAGTGACTGGTTGACATATAAGAAGAATAAACACACGGTTATGAATGAATTCTATCGACATGTCGAGAAGTCCTTAAAGAGATCAAATACGACAATTGTAAAGTCAAATCGATACGAGTGCAAGTAATACCGAATAATTCAAGTCAGTAAATCTAATTAAAATTGTAAAGGAAGAGTTGACGGTCAGAAAGGACCCCTTATATAATTAATGATATAAAGAGAATGGTTGTGAGAAGTTGTTTACTTGCGGGCTAAGAAAAAGGTACAAATCATAGTAAGTACAAATGAAGTCGTATTAGAAGAACTAGAGGAGTAAGAAGAATTGATTAGATCCTACGTCAGTCCAGATAGAGGTTACTTAGCATTCCCCACAAATGAGACGGATGGTGCTCTTTCGAGCAAAAGTTGTGGTCAATTTCTAGATTTACAAAGGAGAGTTGACTTTAGCTTTAAGTTAAAGCCGGGCACGAGACTGATCTCGAAGGCCCCGTGACGCATGGCACCGATAGAGGTGCTTGAAGTGAAGAAGTAGTTATCGGAGTTAGCAGAGAAGGACTTCATATACCCTAGTGTTTCTCCATGGGGGGGGACTCCGATATTGTTTGTGAGGAAGAAGGATGGATCGATGAGGTTATACATCGATTACAGAGATTTGAATAAGGTCACCATCAAGAACAGTATTCACTGCCTAGCGTAGATGACCTGTTGGACCAGTTGCAGGGAGCGTCTGTGTTTTCGATGATGGACTTGAGATCAGGTTATCACCAGCTGAGGGTGAGAGATCAGGACATACCTAAGACGGTATTTCGGACTAGGTATGACCACTATGAGTTGTAGTGATGCCATTCGGGCTCACTAATGCGCCAACAGTATTTATGGAGTTGATGAATAGGATTTTCATCGACTTCTTAGACCAGTTTGTAGTGGTCTTCATTGACGACATTCTAGTTTACTCTAGAAGTCGAGAGGAGCATGCCGGACACTTGAGGACAGTGCTACAGATTCTACAAGATAGCCAGCTATATGCTAAGCTATCCAAAGGTGAGTCTGGATGTCAGAGGTGGCTTTCCTAGGCCATGTAGTGACTGTTGAGGGGATTAAGGTCGACCCAGCGAAGATTGAGTCAGTGTCATCTTGGCAACCTCCGAAGAATGTTAAGGAGGTTCGCAGCTTCCTTGGATTGGCAGGTTATTACCGTCGGTTTGTGGAAGGGTTTTCTCTGATCGCCCGACCACTTACTTCTCTCCTAAGGAAGACTACTCGGTTCGTCTGGTCTGAGCCGTGTCAGAAGAGTTTTGAGGAGTTGAAGAGGAGATTGACGTCTGCTCCAATCTTAGCACAGCCTGAGGGTACAGAGGACTTTGTAGTGTACAGTGACGCATCCAAGCTGGGCTTGGGGTGTGTCTTGATGCAGAGGGGTAAGGTTATAGCATATGCGTCTCGACAGCTGAAGACGTATGAAGAGAACTACCCCACTCATGATCTGGAGTTAGCAGCAGTAGTGCACGCTCTTAAGATCTGGCGTCATTATCTCTATGGAGCGACCTGTCAGATCTTCACAGACCATAAGAGTCTGAAGTACATATTCACTCAGCGGGAGTTGAATAACCGCCAGAGGCGGTGGCTAGAGTTGATCAGGGATTTTGACCTTGAGATTCTTTACCACCCCGGAAAGGCGAATGTAGTTGCCGACGCTTTGAGTCGGAAGACGCCTCAGGAGAGGGCGATAGCTCGGTTGACAGTACAGCCACAGTTACAGAGAGACTTAGCTTGGTTGGAGATAGAGATCCAGTTCCCCGACACAGCTCATCAGTTAGCCACCATAGAGTTACTCCCTGACCTGTTGGGTGAGATACGACAGAAGCAGGAGACCTGTCCGATGTTGACCCGGATCCGAGACCGGATGTCACGAGATGAGGCACCACTATTGGTGCCGATGGAGTGATGAGACGACAGGACCGTGTTTGTGTGCCATCAGACCGTGAGCTGAGGCAGAGGATACTAGGTGAGGCTCATACTACCCCTTACTCCGTACATCCAGGAGCGAGTAAGATGTACAGGGACGTGAGACGTTCCTTTTGGTGGGGTGGTTTGAAGCCTGATGTGGCCCGATATGTAGCCCAGTGTGCGACCTGTCAGCAGGTCAAGATTGAACATCGTAGATCCAGAGGAGAGCTACACCCACTTCCAGTACCACATTGGAAGTGGGAAGACATTTCTATGGATTTCGTCACTGGATTGAGGCTCAGCAGAGGTTTTGATGCCATTTGGGTAGTAGTAGACCGTCTGACGAAGACCGCACGTTTCATTCCGATTAAGGAAACGTGGCCGGTAAGCCGTCTAGCAGAGGAGTTCACCAAACATATTGTGAGACTCCATGGAGTACCGAGGACTATCGTCTCCGACAGGGATGGACGTTTTACCTCGAGGTTCTGGCAGCAGGTACATACTGCTCTGGGTACGAGTCTTCACTTTACCACTGCCTACCACCCACAGACAGACGGTCAGTCAGAGAGGACCATCCAGACCCTAGAGGACATGTTGCGGGCATGTGTGCTAGATTGGGGACAGGTATGGCCAGATCACCTCCCACTAGTAGAGTTTTCATATAATAACAGCTGGCATGCGTCTATTGGGATGACACCTTATGAGGCTTTGTACGGCCGGAGATGTCGTACACCGCTATGTTGGGATGAGCCTAGCAAGGCTGATGGAGTAGTACCAGATCAGATACAGGACGACATCGCCCGGATTGCTTTAGTCCGGGAGAGGATGTTAGCAGCTCAGAGTCGTCAGAAGTCCTACGCCGACAAGAGGCGTCGACCTTTGGAGTTTAGAGTAGGTGCACAGGTGTGGTTGAGAGTGTCACCTACGAGGGGAGTTAGACGTTTCGGCATTAAGGGGAAGCTGAGTCCCCGGTATGTCGGACCATTTGAGATCGTAGAGAGAGTCGGAGAGGTTGCCTACCGACTAGCGCTGCCACCGAGATTAGAGGGAGTACACCCAGTTTTTCATGTATCCCAGCTGCGAGAGTACATTCCGGACCCGAGACACGTCATTAGCCATGAGGATCTGACAGTTGAGCCTGACCATACATTTGTAGAGTACCCAGTAGCTGTCTTGGAGCGCAGTGCCAGACGTCTGCGATCCAAGGAGATACCTATGCTGAGGATCCAGTGGTCTAGGAGAGGAGCTGATGAGGCCACTTGGGAGACTGAAGAGAGTATTAGACGTAACTATCCCGAGTTCTTCGCGGGGTTAGGGGTTATTTCTGGTTGACGAGTTAGTACTCGGATGTTGTGTTGTTTGACCTTCCAGGTTTCCATATTGTTTTGAGCGACTCTGCTTTTATTTTGTGATACTTGTTTGTTGATGCCTGAGTAGCTGCATGGTAGAAAACGGAATGTCGAGAAAACTAAAATATACCAAAAGAAATGTGCGAGTAAGGGTAAATAATTTAAGTTTCGGGACGAAACTTCTTTTAAGGGGGCATTGATGTAATAACCAAAAATTTTAAGTTTCCGGTAAAGTAAAATTAAACAAAGTCCGATGAGACCATCGTCAATAAATAAATAGGTAAAATAAAACGAGTTTAATTCTATCATTTTATGTGACCTAGATTCACATAAAATGATAAATTAAATGACCAAAAATAATTTTACGTTGGTAAAATAAAAATAATTATAATTTATAAATACGGAATTTAATTCCGTATTATATAAATTTTCCGCACAACAATTAACGGGTTATGAGTTCCGTTTAATACATGGGCCAACCATCAGCCCACTTTCCTAAGCCCATTTTAAAACTTAATTAAAAATATTAAATTAATTCTAACCCTAATCCCTCTTAATCTAATCCGCTAATTACCTCCCTCTTAATCTACCCTAATTGCCGCTTACGCTGTATACCCTCGCCAACTGCACATCGCTTCTTCGCAGCCCGTTTCTCTCTGCTTGGACGGACGAAAGGACGACCGCCGCCTTCGACCGTCGTCGCCACCGCGAGCCTGCGCCGCCCAGTCGAGTCCGGTAAGATCCGACCTCTCCTTCCCTCCGTCCTCCTTCTCCCGTTCCGTCCTGTTTCGAACCAAACCACGGCTAAACCGTGACTTTGTGCAGCCGCTGCGAGACGCCTGTGAGCCTCCGTCGCCGCTGCTGCCAGCCACCGTCCATGCCTCCGTCCTCCTTCGGAACCCTGCGCCGCCGCCGCCGCCGCAGCTGTTTACCTCCAGTCGGACCGGTAAGTTCCGACCTCACTCTCTGTCCATCCGCTTCCTTCTGTTTCTGTTGTGATTCCGGGAGCAATAATCGCCGTCTTGCGCAGCCAGCCCATCGCCGCCAGAATGCAAGCCTTCGCCGCCGGAACGCCAACCCCTTATCGCCGGACTGCAGTTCCGTAAGCTGGCTCCTCCTCTCTTCAATTTCACTGTCATCCATATGTATGTGAACTGCTGTTGTTCAGCCCTAAGCATAGATAACATGATGTTAAGGAGCTGCTGAGATTTTTTTTTCATAAAATGGAAGGCAAAGGCTGCTGTAAATTTAATTTAATTTCTTCAGCTTTTAGGTTTCGAACAGCCCATCTTGTCGATCAATTATAAAATGTTTGGATAAAGATCCACCGTTGAATTTTGGATATGTTGTAGACGGATATATGTAGTTTATCATATTAAAATTTGGGGAGAAATGAACGGTCGGATTGAAAGTTACGAGCTCCCGAAGTTAGGTAGTTGAGCAGTTTTATTAAACTTAAAATTTGACTAAGTATAGGAAAGTAGAGTGAGGAACCGACTTTGGGAATTATTATAAAAATATCGGCTGAACAGTTTGGAGAAATTCTTTCTTCTAAGGCTAGATAGAACCTCATAGATGATCTAGATATTTAATTCGGAAATTTTATAAGCTGTTAGGAATTTTATATTTAGAGCCGAAGTTAAACCTTTTTCGGTTCTTCCGGAAAATAGAAACATAGGAAAAATGTCAGTTTCGCACCTAATAAAATTCTAAGAGTTAGGATATATTTTAGAACTTCAAATAGGAGTTTGGACATGAATTTTAGGGTTTTCGAGAAAATCGGAACCAAGGGTAAAATGGTCATTTTACCCTAAAACTAATAATGTAACTAGTACGTCTTAATACTTATTTGATCTTAGAAGTTTTAGACTTCTATCTACGTGAAAGTGTGCTAATACCCTTATCGCCTTTAACAGGCAACTGAGTGGGTACAGTTACAGAGCAAGTGGCTATTAAAGAGTTGAGCGTTATAACAGGTAAGTCCTTTGGGCTTACTTAGTTGACTGCTAAATATGAGTATAAATGATGATGGTGGTGTGTGATTGACATGTTAGAGAGATAGGTTGTGATATATAAATACCGACCTGTATTTTTGGCCTAAGAGTAACGGGCGGTGGCATTCCGCTCAGTAGCTCGCAGGGCGCTGGGGGTTTCTTTCGGGACTAGTCCACACATGGTTTGTAGTGATGCTACCAAAGGAAGTCAGCTAGACCTACACCAGTTGGATAAGGAACGGAGGCGAGAACTAATAATAGTTCTCGTGCCACAACTTAAATTGAATAATGTGAATCACTTAAACAATAGATAATAATTGGTTGAGTGTCAGCATGATGTTTGTTTATTTTTATTTCTGCTTGTGTTTGTGCTGTTATCATTTTGCTTATATTTGGATAGTTAGCTAACTGTTGATATGTTGTTTAGATTTGGCACAGGTTAGAGCAGATGCCGAGTGATCCAGATGGTAGTGGTCAGCCGGGGTGTCGTACTTTAGGACGTTTTGCAGTTTTTGCATTTGTGGGTTTTACAGTTGAACATTGTTTCCTTTCGTACTTTGTTATATTACTTTTCCGGCTGTAGTTGATCTGGTCACATTCATGCATTGTTAAAAACTATTTTATGATTTCTGGTTTTTCCTTATCTGTGCCTTGTTGTAAGATCATGTTAAGTTGTTGTCAAACTAAGGTCGGGACCCACTGTGCGGTCCTAACCAGTAACTCCCTAAGTTGTAAAATTTGGGGTGTTACAGTCAAGACCTCCACATGAAAACGTGAGGGCTAATGATCTTGAACTCTAGGCAGAAGAAGATATGCTTGCGATACCGATGGGAGGTGGACAAGGACGGGTGTGAAGTGTTAACGCCAAGTTGAAAAGAGATTTGATGTGTCGTTTGTAGATGTCAAATGTAACAAATCATATTACTTGCATAATCTTAGAGTTAATTTAAAATGGATTAATGGTTGCTAAATTTGTTAAAAAAGATTTTACTATTACCCAAATCACGACGGACAAATTACTTTGAACTCCTCTCATGCCAATCTTATAGTGGGTATTCAATTAAGATTTTACACGAATTTTTTGGAATTTAAAAGTGTATGGGTATTCAATATAGATTTTTGAAAGTTCATATAAATCTTTTGGTATTCAATTAGGATTTTAAACTTTCCATAAAATTTCTATGATATTAAAAAGTTTGTTGATTTTAAAATAATCTGTTATTTCATTGATTTTGTAGGATTTTTTTATTACTTTTATAAATACCTAAATCCTACAGAAGTCTTCTCTCAACACACAAGATTTCCACACCAAACTACAACACTGAAGAACCCTAACGACCAAATCAACGTCTTCGAGCGTTTTCGAGTGCTTGAGCTCGGTGCATCGTCAGAGGTTTCTTTCTCGTGTTTTCCGACATGTTGATTGTTTTCTTGCTCGTGCGTGCCATGTTGATCTCATCAATCTCGAATATAATTCAAGGTTGTCAAAACATTAAAAAAAAAGAGATTTTAAATAAATTCAAAATTGATAGGCTTAGAAATTAAATGAGCAGAAATCGAGCCAACGACGACGTCTCTCTGTTTTGAGAAACCCGTCTGACAGTGGTTGTCTTTTCCGTTTCTCGAGATTTTGGTCATGTATTAAATCGATAGAATATGACAGAATATGTATTAACTCTATATAGAATTAAAATATCTCACAAAATCAGCAAATTCTATTGATTATTAAAAATCAGTCAAAATTTTTAAAAATATAGATTGAATATACCCCTAATTTGTCAGTATTATTTTTTCATCTATAGTGTTATAATGTTGATTATATGAAAATTTCATGTCATGAATCAAACGTTTGAGCATCTATTATTGCAAACTTGACAACATTTTGTATGACTAAGCATTTCACTCATTTCTTACTCAGGAAGATATATAAATTGAATGATGTTAGTTGATTACATAGTCATGCTGACATTCAAATGATACTACCATATTAAATACAACACATTACCGTTTTAAGTGCTTTGTTAAGTATTTTTAGTCATTGAAAAATCTATTCATCTCCCTTATATAAGTAAACACTTAAATCTGCGTGATTTTTAAACGTATCGACAAAAATATCTAGTAGTGATATAACTACACATTTCGCGTGCGTAGTTGATAAGTTCTTCAACTACGCATATGGAGAGCGTAATAATAGTTCTCAGAAAAATATATATCAACTACGTTTATGAGAGCGTAGTTGATATTTTTTTTTTCTAGACTCCAACTACGCACCCCATATTCGTAATTGAAGACCCTATCAACTACGCACGTAAAGTGCGTAATTATGGTAACTATTAGAGATTTTTGCGTCAATCAACCCCCTTATTCAACATTAATTAATTTCTTACAAAAATACATAAAGTTTTTGGGAGAATTTAATGCATACGTTTTTAAATAAAAAGAGAGCAAGTGATAAATTGATAAGAATAGTAGCTTTCATTAAAGTGACTACTTTACCCTTTTTATGTTTTCACCTTAAAAAAAAATAAAAATTTCCTTTATTATAATAATAGTAATTATTTTTAAAAGTTGGTATTAATATAATAATTAAGTTAAAAAATATTTAAAATATTATAGTAATTCTTTTTAAAAAATTGGTAATAGTTTGACAATTAAATTAATTAATACTTGTTACATATTAAATTATGTTGATTTAACTTTTTTCAATAAAATCCACATCAAACACATAATCCAATTTTTTTGATGACATATAATTATTGCCGGAACTAAATTTTGTCACAAAATAACTCGTATTATTTATAGTAAATACATTGATAATGTGTAGTACTAACAATAATGTTAAATACGTTTTGTCTATTTATAATACCCATCCTACGATGAAAACCCTAAGAAAAACTTATCCACAATTTCACAAGATAAACAAAACTTAATAGGATTAGGTTTATTGGGCTGATTTTAAGTTAGGAAATCCTAAGTTGCTTAAGTTAGAAAAAAAAATCTAACGGCGTCTAGCGTCGTATACATACACACTAACCCACTTGTGTATATTGTAAGAAGACGTTTCTCCGACCTAAAATTCTCATGCTTGATGGGTTGAAGGAAACCTTAAAGATAATTGAGCTTAAAACAAGTAAAGATGAACACTGATTTTGAAGCGAAGAAAGAAGGATCGTTATTTGAGAATTAGTGCCAATATTTTTTAGAAAATTAGAAGTCAATTGGTATTAAGTTTACCTCATGTATTGTAATTCATCCCAACAATAGGATTATACGAAGAGGTCGATTTGAAGTCATCTAGGGTTTCTACTATTAATTAGTTGCAGGAGCCTTATATTGTTATATTTTTTTGGTGAAGCCTTATATTGTTATTCAAAAATATATGATATATGACTATAGGTTGAAATTATTGCAATTATTAAGAAGGATAAATGGTATATGAATTGATTAATGATGCTGAAATATGTGATTAGGAGGAAGGTGTTACAATAGACTTCCACTCAAAGAAGCTTAATTTCAATTAATTGTGTGCCTAATTCATGACATAAATAGCAATGAACAAAAATATTTCACCTTACTAACTTAGTGAAACGCATGTTACGAGTTTGGCCTATGTTTGCCCTTTTCTTCATAAAACTTAATTTCATCTTAGACCATCTTCAACTACCACATTATATGTTTTTAAATATAATTTTATAAAATTATATTAAACTTTATTTTGATATTTCATTTAATTTGTTTAAAAAAACTTTATTTTTTTACACTTAAAAATAGTTTCAGAATTAAATGAATATTTTTTAAATTCCCTTAACTTGTTCAATAACACTACAGTCAGGTTTATAAAAACCACGACATCCTTCTTCTCGAGAATAGAAAGTATAATCCAGAAAATTTACTTCACAAAAGTGAATCTTATCGAAGCTTATTAGTCTACGTGTATATATGGTGTCAAGAAAGACACAAACGTATGACACACCATGAGTCTGCCTCCCATGCATATCTAGACGTAAATCATCATTCATTGTCTTCTTATTCTTGTAGTTATCTTACAAAAGTGTGAAACACTCGTCGGTAACATAGTTTTGAAGCAAATCAAATATCGGTATCCACGTCATGTCCGAATCTTATAGAAAAACAACACCATGGGACACTCGCACTATGTTCGGGGTGCACTTAAACGGTGGTGAAGCCTCACTTTGAAATTTTGCGCGGAATGAATTAATTTATTTGTAGAATAACAATTTTGAAATTAAGTTCAAGAGGATCAAAAACACTTAAGTGGACATTTCGTATGGAACACCTCATCCATGCATTTTTACTCATTCATATCTAACACGAATTCCAATTTCATCTCTTTTGGTAACTTTTTTCCTAAATTAACATCTCTTTTGGTAACTTATTCAATGACACTAATTGGTTCATCTACACCAACAAAAAAATTAATTTACATTCAATTAATCAACCCAAAATAAAATAAAATAAATAAAAATGAAGGCTTACGTAAGTAAGGACGAGACTACAAGTTATAACATAAAGATGTGGTACCACATCTGATTTGCATATGTATCACAACACCATCCCCTCTATAAATATTCATACAAACAAATCGATCAATAAACTCATTTTCATTTTGCAGAATCAATCGATCGATATGGAACTAGTCGAAGTTATTCACATGAATGGAGGTGATGGAGAGTGCAGCTATGCAGAGAATTCAGTCGTTCAGGTAATCATTTTAGTCTCCAAAATTACTTTCTCGCTCAATTTCTACTTGCTAATAAAATGACTGATTTGTATTGAAAGAGAAACATCATAGACATGTCAAAGCCCGTCAAGGAAGAAGCTATCAGGATGTTATACAACGCGGTGTTCCCTGTACAAGATGGCGCTGTGGTGATAGCCGAGTTGGGCTGCTCCACAGGACCCAACGCGCTGATGGTGGCGCATGAGTTTATCGTTGTTGTTGATAAGATCCGGCGTGAATCCGGTCATGACAGCTGGTTGCCGGAGTTCCAGGTGTTTTTGAACGACCTCCCTGGAAACAACTTCAATGCCATCTTTAGGGCATTACCCATGTTTCACAAGAAGATTAACAATGATATCGGATCCGAGTTCGGGTCTTGCTTTGTGAATGGAGTAGCCGGTTCGTATTACGGTCGGCTTTTTCCGGCCGACTCACTTCATTTTGTTCATGCTTCCTCTACCCTTCATTGGCTCTCTCGGGTATGTACCTTTGATCTTTTTGGTGATTTGTACTAAATAAAATGGTTCAATGTTTCTTCTTTAAAAGGGAAGAAATCGTTCAATTAATGTTTTTGGTATGATTGAATTTATTCACTTTTATGTTAATTAGACGAATTTGATCAAAATTTTGGAAGAATGTATGTAGGTGCCCAAGGGTATAGAGAGGAGCAAAGGACTGAGTGCGGAAACCGTGGGAAAGGCGTACACCGAGCAATGGCAAAGCGACTTCTCAAAGTTTCTCGAGTGCCGCGCCGACGAGATGGTCGCCGGCGGCTACATTGTCTTCACTCTTAATTGCAGGAGGGATGAGCTTCCGGCGAACTATGACGAATGCTTCTTCGGCACCTGGAAGATACTCGACAAAGTCTTTGACCAACTTCTTGCCGAGGTATAAATATGTTGTTAACATATAAGGTAATGAACCTTGAAGAATAACGCTTGATGTATTTTTATTGAAGGGTTTGATTGAAGATGAGAAGATGGACACATTCAACCGGCCACTTTACTCACCGTCCTGGAGCGAGATAGAAGGCGAGATTCACAAACAAGGCTCCTTCACCATAACCGACGCCAAGCGATATGAAGTGAGAAACTGGGACAGTGGATCAGACGAGGAACTGGTGCGCAAAATCCACTACGTTGCTCTAAGTATGAGATCCGCGATCGAGTCGTTTCTCGTGAGCCATTTCGGGCCGAATTTATCGATGGATGAGTTGTTCCGAAGGTATGAAAAGGTGGCACACGAAACCCTCACCGAGGAGATGAAAAGGTTGTCCATGATAACCATTGCGATGAGCAAGACTCGTTGAAGAAAGATTTCACGTATGATTCTTGAGTACAATATTAACCATGCATGCTATTTATAGTATACTGAAAAAGAAAGAAAATACGTATCTTTCTTTGCATTGTATTGTTGGCTATATAAGTCAGATTAATGTCACGGCTATCTAGAACATTACTCCATTATATTATTCTAAATAGAATCGAGTTATGTCATTACGCATCTAATCTCATCTTTACATAACATGTGCGTTCTTATTACATTGCTTAACAAATTACAACTCAAACTAAGAAACCATTATTTCAAAATCATTTAAAAAAAAAAACTAAAGTTTTTGCAGTAAAATAATTCAAAATACAATGTTAATTGATCTTGTTTTAAAAGTCGTTCTTAATGCGTATAAAGTTATTTAAAAAATAAAGTTTGTCCTCCAAAATGTGGAGTATTACTGCAGTATAATTTAGAGTTTAATTGGAAAAGAAGACCTTTTAAAATTCTTTTTTTTTTTTCAAATTATCTTTTGTGATCTCAATGAAAGATAAACCTACTTAAATAAATTACTCTCATTATTAATTAAATATCAGTATTTTTTCTACTTTTTAAATATCACAGTTTTTTTATTTACGTCAAAAACAAACTTTTTTTTTAAAGTGAGATTTTTGTTCATATCAATTAAATTTTAAATTGAATTTTCTAAAAATAAACATTATTATGAAGAGGTATTTATATAAATAAACAGACAAAGTACATTAAAAAAATAAGTTATTTATATAATGATTTTATTTATAAAAAAATTATGAACGGTTAATAATAAAATATAAACTATTAGTTCATATTTATTATTAATTGTTCATATTTTATAAATATTTAAGCACATCATACCACAAAAAACCACAATTCAAATCATAATGTCTCATTTTCTGTCCCATTTTTTTTTAAAGAGTTTGGTTTAATGAGTTTACTGCTGATGAACAAAAAATGTTGTCATAAACCTTGGGTGCCTTTCATGTCATATTCCTGCTGATGAGAAACTTGGGCATCAATGGAGAAAATCTCTGAATTATCAATATTGTCTTCATCTTCATCTCACTGTTTCTCCAACTTCTGACTTTGTTCTAGTTTCGACTTCCTTTTGACTCATAAAAATCATGACGGGATCAAACAAAGCTTTCCTCTTAGTATTAAATTGGTAGATTGTGCCCTTGAAATGAACAAAAACACAATCAGCTCAAAACAATTACGTACATCGTATGTTACACAAGTATGCAAATGCAATAACCAAGCAGCACTTCAAAAATTCCCCAAAATCCAACAACACCACCCAATAGCTATCTCAAGACTGTTGAATGATCACTTAACCACTCTAGCTTTCTACCTCGATATCGTCGTTCGAACCAATTTTTTAATAAGTATTGCGTCGGGATTTTTCGGACAATTTATTGGTGGCTCTAGCTATCGTCACCGGAAAACGGAAGTATTGGCTTCATCTCTGTGATTACTTAATCGTGGTGTACTTATTTACTAAAATTGGATTCCGAGTGAATGAGATAATGATTCCCGAAGTTATGTGTACGAAATACAAACTTGGGAAAAACGACAAAAATGTGGGTATCCCACGTCGACTAAAAGGAGTGTAAATCGTATAGTGTATATAGAGTAAAAGTATGTTTAAAGGTCGTGGCATTTGGGTCACTAACCATTTTCAATGAAGACCCCGACCACACGCGCGGCTTCGGACCTTAACCTAGGCTTTGGGTTTTATGGGTTTAGCCAAGAATGCACTGCATTGATGGTGTTGAGTTGACCACCTTTTACTATGAGCTCAATCTTATCATGAGTTGCAAAAGTCAAATTCGAATTTTAAATTAAAATTTTAATTTAAAGGGAAGAATTTTCGAACAACGTTCCTACGGTTATTGCTCTGGTTATATATAATTTTGCATCTATCTCCACTTTCCATCCTAGATGACATCTTGATATCATACTACACTCATGTGGTAGCCATAGTTGTTAGAATCATTTAATCCTTGCAAGAGATTAAAGGATACGCGAATACCTTCCGTAAATCGGAGGCAATTCGATGGTTGGGGTTTTTTTTAAGTAGAGTCAACCGCAATCTTCAACCATTCTTTGCTCTTCATTGTTGGCTCTCCCTCGATGGGTTCAGTCGCCGACGAGGACTAGTAAGAATCGATGCTGGATAAAAACGGATAAATCGTTGTCCGAACAACGTGCAATATAGGAGAGTAGCAACGGAGAAGATATGGTCTATTAAATTTCGTTCACCTGTTCTAAAGATTTAAATCCATTAAACCAAAGTTATAAAAAAAACATTTTATAATGAAACCAAACTCATTAAATGACAGTTTTTTAAATAAATTAGTGACATGTGGCCCAATAGAAAATATGGGACAAAAAATGAGACAGTTGTTGGGCCAAATGATTTGGAGATCAATTTTCATGGGAGATGTCAAAGGTAAAATGCATCTTTTTTTTTTTTTTTTTGTAAAATATGAAATATTAGTCAATAAAATATGAGCCAAAATTTTTTTTTTTTTATAAAAAAAATGTTAGTTAACAAAAGAAAAATTCATAAAAAAATGGTGTGATATAGTAATAAACTAAAGTTGATAAGATATCCAACTAAATGTTGGTAAAATATAAACTATTTAATATTTAATAATTTTTTGTGTACTAAGAAGTAAGATTCTCTTCAATCTCAACTGACGATTTTCATTTTATTATAAATTGTAAATTATTAAATATGAACAATTTTATTATAAATTTATTATTTTATAGGATATAAGTCGTGTCTATTATGATAAAATATGAACCAAAATTATGCATTTGAAAGATATCTAAAACATTTTACAGACAAAGAAAAAATTGGACGAGAGAAAAATTACACTTACACTACAAATTTTGTAACCATTTCCATATAAATTTAGGCCATCTAAAATAATCCCCTGTCAAACAAATTTTGAGCAAATAAGATTTTGATTTTAATTTATTTGTAAATCAATTTTGGATAAAATATAAATTATAAAATCTTTTCACGTCAAATTTTTTTTTTTTTGAATTGGTACGTTTCCGGTTCGGCTTCACCTAAGTCCGGATAGAGTATATACAGTGGCCCATTAAGGGGATACCCTCCCAATACCAATTTTTCCATACATGTCTCCCGGAGGATTCGAACTCGAATCTCATTAAACCAAAGTTATAAAAAATCCACCTTGGGAGCCATCATCGCAATTGTATTCGGTTATTGCTATTCGTATCACAGTGAACATGTTATTCATACCGCTTGTATGACTACGCGTCGCGTAACTGTAGTTAGCGTTTTTATTCGTTTCTAATAAAAAAAAGAATTTAAAATTTGAGCGCCGGCGCAAGGTGCAGGCGCTCAAACCCTTTTTTTTTCAACGCAATTTTCACACTTTACATCGAAAAACACCGGAATTTTAACCAGATTTACGATTTGAGCGCAGACGATAGGAGCCGGCGCTCAAATAAATAATTTTTTTTTAAAAAAAAAGCGCTTACGCCTACGCATGCTAGACACGTAGCTCAGATTGGTCTTAACGGTGCACGTACGCGATGCGTAGACGTAAATATAGAACGCATAACATGGAACGGGTGATACGAATAGCAATCTGGTTGTATTCTATCAACCAACATGAGAAAACCAATTTTCATCTTAGGTTCCAACGTGATTTTTATTCTTCATAAATGACAACTTTATACCCCATTTCTAATCAATAACCGAACGATAAAGTATGATACAATATGATAAGTATATTTCACGCGGTTCCATGCTCGGACCCTTCGTGAAACAAAATTTTCACATTAACTAGGTACCAACATGAAAGACTCGCGCCATATCCCAAAATAAAAATTATGTTTTCACGCTAAATACTAGTGTGAAAAATGATATTTCATGTTGAAACTCATCGACAACATATAAGTTTCACACGGGCTGTTAATATGGAACGAGATGTTCCACGTTGAACCCGAGTGTACAAAGTAAACCAAACATGAATAACTAATAAATTTTCGATGCTTCTAAATAAATATGTCGATCGTTTTTGTCTATAAATGCTCAAACACAAAGATTTGCACCATAAATTTGAAATTGAAGCTCAAGAGAATTAAACTTGCTAGGAAAGAGAGAGATATGATAATACAGAAAAATAGAATTGAAATTGGAGAAACCTACTTTATAACTATGATAAAATTTGGGTTATAACTTATCTTTTTTTGTGAATTTCGACTTTTTTTTACACAAAATTTTGATAGCCTCAAATCAACCCTCGTCTTGTAAACACTTAAACAAGTGATTGGAGAAAACAAAATCGCAAAAATTTACGTCATTTAAACTTTTTGTGGAATGTTGTGTATGCGTGATAAAATCTTTTTTCAAAATGAATCATGATCCGTAAATATATGACGAGCTTCATTAAACACCAATTTGATGTGTGGGAATCTAGCAAAAAAGTGCGATGAATAGGTGGACCAAGGGAAACAAAAATAGAAGACCCAATTTCTAGAAGGAAAAAATTAACATCAAATGGAAAAATAAGATGCTAGTTTTTTCAAACTAAATTTTGATGGATCGACACTGGATTTTGGAAATAATATAATCGATTTTGTGATAAGGGATTGATAACATCCATTTTAACATGTTTTCATCCTCACTCCTATCCATCTATTGATCACTTGGAGTAGATTTGTATTGTTTTATAGTGAATTCCTTTGCTTTGGTTTTTTGGGGATTAACTTGCACTTTTATGGAAACGCACACATTCTAGCTCATTTAGTTGGAAGAATGTCAACTATTAGCTAAAGTTCTCTTTGCGGTTGAGGAAGTCCAAGTCAAGACTAAATCAATTAAGAGTTAAAGGAAGGGAGAAGTGTTCGGAAGAATACAAGCAATCGAGTCAACCAATGATGTCGATTGATGCCCATGTGAGTATCACATGACCATTTATTCGAGACATTGTGTTTTGCACTAGGTCGAGTCTATCCACTACGCTTGATCGAGTTGACCGTTGATATTCTACTTTGGATTTATAAGATCCATCCTTCTCTCTTTTCTTATACTCCGTTAGAGGTAGATTTTGTTAAAAATTATGCCTTGATTTTTTAGCTACGATTTTAGGTTTCACTTGAAGCTTACAAAATAAGGTCATCCAACCATAAGTTTTATTATCCAATTCTTATATTTAGTTTACATTTCTATAACCTACATAGGTGTTAAATTGTCAGGCATCAATCTATTCGATCTCCCCATGATCGACTCGATTGATTGATGTTTTCTAGTTTTAATAAAGAAGATATTTTGTAAGTATCTCTTGCTAACTTCTTATTGTTTTAGGTCTAGAGACCCCGAATTTGCATTATGAATATGTCATATTTGTGGTTAATTATGACATTTGGAATATATGTATTAATTCATATGTTATGGTAGCCTTATCATTGTCCAACAGAAGATGCGGGAGCTATGTGTAGATGATTCTATGTTATATTAGTACTTTAGGGTATTGTTTGAAAGATGCGAGAGTTGCATGATTTTATATCTTATTTGTTGCAAGTTTTACGTATGAATGATTTTATGTCTTAATTTGTTTGGTTCAAAACCAAAAAATCTCATCTTTCTCTCTCACTACTAGATCGAATTGAATGCCTTCGTCAATCGAATCAATCGTTTAATGTTATGTTACCATTTTCCTTCTCTATTCTAAGTCAATCCATCACTTTTTCTCTTAATTTCGACTATGCCACTTGGTCGACTCAATCCTCTATTCTCTTTCTAATTTTTTTTTTATTTTAGTTTTAATTTTTAACTTTAATCACTGTTCGCTGGAAAAGTGTGCGTGAAAAGTCTTAAATTTATAAAATCTGAAATCAAGCAAAGCGAACCCGTAGTGTACGGATCAGTATAGTAAAACAAAAATTCCAAAGTCGAACTCAGGGATTTGGGGGATCAAATTCAGTTCGTAAATTGTATAGAAAATAATGAAGCTTTTGTAAAGATTACTGTGAAAATAATGATTCTAAAGATTCAGATCCAATTGTGGCAATCGATTCAAGATGTTCTAAAGGTATAAGGACAAAGTTAAGATTGCAAAGATATAGATCTAAGATAGGGTGTTGTACGGTGAAGTTCCAAACCCATAATTCTCACCCAAAGGCTCTCTCAATAAAGGATGTTGAGTCTCGTTATAAAGAGAATCGAAGGATAAGATTAAACTCTCAAATACCCATGCCCAAACCCAAGGGGATCATAGATAAGCCAAAAAGGTTAAAGTTGTGACACTCGAAACCAAAGTAAAGGGTGTTGAGTCTCACTACTACCTAGAAAAGGTAAGCCAAGACTAGATTAGGACCAATCTTTAACTTTGGATCAAAGCAAAAGCAGAGAACGTACGGTAGAGGAAAACCACGGTCAGATCTTGAAGAACCACGGCCGTGGAACTCAAGAACAAACCGTGGAAAGGTACGACAACGAGGTTTCTCGCAACTCTCAGGGTTCAATTTGTTTTGGTTCAATGACTTCAATCTATCATCATCTATGCCACAACTATCAACCCTTCACCTTAGAATCGCTTAAGGGTTTTAGCCAACAATCATTTTCATCAAATCAATAATCAAGATTAAAAGAAAGAAAAGACAAAACCTTGAAAACTCAATAATGAATGCAAAACCAATCTCAATAAAACTCAAATTCGTGCTTGTGTTCAATGAATATAGAATAGAGTCACAAATCTCTCACAATCTTAAAGAACAAGAGGAACGGGATGCCAATCCGCCTTCAAAGTGAAACCCTAAGATCTTCCAACTTCGCAATATCCAAGTGCGTACTTGTCAAAATCTTCCTTCAAATCTCCTTTCCAATGTGGAGTCTTCCAAAATGATCTTGCCTCTAGCGTGGTGTGTATTTTCTCTCTTCCTTCAGCCTTCTTATAGGAGAAAATAGGGTTACGAAAGGCCCGTAACCACTGCTGACGTGAAAAATATGATACGTGGCGGTTGTTAGCAAAACCACGGTCAAGAGCAAATTTCCACGGCCGTGGAAACCACCGTGGGAGCCTATGACACGTTCCTCCACAAACTTAATTAAATTAAATGCCAAAACCACGGCCGTGGTTCCTTGTACTTGGCCGTGGAACCTCCAAAATCTACGTACAAGCCTTTGATTCCCAAAGTTTTCTACTCATACTCCTTCCTTAGCTACTCCAATGCATCCTCTTGATGTGTAGCATGATCAAAAGTGCTCAATGCTCCATTTATGCTTCAATCCAAGTATTTATTCACCTAAAAACAAAACAAATCTTGTGTCGATCTCTATACCTACATAATAGGTGAATGTGCTCATAAATGCTTCAAATTCATATCCATGTACACAAAAGAAGGGAAAAAACTACCAAAACATGTGTCTAAAATAACGTCATATTTTATGCTATCAAAATACCCCATACTTGTATCTTGCTTGTCCCCAAGCAAGGTTTTCAAAAGATAGAACAAAAGGTAGGATGAAATATGAATGCAAAACAAGGGAAAACAAATCTTTTTGGTATTGTGCTTCTATTCAATAGATCACTCTCAAATCTTGTTTCATGTTTCCTTGAAAACTTCTATATACACAAAATGAATCATGTCAAGCAAAAGAAACATCATACATCGAAAAAGATCCAAGACAAACATCATAACCCCAAGTAATGTCAAAATCAATCATGTGAAATCCAATATAGATCACTAAGCCAAACAACAACCAAAAGATCTTAAGGACTTTCAAGCAAAGGTCAAGAAACGTGAATGGTAGGATTTTTCATAAGGTAATGTGGTGCGATATCCGGGAAAAAGTAACTACACAACACAAGCTTGAAGAACATTGCTTCCCAAACATGCTTTGCATGCGAACTTTTCTTGTACTTTACTTTTTGGAAGTATGGACAACGGCGCACAAAAACTGAAGCCTAGGAGATCGGCGATTCTCAATTTTTGAGATAACTCAAACCCTTGATGCACATACCATATTCCGTTAGGACTATCGTTCATTCGGACTTTGGCAAGACACAAACACCCGGCTATGTGAATGGTGCTGAGTTACTCTTCCTCATGTTCAACGTCCCCAAACCTATTTTTTATACTTTCGATGCACATTTTTTTTCTTTCATGGCCCTCCCACATCAATCATGCCACAAATTACACTCTTCCTAATTCCCGGATAGGTAAAGGAGGCAAAATTTTTATTGAGGAGTTAAATGAATAAAGAAGAAGCAAGAAAAAATCGAGATGCCTTAATCATTTGAAAAAGAAGTGCAAGAACTTGTAATGCGATTTCAACTTTCATTCCTCAACATGATTTAGACAAGAATTTTTACATTATGAAACTTGCAAGAAGGTCAAACAATATACTCAATTTCTCCACAATTCACAACTCAAATCAAGTACATAAATGTCATCAAAGATTCAATCCACAAGAAAATTCGTCATTGAGGTCTTTTCCAATCCTAGAGGCACAATATTTTTCAAAATTTTTCAAATTTTTATGGGTTTTTCAAAGCTTAAAAATGCAAGACAAAAAGGAAACGTGTGACAAGAAAATAAAAGATGCAAGTGTTCATGGATAAGAACGAAGCAATATGTCAAGTTATTACATCACATGAGAATCATAATCCACCCCATACTTAAGATACACATTGTCCCTAATGTGCGAAAAAAGAAAAGAACAAAGAACAAAGAAACTCACAAAGTCATGAAGCAACTCAAACCGATCAAGTCATCACATAGGCAGTGGAGGTGGTGGAAACGGGAAGAAGTTTGAGTCGTATGGACGCCCAAACTGCTGCCGGTAAACGTCTCGGAGGATCCTTTCGTTGTCACGGCGGTCATCCTCAGGTGCATTGAAGCGGGTTTCAAGTAGACCTGTACAAATCCGGGCTCGGGCCGGGTTCGGGCCGGGCCATACCTAAAAACTCTACCCATAAGGTGCGGGCCGGGCCAGCCCGGTCCAGTTTGTCCGGGCCACAAATGCTACCCATGTCCACCTATGTAAAAAACGGGCGGGCTACCGTGCCGGCCCGGATGGCCCGTATGTACTTGCTTGTGTGTTTTTTCTCGGAATCTATCGTTCAAAAAAAGTAATATAATGAATTTAACACACACTTTCAATCCAATTATACTTGCATAGTGCACTACCAACAAGTTCAATAACAATCAACCCACAAAAATGAACAAGTCCAAATACTAAAAAATAATAAGTATCATTACAGTCAAGTTAGTCCTACAATCTTGTGTTACAAATGAATATAACTCGTCAAAATACTCCAAACAAACTAAATCAACAATCAGTATATGTAACACTCAAAACAATATAAATTATACACACATAAATATAAAAAATATTATATGTATAATATTGTATACGGGCCGGGCCGGGCCATGCCTGAACGGACCAAACTTGTTGCCCATACCCATGTTTTTTCCCGGGCGGGCGGGCTGGAGGGGCTGGCCCGGTTTTGTACAGGTCTAGTCTCAAGTGCCTCCATCCTCTGTGTAAGTCCGGTAACCCATCCCGGCTGCTCGTCCATCCATGTTGGCCTCAGCGCCATCCACTCCGGCGGTACTCCCATCCAAGCTGGTGGAGCATCCATCCATGACGGCGGTGCATCCATCCAAGTTGGCCTCTCACTCACGCTGGCATGCCGGGAAGAAGAAGAAGCGGAAGGCCGCTGCTGGTAGGTAGATCTCCTAGGCGGCTCATGGAAATCCGCCGGCTGATCCGGAAAATCTCCAAAAGCCTGCTCAGTAGCTCCAGCATCCTGGAACTCATCACCACCCATCTCCTCATCACCATCCTCATCAACTCCAACAGGCTCATCCTCGGGATAGTAGTCAGGAGCTCCAAGGAGGTTGGCATGCATCGGGATAAAAGTTGTTTTCCAGTTCTGTCGATCCCAGATGGAGTAATCAGCGCTCCATGGAATGCCTCTTCCTCCCTTGCCTTCCCAAGGCATGGAGACAAATGGTGGACCTCGGTGGCGGGGAATCAAGAGTCCCCGAGTCATGAAACCCCGAAGCCCTAGAGGCCTCGCAAAAGTTGTCAATTCACAAGCCGAATAATCAAGCCCCAACTGTTTTGCTATGTGTGTAACCATCACACCATCAACCGATATTCCCCTTAGCTTTGTTCTTGATCTTGCTAAGGGTAGCAGCAAGCATAGTGGCGTAATCCGGAGTGACTCCGGCCACCATACAATAGAGGATAAAAATCTCATCAGCCTTGAGATTTAGAGGAGTCTCGGTTCTAGGGAAAAGGCACTCGGAGAGGATCCTATGTGCAATCTTGAAGGATCCTAGCATGTCCTCCACAAGGAAGCGAATGGCAATTCCGTATAACGCTATTAACCTCATCTTCCAGAATGCATCTACGAAGCATCCCATCCGGTCCGCGCTTGAATAGCAGCGGCTCATCCCAGTAATAATGTCGTACTTCCTTGAAGAATCTCTTCTTTTGAGAGTACGTCAATCCGGGCGGTGTTTCCTGGCAAACAAGATAATTTACAATGTCAGCATACCAAGGTCCGTTCTTATCAGAAAGTTGGTGGATGGAATGTTCCACCAACTGAGGATGAATGTCAGAGAAGTGAGTAAGAAGATTATTATTCTCAGTAATCTCAGTTGACATCATCTCGCCATCGACCTCGGTCGAGGCGCAGAGGCGTTGACCGAGATGTTCTTCAGTCGCCTCGCTCAGTCCTGGAAGTGCCTCGGTCGAGGTACTGCAACTGGAACCGAAACTGGAGATCTTCGTCTCTTGGATTAGCTTCTCAGTTTTAGCTCCTGGATCTTCTTCCAGTGCCTTCAAGCTCCGTATATCTGCATCACAAGAAGCATCTATACCTTCCTCTATTAAACTAAAACTTAGAACTCTTTCGAGTGGATCGTTAATAAGGATAGAGCTCACCAATTCTTTTGATTCTTCTTCATCGTAGATGTTGAAGATATCATCAGTTAGCTGCTCCCCTTTCATGGCTGCAAGTAGTGCAAACTCCACCTCATCGCCACCAATGTTGAATTTCAACTTGGCGTTCTTGCAATCCACATTGCAACCCGAAGTTGCTAGAAATGGCCTCCCGAGAATAATAGGAACAGGATAATCTGCGGGAATGTCAATAGGTAGATAGAAGTTACCTAACTTGACCGGAACGTCCTCCAAGATGCCCACGGGATGGGTGATAGAGCGATCCGCCATATAAAGTCGAATCTTGACCGGTTTGGGCTCTCCAAGTCCGATCTTCGTACATAGCTCCAGCGGAATGATGCTCACGCTGGCTCCTAGATCACAAAGGGCTTCACAAGTGACATCCCCAACTTGAATGGGAATGCTAAATGAGCCGGGATCTCTCAACTTAGGTGGCATCTTCTCCTTCATGATCTTAATAAGCTCCGAGGATTTAGATGTCATCCTAACTTCACCAAAGTCTTCCAATTTCCTTTTCCTTGATAGGATCTCCTTTAAGAATTTCCCATAGGCGGGCATTCCTAGAATAGCATCAAGAAAAGGAATGTTAATGTGCAACTTGTTCATCAAGTCAAGGAACTTACCAAAGTGCTTGTCTAGATGTGCTCTGGCTCTGGATTGAGGGAATGGAAGTGGTGGTTTGTATGCAGGAGGTGGAACATAAACTTCAGTTTTCCCCTCCGCTTTCTGTTGCCCCGCCTCGGTTGGCATCTCGGTCGAGGTGTTCTTCGACTGGATCTGGATCGAGGTGGTCTGCGTCGAACGAGGTACTGGATCTGCAGTTTTAAGTCCACTCCTCGTCGTTATGGTCATGCACTGGCCCTTAGGGTTGCTTTTCGTCTTTGCCGGAAGCTTCCCTGGATCTCTTGGCGCTTCATTCGCTCTACTCGCAAGTTGTTGTTCGAAGGACTTTTGGGCCCTCGAAAATGAAGTCATAGAATTCTCCATAGCGCTAAGCTTGATCAAGATGGCCTCCAGAACTGCGTCTTTCTTTTCTGGCTGAGACGAACTTGATCCTTGCCCTTGGCTCTTTAATGGAGTAGAAGAAGAAGAAGAAGGGGAAGAGAGGAAAGGGTTAAAGGAATTATTAGAGTTGGAGTTAGAATAGTTGTTACCAGGATTCTGGTTGTTTTGATGTTCGTCCTCCAATTGTTGCTATTGGATCCTCTATTGTTGTTGTTGTAGTTGTTGTTATTGTTCCGGGAACCGTTGTTGTTGTTACGGTATCCATTGTTGTTGTTCCTTTGTCCTTGCTCTTCCTTCTTGGTTTGAGCAACCAAGAGTTCCTTCAATTGCTTCACGTCATTCTTCAAAGACGTGAGTTGATTGTTGTTGGATTGAGTCTCTTGAAAGTTGACTCTTTTAACTCCACCTTCAGCTCCTTGGTGGGTGTACTTCTCCATATGCAAGGCTTGCTTCTCAATGAAGTCCCAAGCCTCATCAATCTCCATGTCCATGAAGGTACCGGCGGAGAGTAGTTGGAGATTGAACTGGGTGCTTCCGTCCAGTCCTTTGAAGTAGATCTCCAACAACTCGATCTTTGGAATCCCATGATGTGGGCAATCCAAAAGGATGTCCTTGAACCGCTCCCATGACTTGGACAAGCTCTCCTTGTCCTTCATAATGAAAGCATTGATCTTTCCTCTCATTTCAGCTGTCTTTGAGGGGGGAAATAATTTGGTTAAGAATTCCGTCGTCATCTCCTCCCATGTGCTAATTTTTCCTGGAGGAAGAGATTGATACCAAGTAAGAGCTCTATCTTTTAAAGAAAAGTAAAAAGGTCTTAGCTTGTAGTTGTTATTTTCAATTCTGGAAGGTCGCAAGGTTTCCATCAAGATCTCGTAGTTTTGAAGATGTTGATGTGGTGATTCCTTCTCCATCCCTCCGAATTGGCATTGGCGAATCATGGATAGAACTTGCGGTCGAAGTTCGTAGTCATGGTCCGCTAGATCTCCTAGGTTGACTCCTGGACGCCTCAGTTGTTGATTAGGGTCCATCCTTTGACCTAGGGTTTGTGGGATTCCTGCAAGAAGAACATCTCGGACTGGTATCCGAGGTGGATGTATCTCGGCCGGGGCGTCTGGTACTGGGACCTGCCTCGGTCGAGGGTCAGCAACTGGAACCTGCCTTGGTCCAGCATCAGGAACTGGGTCGTCCCTCGGTCGAAGTAGAATCTGGTCTCGTATGATGGCCATTTCTGCTTCGATTGCTTCAGTTTTGGTGCGAGTTTCTTCCTTCTCTCGCTGTAGCTCTTCCTGGCTGAGGCGTAGCAGCTCTAACGCCTCCTTTAATTCGGCCTCAAGATCGTGGTTGTCTTGTTGGGCCATCTTCGCTTCTCTTAAGCGTCGCTTGTATGTCTTTTCTGGTTCGGGATCGTAAGGAACGATTTCCTTCCCAGTGTTCTTCGCATATACCTAAGAAAGAACCTGCAAAAGTCACTCAAGTAGAGTGGTTAGATGACACGGGGCAAGTGCCCCAAGAGCAAACCGTACCGGCTCGGTCTAGACCAAGTCCCCGACAACGGCGCCAAAAACTTGTTCGATCCAAACGGTGTGTGCAAGCTTTAAATTTATAACCCTAAACTTAAGCTTAAAACAAGGATGCGAACCCGCAGTGTACGGGTCAATCGTAGTAAAAAGCAAGAAATTCCAGGGGTCGATCACAGGGACTTGGTGAAACAAAGTCAATAACGGTAAGCTTCGTGAATACTAACCACAAAGAGTAATTAACACAATCAAAGATGAATAAGAAGTCAAATAAGCAAACATGCAATTCTAGGGATTAAAGCGTCTAGTTGTGGTTCCAACTCAAGATCTAAAGATAAGCGGACAAAGCTGAGATTTTTGCAAGGGGAAGGTGTTACTAAAGTGGACTAGATCACCGGGTAAGTCTCACTACTCACTAATCCTAAACCGTAACTCCTATCACCGGGTAAGTCTCAAGGAATTAAGATAAAGAACTATAACCTCAAACTAACACACCATCCAAGGGAATAGAATCAACCTTTACCGGGTAAGTCTCAGGCTAACTCACAAAGATGGGATGGAAGCACACTCAAACCCCAATAAAGGATAAACCTTTATTACCTACGCTTATGATCGTTGGTACACAAACTAAGGAATTACCGGGTAAGTCTCATCCCAAGCTTGCTTTGAACCAGGAAAGGTGTAATAAGAATAGGATTTGGCAAACTCTAACACTTAACTCTCAGTTTAGGATCAGATAAGTCACCTCGGTCAGCCAGATTCCACCCCGGCCGAGATGTTCATCGACTGAACGAGATGCTTAGGGTTAAGGTTAAAGACTCGAACTTTCAGGGTCCTACTGGAATCTAAGATTATTCTATCATTTTTTTTCCCACAACCTTCAGCCAATCACCCTAGAGTCACACAAGGAAATTAGCCACTCATCATCATTATGAAAGTATTAAATATATGGGAAGAAGGTGAATATTTGAACAAGAAGAATTTAATGGAAAAGACTTCAATAACTGAATCAAATATCACAACAAAAGCGTTCCTTGGATATAAATCCAACAAGACAAGACAACAACGAAGGGAATTAAAGACAATCTTACAAAACCCTTCAAAAGCTATAAAAGCTATGATCTTCAATCTTCCTTCAACCTGTAAAAAGGTTCTTCAAAACTCCCAACTGGAGTATGATTGCAGCGATGTATGCTGGATCTCGCAGCCTTCAATGGTGTATATCGTGCTAAGCGGGATGTAAGCGAGATGTTGGATTTGTGGAAATCCAACCCTTTTTATAGGAAAATAACCCTCCAAAGATAAAATATCTTAGAAAGATCTTTTCCCATAAAAATAGGTAAAATATAAGATCTTCTTCCTTCCAGGAGCCAAGCTCAAAAATATAAGATCACCTTCCAAAGATAAAAGATCTCAGCCAAGAATAAAATATTCTCGCCGCGTCCTAGGTGTTCGCCTCGGTCGAGTCGGCGTCTCTGGATCACCTCGGTCGAGATGAATCTCTGGTCAACCGAGGTGAGTTATAACTGAATGTGAAATCTCTCAAAACTGGTCCAAAGTGAATCTTTAATCCATGGCTATGCTCCCTAGATGGTTCCTTATGCTCCTCAATGTAGCTCCAAATGACTCATGACTCCTTTTGCTCCTTTTTGATGCAAAACATACCATTTTACCTGCAATTACAGCAAAACTAGGTGTAGACCTCGATTCCCGCAAAGGTAGATGAAATGGTAATATAATCACATATTATACATGCTAACATGCAGATTATTGAAGATAAAACGTCCAAACAAACCTCAAAATATAGACTATAATTCATGCTATCAGATAGGTTATAAATCAGCTTGACCTTCAAATCTGCAAGTTGCCAATGGTATTCGGAACCTACTACCATAGCAATCTCCTCCCAAAACTCACGAGCTTGAGAGATCCTAGGGAACGTCCCATTATATGTTTCCACAAAGCCAAACAAAGATCCAAACTGAGCTATGGAAAGGTGGTGAGTGCGGTTCATCAAACGGAAGGAGACCGTTCGATTCCTGGCACTATGGTCAAAGAACTCAAAAACTCCATTATGATCTCCTCATAAGCATCCTCCTTAATGCCCACAAATGTAGTAAGCTCACCCCTATCAAGCATCCACCTAAGATCATTTACCACATCTAGATCCTCGAACTCTTCAAGCACAATGTACATAGGGGCAATAACGTTGCGTTTTTGGATTCTATCATAAGATTTCTTGTGGTTCGCATGGATTGTAGGGAGCCTAGGGGTTGGTTGAGGAGCGGGAGGGGGTTGGGAAGAGGATCCTTCACCTCCTTTCTTTTTGTTTCGGCTGGATTTGCGAGTTCTAAACATTTTTCTAGAAACCACGGCTTGTTCTTGAGGAAACCACGCCCGTGGTTTTGTACGGCCTACCGTGGAATTGCACGATCGTGCTCAAATATCCAGAAACTCCACAACAATCTCAACAACAGCAGTCCTAGGCTAATTCTAAGTTCAATTCCGTTCAATTCTCCTAAAAAGCATTGAAGAAAACGAAGGAAATCAATCAAGGATAGAGTTGAGAGAAAACCTAGGTTTTGGATTTGAAGAAATCCAAAATCTCGCCCGATTGCTGAATATTTGTGTTGGTTGTTGCCACAATCCGCAATAGAATGAAGTTTGCTTCAATTTGGAGCGAAGAATCGTGCAAAACGATCGCCGAACGAATATTTGAGGTTTGAGGGATTGAGCGTGGAATAGAGGCGTGGAGAAGAGGGTAAAAGCTTGTGGTTTGTGAAGAAGAAGACTTTATATAGCCTCGTTAAAATTTCAAAAACCACGGCCCCACTGTTACTTCCACGGGCGTGGTTTTGGGTGTGGAATGGCATATTACTCTCGACCTTGTTCTCCACGGGTTAAAATAAAGAAACCACGTCCGTGGTTTTGCAATTAAACCCGTGAAAATCCCAATTTCTGCCAAAAATCCAAATTCGTCGATCCTTTGGCTTTCATCACTTCTTTTGGTTGTTCTTCAAGCCTGACATCCAAAGACCCAAGACATACCGGAAGACACCAACAAAAAACAAACAAAAACAAACTACTCTAATCTAATCTAAGAAAAACAAAAAAGAAAAACAAGAATGCATTACCTTGGGTTGCCTCCCAAGTAGCGCTTTGTTTTAAGCCCGTAGCTAGACCAATCCTTTGTGCTTAAGTGAGAAGAATGGGTGCGACTTCCTCAGTTTGGAGTTCCGACGAGTACTTCTTGAGTCGTTGGCCATTCACTTTGAAACTTCCGCACGTCTCACCCCATACTTCTACTGCACCATGGGGAAAAACGTGTTTAATAACATAAGGTCCTGTCCAACGAGATTTAAGCTTACCTGGAAAGAGTCGAAGTCTAGAATTTAAGAGAAGAACAAGGTCTCCATCTTTGAAGTCTTTCGGAATGATGTACTTATCATGCCAATGCTTCGCTCTCTCTTTGTAAATCTTGGCGTTTTCATAGGTGTTCAAACGGAGTTCTTCTAGCTCATTGAGATCCAAGAGACGTTTCTCTCCCGCTTCCTTCATGCCAAAGTTCAACCACTTGACAACCCAATATGCCTTGTGTTCTAGCTCCACCGGAAGATGACAAGACTTCTCATATACGAGATTGTATGGTGTTATGCCAATGGGAGTCTTGTATGCCGTTCTATATGCCCATAATGCGTCATCAAGCTTTAATTCCCAATCCTTCCTTGTCCTGGACATCGTTTCTCCAGAATTCCTTTGATCTTTCTATTGGAGATCTCCACTTGCCTACTTGTTTGCGGATGATAAGGGGTGGTGATCTTGTGAGTTACCCCATACTTAGCTAGTAGAGCTTCAAATCGACGTGAGATGAAGTGTGATCCTCCATCACTAATAATGGTTCGGGGTGTCCCAAACCTTGGGAAAATAGTTCGATTAAAGAACTTGACAACCACCATCGCATCATTAGTTGGAGAAGCAATAGCTTCAACCCATCTTGAAACATAATCTACATCTAGAAGTATGTATTGGTTATAACAAGATGATGCAAATGGTCCCATGAAGTCAACTCCCCAAACATCAAAGATTTCCACTTCTTGGATGTTGTTGAGAGGCATTTCATTTCTCCTAGATATATTCTCTGTTCTTTGACAAGCATCGCAACAAGCAACAAAGGTTTGCACATCTTTATATAATGTAGGCCAAAAGAATCCGGATTGCAATAACTTAGCGCTAGTCTTGTGAGAACTAGCGTGTCCTCCACGGAGAAGAGAATGGAAATGACGAATGACACTTTGTATTTCGTCTTCAGGCACACATCTTCTAATGATTCCATCTGGACCTCTATTGAAGAGTAGAGGTTCATTCCAGTAGTATTGGCGGACATCCTTAGAGAACTTCTTTCTTTGAGCGTAGGATAGTCCGGGAGGTATTTCCTGACAAACCAAATAATTCACAAAATCAGCAAACCAAGGTTCGTTACCTCTAGAAATATGATTAATACACTCTTTCATTAGATGAAATTGTTCGTCCGGGAAAGAGTCATCAATAGGAAGTTCATCATTGGTGACATGTGGTAGACGGCTTAAGTGATCCGTAACAGAATTTTTGGATCCTTTCTTGTCACGAATCTCAAGATCGAACTCTTGAAGAAGAAGAATCTATCTAATCAGCCTTGGTTTTGTATCTTTCTTGGCAAGCAAATTTCAAATGGCTGAATGATCCGTGTATACAATCACCTTCACTCCTAAAAGATAAGAACGGAACTTTTCAAATGCATATACAATAGCAAGAAATTCCTTCTCCGTGGTGGCGTAGTTGAGCTGAGCTTCATCTAGTGTTTTACTAGCATAATAGATGGCATGAGTGCGTCCATCTTTCTTTTGTCCAAGCACCGCCCCTTCTGCTACATCATTTGTATCGCACATGATCTCAAATGGAAGACTCCAATCCGGGGGCTGAATTATTGGGGCTGAGATTAAAGCTTCTCGAATCCTATAAAAAGCATCTAAACACTCTTTCGAAAATTCAAAAACAACATCCTTCATCAATAGATTAGTCAACAATTTAGAGATTTTCGAAAAGTCCTTAATGAATCTCCTATAGAATCCAGCATGTCCTAGAAAAATTCTAATCCCCTTCACTGAAGATGGAGGAGGAAGCTTTTATATTTTTTCAATCTTAGCCTTGTCAACTTCAATCCCTCTGTTAGAGATCAAGTGTCCTAAAACAATGCCTTCCCTAACCATAAAATGACACTTCTCCCAATTTAGAACTAGGTTAGTATCTTCACATCTTTGTAGAATAAGAGATAGGTTAGCAAGACAATTATCAAATGAGGAACCATAAATAGAAAAATCATCCATAAAGACCTCCATGATTTCCTCAATGTACTCCGAGAAAATGACCATCATACACCTTTGAAAGGTGGCTTTAGCGTTGCACAATCCGAACGGCATCCTCCTATAAGCGAACGTACCCCATGGGCACGTGAATGTGGTCTTTTCTTGATCATCCAGATGAATCGGAATCTGAAAGAAACCACTATAACCATGAAGATAGAAAAAATGAGAATTTTGCGCTAACCTCTCAAGCATTTGATCAATGAATGGAAGCGGGAAGTGATCATTCCTCGTCGCATTATTCAGCTTGCGATAGTCTATACACATTCTCCATCCCGTCACCGTTCTTGTTGCAATGAGTTCATTGTTCTTGTTAGCTACAATGGTCATTCCCACCTTCTTTGGGGCTACTTGAACTGGACTCACCCACTTGCTATCGGAAATTGGAAATATGATACCTACATCAAGAAATTTAATATTTCCTTCTTCACGACCTCTTTCATGATCGGGTTTAACAGTCGTTGAGGTTGACGTGAAGGCTTATAATCCTCTTCCATTAGTATCTTGTGCATACATAGTGATGATTTAATACCTACAAGATCCTCTATGGTGTAGCCTAAGGCTTTCCTATGTTTATTTAAAACAATCATAAGCCTATCATGTTCATATTTACTTAAACAAGAACTAACTATAACGGGAAACGTAGAGTTAGATCCAAGAAAAGCATACCTTAGATTTGCGGGAAGTGGCTCCAATTCCAAAGTTGTAGATGCCTTTGGTGTGTTGTGAGGTATTTCCGGAGTCTCCTTGGATGTCTTCAAGGGTGTGGAAGTGGTAGAAGAAGGAGCTAGAATGTTTGTAGAAAGAACGGAACCTTCCTCAGAATTTTCAAGTTCCACGGCACCACTGTTACTTCCACGGCCGTGGAAAGTTGTGTTTTGGCCATGGTTCTTTGTGTCATTCGAATGGTTGCTCTAGACATATATTTCCAAGGGTGGAATTAGTGAAACCACGCCCGTGGAAAACATTGATGACCCGTAGTTTCTTGTGTTTTCCGAACCATCGTGCAATTCTTCGAATTCTTCAGTTTGCACTTCTTCTAACTCTTCTAAAGCCTCGACTTCAACGTTACAGTCCTCTTCCGCTCCCTTTTCCATGATGCTCATGGTTATAACCTTTTGTAACGGATCTTTGAATAAGATCGAACTCACTTCCTCTCTAGAATCCTCTTCATCACATATGTTGAACATATCTTCTCAAAGTGTTGGTTCTTTTGTCAAAGCTGAGAGTATAAATTCAACTTTCTCTTCTCCAATGTCAAAGGCTAATCTAGCGTTCTTGCAAACAACCATACAACCGGAAGTTTCAAGAAAAGGTCTCCCAAGTATGATTGGGACCGGACAATCTGCAGGAATGTCAAGTACAACAAAGTCTATAGGAATTTAGAATTTACCAAACTTACCTGGGACGCCTTCAATGATGCCAATGGGTTGAGTAATGGATCGATCTGCCATATACAACGTCATCTTCACCGGTTTAGGTTCACCTAAACCGACTTTCTCACACAAAGCAAGTGGAATGATGCTCACACTTGCTCCCAAGTCACAAAGTTCATCATATGTGACTTTTCCCACTCCTATTGGTATACAAAATGACCCCGGATCTCGCAGCTTTGGGGGCATCTTTTCCGTCATTGTTTTAATGAGTTCCGAAGACTCCGAACTCATCTTAACTTCACCAAAATCTTCAAGCTTCCTCTTGTTAGAGAGGATCTCCTTTAAGAACTTTCCATAAGCAGGCATACCTAAAATTGCATCAAGAAAAGGTATGTTAATCTGCAGTTTACTCATGAGATCAACAAACTTACCGAAATGCTTCTCTAGATGAGCTCTTGCTCTAGATTCCGGGAATGGCAAAGGAAGTTTATAAGTTGGAGGAGGAATATAGACATCTTCCTTCTCCTTTTCTTTGTCCTTCTCAACGGAAACCTCAACGAATGTGGGTTGCGGGTCGGTGGTTGTTACACCACTTCTTGTAGTAATTGCCATTACTCTCCCCTTTGGATTTCCTCCGTTTTTCCGGGAAGCTTCCCTTGATCTCTAGGAACTTCTCCGGCTTGCTAAACACTTGATTTCCCAAAGCTTTTTGTGCTTTAGAAATTGAAGTAATGGAATTCTCCATTCATTGCATCTTCCCCAAGATTGTTTCCATCATCGCTTCAAATTTGTCCTTTTCTGGTTGGTTTGAACTCGATGAAGCTTGTCCCTGACTTTCAAAGGTGTAGAAGAAGAAGGAGGTGTTAGTGAATTTTGAGAGATTCGCCGGTCATCGGATTTGCAACCGCTGCAGGCCCAAGCTCCGGCGACTTTTGCGGCGGCTTCTCGCTCTTTAATATTCATAGCGGCAACTGATGAGAGATCCGCCGGTCATCGGATTTGGAAGATCAAATTCCCATTGTTTTTAGAGGAGAGGATGTCTTCTCTAGATTGAGAAAAGTGTGCAACTGCAGGCAGTCAGTTACTCGTGAAAAATCCAGTGAAGGAGGTTGCGGCGAACTTTCGTGTTTCTTCGCCAACGAACTACAAATCTCTAGAGATGCTTTGTTCGGTCCATCAGAAGAACCTTCCAAGAAGGTAGAAGCAATGGACTTTGATTGGACTTCCTACGAACCTTTTTTGCTGTATAGCCAAGCAAGACAGGAGCCTGTTTGGATTCACTCCACAGATTATCTTATCCTCTCTAATTTGTGTGGTGATGGAAGTGGAGAAGCAGTAAGGAACGGAAGCAAAGTGTATTTTTGGGATTTTGAGAACATGTCCACCAAGTGTTTGTTGTTATGTCCTAAAGAAAGTTTTCTTTGTTGAGCTGGATTTTTCTATGGTGTCGGAGGGCAATGGCTTCCTTCATTGTCCCCTTAGATCATTTCATGGGTGTGGTGATGGTCGGGAGGGAAGTAGAGGTTTTTCTTGCCTACTTAGTCATTTGAAAAGGCAACATCTCTTTGCGGTTGAACGCAAGAATGAGGTTCGGGGCTTACTTGAGTGTGATCTTGATGTTTTTACGGCGCTTGTGGAGGTGTTGGTTGCTCTCAGGACGTGGTTGTGTGGCCGGTGTATGAGTCTTCATGCTTTGAGCCGTGATTGTCGTCACCCAAATGACTATGTATCTTCCTTTGGTGGTGAGAGTGGATGCATTGTGGGTATCTCGAGGCCGGATGTGGGTATTTCGAGGCTAGTTGCCGGAGTTCAAGTTGAGGTGGACGATGCGAGTATGGTTTTCGATGCAGATCTGTTGGAGAGGGTTATGCGAGTTCCTATTTCTACCGTGAAAAGCATCCCTCATAGTTGTCGTCTTAGGTTCTCTCAAGCATTGTTGAGTGCTCTCTTGAAGGTGGTAGCTGAGCCCGGGTGTAGCTGTTTGGGTTATGTTGTTTTTACTTCCTCGGTGCACTTTGCAGGTGTTCAGGCCTATGAGCAGGCGAGATAGAAGATCGGGAAGTAGAAAGTCGATACAACATCAGCGTATTATGCAGGCTTTGTCTATTTGGGGAGAGGCTGAGGGTGTTTCGAGTCTAGTGGAGGCCTTGTTAGACCCTTCGGAGCATAGGCCTTTTGAGATGGTTGATGGTGGCTCAGGTGATAGAGATGGTTTAGAGAGAAATCCTAACATCAAGAAATGTCTCCGCAAGGTTTCAGAAGGGCATTTTACGGCCACTGTTAAGGTTTTGTGTTCTTCTGGTGTTGCTTCTTACAATGAGGAGACTTTGAAGGTGTTAGAGGCTAAACATCCCCACAAACCTCCACCTTCTAAGTCTTGCACTACCTTTCATGAACCACCTCTCATTATTGACATAGATTTGGTTTTTAAATGCATCAAGTCCTTTCCAAAAGGTACTTCTTGCGGTAGAGATGGCTTGAGGGCACAACACATCTTGGACGCTATGTGTGGTGAGGGTTCTTCTGTTGCCACGGGTCTTTTGAGAGCGATCACCTCAGTGGTTAATTTGTGGTTGGGTGGCAGGTGTCCCCTGAGTTTGGCCGAGTTTGTGGCTTCGGCTCCTCTCATGCTGTTGCTTAAGCATGACAATGGGATTCGACCCATTGCAGTTGGTACTCTATGGAGAGGATGAAGGGTGTGTAAGGATATGAGAGGATATTAGGGAGATCTCCAGTTTGGAGTTGGTGTTTCAGGTGGTGCAGAGGCTATTCTACATAATGTTAATAGAGTTCTGAGTGATCGCTATGCCGATGGTTCTTTAGCTATGTTGACAGTGGATTTTTCCAATGCCTTCAACTTTGTTGATAGGACTATTTTGCTTAGGGAGGTTAGAGAGAGATGCCCGTCTATCTTCTTATGGGTTAATTTCTTGTATGGTCAGGCCGCCTGGTTGTACATTGGAGATAGATTTATCTGGTTGGCTGCTGGTGTGCAACAAGGAGACCCTTTGAGGCCCCTTGATGCGCCCTTGACCCCTATGTCCCAAGACGAGGAAGACGAGGCACTTCGGGTTCGCTCCGATGGACCGCGCACCCGTTCCCGTGCTAAAGCAATCGCTCAAGCTACCGGTTCCATCATTAGCCGAACCGTTGCTTGTCACGGACCCATTGGATACAAACCGTGTCTCTACGCCACAATGACTTGAAGCTTGTCAAGCCGGCACCGTTCCGGCGCATTTTCCGCATTTTCCATAATTTAGCGTTTTGTAATAATAAGTCTTTTTATTTTCAGAATATTAGTTTCCGGGACTTTATTTCCGGGTATTAATTTTCCGAATTTAAGATTAGACTTTTAGTTTCGGAATTTAATTCGGAAAATTAATTCCGAACTTAAATTCTCAACCTTTCATATTTTTAGGTGTTTCATTCCGGAACTTAAATTCCGACTTTATTTCCGTCATTTAATTTCCGACTCTTTGTATAGCCTTCATCCACTATATAAGGGGATGCTTGGCTCATTTGTAAAGCATGTTCAATTTTATTAAGTAATGAGAAGTATTTTCCTCATACTTACTTGAGCATCAAATTCCTCTTCAAATCCTCTAAAAGTTCTTCTTTTGGATCTTCGATCCAAACTCAACCATATTCGAGGGTTCTTCAAGAACCAACTCAACCGACCCACTTCAAGGTTTGACCGATCAATCTAGATCGACTCAATCATACAACTTCCGCCTCCGTCTCTAAGCTTCCGCAACCCATCTTCAATTGCATTCGCACTTCAACTAAGAAGTAGTTGAGCTTCAGCTTGATCTAGATCCGGAATACTTCATTGACGTGTCCAAGGACGCATCAAATTAGCATCAGAGCAAAGGGATCTAAGCTAAGTTATCTTTACTCTTGTTTTTGTGCGTTATCATATTCATCCTTTTTGCCTTTTGTTCATCACCATCTTCATCTTGTTCTTCGCATCTTCATCCACATTCTTGAAATTTTTTTTTTTCTCGATCCATTTTGCAAAGCAAATTTAGGAGACTTTTGGTTTGCCATCAAACCATTAATCAACAAAACATTTTTCCTTACCCAATCCGACATTTTTGTTAATCAATTTCACCATTTTCTTGGGATTTTTTGTTAACAAAATCGGATATCACGCCTTTTGATATTCCAAAAACTAAAAACAAAGCAAAAACTCTTCAAAAAAAAAAAACGGATTTGTTTCAAAGAAAAGTGGATTCATCTCTTGCATTCCAAAGGTTGCATTCAAAAGTTTCAAAAAGAAACATTTTCACAAAATCAAAAGTAAAAGACGTCCGGCAAACCGGTCCATCCGAAAAATCGGATTTTTGAAAAGGTCAAAGACCAAAGCAAGTAAAACTTGCCGATAAACAATCCGTCCATTTCCTACCTCTCCATTTTCTTACAAGTTGCAATTTTTCTCTTGAATTTGTGTGCATTTTGGTTCAAATTTGTTGGATTTGCCTTCCTTGCCTAACCGCCAAACGGCTTTCCCAAAGGTAGAACCTTAACGCACTTGAACTTGGGTAACGTTGACTTATCTTGTCACCTTGCTCATTTGATTGCTTGCAATTTGTGTCCAATCTTGGAGTTATGACTAACGTCACAATGGAAAATTCTCAGGAATCTAGTGAAAGGCAAGAGATCACTACTTTGACCGAAGAAAATGCCTCCCTTAGGCAAGAGCTTGAAACTTTGAAGGCCCAAATGCTTGCCCTTACGACCGCTCCACCGAATCCAAATGGAACCTTGGTCGATGCTTCCACGTCCGATGGACATCGCAAAGGCAAAGGTATATTGGGAGCCGAACCATCCAATGGTCGACGGCTTGCCTCCGTCATTGAAAACCACGGACCCTCCCAAAATGACGGTCATGAGTCCCACAATGAAGGTGACGAGAACCCTGACCCTTCTCCAAATGATTTGCTATATGTTGACACGGAGAAAAGACACAAGCGTTATGAGCACAACCGACGTAAGTATGGCACTTTCCCTCCTCCATCTAGTGCCCAACGCACCAACCGTCCCTCCCGGATTGATGACCGGTACCATCATCAAACAAATGACCGCTCTCAACGTCCCGAGAATGATTGGTCCGGACAACTGTTCGCCCCTAAAGGTGTGTGCAAATAAGCTTTAAATTTATAAAACTAGAATCAAGCAAGCGAACCCACAGTGTACGGATCGACGTAGTTAAGCAAGAATTCCAGAGTATCGAACACAGGGATTTGGGTGGGAACAAATTCAATTGCAGATTATCAAGCGAGTAAATACGAGAGTTTTTGCAAATATTGGGAAAACAACAATCCTAAAGATCCAGGTATCCAGCTGTGGCAATCGATTCAAGATATACTAATGATATAAAGACAGAGTTAAGATATGCAAAGGTATGCTAATGTAAGGTAATCGTACGGTGAAGTTCCAAAAACCTTATATGACTCACCTACAAGACACTCTCTATACAGGTTGTTGAGGCTTCAATATAGAAAGGTTCTAAAGGCAAGAATTAATGTCAAATACCCAAACTTGTAATCCAAGGATCAAGACTAACTTAACCGATTACGGTTGTGACACTCACAATCGAGGTAGAGGTTGTTGAGGCTTCACTACCACCTAGAAAAGGCAAGCCTAAACTAAGTTAAAGCAAATCTTTAACTTTGGATTAAAGTAAAAGCAGGTTCGTAAACTTAAGGGAAATTACAGGTAGATCTTGAGACTCCACGGCCGTGGAACTCAAGAACAAACCGTGATTTAGGGTTCGTCGACGATTCTCTCTAACTCTCAGGGTCTAATCTGTTTACGATCGATCTATCATCATCTAAGCCACAACTATCAACCCTTCACCTTAGAATTGTTAAAGGTTTTTAGCCAATAACAGTCATGTTGATATCAAATTCAAAGATTAAAAGATTGAAAGATGAAAACTTCCGAAAACTTTCAATAAACTTCAAACCAATCTCAAAGTCACAATCAAGAACGAATATTGTCAATAGATTCAGAATAAAGCAAACAATCACAACCTTAGGAAAGAAAGAAGAACGGGATGTCAATCCGTCTTCTAAATCAAACCTAAACAAGAAGAGAAATCTTCTTGCAACAATCTTCCAAAAACTTCGATCTTCCGCCGATCCGGAAATCTCAACAGCAATCTCCACCAAAAGTGCGAGATTAGGGCAAATCCCCCCCACGAACGTCAATCTCCAACGAGATGTAATGCCTCTAAGCGAGGGTTAAGCGAGGGTAAGTGCCGCTAAGAAGGTGTAAGCCAAGGTCTAAAGCGAGGTGACGGAATTTCTCTTCGTCCGTCTTTTTATAGGGCAAGATAAAATATCGGCCCGGCCCAATCTTCAAAAGATCGTGGCTTCAAAATGTGGCGAAAAAGATCGCCAAGATCACGGTCGTGGAAGGTTCCACGACCGTAATTTAGAGCGTGGAAATCAACACGGTTTGAACCATGGATTCCACGACCGTAATAGTTACTGGAATGCATCACGCCTCTATTTGCAAGGTTCCACGGCCGTTGAACTAAACGTGGTTTGTAGTACGGCCGTATTTTAGAGCGTGGTTTAAGGCAAGAACGTGTTTCTTCCCTAGCCTCGTGCATTCCTCAAGTTGAACTCCATTTTGCTCCTAATAATGCCCTCAATCCATGGACATACTCAATCAACTCTTCTTTGCTCGATTCCGTTCGGAAATGACTCTTAATCACCTATAATCAACATAAAGCTAGTGTAGACATCCATATCGACAATATAGGCAAACTAGCTCACAAATGCAACAATGCTAAATCAAAGACTATCAATATGAATCAAATACACTTAGAAAACGTGCCTAAAATATCACAATATTTCATGCTAACAAATAACCCCATACTTAACACTTGCTTGTCCCTAAGCAAGGTCTCTCAAAAAGCTTTAAACAAAAGTTAGGATGAAATATGTGTACCTTCTCAAAGCAATACTTCTTTTGGAGGAATGTGCCTTCTAAAGAATAGATCATTCTCAAATCTTGCTTCAATCGTTTATAAGACTTTCATATACTTAATCAAAGAGTAAAAAGTAGAGAAAATTCATGAATTAATCAAACTTCTAAACAAGCATCATAACCTTCAAACATTATCAAAATTAATCATAAGAAACTTCAATTTAGATCACCAAGTCATATAACATTCTTTTGATCTTAAGGACTTTCAAAGAAAAGGTCTAGAATGTGGAAGGGAAGGAAACTTTTAGGAAATGTGGTGCATGAATCCGGGAAAGTGGACAACTACCCTTCTTCTTCTTTTGCGGTTTCCGCAACACTTCAACTTAGAGCTTCGCTCTTCTTCCTTTCATTTTTTCGACTTTACTTTTGGAGTTATGGATAGAGGTGCACAAAAACCGAAGCCTAGGAAATTGGCGTTTCTCAATTTTTATGAGATGCCTCAAACCCTTAGCGCACATACCATAATCCGCTAGGAATATCGCTCAATCCGACTTTGGCAAGACACAAACACCCGGCTATGTGAATGGTGCCGAGTTACTCATCATCATGATTGACTTCCCCAAACCTAGAATTCCTTTCTATTCTTTTGATTGCAAATAATTGCTCTCATGGCCCTCCCACATCAAACATGCCTTTTTCATTCACTTCTCCAAATTCCCGGATAGGTAAAGGAGGTCAATATTTCAATGAGGAGCTAAAATGATCAAAGAAAGAAGAAAGAAAAATCGAATTGCCTTAATAATCTCAACAAGAAGTATAAGAACTTATAGTGTGATTTCAACTTCAATTTCTCAACATGATTTAGGTAACATTCATCACATTATGAAACTTGCAAAAGAGGTAAAATTCATTCATTCAAATTCTTTTCAATTCACTATTCTTTTAAGCATGCAATTGTCATCAAACTCAATTCACAAGTAGTGATTATCATAGAAATCATCTCAATTCATTAGAAGCACAAAATTTTCAAAATTTTTCAATTTTTATGGGTTTTTCAAGTTCTTTTTCATGCAATGCGATAATGAAACATGCAACAATATAATGAACATGCAAAGATAGTCTCGAATAGAAGCAAGCATAGTGAGTAAGAGTTATTACAAACTTTTAGTACATCCCACCCCATACTTAGGACGAACATTGTCCCTAATGTTCAAAAGAAAGAAAGAAAAGAAGAAAAGAAAAAGAAACTCACAAAGTGGTGGTGGAATGTCTAAGGCGAACGGTCAATCATCAAATCCTCATCACTGCGGCGCTGGTGGAGGCGGGAATGGAGAGAAGCTAGGATCATAGAACCGCCCAAACTGCTGGCGGTAGACGTCTCTCATCATGTGGTCGAGGTCGTCTAGGCGTCCATCTCTAGCATCGGCTCGGATTTCCAATGCTCCTACTCTCTCTGAAAGTCCGGTAGCCCAATCCAGCATCTGCTCATACCATCCCGGAGCCTGACCGTACCATGCCAGAGCGTCGGATGGTGCTGGTGGTGGTGCTGGTGCTGCTGTCTGCTCTGTAGACCAAGGAGGTGGAGCTCCGTACCATGCAGGAGGTGTGGTCATCCATGTAGGTCTCTCACTCATGCTAGCGCGGTGAGAAGACGAGCCTAAAGCTCTAGCTGGAAGTGGAGAACGTCTAGGTGCATCGGGGGCCGCCTCCGGCTGATCCGGAAACGTGCCAAAATCCTGCTCGGCTCCTCCTCCATCCTCAAACTGATCTCCCATCTCCTCCTCCTCAACTACTGGTGGTGGGACATATGGGGGAGCTGCTATCCTGTTCGCATGCATAGCAGCGAACGTCTCCTTCCAATTATGGCGTCCCGCCATAATGGAGTACTCCGGTAGCCACTCTATACCCCTACCCATCCTGCTCTCCCATGGAATGCCCGCATAAGGCGGACCTATATGTGTGGGGAAAATGAGACCCCTAGTCATGAAAGCATGTAGCCCTAAAGGTACGGCCGGTATACGGGTGCAAGCAGAAAAATCAACACCTAAGCTCCTAGCAATGTGGGTAACTATCCCACCATATTCGATGTTGCCCTTCTTCTTGTTCTTGAGCTTGCTCATAGTAGCAGCCAAGAGAGTAGCACAATCAGCACGGCGTCCATACAACATGGAGTAGAGTAAAAAGAGCTCATCCGTCTTGATCTTTTGGGGCGTCTCCGTCCTAGGAAAGAGACACTCCGAAAGAACACAATGAGCAATCTTCAAGGCTAGGCGGTACATCAACCTAGCCTTGGTGTCAGCGGGCTGCCAGCGGTCCTCGCTAGCGTAAACCATCGCCACCTCCTCCCAAAAATCCTTGGCGTAAACGCCACTAGGAAAGCGACCGTTAAAGGTCTCCTGAAACCCGAAAATGGTCCCAAACTCACGAATACTTAAATGATAGTCTCTTTCCATGAGACGGAAAGAGACGGTCCTGTCTACATGGCTGTGCTCAAAAGATGTCACAACCTCCCATGTAATCTCCTCATAAGCGTCTTCTCAGATAGCCGAGAAGACAATAAGTCCAGCTCTATCCAAGAGCCAAGTAAGGTCATCAACTATGTTGAGAGGAGCTAGATCCTCCAACAACAAGTATCTAGGGCCAATCACAGGCCTCTCCTTGATCCTCTCGAGTGCATCGAGGTGATCGTCATGTATGGTCGGGACTCTAGGGCTAGGGGGTGAGGGTGAGGAAGGTGATGATGGAGGTGAAGGGGAAGAGGGTGGTGGTGCCCTAGAGGATGAGGAAGAGGAGGGATTACCCTTCCTCTTCTTGTTCTGGTTATCCTTCTTCTCTTTGATTCTCCCCGAAACTCTCCTCACAAAATCCATTCTATTCAAAATTACGGGCTGTTCTATGGAAACCACGGCCGTAATTCCTCCAGAGACCGTGATTTGTCTCAGAAAGTCGCAAATCTCAGCAAATCAGCAATCAATCACCACAAACAGGCAGTCCTAATCTAATTTCTTCCAATCTCAATCAGTTCTTCCTAAAATCTCTAACAAAAACGAACCAAATCGACAAGAATCAAGAAGAGAGGAAAAACCTATTTTTCGGATTGAAAAATCCGAATTGCGCGTTCCTTGGTGAATTTCCGCTCGATTTGTCGCTTGGATCTTGTTGGTGATCGAGTTTGCTTCAGTTTAGGAGGAAGAATCGTTAAAAATGATTAAGAAACGAGGATTTGAGAGAGGGTCGTGGATTTCGGCTATTAGGTCGTGGAAGAGGGGTTTTGGGATGATTTTTGTGAAGAATGTGGTTTATATAGTCACAGGCAAAATTTTTGAAAATCACGGTTTGTCGGGGTGTTCCACGGCCGTGGAAGTGTACGGAACCGTGGTTTTGGTGATTTTTCAAAGGCTTTTGGAAATTACGGGTACTGTAGCTGTCACGACCGTGGTTTAGGCCGTGGAACTCTCTGTAAAGCTCCAAAGTCCAAATTTCGTCACTTTTCTTCTACATCATCCTCCTCTTTTCCTTTTCCATCGTTCCTACATCCAAAAACACGAACATACCAGAAGGAATCGAAGGCACAAACAAAGCAAAAACGTCTATACTAAGCTAATCTATGAATCGAAAACAAAAACAAAAATGCAATACCTTGGGTTGCCTCCCAAGAAGCGCTTTGTTTAAGGTCCGTAGCTAGACCAATCTCGCACTTATTCGAGTGCGGTAGGCGCAAACTCCTCAGCTTGGAGTTCCGGCGTATACTTCTTGAGTCGTTGGCCGTTCACCTTAAAAGTTCCGCTCGCTTCACCCCATACTTCAACTGCACCATGGGGGAAAATACGCTTAATTAGAAAAGGTCCGGTCCAACGAGATTTTAGCTTACCTGGAAAGAGGCGAAGCCTTGAATTGAAGAGGAGAACTTGATCTCCTTCTTTGAAGTCCTTTGGAATGATATGCTTATCATGCCAACGCTTTGCTCTCTCCTTATAGATCTTAGCATTTTCATAAGCGTTCAAGCGGAGTTCATCCAGCTCATTGATGTCTAGGAGACGCTTCTCTCCCGCTTCTTTCATGCTGAAGTTCAACCACTTGATAGCCCAAAACGCTTTGTGCTCCAACTCTACCGGCAAGTGACAAGATTTCCCATACACAAGGTTGTATGGTGTGGTTCCTATGGGAGTCTTGTATGCAGTCCGGTATGCCCATAATGCATCGTCAAGCTTCAAGGACCAATCCTTCCTAGTCCTTGAAACCGTCTTCTCTAAGATTCCTTTGATCTCCCTATTTGAGATCTCAACTTGTCCACTCGTTTGTGGATGGTAAGGGGTAGCGATCTTGTGAGTAACCCCATACTTAGCTAGAAGAGCTTCAAAGCGCCGGGCAATGAAGTGAGAACCTCCATCACTAATGATCGTCCTTGGCGTCCCAAATCGCGGGAAGATGGTCTTGTTGAAGAACTTAACCACCACCATGGCATCATTGGTGGGAGAGGCAATTGCTTCCACCCATCTAGAAACATAATCCACCGCCAATAGTATGTATTGGTTTCCACAAGAGGATGGGAATGGTCTCATAAAATCAACTCCCCAAACGTCGAAAATCTCCACCTCTTGGATGTTGTTGAGGGGCATCTCATTCCTCCTAGAGATATTGCCTATTCTTTGACAAGCATCGCAGCAAGAAACAAAGGATTGCACATCTCTAAACAAAGTAGGCCAAAAGAATCCAGATTGCAATACCTTTGCGCTAGTCTTGTTCGAACTAGCGTGTCCTCCACAAGGTAGTGAATGACAATGACGGATGACACTTTGCATCTCATCTTCCGGCACACATCACCGAATGATGCCATCCGGACCTCTCTTGAAGAGGAGAGACTCGTTCCAATAGTATTCCCGGACGTCCTTAAAGAACTTCTTCCTTTGTGCGTAGGATAGTCCGGGCGGTATCTCCTGACAAACCAAATAGTTAACAAAATCAGCAAACCATGGTTCATTACCTTTGGAGATCGCATCGATGCACTCCTCAATAAGGTGTTGGTGTTCGTCCGGGAAGGAGTCGTCGATGGGTAAATGGTCGTCCTCTAGATGTGTTAGGTGACTCAAATGATCCGCAACAGAATTTTTTGAACCTTTCTTGTCGCGGATCTCAAGATCGAATTCTTGTAGGAGAAGAATCCATCTAATTAGCCTTGGTTTCGCATCTTTCTTCGCAAGGAGGTACCGGATCGCAACATGATCCGTGTAGACAATCACCTTTGCACCTACAAGATAAGAGCGAAACTTGTCAATAGCATAGACAATGGCTAAAAACTCTTTTACGGTAGTGGCGTAGTTGAGCTGCGCTTCATCTAGCGTCTTGCTAGCATAGTATATGGCATGGGTTCGCCCTTCCTTTCGTTGTCCAAGAACAGCTCCAATAGCTACGTCACTAGCATCGCACATAATCTCAAAGGGAAGAGTCCAATCCGGGGGTTGGATAATAGGTGCTGAAATTAGAGCTTGCCGAATGGTGTTAAACGCATCCAAACATTCCTGCGAAAACTCAAAAACCGCATCCTTCATCAATAGATTAGTGAGAGGTTTTGATATCTTAGAAAAGTCCTTAATGAAACGTCTATAAAATCCAGCATGTCCTAGGAAACTTCTTATCCCTTTTACCGAAATTGGGGGAGGAAGCTTCTCTATGGTCTCTATCTTAGCCTTGTCTACTTCTATCCCTCTATTAGAGACTAAGTGGCCTAATACAATTCCTTCCTTAACCATAAATTGACACTTCTCCCAATTAAGAACTAGGTTAGTGTCTTCACACCTTTGCAAAACAAGAGAAAGGTTAGAAAGGCAATCGTTAAAAGAGGAACCGTATACGGAGAAGTCGTCCATGAAGACTTCCATGATTTCCTCTACGTATTCGGAGAAGATAGCCATCATGCACCGTTGGAAGGTGGCTGGGGCGTTGCAAAGCTTGAACGGCATTCTCCTATAAGCAAACGTACCCCATGGGCACGTGAATGTGGTCTTCTCTTGATCATCCGGGTGTATCGGAATCTGAAAGAAACCACTATAACCGTCAAGGTAGCAAAAATGTGAATGTTGTGCTAACCTTTCAAGCATTTGATCAATGAATGGCAATGGGAAATGATCCTTCCGTGTTGCATGGTTGAGCTTGCGGTAGTCTATGCACATCCGCCATCCCGTCACAGTTCGGGTAGGAATGAGTTTGTTGTTTGGTTGGTGATGACCGTCATTCCTCCCTTCTTCGGAACTACTTGAACTGGACTCACCCACTTACTATCGGAGATAGGGTAGATGATACCTGTATCAAGAAGCTTAAGAATTTCCTTCTTGACAACCTCCTTCATGGTCGGATTCAACCGCCTTTGAGGTTGTCTTGAAGTTCTAAAATCTTCCTCCATTAGTATCTTATGCATGCATAGGGAGGGTTTAATTCCTACTAAGTCCTCAATAGTATAGCCTATAGCTTTCTTATGTTTCCTAAGGACAATCATGGGCTGATTATGTTCATCTATGCTTAGATCGGAACTAACAATAATTGGAAAGGTAGAATTAGATCCTAGAAAAGCGTACCTTAGATGAGTAGGAAGTGGTTTGAGTTCCATTACTTTCGGAGCTTCCAATGATCCTTGAGAAGCGTCCGATGTCTCCTTAGAAGTTTCTAAGGGTGATGAGTGTGTGGGAGAAGTTTCTAAGCGTCCGATGTCTCCTTAGAAGTTTCCACGCCCAAAATTAAGGGTTCGTCATGGCCTCCACGGCCGTGGTTTAGGGCGTGGAAGGGAAATACGGTTGTCACATCTTTTCCACGACCGTATAACTCCCTGGAGTGAGACACGGTTTTGGTTGTGAAATCCACGGCCGTGGAATACAGAGTATGACCGTGGATTCTCACGTTTTCTGCCTCATCCTGGAGTTTTTCAAACTCCACTTCACCCATCTCTTCTTGTGCTTCTAAGGCTTCAATTGCCTCATTGCACTCTTCTTCTTCCCCTACATTGGTTAGACTCATAGTGATAACCTTTTGTAAAGGATCGTTAAAGAGAATCGCACTTACCTCCTCCCTAGACAAACCCTCTTCATCTTGGATATTGAAAATATCCTCATCAAAGATTGGCTCCTTCACTAGAGTGGAAAGAACAAACTCTACTTTCTCCTCTCCTATATCAAAAGCGAGTCTACCATTCTTGCAATCGACTATGCAGCCGGAAGTTGCAAGAAACGGTCTTCCGAGTATGATCGGGACCGGACTATCTGCAGGAATATCAAGCACGACAAAATCAATGGGAACAAAGAATTTACCTAGCTTGACCGGGACGTCTTCTACAATACCGACGGGGCGAGTGATGGATCGATCCGCCATGTACAACGTCATCTTCACCGGTTTAGGGTCGCCTAAATCGATCTTCCTACACAATGCAAGTGGTATGATGCTCACACTTGCTCCTAAGTCACATAACGCATCGTAAGTGACATCTCCCACTCCTATGGGAATGCAAAATGACCCCGGATCCTTTAGCTTTGGGGGAATTTTCTCCTTCATGGTTTTGATGAGATCCGAAGAATCCGAACTCATCTTAACCTCTCCGAAGTCTTCTAGCTTCCTCTTGTTAGAGAGGAGCTCCTTTAAGAACTTACCATAAGCCGGCATACCTACAATAGCATCAATAAATGGTATATTAATATGCAGCTTGCTCATGAGTTCTATGAACTTACCAAACTGTTTATCTAGGCGCGCTCTTGCCCTAGATTGAGGGAATGGTAGGGGAGGTTTATAAGCTGAAGGAGGAACGTAGACATCTTCCTTCTCCTTCTCCTTCCCCTTCTCTTTCTCCTTGTCCTTTTCTACGGAGACTTCAACGAACTTAGGCTGCGGATCGGTGGTAGTCACTCCGCTCCTAGTTGTGATTGCCATAACCCTTCCCTTAGGGTTGTCCTCCGTCTTTCCTGGAAGCTTCCCTTGATTCCTAGGAACTTCCTCCGCATGGTTGAACATTTGGTTTTCCAAAATCTTTTGAGCTTTGTCAACCTTGAAAATTTGATCATCAACCTTAATGATGCGGTTCTCCAACCCTTGAAGCTTTCCCAAAATTGTTTCCAACATGGGATCGGGTTTCTCCTTTCCCGAAGTGTTTCCTCCATTTGATGTTTTCCCCTGACTTTTCAAAGGAGTAGAGGAAGAGGAAGGTGGAGTTAGTGAATTAGAATTGGAAGGATAAGAGTTACCGGAATTTTATTGATTGGAGCGCCAATTGTTGTTACTTGAACCCCTATTGTTGTTCCAATTGTTGTTCCGGCCGTTATTATTGTTGTTGTTGCCATTCCAATTGTTGCTCCGGTTATTATTCCGGTTGTGGTTGTTGTTGTTGTTGTTGCGGTTTGTGTTATCACCGCCATTGTTGTTGCCCAAATAACCAACATCCTTCTCTTGTTGCTTTGGGAAGTTGGTCTTGATAGCCTCCTTCAACTCTTTGATTTCATTGTTGAGGGAGAAAATCTGATTTTGAGCTTCATGTGTGAGCTTTGCTCCTTGCTCCACACGATTTCCCTCCACTTTTCGGTGGGAATACTTCTCTATGACCCTTGCTTGCTTCTCAATGAAGTCCCAAGCGTCATCTTCTCTCATATCCATGAATGTTCCACATGAGAGGGATTGGAGGTTGAATTGCGTTCCCGCATCTAACCCCTTGTAGTAAATCTCCAGCAAGGCAAGTTTGGATATGCCATGATGAGGGCAATCCAAGAGCAAATCCTGAAACCTTTCCCAAGATTGAAACAAACTTTCGTTAGGTCTCATGGAAAAAGCATTAATCTTACCTCTAAGTTCCGCCGTTTTGGATGGCGGAAAGAATTTGGTGAGGAACTCCGCGGAAAGGTCTTCCCACGTGTCTAGTTTTCCCCTAGGAAGAGCTTGGTACCAAGACAATGCTTTCCCTTTCAAGGAGAAGAAGAAAGGCTTGAGCTTATAGTTGTTGGTAGTAGCACTCTTCGGTCTCATCGTCTCCATCATACACTCAAAGTTCTGCAAGTGTTGGTGTGGAGATTCAGCGCTTGTCCCGCCAAATTGGTTTTGGCGAACAAGAGTAATGACTTGAGGGTTGAAGCTAAACCCTTGCACATCATCAGCATCAAAGTTCACGCCTAAACGGCGCAGCTGTTGTGTTGGATCCATCCGCTGGCCTAGAGTTCTTGGCTCTTCATCTACACGTTCGATCCTCGCATTCCTAGGTGGAACACGACGATTGGCAGTTCCCCGTGGATGGAAAGGATTCACATTGATCGTGGGATCAATCTCCTCTAATGGTGGCATGGAAGAATCACTATCATCAGCGGATGAGTGACCTTTTCTTCTAGACCTTGATGCTCTTCTTGAGGATTTCTTGCTTCCCTTATTCTTAAGGTCGCTTAGTTCTATCCTCATTTGGAAGATCATGTCTTGTAGATTGTTAACTTAACTTGAGATTGATGACGATCCATTTCATCCTGGCGGAGGGTCTCATTCCATTGGAGTTGAGCTTCCTTCTCCGCCAACTCCGCTTGAAGATCACGTTCGTGTTCTTCAGCCATCTTCTTTTCCTTGCGCTTTTGCCTTAAAGTTTTCTCTAGCTCTTGATCAAGAGGTAAGAGATCTTCGGTGTTCCTAGACCTGCGCATGCACTCAAAGTAATATCAAATAACGAGAGCAAGCTCCCAAGCTTGACAACCGGCTACCGAATTCGGCCGAAACCAAATCCCCGGCAACGGCGCCAAAAACTTGTTCGCCCCTAAAGGTGTGTGCAAATAAGCTTTAAATTTATAAAACTAGAATCAAGCAAGCGAACCCGCAGTGTACGGATCGTCGTAGTTAAGCAAGAATTCCAGAGTATCGAATACAGGGATTTGGGTGGGAACAAATTCAATTGCAGATTATCAAGCGAGTAAGTACGAGAGTTTTTGCAAATATTGGGAAAACAACAATCCTAAAGATCCAGGTATCCAGCTGTGGCAATCGATTCAAGATATACTAATGATATAAAGACAGAGTTGAGATATGCAAAGGTATGCTAATGTAAGGTAATCGTACGGTGAAGTTCCAAAAATCTTATATGACTCACCTACAAGACACTCTCTATACAGGTTGTTGAGGCTTCAATATAGAAAGGTTCTAAAGGCAAGAATTAATGTCAAATACCCAAACTTGTAATCCAAGGATCAAGACTAACTTAACCGATTAAGGTTGTGACACTCACAATCGAGGTAGAGGTTGTTGAGGCTTCACTACCACCTAGAAAAGGCAAGCCTAAACTAAGTTAAAGCAAATCTTTAACTTTGGATTAAAGTAAAAGCAGGTTCATAAACTTAAGGGAAATTACGGGTAGATCTTGAGACTCCACGGCCGTGGAACTCAAGAACAAACCTTGATTTAGGGTTCGTCGACGATTCTCTCTAACTCTCAAGGTCTAATCTGTTTACGATCGATCTATCATCATCTAAGCCACAACTATCAACCCTTCACCTTAGAATTGTTAAAGGTTTTTAGCCAATAACAGTCATGTTGATATCAAATTCAAAGATTAAAAGATTGAAAGATGAAAACTTCCGAAAACTTTCAATAAACTTCAAAATAATCTCAAAGTCACAATCAAGAACGAATATTGTCAATAGATTCAGAATAAAGCAAACAATCACAACCTTAGGAAAGAAAGAAGAACGGGATGTCAATCCGTCTTCTAAATCAAACCTAAACAAGAAGAGAAATCTTCTTGCAACAATCTTCCAAAAACTTCGATCTTCCGCCGATCCGGAAATCTCAACAGCAATCTCCACCAAAAGTGCGAGATTAGGGCAAATCCCCCCCACGAACGTCAATCTCCAACGAGATGTAATGCCTCTAAGCGAGGGTTAAGCGAGGGTAAGTGCCGCTAAGAAGGTGTAAGCCAAGGTCTAAAGCGAGGTGACGGAATTTCTCTTCGTCCGTCTTTTTATAGGGCAAGATAAAATATCGGCCCGGCCCAATCTTCAAAAGATCGTGGCTTCAAAATGTGGCGAAAAAGATCGCCAAGATCACGGTCGTGGAAGGTTCCACGACCGTAATTTAGAGCGTGGAAATCAACACGGTTTGAACCATGGATTCCACGACCGTAATAGTTACTGGAATGCATCACGCCTCTCTTTGCAAGGTTCCACGGCCGTGGAACTAAACGTGGTTTGTAGTACGGCCGTATTTTAGAGCGTGGTTTAGGGCAAGAACGTGATTCTTCCCTAGCCTCGTGCATTCCTCAAGTTGAACTCCATTTTGCTCCTAATAATGCCCTCAATCCATGGACATACTCAATCAACTCTTCTTTGCTCGATTCTGTTCGGAAATGACTCTCAATCACCTATAATCAACATAAAGCTAGTGTAGACATCCATATCGACAATATAGGCAAACTAGCTCACAAATGCAACAATGCTAAATCAAAGACTATCAATATGAATCAAATACACTTAGAAAACGTGCCTAAAATATCACAATATTTCATGCTAACAACAACAGCGCCAACGGCATAGCCGGCAACCGATGTATCATGATTATGAAGAGTATGATGAACGAGATGACTTTGACGAGTTCTCCGATGATGAGTCGGACTTGGAACGGGTGGCACATGTCCGTCCATGGCACCCACCCATCCGAGAGCCTTTTGAGAACCAGGATCGAGGAGAAGAATGATTGCCTCCTCCTAACCCACCAAGGCGTGCCCCACCTAATCATGGGCGCCAACGGCATAACGATGGCCACCGGCGAGCCCATCACGAAGAGGCATACATGGCACCGCCTCGACCGGATCCCTACCGAGCTCGTAGGGAAGGTAAGGTTAAATTTCCGATCTTTTATGGTGAATATGATCCTTGTGCGTTTCTTGATTGGGCATAGGATATGAAAAGAGCTCTCAAGCATTGCCATTATGAAGAGTATGAGAAAATCGAAGCGGCGACGCTTTACTTTGAAGGTGATGCAAAATCTTGGTGGAACCGGTACGAGACCAACCGTGAGAACCGAGGATGGGCACCGGTTGAGACATTTGATCAATTGATCTATGTCATGACTAAGAAGTACGTGCCCGACGACTTCAAAAACGACATGCGGTTGCAAATTGCCGAATTCCAACAAGGAAGCCTTACTCCGGTGGCTTACTTAGCCAAGCTGGAGGACATGCATATGAAGGCCGGCATCTCGGCTTCCGCCTCCGCCCTTTGAACCAAATTCATGAGCGGCCTTAATCCGTCAATCCGGCACCCCCTCGAGATTGTCCCATACAAGGACTTGGGAGTCTTATGTCATGCCGCCATGAAACTTCACAAGCAACAACTAGAAACGCCTCGATACTCAAGGTATAACTCTTCCACTAGTCAATACTCTTATACCACTAATTCTCGTTCCCGAGATGTTTCTAGTCACCAAGATTCCGGAGCCGCTAAAGGACCACCACGGATGAGTCAACCCACCAGGCAAGTGGCTACCGAGAAACCACCATACCGTGGCACCGTTGCTCCACCACAAACGCCTCCGGGCCGACCCCAACAAGGAACCCAAACGGTGGCCCGCCCAAGAGAACCCGTGTGTTTCAAATGTAGTGGGTTTGGTCATATCCAACGTGATTGCCCGAACACCAAGCGGGTGATGTTTGCCAACCCATCATATGACGATGGCGAAGAGGATTATAATGGTGATATCCTCTTGGAAGATGACCAAGATGCCGACCCATACTATGGCATGGAGCCATGCGACGACCAACTTGCTTGCGGTCCGGCAGAACCAGGTAAGTTTGCTCTTGTCTCTCGTTGCATTCTTGCTATAAAAGAGCATCTCCCCATTGACCAACGCGAGAATCTCTTCCACTCTCATTGCTTGGTCAATGACACTAGTCTCTCTCTTATCATCGATGGGGGTTCGTGTTGTAATATTATCAACAAAAAAGTGGTGAAACACTTTAAGTTGCCTACAACCCCCCACCCACAACCTTATGGACTCCAATGGATTTCCGATAAGGCAAGTGACACCGTCACACAACAAGCGTGGGTGACGTTTGCTATTGGCGCCTATGTTGATAAGGTCCTTTGTGATGTTATCAAAATGGACGCCACACATGTACTGTTGGGACGACCATGGCAATTTGACCGTAAAACTTTTCATGATGGTTATCTCAACCGTTACATGTTCCAATACAATGGAAAACGGATCACACTTTTGCCTATGACTCCACAGGAAATTTTAGTTGACTATGCAGAACGAAAGAGGCAACAAGTGATCGATGACACCACTACACCGCCGGCCACATTGGACCCTTCTCGCCGTTTTCCCGATGTTGTGGATGTTCCTACTTCCGGTTCCCGTAATTCCGGCCATAAGGGTAATGCTACCGAAGCAAGAGGTAGTAAGAGCATTGTCCCGACACATGCACCTCCGGTTCCTACCATTCAAGGGCGATGTGAGCCCCAAATTCTTTTGGCCCGACGACATGACTTGACACCGATCATGGAAGGTAAGTTTCCTTGTTTCTTACTTGTCCCTTTTTGTTTATCTATTTCCCATGACCCTAGTAATGTGCCACACGAGGTGTCCTTGTTGTTGTCCGAATTTCAGGACATCTTGACCGACAAACTACCACCCGGCTTGCCACCAATCCGAGGAATTGAGCACCAAATCGATTTGGTGCCCGGCGCGTCTTTGCCCAACCGTGCCGCTTACCGTGCAAGTCCGGAGGAGACCAAGGAGCTACAACGCCAAGTCCAAGAGCTCCTAGACCGAGGCTATGTCCGTGAGTCCTTGTCTCCATGTGCCGTGCCGGTCATACTTGTGCCCAAGAAAGACGGATCTTGGCGGATGTGTGTAGATTGTCGAGCCATCAATCAAATCACCGTCAAGTATCGTCATCCGATCCCGCGCCTTGATGATATGTTGGACGAGCTCCATGGCGCCACTATCTTCTCAAAGATCGATCTCCGGAGCGGATACCATCAAATCCGCATGGCCGAAGATGATAAATGGAAGACGGCTTTCAAGACGAAGCATGGCCTCTACGAGTGGCTTGTCATGCCATTTGGCCTATCCAACGCACCATCCACCTTCATGCGCCTCATGAATCACGTCTTGCGCAAGTTTTTGGGTATTTTCGTTGTTGTCTATTTCGATGATATCTTAGTCTTTAGCAAGTCTTTGGATGCCCACATCGAGCACCTTCGCCAAGTGCTCGAGTGCCTTAGACAAGAGCAATTATATGTCAATTTGGAGAAATGTGTCTTTTGCTCGGACACCACAATTTTTCTTGGCTATGTCGTGTCTAAGGACGGACTACGAGTGGACGAATCAAAAGTTCGCGCCATTCGGGAGTGGCCTACTCCTACTACGGCCACCATGGTTCGAGCCTTTCTCGGCTTAGCGGGCTTCTATCGACGCTTTGTCAAGGACTTTAGCTCAATAGCGGCACCGTTACATGAGCTTACTAATAAAGGTGCCACATTTGAGTGGCGTGACACCCATGCTCGAGCGTTTGAGTCGCTCAAAGACCGTCTTTATAATGCGCCCCTACTCCAACTCCCAAACTTTTCGAAAACCTTCGAGGTAGAGTGTGACGCATCTAATGTAGGCATTGGGGGGGGGGGGTTCTTCTACAAGAGAATCGGCCCATTGCTTATTTTAGCGAAAAACTTTCCGGTCCCTCACTCAACTATCCAACTTATGACAAGGAACTATATGCTTTAGTTCGTTGTCTCAAAACATGGCAACACTACTTGTGGCCGAAGGAGTTCGTGATTCATTCGGATCATGCGGCTCTTTCGTATCTCAAGGGTCAAACTACTTTGAGTCGGCGCCATGCTAGTTGGGTAGAATTTCTTGAGACCTTTCCGTATGTCATTCGACATAAGAAAGGTAAAGAGAATGTGGTAGCCGACGCCCTTTCTTGCCGATATATCCTTCTTGTGCATATGGACGCCAAGATCCATGGCTTTGCTCTTATCAAAGAGTTATATGCCACGGATCTTGACTTCAAGGATATATTTGCTCAATGCCTTGACCTCCGAGAGCATGAGTCTTTCTTTGTTAACGATGGCTACTTATTCCGTGCGGGCAAACTTTGTATCCCGCGCTCGAGTATTCGTCATTTGTTGATAAAGGAGGCCCATGAGGGTCATGGTCACTTCGGTGCTACCAAGACTCTCGCCGCTCTACAAGAACATTTCTTTTGGCCCCGAATGCGTAAGCATGTGACACGGTTTTGCACAAGTTGCATCACATGTCACCATGCAAAATTGCGCCAAGGTCCGGATGGATTGTATTCTCCTTTGCCTATACCAATGGGACCTTGGGAGGATCTTTCTATGGATTTTGTGGTTGGCCTACCCATTTCTAAACGAGGCAAAGACTCCATTTTTGTGGTAGTCGATCGTTTTTCAAAAATGGCACATTTTATTGCATGTAAGAGCACACAAAATGCTAGTGAAGTAGCTACCCTTTTCTTTGACAATGTTGTGCGCTTACATGGAATACCGAGTTCCATCCTTAGTGATCGGGACGTAAAATTTGTGAGCCATTTTTGGAGAACCTTATGGGGGAAACTTGGAACCAACTTGTTGTTTTCAAGTAGCTATCATCCCCAAAACGATGGTCAAACGGAGGTGACCAATCGGACTCTCGGCGCTCTACTTAGAGCGACCCTTAGGAACAACCCATGCAAGTGGGAGGACTTACTTTCGATTGTGGAGTTTTCTTATAACAGGTCTCGACACTCGGCAACAAAGCTTTCACCCTTTGAAGTTGTCTACGGCCTTAATCCACACACCCCGATGGACTTCACTCCGCGTCCACTCAAAGACGGAGAACACATCACCGGAGCAAGTCGTGCCGCTCACATCATTGAGCTTCATGAGCGGACTAGGACACAACTCCAACGGCGTGCTGATCAACTTGCCACACAACGCAACAAAGGGCGCCGTCCAATGTCATTCGAGCCCGGTGATCTAGTTTGGCTCCACTTAAGGAAGGAGCGTTTTCCATCCCGCCGCAAAGGCAAGCTCTCGGACCGCGGTGATGGACCATTCCGCATCTTATCCCGCCATGGCCCGAATGCTTACAAGTTGGAGCTTCCGGACGACTATGGCGTGCACCCGACAAATATAAAGATAACTTGTTATTTATTCAGTAATGCAAATAACTAGGATTAATAGGTTCGGGGTTCGGGTCTTTAATCTAGTGGTAACTTTAAGTAATAACGGGTCGTAATTACTTAAAGAAAAGGAACACAAATATAAAGATAAGTTTAACGGTTTTAATCTTCTCTTTATATCCCTTAGTCTTTGTTTGAAAGCTAACTTGTTATTTGTTCTTGTAGGTTTACGGAACACTAACCTGCTAGGTTGTGTCGATGCCAGTTGGCACAACACATATATATGATCGAGACGGGAGATTACTTGAAAACTTGTAAAAGGAACTCACCAAAGTAGCAATTGCATGCTTAGAATCAACCTAGTGTAGATTCACCCATCATTGTCTTACTTGTCGCATTTATCATTTTGATAAGTTTTTGTGTGCATCAAATTCAACCCCCCCCCCCCCCCCTTTGTTACTTGTTACGATAATCGATAATTGCATCTAATAAAACACCTTAACTCTCTTGGGTTCAACCCTTACTTAACCACTATACTTGTTTAAGTGCTAAGTCGGGATTTACTTTTGATTGGGTATAGACGACCGTAGAAATACCGTTAGTCAAATTTTGGCACCGTTGCCGGGGAGTTTTAGTGTTTTATTGTTATTATTGATTGTTGGTTTGAACCATTTTTATGGTTCAAACCCGTGCTACTAACTCCGGCTTTGCTACCTTTGATCCAGAAATTGAGAGAACGCACATCCGGAAACAAAGACAACAACAACTTCAACAAGAGATGGCTGACCGTACACTTCGTCAACTCACTCATCCCACCTTGGCTCAGAACCCCCTTGTGGTCACTATACCGGCATTAGGGGAAGGAGTCAATTTTGAGCTCAAGCCGGGCCTCATTCACTTGCTTCCATCTTTCCATGGGCTAAGTGGTGAAGACCCCATCAAACACCTTGGGAAGTTCCATACTGTGTGTATGAGCATGATGCCGGCCAACATTACCGAAGAACAAATCAAGATGAGGGCATTCGGCTTCACACTCAAAGATTCCGCGGATGATTGGTATTACCACCTACCATCCGGGAGCATCGACACTTGGGAAAACCTTCACAAGGCGTTTTTGGAGAAATACTTTCCAGCCAAGAAGGCAAACAGCTTGAAGAAAGCTATAAGCAACATCGAGCAAAAGGCGAACGAAACTCTCTACAAGTACCTCGAAAGGTTTGCACGCCTCCGATCCAGCTGTCCTTTCCACGGATATTCAACTCAAGATCTAGTCTTGTACTTGTACAATAGTTGCTCGATAATGAAAGGAGGATCGTCGATGCGGCTTGCGGAGGTAATAATCTTAACTCTACTCCTGACCTTGCTTTGGAAAAGATACAGAAACTAGCGGAAGGAACTCGGAACTTTGGAAGGAACCCGTCCAAGAAAGGAGTTTATGATGTGAGTTCCGGGAAGAGCGAGATTTCCACCGAGCTCGCGGAACTGAAGGAAATGGTGAAGAGACTAACACTTATGGGAACCCCACAGCAGCTCAAAGCTTGTGGAGTTTGTGCTGACCCATATCATCCAACGGACATGTGTCCACAAGTCCAGGATGACGATGATGAGGTGAACGCAATGGGTTATGGACAACCATAACAGCAAAGGCCTAGGAACGATCCCTATGCACAAAATTTCATGCCAAACTGGCGTGACCAACAGAACTTTCATTGGAGGGATCAACAAAACCAACAACAGCAGCCCCGTGAAGGTAAGTATCAATCAACTGAAGATATGTTGCAGGTTTTGACTAAACACTTTGCTACTCATGTCCAAACAATAGAATCTAGCATCAAGAACCTTGAAAAACATGTTGGTCAAATGGCGGAAGCCATTACAAGAATTGAAACTAGGTCCTCCGGAGGATTACCTTCACAGACGGTTATAAACCCAAAGGTGATGCTGGAGGAGGCTAAATCATAGAGGTAGAGTCCTTACGTCGAGCCAACGACGTAAAACAAAGGCGCTGATTCGGGAGGCAACCCGAAGGAATAAAGAAGAGGAGGTTCTGTCAAGAAAACCGCCCCCACGGCTGGGTAACCCCGCCCCGGCGCAGGGCCAGCGTCTACAACATACCTGCCACTGCCCCGCGGTGACACCCCACGGCCCTGCGACGGCCATCCTTGACACGCATCCTCAGCGCCGCCCCCGGCGTTGAGGTTGCATACCCCCTCTTCCTTGTTCCCGCCCCCGCGGCGACAAACGCCGCCCCTGCGGTTTTATTAAGGAAAGAAAAAAATGCACTTCCCAAAAATAACCTACATCTACCGCCCTTTGCATTCCCCCTCCATTCACCCTCAGAGCCCTAATCCACCTCACCTCCATACCCCCCTGCGCCCTCCGCCGCCCTGTCCAAACGCTCTTGCGCCAGCTCCGACGACCTCCGGCCCCTTTGCGAAGCCAGCCCTCACCACCACCACACACAAACATTCCCTCAACCCTCTCACTCTCGCCCTTCATTACCCCACCTCCGGCAACGTCTGCAACAACAAAGAAGACGCCGGAACAACCCCATCACCACAACCTTCGCTGAACTCCCAAAATTGACCTCTGCTCTTCGACCGCCCCTATGCCTGCAAGCCCCCACCCCTGCGTCGTGCCGCCTCTGTGTCTGCTTCAGCCGCCCCTACGGAAAACACAACAGAGGGTTCGTGATAGCATGAATTATAGTCTATATTTTGGGGTTTGTTTGGACGTTTTATCTTTCATAATCTGCATGTTTGTATGTACATTATGTAATTATATTACCATTTCATCTACCTTTGCGAGAATCGAGGTCTACACCTAGTTTTGTTGTAATCGTAGGTAAAATAGCGCGTTTTGCATCAAAAAGGAGCTATGGAGTCATTGGAGCTACATTAAGGAACATAAGGAACCACCCAGGAAGCATAGCCATGGATTAAAGATTCACTTTGGATCAGATTTGAGAGATTTCACATTTAGTTATGACTCACCTCAGTTGGCCACAGATTCATCTCGACCGAGGTGATCTAGAGAAGCCGACTAAACCGAGGCGAATACCTAGGACGCGGCGAGAATATTTTATTCTTGGCTGAGATCTTTTATATTTGGAAAGTGATCTTATATTTTTGGGCTTGGCTCCTGGAAGGAAGAAGATATCATAGATCTTATATTTTACCTATTTTTATGGGAAGAGATCTTTCTAAGATATATTATCTTTGGAGGGTTATTTTCCTATAAAAAGGGTTGGATTTCCCACAAATCGGGGATCCGCTATCATCTTGCTTACGAGGAGATCTCGCATACAACCCGCTTACACCAAGAATCACGCAGCAGCCATACTCCAGTTGGGAGATTTGAAGAACCTTTTTGAAGGTTGAAGGAAGATTGAAGATCATAGCTTTTATAGCTTTTTGGAGGGTTTTGTAAGATTGTCTTTGATTCCCTTCCTTGTTGTCTTGTCTTGTTGGATTGCTATCCAAGGAACGCTTTTGCTGTGATATTTGATTCAGTTATTGAAGTCTTTTCATAAAATTCTTCTTGTTCAAATATTCACCTTCTTCCCATATATTTGATTATTGCTTTCATGATGATGAGTGGCTAATTTCCTTGTGTGATTCTAGGGTGATTGGCTGAAGGTTGTGAAAAAAAATTTGATAGAATAATCTTAGATTCCAGTAGGACCCTGAAAGTTCGAGTATTTAACCTTAACCCCAAGCATCTCGTTCAGTCGATGAACATCTCGGCCGGGGTGGAATTCGTCTGACCGAGGTGACTTATCCTATCCGAAACTGAGAGTTAAGTGTTAGAGTTTGCCAAATCCTATTCTTATTACACCTTTCTTGGTTCAATACAAGCTTAGGATGAGACTTACCCGGTAATTCCTTAGTTTGTGTACCAACGATCATAAGTGTAGGTAATAAAGGTTTAACCTTTATTGGGGTTTGAGTGTACTTCCATCCCATCTTTGTGAGTTAGCCTGAGACTTACCCGGTAAAGGTTGATTCTATTCCCTTAGATGGTGTGTTAGTTCGGGGTTATAATTCTTTATCTTAATTCCTTGAGACTTACCCGGTAATAGGAGTTACGGTTTGGGATTAGTGAGTAGTGAGACTTACCCGGTGATCTATTCCACTTTAGTAACACCTTCCCTATGCAAAAATCTCAGCTTTGTCCGCTTATCTTTAGATCTTGAGTTGGAACCACAACTAGATGCTTTAATCCCTAGAATTGCATGTTTGCTTTATTGACTTCTTATTCATCTTTGATTGTTTTAATTGCTCTTGTGGTTAGTAATTACGAGGCTTACCATTATCGGACTTTGTTTCACTGAGTCCCTGTGATCGACCCCTGGAATTCCTTGCTTTTACTACGATTGACATGTACACTGCGGGTTCGCATCCTTGTTTTAAGCTTAAGTCTAGGGTTATAAATTTAAAGCTTGCACACACCGTTTGGAGCGAACAAGTTTTTGGCGCCGTTGCCGGGGACTTGGTCTAGACCGAGCCGGTACGGTTTGCTCTTGGGGCACTTGCCCCCGTGTCTACTAACCACTCTACTTGAGTGACTTTTGCAGATTCTTTCTTAGGTATATGCGAAGAACCCGCACTGGGAAGGAAATCGTTCCTTACGATCCCGAACCAGAAAAGACATACAAGCGACGCTTAAGAGAAGCGAAGATGGCCCAACAAGACAACCGCGATCTTGAGGCCGAGTTGAAAGAGGAGTTAGAGCTGCAAGAGGAGTTAGAGCTGCTACGCCTCAGCAGGGAAGAACTAAGGCAAGAGAAGGAAGAAACTCGCACCAAGACTGAAGCGATCGAAGCGGAGATGGCAGTCATACGAGACCAGATTCTACTTCGACCGAGGGAAGATCCACCAGTTGATCCTCGACCGATGCAGGTCCCAATTGCTGACCCTCGACCGAGGCAGGTTCCAGTACCTGACGCCCCGGCCGATGTACTTCCACTTCGGAGGCCAGTCCGAGATGTTCTTCTTGCAGGAATCCCACAAACCCTAGGTCAAAGGATGGACCCCAATCAACAACTGAGGCGTCCAGGAGTTAATCTAGGAGATCCGGCGGACCATGACTATGAACTTCGACCGCAAGTTCTGTCTATGATTCGCCAATGCCAGTTCGAAGGGATAGAGAAGGAATCACCACATCAACATCTTCAAAACTATGAGATCTTGATGGAAACCTTGAGACCTCCGAGAATTGAAAACAACAACTACAAGCTAAGACCTTTTTACTTTTCTTTAAAAGATAGAGCTCTTACTTGGTATCAATCTCTTCCTCCAGGAAAAATCAGCACATGGGAGGAGATGACTACGGAATTCTTGACGAAATTCTTTCCACCCTCAAAAACCGCTGAAATGAGAGGAAAGATCAACGCTTTTATTATGAAGGACAAGGAGAGTTTGTCCAAGTCATGGGAGCGGTTCAAGGACAATCATTTGGATTGCCCACATCATGGGATTCCAAAGTTAGAGTTATTGGAGATTTACTTCAAGGGACTGGACGGAAGCACCCAGTTTAATCTCCAACTACTCTCCGCCGGCACCTTTATGGACATGGCGATTGACGAAGCTTGGGACTTCATCGAGAAGCAAGCTTTGCATATGGAGAAGTACACCTACCAAGGAGCTGAAGGTGGAGTTAAAAGACTTAACTTCTAAGAAACTCAGCCCAACAACAATCAACTCACGTCTTTGAAGAATGACGTGAAGCAATTGAAGGAACTCTTGGTTGCTCAAACCAAGAAGGAAGAGCAAGGGCAAAGGAACCAAAACAACGGGTACCGTAACAACAACAACGGTCCCCGTAACAACAATTACAACAACAACAATAGAGGATCCAATAGCAATAATTGGAGGGCGAACAACCAAAATAACGGTAACAACCATTCAAACTCCAACTCTAACGATTCCTCTAACCCTTTCCTCTCTTCCCCTTCTTCTTCTTCTTCTACTCCATTGAAAAGCCAAGGGCAAGGATCAAGTTCGTCTCAGCCGGAGAAGAAAGACGCAGTTCTGGAGGCTATCTTGATCAAGCTCAACGCTATGGAGACTTCAATGACTTCATTTTCGAAGGCCCAAAAGGCCTTTGAATAACAACTTGCAAGTAGGGCGAATGAAGCGCCAAGAGATCCAGGGAAGCTTCCAGCAAGGACGGAGAGCAACCCTAAGGGCCAGATCATGGCCATAACTACGAGGAGTGGGCTGAAAACTGCAGATCCAGTGCCTCGATCGGTGCCAGTACCAACGAAGACCACCTCGGTCCAGATACAGTCGAAGAACACTTCGACCGAGATGCCAACCGAGGTGGAGCCACAGAAAGCGGAGGGGAAAACTGAAGTTTATGTTCCACCTCCTGCATACAAACCACCACTTCCATTCCCTCAGTCAAGGGCCAGAGCACATCTAGACAAACACTTTGGTAAGTTCCTTGACTTGATGAATAAGCTGCATATTAACATTCCTTTCCTTGATGCTATTCTAGGAATGCCCGCCTATGGGAAGTTCTTAAAGGAGATCCTTTCAAGGAAGAGGAAGCTGGAAGACTTTGGTGAAGTTAGGATGACATCTAAATCCTCGGAGCTTATTCAAATCATGAAGGAGAAGATGCCACCTAAACTAAGAGATCCCGGCTCATTTTGCATTCCCATTCAAGTTGAGGATGTCACTTGTGAAGCCCTTTATGATCTAGGAGCCAGCGTGAGCATCATTCCGCTGGAGCTATGTGTGAAGATCGGACTTGGAGAGCCCAAGCCGGTCAAGATTCGACTTTATATGGCGGATCGCTCCATCACCCATCCCGTGGACATCTTGGAGGACGTTCCGGTCAAGTTAGGTAACTTCTATCTACCTATAGATTTTGTTGTACTTGACATTCCCGCAGATTATCCTGTTCCTATTATTCTCGGGAGGCCATTCCTGGCAACTTCGGGTTGCAACGTGGATTGCAAGAACGCCAAGTTGAAATTCAACGTTGGTGGCGATGAAGTGGAGTTCGCATTGCTTGCAGCCATGAAAGGGGAGCAGCTAACTGATGATATCTTCAACATCTACGATGAAGAAGAATCAAGAGAATTGGTGAGCTCTATCCTTATTAACGATCCACTCGAAAGAGTTATTAGCTTCAGTTTAATGGAGGAAGGTATAGATGCTTCTTGTGATGCAGATATACGGAGCTTAAAGGCGCTGGAAGAGGATCCAGGAGCTAAAACTGAGAAGCTAATCCAGGAGACGAGGATCTCCAGTTTCGGTTCCAGTTGTAGTACCTCGACCGAGGCACTTTCTGGACTGAGCGAGGCGACCGAAGAACATCTCGGTCAACGCCTCTGCGCCTCGACCGAGGTCGACGGCGAGATGATATCAACTGAGACTTCCGAAAGTCCAGTTTCTGAACCCATCCCACTGGAAGGAGGAAGCAAGGATCCCCCCAGAAAGCACCCCCAGTTGTGGAGCTTAAACAACTCCCTAGTCACTTGAGGTATATCTTTCTTGGACCGGATTCTACTTATCCCGTTATTGGTAGCGCTTCCCTTTCCGAATCTGAATTGACTAAATTAATGCATGTGCTGAGAAAGCATCAAAAGGCTATAGGTTATACCACGGAAGATCTCATTGGCATTAAACCTTCTTTCTGCATGCATAGAATTCTAATGAAGGACAATCATAAGACTTCACGAGAACCTCAAAGACGGTTAAATCCGATCATGAAAGAGGTTGTGAAGAAGGAAATTCTTAAGTTGTTGGATGCAGGTATCATTTATCCTATCTCGGACAGCAAGTGGGTTAGCCCGGTGCATGTAGTTCCGAAGAAAGGAGGGATGACCGTTGTGACGAATAAGAACAACGAGTTGATCCCAACTAGGACCGTCACAGGCTGGAGGGTTTGCATCGACTATAGGAAGCTGAACACGGCCACACGGAAGGACCATTTTCCACTTCCCTTCATCGATCAAATGCTCGAGCGGTTGGCCCAGCATTCACACTTTTGCTACTTAGACGGTTAAAGTGGATTCTTCCAGATTCCTATCCATCCGGATGATCAGGAGAAGACCACCTTCACTTGTCCATGGGGGACGTTTGCTTACAGGAGGATGCCATTTGGATTGTGCAATGCACCCGCTACCTTCCAGCGATGCATGATGGCCATCTTTTCCGAGTACATAGAGAATATCATGGAGGTATTTATGGATGATTTTTCCGTATATGGATCCTCTTTTGATGATTGCCTATCTAACCTTTCTTTAGTGCTTAAAAGATGTGAAGACACTAATCTCGTTTTGAATTGGGAGAAGTGTCATTTTATGGTTAATGAAGGCATTGTGCTAGGACACCTCGTTTCTAATCGAGGTATTGAGGTCGATCGCGCTAAGATCGAGACTATTGAGAAACTCCCTCCCCCTTGCTCTGTTAAAGGTGTGAGGAGTTTTCTCGGGCATGCAGTTTTCTACAGGAGATTCATCAAGGATTTCTCCAAGATTTCTAAACCACTAACTAACCTCTTGAACAAAGATGTTGTTTTTGAGTTTTCGCAGGAGTGTCTTGATGCTTTTTACAGGATTAAGGAAGCGTTGATCTCCGCTCCCATTATCCAACCTCCAGATTGGACCTTGCCCTTTGAGATCATGTGCGATGCTAATGATGTAGCCGTAGGAGCAGTGCTTGGGCAGAAGAAGGATGGACGGACCACCGCCATTTACTATGCTAGCAAGACGCTTGATGTGGCACAACGCAACTACGCTACCACCGAGAAGGAATTATTGGCGGTTGTATATGCTTTCGAGAAGTTTCGTTCCTATTTAGTAGGGGCGAAAGTCATTGTCTACACCGACCATGCAGCCATTCGTTACTTGTTGGCTAAGAAAGATGCCAAGCCACGCCTTATTCGATGGATTCTCTTACTTCAAGAGTTTGATCTAGAGATCCGCGATAAGAAGGGATCCGAAAATTCTGTTGCGGATCACCTCAGCCGGCTACCTGAATCTTCACGTGAGAAGGACGATCCACCCATAGACGATTCATTCCCCGATGAGCATTTACACTTGTTGGAGCGTTTGATAGACTTACTTACTTCACCCCACGATGGAGGTGAAGTATGGGGTGAGGACACCTCCCATTACGTTTGAGACGCATCATGGTCCAGCTAGCGACCTTAAACCAAGCGCTTCTTGGGAGGCAACCCAAGGTATTGCTTTCTTTTCCCGTTTTCTAGTCTAGCTTAGATAGTTTTTGCTTTTGCTTTGCTTGTTTCGTTTTTGGCGTTCTAGACAGATAACAGGAGACATCTAAGGAAGGAGCATAACTGGAAGTACAGAAGTTCGAGAATTTGAGAAGACGAAGTTTGACTGAGGCATCTCGGTTACTGTTAGAGCACCTCGACCGAGACGATTCTTGAGCAACCGAGGCGATTAGGGCTTTCTGACGAACCACCTCGGTCCACACCACCTCGGTCCAGTCGAGACCATCTCGACCGAGGTGACAGCAGTTCCAGAAAGGGTATAAAAAGGGGAAAATTTCTCTTTCCTCTCTTTACCAACCTCCTCGACCGCGGCAGCCCTTTCACCTCGCCTTCTCCGATTCTTGCTCGTTCTCGAAGATTTTCGCTTCCAAACTACGATTGAAGGATAGAGGATCGCGTTGCAAGTACAAATCTGCAGAAAATCGAACCGATTTGGCCGAAACGAGGTAAAACGAACCGAAACCCTAACCTCTCCGTTTCGCTTCGATTTGGGCTTTGGTTGCCCCTGCATTTGTTGAGGAAAAGCTTAAGTACCCCATAGGAAGCAATTGTAGTGATTTTTGGGGGAAAAGAACTGAATTTCCAGAAGGAATTAGATCTAGTTTTTCGCCTCGGTCCAATCGAGCTGTGCCTCGGCCGAGGTGATTCTTGAGGATTGTCAGTCGACCGAGGTGATCTGACAGTAGCTGAGTTGAAAATGAGTTCTGAGCGACGCCTCGCCCTTAGGGATAGATCTTCACCTTCCCCTTCTTCCTCTTCTTCCCGACCTTACCGCCCGGTGATCCATGAGCGACACCGGGTGGATTATGACCGTATTTCTGGCCGTCCAGTGATTGCACCTCGCTTCCTGGACGTGTCCGCTTTTGATTGCCTAGGGGTAGATGGAGACCTTAGGAGGATGATTTCTACAGTTGGGCTGGATCAGTTTACTAAGAACCGAGCCCAGCCTACTTGGAGCCGACCCTAGAGTTCGTTAGCTCCTTCACCTACCTTCCCACAGAGCGTTCTGTGAAGTACCGGTTGATGAACCGGAACTTCTTAGTGCCGCTAGAGTACTGGAGAGAGATTTTTGGCTTTCCTGAGCCCACCGCTGTTGACTTCCCGTCCCGATCAGTAGCTAGGGAGTTTTGGGGGCAGATTGCCCATGTTGTTGAGCACGCAGATAGATGGCGCCCTGGAGATTCCAGGGAGAAGGTCATCTTCCACCTAGCCTTTAGGTTAGCCCACCGGATATTCAGCAAGACACTTCTGGCGCGTACTGAGACGCCCCAGAAGATCCGACAGGGCGAGCTTTTCAGTTTGTACTGCATGGTTACTGGGGGTTTCCCGGACTTTGGCTTGATGCTGGCAGAGGATCTGCACAGGATCAAGGCCAAGGCAAAGGGAGACATCTGCTGCGGAGGGCTTGTCACCCACATAGCTAGTTATCAGGACATGGATCTCAATGCTTGTACGATGGTGGCGGCTGCCAAGCCGCTTGGATTGCAGGAGATGATCACTCGGCGGATTCTCATTCCCCGAGGTCTGACTACTCCATATGTGGCTATGCCGTGGGAGCTGACTGCGCCACAGGGGATCAGGTGGTCTGCCCAGTTCACTGTTTATGACCCACACTATTGGCAGACCGCTTGGGCTCCACTGATGGAGGATTATTGGGAGGCAGCAGCTGCCCCAGTTGAGGAGGAGGAGGAGGCTGATGACGAGGAGACAGTTGATGAGAGAGAGGGTGGAGTCCCTATGGATACAGGGACAGATACTGCAGGGACGAGCGCACCGCCAGTTATAGATCTGGATGAGGAGGATACTGAGCCTGCACCTGCTGCATCACCTGCTAGACCTGCTAGGCGTAGGACACGCCGACACAGGGATCCAGAGGCTCACAGACGGATCGATGACCTGACGGATCAGGTTATTGATTCATATGCTTCTTTGTCACTAGATATCCGCGAGATGCAGGAGCGGCAGCATTATCAGCATATAATGGCCCAGATTCAGTTCGAGCATGTCATGGGCTATCCGTTCGACCCGACCCAGTATCCGTACGTGCCACCACCACCACCACCGGATCGTGACTACTGAGAGCTGCAGGATTTTCTTTATTATTTTTATGGAGTTCAGCTATTTATCCGGTGAGTACTTTTATTCTCTAGACTTATTTTGACCCACTGGGACAGTGTGTCCCAAGTATGGGGTATTTGACGTATTTATTTGATGACTTTGATGTATGACTCACTTGATCGGATATTTTATATTTATGCTTCACTTCTGCATTTATATGTTTATCTGAGATTGCATGCATACTTACAGGTTATTTGATTGAGAAAAACGTCGAAACTAAAAAAAATGGTTTTAAAAAAAAAATTTTGACCTCGACCGGGGTAGTTCTGGCCGAACGAGATGTTTCACCTCGGTTAACCTAAGAACACCTCGACCGAGGTGAGTTAACTGAGAGTTTTCGAAAACGATTTTTGTGCTTCTTATCTGGATATGATCTCAGTGAAGATCTTGCTTACTGACTGGTTTTGAAATTTTTATATGTTTGAAAGGTTTTATAATATGTTTAAGTTGCTAAATGCTTTGTTTGAAATTATTGGCATGTTTAATACTTCGTTTTTGTCTAAATTATGTTGAATTTGAAGGTTGACACCACATTATGAGTTCTCTCACTTTCTTCCTGGAAAGACCAAGGCAATTCATTCTTCTCTCTTCTTCTTCTTAATCATGCTTAGCCCCTCATATACATTTTGCCTCCCTTTACCTATCCGGGAATTTGGAAGCAAGCGAAGTGGCGAGAGCAAGTGAAGTTAAGGTTGAGAAGTGGATGGAAGTGAAAGTGTTAGAAAGCAATAATAGGTTTGGGGAAGTCAATCATGAAGATGAGTAACTCGGCACCATTCACATAGCCGGGTGTTTGTGTCTTGCCAAAGTCAGATTGAGCGATATTCCTAACGGGTCATGGTATGTGCATCAAGGGTTTCATGCATCTCAAGAAATTGATGATTGCTGATTTCCTAGGCTTCGGTTATTGTGCACCTCTGTCCATGCATCCCAAAAAGTAAAGTAAAAAGAAAAAGTGTGAAATAAGCAAAGCTTATTGGTGGAAGATGTTGCAAGTCAAAGTGAAAGTGAAGTTCATCCTTTTCCCGGATTCTAGCACCACATTACCTTACATACATCCCTACCCTACACGTTGCTTGACCTTTCTTTTGGGAAGCCCTTGAGACCTTGAGCTTGTTGATTGACTTAGTGGTTTAAACTGGATTATGCATGATTAATTTCGATAATTATGACTTATTATGCATTCTATGATTTTATGCAAAGATGAACAACTTTCTTATATTTATAAAATGTTTTGATCATACATTGATTTTTAAATTCCATGAAGTATTCTCTTAGAGTGATCTATGATTGTAGCACACCATAAAAATGTTTTTGAAAGACTTTTCAATGATTTTATTGACTTATAATCCATTCTATCTTGTCTCTTATATGCGGAACTTGCTTGGGGACAAGCAAGGGCTAAGTATGGGGTATTTTGATAGCATGAATTATAGTCTATATTTTGGGGTTTGTTTGGACGTTTTATCTTTCATAATCTGCATGTTTGTATGTACATTATGTAATTATATTACCATTTCATCTACCTTTGCGAGAATCGAGGTCTACACCTAGTTTTGTTGTAATCGTAGGTAAAATGGCGCGTTTTGCATCAAAAAGGAGCTATGGAGTCATTGGAGCTACATTAAGGAACATAAGGAACCACCCAGGAAGCATAGCCATGGATTAAAGATTCACTTTGGACCAGATTTGAGAGATTTCACATTCAGTTGTGACTCACCTCGGTTGGCCACAGATTCATCTCGACCGAGGTGATCCAGAGAAGCCGACTCGACCGAGGCGAATACCTAGGACGCGGCGAGAATATTTTATTCTTGGCTGAGATCTTTTATATTTGGAAAGTGATCTTATATTTTTGGGCTTGGCTCCTGGAAGGAAGAAGATATCATAGATCTTATATTTTACCTATTTTTATGGGAAGAGATCTTTCTAAGATATATTATCTTTGGAGGGTTATTTTCCTATAAAAAGGGTTGGATTTCCCACAAATCGGGGATCCGCTATCATCTTGCTTACGAGGAGATCTCGCATACAGCCCGCTTACACCAAGAATCACGCAGCAGCCATACTCCAGTTGGGAGATTTAAAGAACCTTTTTGAAGGTTGAAGGAAGATTGAAGATCATAGCTTTTATAGCTTTTTGGAGGGTTTTGTAAGATTGTCTTTGATTCCCTTCCTTGTTGTCTTGTCTTGTTGGATTGCTATCCAAGGAACGCTTTTGTTGTGATATTTGATTTAGTTATTGAAGTCTTTTCATTAAATTCTTCTTGTTCAAATATTCACCTTCTTCCCATATATTTGATTATTGCTTTCATGATGATGAGTGGCTAATTTCCTTGTGTGATTCTAGGGTGATTGGCTGAAGGTTGTGGGAAAAACAATGATAGAATAATCTTAGATTCCAGTAGGACCCTGAAAGTTCGAGTATTTAACCTTAACCCCAAGCATCTCGTTCAGTCGATGAACATCTCGGCCGGGGTGGAATTCGTCTGACCGAGGTGACTTATCCTATCCGAAACTGAGAGTTAAGTGTTAGAGTTTACCAAATCCTATTCTTATTACAACTTTCCTGGTTCAATACAAGCTTAGGATGAGACTTACCCGGTAATTCCTTAGTTTGTGTACCAACGATCATAAGTGTAGGTAATAAAGGTTTAACCTTTATTGGGGTTTGAGTGTACTTCCATCCCATCTTTGTGAGTTAGCCTGAGACTTACCCGGTAAAGGTTGATTCTATTCCCTTAGATGGTGTGTTAGTTCGGGGTTATAATTCTTTATCTTAATTCCTTGAGACTTACCCGGTAATAGGAGTTACGGTTTGGGATTAGTGAGTAGTGAGACTTACCCGGTGATCTATTCCACTTTAGTAACACCTTCCCTATGCAAAAATCTCAGCTTTGTCCGCTTATCTTTAGATCTTGAGTTGGAACCACAACTAGATGCTTTAATCCCTAGAATTGCATGTTTGCTTTATTGACTTCTTATTCATCTTTGATTGTTTTAATTGCTCTTGTGGTTAGTAATTACGAGGCTTACCGTTATCGGACTTTGTTTCACTGAGTCCCTGTGATCGACCCCTGGAATTCCTTGCTTTTACTACGATTGACACGTACACTGCGGGTTCGCATCCTTGTTTTAAGCTTAAGTCTAGGGTTATAAATTTAAAGCTTGCACACACCGTTTGGAGCGAACAGTTCGTCTCTTACTCAATTTTCTGAAATTTCTAATTCCTTTGATTGTTCAAACTACAAGAGATGGAAGACCAGAGGAAATATAAGTTGTCGGAAGCTGAGAAGGAACCGTATAGGATCGCACAAGGTCGGGATGTGTATGCAACCTGGTTTCTAGACGTTCCTACTTTGGAACATTTGGGCATGTTGGAAAGCATGCAGGAATTCCTCAACAATGCTGGGCTCGGTGATTTTCTGATAACAAGCGCTCCAACATACCCCGAGCTCAGCCGTCAGTTCATTGCAACATTCAAAATGGAAACGGTGGACCATGGTTATGTTGGACTTTCATTCAAGTTCAACAAACGAAAGTATACATTGGACTACACCCAACTGCAGGAGGCATTAGGGGTAACTATAGCCGCTTCCGACGATTGGTGGGAACCCATCCCGATACCCGATTTGATGGAATTTTGGCAGGCCGCCACAAGGTGTGAGTTTCATGCAGGGGGTGAGTACTCCAATAAATTCACCCACCCCTGTTTGAGGCTCGTCTCGAAGATCTTTATGAGTGTCTTCTGTGGACACAAGGAGGAGAACAAGGTCGCTCTCAAGGACCTTCCATTGTTATACGCCTACCTCCCACGAACGACTGGGTACCGGATTGGTCATACCTCTTCATTACCGCTTTGAAGCGGATTAGGAAGAATGAGCCACGAGACATTGTCGGAGGCGGGATCATCTCCTTGTTAGCTGCACGGGTGATGGATCTCGCTGCCTTGGAGGACGGACTGGAGGCCCCACTTTATACGGAGGGTATGTTGAGGACGTGTAGGCTCCTCAGGAGAGACGGGGAGAACCTCTTTTGGCTCTCTTTAGCGGATGGGAGTCACATCACATACCTCCCCCGACGACTTCCATTGGGAGACGTGCTTTCCGATTTGTACGTACCAGCTGAACCAGTTCCTCCGAGACGGCCTCAGGAGGATATTGTTGGGAGATACACAACAGGCTCCAATCGGGCCCCTGCCACTGATGAGGAGATGCCGACTACAATACACGACGACAGTCAGGCCATGGAGAGTTTGCAGGCTCAGATGGCAGCCTTGACTACACAGCATCAGGCATGGCAGACCAAGTAACAGCGGTCCATGCTTGAGTAGCAGCAGGCGTGGCAGTCCAGCTTCGCCTCCTCCATGACCACTCACTTCGACCGCCGTTAGGATGCTTGGCAGGCGGCTCATCAGCAATAGTTGGAGACTCAACAGCTGGCTTGGAAAGCTAGCTACGAGACTTCATTTAGAGAGAGGATGGAGGCTCAAGAGGGCCGCATCGACACGCTCTACCGCCGGCAGGAGCACTTCTTCCGCCACTTCCCTTACAACCCGGAGGAGGGTCCAGGTGGTCCATCCGGACCATCCCACTGAGGGGTACATTTCTCTTCCTTTCTCCCACATTTATCTTTGCCTCATTTCCACTTTGAGGACAAAGTGTACTTCAAGTATGGGGGAGGGACATATCATTGCTTGTACAGTTTCATTTGAGTTGTTTTGTTTTAAGTTGTTTTGCATTTGAATTCAGTTTGAAATTCACAAAAAAAAAAAGCCAAAGAAAATGAAAAAAGGCATAAAAATCCTTGGATAAACCGAAAACCCGAAAGGGCGGTTTAGGCAAAAAGAAGGTAGTCCGACCAACCTTAGGTTGGTGCAAAATTGGACTTGAGGTATGTGAGTTAAAGTGAGATCATCAAAAGAAGAAGAGTGGCAAGGTGAAAACCCGAAAGGGCGCCTTGGCAAAAATGAGCAACACTGAGTGTAGGTTTTCCTTCCGGCGTTTGGTAACATAAGAAGGGGAGTCATAAGGAGGTTGTCCGGGTAGGCCACTCTTGGAGCAATAAGGATGGTAGTTTCTCCCTTTTTCTCACATTTCCTCTCTTTCCCTTCTTTTCCTTCTTTCTTTCTTGGCTTTTCTCTTGTTTTCATTGTCTTTTTTGCTTACCCATGCTTCCTGAGGCCTTTGAGTCTAGTTGTTGTCATTTGTTTTACTCGGGACGAGTAAAAGGTCTAAGTATGGGGGAGTTTGATAGGTGATGGAATCACTATCATTTAGGATAGTTTTTAGAGTCTTTTTATTGCATTTGTGTCGGTTTATGCTACTAACTCCTTGGTCCAGAAGAAGAAGACTAAAAGAAGCTAAGGAAGGAGTTATAAGCACTTAGGAGTGAAGATCGTTCACGAAGCAAAGCTTCTATTGCCTCACCGCCCCCAGCGGAGCCTTGTCACCGCCCCTGCGGGTGACGCCTTATACCGGAGCGCTCCCTGCGCCTTCGCCAGCACCGGCCATGAAGTGTGTCACCGCCCCTACGCCACTCCTTGGCGCCCCTGCGGTGACCTGCCCTGAAGAAACGAAGAACAGCTCCCCTGCACCCTCCACTGCGCCCCTGCCTGCACCTCAACCTGGGAGCTGGAAGATGAAGAGGTTGTGTCACCGCCCCTGCGTTGACATAGGGACGCCCCGGCGGCTTGGCATTAGAAACGACAGGAAGTCGAATGGTCAGACGTTTGAAGAGCATTAAAGATCCTCCCTTGCAGAATGGCCTAGCCACCCCTGCAGCCATGAAGAAGATCAAGCGTTTTTGCCTTGACCGCCCCTGCGGAGCTGAACGCCGCCCCTGCGGTTTAACGTCAAAAGCTTTACTCCGGCTGTTTACACCACCTTTATGGCATTAAATGTGGCTGTTTTGGGCCGGCCATTTACTCTTATTTAGTGTTTTTTTGTAGTATATATAGTCCTTGGTTGATTGCTAGAATCATCCATCTTGTTAGCCAAAAAATTATCCACTTAGATTATCTTGCTTCCTTTGTAATGAGTTGCTAACTCCCTTGCTACATTGGGTTGGTTTGAAGCTGCGTTGTTACTTTGGTTGTAAGTTTTCTTTAATATATGTTTTTATTTAGTAATGCTTTGTGTTTCCTTAATCTCCATTGTCAAATTGCATGTTTTACTATTACTTGAGATTAATCACCTTAGGTACTAAAGTGCATGCAAATAACTTGGATTAATAGGTTCCGGGTTCGGGTCTTTAATCTAGTGGTAACGTTAAGTAATAACGGGTTGTAATTACTTAAAGAAAAGGAACACAAATATAAAGATAAGTTTAACGGTTTTAATCTTCTCTTTATATCCCTTAGTCTTAGTTTGAAAGCTAACTTGTTATTTGTTCTTGTAGGTTTACGGAACACTAACATGTTAAGTTGTGTTGATTCCGGTTGGCTCAACACATATATATGATTGAGACGGAAGATTACTTGAAAACTTGTAAAATGAACTCACCAAAGTAGCAATTGCATGCTTAGAATCAACCTAGTGTAGATTCACCCATCATTGTCTTACTTATCGCATTTATCATTTTCATAAGTTTTTGTGTGCATCAAATTCAACCAAACCCCCCCCCCCCTTTTTGTTACTTGTTACGATAATTGATAATTGCATCTAATAAAACACCTTAACTCTCTTGGGTTCGACCCTTACTTAACTACTATACTTGTTTAAGTGCTAAGTCGGGATTTACTTTTGATTGGGTATAGACGACCATAGAAATACCGTCAGTCAATAGTCGAGTGAAGAATCGAAGAGAAGTCGAAAACGTTCTAACTACACATCAACCTCCCTTGTGCCACCTCAAGGCCGCCCCTATGCCGGTGCGTCTTATTCAGGGCTTTCCTAGGATGGCATGTACCCTTCCTTTCCTAGTGTGAGTGTTCAGTGGCATTCTAGGCATGTGTTTGAGGTTAGGATGATGATGATTATGATATCGATATATGTCGATTATGGCTTTGAGGATTAGTAGGTTGTGAGGCTTTTAAGTTGGTTATGATCCTTATGGATTCCTTGGGTCTAGGTGTGACCCTTTTAATTGGTAGGAGATTAATATATCTTTGTAACTTGTTATTAGACAATGTTGTTATCTGGATTGAGGTTGATCGTTGTTGAGAGTATCAGAGGTTGAGGTAAGTCCATAGGACTTACTTAGCTATCATCCTTATATTGGGTGTATGCATGACTGGTGTGTATTATATGCTTGATAGCATGCAATATCGATTATTACCGACCTATGTTTTATTGATAGCCCCCTTGCAGTGACAGTGATAACCTTGCCCTTTCATCCTGTAAGGAGTCTGGGAGGTTCTCTTAAGTCAGGCTAGACCTGGTATACGGGATGGGCACTTCACCACTCCCTTAGGGTACACGGGTTGTGCGCTAATACTACTCCAGATGGCTATAGGACCCAGTGGCGAGGATTATACATTCCTCGTGTCACATAGTTTCATATATATATACGATTTGAGTGGATAACTATTTATATAAAGATAATTAAAACGGGTAAATGTGTGACAACATGATGACGTGTTTATGTTTTATGACTTGTGTTTGTGCTTATGCATTACCTTTTATATAAATGGTTAGCTACGGTTTTATACCGTGTTGTATATGATTTGCAGGATAGGAAGACTACAGAGTGATCCGGCAGGGTGACTAGTCGAGGACTTCCGTACATAGGTGTGGTATGGGCTTTTGGGGATGTTGTACATGTTGTATATGTTGTTGTTGTGGTTTTACACTTGGATATAGTTTTGTATACTCTTTTGTTATACAATTACATCGTTTTATGTATTTGTTTTTATATCTGTCGGTGCCTTGTTGTAAGGTCCAGTGAAGTTGTTGTCACGCTAGGGCCAGGATCCACTGTGAGATTCTAGCCCAATGTGACGCCCCGAGTCCCGCGGATTCGGGGTGTTACAATTTGCTGAGTGTTGAGTTTACCTTCGAGTGAGGTTAGTCCCTTGGACTTACTTAGCTTCATTCCGTGTATTGGTTTGATTGTATTAGCTTGTTTGCGTTGTTTATTGTCATATCTAATATCCGGATTAGGATTGACCTTGTTATACCTTAATTGGCCCAAGTGTATTATAATCGGGCGGTTACCACTTGTCCAGTTCAGAATGGGGAAACTGGGAGGTGCTCTCGCGACCAGTCTAGCAGGTGACAGAAGGATGCATACATTCTATTTCTGTTGGTGAAAGGGGACGGAGGCGAGATCGCAACGATACTCGTGTAACAACCATACGTTGAATTAGTGATGGGATAACCTAATGAAAGATAATAACCGGCTTTTGTGTGAGCATGCTATGTGTTTACTTTACCGTATGTGTATTTGTACCTTTACTGTCTTTCTGATATGTAGAATGTTAGCTAACGGTTTATACCGATGTTGTAGATGTTCCACAGGTTCAGGATGTTGCTGAGTGATCCGGATGGTGTGGACAACCGGGGTTCCCGTACATTATAGGACGGGATCGGGTTTATGTTTTTGTTGTTATTTTTCTTTTTGTTTTGAACTCGGTTGTGAGTCTTTTACGCTTCCTTTTGTTTAAACCTTTGGTTTTATATTAAGTTTTGGTTTATAATTGTCTGTGCCTTGTTGTAAGATCCGTTGTGTCGTTGCTACTCTGAGAGTCGGGATCTATTATGAGGTCTTAACCCGTAATGCTTCGAGTTCCCAGAACTTGGGGTGTTACAATATGGTATCAGAGCTCTAGGTTTACAACAATGGCACTCAAAATCTTCTAAAGGTCGGATGGAAAAATAAATACAACCCACAAGGGGTCTAACGTTTTCAAAAGGGGGTTTTGTTTTTAAACTTGTCGGTGTGGGATAGATGTACGGGCGACCACCACTACCTCCGTGGATCTCAGCACTGTAGTTTCTTATATGTTGGCCTTTATGTTTTTTTCTTGGATTTCTGCTTTAGTTGTAGTCTGGCCTTATATCTATGCATAGATTCTTATATATTTATCCTTATAGCAGATGACGCGTATTAGAGCTACATCTGCTATGGGGTGAGGAAGGGGTCGACCACCACGCAGGAATACCTCCACTAGCTAGAGGTCGGGGCCAAGCCCCAGTTGCTGATCCGCCTATCGCTGAGGCGTTCGTTGAAGAAGTTGTTGAGAGCGTTGTTCCTGAGGATAGGAACGGGACCACCGCTAGGTCCGGAGCACAAAGAGCGCCGTCGACTGAGTCTGGACGAGTACCCGTCGGAGTCTTTGTATACAGTGACTATGTGCAGAGAGTTGAAGAGGCTATCAAGACTGGAGGACCCGTACCAGCACCGTCAGTTCCAGGGAGATTAGCTGAGGATTCGTAGAGAGTTACATAGATCATTGCCCCGCCTACTAGAGTTGTTGAGGTTGTTAGAGCACCGGCTAAGGCGAGAGAGCAAAAGTCTGACAGTTGGTTGAAGGCTTTCGATCAGTTGAAGGTTCCCACGTTCATGGGGAAGATCGGATTGGAGGTGGAGTTGTGGCTAGGATAGCTGGATTCTGCTATGGAAGCGATCAGTTGCCAAAGGGACGTCGGGTCAACATAACACAGACGTTGTTGAAGGATTAGACTCATTCTTGGTGGAGGACAACTCGCAGTAATGAGCAGATAAAGACGGTGATTAGGGTTCGTTACTGCCGTGCAGCTAGGAGGAGGGACCGTCTTTAGGATTTCCTCGAGGCTAGGTTCGAGGATCTACCTATTGCTGAGATCATCAACAAGTTTCACGATGAGCTATCTTTGCTGGATCCGTATGCACCTCTTGAGGATCAACATGTTTACCTTTTCTCTCGGAGGTTGAGAGAGTCGACACGCTCTTATCTTGCTGGTTTCCGTTGTGATTATCTAACGGACTATCAAGATAGAGCTTCTGCTTATGAGAGAGACCGACCGGGTCAGAGGAGAGCTTCTCAAATAGGAGGTCCTGAGAAGAGATAGAAGATTGGACCAGCCAGTGCTGGAGTTGGAGCAACAGGTTTTGGGCATTGTCAAACGTCGGGGCGTTCTAGTTTCCAGCAGTCTGTACAGAGTTCCGACAAAGGACGGTAGTGCTTTAACTGCGGAGGTATCGGGCACATGAGAGCTGATTGCAAGAAGGTTGTTGTAACTTGCTACTCCTGTGGCAAGCCCGGACATAGATCTGCGTTTTGTCGTCAGGGCAAGACGCCATCGCAGCAGGGTTCTTCACCTACTAGTACTATAAGAGGAGGACAGAGGACTCAGTATCCACAATAGAGATTTCTAGGATCTACCGCTCCTCAAGGTTCCACTCGGGTCACGACAAAGGACGAGGAGGTGGTACTTTTGACACTAGAGGTGCCTCAGCTAGAGTTTATGAGCTGAGGAGTGTAGTGGAGCCGACCGCTCCAGCAACCACAGGTACCATTCATATGAATGGTTTTCCTGTCAGTGTTCTTTTCGATACCGGTGCTACGCATTCTTTTATATCTGATGCATATGTAGATATATTGCCATAGCTACCGTAGAAGGTAGGCCCTTCTTTGTAGGACTACCTAATGGGGGTAAGATTAAAGGTACACGAGAGGGTCGGGATTTCCCTATTAGATTGGGAGGTCGCGATTGGCAAGCTGACTTCTTCGTCATGTAATTAGTACATGAAGAAGTTATTTTGGGTATGGATTGGATGGATCGACATCGAGTAGTTCTTGACATCGGCAAGAGGACAGTGACGGTGACTATAGATGCAGGCCATGTGGAGATCTTTAGAGGATGGGATCTCGGGAAGGCTGGTACAGTCATCAATGCAGTGCAAGCTGCGAGACTTATCAGTTAGAGATGCGAGGCTTTTTGGTGATATGCCATGAAGGATAATACGAGTCCAACTTTGGAAGAGATTCTAGTAGCTTGCAAGTTTGCTAACGTCTTTGGAGAGCCATCAGGTTTACCTCCACAAAGGAGTGTAGATTTTGACATTGAGCTAGAGCCCGGTACGAGACCGATCTCTAAGGCACCTTATCTATGGCGCCTATCGAGATGCTTGAGTTGAAGAAGCAGCTTGAGGAGTTAGCAGAGAAGGGCTTCATCCACCCTAGTGCATCTCCTTGGGGCACACCAATACTCATCGTCAGGAAGAAGGACGGGTCAATGAGGTTATGTATCGACTACCGAGAGCTTAACAAGTTGACGATCAAGAATAAGTACCCATTGCCCCGTATCGATGATCTTTTGGATCAGCTGCAAGGAGCTTAAGTGTTTTCGAGGATCGATCTGAGATCTGGATATCACTAATTGAGGGTGAGACAGCATGACATAGCCAAGACGGCATTTCGGACCAAATATGGACACTATGAGTTTGTAGTGATGTCATTCGGGCTCACGAACGTGCCCGCATTCTTCATGGAGTTGATGAATAGCATTTTCATCGACTTTCTAGAATAGTTTATAGTTATCTTCATAGATGACATTCTGGTATATTCTCGCAGTAGAGAGGAGCATGCAGGACACTTGAGGATCGTTCTTCAGGTCTTACAAGATAGAGAGTTGTATGTCAAGCTATCTAAGTGTGAGTTTTGGATGTCCGAGGTAGCATTCCTTGGTCACATCGTGTCAGCTGAAGGGATCAAGGTAGATCTGGCGAAGATCGAGTCAGTAGCATCTTGGCTGCCTCCTAAGAACGTCAAGGAAGTACGCAGCTTCTTAGGATTGACAGGCTACTACCGACGTTTTGTTGAGGGATTTTTTCAATTATCGCCCAACCTCTCACTTACTTGCTGAGAAAGTCAATGAGATTCGTATGGTCTGACCCGTGCCTGCAAAGCTTCGAGGAGCTGAAGAAGAAGTTGATCTCTGCTCCTATCCTAGCTCAACAGAGGGCACTGAGGACTTTATGGCTTACAGTGATGCGTCCAAGCTAGGCTTGGGATGTGTTCTGATGTAGAGGGGTAAGGTGATTGCTTACGCGTCTCGACAATTGACGACGTACGAGAAGAATTAACCTACCCATGATCTTGAGTTGGTTGTTGTGGTTCATGCCTTGAAGATTCGGAGGCATTATATGTACGAAACTACGTATCAGATATTCACAAACCATAAGAGTCTGAAGTATATATTCACTTAATGGGAGTTGAATAACCGCCAGAGGAGATGACTGGAGTTGATCAAGGACTTCGACCTTGAGATCTTATTCCACCCGGGAAAGGCTAATGTGGTAGCTAACACCCTTAGTAGGAAGACTCCCCGGGAGATGGTGATCGCTAGGCTGATAGCTCAGCCACAATTACAGCGAGATCTTGCATGGCTGGAGATGGATATCCACTTCCCGGACTCCGATAGCGAGTTGTCCACCTTGGACATACTACCTAATCTATTGGCTGAAATCCGACAAATGTAGAAGAGTTGCCCAGCTTTGACATAGATCCGAGACAGGATGTCTCGAGGAGAGGTACCACAGTTTGTAGTAGGTGCTGATGGGATCTTGAGACGCCAGGAGCGTGTATGTGTGCCTTCGGATCGAGAGTTGAGACAAAGTATCCTACAAGAGGCTCACTCTACACCTTACTCAGTGTACCCCGGTGCGAGTAAGATGTACCAGAATATCAGACACTCTTTCTAGTGGGGAGGTTTGAAGCTAGATGTGACGAGATATGTAGCTTAGTGTGCAACCTGTCAGCAGTTCATGATCGAGCATCATCGGCCAGGAGGCGAGCTATACCCTCTTCCCGTTCCTCAATGGAAGTGGGAAGACATCTCTATGGATTTTGTGACTGGTTTGAGACCGAGTCGAGGATTTGATTTTATCTAGGTGATAGTAGATCGAATGACGAAGACCGCATGTTTCTTTCCGATCAAGAAGATGTGGCTAGTGCAGAGACGGACGGTTCACCTCAAGATTTTGGCAGCAAGTGCATTCTGCCCTAGGTACGAGTCTACAATTCACGACTGCTTATCATCCTCAGACCGATAGTCAATCTGAGCAGACCATCCGGACTTTGGAGGATATGTTGAGAGCCTGCGTGTTTGACTATGGACAGGTGTGGCCACATCACCTCCCCTTAGTGGAGTTTTCGTATAACAACAGTTGGCACGTATCGATTAGGATGACTCCTTATAAGGCTTTATACGGACGGAGATGTTGTACACCGTTATGCTAGGATGAGCCAAGTAGTGCCAGTGGAGTAGCACCAGAGTAGATTCAGGATGACATGGCTCGAGTAGCGGTGATCTGTGAATGGATGTTAGCAGCGCAGAGTCGACAAAAGTCTTATGCAAATAAGAGGTGTATACCTCTAGAGTTCAGAGTTGGAGCTCAGATTTGGTTGAGAGTTTCCCCGACATGAGGCGTCAGATGTTTCGGTGTCAAGGGGAATCTAAGTCCCAGATACGTCGGACCTTTCGAGATTCTAGAGCGAGTTGGAGAGGCAGCATACAGACTTGCTTTGCCACCGAGGCTTGAGGGTGTTCACCCCGTCTTCCATGTGTCTCAGTTACGAGAGTACATACCCGACCCGACACACATCGTCAGTCACGAGGATCTAGTGGTCGAGCCAAACCACACGTTCGTAGAGCACCCGGTAGCATTCTTAGAGCGTAGTACGAGACGTTTGCGTTCGAAGAACATAACAATAATGAAGATTCAGTGGTCGATGCGAGGAGTTGATGAGACAACTTGGGAGACAAAGGATAGTATCTAGATGAACTATCCCGAGCTTTACGCTGAGATGGATGCACCTTTAGCGTAGTTGTATACTTGGTTTTGCCTTTGTTGTGTTGCGCAAGCTTTTGTGACGTTTTGAATTACATGCCCCGAGTGGGAATATATGAGTTCAGTTCAGTTTTTTGTGTTGTTATGTGATCGTTCGGGTTGTTGCAAGTTTCGGAATGAAACTTCTTTTTAGGGGAATTTGATATAAGATCCTAGTTTTCACCTTCACCGCGGTGTAGGAGGCCTACCCGACGGCCTTTGTGTCTTTCACCGCCCCCGCGGTGACAAGGGGCCTCCCTTGTGGCACAAGCAATCCGCCCCTACGGAATTGCCACATATCGTGAAGATCCTCTTTTCTCTTCGGTTATATCTTGTTTCCTATCTTAGAATATTTGATTTTCTTATCTTTGGACGACTTTCTTGGATCTTCTAAATCCTAGAACGTCCTTCCTTTTATCTTTCCCACTACTTCTATATATTCCCGTCTTTTCTTCTTTTTCCTATTTCTTGCTTACGTCTCCTTCAACCCTAGAGTGTTGCATCCTTGCTTCCTGTGTTCTTGCTAAACGTGTAAGTCCTTCCTCCCTTGTTCTTCATCACGTTCATGCGTTGTTGCAGTTTGCCTTCCTTCTGCTTCGTGTCTCTCTTTGTTCTCTCTTTTCTTCTTCTCCAAGAATCAAGTTTGTCCTTGATTCTTATGGAGCATTCCGTTGATGATTCGTTGATGTTCACAGGCTCCCCTGCTAGAGTTGTGACATGGTTGTGTGTTGAGAGAAGCAAGCTTTGGCCTTTGGTGAAGTTCCTTGCTGTCGAAGGAGAAGTCAGCGTTTCTGTCACAAAAACCGCCCCCGCACCTGCACAAAGCCGCCGTTGCGCCTTTGCCACGTGCCGCCCCTGCGCCTCTGTCCAGTTGCCCCTACGGTTTCTTCTACAGTAACTCCCGTTCTTGTGAGTTGCTTTCCTTCCTTGCTTTGCTTGTTCTTTTCCTTGGCTCTCCGGGATGTTGTTGACCCTTGTTGATCTGTAAGACTAGGGTTTGTGACCCTAGTTTGTGTAGATCTCTTAGAGATCTTGGAGACTAGAAGTTATAGACTTCTAGCAATCATTTCGATTCCTAATTCGTGATGCTTGTGTGAATAGGCTTTCCTTTGTCCCTTTCCTGAGGCTTTCCTGATTGTTTGTTGAGTGTTGAGTTTACCTATCGAGTGAGGTAAGTCCCTTGGACTTACTTAGCTTCATTTCGGTTCCTTGGTTTTCACTCGATTTTTCCTTGTCTCGATCAATCGAGCGATTCTGCAGCAGTTTGTTCAAATCAATAGCACCAAAATACTCCACAAACAGTTTTTGATCCCTCAAACTTAGCAAAATCAGCAAATAAACTCTTCAAAAGAGCGATCTGAGAGTATTGAAAACTTAGGATTTTCGAATTTAAAACCTGAAATCCGAGCGTTTTGTTGTTTTGTCAAGCTGGATGTTGCTTTAATCTTCTTTATCTCTTCGAGGGCTACGGTTTTGGCTCAAGAATGAGCAAAAACGCTTACGAAATGAGGATTTGAGGGAGAGGGAGGCAAATCGGCGCTCTTGGTCGTGGAAGAGAGAAAGTGAGAGTGAGGGTTTGTGAGGAAGAGGAAGAAGGAAGAGCTCTTATACTTTCGAAGTTTTCTGAAGAAAATCGACCGATTGTTGTAGGTTGATTTTTTTATCACATTGATATCAGTGCAATCCGTCATGAATAAATGAAGATCGATCGATTTTTTAGATGATCCCATTTTTCATCCGATTCCAAGCTACGACTTTTGTCAAATCGACTCATTTAATTTATTTATCTTCTCTAGATCGACCGATCTCTGTGTATTTTCATCCGATTTTTCTCTTTTTTCTTCTTTAATGAACTTTTGTCGATTGCTTCTTCCAAAACCTCGATCATAACTTCCTTCCTTGTGGTTTGTACCTATTTTCTGTCATCACAACACGAGAAAACCGGAGCGTACCAACGAAAAGCAAACAAAACTAATCTACTCTAATTTGAGAAAAACAAAAAGAAAAAGGGACATAGAAATACCTTGGGTTGCCTTCCAAGAAGCGCTTGTTTTAAGGTCGCTAGTTGGACCTATCTCCCTCTAGTGATTACTCGAGAAGGGTAGGAGCAATGTCCTCAACCGACAATTCCGGTGTGTATTTCTTCAAACGGTGTCTGTTGACTTTGAAACTTCCCATTTTCTCGCTCCAAATGTCAACTGCACCATGAGGATAGATATGTTTGATTAGAAAAGGTTCGGACCAACGGGATTTTAATTCACCTGGACATAGACGAAGTCTTGAGTTGAAAAGAAGGGCGAGATCTCCGTCCTTCAGCTCCTTTGGAACGATATGCTTATCGTGCCATCTCTTCCTCCTTTCTTTATAGATCCTCGTATTCTCATATGCGTTGAGACGGAGCTCTTCAAGCTCATTAATGTCCAGGAGGCGTTTCTCTCCAGCCTCTTTCAAATCAAAGTTGAGCCATTTGATGGCCCAATGTGCTTTGTGTTCCAACTCTACCGGAAGATGGCAAGACTTTCCATAAACGAGATTGTATGGTGCCGTTCCTATGGGAGTCTTGAAAGCGGTTCTGTATGCCCAAAGTGCATCATCTAACTTGAGTGATCAATCCTTCCTTGTTCTTGAAACGGTCTTCTTTAGGATGCTCTTGATTTCTCTATTCGAGATCTCCACTTGTCCGCTTGTTTGAGGATGGTAAGGAGTGACGATCTTGTGGGTAACCCCATACTTAGACAATAGAGTTTCGAACTTACGGGTTGTGAAGTGTGTTCCTCCATCACAAATGATGGTTTGGGGCATCCCAAATCGTGGGAAGATCGTTGTATCGAAGAACTTCACTACCACCATAGCATCATTAGTGGGAGAAGTGATTGCTTCAACCCATCTAGAAATATAATCCACGGCTAGAAGTATGTATTGGTTTCCACAAGATGATGGAAAAGGTCTCATGAAGTCTACTCCCCATACATCAAAGATCTCGACCTCTTGAATATTGTTGAGAGGCAATTCATTCCTTCTTGATATATTTCCTGTTCTTTGACAAATCACAAGCAACAACAAAAATTTTGCACATCTTTGAATAGAGTTGGCCAAAAGAATCCGGATTGTAATACCTTGGCGCTAGTTTTGTGTGAACTAGCGTGTCCACCGCATGGGAGTGAATGACAATGACAGATAATGCTTTCAACCTCATCTTCCGGAATGCATCTTCTAATCATTCCGTCCAGTCATCTCTTGAAAAGGAGAGATTCGTTCTAATAGTATTGTTTGACTTCTTTGAAGAACTTCTTTCGTTGAGAATATGATAGTCCTGGAGGTATTTCATTGCAAACTAAGTAATTAACAAAATCAGCAAACCAAGTTTCGTTACATCCTACGATTTATTGAAGACATTCCTCGATTTCATGTAGTTGCTCATCCGGAAAGGAGTCGTTTATGGGTAAATCGTCCTCCTTGCTTGTGATGTGCGGAAGCCGACTCAAATGGTCCGCCACCGAGTTCTCAGATCCTTTCTTGTCACGGATCTCTAGATCAAACTCTTGTAGAAGGAGAATCCATCTAATAAGCCTTGGCTTCGCGTCTTTCTTTGTGAGCAAGTAATGGACTGCTGCGTGGTCGGTGTAAACGATCACTTTTGTTCCCACAAGGTAAGAACGAAACTTCTAGAAAGCATAAACCACGGCTAATAGTTCATTTTCCGTTGTAGCGTAGTTTAGTTGGGCTTCATCTAGCGTCTTGCTAGCATAGTAGATGGCATATGTCTGCCCATCTTTCTTTTACCCAAGAACAGCTCCTACGGCTACATCACTAGCGTCGCACATGATCTCAAAAGGTAGGTTCCAATCCGGTGGCTGAATTATAGGAGCTGAGATCAATGCTTCTTTGATCCTGTACAAAGCATCTAGACAATCCTTTGAAAACTCAAAAACCACGTTTTTCATTAGTAGGTTAGTCAGTGGTTTAGAAATCTTAGAAAATTCTTTAATGAAGCGTCTATAAAAACCTGTGTGACCAAGGAAACTTCTTACTCCTTTCACCGATGTTGGTGGAGGTAGCCTTTCGATGGTTTTGATCTTTGATCTGTCAACTTCACTGCCACGGCTGGATACCATATGTCCAAGGACAATGCCTTCACTAACCATAAAGTGACACTTCTCCCAATTTAAGACAAGATTAGCGTCTTCACATCTTTGAAGGACTAGAGAGAGGTAAGCAAGACATTCATCAAAGGAAGAACCGTAAACGGAAAATTCATCCATAAAAACCTCCATTATATTCTCGATGTATTCGGAGAAGATGGTCATCATACACCTTTGAAAGGTGGCTGGAGGGTTGCAAAGTCCGAATGGCATCTGTCTATAGGCGAACATTCCCCATGGACAGGTGAATGTGGTCTTCTCTTGATCATCGGGATGAATGAGAATCTGAAAGAAACCACTATAACCTTCTAGATCAAAAAGTGAGAGTGTTGTGCTAACTTTTCAAGCATTTGATCGATGAAGGGAAGAGGAAAATGATCCTTCCTTGTTGCAACGTTCAGTTTTGGATAGTCAACACACATCCTCCATCCTGTCACTATACTTGTAGGAATGAGTTCGTTATTCTTATTTATTATGACGGTCATTCCTCCTTTCTTCGGAACCACATGGACTAGACTAACCCATTTTATATAGGAATTAGGGAAGATAATTCATGCATCAAGAAGCTTACAAATTTCCTTCTTCACAACCTCTTTCATGATCGGGTTTAACCGTCGTTGAGGTTCTTGTGAAGGCTTGTGCTCATCTTCCATCAATATTTTATGCATACATAAAGAAGGTTTAATGCCAACAAGATCATCAAAAGTATAACCAATAGCTTTCTTGTGCTTTTTGTAACACCCCAAATCCATAGGACTTGGAATGCTACATTGGGCTAGGATCTCACAATGGATCCTAACCCTAGCCTGACAACAAGTTCACTAGATCTTACAACAAGGAACAAGTAGAGTAAAACCAAATACATAAAAACTGTATATGATACATCAAAAGTGTTTACAAATGCAAAGCCGAGTACAAACATCAAACATAAACATCTGATACAAAGATCCCAACCCACGCATCCTAATGTACAGAAGTCCTCGGTTGGTCACACCATGAGGCTCACTCTGCAGTCTTCCTAACCTGCAGATCATCTACAACACGGTATACACCGTCAGCTACAGCAATAGATAAGCATAAAGGTAATAGCACAAACACACATCAACATCTCATACATGCAATGCCACACACATTTATTTATTATCTTTTATTACGTTATTCCATTATTAATTCAACTTCTTTTGTAACACGAGGAGCCTAAAGAACCTCGTCCCTTTCCCCGTTAACACAGGGGTTTTGCATGGGGGTGATCATCACTCATCCCCCCCCCCCCGTGTTACTGGCTTCCAAGCACCTCCTCCTAACCCGCAGGCGGAGACCGGTGGTAACCGCGCTGTTATAATACACTTGGGCCATTTAAATGTAATAAATGGTCATCCTAGTCCGGTTTAGGTTATAAATGTACAATAATATGAACACACACAACCATCACAATCACACAAATCCATAACTAAACGCTAAGTAAGTCCTATGGACTTACCTCATACACTCGTATCCAATACCACGTCACAGCTTGCCCTTGGGGAAGAAACTAACGCCTGCAATAGCAAGGCACACAACATCATACACTGCAAGGGTTAGGAGACTCGTCTCCATAACCATAAAAAACCTACAACCTCAAGATCACAACAAGCTCACAAATGCCTACAGTATAACCTCAACATCAACACGAGTGCTTAAGGCACATCTCTATCATACAACACATCCTAACCACACTAGCCTAGCTACCAACTAAGTCAAGGCCAAAGGAAAGGAAGGAAGGAAGACATACCAACCAGGTATGCACCAACAGAAGCAAGAACACAAGGCTGACCTTGTGAGGTGCAGGGGCGGCTCAAACCAGGCGCAAGGGCGGTCCACAGCAGGCGCAGGGGCGGCTGGAGTTAGGCGTAGGGGCGGCCAACTGTGCAGAAAGTTGGTCCCGACTTCTCTTCAATCCCTTTCTCGACGCTCTTCATTTCTTCAACACACCACATCAACATATATGCACAAACACACATATATGATCATCAAAAGGCTAGGAAAGGATCCACACAAGCTCATCTTGTGATCCTAAGCTAGAAAGATGAAGAAAGAAGCAAGAAGAGGAAAGAAAGAAGATGGAAGCTGAAGAACTTACCACAACAACCCTAGGCAGCAAATATGGAGCACACAACACGTCTATCATCTCAGCGCAACATCAACAACACTCAGCAACAACCTCCTGATCATCCAAAGTCAAAACCACACTCAAACTCTCAAGAACACACACACACAAGATCAAGAGAAGGCAAAGAAGATCAAGAAAGAAGAGAGGAGAAGATGAAGAACGTGGAGAGGATGAAGAAGCTGGAAAGAGGTAAAAAAAAAACCCCTCATCTGAAGCAAGGCAAAGCTTATAAGAGAAGTCAGCCGCAAAGCACGGGTCAAAGAGTCAACAAAAGTGGCTGCACTCATACAGAGCCGTAGGTGCGGCTAGCCCAAGGCGCAGGGGTGCCTAGCCGCTGGGGCGGCCCTGGTGGTGCGCATGTGCGGCTTCCAGAGTCCAAGGTAAGCTCAACAAGGACTCATCTAAGGCTCAACAAGACTCCTATGCTCCCAAAGACTAAGGCTCTTACATCACACCCCCCCCTAAAAATAAGTTTCATCCCGAAACTTGCAAAATCCCAAAGCCTCTCGGACCTATAAGCCGAGGTAAACTCTCTTCTCAAGAACATCAGGTCACAACCTATAACATTCTTTATCCTCAACACAGCATGGAGGAATCATAACTCCAGCAAAACAACTCTACACAAGGCCTAGAGGAAGATCATCTCTAGCCAAACACTAACCACATCACACTAGCATGGAGGAAAGCCATCTCCAGCCAAAATGTACACATAACACTACTATGTGGAGGTAAACCATCTTCACTCACACTATGTACATCAAAGGTAGCATGGATGAAAGAACCATCTCCAGCTAATCCTAACACACACACCATAGCATGGAGGAAAGAACCATCTCCAGCTATACCTATATTGTACTAGCAAACCAGATCTAAGAAATCATATGCACATATCACAACTAGCACGAAAACACAGTATATCACATAAGCATATAACATGCACTCACCAAGCAGGCACTAAGATCTACTCGTGGATCCTACTAGTGCATCTAGCTCAACATAGAACTCTGGATAGTTCCTGTGGATACCATCCTCTGTCTCCCAGGTAGCCTCATATGGTCCTCGTCTCGACCACTGTATCCTCAACATAGGGATGTCCTTCGAAAGCAGGCATCTCACACCTCGCTCTAGGACTGCAATAGGGTGCTTTGTAAACGTGTGGTCTGACTCAACCACTAGATCATCATAACTCACGATGTGCCTCGGATCTGGTATATACTCCCTTAGCTGAGCCACGTGAAATACAGGATGAACACCCTCTAACCTCGAAGGCAATGTTAATCTGTAGGTTGTCCTCCCGACTCTATCCAATATCTCGAAAGGACCGACATATCGGGGACTCAGCTTCCCCTTTATGCCAAAACGTCTAACGCCTTGCGTCGGAGATACTCTCAACCAGACATGAGCTCCTACCCTGAACTCTAGAGGTCGACGCCTCTTGTCTGCATACGACTTCTGGCGACTCTGTGCAGCTAGCATCCTCTCTCTAATCAGCGCTACTCGAGCCATATCATCCTAAATCTGCTCTGGCGCTATCCCACTGATACTGCTAGGCTCATCCCAACATAAAGGTGTACAACATCTATGTCCATACAGTGCCTCATAGGGTGTCATCCCTATAGATGCATGTCAACTGTTGTTGTATGAGAACTCAACGAGTGGGAGGTAATCAGACAATCCCTGTCCCCAATCCAACACACAGGTTCGCAGCATGTCCTCTAAGGTCTGGATGGTCCTCTTTGACTGACCATCTGTCTGGGGGTGAAACGCAGTCGTGAAGTGTAGACTCGTCCCCAAAGCAGTCTGAATATGCTGCTAGAATCTCGATGTGAATCGTCCATCATGATCAGAAACGATCGTCCTCGGTACCCCATGGAGTCTCACTATCTGTCTAGTGTACTCCTCAGCTAATATGCTCACTGGCCACGTCTCTCTAATGGAAATGAAACGTGCCGTCTTCGTCAGTCTGTCAATAATCACCCAAATGACATCAAAGCTCCTACTGACCCTCAACCTAGTCACAAAATCCATGGCGACGTCCTCTCACTTCCACTGCAGCACTGGCAGTGGATGGAGCTCACCTCCAGGCCTGAAATTCTCTATCTTGACCTATTGACAGGTCGCACACTGAGCCACAAATTTGGCTACGTCGGGCTTTAGCCCTCCCCACCAATATGAGTGTCTCATATCATGGTACATCTTACTCGTATCAGGGTGTACTGAGTAAGGTGTACAGTGAGCCTCTTGTAATATCCTCTATCTCAGCTCTGCATCTGCAGGAACACAGATACGATCATTCCGCCTCATAACTCCATCTGCCACAATAGTGAACTGGGGTGCCTCTCCACGAGACATCATATATATGATCCTGCTTTTGTTGGATCTCATCCAACAAACTAGGTAGAACCTCTAAAGCAAACAAATGGGCATCCTCATCAGGAAACTAGATGTCCATCTCTAGCCAGGCTAGATCTCTCTGAAGCTGAGGCTGTATAGTAAGTCTGGCAATTGCCTTCTCTCGAGGCGTCTTCCTGCTCAAGGCGTCAGCTACTACATTCTCCTTACCAAGATGATACAAAATCTCAAGGTCAAAGTCCTTGATCAACTCAAGCCATCGACGCTGGCGGTTATTCAATTCCCGCTATGTTAAAATGTACTTCAGACTCTTATGGTCTGTGAAGATCTGACATGTAGCACCATACAGGTAATGTCTCTAGATCTTCAAAGCATGAACTATGCTGCCAACTCCAGATCATGAGTCGGGTAGTTCTCCTCATAAGTCTTCAATTGTCGAGATGCATAGGCAATCACTCTGCCTCTCTGCATCAGCACACATCCCAAGCCTAGCTTGGATACATCACTATAGACCACAAAATCATCGGAACCCTCTGGTTGTGCCAAGACAAGAGCAGAAGTCAAACACCTTTTCAACTCCTCAAAACTCTGAGCGCACTGGTCAGTCCATACAAATATGGTAGTCTTCCTGTTCGCTCCAAACGGTGTGTGCAAGCTTTAAATTTATAACCCTAGACTTAAGCTTAAAACAAGGATGCGAACCCGCAGTGTACGGGTCAATCGTAGTAAAAGCAAGAAAATTCCAGGGGTCGATCACAGGGACTCGGTGAAACAAAGTCAATAACGGTATGCTTCGTGAATACTAACCACAAAGAGCAATTAACACAATCAAAGATGAATAAGAAGTCAATAAAGCAAACATGCAATTCTAGGGATTAAAGCATCTAGTTGTGGTTCCAACTCAAGATCTATAGATAAGCGGACAAAGCTGAGATTTTTGCGTGGGGAAGGTGTTACTAAAGTGAAGTAGATCACCGGGTAAGTCTCACTACACACTAATCCTAAACCGTAATTCCTATTACCGGGTAAGTCTCTAGGAATCAAGATAAAGAACTATAACCTCAAACTAACACACCATCTAAGGGAATAGAATCAACCTTTACCGGGTAAGTCTCAGGCTAACTCACAAAGATGGGATGGAAGCACACTCAAACCCCAATAAAGGATAAACCTTTATTACCTACACTTATGATCGTTGGTACACAAACTAAGGAATTACCGGGTAAGTCTCATCCTAAGCTTGCTTTGAACCAGGGAAGGTGTAATAAGAATAGGATTTGGCAAACTTTAACACTTAACTCTCAGTTATGGATCAGATAAGTCACCTCGGTCAGCCAGTTTCCACCCCGGCCGAGATGTTCATCGACTGAACGAGATGCTTAGGGTTAAGGGTAAAGACTTGTGCTTTCAGGATCCTACTGGAATCTAAGATTATTCTATCATTGTTTTTCCCACAACTTTCAGCCAATCACGCTAGAATCACACAAGGAAATTAGCCACTCATCATCATTATGAAAGTATTAAATATATGGGAAGAAGGTGAATATTTAAACAAGAAGAATTTAATGAAAAAGACTTCAATAACTGAATCAAATATCACAACAAAGCGTTCCTTGGATATCAATCCAACAAGACAAGACAACAAGTGAGAGAATTGAAGACAATCTTACAAAAACCCTCCAAAAAGCTATAAAAGCTATAGACTTCAATCTTCCTTCAACCTTCAAAAAGGTTCTTCGAATCTCTCCAATGAGAGTATGCTGCTGCTGCTGCGTGATAAGAGGGGGTGATAGCGGATGTATGCGGCCTCCTTGATTTGTGGAAATCCAACCCTTTTTATAGGAAAATAACCCTCCAAAGATAAAATATCTTAGAAAGATATTTTCCCATAAAAATAGGTAAAATATATGATTCTGCATATCTCCTTCCTTCCAGGAGCCAAGCCCAAAAATATAAGATCACTTTCCAATCTTAAAAGATCTCAGCCAAGAATAAAATATTCTCGCCGCGTCCTAGGTGTTCGCCTCGGTCGAGTCGGCGTCTCTGGATCACCTCGGTCGAGATGAATCTCGGGTCAACCGAGGTGAGTCACAACTGAATGTGAAATCTCTCAAAACTGGTCCAAAGTAAATCTTTAATCCATGGCTATGCTCCCTGGATGTAGCTCCAAATGACTCATGACTCCTTTTGCTCCTTTTTGATGCGAAACGTGCCATTTTACCTACGATTACAACAAAACTAGGTGTAGACCTCGATTCTCGCAAAGGTAGATGAAATGGCAGTAAAATCACATAATATACATACAAACATGCAGATTATGAAAGATAAAACGTCCAAACAAACCCCAAAATATAGACTATAATTCATGCTATCAAAATACCCCATACTTAGCCCTTACTTGTCCCCAAGCAAGTTCCTCATATAGAAGACAAGATAGAATGGATTATAAGTCATAAAAATCGATGAAAAAGTCTTTCAAAAACATTTTATGGTGTGCAACTATCATAGATCACTCTAAGAGAATACTTCATAGAATTAAAAACTCAATATGCTCAAAACATTTTATAAATATAGGAAAGTTGTTCATCTTTGCATAAAATCATAGAATGCATAGTAAATCATAATTATCAAAATTAATCATGTATAATCCAGTTTAAACCGCTAAGTCAATCAACAAGCTCAAGGTCTCAAGGGCTTCCCAAAAGAAAGGTCAAGAAACGTGTAGGGTAGGGATGTATGTAAGGTAATGTGGTGCTAGAATCCGGGAAAAGGATGAACTTCACTTTCACTTTGACTTGCAACATCTTCCACCAATAAGCTTTGCTTATTTCACACTTTTCTTTTTACTTTACTTTTTGGGATGCATGGACAGAGGTGCACAATAACCGAAGCCTAGGAAATCCGCAATCATCAATTTCTTGAGATGCATCAAACCCTTGATGCACATACCATGACCCGTTAGGAATATCGCTCAATCCGACTTTGGCAAGACACAAACACCCGGCTATGTGAATGGTGCCGAGTTACTCATCTTCATGATTGACTTCCCCAAACCTAAAATTGCTTTCTAACACTTTCACTTCCAGCCACTTCTCAACTTGTACTTCACTTGCTTTCACCACTTCGCTTGCTTCCAAATTCCCGGATAGGTAAAGGGAGGCAAAATGTATATGAGGGGCTAAGCATGATCAAGAAGAAGAAGAAGAAGAAGAGAATGAATTGCCTTGGTCTTTCCATGAAGAAAGTGAGAGAACTTAACCTGCGGTGTCAACCTTCAAATTCAACATAATTTGGATAAAAACAAAGTATTAAACATGCTAATAATTTCAAACAAAGCATTTAGCAACTTAAACATATTATAAAACCTTTCAAACACATAAAGAATTTAAAACCAGTCAGTAAACAAGATCTTCACTGAGATCATATCCAGATAAGTAACACAAAATCGTTTTCGAAAACTCTCAGTTAACACACCTCGGTCGAGGTGTTCTTGGTTCAACCGAGGTGAAACGCCTCGTTTGACCAGAACTGACTCGGTCGAGGTCAAAAAAAAATTTTTTAAAACCAATTTTTTTATTTCAGTTTCGACGTTTTTCTCAATCAAATAACCTGTAGATATGCATGTAATATCAGATAAACATATAGAGGCAACTGAAGCATAAATATGAAATATCCGATCAAATGTGCATCATACATCAAAATAACATCGAGTAGTCATATAATACAAACACCCCATACTTTTGGATTGCCCACACCATGGGATTCCAAAGATCGAGTTGTTGGAGATCTACCATACATCAAAATAACATCGAGTAGTCATATAATACAAACACCCCATACTTGGGACACACTGTCCCAGTGGGTCAAATATAAGTCTGAAAATGAGAGAACTCACCGGATAATAGCTGAACTGCATAAAAAATATAATAAGAAAATCCTGCAGCTCCTCAATAGTCTCGATCCGGCGGTGGTGGTGGTACGTACGGATATTGAGTCGGATCGTACGGATAGCCCATGACATGCTCGAACTGAAGCTGGGCCATGATGTGCTGATGGTGCTGCCGCTCCTGCATCTCGCGGATATCCAGCGATAATGCAGCGTACGTGTCAATAACCTGATCCGTCAGGTCATCGATCCGTCTGTGAGCAGCTCGATCTCTCACTCCATGCCTCCTGCGTCTAGCAGGTCTGACTGGAGAAGTCTCAGCTGGTGCAGGCTCCGTCTCCTCCTCATCGTCCAAGTCGATGATCGGTGGCGCGCTCGTACCTGCAGTATCCGTCCCTGTATCCATCGGGACTCCACCATCTCTCTCGTCCGCTGTCTCCTCATCGTCATCATCCTCCTCCTCCTCAGCCGGGGCAGCTGCTGCCTCTCTATGATCCTCCATCAGTGGAGCCCAAGCTGTCTGCCAGTAATGCGGATCGAAAACTGTGAACTGAGCAGACCAGCGGATCCCCTGTGGTGCAGTCCGCTCCCAAGGCATAGCAACATAAGGAGTGGTCAAACCACGGGGAACCAAAATCCTCCGTGTGATCATCTCCTGTAATCCAAGCGGCTTCGGAGCCGCCACCATCGTGCAAACACTAAGGTCCATCCCGTGATAGGTAGCAATATGGGTGACTAGAACTCCGCAGCAAATGTCTCCCTTCGCCTTGGCCTTGATCCTGTGCAGGTCCTCTGCCAAGATCAAGCCAAAGTCTGGGAAACCTCCTGTAACCATGCAGTAGAGGCTGAAGAGCTCGCCCTGTCGGATCTTCTGGGGCGTCTCAGTACGCGCCAGAAGTGTCTCGCTAAATATCCTGTGGGCTAATCTGAAGGCCGGGTGGAAGATGACCTTCTCCCTGGAATCTCCAGGGCGCCATCTGTCTGCATGCTCGGTAATATGGGCAATCTGCCCCCTGAACTCCCTAGCTACGGATCGGGAGGGGAAGTCGGTGGCGGTGGGCTCAGAAAAGCCAAAAATCTCTCTCCAAATCTCTAAAGGAACTATGAAGTTCCGGTTCATCAACCGGTACTTCACAGACCGGTCTGTGGGGAGGTAGGAGAAGGAGCTAACAAACTCTAAGGTCGGCTCCAAATAAGCTGGGGCTCGGATCTCAGTAAACTGATCCAGCCCTACAGTGGCAATCATCCTCCTAAGGTCAGCATCTAACCCTAGGCAATCGAAGGCTGACACGTCCAGAAATCGTGGTGCAATAACTGGACGGCTAGCTATGCGCTCATAGTCTACCCGGCATCTCTCATGGATAACCGGGCGGTAAGGACGGGAAGAAGAGGAAGAAGGGGAGGGTGAGGATCTGTCTCTCAGGGCTAGGCGGCGATCGGAACTCATTTTTACTCAACACTGTCAGACCACCTCGGTCACTGACAAGACTCAGAAATCACCTCGGTCGAGATGTAGTTAGACCGGACCGAGGCGTAGCAGTCGCGATTCCAATTCTCAGAAATTCAGTTCTTTTCCCCCAAAAATCACTACAATTGCTTCCTATGGGGTACTTAAATCCTTTCTCAGCAGAATCAAGGGCAACCAAAGCCCAAATCGAAACGAATGAACGAGTTAGGGTTTCGACTTGTTTTACCTCGTTTCGGTCGATTCGTTCGATTTCTTTGCAGATCTGTTGTTGCAATCGGTTCCTCTACCCTTCAATCTCAATTTAGAAGCGGAAATCTTCGAAAACGAGCAAGAAATGAGAGAGAGCAAAGTGGACTGTCGCCGCGGTCGAGGTGAAGAAGGTAAAAAAGTGAAAAATAAATTTTTCCCCTTTTTATACTGTTCCTGGATCTGCTGTCACCTCGGTCGAGATGGTCTCGACTGGACCGAGGTGATACGGACCGAGGTGGTTCTGCAGAAACCCTAGTCGCCTCGGTTGCTCAAGAATCAACTCGGTCGAGGTGCTCTGACAGTGACCGAGATGCTTCTGTCTTCTCAAAATCTCGAACTTCTGTCCTTCCAGTTATGCTCCTTCCTTAGATATTCCCTGTTGTCTGTCCAGAACACCAAAAACAAAGCAAAGCAAAAACAAAAACTATTTAAACTAGACTAGAAAACGGGAAAAGAAAGCAATACCTTGGGTTGCCTCCCAAGAAGCGCTTGGTTTAAGGTCGCTAGCTGGACCATGATGCGTCTCATATGAGGTATATTGGTGCAACCTCCTCAACCGGCGTTTCCGGTTGGTATTTCTTAAGTCTATGACCGTTGACCTTGAAGCTTCCGCTAGTTTCGCCCCATATCTCAACTGCACCATGAGGGAAAACATGTTTCACAACGTAAGGTCCGGTCCATCTAGATTTCAACTTACCTGGAAAAAGGCGGAGGCGGGAGTTGAAGAGTAGAACTAAGTCTCCTTCGTTAAGCTCTTTTGGGACGATACGCTTGTCATGCCATCTCTTCGTCCTTTCCTTGTAGATTTTGGCATTCTCATAAGCGTTCAAACGCAGCTCCTCCAGCTCGTTGAGTTCCAATAGTCGCTTCTCGCCAGCCTCTTTGATGTCGAAATTCAACCATTTGATCGCCCAATATGCCTTGTGTTCCAATTCAACGGGCAAATGGCAAGACTTCCCATATACCAAATTATAAGGAGTGGTACCTATGGGAGTCTTGAATGCGGTCCTGTACGCCCAAAGAGCATCGTCCAATTTCATGGACCAATCCTTCCTCGTTCTAGAGACGGTCTTCTCCAAAATTGCCTTGATTTCTCTATTCGAGATCTCGACCTGTCCACTAGTTTGAGGGTGATAAGCAGTTGATACCTTGTGGGTTACCCCATACTTCGATAGAAGTGCTTTGAACTTCCGGTTGATGAAATGCATTCCTCCATCGCTAATGATGATGCGCAGAGTTCCAAACCGTGGAAAGATAGTCCTGTTTAGGAACTTTACTACCACCTTGGCGTCATTAGTGGGGGAAGCAATGGCTTCAACCCATCTAGAGACGTAGTCAACCGCAAGAAGGATATAGAGGTTTCCTCCGGAGGATGGGAAAGGTCCCATGAAGTCAATCCCCCACACATCGAAGATTTCTACTTCTTGGATGTTATTAAGTGGCATCTCGTTCCTCCTTGATAAGTTTCCTGTTCTTTGGCATGCATCACAAGAGACAAAAAAAAGTTTGTACATCTTTAAATAATGTAGGCCAAAAGAAACCGGAATGCAATACCTTAGCGCATGTTTTATCGGTGCTAGCATGTCCTCCACAAGGAAGCGAATGGCAATGCCGTATAACGCTATTAACCTCATCTTCCGGAATGCATCTACGAAGCATCCCATCCGGTCCGCGCTTGAATAGCAGCGGCTCGTCCCAGTAATAATGTCGTACTTCCTTGAAGAATCTCTTCTTTTGAGAGTACGTCAATCCGGGCGGTGTTTCCTGGCAAACAAGATAATTCACAATATCAGCATACCAAGGACCTTTATTGTCAGAAAGTTGGTGGATAGAATGTTCCACCAACTGAGGATGAATGTCAGAGAAGTGAGTAAGAAGATTATTGTTCTCAGTAGTCTCAGTTGACATCATCTCGCCATCGACCTCGGTCGAGGCGCAGAGGCGTTGACCGAGGTGTTCTTCAGTCGCCTCGCTCAGTCCAGAAAGTGCCTCGGTCGAGGTGCTGCTGCGGGAACCGAGACTGGAGATCTTCGTCTCCTGGATTAGCTTCTCAGTTTTAGCTCCTGGATCCTCTTCCAGTGCCTTCAAGCTCTTTATATATGCATCACAAGAAGCATCTATACCTTCCTCCATTAAACTGAAGCTAATAACTCTTTCGAGTGGATCGTTAATAAGGATAGAGCTCACCAATTCTCTTGATTCTTCTTCATCGTAGATGTTGAAGATATCATCAGTTAGCTGCTCCCCTTTCATGGCTGCAAGTAGTGCGAACTCCACCTCATCGCCACCAACGTTGAATTTCAAATTGGCGTTCTTGCAATCCACGTTGCAACCCGAAGTTGCTAGAAATGGCCTCCCGAGAATAATAGGAACAGGATAATCTGCGGGAATGTCAAGTACGACAAAATCTATAGGTAGATAGAAGTTACCTAACTTGACCGGAACGTCCTCCAAGATGCCCACGGGATGGGTAATGGAGCGATCCGCCATATAAAGTCGAATCTTGACCGGCTTGGGCTCTCCAAGACCGATCTTCGTGCATAGCTCCAGTGGGATGATGCTCACGCTGGCTCCTAGATCACAAAGGGCTTCGCAAGTGACATCCCCAACTTGAATGGGAATGCAAAACGAACCGGGATCTCTCAACTTAGGTGGCATCTTTTCCTTCATGATCTTGATAAGCTCCGAAGATTTAGATGTCATCCTAACTTCACCAACATCCTCCAGCTTCCTCTTCCTTGATAAGATTTCTTTTAAAAACTTCCCATAGGCGGGCATACCTAGAATAGCATCAAGGAAGGTAATATTAATATGTAGCTTATTCATCAAGTCAAGAAACTTACCAAAGTGCTTGTCTAGATGTGCTCTGGCTCTGGACTGAGGGAATGGAAGTGGTGGTTTGTATGCAGGAGGTGGAATATAAGTTTCAGTCGTCCCTCCTGCTTTCTGTTGCTCCGCCTCGGTTGGCATCTCGGTCGAGGTGTTCTTCGACTGGATCTGGACCGAGGTGGTCTGCGTCGATCGAGGTACTGGATCTGCAGTTTTAAGTCCACTCCTCGTCGTTATGGCCATGCACTGGCCCTTAGGGTTAGTTTCCGTCTTTGCTGGAAGCTTCCCTGGATCTCTTGGCGCTTCATTCGCCCTACTAGCAAGTTGTTGTTCGAAGGACTTTTGGGCCCTCGAAAATGAAGTCATAGAATTCTCCATAGCGCTAAGCTTGATCAAGATAGCCTCCAGAACTGCGTCCTTCTTTTCTGGTTGAGACGAGCTTGATCCTTGCTCTTGGCTCTTTAATGGAGTACAAGAAGAAGAAGGGGAACAGAGGAAAGGGTTAGAGGAATCGTTAGAGTTGGAGTTTGAATGATTGTTACCGTGATTTTGGTTATTCGCCCTCCAGTTGTTGCTATTGGATCCTCTATTGTTGTTGTTGTAGTTGTTGTTTCGGGGACCGTTGTTGTTGTTACGGTACCCGTTATTGTTGTTGTTCCTTTGCCCTTGCTCTTCCTTCTTAGTTTGAGCCATCAAGAGTTCCTTCAATTGCTTCACGTCATTTTTCAAAGACGTGAGTTGATTGTTGTTGGATTGAGTCTCTTGAAAGTTGACTCTTTTAACCCCACCTTCAGCTCCTTGGTGGGTATATTTCTCCATGTGCAAGGCTTGCTTCTCAATGAAGTCCCAAGCTTCATCAATCGCCGTGTCCATGAAGGTACCGGCGGAGAGTAGTTGGAGATTGAACTGGGTGCTTCCGTCCAGTCCTTTGAAGTAGATCGCCATGTCCATGAAGGTACCGGCGGAGAGTAGTTGGAATCCCATGGTGTGGGCAATCCAAAAGGATATCCTTGAACCGCTCCCAAGATTTGGACAAGCTCTCCTTGTCCTTCATAATGAAAGCATTGATCTTCCCTCTCATTTCAGCGGTCTTTGAGGGGGAAAGAATTTGGTCAAAAATTCCGTAGTCATCTCCTCCCATGTGCTAATTTTTCCTGGAGGAAGAGATTGATACCAAGTAAGAGCTCTATCTTTTAAAGAAAAGTAAAAAGGTCTTAGCTTGTAGTTGTTATTTTCAATTCTGGAAGGTCGCAAGGTTTCCATCAAGATCTCGTAGTTTTGAAGATGTTGATGTGGCGACTCCTTCTCTAGCCCTCCGAATTGGCATTGGCGAATCATGGCTAGAACTTGCGGTCGAAGTTCGTAGTCATGATCCGCTGGATCTCCTAGGTTCACTCCTGGACGCCTCAGTTGTTGATTAGGGTCCATCCTTTGACCTAGGGTTTGTGGGATTCCTGCAAGAAGAACATCTCGGACTGGCCTCCGAGGTGGAGGTACATCGGCTGGGGCGTCAGGTACTGGAGCCTGCCTCGGTCGAGGATCAGCTACTGGATCCTGCATCGGTCGAGGATCAGCAGGAGGATCATCCCTCGGTCGAAGTAGAATCTGATCTCGTATGACTGCTATCTCAGCTTCGATTGTTGTAGTCTTGGTGCGATTCTCTTCTTTCTCTTGCCTTAGTTCATCCTTGCTAAGGCGTAGCAGCTCTAGCGCCTCTTTCAATTCGGCCGCAAGATCGCGATCGTCTTGTTGGGCCATCTTTGCTTCTCTTAAGCGTCGCTTGTATGTCTTTTCGGGTTCGGGATCGTAGGGAACGATTTCCTTCCCAGTGCGGGTTCTTCGCATATACCTAAGAAAGAACCTGCAAAAGTCACTCAAGTAGAGTGGTTAGATGACACGGGGGCAAGCGCCCCAAGAGCAAACCGTACCGGCTCGGTCTAGACCGAGTCCCCGGCAACGGCGCCAAAAACTTGTTCGCTCCAAACGGTGTGTGCAAGCTTTAAATTTATAACCCTTGACTTAAGCTTAAAACAAGGATGCGAACCCGCAGTGTACGGGTCAATCGTAGTAAAAGCAAGAAAATTCCAGGGGTCGATCACAGGGACTCGGTGAAACAAAGTCAATAACGGTATGCTTCGTGAATACTAACCACAAAGAGAAATTAACACAATCAAAGATGAATAAGAAGTCAATAAAGCAAACATGCAATTCTAGGGATTAAAGCATCTAGTTGTGGTTCCAACTCAAGATCTATAGATAAGCGGACAAAGCTGAGATTTTTGCGTGGGGAAGGTGTTACTAAAGTGAAGTAGATCACCGGGTAAGTCTCACTACACACTAATCCTAAACCGTAATTCCTATTACCGGGTAAGTCTCTAGGAATCAAGATAAAGAACTATAACCTCAAACTAACACACCATCTAAGGGAATAGAATCAACCTTTACCGGGTAAGTCTCAGGCTAACTCACAAAGATGGGATGGAAGCACACTCAAACCCCAATAAAGGATAAACCTTTATTACCTACACTTATGATCGTTGGTACACAAACTAAGGAATTACCGGGTAAGTCTCATCCTAAGCTTGCTTTGAACCAGGGAAGGTGTAATAAGAATAGGATTTGGCAAACTTTAACACTTAACTCTCAGTTATGGATCAGATAAGTCACCTCGGTCAGCCAGTTTCCACCCCGGCCGAGATGTTCATCGACTGAACGAGATGCTTAGGGTTAAGGGTAAAGACTCGTGCTTTCAGGATCCTACTAGAATCTAAGATTATTCTATCATTGTTTTTCCCACAACCTTCAGCCAATCACCCTAGAATCACACAAGGAAATTAGCCACTCATCATCATTATGAAAGTATTAAATATATGGGAAGAAGGTGAATATTTGAACAAGAAGAATTTAATGAAAAAGACTTCAATAACTGAATCAAATATCACAACAAAGCGTTCCTTGGATATCAATCCAACAAGACAAGACAACAAGTGAGGGAATTGAAGACAATCTTACAAAAACCCTCCAAAAAGCTATAAAAGCTATAGACTTTAATCTTCCTTCAACCTTCAAAAAGGTTCTTCGAATCTCTCCAATGAGAGTATGCTGCTGCTGCTGCGTGATAAGCGGGGGTGATAGCGGATGTATGCGGCCTCCTTGATTTGTGGAAATCCAACCCTTTTTATAGGAAAATAACCCTCCAAAGATAAAATATCTTAGAAAGATATTTTCCCATAAAAATAGGTAAAATATATGATTCTGCATATCTCCTTCCTTCCAGGAGCCAAGCCCAAAAATATAAGATCACTTTCCAATCTTAAAAGATCTCATCCAAGAATAAAATATTCTCGCCGCGTCCTAGGTGTTCGCCTCGGTCGAGTCGGCGTCTCTGGATCACCTCGGTCGAGATGAATCTCGGGTCAACCGAGGTGAGTCACAACTGAATGTGAAATCTCTCAAAACTGGTCCAAAGTAAATCTTTAATCCATGGCTATGCTCCCTGGATGTAGCTCCAAATGACTCATGACTCCTTTTGCTCCTTTTTGATGCGAAACGTGCCATTTTACCTACGATTACAACAAAACTAGGTGTAGACCTCGATTCTCGCAAAGGTAGATGAAATGGCAGTAAAATCACATAATATACATACAAACATGCAGATTATGAAAGATAAAACGTCCAAACAAACCCCAAAATATAGACTATAATTCATGCTATCACTTCCTCAGAAGACTCGTCAGTGGACGGGAAATCACAGAAAATCCCTCCACAAAGCGTCTGTAATAACCGGCTAAACCAAGAAAGCTACGCACTTCCATGACGTTCGTCGGTGTCGTCCATGCAGAAACAGACTCGATCTTCGCCGGGTCTACCATAATCCCGTCAGCGAAGATGATATGTCCAAGGAAAGCAACCTCAAACATCCAAAACTCACACTTAGAGAGCTTGGCATACAACTCTCTATCTCTCAAAATCTGCAAAACCGTCCTCAAGTGCCAAGCATGCTCCTCTTTACTACGAGAGTACACCAGAATGTCATCAATGAAGACCACCACAAACTAATCCAGGAAGTCGATGAAGATGATGTTCATCAACTCCATGAATACTGTTGGGGCATTCGTCAGCCCAAATGGCATCACTACAAACTCGTAGTGTCCATAGCGGGTACGAAATGTCGTCTTGTGCACATCCTGCTCTCTCACCCTCAGCTGGTGATATCCAGAACGCAAGTCGATCCTGGAGAAGATTGTCGCTCCCTGCAGCTGATCAAGTAGATCATCAATACGAGGTAGTGGATACCTGTTCTTGATGGTCACCTTGTTCAGCTCTATGTAATCTCTACACAGTCTCAACGATTCGTCCTTCTTCCGCACGAAGAGGACAGGTGTGCCCCAAGGTGAAACGCTAGGGCGTATGAAGCCCTTCTCAGCCAACTCCTCGAGTTGCTTCTTCAGCTCCAACAACTCGACAGGTGCCATACGGTATGGGGCCTTTGAGATGGGTCTCGTGTCAGGCTCCAAGTCAATACCAAAATCTACGCTCCTTTGAGGTGGCAGGCTAGACGGCTTTGCAAATACGTCTGTAAACTCACTGACCACTGGTATGTCCTCCAAAGTCGGACTCTCTCCATCCTTCATGGCGTAGCACCAGAAGGCATCACATCCCTGTGCAATAAGTCTAGCGGCTCGTACTGCACTGATGACAGATCATGTCTTCCCAAGGTCCCAACCCCGGAAGACCTCTATCGGAACTAAGTCGGTAGAGACTGTAACAGTTCTCTTACCCACATCTAACACCGCACGGTGCCTAAGCATCGAATCCATACCTAATATGACTTCTTCATGCATCAGGGGCTGGACTCTCTGTTGTCCCTGTGTCTGATAATGAGGCGGTCTCTGCCCACCTCCTGCTGCACCTGCAGGGGAGGAACCCTGTTGTGATGACGCCTTGCCTTGACAGCAAAACGTAGCTCTATGTCTTGGCTTCCCACACGAGAAGCAAGTCAGTGGTGCTCTAGGACAATTAGTCCTCACATGCCCATAGGCCCCGCAGTTGTAACACTGCCGGCCTCTCTCAGTTGTCTGTGTAGACACTGGAACACTCGAGCGGCCTTGAGTCTGACCTCGCCCGTATCCAGGTGCTCTTGCACCAGTCGGTGCGGTACGCTGCCTCTTTTCAGACCGTCTTGTCTGAGAAGTCCTCCTCTGGCTAGCTCTCTCTCTCTCTCTCACATAAGTAGAGTCCCGATCCTGGTAGTCTATCAATGATTCACAGTGAAATCCCGCCATGTATGAGTGTGTGCTCTCCCTCAGACGACGGGCGAAAAGGTACACATGCTGGTCCTCAGATGGTGCAGCTGGACCCAGCAATGTTAGCTCAGTCTGGAAGCGGCAAATGGTGTCTGTAATAGGTATGTCCTCAAAACCCGCCTCCACGAAGTCCTGCAGTTTCTCCCTCCTCAATGAGGCAGGGCAGAACTGCTCTCTCATCATAGCCCTCATCTGCTCATAGGTGGTAACTCGTGCTCTAACTGTCCTCCACCATTGGTGTGCCAGATCATGGAATAGAGATTGTACTAGCTCTATCCATCTGTCCTTTGGGCAGCGAATAGACTCTAAAGCTAAGTCTACATGCCCAATCCATACCTCAGTCTCTAGGCCGATCTCCCCAAAGAAGTGTGGTACTCCCTGCTGGTGGAATGCCTTCAACCAGGTATCTGGTCGAGGCCCTCTGGTCTCCTCCACAACTCGAGTTGTCTCAACAACACGAACCGGTGCAACTAGCACCTGTGTAGCTCCTTGGGATCTCTCAGATGATCCTTCATGCCCTGGTAGATCCGGGGCTCGTCTGCCCGCTCTGATGGCCTTCTCAAAATGCTTAAGATACTCTCTGAACTTTGATCCACCCATAGAGACACGGTCTGAGCCATCAAACTGGCCTGGATAGGCCGGCTGTCTCCTGGACCCACCACTCCTCGTAGCTAGAACTACGATCTCAACAACCTCCTCAGGAGCCTCCTCCACCACTGGTGGATCTACAGCGGGAGCTGGTCCCTATCATATCCCTCCTGGAGGAAGAGGTGGTCTACCTCTACCTCTGCCTGCAATAGCAGTAGCTCTAGTCCAAGCCATCTGCGGGGTATGCACACCTAACGTATAAGGCTCTATATAGGCCATATGTATAGATCTATATATAATACTTAATAATACATGCATACACATCATCACATAAGATATATATATATATATATATATATATATATATATATTTCTATACCGTCGAGATCCTCAGATGGGTGGCGGCTTCTGTACATACTATCCCAAAACATTTGTACTCGTTTTAAAACCAAAACCTTTTAAGAAGTCAGACCCCATGTGGGTTCTGTTTATTTATCCACACTACCTTTATTGCAGATAGCAAGTGCCATTGTTTTCAACCTAAGGCTCTGATACCAACTCTGTAACACCCCAAATCCATAGGACATGGAATGCTACATTAGGCTAGGATCTCACAATGGATCCTGACCCTAGCCTGACAACAAGTTCACTGGATCTTACAATAAGGCACAAGTAGAGTAAAACCAAATACATAAAAATTGTATATGATACATCAAAAGTGTTTACAAACGCAAAGCCGAGTACAAAACATCAAACATAAACATCTGATACAAAAGATCTCAACCCACGCATCCTAATGTAAAGAAGTCCTCGGCTGGTCACACCATCTGGCTCACTCTGCAGTCTTCCTAACCTGCAGATCATCTACAACACGTTATACACCGTTAGCTACAGCAATAGATAAGCATGAAGGTAATAGCACAAACACACATCAACATCTCATACATGCAATCCCACACACATTTATTTATTATCTTTCATTACATTATTCCATTATTAATTCAACTTCTTTTGTAACACGAGGAGCCTAAAGAACCTCGTCCCTTTCCCCGTTAACACAGGGTTTTTGCATAGGGGTGATCATCACTCGTCCCCCCCTGTGTTACTGGCATCCAGGCACCTCCTCCTAACCCGCAGGTGGAGACCGGTGGTTACCGCCTTGTTATAATACACTTGGGCCATTTAAATGTAATAAATGGTCATCCTGGTCCGGTTTAGGTTATAAATGCACAATCATATGAACACACACAACCATCACAATCACACAAATCCATAACTGAACGCTAAGTAAGTCCTATGGACTTACCTCATACACTCGTATCCAATACCACATCACAGCTTCCCTTTTGGGAAGAAACCAACACCTACAATAGCAAGGCACATAACATCATACACTACAAGGGTTAGGAGACTCGTCTCCATAACCATAACCAACCTATAACCTCAAGATCACAACAAGCTCACAAATGCCTACAACATAACCTCAACATCAACATGAGTGCCTAAGGCACATCTCTATCATACAACACATCCTAACCACACTAGCCTAGGTACTAACTAAGCCAAGGCCAAAGGAAAGGAAAGAAGGAAGACATACCAACCAGGTATGCACCAACAAAAGCAAGAACACAAGGTTGACCCTGTGAGGCGTAGGGGCGGCTCACACCAGGCGCAGGGGCGGTCCACAGCAGGCGCATGGACGGCTGGAGTCAGGCGCAGGGGCGGCCAACTATGCAGAAAGTTGGTCCCGACTTCTCTTCGATCCCTTTCTCGACTCTCTTCACTTCTTCAACACACCACAGCAACATATATGCACATACACACATATATGATCATCAAAAGGCTAGGAAAGGATCCACACAAGCTCATCTTGTGATCCTAAGCTAGAAAGAAGAAGAAAGAAGCAAGAAGAGGAAAGAAAGAAGATGGAAGCTGAAGAACTTACCACAACAACCTTAGGCAGCAACTATGGAGCACACAATACGTCTATCATCTCAGCGCAACATCAACAACACTCAGCAACAACCTCCTGATCATCCAAAGTCAAAACCACACTCAAACTCTCAAGAACTCACACACACAAGATCAAGAGAAGGCAAAGAAGATCAAGGAAGAAGAGAGGAGAAGATGAAGAACGTGGAGAGGATGAAGAAGTTGGAAAGAGGTAAGAAACCCCTCATCTAAAGCAAGACAAAGCTTATAAGAGAAGCCAGCCACAAAGCACGGGTCAAAGAGTCAACAAAAGTGGTTGTACTCATACAAAGCCGCAGGGGCGACTAGCCCAAGGAGCAGGGGCTCCTAGCCACTAGGGCGGCCCAGGTGGTGTGCAGGTGCGGCTGCCAGAGTCCAAGGTAAGCTCAGCAAGACTCCTAGGCTCCCAAAGATTAAGGCTCTTACACTTTCTTAGTTCAGTCATTAATTTATCAAGTTCATTCTCGGTCAATTTAGAACTTACAATAACCGGATAAGTAGAATTCGGTTCTAGAAAGCGCACCTTAGATGAGATAGGAGGGGTTTCAATTCTAAGATGGGAGGATCTTTAGAAGGTGTGTCCTAGCCTATGGAGGAGCTTGGAGAAGAACTTGGAGTTGAAGAAGATGCGTCTTTGCAAGCAGAAACACTTTTAATCGGTTTTTGAGAAGTCACAGAGGCTACAGGAAAATCGGTCGATCTGGCCCTGCTCATCCGATTCTTCATTCGATCTCCGGCTACGACATTTGAAAAATCGACTGAATTAATTATTTTACCCCTAGAAATCGGTCGATTTTCCTGTGACGAACCAATTTCTTCAGCTTTTTCGTGCATTCTTCTAGTTCTTTAAATTCCATTGTGGGATCTTCCTCCAAGATTCATAGTACTTGAACCTCGATATTGCATTCCTCCTCTTCCCCTTAATCTATAATACACAAAGTAATGACTTTCTCAAGAGGATCTTTGATTACAATCGAACTTACCTCTTCTCTTGATGGTTCTTCATCATCGTAAGTGTTGTATATGTCATCTCCCGTAGCTGGTCCTTTGAGCATTTAGGGAAGGTGTTATTGCACGTGCTCTTCTCCAAGATTGAAGGAGAGTATTTCGTTCTTGACATCCACAATGCAGCCCGAAGTTGCAAGGAAAGGCCGCCCAAGTATGATTGGAACGGGATGATCTGCAGGAATGTCAAGAACAACAAAATCTATGGGAATGTAAAATTTACCTAGCAAGACGGGGATGTCTTCTAGAATTCCCACGGGATGTGTGATGGACCTATCCGCCATATAGAGAGTCATCTTGACGGGTTACGGCGTTCCAAGTCCGGCTCTTTCACACAAAGCAAGTGGTATGATACTAACTCTTGCTCCAAGATCACATAGAGCTTCGTATGTGACTTTCCCGATGCTAATAGGGGCGCAGAAAGATCCGGGATCTCTCGACTTTTTAGGCATTTCTTCTTTCATCTTTTGGATAAGTTCAGAAGACCTTCTAGTCGTCCTCACTTCTCCAATGTCTTCTAGCTTCCTTTTATTGGAAATAATCTCCTTCAAGAATTTTCCATATGCCGGCATTCCTACAATGGCATCCATAAAAGGGATATTAATATGTAATTTACTCATAAGGTCAACGAACTTACCGAATTGTTTGTCGATCCTTTCTCTAGCACGAGATTTTGGAAAAAGGTAGCAAAGGTTTGTATGCTTAAGGGGGAACATAGACCGGTGCTTTCTCCTTATTACTTGATTATGTCTCCTCAACCATTGGTTGCTTTCCTTTATCCATGTTGTTTGGTAGCGGATCGTTGGTTGTGATTTCGCTCCTTGTAGTGATAGCATTCACTTGGCCCTTGGGATTGTTTTTTGTTTTTCCGGGAAGCTTCCCTTGATCTCTTGGAACTTCTCCGACGTTGGTGGACATTTGATTTTCCAAGGCTTTTTGTGCCTTAGAAATAGAAGTAATTGTGCTTTCCATTCCACTCATTTTTCCGGCCAAGGCATCGATCATTCCTTCAAGTCGATCCTTAGGTGCGGAATTATTTTGGTTGGATCTCCAATGGTTGTTGTGATTCCGGTTGTTGTTATTGTAGTTATTGTAGTTGTTGTTCCTATTTCCCTGCTGATTCCTTTGATTATATCCTCTTCCAGCGTAGCTAGCATTTTGTTTCGATGCTTTCGTTTGATTCTTCAAGAGATCCTTCAAAGTCTTTATCTCATTGTTGAGAGCGATGATTTGATTCACGCTATCAGTAGTAAGATTCAACCCTGGAGTTCTCGAACTTTTCTAGTGTCGGGTCCTCGTTGGGAGTATTTCTCAACAATTTGAGCTTGTTTTTCAACAAACTCCCAAGAGTCATCGACTCTCATATCCATGAATTTTCCAACGGAAAGGGGTTGAATTTGAATTTGGTTTATCCATCCAAACCTTTGAAATAAATTTCCAATAGCTCCAATTTCGGAATGCCATGATGAGGGCAATCCAAAAGAAGGTCATTGAACCTTTCCCATGATATACAAGCTTTCGTTGTCCTTCACGACAGAGGCATTTATCTTGCCTCTCAACTCTGTTGTTTTTTATGGCGGAAAGAATTTGGTGAGGAATTTCGAAGTCATCTCCTCTCAAGTGTTCACTCTTCCAGTTGGAAGTGATTGGTACCAAGCGAGCGCCCTGTCCTTCAAAGAAAAATAAAACGGTCCCAATTTATATTTGTTGTTAGTTGATCCTATAGGTTTCATATTCTCCATGAGAATTTCATAATTCTGCAAGTGCTAATGTAGAGACTACCTCTCCAATCCTCTAAATTGACTTTGGCGGATCATAGTATTAGCTTGGGACGAAAATCCAAAATTTTGTTTTGTTGGATCGATCATCACACTCGAGCGGCGTGTTTGTTGAACGGGATTCATTCTTTCACCCAATGTTTGTGGTATTCCTATTGGCGGATCTTCTATCTCAACCCTTGGTATAGGGTTGGGTGCAAGTGGCGGCACAATGAGAGGTGCTGGCGGATTTCCTGCAGCTCTAGCATTCCTTTCCGTTTGCTCCTTTAGTAGTCGAATAGCTTCTCTCATCTCGGGCATGTCAATTTGATGCTTCTCTTCCTTAGTTATTCCTTCATTCCTTAGCCTAACGAGAGCTTCATCTCATTCTCTCACTCGATCAAGAGCCTCATTCAATTCAACTCTAAGGTCAACTTCTCCTTCATTATTTGCAGCAGCCATTTTTTAGCTTCTTTCAATCTCCTTTTGTAAGTCTTTTCAGGTTCGGGATCGTAGGGAACGATTTCCTTACTTGCTCGAGTTTTTCGCATAAACCTACTACAAGATCCTGCAAGAACACTCGAGTAAAGTGATCAATAGCAAAAGGAAGGAGTGTCCAAGTTAGATAACCGAAACCAAATTTGGTCTAAGTCAAATCCCCGGCAACGGCGCGAAAAACTTGTTCGCTCCAAATGGTGTATGCAAGTTTTAATATTTATACCAAGAATAAATGCAATTAAGAGAACCCCTAGTGTACGGATCGATTGTAATAAAAGCAAAAATTTCAGGGTCGAACACAAGGATTTGGTGAAATCAAAATAAGAAATCTAACAAAGAAAGATCCAATTATTGACAATGAAAAGGCAAAGAATTTATTTTTATGTAAATATTTGGGAAAAAGATTCTAAGGATCAAGGAATCCGATTACGGTTTTCGATTCAAGACTTCTAAAGATTATATGGACAGAGGTGGGATTGCTAAGGTATGTGTTCGAAAGCGGTATGATGTACGGTGATGTCTCCACCACCCATGTCCAAACCCAAAGGCTCTAAATAAAGGATGTTGAGTCTCGATAAGATAGAGGATCTAAGGGAAGGATAATATTCTCAAAACCAAACACAAAACCCAAGGGAATTAGCCTAACTCACAAAGGTAAGGGTTATGGCACACTCAACCTTAATAGAGGGGTTTGAATCCTCTATTACCTGAACTTGTAATCGTTGGACGGGAATCACCAGGTAAGTCTCTTCCCACACTCGGATATAGGTTAGAAATGTTCAACAAGGCTAGGATTTAAGCAATCTTTAACCAAGGATAAAGGATAAGGCGAGATAGGTACGACAGAAGGAAAATCGGGTTGTTCATCTCAACTCCCACGGTCCAATCCGATTTACTCAACGAACACCCCGATTTTTGCCTTCTACTATGGTTAAATCTCAACTCCCAAGGTCCAATCTGTTTATGAAGGTCATTCTATCATCATCTCAACCACAATCTTCAATCAATCACCCTAGAATCACAAGGGTTTTACCCAAGAATACACATTATCAAAATCAAAAGAGATATTAAATTAAGAAAGTAAAGAACTTGAGAAAACTTTGAATCTTGAATAAAACCAAACCAAGAACGTGTGAACAATGTTTCAATCCTTCAAAACTCAAAGAAAAACTCAATAACAACTCCGAATCACGATCACAAAGACAAAATAACAAATCAAAACTCACAAACTTCCAAGAACTCTATTCTTGGACTAGAACTCCAAAGCTTCCTTCATCTTCAACTCCGAATGCTCTCCTCAACGCCTTTGATTGTATACTCTGTGGTATTGGATGATCTGAAGGTGGTGAGATGTCCTCCTTTTATAGTGTATGAGACGTGATCTTATGGTTACAATCCTACAACCAATCGGATTATATAAGATAAAAATCGGATGATCTGTGAAGGAGATCGACCGATCTCTATATATATTTGTCCGATTTTTGCTTCTGATCTTGTGATATCTTTTAGGTCCGACTTCTATTTTCTCTTGTGATCTTTTCTCATATATTTTAGCTCCCTCCCTGATGCTTAATGATATCATGCTCCACAATGCTCCCTTTTCATGCCACATCATCACCTTTTACCTACAATTTCACAAATAAAATTGTGTAGACCTCAATTCTCGAAATGTATATGAATATGAACTAAAATTCATACAATCTTCATAACATGTATGTAAAAATGAGGCGATAGACTCGTATAATGCATGAATATGATAGTATATAAGTCATGCCATCACATTGCTTGCAAAACGATACATGTCACTCCAAAAAAAAATGGTGGACCATATACGACAAAACTCTTCAACAGATCAAGCATCCTGGACAATCAATGACAATACATACAATCAATCCAAAAGTCTCAACCCAAACTCCAACAATCAGCAAAACGATACACGTCACTCCTCTAATGTTGACAGGAAACAAGACCTTGTGCAAATGACGATCAAGTTAAACTTTGATTCATCAAGGCATAAACACATAAAATATAAAATTACAATCACTTTTCGGATAATATTCCGTAATATCCATATTATGGTCAATCATTCAATTTAATATTTATAAACTATTTTTCTAAAAAATAACTAAAAAATATTTTAATTAACTGATATTTTTTGAAATATAATATTTTTTAAATTCAATAACTAAATATCATTACAAAATAATAATTTATTCACCGAAAAGTGGTCTAAAAATAATATTGAAATTTAATTTATTGAAAGAAGTGTTATTAGATGTTTTCGATTGCAATTTTTTTACATCACAATTTGTTTAGAAAAAAATGTATATTATTATCTTCTATATACATATATTAAAGCCAAAGCATTTACTTCAACGTGGTTCATCGTCACATATAATATGCCACATGACATTTTCTTAGAATTTTGATTTTTTTTAAAAAAAAATTATATATATAGTTGCCATATTTTAAATTAGTAAATAAAATAATAGTATTTTTATCCTATAATATAACTTATATTTATCTACTTACCAAACATGTCTCTTATATATATATACACATATACATAAACATATTTCAAATTATAGTAATATAATCATTATTCTATGATAAAACTTATACCAAAATAACTAATTTATTTAATCATTAATATATATAATAAATATATCGTTTCCCTTTTTAGTCTTATCACAATCTTCAATATACTCTTAAGATATTCTTCTCATCTTATTTTGAAAATTTTCTCACTTTTAATTATAAAATGATTAGATAGTTTATTATTCTAACTTTAATATATAAATATATAATTCTTATATTAATTAGGAAATATTATGTATGAACTATTATAATATAATTATTACATTTTCTTTGTTTTTTAAGAATATTATTTAAAACTACCTACGATAATTTTGTAATTGAACTTCATAAATATTCTCTATTTTAACATGGGGGTGATAGACGTACCGGCAAAAATCTATAATTGTCACCCCAACTACGCACTTCGCGTGCGTAGTTGTTAGCGTCCCCAACTACGTTGTTGGGGAGCGTAGTTGAAGTTTCAAAAAAAATAAAAATATCAACTACGCTTGTGGGGAGAGTAGTTGGAGTTCCCTAAAAAAATTAAAAATTTTTTTTAGGGAACTCCAACTACGCTCCCCAAATGAGTAGTTGATATTTTTATTTTTTTTGAAACTCCAATTACGCTTCCCAAAAGCATAGTTCAGGACCTTATCAACTACGCACGCGAAGTGCGTAGTTATAGTCACTAATAGAGATTTTCGTCGGTACATCTAAAAATCACGTTTAACATTTATACTTTAAGATTAAAAATTTATTTTTTTATTAACTTCATGCCACATTTTATTTTCTTATGCATTTTAATTTTATAATTATACTAATTTATAAATAAATAAAAAATCATTAATATAGATAATAGTTATGTTATTTCCATTTTTTGTATTACCATAATCTTTCTATACTCTTCAGATATTCTTCTTATATTTTTTTTGAAAATTTTTTCGCTTTTAATTATAAAATGATTAGATAGTATTATCTTAGCTTTAACATATAAATATATAACTATTATACTAATTAGGAGATATTCACTAGCTTAACAAATCTATAAATTATTATAATATAGTTATTACATATTTGTTTTTTAAAAATATTATTTAAAACTACTAAGATAATTTTATAATTGAACTTTTTTAAATATTCTCTATTTTAATATTTATATTTTAATTTCAAGAATTTATTTTAATTTTTTTTTTAGTTTTTCTATTCACCTTTTATCATCTTCATAAATAGTCTACTAACATTAATTTTAAATAAGATATGTAATATTATATTTAATTTTTTAAGATAAATATTTAAAATACTTAATATAATTTATTTAGTTCAATTTTTTAAAATTACTCTATCATTAAAATTATTATGATACATCAATATTATTTATAAAATACTTAATATAATTTATTTAGTTCAATTTGTTAGGAGATATTCACTGCTTATTAAAAATTTAAAAAAATTTATTATAATATTTTAAATCTTATATTTAACATATTATTATATTTATTATAAACTTAAATTTAAAAAGAAATTGCGTACCGGGTACACTAGTTAATGCTATATTTGTCGCGTTGCCTAGTTTTGGAATTATTTCCTCTTTTCTTTCCTTTGTAAAAATGGTGATTTATCTCCATCCCTTTCCTTTGTCAATCGGTATTTGCCCTTTCTTCCTGTCTCTTTGAAAGTGCATTTTCTGTTGTATTTGTACATGATTGTTGCGTATCTCTGTAACTTGCTCACTTGGGAGCTGGATCTCTGCAGGTAAGCAAATGCCCATCAATCTATACACTATGATTTCCTCCAATTTTAAATATTGTATTATTGCATTATTCCTGAAATTGTTGCTCGACTACTGTTTCCTTGTTCTTGGAGATAGATTTCGATTCCTGCTTTCCTGGATTGAATCAATTATCAATCCTTTCCTGTCTAGAGTAATGATATAACCTGTGGGGGTTGGTTGTAAATGTGATTTATATAAAAAATTAGTTATGAATTAACTTTTCCATGGGTGTATCCTACCTGTTCGTTGTTTTGTCTCTGAGCGAAAGTGCTAGAGGTTCCCAGTTTACATGGATGAAGTGAACTGGATATGTGAGAGTGGATATGGGTCAGCGACACTAAAAGAGAAGGGAAGTAAACTGACGACCAAAAATTAAAGAAACTACACAAAAAAACTCCCATAATCTGCTTCCCTCAGCTTCCAAAACACCTCCAAACAACTCATAGCACCTGGTTAACTCTCTTTTGGCAAATTTGACACCTTTGTTCAAAAATTTGGCAAGTTCGACACCTTTGAGTCCACCTGTTCTATGTACAGGTCCAACTGTCCAACCCGCTGCACGCTTTTACCTTAAAGAACCGGAGCCCCTTTGTATTCGTGGAAAAATTAGCACCTGTAACTCTCTCTGTTGGCAAGTTCGACACCTTGGTTTAAAATCTGTTTTCAACTATTTAGTATTTATACTTAATGATTTTAATGAATATTGCTTAGCTTATTCTGATGTATATGTGCAGTTAAGTATTGTACTAATAGTCTGAGGCAGATTTTGGCTTCATCTTTCATCTCTGTTTGATCTTTTTCATTACCCATTCTAATTATCAGTCACATAGTTATTCCTAAGTCATAGTTATTCCTAAGTATGTGATTGACCAGGAAAAAAACATGAATTTCTCACATAGAGGTTTCACTCACCAGAATTTCACTTTGAAGCTGGTAAATAATCCATTTAATGCAGTGATAGGGAGATAGTTGTAGGTAATGAAACTGCATGCTTATTCTCATGCTTGCACATCTTTGTACAACTGTGCTCTCTTTGCTCAATGTGTGCCTGATTGAGTCTTTCAAAGCATTAGGGTACTACCTCTATGGTTAAGCACTTCATTAGAATGTAGCCAGTTGTTGAAACAAGTTGTTTCCAGGAGATATTTTCATGACTCGTGAGATGCAGAACTCACCACAGCTATTAAAGGGTTATCCCTGGTACCGTTTGTTTCTGGTTGCCGGTGCAGGTAATATCTATTGCCGGTTGAATTTTGTTTTACATTGCGTTTCATGTGTAATTCTCAGTTTTTGAATTACAAAGTTATTCTGCCAAGCTCTGATGCTACCAGCGTCTCTTACACCGTGATTTTTGTTTTCCTACGTTCTGTCTCAGTTATTCTTCTGAACATACTTAAGGTTGCCTCGGTTGTTGTCCCAAGTTCAAGTTGTTATGCTCTTGACAATTCCAGCCATGTGGTTGACTTTGTATCCTTGCTTTTATATTTAGCAGACAAATCACATAATACTCTTGCAGAAGCCGACAAGTAATACTTTTGAATAGTGAATGAATTTTGGCACCTTCTAACCTTCTATGCTCGAATAGTTATCCTCACATGAAATTTTTAAGGCAATGCTGAACTTTTGGGGTACAAACAGTTGTTTCTTTCTTAACTTATCAGACTGATTGGGTAGGACATCCATTTGAGTATGAGGGAAAGGTTAGGTTTTCACTTTTGTCTCTGACGTTGTAAAATAATCTGCCAATATCATCATTATGTAGTTTATATAATTGGTTACTATATTGAGACATGCACGTCTTTCTTTATTGTCTCTGCAGGATTCAGACTTGGTTGTACGATTTTGCAAAGATGTAGAGAGTAGATCACAGATGGTAATTCATCGTTCATCAGTCTGATTTAAATTCTATGATGTAGCATCATTATTTAATGAGCTCAGCATGCATTGAGCTATTGTTCTACTTCTGCAGGGATATGTAGATTTCGGCCGATTTGATATATTAAATTACTTTGTTGCTGGTTCTGGACATGTCAATTTTGTCCAGGTAGAGTCTTCTGCAAAAATCTTGATACCACGGTTTGGCTTGCAACTTTGTTATGTTTGTAGTGGCTGGTTCTGTCGTTTCTTGGAAATGTTCTTCAGATATTCCTTCCTTTTATATAAACAGCTAATGACTACTTCGATTGCCTAGCTCATGGTAAATACCCATATTTTGGTTACTTGTTCAGGGATTTTACAAGGGTGACTTATTAAATTGCGAAAAAAGTTATGACAAAATGGGGCGTACTGCTCAGGTTAGTTGTTTCAAACTAGCTCTGTATCTTTTATCAGGAAAGACATCTGTTTTATGGTCTTTGGCCTGATCAACTATATTTTGACTAGAATCCTAACTCGTGTACTTCTTTGAGTGCCCTTGTGGGCATGGCTGTGTACAAGTTACACCCAAACCCTCAAAACCGCACCTCAAACGTAATAGGTAAACAAATGTCGTTGGTGTTGTTTAATCAATTTAATTCCTTCTCTTATGATTCAGGTTAATATCATATGTGGGAATTGTCAGAGTTCTCAATGTCAAGGTCAGCTAAAATCCTTACCAACACTTGTACTTCCTTGGCCTGGTACATCTAGTATGCATGTATCCGATGCTTTACAGAGCGAACTTATGGAAGAACTTTTTATCGCATTATTCTTATACCTTTTCCTATCACTGTATATCAGATTCACTCGGATGCATTTGCAATGTTACATATGAGTCATCATGTAGGTAATTTACTCTGAGAAGAACAACATCATCATGTTCTGTCTTGTTTGTTCAGAAATTATGGGCTTGAATGCTACTAGGTGTTGCATTAGCTATTGTCCTACTGTGTTTTTTTTAATTATTATTACGCTTGACGGGCTTGAGAAAGCACAATCCTTTCTCTGTAGACATCGACGTTACTTTTGCTGAATCTGTGGAGATTGGATCTGAATTTGAACACCTAAGTTACTTCTTTATCTGCAACTATTGATGCCAGTACACGTGTTTGGATCACATGTACCAGTAGTACAAGTATCGCACAAATCTCTTGAATTGTATTGGTTGATGATACATCAAGTAATAAGGTGATCTTCAATGGGTAGACATGTTATGAATCGGAGTTCGTTGATTATCAAACATATATTCCCTCTGATCAACCTTAGCATTTGAATTTTGACGAGTTTATATGTCATTTTGGGTTTTCTGGGCAATAACATAATAATTATCATGCTCAATTGTGTAAAAAGCTAAAATGCCAAGTATTTAATAATCATCATGCTCAATTGACTAACCATTGCTTATGTTTGCTTATTTGTTTTATCTTTGTGCATTTGTTTGATTGTACCTTTTGCAGATTCTAATATGGTATTCTACGATTTACTGACTTAAATGTCTTTTCAGAGCCATCGTCGAACTTGCCATTCCATGCAAGAAACAAGGTCCGAGGGTTTTCGTGGGCTTCACTGTTGGCTTTCATCCACGTTCATCAGAAGTTGTACGTTACCAATTCTCCCTATCTGAAATTATAAATTTTCAACATAAACACTAATGGGTATCACAATACTTCATAAACTTGTAGGTCTACAATGGAATGACTCAACTGGGTTTCGAGAAATCTCATCGTGAACTCAGGTACATGGTATCTAATTCCATTTGGACAGTGATTTTCTGCATTGATTATGGTTGACAACAGTAGAAAGACGACTCTTATGTAGTATGAATGTTTCTTGATATCTGAGTTATAATTGTAGATATTTGTATCTTGTAGCTTTAGTACTGAGCAGACTCACCTGGCACTTTACATAACCTCTGTTGCTTCTCTATCCAAACTGGTGCAAAAGCCAACTATTAAGGTGCGCCTCTCTTTCATATGCATCCTACACTTGTTTCCCAGTCTCCTGATCTTTTTATCAACTTGTATTCTGCATAAAGGTATTCCCTGAAAAGGGATTGGAGGTTCGGTTGTCAGGCTCAGCAGTGGCAGGCAGAGCACCCACAACATTGTCACCCTCTACTTTGGTCATAGACTGGAAATGTATGATATCTAACCATTTTTAACTGCTGGTTTTATATACATAGATTTAGCAATCTTTTCTTCTTGACTCTGATCTTGTTTTGCTTTCCAAGGTGCTGTGGCCCGAAACGTGCCATATGAAGTTGAAACCACCATTCCGATAAATGATTACGAGGCTGTCCAATTTACTCTTACAAAAATGTGTAGTATGTTAATGGATCATCAAATTCTTTCTGTTTTCTGGGCTTGGAGCTGTATATATATGTATGGATTTCCATCTTAACCACTATCTACTTTATATAATATGTAGAATACAAGCAAAATAAAGAGAACAAGACTACAAAGGGATGGGCTATTTTTGGAGTCATATCTTTTGTGTAAGACTGAATCTTGATCTGTCCTAAAGATTAATAAACTAGTTCTGCTTCGCCCTGTTTTTGTTTGAACACTATTGTTGTGAGCAGGTTCACGCTTTGTTTTACCCTGTTCTGCTGCGGCGGGTTTTTGTACCGAACAAAATTTCAAGACCAGGTAAATGGTCTCTACCTTTATGTGTTCCGTTTCCATTCATTTATTAATTCGGAATTTGGATGCTTGCAGCACGGGTTGTATGCTTTGCCTGGTATCACGATTTTATCTGCCTGCTTACAAACTGTAAGTCGACAGTCCTTTGTAGTTAAACGATGTACTTTCATTTGATATTATAGCTCTGCATCTATAAATGGAATTCACACCAAAGAGCTTATGATTTGGTGTTTTTATAAATTGTAGCAGCTTAATGAAGCCTTGCTGACAAACTGAACTGAATCCATTATTTCACTACATGTTTGCCTTGACATCTCTCTCTATCAGATTTTAATTTCCTTCCATGTGGATACCAGGCTACTGGAGTACCAAGCAGTTACCGTAGATCGGAATCTGATAGCAGCAATGATCCCTTCCTTGATGAATCTGCTTTGGGAAACCAGCCCACGAATTCTAAGGTAACTTCAAGACGAGCTGAAGCAAAATACGGTTCAATCTGATAGCGGCAATGATCCCTTCCCGTATCAAGAATGAACGAATAAGCCAGTGTATAAGGTTGTTTGCTGTGATGTTGGCCCTCTTGTAAGACATTTTCATGTGGTTAGGGTTTGTAGAATATGCCAACATTTAAGCACCACGAAAGAGAGACAAAAGAAACACAATGGTTAACATTCATGTCATACGTGTATCAGTCACTCACTTCACAATAGGGGAAAGCTAATGCTCTCATAGCTAATTACAAGTTATGAAGCTGAACATCCCTAACATTGAAGATGGACAGCAGAGAGTTTGAACACTTGTGCTTTTTGGTTTTTGATCCTCAGCGGTGTATCCACCAATTTAATTACCTATTACAATATTAACTTCAATCTTCTACCTGATTCTCAGCACCAAAATTGAAGAACTTTGATGATGTATTATTACAAATATATATATATATATATATATAGAGAGAGAGAGAGAGTGCTGTTCATGTAAGGTTGTGTGGCCGTCTAAGAGGGTGACACTTGTCCAAAAATTTTTTTTTATAAATTAATACTTCACGATAATTTATTCATGAACAAATATTATATCTCCAATGAACTACTCTTATAAAGTTCATAAACTACTACTTTCAATACTTCATTTTTTAATATGTTATATCAAATTATTTATAAATTAATCGTTTATATGTTATGAACTATTCTATTATAATTCATGAATTATCCTTTTATAAGTTATGCACTATCCCTCTATAAGTTTTGCATTATCATTTTAATTCGTTGTTGGAAGGAATAAGGGGAAAAAAATTGGACATGTGTCACCTGCCTAAGCTACTTTGACGACTTATCATCTTACCATTATGAACTATTCTATTATAATTCATGAACTATCCCTTTATAACTTATGCACTATCCATTTATTTTTTTTGGGATATTAAGGGCACGGCGCTCGATTTCGTATACGCACCACGTAGACGCGATGAGTGACCTTCACGGTCACGCATCACGTAATCGTGAAAAGTTCACGGTTACGCGATGCGTGACCGTGAAGGTCACTCATCGCGTCTACGTGGATTTTTGACCGTTGAGATTCGAACGTTGTAATCCGAACGTTGTAATTCGAACGTTATAAAAGTGACCGTTGTAATTTAAACGTTATTGATTTCCTTTGGTTATATATAGATAGTAATAGAAGAGGTGAAAAACACTCACAACATCTTCGAAAAAACAACACAACATCTTCTGGAGAACAACTGCGAGAATGTCAACACACGATGATGATGAAGTGATGATTCCGTTCGACGATACAAAACTTAGTGATCCAGACGAGTTTCTTCGACATTTCGAGGTAAGTACTTTATAACCGAAAATATAGAAAAACTAGAATTGTTGTATATAATGTATGTTTAAGTTAGATATAGTTGCAATTAATGTTAGAAACATTTGTTATAATTCGTGTTTTTATTATTTGAAAATTAGTAAACTGAAAACTAGAAATTTTATAGTTTTTTTTTCTATGTGAACTAGGATCTTCCGAATTATTCTCGTGACGAAGGGAGTGATTATTCGCAAATGTTTGAAATTCGCGGTTTTTTCCATGATCGCGAGACGATGGTGGATTGGGCTCGATTCATGGGAGGACTATGAACATGGTGTTGGTTACTAGTAGGTCGTGGAGAAATTCTTGGGGGTTCATTACGTTTTGTTTGACATGCAAACGTTTTGGAGCCCCTCGTAAGAAGAAAGATGTGGATCCTGATACCGAGTCATCTTCTAGCCGAGCACAAAAATCGAAGAAAGACGGATGTTGTTTTGAGCTTGAGGGCGTACAAAGCGAGGCTGAAAAGTGGACGTTGCATGTTATAAATGGAGTGCACAATCATACACTTCCCGAGCAGTTGAAGGGACACACATATGCTGGCAGATTAACGGAGAAACAATTTCGAAAGGTGGGACGTGAGCTTGGGTCGGGTTTCAAGCCGAAAAATATATTGAAGTCAATAAAGTTAGATGATCCATACAACGTCAGCACAATTGAACAAATATACAATGCTGGAATGAAGATTAGGAAGTTACAAGCCAAAGGACGGAGTCCTCTCCAACAAGCACTACATATGTTAGAGCAGCGTCGTTATTACGTGAATGTGAGAAGATGCTCGGAATCGGAAGAAATTTCATATTTTTTCATCAAGCATCCGGATTCAAGACATCTCCTCAACCTATTTCCTTATGTCATCGTAATGGACACGACGTACAAGACGAACGAGTAAGTTTTAATGTACATGTTATTATGATTTTTTTTATTTTTCATGTCTCGATGATATCTCCTATCTGGATCGTCCCTCGGTATGTCGAAACAGCAAGCTCGCCCTCAAAATCTAACACTATATCGCTATATGGCATGAACTTGATATCCTCTGCTCTCATCTGATCTAACTGTGAGCGCAAGGATCTCATCCTCTCAAGAGTGGGTGCTGGTGTCCTCGGGACAAAGAGTCTAGAAGCCCATATGGCCGATCCATGACGTCCTGGATCCTCTGCCGCAGAACAACCCAAGGACGGGAAGTGGGCGTAGATCCAGAACTGTAAATATTAAAATAAATGAAAGATATTATTAATAAGAATAATAAATGAAAGTTCTTATCTAAAGTGACTAATTACAATAAATGTTCTTACCTGTAGTAGTGATGTACATCCTCCTATCGTCTTCACCTTCAGTCGTGAGGCATCGCCCAACATACTGTAGGTAAAGTCCAGATTTGTCATTTATCATAACAGTAACAATAGGAAGTTATTAGTTATTGAAGTAGAGTGATAGTTATACGTACGAGTACAAGTACGCTAACACGCCGGTGCCCCAAGCATAGTCTCCAGTCCGGCCATGGTCACGCACCAAGTCGATCAACCAAGGTCGAATCTTGTTCGTCGATTTATCGACGAACAAGGATGAGCCTTGAAAGAAAAGAAGAAATACAAAAGCCACCTCCTCAGCTGGGGTAGCTGGGTCGCGCCGAATGGCATCATACGCAGTCCTCAGCAAGTCAACTCATAGAGCTGTCTGATGACTCCTAGCCCCCACCTTTGATATATGAAATGTGTCACTCATCCACCTAACCCTCTCTCGTGCCAACATAGGTGTGACCATGGCCTCTCCATCAATCCTAATGCCTAGGATGACGGCTACATCGTGCAGGGTGATGGTCATCTCACCCCCAGGTAGATGGAAGCTGCTAGTCTTTGGATGCCAGCGCTCCACGAATGCATGTATGAGGGCGTGGTCAACTCTAGCAAACGAGACGCCTAGCAAACCCATCAGTCCACTCTGAGATGAAAAAGCAAACAAGGAAGTGGGGTCGGCTCTATCAGCGTCTGAAATCCATCTACTAAGCGTCTGAATGTGCTCTATTCGCCGTAAAGTTGTCATCGGCCTCCTGTAATCCTCCTTCATAACACAACGAATATTCAATTAAACGTTTTATTAATTTAGTTTTTGTAACATAATGTGTTATAATTGTGATTAGTTATCTACTTCTCTCATCCAGACACCACGAGCACGGTGTACGGCGTAGCAAGTGAGCACATCGCTGATCAATGGTGCCCCTGTATCAGCAACTACACGGCCTCGATCAGCCAGTACAAATGGCTCTTGCGGCAGCACTACAAGATCTGCAGCTGGAGCATCAAAGTCAAACTCTCGCTGCTCGGTATGATCACCAACTGGTGGCTCTACCTACTCCTCAGCAGGAATATCTGTAGCTGTCTCTATGTGCTCGTCAGCAGTAATATCAGTAGGTGGCTCAACTTGCTCGTCAGCAGTAGTATCAACACGCTCGCCAGCTGCGGGATCTATCTCCCCTGGCTGTACAAAAGGACCGGCCACATCCTGATCCGAGTCAGATCCGGATGTCGGTGGTGGAAGAACCTCCCGAGGGAGAGCCGGAGAAGCATCTGAGATGCATGGTCTTTGTGGCTGCTGTGGTGGTGGTGTGTCGGCAGCCGAACCAGCTACCTGGGACCTCCTCTCTATCGTAGCTCTGGTGGTGGCGAGTCCATCTCTACGAGCCGAGGCCGTAGGACGCCTCCGTCTATGTCTCTACATGGCCTATAATGTCTATATTTGATATTACAGGCCAATTTAATTAATTTTCTTTTATGTAGTTTACTTTACTTTCATTTGAAATGAATTTAAATGAAACTAAAAGAGATTAAATAAATTATAATTACATTAATAAAATTAACTAAGTAGTAAAGGTAGAGATTTTAATTTAATATATTTTTAATCCATTTTATTTTATATTAAAATGGACAAACTAATTAAATTAATTTAATATATTTTTAATCCATTTTATTTTATATATTTTTAATCCATTTTATTTTATATTAAAATGGATAAAATAATTTAATATATTTAATATATTACAATTAAATTAATTAAATATATTTTTATTCCATTTTATTTGAATTAATATACATTAATTAAGATCATTTAATATTAATTATTATAAATTCATATTATATATCATTTCATTAAAATTAATTAGGATAAAGTATTTTATATTTAATTCAAATAAATTGAATTCATTAATGTAAATTATTATAAATTATATTTTAATTTATATTTAATATTCTTTAATTAAATTAATTAATTTTAAATTAATTTAATGCATCAAAATGCATATATAATGCATTGGAATGCATTAAACGATGAATAGTGGCTCCACGGTTTCGCAATGCGTGACCGTGGAGCACTGTTCATCGTCTTCGACAGTCCGCCTTCAATGGCGGACTGTCAAGGCAAAGCGATGGCGTTTTTTTGCAATCAACCTAAAACTAACTAATTCAACAACAATCTAACATATTCATGTCCATTTTATGCTCAATTACGAACCGAAAAGTGAAAAACGAAAACCGAGCAAAAACCGAGCAAAAACCGAACAAAAATCAAACGATACCTCTCTCGGGTCGTGTTTCCGCTTTTGAAATGGCCTTCCTTCATTACCGTCTTTATCCATTGCTTGATTTTGTGTGAAATGGTGGATTGGGCTCGATTCGTCTTATCGTCTTCTTCGTCACTGCTTCCGATTTTTTTTTAATGAGAGGAGCTTACGGGATCTCATTCCGCAAGCGTTTTTAGGGCAGAAAAGGTCACGCATTCGCAATGCGTAACCTTTTCACTCATTTGCAAAGCGTGACCGTGGTCTCACGTTCACGCTTTGCGAATAAGTGGTGCAATAATGAAATCCTGAACCGTGCGAATACGACTTCCATTTTTTTTTTGAATGACCGGGTAAGGGATTAGGAATGGTTCACCCTCTATTGGATGACCATCCTATGGCGTCCTTTTGGACGAGAGACTTGATGTCGTTCGGCAACTCCATTCCAACAACAGGGTTATCATGGCCTATCATTACGAGTCTATCAACAACACCGTTGACTTCCCTGAAAATATGATTAATATTGGTCTGAAGAAAACCTGATAGGATGATTGAAATATCATTAATAATAATGTCCATCTCCCATGGCGGTTTCCAGATCTTTTTTATTGAGTTAATAATTGTTAAAGTATCTCCTTCAATTTCAATGTTTTCAATTCCTAAATCTCATGCTTTTAGGAGTCCCTTTTTTAGGGCTTGGGCTTCTGCACAAAGTACGGACGTATTTCCACAACGTCCATAGTCATAATCAATTACTTCTGCTTTGTGGTTCCTAAGGACATAACCAAATGTGCAGTTGTCATTGTTTCTTTTTTAACCATCGAAGTTAAGTTTGATCGTTCCTTGTTTTGGTGCGGTCCATCAGAGTTTCCTCGTTTTCCTCTTTTGTGACGTAGTTTTTTATTTTGGGGTTTGCTTCAGAGTTGTGCTTTTTCCACTCCTGGATTTGAGTGTCTATTAGGTGTGTGATGTTTGTGATGTTAGAGTCATTAAAAATATTTTTGTTTCTCATGTTGTAGACATACCTTCAGGTAATAACAAGCGTGGTAATATTGTTGTCATCTAGTTTCCCTCTTAGAGAGGAAAGAATTTCTGATAGCTTTTTATTTGTCGTGTTCGTGCTTTGTAAACTATTTTTAGTTTCACTACTGTTGTTGTTATTAATCGTACAGGGACATTTGAGAAAAATATGTTCAGCACTTTCATATGGGTGTTGGCAGAGCACACAGCTCATCGGAACAGCGACTCTTTGTTTTTCCAAGTTCTACCTAGTTGGGAGTCTGTCAATCGAGAGCTTCCATGCAATTTTTTTTTATTTTTGGCATAGTATTCAACTTCCAAATCCACATGTTATCATACAATATCAGTCCCTTTGATTTATGAATCAACAACATTACATCACTAATGGAGAACCATCCATCCCTACTAGGTGCCCAATACACTCTATCCTGGATGTGGCATGTAGGAAGCGGTAAGTTTGCGATTTTAGTCGTTATGTCTTGCGATGTTAGTGGTTCAATAAGGTTCTTAATCTTTCTTTGGTCCCATGTACCATTATTAATGATAGTGCTTATATCCTCAATGTTATCAATGAGGTCCTTGTTAGTTACCTTTTGCTCTAATGGATAGTCGTCAATCCAAATGTCTTTCCATATTCTGATAGTTTGCCCGTCTCCTATATTCCATTTTAATCCCATTTTAAATTCTGATCTTAGTTTTATCAGTTTCTTCCATTGCCATGAGGTATTTTTTCCAGTTTTGTAGTCCCATAGTCGGTTCCCTTTAAGATATTTTTCCTCTATTACTTTTACCCAAATATTGTCAAGTTCTGCCATGATTTTCCACAAAAGTTTCATTTGGAGTGCCTTATTCATGTCTTCAGATTTCTTATTCCAACTCCACCAAATTCTTTCGGTTTACAGATTTTATCCCAACTAATAAGTGGATGGTGCCTTGCATCTTTATTCCAGAAAAATTGGCGGTTGATTTGGTCTAGTTCCTTGTGGATGGACGATGGTAGCATAAAACTTTGCATAATGAAACTTGGTTTGGCATTAAGATTTGCTTTAATCAAGACCATTCTACCCTCCTGCGAAAGGGAATTAGCCTTCCATTTATTGAGTTGTTGTCTTGATTTCAAAATGACATCCTCAAACATAGACTTACTTGCACGCCCATTAATGATCAGACATCCTAGGTATTTTTCAAGACATGTGTTTGGAGAGATATTCGTGTTTTGTTGGATTATCTTTTGTGTCCTATTATCAACATTACCGGATGTTTGAAAAGCCGACTTATGGTAATTAACCTTTTGCCCTGAGACTTGACAGTATTCTGAAATGATTTCAATCACTTTATTGCATGCTGAATTTGTGGCTTTTGCAAAGATAATGATATCATCCGCAAATGCAAGAAAAGGAATATTAGTTCCTACTCTTGAGATTGGAAAGCCAATACTTTTTCTGTTCTCATAGCTTGCCTTTTGGATATTTTTGGCAAGTACTTCCGCGACAAGGTTAAATACTAGTGGTGAAAGTGGGTCTCCTTGGCGAAGACCACGTTTTGGTGAGAAAATCCTAGTGGGATTGTCATTGATCAAGATTGAGTATGAGGTTGTGGAAATGCATTTCTTGATCCAGCCAGTGAATTTGCTCGAGAAGCCAAACTTCTTTAGAACGGCCATAATGAATGGCCATTCTATTCTGTCATATGTTTTCTCCATATCCAACTTGATTGCCACATATCCTTCTTTTCCTTTTTTCGATCTGAATCCATGGAAGATCTCGTGAGCTATCAGTATATTATCATGTATCGATCTGCCTTTAGTGAAAGCACCTTGTAATGGGTGGATTAGTTTTGGTAGGACTTCTTTCAATCTGTTAGTCAGAATTTTTGCAATGATTTTGTATATGGTTGAGCAGAGGCTAATTGGTCTATAATGTATTGTAGCGGATGGGTTATCAATTTTTGGAATAAGGGCAATAAATGTATGGTTAATTTGTTGAAGTATCCTCCCAGTTCTGTAAAAACTTTTAACTACACATATGACCGAAGGTCCTACAATGTGCCAATATTTATGGAAGAAACCAGCTGGCATCCCATCTGGTCCCGGTGATTTATCACTACCGATTTCCATCACCGCCTTTTTTATATCCTCATTTGTGAAAGGACTAATTTGTAACGCCCCAATTTTAGGCGCGTTTTTAAAGTTTATTTTTCCTACTTCTATCGAATTTTTATTAGATTAAATATCTATATAACTTACTAAAACAAAGGACACTAAGTCCACATGTCAATCAATTAGGTATGCCACATAGGATTTTTTGGAAATATTTACTGAAATGCCACTCCTAAAAAATTTATGAGAGATTACTAAATTACCACTCCTAAATAATAGAATCCTAATTACTAAATAAATATTAAAGATTTCTATCTATAAATAATAGAATCCTAATTACTAAATAAATACTAAAAATTTACTAAATTTCCATTGTTACTAAAAGTTAAATTTTAAATAGTTAAAAAATTAACCTCAAACCACATTTTTTTAATTACGTAATTTATATCTAAATTTTGTAATCGAAATTTTTAACAAATTTTTTTAATTTTTTTTTTACTAAATTGCCTTTTTTTGTTTATAAGTTAGGGGAAAAAATTAATCAAAATTCGAAAATTTCATAGCGTGTATCGGAAGTCTAATATTAACAAAATAAATGATTTTAGAGTCCGAAAATTAAAAATTTAAGTTTGACTAATCTATATTACTTACTAAAACTAAGGACGCTAATGCCACGTGTCAAGCAACGAGGGATGCCACCTCAGCTTTTTTTTTTGTAAAATATTTACTAAACTGCCATTCCATTTTTTTCGAAAAATATTTTACTAAAAAAATTTAAACTATAGTTGCAGTTTTTCAGTTAACTAAATCAAATCAAATCTTAAAACGTGTAGGAGAAGTTCTTTTCTAACGTAATTTCAAAATTCAATTTAGTTTCAAAAATTAATATTTTCAATATTTTAGATCAAATCTTAATTGAATATCTGAATAATTTGTTAATATCCACATTTAAAATTTAATAGTTCCGATCTTATCTCACTAATTTGAATTTGCTATCTTCTTGAAGAAGCTTTTTTGACTAAACCTAAATTATTGCCTATATATACTTCTTCTCTCCATTCGATTTCACACCCTCCTCTTTTGTTATTGTTGTGCTATTATAGTAAAAAAAATGTACATTGCTTGAATTTGATTGTTCATTTCTAATTAATTGTTCGTTTTTTGTGTCCATATTTATTCAATCTCCGTCCCTTCTATTAGCAATTTTGTGTTATTATTGTTGCAGTTCAAACAATTGGCTCAAGCTTATGAAGTTCTTCGGTGGAAATCCATTTGGTAAGTAGTCAAACAAAGATATAATGGCATTTTTTTTTGTTCTTTACCAGTTTTAACTCTTTTATTTCAATTTTCAATGCTATCAGGATGTGGGGGTGGTGACAATAGCAGAGGAAGAAGACAAAGAAGGGGAGAAGATGTCATTCATCCTCTTAAGGTCTCTCTTGAAGATCTTTACAGCGGAACGTCGAAAAAGCTTTCTCTATCACGAAACGTTATATGCTCAAAAGTGCAACGGGTGAGTCAACTTGGGTTTTCCTTATGTTGATCAGATTCTTCATTTGGTAGTTATAAAGTTGAATGGTCACTGAAATTTACGTATTGTGAGTACAGTAAAGGTTCAAAATCCGGTGCTTCAGCGACATGCGGTGGATGTCAAGGTTCCGGTATGAAGGTCTCAATCAAACAACTTGGACCTTCAATGATCCAGCAAATGCAGCATCCTTGCAATGAATGTAAGGGTACTGGTGAAACCATTAACGACAAAGATTGTTGCCCGGATTGCAAGGGTGAGAAGGTTGTTCAAGAAAATAAAGTCGTTGAAGTGATTGGCGAGAAGGGCATGCAACATGGACAGAAGATCACTTTTCCTGGAGAGGCAGATGAAGCTGTGAGTTTTTTGCTAAATTAACAGTTCACTTCCTTTGTGTTGCTTGATGCTAATAATAACTTACATCTGCCTGACACAATCACAGGAGATATAGTCTTTGTATTGCAACAGAAGGATCATTTCAAGTTCAAGAGAAAGGGCGGTGATCTCTTCTATGAACACACTCTATCTCTTATTGAGGCTTTTTGTGGCTACAAATTTGCCCTGACGCACTTGGATGGCCGTCAGCTTCTTATCAAATCAAATCCAGGAGAAGTCATCAAGCCTGGTTAGTAGGAATAGTTACTTTAGAATTAATTTAGGAGTGAAATGAATAGAGAACATTCTCATCCTGATTTGTGTTTACTGTACAAATCAATTCAAGGCAATTGATGATGAGGGTATGCCAATGTACCAAAGACCATTCATGAAGGGCAAGCTGTATGTCCACTTCACAGTTGACTTTCCCGACTCATTGAGCCTTGGACAGGTTAAAGTGCTAGAGACTGTATTGCCATCGAGGTAAGGTAGTGAGATTAGTGACATGGAGCTGGACGAGTGCGAGGAGACTACACTGCATGATGTCAATATTGAGGAGGAAGCAAGCGCGGGCTCAAGAAGTTTATGATGAGGATGATGAGCACCATGGTGCTCAAAGGGTGCAGTGTGCGCAACAGTAACTCACTGTGGGAGGAGTGATTGGACTTGAAAACTACAAATGTAATATGATGCTTACTGCATTTTGAGACTTATCTTTTGTATGAGTAATTTTTTTCTATCACAATCTCACACTTCAATTCGATTTATTTCTAATCCTTATCAATTTGTAAGCTTCAATTTGATTGTTGTCTCACCCACACTATGATTTTAAGATTTTTCTCTAATCTCAATCTCCATGTGAAATTTAATTGTATATCATCTTTGAATTGTTGTTTGTCATTTATGTTTATGAATTCTATTCTAAAGATCGAAATTTTTGTAATCGAATTTTCCTGGATTAAGATTTAATCGTGAGTTTGATCTTTACGTCAATTTCCGTGTTTATTAAATTAATTATTCTTAGTTTTATTTTAATAAATAAATCTTTTTTTAAAAAAATTTCAATTTTGAATATTGTGAAAAAAATATTTTTTATCTGATTATATTTTGAATGTTATCTCATTTGCATGTTTGTCTTCTCCAAAATATCATATTTATAAAATAAAACGGATATATTTATAGATTTGTATTACATAATCCGTTTTTTACATTATTTAATCTTCTTTACATTAAGTAAATTACAATGAAAAACGATCTATATTATTTAATCTTATTATTTACATTAATTTATATATTCCATTTTATTTAGCGTAATTAATCCTATTTCAGTAGAATGCATATAAATAATTGAACAATTTTTTTATTTATGAAAATATTGAATGGTCTTTTGTAGTATATTATATTCCGATATTTTAACTCAATATTAAATTTCTTCTATCATAAACAATATTCCATTTTAATAAATAATTCTTTTTTTAAAAAAAAATTTACAATTTTGTGAATAAAATAATGTGAAACATATTTTGTGTGTTATATTTTGAAAGTAATCTAATTCGAATTTTATTTGTTATTTAAACTTGTACTTTGTAATTGGTTTATTAAAATTAATTTTGATTGTGTAAACTACTTATGTTTTTTTAGCTATGTCACGGTCGGGTTATCCCTAATTTATTATAACAACTCAGTTACTTTTATTAAATAAAAGTAAAATTAGATGTTAATCATCATCATATAAAAATTTTTTATTAACAAATACCCGTGCAAGGCACGGGATATGAACTAGTTTTAATTAAAAGTATTTTAAGGCATAAAATGTTTTCCCGAGTATAATTATTTTTTTTTGGTATATTTTCGACAAGGGTCAGGAATGTTTTTCCGATTCGGAAATTACGTTCCGAATGTTTGAAAATGAATATAGCCTTATACTTTTTCTTTTCTCTTTTTCTTTATTTTCCTTTTCCCTCTCTCTTTGGATGATGAGGTCACTGATGTGGCACCTCTTCGCCAGGCCTGCTAACCGACCTCTGCTTTTCCCTCTGTGCAACCGTCTCCTCTCTTCCCTATCACTCTACACACATCCTTCAACTCACAACAACACTCACCTCTCATCTGTTATACTCACAGCCGTACCCTCCTCCTTCCTTGTCTATTGAACAACAGGAGACATGAGGCTCCCAGCAACCACCTCTGTTCTTCACCTAGAGTAGACGCCGGACACGCCTCTTCCCTCCGACCTTCTCGGTCGACGGAATACTTGGAAGCCGGCCGACGCCGCTGGCCTGTTTTTCACTAGGAACGCAGACATTGGAGACCACCGCAGAGAACAGAGGGGAGCTCCGCCGTCTACCACCACAGGAGACTTGGAGCCTCTGCCCTTCGCCTCGTCGTGCCCTGCCTGCACGAACCCTTCCGGAGCCACCGATGCTCTGCCCGCCTCCTTCGCCTCGCCCTTTTTCTGCTCCTATGTCGAACCACGCCTTGCCCAGTTAGAGCCGTCAACGCCACCGGAACTAGGAGCGGCGGCCACCACCGGCGTCCCCTGCCTCGCTTGCCGGATCTCGCCACCGCTGGAGTGCCCTGGCCGCCGCCGCCACTGCTCTCCCTTCTTCCCCATCAGTGATCTGAAACGGGTTTTAAAACTCTTGAGTTTATTAAGATCAAGACCCCTTAGTTTATATGTAATTACAAAATGTACCCCTGTTTTATATTTACATTTTGGTGCCCAATTTTTATATTTGCAGATTTGACCCACTCTTTTTGCATTGCAATTTACGCCCCTGTTGATTTGTATAAGTGTAGTTTTGACCATATGCTTTTGAAAGGTGCAGTTTCTGCCCTTATGAATAAATCGTAGTTTGTCCTAAAGCTTATTTCGGAAAATGGCCGAGCTTCTTGAGTTTCATATAGTTGCTCGGAAAATTCGATTTCGGATTTTTATCCATGTTTATAAAATGGTATAAATTACCGCGGAAAAATTTTTTTGCAGGTTTTTAACCTTGTTTTCAAAGCGGGATTTTTCTTAGAATATTATACGTTATTTTCCGTTCAATTTAGCATACAAGCTAAATTTCCTTTAACTTTGGTTAGGTCCGGAAGCGGCCGTTATAGACCAATGAATCCAATCTCGACGTCCGTGGATCATCTTCAACCTCGGATCGTGTGTGAGTACCTTCTTCCTCAATCTAATTATGTTTAGTGGTAGAATCATGCTAGGTTGGATCTAGCATAACTTAGGGCAAATGCCAAGTAGTGACTTGCAACCTTTAGGTGAGTGTTTGAGGTTATTAATGTTCTATGGCATGTGGTGTGTTGATCTTGAGTTGTTATACGGTTGTGAGCCTCGTGGTTGATCTTGTGAGATTTGAGGTGATATTTATATGTTGGTTGAGATTGCGGAGTTTAGAATGAGAGTATCCTAGCACATGGGGCTATAGTTAAGATCTCGTGAGTTTATTAGGGCTAGGAGTTTATCCTAATTATGAGAGTGTATGACCTAATAAGATCATATAGGACTAGAAGTCTAAGGACTTCTAGCTTGTGAGTAGTTGATTATCGTGCCTTGTCTTGAAAAGGTTTTGGTTATATTCCTTCGGAGAGTGTTATCGGTTTCGTTTAGCTTTGAGACGAGGTAAGTCCTCGCACTTACTTAGCCGATTTTATGCATTATTTGGATACATTATGGTCAGTGGCGGCCGCAGGATTTTAAAAGGGGGGGGGGGGCGAAATTTTATTTTCGATAAATATATTTATGAAAATAAAATAGCGATAAAAACAAAGTCAATATGTCATCTACTTACAATAAACAAAAATACAAAAAAAAAAAAAAACATTACGCTTAAAGGCGCGGTCGTGGACCGCGCCTAAAATTTTTTTTTTAAAAAAAATAGTTGCCCTATAGGCGCGTCTATAACCGCGCATCTTTAGTTTTTTTTCTTTCAAAAACGTTACACTATAGCCACGGTCTAGGACCGAACCTCTATTTGTGTTTTTATTATCTTTGTCCTAGGCAATGCGTTTTACAAATAATAGTGCGGTCTAAGACCGCGCTTCTACTTCAAACAACAAATCTCGTGCATTTTGGTGAATTATTTCACTTCGAGCCTAAAACGGAAAATTATTTTGAAGTTACGTTTACTTCGGCAAAACATCCAAAACAACATTTAAATATAACACAAAAATATTTATATTTAAAAAATTAATAAATCGTAGAAAAAAATTTTATAAACGAGAGGCCACAACGCATTTTAAAACGATTTTTTTTCAAAAACTTTTTTTTTTTGGAGGGTGGGGCGGTTGCCCCACCCTGCCCCCCTAAGGGCCGCCCCTGATTATGGTGGTGTGTGTTTTATCGCTTTTGATCATGAAACCGGATTAGGATTACTTGACTATATATTATTTGGCCCATTGTTACTATTATTTATCGGGCGGTGACATCACTGCCCAGCTCCCGAGAGAGACTGGGGGGATCTCTACGACTAGGCCATACATGGCATACGGGCGGGCTTCTTCTTCACTCCCTCGGGGTATACGGGTTGAGCGCCGCCACACTCCTGTTGGTTACACGGGGACAGAGGCGAGAGTTATAAGACTCTCGTGTCACACTTGAACGAATGGATTAGATATGGAATAACCTAAAAAGATAATAAGTAACGGATGTGTATGTTTATGAGCATGTTGTGTGTTTGTGTTCCTATGTGTGTTTGTGCCATATTATTCTAATAATGCCTAGAATGTGAGCTAACGGTTTTATACCGATTGTTGTAGTTGATGTGCAGGATAGGATGCGGCCGAGTGATCCGGAGGAGTGGGCAGCCGTGGTTCCGTACATCTTAGGTTGAGTTGGGTTTTGAAGTCCTTGTGTCGTTGTTGTTTTTGTATTATATTGATGTTGTTGTAAGGACGGTTGAAGTCTTTCCTTTCTTTTGTTTTCGGGTTTCATCACATTGCATAAAAATGTATTTCGGTTTTGGCCTTTATTTGTGCCTTGTTGCAAGATCAGGTGAAATTGTTGTCAGGCTAAGGGTCGGGACCCATTGTGAGGTCTCAACCCGTAGCACTCTGAGTCCTGTGGATTCGGGGCGTTACATAATTAGCTTTGTATTATCGGATTCAGTGATTTCTGGATGTATCGTTTCTAATTGCTTGTGTAGTGTTGTAATATTGATAGTTGTAGCTTTGAATCTGGATTCAAAGTCTGCAATGAATTCGTTTCCAATGTCTTCTTCTTGAACTAGAGTGGTTCCATCATTCCGTATAATTGCTGAAATGTTCTTACGGTTTCTTCTCCCCGTTGCTTTCCGATGATGGAATTTTGTATTTCGGTCACCTAAATTAATTGAGTTAGATTTGGCTCGTTGCATCCAGTACCTTTGTTGGTATTCAATGAGGCTTTCTCTTTTTCTATTAAGTTTTTTAAGTTTCTCGTTGACTTGCATTGAGAAATTTCTATAGACTAGGACTTGAAGCTTCTCAATGTTTGAGTCAACCTCACTTATTTGCCTATTTCTGTTTCCAAAATTTGCTCTACTCCAGAGTTTTTAGTAGGGTTATTTTCCTGACTAGATTGTACATATGGCTTCCCTGATACTGGGCTCTCCAAGTATTTTTAACTAGGTTTTCACAGTCCCTTCTTTGTATCCACATCATTTCGAATCTGAAGGGTTTGTTTTTTTGTTTGTCACCTGGGTTATGGAGTTCCACATATATGCGACAGTGGTCCGAAGTTGTAAATGCATGGTTCCATGTGAAAATTTGTGGATAGGCCTGAAGGATATTTGGTTGTGTCATGGCTCTGTCAAGTTTCTCCAAGGTATTATGATCGCCCTCTTTTCGTTTCCTCCATGTGAACTCGTTGCCCTTAGTGGTTAGGTCGATCATGTTACAGCTTTGTGTGAACGTATACAGTCTTTTCAGCTTAGTATTTGTAATTTGGGCTCCACCCATCTTATCCGAGACATTGAGTAGTTCATTGAAGTCACCAATCACAATTGTTGGAATACTATTCGATTTGATATGGTTCTCTAATTTATTCCAAAATTCGTCCTTTTGTTGCTCATTTGGCGGAGTATGTATAAATGTGATGCATATACTCACATTTGTGGAAGCGTTGGTATTTTATGGTCACAAATCTTTTTTCTTTCATAACAATCTCAATTCTTTCATTTATTAGAAGATAATTTTTCCACATAAGGCACAGTCCCCCGGACATACCATCTTCCGGGACAAAGAAAAGGTTATCAAACCCCACCCTTTTCCAACAAGCCTCTTCTGGTTCAGAGCTTGTTTTTGTTTCCGATAGCATGATCATGCTAATATGGTCATTCTTACAGGTCATGTTTAGATCTGTCCAGAAGTTTTTCTTCCTCATCCCGCGACAGTTCCCGAATGCAAATTTTATTAAAATTATTTAATATGATTAGGGTGGCTCATCCCCATGTTCATACCATTTTCAATGATTATAATTTTAGCTTCTCGTTCTTTGGGTATCATGGGATGAGTAGTGGTCTCGGATCTGTTTTTGGTCCTTCTTTTCCCCATTTTGTTTTTCATATTTGACTGTTCTATTAATTCTTTTTTATCATAATAAGCAGATTTATTATAATAAATTAAAATCTTGATCTTCTTTTTGTGCTCTTGCTTCTTCTTGACTTTGCAATCAGCTACTATACTTCGTTTCGAATCAAAAGACACCAATGACCAATTGTGATGTTCCTTACCTTTTTCTTGAAAATAGATATGATGATCAAATTGTTTATTTTCCAAAGAGTGTCCTACTTTTATGTTTGTCATATTATTCATCCAGAAAGGTTGGCTATTACCAAAATTGAATGAAACAAAGGCTTTTGCCTTCAAATCAAAAGCCGGATAGGCTAAAATAAAGGAAAGAATTCATGTACAGAGCAAGTTTTTGGCTTTTCCTACATATCATGCTCCTCTTAGAATGAATGTCTATTTTGTAAAGCATCAGATCTACAGATCTTGCAAGTTTTGTCTTAGAGTTACTTTGACTTTCCATACTGGTCTTGTGTTTCAGTTGGCGGTTTGGCCACCACAACTCCTTACTTAGTCCTTTTCCTGTCCAATATAACAATATAAATTTCAGTCGACAAACTGAGTATATCATAACTTGGTGTAATTGCTTTCTGTATATATTTTTCTCAACTTGCGACCAAGATCGAAGGTGGGGTTTGGACTTGTGCCTTTTATTTTCCAATTTTGTTGGCTTGTTCAATTATATGGCAATACTTCATTATGTAATCTTTTTCATTGCTCCTACTGACATGTTGTTCAAGGATTCCAGTCTCCAAAATCGTCCAGTGCTGCGTTGGGGCGAGTTTTCTACAAATGGGAAAGCGAGTTTGAAAGATACCAATAATTGCATAAGAAAGAAACATAAGGTAACACAGGAAAAGAAAAAGAGGACAAGATTCGTAAAAGAAATAGATAATATAGATTTCGTAACATAAGGTTCTAACATTTAGCCCATAGGCTATCATACAGATAGTCATAACTAGATTGTCATCCCGCTAGTAAGATTGGCTTGGGCATTTATTAGTGTTCAAACTAACACTTATTCTAGCATAGTCATAAGATTCAGTTCTACCTAATGGATAGTATCCCTTTTCAAACAAAAGACAACATTTATTTATCATAATCATAAAAGCCAGCAAACTAGGTTCTAGGCTTCTTTGCTCCCTTCAGAGAGGAGGTAGCAGTATCATTAGTGTATCCATTCACTTTCCTCTTACTCGATGAAGATTTAGACCCTTCGTTTCTCATATCCATCTCCTCCATTTTTCTATGCATTGTACTATTGGTATGGAAAGAGTGGAAAGAGCCTTCAGAGATAATCATTCCTTCGTCAATGGGGGCTGGAATTTGATGCAGAATGTTGGCTAGAGTCGCACCATCCTCGGTGTAATTGGGATTCTCACCATTCTCGAACTCATTTATCATACTTGTGGCAAAGATCTCATCCTCAGGTTGTCCCCAACTTGCTCAAGGAAAGTGGGTTGCACTGAATTTTCCCCAAATAGGGAGCTTCCCTTCAGTTTTTCCATTATCGGGATCACAATTGACATTCTGCTCTTTATCTTTCTCCTGCTTCTCATTTCTTTCCATTCGTGAAAGAAAAGTTGATCTTTCTCGCCCTAGCCATTCTCAAGGGACATGATTCAAAGTCATGATCTTTCTTAGCACAAAACTCACACCCTTGAGAGAAATATTCAAACCAGACTTTGTACATTCTAGTTTTATTATTTTCAATAGGGATGGGTACAACTTTCTGGTGGTTTACTTCAATGTCAAAGTTGATGCAGATTCTAGCATAATTGACCTTCATCCTTTTTCAGAGAAAGGATCAAGTATGATGAAGTGCCCTACTTTGTTCAACTCAATGATAGCTCTTAAAGCTTCCTTGTTGATGTACTCAGGAGGGATCATAGGGATTCAAACTCAAGCATCTATAGTAGTGATATTCTTAGTGAAGACATTAAAGTTAGGTTTCCATGGTCTAAGAATGAGGATGTGGTAAAATTAATTTCAAACTAGTAGTTAAATTTAGGGATGATTTGGACATCATCTTTGATGTATCTCCACTCGGAGAGCAATTTAGTTCTGACCTTGTTGAATTCCAAAGGGTTTCGTAGATTCTGCCCATAAGGATGACTCCCTTATTTTAGTGAAATCCGATTTCACTTTGGAGAGAAGATTCAAATACTCTTCAAGCTTAGCCTCATCATTGAGCACTTCTTTTCCTTTCCTGGACTTAGCTTCCTCATTTTTCTGCTCAGTATCAATTTCTTCGGCCTTTGCCTTATCAGTAGCCACAGGTTTACTTGGGGATTGTTGGTGTTACTAGTATCATGTTTAGGGATCTCACATTGCTTTTCTTTGAATGAAGGGGTTTTTCCACTCTCTTTCTCACTCATTTTTGCTCTCTCTATAAACTTAGCCAGATAGATATGTTTGTATTGATTTCTTGATGTGGGATCATTGGTAGATTTATATAGAGGGTTATTCATCTTCTCACTTCTAAAGTGGATCAGTATTTTCTGGCTCTTAGTGGGCACAATTCCTAACAGCTTATGTATGTCATTTTCATATTTGTTCATAGTATTTCGTATATAATTACATTCAGAACAAGATAAAACTATGAGAAAAAAATCAAAAGACACATAATGAAGGAGCAGAGGCAGAAAAAGGTTAGAAAACACCTGAGATTGGCGATTCTCTTTCCGATTCGTGCTTTGTTCAAGTCTTTCTGATTGTGCTCCCTCTATGTCACAATTGATTTTTCTTTGCAGGTTGTTGGCAATTGCATCATGAAGGGATCCTTCCATGGTCTGTTTGTAACCCGCTTCCAGACTCAAATATGAGTCAAAAGCTTGGGCAGCCTTTAATTGTGAAGGAGGTCAGATCCTGCTACGCTAATTTGGTGAAGCCACTAAGAAATCATCTGCCAAAGATTTTTGAGGAAGGGACATCCGAAAGTGATGATTATCTTCATCTACAACCTCACCCCTTTCGTTTTGCTGTTTCTTCATTTTTGGAAAACGAGCGATTCGCTCCCAGCCTACTGAGAACATACTCTTCTTATGCCGATTCTCTTGCCCCTTGAAATCTCCATGAGAAATAAAGATGACGGTATGCAAAATTAATGTGGCGGCTTCGTCAGTAGCGGGCGATTCATCGCAATCTTCTTCTTGAGGATAGGGTTGATTTAGGTTTGCAAATGATTTGCAGTGTGGGTTTTCTTTCCTTCGACGGAATTTGTGAGAAAAAAGGGGGCGCATGAGGCGCGTAGATTTTTGGGATTTTTTGGGTTTTCATTTTGATTTTGCACTATCCCTTTATAAGTTTTGCACCATCATTTTCATTCGCTTTTGGAAAAAAAATAAAAAAAAATTGGACACGTGTCATCTTCCTAGTCTGCCTTACGGCCTTGCCTGAACAGCTCTTTATATATATATGGGGATAGGATTGGGTAAGAACCAAAGTTACGGTAAGAAATAAGAATAAGTATTTGCCACACGATTAAACAAAATCAATGGTGATGATTCAATTTTATTTTTGTATATTAATTACACCAATTGTATGGAAGGATAGTAATATTCAGTTACCTTATAAACACCGAAGATATTTATTCCCATAAATCATACAAATTTACTATAATAATATTTACTATTAAACCGATTCTAATTTGCACTAGTATAATTTAACAAATACTAAACAATGCACTACTTCCTGTATAGTATAATTTACTAGTATAACTAGTTTATAACCCGCACCTTGTGCGAGTATATTTATATATTGGATTTTTGAGAAAATGTCATGAACTTGTATATGTATGAACTAATGATATATTTACGAAATAATTATAATTTTTTAACAACTAAATATTATAAGTAATTATTTTTTCTTAATTATTTATTTACAACAATATCAAAATTTTAATGTTGATAATTATCTATATAATTAGTTTGTTTCTTTCTTAATAAAAATAGTTTATAATTGATTCGACATTTAAAATAGTAAAAACTTACCATATTTTTCAGTTTTTAAAAATTTATATGTTATTTTTAAAATATATTCAATCATTTCTAAATAATTTTTTTAATAATAAATAAATAAGTTTAAAAATTATATTGAGGTATAAATATAATACTCCAATAATAATATTTTTAATATATTTTTAATTATATCCTTTTATTTTATAAATTTTATAATTTAATCATCACAGCATGATGTTAGCCATATTAGTTAATAAAAAATGACAAAGTTTGGATTAAATGATTTTTCTTAGTCTTACATAGTATTTCTAATTAAGTTGTTAGCCAATAAACGGGTCTATATCTGATTATGTTCTTAATTAGTTGATTTGGTAACAAATAAAATTGTATTGTTATAACCGTAAGATAGTGAATATTATGATAAGGATTTCTTTTTGTTGATTAAAATTGTAATTAAAATATGGCAAATCTGTAATTAAAATATGACAAATTTGTAATTATTTGCTAAAAAAATCCTAAGTGGCATGGCTAATGTGTTGACATGTGGACAAAGAGGGTTATGTTTTAGTTGTATATATAGATTAAACAAATACTAAACAATGCACTACTTCTTGTATAGTATAATTAAACGAATGCTAAATTCTGCACTACTTTTGTTAAGCCTAATCCTTAATCCACAATATAATAATATTTACTAAATTAAACCAATACTAAACTATGTTCTACTAACTATGGTAACTACATTAATACATATTGTGCACGAATATATCTCTATGTGCACGTTACTATACACGAATACATCTGCACATGCACTACTATACACAAGTACATCTACACATGCACTACTACATCTATGCATGCACATTACTATGCACTACTACATCTATCCATGCACATTATTATGTTCTTTCAATAAAGGTTGCAATAGTTACGTTTGCTCGAGACTAATTCAGTCATCCATGACTATAGTATACACGAATATATATTACATCTCACATAATTAAATAAAGAATTAAATAATTGTGCACTTTGGAGAAAAATATTTTATTTTCACATTTACAAATACGTGTATATTTTCGTTACCATATACACGTGTGCATTAAATACCAATAGAAAACTACCTTAATCAAACGATAAATCTCAGCCTTCCGTTTACTGATCTAACGATCTATAGATATTCTTATTTCTTACCGTAAAACAAGTTCTTAATTGATTCTTAATATATATATATATATATATATATATATATATATAGGATCCAGTTCCGGTGAGAGGACCCTTGCAGATAGAAATGAAGAGAGTTGGGGTGGTGACATGTGGCATGTCATGTCACCTTTTTTTTTCCTTTCATATTTTCTTTTTGTAAATAAAAATTGGTATTCATATTTTTATAAGTATGTGTTCATTTATAAAAGAGTCATTGTTCATATTTTATCAATAAATGTTCATTTTTTTTCCAACACTAACTACTCATTTTTTAACATTAATTGTTCCTTTTTTTTATTTTTTTAAAACATTTTTTTTGGATTTTTTTAAAAAATTATACTATTCTTTCAAATCCAGTTAATAAAATATGATGCTCATTTTTTTACAAGTATGTATTCATTTTTTTTTACAGTTATGATGTTCATAATATGATGTTCATTTTTTTTGAAAATTATACTTTTCTTTAAAATCGTGTTTATAATATTCAGAGATCGATTATATAAAAAATTGTGAAATCAAAGAGAATACAAGACGATTCAGGTTTTGTTTCTTCGAATTTCTACTCTCACTGTTTAGAGTTCCATTCTTAAGGTTTAGGTTTCATTATGATTGATGTTTGTGTTCGAAATCAAATATGTTTGAATCATTTTGTGTTGATAAGTTTGATTGAGAAAATACATGCATATACATATGTTGAGTTGGTCTAATAGCTCCAATTGAATAATCTATATGCTCCTTTTAGTGTGCACGCAAATTGTTCGGCAAAATGCCTTATAGAAAAATAGTAATATTCACAGGAACAATGACGTAAAAAGTATGAACACTGACGAATAAAAGCATGAACAATGACGTATAAAAGTATGAACACCAATGACTTATCCATAACTTTGACACATACATAACATATTATGATAATTTTTTAACGTTTTGTGATGAGCTTTTTTATTTTTTGTGGTTATATGCTGTAAATGAACATCTATGCATTATAAAATGAACACAAAAAAAATAAATGGACATGACACTTTGATGAATAAAAATACTATGAACACCGATGTATAAAAACATGAACAATGACATATAAAAGTATGAACACCGATGACTATTTTGAACGTAAGAGTATTTTTCCAGATTTTTAATCAATTTAGAAAAATGCCATTAATGATGAGCGTGTGAGAGCCCTTGATTTTAATCCATCCAATGGCTTACATTCTTCCTAATTCCTATCTACAAGCTCTCTCCTCACTTGAACTAAAATCTATATATATATATATATATAGAGTATAGATCATATGAGAACACCCCTAACGTGTATACATGAGAACAGATTCGTAATTATTATTAGTTTTGTTACGAAGGTGCCATATCGTTTAATGTATTATTCGTAGTTATTGTTGGTTGAGTGGATTATTCGTAGTTATTGTTGGATTCCTAATTATTATTATTCGTAGTTATTATTGATTATGATATCTACTCTAAATCTTAACCCTTAATACTCACCATCCAACGGTGTACGATTGTTCTCATGTATACACGTTAGGGGTGTTCTCATGGGAACTACACCCTCTATATATATAAATAAAATAGTGACAAACTATGCTGTTTTTATGATACACAACAAATTAATATCTTGTGTAAATTAATTTTTTGATCCATGATTAATATTAAATTCCTTGAAAAACTAATATAAATGGTTTCAATTGAAGCACGGAACACTTCTTCCGATATGGAACCACATAGCATTATGGGTCGTAAAAATTAATTAAATTTTACTCCAATTGCTTTACAACAAAAGGAACGATTTCAAAACTCTAGCTTCCTCAATAAGAGTACGTATATGAACTAAATTTGTTTTCATTATGTTTTTTAAAATCGTTCAAAGAAGGGTTAATGTTGATGACGCTTGAGTCGATAATAGTATTTTGATAACAATTCTAAAATTCTGCGGGGTTGACACTTTGAGCTGGCTGCGCTATTTTGGTGATACATATACCGTATTGGTGACATTTCAAAATGTTTGTTTGGTGATACGTTGAGTGTTAAAATGACGACTTGTGTATTTGATACATTGAGGTGATAACACTTGAACAAAGTGTCACAATAAAAAAGTATCATGAGAAAACGTACTGATATGTAAGTCAACCAATCAACTATTTTTGGAAAAACAAAGTGAGATTCTGACTAGTCAAACATAACGTGAAAGCTTTTGTCGTCCGAGTGTATTTTTGCGTTGGGTCCATGTCTATCACATAATAGTGAAATTTATCTTAAAATCAATCGAAGAAATAATCCATCAACCTTATTATTAGCCTTGTGATCCTGTTATTATAGATGTGATAACATTAGTCATCTACACATTATAAAGTATATATCCACCAAACCAACATCCGGACAAAATCCGGGAAAAAACATGATTAATAACTCCAACAAAGCAATTTAAGAAATAAAGAAAAGAGGTACACTAATCGCCAAAGAGTTCAAATAGAGATGCCATGAGTGAACCTCATTTATCATGTCTAGAATTAATCCTTGGCTTGCTTTTCAATCTAACCTTAATAGTGATGGTTTAGAATTCAAAGAGAGTGCCCTTAGAAACATACACCAGAAAACCAGTCCAACCACTCATGGCAAGAGGTTGAAAATATGCATTATACAAAAGGTTGTGTACGTCTTGATACATGGGTTACATAAAATCAAAGAACAACTGTACTATGCAACTATGCAAGATCAACGAAAAACAAGTATACCGATCGAGGTGAATATATATGTATGTATATATATATTCTCAGGCACTGATTACTATTGAGTTGGTGTAGTAAATGACAGGCGCATTTGTATCCTTATCCCATCTCCCACCCTCCTTCATATACTCCATGTACCTTGCAAGCTCAGGCTCAGCAGACATCTTCTTCTTCTTTCCGTTAATCTTACTACTGAAGAGGCTAAACATCGGGTGGCTCTTGTTCTTCTTCTTCTTCTTGCTCTTTGCAGCCGGATTGCGTTCCTCCTGGGCCACGCCGCATAATCTAGCTGGCATGCTTATTATCCTCGTCAACCGTGGTTTATGATCTACAGTGTCTCTAAACAACGGCTCATCATCATGCAACTGGTTATACCCGTAGCTACCCCTCATTCTGAGTGTACTCAAAGCTCTAAACATGGCTTTTACGTTGTTCCAACTTCCTGAGGAAGAAGCAAATTTGTATCTAAGCAATACCCATTAACTCCATCGATCAATATATTAATGTACGTCGTTACGGTCAAATTTTTTGTGCCGTGATCTATTTTCTACCCTAGTTATATATGTTGTTATGTCATCATAGTGGGCGATTAGGTTTTGAATATGTCAGACTTATATATATATATATATATATATATATATATATATATATATATATATATATATTGTAGTGGAAAACTTCATATACATAAGATGAAGTCGAGGTTTGTAAAGTTTGACATTTTCTGCCACATCGGAGATTGGTAGCAAGCATTGAAAAAAGCGATGAATTGGACAACTACGTGTGTTTGACAAATTTAAGTTATATGTCCATAAAGGACCATAATGTCCCAAGTCTACGTACTACCATGCGGCCAAATTTCAAAGGGATAGTGTTGCTTTAAAGTCCCTTTACACAAGCCTTGTATTTTCAATGCACGATTCTGTCTACAAGAAATATGATTCACGTAACATATATTATGTATATTATAAATAGAGTAATGTTATTCGGTAAGATAGAATGTTACGAAAGTTATAAAGGATGATGGCGCAGGTGTATGTGGATGCGCCCGGACTTTGCTACTTGAACGAGCTGCATCATCCTTCATTTCGGCAAATAGAGACTCCGGACGCACTCCAGATGCGCATGGGTCCGCTCATGCGCACATGCTTTGTCTGCTTCCGACGGACCGAATAGCAATCCCGAATAAATATGATAATAGCATGTTATACTAGAAAAATGTTACATAACTATACTATATTTTATATATTATAAATAAAATATTCTATATCTTTTAAGTTTTAAGTAAATCGAACTATGCAATATAGATTCAAGAAAAGGGAACTATGCAATATAGATTGAAGGAAAGGAAACTTAAGTCTGCCTTCTTTACAGTTTAGGCTACCTCTCCACTGAGTCAAACTTCTTCCAAGCATCCTGCACAAGGCATATACACATTATATATCATAAGGTGATATGCCAAACAGCAAAAGTCGACCAAACAACCTTGTTCATGACATAACATCATATAATAAAGTATGATAATTTGGACCAATTAACAATGTTCCTTTAACCATAATGTACCAGATTTACCTGTGTTAATAACACAAGATTAAATGCTCGTCTTAGGAAAGAATGATTTCCACTTTCATTGCTAAGATCATCCCTCCTATCCTTCCCTCATTCAAGCTTCCATCCAAATATAATAAAGCAAATTCCAAATATTCATCTTTTTCTCCTCACTCACCTAATTTAAGAAAACTAGAAATTATGGGCAAAGTTCCATTGGCATACAATGTTTTCCAGACTCTACCTTGTTTTGTGCAGAAAATCAACAGTCATGAACATGGGGCTTAAATGGGAACATACCTTTAGAAGATCGAAAACTTTTTCACATATATATCTTTGTTGGATACTTGCACCTCGCTGTTGTAATTTGTCACGATGAACGCAAAGAGTAGCCTTTCGATATGCTTTCTTTACAGCAGTACAAGTTATAACTTCTGTCAGTGGAATTGGATGCCACCCACTATCAGGCCCAAGGATCTGTCAACAGAAAAAAACTCATTTCATCCATTCCATTCTGCAGTGTTAGCTTTTTCCATCAAAATTACCAGTACAAAATGTACACGAACAGGTATGTTAACATATGTCAACCATAATCAAGTCGTGTGTTATAAGCAAATTGCAATTTCTTAACAGATGGTAGGATGTCAACATGAATAAATCGATAAAAATTACAAAGATATTGACATACGTATTGTAAAGTTGATAGCAATGCACGCAAGTTTCCTTCTTTACCATTAGACCACCTCTTGATATCAGCATCCAAAGATTCAGCCAATCTCTGTGAATGGAAGTCATATGCCATATAGTCCGAGGAATAAAAAATATCATAATAATTTGAATTCTCAAAAAATAAGCATCATACATTCTTCTCTGCTTGCTCCGTTTGAGCAATAAGATCCCGTGTATTTTTTTCTGCAAGAGCCTTTGCCTGCAAAGGAACCTAACAAAGCTGAAGAGGATGCAATGACTAGGGAACATCAGTAGACCCAAAATCAAATGGATGGATACACACCACACGTTCAACCGTCCGGCAATGCCTCTCCAACCTTGCTCTACATCTATTGGCCGATTCCCTTTCCATTTCGTCAGAATTCCACAAATCCTACATGAAGCCACTGGTCAACAAGGTCTCACAGCACATACAAATGCAGCAAAGAGCTGAAAATATTTACTCACAGAGGAGGATGAACTGTGTCTGAATCCAATATCACTTAAAGGTGAAGAAAAATTCTCAGAAGCAGATCTTTCTACTCGTCCCCAAACCTCAAACGCGGCCCTCTCAGCCATTGTTTTCTCAGTGGCACGTTCACGAGCTTCTACAGTAGTTCGTGCTACAGCAACACGTTCTTCTCTCAGGCGTGCCTCAGTAGACACCTTTTCTGACACTGATTTCTCCCTGGCCTCTGCACATGCCTTCTCTAATCTTTCCCGAGCCTCAGCCACAGCTCTCTGACGTGCTGCAGCAGTTCCTCTTTCCACAGCAACCCGATCTTCCCTTTCTAGAGCTTCTGAGGATGTTCTTTCATTGACTGCAAAGGGGTTCAGCTCCGCACCCATTCTATCTTTCTCCTTTTCCCTCTCCCACTCCCACCCATTATCAAGTTTCCTAAGACAATCCTTCTCCAGGTCTCTTTCCCACTGCTTCTCTTCCTCGAGACAATTCTTCTCCATTTCCTTCTCCCTGAATTCAGCAACTTTTTTATGATGTAACCTCAATCTTTTCTCCCTCTCTTCCTCAAGGTTGTTAATTTGTTCTTTCTCCAACTCTCTCTCTTGTTCAGTATTCCTTAACTGAGGATCTAAATCACCTTTATCCATCATTTTCTCTTCATTCGTGACAGAATCTTCATACATAGTCTGAAAAATTTCTGGTTCACTTGTGTTCACAGGCCTTTTCATTTCATCAGCAACTCCATCTTTAATTTTACCTGTGTTGTCAGACCTTTCCAACTGACCATGGGCTGCATCTATAATTTTCTCTCCTCTATCATTTTCTGTTGTCCCCTCAAGTTTGTCAAATTTCTCCATTTCAACATACGGTTTAAGTTTCTTTTCATAACAATCAGACAAAGTTGCTTCTTCCATATTTTTCTCACAGTGTTTTGTTTTCTGGGCCTCAGTTAGCTTTGTCTCACATTCCTCCTCTTCACACATTACATTTTCTTTCTTTCTGCTTTCCTCATCAGGCTTCTTTAAAGAGAAATGACTTTCTTGGTTCTCCCTCATTGCAGATTTCCCTTGATCCTCTTTCTGCTCAAGAGCCTCAATCAAAACAGCACAAGTATCATCTGTTGAAGACACCGACCTTTTCCTTCCCTCTGTTTCGTTTTTTGTACAAACTCCATTTGTGGCGTTTTCAACTTGAAAATGATCTGGCAACACATGCGAAGCTTCAGAAACGTCTTGCACTCCTTTCCCGTGTATTTTGAAAAGATCAAATTTGTTTTCGTGTTTTGGAAGCAGCTCATTGTGACTTACAACTGATTCATCATAGAGCATTCTCATTTTTACATCCCCATTCATATCATGCTTCGTGTCAGGCCTTGTCCCTTTGGTGGCATCATTCTCTCTCTCCACCGATCCTCTAGAGCTTTTCAGCTTAACTGTAGCTCTGTCCATTGCCTCTTTAATAGCTTCTGCTGATGCTATATCAGAGGAACCTGTATTTAATTCTAAATTTAGGAAATGTAGGGAACCAATATCAAATAAGGAGTTGGCAACATTGCTTTTAGGATGCTCATTCTCTGGCATTGAACTAACAGAAATTTTCTTCCTGTCAATGTCCGTAGGTGGTGATCTTGATGTTTGTGGCACATGAGATGGCTCTGCAGTTAGGGAGACATCAGAGACAGTTATGGCTGTTGGACTCAGGTTGATTTGATGCGGTCTTCCATCTTTTCTATCACTGCCATCAGACAGAACATATGTTGTTGTTGACTGTGTTGCAGTTGTTATTCCAGATAAATCCTCGTGGAAAATGACATCGTCAACAACTCTAGAACTATATACTTCCTCAACATCCTCCTGCGAAGTGGATCCTCCATAGATGTAGCTATTTCCTGGAATAGCACCGAGTTCAGGTACATATATCATATTTGAATCTTTTGTTGTTCCCTTATTAACCTTGTTATAGGAAACATTAAACTTGTTGACAGTAGTTTGATGGAAGTCACCATTCAGGAAATGCTGATTTCTTCCTGAGCATGCAGAAGGATCAGGTTTGTCTGACAAAGACTTGGTTCCAACTTTGGTCCTATTAAAATCAAAAGTACAAGGTGACCACTTAAACATTCAGATTGGATGTTTGCACCATCAAAGAAACAAGGAGGTTAACACACAAAAAAGGTCCAGCACTTAGCAATGTGAGTACATATGCTGTTCCAAGAGTGTATACAGGAGATATTGGTTCCTTAATTTCATATCACGGCCTCTAGTTGAAGCAAGTGGAATAGAACAAATTTTGCAACCATCCATATTTTTACATAATTGCTGACTGTATGAAGTAATTACCATAATGGCAGAGTGATGTGTCTGTGAAAAGACAGAATTTCAGTTCAAATTTCCTTTTTCTAATTTAGAATCTAACATCACGTTGTCACCCAACTGCCTTGCGTTTCAATTTATTTATCTTTTCAAACCATGATAGTAATACCTCTTCTCTTGGATCGGGCACTGCAATATGCAGGATAATCTTCATTCTTCAGTACAGACGTTTCACTTCCAAGTATGATTGCTAATGCTTAGTGCTAACTATGCGGGATAAGAGTCCCTGCATTAGTACTATGGCCTTGAGTTCTAGCCTCATCACAATACACCAAACGGTCCATTATCTATGGTGCTGCTCTTTAGGCTACGAGCATAATGAATAGCACAAATCTACAACAGTTTATAACATTATGATTTTCCATATCAAAAGAAAACTCATTGCGGTTTTAATCAAAACAAAACTCATTATGATATTAATCAAGATATTTGTGTTTGTGATCTGTGTCAGCAACTTAAGAAGATTTCACCACACATGGTCTGTCCATTTCAGATCCAGAGGGAACTTCTTCCGTATCTGAGCATTCTTAATTTCTTATAGGCGAATCCTCGTAATTGCGCGCTTCCCAATATCAAAGACAACTTATAACTAAATCAAAAAGGAGCAGCAGCGAAGGACCAGTTTTCAGCTACTTTGCTAAAAGAGGAATTAGGCTTCCCCTCAATGGCAAGTGGCGATACGATGAAATCCAAGTTTAACAAACTTTTACATCAATTTTAAGCACGATTATAGACAACGAAGACGACAAAAACAAGATAATTCTAGAATGGGAAACACTAGCCTCTAGATCAAATACAAAATTGCAGAGGAATGAGATGATAAAGCAACCACCGATCTTTTCAATCCTCGCGTGATCAACCAAGTAATAGGAAATGCGAAAAGAAAATACGATTGGAGACAGAGAAGAAGAGGAAATAGAAGTAAAAAAAAAACGTACCAATCATCAGAAGAGTCTTGGGAGTCCAATGGTCTGAAAAGCTCATCGTAGGGCAGAGCGAAGTCGGAGAAACTGAAGCCTCCAAAGATCTCGGAGTAGACGAAGCCGGAGCAGCCGACGAGATCAAATGCGGAGAGAGAGTCGTGAAACGGAGGGAGATCGAGCATCGGGATGGAGCACGCCTTCCCGGAGCGGAAGCTCTCAAAGATCTCCGAGTACTGCTCGGCGTGAGGCGCAAACGGTTTTACGCCGCTAGCGGTGGAGGAGGGAGGAGGTGGAGCTGCTCTGGAGTGAGAGCCGGCCAGGCGAGTAGTTCCTTCCATTGGAAATAACGAGGTTTCTCTCTCCTCAGCTCTCACATACTACAATCACTACACTGATCTTAAGAGGTCCACACTTGATAATAATGCTATAACGCGATTTTGTTCCCATTTTAGACATGCGTACAAAACCTAAACGTAAACCGAAAAATGTTGAATCATCGGTTTGCTTAACCGTCGAACCGTAGTTAGACATGCATACAAAACTTAAATCGAAAAAAGCTAAACTATCGGTTTACTAAACCGCAAATCGTCGTTAGACATGCGTAATAAACCTAAACCTAAACAGAAAAAGCTAAATCACGGGTTTGCTAAACCGCCAAATCGACAGTTGGGCGGTTCAGCAACGGTTGTTAAAAAAATAAATAAATTTTTTTATCAAACTGGCGGTTTAAGGACCAAACCATCAGTTAACCGCCTGTTTGACCACTTTAAAAATTAAAATAAAAAATAAAAAACTAACCAAACTGGCGGTTAACCTACATCTAAATCTAAACCGCCGACCGACGGTTTGGCCAAACCGGCAAACCTAAACCGCCGGTTTGGGTCGGTTTGAAAACCGTTAATTCAGCGGTTTGCCCTAAACCATACCCAACGCTATCCTATTTCTCTCAACTCTCGTGTGCACGGTGGAGCCAATACACAAATTTTTTTTTTTAATATACTCCCGCTACTAACCGTATGTGCGTAGTTGCAAACCACTCAACTATATATGCAAAGTGGCAATTGTGGTGAAAAAAAATAAAATTTTACCGGTACATCTAACATTGCCGGAGATAATTGAGTCAATTGGACAGCAATAGCATCCGCAACCTAGAAACTTATTTTAAAATTTTATTTGCTTTTTAATTTTTCTTTCCTTATTGCGTCAAAAAAAACATCTTGATATTGAGATTTTAGATGCCTAAAATCGAAATTTCAGAATCGAGTTTTTCTAAACATCTAAACTAACCTCGAATGTACAATTGATTAGATACAAAATTGAATATGATTACATCTTCACGATTAGATACAAAATTGATTATCTAAAATTGAATAGGATTACATCTTCACGATTAGATACAAAATTGAATATGACTTTTCTATTTAATTCACCCGAATATTCTATTTGATTTACCCGAATATAAATCTGGATCGACTTTGATGTTTGAATATTAGTGCGAAGACATATAAAGTGATCTAGAGAGCAAGCAATCGGTTTTCATGCAAAATGGATGTCCGAACCAAAGCACATTTCAATTGGCAGTAACATTGCCTTTTAAGTGTGTAATTGGATTCAACAGCCCAAAGCCTTGCTTTTGGATTTCAACAGCCCATTTTATAATTCAACAGCCAAAATTAAATGATCAGATTGAAAACATCTGTTAGGCCTTTCATCCATATATCGCCTAAATGAAGGCAATCGGATACTCAATAATTAGGACGGTTAGTTTTGGTTCGGATTTTTCTTAGAAAGTCCGTATTTTATAATGTCCGCGAATATAATTCTTTCATAAATAATAATATCTTTTTATTAGAACATAACGATGTATTATCTAATAAATATATACTTCCATATTATATCAAATATAACGTTTATAATATATATGCATATATTATATCTCATTTATTAAACGATTTAGACTATCTACCCAATTAGGGTAACCTTGTAGAACCCGATTATATTAGCAATATATTTTATCATATAAAATTCATAAGTCATAGTTGACTTCTAACAATACGGTATGACTACCTAATGTCATCAGTATATATATCTTTACGTATCGGTCTATAACATAATTAGTAATTGCACATTAGGGTAAATGGCACAATTCCTTCAATCTTCCACTTGTACTTTACAAAATGTGTGCAATGTTAAACTCCTTGTCACTTAATGTCTTTACTTGATGAAAATCATATTTGTCATCAAGTCTGTTTCTTGACCTCTTGAGATCAAATTGTTAATCCTAATGATTACTACTAACACATTTGAGCGTGCACACGCATTTTCACAGTTTTCTCTCTTCAAGGGGATGAGACATCAATCCTTGCCAAATACATCATGTCATGCATTGAACATGAGGACATATCCAATATTGCAAGAATATAGCTCCCACTCAAATTTTAGCAATCCCAATCACTGTCTTTATAACTGCATGTTACGGCCAACGTTTGACAACGTCAAAGATATAACATCACTTTAGTGGTAACTATATCTCGCTCATGTATAAGGAATTTACTGATCATGAATATCTTTATGACTCTATAATCGGATCATGTGAATTTATAAGATCAGTATGTCCAATATGTATTGTCATACACACCTATGTAATCGATTAGACATCTTTATGCCCCAATGACACATGAAACTTGTGTTTATCAATCGATCTCACAATATAGTCATTTATGTAGTCATTTGTATTCAGATTAATTACTTGGTAATTTTGTAATTTTAGTTCACTTAATGGGATTTCATTCATCAAAACTATTTCGATGAACCCATTTGTTAACTATAAAATTGATTGGATACTTTATTTAATATTTAAAAAAATAATTAAATAAGAATATAAATAACTCATATATAAATCAAGCATAATGTCACAAAATTGATATACAAGTGTATTCATCAAACACAAAATTCTCAAAAGAACTCTCTAATGTGCTTGGCCATTTGGTACTAGTATGACTACCACGCTTGAGCCTACTCATGGGGTTTGTCAAAAGGTTTGCAATATTATCATCTGTGTGCACTTTGCACATCCTCATGTCACCTCTATCAACATAGTGTCGGATAACGTGGTATTTCTGTAGAACATGTCTGGACTTTGAGCTAGAGTTAGGCTCCTTGGCTTGGGTAATTGAGCCATTGTTGTCACAATATACATCAATTGTTGTAGAAGTGATAGGAACGACAACAAGCTCAGCTATGAATTGCCTAATCAAGACAACTTCTCTAGTTGCTTGTCCAAAAACTATATACTTTGTCTCCGTTGTAGAAATGTCAAATCATGGTGATGTGCAACCTACGGGTGGTTTCACCGGCTCTGCCTCTTTTTTCGTCGTCTCCACATAGAATGAGATACGATGAAGGTTTACACTGGATGGTAACTACTCGATTTCATCAACCTACATGCTACTTACACCTAAGGCCATTGTTGATGATGGTGAAGGGGGCACCATTCACAATGATGTGGAAGTTGCGAGTCCTCAAGCGAATGTGGTTTTTGTTCAAAATGTTCTACATGGGGGCTTATTAATAATACAAAGCGAGTCAAATGACAAGTAGTCTTCATGCTCATTGTCCGTTTTGTTTGGTTGAGGATGAGACGCAAAAGCATCTTTTTCGGGAATGCTATGCATCTTGAAGGATGTTGGGAGCTCTAAATGTAGAGTTTTTTATGGAATCGTTTTTTTCAAAATCTCTTTGCTACTTGGGTCCGAAGTAATGTCCTTTATCCCCCTATTTATTCTAACAACTATATGTTGCAAGAGGTTTTTGTTGTAGGGCTTTGGTGGGTTTGAAAGTGGCATAATAAGAAGATTTTTGAGGGAGTTGGTGATGTGGAGGACAAAGCAAACTATGTTCGGTGGAGTGCTTCGGAGTTGATAGTAGGGTGAATTAAGAATAAGTTTCCTTCTACTCGTGTGATGGGGCATTTGGAGTACCTGGGCTAGGAGCCACCTCTTGATGACTATATCAAGTTTAACACGAATGGAGCTTGCAGGCAAGATGAATCGGCAAGTGTGGAACGTGTTTTTAGGATCATAGGGGTGAGTAGTTCTTGAAATGGATTCACAACTCGTAGCTCGCATTCTCAAACATTCATTCTCCCGTTATCATCCACTCTCTAGTCTTGTATGTCAGTGTCAAGACTTTATGCAAAGGAAATGGGTTATCCATATTCGTCATGTCCACCGTGAGTTGAATACTATCGTGGACTATGTGGCTAGTTAAAATTTTCATTTCCTATTTGGTTTAAGTGTACTATTTGACCCATCGGAGGGTATAACAAATCTTTTACGATGTAAGGGGTCGGGTTATCCCCACGTGATTAATCACTTAGCCTTTTTTCATTTATAATAAGTGCGACTAGATACGTAAAGACCATCAACTCTCTTTCTAACCAAAATTTTTTGGAAGATTCGTTATTTGTCCAATTTCATTTTTTTGGTTAATTTTTCAATTTAATTAAACCCTTTCTTAATGATTAGACAATTAACGTCCGTTAATTTTTTTCAGTTCGCGAAGCTATATGCAACTTTATCGATCTCATTTGTCTTCCATCTAGTTTCTCTGATTCGATTTATTTCATCAAGTTTCGGTGATTCGATTTTATTTCATCCAATTTCTATAATGCTTCTCTAATTTTGATCAATAAAAATAAGGTAAAATGGTATTTCTCTTATTCATTTCGAAAATCTTCTCTATTTCGAATTTGTTTGCTTATCTTATGGTGATATTGTGAGTTTCAAATCTTCTCTTACGGTGGTGATTCAATTAGTTCAGCCGGTAATAGGAGAAGGATGGAGCTATCAACTGGTCTTCGAAACCCACAAACTAACTCCCTACAAAATAAGGAGACTATTTTAAAAAGTTACAAATATTATTACTCAATTATTATTATATTCATAAATACAAGGGTCTAGTTTGTTTTATAGAGAAAAACGTCTTATTATAATTGTTAATAACAAGAACAACATTGATACAAATAAAATGTTTAATCAATTCATCAACGAAAATCATGATTGAGATATTGACAAACTTAAAAAGAGGAACTAAAAGGATTAAATAATCAAACATGCTAAAAACAATCAGCAACATCATTATCTTTAAAATCATATCCCATATCGGTTGTAATGGAAAAAAAAAGCGAAAATGGTTGGTTTGCTACCAAATTTTCTTTTAACTAATTAGAAGCAAATAAATACCACTCACACTCCGGGTCTTCTTGCTATTGGATTTGAAATTTGGATACTCAACCAAAGATTAAAAATTCCTTTGGAGAATTGCAATGATGGCCACCCTACCAAAAAAAATTTGGATGAAAATAGACTCATAGTAACTATGCATTATGAACTCTGCAACCATATAAAAAAAAAAGATTTACACCACATTCTTTTAGAATGTCCCTTTGAAAAACAAGTTTTAAATATCATTGACCTAAAATTACTAAAAGTCATTAACAAATAAAACTATGAAAACATAAAAATCAAATACTTTTCAGCATGACTTGAAACTAGAACTTGGTCTTTATTATCTCTCAAAAACGACAACAATGTAGTGTGGTATTTGGCACTCGAGAAATAAATTATATTTTAAAATGAATCCATAAGATCAACCCAAACACTGTCAATTTTACCAAATTCTATTAAATAACTAGTCTTCTAGTTGTATTTTAGAAATTGAGAACAAAAAACCAATTATAAACTTTCAACCAAAAAAAGGGATAGGCCATAATCCCAATTTGTCAAATAAGTCTTTGATGATTCAAAAGTTAACTGTGGAAAAGCATCAAGAGGTTTTGTCATAAGAAAATCATCTTGGAAATATCATTGATATGGATGCAAAACAAACAAGGCCAATATCACTAACTATGCCTTTTAGCAATAGTGTTCTATTAAGTAGGCTCATAACATAATCTCAATATACCCCTAATAGAGTAATAGTGGTAAAAAAATGAAAGTGTTAAAAATAAGAGGGATATACAAAACAAAAGCCCACAAAAAAGAGCCTATCACGAAAATTCTCTCAACAAACAAATAATAATTCTATCTTAGAAGTTGATGCTCTAAGTCTCTTATATGACATCCGAGAAGCAGATAAGCTAAAAATTAAAAACATCGTTATCGAGGGTGACAACTTAATTGTCATTAATGCTATCAAAAGTTTATAGAAGTGTCCTTGGGAGATTGAAGTGTTATTTGGAGACCTTCTTCTAGAATAAATTTTTGTAAATCAATTCATATAGTGCAAATCTTTAGAGAATTGAACGGAGTTTTTGATAGGCTTGTCCATCTTGCTCACCTTCCTTCACCGATTGACACCTATGCAGATCATGAACTTAAGATTCTTATTCATAAGGATGCTCTAGGACGAACCACCTCTCGTAAGTGACCATCCTAATTCCTTCTCCTTTTTTAAAAATGTCTTACATGGAATAAGTGTTCACTCACCCATTTTACCTTTAAACTTTTTCAGCGTTGAAAATACTATTTTGATCAAATTGGATATAAAGTTGAACAAATTAATACTTTTATATTATTATTGTTTATAGTTCAACTATATATGTAGTCATTTTTCAAATATATATATATATATATATATATATATATATATATATATATATATATATATATATATATATATATATATATATATTGTAACACCCCGAATTCTCAGAACTCGGAGCGTTACTGGTTAGGACCTCACAATGGGTCCCGACCTTAGTTTGACAACAATATTACTAAGATCTTGCAACAAGACACAAATAAGAAAAACCGAAATTTATAAAAATGTATTTAAAAAAAAAAGGATGAATGCAACAAAGTCTAACAGCCTATCGTACTTAACAACGGAAAGACTATCTGTCTTAACAAGAGGGAAAGACAACAAAGCAATAACCCAAACCCCCACTCTAAGGAGTACGGAGACCCGACTGACCACTACTTCCGGATCACTCAGCTGTTGCTCTAACCTGCGGTAATTCTAATAACACAACAAAACAACCATTAGCTAGTTATCTAAACATTAGGAGAATAATAATAGCACACACACACATAAAAATAATAAACACTCATCATGCTTTCAAACAATTCATTTATTATCTTCATTTAAGTCATTCACTCTAATGATACTTATTTTGTGACACGAGGGATTCCCAAACCTCGCCTCCGCCCCCGTGTACCCATCAGGAGTGGATCCGATGCATCTCACCGTGTACCTGGATGGTCTGGGTATAGAGAACCTCCCAGTCTCCTGGCAGAGCTGGGCAGTGATGTCACGGCCCGTTATACATACACTTGGGCCTTAAAACATAATAACCACGGTCGTCCTAACAAGTTGTTATTTATTATAACACACATTGTACACACACAACCATCATCACCCAACTAATATCCAGAAACCAGCTAAGTAAGTCACAAGGACTTACCTGAATCAGACCACAACTCTCAAAATCTCAACTCGGTTTGCAACCGTAGCAACTCAAACGCCTGTCATACAAGGCACGTGGATCAAAATCACATCCAGATGTCCAACCTCATGCGAAGGAATTACGGAAAAATTTCTCTTACGGTAAAAGACCATTTTACCCTTAGTGCCGAAAGTTCTCAAGGTTTATTCTTAAATCCTACAAATTTCTTTTAGAACTTGTTTTCCATAATTTGTGTCTCTCGGATAGTTACTTATAGGTTATAAGTTCCAATCTCGAATCAACTCGAAAGAGGACAACACTCCTCTTCCTTCCCGGTTACTATCTACTCTAATACATATATTATATTGTCATACATACTTTAACCTTTCTCCTCAACTCACTTATTTATATAACTACTCGTGTACCCACATATCCTACATAAATTCATATCTTCCAAACTCGCACTTATATACGTAAACCCATATATTTATTTACAAGTATATACCTATATACAACTTATATATACACTCTCTATATATATGTGTGGTACTTGCATATTCAGCACTATCCTATACATACGTACTTATACATTCCTTTCTTTATACACATCACTGTTACTTATTCTTTTATTTACATCTTTCAACTCCTATGTCCGTGTATATATACATATATATGTATATATATACCTTACACTCTTCTCCAACTATAATTTAACATATAATCGTATTTGAATATCTTTATATACTTTCATGCTCCTATACATATGTATTTGTGTAATACTCAGTACTTCTCATTTATCATTTATCTTAAGAATGTTCCGCATTGCACCGAGAATGGACTCGAGAATGGACTCACTCAAGGCGGTTGCCGATGGTCCGGTGTTTACGGTTGTTGGGCGTAGTAGACTTGTTCTGGACCGGGACTCGTACGCTGGCTCGACTGGACTCACCACCGTGCACCACCCTCCTTGGCTAGTCCCTGCAAGATCCGAGAGACCAGGCGTGCCAGTTGATTAACACGCGCAGAAAGATGGGAAGGAGAGGGAAGAAGAGGGAAAGAGGAGGGGAAGAAGACACCCGACCCACCTACTACAGTAGTGACGATGGCGGCGGCGAGCTGACCTAGCGGGAGGGGACCGGCGGTGGCAGCTTCACCGTTGGGCCGAACGAAGGCTGCTGAAGATGGCGGCACTGCGTCACTGCTGGGCCGAACGAAGGCTGCTGAAGACGGCGGCGCTGCGTGGTCGGCAGAGGCGACGGAAGGCCCTGGGCGGCGGCTCCGGTGCGGCGAGTAGGCGGCGCTTTGCTCCCTCCTGGCGTGCAGCAGCGCTTCGATTCCAGGGGAGCAGCAACTTCGTCTTCTCCGGTTGTGAGGTCGGGTAAGGAAAGAGAAGCGGCAGCCTTATCACGTAACATTAGTTTTAGGATTAGGTTCAGTTTTAGGGTTAGATTAAGTTTATGATTAGGTTAAAAGATTAGTATTGGGCCAGCTGAAGACATGGGCCCGTAAGTTGGGCCGGGTCAATTCATTTAGTTAAAAGAAAAGATAGCTAACTCGTTAGTCGTACGGAACCGCTCCTCGGTTTTTATTTTAAAAAGTACGGAATTAATCTACGGAATAATTTACGGAATTATTTTAGTTATCATTTTATGTGAATATAGGTCATATAAAATGATAGAATTTATTATCATGTTCTTTTATTTAAAGAATTAAGTTTGGCGGATCGGAATCCGGTTTGATCGGTATTAACCGGAAATTAAAATTTTCCGGGTATTACATCAGTGCCCTCTTAAAATAAGTTTTGTCCCGAAACTTAGAATAATGTATCTAATCCAACGACTTTCTCTGTATAACTTGGTTTCATTAAGTCTCGTTTTCTAACATGTAACTACTCAAACATCCGAATCAGGCACACATCAAAGGAAACACATTTACTCAATCCAAAGTAAAAACATGAAAAGTCAAACCACACAGCATCCGAGTACTAACTCGTCGGTACAAAAGTAGTTGCTAACCCCGCATAAAACTCGGGATAATTACGTCTAATACTCTCCTCTGTCTCCCAAGTGGCCTCATCAGCTCCTCGTCTAAACCACTGGAACTCTACAAAAGCATAAACCGGCTAAATTTTCTGATCTTCATAGCTGATGACGTGTCTCGGATTCGGTAGGGACCCTCTCAACGGTTTGGTTTGCTAAACTTACTTCCAGCTCTTTTGATGACTCTATCGATTCTGAAATAATGATCTTAGACTTCTGTCGGCACTTTACGAAGTGCCTAATGCTCTTTGTAATACAAACCGCTTGGCGCGGTTTCCTCAATGTGACCTAATCGGATCGTTCCTTAATTAATGGGTTTTCACCTACTTCTTGTCAAGCTTTCAAATTTATATAACTCAAAACATATCACATACCCAAGTGGACCCTTTTCATATAGATCTCTAAATCCTTAACTTGAAAACATAGGTTACCTAACATTGATTTCCTTCATCTGTGGGTTATGGGCCTACCACGCTTTTGGTGTAACACCCATTAGTCACAATGGCGTCTTTCTAAGGGTCAACATGATTTACCCAACTCCCGCCTATACTTTTCTTCTACTACTATCAAGATCCTCCTCAAACAGATCCTTACTCTCTTACTCACCCGTAGACTGTTCTTAACCAACTAGTAAGCAACCTCTAACCGATTCTCTCTATATCTTTAAATCACCCCAGAAAGTTGTCGTTGCCTACTTGGGGATTTCTCCAAGTCATCGGTAAAGTTATCTCTTAAATTCGCAGTCACTAATATCTCTTCTTAACGGTACTTGTTCGTCAATACCAATCAACACTTATACGTCCTCAGTTGATGTCAGTCATTCTATAATTGACTTATCTCAATGTTCCGGACCTACTCTTCTCATACCTATACTGGCGTTAAATTCTGGGTGAGCATCATCTGCTCGATTAATCCTTTCATGCTTCACTAATTCGTTTTCTATTCCACACATCTGTTTTCCTTAGGCTAACTCCACTTCTCGAGCTCAACTGGGTCTTTCATCTTGACCTAAATAGTCATTCCAAGTCTTCAACGATAGCTGGTAAGTGTCTTTGTAGCTTTGATGAATTTAGTTATCATCCCTTTGCAGTTCCCCTTGCACGGACCGTCGGTTTTGATGACTTAGGTCCCGTGATAATTGGGGTTACCTTGGACTTTCAAGTCTACCAAGGCCGTTCTTATAAATACGTTCCTTCGCTGGTATTACCGGCAACATTGCCTTCATGATACTCCTTTGTTTCCGCTACAGGGCTTCAACTTCTTTGATACCGACATTGCGATTTCTTTCACATTCCTATATTTTTGAGGAGGTTAAAACCTCTCCACACTTGTAAAGTCTACATTTGCATCTACACTCCATTGTAGGTATCCCTTCCATGCACCTTAGACCCTCATATCCGGATCGACATTTTATCTCTTTTGGCCTTACAAGCTTGTCTTGTGAACTCTTCTACTAGGTGACTCGTCTTATACATTTTTCTTCTCTGCATCGGTCTCTAACTGTCTGTTTATCATTACTACCCATTCTGTGTTGGAACTTCAGTTGCTTTGTACTCTTGCATAGATTTCCTAAGGACATCCTCATCTCAAAACTTTATTTAAAATTTATCATAACCCGCAATTTTGATACCTGACTTTCCTTCTCACTGGATAAGTTATACACTTGGTTTATACTAAATCCATCATAGTGTCATCAGTCCATTGGTATGATTGTTATTAAACATCCAATGGTACCATTTGTATGCGACACATCAGGTGCATATGATTTTCTCACCAATCAAATTTTTCGCAACACATTTATTATATTTTTCCTTATACTCATGTCGCTTTACCTTCTTTAAATCTTTATACCCCGTAAGATAGTTAAATCCCTTTGAGTTTTCTCGTACACGCTTTACGGACCACGTTCGTTGGTCTTATTACTTTCGTCAACTCTTATATCATCAGTCCAGCTTGCATTTTCAATGGAGTACCTCCATTTCTCATTAAACTTTTATATATACACCTTTCGGTAATCATCTTATTGGGGTAAAACTGGATCCATATAATAGCCTTTAGTCATTCCACTTTACTTCTTCTCATGTCTATTCCAGCCAACCTGTAGATTCCATCTGCAATCACCTCACAACTCAACCACACATTTCACCAAGGCTTTAAATCATACTCTCTATGTTTGTGTCGCCTTTGAAATTCCAATTATTTTGTGTTACATCTTTAATCACAAGGGTTTCTCCTGTCAATCTAGACAGTTTGACCCCACCTTTTCTCGGAGGAGCACCATCGGTCCTACTTGTGTGGAATGCTAAGACATAGGACATGTCACAATCATCTGTTTCTTCTTACTCTTCTAGTTCTTCTTAGAGGGATCCCTTCATACTAACTTTGATATGTATCTTTCATTAGTCAGTAGTAAGTAACTACTTACAACAATTCCCTTTTTCCCATTACTATCATCAATGGTCATTACCGACCGTCAAGAACTTCTCTTTAATTTTTTTATTAGAGTTATCATATGGGACTCATTCAATGTTACCATCAAGACTACTAGTACTTGTATTGATTTAACTTCACCATTGTCGTCGTTGATCTTTGGAAGAAATTCACCAGATGTCGGTAAATTTCCTTTATAACCTTATGGTTATTCTTCTTATCTGTTAACCAACCATCATTAGTTAGCCAACACGTATAAATTTTCTGTTGTTACCAATTAGTCTGTAGTTGACTTTCTATAAGATCGTAGACTTACTTTCCTTCTATCTCTTTAGAGGTTTGGTATACAAGATGGAAATATATCTCTTCCATTTATTTTCCTTTAGCTCCTCCTATAAATTACACTCCTATAAGAGTACTATACTCTTACAAGTCTAGTCGTATCTTCGTCTCCCGTCAATAGACTTATCGATTCTTTTACGATGACTTGTAGGCATTTCTCCAAGGCTGACCCGAGTTATTGTCCACTTGCGGTTCTCTGTTGTGACCCGCCAATGTTATTAACTTAAATTCCATCGTGAGTGAGAAGTTATCAGAGATCCTCTTTTTCCTCAAGACTATTCTCCTACACCCTCCTTCCTTGGGTGCTGCTTGTACTTCTGCCTTTATAGAAATCCGGTCTTTGTTGTATCCCGATCCTTGTTGTAATTCTTGTATGTTCTAAGAGGTCACACCACTTCCATGTTGGTGGCATTGACCTTCCCCTTTCTAGCAACTTGTAAGCTTTTATTTTGCGGTTCTTTAATTCTTCGTATCGGGATGGACAATGTATCTTATCTTGACACCTACGCTTATGATTGTATCGGTTTTTCATCTTGATTGTGGTGGCAAGTAGCTTGTCGAGAGTGGTCATCTTCCGCCCTGCTTCTAGCCTCAACTTTCACCCTCTGGTCCGTTAGTAAGCTTAGATTCAATGCCCCTTGTCTGGATCGGTACTATCTTTCACCTTGACTTCCATGCCCATGTGTATTTCTGAAGGTATCCACTTTGTTTGTAACACTGCTTTACGTACACCACACTTGAAAGAACCTATGGGTTGTCTCTTCCAATTTGTATATTTGTCGGTCATCAAACGCTTTTCCGGAACTACTCTCATGTATTCTCTTCATTTGGTCCTATTGAGTTGACTCGGGGTTCCCTTCTTGTCTTCATTGTTGGTGTTGTCTTTTAGTCTTCAATTTTCCGTCTTGACGTTCCTTAACAAGTTCAAAGGAGTTGTTTGTCGTTCGTCTACCCTAATGCACATAAGATGTGCATACTAATCTTCACGTTGACACCCTTCAAAATCTACTTAGATGTGTCAAAGGGTGAGAAACTCATTATGCTATCTCCGTCATGGACATAACATAACTATAATTTCTACTAATCTTTGACATATAATCATCTATATCACCTATCTTTATAATCAAGCTATCACGTCAAACAAAAGTAAAACCTAAAGTCCATACTAAGCATACTGAGATTCGCGGTAGTAGTTGTGGTCAGCCGTACTTTTCTATACCCAACTAGCTTATGCATGCATTTGAAAACCCAAAACTTCCTCTTAAAACTTAGATCCCTTTCGGGTTCTACTCAAGTACTTATTCGGTCTTTCAGAAGATTTCAAGTGCCATTATTTCCAACCTAGAGCTCTGATACCATGTTGTAACACCCCGAATTCTCAGAACTCGGAGCGTTACTGGTTAGGACCTCACAATGGGTCCCGACCTTAGTTTGACAACAATATTACTAAGATCTTGCAACAAGACACAAATAAGAAAAACCGAAATTTATAAAAATGTATTTTAAAAAAAAAGGATGAATGCAACAAAGTCTAACAGCCTATCATACTTAACAACGGAAAGACTATCTGTCTTAACAAGAGGGAAAGACAACAAAGCAACAACCCAAACCCCCACTCTAAGGAGTACGGAGACCCGGATGACCACTACTTCCGGATCACTCAGTTGCTGCTCTAACCTGCGGTAATTCTAATAACATAACAAAACAACCATTAGCTAGTTATCTAAACATTAGGAGAATAATAAAAGCACACACACACATAGAAATAATAAACACTCATCATGCTTTCAAACAATTCATTTATTATCTTCATTTAAGTCATTCACTCTAATGATACTTATTTTGTGACACGAGGGATTCCCAAACCTCGCCTCCGCCCCCGTGTACCCATCAGGAGTGGATCCGATGCATCTCACCGTGTACCTGGATGATCTAGGTATAGAGAACCTCCCAGTCTCCTGGCAGAGCTGGGCAGTGATGTCACGGCCCGTTATACATACACTTGGGACTTAAAACATAATAACCACGGTCGTCCTAACAAGTTGTTATTTATTATAACACACATTGTACACACACAACCATCATCACCCAACTAATATCCAGAAACCAGCTAAGTAAGTCACAAGGACTTACCTGAATCAGACCACAACTCTCAAAATCTCAACTCGGTTTGCAACCGTAGCAACTCAAACGCCTGTCATACAAGGCACGTGGATCAAAATCACATCCAGATGTCCAACCTCATGCGAAGGAATTACGGAAAAATTTCTCTTACGGTAAAAGACCATTTTACCCTTAGTGCCGAAAGTTCTCAAGGTTTATTCTTAAATCCTACAAATTTCTTTTAGAACTTGTTTTCCATAATTTGTGTCTCTCGGATAGTTACTTATAGGTTATAAGTTCCAATCTCGAATCAACTCGAAAGAGGACAACACTCCTCTTCCTTCCCGGTTACTATCTACTCTAATACATATATTATATCATCATACATACTTTAACCTTTCTCCTCAACTCACTTATTTATATAACTACTCGTGTACCCACATATCCTACATAAATTCATATCTCCCAAACTCGCACTTATATACGTAAACCCATATATTTATTTACAAGTATATACCTATATACAACTTATATATACACTCTCTATATATATGTGTGGTACTTGCATATTCTGCATTATCCTATACATACATACTTATACATTCCTTTCTTTATACACATCACTGTTACTTATTCTTTTATTTACATCTTTCAACTCCTATGTCCGTGTATATATACATATATATGTATATATATACCTTACACTCTTCTCCAACTATAATATAACATATAATCGTATTTGAATATCTCTATATACTTTCATGCTCCTATACATATGTATTTGTGTAATACTCAGTACTTCTCATTTATCATTTATCTTAAGAATGTTCCGCAGTGCACCGAGAATGGACTCGAGAATGGACTCACTCAAGGCGGTTGCCGATGGTCCGGTGTTTACGGCTGTTGGGCGTAGTAGACTCGTTCTGGACCGGGACTCGTACGCTGGCTCGACTGGACTCACCACTATTCGCCACTTAGCGTGCGTGTAAATAAGCTTTAAATTTATAAAACTAGAATCAAGCAAGCGAACCCGCAGTGTACGGATCGACGTAGTTAAGCAAGAATTCCAGAGTATCGAACACAGGGATTTGGGGGGTTAAATCCAGTTATAGATTATCAAGCGAGTAAATGTAGAGCTTTTCGAATTATTGGGAAAACAACAATCCTAAAGATCCAAGTATCCAGCTGTGGCAATCGATTCAAGATATACTAATGATATAAGGACAGAGTCAACATATGCAAAGGTATGCTAATGTAAAGTAATCGTACGGTGAAGTTCCAAAAACCTTATATGACTCACCTACCAGACACTCTCTATAAAGGTTGTTGAGGCTTCAATATAGAAAGGTTCTAAAGGTAAGAATTAATATCAAATACCCAAACTTGTAATCCAAGGATCAAGACTAACTAAACCGATTACGGTTGTGACACTCACAATCGAGGTAGAGGTTGTTGAGGCTTCACTACCACCTAGAAAAGGCAAACCTAAACTAAGTTAAAGCAAATCTTTAACTTTGGATTAAAGTAAAAGCAAGTTCGTAAACTTAAGGGAAATCACGGTTAGTTCTTGAGGTTCCACGGCCGTGGACTCAAGAACAGGCCGTAATTTAGAGTTCGTCGGCGATTCTCTCTAACTCTCAAGGTCCAATCCGTTACGATCGATCTATCATCATCTAAGCCATAACTATCAACCCTTCACCTTAGAATTGTTAAGGATTTTTAGCCAACAATAGTCATATTGATATCAAATTTAAGAATTAAAAGATTGAAAGATGAAAACTTCCGAAAACCTTCAATAAACTTCAAATCAATCTCAAAGTCACAATCAAGAACGAATATCGTCACTAGATTCGGAATAGAACAAACAAACACAATCTTAGATAAGAAGGAAGAACGGGATGTCAATCCGTCTCCTAAATCAAACCTAAACAAGAAGAGGAACCTTCTTGCGAACAATCTTCCGAATCTTCGATCTTCCGTCAATCCGGAAATCTCAATCACAATCTCCACCAAAGTGCGAGATTAGGGCAACTCCAAGGATGAGCGCAAAGTACGTCTTTTGCAAAAGTCGCAAAGATCTCTAAGTCGCGGTGTGGGAGAAAGTGCGTCTAAGCAGAGGTGACGGAATCTCTCTTCGTCCGTCCTTTTATAGTGTATGATGAAGTAGCGGCCTGGCCCAATCTTTTAAAAGATCGTGGCTTAAAGTGTGGCGAAAAAGATCGCCAAGATCGCGGTCGTGGAAGGTTCCACGACCGTAATTTAGAGCGTGGAATTTAACACGGTTTGAACCATCTTCTCCACGGCTGTAGAAGTTGCTGGAATGAACCACACTTCCTTAGCCATGGTTTCACGGCCGTGGAACTGAACGTGGAAAGTAGTACGGCCGTATTTTAGAGCGTGGTTTAGGGCAAGAACGTGATTCTTCCCTATCCTCGTGCATTCCTCAAGTTGACACTCCTTTTGCTCTTAAGAATGCCCTCAACCCATGGACATTGCTCAACAATTCCATCCTTGCTCGATTCCGTTCGGAAATAGCTCTCAATCACCTATAATCAACATAAAGCTTGTGTAGATCTCTATATTGACATTATAGACAAACTAGCTCACAAATGCATCTATGCTCAATCAATGACTATCAATATGAATCAAATACACTTAGAAAACATGCCTAAAATATCACAATATTTCATGCTAACAAATAACCCCATACTTGCAACTTGCTTGTCCCTAAGCAAGGTCTTTCAAAAGCTTTAAAACAAGAGTTAGGATGAAATATGTGTACCTTCTCAAAGCAATACTTCTTTTTGGATGAATGTGCCTTCTAAATAATAGATCATTCTGAAATCTTGCTTCAATCGTTTATAAGACTTTCATACACTTAATCAAAGAGTAAAGAGTAAAGAAAGCTCATGAATCAATCAAACTTCCATACAAACATCATAACCTTCAAACATTATCAAAATCAAACACAAGAAACTTTAATTTAGATCACCAAGTCATATAACATTCTTTTGATCTTAAGGACTTTCAAAGAAAAAGGTCTAGAATGTGGAAGGGAAGGAAACTTTAAGGAATGTGGTGCATGAATCCGGGAAAGTGGACAACTACTCTTTTCTTCTTCTCTTGCGGTTTCCGCAACACTTCCAACTTAGAGCTTCGCTCTCTTCCTTTCATTTTTCGACTTTACTTTTGGAGTTATGGATAGAGGTGAACAAAAACCGAAGCTTAGGAGATTGACGTTTCTCAATTTTTATGAGATGCCTCAAACCCTTAGCGCACATACCATAATCCGCTAGGAATATCGCTCAATCCGACTTTGGCAAGACACAAACACCCGGCTATGTGAATGGTGCCGAGTTACTCATCGTCATGATTGACTTCCCCAAATCTACAATTTCTTTCTATTCCTTTGATGCAAAGCATTGCTTTCATGGCCCTCCCACATCATACATGCCTTTTTCAATCAACTCCTCCAAATTTCCGGATAGGTAAAGGAGGTCAATATTTCAATGAGGGGCTAAATGATCAAAGAAAGAAGAAAGAAAAATCGAATTGCCTTAATCATTTCAACAAGAAGCATAAGAACTTATAGTGTGATTTCAACTTCAATTCCTCAACATGATTTAAGTAACCTTTATCACATTTTGAAACTTGCAAAAGAGGCATGATCAACTCATTCAAATTCTTTTCAATTCACTTTTCATTTAAGCATGCAATTGTCATCAAACTCAATTCACAAGTAGCGATTATCATAGAAATCATCTCAATTCCTTAGAAGCACAAAATTTTTCAAAATTTTTCAATTTTTACGGGTTTTTCAAACTTCTTTTTCATGCAATGCAATAATGAAACGTGCAACAATATAATGAACATGCAATAATAGTCTCGATAGAAGCAAACATAGTGAGTAAGAGTTATTAAAACTTTTAGTCACACCCCACCCCATACTTGGGACGAACATTGTCCCTAATGTTCAAATAAAAGAAAGAAAAGAAAGAAAAGAAAAAGAAACTCACAAAATGGCGGTGGAGTGGCTAAAGCTATCGGTAATGCAAATCATCGTCACTGCGGCGCTGGTGGAGGCGGGAATGGAGAGAAGCTAGGATCATAAAACCGCCCAAACTGCTGGCGGTAGAAATCTCTCATCATGTGATCGAGGTCGTCCAAGCGTCCATCTCTAGCATCGGCTCGGATCTCCAATGCTCCTACTCTCTCTGAAAGACCAGTAGCCCAATCCGGCATCTGCTCATACCATCCCGGAGCATGATTGTACCACTTTGGAGCATCGGACGGTGCTGGTGCTGGTGCAGATGGTGTCTGTGTAGCCCATGGAGGTGGAGCTCCATACCATGCAGGAGGTGTCTCTGCCCAAGTGGGTCTCTCACTCACGCCGGCGCGGCGAGAAGACGAGCCTAAAGCTCTGGCGGGACGTGGAGAACGTCTAGGCACATCGGGGGCCGCATCCGGCTGGTCCGGAAACGTGCCAAACTCCTGCTCGGCTCCTCCTCCACCCTCAAACTGATCCCTCATCTCCTCCTCCTCAACTACGGGCGGTGGTGGGACATACGGAGGAGCTGCAATCCTGTTCGCATGCATAGCAGCGAACGTCTCCTTCCAATTATGGCGTCCAGCCATAATGGAGTACTCCTGTAGCCACTCAATACCCCTACCCGTCCTGCTCACCCAAGGCATGGCCGCATAAGGCGGACCTCTATGTGTGGGGAAGATGAGACCTCTAGTCATGAAGGCATGAAGTCCTAAGGGTACGACTGGTATGCGGGTACATGTAGAAAAATCAACTCCCAACGCTCTAGCAAGATGGGTAACTATCCCACCATATCCAATGTTGCCCTTCTTCTTGTTCTTTAGCTTGCTCATAGTAGCAGCTAAGAGGGTGGCACAGTCAGTTCGGCGTCCATACAGCATAGAATACAACAGAAATAGCTCATCCGTCTTGATCTTTTGGGGCGTCTCCGTCCTAGGGAAGAGACACTCCGAAAGAACACGGTGAGCAATCTTCAAGGCCAAGTGATACATCAACTTGGCCTTGGTATCAGCAGGTTGCCAGCGGTCCTCGCTGGCGTATATCATAGCAACCTCCTCCCAAAAGTCTTTGGCGTAAACGCCACTAGGAAAACGACCGTTAAAGGTCTCATGGAACCCAAAGAAGGTCCCGAACTCACGGATGGAAAAATCATAGTTTCTTTCTATAAGACGGAAAGAAACGGTCCTATCCGCATGGCTGTGCTCGAAAGACGTCACAACCTCCCTCGTAATCTCCTCGTAGGTGTCTTCTCGGATAGCCGAGAAGACAACTAGTCCGGCTATATCCAAGAGCCAAGTAAGGTCATCTATAATGTTAAGAGGAGCTAGATCCTCTAACAATAGGTACCTAGGTCCAATCACAGCCCTCTCATGGATCCTCTTGAATGCATCAAGGTGATCCTCATGAATGGTCGGTACTCTAGGGCTAGGAGGTGAGGGTGATGAAGGTGATGATGGAGGTGAAAGGGAAGAGGGTGGTGGTGCTCTAGAGGATGAAGAAGAAGAGGGATTGCCCTTCCTCTTCTTGTTTTGGTCATTCTTCTTCTCCTTGATTCTCCCAGAAACTCTCCTTACAAAGTCCATCACTGTTCAAAATTACGGCCTGTTCTTGATGATTCCACGGCCGTGGAACTACCAGGGACCGTGATTCGTCTCAATTTTTCTCAAAACTCAACAATCAGCACTCAAATTCAGCAATCAGGCAGCCCTAGTCTAATTCCTTCCAGTTTCAAGCAGTTCTCCTATAATTTCTAGCAAAAACGAACCAAATTGATAAAGATCAAGAAGAGTGGAAAAAACCTAGTTTTCGGATTTTAAAATCCGAATTGTGCATTCCTTGGTGATTTGCCGCTCGATTCGTTGCTTGGATCTTGTTGGTAGTCGAATTTGCTTTAATTTGGAAAGAAGAATCGTCGAAAACGGTTAACGAACGGAGATTTGGAAGGAAGGGCGTGGAATCGGCGTTTTTGGGTCGTGGAAGTGGTTTGGTGAAGTGATTTTTGTGAAGAACGTGGTTTATATAGTGACAGGCAAAATTTTGAAAATCACGGTCTGTCGGGGGGTTCCACGGCCGTGGAAATGTACGGAACCGTGGTTTTGGTGATTTTTCAAAGGCTTTTGGAAATTACGGTCACTGTAGCTGTCACGACCATGGTTTAAGCCGTGGAACTCTCTGTAATGCTCCAAAGTCCAAGTTTCGTCACTTTTTTTCAACATTATCCTTCCCTTTTCCTTTTCCATCGTTCCTACATCCAAAAACACGAACATACCGGAAGAAATCGAGGCAAAATAGAGCGAAAAACGTCTAAACTAAGCTAAACTATGAATCGAAAACAAAAATAAAAATGCAATACCTTGGGTTGCCTCCCAAGAAGCGCTTTGTTTAAGGTCCGTAGCTAGACCAATCTCGCACTCATTCGAGTGCGGTAGGCGCGAACTCTTCAGCTTGGAGTTCCGGCGTGTACTTCTTGAGTCGTTGGCCGTTCACCTTAAAGCTTCCGCCCGCTTCACCCCATACTTCAACTGCACCATGGGGGAAAATACGCTTAATTAGAAAAGGTCCGGTCCAACGAGATTTAAGCTTACCTGGAAAGAGACGAAGCCTTGAATTGAAGAGGAGAACTTGATCTCCTTCTTTGAAGTCCTTTGGAATGATATGCTTATCATGCCAACGCTTTGCTCTCTCCTTATAGATCTTGGCGTTTTCATAAGCGTTCAAGCGGAGTTCGTCCAGCTCATTAAGGTCTAGGAGACGCTTTTCTCCCACTTCCTTCATGCTGAAATTCAACCACTTGATAGCCCAAAACGCCTTGTGCTCCAACTCTACCGGCAAGTGACAAGACTTCCCATACACAAGGTTGTATGGTGTGGTTCCTATGGGAGTCTTGTACGCAGTCCGGTACGCCCACAATGCATCGTCAAGTTTCAAGGACCAATCCTTCCTAGTCCTTGAAACCGTCTTCTCTAGGATTCCTTTGATCTCCCTATTTGAGATCTCAACTTGTCCACTTGTTTGTGGATGATAAGGGGTGGCGATCTTGTGAGTAACTCCATACTTAGCTAGAAGAGCTTCAAATCGCCAGGCAATGAAGTGAGAACCTCCATCACTAATGATAGTCCTTGGCGTCCCAAATTGCGGAAAAATGGTCTTGTTAAAGAACTTAACCACCACCATGACATCATTGGTGGGAGAGGCAATTGCTTCCACCCATCTAGAAACGTAATCTACCGCCAATAGTATGTATTGGTTTCCGCAAGAGGATGGGAACGGTCCCATAAAATCTACTCCCCAAACATCGAAAATCTCCACTTCTTGGATGTTGTTGAGGGGCATCTCATTCCTCCTAGAGATATTACCTGTTCTTTGGCAAGCATCGCAGCAAGAAACAAAGGATTGCACATCTCTAAATAAAGTAGGCCAAAAGAATCCAGATTGCAATACCTTTGTGCTAGTCTTGTTCGAACTAGCGTGTCCTCCACAAGGTAGTGAATGACAATGGCGGATGACACTTTGCATTTCATCTTCCGGCACACATCGCCGAATGATGCCATCCGGACCTCTCTTAAAGAGGAGAGGCTCGTTCCAAAAGTATTCCCGGACATCCTTAAAGAACTTCTTTCTTTGTGCGTAGGATAATCCTGGTGGTATCTCCTGACAAACCAAATAGTTAACAAAATCAGCAAACCATGGTTCGTTACCTTTGGAGATCACATCGATGCACTCCTCAATAATGTGTAGGTGTTCGTCCGGGAAGGAGTCATCGATGGGTAAATGGTCGTCCTCTAGATGTGTTAGGCGACTCAAATGATCCGCAACAGAATTTTCTGAACCTTTCTTGTCGCGGATCTCTAGATCGAATTCTTGTAGGAGGAGAATCCATCTAATTAGCCTTGGCTTCGCATCTTTCTTCGCAAGGAGGTACCGGATCGCAGCATGATCCGTGTAGACAATCACCTTTGCACCTACAAGATAAGAGAGAAACTTGTCAATAGCATAGACAATGGCTAAAAACTCTTTTTCGGTAGTGGCGTAATTGAGTTGCGCTTCATCTAGCGTCTTGCTAGCATAGTATATGGCATGGGTTTGCCCTTCCTTCCGTTGTCCAAGAACAGCTCCTATAGCTACGTCACTAGCATCGCACATAACCTCAAAGGGAAGAGTCCAATCCGGAGGTTGGATAATAGGTGCTGAAATTAGAGCTTGCCGAATGGTGTTAAACGCATCCAAACATTCCTGCGAAAACTCAAAAACTGCATCCTTCATCAATAGATTAGTGAGCGGTTTTGATATTTTAGAGAAGTCTTTAATGAAACGTCTATAAAATTCAGCATGTCCTAGGAAACTTCTTATCCCTTTCACCGAAGTTGGGGGAGGAAGTTTCTCTATAGTCTCTATTTTCGCCTTATCCACCTCTATCCCTCTACTAGAGATTAAGTGACCTAATACAATTCCTTCCTTAACCATAAATTGACACTTCTCCCAATTAAGAACTAGGTTAGTGTCCTCACACCTTTGTAAAACAAGAGAAAGGTTAGAAAGGCAATTGTTAAAAGAGGAACCGTATACAGAGAAATCGTCCATGAAGACCTCCATGATTTCCTCTATGTATTCGGAGAAGATGGCCATCATGCACCTTTGAAAGGTGGCTGGGGCGTTGCAAAGCCCGAACGGCATTCTCCTATAAGCGAACGTACCCCATGGGCACGTGAATGTGGTCTTCTCTTGATCATCCAGGTGTATCGGAATCTGAAAGAAACCACTATAACCGTCAAGGTAGCAAAAATGTGAATGTTGTGCTAACCTTTCAAGCATTTGATCAATGAATGGAAATGGGAAGTGATCCTTCCTCGTTGCATTGTTAAGCTTGCGGTAGTCAATGCACATCCGCCATCCCGTTACAGTTTGGGTAGGAATGAGTTCGTTATTCTTGTTGGTGATGACCGTCATTCCTCCCTTCTTTGGAACTACTTGAACCGGATTCACCCACTTACTATCGGAGATAGGATAGATGATACCTGCATCAAGAAGTTTAAGAGTTTCCTTCTTGACAACCTCCTTCATGGTCGGATCTAACCGCCTTTGAGGTTGTCTTGAAGTTCTAAAGTCTTCCTCCATTAATATCTTATGCATGCATAGGGAGGGTTTAATTCCTACTAAGTCCTCAATAGTGTAGCCTAAAGCTTTCCTATGTTTCCTAAGGATAATCATGAGCTGATTATGTTCATCTATGGTTAGATCGGAACTAACAATAACTGGATAAGTAGAGTTAGGTCCCAGAAAAGCGTACCTTAGATGTGTAGGAAGTTGTTTCAATTCCATTGCTTTCGGAGCTTCCAATGATCCTTGAGGAGCATCCGATGTCTCCTTAGAAGTTTCTAAGGGTGTTGAAGGTGTAGGAGAAGAATCGAAGGAAGTTGAGGGAGTGTCTCGATCATCCCCTTCCACGGCCAAAATTACGGTTTTCCTATGTCCTCCACGGCCGTGATTTAGGGCGTGGAAAGTGGTTATAGTTGCTCTGCCTCCTCCACGACCGTGTAACCCCCTGGAGTGAGTCACGCTTTGGGTTGTGAGATCCACGGCCGTGGAATATAGTGTGGCCGTGGATTCTCACGTTTTCTGCCTCGTCGTGGAGCTTCTCGAATTCCACTTCACCCATCTCTTCTTGTGCTTCTAAGGCTTCAATTGCCTCATTGCACTCCTCTTCTTCCCCTACATTCGTTAGACTCATAGTGATAACCTTTTGCAAAGGATCTTTGAAGAGAATAGCACTTACCTCCTCTCTAGACAACCCTTCTTCATCTTGGATATTGAATATATCCTCATCAAAGATTGGCTCCTTCACTAGAGTGGAAAGAACAAACTCTACCTTCTCTTCTCCTATGTCAATGGGGAGTCTAGCATTCTTGCAATCGACTATGCATCCGGAAGTGGCAAGAAACGGTCTTCCGAGTATGATCGGGACCGGACTATCTGCAGGAATGTCAAGCACGACAAAGTCAATGGGAACAAAGAATTTACCTAGCTTGACTGGGACGTCTTCTACAATACCGACGGGGCGAGTGATGGATCGATCCGCCATGTATAACGTCATCTTCACCGGTTTAGGGTCGCCTAAACCGATCTTCCTACACAATGCAAGTGGTATGATGCTCACACTTGCTCCCAAGTCACATAGCGCATCGTATGTGACATCTCCCACTCCTATGGGAATGCAAAACGACCCCGGATCCTTTAGCTTGGGGGGCATTTTCGCCTTCATGGTCTTGATGAGATCCGAAGAATCCGAACTCATCTTAACCTCACCGAAATCTTCTAGCTTCCTCTTGTTGGAGAGGAGCTCCTTCAAGAACTTGCCATAAGCCGGCATACCTACAATAGCATCAATAAAGGGTATATTAATATGCAGCTTGCTCATGAGTTCTATAAACTTACCAAACTGTTTATCTAGGCGCGCTCTCGCTCTAGATTGAGGGAATGGTAGGGGAGGTTTGTAAGCTGGAGGAGGAACGTAGACATCTTCCTTCTTCTTCCCCTTCTCTTTGTCTTTCTCTACGGGGACTTCAACAAATTTAGGCTGCGGATCGGTGGTAGTCACTCCGCTCCTAGTTGTGATTGTCATCACCCTTCCCTTAGGGTTGTCCTCCGTCTTTCCTGGAAGTTTCCCTTGATTCCTAGGAACTTCCTCCGCATGGCTGAACATTTGGTTTTCCAAAACCTTTTGGGCTTTATCAACCTTAGAAATTTAATCATCAACCTTAATGATGCGGTTCTCCAAACCTTGAAGCTTTCCCAAAATCGTTTCCAACATGGGATCGGGCTTCTCCTTCCCCGAAGTGTTTCCTCCATTAGATGTTTTCCCCTGGCTTTTCAAAGGAGTAGAGGAAGAGGAAGGTGGAGTTAGTGAATTCGAGTTGGAAGGATAAGAGTTACCGGAATTTTGTTGATTGGAGCGCCAATTGTTGTTGTTTGAACCCCTATTGTTGTTCCAATTGTTGTTGTTCCGGTTATTGTTATTGCCATTCCAATTGTTACGGTTGTTGTTCCGGTTATTGTTGTTGTTGTTGCGGTTTGTGTTCTCACCGCCATTGTTGTTGTTGCCCAAATAGCCAACATCCTTGCCTTGTTGCTTTGGAAAGTTGGTCTTGATAGCCTCCTTCAACTCTTTGATCTCATTGTTGAGGGAGAAAATCTGATTTTAAGCTTTATGTGTGAGCTTTGCTCCTTGCTCCACACGACTTTCCTCCACTTTCTGGTGGGAATACTTCTCTATGACTCTTGCTTGCTTCTCAATGAAGTCCCAAACGTCATCTTCTCTCATGTTGATAGCATGAATTATAGTCTATATTTTGGGGTTTGTTTGGACGTTTTATCTTTCATAATCTGCATGTTTGTATGTATATTATGTGATTATATTACCATTTCATCTACCTTTGCGAGAATCGAGGTCTACACCTAGTTTTGTTGTAATCGTAGGTAAAATGGCGCGTTTTGCATCGAAAAGGAGCAAAAGGAGCTATGGAAACATTGGAGCTACATTGAGGAACATAAGGAACCATCCAGGAAGCATAGCCATGGATTAAAGATTCACTTTGGACCAGTTTTGAGAGATTTCACATTCAGTTGTGACTCACCTCGGTTGATCACAGATTCATCTCGACCGAGGTGATCCAGAGGAACCGACTCGACCGAGGCGAATACCTAGGACGCGGCGAGAATATTTTATTCTTGGCTGAGATCTTTTATCTTTGGAAAGAGATCTTATATTTTTGGGCTTGGCTCCTGGAAGGAAGAAGATAATTTAGATCCTATATTTTACCTATATTTATGGGAAAAGATCTTTCTAAGATATATTATCTTTGGAGGGTTATTTTCCTATAAGAAGGGTTGGATTTCCACAAATCCCATATCCCGCTTACACCGAAACACGCTATATCATCGATCAGGGTTTATAGCACGCAGCAGCCATACTCCAGTTGGGAAGATTTGAAGAATCTTTTTGAAGGTTGAAGGAAGATTGAAGATTATACCTTTTATAGCTTTTTGAAGGGTTTTTGTAAGATTATCTTAGATTCCCTTCCTTGTTGTCTTCTTTTGTTGGATTGCTATCCAAGGAACGCTTTTGTTGTGATATTTGATTCAGTTATTGAAGTCTTTTCATTAAATTCTTCTTGTTCAAATATTCACCTTCTTCCCATATATTTGATTAATACTTTCTTGATGATGAGTGGCTAATTTCCTTGTGTGATTCTAGGGTGATTGGCTGAAGGTTGTGGGAAAAACAATGATAGAATAATCTTAGATTCCAGTAGGATCCTGAAAGTTTGAGTCTTTAACCTTAACCCTAAGCATCTCGCTCAGTCGATGAACATCTCAGCCGGGGTGGAATTCTTCTGACCGAGGTGACTTATCTGATCCTAAACTGAGAGTTAAGTGTTAGAGTTTGCCAAATCCTATTCTTATTACACCTTTTTCTGGTTCAAAGCAAGCTTAGGATGAGACTTACCCGGTAATTCCTTGGTTTGTGTACTTAAGATCATAAGTGTAGGTAATGAAGGTTTATCCTTTATTGGGGTTTGAGTGTGCTTCCATCCCATCTTTGTGAGTTAGCCTGAGACTTACCCGTTAAAGGTTGATTCTATTTCCTTAGATGGTGTGTTAGTTTGAGGTTATAGTTCTTTATCTTGATTCCTTGAGACTTACCCGGTGATAGGAGTTATGGTTTTGGATTAGTGATTAGTGAGACTTACCCGGTGATCTACTCCACTATAGTAACACCTTCCCTATGCAAAAATCTCAGCTTTATCCGCTCATCTATAGATCTTGAGTTGGAACCACAATTAGATACTTTAATCCCTAGAATTGCATGTTTGCTTGATTGACTTCTTATTCATCTTTGATTGTGTTAATTGCTTTTGTGGTTAGTATTTACGAAGCTTACCATTATCGACTTTGTTTCACTAAGTCCTTGTGATCGACCCCTGGAATTCCTTGCTTTTACTACGATTGACCCGTACACTGCGGGTTCGCATCCTTGTTTTAAGCTTACGTCTAGAGTTATAAATTTAAAGCTTGCACACACCGTTTGGAGCGAACAAGTTTTTGGCGCCGTTGCCGGGGACTTGGTCTAGACCGAGCCGGTACGGTTTGCTCTTGGGGCACTTGCCCCCGTGTCTACTAACCACTCTACTTGAGTGACTTTTGCAGGTTCCTTCTTAGGTATATGCGAAGAACCCGCACTGAGAAGGAAATCGTTCCTTACGATCCCGAACCAGAAAAGACATACAAGCGACGCTTAAGAGAAGCGAAGATGGCCCAACAAGACAACCGCGATCTTGAAGCCGAATTGAAAGAGGCGTTAGAGCTGCTACGCCTCAGCAGGGAAGAGCTAAGGCGAGAGAAGGAAGAAACTCGCATCAGGACTGAAGCAATCGAAGCAGATATGGCAGCTATACGAGACCAGGTTCTACTTCGACCGAGGGAAGATCCACCAATTGATCCTCGACCAATGCAGGTCCCAGTCGCTGACCCTCGACCGAGGCAGGTTCCAGTACCTGACGCCCCGGCCGATGTACTTCCACTTCGGAGGCCAGTCCGAGATGTTCTTCTTGCAGGAATCCCACAAACCCTAGGTCAAAGGATGGACCCCAATCAACAACTGAGGCGTCCAGGAGTCAACCTAGGAGATCCGGCGGACCATGACTATGAACTTCGACCGCAAGTTCTATCCATGATTCGCCAATGCCAATTCGGAGGGCTAGAGAAGGAATCGTCACATCAACATCTTCAAAACTATGAGATCTTGATGGAAACCTTGAGACCTCCAAGAATTGAAAACAACAACTACAAGCTAAGACCTTTTTACTTTTCTTTAAAAGATAGAGCTCTTACTTGGTATCAATCTCTTCCTCCAGGGAAAATCAGCACATGGGAGGAGATGACTACGGAATTCTTGACGAAATTCTTTCCCCCCTCAAAAACCGCTGAAATGAGAGGAAAGATCAACGCTTTCATTATGAAGGACAAGGAGAGTTTGTCCAAGTCATGGGAGCGGTTCAAGGACATTCTTTTGGATTGCCCACATCATGGGATTCCAAAGCTAGAGTTATTGGAGATATACTTCAAGGGACTGGACGGAAGCACCCAGTTCAATCTCCAACTACTCTCCGCCGGTACCTTCATGGACATGGCGATTGACGAGGCTTGAGACTTCATCGAGAAGCAAGCCTTGCATATGGAGAAGTACACCCACCAAGGAGCTGAAGGTGGAGTTAAAAGAGTTAACTTCCAAGAAACTCAGCCCAACAACAATCAACTCACGTCTTTGAAGAATGACGTGAAGCAATTGAAGGAACTCTTGGTTGCTCAAACCAAGAAGGAAGAGCAAGGGCAAAGGAACAACAACAACGGATACCGTAACAACAACAACGGTTCCCGGAACAACAATTACAACAACAACAATAGAGGATCCAATAGCAACAACTGGAGGGCGAACAACCAAAATTCTAGTAACAATCATTCAAACTCAAACTCTAACGATTCCTCTAACCCTTTCCTCTCTTCCCCTTCTTCTTCTTCTTCTACTCCATTGAAAAGCTAAGGGCAAGGATCAAGTTCGTTTCAGCCAGAAAAGAAAGACGCAGTTCTGGAGGCCATCTTGATCAAGCTTAGTGCTATGGAGACTTCGATGACTTCATTTTCGAAGGCCCAAAAAGCCTTTGAACAACAACTTGCAAGTAGGGCGAATGAAGCGCCAAGAGATCCAGGGAAGCTTCCAGCAAGGACGGAAAACAACCCTAAGGGCCAGATCATGGCCATAACTACGAGGAGTGGACTGAAGACAGCAGATCCAGTGCCTCGGTCGGTGCCAGTACCGACGAAGACCACCTCGGTCCAGATACACTCGAAGAACACTTCGACCGAGATGCCAACCGAAGTGGAGCCACAGAAAGAGGAGGGGAAAACTGAAGTTTATGTCCCACCTCCTGCATACAAACCACCACTTCCATTCTCCCAGTCAAGAGCCAGAGCACATCTAGACAAACACTTCGGTAAGTTCCTTGACTTGATGAATAAACTACATATTAACATTCCTTTCCTTGATGCTATTCTAGGAATGCCCGCCTATGGGAAGTTCTTAAAGGAGATCCTTTCAAGGAAGAGGAAGCTGGAGGACGTTGGTGAAGTTAGGATGACATCTAAATCCTCGGAGCTCATACAAATCATGAAGGAGAAGATGCCACCTAAATTGAGAGATCCCGGCTCATTTTGCATTCCCATTCAAGTTGGGGATGTCACTTGTGAAGCCCTTTGTGATCTAGGAGCCAGCGTGAGCATCATTCTGCTGGAGCTATGTGTGAAGATTGGACTTCGAGAGCCCAAGCCGGTCAAGATCCGACTTTATATGGCGGATCGCTCCATTACCCACCCCGTGGGCATCTTGGAGGACGTTCCGGTCAAGTTAGGTAACTTCTATCTACCTATAGATTTTGTTGTACTTGACATTCCCGCAGATTATCCTGTTCCTATTATTCTCGGGAGGCCATTTCTAGCAACTTCGGGTTGCAACGTGGATTGCAAGAACGCCAAGTTGAAATTCAATGTTGGTGACGATGAAGTGGAGTTCGCATTGCTTGCAGCCATGAAAGGGGAGCAGCTAACTGACGATATCTTCAACATCTACGATGAAGAAGAATCAAGAGAATTGGTGAGCTCTATCCTTATTAACGATCCACTCGAAAGAGTCATTAGCTTCAGTTTAATGGAGGAAGGTATAGATGCTTCTTGTGATGCAGATATACGGAGCTTAAAGGCACTGGAAGAGGATCCAGGAGATAAAACTGAGAAGCTAATCCAGGAGACGAGGATCTCTAGTTTCGGTTCCAGTTGCAGTACCTCGACCGAGGCACTTTCTGGACTGAGCGAGGCGACCGAAGAACATCTCGGTCAACGCCTCTGCGCCTCGACCGAGGTCGATGGCGAGATGATGTCAACTGAGACCACTGAGAATAATAAACTTCCTACTCCCTTCTCTGACATTCATCCTCAGTTGGTGGAATATTCAATCAACCAACTTTCTGATAAAAACGGACTTTGGTATGCTGATATTGTGAATTATCTTGTTTGCCAGGAAACACCGCCCGGATTGACGTACTCTCAAAAGAAGAAATTCTTCAAGGAAGTACGACATTATTACTGGGACGAGCCGCTGCTATTTAAGCGCGGGCCGGATGGGATGCTGCGAAGATGCATTCCGGAAGATGAAGTAAATAGCGTTATACGGCATTGCCACTCACTTCCTTGTGGAGGACATGCTAGCACCGATAAAACATGCGCTAAGGTATTACGTTCCGGTTTCTTTTGGCCTACATTATTTAAGGATGTACAATCTTTTGTTGTCTCTTGTGATGCATGCCAAAGAACAGGAAATTTATCAAGGAGGAACGAGATGCCACTTAACAACATCCAAGAAGTGGAGATCTTTGATGTATGAGGGATTGACTTCATGGGACCTTTCCTATCCTCCGGAGGAAACCTCTACATTCTTCTTGCAGTCGATTACATCTCTAGATGGGTTGAAGCCATTGCTTCTCCCACTAACGACGCCAAGGTTGTTGTGAAGTTCTTAAATAGAACCATCTTTCCACGGTTTGGAACTCCACGCATCATCATTAGCGATGGAGGAACGCATTTCATCAACCGGAAGTTCAAAGCACTTCTATCGAAGTATGGGGTAACCCACAAGGTATCAACCGCCTATCACCCTCAAACTAGTGGACAGGTTGAGATCTCGAATAGAGAAATCAAAGCAATTTTGGAGAAGACCATCTCTAGAACGAGGAAGGATTGGTCCATGAAATTAGACGATGCTCTTTGGGCGTACAGGACCGCATTTAAGACTCCCATAGGTACCACCCCTTATAATTTGGTATATGGGAAGTCTTGCCATTTGCCCGTCGAATTGGAACACAAAGCGTACTGGACGATCAAATGGTTGAACTTCGACATTAAGGAGGCCGGCGAGAAGCGACTATTGGAACTCAACGAGCTGGAGGAGCTGCGTTTGAACGCCTATGAGAATGCCAAAATCTATAAAGAAAGGACAAAGAGATGGCATGACAAGCGTATCATCCCAAAGGAGCTTAACGAAGGAGACCTAGTTCTACTCTTCAACTCCCGCCTCTGCCTTTTTCCAGGTAAGTTAAAATCAAGATGGACCGGACCTTATGTTGTGAAACATGTTTTTCCTCATGGTGCAGTTGAGATATGGGGCGAAACTAGCGGAAACTTCAAGGTCAACGGTCATAGACTTAAGAAGTACCAACCGGAAACTCCGGTTGAGGAGGTTGCACCGATATACCTCGTTTGAAACGCATCATGGTCCAGATAGCGACCTTAAACCAAGCGCTTCTTGGGAGGCAACCCAAGGTATTGTTTTCTTTTCCCGTTCTCTAGTCTAGCTTAGATAGTTTTTGCTTTTTCTTTGCTTTGTTTTTGTTTTTGGCGTTCTAGACAGATAACAGGAAACATCTAAGGAAGGAGCATAATTGGAAGTACAGAAGTTCGAGAATTTGAAAAAACGAAGTTTGACTGAGGCATCTCGGTTACTGTCAGAGCACCTCGACCGAGATGATTCCTGAGCAACCGAGGCGACTAGGGTTTCTAATGAACCACCTCGGTCCACACCACCTCGGTCCAGTCGAGACCATCTCGACCGAGGTGACAGCAGTCCAGAAAAGGGTATAAAAGGCGGAAATTTTATTCCTCCTCACTTTACTCTTTCCCCTCGACCGCGGTGACAGTTCACTTCGTTCTCTCTCGTTTCTTGCTCGTTTTCGAAGATTTCTGTCTCCAAACTACGATTGAAGGATAGAGGATCGCGTTGCAAGTACAAATCTGCAGAAAATCGAACTGATTCGGCCAAAATGAGGTAAAATAAACCGAAACCCTAACTTCTCCGTTTCGCTTCGATTTGGGCTTTGGTTGCCCCTGCATTTGTTGAGGAAAGGCTTAAGTACCCCATAGGAAGCAGTTGTAGTGATTTTTGGGGGAAAAGAACTGAATTTTTTGAGGGAATTAGATCCAGTTTGCCGCCTCGGTCCAGTCGAGCTGTGCCTCGGCCGAGGTGATTCTTGAGAGTTGTCAGTGACCGAGGTGATCTGACAGTGACTGAATTGAAAATGAGTTCTGAACGCCGCCTTGCCCTCAGAGACAGATCCTCACCTTCCCCTTCTTCCTCTTCTTCCCGACCTTACTGCCCGGTGATCCATGAGCGACACCGGGTGGATTATGACCGTATTTTTGACCGTCTAGTGATTGCACCTCGCTTCCTGGACGTGTCTGCTTTTGATTGCCTAGGAGTAGATGAAGACCTTAGGAGGATGATTTCTACAGTTGGGCTGGATCAGTTTATTGAGATCCGAGCCCCAGCCTACTTGGAGCCGACCCTAGAGTTCGTTAGCTCCTTCACCTACCTTCCCACAGAGCAGTCTGTGAAGTACCGGTTGATGAACCGGAACTTTTTAGTGCCGCTCGAGTATTGGAGAGATATCTTCGGCTTTCCGAAGCCCACCGCCATTGATTTCCCTTCCCGATCAGTAGCTAGGGAGTTCTGGGGGCAAATTGCCCATGTTGTTGAGCACGCAGATAGATGGCGCCCTGGAGATTTCAGGGAGAAGGTCATCTTCCACCTAGCCTTTAGGTTAGCCCACCGGATATTCAGCGAGACACTTCTGGGGCGTACTGAGATGCCCCAGAAGATCCGACAGGGCGAGCTTTTCAGTTTGTACTGCATGGTTACAAGGGGTTTCCCGGACTTTGGCTTGATGTTGGTAGAGGATCTGCACAAGATCAAGGTCAAGGCGAAGGGAGACATCTGCTGCGGAGGGCTTGTCACCCACATAGCTGCTTATCAGGACATGGATCTCAGTGCTTGTACGATGGTGGCGGCTGCCAAGCCGCTTGGATTACAGGAGATGATCACTCGGCGGATTCTCGTTCCCCGAGGTCTGACTACTCCATATGTGGCTATGCCGTGGGAGCTGACTGCGCCACAGGGGATCAGGTGGTCTGCCCAGTTCACTGTTTATGACCCACACTATTGGCAGACCGCCTGGGCTCCACTGATGGAGGATTTCAGAGAGGCAACAGCTGCCCCAACTGAGGAGGAGGAGGAGGCTGATGATGAGGAGACGGTTGATGAGAGAGATGGTGGAGTCCCGATGAATACAGGGACAGATACTGCAGGGACGAGCGCACCACCGATTATAGATCTGGATGAGGAGGATACTGAGCCTGCATCCGCTGCATCACCTGCTAGACCTGCTAGGCGTAGGACACGCAGACACAGGGATCCAGATGCTCACAGACGGATCGATGACCTGACGGATCAGGTTATTGATTCATATGCTGCCTTGTCACTGGATATCCGCGAGATGCATGAGCGGCAGCATTATCAGCATATGATGGCCCACATCCAGTTCGAGCACATCATGGGCTATCCGTTCGACCCGACCTAGTATCCGTACGTGCCACCACCACCACCACCGGATCGTGACTACTGAGAGCTGCAGGATTTTCTTTATTATTTTTATGCAGTTCAGCTACTTATCCGGTGAGTACTTTTATTCTCTAGACTTATATTGACCCACTAGGACAGTGTGTCCCAAGTATGGGGTATTTTGATGTACTTATTTGATGACTTTGATGTATGACTCGCACTTGATCGGATATTTTATATTTATGCTTCACTTCTGCATTTATATGTTTATCTGAGATTGCATGCATACTTACAGGTTATTTGATTGAGAAAAACGTCGAAACTGAAAAAATTTGGTTTTAAAAAAAAAAAAAATTTTGACCTCGACCGGGGCAGTTCTGGCCGAACGAGGTGTTTCACCTCGGTTGACCTACGAACGCCTCGACCGAGGCGGTTAACTGAGAGTTTTCGAAAACGATTTTTGTGCTTCTTATTTGGATATGATCTCAGTGAAGATCTTGTATACTGACTGGTTTTAAATCCTTTATGTGTTTGGAAGGTTTTATAATATGTTTAAGTTGCTAAATGCTTTGTTTGAAATTATTGGCATGTTTAATACTTTGTTTTTATCTAAATTATGTTGAATTTGAAGGTTGACACCACATTATGAGTTCTCTCACTTTCTTTCTGGAAAGACCAAGGCAATTCACTCTTCTCTCTTCTTCTTCTTGATCATGCCTAGCCCCTCATATACATTTTGCCTCCCTTTACCTATCCGGGAATTTGGAAGCAAGCGAAGTGGTGAAAGCAAGTGAAGTTAAAATTGAGAAGTTGGCTGGAAGTGAAGGTGTTAGAAAGCAATAATAGGTTTGGGGAAGTCAATCATGAAGATGAGTAACTCGGCACCATTCACATAGCCGGGTGTTTGTGTCTTGCCAAAGTCGGATTGAGCGATATTCCTAACGGGTCATGGTATGTGCATCAAGGGTTTGATGCATCTCAAGAAATTGATGATTGCTGATTTCCTAGGCTTCGGTTATTGTGCACCTCTGTCCATGCATCCCAAAAAGTAAAGTAAAAAAAAAAAGGGGTGTGAAATAAGCAAAGCTTATTGGTGGAAGATGTTGCAAGTCAAAGTGAAAGTGAAGTTCATCCTTTTCCCGGATTCTAGCACCACATTGCCTTACATACATCCCTACCCCACACATTTCTTGACCTTTCTTTTGGGAAGCCCTTGAGACCTTGAGGTTGTTGATTGACTTAGTTGTTTAAACTGGATTATACATGATTAGTTTCGATAATTATGACTTGTTATGCATTCTATGGTTTTATGCAAAGATGAACAACTTTCCTATATTTATAAAATGTTTTGATCATATTGAGTTTTTAAATTCCATGAAGTATTCTCTTAGAGTGATCTATGATAGTTGCACATCATAAAAATGTTTTTGAAAGACTTTTCATTAGTTTTCTTGACTTATAATCCATTCTATCTTGTCTTCTATATGAGGAACTTGCTTGGGGACAAGCAAGGACTAAGTATGGGGTATTTTGATAGCATGAATTATAGTCTATATTTTGGGGTTTGTTTGGACGTTTTATCTTTCATAATCTGCATGTTTGTATGTATATTATGTGATTATATTACCATTTCATCTACCTTTGCGAGAATCGAGGTCTACACCTAGTTTTGTTGTAATCGTAGGTAAAATGGCGCATTTTGCATCGAAAAGGAGCTATGGAAACATTGGAGCTACATTGAGGAACATAAGGAACCATACAGGAAGCATAGCCATGGATTAAAGATTCACTTTGGACAAGTTTTGAGAGATTTCACATTCAGTTGTGACTCACCTCGGTTGATCACAGATTCATCTCGACCGAGGTGATCCAGAGGAACCGACTCGACCGAGGCGAATACCTAGGACGCGGCGAGAATATTTTATTCTTGGCTGAGATCTTTTATCTTTGGAAAGAGATCTTATATTTTTGGGCTTGGCTCCTGGAAGGAAGAAGATAATTCAGATCCTATATTTTACCTATATTTATAGGAAAAGATCTTTCTAAGATATATTATCTTTGGAGGGTTATTTTCCTATAAGAAGGGTTGGATTTCCACAAATCCCATATCCCGCTTACACCGAAACACGCTATATTACCGATCACGGTTTATAGCACGCAGCAGCCATACTCCAGTTGGGAAGATTTGAAGAATCTTTTTGAAGGTTGAAGGAAGATTGAAGATTATAGCTTTTATAGCTTTTTGAAGGGTTTTTGTAAGATTATCTTAGATTCTCTTCCTTGTTGTCTTCTCTTGTTGGATTGCTATCCAAAGAACGCTTTTGTTGTGATATTTGATTCAGTTATTGAAGTCTTTTCATTAAATTCTTCTTGTTCAAATATTCACCTTCTTCCCATATATTTGATTAATACTTTCTTGATGATGAGTGGCTAATTTCCTTGTGTGATTCTAGGGTGATTGGCTGAAGGTTGTGGGAAAAACAATGATAGAATAATCTTAGATTCCAGTAGGATCCTGAAAGTTCGAGTCTTTAACCTTAACCCTAAGCATCTCGCTCAGTCGATGAACATCTCAGCCGGGGTGGAATTCTTCTGACCGAGGTGACTTATCTGATCCTAAACTGAGAGTTAAGTGTTAGAGTTTGCCAAATCCTATTCTTATTATACCTTTTTCTGGTTCAAAGCAAGCTTAGGATGAGACTTACCCGGTAATTCCTTGGTTTGTGTACTTAAGATCATAAGTGTAGGTAATGAAGGTTTATCCTTTATTGGGGTTTGAGTGTGCTTCCATCTCATCTTTGTGAGTTAGCCTGAGACTTACCCGGTAAAGGTTGATTCTATTCCCTTAGATGGTGTGTTAGTTTGAGGTTATAGTTCTTTATCTTGATTCCTTGAGACTTACCCGGTGATAGGAGTTACGGTTTTGGATTAGTGAGTAGTGAGACTTACCCGGTGATCTACTCCACTTTAGTAACACCTTCCCTATGCAAAAATCTCAGCTTTATCCGCTTATCTATAGATCTTGAGTTGGAACCACAATTAGATGCTTTAATCCCTAGAATTGCATGTTTGCTTAATTGACTTCTTATTCATCTTTGATTGTGTTAATTGCTTTTGTGGTTAGTATTTACGAAGCTTACCAGTATCGACTTTGTTTCACTAAGTCCCTGTGATCGACCCCTGGAATTCTTTGCTTTTACTACGATTGACCCGTACACTGCGGGTTCGCATCCTTGTTTTAAGCTTACGTCTAGGGTTATAAATTTAAAGCTTGCACACACCGTTTGGAGCGAACACATGTCCATGAATGTTCCACATGAGAGGGATTGGAGGTTGAATTGCGTCCCCGCATCCAGCCCTTTATAGTAAATCTCCAACAATGCAAGCTTGGATATGCCATGATGAGGGCAATTCAATAACAAGTCCTGAAACCTTTTCCATGATTGAAACAAACTTTTGTTAGACTTCATGGAAAATGCATTGATCTTACCTCTAAGTTCCGCCGTTTTGGATGGCGGAAAGAATTTGGTGAGGATCTCCGCGGAGAGGTCTTCCCACGTGTCTAGTTTCCCACTAGGAAGAGCTTGGTACCAAGACAACGCTTTCTCCTTCAAAGAGAAGAAGAAAGACTTGAGTTTATAGTTGTTGGTAGTAGCGTTCTTCGGCCTCATTGTCTCCATCATACACTCAAAGTTTTGCAAGTGTTGGTGTGGAGATTCAGCGCTTGTTCCGCCAAATTGGTTTTGGCGAACAAGAGTAATAACTTGAGGGTTGAAGCTAAACCCTTGCACATCATCAGCATTAAAGTTCACACCCAAACGGCGCGGTTGTTGTGTTGGATCCATCCTTTGGCCAAGAGTTCTTGGCTCATCATCTACACGTTCGATTCTCGCATTCCTAGGTGGAACACGACGATTAACAGCTCCCCGTGGATGGAAAGGATTCACATTGATCGTGGGATCAATTTCCTCTAGCGGTGGCATGGAAGAATCACTATCATCAGCGGATGAATGACTTCTTCTTCTTGATCTTGATGCCCTTCTTGAGGATTTCTGGCTCCCCTTATTCTTAAGGTTGCTTATTTCTATCCTCATCTGGAACATCATATCTTTTAGATCGTTAACTTCAGATTGATGACGATCCATTTCATCCCGGCGAATATTCTCATTCCATTGGAGTTGAGCTTCTTTCTCCGCTAACTCCGCTTGAAGATCACGTTCGTGTTCTTCAGCCATCTTCTTTTCCTTGCGCTTTTGCCTTAAAGTCCTCTCAAGCTCTTGATCAAGAGGTAAGAGGTCTTCGGTGTTCCTAGACCTACGCATGCACTCAAAAAGATATCAAATAACAAGGGAGAAGCTCCCAAGCTTGACAACCGAAAACCGAATTCGGCCTAGACCAAATCCCCGGCAACGGCGCCAAAAACTTGTTCGCCACTTAGCGTGCGTGCGTGCAAATAAGCTTTAAATTTATAAAACTAGAATCAAGCAAGCGAACCCGCAGTGTACGGATCGACGTAGTTAAGCAAGAATTTCAGAGTATCGAACACAGGGATTTGGGGGGTTAAATCCAGTTATAGATTATCAAGCGAGTAAATGTAGAGCTTTTCGAATTATTGGGAAAACAACAATCCTAAAGATCCAAGTATCCAGCTGTGGCAATCGATTCAAGATATACTAATGATATAAGGACAGAGTCAAGATATGCAAAGGTATGCTAATGTAAAGTAATCGTACGGTGAAGTTCCAAAAACCTTATATGACTCACCTACCAGACACTCTCTATAAAGGTTGTTGAGGCTTCAATATAGAAAGGTTCTAAAGGTAAGAATTAATATCAAATACCCAAACTTGTAATCCAAGGATCAAGACTAACTAAACCGATTACGGTTGTGACACTCACAATCGAGGTAGAGGTTGTTGAGGCTTCACTACCACCTAGAAAAGGCAAACCTAAACTAAGTTAAAGCAAATCTTTAACTTTGGATTAAAGTATAAGCAAGTTCGTAAAGTTAAGGGAAATCACGGTTAGTTCTTGAGGTTCCACGGCCGTGGACTCAAGAACAGGCCGTAATTTAGAGTTCGTCGGCGATTCTCTCTAACTCTCAGGGTCCAATCCGTTACGATCGATCTATCATCATCTAAGCCACAACTATCAACCCTTCACCTTAGAATTGTTAAGGGTTTTTAGCCAACAATAGTCATATTGATATCAAATTTAAGAATTAAAAGATTGAAAGATGAAAACTTCCGAAAACCTTCAATAAACTTCAAATCAATCTCAAAGTCACAATCAAGAACAAATATCGTCACTAGATTCGGAATAGAACAAACAAACACAATCTTAGATAAGAAGGAAGAACGGGATGTCAATCCGTCTCCTAAATCAAACCTAAACAAGAAGAGGAACCTTCTTGCGAACAATCTTCCGAATCTTTGATCTTCTGTCAATCCGGAAATCTCAATCACAATCTCCACCAAAGTGCGAGATTAGGGCAACTCCAAGGATGAGTGCAAAGTACGTCTTTTGCAAAAGTCGCAAAGATCTCTAAGTCGCGGTGTGGGCGAAAGTGCGTCTAAGCAGAGGTGACGGAATCTCTCTTCGTCCGTCCTTTTATAGTGTATGATGAAGTAGCGGCCCGGCCCAATCTTTTAAAAGATCGTGGCTTAAAGTGTGGCGAAAAAGATCGTCAAGATCACGGTCGTGGAAGGTTCCACGACCGTAATTTAGAGCGTGGAATTCAACACGGTTTGAACCATCTTCTCCACGGCCGTAGAAGTTGCTGGAATGAACCACACTTCCTTAGCCATGGTTCCACGGCCGTGGAACTGAACGTGGAAAGTAGTACGGCCGTATTTTAGAGCGTGGTTTAGGGCAAGAACGTGATTCTTCCCTATCCTCGTGCATTCCTCAAGTTGACACTCCTTTTTCTCTTAAGAATGCCCTCAACCCATGGACATTGCTCAACAATTCCATCCTTGCTCGATTCCGTTCGGAAATAGCTCTCAATCACTTATAATCAACATAAAGCTTGTGTAGATCTCTATATTGACATTATAGACAAACTAGCTCACAAATGCATCTATGCTCAATCAATGACTATCAATATGAATCAAATACACTTAGAAAACGTGCCTAAAATATCACAATATTTCATGCTAACAACCACCGTGCACCACCCTCCTTGGCTAGTCCCTGCAAGATCCGAGAGACCAGGCGTGCCAGTTGATTAACACGCACAAAAAGATGGGAAGGAGAGGGAAGAAGAGGGAAAGAGGAGGGGAAGAAGACACCCGACCCACCTACTGCAGCAGTGACGACGGCGGCGGCGAGCTGACCTAGCGGGAGGGGACCGGCGGTGGCAGCTTCACCGTTGGGCCGAACGAAGGCTGTTGAAGACGGCGGCACTGCGTCACTGCTGGGCCGAACGAAGGCTGCTGAAGACGGCGGCGCTGCGTGGTCGGCAGAGGCGACGGAAGGCCTTGGGCGGCAGCTCCGGTGCGGCGAGTAGGCGGCGCTTTGCTCCCTCCTGGCGTGCAGCAGCGTTTCGATTCCAGGGGAGCAGCAAGTTCGTCTTCTCCGGTCGTGAGGTCGGGTAAGGAAAGAGAAGCGGCAGCCTTATCACGTAACATTAGTTTTAGGATTAGGTTCAGTTTTAGGGTTAGATTAAGTTTATGATTAGGTTAAAAGATTAGTATTGGGCCAGCTGAAGACATGGGCCCGTAATTTGGGCCGGGTCAATTCATTTAGTTAAAAGAAAAGATAGCTAACTCGTTAGTCGTACGGAACCGCTCCTCGGTTTTTATTTTAAAAAGTACGGAATTAATCTACAGAATAATTTATGGAATTATTTTAGTTATCATTTTATGTGAATATAGGTCATATAAAATGATAGAATTTATTATCATGTTCTTTTATTTAAAGAATTAAGTTTGGCGGATCGGAATCCGGTTTGATCGGTATTAACCGGAAATTTTAATTTTCCGGGTATTACATCTATATATATATATATATATTAAGATCTAATTTTTTTAACAAATAACCTGAATGCGTACTAATCAGAATCTGACTGATTGGAAAACTGAGTTTTGAATTATATCAATAAAGTTAAGATGATGTTTCGGAGATCATTTATTAGGCTAATTCTACATATGCTTAGGGATGACAATGAGTCCCCAATACGGGGATGGAGGCGGGGATGGGGTAAAAATAAATCTCCGAGCAGGGATGGGGATGGAGACAGGGACATGTTTCCCTGTCCCGTCCCCACCCTTCCCTGTTCCTGCCGCATTTCTCCATGGAGATCCTCGCTGGATTTCTCCGTGGAGATCCCCACCGGAGTTCCCCGTATTAGAATTTTTTTTCTGTGTTAATATATTATTTTCTATAATCGTGTAATATGTATAACTAATTATTTTGGCCTTATAAAAATATAAAAAATAAATTAAACTATAATATAAGTTATTTATAATTGTATAACTTACAATTTTGACAACTTTTATAGAAACTATGTCTTACAATTTATATTATTATATATAACTTGTAAGACACAGTTTCTATAAAAGTTGTCAAAATTGTTAATTATAAAATTGGTAGATTCTATATAAAATTGTTCGTTATAAAATTGTTAGTTATAAAATTATTCACAATACCGTATAACTTGTAAGACATAGTTTCTATATATGTAAGCTATATACACAAGTTATGTTTACACTAACCACTTTTGTCTCGGCATATGTTGCATATTTTCGTTAAAAAAAGTAGGACGAGCTTGAATTTTTTTTTAGGTATAAAAACTCATTACTTGATACAAGCATAAATTAGTATAATACCCGTATAACTTGTAAGACATAGTTTCAAGTGCCGAAGAATATGAATACTAGCTAGTTTGTCTTTGAATGCATACCTACTACAATTACAATAGCCATGATGAAATTATTTAGTAGTTATGATGAAATTATTTTGTCTTATAAATTCAACTTCTACTTTGTATTATAGCTTTTAAGTTTTAATTGCAAATAGCAATATACTAGAGTTTTCTATCTTTGATTATTTTTCATATTTATTAATTTTTGACGAAAAAATTGTAGGACGGGGATTGTCCGATGGGGATCGATTATTGAAAATATTATATGGGACGGGTCCCCATTGGAGGCGGGGATCCGACGGAGACTGTTGGAGTTTCGGTGTCCGGTTTTAGACCAAAGGGCCGTAGTCTCACTTATGCGAGTAGACGGTTCTCCCAATTGTCAATCAAATTAATATAATTATCTTGAACTGAAAACAAGTTATTAACAAGAGTTTGTAATCTCCATAAAGGAGTAGACAAAATCCAACCAAAAGTTTGTAATCTCCACAAAGGAGTAAACAAAACCCAACCAAGAGTTTGTAATCTCCACAATGGAGTAGACAAAACCCAATCAAGAGTTTATAGTCTCCAAAGGAGTAGAAAAAACTCAACCAAGATTTTGTAATCTCCAAAGGAGTAGACAAAACTCAACAAAGAGTTTGTAATCTCCAAAAAGGAGTAGACAGAACTCTAATAGTTAAGTTCAATTGCAAGTCTTATAACCGGTTGTTATATGTTAAAACCATTGAATTGGGTTATGTAATGAGTCATTCATAAATGAATTTTCTTTCTAAAGTATTCTCCCCTACACCGGGAATATCCAAATACCTTAGTGGGATAAAACGTTACATGTTACAAATATTAAGTAAGAGACTTGTCTTACTTTGTAGAAAGGGTATTCTTAAGTTTTGTCAATACAAAGCCAAACTAAGATGGATGCCTATCCTTTGTCAATCCAAAGGAACTATATTGGTCTTTCGAGTTTTGCAAACAAGCTTATAAGAACATCTATCCAGTGTCAATACAATGGAACTAAAAGCTTTATTGGTGCAAAAACGAATGTGAAATCAAGTACAAATGACTCTCCCTTTCATAGGCATAGGGGGCCACGGTTTTGGGGAGTTATAATCGCCAAAAAGCGGTTAAAATAGGTTATGGAAGTTACGTGGAAGTTACTTGGAAGATGACCCTTGAAGCCCTAGAAAGCCTGAGGCCCGAGGCCCATATAGGGAGCCCAAAACTGCTCCCCGGAGCTAGCTTATTTTTCTTGGTCCAAACATTTTCAATGAGCTTCATTCACTTTAAATATAGCTATGGTAAGCTCCAAGATCCACAAATACTCAATATCTTAGCTCAATCTAGTGTAGCTCCTAAAGAAGCTCACTAGCTGCTTCATTGACATTCACTAAGCATTTGAGCTTGGATTGATCCCAATTTTTAACCACATATTCTTTAGCCAATATAAGGCTAAGAACCAAAGGTGCACCGATAAAATGTGGCTAAAAAGCCCCGAACGTCTGCCTTCTAAAATCTAGCACATGTTGACCTTGTCGTCAATCACCTTGCTTTGATTCGAATCCCCTTACAACACTAGTTGCTTTTAGTGCCGGTCACTTGGATTGTCTCCCGCAAAGCGGATCATAATGACACACATGTGAACAACTCATTGCACCTTGTCTCAAGACAAGCTCAACGGTTACAATGAACACTTAGTCCAAATCTCCAACAGAGGCGAGGATGAAGACATTTTTTAATTCCCTGAGCGAAAATAGAGACAAAGATGGATAGTATACAACTAAGCGGGGATGGAACGGGGAGGGTAGTTTCCCCGTTGCCATCCCTACTCTCTGTGTTAAAATGATGTGTTTGTTTTATTGGCCTTAACGTGGGTTGTTTTGGGGTCCCTGATGGGAATCGACTGTTGAAAATATTAATACGGGACGGGGTTCTTGATGAAGACGGGGATCCAACGAAGACGAGGCGGAGACAATTTTAATTCCCCGAAAGAAAATAAAGACGTAGATGGATAGTATACAACTAAGTGATACGCCTCTAATTTCCTTTTATTTATTCGAATCTATAATAAAACAATTAATCTTTGTTATGATTAGATTAGGAATATGCTTTTCAAATCAGAACAGTTAAAAAGAGACGACAAGAAAAAGGAGGCAAAAGTTGTAAAAGGAAATGCCAGAAAGATAAAGGAAAGTGTGTTTGAAAACCTATTGTTTATATTCAACAACAAATAACAAATCATAACATTACAAAAGAGTTTTATATTACATCTAATTAATCTTAAAAGAGCGTGTTTCCAAACATATTAACAATTTACTTGTACGGTAACATATAGCATTAAACATCTAGCTACATTTTAAGGGCTTTGAGCCTCCGGCTCTACACGGCTTGGTCAGTTAGCTACGGCCGCTCCCTATTAAAATGGATATGGACCCAAATGTCATAGTCATTAAGCTTTTTTTTTTTCTCTTTATAAATTATAAGATTTCTACTCCTTTTAATCGATGTGAGATATCATATTTTTGTTCTTTTTTCAAGTTTTGTGTTTCGTACTGTAACTTCGGATATCATTATTTCATTCACTCAGAATCGTTATCTCATTCACTCGGAATCTAATTTTTACAAATAGATATACCACGATTCAGCGTTCGCAGAGATAAAGTCGATGCTTTTATTTTTCGGTGCCGACGATGACCGGAGCCCATCGAAAATTTGTAAAAAAAAAAAAAAACCGATACACAACTTATATAAAATATTGTTTCCAAAACTCTTTCATTTGTTATTTAGAGGCCTCTCAAACCAATGATATTTCTTTAGTATCTCGAATTCTTTTTAATAAATAAAATTATATATAAATAGTCTCTTACACCTTGATTTCCATAGAAAGCATGGATGTGATTGTGATCCTCCTTTTTGAATTATTAAAAGTATTGTTGATTGGATAACATTAATAAAAAGGTGTATGAATGGGAATGAAAGTCTCGTCTTTGTTGGAAAAACACACACAAAGGACACAAGTTTAGGTATGTTAATCACGGGGACATTAAAATGGGAAGGGCTATCTCACTTGACTTTTTAATCTTCCATACAATTTATGATTAATCATTTTATGTCCGGGCTTCGTTGAAATATGATTTCCAATCAGATTTCTTGATTTCTGGATTTACTTTTATTTTGTTTTTGGAGTTATGACGGAAGTAAACCGGTAATAGGACAACCAACTTTATATGTCCGGACTTACATAGCTCGTATTATCTGTATTAGTTTCGATGCGTGTTTGGTGGTGTGTGTTTATTGTTTATGTGCGTGATTCTGTTTATGTTATAATAACTAAACCGGTAATAGGACAACCAACTTTATATGTTGATATTTGGCCCAAGTGTATGATAACGGGCGGTGACCGCTTGTTCAGTCCAAAATGGGGATGACTGGGAGGTGCCTTGAGACCAGTCACCATAAGTGGAATAGTAAGGAATATGACTTAATAATAACAAAGAGATCATAAACCTGACATGTGTGTTTAGATCATGTTGTATGTTATGATGCCTATGTGTGTGTGTGTCAATACCATGATTCTAATGCTTTGAATGTTAGCTAACAGGTTTACACCGATTTTGTAATTGTCCTGTAGGTTAGGGATGCCTCTGAGTGAGGTGGAGGAGTGGGCAGCCGGGGTCTCCATACATTATAGGACGGGGATCGTTATGTTATTATGTCGTTTCTGGTTGTTGTTGTACCTTATGAATTTATGTTTTGGAGTTGTGTCGGTTTGAGGACTCGGTTGAGTTTCCAAGTTGTATCTTTCTTTTCAAGATTGTTTGCATTGCATAAAAATATATTTCGGTTTAGGCCTTTATTCGTGCCTTGTTGCAAGATCCGGTGAAATTGTTGTCAGGCTAATGGTCGGGATCCATTGTGAGATCCTTACCCGTAGCGCTCCGAATCCCGCGGATTCGGGGTGTTACAAAATCGGTTTCGAAAACACTCAAATTGATCCTATGTTTGGTAGGAAAAGGTATCGGAATAAGCGATCCCAAAAAATAAGTTTTTATGGGTTTAAGTCATTCTAACTTAACTTTCTAAATATAGTGTTTTAAGTTATTGCAATGATTTTTAAATCAAAAATCAAATTAGGTCATTCAACTCATTTTATTTCGATTTATGATTCAAATTCGATATTTACACGCAAACCAAAAGTGTCCTAAATTGATCGAAGGCTTTATCGTCGTTGATCTTGTCTTGATGGAGTAGTACATTAAGTCTTGTAACTAAAACGATTTCGCTATCAATCGCTTATATATAGACGATATTTGTCAAAGTTGTATATATATTGTATGATTGAGGTAACTTAAATGCATATTTTTGGTTTGTCAAGAGAGCAGGTGACGACTTCTTCTACCCTCTTTTTTACTTCTTTTTGAGCATATAATGTAACCTCGAGGATATGATATTGACCAAATCCACGACACAACTAGTCAACTTTTGTAATTATTTAATCATATATTACCGTAACACACTAACACCTAAAGGCTAACAAATCACTTACTACCTAAAACTCTAAACTAATCTTTTCATTAAGTCAAATGGATTTTGTTACTATTCTAGAACGTCTTATATCTCAAGTGTGTATCTAAAGATGCGTTATTTCTCTATACACAACATTTATTTGCTTTCAAAAGTTATCATATACTTTTCTTTAAGACTTTAGTTGCCATATATTAAATTTAAAGATACGTTATATTAATGTTTGGTCGGCAAAATGTATCTTCATATTTATCTTACCTTCCTTCTTCAAACATTTAAAATGTAATTGCTATATGTAATCGAATTGATATCCTCAATAAAGTATCATTGTAATACATAAATAGTCATTTCATTTTTAAGTGAACCACAAAATATCATTTTTTTATTGTATATTTATTTATTTTTTCTCAACATATCAAATTTATTTTCATTTTTATTTTCAAATTTTGAAAATATCAAATTTATCTTCATTTATCAAAGATTATAGGGCCCGTTTGGTCTTCGATTAAGATGAAGGGATAATTTCATCCCTATAATTCCTATAATTTAAATGAAAGAAAACTCTTGATTTCATCTCCATAATCTCATAATTTTCGTTTCATTCCTATAATCTTAACTCACCAAACAAGATCTATATATGATTTATGTTATGATTGCGTAAAAATTTTAATATCGTATAACCTTGTTACATTCATTAAAGGCTTAAACTAGCTAAATATTAAGCCGAGTCAATTGTAGTACATAGATAATTAGGTTGCAGTAGAGACTTATGACGTGTATGCAAACGTTGTACAAATTTGTTTATGTAGTGAAGTAAGAGCAGGTCAACATGTAACAGCTTGAGAAGGATGAACCCTAAGAGCAAATTAGAAGACCAACTCCACTATAGCACAACCTCAACCACCTCTATAAATATCACACCGAACTCAAACCCTTACAATACAAACCAATTCAATACAAGAATATGGCAAACACAATGACCCCTCTTCTTGCTCTTGCCTTTCTCCTTGCCTTCTTTTCACCCATCTCCTGCTTCCCCTACAGCTATGGTGGCGGCAGCAGCGGCGGCCTTTACCCTCACTTCTACGAGCGTTCTTGCCCGCAGCTGCAGCAGATTGTCAAGTCTGTCGTCGCAAACGCAGTTGCGAGAGAGGCAAGGATGGCCGCCTCCTTGCTCCGCCTCTCCTTCCACGATTGCTTCGTTCAGGTTCATCATCACTTTTATATCCACATATATATATATATATATAAAACACGCGCGTTCTAGAATACTAACTAAATCCAAATGAAATGTACGTAGGGGTGTGACGCGTCGCTGCTACTAGATAGCCATGGAAGCATCGTGAGCGAGAAGGGGTCCAACCCTAACCGGAACTCGGCTAGAGGGTTCGACGTGCTCGACGAGATTAAGTATGCAGTCGAGAAAGAATGCCCCGGGACTGTATCTTGTGCTGATATCTTGGCCATAGCTGCTAGAGACTCAACTATTTTGGTACGTGTATATATATATAAGAAATGAATCTTTTACGTACCAATTCAAATTTCCTTATAATTATATGTAAATGTATGATTGTAGGCTGGTGGACCCTACTGGGAAGTGGCATTGGGAAGAAGAGATTCCTTAACAGCAAGCCTAAGTAAATCCAACAACGACATTCCTGCCCCTAACAACACTTTCCAGACCATTCTTAACAAGTTCCAGAGACAAGGACTCGACCTTGTCGATCTTGTTGCTCTTTCTGGTACCATTTATCCGAAACTCTTTGATAAAATCTCTTTAAACAAACATATTATAATAACAGTGGTGGGATGAAATTTATTTACAGGGGCCCACACCATAGGATTTTCAAGGTGCACAAGCTTTAGGCAAAGATTGTACAACCAGAACGGCAACGGGCGACCGGACCCAACCCTGAACCAGGAGTACGCGGCCGAGCTGCGAGGGAGGTGTCCGCGTTCCGGGGGAGACAATAATCTCTTCGTTTTGGACTACGTTAGCCCAGCCCGGTTTGACAACAACTACTACAGGAACATTCAAGCCTCCAAGGGTCTCCTTAACTCTGACCAAGTGCTCCTCACCAAGAGTCAGCAAGCTGCCGAGCTCGTCCACTTGTACGCATACGACACGTCGGCTTTCTTCGAGCATTTCGCAAGGTCCATGACCAAGATGCAGGCGATATCTCCCTTGACCGGCTCCCAGGGCCAGATCAGGAAGAACTGCAGGAGGGTCAATTCCTATTGATTATGCATCTCTTCTCGTGTCTCTATTTGCTACCTACTGCCTTTGTTTTTGTTTGAAATTTTATAGTCCTTGATCGATTTTAAGCTTAGTTAAACTGTGTTATCATTATGTGTTCGTCAAGCATCGAGAAAAGGTATTTGTTTGGTATGAAATTTGTGTAACCTTATGTATGAGACTTATATGTATTTTAAGACATCAAGTTCATTTTTCTACTCAATTCTAGGTTGTCTTCCAATACACGAATTAATTTCAGTATTACTGCAAGTTCTTCATGTTTTTGTTTGTCTGGAACAGTTGACATTTTTCATTCCTTGCACAAAAGGTAAATGTGTATTGAAAAAAAGGAATTTCTGCATACGATCGGTCGGGAATATGTACAATATGTAAAAGAGAATAAAAGAATATTACAGCTCTGAAGAAAAATAAAAGCACATTTTTGTGGGGTCCTTTTCCAGTAAGGCACCTAATTATGGTAGGGTTGTGAGGCGGAATATGGACCATATATTACAATAACAATCAATGGCCGGATGAAAAGATAATATTACAATGCTGGCGGTGGCAAAATTGTAAATATCACACAACTTCAATTTGGGAGAAATACGACAGATTGACGGAACGTATCAACGAACAAGATCTTTCTTGCTTCCATGGCTATGGATGATTGTTGTTGCTGAATCTCAAGCTTGAGAGAGAGAAATCAAACACGAAGCTTGATCGAAATCCAACTACTCTCCATATTATATGAGAAGCTTGAACGAGATCCAACAAGAACACTAATTAGGGTTTTTGTTTCAATTTCCCTCTTGCAAATCATGGATTTCGGTGAGTTTGAAACATCAAATTATTGTCTCGTTTTGTTGTAGTTGTTAATTTGTAGTTCTTATTGAGTTTGTGAAGCTTTAATTTCATTAGATTGGTGTTATTTCAAACTTGAGATTTTAAGGTCCAACAATGAAGTTTTAAGGTCCAACAATGGTGTTTTAAAGACCAACAATGGAGTTTTCACATATTTAATGGGTTGATTTGGGGTTGTTGTTGAGAATGTGTCTTACTACAACTCATGAACTAATCTGATGTGATATACGAACTAGTACTGATTGTACCGTGCACTTTTATTTGTAATACAATGAACTACTTCTTGTTGTAATGTGAACTGGAGCTTCTTTTTTTGGAGCTTCTTTATTATCACTCTACATCATTCATAAACTACTAGCTCATAATTTTAGAGCTTCCGTTTTTAAAAGCATAAACTACTCTTTTAAATGTCATGAAATACTTGTTTACAAATTATGAACTACTCTTATTTATATGATGAACTACTCTTATGTATATTCAATCAAATCAACGGTTCAAATTTCCCCTTTTATCCGTACCAGACAAGTAGGGTTGTACTTGAATGGAGCTGTAGTTTTGTGAACCGAAAAACTTATTTATTTTATTTATCAAATATTATTTATAAAGATAAATCTAAAGGGGTAAAACGAGAAACTAACAAATATAGAATAAGCCTAATATACGACACAATATTAAGGCTTAATCTCTAATACTCCCCCATCAAGCTGGAGGTGGAGAATAAACAACTTCAATATTGTAAATCAAGAAGTTAAATCTGGCGGGGGCAAGTGTCTTTCTTCCGTTCTTTTTATCTTCCTTCTATAGATAGAATATCAGATATTCTATCTTATGGGCCGATTTCCTGATCTTCTTTCTAAACCCTAGACGCCTTTCCGTCTATCTTTCCAGCCCGTCCCTATATATTTCCATCTTTTTCTCCTTTTTCCGTTTCTTTCTTACTTCTTCTTCAACCCTAAGAGCTGCAGCCGTCCCCTTGCTTCCTGTGACCTTGCTGAACGTGTAAGTTCATCTCTTCTGGTTTCTTCTTCACGTTCTTACAGTTGCTGCATGCCTTCTCCTTCTGTTTCGTTTTCTTCTTCGTTCTTCCCTTTTCTTCTTTCCCAAGAATCAATTTTGATCCTTTATTCTCGTGGAGCGTTCCGTTATTGATCCTTTGTTGTTCTCAGGCTCTCTAGAGTTGAGCCTTGACGTGTTGGAATCAAAAGTGCGAACCTTGGTTGCCCCTGCTGTGAGATTTGTCGAAGAGAAGCCCGATAGTAGCTTCTGACGAAGATCCGCCTCCGCGCCTGCACAGAGCCGCCCCTGCGCCTCTGTCACGTGCCGCTCCTGCGCCTCTGCCCAACCGCCCCTACGGTTTTCTCTGTTGTAACTCCCGTCTTTGGTGAGTTGCTTCCTTCCTTCCTTTCCACGTTCCTTTCTTGGTTCCTTGTGGTTGTTCCTTGTTCCTTGAGTTCTTGTAAGACTAAGGTCGAGGCCTTAGCTTGTGGAGATCTCTTAGAGATCGTTGAGACTATAAGTTATAGACTTCTAGCAACCGTTTCGTTCTTGATCCGTGATGCTTGTTCGTACAGGCTTTCCTTACTCCTTTCCTGAGGGAAACTGGGCTTTCTCCTGAGTTGTTCTTGAGTTGTTGCTGAGCTTTTGTGTTACCTTCGAGTGAGGTAAGTCCCTTGGACTTACTTAGCTTCATTCCGCATATTAGTTGGATTGTATTTGGCTTGTTTGTGTTGTTTATTATTGTTATAACGGATAACTGGAAGTAGGATTCACCCTTGATGATCTTAACTGGCCCAAGTGTATTATAACCGGGCGGTGACCACTTGTCTAATTCTACAGGAGACTAGAATGTGCTCTTGCAACCCAGACCCGTAGTAACGGTTAATACTAATCTATTCCTATTGGTAGACGGAAGCGGAGGCGATTTTCGGGAGATTCTCGTGTGACAAAAGAAGTTGAATTCGTAATGGATAACTTTAAGAAAGATAATAACCGATTGTGTGCAAGCATGCTATGTGTTTTTCTTTACCTTATGTGTGTTTGTGCCTTTACGCTCTTGCTAGTATCTAGAATGTTAGCTAACGGTTTATACCGTTTTTGTAGATGTTCCGCAGGTTCAGGATGCTGCTGAAAGATCCAGATGGTGTGGTCAGCCGGGGTTCCCGTACATTATAGGACGAGATCGGGTTTTTGTTTCTTTTGTTGTTTCCCTTTTGTTTTGAACTCGGCTGCGGAGCTTTTGTGTTTTCTTTTGTTTAAACCTTTGGTTTTATTTTGAGTTTTGGTTTTCATTCGTCTGTCCTTGTTGCAAGATTTGTTTGTTGTTGCTACTTTGAGGGTCGAGACCCATTGTGCGGTCCTAGCCCGTAGCACTTTGAGTTCCTAGAACTTGGGGTGTTACGGTATGATATCAGAGCTCTAGGTTGGCAACAATGACACTCGAAATATTCTAAAGGTCGGATGGATAAATAAATAGAACCCGTAAGGGGTCTAATGTTTTCAAAAGGGGGTTTTTGTTTTAAACTTGTCGGTCTGGGATAGATGTACGGGCGACTGATAACATGATTTATGACGTTAGTTTAGGCATTCATTTAGATAGTTTTTCCCTTCATTCATGCATGATTGTACTTTAGTTCGTGACTTTTATTGTGTAATTGAGTCATATTTCTAGAAAAGACGTCTACACGAGCCTTTGTCGGTTTTGTTGGTATTTTGGGGATCTTTTGGACATTAATCGATACATTCGAGGGTCAAGACTCATGGCGGTACATATCCAAGGTTTTGAAGGAACACAATTGGAGCAATGAAGGACACAAGGACCCTTATTGGTGCAAGACTTGGGACAACTCATGGCTAGATGATCATAACAAGCTTCCGTAGAAGAAAATCGACCTAACACTCAGGAAAATCGGATGATTTTTCTGTCTAGGTCGATTTTTTGGCCTTTGATAGCTTGTGCCACGTGTCCCACGATCTCTTTGCCCGACCCTTACTCTTGATGGAGAATATAAGTGGTCTTGCAGGTTGTTGCTAAAGGACACCTCCCACATTTTCTCACACACACCTCATTCCATTGGAGGATAGACTTGGAAAAGAAGAAAAACTCTCTCATTTTTGGGAAGAAGAAGAAGAAGAACATCAAACTTAGAGTGAGAGTGAGTTTTTGAGTGATTTTTAGGGATTTTGGTTGAAGAACTTAACAAAGTATTGTAAGGAACGTTTTGGACTTTCTTTTGAAGGGTTGTAAGTCTTTCTTAAACTCATATTCAGCTAAGATTTCTTGCTTTTACTTGCTTCTCTTTCACCATCTAGCTATGAAAACCATGTATAGTTGTGTGATGATTTTAGAACTTGAAATGCATGTTATTGGCTAGTTTATTGTGATTCTGGAATGATGGATTGATTGTTATGGCTTGGGTGATGATAGAATGGACTTGTATGTTAGTTTAGAATGATTCGTATACACAAAACCTAACCCAGGAAGAAAAATCGACCTGTTCATAGCCTAGATCGTCCGATTTATCTTATGATCCACCCGATTTATCTCTCTGTTGTTCTTTGACTGGTGAATCTGTATGTTAGGATGTTAGGTTGTTGAAATCCTAGTGTTTGTTAAGCATAATATAGCTTAGGGTGACCTAATGCTAGCAAACTAAGTGAGGGAAGAGACCTACCCGGTGATTTCCGATCTTAGATACCGAAGATGATGAACTCTAGGTAGTAGTGAGCCTCATAAGCCGCTATTGGATTGAGTGTGCTAGGATTGTTGCTTGAGACTTGCCTTTTCCGAGACCTACCCGGTAAGGAGAGGTTTGCCCCTTAAGTAGTGTCCGGTTTGTGTAGAATTCCCAACTTTAGCTCCGTGAGACCTACCCGGTAATAGGAGTTTGGTGCGGGATTAGTGAAGCATGAGACTTACCCGGTAATTACTTCCAATAGAGAAACACCATTTCCCAACACCGCGGCCTTGTCCTTAGAATCTTTAGAAGCTTGAGTCCAATGCCATAAACGGAAATCTTGATCTCTAGAATTCGTTTTTCTCTCTTTGATCTCATCATCTTGTGTTTGTGTTACTTGCTTCATTGATAATCTTGCATGATTTGTGATCTTTGCTTGATCACCACAAAAACCAACAAAAAATATCATGATTTTCATTTCTTTATTTCTTTCTCTTTTCTTGGATTTTTTTTCAAAATAATAAGAAAGAGAAAAGTAATACTCATATTAGGATCGGAGAAAAACTTATTCCGAGAATAGGAAGGAATTAGGGTCGGAGTAAACCCGTAGTTTGGAACTGCGAGTTTAAATGAATAACCCGCGGTTCCAAACTGCGGTTTCTATTTTTTTTTATTTAAAAAAAGTGTAACCCGCAGTTTAAACTGCGGGTTATTCACAATTAAAAATAATCAGCAAATACAAATACAACAAAATTAGGGATTCAAACCTGTGACCTCCAAGTCATAAACGAACTCCAATTCCGCTGTGCCACTCTAACTTTGTAATTTAAGATCAAAATTAAATATATCATTACAACAAAGCTAGAATTCGTGAGAATTAAATGTTTCACTTTATCATATTTTCAATCTAATTAGTTTAACTCTTATATTTTGTATATGTTTTTACAAATAATAATTATAATTTCATATTATTTTTTAAATTATATAAAATATTTAATAAAAATTATAACTCTTAATTCTATAGATATTAAATGATATTTATAAGTCAATAGAGTAAAGATATAATTATATTAAAAATATATAAATATTTCTAAAAAATAACACTAATATAATTTTAAATTTGAATTATAATATAAAATTTAAAATAATTTTTAATTAATAAAATTTTTGAATGTTATATTATAATTATATGAAATAACACAAATAAATATCATTAATTATATTAAATTAATGATATTTAAATTATAATAAAAATAACAAAAATAATTATATTAAATTAATGATATATATAATTATATTATAAATATCAATAATTAATGTTATAATTAACATAAATAATATAATTTTTAATAATAATTATATTAAAATAACACAAATAAAGTAAAGATATAATTATATTAAATGATATTTAAATTAAATAGTTTTCATTTTTGAAAAAAATTATTTTAAATGTTATATTATAATTCAAATTTAAAATTATATTTGTGTTATTTTTTATTAATATTTATATATTTTTAAATATAATTATATCTTTCTATTGACTTATAAATATCATTTCATATCTATAAAAGTAAGAGTTATAATTTTTATCGAATATTTTATATAATTTAAAAAATAATATGAAATTATAATAATTATTTGGAAAAACATATACAAAATAAGAGTTAAACTAATTAGATTGAAAATATGATGAGGTGGAACATTTAAACCTCAAGAATTCTAGCTTTGTTGATAATAATATATTTAATTTTGATCTTAAATTATAAAGTTAGAGTGGCACAGCGGAATTGGAGTTCGTTTAGAAAATTAAATCGAGTTATAAATTGTAAGAATTTTGTGCTATACATTTCTAGCGTAACAAGTTTTTGGCGCCGTTGCCGGGGACTAGGTCTAGATTGAATCATTTTGTGTGATTGTTTATAGTGTATGTCTTTCTAGTTGCTTTTGATCTTGTTTGGTTTGTGTCTTTGAATTTTCAGGACATCTCTCACTCTTTAGGTGCATGCGAAGATCTCGTGGCAAGGATTTAGCTTCATTCGATCCCGAACCGGAGAAAACGCTTAAGACTAGATCCAAGAGCATTAAGAAGAAGGAGATGGCCAGAAGTGATCTTCAAGCTGAGTTGAATGATGCCTTAGAGCAACTTAGGCTAAGGGATGAAGCCTTGGAGAATGAAAGGAGACTTGCCAATGAGAGGCAAGAAGCAACTAGAAGGGAAATTGAAGAGATTAGGCAATCTCTTGTGCAATGGGAGCTTAATCGTCAACAACCTCCACCACCAGCACCACCACCGCAACCGGCGGTTAATGTTCGGTTTGAGCCAATCATCATTGAGGAGCCACAAACGCTAGGACAACGTATGGATCCAGCCCAAAGAGTGCACCGTCCGGGTGTAAACTTAGGAGATCCCGCAGCCCATGACTACGAGCTCCGCCCTCAAGTGCTACAAATGATCCGGCACAATCAATTTGAAGGGATGGAAGGAGAGTCTCCTCATCAACACTTGATGAATTATGAGATTTTGATGGAGATTCTAAGGCCACCTAGATTGGAGAGCAACAACCACAAGCTTAGGGCTCTTTCCTTCTCACTTAAGGATAAAGCCTTGGCTTGGTACCAATCCATTCCACAAGGACGTGTGGTACTTGCGAGGAGATGACAACCGTGTTTTTGAAAAAGTTCTTCCCATCTTCCAAGACAACTGAGCCAAGAGGGAAGATCAATTCCTTCGTGATGAAGGATAGAGAGAGCCTATTCAAATATTGGGAGAGGTTCAAAGACCTCCTCCTAGATTGTCCACATAATGGGATACCGGAGATAGAGATATTGGAGATTTATTTCAAGGGGCTTGATGAGGATAGTCAATTCAAGCTCCAATCGCTTTCCGGAGGAACATTCATGGAGAAGAATGTGGATGAGGCTTGGGAGTTTATAGAGAAGCTAGCCTTGTGATGAAATGAATTATGACCTATTTTGGGCATGTATTTATATCGATTTTCCCCTTATTTTGCATGCATAGACGCGCCAAAGTATTTATGGATCAAGCCTTAAAGTGGGACAAAAAAAAAAGCATAAAAGGAAGCTAGGACGCGCCAAAATATTTTCTGATACCGCCTGACGCACCAAAGTATTTTCTGATACCGTCTGACGCACAAAAGTATTCTCTGATACCGTTTGACGCGCCAAAGTATTCTCTGATACCGTCTGACGCGGCCCAGAATATTTTCTGATACCAGCGGGCTTGACTTCTTTTCAGGCCAAATATTTAGGGTTTCATCCTTAAACCCTAGATTTATGCCTACAAATATTCGATAGCCTTCAACATTAAAAGGGAGTCAAGTTTTCCAAAGGACTTGGAGCCCCGACGTTAGGGACGCTTGCATTTGCATTGACGGTCGCGTAGGGGTTCATTTGACCTTCGCTTAGAGCTTTGAAGACGGCTGATTAGGGTTCATTTTGACCTTGAGGATTGGAAATTTCGGAAGATTGGAGAATTGTGAAAGACGTGATTTGGAGATTATCTTAGGGTTTTTGATTTTGGAGACGGATTGACACTCCGTTCTTCATTGTTCCCTAAGATCGCTGTGAGGATTCTTATTCTATTTTATGAATTCATAAACATACTACTTTTGTTATTCGGATTCGAGATTGACTTTGATTTGTTATTGAGTTTTCGAGGGTTTTCATCTTTCTTTCTTCTTAAATTGAATTTTTCATATCATGATGATGGTTATTGGCTAAAACCCTTTAGCAATTATAAGGTGAAGGGTTGATAGTTGTGGCTTAGATAATGATAGATCGATCGTAACTTGATTGTACCATGAGAGTGTGAGAAATATCGTCGACACCCTAAACCACGGTCTGTTCTTGAGTTCCACGGCCGTGGAATCTCAAGATCTAGCCGTGATTTTCTTTGTTTTACGACTTTTGTTTTTGCTTTGATCCAAAGTTAAAGATTTGTTTTAACCTAACCTTGGCTTGCCTTTTCTAGGTAGTAGTGAGACTCAACATCCTCTATTTCGGTTTCGAGTGTCACAACCTTAACCGTTTTAGTTTATCTTTGATTCCTTGGGTTTGGGCATGAGTATTTGAGATTAATTCTTATCTTTAGATCCTTTCTATACTGCAGCCTCAACAACCTTTATAGAGGGAGTCTTTGGGTTAGACATATAGGGTTTTGGAACTTCACCGTACATTACCTTACTTTAGTTATACCTTTGCAATCTCAACTTTGTCCTTATATCTATAGAATATCTTGAATCGATTGCCACAATTGGATACTTGGGACATTGGGTCTTTAGGATTGCTGTTTTCTAAATATTTGCAAAGCTTCTATACTTTATTCGTTCGATAATTTATGAACTGAATTTGACTCACCAACTCCCTGAGTTCGATACTCTGGAATACTTGCTTATCTACGCCGATCCGTACACTGTGGGTTCGCTTGCTTTTGTTTCAGTTTTATAATCAAAACTTATTTGCACGCACACGTTTAGGGGCGAACAAGTTTTTGGCGCCGTTGCCGGGGACTGTTCTTCCTTTTGCTATTGATCTTTTTGCTTAATTGTTTTTGCAGATTTGTGTTCTTAGGTACATACGAAGTTCTCGTTCCGGCAACGGAACAGAGTTTCGCCAAAGAACAAGTTTTTGGCGCCATTGCCGGGGATTTGGTCCAGACCAAATATGGTTTTCGGTTGTCGGGATTGGGAGCTTTTGCTTTTTCTTTTAATCTTTTGTTATGAGTTTTTGAGTTTTCAGATTTTCCAATGGATGGAAGCATCTATCAAACGGCGAGGAACGAAATATGGAGCCTCAAAGCTGAACTTAACAAATCTTTGGAGCAACATAGACTTAGGAACAAATCCTTGGAAAGAGAGAGATGGGGAAAGAAAGAAGTAGTTAAATGGAAGAAGTATAGATATTTGCTGGATTATTTTTCATTTTTTTCAGTGATGAAAATGAAATGGAGGAAGCCATTAAGAAGGAGCTTTAAATTTGGGAGGAGCTCTATACCGCTTACGAGGTGTATGAACAACCTCCTGAATATCAACTTGAATCGAAGATCAAGCAATCAATAAAGGATCTCGATGACCGTGAAAGAAAATTGATCCTTGCTGAAATTGCTCGACTGGAGGAGAAGTGCGACGAAGAACTCCAAGTTTTGAGCATTCCTCCTATCAAACCTGAAGCTCCTCTTGAAGTCCTTATTGAAGAAGAGGAAGAAGTGGAGAACCTTGGCCAAATTACTGAAACTGTGGCCAAGGTTGAAGAGGATCCAGCTGAGTTGGGAGATATTTCATGTGTGCATCATCATCCCAACATGAAATTTGCCCCAAGCCTTGAAGAACTTTACAAGGTACATTCTCTTACTTCATTTGAAATTCCTATTAAAATTTCTGATTTTTTCAGGAATGCACCGGAGAGTTGGAGGTCTCTTCCAAAAGAACCTCCTAAGGTGAAAATGAAACCTCCATTAAAATTGTTGAAAGAAGATGCTCCTTGGACTACAAAGAGTGGAGTTAGTAAGCACTTTACCGTTAAGGCGATGAAGTATCTTTTGTTCAAGTATGGGGTCATTCACATGACGAAGACCATACATCATCCCCAAGCTGAAGATGGGGGAGCTTGGAGGATTCCGGTGAAAATCAAACCGTACAAGCTTGTACGTAGGAGATCTTATCACTTACTGGTGAAATTAGGAACCGGAACCTTTTTTGAGGAATTTTATGATGAGTTTGATGAGCAATCCAAGATGTTCAAGGTGCATTGAGTCATCTATGGAGATAGGTCCAACTAACGACGTTAAACCAAACGCTTCTTGGGAAACAACCCAAGGTAATGCATCCTTTTCCCCTTTTCTTTTTCTTAGATTAGATTAGATTAGTTGTTTTTGTTTGTTTTTCTTCGATACCTTCCGGTATGTTTGTGTCTTTGGATGTCAGGAATAAGGAATGAGCAAATTAGGGAGGAAAAGCCGAAAGATTGATGAAACTTGGATTTTTGGCGAACATCAGAGGATTCCACGGGTGTCCGTATAGTTCCACGGCTGTGGAATGATATTTTAGACCGTGGAATGCTATGTCGAGAGCAACAGAAAGTTCCACACCCAAAACCACGGCCTTGGAAATTCCCGATAGGCTGTGGAAAAAAGGAAGAAAAAAGAAAGAAGGAAAAAAAAAATTCTCGGAATTTTTTTTTGGCCAGGAGACGTTTCCTTTTCTTCATTCAGCAACGCTCTTTGACACCGATTGGAATATCCAGAGTTCCCTATTGAGCTTATATAAATTTCCACCACCTTCACCCGATGAAGGATTCACCATCTTACATTGTGAGTATTCTTTTCCATCTTTTCTTTTTGTTCACATTGGGGACAATGTGAGTTTTAAGTATGGGGTGAAGGTATTTGCAATACCATTTGCATGTTTTATGTCTTGCAATTTTTGATTGTTGAAAATTTTTAAATTTTTTTTGTGCTTCTAGGATGGATATGATCTCTATGATGAATATTGTTTTGTGGAATAGCTATGATGATTTTGATATGGTTGAATTGATTTATGACATATGTGGGATTTGAATACTTTATTAGAATTTCATGCATGTTTGATAATTTGCCTTCATTCTAAATCATGCTGAATATTGAAGGTTGAAACCGCATTATAAGTTTTTGCGCATCTTTATGAAATGATTAAGGCACCTCGATTTTTCTTGCTTCTTGTTTGTTCATTTAGCCCCTCAATGAAAAGGTTTGCCTCCTTTACCTATCCGGGAATTAGGAAGAGTTGTTTTTGGCATGTTTGATGTGGGAGGGACATGAAAGAAAATTGTGCATTCAAAGTATAGAAAATAAGTTTGGAGAAGTCAATCTTGATGATGAGTAACTCGGCACCATTCACATAGCCGGATGTTTGTGTCTTGCCAAAGTCGGATTAACGATATTCCTAACGAGTCATTGTATGTGCATTACGGTTTGAGGCAACTCGAAAAATTGAGTCAATGCTGATTTCCTAGGCTTCGGTTATTGTGCACCTCTGTCTTTGATCTCAAAAAGTAAAGTCGAAAAAGAATTTTTTGCTGAAAAGGGAGAGCAAAGCTCTCAATGGTAGTTGATTCAAGTTGTTAAAAAAATAAAAGTTGTGTTTTATTGTTCCTTTTTCCCAGATTTTTGCATCACATTACCTTATGAAAGTTCCACCCATTCACGTTTCTCGACCTTTACTTGAAAGACCTTAAGATCTTTGAGTATGTTGTTTGGCTTTGTTGTCTAAATTGGATTCCTCATGATTGATTTTGATATATTGCAAGTTATGATGCATGCTATGATTTTCTTGCAAAGTGTGATTATCCTTTCCATGATATAATTCCTTTTGACCATATGATTATAGTTATTAGCTATGAAGCAATTCTTTGAGGGTGATCTATGAATAGAAGCACAACCAAAATATTGTGGTTTTTCTTTGTTTTTTATATTTATAATCCATATCATCTTGTATCTTAAGTTTAAACCTTGCTTGAGGACAAACAAGAGGCAAGTATGGGGTATTTTGATGACATGAATTATGACCTATTTTTAGGCATGTATTTATATAGATTTTCCCTTTATTTTGCATGCATAGACATACATTCATGGCATTTATGGTTATATTCACTTACTTTGCGAGAATAGAGGTTTACACAGAGTTTTATTACATTTGTAGGTAATTTGGCAAACTTTGGAGCAAAATGGCATATTTATGGATCAATCCTTGAAGCGGGACAAAAGGAAGCTAGGACGCACCAAAGTATTTTCTGATACCGTCTGACACGCCAAAGTATTTTCTGATATCGCCTGACGCGCCAAAGTATTCTCTGATACCGTTTGACGTGCCAAAGTATTCTCCAATACCGTCTGACGCGGCACAGAGTATTTTCTGATACCAGCGGGCTGGACTTCTTTTCAACCCAAATATTTAGAGTTTCATCCTTAAACCCCAGGTTTATGCCTACAAATATTCGATAGCCTTCAACATTAAAAGGGAGTAAAATTCTCCAAAGGACTTGGAGCCCCGACGTTAGGGACGCTTGCATTGACGGTCGCATAGGGGTTAATTTGACCTTCGCTTTGAGCTTTGAAGACGGCTGCTTAGGGTTCATTTTGACCTTGATGATTGGAGATTTCGGAAGATTGGAGAGTTGTGAAAGACATGATTTGAAGATTATCTTAGGGTTTTCACTTTTGGAGACGGATTGACACTCCGTTCTTCATTGTTCCCTAAGATCGCTGTGAGGATTCTTATTCTATTTTCTGAATTCATTAACATACTACTTTTGTTATTCGGATTCGAAATTGACTTTGATTTGTTATTGAGTTTTCGAGGGTTTTCATCTTTCTTTCTTCTTAATTGAATTTTCATATCATGATGATGGTTATTGGCTAAAACCCTTTAGCAATTATAAGGTGAAGGGTTGATAGTTGTGGCTTAGATAATGATAGATCGATCGTAACTTGATTGGACCCTGAGAGTGTGAGAAATATCGTCGACACCCTAAACCACGGTCTGTTCTTGAGTTCCACGGCCGTGGAATCTCAAGATCTAGCCGTGATTTTCTTTGTTTTACGACTTTTGTTTTTGCTTTGATCCAAAGTTAAAGATTTGTTTTAACCTAACCTTGGCTTGCCTTTTCTAGGTAGTAGTGAGACTCAACATCCTCTATTTCGGTTTCGAGTGTCACAACCTTAACCGTTTTAGTTTATCTTTGATTCCTTGGGTTTGGATATGGGTATTTGAGATTAATTCTTATCTTTAGATTCTTTCTATACTGCAGACTCAACAACCTTTATAGAGGGAGTCTTTGGGTTAGACATATAGGGTTTTGGAACTTCACCGTACATTACCTTACTTTAGTTATTCCTTTGCAATCTCAACTCTGTCCTTATATCTATATGATATCTTGAATCGATTGCCACAATTGGATACTTGGATCTTTAGGATAGCTGTTTTCCCAATATTTGCAAAGATTCTATACTTTATTCGCTCGATAATTTGTGAACTGAATTTGACTGACCAAATCCCTGAGTTCGATACTCTGGAATACTTGCTTATCTACGCCGATCCGTACACTGCGGGTTCACTTGCTTTGTTTCAGTTTTATAATTAAAACTTATTTGCACGCACACGTTTAGGGGTGAACACCTTGGTGATAGAGAAGTACTCCCGTAGGAAGAGTGATGGGAGGAAATCGGGAGTATATGAAGTAAGTGAAGTCACCATGAGCAACTACAAACTTGATGCAATCAACAATGAGCTTAAGTCTTTGAGGTAGTTGTTTACCACAACCTTAAAGAATCAAGCAAGTCCTCAAGTGCAAGTGCAAGCCAATTTGGCTTCCAAAGAGGAGGACGTTAACTACATGGGAAGGGGTAACTTCAACAATTATCAAGGTCCTAGGAACTTCAACAAGAACATCCGGTAATACAACAACTACCGGCCTAATCATAACTATCCCGGGTTCTCCTATTGTAACCCGGATGGTGCCTTGAACCCTCCCGCTTCCACAAGCGTAACCCCACCACCTAAGGCTTCACAAGAGCCTCCACTCGGTTTTGCTCAACCTCCAAAGGATAGAACCGAAATGATATTTGAACAATTGCTTGGAAGGTTGAGTGGACTTGAGAGCACGGTGACATCCATTTCCAAGGCTCAAAAGGTGCTAGAAGCACAAGTGTTCCAAAAGGCGGGTGAGGCACAAAGGGATCCGGGAAAGCTTCCCGGAAGGACCGAGGACAACCCAAGAGGCCAAGTGTTGGCCATTACCACAAGGAGTGGGCTGAGCATGAAAGATCCCTCACCCAAGGAGAATGACAAGGGTAAGCAAGTGATGGTGGAAGAAGAACCATTGCAAGAAGAAGGAGGCAAGAGCAAAGATGATGAGCCAACATATGTGGTACCTCCTCCATACAAGCCACCACTTTCATTCCCTCAATCACGAGCAAGAACTCGTTTGGATAACATTTCGGTAAATTCCTTGAACTCATATCTAAATTACATATTAACATTCCGTTCATGGATGCAATTCTAGGTATGCCGGCCTATGGAAATTTTTTGAAAGAGATACTCTCCAACAAGAGGAAGTTGGAAGAGTATGGAGAAGTTAGAATGACAAAGAGGTCTTCCGAGTTGATTCAAATCATGAAGGAGGAGATGCCTCCTAAGCTGCGGGATCTGGGCTCTTTTTGTGTGCCCATTGGGGTAGGAGAAGTGCAATATGAGGCCCTTTGTGACCTTGGTGCTAGTGTAAGCATAATCCCACTTGCACTTTGCAAAAAGGTTGGGCTAGGAGAACCAAAGCCGGTCAAGATGACCCTCTACATGGCGGACCGATCCATTATTCACCCCGTGGGGATCCTAGAGGACATACCGGTTCAGCTTGTGAAGTTCTATGTGCCAATCGATTTCGTTGTTTTGGACATTCCGACGGACTACCCAATTCCTATCATTTTGGGAAGACCTTCTTAGCCACCTCAGGATGCTTGGTGGACTGTAAAAATGCAACCCTCTCATTCAACATTGGAGAGGAGAACATCAAGTTTAATTTGTCCACAATAGTGAAGGGGCCATCCCTAGGTGAAGATGTCTTCAACATTGTTGAGGAAGAGGAGTCTAGAGAAGTTGTGAGCTCAATCTTGATCAAGGATCCACTTGAGAAGGTTCTTAGCTTGAGTTTGATGGAGGAAGGAGTTGAGGAGAGTAACAATGAAGTGATCAAGGCTTTGAATGCATTGGAAGAGCTACCAAGTGTTGGATTTGAAGTGCTAGAAGAAGGGACAAATCCCTGTAGAAAAATCGGACCAGAGGGCAGAAAATCGGCCGATTTCTGCATTAATCCTGAATTTTCATCTGATGTTGCAAATGCCGTAGCTGAAATCGACCCTCAAATTGTCCGATTTTCTTCACAGAGGGTCGATTTTCCTGAGTCTTTTGAGCATCATCCAAGTGTTTGTGAGCAATCATCAAGGGACTTAGGTGAGGCTTCCATGGCTTTGGAATCATCTCAACCTACATTGTATGGATCATCTCCAACCGATAAAGGTCCTCCTAAACTTGATCTAAAGCCTCTTCCTTCTCATTTAAAGTATGCTTTCCTTGGTTCAAATTCTACTTATCCAGTGATTGTGAATGCATCTTTGAATGATGATGAGCTTGATAGATTGTTGACTGAATTGAGACTACATAGAAAGGCAATATGATACACCATTGATGACCTTGTTAGCATTAAGCCCTCTTTGTGCATGCATAAAATATTGATGGAAGATGACCATAAACCCTCTATTGAACATCAAAGAAGATTGAATTCCATAATGAAAGAGGTAGGAAAGAAAGAGATCCTTAAGTTGCTAGATGCGGAAATCATTTTCCCAATTTCGGATAGTAAATGGGTCAGTCTCATACATGTGGTTCCTAAGAAGGGTAGTATGACCGTAGTAACTAATGAGAACAATGAACTAATCCCTAGTAGGACGGTTACGGGGTGGAAAATGTGTATTGACTATAGGAAACTTAATGTGGCCTCTAGGAAAGATCACTTCCCTCTCCCCTTTATTGACCAAATACTAGAAAGGTTAGCTCAACATTCACATTTTTGTTACCTTAATGGATATAGCGGGTTCTTTCAAATGCCGTTTCACCCGGATGACCAAGAGAAAACCACATTTACTTGTCCTTGGGGAACATTTGCATATAGGAGGATGCCATTTGGGTTGTGTAATGCACCTGCCACCTTCCAAAGGTGTATGATGGCTATTTTTTCTGAATATATTGAGGACATTATGGAGGTGTTTATGGATGATTTCTCGGTGTATGGCTCTTCATTTGATAATTGCTTGGCTAACTTGTCTTTGGTGTTGAAGCGATGTGAGAAAACTAACCTTGTATTGAATTGCGAGAAATGCCACTTCATGGTTAGTGAAGGGATAGTGTTGGGACACTTGGTTTTCCACCGAGGAATCGAGGTTGATAGAGCAAAGATAGAAACGATAGAGAAGTTGCCACCACCTACCTCGGTGAAAGGGGTAAGGAGTTTCTTAGGGTATGCCGGTTTTTACCAGAGGTTTATAAAAGATTTCTCTAAAATTTCTAAGCCTCTCACTAACCTACTAATGAAGGATGTTGAGTTTGTTTCCTCCAAAGATTATCTTGAAGCGTTTTGTAGGTTGAAGGATGCTTTGATCTCCGCCCCTATTATGCAACCTCCGGATTAGAGCTTACCATTTGAAGTAATGTGTGATGCGAGTGATGTGGCTATAGGGGCTGTTTTAGGACAAAAGAAAGATGGGCTTACACATGCCATCTACTACGCTGGCAAGACGCTAGATGACGCCCAACTCAACTATGCCACAACCGAGAAGGAGTTGCTAGCGGAGGTGTATGCCTTTGAGAAGTTCCGGTCATATCTTGTTGGAGCAAATGTTATTGTGTACACGGATCATGCTGCGATCCGTTATCTCCTCACAAAGAAAGATGCCAAGCCTCGCCTCATTCGGTGGATCCTTCTCCTCATAGAATTCGACTTGGAGATTCGGGACAAGAAAGGTTCTGAAAATTCAGTACCGGACCACCTTAGTAGGCTACCACCATTGGATGTTGAGAGAGATGAGATCCCGATTTATGACTCATTCCGGGATGAGTAATTTCAAGTGATGGAGGAGTACTTACTTCAAGTGTCTAGAGGGAGTGAGCCATGATATGTGGATATAGTGAACTACCTTGTGTGTGAAGAGGTGCAACCCGGTTTATCATATATCCAAAGGAAAATGTTTTTCAAGGATGTGAGGCATTATTATTGGAGTGAGCCTCTCTTGTTCAACAGAGGACCGGATGGAGTCTTTAGGAGGTGCATTCCAGAGGATGAGATGGAGAGTGTGATCCGCCATTGCCACTCCTTGTCATGTGGAGGGCATGCTAGCTCACACAAAACGTGTGCAAAAGTATTGCAATCCGGTTTTTATTGGCCTAACTTGTTTAAGTATGTGCAGAATTTTTTAGTAGCTTGTGACGCTTGCCAAAGGACGGGCAACATCTCAAGAAGGAATGAGATGCCCTTGAACAACATACAAGAGGTTTAGATTTTTGATGTTTGGGGTGTGGACTTCGTGGGGCCATTCCCCTCTTCATGTGGCAACCTCTACATTCTATTGGCGGTGGATTATGTGTCGAGATGGGTGGAGGCAATCGCCTCTCCCACAAATGATGCCAAAGTAGTGGTGTGGTTCTTCAATCGAGTCATCTTCCCTAGATTTGGAACACCAAGAGTGATCATAAGTGATGAAGGGAAGCATTTCACCAATAGGAACTTTGGGACACTTTTGGCTAAGTATGAGGTGACTCATAAGGTGGCCACACCTTACCATCCCTAAACTAGTGGCCAACTGGAGATCTCCAACCGGGAGATAATAGGAATACTTGAGAAGACGGTTTCTAGGACAAGAAAAGATTGTGCCATGAAGCTTGATGATGCTTTGTGGGCATATAGAACCGCCTTCAAGACACTAATTGGCACCACTACCTACAAGCTAGTTTATGGAAAGTCTTGCCACCTTCCGGTGGAGATGGAGCATAGGGCATATTGGGCCATAAGGTGGCTGAATTTTGACCTCAAGGAAGCCGGTGAGAAGAGGTTGCTAGACATTAATGCTCTTGAGGAGATCCGGTTGGATGCTTAATCGGATTTACAAGGAATGGACCAAGCGTTGGCATGACATACGTCTAATCCCAAAGGATTTGAGTGAAGGTGACTTAATCCTTCTCTTCAATTCAAGGCTGCGGCTCTTCTCCGAAAAGCTCAAGTCAAGATGGACGGTTCCTTATATTGTGAAGAAGATCTTTCCCCATGAAGCGGTTGAGATAGGTGGGGAACATTGTGGAGATTTCAATGTGAATGGACACCGTTTGAAGAAGTACATCCCCGAAGCTCCCGTAGAAGTGATTGCCCCGCTTCATCTTGAGTGAAACGCTCTTGAATTTGGTCAAGCTAATGACCTTAAAGAAGCGCTTAATGGGAGGTAACCCATTGGTACATATCTTTCCCTTTTATTTTTCTTGTTTTTGTTTGATTTTGTTCTTTGTGTGCTTTGTTTTTCTTTTGTGTTTTTGGGTGCTAGATCTTGTTGTTGTCATGTGTTATAAGATGTTCGAGGTCATGTGAAAACCTCATGAAACTGTTGAGAAGAAGGTACAAGATCTGAGCACATGGACAAGGAAGAAAGCACCCAGGAAAATCGGACTGTTCTTGCATAGAAATCGGCCGATTTTCCTAGGCTTGTGGTCCGATTTTTCCTTCTGTCAAGCAAAGTGATGATCTCCAATCAAGCATGGGTGGAGAGGATGTGGAACTTGGACGGCTTGCGGCGCCAAGCGCCGGTTCGGACACCATAATGAACATCAAGAGCTCTCTACCATCCTTGATCGATCATCCACCATCATCATTCGATGTGAACCGAAATACCAAAGCATCACCATTTTTACATTGTGAGGACTCTCTTTCACTTCCTTATTTAAGTTGAACATTGGGGACATTTTATTTTTAAGTATGGGGTGGGGTTTTCATAATCATTTGCATGATTGCATCTAGGATAGTTTCATATTATTGTCACATGTCTCATTATGTTTTGCATTGTGCATATTTATCTCAAAAATTCCAAAAAAATCAGAAAATTTTTTTTAAAAAAATTGTGCTTCCTAGTTTGGATATGACCCTTATGATGAGATTGTTTTGTGAATTGGCTATGGATGGCCTTGTGTGTTGAATGGATCTATGCATATGTGGACTAGAAATACTTCTCTTGAATCCTATGTATGAATTGTGATTATGATGCATGCCTTGATTGGATTGAGAATTGATAGTCGAAATTACATGCTAGTTCTTGCACATCATCTAGGAATGATTAAGGCAATTCATATCTCTTCTTGTCATCTTGATCATGTTGTTTGAGCACCTCACTTAATTAAAAAAATTTACCTCTTTTGACCCATCCGGGAATAGGAGCATGCTAGTGTGTTGAGTGTGTGAAAAGACAAGTGCGGGGTGAAGTTGTTGATGAATGAATGTTGTGAATGAAGTGCTGAATTTGTTGTGAAAGTGTAGAAAAAATATAGGTTTGGGGACTTTGGTTTTGATGACGAGTAACTCGGCACCATTCACATAATCGGGTGTTTGTGCCTTGCCAAAGTCGGATAAACCGAATGTCTTAACGAGCCTTGGTATGTGTGCCCAGTGTGAGGCACCTCGGAAAAATCCCGAGGTCCGCTAATCACCAAGGTTTCGGCTTTTGTACACCAATGTCATTGTCTCAAAAATAAGTGAAAGAAAAAGAAAATGAAAAAGAAAAGAAAAGAAAGAAAAGATGGAGAAAAATATACATTTGTGGGAAAGTTGATAAAAAATGAAATTGTGGAGTTAGTTCCTTTCCCGGATTAGCATCACATGACCTATTAAAGTTCCCACCTATAACAACGTTTCTTGGTCTCTTCTTTCCTAAGTCCTTAAGACCTATTTGCTTATGTGTATGACTTAGTGATCTGGATTAGATATTCTCATGATCATTTTGACTTCATCATTTTTACCTTTCATGCATGCTTTCGAGTTAAGTATAATTGTTTTTCCGTGCTTTCATTTATTTAATGCATGATTGCTTGTCCATTGCCATGAAACATGACTATGAAGGTGATTCAATTCTAGAAGCACAATTCCAAAAATATTTTCTGTTTTTCTGCATTCATAAATCATGCCATCTCGTAGCCTATAGTTGGATCTTGCTCGGGGACGAGCATGTGACAACTATTGGGTATTTTGATAACATGATTTATGACGTTAGTTTAGGCATTCATTTAGATAGTTTTTCCCTTCATTCATGCATGATTGTACTTTAGTTCGTGACTTTTATTGCGTAATTGAGTCATATTTCTAGAAAAGACGTCTACACGAGCCTTTGTCGGTTTTGTTGGTATTTCGGGGATCTTTTGGACATTATTCGATACATTCGAGGGTCAAGACTCATGGCGGTACATATCCAAGGTTTTGAAGGAACACAATTGGAGCAATGAAGGACACAAGGACCCTTATTGGTGCAAGACTTGGGACAACTCATGGCTAGATGATCATAACAAGCTTCCGTAGAAGAAAATCGACCTAACACTCAGGAAAATCGGATGATTTTTCTGTCTGGGTCGATTTTTGGCCTTTGACAGCTTGTGCCATGTGTCCCACAATCTCTTTGCCCGACCCTTGCTCTTGATGAAGAATATAAGTGGTCCTGCAGGTTGTTGCTAAAGGACACCTCCCACATTCTCTCACACACACCTCATTCCATTGGAGGATAGACTTGGAGAAGAAGAAAAACTCTCTCATTTTTGGGAAGAAGAAGAAGAAGAACATCAAACTTAGAGTGAGAGTGAGTTTTTGAGTGATTTTTAGGGATTTTGGTTGAAAACTTAACAAAGCATTGTAAGGAGCGTTTTGGACTTTCTTTTGAAGGGTTGTAAGTCTTGCTTAAACTCATAGTCATCTAAGATTTCTTGCTTTTACTTGCTTCTCTTTCACCATCTAGCTATGAAAACCATGTATGCTTGGGTGATGATTTTAGATCTTGAAATGCATGTTATTGGCTAGTTTATTGTGATATTGGAGTGATGGATTGATGGTTATGGCTTGGGTGATGATAGAATGGACTTGTATGTTAGTTTAGGATGATTCGTATACACAAAACCTAACCTAGGCAGAAAAATCGACCTGTTCATAGCCCAGATCGTCCGATTTATCTTATGATCCACCCAATTTTTCTCTCTATTGTTCTTTGATTGGTGAATCTGTATGTTAGGATGTTAGGTTGTTGAAATCCTAGTGTTTGTTAAGCATAATATAGCTTAGGGTGACCTAATGCTAGCAAACTAAGTGAGGGAAGAGACCTACCCGGTGATTTCCAATCTTAGATACCGAAGATGATGAACTCTAGGTAGTAGTGAGCCTCATAAGCCGCTATTGGATTGAGTGTGCTAGGATTGTTGCTTGAGACTTGCCTTTTCCGAGACCTACCCGGTAAGGAGAGGTTTGCCCCTTAAGTAGTGTCCGGTTTGTGTAGAATTCCCAACTTTAGCTCCTTGAGACCTACCCGGTAATAGGAGTTTGGTGCGGGATTAGTAAAGCATGAGACTTACCCGGTAATTGCTTCCATTAGAGAAACACCATTTCCCAACACCGCGGCCTTGTCCTTAGAATCTTTAGAAGCTTGAGTCCAATGCCATAACCGGAAATCTTGATCTCTAGAATCCGCTTTTCTCTCTTTGATCTCATATCTTGTGTTTGTGTTACTTGTTTCATTGATAATCTTGCATGATTTGTGATCTTTGTTTGATCACCACAAAAACCAACAAAAAATATCACGATTTTCATTTCTTTATTTCTTTCTCTTTTCTTAGACTAGATTCACACTATCTATGATCACTTGCTTGATTTGATTTCACCTTAGTCTTTGTGTTCGACCTCGGAATACTATCCTTGCTACAAAACGACCCATGCACTGTGGGTTCGCTAGGAGTTAGGAAATTATATCGAGTTATAAATTGTAAGACTTTTCTGCTATACATTTCTAGCATAACAATGACCATCACTACCTCCGCGGATCTCATCAGTGTAGTTTTTATTTTGTGTTGCCCTTTATGTGTGTTTTTCTTGGAGTTTTGCTTTAGTTGTAGCGTGACCTTATATATAGTTTCTTATATATCTATCCTTATAGAAGATGACGCGTACTAGAGCTACATCTGCTATGGGGTGAGGAAGGGGTCGACCACCACTTCCACCTGCCGTCCGTGGACGAGGACGTGCAGGAAGAACTCCACTAGCTAGAGGTCGGGGCCTATTTGCTCCAAACGGTGTGTGCAAGCTTTAAATTTATAACCCTATATGTAAGCTTAAAATAAGGATGCGAACCCGCAGTGTACGGGTCAATCGTAGTAAAAAGCAAGAAATTCCGGGGTGTCGATCTCAGGGACTTGGTGAAACAAAGTAGGTATAGGTTGTCTATGTAATTACTAACCACAAAAGCGATTAAAGCAATCAAAGATGATAAAAAGTCAATGAAGGAAATATGCAATTCTAGGGATTAAAGCATCTAGTTGTGGTTCCAACTCAAGATCTAAAGATAAGCGGACAAAGTTGAGATTTTGCAAAGGAAAGGTGTTACTAAAGTGGAATAGATCACCGGGTAAGTCTCACTACTCACTAATCCCAAACCGTAACTCCTATTACCGGGTAAGTCTCAAGGAACTAAGGAAAAGAACTATAACCTCAAACCAACACACCACCTAAGGGAATAGAATCAACCTTTACCGGGTAAGTCTCAGGCTAACTCACAAAGATGGAATGAAGGCACACTCAAACCCTAATAAAGGATAAACCTTTATTACCTACACTTATGATCTTGGGTAAACAAACAGAGGAATCACCGGGTAAGTGTTAGCATGAAATATTGTGATATTTTAGGTATATTTTCTAAGTGTATTTCATCCATATTGATAGTCATTGATTAAGCATTGATGCATTTGTGAGCTAGTTTGTCTATAATGTCGATATAGAGATCTACACAAGCTTTATGTTGATTGTAGGCAATTAAGAGCTATTTCCGAACGGATTGTGCGAAAATGGAGTTTGATTGAGTATGTCCAAGGATTGAGGACATATCTAGGAGCTAAGGAAGGTGCTAACTTGAAGAATATGCACGAGGAAAGGAAGAATCACGGTTTTGCCCTAAACCACGCTCTAAAATACGGCCGTACTACATTCCACGTTCAAGTCCACGGCTGTGGAACCTTGGCAAGGGAAGCGTGATTCATTCCAGCAACTTCTACGGCCGTGGAAGGATTGAAACAAACCGGACCAATTTCCACGCTCTAAATTACGGTCGTGGAACCCTTCCACGACCGTGATCTTGGCGATCTTTTTCGCCATACTTTAAGCCACGATCTCCTACGCAGTTGGGCCGGGCCAATATTTTATCTTACACTACAAAAGGACGGACAAAGAGAGATTCCGTCACCTTCGCTTTCGCTTAGACGCACTTCCGCTTACACTTGGATTTGCCCTAATTTCGCATTTTGGCGGAGATTGTGATTGAGAGATTTGCGCTTTGCCATTGAGATTTCCGGATTGACGGAAGAGTTGAAGATTTGGAAGATTGTTCGTGAGAAGATTTCGGTTCTCATTGAGGTTTGATTTGAAGACGGATTGACATCCCGTTCTTCCTTCTTATCTAAGATTCGTGATTGTTTGTATTATTCCAAATCTATTGACGTTATTGTTCTTGATTTGTGGATTTGAGATTGACTTGAAAGTTATTGAAGGTTTTCGGAAGTTTTCATCTTTCATTCTTTTAAACCTTGAATTTGATATCAATATGACTGTTGTTGGCTAAAACCCTTTAACAATTCTAAGCTGAAGGGTTGATAGTTGTGGCTTAGATGATGATAGATCGATCGTAAACAGATTGGACCCTGAGAGTTAGAGAGAATCGCCGACGAACCTAATCCACGGTCTGTTCTTGAGCTTCCACGGCCGTGGAACTCAAGAACTACCCGTAATTTTGTTTCAGTTTACGATATTGCTTTTACTTTAATCCAAAGTTAAAGATTTGCTTTAACTTAGTCTTGGCTTGCCTTTTCTAGGTGGTAGTGAAGCCTCAACAACCTCTACCTCGATTGTGAGTGTCACAACCTTAATCGATTTAGTTAGTCTTGATCTTTGGATTACAAGTTTGGGTATTTGACGTTAATTCTTACCTTTAGATCCTTTCTATACTGAAGCCTCAACAACCTTTATAGAGAGTGTCTTCTAGGTGAGTCATATAAGGTGTTTGGAACTTCACCGTACGATTACCTTACATTAGTATACCTTTGCAACCCTCAACTCTGTCCTTATACCTTTAGTATATCTTGAATCGATTGCCACAACTGGATTCCTGGATCTTTAGAATTGTTGTTTTCCCAATATTTGAAAAGCTTCTTACATTTACTCGCTTGATAACCTATAATTGAATTTGTTCCCCCCAAATCCCTGTGTTCGATACTCTAGAATTCTTGCTCAACTATATCGATCCGTACACTGCGGGTTCGCTTGCTTGATTTCTAGTTTTATAATTAAAGCTTATTTGCACGCACGCTAAGTGGCGAACAGTAAGTCTCATCCTAAGCTTGCATTGAACCAGGAAAGGTGTAATAAGAATAGGATTTGACAAACTCTAACACTTAACTCTCAGTTTTGGATCAGATTAGTCACATCGGTCAGAAGAATTCCACCAGGCCGAGATGTTCATCGACTGAACGAGATGTTCCAGGATTAAGGATAAAGACTCGAGCTTTCAGGGTCCTACTGTGATTAAGATTATTCTATCATTGTTTTTCCCACAACCTTCAGCCAATCACCCTAGAATCACACAAAGAAATTAACCACTCATCATCATGAAAGCAATAATCAAATATAAGGGAAGAAGGTGAATAATTGAACAAGAAAACCTTAAGAGAAAAGCTTCAATAACTGAATCAATTATCAAACAACAAGCGTTCCTTGGATCAAATCCAACAAGAAGGGAATCTAAGAAAGTCTTACAAAACCCTTCACAAAAGCTATAAAAGCTATCAACTTCCTTCCTTCAATCTTCCTTCAACCTTCAAAAAGTTTCTTCAAATCTCCCAGCTGTAGTGGGTGTTTTCCAGCCGTAAGCGGATCTATGCGGGGTCTAAGCGGTCTCCCAATTTGTGGAAAATCCGACCCTTTTTATAGGAAAATTCCCTCCCAAAGATAAGATATCTCAAAAAGATATTTTCCCATAAAATAGGTAAAATATATGGGCTAAATTATCTTCTTCCTTCCACGAATCCAGCCTAAAAATATAAGATCCTCTTTCCAAAAATAAAAGATCTCAGCCAAGAATAAAATATCTCTCGCCACGTCCAAGGTGTTTGCCTCGGTCGAGCAGCTCCTCTGGATCACCTCGGTCGAGATGGTACTGTAGCTGACCGAGGTGAATCACAACTGAATGTGAAATCTCTCAAATTTGATCCAAAGTGAATCTTCAATCCATTTCCATGATTCCTGTATTCTTCCTTAAGCTCCTGAATGTAGCTCCAATGACTCCTTAACTCCTTTTGCTCCATTTTGATACAAAATGTGCCATTTTACCTACGATTACAACGAAACTTGGTGTAGACCTCGATTCCCGCAAGGGTAGATGAAACGACAATATAATCACATAATATACATCCAAACATGCAGATTATTGAAGATAAAACGTCTAAACATGCCCAAAAATATAGACAATAATTCATGCTATCAAAATACCCCATACTTAGCCCTTGCTTGTCCCCAAGCAAGTTCCGAATATAAAATACAAGATAGAATGGATTATAAGTCATGAAGATCAATGAAAAAGTCATTCAAAACATTTTAATGTGTGCTACAATCATAGATCACTCTAAGAGAATGCTTCATGGAATCTAAAATCAAAATATGCTCAAAATATTTTATAAATATAAGAAAGTTGTTCATCTTTGCGTAAAATCATAGAATGCATAATAAATCATTATTATCGAAATTAATCATGTATAATCCAGTTTAAACCACTAAGTCAATCAACAAGCTCGAGGTCTCAAGGGCTTTCCAAAAGAAGGTCAAGAAACGTGTGAGGGTGGGATGTATATAGGGAATGTGGTGCTAGAATCCGGAAAAAGGATCTTTTACTTCACTTCCTTTTGAACTTCAACATCTTCCACCAATAAGTTTTGCTTATTTACTTTTTACTTTACTTTTTGGGATGCATAGACAGAGGTGCACAATAACCGAAGCCTAGGAGATCAGCAATCATCAATTTCTCGAGATGCCTCAAACCCTTGATGCACATACCATGACCCGTTAGGAATATCGCTCAATCCGACTTTGGCAAGACACAAACACACGGCTATGTGAATGGTGCCGAGTTACTCATCATCATGATTGACTTCCCCAAACCTATTTATTTCTTTCTAACTTCCAGCCAACATCTCAACTTTTATTTCACTTGCTTTTCACTTTTGCTTGCTTCCAAATTCCTGGATAGGTAAAGGGAGGCAAATATGTATATGAGGGGCTAAGCATGATCAAGAAGAAGAAGAGAAGAGAATGAATTGACCTGATCTTCCCAGGAAGAAAGTGAGAGAACTCATAATGTGGTGTCAACCTTCAAATTCAATATAATTTGGATAAAAACAAAGTATTAAACATGCCACAAATTTCAAACAAAGCATTTAGCAACTTAAACATATCATAAAATCTTTCAAACATATAAAGATTTCAAAACCAGTCAGCAAACAAAATCATCACTGAGGTCATATCCAGATAAGAAGCACGAAATCGTTTCGAAAACTGTTTCAGTTAAACTACCTCGGTCGAGATGTTCTAAGTCAACCGAGGTACTTCACCTCGATTGGTCAGAATTACTTCGGTCGAGGTCATAAATTTTTTTTTTCTTAACCAGTTTTTGACGTTTTTCTCAATCAAATAACCTGTATGCATGCATGTGGTCTCAGATAAGCACATAGAGCATAAATAAAACATAAATATCCAAATAGAGTCGAGTCATACATCCATAAAAGTCAAATAATACATCAAATACCCCATACTTGAGACACATTGTCCCAATGGGTCAAAATAAGTCTAAAGAAACAAAGTACTCACCGGACAAAGCTGAGCTGCATAATAAATAAAGAAAGAAAATCCTGCAAGCTCTCAATAATCCCGATCCGGTGGTGGTGGTGGCACATACGGATACTGAGATGGGTCGAATGGATAGCCCATGATATGCTGAAACTGAATCTCAGCCATCTCGTGTTGGTAATGCTGCCTCTCCTGCATCTCTCTGATATCCAGGGAAAGGGCAGCGTAGGAATCTATCATCTGATCCGTCAGATCATCGATCCGACGGTGAGCAACTGAATCCCTCTGCCTGCGTACCCTACACCTAGCAGGACGTGTCGGTGCTGCAGCCGGCTCCTCCTCAGTCTCATCGTCATCTAAATCAATGACCGGCACACTAGTCCTAATTGTATCTGTGCCCGTATCCATGGGAGCACCGCCATCCTCATCATCACCATCGTCCTCCTCAGCCTCATCCTCCTCAGCTGGCCCCAGAGCTGCTGCTGCTGCTGCCTCTCTAGCATTCTCCATCAGCGGGATCCATGCAGTCTGCCAGTAATGCGGATCATATATGGATAACTGAGCTGACCACCTAATACCCTGGGGTGCAGTCTGCTCCTAGGGCATCGCCACATATGGCGTAGTAAGACCACGAGGAACTAGTATCCTCAGTGTGATCATCTCTTGAAGCCCGAGCGGCTTGGCAGCCGCCACCATAGTGCATGCACTCAGATCCAAGTCCATGTAACTCGCTATATGAGTCACAATCCCTCCGCAACAAATGTCTCCCTTGGCCTTCGCCTTTATCCTGTGCAAATCCTCAGTCAGTATCATCCCAAAGTCCGGAACTCCTCCGGTCACCATGCAGTACAGACTCAGAAGCTCATCCTGTCTGATCTTCTGGGACGTCTCAGTACACTCCAGAAGTGTCTCGCTGAAGATCCTGTGAGCAAGTCTAAATGCCAGATGGAATATAATCTTCTCCCTGGAATCTCTAGGTCTCCATCTGTCAGCATGCTCAACCATGTGAGCAATTTGTCCCCAGAACTCTCGAGCTACAGCTCGAGAAGGAAAATCAGCAACAGTAGGGGTCGGGAGGACAAAGATATCCCGCCAGTGGTCTAAGGGAACTAGGTAGTTCCGGTTCATCAACCGGTACTTTATGGCGCGCTCGGTGGGCAAGTAGGTGACGGAGCTGACAAACTCCAAGGTCAGCTCTAGGTAGGCCAGAGCTCGGATCTCAATGAAATGCTCTAAGCCCACCATGGAGATCATACGCCTCAGATCATCATCAACATAGAGGCAGTCGAAGGCAGATATGTCCATGAAGCGTGGTGCAATGTTAGCATGAAATATTGTGATATTTTAGGCACGTTTTCTAAGTGTATTTCATCCATATTGATAGTCATTGATTAAGCATTGATGCAATTGTGAGCTAGTTTGTCTATAATGTCGAAATAGAGATCTACGCAAGCTTTATGTTGATTGTAGGCAATTAAGAGCTATTTCCGAACGGATTGAGCAAGGATGGAGTTTGATCGAGCATGTCCAAGGATTGAGGACATCTCTAGGAGCTAAGGAAGGTGCTAAATTGAAGAATAGCACGAGGAAAGGAAGAATTACGGTTTACCTCTAAACCACACTCTAAAATACGGCCGTACTATATTCCACGTTCAAGTCCACGGCCGTGGAACCTTGGCAAGGGAAGCGTGATTCATTCCAGCAACTTCTACGGCCGTGGAAGGATTGAAACAAACCGTGACCAATTTCCACGTTCTAAATTACGGTCGTGGAACCCTTCCACGACCGTGATCTTGGCGATATTTTACGCCATACTTTAAGCCACGATCTTCTACGCAATTGGGCCGGGCTTATATTTTATCTTACACTATAAAAGGACGGACGAAGAGAGATTCCGTCACCTTCGCTTACCCTTAGATGCACTTTCGCTTACACTTGGATTTGCCCTAATTTCGCGCCTTTGCGGAGATTGTGGTTGAGAGATTTGCGCTTTGCTATTGAGATTTCCGGATTGACGGAAGAGTTGAAGATTCGGAAGATTGTTCGGGAGAAGATTTCGCTTCTCATTTAGGTTTGATTAAAGACGGATTGACATCCCGTTCTTCGTTCTTATCTAAGATTGTGATTGTTTGTATTATTCCAAATCTATTGACGTTATTGTTCTTGATTTGTGGATTTGAGATTGACTCGAGAGTTATTCAAGGTTTTCGGAAGTTTTCATCTTTCATTCTTTTAAATCTTGAATTTGATATCAATATGACTGTTGTTGGCTAAAATCCTTTAACAATTCTAAGGTGAAGGGTTGATAGTTGTGGCTTGGATGATGATAGATCGATCGTAAACAGATTGGACCCTGAGAGTTAGAGAGAATCGCCGACGAACCTAATCCACGGTCTGTTCTTGAGCTTCCACGGCCGTGGAACTCAAGAACTACCCGTAATTTTGTGTCAGTTTACGAACTTGCTTTTACTTTAATCCAAAGTTAAAGATTTGCTTTAACTTAGTCTTGGCTTGCCTTTTCTAGGTGGTAGTGAAGCCTCAACAACCTCTACCTCGATTGTGAGTATCACAACCTTAATCGGTTTAGTTAGTCTTGATCCTTGGATTACAAGTTTGGGTATTTGACATTAATTTTTACCTTTAGATCCTTTCTATACTGAAGCCTCAACAACCTTTATAGAGAGTGTCTTTTAGGTAGGTCATATAAGGTTTTCGGAACTTCACCGTACGATTACCTTACATTCGTATACCTTTGCATACCTCAACTCTGTCCTTATATATTTAGTATATCTTGAATCGATTACCACAGCTGGATTCTTGGATCTTTAGGATTGTTGTTTTCCCAATAATTTGAAAAGATTCATACATTCACTTGCTTGATAATCTATAATTGGATTTAACCCTCCAAATCCCTGTGTTCGATACTCTGGAATTCTTGCTTAACTATATCGATCCGTACACTGCGGGTTCGCTTGCTTGATTTCTAGTTTTATAATTAAAGCCTATTTGCACGCACGCTAAGTGGCGAACATGCAACCACTGGACGGGCCGCTATGCGGTCATAGTCGACCTGGTGATGCTCATGTATCACCGGTCTAGAACGGCGTGATGAAGAAGAAGGGGAAGGAGAAGATCTGTCTCTCAGCACAAGCTGCCTGTCAGAACTCATTTTCAGCAATCTGTCAGACCACCTCGGTCTTTCTGACAAGTCTCAAGAACACCTCGGCCGAGGCGCAGGCCGACTGGACCGAGGCAAAAAACTGTTCGATCGCAACTCTCAAAAATCCAGTTCTTTTTCCCCAAAATCACTACCAAAGGTTCCTATGGGTTACTTAATCCTTTTTCAGCAGAATGCAGGGGCAACCAAAGCCCAAATCGAAAGGAATAAGTGGAAGAAGAGGAGGTTAGGGTTTTCTCGAATTTTACCCAGATTTGTTCAATTCGGTTCGTTTTCTTTGCAGATTGACGGTTGCAAATCGATCCTCTACCCTTTCCTTACAGTTTGGAAGCGAGAATCGTCGAAAACGAGCGAAGAATGAAGGAGCGAGGTGAGGATTGCGCCGCGGTCAAGAAGAAGGTAAAGGGAGGAGAGAGAAATCTCAGCCCCCTTTTATACCCTTTTCTGGAACTGCTGTCACCTCGGTCGAGATGGTCTCGACTGGACCGAGGTGGTACGGACCGAGGTGGATCTTCAGAAACTCTAGTCACCTCGGTTGCTCAAGAATCATCGCGGTCGAGGTGGTATGACAGCAACCGAGATGTGTCTTAGTCAAACTCCGTCTTCTCAAATTCTCGAACTTTTGTCCTTCCAGTTGTGCTCCTGGGTTGTATTCCTTCCTTAGATGTCACCTGTTGTCTGTCTAGGATGCCAAAAACAAAACAAAGCAAAGCAAAAGCAAACTATCTAAAGCTAGACTAGAAAAAGGGAAAAGAAAGCAATACCTTGGGTTGCCTCCCAAGAAGCGCTTGATTTAAGGTCGCTAGCTGGACCGTATGGCATCCCTAAACGTGATGAGAGGTATCCTCACCCCATACTTCACCTTCATCATGGGGTGAGATAAGTAAGTCTATCAAACTTTCCAACAAGTGCAAGTGCTCATCGGGGAATGAATCATCTATGGGTGGGTCGTCCTTCTCGCATGAAGAGGAAGGTAGCCGGATGAGGTGATCCGCAACAGAATTTTCGGATCCCTTCTTATCGCGGATCTCTAGGTCAAACTCTTGAAGCAAGAGAATCCATCGAATAAGACGTGGCTTGGCATCCTTCTTGGCAAGCAAGTAACGAATAGCTGCATGGTCGGTGTAGACAATGACTTTCTCCCCTACTAAGTAAGAACGAAATTTCTCGAAAGCATATACAACCTCCAATAGCTCTTTCTCGGTGGTGGCGTAGTTACGCTGGGCTTCATCTAGCGTCTTGCTAGCGTAGTAAATGGCGGTGGTCCGCCCATCCTTCTTTTGTCCAAGCACCACTCCTACCGCCACATCACTCGCATCGCACATGATCTCGAAAGGCAAGGTCCAATCCGGAGGCTGGATAATGGGAGCGGAGATCAATGCTTCCTTAATCTTGTAAAATGCATCAAGACACTCCTGCGAAAACTCAAAAACAACATCTTTATTCAAGAGGTTAGTTAGTGGTTTAGAAATCTTCGAGAAGTCCTTGATGAATCTCCTGTAGAAACCTGTATGCCCGAGAAAACTCCTCACACCTTTAACAGAACAAGGGGGAGGGAGTTTCTCAATGGTCTCGATCTTAGCGCGATCGACCTTAATACCTCGATTAGAAACGAGGTGTCCTAGCACAATGCCTTCATTAACCATAAATTGACACTTCTCCCAATTCAAAACAAGATTAGTGTCTTCACATCTTTGTAGCACTAGAGAAAGGTTAGATAGGCAATCATCAAAAGAGGAACCATATACTGAAAAATCATCCATAAATACCTCCATGATCTCCTCTATATACTCGGAAAAGATCGCCATCATGCATCGCTGGAAGGTAGCGGGTGCATTGCATAATCCAAATGGCATCCTCCTATAAGCGAATGTCCCCCATGGACAAGTGAAACTGGTCTTCTCCTGATCATCCGGATGGATAGGAATCTAGAAGAAACCACTATAGCCGTCTAAATAGCAGAAGTGTGAATAATGGGCCAACCGTTTGAGCATTTGATCAATGAAGGGAAGTGGAAAATGGTCCTTCCGAGTGGCCACGTTCAACTTTCTATAGTCAATGTAAACCCTCCAGCCCGTGACGGTCCTAGTTGGGATTAACTCGTTGTTCTTATTTGTCACAACGGTCATCCCACCTTTCTTCGGAACTACATGTACTGAGCTAACCCACTTGCTGTCCGAGATAGGAAATATGATACCTGCATCCAACAACTTAAGAATTTATTTCTTCACAACCTCTTTCATGATCGGATTTAACCGTCTTTGAGGTTCCCGTGAAGTCTTATGATCGTCCTCCATTAGTATTCTATGCATGCAGAAAAAAGGCTTAATGCCAATAAGATCATCAATAGTATAACCCAAAGCCTTTTGATGCTTCCTCAGGACATGCATTAGTTTAGATAATTCAGATTCGGAGAGGGAAGCACTAACAATGACGGGATAAGTAGAATCCGATCCAAGAAAGACATACCTCAAGTGACTTGGGAGTTGTTTAAGCTCCACAACTGGGGGTGCTTTCTGAGGGGAATCCTTGCTTCCTCCTTCCAGTGGAGTAGATTGAAGAACTGGACTTTCAGAAGTCTCAGTTGACATCATCTCGCTTTCGACATCGGTCGAGGTCCAGAGAGGTTGACCGAGATGTTCTTCAGTCACCTCGCTTGGTCTAGAAAGTGCCTCGGTCGAGGTACTGAAACTGGAATCGAAACTGGAGATCTTCTTCTCCTGGATTAGCTTTTCAGTTTTAGCTCCTGGATCTTCTTCCAGTGCCTTTAAGCTCCGTATATCTGCATCACAAGAAGCATCTATACCTTCCTCCATTAAGCTAAAGCTAATAACTTTTTCAAGTGGATCTTTAATAAGGATAGAGCTCACCGATTCTCTTAATTCTTCTTCATCATAGATGTTGAAGATATCGTCTCCTAGTTGCTCTCCCTTCATTGCCGCAAGCAATGCAAACTCCACTTCATCTCCGCCAATGTTGAATCTTAACTTGGCGTTCTTACAATCCACAATGCAACCTGAAGTTGCTAGAAATGGTCTCCCAAGAATGATAGGAACGGGATAATCTGCGGGAATATCAAGCACAACAAAGTCTATAGGTAAATAGAAATTACCTAACTTGACCGGAACGTCTTCCAAAATGCCCACGGGATGGGTAATGGAGCGGTCCTCCATGTATAACCGTATCTTCACCGGCTTGGGCTCTCCAAGTCCGATCTTAACACATAGCTCCAGCGGGATGATGCTCACGCTGGCTCCTAGATCACATAAGGCTTCACAAGTGACATCCCCAACTTGAATGGGAATGCAAAAGGAGCCGGGATCTCTCAACTTGGGTGACATCTTCTCCATCATTATTTGAATAAGCTCCGAGGATTTAGATGTCATCCTTACTTCACCAAAGTCTTCCAACTTCCTCTTCCTTGATAGAATCTCTTTCAAGAACTTCCCATAGACAGGCATCCCTAGAATAACATCAAGAAAAGGGATATTAATGTGTAGTTTATTCATCAAGTCAAGGAACTTACCAAAATGCTTGTCTAGATGTGCTCTGGCCCTTGACTGGGGGAATGGAAGTGGTGGTTTATATGCGGGAGGTGGAATATAAACTTCAGTTTTCTCCTCCGCTTTTTGTGGCTCCACCTCGGTTGGCATCTCGGCCGAAGTGTTCTTCGACTGTGCCTGGACCGAGGTGGTCTTCGTCTGTACTGGCATCGACCGAGGCACTGGATCTGCAGTCTTCAGTCCACTCCTCGTCGTTATTGCCATAATCTGTCCCTTGGGGTTGCTTTCCGTCCTTGCTGGAAGCTTCCCTAGATCTCTTGGCGCTTCATTCGCCTTGTTAAAGAATTGTTGTTCTAAGGCTTTTTGTGCCTTCGAAAATGAAGTCCTGGACGTCTCCATAGAGTTGAGCTTGATCAAGATGGCCTCCAGCACCACATCCTTCTTTTCCGGCTGGGACGAACTCGATCCTTGCTCCTGGCTCTTCAATGGAGTGGAAGAAGAAGAAGAGAGGAAAGGATTAGAGGAGTCATTAGAATTGGAGTTAGAGCAAGGGTTACCCGAATTTTGGTTGTTTGCTCTCCAATTATTGTTGTTGGATCCTCTATTGTTGTTGTAGTTATTGTTCCGGGAACCGTTGTTGTTGTTCCGGTAACTATTGTTGTTCCTTGATCCTTGATCTTCCTTATTGGTTTGAGCAACTAAGAGTTCTTTCAATTGCTTCATATCATTCTTCAAAGAAGTGAGTTGATCATTGTTAGGTGGAGTATCTTGAAAGTTGACTCTTTTAACTCCACCTTCAGCTCCTTGGTGGGAGTATTTCTCCATGTGCAAAACTTGCTTCTCTATGAACTCCCAAGCTTCGTCAATTGGCATGTGATGACATGAATTATGACCTATTTTTAGGCATGTATTTATATAGATTTTCCCTTTATTTTGCATGCATAGACATACATTCATGGCATTTATGGTTATATTTACCTACTTTGCAAGAATAGAGGTCTACACAGAGTTTTATTGCATTTGTAGGTAATTTGGCGAATTATGGAGCAAAATGGCACATTTAAGGATTAAGCCTTGAAGCGGGACAAAAAGGAGCATAAAAGGAATTTAGGCGGCCCAAAGTATTCTCTGATACCGTCGGACGCGGCCCAAAGTATCTTCTGATACCGCCTGACGCGCCAAAGTATTCTCTGATACCTGCTGACGCGGCCCAGAGTATCTTCTGATACCAGCGGATTCGACTTCTTTTCAGCCCAAATATTTAGGGTTTTATCTTTAAACCCTAGGTTTATCCCTATATAAATCGAGGAGCCTTCAACATTGAAAGAGAGCCAATTTCTCCAAAGGGAGACTAGAAGGAGCAAAAACCTCCAAAGGGAGCCAATTTCTCCAAAGGGAGACTAGAAGGAGTCAAAACCTCCAAAAAGGGAGATTTAGGGAGAGTCAATTTCTCCAGAAGACGGTGACAGCCCCAAGACTTTGACCTCGCTTACGACCTTTCAACCCTCGCTTAGCGGCAAAACGCAAAAACCCTCATTCTTGGAGGTAATTTGGAGATCTCATTGAAGATCAAAGTTCGTATTGAAGAGTTGCTGTTTGTGATCTTCGTGTTTGTGGAAGATCGAAGTTCTTGGAGGATTTTGCAAGAAGATCTCTCTTCTTGTTTAGGTTTGATTCAGAATCGGATTGACATCCCGTTTCTCTTCTTTCCTAAAGATTGTGATTGCTTGGTCCGTTTTGAATCTTTGGATAAACACTTGTTCTTGATTGTGATTCTGAGATTCACTTGAAGATTATTGATAGTTCTTGAAAGTTTTCATCTTTTATCTCTTAATTCTTGAATCAATATCAATATGACAATTATTGGCTAAAAACCCTTAACAATTCTAAGGTGAAGGGTTGATAGTTGTGGCTTAGATGATGATAGATCGATCGTAAACAGATTAGACCCTGAGAGTTAGAGAATTATCGCCGACAACCCTAAATCACGGGCTGTTCTTGAGTTCCACGACCGTGGAATCTCAAGATCCAACCGTAATTTCCCTAAGTCTACGAGCTTGCTTTTACTTTAATCTAAAGTTAAAGATTTGCTTTAGCTTAGCTTAGACTTGTCTTTTCTAGGTGGTAGTGAAGCCTCAACAACCTCTACCTCGATTGTGAGCCTCAACAACCTCAATCGGATAAGTTAGTCTTGATCTTTAGATTATAAGTTTGGGTATTTGATACTAATCCTTGCCTTTAGAATCTTTCTATATTGAGCCTCAACAACCTGTATAGGGAGTGTCTTTTAGGTGAATTACATAAGGTTTTTGGAACCTCAACCGTACGATTACCTTACATTAGTATACCCTTGCATATCTCGACTCTGTCTTTATATCATTAGTATATCTTGAATCAATTGCCACAGCTGGATACTTGGATCTTTAGGATTGTTGTTTCCCCGATAATTTGCAAACTCCCATATTCACTTGCTTGATAACCTGCGATCGAGTTCGTTCCACCCAAATCCCTGTGTTCGATACTCTGGAATTCTTGCTAATCTACGTCGATCCGTACACTGCGGGTTCGCTTGCTTGATTCTAGTTTTATAAATTTAAAGCTTATTTGCACACACCTCTAGGGGCGAACAGCATGTCCATGAACGTGCCGGCGGATAGTAGTTGAAGGTTGAACTGGGTGTTGCCGTCCAGTCCCTTGAAGTATATCTCCAACAACTCTATCTTTGGAATCCCATGATGTGGGCAATCCAAAAGAATGTCTTTAAATCTCTCCCATGACTTGGACAAGCTCTCCTTGTCCTTCATGATGAATACATTAATCTTCCCTCTCATTTCAACGGTTTTAGAGGGGGGGGGGGAATTTAGTCAAGAATTCCGTCGTCATCTCCTCCCAAGTATTGATTTTTCGTGGAGGAAGAGATTGATACCAAGTAAGTGCTCTATCTTTCAAAGAGAAGTAGAAAGGCCTTATCTAGTAGTTGTTGTATTCTATTCTTGAAGGTCTCACGGTCTCCATCAAGATCTCATAGTTTTGTAGATGTTGATGCGGAGATTCCCTCTCTAGCCCTCCAAACTGGCATTGGCGAATCATGGAAAGAACTTGCGGTCGAAGCTCATAATCATGGTCCGCTGGATCACCTAGGTTGACTCCTGGACTCCTCAGTTGTTGATTAGGGTCCATCCTCTGCCCTAGGGTTTGTGGAATACCTGCAAAAAGAACATCTCGGACTGGCATCCGAGGTAGAAGTGTTCGCTCCAAACGGTGTGTGCAAGCTTTAAATTTATAACCCTAGACTTAAGCTTAAAACAAGGATGCGAACCCGCCGTGTACGGGTCAATCGTAGTAAAAAGCAAGAAATTCCAGGGGTCGATCACAGGGACTCGGTGAAACAAAGTCAATAACGGTAAGCTTCGTGAATACTAACCACAAGAGCAATTAACACAATCAAAGATCAATAAGAAGTCAACAAAGCAAACATGCAATTCTAGGGATTAAAGCGTCTAGTTGTGGTTCCAACTCAAGATCTAAAGATAAGCGGACAAAGCTGAGATTTTTGCAAGGGGAAGGTGTTACTAAAGTGGAGTAGATCACCGGGTAAGTCTCACTACTCTCTAATCCTAAATCGTAACTCCTATTACCGGGTAAGTCTCAAGGAATGAAGATAAAGAACTATAATCTCAAACTAACACACCATCTAAGGGAATAGAATCAACCTTTACCGGGTAAGTCTCAGGCTAACTCACAAAGATGGGATGGAAGCACACTCAAACCCAAATAAAGGATAAACCTTTATTACCTACGCTTATGATCGTTGGTATACAAACTAAGGAATTACCGGGTAAGTCTCATCCTAAGCTTGCTTTGAACCAGGAAAGGTGTAATAAGGATAGGATTTGGCAAACTCTAACACTTAACTCTCAGTTTAGGATCAGATAAGTCACCTCGGTCATCCGAATTCCACCCCGTCCGAGATGTTCATCGACTGAGCGAGATGCTTAGGGTTAAGGTTAAAGACTCGAACTTTCAGGGTCCTACTGGAATCTAAGACTATTCTATCATTGTTTTTCCCACAACCTTCAGCCAATCACCCTAGAATCACACAAGGAAATTAGCCACTCATCATCATTATGAAAGTATTAAATATATGGGAAGAAGGTGAATATTTGAACAAGAAGAATTTAATGGAAAAAACTTCAATAACTGAATCAAATATCACAACAAAAGCGTTCCTTGGATAGCAATCCAACAAGACAAGACAACAAGGAAGGGAATTAAAGACAATCTTACAAAAACCTCCAAAAAGCTATAAAAGCTATGATCTTCAATCTTCCTTCAACCTTCAAAAAGGTTCTTCGAAACTCCCAACTGGAGTATGGCTGCTGCGATGTATGCGAGATCTCCTCGTAAGCAAGATGTTATGCAAGATGTGATAGCGGATCCCTGATTTGTGGGAAATCCAACCCTTTTTATAGGAAAATAACCCTCCAAAGATAATATATCTTAGAAAGATCTCTTCCCATAAAAATAGGTAAAATATAAGATCTTCTTCCTTCCAGGAGCCAACCCCAAAAATATAAGATCACCTTCCAAAGATAAAAGATCTCAGCCAAGAATAAAATATTCTTGCCGCGTCCTAGGTGTTCGCCTCGGTCGAGTCGGCGTCTCTGGATCACCTCGGTCGAGATGAATCTCTGGTCAACCGAGGTGAGTCATAACTGAATGTGAAATCTCTCAAAACTGGTCCAAAGTGAATCCTTAATCTATGGCTATGCTTCCTGGATGGTTCCTTATGCTCCTCAATGTAGCTCCAATGACTCCATAGCTCCTTTTGTTCCTTTTTGATGCAAAACGTGCCATTTTACCTACAATTACAGCAAAACTAGGTGTAGACCTCGATTCCCGCAAAGGTAGATGAAATGGTAATATAATCTCATATTATACATGCAATCATGCAGATTATTGAAGATAAAACGTCCAAACAAACTCCAAAATATAGACTATAATTCATGCTATCAAAATACCCCATACTTAGCCCTTGCTTGTCCCCAAGCAAGTTCCGCATATAGAAGACAAGATAGAATGGATTAATAGTCATAAAAAGTCTTTTCAAAAAAACATTTTTATGGTGTGTTACAATCATAGATCACTCTAAGAGAATACTTCATGGAATTTAAAATCCAAACATGATCAAAACATTTTATAAATATAGGAAAGTTGTTCATCTTTGCATAAAATCATAGAATGCATAATAAGTCATAATTATCAAAATTAATCTTGTATAATCCAGTTTAAACCACTAAGTCAATCAACTAGCTCAAGGTCTCAAGGGCTTCCCAAAAGAAAAGGTCAAGAAACGTGTTGGGTAGGGATGTATGTAAGGTAATGTGGTGCTAGAATCCGGGAAAAGGATGAACTTCACTTTCACTTTGACTTGCAACATCTTCCACCAATAAGCTTTGCTTATTTCACACTTTTTCTTTTTACTTTACTTTTTGGGATGCATGGACAGAGGTGCACAATAACCGAAGCCTAGGAAATCAGCAATCATCAATTTCTTGAGATGCATCAAACCCTTGATGCACATACCATGACCCGTTAGGAATATCGCTCAATCTGACTTTGGCAAGACACAAACACCCGGCTATGTGAATGGTGCCGAGTTATTCATCTTCATGATTGACTTCCCCAAACCTAAAATTACTTTCTAACACTTTCACTTCCAGCCAACTTCTCAACTTTAACTTCACTTGCTTTCACCACTTCGCTTGCTTCCAAATTCCCGGATAGGTAAAGGGAGGCGAAATGTATATGAGGGGCTAAGCATGATCAAGAAGAAGAAGAGAAGAGAATGAATTGCCTTGGTCTTTCCAGGAAGAAAGTGAGAGAACTTATCTTGTGGCGTCAACCTTCAAATTCAACATAATTTGGATAAAAATAAAGTATTAAACATGCCAAAAATTTCAAACAAAGCATTTAACAACTTAAACATATTATAAAACCTTTCAAACACATAAAGATTTCAAAACCAGTCAGCAAACAAGATCTTCACTGAGATCATATCCAGATAAGAAGCACAAAACGTTTCGAAAATTCTCAGTTAAACCACCTCGGTCGAGGTGTTCTTAGGTCAAACGAGGTGAAGTACCTCGTTCGGCCAGAACTGCCCCGGTCGAGGTCAAATTTTTTTTTTTTAAAAAAAAAAACAGTTTTTGACGTTTTTCTCAATCAAATAACCTGTATGCATGTATATAATCTTAGATAAAACCATAGAAGCAAAATAATCATAAATATCCGATAATATAGAGTCATACATCACATAAGTCAATCAAATACATAAACACCCCATACTTGGGACACACTGTCCCAGTGGGTCAAAATAAGTCTAAGGACAGGATACTCACCGAACATAGCTAAACTGCATGAAGAAGTAAGAAATAGCTCCCAGATAAGACCATCTCGGTTGGCGAAGCACATCTTGGTCGAGGTGTTCTAACAGTACCCAAAATGTATCTCAGTAAAGCTCGTTTCCTCAACTTCTCGAAATTTTGTTCTTCCAGTGTAGCTCCTGAACTGTGATCCTTCCTTTTGGAATACCTGATTGTTGTCTAGAGGAAAACAAAAACAAAGCAACTATCTAAACTAAACTAGAAAAGGGAGAAGAAAGCAATACTTTGGGTTGCCTCCCAAGAAGTGCTTGGTTTAAGGTCGCTAGCTAGACCATTCTCCATAGAATTACTCAATGTACCTTGAACACCATGGAGTGCTCATCACGTCCATCATAAAATTCTTCCAAAAAGGTTCCGGTTCCAAATTTCACCGGCAAATGTTAAGATCTCCCACGTACAAGCTTGTACGGTTTGATTCTCACCGGAATCCTTCTAGCCTTCCTGCACTTCAATGGGACATAATCTAGCCTTGCGTCCCATCCTTTCCTTGATCGAGAAAACACATTCTCGAGAATCCTAGTAGCTTCCCCATCTTTAGCATGGGGATGGTACAAGGTCCTTAGCATGCGAGGGACCCCATACTTGAACAAGAGACACTTCATCGCCTTAGCGGTGTAGTGCTTGCCAACTCCACTCCTCATGATCCGAGGAGCTTCTTCTTCCAACAATTTCAAGGAAGACTTCATCTTGATCTTTGGAGGTTCTTTCGGAAGAGACCTCCAACTCTCCGGTGCTTTCCTGAAAAATTCAGAAATTTTAATAGGGATTTCGAATGGAGTAAGAGAACTTACCTTGTAAAGTTCTCCAAAGCTCGGATCAGGTTTCATGTTAGGTTGATAACCAACACATGAAATCTCTCTCAACTCAGTTGATCTTTCTTCCACCTTGGTCACAATCTCAGTAATTTGACCAAGGTTCTCTGCATCTTCTGCTTCCAGTTTTGCAGATTCTTCCATCTCGGCCGAGATCTCTTCCACTTCGACCGAGGTCTCAACAGTCAGATCGAGACCTTCCATATCCTCCTCTTCCTTAGAAGTTTCAGGAGAAATTTTGGGTTCGACTGGGGGGATGCTTGGAACGTGCAACACTTCCTTATGCTCCTCTTGCGGCTTAGCATAGGATAGGGTGCTTTCCTTGAGCTCCTCCATCTTCTTCATCAACTTCTCCCATCTTGATTCAAGAGAATCTTCCGGAGGTTGCTCACAAATCTTCTTAGGGACATTCAGTTCATCCCACTTCGCAAGTTCACGCTGAATGGCCTCTTCTCTTTCCCATTCATTGCTGAACCAATAGAAGGAGTACTTCTCCTCCAAGTATTCATAATGGTCCGCCCTAGCACTTTGCCTTGCTATCCAGGCTGGATCAAGTGTAGTCATCGGAAATCCTGAAAACTACAAAACTCATAGAAAGAGTAGTTAGTAGCAACAGGGGCAAGTGCCCCGAAAGCAAACCGCAACCGGCTCGGTCTAGACCAAGTCCCCGGCAACGGCGCCAAAAACTTGTTCGCTCCAAACGGTGTGTGCAAGATTTAAATTTATAACCCTAGACTTAAGCTTAAAACAAGGATGCGAACCCGCAGTGTACGGGTCAATCGTAGTAAAAAGCAAGAAATTCCAGGGGTCGATCACAGGGACTCGGTGAAACAAAGTCAATAACGGTAAGCTTCGTGAATACTAACCACAAGAGCAATTAACACAATCAAAGATGAATAAGAAGTCAACAAAGCAAACATGAAATTCTAGGGATTAAAGCGTCTAGTTGTGGTTCCAACTCAAGATCTAAAGATAAGCGGACAAAGCTGAGATTTTTGCAAGGGGAAGGTGTTACTAAAGTGGAGTAGATCACCGGGTAAGTCTCACTACTCTCTAATCCTAAACCGTAACTCCTATTACCGGGTAAGTCTCAAGGAATGAAGATAAAGAACTATAATCTCAAACTAACACACCATCTAAGGGAATAGAATCAACCTTTACCGGGTAAGTCTCAGGCTAACTCACAAAGATGGGATGGAAGCACACTCAAACCCCAATAAAGGATAAACCTTTATTACCTACGCTTATGATCGTTGGTATACAAACTAAGGAATTACCGGGTAAGTCTCATCCTAAGCTTGCTTTGAACCAGGAAAGGTGTAATAAGGATAGGATTTGGCAAACTCTAACACTTAACTCTCAGTTTAGGATCAGATAAGTCACCTCGGTCATCCGAATTCCACCTCGGCCGAGATGTTCATCGACTGAGCGAGATGCTTAGGGTTAAGGTTAAAGACTCGAACTTTCAGGGTCCTACTGGAATCTAAGACTATTCTATCATTGTTTTTCCCACAACCTTCAGCCAATCACCCTAGAATCACACAAGGAAATTAGCCACTCATCATCATTATGAAAGTATTAAATATATGGGAAGAAGGTGAATATTTGAACAAGAAGAATTTAATGGAAAAGACTTCAATAACTGAATCAAATATCACAACAAAAGCGTTCCTTGGATAGCAATCCAACAAGACAAGACAACAAGGAAGGGAATTAAAGACAATCTTACAAAAACCTCCAAAAAGCTATAAAAGCTATGATCTTCAATCTTCCTTCAACCTTCAAAAAGGTTCTTCGAAACTCCCAACTGGAGTATTGCTGCTGCGATGTATGCGAGATCTCCTCGTAAGCAAGATGTTATGCAAGATGTGATAGCGGATCCCTGATTTGTGGGAAATCCAACCCTTTTTATAGGAAAATAACCCTCCAAAGATAATATATCTTAGAAAGATCTCTTCCCATAAAAATAGGTAAAATATAAGATCTTCTTCCTTCCAGGAGCCAAGCCCAAAAATATAAGATCACCTTCCAAAGATAAAAGATCTCAGCCAAGAATAAAATATTCTTGCCGCGTCCTAGGTGTTCGCCTCGGTCGAGTCGGTGTCTCTGGATCACCTCGGTCGAGATGAATCTCTGGTCAACCGAGGTGAGTCATAACTGAATGTGAAATCTCTCAAAACTGGTCCAAAGTGAATCCTTAATCCATGGCTATGCTTCCTGGATGGTTCCTTATGCTCCTCAATGTAGCTCCAATGACTCCATAGCTCCTTTTGTTCCTTTTTGATGCAAAACGTGCCGTTTTACCTACAATTACAGCAAAACTAGGTGTAGACCTCGATTCCAGCAAAGGTAGATGAAATGGTAATATAATCTCAAATTATACATGCAATCATGCAGATTATTGAAGATAAAACGTCCAAACAAACTCCAAAATATAGACTATAATTCATGCTATCAAGAAGTATCTCGGTCGGGGCAATAGGTACTGGATTCTGCCTCGGTCGAGGATCTGGAGCAAAGTCTTGCCTCGCTCGAGGATCTGGGTTCGGTCGAGGTAGATACTAGTCACGTAAAGCCGCCATATCTGCTTCGATCGCCTCAGTCCTTGTGCGAGTTTCTTCCCTTTTCAGTCTCATCTCTTCCTTGTTGAGGTGTAGTTGTTCTAACGCCTCCTTCAATTCGGCCTCAAGATCGCGATTGTCTTGGTTGGCCATCTTCGCTTCTTTCAAGCGTCTTTTGTATGTCTTTTCTGGTTCGGGATCGTGGGGAACGATTTCCTTCCCAGCGCGGGTTCTTCGCATAAACCTAAGAAAAAGAACATGCGAAAGTCACTCAAGTAGAGTGGTTAGTAGAAACAGGGGCAAGCGCCCGGAAAGCCAACCGCAACCGGCTCGGTCTAGACCAAGTCCCCGACAGCGGCGCCAAAAACTTGTTCGCTCCAAACGGTGTGTGCAAGCTTTAAATTTATAACCCTAGATGTAAGCTTAAAACAAGGATGCGAACCCGCAGTGTACGGGTCAATCGTAGTAAAAAGCAAGAAATTCCGGGGTGTCGATATCAGGGACTTGGTGAAACAAAGCACTTATAGGTTGTCTATGTAATTACTAACCACAAAAGCGATTAAAGCAATCAAAGATGATAAAAAGTCAATTAAGTAAATATGCAATTCTAGGGATTAAACTATCTAGTTGTGGTTCCAACTCAAGATCTAAAGATAAGCGGACAAAGCTGAGATTTTGCAAAGGGAAGGTGTTACTAAAGTGGAATAGATCACCGGGTAAGTCTCACTACTCACTAATCCCAAACCGTAACTCCTATTACCGAGTAAGTCTCAAGGAACTAAGGAAAAGAACTATAACCTCAAACCAACACACCACCTAAGGGAATAGAATCAACCTTTACCGGGTAAGTCTCATGCTAACTCACAAAGATGGGATGAAGGCACACTCAAACCCTAATAAAGGATAAACATTTATTACCTACACTTATGATCTTGGGTAAACAAACAAAGGAATCACCGGGTAAGTCTCATCCTAAACTTGCATTGAACCAGGAAAGGTGTAATAAGAATAGGATTTGGCAAACTCTAACACTTAACTCTCAGTTTCGGATCAGATTAGTCACCTCGGTCAGAAGAATTCCATCCCGGCCGAGATGTTCATCGACTGAACGAGATGTTCCAGGATTAAGGATAAAGACTCGAGCTTTCAGGGTCCTACTGTGATTAAGATTATTCTATCATTGTTTTTCCCACAACCTTCAGCCAATCACCCTAGAATCACACAAGGAAATTAGCCACTCATCATCATGAAAGCAATAATCAAATATAAGGGAAGAAGGTGAATAATTGAACAAGAAACCTTAAGAGAAAGGCTTCAATAACTGAATCAATTATCAAACAACAAGCGTTCCTTGGATCAAAATCCAACAAGACAATCAACAAGAAGGGAATCTAAGAAAGTCTTACAAAACCCTTCACAAAAGCTATAAAAGCTATCAACTTCCTTCCTTCAATCTTCCTTCAACCTTCAAAAAGGTTCTTCAAATCTCCCAGATGTAGTGGGTGTTTTCCAGCCGTAAGCGGATCTATGTGGGGTCTAAGAGGTCTCCCAATTTGTGGAAAATCCGACCCTTTTTATAGGAAAATTCCCTCCCAAAGATAAGATATCTTAGAAAGATATTTTCCCATAAAATAGGTAAAATATATGGGCTAAATTATCTTCTTCCTTCCAAGAATCCAGCCTAAAAATATAAGATCCTCTTTAAAAAAATAAAAGATCTCAGCCAAGAATAAAATATCTCTCGCCGCGTCCAAGGTGTTTGCCTCGGTCGAGCAGCTCCTCTGGATCACCTCGGTCGAGATGGTACTGTAGCTGACCGAGGTGAATCACAACTGAATGTGAAATCTCTCAAATTTGATCCAAAGTGAATCTTCAATCCATTTCCATGATTCTTGGATTCTTCCTTAAGCTCCTGAATGTAGCTCCAATGACTCCTTAGCTCCTTTTGCTCCATTTTGATGCAAAACGTGCCATTTTACCTACGATTACAACAAAACTTGGTGTAGACCTCGATTCTCGCAAAGGTAGATGAAACGACAATATAATCACATAATATACATCCAAACATGCAGATTATTGAAGATAAAACGTCTAAACAGGCCCCAAAATATAGACAATAATTCATATTATTAGGGTCAAGCCCCAATTGCTGATCTGCCTATCGCTGAGGCGTTTGTTGAGGAAGTTACTGAGAGTGTTATTCCTGAGGCCGGGAATGGGACCCTTGCTATCTGGAGCACAGAGAGTGCCATCGATAGAGTCCGCACGAGTATCTGTTGGAGCTGCTGCATATCGCGACTATGTGCAGAGAGTTGAGGAGGCTATCAGGAATGGAGGACTAGCACCAGTGCCACCAGTTCTTGTGAGGTCAGCTGAGGTTTCACGGAGAGTTTCATAGATTGTTGCCCCACCTGCTGGAGTTGCTGAGGTTGTTAGAGCGTCGGCGGAGGCAAAGGAGCCGAAGCTCGATAGTTGGTTGAAGGCTTTCGACCAGCTGAAGGTTCCCACTTTCACGGGAAAGACTGGATTGGAGGTGGAGCAGTGGCTAGGACAGCTGGATACTACTATAGAGGCTATCAGTTGCCCAGAGGGACGTCGAGTCAACATAGCACAAACGCTGCTGAAGGATCAGGCTCATTCTTGGTGGAGGACCGTTCGCAGTAAGATCACCAATTATGAGTAGATGAAGACGGTGATCAGGGAACGTTACTGCCCTGCAGCTATGAGAAGAGACCGTATTCAGGATTTCCTTGAGGTTGGATTTGAGGATTTGCCTATTGTTGAGATTATCAGCAAATTTTAGGATGAGTTATCGTTGCTGGGTCCGTCTGCACCACCGAAGGATCAACATGTTTATCTTTTCTCTCGGAGGTTGAGAGAGTCGACACGCTCTTATCTTGTTGGTTTCTGTTGTGATTCTTTGACGGACTATCGGGATAGAGATTCTACTTATGAGAGAGACCGACCGGGTCATAGGAGAGCTTCTCAAACAAGAGGTCCTGAGAAGAGACAAAAGACTGGATCAGCTAGTGTTGGAGCTGGAGTAGCTGGTTTTGGGCGTAGTCAGACACTTGGATGTTCTGGTTTCCAACAAAGTTCTGACAGAGGACGACAGTGTCATAACTGCGGAGTAGCTGGACACATCCGAGCTGATTGCAAGAAGCCAGCAGTGACTTGTTTTTCTTGTGTCAAGCCCGGATATAGAGCTTCGTTTTTCCGTCAAGGCAAGGCGCTATCGCAGCAGGGTTCTTCAGCAGCAGCAGCCAAGATTTTTTGGTTCTACCACTCCTAAAGGTTCCACTCCAGGACAGGGGAGAGGTAGAGGACGTGTTGGTGGATCTGCAGACACAAGAGATGCATCAGCCAAAGTGTATGAGTTGAGGAGTGTTGTAGAGCCGACAGCACCAGTAACCACATGTAGCATTCATATTAATGGTTTTCCTTTCAGATTTCTTTTCGATATTGGTGCTACGCATTCTTTTATATTTGATGCATGTGTAGATAAATTGGGCTTAGTTACTGTAGAAGGTAGACCCTTCTGTATAGGATTACCTGATGGGGGTAAGATTCGAGGTACACAAGAGGTCCGCGATTGCCCTATCAGATTGGGAGCTCGCGATTGGCCAACTAACTTCTTTGTCATGTACTTGGTACATGAAGAAGTTATTTTGGGCATGGATTGGATGGATCGACATCGAGCAGTTCTAGACATCGGCAAGAGGACAATGACATTAACTACAGATGCAGGTCATGTTGAGATCTTTAGAGGATGGGATCTCGGGAAGATTGGTACAATCATCAGTGTAGTGCGAGCTGCGAGACTTATCAGTCAGGGTTGTGAGGCTTTTTGGTGCTATGCCATGAAGGATAGTACTAGTCCAGCTTTGGAGGAGATTCCAGTAGCTTGCGAGTTTGCTGACATCTTTGGAGAGCCATCAAGTTTACCCCCACAAAGGAGTGTAGATTTTGGCATTGATCTAGAACCCGGTATGAGATCGATCTCTAAGGCTCCCTATCGTATGACATCTATCGAGATGCTTGAGTTGAAAAAGAAGCTTGAGGAGTTAGCAGAGAAGGGCTTCATCCGCCCTAGTGTATCTCCTTGGGGCGCACCAGTTCTCTTCGTCAGGAAGAAACACGGGTCAATGAGGTTATGTATCGACTACCGAGAGCTTAACATGGTGACGATGAAGAACAAGTACCCATTGCCCCGTATTGACGATCTTTTGGATCAGCTGCATGGAGCTTCATTATTTTCAAGGATCGAACTGAGATCTGGATATCACCAATTGAGGGTGAGAGAGCAGGACGTAGCCAAGACGGCATTTCGGACCAGATATGGACACTATAAGTTTATAGTGATGCCATTCGGGCTCACGAATGCGCCAGCAGTCTTTATGGAGTTGATGAACAGCATCTTAATCGACTTTCTAGACCAGTTTATAGTTGTCTTCATCGACTAAATTCTGGTTTACTCCCGCAGTAGAGAGGAGCATGCAGGATACTTGAGGATCGTTCTTCAGGTCTTACAAGATAGAGAGCTCTACGCCAAGCTCTCTAAGTGCGAGTTTTGGATATCCGAGGTAGCATTCCTTGGTCACATTGTTTCAGCTGAAGGGATCAAGGTAGATCCGGCGAAGATTGAGTCAGTATCTTCTTGGCCGCCTCCTAAGAACGTCAAGGAAGTACGCAGCTTCTTAGGATTGGCAGGCTACTACATGCGTTTTGTTGAAGGCTTTTCAATTATCGCCCAACCGCTCACTTCCTTGTTGCGGAAGTCTACGAGGTTCGTATGGTCTGAGCCGTGCTTGCAGAGCTTCAAGGAGCTGAAGAAGAGGTTGACCTCTTCTCCTATCCTAGATCAGCCGGAGGGCATTGAGGATTTTGTGGTTTACAGTGACGCATCCAAGCTGGGCTTTGGATGTGTTTTGATGTAGAGGGGTAAGGTGATTGCTTATGCGTCTAGACAGCTGAAGATGTACGAGGAGAATTATCCTACCCATGATCTGGAGTTTACTGTTGTTGTTCATGCTTTGAAGATTCTGATGCATTATTTGTACGGAGCTACGTGTCATATTTTCACAGACCATAAGAGTCTGAAGTACATATTCACTCAGCGGGAGTATAATAACCGCCAGCGCAGATGGTTGGAGTTGATCAAGGACTTCGATCTTGAGATCTTATACCACCATGGAAAGGCTAACGTGGTAGCTGTTACAGCGAGATCTTGCATTGCTAGAGATGGATATCCACTTTCCGGATTCCGACAGTCAATTGTCTACCTTGGAAATAGTACCTGATCTGTTGGCCGAAATACGACAGAAGCAGGAGTTGCCCAACTTTGACACAGATCCGAGACCGGATGTCTCGAGGAGAGGTACCGTAGTTTGTAGTTGGTGCTGATGGAGTTTTGAGACGCTAGGAGCGTGTTTGTGTGCCGTCAGATCGAGAGTTGAGACAGAGGACCCTTCAGGAGGCTCACTCTTCACCTTACTCAGTCCATCCTAGTGCGAGTGAGATGTATCAGGATATCAGACGCTCTTTCTGGTTGGAGATCTGAAGCTAGAGGTCACGAGATATGTAGCTTAGTGTGCGACCTGTCAGCAGGTCAAGATCGAGCATCATAGACCTGGAAGCGAGCTACACCCACTTCCCGTCCCATTAGTGGAATTGGGAAGACATCTCTATGGATTTTGTGACCGGTTAGAGACCGAGTCATGGTTTTAATTCTATTTGGGTCATAGTAGATTGACTGAAAAAGACCGCACGTTTCATTCCGATCAAGGAAACGTGGTCAGTGAGTCGATTGGCAGAGGAGTTCACGAGACAGCTAGTGAGACTTCATGGAGTACCTAGTACCATTGTCTTTGACAGAGACGGACTGTTCACTTCGAGATTCTGGCAGCAGGTTCATGCCACCCTAGGTACGAGTCTGTTCACGAATGCTTATCATCCTCAGACCGATGGTCAATCTGTGCGGACAGTCCAGACTTTGAAAGACATGTTGCGAGCTTGTGTGTTAGACTGGGGACAAGTGTTGCCAGATCACCTTCCCTTAGTGGAGTTTTCATACAATAACAGTTGGCACGCATCGATCAGGATGGCTCCTTATGAGGCTTTATATGGACAGAGATGTCTGATAACACGATTTATAACATAGTTTTAGGTGTACATTCAGATAGAATTCTCGCTCATTCATGCATGATCTAGCATTAGTTCAAGACGTTTTGCACCCAATTCACATATTTTGTCGAGATAGACGTCTACACGGACTTGTGCGCGTTTTGTAGGTATTACGGGAAGTTTAGGAGCTTAAACGATGCGTTTGAGGATCGTTCATTTAGATGACACACCCTCGGACTCATTAGGACACAAGCCAAGGGCTGAGGAGGACTCATGGAACCTTGCCAACACAAGCCATGGACCAAATCACAGCTTAATGATCCAAGGCGAAGTTTCTGCATAGAATCACGGTTCTCTGACGAACCACGGCCGTGGAAATGACCGTGGATTTTGCCAGATTCTCGTGACAGCTGTGCCACGACTCTCATGGCCAGCTCATGCAAGATTTGTTATAAAAGTGGTCCTTCATGGGTTGTTTGAGGCAGCTGGGGTAGTTTGGGAGCAGCTCATCCATTACCCATTTCTCTCTAACAAATATATTCTCAAAAACAAGAAGTTTTTCTAGGAAGGAAAGTGTCAAAGAGAAGAAGAAGGGCTCCATTGAAGAGGAGGAGAAGAACACACACCATAACTTTCTTGTATTTCGGATTTCGTTTTCTAGAAATTGTATGAACCTTTGAACCTTCTTTTGGAAGGGGTGTAAGTGGCTCTATTCTAATCTTCAGCTTAGTTTTGAATTAAGTTCCCTTGTTCATCTCTCTTCTTTCATTATTTTGCAATGGATGTTTTGATTTTATGTTTGTTTGCTTTGATTTCCATTATGAATGTTGTAGGCTAAATTTATGTGGTTCTAGGGTAAGGAAAGGATGGTTATGGCTAGAACTATGATAGGACGGACTTAGATTTACCTTTGGATAACTTTTGCTTATGAACGTAGTTGCTATTAGAAATCACGGGTAGTTCTTGAAGAACCACGGCCGTGGTTTCTGTAGAACAAACCGTGATTCTCCCTGGTTCGAAGGATCTTGCCTTAGACCTATAAAATGTTGAAACCCTAGTGTTTGTTGAGTTTAACCTACCCTAGGGTGACCTAGTGTAGTGACTAAGTGTTAGGAGAGACTTACCCGGTAATCCTTGCCCTTAGAATCTAAAATAGCAAACCTTAGGTAGTGGTGAGCCTAATAAGCCGCCATTGGATTAGATGTGCTAGGATTGTTGCTTAGGACTTCCCTTCCAAGACTTACCCGGTAAGGATAGGTTAGATCCCTAATTAACAATCCGGTTTGTGTAGAATTCCTATCCTTAGGTTCTTAGAGACTTACCCGGTAATGAGACCTTAGGTGTGGACTAGTTGGACCATGAGACCTACCCGGTAATTGATCCCAAATTAGATACACTTAATCCCAACATATCATAGTTAATCCAAAGAATGAATAGATAACTTGAGTTCTATGCCATAACCGGAACTTCCGACCCCTAGAATCCGTCTTTTCTTTCCTTGATCATTATCTTGTTTGGATTGTTCATTTGTGCTGATTTTTAGTTTAGTTTGATTGTTTACTTTGCATGAATTGTGATCTTTGATTAATCACCAAAAACCGACCAAAAACAAATTGAGATTTTCATTTCTTTGTTTCCCCCTTTTCTAACCTTAGACCTTCACTAAACTTAATCACAAAACCGAATCAATTTCACCTTAGTCTTTGTGTTCGACCTCGGAATACTATCCATACTACAAACGTCCCGTACAATGCGGGTGCGCTAGAAGTTAGGATAAATATAACGAGTATAAATTTAAGGCTTATTACGTAGACACTTTTTAGCGTATCAAGTTTTTGGCGCCGTTGCCGGGGACTAGGTCTAGATTGAGTCTATTTTGTGATTGTTTCTAGTGTAGATCCTTCTTGTTGCTTTTGATCTCTCTTTGGTTGGTGTCTTTGCTTTTCAGGACATCTATTACTCTTTAGGTGTATGCGAAGATCTCGTGGCAAGGATTTAGCTCCATTCGATTCCGAACCGGAGAAAACCCTTCGATCTAGATCCAAGAACATCCGAAAAGAGAAAGAGATGGCCGGTAGAAATCTTCAAGTTGAATTGGATGAAGCCTTAGAGCAAATAAGGCTAAGAGATGAGCTCTTGGAGGAAGAAAGGAGACTTGCCAATGAGAGGCAAGAGGAAACTAGGAGGGAGATTGAGGAGATTAGGCAAGCCCTTGTACAAGGGGAGCTTAATCGCCGACAACCTCCACCTCCTCCACCACCGGTGGTACAACCACAGCCGGCGGTTAATGTTAGGGTTGTTCCCATTGCTATCGAGGAGCCACAAACCCTAGGGAGACGTATGGATCCGGCACAAAGAGCACACCGACCGGGTGTGAATCTAGGAGATCCCGCAACCCACAACTATGAGCTCCGCCCTCAAGTTCTACAAATGATCCGGCACAATCAATTTGGAGGGATAGAAGGAGAGTCTCCTCACCAACATTTGATGAACTACGAGATTTTGATGGAGACTCTTAGGCCGCCAAGATTGGAGAGCAACAATCATAAGCTTAGGGCTTTTTCCTTCTCTCTTAAGGATAAAGCCTTGGCTTGGTATCAATCTATTCCACAAGGGCGAGTTGGTACTTGGGAGGAGATGACAACCGAGTTCTTGACCAAGTTCTTCCCACCTTCCAAGACCACCGAATTAAGAGGGAAGATCAATGCCTTCGTGATGAGGGATAGAGAAAGTTTGTTCAAGTCTTGGGAGAGATTCAAAGACCTTCTCCTAGATTGTCCACACCATGGCATACCGAAAATTGAGCTATTGGAGATCTATTTCAAGGGGCTTGATGAAGATAGCCAATTCAAGCTTCAATCTCTTTCCGGTGGAACATTTATGGAGAAACATGTAGATGATGCTTGGGAGTTTGTGGAGAAGCAAGCTCTAGTAATTGAGAAGTACTCTCATAGGAAGAGTGAAGGAAGAAAGGCGGGAGCATATGAGGTGAGCGAAGTCACCATGAGCAATTTCAAGCTTGACGCCATCAACAACGAGTTGAAGTCCTTGAAAGAGTTGTGTACTACAACCTTGAAGAGCCAAGCAACTCCTCAAGTGCTTCCACAAGCTAACTTGTCTTCCAAGGAGGAAGATGTGAATTATATGGGAAGGGGCAACTTCAACAATTACCAAGGCCCAAGAAATTTCAACAACAACCGGCAATTCAACAATCGGCCCAACCACAACCATCCCGGATTTTCTTACTCTAACCCGGATGGAGCCTTGAACCCTCCCGCCTCCACAAGCACAACTCCACCACAAAGAGCTTCACAAGAACCTCCACCCGGTTTTCCTCAACCTCCAAAGGATAGGACCGAAGTCATGTTTGAGCAATTGCTAGGAAGGTTGAGTGGACTTGAGAGCACCGTGACTTCAATTTCTAAAGCTCAAAAGGTCTTGGAAGCACAAGTCTTTCAAAAGGCGGGTGAAGCACATAGAGATCCGGGAAAGCTTCCCGGAAGAACCGAAGACAACCCAAGAGGCCAAGTGTTGGCTATCACAACAAGGAGTGGGTTGAGTATGAAGGATCCCTTGCCCAAGGACCAAGCTAAGGGAAAGCAAGTAGTGGTAGAAGAGGGAAGAAGGCAAGAAGATGGAGGCAAGAGCAAGGATGTAGAGCCAACCTATGTGGCACCACCTCCATACAAGCCACCACTACCGTTCCCACAATCAAGAGCAAGAGCTCGTTTAGACAATCACTTTGGTAAGTTCCTTGAACTAATGTCCAAGTTACATATTAACATTCCGTTCATGGATGCCATTTTAGGAATGCCGGCATATGGCAAGTTTTTGAAGGAAATACTCTCCAACAAAAGGAAGTTGGAGGAGTATGGGGAGATAAGAATGACCAAGAGATCCTCGGAATTGATCCAAACCATGAAGGAAGAAATGCCTCCCAAGTTAAGGGATCCGGGCTCTTTTTGCGTCCCAATAGGAGTGGGAGATGTGAAGTACGAGGCCCTTTGTGACCTTGGAGCGAGTGTAAGCATCATACCGCTTGCACTTAGCAACAAGGTCGGGCTAGGAGAGCCAAAGCCGGTCAAGATGACCCTCTATATGGCGGACCGTTCTATCACTCATCCGGTTGGGATTCTAGAGGACATTCCGGTGCAGCTAGGAGGATTCTACGTGCCTATTGACTTTGTAGTATTGGACATTCCGGCGGATTATCCGGTTCCTATCATCTTAGGAAGACCTTTCCTAGCCACTTCCGGATGCTTAGTGGATTGCAAGAACGGGACTCTCTCCTTCAACATCGGGGAAGAGAACATCAAGTTCAAGCTGTCCACAATGATGAAAGGGCCAACCCTTGATGAAGATATCTTCAACATAGTCGAGCATGAAGAATCTAGGGAAGTTGTGAGCTCGATCTTGATCAAGGACCCCTTGGAGAAGGTTCTTACCTTAAGCATGATGGAGGAAGGTATTGAAGAGGCCTGCAATGAAGAGATCAAGGCCTTGGAAGCCTTGGAAGAGGAGCCAAGAGTTGGATTTGAAAGCCACGAAGAGGTGGTGAACAGCTGCAAGTTCCACGGTCGAGATTTACAAACCACGGCCGTCAAACTTTCTGGACAACTCCGAGAAGCAAGCTTGGCAAGAACCACGGCCGTGGAAGATGAGCAACCCGTGTTTCCAACCGTGGTTTTCCCTGAATCAGCTCTTGATGATGATCAAGCTTCTAGGAGCCATGGGGAGTCTTCCTTTGCTTTGGATTCATCTCATCCAACCTTATTTGGATCGTCTTCAACCGATAGAGGTCCTCCCTCACTTGAACTTAAACCCCTTCCCTCTCATTTAAAGTATGCATTTCTTGGTGATAATTCTACATATCCTGTGATTGTTAATGCATGCTTGAGTGATGATGAACTTGCTAAATTGCTGCATGAACTAAGATTACATAGGAAAGCCATTGGTTATACTATTGATGATTTGGTTGGCATTAAGCCATCTTTGTGCATGCATAAGATAATGATGGAAGATAACCACAAACCCTCTATTGAACATCAAAGGAGATTGAATCCTATAATGAAAGAGGTGGTCAAAAAGGAAATCATTAAGTTGCTAGATGCGGGAATTATCTACCCTATCTCGGATAGTAAGTGAGTTAGCCCCGTTCATGTAGTGCCTAAGAAGGGTGGGATGACGGTAGTAATTAATGAGAACAATGAACTAATACCGACTAGGACGGTTACGGGGTGGAGGATGTGCATTGATTATAGGAAATTGAACATGGCCTCTAGGAAAGATCACTTCCCACTCCCCTTCATTGACCAAATGCTAGAAAGGTTAGCTCAACACTCTCATTTTTGCTATCTAGATGGATATAGTGGATTCTTCCAAATCCCAATCCACCCCGATGACCAAGAGAAAACGACTTTTACATGTCCATGGGGTACCTTTGCATATAGGAGAATGCCATTTGGGTTGTGTAATGCACCCGCCACCTTCCAAAGGTGTATGATGGCTATATTTTCGGAATACATAGAAAATATCATGGAAGTGTTCATGGATGATTTCTCTGTTTATGGTTCTTCTTTCGATGATTGCTTGGCTAACTTGTCATTAGTGTTGCAAAGATGTGAGGAGACAAATCTTGTCTTAAATTGGGAAAAATGCCACTTCATGGTAAGTGAAGGGATTGTGTTAGGACACTTGGTGTCTAACCGTGGCATTGAGGTTGATAGGGCTAAGATTGAAACGATAGAGAAGTTGCCACCACCTACCTCGGTGAAGGGGGTAAGGAGTTTCTTAGGGCATGCCGGTTTTTACCGGAGGTTTATTCAAGACTTCTCTAAAATTTCTAAGCCTCTCACTAACCTACTAATGAAAGATGTGGATTTTGTTTTTTCCAAGGATTGTCTTGAAGCTTTTTGTAGGTTGAAGAACGCCTTGATCTCCGCACCTATCATGCAACCTCCGAATTGGAGTCTACCATTTGAGATCATGTGCGATGCAAGTGATGTGGCCGTTGGGGCCATTTTAGGGCAAAGGAAAGAAGGGCGCACTCATGCTATTTACTATGCTAGCAAGACGCTAGATGACGCCCAACTCAATTATGCTACCACCGAGAAGGAGTTGTTGGCGGTGGTGTATGCATTTGAGAAGTTCCGCTCATACCTTGTTGGAGCGAAGGTCATAGTTTATACGGATCATGCGGCGATCCGTTATCTACTTACAAAGAAGGATGCCAAACCAAGGTTGATTCGGTGGATCCTTCTTCTTCAAGAGTTTGATTTGGAGATACGAGACAAGAAGGGATCCGAGAACTCCGTGGCGGATCACCTTAGTAGACTCCCACCATTGGAGCTTGGGAAAGACAACATCCCGATAGATGATTCATTCCAGGATGAACAATTGCAAATGGTGGAGGAATGCTTGTTCCAAGTGGCTAGAGGAAGTGAGCCATGGTACGCCGACATCGTGAACTACTTAGTGTGTGAGGAAGTGCCTCCCGGATTTACATATGCACAAAGGAAGAAGTTCTTCAACGATGTAAGGCATTACTATTGGAGTGAGCCACTTCTATTCAAGAGAGGCCCGGATGGGGTGCTTAGAAGATGCATACCAGAGGATGAAGTGGAGAGTGTGATCCGGCATTGCCACTCCTTACCATGCGGAGGCCATGCTAGCTCACACAAGATGTGTGCAAAGGTATTGCAATCCGGTTTTTATTGGCCTAACTTGTTTAGAGATGTGCAAGGTTTTGTAGCGGCATGTGATGCTTGCCAAAGGACGGGCAACATCTCAAGGAGGAATGAAATGCCTTTGAATAACATCCAAGAAGTTGAGATTTTTTATGTGTGGGGTGTAGACTTCATGGGACCATTCCCTTCTTCATGTGGAAATCTCTACATCCTATTGGCGGTGGACTATGTGTCAAGATGGGTAGAGGCAATCGCCTCTCCTACGAATGATGCCAAGGTGGTAGTGCGATTCTTCAACCGGGTGATCTTCCCTAGGTTTGGAACACCAAGGGTAATCATTAGTGATGGAGGGAAGCACTTCACAAATAGGAACTTTGGAGCACTTTTGGCTAAGTATGGGGTGACTCATAAGGTGGCAACACCGTACCATCCCCAAACTAGTGGTCAAGTGGAGATCTCCAACCGAGAGATCAAGGCCATCCTCGAGAAGACGGTGTCTAGGACAAGGAAGGATTGGGCTATGAAGCTCAATGACGCACTATGGGCATATAGAACCGCCTTCAAAACACCAATTGGAACCACTCCCTACAAGTTAGTCTATGGCAAGTCTTGCCATCTTCCGGTGGAAATGGAGCATAGAGCTTATTGGGCCATTAAGTGGCTAAATTTTGACCTCAAGGAAGCGGGAGAAAAGAGGTTGCTTGATATCAATGCCCTTGAGGAGCTCCGGTTGGAAGCTTATGAGAATGCCCGGATCTACAAGAAGAGAACCAAAAGGTGGCATGACAAGAGGATCATTCCAAAAGAGTTGAGTGAAGGAGACCTTGTCCTTCTCTTCAACTCAAGGCTAAGGCTAAGGCTCTTTCCCGGGGAGCATTGTGGAAATTTCAAAGTGAATGGGCATCGCTTGAAGAAGTATATTCCGGGAGCCCCGGTAGACATGATTGCCCCGCTTCACCTGGAATAGACGCTCCCGAGTTTGGTCAAGCTAATGACCTTAAAGAAGCGCTTGGTGGGAGGCAACCCATTGGTAACATTTTTCCCTTTTCATTTTTTTTATTTTATTATTTTTGCTTAGATTTTTCTGTTTTTGTGTGCTTTGTGTGTGTTTTGTCTACTTTCGTGTGTGTGCTAGAGCATTAGTGGCATTGGAAGCCTTTCTTGGCAATGAAAATGATGATGATGAAACCCTCACCAATTATGGGTGGAGCGGACGCGGAACTTGGACGGCTAGCGGTGCCTAGCGCGGGTTCCGAAGCTTTGAAGGATGCTTAGAGCTCTCTACCATGGTTGAAAGGATCATCCAACATCAATTCACTTGAGAATTCCCAAATACCATAGCAAACAATTTTACATTGTGAGAACCTTCTTTCACTCTCTCTACTTCATCTACACATTGGGGACAATGTGTTTCTAAGTATGGGGTGGGGTTTGCATGATCCCTTGCATGATGAGCATCTAGGATAGGTTAATATTTGCACATGTCTTGCATTGTACATACTTAAAACAAAAATCCCATAAAAATCAGAAAATTTAAAAATTTTTGTGCTTTCTAGGCTTGGATATGATCCTAATGATGAAACTTGTCTTGTGATTGGCTATGGATGGCCTTATGTGTTGAATTGATAAATGCATATGTGGACTTGAACTACTTCTCTTAAATTCTATAAATGACTTGTGATCATGATGATTGCCTAGAATGGATTGAGTATTGAAAGTCGAAATTACATGATAGTTCTTGCATACCATCTAGGAATGAATGAGGCATTTCATCTTTCTCTACTTCTCATCTTGATCATGATTGCTTGAGCACCTCAATTGATATAAAATCGACCTCCTTTAAACCCATCCGGGAATAGGAGCATGCTAGTGTGTTGAAATGTGTGAAAAGCAAGTGCGGGGTGAAGATGTAATGAAAAGAATGTCGTGAATGAAATGCTGAAATTATTGTGGAAGTGTAGCCAAAATATAGGTTTGGGGGCGTTGGTTTAAATGACAAGTAACTCGGTACACTTCACATAATCGGGTGTTGGTGCCTTGCCAAAGTCAAATGAACCAATAGCCCTAACGAGCTTTGGTATGTGTGCCCGGTGTGGATGCACCTCGAAAAAGAGAAAAAGCCCGAGGATGGCTAATCACCGAGGTTTCGGCTATTGTACACCAATGCCATTGTCTCAAAAATAAGTTAAAGAAAAAGAAAAGAAAGCAAGATAGGGAAAAATATACACTTGGGGGAAGTTGATCGAGGACAAGGATGTGGAGTTAGTTCCATTCCCGGATTAGCATCACATAACCTAGAGAATCCCCCGCCCAATTGCAACGTTTCTTGGCCTTTTATGTCACAAGCCCTTATGACCTACTTGCATGTTTGTAAGACTTAGTAATCTAGATTGGATAGACTCTTGATCTTCTTGACCTCTTCATCCTCACATCTCATGCATGCTTTTGAGTTAAGTACAATTGTCTTTCCATGCCCTTATTGTTTGATACATAATTGCTTATCCAATTGCCATTGATCATGACTATGAAGGTGATCCAATAGTAGAAGCACAAAACCCAAAAAGATTTTGCCATTTTTCTGCATACATAAATCATGTCATCTTCTAGTCTATAGTTGGGAATTTGCTCGGGGACGAGCAAACCTTAAGTATGGGGTATTTTGATAACACGATTTATAACATAGTTTTAGGTGTACATTCAGATAGAATTCTCGCTCATTCATGCATGATCTAGCATTAGTTCAAGACGTTTTGCACCCAATTCACATATTTTGTCGAGATAGACGTCTACACGGACTTGTGCGCGTTTTGTAGGTATTACGGGAAGTTTAGGAGCTTAAACGATGCGTTTGAGGATCGTTCATTTAGATGACACACTCTCGGACTCATTAGGACACAAGCCAAGGGCTGAGAAGGACTCATGGAACCTTGCCAACACAAGCCATGCACCAAATCACAGCTTAATGATCCAAGGCGAAGTTTCTGCATAGAATCACGGTTCTCTGACGAACCACGGCCGTGGAAATGACCGTGGATTTTGCCAGATTCTCGTGACAGCTGTGCCACGACTCTCATGGACAGCTCATGCAAGATTTGTTATAAAAGTGGTCCTTCATGGGTTGTTTGAGGCAGCTGGGGTAGTTTGGGAGCAGCTCATCCATTACCCATTTCTCTCTAACAAATATATTCTCAAAAACAAGAAGTTTTTCTAGGAAGGAAAGTGTCAAAGAGAAGAAGAAGGGCTCCATTGAAGAGGAGGAGAAGAACACACACCATAGCTTTCTTGTATTTCGGATTTCGTTTTCTAGAAATTGTATGAACCTTTGAACCTTCTTTTGGAAGGGTTGTAAGTGGCTCTATTCTAATCTTCAGCTTAGTTTTGAATTAAGTTCCCTTGTTCATCTCTCTTCTTTCATTATTTTGCAATGGATGTTTTGATTTTATGTTTGTTTGCTTTGATTTCCATTATGAATGTTGTAGGCTAAATTGATGTGGTTCTACGGTAAGGAAAGGATGGTTATGGCTAGAACTATGATAGGACGGACTTAGATTTACCTTTGGATAACTTTTGCTTATGAACGTAGTTGCTGTTAGAAATCACGGGTACTTCTTGAAGAACCACGGCCGTGGTTTCTGTAGAACAAACCGTGATTCTCCCTGGTTCGAAGGATCTTGCCTTAGACCTATAAAATGTTGAAACCCTAGTGTTTGTTGAGTTTAACCTACCCTAGGGTGACCTAGTGTAGTGACTAAGTGTTAGGAGAGACTTACCCGGTAATCCTTGCCCTTAGAATCTAAAATAGCAAACCTTAGGTAGTGGTGAGCCTAATAAGCCGCCATTGGATTAGATGTGTTAGGATTGTTGCTTAGGACTTCCCTTCCAAGACTTACCCGGTAAGGATAGGTTAGATCCCTAATTAACAATCCGGTTTGTGTAGAATTCCTATCCTTAGGTTTTTAGAGACTTACCCGGTAATGAGACCTTAGGTGTGGACTAGTTGGACCATGAAACCTACCCGGTAATTGATCCCAAATTAGATACACTTAATCCCAACATATCATAGTTAATCCAAAGAATGAATAGATAACTTGAGTTCTATGCCATAACCGGAACTTCCGACCCCTAGAATCCGTCTTTTCTTTCCTTGATCATTATCTTGTTTGGATTGTTCATTTGTGCTGATTTTTAGTTTAGTTTGATTGTTTACTTTGCATGAATTGTGATCTTTGATTGATCACCAAAAACCGACCAAAAACAAATTGAGATTTTCATTTCTTTGTTTCCCCCTTTTCTAACCTTAGACCTTCACTAAACTTAATCACAAAACCGAATCAATTTCACCTTAGTCTTTGTGTTCGACCTCGGAATACTATCCATACTACAAACGTCCCGTACACTGCGGGTGCGCTAGAAGTTAGGATAAATATAACGAGTATAAATTTAAGGCTTATTACGTAGACACTTTTTAGCGTATCAATGTCGTACCCCGTTGTGTTGGGACGAGCCTAGTAGTGCTAGCGGAGTAATACCTGAGCAGATTCAGGATGACATGGCTCGAGTAGCAGTGATCCGAGAGCAGATGTTAGCAGCACAGAGTCGACAGAAGTCTTATGCAGATAAGAGGCGCAGACCTCTGGAGTTCCGAGTTGGAGCTCAGGTTTGGTTGAGAGTATCTCCGACACGAGGTGTCAGACGTTTTGGTGTCAAGGAGAAGCTGAGTCCCAGATATGTTGGACCGTTCGAGATTCTTAAGTGAGTTGGGGAGGCAGCATACCGACTTGCGTTGCCACCGAGACTCGAGGGTGTTCACCCAGTTTTCCATGTGTCTCAACTACGGGAGTACATACCAGACCCGAGACACATCGTCAGCCATACGGATCTAGTGATCGAGCCAGACCACACGTTCGTAGAGCACCCGGTGGCTGTCTTAGAGTGTAGTACGAGACGCTTACGTTCGAAGGACATACCGATGATGAAGATACAGTGGTCGATGCGAGGAGTTGATGAGGCAACTTAGGAGACAAAGGATAGTATCCAGAGGAACTATCCGGAGTTTTACACTGAGCTTGATGCACTGTTAGCTTAGTCGTTGTGTTTGGTTTTTCCCTTTGTTGCGTTGTTTGTGATGTTTTGAGTTACGTGCCCCGAGTGGGAATATATGAGTTCAGTTCTGTTTCTGTGTGTTGTTGTGATCATTGGGCTTTTGCAAGTTTCGGGACGAAACTTCTTTTTAGGGGGATCTGATGTAAGACCCCAGTTTTTCCTTCACCGCCCCCGAGGTGAAGAAGGCCGCCCCTGCGACCGAGGTGATCCGCCCCTGCGGATGACGACAGATCGTGTCCGATCTTTCTTGTGTTCTTTTTTATCTTCCTTCCATAGATAGAATATCCGATATTCTATCTTATGGGCTTGTTTCCTGATCTTCTTTCTAAACCCTAGACGCCTTTCCGTCGATCTTTCCAGCTCGTCCCTATATATTCCCGTATTTTTCTCTTTTTTCCGTTTCTTTCTTACGTCTTATTCAACCCTAAGAGCTGCAGCCGTCCCCTTGCTTCCTGCGACCTTGCTGAACGTGTAAGTTCATCCCTTCTGTTTTCTTCTTCACGTTCTTACAATTGCTGCATGCCTTCTCCTTCTATTTCGTTTTCTTCTTCGTTCTTCCCTTTTCTTCTTTCCCAAGAATCAAGTTTGATCCTTGATACTTGTGGAGCGTTCCGTTGTTGATCCTTTGTTATTCTCAGGCTCTCTGGAGTTGAGTCTTGACGTGTTGGAATCAAAAGTGCGAACCTTGGTTGCCCCTGCTATGAGATCTGTCGAAGAAAAGCCCGGCAATAGCTTTTGACGAAGATCCGCCCCGCGCCTGCACAAAGCCACCCCTGCGCCTCTGTCACGTGCCGCTCCTGCGCCTCTGCCCAATCGCCCCTGCGGCTTTCTCTGTTGTAACTCCCGTCTTTGGTGAATTGCTTCCTTCCTTCCTTTTCTCTTTCCTTGTGGTTGTTCCTTGTTCCCTGAGTTGCTGTAAGACTAAGGTCGAGCCCTTAGCTTGTGGAGATCTCTTAGAGATCGTTGAGACTAGAAGTTATAGACTTCTAGCAACCATTTCGTTCCTGATCTGTGATGCTTGTTCGTACAGTCTTTCCTTGCTCTTTTCCTGAGGGAAACGGGGCTTTCTCCTGAGTTGTTCCTGAGTTGTTGCTGAGCCTTTGTGTTACCTTCGAGTGAGGTAAGTCTCTTGGACTTACTTAGCTTCATTCCGGGTATTAGTTGGATTGTATTTGGCTTTTTGTGTTGTTTATTATTGTTATAATGGATAACTAGAAATAGGATTCATCCTTGATGATCTTAACTGGCCCAAGTGTATTATAACCGGGCGGTGACCACTTGTCTAGTTCTACAGGAGACTAGAATGTGTTCTTGAAACCCAGACCCGTAGGTAACGGATAATACTGATCTATTCCTATTGGTAGATGGAAGTGGAGGCGAGTTTCGGGAGATTCTCGTGTGACAAAAGAAGTTGAATTAGTAATGGATAACTTTAAGAAAGATAATAACCGGTTATGTGCAAGCATGCTATGTGTTTTTCTTTACCTTATGTGTGTTTGTGTCTTTACGCTCTTGCTAGTATCTAGAATGTTAGCTAACGGTTTATACCGTCGTTGTAGATGCTCCGCAGGTTCAGGACGCTGCTGAGTGATCCGGATGGTGTGGTCTGCCGGGGTTCCCGTACATTATAGGACGGGATCGGGTTTTGTTTCTTTTGTTGTTTCCCTTTTGTTTTGAACTCGGTTGCGGAGCTTTTGTGTTTTCTTTTGTTTAAACCTTTGGTTTTATTTTGAGTTTTGGTTTTGATTCGTTTGTGCCATGTTGCAAGATCCGTTTGCTGTTACTAATCTGAGAGTCGGGACCCATTGTGCGGTCCTAACCTGTAGCGCTTCGAGTTCCTATAACTTGGGGTGTTACACATGTTGAGCCTTAATGAGTTTTTTTTCACATTGAGTTTATTTTTACACATGTTAAGTTCATTTTTTTACTAACATTGAATTCATTTGTTACACATGTTGACTTCGTGAAGATTATCGAGATCCCAAAGTCTTGTTGTGGTAGCTTGTTATGAATAATTTTTCAACAATCTCCAGTTTAATATCTCTATTATTAAACATTTTCATTCTATAACTTTCTTCGCTTTGTCTTGTTTATGTTTATCGATAATATTTGTTTGTAATTCTTCCATACGTGAATTGTTTAAGTTGTATGTTATTTTTGTGTTCTAAATTATGGCAAGGAGTTGAGACATGAAGTAAACAGTTCACTATTATCATGTAAAAATTAAACTACACATCCTTAAATATATGAACCGAACGCTTATGAAAAATGAACTACAAATTTTACAAAAATGAACCAAACCTTCGCAAAAAATAAACCACAAGTTCACAAAAATGAACCACACGTAATAAATAATTGAACTAAGAATTCATTTGGGCATTTCATCAAACACATATCGTGCATAACTTAAGTCGAGAAATAAAAAAACATTGTATGCACTCCTTTGGAGCCATTGAAATAGAATGGATTTCCAAGGCTTAAAACAAATATAGAATTTGTGTTATCATAATTGTCAATAAAATTTGATCAAAGTTTGTCATGTATATCTATCATTCTTCTACACAAAGAATCAAAGATGATAGATTCAAGTTTTGTGAACATGGTGGAAGGTTTGCATAAGAAGAGTACATTACCGTCAAAGGATATTGAACAAGGCGATTGAGTTTTCTATGCTTCTCAAATAGAAAACAGAGGGTTTGAAGATTTGGAAAGCATGGAAGAAGTGAAGCGTAAGGCTGATTAGAGATTAGGGTGAGAGTAATAAAATTTTAAGCATTCGTATAATTTAATCTGATGGCTGCAATCACTCTTCACTCCTCTCCACAAGACTCTTCCTCATCCGAACCTATATATATATATATATAGAGAGAGAGAGAGAGGGTGTGGTTCCCATGAGAACACCCCTAACGTGAGAACATGAGAATAATCGTACGCCGTTGGATGGTGAGTATTAAGGGTTGAGATTTAGAGTAGATATCATAATTAATAATAACTACGAATAATAATAATTAGGAATCCAACAATAACTACGAATAATCCACTCAACCAACAATAACTACGAATAATACATTAAACGATATGGCACCTTCGTAACAAAACTAATAATAATTACGAATTTGTTCTTATGTTCTCACGTTAGGGGGTGTTCTCATAGGATCTATATATATATATATATATATATATATGTATATATAATAGGGCCAGGTTCCAGAGACGAATAAAAACCTCTAAGAGCCGTTCAATTATTAGATGAACGACTCATGATCAATCCCTTATTAAGGTAAGCATTAATTGGCTGCACGGTTAGAATATTTACATGATTGCATATTAGGAAACAAACATAATTTTAGGCATTCTTTCCATGAACAAACAACGCAAACGTCTATATTTCTCTTCTCTCATGTCCGCCAGTGCCGAGTTGTTCGTACACACTGTAACACCCCAAATTCTGAGAACTCAGGGAGCTACTGGTTAGGACCTCACAATGGGTCTCGACCTTAGTTTGACAACAATTTCACTAAGATCTTACAACAAGGCACAAAAGTATTTAAAACATTTGAAAACTTTAAACAATATATACATGAAGAATATGTATCAGCCTTACAAAGCAATGGTACCAAAACGACATATATGAAGAACAGAAGACATTCCCGTCCCCAACTAAATGAGTATGTGGACCCGGCTGACCATTCCCTCCGGATCTCTCTACAAATGTCTTAACCTGCAAGACATCTACAAGCGGTATAAAACCGTTAGCTTACATTCTATGCATAAGTATAAAGGTAAAAGCACAAACACACAATATACACAATCAACATGCAACACTCAATCCTTTTATTATCTTTAATTAGGTGATAGGTTATTACTAATGATACTTATTTTGTGACACGAGGGATTCCCAAACCTCGCCCCTGTCCCCGTTTACCAACGTGGAATGGTACTAATGCATTTGACCGTCTACCTGACTGGGCTGGTCGCAGGGAACCTCCTAGACTCTCGCAAGAGCTAGGCAGATGACGTCACGACCCGTTATCATACACTTGGGTCAATTACATAAACAATAAAGTCGGCCTAATCCGGTTTCGTTATTTATTATAACTAACAAACACCACTCATACACATTACACTCATACAAGAAGCCAGCTAAGTAAGTCCGTGGACTTACCTAAATCAGATCTCGATTCTCTTAATCACAACTCAATCTGTAACTGTATAACTCGGTTGTCTGTCAAAGGAGGCAAGTGTGTCAGCACACTTTATAGGTAATTAGAAGTCTAAGACTTCTAAGGTAGTAGATCCTATTAGAACAGAATTTATTACCAATTTATGGTAAAATGACTATTTTACCCTTGGTCTCGAAACTTCCAAAAATTCCCTAATTCATGCCTAAACTCTTATTTGAGACTAAAGAGTCATATTCTAACTCCTAAAGATGAGTTTGGTTACAAACTGGAAATTTACCCATTTCCCTATTTTCGAAAAGATCGTTAAGGTCCAACTTCGGCTTCAAATATAAAATTCGAATAATCTTATAAAATATCCGAAATAATTCCCTAGATCATCTATGATATCTCATCTACTACTAGGAGCAAGAATTTCTTAAAATTGTTCAACCATCACTTCTACAAAAATTTCCAAAGTTGGTTACAACACTTAACAAATACCACATTGTCTTAAATTTGAAAAAATCATAACTCCTAGACTACTCGCTGAATTTATCCCAAATTTTGATATGTTCTACTTAGGGATGGCAATTTCATCTGAATCCGACGGACATCCGATAACCCGATCCATAATAAAAGGGTGAAAACCCGACATGAAGCGGATGAAAACGGATGACGGATGAAGCGGGTGATGGATCGGGTCGGATTCGGATGGACCTTTCATCCACCCATCACCCGATCCATCATCCATCCACCCATCCGACCCGTTTCACCCGCTTACACCCGTTATAAATTTATTGACTGTTTACTTGTTTACCGATCTTTAGTTCTCTTTTGATTTATAAATTGCTGATTTAGTGATTGTTTAGTAAAATTTGTACATTTGTTCACTTCCTATTATGATCTTATTGTATGTTATGTATTGCTAAATTTCTCTATTTTTCAAGAACATAAACATATAACACTTCTAGTAATATTTTCACTTGAATGATTTGTGTTGACTTTATATTTATCACTTTTTTTATGGATAAGACTTTTTTAGAATGAATTTATTTTTATTATTATTAATTTTCCGCATTCAAATCTAACTTTAATATCAAATTAAAGAAAATGCGTAGAACACCCGAATATCACCCGATCCACCCGCTTCATCCGTTGGATGCGGGTGGATCGGATGCGGGTGATGGGTTTGACAAGTGGCGGGTCGGGTGGGTGGATGAGATTTCTCGCGGGTCGGGTGGCGGACAGGGTCATCCACCCACCACCTAATTTATTGCCATCCCTAGTTCTACTATAAAATCTTATCTATAATATATCCAAAATTCAGCAGCAAAGGAGATCAAAAGCTTATTTAAAACCATCTCACAAAATTGCATCACATGCTGTTTTTCTCAACATTCAGCACACTTATAAAAACTGCATGAGGAGTCAACTTTGCAACATCATAACTCTCAAACCGTAACTCCGATTCTTCCCAAATTTTAACCCAGTAAACTACATATATCCATCAATGACCTATCAAAAATTCAACGGTGGATCTTCAATCTAACTCCTTAACATTGATATACAAGATTGCTCATTCCCAACTTCCAAAACTGAAGAAAAATAATAAACAAAATTATTTACAACAGTCCTTGTTTCTACCATTTATGTTAACACAACTCAGCTGCTGCTCGCTACCTACACAACCCATGTTCAAGACCTAACTACAACAATGCACCATTCTAGTTCTAATGAATCGATACATACACATAAAATCATAACTCAACCCTTCAATTACGCCTATATAGAAGGTTTACCCAGGTTGTTGTGCTTACTGTTTAAGCAAGTTTTGATCTTGAATAGGCCAGACTGGTGTGCCTCGGGTACTTGCGTTTCTTCTTCTGATGCCACGTGACACATACAACACTTGGCTCCAACTGAGGCGCGATTCATGAGGCGTAGGGGAGAAACAACAAGGATTAGGATTAGATATTTTTTCTGTATTTGATCAGAAGGGATAGAGAAGTTGCTTACTTGTGGGTCGACTCTTGGATCTGGCTGGACGAGCGAGAAGGGAAGAAGGAGATAAAAGGGTCCCCTTATGATCCTCCTTGTGGTCGACAGAAGGCTGTTGTGGCGCTTATCCAAAGCTCGGTTCCACTGTGTGAGACCATCACTGCGTGCAGAAAGAGGTTGTCGCCTGGGCAGAAGGAGGACATCGAACACTGCTACTCAGGTATAGGCTAGGGGGTTAGGGGAGAGTTTTAAGGTTTTGGCCGTTACAATGCTGCTTAGGAACGAGGAGATTTGTCATCCCTCCGAGCGTGAATCTGGACGTCAAAGTGGAGGCTGCTGCGTAAATCCAGGGGTCGTTAATGAGGGGATCTGTAACGTCCCTTCTGCGTCCAGACGTGTGTAGAGGCTGCACATCACTACTAGGCTGCTGCGGAATGGGCTGCACGGGCTGAAGCAATGGACACGCAAGGCTGGGGTCTTTCCTAGGTTGGCTGAAGGCATGGTGGTTTGGGCAGCAGCAGGTCCGAGGTGGGCTGGAGCAATAGACAGATGGGCTGAAGTGCAGCAACACCAAGCGGGCTAAAGCAAGGAAAAAATGAGCCTGCTGAATTGGTTAAGAGAAGTGGGTTGAGGTTGTCATAACTTGTCATGGCTTTGCCAAGCCCATGCATGACCTTGTCAAACGTTTGTCACGATCTCGTCATTTCTTGTCATGGTCTTGTCACAGCTTTGTCACATTCTCGTCTCAGCCTTGTCATGATCTCGTCTAAAGTCGTCGTTAAGGGTTAATTATAAGAACTAGGGTTTGATATAATCCTATCATTTTATGTGAATTAAATTTTACATAAAATGATAAATAATTTTAAGAATTAGGGTTTGATATAATTTTATCATTTTATGTGAATTAAATTCTACATAAAATGATAAAATTTGTGAAGAAAGAAATACTAGATAGAATGGGAACCGTCAACGGCTCGAAGTCCGAATTGATCCGGAACTAAACGGAATAAAAATTCCGGATATTACACACACGTCCATGAATAAATAGTGCACACGTACATGAACAAACAAACAATGCACACGTCTATCTTTCTCTTCTCTCGTGTTCATCAGGGTTGGTAATGAGTTTTGAGTACACAAGTCCATGAACAAACAATGCACACCTCCATCTTTCTCTTATCTTGTGTTCACCGGCACCGGTAACGAGTTGTTAGTACACGAACAAACGCACACATGCCCATGAACAAATAGTTTACACGTCCATCTTTCTCTTCTCTCGTGTTCGTTCTCTATCTTGTTTTCCGACGAGTTGTCAAGTTTTAGAATATTGGAATTAATGATGAAGGTAACTGAACGTATCATTGTCCACACACATACAAGATATAATATCTTTTAAGATAGGAAAGTAATTAGAAGACATAGTTCAAACAAACATAGTGGATTGTAGCCATTGATACTTTTTAATCCAAAAAGCATTAGAGGGTCTCATTCCTCTCCGTAAAATTAGTTCTCACCCGAACCATTTCCTATATATATAATGGTCAAGTTTCAGAGAGAAACACTCTTACGAAGAGGAATGAGAATCTCTAAGAGCTGTTAGATTGTTAGATGAACGACTTATGATCAACCTATTAGTATGGTAAGTATTAAATTGATGAACATATTGAATATTCACTATATTGCGTAATAGGAAATAAACTTATTTTTAGGAATTTCATGTTTCCATGAACACGGACGAATGTCTTTCCCTCCTATCACATGATTTACCATTCAATAAACAAAAACAACCCCTCTAGTGTTTTTTTTTTGTTTTTTTGAAAACGGAAAACGGTTAGGAAAAAACTATCTTCTAGAGGTAGTCCATCCTAAAGCATCCTTGCGGATGAGAACACGAAGTTCGGGGTCGTTAGAGAAGGATGTTTTGGAGTTCGAAATTCTCAAATGGGTCAATCGGTCAGCAACACAGTTGATTTCTCTAAACACATGCCTGACCTGGACTTCCTCAAAGAAGCGAAGATCCAGTTTGGAGTCGGATATTATCATCTCGATCTCCCAGGGACAACTCCAAAGTCCTTGGAGTGCCTTGATAACACATAAGTTATCACCCTCAATTTCAATCTTTTTAATATTTAGCCTTATTGCTTCTTTTAGACCAGCTTTTAGCGCAAAGGCTTCTGCTTTATTTACCGAGTTAAAGTTATTTTTTCTAGCGTACAAGCTAATAACATCACCGTAGTGATTTCGTATAACAAAACCAATGGATGTTATTCCCGAATCGAGTTTTGATCCATCAAAGTTTAGTTTGTGGAACCCGTATTTTGGTTTATCCCATTTAATATTTTTTTTCTTTCTTATGTTGGGTAAGTTGTTCTTTTGAATATATTTGAAATCGTAGTCATCGTCTTCAGTCATACGATTTTTCCAATTCTGAACTTGGTTTTTAATGAAATTTAGGATGTTGTGATCCGATCCCATTGCATCATTGTTAAAAATGATTTTATTTCTGTAGAACCAAATACTCCACCATATGGTAGAAAGGCGTCAAAAGTTAGTAATTCCAATCTTATTTTTTTATTTCTAGTAAGAGCTCGTGTGGTCTTTTATTTTCCGTTTTAACGGTATTGAGATAGGAGCTGATAGTTACGTCAGATTTTACGATTATATTTCTAGTAAAGGGACACTCAATAAGAAGATGTACAAAATCTTCGAGTTGGTGATCACAAAATTCGCAATTAGAAGGAACCACAATTCTTCTTTCAATAAGTTTTGCTTTAGTTGGAATACCGTTTCTTGAGATTTTCCATATGAAATTTTTAATTTTTGGTTGGGTGTCTAATTTCCAAATCCAATCGCAAGTGTAGTCAGGAATCCATCCAAACTCCTTCTCTATCATATCCGATGCTGATTTTGTGGAGAACCAGCCGTTTGAGCTGCTTCTCCAGTATAATCTGGCTTGAATTTCATTTGTTGGAATAATTGTTTCCATAATTTGTTTTCTAATTGTAGGGATAATTAGGTTTTGTAGCTCATTTTCAATTTTAGCGGTGTCCCATTCATTAGATTTGATAAAGTGGCTGACTTTAATTTGAGTATTGATTAGATTGGTGTTTTGTACTAATTTAATTAAGGGAGTCGTTGTGACCCAGTTATCATGTCAGAAGTTAATAGTTTTCCCATTTCCTATCTGCCAAATAATTCCGTTTTTAAATTCGGATTTGAGTTTTATAAGGTTTTTCCATTGCCAAGACGCTTGTCCTTTTAAATGATATTGTAAAATATATATTTCGCAAATATTTTTCATTAACAATTTTCACCCAAATATTTTCTAGTTCAGCAAGAATTTTCCAGAGTAGCTTCAATTGAAGAGCTTTATTAGTGGTAAGGGATTTTCTTAACCCAAGTCCACCGTTTCTTTTTGGTTTACAAATTGAATCCCAACTAATTAATGGTTTATGGTTGTCGTTTTTATTCCAAAGGAATTTTTTATACGTTTTATCAAGTTCCTCCAAATTATGTCTTGGGAGCATAAAACCTTGCATAACAAAGGTTGGTTAGTAGCTAAGTTATGCTTTATGAGAATGTTTCTTCCTTCTTGTGAAAGGGAGTTTGCTTTCCATTTACGGAGTTGTTGCTTTGTTTTATTGTTAATGTTACTGAATGTCTTTTTATTAACTCTTCCATTAATAATGGGGCAACCAAGATAATTGTCAAGAGAGGTCGTATGCTCTATTTTAAGGATATTTTTAAGTTCTGTGATACAACTCATGGTAGTATTTTTAGTAGTTTGGAAGGCAGATTTGAGGAAGTTAATCTTTTGTCCAGAGATGGAGTAGTAATTATCAAGGATTTCTTTTGTTCTAATGCACGAGTTCGAGTTTGCTTTGGTAAAAATGATCATATCATCAGCAAATGATAGGAAAGGAATTGGTGTTGCGTTCCTACAAACGGAGAACCCAATATGGTTGTCATAATTATTGCAGTCATTTTGGATCATTTGTGTAAGGATTTCAGCTCCTAATATGAAAAGGTAGGGTGATAAGGAGTCTCCTTGTCTGAGTCCTTTTTCAGGAAAGAATTGGTCAGTTGGTCCATTGTTGACAAGAACTGAGAATGAAACTGTGGAGATACATTCCTCGATCCATCCCACAAATTTTTTACTAAAACCAAACTTTTGGAGAACGCATATGATAAATTCCCAACTAACTTGGTCGTATGCCTTCTCCATATCAAGTTTAATAGCCGTCCAACCTTCCTTGCCTTTTCTACTACGAAAAGAGTGAAAAATCTCGTGTGCAATGAGAATGTTATCATGTATTGACCTTTTAGTGACGAACGCTCCTTGAAGAGGGTGAATGAGTTTGGGCATGAAGGGTTCCATTCTATTCATAATGATTTTAGCGATTATTTTGTAAATTGTTGAACAAAGACTAATAGGTCTAAACTGGTTAATGGCAATAGGATTGTCCACTTTTGGAATTAATGTTATGAAAGTGTGATTTATTTGTTTGAGTAGCTTCCCACTTCGGAAAAAGTTCTTGATTGCTTTTGAAACGTCATTTCCCACAATGTGTCAATATTTCTGGTAGAACCCGGCGGGCATACCGTCAGGTCCTGGAGACTTGTCACATCCGATATCAAAGATAGCATTTTTTATTTCCTCATTTGTTGGTGGTTTTGTTAGTCTTTCATTGTCTTTATTACTGACTTTTTTCTTGATGAGTTGAAGCTTATCTTCCCATAGGTTTTTATCTAGTGGGGAGCTAGTGAATTTGCACATAAACTCTTTTTTAACTTCAATTCGGATTTTATTTTCAGTTGAAATAATTGCCCCATTTGAATCTATTAATTCCTTTATATGTTTCCTATTTCTTCTACCGGTAGTAATCCGGTGAAAGTATTTGGAGTTTGTGTCAATGTTTCTCAGATTCTTATTCTTTATTCTTTGTCTCCAATATCTTTGGTGAAAGTTAATGAGACGATTTTGTTTTGTAAGAAGATTTCTTTGAAGATTTTCAACGCCTTGGTTAGCGTTAGGCGGTGATCGGCCTTGAATATTTAGGAGTTGAGTTTCGACCTCTTTGAGTTGTTTGAAGATATTACCAAAGTTGATTTTACTCCATTCTTTTGCTTTGGTTTTAAGTAGTTGAGTTTTCCTTATAAGGTTGAACATCTCGTTCCCCTCGTAGTTAGCCCGCCATGTTTGTTTAACGATGTTCTCAAACGCTTTGCGTTTAGTCCACATCATTTCAAATTTAAACGGTTGTCGTGTGAATGGAATTGAATCAACCAACTCCAGTGAGATTTGACAGTGGTCCGAGATTGTGAATGCGTGGTTTTTTGTTTTTAAGAGTGGATACCATTGAAGAATTTGGTTATGAGCAAGGACACGATCCAATTTTTCAAGAATATTATTTGGTCCGTCACGTTTTTTCCTCCAAGTAAACTGGTTACCTGTTGTTTGGACGTTGTCTAGGTTACAACTGTTTTTGAAATTGATGAGTCTATTAAATCTGTTGGAATTAATTGTTGATCCTCCTTGTTTTTTCGAATGATGTTGTATTTCGTTCAGATCACCCATGATAATGCATGGTGTAGGGGATGCATTGATAAGATTGGTAATTGAGACCCAAAATTGGTTCTTTGATGTTTCTTGAGGTGGTGCATAAGCAAAGATAATGTTCAGTTTACGGTTTTGATTATTGCAAACCATTTCAATACAAATGAATCGATCACTTTTTGAGATGAGACGAATCGTGTGACTCTTGAGCTGATAAGCTTTCCACAATAAGCATAAGCCCCCTGCCTTCCCGGAAGCGGGACAATAAATCATGTTATCAAAACCCGCCGATCTCCAAAGACGATCTTCCGGCGGGTTTTCAGATTTTGTTTCTGCTAGTGCAATAATGTTAATATTGTGTATTTTGCAAACGGCTTCGAGATTTGTCCAGAGGTTACTCCAGCCCATACCTCTAATGTTCCAAAAGCTTATATGATAGTAACCTGGTAAGAATAGGTTCAATTTGGGTGTTAACGTAGGCCTGAAATCCTACTTTCTTTAAGACAAGGCAAGAAGTACAAAGTGTTTTTTTAATTGTGTAGTGCCGATTCATGGTGTAAGTGGGGTAATTTATGTTAAGATTATTGGTTATTATGTCGAGTTGATTGGGTTGTAGTCCATGAACATTGTTAAAGTATTTGGTCGAGAAACCGTTGGAATTAATTTCCCCTTCGTCCATGTTTATAATGCAGATGAAATTGGTGTTAAGCTCAAGGGTTATGATAGTGTAATGTGTCGATGAACTACCAAATCTAAAACCGCCGTGAGTCGAGTTTAGTTGAGCGCAACATGTGATTTTATGGGTTAGTTTATCGGTTCTTAGCGGATAAGGAAGGTGGAGGGAAAGGACTTTGTAATTGAGATATTTGGGAGAATCTGACCAAGTGTTTCTTGTATCACCAAAGGCCTTAAACCCTCGTAATAGGAAGAATTTCCATTCGTATTGAAAATTTATTTTTCTTTGTTGGGAATCAAGTAGGTGTGAACCATTCGGAAGCACCTTAAGAGATGCAGGATAAGTGGGTTGTGGCCCAATACCAATGGGTTGTAACCTGATAAGATTGTTAACAGAGTCAGACAACTCAAGGTTGTTGTAACCGGTAAATGTTATAATCCAACTTAACATGAGTATAAACGCACAAGAGCAAATAAACAGTAAGGGATCCAATTCAGTGAGGACATCATACATCCTTCTAACAATCCAAATTAATTGTTCCATAGTAACCAGATAAGAGAACATCAATTTCATCTTCACAAAGGGCCGAAAGGGTCGATTGATTAAAATCGGGGTACACTTGATGGTCATCGGGATAGAGAGAATGCACCAGCAACACTTGAAAGGGCTTTTGATACTTAGACCATGGAGGTTTTGGATGAATTTGTTCAAGCAGTCAACTTGTTCCTGCATTACCACGGCATGAGAATAAAATTGCATAGCAAAAGATTCACTCTTACAGAAATTATCCAAGCAGATGGTAATAAGAAAAGGAACCGGTAGTTCCCAAGAAAACGCACATGAACAGACAAGCTGTTCTTGTAAAAGAGGCACAAATAGTGTATCCTTTTGGAGGTTCCAATTTAGATGAGTTTGATGTAAATCAACACGGGTCTTTGATCCGGGGTTATGGCCAATTAAAGAGTAAAACAGTCTAGTAAAGACAATCCAGATTGTATAAGAAATACTAATCAGATGATGATAATGAGAATTGGTTTTAAAACAAAATAAGGTATTGGAAGGGGGACACCTGAGTGAAAGTGAAGAAGTGCTGGATAGCCACACACAAGAGGGATTTAGCCTCTGGTATAGTTGGTTTGTCATGGGCAAGTCGATGACCACCGTTGGTCCAGATAATGACCTGCAGTAGCCCAGCGAAGAGGAGCGCAGAAGGCCAAGAAAGACATAGGGGAAGCAAAACCATTGATTTGAAGAGCAAAAAGTGCCAACCAAATCACGAGGAGCAAGCCACAGGAAACTATTCCTCAGCACGCAACCACCAAAGCACGAGGAGCAAGCCATAACCCCTCTAGTGTTAATTACTCCTAGAGGGCCAAATCCTCCCAAAAAAACACTAATGGGAGAAAGAAACCCCTCCGACCACCACCGCCCCCTCCTTTTACAAAATTTTCAAAATCAGCGGCTACCACCACTCCTACTCAAACTATCTAGCTACCACCACCTACGCTCTCTACCATAGTTTGAGAAGAGCTTGCTAAAGCCAATCACATGGCACTTGGTTGGTTGTCCCTCTGTTATTAGAGGGGATGTTGCTTCATGTGAGCAAATCCGTGTTAACCTCTCTTTCCCTCTTGAACATAAACTCACCAAACCTAACTTTTCGCCCTGGCTGAAAGCTTCTTAATAATGATGACGAACCTATATGTTGGAAAAATAATCCACCCGTTAACAACTATTGCAACTAGAGAGGAAACCCTCCGGAAAAGCCCTCTTCTGGAGCTTTTCCCTTTCACCAAAAACCCTATCTCTCTAACAAGAAAAGCGGATCGAGATCCCGCCGCCAGCCCCCGGTAACCCTAGGCGAACAACAATCCCCCACTCTAAAGAGCATGCCCCTCGATTCCATTTATGTGAGAGTTCATAGGTGGCCGGAAGACCCTCTAAGAGCATGTATCTTCATCGAGCCGGTCCATGTACCAAAAACTCCCCCGAAAAGCATGGTCTCACCAACGCCGCACACGAAGCCGTCTCAAACCAAAGGACTCGGTTTTTGTTTGCTTTGGTGATGTGGCAAGCATAATCTTCGAAGCCTTAGCAGGGATGTTTAGGGGAGAAACATCAATAATGTTTCGTTTCCTCGTCCCACATCCATACTTACAAATCGGCCACACTCTTTGGTTCTTTTAGCGTAGTTAGCCTGCCGACGAGGTTGTCCTCTACTTCCAGGATGGTTGATGTTTCCTTTACTCGCTCTTGGTTCTGGGTTGATTCTTCTTTCGTTGCTCTAATAAGATCGTTTCTCACTGTATTCTATCCCAGTTAGCCTGCCGCCGGACGCACTCTTTGGTTCTTCTAGTTGCTCTACCTACGTCATTGTATTCTATCCCAATAGACTTTGTTTCTTGCGGACTTTGTCTGTGGTCTTTAAACTATTGTTTGGTTTGGATCTGCTAGTGGTGGTTTTGAGTGCTTCACTTTCAAGCTTTTCAATAAGAGTGAATTTGCTATGTAGCATTACTTCACTAATTTTGTTTAGTAATTGTGAAGCTCAATAATTTTGTTAGAATATGACTTTTTTTAAAAAAATTTTAGACTAATTTGCCCTTCTACAAGAATTTAAAAGATTCCTAATTATTTATTACCTTTTAATTGACCTACAATCTCTAATTGAAGAAGGTGTATTTTGAATAAGTTACCAATTTTAATAGCATAATCAATTAGTAAATCATAAAGAATATAAAATTTTTTTACGTGAATTGATAAAACTAGCATGTTACATGCTTGTACTTTTCATGTAAATCATGAAGAGTACAAGAAAATTCTTAATAAAATTTTTCAAAAAATTTACAAGAATTGATCAGTGTAATCAATTAGTAATTAATCAATTAGTAATTAATCTTGTACAAGAAAATTTTACAAGAAGATAAATCGTGTACAATAAAATTTTACAAGAAGTTAAATCGTGAAATCCAACTTGTCCAGTTGGTATTAGGTCGGGAGGGAGGGGCAACCAACCAAAGATCGATTCTTGGTGACTACATTCGTTTTTTAATTTTTCGTATTTCTTGTAAGAATTATAAAGTTACAAGAAAATTCAAGAAATATAATTACAAGAAAATAAGTATCATTTACAAGAAAATATTATAAATTTACAAGAAATTTGTTTCATTTACAAGAATACTTAAGTTATAAGAGTAACGTCTAAATTAGGATAAAATTTATTATAATTAATAAGGGTAAATCTGCCATTATTTGTTTAATAAGGCTATTCACTTAAAAATTTATAGGCCTAGGTTATTTACTAAACAAAATTAGTCATTGGGTACATTTCATCCAATTTTCTCTTTCAATAATCAATTTGGGCTACAACTCTGTTTTCCCATATTTAACAATTTATGTGTCTATGATTACTTCTATTTAGGGCTCAACAACCTGTTAATCTACCCAATGCTTTGAACAAGCTATCTCGTGAACTCTTCTTTGACACTAAGGCGATATAATTTCGGACCTATCACCCTACTCTAGTCCATATTCCAAGGTTTGATCAACCTGGATAATGGCTCACAAGCTACTCAAACAAACAAAACAAATTAATTTGGAAAAGCCAACCCTTTATACTATAGAATACCAGTCTCGATTCACTACTTTGGCGACATTTTTGTTTCTTTGGTTCACTCTGGGTAGTGATTGTAACACTCCAAATCCTATGGATTTGGAGTGCTACGGGACTAGGACCTCACAATAGGTCATGACCCTAGCCTGACAACAAGTTCATTGGATCTTACAACAAGACATAAATAAATATAAAACAACCTTTATAAAATAGAAACATTAAGTATCATATTACATACAAAACCCCACAGCCGAGTATAAAACATCATCAACGTATATATTTATAACCCATAAAATCCTAGATGTACGGAAGTCCTCGGATGATCACTTGTCCAGATCACTCTGCAGTCCTCCTATCGTGCAAAGGATCTACAACACGGTATGAAACCGTTATCTAACAATTCATATATAAGATAATGCATAAGCATATACACACATCAAGTCAAAATAAACACCAAGCATGCTATCACACATTTACCCGTTTAATTATCTTGATAACTTTATGCACTCAAAACCATATTTATGGTTGTGACACGAGAAGTATATCATTCTCGCCTCAGGCACACTCCCCGTATACGTCGGAGTGGTGAAGTACCCTGCCTGTATACCAAGTCTGGCCTGACCTCAAAGAACCTCTCAGACTCACTATGGAGAAAATGAGAAAATTATCACCGTCCGCTTCAAGGGGTCAATCATACGTCGGTAATAATCAATATCGAATGCTATAAACCACATAATAATCATCACTCATGCATACATCCAATATACGAATGTAGCTAAGTATGTCCTACGGACTTACCTGAATCACAATATCAGCTAAACCATGATCAACTCTCCAATTCCCGTAGGAATGAGCACTGCGTGATAACAAGGCATGTAAATATATCAATCCTCACATCGTCAATCTAAAAGATCATACCTAGACCCAATGGACCATACGGATCATAAATATCGTAAAACCTCGAATAACATACTAAACCTCAAAAGCCTCATTAGGGCATACATCATCATGATATCCTCAAACTCTTTACATACTAGCCTAACATGCTCTCAAACCAAACCATAAACATAAGGATAGGAATCAAACATATCAATACTTGGTATGTCCTGGAAGAAGGCGCACCCGCGGGAATGAATGGGCGCGGGGGCGGTGACAGGCCGCGACAACGGTGGACAAAGCCGCAGGGGCGGTGATAGGCTCAGCACCGCAGGGGTGGCCAAAACCATGCGCGGGGGCAACGTCAATGCAGGAAGGTGATCTTCTTGCTCCTCAGCGATCTCTCACTCGATTCTCTTTTCTTCTTAAGTGCCAAAGGCAACCAACCATCATCATACATATATATATATATATATATATATATATACACACACACAACGTCCAGGAAACCCAAAACACAAGATCAACTTGTGAGATTCATAAAGAAAGGAAGAAAAGAAGGAGGAAAGTTAGACTTACCGCTCTATTGCAACTAATTAGAAGAAAAACCCAATCAGCACCATGCTAGATATCCACATCAACATACACATTTCATCATCAGTTTTCAACTCTCTTCCAAACTAGAAGAAGATCCAATAGGAAATCAAGAAGAAGAGATCAAGAGCAAGAAGAAGAAGATATACGTGGGGAGAAGAGGAAAGAAAGGAAGGAAGGAATAAAGGATGGAGAGAGAGTAACCCTCATCACAAGGGAAAAGCAAAACTTAAGGAGGAAGAAAACGACAGCCAAAAGTTAAAGAAGACGGCTGACCACCGCCTATGCCGCGACCGCGGCCCAGCAGAGCCGCACCCACGGTGGCGCGCATGCGGGCGAGATCCGTCGTGGTCGCGGGATCCTTTGGAAGAAGAGGTTATCACAATGAATTTGATAAGAATGTGCAATCTATGAAACACTATCACTCGGTAAACCTGAACTTCAGTTGGCTCTTGTGCCAAGTGCTTTGGTGTTTGGTTTTGGCAATTAACTGAAGGTTTCAACCAACATAAACCAAAAAAAACCTTGGACAAGATCTAACGAAAATTATTTTAATCAATTCTCTCTAATCAATTATTATTGTCCAACTAAACACCTTAACATTCTCGCGGCCTAATGACACCGTTCTCAGCCTAATGGCTCCAAAACCAACAAAATTGCAAGAAAATATAGAATTGAAGTTTAAAAAGTCAAACTAAGTTAGATCAATCAAACATAAGTACTCCCAGCCTAATGACACCGATTTAATTTGAAAATTATTTTTTCTACAAGATTTTCATTCTAATCTTCTAAAGGGTTCAACTTAGACATTTTTCCCCTTTGAGAGGCTACTCGTAGAATGTGGAGGTTAATCTCGTCCTTTGGTCTCCTATTTTGCCGTCTGACGGCACTAATCCCGGCCTAACGGCACCTTTAACACCAAATTGATTAACACAAATAGTAATTAAGTTCGATTGTGGATTTTCTCAATTCTTCATTGCCCTCGTCAATAAAGATCTTTAAAATTATAATCGAACTTATTTTGATCAATCAAAACAAGAACACTTCTCCTTTGCAAAGCTCCTTTGCTTTAATCATTATTTAAACCAACTCGTTTCGAACAATGTTCTCCTTGTAAATCGTACTCTTTAAACCAAAGTTGTACACATTTTTATATCACGATACACATGTCATGCAGCTTCGTCATCTCTGTTTTGATGTTGTCTTTGGTAGCGTTTTGAGTGTTTGTCGAGAAGGGGACGTGGATGTGTGATCGACTCCTGACGGTTCTATTGCAGTCCAAATCTAAGGTGTCCACAACTGTTCTCCAGGCTTTCTGCTTGTGTACTTCCTTCGAATGTGAACGTTCATGTTCGTCGGTTCCGGCGGACTAGATCATTTTGTTTTCCCCATCAAGACCTTCAAGACCCCCCCTCCCGCCGCTTTCTGGTTTTTATGATGTATTTTTGTGTTTCCTTTTTCTCTTTTTATTGTAGTATTTCATGACAGTTGCCGATCTTTTTCGGCCTTTCGATCCAATAATCGGCGCGCCGTTTATGGGATTGAATCGCTTTCCATTATCAAAAAAACAAAAAACAAAAACAAACCAGTCCCAGCGACTGTAGTACGTGTTCTGGTGAGAAAGTTTCTCTAAAAATCTTGTAAGTTTGTAGGCAATCTATTAACGCCATCGATGAACATGCTCTTTCATTTGGAAGCATTAGCTCATTCTTGCATCTTAATATGAGTTGAACGTGCCATGCATGTTGAACGTGTCATCCATGCAATGTATTCATGCATATTAAATGTATTATGCATGTTGATACTAGTTGAACGTGTCATTTGGAAGCATTAACGCTAGTAAACAAAATGAGTTTATTTTGTCATGCGCGTTGAATGTGTCGGACATGAACATAATGTGTATTGTAGTACTCGGAGTGATATGACTCATATATCACAAATCCATTTTACACAAGCACTCAGAATCAACTAAGACTAGTAAACTGTAGCCCAGTCAAGGAAAGCTGCATGGGTGAGAATGCAAACTGTAGCACCAGGACTCTTAGAACCTATCAATAAAGAGCATGTTAGCACCAAACGCTAGAGGCAAGAGGATGACAGCAGGATAGTTTTGGTTAGACCAGAACAAAACCATAGTTCCCGTCAACGCATTCCAACTGTTAAACCTGAAAGGACAGGAACCTACACTAACGACCATAATATGGAAATAGAAATTAGTTCCCAGGGGACTTCATCGGGAAGCATGCAGTCAGAGAGTCTACCTATTGCAAAGCAGTCTCCAGGTGAAGCTATTGTCCATGGCAGTGACAGCCCCATGACGGGTGAAGAAGACTTCGAGCAGGCCGATGCGTTGCATGAGGCACGGGAACAGGGAGTTCAGTCCTAATTCGTGTAGCCACCTCCTCGTTAAGCCCCTCTCTGATAATGAATATCTTGATGTGGAATGTCTTCGGAGCTGGTAAGAGTGGTTTCCGACATGCCATTAGGAACATATGCAAACACCAGAATATTGACTGTTTGGCTATCTTCGAGCCTAGGGTCTCAGGTGAACAGGCTAAAAAAATTTGTGAGAAACTCAACTACACTGATTGTGTCAGAATGGAAGCACAAGGGTACGAGGGAGGCATCTGGCTTCTTTGGAAATCTGAGAATTTTAAACTTAAAGTTATAGAACTGAATAAAGGCTTCATACATGCCTGCATAGGTGAGGGGGTAGACGTGTTCCATATCATATGCATCTATGCCCCACCCACCTTCATGAGAAGAAAGGCATTCTGGGAGGACCTAGATAAATGCTTAGAAAACATAGAAGCTCCACTCTTCATAGGAGGAGATTTCAATTGTGTGCTGCATACTCAGGACATCGAAGGAGGCACAGGAAAGCTTCATCAGGATTCAACCACTTTCGAAAGCTTACTCGGCAAGCATGGTCTCATAGACCTGGGTTACATCAGTGCTGATTTCACTTGGGACAACGGCCGAGCCCATCCCTACCGAATCCGAAAGAGGTTGGATAGGATTCTCGTTAACCAGAGTGCCCGTATGAAGTGGGAGGAAGCGGCAGTAAGACATCTTGCCCGATTCTCTTCGGACCATGCGCCTCTCCTACTCCAGCTTAACCCGAGAACCAAGTTGAATTCCAAGAGGAGGCCTTTCCGTCTAGAGTTAGCATGGATGACTCATGAAGATTTCATACCTTTTGTTAAAGAATGTTGGCACTCCAACAGTGAGGTAAGTACATCACTATCCAAACTCAAACATAAACTTATTATTTGGAACCGTCTTGTGTTTGGGAATGTTGAGCGCAGGAAGGAAGATTTAATGAAAAAAGTGGAAATCATTCAAAGCAACCCCCAATTAGCTCAGTCTACAACCCTACAGAAGGAGGAAGCGGAAACTATTGAATTACTGGATAACACTCTGAATCAAGAAGAACTCATTTGGTTCCAAAAGTCTAGAGAACAATGACTCAAATTTGGAGATCGCAATACCAAATTCTTCCACACTTCTACGATTATCCGGAGTGGACGTAATAGAGTGAGGGGACTCGTCGTGGAGAACGATAGGTGGGAGGAGGATGCTGACTCCATAGAAAGTCACGCAGTGAGTTATTTTAGGAACCTGTATTCCTTGGAGGATGTTAGACCACTGGTGAGTTGTAAGTTAATCTCTGATAACTTCCCCATCATCAAAGAGGAGGTTTGGAGGAAGCTTGATCGTCCACTAGATACTGAAGAGATCTGGACAGCAGTTAAGAAGATGGGAGCCTACAAAAGTCCGGGAGTGGATGGTTTCCAACCTACTTTCTATCACCATTGTTGGTCAATTGTGGGACATACAATGGTCAACGAGAAAAGTAAACTCTTCAATACGCAACAGCTTCCCTTAGGCATCAATGATACGCTTATCAGTTTGATTGCTAAAGTGGGGAAACCGGTCCTTATCTCCCAGTTCAGACCCATAGCGCTTTGCAATGTCAATTATAAAATCCTAACCAAAGTGCTAGTGCATAGAATGCAAGGAGTTATAAAAGACCTTATAGGTCCTACACAAGGCAGCTTCATACCGGGGAGATATATTCAAGATAATATAGTCCTAATGCAAGAAGTGATACACTCCATGAGGAAGAAGAAGGTAGGGAAGAAATGGATGATCCTTAAACTCGACCTCCAAAAAGCTTATGATCGATTGAGATGGGACTTTGTAGAAGAGACTCTTTTAGCTGCGGGATTCTCGCTAAGATGGAGGAATCTCATTAAAGAATGTGTCTCCACCACTAGAATGCGACTTTTATGGAACGGAGAATTGACGGAACAATTCACTCCGGAAAGAGGACTCCGTCAGAAGGATCCTTTGTCACCCTATCTGTTCGTTCTTTGTATGGAACGTCTAAGTCACTTAATTCTCGAAGCGGTGGATGAGGGAGATTGGAAACCAATTGCACTCTCAAGAGGAGGTCCTCTCTTGTCCCATCTGTTCTTCGCAGACGATATTGCCCTATTTGCGGAGGCCTCACCCACACAAATTTCCAAGGTTATGGACTGCCTTAAAAAGTTTTGTGATGCCTCAGGACAACGACTTAGCCTCGAAAAGTCCAGTATTTTCGTCTCCCCAAATGTCCAACCTGAATTAAGACGAAAGATTGAAGAGATTAGCGGTATTACTGTGACGAGCAGATTGGGCAACTATCTGGGTATGCCTCTTCTACAGAAGAGAGTTACCAAAACCACGTTTTCGTCTATTCTTGATAGAATGAAAACCAAACTTAGTGGCTGGCGTCAAAAGAACCTAAGTTTCACAGGACGTCTCACCCTCACAAATTCTGTTCTCGCGGCCTTACCAGTTTATACAATGTCAGCTATGGTGATTCCACAGTCTACCTGTCTGGAAATGGAGAGGATTTGTAGATCATTCCTATGGGGAGATTCTGATCTGGCACGTAAAATGCACACTGTGCCTTGGGGGGAGATATGTAAACCGAAAAGCGAAGGCGGTTTAGGGCTCAAGAATTTGCGCAGTTTCAATCTGGCCCTAGTTGCAAAATTGGGATGGAGATACATCACTGAAGATGACTCCCTATGGATCCAAGTCTTACGAGCCAAGTATCTTAGGCTTGGAAGAAGTGTGCATCCGACTCCGTCTTACACATGGAGGGGTATTGTGACAGGTCTGAGCAAGGTTGTAAACCAGGGAGTCAGCTGGTCTCTAGGAGATGGTAACTGCATCAGATTCTGGGAAGACAGATCGCTGGGGACCGAGCCTTTGATCAAAGCCGTCTTAAGCCCGGATAAGATTGATAATAGCCAAGTTCTTGTCCGACAGCTCTGGAAAGACGGAGAGGGCTGGAATTGGGAGACAATTGATCCTCATCTCACCAGTGAGTTATGCCTTCGACTCTCAGCCATGAGCCCGATCCCTACCTCTCATGTTCAAGAGAATCCTCCAGTGTTGGAATTCGAAGATGAATTGAACTGGGGAGAAGCGGCGGATGGCAAATACTCAGTTTCGTCAGTGTATAAGCTCATCAGAAGCTCCAGCTCGGAATTGAACCCCGATTACATCGTTTTCCAAGCCTTATGGAAGCTCGGAGCTCCGGAAAGAGTCAAGGTCTTCTTATGGAAACTCTTGAAAGGGGGAGTTTTAACGAACAATGAAAGACACAGAAGACACCTCTCTACCAACCCTTACTGTCACTGCTGCGAGGGACAAGAGGAGTCTTACCTGCATCTTTTTAGAGACTGCCCGAAGACAAAGCAAATGTGGAGTGAGCTGAATGAAGTTAGGCACAGCGTGTCGCCACCCACAAAAAACTTCAACAGTTGGTTGCGAGGTAATATTTGTAATTCCATTCGTTTAGATAATTTTTGCCGTTGGAATGATGTATTTGCAGTTAGCATATGGTGGACGTGGAAATGGAGGAATGCCGAAGTCTTTCAGAATGAGAAGTTTACAGGGGAGAGAAGCAAGTATACCCTATCCAAGACCCAGGAGTATGGGAGAGCATGGAAGCCCTCTACGCCGAAGCCCAATTCAACCGGTATGAAGATTTTACACGTTAGATGGGAGAAACCTAGTGAGGGTTTTGTCAAGATCAATTCGGATGGAGCGGTTAGGGAGAACGGGAGAGCTTCTGCAACCGGGGTTATTAGGAGCAGTGAGGGGTGTTGGCTTCGGGGTTTTGTTATGAACCTTGGCATATGTACAGTCCCCACTGTCGAGCTTTGGGGGTGCTACAAGGCCTAACCTTGGCTTGGGAATGTGGATATCGGTTTGTGGAGCTGGAAACAGATTCACAATTAATAGCTACACTCTTGGACAAGGATATGCCCCGGAGTCACCCCCTTGCTAGTCTGGTATTTCGGTGTCAAGACTTTTTAAGAAGAGACTGGACTATCCAGTTTCGACATGTCTTTCGCGAGGCGAATAACGTCGCGGACTCCTTAGCTTCTTACGCTTTCAGTTTCCCGATCGGTTTGCATGTATTGTTTGACCCTCCTGAGGGTGTTATAAACTGGATTGATCATGATGTAAGGGGTCGGACTATCCCCCGCTTGAGGACTACTTAGCCTTTCTTATTATAATAAATAAAGCGCGACTAGATGCGCCGGAGACCACTGACTCTCCTTCCCACCAAAAAAAAAACTAAGACTAGTAAACAATTGAACGTGTTCATGGAATTAATGCTTAACTATCTATGATAATTGAACGGTTCATGCTAAACACGTGTCGGGCATGAACATAATGTGTTCATGGAATTAATGCTTAATAGATGTTCTCATTCCTCCGTAAATTTTTTGAAATAATTAGAGAAAGAGGACCCAAAAAATTTGCATTTTGTGAAATAGACCTCTATTAAGCTAACTAGATAAAATAGGTCTGTAAAATATAAAGTAGGGCACTATTTGAAAGAATTGAAATAATGGTGTTGCAGGCTTTTTTCAGATGATTTGATGTTCACTTTTTGAGATTACCCAAAAATAGAAACAAACACTGCTTACCCACAAATACTGCTTACCCACAAATAGAACAGGAAATGTAAACAAACACATTACCCAGGAATACATTACCTAGAAAGTTTGAGATTACCCAAAAATAGAAACAAATGCTGCTTACCCACAAATAAAATAGGGAAATGTAAACAAACACTGCTTACCCACAAATAGAACAGGAAGTTTGAGTGTTTTAGATTCACAAAAATAAGAGATGAGAAGTTTCAGATTACCCAGAAATACATTACCCAGGAAGTTTGAGATTACCCATGGATAGAAACAAACACTACTTAGCCACAAATAGAACAGGGAAATATAAACACAACTCTTACCATTGCTTACCCAGAAATAGATTACCCAGTAAGTTTAACATTACCTAGAAATACATTACCCACAAATAGAACAGGAAAGTTTGAGAAGTTTGAGAAGTTTGAGATTATCCATGGATGGAAACAAACATTGCTTACCCACAAATAGAACATGAAATTTCAGTGTTTTAGATTCACAAAAACAAGAGATGAGAAGTTTCAGATTATCCACAAATACATTACCCAGGAAGTTTGAGATTACCCAGAAATAGGACCAAACACTGCTTACCCAGAAATGGAACAGGGATATGTAAGTAGTCCAGATTCCGGTAAAGAAGAAACTCAACAAGAGTGGACCTGCGTTTGAAGGGAAGAAGAAGGGACCTGCATATGGATACCCAGAAATACATTTACGTTTGAAGGAAGGGAAGAAGAAGGGACAAGGGAGGGAAGAGGATGAGCTGAATTAATTGGGTTGTTTATTCTATTTAACATGTCACCCATCAAATCAGATGGATACCTATATCCCTTACTTTTCTGATTTTTTCTACAATAGGAGCCCATTTTCTAAATGAATAATTGGGAGGCTCAAAATCCAAACTCTACATTGTAAAAGGTCTACATTGCAAATTCAGCCAAATTTTTTATATATATAATTTACGGAGAGGATATACACCATCAACTTAAGGAAGGGGTTATGATGAAAATTAAGATTTTTATTTGCATTGTTTTTAAGTATATGCATTGTCTTTTTTATTTCGGTTTTAATTAATTGAGATATATTTGTATTAATTTCTTTTAAGTTATGGTATTTAAAGATACATACATACGGTTCTGTGTTATTTTTAAGCACAAGTAGTTAAGTATGACATTAGAATCTCTAAATTCAGTTTTTATAAATTATTAAATATAATATATGAAGTATCTTATATTTATAATGTATAATTTTAACTATTAAAAATTAAAATAAATTTTGAAGGAGACATCCGTACTTTGATACCAAAAGAGAGTAATAAAATATGAAAGATTTCAAATAAAGATTCTTTGATAAAACGAAATAAGCTATATGATTTGCTTCGATAAGATAACAGAGAGAAAAAACAGAGTTCCTCTCATAAACATGACATTAATGTGCATAAAAGCTTAAAATATACTTTGGTACATAGATTTCTAAGTGGTTAGGAAAGTCTTGATTTCAATCTCCAACTGTTAGCAAGCATCAACGACACTGCTGATCTTTACCATTAGCTCAAATGGTAACTGCGACGTTTCGTTCCATATATCTATTCATTTGATTCATATCAGACACTCAGAAGGGTAAACTTTGTAACTAACTTACCTACCAATCATCCAAGTCCGCAACTGGAGCATTATTTCAACCAAAAATGAACTTACCGAAACGACGGCCTGCAAGAACACTTTGATTCTATGCATCCAAGAGGATTCCGGTCCCTATGTACATAAACCAACAACACACCAAGGAAGGATTTATGGATTGCTGTTGACGGAATGAGGAAGGACTTTATATGGGTTGAGTATCCCTTTCGGGTCCATTAACTTCTTCACAGAGAACATTAGTTGCACCTGCATACCAACAATACACCAAAATCAGTTATTTAGTACCTCTGTAATGATGAGAGAGCCAACTTACAGTTTCGGCCGACTTGCTGTAGTGTATCTTGTTTGCTTTCATCAATCCCAGTCCATGCTCTGCGCTGATACTTCCACGGTGTTTAGCCGTCCATTCATACACGAAGGGCTCAATTTCTGCTAGGATCTGAACCAAGTTTTCTCATAAGTCCTAACAGGCAAGTTGTTGTCTACAATACCAATTAACTTTTTGAGAAGAATGGGTTACTAAAGCCTTTTTTGTATCGCTGATATAAACTAGGCCCCTTAATTTTTTTTAAGTTAAAATTAAAGGTAAAAATGTTGGTTATTGACTGTAATATATAAAGAAGCTATGTCACATAATCTACAGATTATGGGAGAGAAACGATAAAATTGGCAGAATCTTTTTGTAAAAAATAACTTTTCAGGCATGATGTCAAGGAACTTACAGCATCATCATACGCTGAAGCTGATATGTTAAGATGCAAGTTTCCATCTCCCATATGACCATATCCCAATACTTTAGTAGTGTTGCCTGCAAAAGAAATTGAAGATTCACACTTTCAACTGTCAGAAACCCTCAACTTTACCGAAGAAATTGGAAAAGATGGATAACTTTCCTGGGGAGAAAGAAGATGGATTAGATTGGAAAACCAGATCAACGCAAAACACAACACAACAGATTGGTTACCATGTTTATCAAGCCTTTTTTGCATTTCTTCTACAAGATCATACATCTTTTCCACAGGTAATGACACATCATACTTGTACACAGCCCCTGCTTTCATTAATGCCTCAGGTATACCCTGCATTACATTTAAAATAAACTTTTCAACAATAAGCAATGCAGAGGATGATGTAACAAATATCCTTAGTTGCAGATATCATGTTTATGTTGGGAGAATTCATCGGTACGAGACAGCTAAACAATACCTCCCGGATACGCCAAAAGGATGACGTTTGGTTGATGTCTTGTGCAATGGCTCCATCAGATAATAATCCAATTTCCATTGTGTGAATTAAGAAGGCTTCGAGTTTCTCTCTAAATATAAAGAAAATATCGGGGATAGGAGCTCTCAGTCATCATCAAATTGTAGAAGAAAATAAAAGAAGGAACTAAGTCAAGTCATTAACTATTATCCTCTAGGTGAAATGGGAGGAATGTAAAAATTTAACATCATTGCTTATCTCTTAAGTTCTAACTGCTTGTGCAAAATCAAACAAGAAACATGCATTCACACAAAATAAATCGAGGTCATTACTTGTCATTAGATTCATTGCTCCCTGTTGTCTCTATCAAAACATAAAATTTGTGCGCTGTGGAAGGCAAAGGATTCCGCAACCCTTCTAAATGACCCAGAACCTGGTTCAGAAAATCACATTCCACACTGTGCATGAACATTATTGATAATTACAAAAAAAAGGACTCGGATAGTAAGACATGTCATATTCACAGAGTCATGTCGTATCCAGATAGAGACATAATAAGCATGTTAAGCCCAGTGACTGGAAGATAAACACATATGTAGCCAATTTAGGTATGACTGGAAGATAAACACATATGTAGCCAATGTAGGTATCAACAAACTTAGGTTAAGTCAGAAAAATGTGTCTCACCACATCCAAGGACTGTCCATCCAAAAACTCAAATGCAGATAAAACCTCCCCAAGCCTCCTTTTGGCTTCCAGTAGAAGTTTCTGAAGAGTGACATCAATTGCAATGATAAGAACAAAGAAGTAGATTTGTCCATTGACAATATGATCAGACTAAACAGATGTTTTGGTCAAGCTAAATAGGTTTGATTTCACATTTGGTCAAACTTAAAAAGGATGAGCAATAGAGCTTAGATCAGGAAAAACATCAAACATTCACAATAATCTACAACAGAAGAAAAGTGCATAAGACATAACACACAAAAGAGTATACCAGAGCCAGGGGTTGAAGATGATCAACCTAATGGAGTAAGATATTGAGATTTTATTAAGTATTAACCAAATTTATTTCTGACCATCTTAGACTGCCGAAGCCTAAATAGAGAAGTGACAACTCTCAACATCATATGCTGAGAGAGATTCTCAGCTAAACGGCATTTAAAGTAGTTTAGAATAGCTAGCATCTTACTGGAGAAAGATGCTGCTTGATCTGCAGACAAATAAAACATGGAAACTGGGTAGTGAACTGAAATCATTCAATTCATAGTTATAAGTCTGGGCTGATAACTACTAATGCAGATTCATAAGTAAGAAATTATGGCCTTCATGGCTTCATACACCACGCACGTCACACCTTATGTATTCTGAGCAAGCCAACAGGCTAACATCAGTCCATAAACTAAAGCAAGGCAGAAGCTACCTGACAGCTTAAATAATCATTACATGCCAAAAAAGCAACGTTGACGGAAGAGAGCTTTGGTGGCGTGAATATGGAAACCTTAGTAACTATGCCTAATGATCCCTCACTCCCTGCATGAAAGAAGCAGAAAGTACGTAAGAACTCATAAGGTAGGGGTGAGAACACTAAACTGCTTTCTTAAGGTTTAATAAAATACAAGATTCTAGAACAAACCTATGAATAAATGCTTCAAGTCATACCCAGTATTATCTTTACGCAAAGTCCCAAGCATGTCGAGTACTGTACCATCCGCTACTACAGCCTGAATGCCTAGTAAACATTCCATAATGAAACATGGATAAGAAAGTAATAGAAAAGTTTAAAGTTGGAAAAGACGAGGAAAATGCAATCACTCTAAACAAGGTAATTTCCAAAAGGCATCACTCATGAGCAGGCAAAAGAAATAGCAAGCACAAACACTTGCCAATAATGCAAATATGTATCTTACAGAAATCTGTATACCATAAATTGCAATTTAGTTTCCATACTGGATTGAAGAACTAGCATTTCATAACCCAATTCTTACCCCATATTACAAGAAGGCATAGAATAGATGATTAAATTGCTACCTATTTTCCAACTTGCTATAAAACTTACTCAGTTCTTCTAGAATTTAGTTTCCTTCTAGTTTTCCTCCCTAGATAAGTGCTTGTATTAGAACTTGAAATCAGGTAGAGAGTGCAACGATAAATTTGGAAATTTCTCTGAGATCATATCAGAATTAAGTTGGTGCATAAACAAACAATGTTATTCAAGTGATAAATGCTGACCTAGCACATTTCCATGAAGTGATCCGTAGCGAACTAGGCGCAAACCACCAGCATTTGTAGAAACATTTCCTCCAATTTGGCAGCTGCCTTTTGCACCCAAGTCAAGGGGCATGACAAACCTGAAAGGCAAGATATCATAGCAGAAAACTAATAAATTCCAATTCAAGAAATGAAAATCAGCCATCAGACAGCCATGAATTGGTCAAAAAATCTTATCACACTAATTTAAAAGTATGTAGGAAAATCACTAAAAAGAATAGAAGGGTCTGGAACCACTTAGTTAGGCTGTAAGGGAGCCCTGTTAAAGTCACATGTAGGTAACCATAGATGACATATTTAGGGAATTTGGACGTGTTTCTCATTATGTTTATGAGATATTTAGACGTGTCTCAATTTAACCTGTATCAAAAAAATAATTGGGAATTTCTAGAAAATATTTAGGGAAAGCAAAAGCATTTCATTCAACATAAAGGTTAGATATAAGAACAATAATTCAGACAATTCTTTCAATGATATCTGAATTTGCATAACAAAAGCTATAGTTTCTCTATAATAGGGGTGAGCATAAATCCGGTTAATCCCGTCCCGGTCCCGCCATTTGAAAAAACAAATGTGTATCCGGTCCCGTCCCGTGAAAATTTTGCGGGACGGGACGCGGGACGGAAACTTCCCATCCCGGCTAATCCCGTTCCGTCCCGCATATATATATAAATACTACTTTTAAATTTAAAAAAAATATTATATAGATAAATATTATATATAAAACAATGTTATCTTTTGCAAACTAGCGTTAGTGTAGTGCAGTGTTAGGTTTTTTGAATGTGAATCAGTAAGACACACTTTGGTGTAACTTGTATTTGTTTTGAATGTACTAATTACTAAATTGAATCGGTAATTCGGTATCAAGTTTTTATTATTATTTGTGTCTCTAAACATGAGGAAACAAGTACAAATGTTGAATATAATCACTACATAACTCGGGATTAGGCCCGTCCCGTCCCACGTGGGATAGGGCCCGCACGGGACGAAGAAAAAAAAGTTGTAAATCCCGTCCCATCCCGCTTATAATTTGCGAGATGGGACACGGGACGACCTCACTCCCGTCTCGCCCTGTCCCATCCCATGCCCAACCCTACTCTATAATGCAATTTCATACCTCCACAAACATTTTTTCTTCAAGGATAAAAAATACTGCAAGACAGATACATGTAAAAAAATCCCTTCCATACTGTGACCTTCCTTTCATAATTTCTGAATTTCAATCTGGAGTTGTCAAATTTTCTCTTTGGGAGAAATATCCTACGGGCTAATACAAAAACCATTCTCAAACATAAAGAAAAAACCATTGTCAAACCTCCATACAGACTTGCTGAACTGTTAATGCACTAAAATAAGAGACTTAGCAGTAAAGGTTACCCTTTACTCTCCAAGAAGGATTCGAGGTTTTCCAATATGCATCCAGCTTCACAGACTAGTATACCGCTGACCTATAGAAAAAATATATAAAAAAATTACAATACAGAGTCAGAAATCACATGCTATGATTTCAACAAATAGATGTGTATTAGTATGTACTAGGCAATTTCTTCAATAACTGCAGCTGTCTCTGGAGTCTGGACAGAAGTAAAATGAACAGAATATACAAATACTGCATACCTCATCAAAAGATACGATCTTGTTCATTAATCCCATGTTGATAATGACCTGAATCATTATTACTAGAAATGAGAAGGAGAAAAACGATGAGGAAGAAGGAATCCATAATTCATAAACTCGTTAAGATAGACTACAACGTTGAACCAGTTCGATAGAAGTTACTGCTCGACTAGATTAGTTCTCTTAACCGAAGCCAGGTAACTTCAGCATTCAAAGGCAGATCATACTACTCATCTGGATGTTTTGAAATTATCTAGGAGCTCTCAGCACTTGGGCTCCTAACTCCCAAATGTGTTCCTTAGAAAGGACATAGTATGTCATTGCATCTTAATTGGTAAAAGTCAGAGCCTCGTATCAAACTATCTACAAGTGAATAACTGAACAGAAAAGAATCTGTGATCAGTCACTTTCCAGGCTGCCAATTGCGATAGCCTTGTAGCCGTTCAGAAAAAAACTCATGTTCAGACGCGTTGGCGTTAAGATACAATTTTGGTTGTGAAAATCATAAAGCATTTTAGTGCTATGACTATATTTCTCCAGTTATTAGTAACTTAACCTAATTGCATGGACAATCTCATACTGAGACTACATTACCTCATCAAAAACAGGTACACTTCCTCCAACTAGACCGGTATTGCCTCCTTGGGGAACAACAGCTAAACATCTTAAATTACAATATCTGAGAATCTGAGAAACCTGCAAAGGAACGTATAGGTGACTCTAAATCATTGACATTTGCAATATTACAACCACAACAAAAAAGTAACACTTTCATGTGATTGTACACAGATGACACGAATGCTAAACATCTATAAAACCATATGTAGCCAATTAAGTTAGGCATTACAAACAACACATTGTTGTGGATACGTATCTAGACTGCATATCTGGAATTCAAAAGTAAGAAACTAGTCTAATTAAATAACTGGCAGAAAAGAGAGAAAAGTTTCAATGGCATTGATCTCCTATTGACATTGACATTTTCAATTATAGTATGCAGTCATAGAAAAATGTTTCAACACTTGTAAGAACCAGACATTTACTGAGTAAAGAGCAAGAATAAAAACCTCCTCAGTGCTTCTTGGCAGAAGCAAAAGCTTGCTTGAGCCTTGGTATTTGTTCATCCAATCAACATTTGCAACCTGAAGTCTATCCTCATCTTGTACAACATTGCTATCCCCCAATATACTCTTAAAGTAACTTATGTCATCAGATTTTAGCTCAGAAAATGAAGGATTTCTTTGAAAGAGTGTTGATGCAGAACCATAATGTCTGTATTGGAGCCTAAAGCATCTTCCAAGGCTAGTAGATACTCGATTTACAAACGTGCAACTTTTCCAACGATTGTGGCTCAGATGTGTTTCCGACTGCTTGGATGCCCCGATAAACTTAAATGCAGAACCTGTACATCAAGGAATAGCTCGAATGAGTAATGACTCAAACACAAAGTTTTTTTTGTCAATTTTGGAACAATAGACCTCGGACAAAACCTAATTCGTTTCACAGACAGGGCAGTGAACGCGATTTTGATCACACTTCCTTATCCTGATTCAGGCCATGGAGTTCAGAGAGTAAACCAAACCAAATCAAATTCTCGATTCAGGTATGTAATTACATGGAGTTTTTCTTGCCTAAAATGATCACGATATGAAATTTGCAGAAAGACAACTTGTAATTATGATTAACGAGTAAGAAAAGTTAAGTAGGTAAAAGACGACCTGAGCTGAAATGAGCGCTTGAAGAACTGGAGGCACGGCGGAAAAGACTATCATAGATACAATTTGAGGAAGAACGAAGGAGGAAAGTGGTGGCTCTTCTTCGGCTCTCCATTTTCGCGATTTTCTTCCCGACTTGTGTGGGATTTTGCGTCTGGCAATGCTCTCAGGAATACGGGGTTTAAACTTCGTACTGCCGTATAACGTACGTATCTAGTTAGAGCATCCTCGTCAACAAATAAAATACTGAGATTAGTCTTGATAACTATGGAATAAGATCGAGCAAAAGGTAAGTAGGCCATTTATATATTATTGTGTATTAAATAGGTCATTTTGCAATAATGCAGATAAAGTAGGTCCCAATTAATTTTCTAATAAAGATTAATTCCTAACTAAATGCATACCCCTGATGGAAATTAAAAAAAGGTGATGTGACAGTTTAATTAAATAAATATGATTATTTATTGCGGTCCCCTACAAATCAGGATTCTGTTAGGAAAGGAAATATACATTCCTTGGAAACGTGATACAAGAATCATGAAATTCCCCCATTTTTGCGTCCATAATAACCATATTTACAGAGTTTTCGTCTACTGTCATAAACATTGTCTCTATTTTTTGTTCGATTACTGCCAATTTATTTCGTTTTGATGATCTGTTTGTTCAATCGTTACGGCTGTGTGATCATCGACATTCGGATTGTCAATCTGTAGATTCAATCGTTTGTTTTGTGCGATTTTTGAGACAAAAAACTCGATCTGTAGATCCAATCGTTTTGAGACATTTTTGTCCAGATCTGTGAGGTATGTACGTTCAATCGTCTAATTGGTGGCTAATTCGCACATTTGCTCTGCGTAATTTATGTATATGGTTCATATTTTGTATTTCGTATATTTATATGTCGGTGATCTTCTATGTGCTGAGTGTTGATATTGATGAAGAAGACGAACATAATTTATGTATCTGCTAATATTATGTAGTTGTTAAATTTATGTGTCAGTAATGATGAAGGTGACGAACATAATTTATGCATCTGCTAATATTATGTAGTTGTTAAATTTATGTGTCAGTAATGACGAAGGTGACGAACATAATTTATGTATCTGCTAATATTATGTAGTTGTTAAATTTATGTGGCGTTGATTTTTATGTGCTGAGTGTCAGTAATGATGAAGGTGACGAACATAATTTATGTATTTGCGAATATTATGTAGTTGTTAAATTCATGTGTCAGTAATGACGAAGGTGGCGAACATAATTTATGTATCTGCTAATATTATGTAGTTGTTAAATTTATGTGGCGTTGATTTTTATGTATCTGCTTAAAATTATGTACATAATCTTTCATCACTGTTGATTCGAATACATAAATTTCACAGAAATGGATAATTTCAAAATTAAGGCCATGTAGTTAAAGATCAACAATGGCGGTTTTGAGTATGGATTTTAGGGAAAACGTTCATCAACTATTTTCGGTTTGAACCAAAATCGAAGCCATTAAAATGGTATATTGTTGAGAGAATTTGAAATACTTACAAGGATTGATTGTTGTTACACAAAGAATAGATCAGACAGGAGGTTGAAGACGGTCGAAGTTCACGATTTGAAGATGGAGGTTGCGAATGGAGAATCTCACGATCCAATGGAGGTTCCGTTGAAGATGGAGGTTGTGAATGGAGAATCTCACGATCCAATGGAGGTTCCGTTGAAGATGGAGGTTGCAAAGATACCGTATCATGCTGTTGCCTTTTTTATGGATTTAATATATCTTTAACAAATTGGTGTATCATGCTGTTGCCTTTTTTTAATTTAATATATCTTTAACTTTTAGGCAGTTATTATGCTATATTACTAATTTGTCCTTAAATAGCTATCTTATTATCCATTATTTATAATTTTTTTTAGCTTTATTTTTTGGAAGAAAAATAGAGGGGCCTATTTTGTATCATGGATACAAAAAGGGCCCTTCTACCCCAATTTTTTCAATAAGATCCAAGTCATGCACTTGATTAACTTTTTCTCCTCATCTTATCATAACATTGTTTTAGGTAACTTTTGAACCCTTTAAAAGCTAATAAAATACTAGATTTTAATTGTAAAAATACGCTTAATTTTTAGGGAGCGATTATGGTATGAAATAAGTCGTGGGACACTCTTACAAAATAATATAGGCGGTAATTCGCTTGATTGAGTGGCCTATATTGGTCAACTCAAAGGTCGGACTTAGAGTAGAATTTGTAGCTTTGGTTGTCTAAGCATGTGCCTTCTCCTACCCAAGAGTCTTTCATGATCAAATTGTATTAGATCCCCGGTGGCCATTGGTAAAAAGGGAGCGCGCTCTACAAAGAACAAACAACACAAAAAGAATCAAAAGTAACAAAATGACCTAAATAACTAAGATCAAATAATGACAATCGAATAAAAAAAGTCTACGACAACGGCGCCAAAAACTTGATGGATCTTAAAAAAGACATGCACCACCGCAAGTGCCCGACATTTGTGTTGTAAAATATGAAATCATTCAAGGTCGTATTCCACAAGGACTAAGTGCTCAATTACAAATTTTCGGTCTTAAGAATCTAAGTTAGTTAAAAGTGGTAAAACAATCAAGTAGTTCAAATCAAGGAAGAGTAGAATATTAATGAAAAGATCTAGGATTGGTGTCTAATCATCGTGGCTCTCAACTTAAACAAGCATTCAATCACTCGTGTAGGGCGAGGTGCATTTAGGTGGATTCATCAAGGGTCCAATCACTTTGTAGGATCGGATTTTATATATATATATATATATATATATATATATATATATATATATATATATATATATATATATATATATATATATAGGGTCCAGTTCCGGTGAGGAGGACCCTTGCAGATAGGAATGAGGAGAAGCGGGGTGGTGACATGTGGCATGCCATGTCACCTATTTTTTTTTTTTTTTTCCAGATTTTCTTTTTGTAAATAAAAATTGGTGTTCATATTTTTATAAGTATTGTTCATTTTTTAAAGAATCATTGTTCATATTTTATCAATAAATGTTCATTTTTTTTCCAACACTAACTGTTCAATTTTTGACATTAATTTTTCATTTTTTTATTTTTTAAAACATTTTTTTTGGATTTTTGTTTTTGAAAATTATACTATTCTTTCAAATCGTGTTAATAAAATATGATGCTCATTTTTTTACAAGTATGTATTTATTTTTTTTACAGTTATGGTGTTTATAATATTATGTTCATTTTTTTTGAAAATTATACCTTTCTTCAAACATCGTGTTTATAATATTCAGAGATCGATTACATAAAAAATTGTGAGATCAAAGAGAATACAAGACGATTCAAGTTTTGTTTCTTCGAATTTCTACTCTCACTGTTTAGATTTCCATTCTTAAGGTTTAGGTTTCATTATGATTAATGTTTGTGTTCGAAATCAAATTTGTTTGAATCATTTTGTGTTTGATAAGTTTGATTGAGAAAATACATGTATATACATATGTTGAGTTGGTCTAATAGCTCCAATTGAATAATCTATATGTTCCTTTTAGTGTGCACGCAAACTGTTCGGCAAAATGCCTTATAGAAAAATAGTTTATAATATTAACAGGAACAATGACATAAAAAGTATGAACACTGACGAATAAAAACATGAACGATGACGTATAAAAGTATGAACACCAATAACTTATCTATAACTTTGACACATACATAACATATTATGATCATCTTTTAACGTTTTGTGATGAGTTTTTTTTTTTTTTTGTGGTTTTATACAATAAATGAACATCTATGCATTATAAAACGAACACAAAAAAATAAATGGACATGGCACTTTGATGAATAAAAATACTATGAACACCGAAGTATAAAGACATGAACAATGACATATAAAAGTATGAACACCGATGACTATTTTGAACGTAAGGGTATTTTTTCAGATTTTAAGTCAATTTACAAAAATGCCATTAATGATGAGCGTGTGAGAGCCTTTGATTTAAATTCATCCAATGGCTTACAGCCCTCCTAATTCCTATCTACAAGCTCTCTCCTCACTTGAACTAAAATCTATCTATATATATATATATATATATATATATATATATATATATATATATATATATATATATATAGATTTTAGTTCAAGTGAGGAGAGAGCTTGTAGATAGGAATTAGGAGAGCTGTGAGCCATTGGATGAGTTTTAAATCAAGGGCTCACACAAGTTCATCATTAATGGCATTTTTGTAAATTAACTTAAAATTTGGAAAAATCCCCTACGTTCATAGATAGGTGATCAGTGTTCATACTTTTATATGTCATTGTTCATGTTTTTATTCATCGGTGTTCATAGTATTTTTATTCATCAAAGTGTCATGTTTATTTATTCTTTTGTGTTTATTTTATAATACATAGATGTTCATTTTTTACAATATATAACCACAAAAAATAAAAATATTCATCACAAAACGTGAAAATATGATCATAATATGTTATGTATGTGTAAAAGTTATAGATAAGTCACTAGTGTTCATACTTTATACGTCATTGTTCATCTTTTTATTCATCGGCGTTCATACTTTTATACGTCATTGTTCATGTAAATATAATCATAATATGTTATGTATGTATAAAACAGACATCAATGCATTGAACACTAAAAAAAAGACAACAATGCATTAAACACTATCCAAATTAATGAGCTTCATGAACCCACTTCACAAAATACTTTCCACCCTCCATAATCTTAAACGCAACTCTTGCATTACAACCACATCGATTGGAAATTGTCTTCCTTTTGCCCGTACTATGTTTGCCATTTTTTTTACCTTCCCTTGTCCATACCAAAATACTTCATCAACACAACATTGTTGGGTTTTTGATTACATGAAACACGAATCTCAAATTCACAAATAGAGGCCTCCTATAGAAGTCCTCAACTTCCTCCACACTTAAAAATTATTGACCAACATGTAGCTTCAATGTATCATCACAAATTCGAACCCAATTGGTAGAGTAATTTGGAGTTAATTGTATAATAGTTCCACCTTCATTACATGGAGCATTCACCCTCAATCCCGACACAATGATTGGTGATGATTGCGTACCCAACATCACTGAATCTGTAAAACAATGTAAAAACATACTAGTTTAAGTTCATACTTTTATTCATTGGTGTTCATACTTTTATACATCATTGTTCATGTTTTTATTCTTCGGTGTTCATAATTTTTATTTCATGTTCATGTAAATATTATAGACTATTTTCATATTAGACATTTTGTCGAACAATTGTCGTGCACACTAAAAAAAAGCTTATAGATTATTTCAATTGGAAGTAGTAGACCAACTCAACATATGTATATACATATATGATCTCAATCAAACCTATCAAAACAAAAAATGATTCAACAAATTTGATTTCAAAAATAAACATCAATCATAATGATTCCTAAACTATAAGAATGAAAAACCTAAACCTTGAGAATAGAAATTTCGAATAGGCAATACCTGAATCGTCTTGTATTCTCTTTGATTTCATCATTTTTATATAATCCGTCTTTGATTTGGTTGAAAATCGGCCAAATATAGAGCTTGTTGGATGAAGAATGTGAGAGTGTTGTGATTTGTGAGTCGGTCGATCAGCGAGAGTGTTGTACTCTTTTTTTTTTTTTTTTCCAGATTTATGTAATTACAAGATGCCATTAATGATGAGTGTTTGTGAGCCATTGATTTAAATTTGATCCAATGTCTCACATAACTCCTAATTCCTATCCATAAGGCTTCTCCTCACCGGAACTAGCCTCTCTCTCTCTCTATATATATATATTTATATAGGGTGCAGTTTCCATGAGAACAAACCTTATTATGTATCATGAGAACAATCTTTGACCGTCGAATGGTGAGTATTAAGGGTCGAGATTTAGGGTAGATATCATAATTAATAATAACTACGAATAATATATTAAAGAATAAGGCATATTCTCGTGATTACACGATAAGACATGTTCTTATATGATCTACTCTCTCTCTCTCTTTCTATATATATATATATATATATATATAGTATAGATCCTATGAGAACACCCCTAACGTGAGAACATGAGAACAAATTCGTAATTATTATTAGTTTTGTTACGAATGTGCCATATCGTTTAATGTATTATTCGTAGTTATTGTTGGTTGAGTGGATTATTCGTAGTTATTGTTGGATTTCTAATTATTATTATTCGTAGTTATTATTAATTATGATATCTACTCTAAATCTCAACTCTTAATACTCACCATCCAACGGTGTACGATTGTTCTCATGTTCTCACGTTAGGGGTGTTCTCATGGGAACCACACCCTCTATATATATATATATATATATATATATATATATATATATATATATATATATTGTAAATCAAGAGAATCTAAGAGCTAAAACACTCAATCACATTATCACATTGCGTTATGCTCTCAAATTAGCTATAAGTTAACAAAATCAAGTCAATCATGGAGGAAAACAACACATTGTGAATTTGAATTATGTTTTCGCTTTTGATAACTCCTAACACATAATCTAAATGTCAAACATTGCAAATCATCTAAGTGCTTACCTCTCAATTGAGACTTAGATTAGAAACTTAACATAATTCAAACAAAACCATCATGAAGCAAGTAAATCAAGGCAAAACCGAACATCAACTAACTCATGAGACTAATCCAAGATTGTAGGACAAATCCTAAGTTTGAAAGTCCTATACTATGACTAAATCAAATATTTTATCACCTTTCATTCATGAATAAATGCCCAACCAAGCCAAGGAACCATGGATTGAGGCATTCACCCTCAATCCTAAAAAATGAATTTAGTGACATAATAAAATCTAATGTAAAACAAATAAACAACATATCAAAGTGTAGGCAATGAAAGTATATGAAATATTTTTGCAAAAAAGAATTGTAGAGGAAGCTATTACTAAACAAAAGGTACGCACTTTTCTTCAAAAGTCTCAAGAACAAACTCAAAAACAATAAAGTAGTTAGTTTTGATCTAAAATTTGAGAGCGTTTTGCGTGTAAAATGAGCATGGGCTACTACATTTGCACGCTAAAGTATTTATACAAAGGATTAGGACCATTTTCCCCTTCATAAAAAAGACAAGCAAGTGTCCAAAATTCTTAACGTTTGTGCTTACCTCGGTCCACTAACAGGTACATCGGTTAAGGCAGGAAAAATTGGGTCAGGCCGAGGTTTGCATGCAAGGAGAGCACCTCGGCCTGGCCAAGCAATTGGCTTAGCATGTGACCAGCAACCTCGGCCAAGCCACTTTTCAGCATTTGTCTTCTTGATACAATTGATCTCCGTTCCTTCGGTGTTGAATATCAAGTTCCGTGCTAAGCTCGTGTGGGAGGCTCCCTTGACCCTTGGGGACTTGTAGGTGGTTAGGATGTTTCCTTTGACCGTCGAGAATGTGTCTTTGGACGATTTCCTTGCTTTAAAACCGTCTTGAATATTGTGTTGGTATATTTTATTTATTATTTATCTTTTATTTGTTGTTATTTTCTATCCTAGGTTTTCTTAACAAGAAAGAAATTACAAAATGACAAGTCTATTGAATTAGAATTTCTTGGTAAAATTAATGTACATTGAAAATAAATTGTAACCGGTGGCACACAACAAGGTAATACCTATTATCTTAATAGATGATTATCGAAGAGTTATGAGGATTGATAAAGGCTTTGTCTTAAGTAAATTGTATGAAAATGAAAGGAATGATATGTCATAATAATGGCTCACTCAGATGAACACGTTTAAAATCTTACTCATAATTTCTTCAACTTTTGAACTAATATTGATGTGATCGAGTTTGTTTTTGATAAAACTCTACTGTATGATTTGATAAACACGATTGGATCTAGATTGATCCAATGATCCAAAATACACTTAGAACACTGTTCGCTCCAAAAGGTGTGTACAGACAAAGCTTTAAATTTATAACCTGAATAATAAACCTAACGATAGCGAACTCGCAGTGTGCGGATAATCGTAGCAAGGGCTTAAATTCCGGAGTCGATCTTAGGGAATCGGTGAGAACAATCACAGTAAAGCAATCCAATATCGAAATCATGCAATAATATAGATCAAAAGCAAAAGACAAGATGTATGAATCAAGATGGGGAAATGCAGATTCTAAAGATCATAGTATCTAGTTGTGGTTTCGACTCAAGATCTCTTCGGATAACATGGACAAAGCTGAGGTTTTCTAAGGGAAGGTGTTGCAACTATGAGATAGATCACCGGGTAAGTCTCACTACCCACTTTCCCAAACCAAAGCTCCTATTACTGGGTAAGTCTCAAGGAACTAAGGAAAGGTAAAGACGCTCAAACCAACATCACTCACCTAAGGGTACAGAACTAACCATCACGGGTAAGTCTCAAATTAACTCTCAAAGGTAGGATGAAGGCACACTCAAACCCTAATAAAGGATATACCTTTATTACCTAACGCTCATCATCATAGGTATACAAGCAAAGGAATCACCGGGTAAGTCTCATCTTAGGCTTGCGTATAAACCAGGAAAGGTGCAACAAGGATAGGATTTAGCAAACTATAACCTAAACTCGGAATAGGGAATACAGTGGACGATCTCGTTCTATTCTATATCGATCTCCGTCGAGATGCTCAACGAAATGCCCAAGACGGGTTTCGGATTAGGGTTAACTCAAGCTTTCAGGGTCCACAAGGATAAAAGTCTATTCTTTCATCGTCTATACCACAACCTTCAACTAATCACCCTAGAATCACATGGGTGTTTAACCAACAATCATCATAATCAAATCAATATCAAGAATATCAAGAATATCAAGAAAAGGAAATAAAGCAAGCAACAAAGGTATCTCAATTATCAAAGCAAACAACCAATCAAAAGTATCAATAATGTGTTCCAAAAAGGGTTGATAACAACTCACTAGCAATTCCCAAGAAATACTCACAATCTAGGGTTATTCAAACCCTAAGCAATCCTTCCTTCAAATCTTCCTTTCCTTCAATCCTTCAAAAACCCTTATGACGTCTCTACTTCGAGCGTCTAACCTCCTGAATCCAGCTGTCACCTTCCATTCTTATAGAAGAATTTTAGGTCAAAAATATATTTTATCTTCTTGGGTTGTCGGACGTTGACCTCGATCCAGGCCTATTGGGCCATCTCGGTCGAGATGCATGGATGTGTCCATCCGAGATCAATAGTGATCTACGTGCATGCAATCACATCTTTGTCCGGATCTTTCTTCTATCCTTCCAGCTTGGTTCTTGTCCTTCTCTTTGTCTTCCCTAAAGCTCCTAAATGTAGCTCCATAACTTCCTTAGTTGTTTATGCTCCATTTCCACCCAAAACGTGCCATATTTTCTACAAATACAACAAAACGTGGTGTAGACCTCGATTGTTGCAAAGTAACCGAATAATGACATAAATGCTACAAATACGTATACATGCATACAAAATTATGATGAGAAAATAACAAAACCATGCCCGAAATATAGACAATAACTCATACTATCAAACACACAAGAGTTTGGTGATGCAGTTCGGGTTAAGCCCTACTCTGCGGGATCTCAGGAGGGGAGATCCAACCCAATCTACTAAGCAGATTACAATATGAAACCGGTTACAAGATAGGCAGAAAAAAACAATCAAAACCACAATAGATCTAATTGAAGAACTAAAGACAAGAATAAGATAGATAGGGCAGAGGTTTGTAACAACCTTTCAGGCTACCGATATGTGCTTTGAGTCAAAGCAAGATCAAGACGACAAAGAACAATCAAGAACAATCTTGTGTGAAGCACTTGGCTCGGATCTCTCTCTCTCCGGGATACTCATATGTGCTTCACTCTTCTCTCTCAGATCTAGGGTTCGAGGAGCTAAAGTGTTTCGGCGTGCTAGGTTTGGAAAGAGGCGAGGTAAGCTTAAGTACTCGACGACAAAAGCAATCCTCAAGCAACACTACGTTTCATCAACAACGTATTGTTCCACCACTGAAATGATTACGTGTTCCGCACATGAACATAATATAGGTTGGAGTTTATATTGGACCCCGATCAACTGAGTCCAAACACTCTGCATTCAGCCCATCAACAATTCAACTCAAGTATCATGACCAAGCTTACCAAACCCGACCTAACACTTACTTAGCTCTTGCCCGCTCTACATGGTTGACTCGAACCGGGTTTAAACTAAATCCTCACAGTTTTTTACAAGATATCTGAAGGATCGATTAGATTTCATATCAGAAGGGTTGGATAGATTGAAAAATCTAGCAATTGATATGAATGATGTTTCATTTTCCTATGCTAATAATGCAATTTACTCTTTTCATATGATCTTGTGTCACATATATACAAAATTTGCAAACATTTAATCATTTTTTTATGTTTCCACGAACTAGATAAACAAGTTCCTCTAATGGATGAGGTAGATGGAAGGTAATTAAGAACTCTATGAGCAGATTTTCTTGTCAAAGAAGACTTAGGCTTCACGTTCTTTTGGTTTTCTTAGATGTTTGTTAGGGTTGAGAACACATCATCTAACTTGGTAATGACATTTTAAAGCCTTTTTTTAGTAAAGTAAATTCATAGATAAAGTGAAACAACATAATCAGACCTGTTAAGACCTAGTTATACTAGAAAAACAAAGTTTATGTACATGCATGCGACCTGTGGTTTACGGCCAAAATCAACTAACACAAAGTACTCCAGAGAGGCATGTTATCCTTCTGAACATACCAACTACCCCAAAAGGTCCGAAACTATTGAAATTGAAAACATCCCAAAACCGGTATAACTCATGAGACCCGTTCACCTTCGGCAAATCCATCAACATACATAGACACTCACTAGCCAAGCAAGTGCCCAAACCTCAGGGAATTGGTCAATCCACCTTCGACAAAGCCATCAGTAGACTAAAATCAAACCTAGTAAACACAAAGATACAACTCCGGGTAAAACCAACTACTAAGGAGTAATCCTCTTTGAAGGCCCACATCAAATAGGTCATCAAAACAAGTTGCATTTAACTTTTTGAATGGTTCCATTTATATATATTATTTTGATAAAGGAAAGCGCTTCGAAACACTAGACGACACGCCGTTTAGTGGATCGAAAGGCCGAAAAAGATCTGTAGACTGACTAACCATCATGAAGGACCACAACAAAATAAAAAAGAAACACACAAAAATACATCATGAAAACCCAAAATCAAGAAGATCTTCAAGGGAAAGTAGGATGATCTAGTCAATAGGAAGCGACGAGCACAACATTTTCCCTCAAAGGAAGTAAACAAGTAAGAAGCATGGGAACAACTGTAAACACCTCATATTTGGACTCGTAGCAGAGCATTCAAGAGTCAATCACAAATTCACCCTCTCCTAGACAAAGCACTCGAAACGCCACTAAAAATAACATGACACTAAGAAGATGACACTTCAAAACACGGGTGTCTTGATATATAAAAGTGTATAACTTTGATGGTTAATGAATAAAGAGTTATATGGAGAAACATTATTCATAAAAAAGTTGGTTTAATAAACATTGTTGTTTGGATTGTTTTTCTTTTGTCTTGTGTTTTTTCTAGAGGAGAAAGTAGGAACAAAAAATTGAATGTTCCATTTTATTAGTTAAGTACTAATATTTTATTTAAACAATACCGTCAAACATAATACACTTTTTATTTTTTGGTGTTTACACTCGATCAATACAATATATTTTTCATCAATTTAATTATTTAATTTAAATCAATCTATATAATATAGAAATGAAAACCATAAATTGGTCATTAAAACAAGTTGATGATTGTGAAAATGGACCGGACAATATGCAATGATGTTCTAGACACTTAAAAGTGTCGGTAAAAGCGTTAGTAGAATTTGTATATTTGACATCAAAAAGAGTCGAGGTTTTTTTTTATAATCTTTGACATCTTAGTGGATTGTTTTTTTGGACACTAAAAAGCATTGACAAAATTTAGCGGGAAGATCTTATAAATCTCGACGCTTGTTAGCAACGAATTTTTTCCACTACATTCACCATTCTTGATGCTTTAAAGCATCAATTATATTTCTCATCGAAAAATTAGGGAAAGTCCTAGTATAAATTGTCGACATTCGTATCTACGACAACAAATGTGTCGAGAATGTCGATGTCTAAAAGCGTCGTCCAAATGCAGTAGTGAAAATCTCGATGCTTTCACTGAGCATCAAGAAAATAAGTTTTGATGCTTTTAAGCGTCTAAAATGTCCTAAAAAGCGTTGTTTTACTAGTTTTCTAGTAGTGTATCAATTTTATCCTTAAACACTTCACAATCTATTTTTTATGACGGCTTCTAGAATTTTATCTTCAATGAGATCATCATGACTAACTGAATAGCATCCTTGAAATTATCAAATGAATATGTAGAGAATTTAACAACAAAATAACTGAGTGCTCTTAACTTTAATTACGTACGTACCATCATAGCTTTCTAGTTCTTTTGTCATTCTAAGAAATTTGTCTCGATCTATTACTAAAGACACAAAAACATCCATTTTCAATGTAAATATCCTACATAAAACAAGTATTTTGTTAGGCAAAGATTTAGTGAGATAAAGAGGTTTCAAAACATCCCAAAGAGTTAAAGAGTTAATTTTAGTTACAACCGGGTGAGCCACTTCATCAATAAGCATTATATTGATCTAAGAATGAGATTGCCCATCTAACTGTAATGTCCCCAGAAGCGGGATAGACCTTACAACGTCAGGGGACCCGGACGCCCCCCCCCAAGGCTTTAGATAAATAACAGATAAACGAAAGGATAAATAAAGTACAACATGAGCGGCCTTGTCTTGTCAAGATGATAATAGTTAAACATCCTTGACTTGCTAAACAATATTAGATAAGAAGATCCAAAAGATATTCCATAACACCAATCACAATATAGTACAAGTCCACAATACGAGACAAAAATGCAAGACAATCAATAATCTAGACTTAGATAGTAAAGATGTCCTAAAGATAATAATCAAAGTTAGGAATAAGTCCTAACGAGCAAGACCGCCCCAAAATCCAACCGACACGACTACCACACGGGTTCCTGACCTTCATGCTCTTGAATTGACCCTGTACTTGATTATGTCCAAAACATAACCAGCTTCATCGTGGTGGGGTTAGTCTTCCACATAGATTAAGCCAATACATGAACGATATAGTTTATATAAGCAAGACATAGTATAAGCATATATGATATCAACAGATATTAAAAATACTCAAATGATCCAAATTGTCCACCATGCATCCAAAATCATCAAATAGCTCCTGAGAATAATTCTTGAACTCTTAAAACATAGACTTTGAATCACAATCCAAAAGCATTAAGTCTAAGTCAAATAAGTCATAATCTAATACCAAGTTCATAAGTCCATCTCAACATTTCTTATAAATCCAAGACAATACACATAAGTCCACAATGACATCATATAAGACAAAATAACCGGGATAATGAATACATGGTCAACTGACCGAAAATAGGGTAACAATGCCTTTCCTTGCCCCTTACGAAAAATCATCACGGAATCAATCAATCATAATACCAAAACATACTCGATCATTTTTACTTTAGAAATCACAATTCAACTCACGAGATTTTTATTTTAATTCAAAACTGTGAGAATATGGATAATATTCCCCTTGAGGGTTTCCATCGTGAGATGGGTAATATTAATAGAGTAAACGTATTTACAATAATTACAAAAGGCAGACCCCTATTTACGTTATTTACAATAATCTATCATACCCCCGCAATCAAAACTGGTGGAGGATGAACAGTAAGACTGGACCGAAAATCTAAAAATAATTGTCTAGGTAGACCTTTGGTGAATATATCAGCATACTGGAACGCAGAAGGCACATGAAGAACTTTGACGTGACCGAGAGAAACCTTTTCGCGAACAAAATGAATGTCGAGTTCGATGTGCTTGGTTCGTTGATGTTGAACTGGATTGTTGGCAAGATATGTAGCAGATATGTTGTCAGTGTATACCACGGTGGCTCTGGATAACGGACAATGAAGTTCCAACAGCAGGTTCCGTAGCCAAGAACACTCAGAGACAACATTCGCAACTCCGCGATATTCAGCTTCAGCACTCGACCGAGAGACCACAGACTGTCGTTTCGCGGACCAGGAGATAAGGGTGTCATTGAAGAACACACAGTAGCTGGAAGTGGAACGACGAGTATCCAGACATCCTCCCCAATCAGCATCTGTATAAGCAATTAAGTCCAATTTGGGAGAGGGAGAGATGGTAATACCGAGATTAGAAGTGCCAACAATGTAGCGGATTATACGCTTAAGGGCGGCAAAGTGCGGTTTCCTAGGGTCATGCATGAAAAGGCAGACCTGCTGAACAGCAAAACTAATATCAGGGCGAGTGAAGGTAAGATATTGAAGCGCACCAGCGAGACTTCTGTAAAGAGTTGGATCGCTGACTGGTGTGCCAGATGATGCGCTGAGCTTTACTGAAGTCTCTGTAGGGGTGATGGCGGGTTTACAGTTCGTCATTTTTGCTCGTTCAACAATCTCTCTAGCGTATTTGTCCTGGGACAAGAACAAACCAGAGGAATTCCGGCGAACTGAGATGCCCAAAAAATAAGATAAAGTGCCCAAATCTTTAAGGGCAAATTCCTTGCTCAAAAGCATAATCAGACGAGTTCTCAGTAGATCAGAAGATGCAGTGAGTATGATGTCATCAACATAAAGAAGCAGATACGCAATGTCAGTGCCTTGGCGGTAAATAAAAAGGGAGGAGTCGCTCTTACTACCAATAAAGCCAATGCGTGCCAGGAAGCCTGCAAAGCGCTGAAACCAAGCGCGGGGAGCCTGTTTAAGACCATAAAGGGACTTCTGAAGAAGACAGACATGATTAGGTCGAGAGGGGTCACGGAAACCTGGAGGTTGAAACATGTAGACAGTTTCATTCAAATGTCCATGAAGGAAGGCGTTTTGAACGTCGAGCTGATGAATGGACCAAGAACGAGATACTACAATGTTAAGAACCATGCGGATGGTTGCCGGCTTAACCACTGGACTAAAAGTTTCATTACAATCTACTCCAACCTGCTGAGAACAACCATTAGCAACCAAACGAGCTTTGTAGCGTTCAAGAGAACCATCAGACCTGTACTTATGTCGAAAAATCCACATACACCGCACAATGTTAGCATCAGTGGGACGAGAAACTAGAATCCAAGTCTTATTGCGCATAAGGCTTGATATTCATCAAGCATGGCATGGTTCCAATACGGGTCCTGGAGAGCTAGGTTGTGTGATTTGGGTATGGGCGAGATAAGACGGGAAGATGAGGTAGTGGAGACGGAGAGATCGAAGATGGGTTTGGGTTTGACAATACCGGATTGACTCCGGGTCTGAGGACGGGTGGGAACGGTTGGAGGTTGTGTTGGTGCCGGATATATTTGCTGGGAGGTGGTAGGAGCTAAGTCATTTAATTGGTGTGGGTTATTAAATGAGCTGATGGGTGAAAGTGGGCATGTATGTGGTGTTGGGCTGGGAGCAACGACTGGGCCGGCAGGAGAAGGCTGGGATCTAGGAGATGTGCTGACAGGGTCAGGGGGAAAGGGAGATGGGCCGCTCGTGACATTTGGGCCAGATGCAGCAGGATAGTTGGACGGTGGGCCTGGCAGTGTGACTGGGCTAGACGCAGCAGAGGGATTGGGCTGGAATGGGCCAGGCGCATGTGAAGGCTGGGAAGTGTCCTGAATATTTCTGAGGAAGGCGTTGTGATACGGTGAAAATTCGTCGTCGGTGAGAAAATCATAGTTTTCCGGGGAGGAGCTATTCCGGGTTGAGAACGGAAAATGAGATTCATCAAAAGTGACATGACGGAAAAGGATGATTTTATGTGTATCCAACTCTAGACATTTGTAACCCCGATGATGAGTGGGGTACCCTAGGAAAACGCACTTTGTAGTGCGAGGTTGAAGTTTGTGGGATATAGTAGCGCTTTGATTTGGATAACAAAGGCAACCGAAAACCCGGAGATGACCTAAGGATGGTGTAGTGTGGTATAACACTTGGGTAGGAGATCGATTTTGAATTGTGGTGGAAGGAAGAATATTGAGAAGGTAGCAAGATGTCTATAAGGCGTGAGGCCAGTAGGAGACGGGAATAGACGCATGAAAAAGAAGAGACCGCATCATGTTATTGATTGTACGAATTGTACGCTCGGCTTTGCCATCTTGAGGAGAAGTATGAGGACACGAAAAGCGAAATGAGATGCCATGAGTAGCAAAAAACTTGTGAAAATTCATGTTATTAAATTCACCCCCCATGTCGCATTGAAAATTTTTAATATTTGTGCGAAATTGTGTTTTGAACGAGTTTGTGAAATTGCCCAAAAATTTCGAAAACTTGTGACTTAAACTTGAGCGGATAGATCCATAAGAAATGAGAAAAGTCATCAAGAAACAACAAGTAATATTTAAAACCTTCCCAGCTAGGGATAGGAGAGGTCCAAATATCACTATGAATGATATCGAAAGGTGCAAAAGTACAAGTAGATGAGCGATCAAACGCAAGTCTATGATATTTTCCAAGTTGACATGCATGACAAAGAGGAGGTGATGTCTCCTTAACACATTTAAAAAAGAAGAATTTCGAAGAAAATTAAAGACTGGTAAGCCGGGATAACCTAGACGAGTATGCCAAGTGGAAGAAGACTTTGCCCCGAGAGGGCATGTGGTGAACTAACTGGAAGATTAGTAACCGGATAGAGCTCCCCGGAGCTATTACACCTCAGACGAACGGTCTCCGTTTGTAGATCCTTCACAGAGAAACCAAAAGGGTCAAATTCAACAGTAGCATGGTTATCAGTTGTAAAACGTCTAACGGAAACTAGGTTTTTGACAATTTTGGGTGCGACAAGGATGTTGGATAAATGGAGAGGTTTGGTTCGGATGGGTAGGATAGCATCACCAAGACCTGTAGAAGGAATACACATACCATTGCCAACAATTATCGAATTTAATGGACCATTATGCGAAAAAGACGAGAGATTACCGGAATTATTCGTCATGTGCGAGGTGGCTTCCGTGTCCAAGTACCATAAATTATCCGTCGGATTTAACGTCATTGTTGCAAAAGACTGGTCCAGTGAAGTGGGTTGAGCAACATAGGAATTAAAATCCTGCGTGTAGTGGGCCTGCTGGGGACTGAAAATGGGCCCAAATCCAAGAAGACCCTGCTGAGTATTTGGGTAAGGACAAGGCGGAGGAGGTATTGGGCCGGTATTGGTGTGGGCTGGTATCCAGGTTTGCGCAGCATGTGGCCCGGCATCAGAGGTTTGAAGAGGGACCCACCCCACATTGGGCCGGAAGAGGAAACGCTGGGCTGGAGCATTGTGGCTGTTGGACCGGGTCTTGCCCTTTCTTCCCTTGGGTCGACTGCTACTGGGCCGGTCTGTAGCAGCTTCAGGGTTTCCAGGAGTTCCTGTTGACGCGGTTGCTGTGGCGGTGAGTGCTGACGAAGACTTGCCGGAGCCAGTTTGTGCCGCTAGCCAGGTTTCCTCGAGAAGCAGTTGAGACCGAGCTTTTATAAAACTCGGAAGGGGATCCGTTTGCTGAATAAAACTCGCCACGACATTGTATTCAGATGGGAGACCCGAGATTAGTTGAAGAACTAAACGAGTTGCAGGAACCGGTGATCCGACTCCTTTAGTTGATCTGCCAATGACTTGAGATGTTGACAAAAGTTATTAACAGAGGAGAAATTGGATAGCTTACAGTTGGAGAACTCGTGTTCAAGATACACAACCCGAGTGTTTTTGTTATCTTGAAAAATATCCTTGACGCGATTCCAAGCTTGGAGCGCGGTATCGTCGGAGTCAAGGATTTAAAGAAGAATGTCGTGGGAGACTGTACTGTAAATCCATTGAAAAACAGTGGCATCAACTTGAAGCCATAAGGAATTGTCGATGTCTGTAGGTCGCAGAACTGATTCATCAATATGATCAAGAACATTATGAGCCTTAGCAGTAACGCGAAAAAGAGTGACCCAAGATGTATATGGGGTATCATGATCCAGAACAAGAGCGATGTTGTTCTTGATATTCGAGATTCCGAGAGCAGAGTGGAAAGAAGGCTTTTTGTCGGCCATCGGAGCAAGATTGCCGGCGAAAGAGGTGAAGGGGAAGGTGCAGCGGATTAGGGTTAGAGGATAGAAGCCTCTGATACCATATGAGAATGTGGATAATATTCCCCTTGAGGGTTTCCATCGTCAGATGGGTAATATTAATAGAGTAAACGTATTTACAATAATTACAAAAGGCAGACCCCTATTTACGTTATTTACAATAATCTATCAAAAACATGTCCAAACATAAAACTGAACACGAAGGTACCTCCTAACCCAAATATGAGATGATCACGACAGTCACGGATCAGGCTGCAGTCCTTTCCATCCACAATAGTCGGACTGACAGGGATAAATTGTATTGGTCGTTTATTACCTTATCAAAGTGAATTCCAAACTTAATACTAACACAAGTAAATTGCAATTGAGTTTGAATTACCAATTATAGGTAGCAGGGGGGTTTGGAGTTGTTAACGTGACAAAACAAAAGCATATAAAAGAAGCAAAGATGGTGATGATATCAAGAGAAAAACACTACACTAGGTTAAACATCCACTTTGTTCTCATCTTGATCTTAACAAGTTGCTAATCCGTAAACCTACAAGATCAAACAACAAGTTAGCATTCAAACAAAGATAAAGAGATACATAAAAGATAAACAACCCGTTAATCATGATTATGTAGTAATATTCCTTTTCACAAAGATATTCACAACCCGTTAATACCTATTGTGTTTGCTACTGGATTAATTAATGACACGAACCCGAAACCAATTAACCTTAGCGTTTTGCATGAGATTAAATTATTTAGGTGATCAAACTAGGTAGAAAACAACATGCAAACAAAGTTAGAAACTAAGAATATAACAATATGACTTGAATAAAACTTCTATTTAAAAAGAACTTACACCCATCTTGTATGAAAGCTTCAATCAACGCAATGTAGCAAGGAGACTTAGCACTCCATACAAAGACTAAACAAGACATGACAAAAGAGAGGTTTTCGATGGGAAAAGAGATGATTTTAACATCAGCTTAGCATCTCTATATATACTACTTAGGAAACTAAATAATGGGATGTCTAAACCGTCACCTTAATGACCATCAAGGGAGAGTTTAAACAACAAAAATTATTATGTCTGTTGCGCAACCGCGGACGCGGGTCTTGGAGCTGCGGGGCGGTTTAGTGCAAAATGCTCCATCTTCAACTTGGCCGCGAGGGCGGCATGGAAGTGCCGCAGGTGCGGCGTCTTCAATGTTCTGGAAACACTTTACCCTCCAACTTCTGATGTTTTTCTCATCCAGGCGCGGGTGCGGCCTAGTGTCACCGCCCCCGCGGTAACACTGTCGTTTGGGCTTCTTTTCTCCGCAAGCTAGGGGCGCTGACATGGGTCTTCAACCGGTGTCACCACGGGCGCGGGGTAACGCCGGCACAAGGGCGGTGACAAGGGCTTCCGGGCGCTGGCGAGGCGTAGGGAGTAGCGTGTGGCATGTCACCGCGGGGCGGCTGACCGATAAAAGGTCGTCTTGGTTGCTTCTTTAATCCTCTTTCTCTTCTATTTGTTCAAAATCCTATGATATCTTCATGATTGACTTCTTCATCTAGATTTACATAGTAGCAACAACAAACAACCAAAAGACTCTAAAAACATGCTAAACCTACCTAGATATGATAGTGATTTCATCATCTATCATGTACACAACCCCTGCCAACCGAACCATGATTTCCCACCACTAGTGAGCATGACAACCTAACCAAGGAGCGTGAAAAATTATGAAAAATAAATATACGCATGCTGCCGTAGTCATAGACTACGTGTCACTTAAAATAATAGGGCACTAGCCTCGCTATGGTCATGGATAAAATCATTCCAAAATAAAATGGCAAAACGCCGTTTAGGTAAAAGATCAAATCACCTCAAATATCTTAGCACCCATATCCGGTTTTTTTCTAAAAGACTCGATAACAGACATTACATAATTGAAATTAAACTAAACATGTTACTAACTATAAGACAAATCAAATGTGGAAAGGATTCTCGAAGATCATGCAATCATTAAAGTCATAACAATCACTTAACCAAAAGTACAGATCAAGTACAAAATAAATATTCAAATCATCATGCTAACATAGTCCAAAACGTAAAATCATGCTTGTAGTAGCATACTAACTTAAACGCATTCGCACTCATACAAAAATGCTCACAAGTACATGCTTTGAAATATATCAAGGAACGGATCAAAGCCCAAAATGTCTAAAGACCTAGACCACACCCCGTTATAACATTCTCTATCTCTTTCGGACTCAAAGTCTCGTACCTCGTCGCACTTTCTTCCTCAGACCTAGACAAATTAGTTTAGCTTTGCAAATTTTATAGATTTATAAACTACAATACAGACAGTCGAAAACTACATATTTTGTGCATCCGAATCACTCGGATATCCGTCCGTTTTACCTTCTCGGATCGGATGTCCGGAAACTTTTGAATCGAATCCGGATACCATATTTAAAATATTTTTTTCCGAATATCCGATTTTGGATAACTGGAAATAAACACCCTAATTGTCGGGTTAAATCAATGGAAGCAGGGCCGAGAAAAAACCTAAAAAATTCCAAATTCTAGGTTCTTTTAGTTATTAGACAAAAGATCACTCAAGTTCCTCCGATCTAAAAACTTATGAACCTTTTGAGTTAAAAACACCAAAACTAGGATTTTGAAAAACCGAGATTTCAAAATTCAGGTTACAAAAATATAGTCACTATTAACTACTTGTATTTAATATATAGGGTTTTGAACTTTGAATAAACCTTTAAAAAAGAGAAGAAGAAAGTACCAAAAGCTTTGATACCAAAATGTGATTCAAACTCTCGATAATAAAAATGACTCAATCAGATTAGATCTATCGATCATAAACGTTTTAGAAACACAAAAAAAAAAAGAAGAGAATAACACACATTATTTTGGTGACGCAGTTCGAGTATTAAAACTCTAATCTACGTGATCTCGAGATGAGTGATCCAATCTAAAATCCACTAAAGTAACCAAGCAAGCACATGCTTACTAATGGTTCAAAACAAACAAACAACAACGTAGAATAAGAAAGTATGAATCACGAAAGCAACTCGTAGAGAAGAAGAAGAAGAAATTCTCTCTTTTCTCTTTCCCTCCTATAAACTTTTTCTCCGAATATGAAGGTGAAAATCTAGACGAGATAGTTGCTTTGTCTCCTCCAATTTAGAATGAGTGTCTCGTATAGTCATATTTAATAGAGTAAAGCAATGTTGCATTCACTAAATGAAACTCACATAAGGCCATCTGATTGGAGTAGGTTTTAAGGGCCAGGTCAGTAACTAAAGATAGAATTGTACTTCATAATGGATTTGTTAGACCATTGTCATTCATTTAGTAAGCTAGAAGAATGGAACGCAACATCATACATTTTTAATCAAGTGTAAGCAAAGTTCACCAAATGAGAAATTGCTAGTCATTTGATGTCATGATTAGCCGTGATGATGTGGAGGGCACATCCAGTGAGTCACACACACAACCGCCTAAAGTTTTATTCTAAAATCAATTGATCCTAAGAGGAGTATCCTATAAACTTATATGTCAGTCTTATAACGTCTTGTGTTATCGACGTGGGACGCATTTTCTTCTCTTACACCTCAATACACATCCTCAAGTGTTAACTACCTGAACTAGTTAACACTTGATACATACCGATCATCTCAATCTCTTTAGAGCTCGTCCACAATTTTTCGAAAGATTTTGCACCTCATTATCTTTTTAGCTAATTCCGAAGTCAGGAAAATGGACCTGGAACGAACGTGCTCTGATACCATTTTAAATTTTCTTGTATCCATCTCGGGACCAAAAGACGTGGATGAAACACATCCGGTGAACCACACACAAAAACAGAGAGGTTCCATCCAAAAATTAATATATTATCAATAGGAGAAGTAACCCATAAACTTGTATGCTAGTTTCATAACGTTTTGTGTTATCAATATGAGACACATTTTCTTCTCTTCCATCTCAACAACATAGATAATCAAATATCACTTATTGTCACAATCTCGATTATTTACAAACCCAAGCGAGCTTAATGTACATATTAAACAACTTAGGATTAAGAAACATAACAACCGAAAAAATCTGACCTACGCGAACAACCACGGTTATAGTTTAGGGTAAAAAGTTATTCGGGTACGTGAGTGATGATTCGAGTGAGCGGTTTTTCATTATAGACCACTTAATGAAATGATACATCCACCCATCCTCCCAACATATATTATGTAAGAAAAAACAAATGATTATTAATATTTAGTAGCAACTATCAAAGCATCCACATTTATGTGGTCCATTTCGACTTTGATTCTATTGCCGTTTAGTTTCAACTATTTAATAATATGAGATTTTTGTAGATCTTTGACCTTTTTACTAAAGCAAATCATTTACGGGTTAAAAGTAAAAATGATAAGTAATTTTATCCTGGCCATAGAATGAACCTAGAAATAATTGTTACTAAATTAAATAGAGAGCTAACTAACAAGATAACAAATGTTCAGTTGGGAATTAGGGGCAAAGGATAATTTAGAAACTAACAAACAGTAAGATTCTGAGAGAGAAGAAGTCAAGAAGGAGAAGAAGAAAGAAGGGTTCTTGGAGAGAGTGAAGGGGTTGAAGGTGATGTGGCCATGGCAGCCTTCTCTTTCAGCTAAATGCTTCCAAAGGAGAATTTAGAGATTGAGATAACAACATTCTCACTGTCCCAAGGTGTCTTCTATTTCCAACATCAATTGTTTCTTCTTTTCTTTTACTTATTATCCGTCCAATACATAGAGATCGATAGAAGCAAGGGGGCAAAGAGAGAGTTAAAAGAGAGAGAGAGAAGGAAGCACTTAGTTCAAGGCAACTGGATTTCTGCCACCAAAATTAAAACCACCCCCGATTTCTTCTTCTTCTTCCTGGTTCCTCTTTTACACACACCCCAAGAAAATAAATCTGAATCCCAATTTAATTGGACTGTAAACTTGGGAAAAAAAACCCTATTTTATTTCCTGGTGTATCTAATTGTGTAAACATAAAGATAGAAAATAAAAAAAAAGAATAGTTCTGTGTGAGGCGAGGAGAAAGATGGCTGGATATTTCACAAACCCTAGTACTCAAGAGTACTATGAATTGCTGCGAGGTGGAGATGATGATGAAGAAGAGCTTAAGAGGAGGACAGCCGTAGGATTAGGAGTGGGACCCATTGGGGTTCACTGTCAGGACTGTGGAAACCAGGCCAAGAAGGAGTGCAGACACATGAGATGTAGGACTTGTTGCCTTAGCCGAGGCTTCCAATGCGCCACCCATGTTAAGAGCACCTGGGTTCCTGCGTCCAAACGCAGACAATCCAAAAACCCTTCTTCTTCCTCCTCCTCGGGTACTATACTCTTTATCTTCTTTAACATATATATATATATATATATACACACATATATGTATGCATGTAAAAATTGAACTAGCTAGATATATGAATGCCTGAATGGAGGAGAAAAGGGATAGGAAAGTTTTTACTAGGAACAAGGAGGGTTTTTGTGACAACAGCTATACCTATATTCATGGTTGATTACTTGAAGTATATAATATATAGATCAAGTTTCAACCACCACTTAGGTCTTCTCTTTCTCAGCTCATTTGTTGTTTTATTTTATAATTTTTCTTGAATATTTTTTGGGGTTAGGGAGAGGACTGTTATAGAGCAGTACTGACTATGAAATGGATTGACATATCCTGAAAGAAAGGTAAGGGGAGAAGATGAATTTTTTTATAAAAACAAGAAAGTAAAATTGCACTACCTCTTTGTCAGTATGTAAAATTGCATGCCTGTCTAGCTAGAATTTTTGTCATTGTACCAATTTTACTATTTTAGCATCTTTTATCACAGCAAAAATACTTGCTATATATATGATCATTTGTATCCTAGTATAGACATATCAACTAGTTAAGCTTATTTGTTACTTAGATATATGATCCTTAATGGAAATTGAAGCCTTAACAGGAAAGGAGGCTTTCCCAACAGAAGTGAACTCGGAAGCCGTGTTCCGGTGTGTTAAGGTGAGCTCAATGGAGGAGGATGGAGATGACCAAGTGGCATATCAAACATCAATTAGCATAGGTGGACATGTCTTCAAGGGTTTACTCTATGATCAAGGCCCTGATCAAAACCCTAATCCCCCTGCCCATTATGCTGCTGCTGCTGATGGAGATCAAAGGACCTCACCTATGGTTACTTATCTTGATCCTTCAATGTACTATCCGGGTACTCACCATTTGCCTTCTTATATGGCCGGTACGCAGTTCTTCCCCAATCCAAGGCCCTAAAATGGATTTACATTTTGAAATTCCATTTACAAGGGCTTTCATAATATCTTAACATTCTACTAGTATTTTTGAAACTAGCTTCAAAGAAGATACCTAATATTATCTTTTTCTATTAGCTTCTCCATCAAAATATATGTATATGCTGCAGCATTATTCCTTGTACCATATATATATACATACACCCCACCTTCTTGTTCTTTGTAAAACTGCAATCTATACGGTCATTCAAATACAAAATGAATCATAGATTGAAGGATAGTAAACATTTACATATGCATATATTTTAGAATCGAGTTAAGTATGAGCCCGACTTAAAATGTGTTCGACAAATGAATAAACTTTATATGAATTGAATCCAGACCAAGCCGAGTAGCTTGACTCATAACATAAGCCTAATTTAGGGTTATTAACATGTATAGCTTGTAGGATGCCTTTTATTATAATGTAAAAAGCTGAATCTGCACTATTACCCTTAGAATATAGACCTCCTAGAGTTGCCATCAATTATACAGGATGTAGCTATACAAACATTTATATAATAAGCGTGCTTCTTTTCTCTTTTGCTGAACTCATGAATTACATTCATTTTGTGACAGTAAATTATTTAGTGGTGGAGAAGTAAAGAAATAATCTATAGAGTCTAGACTCACAGGAGGGATTTGGTTATGCGTGAACTTCAAAGCTGGCTTTTTCGCTAATCATTCTTATTCATGTGATTTATAACTACAGTGATAGTAAATACAGATAATCCTGTGCGCATACTGAACCCTAATTGTAAGAAAAATGAGTCTACTTCCACACATTTTAACTTTCATTCAAATGATTAATGTATTCCTACAAATTAAAAACCATAGGAGGTGTTGCTTTCTTCTCTTTACAGTTCAAGTGTTTCATATAGTGAAGCTACTAGCTAGCACTGCATAGCTACATATACTCATTTTCAGAATCTCCTCTTACAAAAGAAAAGAGAAGAATAAAAATGTTTGCTTTCTCTTTTTTTCTTTAATGATTGATGTGAATCATATGACCCTTCTTTGAAATCATCTAGCTTTATTCTTATAGAGTATTGGCTGATCACAAATTTTCTTCGAAAACTGGGTGTTTATCATTTTATGTATTATGACTATTCGATCTCAAATGGAGAACCATTATTTCACATGGGGATGTGCATTTTGGAACTGAAACATAAAATTAGACTGGACCGATTTTCTTTCGTAGGTCTACACCCGGACCAAACTGTATCCCTGATCAAACTGTATCCGATCCGGTCCACGATCTTTATTTATGTCAATTGTGATTTCAGACCAAAAAAGCTTATGCATTGGGTAGGACCATAAATATATACGAAAAAAGAAGAAAATAATTTGCTTACAAAAACCTAATGACTAGTGTACCCAAAACCAATCGAATTTTTTTTCACTTTCATGGTCGTTGAATTATCGTCGGTTCTCTTCTCTCCAATCTCTTCTCTCCGATCCCCTCTTCATTCTTCAAGTTCAAGCAATAACTTGTTAAACCGAATGTTACAGGTACACTAACCATACTAATAAATACAGGTAGTCGGTAATAGTGAATGAAATCCGGTCCAAACCGGTCTAAAACCAGATCGAACTGTAATGATCCGTACCACATGCTAATAGGTTTTCTACTATAAAGTTCAAAAAGTATTGATATATTGTTGGAAATCACATAGCTAAAGTAGTTAAAAGAAATACTAAAAGTAGATTAAACACGTATCCTGATTTGAAAATACAACAAGAAGTCAAAACCATTAATCAATATAGGTCTATAAGACTTTGTGCAACTATTTTCTCACCAGTTACAAGATGTTTCTGTTGCAAACGTATGCACACAAGATAATATCTTGTACTAAAAAGTTCAAAAGGTATTGACATTTTTATTCAGTTAGTAAAGTTTAAACCCTCGTTTGATTGTAACTCCGAAAACGAAAATAAAATAAAAATATATCTAATCCATATTTATATTTTTGTTCATGATTATTTTATTTTTTTTTATATTGTATGAAAACTAATCACATTCGACCACAGTTAGTTTGAACACAGAAAATGATTACAAAAAATTTCATGAATAAAAGTATACGTATAAACTATATTCGTTTATATTTCGTTTTCGTTTTCGAAATTAAAACTAAACAGGCCCTAAATTGTTTGAATTATAAATCTACATGCTTTTTTTTTTTTTATCTCCTTTTGTTTTACCCACCAAACACACCAAAAATCATTGTGTATTATGGGTTGCTTCATATCTGGATCTTAACCGGCTCTCTCATATTGCCATTTTTGTCATTTATAAAATAAAGTAAAATAAAATGGGTCTTACCAAACCGACAATAATTGGATCTACAATCGGTCCATATTTTTTTTTATCTTTTAGCATTTTGGTTTGCTGGTTGGTTGTGGTAAATTTGAATCGATGTTTAGCCCTAAGTGGTGATATTTTATAAGAAAATATGTAAAAGTAATTTAACAGAAATGGGTGGATGTATTCGTAGGCAGAATTGAAGCAGTGGTAGGTCTGAAGACAGCTTAATTAAGTCTCAATCTAACCACCAACACTTTCTGCAGCAGATGACAAACAAATCCACAAACCCTAGCTAGCTGCTGCTGCTCCTCTGCTCAAATCGATCAGTATGTTATTACTGTGTGCTCAATATCGATGAACACCATCATCATCACGTGATTATTTCAAATTATAACAACAAACTGTCACCCAGAATCTACTGTATTCTTAATAATTTTTTTTTCCCTTTTTTTTACTTTCATACTCGCCTAAAGTCTCATTCATCGTTTGCACTACCACAAAGTTGAAGGAGAAGAACGTGACTAGCTAGGTATATATAGCCCCTTGGCCTATCTTCTTTGTGTCAGTCAATTATTCTGCAGGTTGCATTATTCATTTATTATTTGCTAAAAAAAGTTGTTTTTCTATTTGTTTTTTTTTATAACTTAAAAGAGTTTCAAAATCTAACTTTGATAGACATATTTAGAATATGTCTATAAAAAAGTAATAACAAATAACACATAGATAAATCATCGAGAGAAAAGAACAAATAAAAAAAAGTTAAAAGACAATCAGAGTGAAGAAAAACAACGAGAATATAACAATCGGAGAAAGTGTACATGAGATATCAGGGGTAACTAATGAAAATCTTTTATTTGTATTCTATTTTTTAAGTGTCAAATTTTTATCATCTATCAATGACCACTCCAAGCAAACAAAGTTGATCCATCATCTAGAAGATGTTCAGAAAACCAAAACATGCAACCAAAAGAATGGGAGTATGAATAGTGAAACAATAAAATCGATAATGATGTTGAAGTTTGACACCAAATTCGTCGTTTTTCCTACGTCTACTTTTGGGGTGAAACTGGGAGATGACAATCGCATCAAAACAAGTGGTGTATGTGAAGGTGTGGAACTCAAATTGGATGAGTACCAGGTGACGGTTGATTGTTACCCTTTCAATTTAGGAGGAAATTGATTTGATTTTGGAAGTAACATGTGGCTAGAAACTCTAGGAGATGCCAAAGCCAACTAACCTCAAATGTCAATAGAGTTTTACAAAAGAAAAAAGTTGGTAAAACTAGTTGGAGATCCATCTCTTTCTATCATACCTATGTCATATTTGTAGGTTTGTAGGAGTCGAATTTGGAGTTGTTTTATGAGAATTATAGAATGCATATAACCCGGATAGTTGCCCCGGTGAAGAAGTAAACATGAATCCAATTTTCAGGAGAAGTTTAAGCATTTATTTGAAGAGCTTATGTGAACATATGAGATATGAATCTAGCGGAAGAAAATGTGTATGACACGAGGGTAGCTAGGGTATGTATACCCTCTAATAACATATACCAGAATTTGTTATCACTTTCTCTTATTTACATACCAAGCCCTCTTTATTCTATGTATTTACATATAAATGTATATACTCTACATACCCCTTCAAGCTAGAATTGGGAAAACCAAACCAAGCTTGCGAGATAGAAAAAAATGTTGAGAAACATTAAGGGCTTCGGTGAATATATCAGCAACCTAGAGAGAAGAATTAACATGTACTGTCGAGATGCACTCTTTGAAAACTTCACCTCGAATAAAAATGACAGTCAATTCTTAGATGATTTGTACGTTCATGGAACACTGGGTTGACAACCAGGTGTTGTGTAGCTTTCCTGTCACACATCATAGGAATAGGAAGGGATATTGGGACATGAAGATCTTTAATAAGTCCTTCCATCCAAATTATCTCTGATGTAGTGGTAGACATTGCTCGATACTCACTTTCAGTTGAAGACTTGAAGACTATTTTCTGCTTCTTTGTCTTCCAAGAAACTAGAGCTTTGCCTAATAAAAGACAATAACTAGTAGTGGATCTACAAGTGAAGGCACAAGAGCCCCAATCAACATCACTATAAGCTAAAAGAGTGAGATTATTGTCAGAAGGGTAACTCAAGGCCAAATCTATTGTTCCTCGAAGATATTTGAGGAGATGCAAGGCAGCGGTCCAATGAGGAACACGAGAATAAGATAGAACTGACTAAGTTGTTGCACAGGAAATGCTATGTCAGATCTGGTGAGAGTAGGATAAAGAAGTCTTCCAATCAACCTCCTGTAGGGCTCAAGCTGGTCAAACACTTCACTAGAATCTGGAGTTAATTTAAGATTAGGCTCCATGTGAGAAAACATAGGTTTGCAATCCAATAGGTTGGAATCTTTAAGTATATCAAAGATATATTTTCTCTGGTTCAAAAGAATGCTAGAATCTAACCTTGATATTTCCATGCCCAGAAAGAAACTAGCTAAACCAAGGTCTTTGATGGTGAAGGTTTTGTCAAGGTATACTTTGATGATGTCTGAAGAAGATATGCCAGTGAGTAACATGTCATCAACATCGACAAGAGCAATGGTGATGCTGGAAGTAGTCTTTTTAACAAAAAGACAATAATCTTGCTTGTATTAGAGAAAACCCAAGGAAGTGAGAGTTTTGGTTAATTCGACATTCCATTGCCTGCTAGCCTGTTTAAGACCATATAAAGATCTTTTGAGACGACACACTTGTCCAAGAGAAGCAAGAGTGTATCTAGGAGGCGGAATCATGTACACTTCTTCATCAAAAAAGTCATGCAAGAAAGCATTGTTAATATCAAACTGGTGGAGAGGCCATTTATTTGCAGAAGCAAGAGTCAAGGGTTTGAAGGAAAAAATATTTTCTTTAAAATGTACATGTCTACTAACAAAACACTTATTAGTAGACATATCCAAAAGTTTGTAGCCTTTCTGTCTTGGAGGATAGCAAATGAAGACACAAGGTTTGGACACAAGCATGAATTTGTCTCTATTAGGGAAGAGTGAGTAGCATAAAGATCCAACAACTCCAATGTGGTCATAAGAAGGCTTTTTATGGTGTAGTAACTCATAGGGAATCTGCCATTGGATGACTGAAAAAGGTAATAAATTAATTATGTATGTGGCAGTTAAGATGCACTCTCCCCATAGATGAAGTGGAAGGAATCCATGAATCCTTAGTGATCTTGTTGTCTCAATAGATGTCTATGTTTCTTCTCAACTCTCCGATTATGTTGAGGAACATATGGGACAAATCTTTGATGTATAATTCCTTTAGCTAGAAATAAACTTTGAAGCATGTGTTGAAAAAATTCAGATCCATTGTCTATCCTGAAGCATTTGACATTGGTCTGAAATTGTGTAGAAACCTGGTGTTGAAAACTTTCAAGAATAGAGCAAACTTGTTGCTTATTTGCCATGAAAAAGGTCCAAGTGCATCTAGAATGATCATCAAGCACTGTTAAAAAATATTGAGCACCACAAATAGATGAAGTATGGTAAGGTCCCCATATGTCAACATGCACAAGATCAAAATTAGCTTTAACATATGAAACACTAGTAGGAAAAGGATCTTTGTGTTGTTTGGAAAAAATACATGTATCACAATTAAGAGAACTAATGTGATGAGCTTTACAGACATGTAAGTGATGAAGTTTAGTGAGAGATGCGTGACCAAGTCTAGCATGAATCAGATGAATATCATGCTTATTTACATTGAAGCTAGAAGTCATTGCATTCATAGCAACAATTTTATTTGAAACAAAAGTATGGTGTGGACATGTAGGTGACCTCAATCTGTACAATTCATTCTCCATGACAGCTTGAGCAATAATTGTGCCTTTAGTAAGGTCCTGAAAAGAACACAAAGATGTTGTAAAATGTGTCTCAAGATTAGATGTTTGTAGTAACTTGAAAACAGACAGAAGATTGTGTTTGAAGTGAGGTAGGTAAAGAACATCATAAAGCACAACGGAAGAAGAAAGTTTGAATGTGCCTCGATGAAATACCTCCTTGATGGTGCCATCTGGAAAACCAATCAAGATTGTATTGGCTACAAATAATAAGTCAGAAAATAAATCTTGGCAATATATAGGTAATATGATCAGTGGCACTAGTGTCAACAATCTAGAGAGTAGAAGAGATGGAAGTATTGACAGTAAATGTAGATAGAGTACTTGCATAATTTGTAGAATTTGTATTGGCATCTAGATATGTAGTTTTGGAAGTGGAAGGTTGAGCTTGCATAAACTTCATCATCTCCTGACACATGGCATGAATCAAGTTGGAATCAACACTGGATAGACCTTGGATATTTTTGAGAGGTGTGTTTCCAAATTCTTGAACATTAGCTATGTGAAGCTTGTCTTCCTTGCCTTTACCACCTTTGTACCAATCTGGATAGCCAATGAGTTTGAAGCAGGAATCCTTCAAATGACCTTTCTCTTTGTAGTAAGTACATGATCTGTCAGCTCTATCTTTCTTGAAATCGCTTCTGCTGCCTCCAGCTTGTTTGTAGGGAACTTGCTTGTCCACTACTAAAGCCTAATTTTCATCAAAGCTAACAATGTATGCACATTAGGTAAATAACAAGTGATTTGATATGTTTTTCCACTTGTAAACTTATGTGAATGACACGATTAATAGAAGGTAAAATATCCATAGACAAGATATTACTTCTAATGTGCTCAAATTGTTCATTAAGTCCCATTAAGAACTACATAACATGAGTTGTTTCATGATCATTGAGTTTCTTAAGTATATCACATGTGCAGTGAGACATACCAAGGCAAGAACATGCATGTATACTATCAACTGAATGCAATTCATCCCACAATTTCTTGAGTTTACTAAAATAAACAACAACACTCAAGTTGTCTTGTCGAACATTAGTCAATTCTTTATGGATCTGGTAAATCAGTGGAACATTTGATATTTTAAAGGGCTCAATGATTTCTTTCCAGAGATCTTGTGCTGAGTCAACATACGTGAAATTCTCAGTCAGATTTGACTTCATGGAATGAATGATCCAACATCGGATCATGTAGTCGGCACGAATCCATCTAGACAATTTCTCATCATCCTTGTCAATTTTAACACACGATCCATCGATGAATCCTAGTTTGAGCTTAGCTCGAAGTGCCATACGAATGTTGCGTTTCCAGGAAAGAAAATTAGATCCATCGAAGAGCGTTGATACAAGTTGCATACCAGGATTATCTAAATTGAAAAGGAAGAGTGGATTATTGGCATTATCATGTGCCGATCCCTGGACATTGTCTATATTTGCTCTAGGAGCCATGCCGAAGAACTAGACGAAGTGCAAGAAACAAGAAAGGATGATGATCAAGTGTATTGTTTGGATTGTTTGGATTTCCTTTGATACTATATATGTGAACATATGAGATATGAATTTAGCGGAAGAAAATGTGTATGAATGTATATTCAGATGTGATTGCATGAGGGCAGCTAGGGTATATATACCCTCTAATAACAGATACCATAATCTGTTATCACTTTCTCTTATTTACATACCAAGCCCTCTTTATTATATGTATTTACATCTATACGTATATACTCTACAACTAAAGTGTTTGTCCCCTAAAAGGATTGCACATGACTATTGAGATGTGTGAAAAATAGGGTCGTCCAATAGATTTTGGAGGCCATGTGCTAAAATTTATGTAACTTACGGTTGCTCAACTTTTTTTTGGTGGAATTATGATTGTTTAACTTGTTAACCATTGAATGATTAACATTCCCTCATTAATCACGTTTGATATTATGGTACCACTAATCATTTTAGATTATGAAATATTAAGTGTAAACTAAAAATTAATTATAAAATTCAATTTATTAACTTAAATTATAAGAATATATATATATATATATATATATATATATATATATATATATATATATATATATATATAGGGTCCAGTTCCGGTGAGGAGGACCCTTGCAGATAGGAATGAGGAGAGCCGGGGTGGTGACATGTGGCATGCCACGTCACCGTTTTTTTTCCTCCAAATTTTCTTTTTGTAAATAAAAATAGGTGTTCATATTTTTATAAGTATGTGTTCATTTTTAAAAGAGTCATTGTTCATATTTTATCAATAAATGTTCATTTTTTTTTCCAACACTAACTGTTCATTTTTTAACATTAATTCTTCATTTTTGTATTTTTTTAAAAATATTTTTCGGATTTTTAAAAAAAAAAATTATACTATCCTTTCAAATCGTGTTAATAAAAAACGATGTTCATTTTTTTACAAGTATGTATTCATTTTTCGAAATTTTTTTTTGAAATTTAGACTTTTCTTTCAAATCGTGTTTATAATATTCAGAGATTACATAAAAAATTGTGAAATCAAAGAGAATACAAGACGATTCAAGTTTCGTTTCTTCGAATTTCTACTCTCACTATTTAGAGTTCCATTCTTAAGGTTTAGGTTTCATTATGATTGATGTTTGTGTTCGAAATCAAATTTATTTGAATCTTTTTTGTGTTTGATAAGGTTTGATTGAGAAAATACATGTATATACATATATTGAGTTGATCTAATAGCTCCAATTGAATAATCTATATGCTCTTTTTAGTGTGTACGCAAACTATTCGACAAAATGCCTTATTGAAAAATAGTTTATAATATTTACAGGAACAATGACATAAAAAGTATGAACAATGACGAATAAAAACATGAACAATGACGTATAAAAGTATGAACACCGATGACTTATTTATAACTTTGACACATACATAATATATTATAATCATCTTTTAACGTTTTGTGATGAGTTTTTTTTTTTTTTTTTTGTGGTTATATAGTGTAAATGAACATCTATGCATTATAAAATGAACACAAAAAAAATAAGGGAGAATTTGACATACTAGGCTTTTTTGAGTTTTTGTTTAAAAAAGTGTACCCCAAATTTTTTACCACTTTCATTTAATAGTAGGTAAAAATCATTAACCCTTCTATTTAGAAAGAAATGAAAAATGAATAAATGATGTTTGTTATTTGTTATATAAGTATAAGTTTTAATTTTTAATTACTGAATTTATTTTTTTTTATTTATTATTTTTCATACCTTTTTTTTATTATTTTCTTTTTTATTTTCTGGACTAAATTTCTCATACCGGATACCAGAATTTTTATACCAGAAATTATCATACGAAAAGTTCATACCAGAAATTTCATACCAGAAATTTGTTAGAAATTAGATACTAGAAATTAAATACCAGAAATTAAATAACATAAATTATATACAAGAAATTTGATACCAGAAATTGAATACCATAAATTATATACCAGAAATTTGATACCAGAAATTAGATGCTAGAAATTAAATACCAGAAATTAAATAACATAAATTATATACAAGAAATTTGATACCAGAAATTGAATACCATAAATTATATACCAGAAATTTGTAACGCCCCAAAATTTGGGCGCGTTTGCGATATTTATCTTTCCGGTTTTTATCGATATATTAATAATTTAAATATTTTTACGTCGTATTAAATTCTACGAGTATATATATATACATCGATATATTTTCTTACCCGTGTTCAAATTATTATATAATCTCGTGAAATAAATTGCGGAAATGGTTTTTGTATTTCAAATTATATTTTTCAAGCTTATACATATTTGATCCATATATTTTTTTTTCAATATTTTACTTCGGAAATATCGGGATGTTTTCCGGTACAGAAATCCCGTTCCGAACGTTTTGATCGATCCACTCTTATCCTTCTTTTATTTCAATTTCCCTTTTTCTTCTTTTCTCCCTCAATGGCTGGTGAGCAGCCCGACCCCTCGCTCCCATCTACCTACCCGACCCTTGGTTTCTACTGCCCCTATCACTATCACCCAACCAGTCCCTCTCTCCTTTCTCCCCTGTGTCGAAAGACATCTCCCTTGCAGCCCTTGCCATGGCACTCATCCTTTCTCTGTCTTCTCATCTCCTCCTACCTTTTGTTACATGGCAGCAGCTACTCCCCTTCACCGCGTTAGTCGCTCACCTTCTCTCACCTTTCTTTCTAGCAGCAAGCAACAGTTCAACACACTCTCTCTGTTTGACCACCTGTAGCACCGCCAGGAGAGGTGACCTCGAGCCGTCGGAGCCTTGCAGGCCGCCTCCTCCCTCCGGCTCTTCTTTACAACCGCCAGAAGCAGCAGCCTCCGGCCTCCCTCCTTGTCTCTCGACCACCTCACATCGGAGTAGACTGCCTCGCCGTGCCTAGCATCGACACCAAAGGAGCCGCCTTTGCCCCAACAGTGCCTTCCCTTTCGTTCTCTCCGCCTCTACACCACCACCTCTCCTCATCGTGGACCTCTTCTGAACTGCGTCCCCTCCGCCACATTGAAGCCGTGCCGGAGGAGTGCCAAATCCCTTGCTTCGCCCTAGCCGGAGCCGCCTTTTGGAAGCCCTATCCTGCCTCTTTGCCGCCGCCCCTGTATTCTGCGTTCACCGGCCGTTTTGCAGCTCCCTTTTGACAAGTAGAAGAAGCAGATCTGTAAAACCCTTTTGGGTTAATTACAAACGCCCCCCTCTTATTTGGTATAATTGCAAAATGTGCCCATCTTTTATCATTGCATATTTGTACCCAGATTTTTTACAGTAACATTTATACCCTCCTGCAGAATTAATTATATTTTTGGGCCATATTTATAATTGCAGTTGGTGACCCAACGTTTTGCAAATTATCAAGTGTGCCCTTACTGATTTTAATTATGGATTATGACCCATAGTTTTGGAACGGTATATTTTGCCCCGAAAAATGAATTGACGGTTTGGAACCTTGGATTTTGATTACGAGATATTCTTATATTTTTATACACGGTATATTATGTCTTTGTTGGATTAATACGGTTATGGCTCAAATATTTAATCCCAGGTTTTTAACGTTGACCTTTTAAAACGATTTTTCCTTAGATTATATATGTTCATTATTCTATTCAAATTTAGTTTATAAGCTAAATTTGTTTAGTTTGGTGCTAGGTTCGGAAGCGCCCCGATAAAGGCCTAGCGAGTCCAAGCCGACATCTGTTGCACGACTTCCGTCTTTTGACGTCGTGTGAGTATTCTTTCCTCTCGATTTAGTTATGTTATGTTTTAGTATCATGCTAGGTTGGATATAACATAACTTAGAGTGAATACCAAGTAGTTGTTTGGACTTTAGGTGAGTTTTGAGGTTTGATTGTGCTAAGCCTTGAGGTGCTTGGTTATCTTTTGATGATTGTAAGGTGTTGAGTGTTTGGTTGATCTTGTGAGTATCCGAGGCTTGAGGTTGTTGTTATATGGTTGTTGAGATTATGGGTTAGGATATGCGTATCCTAGCATAGTGTTGATACCGTTGAGATTGTTGAGACTATGCATGTTTATCCTAGTATGTGTTGTGGGTTATGATCTTGCGAGATCATAGGGTCTAGAAGTCTAAGGACTTCCAGCTTGTGATGAGTGTGATGTGAGCATGAGAGATTCTAGGATGCGGTCCTAGAATGTGAGTCAAATGATCTCGCATAGATCATTTGTGTAGAAGTCTTAGACTTCTTGAGTTGAGCGAGTTGTTGATATAGTTATCTTCTTGTGAGCAGGTTGTGGACTCCTTCCCAAGGGAAGCGAGAGCGTTGTGAGTTGAGTGTGGCGATAAGGTAAGTCTCCGGACTTACTTAGCTCGTATTCCTTGTATTAGCATTGATGTGTGTTTGGTGGTGTGTGTTTATTGTTTATTGTTTATAACAATTAAACCGGAATTAGGATTACCGACCTTTATATTATTTTGGCCCAAGTGTATGATAACGGGCGGTGACAACTTGCCTAGCTCCCGCGAGAGCTAGGAGGTTCTCGGCGACTATCCCGTGCTGGTAGACGGTCGGATGCATCAGTACCATTCCATGCCGGTAAGTAGGGACTGAGGCGAGTTTCGGTGACTCTCGTGTCACAACCTAAGTTGAATTAGAATGGAATACGACTTAATAATAATAAAGATAATAAACCGGATTGGTGTGATTTTATGTATGTTGTATGCTTGTGATGAGATTACTTGTGTATGTGCCTTTCCCATTAATTCTAATGCTTCGAATATGAGCTAACGGTTTATACCGATTGTTGTAGATTGCCTTACAGGTTAGGAATGCGGCCGAGAGATCCGGAAGAGTGGGCAGCCGGGGTTCTGTATATTTTAGGAGTGGGTTTTTGTTAGAGTCGAGGTTGTATATTATTCATGTATATTGTATATCGCGTGGTGGCATTTGACCCTTGGTGTTGCATATCGGCTGAAATCTTTTGTTGTTTCTTTCGGGTTTTCATTCATTGCATAAAAATGTATTTAAGTTTTGGCCTTTATTTGTGCCTTGTTGCAAGATCCGGTGAAATTGTTGTCAAGCTAAGGGTCGGTACCCATTGTGAGGTCCCAACCCGTAGCGCCCCGAGTCCCGCGGATTTGGGGTGTTACAAAAGTGGTATCAGAGCCCTTGGTTGACAACAATGGCACTCGCAATCTTCTAAAGACCAAATGAGGACTAAACAGAACCCACACGGGTTCTGACTTTTTGTTTTCAAAATCACATGCATGAGTCGGGGTAGAATGTACGGACCACCACTCCTTCCGCGGATCTCGGCAGCTTAGTTTATTGGATTTTGATATGTTTATGTATATATAGATATGAATATGAGGTTTGTAGTTATACGTGATGGAATTGATGTTTATCTTTGTGATTGTAAGTTGCATGATGAATTGGATATATGTATATAGTTATATATGTGGACGGTTATATATTATGAGACCTTATATAGTTATGTATACATATTCTTATTATATATAGTAGTATATATTATGTGACCTTATACTTAGGACGGTGGAATGATATCATTACCTTTAAGGCGACGTTGTTGGCTTGAGATAGCGTTCATACGTAGAGGAGTACGCTCAAGTATCGAGTTGAGCGTTTCGTGTTGGCGAACACCATGGCGTGTCTCGGATTCCTATAAAAGGATGTCAAAGAGGAAGAGTAGAGATGACGTAACGAAGGACAACCAAGTAAAAAAAAAACTCGAGACAACTTAAGAGAAATCGAGATGGGGAACATACAAGAAAAAGGAGTAACACAAAGGCGTGGAAGTGGTTACAAAGAAGTCACAATTAGGAAGACATCGAGACCAATAGGGATAACGAACATAAGTTCTTCAAGAAGACGCGTGGACGATTAACGATGCAAATCGAGGAGGAGAGGGATACATTCTGACAAGGTTAAAAGTGACGTTCCATTAAGATGCAAAGCTTCCTTAGACGTTTCTAAGCATTGGAGTTAAGATGAGAGAAGTGAACGAAACAGGTGAGAAGGAATTAAAATACCGTAAGTTAAGCTTACGAGGTACCAAAAAGTAAAGTTACAACATTACTAGAGTTATGAGAAGAAGGGCATGGTTGGGATTCACGTGGAGTTGACCGATTTTCATTGATGATAAGACTAAGAAACGCCAAGAAGGAGGAAGTTGGTATAAATGATGACCCAAGAAGATGAAAGACGAAACGAAGAGCTTTGATCAAGAGACTTAAGATACCAACCAAGAGGAACGTGAGTGGATGCTAGCTAGGGCTATAATATTTGGGAAGGTGCACTAGAAAGACATCAAGGAAGAATGGTTAAGCCTATGAAAGGGAGTTAGATGAAACAACAAGACAAAGAAGATATAGTTACCTTATGGAAGAGGAAGAAAGCATGGAACGGGGAAAGAACTAACGAAGTTTAAGAAGGTACCCCGAGGAGGGTAGCCTTCATAAGAATGGTAACATGGAATGTGTAGTAGAATGTTAAGTCGTTAACTTCGGAGAAGGTTAGATACAAGTTAATCGGCGACAACTAAGAACGCACAGGTGTAGATTGTCTATTGATGAGTGTAGAGAGGATGAGTAAACAAGACTATGGGAATATAGAGGATCGACAACAAGAGCTTAGAGTATTCGCGGTGGATCAATGTCAACGGTAAGGAAGTACATCAACGGAAGCCCATTTGTCTTAAACCAAATAATGTTGAATGAGTTCAAGCAAGTAGCTGTCACAAACCTCCTAGGGGAGGATGGAGATGGCCCTTTGCGACCTTCTTAGGTCATGAGAACGGCATATGGGAGAATGACCCGGATTAGAAGTTTTAAGGTTTGATTATGTCAAAGGGAACTAGTAGATCAAGAGGAATAAGAGGTTTTCATTGTTTGTGGTGCGTAGGCGGGAGTATTATAAGAGGATGCATAGTATGTTCGTTCTAATGAAATGGATGGTATGTTTTCGCAAGCAAAAGCTGAGTCAAATGTTTCAGAAGAGTCATGGTGGCTATGGCATGAAAAGGAGGACCTAGATTAGTGCAACGTTGCAAGATTAGAGTTATGATGTTAGTGCTAGGTGAAGTTATGAGCTAGATACTTCATTGATGCTGGTAGGGGGATATTAGCCTAGCATTCTTCACAAGGCATACTAGTACGGCTATGAAGTTGTTCTTGGAATACCAAGAGATACATAGGTGTTCGCCCCTAGAGGTGTGTGCAAATAAGCTTTAAATTTATAAAACTAGAATCAAGCAAGCGAACCCGCAGTGTACGGATCGACGTAGATTAGCAAGAATTCCAGAGTATCGAACACAGGGATTTGGGTGGAACGAACTCGATCGCAGGTTATCAAGCAAGTGAATATGGGAGTTTGCAAATTATCGGGGAAACAACAATCCTAAAGATCCAAGTATCCAGCTGTGGCAATTGATTCAAGATATACTAATGATATAAAGACAGAGTCGAGATATGCAAGGGTATACTAATGTAAGGTAATCGTACGGTTGAGGTTCCAAAAACCTTATGTAATTCACCTAAAAGACACTCCCTATACAGGTTGTTGAGGCTCAATATAGAAAGATTCTAAAGGCAAGGATTAGTATCAAATACCCAAACTTATAATCTAAAGATCAAGACTAACTTATCCGATTGAGGTTGTTGAGGCTCACAATCGAGGTAGAGGTTGTTGAGGCTTCACTACCACCTAGAAAAGACAAGTCTAAGCTAAGCTAAAGCAAATCTTTAACTTTAGATTAAGGTAAAAGAAAGCTCGTAGACTTAGGGAAATTACGGTTGGATCTTGAGATTCCACGGTCGTGGAACTCAAGAACAGCCCGTGATTTAGGGTTGTCGGCGATAATTCTCTAACTCTCAGGGTCTAATCTGTTTACGATCGATCTATCATCATCTAAGCCACAACTATCAACCCTTCACCTTAGAATTGTTAAGGGTTTTTAGCCAATAATTGTCATATTGATATTGATTCAAGAATTAAGAGATAAAAGATGAAAACTTTCAAGAACTATCAATAATCTTCAAGTGAATCTCAGAATCACAATCAAGAACAAGTGTTTATCCAAAGATTCAAAACGGACCAAGCAATCACAATCTTTAGGAAAGAAGAGAAACGGGATGTCAATCCGATTCTGAATCAAACCTAAACAAGAAGAGAGATCTTCTTGCAAAATCCTCCAAGAACTTCGATCTTCCACAAACACGAAGATCACAAACAGCAACTCTTCAATACGAACTTTGATCTTCAATGAGATCTCCAAATTACCTCCAAGATGAGGGTTTTTGCGTTTTGCCGCTAAGCGAGGGTTGAAAGGTCGTAAGCGAGGTGACGGAATCTTGCCTCATCCGTCTATTTTATAATGCAGGGCAAAATGTCGGCCCGGCCCAATCTTCAAAAGATCGTGGCATCGAAACATGGCGAAAAGATTCGCCAAAATCACGGTCGTGGAATCTTTTCACGACCGTAATTTAGGGCGTGGAAACTACTACGGTTAGTTCCACGGCCGTAATATCTCCTGGAATGAACATCGAATTCTGACTCAAAATCCACGGCCGTAATTACGGGTGAGAACGTGGTTCTTGCCTTCATTCGTGCATTCCTCAATCTAAGACTCCAAATTGCTTCCAAAAGGTGTCCTCGATCTATGGACATATCAACTCAACTCTCCTTTGCTCGATTCCGTTCGGAAATAGCTCCAAATCACCTATAATCAACATAGAACTCGTGTAGACATCCATATCGACAATATAGGCAATACTAGCTCACATATGCACAAAGCTCAATCAAAGACTATCAATATGAATCAAATACGATTAGAAAACGTGCCTAAAATATCACAATATTTCATGCTAACAATAGGTGACCAACAAGTGTAAGAAAATACCGAAGTTTTGAAGTCGGATGTCGATATGAGACGTACAAGAAGTATATGAAAGATCGAGGATTTAAAACCTCCGTTGTCGGATGGACGTCGCAAAAAGAAGTGAAGTATAAACTTCTACACCTACTTGAAGAAAGGATGTCTATGGTGAAAGCTTATGTACAGCATGAAGAGCTTCTCCCATATGTTTGGATGTCATGGGAAGCGAAGAAGATAAGATTAGTTGCTTTGAAGCACGATTAAGTCCTACAGTTTGGATCCTTATGGCTGCACATAAGTGAGAAACCTTAGAAGATTTTTAAATCATGACATCAAAAGGGGAGAATGAGATTAAGATAAATGAATATTTAAATAAGGCTACAAGAGTGAGAAGACTCGAGCAAGTCTCTCGAGTTCAAGAGATGAAAAATCTTGGAAAGAGGACGGTAAACATTGTAGGCAAAGATGGAACAATGCACGTGTTTAAAGGACATCACCCCAACAGATTGGGGTAGATCAGTAGTACCATGACCACCTGTCAAGTGGTAAGACAAGGTTGTGTTAGTTATTACGTTATGTGACGGAAGGGGAAAAGACGAAAACTGAGACATCACGGATTCCAATACGTCAAAATGTGGATTTTTCCACTAAGGTCAAGCGTGACTCGATTCCGATAACTAAGGCGTCATATGGAATGACACGTGTGAAGAGACATGAGTTGTGGAGGCAAGGGAAGGAGCAATTGCAAGAACTTTTCGAAAAGAGTTTATTAGAATAAGTGAAATGCTATGGAGAAACTCCGAATGTTCTCTGAACTCTTAGTTTGAAGTTTATATTGGAATTTATATTAAACTCTTGATTTGAAGTTCTTATGGAGAACACCAGTTTGCGAAAAGAGAGACGGTTATCTCCATTGTACATCGATTGCAGTGAGCCGAGAAACATAACAAATGAAGAACAATTATCCCTTACCACGTATAGATGATCTACTCGACCGGTTGCTAGGGTCGATAGTCTCTTCTAAGAATGGTTTAAGGATTGTTTGTCACAAACTAAGAAGTCGAGATTGGGATATTGCAAATTACGACATTCCGGACGAACCATAGTCATGATAAGTTGTAGTAATTCCATAGGGGCTTACTAATGCCGGATAAGATATTATGATCTACTCTCGAAGAAGAGAAAAGTTGTATGACAAGTTGTCTCGGGATGAAAACCCCCGAAGGATGTGAAAGAAGTTAGAAGTTTTCTTGCATATGTCGGTTATTACCGGATAAGATGTTTCGGAAGACAAAGAGGTTTGAGTGAGACGAAATTTGACAATGGAGTTGTTGAGGGATAAGAGGAGATTCATTGGTGAAATTTTTGAAATTGCCTCGTGGTATGATGGGTTTGAAGAGGACAAGTGATTCTCCAAGACAAGTCTTGATTGAGTATTGAGGAACAAGGTAAAGGTAGTATCATACATGTCTCGTTAGTAGTAGCGTGTGAAGTAAAGTACTTCCTTCGTTACTTGGAACTTGCACAAGGATTGAGAAAACGTAACATAAAAGTTTGGTTTGAGTAGAACCAAAGCCAACGGTTAATTAGAGGTTCGATCTTCTTAGATAGAGACAAGCAAAGAAGAAACATAATGGGAATGCTGCTTTGAGAAAGACCCGAGAAAGAAGATGAGTTTCCGATATCGAACCCTTTTGAGATCTTAGCGCGATTGGGAAAGTGGTTTACCGATTGGCGTGACCACCGAGTTTAGAGGGTGTTCACCTGGGGTTTCATGGGTATCAATCGAGGGATTACATACATGACTCGAGACGGATGGTCAGTGATGGTGGTTTATTAGCAAACGTAACTAGAAGACGGGGGGAATATCTTTGGTGAATTTTACGCTGAGTTAGTAGTATCGATAGGATGGACGGGTTAGACCTAGTTTTTTTTTCCCTTGACTGAGTTATGTGCATGTGTGATGTTGTGTGTAGTTTGTGCTCTGTGCGAGAATGTGCTTTATGACCTGATATATCTTGAGGTGGTAGTTTGAGTAGATGATGTGTTTAGATTAGAAGGTTTAGACCTTCTTACCTTGAGAGTTTATACCTCGGCCTTAGGAACCGAGAAGTCCGACGTATAGCAAGTTTCGGGACGAAACTTGTTTTTAGGGGGATCTGATGTAACGCCCCAAAATTTGGGCGCGTTTGCGATATTTATCTTTCCGGTTTTTATCGATATATTAATAATTTAAATATTTTTACGTCGTATTAAATTCTACGAGTATATATATATACATCGATATATTTTCTTACCCGTGTTCAAATTATTATATAATCTCGTGAAATAAATTGCGGAAATGGTTTTTGTATTTCAAATTATATTTTTCAAGCTTATGCATATTTGATCCATATATTTTTTTTTTCAATATTTTACTTCGGAAATATCGGGATGTTTTCCGGTACGGAAATCCCGTTCCGAACGTTTTGATCGATCCACTCTTATCCTTCTTTTATTTCAATTTCCCTTTTTCTTCTTTTCTCCCTCAATGGCTGGTGAGCAGCCCGACCCCTCGCTCCCATCTACCTACCCGACCCCTGGTTTCTACTGCCCCTATCACTATCACCCAACCAGTCCCTCTCTCCTTTCTCCCCTGTGTCGAAAGACATCTCCCTTGCAACCCTTGCCATGGCACCCATCCTTTCTCTGTCTTCTCATCTCCTCCTACCTTTTGTTACATGGCAGCAGCTACTCCCCTTCACTGCGTTAGTCGCACACCTTCTCTCACCTTTCTTTCTAGCAGCAAGCAACAGTTCAACACACTCTCTCTGTTTGACCACCTGTAGCACCGCCAGGAGAGGTGACCTCGAGCCGTCGGAGCCTTGCAGGCCGCCTCCTCCCTCCGGCTCTTCTTTACAACCGCCAGAAGCAGCAGCCTCCGGCCTCCCTCCTTGTCTCTCGACCACCTCGCATCGGAGCAAACTGCCTCGCCGCGCCTAGGATCGACACCAAAGGAGCCGCCTTTGCCCCAACAGTGCCTTCCCTTTCGTTCTCTCCGCCTCTACACCACCACCTCTCCTCATCATGGACCTCTTCTGAACTGCGTCCCCTCCGCCACATTGAAGCCGTGCCGGAGGAGTGCCAACTCCCTTGCTTCGCCCTAGCCGGAGCCGCCTTTTGGAAGCCCTATCCTACCTCTTTGCCGCCGCCCCTGTATTCTGCGTTCACCGGCCGTTTTGCAGCTCTCCCTTTTGACAAGTAGAAGAAGAAGATCTGTAAAACCCTTTTGGGTTAATTACAAACGCCCCCCCTCTTATTTGGTATAATTGCAAAATGTGCCCATCTTTTATCATTGCATATTTGTACCCAGATTTTTTAAAGTAACATTTATACCCTCCTGCAGAATTAATTATATTTTTGGGCCATATTTATAATTGCAGTTGGTGACCCAACGTTTTGCAAATTATCAAGTGTGCCCTTACTGATTTTAATTATGGATTATGACCCATAGTTTTGGAACGGTATATTTTGCCCCGGAAAATGAATTGACGGTTTGGAACCTTGGATTTTGATTACGAGATATTCTTATATTTTTATACACGGTATATTATGTCTTTGTTGGATTAATACGGTTATGGCTCAAATATTTAATCCCATGTTTTTGACATTGACCTTTTAAAACGATTTTTCCTTAGATTATATATGTTCATTATTCTATTCAAATTTAGTTTATAAGCTAAATTTGTTTAGTTTGGTGCTAGGTTCGGAAGCGCCCCGATAAAGGCCTAGTGAGTCCAAGTCGACATCTGTTGCACGACTTCCGTCTTTTGACGTCGTGTGAGTATTCTTTCCTCTCGATTTAGTTATGTTATGTTTTAGTATCATGCTAGGTTGGATATAACATAACTTAGAGTGAATACCAAGTAGTTGTTTGGACTTTATGTGAGTTTTGAGGTTTGATTGTGCTAAGCCTTGAGGTGCTTAGTTATCTTTTGATGATTGTAAGGTGTTGAGTGTTTGGTTGATCTTGTGAGTATCCGAGGCTTGAGGTTGTTGTTATATGGTTGTTGAGATTATGGGTTAGGATATGCGTATCCTAGCATAGTGTTGATACCGTTGAGATTGTTGAGACTATGCATGTTTATCCTAGTATGTGTTGTGGGTTATGATCTTGCGAGATCATAGGGTCTAGAAGTCTAAGGACTTCCAGCTTGTGATGAATGTGATGTGAGCATGAGAGATTCTAGGATGCGGTCCTAGAATGTGAGTCAAATGATCTCGCATAGATCATTTGTGTAGAAGTCTTAGACTTCTTGAGTTGAGCGAGTTGTTGATATAGTTATCTTCTTGTGAGCAGGTTGTGGACTCCTTCCCAAGGGAAGCGAGAGCGTTGTGAGTTGAGTGTGGCGATAAGGTAAGTCTCCGGACTTACTTAGCTCGTATTCCTTGTATTAGCATTGATGTGTGTTTGGTGGTGTGTGTTTATTGTTTATTGTTTATAACAACTAAACCGGAATTAGGATTACCGACCTTTATATTATTTTGGCCCAAGTGTATGATAACGGGCGGTGACAACTTGCCTAGCTCCCGCGAGAGCTAGGAGGTTCTCGGCGACTATCCCGTGCTGGTAGACGGTCGGATGCATCAGTACCATTCCATGCCGGTAAGTAGGGACTGAGGCGAGTTTCGGTGACTCTCGTGTCACAACCTAAGTTGAATTAGAATGGGATACGACTTAATAATAATAAAGATAATAAACAGGATTGGTGTGATTTTATGTATGTTGTATGCTTGTGATGAGATTACTTGTGTATGTGCCTTTCCCATTAATTCTAATGCTTCGAATATGAGCTAACGGTTTATACCGATTGTTGTAGATTGCCTTATAGGTTAGGAATGCGGCCGAGAGATCCGGAAGAGTGGGCAGCCGGGGTTCCGTATATTTTAGGAGTGGGTTTTGGTTAGAGTCGAGGTTGTATATTATTCATGTATATTGTATATCGCGTGGTGGCATTTGACCCTTGGTGTTGCATATCGGCTGAAATCTTTTGTTGTTTCTTTCGGGTTTTCATTCATTGCATAAAAATGTATTTAAGTTTTGGCCTTTATTTGTGCCTTGTTGCAAGATCCGGTGAAATTGTTGTCAAGCTAAGGGTCGGGACCCATTGTGAGGTCCCAACCCGTAGCGCCCCGAGTCCCGCGGATTCGGGGTGTTACAAAATTTGATACAAGAAATTAGATACTAGAAATTAAATACCAGAAATTAAATAACATAAATTATATACAAGAAATTTGATACCAGAAATTGAATACCAGAAATTATATACCAGAAATTTGATACCAGAAATTAGATACTAGAAATTAAATACCAGAAATTAAATAACATAAATTATATACAAGAAGTTTGATACCAGAAATTGAATAGCATAAATTATATACCAGAATTTGATACCATAAATTAGATACTAGAAATTAAATACTAGAAATTATATAACATAAATTTTATACAAGAAATTTGATACCAGAAATTGAATACCAGAAATTTGATACTAGAAATTAGATACTAGAAATTAAATACCAGAAATTTGATATCAGAAATCTACATACTATAAATTTTACATAACCGAAATCTTGCATACTATAAATCTACATACCAGAAATTTTACGTATTAGAAATTTTACATACCAGAAGGAGACATTGTAACAGACACAACATGGTAACACAGCCAAAAGGAGACATGATAATATACATGTACAAATGACATATTGGTATTGATTGTATGCGACACGAAGCAAGTTCAGAAAGCCTACAAAGTATGCAAAGGCTGGCTTCTAGGGCATTGTTTTCGTCCAACTTGCAGCAGTTCCATTCACGAGAAAAAGGGCAGCAACAAACGTGATTAATTATTCGTTAATCACAAACTGAACTCCGTTCGCCTTCACAAAGTTGTGATTGGTATGATCCACAATCTACAAAGACAAGCCGATCCACAAGACATGAGCTTAAGCGTTTATTTGAAGATTTAGAACAGTTCATAAGAGATGACCTATTGAGTCCATATTCAGATCGATCGAAGGAGAGAAATGGTTGAGTTTAGATTCAGATCGAAGGAGAGAAACGGAGAGAGAGAGAGAGTTGAGAAGTTGCGGCTACCAGAGAGGGAAGAGGAGAGGAGAATTAGGGTTGATGGAGTTGAACGGTAAAAAAAAGGTCTAGTTACTTAACAAAAAAATAAAAAAAGCCTACTAACTATCATGATTTCTCAAAACAGCCTACTAACCAAATTTGCCCAAAAAATAAATGGACATGACACTTTGCTGAATAAAAATAGCATGAACACCAATGTATAAAAACATGAACAATGTTATATAAAATTATGAACACCGATGACTATTTTGCACGTAAGGGTATTTTTCTAGATTTTAAGTCAATTTACAAAAATGTCATTAATGATGAGCGTGTGAGAGCCCTTAATTTAAAATCCATCCAAAGGCTTACAACCCTCCTAATTCCTATCTACAAGTTCTCTCCACACTTGAAGTAAAATCTATACATATACACACACACACACAAATATATATATATATATATATATATATATATATATACACACATATATAACATACATATACATATATATACACATATACACACACATATATATATACATATACATACATACATACACACACACACATATATACATATATATATATATATATATATATATATATATATATATATATATATATATATGTATATATATATAGATTTTAGTTCAAGTCAGGAGAGAGCTTGTAGATAGGAATTAGGAGAGCTGTAAGCCATTGGATGAATTTAAATCAATGGCTCTCACACGCTCATCATTAATGGTATTTTTGTAAATTAACTTAAAATCTGGAAAAATACCCTTACGTTCAAATAGTCATTGATGTTCATACTTTTATATGTCATTGTTCATGTTTTTATACATTGGTGTTTATAGTATTTTTATTCATCAAAATGTCATGTCCATTTATTCTTTTGTGTTTATTTTATAATGCATAGATGTTCATTTACAGTATATAACCACAAAAAATAAAAAAACTCATCACAAAACGTTAAAAGATGATCTAATATGTTATGTATGTGTCAAAGTTATAGATAACTCATCAGTGTTCATACTTTTATGCGTCATTGTTCATGTTTTTATTCGTCAGTGTTCATACTTTTTATGTCATTGTTCCCGTAAATATTATAAACTATTTTTCTATAAGGCATTTTGCCGAACAGTTTGCGTGCACACCAAAAGGAGCATATAGATTATTCAATTGGAGCTATTAGACCAACTCAACATATGTATATACATGTATTTTCTCAATCAAACACAAAATGATTCAAACAAATTTGATTTTGAACACAAACATCAATTATAATGAAATATAAACCTTAAAATGGAAATCTAAATAGTGAGAGTAGAAATTCGAAGAAACAAAACCTGAATCGTCTTGTATTCTCTTTGATTTCACAATTTTTTATGTAATCGATCTCTGAATATTATAAACACGATTTTAAAGAAAAGCATAATTTTCAAAAAAAATAAATATCATATTATAAACACCATAATTGTAAAAAAAATGAATATATACTTGTAAAAAAATGAACATCATATTTTATTAACACGATTTGAAAGAATAGCATAATTTTCAAAAAAAAATCTGAAAAAAAATATTTTTAAAAAAATACAAAATTGAACAATTAATGTTAAAAATGAATAGTTAGTGTTGGGAAAAAATGAACATTTATTGATAAAATATGAACACCAATTTTTATTTACAAAAAGAAAATTTGGAAAAAAAAAAAAAGGTGATGTGGCATGCCACATGTCATCACTCCGGCTCTCCTCATTCCTATCTGCAAGGGTCCTCCTCACCGGAACCGGACCCATATATATATATATATGTATATAGATTTTAGTTCAAGTGAGGAGAGAGCTTGTGGATAGGAATTAGGAGAGTTGTAAGCCATTGAATGAATTTAAATCAAAGGCTCCACACGCTCATCATTAATGGCATTTTTGTAAATTAACTTAAAATCTGGAAAAATACCCTTACGTTCAAAATAGTCATCGGTGTTCTTACTTAGCTTTTATATGTCATTGTTCATGTTTTTATACATTGATGTTCATAGTATTTTTATTCATCAAAATGTCATGTCCATTTATTCTTTTGTGTTCATTTTATAATGCATAGATGTTCATTTACAGTATATAACCACAAAAAAACAAAAAAAACTCATCACAAAACGTTAAAAGATGATCATAATACGTTATGTATGTGTCAAAGTTATAGATAAGTCATCAATGTTCATACTTTTATACGTCATTGTTCATGTTTTTATTTGTCAGTGTACATACTTTTTATGTCATTGTTCTTGTAAATATTATCAACTATTTTTCTATAAGGCATTTTGTTGAACAGTTTGCGTGCACACTAAAAGGAGCATATAGATTATTCAATTGGAGCTATTAGACCAACTCAACATATGTATATACATGTATTTTCTCAATCAAACTGATCAAACACAAAATGATTCAAACAAATTTGATTTTGAACACAAACATGAATCATAATGAAATATAAACCTTAAAAATGAAAATCTAAACAGTGAGAGTAGAAATTCGAGGAAACAAAACCTGAATCGTCTTGTATTCTCTTTGATTTCACATATTTTTATGTAATCAATCTCTGAATATTATAAACACGATTTTAAAAAAAAGTATAATTTTCAAAAAAAATAAATAGCATATTATAAACACCATAAATGTAAAAAAAATGAATACATACTTGTAAAAAAATGAACATCATATTTATTAACACGATTTGAAAGAATAGCATAATTTTAAAAAAAAAATCCGAAAAAATGTTTTTAAAAAATACAAAAATGAACAATTAATGTTAAAATATGAACAATTAGTGTTGGGAAAAAATGAACATTTATTGATAAAATATGAACAATGATTCTTTTAAAAATGAACACATACTTATAAAAATATAAACACCAATTTTTATTTACAAAAAGAAAATCTAGAAAAAAAACGGTGATGTGGCATGCCACATGTCACCACCCCGACTCTCCTCATTCCTATCTACAAGGGTCCTCCTCACCGGAACCGGACCCTATATATATATATATATATATATATATATATATAGGGTGTGGTTCCCATGAGAACAACCTCTAACGTGAGAACATGAGAACAATCGTAGACCGTTGGATTGTTTATTATTAAGGGTCGAGATTGTAATAACCGAAATTTTTAAAGTTCCGATAAACTGCAATTAACCAAATTCCGATGCGACAATCTTAAATAAATAGATAAAATAAAATGAGTTTAAATTTTATCATTTTATATGACTTTAAGTCACATAAAATGATGAAACCTTATAATCGGAATTAAATACACGCCGTAAATTTAAAATAATAATAAATTAGATAATACGGAATTTAATTCCGTATTATATAATCTCCGCACATAATTAACGAGTTACGAGTTTCGCTTTTAATTTCATTGAGATCACCGCTCAATTGGGCCAACCCTAGGCCCAAACCATCAGCCCACTTTCCTAAGCCCATCATTAACCTTAAACTAATTAAAAATTTAACCTAATCTAACCTAACCCTATTCTAACGTTCCTGCTGCTGCCGCTTACCTCTCCTACCTACCTGCTGCACGCTGCAACTCACGCCTCTCCCTTCCTCTTGCAAACACGTACAGCAGCCCTACGGGACCGCCGCCGAGCAGCCGCCGAGCCCTGCGCCGCCTTCCGTCAAGTCCGGTAAGTACACTGCATCCCTCTCCTCCTTCCGCCTTCTCGGTCCGAAACTCACCTTTCCGCCCCTTCATAAAGCGACGACGCTGCTGTTACTCTTCGTCTTCAACCGGAGCGCCGCCACCGAGCCTGCGCCGCCGTCCGTCGTCCGCCGACCGTCGCAGTGCACCGGTAAGGCTGCATCCTCCTCCTTCTCTTCCTATCTACGTCTTCACTGTTTCCGAGTCTCACTTCGCGCCATCAACTACTGCAACAGTCCGGGACCGGACACGATTCTCCTCCGCCTACAGCAGCCCCGTTCCGCCGCTGCAACCACCAGGTTAGCCACCGGCTCCGACCACCTCTCTTCACCCTTCGTTTCTGTTTCAACCCGGCCGGATTTAATGAATCTGTTCCGCAGCAGTTGCGAACCCCAGCGAGCCTCCCCGCCTTCGATTTGCAGATCGGTGCCGCCGAGAGCCCCTGGCGGACTGCGACGCCGGAACGCTAGCACCCTGCCGGACTGCAATTCCGGTAAAGCCCTTCTCTGCATCTTCTACCTTCCTGCTAGCATAAACATAGGTATGTATGTATGTTAAACAGTAGAGTAGAGGGAGAATTATATCAAGGCTGTAAGGTAATATGTGAGTGTAGTGTGTGTTCATAGGGTGAGTATACGTTTAAATTTTGTACAGGTAGTAAAGTTGAATACAGTGGCTGGATGGTAAGTTGAGAGGAGGGTGCCGAGTGTTGGAAGTGTATATATATATATATATATATATATATATATATATATATATATATATATATATAAATATATATGTGTGTGTGTGGGTATATTATACGAGTGCGAGTTTGGGAGTTTCGAAATTATGTAGATATATATATAAATACCGAGTAGTTACAAAATTATTCGGTTTAGAGATATGAATCGCGTAAGCTAAGTATACATAAACTTAAATATTTATATATATAAAAGAATGAGTAAAATGTACGGATATATGTATACTTATTTTAGATAAGAAATTAAGAGTACCGAAGAGTTATATACTTATGCCTATGGATAGATATGCACGGCGTTAAGAGTAAATATATATATATATATATATATATATATATATATATATATATATATATATATATATATATATATATATATATATATATATATATATATATATATATATATATATATATATATATACATAAATATAGTTGTATAAGCTAGTGTAGGCGTATAGATAAATTTCGGAATAAACTAGAAAGTAGTAAGACTGAGAGCAAAATAGTCTTTTACCGTAAGAGAGTTTCCCGTAATTCCTTTGAGTGAGGTTGGACGTTTGAATGGGACTCTGATCCACATGCCTTCGTTGACAGGCGCTTGAGTTACCACGAGTACGGATTATCTGAAGAGTGTTAGAGTATTTTGACTCAGGTAAGTCCTTGCGACTTACTTAGCCGGTTTCTGAGTGTTAGTTGAGTGATAGTAGTGGTGTGTGCTATTGCTTGATTTAATAATAATAAATTGCTAGGACGACTGTTATTGTTTTACGTAAGGCCCAAGTGTATGTATAACGGGCCGTGACATCACTGCCCAGCTCTGACAGGAGACTGGGAGGTTCTCTATACCCAGACCATTCAGGTACAAGGTGAGATGCATCGGATCCATTCCTGATGGTTACACAGGGGCGGAGGCGAGGTTTGGGAATCCCTCGTGTCACAAAATAAGTATCATTAGAGTGAATGAGTAATTTAAAGAAAGATAATAAAACGGACTTGTTTGGAAGCATGTTGAGTGTTTATGTTTACCTGTGTGTGTTTGTGCTACCATTACTCTGCTAATATTTAGATAACTAGCTAACGGTGATTGTTGTTGTTGTTTTAGATTTACCGCAGGTTAGATCAGCAGCTGAGTGATCCGGAAGTAGTGGTCAGCCGGGTCTCCGTACTCCTTAGAGTGGGGTTGGGGTTGTTTGTCTTTCCTTTCTTTTGGTTAAGACAGTTGTTCCTTTCTTTTGTTTAAGTACCGTAGGCTGCTAGACAGTGTTGCATTCATTACTATAAAAACAGAGTTTTATGAATTTCGGTTTCTTTATTTGTGTCTTGTTGCAAGGTCCTAGTAATGTTGTTGTCAAACTGAGGTCGGGACCCATTGTGAGGTCCTAGCCAGTAATACTCCGAGTTCCGAGAATTTGGGGTGTTACAACATGGTATCAGAGCTCTAGGTTGGCAACAATGGCACTTGAAATCTTCTGAAAGACCGAATAAGTTTTAAGCAGAACCCGAAAAGGGATCTGAGTTTTAAAAAGAAAATTTTTGGTTTTAAATGCATGCATAGTCTGGTTGGGAATAGAAAAGTACGGCTGACCACCACTACTATCGCGGATCTCAGTGTGCTTAGTTGGACTTTAGGTTACTGTAGTTGGACTTTTGGATTTTCAGCTAGTAGTAATTATAGTTTTTATTCTTGTACAGATGGCACGTACTAGAGCTACGCTAGCTACTGGTCGAGGCAGAGGTCGTCCACCTCTCCCTCCAGCTGGACCAGGTAGGGGAGATAGGACCCCTACAGTTAGAGGACGCGGCCGTGGAGGTAGACCCCCACTAGCCCGAGGCCGAGGTCGAGCTCCACGAGAGGATGCCCCAGCAGTGATCATGCCAGAGGCTGGAGTGGAGGAAGTAGTTGAGAGTGTTGGTCCTGAGGTCAGGAATGAGACCGTTGCTAGGTCTGGAGCACAGAGAACACGTTCGACAGAGTCAGGGCGTGTTTCCATTGGAGCGACTGAGTACAGAGAGTACCGAGCCTACGTTGAGCGTAGGGAGGAGGCTGCTAGGACAGAGAGACTTACCCAGGTACCACCAGTACCGGCTAGATCTGTCCAGGTGACACAGGAAGCGCCTCAGGTGCCAGCTGTACCTGAGAGGAGAGTTGTGGCTGATAGAGCGCCTACTGGGACCAGAGCACCCAGGCCAGATGAGTGGTTGAAGGCTTTCAACTCTCAGAAGGTCCCCTCATATAATGGAGAGATAGGATTGGAGGTAGAGCACTGGATTGGGCAGGTAGAGACTGCGTTAGAGGCGATACGCTGCCCAGAGGATCGACAGGTAGAGTTGGTGCAGACTTGCTTCACTGGAGATGCTCATTCCTGGTGGCGGACCATGCGTAGTCGAGTCACCACTTGGGAGCAGATGAGGAGCATTGTTAGAGACAGATACTGCCCTGTTTCGTTGAGGAGAGGGAGATTCCAGGACTTCATTGAGGCTGGATTTGAGGACGTTCCGATCGCTGCTGCCATCAAGAAGTTCCAGAAGGAACTGACACTGCTTGGACCAGCTGCACCTCCTGAGGAGCAGCATGTCTATCTCTTTTCCCGGAGATTGAGAGAGAGTACTCGGTCTTATCTGGCAGGATTTCGCTGTGAGACTCTGTCAGACTATCAGGATAGAGCATCTGCGTATGAGAGAGACAGACCAGGGTCTAGGAGAGCTGCTCAGTCTGACAGGCCGGATAAGCGGCAGAGGACAGGTTACGCCAGTGGTAGTTCAGGAGTAGCTGCTTTTGGACGGGGACAGACTCAGGGGCGACAGAGCCATACAGCTACTGGTCAGACTTCAGCTGGTAGCTTGCAGTGCCACAACTGCAATAGTTATGGACATATCCGATCGAACTGCACGAAGCCAGCAGTGACTTGCTTCCAGTGTGGCAAGGTTGGACATAGAGCTGCATTCTGCCGTCAGGGCAAGGCTCCATCTCAGCAGGGTTCTTCTCCTGCAGGCTTATCAGGGAGTGTACAGAGGCCGCCACAGTACCGGACTCCGAGTCAGCAGCAGCAGTACAGAGCTCCTAGTCAGCAGCAGTCTTACAGAGCTCCAGGACACACACCACCACAGAGTTCTATGCAGGGATCAGGTCGGGGTAGAGGACGTGGTAGTGTGGCTGATACTAGAGGAGCTCAGGCACGAGTGTTTGAGTTGAGAGATGCTGATCAGCCAGATGCACCTACTGCCACAGGTACGATCCAGATTCATGACTTACCTGTACGAGTTTTATTTGATACGGGTGCTACACACTCCTTCATATCTGATGCATGCGTAGATAGGTTGTCCTTAGCTACTGTAGAGGGGATACCTTTTTCGATAGGCTTACCTGACGGGAGTAAGGTAAGAGGGACTAGAGAGATCTTTGGATGTCCTGTTCGCATGGGAGATCGGGACTGGCTAGTTAATTTTCTAGTCATGCCCTTAGCTCATGAGGATGTCATTTTAGGGATAGACTGGATGAGGAAACACGGAGCAGTCTTAGACATTGGTAGGAGGACAGTGACCGTTGCCACGGAGGAGGGTCATAGGGTAATATTCCGAGGTTGGGACCTCGGAAAGTCAGGTACAGTTATCAGTGCAGTGAGAGCAGCGAGACTGATAGCCCAGGGTTGCGAAGCCTTCTGGTGTTATGCCATGAAGGAAAGCAAGAGCCTGACTATAGAGGAGATACCTGTTGCATGCGAGTTTGTAGAGGTATTCAGTGATGACCTGCCAGGGCTACCCCCACAGAGGAGCGTTGATTTCAGCATTGACTTGGAGCCGGGCACGAGACCTATCTCGAAGGCCCCGTACCGTATGGCACCTATAGAGCTGCTTGAGCTGAAGAAGCAGTTAGAGGAGCTGGCAGAGAAGGGTTTTATACGCCCCAGTGTGTCTCCTTGGGGTGCGCCGGTGTTGTTTGTGAAGAAGAAGGACGGATCGATGAGGCTGTGCATAGACTACAGAGAGCTGAACAAAGTAACCATCAAAAACAAGTATCCACTGCCACGCATAGATGATCTGTTGGACCAGTTGCATGGAGCGTCCGTGTTCTCGAGGATAGACTTGAGGTTAGGTTACCACCAGTTGAGGGTGAGAGATCAGGACATACCTAAGACGGCATTCCGGACTAGATATGGTCATTATGAGTTCGTAGTGATGCCATTCGGGCTCACTAATGCACCAGCAGTGTTCATGGAGTTGATGAATGGAATATTCATTGACTTCTTAGACCAGTTTGTAGTGGTCTTCATTGACGACATCCTAGTCTACTCTAGGAGTCGAGAGGAGCATGCCGGACACTTGAGGACAGTACTGCAGATTCTACAGGATAGCCAGCTGTATGCTAAGCTATCCAAGTGTGAGTTTTGGATGTCAGAGGTGGCTTTCTTAGGACACGTGGTGACTGCTGAGGGCATTAAGGTCGATCCGGCGAAGATCGAGTCAGTATCTTCTTGGCAACCTCCTAAGAATGTTAAGGAGGTTCGCAGCTTTTTAGGTCTAGCAGGTTACTACCGCCGGTTTGTGGAAGGGTTCTCTTTGATTGCCCGACCACTTACTTGTCTTCTGAGGAAGACCACTCGGTTTGTCTGGTCTGAGCCGTGTCAGCAGAGTTTTGAGGAGCTGAAGAGGAGATTGACGTCCGCTCCGATTTTAGCACAGCCTGAGGGTATTGATGACTTTGTGGTATACAGTGATGCATCCAAGCTGGGCTTGGGGTGTGTCTTGATGCAGAGGGGTAAGGTCATAGCCTATGCGTCTCGACAGCTGAAGACGTATGAGGAGAACTACCCCACACATGATCTAGAGTTGGCTGCAGTAGTCCATGCTCTTAAGATCTGGCGTCACTATCTCTATGGGGCGACATGTCAGATCTTTACAGACCACAAGAGTCTGAAGTACATATTCACTCAGAGAGAGTTGAATAACCGCCAGAGGCGGTGGTTAGAGTTGATCAAGGACTTCGACCTTGAGATCCTTTACCACCCCGGAAAGGCGAATGTGGTAGCTGATGCTTTAAGCCGGAAGACGCCTAGAGAGAGAGCGATAGCTCGGTTGACCGTACAGCCACAGTTGCAGAGGGACTTGGCTTGGTTGGAGATAGAGGTCCAGTTCCCCGATACGGATGGCCAGTTGTCTACTATGGAGTTACTTCCTGATCTGTTGGATGAGATCCGACAGAAGCAGGAGACCTGCCCTACTTTGATAAGGATCCGAGACAGGATGTCTCGAGATGAGGCCCCACAGTTTACTATTGGTGCAGATGGAGTGATGAGACGTCAGGATCGCGTTTGTGTACCGTCAGACAGTGAGTTGAGACAGAAGATACTAGGTGAGGCTCATACTACCCCCTACTCAGTACATCCTGGAGCGAGTAAGATGTACAAGGATGTGAGACGGTCCTTCTGGTGGGGTGGGTTGAAGCCCGATGTGACCCGATATGTAGCTCAGTGCGCGACCTGCCAACAGGTCAAGATTGAGCACCGTAGGTATGGAGGAGAGCTCCACCCACTTCCAGTACCACAGTGGAAGTGGGAGGACATATCTATGGATTTTGTTACTGGTTTGAGACTCAGCAGAGGATTTGATGCTATTTGGGTAGTGGTAGACCGCCTGACGAAGACCGCCCGTTTCATTCCGATTAAGGAAACGTGGCCGGTGAGTCGTCTGGCTGAGGAGTTCACTAGGCACATTGTGAGACTCCATGGAGTACCGAGGACTATCGTCTCTGACAGAGATGGACGTTTTACCTCGAGATTTTGGCAGCAGGTACATACTGCTTTGGGAACGAGTCTCCACTTCACTACCGCCTATCATCCACAGACAGACGGGCAGTCTGAGAGGACCATTCAGACCTTAGAGGACATGCTTCGGGCGTGTGTACTTGATTGGGGACAGGTATGGCCAGATCATCTTCCACTGGTAGAGTTTTCGTATAACAATAGCTGGCACGCCTCTATTGGGATGGCTCCTTACGAGGCTTTGTACGGGCGGAGATGTCGTACACCCTTATGTTGGGATGAGCCTAGCAGAGTTGATGGAGTAGCTCCAGATCAGGTACAGGATGACATCGCTCGGATTGCCCTAGTCCGAGAGCGGATGTTAGCAGCCCAGAGTCGTCAGAAGTCCTACGCCGACAAGAGGCGTCGACCTTTGGAGTTTAGAGTGGGTGCTCAGGTGTGGTTGAGAGTATCACCTACGAGGGGAGTCAGGCGTTTCGGCATTAAGGGAAAGCTGAGTCCCCGATATGTCGGACCTTTTGAGATCCTGGAGAGAGTTGGGGAGGTGGCCTACAGACTAGCACTACCGCCGAGACTAGAGGGTGTTCATCCGGTCTTTCATGTATCTCAGTTGAGAGAGTACATTCCGGATCCGAGACACGTCATCAGCCATGAGGATCTGACAGTTGAGCCTGACCATACATTTGTAGAGTACCCAGTAGCTGTCTTGGAACGCAGTACCAGACGTCTGCGATCCAAGGAGATACCTATGCTGAGGATCCAGTGGTCTAGGAGAGGAGCTGATGAGGCCACTTGGGAGACTGAGGAGAGTGTTAGACGTAACTACCCCGAGTTCTTTGCGGGGTTAGAGGTTACTTCTGTTTGACGAGTTAGTACTCGGATGTTGTGTTGTTTGACCTTTCAGGTTTTCATATTGTTTTGAGTGTTCTGTTTCTCTTTTGTGATACTTGTTTGTTTGATGCCTGAGTAGCCGCTTGGTAGAAAACAGAGAAGTCGAGAAAACTAAAATATACCGAAAGAAATGTGTGAGTAAGGGAAATAATTTAAGTTTCGGGACGAAACTTCTTTTAAGGGGGCACTGATGTAATAACCGAAATTTTTAAAGTTCCGATAAACTGCAATTAACCAAATTCCGATGCGACAATCTTAAATAAATAGATAAAATAAAATGAGTTTAAATTTTATCATTTTATATGACTTTAAGTCACATAAAATGATGAAACCTTATAATCGGAATTAAATACACGCCGTAAATTTAAAATAATAATAAATTAGATAATACGGAATTTAATTCCGTATTATATAATCTCCGCACATAATTAACGAGTTACGAGTTTCGCTTTTAATTTCATTGAGATCACCGCTCAATTGGGCCAACCCTAGGCCCAAACCATCAGCCCACTTTCCTAAGCCCATCATTAACCTTAAACTAATTAAAAATTTAACCTAATCTAACCTAACCCTATTCTAACGTTCCTGCTGCTGCCGCTTACCTCTCCTACCTACCTGCTGCACGCTGCAACTCACGCCTCTCCCTTCCTCTTGCAAACACGTACAGCAGCCCTACGGGACCGCCGCCGAGCAGCCGCCGAGCCCTGCGCCGCCTTCCGTCAAGTCCGGTAAGTACACTGCATCCCTCTCCTCCTTCCGCCTTCTCGGTCCGAAACTCACCTTTCCGCCCCTTCATAAAGCGACGACGCTGCTGTTACTCTTCGTCTTCAACCGGAGCGCCGCCACCGAGCCTGCGCCGCCGTCCGTCGTCCGCCGACTGTCGCAGTGCACCGGTAAGGCTGCATCCTCCTCCTTCTCTTCCTATCTACGTCTTCACTGTTTCCGAGTCTCACTTCGCGCCATCAACTACTGCAACAGTCCGGGACCGGACACGATTCTCCTCCGCCTACAGCAGCCCCGTTCCGCCGCTGCAACCACCAGGTTAGCCACCGGCTCCGACCACCTCTCTTCACCCTTCGTTTCTGTTTCAACCCGGCCGGATTTAATGAATCTGTTCCGCAGCAGTTGCGAACCCCAGCGAGCCTCCCCGCCTTCGATTTGCAGATCGGTGCCGCCGAGAGCCCCTGGCGGACTGCGACGCCGGAACGCTAGCACCCTGCCGGACTGCAATTCCGGTAAAGCCCTTCTCTGCATCTTCTACCTTCCTGCTAGCATAAACATAGGTATGTATGTATGTTAAACAGTAGAGTAGAGGGAGAATTATATCAAGGCTGTAAGGTAATATGTGAGTGTAGTGTGTGTTCATAGGGTGAGTATACGTTTAAATTTTGTACAGGTAGTAAAGTTGAATACAGTGGCTGGATGGTAAGTTGAGAGGAGGGTGCCGAGTGTTGGAAGTGTATATATATATATATATATATATATATATATATATATATATATACATATATATAAATATATATGTGTGTGTGTGGGTATATTATACGAGTGCGAGTTTGGGAGTTTCGAAATTATGTAGATATATATATAAATACCGAGTAGTTACAAAATTATTCGGTTTAGAGATATGAATCGCGTAAGCTAAGTATACATAAACTTAAATATTTATATATATAAAAGAATGAGTAAAATGTACGGATATATGTATACTTATTTTAGATAAGAAATTAAGAGTACCGAAGAGTTATATACTTATGCCTATGGATAGATATGCACGGCGTTAAGAGTAAATATATATATATATATATATATATATATATATATATATACATAAATATAGTTGTATAAGCTAGTGTAGGCGTATAGATAAATTTCGGAATAAACTAGAAAGTAGTAAGACTGAGAGCAAAATAGTCTTTTACCGTAAGAGAGTTTCCCGTAATTCCTTTGAGTGAGGTTGGACGTTTGAATGGGACTCTGATCCACATGCCTTCGTTGACAGGCGCTTGAGTTACCACGAGTACGGATTATCTGAAGAGTGTTAGAGTATTTTGACTCAGGTAAGTCCTTGCGACTTACTTAGCCGGTTTCTGAGTGTTAGTTGAGTGATAGTAGTGGTGTGTGCTATTGCTTGATTTAATAATAATAAATTGCTAGGACGACTGTTATTGTTTTACGTAAGGCCCAAGTGTATGTATAACGGGCCGTGACATCACTGCCCAGCTCTGACAGGAGACTGGGAGGTTCTCTATACCCAGACCATTCAGGTACAAGGTGAGATGCATCGGATCCATTCCTGATGGTTACACGGGGGCGGAGGCGAGGTTTGGGAATCCCTCGTGTCACAAAATAAGTATCATTAGAGTGAATGAGTAATTTAAAGAAAGATAATAAAACGGACTTGTTTGGAAGCATGTTGAGTGTTTATGTTTACCTGTGTGTGTTTGTGCTACCATTACTCTGCTAATATTTAGATAACTAGCTAACGGTGATTGTTGTTGTTGTTTTAGATTTACCGCAGGTTAGATCAGCAGCTGAGTGATCCGGAAGTAGTGGTCAGCCGGGTCTCCGTACTCCTTAGAGTGGGGTTGGGGTTGTTTGTCTTTCCTTTCTTTTGGTTAAGACAATTGTTCCTTTCTTTTGTTTAAGTACCGTAGGCTGCTAGACAGTGTTGCATTCATTACTATAAAAACAGAGTTTTATGAATTTCGGTTTCTTTATTTGTGTCTTGTTGCAAGGTCCTAGTAATGTTGTTGTCAAACTGAGGTCGGGACCCATTGTGAGGTCCTAACTAGTAATACTCCGAGTTCCGAGAATTTGGGGTGTTACAGAGATTTAGGGTAAGTATCGTAATTATTAAGAATATTTTAACACACACGCGCTTCCCATATCTCAAAATTTGGAATCCCTAATTTCACTCCATACACGCTGCACATCCGGAAAGAAGATTTTAGGGCTGTGGCGGTTGAAGAGGAATTTTGACGCCGAATCAGGGGACCTCCGGTGTTGGTAGCGCAGCTTAGACGGCGAGGAGCATTCCGGGAACTCATCTGCGGTTGTGGCGCTACCGGTTCGTTGTGGATCTGGATCTCCCAACGACTCGTTTGCCTTGTATTGCGCCCGACGACTCGGTTGTGGCCGCACAACTAGCGGTTGTGCTCGCATTGTACTGTGTCCGGTGCCCTTACAAGCTGGCCGTTGGGGCTCCTGCTTACCCTAAATCGACGCCTCTGGCCCTTCAATTTCTCGAACGCTCTGCTCAAATCCGAGGTAGTTTCATAAAATCAACTAATAATTTCTTTCGATCGGTTGCTTTCTTTACCATTCTTATTTCAACTCTCTTTTGACGGTTACGATTTCATTGAGGTATGTCTTCCTTGCCTTGCTTGGTTGAAAATTGTTGGTGGTTTTGTGATTGGTGTGTTGATATTTGCGCCATTGTTGTTTTTGATTAATTATGAATAATTTTTGTTACCTTCAAGTAATGTTGTTGGAATATGTTGAGAAAATATATTCTATAATTACGAATGATATTGATGCTGCATTTTTTGTTATCAACATGATAGTTTGTAAATATGATTCATAGTTATTAAATTGTTTTATGAGTTTTCAGTTTATGTCCTCTTTGTTTTATGCTGTTTCGAAAATTATGAATAATGCGAATATGAAAGTGCATTTTAGATTTGAAAACATAAACTAACTACGAATAATTATTGTGTAGACTATTTATGTATGTTAATACAGTAATTATATGGAACGCATATTTGGTTTGAAAAAACTAAACTAACTATGAATAGTTATTGTGTATACTAATTATGTATACCTTTTGTTATAGTATGTACCGGTTTTGAAAGAAGTTGGGATAGGGTTTGACCGCAGATATAAAAAATTTACTAGCGATTTGGATGTTGCCCTTCGCTTTTGTGAAGATCGTGTTGATTTGACTGATTTTGACATAGTCATTCCTCATATTGTTAGTTGATTTATTGTATTTTTCTAAGCTTCTACTGAGTTTTTTTTTTATTTCTTGTATTTGTTTCAAGATAATGTTCTCACTGAGTTGTAAGATGAATCACTTTGTGGTGTGTTTCCATATAAAGACTGTTGTGGCTGAGATACTTGATATTCGTAGAGATTCCGACATTGATTACAACTACTTTGTCACCCGACTGGTACGGATTAGTTTGAAATATCAATTTAATCGTTGGATTCGTAATTATTCATTGTTTGTTACATTAATTTCAGGTGTTGCTCTTTGGTCTATACCTTATTGATGTTGGATTAGACGTGATAGATGAAGGATACGAGAGGTAGAGGAAGCCAAGGTTTTGAAGATGGTGTGGAAAGATAACAGGGTATCTGATGACAGTGGAATATATGCTATGAGACATATGGAAACATACAAACGGAATGCTAAGTGGGAATGTGGCTTCAAGTATCAGAGAGTACAGAGTCTAAAGACATTAAGGGTTCAATGTCTGCACCGAATCCTTACCAGTGAGATTAATGAGGTTAAGGAGAACCTTTTGAATGCCTTGGAGATGGGTGCTAAACAGATTGACGAGTGGACATCAAGAATGGATGATAATGATGATCGTTTAGATAGACTTCCTTGACTTAATGTAATCTACTAGTAGCAACTTGACATCTTCAAACTTAGCCATGTTTTTTGGTTTTTTAGGACTATTGTTGGATTTATTTTGTTTATGTCTAATTTGATTTGACTGATTGTTAATCGATGTGGCATGTGTTTTCTTAGGATATGTGTTTGACATAATAGCGATTCTTCGTAATTACAACCGTTTTTTACGTGAGATATTATAATGTATACAAGCAATTATTCGTAATTACAAACGTTTTTTAAGTGAGCTATAACAATGTATACAAGCATTAAGTTCGTAATTACAAGCTTTTTTTAGTGAGACATAACAATTTATAGAAGCATTAAGTTTGTAATTACAAACGGTCAATGCTAAGATCGTTTAGATATACTTCATTTAGTTAATGTACTCTACTACTAGCAACTTGAAATCTTCAAATTTAACTGTTTTTATGGTTTTTTAGGATTATTGTTTGACTTATTTTGTGGATGTTTGCATAATTTACACTATGAAGTTTCAAAACCAAAATGCCAATAATATATTATTTACTTGTGTTTGACATAATAGTGATTATTCGTAATTACAAACGTTTTTAAAGTGAGATTTAACAATGTATATAAGGAGAAAATTCGTAATTACAAACGTTTTTTAAGTGATATAATACATTGTTGATAAGCATTTATTTTTAAAGATAAAACAACTGCTATTAATCAAAAGCCTTAAGTCCTAAATGGACTGAAAGGTTTCAATAATTACGAATTCAAATAATGTAAAATAACACTAAATATATTCTACATAACTTCCTTGCAGTCGCTTACATTGACTTGACGAGCTATCAGCAAATCCTTGTCTACTACACATCAAAATCATATGCTTCATTGTTCCATCCGTATCCTCACGAAAAGCTCCCCTTCTAACATCAAACCCAACTATAGATGCATAACTCTTATAAAAAGCTTCTTCATCCTCAATTGCTTTGAACCTCTTTCCAATTGTCGGTATCAACATTTCATCACATGTTGGTATCCTCATCACATTCTAAATTTTGAAAAATGAAATCCATATATTCGCCTTTTTAAACTGCATTAGACTTATGAACCTCCCATTGTTTGGTTGCGCCTGAAAAATCAAATACTCTATTAGACGTCAATTTATTTTATTCATAATAATGATCTTTTCAACTGAAACTAAAATGATACAAATGTGTTATTCGTAGTTACTCTGTTTATTATATTTATTATCAACCTGGAATTTGTTTATTTGTAATTATAATGATCTTTTCAACTGAAACTAAAATGATACAAGTGTGTTATTCATAGTTAATCTGTTTTAGATTTATTATCAACATCGAATTTTTTTAGTCTTTCGGTTCTTCGTACGAGTTTCAACAATGTAACTATACAATTCTATCGGTTATTCACACAAGTTATGTCAAACCGATTTGAATTACAAAGAGTAATTTGAATACATACACTTACTCATATTTGCATATGGAGAAACAAACTGCTTTCTTGACGGGATATGATTTTCTTGACTGGATATGACAACTTGTTGAATTCTGTTGTTATGATCGACTTGAACAGATGTTGTAGAGAGATCGAATTGAATAAATTTGCAAATGCACACTCAGTCTGAGTTTTCCAATGTTTCGTTTTTTGATTTGACGGAATTGGGAGAACTGTTAATGGAGTTGAACGTATAATAGAGAGGATGAAGGAGATATCTGGTGAATCTTTTTAACTAACGGTTTCCTATAATACAATACATATTTTTAAAAAACAATTAAGAGAGAGTAAGTTCACTCTCTTTTAATGAGAGTGAGTAAGTATTATACATTAATTGATTTTTTATTTATCATTTTCTATCATTAATCTAGACCATTGAATTTTAAAATTTGGATGGTCACGATTTGTTCTCATGTTCTCACGTTAGAGGTTGTTCTCATATGATCTATCCCCTCTCTCTCTCTCTATATATATATATATATATATATATATATATATATATATATATGTATATATGTACATACATACATACATACATACATACATACATACATACATACATACATACATACATACATACATACATACATACATACATACATACATACATACATACATACATACATACATACATACATACATACATACATACATACATACATACATACATACATACATACATACATACATACATAGGGTGTTATTCAAGTAAGGCACATTATTCCGGTACGGCCGTGCGGCCGACCGTACGACCGACAAGTGTCCCGAAAATTTTTTTTTTCTGAACGAGTTTTTTTTTTAAACGAGTAAAAGTAATAGTTCAAAACTTATTATGAAATAGTTCATAACTTATAAAAGGATAGTTTATGAATTATAATAGAATAGTTCATAGTGCAAAATTTATAAAGAAATGAAAGTAATAGTTCAAAACATATTAAGAAATAGTTCATAGCTTCTAAAAGGATAGTTCATGTAACACCCCGAATTCTCAAAACTCAGGACGTTACTGGTTAGGACCTCACAATGGGTCCCGACTTCAGTTTGACAACAATATTACTAGGATCTTGCAACAAGACACAAATAAGAAAAACCGAAATTCATGAAATAGTATTTTTAAAGGAATGAATGTAGCAAGGTCTAGCAGCCTATAGTTCTTAAACAAAGGAAAAGACCAACTGTCTTAACAAAAGGAAAGAACGACAAGATAACAACCCAACCCCCCCACTCTAAGGAGTACGGAGACCCGGCTGACCACTACTTCCGGATCACTCAACTGCTGCTCTAACCTGTCGTGAAACTAAAAACACAACAAAACAACCATTAGCTAGTTATCTAAACATTTGGAGAATAATAATAGCACACACACACATAAAATAATAAACGCTCATCACGCTTTCAAACAATCCATTTATTATCTTCATTTAAGTCATTCACTCTAATGATACTTATTTTGTGACACGAGGGATTCCCAAACCTCGTCTCCGCCCCTGTGTACCCATCAGGAGTGGATCCGATGCATCTCACCGTGTACCTGGATGGTCTGGGTATAGAGAACTTCCCAGTCTCTTGGCATAGCTGGGCAGTGATGTCACGGCCCGTTATACATACACTTGGGCCTTAACACATAATAACAACGGTCGTCCTAACAAGTTGTTATTATAACACACATGGTACACACACCACTATTATCACTCAACCAATATCCAGAAACCAGCTAAGTAAGTCGCAAGGACTTACTTGAATCAAACCACAACTCTTTAAATCTCAACTCGGTCCGCAACCGTAGAAACTCAGACGCCAGTCATACAAGGCACGTGGATCAACAATCACATCCCATACTCTTAGAAGTCTATAACTTCTAAGATGCACAAACTCATCAAGAGAAAATGACTAAAATGCCCTCCTAAGGTAAAATGACCATTTTACCCCTAGTCCCGAAACTTCAGAATTTTCTATAACCTAGTTTCAAACTCTCATTTGGAACCTATCTCCACCATCTCGTTTTCACGGAAAAGTTCGCTAAAGATTTATAAGAGTACACACCATTCTTAATTTTCACAAAAAGTCGCCAAGGTCCGAATTTTACTTAAGATACGAGGTTCGGATAAAAATATAAAAATTCCAAAATAAATGTTTAGGTCCTCTATGATATGCATGCTACTCATAGGAGGAAAGATCTCTCAAAAACACTGAACAACAACTCCTACAAAAATCATTAAAGATGGTTCCAGAAATCCATACTTAGCCAATTTTGAGTTCTTTCTCAAACAGCTCAACTAACCTACTTGGAGCTTCTACAGATCCAGATCCGACCATTGGATCGGTCTCAACTTTTGATATTATAAACTATGTATATCCTTCTATATCATACCAAAAATTGAACGGTGGATTATGATTCTAAGGTATCGAAATAGGAGCTTAAACATGCTTGCTCAACACTGTTTTTCTGAGGCTAAAACACAATGTAATGTGGTCTGCAGCTCGAGTCTTACCTCCAACTACTTTCTGGATTATCGATCAACACCGAGGTTCAGAGTTCGAGTCCTGTGCTTGATGAAACAACAAGTATGAAGTTAACATATACTCTCCCTTTTTCATGTATTGCACAAACAGAAAAACGGTTTACTCACTTAGGATCTCGATGGCTGCAGGAGGGTGTGTACGTTGGCTGGCTTGGAGGGTGGGTAGCTTCTCTGATTAGCCGCTGTTGTGTGTGAGGTTGTAAGTCTGGGGCGGGTAGGTCGACAATGAAGATGTCTGATACTTATAGTTAGAGGGGACTGGCTTGGTCGACACAGGGGCGGTACAACCTATCCATGTACATACAGATGTAGAAGCAAACCCGTCCTCATGTTGTGGCCCCCCTGCTGCTCATCGGCAAGGGCGTAAGACAGCAGTCGTCATCTGTAGAAGGAGAGAGGGCAAGGAGATGTAGGTGTCTCCGTTCAGAAGCATGGGATGGAGAAGGTCGTGTTGTGTTGTAGCCGGTGTCCGAGATGAGGTAGAGAGTTGCTTCTGGCTACTGAGCACCAGTGAAGACAAGGTGTAAGAGAGTCCTTACCGATCGATCGGCCTCGGTCTTATTCCCACTGGAGACGTGCAGTAGGTTGAGTGTCAAGTGCAGAAGGCTGAGTGCAGCGTCCGGCGTCTCGACCCTAGGCGAGGTTGGCTGTATGTGTTTTCCTCCGGTTCCCGGCGAAGACGAGCGTGAGACTGTGGCTGAGTCGGACGGTTAATGTGGTTGTTGCTGCATCGGTGGATATGGGTTGCTGTCTATCATTCGGAAAGAGAGGAAGAAGGATGCGGTTGGGAGAGGGATAGGTAAAGCAGCGGCACTTGGATGTCCATCATTAGGTTAGAATTAGATTAGGTTAAGTTAAATTAGTAAAGGATTAGGTAATGGGCCAGTGGGCCGGCCGAAGACCATTGGGCCAACTATTTGGGCCTGCTCATCCATAAAACAATTGGCTGAACGAATAATGTTACTCGTACGGACATCGGAATTATTTACGGTTTACGTAAATTATCATTTTATGTGTATTAAGTCACATAAAATGATAGATATTAATATCGTTTTAATCTTATCTAGAAGAATAGAGGTTGGCGGATCGGAATCCGATTTGATCTGATATTTAAACGGAGTAAAAATAAAATTTCGGTTATTACATCAGTGCCCTCTTAAAAGAAGTTTCGTCCCGAAACTTAGATTAATGTAACTAATCATTCGACTTTCTTTGTAAATCTTAGTTTCGTAAAATTTCTGTTTTCTATCATGCAACTACTCAATCATCATATTCAGACACACATCATATAAAACATAATCACTCAATCCAATATAGCAACATGAATGGTCAAATAACACAACATCCGAGTACTAACTTGTCGATACAAAAGTAACGGCTAATTCCACAAGGTACTCTGGGTAACCATTTCTGATGCTCTCCTCCATTTTCTAAGTAGCCTCTTCGATTCCTCGTCTAGACCACTGGAACTCTATAAAAGCATGAACCGACTAAATTTTCTGATCTTCATAGCTGATGACGTGTCTCGGATTCGGTAGGTACTCTCTCAACGGTTTGGTTTTCTAAACTTACTTCCAGCTCTTTTGATGACTCTACTAATCCACTAGTTCCATATTTTTTTTTTTTTGAATTTCCCGGCTAACGATTCTGAAATATTGATCTTAAACTTCTGTCGGCACTTTACTAAGTGCCTAATGCTCTTTGTAATACAAACTGCTTGGCCCGGTTTCCTCAATGTGACCTAATCGGATCGTTCCTTAATTAATGGGTTTTCATCTACTTCTTGTCAAGCTTTCAAATTTATATAACAAAAAAATAAAAATCACACTTCCAAGTGGACCTTTTCATATAGATCTCTAATTCCTTAACTTAAAATCATAATTAACCTAACATTGATTTTCTTCATCTGTGGGTTATGGGCCTACCACGCTTCTGTTGTAACACTCATTAGGCACAATGACGTCTTTCTGAGGGTCTACATGATTTACCCAACTCCCGTCTATACTTCCCTTCGAATACTAGCAAGACCCTCTTCAAACAGACCCTTACTCTCTTACTCAACCGTATTTTGTTCTTAACCAACCAGCAAGCAACTTCTAACCCGATTCTCTCCATATCCTTAGACCACCCCAAAAGGTTGTCGTTGCCTATTTGGGGAATCCTCCAAGGAATCGGTAAAGTTATCTCTTAACTTCACAATCATTAATATCTCTTCTTAACGGTACCTACTCGTCAATATCAACCAACACTTACACGTCCTCAATTGACGTCGGTCAGTCTATAATTGACTCATCTCAATATCCCGGACTTGCTCTTCTCATACCTCTACTGGCGTTAAATTCTTGGTGAGCATCATCTGCTCGATTAATCCTTTCATGCTTCTCTAATTCGTTTTATCTTCCACACTTCTGTTTCCTTAGGCTAACTCTACTTCTCGAGCCCAACTGGGTCATTCATCTTGACCTAAATAGTCATTCCAAGTCTCCCACGATAGCTGGTAAGTGTCTTTGTAGTTCTGATGAATTTAGTTATCATCCCCTTGCAGTTCCCCTTGCATGGACCGTCGGTGTTGATGACTTAACTCCCGCTACAGGGCTTCGACTCTTTAATACCGGCATTGCGATTTCCTTCAAATTCCTCTACCTTTGAGGAGGTTAAAACCTCTCCACACTTGTAAAGTCTACATTTTGCTTCTACACTCTATTGTAGGTATCCCTTCCATGCACCTTAGACCCTCATATCCGGGATGACATTTTATCTCTTTTGGTCTCTCAAGCTTGTCTTGTGAACTCTTCTACTAGGTGACTCGTCTTATAACAATTTCTTCCCCTGAGTCGGTCTCAAATTTCAGTTGATCATTACTGCCCATTTCATGTTAGAATTTCAATTAAGTTGTACTCTTGCCTAGATTCTACAAAGGCATCCTCATCTCAACACTTTATTCAAATTTAGCAAGACCCGCCTTTTGATACACGACTTTCCTTCTTACTGGTCAAGTTATTCTCTTGGTTTACACTTTATCCATCCTAGCGTTGTCGGTCCGATATGTATGACTTTTATTAAACACCTGTTGGTGCCCTTTGCATAAGAACCTCAGTTGTATATGATTTTCTCAAAATCAAAGTTCTTGACTCGTATTTTTTTTTTGCTCGTGTCGCTTTACCTTCTTTAAATCTTTACCCCCAGTAGGATAGTTACCCCTTTGAGTTTTTCTCGTACTCGCTTTACGAACCGCGTTGGTTGGTCTTATTACTTTCATCAACTCTTATGTTATCGGTCCATCTTGAATTCTCATTGGAGTACCTCCATTTCTCATTAAACTTTTATATATACACTTTTCGGTAATCATCTTATTAGTGTAATACCGGATCCATATAAAAGTCTTTAATCATTCAACTTTACTCCTTCTCATGTCTGTTCTAGCCGATCTGTAGATTCCATCTGCAATCACCTCACAACTCGACCACACATTTCACCAAGGCTTTAAATCATACTCTCTATGGTTGTGCCGCCTCTGAAATTTCAATTATTCTGTGTCACATTTTTAATCACAAGGGTTTCCCCTATCAATGTAGACAGTTTGACCCCACCTTTTCTCGGAGGAGCATCATCAGTCCTACTTGTGTGGAAGGCTAGGACATAGGACATGTTCACAATCATCTACTTCTTAGTCTTCTAGTTCTTCTTACAGGGATCCCTTCATACTAACTTTGATATGTATCTTTCCTTGGTCAGCAGTAAGTAACTACTCACAAGAATTCCCTTTACACCATTTCTATCATCAATGGTCATTATCGACCGTCAAGAGCTTCTCTTTAATTTCTTTATTAGAGATTGTTACGCTAAGAAATAGCACAAAAAGCTTTACATTTATAAACTCGAACTAAAATCCTAAACTACCTAGCGAAACCCGCAGTGTACGGATCATTATGTAGGAAGGAAAGTATTCCGAGGTCGAACACAAGGACTGAGGCGAAATCAAGTCATTCAATGATCAAAGATAGTGCAAATCTAGTCTAAGAAAGAAAGAAACAAAGAAATGAAAATCATGATATTTTTGGTTGGGTTTTTGTGGTGATCAAGCAAAGGTCACAATTCATGCAAATTACTAAATCAAACTAACAACTCAAGCTAGCAAACAAACAAGTGACGCAAACACAAGTTAAGAGATCAAAGAGAGAAAAAGTGGATTCTAGAGGTCAAGATTTCCGGTTATGGCATTGGACTCAAGCTTCTAAAGATTCTAAGGACAAAGCTGTGGTGTTGGGAAAGGGTGTTTCTCTAATGGAAGCAATTACCGGGTAAGTCTCATGCTTCACTAATCCCGCACCAAACTCCTATTACCGGGTAAGTCTCAAGGAGGTAAAGTTGGGAATTCTACACAAACCGGACACTACTTAAGGGGCAAACCTCTCCTTACCAGGTAAGTCTCGGAAAGGTAAGTCTCAAGCAACAATCCTAGCACACTCAGTCCAATAGCGGCTTATGAGGCTCACTACTACCTAGAGTTCATCATCTTTGGTATTTAAGATCGGAAATCACCGGGTAGGTCTCTTTCCTCACTTAGTTTGCTAGCATTAGGACACCCTAAGCTATATTATGCTCAACAAACACTAGGATTTCAACAATCTAACACCCTAACATACAGATTCATCCATTAAAGAGCAACAAAAGGAAAAATCGGGTGGATCATAATAAAAATCGGCCGATTTACCTGAAGAACAGGCCGATTTTTCTGTCTGAGTTAGGTTTCGTGCATACAAATCATCCTAAACTAACATATAAGTCCATTCTATCATCACCCAAGCTATAACCATCAATCCATCACTCCAAAATCATAACAAACTAGCCAATAACATGCATTTCAAGATCTAGAATCATCATACAAGCATACATGGAATCCATAGCAAGAAGATGAAGTAAGGAAATGAAAGCAATGAAACTTAGCTGGATTTGAGCTCAAAACAAGTCTTTCAACACACCAAATGTAGCTCCAAGTCAGATCTTACAACCTTCAACAAGCTTCTTCACAAAAATCACTCAAATCTCACTACGAAATTGAAATCTACACTAATCTCCCTCAAGAACACCCACAAGGGTGTCTTGAAGAGAGCTCCCAATTGGAAGATTCTTTGGGAAGATGCTAGAGGATGTGGGAGAGGAGGAGAATTCTCAGCAACAGCTTGCAGGCCCACTTATATTCTCCACCAAGAGCAAGGCCGGACAAGAGATCGTGGGACACGTGGCTTAAGCTGTCAAAGGCCCAAAAATCGACCCAGTAGGAAAAATCGGCCGATTTTCCTGGGTGTAGGTCGATTTTCTTCAACAGAGACTTGTTATGATCATCTAGCCATGAGTTGCTCCACTGCTTGCACCAATAAGGGTCCTTGTGTCCTTCATTGCTCCAATTATGTTCCTTCAAGGCCTTGGATATGTACCACCATGAGGCTTGACCCTCGAATGTATCGATTAATGCCCAAAAGATCCCCGAAATACCTACAAAATCGACAAAACCTCGTGTAGACGTCTTTTCTAGAAATATGCATGAATTGAGCGAAGACGTCATGAACCAATGCCAAAACGTGCATGAATGAGGGAGAAATCTATCTAAATGATTACCTAAACCTAAGTCATAAATCGTGTTATCAGAGATATCATATTGGACTCATTCAATGTTACCATCAAGGCTACTAATACTTGTATTGATTTAGCTTCACCATTGTCGTCGTTGATCTCTGGAAGAAATTCCCAGATGTCGGTAAAATTCCTTTATAACCTTGTGGTTATTCTTCTTATCTGTCAACCAACCATCGCTAGTTAGCTTGTACGTGTAAATTCTCTATTGTTACCAATTAGTCTGTAGTTGACCTTCTATAAGATCGAAGACTTATTTTTCTTCTACCTCTTTTGAGGTTTGATATACATGGTGAGAATATATCTCTTCCATTTATTTCCTTTAGCTCCTTCTACAACTTACACTCCTATAAGAGTACTATACTCTTACGAGTCTAGTTGTAACTTCGTCTCCTGTCAACGGACTTATCAATTCTTCTACGGTAACTTGTAGGCATTTCTCCATGATTCTTTTTACCCGAGTTATTGTCCACTCGTGGTTCTCTGTTATGACCCGCTAGTGTTATTAACTTAAATCCCTTCGTGAGTGAGAAGTTATTAGAGACCCCCGTGTTCACTAAAACCATTCTCCTACACCTTCTTCCTTGTTTGTTGCTTTGTACTGCCGCCTTTACAGAAGCTGATTATTGTTGTATCACGGTCTATTTCGAAATTCTCGTGTGTTTTACGAGATCACTCCACTTCCATGTTGGTGAAATCCACCTTTCCCTTTCTGGCAACGCGTAAGCTTTCAAGTTGCAGCTCTTTAATTCTTTCTATTTGGATGGATAATGTATCTCGTGTTGACTTCCATACTTTTGACTGTCTCGGTTATCAATCTGGATTGTGGTGGCAAGTAGCTTGTTGAGAGTGATCATATTTCGCCTTGCTTTTGACATCAACTTTCACTTCCTAGTCTGTTAGTGAGCTTAAATTTTAGGCCTCTTTTCTCGATCACTACTATATCTCCCTTTTGACTTTCATGTCTATGGAATTTTCGACGTCATCCTCTTTGTTTGTGAAGTCACTTTACACAACTTGGAAGAGCCTCTAAGTTGTCGTTCTCAAATTTCCTAGTTGGCGATCATCCCTTGCTTCTCCGGAACTACTCTCTTGTATATCCTTCATTTGATCCCGTTGAGTTTCTCAGGTTCCCCTTGCCATTTTTGTGGGTATTATCTTTTAGTCTTCACTCTTCCGTCTCCACGTTCCTCCACAAGCTCAAAGGAGTGGTCCGTCGTTAGTCTACCTTAATGCTCGTAAGCTGAGCGTACTTATCCTTACGCTGAAACCTTTTAATTATACTTAGGTGTGTTAACTGAACGAGAATCTCATACTGTTATCTCCGTGAAGGCATACTATAATTATAAATTCTACTAATCTTCGGCATATGCGTATCTACATCACCCATCATTATAATCAAGCTAATAATTCCAAAGAGAGTAATAACCTAAAGTCCATACTAAGCATACTGAGATCCGCGGTAGTAGTGGTCGTCAGCCGTACTTTCTATCCCCAACCCGACTATGCATGCATTTGAAAACCAAAAGTCCTTTTTAAAACTCAGGTCCCTTTTCGGGTTCTGCTTAAGTACTTATTCGGTCTTTCAGAAGATTTCAAGTGCCATTGTTGCCAACCTAGAGCTCTGATACCAAGTTGTAACACCCTGAATTCTCAGAACTCGGGACGTTACTGGTTAGGACCTCACAATGGGTCCCGACCTTAGTTTGACAACAATATTACTAGGATCTTGCAACAAGACACAAATAAGAAAAACCGAAATTATGAAATAGTATTTTTAAAGGAATGAATGTAGCAAGGTCTAGCAGCCTATAGTTCTTAAACAAATGAAAAGACCAACTGTCTTAACAAAAGGAAAGAACGACAAGATAACAACCCAACCCCCCACTCTAAGGAGTACGAAGACCCGGCTGACCACTACTTCTGGATCACTCAGCTGCTGCTCTAACCTGCCGTGAAACTAAAAACACAACAAAACAACCATTAGCTAGTTATCTAAACATTTGGAGAATAATAATAGCACACACACACATATAAAATAATAAACACTCATCACGCTTTCAAACAATCCATTTATTATCTTCATTTAAGTCATTCACTCTAATGATACTTATTTTGTGACACGAGGGATTCCCAAACCTCGTCTCCGCCCCTGTGTACCCATCAGGAGTGGATCCGATGCATCTCACCGTGTACCTGGATGGTCTGGGTATAGAGAACCTCTCAGTCTCCTGGCAGAGCTGGGCAGTGATGTCACGGCCCGTTATACATACACTTGGGCCTTAACAGATAATAACAACGGTCGTCCTAACAAGTTGTTATTATAACACACATGGTACACACACCACTATTATCACTCAACCAATATCCAGAAACCAGCTAAGTAAGTCGCAAGGACTTACCTGAATCAAACCACAACTCTTTAAATCTCAACTCGGTCCGCAACCGTAGAAACTCAGACGCCTGTCATACAAGGCACGTGGATCAACAATCACATCCCATACTCTTAGAAGTCTATAACTTCTAAGATGCACAAACTCATCAAGAGAAAATGACTAAAATGCCCTCCTAAGGTAAAATGACCATTTTACCCCTGGTCCCGAAACTTCAGAATTTTCTATAACCTAGTTTCAAACTCTCCTTTGGAACCTATCTCCACCATCTCGTTTTCACGGAAAAGTTCGCTAAAGATTTATAAGAGTACACACCATTCTTAATTTTCAAAAAATTCCAAAATAAATGTTTAGGTCCTCTATGATATGCATGCTACTCATAGGAGGAAAGATCTCTCAAAAACACTGAACAACAACTCCTACAAAAATCATTAAAGATGGTTCCAAAAATCCAAAAATCCATACTTAGCCAATTTTGAGTTCTTTCTCAAACAGCTCAACTAACCTACTTGGAGCTTCTACAGATCCAGATCCGACCATTGGATCGGTCTTAACTTTTGATATTGTAAACTATGCATATCCTTCTATATCATACCAAAAATTGAACGGTGGATTATGATTCTAAGGTATCGAAATAGGAGCTTAAACATGCTTGCTCAACACTGTTTTTCTGAGGCTAAAACACAATGTAATGTGGTCTGCAGTTCGAGTCTTACCTCCAACTACTTTTTGGATTATCGATCAAGACCGAGGTTCAGAGTTCGAGTCTTGTGCTTGATGAAACAACAAGTATGAAGTTAACATATACTCTCCCTTTTTCATGTATTGCACAAACAGAAAAACGGTTTACTCACTTAGGATCTCGATGGCTGCAGGAGGGTGTGTACGTTAGCTGGCTTGGAGGGTGGGTAGCTTCTCTGATTAGCCGCTGTTGTGTGTGAGGTTGTAAGTCTGGGGCGGGTAGGTCGACAATGAAGATGTCTGATACTTATAGTTAGAGGGGACTGGCTTGGTCGACACAAGGGCGGTACAACCTGTCCATGTACATACAGATGCAGAAGTAAACCCGTCCTCATGTTGTGGCCCCCCTGCTGCTCATCGGCAAGGGCGTAAGACAGCAGTCGTCATCTGTAGAAGGAGAGAGGGCAAGGAGTTGTAGGTGTCTCCGTTCAGAAGCATGGGATGGAGAAGGTCGTGTTGTGTTGTAGCCGGTGTCCGAGATGAGGTAGAGAGTTGCTTCTGGCTACTGAGCACCAGTGAAGACAAGGTATAAGAGAGTCCTTACCGATCGATCGGCCTCAGTCTTATTCCCGCTGGAGACGTGCAGTAGGTTGAGTGTCAAGTGCAGAAGGCTGAGTGCAGCGTCCGGCGTCTCGACCCTAGGCGAGGTTGGCTGTATGTGTTTTCCTCAGGTTCCCGGCGAAGACGAGCGTGAGACTGTGGCTGAGTCGGACGGTTGATGTGGTTGTTGCTGCATCGGTGGATATGAGTTGTTGTCTATCATTCGGAAAGAGAGGAAGAAGGATTCGGTTGGGAGAGGGATAGGTAAAGCAGCGGCACTTGGATGTCCATCATTAGGTTAGAATTAGATTAGGTTAAGTTAAATTAGTAAAGGATTAGGTAATGGGACAATGGGCCGGCCGAAGACCATTGGGCCAACTAGTTGGGCCTGCTCATCCATAAAACAATTGGCTGAACGAATAATGTTACTCGTACGGACATCGGAATTATTTACGGTTTACGTAAATTATCATTTTATGTGTATTAAGTCACATAAAATGATAGATATTAATATCGTTTTAATCTTATCTAGAAGAATAGAGGTTGGCGGATCGGAATCCGATTTGATCTGGTATTTAAACGGAGTAAAAAAAAAATTTTCGGTTATTACATCAGTACCCTCTTAAAAGAAGTTTCGTCCCGAAACTTAGATTAATGTAACTAATCATTCGACTTTCTTTGTAAATCTTAGTTTCGTAAAATTTCTGTTTTCTATCATGCAACTACTCAATCATCATATTCAGACACACATCATATAAAACATAATCACTCAATCCAATATAGCAACATGAATGGTCAAATAACACAACATCCGAGTACTAACTCGTCGATACAGAAGTAGCGGCTAATTCCACAAGGTACTCTGGGTAACCATTTCTGATGCTCTCCTCCATTTTCTAAGTAGCCTCTTCGATTCCTCGTCTAGACCACTGGAACTCTATAAAAGCATGAACCGACTAAATTTTCTGATCTTCATAGCTGATGACGTGTCTCGGATTCGGTAGGTACTCTCTCAACGGTTTGGTTTTCAAAACTTACTTCCAGCTCTTTTGATAACGATTCTGAAATATTGATCTTAAACTTCTGTCGGCACTTTACTAAGTGCCTAATGCTCTTTGTAATACAAACTGCTTGGCCCGGTTTCCCCAATGTGACCTAATCGGATCGTTCCTTAATTAATGGGTTTTCATCTACTTCTTGTCAAGCTTTCAAATTTATATAACAAAAAAAAAAATCACACTTCCAAGTGGACCTTTTCATATAGATCTCTAATTCCTTAACTTAAAATCATAATTAACCTAACATTGATTTTCTTCATCTGTGGGTTATGGGCCTACCACGCTTCTGTTATAACACTCATTAGGCACAATGACGTCTTTCTGAGGGTCTACATGATTTACCCAACTCCCGTCTATACTTCCCTTCGAATACTAGCAAGACCCTCTTCAAACAGACCCTTACTCTCTTACTCAACCGTATTTTGTTCTTAACCAACCAGCAAGCAACTTCTAACCCGATTCTCTCAATATCCTTAGACAACCCCAAAAGGTTGTCGTTGCCTATTTGGGGAATCCTCCAAGGAATCGGTAAAGTTATCTCTTAACTTCACAATCATTAATATCTCTTCTTAACGGTACCTACTCGTCAATATCAACCAACACTTACACGTCCTCAATTGACGTCGGTCAGTCTATAATTGACTCATCTCAATATCCCGGACTTGCTCTTCTCATACCTCTACTGACGTTAAATTCTTGGTGAGCATCATCTGCTCGATTAATCCTTTCATGCTTCTCTAATTCGTTTTATCTTCCACACTTCTGTTTCCTTAGGCTAACTCTACTTCTCGAGCCCAACTGGGTTATTCATCTTGACCTAAATAGTCATTCCAAGTCTCCCACGATAGATGGTAAGTGTCTTTGTAGTTCTGATGAATTTAGTTATCATCCCCTTGCAGTTCCCCTTGCATGGACCGTCGGTGTTGATGACTTAACTCCCGCTACAGGGCTTCGACTCTTTAATACCGGCATTGCGATTTCCTTCAAATTCCTCTACCTTTGAGGAGGTTAAAACCTCTCCACACTTGTAAAGTCTACATTTTGCTTCTACACTCTATTGTAGGTATCCCTTCCATGCACCTTAGACCCTCATATCCGGGATGACATTTTATCTCTTTTGGTCTCTCAAGCTTGTCTTGTGAACTCTTCTACTAGGTGACTCGTCTTATAACAATTTCTTCCCCTGAGTCGGTCTCAAATTTCAGTTGATCATTACTGCCCATTTCATGTTAGAATTTCAATTACGTTGTACTCTTGCCTAGATTCTACAAAGGCATCCTCATCTCAACACTTTATTCAAATTTAGCAAGACCCGCCTTTTGATACACAACTTTCCTTCTTACTGGTCAAGTTATTCTCTTGGTTTACACTTTATCCATCCTAGCGTTGTCAGTCCGATATGTATGACTTTTATTAAACACATGTTGGTGCCCTTTGCATAAGAACCTCAGTTGTATATGATTTTCTCAAAATCAAAGTTCTTGACTCGTATTTTTTTTTTGCTCGTGTCGCTTTACCTTCTTTAAATCTTTACCCCCAGTAGGATAGTTACCTCTTTGAGTTTTTCTCGTACTCGCTTTACGAACCGCGTTGGTTGGTCTTATTACTTTCATCAACTCTTATGTTATCGGTCCATCTTGAATTCTCATTGGAGTACCTCCATTTCTCATTAAACTTTTATATATACACTTTTCGGTAATCATCTTATTGGTGTAATACCGGATCCATATAAAAGTCTTTAATCATTCAACTTTACTCCTTCTCATGTCTGTTCTAGCCGATCTGTAGATTCCATCTGCAATCACCTCACAACTCGACCACACATTTTACCAAGGCTTTAAATCATACTCTCTATGGTTGTGCCGCCTCTGAAATTTCAATTATTCTGTGTCACATTTTTAATCACAAGGGTTTCCCCTATCAATCTAGACAGTTTGACCTCACCTTTTCTCGGAGGAGTATCATCAGTCCTACTTGTGTGGAAGGCTAGGACATAGGACATGTTCACAATCATCTACTTCTTAGTCTTCTAGTTCTTCTTACAGGGATCCCTTCATACTAACTTTGATATGTATCTTTCCTTGGTCAGTAGTAAGGAGAGAGGGCAAGGAGTTGTAGGTGTCTTCGTTCAGAAGCATGGGATGGAGAAGGTCTTGTTGTGTTGTAGCCGGTGTCCGAGATGAGGTAGAGAGTTGCTTCTGGCTACTGAGCACCAGTGAAGACAAGGTATAAGAGAGTCCTTATCGATCGATCGGCCTCGGTTTTATTCCCGCTGGAGACGTGCAGTAGGTTGAGTGTCAAGTGCAGAAGGCTGAGTGCAGCGTCCGGCGTCTCGACTCTAGGCGAGGTTGGCTGTATGTGTTTTCCTCCGGTTCCCGGCGAAGACGAGCGTGAGACTGTGGCTGAGTCGGACGGTTGATGTGGTTGTTGCTGCATCGGTGGATATGGGTTGCTGTCTATCGTTCGGAAAGAGAGGAAGAAGGATGCGGTTGGGAGAGGGATAGGTAAAGCAACGGCACTTGGATGTCCATCATTAGGTTAGAATTAGATTAGGTTAAGTTAAATTAGTAAAGGATTAGGTAATGGGCCAGTGGGCCGGCCAAAGACCATTGGGCCAACTAGTTGGGCCTGCTCATCCATAAAACAATTGGCTGAACGAATAATGTTACTCGTACGGACATCGGAATTATTTACGGTTTACGTAAATTATCATTTTATGTGTATTAAGTCACATAAAATGATAGATATTAATATCGTTTTAATCTTATCTAGAAGAATAGAGGTTGGCGGATCGGAATCCGATTTGATCTAGTATTTAAACGGAGTAAAAAAAAAATTTCGGTTATTACAGTTCATGAATTATAATAGAATAGTTCATAGTGCAAAATTTATAAAGGAGTGAAAGTAATAGTTCAAAACTTATTATGGGATAGTTCATGAATTATAATAGCATAGTTCATGAATTATAATAGAATAGTTCAAAGTGTAAAATTTATAAAGGAGTGAAAGTAATAGTTCAAAACTTATTATGGGATAGGTCATGAATTATAATAGAATAGTTCATGAATTATAATAGAATAGTTCAAAGTGCAAAATTTATGAAGGATAGTGCATAACTTATAAAATGATAGTTCATGAATTACAATTGAATAGTTCATAACATATAAACGATTAATTTATGAATAATTTGATAAAATATATTAAAAAGTAATAGTTCATGAATTATATGAGAATAGTTCAAAGTTTATAGGAGAATAGTGCATAAATTATAACATGGTAGTTCAAACAAATTTTCATTCGATTATGGGGAAAAAAAATCGTTTCAGAAAAGAAATTTTTTTTTTGGGACACGTGTCGGCCGTACGACCGTACCGCATTAATTGAATTGTACGTGAACAAAAGCCTTTGTATATATATATATAGGATTTTTCCTCTTGGTGCCATCAAGGTTTGGACGTTTCCTCTTGGTATCCACTAAGTTTCAAAATTCCTCTTGGTGCCCTTAAGGTTTCATTTATTTTCTCTTTATACCCATTCTTAATATATTACATTAAAATTCATTATAAAATAATACAAAATATCAGAAAGATAAAGTTATAATAGATTACGACCTCATTAAATTTAACTAATAAATTTATAATAGAAATATTTATATACATATATATATATATATTATTTTAAAATAAAGATATTATTATTTTTTAATTAAAATAATTTTTTTATCTTTTTACTTTCAATTTAAATATATATATATATATATATATATATATATATAAAATTAAATAAAATTGTTTTTTTGAAATTTCATTAAGTGTCTAGAGAATTAAAATATAATAAAATTTTATTTATTTTGAATTTAAATTTTATATAATTTATATTAATTCGAAAATTTTAAAAAATAATGCTTTTTTTAGTTTTAAGATTATGGAAAAGTATATTATAAAAAATAATAAATTGACACATGAAAAATAATATTGTTATTTTCAAATTAAAATATTTTAAACCAAATTGTTTAAAAAAAAACTATATGGTTAATATTTTGGACTCTTAAAAAAATTTTAAAAATTTATTTTTTATTTATTTTAGTTCAAAAATAAAACTTATCTTTATTTTACTTTACTTTTTTTTAAATTAGAAAAATATTTTTTTTAAAAAAAAATACTATTATTATAAATTTATAAGATTAAAATGTAATGAGGTCATAATCTAGTTAAAATTTTTTTTTCATTTTTAATTATTTTATAATAAATGTTAGTGTAATATATTAAGAATGGGTATAAGGAGAAAACAAATGGAACCTTGAGGACACCAAGAGAAATTTTGAAACTTAATGGATACCAATAGGAAAAGTCCAAACCTTGAGGGCACCAAGAGGAAAAATCCATATATATATATATATATATATATATATATATATATATATCCTATGAGAACACCCCTAACGTGTATACATGAGAACAGATTCGTAATTATTATTCATAGTTATTGTTGGTTGAGTGGATTATTCGTAGTTATTGTTGGATTCCTAATTATTATTATTCATAATTATTATTAATTATGATATCTACTCTGAATCTCAACCCTTAATACTCACCATCCAACGATGTACGATTGTTCTCATATATACACGTTAGGGGTGTTCTCATGGGAACCACACCCTATATATATATATAAGATTTTCGTTTTGAATATATAGAAAGTTTCATATTATATTATAAATTTGTTAATATTGTTTTTCATGTGTAGTTATTATTCATAATATTTATAATGAAATGAAAATCAATTAGCTTTTATTATAATAAAAAAGTTAATTAACTTTGTTAATATTTAATGATAACATTTTCTATATATTAATGTTTCAAGACTAATAAATTTAATTTTTATTAAAATTAAATTATTTACTTTTACTTTAACATTCTCAATTTTATATATTTGTATTGTATGAAGTAGTTATAAAGTGTAAAGATAAAAATATTTATTGTTTTAAAACCTTTTTTATTTTTTTTATTATAATGTACTTTAATATTTTAATTTGTTTATCATCTATAAGATTATCATTTTTATATGATTTTGTTTTATGTCTTTAAATTATTTTTTTATTACATATTGTGATAAAGAAGGTTGCAAATACATATCTGGATCAAACGGATATTCGGATCAATCGGATATCCGGATCCGGATAAAGTCATTTTCGGATCAAACGGATCATAAAAAAGTCATTCGGATCAAACGGATCATCCGGATATCCGCGGATTATAATCCGATCCGAATAAAATCATTTTCGGATACTATATTTTGGAATTCGGATCGGCCGGATATCCGCGGTTAATTATCCGATCCGATCCGGGAAAAAGTTCCGGATATCCGGCCGGATTCGGATTGGAGGTTTTATGAAAATTTCTATTCGGATCGGATCGATCCGATGCCCACCCTTAGGAGAAACTATAGGACTTTGTCAAGGCTGGCTTCGAGCACATGCCGATAGCACATGCGATTAGCAAATTCCAGGAGGAGTTGACACTACTGGGTCCAGCTACACCTCCAAAGGATCGGCATGTGTATCCGTTCTCCCGTCGACTAAGGGAGAGTACTCGTTACTGTATGGCGGGTTTCCATTATGAGTCTTTGACAGACTACCAGGACAGAGCCTCGGCTTATGAGCGTGAGCAGGCTAGCCAGAGGAGGACTTCTCAAACAGATAGGTCTGAGAAGAGACAACGTACTGGGTATACTAGTGTAGGAGCATCAGGGTACGGACGAGGCCAAAGTCATGGTCGCTCGTGTTACCCCGTTTCTGCACAGACTTTTGATAGAGGCCGACAACCTTATAACTGGGGGCGGTCAAGACACGTGAGAGTTATTGCACGAGAGCACCAGTGACCTACTTCTCTCGCGGGAAGCCATGACATATGACAACTTTTTTCCGTCAGGGCAAGGTGTCGTCACATCAAGGATCTTCCCTTGTTGGTGTAGCAGGAGGTGGGCAAAGACCACCTTAGTATCATACGTAGGGACAACAAAGAGTCCCAGACCAACTTGCTACTCAGGGTTCCGCTCCAAGACCGAGTAGAGGTAGAGGTCGAGATGGAGGTACCAATGATACCAGGGGATCTAGAGGTAGAGTTTTTGATTTGAGGAGCGCTGAGGAGGCACCAACGCAAGTTGCTACAGGTACCATTCTGATTAATGATATACTTGTTAGAGTTTTGTTTGATACGGGTGCTACGCACTCTTTCATTTCTGATGCATGCGTTGATAGACTGACCTTGGATACGATAGAGGGGAGACCTTTCATTATAGGGTTACCCGATGGGGTCAGGAGAGAGGTACCCAAGAGGTACATGGTTGTCCTATACATTTAGGAAATTGTGATTTGTTAGTAGACTTCTTTTTCATGCCGCTGGTGTATGAGGAAGTCATTCTGGGTATGGATTGGATGGATAGACATTGTGTTGTGTTAGATGTAGGTAGGAGGATTGTTACGGTCTCTACCGAATTGAGTTAGATCGAGATTTTCCGAGGTTGGGACCCTGGAAAGTCGGTTATGGTTATTAGCGCGGTACGAGCAACGAGATTGATATCGCAGGGATGTGATGTTTTCGGTGTTATGCCATGAAGGAGAGCGAGAGTCCAGCGTTAGAGGACATCCCCGTGGTTTGCAAGTTTACAAATGTGTTTGCCTAGCCATCCAGTTTGCTGCCTCAGAGGAGTGTAGACTTCGGCATTGAGTTGGAGCCTAGTGTGAGACCGATCTCGAAGGCTCCATACCGTATGGCACCTATCGAGTTGTTAGAGCTGAAGAAGCAACTCGAGGAGTTGGTTGATAAGCGCTTCATCCGCCCTAGTTTATCCCCGTGGGAGCCCCTTTCCTCTTCGTACGAAAGAAGGACGGATCGTTGAGGTTGTGTATTGATTACAGAGAGCTGAACAAGGTGACCGTCAAGAACAAGTATCCTTTGCCCCGCATTGATGACTTGTTAGGTCAGCTTCAGGGAGCAACTGTGTTTTCTAAGATTGACTTGTGCTAGGGATAGCACAAGCCGAGGGTGAGAGGGCAGGATATTCATAAGATGGCATTTCGGACTCGGTATGGCCACTACGAGTTTGTAGTGATGCCATTCGGGCTCACGAATGCACCCGCCATCTTTATGGAGTTTATGAATGACATATTCATAGACTTCTTGGATCAGCTTATGGTGGTCTTCATAGACGATATCCTAGTGTACTCTCTTAGTAGAGAGGAGCATGCAGGACATCTGAGGACAGTGTTGTGAGTTTTGCGGGATAGAGAACTATATGCCAAAATATCTAAGTGCGAGTTCTAGATGCCATAGGTAGCATTTTGGGTCATGTTGTTTCCGCAAAAGGGATCAAAGCTGATCCGAAGAAGATCGAGTCTGTAGCAGCATGGAAGACACCGACAAATGTCAAGGAAGTACCTAGATTTCTTGGCTTATCCGGTTATTACCGTCAGTTTGTGGAGGGATTCTTTGTGATTGCTTGTCTACTCACCAGCTTGTTGAGGAAGACTACCCGGATTGTATGGTCCGAGCCGTGTACTCAAAGTTTTGAGGAGCTCAAGAAACGTCTAACTTTCGCTCCTATCTTAGCGCAGCCGGAGGGTACAAAGGATCTTGCAGTCTACAGTGACGCATCCAAGCTAGACTTGGGATGTGTTTTGATACAGCGTGGTAGAGTGATTGCATATGAGTCTAGACAACGGAAGATATATGAGGAGAACATCCCGACTCATGATCTGGAGTTGGCAACGGTAGTTCGTGCCTTGAAGATCTAGAGACATTACCTGTATGACACTACATGCTAGATCTTTACAGACCATAAGAGTCTGGAGTATATTTTCACGCAACGGGAATGGAATAACCGCCAACGTAGATGGATTGAGCTGATCAAGGATTTTGACCTTGATATTTTGTACAATTCGGAGAAGACGATTGCTGTCTCTGATGCCCTTAGCAGGAAGACACCTCGAGAGAAGGAGATTATGCGACTGACAGTTCAACCTCAATTATAGAGGGATCTAGCGTGGCTAGAGATGGATGTTGCTTGGGGACAAGCAAGGGACAAGTATGGAGTATTTTGATATCATGTATTATAGTCTATATTTTTGGATTGGTTTGGACGTTTTATCTTCATAAATCTGCATGTATGGATGTATATTCTTTGATCATTATGTTGTTTTGTTTACCTTTGCAAGAATCGAGGTCTACACCTAGTTTCGTTGTGATTGTAGGAAAATAGCACGTTTTGGAACGATATAGAGCTAAGGAAGCTAAGGAGTCATTGGAGCTACATTATGGAGCATTGATGAGCTACAAGAAAGGCTTAGGAACCATGGAAATTGGACAGAAGATTGACTTTGGACCAAATTAGAAAGATTTACACGTAGTTGAGACACACCTCGGATGGCTATAATATCACCTCGACGAGGTGATCTTTGTGATGGGTTGGACCGAGGCGAGCGGCCCACAGCCCACGAGATCTTTTATTCTTGGATGAAGATCTTCTTAGATTGTTTTTGATTGATTGTCTTTTGGTTTGTTATTGAGGAACGCAGTTTGATTGAGTTATTGAGACCTTTGTGTTAAGGTTTTCTTTTTTGAATATTGATTCCCTTTTCATATATTTGATTATTTTTATCATGATGATTATTGGCTAAGTTCTTTGTGAAGTTCTATGGTGATTGGCTAAAAGTTGTGGGAAAGACGGTGCAAGAATGAGCCTTTACCCCAATGGACCCTGAAAAATCGAGCCTTACCTTAACCGACGAACACCTCGGTCAGTCTTAGAACATCTCGACCGAGATGGAACATGAATTGAGCGAGGCGAGACCTTTCTTGATCCTTATCTGAGTTGAGGTTTCAGTTTGCCAAATCCTATCTTTGTTATTCTTTTCCTGGTTCAACGCAAGCCTAGGATGAGACTTGCCCGGTAATTCCTTTGTTTGTATACCCAAGATTATGAGTGTTAGGTAATAAAGGTTTATCCTTTATTAGGGTTTGAGTGTGCCTTCATCCCATCTTTGAGAGTTAGCGTGAGACTTACCCAATAAAGGTTGATTCTATCCCCTTAGAGGGTGTGTTGGTTTGAGATTATAGTTTCTTTCCTTAGTACCTTAAGACTTACCCGGTGAGAGGATCTTTGGTTTGGGATAGTTAGTAGTGAGACTTACCCGGTGATCTATTCCCACCTTAGAAACACCTTCCCTTTGCAAACCTCAGCTTTTGTCCACGTTATCCTTTGAGATCTTGAGTCGGAACCACAACTGGATGCTTTGACCTCTAGAATCTGCATTTTTTTATCTGATTATTACATCACCTTTGATACCTTTGTTTTGTTGCTTGTTTTTGATTGACAACCTGATTTACCGATCTTTGTTTCACAATAGTCCCTATGTTCGACCTTGGAGTATTTGCTATTATTACAATTGATCCGTACACTGCGGGTTCGCATATTATTTCACGCTTATATTTTAGGTTATAAATTTAAAGTTATATCATTCACCATACACACACGTTTGAGAGCGAACAATTTTGCATGGCCGCAGGTGCGGTGCACTACCCCAACGGTAATGAGGACCCGTCCCTGCGGCTGAGGCGGCGGCAACCGTCTTTGTTGACTCCTTTGACCCATGCTATTTACCTTGGCTTCCTGATACGCCCCCGGATGGCGATGCCATCCGTGTTTCCGGCTAGAAGGACCCGCACATTTTGAAGACGTTTATTATTATTCGGCTATTTAAAAATAGGCCTTTTATATTCGGAACTTTAATTCCGGAACTTAATTCCGTGAATTAAATTCGGACCTTTCATATTTTAGGTCTTTTGTTTACCGGAACTTAATTCAGACTTTAATTCTGTCATTTATGTTTTGACCTTTGGTTAGCCCCCGTCCACTATATAAGGATGGCTTGACTCATTTGTAAAAGCATGTCTAAGTTGAATACTAAGTATTGAGAAGGAAAACCCTCTTACTTAGTTTAGGCATCACCTTTTTCTCCCACCCTCTTAAAGTTCTATCTTAGATCTAGTCTTTGATCCAAGCCTATCATATTCGAGGATCCTTTTGAAGGATCGACCGTACGCTTCCGCATCCATTTCTAAGCTTCCGCCACTCAAGTTCTAAGTTTGATCCAATTCAAACAATCAAGAAGAAGTAGTTGAAGTTTCTCCTCGATCTAGATCCCCCATATTTCTATCATTGGTATCAGAGCTCGGGATCGAGGTCAAGTTCTTTACTTGTGTTCTTGATTGTTCATCATCAAAAAATTTTTCTCTTCAGTGTTCTTGAAGATCTTCAAGTGTTCTTCAAGTTTTCATCGAAGATCTTCATCCTTCTTCAAGTGTTCTTCGAAGATCTTCAACTGTTCTTCGGTGTTCTTCGAAGATCTTCAACTGTTCTTTGGTGTTCTTAGAAGATCTTCAACCGTTCTTCAGTGTTCTTCGAAGATATTCAAGTGTTCTTCGAAGTTCTTCATTGTTCTTCAAGTGTTCTTCATCGTTCATCATGTTCTATGTTGATGATGATGATCAGTTTGATTTGTATGGAGAGTGGTTGCCTTCTCCACATGAACTAAAGCTCAAAGAAGCCAAACAAACCTCCCGGAGGTACCGACGGAGACAATATTTTGAGGATGAATGGTTGCCTCCTCCGGACCCACCACGGCCGACTTATTCCATGGAAGGCACCAATGGTATCCTCACCGACAAGCTTATTTGGAGGATACCTATAACGCCCCAAGACTGCATGCTAATCATGAACACGTTGTCAACCTTGTTCCCCGACGGCGTGCTCAAGTTGATGACATTGCCCCCAAAGATGACTATGTTGCCCCAAAACGGAATGCCAATCTTGAGCAAGTTGACAATGTTACCCCCCGACGGAATCCTAGTTCCCAAGAGGAGTATGTTGTTCTCAAGGCAACAAATGATGCTCTCAAGCGTGAGTTAGAAGCTTTGAAGGCACAAATGGGTGTCCTAACAACGGTTACCCAACAAGAAGAACCGTTGTGTGATGATCCATTAGAAGAGGCCAAGGAAGATGTCGTCATTACAACTTGTGCCCCGGTTATTCCAATTCATCTTGTCAATCCGTTATGTGGAGAGTATTTTCAAGATGACAAAGATGAGATCATCATCAAGGGTGAAGAAGCCATCAACCATGACAATGATACCATTATGTTGTTGGCCTACAAATTCGAGCCGGTTGACCAAAGGTTTGACTTTGTTTTGTCTAATCATTTATTTACCGGCTTACCCTTGCTTCTTTCCGGCATGCCTCCGACGTACAATGTCACAAGCTTAGACGGCATGGTAGAGAAACTCACTGGCGAGACCATCCACATGTACTACAAGTTCGAGCCTCCCGATCCGGAGTTTGTCCTCTTTATGTTCGACAAGCTTGGCGGCCCCACCATTCTTTTGAAAGACTACAAGTCCAAGCCGCCCGACTCCGACATTATGCATCCAAGGCTGAATTTCAAGGGTCTTGTTCCTCAAGTGACTCCTTTCTTTTTTGACGGTGAAACGAGGACGTTTCACATTTAAGAGGAGGAGAATGATACGCCCCCGGATGGCGATGCCATCCGTGTTTCCGGCTAGAAGGACCCGCACATTTTGAAGACGTTTATTATTATTTGGCTATTTAATAATAGGCCTTTTATATTCGGAACTTTAATTCCAAAACTTAATTCCGTGAATTAAATTCCGACCTTTCATATTTTAGGCATTTCGTTTACCGGAACTTAATTCCGACTTTAATTTTGTCATTTATGTTTTGACCTTTGGTTAGCCCCCATCCACTATATAAGGATGGCTTGGCTCATTTGTAAATGCATGTCTAAGTTGAATACTTAGTATTGAGAAGGAAAACCCTCTTACTTAGTTTAGGCATCACCTTCTTCTCCCACCCTCTTAAATATTCTATCTTGGATCTAGTCTTTGATCCAAGCCTCCACATTCGAGGATCCTTTTGAAGGATCAACCAAACGCTTCTGCCTCCCAAATTCTACATTTGATCCAACACAAACGATCAAGAAGAAGTAGTTGAAGTTTCTCCTCGATCTAGATCGCCGTTTTTCTATCACTTCCTTTATAAGCCTCCTCTTCCTTCCTAGTGAGGGTTTCCCTATTTCCTCTTTAGACCTCTCCTTTCCCACGTTCTTCTTCTCCTTCCTTCATCTTTTGAGTTTTCTTTAGAGATCTTGCAAGAGAAAGCTTTTGGAGCTTTGGTTGTAGATGTTGAGGGATGAGATGAGATGATGATGTTGTTGCTGATGTGTTGTGTTGTTGGCTGAGGTTGTGGGGTTTCTGTTTCAGAGCTGCTGTGGTAAGTTTTTCCTCTTCCTTTTCCTTTCCTTCTTCATTCCTTCTTTTCCTCTTCTTTAGCTTAGGAATCCCACAAGCTAGGCTTGTGTGTGATGTTTCGTGGACAATTGAGGCTCGTATGTATGTATGTATGTATGTATGTGTGTGTGTGTGTGTGTGTGTGTGTGTGTGTGTGTGTATGTATGTATGTATGTATGTATGTATGTATGTATGTATGTAAGTATGTATGTATGTATGTACGTACATACGTATGTAGGTACGTGCGTAGGTACGTATGTACGTACGTATGTAGGTACGTACATACGTAAGTACGTACGTACGTACGTACGTACGTATGTATGTACGTATGTATGTATTTATGTATGTATGTATGTATGTATGTATGTATGTATGATGTTAGATGATGAATAAGTGAAGAGATCGAGCGAGAGAAGTGAAGAGAAGTAGAGAGTCGCCCTCTGCACAGTCAAACGCCTCCGCGGATTGGAGCCGCCGCCCCTGCGGCTAGGCTAGTGTTGTCGCCCCTGCGGCTGAGTGTCAGCGCCCCTGCGGCTAGGCTAGTGTTGTCGCCCCTGCGGCTGAGTGTCAGCGCCCCTGCGGTTGAGTGTCACCACCCCTGCGGTGTGTTGCAGCTCCTGCACCTTCGTGTTTTTGCAGGTGCTTTTGCCGAGGACATACCAAGTGTGGTATGTATCTTTCCTTTTCTTGGCCTTGGCTTTAGAGTGTAGCTAAGCTCATGATGTGTATGATGAGATGATGAAATATATGTTGAGATAATGCCTTAGGCATTTGTGAGTTATGTGGAGATATCAAGGTTTAGATTCGAGTTGTGGATTGGGGATGATTATGGGGTTTAGCAGGTGGAATCTCCTAACCATGGATAGTGTTTGATATTGTTTGTGCCTTGCTGATGCAGGCACTGATCATTTCCTCGAAAGGAAACTGTGATCACTGATATAGGTTTAAGTTTGTGACAGGTAAGTCCTTGGGACTTACTTAGCAAGCAATTATGGGTTTGAGTGTTGGCTTTAGTGGTGTGTGTGCATATGTATGTTGCATTTATAACCTAACCGGACTAGGACGACCATATATGCATATTAATTGACCCAAATGTATGATAATGGACGGTAATAACTTGTCTAGCTCAAAATTGGGTAGCTAGGAGGTTCTCTGCGACCAGACCTCCAGGTGGTGATGTTTGTCACCAATTCCAAACCTAAGGGGAAACGGGGACAGGGGTGAGAGAGCTTTACTCCTCGTGTCACAAAGAATGAATTATTAATGGTATAACTTAATAAAGATAATGAATGGATATGTGTGTGTACATAGCATGTTGTGATGTGATGATGTGTTATATGTGCTACTACTTCATTCTTATTTATGATCTGTTTTCTAACGGTTTTATACTGTGTTGTAGATATTCTGGAGGGTAGGAAGACTGTAGAGTTAGCGAGATGGATGATCAGCCGAGGGCTTCCGTACACTAGGTTGTGTGAGGGTTTTGGGATGCTTTATATATGTATGGATATGATGTTGCCGTTTTCTACTCGGTTGTGTTTTGTAAACCTTTGATGTATATATATTTGTACAGTTTCATGTATTTGGTTTTAATCTATATGTGTCTTGTTGTAAGATCCAGTGAACTTGTTGTCAGGCTAGGGTCAGGATCCATTGTGAGATCCTAGCTCAGTAGCGCCCCGAGTTCTGCGGATTCGGGGTGTTACACTTTGTTTTTTCTCTTTTCTTAGTCTAGATTTTTCCAACTCGTGATCACTTGAATGATGTGATTTCACCTTAGTCTTTGTGTTCGACCTCGGAATACTATCCTTGCTTCAAAACGACTCATACATTGTGGGTTCGCTAGGTAGATTAGAAGATAATTACGAGTTATAAATTTAAGACAATGTGTGCAACATTCTAGGAAGCAAACAAGTTTTCGCACGAACCAAAAGTAGTGAACATTCATCAAGAACCGAAATTAAATCATATCTCTCCTTCTCTTCAAAGTTCAAATCCCATGTATCTTCTTCATCAAAGTGAACATCTCTACTTACAACGACCTTTTCTACGACCGGTTTGTAGAGCTTGTAGCCTTTATAACTCTAAGCATACCAATGAATACATGTTTCTTGCTTTTGTCTTCAAGCTTCGATCTTACTTGATCTGGTACGTGAACATAGACAATGCTCCCAAACACGCTCAAACGAGATGCACTTGGCTTTCTTCCATCCTATTCTTCTTGTGGAGTTCTATCTAACAGGCTTTTGTTGAACTTCTATTAGATAGATAAACTACACAATCAACTACTTCAACCCAAAACCCCTTAGGCATCTTCTTTGTCATCAACATGTTTTGGGTCATGTTAAGAATGGTCCACTTCTATATTTCAACAACGCTATTTTGTTGAGGTGATCTTGGCACAGTCAAGAATTTTTTTATGTCATTCAAATAAGAAAACTCATTGAACTCTTTAGAAGTAAACTCACCACCTCTATCAGTTCTTAAAGACTTGATGTAGTGACCACTTTGTTTTTCAACAAGAGCTTTGAAATTTTTTAACATAGAAAAAACTTGAGATTTTTCTACGAGAAAATAAACACGTCTTTCTACTAAAGTTATCAATGAAGAGTAGAAAGTACCAATATGTACTAGAACGGTGCAAGCTTGATTGGTCCACAAGCATCCACATGTACAAGTTCTAGTGGTCGATTTGCTCTTGTGGTGCTTTCTTTCAGGAAGTTATTTCGGAATTGCTTTCCTACAAGACACCCCTCACAAAGTTGGTATGGTTGGTCAGTTTGTGGCATCCCGTTCAACATCCTTCTTCATGTTAGGAACGAAATAAACATTGTTAATGAATTGATGACCATTGTTCTTCATTCGAATCAAATCGTACATTTTCCCGTACGGGAACTTCGCAGTTGTCGCCAAATGTAACACACCCTCCCGCCGACTCGTCAAGCTTCACAAACTTGGTTTTATCACCACATGTGATTGTTTGCCGCATTGTCAAGATACCACACATCTATTTTGTCTCTCTCACCCCCTTGGTAGGCTAACAATAAAGTGACATCATCCACTTTTGTTTCCACTGTGTAGTTGACCTTTCCTCCGGGTTGGCTAGGAAAACTCCAACAACCTCGTGGATAATGCACATGCTTTTGGAAGCTATAGCAACGAACCTTGGATATATTAAAGCTCCCTCTTCCGCATCCTCTTGAGGATTGACTATTTTCTCCAACATTCGAGTCATGGTATGGTGATTTACCTATTCCTCTTCTTCCTCCCCCATAAAAGAATCCACGTCATCATCCTCTTCTTCTATGCGACTTCTCTCGATCACCACCATTATCGTTTGCTGAGTGTTTTTTGGCTAGGACTTGCTCAAATAACTTATCTTCTTTCCTCTTGATTCCCTCCTCATGGGCTTGTAGAGAACCCATAAGTTGATCAATTGTCATTAAATCTAAGTCTTTTGACTCTTTAATGGCAACGACAATATGATCATACTTTGTTGGCAAAGAACGAAGGATCTTCTCAAAAACTTGAGCATCCTCGATGTTTTATCCATACCTTTTCATTTGGTTGATAACGGTCAACACCCTTACAAACAAAATCTACGAGTGATTAGGATTCGTTCATTTGTAGGCCTTCAAATTTTTTTCATAGTGATTGCAATCACACCTTGTCATCCCCTTGATTAGACTTTTTCAAGATCTCCCACGCTTGCTTGGAAGTGGTCGCATTAGTCATTCTTTCGAACATCAATTCAACCAAACATATCGGTGAAGAAGGAAAGATAGATATTGAAAGGCAAGAAAAGATTCTCAAAAGTATTTATACGGAGACAAATAAGGAAGGTAGTGAAAAAGAGCATAATTTAAGGCAAGAGAATATGGAAAATAAGATTAGATTGCAAAGTACCACAAAAGAGTATATTAGTAGAGAAGAAATATAAAGACAACACACGCTCATTCAAATTTCTAAACACACGAGTGATTCTCTTGAAAAAGATGGCTACATAGAATTGGATATGCAACCATCGGACGCTACATGTAGCAAAGATTCACCCTCTAGCGTTGGAATGGAAAGTTACGTGCATGAAAGGAAGAAGGAGAAACACAATAACGAAGAATGTGATAAAAGTGGAGATGTCCTTATGGGAAGATTGACGAAGTTTGTTACATCAATTTAACAAATTGTTTTCATGCTTGTGCCAAACATAAACATAATTACATGGAACGGTCAAGGGGCGGGAAGTGAAGGGTTCATGATCACTCTCAAATATATTATTAGAAAGGGACGTGTTAAGTAAACAATTTTCAATTTACTTGGTACCAAATATGCACGTTTTGTGTTGGCATTCAATATGAGCACATCTAGATGGCGCCGGCGTCCAACATCGAATGCAAACACAAAACGATGGTGCTGCATTTCTTTTAAAAAAAAATTTGAGCGCCTTTAGAAGGCGGCGGTCCTCAGTGGCGCCAACGCCATGTGCCGGCATCCAAAACCCTTTTTCGCAATCTTTTTCCGCGATATATATACACGTTCAGCGTCATATCTATCCCACCATCAAATGCAAAAAAAGTATATAATCGCAACCGTCGTACCAACTTCATATTATCCCTTGATCAAACCTTGAGGATAACTCACAACTGTCGTCACGTTGGAAGAACCATATGTAAGTTCCGTAATTTCTTCCTTTTCACAATTCCTTAATCATACTGCTAAATCTTATTATACATACCAATTGCCCTTTTCTTCAGCTAAATGGCTTTAAACGGCGAGAATGAAGAACTTGATCTTCCATTTGACGACAATAATTACAGTGATCCAAATGAACTTTTTACTCAATTTGTTGTAAGTTTTGAAATTTTTTGTATTATAGTTTATTTTTGTTTCGGCCTTAATAATTATTATGCGTATTTAAATTAATAATGAACTTGTCGTAATTTAATATTTTATTAAGAGTACTTTTTAATATGTTGTTGTGAAGACTTTTTAATATATAAGCTTTGTATTATAATTTACTTTTTGTTTCTACCTTCCTTCCTTAATAATTATTATGCGTATTTACATAAATAATGAACTTGTAGGGGCAATCGGATTATTTGCGTCGTGTTGGCACAAACTATTCGTTCATGGTTCAGATTCGCGGATTCTTCCACGACCAACAAACTTTAGTAGGATGGGCTCGGTTTTTGGGACGAATAAAAAGCATGGTGTTGTTCACCAATATATCGTGGTCTTACAATGTTGGATTTTGTATAATTCGATTGGTGTGTGAAAGATATGGACAAACGAGGAAGAAGAAAGATGTGGATCCCGAGTTTGTCGCTTCAAGTAGTCGAGACACGAGGTCAAAGAAACACGGGTGTAAGTTTGAACTCGAGGTGACACAAGAAAATGATTAAAAAAATGGACCGTGAGGGTCATATGCGGAGTCCACTACCATACACTTCCTGAAGACTTAGAGGGGCATGCATACGCCGGTCCGTTAACGTCTGCACAATACCAAAGGGTGGAGTGTGAAATGGACGCTGGAATTAAACCGAGAAACATATTAACATCATTGCAGTTAGATGACCCAAGCATCGTCACCTCCACTCGACAAGTATACTACACGGGAATGAAGATAAGGATGGAAGATGCCGAAGGAAGGGGGTCAATCCAACAAGCACTCCACACACCCAAAGATCGCGGTTACTACGTTAGTACTAGATGAACACCAAATATAGACACAATCTAGACTTATTCTTCATGCACCCGGACTCCATACATAATTTTCATGGACACAACTTACAAGACCAATCAGTTAGTACTATTTTCCGATTTGTTGTTCGTATTATGACATTTTTATATACTTTACATATCATCTCCCTTAATCTATTTTATTAATTTTTTTTGCTTTTGATGACAGGTACAAAATGTCATTGTTGGAGATTGTGGGAATAACGAGCACGAAGAAGACATTTGCAGTTGTATTTTTATTCATGGCACAGGAGACTAACGATCACTATGAGTAGGCCATGGGTAGATTACGATATGTGTGCGGCAACAACATACATGAGGTGGTCGTTACCGATCGAGAATTAGGTCTTGGGTACTGTGTTTCCGGATGTGAAACATATGTTATGTCAATGGAATATAAAGACCAACATCAATCAACGTTCGTGGTCAATTATGAGGTTACAAGAAACGCAAGCGGTCTACCCTATAGCCGTCTTCACAAGATCAACGAAATGGAGGATTTATGATGCAACATCCCATATCTGCCAAAACCAAACGTCGTTTGAAGCCAATCTCTCTACGACTGAACGGTACCGGAAGTCCATAAAATCTCACCATCAATAGGCAAACTCATAATAACGCATATGTCATTGAGCGTGACAGTCATCTCTCCCCATGGTAGGTGAAAACTGTTGGTGTCAGGGTACCATCGCTCAACGAATGCCTAAATGAGAGCGTGATCAACACCACTAAAGCTGAAATCCTCCAAATTGGTAAGACGACTACGACGTCCCAACCCAAATCAAGAGTCAGGATCGGTGGTGTCTCGCGGCCAACTACATAACCATGAGAGATTGAGATTCCGCCTATGCACCTTCATCATCTTCGTCTCCACCTTTGTATGCCAAAAACATTATATTAGTTAAAGTAAAATTAATTGTAAAATGCTATTGATAAGTGTTTATACTTGGAAAAGATGGTAAAAGATCGGGAATGGATGAAGCACCAAAGTCGACATGATCATCGACATCCTCGGGAAGATCATCACCCACTTGACCAGATGAAGACGGAAAATAATTAATTAATTATTTTAAAATACGAAAAAACTTTAGAATTATAAAACTATAATTATGTTTTTCCAAATAGATCGAAACAAAAAAATTTAGAAGTTTATATATTTTAAATAAAAGATGTAAAAAATCTAAATTGAAAAAAAAAATAATTCAAAATTTTATAAAAATAATAAGATATTTCTAAATACATCAAAACTAAAGAAACATCATACATTTTGAAGAACAATAAAATTAGTCTTATAATAACATTCGCCGAAGAAACGTACCTTGGTTGGAGTTTGTCTTTTTTTTTTGAAATTTTTTCATAATTCTCAAATGACGGCGGAAAAATATGACATCATTGAATTTGCTATGTTGAGAAACCTGGCACGTAAAATCCATATTTTTTCGTATATATAATTGAAATAGAGGTTGGTATACTTTCTTAGTATCTTACCAATACAAGGAGGATTAGTGTACATTTACTCTTATTTCAATCCTCTTGTTCATAAATTTCATCCTAGGTTGACGTGTAAGATCCTAGGTTTTTGCCTTCACCGCCCTTGCGGTGAAGAGGGCCGCTTCCGCGGCCAGTCGCCCTTACGGCTGATGAGATCCGCCCCTGCGGATTTTGCGACAGATCTTACAGATCTGTTTTCGTCGTTTTATCTTTCTTCCATAGATAGAATACCCAATATTCTATCTTATGGGCCGGTTTCCTTGTTTCTTTCTAACCCTAGACGCCCTTTCCGTCTAGCTTTTCAGCACTCCCTATATATTCTCTTCCTTCTCTCATTTTTTCCGTTCCTTGCTATCGTCTTCAAACCCTAGAGAGCTGCAGCCGTCCCTTGCTTCCTGCGACTTTGATGAACGTGTAAGTTCATTCCTTCCTGGTTCTTCCTCACGTTCTTGCAGTGCTGCATGCCTTCTCCTTCTGTTCGGTTTCTTCCTTGCGTTCTTCTCTTTTCTTCTTCTCCAAGGATCAAGCTTGAGCCTTGATTCTTGTGGAGTGTTCCGTTGTTGACCCTTCGTTGTTCTCAAGCTCTTTGGAGTTGAGTCTTGACGTGTTGGAACCAAAGGTTCGAGCATTAGCTGCCTATGTTGTGAGATCTGTCGAAGAAAAGCCCGACATTAGCTTTTGATGAAGATCCGCCCCTGCGCCTCTGTTCAGCCGCCCCTGTGCCTCAGTCCAACCGCCCCTGCGGTTTCTCTCCTATGACTCCCGTCGTTGGTGAGTTGCTTCCTTCCTTCCTTTCCTCGTTCCTTCCTTAATTCCTTATGGTTGTTCCTTGTTCCCCTGAGTTGTTGTAAGACTAAGGTTGAGCCCTTAGCACGTGTTGATCTCTTAAAGATCTTTGAGACTAGAAGTCTTAGACTTCTAGCAACCGTTTCGTTCCTAATTCGTGTTGTTTGTTCGTACAGGATTTCCTTGCTCCTTTCCTGAGGGAAACTGAGCTTCCTTGTGTGTTTCTGAGTTGTTCGCTGATCTCTTATGTAATCTTCATGTGAGGTAAGTCCCTTGAACTTACTTAGCTTCATTCCGCGTATTAGTTGGATTGTATTGCCTTGTTTGTGTTGTTATCATGTTTATAACGGATAATTGGAAATAGGATTCACCCTTTGTTACCCTTAATTGGTCCAAGTGTATTATAACCGGGCGGTGACCACTTGTCTAGTTCTACAGGAGACTAGAATGTGCTCTTGTAACCCAGACCCGTAGGTAACGGATAGTACTGATCTATCCCTATTGGTAGACGGAGGCGGAGGCGAGTTTTGGGAGATTCTCGTGTGACAAAAGAAGTTGAATTAGTAATGGATAACCTTAATGAAAGATAATAACCGGTTGATGTGTGAGCATGCTATGTGTTTTATTTACCTTATGTGTGTTTGTGCCTTTACACTCTTGCTTATACCTAGAATGTTAGCTAACGGTTTATACCGTCGTTGTAGATGTTCCGCAGGTTCAGGATGCTGCGGAGTGATCCGGATGGTGCGGTCACCCGGGATTCCCGTACATTATAGGACGGGGTTGGTTTTTTGTTTCGTTTGTTGTTTTCCCTTTTGTTTTAACCCGGCTGTGGAGCTTTTGTGTTTTCTTCTGTTTGAACGTGTGGTTTTATACTAAGTTTTGGTTTTCATTCTTCTGTGCCTTGTTGTAAGATCTGTTTGTTGTTGCTACTCTGAGGGTCGGGACCCATTGTGCGGTCCTAGCCCGTAGCGCTTCAAGTTCCCAAAACTTGGGGTGTTACAATATGGTATCAGAGCCAGGTTGGCAACAATGACACTCGATATCTTCTACAGGTCGGATGGATAAATAAATAGAACCCGCAAGGGGTCTAACGTTTTCAAATGGGGGTTTTGTTTTTAACCTTTCGATCTGGGATAGATGTACGGGCGACCACCACTACCTCCGCGGATCTCAGCAGTGCAGTTTCTTTCGTGTTGGCCTTTATATGTGCTTTTTCTGGACTTTTGCTTTAGCTGTAGCGTGGCCTTATATCTATATATGTAGTCTTATATATCTATCCTTATAGCAGATGGCACGCACTAGGGATACCGTTGCTATAGGGCGAGGAAGGGGTCGACCACCACTTCCACCTGCCGTCCGTGGACGAGGACGTGCAGGAAGACTTCCACTAGCTAGAGGTCGAGGCCAAGCCCGAGTTGCTGATCCTCCTATCGCTGAGGCATTTGCTGAAGAAGTTGCTGAGAGCATTGTTCTTGAGGCTGGAAATGGGACCGCTGCTAGGTTTGGGGCACAGAGAGTGCCATCAACAAAGTCAGCACGAGTATCCATCGGAGCTTCTGCATTTCGGTACTATGTGCAGAGGGTTGAGGACTTTCGACCAGCTGAAGGTTCCCGTCATCGTGGGAAGGACAGGCTTGGAGGTAGAGCAGTGGCTAGGACAGGTGGATTCTGCTATGGAGGCTATCGGTTGCCCAGAGGGACGTCGAGTCAACATAGCACAGACACTGCTGAAGGATCAGGTTCATTCTTGGTGGAGGACCGTTCGCAGTAAGGTCACCAATTATGAGCAGATGAAGATAGTGATCAAGGATCGCTATTGCTCTGCAACCATGAGGAGGGATCGTCTTCAGGATTTTCTTGAGGCTGGATTCGAGAATTTGCCTATTGCTGAGATAATCCTCAAATTTCAGGACGAGTTGGCATTGCTAGGTCTGTCCGCACCACCGGAGGATCAACATGTTTACCTTTTCTCTCGGAGGCTGAGAGAGTCGACACGCTCTTATCTTATTGGTTTCCGTTGTGACTCTTTGGCGGACTATCAGGATAGAGCTTCTACTTATGAGAGAGACCGACCGGGTCAGAGGAGAGCTTCTTAGACAGGAGGCCCTGAGAAGAGACAAAAGACTGGATCCGCCAATGTTGGAGCTGGAGCAACTGGTTTTGGACGTAGTCAGACGCCTGGACGTTCTAGTTTCCAGCAGAGTTCTGATAGAGGACGGCAGTGTCATAACTGCGGAGTAGCTGGACACATTCGAGATGACTGCAAGAAGCCAGCAGTGAGTTGCTTTTCTTGTGGCAAGCCCGGACACAAAGCTGCGTTTTGCCGTCAGGGCAAGGCGCTATCCCAGTAGGGTTCTTCACCTGCTAGTGTTGCTGGAGGAGGACAAAGATCGCAGTACCAGCAACAACAGCAGAGGGTTTCAGGTTCTACCGCTCCTCAGGGTTCCACTCCAGGACAGGGGAGAGGTAGAGGACGTGTTGATGGATCTGCAGACACCCGAGATGCACCAGCCCGAGTCTATGAGTTGAGGAGTGTTGTAGAGCCAACAACGCCAACAGCTACAAGTACCATTTACATTAATGGTTTTTCTGTCAGAGTTCTTTTCGATATTGGTGCTACGTATTCTTTTATATCTGATGCATGTGTAGATAGATTGGCCTTAGTTACTGTAGAGGGTAAACCCTTCTTTATAGGATTACCCGATGGGGGTAAGATACGAGGTACGCGAGAGGTTCGTGATTGTCCTATTAGATTGGGAGGTCGCGATTGGCTAGCTAACTTCTTCGTCATGTACTTGGTACATGAAGAAGTTATTCTGGGCATGAATTGGATGGATCGACATTGAGCAGTTTTGGACATCGGCAAGAGGACAATGACAGTAACTATAGATGCAAGCCATGTTGAGATTTTCCGAGGATGGGATCTCGGAAAGACTGGTACAGTCATCAGTGTAGTTCGAGCTGCGAGGCTTATCAGTCAGGGATGTGAGGCTTTTTGGTGCTATGCCATGAAGGATAGTACTAGTCCAGCTTTGGAGGAGATTCCAATAGCTTGCGAGTTTGCTGACATCTTTGGAGAGCCATCAGGTTTACCTCCACAAAGGAGTGTAGATTTCGGCATTGATCTAGAGCCCGGTACGAGACCGGTCTCTAAGGCTCCTTATCGTATGGCGCCTATCGAGATGCTTGAGTTGAAGAAGCAGCTTGAGGAGTTAGCAGAGAAGGGCTTCATCCGCCCAAGTGTATCTCCTTGGGGTGCACCAGTTCTCTTTGTCAGGAAGAAAGATGGGTCAATGAGGTTATGTATCGACTACCGAGAGTTGAACAAGGTGACGATCAAGAACAAGTACCCATTGCCCCGTATCGATGATCTTTTGGATCAGCTACATGGAGCTTAAGTGTTTTCAAGGATCGATATGAGATTAGGATATCACGAGCTGAGGGTGAGAGAGCAGGACGTAGCCAAGACAACGTTTCGGACTAGATATGGACACTACGAGTTTGTAGTGATGTCATTCGGGCTTACGAATGCGCTCGCAGTCTTCATGGAGTTGATGAACAACATCTTCATCGACTTTCTAGACCATTTTGTAGTTGTCTTCATCGACGACATTCTAGTTTACTCCCGCAGTAGAGAAGAGCATGCAGGACACTTGAGGATTGTTCTTCAGGTCTTACAAGATAGAGAGTTCTAGGCCAATCTCTCTAAGTGCGAGTTTTGGATGTCCGAGGTAGCATTCCTTGGTCACATAGTTTCAGCTGAAGGGATCATGGTAGATCCGGCGAAGATTGAGTCAGTAACTTCTTGGCCGTCACCTAAGAATGTTAAAGAGGTTCGCAACTTCTTAGGATTGGCAGGCTACTACAGGCGTTTTGTTGAGGGCTTTTCAGTTATCGCCCGACCGCTCACTTCCTTACTGCGGAAGTCTACGAGGTTCGTATGGTCCGAGTCGTTCCTACTACAGGCGTTTTGTGGTTTACAACGACGCATCCAAGCTGGACTTGGGATGTGTTTTGATGCAGAGGGGAAATGTGATTGCTTATGCGTCTCGACAGTTGAAGACGTACGAGGAGAATTACCCTACCCACGATCTTGAGTTAGCTGCTGTTGTTCATGCTTTGAAGATTTGGAGACATTATCTGTACGGAGCCACGTGTCAGATTTTCACAGACCATGAGAGTCTGAAGTACATATTCACTCAGCGGGAGTTGAATAACCGCAAGCGCAGATGCTCTTAGTAGGAGGACTTTGATCAAGGACTTTGATCTCGAGATCTTATACCACCCGGGAAAGGCTAACGTGGTAGCAGATGCTCTTAGTAGGAGGACTTCCCGGGAGATGGCTATCGCTAGACTGACAGCTCAGCCACAGTTACAGCGAGATTTGGCATGACTAGAGATGGATATCTACTTCCCAAATTCCGACAGCCAATTGTCCACCTTGGAGTTAGTACCTGATCTGTTGGCCGAAATCCGACAGAAGCACGAGACTTGCCCAGCTTTGATATAATCCGAGACCGGATGTCTCGAGGAGAGGCACCACATTTTACAGTTGGTGCTGACGGAGTTTTGAGACGCCAGGAGCGTGTTTGTATGTCGTCAGATCGGGAGTTGAGACAAAGGATCCTTCAGGAGGCTCACTCTTCACCTTACTCAGTACACCTTGGTGCGAGTAAGATGTATCAGGATATCAGACGCTCTTTCTGGTGGGGAGGTCTGAAGCCAGATTTGATGAGATATGTAGCTCAGTGTGCGACCTGTCAGTAGGTCAAGATCGAGCATCATAGAGCAGGAGGCGAGCTACACCCACTTCCCGTCCCTCAGTGGAAGTAGGAAGACATCTCTATGGATTTTGTGACTGGTTTGAGACCGAGTCGTGGTTTTGATGCTATCTGGGTCATAGTAGATCGACTGACGAAGACCGCACGTTTCATGTAACACCCCGAATTCTTAGAACTCGGGACATTACTGGTTAGGACCTCACAATGGGTCCCGACCTCAGTTTGACAACAATATTACTAGGATCTTGCAACAAGACACAAATAAGAAAAACCGAAATTCATAAAATGTATTTGTAAAAGGATGAATGCAACAAAGTCTAACAGCCTACCGTACTTAAACAGCGGAAAAGACAAACTGTCTTAACAAAAGGGAAAGACAACAACGCAACAACCCAAACCCCCACTCTAAAGAGTACGGAGACCCGGCTGACCACTACTTCCGGATCACTCAGCTGCTGTTCTAACCTGCAGTAAATCTAAAAACACAACAAAACAACCTTTAGCTAGTTATCTAAACACTAGGAGAATAATAATAGCACACACACATAAAATAATAAACACTCATCATGCTTTCAAACAATCCATTTATTATCTTCATTTAAGTCATTCACTCTAATGATACTTATTTTGTGACACGAGAGATTCCCAAACCTCGCCTCCGCCCCCGTGTACCCATCAGGAGTGGATCCGATGCATCTCACCGTGTACCTGTATGGTCTGGGTATAGAGAACCTCCCAGTCTCCTGGCAGAGCTGGGCAGTGATGTCACGGCCCGTTATACATACACTTGGGCCTTAAAACATAACAACAACGGTCGTCCTAACAAGTTGTTATTATAAACACACAACACACACCACCATCGTCATCCAACTAACATCCAGAAACCAACTAAGTAAGTCGCAAGGACTTACCTTGATCAAAAATCGCTTTCTCAAATCTCAACTCGGTCCAAACCCGTGGTAACTCAAACGCCTGACAAATAAGGCATGTGGATCAAAATCACATCCATATGTCCAACCTCGTGCGAAGGAATTACGGAAAAAGCTCTCTTACGGTAAAAGACCATTTTACCCTTAGTGTAGAAAATTCTCAAAGTCTATCATTTAGTTCTAATATTTTCTTTTAGAACTTATATCCATAATCTAGTTCTCATAGAAAAAGTTTGGTAAGGATTTAGTAAGGTTTTATAAGAGTTATCCAACATTCTTAATTTATACCATAGTCGTTAAAGCCTGATTTTGGGTTCATAAACGCCGCTTGGATAAGGTTATAAAAATTCCAAAATAAAAATCCTAGATACTCCCTGATATGCATACTAAACATAAGGGTAATTATCTCAAAACAAAACTCAACTATCACTCTCCCATAAATCTCACAAGTTGGAATAAAAGCTGAATTTTCCATACTTAGCCAATTTTCATCTGCTGTAAAAACAGTCCAACTGTCCTACTTTGAGTCCTTATAAGTTCTAATCCGACCGTTAACTTTCTCCCAAATTTTAACACAGTAATCTATATATATCAACATAAGACATATCAAAAATTCAACGATGGATGATTATTCTAAAGCCTCGAAAATAATCCTCAAAAACTGTAGTTCTAAACTTACCAATCTGAGATTTAAAAAGAAAGAAGCTTTTCACTTCAGCTTCTATAGCAGCATGTTCAATCCTTGTTGTTATCCAAGATCATAGGTTTGACACTCTAGGAGGACCTCACAAGGCTCAGCCCCTACCCTCACTTCCCATGTTCGAGCCCCCCTCCCAGCAACACCACAACAATTTAACCTATGCAGATCCTATGAATCTATCCATCTGTTTACATCCAGACAACAAAGGATCAAGCTGCAAAGAGAGAAGAGTCTACCTCTTTCAGTAGTGACTGATTAGAGGTGTCTTTGATCGGTTTCGAAGGAGGGGTTCTTCCGTTTACTCTAGTTCTGCGCCACCTAGCTAGTGTCCTTCCTGTGGGCGAATGAGCGAAAGGTCTGAGGCTCCTACACTGGGTATTCGAATGAAATGTGGTCGAAGTGGGTGTTCTGTCCTACCTGCTCACGCACGGACAATCGAGGGAAGTAGATTACTGCTGTACGTTTGAAGAGAGGATGGTGGATCGTAGGGAGGACTACTTACCCGAGTTCCAAGCCACCGCAGACTGGAGAAGGTCTTCTTTTTCCGGTGTCGTCCCGATGGGGTGTGCAGTGGGTCGAAGTTGCAGCTTCCGAACACAGCACAGACAGCAGCAGCCCGACGGTGTGCAGTAGGTCAAAGTGATTGCGGTTGCGGACGGTTGTAGCAGCGTCGGCCCTCGTCGTCCGGTTGTCGTCGTCACCACCTCCGGCTTGCAGTCACGGTGGAGCGTTCTCCTGCCTGGCGGGGCTTTGGATCGCTTTCTCACTGCAGCGTGTAACCGTAAGTGCCGTTTGCTTAGATTAGAAATTTAGATTAGGTTAATTAAGAGATTAGGTTAATTATCAGCAATTAGGGTTAAGTTAAATTATGGGCTGGCTGAAAGGTCAATGGGCCGGATCTATTGGGCCTGTTCAACTAGTTAAAATACGAGCTGAAAGAATAAAACGTTATTCGCACGGGACCGCTCTTCGGTTTTTAAAATGTACGGAATTGTTTACGGGTTACACAAATTATCATTTTATGTGAATCAAGGTCACATAAAATGATAAAATTTAATATCGTTTTATTTTATTTTTATTTTTATTTTTTTTCCGGGTATTACATTTCATTCCGATCAAGGAAACGTGGTCGGTGAGTCGATTGGCACAGGAGTTCACGAGACAGATAGTGAGACTTCATGGCGTACCTAGGACTATTGTCTCTGACAAAGACGGACGGTTCACTTCGAGGTTCTGGCAGCAAGTTCATGCCGCCCTAGCTATGAGTCTACAGTTCACGACTACTTATCATCCTCAGACCGAAGGTCAGTCTGAGCGGACCATCCAGACTTTGGAGCACATGTTACGAGCCTGTGTGTTAGACTAGGGACAGGTGTGGCCAGATCACCTTCCCTTAGTGGTGTTTTCGTACAACAACAGTTGGCACGCATCGATCAAGATGGCTCCTTATGAGGCTTCATATGGACACAGATGTCATACACCGCTGTGTTGGGACGAGCCTAGTAGTGCCAGCGGAATAGCACCTGAGCAGATTCAGGATGACATGGCTCGAGTAGTAGTGATCTGAGAGCAGATGTTAGCAACACAGAGCCGACAGAAGTCTTATGCAGATAAGAGGCGCAGACCTCTGGAGTTCAGAGTTGGAGCTCAGGTTTGGTTGAGAGTATCCCCGACACGAGGCGTCAGACGTTTCGGTGTCTAAGGGAAGTTGAGTCCCAGATATGTTGGACCGTTCGAGATTCTTGAGCGAGTTGGAGAGGCAACTTACAGACTTGCGTTGCCACCAAGACTCGAGGGTGTTCACCCGGTTTTCCATGTGTCTCAGCTACGGGAGTACATACCTGAACCGAGACACATCGTCAGTCATGAGGATCTAGTGATCGAGCCAGACCACACGTTCATAGAGCAGCCGGTGGCTGTCTTAGAGCGTAGTACGAGACCCTTGCGTTCGAAGGACATACCGATTATGAAGATACAGTGGTTGAGGCGTGGAGCCGATGAGGCGACTTGGGAGACAGAGGATAGTGTCCAGAGGAACTCTCCGGAGTTTTATGCTGAGCTTGTTGCACCGTTAGCTTAGTATGTTGTTTGGTTTTCCTTTGTTGCGTTGTGAACACTTTTGTGTAACGTTTTGTGTTACGTGCTCCGAGTGGGAATATATGAGCTCAGTTTTGTTTCTGTGTGTTGTTGTGACCGTTTGGCTTTTGCAAGTTTCGGGACAAAACTTCTTTTTAGGGGGATCTGATGTAAGATCCTAGGTTTTTGCCTTCACCGCCCCTGCGGTGAAGAGGACCGCCCCCGCAGCCAGCCACCCCTACGGCTGATAAGATCCGCCCCTGCGGATTTAGCTACAGATCGCGCCGATCTGTTTTCGTCGTTTTATCTTTCTTCCATAGATAGAATACCCAAGAGATCTGCCCCTGCGGATTTTGCTACAGATCGCGCCGATCTGTTTTTGTCGTTTTATCTTTCTTCCATAGATAGAATACCCAATATTCTATCTTATGGGCCTATTTCATTGTTTCTTTCTAACCCTAGACGCCCTTTCCGTCTAGCGTTCCAGCCCTCCCTATATATTCTCTTCCCTCTCTTCTTTTTCCCATTCCTTGCTATCTTCTTCAAACCCTAGAGAGCTGCATCCATCCCTTGCTTCTTGCGACTTCGCTGAACGTGTAAGTTCATTCCTTCCTGGTTCTTCCTCATGTTCTTGCAGTGTTGCATGCCTTCTCCTTCTGTTTGGTTTCTTCCTTGCGTTATTCTCTTTTCTTCTTCTCCAAGGATCAAGCTTGACCCTTGATTCTTGTGGAGACTGTTGTTGACCCTTCGTTGTTCTCAGGCTCTCTGGAGTTGAGTCTTGACGTGTTGGAACCAAAGGTTCGAGCTTTGGTTGCCCCTGCTGTGAGATCTGTCGAAGAAAAGCCCGACAGTAGCTTCTGACGAAGATCCGTCCCTACGCCTGCACAGAGCCGCCCCTGCGCCTCAGTCCAACTGCCCCTGCGGTTTCTCTGCTGTGACTCCCATCGTTGGTGAGTTGCTTCCTTCCTTCCTTTCCTCGTTCCTTCCTTGGTTCCTTATGGTTGTTCCTTGTTCCCCTGAGTTGTTGTAAGACTAAGGTTGATCCCTTAGCATGTGTTGATCTCTTAGAGATCTTTGAGACTAGAAGTCTTAGACTTTTAGCAACCGTTTCATTCCTGATTCGTGTTGTTTGTTCGTACAGGCTTCCTTTTCTCCTTTCTTGAGAGAAACTGAGCTTCCTTATGTGTTTCTGAGTTGTTCGCTGATCTCTTGTGTTACCTTCGTGTGAGGTAAGTCCCTTGGACTTACTTAGCTTCATTCCGCATAATAGTTGGATTGTATTGGCTTGTTTGTGTTGTTATCATGTTTATAACGGATAATTGGAAATAGGATTCACCCTTTATTACCCTTAATTGGCCCAAGTGTATTATAACCGGGCGGTGACCACTTGTCTAGTTCTACAGGAGACTAGAATGTGCTCTTGCAACCCAGACCCGTAGGTAACGGTGATCTATTCCTATTGGTAGACGGAAGCGGAGGCGAGTTTCGGGAGATTCTCGTGTGACAAAAGAAGTTGAATTAGTAATGGATAACCTTAATGAAAGATAATAACCGGTTGATGTGTGAGCATGCTATGTGTTTTATTTACCTTATGTGTGTTTGTACCTTTACACTCTTGCTTATACCTAGAATGTTAGCTAACGGTTTATACCGTCATTGTAGATGTTCCGTAGGTTCAGGATGCTGCGGAGTGATCTGGATGGTATGGTCAGCCGGGGTTCCTGTACATTATAGGATGGGGTTGGGTTTTTGTTTCGTTTGTTGTTTTCTCTTCTGTTTTGACCCGGCTGTGGAGCTTTTGTGTTTTCTTCTGTTTGAACCTGTGGTTTTATACTAAGTTTTGGTTTTCATTCGTCTGTGTCATGTTGTAAGATCCGTTTGATGTTGCTACTCTGAGGGTCGGGACCCATTGTGCGGTCCTAGCCCGTAGCGCTTCAAGTTCCCAGAACTTGGGGTGTTACAGACGCATATAAAGCTACAATGGGTGAAGAAGGTGAAGTTGATTTCAAGGAAGAGACCAAGTTTGCTCAGCACTTGAAGAAGAATGAAGCAATCAGTTATTTTACAAAGACAAAAACACTAGCTGAGCAGTGGCAATATCTTCCTATATTTTATGTACGGGAAGAGTTGTTATAGCTTTGATTTTACATCTTAGACTCGAATTTCATTGCTTTTACTGGTATACTCAGCCCTATTTTTATATATCCTTTCCTCTCTGATTATGCATCTTGTTTCTTATTGTCAAGATGCACCAGCTGTAAAATTGGTTACACTTAAATTCAGTTCCTAAAAGGGAAGTAAACACGTTAACTAGGTACAAAAGCTTAAATCCGGTTCCTAAAAGGATACACCAATTGCAGATATTGCACCATCTAACTCCAATTAACTTGGTAGAAAGGGAACAAAATATAGGTTGGTTGTTTGGTAAATTCTCACTGAAATTGCATATGTATGCTATTCTATGCTCACTTTGGACAATTTGTTATCATTCATGTATGGAGTAGACATGTAAGAACTATCCCTATTTATCTGCAAGACCTTAGTCTTGTTAGAGACAAGTTTACCCATGTATTGAGAGGATTTTCCATTGTTCATTTCTATTCTCTGTATTTTCATATGATGTATGGTATTGAGGAAATTTCAGGGGTTGTGTCAAAAATGTTCAAGATTTTGAAGTTAGCTCCTCTTAACCCACAAAAGCGAACCAAACAACAACCTTGTACACTTACAAAATCAAGATTTTAAAGTTAGTTCCTCTTATCCATGGAAGTTTGTCTAACAAAATAAATTTGATTTATGAGAATTGTAGACTTACAAAATCAACACCAGTAGACTTACAAAATCAAATTAACTCCCCACAAATCCACAGCTCTCCCACCAGGATCACAAAACTTCTAATTGATAGAGAATGTTGGGCACAACGTTGAGAGCAATGAAGAGATTTAACAGATAATCAAGAGCCACATATTTCCTAGGCTGTAATTATCAGGGAGGACAAGCAGCAGATCATTGATCTATGGGAAATCGAGAAGATGCACAAATCTGGGATAATCCGTCGGGGAGGGAACACCACGGGAAGCGCAGGCGCCGGAGAAGAGAGACCGTTAGCGACAATTGTGAGCGAGAGATGTTGAAAAGCGCCTGCGCCGACTCCGAAGATTGGTTTTAAACCTAATTTAGACTTTCACGCAAGTGCGAAAGCGCTCAAATATACACTTTTTAAAAAAAAAGGAGAACCCCTAGTTCTGGTTCAGGAAAGGGTTATTGTTGGGAAGCGTCAGCGTTCATCGAGCGCTACTGTAAGGCGTGTGTTTTTATTTGAGCGTCACCGAAAAGCGTTAATTTTTGTTGTTTGTAAAATGAACCTCGTGCATTTAGCTTTTTTGTTTTCATAATAATCTATATGTACTACTAAAACAAACTACATTCGCTCATGTGTCTTCTCCTACGGCATGACATGTTGGATTTTTTATGTTTATTTACAGATTTGTCATAGTATATTTACAGATTTTGCACATATTATTTTATAAGAAAATTTCTGTTAGAATTAATAAATAGTGAGCATGTACATTGACTCTAATAAAAAAATTATTACAATTAAATCCACAAAATCTTTATTCTAATCTATATACTTTACTAAAACAAACGACACTAATGTTGACGTGGCGGCCCTACAAACGGTGTGTGCAAGCTTAAAAATTATTACAATTAAATCCACAAAATCTTTTATAAATAACAAACTAAGCCAATAAATCTTTTTTACAAAAGCTTAAAAATTTTTTAAAACTAATGTTCGCTCCAAACGGTGTGTGCAAGCTTTAAATTTATAACCCTAGATGTAAGCTTAAAACAAGGATGCGAACCCACAGTGTATGGGTCAATCGTAGTAAAAGCAAGGAATTACAGGGGTCGATCACAGGGACTTAGTGAAACAAAGTCGGAATAGGTAAGCTTTGTAATTACTAACCACAAAAGCGATTAAAACAATCAAGGATGATAAAAAGTCAATTAAGGAAATATGCAATTCTAGGGATTAAAGCATCTAGTTGTGGTTCCAACTCAAGATCTAAAGATAAGCGGACAAAGCTGAGATTTTTGCATAGGGAAGGTGTTACTAAAGTGGAATAGATCACCGGGTAAGTCTCACTACTCACTAATCTCAAATCGTAACTCCTATTACCGGGTAAGTCTCAAGGAATTAAGATAAAGAACTATAACCTCAAACTAATACGCCACCTAAGGGAATAAAATCAACCTTTACCGGGTAAGTCTCAGGCTAACTCACAAAGATGGAATGAAAGCACACTCAAACCCCAATAAAGGATAAACCTTTATTACCTGCACTTATGATCTTTGGTAAACAAACAAAGGAATAACCGGGTATGTAACACCCCAAATTCTCAAAACTCGGAGTGCTACTGGTTAGGACCTCAAAATGGGTCCTGACCTTAGTTTGACAACAATTTTACTATGATCTTGCAACAAGACACAGATAAGAAAACCGAAATTTATAAAATATTATTTTAAAGAGATGAATGCAACAACATCTAATAGCCCACAGTACTTAAACAACTTGAAAGTCTAACTGACATAATACGAAGAAAGAAACAACAAACAAACACCCAACCCCACTCTAAGGAGTACGGAGACCCGACTGACCACTACTTCCAGATCACTCGGCTGCTGCTCTAACCTGCGGTAAATCTAAAAAACACCACGGAACAACCATTAGCTAGTGTAACACCCCGAATCCGCGGGACTCGGGATGTTACATTGGGCTAGGATCTCACAATGGATCCTAACCCTAGCCTGACAACAAGTTCACTGGACCTTACAACATGGCACTGACAAATATAAAACAAATACATAAAACAGTATAAACTGTACGACCCAAAGTAAACAACAACATAGCCGAGTATATAAAACGACATCCTCACATAGGAGGTACAAAACATCATCCTCACGCAGGAGGGGAAGCACAACAACCCCAAACCAACCACCTAATGTACGAGAGTCCTCGGCCTGTCACCCTACCAGATCACCCAGTAGCGCCTAACCTGTAAACATCTACAACACGATATGAAACCGTTAGCTAACCATACATATATGAGGTAATGCATAAGCACAAGCACAATCATGAAAGATAAACACATCAGCATGCTATCACACATTTACCCATTTATTATCTTTATATAATGACCATTCACTCAAAAATCGTATATATATATATATATATATATATATATATATATATATATATATATATATATATATATAGATGAAAGTATGTGACACGAGGACCGATACATCCCCGCCTCTGAGTTCAATGTCCAGCTGTACGAGTATCGGTCACACAATCCGTGTACCCTATGGGAGTGGATTGCGCCCTTCTTGTAAACCAGTCTGGCCCGACATCAGAGAACCTCCCAGACTCCACGGCAGGATGAAAGGGAAAGGTTATCACAGCCACGCAGTGGGGCAGTCAATAGAACATAGGTCGATAAAAACGACAACTCATGCTATCATAGCAAACATATAAAGCACACACCACTCATGCAAACACCCAATATAGGGATGATAGCTAAGTAAGTCCTACGGACTTACCTGAACCTCGTACAAACTCAACCACGATCACCTCTACACTGGAGGGACAACACGGCCTATAAACAAGGCATAAAGAGATATATCAACCTCTATTCATCAAAGGGGTCACACCTAGACCCAAAGGGATCCATAAGGATCATACTCAATCTATAAGCCTCACAACCAACTAAACCTCAATATCTCAACATAACTCACAATTCCTCAAATCTCAAGGTAGTATCTAATCAACATTCCTCAATCTAAATTTCAATCCTAATTTAATTAATTAATTTTTTAATTAATTAATTAAATTTCTCCAGAATAACGTTTTGCCCGCAGGCAATTTCCAAACCTCCTGTCATCAGATTTCATCAAACAAACTATCCATAATCACCAAAATAATATAACGACCATAATGGAATTTCTAATTATCCATTTTGACAAGCCTAAAGTCAATTTAGGCCAAATCGCAGTACAGAAAACGAATAAATTCATAACTTATTCGTTACTAACCCGATTGACGATCTGAAAGAAGATTCGGAATCACAGCGACGCAGGCTACGCATGACAACATCAAATTCACCGGAATCTGAGCGACGGAACCTGCCTGGTGACATATATGCTCGACCAACCCTTCTTCTACTCGGAATTGTAGAAACTCGGCACCGATATGAAGAGAATGAAGAGAGGAATCCAGAAAGTCAAACGGATTTGAAATCGGATTAGAAACGGAGAGTAGATCTGAGTTTGAAGGTTGAGAGAAATCAGAGCTTTTACGAGAAAACGTGAAAGGAAATGAATTAATAAATGATTTCCTGCTATTTATAGTGAAGACGATGATTATTCTTTAGCAAAGTCGATAATTATCCTTTAACCGATCCAAATGCGGGTCAAACCTCCTTCTTCAAACTTCTCGAGATTGGAATAATAAATCTGGAATATTGTAGGGATAATTATTCCACAACTGCCTCGGAAAACGTGTATTCCTAAGCCGTCTTTCTTACCCGTTAAGAAACGAAATAGCGACTCTTTTGGCCGTTTTGTCTTTCCATGTTATTTCATATCTAGGACATATCCGATGTCCTGATCATTTCTCTCAACTGCATTTTTATTAATTGGAGCTCCCAAATGCTCCAAATAACACCAGAGGGTAAAAATAATTACCCGGGGGAAAAAGTAAAAATTTCCCCAAACGTCCAAAATTACGCCAGGAACATAACGGTGGGACTCTTACTCATCACTTGCGAAATCTTCGCGAGTTATATGTCAATTACTATCAACGATTAAGTTAATCAACATTAATTAGAATTCGGAAATCCTAGCTATTACAGCTAGTTATCTAAACATTAGAAGAATAATAATAGCACACACACACATAAAATAGTAAACACTCATCATGCTTTCAAACAATTCATTTATTATCTTCATTTAAGTCATTCACTCTAATGATACTTATTTTGTGACACGAGGGATTCTCAAAACTCGCCTCCGTCCCCGTGTACCCATCAGGAGTGGATCCGATGCATCTCACCGTGTACCTGTATGGTCTGGGTATAGAGAACCTCCCAGTCTCCTGGCAGAGTTGGGCAGTGATGTCACGGCCCGTTATACATACACTTGGTCCTTAACACATAATAACAACGGTCGTCCTAACAAGTTGTTATTATAAACACACATCGCACACACCACCATTATCATTCAACTAACATCCAGAAACCGGCTAAGTAAGTCGCATGGACTTACCTGAATCAATCACAACTCTCACAATCTCAACTCGGTCTGCAACCGTAGAAACTCATACGCCTGTCATACGAGGCACGTGGATCAAAATACATCCCATAATCTTAGAAGTCTATAACTTCTAAGATGCACAAACTCATCAAGAGAAAAAATATTAAAATGCCCTTTTAAGGTGAAATGACTATTTTACCCCGGTTCCGAAACTCTTTAACATTCTATAGCAAGGTTTTAAACTAATCTTTAGAACTCAAAAACACACTCCTACTCTAGAAAGGAAGTTTGTTAAAGTTTTAGAGAGTTAAACACATTCTTGACTTTCATAAAGAGTCGATAAGGTCCAACTTTGGCTTAAGATAAGAGGCTTGGGTAAAAGTATTAAATTCCGAAATAAATCTATAGATTCTCTATGATATGCATACTAAACATAGGGGCAATGATCTCTCAAAAATACTCAACCATAATTCCTACATAATTCTCTAAAGTTGGAATAAAGGCTAGGATTTCTATACTTAGTCAAATTTTCTTCTGCTGGAAAAACAGCCCAACTACTCTACTTTTGAACCTTATAGATTCTAATCCAACCGTTAACTCGTTCCCAAATTTTAACACAATAAACTACATATATCTACCAACAACATATCAAAAATTCAACGGTGGATGATCACTCTAATGCACCAAAATTCCATCCTAAACACAGTAGTTCAAAGCTGAAAAACCAGTCATGCAGGAGGTCTCAACTTCGACTCTCACCTCCAGCAATTCATCCATTTATTCTACCTAAAGGTCCTTAGTTCGAAACCTTCAAGCCACAATCCATGCCTAAGTTAAAAAGATCAGAAACCTATGTTATTACAGGGTGCAGACTCTTACCGGATTACAGCTAGGGAAGGACTCGTTGTTGTTGGTTCCGATCTGCACCACAACTCTGGAAGCGATCGTTGTCTCACTGCTGCAGCGATTGGGGTTTCGATCGACACAAAAGGGAGGGTGGTGAGTTATGGAAACCATGACAGCAAGGAGAAGAAAGAAGGGTATAAAGGCTTGGCCTTACCAGGAGGGACAGAGGCAGATGTGGCTCGTTCGTTCGCTGAGGGTGAGGCAATACCCGGTACTAAGGACGGCGGTCTGGATAGGCTACACTCGCACAGCACCAGCGTCCAGTACTAGTGTCGGCTTCTCGTCCTGCTGTTGACACGAGATGAGACGATGCTGCTGTAGATCAACGTAACAGAAGGAAGAGATCGAGGGAGGCTCACCTTGTTGTCGCTCCGGTTGCACACGAAGGGAGGATGTGAACTGCTGGCTGTTGCTTCCAAGAGACGTGCCTTCCGAGAGTGTGCAGGCTAGGACGTCGAGGATGGTACGCAAGATTCACGCTGATACTAGGGTGTGCAGAAAGGAAAGGACGCTAACAAAATAGCGAGATATCCGGGCCAGATCTCGCTAGGAAGGAAAGGCGGATACAGCTCGTACCTGGACGTGAATGTGGAGGGGGAAAAGAAACTCTTCTGTAACCGCTTGAAGAAGGAAAGGGTAGCCCAGATGGATGGTGGGGTGAAACGGCTTCTTCCTGGGCCAGCTTCTCACTGGGCTATCGGGCTGGAGTAAAGGAGTGTGGGCTGAGGTAAGGTAAGGCTGGACCGACTAATAGGGTAGTGGACTGGGGTTGTCACAGCTCATCAAAAACTCGTCCTGGCTGTGTCAAGCTATTGCATGCCCATGTCACGAGTTTGTCAAATCTCGTCATGGCTTTGTCAAGCCCATGCATGACCTTGTCAAAGACAAGTCATGTTCTAGATTAAGGTTAGATATAAAGATCCTATTATTTTATGTGAAGTGAGTTACATAAAATAATAAAAAAATTTGAAACAAAATTCCCTAACTAAGTAGACGGATAGGGATCTAGGGATCGAAATCCGGTTTGCTACGATCGAAATCCGGTTTTCTACGGAATAAACGGAATAAAAATTCCGGATATTACATCAATACCCCCTTAAAATAAGTTTCGTCCCGAAACTTAGAATAAGGTATCTACCCAAATGACTCCCACCAAAATTCGTATACACTGGTCTCACAAAAATTTTAAATTTTTTTTTTTTTCTTAGCATGCAATTATTCAATCATCATAGTCAGACAGTACGTAGAAAGGAACCACTATCACTCAGTCCAACATCACTCATAAATGTCAAACAAAACAATATTAGAGTACTAACTCGTCGACACAGAAGTAGTGGCTAACTCCGCAAAGAACTCAGGATAGCTGCGTCTAATATTCTCCTTTGTCTCCCAGGTAGCCTCATCGGCTCCTCATCTAGACCACTGGATCCTCAACGTCGGTATTTCCTTAGAACACAGACGTTTAGTACTAGGCTCTAGGACAGTTACTGGGTACTCCACAAAAGTTTGCTTTGGCTCATCTATCCGATTCTTAAACCTGATGACGTGACTCTTATCCGGTAAGTACTCTCTCACTGAGACATGGGTAATAGTGTCAATCGATAAAATGAAGGCTCAATCAGTTTATATATATCCACGGTTCCCTTTTCAAACTTACCTCTAAACCTTTCGGCGACTACCAAAATAACAATAAAACTTTCTTCCTTCTACTGAATCCGTTTACTCCCGACTTTTCGGAAGATCCCATCTATAAATTCTGAAACCCTGATCTAAGACATCTCCCGACACTTTAATAGGTGGTTAATACTCTTTGTAAGACCACTCACTTGGTCTTGTCTCCCTAATATGACTCAGTCGGACTGTTTCTCAAATAATATCTCATCACCTATTTCTTGTCAGGCTTTCGATTTGTTGTAATCCAAGATCACACTCCCGGTGGGGATCTTCATATAGTTCTCAATATCTTAACTTAAATTCATAGTTAACCTAACATTGATTTTCTTCATCTGTGGATTATGGGCCTACCACGCTTCTGTTGTAACCCCCATTAATCGCCATGACGTCTTTCTGAGGGTCAACATGATTTATCCACTCCCGCATATACCTCCCTTCTAATACTAGCAAGATCTTCTTCAAACAGACCCTTACTCTCTTACTCAACCATAGTCAGTTCTTAACCAACCAGTAAGCAACTTCTAACCCGATTCTCTCCATATCCTTAGATCATTCCAGAAGTTTATCGTTGTCGTTACCTATTTGGGAAATCCTCCAAGGCATCGGTAAAGTTACCTCTTAATCCGCATTCAGTAATGTCTCTTCTTAACGGTACCTACTCGTCCATACCAACCAACACTTACACGTCCTCAGTTGACGTCGGTCCGTCTATAATTGACTTACCTCAATATCCCGAACTTACTCTTTTCATACCTATATTGGCGTTAAATTCTAGGTGAGCACCACCTACCCGATTAATCCGTTCATGCTTCGCTAATTCGTTTTATCTTCCACACTTTTGTTTCTTTAGGCTAACTCTACTTCTTGAGCCCAACTGGGTCATTCATCCTGACATAAATAGTCATTCCAAGTCTTCAACGATGGCTGATAAGTGTCTTTGTAGTACTAGTGACTTTAATTATCATCACCTTGCAGTTCCTCTTGCATGGACCGTCAGTGTTGGTGACTTAGGTCCCGTGATAATTGGGGTTACCTTGGAATTTCGAGTCCACCAAGGCCGTTATCATATATACATTCCTTCGCTGTTGTTACCGGCAATATTGCCTTCATGCAACTCCGTTGTTTCCGCTACAGGGTTTCAGCTCTTTGGTACCGGCATTGCGATTTCCTTCAAATTCCTATATCTTTGAGGAGGTCAAAACTTCGCCACACTTGTAAAGTCTACATTTTGTTTCTACACCCCATTGTAGGTATCCCTTCCATGCACCTCAGACCCTCATATCCGGGTTGACATTTTATCTCTTTTGGTCTCTCAAGCTTGTCTTGTGAACTCTTCTACTAGGTGACTAGTCTCCTAACAATTTCCTCTCCTGAATCGGTCTCAACTTCTAGTTGATCATTATTGCCCATTTCATGTTGGAACCTCAGTTACGTAGTACTCTTGCATAGGTTCTACAAAGGCATCCTCATCTCAACACTTTTATCCCAATTTAGCAAGACCCGCCTTTTGATACATGACTTTCCTTCTTTGTGGTTAAGTTATTCTTTTGCTTTACACTTTATCCATCCTAGCGTTATCAGTCCGATATGCATGACTTTTGTTAAACACCTATCGGTACCATTTGCATAAGAACCTCAGTTGTATATGATTTTCTCAAAAATCACAATTCTCGACTCGCATTTATTATGTTGTCCTTATGCTCGTCTCGCTTTACCTTCTATAAATCTTTACCCCCGGTAGGATAGTTAAATCCCTTTGTGTTTTCTCGTATACGCCTTACGGACCACGTTAGTTGGTCTTATTACTTTTATCAACTCTTATGCCATCAGTCAAGCTTGAGTTTTCATCAGAGTACCATCATTTCTCATTACTCCTATATAGACACCTTTCGGTAATTATCTTATTGGGGTAATATCAGATCTATTTAGAAACCTTTAGTCATTCAACTTTACTCCTTCTCATGTCTTTCTAGCCAACATGCAGATTCCCTTTGCAATCCCCTCATACTCGATCATACATTTCACCAAGCCTGTAAATCATACTCTCTATGTTTGTGCCGCCTCTACCATTTCAATTATTCTGTGTCACAACTTTAATCACAAGGGCTTCCTCTATCAATCTAGACAGCTTGACCTCACTTTTTCTCGGAGGAGCACCATCATTTCAACTTGTGTGGGATGCCAAGACCTAGGACATGCCCACAATCATTTGTTTCTTCTTAATCCTCTAGTTCTTCTTACAGGGATCCCTTCTACTAACTTTGATATGTATCTTCCTTAGTCAGTAGTAAGCAACTACTCACAACAATTCTCTGTTGTTACCAATTAGTCTATAGTTGACCTTCTATAAGATCATAGACTTACTTTTCTTCTATCCCTTTTGAGGTTTGATATACCAGGTGAAAATATATCTCTTCCCTTTATACTCCTTTAGCTCCTTCTACAACTATACTCCTATAAGAGTACTATACTCTTACTAGTCTAGCTATATCTTCGTCTTCCGTCAACGGACTTATCGATTCTTCCACAATAAAGTGTAGGTATTCCTCCATAATTCTTTTAACCCGAGTTATTGTCCACTTGCAGTTCTCTTTTATGATCCGCTAGTGTTATTAACTTAAATCTCTTCGTGAATGAGAAGTTATTAGGGACCCTTGTGTTCACCAAGACCATTCTTCTACACTCTTCTTCCTTGAGTGTTGCTTGTAATGCTGCCTTTACAGAAACTGATTATTGGTGTATCACGGTCTAGGTCGAAATTCTCGTGTGTTCTACGAGATCACTCCACTTCCATGTTGGTGAGATCTACCTTTCCCTTTCTGGCAACGCGTAAGCTTCCAAGTTGCAGCTCTTTAATTCTTCCTATTTGGATGGATAATGTATCTCGTGTTGACTTCCATACTTTTGATTGTCTCGGTTATCAATCTGGATTGTGGTCTCAAGTAAAATGTTGAGAGTGATCATATTTCGCCTTGCTTTTGGCATCAACTTTCACTTCCTAGCCTGTCAGTGAGCTTAAATTTTATGTCTCTTTTCTTGATCGCTATTATATCTTGATAGCATGAATTATAGTCTATATTTTGGGGTTTGTTTTGACGTTTTATCTTTCATAATCTGCATGTTTGTATGTACATTATGTGATTTTACTACCATTTCATCTACCTTTGCGAGAATCGAGGTCTACACCTAGTTTTGTTGTAATCGTAGGTAAAATGGCATGTTTTGCATCAAAAAGGAGCAAAAGGAGTCATGAGTCATTTAGAGCTACATCCAGGAAGCATAGCCATGGATTAAAGATTTACTTTGGACCAGATTTGAGAGATTTCACATTCAGTTGTGACTCACCTCGGTTGACCACAGATTCACCTCGACCGAGGTGATCCAGAGAAGTCGACTCGACCGAGGCGAACACCTGGGACGCGGCGAGAATATTTTATTCTTGGCTGAGATCTTTTATTTTTGGAAGGGGAGATCTTATATTTTTGGGCTGGATTTCTGGAAGGAAGATCATATATTTGGTAGATCTATTTTAGAGATAAGATATATTTTATTAGGAAATTATCTTTTTAGATATTTCCTATAAGATTATCTTAGGAAGATATTTATTTTAGGAGATAAGATATATTTTATTAGGAAATTATCTTTTAAGATATTTCCTATAAAATTATCTTAGGAAGATATTTATTTTGAGAGATAAGATATATTTTATTAGGAAATTATCTTTTTAAGATATTTTATCTTTGGAAGATAATTCTCCTATATAAAGGGCTGGATTTTCTACAATTCACCCATCTTCGGATCATCGATATCTCGCATACAATCCGCTATCAGCGCAAGAGAGTTATTTACGCAGCAGCAGCCTACTCCAAGTTGGGAGATTTGAAGAACCTTTTTGAAGGTTGAAGGAAGATTGAAGTTCATAGCTTTTATAGCTTTATTGAAGGGTTTTGTAAGATTGTCTTCAATTCCCTCAATTGTTGTCTTGTCTTTTTGGATTGTTATCCAAGGAACGCTTTGTTGTGATATTTGATTCAGTTATTGAAGTCTTTTCATTAAATTCTTCTTTGTTCAAATATTCACCTTCTTCCCTTACAAATAATACTTTCATAATGATGATGAGTGGCTAATTCCCTTGTGTGATTCTAGGGTGATTGGCTGAAGGTTGTGGGAAAAACAATGATAGAATAATCTTAGATTCCAGTAGGATCCTGAAAGTTCGAGTCTTTAACCTTAACCCTAAGCATCTCGTTCAGTCGATGAACATTTCGGCCGAGGTGGAAACTGGCTGACCGAGGTGACTTACCTGATCCATAACTGAGAGTTAAGTGTTAGAGTTTGCCAAATCCTATTCTTATTGCACCTTTCCTGGTTCAATGCAAGCTTAGGATGAGACTTACCCGGTAATTCCTTAGTTTGTGTACCAACGATCATAAGTGTAGGTAATAAAGGTTTATCCTTTATTGGGGTTTGAGTGTGCTTCCATCCCATCTTTGTGAGTTAGCCTGAGACTTACCCGGTAAAGGTTGATTCTATTCCCTTAGATGATGTGTTAGTTTGAGGTTATAGTTCTTTATCTTAATTCCTTGAGACTTACCCGGTAATAGGAGTTACGGTTTGGGATTAGTGTGTAGTGAGACTTACCCGGTGATCTACTCCACTTTAGAAACACCTTCCCCACGCAAAAATCTCAGCTTTGTCCGCTTATCTACAGATCTTGAGTTGGAACCACAACTAGATGCTTTAACCCCTAGAATTGCATGTTTGCTTTATTTGACATCTTATTCATCTTTGATTGTGTTAAATCGCTCTTGTGGTTAGTATTAACATTAGCACACCGTATTGACTCTGTTTCACGGAGTCCCTGTGATCGACCCCTGGAATTTTCTTGCTTTTACTACGATTGACCCGTACACTGCGGGTTCGCATCCTTGTTTTAAGCTTAAGTCTAGGGTTATAAATTTAAAGCTTGCACACACCGTTTGGAGCGAACAAGTTTTTGGCGCCGTTGCCGGGGACTTGGTCTAGACCGAGCCGGTTACGGTTTGCTTTCGGGGCATTTGCCCCTGTTGCTACTAACTACTCTTTCTATGAGTTTTGTAGTTTTTCGATGACTACATTTGATCCAGCCTGGATAGCAAGGCAAAGTGCTAGGGCGGACCATTATGAATACTTGGAGGAGAAGTACTCCTTCTATTGGTTCAGCAATGAATGGGAAAGAGAAGAGGTCATTCAGCGTGAACTTGCGATATGGGATGAGAAGAATGTCCCTAAAAACATTTATGAGCAACCTTTTGAAGACTCTCTCGAATCAAGATTGGAGAAGTTGATGAAGAAGGTGGAGGAGCTCAAGGAAAGCACCCTATCCTATGCTAAGCCGAAAGAGGAGCATAAGGAAGTGTTGCACGTTCCAAGCATTCCTTTGGTCGAACCGGAAGTTTTTCCTGAAGCTTCTGTGGAAGCGGAGGATGTGGAAGATCTCGATCCAACTGCCGAGACCTCGGTCGAGGTGGAGGAGATCTCGACCGAGATGGAAGAAGAATTTGTAGAACTGCAAGATGCGGCGAACCTTGGCCAAATTACTGAGATTGTGGTCAAGGTGGAAGAAAGACCAGCAGAACTGAGAGAGATTTCGTGGGTGGATTATCAACCCAACACGAAACTTGTCTCAAGCTTTGGAGAACTTTGCAAGGTACATTCTCCTACTTCATTTGAATTCCCTATTAATATTTCTAGATTTTTCAGGAAGGCACCGGAGAGTTGGAGGTCTCTTCCGAAAGAACCTCCTAAGATCAAGATGAAACCTCTCTTGAAATTGTTGGAGGAAGATGCTCCTTGGATTATAAGGAGTGAAGTTAACAAGCACTTCACCGCTAAGGCAACGAAGTGTTATTTGTTCAAGTATGGGGTCCCTCGCATGCTCAGGACCCTGTACCATCCCCAAGCTATAGATGGGGAAGCTGCTATGATTCTCGAGAAACTATTTTCTCGATCCAGGAAAGGATGGGACGCAAGGCTAGATTATGTCCCAGTGAAGTGTAGGAAGTCTAGACGAATTCCGGTGAGAATCAAACTGTACAAGCTTGTACGTGGGAGATCTTACCATTTGCCGGTGAAGTTAGGAACCGGAACCTTCTTGGAAGATTTTTACGGATGTGATGAGCACTCCACGACATTCGAAGTGCATTGAGTAATCCCATTCCGTAGGGTCCAGCTAGCGACCTTAAACCAAGCGCTTCTTGGGAGGCAACCCAAGGTATTGCTTTCTTCTCCCTTTTCTAGTTTAGTTTAGATAGTTGCTTTGTTTTTGTTTTCCTCTAGACAACAACCAGGTATTCCAAAAGGAAGGATCACAGTTCAGGAGCTACACTGGAAGAACAAAATTTCGAGAAGTTGAGGAAACGAGCTTTACTGAGATACATCTCGGGTACTGTCAGAACACCTCGGCCGAGATGTACTTCGCCAACCGAGATGGTCTTATCTGGGAGCTGTTTCTTACTTCTTCATGCAGTTTAGCTATGTTCAGTGAGTATCCTGTCCTTAGACTTATTTTAACCCACTGGGACAGTGTATCCCAAGTATGGGGTGTTTGCACTTATATGACTACTTGATGTATTCGACTACTTTTGATGTATTACATTTCATCGGATATTCTATTTATGCTTCACTTCTGCATTTATATGATTATCTGATATTACATGCATACCTACAGGTTATTTGATTGAGAAAAACGTCGAAATTGAAAAAAAAAATGGTTTTAAAAAAAAAATTTTTTGACCTCGACCGGGGAGATTCTGGCCGAACGAGGTGTTTCACCTCGGTTGAATCAAGAACACCTCGACCGAGGTGCGTTAACTGAGAGTTTTCGAAAACGAATTTTTGTTACTTATTTGGATATGACCTCAGTGAAGATCTTGTTTACTGACTGGTTTTAAATTCTTTATGTGTTTGAAAGGTTTTATAATATGTTTAAGTTGCTAAATGCTTTGCTTGAAATTAATGGCATGTTTAATACTTTGTTTTTATCCAAATTATGTTGAATTTGAAGGTTGACACCGCAGGTTAAGTTCTCTCACTTTCTTCTTGGAAAGACCAAGGCAATTCATTCTCTTCTCTCTTCTTCTTCTTGATCATGCTTAGCCCCTCATATACATTTTGCCTCCCTTTACCTATCCGGGAATTTGGAAGCAAGCGAAGTGGTGAAAGCAAGTGAAGTTAAGGTTGAGAAGTTGGCTGGAAGTGAAAGTGCTAGAAAGCAATTATAGGTTTGGGGAAGTCAATCATGAAGATGAGTAACTCGGCACCATTCACATAGCCGGGTGTTTGTGTCTTGCCAAAGTCGGATTGAGCGATATTCCTAACGGGTCATGGTATGTGCATCAAGGGTTTGATGCATCTCGAGAAATTGATGATTGCAGATTTCCTAGGCTTCGGTTATTGTGCACCTCTGTCCATGCATCCCAAAAAGTAAAGTAAAAAAGAAAAAGTGTGAGATAAGCAAAGCTTATTGGTGGAAGATGTTGAAAGTCAAAGTGAAAGTGAAGTTCATCTTTTTTCCGGATTCTAGCACCACAATACACTACATACATCCCTACCCTACACGTTTCTTGACCTTTCTTTTGGGAAGCCCTTGAGACCTTGAGCTTGTTGATTGACTTAGTGGTTTAAACTGGATTATACATGATTAATTTTGATAACTATGATTTATTATGCATTCTATGGTTTTATGCAAAGATGAACAACTTTCCTATATTTATAAAATGTTTTGAGCATATTGAGTTTTTAAATTCCATGAAGTATTCTCTTAGAGTGATCTATGATAGTTGCACACCATAAAATGTTTTGAAAGACTTTTCATTGATTTTGACGACTTATAATCCATTCTACCTTGTCTTCTATATGCAGAACTTGCTTGGGGACAAGCAAGGGCTAAGTATGGGGTATTTTGATAGCATGAATTATAGTCTATATTTTGGGGTTTGTTTTGACGTTTTATCTTTCATAATCTGCATGTTTGTATGTACATTATGTGATTTTACTACCATTTCATCTACCTTTGCGAGAATCGAGGTCTACACCTAATTTTGTTGTAATCGTAGGTAAAATGGCATGTTTTGCATCAAAAAGGAGCAAAAGGAGTCATGAGTCATTTAGAGCTACATCCAGGAAGCATAGCCATGGATTAAAGATTTACTTTGGACCAGATTTGAGAGATTTCACATTCAGTTGTGACTCACCTCGGTTGACCACAGATTCACCTCGACCGAGGTGATCCAGAGAAGTCGACTCGACCGAGGCGAACACCTGGGACGCGGCGAGAATATTTTATTCTTGGCTGAGATCTTTTATTTTTGGAAGGGGAGATCTTATATTTTTGGGCTGGATTTCTGGAAGGAAGATCATATATTTGGTAGATCTATTTTAGAGATAAGATATATTTTATTAGGAAATTATCTTTTTAGATATTTCCTATAAGATTATCTTAGGAAGATATTTATTTTAGGAGATAAGATATATTTTATTAGGAAATTATCTTTTAAGATATTTCCTATAAAATTATCTTAGGAAGATATTTATTTTGAGAGATAAGATATATTTTATTAGGAAATTATCTTTTTAAGATATTTTATCTTTGGAAGATAATTCTCCTATATAAAGGGCTGGATTTTCTACAATTCACCCATCTTCGGATCATCGATATCACGCTATACCGTCGATCAGGGTTTACACACGCAGCAGCCGCAGCCTACTCCAATTTGGGAGTCTTCGAAGAACCTTTTTGAAGGTTGAAGGAAGATAGAAGTCCATAGCTTTTATAGCTTTTTGAAGGGTTTTGTAAGATTGTCTTCAATTCCCTCAATTGTTGTCTTGTCTTTTTGGATTGTTATCCAAGGAACGCTTTGTTGTGATATTTGATTCAGTTATTGAAGTCTTTTCATTAAATTCTTCTTTGTTCAAATATTCACCTTCTTCCCTTACAATTAATACTTTCATAATGATGATGAGTGGCTAATTTCCTTGTGTGATTCTAGGGTGATTGGCTGAAAGTTGTGGGAAAAACAATGATAGAATAATCTTAGATCCCAGTAGGATCCTGAAAGTTCGAGTCTTTAACCTTAACCCTAAGCATCTCGTTCAGTCGATGAACATTTCGGCCGAGGTGGAAACTGGCTGACCGAGGTGACTTATCTGATCCATAACTGAGAGTTAAGTGTTGGAGTTTGCCAAATCCTATTCTTATTATACCTTTCCTGGTTCAAAGCAAGCTTAGGATGAGACTTACCCGGTAATTCCTTAGTCTGTGTACCAACGATCATAAGTGTAGGTAATAAAGGTTTATCCTTTATTGGGGTTTGAGTGTGCTTCCATCCCATCTTTGTGAGTTAGCCTGAGACTTACCCGGTAAAGGTTGATTCTATTCCCTTAGATGATGTGTTAGTTTGAGGTTATAGTTCTTTATCTTAATTCCTTGAGACTTACCCGGTAATAGGAGTTACGGTTTGGGATTAGTGTGTAGTGAGACTTACCCGGTGATCTACTCCACTTTAGAAACACCTTCCCCACGCAAAAATCTCAGCTTTGTCCGCTTATCTACAGATCTTGAGTTGGAACCACAACTAGATGCTTTAACCCCTAGAATTGCATGTTTGCTTTATTTGACATCTTATTCATCTTTGATTGTGTTAAATCGCTCTTGTGGTTAGTATTAACATTAGCACACCGTATTGACTCTGTTTCACGGAGTCCCTGTGATCGACCCCTGGAATTTTCTTGCTTTTACTACGATTGACCCGTACACTGCGGGTTCGCATCCTTGTTTTAAGCTTAAGTCTAGGGTTATAAATTTAAAGCTTGCACACACCGTTTGGAGCGAACAAGTTTTTGGCGCCGTTGCCGGGGACTTGGTCTAGACCGAGCCGGTTACGGTTTGCTTTCGGGGCATTTGCCCCTGTTGCTACTAACTACTCTTTCTATGAGTTTTGTAGTTTTTCGATGACTACATTTGATCCAGCCTGGATAGCAAGGCAAAGTGCTAGGGCGGACCATTATGAATACTTGGAGGAGAAGTACTCCTTCTATTGGTTCAGCAATGAATGGGAAAGAGAAGAGGTCATTCAGCGTGAACTTGCGATATGGGATGAGAAGAATGTCCCTAAAAACATTTATGAGCAACCTTTTGAAGACTCTCTCGAATCAAGATTGGAGAAGTTGATGAAGAAGGTGGAGGAGCTCAAGGAAAGCACCCTATCCTATGCTAAGCCGAAAGAGGAGCATAAGGAAGTGTTGCACGTTCCAAGCATTCCTTTGGTCGAACCGGAAGTTTTTCCTGAAGCTTCTGTGGAAGCGGAGGATGTGGAAGATCTCGATCCAACTGCCGAGACCTCGGTCGAGGTGGAGGAGATCTCGACCGAGATGGAAGAAGAATTTGTAGAACTGCAAGATGCGGCGAACCTTGGCCAAATTACTGAGATTGTGGTCAAGGTGGAAGAAAGACCAGCAGAACTGAGAGAGATTTCGTGGGTGGATTATCAACCCAACACGAAACTTGTCTCAAGCTTTGGAGAACTTTGCAAGGTACATTCTCCTACTTCATTTGAATTCCCTATTAATATTTCTAGATTTTTCAGGAAGGCACCGGAGAGTTGGAGGTCTCTTCCGAAAGAACCTCCTAAGATCAAGATGAAACCTCTCTTGAAATTGTTGGAGGAAGATGCTCCTTGGATTATAAGGAGTGAAGTTAACAAGCACTTCACCGCTAAGGCAACGAAGTGTTATTTGTTCAAGTATGGGGTCCCTCGCATGCTCAGGACCCTGTACCATCCCCAAGCTATAGATGGGGAAGCTGCTATGATTCTCGAGAAACTATTTTCTCGATCCAGGAAAGGATGGGACGCAAGGCTAGATTATGTCCCAGTGAAGTGTAGGAAGTCTAGACGAATTCCGGTGAGAATCAAACTGTACAAGCTTGTACGTGGGAGATCTTACCATTTGCCGGTGAAGTTAGGAACCGGAACCTTCTTGGAAGATTTTTACGGATGTGATGAGCACTCCACGACATTCGAAGTGCATTGAGTAATCCCATTCCGTAGGGTCCAGCTAGCGACCTTAAACCAAGCGCTTCTTGGGAGGCAACCCAAGGTATTGCTTTCTTCTCCCTTTTCTAGTTTAGTTTAGATAGTTGCTTTGTTTTTGTTTTCCTCTAGACAACAACCAGGTATTCCAAAAGGAAGGATCACAGTTCAGGAGCTACACTGGAAGAACAAAATTTCGAGAAGTTGAGGAAACGAGCTTTACTGAGATACATCTCGGGTACTGTCAGAACACCTCGGCCGAGATGTACTTCGCCAACCGAGATGGTCTTATCTGGGAGCTGTTTCTTACTTCTTCATGCAGTTTAGCTATGTTCAGTGAGTATCCTGTCCTTAGACTTATTTTAACCCACTGGGACAGTGTGTCCCAAGTATGGGGTGTTTGCACTTATATGACTACTTGATGTATTCGACTACTTTTGATGTATTACATTTCATCGGATATTCTATTTATGCTTCACTTCTGCATTTATATGATTATCTGATATTACATGCATACCTACAGGTTATTTGATTGAGAAAAACGTCGAAATTGAAAAAAAAATGGTTTTAAAAAAAAAATTTTTTGACCTCGACCGGGGAGATTCTGGCCGAACGAGGTGTTTCACCTCGGTTGAATCAAGAACACCTCGACCGAGGTGCGTTAACTGAGAGTTTTCGAAAACGAATTTTTGTTACTTATTTGGATATGACCTCAGTGAAGATCTTGTTTACTGACTGGTTTTAAATTCTTTATGTGTTTGAAAGGTTTTATAATATGTTTAAGTTGCTAAATGCTTTGCTTGAAATTAATGGCATGTTTAATACTTTGTTTTTATCCAAATTATGTTGAATTTGAAGGTTGACACCGCAGGTTAAGTTCTCTCACTTTCTTCTTGGAAAGACCAAGGCAATTCATTCTCTTCTCTCTTCTTCTTCTTGATCATGCTTAGCCCCTCATATACATTTTGCCTCCCTTTACCTATCCGGGAATTTGGAAGCAAGCGAAGTGGTGAAAGCAAGTGAAGTTAAGGTTGAGAAGTTGGCTGGAAGTGAAAGTGCTAGAAAGCAATTATAGGTTTGGGGAAGTCAATCATGAAGATGAGTAACTCGGCACCATTCACATAGCCGGGTGTTTGTGTCTTGCCAAAGTCGGATTGAGCGATATTCCTAACGGGTCATGGTATGTGCATCAAGGGTTTGATGCATCTCGAGAAATTGATGATTGCAGATTTCCTAGGCTTCGGTTATTGTGCACCTCTGTCCATGCATCCCAAAAAGTAAAGTAAAAAAGAAAAAGTGTGAGATAAGCAAAGCTTATTGGTGGAAGATGTTGAAAGTCAAAGTGAAAGTGAAGTTCATCCTTTTTCCGGATTCTAGCACCACATTACCCTACATACATCCCTACCCTACACGTTTCTTGACCTTTCTTTTGGGAAGCCCTTGAGACCTTGAGCTTGTTGATTGACTTAGTGGTTTAAACTGGATTATACATGATTAATTTTGATAACTATGATTTATTATGCATTCTATGGTTTTATGCAAAGATGAACAACTTTCCTATATTTATAAAATGTTTTGAGCATATTGAGTTTTTAAATTCCATGAAGTATTCTCTTAGAGTGATCTATGATAGTTGCACACCATAAAATGTTTTGAAAGACTTTTCATTGATTTTTACGACTTATAATCCATTCTACCTTGTCTTCTATATGCAGAACTTGCTTGGGGACAAGCAAGGGCTAAGTATGGGGTATTTTGATAGCATGAATTATAGTCTATATTTTGGGGTTTGTTTTGACGTTTTATCTTTCATAATCTGCATGTTTGTATGTACATTATGTGATTTTACTACCATTTCATCTACCTTTGCGAGAATCGAGGTCTACACCTAGTTTTGTTGTAATCGTAGGTAAAATGGCATGTTTTGCATCAAAAAGGAGCAAAAGGAGTCATGAGTCATTTAGAGCTACATCCAGGAAGCATAGCCATGGATTAAAGATTTACTTTGGACCAGATTTGAGAGATTTCACATTCAGTTGTGACTCACCTCGGTTGACCACAGATTCACCTCGACCGAGGTGATCCAGAGAAGTCGACTCGACCGAGGCGAACACCTGGGACGCGGCGAGAATATTTTATTCTTGGCTGAGATCTTTTATTTTTGGAAGGGGAGATCTTATATTTTTGGGCTGGATTTCTGGAAGGAAGATCATATATTTGGTAGATCTATTTTAGAGATAAGATATATTTTATTAGGAAATTATCTTTTTAGATATTTCCTATAAGATTATCTTAGGAAGATATTTATTTTAGGAGATAAGATATATTTTATTAGGAAATTATCTTTTAAGATATTTCCTATAAAATTATCTTAGGAAGATATTTATTTTGAGAGATAAGATATATTTTATTAGGAAATTATCTTTTTAAGATATTTTATCTTTGGAAGATAATTCTCCTATATAAAGGGCTGGATTTTCTACAATTCACCCATCTTCGGATCATCGATATCTCGCATACAATCCGCTATCAGCGCAAGAGAGTTATTTACGCAGCAGCAGCCTACTCCAAGTTGGGAGATTTGAAGAACCTTTTTGAAGGTTGAAGGAAGATTGAAGTTCATAGCTTTTATAGCTTTATTGAAGGGTTTTGTAAGATTGTCTTCAATTCCCTCAATTGTTGTCTTGTCTTTTTGGATTGTTATCCAAGGAACGCTTTGTTGTGATATTTGATTCAGTTATTGAAGTCTTTTCATTAAATTCTTCTTTGTTCAAATATTCACCTTCTTCCCTTACAAATAATACTTTCATAATGATGATGAGTGGCTAATTCCCTTGTGTGATTCTAGGGTGATTGGCTGAAGGTTGTGGGAAAAACAATGATAGAATAATCTTAGATTCCAGTAGGATCCTGAAAGTTCGAGTCTTTAACCTTAACCCTAAGCATCTCGTTCAGTCGATGAACATTTCGGCCGAGGTGGAAACTGGCTGACCGAGGTGACTTACCTGATCCATAACTGAGAGTTAAGTGTTAGAGTTTGCCAAATCCTATTCTTATTGCACCTTTCCTGGTTCAATGCAAGCTTAGGATGAGACTTACCCGGTAATTCCTTAGTTTGTGTACCAACGATCATAAGTGTAGGTAATAAAGGTTTATCCTTTATTGGGGTTTGAGTGTGCTTCCATCCCATCTTTGTGAGTTAGCCTGAGACTTACCCGGTAAAGGTTGATTCTATTCCCTTAGATGATGTGTTAGTTTGAGGTTATAGTTCTTTATCTTAATTCCTTGAGACTTACCCGGTAATAGGAGTTACGGTTTGGGATTAGTGTGTAGTGAGACTTACCCGGTGATCTACTCCACTTTAGAAACACCTTCCCCACGCAAAAATCTCAGCTTTGTCCGCTTATCTACAGATCTTGAGTTGGAACCACAACTAGATGCTTTAACCCCTAGAATTGCATGTTTGCTTTATTTGACATCTTATTCATCTTTGATTGTGTTAAATCGCTCTTGTGGTTAGTATTAACATTAGCACACCGTATTGACTCTGTTTCACGGAGTCCCTGTGATCGACCCCTGGAATTTTCTTGCTTTTACTACGATTGACCCGTACACTGCGGGTTCGCATCCTTGTTTTAAGCTTAAGTCTAGGGTTATAAATTTAAAGCTTGCACACACCGTTTGGAGCGAACAAGTTTTTGGCGCCGTTGCCGGGGACTTGGTCTAGACCGAGCCGGTTACGGTTTGCTTTCGGGGCATTTGCCCCTGTTGCTACTAACTACTCTTTCTATGAGTTTTGTAGTTTTTCGATGACTACATTTGATCCAGCCTGGATAGCAAGGCAAAGTGCTAGGGCGGACCATTATGAATACTTGGAGGAGAAGTACTCCTTCTATTGGTTCAGCAATGAATGGGAAAGAGAAGAGGTCATTCAGCGTGAACTTGCGATATGGGATGAGAAGAATGTCCCTAAAAACATTTATGAGCAACCTTTTGAAGACTCTCTCGAATCAAGATTGGAGAAGTTGATGAAGAAGGTGGAGGAGCTCAAGGAAAGCACCCTATCCTATGCTAAGCCGAAAGAGGAGCATAAGGAAGTGTTGCACGTTCCAAGCATTCCTTTGGTCGAACCGGAAGTTTTTCCTGAAGCTTCTGTGGAAGCGGAGGATGTGGAAGATCTCGATCCAACTGCCGAGACCTCGGTCGAGGTGGAGGAGATCTCGACCGAGATGGAAGAAGAATTTGTAGAACTGCAAGATGCGGCGAACCTTGGCCAAATTACTGAGATTGTGGTCAAGGTGGAAGAAAGACCAGCAGAACTGAGAGAGATTTCGTGGGTGGATTATCAACCCAACACGAAACTTGTCTCAAGCTTTGGAGAACTTTGCAAGGTACATTCTCCTACTTCATTTGAATTCCCTATTAATATTTCTAGATTTTTCAGGAAGGCACCGGAGAGTTGGAGGTCTCTTCCGAAAGAACCTCCTAAGATCAAGATGAAACCTCTCTTGAAATTGTTGGAGGAAGATGCTCCTTGGATTATAAGGAGTGAAGTTAACAAGCACTTCACCGCTAAGGCAACGAAGTGTTATTTGTTCAAGTATGGGGTCCCTCGCATGCTCAGGACCCTGTACCATCCCCAAGCTATAGATGGGGAAGCTGCTATGATTCTCGAGAAACTATTTTCTCGATCCAGGAAAGGATGGGACGCAAGGCTAGATTATGTCCCAGTGAAGTGTAGGAAGTCTAGACGAATTCCGGTGAGAATCAAACTGTACAAGCTTGTACGTGGGAGATCTTACCATTTGCCGGTGAAGTTAGGAACCGGAACCTTCTTGGAAGATTTTTACGGATGTGATGAGCACTCCACGACATTCGAAGTGCATTGAGTAATCCCATTCCGTAGGGTCCAGCTAGCGACCTTAAACCAAGCGCTTCTTGGGAGGCAACCCAAGGTATTGCTTTCTTCTCCCTTTTCTAGTTTAGTTTAGATAGTTGCTTTGTTTTTGTTTTCCTCTAGACAACAACCAGGTATTCCAAAAGGAAGGATCACAGTTCAGGAGCTACACTGGAAGAACAAAATTTCGAGAAGTTGAGGAAACGAGCTTTACTGAGATACATCTCGGGTACTGTCAGAACACCTCGGCCGAGATGTACTTCGCCAACCGAGATGGTCTTATCTGGGAGCTGTTTCTTACTTCTTCATGCAGTTTAGCTATGTTCAGTGAGTATCCTGTCCTTAGACTTATTTTAACCCACTGGGACAGTGTATCCCAAGTATGGGGTGTTTGCACTTATATGACTACTTGATGTATTCGACTACTTTTGATGTATTACATTTCATCGGATATTCTATTTATGCTTCACTTCTGCATTTATATGATTATCTGATATTACATGCATACCTACAGGTTATTTGATTGAGAAAAACGTCGAAATTGAAAAAAAAATGGTTTTAAAAAAAAAATTTTTTGACCTCGACCGGGGAGATTCTGGCCGAACGAGGTGTTTCACCTCGGTTGAATCAAGAACACCTCGACCGAGGTGCGTTAACTGAGAGTTTTCGAAAACGAATTTTTGTTACTTATTTGGATATGACCTCAGTGAAGATCTTGTTTACTGACTGGTTTTAAATTCTTTATGTGTTTGAAAGGTTTTATAATATGTTTAAGTTGCTAAATGCTTTGCTTGAAATTAATGGCATGTTTAATACTTTGTTTTTATCCAAATTATGTTGAATTTGAAGGTTGACACCGCAGGTTAAGTTCTCTCACTTTCTTCTTGGAAAGACCAAGGCAATTCATTCTCTTCTCTCTTCTTCTTCTTGATCATGCTTAGCCCCTCATATACATTTTGCCTCCCTTTACCTATCCGGGAATTTGGAAGCAAGCGAAGTGGTGAAAGCAAGTGAAGTTAAGGTTGAGAAGTTGGCTGGAAGTGAAAGTGCTAGAAAGCAATTATAGGTTTGGGGAAGTCAATCATGAAGATGAGTAACTCGGCACCATTCACATAGCCGGGTGTTTGTGTCTTGCCAAAGTCGGATTGAGCGATATTCCTAACGGGTCATGGTATGTGCATCAAGGGTTTGATGCATCTCGAGAAATTGATGATTGCAGATTTCCTAGGCTTCGGTTATTGTGCACCTCTGTCCATGCATCCCAAAAAGTAAAGTAAAAAAGAAAAAGTGTGAGATAAGCAAAGCTTATTGGTGGAAGATGTTGAAAGTCAAAGTGAAAGTGAAGTTCATCTTTTTTCCGGATTCTAGCACCACAATACACTACATACATCCCTACCCTACACGTTTCTTGACCTTTCTTTTGGGAAGCCCTTGAGACCTTGAGCTTGTTGATTGACTTAGTGGTTTAAACTGGATTATACATGATTAATTTTGATAACTATGATTTATTATGCATTCTATGGTTTTATGCAAAGATGAACAACTTTCCTATATTTATAAAATGTTTTGAGCATATTGAGTTTTTAAATTCCATGAAGTATTCTCTTAGAGTGATCTATGATAGTTGCACACCATAAAATGTTTTGAAAGACTTTTCATTGATTTTGACGACTTATAATCCATTCTACCTTGTCTTCTATATGCAGAACTTGCTTGGGGACAAGCAAGGGCTAAGTATGGGGTATTTTGATAGCATGAATTATAGTCTATATTTTGGGGTTTGTTTTGACGTTTTATCTTTCATAATCTGCATGTTTGTATGTACATTATGTGATTTTACTACCATTTCATCTACCTTTGCGAGAATCGAGGTCTACACCTAATTTTGTTGTAATCGTAGGTAAAATGGCATGTTTTGCATCAAAAAGGAGCAAAAGGAGTCATGAGTCATTTAGAGCTACATCCAGGAAGCATAGCCATGGATTAAAGATTTACTTTGGACCAGATTTGAGAGATTTCACATTCAGTTGTGACTCACCTCGGTTGACCACAGATTCACCTCGACCGAGGTGATCCAGAGAAGTCGACTCGACCGAGGCGAACACCTGGGACGCGGCGAGAATATTTTATTCTTGGCTGAGATCTTTTATTTTTGGAAGGGGAGATCTTATATTTTTGGGCTGGATTTCTGGAAGGAAGATCATATATTTGGTAGATCTATTTTAGAGATAAGATATATTTTATTAGGAAATTATCTTTTTAGATATTTCCTATAAGATTATCTTAGGAAGATATTTATTTTAGGAGATAAGATATATTTTATTAGGAAATTATCTTTTAAGATATTTCCTATAAAATTATCTTAGGAAGATATTTATTTTGAGAGATAAGATATATTTTATTAGGAAATTATCTTTTTAAGATATTTTATCTTTGGAAGATAATTCTCCTATATAAAGGGCTGGATTTTCTACAATTCACCCATCTTCGGATCATCGATATCACGCTATACCGTCGATCAGGGTTTACACACGCAGCAGCCGCAGCCTACTCCAATTTGGGAGTCTTCGAAGAACCTTTTTGAAGGTTGAAGGAAGATAGAAGTCCATAGCTTTTATAGCTTTTTGAAGGGTTTTGTAAGATTGTCTTCAATTCCCTCAATTGTTGTCTTGTCTTTTTGGATTGTTATCCAAGGAACGCTTTGTTGTGATATTTGATTCAGTTATTGAAGTCTTTTCATTAAATTCTTCTTTGTTCAAATATTCACCTTCTTCCCTTACAATTAATACTTTCATAATGATGATGAGTGGCTAATTTCCTTGTGTGATTCTAGGGTGATTGGCTGAAAGTTGTGGGAAAAACAATGATAGAATAATCTTAGATCCCAGTAGGATCCTGAAAGTTCGAGTCTTTAACCTTAACCCTAAGCATCTCGTTCAGTCGATGAACATTTCGGCCGAGGTGGAAACTGGCTGACCGAGGTGACTTATCTGATCCATAACTGAGAGTTAAGTGTTGGAGTTTGCCAAATCCTATTCTTATTATACCTTTCCTGGTTCAAAGCAAGCTTAGGATGAGACTTACCCGGTAATTCCTTAGTCTGTGTACCAACGATCATAAGTGTAGGTAATAAAGGTTTATCCTTTATTGGGGTTTGAGTGTGCTTCCATCCCATCTTTGTGAGTTAGCCTGAGACTTACCCGGTAAAGGTTGATTCTATTCCCTTAGATGATGTGTTAGTTTGAGGTTATAGTTCTTTATCTTAATTCCTTGAGACTTACCCGGTAATAGGAGTTACGGTTTGGGATTAGTGTGTAGTGAGACTTACCCGGTGATCTACTCCACTTTAGAAACACCTTCCCCACGCAAAAATCTCAGCTTTGTCCGCTTATCTACAGATCTTGAGTTGGAACCACAACTAGATGCTTTAACCCCTAGAATTGCATGTTTGCTTTATTTGACATCTTATTCATCTTTGATTGTGTTAAATCGCTCTTGTGGTTAGTATTAACATTAGCACACCGTATTGACTCTGTTTCACGGAGTCCCTGTGATCGACCCCTGGAATTTTCTTGCTTTTACTACGATTGACCCGTACACTGCGGGTTCGCATCCTTGTTTTAAGCTTAAGTCTAGGGTTATAAATTTAAAGCTTGCACACACCGTTTGGAGCGAACAAGTTTTTGGCGCCGTTGCCGGGGACTTGGTCTAGACCGAGCCGGTTACGGTTTGCTTTCGGGGCATTTGCCCCTGTTGCTACTAACTACTCTTTCTATGAGTTTTGTAGTTTTTCGATGACTACATTTGATCCAGCCTGGATAGCAAGGCAAAGTGCTAGGGCGGACCATTATGAATACTTGGAGGAGAAGTACTCCTTCTATTGGTTCAGCAATGAATGGGAAAGAGAAGAGGTCATTCAGCGTGAACTTGCGATATGGGATGAGAAGAATGTCCCTAAAAACATTTATGAGCAACCTTTTGAAGACTCTCTCGAATCAAGATTGGAGAAGTTGATGAAGAAGGTGGAGGAGCTCAAGGAAAGCACCCTATCCTATGCTAAGCCGAAAGAGGAGCATAAGGAAGTGTTGCACGTTCCAAGCATTCCTTTGGTCGAACCGGAAGTTTTTCCTGAAGCTTCTGTGGAAGCGGAGGATGTGGAAGATCTCGATCCAACTGCCGAGACCTCGGTCGAGGTGGAGGAGATCTCGACCGAGATGGAAGAAGAATTTGTAGAACTGCAAGATGCGGCGAACCTTGGCCAAATTACTGAGATTGTGGTCAAGGTGGAAGAAAGACCAGCAGAACTGAGAGAGATTTCGTGGGTGGATTATCAACCCAACACGAAACTTGTCTCAAGCTTTGGAGAACTTTGCAAGGTACATTCTCCTACTTCATTTGAATTCCCTATTAATATTTCTAGATTTTTCAGGAAGGCACCGGAGAGTTGGAGGTCTCTTCCGAAAGAACCTCCTAAGATCAAGATGAAACCTCTCTTGAAATTGTTGGAGGAAGATGCTCCTTGGATTATAAGGAGTGAAGTTAACAAGCACTTCACCGCTAAGGCAACGAAGTGTTATTTGTTCAAGTATGGGGTCCCTCGCATGCTCAGGACCCTGTACCATCCCCAAGCTATAGATGGGGAAGCTGCTATGATTCTCGAGAAACTATTTTCTCGATCCAGGAAAGGATGGGACGCAAGGCTAGATTATGTCCCAGTGAAGTGTAGGAAGTCTAGACGAATTCCGGTGAGAATCAAACTGTACAAGCTTGTACGTGGGAGATCTTACCATTTGCCGGTGAAGTTAGGAACCGGAACCTTCTTGGAAGATTTTTACGGATGTGATGAGCACTCCACGACATTCGAAGTGCATTGAGTAATCCCATTCCGTAGGGTCCAGCTAGCGACCTTAAACCAAGCGCTTCTTGGGAGGCAACCCAAGGTATTGCTTTCTTCTCCCTTTTCTAGTTTAGTTTAGATAGTTGCTTTGTTTTTGTTTTCCTCTAGACAACAACCAGGTATTCCAAAAGGAAGGATCACAGTTCAGGAGCTACACTGGAAGAACAAAATTTCGAGAAGTTGAGGAAACGAGCTTTACTGAGATACATCTCGGGTACTGTCAGAACACCTCGGCCGAGATGTACTTCGCCAACCGAGATGGTCTTATCTGGGAGCTGTTTCTTACTTCTTCATGCAGTTTAGCTATGTTCAGTGAGTATCCTGTCCTTAGACTTATTTTAACCCACTGGGACAGTGTGTCCCAAGTATGGGGTGTTTGCACTTATATGACTACTTGATGTATTCGACTACTTTTGATGTATTACATTTCATCGGATATTCTATTTATGCTTCACTTCTGCATTTATATGATTATCTGATATTACATGCATACCTACAGGTTATTTGATTGAGAAAAACGTCGAAATTGAAAAAAAAATGGTTTTAAAAAAAAAATTTTTTGACCTCGACCGGGGAGATTCTGGCCGAACGAGGTGTTTCACCTCGGTTGAATCAAGAACACCTCGACCGAGGTGCGTTAACTGAGAGTTTTCGAAAACGAATTTTTGTTACTTATTTGGATATGACCTCAGTGAAGATCTTGTTTACTGACTGGTTTTAAATTCTTTATGTGTTTGAAAGGTTTTATAATATGTTTAAGTTGCTAAATGCTTTGCTTGAAATTAATGGCATGTTTAATACTTTGTTTTTATCCAAATTATGTTGAATTTGAAGGTTGACACCGCAGGTTAAGTTCTCTCACTTTCTTCTTGGAAAGACCAAGGCAATTCATTCTCTTCTCTCTTCTTCTTCTTGATCATGCTTAGCCCCTCATATACATTTTGCCTCCCTTTACCTATCCGGGAATTTGGAAGCAAGCGAAGTGGTGAAAGCAAGTGAAGTTAAGGTTGAGAAGTTGGCTGGAAGTGAAAGTGCTAGAAAGCAATTATAGGTTTGGGGAAGTCAATCATGAAGATGAGTAACTCGGCACCATTCACATAGCCGGGTGTTTGTGTCTTGCCAAAGTCGGATTGAGCGATATTCCTAACGGGTCATGGTATGTGCATCAAGGGTTTGATGCATCTCGAGAAATTGATGATTGCAGATTTCCTAGGCTTCGGTTATTGTGCACCTCTGTCCATGCATCCCAAAAAGTAAAGTAAAAAAGAAAAAGTGTGAGATAAGCAAAGCTTATTGGTGGAAGATGTTGAAAGTCAAAGTGAAAGTGAAGTTCATCCTTTTTCCGGATTCTAGCACCACATTACCCTACATACATCCCTACCCTACACGTTTCTTGACCTTTCTTTTGGGAAGCCCTTGAGACCTTGAGCTTGTTGATTGACTTAGTGGTTTAAACTGGATTATACATGATTAATTTTGATAACTATGATTTATTATGCATTCTATGGTTTTATGCAAAGATGAACAACTTTCCTATATTTATAAAATGTTTTGAGCATATTGAGTTTTTAAATTCCATGAAGTATTCTCTTAGAGTGATCTATGATAGTTGCACACCATAAAATGTTTTGAAAGACTTTTCATTGATTTTTACGACTTATAATCCATTCTACCTTGTCTTCTATATGCAGAACTTGCTTGGGGACAAGCAAGGGCTAAGTATGGGGTATTTTGATAGCATGAATTATAGTCTATATTTTGGGGTTTGTTTTGACGTTTTATCTTTCATAATCTGCATGTTTGTATGTACATTATGTGATTTTACTACCATTTCATCTACCTTTGCGAGAATCGAGGTCTACACCTAGTTTTGTTGTAATCGTAGGTAAAATGGCATGTTTTGCATCAAAAAGGAGCAAAAGGAGTCATGAGTCATTTAGAGCTACATCCAGGAAGCATAGCCATGGATTAAAGATTTACTTTGGACCAGATTTGAGAGATTTCACATTCAGTTGTGACTCACCTCGGTTGACCACAGATTCACCTCGACCGAGGTGATCCAGAGAAGTCGACTCGACCGAGGCGAACACCTGGGACGCGGCGAGAATATTTTATTCTTGGCTGAGATCTTTTATTTTTGGAAGGGGAGATCTTATATTTTTGGGCTGGATTTCTGGAAGGAAGATCATATATTTGGTAGATCTATTTTAGAGATAAGATATATTTTATTAGGAAATTATCTTTTTAGATATTTCCTATAAGATTATCTTAGGAAGATATTTATTTTAGGAGATAAGATATATTTTATTAGGAAATTATCTTTTAAGATATTTCCTATAAAATTATCTTAGGAAGATATTTATTTTGAGAGATAAGATATATTTTATTAGGAAATTATCTTTTTAAGATATTTTATCTTTGGAAGATAATTCTCCTATATAAAGGGCTGGATTTTCTACAATTCACCCATCTTCGGATCATCGATATCTCGCATACAATCCGCTATCAGCGCAAGAGAGTTATTTACGCAGCAGCAGCCTACTCCAAGTTGGGAGATTTGAAGAACCTTTTTGAAGGTTGAAGGAAGATTGAAGTTCATAGCTTTTATAGCTTTATTGAAGGGTTTTGTAAGATTGTCTTCAATTCCCTCAATTGTTGTCTTGTCTTTTTGGATTGTTATCCAAGGAACGCTTTGTTGTGATATTTGATTCAGTTATTGAAGTCTTTTCATTAAATTCTTCTTTGTTCAAATATTCACCTTCTTCCCTTACAAATAATACTTTCATAATGATGATGAGTGGCTAATTCCCTTGTGTGATTCTAGGGTGATTGGCTGAAGGTTGTGGGAAAAACAATGATAGAATAATCTTAGATTCCAGTAGGATCCTGAAAGTTCGAGTCTTTAACCTTAACCCTAAGCATCTCGTTCAGTCGATGAACATTTCGGCCGAGGTGGAAACTGGCTGACCGAGGTGACTTACCTGATCCATAACTGAGAGTTAAGTGTTAGAGTTTGCCAAATCCTATTCTTATTGCACCTTTCCTGGTTCAATGCAAGCTTAGGATGAGACTTACCCGGTAATTCCTTAGTTTGTGTACCAACGATCATAAGTGTAGGTAATAAAGGTTTATCCTTTATTGGGGTTTGAGTGTGCTTCCATCCCATCTTTGTGAGTTAGCCTGAGACTTACCCGGTAAAGGTTGATTCTATTCCCTTAGATGATGTGTTAGTTTGAGGTTATAGTTCTTTATCTTAATTCCTTGAGACTTACCCGGTAATAGGAGTTACGGTTTGGGATTAGTGTGTAGTGAGACTTACCCGGTGATCTACTCCACTTTAGAAACACCTTCCCCACGCAAAAATCTCAGCTTTGTCCGCTTATCTACAGATCTTGAGTTGGAACCACAACTAGATGCTTTAACCCCTAGAATTGCATGTTTGCTTTATTTGACATCTTATTCATCTTTGATTGTGTTAAATCGCTCTTGTGGTTAGTATTAACATTAGCACACCGTATTGACTCTGTTTCACCGAGTCCCTGTGATCGACCCCTGAAATTTTCTTGCTTTTACTACGATTGACCCGTACACTGCGGGTTCGCATCCTTGTTTTAAGCTTAAGTCTAGGGTTATAAATTTAAAGCTTGCACACACCGTTTGGAGCGAACATATCTCCCTTTTGACTTTCATGTCTATGGCAATTTTCGACGTCATCCTCTTTATTTGTGAAGTCACTTTACACAACTAGAAAGAGCCTCTAAGTTGTCGTTCTCAAAATTCCCTAGTTGGCGATCCTCCCTTGCTTCTCCGGAACTACTCTCTTGTATATCCTTCATTTGATCCCGTTGAGTTGACTCAGGTTCCGCTTGCCATTTTCGGGGGTATTATCTTGTAGTCTTCACTCTTCTATCTCCATGTTCCTCAACGAGTTCACTGGATTGATCGGATGTTCGCCTAACTTAATGCTCATAAGCTTAGCATACTTAGGTGTGTCAACTAAATGAGGATCTCATTCAGTTATCTACATTAAGGGCATAATATAACTATAAATTTCTACTAATCTTCTGCATATATTTATTTATACTACATATCTTTATAATCAACCTAACAAGTCCAACTAAAATAAAACCTAAAGTCCATACTAAGCATACTGAGATCCGCGGTAGTAGTGGTGGTCAGCCGTACTTTTCTATTCCCAACAGACTATGCATGCATTTGAAAACCAAAAATTCTCCTTTTAAAACTCAGACCCCTTTCGGATTCTGTTTACAACTTATTCGGTCTTTCAAAAGATTTCAAGTGCCATTGTTGCCAACCTAGAGCTCTGATACCATGTTGTAACACCCCAAATTTTCAGAACTCGGAGTGCTACTGGTTAGGACCTCACAATGGGTCCTGACCTTAGTTTGACAACAATTTTACTATGATCTTGCAACAAGACACATATAAGAAAACCGAAATTTATAAAATATTATTTTAAAGAGATAAATGCAACAACATCTAACAGCCCACAGTACTTAAACAACTTGAAAGTCTAACTCACATAATACGAAGAAAGAAACAACAAACAAACACCCAACCCCACTCTAAGGAGTACGGAGACCCGGCTGACCACTACTTCCAGATCACTCAGCTGCTGCTCTAACCTGCGGTAAATCTAAAAAAAATACCACGGAACAACCATTAGCTAGTTATCTAAACATTAGAAGAATAATAATAGCACACACACATAAAATAGTAAACACTCATCATGCTTTCAAACAATTCATTTATTATCTTCATTTAAGTCATTCACTCTAATGATACTTATTTTGTGACACGAGGGATTCCCAAACCTCGCCTCCGTCCCCGTGTACCCATCAGGAGTGGATCCGATGCATCTCACCGTGTACCTGTATGGTCTGGGTATAGAGAACCTCCCAGTCTCCTGGCAGAGCTGGGCAGTGATGTCACGGCCCGTTATACATACACTTGGGCCTTAACACATAATAACAACGGTCGTCCTAACAAATTGTTATTATAAACACACATCGCACACACCACCATTATCATTCAACTAACATCCAGAAACCGGCTAAGTAAGTCGCATGGACTTACCTGAATCAACCACAACTCTCACAATCTCAACTCGGTCTACAACCGTAGAAACTCATACGCCTGTCATACGAGGCACGTGGATCAAAATACATCCCATAATCTTAGAAGTCTATAACTTCTAAGATGCACAAACTCATCAAGAGAAAAAATATTAAAATGCTCTTTTAAGGTGAAATGACTATTTTACCCCGGTTTCGAAACTCTTTAACATTCTATAACAAGGTTTTAAACTAATCTTTAGAACTCAAAAACACACTCCCACTCTAGAAAGGAAGTTTGTTAAAGTTTTAGAGAGTTAAACACATTCTTGACTTTCATAAAGAGTCGATAAGGTCCAACTTTGGCTTAAGATAAGAGGCTTGGGTAAAAGTATTAAATTCCGAAATAAATCTATAGATTCTCTATGATATGCATACTAAACATAGGGGCAATGATCTCTCAAAAATACTCAACCATAATTCCTACATAATTCTCTAAAGTTGGAATAAAGGCTAGGATTTCTATACTTAGTCAAATTTTCTTCTGCTGGAAAAACAGCTCAACTGCTCTACTTTGGAAACTTATAGATTCTAATCCAACCGTTAACTCGTTCCCAAACTTTAACACAATAAACTACATATATCTACCTACAACATATCAAAAATTCAACGGTGGATGATCACTCTAATGCACCAAAGTTCCATTCTAAACACAGCAGTTCAAAGCTGAAAAACCAGTCATGCAGGAGGTCTCAACTTCGACTCTCACCTCCAGCAATTCATCCATTTATTCTACCTAAAGGTCCTTAGTTCGAAACCTTCAAGCCACAATCCATGCCTAAGTTAAAAAGATCAGAAACCTATGTTATTACAGGGTGCAGACTCTTACCGGATTACAGCTAGGGAAGGACTCGTTGTTGGTTTCGATCTGCACCACAACTCTGGAAGCGATCGTTGTCTCACTGCTGAAGCGATTGGGGTTTCGATCGACACAAAAGAGAGGGTGGTGAGTTATGGAAACCATGACAGCAAGGAGAAGAAAGAAGGGTATAAGGGCTTGGCCTTACCAGGAGGGACAGAGGCAGATGTGGCTCGTTCGTTCGCTGAGGGTGAGGCAAGACCCGGTACTAAGGACGGCGGTCTGGATAGGCTACACTCGCACAGCACCAGCGTCCAGTACTAGTGTCGGCTTCTCGTCCTGCTGTTGACACGAGATAAGACGATGCTGCTATAGATCAACGTAACAGAAGGAAGAGATCGAGGGAGGCTCACCTTGCTGTCGCTCCGGTTGCACACGTAGGGAGGATGTGAACTGCTGGTTGTTGCTTCCAAGAGACGTGCCTTCCGAGAGTGTGCAGGCTAGGACGTCGAGGATGGTACGCAAGATTCACGCTGATACTAGGGTGTGCAGAAAGGAAAGGACGCTAACAAAATAGCGAGATATCCGGGCCAGATCTCGCTAGGAAGGAAAGGCGGATACAGCTCGTACCTGGACGTGAATGTGGAGGGGGAAAGAAACTCTTCTGTAACCGCTTGAAGAAGGAAAGGGTAGCCCAAATGGATGGTGGGGTGAAACGGCTTCTTCCTGGGCCAACTTCTCATTGGGCTATCGGGCTGGAGTAAAGGAGTGTGGGCTGAGGTAAGGTAAGGCTGGACCGACTAATAGGGTAGTGGACTGGGGTTGTCACAGCTCGTCAAAAACTCGTCCTGGCTTTGTCAAGCTATTGCATGCCCATGTCACGAGTTTGTCAAATCTCGTCATGGCTTTGTCAAGCCCATGCATGACCTTGTCAAAGACAAGTCATGTTCTAGATTAAGGTTAGATATAAAGATCCTATTATTTTATGTGAAGTGAGTTACATAAAATAATAAAAAAATTTGAAACAAAATTGCCTAACTAAGTAGACGGATAGGGATCTAGGGATCGAAATCCGGTTTGCTACGATCGAAATCCGGTTTGCTACGGAATAAACGGAATAAAAATTCCGGATATTACAGGGTAAGTCTCATCCTAGGCTTGCATTGAACCAGGAAAGGTGTAATAAGAATAGGATTTGGCAAACTCTAACACTTAACTCTCAGTTTCGGATCAGATAAGTCACCTCGGTCAGAAGAATTCCACCCCGGCCTAGATGTTCATCGACTGAGCGAGATGCTTAGGGTTAAGGAAAAGACTCGAACTTTCAGGGTCCTACTGTGATTTAAGATTATTCTATCATTATTTTTCCCACAACCTTCAGCCAATCACCCTAGAATCACACAAGGAAATTAGCCACTCATCATCATGAAAGCAATAATCAAATATATGGGAAGAAAGAGAATAATTGAACAAGAAAACCTTAAGAGAAAGGCTTCAATAACTGAATCAATTATCAATCAACAAGCGTTCCTTGGATAAAAATCCAACAAGACAAACGACAATGAAGGGAATCTAAGAGAATCGTACAAAAACCCTTCAAAAAGCTATAAAAGCTATAGACTTTCTTCCTTCAACCTTCAAAAAGGTTCTTCAAATCTCCCAACTGGAGTATGGCTGCAACGGATGTCTAAACACAATCGGTGGTATAGCATGCCTCCCGATTTGTGGAAAATCCAACCCTTTTTGTAGGAAAATTACCCTCCAAAGATAAGATATCTTAGAAAGATCTCTTCCCATAAAAAAAGGTAAAATATATGTGCTGAATTATCTTCTTCCTTCCAGGAACCAAGCCCAAAAATATGAGATCCTTTTTCCAAAGATAAAAGATCTCAGCCAAGAATAAAATATTCTTGCCGCGTCCCAGGTGTTCGCCTCGGTCGAGTCGGCTCCTCTGGATCACCTCGGTCGAGGTAACTCTGTAGTCAACCGAGGTAAATCACAACTGAATGTGAAATCTCTCAAATCTGGTCCAAAGTGAATCTTTAATCCATGGCCATGCTTCTTGGATTATTCCTTAAGCTCCTGAATGTAGCTTCAATGACTCCTTAGCTCCTTTTGCTCCTTTTTAGTCCAAAATGTGTCATTTTACCTACGATTATAACAAAACTAGGTGTAGACCTTAATTCCCGCAAAGGTAGATGAAACGACAATATAATCACATAATGTACATACAAACATGCAGATTATTGAAGATAAAACGTCTAAACAGGCCCCAAAATATAGACTATAATTCATGCTATCAAAATACCCCATACTTAGCCCTTGCTTGTCCCCGAGCAAGTTCCGAATCATAGAATACAAGATAGAATGGATTATAAGTCATAAAGATCAATGAAAAAGTCATTCAAAACATTTTAATGGTGCGCTATAATCATAGATTACTCTAAGAGAATACTTCATGGAATTTAAAATCAAAATATGCTTAAAACATTTTATAAATATAAGAAAGTTGTTCATCTTTGCATAAAATCATAGAATGCATAATAAATCATAATCATCGAATTTAATCATGTATAATCCAGTTTAAACCATTAAGTCAATCAACAAGCTCGAGGTCTCAAGGTCTTTCAAAAAGAAGGTCAAAGAAACGTGTGAGGGTGGGATGTGTATGAGGAATGTGGTCCTAGAATCCGGGAAAAGGATCTTCACTTCACTTTACTTTGCTTTGAACTTCACATCTTCCACAATAAGCTTTGCTTATTTACTTTTTTACTTTACTTTTTGGGATGCATGGACAGAGGTGCACAATAACCGAAGCCTAGGAGATCAGCAATCATCAATTTTTCGAGATGCCTCAAACCCTTGATGCACATACCATGACCCGTTAGGAATATCGCTCAATCCGACTTTGGCAGGACACAAACACCTGGATATGTGAATGGTGCCGAGTTACTCATCATCATGATTGACTTCCCCAAACCTATATGTTTCTTTCTAACTTTCAGCCAACTTCTCAACTTTTACTTCACTTGCTTTCACCACTTTGCTTGCTTCCAAATTCCCGGATAGGTAAAGGGAGACAAATCTGTATATGAGGGGCTAAGTATGATCAAGAAGAAGAAGAGAGAAGAATGAATTGCCTTGGTCTTTCCAGGAAGAAAGTGAGAGAACTTATCTTGCGGTGTCAACCTTCAAATTCAACATAATTTAGATAAAAACAAAGTATTAAACATGCCAAAATTTCAAACAAAGCATTTAGCAACTTAAACATATCATAAAACCTTTCAAACATATAAAGATTCCAAAACCAATCAGTAAACAAAATCTTCACTGAGATCATATCCAGATAAAAAGCACAAAACGTTTTGAAAACTCTCAGTTAAACCACCTCGGTCGAGGTGATCTAAGTCAACCGAGGTGAAGTACCTCGTTTGGCCAAAACTGCCAGGTCAAAAAAAGTTTTTTCTAAAACAGTTTTTCTCAATCAAATAACCTGTATGCATGCATGTAATCTCAGATAAGCACATAAAGCAAAATAAAGCATAAATATCTGATAATATCGAGTCATACAACACATAAGTCATAAAATACATCAATACCCCATACTTGGGACACACTGTCCCAGTGGGTCAAAATAAGTCTAAAGAAAATAAAGTACTCACCGGACATAGCTGAGCTGCATAATAAATAAGAAAGAAAATCCTGCAAGCTCTCTATAATCCTGGTCTGGTGGTGGTGGTGGTGGCACATACGGATACTGGGATGGGTCAAATAGATAACCCATAGTCTGCTGAAACTGGATCTCTATCATCCGACGCTGATAGTGCTGGCCCTCTAGCACCTGATGAGTCCAGCGGTCGATCTCTCGGTGTTGGGCGTCAAATCTCTCCTGGATGTCTACAGTCAAGGCAGCATAGGAGTCTATCATCTGATCGGTGAGGTCATCGATCTGTCGGTGAGCAGCTCGATCTCGTACCCTACGCCTAGCAGGGCGTGATGGTGGTTCGGCCGGCTCGGTCTCGTCATCATCCAAATCGATGACTTGTGCACTCGTCCCAGCAGTATCAGTACCTGTATCCATAGGAACTCCACCATCCCTATCATCATCATCATCATCAGCTGCCTCCTCAAACTCATCCTCCTCAGCTCGGGCAGCTGCTGCCTCTCTCGCATCCTCCATCAGTGGGATCCAAGCAGTCTGCCAGTAGTGTGGATCATACACTGAGAACTGGGGTGACCATCTGATCCCCTGTGGTGTAGTCGGCTCCCATGGCATAGCTACGTACGGCGTAGTGAGTCCTCGGGGAACTAGTATCCGCCGAGTGATCATCTCCTGAAGTCCAAGCGGCTTGGCAGCCGCCACCATGGTACATGCGCTGATGTCCATATCCTGGTAACTCGCTATGTGAGTCACTATGCCTCCACAACAGATGTCCCCCTTTGTCTTGGCCTTGATCTTATGCAGATCCTCTGCTAGCATCAAGCCAAAGTCTGGAATCCCTCCAGTCACCATGCAGTAAAGGCTAAATAGCTCCCCCTGTCTGACCTTCTGGGGCGTCTCAGTACGCGCCAGAAGGGTCTCACTAAAAATCCTATGAGCTAGTCTGAAGGCCAGATGAAATATAATATGCTCCTTGGAGTCTCCAGGGCGTCATCTATCAGTATGCTCAACTACGTGAGCGATCTGTCCCCAGAACTCCCTAGCTACAGCTCGGGAGGGAAAATCAGCAGCAGTCGGGGCCGGGAAGCCAAAGATGTCCCGCCAGTAGTCTAAAGGAACTAAGAAGTTCCGGTTCATCAACCGGTACTTCACAGCACGCTCTGTGGGAAGGTAGGTGAAGGAGCTGACAAACTCCATAGTCGGCTCTAGGTAAGCCGGTGCTCGGATCTCAGTGAACTGCTCAAGGCCCACTGTGATCCGGGTGGTATTTCCTGGCAAACAAGATAATTAACAATATCAGCATACCAAGGTCCTTTATTATCAGAAAGTTGGTGGAGAGGATGTTCCACCAACTGAGGATGAATGTCAGAGAAAGGAGTAAGAAGTTTAATATTTTCAGTATTCTCAGTTGACATCATCTCGCCTTCGACCTCGGTCGAGGCGCAGAGGCGTTGATCGAGATGTTCTTCAATCGCCTCACTCGGTCCAGAAAGTGCCTCGGTCGAGGTACTGCAACTGGAACCGAAACCGGAGATCTTCGTCTCCTGGATTAGTTTCTCAGTTTTAGCTCCTGGATCTTCTTTCAGTGCCTTTAGGCTCCGTATATCTACATCACAAGAGGCATCTATACCTTCCTCCATTAAACTAAAACTAATAATTCTTTGAAGTGGATCTTTAGTAAGGATAGAGCTCACCAATTCTCTTGATTCGTCTTCATCATAGATGTCGAAGATATCATCACGTAGCTGCTCTCTCTTCATGGCCGTAAGTAATGCGAATTCCACTTCATCTCCGCCAATGTTGAACTTAAGTTTGGCGTTCTTGTAATCCACATTGCAACCCGAAGTTGCTAAAAATGGTCTCCCGAGAATGATAGGAAGAGACAGGATAATCTGCGGGAATGTCAAGTACTACAAAGTCTATAGGTAAATAGAAGTTACCTAACTTGACCAGAACGTCTTCCAAAATACCCACGGGATGGGTAATGGAGCGGTCCGCCATGTATAATCGAATCTTCACCGGCTTGGGCTCTCCAAGTCCGATCTTAACACATAGCTCCAGCGGAATGATGCTCACGCTGGCTCCTAGATCACATAAGGCTTCACAAGTGACATCCCCAACTTGAATGGGAATGCAAAACGAGCCGGGATCTCTCAATTTAGGTGGCATATTCTCCTTCATGATTTGAATAAGCTCCGAGGATTTAGATGTCATCCTTACTTCACCAAAGTCTTCCAGCTTCCTCTTCCTTGATAGAATTTCTTTTAAGAACTTCCCATAGGCGGGCATCCCTAGAATAGCATCAAGGAAAGGAATGTTAATGTGTAGTTTATTCATCAAGTCAAGGAACTTACCGAAATGCTTGTCTAGATGTGCTCTGGCCCTTGATTGGGGGAATGAAAGTGGTGGTTTATATGTAGGAGGTGGGACATAAGCTTCAGTTTTGTCCGACTTTCTCTGTGGCTCCACCTCGGTTGGCATCTCGGCCGAAGTGTTCTTCGACTGCACCTGGACCGAGGTGCTCTTCGTCTGTACTGGCACCGACCGAGGTACTGGATATGCAGTCTTCAGTCCACTCCTGGTCGTTATGGCCATAATATGGCCCTTAGGGTTGCTTTCCGTTCTTGCTGGAAGCTTCCCTGGATCTCTTGGCGCTTCATTCGCCCTACTAGCAAGTTGTTATTCAAAGGCCTTTTGTGCCTTCGAAAATGAAGTCATGGATGTCTCCATAGCACTAAGCTTGATCAAGATAGCCTCCAGCACCGCATCTTTCTTTTCCGGCTGGGATGAACTTGATCCATGCTCCTGGCTCTTTAATGGAGTAGAAGAAGAAGAGGAAGAGAGGAAAGGATTAGAGGAATCATTCGAATTAGATCCTCTATTGTTGTTGTAGTTGTTGTTCCGGAAACCGTTGTTGTTGTTACGGTATCTATTATTGTTCCTTGATCCTTGATCTTCCTTCTTAGTTTGAGCAACTAAGAGTTCCTTCAATTGTTTCACGTCATTCTTCAAAGACGTGAGCTGATTGTTTGAGGAATCCTCTTGAAAGTTGACTCTTTTAACTCCACCTTCAGCTCCTTGGTGGGAATATTTCTCCATATGCAAAGCTTGCTTCTCTATAAAGTCCCAAGCTTCGTCAATCGCCATGTCCATAAATGTACCGGCGGATAGTAGTTGGAGGTTGAACTGGGTGCTTCCGTCCAGTCCCTTGAAGTATATCTCCAACAACTCTATCTTTGGAATCCCATGATGTGGGCAATCCAAAAGAATGTCTTTAAACCTCTCCCATGACTTGGACAAGCTTTATTTGTCCTTCATGATGAAGGCATTGATCTTCCCTCTCATTTCAGCGGTTTTAGAGGGGGGAAAGAATTTAGTTAAGAATCCCGTAGTCATCTCCTCCCAAGTACTGATTTTTCCTGGAGGAAGAGATTAATACCAAGTAAGAGCTCTATCTCTTAAAAGAAAAGTAAAAAGGTCTTAGCTTGTAGTTGTTGTTTTCAATTCTTGAGGGTCTCAAGGTCTCCATCAAGATCTCATAGTTTTGTAGATGTTGATGTGGGGATTCCTTCTCTAGCCCTCCAAACTGGCATTGGCGAATCATGGAAAGAACTTGCGGTCGAAGTTCATAATCATGGTCCGCCGGATCTCCTAGGTTAACTCCTGGACGCCTCAGTTGCTGATTAGGGTCCATCCTTTGTCCTAGGGTTTGCGGGATTCCTGCAAAAAGAGCGCCTCAAACTGGTATCCGAGGTGGAAGTACATCGGCCGGGGCAACAGGTGCTGGGACCTGCCTCGGTCGAGGGTCTTGAACTGGATCTTGCATCGGTTGAGGATCAGGAACTGGATCTTGCCTCGGTCGAAGTAGATACTAGTCTCGTAAGGCTGTCATATCTGCTTCGATCGCCTCAGTCCTGGTGCGAGTTTCTTTTTTCTCCTGCCTCAGTTCTTCCCTGCTGAGGCGTAACTGTTCTAACGCCTCCTTCAATTCGGCCTCAAGATCGCGATCGTCTTGGTTGGCCATCTTCGCTTCTCTTAAGCGTCGTTTATATGTCTTTTCTGGTTCGGGATCGTAAGGAACGATTTCCTTCCCAGCGCGGGTTCTTCACATAAACCTAAGAAAAAGAACCTGCGAAAGTCACTCAAGTAGAGTGGTTAGTAGACACGGGGGCAAGTGCCCCAAAAGCGTACCGCAACCGGCTCGGCCTAGACCAAGTCCCCGGCAACGGCGCCAAAAACTTGTTCGCTCCAAACGGTGTGTGCAAGCTTTAAATTTATAACCCTAGATGTAAGCTTAAAACAAGGATGCGAACCCGCAGTGTACGGGTCAATCGTAGTAAAAGCAAGGAATTCCAGGGGTCGATCACAGGGACTTAGTGAAACAAAGTCGGAATAGGTAAGCTTTGTAATTACTAACCACAAAAGCGATTAAAACAATCAAGGATGATAAAAAGTCAATTAAGGAAATATGCAATTCTAGGGATTAAAGCATCTAGTTGTGGTTCCAACTCAAGATCTAAAGATAAGCGGACAAAGCTGGGATTTTTGCATAGGGAAGGTGTTACTAAAGTGGAATAGATCACCGGGTAAGTCTCACTACTCACTAATCCCAAACCGTAACTCCTATTACCGGGTAAGTCTCAAGGAATTAAGATAAAGAACTATAACCTCAAACTAATACGCCACCTAAGGGAATAGAATCAACCTTTACCGGGTAAGTCTCAAGCTAACTCACAAAGATGGAATGAAAGCACACTCAAACCCCAATAAAGGATAAACCTTTATTACCTACACTTATGATCTTTGGTAAACAAACAAAGGAATTACCGGGTAAGTATGATCCTAGGCTTGCATTGAACCAGGAAAGGTGTAATAAGAATAGAATTTGGCAAACTCTAACACTTAACTCTCAGTTTCGGATCAGATAAGTCACCTCGGTCAGAAGAATTCCACCTCGGCCGAGATGTTCATCGACTGAGCGAGATGCTTAGGGTTAAGGTAAAGACTCGAACTTTTAGGGTCCTACCCTGATTTAAGATTATTCTATCATTGTTTTTCCCACAACCTTCAGTCAATCACCCTAGAATCACACAAGGAAATTAGCCACTCATCATCATGAAAGCAATAATCAAATATATGGGAAGAAAGAGAATAATTGAACAAGAAAACCTTAAGAGAATAACTGAATCAATTATCAATCAACAAGCGTTCCTTGGATAAAAATCCAACAAGACAAACGACAATGAAGGGAATCTAAGAGAATCGTACAAAAACCATTCAAAAAGCTATAAAAGCTATAGACTTTCTTCCTTCAACCTTCAAAAAGGTTCTTCAAATCTTCCAACTGGAGTATGGCTGCAACGGATGTCTAAACACAATCGGTGGTATAGCATGCCTCCCGATTTGTTGAAAATCCAACCCTTTTTGTAGGAAAATTACCCTCCAAAGATAAGATATCTTAGAAAGATCTCTTCCCATAAAAATAGGTAAAATATATGTGCTGAATTATCTTCTTCCTTCCAGGAACCAAGCCCAAAAATATATATAAGATCCTCTTTCCAAAGATAAAAGATCTCAGCCAAGAATAAAATATTCTTGCCGCGTCCCAGGTGTTCGCCTCGGTCGAGTCGGCTCCTCTGGATCACCTCGGTCGAGGTGACTCTGTAGTCAACCGAGGTGAATCACAACTGAATGTGAAATCTCTCAAATCTGGTCCAAAGTGAACCTTTAATCCATGGCCATGCTTCCTGGATTATTCCTTAAGCTCTTGAATGTAGCTCCAATGACTCCTTAGCTCCTTTTGCTCCTTTTTAGTCCAAAATGTGCCATTTTACCTACGATTACAACAAAACTAGGTGTAGACCTCGATTCTCGCAAAGGTAGATGAAACGACAATATAATCTCATAATATACATACAAACATGCAGATTATTGAAGATAAAACGTCTAAATAGGCCCCAAAATATAGACTATAATTCATGCTATCAACTAACTGCGTCTTTATAAAAAAATGGAAGATCCAATATTTGCCTTCACCGCCCCTATGGCAGGGCGAACCGCTCCTGGGGTTTCGCCACAGATCGCGCCGATCTGATTTTTTTCGTCCATTTTATTTATTTCCATATATAGAAGATCCGATCTTCTATCTCATAGACCGGCTTTCCTATGATCTTCTAAACTCTAGAACGTCTTTCCTTCTATATTTTTCCATCGTTCATTAAATTCCCTCTTTCTCTTCCTTTTTCCATTTCTTGCATACGTTCTTCTTCAACCTCGAAAGTTGTAACCTTTCTTCCTTGTGATCTCTTGTTGGACGTGTAAGTCTCCTTCTTCTTGTTTCTTCCTCACGTTCTGGAGTTGTTGCATGCCTTTCCCTTATGTTTCGCTTTCTTCTTTCGTTCATCCTTTTCTTCTTCACAAGAATCAAGTTTGAGCCTTAATTCTTGTTGGCATTCCCGATGTCGATTTGATGATGTTCACAGACTCCCTTGGTTGAGTTGTGATGTGTATGTGGTCTGAGAGAAGAAAGCTTTGGACCTTGATTTGTTCCTTGTTGTCGAAGGAGTAGACATCGCTTTATGCACCGTAACCGCCCCGCGGAATCTGCCAGTGCCACCCCCGCGCCTTGACCAGCCGCCCCTGGGTTTTGTCTGCAGTGTTCTCGTCTTTGGTGAGATGCTTCCTTCCTTGCTTTCCTCATTCCTTCCCTTGGCTTATGTTGATGTTGTTGACCCTTCTTGATTTGTAAGACTAAGGTGGAGACCTTAGCTTGTGGGGAACTCTTAGAGATCATTGAGACTAGAAGTTATAGACTTCTAGCAACCGTTTCGTTCCTGATTCGTTATGCCTTGTTGAGTAGGCTTTCCGTCCTTCTTTCCTGTGGGAAACTGAGTTGTTTGCTGACCTTTGAGTTAACTTCGAGTGAGGTAAGTCCCTTGGACTTAGTTTCATTATATATATTGGTTTGAGTGTATTGACTTGTTTGCGTTATTGTTGTTGTTATAACGGATAACCGGACTAGGATTGACCTTTTATACCATAATTGGCCCAAGTGTATGATAAACGGGTGGTGATCATTCATCTAGTTCTACATGAGACTAGGAGGTGCTCTTGCAACCCAGATCTTCAGGTAACGGATAGTAGTGATCTATTCATGTTGGTAGATGAAAGCGGAAGCGAGTTTCGGGAGATTCTCGTGTAACAAAAGAAGTTGAATTAGTAATGCATAACTTAATAAAAGATAATAACATGTTGAGTCCGAGCATGTTATATGTTTATCTTAAATTATGTGTGTTTGTGTCTTTACTGTCTTGCTGATATCTAGAATGTTAGCTAACGGTTTATACCAATGTTGTAGATGTCTTGCAGGATATAGGTGTTGTTGAGTGATCCGGACGGTGTGGTCAACCGGGGTTCCCGTACATTATAGGACGGGATCGGATTTATTTTTCTGTTGTTGTTTTCCCTTTGTTTTGAACTCGGTTGCAAGTCTTCTACGTTTCCCTTTGTTATAACATTTGGTTTTATATTGAGTTTTAATTTTCATTTATTTGTGCCTTGTTGTAAGATCCGATGTTTTTGTTGCTACTTTGAGGGCCGAGACCAATTGTGAGGTCCTATCCCGTAACCCAGAACTTGGGGTGTTACAATATAGTACCAAAGCTCTAGTTTGACAACAATGGCACTCAAAATCTTTTGAAGGTCGAATAGATAAATAAATAGAACCCGCAAGGGGTCTACGTTTTCAAAAGGGGGTTTTAAACTTGTCGGTCTGGGATAGATGTACGGGTGACCACCACTACCTTCACTGATCTCAACAGTTAATTTTCTTATATGTTGGTCTTATGTGTTTTTTTTTCTGGATTTTCTGCTTTAGTTATAGCGTGGCCTTATATATCTATATATCCTTATTGTAGATGGCGCGTACTAGAGCTACATCTGCTATGGGGAGAGGAATGGGTATACCACCTCTTCCACCTGCCATCCGTGGACGAGGGCGTGTAAGGAGATCTCAACTAGCTAGAGGTCGGGACCAAGCCTCAGCTGTTGATCTGCCTATCGCTGAGGCGTTCATTGAAGAAGTTGCTGAGAGTATTGTTCTCGAGGCTACGAACGGGACTACCGCTAGGTCCGGAGCATAGAGAGTGTAGACGGCCGAGTCTGGTCGACTATCCACCGGAGCTTCTACATACCGCGACTATGTTCAGAGAGTCGAGGAGGCTATCAAGAATAGAGGACCTGCACTACCACCGCCAATACCCGCGAGATAAGTTGAGGTTTTATAGAGAGTGAAGCAGGCTGTTGTTGTTGTACCTGCTAGAGCTGCTGAGGTTGCTAGAGTTCCGGACGAGGCGAGAGAGTTGAGGCCCGACTATTGGTTGAAGGCTTTCAACCGACTGAAGGTTCCTTCTTTTAGAGGGATGACTGGATTAGAGGTGGAGTTGTTGCTAGGACAATTTGATTCTGCTATGGAGGCGATATGTTGTCCATATAGTCGTCGAGTCGATATAGCACAAACGTTGTTGTAGGATTAGGCTCATCACTGGTGGATGACTATGCGTAGTAAGGTTACCAGCTATGAGCGGATGAATACGGTGATCAGGGATCACTATTTCTCTATAGCTATGAGGAGAGATCGATTTCAGGATTTTATCGAGGCTGGATTCGAGGATCTTCCTATTGTTGAGATCGTCAGCAAGTTTCAGGAGGAGCTATCTTTGTCGGTCCGTTTTATCACCCGAGGATCAGCATGTTTACCTTTTCTCTCGGAGGTTAAGAGAGTCTACCCGCTCTTATCTTGTTGGTTTCCATTGTAATTCTTTGGCGGACTATTAGGATAGAGCATCTACTTATGAGAGAGACCGACTGGGTCATAGGAGAGCTTCTCAGACACGAGGTCTTGAGAAGAGGCAGAGGGTTGGACCTTCCAATACTAGAGTTGGAGTAGTTGGGTTCGGGCGTAGTCAGATCCTGGGACGCTTTGGTTTCTAGTAGACGATGCAGAGTTCCGACAAAGGACGGCAGTGTCATAACTGCGGAGGTGTCGGGCATATCCGAGCTTATTGTAAGAAGACTGTAGTGACTTGCTTTTCCTGTGGCTAGCCGGGACACAAAGTTGCATTTTGCCGACAAGGTAAGGCGCTATCTCAGTAGGGACCTTCACCTACCAGTGTTGTAGGAGGTGGACAAAAACCTCAATATCAGCAGCAGAGAGCTCCTAGTTTTACCATTCCTCAGGTTTCCGTTCAGGGACAAGGGAGAGGTAGAGGACGAGTTGTTGACTCTACAAACACCAGAGATGCATCAGCTAGAGTTTATAAGCTGAGGAGTGTTGTAGAGCCGACAACGCCAATGACCACAGGTACCATTCATATTAATGGTTTTACTGTTAGAGTTCTTTTCAACACCGGTACTACGCATTATTTTATATATGATGCATGTGTAGATAGATTGTTCTTAGTTACCGTAGATGGTAGACCCTTCTTTATAGGATTACCCGATGGGGGTAAGATTAGAGGTGCGCGATAGGTTCACCATTGCCCTATTAGATTGGAAGGTCGTGATTGTCCAACTGACTTCTTTGTCATGTACTTAGTACATGAAGAAGTCATTCTGGGCATGGATTGGATGGATTGACATCAGACTGTTTTGGACATCGGCAAGAGGACAGTTACGATAACTACAGAGTCAGGCCATGTGTAGATTTTCTGAGGATGGGATCTCGGGAAGACCGTTATAGTCATCAGTGCAGTCCGAGCTGCGAGACTTATCGGTCACGGTTGCAAGGCTTTCTAGTGCTATGCTATGAAGGATAGTATGAGTCCAGCTTTGGAGGAAATTCCGGTAGCTTGCGAGTTTACCGAGGTTTTTGGAGAGACATCAGGTTTACCCCATAGAGGAGTGTAGATTTTGAAATTGATCTAGAGCCAGGGACGATACCAATCTCGAAGGCTCCTTATCGCATGGCACCTATCGAGATGCTTGAGCTTAAGAAGTAGCTCGAGGAGTTAGCCGAGAAGGGCTTCATGTGCCCTAGAGTATCTCCTTGGGGCACGCCAGTATTCTTCGTCGGGAAGAAAGACGGGTCGATGAGGTTATGTATTGATTATCGAGATCTTAAAATGGTGACAATCAAGAATAATTACCCATTTCCCCGTATCGATGATCTTTTGGACCAACTGCATGGAGCTTCAGTATTTTCGCGGATCGATCTGAGATCCGGATATCACCAGTTGAGGGTGAGAGAGCTGGACATAGCCAAGATGCCATTTTGGACCAAATACGGTCACTACGAGTTCATAGTAATGCCTTTCGGGCTCACGAATGCGCCCGCAGTGTTCATGGAGTTGATGAACAACATCTTCATCGACTTTTTACACCAGTTTGTGGTTGTCTTCATCGATGATATTCAGGTATACTTTCGCAGCAGAGAGGAGCATGCAGGACACTTAAGGATCGTACTCCAAGTCCTGTAGGATAGAGAGCTTTACGCCAAGCTCTCTAAGTGCGAGTTTTGGATGTCTGAGGTGGCATTCCTTGGTCATATCGTTTCCGCCGAAGGGATCAAGGCAGATCCGGCAAAGATCGGGTATGTAGCATCTTGGCCGCCTCCTAGGAATGTCAAGGAGGTACGCAACTTCCTAGGATTGGCAGGCTACTATCGGCGTTTTGTGGAGGGCTTTTCAGTTATCGCCCGACCATTCACTTTCTTGTTGAGGAAGTCTACAAGATTTGTATGGTTCGAGCTGTGCCTGTAGAGGTTCGAGAAGCTGAAGAAGAGGCTGACCTATGCTCCTATCTTAGCTCAGCCAGAGGGCATTGAGAACTTTGTGGTCTATGGTGACACATCCAAGCTCGGCTTAGGATGTGTTCTGATGTAGAGGGGTAAGGTTATAGCATACGCGTCGAGACAGCTAAAGACGTATGAGAAGAACTACCTTATCCACGATCTCGAGTTAACTGATGTGGTTCACGCTTTGAAGATCTGGAGGCATTATCTGTACGGAGCTACATGTCAGATTTTCACAAACCATAAGAGTTTGAAGTACATAATCACTCAGGAGGAGTTGAATAACCGCCTGAAGAGATGGTTGGAGTTGATCAAGTATTTTGATCTTGAGATCTTATACCACCCGGGGAAGGCGAATGTGGTAGCTGATGCCCTTAGTAGGAAGACTCCCCGGGAGATGGCAATCGCTCGGCTGGCAGCTCAACCTCAGTTATAGCGAGATTTGGCATGGCTAGAGATGGATATCCACTTCCCAGATTCCGACAGTCATTTATCCACCTTAGAGATGTTACTTGATCTGTTGGTAGAAATCCGACAGAAGTAGGAGAGTTGCCCAGCTTTGACACAGATCCGAGACATGATGTCTCGAGGAGTTGCTCCACAGTTTGTAGTCGGTGCCGATGGAGTTTTGAGATGCCAGGAGCATGTATGTGTACCCACGGATTGAGAGCTGAGATAACGGATCCTACAGGAGACTCACTCTACACCTTACTCAATTCATCCCGGTGCGAGTAAGATGTATCACGATATCAGACGCTCTTTCTGGTGGAGAGGTCTGAAGCCAGATGTGACGAGATATGTAGCTCAGTGTGCGACCTACCAGCAGGCCAAGATCGAGCATCACCGAACAAGAGGAGAGCTACACCCACTTCCCATCCCTTAGTGGAAGTGGGAGGACATCTCGATGGACTTTATTACCAGTTTGAGACCGAGTCGAGGTTTTGATGCTATATGGGTTATAGTAGATCGATTGACGAAGACCACGCGATTTATTCCTATCAAGGAAACTTGGCCGGTAAGTCGATTGGCAGAGGAGTTCACAAGGCAGATAGTGCGACTTCATGGAGTACCTAGGACTATAGTCTTTGATAGAGACGGATAGTTCACCTCGAGGTTCTGGCAGCAAGTGCATGCCGCCTTAGGTACGAATCTATAGTTCACGACTACTTATCATCATCAGACCGATGGTCATTCGGAGTGGACCATCCAGACTCTGGAGGATATGTTGAGTGCATGCGTGTTAGATTGGGACAGGTGTGGCCAGATCACCTTCCCTTGGTAGAGTTTTTGTATAACAACAGTTGGCACACATCAATTAGGATTGATCCTTATGAGGGTTTATACGGACAGAGATGTCGTAGCTATGTTGGGATGAGCGGAGTAGCACCTGAGTAGATTCAGGATGATATGGCTCGAGTAGCGGTGATCCGAGAGCGGATGTTAGCAGCACAAAATTGCTAGACCTCTAGAGTTCAGAGTTGGAGCTCAGGTATGGCTGAGAGTATCCCCGACATGAGGTGTTAGACATTTCGGCGTCAAGGAGAAGCTGAGTCCTAGATACGTCGGAACTTTCGAGATTCTTGAGCAAGTTGGAGAGGCGGCATACAGACTTGCTTTGCCACTGAGGCTTGAGGGTGTTTACCGCGTCTTCCATGTGTCTCAGTTACGGAAGTACATACTAGATTCGAGACACATCGTCAGTCATGAGGATTTAGTGGTCGAGCCATACCATACGTTCGTAGGGCATTTGGTAGTTGTCATAGAGCGTAGTACAAGACGCTTGCGATCAAAGGACATACCAATGATGAAGATTCAGTGGTCGATGCGAGGAGCTGATGAGGCGACTTGGGAGACAGAGAAAAGTATCCAAAGGAGCTATCCAGAGTTTTATGCCGAGTTGGATGTACCTATAGCGTAGATGTTGGAGTTTTAGTTTTCCTTGTTGTATTGTGCACGCTTTTGTGACATTTTGAGTTTTGTGCCCCAAATGAGAATATATGAGTGGAGTTCAGTGTTTCTGTGTTGTTGTGTGATCTTGTGGTTCGTTGGAAGTTTCGAGACAAAACTTCTTTTTAGGGGGATCTGATGTAAGATCCAGTTTTTTCCATCACCGCCCCGCGGTGAAGGGAGTCGCCCCTGCGGCAGGGCGAATCGCCCCTGCAGTTTCGCCACAAATCGCGCCGATCTAATTTTTTCGTCTATTTTATTTCTTTCCATAGATAAAAGATCCGATCTTCTATCTTATTGATCGGCTTTCCTATAATCTTATAAACCCTAGAACGTCTTTCCTTCTATCTTTTTTCATCGTTCCTATAAATTCCCTCTTTCTCTTGCTTATTCTATTTCTTGCATCCGTTCTTCTTCAACCTCAAAAGTTGAAGTCTTTCTTCCTTGTGATCTCTTGTTGGACGTGTAAGTCTCCTTCTTGTTTCTTCCTCACGTTTATGAGTTGTTGCATGCCTTTCTATTCTGTTTCGCTTTCTTCTTTCGTTCTCCCTTTTCTTCTTCACAAGAATCAAGTTTGAGCCTTGAATCTTGTTGGCCTTCCCATTGTTGATTCGTTGATGTTCACAGGTTCCCTTGGTTGAGTTGTGATGTGTGTGTGGTTTGAGGGAAGCAAGCTTTGGCCCTTGTTGTGTTCCTTGTTGTCGAAGGAGTTGACATCGCTTTCTACACCGTAACCGCCCACGCACCTGCATAGACCGCCCCCGCGGAATCTTCTAGTGCCTCCCCCTAGCCCTGTCCAACCGCCCCCGCGGTTTTGTTTGCAGTTTTCCCGTCTTTGGTGACCTGCTTCCTTCCTTGCTTTCCTCGTTCCTTCTCTTGGTTTATGTTGATGTTGTTGACCCTTCTTGATCTGTAAGACTAAGGTTAAGACCTTAACTTGTGGAGATCTCTTAGAGATCATTGAGACTAGATGTTATAGACTTCTAGCAACCGTTTCGTTCCTGATTCATTATGCCTTGCTGAGTAGGATTTCTGTCCTTTTTTGCAGGAAACTGAATTGCTTGCTGACCTTTGAGTTACCTTCGAGTGAGGTAAGTCTCTTGGGCTTACTTAGCTTCATTCTGTATATTAGTTTGAGTGTATTGGCTTGTTTGCGTTATTGTTGTTGTTATAACGGATAACCGGACTATGATTGACCTTTTATACCGTAATTGGTCCAAGTGTATGATAATCGGGCGGTGACTACTTGTCTAGTTCTACAGGAGACTTGGAGGTGTTCTTGCAACCCAGGCGTATAGGTAACGGATAGTATTGATCTATTTCTGTTAGTAGACGGAAACGGATGCGAGTTTCGGGAGATTATCGTGTGACAAAAAAAGTTGAATTAGCAATGGATAACTTAATAAAAGATAATAACTTGTTGAGTGAGAGCATGCTATATGTTTATCTTACCTTATGTGTGTTTGTGTCTTTATTGTCTTGCTGATATCTAGAATGTTAGCTAACGGTTTATACTAATGTTGTAGATGCTTTGTAGGATATAGGTGTTGTTGAGTGATCCGGACGGTGTGGTCAGTCGGGGTTCCCGTACATTATAGGACGGAATCAAGTTTATTTTTCTGTTGTTGCTTTCCCTTTGTTTTGAGCTCGGCTGCGAGTCTTCTACGCTTCCCTTTGTTATAACCTTTGGTTTTATATTGAGTTTTGGTTTTCATTTATTTGTGTCTTGTTGTAAGATCCGATGTTATCGTTGCTACTATGAGGGTCCGGACCTATTGTAAGGTCCTAGCCCGTAACGTTTCGAGTTCCTAGAATTTGGGGTGTTACATCAAAGCAGAAACTAGATCCTGATTTTTTTAAAAAAACTTTTTTTTTTTTCGAATAATATGTTATAACGAATATTGTAAAACATTTTTTAATTAAACTGATTTCCGATTTTATCTAACTGATACAAAGAGCGAGGAATCAGTAACTAAATCGAAATTATTTTTTACAAAAAATTCTCGACTTATCTGTTATTAAGAATATTTTAAATCTTTTTTAATACTAACGGGATCACGAAAAAATTATCTAATACGTTATTCAATAACTGAATTCCGATTTTATTAATTGAAACATATTTTTTTTAATATCAATCTCATTTTATTATCAACATTAAAATCAATCTCATTTTACTATCAATCCTCATTAACCAAGAGCATCAATATGGCATTATACGGTGAGATGCTCATATTCAAACATTTTTAACCCTCCCATGAGATTGATTTCAACTTTGTCAAACATTGGCCTTTAAAGCATCTAAAATTAAGCCTCGTCTTCCCCGATCGTCTCCGTCTTTTTTCAAAGGTTTGCATTTGGTAAACTCAATTTGTCCGGGCTTCCTCATGTATGGTTATATTAGAGTTTACAGTTTTATGAATCTATTGAGTCAAGAATGATGTTATTTGGTGAAGCAGTAGATTCACGGGCTTGATGCTCAAGGGGTTCATTATATACATCGACCGGGCAAATTTTCTAGTATGCAAACTTTTTTCTATTTGGTAGGTGTTGAGAGGTAAATTTCTTCGTATTTATGGAGTTGAACTTTGGCTTGGTCGTTGTTCACCTTTGTCTTTTTATCTTTTATCCTGACACGGTTTGAAAGATTCCGATGATCAAAATAAATTTGAACGAGAAAACTCAATGTTCTAACTTGCTAGGTTTGTATGGAAAGAACCTTCGTCCTTGCCCCGTAAAGGTCAATTTCCGATTTGCTCAATGGAATATTTCAAGTACAAATTATTTATGTTTACGTTTATTCTAAATTTAGATCATTTGATATCAAATTGTGATTTGATATCAAAACCCATTTAACATACATAAAATAACGTAAATCATATCTCCTCTCGAAATTATAAAGAAAGATTTTGTGTTTTACTTGAAAATACGTAATTGGGATTTTTATAAATACATGAAAGTAATACTGTAATATGTGGAATAATTGAACCATTTAACATACATAAAAATAATTCTAAATTTTGTGGGATAATTGAAACAAACAAAACTTCTCCAATATGTTGAAGTCTAACGTAAAAGATTTTATGATTTACATTAGCAAGATTCATTCTATTAAACCTTCTTGAACGAGATTTATATTAAATCTTCTTGAGCGAGTGAAATTTTGAAAGTTTTAGAACATCAAGAGAAAATTTAAAAATTTGTGGATATTAAACGAAAAAATAATAATTCGAGGGTACAAAAGAAAAAAAATTCTTAATTGAAATATAAAATGTTTTGTGTAGTTAGGCGTAGGGAGGAGAAATGTTACTTGGATTGAGATTTGAAAAACTTAATTTTTATATTTTAATATATCGTTATCTGTAAATTAAATTTCCAAAAAAATCCTTTTATAAGTATATACTTTTTAAATCACCAAATAAACTTAAAATTCAAAATCTCATCACATTTAGTTATTAGATATCATATTCAATAAATTCCAACAATAGCTTTAAACTAAAACTATTAATTAGCTTTTTGTTTTTTTAAATATCACAAAATAATTTAAATTTTTTAACAAACTCGGATTTTGACAAATTTAGTTTGGGTATTGTTTATTATTTTTTAAAATTTATTCGTTCGATTGTTAAATTTCTCATATACGATACGAGATACGCTTACAAGAGAAGCAAATTATATGGATTGGATTGATTTTTAAAAAAAATTCGTCTTATCAAAATACTATATTTTTATTTTTAAATTTTACGTCAAATCATAATTGTTTTTTGTTTTTAAATTTTACGTCAAATATGCTTGGCCTATTACTAAACTTCTCATATACGGTACGAGATAAACTTACAAGGGAAGCAATACCCATATTCTTTCCCCAAGTTTTGTAAACCGATAGTTGGATCATGTTCCAATTTTTATCTGATTTTGATTATTTAGATTTAATTTTTTAAAATGATTTCGTAACATCTTTTATTTTTAATTATACGATTTTTTACCTGTTATTTAAATCGATTTATGTTCTTTGAAAAACTTAAACCTTCAATTTTCATTTTATTTTTAGTACATATTTTATTTTAGACTTTTTTTTTAAAAAAAAAAAGAACTAAACTTTATATATAAAATATCGTTATCTAATAGTTTTGTTTTTGTTTGTATTTTGTAACTTCATTTTAGTTTATGTGTATTTTTTTACACAATTAAGTTTTCAAATTTCATTTTATTATTTAATACATACAAAGCTACATTTTCAGGTTTCGTTTAGATAATGACAATATATTAAAGTAAATTATTAATAAATCTATCACAAAGTTGTGCGTTGTATTATTTTTTTTTTACAAAAAAGTTGTGTGTTGTATAAGAATTAAGTTTATGAAGTGTATGTAGAATAAAAAAAATATTCTTTATTCGTGAATGATTTATCGCTTTGAGAATAATTAAAGCTGAATTATTGTTATAATGTTTCATATATATGTCTTTAGTTCGCACGACTCATGACATATTGCTCAAAAAATTCAATATATAAATATAACCGCACCTTGTGCGGGCTATACACTAATTTACTACTTATGTTTAGCAACAACAATTTAATTTTTTGTTAAAAATCTTTTCATTATTGTTACAAGATTGTCCCACGTCAGTTATAAAGACAATTTAAAAATTTATATAAATTGAAGGTTTGACAAATAGATAAATTATAAAGAGTTTTCCTCTTGGTGCCCTTAAGGTTTGTATTTTTCCTCTTGTTATCCACTAAGTTTCAAAATTTCTCTTACTACCCTCATGATTTTATATGTTTCCTCTATAACCATTTTTAATAAAAATTCATTATAAAATAATAAAAATCAGAATGATAAATTTAAAATAAATTATGACCTATTAAATTTAAATTGATAAATTTACAATAGAAATTGTTTTTATATTTTTTTTAAATTTTGAAATATAGATATTTTTATTTTTGAACTAAAATATTTTTTAATTTTTACTTTTGAATTTAAAAATATAAATTAAATTAAATTAAAAACAATTTTTTAAAATTTTATTAATAGTCTAGAATATTTTTTGAGAATAATTAAAAGTATGGAAAAGTATATTATAAAAAATAAAAAAGATTATGTTTTATATATATTTTTAAATTCAAAAGTAAAAAATATTTTAATTAAAAAAATATCTTTATTTTAGAAAATAATATATAAAAAAATTGCTATTATAAATTTATTATTTTATATTCAATGAGGTCACAATTTATTTCAAATTTATTAATGTCATATATTAAGAATAGATATAGAAAGAAAACAAATAAAACTATGAGGGTACCAAAAGAAATTTTAAAACTTAGTGAATAACAAGAGGAAAAGTCCAAACCTTAGGAGCTCTAAAATAAAAAACTCAACTAAAATTATAACTAAAATTAGGTATGATATTTATTTATATCAAATTAATATATAATATAGGGGTCATTGACCTTTAAAAAAAAAGGCACAAACAAGTTACGGAAAAATGGGTAAATGACATTGTCATATAGGAGAATTAATTGTTAACAGGCATTGATACATAGGACAAATGTTTTTGCAACATTTTAATCTCTCAAACGGCTGATACCAACCTACGCTATAGTTCATTATTTTAAGGTTCGCAGCACAGCGAGTCCAACGGCGGCCGCTGAGACTAGGGTACCAACACAATACTTAATGACGTCGTATTTTGCTCCCTCCAAATGAGCCTTTAATGCATAGATCTCCTGCAAACAAACGTAATAAAAATTAATATAAAAAAGAAATATAACATGTACAAGTCCGTGACATAACAAAAGTTTTGGTTATTAATATGTTTACTCGATCAAGCTTGTTTGTCAAATTGCTTGTTTCTGCATTTTGATTTGCAAGTTGATCTCTTATATTCCTGCAATTTGTAAATCATTGTGAAGTTATTGTATCATGTTTAACCAAATCGAACATTTAACCTGTCAAAAAATAAGAACACCAAATTACAAGATGCAAATTAACCTCACCCTTTTTCAAGATTTAAATCCAATCGTTGGCCCGCGGTGACTTTGTCAATTTGATTCCTACATCAGATTTGGAGCAAACACTTACGACCCGAAAACAATAAAAGAACAAAGGCAACACAAAGTGAAAGTTAAAAATGTCCGCATCTCCGAGCACTGGAAACAAATTTAAAGTGACGCGAGATATAAGGAAGGTAGAACAAAAAAACTTGTTTGTCAAATTGCTCGATACATAGTTTTATTCATAGAGAGGGGTTTGATAGTTTGTCCATCAAGAGTATTTAAATAAGAGCCGACACATTCAGTATTCTTCAACCGTATAAATATTTCATGAAAAAACATTGTAAACATTTTTCATTTCATAATAGTTAGAGCAAGCAAAAATATAATCCATAAAAGATGTGGTCCTGTGATAGCTATATGGTACTAACCTCAATTCACTACTCATTTTCTCTATATCGACTCTAAGTTTCTCATTTTCCCGTTGTAGCATCCCAAAATGATGTTCCTACAATACGAAATTTCATACAAGCAAACATCCAAATTAAACCAGGTCATTTTTCATATCACTATACCACTTCAAATACTTTATTGCATAAAAATAAAGTACATATAACTAGAAACTAATAAGATACACAGCAAATAAGAAAAGGAAAAGAAAGAAAAAAAGAAAAGAATTAAAAAACACAAGTACCTGTGAGCTTTTTACTTCAGACTTGAATTTGGACAAATTGCATTCTACTTCAGTCTTGAATTCGGAAAAATTGCATTCTACTTCAGTCTTGAATTTGGACAGATTGAGTTCGAATTTGGACAGATTGGATTCGTTACCCATTTCAATCTATACAAGAATCGGCAGATGAACCAAGTTGAGTACAATATGAACAAACACACAAAGACAAGTAACAAGAGTAAGGAGTCTTGGACAATCTGGGTCCCGGATCGAATATCATGAAATGAAAAATGTTTATTTTTAATATTAAAACTATAACACTAGAAAATATAAACTATACTAATTCGAATAGATATAATATTTTTAATATTGAAATTTTATTTTCCTTTAGTATCTGCCTTAACCAACTGTATCGCTATGTTAACCTAGCAACATTACTAAAAGAAATGAGCTTATTATCGATTTTGCATCAAGGTGAGTCATGGAGCAAATGTTGGGAATATTTTAGTGAATTTGATCATAGGCAATAAGAATACAAAAAAAAAAAAAAAAGATCTGAAGTGTCTTGATACTTTTATTTTGGTCCTCTTGTACCAAATCACTTCTGGCATACAACTAATCAAATTCTTGATGCAATCACTCTAGGGCGCTCAAAGATTGATGGATGTAGGATGTAAATCAGATTGTTGAATCACTTACTGAATTATTCATATTACCCATGTGAAGACATCACTATCAGATTCAATACACATAAAAAGATACCTTACCTTAACTACAAACCTCCCATTAGTTTAGGATGTGAACCCAAATGCAAAAAATGAGCATCTAACTCGGAATAATCCCAAAACTCTCATACTTTGCATAACACGGTTAGATGATGCTTAGATGACACTGAGAACCCTTGTTATGTGCATATCACCGTGACAGTCAATAGCCAATTTCTAAGGTGAAGTCAAGTATATATATGCATAGGTCAAAACATAGGTTGAATTGTGTTAAAATGAAGGAAAAGTTAAGTACATATAGATTAGAACAAAAGATTAGTTTAATTTCCATTTCAGGTTAAAATGGACATTTAGTTTCAAGTTGAATTCAAGAGAGACACAGTACAATAATGAATTTACATGAGATAAAAAAAGATATAGCTAACCGTCTGTATTTCTGCCTTTGAGGCAAAGGAACGAGACACATTTTCATTCAAAATCCGGATCAGAGTCCCTGCGAATGCCTCAGCTTGCTTTGCAGACACACCCTGCGCTTCTAATTCCCTCACCTACGAAAAGAAACAAGATGATATAACAAAAAAGATTCAGTATATATTGACATCAAGAAATTTGTGTTCAATTCAAATGAAGAGAATATTTACTAGTGCTAAAGTAACTTCAAACTGTTTGCCATCCTTAGGAGAGGCAATCTGAGAAATCTGCCGCCTATTATCAATGTATCTGCAATTCAATTTCATCGAATTGGAAGGCATGAAAGAATATCCCTTAATAAAAGGGGCGGTGCCGGATGACTCCAATCCTTTCAAATTCGTCCGATTTATGTACGAACTACTACCCATTTGCAAAAAACGACTAGAGATCCTACGAATAGCCATCGAATCGCCTGCAATCTAAATAAAATTTCACAGATATTCGGTACAAAAAAGAAACAAAATTGATTTTAGGGAGAAATCCGACGGTTATGGGGGTGTTTGAGCGACAATATGAAATTGCAACATAAGCGATTGGAAGCCGAAAAGTTTAGGAGAAATCGCAAGAATCCTAGTCGGGGCGTTTGAGGGAGAAAATGAATTGCAAAAGAAGGGGAAAGAAAATGAAGGATTTGAACGTGAGAGGAAGAGAAAGGGGCAGAAATTGAGGGAAGAAGAGAAGAATAAGGTTTTGGAATGCGATTAGGTTTTGGGGACGGGAAGACTATTCGACCTTAACAGCTATTTTGATTTGTCATTTTGTTGGCCGCCTGACGCCAATGAGACTCATGTATGTTTAGTTGTTTACCCACGTTTGCCCAAATATATTCAGGTTTACTTTCAAAAAAAAATTAAAATTATAATCTCCTATTTATACAAGTTCTAAAACCCTGCTTTACTTGTAAGGAATGTGGGATACAAAGTGATTTTAACACAAATCAAAATGGTATGGTTGTCACACTTATCTTTGGTGGTCTATGTCAACTTCATGTTCATCTTCTGTCAAAAACACTCTCAGCGGAGCAATGTCTTAGGGAAGACCTCATAAAGTGAAGTTTTTTATTCATAATTGGTACACAACCTGATGATAAAATTACAAACACAATGGAATAACTCAAGATTGCATATCTTACATTGTGTATTCATGTACGAGATTAAGACCTTTATGACAAAATTCGTGTGGCCTTATCAACACAAATCAACTGAACAAATGTCAAGAGCTTTGAAAAAAGGGTTAAACGGAGCAAAGACGAAGCTCGAAAATCAGCGGGTAAGAAGAGCCAACTAGTACTCCAAACGCAATTTGTATATTTCTTTCCCTCTTACTTTGGACAATAGAGTATCATTTGGGTCGTCTTCTGTATGGATAAAGAATGTCATCGATGCTATCTTTGATGTGGTTTCCCACCTTTCGTATGTTTCTTCCCACGCCTGCTGCAACTAGGCTGGCATTACGAGTAAACCTACCAGTAGTTTTAGGTCATTCAAAGGTATTAGTATCTTCAATATTAGCTGCTATTTAAATGCAATAGAGCTTTCACAAAGGAGAACATTTTACGAGCTGTGATCAGATAATCATAGAGGAGCTTACTTGGCAAGGAACTCATCCCCAACTCCAACAGGTTGAGTAGGTTTGTAAGGCTGAGCTTGGGGAACCCCGCGATCCTCTGCATCACATAAACAAAAATCTCTCTTTTTGGAGATGAGAAATATCAAATTCCAAAGAAAGGAATCCTTGGTTATAACCAATCAATTATTGGCATGACAGTGAACAAAAATCCTTTTGAAATCGAATGCCACTTGCTATTTTAATGCTTCCAAACTGAGAAACTTGAATACATTTTCCATGACTTAATGATACTAATAATAAGTAGACCGCTTGAATCTCAATTCAAATGCAAAATGCTTCTTTTTTCATCGTAGATTAAGAATAAATGAAATACAAGCAGAAAGAGGATCCTTAAATATTAGGCTCAAGGCTATGGCTCTATAAACTTTTACATCATTGATAGAACCAAGCCTAAAAGTCAAGGGAACATTATTTTAAAACTATTAATTTTTCACATGATAACAAACCCGAGCAATTTTCATGTTTAGGTGGTGACTTGAAAATGAAATATTATTTGTAAGAAATTAAATGGAGCTTATCAAAAACCAAATTACACATGGTATGGAAGATAAAGTCATCCATGAGATGATGATGATGAATACCAGAAATTAAAATGGGAAGACAACTGACTGAAGATACTAACAAGAAAGTAGTCGTGACCCGTTGGTGTGATGGTGCTTGAATGCATCCACAGGTATCAATATAACAGGCATCAACATTTAAAAGGAATTCCAATCAAGTTTGGGAATGACAAAAAGTTAGTAATCTGAAAGCCAAGCACCCCATCCATGCAATTGAATTATTTATCCAAGAGTAAATGGCAAGGTCACTTATGATATCAGGTTCTGTTAATCAAATGTCAAGTGCTTCTATGATCAACCTTTCTAAGACAAGGGTTATGCACATACAAAAAGATGTTCGCGATGATAGCAACAAGGATGAAATGATTAATTTTCCGATCAAGAAAAAAACAAGGGAGAGTTCAAGTAAAACCGAATAAAAGAGGCCTATCAATGTCCATGTATAAGTTGTGCGATAAGAGAGCATCCTGAACTTGGACTATTGCTTACAAAAGAACACAATTGCACAACCACATTACCTTGTCTGCTATGAACAGGGGCAGTGACAGGGGCAGAGGCATGATCACCAACTGGTTTTTTATCCGCTAAAAGCTACCATCATAATGAATTATGTCAAAAATACAAACAAGAAACATATAATGAAAAGCTATTTGGACAAAGTAAATTTGAAAATTAAACCAAAAAAGAGATTTGAACCTCAATGCCACTACAGAGCGGCAACTCAGGTGTTGGTTTTTGGTCATCAGTTGAACCTTCTTTGGTTTCTAGATACACAGAGTACCCAACACAAGCATATCTGAAATCAGTAAGACTTCGCCCTTCTTTAGAGGCTTCAACCTCGGATTTACTAACTAGGAAACTGGGTACTGATTCACCAACAAAAGACAAAAAGAATATTACAAAAAGCATTGTATTTATAAATATTTGTAGATAATTCTAAAATTGAGGACAATTTTGCAAGAACATTGCACGCCCCTGCACTCCTCCCATTAACAAAGAGAATTCGTCTATATAGAAATGTTATGACATATGACCATATATACTATCTGAACCATCCCGGTTAGGCTAATGGAAACCGAAGCAGGTAACGTGTGGTGATTGATTACTCATAAGTAGCAAGAAATGCAGAGCAAATCGACAGTCCACTTGAAAATGGTTACAGCTTGCAACAACTTCATACTAATTATTCAAATTGCAGTTAAATTAGAAATCAAGGTTCCCTAATCATATTTTTTGTGTACCAATGCAACCTGCAAAATATAAAACTGGAGTTGATAATTTTACTACAATCCCAAATAACGACCTTGCAGCATATATGAGGGTGACAACCTAGTCCAAAACAAAAGACAAAATTTTGGGCTCCTCTCCACCTCTTAAGCCAGAGAATTACAAGTTAACCCGAAAACAATACCACAAAAAAGGCGACTATGGTCAAAAATCAAAATTGAAAATAAACCCTAGAACAAATTTGTAGGTTGGAAATGCAAACCTTGTGGAAGGGTACCAGCGAGGCCAAAACAACGAGGATTACGACCTTTGGATTTGAGAATGGAGGAATAGTAGAGAGTTCCCTTGCATGATTTTCCCTTTCGAACTCCCGATCGATTTTGGTCTTCTTCATCTTTTACCTCTTTGGCCGTCTCCATGCTTTCTCCTCCCTTTGCGTATGTGTGTTTGTTGGTTTTCTCGATCCTCAGAAATGCTGATTCAATGATTTTTTTTCTTTTTCTTTTTTTTTTCTTTTCCTGTGAATGGATTTCAATTTTCTTTTTAAACAAGCATCGCGCATCGAGAAGCCAAATAAAGAGGCATCATCTAACATAAATAAAACTAATAAATAACCAGAAAATAGAGAAGTATTAAGGGTTAATAACCCAAAAATTTATAATTTATTTGAGAATATCAAACATTTGGTAATTTAGAATGTTATATCAGATTGTTAAAAAAAATTGATATATAAATAATATTTTTATTTATCTAATTATAAAATAAATATTTGTACATTATATATTTGTAAAGTTAAAGTTTACCTAAGAAAACATTTGTCCTGTCAAAGTTATATATTATTATAGTATAACATCAAATGATAAGATTATTTTATTAAGTCGGTTAATAAGTTTGTTGGCTAGAAGTTTGATTTCGATAAATATATAATTTTAAAGGTAGGAAATATATAGCATGATAACTAAAGGTGGAAATTTCACTTGCACTCGTTGGATATCCGAATTACTTTACCAGTAAAAATGGGTGAAAATCCAAATAAAGTCAGGTGATGAATGTATGCGGATGAAGGTTTTTTACCTATTACCCGACCCAATACATTATAAATTGACAAAATTCATGATTTTATTCACACGGATAAATCTGAACCGCTGGTCACCCAACGTAATATGTGAATGCATCATATGGGGTTAATGGATGGCCGATGAAAGTGCATCATTTACTCATCATCTAACTCGATGAAAAGCTTGTCTGTTCATCATTTACTCATCATCTAACTCAATGAAAAGCTTGTCTGTTTTCCTTACGATTCCGCTCTTTAGTTCGAATAGTCTATAGTGGTTTATTCATAAGAAATCAAAACCTAATACCAAATGAATGAAGCTCGTGGTAAATGATTTTTTTTATTAAACAACAATTATATAACCAGATACAACAATTACAATCTACGGAAAATTCTCTTTCTTTGCTTTTTAGTGGTACAAATTAGGGGTGGTAGGAGCCGTGAAAAATGCAAAACAATCAAGGGTGCAAGTAGTTACAAGATGCTCCCTTCTTACAATACCCACTCTCGTAAAATTTACATACACGCTGCCCCCTATGCTGGGGGGCCTGCGCCACCACCGTTCTCGATGATCCTCCACCAACGCTTCCGTTAAAAGACGGCTGCCGGTGATAGATAGGCGGTCTGGAGCTCTTCAGAAAACCTGCATCTACACTATTATGACGGTAACTCCGGTTATCCCTTTGCCCTGAGGAATGTCTTCCTCCTCCTCCGTGATATCTCGGTTGCTGGCTCCCTCGGTTCCCTTGACTATAACTCGGGTTTCCTAACACGCTTGGTGTTGTCATGCCCTGGCTTTGGCTCGCTCCCCAGTTAGATTTCGTGTTACCCGCTACTCTCCTGGTGGTCGATGTGTCTGGAGTCGGATTAGATGATGGCTGTAAGGTTTTAGGATGCTGAAGGGGCGATGGTGGTCTCAGCTCTCCTTCTACGGTACTCGAGGTTTGAAGGATGGTTTTGGACCGTGGGAGTAATTGTTTTAGTGAACCGGATGCAGGAATTTGGACTGACAGCTCTAGAGAAAGATCTGTTGGCTCCATCTCTCCCTCCTCGACTGCGCTTGAGGAGGCAGCTGCTGACGAGGAAGTTAGAGGTGGAAATGGGATATCAACACGGCAAGCTGGTTGTTCTTGAGTTGCAGGAATGTATGGTAGCTTTGTCTCGCTCTCTATGGAGCACGAGGTTTCCAACCTTCCGGTGGCTGATGCAGGAGCCAAACCTAACTCCTGCCGTGGAAACATGTCTATTTCCATGCGATTTGCAGTGTCAAGCATGGAAGAGGAAGTTGAGGATGATGATAGCAGCATAGGTGGCAGATTTACCCGCAAAGCTAAATCATGGGAAACATGAGCGGGATACGCATCACCTTTCTCTTCAGGGTTATGATGTTGAAGAAGAAATTCATGTTTGGAAGAGTTGGAGATATTACTCAGCTTCCCATTACTTTCCATTCCAGGGCCTTTGGATGAGACCGGACTGGAGAGCGAGAGTGATGTGAATAGATCCCCATCAGACTCAAAACTCAATGAACGCAATGGAAGAGGGGCCGGCTTCACATGCTCAAGTCTGAGGCCTTCGGATGATTGTATGTTCACGGCAGGAACAAGGGGCTGTAGAGATGTACTAGTCAGAGAAAGAAAACCCTGCTGAGCAGAAGCAAAATCTGGCTTCACTTGTCTTGGGTTGGTAGGGCAGTTATGGAGATCTATGGGAAAAGGCGGATGCGGTTCTGTTATTGTAGGATGAGAATGGAACTGTAACTCACAAGTGGTGTTCCACGCTTCATGCTTCCCGGTCTCAAGCGGTGGGCTCAATCCCACAAGTCGGCTGAAGCAATCGTTGCTGGGAGAATCTAGGGAGTCATCCCCAAACTCCATCCGTAAATTAGGGGACGGCAAACCATGAAGTGATTCATATGCCTCAACTTCTGTTAACAGATCCGAAACAGACTCATCTCCCAGAGTACTGAGTTCAATAGGTCCATCAGGCCAGCTAGATGTGTTGCAATCAGGATGAGCGGACAAAGAACCAGTAAAATGGCAACTTCCTGAGGTTGTAGTCAGATGGTCGACGAATTTCATTCCAGATTCCAAAGTCTCTACGCAGGACTTGGTCTGAATAGGAAATCCATCCCATTGCACCCTCTCACTTACCAAAGAAGTGACCGTACTCCAATTAATTCCTACATCTTGGCAGGTAGCATTTGAAGTGAGACACTGTTCTGCAGTGACATCTTTAAAGCCTTCCCTGTTCTGGTTTACTGAGCTAACTGGTACAGAAATTCCAATTTCACAAGGGGCATTCCAACTGGTGCACAGATCTTGCCCATGCAAATCCGAGGTGGTGGGATTTTCGACTTCGGCTACCTGCGATTTTGTCTCTCCAGTGTTCAAATCTGGCAATTGTCTTGGCATATCAAAGAAGTTCATTTGATCAGAAGCAGACTTCCAGCCATTGGCCGGACTCTGCTCCAGAGCAATTGGAGTGACTTGCTGGCTATTCTCCCCAACTTCACTATCCAGCTTGTTTTCTTCAGCTTGCTCTTTGAAGTTCACATGATCCGTCGCTGGCTTGATTGTTGAACTCGGCTGAGCAGGATCAAGTCCACCAGAAGACATGTTTGGGATGGAACTTGAAACATATGGAGCAGAGAGCTGTGGCCCAGGGTCGACAGGCAAACATTTAGCATCCTTTGTTGTTGAACTCGATTGAGCAGGATCGAGTCCACCAAAGGACATTTTCAGGCTAGAACTTGAAATATTTGGAGCTGAGAACTGTAATCCAGGCTCGACAGCCAAACATTTAGGATCCTTGATTGTTAAACTCGATTGAGAAGGATCAAATCTACCAGAGGACACTTTCAGGGTAGGACTTGAAACATTTGGAGCAGAGAACTGTTCTCCAGGCTCAACAGCCAGGCACTTGGAATCCTTTTTGTCGTCCTTGGGAGTCGGACTAGGTAGATCAGAGCACTCTGGCTTATGATTTTGATTAGTCGTTGCAAAACCTTGATTACTAGAAGCAGGAGATGCATTAGAAATATCTTGACCAGGAGAACTTGCCACTTGGAGAAGATTCCGATTTTCTTCATGAGATATTTGTGAACCGCTGTCCAGAACAGCTCCATGCCCACTGTTATCCGCAATCAATTGCTTTCTATCATCAGAACACCTAGCTGCATCGGTCAAATCTGTATTACAACCATCATTAGGTTTATCACTTGTCCAAGCTGCATTTATATTAATACTCGGTTGTCCACCACATTCAAGATTTCTACAACCAGTTACAGGTCTTGCTTCATGGGACTTTAAACAATCAGACTGACATCGATGTTCTTTGCCACCTTGATTTGACAACGCGTCAGCCAAGAGCATGGAACTATCCTGACTTCCATCTATCCTCCATACTCTAAGATCAACCGGGAAGTAGCCGCTTGAGTTCCACTTGCGAAGCTGCATCATGCAAAAAGGTCCCTGAACTTTACCTAACGGATCCCGGTAATGCCATATCTTATCAAGCTCCAAATTCTCAAGACACCGAGTCAGACGAGAGGAGGAAGTAACTGAAGCATTATGGGGCTGATGTTCCAATGTTGTACCCTCATGCTTACTAGTTATACGGCCTGGATCAACTTGATTTCTTAATTCTTCAAGTATCCTAGCAGCATCTGTTTCGAGTTCAAAGGAAGATTGACTACTCTCAACAGGAGCAACATCTTCCTCTCTATTTGGTTGCGGTCTTATAGATCCATTTCTCTTACAATCCCAATTGGAAGATGAACTTCGAAGCAACTTGGCCCTGGTACTATATGACATATCAACTCTTCGTTGGGCACTTGGTTCGGCACTCCTTGAAATAGCGTTGGAATGCACTGGTGTTGTGTTTCCATCTACATTCACCGTCAAATACAAAAAAAGAGTTCACATTATAAGACGAGCAATAAGGAATACATATAGCAATCAAACAAACAGGAATCTTGGTCCAAGGTACCTTGTTTCGTATCAGATTGTCCAGAATCTTCATCAGATTGATAAATTGGATCCATCCTTGGATCGGCATGCACTTCCGGTATTTTACGCAACCTGCGCTGGCGTTCCTCAGGTGACTTGAGGTGCTCCAATTTCTCCACACATTCTCTAAGCGTAAAAGTTGGTCAAGGGAAAAACAATATCCACTATTTCTTGGTAAAACTTGAGTATTTGCTGCACAGATGAGCAAGTACATATTTTTGCATGTTACAGGAAAAACAAAATGCTGATAAAATCAGCAGCGAAAAACTCCTATGACAGAACCAAACAACCCTCAGACAGAAATAAGTTTTGGTGAAAAACATCCAACACAAGATCCCTTTTGTCCTAAATAAAACACTAGGTTGTTCATCCTCTAGAATTCATAAAATGCACGGTTTTCTTCTATCCTTAATGTTCCATTGACCATAGTCTATGCAAAATCTAAAATAGATTATTTTTACTTTTAGTACCAAGCATAGGAGATGGGAGAAAAAAAAGGAAACTATTCTTGAGTAACTGCAAAAATATTATTCAAAAATAGTGCAATAAACAAGATATAGATGAAGGATATTCTTTTCGGTGTCCCATTTCACTGGCTCGATCACGCAGATGATTGAGCTTCAAAATCTCGGTCTCAAGAACCTGTAAAATAAGAGGAAAACAAAAGGTCGATCACCCACAGAGAACCCCCAAATATATCGATTAAATATTGCAATTACTTTTACATACTAATATCCCAAAAGCAATTAACTATTACCATTTTTCAGATATTGTTATTATAAACAGCTGTTTACACTAACTAGTGTAATATATTATGATATAAAATCAAAACACCATCCTCTTATACTTACATCTTTAATTCTCAATTCTTGAAGTGCAACTGCTTTCTCATGAACCTCACCCTGTTAACAAATACAAATTTTTAAAAGATGTCCCTCAGCAACGCATACAGATAGAACATTAAGAACTTACCACAGTCAGCCTCTCCACTAGTCCACATTTTATGCTCTGCCGTAAGCGTCTGCATTCATCCTAGTAATACGATGGAGTATCAATAAAGCACAGTAGTACAGCATTACAGCATATATGAAATATAAATTATCAATATGTTACAATTAAGGGAAGGTTATGTAACTAAAAAAAGGTTCACTTCTGGGATTGTATCGGGACGCAAAGTATATAAATGAGGCATACACATACTTAGATTTGCACAATCATTCCATTCAACATAGATAGGTCAAATCTTCAGAATAATAAACCAAGATATTGTGAATAACACGTATGTTATATAAAGAATAAATAAAACTAGCAAGTCGAGATTCTACATCTCCCCATGAGAAACAGAATATAATACAGAAACTGGAAGAATATTAGGTAGAAGAATACGTAATCTGGCAGTACAGACAAGAAGTATCAGCACAAAAAAATTTTGGTTTTCAAATTCTATCAATCACCTCAGAGAAATCTTGATTTGAAATTGCATCAATTTTGACATCCTCTGTTTTGTCCAGATTCAATATTTTAAGAATAATATGTGCTGTCTTATCTCCGATTTTGTACGGTTCAGCTGCCTTGCCGGTACCTAAGGACAATTCAACAGCAACAGTTCAGCAAACTAATCGTCTTGTAGTTAAGAAGTACAATGTAAACCATATGTAATCTGTACATACCAACAACACGAACCAACCGGTAGATTTCCTGCTTTAGATCATTCCCAGATATTCGAATCCGGACTATGGAGCCAACTACTTTATCATGAAATTTTCCAGCATCATCCATAAGGTTCTCTATTAAACTCCTTTTCAAATATATCAAGCTCATGTTGTGAACGTCAATGGCAGCAAAATTATCCAGGTTAATTTGTCTCTCTCGCTCATCAACCTTTTTTCTTGTCTGTCTCTTCCTTTCTCGCACAGTATTATGCTGTTCCTCACTGCATTGTTCAACCTTCATCTGATTGTCAGAAGAATCAATAGCTGCAGCATGAACCACACTACTTGCACAAGAACCATCTTTAAAGTGATACTCAATCAATTTCAGCATTTCAAAATGACCTACGCGTGTTTTACCGAATAAATTTTCCAATCGCTTATCACATATTATTTGGCTTTTCTTATGAGGATCACGAAGTTTGTTTTTCCTGATATACTCCAGCAGTAAGGCCTGGACATCAAAGTGAGTTAACTTTGATGTATCACCGTTTTTTACATGTTCAACAAATTCCAAGAGTTCTGATGATGCCCATTCCGCAACACTTCCCTCTAAATTATCAGCAACTATTCTTTCTCGGAAGCTATTCTGAAATGGTGGCTGCTTCCTGGTCTTCCTTCTTTTAGAAACATTTGTGTCTACCTGATTATTTTGTGTCCCTAATGGACCGACTATACTACTCAACTCTACAGCTCCATTAATACAAGTATTCTGAGATTCCTGTGAAGAGTTATTTACACGATTCAACGTAAAGCCTTTCCAAGGGTTTGTAGCTCGAGTTAGCTCGTCCAATGTCAGAGATTCCTTCTCTTTCAAATAAACCCAGTACACTTTAAACAGATACTCCCAGCTAGTTGTGTCATCAAAGTCTACATGAGCCTGCTAAAAACAGGAACATGAGAATGCCCCAAATATCTAAGCATGGAGTGATATAGTTCTTTTACAATAAATATCGAAATATGGACTAAAATAATCTTTTCAAACAAACAAGCAACTCATGTACAACTTTTAGGAAATGGACAGAGAATCGAACCCTTTTTCAGCAAAAAGAGCAGCACTCGTTCAGACTAGTTCGTGTGTGTGTAGAAATCTAAAAAGAACCACTTAATAAGATCACGCACATTCGCAAAAAAAATTTTACATATGTGATTCTTAGTGCAAAAGAAGTATATCTCCTAAATCTACAGTGAAATTCATACAAAAACCTTTCATCATAAGCACTTAACAAGAAAGTGATGGTCCATAAAATAAACAGATAAGTACTAAATAACAAAAGTTATGGTGAGAAAGAGAACAGAAGAGATCAGGGTAATCACACTATCACATGAGGCATTTAAGAGATGAATCAAGTCGATCCAATACTAATTGTCTCCCAAGAATTAAAATCCATAAAATTTGGCTTTCCTCATTTAGGAATACAAATAATGATATAAGGAATATTTATGGTAAGACTGTTTGATATCAAATTTGTGAAATCACTCTGTATCTGTAATAAATATTGACTACATTAATACTGGGAAAACATTTCCTTATTAGTCCACCTCCCCTCTCTCCCAGGAGAATATAATTCCCATAAGATTCAAGCCTAATTGCCAAATATATTTCCAACTATAGAAATTGCATAAGCCAACTAGAAGTTGCCCCCAGTGAATATGCTATCCAGAAACTTATTCACAGTAATTATAAGTGGAAAAACAACCAAAAAAATGAAGATCAGTTCAAGTCATCCATAATTAATATGAACAAGGAATATAATATTATATAAGTTATCATGATAATTGACAGATAATTTAGTCATACCACTTCCTCATTTCCTTGTTTAATGTTCTCGATCAATGAAATTGTAGCCATGCAGTTTTTACAAAATCCTTTGCTGCCCCTCACACATGATATGTCGGCTTGCTTAGTGCATGTCTTGCACAATGAGTAAGGACATGTATAGCACATGAAAATGGCATTCCTCTGACAGATGTTACACAAATGCCAGCCTGAAATTTATATTCACAACAAAAAAAAGCCTAGTAGTTAAAACATGATACTGAAACTCAAGATATAGATTATCATACATGTAAAACCTCTACAGTAAGTTGAAACTCCTGATTCTTTAACATGTTGCAGCATAAGATTCTTGGTATTGAAAATCTTCTAGAGCAAATTGATAAAAGGCGGTACCATACTACCAGGCAATTTATTCTTTTTACATAGATATCTGAGAACTTGTGGGACTAAGCTGGTTTATTTTATAGACTAGTGATTAATCAGGCAATAGGGGTGAGGATCTTGACACAGAGAAGTATACATCATGTGAAATGTATGACGTTGTTTCCCTAAGGCTATCAAATGGATTTTTGCAGAAAGGGGAATAAACAAACTTTTGGAAATGAAAATAGTTGCATAGTACAGCTTTAGGGTAGAAGATAATCTGCGTCAATGTACAGTATGTATCCAAACAAAGCGGTGCTTTGTATTCCAATTCTAGTAAACTTGCACGATATAAATAAACTATCTAACTTCTCAAGGAAAAACCTTGTTCACTACAATTACAAAGTAAAGCAAGCAACTTTAATAATACAAAGGAGGATTTACAAAGAATCCAAAAAAGCTCCTCTCACTGTGCAATGCCAATCATATAAAAAACCCATTCAAGCACGATATTGCATTGGCAAGCACTGGTTCAGCAAGTCTCTTGTAATGTAACTAGATTAGGGATTTAGGGCACATGAAGCATTATAGAGCAGTTTAACTTTAGTCATACAACAGTTAAGCAATTTCTCTACAATCTAGCCCTGCAGCTTCAGGCATTTAAAACATGCATAATATTTCTGTTAAGTAAGCTCATATGTACCTACGACATCTATCCAATTAATAGTTTCCATTTGATCCCAAAACCTAATCAGAAGCTGAAAAGTGATCAAAATTGAAAAACGGAAGGCGCGTACCACAGTTCCATCGCAAACGCTTTTTGAAGAATGATTCATCTCGTTTAACACAAGCTGGATGATACGCCTTAGGGCAGTCCCTAACATAAACAAAACATGCAGAAAATTGAACAAAAGCAGCAAGCAAGCAGACCGGAATTTAGCAAGAGATGATCAATCCCAGAAGAGCAGATAAAAGCAAGTGGATTCACCGTCGATCACATAGCACAAGATCCCCACCATCGAAGCAAATGAAGCAAACATCCTCCTCCTCCTTAGTCCTCTTGGCAGCCGGGGCAGCCACCGGCTTAGCTTTGCCTCCAATCTTAGGCGGACGACCACGCTTCCTTTTTACAGTGAGACTCCCATCTCCGTTTACCACCTCCGCCGGAAAACTAATTCCACCGGCTATATCGGTGGGCAGAGCAGGAGGAGGAAGAGCAGAGACGGGGCCATTAGAAGGGAAGTTGTCAACGGGAAGTTGATGAGGTCTATCATGGCCAGGTTCATCCCCCATAGCTGGAATTAGGGTCAGGTCAGATCAAAACAGCTGGAAAAAAAACATAAAATGGGGAAAAAGGTACCCGTCCCCAGCCAGAATCGTGGAAACCCTAGGTTGGAAATTGAAGGGTTAGTACAAGTGGGTGTGGTCGGAACATGGTGGTGGAGGTGGCGGTGGAAGGGTGGCGTTGTTTCGGGTCGTTTTCAAGGTAGGAAGCAAAGCCTAAAGTCTCAACTGAGTGGAGAGAGAGGGCAATGGGAAACCTTACAAAAGAAGGTGGGAGCTCTGATAGGCTAAAATTGGGGGTTAACCTTTGTGGAATGGCTTACACATGTTGAAAATTTTGGCCCAAATTTAGGCTCTGTTTGGTTCGGTTGTTGGTTATAATTATAAACTCATAAATTCAACTCAAATCATCTTTGGTTTAACTGTTTTTGAATTTGAAGTCCTATTGAACTTTACAACCTCAAAGTAAAAATCAACCGACCAAAAATTAACTGAAAATATCAATAAAAAAAGGGTTTTATTTATTTTATGTATTGATAATACATCTAGCCATATTTACATTATTAAATTACTCAGTTTGGGTCTATTTATGAACGTTTGTCGAGAAGAGGGCGTGGTTATGTGATCGACTCCTGACGGCTCTGTTGCAGTCTATATCTGAGGTGTCCATAGTGGTTTCTCAGGCTTCCTCTCTGTGTACTTTCTTCGAAGAAGAACGTTTATGCTCGGTGTCTCCTGTTGGTTGGATCGTCCTGATTTCCCTTGAAGACTTTTTCTGTTTTCGGTTTCTTTTTTTTTATGTATTTTTGTGTTTTACTTTTCTCTTTATTTGTGGTCCTTCGTGACGGTTTTGACCGTCTGCCGATTTTTCGGCCTTTCGACCCATTGGACGACGCGCCATTTAATGGTCTCGAACCGCTGTCCATTTTTTTTAAAAAAAAAATAAATAAAATTATCACTAAATGATAAGCTCGTGAGACACATAAACCCCGAAAACTTACCATCCACTTTTCCTTCTTTGTGTTACTTACAAGTTATAGCAAAACGTGTCAAGCGTTTAACTTGCACATCCATCGAGTGTACCTAGCTTTGAGTCTCCCCAATCTTAAGTATGCCGAACGTTCCTTCTCAAACTTGTCCAAACTTCGAGTTTGTCCCTCCTTCATTTCGATCCACCGTTCATTCGCAAGAACCTGATTGCGATGATTATGGTTCAACAAAAGACATGTTGGAGCATCAGCTTATCATATTACTTAGCATGTATTTCCTTGCATTCTCATTGATTGTCTACCTTATAAAAGGAAAGTGCTTAAATTTTTTGGGATCGTTGTTGGTTCATCTCAATTTATCTCACAAAGCATCCAGATAAATAGTTTCATCATACACCAATTGTTTTATTTTGCCATTTATAATCGTACTATTCACATTTTCAATTAGTTAAAAATATTTATGCTACATCATTTGATGCTTTACTTGACGGTGCTAGTCCTAAGCAAGTTATTACATAATACGAGGTCAAAAGTGATTACATCTATATACTTTGTGTTTCACTTCCGGTTTATTTCGATTTGTTTTCAACTAAACTTTATGATTGCTTAATTTATATTTAGTATATAGAGTTGGTGGATAATTTGGTTCAGGTGTAGCAATTGGTTGAATGTACTTGTTGTATATCTTAATGCAGTCACTGATATAGTGGACAAGGAGAAGCGAACAATAAAAGAATTTTTGTAGAACTTGGCAAGTGTGACTATAACCCTTGGGAAGACTTTGGGTAACGTTATCGAATTCATCAACGGAAATGCAAATCTAAACTTTGAACGAATTGTTTTTGCTCATCCTATGTGTTATGTATATAAACTATGGACCGGATATTATGGTTATTTTTAAGTCTTAACACTAGTCTAACTAATATCTTATTGGTATTAAATCACTTTCAAAAAAATCTAATTGTTATTAATTACATATAATTACCTATGTATATGTTTGTGTTTAGATATGGTGACATAGAACTTGTTGAATAATATTCTAAGGGCACTTATAATACCAAGTGTATACCTTAGTATGACACCAACATAACCTATAAGGCCCTTCCACTTTTTAATGATCATCGGTTAATATGTGTTATGAAGTAGTTATGAATCGTTTGGGTTATTATGTGATATTATCTCATATTACATGCTTATATATGATATTTTCTATATCCGGTAAGTTGGGTTGGATGGGATTTGATGCGGAAGCATCACCACCACCTTATTCACGTCCTCTAGATCGAAATAATCGCAACTCATCCCCATATCAAGCTTATTGGACATGAGAGTTGGAACACTTCATATTGTGTTATCTATAAGCTAAGTGAACCAAACCCTAAGTATATATGCTAGTTCATAGGTGAAAGTTGCAATGAGTATCGTCAATGTTCATATACCTTGTGATAACACTCTATTTAATATCTTTTATCATCATCATTTTATATTTATTTCCTGCCTTTTTTGGACTAAATGACATATATTATCGGTCTATTTCCTTCTTATAAGTGTTTTCGAGATCTATCGGCTAGTTTATGTAACTACAGGCATTCCACACACTTGTGGAGTACAAATGATATACGTGTAGTAAAATGGTCACATGTACACTAAGGATGTTCTTGCGGTCAAAGAATTCAAGGTCAAGACGGAAGTGATTGAGGTCCGAGACTAAAGTGAAGAACGTCGGGAATCATGCAACAGTGATCGATCATGCCTCGGGTCACTCGACCTCCCCTCCATCCTTATGCATGTGATCTCGACATGATCTCTTATTAAAGCAATGAAGTCATAGAGCAAATTCTTGACATGGCCTACCACTTTTGACCCAGAGGTCGCTCTTTTGAACTACTTCGACGTCTATTATTCATTCCCTTATCTTTTTGTTTAGGCTGAACTTTTGGCCTATCTTGTTGGAAATTTATCTTTTAGATTCAAATTTATCATATTAGAAGATAAGATCATGATAGATATAGGGTTTTAGGCTATACCTTGACCTATAAATAAAGCATTTCAACCATTAAGTTAGATTTGTTCTTATGCTTTTCACAAGTTTATGCCGCCTTTACCTGTAGAGGTCGCTCGACTGGGTCCCTCTTGGTCGCTCGACTAGCTTCGTTTTTTATCCTTAATAAAGTTTTAGAGTTTGTTTTAGGTATGTCTAGCTAATTTATGGGGTCTCGTGAGCCCGATTATATTAATCTATGATGTTAGATTGATTATATGTGTTGGTTGTTTGCTTATATGAGTTTATGGTAGCTAATGTGTGCTCGGTACGCCTAACAAAACACCCGCAAGTGCACTATTTTTCCGTTATAATACACGATTTAGTAATCAATGTGTCAAATGTGGGGGGGGGGGGGTCATGCAATGTGTTGTGCTTAAGACAAAGGTTTGATAAACAAGATATTAAAAATCTAGGAATTACTTACACCAAATCAAGGTTGACACATGCTCAAAGAGTGTAGAGAAACATGGTGATGGTGCAAATAACCATGCAAAATCATGGTGGTCCATCTTAAGTTCTTGTTTACCTAAGGTAAGCGAGGTAGTCGGATAAGACGGTCTTATAATCACAAGAGTGATACTAAATAATAAGACATCCTGAATTCAAGTACATAAGAGGTACATTTCTACTAAATGAGATGACCGGGAGGTCTTGCCAATGTTCACCTCATCGCACAATCGCACTCCTAGGGATGGATTACACAATAGGGGAATCTTAGCGGTTTTCATGTTATCCGTATAATCCTCTTCCTAGCATCTTAACAATGCAATCTACAAGCATTCAAAGGTGGGAAATGATCAAAGACTTCATCGCATAACCTTGTCCATTCATATGCCCTATGAGGGAGATGGAACATCACGTTTACTATTCTGTACCCAAGCGATTCGACATTAGGCACGCGTACAAATCTGTTGAAACATAACATGGGAAGTTGTAGACTATCTTAGGGAGTGCATCCTCTAAAACAATGTTCATTCATATGCCCTATGAGGGAGATGTCAGGTCACTTTTATCATTCCACAAACAAGCGATTCAACAAAGTTTATCATTAAGATCCTAAGTTTAAACTCATCTAGGAAGATGGCTAATCATGCATGCAAGGGGCATTCCAATATATATACACTCAATTCATTGCAAATCAACCAATAAATGGGGTTTTCACCACAAAATCCCCAGAGGAGGAATTTAACTACTCATGGTAAGGAAAACAAGGAAACAAATAACATGCATCATTTTTTAAACAACTTGAAGGGGACATAAACTTTGAAATAAACAACAAGCAATAACAAAGGAAGACGGTCGGAAATTACACTCACAAAGGTGTTCTTGTAAAAGTAGAGTGTTTAATCTAAAAACTAGTGGAAGATTAAAAAATGTGTGTTTTTGCTAGCTTCCTCTAGCAAAAAGAGAGAATACTAGACTTAGAATAGAGCTAAAGTTACAAGCTATCTCTTCCTAATGGTGAGAAAAGGTATTTATAGAGTTTAAAATCACCTTTAGACCGATAGAAAATTACATTTTTACCCTTAAAAGAAGGCAAAATCACACAAGCAACCTTAAGTGGGCCCGTCGGCACATGCATGGGCATCGGTCCACAAGTCGGTCCACGAGGCCGTCTAGGGGTCAGCCCAGATTTTGCATTTGCTAGGCTGCTCGGTCCATTAGTGGGCAAGTCGGTCTAGGAGGTAGGGGTGAGCAAAAATATCCGATCCGACTAATCTGATCCGCTAATCCGAAGATCCGATCCGAAAAAATCCGATTCCGAAGATATCCGACAATTGGTGATCCGAGTCTGATCCGATCGGACATATTTTTCGGATCATCAGATCGGATATGGATCGGGGTTTAGAGGAAAAAGTCCGATCGGATATATCCGACTAATTTAAGAATAAATGTCCGGATCGGATATTCGGATTGGATATCCGTCCGGATAAAATTGTCGGATATCCGGGTGTTCTCTGATCGGATTCGGATCCGACTTTTTAAAGTTTGTTGGATCGGATATCCGAGCCTTCGAATCGATATCCGGAGATGCTCACCCCTACTAGGAGGTCGGTCCACAAGGTGGCCCAAGGCATCCTAGATTTGTCTTCTCTAGTCTTGCTTCCTTGCTTGTGTGGGGTGGTTTTGACTTTCTTAGTTCTTCTTAGGTCTTTCTTTTTTGGATCTGTGGGGAGTCATTTTGGATCTTTAAGGGCATGTTTAGATTTGAGGGAGATAAAGTCATCAATGCAATCCTTGTTGAAGACAACACAAGGAGGTACCATTCTTCTCTTAAACGCTTTTTCTTAATGTTAGCATGAAATATTGTGATATTATAGGCACGTTTTCGAAGTGTATTTCATCCATATTGATATTCATTGATAAAGCATTGAAGCAATTGTGAGTTAGTTTATCTATATTGTCGATATAGAGGTCTACATAAGCTTTGTGTTGATTGTAGGCGAATAAGAGCTAAAACCGAACGGATTAGAAGAGAATGGAGATGAATTGAGCATGTCCAAGGATTGAGGACACCACAAAGGAGCTAAGGAAGATGCTAGGATGAAGAATGACACAAAACAAAGGAGAATTACGAGCACTCGACGTTACACGCTCTAAAATTCGGCCGTACTAGAGTCCACGCTCTAAACCACGGCCGTGGAACTTTGGCAACACAAGCGTGGAGCATTCCAGAGGGTTACACGGCCGTGGAAGTTGTGAAGCACCGTGATGAATTTCCACGCTCTAAACCACGCTCTAAACCACGGGCGTGGAATCCCAAGGAACCGTGATTTAGGCGATCTTTTAACGTACAATTTGAAGCCACGCTCTTTTACACAATGGGCTGGACACTTATTCTATCTTGCCCTATAAAAGGACGGAAAGAGAGAGATTCCGTCACCTTCGCTTACGCCTCCGCTTAGACTTCGCTTACGCTTATTGCAAGTGCCTAGGGTTTCAAGTTGGACGTGTGAGATTGCTATTTTGCAACGGAGATTTGCGAAGACTTGGAGATTTGGAAATTACGCTTTGTCCTTAGGTTTGATTAGAAGACGGATTGACATCCCGTTCTTCGTTCTTATCAAGGATTGTGATTGGTTTGTGTTATTCCGAATCTGATATACATCATTACTTTGTTTGTGGATTTGAGATTGATTTGAGATTTATTCAAGATTTTCGAAGGTTTTCATCTTTCATTCTTTTAAATCTTGAATTTGATATCATAATGACTGTTGTTGGCTAAAACCCTTTAGCAATTCTAAGGTGAAGGGTTGATAGTTGTGGCTTAGATGATGATAGATCGATCGTAAACAGATTGAACCTTGAGAGTTAGAGAGAATCGTCGACGTACCAAAATCACGGTGTGTTCTTGAGGTTCCACGGCCGTGGAACTCAAGATCCACCCGTAATTTCCCTTAGTTTACGAACCTTGCTTTTACTTTAATCCAAAGTTAAAGATTTGCTTTAACTTAGTCTTGGCTTGCCTTTTTTAGGTGGTAGTGAAGCCTCAACAACCTCTACCTCGATTCCGAGTGTCACAACCTTAATCGGTTTAGTTAGTCTTGATCCTTGGATTACAAGTTTGGGTATTCGATATTAATTCTTGTCTTTAGATCCTTTCTATACTGAAGCATCAACAACTTTTATAGAGAGTATCTTTAGTTAAGTCATATAAAGCCTTGGAACTTCACCGTACATTGCTTTGCATTAGTATACCTTTGCAACTCTTAACTCTGTCCTTATATCTTTAGTATATCTTGAATCGATTGCCACAGCTGGATTCCTGGATCTTTAGGATTGTTGTTTTCCCAATAATTTACAAAGCTCATACATTTACTCGCTTGACAATTCTATAATTGGATTTAACCCCCCAAATCCCTGTGTTCAATACTCTGGAATTCTTGCTTAACTATATCGATCCGTACACTGCGGGTTCGCTTGCTTGATTCTAGTTTTATAAATTTAAGACTTATTTGCACGCACGCTAAGTGGCGAACACTTAAGCTCAAGTTAGCCTCAAATACCTACAAAATCAAAGACATCCATATAGAAATAATGTGCTCAGAGTCTCATGTAAGGGTGTCTAAACCATGCAAAACTGCAGTAACATACACTAGAAATGCTCTTAAAGACTAGCATGAAAATATGTTATCAAAATACCTCATATTTATTTCTTGTTTGTCCTCAAGCAATTTTCAAATAAAAATATTATATAAAGCATAAAAAATAAAGAAACAAACAAATCTTTTTTATATGATTCAATTGAAAGATCACTTTCTCATGATAATGTCATGGCAAGGCTAGAATTCTTAAATTAAAGCAAGTGAATGAAAGCATGGAAGAAGATAGTTGAAAGTTTGCACAATAAACTTATAATCAAGTCTTCTAGGTTAACACACCTCAAAAGCTTGCCGCTTAAAAGTACATATGATACTTGCATTTGATTTGTATTGGTTAATCAAATGTGTATAAGATGAAATCCAATACACCTAAAGCAAAGTTCATGCGAGTTTAAGTTCTTACAATGCATCTATCATACTTGATCTAACAAATAATAATTTACAACGCTCTTACGACATGATAAATTGGCAATGGGGTGAAAAGCGGACTAGAGGTAGATGGATAGATTTGCGTATAAACCATATGGTTTCACGTTAGCCTCATTTTCATAATAATCTATATATACTACTAAAACAAACTACATTCGCTCATGTGTCTTCTCCTACGGCATTACATGTAGGATTTTTTTTACATTTATTTACAAATTTATCATAGTATGTTTACAAATTTTGCACATATTTTATAAGAAAATTTATGTTAGAATTAATAAATAGTCAACATGTCACATCGACTCTAATAAAAAATAGGGAAATTTCGGATGACACCCTCGTGGTTTAGGGTATTCCGAATTTTGTCCAACAGTTTTTTCAAGTTCGGATGATACCCGTAAATTTATGTTGTTTTCCGGATTTTGCCCAAATTCATTAAACTTTTTTAAATTCCATTAAAAACATACAAAAGAAAATAAACTAAAATTAAAAAATATATTAAAATAGAAATAATAATTTATTTATTTTAAAACTAAAGTAAAACAATAAAAAAATAATTTAAAAACATAAATGTTTTAAATTAATTAGAAAATAAATAATTAGATAATTTTTAAAAAAATTCAAAAAAATAAGTGTTTAAATTTATTTTAAAAATAAATAGATTAGATTAGCATTTTTTAACAAAATCTAAAAACATAAGTGTTATACTTTATTTAAAAAATAAATAAAATAAGGATTCTTTTAAAAAATTAAAAAAATCACTATTTTGATTTATTATTAAAATAAATAAATCAGTTTTCTATTTTATTAATTTTTTTAATTTTACTTTATTTTCTTTCTTTTAGTTTTGGGAAATAATGATTTTTTTGAATTTTTTTGTATGTTTTTAATGAAATTTGAAAAAGTTTAATGAATTTGGGCAAAATTCGAAAAACAAAAAAAACTTAAGGGTACCATCCGAACTAGAAAAAATTGTTGGGCAAAATCCGGAAAACCCCAAACCACGAGGGTACCATCCGGAATTATATCACAATTAAATCCACAAAATCTTTATTTAAATTTACAATTTATGTTTAGTAGCAACAATTTATTTTTTTTATTAAAAATCTTTTCATTATTTTACAAGATTGTCCCACATCGGTTATGAAGGAAGGCCGGCAATTTGAGAACTTATATAAATTGAAGGTATGGAAATTAGATAAGTAATACATTTATTAGTATTTTAGCTAAAATCAAGTATAATAATTATTTATATCTAATTAATATATGATACATGGATCATTGACCTTTTTGAAAAAAACGCGCATACAAGAGAATTAATTGTTAATGAGCATTGATACATAGGACAAATGTTTTTGCAACATGTTAATCTCAAACGGGTGATACCCAACTTAAGCTATAGTTCATTACTAGTCTAATATCCGCACCTTGTGCGGGATTGAGTTTGAATAAATTGTAAAAATTTAATTATTAATTGAAAAATTATTATCTAAATAAATTATATATATTTTTTTAAAAAAAATTGAGAAGAATATATTAATATCAATCTGATTAGATCATGTAACAAAAAAATTAATTATTAAATTTATAATAATTTCCAAAGTGTTTATTAAAAAAATTACGTAACAAATTTCTAATTTAATTTTTTAATATTATTACCTACAACTAAAAAATTAAAGTTTTTTTTTAAAAAATTGTTTTTTAAAATTTTAATAAAATGATATAAAATATTTATCAATGATAATACAAATATTTTAAAGAAAATATTGTTATAACTCATATTGTAACCAATAATATTTAAATGTTAGTTCGGATTTATTTTGTAAAATCTAGAACCCAATTAAAATCCATTCAAATCTCTAAATTCGGTTAGGTGATATGATATTTTTTAAAAAAATTATTTTTATAACCGTAAGATATTGAGCATGATGAGATGAAATTATTTTTGTTGAATTGGTATGATGAGATGAAAAATATTTTAATTTGGACTTAAAATATTTATTGAATAAGTTATTGTATTATGTTTAACCATATCGCACACTTAACCATGTCAAAAGTAAGAACACCAAATTACAAGATGCAAATTAACCTCACCCTTTTTCAAGATTCAAATCCTTGGGCCGCGGTGACTTTGTCAATTTTATTCCTACATCAGATTTGGAGCAAACACTTACGACCAGAAAACAATAAAAGAACAAAGGTAGCACACAGTGAAAGTTAAAAATGTCTGCATCTCCGAGCACCGGAAACAAAATCAATAGCGACGAGAGATGTAAAGAAGGTATAACAAAAAGCTTGTTTGTCAAATTGCTCGATGTATAGTTTTATTCAAAGAGAGGGTCTGATAGTTTATCCATCAAAAGTATTTAAATGGAGAACCGACACATTTTGTATTCTTCAACGCCATAAATATTTCACGAAAAAACATTGTAAACATTTCTCATTTCATGATAATTAGAGTATAAATATAATCAAGGAAAGATGTGGTCCTGAATAAATTACGTCGTGATAGCTATATGGTGCTAATCTCAATTCACTGCTCATTTTCTCTATATCGACTCTAAGTTTCCCATTTCCCGTTGTAGCATCCCAAAAGATGTTCCTACAATACGAACTTTTATACAAGCAAACATCCAATTAAACATGTCATATTTCATATCACTATACGATGACATGAATTATGACCTATTTTTAGGCAACTCTTCCTGAAACTTGCTGATGATCTCAAAAATAGGAAGATCCTCGAATACAGCCTCGAGGAAATCTTGAAGTCGATATCTCCTCATCGCTGCAGGGCAATAGCGATCCCTGATCACCGTCTTCATTTGCTCGTAACTCGTGACCTTACTGCGAGCAGTCCTCCACCAGGAATGAGCCTGATCCTTCAATTGTATCTGGTTATGTCGATTCGACGTCCCTTTGGGCAACCAATCGCCTCCATAGCAGAATCTAGTTGCCCTAGCCACAACTCCACCTCTAATATTGTCTTTCCCATGAAAGAAGGAAACTTTAACTGGTTGAAAACGTTCAACCAACAGCCGGGCCTCGGTTCTCTCACTTCATCCGGAACTCTTGAAACCTCAGTTGATCTCGGGTACTGGCGGTGCTGGTGCAATTCCTCCAGTCCTTATAGCCTCCTCAACTCTCTGCATGTAGTCGCGATATACAAAGCTTCGATGGATACTCGACCGTACTCGGTTGACTGCGTTCTCTATGTTCCGGACCTAGCATCGGCCCCGTTGCCAACCTCAACAACAACGCTCTCAGCGACTTCCTCAACGAAAGCCTCAGCGATAGGCGGATCAACAATTGGGTCTTGGCCCCGACCTCTAGCTAGTGGAGCTCTTCCTGCATGTCCTTGTCTACAGACAGCAGGTGGAAGAGGTGGTCGACCCCTTCCTCGTCCCATAGCAGATGTAGTTCTAGTACGTGTCATCTACTATAGGGATATATATAGATATATAAGGCCACACTACAACTGAAGTATAAATCCAAAAAAATCACATAAATGCCAACATATAAGAAACACTAACTGTTGAGATCCGCGGAGGTGGTGGTGGTCGCCCGTACATCTATCCCAGACCGAAAAGTTTAAAACAAACCCCTTTTGAAAACGTATACTCCTTACGGGTTCTGTTTATTTATCTATTTGAACTTTAGAAGATTTCGAGTGCCACTGTTGCCAACCTGGCTCTGATACCATATTGTAACACCCCAAATTCCGGGAACTCGAAGCGCTACGAGCTAGGACCTCACAATCAGTTCCGACCCTCAAAGTAGCAATGACACAACGGATCTTACAACAAGGCACAAATAAGTGAAAACCAAAACTCAATATAAAACCAAAGGTTTAAACAAAGGAAAACGTAAAAGACTCGCAACCGAGTTCAAAACAACTGAAAGAACAACTGAAACATAAGTCCTATAATGTACGGGAACCCCGGCTGACCACAACGTCCGAATCACTCAATAGCCTTCCTAACACGCGGAACATCTACAAAATCTGTATAATCCGTTAGCTAACATTTTAGATATCAGAAAGACTATAAAAGCACAAATACATATAAGGTAATATAAACATATAACATAATATACAGAATGAAGCTAAGTAAGTCCAAGGGATTTACCTCACTCGAAGGTAACTCAAAGGTCAACAAACAACTCAGTTTCCCTCAAGAAAGAAGAATGAAAAGCCAACTCAACAAGGCATAACGAACCAGGAAACGGTTGCTAGAAGTCTATAACTTCTAGTCCCAATGATCTCTAAGAGATCTCCACAAGCTAAGGTCTCAACCTTAGTCTTACAGATCACTAAGGGTCAACAACAACATCCAAGCCAAGGGAAGGAACGAGCAAAGCAAGGAAGGAAGCAACTCACCAAAGACGGGAGCTACTGTTGGAAAACTACAGGGGCGGCAGACAACACCGTAGGGGCGGCGCTGGGAAGAATCTGCAGGGGCGGTTTGTGCAAGCGTAGGGGCGGCAAGACAGACAGCCGCGGCCTGCGGAGGCAGCAAGACAGAGGCGCGGGGGCGGTTACGGAGCAAAAACGACTGTCGATTCCTTCGACAATAAGGAACTCAGCAAAGGCCAAAGATTTCTTTTCTCAACACACGCACACATCACAACTCAACCAAGGGAGCCTGTGAACATCAACGAATCAACAACGGGAAGGCCAACAAGAATCAAGTTTCAAACTTGATTCTTGTGAAGGAGAAAAGGAAGAACGAAAGAAGAAAGTGAAACAGAATGGAAAAGCATGCAAGAACTCATGCACGTGAGAGAGAAACAAGAAGGAGGAAACTTACACGTCCAACAAGAGATTAGAAGGAAGACTGGCTGCAACTTTCGAGGTTGAAGGAAAACGTATGCAAGAAACGGAAAAAAGAAGAGAAAGAGGGAATTTATAGAAAAGAGTTGGAAAGATAGAAGGAATGACGTTCTAAGGTTTAGAACATCATAGGAAAGCCGACCCATAAGATAGAAGATAGGATCTTCTATCTATGGAAGGAAATAAAAACGGTATAAAAACAAATCGGCACGATCTAGGTGTAAGACCCCAGTCTTTTGCCTTCACCGCCTCGCGGTGAAGTGTGCCGCCCCTGCGGCAGGCCGCACCCGCGGCAGGGTCAGCCGCCCCTGCGGCAGGCCGCACCCGCGGCAGGTTCAGCCGCCCCTGCGGCTGACGACAGATCGCGCCCGATCTTTCTTTCGTTCGTTTTATCTTCCTTCCATAGATAGAATATCCGATATTCTATCTTATGGGCCGGTTTCCTTATCTTCTTTCTAACCCTAAACGTCCTTCCTTCTATCTTTCTAGCCCATCTTTATATATTCCTGCCTTTTCCTCCTTTTTTATGTTTCTTGCATTCGTCTTCGACCCTAAGAGTTGCAGCCGTTCCCTTGCTTCCTGTGATCTTGCTGAACGTGTAAGTTCATCATTCCCTGTTCTTCCTTTCGTTCATGTACTGCAACATGCTTCTTTCTTTCTTTTCATTTTCTTCTTCTTCTCTCCTTTTCTTCTCCTCCAAGAATCAAGTTTGAACCTTGATTCTTGTTGGCTTCTCGTTGTTGATGTATCGTTGTTCTCAAGCTCTCTGGAGTTGAGTCTTGACGTGTTGGAATCAAAGGTTCGAGCTTTGGTGTCCCTTGCTGTGAGTTTTGTCCAAGAGAAAGCCGACAACGCTTTTTGTCACGCAGCCGCCCCCACTCCTGCACATCCCCGCCCTGCGGTCATCCGCCTCTGCGGTTTCCGCTGCAGTAACTCCCGTTCTTGTGAGTTGCTTCCTTCCTTGCTTTCCTCATTCCTTTCCTTGATCCTTATTGATATTCCTTGTTCCCTGAGTATACTGTTAGACTAAGGTTGAGCCCTTAGCTTGTGGAGATCTGTTAGAGATCATTGAGACTAGAAGTTATAGACTTCTAGCAACCGTTTCGTTCTTGATTCATGATGCTTGTGTGAATAGGCTTTCCTTGCTCCTTTCTTGAGGGAAATTGAGCTTTTCGTGAGTGTTCTCTGAGTTGTTGTTGAGCTTTTGAGTTACCTTCGAGTAAGGTAAGTCCCTTGGACTTACTTAGCTTCATTCTGTGTATTAGTTGGATTGTCCTGGCTTGTGTGTGTTGTTTATTCATGTTTATAATGGATAACCGGAATAGGAGTCACCCTTTATAACCTTAATTGGCCCAAGTGTATGATAATCGGGCGGTGACCACTTGTCTACTTCTACAGGAGACTAGAATGTACTCTTGCAACCCAGGCCCGTAGGTAACGGATAGTATTGATCTATTCCTATTGGTAGACGGAAGCGGAGACGAGTTTCGGGAGATTCTCGTGTGACAAAAGAAGTTGCATTAGTAATGGATAACTTTAAGAAAGATAATAACTGGTTGTGTGCAAGCATGCTATGTGTTTTCTTTTACCTTATGTGTGTTTGTGCCTTTACGCTCTTGCTAGTATCTAGAATGTTAGCTAACGGTTTATACCGTCATTGTAGATGTTCCGTAGGTTCAGGATGTTGCTGAGTGATCCGGATGGTGTGATCAACCAGGGTTCCCGTACATTATAGGACGGGATCGGGTTTATGTTTTTGTTGTTGCTTTTCCCTTTGTTTTGAACTCAGCTGCCAGTCTTTTATGCTTTCTTTTGTTTAAACCTTTGATTTTATATTGAGTTTTGGTTTTCATTCGTCTAGGCCTTGTTATAAGATTCGTTTGCTGTTGTTACTCTGAGGGTCGAGACCCATTGTGCGGTCCTAGCCCGTAGCGCTTCGAGTTGCTAGAACTTGGGATGTTACAATGTGGTATCAGAGCTCTAGGTTGGCAACAATGACACTCGAAATCTTTTAAAGGTCGGATGGATAAATAAATAGAACCCGCAAGGGGTCTAACGTTTTAAAAAGGAGGTTTTATTTTAAACTTGTTGGTCTGGGATAGATGTACGGGCGACCACCACTACCTCCGCGGATCTCAGTAGTGTAGTTTCTTATATGTTGGCCTTTATATGTGCTTTTTCTTGGATTTGTGCTTTAGTTGTAGCGTGGCCTTATATATATGTAGTCTTACATATCTATCCTTATAGCAGATGACACGCACTAGAGCTACCGCTGCTATAGGGAGAGGAAGGGGTCGACCATCACTTCCACCTGCCATCCGTGGACGAGGACGTGCCGGAAGACCTCTACTAGCTAGAGGTCGGGGCCAATCCCTAGTTGCTGACCCGCCTATTGCTGAGGCGTTTGTTGAAGAAGTTGCTGAGAGTGTTGTTCTTGAGGCTGGGAACGGGACCACTGCTAGGTTTGGAGCTCAAAGAGCGCCATCGACTGAGTTCGCACGAGTGTCTATAGGAGCTACTACATACCGCGACTACGTGTAGAGAGTTGACGAGGCTATCAGGACTGGAGGACCAGCACTAGTGCCGCCGGTTCTTGCGATATCAACTGAGGTTTCGTAGAGAGTTACACAGGTTGTTGCCCCGCCTGTTGGAGTTGCTGAGGTTGTTAGAGCGACGACTGAGGCAAAGGAGCCGAAGCTCGACAATTGGTTGAAGGCTTTCGATCAGCTGAAGGTTACTACTTTCACGGGAAAGAGTGGATTGGAGGTGGAGCACTGACTAGGACGGATGAATACTGCTATGGAGGCTATCAGTTGCCCAGAGGGACGTCGAGTCAACATAACACATACGCTGCTGAAGGATGAGGCTCATTCTTGGTGGAGGACCATTCGCAGTGAGGTCACTAGTTATGAGCAGATGAAGACGGTGATCAAAGACCGCTACTGCCCTGCAGCTATGAGGAGAGACCGTCTTTAGGATTTCCTTGAGGCTGGATTCGAGGATTTGCCTATTGCTGAGATCATCAGCAAGTTTAAGGATGAGTTGTCCGTCTGCACCACCTGAGGACCAGCTTGTTTACCTTTTCTCTTGGAGGTTGAGAGAGTCTACACACTCTTATCTTAGCTCCATTTTGTTCCAAAACGTGCTATTTTCCCTACAATCACAACGAAACTAGGCGTAGACCTCGATTCTCGCAAAGGTAGACAAAATAACATAATGATCAAATAATATACATCCATACATGCAAATTTATGAAGATAAAACGTTCAAACCAATCCCAAAATATAGACTATAATACATGCTATCAAGAGCCATCAGTTTTACATCCACAAAGGAATGTAGACTTTGGCATTGAGCTAGAGCCCGGTACGAAACCGATCTCGTATGGGCGCTTATCGAGATGCTTGAGTTTATGAAGCAGGTCGAGGAGTTAGAAGAGAAGAGCTTCATCCGCCCTAGTGTATTTCCTTGGGGCGCATCAGTACTCTTCGTCAGGAAGAAGGATGAGTCAATGAGGTTATGTATCGACTACCGAGAGCTTAACAAGGTGACGATTAAGAATAAGTACCCACTGTCCCGTATCGACGATCTTTTGGATCAGCTGCATGGAACGTTAGTTTTTTCGCGAATCAATTTGAGATCCGGATATCGCCAATTGAGGGTGAGAGAGCAAGACATAGCCAGGACGGCATTTCGGACTAGGTGATAGCATGTATTATAGTCTATATTTTAGGGCTAGTTTAGACGTTTTATCTTCATAAATCCGCATATATGGATATATATATATATATATTCTTTTATTATATTGTTGTTTTGTCTATCTTTGCGGGAATCGAGGTCTACATCTAGTTTCGTTATAATTGTAGGTAAAATGACACGTTTTGTATCGAAATGGAGCTAAGGGAGCTAAGGAGTCATTGGAGCTACATTTTGGAGCTTAAGGAAGATCTCAAGAAGCATGGAAATGATTAAGAAGATTGATTTTGGACCAGATTCGAGAGATTTCACATTCAGTTGAGATTCACCTCGGTCAGCTACAGTACCACCTCGACCGAGGTGATCTTGAGGAGTGTCCCGACCGAGGCGAACACCTTGTCGCCGACGAGATCTTTATTTTTGGCTGATATCTTTTATTTTTGGAAAGAGGATATCTTAAATTTTGGGCTGGATTTCTGGAAGGAAGATATTATATTGGCTGATTTATTTTAAGAGATAGAGATATATTTTATAGGAAATTATCTTTTTAAGATATTATTATCTTTGGAAGATATTTTCCTATATAAAGGGTTGGATTTTCCACAATTCAAGCATGCTTGGAGCATCCAACAATTGAGGGATTTTCTAGAAGTTTGAAGGAAGAGTTGAAGGGAGTATTGAAGGATTGAAGTTCAAGGAAGGAAGGAATCGTAGTTGGAGTTGGCTTTTGAAGGAGTTTGTAAGACTTTCTTAGATTTCTTTTGGTTTGTTGTCTTTGCTGAGTTGTGATTGAGGAACGCTTGTTTGTTACTTATTTGATTCAGTTATTGAGACCTTTTTCTTAAGGTTTTCTTGTTCAAATATTGATTCCTTTCCCATTAATTTGATTATTGTTATCATGATGATTGTTGGCTAAGTTTCTTATGCGATTCTAGGGTAATTGGCTGAAAGTTGTGGGAAAGACGATGATAGAATGATCTTAATCCCAACAGGACCCTGAAAGCTCGAGTCTTTACCTTAACCCTAGAACACCTCGCTCGGTCTTTGAACATCTCGGCTGAGGTGGAATCTGACTGAACGGGGTGACCTTTCCTGAACCTTATCTGAGTTAAGTGTTTAAGTTTGTCAAATCCTATCCTTATTACACCTTTCCTAGTTCAACGCAAGCCTAGGATGAGACTTACCTGGTGATTTGTTCGCTCAAAAGGGTGTGCGTCAAAGTCTTAATATTTATATCTAGAACTCAAAAGCAAAGCGAACCCGCAGTGTACGGATCGGCTGTAGAAAGGTAAGAATTCCAAAGTCGAACTCAGGGATTTGGTGAGAATAATTCCGATTTCAATTATCTAGCGAAAGTATAAAAACTTTTGTGATTTAATAAAGAGAGAAATGATTCCAAGGATTCAAGTATCCGATTTAGGCTTTCGATTCAAGACACTTCTATAGATATAGGACAGAGTTTATATTGCCAAGATTAATTGTTCAAAGGTAGGATTCGTACGGTGAAGTTCCGAAACCTATATGACTAATCTAAAGATTCTCTCTATAAGGGTTGTTGAGGCTGCAATATAGAAAGATCTAAAGATAAGAATTATGTTCAAACTAACTATCTAGAACTCCAGGATATGACTCTCCAAAGTAAAGAATAGCAAGCACAATTAAAATCTCAATAAAGGATGTTGAGTCTCTTTATTACCCAAATCTTGAAATCTTAATCTAATAAACGTAGAATCAGGTTTGAAGTGTCTTCATACATTCAATTAGAGGATAAAAAGGTTAATCAAGATTGGGATTTAGGCAAGGATTAGTTTTGGTTAAAGATTGATTCAATTAAAGTTCGTCAGAAGAATAAATCGCCCTGTTCATAAGAAAAATCGGCCGATTTTCCTCAAGAACAGCCCGATTTTCCTGTTTGTCGCAAAACTAAAATCTAAACTCTCAGGGTCCTAATGTTTGAATGAGTTCAGTCTATCATCATCTAAGCCTTAATCATCAACTATTCTCCCCAGAATCACAAGATTTTTAGCCAACCATTTTCAAAATCGAATATTATTAATTATTGAAGAAGATATCGCAAAGAAACCAAATCTTGAACGAAAAATTCAATAACTTTCAAATCTGTAAACGAATGTCAAATCCGCTCCATGTATCTTTCAAACAACTCAGTTTCGTGTTCACAAACCACAAACAAGGCAATGGAATAAAGAAATCTCACAATCAAAGATCAAGAATGACTTTCCGGCAAAAGCTCTTCAATCTCTCTCCAAGAATCGTTGATTTCTCCAAAACGTGTAAAGATTTTCCAATCCGACCCCCCCGTCTTCATTCCTAGGGTTCTCTTCTATAGTTTCTTGCAGATGGGCCGTTTGGCAAAACTCTCATCTAGCCCAAAATAATTGGGCTTTGTGTCGTCTATCCATTTGGCCGAATCGTGAAGAAAATCGACCCAGTCGATTTTGGTGCAAAACCGTTCGATTTCAGGGTAAGAAAATCGTCCGATTTTTATATATATTGGCACGATTTTCTTCAACAGAAAGTGCTCTTCCTTCGGTTCGTCTTCTATGCTTCTCTTTTGCAATCCCTTAGCTCTTTGTGATCCTTCTAAGACTCCTTTAGCTTCCTTTTCCGCTCCATTTACCTGCAATTCATCAAAATCTCGTGTAGACCTCTATTTCCGACAATCGATTGAATAGAACATAAAAAGCACACAAAATCTCTCTAAATGCAAGGTAAACTGAGACAATCTTCTACAATATGCATGAATATGATGGTACATAATTCATGTCATCAAAATACCCCATACTTGCCCCTTGCTTGTCCCTAAGCAAGACTCAAATTTAGAATATAAGATGTCAAGGATTATGTATGTATGAAAACTCAAAAAACTTTTCTTTTGGTAGTGCTTCTTTCTATTGGATCACCCTCAAAGTGATATTTCAAGGTTTAAAAGGGCAAAGCATGTATCAATGATGACTATAAGATGAACAAACTCCCTTTTCTTCCTTGAAAGCATAAATAAAGAACATGATAAAGGTGTAGAGGTAATCAAAGTCAAACAAATCTAAGCCATGAAGCCTTAAACACATGCATAAAAGTCTCAAGGTCTTCTAATCAAAGAAAAGGTTCAAGAAACGTATTAAGGGAAGGAATTCTTTTTGGCAATTGTGGTGCTAATCCGGGAAAGAGGAACACATAATACCTTCAGAAATTTTTCTTCACCGCACATGCTTCGCATGTAGAAAGCTTTGCTTTCATTATACTTTACTTTTTGAGAGTATGGACAGCGGTGCACAAAAACCGAAGCCTAGGAGATCGGCGTTTCTCAATTTTGAGATGCCTCAAACCCTTGATGCACATACCATATCCCGTTAGGACTTGTCGTTCAATCGGACTTTGGCAAGACACAAACACCCGGCTATGTGAATGGTGCCGAGTTACTCATCCTCATGTTCAACGTCCCCAAACTTATGAATTTATGCACTTTCTTTTAATACATTTTTCTTGGCCCTCCCACATCAAACATGCCTTTTTCTATCACTTATCCTGATTCCCGGATGGTAAAAGGAAGGGTACATATTTCATTGAGGAGCTAGCATGATCAAGATATGAGAAAAGAAAAGAAGTGAATTGCCTTAGTCATCCTTATATGATGTAAAAGAACTTGCAATATAGCTTCGACTATTATTTCATTCTCTCATCAAAACAACTAAATCATATAACTTATTCATGTGTTCAAGTGACAAAAGCAATTTCATTCATGCTATAATCAAAATTTCAACACAACTAAGCATCTTTTTCGCCTATCCATATACACAATTCTCATCATAGAGGTCATTTCCATATAAGAAGCACTTAAGAATTTTTGAAAATTCATAGGTTTTGAAAAAGATCATGCAAATGTAAGTGTCATAATAGAAAGCAAGTAGTGCAAGAGTTATTACAAGCCAAGTTGTCAAGAGTAGTGGAAAGTACATAAAGTGCTAGAATGAGACATAAGGTATTGTAAGTACCCCCACCCCATACTTGACATCCACATTGTCCCTAATGTGAAAATCAAGCATAAGAAGGAGAAAAATACTTACAATGTAAAAGAAGTGGGAGCTCAATCCTCTGTCGGTGGTGGAGGTGGTGGATATGGATACATCGGTGCGCTAGGATCGTAGAAGTGGCCGAACTGGTGGTAGTACATGTCTCTCATCTGGCCATCATATGAAGAATGCCTAGCGCCCGTCTCCTCCCTGTAATTCCTGAACTGAGTGTTCAGGGTCTGAAAGTCGGTGTGGAGAGCATGATAGTCGGTGCTGAGGCTCTGGAAGCTAGTAACGAGCTCCCTGAAGTGGCGTGGAGCTCGGCGTCCTCATCTAGGGGCTGGAGCATGTGCATAAGAATGTCGAGGTGGCTGAATATCATCCTCCGTCTCCTCATCCTGCCCACTAGTCCTGCTCGGTCCTGCACCATGAGTATCAGTGTCCATGGCGTCCGTAGCATGCCCGCTATGAGTATCACTCTCAAACTCGAGCATGGTCTCCTGTCCTCCATCCTCCTCATCCGAATCACCTGCATCGTCATCATAATAAGTAGGAGGTGAAAACTCCTCAAGCATCGCCTCAAAGGTCTCCTTCCAGTTCTTCTTGTTCCGAATAGTGTATTCGGATTTCCATATGATCTCGGATGGCTTCTTCTTCGGATCCCTGTGCCATGGCATTGGCACATGAAGAGTTCCTCTCCCTCAAGGAATCAAGACCTGTCGAACCACCAACCTCTGTGAGCCTAAGGGGAGGGCACTCTCAGCTAGAGTGCATCCGGAGTAGTCGAATCCCATGGTCTTAGCCACATGAGTGACGAGACCTCCTGCACAAATGTCGCCCTTAGCTTTGTTGGCTATCTTTCCAAGATAGTCAGCAAGCATGGTGGCGATGTCTGGAATGGTGGTAGATGTCATGCAGTAGAGAATGAAGAGCTCATCAGCCTTGAGCTTCTGTGGAGTCTCTGTCTGGGCAAATAAACTCTCACTAAGTATCCTATGCACTACCTTAAAGGAAAGGTTGTACATACTTGTCTCCTTAGAGTTTCCGGGTCTCCACTTATCCCCTCCGTACTCACCTACGGAAATAGCTTCCCAAAAATCACTAGCACTGAGACCTCTAGCAAATGTGCCTGCATCTGAATAAGAGAAACCAAACAAGTCGCCAAAAGTATCAATGGACATAGTGTGGTTTTGGCTCATGAGGCGGAAAGTGACCATCCTTTCCCTAGGGTCGTGCTCAAACGTGCTAAGGAATTCTAGGGTGATCTCTCTATAGGCATCCTCCCTAATCGTAGCAAACTGTCTCAACCCAGCTCTGTCTAGCATCATATCAACATCCTCTCGAACATACAACGAATCTAAGTCGTCTAGCACTATGTAGCGAGGAGGGGTGAATGGGCGATCTACAATGCGCTCATAGCGTTTCTTGTGCTTGGATAGGGGAGGAGGAAGCTTAGGGATGTTGGTAGGTGGTGGTGGAGGTGGGGCAGGGGCTTTGGAAGAAGATCCCTTCTTCTTCCCCGTGTTTCTAGTTATCCTCTTTACAAGATCCATTCTAAGTCCCAAAAATCGACCTGTTCTTCACAAAAATCGGCCGATTTTTCTGGGCTGGGTCGATTTTTATATCGATTTCAAAGATTCTCACAATTCTGTAAAGTTCTGTTCAATCTATCACCACACACAGTTCCCTACAATGGTTTCTAAGCAGATTCCTCTATCAATTCCAACAAACAAACACTTCCTAAGCAAGCTTCAAATTCGAATGAGAAACTTAGGTTTTGGAAAGAAAAACCTGAATTTCTTATGGAGGAGTCGATTGTCGTGCGTGCTGTTGTTAGATCCTTGTTCCTTGTTGAAAATGCTTCAGTTTAGAGCCAAGAATCACTCAAAATGGTTAAGGAATGAAGATTGTAGGGTGTGGCGATTTTTCGGCTTTCTTGAGAGAGAGAAATCGAGAATTGGGGGTTTTGGAATGAAGAAGATCGAGTGTGAAGTCCTTATATAGGGTCGACGATTTCTGAAGAAAATCGGCCGATTTTTCAAGTCGATTTATTTGTCGGGGCGATTTTTGTTTCTGTCGAAAAAAATCGACTTGCTCTGTTACTGAATCGGACGATCTTCTTATGGTAGGTCGATTTCCTTCCTTGTTTTTCTTGGATCTCGAAGATATAACTCAGTTGTGCTCCATTCTCCGTGAATCTCTCACATTTGAACCTAGTTTCCTGCGAATAATGACACGACAAACCAAGAGTGCATCGAGGAACATATAAAAACGAAAAACGAAGAAACAAAGCAATTAATCTATTCTAACTAGTGAGGGAAAGAAGGGAAAACTATACTATCATTGGGTTGCCTCCCAAGAAGCGCTTTATTTATCGTCTTTAGCTGGACGGTGTATGATGTTGTGTTCAATGGAGGAGGATAGGAGCTATCTCCTCGACCGGAGCTTCCGGTGTATATTTCTTCAACCGTTGGCCATTAACCTTAAAACTTCCGCTTTGTTCACCCCATACTTCAACTGCACCATGGGGGAAAATTCTTTTAATCACAAAAGGTCCTGTCCAACGGGATTTGAGCTTACCTGGAAATAGACGCAGCCTTGAGTTGAATAGGAGGACTTGGTCTCCCTCCTTCAAGTCTTTTGGAATGATGTGCTTATCATGCCAGCACTTTGTCCGTTCCTTGTAAATCCTTGCGTTCTCGTACGCATTAGCCGGATCTCATCCAGCTCATTGATGTCTAAGAGCCGTTTCTCTCCGGCTTCTTTCATGTCGAAGTTGAGCCACTTGATAGCCCAATAAGCTTTGTGTTCTAGCTCTACAGGAAGATGACATGATTTACCATAAACAAGATTATAGGGAGTTGTACCTATTGGTGTCTTGAAGGCTGTCCTGTATGCCCATAGTGCATCGTCGAGCTTCATTGACCAATCTTTCCTCGTTTTAGAGACGGTTTTCTCTAAAATCCCTTTGATCTCTCTATTGGATATCTCAACTTGTCCGCTGGTTTGCGGGTGGTAAGGTGTAGCTATCTTATGGGTCACCCCATATTTAGCCAATAGAGTCTCAAATCGACGGGCTGTGAAATGCGTTCCTCCGTCACTAATGATGGTTCGGGGAGTTCCGAACCTTGGGAAGATCGTTTTGTTGAGGAACTTCACCACTACCATTGCATCATTAGTGGGAGAAGCGATTGCCTCCACCCATCTTGAGACATAGTCTACGGCAAGAAGTATATACTGGTTGCCGCATGAAGATGGGAAAGGTCCCATAAAATCGATGCCCCATACATCAAAGATCTCTACTTCTTGTATGTTGTTGAGAGGCATCTCATTCCTCCTGGATATATTACCTGTCCTTTGACAAGCATCACAAGAAACAACAAACTTTTGCACATCTTTGAAAAGTGTAGGCCAATAAAAGCCGGAGCGAAGTACCTTAGCACAAGTCTTGTGGGAACTAGCATGTCCGCCACACGGTAGAGAATGACAGTGTTGGATGACACTATCTATCTCATCTTCGGGAATACATCTCCTGTAGATGCCATCTGGACCTCTTTTGAATAGAAGAGGTTCGTTCCAATAGAATTGTCGGACGTCTCTCAAGAACTTCTTCTTTTGAGCATATGAAAGTCCGGGTGGAATCTCTTGACAAACAAGGTAATTTACAATGTCAACAAACCATGGATCATTACCTTGTGATATGTGTTGAAGACACTCTTCAATCTCGTGCAGCTGCTCGTCAGGGAAGGAATCGTCTATCGGAAGTTCATCCGACTCGCCGGTGAGTTGCGGAAGACGACTAAGATGATCGGCAACGGAGTTCTCCGATCCTTTCTTATCACGGATCTCTAAATCGAACTCTTGCAAGAGTAAGATCCATCTTAGAAGCCTTGGCTTTGCATCCTTCTTCGTGAATAGGTATCGAATTGCAGAATGGTCCGTGTAGACTATCACCTTCGCACCTACAAGATAGGAACGAAATTTCTCAAAAGCGTATACTACGGCTAAAAGTTCCTTTTCCGTAGTTGCATAATTGTATTGAGCCTCGTCTAGCGTTTTGCTAGCGTAGTAGATGGCATGAGTGCGACCATCTTTCTTCTGTCCAAGAACGGCTCCTATAGCGACATCGCTTGCGTCGCACATGACCTCGAAAGGAAGAGTCCAATCGGGTGGTTGAATGATTGGTGCCGAAATCAAAGCTTCTTTGATCCTGCAAAAAGCATCTAAGCAATCTTTCGAAAATTCGAAAGTCGCATCTTTCATCAAAAGATTAGTCAAAGGTTTTGAAATCTTAGAAAAATCCTTTATGAATCTCCTATAGAAGCCCGCATGTCCTAAGAAGCTTCTAATTCCTTTTACTGATGAAGAGGGAGGTAACTTCTCAATGGTTTCTATCTTTGATCGATCTACCTCTATTCCCCTTTGTGATACTAAGTGACCTAACACAATTCCTTCGGTGACCATGAAATGACATTTTTCCCAGTTTAAGACTAAGTTAGTGTCCTCACATCTCTTAAGAATTAATGAAAGGTTATAGAGACAGTTATCAAAGGAAGAACCATATACCGAAAAGTCGTCCATGAAGACTTCCATGATATTCTCTACATATTCGGAGAAGATTGCCATCATACACCTTTGGAAGGTGGCTGGAGCGTTGCATAAGCCGAATGGCATTCTTCTATAAGCGAACGTACCCCATGGGCACGTAAAGGTTGTCTTCTCTTGATCATCCGGATGAATTGGTATCTGAAAGAAACCGCTATATCCATCTAAATAACAAAAGTAAGCATGTTGGGCTAACCTTTCCAGCATTTGATCGATAAAAGGAAGGGGGAAGTGGTCCTTCCTAGTGGCTACGTTCAGTTTGCGGTAGTCGATGCACATTCGCCACCCTGTAACTGTCCGTGTAGGGATGAGTTCGTTGTTCTTATTGGCAACAACGGTAATGCCTCCTTTCTTGGGTACTACTTGTACCGGACTCACCCATTTGCTATCAGAAATAGGGAAGATGATACCTGCATCAAGTAGCTTAAGGATTTCTTTCTTCACGACCTCTTTCATTGCCGGGTTTAACCGTCTTTGAGGTTGGCGTGAAGGTTTGTAATCCTCTTCCATTAATATTTTGTGCATACATAGAGAAGGCTTTATTCCTATTAAATCATCAATGGTGTAACCTAGTGCTTTCCTATGTTGCTTCAAAACACTTATGAGTTTCTCTAATTCATCATCGTTCAAATTTGCATTGACTATAACCGGGTATGTGGAATTAGTGCCAAGGAATGCGTACCTTAAATGCGTGGGAAGTTGCTTCAATTCTAATGATGGAGGTACCTTTGTTGGTGATGAATCGTGGCCTTCGGGTGTTGTGGAAGGGGTCTCTATAGGTGTGGGTACTTCATCATTAGATTCGGAAGCGGCTGCGGTGAAGTTTGGAGAATCCAGAGAATTACTCATTGAATCGACCTCCCCTGTAATAAATCGGTCAATCTGCTGCACGATTTTTCTTTCTGTCGGAAAAAATCGGGTCACCTCTTCGTGAATCGGACGATTTAATGTTGTCAGGTCGATTTTTGTTTCTGTTGGAAAAAATCGGAGTGCATCTTCGTAAATCGGACGATTTATTTCTGGCAGGTCGATTTTCTTTACAGTTTCCGGAGTCAATTCTAATTCTTCAATCTTTACTTCTAGTTCTTCTTCCACATCGTTTAAAGCTTTCACGTCCTCATTGCAGTCGTGTTCCACCCCTTCCTCCATGATGCTCATGCTAAGAACCTTTTGAAGAGGGTCTTTCATCAAGATCGAACTTACTACCTCTCTAGACTCTTCTTCCTCAACAATTTCAAAAACGTCGTCTTTCAAGGCTGGCTCCTTGATTAAGGAAGATAGTATGAATTCTATCTTTTCTTCACCAATATGGAAGGATAGCTGGCCGTTCTTGCAATCTACCATGCATCCAGATGTGGCGAGGAATGGTCTCCCAAGGATGATGGGAACCGGGTAATCTGCAGGTATGTCAAGAACGACAAAATCTATAGGGATGTAAAACTTACCCAGCTTTACCGGAATGTCTTCTAATATTCCCACCGGTTTAGTGGTAGAACGATCAGCCATGTAGAGTGTGATCTTCACCGGTCTAGGCTCTCCTAGACCAACTGCCTTGCATAGAGCGAGGGGTATGATATTCACACTTGCTCCAAGGTCACAAAGATCATCATAGGTAGCTTCTCCCAAAGTGATGGGTATGCAAAAGGATCCTGGATCGCGGAGCTTGGGTGGCATATTCTCCGTTATAGTCTTGATGAGTTCGGATGACTCCATACTCATCTTGACTTCTCCTATATCTTCCAACTTCCTCTTGTTAGAGAGGATTTCCTTGAGGAATTTCCCGTAAGCCGGCATACCTAGAATCGCATCCATAAAAGGTATGTTAATATGGAGCTTACTCATAAGTTCAACAAACTTACCGAAATGTTTATCTAGGCGTGCACGCGCTCTAGATTGAGGAAAAGGTAGAGGTGGTTTGTAAGCGGGAGGAGGAACATAGATTTCTTCCTTCTCTTTTGCCTCTCCTTCTTTTGTGGAGGTATCAACTACTTTAGGTTGAGGGTCGGCGGTCGTCTTTCCGCTCCTAGTAGTTATTGCCATAACCCTTCCCTTTGGGTTATCTTCTGTCTTTCCGGGAAGTTTCCCTTGATCTCTTGGAACTTCTCCGGCCTTGTTGAATACTTGGTTTTCTAAAGCTTTGTGAGCTTTGTCAACCGAAGTTATGTAACTCTCCAATCCTTGTAGCTTGCCTAGGATCGTTTCTAGCATGGGATCGGGTTTGCTTGATCCGCTTGATTGTTCCTGGCTTGTTGAAGGAGTAGAAGAAGATGGAGGTGTTAGAGCCTTTTCAGCATAAGAGTAAGGATTACCTGAACCTTGCTGATTTGACCTCCAATTGTTGTTATTTGAGTTCCTATTGTTGTTGTTGTTCCAATGGGAGTTTCGGTTGTTATTGCTCCAATTGGAATTCCGGTTATCACTCCTTTGATTGTTATCTCTTCCCATGTAGTTGGCTTCTTGCTCCTTAGTCTTTTGAAGGCTCGTTTTGAGCACTTCCCTCAATTCTTTGATGTCGTCTTTGAGGGAGAATATTTGTGTTTGAGCCGCTTGATTCAACTTGGCTCCCGTATCGCCTTGATTCCGGCTATTTGATTCCATCTTCCGGTGGGAATATTTCTCAATCACTTGGGCTTGCTTCTCAATGAAGTCCCAAGCATCATCCTCTCTCATATCCATGAATGTGCCACAAGATAGAGATTGGAGGTTGAATTGCGTCTCCACATCCAACCCTTTGTAGTAGATCTCCAATAATTCCAGCTTGGAAATGCCATGGTGTGGGCAATCCAACAAGAGATCTTGAAACCTTTCCCAAGATTGAAACAAGCTTTCGTTAGGTTTCATAGAAAAAGCATTTATTTTACCTCTCAATTTCGCCGTTTTGGATGGCGGAAAGAACTTGGTGAGGAATTCCGAAGACAATTCCTCCCATGTAGCTAACTTCGCAGCCGGAAGTGTTTGGTACCAAGCGAGAGCCTTGTCCTTCAAAGAAAAGAAGAACGGTTTGATCTTGTAGTTGCTTGTAGTAGCCTTCTTCGGCTTCATAGTCTCCATGAGAATCTCAAAATTCTGCAAGTGTTGATGCGGAGATTCAGTACTTGCTCCGCCATATTGACTTTGGCGAACCATAGTGATGACTTGTGGTGAGAAGCTAAACTCTTGGATGTCTTCAGCTCCGAAATCCACACCTAGACGGCGTGGTTGCTGAATTGGATCCATCCGTTGCCCCAAAGTTCGGGGTCTATCTTCGTTATTGACAGCTCTAACGTTCCTAGTCGTAATGCGAGGGACGACCTTTGGTGTTGGAGTGTTTCGGGTAGGGCGAAGTGATGGATCAATCTCTTCAAGTTCCGGCATGTCCGGATCAATCTCTTCATCATCGGATGAGTCATTTCGAATGGATTTAGTTGGTGTCTTGACTTTCTTCTTCTTCTTGGAGTCGTTCAACTCCAACTTCATGTCCAACATCATAGCTCTTAGTTCATCAATCTGAAATTGATGACTTATTTCAGCTTCTTTTCGAGCTTTCTCACTCAATTGGAGCTGGCGTTGAGCTTCGTTCAGTTCAGCCTTATAGTTTCTCTCATCGTTTTCAGCCATTTTCTTCTCCTTCAACTTTCTCCTCAAAGTTCTTTCTAGTTCGGGATCGAAAGTAATTAGATCTTTAGTGGATCTAGTCTTTCGCATATACCTAAAGAACCTGCAAAGATCACTCAAGTAGACAAATCAAATCACAAGAGCAAGAGCTCTCAAGCTAGACAACCGAAAACCGGATTTGATCTAGACCAAATCCCCGGCAACGGCGCCAAAAACTTGTTCGCTCAAAAGGGTGTGCGTCAAAGTCTTAATATTTATATCTAGAACTCAAAAGCAAAGCGAACCCGCAGTGTACGGATCGGCTGTAGAAAGGTAAGAATTCCAGAGTCGAACTCAGGGATTTGGTGAGAATAATTCCGATTTCAATTATCTAGCGAAAGTATAAAAACTTTTGTGATTTAATAAAGAGAGAAATGATTCCAAGGATTCAAGTATCCGATTTAGGCTTTCGATTCAAGACACTTCTATAGATATAGGACAGAGTTTATATTGCCAAGATTAATTGTTCAAAGGTAGGATTCGTACGGTGAAGTTCCGAAACCTATATGACTAATCTAAAGATTCTCTCTATAAGGGTTGTTGAGGCTGCAATATAGAAAGATCTAAAGATAAGAATTATGTTCAAACTAACTATCTAGAACTCCAGGATATGACTCTCCAAAGTAAAGAATAGCAAGCACAATTAAAATCTCAATAAAGGATGTTGAGTCTCTTTATTACCCAAATCTTGAAATCTTAATCTAATAAACGTAGAATCAGGTTTGAAGTGTCTTCATACATTCAATTAGAGGATAAAAAGGTTAATCAAGATTGGGATTTAGGCAAGGATTAGTTTTGGTTAAAGATTGATTCAATTAAAGTTCGTCAGAAGAATAAATCGCCCTGTTCATAAGAAAAATCGGCCGATTTTCCTCAAGAACAGCCCGATTTTCCTGTTTGTCGCAAAACTAAAATCTAAACTCTCAGGGTCCTAATGTTTGAATGAGTTCAGTCTATCATCATCTAAGCCTTAATCATCAACTATTCTCCCCAGAATCACAAGATTTTTAGCCAACCATTTTCAAAATCGAATATTATTAATTATTGAAGAAGATATCGCAAAGAAACCAAATCTTGAACGAAAAATTCAATAACTTTCAAATCTGTAAACGAATGTCAAATCCGCTCAATGTATCTTTCAAACAACTCAGTTTCGTGTTCACAAACCACAAACAAGGCAATGGAATAAAGAAATCTCACAATCAAAGATCAAGAATGACTTTCCGGCAAAAGCTCTTCAATCTCTCTCCAAGAATCGTTGATTTCTCCAAAACGTGTAAAGATTTTCCAATCCGACCCCCCCGTCTTCGTTCCTAGGGTTCTCTTCTATAGTTTCTTGCAGATGGGCCGTTTGGCAAAACTCTCATCTAGCCCAAAATAATTGGGCTTTGTGTCGTCTATCCATTTGGCCGAATCGTGAAGAAAATCGACCCAGTCGATTTTGGTGCAAAACCGTTCGATTTCAGGGTAAGAAAATCGTCCGATTTTTATATATATTGGCACGATTTTCTTCAACAGAAAGTGCTCTTCCTTCGGTTCGTCTTCTATGCTTCTCTTTTGCAATCCCTTAGCTCTTTGTGATCCTTCTAAGACTCCTTTAGCTTCCTTTTCCGCTCCATTTACCTGCAATTCATCAAAATCTCGTGTAGACCTCTATTTCCGACAATCGATTGAATAGAACATAAAAAGCACACAAAATCTCTCTAAATGCAAGGTAAACTGAGACAATCTTCTACAATATGCATGAATATGATGGTACATAATTCATGTCATCAAAATACCCCATACTTGCCCCTTGCTTGTCCCTAAGCAAGACTCAAATTTAGAATATAAGATGTCAAGGATTATGTATGTATGAAAACTCAAAAAACTTTTCTTTTGGTAGTGCTTCTTTCTATTGGATCACCCTCAAAGTGATATTTCAAGGTTTAAAAGGGCAAAACATGTATCAATGATGACTATAAGATGAACAAACTCCCTTTTCTTCCTTGAAAGCATAAATAAAGAACATGATAAAGGTGTAGAGGTAATCAAAGTCAAACAAATCTAAGCCATGAAGCCTTAAACACATGCATAAAAGTCTCAAGGTCTTCTAATCAAAGAAAAGGTTCAAGAAACGTATTAAGGGAAGGAATTCTTTTTGGCAATTGTGGTGCTAATCCGGGAAAGAGGAACACATAATACCTTCAGAAATTTTTCTTCACCGCACATGCTTCGCATGTAGAAAGCTTTGCTTTCATTATACTTTACTTTTTGAGAGTATGGACAGCGGTGCACAAAAACCGAAGCCTAGGAGATCGGCGTTTCTCAATTTTGAGATGCCTCAAACCCTTGATGCACATACCATATCCCGTTAGGACTTGTCGTTCAATCGGACTTTGGCAAGACACAAACACCCGGCTATGTGAATGGTGCCGAGTTACTCATCCTCATGTTCAACGTCCCCAAACTTATGAATTTATGCACTTTCTTTTAATACATTTTTCTTGGCCCTCCCACATCAAACATGCCTTTTTCTATCACTTATCCTGATTCCCGGATGGTAAAAGGAAGGGTACATATTTCATTGAGGAGCTAGCATGATCAAGATATGAGAAAAGAAAAGAAGTGAATTGCCTTAGTCATCCTTATATGATGTAAAAGAACTTGCAATATAGCTTCGACTATTATTTCATTCTCTCATCAAAACAACTAAATCATATAACTTATTCATGTGTTCAAGTGACAAAAGCAATTTCATTCATGCTATAATCAAAATTTCAACACAACTAAGCATCTTTTTCGCCTATCCATATACACAATTCTCATCATAGAGGTCATTTCCATATAAGAAGCACTTAAGAATTTTTGAAAATTCATAGGTTTTGAAAAAGATCATGCAAATGTAAGTGTCATAATAGAAAGCAAGTAGTGCAAGAGTTATTACAAGCCAAGTTGTCAAGAGTAGTGGAAAGTACATAAAGTGCTAGAATGAGACATAAGGTATTGTAAGTACCCCCACCCCATACTTGACATCCACATTGTCCCTAATGTGAAAATCAAGCATAAGAAGGAGAAAAATACTTACAATGTAAAAGAAGTGGGAGCTCAATCCTCTGTCGGTGGTGGAGGTGGTGGATATGGATACATCGGTGCGCTAGGATCGTAGAAGTGGCCGAACTGGTGGTAGTATATGTCTCTCATCTGGCCATCATATGAAGAATGCCTAGCGTCCGTCTCCTCCCTGTAATTCCTGAACTGAGTGTTCAGGGTCTGAAAGTCGGTGTGGAGAGCATGATAGTCGGTGCTGAGGCTCTGGAAGCTAGTAATGAGCTCCCTGAAGTGGCGTGGAGCTCGGCGTCCTCATCTAGGGGCTGGAGCATGTGCATAAGAATGTCGAGGTGGCTGAATATCATCCTCCGTCTCCTCATCCTGCCCACTAGTCCTGCTCGGTCCTGCACCATGAGTATCAGTGTCCATGGCGTCCGTAGCATGCCCGCTATGAGTATCACTCTCAAACTCGAGCATGGTCTCCTGTCCTCCATCCTCCTCATCCGAATCACCTGCATCGTCATCATAATAAGTAGGAGGTGAAAACTCCTCAAGCATCGCCTCAAAGGTCTCCTTCCAGTTCTTCTTGTTCCGAATAGTGTATTCGGATTTTCATATGATCTCGGATGGCTTCTTCTTCGGATCCCTGTGCCATGGCATTGGCACATGAAGAGTTCCTCTCCCTCAAGGAATCAAGACCTGTCGAACCACCAACCTCTGTGAGCCTAAGGGGAGGGCACTCTCAGCTAGAGTGCATCCGGAGTAGTCGAATCCCATGGTCTTAGCCACATGAGTGACGAGACCTCCTGCACAAATGTCGCCCTTAGCTTTGTTGGCTATCTTTCCAAGATAGTCAGCAAGCATGGTGGCGATGTCTGGAATGGTGGTAGATGTCATGCAGTAGAGAATGAAGAGCTCATCAGCCTTGAGCTTCTGTGGAGTCTCTGTCTGGGCAAATAAACTCTCACTAAGTATCCTATGCACTACCTTAAAGGAAAGGTTGTACATACTTGTCTCCTTAGAGTTTCCGGGTCTCCACTTATCCCCTCCGTACTCACCTACGGAAATAGCTTCCCAAAAATCACTAGCACTGAGACCTCTAGCAAATGTGCCTGCATCTGAATAAGAGAAACCAAACAAGTCGCCAAAAGTATCAATGGACATAGTGTGGTTTTGGCTCATGAGGCGGAAAGTGACCATCCTTTCCCTAGGGTCGTGCTCAAACGTGCTAAGGAATTCTAGGGTGATCTCTCTATAGGCATCCTCCCTAATCGTAGCAAACTGTCTCAACCCAGCTCTGTCTAGCATCATATCAACATCCTCTCGAACATACAACGAATCTAAGTCGTCTAGCACTATGTAGCGAGGAGGGGTGAATGGGCGATCTACAATGCGCTCATAGCGTTTCTTGTGCTTGGATAGGGGAGGAGGAAGCTTAGGGATGTTGGTAGGTGGTGGTGGAGGTGGGGCAGGGGCTTTGGAAGAAGATCCCTTCTTCTTCCCCGTGTTTCTAGTTATCCTCTTTACAAGATCCATTCTAAGTCCCAAAAATCGACCTGTTCTTCACAAAAATCGGCCGATTTTTCTGGGCTGGGTCGATTTTTATATCGATTTCAAAGATTCTCACAATTCTGTAAAGTTCTGTTCAATCTATCACCACACACAGTTCCCTACAATGGTTTCTAAGCAGATTCCTCTATCAATTCCAACAAACAAACACTTCCTAAGCAAGCTTCAAATTCGAATGAGAAACTTAGGTTTTGGAAAGAAAAACCTGAATTTCTTATGGAGGAGTCGATTGTCGTGCGTGCTGTTGTTAGATCCTTGTTCCTTGTTGAAAATGCTTCAGTTTAGAGCCAAGAATCACTCAAAATGGTTAAGGAATGAAGATTGTAGGGTGTGGCGATTTTTCGGCTTTCTTGAGAGAGAGAAATCGAGAATTGGGGGTTTTGGAATGAAGAAGATCGAGTGTGAAGTCCTTATATAGGGTCGACGATTTCTGAAGAAAATCGGCCGATTTTTCAAGTCGATTTATTTGTCGGGGCGATTTTTGTTTCTGTCGAAAAAAATCGACTTGCTCTGTTACTGAATCGGACGATCTTCTTATGGTAGGTCGATTTCCTTCCTTGTTTTTCTTGGATCTCGAAGATATAACTCAGTTGTGCTCCATTCTCCGTGAATCTCTCACATTTGAACCTAGTTTCCTGCGAATAATGACACGACAAACCAAGAGTGCATCGAGGAACATATAAAAACGAAAAACGAAGAAACAAAGCAATTAATCTATTCTAACTAGTGAGGGAAAGAAGGGAAAACTATACTATCATTGGGTTGCCTCCCAAGAAGCGCTTTATTTATCGTCTTTAGCTGGACGGTGTATGATGTTGTGTTCAATGGAGGAGGATAGGAGCTATCTCCTCGACCGGAGCTTCCGGTATATATTTCTTCAACCGTTGGCCATTAACCTTAAAACTTCCGCTTTGTTCACCCCATACTTCAACTGCACCATGGGGGAAAATTCTTTTAATCACAAAAGGTCCTGTCCAACGGGATTTGAGCTTACCTGGAAATAGACGCAGCCTTGAGTTGAATAGGAGGACTTGGTCTCCCTCCTTCAAGTCTTTTGGAATGATGTGCTTTTCATGCCAGCGCTTTGTCCGTTCCTTGTAAATCCTTGCGTTCTCGTACGCATTAGCCGGATCTCATCCAGCTCATTGATGTCTAAGAGCCGTTTCTCTCCGGCTTCTTTCATGTCGAAGTTGAGCCACTTGATAGCCCAATAAGCTTTGTGTTCTAGCTCTACAGGAAGATGACATGATTTACCATAAACAAGATTATAGGGAGTTGTACCTATTGGTGTCTTGAAGGCTGTCCTGTATGCCCATAGTGCATCGTCGAGCTTCATTGACCAATCTTTCCTCGTTTTAGAGACGGTTTTCTCTAAAATCCCTTTGATCTCTCTATTGGATATCTCAACTTGTCCGCTGGTTTGCGGGTGGTAAGGTGTAGCTATCTTATGGGTCACCCCATATTTAGCCAATAGAGTCTCAAATCGACGGGCTGTGAAATGCGTTCCTCCGTCACTAATGATGGTTCGGGGAGTTCCGAACCTTGGGAAGATCGTTTTGTTGAGGAACTTCACCACTACCATTGCATCATTAGTGGGAGAAGCGATTGCCTCCACCCATCTTGAGACATAGTCTACGGCAAGAAGTATATACTGGTTACCGCATGAAGATGGGAAAGGTCCCATAAAATCGATGCCCCATACATCAAAGATCTCTACTTCTTGTATATTGTTGAGAGGCATCTCATTCCTCCTGGATATATTACCTGTCCTTTGACAAGCATCACAAGAAACAACAAACTTTTGCACATCTTTGAAAAGTGTAGGCCAATAAAAGCCGGAGCGAAGTACCTTAGCACAAGTCTTGTGGGAACTAGCATGTCCGCCACACGGTAGAGAATGACAGTGTCGGATGACACTATCTATCTCATCTTCGGGAATACATCTCCTGTAGATGCCATCTGGACCTCTTTTGAATAGAAGAGGTTCGTTCCAATAGAATTGTCGGACGTCTCTCAAGAACTTCTTCTTTTGAGCATATGAAAGTCCGGGTGGAATCTCTTGACAAACAAGGTAATTTACAATGTCAGCAAACCATGGATCATTACCTTGTGATATGTGTTGAAGACACTCTTCAATCTCGTGCAGCTGCTCGTCAGGGAAGGAATCGTCTATCGGAAGTTCATCCGACTCGCCGGTGAGTTGCGGAAGACGACTAAGATGATCGGCAACGGAGTTCTCCGATCCTTTCTTATCACGGATCTCTAAATCGAACTCTTGCAAGAGTAAGATCCATCTTAGAAGCCTTGGCTTCGCATCCTTCTTCGTGAATAGGTATCGAATTGCAGAATGGACCGTGTAGACTATCACCTTCGCACCTACAAGATAGGAACGAAATTTCTCAAAAGCGTATACTACGGCTAAAAGTTCCTTTTCCGTAGTTGCATAATTGTATTGAGCCTCGTCTAGCGTTTTGCTAGCGTAGTAGATGGCATGAGTGCGACCATCTTTCTTCTGTCCAAGAACGGCTCCTATAGCGACATCGCTTGCGTGGCACATGACCTCGAAAGGAAGAGTCCAATCGGGTGGTTGAATGATTGGTGCCGAAATCAAAGCTTCTTTGATCCTGCAAAAAGCATCTAAGCAATCTTTCGAAAATTCGAAAGTCGCATCTTTCATCAAAAGATTAGTCAAAGGTTTTGAAATCTTAGAAAAATCCTTTATGAATCTCCTATAGAAGCCCGCATGTCCTAAGAAGCTTCTAATTCCTTTTACTGATGAAGAGGGAGGTAACTTCTCAATGGTTTCTATCTTTGATCGATCTACCTCTATTCCCCTTTGTGATACTAAGTGACCTAACACAATTCCTTCGGTGACCATGAAATGACATTTTTCCCAGTTTAAGACTAAGTTAGTGTCCTCACATCTCTTAAGAATTAATGAAAGGTTATAGAGACAGTTATCAAAGGAAGAACCATATACCGAAAAGTCGTCCATGAAGACTTCCATGATATTCTCTACATATTCGGAGAAGATTGCCATCATACACCTTTGGAAGGTGGCTGGAGCGTTGCATAAGCCGAATGGCATTCTTCTATAAGCGAACGTACCCCATGGGCACGTAAAGGTTGTCTTCTCTTGATCATCCGGATGAATTGGTATCTGAAAGAAACCGCTATATCCATCTAAATAACAAAAGTAAGCATGTTGGGCTAACCTTTCCAGCATTTGATCGATAAAAGGAAGGGGAAAGTGGTCCTTCCTAGTGGCTACGTTCAGTTTGCGGTAGTCGATGCACATTCGCCACCCTGTAACTGTCCGTGTAGGGATGAGTTCGTTGTTCTTATTGGCAACAACGGTAATGCCTCCTTTCTTGGGTACTACTTGTACCGGACTCACCCATTTGCTATCAGAAATAGGGAAGATGATACCTGCATCAAGTAGCTTAAGGATTTCTTTCTTCACGACCTCTTTCATTGCCGGGTTTAACCGTCTTTGAGGTTGGCGTGAAGGTTTGTAATCCTCTTCCATTAATATTTTGTGTATACATAGAGAAGGCTTTATTCCTATTAAATCATCAATGGTGTAACCTAGTGCTCTCCTATGTTGCTTCAAAACACTTATGAGTTTCTCTAATTCATCATCGTTCAAATTTGCATTGACTATAACCGGGTATGTGGAATTAGTGCCAAGGAATGCGTACCTTAAATGCGTGGGAAGTTGCTTCAATTCTAATGATGGAGGTACCTTTGTTGGTGATGAATCGTGGCCTTCGGGTGTTGTGGAAGGGGTCTCTATAGGTGTGGGTACTTCATCATTAGATTCGGAAGCGGCTGCGGTGAAGTTTGGAGAATCCAGAGAATTACTCATTGAATCGACCTCCCCTGTAATAAATCGGTCAATCTGCTGCACGATTTTTCTTTCTGTCGGAAAAAATCGGGTCACCTCTTCGTGAATCGGACGATTTAATGTTGTCAGGTCGATTTTTGTTTCTGTTGGAAAAAATCGGAGTGCATCTTCGTAAATCGGACAATTTATTTCTGGCAGGTCGATTTTCTTTACACTTTCCGGAGTCAATTCTAATTCTTCAATCTTTACTTCTAGTTCTTCTTCCACATCGTTTAAAGCTTTCACGTCCTCATTGCAGTCGTGTTCCACCCCTTCCTCCATGATGCTCATGCTAAGAACCTTTTGAAGAGGGTCTTTCATCAAGATCGAACTTACTACCTCTCTAGACTCTTCTTCCTCAACAATTTCAAAAACGTCGTCTTTCAAGGCTGGCTCCTTGATTAAGGAAGATAGTATGAATTCTATCTTTTCTTCACCAATATGGAAGGATAGCTGGCCGTTCTTGCAATCTACCATGCATCCAGATGTGGCGAGGAATGGTCTCCCAAGGATGATGGGAACCGGGTAATCTGCAGGTATGTCAAGAACGACAAAATCTATAGGGATGTAAAACTTACCCAGCTTTACCGGAATGTCTTCTAATATTCCCACCGGTTTAGTGGTAGAACGATCAGCCATGTAGAGTGTGATCTTCACCGGTCTAGGCTCTCCTAGACCAACTGCCTTGCATAGAGCGAGGGGTATGATACTCACACTTGCTCCAAGGTCACAAAGAGCATCATAGGTAGCTTCTCCCAAAGTGATGGGTATGCAAAAGGATCCTGGATCGCGGAGCTTGGGTGGCATATTCTCCGTCATAGTCTTGATGAGTTCGGATGACTCCATACTCATCTTGACTTCTCCTATATCTTCCAACTTCCTCTTGTTAGAGAGGATTTCCTTGAGGAATTTCCCGTAAGCCGGCATACCTAGAATCGCATCCATAAAAGGTATGTTAATATGGAGCTTACTCATAAGTTCAACAAACTTACCGAAATGTTTATCTAGGCGTGCACGCGCTCTAGATTGAGGAAAAGGTAGAGGTGGTTTGTAAGCGGGAGGAGGAACATAGATTTCTTCCTTCTCTTTTGCCTCTCCTTCTTTTGTGGAGGTATCAACTACTTTAGGTTGAGGGTCGGCGGTCGTCTTTCCGCTCCTAGTAGTTATTGCCATAACCCTTCCCTTTGGGTTATCTTCTGTCTTTCCGGGAAGTTTCCCTTGATCTCTTGGAACTTCTCCGGCCTTGTTGAATACTTGGTTTTCTAAAGCTTTGTGAGCTTTGTCAACCGAAGTTATGTAACTCTCCAATCCTTGTAGCTTGCCTAGGATCGTTTCTAGCATGGGATCGGGTTTGCTTGATCCGCTTGATTGTTCCTGGCTTGTTGAAGGAGTAGAAGAAGATGGAGGTGTTAGAGCCTTTTCAGCATAAGAGTAAGGATTACCTGAACCTTGCTGATTTGACCTCCAATTGTTGTTATTTGAGTTCCTATTGTTGTTGTTGTTCCAATGGGAGTTTCGGTTGTTATTGTTGTTGTTGCTCCAATTGGAATTCCGGTTATCACTCCTTTGATTGTTATCTCTTCCCATGTAGTTGGCTTCTTGCTCCTTAGTCTTTTGAAGGCTCGTTTTGAGCACTTCCCTCAATTCTTTGATGTCGTCTTTGAGGGAGAATATTTGTGTTTGAGCCGCTTGATTCAACTTGGCTCCCGTATCGCCTTGATTCCGGCTATTTGATTCCATCTTCCGGTGGGAATATTTCTCAATCACTTGGGCTTGCTTCTCAATGAAGTCCCAAGCATCATCCTCTCTCATATCCATGAATGTGCCACAAGATAGAGATTGGAGGTTGAATTGCGTCTCCACATCCAACCCTTTGTAGTAGATCTCCAATAATTCCAGCTTGGAAATGCCATGGTGTGGGCAATCCAACAAGAGATCTTGAAACCTTTCCCAAGATTGAAACAAGCTTTCGTTAGGTTTCATAGAAAAAGCATTTATTTTACCTCTCAATTTCGCCGTTTTGGATGGCGGAAAGAACTTGGTGAGGAATTCCGAAGACAATTCCTCCCATGTAGCTAACTTCGCAGCCGGAAGTGTTTGGTACCAAGCTAGAGCCTTGTCCTTCAAAGAAAAGAAGAACGGTTTGATCTTGTAGTTGCTTGTAGTAGCCTTCTTCGGCTTCATAGTCTCCATGAGAATCTCAAAATTCTGCAAGTGTTGATGCGGAGATTCAGTACTTGCTCCGCCATATTGACTTTGGCGAACCATAGTGATGACTTGTGGTGAGAAGCTAAACTCTTGGATGTCTTCAGCTCCGAAATCCACACCTAGACGGCGTGGTTGCTGAATTGGATCCATCCGTTGCCCCAAAGTTCGGGGTCTATCTTCGTTATTGACAGCTCTAACGTTCCTAGTCGTAATGCGAGGGACGACCTTTGGTGTTGGAGTGTTTCGGGTAGGGCGAAGTGATGGATCAATCTCTTCAAGTTCCGGCATGTCCGGATCAATCTCTTCATCATCGGATGAGTCATTTCGAATGGATTTAGTTGGTGTCTTGACTTTCTTCTTCTTCTTGGAGTCGTTCAACTCCAACTTCATGTCCAACATCATAGCTCTTAGTTCATCAATCTGAAATTGATGACTTATTTCAGCTTCTTTTCGAGCTTTCTCACTCAATTGGAGCTGGCGTTGAGCTTCGTTCAGTTCAGCCTTGTAGTTTCTCTCATCGTTTTCAGCCATTTTCTTCTCCTTCAACTTTCTCCTCAAAGTTCTTTCTAGTTCGGGATCGAAAGGAATTAGATCTTTAGTGGATCTAGTCTTTCGCATATACCTAAAGAACCTGCAAAGATCACTCAAGTAGACAAATCAAATCACAAGAGCAAGAGCTCTCAAGCTAGACAACCGAAAACCGGATTTGATCTAGACCAAATCCCCGGCAACGGCGCCAAAAACTTGTTCGCTCAAAAGGGTGTGCGTTAAAGTCTTAATATTTATATCTAGAACTCAAAAGCAAAGCGAACCCGCAGTGTACGGATCGGCTGTAGAAAGGTAAGAATTCCAGAGTCGAACTCAGGGATTTGGTGAGAATAATTCCGATTTCAATTATCTAGCGAAAGTATAAAAACTTTTGTGATTTAATAAAGAGAGAAATGATTCCAATGATTCAAGTATCCGATTTAGGCTTTCGATTCAAGACACTTCTATAGATATAGGACAGAGTTTATATTGCCAAGATTAATTGTTCAAAGGTAGGATTCGTACGGTGAAGTTCCGAAACCTATATGACTAATCTAAAGATTCTCTCTATAAGGGTTGTTGAGGCTGCAATATAGAAAGATCTAAAGATAAGAATTATGTTCAAACTAACTATCTAGAACTCCAGGATATGACTCTCCAAAGTAAAGAATAAGAAGCACAATTAAAATCTCAATAAAGGATGTTGAGTCTCTTTATTACCCAAATCTTGAAATCTTAATCTAATAAACGTAGAATCAGGTTTGAAGTGTCTTCATACATTCAATTAGAGGATAAAAAGGTTAATCAAGATTGGGATTTAGGCAAGGATTAGTTTTGGTTAAAGATTGATTCAATTAAAGTTCGTCAGAAGAATAAATCGCCCTGTTCATAAGAAAAATCGGCCGATTTTCCTCAAGAACAGCCCGATTTTCCTGTTTGTCGCAAAACTAAAATCTAAACTCTCAGGGTCCTAATGTTTGAATGAGTTCAGTCTATCATCATCTAAGCCTTAATCATCAACTATTCTCCCCAGAATCACAAGATTTTTAGCCAACCATTTTCAAAATCGAATATTATTAATTATTGAAGAAGATATCGCAAAGAAACCAAATCTTGAACGAAAAATTCAATAACTTTCAAATCTGTAAACGAATGTCAAATCCGCTCAATGTATCTTTCAAACAACTCAGTTTCGTGTTCACAAACCACAAACAAGGCAATGGAATAAAGAAATCTCACAATCAAAGATCAAGAATGACTTTCCGGCAAAAGCTCTTCAATCTCTCTCCAAGAATCGTTGATTTCTCCAAAACGTGTAAAGATTTTCCAATCCGACCCCCCGTCTTCGTTCCTAGGGTTCTCTTCTATAGTTTCTTGCAGATGGGCCGTTTGGCAAAACTCTCATCTAGCCCAAAATAATTGGGCTTTGTGTCGTCTATCCATTTGGCCGAATCGTGAAGAAAATCGACCCAGTCGATTTTGGTGCAAAACCGTTCGATTTCAGGGTAAGAAAATCGTCCGATTTTTATATATATTGGCACGATTTTCTTCAACAGAAAGTGCTCTTCCTTCGGTTCGTCTTCTATGCTTCTCTTTTGCAATCCCTTAGCTCTTTGTGATCCTTCTAAGACTCCTTTAGCTTCCTTTTCCGCTCCATTTACCTGCAATTCATCAAAATCTCGTGTAGACCTCTATTTCCGACAAATGATTGAATAGAACATAAAAAGCACACAAAATCTCTCTAAATGCAAGGTAAACTGAGACAATCTTCTACAATATGCATGAATATGATGGTACATAATTCATGTCATCATGATTCCTTTGTTTGTTTACCTAAGATCATAAGTGTAGGTAATAAAGGTTTATCCTTTATTGGGGTTTGAGTGTGCCTTCATCCCATCTTTGTGAGTTAGCCTAAGACTGATCCGGTAAAGGTTGATTCTATTCCCTTGGGTGGTGTGTTGGTTTGAGATTATAGTTCCTTTCCTTAGTACCTTGAGACTTATCCGGTAATAGGAGCTTTGGTTTGGGATAGTGAGTAGTGAGACGTGAGACTTACCCGGTGATCTATTCCCACCTTAGAAACACCTTCCATTTGCAAAACCTCAGCTTTGCCCGCGTTATCCTTTGAGATCTTGAGTCGAAACCACAACTGGATGTTTTAATCCCTAGAATCCGCATTTCCTCTTACTTGACTTTTACATCATCTTTGATTTCTTTAATTGTAGTTATTTGCAATATTTGACAACCTGATTCTATGCTTTGTTTCACCATAGTCCTTGTGTTCGACCCCTGAAATTCTTGCTTTTATTAAAATTAATCCGTGCACTGCGGGTTCACATATTGTTCAAGCATACTTCTTGGGTTCTAAATTTTAAAGCTTGCACACACCTTTTGGAGCGAACAAGTTTTTGGCGCCGTTGCCGAGGACTTGGTCTAGACCAAGCCAGTTTCGGTTGTCTCTCGGGGCTATTGCCCTTGTTGCTTTTGACTACTCTACTTGAGTGTTTTCGTAGGATCTTTCCTTAGGTTTATGCGAAGAACTCGTACTGGAAAGGAAATCGTTCCCTAAGATCCCAAACCAGAAAAGACTTACGAGCGAAGATTAAGAGAAGCTAATATGGCCCATCAAGACGATCATGATCTTGAAGCCGAATTGAAGGAGGCATTGGAACAACTACGCCTCTATGGAGAAGAACTGCAGCGAGAGAAAGAAGAGACTCGCGCAAGGACAAAAGGAATTGAAGCAGATATGGCCGCTCTAAGGGCCCAGTTTCTACCTCGACCGATCCTAGATCCTCGACCGAGGCAAGACCCAGTTCATGTTGCCCCAGTCGATGTACACCTACCACCTCGAATGTCCATCCGAGATGTTCTTTTTGCTGGAGTTCCACAAACCCTAGGACAGAGGATGGACCCCAATCAGCAAGTCAAGCGTCCAGGAGTCAACCTAGGTGATCCAGCTGAGCATGATTACGAACTTCGACCGCAAGTTCTTACTATGATCCGACAATGTCAATTTGGAGGTTTAGAGAGCGAGTCTCCGCATCAGTGTTAGCATGAAATATTGTGATATTTTAGACACGTTTTCTAGATGTTTTTCATCCATTATAGTGTCCATTGATAAAGCATTGAATCAATTGTTAGCTAGTTCGTCTATATTGTCGATATAGAGGTCTACATAAGCTTTGTGTTAATTGTAGGCAAATAAGAGCTAAAACCGAACTAATTAAGAGATGATGGAGATGAATTGAGCACATCCAAGGATTGAGGACACCACAAAGAAGCCAAGGAAGATGCTAGGGTGAGGAATGACACGAAACAAAGGGAATTACGAGCAATCTATGCTTCCACGCTCTAAAATACGGCCGTAATGAAGTCCACACTCTAAACCACGGCTGTGGAACTTGGCAACATGAACGTGGAGCATTCCAGAGAGTTACACGGTATAAAGTACGGTCGTGGAAGTTGTGAAGAACCGTAACCCACTTCCACGCTCTAAACCACGGCCGTGGAACTCCATGAAACCGTGATTTAGGCAATCTTTTGACGAATAAAATATAGACACATTGTCTACGCACATGGGCCGGACGGTTACTCTATCTTTCCTTATAAAAAGACTGAAGGAGGGAGAATTCGGCACCTTCGCTTACGCTTGCTTGCACGTGCCTAGGGTTTCATTGGACGTGCGAAGGATTGCTATTTTGCAACGGAGATTTACGAAGGCTTGAAGATTTGGAAGTTGCGCTTTTATTCCTAGGTTTGATTAGAAGACGGATTGACATCCCGCTGTTCGTTCTTATCAAGGATTGTGATTGGTTTGTGTTATTCCAAATCTGATATACATTATACCTTTCTTCTCAAGTTCTTGATCAAGGATTGTGATTGGTTTGTGTTATTCCAATTTTTTGGCGCCGTTGCCGGGGATTTGGTCTAGGCCGAATTCGGTTACCGGTTGTCAAGCTTGGGAGCTTAGCTCTTGTTATTTGATATCTCTTGTGAGTGATATTTGCAGGTTATTTTAGATTTATGCGCAGGTCTAGGAACAACACGAACCTCTTACCTCTTGATCAAGAACTTGAGAAGACTTTGAGGAAGAAGCTCAAAGAAAGAAAGATGGTTGAAGAAAGAGAACGAGATTACCAAACGGAGTTAGCGGAATCCGAAGCTCAACTTAGATGGAGCGAGAGGACTCGCAAGGAGGAATCGGAGCGTCATCAATCGAAAGTTGATGATCTAACGGATATGATATTTCAAATAAGGTTGGAATTAAGCGATCTTAAGAAGAAGAAGAGCAGAAAACCGTCAAGATCGGTTAGAACCCATTCATCCGACGAGGATAGCGACTTTTCCATGCCACCACTAGAGGACATTGATCCGACAATCATGTGAACCCATTTGTTCCACGGGCAGCCACCAATCGTCGTGTTCCAGCTGGGGATGCGAGAGTTGCTCGTGTAGATGGAGAGCCAAGAACTCTTGGCCAAAGGATGGATCCAATTCAGCAACCACGCCGTTTAGGTGTGAACTTTGATGTTGATGATATGAAAGGGTTTAGCTTCAACCCACAAGTTATTACCATCGTTCGCCAAAATCAGTTTGGGGGAACGAGTGCTGAATCTCCACATCAACATTTACAAAATTTTGAGATCATGATGGAGACAATGAAGCCAAAGAATGCAACCACTAACAACTACAAGATCAAGCCATTCTTCTTCTCCTTGAAAGGGAAAGCTTTATCTTGGTATCAAGCTCTTCCAAATGGAAGACTTAACACATGGGAGAATCTTTCTGCGGAATTCCTCACCAAATTCTTTTCGCCATCCAAGACGGCGGAGTTGAGAGGTAAGATTAATGCATTTTCTATGAGATCTAACGAAAGTTTGTCTCAATCTTGGAAAAGATTTCAGGACTTACTATTGGATTGCCCACACCATGACATTTCAAAACTGGGTTTATTGGAGATATACTATAAGGGGCTGGATGTGGAAACACAATTCAAGCTCCAATCCCTTTCATGTGGCACATTCATGGACATGAGGGAAGATGACGCTTGGGACTTCATTGAGAAGCAAGCCCGAGTCATAGAAAAGTATTCTCACCGGAAAGTAGAAGCAAATCAAGTGGAGCAAAGAGCAAAGTTATCACAAGCTGCTCAAACTCAAATCTTTTCTCTCAATACCGAGATTAAAGAGTTGAAGGAAGCCATTAAAACCAATTTCCCAAAGCAAAAGGGACAAGATGTGGGTTATTTAGAAAACAACAATAACCACAATGGGAATGAGAATACAAACCGCAACAACCGGAACAACAACCGGAACAATTGGAACAACAACAACAACAACCGGAATAACGGCTGGAACAACAATAGGGGTTCAAACAACAACAATTGGCGGTCCAACCAACAACACAATTCCGGTAATTCTTATCCCAATTCAGGAAATTCACTAACTCCACCTTCTTCTTCTTCCATTCCCTTGAAAAGCCAGGAACAAGCATCTAATAGCGGAAGCACTTCAGGGAAAGAGAAGTCCGATCCCATGTTGGAAACAATCTTGGGAAAGCTTCAAGGATTGGAGACTCGCATCATTAAGGTCGATGATCACATTACTAAGGTTGATAAAGCCCAAAAGGTTTTAGAAAACCAACTGTTTAGTCAAGCTGAGGAAGTTCCTAGGAATCAAGGAAAACTTCCAGGAAAGACGGAGGATAACCCAAAGGGAAGGGTGATGGCAATCACAACTAGGAGCGGAGCAACAACCACCGACCCGCAGCCTAAGTTTGTAGAAGTTCCCGTCGAGAAGGAGAAAGAGAAAGGGAAGGAGAAGGAAGACATCTACGTTCCTCCTCCAGCTTTTAAACCTCCCCTACCATTCCCGCAATCTAGAGCAAGAGCGCGTCTAGACAAGCAATTCGATAAGTTTATTGAACTCATGAGCAAACTGCATATTAATATACCTTTCATTGATGCAATTGTAGGTATGCCAGCTTATGGAAAGTTCCTAAAGGAGATCCTCTCTAACAAAAGAAAATTAGAGGATTTTGGAGAGGTTAAGATGAGTTCGGATTCATCGGATCTCATCAAGACAATGAAGGAGAAGATGCCCCCAAAGCTGAAGGATCCGGGGTCATTTTGTATTCCCACAGGAAGCGGAGATGTCACATATGATGCATTATGTGATTTAGGAGCAAGCGTGAGCATCATTCCGCTTGCCTTATGCAGGAAGATCGGTTTAGGCGAACCTAAACCGGTGAAGATGACGTTGTACATGGCGGATTGATCCATAACTCGTCCCGTCGGCATAGTTGAAGACGTCCCGGTCAAGCTTGGTAAATTCTATGTTCCTGTAGATTTTGTTGTGCTTGACATTCCTGCAGATAGTCCGGTCCCGATCATACTCGGAAGACCGTTTCTTGCAACATCCGGTTGTATAGTTGATTGCAAGAATGCTAGACTCGCCTTCGATATAGGAGAAGAAAAGGTAGAGTTTGTTCTCTCCACTTTGGTGAAGGAACCAGCTTTCGATGAGGATATATTCAACATCCATGACGAAGAGCTATCTAGAGAGGAGGTAAGTTTGATTCTCTTCAAAGACCCCTTGCAAAAAGTTATTTCTATGAGCATTATGGATATAGGGGAAGAAGAGGAATGCAATGAAGAAATTGAAGCTTTAGAGAAGCAAAAAGAAGTGTATGAAGAAGAATTTGAGAAACTCTACGATGGGTCAGAAAACGTAAGAAATCACGGCCAGTCGTGGAATCTACCAACATGACCGTAATCAGCTATTCAGAGGACTCCAGTAAGTTACACGGTCAAAACCACGGCTGTGGAACAAACAGAGGCACCATAATTGATTTCCACGCCCAAAACCACGGCCGTGGAGGAAACAGGGGAGCCGTAATTTTGGGTGAATCTGAAGGAGATTGTATCTTCTCCACCGTGATGACATGAATTATGTACCATCATATTCATGCATATTGTAGAAGATTGTCTCAGTTTACCTTGCATTTAGAGAGATTTTTGTGTGCTTTTTATGTTCTATTCAATCAATTGTCGGAAATAGAGGTCTACACGAGATTTTGATGAATTGTAGGTAAATGGAGCGGAATTGGAAGCAAAAATGGAGCAAGGAACATCTAAGGATGTAAAGGAAGCTAAAGGAGTCTTAGAAGGATCACAAAGAGCTAAGGAATTGCAAAGGAGAAGCATAGAAGACGAACCGAAGGAAGAGCACTTTCTGTTGAAGAAAATCGTGCCAATATATATAAAAATCGGACGATTTTCATACCCTGAAATCGAACGGTTTTGCACCTAAATCGACTGGGTCGATTTTCTTCACGATTCGGCCAAATGGATAGACGACACAAAACCCAATTATTTTGGGCTAGATGAGAGTTTTGCCAAACGGCCCATCTGCAAGAAACTATAGAAGAGAACCCTACGAACGAAGACGAGGAGGCCGCACGGGAGAATCTTTACACGTTTTGGAGAAATCAACGATTCTTGGAGAGAGATTGAAGAGCTTTTGCCGGAAAGTCATTCTTGATCTTTGATTGTGAGATTTCTTTATTCCATTACCTTGTTTGTGGTTTGTGAACACGAAATTGAGTTGTTTGAGAGATATATTGAACAGATTTGACGATTGTTTTACAGATTTGAAAGTTATTGAATTTTTCGTTCAAGATTTGGTTTCTTTACGATATCTTCTTCAATAATTAATTTGATTCGATTTTGAAAATGGTTGGCTAAAAACCTTGTGATTCTGGGGGGAATAGTTGATGATTAAGGCTTAGATGATGATAGACTGAACTCAATTGAACATTAGGACCCTGAGAGTTTAGATTTAGTTTTGCGACAAACAGGAAAATCGGGCTGTTCTTGAGGAAAATCGGCCGATTTTTCTTATGAACAGGGCGATTTATTCTTCTGACGAACTTTAATTGAATCAATCTTTAACCAAAACTAATCCTTACCTAAATCCTAATCTTGATTAACCTTTTTACCCTCTAATTGAATGTATGAAGACACTTCAAACCTGATTCTACGTTTATTAGATTAAGATTTCAAGATTTGGGTAATAAAGAGACTCAACATCCTTTATTGAGATTTTTAATTGTGCTTGCTATTCTTTACTTTGGAGAGTCACATCCTGGAGTTTTAGATAGTTAGTTTGAACATAATTCTTGTCTCTAGATCTTTCTATATTGCAGCCTCAACAACCCTTATAGAGAGAATCTTTAGATTAGTCATATAGGCTTCGGAACTTCACCGTACGAATCCTACCTTTGAACAATTAATCTTGGCAATATAAACTCTGTCCTATATCTATAGAAGTGTCTTGAATCGAAAGCCTAAATCGGATACTTGAATCCTTGGAATCATTTCTCTCTTTATTAAATCACAAAAGCTTTTATACTTTCGCTAGATAATTGAAATCGGAATTATTCTCACCAAATCCCTGAGTTCGACTCTGGAATTCTTACCTTTCTACAGCTGATCCGTACACTGCGGGTTCGCTTTGCTTCTGAGTTCTAGATATAAATATTAAGACTTTGACGCACACCCTTTTTGAGCGATCAAGTTTTTGGCGCCGTTGCCGGGGATTTGGTCTAGATCAAATCCGGTTTTCGGTTGTCTAGCTTGAGAGCTCTTGCTCTTGTGATTTGATTTGTCTACTTGAGTGATCTTTGCAGGTTCTTTAGGTATATGCGAAATACTAGATCCACTAAAGATCTAATTCCTTTCGACCCCGAATTAGAAAGAACTTTGAGGAGAAAGTTGAAGGAGAAGAAAATGGTTGAAAACAATGAGAGAAACTACAAGGCTGAACTGAACGAAGCTCAATGCCAGCTCCAATTGAGTGAGAAAGCTCGAAAAGAAGCTGAAATAAGTCATCAATTTCAGATTGATGAACTAAGAGCTATGATGTTGGACATGAAGTTGGAGTTGAACGACTCCAAGAAGAAGAAGAAAGTCAAGACAACAACTAAATCCATTCGAAATGACTCATCCGATGATGAAGAGATTGATCCGGACATGCCGGAACTTGAAGAGATTGATCCATCACTTCGTCCTACCCGAAACACTCCAACACCAAAGGTCGTTCCTCGCATTACGACTAGGAACGTTAGAGCTGTCAATAACGAAGATAGACCCCGAACTTTGGGGCAACGGATGGATCCAATTCAGCAACCACGCCGTCTAGGTGTGGATTTCGGAGCTGAAGACATCCAAGAGTTTAGCTTCTCACCACAAGTCATCACCATGGTTCGCCAAAGTCAATATGGCGGAGCAAGTACTGAATCTCCACATCAACACTTGCAGAATTTTGAGATTCTCATGGAGACTATGAAGCCGAAGAAGGCTACTACAAGATCAAACCGTTCTTCTTTTCTTTGAAGGACAAGGCTTTAGCTTGGTACCAAACACTTCCAGCTGCGAAGTTAGCTACATGGGAGGAATTGTCTTCGGAATTCCTCACCAAGTTCTTTCCGCCATCCAAAACGACGGAATTGAGAGGTAAAATAAATGCTTTTTCTATGAAACCTAATGAAAGCTTGTTTCAATCTTGGGAAAGGTTTCAAGATCTCTTATTGGATTGCCCGCACCACGGCATTTCCAAGCTGGAATTATTGGAGATCTACTACAAAGGGTTGGATGTAGAGACGCAATTCAACCTCCAATCTCTCTCTTGTGGCACATTCATGGACATGAGAGAGGATGATGCTTGGGACTTCATTGAGAAGCAAGCCCAAGTGATTGAGAAGTATTCCCACCGGAAGGTGGACTCAACTAACCGGAATCAAGGCGATTCGGGGGCTAAGCTGAACCAATCCGCCCAAACGCAAATATTCTCCCTCAAAGAGGACATCAACGAATTGAGGGAAGTGCTCAAAACGAGTCTTCAAAAGACTAAGGAGCAAGAAGCCAACTACATGGGGCGGGACAACAATCAAAGGAACGATAACAGGAATTCCAATTGGAGCAACAACAACAACAATAACAACCGAAACTCCAATTGGAATAACAACAACAATAGGAACTCAAATAACAACAATTGGAGGTCAAACCAGCAAAGTCCAGGTAATCCTTACTCTTATGCTGAAAAGGCTCTAACACCTCCATCTTCTTCTACTCCTTCAACAAGCCAGGGACAATCAAGCGGATCAAGCAAACCCGATCCCATGCTAGAAACGATCCTAGGCAAGCTACAAGGATTAGAGAGTTACATAACTTCGGTTGACAAAGCTCACAAAGCTTTAGAAAACCAAGTATTCAACAAGGCCGGAGAAGTTCCAAGAGATCAAGGGAAGCTTCCCGGAAAGACAGAAGATAACCCAAAGGGAAGGGTTATGGCAATAACTACTAGGAGCAGGAAGACGACCGCCGACCCTCAACCTAAAGTAGTTGATACCTCCACAAAAGAAGGAGAGGCAAAAGAGAAGGAAGAAGTCTATGTTCCTCCTCCCGCTTACAAACCACCTCTACCTTTTCCTCAATCTAGAGCGCGTGCACGCCTAGATAAACATTTCGGTAAGTTTGTTGAACTTATGAGTAAGCTCCATATTAACATACCTTTTATGGATGCGATTCTAGGTATGCCGGCTTACGGGAAATTCCTCAAGGAAATCCTCTCTAACAAGAGGAAGTTGGAAGATATAGGAGAAGTCAAGATGAGTATGGAGTCATCCGAACTCATCAAGACTATGACGGAGAATATGCCACCCAAGCTCCGCGATCCAGGATCCTTTTGCATACCCATCACTTTGGGAGAAGCTACCTATGATGCTCTTTGTGACCTTGGAGCAAGTGTGAGTATCATACCTCTCGCTCTATGCAAGGCAGTTGGTCTAGGAGAGCCTAGACCGGTGAAGATCACACTCTACATGGCTTATCGTTCTACCACTAAACCTGTGGGAATATTAGAAGACATTCCGGTAAAGCTGGGTAAGTTTTACATCCCTATAGATTTTGTCGTTCTTGACATACCTGCAGATTACCCGGTTCCCATCATCCTTGGGAGACCATTCCTTGCCACATCTGGATGCATGGTAGATTGCAAGAACGGCCAGCTATCCTTCCATATTGGTGAAGAAAAGATAGAATTCATACTAGCTTCCTTAATCAAGGAGCCAGCCTTGAAAGACGACGTTTTTGAAATTGTTGAGGAAGAAGAGTCTAGAGAGGTAGTAAGTTCGATCTTAATGAAAGACCCTCTTCAAAAGGTTCTTAGCATGAGCATCATGGAGGAAGGGGTGGAACACGACTGCAATAAGGATGTGAAAGCTTTAAACAATGTGGAAGAAGAACTAGAAGTAAAGATTGAAGAATTAGTATTGACTCCGGAAACTGTGAAGAAAATCGACCTGCCAGAAATAAATCGTCCGATTTATGAAGATGCACTCCGATTTTTTCCAACAGAAACAAAAATCGACCTAACAACATTAAATCGTCCGATTCACGAAGAGGTGACCCGATTTTTTCCGACAGAAAGAAAAATCGTGCAGCAGATCGACCGATTTATTACAGGGGAGGTCGATCCAATGAGTAATTCCCTGGATTCTCCAAACTTCACCGCAGCCGCTTCCGAATCTAATGATGAAGTACCCACACCTATAGAGACCTCCTCCACAACACCCGAAGGCCACGATTCATCACCAACAAAGGTACCTCCATCATTAGAATTGAAGCAACTTCCCACGCATTTAAGGTACGCATTCCTTGGCACTAATTCCACATACCCGGTTATAGTCAATGCAAATTTGAACGATGATGAATTAGAGAAACTCATGAGTGTTTTGAAGCAACATAGGAGAGCACTAGGTTACACCATTGATGATTTAGTAGGAATAAATCCTTCTCTATGTATGCACAAAATATTAATGGAAGAGGATTACAAACCTTCATGCCAACCTCAAAGACGGTTAAACCCGGCAATAAAAGAGGTCGTGAAGAAAGAAATCCTTAAGCTACTTGATGCAGGTATCATCTTCCCTATTTCCGATAGCAAATGGGTGAGTCCGGTACAAGTAGTACCCAAGAAAGGAGGCATTACCATTGTTGCCAACAAGAACAACGAACTCATCCCTACACGGACAGTTACAGGGTGGCGAATGTGCATCGACTACCGCAAACTGAACGTAGCCACTAGGAAGGACCACTTCCCCCTTCCTTTTATCGATCAAATGCTGGAAAGGTTAGCCCAACATGCTTACTTTTGTTATTTAGATGGATATAGCGGTTTCTTTCAGATACCAATTCATCCGGATGATCAAGAGAAGACAACCTTTACGTGCCCATGGGGTACGTTCGCTTATAGAAGAATGTCATTCGGCTTATGCAACGCTCCAGCCACCTTCCAAAGGTGTATGATGGCAATCTTCTCCGAATATGTAGAGAATATCATGGAAGTCTTCATGGACGACTTTTCGGTATATGGTTCTTCCTTTGATAACTGTCTCTATAACCTTTCACTAGTTCTTAAGAGATGTGAGGACACTAACTTAGTCTTAAACTGGGAAAAGTGTCATTTCATGGTCACCGAAGGAATTGTGTTAGGTCACTTAGTGTCACAAAGGGGAATAGAGGTAGATCGATCAAAGATAGAAACCATTGAGAAGTTACCTCCCCCTTCATCAGTAAAAGGAATTAGAAGCTTCTTAGGACATGCGGGCTTCTATAGGAGATTCATAAAGGATTTTTCTAAGATTTCAAAACCTTTGACTAATCTTTTGATGAAAGATGCGACTTTCGAATTTTCGAAAGATTGCCTAGATGCTTTTTGCAGGATCAAAGAAGCTTTGATTTCGGCACCAATCATTCAACCACCCGATTGGACTCTTCCTTTCGAGGTCATGTGCAACGCAAGCGATGTCGCTATAGGAGCCGTTCTTGGACAGAAGAAAGATGGTCGCACTCATGCCATCTACTACGCTAGCAAAACGCTAGACGAGGCTCAATACAATTATGCAACTACGGAAAAGGAACTTTTAGCCGTAGTATACGCTTTTGAGAAATTTCGTTCCTATCTTGTAGGTGCGAAGGTGATAGTCTACACGGACCATTCTGCAATTCGATACTTATTCACGAAGAAGGATGCGAAGCCAAGGCTTCTAAGATGGATCTTACTCTTGCAAGAGTTCGATTTAGAGATCCGTGATAAGAAAGGATCAGAGAACTCCGTTGCCGATCATCTTAGTCGTCTTCCGCAACTCACCGGCGAGTCGGATGAACTTCCGATAGACGATTCCTTCCCTGACGAGCAGCTGCACGAGATTGAAGAGTGTCTTCAACACATATCACAAGGTAATGATCCATGGTTTGCTGACATTGTAAATTACCTTGTTTGTCAGGAGATTCCACCCGGACTTTCATATGCTCAAAAGAAGAAGTTCTTGAGATACGTCCGGCAATTCTATTGGAACGAACCTCTTCTATTCAAAAGAGGTCCAGATGGCATCTACAGGAGATGTATTCCCGAAGATGAAATAGATAGTGTCATCCGACACTGCCATTCTCTACCATGTGGCGGACATGCTAGTTCCCACAAGACTTGTGCTAAGGTACTTCGCTCCGGCTTTTATTGGCCTACACTTTTCAAAGATGTGCAAAAGTTTGTTGTTTCTTGTGATGCTTGTCAAAGGACAGGTAATATATCCAGGAGGAATGAGATGCCTCTCAACAACATACAAGAAGTAGAGATCTTTGATGTATGGGGCATCGATTTTATGGGACCTTTCCCATCTTCATGCGGCAACCAGTATATACTTCTTGCCGTAGACTATGTCTCAAGATGGGTGGAGGCAATCGCTTCTCCTACTAATGATGCAATGGTAGTGGTGAAGTTCCTCAACAAAACGATCTTCCCAAGGTTCGGAACTCCCCGAACCATCATTAGTGACGGAGGAACGCATTTCACAGCCCGTCGATTTGAGACTCTATTGGCTAAGTATGGGGTGACCCATAAGATAGCTACACCTTACCACCCGCAAACCAGCGGACAAGTCGAGATATCCAATAGAGAGATTAAAGGGATTTTAGAGAAAACCGTCTCTAAAACGAGGAAAGATTGGTCAATGAAGCTCGACGATGCACTATGGGCATACAGGACAGCCTTCAAGACACCAATAGGTACGACTCCCTATAATCTTGTTTATGGTAAATCATGTCATCTTCCTGTAGAGCTAGAACACAAAGCTTATTGGGCTATCAAGTGGCTCAACTTCGACATGAAAGAAGCCGGAGAGAAACGACTCTTAGACATCAATGAGCTGGATGAGATCCGGCTAAATGCGTACGAGAACGCAAGGATTTACAAGGAACGGACAAAGCGCTGGCATGATAAGCACATCATTCCAAAAGACTTGAAGGAGGGAGACCAAGTCCTCCTATTCAACTCAAGGCTGCGTCTATTTCCAGGTAAGCTCAAATCCCGTTGGACAGGACCTTTTGTGATTAAAAGAATTTTCCCCCATGGTGCAGTTGAAGTATGGGGTGAACAAAGCGGAAGTTTTAAGGTTAATGGCCAACGGTTGAAGAAATATACACCGGAAGCTCCGGTCAAAGAGATTGCTCCTATCCTCCTCCATTGAACACAACATCATACACCGTCCAGCTAAAGACGATAAATAAAGCGCTTCTTGGGAGGCAACCCAATGATAGTATAATTTTCCCTTCTTTCCCTCACTTAGTTAGAATAGATTCATTGCTTTGTTTCTTCGTTTTTTCGTTTTTATATGTTCCTCGATGCACTCTTGGTTTGTCGTGTCATTATTCGCAGGAAACTAGGTTCAAATGTGAGAGATTCACGGAGAATGGAGCACAATTGAGTTATATCTTCGAGATTCAAGAAAAACAAGGAAGGAAATCGACCTACCATAAGAAGATCGTCCGATTCAGTAACAGAGCAAGTCGATTTTTCTCAACAGAAACAAAAATCGACCTGGAGATCGACCTGCCAAAATAAATCGGCCGATTTTCTTCGACAGAAAGAAAAATCGCCCCGACAAATAAATCGACCTGAAAAATCGGCCGATTTTCTTCAGAAATCGTCGACCCTATATAAGGACTTCACACTCGATCTTCTTCATTCCAAAACCCCCAATTCTCGATTTCTCTCTCTCAAGAAAGCCGAAAAATCGCCACACCCTACAATCTTCATTCCTTAACCATTTTGAGTGATTCTTGGCTCTAAACTGAAGCATTTTCAACAAGGAACAAGGATCTAACAACAGTACACACGGCAATCGACTCCTCCATAAGGAATTCAGGTTTTTCTTTCCAAAACCTAAGTTTCTCATTCGAATTTGAAGCTTGCTTAGGAAGTGTTTGTTTGTTGGAATTGATAGAGGAATCTGCTTAGAAACCATTGTAGGGAACTGTATGTGGTGATAGATTGAACAGAACTTTACAGAATTGTGAGAATCGTTGAAATCGAGATAAAAATCGACCCAGCCTAGAAAAATCGGCCGATTTTTGTGAAGAACAGGTCGATTTTTGGGACTTAGAATGGATCTTGTAAAGAGGATAACTAGAAACACGGGGAAGAAGAAGGGATCTTCTTCCAAAGCCCCTGCCCCACCTCCACCACCACCTACCAACATCCCTAAGCTCCCTCCTCCCCTATCCAAGCACAAGAAACGCTATGCACGCATTGTAGATCGCCCATTCACCACTCCTCGCTACATAGTGCTTGACGACTTAGATTCGTTGTATGTTCGAGAGGATGTTGATATGATGCTAGATAGAGCTGGGTTGAGACAGTTTGCTACGATTAGGGAGGATGCCTATAGAGAGATCACCCTAGAATTCCTTAGCATGTTTGAGCACGACCCTAGGGAAAGGATGGTCACTTTCCGCCTCATGAGCCAAGACCACACCATGTCCATTGATACTTTTGGCGACTTGTTTGGTTTCTCTTATTCAGATGCAGGCACATTTGCTAGAGGTCTCAGTGCTAGTGATTTTTGGGAGGCTATTTCCGTAGGTGAGTACGGAGGGGATAAGTGGAGACCCGGAAACTCCAAGGAGACAAGTATGTACAACCTTTCCTTTAAGGTAGTGCATAGGATACTTAGTGAGAGTTTATTTGCCCGGACAGAGACTCCACAGAAGCTCAAGGCTGATGAGCTCTTCATTCTCTACTGCATGACATCTACCACCATTCCCGACATCGCCACCATGCTTGCTGACTATCTAGGAAAGATAGCCAACAAAGCTAAGGGTGACATTTGCGCAGGAGGTCTTGTCACTCATGTGGCTAAGACCATGGGATTAGACTACTCCGGATGCACTCTAGCTGAGAGTGCCCTCCCTTTAGGCTCGCAGAGATTGGTGGTTCGACAGGTCTTGATTCCTCGTGGGAGAGGAACTCTTCATGTGCCGATGCCATGGCACAGGGACCCGAAGAAGAAGCCATCCGAGATTATATGGAAATCCGAATACACCATTCGGAACAAGAGGAACTGGAAGGAGACCTTTGAGGCGATGCTTGAGGAGTTCTCACCTCCTACTTACTATGATGATGATGCAGGTGATTCAGACGAGGAGGATGAGGATAGAGGACAGGAGACCATGCTCGAGTTTGAGAGTGACCCTCCTAGCGGACATGCTACAGACGCCATAGACACTGATACTCATGGTGCAGGACCGAGCAGGACTAGTAGGCAGGATGAGGAGACGGAGGATGACATACAGCCACCTCGACATTCTTATGCACACGCTCCAGGCCCTAGACGAGGACGCCGAGCTCCACGCCACTTCAGGGAGCTAGTCACTAGCTTCCAGAGTCTCAACACCGACTACCGTACCCTCAACACCAGTTATGACACCCTGAACACTCAGTTCAGGACCTACAGGGAGGAGACGGACGCTAGGCATTCATCCTATGATGGCCAGATGAGAGACTTGTACTACCACCAGTTCGGCCACTTCTACGATCCTAGCGCACCGATGTATCCATATCCACCACCTCCACCACCGACAGAGGATTGAGCTTCCACTTCTTTTACATTGTAAGTATTTTTCTCCTTCTTATGTTTGATTTTCACATTGGGGACAATGTGGATGTCAAGTATGGGGTGGGGGTACTTACAATACCTTATGCTTCACTTTAGCACTTTATGTACTTTCCACTACTCTTGACAACTTGGCTTGTAATAACTCTTGCACTACTTGCTTTCTATTATGACACTTACATTTGCATGATCTTTTTCAAAACCTATGAATTTTCAAAAATTCTTAAGTGCTTCTTATATGGAAATGACCTCTATGATGAGAATTGTGTATATGGATAGGCGAAAAAGATGCTTAGTTGTGTTGATATCTTGATTATAGCATGAATGAAATTGCTTTTGTTACTTGAACACATGAATAAGTTATATGATTTAGTTGTTTTGATGAGAGAATGAAATAATAGTCGAAGCTATATTGCAAGTTCTTTTACATCATTTAAGGATGACTAAGGCAATTCACTTCTTTTCTTTTCTCATATCTTGATCATGCTAGCTCCTCAATGAAATATGTAACCCTCCTTTTACCATCCGGGAATTAGGATAGGTGATTGAAAAAGGCATGTTTGATGTGGGAGGGCCAAGGAAAATGTATTGAAAAAAGTGCAAAATTTCATAAATTTGGGGACGTTGAACATGAGGATGAGTAACTCGGCACCATTCACATAGCCGGGTGTTTGTGTCTTGCCAAAGTCCGATTGAACGACAAGTCCTAACGGGATATGGTATGTGCATCAAGGGTTTGAGGCATCTCGAAATTGAGAAACGCCGATCTCCTAGGCTTCGGTTTTTGTGCACCGCTGTCCATACTCTCAAAAAGTAAAGTATAATGAAAGCAAAGCTTTCTACATGCGAAGCATGTGCGGTGAAGAAAATTCTTGAAGGTGTTATGTGTTCCTCTTTCCCGGATTAGCACCACAATAGCCAAAAAGAACTCCTTCCCCTAATACGTTTCTTGAACCTTTCCTTTGATTAGAAGACCTTGAGACTTTTATGCATGTGTTTAAGACTTAATGGCTTAGATTTGTTTGACTTTGATTACCTCTACACCTTTATCATGTTCTTTATTTATGCTTTCAAGGAAGAAAAGGGAGTTTGTTCATCTTATAGTCATCATTGATACATGCTTTGCCCTTTTAAGCCTTGAAATATCACTTTGAGGGTGATCCAATAAAAAGAAGCACTACCAAAAGAAAAGTTTTTGAGTTTTCATACATACATAATCCATGACATCTTATATTCTAAATTTGAGTCTTGCTTAGGGACAAGCAAGGGGCAAGTATGGGGTATTTTGATGACATGAATTATGTACCATCATATTCATGCATATTGTAGAAGATTGTCTCAGTTTACCTTGCATTTAGAGAGATTTTTGTGTGCTTTTTATGTTCTATTCAATCAATTGTCGGAAATAGAGGTCTACACGAGATTTTGATGAATTGTAGGTAAATGGAGCGGAATTGGAAGCAAAAATGGAGCAAGGAGCATCTAAGGATGTAAAGGAAGCTAAAGGAGTCTTAGAAGGATCACAAAGAGCTAAGGAATTGCAAAGGAGAAGCATAGAAGACGAACCGAAGGAAGAGCACTTTCTGTTGAAGAAAATCGTGTCAATATATATAAAAATCGGACGATTTTCATACCCTGAAATCGAACGGTTTTGCACCTAAATCGACTGGGTCGATTTTCTTCACGATTCGGCCAAATGGATAGACGACACAAAGCCCAATTATTTTGGGCTAGATGAGAGTTTTGCCAAACGGCCCATCTGCAAGAAACTATAGAAGAGAACCCTACGAACGAAGACGAGGAGGCCGCACGGGAGAATCTTTACACGTTTTGGAGAAATCAACGATTCTTGGAGAGAGATTGAAGAGTTTTTGCCGGAAAGTCATTCTTGATCTTTGATTGTGAGATTTCTTTATTCCATTACCTTGTTTGTGGTTTGTGAACACGAAATTGAGTTGTTTGAGAGATATATTGAACAGATTTGACGATTGTTTTACAGATTTGAAAGTTATTGAATTTTTCGTTCAAGATTTGGTTTCTTTGCGATATCTTCTTCAATAATTAATTTGATTCGATTTTGAAAATGGTTGGCTAAAAACCTTGTGATTCTGGGGGGAATAGTTGATGATTAAGGCTTAGATGATGATAGACTGAACTCAATTGAACATTAGGACCCTGAGAGTTTAGATTTAGTTTTGCGACAAATAGGAAAATCGGGCTGTTCTTGAGGAAAATCGGCCGATTTTTCTTATGAACAAGGCGATTTATTCTTCTGACGAACTTTAATTGAATCAATCTTTAACCAAAACTAATCCTTGCCTAAATCCTAATCTTGATTAACCTTTTTACCCTCTAATTGAATGTATGAAGACACTTCAAACCTGATTCTACGTTTATTAGATTAAGATTTCAAGATTTGGGTAATAAAGAGACTCAACATCCTTTATTGAGATTTTTAATTGTGCTTGCTATTCTTTACTTTGGAGAGTCACATCCTGGAGTTTTAGATAGTTAGTTTGAACATAATTCTTGTCTCTAGATCTTTCTATATTGCAGCCTCAACAACCCTTATAGAGAGAATCTTTAGATTAGTCATATAGGCTTCGGAACTTCACCGTACGAATCCTACCTTTGAACAATTAATCTTGGCAATATAAACTCTATCCTATATCTATAGAAGTGTCTTGAATCGAAAGCCTAAATTGGATACTTGAATCCTTGGAATCATTTCTCTCTTTATTAAATCACAAAAGCTTTTATACTTTCGCTAGATAATTGAAATCGGAATTATTCTCACCAAATCCCTGAGTTCGACTCTGGAATTCTTACCTTTCTACAGCTGATCCGTACACTGCGGTTTCGCTTTGCTTCTGAGTTCTAGATATAAATATTAAGACTTTGACGCACACCCTTTTTGAGCGAACACACCGCTTCTTTTGATTCTTCTCCAACATCTTCTACATCCTTAGACACTTCTAAGGAAGCAGTGGACACTCCTCAAGAGCCATTAGAGACTCCTATAGTGATGGAGTTGAAGCCACTTCCTACACATCTAAGGTACGCATTTCTAGGACCTAATTCTACCTTTCCGGTAATTGTTAGTTCCGATTTGAGTATAGATGAACATAGTAAGCTCATGGTTGTTCTTAAGAAACATAGGAAAGCCTTAGGATATACTATAGAGGATCTAGTAGGAATCAAACCTTCACTATGTATGCATAAGATCCTAATGGAAGAGGACTTTAGAACTTCGCTACAACCTCAAAGGCGGTTAAATCCGACCATGAAGGAGGTTGTCAAGAAAGAAATTCTTAAACTACTTGATACAGGTATCATCTACCCTATCTCCGATAGCAAGTGGGTGAGTCCCGTACAGGTGGTTCCAAAGAAGGGAGGAATGATGGTCATCACCGATAAAAACAATGAACTCATTCCCACACGAACCGTAACTGGATGGAGGATGTGTATAGACTACCGCAAGCTAAACAACGCAACGAGGAAGGATCACTTCCCACTACCCTTCATCGACCAAATGCTTGAGAGGTTAGTACAACACTCACACTTTTGCTATCTTGACGGTTATAGTGGTTTCTTTCAGATCCCGATACATCCGGACGATCAAGAGAAGACCACATTCACGTGTCTGTGGGGAACGTTTGCTTATAGGAGAATGCCGTTTGGGCTTTGCAACGCCCCAGCCACCTTTCAAAGGTGCATGATGGCTATCTTCTCGGAGTACATAGAGGAGATCATGGAGGTCTTTATGGATGATTTCTCCATTTATGGTTCCTCTTTTGATAATTGTCTTTCTAACCTGGCTCTTGTGTTATAAAGGTGTGAAGACACTAACCTAGTTCTTAATTGGGAGAAGTGTCAATTTATGGTGAAGGAGGGCATTGTATTAGGACACTTAATCTCTAGTAGAGGGATTGAAGTGGATAAGGCTAAGATAGAGACTATAGAAAAGCTTCCTCCCCCAACTTCGGTGAAAGGGATAAGAAGTTTTCTAGCACATGCTGGATTCTATAGAGTTTTATAAAGGATTTCTCCAAGATATCAAAACCACTTACTAATTTATTGATGAAGGATGCAGTTTTTGATTTCTCGCAGGAATGCTTAGATGCGTTTAATATGATTCGGGAAGCTCTAATCTCAACCCCGATTATTCAACCTCCGGATTGGAATCTTCCATTTGAGGTTATGTGTGACGCAAGTGACGTGACCATAGGGGCTGTGCTTGGACAAAGAAAGGAAGGACGAACCCATGCTATCTACTACGCTAGCAACACGCTAGATGAAGCGCAGCTCAACTACGCCACTACCGAGAAGGAATTTTTAGCAATTGTATATGCATTTGAAAAGTTTCGCTCTTATCTTGTAGGTGCTAAGGTGATTGTGTACACGGATCATGCTGCGATCCGGTATTTGCTTGCAAAGAAAGATGCGAAACCAAGGCTGATTAGATGGATTCTTCTCCTACAAGAATTCGATCTAGAGATCCGTGACAAGAAGGGTTCGAAAAATTCTGTTGCGGATCATTTGAGTCGTCTACCACATCTAGAGGACAATAATCTACCTATAGATGACTCCTTTCCGGACGAGCATTTACATATCATAGAGGAGTGCATCGACGTGATCACCAAAGGTAACGAACCATGGTTTGCTGATTTTATTAACTATTTGGTTTGCCAGGAATTACCACCCGGATTATCCTACGCACAAAGAAAGAAGTTCTTTAAGGATGTTCGGGAATACTTTTGGAACGAACCTCTCCTCTTTAAGAGAGGTCCGGATGGCATCATTCGGTGATGTGTGCCTGAAGATGAGATGCAAAGTGTCATCCGTCATTGTCATTCACTACCTTGTGGAGGACACGCTAGTTCGAACAAGACTAGCGCTAAGGTATTGCAATCTGGATTCTTTTGGCCTACTTTATTTAAAGATGTGCAAACCTTTGTTTCCTGCTAATGATGGGAAAGGTCCCATGATCACCAAAGGTAACGAACCATGGTTTGCTGATTTTATCAAAACCTCTCCTCTTTGACGTTTGGGGAGTAGACTTCATGGGACCTTTCCCATCATCTTGTGGAAACCAATACATACTTTAGCCGTAGACTACGTTTCGAGGTGGGTTGAAGCAATTGCCTCTCCCACTAATGATGCCATGGTTGTGGTTAAGTTCTTTAACAAGACCATCTTCCCACAATTTGGAACACCACGGACTATCATTAGTGATGGAGGTTCTCACTTCATTGCCCGACGATTCGAAGCTCTTTTAGCTAAGTATGGGGTGACCCACAAGATCGCCACCCCTTATCATCCACAAACTAGTGGACAAGTGGAGATCTCGAACCGAGAGATTAAAGGGATCCTAGAGAAGACGGTTTCAAGGACAAGGAAGGATTGGTCTTTGAAGCTAGATGACGCATTATGGGCATACCGGACTGCATATAAGACTCCCATCGGAACAACACCATACAACCTTGTGTATGGGAAGTCTTGTCACTTGCCGGTAGAATTGGAGCATAAGGCGTATTGGGCAATAAAATGGTTGAACTTCAGCATGAAGGAAGGTTAGCTTTAATCTAGTCTTGACTTGTCTTATTGAAGGTTTTCCTGGGTGGAACAACACCACGGACTATCATTAGTGAAGGAAGGTTAGCTTTAATCTAGTCTTGACTTGTCGTTGAACATCTCATCCGGGGTGGAATCTGACTGAACGGGGTGACCTTTCCTGAACCTTATCTGAGTTAAGTGTTTAAGTTTGTCAAATCCTATCCTTATTACACCTTTCCTAGTTCAACGCAAGCCTAGGATGAGACTTACCCGATGATTCCTTTGTTTGTTTACCTAAGATCATAAGTGTAGGTAATAAAGGTTTATCCTTTATTGGGGTTTGAGTGTGCCTTCATCCCATCTTTGTGAGTTAGCCTGAGACTTATCCGGTAAAGTTTGATTCTATTCCCTTGGGTGGTGTGTTGGTTTGAGATTATAGTTCCATTCCTTAGTACCTTGAGACTTACCCGGTAATAGGAGCTTTGGTTTGGGATAGTGAGTAGTGAGACTTACCCGGTGATCTATTCCCACCTTAGAAACACCTTCCCTTTGCAAAACCTCATCTTTATCCGCGTTATCCTTTCAGATCTTGAGTCGGAACCATAACTGGATGTTTTAATCCCTAGAATCCGCATTTCCCCTTACTTGGCTTTTACATCATCTTTGATTGCTTTAATTGTAGTTATTTGCAATATTTGACAACCTAATTCTGTGCTTTGTTTCACCATAGTCCCTGTGTTCGACCCTTGAAATTCTTGCTTTTATTACAATTGATCCGTACATTGCGGGTTCGCATATTGTTCAAGTATACTTCTTGGGTTATAAATTTTAAAGCTTGCACACACCTTTTGGAGCGAACAAGTTTTTGGCGCCGTTGTCGGGGACTTGGTCAAGACCAAGCTTGTCTCGGTTGTCTCTCGGGGCTATTGCCCTTGTTGCTTTTGACTACTCTACTTGAGTGTTTTCGCAAGATCTTTCCTTAGGTTTATGCGAAGAACTCGTGCTGGAAAGGAAATCGTTCCCTAAGATCCCGAACCAGAAAAGACTTACAAGCGAAGATTAAGAGAAGCTAATATGGCCCATCAAGACGATCGCGATCTTGAAGCCGAATTGAAGGAGGCATTGGAACAACTACGCCTCAATGGAGAAGAACTGCAGTGAGAGAGAGAAGAGACTCGCGCAAGGACAGAAGGAATTGAAGCTGATATGGCCGCTCTAAGGGCCCAGTTTCTGCCTCGACCGATCCTTGATCCTCAACCGAGGCAAGACCCAGTTCATGTGGTTTACAATGATGCATCCAAGCTATGTTTGGGGTATGTTCTAATACAGAGGGATAAGGTGATTGCTTACGCGTCTAGATAGTTGAAGATGCACGAGGAGAATTACCCTACCCATGACCTGGAGTTGGCTGCGGTGGTTCATGATTTGAAGATTTGAAGGCATTATCTGTACGGAGCTATGTGTCAGATATTCACAGACCATAAGAGTCTGAAGTACATATTCACTCAGCGGGAGTTGAATAACCGCAAGCGCAGATGGTTGGAGTTGATCAAGGACTTCGACCGTGAGATCTTATACCACCCGGAAAAAGCGAATGTGGTAGTTGATGCCCGTAGTAGGAAGAATCCCCAAGAGATGGTGATTGCTAGGCTGACAGCTCAACCACAATTACAGCGAGACCTTGTATGGCTAGGGATGGATATCCACTTTCCAGATTCCGATAGTTACCTATCCACCTTGGAGATAGTACCTGATCTGTTGGTGGAGAGCCGACAGAAGCATGAAGGTTGTCCAGCTTTGACACAGATCTGAGACTGGAAGTCTCGAGGAGAGGCACCACGGTTTGCAGTTGGGCTGATGGGATCTTGAGACGCCAAGGGAGTGTATGCGTACCCTCAGATCGAGAGTTGCATTTCTTGGAGATCATACGCTCTTTTTGATGGGGAGGTCTGAAGCCAGATGTGACGAGATATGTAGCTTAGTGTGCGACCTGTCAGCAGGTCAAGATCGAGCATCATCGACCAGGAGGAGAGCTACACCCACTCCCCGTCCCTCAGTGGAAGTGGGAAGACATCTCGATGGACTTTGTTACCGGTTTGAGATCAAGTCGAGGTTTTGATGTTATTTGGGTGATAGTAGATCGACTAACGAAGACCGCACGTTTTATTCCGATCAAGGAGACGTGGCCGGTGAGTCGATTGGCAGAGGAGTTCACAAGGCAGATAGTGAGACTTCATGGAGTACCTAGGACTATAGTCTCGGACAGAGACGGACGGTTCACCTCGAGATTCTGGCAGGAGGTGCATGCCGCCCTAGGTATGAGTTTGCAGTTCACGACTGCTCGTCATCCTCAGACCGATTGTCAGTCCGAGCGGACCATCCAGACTCTAGATGATATGTTAAGAGCTTGCGTGTTAGACTGAGGACATGTGTGGCCATATCACATTCCCTTAGTGGAGTTTTTGTATAACAACAATTGGCACGCTTCGATTAGGATGACTCCTTATGAGGCCTTGTACGGACAAAGATGTCGTACACCGTTGTGTTGGGACGAGCCGAGTAGTGCTAGCGGTGTAGCACCTGAGCAAATATAGGATGACATGGCTCAAGTAGTGTTGATCCGCGAGCGGATGTTAGCAGCATAGAGTCGACAAAAGTCTTATGTAGATAAGATGCGCAGACCTCTGGAGTTCAGAGTTAGAGCTCAGATTTGGTTGAGGGTATCTCCGACACGAGGTGTTCGATGTTTCGGCATCAAGGGGAAGCTGAGTCCCAAATATGTCGGACCGTTCGAGATTCTAGGGCGAGTTGGAGAGGCATCATACAAACTTGCTTTGCCACTGAGGCTTGAAGGTATTCACCCCGTCTTCCATGTGTCTCAGTTACGGGAGTAGATACCAGATCCGAGATACATCGTCGGTCACGAGGACCTAGTAATCGAGCTAGACCACATGTTCGTTGAGCACCCGGTAGCTGTCTTAGAGCGTAGTATGAGGTGCTTGCGTTCGAAGGACATACCGATGATGAAGATTCAGTGGTCGATGCAAGGAGCCTAATGAGGCAACTTGGGAGACGGATGATAGTATCCAGCGAAACTATCCGGAGTTTTAAGCTGAGATGGATGCACCTTTAGCGTAGTCGCTTGGTTTCAGTTTTTCCTTTGTTGTGTTGCGTACGCTTTTATGATGTTTTGAGTTACGTGCCCTGAGTGGGAAAATATGAGTTCAGTTCAGTTTTCTGTGTTGTTACGTGATCGTTCGGGTTGCAAGTTTCGGGACAAAACTTCTTTTTAGGGGGATTTGATGTAAGATCCCACTTTTCACCTTCACCGCACCCCGCGGTGAAGGAGGCCGCCCCAACGGCCTTGGTGTCTGTCACCGCCCCGCGGTGACAAGGGGCCGCCCCTGCGGATACGCTGCAGATCGCGCCCGATCTGTTTTCGTTCGTTTTATCTTCCTTCCATAGATAGAATATTCGATCTTCTATCTATGGGCCGACTTCCTTATCTTCTTCCTAACCTTGGACGTCCTTTTCATGTATCTTTCCTGCCTCTTTTTTATATTCTTGTCTTTCCTTCTTTTTCCCGTTTCTTGCTTACGCCATCTTCAGCCCTCGATTGTTGCAGCCTTGCTCCTTGATTTTTTGATGAACGTGTAAGTTCTTCCTCCCTTGTTCTTCATCACGTTCATGTGTTGTTGCACCTTGTTTCTCTTATGCTTCGTTTCTCTCTTTGATTCCTCTTTTCTTCTTCTCCAAGAATCAAGTTTGACACTTGATTCTTGTGGAGCGTTCCGTTGATGGTTCTTTGATGTTCACATGCTCCCTTGGTTAAGTTATGACGTATTTGTGTGTTGAGAAAATCAAGCTTTGGCCTTTGTTGTGTCCCTTGCTGTCGAAGGAGTCGACAACGCTTCTGCACCAAAAACCGCCCCCACGCCTCTGCTATGTCGCCCCCGCGGATTCCCGCCCCTGCGCCTGACCAGCCGCCACCGCATTTTCTTCTACAGTAATTCCCGTTCATGTGAGTTGCTTGCTTCCTTACTTTCCTTGTTCCTTTTGGATGTTCTTTGACCCTAAGTGTTCTGTAAGACTAAGGTGGAGACCTTACCTTGTGTAGATCTCTTAGAGATCATGGAGACTAGAAGTTATAGACTTCTAGCATTTGTTTCGGCTCTTGATTCGTGATGCTTGTGTGAACATGCTTTCCTTTGTCCCTTTTCCAAGGCTTTCCTAAGTGTTTGTTGAGTGTTGAGATTACCTTCGAGTGAGGTAAGTCCCTTGGACTTACTTAGCTTCATTTTGTATATCCGTTTGATTGTTTTAGCTTGTTGTGTTGTTGTTTATCGTTATAACTGATAAAAGGACTAGGATTGACCTTGTTATACCTTAATTGGTCCAAGTGTATTATAACCGGGCGGTGACCGCTTGTCCAATTCAAAATGGGGAAATTTGGAAGTGCGCTTGCGACCAGTCCAGCAGGTGACAGAGAGATGCATCCGCTCTATTCCTGTTGGTGAAAGGGGACAGAGGTGAGATCCTAGTGATTCTCGTGTGACAACATAAGTGAATTAGTAAAGGGATTAACTTAATGAAAGATAGTAACCGGACTGCGTGCAAGCATGTTTATGCGTTTTACTTTACCTTATGTATGTTTTTGCCTTTTTTGTCTTTCTGATATGTAGAATGTTAGCTAACGGTTTATATCGATGTTGTAGATGTTCCACAGGTTCAAGATGCTGCTAAGTGATCTGGATGGTGTGGTTAGCCGGGGTTCTCGTACATTATAGGACGAGATCGGGTTTATGTTTTTGTTGTTGCTTTCCCTTTTGTTTTAAACTCGGTTGCGAGTCTTTTACACTTCCTTTTGTTTAAACATTTGGTTTTATATTGAGTTTTGGTTTTCATTCGTCTGTGCCTTTTTTTTAAGATCCGTTGTGTCATTGCTACTCTGAGTGTCAGGACCCATTGTGAGGTCCTAGCCCGTAACACTTCGAGTTCCTAGCTTTGGCGCGTCAGACGGTATCAGATAATACCTTGGTGCGTCAGACGGTATCAGAAGATACTTTGGCGCGTCAGACGGTATCAGAAGATACTTTGGCGCGTCCTAGCTTCCTTTTAAGCTGCTTTTTGTCCCACTTTAAGGATTGATCTATAAAATATGCCATTTCGCTCCATAATTCGCCAAATTACCTACAAATGCAATAAAATTCTATGTAGACCTCTATTCTCGCAAAGTAGGTGAATATAAGTATAAATGTCATGAATGTATGTCTATACATGCAAAATAAAGGGAAAATCTATATAAATATATGCCTAAAAATATGTCATAATTTATGTCATCAAAATATCTCATACTTGCCTCTTGCTTGTCCCTAAGCAAGGTTCAAACTTAAAATAAAAGATAATATGGATTATGAATATGCAAAAATAAAGAAAAACCACAATATTTTGGTTGTGCTTCTATTCAAAGTTCACCGTCAAAGAGTCGCTTCATAACTAATAACAATCGTCATATGGTCAAAAGGAATATCGCTCAATCCGACTTTGGCAAGACACAAACACCCGGCTATGTGAATGGTGTCGAGTTACTCATCATCAAGATTGACTTCCCCATACCTAGAATTTCTATACTTTGAATGCAAACAATTGCTTTCATGGCCCTCCCACATCAAACATGCCAAAATTACACTCTTCCTAATTTCCAGATAGGTAAAGGAGGCAAACATTTTCATTGAGGAGCTAGATGAATAAAGAAGAAGCAAGAAAATCGAGGTGTCTTAATCATTTCAATAAGAAGTGTAAGAACTTATATGCGGTTTCAACCTTCAACACTCAACGTGGTTTAGAATGGAAGCAAATTATCAAACATGCATGAAATTCTACAAAGTATTCAAATCCCACATATGTCATAAATCAATTCAAACATATAAGAATCATCATAGCTATTCCACTAAACAAATGTTATCATAGAGATCATATCCATCCTAGAAGCACCAAACTTTTAAAATTTTTCAAAATCATATGATGCAAGACATAAAACATGCAAATGGTATTGCAAATACCTCCACCCCATACTTAAAACTTACATTGTCCCTAATGTGAAGAAAAGAAAAGATGGAAAATGATACTCACAGTGTAAGATGGCGAATCAGGCAAGGCGAATCATCAATCGGGCGGTGGTGATGGGAATCTATAGAAGCTCAATAGGAAACTCTGAATACTCTAATCGACGTCAACGAGCGTTGTTGAATGAAGAAAAGGAAAAGTCCGAAGAAAAAAAATTTCAACTATCGGGCATTTCCACGGCCGTGGTTTTGGCCGTGGAACTTTCTGTTGCTCTTGACATAGCATTCCATGGTCCAAAATACCATTCCACGGTCGTGGAACTGTACGGACACCCGTGAAATCCTCTGATGTTCGCCAAAAATCCAAGTTTCGTCAATCTTTCGGCTTTTTCTCCCTTCTTTTGGTAATTCCTTATTCCTGACATCCAAAAACACAAACATACCGGAAGGTATCGAAGAAAACAAACAAAAACAATTATTCTAATCTAATCTAAGAAAAGGAAAAGGGGAAAAGGATGCATTACCTTGGGTTGCCTCCCAAGAAGTGCTTTATTTTAGGTCCTTAGCTAGACCAATCTCCATAGATGACTCAATGCACCTTGAACATCTTGGATTGCTCTTTAAATCCACAATTAAACTCTTCCAAGAAATCTCTGGTTCCTAATTTCATCGGCAAATGGTAAGATCTCCCACGTACAAGCTTGTACGGTTTGATTCTCACCGGAATCCTCCTACCTTCCCCAACTCCAGCTTGGGGATGATGTATGCTCTTCGTCATGTGAATGACCCCATACTTGAACAAAAGACACTTCATCGCCTTAATGGTGAAGTGCTTGCTAACTCCACTCCTTGTAATCCAAGGAGCATCTACTTCCAGCTGTTTTAATGGAGGTTTCATCTTCACCTTAGGAGGTTCTTTTGGAAGAGACCTCCAACTCTCCGGTGCATTCTTGAAAAAATTTGAAATTTTAATAGGAATTTCAAATGAAGTAAGAGGATGTACCTTGTAAAGTTCTTCAAGGCTTGAGACAAGTTTCGTGTTGGGATGATGATCCACACATGAAATATCTCCCAACTCAACTGAATCCTCTTCAACCTTGGTCACAGTTTCAATAATTTGGTCAAGGTTCTCCACTTCTTCCTCTTCTTCAATGAGGACTTTAAGAGGAGCTTCAGGTTCGATAGGAGGAATGCTCAAAACATGGAGTTCTTCGTCGCACTTCTCCTCCAGTCGAGCAATTTCAGCAAGGATCAATTTTCTTTCACGGTCATCGAGATCCTTTATTGATTGTTGGATCTTCGATTCAAGTTGATATTCAAGAGGTTGTTCATATACCTCGCGAGCGGTATAGAGCTCCTCCCAAATTTCAAGCTCCTTCTTAATGGCTTCCTCCATTTTATTTTCATTAGTGAAAAAAAATGAAAAACAATCCAGCAAATATCTATACTCCTTCCATTTAGCTACTTCTTTCTTTCCCCATCTCTCTCTTTCCAAGGATTTGTTCCTAAGTCTATATTGCTCCAAAGATTTGTTAAGTTCAGCTCTGAGGCTCCATATTTCGTTCCTCGCCGTCTGATAGCTGCTTCCATCCATTGAAAAATCTGAAAACTCAAAAACTCATAACAAAAGATTAAAAGAAAAAGCAAAAGCTCCCAAGCTCGACAACCGAAAACCGGAAATGGTCTTGACCAATTCCCCGGAAACGGCGCCAAAAACTTATTCGCCTCTAAATGTGCGTGCAAATAAGTTTTAAATTTATAAAGTTAGAATAAAAGCAAGCGAACCCGCAGTGTACGGATCGGCGTAGATTAGCAAGTATTCGAGAGTATCGAACTCAAGGAATTGGTGAAACAAAACTAGTTTCAAGTAATCGAGCAAGTAAGAATGTAGAAACTTTGCAAATAGTTGGGGAAAACAACAACCCTAAAGATCCAGGTCTCTAATTGTGGCAATCGATTCAAGATATACTACATATATAAGGACAAAGTTGAGAAATGCAAAGGTATACTAAAGTAAGGTAATGTACGGTGAAGTTCCAAAACCCTATATGTCTAACCAAAAGACTCTCATTATAAAGGTTGTTGAAGCTGCATTATAGAAAGGATCTAAAGGTAAGAATTAATCTCAAATACCCAAACCCAAAGGATCAAGATAAACTCAAACGGTTAAGGTTGTGACACTCGAAACCGAAATAGAAGGCTAGGTTAAAGCTAATCTTTAACTTTGAATCAAAGCAAAAGCAAAGTTCGTAAACCAAGGAGAATCACGGCTAGATCTTGAGAACCACGGCCGTGGAACTCAAGAACAGACCGTGATTTAGGGTGTCGACGATATTTCTCTAACTCTCAGGGTTCAATCAAGTTACGATCGATCTATCATCATCTAAGCCACAACTATCAACCCTTCACCTTAAAATTGTTAAAGGGTTTTAACCAACAATCATTGTCATGATATCAATATTTAAATTATTTAAATTAAGAAGAATAAAAGATGAAAACCCTCGAAAACTCGAATAAAACTTAAAATCAATCTCGAAATCCAAACATAAAGGTAATATGTTTATGAATCCAAAAGAATAGGAACAGAAATCCTCACAAAGATCTAGAGAAGTCACAAAGAACAGGATGTCAATCCGTTCTCGAATGAAAACCCTAGAATATCCAAAGTACCCAATCTTCCGAAAAGTACGTCCTTCCAAATCTTTAATCCTCCAGTAAATCTCCCAATAACGGCTAAACGTACGCGAAAGTAAGCGACGGTAAGCGAGTGTAAGCAAAATGTCCTGGGGCTGTCACCGTCCCTGGAGAATTTGACTCCCTCTAAGTCTCCCCTTTTGGAGATTTTGGCTCCTCTAAGCCTCCCTTTTGGAGATTTTGGCTCCCTTTCAATGTCGAAGGCTATCGAATATTTGTAGGAATAAACCTAGGATTTAAAGATGAAAATCTAAATATTTAGGCTGAAAAGAAGTCGAGCCCGCTAGTATCAAAAAATACTCTTGGCCGCGTCAAATGGTATCAGAGAATACTTTGGCGCGCCAAACGGTATCAGAAGATACTTTGGTGCGTCAGACGGTATCATAGAATACTTTGGCGCGTCAGACGGTATCAGAAGATACTTTGGCGCGTCCTAGCTTCCTTTTAAGCTCCTTTTTGTCCCACTTTAAGGCTTGATCTATAAAATATGTCATTTCGCTCCATAATTCGCCAAATTACCTACAAATGCAATAAAGCTCTGTGTAGACCTCTATTCTCACAAAGTAGGTGAATATAAGCATAAATGTCATGAATGTATGTCTATGCATGCAAAATAAAGGGAATATTTATATAAATAAATGCCTAAAAATAGGTCATAATTCATGTCATCAATATGTTGAACACGTCTTCTTATAATCTAACAAAACGTTTTCTTCCTTTTCAGGTGGACCTACTCATTCCTTTAACTTCCGGTTCCAAAGCTAATTTATATTAATCATGTTTTGTTTATTTTTCAAGGTCCGATTTATGGTGTAACAGTCAAAAATCGAAGATGGCCTAATCGGAAATTTTAAGGAATTAAATCCGTTTTAACACGAGATACCTATCGAGGTAACCTCCTCATAGATGATATTACACCCAGGTGTTATTTGAAGCATTTGGGAGCTTCAATTAATAAAAATGCAGTTGAGAGAAATTATCAGGACATCGGACATGTCCTAGATATGAAAAAACATAGAAAGGCAAAACGGCCAAAAGAGTCGCTATTTCGTTTCTTAGCGGCTAAGAAAAACGGCTTAGGAATACGCGTTTTTCGAGACAATTGCGGAATAATTATCCATACAATATTTCAGATTTATTATTCTAATTTCGAGAAGTTTGGAGAAGGGGTCTTGAACCACTTTTTCGGATCGGGGAAAGGATAATTATCGATTCCGCTAAAGGATAATCGACTCCGCTAAAGTATAATTATCGTCTTCGCTATAAATAGCAGAAATATCGTTTATTAATTCATTTCCTTTCACGTTTCCTCGTAAAAGCTCTGATTTCTCTCAACCTTCAAACTCAGATCTACTCTCCGTTTCTAATCCGATTTCAAATCCGTTTGAGTTTTTGGATTCCTCTCTTCATTCTCTTCATTTTGGTACCGAGTTTCTACATTTCCGCGCAAGAGAAGGCCTGGTCGAGCATATATGATACTAGGGAGATTCCGTCGCTCAGATTCCGGTGAATTTGATGGTGTCCGAGCGTAGCCTGTGTCGTTGTGATTCCGAATCTTCTTTCGGATCGTCAATCGGGTTAGTAACGAATAAGTTATGAATTTATTCGTTTTCCGTATTGCGATTTAGCCTAAATTGACCTTAGACTTGTCAAAATGGATAATTGGAAATTCCATTATGCTTGTTACTTTATTCTGGTGATTATGAGCTGTTTGTTTGATGAGATTTGATGACAGATGGGTTCAGAAATTGCCTGCGGGCAAAACGTTGTTCTGGCGAAATTTAATTAATTAATTAAAGGTTAATTAATTAAATTGGGATTCTAGAAAATGCTATAAGCTAATTAAATTCAAAGGAATGAATTTAACTGGTGTTTGAAGCGAGAAGTTTAATGCGAGGTATATGATATTCTCCGCAGGTGTTGTTGAAGGTTTTGTTTAACTATAGTTTAGTTCTTTGTGAGCGTATCCAAGCACGAAAAAAGAGGATAGTCCGAGTGGGAAACGGCCAATAGTTGGTTTGCGAGGTTTTATTGTTCTTACTTGCGAGGTAAGTGTATATGAATTACACTTGCTTAATATATGTTATATATTTAATATGCCGTGATTTTATGCATGCTTGAGTGTGTGTATATGTTTGTTATGATTGTATGCATGCTTATATGTATATGAGTGAGACGATGATGATGACTTGATATTCCTTATGAAAGCATGCATGAGGTACATGAGATGATAGTGGAAAGAATGTGATGAAAGAATATGATGAAAGCATGAAATTGAGTTATGATATGAAAGTGATAATATAGGATGGTAATTGATTAATTAGCCCAACTGGGTCCCGCACGGGTTTCCGGGAGACGAGGTCGCTACCTGATGTACAGGGGTCTCAAGATAAGAAAAACAGCTAGAGGTCGCTACCTGATCTACAGGGGGCCTCAAGATAAGAAAATAGTCTAAGATCGCAACCTGATCTACAGGGGGTCTTAGAACAAGATGGCCGAGGTCGCTACCTGATCTACAGGGGGCCTAGGACGCTATCGGGTTGGCCAACCGAAAGAAAAAAAAAGAAAGAAAGAAAAGAAATACGAAAGCACGTGAGAAAATATATCGTACGATCAGTTGGGGCTAGTTAGTTAATTATCACCTATGCATCGATGCGATCGAGTCTAGCATGTTATATGTTATGTTATGATTATCTATATGTGATGAGATGATATGAGATGTTTATATGAGATGATATGTTTATATGTGATGTATGATAACATGCTTGAATGTTTATGTGAAATGTGATGTGAATGGTTGTGGAATTATATGTGAATGTGGATATGTATGCATTGATCGACTTTGGAATGTGAGGAAGGGTATAGAGTGTCCTTTGGGGACGGGATATTAGATACTTATATATATTGAGAGAGTGCGATTTGTATACCCTTACTGAGCGTGTGGCTCATTGTTGTTATATCCACATTTTTCAGCTACTCAGACTCGGCCTGATCAAGGCAAGGATGTTGGACCCAACACCTGGATTTGAGATCATATCAGGTGGGCTATTATGAGATGCTACCGTCTAGGATGTTTTGTGTGGTTTTAAATAGTTGTGTTTTGTTAAACAGAGTTTTGACGTATGTTAGTATGTATATATGTTGTGAATATGGTTGTAAGATAAAGCTTTAAAAATTTACGTTTTCCGCTTTTCCGCTTATGGTTTTAAATAGAGTTAATTAACTGGTAATCAACTAGAAATGAAATAGGTGTCACATTTGGTTGGTAACAAAGCAGGGATATGATTCCTTGGCTTGGGTTGTGGGAAGTTTTCTGAAAAGCTTTTGAAAGTTTGTTTTTCTTTTAGATGGAGGTGCACAGCTAAAGGGTCGACTGAGTGTGTACATGCTCAAGGTAGAAATGATCAGGAGCACCCTAAGGTGCCAGTTTAACCAATATCACTACCACCATCGGGTATGGCTGGTAAATCTGATTTAGTGATATATTTGAGAGAAGTTATACCACCATATACACAACAGTGTCTCAAGCGGGTATTATTCTAGTAAAGATGGACAATAATTTTGAGAATACTTTCCGCCAAGGGGCAAAGTCGTTTGAGGGGACTACTGATCCATTAGTAATGGATGAGTGATTGAGGAACACTGTATCCATTCTAGATGGAGTTATCTACGCTAATGAGAGACGTGTACTATATGTTATATCCTTGCTTGAGGGAGCAATTGGAGACGGGATCTGCCTTTTCTATTGATTCCTAAAGATTGGATCTGGTGGGACATGACCCCTAATGGCCATAATATACCACCTGTGCTGACATGAGATGATTTCTTGAGAGAGTTTGATGTGATGTTAGTAATGGATTGGTCATCCACTCATATAGCTTTGATTAATTGTTATACAAAGGAAGTCACCACGGAGATAGATGGGTTAAGAGAGGTGATTTTCACCGGTGAGAGGAATTTGATTCTTGCTTGCCTCATATCTATAGTGAAAACTTTTAGATTACTTCGAGAAGGGTGTCAAGCTTATCTGACTAGTGTGTCAGATTCTACGATTGTTAGTCCCGGAGTATCTAAGGTGGATGTTGTCAGATAATTTCTTGACGTTTTCCTTGATGATTTACCTGGTTTACCTCTGAGTAGAGAGGTAGATTTAGAGATTAAGGCATTACCAGGTACAACACCTATATCAATTGCTCCTTACGGAATGGCTCCACTAGAACTGAAAGAGTCAAAGAAACAACTAGAGGAGTTGCTCGGGAAAGGTTTTATACGCCCGAGTATTTCTCCTTGGGCTGCACCAGTGCTTTTTGTGAAGAAGAAGGACGGTAGTTTACGATTGTGCATAGACTACCGTCAGTTGAACAAAATAATAATCAAGAACAAGTATCCCTTACCGAGGATAGAGGACTTGCTTGATCAGTTAAGGGGTGCTACAATATTTTCAAAGATTGACCTTCGATCGGGATACTGGCAGTTGAGGATAGCAGAGAATTCAATACCGAAGACAGCTTTTCGTACTCGGTATGGACACTATGAGTTTACAATTATGCCTTTTGGGTTGACGAATGCACCTGCAGCATTCATGGCGTTGATGAACTCGATCTTCTAACCTTATCTAGATCAGTTTGTCGTGGTCTTCATTGATGATATCTTGATATATTCCCGAGATGCAGATACTCATAGAGAACATTTGAGACGTATCTTAGGGATTCTGAGGGAGAGACAGTTGTACGCAAAGTTCAGCAAGTGCGATACGGATCAGATTGCTTTTCTAGGGCATGTGATATCACGAGATGATATACAACCTGATCCATCCAAGATCAAGGCTATTACAGAATGGGAAATTCCGAAGAGCATTATAGAGATTCGCAACTTCTTAGGACTTGCGGGTTATTATAGGCGGTTTGTAAAGAACTTCTCGATTATCGCGCGCCCATTGACTAACTTGCTAAAGAAGAATCAGCAGTTTATATGGGATAACAGTTGCCAAGAGAGCTTTGAAGAACTTAAGAAAAGATTGACTACGTTCCCTATTCTAGCTATACCCTCGGATAAGGGTAACAAGGTTTACACCGACGCATCTAGGAGTGGCTTAGGAGGATTTCTAATGCAGGAAGGGAAGGTAATAGCATATACATCTAGACAGTTGAGACCTCATGAGCAGAACTACCCTACACACGACCTAGAGCTTGCTGCTATAGTTCATACTCTTAAGACCTGGAGGCACTATCTTTATGGTGATATATTTCCGGTGTTTACCGACCATAAAAGCCTGAAGTATATTCCCACTCAAAGGGATCTGAATTTGAGGCAGAGAAGATGGATGGAGTTACTCAAGGATTATGATTACACTATAGAGTACCATCCAAGAAAGGCGAATGTGGTAGCTGACGCTCTCAGCAGAAAGAGCAATGACCAAGGCGGTAAGGTCAACTACAAAGTTGAGCATCTATTAGCTCTCAGAGTTATGAGAGTAAAGATGGATGTAAGAGGATCTGAGTTGATAGCGAACATTCAGGTAAGACCGTTGATTCTTGATGAGATTTCAATTAGACAAGATGAGGATGATACACTGAAGAAGTTGAAAGCTAAAGTGGGAGATGCTACCACTACACACTTCCAGTTGTCTGATCAGGGAGTGTTATACAGAGGTGCACGGATATGTGTGTCAAACACTGAGGAGTTAAAGAAGAAGCTACTTGAAGAGGCACATTCCTCGAGGTATTCCATGCATCCTGGGAGTACAAAGATGTTTAATGACCTGAGGAAGATCTATTGGTGGCCCAGGATGAGACGAGAGGTAGCTGATTTTGTGGCTCGATGTCTAGTGTGTCAGCAAGTGAAGGCTGAACACCAAGCACCAGCAGGAAAGTTACAATCTTTATCAGTTCCTGAGTGGAAGTGGGAGAGGATTACAATGGATTTTGTGGTTGGACTTCCTAGGACTTTCAAAAAGAATGACACGGTATGGGTGATTGTAGACATATTGACGAAATCTGCTCACTTTCTACCGATGAGACAAGATAACTCCTTAGATGAGCTGGCAGAGTTGTATGTGAGAGAGATTGTTCGACTGCACGGAGTCCCTGTATCGATTGTATCCGATAGAGATCCGAGGTTTACCTCGCATTTCTGGGGAAGTCTACAAAATACCCTAGGTACAAGATTACATTTCAATACGGCATTTCATCCTCAGACAGACGGACAATCAGAGAGAACGATTCAGACCTTGGAGGAGATGTTGAGATCTTGTGTTTTGGAGCTTAAAGGTAACTGGGATTCTAACCTGCCATTGCTCAAATTTGCGTATAATAACAGTTTCCATCCAAGTATTGGTATGGCCCCTTACGAGGCCTTATATGGAAGGAAGTGTCGCATACCTGTATGTTGGGATTTTGAGGGCATGCGACAGATAGAGGGTCCTGAACTTGTACAACATACAATAGAGAAAGTACAAGTAGTAAAGCAGTGCTTGAAGGCAGCACAAGATCGTCAAAAGAGCTACTTTGATCGCCATAGACGAGAGATGGCATATGAGATAGGCGATAGAGTGTTTTTGAAGGTATCTCCTTGGAGGGGAGTTATGAGATTTGGTAGGCATGGGAAGTTAGCACCGAGATACATTGGTCCATATGAGATCTTAGAGAAGATCGGACCACTTGCGTATGGATTGGCGTTACCACCTGAGTTATCAAGATTGCATGACATCTTCCACGTATCGGTGCTACGGAGGTATAGGTCAGATCCGAGTCATATCATTCCTGAACCTGAGAAAGAAGTATCTGAGAACTTGTCCTACCCAGAAGAACCAGTTGAGGTTTTGGGCAGGCAGGTTCGAAGATTGAGAAACAAGGAGATTCCGATGGTGAAGGTCAGATGGGGACATCATTCAGCTCGAGAGGCTACATGGGAGACCGAGCGACATATGAGAGCGAACTACCCCTATCTTTTTGAGTAAAAACCTCGAGAAATTGTGATCCGGTTGTGCATCCTTTTGATATATCCACGAGTTTGGTTCTACGTCCTTTCTTAAATTTCGGGACGAAATTTCTTAAAGTGGGAGATATTTGTAACAGTCAAAAATCGAAGATGGCCTGATCGGGAATTTTAAGGAATTAAATCCGTTTTAACACGAGATACCTATCGAGGTTACCTCCTCCTAGATGATATTACACCTAGGTGTTATTTGAAGCATTTGGGAGCTTCAATTAATTAAAATGCAGTTGAGAGAAATGATCAGGACATCGGATATGTCCTAGATATGAAAAAACATAGAAAGATAAAACGGCCAAAAGAGTCGCTATTTCGTTTCTTAGCGGCTAAGAAAGATGGCTTAGGAATACGCGTTTTTCGAGACAATTGCGGAATAATTATCCATACAATATTTCAGATTTATTATTCCAATTTCGAGAAGTTTGGAGAAGGGGTCTTGAACCACTTTTTCGGATCGGGGAAAGGATAATTATCGATTCCGCTAAAGGATAATCATCGACTCCGCTAAAGGATAATTATCGTCTTCGCTATAAATAGCAGAAATATCGTTTATTAATTCATTTCCTTTCACGTTTCCTCGTAAAAGCTCTAATTTATCTCAACCTTCAAACTCAGATCTACTCTCCGTTTCTAATCCGATTTCAAATCCGTTTGAGTTTTTTGGATTCCTCTCTTCATTCTCTTCATTTTGGTACCGAGTTTCTACATTTCCGCGCAAGAGAAGGCCTGGTCGAGCATATATGATACTAGGGAGGTTCCGTCGCTCAGATTCCGGTGAATTTGATGGTGTCCGAGCGTAGCCTGCGTCGTTGTGATTCCGAATCTTCTTTCGGATCGTCAATCGGGTTAGTAACGAATAAGTTATGAATTTATTCGTTTTCCGTATTGCGATTTAGCCTAAATTGACCTTAGGCTTGTCAAAATGGATAATTGGAAATTCCATTATGCTCGTTACTTTATTCTAGTGATTCTGGGCTGTTTGTTTGATGAGATTTGATGACAGGTGGGTTCAGAAATTGCCTGCGGGCAAAATGTTGTTCTGGCGAAATTTAATTAATTAATTAAAGGTTAATTAATTAAATTGGGATTCTAGAAAATGCTATAAGCTAATTAAATTCAAAGGAATGAATTTAACTGGTGTTTGAAGCGAGAAGTTTAATACGAGGAATATGATATTCTCCGTAGGTGTTGTTGAAGGTTTTGTTTAACTATAACTTAGTTCTTTGTGAGCGTATCCAAGCACGAAAAAAGAGGATAGTCCGAGTGGGAAACGGCCAATAGTTGGTTTGCGAGGTTTTATTGTTCTTACTTGCGAGGTAAGTGTATATGAATTACACTTGCTTAATATATGTTATGTATTTAATATGCTGTGATTTTATGCATGATTGAGTGTATATATATGTTTGTTATGATTGTATGCATGCTTATATGTATATGAGTGAGACGATGATGATGACTTGATATTCCTTATGAAAGCATGCATGAGGTACATGAGATGATAGTGGAAAAAATGTGATGAAAGAATATGATGAAAGCATGAAATTGAGTTATGATATGAAAGTGATAATATAAGATGGTAATTGATTAATTAGCCCAACTGGGTCCCGCACGGGTTTCCGGGGGACGAGGTCGCTACCTGATCTACAGGGGGCCTCAGAGGTCGCTACCTGATCTACAGGGGGCCTCAAGATAAGAAAAACAACCAGAGGTCGCTACCTGGATCTACAGGGGGCCTCAAGATAAGAAAATAGTCCAAGATCGCAACCTGATCTACAGGGGGTCTTAGGACAAGATGGCCGAGGTCGCTATCTGATCTACAGGGGGCCTAGGACGCTATCGGGTTGGCCAACCGAAAGAAAAAAAAAAGAAAGAAAGAAAAGAAATACGAAAGCACGTGAGAAAATATATCGTACGATCAGTTGGGGCTAGTTAGTTAATTATCACCTATGCATCGATGCGATCGAGTCTAGCATGTTATATGTTATGTTATGATTATCTATATGTGATGAGATGATATGAGATGTTTATATGAGATGATATGTTTATATGTGATGTGTGATAACATGCTTGAATGTTTATGTGAAATGTGATGTGAATGGTTGTGGAATTATATGTTAATGTGGATATGTATGCATTGATCGACTTTGGAATGTGAGGAAGGGTATAGAGTGTCCTTTGGGGACGGGATATTAGATACTTATATATATTGGGAGAGTGCGATTTGTATACCCTTACTGAGCGTGTGGCTCATTGTTGTTATATCCACATTTTTCAGCTACTCAGACTCTGCCTGATCAAGGCAAGGACGTTGGACCCAACACCTGGATTTGAGATCATATCAGGTGGGCTGTTATGGGATGCTACCGCCTAGGATGTTTTGTGTGGTTTTAAATAGTTGTGTTTTGTTAAACAGAGTTTTGACGTATGTTAGTATGTATTTATGTTGTGAATATGGTTGTAAGATAAAGCTTTAAAAATTTACGTTTTCCGCTTTTCCGCTTTTCCGCTTATGGTTTTAAACAGGGTTAATTAACTAGTAATCAACTAGAAATGAAATAGGTGTCACATATGGTTTAAATTTCCGGTTTGAATATAGCTTCTCAGGTACGTGTTCGTCTTTTGATTTTTGATTGATTTAATCATTTATATAATTTCTCATTTCCAATTTGTAGATAACTTATAGGTTCATATTTGTGTTTCGATTTCATATTGATCTACTTATTTCTATAATGTTTTGAAGATATCTTTCATGTGTGCGTCGGCAACATGCTTTGAAATGATCTCCTTGTAGTAATCGAGCTCTCGAATGGAACTCGGTTTTTTGACATCCTAAAACAGCTACCAAGTGTAATGGAATATTGAGCGTAGAGAGATTTGTGATATTGTTGAAGTTAGTCACTCAAAACTTGACAATGTGTTTTCAAATAATGTTGGTGGTGACAAATGAAGTCACTTAGAAAAGCTTTCGACAATTTGCAAGTTGTAACGACTCATGAACACAAACACAATTTTGCTATAAAATGGTGGACACATGACCAATGCATCAATCATTTAGATTGATAACTACAATTTATCATATATTTCAGTCTAGGAAAGCTTTTGAAGAAGGTAGAATATATAATAGTCAACAAGTCTTGTAATTGTGCTAGATGGGACTTCTTATGAATTACGTAGATGGAGTGGGTTGAGTATTGGCAGCGGGACCTAAAGAGGAGTCTAACTTCTTTAGAGCACGTGAAGATGACCCCCTTTGTTTTCTTCCAAACATTTCTTCAAAGCTTCGACATCACAAGGTGACATTACTTTTTGATCCATCATAATAGAACCCTTTTAATAACAACTATAAAAACAATCAAGAACCCTAGACGTGATTATTAGTTGTGATCTTGATCGATGAAGCGAAAAGAAATTGAAAGGAAAGATCATAGATGTGAAAGTCACTGTTACGATGATCCCTACAAATGTCATGTCATCTCTTTTGAACTAGAATCAAAATGCTAAGAAAACAACATAAAATCGACAAGGGTGGGGTGTAGACTAGAGAGGACTCTCCGACGGTACGACCCTCACTTGCTCAACTCTTAATGGGCCTTTCTTTTATTGGTAGGGTTTCCAACAACCAAATAATCGATCGTCTAGACCAAGAAAATAAGGAAGAATGCTGATGTCAAGGTCTCAACACAATTTTCCAGACGATCTCTGCCCACAGGTACTCTCCCTCTCAAATTCCCTTGCTCGCTTCCGCTGCGTGTGTAGGTCACGACGATTATTAAGACCATTGGTAACAGAGAGCTCAGACTCTTTTTTTTGTTATGTCACCTTAGTAGTCCAATTTTACCCTTTTCACTTATTTTTATCCGCAACCAGAAACTCTAGGCTCCTATTTTTCATTTTTTACTTTCATATTAATTTTCAATAAATTAATGAATTATATATTTATATATAATTTATTATTAAATAATAATACTAATATTATTATAAATAAACATTAGCCATATAATTAAAAATATAAATATATTTTAAAATTAGTAAAATAAAAAATTTAAATAACAAATAAATAAACACACTTTTATTATATAGAAGGAAAAATAAAGTTATTCGGAGATCTGTTATCACGCGAAATATTTACGTTTGACGTCAAATTTAAAAACCAACAATAATAATTTAGATATTTATCTGTAAAGATTATTCGGTTGAAGATTTGATTTATCGATTAAACGAAAAATTACGTATTTTTTTAAGTATATATATTCGATGGCTGTAAATTTCATAAAAAAAAAATAGTTAGATATAAATAAAAATTTAAAAATATCAATTATAATATAGATATAGTTAATTATAATATAGATATAGGTTCAGTAAAAAGATTTTTTTGCTTAAGTTGTAATTTAGTAAAAAAAGCCTAATCCGAAAAAATGTGAGACCATCAACATCAGCGTCGCCTACTTTAATAAAGTAGAATATACATTATACCCGCACAAGGTGCGGGTATGCATCAGTTGAATTTCTAAATTATGTTAACAGTAATTAGTTGAGTGAATCTATAGAAAATAGTAACCAATAATTTAGGGTTATATATCATTTTAAATGAAATCCGAAATATATATATATATATATATATATATATATATATTTTTTTTTGTAATATGAATAAATCCGATAATGTTTGGATAATACTCGGATTTTATGTTTTTTAATTTTGGTAGAGGGAAAAAAAGAAAAGAAACAAGCGGGGTTACTTATACGGCAACAGAAGAAAGTCGTGCAGTTGGACCAGAAATTCCTTCTCTTCTGGTGGTTTTGTTTGCACCGAAGCAAAGCATTCGAATCCCTCATCTTCCCCCTGACTCGCAGAATTCCCAGTTCAATCGAACAACATGTTGCAAAGACCTAGGCGAAGGTGCGAGGGCACTGCTATGGGCTCCATCTCCCTTGATCTGCGCCCCGGCGTCGGCATCGGTCCCTTCTCTCTCGGTACTTTTTTTTTTCTTAATCTCCATCTCTCTTTCTTTTGATGTGATCGCCGTCGATTTCAGTCTTCTAGAGTTCCGATTGATCATGTTCAATTGCTTCTTTCACGGCTTGGGCTAGCTATTGGCCGTTTTGGTAAATACTGGAGTCCCGTTTCGTGTTCAAATGCTTGTTCTGGTGCCTCTTTGATTGTCAGTGGTTTAGGGTTGCAGTCAATTCCTTCGCAGGGTTTGTCGTCTGTTTGATTTTGATTTCATGAAAATTCAAGTCTTTATTACTTGGGGTTTTTATCGATCATATTTTAACATTTTTGGAATTGCATTGATACATGGATTGAGCTGTGATATGACTTTGTTTATGCTACAGGAATGCCCATTTCCGAAGCTTTTGCTCAAATTGAGCAGCAGCCTAATATTTATGATGTTGTCCATGTCAAGTACTTTGAGGAGGTTTACCTTTCTATCTTTCAATTGGCCATTTAGAGATATTTCTCTTACTAGTTTTCCAAGTCACTGATTATTTTAGTCCATATTTGCCCTATTCTTGTAGGAATAACCTTTTGTTGTATTGTTTTCATACAGGATCCTCTAAAGCTAGACATTGTTATCAGCTTTCCAGATCACGGTTTCCATATACGTTTTGATTCCTGGTCTCAGGTTCATATAGTTTGTTTCCTTCTTTGAGAAAACATTGTTGTTTCATCTCTTTTAGTAGTAACTGCCTGATGTTTCGATCTGTATTAAAAAAAATTCATAGGAATATAGCTGATGTGCTAACTAAAGTTATTTGTCCTTTTCTTATTGTTTGAGTGTGAAATTGAATTGAAACTTCTGTAGTTTGCAACACATGGTTATCTTTTCACGTCTATTATCTGTTTAATGAATTCGAGGGGGATTAAATGTGCAAACTGACACGTGTTTATCTTATATGTCTTTCAGAGGCTACGGCTAATTGAAATTTACGATGTTAAAAGGCTTCAAATGCGCTATGCCACCTCGTTGATTGGGTAGGCTATTATTCTTTCTCAGTATTTTACTTATTTAGGCAGAAGTAGCGGTGAATATGAAGCTCTTTCTTCTTTCAGGGGGCCTACAACTCTAGCGACATTTGTTGCTGTATATCAGCTATTTGGTCCAACATTTCCTGGAATCTATGACAAAGATAGAGGTGTATACACTTTACTTTACCCGGTATGTTATCTTGTTACTATCTTGTAATTCATCTATCTTGTTATTTGCAGTTATGAATTCACGGTGTAAAGGTTGTTGATTTTCTGTTCTGTAGGGACTGTCCTTTGCTTTTCCTATTCCTCCACAATATGCAGAGTGCTGTAATGATAGGGAAGGTATGCCTTTTTGAATAAGTTAATTCATAGTACATACCCATGTATAATGCTATTCTTCTCAATGTAAAAGTTCACCTACCAACTTTTTTTGCATCAGCGGAGCTGCCTCTTGAGTTCCCAGATGGAACAACACCTGTAACATGCCGCGTTTGTATATATGATGGTTCTACTGATAAAAAAGTAGGTGTTGGAGCACTTATGGACAAGGCTGTTGCTCCTGCACTGCCGGCAGCTAGCTTATACATGGAGGAAGTGCATGTTAAGGTGCGACATAGTAGGAGATATATGTCTATGGCCTATTTGTGTACAAATATTATCTCCTTTGCGCCTTCCCTCCTTGGAAGAAAGGAAAATCACACATTTAGTTGATTTTTGATTTAAAGATCCTTGTACCAAGCACATCAACTTACCAAAGCTGTTTTCTCTTAATAATTCTTTATGTTAATTATACTGGTCTAATTTTCCGATCACATTTGGTATCAATGCTGTGCAGCTAGGAGAAGATTTATGGTTTGCTGTTGGAGGTCAACGTATGCCCTTTGGTGCCTCACCACAGGTAGCTTTTGTTGATCAGTTCAGAATCATGTTAAAAGTTCTACTAAGTTTCTTATGATCATTTTCACAGATTCGCTCATCAGCATGTGGATAGCCATATTTTTCTCTGTAGTTATTGTCAGTTCTGTTGATTAATTTGTGCTGTAGAGAAACCTATTTTAATACTTGCTAAAAGGCTTAATTGATCTCTTTGCAGGACGTTTGGTCTGAATTAGGCCGGCCTTGTGGAATATACCAGAAGCAGGTAACTAACAAATTGCTGCTTTTCTGAGATAGAAGTCCCATCTTTGTGCAACTAAAAGACAGGTTTATTAGTATTGAAATTCTTATATGTCATTGTGAATGGAAGCTCTTCTTTCTCTTTTTTCTTTCTGAGACTGGTAGTTGTCTTTGCTTAATTTTCTCACTTCTCATGTGAGGCTTGCATAGGGCCCTTGTTCTGATAAGGTAATAAGAATGGTGGCTGCATAGACCGTATATGTGTTTGCCAATAAATTTTTTTATTAATTGTGCAAGTTTCCACTGAATATATCAATGCTAGTGTACCATTCTTATTTTTACTTCAAGTACTTCTATTAGCCTTTAGTTTCATATAACTCGATCTAGATTTATGAAGCACTAAGTGCTGCTTTATCTAATCTAGGGCAGATATTTGTTACTATGATCACAATAATTTTTTTTGTAATGTTTTCATAGACTAAACTGTTATTACCTACTGATCAGGTAGACCAAATGGTAATCCATTCTGGCTCTGATCCACGTCCACGAAGTACCCTTTGCGGAGATTACTTCTACAATTTCTTCTCTAGGGGCTTAGATATATTATTTGATGGCCAGGTGATTTTTTTTCTCCATTTCTGTTAAGGTTCAAGTGATCATGTTCCTCTTGCTTGCTTACTAGTTTTTATTGCACTTCCCAGACCCACAAGATCAAGAAGTTTGTTTTGCATACAAACTATCCCGGGCATCCTGATTTCAATTCTTATATTAAGTGCAATTTCACAATCCAAATTCCCGACTGTAAGTATCACCTTTCTTGGCAACTTTAACAAGAATGATCACCCTGCTAACTTATATAACCGATCTCATCTTACTCGCAGTTGGAGGTTCCTTTGAGGAAGTTAGTGGAAAGCGTTGCATCACTCCAAGCACAAAATGGGAACAAGTAAAGGTTAGTTTATTTTCTAGAATACATTCACCTAGCCTTATTCTTTTATCTATAAATATTTTCTGTCATGTTTTGTTGTAGACTTCAACTTCTATTTGTTCTTTCTAAATAGTATGTTTATTTTTTCTGTAAAAAACACAAACTTGTGAGACACTTCATCGACATTTATAAAAATCAACATGGAATTTTGTTTGCCTGCAGGAGTTACTTGGGGATTGTGGCCGAGCTGCTATACAGACTCAAGGTTCTACAAGCAACCCTTTCGGATCAACTTTTGTATATGGCTACCAAAATGTTGCTTTTGAGGTGAGTTGTCTGTATACAAAGCTCCATGTGTGGCCTTGCATGATTTTTGAACTTCTGAGAAAAATACAATCGCACTCTCTTTGTGCAGGTTATGAAGAATGGCTATATTGCTACTGTAACTCTTTTCCAGTCATGATGAAAATCAACTTGCAAGTACTGTGCTTCTTGTAACAACTTTTCTTGCAATCTCCTGTCTTTCTTTATTTGTCGAGGCCAATGACCTCCGAACTTCTGCAGTGATCTACTTCCCATTCCGCCTAGTGATCATGAAGGAATGCTTTAATGGGTCAATCGTGACATTATATTTGTATTTGGTGTGCAGAAGTTTAACTCTTGCTTTGTTTGCATGTTGTTCAGGACACGGGTTTTGCCCTCCAAGACGTGACACGGAAGAAGGCTGTTATGTATCAGCAGCAGGAACTCTGTACAGATAATTATTTATTAAAACTTTTATAGTTGGTCTTTCACTTGTACATCCGTTTCTTCAACTGTCTTTCTGCGTCCTCCCTGAGAACGAAATATCGTGCTTATATATACTCCATAGAATTACCTTTATCTGATCTCAGTGCAACTCATTTCTATTGCTGTGATGGAATTCTTATTATTTTCTGAAAGATGCAGAATTACTAGTCATTTCCTCGTCACAAACGTGACACCAGTGGAAATTTTACTACAATTACAAATCTGTACATAATTATCAGATGATCTTTCTTACAGATTTGATTGTTTGGTTGTTATACAGTCTGCTCAAGCCAGTTTACTCCAACTTTTCCTCAGCCACTCGTATCCATCAATAAAATCGACCGATACAAATGGGGCTACTTCATTAGTCGTGAGCTCCCTTGACCAAGCCACTCTCGCCCCGTACTCTGCCCCTGGTCCTGAGCACTTGTACTGTCCATAGAATACCGTCCTATTTACCAAAACAGAAACATTAATAGGCTGGCTCATACAGAGACATCAATATGAATGCACAACTACTATTTTCCTAACTTAAGGCATCTTGTTGATTAGCCGAAAGACGGAACTTACATGTCCCTGTTCTTGTCTCCCCAGTCATACCAGCCGGTAGGGATGATGATCTTGTCCATATAAGTGTAAGCAAAGACGACCCTTGAGAAGGTACCCCATGCCCTGCCAAGGTACAGGACACCCGACCCGGTAATCTTGCAATTGACGAAGGAGAAGCCAGTCTCCTCTAACATGCTCCCCCTCTTCTGGGCCGTGAGGGCTCCGTAGCTGTTGTTGGCGGCGGCGTGCAGGTGGCAGTCCTCGTAGATTGACAACCCATTCCCGAAAATGAAGTCAATTGAGCCCTGGATGTAGCATTCCTTGAAGTAGTGTCTCCCTTTGTGGTCATAGAGTGTGTCTTGTGCCCCTATGAAGTGGCACCCTATGAAGGCTGCTTTGTCACCAGACACCCTCATTGCCACCGCTTGCTTCCCTAGCGTCCCTGAGTGCGGCGCTGGTGCCGTGTTCTGTCGAAAATGCAAGAATAGAAGGGATGATGCTGTGCAGTTCTCTCAAGTAGTATTTACAAAAAGGGGGGAAAGTGTACCTTGAAGGTGATGTTCTTGGCAATGAAATTAGTAGAAGTAACAGCAAATGTAGCAGAGCCAAAAGTTCCCATTGGCTTCCCACTCTTACTAAGCTTATCAGCTGTGTCATCCCACTCTATCACTGTATTCTCTGCTCCTTGGCCTTTCACAGTTACATACCCCATTGTAGGAGGTATCACAACTTTCTCCCTGCAATAAAAATCCAAACAAACAAATGAAAAGGCAACTGAATGATTAGTAGCTCGTCTCATATAACAACCCTAACAGTTTAACTGTACTTGTATGTCCCTGAACTGACGGAGATGACCACCCTGCATGTGTTAATGAGTGGAAGTGAATTTATAGCCTCTTGAATTGATACAAAATCCCCTTCTCTCAGGTCATTCTTGTTCACTTTGATAGTTCTCTTGCAAGGATTTTTCTTCCATTTCCTATACTTCTTCTTCTTCCCCGATTTACGCAGCTGAGAGTGCGAATGCTTCTTGTAAGACCCTACAAAACCCATGTGTTTTACCCACTTGAGGTAGTTGCTCTCTGTAGAGTTCAGCTCACTTGAATTGCCCTTTGGAAGGGATAATGAAGGGTATGCACATTGAAGCAGGATTGCTGCCAATACAAGAAATGGCCAAAGCTTGAGCTTTACCTGCATTCTCAAGGCTTCTTTGTTGGGTTTTCAGAAAAATGGAAGGTGGAGAAGAGAATGAAATTGGTCAGATATATATACACACACAAGGCAATTATATACATATATATATTCTATAAAATTAAAATAGAAGACAGTAGATTCTTATTCAGAAACTCGTTTGTCCTAGCTGTTAAAAGTTTGGCTTGTAGCCTATTTATATGCAAGTTTAGTACTTGAATGAGTGAGCCAATTGACATGCTTATGATTTCCAAACACCTAAACATAATCTTACTGACTAATTCTAGAGTTAGAATTCCCAGTATAAGGTAAAAGTAGCAAGGGAGGAAAGACAAAGAAAATAGTTGTCGAAATTGTCATTATATAGACAATCTTTGTCCCATGCTAACAGAGAATTGAATAGCAGTAAGCCAAAATACATCGAAAATGGAATAATGGTACAGCAAACATGTGATACCCTCACAAGTCTAAAGATTGGAGTGGGTGGTACTGGTTTTCCCCTGGAACTACGGCAGAACAATCATCAACAACATCGAATCATCTTGTTTTCGTGGAAATTTTGATGATTCTCTTATTGACTTAATCAGAGCAGTAAATGCGTGATGATGGGTGACCAGGAAGAACATGACAAAATATTTTGTATTGTTCATGAGCACCAATAAACACCACAATTCATTATACAATTTATCAATATAAAAAACGTCGTATTGTATATTACAAACAAAGTTCGATATAAAGTATCGAATCCGTTGTAGTCTAGGTGGTTAGGATACTCGGCTCTCACCCGAGAGACCCGGGTTCAAGTCCCGGCAACGGAATTTTTTTTTTTATTTGGCCAAGGGTTTGCTTCAACGAGTCTTGAACCGAAATGAGCTACATTCATACAAACGAAGGGAGCAATTGTGGCATTGAAAAAGAGGCATTTGGATTTGTTTGAGTTGTGACATATTTTGAGATGCAAATCTGCGACCAAATGCAATTTTTTTTGCTAGATTTGTTGCAGTTGTCATATCTCTTTGTATTAACTTTTCATAGACTTGTACCCATTTTCTCATCAAGTGCTTGGCTTCAAACCTTCTTCTAGTGATGAGAAATCCATAGAAGAGAAAACTCATCTTTCTATTTCTGCACAACATGATAATAAGTGAGGGCATTTGTATCTATTATCGAAATCAAATTTAAAAAGAAAAAACACAACCCTAATCATATAGAACAACCACAATTTTCCTAAACACGCCCTAAATCTACCCTAAGTCCTAAAAACCTACTCATTACAACAAACCATAATCACTTCTTCGTTTTTCTTCACTCTCAAATCTCAATCAATTTAGTTTTCACTCGGGCTTCCTTGACGCGAGGAGAACTTTTTAGTGTGTTGTAGACATTCTTCTCATAATAGTTCCATTTTAGCTCTTGGAAGTCCTAGAACGGCAACAACAACATGAACACACGAGTAGATCTCCAAAACACAAAAGAGAAGGATATATCTCGAAGTATGATGCAAATCTAGACTATATGCTCAAGAGATAGGTAAGAATGATGGTGGAAAAATACACTAAAGTAGATGTTTGACCCTCCTGAACTACAAGTGAAGGAATGAGTTGGTCTTTCAAAATAAGAAACAGAATGGGGCTAAGCATACCTTCATTTAAGATCATGTGACGGATTGCACAAGAATTTGCAAAGTTAGAGGTGTCTCGGTGAAGGATATAAGTAATACGTTGATAACCTTGTGGATAGATGACAATGCAACTTCACTCGCAATTTTGTTGTTTGAACGGTATTCATGGTTGAGTTCTAGAGTATCCTACAAGGTTTAAAGTTGATGTCGGATGGTGGTTGCAAGCTCGTGATTTTAAAATGACTAGTAACTTGCAACAAAAGTTTTGGCAAGTCTTTAACTCGTTGTCAACCGCTTGCTAATCTGGTTGGTCAATGTTAGAACTTTATTTGAAAATATTGCATCATCTAGGCTCGTCATGCCTGCCTTAAGGTTAATTTTGTTGCGGTTATATTGCAAACTTGACTTTAATTTTCCGCTTGATTTCCATAGTGTTTGACCCTCCTGAAGATATAGTGCTTGAACTAGTATCGACTACTTAACCCATTTTTCCAAGTTGAACCAACATTGAGTATTAAAGAGTCAATTGAAAACATTTATTTCTTTTGGTCTGTGTATTACTTTATGTACAAAAATTGTCCAGATTTGCAAAGTGAAAACCCTTCTTCTTATCATGTCAGTCATATACAAATATAAGAAAATAATGTGAGCCACTGATTCCTCGTCTCCCTAAACCTCAGCTCTGAGAGCAAAATCCGACAAACAAAAGACCACCAATCATCCCCTAGCTGTTTCTATGTCCATTTCAGCATAACATATTCCAAGTGTTACATTCTCATTGGATGTTGGATCTCAGCCTCAAAGGAGTTATCTCTTGCAGTTGAACCTTAAGAGTTTTGTGGTATGGTATGCCTATAAACCTCAAGACCAATTCTAAAGCTTCCTTGGTAGGCAAAACAAAAGCCATAAGGAGAGAAGCAAGACCAACCCATTACCCACACTTTTAAGCTTCTCTATATACAAACACAACAATGGCAACAGCTTCCTTGCTTATGACAGCTTCAAAGCCAGCAGCTTTGGACAAGTCAGACTGGGTAAAGGGTCAGCCTCTTCGCCAATCTTCTTCTGTTGCTGTCCGAAGCCACCCAACCGCCTCCTCTGCGCTCTCCGTCAAGGCCAGCTCCTACTCCGATGAGCTTGTCAAGACCGCGGTATGTTCCTCTTTTTACTGTCTCAGTCTCAGTTTCAGTTTCAGTTTCCGTTAGAATAGATAGTTCAAAGCCAGTAAGTATATTGTATTTTTCGGGTTGTATAGAAAACCATTGCATCTCCCGGACGAGGTATCTTGGCCATGGACGAGTCAAATGCAACCTGCGGGAAGCGTTTGGACTCCATTGGTTTGGAAAACACAGAGGCAAACAGGCAGGCATACCGGACACTCCTTGTCTCAGCCCCGGGGCTAGGCCAGTACATCTCAGGAGCTATCCTCTTTGAGGAAACGCTCTACCAGTCTACTGTTGATGGTAAGAAGATTGTAGATGTCCTCACTGAGCAGGGCATTGTTCCCGGCATCAAGGTTGACAAGGTAAACTTACTGTTGAAATTCTAACAACTCAGTGAACCAATTTGACTTACATACACAATTGATCATCTCTTTGAGCTGTTATGGAACTGCAGGGTTTGGTTCCACTGGCTGGCTCAAATGGAGAGTCATGGTGTCAAGGGCTTGACGGACTCGCATCCCGCTCTGCTGCTTACTATCAACAAGGAGCTCGCTTTGCAAAATGGTATTCATCTCGCCACATTTACTGTCATATGATCATTAGTTCTATCTTACTGAACTTGTTGGTGTTTTGAACTGTGAAGGCGCACTGTGGTGAGTATTCCCAACGGTCCGTCTGCATTGGCTGTGAAGGAAGCGGCCTGGGGCCTTGCTCGGTACGCTGCCATCTCTCAGGTGAATACAAATGAACCAGAAAGTGTTCAAGTTCTTCGTTCTTTATGCGAGAGTAATGTTATGATTATATGTTTTTCCGATCATACAGGACAACGGTTTGGTGCCGATTGTTGAGCCAGAGATCTTGCTGGATGGTATTCATGGGATTGATACAACCTTTGAAGTGGCAAAGAAGGTGTGGGCTGAAGTGTTCTTCTACCTTGCCGAGAACAACGTCTTGTTCGAAGGCATCCTCCTGAAGCCGAGCATGGTCACCCCTGGAGCCGAGTGTCCTGAGAGGGCCACCCCCGAGCAAGTTGCCGGTTACACTCTCAGTCTCCTCCGCCAAAGAATTCCCCCGGCTGTCCCCGGTATCATGGTTAGTTCTTCATTCATCTATCCTTCCTAACTGGAATGATTCTATGGAAACTGGATCACATTTGAATCTTGTGTTACAGTTCTTGTCTGGTGGACAATCTGAAGTTGAAGCTACTCTGAACCTGAATGCCATGAACCAAGCATCAAACCCATGGCACGTGTCGTTCTCGTACGCTAGAGCTCTACAAAACACTTGCTTGAAGACATGGGGAGGAAGGCCGGAGAATGTCCAGGCGGCTCAGGAGGCACTGCTCATTCGGGCAAAGGCAAACTCTCTCGCCCAGCTCGGTAAGTACACCGGAGAAGGAGAGTCCGAAGAGGCTAAGAAAGGCATGTTTGTCAAGGGCTATGTGTACTAAGCCGAGTTAAATTCTGAAGAACTTCATTTCAATTATTTGTATGATGGAATGACAATCTGGGTATCTTCTACCAAACACATAGTTCCATAAAATCCCAAGACCGTAGGAGGTTATTTTCAAGCAATGTAAACTCCCTTCAAATCTAGTGATTATTTGAATGCTGGAATGCAATTGCTAGCCAAGTTCAGTATATACAATATACCACTGAAATACTGCAATTGCCCTGCCAAAATTTATCACACCCCAACTGAAATGAAAAAAATCAATGTTGGTGTAATCATCACCGGGTTCGACTGGTACCTACTACACATACTCAAAGCATATGCAATATCTGGTCGAGTACAAGTCATTGCATACATGATGGATCCTATAGCATATGCAATATCTGCTACACATACTCAAAGCATATGCAATATCTGGTCTTGCTGAGATGGATTCCATGTTGCATAGGCAGATACCCTTTCTTGGAATCTGCCATCTTAGGACACTGAGGCTTGCCAATTCAGTTTGTAGGAAGCCATAATCATCAAAAATGAAAAGCAGAAGCAATGTTTACCAATATAATTACAGTTGATAATTTCTATGAAACAGAGATGCATATACAGCCCTTTTTGAGCCTAGCAAAGAAGATCACCAGCAAACACAGATGCACATACCAAACCCAGTCTGTATCATTAAGCAGGTTGGTGTCAGTCGGACCCTATAATAGCAGAATAACTTCTGGAGAATATTCAACTGGCTAGTATACCACTCCATCATAATTTATCAACTAATAATCAGAAAATCTGGAGGCCCAGAATTTAGGTAGAATTTAGTAATCTACACAAAAGCCTGTACCTATTCAACAGAAGAAAAAATCAATGTTGGTATCCAATCATACAACAGTTGGGGATCTCCGGTACCATCCAGTCGCATCAGCTGGAAAACGATCTAACACCAGAGCCTTGCAAACCGTTGTGGAAATACTGGCCATTTATAGGTCGATTACAAGGTAGAGGTGCCAATCTCATGTTCCCAAGCTCGGCACTGCTCATCATTATTGCTGGAGACAAGAAGAACCCTGATCCTTTCAGACTTAAGAGATGGCTATTCCAAAAGCAAATTAATTGACTATTGACAAATACAGTAGGAGGAGGGAAGAGTATCATCAAGTCTACAAGTATTTTGGTTCAGTGTTTATATATACCCGAGGTTATAACGAAGCACAGTTGTAAGGGGATCATTATTATTTTTACTTTTTTGGAGATATGGACCATAACTCTTATATAAATCTCTCATAATCAACTCTTTTTGGGCCCATTTGGCACTCATATCTAAGATTTCATACCTAGTGCTTGATATTTACACATATGGATATCAAAGTGAATCCTTGATATCAGAATGTAAAGATAAACCTATACCAACAATTTTGGGTATCAGTATATCACTGATATCAAGCATCATACAAAACAATGGAATTAGGTATCAATCACATACACATATCTCGATATGGATACCAAAATAAACCCTACCATGTCCATTTTATTTTAGATCTTACTATATGCTCCTGTTATGAACACTATCATACATTTCAAAAATGATGTCGCCCACATCTACAGAAAATTTGTCTTCATCGGATGAGAAGGACTGTAGGAAAACATACCTGATTATTAGAAGCTGAACCACGTAGTCGATGTGGCTTCATGTTTAAGTCAATCATCTTATTATTATTATTATCTTCCTGCTTATGGCCGTCAGCACTAGAACCCGTCCCTGGGACAAGAGAATTCCAGTGATTTTGCTGGTTTTCTGGTCCGGTTTTAAAAGATGATTGGTGAGGTTCTTTGATATTCTCAGTTAAACCAACAGCTTCAGAAGCAGGGTCGTCAATTCTGATGGGTTTATTGTCTGGAAACTACATGGAATCATGGAAAATAAACGCGCAAGAAAGACTTATGCGAAGACGAGGGCATTACACTTTCCAAAAAGAAATACAAACCTCAACTCTTTGCTTCAAGAGAAGATATCTTCCATGAGTCTTTTTACCTCCACCGTGTACTATCATATCACATTGCAAGCAAAGAGAGCTCCCGTCTACCTCACAGTGAAAGAAAGCTACAAAAATAATGCCATTCAAGAGAAAATCATTTTCCAAATACATCCAACAATAACTAGCACAGATGAAAAATATCGGGTGGTTTCGTAGAGTCACCTGGAGCATTTTCACATATGTCACAGCGAGGAAGAGCACTTGGGTCAGCAAGCTTCACTCTGACATGACGGCTTGCAAGCTTATTACACATGTGAACCTAACATTTTCATTACGTATTAAATTACAACTCCAAATAAAATTACAGTCTCAGAAAATTACAGAACTTCTTGCATTACAAAATTCTCTGACTTTCTCTAATACCTGTGGTAGAGGAAGCCAATACATGATCTTGCTTCCAGACAAAAACTCAAGCTTAATCACTAATTATTTTGGTTATCTGATCATATTCAAACGAGGTCTGAGACTTGCAACTTCTAAAGATGCATCATTTCAAGGTTGCAATTACATTCCATGTATCATAGCGGAGAATATTTGCTCAAATTAGTTCCTAACAAAAAGAGACCTAACTAGAAAGTTTGTTAGACTGTCATGTGAATCATCAATTTCACACTGAATGTGCAAGTTAGAAGTTGATCTGCTCCACAATCAGACCCCAATTTTTGAACCCTATTAACCAACTTGTCTCAATCACACTAGCCAAATGCAATTCAGTATCCACAGTTCAAAAAAATTCACATATTAAGGACTGAGAGATCCTACTACGCACAAGTGTTGACAACAGACCATCTAAGATCTCACAATTTGTGTTTAGAGTGGCGAGTTTCACAGGCAAAAGAAGAAAAGCAAGCGAAGAAGAAAAACATGAAATTGAAAGCCTTAAAAATGCATAAAACCCCAAATTGAAGGAATGAGGAGGAAGGGAGAGACGTTGTCGTCACAGGCGGGGCAAAGGGCGGCTTCATCGGCGGCGCAGAAGTAGGTTGCGGCGGCGCTCTCGCAGGCGTCACATAGGGTTCGCATGTTCTTTGTGACGACCGCCAACCAAAGTCTCATAATCTGGTTGATTTGTTCACAGCATTTGAATGAGATTCTGTTGGGATTGTGCAGAAATTGAAATGAAACGAAAGAGGTGGGAAGAATTGTGTTGTGTAGATGGATTGTCTGATTTGGACATGAATTTAGGCTTCAAATTCTTCTCTTGGATTCCGATTTATATACATGTTGGAGAAGAAAGCTAACATGTCAACATTTGTTTTAACCACCAATTAATGTCTTATCTTAATTATGACTTCCTGCAAAAGAATAAAATATTTATTCTTACTCATATATTCCTACGTGTATTTCATTTTTTTAATGATTTTGATCGAAATAGGTTGATATTTTGATTATTTTATTGTAAGTTAAAAATAAAAAAGAGTAACAGGTGTGCGAATAATAATGGTAATTGTATGACGACATTTAAATTAAATAAAAAAATGTATTGAGTGACAGGTGTGCGATATTTTGAGTGTAAAAAGTAAGAGAGGTTCTTGAAATCCACTTGCTAGGTTAGCAGCCACAAGTTCCATTGCTTCAGAGATGGGACATATTGACAATGACTTGCCACCTCTTCTCATCCACCACTTAATACACTACTTTCTTTTTTCTTTTCTTTTTTAATATTAAAATATAATGAGTTGTTAAAAACAGATCTAATTTGCTGCAAATCATATCTAACTTGCTCTTATCCACCACCTTCTCGGTGTCTCATGGCTGTTTAAATTATATATATGACATTATAGTTCGAGTGTTTGTCGAGAAGGGGGCGTGGATGTGTGATCGACTCCTAACGACTCTGTTGCAGTCCAAATCTGAGGTGTCCACAACTGTTCCCCAGGCTTGCTACCTGTGTACTTCCTTCGAATATGAACGTTCATGCTCGTCGCTTCCGACTGACTTCATCATTCTGCTTTCCCATGGAGACGTCTTGCTTTCGGGTTTTCATGATGTAATTTTGTGTTTTCTTTTTCTTCTTTGTTGTGGTCCTCATGACGGTGAGTCCGTCTGCCGATTTTTTTCGGCCTTTCGATCCAATAGTCGGTGCGCCGTCTATGGGATCGAACTGCTTTCCGTTATCAAAAAAAAAAAAAAAAAAAAATATATATGACATTATATTATGATGTGATCCCCACCGGAGAAGAAATCATCGTCAATATGTCGGAACTAATCGTTTTGCCACCAACCGTCCAAGTCAAAACTCAACCGGCACCTATCGAAATCAATACTTATGTGTTGGAGATCATGCCTAAAACTGAGCCAAAACTTATTGAAATGAAACCGAAAATGCTTGCACCGAGCATGCCAAATGGAAGCCAATTTTCACTCTCTCCGGCTAAGCTGTCAGGTTTGCGCACTCTCAGTAAAACGACTATAACTGAGACAATTCTTGGAACTAAAATACCCATGAGTACTACTTTGAAAGGTATTTTCAATATCTACAACTTTCTAGTTTACACAAAGTCGAGATTCCAAGAGGAAGAGGGTGAAAATGATCCTACATTGCAGCAACTACGGTACTTGTATGGATTGTTGGGCAAGATCATGCATGGAGGCATGAAAGATGGTTATACAAACATATGCACGTCCACCCAATACATATTTTATGCAGCATATCATCCTCATATTATTCATATATTATGCATGAATTTATGTATTAATTATGTGAAAGTTGGTGGAGAAAAGTAGGTGGAAAAGTAGGTGAGAAAGTAGGTGGTTGAAAGTCCCTATGTTTGCTCTTTGTTTAATGTCACAACTCTTGAACTTGTAAGCCTTTAATGTTGGGAGTAGGTGCTGAATTTTCAGCCTATATAAGGCCTCTCCCACAAACGTTTTTAGAGGACTAAATAGAGTTGAGTTATCAAAAGTTGTGTTTTCACTTTGAGAAAAACAAAATCCGAATTCTAGGTGAGATGCTTAGTTTTCAAACATCTAGGTGAGATGCTTAGGTGGTTCTAAGGTGAGAGGCCGAGGAACGAAGGTTCGAACCCCAAAGTGAGATTCCGAGGGTAGTTCGTTCGAGTTGAGGGATTCCCAAAGTGAGAGGCTGAGGGAATTTGCTCTTCATATCCAAAAACACAAAAATCCAAAAAAAAGAGTTTCATTTCACCGATTTCAATCCGAGTGTGAACTTGTGCCGGTGGATCCTCGTGTTCGAATCTAGTTCGAATCACATCAAGTGGTATCAGAGCCTAACGGTGCGAGTTCAATCACATCAAGTGGTATCAGAGCCCAACGGTGCGAGTTCATCAAGCTTTTGGGGATGACGATCATCAACGACAATGCAAACGGTGGTAATCGAAACAACCAACGTTTGGATAGGCTTGAAGCCCAACTAGCTGAGATATTGAGAAGGTTTCCTCTCCTTACCTTGAACCCTCATGACAAAATCCAAGGAGGTAGCAACCATGCCAACCGGAATGGACAAATCAACCACCGTCGAGAACGAAATGTTGATAGTCGTGCCCATGGGAACCCGGATTGTATTCAGGCATCTCAACATGACGGCGTCGAAGTCGCGAGAAGTAGTTACCATGGTAATAAATCCGATAATCAATTTCCCAATGATGGCATGACGGATTCGAGGACGAATCCTTTTCAAGGGAAAGGGGATGATGTGATTCCCACCGGGGAAGAAATCATCGTCATCAAGCCGGAACCAATCGTTTTGCCACCAACCGTCCAAGTCAAAAGTCAGCCGGAACTTATCAAAATCAATAGTTATGTGTTGGAGGTCATGCCTAAAACTGAGCCAAAACCTATTGAAATCAAACCAAAAAAGCTTGCTCTGAGCATGCCCAATGCAAGCCAATTTTCACTCTCTCCGGCTAAGCTGTCAAGTTTGCGCACTCTCAGTAAAACGACTATAACTGAGGCAATACTTGGAATTAAAATACCCATGAGTACTACTTTGAAAGGTATTTTCAATATCTACAACTTTCTAGTTTACTCAAAGTCGATATTGCAAGAGGAAGAGGGTGAAAATGACCCTACATTGCAGCAAGTACGGTACTTGTATGGATTGTTGGACAAGATCATCCATGGAGGCATGAAAGATGGTTATACAAAACATATGCACGTCCTACCATACATATTTCATGCAGCATACCATGCTCATATTATTCATATATTATGCATGAATTTATGTATTGATCATGTGAAGGTCAACATGTCAACATTCAATCAAACATTGAAGGCATCTTCACACACATACATTGAATGGAGGTCAAGGTAGTTCAATGGTCTTCTCCTTCAATATGGACGTCCAAGACTTGATTAGACCATCCTTGATGTGTTGTCCAAGTGAAGAGAATAGGATCCAAGAGTCATCTTTGATTAAAGGCCAAATGTGTCCATTTATGTGTTTGAATTTCCTAGAAAAACGCTTGAATTTCTTGCATTTCCTTTTGATAAACCTTTGATATTTCTAGCACTTAATTAGGGAGTTTTTAGGCTGAGTTTTGTGGCTATATAAAGCCTTGTATCCTCCCATTGTAAGGAAGTGAAGTTAAATGAAGTAAGTTAGCCTTTGTGCTTTCAAAGTTGTTGTTTGCTTTAAAACAAAACCCGAATTCTAGGTGAGATGCTTAGTTTTCAAACATCTAGGTGAGATGCTTAGGTGGTTCTAAGGTGAGAGGCCTAGGAACGAAGGTTCGAACCCCAAAGTGAGATTCCGAGGGTAGTTCGTTCGAGTTGAGGGATTCCCAAAGTGAGAGGCCGAGGGAATTTGCTCTTCATATCCAAAAACACAAAATCCAAAAAAAGGAGTTCCATTTCACCGATTCCAATCCGAGTGTGAACTTGTACCGGTGGATCCTCGTGTTCGAATCGAGTTCGATCACATCAAGTGGTATCAGAGCCCAACGGTGCGAGTTCCTCAAGCTTTTGGGGATGACGATCATCAACGACAATGCAAACGGTGGTAATCGAAACAACCAACGTTTGGATAGGCTTGAAGCCCAACTAGCTGAGATATTGAGAAGGTTTCCTCTCCTTACCTTGAACCCTCATGACAAAATCCAAGGAGGTAGCAACCATGCAAACCGGAATGAACGAAGCAACAACCATCGAGAACAAAATCTGAATCGTCGTGCACTTGGGTCCCTGGATCGTATTCAAGCATCTCAACATGACGGCGTCGAAGTCGCGAGAAGTAGTTACCATGGTAATAAATCCGATAATCAATTTCTCAATGATGGCATGACGGATTCGAGGACGAATCCTTTTCAAGGGAAAGGGGATGATGTGATCCCCACCGGAGAAGAAATCATCGTCAATATGTCGGAACTAATCGTTTTGCCACCAACCATCCAAGTCAAAACTCAACCGGCACCTATCGAAATCAATACTTATGTGTTGGAGATCATGCCTAAAACTGAGCCAAAACTTATTGAAATGAAACCGAAAATGCTTGCACCGAGCATGCCAAATGGAAGCCAATTTTCACTCTCTCCGGCTAAGCTGTCAGGTTTGCGCACTCTCAGTAAAACGACTATAACTGAGACAATTCTTGGAACTAAAATACCCATGAGTACTACTTTGAAAGGTATTTTCAATATCTACAACTTTCTAGTTTACACAAAGTCGAGATTCCAAGAGGAAGAGGGTGAAAATGATCCTACATTGCAGCAACTACGGTACTTGTATGGATTGTTGGGCAAGATCATGCATGGAGGCATGAAAGATGGTTATACAAACATATGCACGTCCACCCAATACATATTTTATGCAGCATATCATCCTCATATTATTCATATATTATGCATGAATTTATGTATTAATTATGTGAAAGTTGGTGGAGAAAAGTAGGTGAAAAAGTAGGTGAGAAAGTAGGTGGTTGAAAGTCCCTATGTTTGCTCTTTGTTTAATATCACAACTCTTGAACTTGTAAGCCTTTAATGTTGGGAGTAGGTGCTGAATTTTCAGCCTATATAAGACCTCTCCCACAAACGTTTTTAGAGGACTAAATAGAGTTGAGTTATCAAAAGTTGTGTTTTCACTTTGAGAAAAACAAAACCCGAATTCTAGGTGAGATGCTTAGTTTTCAAACATCTAGGTGAGATGCTTAGGTGGTTCTAAGGTGAGAGGCCGAGGGACAAAGGTTCGAACCCCAAAGTGAGATTCCGAGGGTAGTTCGTTCGAGTTGAGGGATTCCCAAAGTGAGAGGCCGAGGGAATTTGCTCTTCATATCCAAAAACACAAAATCCAAAAAAAAAAGAGAGAGTTCCATTTCATCGATTTCAATCCGATTGTGAACTTGTGCCGGTGGATCCTCGTGTTCGAATCGAGTTCGATCACATCATATTATAAGCGGGATATTAAGGGCACGGCGTAAGATTTCGTATACGCACCAGAACAGGATGCGTGACCGTCACGGTCACGCATCCTGCCTACGTGGATTTTTGACCGTTGAGATTCGAACGTTGTAATTCGAACGTTATAAAAGTGACCGTTGTAATTTAAACGTTATTGATTTCCATTGGTTATATATAGATAGTAATAGAAGAGGTGAAAAACGCTCACAACATCTTTGAAAAAACAACACAACATCTTCTGGAGAACAGCTGCGAGAATGTCAACACACGAGGATGATGAGGTGATGATTCCGTTCGACGATACAAAATTTAGTGATTCAGACGAGTTTCTTCGACATTTCGAGGTAAGTACTTTATAACCGAAAATATAGAAAAACTAGAAATGTTGTATATAATGTATATTTACGTTAGATATAGTTGCAATTAATGTTAGAAACATTTGTTATAATTCGTGTTTTTATTATTTGAAATTATTGTTTTGCAAAATATTGTATATAATGTATTGTCAAGATTATTATTTGAAATTAGTAAATCGAAAACTAGAAATTTTATAGTTTTTTTCCTATGTGAACTAGGATCTTCCGAATTATTCTCGTGACGAAGGGAGTGATTATTCGCGAATGTTTGAAATTCGCGGTTTTTTCCATGATCGCGAGACGATGGTGGATTGGACTCGATTCATGGGAGGAACTATGAACATGGTATGGTTACTAGTAGGTCGTGGAGAAATTCATGGGGGTTCGTTACGGTTTGTTTGACATGCGAACGTTTTGGAGCCCCTCATAAGAAGAAAGACGTGGATCCTGATACCGAGTCATCTTCTATCCGAGCACAAAAATCGAAGAAGAACGGATGTTGTTTTGAGCTTGAGGGCGTACAAAGCGAGGCTGAGAAGTGGACGTTGCATGTTATAAACGGAGCGCACAATCATACACTTCCCGAGCAGTTGAAGGGACACACATATGCCGGAGATTGACGGAGAAACAATTTTGGAGGGTGGGACGTGAGCTTGGGTCGGGTTTCAAGCTGAGAAATATATTGAAGTCAATAAAGTTAGTTGATCCATACAACGTCAACACAATCGAACAAATATACAATGTTGGAATGAAGATTAGGAAGCTACAAGCCGAGGGACGGAGTCCTCTCCAACAAGCACTACATTTGTTAGAGCAACGTCGTTATTACGTGAATGTGAGAAGATGCTCGGAATCCGAAAAAATTTCAGATTTTTTCATCATGCATCCGGATTCAAGACATCTCCTCAACCTATTTCCTTATGTCATCATAATGGACACGACATACAAGACGAACGAGTAAGTTTTAATATACATGTTATTATGATTTTTTTTATTTTTCATGCACTTTTAGTTTAATATAAATGTAAACTCTTAATATGTCCTATATAGGTACAAGATGCCGTTGTTAGAGATTGTCGGTATCACTAGCACGAGGTTGACGTTTGCAATAGCATTTGTTTTCATGACCAAGGAAAACGTCAATCACAACGAGTGGGCATTGCGGAGACTCCGACATGTGTGCGGAAATGTTACACCGGGGGTGATTGTGACAGACAAAGAGCTAGGACTCATAAGTGCACTCGGTGTTGTTTTTCCGGATGTGAAGCACATGATTTGCACCTTTCATATAAAGTGCAACATCCAACATAGATCTTGGGCGGTGACAGGGTCAAAGGAATTACAAGCTGTTTTTGCATCACACTACCATGCTCTTATTGAATCTAGATCTCCTGAGAGTTACGAGCGGCGTTTGGGTGAAATGAAAGTGCATTGACAAGCGTATCCGAGGTTGATGGAGTATTTGGAAACTACATGGCTAATCCCCTACAAGGAAGCAATTGTTCGATATTGGTGCGACTTGCATCTACAGTTTGGCACAAAGACAACGAATGCGTAAGAACTTATTTCTATATTGTTTACACTTGTTTTCTAATAATTGTTGAAGATTAATTTATTGAATTGATATTGGTTGTTAAGTGTGAGTCCGCACGCTCATTGTTGAAGGGTACATTGCGTTCTACCGTTCAAGGATTTCAGTTGGTGATGGAGAATATTGACTTGATGGGAAATGATCAGATTGATAAGATTCAAGCGTCAATAGAGATGTCATGTGAGAGGATGTTGTTGGCTGTGCGTGTGCCTATATTTGATTTGCTCCGAAACAAAGTAAGCAACGAGTGCTTCCTAGAGTTGTTGGAGATCTACGAGAAGGCAAAACAAATTAGGAGCTTGACAACATGTAAGGATTCATATTGGAGGGAAGCTCATGGGTTGCCTTGTGCGCACGAGTTCTATATTGCTATTAGGCATCGGGAGCCAATACGTTTGGATCAGATTCACTCTTATTGGAAGCAAGTACGATGGGAAAAATTGAATCCGACGCATGAAGATGAGGTTGTCCATATTGATCCATACATGGAGTCACTCAATGACTTTAAGGAGCGATTGAACAAGAATTTGCTTCCGAGATGACTTCATCATATGAAGATATTACAAGTCCGGACAATTCAACGTTGAGAGCACCAGAGCAGAAAGTCAGAACTAAAGGAAGACCACCAAAGTACGGCATTCTTTCAACAAGGAGAGAACCAAGTCGGTTTGAACATGGTTCTGGATCGGCACGTCCACGTCCTCGAGGTCGTCCACCTAAAGCAAGACAACATGTGGAAGTTAAGGTGGAGGAGCCCGAGCCTGAAGCGGCCGAACCTGTAGAGGCCCAAGTTGAAGTTAAAGTTGAGGAGGTTGAGCCACGTGGTAAGAAAAGCACCACCAGACGTTCTAAGAACTATCGGTTCAAGGGTAATCAGATGCAAAAGTTCATGAAACCCTTCATCCTTTCAGCCTATGATGTTAAAGGAGATGGACATTGTGGATTTAGATCTCTTGCCATGGTTTCGGGATACTCGGAAGAAGATTACTTGATTGTTAGAAAGGAATTGCCTATAGAGTTGTTGATGAGAAATGACTTGTACGCACATGTGAGTATTTCTTTTCTTTGCTTAACTATATTTTGTTGATAAAATGATAAATTTCATTTATAATTATTTTTTTTTGTCAATAGTCGGTGGTAAAATGGACGGTTGATGAAGTTATCGAGGCCACTTGGTGGACTGATCCTATACCTTGTGGGCCAGAGAATTGGATGAAGTGTCCACTTATTGCAACGGTAGCAACGACATATTACCGGTGCGCAGTTGTTATACTTGGCTCAAGCCCCGAGACATGTTTACCAATTTTTGCAACGGTTGAGAACCAAGAACCCCCAACAGAGATTCGTGCAATAGCGTGGGTCAATGACAATCACTTTGTAGCCGTAAGTTTTCTTTCTGCACCTTCGACAAAAAAAAGGTATTCACTTTTTCATTTGTCAATCATATTTCGTTAGGTTTGGATCAAACCAGACTCTCCATTACCACTTTTGACCCTTCCATGGAGGCGTGGACATGATTCTAGCGTTGATGGATGGGATGCACACTTCCGTTATAGATGCAAGTTGTTCGACGAACTCCGGCGCAAAGAGTGTCCTAGACAAGTGATAGTCAATCTCGTATCTTATTCTTCTTAGGTTATATGTGGTTCTTTTCTTTGCTTGTTTTATATGTAATTCATGAGGAGTACTATAGAACTTGTGTTTTGTTGTTACTTTCATTTGTGAAAATGAAAAGTCATGAAGAAGTCTTAAACTTTAAAAACATTGACCGTGGTATAGAATAAGCGAGATTAGTTGATGAACTATAAAAACAATGTAAAAGGTAAAGTACATAACATTGCAATATATAAAATGTAATATATATTACAAAAGGTAAAGTACATCGCATGTATGTCCTCCATACAACAAAAGGTAAAATACAACAATAAAAAACAGAAATCAATCTCGTCTCGGCTGTGTCGCCCTGACCTGAGATGGTGCTATATGAACCTCCTGGCCAACGGACTCGTCGTATATCGCATGTATGTCCTCCATAGTCACTGAGCCACGGCTAATAATATCCCGTAGGCGAGCCTGAATGATGTGTAGCCTCTGCATTGGAAAATAAAGTTGTAAGCGCTAAAAGTAAAGTATAAAACTTTAAAAAGAATCAAATAAATATATCAACACATACCCGATTATCTGAAATAGGGACCGGAGGAGGACGATCTACCGGGGGAGTCTTTATAGCCGAGCAAGGAAGGAGAAATGAATGGCCCCGCTCGCTAAACCAGGACATGTAGTCCTGAGATACTGTCCATGGTAAAGGGGCCCTAGTCTGACGCTGAAGCGCAAATCTGCTCGCCTCCTTGTGTCTAGCAGCCCAACGATCATCTGCGCCATGTAATCTCACCCTATACCCCCTACTGCCAGAAGCGGGGCGCTGCTTCAAATAAGGGACAATCCTCTAAAGTGGGATCGTCTGAACGTACCCAAACTGACGGAGGACTCGATCCGGCATGTATGCCTCGACGATATCTCATATCTGGATCGTCCCCCGGTACGTCGAAACAGCAAACTCGCCCTCAAAATCCAACACTCTATCGCTATATGACATGAACTTGATGTCCTCCGCTCTCATCTGATCTAACTATGAGCGCAAGGATCTCAACCTCTCAAGAGTGGATGCTGGTTTCCTCGGGACAGAGAGTCTAGAAGCCCATATTGCCGATCCATGACGTCCTGGATCCTCTGCCGCAGAACAACCCAAGGACGGGAAGTGGGCGTAGATCCAGAACTGTAAATATTAAAATAAATGAAAGATATTATTAATAATAATAACAAATGAAAGTTCTTATCTAAAGTGACTAATTACAATAAATGTTCTTACCTGTAGCAGTGATGTACATCCTCCGATCGTCTTCACCTTCAGTCGTGAAGCGTCGCCCAACATACTATAGGGAAAGTCCATATTTGTCATTTATCATAACAGTAACAATAGGAAGTTATTAGAATATTGAAGTAGAGTGATAGTTCTATGTACGAGTACAAGTACGCTAACACGCCGGTGCCCCAAGCATAGTCTCAAGTCCGGCCATGGTCACGTACCAAGTCGATCAACCAAGGTCGAATCTTGTTCGTCGATTTATCGACGAACAAGGATGAGCCTAGAAAGAAAAGAAGAAATACAGAAGCCACCTCCTCAGCTGGGGTAGCTGGGTCGCACCGAATGACATCATACGCAGTCCTCAGCAAGTCAACTAGTAGAGCTGTCTGGTGACTCCTAGCCTCCACCTCTGATATATGAAATGTGTCACTCAGCCACCTAACCCTCTCTCGTGCCAACATAGGTGTGACCATGACCTCTCCATCAATCCTAATGCCTAGGATGACGGCTACATCGTGCAGGGTGATAGTCATCTCACCCCAAGGTAGATGGAAGCTGCTAGTCTCTGGATGGCAACGCTCCACGAATGCATGTATGAGGGCGTGGTCAACTCCAGTAAACGAGACGTCAAGCAAACCCGTCAATCCACTCTGAGATGCAACAGCAAACCAGGAAGTGTGGTCGGCTCTATCAGCGTCTGAAATCCATCTACTCAGCGCGGAAATGTGCTTTATCCGCCGTAAAGCGGTCATCGGCCTCCTGTAATCCTCCTTCATAACACAACGAATATTCAATTAAACGTTTTATTGATTTCGTTTTTGTAACATGATGTGTTATAATTGTGATTAGTTATCTACCTCTCCCATGCAGACACCGCGAGCACGGTGTCCGGCGTAGCAAGTGAGCACATCGCTGATCAATGGTGCCCATGTATCAGCAACTACACGGCCTCGATCAGCCGGTACAAATGGATCTGCAACTGGAGCATCAAAATCAAAATCTCGCTGCTCGGTATGATCGTCAACTAGTGGTTCTACCTGCTCCTCAGCAGGAATATCTTTAGTTGTCTTCATGTGCTCGTCAACAGTAATATCAGTAGGTGGCTCAACCTGCTCGTCAGCAGTAATATCAACGCGCTCGCCAGCTGCGGGATCTATCTCCCCTGGCTGTACAGAAGGACCGGCCACATCCTGGTCCGAGTCAGATCCGTATGTCGGTGGTGGAAGAACCTCCCGAGGGAGAGCCGGAGAAGCATCTGAGATGCATGGTCTCAGTGGCTGCTGTGGTGGTGTGTCGGCAGCCGAACCAGCTACATGGGAGCTCCTCTCCATCGTAGCTCTGGTGGTGGCGAGTCTATCTCTACGAGCCGAGGCCGTAGGACGCCTCCGTCTATGTCTCTGCATGACCTGTAATATCTATATTTGATACTACAAGCCAATTTAATAAATTTTCTTTTATATAGTTTACTTTACTTTCATTTGAAATGAATTTAAAGGAAACTAAAAGAGATTAAATGAATTATAATTACATTAATAAAATTAATTAAATAGTAAAGGTAGAGATTTTAATTTAATATATTTTTAATCCATTTTGTTTTATATTAAAGTAATTGTATGAAATTAAACAGGACATGTAGAGATTTTAATTTAATTTATAAATACAATAATTACAATTAAATTAATTTAATATCTTTTTATTCCATTTTATTTGAATTAATATACATTAATTAAGATTATTTAATATAAATTCATATTATATATCATTTAATTAAAATTAATTAGGATAAACTAATTTATTTTTAATTCAAATAAATTAAATTAATTAATATAAATTATTTTAAATTATATTCTAATTTATATTTAATATTCTTTAATTAACTTAAATAAATTTAAATTAATTTAATGCATTGGAATGCATTATAATGCATTCCAATGCATTAAACGATGAATAGTGGCTCCACGGTTTCGCAATGCGTGACCGTGGGCCACTATTCATCGTCTTCGACAATCCACCTTCAATGGCGGATTGTCAAACCATTTCCCCCTAATTTTTTTTGCAATCTACTCTTCAATCAACCTAAAACTAACTAATTCAACAACAATCTAACCTATTCTCCTCAGTTTCATACTCAATTACGAACCGAAAAGTGAAAAACGAAAACCGAACAAAAATCAAACGATACCTCTCTCGGGTCGTGTTTCCGCTTTTGAAATGGCCTTCCTTCGTTACCGTCTTTATCCATTGCTTGTTTTTGTGTGAAATGGTGAGAAATAATCTATTGGAAGTTGATTTCGTCTTCTCGTCTCTTCGTCATTGCTTTCGATTTGTTTTTTTTTGAATGAGAGGCGCTTACGGGATCTCATCCCGTAAGCGCTTTTAGGGTTGAAAATGTCACGCATTCGCAATGCGTGACCGTCACGGTCACGCGTTGCGAAACCGTGGCATTTTCACGTGTTCGCAATGCGTGAACGTGAGACCACAGTCACGCATTGCGAATGAGTGGTGCAATAATGAAATCTTGAACCGTGCGAATACGACTTCCGTATTATAATTATAATTATATTAATAGTTTCTAATATAATATTTTTTTAAGAAAATTTGGAATTGAGTTAGATTGTAATTTCAGGAGGAATTTGCTCTATCACTTATTTACGGTGTATTGTTTTATTGTTGAGGTAAATGAATGCACAATCAAGTGATACAAATAAGTAATGAAACAATTTGGTGAAATAAGCTCTTTTATAAGGACATTTTTTTGTACATCTTTTTAATTTTTATGACTCTAATTGACTTACTATTGTTACTCTATGAGGGGTATATTTACCAAATGAGATTATGTTATGAACTTACTTAATAGAATAATATTGCTAAAAAGTTCTAGTTACTAATAATGACCATAAATAATTAGAGATGTGTGATCATAGTACATATATGGACATGTGACGAAATAAAAACCGTTATTTTTTTAGATCGAACGTACCGTATGAAAGGTTCTCACATGATCTTATATATATATGGACATGTGACGAAATAAAAACCATGTAACACCCTGAATTCTCAGAACTCGGAGCATTACTGGTTAGGACCTCACAATGGGTCCCGACCTCAGTTTGACAACAATATTACTAGGATCTTGCAACAAGACACAATAATAAAAACCGAAATTCATAAAAATAGTATTTTAAAGGAATGAATGCAATAACGTCTAACAGCCTATAGTACTTAAACAACGAAACAGACTAACTGTCTTAACAAGATGAAAGAACAACAAAGGAAACATCCCAACCCCATTCTAAGAAGTACGGAGACCCGGCTGACCACTACTTCCGGATCACTCAGCTGCTGTTCTAACCTGCGGTAAATCTAAGAACACAACCAAATAACCATTAGCTAGTTATCTAAACATTAGGAGAATAATAATAGCACACACACACATAAAATACTAAACACTCATCATGCTTTCAAACAATCCATTTATTATCTTCATTTAAGTCATTCACTCTACTGATACTTATTTTGTGATACGAGGGATTCCCAAACCTCGCCTCCGTCCCCGTGTACCCATCAGGAGTGGATCCGATGCATCTCACCGTGTACCTGTATGGTCTGGGTATAGAGAACCTCCCAGTCTCCTGGCAGAGCTGGGCAGTGATGTCACGGCCCATTATACATACACTTGGGCCTTAACACATAATAACCACGGTCGTCCTAACAAGTTGTTATTTTTATTATAACACACATTGCACACACACAACCATTATCACCCAACTAATATCCAGAAATCAGCTAAGTAAGTCGCAAGGACTTACCTGAATCAAATCTCCACTCTCAATTTCTCAACTCGGTCCGCAACCGTAGAAACTCAAACGCCTGTCACACAAGGCACGTGGATCAATAATGTATCCCACTTTCTTAGAAGTCTCCAACTTCTAAGATCTATAATCGATCATAAAGAAATTACCAAAATACCCTTATACGGGTATATGACCATTTTACCCCTGGTCCTGAAACTCTATAAAATTCTATAACAAGATTTCAAACTAATCTTTAGAACTCAAAATCACCCTCTCACTCTAGAAAGGAAGTTTGTTAAAGTTTTACAAGAGTTAAACACATTCTTGACTTTCATAAAAAGTCGTTAAGGTCCAACTTTGGCTTAAGATATGAGGCTCGGATAAAAGTATTAAATTCCGAAATAAAACTCTAGATCTTCTATGATATGCATACTAAACATAGGAGTAAAGATCTCTCAAAAATACTAAACCATAACTCCTACATAATTCTCTAAAGTTGGAATAAAAGATAGAATTTCTATACTTAGTCAAATTTTCTTCTGCTGTAAAAACAGCCCAACTGCCCCTACTTTGGGTCCTTATAACTTCTAATCCGACCGTTCATTCGTTCCCAATTTTTAACACAACAATCTACATATATCTATCTACAACATATCAAAAATTCAACGGTGGATATTCGATCTAAGCTATACAAACTAGCTCCTAAAGTCAGCATGCCAAGGCTGAAATTTAAGGTGTGCAGTAGGTCTCAATTTCAATTCTCACTGTCAGCCATTTCTTTCATTTATTCTACTTAAAGGTCTCTAGTTCGAACCCTACAGCTCACAACTTATTCACCAGCTTATCCAATGTCGTAGGTCCTTTTATGGTGCAATCAACCCTATACACACAAGCTTAGAAACAACTACTGAACATGCTTATCCTCAGAGGGACCTCACCTGTTGGACTGCAGCAAGGAAGAGGCACGATGTTGCTGCGTCGTTCGGCACCACCCGCTCCTGGGTTCGATGGCTTGAGTGCACTGCTGCAGTGGTGGAAGTCCGTCCAGCATGGAGAAGAAGAGTGTGAGAGTCCTGATCAGTACGGTATGAAAGAAGATCGAAGGTTTGGCCTTACCCGGAGGAATGGAGGGATTGGAGTGGACTCAGTGCTAGCGACGTGGTCCGGACGGATCAACTTCACTCAGCCTCATGTCGACCTCAGACATTGGAAACTTCTCGTTCTGTGGTAAACATCCGGTGAGGCGGTTTGGTTTGGACACTGTAACAGATCGAAGGAGGAAGAAGGCTCACCTCGTTGCCTTACTACCTCAAGGAGGTCGCGACCGTCTCATGGTGGTAGCTGCAGAAGGGGAGGCGCTCGTGACGCGTTGGTTCTCGTTGGAGCGTGCAAAGGTTTCGATCAAATGCAAGCGAGATCTGCTGGATTGGAAGGCGCAACTGGTGGGGATCATGGGAGATCTTGAGATAGGAGAGAGAGAGCGCGTAAAAAGGGGAGATGAATCCTCCGTAACAGCCGCTGTAGCTGGGCTCCTGGGTTGCGAGGCAAGGAAACAACCAGCCTATCTTCTCCCTGGGCTGCCAGCGCCTGCTCCAGTGGTGTGGGCAGTGTTTTGGGCCGGGACAAGGCTGAAGTTGGGCTGAAAGTAAGAGAGGTATAGAGGCTGAGGTTGTCCAGACTTGGCTTTGTCAAAAATGTTGTTGGGATTTGTCGTGACCTCGTCTCAGCTTTGTCATGGCCTCGTCACCGCTTTGTCATGCATGGTCTCGTCAAAAGTCGTCATTAAAAATTAATTATAAGAACTAGGGTTTGGCATAATTCTATCATTTTATGTGAATTAAATCCTACATAAAATGATAAAATTTGTGAAGGTTGAAATACTTAAAAAAAAATAAAGTGGGAACGGACAACCGGTCGAAATCCGATTTGACTCGGAAATAACCGAAATAAAAAAAAAAATCGGATATTACATCCCATACCACATCATATAACAACAACAACAATTTATCTTCAATTGTAGAAAAAAACAACCAAAGACAAAAAGCTCTCTACTGTAGGGTGAAAAAAAACTCAACTTCTAAGAGCGACCCCCTTCCTCTAAACACAACCACTGATATCATTTTCATCAAAAGATCTTAACTCTTGTTACGACACACTAATCATCGTTGAACAATGAACAAAAGAAATAAAATGATTTTGTGAATGTTTCTACTCACCGGAGATCTTAGAGGATCTTCCCTCAAACTTTACCACGACTCCTTTGAATTTGATACCCAAACCCAATTTCGGGTTACACACCATTTGAAATATATATCTTCTTCGAGTCAGAGTCATGGATATGAGACCTCCAATCTTGTCTCACCTTCTTCATCTTGACCATCGATCTTGATCCATTAACTAAACGGCCCGATCACCCAAGAACCTTGAGTCATCCCTCCGCCGTGGATTTCTCTTGTCAAAAACCCTTGCTTGGATACAAAAAATTTCTAGTAGAATGGATATTCTTATATCTCTCTTTTACTAACTTCTACTAAGATATAAATAACATATATCTCGCTTTTTTCGATTTTCACTTCCAAAAATCCCAACAATCGTGTCTCCACCATGACCATCCACCACCTACGTTGTAACCCATCACGTCCGGTGTAATCCATCACCACGGTCACCTGCTAAACCCATTTTACAGGAAAATAAAATGTGATTTGTCCTTTCACCGGACTTCATCATCTCCACAAGTTTTGAATTTTCTTTTAGTTGTCGGGGATTATTTCCCTATATTTTTATTTATTCATCCCATATCTACAATTTTTGACATACCAGAATTCAGAGATAGTAAAAACAATCTTGACCATAAACCTTATCTTCATTATGGTTACTACCATTCTCATAGTTAACAAAGTAAATATGTTCTCATAGTTAATAAACCAAATATCAGCTCACAACCTACAAAAACGAACAAATATGCTTTTGCACATAATAGATGAAAACGAAATTATATACTCATCCGTGTTAAGTGTTCCGCGCTTTACAACTTAGTCTTCCGAGTTTTGAGTACGTGTTGATGGCTTGTCGAGTTGTTTTTCTTGGAGGGGTTGTGGATTTGTGATGACTCTTGAAGGCTCTTTTTTAGTCAAAATCTAAGGTGTCCACAATTGTTTATCAGACTTCGTTCATGTGCACTTCCTTCGATGATTGACGTTGTACACTCTATTTTTCTTTGAACGGCTCGTTCTATTTTCCCTTGAAGATTTTATGCATCCGGGTTTACTTGATGTAATTTTGTGTATTTCTTTAGTTCCGGTTTATCATGACAGTTTGTCCGTCTGCTGATTTTATGCATCCGGGTTTACTTGATGTACTTTTGTATATAATCTCATATTCATATGAATATCTCCACAATCTTTGAAGATTTTATGCATCCGGGTTTACTTGATGTACTTGCCCCATAGGTGATGAAATTGACGATGACCAAAGGCCTTGGTGAGCAAATCTACGAGTTGTTCCGAGGTCCGAATGTGTAGCGTTTGAATAGTATGGGTTTGAACCTCATTACGGACCACATGATAGTCAATCTCTATATGTTTTGTGCATTCGTGAAAAATTGGATTGGATGCAATGTGGATTGCTGCTTGTTTATCACACCAAAGATTGATCAGACTAGAGTGTTGTATGTCGATAGTGTTGAGAAGAGGTTTAATCCATTTAAGCTCGCGTGTAGTGGTAGCCATGACACAATACTTGACTTTTGTGGATGATCGGAACACCGTGAATTGTTTCTTTGTTTTCCAAGAGATAGGAGGCTCACCAAAAAACATGTAAAGACTAGTTAGAGATTTACAAGTGAGGGGACATGATGCATAGTCGGAGTCGCAATAAGCATTTAGTTGTAGGGCACTAGAATTAGATAAGAGTATACCTTGCCTAGGATGATCTTTAAGATAGCGTAAAACCCGAATTGCAGTTTACCATTGCTTTTTGTATGTTCTTGAAGATATTGTGCCAGTGTATGTACCGAATATGTTAAGTGTGGACAAGTGATAGTAAGGTAAATCATCCAGCCTACAAGACGCCGATAACCTTTAGGATAATGATATGGTGCTGATTTATCCAATGACAATGAATGTCTTGGTTCGATGGGAAATGTGACTGGTCTCGGGCCCAAATTTCCTGTTTCTGTGAGGAAATAGGTATTGATGTAACTCCTACTACACAAGGAATATCTAACATGTATTTCCGCCGTGAGAGAAATATTCCGTGTGGAGTAGGAGTTACATCGAACCTAGAAAAAAAACATAAGTATCCCAAGTCTTTCATATGAAAGTAGGAGTGTAACTAATTTTTAAAGCGAGAAATGGATTGAGAGTTTTTACGAGTAGCCTGCATAAGACTACGTGAATCCAACCTGAAGAAGAGTCGATCGAAGCTTCGCAAACCAGTTCGAGGCGACCGCTTAAGGCCACAGATTGATTTTCTCAGTCGATAAACCAACGATGGATCAGATTGGTAAATCATGGTGGTAGTTTGATTTAAATATTTTCATGAAGATTCCCGAGCAGAAACGCGTTGTGGACGTACATTTGATGGAGCTACCAACGTATAACCAAAGCAACAACAAGTAAAATTTTTACAAACACAAGTTAATCTACATGAGCAAAGGTTTTTGTATAGTCGATCCCTTCCCATTGTAGAGTCATGAGAGCAACTAATCTTTCTTTATGCCGTTCGATCGACCCATCAATTTTCAGCTTTATTTTATACACCCATTTGGAACCAATAGCAGTGCGTCTTATGGTTAAAGTCACAAGAGTCCATGCCTTGTTATGCTTCAGAGCATCAAAGTCACATGTCATAGCATCACACCTTGTTGTGTTTGACAGCCGAGTTATAAGACACTAGATCACACATATTGTAAACCATAGCAGTAGAACACATATAAGCAGGGGAGATCCGACAATAATCAAGATAAGCCGATAGAGGATATTGAACCTTACCAGAACCGGATGTTGAATCTAATGAACCAAATGACGATATCATAGTAGAAAAGGAATTATAGTAGTAGTTAGTGTGTTTCAAGTTAGGAACGGTGGAACGAGTACTTCGTTTGGGAGGAGCTGTTATAGGAACCGAATAAAGGTTTTGTTGATTGTTGGGATTTTTTGACATAGACAAATTAGCAAGATCAGGAGACGAAGGAAGGACGGGATCAACATAATGAGTAGTAGAACAAATTGAATCCGACACATGATTTGTTTTAGAACATCGATTATATTCAATGATCGGTTTGTTGGTTTAGACGTGATCTGTAGTAGGCGGAAGAGATAGAGAATTTTGTGGAATTTGGGAAGGTAAGAATATTTAGAGTATTAGTAAAAAAGCAAAGAATTCGTGTTGGCAAAGTAAAGTGCTGGAATTGTTGAGGTGAAAAACATTACAAAAATGGTTTTCAAATCAACCTAGAGAACGACCAGAACTAAAGCATGTGAATCATGATGGAAGGCCAAGGAACCCTAACACGGTCCTTATTTGATCTCATAAAAGAAAATACACAAAGAAGCTATGGAATCTAAGTTGTTCATTTTTATTATAGAAACCTTGTTTCATTTACCATGTTTAAAATCTAACTTGTTTCAATTATATTATAGAAACCTTCATCTTCTAGGATCAAAATACTACTAGGAGAGAACAATCAAGCATGAAGTTCATTCACACATACTACAATGATTGCACATGTTGATAATGTGAATGTAATGAACAACAAAGCTAAAAATTAATCTATCACTCCTCCTAGATCAGACAGAAGAGTGATTACGGGTCCATCTCAACTAGGTGTTATTTTGAGATGCTCACCAACAAAACATTTGTGCTCCCCAATTGTGAATGTGACATTAGTTTTGTTTTTGTGTTAAGTGTGAAACTTAAAAGTGTGTGGGTGTTTGTATTCTAAAGTTGGGTACTTTTAAGCCCAACTATATCACATATTTTGATTTTTAATCTTGTTTAGGGTATAATGATGTAATACATTTGGTGTTTAATTTTTATAGGATAGTATGATGTAAGACATAATTTGGTGTTTAATCTTGTTATAGGGTATTATGATGTAAGATATTTGAAGTTTGATCTTCTTTAGGGTATTATGACGTAATATATTTGGTGTTTAATGGTATGTAATTGCATGTTTTGTGGGCTTATCACATCATCTCTACCATCATGTCACATACATGTCATATACCATATTTGAAAGCGGTACTCATGTAGAAAAACTAATACATTAGATTCAACTAAAATAGTGAGGATACATTGTCTCATCAAAGTCAATAATTGTGACACCTATTTCATTTCTAGTTTATTACCAGTTAATTAACCCTTTTAAAGCAATAAGCGGAAAAACGGTAAAACGGAAAACGTAAATTTTTAAAACTTTATCTTACAACCATATTCACAACATATATACATACTAACATACGTCATAAAACCCTGTTTAACAAAACACAACTGTTTAAAACCACACAAAACATCCTAGGCGGTAGCATCCCATAACAGCCCACCTGATATGATCTCAAATCCAGGTGTTGGGTCCAACGTCCTTGCCTTGATCAGGCCGAGTCTGAGTAGCTGAAAAATATGGATATAACAACAATGAGCTACAAGCTCAATAAGGTATACAAATCACACTCCCCAATATATATAAGTATCTAATATCCCGTCCCCAAAGGACACTCTATACCCTTTTCTCACATTCCAAAGCACACACATACATGTCCATATTCACATTACATCCACAACCATCCATAACACATAATATATAAACAATCAAGCATATTATCACACCACATATAAACATATGATCTCATATAAATATCTCATATCATACCATCACATATAAATAATCATAACATAACATATAGCATGCTAGACTCGATCGCATCGATGCATAGGTGATAATTAACTAACTAGCCCCAACTGATCGTACGATATATTTTCTCATGTGCTTTCGTATTTCTTTTCTTTTATTTATTTCTTTCTTTTTTTTCTTTCGGTTGGCCAACCCGATAGCGTCCTAGGCCCCCTGTAGATCAAGTAGCGACCTCGGCCATTTTGTCCTAAGACCCCCTGTAGATCAGGTTGCGATCTTGGACTATTTTTCTCATCTTGAGGCTCCCTGTAGATCAGGTAGCGACCTCTGAGGCCCCCTATAGATCAGGTAGCGACCTCGTCCCCCGGAAACCCGTGCGGGACCCAATTGGGCTAATTAATCAATTACCATCCTATATTATCACTTTCATATCATAACTCACTTTCATGCTTTCATCATATTCTTCCATCATATTCTTTCCATTATTATCTCATGTACCTCATGCATGCATTCATAAATCATTTCAAGTCATCATCATCATTCCACTCATATATATATAAGCATGCATAAAATCATAACAAACAGATATATAAACTCAAGCATGCATAAAATCATGACATATTAAATACATAACATATATTAAGCAAGTGTAATTCATATTCACTTACCTCGCAGGTGAGAACAATAAAACCTCGCAAACCAACTATTGAGTCCGTTTCCCACTCGGACTATCCTCCTTTATCGTGCTTGGATACGCTCACAAAGAACTAAGCTATAGTTAACCAAAACCTTCAAGAACACCTGCGGAGAATATCATATTCCTCGTATTAAACTCCTTGGTTCAAACACCAGTTAAATTCATTTCTTTGAATTTAATTAACTTATATTCTCCTCTATAATCCCAATTTAATTAATTAACCTTCAATTAATTAATTAAATTTCGCCAGAATAACGTTTTGCCCACATGCAATTTCTGAACCCACCTGTCATCAAATCTCAACAAACAAACAACCTATAATCACCAGAATAAAGTAACGAGCATAATGGAATTTCCAATTATCCATTTTGGCAAGCCTAAGGTCAATTTAGGTCAAATCGCAATGCGGAAAACGAATAAATTCATAACTTATTCGTTACAAACCCGATTGACGATCCGAAAGAAGATTCGAAATCACAACAACACAGGCTACGTTCGGACATCATCAAATTCACCGGAATTTGAGAGACGGAACCTCCATTGTATCACATATGCTCGACCAGGCCTTCCCTTGCTCGGAAATGTAGAAACTCGGTACCAAAATGAAGAGAATGAAGAGAGGAATCCAAAAACTCAAACGGATTTGAAATCGGATTAGAAACGAAGAGTAGATCTGAGTTTGAAGGTTGAGAGAAATTAGAGCTTTTACGAGGAAACGTGAAAGGAAATGAATTAATAAACGTTATTTCCGCTATTTATAGCGAAGACGATAATTATCCTTTAGCGGAGTCGATAATTATCCTTTCACCGATCCGAAAGCAGTTTAAGGCCCCCTTCTCAAAACTTCTCGAAATTGGAATAATAAATCTGGAATATTGTATGGATAATTATTCCGCAATTGTCTCAAAAAACGCTTATTCCTAAGCCGTCTTTCTTAGCCGCTAAGAAACGAAATAGCGACTCTTTTGGCCGTTTTGCCTTTCTATGTTTTTTCATATCTAGGACATGTCCGATGTCTTGATCATTTCTCTCAACTGCATTTTTATTAATTGAAGCTCCCAAATGCTCCTAATAATACCGGGGTGTAATATCATCTAGGAGCAGGTTACCTCGAGATGTATCTCGTGTTAAAACGGATTTAATTCCTTAAAATTCTCGATTAGGTCATCTTCGATTTTTGACTGTTACAATAATCAGAACAAACTTAAATTACAATGACAATGAAAATTTGATCATCACAACATTCAAACACGTAAACAAGAATATTAACCCTAGAATCACAAGCATACAATCATCATAACAAGGTATGTATTGCTAGAGCTACAAGCATCTCACCATTCACTCTAAAACAAGAATATTCAACTAAAACACGTGTACGCCCCAATCTAAGGATTCAATGATGCAAGAAAAACACTAATTAAAACAAACCTACACACATGTTTTATTAGATTATTTTATAATGAAAAATAAAGTACAAGATATGTATTGCTAGAGCTTCAAGCATCTCACCATTCACTCTAAAACAAGAATATTCAACTACAAAGGAACCAAACTAATGCTTTCGCCCTCGCATCTCACAAAGGCAACCCACCCTGCATCTCACCAAGGAGGAGGTTTTGACATCTCACCAAAAACAAAGGAACCAAACTCTTTTTTCCAAAAGTTATCAACGCTCTCTTATTTTCTAAAGTGTAGGACTATGCTAATAAAAAAACATAGAAATTAAACTAAAACAATATAATTCATGGAAAAGGTGGAAGGTCCCTCATTAAAGTTTGCTTTGAATGCTCCTCATTTACTCCATTGAAGAAGCTAAAAAATGGACTTTAAATTTCCGTTCATATTGATGATGTTGTATAGATAGATGTTTTTGGGCATCTTCCAAACTGAATTGACGACAGAAATCCTCATCAATGTTGTATCTCTTCAAAATTGCTTTCCAAAAAGAATTTATTTGACTTCATTGGACAAATGTAGCTACAACTACAACCAAAATACTGAAGGGTCGTCTAAAGGAATTCTGGGTCACATTACGTTGAAACACCGTATGTTTTGCACATACTGAAGTTTCATTTGATGAAACACATAACACATTATTTGAAGATCTTGAACTTATAGTTCTAACTCACCTTGAATCATCACATACGGACTTCGGAATAAGAAGTTAAGAACGTTATACTGAAGTCTAGCCTTTTGCATCCGAATCACATCAGGAAGAGATCGAGATAGCAATCGAAAAGGAAACAAATCTTGACGGTTACAAAATCGGAAGATCATGCTTAGTTGTTACCCCTCGACCGCGGGAAACAACTACCGTGGCCGCGCCCGAGGGTAGGCAACATGTCGCGATCATCGGGCGCGACCGTAGTGACTCATCTTGAGCCTCCAAAAACCCGGTTGTTATAGAAGATGTATAAAGCTTGGCATTTTGTGGCCCTAAACACCATAAAAAAACATAGTTTGGAATAGAATGAAAGAAACCCTATTTCACTACTACATCACGTTAGACTGTCAATCAAATATAATCCATGAGTTAGATGGTCATTGTCTTGCTTTGTAATAAGGAACATGAAACCAACAAACCAAAAAAAAAAGAAGTGTATCAATTAGAACTGTTAGTCAAACCTTAACTAAACTCAACCTCAACATCACATTATTCAATCGAAAACGAAGAAACCAAAGTAAATCGATTAGAATATTTAGGCAAACGAAGAAATCTCAATTCAATTGAAGAAAGACTAGTTCAAACAAAAAAAATTGTTTAATCACAAAAACCCTAATACATTTATTTTAGAACTCAATACTCAATCAAAGAAATCCTGAGTTGGAATGACGGGCAAAACTTTCAATTTGTAATTCGAACAAAGAGAGAGATATTTGACGAAGACTTCAATCTGGTAAGAGTATACGATGATTTTAGGACTTGGTTCATTTATAATTTTTTTATAAAGAAAACCCTGTTCGGTTCAAAGTTAAAATGATAAGCTAATCGGTTCATGGGCCAAAGAAAGAAAATATTAAAAATATTATAAAGTGAGGCCCTATAACAAAAATTTGGATGGAATAAGAGGAGGGATGATCTTTTGGTGACGGAGCCGTCATTACGAGTAGTTTTCGATAATTAAAAATAGAACGGTTAGTTGCAAATGATCCTATATAATGGGTGATTTCCGGTAACAGAGAAGTTGAACTCGACAAAATATCGGGACCACTTCTCGCGTTTCACATCAAGCTCACTATCAACCCCATGTTGTGAACGCATTATGAAAACGGACATAAAAGGGAATATGACATAAAAGCTATGAAGTATCCCAAAAATCAAAAGTAAGCACTAGATGGAAAACATGACAAAGCTTGATCGAAGAGATGAAGTATTTCAGTTTTTGCTATATTTGGAGGAAGAAGCCATGAAGGGAGATTAATTGAAGCTTTGATTGCATTATTTGCGAATGAAGAACATTTGAAAGGTATAGTAGCAAGAGGATACCGATGGGTTAATGCATCCAGTGGCGGCCGCAAAATTTCTAAAGGGAGGGGCAAAAATATATTATCAATAAAAATATCTATGAAAACAAAATAGCGATAAAACAAAGTCAATTTGTCATTTACTTACGCAGTTTTGACCAATCTCTTGTGTAATATCCAAATTTTTTTTCGATATTTCCGAGTCATACTAGATATGACCAATCTCAGTTTTGGTACATCTTATCTAAATTCTTCAATTTCTGAATTCTATTGTAACACCCCAAATTCTCAGAACTCGGGACATTACTGGTTAGGACCTCATAGTGGGTCCCGACCTCAGTTTGACAACAATTTTACTAGGATCTTGCAAAAAGACACAAATAAGAAAAACCGAAATTCATAAAATAGTATTTTAAAGAGATGAATGCAACAACGTCTAACATCCCACAGTAATTAAACAACGTAAAAGTCTAACTATCTTAAAACGAAGAAAGAAACAACAAAGTGAACACCTAACCCCACTCTAAGGAGTACGAAGACCCGACTGACCACTACTTCCGGATCACTCAGCTGCTGCTCTATCCTGCGGTAAATCTAAAAAACACAATAGAACAACAGTTAACTAGCTATCTAAATGTTAGGTAAAAGAGAATAGTACACACACACATCATATCAAAAGTAAACACTCATCATGCTTTCAAACAATTCATTTATTATCTTTACTTAGGTCATTCACTCTTACTAATGATACTTATTTTGTGGCACGAGGGATTCCCAAACCTCGCCTCCACCCCCGTGTAACCATCAGGAATGGATCCGATGCATCTCACCTTGTACTTGTATGGTGTGGATATAGAGAACCTCCCAGTCTCCTGTTAGAGTTGGGCAGTGATGTCAAGGTCAGTTGTACATACACTTGGGCCTCAAAAGAAATATAATAACAGTCGTCCTAACAAGTTGTTATTATAACACACAACACACACTACTATCGTCATTCAACTAACATCCAGAAACTAGCTAAGTAAGTCGCAAGGACTTACTTGAGTCAAATCACATTCTCTCAAATCTCAACTCGGTCTGCACCCGTGGTAACTCAAACGCCTGTCAAATAAGGCGTGTTGATCAAAATCACATCCCATACTCTTAGAAGTTATAAACTTCTAAGATGTACAATCTCATGAAGAGAAATTACGGAAAAAGGCTCTCTTAAGGTAAAAGACTATTTTACCCTTGGTCCCGGAAACTCCCAAAAAGTCTATCATTAAATTATAATGTTCTCTTTTAGAACCTATTTCCATGATCTGGTTCTCAAGGATAGTTTGCTAGAGATTATAAAAGTTAACAAAGTTCTAGAATTTTCATAAGGGTTGCTAAGGTCCGACCTTTACACTTAAGCTACGAGGTCTAGGGTCAAATCATAATCATACTCGTGAACTAGAACAACGTCATTCCACTTCCATAACACTCCCGAGTTTAGATTCTTCCTCACAATTATTCTAGTTAAGAGACCAAAAACCTAAACGAGGTTAGCTTATGCTAGCATAAAGAGTCCTTAGGATATTCTAAGAAGTGGAACTCATTATCATAACGATAGCATTTGAACACCCATAGAAACAACCGCAACCTTTACATCTAGTGTACACTATTCCGGCCGTACTAACTACCTATAAACTCTAGCCCCTTACCGGTTACCACTATACCACACGTACCTACCCACGTAACTAACCTTCTCAGTGGCTCCTACCTTCACCACTTTACACTTATACATACATATAAACTTATATATATACTACACGGAGGAAGAAATCTCACCCATCCAGCACATTCGTCACGCCCCTGTAGTGGAAAGTGGTGGCCTAAGTCGGTCGGAGCAACCCTCGAATAAAGCTCTGTCGAGTCTGTGTAACAATAGTCAACAGGAGGGTCGACAATTATATTGTAACACCCCAAGTTTTCGGAGCTCGGGGAGTTACTGGTTAGGACCTCACAGTGGGTCCCGACCTTAGTTTGACAACAACTTAACAAGATCTTACAACAAGGCACAGATAAGGAAAAACCGGAAATCATAAATTAAGTTTTAATAACGTTATGAATGTGACCAGAATAACCAACAGCCAGAAAATATAAGATAACAACAACGGATCAAAAAGGAACCAAGATCCGACTAGAAATCCACAAACAAAGAAAACTGCAACATGCCCTAAACAGTACGACACCCCGGCTGACCACTACCATCCGGATCACTCGGCATCTGCTCTAACCTGTGGTACGTCTACACAACATAACAACTGTTAGCTAACTATCCAAATACAAGAAGAAATAATAATAGCACAAACACACGCAAAATAACATAAACAAGCATCATGCTGGCACAAAACCGTTTATTATCTATTATTTAGGTGATTAATCTTATTCAATTTTACAGTTGTGGCACGAGAACTCTTAACAGTTCTCGCCTCCGTTCCTTATCCAACTGGGTGTAGGTCTAGCTTACCTCTGCCGGTAGCATCACTACAAACCGAGTATGGACTAGTCCCTAAAGAAACCCCCAGCGCCCTCAAGCTAACTGAGCAGAATGCCACCGCCCGTTACTCTTAGGCCAATATATAGGTCGGTAAACATCTATTACAACCTATAATTCTAAACATCTCCAACACACACCACTATCATTACTTATACTCATATTCAGAAATCAGCTAAGTAAGCCCAAAGGACTTACCTGTTATAAATCTCGATTCTCTGTAAACCAAACTCGCTCTATAACTGTAGTAACTCAGTTGCCTGCCAAAGGAGATAAGTGCATTAGCACACTCCAAAGTAATTAGAAGTCTAAGACTTCTAAGATAGAAGATCGTAATAGGACAGAACTGATTACAGTACTAATTTATGGTAGAAATGACTATTTTACCCTTGGTCCCGAAACTTCCAAAATTTCCGAAATTCCTGTCTAAACTCTTATTTGAGACTACGAAGTCATATTCTAACTCCTAGAGCTGAATTTGGTTACAAACTGGCACTTTATCTATGTCCCTAATTTCCGAAAGGGCATTAAGGTTCAACTTCCGCTTCAAATATGAAATTTATAAAAACTTATAAAAATTCCGAAATAATTCTCTAGATCATCTATGATATTCCAACTATTCTTAGGAGCAAGAATTTCTCAAAACTGTTCAACTCTCGATTCAATAAAAATTCCCAAAGTTGGTTGCAACACTCACATCTCCCATACTTAGCAAAAATTTCGTTGTTGGGAAAAACTGCTTAACTACCCCACTTTGGAAGCTTATAACTTCTAATCCGACCGTTCATTTCTTCTCAAATTTTAATACCGTAAACTACATACAACCACCTATTACCTATTAAAAATTCAACGGTGGATCTTCAACCTAACTCCCTAACATTGGTCTAATATAGTACTCATTTCCCACTTACAAACTGAGATTAAAACAAGGGTTCTTCACTCTTATTTCCATTGTTCATTTTTACAGCAGTCCAACCTTCTTAGAGTTCTCTAGTTCGACCCTCACCGAACACACTGGTTTATACACTCTAATTCGCACATCCTAGGTTCAACTCCCATGGAGTTCACTACATCTATGTCATAAACAGAAGTGAGAGAGAGAGCTGACCTCTTACTGGACTGGGGTGAGTCTTGACTCGTTTTATTGATGATCCAAGGAGTGACTACAGCCTATCTCACTGCTGCATCGATGGGGAAGCAGTCCAGCACAAGAAGGAAGGTGTAAGATACAGATTTAACTAGTAAGGAGATGACAGATGGGACGAAGATGCAAATAGATCTTTACCCGGTTGTACTGAACAAGGTTGAGTGCAGTTCGATCCAGAGGCAGTGCTGGCCGCGAGGTAACTGTAAGAAACGGATGATGAGTGTAATACGATGGAATTCGTTAGAGAGAGGAGGAGCAGAAGGCTCACCAGTCAGTTGTAAGATTGCTGCTCGTCCACGAGAGGGAACCCGATCGAGTTGCTAGTTTCTTCTATCCGGAAGAGAACTCGCTGCACCGAGAGTCTCTTGTTAGAGATGCAACAAACGTGGTACAGATCAGAAGGTAAGGGAGGGTAAAACTCTACCGGATTTGTGTACTTGCTGTGCAGAAGGGAGGAAGGAGATAGGGTGCACTGCTACGGCTCCAATGGTTCAGCGTCTGTCTCAGCGTCGTTGAAGGTTGTACGTGTGCAGAAGGCTGGTGTCCGATGGTTCGTTGCTGCCTTCGTCTGATGATAGGGGTAGGGAGAGAAGGAAATGCTCGATCTGTTGCCAGCGAAGGAAGGGAGGATAGGACGGTTGCTTGTGAATCTGGACGGGAATAGGACTCGCAACGCACAAGGAAAGAGATCGGGATAGGCTTGATTGTCTGCGTGAAATCCGGGCAGTTACCATCTGGGTAACGTTCATCAGCAGCGTGGGGGTCTTCATGGGCTACGACAGAGATGGCCAGCTTCTCTTCTCTCATGCTGGGCTAGGCGCTGAGCTGCTGGACACGAGCTGGGCTGGGCACTGAGCTGCTGGACACGAACTGGGCTGGAGCTGGGCATCTTGGCGCAAGGGGGAAGCAGTTTAGTGCAGGCCGCAGTCCGGAAATGAGATCACCAGCCAAAGAGTGCAACGGAATGGGCTGAACTAAAATGGGCCAAGGAGAAAGGCTTGTGTTGTCCGGGCTTGTCACAGCTTGTCGAAACTTGTCCAGCCCATGCATGTCCTTGTCACGAATTTATCTTGGTCTCGTCTTAACTTGTCATGGTCTCGTCTTGACCTTGTCTTGGGCTCGTCTCGACCTCGTCACTAGGATGTCATGACTTTGTCAAAGACAAGTCATGTTATCAAATTAGGGTTTGCCATAAGAGTCATATCATTTTATGTGAAGTGAAGTTACATAAAATGATAAATTTTTAAACAAAGTGTCTAACTAAGTAGACGGATAGGGATCAACGGATCGAAATCCGGTTTGCTACAGAAATAAACGGAATAAAATTCCGGATATTACATCAGTACCCCCTTAAAATATGTTTCGTCCCGAAACTTAGGATAAGGTATCTACTTAACCCAATTCTCAACAAGATTAGTATTATTTGGTCTCCATAACGGTTAAATTTAGTTTCGTAACATGCAACCACTCAGTTATCAAAATTAGACAATAACCAACAGAAACACTATCAAACAATCCAATATAACTCATAAAGGTCAAACAAAACAACCTCACAATACTAACTCGTGGGTACAGAAGTAGCGGCTGACTCCGCAAAGAACTCAGGATAGCTATGTCTAACACTCTCCTCTGTCTCCCAGGTAGCCTCGTCGGCTCCTCGTCTAGACCACTGGATCCTCAACATCGGTATCTCCTTAGAACGCAGACGCCTAGTACTACGCTCTAGGATGGCTACTAGGTACTCCACAAAAGTGTGGTCTGGCTCAACTATCAGATCCTCATGACTGATGACGTGTCTAGGATCCGGTATGTACTCTCTCAGCTGAGGTACATGAAAAACCGGATGGACCCCCTCTAATCTCGGTGGTAGAGCTAATCGGTAGGCAACCTCTCCGACTCTATCCAAGATCTCAAATGGACCGACATATTGGGGACTCAGCTTCCCCTTAATGCCGAAACGCCGGGCTCCTCTCGTCGGTGACACTCTCAACCACACCTGTGCACCTACTCTAAACTCCAAAGGTCGACGCCTCTTATCGGCATACGATTTCTGACGACTCTGAGCTGCTAACATCCGCTCTCGGACTAAGGCAACCCGGGCGATGTCATCCTGTATCTGATCTGGAGCTACTCCCTCAGCCCTGCTAGGCTCGTCCCAGCACAATGGTGTGCGACATCTCCGTCCGTACAAAGCCTCATAAGGTGCCATCCCAATAGACGAGTGCCAACTGTTATTATATGAAAACTCTACCAGAGGGAGATGATCTGGCCACACCTGTCCCCAATCTAGTACACAAGCCCGCAACATGTCCTCTAATGTCTGGTGATAGCATGAATTATAGTCTATATTTTGGGGTTTGTTTGAACGTTTTATCTTCAATAATCTGCATGTTTGTATATACATTATGTGATTTTACTGCCATTTCATCTACCTTTGCGAGAATCGAGGTCTACACCTAGTTTCGTTGTAATTGCAGGTAATATGGTACGTTTTGCATCAAAAAGGAGCAAAAGAAGTCAAGAGTCATTTGGAGCTACATCCAGGAAGCATAGCCATGGATTAAGGATTTACTTTGGGCCAGTTTTGAGAGATTTCACATTCAGTTGTGACTCACCTCGGTTGACCAGAGATTCATCTCGACCGAGGTGATCCAGAGACGCCGACTCGACCGAGGCGAAAACCTAGGACGCGGCGAGAATATTTTATTCTTGAAGGAGATCTTTTAAACTTGGAAAGTAATCTTATATTTTTGGGCTGAGCTCTTGGAAGGAAGGAGATATGCAGAATCATATATTTTACCTATATTTATGGGAGAATATCTTTCTAAGATTTATTATCTTTGGAGGGTTATTTTCCTATAAAAAGGGTTGGATTTTCCACAAATCCAGAGAGTGCTTAGACCCCGTTTACACCGAAAAATACGCAGCAGCAGCCTACTCCAAGTTGGGAGATTTGAAGAACCTTTTTTGAAGGTTGAAGGAAGATTGAAGTTCATAGCTTTTATAGCTTTATTGAAGGGTTTTGTAAGATTGTCTTCAATTCCCTCAATTGTTGTCTTGTCTTGTTGGATTATTATCCAAAGAACGCTTTGTTGTGATATTTGATTCAGTTATTGAAGTCTTTTCATTAAATTCTTCTTTGTTCAGATATTCACCTTCTTCCTATATATTTTAATACTTTCATTATGATGATGAGTGGCTAATTTCCTTGTGTGATTCTAGGGTGATTGGCTGAAGGTTGTGGGAAAAACAATGATAGAATAATCTTAGATTCCAGTAGGATCCTGAAAGTTCGAGTCTTTAATCTTAACCCTAAGCATCTCGTTCGGTTGATGAACATCTCGGCCGGGGTGGAATTCTTCTGACCGAGGTGACTTATTTGATTCGTAACTGAGAGTTAAGTGTTAGAGTTTGCCAAATCCTATTCTTATTACACCTTCCTGGTTCAAAGCAAGCTTAGGATGAGACTTACCCGGTAATTCCTTAGTTTGTGTATCAACGATCATAAGTGTAGGTAATAAAGGTTTATCCTTTATTGGGGTTTGAGTGTGCTTCCATCCCATCTTCGAGAGTTAGCCTGAGACTTACCCGGTAAAGGTTGATTCTATCCCCTTAGATGGTGTGTTAGTTTGAGGTTATAGTTCTTTATCTTAATTCCTTGAGACTTACCCGGTAATAGGAGTTGCGGTTTTGGATTAGTGTGTAGTGAGACTTACCCGGTGATCTACTCCACTTAGTAACACCTTCCCCACGCAAAAATCTCAGCTTTGTCCGCTTATCTATAGATCTTGAGTTGGAACCACAACTAGATGCTTTAATCCCTAGAATTACATGCTTGCTTTATTTGACATCTTATTCATCTTTGATTGTGTTAATCGCTCTTGTGGTTAGAACTAACGTAGCATACTGTGTTGACTTTGTTTCACCGAGTCCCTGTGATCGACCCCTGGAATTTTCTTGCTTTTACTACGATTGACCCGTACACTGCGGGTTCGCATCCTTGTTTTAAGCTTAAGTCTAGGGTTATAAATTTAAAGCTTGCACACACCGTTTGGAGCGAACAAGTTTTTGGCGCCGTTGCCGGGGACTTGGTCTAGATCGAGCCGGTACGGTTTGCTCTTGGGGCATTTGCCCCGTTTTGTCTAACCACTCTACTTGAGTGACTTTTTCAGGTTCTTTCTTAGGTATATGCGAAGAACCCGCACTGGGAAGGAAATCGTTCCTTACGATCCCGAACCAGAAAAGACATACAAGAGACGCTTGAGAGAAGCGAAGATGGCCCAACAAGACGATCGCGATCTTGCGGCCCAATTGAGAGAGACGCAGGAGCTGCTGCGCCTCAGCAAGGAAGAACTCATGCAAGAGAAAGAGGAGAATCGCACCAGGACTGCAGCAATCGAAGCTGAGATTGCTACCATTCGGAACCAGATTCTACTTCGACCGATGCAGGATCCAGTAGTTGATCCTCGACCGAGGCAGATTCCAGTACCCGACGCCCCGGCCGATGTACTTCCACCTCGGATGCCAGTCCGAGATGTTCTTCTTGCAGGAATTCCACAAACCCTAGGTCAAAGGATGGACCCTAACCAACAACTGAGGCGTCCAGGAGTGAACCTAGGAGATCCAGCAGATCATGACTACGAACTTCGACCGCAAGTTCTAGCCATGATTCGCCAGTGCCAATTCGGAGGGCTAGAGAAGGAGTCGCCGCATCAACATCTTCAAAACTACGAGATCTTGATGGAAACCTTGCGACCTTCCAGAATTGAGAACAACAACTACAAGCTAAGACCTTTCTACTTTTCTTTAAAAGATAGAGCTCTTACTTGGTATCAATCTCTTCCCCCAGGAAAAATTAGCACATGGGAGGAGATGACTACGGAATTCTTGACCAAATTCTTTCCCCCCTCAAAGACCGCTGAAATGAGAGGGAAGATCAACGCTTTCATCATGAAGGACAAGGAGAGCTTGTCCAAATCTTGGGAGCGGTTCAAGGATATCCTTTTGGATTGCCCACATCATGGGATTCCAAAGATCGAGTTGTTGGAGATCTACTTCAAAGGGCTGGACGGAAGCACCCAGTTCAATCTCCAACTACTCTCCGCCGGTACATTCATGGACATGGCGGTTGACGAGGCTTGGGACTTCATTGAGAAGCAAGCCTTGCACATGGAGAAGTACACCCACCAAGGAGCTGAAGGTGGAGTTAAAAGAGTCAACTTTCAAGAGACTCAACCCAACAACAATCAACTCACGTCCTTGAAGAACGACGTGAAGCAATTGAAGGAGCTCTTGATGGCTCAAACTAAGAAGGAAGAGCAAGGGCAAAGGAACAACAACAACAATAACGGGTACCGTAACAACAACAACGGACCCCGAAACAACTACAACAACAACAATAGAGGATCCAATAGCAACAACTGGAGGGCGAATAACCAAAACCACGGTAACAACCATTCAAACTCCAACTCTAATGATTCCTCTAACCCTTTCCTCTCTTCTCCTTCTTCTTCTTCTGCTCCATTGAAGAGCCAAGGGCAAGGATCAAGTTCGTCTCAGCCGGAAAAGAAAGACGCAGTCCTGGAGGCAATCTTGATCAAGCTTAGTGCTATGGAGAATTCTATGACTTCATTTTCGAGGGCCCAAAAGTCCTTCGAACAACAACTTGCTAATAGGGCGAATGAAGCGCCAAGAGATCCAGGGAAGCTTCCAGCAAAGACGGAAACTAACCCTAAGGGTCAGTGCATGGCCATAACGACGAGGAGTGGACTCAAAACTGCAGATCCAGTACCTCGCTCGATGCAGACCACCTCGGTCCAGACCCAGTCGAAGAACACCTCGACCGAGATGCCAACCGAGGCGGCGCAACAGAAAGCAGGAGGAACGACAGAAACTTATGTTCCACCTCCTGCATATAAACCACCACTTCCATTCCCCCAGTCCAGGGCCAGAGCACATCTTGACAAGCACTTCGGTAAGTTTCTTGACTTGATGAATAAGCTACATATTAATATTCCTTTCCTTGATGCCATTCTAGGTATGCCCGCCTATGGGAAGTTCTAAAAAGAAATCTTATCAAGGAAGAGGAAGCTGGAGGAAGTAGGTGAAGTTAGGATGACATCTAAATCTTCGGAGCTTATCAAGATCATGAAGGAAAAGATGCCACCTAAGTTAAGAGATCCCGGCTCATTTTGCATTCCCATTCAAGTTGGGGATGTCACTTGTGAAGCCCTATGTGATCTAGGAGCCAGCGTGAGCATCATCCCGCTAGAGTTGTGCACTAAGATCGGTCTTGGAGAGCCCAAACCGGTCAAGATTCGACTTTACATGGCGGATCGCTCCATTACCCATCCCGTGGGCATCTTGGAAGACGTTCCGGTCAAGTTAGGTAACTTCTATCTACCTATAGATTTTGTTGTACTTGACATTCCCGCAGATTATCCAGTACCTATTATTCTCGGGAGGCCATTTCTAGCAACTTCGGGTTGCAACGTGGATTGCAAGAACGCCAAGTTGAAATTCAACGTTGGTGGCGATGAGGTGGAATTCGCACTACTTGCAGCCATGAAAGGGGAGCAGCTAACTGATGATATCTTCAACATCTACGATGAAGAAGAATCAAGAGAATTGGTGAGCTCTATCCTTATTAACGATCCGCTCGAAAGAGTCATAAGCTTCAGTTTAATGGAGGAAGGTATAGATGTTTCTTGTGATGCAGATATACGGAGCTTGAAGGCACTGGAAGAGGATCCAGGAGCTATAACAGAGAAGCTGATCCAGGAGACGAAGATCTCCAGCCTCGGACCCAGTAGTAGTACCTCGACCGAGGCACTTTCTGGACTGAGCGAGGCGACTGAAGAACACCTCGGTCAACGCCTTTGCGCCTCGACCGAGGTCGACAGCGAGACGATGTCAACTGAGATTGCTGAGAATAACAATTTTCTTACTCCTTTCTCTGACATTCACCCACTGTTGGCGGACCATTCCCTCCACCAACTTTCTGATAATAAAGGTCCTTGGTATGCTGATATTGTAAATTATCTTGTTTGCCAGGAAATACCGCCCGGTTTGACGTACTCTCAAAAGAAGAGATTCTTCAAGGAAGTACGACATTACTACTGGGATGAGCCGCTGCTATTCAAGCGCGGACCGGATGGGATGCTTCGAAGGTGCATTCCGGAAGATGAAGTTAATAGCGTCATAAGGCATTGTCATTCACTTCCTTGTGGAGGACATGCTAGCACCGATAAAACATGCGCTAAGGTATTGCGTTCCGGTTTCTTTTGGCCTACATTATTTAAGGATGTGCAATCTTTTGTTGTTTCTTGTGATGCATGCCAAAGGACAGGGAACTTGTCAAGGAGGAACGAGATGCCACTTAACAACATCCAAGAAGTGGAAATCTTTGATGTATGGGGGATTGACTTCATGGGACCTTTCCCATCCTCCGGAGGAAACCTCTACATTCTCCTTGCAGTTGATTACGTCTCTAGATGGGTTGAAGCCATTGCTTCTCCCACTAACGACGCCAAGGTGGTTGTAAAGTTCTTGAATAGAACTATCTTTCCACGATTTGGAACTCCCCGCATCATCATCAGCGATGGAGGAACGCATTTCATCAACCGGAAGTTTAAGGCACTTCTATCAAAGTATGGGGTAACCCACAAGGTATCAACCGCTTATCACCCTCAAACTAGTGGACAGGTCGAGATCTCAAATAGAGAAATCAAGGCAATTTTGGAGAAGACCGTCTCTAGAACGAGGAAGGATTGGTCCATGAAATTGGACGATGCTCTTTGGGCGTACAGGACAGCATTCAAGACTCCCATAGGTACCACCCCTTACAATTTGGTATACGGGAAGTCTTGCCATTTGCCCGTTGAGCTGGAGCACAAGGCATATTGGGCTATCAAATGGTTGAACTTTGACATCAAGGAGGCTGGTGAGAAACGACTATTGGAGCTTAATGAGCTGGAAGAGCTGCGGTTGAACGCCTATGAGAATGCCAAAATCTACAAGGAAAGAACAAAGAGATGGCATGACAAGCGTATCGTTCCAAAAGAGCTTAACGAGGGAGATTTAGTTCTACTCTTCAACTCCCGCCTCCGCCTTTTTCCAGGTAAGTTGAAATCTAGATGGACCGGGCCTTACGTTGTGAAACATGTTTTCCCTCATGGTGCAGTTGAGATATGGGGAGAAACTAGCGGAAATTTCAAGGTCAACGGTCATAGACTTAAGAAGTACCAACCGGAAACGCCGGTTGAGGAGGTTGCACCAATCTACCTCGTTTGAGACGCACCATGGTCCAGCTAGCGACCTTAAATCAAGCGCTTCTTGGGAGGCAACCCAAGGTATTGCTCTTCTTTCCCGTTTTCTAGTCTAGCTTAGATAGTTTTTGTTTTTGCTTTGCTTTGCTTTGTTTTTGGCGTTCTGGACAGACAACAGGGAATATCTAAGGAGGAGCACAACTGGAAGGACAGAAGTTCGAGATTCTGAGAAGACAGAAAGACCTCGGTCACTGTCAAAGCACCTCGACCCATTTGATTCTTGAGCAACCGAGGCGACTAGGGTTTCTGCAGAACCGCCTCGGTCCATACCACCTCGGACCAGTCGAGACCATCTCGACCGAGGTGACAGCAGATCCAGTAAAAGTATAAAAGGGGGAAAAATTACATTTTCATTTTTTTTACCCTCCTCGACCGCGGCGAACAGACGCACCTCGCTCACCTCGTTTCTTGCTCGTTTTCGACGTTTTCTGCTTCCAAACCGAGATTGAAGGATAGAGGAGTCGATTGCAACTACAGATCTGCAAGAAATTTGAGCGTTTCGACCGGAACGAGGTAAAAACGTTCGAAAACCTAAACTCGTTCGTTTACTGAAATTTGGGCTTTGGTTGCCCTTGATTCTGTTGAGGAAACCTTTAAGTACCCCTTAGGAAGCATCGGTAGTGATTTTTGGGGGAAAAGAACTGAAATTCAGAGAGTTGGAAATCGCACTGCCTTCGCCTCGGTCCAGTCGACCTGCACCTCGGTCGAGGCGATTCTTGGAGTTTGTCAGTCGACCGAGGTAGTCTGACAGTACAGTTTTAAGATGAGTTCTGACAGATTGTTAGCCCTTAGAGACAGATCCTCTCCTTCCCCTTCTTCTTCCTCATCCCGACCTTCTATCCCGGTGATTCACGAGAGACACCGGGTAGATTATGATCGTATTGCTAGTCGTCCAGTTGTCGCTCCTAGATTTCTGGACGTTTCTGCCTTTGATTGTCTCCACGTAGATGGAGAGCTTAGGAGGATGATCACCACCGTCGGGCTGGATCAGTTTACTGAGATCCGAGCCCCAGCCTACCTTGAGCCGACCCTCGAGTTTGTCAGTTCCTTCACTTACCTCCCCACAGAGAGGGCTGTGAAGTACCGGTTGATGAACCGGAACTACTTAGTACCTCTTGACCACTGGAGAGACATTTTTGGCTTCCCTGCCCCCACTGCTGTAGACTTCCCGACCCGAGCTGTAGCTAGAGAGTTCTGGGGTCAGATCGCCCACATTACGAGGGATGCAGACAGGTGGCGCCCTGGTGATTCCAGGGCGAAGCTTATCTATCATCTAGCTTTTCGGTTGGTACACAGGATCTTCAGCGAGACGCTTCTGGCGCGTACTGAGACGCCCCAGAAGGTCCGACAGGGGGAGCTCTTCTCTTTATACTGCATGGTCACAGGTGGATACCCTGACTTTGGATTGATGCTGGCAGAGGATCTGCACAGGATCAAGGCCAAAGGGAAGGGAGATATATGCTGCGGAGGGATAGTGACCCATATCGCTAGGTATCAGGATATGGATCTGAGCAGGTGTACCATGGTGGCGGCTGCCAAGCCGCTCGGACTTCAGGAGATGATTACACGGAGGATTCTAGTTCCCCGTGGTTTGACTACACCTTACGTTGCTATGCCATGGGAGCTGACTGCACCTCAGGGCATCAGATGGTCTGCACAGTTCTCTGTCTTTGATCCACACTACTGGCAGACAGCATGGGGTCCACTTATGGAGGATTACAGAGAGGGAGCAGCTACCCCTGCTGAGGCTGAGGAGGAGGTTGAGGACGAGGACGACGATGATGATGATACAGTAGATGAGAGAGGAGGTGGCGTCCCGATGGACACAGGTACAGATACAGCTGGGACGAGCGCGCCACCTATTATTGATTTGGATGACGACGAGGAGGACACTGAGCCGGCGCCAGCTGAGGCATCTCCAGTCAGACCTGCTAGACGCAGGAGGCGTGGAGTTAGGGACAGAGCTGCACACCGACGGATCGATGACCTGACGGATCAGGTTATCGACTCATATGCTGCACTTTTGCTGGATATCCGCGAGATGCAGGAGCGGCAGCATCATCAGCACATGATGGCTCAGCTACAGTTTGAGTGTATCATGGGCCATCCCTATGACCCGACTCAGTACCCCTACATACCACCACCACCACCGGATCGAGACTACTGAGGAGCTGCAGGACTTTATTATTATATCTTTTTTTATGCAGTTCGGCTTTTACTCGGTGAGTTCTCTTGTTTAGACTTTTATTATACCCACTGGGACAGTGTGTCTCAAGTATGGGGTGTTTGCTATTTGACTACTTGACTACGTGATGTATTCGACTACTTTTGATGTATTATATTTATCGGATATTTTCATATTTATGCTTCATTTGCCTTTATGTGATTATCTGATATTACATGCATACCTACAGGTTATTTGATTGAAAAAAAAACAAAAAAATATTTTATAAAAAAAAAAAAACGTCGAAACCGAAAATTTTTTTGACCTCGACCGTGGAGATTCTGGCCGAACGAGGTGATTCACCTCGGTTGAACCAAGAACACCTCGACCGAGGTGGGTTAACTGAGAAGTTTTCGAAAACGATTTTGTGTGACTTATCTGGATATGATCTCAGTGAAGATCTTGTTTACTGACTGGTTTTAAATTCTTTATGTGTTTGAAAGGTTTTATGATATGTTTAAGTTGCTAAATGCTTTGTTTAAAATTATTGGCATGTTTAATACTTTGTTTTTATCCAAATTATGTTGAATTTGAAGGTTGACACCGCAGGTTAAGTTCTCTCACCTTCTTCTTGGAAAGACCAAGGCAATTCATTCTCTTCTTCTTCTTCTCCTTGATCATGCTTAGCCCCTCATATACATTTTGCCTCCCTTTACCTATCCGGGAATTTGGAAGCAAGCAAAGTGGTGAAAGCAAGTTAAAGTTGAGAAGTGGGCTGGAAGTGAAAGTGCTAGAAAGTAATAATAGGTTTGGGGAAGTCAATCATGAAGATGAGTAACTCGGCACCATTCACATAGTCGGGTGTTTGTGTCTTGCCAAAGTCGGATTGAGCGATATTCCTATCGGGTCATGGTATGTGCATCAAGGGTTTGATGCATCTCAAGAAATTGATGATTGCGGATTTCCTAGGCTTCGGTTATTGTGCACCTCTGTCCATGCATCCCAAAAAGTAAAGTAAAAGGAAAGTGCGAAATAAGCAAAGCTTATTGGTGGAAGGTATTGCAAGTCAAAGTAAAAGTGAAGTTCATCCTTTTCCCGGATTCCAGCACCACATTACCTTACATACATCCCTACCCTACACGTTTCTTGACCTTTTCTTTTGGGAAGCCCTTGAGACCTTGAGCTTGTTGATTGACTTAGTGGTTTAAACTGGATTATACATGATTAATTTTGATAATTGTGATTTATTATACATTCTATAATTTTGTGCAAAGATGAACAACTTTCCTATATTTATAAAATGTTTTGAGCATATTGAGTTTTTAAATTCCAGGAAGTACTCTCTTAGAGTGATCTATGGTAGTTGCACACCATAAAATGTTTTTGAAAGGCTTTTTCATTGATTTTTCTTGACTTATAATCCATTCTATCTTGTCTTCTATATGCGGAACTTGCTTGGGGACAAGCAAGGGCTAAGTATGGGGTATTTTGATAGCATGAATTATAGTCTATATTTTGGGGTTTGTTTGAACGTTTTATCTTCAATAATCTGCATGTTTGTATATACATTATGTGATTTTACTGCCATTTCATCTACCTTTGCGAGAATCGAGGTCTACACCTAGTTTCGTTGTAATTGGAAGTAATATGGTACGTTTTGCATCAAAAAGGAGCAAAAGAAGTCAAGAGTCATTTGGAGCTACATCCAGGAAGCATAGCCATGGATTAAGGATTTACTTTGGGCCAGTTTTGAGAGATTTCACATTCAGTTGTGACTCACCTCGGTTGACCAGAGATTCATCTCGACCGAGGTGATCCAGAGACGCCGACTCGACCGAGGCGAAAACCTAGGACGCGGCGAGAATATTTTATTCTTGAAGGAGATCTTTTAAACTTGGAAAGTAATCTTATATTTTTGGGCTGAGCTCTTGGAAGGAAGGAGATATGCAGAATCATATATTTTACCTATATTTATGGGAGAATATCTTTCTAAGATTTATTATCTTTGGAGGGTTATTTTCCTATAAAAAGGGTTGGATTTTCCACAAATCCAGAGAGTGCTTAGACCCCGTTTACACCGAAAAATACGCAGCAGCAGCCTACTCCAAGTTGGGAGATTTGAAGAACCTTTTTTGAAGGTTGAAGGAAGATTGAAGTTCATAGCTTTTATAGCTTTATTGAAGGGTTTTGTAAGATTGTCTTCAATTCCCTCAATTGTTGTCTTGTCTTGTTGGATTATTATCCAAAGAACGCTTTGTTGTGATATTTGATTCAGTTATTGAAGTCTTTTCATTAAATTCTTCTTTGTTCAAATATTCACCTTCTTCCTATATATTTTAATACTTTCATTATGATGATGAGTGGCTAATTTCCTTGTGTGATTCTAGGGTGATTGGCTGAAGGTTGTGGGAAAAACAATGATAGAATAATCTTAGATTCCAGTAGGATCCTGAAAGTTCGAGTCTTTAATCTTAACCCTAAGCATCTCGTTCGGTTGATGAACATCTCGGCCGGGGTGGAATTCTTCTGACCGAGGTGACTTATTTGATTCGTAACTGAGAGTTAAGTGTTAGAGTTTGCCAAATCCTATTCTTATTACACCTTCCTGGTTCAAAGCAAGCTTAGGATGAGACTTACCCGGTAATTCCTTAGTTTGTGTATCAACGATCATAAGTGTAGGTAATAAAGGTTTATCCTTTATTGGGGTTTGAGTGTGCTTCCATCCCATCTTCGAGAGTTAGCCTGAGACTTACCCGGTAAAGGTTGATTCTATCCCCTTAGATGGTGTGTTAGTTTGAGGTTATAGTTCTTTATCTTAATTCCTTGAGACTTACCCGGTAATAGGAGTTGCGGTTTTGGATTAGTGTGTAGTGAGACTTACCCGGTGATCTACTCCACTTAGTAACACCTTCCCCACGCAAAAATCTCAGCTTTGTCCGCTTATCTATAGATCTTGAGTTGGAACCACAACTAGATGCTTTAATCCCTAGAATTACATGCTTGCTTTATTTGACATCTTATTCATCTTTGATTGTGTTAATCGCTCTTGTGGTTAGAACTAACGTAGCATACTGTGTTGACTTTGTTTCACCGAGTCCCTGTGATCGACCCCTGGAATTTTCTTGCTTTTACTACGATTGACCCGTACACTGCGGGTTCGCATCCTTGTTTTAAGCTTAAGTCTAGGGTTATAAATTTAAAGCTTGCACACACCGTTTGGAGCGAACATCTGGATGGTCCTCTCAGACTGACCGTCGGTCTGTGGGTGGTAGGCGGTGGTAAAGTGGAGACTCGTTCCCAAAGCAATATGTACTTGCTGCCAAAACCTCGAGGTGAAACGTCCATCTCTGTCGGAGACTATAGTCCTCGGTACTCAATGAAATCTCACAATGTGTCTGGTGAACTCCTCAGCTAGACGACTTACCGGCCACGTTTCCTTAATCGGAATGAAACGTGCGGTCTTCGTCAGGCGGTCTACCACTACCCAAATAGCATCAAAATCTCTGCTGAGCCTCAATCTTGTGACAAAATCCATAGATATATCCTCCCACTTCCAATGTGGTACTGGAAGTGGGTGAAGCTCTCCTCCGGACCTGCGATGCTCAATCTTGACCTGCTGACAGGTCGCACACTAGGCTACATACTGAGCCACATCAGGCTTCAAACCACCCCACCAGAAGGAACGTCTCACGTCCTTGTACATCTTACTCGCTCCAGGATGTACTGACTATGGGGTAGCATGAGCCTCACCTAGTATCCTCTGTCTCAAATCACTGTCTGATGGCACACAGATGCGGTCCTGACGTCTCATCACTCCATCAGCACCAATAGTGAACTGCGGTGCCTCATCTCGAGACATCCGGTCTCGAATCCGGGTCAAAGTCGGACAGGTCTCCTGCTTCTGTCGGATCTCACCCAATAGATCAGGAAGTAACTCTAAGGTAGCCAACTGATGAGCTGTATCGGGGAACTGGATCTCTACCTCCAACCAAGCTAAGTCTCTCTGTAACTGTGGCTGTACTGTCAACCGGGCTATCGCCTTCTCCCGATGCGTCTTCCGACTCAAAGCGTCAGCAACTAAATTCGCCTTCCCGGGGTGGTAGAGAATCTCAAGGTCGAAATCCTTGATCAACTCTAGCCACCGCCTCTGGCGGTTATTCAACTCCCGCTGAGTGAATATGTACTTCAGACTCTTATGGTCTGTGAAGATCTGACAGGTCGCCCCATAGAGATAGTGACGCCAGATCTTAAGAGCGTGTACAACTGCAGCTAACTCTAGGTCATGTGTGGGGTAGTTCTCCTCATACGTCTTCAGCTGTCGAGACGTATATGTTATGACCTTACCCCTCTGCATCAAGACACACCCGAAGCCCAGTTTGGATGCGTCACTGTACACTACAAAGTCCTCCATACCTCACGTTGTGCTAAAATCGGAGCAGACGTCAATCTCCTCTTCAGCTCCTCAAAACTCTGCTGACACGGGTCAGACCAAACAAACCGAGTAGTCTTCCTCAGAAGACAAGTAAGTGGCCGGGCAATCACAGAAAACCCTTCCACAAACCGGTGGTAATAACCTGCCAATCCAAGAAAGCTGCAAACCTCTTTAACATTCTTCGGAGGTTGCCAAGAAAACACTGACTCAATCTTCGCCGGGTCGACCTTAATCCCCTCAGCAGTCACTACATGGCCTAGGAAAGCCACCTCTGACATCCAGAACTCGCACTTAGATAGCTTAGCATATAGCTGGCTATCCTGTAGAATCTGTAATACTGTCCTCAAGTGCCCGACATGCTCTTCTCGAATCCTAGAGTAAACTAGGATGTCGTAAATGAAGCCCACTACAAACTGGTCTAAGAAGTCGATGAAAATCCCGTTCATCAACTCCATAAATACTACTGGCGCATTAGTGAGCCCGAATGGCATCACTACAAACTCATAGTGGCCATACCTAGTCCGGAATGCCGTCTTAGGTATGTCCTGGTCTCTCACTCTCAGCTGGTGATAACCCGATCTCAAGTCTATCCTAGAGAACACTGACGTTCCATGCAGCTGGTCCAGCAGATCATCAATGCGAGGCAGTGGATACTTATTCTTGATGGTGACGTTGTTCAACTCCCTATAATCAATGCACAGCCTCATCGATCAATCCTTCTTCCTCACAAATAACACTGGTGCTCCCCAGGGAGAAACACTAGGGCGTATGAAGCCCTTCTCTGCTAACTCTTCTAACTGCTTCTTCAGCTCAAGCAGCTCTATCGGTGCCATACGGTACGGGACCTTCGAAATCGGTCTTGTGCCCGGCTCTAACTCAATGCTGAAATCAACACTCCTCTATGGAGGTAGCCCTGGCTGGTCGTCACTGAATACCTTTGCAAACTCGCATGCCACTGGTATCTCCTCTACTGTTAGGCTCTTGCGCTCCTTCATGGCATAACACCAGAAGGCCTCGCAACCCTGCACTATCAGTCTCGCTGCTCTCACTGCGCTGATAACTGTGCCGGACTTTCCGAGGTCCCAACCTCGGAATATCACTCTATGACCCTCCTCAGTGGCGACAGTCACAATTCTCCTACCAATGTCTAAGACTGCTCCATGTCTAGTCATCCAATCTATCCCCAGAATCACGTCTTCATGTGCTAAGGGCATGACTAGAAAACTTACCAACCAATCCCGGCCTCCTAGATGAATAGGGCAGTCAAAAATCTCTCGGGATCCTCTAATCTTACCCCCATCAGGTAAACCAACCACAAAAGGTGTACCCTCTACGGTAGCTAAGGACAACCTATCTACGCATGCATCTGATATAAAGGAGTGCGTAGCACCCGTATCAAACAAAACACGCACAGGTAAATCATGAATCCAGATAGTACATGTGGTCGTAGGTGCCGCTGGCTGATCAACACTCCTAAGCTCAAACACCCTTGCTGGGGCTCCTTTGGTATCAGTAGTACCACTACGTCCCCTGCCACGGCCTGAACCCTGTGTAGTATTGTGTGAGGCAGGATGACTTGGAGCCCGATACTGTTGTTGACTCGGTGCTCGGTACTGAGGAGGTCTCTGTCCACTCCTCTCAGCACCTGTAGGAGAAGATCCCTGCTGTGAAGGAGCTCTACCTTGACGGCAGAAAGTAGCTCTGTGTCCCAGCTTCCCGCAAGTGAAGCAAGTAGTAGGTGGCCTCTGGCAGTCCGTCTTATTGTGATCGCGGCTACCACAATTAAAGCATTGTCGATCTCTACCGGAAGTCTGAACTGTAGGGTGGTAGCTGGGCCTCCCATGAGTCTGTCCTCGCCCATAACCTGCTACTACTGCACTGCTACCAGCATGTCCTGTCTTCTGCCGCTTATCCGGCCCACTAGACTGAATTGCTCTCCTCGAAACTGGCCTATCTCTCTCATATGCAGAGGCCCTATCCTGATAGTCAGACAAAGTCTCACAGTGAAATCCTGCCAGATATGATCGGGTACTCTCTCTCAATCTCCTAGAGAAGAGGTAAACATGATGCTCTTGTGGAGGTGCAGCTGGCCCAGTAGGGTCAACTCCTTCTGAAACTTCTTTATGGCAGCAGCAATCGGAATATCCTCAAATCCCGCCTCAATGAAATCCTAAAACCTCTCTCTCCTCAGCCAAGACAGGACAGTACCTCTCTCTAACAATGCTCCTCATCTGCTCCCAATTGGTGACTCGACTACGAATGGTCCGCCACCAGGAATGAGCATCCTCCGTGAAACATGTCTGCACCAAATCCACTTGTCGATCCTCTGGGCAACGTATCGCCTCTAAGACAGTCTCTATCTTTCCAATCCAATGCTCCACCTCTAACCCTATCTCTCCACTGAATGAGGGGACCTTTTGAGAGTTGAAAGCCTTCAACCACTCATCCGGTCTCGGTGCTCTAGACCCAGCAGGCGCTCTATCAACATTAACTCTCCTCTCAGGTATAGCCAGCACCTGAGACACTCCCTGTGTCACCTGAACTGACTTAGCCGGTACCACCGGTGGTACCTGGGTAAGTCTCTCTACTCTGGTAGCCTCCTCCATACGCTCGACGTATGCTCTGTACTCTCTGTACTCGGATGCTCCAATAGAAACACGTCCTGACTCAGTCGAACGTGCTCTCTATGCTCCAGACCTAGCAGCGGTCTCATTCCTGACCTCGGGACCTACACTCTCAGCTACCTCTTCCACAGCAGCCTCTGGTATGCTCGCTGCCGGTGGATCCTCTCGAGGGACTCGTCCTCGACCTCTCCCTAGTGGAGGTCTACCTCCACGACCACGCCCTCTAACAGCAGGGGTCCCATCAGCTCGATCTTGTCTAGCTGGAGAAAGAGGGGGACGACTCCTACCTCGGCCAGTCGCTGGTGTAGCCCTAGTACGTGCCATCTGCACGAGAGATAGCAACTACAGTAATAATCTAATCTAATCTATCATAAGCAATAAAAGTCTAAAGTGAAAATGCTAAGAATACCGAGATCCGCGGAGGTAGTGGTGGTCGTCCGTACTTTCTATCCCAACCCGACTATGCATGCATTTTAAAACCAAAATTCCTTTGGAAAACTCATACCCCTCTCGGGTTCTACTTTATTTACTTATATTACCTTTTAGAAGATTTCAAGGGTCATTGTTGCCAACCTAGAGCTCTGATACCATGTTTTAACACCCCAAGTTTTCGGAGCTCGGGAAGTTATTGGTTAGGACCTCACAGTGGGTCCCGACCTTAGTTTGACAACAACTTAACAAGATCTTACAACAAGGCACAAATAAGGAAAAACCGGAAATCATAAATTAAGTTTTAATAATGTTAGGAATGTGACCAGAATAACCAACAGCCGGAAAACATAAGATAACAATAACGGATCAAAAAGGAACCAAGATCCGACTGGAAATCCACAAACAAAGAAAACTGCAACATGCCCTAAATAGTACGACACCCCAGCTGACCACTACCATCCGGATCACTCGGCATCTGCTCTAACCTATGGTACGTCTACACAACATAACAACTGTTAGCTAACTATCCAAATATAAGCAGAAATAATAACAGCACAAACACACGCAAAATAACATAAACAAGCATCATGCTGGCACACAACCGTTTATTATCTATTATTTAGGTGATTCATCTTATTCAATTTTACATTTGTGGCACGAGAACTCTTAACAGTTCTCGCCTACATTCCTTATCCAACTAGGTGTAGGTCTAGCTTACCTCGGCCGGTAGCATCACTACAAACCGAGTATGGACTAGTCCCTAAAGAAACCCCCAGCGCCCTCAAGCTAACTGAGCAGAATGCCACCGCCCGTTACTCTTAGGCCAATATATAGGTCGGTAAGCATCTATTACAACCTATAATTCTAAACATCTCCAACACACACCACTATCATTACTCATACTCATATTCGGAAGTCAGTTAAGTAAGCCCAAAGGACTTACCTGTTATAAATCTCGATTCTCTATAAACCAAACTCGCTCTGTAACTGTAGCAACTCAGTTGCCTGCCAAAGGAGATAAATGCATTAGCACACTCCAAAGTAATTAGAAGTCTAAGACTTCTAAGATAGAAGAACGTAATAGGACAGAACTGATTACGATACTAATTTATGGTAAAAATGACTATTTTACCCTTGGTCCCGAAACTTCCAAAATTTCCGAAATTTCTGTCTAAACTCTTATTTGAGACTACGAAATCATATTCTAACTCCTAAAGCTGAATTTGGTTACAAACTGGCACTTTACCTATGTCCCTAATTTCCGAAAGGGCATTAAGGTTCAACTTCCGCTTCAAATATGAAATTCATAAAAACTTATAAAAATTTCGAAATAATTCTCTAGATCATCTATGATATTCCAACTATTCTTAGGAGCAAGAATTTCTCAAAACTGTTCAACTCTCGATTCAATAAAAATTCCCAAAGTTGGTTGCAACACTCACATCTCCCATACTTAGCCAAAATTTCGTTGTTGGGAAAAACTGCTTAACTACCCCACTTTGGAAGCTTATAACTTCTAATCCGACCGTTCATTTCTTCTCAAATTTTAATACCGTAAACTACATACAACCACCTATTACCTATTAAAAATTCAACGGTGGATCTTCAACCTAACTCCCTAACATTGGTCTACAATAGTATTCATTTCCCACTTACAAACTGAGATTAAAACAAGGGTTCTTCACTCTTATTTCCATTGTTCATTTTTACAGCAGTCCAACCTTCTTAGAGTTCTCTAGTTCGACCCTCACCGAACACACTGGTTTATACACTCTAACTCGCACATCCTAGGTTCTACTCCCATGGAGTTCACTACATCTATGTCATAAACATAAGTGAGAGAGAGAGCTGACCTCTTACTGGACTGGGGTGAGTCTTGACTCGTTTTATTGATGATCCAAGGAGTGACTACAGCCTATCTCACTGCTGCATCGATGGGGAAGCAGTCCAGCACAAGAAGGAAGGTGTAAGATACAGATTTAACTAGTAAGGAGATGACAAAAGGGACGAAGATGCAAATAGATCTTTACCCGGTTGTACTGAACAAGGTTGAGTGCAGTTCGATCCAGAGGCAGTGCTGGCTGCGAGGTAATTGTAAGAAACGGATGATGAGTGTAATACGATGGAATTCGTTAGAGAGAGGAGGAGTAGAAGGCTCACCAGTCAGTAGTAAGATTGCTGCTCGTCCACGAGAGGGAACCCGGTCGAGTTGCTAGTTTCTTCTATCCGGAAGAGAACTCGCTGCACTGAGAGTCTCTTGTTAGAGATGCAACAAACGTGGTACAGATCATAAGGTATGGGAGGGTAAAACTCTACCGGATTTGTGTACTCGCTGTGCAGAAGGGAGGAAGGAGATAGGGTGCACTGCTACGGCTCCAATGGTTCAGCGTCTGTCTCTGTGTCGTTGGAGGCTGTACGTGTGCAGAAGGCTGGTGTCCGATGGTTCGTTGCTGCCTTCGTCTGATGATAGGGGTAGGGAGAGAAGGAAATGCTCGATTTGTTGCCAGCGAAAAAAGGGAGGATAGGACGGTTGCTTGTAAATCTGGACAGGAATAGGACTCGCAGCACACAAGGAAAGAGATCGGGATAGGCTTGATTGTCTGCGTGAAATCCGGTCAGTTACCATCTGGGTAACGTTCATCAGCAACGTGGGGGTCTTCATGGGCTGCGACAGAGATGGCCAGCTTCTCTTCTCTCATGCTGGGCTGGGCGCTGAGCTGCTGGACACGAGCTGGGCTGGGCACTGAGCTGCTGGACACGAACTGGGCTGGAGCTGGGCATCTTGGCGCAAGGGGGAAGCAGTTCAGTGTAGGCCGCAGTCCGGAAATGAGATCACCAGCCAAAGAGTGCAACGGAATGGGCTGAACTAAAATGGGCCAAGGAGAAAGGCTTGTGTTGTCCGGGCTTGTCACAGCTTGTCAAAACTTGTCCAGCCCATGCATGTCCTTGTCACGAGTTTATCTTGGTCTCGTCTTAACTCGTCATGGTCTCGTCTTGACCTTGTCTTGGGCTCGTCTCGACCTCGTCACTAGGATGTCATGACTTTGTCAAAGACAAGTCATGTTATCAAATTAGGGTTTGCCATAAGAGTCATATCATTTTATGTGAAGTGAAGTTACATAAAATGATAAATTTTTAAACAAAGTGTCTAACTAAGTAGACGGATAGGGATCAACGGATCGAAATCCGGTTTGCTACAGAAATAAACGGAATAAAATTCCGGATATTACTTATATCCCGATCGTGTCTGCGTGAAGGTAATTGGCGAAGAAGACACAAAGTACGCTTACCTTCAGTGATGACAACTCGAAGACGGGAGAAGGCGGCGACACTCCGGATAACGAGAGAGAGCGAGGTCTACGAGGTACCGCTTGGGTCGCGAGAAGGGATACGTCAAACAGTGACCGGTTGGAGGTAGTTTCTCACCGGGAAATCGATCGACAAGCAAGGTGGCGAGCAGGTGGTGGTGCGTACTTGCCCTTCGGTATTGGTACCGCTCGCAGGGAACCCCAACGGTGTTGGCAACCTTGTCTCGCTGCGCAACAGAAGGATCGGCAATGAGGGCTAATGTTTCAGGAGGGAGGGAGAGGAAAGCCTTTACTCACCTGTTCAACGTAGCCGTTGCAGTTCCGGCGCAGAAGAGGTCGGTTGGGAGGGTCGTGAGCGGACGCCTTCGACTCTGTGTGCGGTCGCCTATGAACGCCGAAGTCGCCGGGTTGCTGCTACGGTTACTCTCACAGATGGCGGTAGGAGATAAGGCGTACGGGGTTGTTGATTAGATTAGGGTTATGATTAGGTTAAATGTAATTAGTGGGGGATTAGGGGAGGGTTTAGTATGTGATACCTATTTTATTTCTAGTTGATTACGAATTCATTAACCCTGTTTTAAGCAATAAGCGGAAACCGTAAAATTTTAAAACTTTATCTTACAACCATCTTCACAACATATATACACACTACCACACGTCATAAAACCCTGTTTAACAAAACACAACTGTTTAAAACCACACAAAACATCCTAGGCAGTAGCATCCCATAACAGCCCACCTGATATGATCTTAAATCCAGGTGTTGGGTCCAACGTCCTTGCCTTGATCAGGCCGAGTCTGAGTAGCTGAAAAATATGGATATAACAACAATGAGCTACAAACTCAGTAAGGTATACAAATCACACTCCCCAATATATATAAGTATCTAATATTCCGTCCCCAAAGGACACTCTATATCCTTTTCTCACATTCAAAAGCACACACATACATGTCCACATTCACATTACATCCACAACCATCCATAACACATAACATATAAACAATCAAGCATATTATCACACCACATATAAACATATAATCTCATATAAATATCTCATATCATACCATCACATATAAATAATCATAACATAACATATAGCATGCTAGACTCGATCGCATCGATGCATAGGTGATAATTAACTAACTAGCCCCAACTGATCGTACGATATATTTTCTCATGTGATTTCGTATTTCTTTTCTTTCCTTCTTTCTTTCTTTCTTTCTTTTCTTTCGGTTGGCCAACCCGATAGCGTCCTAAGCCCCCTGTAGATCAGATAGCGACCTCGGCCATCTTGTCCTAAGACCCCTTGTAGATCAGGTTGCGATCTTGGACTATTTTTCTCATCTAGAGGCCCCCTGTAGATCAGGTAGCGACCTCTGAGGCCCCCTGTAGATCAGGTAGCGACCTCGTCCCCCAAAAACCCGTGCGGGACTCACTTGGGCTAATTAATCAATTACCATCCTATATTATCACTTCCATATCATAACTCAGTTTCATGCTTTCATCATATTCTTCCATCATATTCTTTCCATTATAATCTCATGTACCTCATGCATGCATTCATAAATCATATCAAGTCATCATCATCATTACACTCATATATATATTAGCATGCATAAAATCATAACAAACAGATATATAAACTCAAGCATGCATAAAATCATGGCATATTAAATACATAATATATATTAAGCAAGTGTAATTCATATACACTTACCTCGCATGTAAGAACAATAAAACCTCGCAAACCAACTATTGAGTCCATTTTCCACTCGGAATATCTTCCTTTATCGTGCTTGGATACACTCACAAAGAACTAAGCTATAGCTAACCAAAACCTTCAACAACACCCGTGGAGAATATCATATTCCTCGTATTAAACTCCTCGGTTCAAACACCAGTTAAATTCATTCCTTTGAATTTAATTAACTTATATCCTCCTCTATAATTTCAATTTAATTAATTAACCTTCAATTAATTAATTAAATTTCGCCAAAACAACGTTTTGCCCGCAGGCAATTTCTGAACCCACCTGTCATCAAATCTCATCAAACAAACAACCTATAATCACCAGAATAAATAACGAGCATAATGGAATTTCCAGTTATCCATTTTGACAAGCCTAAGGTTAATTTAGGCCAAATCGCAATACGGAAAACGAATAAATTCATAACTTATTCATTACTAACCCGATTGACGATCCGAAAGAAGATTCGGAATCACAACGACGCAGGCTACGCCTCGGACACCATCAAATTCATCGGAATTTGAGTGACGGAACCTCCCTAGTATCATATATGCTCGACCAGAACTTCCCTTGCTCGGAAATGTAGAAACTCGGTACCAAAATGAAGAAAATGAAGAGGAATCCAAAAACTCAAACGGATTTGAAATCGGATTAGAAACGAAGAGTAGATATGATTTTGAAGTTGAGAGAAATCAGAGCTTTTACGAGAAAAAGTGAAAGGAAATGAATTAATAAACGTTATTTCCGCTATTTATAGCGAAGACGATAATTATCCTTTAGCGGAGTCGATAATTATCCTTTCACCGATCCGAAAGCGGTTTAAACCCCCTTCTCCAAACTTCTCGAAATTGGAATAATAAATCTGGAATATTGTATGGATAATTATTCCGCAATTGTCTCGAAAAACGCGTATTCCTAAGCCGTCTTTCTTAGCCGCTGAGAAACGAAATAGCGAATCTTTTGGCCGTTTTGCCTTTCTATGTTTTTTCATATATAGGACATGTCCGATGTCTGATCATTTCTCTCAACTGCATTTTTATTAATTGAAACTCCCAAATGCTCCAAATAACACCGGGGTGTAATATCATCTAGGAGCAGGTTACCTCGAGAGGTATCTCGTGTTATAACGGATTTAATTCCTTAAAATTCTCGATTAGGTCATCTTTGATTTTTGACTGCTACATAGTATGTGGGCCGACAGAAGGTCACTGGGCCGGAGTTGTTGGGCCTGCTCATCTAGTTAAAAGATGGGCTGATAAATGCGTCGTTACTCGTACGAAACCGCTCTTCGAGTTTTAAATTATACGAAAGTGTACTCGGGTTATATTTTTATCATTTTATGTGAATTAAGGTCACATAAAATGATAGAATCTAATATTGTTTTATTTTATTTAAAAAAGAATAAAGGTTGACGGATCGGAATCCGGTTTGATCGGTTACTAAACGAAAAATAAAATTTTCCGGTTATTACATCTATCATTTTATGTGAAATGCCGGAGGGAGCGGGACAAAATATGTCAAAATGATAATAAGTCTTTAGAGAAATTCAATTAACTAAATAATATCTTCTCTATTGCAAGCACACTCGGCCCTGGTATAAGACAATACAATTTTCTAGTAAAGTTCAAAAAGAAACATACTACAAAATAAAATGCATCTAAATTCTTGAAGCATTGTGACCAGACTACCTGTTGTAAGACATGAGTTTAGGGTAGTGCACATAAGGAGCATCAGATGGTTCAACAATAGGTTTTTTTGCATGGTTTGTCGCTCACTTGTACATTCATGAATGAAATAGTATTGGTCATACTAATTTGCTTCAAACAAATCGAGAAAATGTAGACCTCACAAAGCATTGCAAACACTATGACAACCATCTTCCACATTAGAGGTTTTGGAGCAAAAATATCCTGCAACCATATGGTTCTACTAATTTCAGCTACGACACCTGTTTTTCTTGGCCCAAGTAGCAGTGATGATAAACCACAATCATAACAGTGAATAGTTAGCTATTAATACTTAGCACACTGAATTAGAAAAACTGGAATTTCAAAAACACCAACCGAATGAGGAAGACATACTAAGATTCAAAAAGGTCCAGAGACATTATGTGTAACGAATGCAGAATAGATTTTCTACTGGAAAAATTAGGAATTTCCCATTCTAAAATTTCTTTCCTTCCCAATCTCAATCTGCTTCCTTCTTTCACGTACCTTCGATCCGCTTTCCTCCGCTCGCAACCTCAGGAAGGCAATGGTATCTGAGTGCAGCCTCTTCCTTCCCAATCTCTCCTAGGAAGAACTCATACCCTAGACGATCGATAACAACGACGACTACCCAGAACCCTAGTACATGGACGACAGCGATAACTATCTTCTCTATATCGCTGAGACCGACGCCTAGCCGCCCCCCGGTCTCGCAGGGTGGACGGCGAACAGGCAAAGCCTGCGAGAGCACCAAGAGTGCGTGCGAGTGACGGCAAACCGTTTTGTAATTTTTTTTTAATTTTATTTTTTTTCCTGTAGGGTGGGGAAGCTGCCCCACCCTGCCCTCCCCTAGGGCCGCCACTGAATGCATCTCATGCCAAATTCAATTCTTATATGAGGTGTGTGTTGTTAGGGTCATAGTCTCGCAAGTTGTGATCAAACTTCAAATATCTTATACATGTTTAAATCTTATATGAAAGTTTTCTAAATGATTGGACACGTTTATGTTCGATATAGAATTTGGAATATCCTAAGGGTTAAATACAAGATTTTTTTCAGAAAAAAACTTGTCTTGTTCATCTAGAACCCGTCTAGACGTCCCGTATCCATTTTGCATAATTTGAAATATTGTTTTTTTTTTTACAGCGATTGGATCAAGTATCAATATTTGTGTTCCTTTAGTTGAACTTTTTTTTTATTATAGTTGACGTAATCTTTAATGAACCTATATACTATATTTAAATTTAATATATCTCGATCATTATATGAATGATGTTTATGGAATAAGTAAAATAACTTTTAGCGCAAAATTTCATACCACTAATGAAGCAATTTTGTACTACGTAGATGTCTAGTTGGAGCCAAACAAATGTTAAAATTGCAAATTTTATGTGACAAATTGAAAAGTTATAAATTTTTATGAGACAACTTAAAATTATATTTAATTGTAAATTTTTTTTTATTGTATTTAAATCATATAAGACAAATAAAAATGCTCCAAAATGTTATGAAAAAATTGACTAAATTAAACTTTAACTTATTTAGTTATAATTTACAGATTTACAATAGTGTTCAAAGTAATATTGTAAACTCATATAGTTATTTGATTAGTTATTTATGTTGGGGAGATACCATTATTTTTTTTATATAATTTAGTCAACTAACATGAAGTAAATCTATGTTAAACTGAGATACTTTACTAATTATAACTTAATTGGTCCAATTTATATGTTAAGGCGGTTTCGTGTCGGTCCGTTTTGGTTCGGGGTTCAAATGGATCAGATGTAGTTTTGAGTCAATTTGATACACGGTTAGAACGGATCGGTTTTCCGAATTATGCGATATATTTTCAGTTTCTATCGGGTTTTGTGGATTGAGCTTTGCCAACTCTTAGAGCAAGGATTGTCGAGTCTCGTGAATAGCCAACTTGGTAACAAGTTCATGAGCATCAAGCTTGTCAACATGCAAAATTGTAGTGGCAAAGGATGAAGTATGATCTCGGGGAGTGAGTGGAGTAGGGTATTGGGTAGGTAAGGGCCATGAGTGTAACACCCCAAGTTCTGGGAACTCGAAGCGTTACGGGCTAGAACCTCACAATGGGTCCCGGCCCTCAGAGTAACAACACAACGAATCTTACAACAAGGCACATACAAATGAAAACCAAAACTTAAAATAAAATCAAAGGTTATAAAAAAAGGAAGCGTAAAAGACTCGCAGCCGAGTTCAAAACAAAAGGGAAAGCAACAAAATAAACATAAACCCGATACCATCCTAAAATGTACGGGAACCCCAGCTGACCACACCATCTGGATCACTCAGCAGCATCCTGAACATGTGGAACATCTACAACATCGGTATGAATTGTTAGCTAACATTCTAGATATCAAAAAGAACGTAAAGATACAAGCACACATAACGTAAAGTAAACATATAGCATGGTCAACACAACCGGTTATTATCTTTCATTTAAGTTATCCATTACTAATTTAACTTCTTTTGTCACACGACAATCTCCCGAAACTTGCCTCTGCTTCCGTCTACCAATAGGAATAGATCAGTACTATCCGTTACCTACGAGCCTGGGTTGCAAGAGCACATTCTAGTCTCTTGTAGAACTAGACAACTGGTCACCGCCCGGTACCCGGTATCATACACTTAGGTTAGTTAAGGTTATAAAAAGTGAATCCTATTTCGAGTATCCGTTATAACATGATAAACAACACAAACAAGCCAAAACACTCAAACCAATATACGGAATGAAGCTAAGTAAGTCCAAGAGACTTACCTCACTCGAAGGTAACTCAAAGCTCAACAAACAACTCAGAGAATGGCTCAGTTTCCCTCAGGAAAGGAGCGAGGAAAGCCTGTTCATACAAGCATCACGAATCAAGAATGAAACGGTTGCTAGAAGTCTATAACTTCTAGTCTCAATGATCTCTAAGAGATCAACACAAGTTAAGGTCTCAACCTTAGTCTTACAGAACACTCAGGGGTCAAGGAAAATCTAGAAGGAACAAGGAAACGGATGAGGAAAGCAAGGAAGGAAGCAACTCACAAGAACAAGAGTCACTACAGAAGGAACCGCAGGGGCGGGAGGGTGCAGCCGCGGGGGCGGTGCACTGATAGAAGGCGCTGTCGGGGTTTCTTCTCGATAGAACTCTCAGCAAGGGATCCAAAGCTCGAACTTTTAATCCAACCACGTCAAGACTCAACCAAAAGAGCCTGAGAACATCAACAAATCAACAACGGGGATGCCAACAAGAATCAAGGTTCAAACTTGATTCTTGGAGAAGAAGAAAAGGAAGAACGGAAGATGAAAAATGAAACAGAAGGATGGGCATGCAGCCACAACATGAACGTGATGAAGAACAAGGGAGGAAGAACTTACACGTTTAGCAAGATCACATGAAGCAAGGCTGCAACACTCGAGGGTTGAAGAAAGTGTAAGCAAGAAACGTGAAAAAGAAGAAAAAACAGGAATATATAAAAGAGTCGGGAAAAATAGATGGAAAGGATGTCTAGGGTTAGGAAGAAGATAAGGAAGCCGACCCATAAGATAGAAGATCGGATATTCCATCAATGGAAGGAAGATAAAATGAACGAAAACAGATCGGGTGCGATCTGCAGCGCATCCGCGGGGGCGGATCGCCTCAGCCGCAGGGGCGCCTCTTGTCACCGCGGGGGCGGTGACAAACACCAAGGCTGCTGGGGCGGCCTCCTTCACCGCGGGGGCGGTGAACGTGAAAACTAGGATCTTACAATGAGTGCCAAAAGTCGGACCGTTGACAATAACGAGCTTCATCATAACGTCCATGTAACACCCCAAATCCGCGGGACTCGGGGCGCTACGGGTTAGGACCTCACAATGGGTACCGACCCTTACCTTGACAACAATTTCACCGGATCTTGCAACAAGGCACAAATACAGGCCAAAACCGAAATACATTTTTATGCAATGTAAGAAAACCCGAAAGAAAACAAACACGGACTTCAGCCGAAAACAACTACAAAGACCAAACGCCATACACGCGGCATACAAACACAATAAACGAAGAATAAACACAACCCGACTCCAATCAAAACCCGCTCCTAAAATGTACGGAACCCCGGCTGCCCACTCTTCCGGATCTCTCAGCCGCATTCCTAACCTGGAAGGCAATCTACAACAATTGGTATAAAACCGTTAGCTAATATTCGCAGCATTAGAAGCAAGGTGACGACACATACACACATACATCAACATAACACATAACATGCTCAAAACACACAAGTCCGGTTATTATCTTTATTATTATTAGGTCATATCCCGTTATAATTCAACTTCTTTTGTGACACGAGAATCTCCCGAAACTCGCCTCGGTCCCCACTTACCACATGGAGCGGTACGGATGCATCCGACCGTCTAACCACACGGGCTAGTCGCCAAGAACCTCCTAACTCTATGCAAGAGCTAGACAAGTTGTCACCGCCCTTTATCATACACTTGGGCCAAATAATATATAAAGGCCGGTAATCCTTTTCCGGTTTTATAAGTTATAATGAAAGCAATAAAACACACACCACCAAACACGCATCGAATCTAATACGTAGAATACGAGCTAAGTAAGTCCGGAGACTTACCTCGTCACCACACTCAACTCACAACACTCTCGCTTCCTTAGGAGAGGAAGCCCATAACCTGCTCACAAGAAGATAACTATATCAACAACCCACTCACAATAGAAGTCTTAGACTTCTATACAAATGATCTACACAAGACCATTTGACTCTCAATTCTAGGATCGCATCCTAGAATCCCTCATGCTCACATCACACTCAACACAAGCTAGAAGTCCTAAGACTTCTAAACCATCGGGTCTCGCAAGATCATAACTCACAACGCAACTAGGATAAGCCAAATCTAAATCCAAAATCCCACAAGATCATACATCCCCACCTCGAGCCTCAAAACGCTCACAAGGTCAACCATACAACTTAAAGCCTTATAACAACCTCACAAGATAACCAACACCTCAAGCTTAGAATCAACATCAATCCATCAAACAATATCAAATACTCGAAATTCACCTAAGGTTCAAAGCCACTACTTGACATTCACTCTAAGTTATGCTAGATCCAACCTAGCATGATACTAATACTAAACAGAACTAAATCGAGGAAGAGAATACTCACACAATGTCAAGACAGATGTCGAACTTGGACTCGTTGGCCTTTATCGGGGCGCTTCCGGTCCTAACACCAAAGCTAAACAAATTTAGCTTATACGCTAAATTTGAACGGAATATATAACTTATATAAAATCTAAGGTAAAACTCGTTTTCAAAATCAAGGTTAAAAACCGCTTAAATAATTTCCGGGACAAATTATAAAATTTTATACACGTGGGTCATAATATATAACAAATATAAACTATAAGAATAAAATCCGTTATAAAGCTTTGGTAGAAAGTCCGTAAAAATATTTTCTGGGCAACTCATGAAGTTCCATAAACTTGAAATATATTCCGTAAATAAAACCTTGGGCCAAAAACTGTAAATAATTCCCAGCAGGGCATAAAAGCAACAATCCAAAAACTTAAAGTTCAAAATTGTAATAATAATAGATGAGGGTACAAATTGCAATTAAGTTACAATTGGGGCCCGATTTTTAAATAACACAAAGGGGATTCTTTAACCTTCAGCAACGCGACAGAGGAGACAAGGAGCTCCGGCGGCTGCGCAGGCGGAGGGAAGGGAGAGGCGGCCGGCGTCGGTGCAGACGGCGGAAGGCACGGCGGCCCAGCGCTTCTCCGGCGAGGCAGAAGGAAAGCGAGGTGGAGAGCTGTGCTGCTTGCAATAGAGAGAAGGAGGAGGGGATGCAACGATTCAGAAGGGAAGAAAGAGGGAGGATGTCGGCAGTGGGGCTTCTTCTGGTGGCTAGGGTGCAGGCGGCTCTTCCCGGTGAGACGGCAGTAAGGGCGAGCTTCCGTATGGTGGTTCAACAGTTGAGGAGATCTAGGGCAACAGAGGAGAAGAGGGATAGGGCTTTCAGATCCTTGGTGGCTGCGCAGGCGGCAAGGCGTGGTTCCGGTTGCTTCTCTCGGCCTGGCGTTGCCGGTGCCGGTCACCAAGATGGAGGGAGAGGTGAGTGTTTCCTGCTTCTCCTTGTTTGAGTGAATGAAAAGAGGGGTTGAGTGTGAGGTCAGAGAGAGACTGGGAAAGATCATTTCGTGAGACATAGAGAAAGAGAGTACAAAGAGTGATGGATGGGGGAGGGTTGTGTGAGAAAGAGCCAAGCAGCCAAAGGGTCGGGGTAGCCAGGTAGGTGCATGGATTGGGAGTAGGCATGGCTAGGGCACGCATTAGGCTGGCAAGCAAATTGCAATCCAGAAGTGTGATGTTCATCAAGGCAAAGGCGGGAAGAGAGAAGATTAAAAATAAATTAAAAAAATAGCAAAATAAAAGGAGATAATAAAATAACTCGATTATAAAAAGTCCGAACGGAAATTTATGGATCGGAAACCATTCCGAGATAAGATACGGAAATTATGTGTACGTAAAATATATAAGTATACTCGTAAAATTATCATTTATAATAAAGAACTTGTTCTCACAAAAATATTCTCGATAATAATACAATAATTTAAATTACAACATAGTAATACTCGATAAATATATTAAGCTATTTAAAATATTGATAAAAGTAAGAAGAAAAAAACGAGCCTAAAAATTGGGGCGTTATAGTCCACATCTTTAACAATCATTAAGATTTGACTCATCATCGGACTTTCTCTCGTACTTCTCTCTACACGATGTCGTGACACATGCAGTAGGAGTGAAGACAATGCCAACAATTGTAGGCGTAAATGTTTGAAAAGGAGCCTAGTATGATGGCATATATTGTCCATCATTCTAAGGTGCCTGCTAGTGACCACCTTGTCAAGTCTAGTTCACATGCGGGCGTATAGAGGGTGTTGACTCTCTCTAATTTATCCTCTCTTGGTTTTTCTCCACACTTCTTATATAATCTAATACAAAACTTGAAAACCGACAATATTTATCTTTCAATATAATATTTTTGCGTAATCAAAACTTGTGCAATCTAGTTCGTCGGTACAAAGACAAATCGGTGTGTGAGGCAACCACATCAAGTGGTGCATGGGCCCACACGCCGCCATACGCATCATCATTCGAGCCAAAGATGAAAGAATTTATAAAAAAAACATAAAAATCCCACAAAGAACGGTATCATTCCATACTAATCTAATTTATTTCGATCAATTGAAGTTATTTCAAATAAATGGAACCTCAGAGGTATTTTTCTCCCCTTTGGGATGACTCTATAGCATTTCAATCCAGAACCGCGATTTGACTAATCGAGTGAGATGTGGTTTAGTTTTGGTTTAGTTTGTTTGGGGGTTTGAACTGAACCTCAAACAACCAAAACCAAAACTAAACCGGGTAGGTGGGGGGTAGGTAGAAAGAGCATGTTTGTTTTTGAATATTTTGGGTAACCGATAAAAAATATAGGTATAAGTAAAATTACCCCCAAAATATTATGATCGTCTAACTTTGGGTTTTGACAAATATTTTCAAGTGTCAGCAAATTGTAACATCCTCTCCCCAAATGTCAGGCATGCCACCGCGAGTTTCTCTCCACCACTTAAACAATGGCATATTTCTTGCATCCAACGGGCTTCATTCCAATTTCTACATATTTCTCTTCTCTCTCTACAGTCAAAGAAGAGAGAGAAAGAGGAAGAAGACTGCTCCGTTTTCTTTCTTCCATTCTTTTCTCATTTTGTTTTGTGTGCCTTTAAACAACAAGGTATCGAATCATCTTAAGGTTTCAAAATTACAGCCCCAAAGGTGAGTAATTTGAAACCCTATTTTATAATTTGTGTATCTAATCTTGTATGAGAGAGTCCTTTAATTTTGTCATTATAAAGTTCACTGTTTTTGTCTTGAAAATGAACCAAGTTATTCCTATAAACCCTAGTTTGTTTTTCTCATCTTTTGTAGATGATATAAGTATAAAGGTCGGTTGACCACTTTCTTGCTGTTATGGAGGCAATTTTGCGGGCGTGAGTTTATATTTATGGATGAATTTTGAAAGATAGTTGAGAAGTTGTGATTGTGGGGAGGAAGCCATGGATAGGCATATTCTCCCCCAAGGGAAATTTTTGGTTTCAGTTAGAATTCGACCTCTAAATGAAAAGGAGGTTGTTAGGGGTGAGGATGTTGATTGGGAATGCATCAATGATAAAACAATCTTATACAAGAACACTGCTTTTTGTCCCGATCGATCAATGTGCCCTTCTTTCTACTCATTTGGTAAGAATGTAAATGATTCTTAATTCCCTTATATTCTCCTTGATTTTAGCTTTGGTATAAATGAGAATATTTTTTCTTGCAAATTGTTGTGTTGTAGATAGAGTCTTTGAGTCAAATTGCTCAACAAGGCAGGTTTATCAAGAAGGAGCTAAATCAATTGCCCTTTCAGCTGTTGCTGGAATTAATGGTAAGTGTATCATCTTCTTTTTTTGTTTTACAGTACTTGCTACTTCTTTTAATTGGAAATACAATGCATTCTAGGAGTGACACAATTGTTAATAATAGTAATAACCAAAAATATTTATTTTCATATTATCTTTTCATTGACTTTTCCATTTATTAATATCACCATTCTTCCCAACCTATCAATGAAAAATAAAAAGTCTAGAAGATATATAAATTAATAATAGTTCTCGTAACTCACTATTTGAAAATTGTAAAACACCTTATATACTTGATCAAATTTTAAAGGTTAAAATGTCCAATTTGATTGGAGGAATATTATACAAGAGTACAAGACCACACATTAAATATCATACTTAACACAAGCCCAAAAATGACAAAGTAGTGGATAATAAGAATACAGAGTTATCTTAATAATTTTCGATGTATAAGAATGTGAAAAACAAAATGATTACATGTTATCTTGGAGTGCGTTTGGGAGCCTAAAAAATGAAGATCATGCTAGATGATGGAGATGAAGGTAGATGATGGAATGAAAAATATTGACAATTAGGTATTTGGGAGCATGTTGGAGATAATAAGGTCCCACATCGAAATATGGGGACACTCCGAACCTAATATATAAGCTCGGTGAGCTACTCCTCCTATTGCCAATTGGTTTAAGGATGGAGCCTCATCGGGTTTATGTGTTGGACTTGAGCCTAATGTGCATGTGCGCTCATATGCACACGACCCCCGTACTACCGGTCCGTCTATATCGGACTTTGGCAGAGCAACAACATTTAGAAGATGAAGGAGATTACGCTAGATGATGGAAGTTGGAAAATTTTCTATTCCATCATCTACTCATAGGTAGATTATGAAGATGAAGCAATTAATTTCTTCCAATCTTCGCCCTAGAAAATTCAAGGACCCTCCCGCAATTGCTCACCACTAGTAACTACAAGCATCACGTTTCCACTCCGCCATTAGCTTTGTGCAGAGGAACTTTGTCAAGAATGGTGCATGTTCTTACTACCATCAATCCTCCAATTCGTCTTTAAAATGTAACAACCTATAGTATATGTTCTCTTTTAGTTATTTTTCCAAATTTTGTTTACTCCAAATTATATGTATTTAACTTTATAATTTTTCTACTGCAATCAAAATAATAGGAAGTAAACTATTAAATTGAATATTTATAAAAAAGAGAGAGTTTATAACTACCAAAATCGATAAATAAGTTTTATAAATATAAATTAAGAACTTATTTTAAAAATGTTAACATATTTTTCAACTTTGGTTATACAATTCTTTCAATATTATGCAAATAAAATTAATTTTTCATTTTGTTAAAGTCATTACAAATTAATGTTAAAAAGAAAGTCCGTTTTGGTAATTTTACGTTTATATCAGCTTCAATAAGCACATAGTTCCCAAACGATCAACAAGATTATCAAAAAATATCAGCTACTTATTTCAGCTACTCAATCAGCAGTAGCTTCAAATACAATAAGTTTTAGCTTCAACTTCATCTAATATAAGATCGTGGTTCCAAACGGACCCTTGATCATATGTTTCTAGGCCTTAATAATCCGGACCAAACTTACCAATGGTTTTGGTAACAATTAATATTGAACGGGCGTTCTAATTTTGACTTTAATTGGTAAATTTGTGAAAATTGAACATATTTAGTGAGTGATATTGGTTAATTTCCCCTTTTTAATAATGTTGGTTATGTTTTGATTTTGCTGTTGATTATGGAGTTCATTTTCTGATCATGTTTATGACAGCGAGTATTTTTGCATATGGACAAACAAGTAGTGGTAAGACATACACCATGACGGGGATTACGGAGTATGCAATGATAGATATCTTTGACCATATTCATAAGGTAAACACTAAAGAGGAAGTGCTTTATGTTTTTTTTTCATGACATGAATTAAGAAGTATTATATTTATATATATAAACTATACTAGACTAACTTTAAAACTAAGTATGTGCAAAATACATTTGTTGCCCAAAACTTCTCTTGAACAAACTAGATGCTCATCTCCACATGCTTAATGTGATGATGTTGAGCTGATTAGACCAAAGACACTCAATTTAATATTGTTGTAATAAATGACAATGCCCCACTTACGAGCACTTGAAGCTCAATGAGAAGGTTGTAAAGTCAACAAGTTCATGTAATGGCAATTTCCATCACTGGGGTACTTGACATCGACACTCGAGATAAATAATGTCGTTTGTCAATTGGAGAACCAAGAGACTAAAAGATCACCCAAGTAAACACAATAACCATAAGTAGACCGAATTTTTCTAGGCATTCAAATAAAGCAAAATTGAAGAATTTGTCTAGGCATTATATTGTGGAGGTATGCTTTCATATGAAGATCAATCAACTTAGAATGTGACAGTGGAGGGCCCATGAGTACGAAGAGAATGAGTGACGTTCAATGCCCTAACAATTCCTTGCTTTACCGGACAAGAAAGAAGGAGTTGTTGCAAGCTTGTTAGGCTCAGAAGGGACGGAAAAGTTATTGTTGAATTCCCTATCCGACTCAATTTGAAAGCTTTAATGTAAGATGAAAGTTGTGTTTAGACATAAGCATGAATGTGAAGGAATTTCGTAAAGCCGTTCTAACTTGTGTTTTAATGGAGACACCTAAAAAAGGTGTGTAGATTTATCAAGAAAAATAAGACAATGCTAAAAGCCCATATTACTAATAATAATAGATGTCCAAATTCTACTATGAAGGATGTCGGACCTACCAATCTGATATGATAAAAACCGCCAAAACTATTGCACTTCATGATTAGGGTCCTTGTATGAACATTCTTCACTGAAAAACCAAACAAATCAAATGTTGGGCACGTTCTGACTCACTGAGTATGTATAATATATTGCATATTTACCGTCACCCACACGAATACAAAGTACAAAACTAACTTTGTATACATCCTAGAATATACATGAGGATTTTACAAATATACGGGGAATTTGTTGCACTCTAATACACGAACAACCTCACTATATATGTAGCCTCTTGAGGTAGGTTGGTGGTGGGCTAATGTTGTCTCTAGTGTTTGTGATCAGTTGAAAGCAAGAGGATATTTGTGTAGTTTTTTTGTTTTAGGTCAAGATATATACCGAACTACCTTTAATACTAAGTATGTGCTAAAACATAAATTATACAAACTAAGTTACTAAAATATGTATGTGTTGCAGCATACTCAAAGACAGTTTATTCTGAAGTTTTCTGCTATGGAGATTTACAATGAATCAGTGAGGGATCTTCTCTCTGTAGATACCACTCCTTTGAGGCTTCGTGATGACCCTGAGGTGATCAATTCATTTTTATAATTGACTATATTTACTATGGTATTAATGATAGGCTGAGTCATTTTCCAGAGGGGAACAATTGTCGATAAGCTCACAGAAGAGGTTGTTCATGACTTGAATCATGTACAAGAACTTATCTCTGTATGTAAAGGTATAAGATCTATAAAGTTCAACTTACGCCTTAGTTTGATTGAACGAGGCTAGCTAGTTACACCCCTGTAAATAGTATTGCTTTGTGTTTCCAGCTCAAAGGCAGATTGCGGAGACAATCCTGAATGAATCAAGTTCCAGATCTCATCAAATTATAAAACTAGTAAGACTCGATTGTCATCAAAACATTAGTAAAAAACGATGACTACTTCTTGTTCGATCTTAATAATTTGCTTTTCAGACGATTGAAAGCCATACACGTGAGGTATTTAGCAAGGATAGTTTAAATACCCTCGTCGCCACTGTGGTAAGATTACTAAGAAACATGTTTTCTTGAACACCCCAAAGGGCACGATGTTGATGTCCATTCTGTTTGCATGTAGAATTTCATCGATCTTGCTGGAAGTGAGCGTGCATCTCAAGTTTTATCACTTGGAACCAAGTTGAAGGAAGGTTCTCATATAAATCGTAGCTTACTAGCATTGGGAACTGTTATCCGTAAGTTAAGGTGCGGTGACCCATCTTTCTTAACTTGTGGTGGTTGTGGATTTCATAGACAACATCAACAATGTGTTTTGTATTCATGTACACAGCAAGGAAAGAAACGGTCATGTTCCTTATCGAGATTCTAAACTCACGCGCATATTGCAATCTTCTTTAAGTGGAAACACGAGAACTGCAATCATATGCACCATGAGCCCTGCACGAAGCTACGTTGAACAGTCAAGAAACACCCTCCTTTTTGCAACTTCCGCTAAACAAGTCACCTCTACTCCAAAGGTTAATCTTGAGGACACTGATAAAGCATTGGTGAAACACATGCAAAGAAAACTATCGACTTTAGAAAATGAACTTAGAGATGCAGGGTCTTCTTTTGAGTTCGATTCTACTTCCATACTGAGAGACAAAGACCTTCTAATAGGCAAGGTACTAGCAAATGCCATTATAATTAGTCTTTCTTCCCTTAAGTTATTATGTTGACAATAGTACTTTTTTCATCCTGTAGTTGCAAAGACAAGTAAAAGAGCTTACATTGCAACGAGATCTCGCTTTGTCTCAGATCCAGAATGTGCAATTTGAGGTTGAAAATAAAAAAAATCCACAATCCAATTAATCATCTTTCTCAAATTAAGTTCCTTATTTCATGACATTTATTTATTGTCTTTCTCACAGGAATCAGTAAATGCTCCTTACCCTAAGTTGCATGTCAGACGGCAATCTTGGACAAGTCAAATGTCACATGTGTCTAGTGCGACGGATCTTCACTCCATTGATTCTTCTGCGGTGGCATGGGAAACATCTCGTCCTTGTAGTAGACGCAGTTTTAGTTTATGCGATGAAAGCTCTGTATACTCCGACTTTGACGACGACTTCTTACCTAGAATAGTTGCTCATCCAGCTCCCTTTGAGTCTCCTCCTCGTTTGTTCATCCGAACCCCTGTGGGTCAAGAAGCCGAAAGGGAAAAAGAATTCAACATAAACAATACAAGTATTAATTTTGTAGAATCAATCATGAGTGACATTGAAACTAATTCAATTTCTCTTGAACAAAGCAAAGAGACTCTCCCATTAAAAATTGATTGTGGGACCCAAATGGAGGATCATGAGTTACCATCTTCTTGGTATCAAATTGATGATGTGAATGTCGATGAAAACTGCAACTCTCCTTCATTACAGCCTGAGGTAGAAAAGTTGGAAATCCATGTTCATCAAAATAAGCAATCGCTAGAGTCTACAGATAAACTTGAAGATGTTGACAATAAGCTTTACGGGCTTGGAGATGATGATGACGCCTTTAATGAAATGCTATCAGAAAAGATGATGGTGACGAGATATCCATCAACCTGTATATCAGGAGAAGCTAAAGCTCCCGAACCTAAGTTTTTGACTGAAGAAGTTGATCTGAATGGAGATTCACATGATGCAGAAATCAAGGAAGCAAATGAAATGCTATCAGAAAAGATGATGGTGACGAAATATCCATCAACTTGTATTTCAAGAGAAGCTCAAGCTCCTGAACCTAAGGTTTTGACTAAAGAAGTTGATCCGAATGGAGATTCACATGATATAGAAATCAAGGAAGCCACTAATGTTCAATGCAAAAAAGAAGTTGGACTTCATATGGTGAGTGTTTTCAGAAATTTCATCTATAATTGTGTACTTAAACAAGGTGTGCTTAAGAAATAATTTTGTTTTTAATAGGAAAAGGATGTATCACCAAAGGCTGGTACTTTCATCAAGAACGTGAAGGATGTGGGCTTCCAATATGATTTGGAAACTGAACAATGGCCATTAGATTTTGATAAGCTTCGAAAGGAGGTCGTCGACCTTTGGGATATATGTAACGTATCATTGTTGTACAGAACATCCTTCTTCCTACTCTTTGAAGGAGATTCCGGGGACTCTATATACATGGAGGTGGAACGCCGGAGACTTTGGTTTATCAAGGATGCCTTTGCTTGGGGTAACGAGACCGTCTTAGATGGCCAGATTATATCTCCGAGTTTGAGGTGCGTAGTAGTTGTTTCATAGGAAACTCGAAAGCTTGGAAACATGAATCCATGTGTAAAACATGGAAACTGTGATGTTTTCCCCTTTATATCGTTTTTTTGTTCATCCCCCATCCGTTTCCGTGCAACATAAATTTATACTACTAGAGTGAGATGCACTATCCACCACCTATCTTGCACGGAAAGAGGCTTAAATAAGAACTTGTTATCTTGTACAGCAAGAAACATATGCAACAGGAGAGGAACATGTTGAGCAAGATGTTGAAGAGCAGGATCTCTCAACAAGAAAGGGAGGCTTTATACGTCAAATGGGGAATTCATTTGGACACCAAGAAGAGAAGCTCACAATTAGCTCATCAATTATGGACACGACCCCAAAGCATGGAACATGTTCGAGAGAGTGCAAGCGTCGTCTCGTTGTTGATAAAGTTCGACAAGAGTCAAGTCCGAAAGGAGATGTTTGGACTCAATCTAATGCCCGCTCTCAAAGGGGTTGGATCTCATGGTTGGTTATTGTAATTCTTGGATAACAATTGTCAAAGGCTTATCTTCTTTCTCATTGATGAATGATAATATGTACTATCAAGACTTTTAAATAATATATCTCCTAAGAATATAAGATTTTACATAAAATACAAATATATGACGCGTGTATCCTAAACCCTCACAAGCTCATGGTGGAGGGGCAACACGAAGCTTGGGATGTAGAGTAGCGATCCAATAGCCTTGTTGAATATAGAGCACGAGTATGTTAAACAATGAGTGAGTCATCCACAACTCGCTCGGGAAGAAATAAAAATCAATTTGCATGTGTGCTTGCAACGTTGACAATAACACAACTAGACATGGAGCTATGATATATTTTTTTTTAAAACGGAAAGCGGTTTGAAACCAATAGATGGTGGGCCATCTAGTGGCTCGAAAGGCCGAAAAAGATCCATTGACGGACTAACCGTCATGAAGCAACTCATGATGCATCCGTATTTAATTTTAGATTATATCGTTTTTGTTATTTAACATATAAACCGGATGATCCACTCATTATACTGGTTTAGGAAGGCATGAGAAGTTAACACTAAGACTCCCTTCTACAAATCCAATCATATTTCCTATTTGATAGAGGTTTGACCCCGGTCCAAAAAAACACATCACATGCCCAAATAGAGAAGTGACTCATATGCCCAAGTCATGGATTATTCTAATTTTGATACATACTTGTGTTTTACTCCAATAACTTAGTAAAATTTTGTTTTGCTTTCGATACTTTTTTTGAACTTTATCTTTTAATAGTTTTTTCTTATCTTTTTAGAGTTATGTTTACTTTCTTTTGAGGCCTATAATAGTGATCAATTATCCAACAATATTTCTCAATTACCAAAGACCTAAATAAATTAATTGTAAGACAATATTTATACTGATCAATTATTCAAAACCTAAATAAATTTAGCTTGTTTTGTGTTATATTTGTGTCGCCACTTTCCGGTCTAGTTGAGCATCCGTTCTTCATCCAAGATCGAGTTTTGATACTTCGTTCAATCGATCTAGAATGAATTCAATATAAAATCATGATGTCCCACTAGTACAAAAATAGGCTCTTAGGAGTAATTTCATAGGGGTTTAGTACAAACTGCTGCAAATTAATTTAGTTCAACCCTTGAGAAAATATTATATTTTATTTTTAAATTTTTTTAAGTATACTCTCATGGGTTTTGATTAACCCTTAAAAACTCTTGTGAAAATTTTAATCGAATCTCGTAACTTATTATTCTCGGAAGGTAAATTACAAAACCGCCCTAACAACCTAAATTATTTAATTTTATCCTATCGTCTTGCAAGAATCGACTAACCTAGAGCACGGGTATTCTGCACAATAGAGCGCGAAGAGAGGTTTTCCTTCAATCGTCTTTATACTCTCGACTTCTGGCCAATCTCTGGATTCATGCAGCAACAACAAAGCTTCTCTCCCGGCGTCCCTAAAGGTGTTACAAATAAGAAACCTCCTAACCTTGAGTTGTGTGAGACCTATGTGTTAGGTAAGAAAGCCAAGCATAGCTTCTCTCTCTAGTTATCTAGTCAAACAACCTCTAGAGTACATACACTTTGACCTTTGGGAGCCTGCTGTAATATCCGAAATTTTAATTCCGCTTATTTCCGAGTCAAACCGGATTTCAACCCGTGAATCTTTGTTTATGATACCTAGTGTTAATTACCTTCACAAATCATATCATTTTATGCAAGTTTAAACTCACATAATTAAAATGATGAATTTTTTTTTACCAAACCCTAATTTGTATCTCTATGTCTTTGACAAGGTCATGACACTCTTTTGACAAGGCCATGACAAGTTTTCAGCCCATCTCTTTTCCCCTTGTTTTAGCCCACCTCTTCATGCAGTTTTGCCATGCCACACACATCCCAACAACTACATTGACAGGTCCACCCCACTTCCGTCTTGCCTCACGCAACCCAACAGTCCTTAGCCCTTCCGTAACCCATGAAAAGCAACCTAGGAGGTCAGCCGTTACATCTCTAACACCTTCCCTATCCTTTCCTTTCGCTTATGATCTTCCTTCCTTATTGAGCATCCCATACCCATAGATCTCGCTCAGAAGATCACGTCTATCACGTCCAAATTCAGAGGGAAGTTCTTCACCCTTCTTGCGTACAAAGGAGTCCCCAACAGAGCACACCGTCTCATCAAGTGCACGCAGACAGCCAGAGCAGCACACTTTAATAAGTCACCAACGCTGCCTCTCCTCCTTCTTTGTACTCGGGCGAGCGTTCTTCTGCATATAGTCAAGGCTTCAACGTTGCGAGCAATATCCTGCAAGAGGGGTCGAAGGCAAGGGTCCTGAAATCCACACTCCTATCCTATCGCCATAGAACCCATCTAGCCTAGTGCACCACTGACGAGGAAGATTTGCAACCACCCTGACTGACTGTAGATCCAGAGGGTAAGCCCTTGTGACTCTCTTCCAATTACTGATACGTGAATGAAAGGTTTTGGTAGGCTCAACCTTGTACATGTGGAACCAGGAACTTCTAGTCATCAAGAGAACGTGCAACATAGTAACTTTCGAGGAGGACCGGCTGTTGCTTAGTAGTTAATCCAAAGACGAGACGAGGAACATCAAACCAGAGACGTGTGTGCACTTGAGAAACATGAGACTTCAGAGTGAGAATCGAACTTAAGATTCATTTCATTTCCAGTTTTGATTTCAGAAATAGTGTTGAGCAGGCATGTTTGAGCCTCTAATTCGATACCTTAAAAGCATCATCTATCGTTCAATATTTAATATGACATAGAGGGCATGCTAGTGTAATGTATAAGAAGTTGAGACCGATCCAACGGTCGGATCTAGATCTATAGGATCTCAAAGTAGGCAGGTTGTGTAGTTGTGAAATCACTTAGATTTTGGCTAAGTATATAATTCTGGGTTTTGGAACCAACTTTGGAGAATTGTGTGGAAGTTGTTGGGTATTCTTGAGAAATTCTTGCTTCTATGAGTAAAGTGCATAACATAGAAGACCTAGATAGTTTTCTTGGAATTTTTATATTTTTATTCAAGCCTCGTTTCTTAAGCTAAAGTCGGACCTTAGCGACTTTTTATGAAAGTCAAGAATGTAGTTAACTCTTCTAAATCTTTAGCAAACTTCCTTTTTAGAGTTAGAGTGTGGTTTTGAGTTCCAAAGAATAGTTTGGAACTTTGTTATAGAATTTTCTAGAGTTTTGGGACCAGGGGTAAAATGGTCATTTACCCTTATAAGGGTATTTTGGTAATTTCTTTATGATCGATTGAAAACCTTAGAAGTTGGAGACTTCTAAGAAAGTGGGATACATTATTGATCCACTTGCCTTGTTTAACAGGCGGTTGAGTTTCTACGGTTACAAATAGAGTCAAGATAACAGGATTTGGACTTACTTAGTTGGCTTCTGCATGTTAGTTGAATGATGATGGTTGTGTATGCTTATGTATTTAATATAACATGAATAAGATGACCTATATATTATATGGCTAAGTGTATGTATAACGGGTGGTGACATTACTGCCCAGCTCTCCGGAGACTAGGAGGTTCTCTATACCCAAACCAAGCAGGTAAATGGGGAGGTGCATCGGATCCACTCCTGTTGGTTACACGGGGGAGGATGCGAGGTTTGGGAATCCCTTGTGTCACAAAAATAAGTTGCGTTAGTGACGAGACTAAAATTCTAGGTCGTTGTCTTTTAGCTTAGGTCAAAGTAGAGTTCCTAATGTTACACTAACAAGATTATGTATAGTGTAAGTAAGGGTCGAACCCAAGAGAGTTAGGTTAAAGTTTTAGTTAAATTCAATTATTGAGATTGTAACCAATAAGGGGGGGGGGGGGAGGGGGTTGGATTGAATTGTAACAAGACAAAAGCGTAAGAAAGCAGTAAGAATGTGATAAAATGATGGAGGCAAGAACTACACTAGGTTGATGCTTAGCATGCAAACTACTTTGGTTGGTTCTTTTTATAAGTATTTCAACAATGTTCTCGTCTTGATCATATATATGTGGTGATCCAACCGCCATCAACACAATTTAACAAGTTAATGTTCCGTAAACCTATAAGAACAAAGCACAAGTTAGCTTTCAAACAAAGACAAAGAGATATAGAGAAAAGAATAAAACCATTAGACTTTTCTTTATATTGATATTCCTTTTCCTTTGAGTAATTGCAACCAGCTTTTACCTAAAGGCTTTCTACTAGATTAAGGACCCAAACCCGGAATCGACTAATCCTAGTTCTTTGCATGCAATTAGACACTTAAGGTGATCAAGCTAAGTGGTAAGAGACATGCAATTGATAAGTAAAGCACAAGGAATATAAAACATATAACTGAATAATACTTATATTACTAAAGACTTACAACCAAAGCAGTAATGCAGCTTCAAAACTACCCAATGTAGCAAGGAGATTAGAAACACATTACACAAAGGAAGTAAGGGAAAATAGAGAGAAAATGGGAAAATGGTGAATGATTCTAGCAATCAGCCATGGACCTATTTATACTAGAATTGGCAGTAAAAGGGAGGAAATGGCCGTCCTAAACAGCCACCTTTAATGCCATAAAGGTGGTGTAAACAGCCGGAGTAAAGTCCTCTGGCGCTAAACCATAGGGGCGGACGTCAGGGCCGCAGGGGCGATTTAGGCCAAAACTCTTGATGTTCTCCATGGCCGCAGGGGCGGCCTGGAAATACCGCAGGGGCGGATCTTTAATGTTATTAAAACGTGTGACTCTTCATCTTTCTGTCGATACTGATGTCGAGCCGCAGGGGCGGCCCAATGTCACCGCCGGGGCGGTGACACTGGCTATTTGGCTTCACAGCTCCGCAGGTTGGTCCGCAGGCAGAGGCACAGGGGTGCTGGCTTCACTTCTTCAAGGCGTGTCACCGCAGGGGCGTCCAGAGGTGGCCGCAGGGGCGGTGACAGGCTTCGTTCCGGGCGCTGGCGAAGGCGCTGGCTGCGTTCCGGAGTGCAATGCCACCCGCAGGGGCGGTGCCACTACTCCGCGGGGGCGGTGAGGCAACAGAGGCTTGTCTTCGTGAATGATCTTCAACTCTCAAGTGCTTCTAACATCTCTTTTGCTTCTTTTAGGTTTCTTCTTCTGGATTAAGATATTAGCAACACAAACCGACTCTAATACAATAGAAAGATGCTAAAAACTAACCTAAATGATAGTGATTCTATCACCTATCAGTTAGTAAAGTGTATGACTTAATTAAAGATAATAAATGAAATCTATGAAAGTATGTTGAGTGTTTTACTTCTGTATTATGTGTGTGTGTGCTATCATCATTTTCTAACATTTCGATAGCTAGCTAATGGTTGATTTTTTTTGTTGTTTAGACTTACCACATGTTAGATCAGCAACTGAGTGATCCGGAAGTAGTGGTCAGTCGGGTCTCCGTACTCCCTAGGACGGAGTTGGATTTTTATATTGTTGTTTCCTTCTTAGCATGTTGGCATTTATACTTTTAATATCTTAAGTACGTTGTTGGCTGCTAGTCGCATGTTGTTACATTCATGACATTAACACTGTTTTATGAATTTCGGTTTCCTTATTTGTGCCTTGTATTAAGATCTAGTGAAAGCGTTGTCAAACTAGGGGTCGGGACCCACTGTGAGGCCTTAACCCATCACTCCCTGAGTTTTGAGAATTTAGGATGTTACACCTGCCCAGGTAAACACTGTAGATGAAGAAAGATACTTCATCTCCTTTATTGATCACTACTCTAGAAAAGTTTCGGTCTATCTCTTGAAAGCAAAGGATAAGTCCTTTTATGCTTTCGAGCAATGGAACAACCTTGTAGAAAACCAATCCAATAGCACGATCAAATGCCTTAGGAGTGACAATGGACTTGAATTTTGTTATAAAGAATTCAATGAATATTGTCAAGTGTAGGCATTAGACGCCACCTTACCATATTAGGGACTCCTCAACAGAATTGGATTGTTGACAAGATGAATAGAACATTGCTTGAGAAAGCAAGGTGGTATGCTAGTCAGTGTTAGTCTCAAACCTACCCTTTGGGGTGAATCTGCTACTACAACAACTTACCTCATCAATAGATCTTCTTCCTCAACCATAGGTTTCAAAACTCTTTATTAGTGTTGTCTAGTAGGAACAGGCCCGACTAACCACCCTGTGCAACCAGTGCTATTGCATAGGGCCCCCAAATCTGATGGGCCTCAAATCACTGTCCAAGTGCATGTGTATATATATATATATATATATATATATATATATATATATATATATATATAAGAATAGGTAACTTTGCAGCCAGCCAGCAGTAGCAGTGTAGCACTGTGTAGATACTTTTCAGTTTTTCTCTTCATCTTTATCGTTTTAAAAAAAATTCTATTACTTTTTTTTAAATAACAATTTACTACAATTTCACACAAATACACATCTAAAACCGACAGGTTTTAATATTAAAATTTTTTTACTAGGGCCTTTTACATCAATTGTAATAACAGAAATTTTTAAACTCCGTTTAATATTGAATTTAACCGGATTCCGATCCGCCAATCTTTAGCCTTTAAATAAAGATAAAACGAGATGTAAATTCTATCATTTTATGTGACCTTAGTTCACATAAAATGATAAATGATGTAACCGGAAATAAATTTCGTACTTTTAAAATAAAATAATAACTTATATAATACGGAAAATAATTCCGTAAATATTCCCGCAAAATTTTCTTTCGATCCGGGACGATTAACGAGTTTTCCGTATCCCTTGTTTTAATGGGAGGGCAAGCCGGATCTGGCCCACCACTAAGCCCAATCACCTACCGCCAGCCCACCTACTTACACCTAATTCTAACCCAAAATTTAACCCTAACCTTATTAGCTTAACCCTAATCTAATTACGCTCTAATCCTACCCTTACCCCCTCGTACTGCCGCTTCCCTCTTCAGCAGCAACCGGCGAAGTCTGTAATCACGATTCAATCGTGAGCCCGACAACCACCAGCAGCCGCCGAACCTTCTTCCCGCCGACCTTGCCACCCACCCTTCTTCCTGGTTCCGGATCTCATCGCCGAATCTAAACCGCACAGCATCAACACGAGACGCCGAAGAAGTGCAGCGGTGGAACCAATTGATACCGCAACCAAGGTCGCCCGGCACTGTAGTGAGTAAGTCGCCGCCCTATTCCCTTTATTTCCCTTCGGTTTTCCGGTGCTAACCAGGACGCTGAACTCGTCGAGTACGCTGCAGAAGTCCGAGGTAAGAGGAGCGGTGCAACGGCGAGCCAGTTGGAACCCCTGTGAGCCACCCTACAGAATCAAACCGGACTGGGCTCTCCTTCGAGTACGTGACGAGTGTGCAGGACGGTGCGTTCATCCCTCACCTGTATGTTTGTGCGATATATTACATATATAGAAGTAGATTAGGGAGTGTTGTTGTGTTTGTTTGGTGCCAGTAGATGAAAAGTTGGAGTATAGGAGGTTATCTATATATGGGTGGTTGGGAAGGATACATACATGGAATTAGTGGGATGAAATCTTCGAGTAGACATATTATATATGCATAGACGTATATATATATATATATATATATATATAGGAGTATATATCAGTGTATATATAAGTACGTGTATATATATATATATATATATATATATTTGAGGATGAGAATGTGAGGATGGTTAACTTATCATGTAGATGTACAGTGATACGGGTATATATATAGATGTATAAGCTGGAGTATGTGTAAGTTATATAGAAGCATAAGAATAGTAGACATATGTAAATTATATATAGGAATATATTTGTAGGTATAAATATAGTGTATATAGTTATATGGGTTACGTATATAAGTACGAGTTTGGAGTTATGAAATTATGTAGCTATATATGTAAATGCTGAGTAGTCACGGAAGTATACGAGTTAGAGGAAAAGTTAGAGTATGTACATACGTATATATATATATATATATATATATATATATATATATATATATATATATATATATATATATATACATGTAGAAAAGTAGAGTGGTAATCGGGAAAGAGGAGGAGTGTTGTTCTTTGAGGAGTGGTTTCGAGTTGTAACTTATAACTTATAAGAACTATCAGAGAGAAACAATTTATGGAAAACAAGTTCTAAAAGAAATTAGTAGAATTCAAGAATAAACTTTGAGAACTTTCGGCACTAAGGGTAAAATGGTCTTTTACCGTAAGAGAGTTTTTTTTCCGTAATCCCTTCGCATGAGGTTGGACAATTGGATGTGATTTTGATCCACCTGTCTTATTTGACAGGCGTTTGAGTTACCACGAGTACGGACCGATTTGAGACTTGTTAGACTGTGATTTGACTCAGGTAAGTCCTTGCGACTTACTTAGCCAGTTTCTGGATATTAGTTGAGTGATAGTGGTTGTGTGTGTGTGCGATGTGCGTGATTGTAATAATAACAACTTGTTAGGACGACCGTTATTATTATGTTTAAGGCCCAAGTGTATGTATAACGGGTCGTGACATCACTGCCCAGCTCTGACAGGAGACTGGGAGGTTCTCTAGACCCAAACCAGGCAGGTACAAGGTGAGATGCATCGGATCCATCCCTGATGGTTAAACGAGGGCGGAGGCGAGGTTTGGGAATCCCTCGTGTCACAAAATAAGTATCATTAGTAAGAGTGAATAACTTAACTGAAGATAATAAATGGACTGGTTTGAAAGCATGATGGGTGTTTATATTTTTCTGTGTGTGTGTGCTATTATTACTCTCTTAATGTTTAGATAACTAGCTAATGGTTTCTCTTGTTGTGTTTTAGATTTGCCGCAAGTTAGATCAACAGCTGAGTGATCCGGAAGTAGTGGTCAGCCGGGTCTCCGTACTCCTTAGAGTGGGGGGGGGGGGTTGGGGTTGTTGTTTGTCGTTCTTTCTTTTGTTAAGATAATTGATCTTTTTCCCTTTGTTTAAGTACTATAGGCTGCTAGACCTTGTTGCATTCATTCCTTTAAAAATACTATTTCATGAATTTCGGTTTTTCTTATTTGTGTCTTGTTGCAAGATCCTAGTAATATTGTTGTCAAATTGAGGTCGGGACCCATTGTGAGGTCCTAACCAGTAACGTCCCGAGAGTTGAGAATTCGGGGTGTTACAACATGGTATCAGAGCTCTAGGTTGGCAACGATGGCACTTGAAATCTTATGAAAGACCGAATAAGATTAAGCAGAACCCGAAAGAGATCTGAGTTTTAAAAAGGGAACTTTTGGTTTTCAAATGCATGCATAGTCTGGTTGGGAATAGAAAAGTACGGCTGACCACCACTACTACCGCGGATCTCAGTATGCTTAGTATGGACTTTAGGTTTTTACTGTAGTTGGACATATTAGCTAGTTTATAATTATAGTTGTTATTCCTCGCGCAAGTGACACGTACTAGAGCTACGCTAGCTACTGGTCGAGGTAGAGGCTGTCCACCTCTCCCTCCAGCTGGACCAGGTAGGGGAGATAGGACCCCTATAGTTAGAGGACGCGGCCGTGGAGGTAGACCTCCACTAGCACGAGGTTGAGGTCGAGCTCCTCGAGAGAATCCACCAGCAGTGATCATGCCAGATGCTGGAGTAGAGGAGGTGGCTGAGAGTGTAGGTCCCGAGGTCAGGAATGAGACCGTTGCTAGGTCTGGGGCGCAGAGAGCACGTTCGACGGAGTTAGGACGTGTTTCTATTGGAGCATCGGAGTATAGAGAGTACCGAGCATACATCGAGCGTATGGAGGAGGCTGATAGAACAGAGAGACTTACCCAGGTACCACCAGTACCGGCTAGGTCTATTCAGGTGACACAGGGAGTGCCTCAGGTGCCGACTGTACCTGAGAGGGGAGTTGTGGCTGATAGAGCTCCTATTGGGTCTAGAGCACCGAGGCTGGATGAGTGGTTGAAGGCTTTCAACTCTCAGAAAGTCCCCTCATTCAGTGGAGAGATAGGGTTAGAGGTGGAGCACTGGATTGGATAGGTAGAGACTGCACTGGAGGCGATACGTTGCCCAGAGGATCGACAGGTGGATTTGGTGCAGACATGTTTCACTGAGGATGCTCATTCCTGGTGGCAGACCATACGTAGTCGAGTCACCAGTTGGGAGCAGATGAGGAGCATTGTTAGAGACAGATACTACCTTGTCTCGTTGAGGAGAGAGAGGTTTCAGGACTTCATCGAGGCAGTATTTGAGGATATTCCTATTGCTGCTGCCATCAAGAAGTTCCAGAAGAAACTGACTCTACTTGGACCAGCTACACCTCCTGAGGAGCAGCATGTGTATCTCTTTTCACGGAGATTGAGAGAGAGCACTCGTTCCTATCTGGCAGGCTTTCGCTGTGAGACTCTATCAGACTATCAAGATACGGCGTCTGCATATGAGAGAGACAGACCAGTCCAGAGGAGAGCTGCTCAGTCAGATAGGCCGGATAAGCGGCAGAGGACAGGATATGCTAGTGGTAGTACATGAGTAGCTGTTTTTGGACGGGGACAGACTCAGGGGCGACATAGCCATACCGCTACTGGTCAGACTTCAGCTGGTGGGTTACAGTGCCACAACTACAGTGGCTATGGACACATCCGATCGAACTGCACGAAACCGTCAGTGACCTGCTTCCAGTGCGGCAAGGTTGGACATAGAGCTGCATTCTGCCGCCAGGGCAAGGCTCCATCTCAACAGGGTTCTTCCCCTGTAGGTCTATCAGGGAGTGTACAAAGGCAGCCACAATACCGAGCTCCAAGTCAGCAGCAGTACCGAGCCCCAGGTCAGCAGTAGTCTTACAAGGCTCCAGGACACACATCTTCACAGAGCTCTATGCAGGGATCAGGTCGGGGCAGAGGACGTGGCAGTGTAGCTGATACCAGAGGGGCTCAGGCACGGGTGTTTGAGCTGAGGAGTGCTGATCAGTCAGAGGCACCGACTGCCACAGGTACAATCCAGATCCATGACTTACCCGTACGAGTTTTATTTGATACGGGTGCTACACACTCCTTCATATCTGATGCATGCGTAGATAGGTTGTCCTTAGCTACTGTAGAGGGGATACCTTTTACGATAGGCTTACATGATGGGAGTAAGGTAAGAGGGACTAGAGAGATCTATGGATGTCCTATTCGTATGGGAGATAGTGACTGGATAGTAAATTTTCTAGTCATGCCCATAGGTCATGAGGATGTGATTTTAGGGATAGATTGGATGAAGAGACACGGAGCAGTCTTAGACATTGGTAGAAGGACGGTGACCGTTGCCACTGAGGAGGGTCATAGAGTGATATTCCGAGGTTGGGACCTCGGAAAGTTCGGCACAGTTATCTGTGCAGTGAGAGCAGCGAGACTGATAGCACAAGGTTGCGAGGCCTTCTGGTGTTATGCCATGAAGGAAAGCAAGAGCCTGGCCATAGAGGAGATACCCGTTGCATGTGAGTTTGCAGAGGTATTCAATGACGACCAGCCAGAACTACCCCCACAGAGGAGCGTTGACTTCAGCATTGAGTTAGAGCCGGGCACGAGACCGATCTCGAAGGCTCCGTAAAGTATGGCACCGATAGAGCTGCTTGAGCTGAAGAAGCAGTTAGAGGAGTTAGCAGAGATGGGTTTCATACGCCCTAGTGTGTCTCCTTGGGGCGCGCCAGTATTATTTGTGAAGAAGAAGGACGGATCAATGAGGCTGTGCATAGACTACAAAGAGTTGAACAAAGTAACCATCAAGAACAAGTATCCACTGCCGCGCATAGATGATCTGTTGGACCAGTTGCATGGAGCGTCCGTGTTTTCGAGGATAGACTTGAGGTCCGGTTATCACCAGCTGCGGGTGAGAGATCAGGACATACCTAAGACGGCATTCCGGACTAGGTATGGTCATTATGAGTTCGTAGTGATGCCTTTTGGGCTCGCTAATGCACCAGCGGTGTTCATGGAGTTGATAAATGGGATATTCATTGACTTCTTAGACCAGTTTGTAATGGTCTTCATTGACGACATCTTAGTTTACTCTAAGAGTCGAGAGGAGCATGCCGGGCACTTGAGGAGAATATTGCAGATTCTGCAGGATAGCCAGCTGTATGCTAAGCTATCCAAGTGTGAGTTTTGGATGTCAGATGTGGCTTTCCTAGGCCACGTTGTAACACCCCAAATTCTGAGAACTCGGGGAGCTACTGGTTAGGACCTCACAATGGGTCCCGACCTTATTTGACAACAATTTAACTTGGATCTTACAACAAGACACAAAAATATTAAAAACATTTGAAAACTTTAAACAATATATAGATGAAAATTATGTATCAGCCTTACAAATCAAAGGTACTAAAACGACGCATATGAAGTATATAAGACAACCTCGTCCCCAACTAAATGAGTGCGTGGACCCGACTGACCATTCCCCCCGGATCTCTCTACAACTGTCTTAACCTGCAAGGCATCTACAAGCGGTATAAAACCGTTAGCTAACAATCTATGCATAAGTATAAAGGTAAAAGCACAATCACACATCATACACAATCAACATGCAACACTCAATCCTTTTATTATCTTTAATTAGGTGATAGGTCATTACTAATGATACTTATTTTGTGAGACGAGGGATTCCCAAACCTCGCCCCTGTCCCCGTTTACCAACGCGGAATGGTACTAATGTATCTGACCGTCTACCGGACTGGGCTGGTCGCAGGGAACCTCCTAGACTCTCACAAGAGCTAGGCAGATGATGTCACGACCCGTTATCATACACTTGGGTCAATTACATAAATAATAAAGTCGGCCTAATCCGGTTTCGTTGTTTATCATAACTAACAAACACCACTCATACACATTACACTCATACAAGAAGTCAGCTAAGTAAGTCCGTGGACTTACTTGAATCAGATCTCGACTCTCTTAATCACAACTCAATCTGTAACTGTATAACTCGGTTGCCTGTCAAAGGAGGCAAGTGTGTCAGCACACTTTCTAGGTAATTAGAAGTCTAAGACTTCTAAGATAGTAGATCCTATTAGAACAGAATTTAATACAGTACCAATTTATGGTAAACTGACTATTTTACCCTTGGTCCCAAAACTTCCAAAAATTCCATAATTCATGCCTAAACCCTTATTTGAGACTAAAAAGTCATATTCTAACTCCTAAAGATGATTTTGGTTACAAACTGGCAATTTACCCATTTTCCTATTTTCGGAAAGATCGCTAAGGTCCAACTTCGACTTCAAATATGAAATTCGAAAAATCTTATAAAAATTCTGAAATAATTCCCTAGATCATCTATGATATCTCATCTACTCCTAGGAGCAAGAATTTCTTAAAACTGTTCACCCTTCACTTCTACAAAAATTTTCAAAGTTGGTTACAACACTTGAAGTTTCCTATACTTAGCCAAAATCTGAGTACACTTTGAAAAATCATAACTCCTAAACCACTCGCTGGATTTATCCCAAATTTTAATATGTTCTACTATAAAATCTTATCTATAATATATCCAAAATTCAGCTGCAAAGGACATCAAAAGCCTATTCAAAACCATCTCACAAAACTGCATCACATGCTGTTTTTATCAAACTCAGCACACTTTTAAAAACTGCATGAGGAGTCAACTTTGCAACATCATAACTCTCAAACCGTAACTCCGATTCTTCCTAAATTTTAATATGATCTACAAAAAGATGTCAACTATATCATATCAAAAATTCAAGCCCAACAGAGATCAAAAGCCTATTCAAAACTATCTCACAAAACAGCATCCCATGCTGTTTTTCTCAACTCAGCACATTTATAAAACTGAACTTTGAAACCCCATATCTCTCAAACCATAACATGGGTTCCTCTGAAATTTTAGTATGATTTACTTTGAAATACCATCTATAACATATCCGAAAACTAGCCAAAAAGGAAGAGTCTAGCTTACCCAAAATTGGACCCGAAATTGACTGCTCGTCAATGTTGGGAAGCTGGAAAAGAAGTAACAGCTCCTTGTAATTGTTCGTTTGGCTGCAAAGTATGGGTTCTAGGATGGCTTAGCAGCAATTAATCATATATATAAATGGAGGGAAGGGAGGGCATGGTCATACTCACTATAAATCTCGACAAGGAGGGAGTTGCACGTTTGCTGTCGCTTGGGAGAGGGGAGTCACATTCAGATCTTTGCAGGAGGTGTACCAGCGGACACACCCATGGCCAGGAAGGACAGTGCCCCTTCGGATCTGGTCGGATCAAGGCCTCGTTGCTGCTGTGCGTGCCAACCTCACTGCAGAAGGGAAAGCAGTGTCTGTTGCGTGGGCTGCACCAAGGGGACGGCTGGTTCTGCTGTGCGAGAGAGATGGCTCTTCTGAAGAAGGTAAGGCGAGGAGGATGGGAGATGCTGGGCGTAACCGAATACAGAAGGGAAGGCAAGTCGGTCACGTAATGGGGTCGACAGGAGAGGAGAGCGACGGTCCTACACATGGCGGAACTACCCAACCACCAAGTGCGACGTATCTGTGCAGGGGAAGGCCGGTGCTGGAGGCGATTTACGTGTGAGAGAGAAGGGAAGGGTTTGCGCGAGTAAGGTGGAACGGCTGCAACGCTTCACTGCTGGGCTTCGTGGACGGGCGAGGAAGGAGAGTAGCGCACGGTATGTGATAGCGAGAGAAGGAAGAGAGGGTCATTAGGGTTTCCGTGAGAGAGGGAGAGAGTATGGGTTGGCTGTAACAGCTGGTGTGTTTTGGGCTGGCCGGCCATACTCGAGATCAGGCCTTGTCTGGGCCTCGTCAAGGCTTGTCTTGGCCTTGTCAACTGCTTGTCTGGGCCTTGTCAACTGCTTGTCTAGGCCTCGTCAACTGCTTGTCTGAGCCTCGTCAACTGCTTGTCTGGGCCTCGTCACAGCTTTGTCATGATCTCGTCAACTGTTTGTCTAGGCCTCGTCACAGCTTTGTCATGATCTCGTCTAAAGTCGTCGTTAATGATTAATTATAAGAATTAGGGTTTGATATAATTCTATCATTTTATGTGAATTAAATTCTACATAAAATGATAAATAATTATAAGAATTAGGATTTGATACAATTCTATCATTTTATGTGAATTAAATTCTACATAAAATGATAAATAATTATAGGAATTAGAGCTTGATATAATTTTATCATTTTATGTGAATTAGCTTCTACATAAAATGATAAAATTTGTGAAGAAAGACTTGCTAGATAGAATGGAAAACCGTCAACGGCTCAAAGTCCGATTTGATTCGGAATTAAACGGAAATAAAAATTCCGGATATTATAACGTGGTGACTGCTGAGGGTATTAAAGTCAATCCGGTGAAGATCGAGTCAGTATCTTCTTGGCAACTGTTACGTCTAGGAATAGATGCACGCAATAAGCCTTAAATTTATACTCGTTATATTTTTCCTAACTCCTAGCGAACCCACAGTGTATGGGTCGTTTTGTAGCAAGGATAGTATTCCGAGGTCGAACTCGAAGACTAAGGTGAAATCGAATCAACAAGTGAGCATAAATAGTGTAGAACTAGTCTAAGAAAGAAGAGAGGAATAAAGAAATGAAAATGATGATATTTTTGGTTGGTTTTTATGGTGATCAAGCAAGATCACAAATCAAGCAAGATAATAAATCAAACTAACAACTCAAGCTAGCAAGGCAAACAAGTAACACAAGCACAAAATATGTGATAAAAGAGAGAAGAGTGGATTCTAGAGGTCAAGATTTCCGGTTATGGCATTGGACTCAAGGTTCTAAAGATTCTAAGGACAAGGCTGCGGTGTTGGGAAAAGGGTGTTTCACTAATGGAAGCAATTACCGGGTAGGTCTCTCACTTCGCTAATCCCGCATCAAACTCCTATTACTGGGTAGGTCTCAAGGGGTTAAAATAGGGAATTCTACACAAACCGGACTCCACTTAAAGGGCAACCCTCTCCTTACCGGGTAAGTCTCGGAGAAAGGAAGTCTCAAGCAACACTCCTAGCACACTCAATCCAATAGCGGCTTGTGAGGCTCACTACTACCTAGAATTCATCATCTTAGGCATCTAAGATCGGAAATCATCGGGTAGATCTCTTCCCTCACTTAGGTTGATAGCATTAGGTGATCCTAAGCTAAATTAAGCTTAATAAACACTAGGATTTCAACAACCTAACACCCTAACATACAGATTCATCAATTAAAGATCAACAGAGAAGAAAATCGGGTGGATCATGGAAAAATCGGCCGATTTACCTGAAGAACAGCCCGATTTTCCTTCCTGGGTTAGGTTTCGTGCATACAAATCATCCTAAACTAACATATAAGTCCATCCTATCATCACCCAAGCCATAACCATCAATCCATCACTCCAGAATCACAATAAACTAGCCAATAATATGCATATCAAGATCCAAAATCATCACACAAGCATACATGGTTTTCATAGATGGATGATGAAAGATAAGCAAGTAAAAACAATAAATCTCAGCTAAATCTAAGTTTTAGTAAGACTTACAACCCTTCAAATGAAGTTCCAAAACGTTCCTAACAATCCTTCCTATAGTTCTTCAATCAAAGACTCCAAAAAGCACTCAAAATCACTCAAAACCTCACTATCACTCTATGTTTGGTGCTCTTCTTCTTCCTTCAATTTGAGAGAGTTTTCCTCTCCTCCAAGTCTATCCCCAATGCAATGAGCTGTGAATGAGAGAATGTGGGAGAGGAGAGATGCTCAACAACAGCTTGCAGGACCACTTATATTCTCCACCAAGAGCAAGGCCGGATCAAGAGATCGTGGGACACGTGGCTTAAGCTGTCAAAGGCAGGAAAATCGACCCAGTCAAATAAATCGGCCGATTTTCCTGGTAGTTGGTCCGATTTTCTTCAACAGAAGAATGCTATGATCGTCTAGCCATGAGTTGCTCCATTGCTTGCACCAATAGTGGCCTTTGTGTCCTTTGTTGCTCCAATTAGGCTCCTTCAAAGCTTTGGGTGTGTACCACCATGAGGCTTGACCCTCGAATGCATCGGTTAATGTCCAAAAGATCCCCGAAATACCTACAACACCGACAAAAGCTCGTGTAGACGTCTTTTCTAGAATTATGCATGAAGTGAGTGTAAACGCCGTGAACTAATGCCAAAACCGTGCATGAATAATGGGAAAAACTATCTAATTAAGTGCCTAAACTAACGTCATAAATCACGTTATCAGCAACCTCCTAAGAATGTTAAGGAGGTTCGCAACTTCCTAGGTTTAGCAGGTTATTATCGCCGGTTTGTGGAAGGGTTCTCCTTGATTGCCCGACCACTTACTTGTCTTCTGAGGAAGACTACTCGGTTTGTCTGGTCTGAGCCGTGTCAGTAGAGTTTTGAGGAGCTGAAGAGGAGATTGATGTCTTCTCTAATTTTAGCACAGTCTGAGGGTACCGATGACTTTGTGGTATACAGTGACGCATCCAAGCTAGGCTTGGGGTGTGTTTTGATGCAGAGGGGTAAGGTCATAGCCTATGCGTCTCGGCAGTTGAAGACGTATGAGGAGAACTACTCCACACATGATCTAGAGTTGGCTGCAGTAGTCCATGCTCTTAAGATCTGGCGTCATTATCTCTATGGGGCGACATGTCAGATCTTCACAAACCATAAGAGTCTGAAGTATATATTCACTCAGAGGGAGTTGAATAACCGCTAGAGGCGGTGGTTAGAGTTGATCAAGGACTTTGACCTTGAGATTCTCTACCACCCCGGAAAGGCGAATGTAGTAGCTGATGCTTTGAGCCGGAAGACACCTAGGGAGAGGGCGATAGCTCGATTGACAGTACAACCACAGTTGCAGAGGGATTTGGCTTGGCTAGAGATAGAGATTCAGTTTCCCGATACCGATAGTTAGTTGGCTACTTTGGAGCTACTTCCTGATCTGTTGGATGAGATCCGACAAAAGCAGGAGATTTGCCCGACTTTGATCAGAATTCGAGACAGGATGTCTCGAAATGAGGCACCACAGTTCACCATTGGAGTTGATGGAGTGATGAGACGTCGGGACCGCGTGTATGTACCGTCAGACAGGGAGTTGAGGCAGAGGATACTAGGTGAGGCTCATGCTACCCCATACTCAGTACATCCTGGAGCGAATAAGATGTACAAGGATGTGAGACAGTCCTTCTGGTGGGGTGGCTTAAAGCCCGATGTGGCTCGGTATGTAGCTCAGTGTGCGACCTGCCAGCAGGTCAAGATTGAGCATCGCAGGTCCGGAGGAGAACTCCACCCACTTCCAGTATCACAGTGGAAGTGGGAGGATATATCTATGGATTTTGTCACAGGGTTGAGGCTAAGCAGAGGTTTTGATGCTATTTGGATAGTGGTAGACCGTCGGACGAAGACCGCACGTTTCATTCCGATTAAGGAAACGTGGCCGGTAAGTCGTCAAGTTGAGGAGTTCACTAGACATATTGTGAGATTTCATGGAGTACCGAGGACTATCGTCTCCGACAGAGATGGACGTTTCACCTCGAGGTTTTGGCAGCAGGTACATACTGCTTTGGGGACGAGTCTCCACATTACCACTACCTACCACCCCCAGACCGATGGTCAGTCTGAGAGGACCATTCCCACTGGTAGAGTTTTCATATAATAACAACTGGCACGCGTCTATTGGGATGGCTCCTTATGAGGCTTTGTACGGGCGGAAATGTCGTATGCCATTATGTTGGGATGAGCCTAGCAGAGCTGATGGAGTAGCTCCAAATCAGATACAGGATGACATCGCTCGGATTTCCCTAGTCCGAGAGCGGATGTTAGCAGCTCAGAGTCGTCAGAAATCCTATGCCGACAAAAGGCGTCGACCTTTGGAGTTTAGAGTGGGTGCTCAGGTGTGGTTGAGAGTGTCACCTACGAGAGGAGTCAAGCGTTTCGGCATTAAGGAGAAGTTGAGTCCCCGATATGTCGGACCTTTTGAGATCTTGGAGAGAGTTGGAGAGGTGAGGTGGCCTACAAATTAGCATTACCGCCGAGACTAGAGGGTGTCCATCCGGTCTTCAATGTATCTCAGTTGAGAGAGTACATCCCGGATCCGAGACACGTAATTAGCCATGAGGATCTGATAGTTGAGCCCGATCATACCTTTGTAGAGTACCCAGTAGCTGTCTTGGAACGCAATACTAGATGTCTGCGGTCCAAGGAGATACCTATGTTGAGGATCCAGTGTTCTAGACGAGGAGCTGATGAGGCCACTTGGGAGACCGAGGAGAGTATTAGACGTAACTATCCCGAGTTCTTTGTGGGGTTAGAGGTTACTCCTGTAGTGACGAGTTAGTACTCAAATGTTGTGTTGTTTTGACCATTCCGGTTTTTATTGGGTTGGGTGATTACGTTTTATGTGATGCATGTCTGAGTATGATGTTTGAGTAGTTGCATGGTAGAGAACGAAAATGTTTAGAAAACTAAAATATACCAAAGGAAACGTGTGATGAGAAGAATCATTTTAAGTTTCAAGACGAAACTTCTTTTAAGAGGGCACTGATGTAATAACCGAAAATTTTAAACTCCGTTTAATATTGAATTTAACCGGATTCCGATCCGCCAATCTTTACCTTTAAATAAAGATAAAACGAGATGTAAATTCTATCATTTTATGTGACCTTAGTTCACATAAAATGATAAATGATGTAACCGGAAATAAACTTCGTACTTTTAAAATAAAATAATAACTTATATAATACGGAAAATAATTCCGTAAATATTCCCGCAAAATTTTCTTTCGATCCGGGACGATTAACGAGTTTTCCGTATCCCTTGTTTTAATGGGAGGGCAGGCCGGATCTGGCCCACCACTAAGCCCAATCACCTACCGCCAGCCCACCTACTTACACCTAATTCTAACCCAAAATTTAACCCTAACCTTATTTGCTTAACCCTAATCTAATTACACTCTAATCCTACCCTTACCCCCTCGTACTGCCGCTTCCCTCTTCAGCAGCAACCGGCGAAGTCTGTAATCACGATTCAATCGTGAGCCCGACAACCACCAGCAGCCGCCGAACCTTCTTCCCGCCAACCTTGCCGACCCCAGGTGCGTCGCTATCCTTGCCACCCGCCCTTCTTCCTGGTTCCGGATCTCATCGCTGAATCTAAACCGCACAGCATCAACAGGAGACGCCGGAGAAGTGCAGCGGTGGAACCGATCGATACCGCAACCAAGGTCGCCCGGCACTGTAGTGAGTAAGTCGCCGCCCTATTCCATTTATTTCCCTTCAGTTTTCCGGTGCTAACCAGGACGCTGAACTCGTCGAGTAAGCTGCAGAAGTCCGAGGTAAGAGGAGTGGTGCAACGACGAGCCAGTTGGGACCCCTGTGAGCCACCCTGCAGAATCGAACCGGACTGGGCTCTCCTTCGAGTACGTGACGAGTGTGCAGGACGGTGCGTCCATCCCTCACCTGTATCTTTGTGCGATATATTACATATGTAGAAGTAGATTAGGGAGTGTTGTTGTGTTTGTTTGGTGCTAGTAGATGAAAAGTTGGAGTATAGGAGGTTATCTATATATGGGTGGTTGGGAAGGATACGTACATGGAATTAGTGGGATGAAATCTTCGAGTAGACATATTATATATGCATAGACATATATATATATATATATATATATATATATATATATATATATACAAGGTGTGGATCCTATGAGAACACCCCCTAACGTGAGAACATGAGAACAATCGTACACCGTTAGATGTGAGTATTATGGGTTGAGATTTAAAGTAGATATCAAAAATAATAATAACTATGAATAATAATAATTAGGAATCCAACAATAACTACGAATAATCCACTCAATCAACAATAACTACGAATAATACATTAAAAGATATGACACATTCGTAACAAACTGATAATAATTACGAATCTGTTCTCATGTTCTCATGTTCTCACGTTAGGGAGTGTTCTCATAGGATCTATACTCTATATATACATATATATATATATATAGGAGTATATATCAGTGTATATATAAGTACGTGTATAGGTATATATATATATATATATATATATATATATATATATATATATATATATATATATATTTGAGGATGAGAATGTGAGGATGGTCGACTTATCATGTAGATGTACAGTGATACGGGTATATATATAGATGTATAAGCTAGAGTATGTGTAAGTTATATAGAAGCATAAGAATAGTAGACATATGTAAATTATATATAGGAATATATTTGTAGGTATAAATATAGTGTATATAGATATATGGGTTACGTATATAAGTACGAGTTCATAGTTATGAAATTATGTAGCTATATATGTAAATACCGAGTAGTCACGGAAGTATACGATTTAGAGGAAAAGTTAGAGTATGTACATACGTATATATATATATATATATATATACATGTAGAAAAGTAGAGTGGTAATCGGGAAAGAGGAGGAGTGTTGTTCTTTGAGGAGTGGTTTCGAGTTGTAACTTATAACTTATAAGAACTATCAAAGAGAAACAATTTATGGAAAACAAGTTCTATAAGAAATTAGTAGAATTCAAGAATAAACTTTGAGAACTTTCGGCACTAAGGGTAAAATGGTCTTTTACCATAAGAGAGTTTTTTTTCCGTAATCCCTTCGCATGAGGTTGGAAAACTGGATGTGATTTTGATCCACCTGCCTTATTTGACAGGCGTTTGAGTTACCACGAGTAAGGACTGATTTGAGACTTGTTAGAGTGTGATTTGACTCAAGTAAGTCCTTGCGACTTACTTAACCAGTTTCTGGATATTAGTTGAGTGATAGTGGTTGTGTGTGTGCGATGTGCGTGATTGTAATAATAACAACTTGTTAGGACGACCGTTATTATTATGTTTAAGGCCCAAGTGTATGTATAACGGGCCGTGACATCACTGCCCAGCTCTGACAGGAGACTAGGAGGTTCTCTATACCCAGACCAGGCAGGTACAAGGTGAGATGCATCGGATTTATCCCTAATGGTTACACGGGGGCGGAGGCGAGGTTTGGGAATCCCTCGTGTCACAAAATAAGTATAATTAGTAAGAGTGAATAACTTAACTGAAGATAATAAATGGACTGGTTTGAAAGCATGATGGGTGTTTATATTTTTCTGTGTGTGCGTGCTATTATTACTCTCTTAATGTTTAGATAACTAGCTAATGGTTTCTCTTGTTGTGTTTTAGATTTGCCGCAGGTTAGATCAGCAGCTGAGTGATCCGGAAGTAGTGGTCAGCCGGGTCTCCGTACTCCTTAGAGTGGGGGGGGGGGGTTGGGTTGTTGTTTGTCGTTCTTTCTTTTGTTAAGACAGTTGATCTTTTTCTCTTTGTTTAAGTACTATAGGCTGCTAGACCTTGTTGCATTCATTCCTTTAAAAATACTATTTCATGAATTTCGGTTTCTCTTATTTGTGTCTTGTTGCAAGATCCTAGTAATATTGTTGTCAAACTGAGGTCGGGACCCATTGTGAGGTCCTAACCAGTAACGTCCCTAGTTCTGAGAATTTGGGGTATTACATCAATTGCACAGGGCCACAAAAATGATTGAGCCGGGTCTGAGTAGGAAACCCAATCTTTTGTACCTAAGGCCCTTTGGATGCATGACCTACACTTGTGTGAGTGAAGGCTAGCTACAACCAAGAGTACTTAAAGGTGTGATGTTAGGTTATCCCGAGGTTGTTAAGAGTTACACACTTCTCCTTATTCAACCTGGGGGTTATAAGATAGTTGTGCATAGAAATGCTACTTTCATTGAAAATGAATTTCATTTTAAAAGTAAGTCAACCAATTCAAGTGAGACTAAAGACACTATTGGTGAGCATAAAGAGACCACTCTTAGAGCAACATTCTTTTACATGCCCAATGTCAACCCACAAGAAGTAGAGGTGGAGTTTACAATAGGTGAATATCTTGAAGGCAACTACTTGCCTAATGATGACATCACCACCAATGAGAGTGGTGCACAACACTCACATACTAATGAAGCTAATAAAAATCATAGTACACAACAATTAAGGGAGGACAATAGTAAATATATTTCTATTAGAGATAAGAGCAACGAAGAATATACTTTTTTAAGACCCGAGATCATAGTGACTTGTCCCCATGCTAGTCATGCTCGTGCAGGAAACTTCCCAGGAGGTCATCTATCATGAAATTGCTCCTATCCGAACACACTTACCTCCAAAGTTTTTTTGTCCTCGCTCAACCACTAGAAAACAAGAATTATTGTGACATGGGTAGCAACACATCCTTAAAAGTTAATCACAAATTCTCATTCAAATGATGCGGGATAACGATTTTATGGGGTGTTACAACTTATTTTAATGGAAATGATCTCAGGAATCAAAATGATTCGAGTTTTAATGAGAACTCGAATCATTTTGATTTACGTGATCATTACCAGTTAACAAGAGATATGGACACTAGGCTAAAATTTCCAATTAATAAATATGGTAATATTGTTGAGTATATTTGATTGTTTCATCTGTTGTGAATAACCCTTACACACCTGATACTTATGACCAAGTTGTTAATTGTAAAGATGCTAAGTTGTGGCTTTCTACTATGCAAGATGAAATTGACTCAATGCATGCTAACAAAACTTGGACTTTAGTTGATAAACTCGATAATACTAAGTTGATTCAATGTTGATGGATTTACACAACAAAAGAAGGTGTTTACCTAAGTGAATTGATGTGGAAGTTTTAAATCAATAGTTCTAAACAACTTCACCCACAAGGATAATAGGGTCAGTTGTAAAAAAGGGAGAAGAGAAATAGAAAGGGATAGAAGAAATGTCTTTGAAGGTTTTACGAGAATAAGAAAGCAATGATTGTAGTTGACAAGAATATGGAGGCAAGCAGTCCAAGGAAACCGGTAGCACCAATATGATAGATCAAACATAAGTATATATATATATATATGGTTGAATATTGATCATGCGAATATGCAGGTAACCATCAAATATAACCATTGACATAGACAAACAAAGACCGTGTTAACTAACTTGATTGCGTTTTATCGCCAGCGTTTGTGTCAAGTATATAGGAAAACCCATTAAGAACTTAGAAATTTGGAAAAGAAAAAAAAAACCCCTCTTTTGGCAATGAATCTTAAATAGGTGGAATGACTGGAACTTTCTATGATAGTTAAAAATCCTCAAGATAAAAATAGACTAGTACTCTCAAAACCAAGTTCATTTTAATAAATCTAATAAAACAACCTCGCTTTTGGCGACAAGCTCTTTTATTTAAATCCTTTGTAAACACCACTTATTTGGAAGGTAAATAAAATATGAAAACGAAATACTTTGAAAAGAAGCAAATCTGCATATCTCAATTCAATATTTTATATAAACAATCATAAATCTGTCAACATAGGGTTCAACCATCTTTAAGATCACTACAAATAAGCCAGACATAGTAGAGGAAGAGAAACAAAGGATAAAGAAAGAGTCTTGCATGAATAGCAAAGTTGAAACATACTTACAATGCAAAGGAAAGGGAATCTAACTCTACGTGAAGCGGACTTGGAACCTTAAAACCCTAGTTGTCCGGAATACTTTTAATTTAATCTAGAAAGCTCTATTTATTATGTTTACATCAAACCCTAGGACATACATAAGAAGACCAACCCGTAAACAAAAGATAAGATATGATTTCGGATAAACAACGTAGGCGAGATGGCATGGGAGATGGCCAAGGAAGTCTCCTAGCATCCCGTATGGAATTAAGATATGCAAAATTCGTAGCTCCAATCGGCATGAAAACGGCATTGAGATGGCCAGAGATGACATGAGAGACGGCCAACAAGCTACTTGGGCTTTACTTCAACTTGTGACAACTTTTTGATAGTTTAGTAAAATTAACTTTCTTGTTACTCTAGTTAGACCCATGAGACCCATGAGTACTACTTTCGAAACTCTTTCAAAGATATACAACTTTACAGTAGACAGAATTGTCCAAATCCAAAGGGAAGATTGTTCGCTCCAAAAGGTGTGTGCGCAAATAAGCTTTAAATTTATATCCAAGAATAATGCCTAACGATAGCGAACCCGCAATGTACGGATCAATCATAGTATGGATGATATTCGGAGTCGATCTCAGGGAATCGGTGTGAACAAAGCAGTAAAAGTGATCTAACTATTATAGTAAGCAAATAAATGATCAATGTAAAGAATATAGATGTATCAATAATTGGGAATGCGGATTTTAAAGATCCAAGTATCCGTTTGTGGTGTCCGATTCAAGATGTCTAAGGGTATGTAAAGGACAGAGCTGGATAACAAAGGTATATGTCTAAGGTAGGTATCGTATGGTGAAGTTCCAACACCCTTTTATCTCACCCAAAGGATTCTACTTAACGGATGTTGAGTCTCGTCAAGAAGGGTTTCTAAGGATAGGATTGTACTCTCAATACCAAGCCAAACCCAAGGTAGTTAAAAGAAAGACAAAGGTAAAGGCTTTGACACTCTCGACCTTAATAGAGGGTTTTGAATCCCCCATTACCTAGAACTTGTAAACACTCATAACCAAGCAAAGCTAAGGGTTAGGAAGGGTTAACAAAGGTAGAATTTAGGCAATCTTAAACTCTAGATAAAGGCAAAACCGAAATGGGCAAAACAAAGGAAATCACGGGCAGATCTTGGGAAACCACGGCCGTAGTTCCTGAAAAACATGCCATAGAAAACCTCGTTCGAGGGTTTTGTCTCACAACTCTCACGGTACGATCTGTTAATACTTAATCTATCATCATCTATACCACAATGATAGCATGAATTATTGTCTATATTTTGGGCATTGTTTTGTTGTTTTCTCATCATAATTTTGCATGCATGTATATGTATTTGTAATGTTTATGTCATTATTCGGTTACTTTTCAATAATCGAGGTCTACACCATATTTTGTTGTAATTATAGGGAATATGGCACATTTTGGGTGGAAATGGAACATAAAGAGATGAGGAAGCTATAGAGCTACAATTAGGAGCATTAGGAAGGACAAGGAGAAGGAAAAGAACCATGCTGGAAGGAAGAAAGAAAGATCCAGACGAAGATATGAGTTCATGCATGTAGATCACTACTGATCTCGGATGGACACAACCATGCATTTCGACCGAGATGGCCCACTAGGCCTGGATTGAGGTCGACGTCCAACAAACCAAGAAGATAAAATATATTTTTGACCTAAAATTCTTCTATAAGAATGGAAGGTGGATGGAATTTTGGATGTTGGACGCTCGAACATTGAGACGTCATAAAGGTTTTCTTTGGACGGTTGCTCGAAAGGATTGAAGGAAGGGAAGATTTGAAGGAAGATTTCTTAGGGTTTGAGTAACCTTAGATTGTGAGGGTTTCTTGGGGATTGCTAGTGAGTTATTATCATCCTTTTTTGGAACACATCATTGATACTTTTGATTGGTTTGTTTGCTTTGATAATTGAGATACCTTTGTTGCGTGCTTTATTCACTTTTCTTGATATTCTTTGCATAATTGATATTGCAATGATTATGATGATTGTTGGCTAAATACCCCTATGATTCTAGGGGGATTAGTTGAAGGTTGTGGTATAGACGATGAAATAATAGACCTTTAGAACCCTGAAAGCTTGAGTTAACCCTAATCCGAAACCCGTCTCGAGCTGTTCGTGGAGCATCTCGACCAAGATCGATATAGAACATCACGCGATCGCCACTGCATTGCCTATCTTGAGTTTAGGTTATAGTTTACCAAATCCTATCCTTGATGCACCTTTCCCGGTTTACACACAAGCCTAGGATGAGACTTACCCGGTGATTCCTTTGCTTGTATACCGATGATGATGAGTGTTAGGTAATAAAGGTTTATCCTTTATTAGGGTTTGAGTGTGTCTTCATCCTACCTTTGAGAGTTAATTTGAGACTTACCCGGTGATGGTTAGTTCTGAACCCTTAGGAGTTGATGTTGGTTTGAGTGCCTTTACCATTCCCTAGTTCCTTGAGACTTACCCGGTGATAGGAGATTTGGTTTGGAAAAGTGGGTAGTGAGACTTACCCGATAGTATCCCATAGTAGCAACACCTTCCCTCAACAAACCTCAGATTTGTCCATGTTATCCGAAGAGATCTTGAGTCGAAACCACAACTGGATACTATAATCTTTAGAATCTACATTTCTCCATCTTGTTATACATCTTGTCTTTTGATTTTGATCAATATTATTGCATGCTTCTAAAGTTGGATCGCTTTACTGTGAATCTGTGATTGTTCTCATCAATTCCCTAAGATCGGCTCCGGAATATAAGCCCTTGCTACGATTGATCCATACAATGTGGGTTCGCTTATCGTTAGGTTTATTATTCGGAATATAAATTTAAAGCTTTGTCTGCACACACCTTTTGGAGCGAACAAGTTTTTGGTGTCGTTGTCAGGGAATTGGTCAAGACCAATCCATTGTACGGTTGTCCATACTTGGAAGCTTCTTGCTTTACTATTGATCTTTCTGCTTGAGTGTTCTTGTAGGACCTTTTCTTAGGTTTATGCGAAGAACTAGACCTGGTAAAGGAATCATTCCTTACGATCCTGAACCATAAAAGACTTACAAGAAAAGGTTGAAAGAAGCTCAGAAAATGGCCGTTGCCAATGATAAGGAAGTAGAGGATCTTAGAGTTGAATTAGTTGTAGCTCGAGATCAAATAAGGCTCCAAGAAGAAGCTCTAAGGAAAGAGAGAGCTGACCAACTTACTCAACAGGAGCAAGCTCAGGCCAATTTGGCCGCAATGACAGAGCAGATGCGATGAGTGCATTTGGAACCGAGAGAGGTGCTAGGGTTGTGATCGACCCACCTCCACTCGTCTATGTACCACCGCCTCCACCAAGGGTGGAGCCAGTTGATCCGTTTGTGTGCATTCCACAAACATTAGGTCAATGTATGGATCCCGTTCAGCGAACACGCCGTCCCGGCGTCAACCTAGGTGATCCAGCTAACAGGGATTATAAGTTCAGACCTCAAGTCATAACAATGATCCAGCAGAATCATTTTGGAGGAATGGAGAGAGAATCACTACACCAGCACTTGCAAAACTATGACATTTTGATGAAAACTTTGAGACCTTTTAGGTGTGATAATAATGACTACAAACTGCGTGTCTTCTTTTTAACTTTGAAGGATAAAGCACTTGCATGGTATCATTCGCTTCCAACTGGAAGTGTAAACACATGGGAGAAGATGACCGCAGAGTTTCTCACCAAATTCTTCCCGCCATCAAAGACGGTGGAATTGAGAGCCAAAATAAATTATTTTGTGATGAAGAATGGTGAAAGCCTCTTCAAGTCATAGGAAAGGTTTAAAGTCCTTTTGTTGGATTGCCCACACCGTAGGATTCCAAAAATTGATTTGCTAGTGATATATTTCAAGGATTTGGATGTTGAAGCGTAGTTCAAACTACAATCACTCTCAGTTGGAACATTCATAGATAAGCTAGTTGATTAAGCGTTGGATTTTGTTGAGAAGCAAACTCTCACTATGGAGAAATACTCCCACCGGAGTACGGAGACGGGAGGTCAAACCTCTAGACCTCATGAGTTGAATCATAGCCTCTTCTAGTGTGGAACATATCAACGCCCTCAACAATGAGATGAAGGCTTTGAAGGATCTCACAAAGGAGAAAACCCAACGAACCAAAGAGAAAGACGTTGGGTATGTTGGAAGAGGAAACTACCAAGGGAACAGGAACAACAACTACAACAACAACAACCGGAACTACAACAATTGGAGATCCAATCAAAATAATTCCGGTAATCCTTACTCCCATGTTGAAAATGCTCTAACACCACCTTCTTCTTCTTCTTATACTTAATTGAAGAGCTATGAACCATCATCAAACTCGAACCAACCACCAAGTTCTAAGTTGGAAGCTATGATTGATGTGCTGGCCGGAAAAGATGAGTGGACTAGAGAGCACCATTACTTCGATTTCTAAGGCACAAAAAGTCTTGGAAAATCAAGTGTTTAGCAAGACCGGAGAAGTTCCTAGAGATCAAGGGAAACTTCCAGGATGTACAGAGAACAACCCAAAAAGCCAAATCATGTCAATTACAACAAGGAGTGTCGTGAAGACCGTTGACCCACAACCTCGATCGAGTGAAGCTGTGAAGCAGAACACCTCGATCGAGGTGAAATCTGAGCCAACCGAGGAGACCCCAACAGGTAGGTCACCTCGGAAGAGACCTCGACCAAAATGCTTCTGGGTCAACCAAAACGAAAGAGAAAGAAGAAATTTACGTACCGCCTCATGCGTACAAACCGCCACTACCAGTCCCGCAGTCTAGAGTGAAAGCACGCCTAGACAAGCACTTCGGTAAGTTTCTAGACCTCATGAGTAAGTCCATATTAACATACCTTTCATTGATGTTATTCTAGGTATGCCCGCATACGGGAAGTTTTTAAAAGAAATCCTCTCTAACAAGAGGAAGCTGAAAGACTTTGGTGAAGTGAAGATGTCATCAAGGTCATCGGAACTCAACAAGATCATGAGGGAGAAGATGCCACCCAAACTAAGAGATCCGGGATCGTTCTGTATTCCCATCGGAGTTGGGAACGTCACATATGATGCATTGTGTGACTTAGGAGCAAGTGTGAGCATCATTCTACTTGTATTGTGTGAGAAGGATGGCTTAGGGGAACCCAAATAGTTAAGATGACACTTTACATGGCAGATCGATCAATCACACGACCCGTAGGCGTGTTGGAAGACATTCCTGTAAGACTAGGTAAATTCTATATGCCCAAAGACTTTGTGGTATTGGATATTCCTGCAGATTATCCGGTCCCAATTATCCTTGGGAGACCATTTCTTGCAACATCCGGTTGCTATGTTGATTGCAAGAACGCCAAGTTGTCTTTCAACATTGGAGAAGAGCAGGTTGAATTCATACAGTCAGCCTTGATGGAAGGCCAAGGACTGGAAGAAGACATCTAGAGCATCTATGATGAAGAGGAATCTCATGAATTGGTTAGTTCTATCCTTACTAAAGATCCTCTTGAAAGAGTTCTAAGCTTTAGTATGATAGAGAAATGTGTAGATGTTTCATGTGATGCAGATATACATAACTTGGAGACTTTGGAGGAAGATCTGTCAGCTGTGTTTGAGAATTTCAAAGAAGGAGAAACAAACTTCCTCGACAGTGAGCAAACCATCTCGACTGAAGCAACTATTGGATTGGTCGAGGTGAAGGCAATAGGGACTCACCTCGGACCAGACCTCGGTTGAGATACATTTGGGGAAAACAAAGTGATTGATTCTTCAACATCAAGTAATGCAAGCATATGTCTTAACTCTTCCGATGCATTGCAAGACAAGGATAAGAAGGCGAAACCACCACTCCGCAGAATGATAGCTAAAGTTGCAAAGATCTACAAAGAACAAATGAAGAATTGGAACAAAAAACACATCATCCGGAGAGGAATCAAAGAAGAAGAAAATGTTCTTCTCTACGATTCTCATTCTCATTATCCCCCAAATAAACTAAAGTCAAAATGGACAGGACCTTTTATTATAAAGAATGTTTATTCTCATGGTGCAGTTAAGGTATGGGGTGAACATTGTGGAACTTTTCAAGCCGACAATTGTCGGTTGTAGAAGCATAAACCAAGACCACCGGTCAAGGAGATTGCATCCATGCATCTCAATTGAACATGCAAGAGTTAGGTCCAGCTAGCGAACTTAAAACAAGCGCTTCTTGGGAAGCAACCCAAGGTGTTGCTTTCTTTCTTGCTTTCTAGTTTATATTAGTGTAGTTTGCGTTTTAGTGTCCATGATAATAGGATCTAGGTACCACCTAAGGAAAATAACGCAGGGGAAACATATGGACGGAATTACAGTTCTAGAATTTGGGAAAGTTACAAATACTAGGGCCATTTTCGGACACCATCAGTTCATCTCGACCGAAACACTTTCAAATAACCGAGATGAAGGCAATAGGGATTGACCTCGGTTGACCACCTCGATCTCTGAAAACCGTCTCGACCAAAATACAATTAAATTTTCTGAAGGGTATAAAAGGAGAAACGATTTTTCTCTTTTTTCCCCACTTCTCCCTCCAGACGCCGTCTCGACCGAACCACGCCCTAATCCATAAAAATCTCGTTTCTCGCCCGTTTTCAACGATTCTTCGATCTAAACTAACGGGAACGGCACTACAAAAACTTCTCCAGCATCAATATACACTTCAAGCTTCCGAAATATGCTAAAACTTGGTAATCTCATTCGAAACCCTCCTTTTCGCATTTCGGAAGATTTTGCTCGAATTTGATAGATATTTGTTGTATGTTGTGTTGAGAATAATTGGAGAACCCCCTAGGAAACTTTTGGTAGTGATTTTGGTGGCAGAAAGTTACATGTTTTGAGTTCGATCGAAGTACTATTCGCCACGGTTGAAACCCAGGCATCTCGGCCGAGATCCCCTCAAGAACAACCTGAGATCAAACCCTAGCTCAGAAAAATACGTCGTTCAGAGAGACAGTTAGCAATCCGAGATCGTCCCGATGATGGAAATCACTCGCCTTCCCCTCTTGCACCACCACAGGTACCGATCATTCTCTGTTGGTTCCAGAAGGATTATGATCGTATTTGCTCCCGGCCGATCATCTCACCCTGCTTTGTCGACATTGAGGACTTCAATTGCCTCCACGTCGTCAAGGAATTGCAACGGATGGTTTCTCTTGTTGGCCTGGAGCAGTTTATGGCCATCCGTTCACCTACTTACATAGAGCCGACTTTGGAGTTTTTCAGTTCCGTCACCCATGTGCCGGAGCATATGGGAGTGAAGTTTAGGTTGATGAATAAAGGGTATGCAGTTATAGTAGAGAAATTTGGGATGCTCTTTGGTTTCCCTGAGCCGACCGTCACAGACTTCCCCTCTAGGAGAGAGGCGAATGCCTTCTAGAGTGGCATTACTCATGTCATCTCGAGTGCTTACTATTGGTATACAGGTGACTTCAAAGAGAAGCTCATCTACCATGTCTCCTTCCGGATCGCTCATAGAATTTGAGTGAGATGCTGCTAGCCAGGACAAAGACTCCCCAGAAAGTCCAACATGGTGAGCTTCTTTCTCTTTTCTGTATGAGTACAGGTGGCGTTCCAAACTTTTCCACCATGCTGGTGGAGGAGCTTGACAAGGTCAAGAGCAAGAAGAAGGGTGATATTTACTTTGGAGGATTAGTGACTTACCTTGCAGGGGCGATGGACCTCGATCTTTTCGCATGTACTTTGGCCATTGAGGCCAAACCTTTAGGGCTGCAGAAGTTCATAATCTGGCGGATTTTGATCCCTCAAGGCCGTGGTCCACCCTACGTGACCATGCCTTGGGAGACCAAACATCCGAAGGGGAATCCTTGGTCTCCACACTTCACCATCAACGACCCGACCAACTAGTCACAAATCTGGAGATCGTACGTGCAAGACGCAAAGATCGAGGCAAAGTTTGGCACGGATAGCGATGAGGAGGACGTCGGAGTACCCATGGATACCGGGACAAACACTACTGGCCCGTCTGCCCCGGTGATCGAGCTGGTGGATGATGAGGAGACAGAGGACGACCAGCCTGCACCGGAGACTCCTGCACCAGACATGCCACAACACCGACACCACCATCATCATCGCCGCCGCGATATCAAGGCCCATCGGAGGATCGATTCTCTCTCTATCCATATGGAGGAGTCTTTCCATACCTTACACACAGATATGGGAGGATGGTTCGATAGGCAAACGACTGAGCTGCACACCATGCGGGAGATGTAGAAGAACCACCACTACTAGCGCTGGATGATGGAGCTGGAGTTCCAGCACCTCATGGGCCACCCTTTCTATCCGTCCTTGTACCCATTCCAGCAACCTCCTCCTCTAGATGCTTGATTGGACTTCCCCGTAGTTGTTGCTTTATTTTCTTTCTTATTTTGCGGTTCTGCACTCAAACTTGTAAGTGTTTCTAGACTTCATTTTACCCATCGGGACGATGTGCTCTAAGTATGGGGTGCTTTGAGATACCTTGGTTTGTAATAACTGACTTATGTGCTTATGACTATTTTCCACTGCTTTCATTATGTGCTCAGAAACTATTACATACATTACATGCATCGCAACAGGATTTTTGATCGAAAAAACGTACAAAAACCGGTTTGAAAAAAATATTTCCTTACCAAAATGACCTTTGGCCAAATGAGGTGACCATAACAAGATCTTACCTCGGTCTAACACCTCGTTCGCCTTAAAGTCATCTCGGCCAAAATGGGTTTCAAAAACTTGAATTTCTGAAAAATTTTGTGCTTCTGGCCTTGATATGATCCCAATGATAAATATTGTTTGCTGATTAGTTTATATGATCTTTATGTGTTTGAAATGAATTATGATATATCTAAGGTATGGTTGCTTTGTTTGAAATTTGAAGCATGTTTAGTAAATTGTTTTTGTCCAAATCATGTTAAATGTGAAAGTTGACATTGCATTATGAGTTCTCTCACATCCTTATTCGAATGATTAAGGTGATTCGTTATTCTTTCTTCCTCTTCTTGATCATACTTTTAGCCCCTCAATGAAATATGTTTGCCTTACCTATCCGGGAATTTGGAAGTAAAAGAAAGTGAAAAGCAAGTGAAATATGATGTTAAAAGGAGAAGAAGTTATAGAAACATAGGTTTGGGGACGTTGTTCTTGACTAAGTAACTCGGCACCATTCACATAGTCGGGTGTTTGTGTCTTGCCAAAGTCTGATTGATCGATAGTCCTTACGAGTCATGGTATGTGCATCAAGAGTTTGAGGCATCTCGAGAAATTGAGATTGGCTGATCTCCAAGGCTTCGGTTATTATGCACCTCTGTCCATGTTCTCAAAAAGTGAAAAGTAAGCAAAATTGCAGAAAAGAAAGAAGAAAATCATGTTGATGAAGTGAAGCGAAGTTCGAAGTTGTGAAGTTCTTATCCTTTTCCCGGATCTAGCACCACAATATCCTTTATACACTCCATCCCTAACTCGTTTCTTGACCTTTGATTGAAAATCCTTGAGATCATGAGCATGTTGTTTGACTTAGAGGTTAAAACTAAATTATTCATGAATGATTTTGATGAGTATAATTTGCTATGCATTCTATGATCTCAAGTGAAGTATGATTAGCTTTTATATATCCATGACTTGTTTTGATCATATATGGTTCTTATTTGCTATGAAGCATTCTCTATGGGTAATCTATGGAAAGAAGTGTACAACCAAAATTTTTGAGGTTTTCATTGAGTTTTAACTGATTATAATTCATTCTATCTTGTATCTAATATTTGAACCTTGTTTAGGGACAAGCAAAAGGCAAGTATGTGGTATTTTGATATCATGAATTATTGTCTATATTTCAGGCATGGTTTTGTTTTTTTCTCATCTAATTTTGCATGCATGTATATGTATTTGTGATGTTTATGTCATTATTCGGTTACTTTGCAAGAATCGAGGTCTACACCACGTTTTGTTGTAATTGTAGGGAATATGACACGTTTTGGGTGGAAATGGAACATAAAGAGCTAAGGAAGCTATGGAGCTACATTTAGGAGCATTAGGAAGGACACGGAGAAGGACAAGAACCATTCTAGAAGGAAGATAGAAAGATCCAGATGAAGATATGAGTTCATGCACATAGATCACTACTGATCTCGGATGGACGCAACCATGCATTTCGACCGAGATGGCCCACTGGGCCTGTATCGAGGTCGACGTTCAACAGCCCAAAAAGATAAAATATATTTTTGACCTAAAATTCTTCTGTAAGAATGAAAGGTGGACATGGAATTCTGGAGGCTAGACGCTCGAACATTGAGACGTCATAAAGGTTTTCTTTGGACGACTGCTTGGAAGGATTGAAGGAAGGGAATATTTGAAGGAAGATTGCGTAGGGTTTGAGTAACCTTAGATTGTGAGGATTTCTTGGGCATTGCTAGTGAGTTGTTATCATCCCTTTTTGGAACACATCATTGATACTTTTAGGAACGCATCATTGATACTTTTGATTGGTTTGTTTGCTTTGATGATTGAGATACCTTTGTTGCTTGTTTTATTCCCTTTTCTTGATATTCTTACATAATTGATATTGCATTGATTATGATGATTGTTGGCTAAACACCCCTGTGATTCTAGGGGGATTATTAGTTGAAGGTTGTGGTATAAACGATGAAAGAATAGACCTTTATCCAAGTGGGCCCTGAAAGCTTGAGTTAACCCTAATCCGAAACCCGGCTCGGACTATTCGATGAGCATCTCGACCAAGATCGATATAGAACAGCACGAGATCACCCACTGCATTGCCTATCTTGAGTTTAGGTTATAGTTTGTCAAATCCTATCCTTGTTGCACCTTTCCTTGTTTACACGCAAGCCTAGGATGAGACTTACCCGGTGATTCCTTTGCTTGTATACCGGTGAGGATGAGTGTTAGGTAATAAAGGTTTGTTCTTTATTAGGGTTTGAGTGTGCCTTCATCCTACCTTTGAGAGTTAACCCGAGACTTACCCGGTGATGGTTAGTTCTGTACCCTTAGGTGAGTGATGTTGGTTTGAGTGCCTTTACCTTTCCCTAGTTCCTTGAGACTTACCCGGTGATAGGAGCTTTGGTTTGGGAAAGTGGGTAGTGAGACTTACCCGGTGATCTATCCCATAGTAGCAACACCTTCCTTCAGCAAACCTCGGCTTTGTCCACGTTATTCGAAGAGATCTTGAGTCGAAACCATAATTGGATACTATAATCTTTAGAATCTGCATTTCTCCATCTTGTTATACATCTTGTCTTTTGCTTTTTATCAATATTATTGCATGCTTCTAAAGTTGGATCGCTTTACTGTGATTATTCTCACCAATTCCCTGAGATCGATTCTGGAATACAAGTCCTAGCTACGATTATTCCGTACATTGCGGGTTCGCTTATCGTTAGATTTATTATTCGGAATATAAATTTAAAGCTTTGTCTGCACACACCTTTTGGAATGAACATACAACCATCAACCCTTCACCCTATAATCGCAGGGGGGTTTAGCCAACAATCATCATCATATTCAATTCAAGATTAAGAAAGGGAATCAAGAATGGCACGCAACCAAGAAGAACACAAAGATGAATCAATAATCAATCTTCAAATATCAATAACTGAATCAAACAACGTATAATCCCAGAATATGTGTTCTCAAAGACAATAAAGAAAATCTCACAAAATCTCCAATCTCCAAGTCGGTATCAAGAAAGCTCTTCAATCTCCTCCAATGATGAAGCAATCAAATCTCGAACGTGAAGAAATCCTAAGTATGGAAGTGAATCCGAATATGTAGTGTATAAGCCGTCCCAAAAATGCAGTCGTCGACCTCCTTTAATAAGATAAAATTAGGTCTTAAGGCTTCCTCCTTTCTTGCTGACGTGGCAATAACGGAACGGTCTTTTCCGAAGAAAACCACCGCTGACGTCATCAAAACCACGGCCGTGGTTTGTCCCGTGATGACTCTCGACCTTCCTTTCCACGTGTGAAATTTAAAGAAATACAAAAACCCCGGCCGTGGAAGTTCCTTCTTGGCCGTGGTTCCTCCTCTTCGATGCTTTCCTCCTTTGCTTCACTTAATACTACTTTCTATGATTCTCTAATGCTTCCTAATGAACTTCACATCGATCAATACTCTGTAAATGCTTCTTTTCCACTCCAATTCAGCGCCAATTCACCTAAAATCACAATAAATATCATGTAGATCTCAATTCCAAGATAATACGTCATATTTCATGCTATCAAAGATGGTAAAAAATTGGCCTCTCAGACATAAATATTAATCTTGCTCCAAATTCAACGATCTTTACATGAATATTCAGTTATTATTTCTCCAACATATATATACCTTGGAACTTCGATCCTCAATCAATATAGATATTTTTATGATGTGCTTGACCTCAGAGAGGACAAAAACTCGTACTCTGGCATTCTTTCATCGTTTTTGCTCATTTATGGCCTCGAACGCCTGAAATACGAAATAACCAAAGTAGAAACCACAATTTGCAATAGGAAGGATCTATGCTCTATATGTACATAAATCATACCAAATAGGATATGAAATGTATGCATATGATGACTCAAAAGAGGTATGTTTTGGACTCATCATGAACCCGTTGAGGACAAAGTTAGGCTAGTTGCTAAGGGGTTTACTCAAAGGAAAGGGATATACTATACTAATATATTTCCCCGGTTGTTAAGTATAAAACTTTGAAACTTATGCTTGCTATGATTGGTGTGTTTGATTGAGAATTAGAACAAATGGATGTTAAGATTGATTTTCTACATGGTGATTTGATTGAAACTATCTACATATCTCAGCATACGGACTTCATTGATATTAAAAATCCTCATGCATGTTGTCTACTTAAGAAGTCTATCTTTCTCTTGAAACAGTCTCCTAGACAGTGGAACTTAAAGTTTGATGCTTGTATGCTTAAGCTTGGTTTTGTCATAAGTGACCTTGATACCTGCCTGTATTTTAAGAATGTTAATAAACATGATCCCTTTTATATGTGTTGTTGTACGTTGATGACATATTGCTCATATATCCATCTAAAGTTCTTATTTATTGAATTAAGTATTATCATATGAAACACTTTGACATGAAAGACCACGGGTATGATAAAAAGATCTTAGGTATTTTCATTGTTAGGGATAAAACTAAGGAATCCATGTTGCTTTCTCAATCTGACTATGTGCATAAAGTGCTACAAAAATTAATATGTTTAACTATAAACCTACACATGTCCCCTTAGGAGGGCACTTAGAGTTGTCAAAAAAAAGATTGTCCCTCCATTGTAGAAGGTAAGAACAACATGTCTAAGGTGCTTTATGACGTGGATATTGGTTCTATTATGTATGTTATGTTGTGTACTCGTCCTGATTTAGCTTTTGGTATATTTGTGCTAAGTAGATACATGTCTAACCCTGGTCTTTCACATTAGGATGCTATGAAAAATATGCTTAAATACTTATATGGCACTAAATAGAAATGTTTTGTATATATAGAACACTACTCTTGAGCTAATTTGGTTGGTTTAGTAGACTCAGATTATGCTAGAAATAAAGATAACAAGAAAATTCAACAACTCTCTATTTTACATAGGTTGGGAACTGCATCTTCTAGAAGTCTCCACAATAGCCTGTAGTGGTTTTGTCTTCAATAGAAATGAATACACGGTTGCTATTGAGGTAGCTAAAAAAGATACCTAGTTTAAAGGATTGTTAGAAGAAATAGAGAATAAAGCATGTGTTCTTGTGATCAACATTAATTGTCAAAGTGATATGTTTTATGCAAGGATCTATGTATCATGAGAGATCTAAATATATCTATGCATCATGAGAGATCTAAACACCTATTCTTTGTTGATGACCTTATGTTGTTCAATAGAGGTGATATACATTCCATCAACATCCTTAATTCTGCCCTGGACGCTTTTGGCCTTCTATCTGCTCTCATGATCAATACCTCAAAATCCTCAATCTTCATGGGAGGCATGTCCCTCGCCACTCAACTATTGGTCACCCAATCCACCGGTATTGCTCAAGGTTCACTCCGCTTTCACTACCTTGGAGTTCATGTGGGTAGCAGGTGGCTCTCTCTCTCTCTCTCGGACTACCTTCCTCTCATCCACAGGACTACCAAAAGGATTCATTCCTTGAGTGCTAAATTACTCTCCTATGATGGACGAGTGCAAGTCATCAAATCCATCCTCTTGTCAATTAACCACTATTGGTGCACCATGTTCCTCCTTCCTTCCTCTATCTTCAACAAGATTCAGTCCTTGCTTCGATCCTTCCTCTAGTCCGGCAAGGATAATAGGAATCGTGCCCTTGTTGCTTGGTCTGCAATCTGCACCCCCAAGAGTGAAGGAGGCTTGGGCTTCCCCAATCTTCACGCCAGGAACAAAGCTACCCTTACTCGGCTTATTTTTAACATTGACCGTAACATGAGCAATATTTGGTTCTCCTGGACTGCTCATCACCTCCTAAAGCGTCACAAAATCTGGAGTTGCATGGCCAAAACTCACCACAGCTTCTTTTGAAAGTGCCTACTCAATGTCAAAGATGAGATTATTACCCTCATCAATGGTATCACTCCGATGTCATTACCAACCCTAACGGGACCTTTCTACCCTAGAAAACCTATGCCGTCTTCACCACTCCAAACCCTCACCCTATCCCTTCCTACTCCATCATCTGGCACAAGATCAATATTCTCCAATGCAGTTTCATCACTTGGATTGCCAGCTTGCGTCGTCTTTCCACTCTCGCCAAAATCAAGCAATGGAATGTTATAGACAACGACATATGTAAGTTGTGTACTTGCATGACCGAAGACGACGACCATCTTTGGCGTTCCTGCAGCTACTCCTCTCTTGTTCTCGACATCATCTCCCGTTGGACCAGAACACCCTCCCCAGCTCCCTACATTCATAACATCTGGCTCTGGCTCAGTTCCCGTCCCAACCCCAAGCACAATCTAATGGAAAGTACTCGAATTGGCTCGATGACTACCTTCATTTATCTCACCTGGAAGGCTAGGAATAACCTTGTGTACAATAGCTGCTTCACTAAAGCTACTGAGTGCGCTGGAGATGCCATGCGTGCCACCAAACTTCACCTCTCCTACCATTGGAAAGACCGCTCTACTGCTTCCTTGGCTACTGCCAGAATGCTAGATCTTCAACTTATCTGATTCTCCTTTATCCTTCCCTTCTGTTATGCTCTTGTCCTTTGTTCCCTGTATATTCCTCTTATTCTTAATACAAGTAAACTTTTAAAAAAAATTGCATATATAGAAGATCAAAAGAGACTTGATTCCCTTTGATTTTGGCACCAAGATAGTGATTGTATACGAGTTTGCCTTCTACATAAGCTATCTATATGATAAAGGCTAAGATGTGCAATATGGGTCTATGGCGGACAACTGAACCCTTGATCCATTACTGGTGGTTTGTAGTTTAGAACCGAATTTAGGAGGGCATTTGTAAGAATATGAGTAAACCCGGTGTGGTTTAGTTTGGCTCGAGTTTAGTCTAGAAGTTTGGAACCAGGTTCAAGGAAGTTGGGAAAAGAAGCTTGGGCCTACACTCCGATTATGTTAGATAGACAATGTGCGGGTTGGATACGTAGTTGGGCCTAATTGATCGAGGCATGTAAACTCTATCTCACCAACAAACTTCATACATGATCATTAAGTGAAGTGTAACGTTGCATTGCAAACGTAATGTTGAGGAAGTTGCCCTAGATTACAAGTTACTTAAGCTTACTTCTCTCGCACCTGAATCCCTAGCGCCGCTAAACACTTCTCCTTACCCGAGTCTTCGAGAGCTTTTTGAGCCGAGTGCTTTGCCGGAGATATCTTCCCGGTGTCCTCTTCATCGTCTAAACCTCACTCAGTGGAAGTTTAGTTGCATTCCGTGGGAATATCACATACTATTGTTTTCTTTGTTCCTTGTCTTCTTCTTCTTCGTTCTTTTGCTTTAGATTTGTGGAGATCCTTTATAGTTTTTTCATGTACGTCTTTACTCTTTCTATAACTATGTTCATATACTATAAAATGTTTAATGGATTGGGTTGACTCCCTCGAGATCCTGCATAGTAGATCTTTCGATCGAATTGTGTAACCAACTTTCTATATTGTTCTTGAGTTTTAAAGGATTCAGGTGAGTTTTTGTTTGAAAAACATTTTTTGAGTTCATCACTACTAGTATGAAACAATGTTTCAATGGCAAATCTCTTTCATTCATTATTGTCTCTGTCGGTTCTTGTTTGCCTTATGACAATTAAGCATCAATCAAAGTGTACGTTATGTTTAATCAACGAATCTAATAATCCTTTTTTCATGGTTAAACCTCTAAAACATTTATTACCTATTTGTGTTGTACGTGTGGACAAAAGCAAATATGATATAGCTAGGAGCCTAGGATGCTTATACTCCTTTCAATATATTAACCTTTGTAAGTTGTAGTTTTTCACTCACTTCCCTCGTAATCAATTTTCGGACATACTAGAAACTTAGATTCACACCCTTGATTCTTATCGGGTTTAGGACATAGCAGTCTAGAAAAACCGAATACTTAAAATTTCCTTAGAGGTGAAAACGAAAATCTGCAGATTCGAACAAACATAAGCAGAACGACTCCGAACTTGAGCGTCGGTGGGCATGAAGTGTATAAATTAAGCAATATTGTTCATCTGAGATTTGATGGCAGCAACTAAGTGATCGTAGGCTTGAGCCCAAGCCAGATTCATATCTGGGCTCCATTTCTCTCCCACAGCTTCTTCCACCGTTGTCAGCAATGCTTCTTTGACCACCTCAAAATGAGCATCGATGACGCCGTTGCTCGAGTGAACGGACCCCAAGTGCTTCAGACTCGTCTCGGCGACCACCACTTCTCCTTTCTCCCTCAGCTGAATCGCTGCTTCACATGTCTGCATGCGACGTTTATCATCAAAATGTATATTTAATCGAGCAAATAGAAAAAAATATTGAAAAATTTGTCGGTATTGGGTATATTCACATGGACATATATGGGCATTGTCTTTTATATTGACATGAGACAATGAACTTATAGCCACTGAATGTGCGTTTAAGATAGAATCTTGTCAACAATGTGCCAACACTGTACGTGCCAATTACCAAGACAGAATTTCTAATTTTTAAATATTTTTTTATCATAAATTATTGAAAAATATCGATCAGCCCTTTCAAAGTATGAGTAACTAAGTAGTGGGTCAAGATTATCATATCCGACTGCAGATATTCGCTTCATGGAGGAAGTTCAGGTCAGACATGTTTTCAAAGAAATCAACTTGTTAATCGATAACTATTTCGAAATTTCGAACCTCAACATACCCTTTTCTAACAATATGGACTACCTCCAAAATATAGTCATTTTATCTAACCGCTTTCCGTTTAAAAAAAAAAACTAGTAGTGAGTAATAAATGAAGGATGAAGATGCAGACCATCTTGAAAACCTTGACAGCATGAGCTTTGAGATTAGGGTTATTCTGAGGAAGCTCTTCAGAATTTCTAAGGAAAGAAAACATATCCTTGGCAGCAGGTGCAATCTCCAGGATTCTACCACCCACAAAGTTATATGCGACTGATCATCACATATTCACGTACATATATATCGATAATTTAAGGGGCAAGAGTAGTTTATATAGAATACCTGGTGAAGAAGCGAAGACTATACTGTGGAATGTCAAGCTTTAAAATCTCCCAAGACTCCTTCACCAAGGCTTCGTCTTTCTCTGTCAATATTGCTGGTGATGCCATCTTTTATTCGTTTTCTTAATGTTTGCTCATGGCTTTCTCCTTTTATAGCTAGCAACACTAGAAAGAGTACCCACCATTCCTTCCTTTTACCACTTATTTATTCCATTATAAAACATATATGATCAGGGTCATCCAATAACTTATGGATACCTCATACTATTCTTATTAATATCTATTGTATAATTACATGAACTATGTGAAGATATATCGCAACTTTAATCTAATTATTATGTCAAGGGAATCCTAGGATCTCTGGGACAATTATTATTTCATGAGACCGGTTATTCTTCACAATCAAACTCAGAGCCGTTTGGTTTAAACTCCGGAAACGGAAACGAATCTAGTCCATATATTTACTTTGTTCATAAATAATTTTGGAATCATTCCTTGTTATTTCATTCAAAATGCACTTGATTCCTCCAATTATGTTACCTTATAGGGTATCAAAAGTAATCAAAATAGAGGGAAGCAAATGCATTTTGCATGACAGCACAATGAATGATTCCAAAAACTTTGATGAACAATAGTATACTAATGGACTATATTCGTTTCCATTCCGTTTCTGTTTTTGGAGTTTAAACCAAACGGGCCCTCAATCTCTATCCTAATACGGTCTAAGAAGGATTAAAAGAGAACAAAAATCTCAAGTGTGACTTCTCTACCACCGCACGAGCTTGACGATAGACCCCTAGTCTCCAACTTCTATGACAAAAGAACAAAGGGTGAAACAACGGTTGTTTTGTGAGAGATGGTCATTGGTCATGTGCGTTCTCAAGAAAGAAGAAACATATCTTTCTTTCTTTTGTACGTGAGTTTGATTGATTGGTTAGAGAAGATCATAAAAAGGAGTCCAATATAAGTAACTCACATTCTTATTTTTGTAACTCTTTTTTACCTTGACTTTTCCTACATTATATCTTGTTTTATTTCATAAATAATTAGGCCAAAATAAGTAATTTACATTCTTACTCTTGTAACTAGTTTATGTCCGTGTCTTACACCTCTAATTGTAATATATATATATATATATATATATATATATATATATATATATATATATATATATATATATATATATATCGTTAATAAATAATAATTAGAGTATATTGATTATATATTTTGAATATCCTATGCATAATTTTTTTGATAACGGAAAACGGTTTAAGTTGACTCACCTCCTAGAGGTAATCCAATCTAAAGCATACATGCGGATAAGAACACGAAATTCGGGATCATTAGAAAATTGATGTTGGGTGTCGAGATTTCCAAATGGGTCAACCTGTCAACAAGGTAGTTAATTTCTCTAAAAACAAGTTTGATATAGACTTCCTCAAATAAACGAAGATCTAGTTTGAAGTCGGATAAAATCATCTCGACCTCACACGGACAACTTTAAAGAGTGCCTTGATGACACACAAATTGTCACCCCTTGATTTTAATTTTTTTATTTGTAATATGCTAGCTTCTTGCACATGTCCCATTTCAAAGCATAGGATTCCGCTTTTAGTACTGAATTAAAGCTTTTTATTTATACATATAATTTTATTGAATGTAATAATGTTTAAGTAATGTTATCTAAAAAAATTATTTACCAATAGGTACAATTGATTACTTAAAGAACATTTAAAATACATGAAATAAAAACACATAATAATTTAATTTTATTATATGAATGATGAGGACCATCCGTGGACTTAACACCATGCAAATATAGGAAACTCACTTCTCGGAAATGGAGAGAAAAGATGAAATACTTTATTTGAGAAGATCATGGAAGACCATTTCTATAAAAGTGAATGCATCAAGGGTTAAATGTTCAAGATTCGAGCCAAACTAACCCGGTCAAACTCGATGTATGAAAACGAAATGTGAAATTTTAATAGCACTTCAATTAGCGACTTTTATCATAATCATAATATTTCATTATTTATCCTTTTGAGCTTAATTAACATATTATTTTAATTTTTTTTTCCTTATATTCCTATTTTGGAGATCTACCGGTAATGTGAACCAAGGGTATGAACCTTTGACTCCGAATGTATTGCTCAATCTTTCGAGTGGGACCTTCGATGTCACCTCCAAGGACTTCCTAAGCCCCGTAAGTACTCAAGTTTCACAGGGTGGTGAAACTAGGAATCTAAGTTTCTCGACTCAACCCATGTCAATACTTGAGAACTAAGAGTTGTACATAAGAAAAGGTAAGAAGAAAATGAGCAAGATTAATTCAATATAGTTGATGGAATCAAACTCAAAACTTCATCCCTAATTCTCTTACAAGTCGGCGGCAATGGATGTTCTTGAACACTTCCTGAAACTACAATCTCAACCACACGTGTTAGTAACAAGAAGCAAAGAAAAAGGGAGAAGATTCAATACCGGATTCAATCTAGAGTGATCGAATCACGAGAAAAGTCACATGTCTTAGAAAAAGGAGACATGGGTGGAATTTCTTAAAGTATATGCTGAAATATATTATTTGTTGGATAATCGAATAATATTGGCAACTCATGCACAATATTATTCAATTCCAAGCTAAATAAATACAAAGAGGATGATCTTCTATTTATACTACTAACTAGGGTTTTAATTATGTCAATCCAACAAGGAAGCTAGTTTATATTGATACAAGGTTAGTGATAACGTGATTTATAACGTTAGTATAGGCATACAATTAGATAGTTTTTCCCGTTATTCATGCACGGTTTTGACATTAGTTCACGGCGTTTACACTCATTTCATGCATAATTCTAGAATAGACGTCTACACGAGCCTTTGTCGGTGTTGTAGGTATTTCGGGGGTCTTTTGGACATTAACCGATGCATTCGAGGGTCAAGCCTCATGTTGGTACACATCCAAAGCTTTGAAGGAGCATAATTGGAGCAACAAAGGACACAAAGACCACTATTGGTGCAAGCAATGGAACAACTCATGGCTAGACGATCATAGCATGCTTCTGCTGAAGAAAATCGGACCAACTGCCAGGAAAATCGGCCGATTTATTCCTTTGGGTCAATTTTCCTGCCTTTGACAGCTTAAGCCACGTGTCCCACGATCTCTTGATCCAGCCTTGCTCTTGGTGGAGAATATAAGTGGTCCTACAAGCTGTTGCTGAGGATCTCTCCTCTCCCACATTTTCATTCACAACTCATTTGGATTGGGATAGACTTGGAGGAGAAGAAAAACTCTCAAGAATTGGAAGGAAGAAGAAGAACACCAATCTAAGAGTAATAGTGAGATTTTGAGTGATTTTTGGAGTCTTTGATTGAAGAACTATTGCAAGGATTGTTAGGAACGTTTTGGAACTTCGTTTTAAGGGTTGTAAGTCTTGCTAAACTTAGATTCAGCTGAGATTTATTGATTTAACTTGCTCATCTTTCATCATCCATCTATGAAAACCATGTGTGCTTGTGTGATGATTTTGGATCTTAATATGCATACTATTGGCTAGTTTATTGTGATTCTGGAGTGATGGATTGATGGTTATGGCTAGGGTGATGATAGAATGGACTTATATATTAGTTTAGGATGATTTGTATGCACGAAACCCAAACCAGGAGGAAAAATCGCCCTGATCATCAGCCAGATCGGCCGATTTAGCCAAGATCCATCCGATTTATTCTCCTGTTGCTCTTTAAATGATGAATCTGTATGTTAGGGTGTTTGGTCGTTTAAATCCTAGTGTTTATTAAGCCTAATTTAGCTTAGGATCACCTAATGCTATCAATCTAAGTGAGGGAAGAGATCTACCCGATGATTTCCGACCTTAGATACCTAAGATGATGAATACTAGGTAGTAGTGAGCCTCGTAAGCCGCTATTGGATCGAGTGTGCTAGGATTATTGCTTGAGACTTCCCTATTCCGAGACTTACCCGGTAAGGAGAGGGTTACCCCTTAAGTCGTATCCGGTTTGTGTAGAATTCCCTACTTTAACCCCTTGAGACCTACCCGGTAATAGGAGTTTGATGCGGGACTAGTGAAGTGAGAGACCTACCCGGTAATTGCTTCCATTAGTTAAACACTCTTCCCCAACACCGCAGCTTGTCCTTAGAATCCTTAGAACCTTGAGTCCAATGCCATAAGCGGAAATCTTGACCTCTAGAATCCACTTTTCTCTCTTGATCATATATTTTGTGCTTGTGTTATTTGTTTACCTTGCTAGCTTGAGTTGTTAGATTGTTTTATTATCTTGCTTGATTTGTGATCTTTGCTTGATCACCATAAAAACCAACCAAAAACATCATAATTTTCATTTCTTTATTTCTTTCCCCTTTCTTAGACTAGATCCACACTATCTATGACCATTGTTTGACTCGATTTCACCTTAGTCTTTGTGTTCGAACTCGGAATACTATTCCTACTACAAAACGTCCCGTACACTGCGGGTTCGCTAGGAGTTAGGAGAAATATATCAAGTTTATAAATTTAAGGCTTATTGTGTGCATCTATTCCTGAGCGTAACAAGTTTTTGGCGCCGTTGCCGGGGACTAGGTCTAGATCGAGTCTATTTGTGATTGTTTATAGTGTAGATCTTTCTTGTTGCTTTTGATCTCTCTTTGGTTTGTGTCTTTGCTTTTCAGGACATCTTTTACTCTTTAGGTGTATGCGAAGATCTCGTGGCAAGGATTTAGCTCCATTCGATCCCGAACCGGAGAAAACCCTTAGATCTAGATCCAAGAGCATTAAAAAGGGAAAAGAGATGGCCATAAGAGATCTCCAAGCTGAATTGGATGAGGCTTTAGAGCAAATAAGGCTAAGAGATGAGCTCTTGGAGGAAGAAAGGAGACTTGCCAATGAGAGGCAAGAAGCAACTAGGAGGGAGATTGATGAGATTAGGCAAGCCCTTGTACAAGGAGAGCTTAATCGTCAACAACCTCCACCTCCTCCACCACCACAACCGCAGCCGGCGGCAAATGTTAGGGTTGTACCCATTGCTATTGAAGAGCCACAAACCTTGGGAAGACGTATGGATCCGGCACAAAGAGCACACCGTCCGGGTGTGAACTTAGAAGATCCCGCAGCCACAACTACGAACTCCGCCCTCAAGTTCTACAAATGATCCGGCATAATCAATTTGGAGGGATGGAAGGAGAGTCTCCTCATCAACACTTGATGAACTATGAGATTTTGATGGAGACTCTTAGACCGCCTAGACTAGAGAGCAACAACCATAAGCTTAGGGCTTTCTCCTTCTCTCTTAAGGACAAAGCCTTAGCTTGGTATCAATCTATTCCACAAGGGCGAGTTGGTACTTTGGAGGAGATGACAACCGAGTTTTTGACTAAGTTCTTCCCACCTTCCAAGACTACCGAATTAAGAGGGAAGATCAATGCCTTCGTGATGAAGGATAGAGAGAGTTTGTTCATGTCTTGGGAGAGATTCAAAGACCTTCTCCTAGATTCTCCACACCATGGCATACCGAAAATTGAGCTATTGGAGATCTACTTCAAGGGACTTGATGAAGATAGCCAATTCAAGCTTCAATCTCTTTCCGGTGGGACTTTCATGGAGAAGCATGTGGATGATGCTTGGGAGTTTGTACAGAAACAAGCTCTAGTGATTGAGAAATACTCCCATAGGAAGAGTGAAGGGAGAAAGGCGGGAGCATATGAGGTGAGTGAGGTCACCATGAGCAATTTCAAGCTTGACGCCATCAACAACGAGCTAAAGTCTTTGACGGAGTTGTGTGCTACAACTTTGAAGAACCAAGCAACTCCTCAAGTGCTTCCACAAGCTAACTTATCTTCCAAGGAGGAGGATGTGAATTACATGGGAAGGGGCAATTACAATAACTATCAATGCCCCAGGAACTTCAACAACAACCGGCAATTCAACAATTACCGGCCCAACCACAACCACCCCGGGTTTTCCTATTCTAACCCGGATGGAGCCTTGAACCCTCCCGCTTCCACAAGCATAACTCCACCACCAAAAGCTTCACAAGAACCTCCACCCGGATTTACTCAACCTCCAAGGGATAGAACCGAAATGATGTTTGAGCAATTGCTTGGAAGGTTGAGTGGTCTTGAGAGCACGGTGACTTCCATTTCCAAAGCTCAAAAAGTGTTGGAAGCACAAGTGTTCCAAAAAGCGGGTGAAGCCCATAGAGATCCGGGAAAGCTTCCCGGAAGGACCGAAGACAACCCAAGAGGCCAAGTGTTGGCCATTACAACGAGGAGTAGGTTGAGCATGAAGGATCCTTTGCCCAAGGAGAATGCTAAAGGGAAGCAAGTGGTGAATGAAGAAGAGCCATTGCAAGAAGATGGAGGCAAGAGCAAGGATGTTGAGCCAACATATGTGGCACCGCCTCCATACAAGCCACCACTACCGTTCCCACAATCTCGAGCAAGAGCTCGCTTGGACAATCACTTTGGTAAATTCCTTGAACTTATGTCTAAATTGCATATTAACATTCCGTTCATGGATGCTATTTTAGGTATGCCGGCATATGGCAAGTTCTTGAAGGAGATACTCTCCAACAAAAGGAAGTTGGAGGAGTATGGGAAAATAAGAATGACAAAGAGATCCTCGGAGTTGATTCAAACGATGAAGGAGGAGATGCCTCCTAAGTTAAGAGATCCGGGATCCTTTTGTGTGCCAATCGGAGTGGGAGAAGTGAAGTATGACGCCCTATGTGATCTTGGGGCAAGTGTAAGCATCATCCCACTTGCACTTTGCAACAAGGTTGGGCTAGGAGAGCCAAAGCCGGTCAAGATGACCCTTTACATGGCAGACCGCTCAATCACTCATCCGGTTGGAATCTTGGAAGACATTCCGGTGCAACTAGGGAAGTTCTATGTGCCCATAGACTTCGTTGTTTTGGACATCCCGGCGGACTATCCGGTTCCTATCATCTTGGGGAGACCTTTCCTAGCTACTTCCGGATGTCTAGTAGATTGTAAGAATGAGACCCTCTCCTTCAACATTGGAGAAGAGAACATCAAGTTCAAGCTGTCCACAATGATGAAAGGGCCAACCCTTGATGAAGATGTATTCAACATAGTTGAAGAAGAGGAGTCTAGAGAGGTTGTGAGCTCGATCTTGCTCAAGGATCCACTTGAGAAGGTTCTTAGCTCAAGCTTGATGGAGGAAGGAGTTGAGGAGAGTAGCAATGAAGTAATCAAGGCCTTGAATGCATTGGACGAACTACCAAGTGTTGGATTTGAAGTCCTAAAAGAAGAGAGAAACAGGCAGAAAAATCGGCCTGAATGGGCCAGATCGGCCGATTTTTGGCCTTATGCTGAAGTTTCATCAAATTCTGCAAAAACAGAAACTCAGATCGACCTACCCTCAGGAAAATCGGCCGATTTTCCTGGCTGGGCCGATTTTCCTGAGTCTTTTCAGCATCAACCAAGTGTTCATGAGCAATCATCAAGGGATTTCAAGGAGGCTTCCATGGCATTGCAATCATCTCAACCTACATTGTATAAATCGTCTCCAACCGAAAAAGGTCCTCCTCAACTTGATCTTAAACCTCTTCCTTCTCATTTAAAGTATGCTTTCCTTGGTTCAAATTCTACTTATCCGGTGATTGTGAATGCATCTTTGAATGATGATGAGCTTAATAGATTGTTGAATGAATTGAAACTGCATAGAAAGGCAATAGGATACACCATTGATGACCTTGTTGGCATTAAGCCCTCTTTGTGCATGCATAAGATAATGATGGAAGATAACCATAAACCCTCTATTGAACATCAAAGAAGATTGAATCCTATAATGAAAGAGGTTGTTAAGAAGGAGATCATAAAGTTACTAGATGCGGGAATTATCTACCCTATCTCGGATAGTAAGTGGGTTAGTCCCGTTCATGTACTTCCTAAGAAGGGTGGGATGATCGTAGTGACCAATGAGAACAATAAACTAATCCCGACTAGGACGGTTACGGGGTGGAGGATGTGTATTGACTATAGGAAGCTTAACATGGCCTCTAGGAAAGATCACTTCCCTCTCCTTTTCATTGACCAAATGCTAGAGAGGTTAGCTCAACATTCTCATTTTTGCTATTTAGATGGCTATAGTGGATTCTTCCAAATCCCTATCCACCCCGATGACCAAGAGAAAACCACATTTACATGTCCATGGGGAACTTTTGCATATAGGAGAATGCCATTTGGGTTGTGTAATGCACCCGCCACCTTCTAAAGGTGTATGATGGCTATCTTTTCGGAATACATTGAAAATATCATGGAAGTGTTCATGGATGATTTCTCTGTTTATGGTTCTTCCTTTGATAATTGCTTGGCTAACTTGTCATTAGTATTGAAAAGATGTGAGGAGACAAATCTTGTCTTGAATTGGGAAAAATGCCACTTCATGGTAAGTGAAGGTATTGTGTTAGGACACTTGGTGTCTAACCGTGGCATTGAGGTTGATAGGGCCAAGATTGAAACGATAGAGAAGTTGCCACCACCTACCTCGGTGAAAGGGGTAAGGAGTTTCCTAGGGCATGCCGGTTTTTACCGAAGGTTTATTCAAGACTTCTCTAAAATTTCTAAGCCTCTTACTAACCTACTAATGAAGGATGTTGAATTTGTTTTCTCCAAAGATTGCCTTGAGGCTTTTTGTAGGTTGAAGAACGCTTTGATCTCCGCACCTATCATGCAACCTCCGGATTGGAGCCTACCGTTTGAGATCATGTGTGATGCAAGCGATGTAGCCGTTGGGGCTGTTTTGGGGCAAAGGAAAGAGGGGCGCACTCATGCCATTTATTATGCTAGCAAGGCGCTAGATGATGGCCAACTTAACTATGCCACAACCGAGAAAGAGTTGTTAGCGGTGGTGTATGCCTTTGTGAAGTTTCGGTCATACCTTGTTGGAGCGAAGGTCATTGTTTATACGGATCATGCGGCGATCCGTTATCTCCTTACCAAGAAGGATGCCAAACCTAGGTTGATTCGGTGGATCCTTCTTCTCCAAGAGTTTGATTTGGAAATCCGGGACAAGAAGGGATCCGAGAACTCCGTGGCGGATCACCTTAGTAGACTCCCACCATTGGAGCTTGAAAGAGATGACTTCCCGATTGATGACTCATTCCGGGATGAGCAATTGCAAATGGTGGAAGAGTGCTTGTTCCAAGTGTCTAGAGGAAGTGAGCCATGGTATGCCGACATTGTGAACTATCTTGTGTGTGAGGAAGTTCCTCCCGGATTGACATATGCCCAAAGAAAGAAGTTCTTCAAAGATGTGAGGCACTACTATTGGAGTGAACCACTTTTGTTCAAGAGAGGGCCGGATGGAATGTTTAGAAGATGCATACCGGAGGATGAGGTGGAGAGTGTGATCCGCCATTGTCATTCCTTGCCATGTGGAGGCCATGCTAGCTCACACAAGACATGTGCTAAGGTGTTGCAATAGGGCTTCTTTTGGCCAAGCTTGTTCAAGGATGTGCAAAGCTTTGTGGTAGCTTGTGATGCTTGCCAAAGGACGGGCAACATCTCAAGGAGGAATGAGATGCCCTTGAACAACATACAAGAGGTAGAGATATTTGATGTGTGGGGTGTGGACTTCATGGGACCATTCCCTTCTTCATGTGGCAACCTCTACATCCTATTGGCGGTAGATTATATTTCGAGATGGGTGGAGGCAATCGCCTCTCCCACAAATGATGCCAAGGTGGTGGTACGGTTCTTCAACCGAGTGATCTTCCCTAGGTTTGGAACACCAAGGGTGATCATAAGTGATGGAGGAAAGCACTTCACTAATAGGAACTTTGGGGCACTTTTGGCTAAGTATGGGGTGACCCATAAGGTGGCGACACCTTACCATCCCCAAACTAGTGGCCAAGTGGAGATCTCCAACCGGGAGATAAAAGGGATACTTGAGAAGACGGTCTCTAGAACAAGAAAGGATTGGGCTATGAAGCTCGATGATGCCTTGTGGGCTTATAGAACCGCTTTCAAGACACCAATTGGCACCACTCCTTACAAGCTAGTTTATGGTAAGTCTTGCCACCTTCCGGTAGAGATGGAGCATAGAGCATATTGGGCTATAAGGTGGTTGAATTTTGATCTCAAGGAGGCCGGTGAGAAGAGGTTACTAGACATGAACGCCCTTGAGGAGATCCGGTTGGATGCTTATGAGAATGCCCGGATCTACAAGGAGAGGACCAAGCGTTGGCATGACAAGCGCCTCATCCCAAAGGAATTGAATGTGGGTGACTTGGTGCTTCTTTTCAACTCAAGGTTGCGGCTTTTCCCCGGAAAGCTCAAGTCAAGATGGACGGGTCCCTATGTTGTGAAGAAGGTCTTTCCTCATGGAGCGGTAGAGATAGGAGGAGATCATTGTGGTAACTTCAAGGTGAATGGGCACCGTTTGAAGAAGTACATCCCGGAAGCCCCAGTGGAAGTGATTGCCCCACTTCACTTTGAGTGACACGCTCCCGAATTTGGTCAAGCTAATGACCTTAAAGAAGTGCTTAATGGGAGGCAACCCATTGGTACATATTTTTCCCTTTCGTTTTTCTTGTTTTTGTTTGATCTTACTCTTGGTGTGCTTTGTTTTTCTTTCGTGTTTTTGGGTGCTAGATCTTGTTGATTGTCATATGTGATGAGATATTGGAGGTCATGTGAAAACCTCATGGAACTGTTGAAGGTACAAGATCCAAGCACATGGACGAGGAGGAAATCACCCAGAAAAATCGGCCTGTTCTTCAGCCAGATCGGCCGATTTTCCTGGGCAACAGGGGCGATTTTTCCTTCTGTAAAGGAAAGTGATGATCTCAAATCAAGCATGGATGGAGCGGACGTGGAACTTGGACGGCTTGCGGTGCCAAGCGCGGGTTCCGATACCATAATGGACATCAAGAGCTCTCTACCATCCTTGATCGATCATCCACCATCATCATTCAATGTGAACCGAAATACCAAAGCATCACCAATTTTGCATTGTAAGGACTCTCTTTCACTTCTTTATTTAGTTTCCACATTGGGGACAATGTGTTTCTAAGTATGGGGTGGGGTTTTCATGATCACTTGCATGATTACCATCTAGGATAGTTTAATTTTGTCACATGTTTCATTATGTCTTGCATTGTACATACATATTTCGAAAAATCCAAAAAAAAAATCAGAAAATTTTAAAAAAAAATTTTAGTGCTTCTAAAGCTTGGGAATGACCCTTATGATGAAATTGTCTTGTGAATTGGCTATGGATAACCTTATGTGTTGAATAGATGAATACATATGTGGACATGAAGTACCTATCTTGAATCCCATGAATGACTTGTGATCATGAATGTTTGCCTTGATTGGATTGAGGATTGAAAGTCGAAATTACATGCTAGTTCTTGCACATCATTTAGGAGTAATTAAGGCAATTCATCTTTCTCTACTTCTCATCTTGATCATGTTGTTTGAAGCACCTCAATTGATGAAAAATTTGACCTCTTTTGACCCATCCGGGACTAGGAGCATGCTAGTGTGTTGATGTGTGTGAAAAGCAAGTGTGGGGTGAAGTTGTTGATGAAAGAATGTTGTGAATGAAATGCTGACATTGTTGTGAAAGTGTAGACAAAAATATAGGTTTGGGGACGTTGGTTTAAATGACAAGTAACTCGGCACACTTCACATAATCGGGTGTTGGTGCCTTGCCAAAGTCAAATAAACCGATAGTCCTAACGAGCTTTTGTATGTGTGCCCGGTGTGGATGCACCTCGAAAAATAAAAAAACCCGAGGACGGCTAATCACCAAGGTTTCGGCTTTTGTACACCAATGCCATTGTCTCAAAAATAAGTGAAAAAGAAAAGAAAATAAAGAAAAGATGGAGAAAATTATACACTTGTTGGGAAGTTGAGCAAAAACGAGATTGTGGAGTTAGTTCCTTTCCCGGATTAACATCACATGACCTAGAAATTCCCACCTAATCACAACGTTTCTTAGCCTTTTCTGTTCTAAGTCCTTACGACCTAATTGCATGTGTGTAAGACTTAGTGATCTAGATTGGATATACTCATGATCATCTTGACTTCTTCATTTTCACCTCTCATGCATGCTTTCTAGTTAAGTATAATTGTCTTTCCATGCCTTCATTCATTTAATGCATAATTGATTGTCCTTTGCCATGAAACATGACTATGAAGGTGATCCAATGTTAGAAGCACAAATTCCAAAAAGATTTTTGTTGTTTTTCTGCATACATAAATCATGTCATCTCTTAGTCTATAGTTGGATCTTGCTCGGGGACGAACAAATCTTAAGTATGGGGTATTTTGATAACGTGATTTATGACGTTAGTATAGGCATACAATTAGATAGTTTTTCCCATTATTCATGCACGGTTTTGGCATTAGTTCAGGGCGTTTACACTCATTTCATGCATAATTCTAGAATAGACGTTGTTCGCTCCAAACGGTGTGTGCAAGCTTTAAATTTATAACCCTAGATGTAAACTTAAAACAAGGATGCGAACCCGCAGTGTACGGGTCAATCGTAGTAAAAAGCAAGGAATTCCAGGGGTCGATCACAGGGACTTAGTGAAACAAAGTCGGAATAGGTAAGCTTTGCAATTACTAACCACAAACGCAATTAAAACAATCAAAGATGATAAAAAGTCAATTAAGGAAATATGCAATTCTAGGGATTAGAGCATCTAGTTGTGGTTCCAACTCAAGATCTAAAGGTAAGCGGACAAAGCTGAGGTTTTTGCATGGGGAAGGTGTTACTAAAGTGGAGTAGATCACCGGGTAAGTCTCACTACTCACTAATCCTAAACCGTAACTCCTATTACCGGGTAAGTCTCAAGGAATCAAGATAAAGAACTATATCCTCAAACTAACACACCATCTAAGGGAATAGAATCAACCCTTACCGGGTAAGTCTCAGGCTAATTCACAAAGATGGGATGGAAGCACACTCAAACCCCAATAAAGGATAAACCTTTATTACCTACACTTATGATCATAGGTACACAAACTAAGGAATTACCGGGTAAGTCTCATCCTAAGCTTGCATTGAACCAGGAAAGGTGTAATAAGGATAGGATTTGGCAAACTCTAACACTTAACTCTCAATTTAGGATCAGATAAGTCACCTCGGTCAGCCAAATTCCACCCCGGCCGAGATGTTCATCGACTGAGCGAGGTGCTTAGGGTTAAGGTTAAAGACTCGAACTTTCAGGGTCCTACTGGAATCTAAGATTATTCTATCATTGTTTTTCCCATAACCTTCAGCCAATCACCCTAGAATCACACAAGGAAATTAGCCACTCATCATCATGAAAGCAATAATCAAATGCATGGGAAGAAGGTGAATATTTGAACAAGAAGAATTTAATGAAAAGACTTCAATAACTGAATCAAATATCACAACAAAAGCGTTCCTTGGATATAAATCCAACAAAGGAAGACAACAAGGAAGAGAATCTAAGGTAATCTTACAAGAAAACCTTCCAAAAGCTATAAAAGCTACAATCTTCAATCTTCCTTCAACCTTCAAAAAGGTTCTTCAAATCTCCCAACTGGAGTATGGCTGCTGCTGCGTATAAACCCTGATCGATGGTATAGCATGATCCGGTGTAAGCGGGATTGTTGGATTTGTGGAAATCCAACCCTTTTTATAGGAAAATAACTCTCCAAAGATAAGATATCTTAGAAAGATCTCTTCCCATAAAAATAGGTAAAATATATGATCTAGCATATCTTCTTCCTTCCAGGAGCCAAGCCCAAAAATATAAGATCTTTTTCCAAAGATAAAAGATCTCAGCCAAGAATAAAATATTCTCGCCGCGTCCCAGGTGTTCGCCTCGGTCGAGTCGACTTCGCTGGATCACCTCGGTCGAGATGAATCTGTGGTCAACCGAGGTGAGTCACAACTGAATGTGAAATCTCTCAAAACTGGTCCAAAGTGAATCTTAAATCCATGGCTATGCTTCCTGGATGGTTCCTTATGTTTCTCAATGTAGCTCCAATGACTCCATAGCTCCTTTTGCTCCTTTTTGATGCAAAACGTGCCATTTTACCTATGATTACAACAAAACTAGGTGTAGACCTCGATTCCCGCAAAGGTAGATGAAATGGTAATATAATCACATAATATACATACAAACATGCAGATTATGAAAGATAAAACGTCTAAACAAACCCCAAAATATAGACTATAATTCATGCTATCAGACGTCTACACGAGCCTTTGTCGGTGTTGTAGGTATTTCGGGGGTCTTTTGGACATTAACCGATGCATTCGAGGGTCAAGCCTCATGTTGGTACACATCCAAAGCTTTGAAGGAGCATAATTGGAGCAACAAAGGACACAAAGACCACTATTGGTGCAAGCAATGGAACAACTCATGGCTAGACGATCATAGCATGCTTCTGCTAAAGAAAATCGGACCAACTGCCAGGAAAATCGGCCGATTTATTCCTCTGGGTCGATTTTCCTGCCTTTGACAGCTTAAGCCACGTGTCCCACGATCTCTTGATCCGGCCTTGCTCTTGGTGGAGAATATAAGTGGTCCTACAAGCTGTTGCTGAGGATCTCTCCTCTCCCACATTCTCATTCACAACTCATTTGGATTGGGATAGACTTGGAGGAGAAGAAAAACTCTCAAGAATTGGAAGGAAGAAGAAGAACACCAATCTAAGAGTAATAGTGAGATTTTGAGTGATTTTTGGAGTCTTTGATTGAAGAACTATTGCAAGGATTGTTAGGAACGTTTTGGAACTTCGTTTTAAGGGTTGTAAGTCTTGCTAAACTTAGATTCAGCTGAGATTTATTGATTTAACTTGCTCATCTTTCATCATCCATCTATGAAAACCATGTGTGCTTGTGTGATGATTTTGGATCTTAATATGCATACTATTGGCTAGTTTATTGTGATTCTGGAGTGATGGATTGATGGTTATGGCTAGGGTGATGATAGAATGGACTTATATGTTAGTTTAGGATGATTTGTATGCACGAAACCCAAACCAGGAGGAAAAATCGCCCTGATCATCAGCCAGATCGGCCGATTTAGCCAAGATCTATCCGATTTATTCTCCTGTTGCTCTTTAAATGATGAATCTGTATGTTAGGGTGTTTGGTCGTTTAAATCCTAGTGTTTATTAAGCCTAATTTAGCTTAGGATCACCTAATGCTATCAATCTAAGTGAGGGAAGAGATCTACCCGATGATTTCCGACCTTAGATACCTAAGATGATGAATACTAGGTATTAGTGAGCCTCGTAAGCCGCTATTGGATCGAGTGTGCTAGGATTATTGCTTGAGACTTCCCTATACCGAGACTTACCCGGTAAGGAGAGGGTTACCCCTTAAGTAGTATCCGGTTTGTGTAGAATTCCCTACTTTAACCCCTTGAGACCTACCCGGTAATAGGAGTTTGATGCGGGACTAGTGAAGTGAGAGACCTACCCGGTAATTGCTTCCATTAGTTAAACACTCTTCCCCAACACCGCAGCTTGTCCTTAGAATCCTTAGAACCTTGAGTCCAATGCCATAACCGGAAATCTTGATCTCTAGAATCCACTTTTCTCTCTTGATCATATATTTTGTGCTTGTGTTACTTGTTTACCTTGCTAGCTTGAGTTGTTAGATTGTTTTATTATCTTGCTTGATTTGTGATCTTTGCTTGATCACCATAAAAACCAACCAAAAACATCATGATTTTCATTTCTTTATTTCTTTCCCCTTTCTTAGACTAGATCCACACTATCTATGACCATTGTTTGACTCGATTTCACCTTAGTCTTTGTGTTCGACCTCGGAATACTATCCCTACTACAAAACGTCCCGTACTCTGCGGGTTCGCTAGGAGTTAGGAGAAATATATCGAGTTTATAAATTTAAGGCTTATTGCGTGCATCTATTCCTGAGCATAACAGTTATCCCTAGTACATGGCCCGATCTTTCGACACCAAATACTCGACAAAAAAAAACGTAAATAAAAAGAGATATGGAATGAAGATGATTGGATGGATCGGTGATGGATTGATCAAGGTCGAACCCTAAGGACAACTCTAAAGGCACGAAATATACACTATGACTCAATCACACAATCAACAACCGAGATTCTAGAACCATTTCCTACAACATGACACAAGAGGGAGCAATGGTTTCTAAAGCACCAGAAGGTGTGCCCGTTAAAAGCTTGAGAAACCCTACAAGCCATGCGCAAGAAGAACAACTCAAATAAGTCTAAGCTAAAGGTCAAATAAGATCTCTCTCTCTCTCTCTCTCTCTCTCTCTCTCTCTCTCCTTTTCACACGGAAGCTATAAATCGGATTGCCTAGCAAATACCGAAAATAAAATGTTTTTAATTCAAAATCAACATATTTTACAAAAGGCTCGATCTCCCCTATATATAGGGTGTAAGTCTAGTGGTCTCCAAGCAACACATCCTAAATAAACTAATAAAATAAGATCCATATTTTAATAAGATATGACCTTCTAAGACTTAAGCGTCAAGTATGTCTAGAAGATATAATTCAAGTCTATCTTTTAAACTTCCCTATTAGAAGACTTCAATTATTTGCAAAGATTAATGAAATAGCATGGGTTGAAAAATAACATTTAAAATCCCAAAATTATTCCATAATTAAAATATGTCTTGATGGGCTTAAACACATAAAATAAGACCACAAATATGGCTCCTAAAAAACCGGTCGTTTTGTACATCCTAGTGTGGCCCAGCCTCGCTTCATACGTCCATGCATGGTCTAGTTTTTTGTCCAGTGTCCATGCATGGGTTTCATCCATCCATCTTGCCATTTGTCTGTCCTTGTTGGTTAAGGTTTCGATTTGGTTGATTATGAATGACCGTTATTGGACTTCCTACAATGGCTCCCATTTTGATTACACAATTCTCTAGTGTGTGCATTTTTTTCTCCTACTTATTTTGCCATCTTTTTTGTTTTTGCTCTTGTGACGGGTCTCCTTGGGTTGTCTGGTAGTGGTCTAGGTGCTCTCGCATCATCCTCTCCTTCTTTAGAAAGATTTTTGATCATCTTCTAAGAAAGGTGTGAGGTATGCGATGTTGAAGGTAGTGTTGACCTCATATACACCGGGGAGTTCTAATTGATAAGCGTTATCTCCAATTTTCCTAAGGACTTTAAGGGATTCGTCTTCTCGAGTGCCCAACTTACTCTTACGTCGGGATGCGAATATCTCTTTTCTCAAATGAACCTAGACGAGATCATCTATCTGAAAAATGATCCGACATCATCTATGATTAGCCCGGGTGACTATGTTTTCTACCTTTTTGATGAGTCGGTCTTTGGTCCTTGCAAGGAGTTCTTTCTATAAACTCGACATGTTTTCCTGCATAAAAATATTCTCGTTCCTTATAAGAAAGGGAACAAGATAGAGTGGGTCAAAGGGTTGATACCATAAACACATTGAAAAGGAGTAAGTTGGGTAGAGGAGTGTATGGTTTGATTATAGGAGAATTAAACATGAGGTAGGGTGTCCTCCTAAGCTTTAAGATTCTTTTTTTATTATGGGCTGAAGTACTGTGGTAAGTGCCATGTTAGTTACCTTTGTTTGACCGTTTGTCGGGGTGGCTAGAGGTAGAAATGAGGAAATTGGTCCTTAGTTTCCCCCAAAGGGTTTTCTAGAAGGATCTAAAGAACTTGACAACTCAATCAATAACTATACTTCTAGGTAACCAGGTAAACTCACTACTCGAAAAAAGAGATTGGCAACGTTAGTTGCATCGTCAGTTTTATGGCAAGCAACTAATTAGCCATTTTGAAAATCTATCTACGATGAAAAAGATAGAGAGTGATGTTATATGGAAGCGGAAAAAATTGCAAACGATACGGCATAATCGGACTCCGAATGCGTCCGGGCTGGGGTGCAAGAGAATTCCACCTACGCTTTAAAGCCCTATTTAGGGCTCGCGTAGGCGGACTCCTCTTTTCTCCTTTCTTCTTCGTTCGACTTCGCAGTCGCCGCCTCTCTCTCTTCTTCGTTTGAAGTCGCCTAAACTCGCATAAATCACGCCAAATTTGTTAGAAATAATACAGAATCGATATTCAACAATGGTTCGGGATTCAAATGTCGGAGGTTCAAGTAAAAGGTAACTTGTGGATCGATTTCAGGCGAGTTTTCTATCGGTTTTTATCGTTTATGTTATTTTTGTGTTTTATTATGATTTTAGACTTGAAATTAGTTAATTTAGTAAGATTTGGTTAGTTTAGGAATAATTGAAAATGAATTGTCTACGAGATTTAGTTTTTTTTTGCGTTTTTATGAGTTTTATTTTTCAACCTTTGAAACGGACTCTCTAATGGTGATTCTGGTAAAGAAGATGACCAAAAAAAATAAAATATAATAATATTATAATTTCAGAAATAGAATTTTTTTTTATTTTTAAAAAAAATCAGATTGTGATGAGAAATATTAGAGCGAAGAAAAAACGAGAAGCTAGACTTGCCACAACATCCGCTCGTCGAGATGCTAAAGCTCGACGGGATAGACTTGCCACGATATCCTTTCAAGCAACCTTTGATGCATCCGTTGATGCATCACTTCATGCATCTATTGATGCATCAGTTGAGGCCTATGATCATATCATCGGCGAGGAGGATGTGTGACCATCATCCTTTATTCTGGATTATGATGCTAAGGACTCCTCACAAAGTATTCCACATCTAGATGACATTTTGGATGGTGAGCATGAGCAGATACATGTTCAGCTAGAGGAGGTACATGTGGAGCACGAGCAGGTACCTGTTGAGCCTGAGCAAGTACCTATTGAGCCGGAGCATGTACATGTTGAGTAGGATCAGGTACCTATTGAACAGGAGCATGAGTAGGAACAGAAGCAGGTACTTATGTTATTGACATGCTACGCTAACCACAGAGCTAGAGTTATATGGATTGAGAGGGATCCCGGGGTGTTTAGGGTCGTTAGGAGACTCGATGTGATTAGTATATTACGCGAGTGGCGGTGAGATTTAGACGAACCCTTTTTTTGGTTTGATTTGAATAGGCACAACGGACTTACAGAGTTGGAGATCGTTCAATTTGGTGGGGTCGATCATTGTTTGATTACGGATTTTGTCGAGAAGTGGCACCCTGAGACAAACACATTTCATATGCCTTGGGGGAGATGGGTATAGCGTTGCACGATGTTCAGGTGATTATGGGGCTTGTAGTTGATGGATATGCATTAATGACTTCCTTTGATAATAGTGGTAGTAATGATTGGTTGGTAGAGGCTTTTGGGTTATCTCTTGTAGAGGCTAGACGGTAGACCAAACAGCTATATTGCGACACTATTAGGACTAGAGCCACAACCATGTTGGACCTTCCACAGCCTCCTCAAGACGCTATTGCATCTTTATATTTGTTATTATTCATATCGTCGGCCTTGATAGTCGAAAAATCTACCAACAAGATGGGAGCATGGCTTATCGACCTAGTACGAGATCATGTAAGGACAGACTCGTATGCTTGGGGTACCTGGACACTTGCATGTTTGGGGGGACGCTACTAGAAAGAAAGTGACTATGGGAGGTTGTACTACACTTTTACAGGTACAATTTCATTAATATTTTCCTTTGTAAAATATAATTTTATGTTTGATAAAATTATTAACTTTTTCATACATTTTTTTTATTTACACACATTTCCCATCATTGGGATGTGCAGTAGTGGAGGATCCAGAGTTGCATGGGCATGCAAGTTGGTCCTCGATACTTTTTGTCCCGAAGACACCGCCAATTAGTATAGAGAGGCTACATGCATTACAAGGATAGTTGGACTAGATAAGGGCAGAGGACGTGTGTTTCACCCCGTATGATGATCGAGTGCTTGATTTTGGAGGGGAGTTTGTTGTTTCTCGTTATCGGGGTATTATACGGATATCCGGCATCGAGAAGACATACATGCTGGATCGGTTCTTGTGACAGTTTGGGTACATACAGATTGTTCCCCTATCCCGGATTCCACTAATCCATGAGATACGTCCAGCTAATGGACGTGGTTTCAGACTTTCATATGCTCCCACATATGATCGTTGGGCAGCCCGCCACCTAGAGGAGACTCGATTCTCATTGGCTGGGTTGATATCAACGACGTCTCTGTGGCTCGTCGAGGATGCATACATGCCCTGATATACCACTCATTGTCATCCCTACATCTTACCGACGTCCATTGCACTCCAGTTACCTGTAGACCGTCCACCACTTGTTCCCGTTTCAGATGCTATAGTACTTTCTTAACTTACCTTTTAATTTATTTTTCATTATATTTAACAATTTATTTTGTGTATTGCAGCGTCTTCACATTCGTATTGGTCGTCTACGATATATGCAGGCTCGCGGTCTACTGTACTCGGCCGAGGATGTAGATTTCATGATAAAGGAGGCAGTTGGGCGTCGTCCACCTGTGGCTCCTTCTCAGGTCCAAGCTTTACAGCATGGGTGATTACATTTTTAGTTGTAGCTTTTTGACACTATTGCATGTGTTTTATTTTATGTTTGTCATAATTGAGTTTTATTTTGTAAAAAGTCCATAAACAAAAACATTATATCAAATACCACTAAAGTCAAAATACTTATTACATGATGAAAACGAATCACTAAAGCCCATTAAAAAGGTTAATCCAAAACCAAGACCACTAAAGATAATCTTCACTCGAGTCCTGGTGGACGCGACGCACGACGAAACTCCACGTAACAAAATATCCTTTTAATAACGGCGCATCCCAACTCAATAAATTTTCTATATCTGAAAAATATCCATGGAGCTCAGATGTTGACGAATAATCGGTACCGATTGCACGAGAATATTCCATAAGATCCTAAATAAAATAAGATAAGAGTATTATTTCTAAAATTCACATATTATACCGTACTCTTAAATGAGTAAAAATAATCCAACTAATTCAGCAATTCCGGTTTCTTATTCTAACATGTCTAAAACTAATCCGACTAATTCAACAATTCCGGTTCGCTATTCTAACACGTCTAAAACTATTCCGACAATTCTACAATTCCGATTCTCTATTCTAACATTGTCTAAAATTATTCCGACTAATTCTACAATTCCGATTTACTATTCTAACATTGTCTAAAAGTAATTAGATAAAATATAAATTGGACACTTACTTCAAGTTGTGTGAGAGGTTCTTCTGGATCACTATATTTATCCACTTCGTGTAACACCCCGAATCTGCGGGACCCAGAGCACTACGGGCGGAGACCTCACAATGGGTCCCGACCCTTAGCTTGACAACAATTTCACCGAACCTTTCCAACAAGGTAAAAATAAAGGCAAATACGAAAAACGTTTTAATGTATGCACGAGAATTCTGAAATGTAAAATACAAAGTGGAAACTCGGTCAAGTCCTCAAAACGACACAAACTCCATAACATAAGTACATAATCCACAACATAACAAAATAGAAATTATGTCCCTTTCCTATAATGTACGAAGACCCCGGTTGTCCACTCCTCCACCTCACTCGGCGGCTTCCCTAACCTGCAGGGCATCTACAACAACCGGTTTAAAACCGTTAGCTAATATTCGATGCATTAAAATCATGATAAAAGGCACAAACACATACATAAGTCATCATAAACACATATCATGCTCCAACACACAAGCCGGTTTGTTATCTTTTTATTTACATCATTTCGTTACTAATTCAACTTAGGTTTGTGACACGAGAATCCCCGAGACTCGCCTCTGTCCCTACTTACCGGCAAGGAATGGAATTGATGCATCCGACCGTCTATCTGTCCAGGCTAGTCACAAAGAACCTCCTAGCTCTTGCAAGAGCTAGGCAGTGTTGTCACCGCCATTATCATACACTTGGGCCAAATATCAATAAATATATATATATATATATATATATATATATATAAAGGTCGTCCTAGGTTCCGGTTTTCTTATTAAAAGCATAAGTAAACACACACACACACCCCACCAATCACAGAACGATCTTATACGAGAAATACTAGCTAAGTAAGTCTGGAGACTTACCTCGTCCCAATGCTAAACTCACACAACCACTCTTGCTTCCCTTAGGAAGATGCTCATAGCTTGCTCACAACAAGATACGTACCAATAACTCGCTCACACTCAAGAAGTCTTAGACTTCCGCTCTAATGATCTTCACAAGATCATCTAACTCTCCAACTAGGATCGCATCCTAGACTCCATTATACCAACAATTCACTCAACATATGAAAGGATCTTACAACAGCTTACTCACTCACATGATCAACTCAACAAGCAAGATGTAACACACTAGACTAAGAGATGCAACATACTTATCACACTTTAGTTCCACAAGACTACACCAAGCCCTAAGGACTCCCATGTTCACAACCACTAGATGGCATTCACAACTACCCTAGGTCAACCCTAGGCATGCTACTAACATGATACAATCTCACAACTTAACGAAGGAATGAAGAAGAAGGGAGAAGAAGAGCCTATTGTTGAAGAAACACATCTGCGGAAGCAAACTGACGCGACTAAGGCCTGGCTGTTACCGCCCCTGCGGGTCCAGGCGCCGCCCCTACGATGGTCTGGTGCCGCCCCTGCGGTCGAGCTGCAAAAGGCAATTCTTCTTCGTCTTCGATTGTGAACTTAAGCTTCAATAATCTCCTTCTCTTGTTGGGTCTTTTCCAAAAATCAACCACAGTATTTAACCTCATCTCCACAACCTAAACTTTCTAGGAACACATGCATGTAAAGAAATCAAGAAGAACCTTCTTCCAAAGCTCTATCCATAACAATGGAGAAGGAGAGAAGAAGAAGAAGAAGAAAAAGAAAATATTCAACAGGGAAGAAGAAGGGAGGAAAGAGGAAAGGCTTACCAAACTAGATCCAAAACTCCTCCGCTGTAGGCCACACACAAAGAGAACCATGGAAAAGAGAGAGAAGAGAGCTCAAGAGATGAAGAGTGGAAAAATGAGTAACGTGAATGAAGTATGAGGAGAGAGGGAAATAAGCTGCACAAGGGGGAGGGGAACAAGGGGTCAGCTGCCAACCTTGTCTCCTTTGTGCTAGAAAACGAGGAGTCCAAAAGAAAAGGTGGGGAAACAAAGGGTCGGAACGGGTTTTGGGATAAAAGCCCGACACTCAGCACCTCGTCCTTGCGCAAAGACTGAGCCGCACCCGCGGGAAGGTCGATAACCCGATCACCATCGGATTCTACATCGCCTTATTTGGAAAACGTTAAGATTTTAACGAGTTTTTACGGATTTATTTCTTTAAGTTGTGGTGATTTCGGATGTGAATAGTAAAATGATTTGACATGTAATATATAAGCTCGTAAATTTACAACAGCTAGTTTCCAATGGCTCTCTAACGGCTACTTTCGAACGTATAAGAGCCAGTCTGGGGCGTAGGTGGAGTCCGCCCCCGCGCCAAGCCAGGCGGACTGCGCCTGCACCTGGCTTGACGCAGATGCGGATTGCGCCTGCGCTTGGCTTGGCACGGGGGCAGACTCCGCATGTGTTAGCCGGATGTCCGCCCCAATAGTAACCCTGAAGATAGAATGCCTTCCCTTTTTAGTAATTCATAGTCCAACAACGAATCCATGGAAATATCTTTCTAGGGAGATGTTGGGATTGACATGGGGTTATATATACCATGGGGTTGTAACTTTGATTTGGCTTTCAGATAGTTTAGACATCGTTTTACTAGTTGTTCGACATTTTATATAAGGTTTTGCAATTGTGTTTGGGTCTCATCAGTTTGCCTTTGTTGAGCAGCTTCCCACTCTTGTGCAGCTCTTAGTTTACTTACTTGAGGTGCTTCTCTCTCTTGTGCAGCTCTTAGTTCAATCATTATCTAAAACAACAACCCTTTCCTATAAATACTCAACCCCTCTTCCATTTTATATGTCACCATCTTTCTTCATTCTCAACTCTCTCTACTACTCTCAATCTCGAATTCTCATAATTCTTGTCTTTCTCAAATTCTCAACTCTCGAAATAGCAAAACCCGAGTGACAACATTCTCTCTCAATTCTTCCCTAGCACCATAGAAAATGAAACCCATATGCCCAAAATGTCACAAGGCGCATATCGAAGAGTACCTCCACTAAAAATGCTTACATATGAGATTTTAACAAAGCATTACACGAAGGGTAAGGCGGTGAACGAATATTGTCAAGTTTCATGCAACCATTGTTCAAAGGTGTACAAGTAGAAGGCGAAGGGCGGCTACGAGACTTTGCAAAAACACATGCAAAAAATACATCCTAAAAAGGTATCTATTTGTAGTGATATTTGGAGTACACAATCGCAAATAAATTTTTACATGGACATTACTTTACATTTTATTGACAACGATATGTTTTTGTATTTCGCCATTTCAACCAAAGACATGATGCAACAAACATTTCAAACTAGATCTAAAGATTGTACAAGAATTTAATTTACAAGGTCGAATTTTTTTCATATTCATTTGATAAGGCATCCACTAACACCGCTAATATGTGATGGAATCACTATCATTTAGGGTAGTTTTTAGAGCCTTTTTATTGCATTAGTGTTGGTTTATGCTACTAACTCCTTGGTCCAGAAGAAGAAGATCAAAAGAAGCTAAGGAAGGAGTTATAAGCACTTAGGAGTGAAGATCGATCACGAAGCAAAGCTTCTGTTGCCCCACCGCCCCCGCGGGTCCTTGCAGCCGCCCCTGCGGTTGACACTTCTCACTGAAGCGCTCCCTGCGCCTTCACCAGCACCGGCCAAGAAGCAGGTCACCGCCCCTGCGCCAACCATTGGCGCCCCTGCGGTGACTTGCCTTGACGAGACGAAGACCGCCTCCCCTGCGCCTCCTACTGCGCCCTGCCTGCGCCTCGCCTTGGGAGCTAGAAGGTGAAGAGTCAATGTCACCGCCCCTGCGTTGGCCTCAAGGCGCCCTTGCGCCTTGACATCAGTAACGGCAAGCAGTTGAAGAGTAAGACGTTGAAGAAGCATTGAAGATCCGCCCAGCGGAACCGCCTAGCCGCCCCTGCGGTCAAGAAGAAGATCAACCGATTCTGCCTAAACCGCCCCTGCGGTTCCTGAAGGCCGCCCCTGCGGTTTAACGCCAGAAGCTTTACTCCGGCTATTTACACCACCTTTATGGCATTAAAGGTGGTTGTTTTAGGCCGGCTATTTACTCCTAGTTAAGTGTCTTTTGTAGTATAAATAGTCCATGGCTGATTGCTAGGATCATCCATGCTTTTCCCCAAAAATTCATTTTAGACTTGAGTTTTCCATTGTAATGAGTTGCTAACTCCCTTGCTACATTGGGTTTGTTTGAAGCTGCTTTGTTACTTTGGTTGTAAGTTCTTTTAATATAAGTTTTTATTCAGTAATGCTTTGTGTTTCCTTGATCTCTATTGTCTAATTGCATTTTAACTATTACTTGAAATTGATCACCTTAGGTTCTAAAGTGCATGTAAACAACTAGGATTAACAGGTTCCGGGTTCGGGTCTTTAATCTAGTAGCAACTTTAAGTAATAACGGGTTGTAATTACTTATAGAAAAGGAACACAAATATAAAGATAAGTTTAACGGTTTTAATCTTCTCTTTATATCCCTTAGTCTTTGTTTGAATGCTAACTTGTTATTTGTTCTTGTAGGTTTACGGAACTTTAATAGGTTAAGTTGTGTTGATGCCGGTTGGCTCAACACATATGTATGATCGAGACGGGAGATTACTTAAAAACTTGTAAACGGAATGCACCAAAGTAGCAATTGCATGCTTAGAATCAACCTAGTGTAGATTCATCCATTATTGTCTTAATTGTTGCATTCATCGTTTTCATAACTTTTTGTGCATCAATTCAACCAACCCCCCCTTGTTTCACGTGTCATTATAATCGATAATTGCATCTAAAACATCTTAACTCTCTTGGGTTCGACCCTTACTTAATCACTATACTTGTTCTTAGTGCTAAGTCGGGATTTACTTTTGATTGGGTATAGACGACCATAGAAATACCTTCTGTCAAAATTTTGGCGCCATTGCCGGGGAGTTTTTGTGTTTTATTGTTATTATTGATTGTTGGTTTGAACCATTTTTATGGTTCAAACCCGTGCTACTAATTCCGGCTTTGCTTCTTTTGATCCAGAAATTGAGAGGACGTACATCCGGCAACGAAGGCAACAACAACTACAACAAGAGATGGCTGACCGTACTCTTTGTCAACTTACGCAGCCCACCTTGGCTCAAAACCCTCTTGCGGTCGCTATACTGGCACTAGGGGAAGGAGTCAACTTTGAGCTCAAGCCGGGCCTTATTCACTTGCTTCCATCCTTCCATGGGCTAAGTGGTGAAGACCCCATCAAGCACCTTGGGAAGTTCCATACTGTATGTATGAGCATGAAGTCGGCCAACATTACCGAAGAACAGATCAAGATGAGGGCATTCGGCTTCACACTCAAAGATTCAGCGGATGATTGGTATTACCACCTTCCTTCCGGGAGTATTGGCACTTGGGAGAACCTTCACAAAGCGTTCTTGGAGAAATACTTTCCAGCTAAAAAGGCCAATAGCTTGAAGAAAGCTATAAGCAACATCGAGCAAGAGGCAACCGAAACTCTCTACGAGTACTTCGAAAGGTTTGCACGCCTCCGATCCAGCTGTCCTTTTCACGGGTATTCAACTCAAGATCTAGTCTTGTACTTGTACAATGGCTTGCTAGACAATGAAAGGAGGATCGTCGATGCGGCTTGCGGAGGTAATATTCTTAACTCTACTACTGACCTTGCTTTGGAAAAGATACAGGAGCTAGCGGAAGGAACTCGGAACTTTGGAAGGACCCCGGCTAAAAAAGGAGTTCTTGCCGTGAGTTCCGGGAAGAGTGAGATTCCCACCGAGCTAGCGGAATTGAAGGAAATGGTGAAGAGGCTAACACTTATAGGAACACCGCAACAGCTCAAAGCTTGTGCAGTATGTGCTGCCCCGTATCATCCAACGGACATGTGTCCACAAGTTCAAGATGACGATGCTGAAGTAAACGCAATGGGTTATGGACAACCACAGCATCAAAGACCTAGGAACGATCCCTATGCACAAAACTTCATGCCAAATTGGCGTGAACAACAGAATTTTCATTGGAGGGATCAACAAAACCAACAACAGCAGCCCCGCCAAGGTAAGCATCACTCAACTGAAGATATGCTGCAGGTTTTGACTAAACATTTTGCTACTCATGTCCAAGCAACATAATCTAGCATCAAGAACCTTGAGAAACAGGTTAGTCAAATGGCGGAAGCTATTTCAAGGACCGAATCAAGGTTTTCCGGATGATTGCCTTCCTAGATGTTTGTAAACCCCAAGGAGAATGTTAGTGCCCTAACATTAAGGAGCGGGAAGCAAATCCAACAAGAACCAACAAAAGAGTCACAAAGTGAACCTTCTGTCATTTTTTCCGCACCCACAGCCACCCCTGCGACTGAAGCTGCGCCCAGCATAGAACGAACGACGCCCATGCGGCTGACTGCCCCCGCCCCTGCGGTGACAACCCCTGAGCCGCCCTTGCGCTTTCAAACTGACGCCGTTGCGGAAAACACAACAGAAGCTCTTGCTGGAAAGGATACTTACGTCCGGCCTAACTTCCCGCCACTGTACTCCGAGAAACCCCCTGATCCTTTTCCTGAAGCCTTGAAGGAGCGAAGAATCTTAGAGGACAAGGATCTCTTTGAGACTTTCTCTAAATGCGAGGTAAACATTCCCCTCCTTAAGTTGGTGAAAAGTATCCCTAAGTATGCTCGTTTTTTGAAGGAACTTTGCACTATCAAGAGGAATCAAAAGCTAAAGGGGAAACAGAAAGTGCAAGTGAGTGAACATGTATCGGCAGTTTTCCAACGGAGAATGCCCAAGAAGTGAAGCAATCCGGGCATGGTAAGCATTCCTTGTGTTATAGGGGAAACCCGCTTTGACAAAGCAATGCTTGATCTGGGTGCTTCTATTAATGTCTTGCCATATTCGATTTACAAATCACTTGGCCTTGGGCCACTAATGGAAACTAGGATCATAGTACAACTTGCTGATAGATCTAATGTATACCCGAAAGGGATAATTGAAGATGTATTAGTGATGGTAGACAACCTAATCTTTCTTGCTGATTTCTTTGTAATGGATATGGAAAACGACTCGCATGCTGCACCCATTCTGTTATGTAGCCCATTTCTGAAAACGGCTAGGATTAAAATTGATTATGTTAGTGGTAAATTAACCATGGAGTTTGATGGAGAAGTAGTGGAATTTGACATCTATGATGCAATGAGATTTCCTAGTGATGATCATTCTTTATATGCCATTGACATTGTTAAACCTTTTGTGCAAGATGTCTTTGATAATTCTGCCGTGGATGAATTAAGAAATGTGATTGAGCATGACATTGATGGTTTCAAATCAGATTATGTGTTAACATCTAGCATGAAAGAGGTCCTAGCCCAATTAGATGAGCATAAAAGGCTACCTATCTCCAATTTGGCCATTGGGCCCACTTTACTAACCCCAAGCGAGAAGCTTGTTCCATCCATAGTGTAGGCACCGGAAATAGAATTAAAGGACCTTCCGTCACACCTCAAGTATGTTTTCCTTGGAGCACACAATACCTTGCCGGTGATTATCTCCAACAAGTTGATCGACCACCGGACAAGAAGATAAATTGGTGAACGTACTAAAGGAGCACAAGACGGCCCTTGGATGGACTATTGTGGACATCAAAGGGATAAGTCCTTCCACTTGCATGCATAGGACTTTACTTGAGGACGAAGCCAAGCCCTCTAGGCAACCTCAAAGGAGGTTGAACCCACCAATGATGGATGTGGTCAAAAAGGAAGTGTTGAAACTCCTCCAAGTGGACATAATATTTCCTATCTCGGATAGCACTTCGGTTAGTCCAACCCAAGTAGTTCCAAAGAAGGGAGGCATCACCTTGGTGGAAAATCAACATAGAGAGATGGTCCCAAGCAAAACACAAACCGGATGGAGAGTTTGCATTGACTACCGCAAGCTCAATAAGGTAACACGAAAAGACCACTTCCCATTACCTTTTATTGATCAAATGTTGGAACGTCTTGCAGGTCATCAATACTACTGTTTTCTGAATGGATATTCGGGCTATTTCCAAATAGCCATCGCACCAGTAGATCAAGAGAAGACGACGTTCACTTGCCCATTTGGCACTTTTGCATATCGCAGAATGCCCTTTGGACTTTGAACGCACCGGGCACTTTCTAACGGTGCATGATAAGTATTTTCTCCGAATACATAGAAAATTTCATTGAAGTCTTCATGGATGATTTTACCGTCCATGGAGACAGTTTTGACGCATGTTTAGGGCATTTAAAACTTGTTCTTGAAAAATGTGTAGAAACCAATTTAGTTCTTAATTCGGAAAAATGTCATTTCATGGTCGAAAAAGAAATTGTGCTAGGACATGTAATATCCTCAAAAGGGATAAAGGTAGATAAGGCAAAGGTTGATGTAATTCAAAATTTACCTTATCCTACTAATGTTCGGGAAATCCGATCTTTTCTTGGTCATGCAGGTTTCTACCGAAGGTTCATCAAAGACTTCTCAAATATCTCAGCACCCCTGTGTGAATTGCTCAAGAAAGATGTCACCTTCATAGTGGATGAGGATTGCAAGAAGGCTTTCGACACTTTGAAGGCATGTCTCACCACTGCACCGATCATTCGTTCTCCGGATTGGGAGAAACCCTTTGAAATCATGTGTGACGCCAGTGACTACGCCGTCGGAGCTGTCTTAGGACAAAAAGAAGGACGGGCATTCCATGTGATCTATTATGCGTCGATGACACTAAATGGAGTACAAAGGAATTACTCCACCACCGAGAAGGAGATGTTGGCGGTAGTTTTTGCCCTTGAGAAGTTCAGGCAATACTTACTTGGGGTGAAGGTAATTATTTTCACTGACCATGTAGACCTTAGGTACCTCATGGCAAAGAAGGAGGCGAAGCCACGATTAATCCGTTGGGTGCTCCTTCTAAGCGAATTTAACCTAGAGATAAGGGACAAAAAGGGAACTGAGAACCTGGTGGCAGATCATTTGAGCATACTAGTGCAAGAGGAGGGAGAACCAGGAAAAGAAAGAGAGATAGCGGGAAGCTTTCCAGATGACACATTCTACACAACTCTCTGTTGTGTAACCGCCCCCGCGCCTCACACCAGCCGCCCCTACGGCCAGCCGCCTCTACGGCGCCATCTAGGCGTCCCTGCGGAATTGTCGACAGAGGTTTGTCTTAAGCTTCAATCTTTTAAGCCTTGGTTTGCTGACATTGTGAATTTCATTGTCGGGAAGGAGTATCCTTCAGACTTCACCAAGGCACAACGAGAGAAAGTAAAAGCTGAAGCTCGACACTACGTTTGGGACGATCCTTACCTTTGGAAGCATTGTAGTGACCAAGTTATCCGGCGTTGCATTCCGGACAATGAGGTACAATCCGTCCTAACTTTCTGTCATTCTGAGGCATGTGGGGGGCATTTTGGAGCAAACAAAACTGCAAGAAAAGTTTTGGATGCCGGTTTCTTTTGGCCACACATTTTTCGAGAAGCTTTTGCGTTTTGTAAAGTGTGTGATAGATGCCAAAGGGTGGGAAATCTTTCAAAGAGACATGAAATGCCCCAATCGTCTCTTATATTTTGTGAGATATTTGACGTTTGGGGAATTGATTTCATGGGGCCATTTCCTACGTCATTCGGGAACACATATATTTTGCTTGCGGTGGACTATGTTTTCAAGTGGGTGGAAGCAAAGGCCACTAAAACTGATGATTCAAAAGTGGTTGCAGCATTTCTTAAGGAAAATATCTTTGCTAGATTTGGAATTCCGAAAGCCTTATTCAGTGATAGGGGTACCCATTTCTGCAACAAGACGATCACGGCTCTCCTTAAGAAGTACCATGTTCACCAACGAGTATCAACATCTTATCATCCTCAAACAAACGGCCAAGCTGAAGTATCCAACCGGGAAATAAAGACCATCCTTGAAAAGACGGTTTCTGTTCGCTTCAAACGGTGTGTACAAGCTTTAAATATATAACCCTAGATGTATGCCTAAAACAAGGATGCGAACCCGCAGTGTACGGGTCAATCGTAGTAAAAGCAAGAATTCCGGGGTGTCGATCTCAGGGACTTAGGTGAAACAAAGCAAGTATAGGTTGTCAATATTGCAACTAACCACAAAAGAAATTAAAGCAATCAAAAATGATAAAAAGTCAATTAAAGGAAATATGCAATTCTAGAGATTAAAGCATCTAGTTGTGGTTCCAACTCAAGATCTAAAGATAAGGTGGACAAAGCTTAGATTTTTGCATAGGGAAGGTGTTTCTAAAGTGGAATAGATTACCGGGTAAGTCTCACTACTCACAATCCCAAACCGCAACTCCTATTACCGGGTAAGTCTCAAGGAATTAAGGTAAAGAACTATAACCTCGAACCAACACACCACCTAAGGGAATAGAATCAATCTTACCGGGTAAGTCTCAAGCTAACTCACAAAGATGGAATGAAGGCACACTCAAAACCCAATAAAGGATAAACCTTTATTACCTACACTTGGGTAAAAAAACAAAGGAATCACCGGGTAAGTCTCATCCTATGCTTGCATTGAACCAGGAAAGGTGTAATAAGAATAGGATTTGGCAAACTCTAACACTTAACTCTCAGTTTCGAATCAGAAAGGTCACCTCGGTTAAACGAATTCCACCCCGGCCGAGATGTTCATCGACTGAGCGAGATGTCCTAGGGTTAAGGATAAAGACTCGAGCTTTCAGGGTCCTACTGGGATTTAAGATTATTCTATCAATGTTTTTACCACAACCTTCACCCAATCACCCTAGAATCACACAAAGAAATTAACCAATCATCATCATGAAAGCAATAATCAAATATATGGGAAAAAAGTGAATATTTGAACAAGAAGAACTTAATGAAAAGACTTCAATAACTGAATCAAATATCACAAATATAAGCGTTCCTTTGGATAACAAATCCAACTAGACAATCAACACAAAAAGAGAATCTAAGAGAATCTTACAAACTCCTTCAAAAGCTATAAAAGCTATCAACTTCCTTCCTTCAATCGTCCTTCAAACTCCAAAAATTCCTCCTAACTGCAGCTTCTTCAATCCCCCAGCAGTTATGATCACGACGGCTGTATGCGGCTTCCCGAATTGTGAAAAATCCAACCCTTTTTATAGGAAAATTGTCTCCCAAAGATAAGAGATCTTAGAAAGATATTTTTTACCATAAAAAAGATAAAATATATCAGCTGAACATCTTCTTCCTTCAAGAAATCCAGCCTAAAAATATAAGATCCTTTTTCCATAATTAAAAGATCTCAGCCAAATAAAATATATCTTCGCCGCGTCCAAGGTGTTCGCCTCGGTCGAGGCGATCCTCGAAATCACCTCGGTCGAGATGGTACTATAGCAGACCGAGGTGGCTCTAAACTGAATGTGAAATCTCTTAAATCTGGTCCAAAGTAAATCTCTAATCCATTTCCATGCTTCTTGGATTCTTCCTTAAGCTCCTGAATGTAGCTCCAATTACTCCTTAGCTCCTTTAGCTCCATTTTGATGCAAAACGTGCCATTTTACCTACGATTACAACGAAACTTGGTGTAGACCTCGATTCCCGCAAAGGTAGATGAAACGACAATATAATCACATAATATACATCCAAACATGCAGATTATTGAAGGTAAAACGTCTAAACGAGTCCCAAAATATAGACTATAATTCATGCTATCAGTTTCTCCCGGGCGGAAGGATTGGAGTGCAAGGCTAAATGACGCTATATGGGCATATCGGACAGCCTACAAAACTCCCATCGGAATGTCCCCTTTTAGGCTCGTGTTTGGGAAAGCATGTCACCTCCCGGTGGAACTAGAGCACAAAGCTTGGTGAGTGGTAAAGAAGTGCAACATGAACATAGAAGAAGTGGAAGAATTCCGGAAGCTCCAATTGCAAGAGTTGGAGGAACTAAGGCTAGATGCATATGATCATGCTACCACATACAAAGAAAAGACCAAAGCATGGCATGACCGAAACATCCTCCGGAAGGACTTCAGGGTAGGTAATAAGGTGATTCTCTTTCAATCCCGTTTGAAACTCTTTGCAGGTAAGCTACGTTCAAGATGGACAGGGTCATTCATAGTAGCTGAAGTATACCCTCACGGGGTTGTGGATCTCTATGACCCCCAAACGCACAAGGTGTTTAAGGTGAACGGACAAAGGCTAAAGCTATACCGTGAAGGAGTCAAGAACGATCCGATTGACAAGATGATACTAGAGGAGGCACAGTCAGAGAAGTAGAGATCTTACGTCGAGCCAACGACGTAAAACAAAGGCGCTTCTCGGGAAGCAACCCGAAGGAATAAAAAGAGGATCTTTAGTCAAGAAATCCGCCCCCGCGGCTCTAAGTCCCCGCCCCTGCGGTGACACTCAGGCCAGCGCCTATAATACGTCTGTCACCGCCCCCGCGGTGACATCCCCACGCCCCTGCGGCGGCCATCCTTGACACAAATTCCCAACGCCGGCCCCGGCACTGGCCCTGTGTGCCCCTCTCCCTTGTCGCCGCCCCCGCAGTGTCAAACCCCCGCCCCTGCGGGTTTACCCAGAAAAGAAAAAAATAAGATATTAAAAAACGCCTACACCTACCACGCACCACTCACTAACCTTCTTCACCAAACCCTCCAAACTCCCTTCCTTCAGCAACACCCTCGATGCCCCTGCGCCCTCTGCCCAAATCCAATCTCGCCGACGCCCCTGTGCCACCTCCGACAGCTAGCCACTAGTCGACATCCCTGTGCCACCTTCTTCCGCTACCCCTGTGCTCTCTCACAACCCTACGGCCTTCCTTCTTACCCACTTCATACATTCTACTCCAGCTACATCACCGGCGAGGCTACACCACCAAAAACGTCACCGGAGCAACCTCACTAACACCCTCTCCATCGCGCCTCGGAAATCGCCTCTGCACTTCTCCCGCACCTGCGGCTGCAAGCATCCGCCCCTGCGCCTCACCGCCCCTACGCCTACACAGCCGCCCCTACGGAAAACCCAACAGAAAGTTCGATTCTTTTCCTTCTTCCAAACGTTCACTAATACTTTGCTCAAATCTTTGCAAGAATGGAAGCCCCAAGGAAATACAAGATGACCGAAGCAGAGAAGGAGCGTTATAGGATTGTGCAGGATCGAATTGTGCATGCAACTCGATTTCTGCATATCCCAACTTTGGAGAAACTGGGCATGCTAGAGAGCATGCAAACATTTTTGGCGAATGCTGGGCTCGGAGGCTTCCTCCAGAAGAGTGCTTCGACATATCCGGAGCTCAACAGACAGTTTATCTCCACCTTCACAATGGAGAAGGAGGACCACGTGTGTATCGGCCTCACCTTCAAGTTCAACAAGGTGAAATACACTCTCGACTACGCCGACCTAAGGGAAGCTTTTGGGTGACTCTAAACCCCTCTGAGAACTGGTGGGATCCAGTCCCGGCCCTAGACTTGTGTGAGTTCTAGCAAGCAGCTACCGGGTCGGAGTTCCATGCTGGGGTGAGTACTCCAACAAACTCACTCACCCCAGTTTGAGGTTGATTTCCAAGATCCTCATGAGTGTCTTCTGTGGACACAAAGAGGAAAACAAGGTCGCTCTAAAGGACCTCCCACTACTCTACTCCTGCATTCCACATAGAGAAGGTGATGGATTGGCCCTCTCTCTTCCTTACCGCTTTGAAGCGGATCAGGAGGGACGAGCCGAGGGATATTGTCGGCGGTGGGGTGATCTCTTTGATCGCCTCACAAGTGATGGACCTGTCCGAGTTAGAGGATGGGATGGCGGCTCCTCTCTACACTGAGGGGATGCTTAGGAGGTGCAAGCTCCTCCGGCGAGACGGGGAGAACCTATTTTGGATCTCCCTTGCATATGGGAGTCACCTCACCTACCTCTCCCGGCCTTTACCTTTAGGAGGTGAGCTCTCCAAGCTCTACATTCCGGCAGATCCTTTTGTGCCGAGGAGGCCGCTAGTGGCCATTGTGGAGAGGCATGCTGCCAGCTCCAGCAGAGCTCACCAGGAGGAGCACTTGCCCGTCCCCGACGACGACGAGGAGATGCCTACTGCAACACCGGAGGAGGACCCGGTCCTTGCGAGCCTTCAGGCTCAGATGGCGGCTATGACGACCCAGCACCGGGCATGGCAGTCCGATTACCAGGGGACTATGCTGGAGCAGCAGCAGAGCTAGCAGGACACTTTTGCCACCTCCATGACCTCACACTTCAACTAGAGACAGGAGGCTTGGCAGGCAGCCCAGCAGCAGCAGTTGGAGGCTCAGCAGCTGGCTTGGCAGGCCAGTTTTGAGACCTCTTTTGGTCAACAAATGTCTGCCCAACAGGACCGCATTAATGACATCTACCGCCGCCAGGAGCACTTCTTCAGCCACTTCCCGTACCCACCAGAGGAGGGTCCGGATGGTCCAACTGGACCATCCCACTGAGTGGTACATTTCTTTTCCCTTCTTCCACATTTATCTTTGACTCATTTCCACTTTGAGGACAAAGTGTACTTCAAGTATGGGGGAGGGATATATCATTGCTTGTACATTTTATTGTGTTGTTTTTGGCATTTGTTTTGCATTGTTGAAATCAATAAAAAAAAAGCCAAAGAAATGAAACAAAAGGCATGAAAATCCTTGGATAAACCGAAAACCCGAAAGGGCGATTTAGGTAAAAAGAAGGTAGTCCGACCAACCTTAGGTTGGTGCAAAATTGGACTTGAGGGATGTGAGTAAAGTGAGAAAAGAAGAAGAGTGGCAAGGTGAAAACCCGAAAGGGCACCTTGGCAAAATGAGCGACACCGAGTGTAGGTTTCCCTTCCGGCGTTTTGGCGACATAAGAAGGGGAGTCATAAGGAGGTTGTCCAGGTAGGTCACTCTTGGAGCGATAAGGATGGTAGTATCTCTTTTTCTCACATTTCCTCTCTTTTCCTTCTTTCTTTCTTGGCTTTTCTCTTGTTTTTCATTATTTTTCTTTCTTTCCCTTGCTTCCTGAGACCTTAAGTCTAATGGTTGTCATTTATTTTACTCGGGACGAGTAAAAGGTCTAAGTATGGGGGAGTTTGATAGGTGATGAAATCACTATCATTTAGGGTAGTTTTTAGAGTCTTTTTATTGCATTAGTGTTGGTTTATGCTACTAACTCCTTGGTCCAGAAGAAGAAGATCAAAAGAAGCTAAGGAAGGAGTTATAAGCACTTAGGAGTGAAGATCGATCACGAAGCAAAGCTTTTGTTGCCCCACCAACCCCGCGGGTCCTTGCAGCCTCCCCTGCGATTGACACTTCTCAATGAAGCGCTCCCTGCGCCTTCACCAGCACCGGCCAAGAAGCAGGTCACCGCCCCTGCGCCAACCATCGGTGCCCTTGCGATGACTTGCCTTGACGAGACGAAGACCATCTCTCCTGCGCCTCCCACTGCGCCCTGCCTGCGCCTCGCCTTGGGAGATGGAAGGTGAAGAGTCTATGTCACCGCCCCTGCGTTGGCCTCAAGGCGCCCCTGCGCCTTGACATTAGTAACGGCAAGTAGTTGAAGAGTCAAACGTTGAAGAAGCATTGAAGATCCACCCCAGCGGAACCGCCTAGCCGCCCCTGTGGTCAGGAAGAAGATCAACCGATTCTGCCTAAACCGCCCTTGCGGTTCCTGAAGGCCGCCCCTGCGGTTCTTGAAGGCCGCCCCTGCGGTTTAACGCCAGAAGCTTTACTCCGGCTGTTTACACCACCTTTATGGTATTCAAGGTGGCTGTTTTAGGCCGGTTATTTACTCCTAATTAAGTGTCTTTTGTAGTATAAATAGTCCATGGCTGATTGCTAGGATCATCCATGTTTTTCCCTACAAAATCCATTTTAGACTTGAGTTTTCCATTGTAATGAGTTGCTAACTCCCTTGCTATATTGGGTTGGTTTGAAGCTGCTTTGTTACTTTAGTTGTAAGTTCTATTAATATAAGTTTTTATTCAGTAATGTTTTGTGTTTCCTTGATCTCTATTGTCTAATTGCATATTAACTATTACTAGAGATTGATCACCTTAGGTTCTAAAGTGCATGTAAACAACTAGGATTAACAGGTTCCGGGTTCGGGTCTTTAATCTAGTAGCAACTTTAAGTAATAACGGGTTGTAATTACTTAAAGAAAAGGAACACAAATATAAAGATAAGTTTAACGGTTTTAATCTTCTCTTTATATCCCTTAGTCTTTGTTTGAATGCTAACTTGTTATTTTTTTCTTGTAGGTTTACGGAACTTTAATAGGTTAAGTTGTGTTGATGCCGGTTGTCTCAACACATATGTATGATCGAGATGGGAGATTACATAAAAACTTGTAAAAGGAATGCACCAAAGTAGCAATTGCATGCTTAGAATCAACCTAGTGTAGATTCATCCATTATTGTCTTAATTGTCGCATTCATCGTTTTCATAAGTTTTTGTGCATCAATTCAACCAACCCCCCCCCTTTGTGTCACTTGTCATTATAATCGATAATTGCATCTAAAACACCTTAACTCTCTTGGGTTCGACCCTTAATCACTATACTTGTTCTTAGTGCTAAGTCGGGATTTACTTTTGATTGGGTATAGACGACCATAGAAATACCTTCGGTCAACCGCCGTCGTAAACCATTTGGTCGAGACGGCGGGACAATATTTGCAAACTCCTTTTACTCATCAAATATGTGCATGTCATATAATAAACTTATGTGTTCAAGATTGACTTAATATTTTTAGCGGTTATGCTAACCCCCAACACTGACGTTATTGATCATATTGAGGTTCATCTTTTACATTTCAGAAGAGGATGTCTTTAGGTAAATTTGAAGGTAAAGAGGTGAAGGACAAAAGAAAACAAATAAAAGAAAAGTTGGGTTTAAAAACAGTTATATATAATATAATATAAATTACATCGAGCTAGAAGGAAGATGAGCTTGCATAACGTTGTCATGCAAGACCCGTTGCACCCTCTTGAGAATTTTAATAGCATCGGACGCAAGACAATCAAAAGTGTCAAAAGCGAATGGAAGAAATACATGTTGGTTTTCAATACAAGCTCTCTCATGTTTGTCAATTTAGCAGAAGTCACATTAAGCGCCGCCTTAACCACCACAAAAGGCCCACTAAACAAACAAACTAGTGGAAAACTCCTAGTCAAATCAATGCAAGCATGTTTCCCACCCACCCATCTAAACCCCAAGACATCGGTGGCCTTAACGTGAACCTTCTCTTATGTGGGTCAGTCAAGAAGGACACAAGCGCCTCCTTTTTAACTGAGACCCCGCTCTCCTAAACACATCACACAAAGTATCACGGACCATATCATGCCTATATTTGAATTCAATGGGCTCTTTACAAGGAGCCACATGCTCCCCGAAAGCATCCAAAATTCTTCAATAATTGGGCATAAGACAAATCTCATCAACCGGGTATAGAGGTATCAACCGGGGACATACATTGCCCAAGTCCATCAATGGGTATGACAAGAAGGAAATCTTGGCTATGTGTTGATTGTAGGCACGAAAACTACTTTTTGTCTAAGGGTCAAATCAAAAGCAACTTCCATCTCTTGTGCATTCTTACCGAAAAGAGCACTCGCCAAAGCTCCATAAAGATAAAAAGATCAAAACTAGGAATAGAAGCACTCAAGACTAAGCTCTATAAGCAACTTCCATCTATTGTGCATTCTTGGCTATGTATTGATTGTAGGGGGGACGGTGTTCTAGAAGTAAAGATAAAAAGATCAAAACTAGGAATAGAAGCCTGAAGATTGCCCAAAGCTCCATAAAACTCAAAGCCCATACCCACTACTCCACTATAACGCAAAATGTGGTCTTGAAGCACTCAAGACTAAGCTATAGAAGCAACAAAAACAAAGAAAGACGTCTCCATAACAAAGTATAATCCAAGCCCCCAAATCGAATAGGCATAGAAGCAAGCCATCACTGAAGATATCCAGAAGGTCCCCACAAACCAAAATATCCTCGACTGATCTTCAAATCCCAACATCAAAATAAGTTGATGTAGTCTCACAATGCTCCGGATGACAACCTTATCAACACCCATACAAGAAAGAAGTAGGAGAATCTCACGTTGCGGGTCCCTCAATTGTGGAAGAATATGCATCAACTCAACAACCTTAACAACTCTCTTCGTGCAAACTCTCTAATAAACCCCTCATCTCTACTCACTGCCCCACCTAACAACTTAACACCCAATGTTGGCCTTGCAATGTCATGTGGAAAAAGCCCATTTCTAAGCTTCGACCCATCACACGAAGGCCAAAAGAATCAACTTTGTGAGCATTCAACTCGAGGCCTAAACTCATACAAAACTCTCGAATGATATCGAGTGCTCTAGCCACCTCCTCAAACCGACCAATAATTGTACCATAATCAAGATACCAAACATGTAGAAGAGGCTTGCAATTGCCCTTGATCCTATGTAAAAGCGGGTGCAAGACAAGATGAAAGAGGAGTGACCCCAAAGGGTCCACTTGTTGCACACTAGTTTCTGACCAAATAAATTTATCTTCAACGTATAACTGGACGGTATGACCATACAAGAAATCAACCCATAAGGAGATAGACGGACATATCTCTCTCTCTAACTTCCCTAAGCAAAATAGCCCTATCAACCAAGTTGAAGGCATTGGAAAAATCCACTATATATCATCGGCTTAACGATCACTGCACCATCGGAAACACCAACTCTAAACTGGAGAACTCTCATATATCCTCCCATATCCTTACACACTCCCTTCATGGCAATTTTTGACACCAACCGTCTCCATATTTGACACTCCTCCAATTTGAGAAAAAAAATGGAGAACGTTATCTTTACCTAATAATGTTCATGCAATTGCATTTCCAAAAGACATTGGAACTCGTTGGAAATCTACTTACAAATTACTTGGTCAAGCCCTTCGTAACAAAGAACTTTTTCAAGATTTTTCCGCACAAAACATTCTTTGGTCAGTTCTTGATGATGAAAATATTTGGCAAATTTGCATTAATATTTGTAATGTTTTAGAAATTTTTAGTGATGCAACTAATGCCACGAGTTACATTTACACCCAACTTCTTATAGATTTTTTAGAGATAGCCGTAAACGTTTTTGAGGCTTTTCAAACAGGTTCTACTTTTCCAACCCTTATAAATGTTATAAACGACATGAAATTTAAATGGCTAGAATTTAAAATGAAATTTCCTTGGTTTATCTTATAATTGCCTTTTTTTTATCCTAGACTTAAACTTGATGGTGTTTTCGATTTGTTGGTTGTTTATTATGATTGTTTGGGTTCATATGACAACATTTATAACATTATGCATGATGTTCGTATTGAAATTGAAAAATTGATTTCTTCATTTCAAACAGGTGCTAGCTCTTCTTCTTCTTCTTCTTCTTCTTCCTCTTCTTTCAAGAGCGCAACAAATTTTAACTAAAAGGGCAAAAGCACCAAGACATTCATCCTCAAGTGCGGAATTTCAAGAATATCTAACAACACATTTTAGTTTTGATAGTGAAGATTCTTTTGAAATTTTGGATTGGTGGAAGAAAGCAACCCAAAAATATCCAACTTTAGTCAAAATTGCAAAATAACTCATAGTCGTGCACGCATCAATGGTTGCCGTGGAACAACCATTTAACCAAGGAGGGAACATGCTCAATTACAAGAGAACCCAATTGAAGCCCGAAAGTTGGAGGCGTAAATTTGTAATGAAGATTGGATAAGGGCGGGGACGCAGAAACAACAGAATGACGAGGTGTATGACTCAAAATCGGATTCCAACTCCGATGATGCGGACACTTTTGCGAGTCCGAGGCATAAAGGTAAGTGGGGTAAAGAAAACAATTCGGAAGTCCTAAGTAAAGGTAAGAGAACTACGTGAGTTTTGATTCCTCTTAACCCCGAGAGAATACGTAGGCAACCAGAAAACCGGGTCAAGCCTTTTTTTTAAAATTAAAGTAGCGTTGGTTTTATTTTGTTTTATTATTTTCTTAACAAACTGGTATTAAACCGACGGTTTAAGTTAAGTGTGTGTTTGACACAAAAAAAAAACACTAGTGTAAGTTTTTTTGTGTGTTTTTGGTAGTGTTTTAGTATTTAAAAACACTCGTACGTGTTTGGTATGGCTAGTTTTTTTCCAAAGTGTTTTTTGTACAAAAGTACTAAAATGTCCTTATTTTCATCCAAATTACAATACATACCCGGTATTTATTACTTGCCATCTCACATTAGTATACTAAACCCCTGGCTTACAAAGAGGAACCCACACCGACGGCGAACCTCTCCAACGCTCGACCCGAAGAACCTTTGAACCAAGTCGTGACCACTGTTTGGTTTGAAGTCGTCTTCTTCCTTCTTTGCTTGTTGCCGAATTCGAAGTGTTCTTCCTTCATTTCAATTCGTAATCTTCTCTGAACAAGGTAAGTTAAGCACATAAAATACTTTTATCAACTTCTATAAATTTATGTGAAGTCTCAATCTTCTTACATAATCCTTAGTTTTATAAATCAACACATTTTATTATTTTATGTGAAATTTTTACACACATAAAATATATCTATCTTCCTTAGAGTTTAATTCTTGCAAGATTAAAGGTCATGGGCTAAATTTTGACAACACTCAGCAAGGCCTTCCGGGCCCGTTAAGAGAAGAAGCAATTACGTCACTTCTCAGCCTCCTTCCCTCTTGCCCTAGTTCAACTTTGATGTAAGCCTTGCCTACCTCCTTACCTTCTCTTCTACCCAAGCAGCAGCGCCGGATCTCGCAAGCAAGCAGCAGCCACAGTAGGCCCTTCTACACGTCCAGACCGGCGCCTTCTGCACAAAGACGTAGCACCAGTGGCTCTCTCTCCTCTCTGTCGACTTCAGCACGCTACCGATGAGCCTCCTCCCCAGGGTGTAGGAGCGCAGCAGCTAGTACCACAGTCCAGGTCGTAGGGGCGGAGAAGTAGATCCGCAAAGGGCCCTAGCAATAGTGAGTTACACCTTCTTTCGCCTCGTTCACGCAGCAATGTCTTATCCTGCTGGTTTGGACCCTCCAAAGCAGCCATGGAAGATGGCTGGAAGAGCTGTTACATCTCTCAATATCCAACATTGAGGAACAGTCAACTTCGAGTCTAGATCTGGGAACTGAGTCCCAACAGTTGCAGACCGAGTTGAGATAACGGGAATCGAGTTTCGATTTAGGTAAGTCCTTTGGGCTTACTTAGTTAACTTCTAGATATTGGTATGAATGATGATTGTGGTGTTTGACTTATATGTTTAGAAGTATAATTATTCTTTACGTACTATCGACCTATATTTTGGCCTAAGAGTAATGGGCGGTGGCATTCTGCTCAATTAGCCCGAGGGCGCTAGGGGGTTTTCTTTAGGGACTAGTCCATACTTGGTTTGCGGGGACGCCACCGGCGGAGGTGTGCCAAACCATCACCAATTGGATAAGGAGCGGAGGCGAGAAATATTAAGATCTCTCGTTCCACAAGTTTAAAAAAAACGGAATAAATTGAATCACCAAAGTTATCAAATAATAACCGGTTTGTGTGCCAGCATGATGATTGTTTTATTTTGCCTGAGTTGTGATTGTGCTATTTTATTCTACTTATATTTGGATTGTTAGCTAACGGTTATTCTGTGTTGTAGTTTTTGTGTAGAGATAGACAGTTGCAAAGAGATCCGGAAAATATGGTCAGTCGGGTCCACGTACTCATTAGATGGGGACGGAGGAGTCTTCCATACGACATGCATGTTATATGTATATACATGGTTTGTAAGGTTGTAACATGTGTACATTCATAAAATAAATTATTATGTTCTGAAATTATTTTAAATACATTTGTGCCTTGTTGTAAGATCCTAGTAAAGTTGTTGTTAAACCAGTCGGGACCCATTGTGAGATCCTAACTAGTAGCTCCCTGAGTTCCGAGAACTTGGGGTATTACAACATGGTATCAGAGTCAGGTTGGCAACAATGGCACTTGGAATCTAATGAAAGACCGAATGTAGAAATAACCAAAACCCGAAAGGGGTCTAAAACTTTAAACTGATGTTTATTTTAAAATCATGTGCATATTCGGGTTGTTGGGATAGTAGTAGGTCGGACCACCATCGCTTTCCATGGATCTCTGCAACTTATTATGATAGGAAATAGTATATGGACATACAATATTGTACATTTATGTATGTTATATGATAACACAATTTATGACTTAGGTTTAGGTAATCATTTAGATAGATTCCTCACTCATTCATGCATGGTTTAGCACTAATTCACGACGTTTACATTCAATTCACGTAATTTGTCGAGATAGACGTCTACACGGACTTGTGCATTGCTTTGTAGGTATTTCGGGGGTCTTTTGGACATTAACCGATACATTCGAGGGCCAAGCCTCAAGATGGTACACATCCAAAGCTTTGGAAGAGCATAATTGGAGTAACAAAGGACACAAAGACCACTATTGGTGCAAGCAATGGAGCAACTCATGGCTAGACGATCATAACATGCTTCTGCTGAAGAAAATCGGACCAACTGCCAGGAAAATCGGCCGATTTATTCCTCTGGGTCGATTTTCCTGCCTTTGACAGCTTAAGCCACGTGTCCCACGATCTCTTGATCCGGCCTTGCTCTTGGTGGAGAATATAAGTGGTCCTGCAAGCTGTTGCTGAGCATCTCTTCTCTCCCACATTCTCTCATTCACAGCTCATCCATTGGAGGCAAGATTGGGAGGAGAAGAAAACTCTCAAGGATTGAAGGAAGAAGAAGAACACCATTCTAGGAGTGATAGTGAGGTTTTGAGTGATTTTGAGTTATTTTTGTAGTCTAGGATTGAAGAACTATTGCAAGGATTGTTAGGAACGTTTTGGATCTTCATTTAAGAGATTGTAAGTCTTGCTACAACTTAGATTCAGCTGAGATTTATTGATTTTACTTGCTTATCTTTCATTATTCATCTATGAGAACCACATATGCATGTATGATGATTTTGGATCTTGATATGCATACTATTGGCTAGTTTATTGTGATTTTAGAGTGATGGATTGATGGTTATGGCTTGGGTGATGATAGGATGGACTTATATGTTAGTTTAGGATGATTTGTATGCACGAAACCCATTCCAGGAAGAAAAATCGGGCTGTTCATCAGACCAAATTGGCCGATTTACATAAGATCCACCCGATTTTCTTCTCTGTTGATCTTTAATTGATGAATCTGTATGTTAGGGTTTTAGGTTGTTGAAATCCTAGTGTTTATTAAGCCTAATCTAGCTTAGGATCACCTAATGCTATCAATCTAAGTGAGGGAAGAGATCTACCCGATGATTTCCGACCTTAGATACCTAAGATGATGAACACTAGGTAGTAGTGAGCCTCATAAGCCGCTATTGGATCGAGTGTTCTAGGATTATTGCTTGAGACTTTCCTATTCCGAGACTTACCCGGTAAGGAGAGGGTTACCTCTTAAGTAGCAACCGGTTTGTGTAGAATTCCCTACTTTAACCCCTTGAGACCTACCCGGTATAGGAGTTTGATGCGGGATTAGTGAAGTGAGAGACCTACCCGGTAATTACTTCCATTAGTGAAACACTCTTCCCCAACACCGCAGCTTGTCCTTAGAATCCTTAGAACCTTGAGTCCAATGCCATAACCGGAAATCTTGACCTCTAGAATCCACTTTTCACTCTTGATCATAAACTTGTGTTTTGAGTTACTTGTTTGTTTGCTAGTTGAGTCTTTAGATTGTTTCATTGTCTCGCTTGATTTGTGATCCTTGCTTGATCACCACAAAAACCAACCAAAAATATCGAGATTTTCATTTCTTTGTTCCTTGACCTTTTCTTTGATTAGATCCACACTATCTATGACCATTGTTTGACTCGATTTCACCTTAGTCTCTGTGTTCGACCTCGGAATACTATCCCTACTACAAACGTCCCGTACACTGCGGGTTCGCTAGGAGTTAGGATAAATATAACGAGTATAAATTTAAAGCTTATTGCGATTCACACACACATCCTGAGCGTAACAAGTTTTTGGCGCCGTTGCCGGGGACTAGGTCTAGATCGAGTCTATTTGTGATTGTTTATAGTGTAGATCTTTCTTGTTGCTTTTGATCTCTCTTTGGTTTGTGTCTTTGCTTTTCAGGACATCTCTTACTCTTTAGGTGTATGCGAAGATCTCGTGGCAAGGATTTAGCTCCATTCGATCCCGAACCGGAGAAAACCCTTAGATCTAGATCCAAGAGCATCAAAAAGGGAAAAGAGATGGCCGGAAGAGACCTCCAAGCTGAATTGGATGAAGCTTTAGAGCAAATAAGGCTAAGAGATGAGCTCTTGGAGGAAGAAAGGAGACTTGCCAATGAGAGGCAAGAAGCAACTAGGAGGGAGATTGATGAGATTAGGCAAGCCCTTGTACAAGGAGAGCTTAATCGTCAACAACCTCCACCTCCTCCACCACCACAACCGCAGCCGGCGGCAAATGTTAGGGTTGTACCCATTGCTATTGAAGAGCCACAAACCTTGGGAAGACGTATGGATCCGGCACAAAGAGCACACCGTCCGGGTGTGAACTTAGAAGATCCCGCAGCCACAACTACGAACTCCGCCCTCAAGTTCTACAAATGATCCGGCATAATCAATTTGGAGGGATGGAAGGAGAGTCTCCTCATCAACACTTGATGAACTATGAGATTTTGATGGAGACTCTTAGACCGCCTAGACTAGAGAGCAACAACCATAAGCTTAGGGCTTTCTCCTTCTCTCTTAAGGACAAAGCCTTAGCTTGGTATCAATCTATTCCACAAGGGCGAGTTGGTACTTGGGAGGAGATGACAACCGAGTTTTTGACTAAGTTCTTCCCACCTTCCAAGACTACCGAATTAAGAGGGAAGATCAATGCCTTCGTGATGAAGGATAGAGAGAGTTTGTTCATGTCTTGGGAGAGATTCAAAGACCTTCTCCTAGATTCTCCACACCATGGCATACCGAAAATTGAGCTATTGGAGATCTACTTCAAGGGACTTGATGAAGATAGCCAATTCAAGCTTCAATCTCTTTCCGGTGGGACTTTCATGGAGAAGCATGTGGATGATGCTTGGGAGTTTGTACAGAAACAAGCTCTAGTGATTGAGAAATACTCCCATAGGAAGAGTGAAGGGAGAAAGGCGGGAGCATATGAGGTGAGTGAGGTCACCATGAGCAATTTCAAGCTTGACGCCATCAACAACGAGCTAAAGTCTTTGACGGAGTTGTGTGCTACAACTTTGAAGAACCAAGCAACTCCTCAAGTGCTTCCACAAGCTAACTTATCTTCCAAGGAGGAGGATGTGAATTACATGGGAAGGGGCAATTACAATAACTATCAATGCCCCAGGAACTTCAACAACAACCGGCAATTCAACAATTACCGGCCCAACCACAACCATCCCGGGTTTTCTTAATCTAACCTGGATGGACCCTTGAACCCTCCCGCTTCCACAAGCACAACTCCATCACCAAAGGCTTCACAAGAACCTCCACCCGGATTTACTCAACCTCCCAAGGATAGGACCGAAATGATGTTTGAGCAATTGCTTGGAAGGTTGAGTGGTCTTGAGAGCACGGTGGCTTCCATTTCCAAAGCTCAAAAAGTGTTGGAAGCACAAGTGTTCCAAAAAGCGGGTGAAGCCCATAGAGATCCGGGAAAGCTTCCCTGAAGGACCGAAGACAACCCAAGAGGCCAAGTGTTGGCTATTATAACGAGGAGTGGGTTGAGTATGAAGGATCCTTTGCCCAAGGAGAATGCTAAAGGGAAGCAAGTGGTGAATGAAGGAGAGCCATTGCAAGAAGATGGAGGCAAGAGCAAGAATGTTGAGCCAACATATGTGGCACCGCCTCCATACAAGCCGCCACTACCGTTCCCACAATCACGAGCAAGAGCTCGCTTGGACAATCATTTTAGTAAATTCCTTGAACTTATGTCTAAATTGCATATTAATATTCCGTTCATGGATGCTATCTTAGGTATGCCGGCATATGGCAAGTTCTTGAAGGAAATACTCTCCAACAAAAGGAAGTTGGAGGAGTATGGGGAGATAAGGATGACAAAGAGATCCTCGGAGTTGATTCAAACAATGAAGGAGGAGATGCCTCCTAAGCTAAGGGATCCGGGATCCTTTTGTGTGCCAATCGGAGTAGGAGAAGTGAAGTATGACGCCTTATGTGATCTTGGGGCAAGTGTAAGCATCATCCCGCTTGCACTTTGCAACAAGGTTGGGCTAGGAGAGCCAAAGCCGGTCAAGATGACCCTTTACATGGCGGACCGCTCAATCACTCATCCGGTTGGGATCTTGGAAGACATTCCGGTGCAACTAGGGAAGTTCTATGTGCCCATAGACTTCGTTGTTTTAGACATCCCGGCGGACTATCCGGTTCCTATCATCTTGGGGAGACCTTTCCTAGCTACTTCCGGATGTCTAGTAGATTGCAAGAATGGGACTCTCTCCTTCAACATTGGAGAGGAGAACATCAAGTTCAAGCTGTCCACAATGATGAAAGGGCCAACCCTTGATGAAGATGTATTCAACATAGTTGAAGAAGAGGAGTCTAGAGAGGTTGTGAGCTCAATCTTGCTCAAGGATCCACTTGAGAGGGTTCTTAGCTCAAGCTTGATGGAGGAAGGAGTTTAGGAGAATAGCAATGAAGTAATCAAGGCCTTGAATGCATTGGACGAGCTACCAAGTGTTGGATTTGAAGTGCTAGAAGAAGTGAAAATCAGCCAGAAAAATCGGACTGGAAGGGCAAAATCGGCCGATTTTTGGCCTTGTGCTAAAATTTCATCAAATTCAGCAAAAACAAAAATTTAGATCGACCTACCCTCAGGAAAATCGGCCGATTTTTCCTCCTAGGTTGATTTTCCTGAGTCTTTTCAGCACCAACCACTTGAATGTGAGCAATCATCAAGGGACTTCAAGGAGGCTTCCATGGCTTTGCAATCATCTCAACCTACGTTGTATGGATCGTCTCCAACCGAAAAAGGTCCTCCTCAACTTGATCTTAAACCCCTCCCCTCTCATTTGAAGTATGCTTTTCTTGGTGACAATTCAACATATCCGGTGATTGTTAATGCATGCTTGAGTGATGATGAACTTGCTAAGTTGTTGCATGAACTAAGATTGCATAGGAAAGCCATTGGCTATACTATTGATGATTTGGTTGGCATTAAACCCTCTTTGTGCATGCATAAGATATTGATGGAAGATAATCATAAACCCTCTATTGAACATCAAAGGAGACTAAATCCTATAATGAAAGAGGTAGTCAAAAAGGAGATCATTAAGTTGCTAGATGCGGGGATTATCTACCCTATCTCGGATAGTAAGTGGGTTAGTCCTGTTCATGTAGTACCTAAGAAGGGTGGAATGACCGTAGTGACCAACGAGAACAATGAACTAATCCCAACTAGGACGGTTACGGGGTGGAGAATGTGCATTGACTATAGGAAGTTGAACATGGCCTCTAGGAAAGATCACTTCCCTCTACCCTTCATTGACCAAATGCTAGAGAGGTTAGCTCAACATTCTCATTTTTGCTATTTAGATGGCTATAGTGGATTCTTCCAAATCCCTATCCACCCCGATGACCAAGAGAAAACAACATTTACATGTCCATGGGGAACTTTTGTATATAGGAGAATGCCATTTGGGTTGTGTAATGCACCCGCCACCTTCCAAAGGTGTATGATGGCTATCTTTTCGGAATACATTGAAAATATCATGGAAGTGTTCATGGATGATTTCTCTGTTTATGGTTCTTCCTTTGATAATTGCTTGGCTAACTTGTCATTAGTATTGCAAAGATGTGAGGAGACAAATCTTGTCTTGAATTGGGAAAAATGCCACATTATGGTAAGTGAAGGTATTGTGTTAGGACACTTGGTGTCTAACCGTGGCATTGAGGTTGATAGGGCCAAGATTGAGACGATAGAGAAGTTGCCACCACCTACCTCGGTGAAAGGGGTAAGGAGTTTCTTAGGGCATGCCGGTTTTTACCGGAGGTTTATTCAAGACTTCTCTAAAATTTCTAAGCCTCTTACTAACCTACTAATGAAGGATGTTGATTTTGTCTTTTCCAAAGATTGTCTTGAGGCTTTTTGTAGGTTGAAGAACGCCTTGATCTCCGCACCTATCATGCAACCTCCGGATTGGAGTTTACCGTTTGAGATCATGTGTGACCAAGCGATGTAGCTGTTGGGGCTATTTTGGGGCAAAGGAAAGATGGGCGCACTCATGCTATTTATTATGCTAGCAAGACGCTAGATGACGCCCAACTCAATTATGCCACAACCGAGAAGGAGTTGCTAGCGGTGGTGTATGCTTTTGAGAAGTTTCGGTCATACCTTGTTGGAGCGAAGGTCATAGTGTATACGGATCATGCTGCAATCCGTTACCTCCTTACAAAGAAGGATGCCAAACCTAGGTTGATTCGGTGGATCCTTCTTCTTCAAGAGTTTGATTTGGAAATCCGGGACAAGAAGGGATCCGAGAACTCCGTGGCGGATCACCTTAGTAGACTCCCACCATTGGGGCTTGACAAAGATGACATCCCGATTGATGATTCATTCCGGGATGAGCAATTGCAAATGGTGGAGGAATGCTTGTTCCAAGTGTCTAGAGGAAGCGAGCCATGGTTTGCCGACATTGTGAATTACTTAGTGTGTGAGGAGGTGCCTCCCGGATTGACATATGCCCAAAGAAAGAAGTTCTTCAAAGATGTGAGGCACTACTATTGGAGTGAACCACTTTTGTTCAAGAGAGGGCCGGATGGAATGTTTAGAAGATGCATACCGGAGGATGAGGTGGAGAGTGTGATCCGCCATTGTCACTCCTTGCCATGTGGAGGGCATGCTAGCTCACACAAGGCATGTGCTAAAGTGTTGGAATCGGGCTTCTTTTGGCCAAGTTTGTTCAAGGATGTGCAAAGCTTTGTGGTAGCTTGTGATGCTTGCCAAAGGACGGGCAACATCTCAAGGAGGAATGAGATGCCCTTGAACAACATACAAGAGGTAGAGATATTTGATGTGTGGGGTGTGGACTTCATGGGACCATTCCCTTCTTCATGTGGCAACCTCTACATCCTATTGGCGGTTGACTATGTTTCGAGATGGGTGGAGGCAATCGCCTCTCCTACAAATGACGCCAAGGTTGTGGTGCGGTTCTTCAACCGAGTGATCTTTCCTAGGTTTGGAACACCAAGGGTGATCATAAGCGATGGAGGGAAGCACTTCACCAATAGGAACTTTGGGGCACTTTTGGCTAAGTATGGGGTGACTCATAAGGTGGCAACACCTTACCACCCCCAAACTAGTGGCCAAGTGGAGATCTCCAACCGGGAGATAAAGGGGATTCTCGAGAAGACGGTCTCAAGGACAAGAAAGGATTGGGCTATGAAGCTCGATGATGCCTTGTGGGCATATAGGACCGCTTTTAAGACACCAATTGGCACCACTCCTTACAAGTTAGTCTATGGCAAGTCTTGCCACCTTCCGGTAGAAATAGAGCATAGAGCACATTGGGCCATCAAGTGGCTAAATTTTGATCTCAAAGAGGCCGGAGAGAAGAGGTTTCTTGATATGAACGCACTTGAGGAAATCCGGTTGGATGCTTATGAGAATGCCCGGATCTACAAGGAGAGGACCAAGCGGTGGCATGACAAGAGGATCATCCCTAAGGAGTTGAGTGAAGGCGACCTCGTCCTTCTCTTCAACTCAAGGTTGCGGCTCTTTTTCGGAAAGCTCAAATCAAGATGGACTGGGCCATATGTGGTGAAGAAGATCTTTCCTCATGGAGCGGTAGAGATAGGAGGAGATCATTGTGGTGACTTCAAGGTGAATGGGCATCGTTTGAAGAAGTACATCCCGGAAGCCCCGGTGGAAGTGATTGCCCCGCTTCATCTTGATTGAAACGCTCCTGAATTTGGTCAAGCTAATGACCTTAAAGAAGCGCTTAATGGGAGGCAACCCATTGGTACATGTTTTTTCCCTTTCTTTTTCTTGCTTTTGTTTGATCTCACTCTTGGTGTGCTTTGTTTTTCTTTTGTGTTTTTGGGTGCTAGATCTTGTTGATTGTCGTGTGTGACGAGATGTTGGAGGTCATGTGAAGGCCTCATGGAACTGTTGAAGATATAAGATCCAAGCACATGGACGAGGGGGAAATCACTTAGAAAAATCGGCCTGTTCTCCATCTTGTTGAAGATACCAGATCGGCCGATTTTCCTGGGCTGCTAGGGCGATTTTTCCTCTGAAAAGGAAAGTGATGATCTCCAATCAAGCATGGGTGGAGCGGACGTGGAACTTGGACGGCTTGTAGAGCCGAGCGCGGGTTCCGACGCCATAATGATCATCAAGAGCTCTCTACCATCCTTGATCGATCATCCACCATCATCATCCAATGTGAACCGAAATACCAAAGCATCACCAATTTTACATTGTGAGGACTCTCTTTCACTTCTTTATTTAGTTTACACATTAGGGACAATGTGTTTCTAAGTATGGGGTGGGGTTTTCATGATCACTTGCATGATTAGCATCTAAGATAGTTTAATTTTGTCACATGTTTCATCATGTCTTGCATTGTACATACATATTTCGAAAATCCAAAAAATACAGAAAATTTAAAAATTTTTAGTGCTTATAAGGCTTGGATATGACCCTAATGATGAATCTTGTCTTGTGGATTGGCCATGGATGGCCTTATGTGTTAAATTGATGAATGTATATGTGGACTTGAAGTACTTCTCTTGAATCCCATGAATGATTTGTGATCATGATGTTTACCTAGAATGGATTGAGTATTGAAGGTCGAAATTGCATGCTAGTTCTTGCACACCATCTAGGAATGAATGAGGCAATTCATCTTTCTCTAATTATCATCTTGATCATGTTGTTTGAGCACCTCAATTGATATAAATTGACCTCTTTTGACCCATCCGGGAATAGGAGCATGTTAGTGTGTTGATGTGTGTGAAAAGCAAGTGTGAGGTGAAGATGTTGATGAAAGAATATCATGCATAAAATGCTGAATTTGTTGTGAAAGTGTAAACAAAAACATATGTTTGGGGACGTTGGCTTTGATGACAAGTAACTCGGTACACTTCACATAATCGGGTGTTGGTGCCTTACCAAAGTCAAATAAACCAATAGTCCTAACGAGCTTTGGTATGTGTGCCCGGTGTGGATGCACCTTGAAAAAATAGAAAAAGCCCGAGGACGGCTAATCACCAAGGTTTCGGCTTTTGTACACCAATGTCATTGTCTCAAAAATAAGTCAAAAAAAAAGAAAAGATAGAGAAAAATATACACTTGAGGGAAGTTGATCGAGGACAAGATTGTGGAGTTAGCTCCATTCCCGGATTAGCACCACATAGCCTAGAAAAAAAAATCCCCACCTAGTCACAACGTTTCTTGGCCTTTTAGTTCATAAGACCTTATGACCTATTTGCATGTTTGTAAGACTTAGTAATCTAGATTGAATATACTCTTGATCTTCTTGGTTTCTTCATTTTTACATTTCATGCATGCTTTTGAGTTAAGTACAATTGTCTTTTCATGCCTTCATTTATTTGATGCACAATTGCTTGTCCATTGCCATAAAACATGACTATGAAGGTGATCCAATAGTAGAAGCACAAACCCAAAAAGATTTTACCATTTTTCTGCATACATAAATCATGTTATCTTGTAGTCTATAGTTGAGAAATTGCTCGGGGACGAGCAAACCTTAAGTATGGGGTATTTTTGATAACACGATTTATGACTTAGGTTTAGGTAATCATTTAGATAGATTCCTCACTCATTCATGCATGGTTTAGCACTAATTCACAACGTTTACATTCAATTCACGTAATTTGTCGAGATAGACGTCTACACGGACTTGTGCATTGCTTTGTAGGTATTTCGGGGGTCTTTTGGACATTAACCGATACATTCGAGGGCCAAGCCTCATGATGGTACACATCCAAAGCTTTGGAAGAGCATAATTGGAGTAACAAAGGACACAAAGACCACTATTGGTGCAAGCAATGGAGCAACTCATGGCTAGACGATCATAACATGCTTCTGCTGAAGAAAATCGGACCAACTGCCAGGAAAATCGGCCGATTTATTCCTCTGGGTCGATTTTCCTGCCTTTGACAGCTTAAACCACGTGTCCCACGATCTCTTGATCCGGCCTTGCTCTTGGTGGAGAATATAACTCGTCTTGCAAGCTGTTGCTGAGCATCTCTTCTCTCCCACATTCTCTCATTCACAGCTCATCCATTGGAGGCAAGAATGGGAGGAGAAGAAAACTCTCAAGGATTGAAGGAAGAAGAAGAACACCATTCTAGGAGTGATAGTGAGGTTTTGAGTGATTTTGAGTTATTTTTGTAGTCTAGGATTGAAGAACTATTGCAAGGATTGTTAGGAACATTTTGGATCTTCATTTAAGAGATTGAAAGTCTTGCTACAACTTAGATTCATCTGAGATTTATTGATTTTACTTGCTTATCTTTCATTATTCATCTATGAGAACCACATATACATGTATGATGATTTTGGATCTTGATATGCATACTATTGGCTAGTTTATTGTGATTTTAGAGTGATGGATTGATGGTTATGGCTTGGGTGATGATAGGATGGACTTATATGTTAGTTTAGGATGATTTGTATGCACGAAACCCATTCCAGGAAGAAAAATCGGGCTGTTCATCAGACCAAATCGGCCGATTTACATAAGATCCACCCGATTTTCTTCTCTGTTGATCTTTAATTGATGAATCTGTATGTTAGGGTTTTAGGTTGTTGAAATCCTAGTGTTTATTAAGCCTAATATAGCTTAGGATCACCTAATGCTATCAATCTAAGTGAGGGAAGAGATCTACCCGATGATTTCCGACCTTAGATACCTAAGATGATGAACACTAGGTAGTAGTTAGCCTCATAAGCCGCTATTGGATCGAGTGTGCTAGGATTATTGCTTGAGACTTTCCTATTCCGAGACTTACCCGGTAAGGAGAGGGTTACCTCTTAAGTAGCAACCGGTTTGTGTAGAATTCCCTACTTTAATCCCTTGAGACCTACCCGGTAATAGGAGTTTGATGCGGGATTAGTGAAGTGAGAGACCTACCCGGTAATTACTTCCATTAGTGAAACACTCTTCCCCAACACCGCAGCTTGTCCTTAGAATCCTTAGAACCTTGAGTCCAATGCCATAACCGGAAATCTTGACCTCTCGAATCCACTTTTCTCTCTTGATCATAAACTTGTGTTTTGAGTTACTTGTTTGTTTGCTAGTTGAGTCTTTAGATTGTTTCATTGTCTCGCTTGATTTGTGATCCTTGCTTGATCACCACAAAAACCAACCAAAAATATCGAGATTTTCATTTCTTTGTTCCTTGACCTTTTCTTTGATTAGATCCACACTATCTATGACCATTGTTTGACTCGATTTCACCTTAGTCTCTGTGTTCGACCTCGGAATACTATCCCTACTACAAACGTCCCATACACTGCGGGTTCGCTAGGAGTTAGGATAAATATAACGAGTATAAATTTAAAGCTTATTGCGATTCACACACACATCCTGAGCGTAACATTATATTATTATCTATGCATATGTAGCATGTTAGTACCCTAAAGGATATGAAATATCTTGTAGTTGAGTTATCGTGATGCGATCATCACCCCATGATAAAACTTTAGTGGATTTTAAGGAGTATTTATATGAAGATAGTGGACTCAGACCTCGGAGTAGAGTAACGTGTTTTGACGGACACCTTGGCGATCCCTACAACCTTTCCGAAGAACGAGTGGACGGAAGGTGAAGACTATGAGATGATTCTTAAGAACAAGAACAATCAGATGAGGAAGAATATCAAATCCACTTAGATATAAGTAATATAAAGTCGTACAAGGAACGTGGCGGTATGAAGACGAGAGATGAAACTCAAGGATGCATGTAAGGATTGATAAGAGCATAGAATGAAGAGGACAATATCGAAACACAAATCGAGCGGGGTAGAGTACAACTACACACTTGGAGGGTTAAATAAAAGTGCAACCAAGGGGGGCGATGCCATAGGCAAGTACGGGCCTAAGAGTACAAAGAAGATATGGTGTTATAGGCAAGTACGGGCCTGAGACCCCGATGTGAAGAATTAAAGGAGTACAAAGACAAATATTGACAAATGAGTTTAAAGACGAGAAATAAATTTCATCATCATAGAGACGGGTTGACTTACTCGGAGATACAAGAGTTTGCAAGAAATTATGACGTAAGTATCAAATACAATAGAAGTCTAAAATTAAGACAACGGAATTCTATAAAGGAGGCATTACAAAACAACACCAATCAAGGGGAAGAATGTGGGAAAGTGATTTTGGTGGACTAGAGAGTCCATAATAACTTCTCATTCACATAAATAAAGAGTCCTCAATAACTTCTCATTCACATAAAGATTTAAGTTACCAACATTAACGGTCATATCAGAGAACCACAAACAGACGATGAACAAAGTAAGAAAAATCGTGAAGACACGCTTACAAGTTATCGTGGAAGACTTGATAGACTCATTGACGACAGATGAATGCTAGGACTAGACTCAGAAGAGTATAGTGACCTCATAAGAGAACAAGAGAAGTGCAGATTGTGGAAGGAGCTAAAGGAGTATTAACAAAGAAACTGGAGGAGATAGATTTTCACCAAGTGTATCAAACTTCAAAAGAGATAGAAGAACAATAAGTCCGTGATCTTATAGAAGGTCAACTACAGACTAGTTAGTAATAACTGAGACATGACACGTGCGGGTCAACTAGTGGTAACTGATTGGCAGATAAGGAGGATAACCATAGACTTATAAAAGAATTTTATAGACATCTGGAGGACCCTTCAAGAGATCAACGGCGACAAATGTGAAGCTAAATTGATACACGTGCTAGTACCCTTAATAATAACATGGAGTGAGTTCGAGCCAGTAACTCTAATTAAGAACTTAAGAAGAAAGACTAGACGGCCAGGAATAACCCCCTTATGTCATTTGAGACCAAGGGAACTATGTGAGTGATTTACTACCTACTGGCTAGGAAAAGGTACATATCACAGCTAGTACAAATGGATTGTAAAAGAAGAACTAGAAAAGTAAGAAGTATACGCTTTTGATAAGGTTCTATGTCAGTCAATACAGAGTGTGCATAGCATTCCATACAAGGGAGAATGATGATTCTCTTCCGATATTTACGTAATAAACCCTTGTGACTAGAGGTGCACAGAATGAAGACCTACAATTGTGTGTAAGAGCGAAGATAGACCCCACAAGTGTAGAGAAGTTTTGACCTCGTCAGAGATATAAGAAGTTGAAAGGAATCACAACGCCAATATCAAAAAGAGTAGGAGGCCGGTAGCAAAGTCAATGGAGTTCAACAGAGCAATATTATAAACAACGCTAATGAAGGAGCATATGAGAATGACCTAGGGGACTCGAGAAAGAGAGTTGGCCCTAAGGAAACGGAAGTGAGGAAGATAGAACGAACTAACGAAGGGGAAAAGGATTAACCGAGTATTTGATGCTTACTAGGAATTTTATGCCAGTAGAGGTATGAGAAGAGTGAGTACGAGATATTGAGGTAAGTCAATTATAGACTAACCAATGTCAACGGAGGATGTGCAAGTGTTGCTGTTCTTGATGAGTTATGTACCGTTAAGAAGAGATATTTGTGAATGTGGATTTACAAGGTAGCTTTACCGACACCTTGGAGGATTTCCTGCAATAGGCAACGACAACCTTCTTGGATGGACTAAAGGTATAAAGAGAATCATGTTAGAGATTTCGTAATGGCTGGTTCAGATCAAACTCCGGTCGAGTCAAAGAGTTTGGATCCGTGTTAGACGAATTCAAAAAGTGAACGGGAGAGGTTGTCTTCTAACCGTTATCTTATTTCCTTAAGGCAAGTAAGGAAGGTTCTTGATACTTCATCCGGATAGGACTTATGGTGTAATCGGGAGAAAGAGTTTTGGGGACAATCACTTTGGACTCACACAAAATGTTCTTATGATCGATGGATGACAATAGAACTATCAGAGTAGCGCAGCGGAAGCGTGGTGGGTCCTAACCCACAGAGCAGGAAGCTCAAAGGTACAGAAAAACGACGTGTCGAGTTTAAAATGAAGATAGTTTGTGAGATGCATTTGTTTGGAAAGAACATGAGATAGACTACACGGAGTGATTGGAAATACTGTATGGGAATATAGAGGTTATAGAAAAAGAGTGTTACCCTGTTATGGACCCGAGTGAAGAATGACGGCTTCATTACATGTTGCTAGACAAGTGGTTTTTGACTTCTATACTAATGGAGTACTCTAGAGTGAGTTTTCTTGATAGATTAGTGATAGCATGAAATATGACTATATTTTAGGCACTTGTTTTTATTGTTTTTCCCTTTTAGATGTGTACATGGATATGAGTTTGAAGCATTTATGAGCACATTCACCTATTTTGTTGATATAGAGATCTACACAAGCTTTGTTATGTTTATAGGTAAATAAAGGCTTGAATTGGAGCATATGCGAAGGAATGGGAGTATTTGATCATACTAGATGTCAAGGAGATGCATTGGAGAAGCTAAAGAAGGAGCATGATTAGAGAACTTTACGAAACAAAGGCTTTCACAAAGGCTTTTGAGTTTCCACGACCTAAACCACGACCGTGGTTATGTATTGAGTTCGTGGAAGGTGATTTCGAAGAGCAATAGAGGATTCCACACCGTAAACCACGGTCGTGGAATGTTACACTAGACCGTGATTTCCATGACGTTGCCACGTGCCATATTTGCCACGTCAGCAATAGTTATCGGGCTTTCTCGTAACCCTATTTTTCCCTATAAGAAGGCTGAAGGAGGGAGAAAAAGGGATGCTTGCATTGACGGTTGTTTACACCCTGAAGAGAGAGATTTTGGATCGTTGCTTAAGAAGATTCCATTGCATACAAGGAAGATCCCGAGAAGGATGCGATTTGGAGATTGCGTACTTAGAGATTATCTTAGGGTTTACATTTGGAGACGGATTGACATCCCGTTCTTCACTGTTTCTCAAGATTGTTGTGAGGATTTTTGTTCCCTTTTCCGCATTCATTAAACACATACATTGGTTGCTTGGATTTGAGATTGATTGTTTAGTTTTTATTGAGTTTTCGAGGATTTTACCTTTTTCCCTTTTAAACATAATTATTGATTCAATGATGATGGTTATTGGCTAAAACCCTTTAGCAATTCTAAGGTGAAGGGTTGATAGTTGTGGCTTAGATAATGATAGATTGAACCAAAACAGATTGGACCCTGAGAGTTGCGAGAAACTTCGTCGACAACCTTTTCCACGGCCTATTCTTGAGTTCCACGGCCGTGGTTCTTCAAGATTCAGCCGTGGTTTCCTCTGTCGTACGTCCTTTGCTTTTGCTTTGATCCAAAGTTAGAGATATGCTTTAACCTAGCATTGGCTTTCCTTTCCTTGGTAGTAGTGAGACTCAATATCCTTTATTTTGGTTTCGAGTGTCACAACCTTAACCGTTTTAGCTTATCTTTGATTCCTTGGGTTTGGGCATGGGTATTTGAGAGTAATTCTTATCCTTACATCCTTTCTATACTGCAGCCTCAACAACCTTTATAGAGAGAGCCTTTAGGTAAGACATATAGGGTTTTGAAACTTCACCGTACATAACCTTACATTAGAGTTACCTTTGCAATCCCGACTCTGTCCTTACATCTATAGAATATCTTGAATCAATTGTCACAATTTGATATCTGGATCTTTAAAATTGTTGTTTTCCCAATATTATTAGCAAAGCTTTTTATTTTACTTGCTTGACAATTTGTGAACTGATTTTGTTCCCCCCAAATCCCTGAGTTCGATACTCTGGAATTCTTGCTTTACTACGCCGATCCGTACACTACGGGTTCGCTTGCTTAATTTCAGTTTTATAAATTTTAAGACTTTGTGACGCACACTTTCGAGCGAACAATTAGGAGAAGAATTAACGACGTAATAAAATTATTATGCAGGGTTTACCCTAAGAAGCTCAAAGTGAGTAACTACTTACTGAGTCGGAAGACATATAAGGAAAGCAGCGGCAAGAGTATACTTGCAAATCAGTAATCGCGCATAAAGAAGGCATAATATCGGGTAGAGTTTACGTGTAATGTTATATCGGAAAGGATCCGAGTTATATTTCGAGTCAGAGAAATATTATCGGTCTGATAGAAGTGATGGATAAAAGAGTGCAATGTTGATGGTGTGTTAACATTTATTGAGTGGATATGATCAAACGACGGTGATGTGAGATCATCTTGGGTCTATTATTATCATTCTGGACACATCCTATGCCACTTAAGCTCTTGGAAACTGGGTAAGAAGCTTGAGTTGAGTCAGTAATATATTAAAGATCTATAAAAATTGGATGATGTCAATGAAACGCAGAGAAGGACTACCGGAATTTTAATTGCTGAGTTATATCAAATTTAAGACCCAAAAGGAAGTAGGTGATAAATCATTAACGGATGAAAGACCCGACTGAGTCACAATAAGGAAACATGACCAAACAAGTTGTATTACAAAGAGCATTAGGCACTTAGTAAAGTTCCGGTAGATGTCTAAGAACTTTGTTTCAGAGTTGATAGTTGGGATCTTCCGAAAGGTCAAAAGTGAGTGGATTCAGCGGAAGGAATAAAATTTTATAGCTATATTGGTAGAGTCATCAAAAGAGCCGGAATTTAGTTTAGAATAGTAATTGTTGATATCTTAAGGTAGATTGAAAAGTTATTTATCGACTAACATTCTTACCCATACTAGAGGGTGTATACCCAATGTCCCACATGTCTCAGTTGGGAGAGAACATACCGGAGAGAGGACAAGTCATCAACTATGAGGATTTGATAGTTGAGTCAAATCATACTTTATAGTGTATCCGGTGGCCATCCTAGAACATAGTACTGGAAGTATATGGTTTAAGGATATACCGATACAACGGATTGTGGTCTAGACGAGGAACCAACGAGGCTATCTGGGAGACATAGGATAACCTTAGGAGTAGCTATCTTGAGTTCCTTGCGGAGTCAGCCGTAACCCCGGTACCGACTGTGTTAGGACGCAATATGTATGACTTATTTGACTAGGTGATTACTTCCGTGTTTGAGTGTTGAATCTTTTGTGTTTCAATTTTATGGTCCCTGAAGGATACTTTTATGTCTAGAAAAGTAGAGCTAGGATTCTTTAGAAGAAGATTAGATATCTCGGTGCTAACTATAGAAATTTATCGGATTGATGTCTTATACTAAGTTTCGGGACGAAACTTATTTTAAGGGGGTACTGATGTAATACCCGTAAATTTAATTTCCGGTAAATCCCGACTCAACATAAACCTTGTCATCTTATGTGAAGAGTTAAGCACATAAAATACTTCTATCAACTTCTATAATTTTATGTGAAGTTTCAATCTTCTTACATAATCCTTAGTTTTATAAATCAACACATTTTATTATTTTATGTGGAATTTTTACACACATAAAATATATCTATATTCCTTAGAGTTTAATTCTTGCAAGATTAAAGGTCATGGGCTAATTTTTGACAACACTCTACAAGGCCTTATGGGCCCGTTAAGAGAAGAAGCAATTACGTTACTTCTCACCCTCCTTCCCTCTTGCCCTAGTTCAGCTTTCACGTAAGCCTTGCCTACCTCCTTACCTTCTCTTCTACCCAAACAACAGCACCGGATCTCGCAAGCAAGCAGTAGCGCCGGATCTCGTAAGCAAGCAGCATCGCTGGATCTCGCCAGCAAGCAGCAGCGCCAGATCTCACAAGCAAGCGGCAGCGCCAGATCTCACAAGCAAGCAGCAGCCACAAGACCCTTCTACACGTCTAGACCGGCGCCTTCTGCACAAAGACGTAGCACCAGTGGCTCGCCCTCCTTTCTGTCGACTTCAGCACGCTACCGACGAGCCTCCTCCCCAAGGTGCAAGAGCGCGGCAGCTATGACCACAGTCTAGGCCGCAAGGGTGGAGAAGCATATCCACAAAGGGCCCTAGCAGTAGTGAGTCACACCCTTCTTTCGCCTCGTTCACGCAGCAATGTCTTGCGCGGATGGTTTGGACCCTCCAAAGCAGCCATGGAAGATGGCTGGAAGAGCTGTTACATCTCTCAGTTTCCAACATTGACGAACAGTCAACTTCGAGTCTAGATCTGGACAATTGAGTCCCAACAGTTGCGGACCGAGTTGAGATAACGGGAATCGAGTTTCAATTCAGGTAAGTCCTTTGGGCTTACTTAGTTAACTTCTTGGTGTGAATGATAATAGTGGTGTTTGACTTATATGTTTAGAAGTATAATTATTCTTTACTTACTACCGACCTATATTTTGGCCTAAGAGTAACGGGCGGTGGTATTCTGCTCAGTTAGCCCCAGGGCGCTGGGGGTTTCTTTAGGGACTAGTCCATACTTGGTTTGCGGGGACGCCACCGGCGGAGGTGTGCCAAACCATCACCAGTTGGATAAGGAACGGAAGCGAGAAATCTTAAGATCTCTCGTGCCACAACTTAAAAAAAACGTAATAAAGTGAATCACCTAAGTTATCAAATAATAACCGGTTTGTGTGCCAGCATGATGACTGTTTTATTTCGCTTGATTTGTGATTGTGCTATTTTATTCTACTTATATTTGGATTGTTAGCTAACGGTTATTCCGTGTTGTAGTTTTTGTGTAGAGATAGACAGTTGTAGAGAGATCCGGAAAAGATGGTCAGTCTAGTTCACGTACTCATTAGATGGGGACGGGGGAGTCTTCCATACGGCATGCATATTATATGTATATACATGTTTTGTAAGGTTGTAACATATGTACATTCATAAAATAAAATATTATGTTTTGAAATTGTTTTAAATACATTTGTGCCTTGTTGTAAGATCCTAGTAAAGTTGTTGTTAAACCAAGGTCGGGACCCATTGTGAGGTCCTAACCAGTAGCTCCCTGAGTTCCGAGAACTTGAGGTGTTACATCTTCTTCCTTCATTTCAATTTGTAATCTTCTTTGAACTAGGTAAGTTATTCGTAGTCTTCTTCTTCCTTCATTTGCTCTGGTCGTCGATGTCGCATCTGGATAGTTTCTTCTTGTTTGGACAAATGAAGACTTTAATTTCATATACTTGCTTTGCTCAATTGTGTTATTTGTTGTGTAATTCATTGTTGGGTTTGAATTCTTAGACTTGCTTTGCTCAATTGTGTTCTTCTTGTCTGGTTTTCGATGCCGTTCTCGATTCCTGTTTTGAATTCATGTTTGAACCAACCTGAAGAACTAAGCAGCTTCTTTGTTGTCGATTTTTGTTTGAACCAACCTAAAAATCATATATTCTCTGAACTAGGTAGCCCTTTGTTGTCGATTCTTGTTTGTTGTCGATTTCTGTTTTTAACCAAAAACATGAGTATTCATCAACTCAACTGCTTATTGTTACAATATATATTTGCAAACCTAGCAAATCCATCAAAGTAATAATCATGAATATTTATCAACTCAACTGCTTGTTGTCGATTCTCTGAACTATTTGCAACTTGAAATATATTGTTTGTGTTCACTTCAAATTTCCTTCTTTATACTACTGATTTTGTTGTTTAAGTTTTATTTCATACCTTTTAATTTGCCCTATACTGTTGACTTTGTTGTTTCAGTTTTATTTCCTTCAATGACAATGGTGTCAAATCCCTTCAAGAGTCACCTTCTCTAGTTGTCGACGACAATGGGAAAGAAGAAGGGGAAAAAGTGGAGTAGATACACATGGTTCATGTAGGTATTTAGGAGTGACATTAGAGACAAATTTGCATTTTTGTTTTCAAAAACACTATCCAAAAGTTATAAACCCTCATCCAATATGTGAATTCAAAAACACTCTCAAAAAGTAGCTACATCCGCCCGATTGATAGGAGGGTTTAATATTAGTTGGGTGTAGGTAGAGGTGTCAAACGGAGCCAACATGTAGGGTTCCGGTCGGTTCACAACAAGTCCGGGTTAAACGGGTCAGATAAAAAAAAGGCTTGGTAAATAACCGATTATTTCGGGTTGGATCGGTTTGGGCCGGATATCGATTGTTTGAGTTATAACGGGTTATCGGGTAGCCTCAATTCTAGGGTCATAATGTGTCGGTTTAGCTTGGTTCTTGATAGCGGTGCCAAACGGGACTGACGGGTTAGTTTGGGTCGGCCACAACAGGCTCGAGTTCAAACGGGTCGGGTAAAAAAAATCTCCCTTTTTAGCGGTTTGTTTTGGGTCGTATCGGTTTAATCGGGTATCAATTGTTCGGGTTGAAATGGGTCATGTCAAAACAATCTCTCTTTTTCGTGGTTTGTTTTGGGTCGGGTCGGTTTAGATAGGGTTTTAGTTGTTTAGGTTAATACATGTTTGGATTGTGTATCAATTAATTTGATATGATCAATAACCCGTCATATCTTTATTTAATTTTATATTAATCAACTATAACTTTCTTAAACTAGTGGGAAACACAATAGAAATTATTTGATACTTTGTTTGAAAGTAATACTTTATTCGAATGTAACGGTTTATCACTTTCATCGAATCAGATAATTCGTGGATTTTTGGTTGATCTATTTGATCCAAATTATAAATTATGGTATGTGAAAACGATTTTAGTTCGCTCGGATAATTATCCGCAAATACTTGAGTTATTTGTTTGATTGGAATGATTTTAGCTTGATCCGTTTGATTGAAAATGATTTAACCGGATTTGGATATCCAACTAATTCATTTGATCCACATATGTTTTTTTTTTCTTATTTTGTTTGTTATAAAGTGTAAAATAAAATATATCATAGTCAATTAATCACATAACTTAATCCAAACGAAAGTGAAAAACGTATAATTGATGCAAGTTTTTTTTTAACACTTTAACACGTATATTTTCTCTAACAAGGTAAAACAAGTTAATACATAAAAAAACGTCATCGTATATACTTATACAATTATACTATGTATTATGTAATATGTATACTTCAATACTTGTATAGAAAATTGGAAATTAAAGTTGGAAAATACTTTAATAAGTAATTAGTAAACCATAAGTTAAAATCAAAAGTTATTTTGATGAGTTAAAATCATCTTTACCGTACATTTATCGTGTCGGAGTTGAAAAATGTCATTATATACTTATTTTTTGCTACATCAGTAAACAACATAGGAGGATCAGCTTCTAGAAACTGGTCGCCCTAAAGCATCCTCACGGATGAGGTTTTGAACGTCTTCTAGGATTGCATCAGTATCCAGTTCCTCATTACGTCCGTGCAACGCAATCTTGTCCGCAACCGTATTAATCTCCCTAAAGATGTGCTGAGCGGTATAGACTTGGAAACTAGCAATAATAATTGAGATGTCATTTATGATCATATCGAGTTCTCACGGAGGCTTCCATATTCGGTTAATCGAATTGATCAACGTAAGGTTATCCCCTTCAATCTCGATAGCTGTAATTCCAATCTCCTTAGCCTTTTGAAGGCCATACCGCAAAGCAATAGCTTCAGCTTCCAACACTGAATCGGCATTGCAACTGCCGCTTCCTAAAGCAATAGGAATCGCATGGTGGTTTCGAATGATAAATCCATACTTATAGAATGGATTATGTAATATCTATTTAATATGTCATTATAGACTTATAGCTATAGTATGGACTATGTAATATGCAATATGTATTTATGTATATATAGGCAATATAGTAAATAAAAAAATTTATTTTTAAAATGTCTATTCTTAAAAATTATAGTATATATTATGTATGTATGTGAAAACGATTTTAGTCGGTTTGGATAATTATCTGCAAATATTTGGGTGATTTGTTCGATCGAAATGATCTTTAACCAGATTTGGATATCCGACTTATAGAATGGATTATGTAATATCTATCTAATATGTCATTATAGTCTTATAATATAAACTTATAGTATGGATTATGTCATTATTGACTTATCGGGTTACTTCGGGGAGGGTTACTTTGGGCCAGATTACTTCGGGCTATCGAGTCATTTCGGATCGGGTTACTTTGGGCCTGGTTACTTCGGTTCGGGTTATTTCGGGCTATCGGGTCACTTGGGTCGGGTCAATTCGGGCTATCGGGTTACTTCTGGTCGGGTTATTCGGACAATCGGATCATTCGGGTCGGATTACTTCGGATAATTTATTACTTCGGCTTAAATCGGTTTCAAGCGGGTTGATTTCGAGTATTCTATTTTTTAAAATTTCGGGCCAGATCGGTTCAGATTCGGCCTTTCAGTTTTACAGGTCGGGTCAACTATTGACGGCAGCTACATTTTTTCCCGAGTGGAGAAGTCTACAAATTCACATACGCCGTGAATTCCTGTTTAGAGGCAGCAGTCAAAAAAATGTCATCCCAACCATCGTCTCTGAACACACAAGAGGACGATCAGGCAGGTGGACTTGTCTCCTCCACTCCTCATCTGCCCGTCAAACTCGAAAAATCCACGGAAAAGGTTCTCGTCCCTCATCCTCCATCTCACCCTTTTGCCACCTTCTTTTTTAAAAAACCCATCTCTCCCGTTTTATAGCTAAACCCTAATTTCTATATTGGGTGATGTTTTTTTAGGTTTCAGCTGAGAAGATCAAGGATGTCGAGATTGCTGTCCCAATTGTCTACGGAACTGTGGCGTTCTGGCTTGGTCGAAAGGCCACCGAGTAAGTTTGAATATCATGGTTGATTGCGTCGTGTTTGTATTTTTAGGGTTTTTTTTTTTGGGTGTGCACAACCTGTTTGATGAGGGGAAAGGTTGATTGTTTGACGTCGAATGCAGGTCCCAGTCTCATAGATGGACGGTTTATGTACGTGGGGCGACGAATGAGGATATAAGTGTCGTGATTAAGCGTGCTGTATTTCATTTACATCCCAGTTTCAACAACCACATTAGAGTTGTGGAGTCTCCCCCCTTTGAGTTGACTGAATGTGGTTGGGGTGAATTTGAGATTGCCATTACCCTTTACTTCCACAACGACATTTGTGAAAAGCAGTTGGACTTGTAAGCAGTTTGCATGTATTCCTTTTGGTAAACTGCACTATACTGTGGCTGTTTGGTATTCATATCTGGATATTAATATATGAGTTATAGATATGAAATTGATGTCCAGTAGTTTTGTTTGATAGGTTTTATTATATGAATGACAACACAAAGAAGAGAGAAATTTTATGGAGAATTTTCTCCGAAGGAGTTTCGGAGAGGAAGAATAGAAGAAGAGAAATATAAGATATAAGTAACACTAGTTTTTAGTATATCAAAAAGGGAGAAAAAGTGTATTAGGAGTAACGATATCGGATTGATATCATATACTTATATAACAACCACTAGGTATGAACTTTTTTGTGTTGATACCAATATCTGATTTCTAGATACAAACAGACCCTAAAACCTAGTTTAAATCACTTTGCAAAAAACCGTATTTTGGCTTTCCGTAATGTTGATTTATGATGACGTCTTCTGTGCTATTGAATGTTTTAGCAAGGATAAACTATCTTTTGAGTGTTAAATTGGAAACAGGATAAGGAAAATCGATGGTTAAATGCACTTTCTCGTATAGCAACTAGTTTAATACAAAGTGATTTAAAGAGTTGCTGATTTTGTGTACATTATGCATGTTCTTGTCAAAAAACTTCATTTGGGAAAGATCAATTGATTGATGAGTATTCCCCTGCTTTTTTCGGTCTGTCACAGGTATCACAATCTGAAGCTATATCCTGTGGATGAGACTGGTCCACAAACAACGAAAAAGCCCGTGGTGGTGGAGTCATATGACGAGGTAGTTTTTCCCAACCCCTCAGAGGCTTTCTTTGCTAGTGTACAGAATCATCCTGCTGTGTTAGTGCCTCGCTTGCCTGCCAGTTTCCAGTTGTCTAGCTTTGGTATGATTTTCCCCTGTTGACTTCTTTGGACTTACAAATGTGGAAAATATCTCAATGCTTGACCATTCTACCTGCAGTGGGAGTTCAGGACTTTGCCAGCCGAAAGAAAGGTCATACTAAGGATAATCCGTTGAATCAGTGGTTTAAGAATTTCTCAGAGGCTGATGAACTTTTGAAACTCGCAGCAGCTCGTCAACAGGTTTAATTTACTACATAGTCTAACTTCTTAGATGCTATTTCTTGCTTCCTTTGTTATTTTTCATCTTATGCTTCTTAATCTTTCTCGTAACCGATAGTTTGAATTTTAGTTGCGGTAAATTAATCAAAACTACGACTTAATTTTTCTAGTTTTAATATAATCACGGCTCATTTTTAACACTTGTAGTAATTACCTCTTAAATCTAAATCTCAAAAAATGACCCATTTGGTAAAAGGAATTTGAAATTGGATGATTTATTTGGTATGAATGATATATGGAACAACCCCTGCCCCCATTTATATTCGAATTCACCCTTGATTTGGATGATTCAAGCTTCTCATCCCCTTCCCCTTTGTCTCCCTCAACACCTCTCCTCATTTTCTTCTCTTCTCGTATCTCCTCTCTAACTTCTCCTCACCCGTGGACACAAATCTAGGATCAAACATCGGTTTGGGATCAGATTAAGGTTACAGTTAAGGTCAATCTTTTGAGGTTACCATTAGCATCAGGTTCAAGGAGGAAAATGGTCGTGCAAAACACCGCAGGCGAGAGAATATGTTGGAGTTGGAAGCATATTCTCCAACTCTCCGAGGAGCAGATTTCAAAATTATACAATATTTGCTAGTTTCATAAACAACGAATTCGGTAACCCTAGTCGGAAGGTGGTAGACTAAAGCAATGGTTGTGGTGTTAGAGGTCATGGTATTGGAGGAAGGTGGCCTTAATTGATGCCTAAATTTTTTCCTTAACAAGTATGAGAAATTACTTCCAAACCACCAGAATGGTATCAAATATAGGCTTTTGAGTCAAACGAAACGATTTTTGGTATGCTCATGTTTAACTCGTTTAGAATCGTGTCGGACCCAGTGTTCTAGGTGCACCTAGGCGCAGGGCGACTGAGCCTAGGCGCGCCTGATTGGAGATTTTAAGAAAAAAATTAAATTCTTATTAACTCGAACAAATAACTTGAAAGTTCAAAAACAACAACAAACAAGCAAGAAATAAGAGCTAGGAAGTATAAAAAGATAGTTCATAAAGCTAATGCAAATGGTCAGTGAGCTAGTTAGTCACTTAGTGCACCTAGGGTGCGCTTGATCAAAGGGCTGTGAGTCTTTGTTAGAACTCTGGTGATGACCCCTAGCACCCTGCAAGGTGCGTCTTTTTTAGAACTCTGGTCATGCCTAAAATTAGATTAAGCTTAGCACTGTCCCATACTCTTGTTTAATCAAAGTATATGAGGCCAACCAAGCTTTTTTCTAGCCGAGCTCGAGTATTTTAGCTCATATAACAATCTTACTGAATATCGGCACATCTAGTCATCTTTAGGGTCATTATTCTAGTCAAACGAGTTGAGCTTTGACATGTTTATTTTCAACAAATTTATAATGGAGTTGCAACTTGAACCAAACCTAAATTTTATTGAGAATATATTGGTGTAGTAGTAGGCCCCTACAATTTTACAATTTTAAATTAATGAGAATATTGGTGTGGTACTGCCCTTTTTATAAAATAAATTAGAGGGGGCCAGTTTGTATCCATAAAACCATAATAAGCCTATTTATATTCACTGTTACAATAATAGCCCACACACCCCTTTTACTCAATTTTATGCTAGCTTAAAAATATGCTCATACTTGGCTTGTTTAGTCAAGGAAACTATTTAGTCAAGGGAATGAGCTCAAGTTGGACTTTTCTTCGAGCTGAGTCCGGACCAAGTTAACGAGTAGCTCGACTCATAACTGCCCTAACCAAGCACATGGTTTGGTTTGGTGGAATACAGGAATAGGCGTCTTCTATTTTTGGATTTGGGTTTAATGGGTGTGTTTTTACTAAATTTGAAAATAAGTGGGAATTTTGTAAAAACTAGAACATATAAGAGGTGGTTTTGATCAGTTAACCCTTTTAGTTAATTTTCTCCAGTTATCCTTTTAGTTCATTTTCCATCTTACTCATCTTCTCCATTTTTAAGTGATCTGTGTGTTTATGTAGATGTATGAATTCGTAGAGTGTGTCCAACCACCTTTGCACCTTGAAGGCTTAGTTATAATGTGATCTTGATTTCAAGTAGCTAAGACTTTGGAAAACACGTTCTTTGGATGCACATGTGTTTAAGCGTAATTTGAATGCATCTTCCACATAGAGGAAAAGCCTACCCATGAAATTTCATACATAGTATCAGCGCTATCATGAACTTGAGTAAATAACTGGGAATATTTAAAAAACAGCCTAATCAAGATAAACAGAAAATTAGTTGTGGAGATTAAAAAACAGCCTTATCAAGATAAACATCCTTATCATGAATTTGAGTCAAGAACTGGAAGTATTAAAAAACAGCCTTATCAAGATAAACAGAAAATTAGTAAAGATCAACTTTGGTTAGATGTCTACTCTATTAGGAACAATCACTGCTAAACATCCTTTATTTTACAATTTGTTTTTACTTTCTCTGATCAATGTGTATAAATGTGGGATGCTGCTTGGGGAATTTCCCATCCTGTACCAGCAATCTAATGACTTAAGTTTAAATTATAAGTTCAAACATAGTTTTGCTAATAACTTAAGAGTAAATTACACAATCCCATCCTTCAAATAGTCTATTTTTCACAAAATTGTCCGTTAAGCTTCACTTGTCAAAAAATCACCAGTGAAATAAGGCTTTCTTTCAGTCAACCACCAACCTCTCATTTTGTGGTTAAAATATCTCTTAAAATGTCAGATGATCATTTTGTTCTCATAAAATATGACTTACTGCATAAATAAATTAACTAAAATGTATAGAATTGGAGTGATGATTTAACATTCTGTAGATATATATTTTAAGCATAGAATCTGAAGGGTGTTTGATCGAAAGAAAAAGCAATTTCATTATGGCTCATGGATTGGAAGTGAGAACCTAATTTGCTGAATCTAACCGTTGAATTCAATCCATCCGTCGCTCAATTTCTTTACTAATGATAATGGTAAATATTTGGCTTAGCTTACTCTATTTTTTTTTGTATTTTGTTTTTTAGGTTGTGCTGGCCTACTTTAGGCTTTAGTATTCCGTATGATTTTAGGTCATCTTACCTAGGTTGTCCAAATTTCATATAATGCAAATAATCATTCTATCAAAATCTTCAATATCTTAAAATAATAAAAAAACATCATGCAAAGCAAAAAGAAAACATCATTGTTTTGACATTGTCCAACTCAAACTTTAAACAAATAAACATGTTCCAAACAGAGAAACACGACACAAATAGGTTCACGACAACTAAAATCCACATAATCTTCATGCAATCTACTCTTCCATGTCTTCATTTCCATAGTTTTGAACTTCAGTCTCCTTGTGGACATAAAGTCAAACTCTTCAAGCTAATAGTTTAATGGCCACACCGCCCAAAAATGGTACGGCCTGATGCCGAAGCTTCCCGATTGTATTTTAGAACATTGGTTGCTCCAATATCCGGCCTTCACTGCTACAAGTTTTCTCCTTGTTTTGTAGCCTTTATTGCTACAAGAGATTGGTGCTTCATTGCTGGGAAATTTCTCTGGCTTTCTCAGCTTCATTATTGGAAAATTTCGCTCGTGTTTTCAGCCTCCATTGCTGATATTTTCCTGGTTTCTTTTCCTTCACTGCTAGCTTTTTGCGGTTCCCCATTCCGGCCTTCATTGCTGATGTCTTTTTAATTTATTTCAAGACCTTTTCACGATTCTCCAACCTTTGTTGCTGGAAATTTTCTCCTGATTGTCAGTCTTTGTTGTTGAGTAATTTCCATCAAGTAGATCCTTCCTTTTTCAGCTTCATTGCTGAAATTGTTTACGGTTTCTTCGTCTTTTATTGTTGAAAACTTCTTTCTGTTCAGCTTTCACTGCTGCCTGTTATTCAGCCTATGATACTGGAAAATTTTTCCCTTAACTTCAACCTTTATTGTTGAAGCTTCATTCCCTTTTGTGACACCATTTGATGACCTCTGACTACATAGGAATGCTGGCAAAGCTGCCGCTTGTTCTGCTTAGCCATATTCAGTCGATTTCAAGAACCTTCTTTCAAGTTGGGAATGGAAGATCTTTGCAAACCCAGCTTGATGGGGTATTGGAATTAGCTATTCTGAATTACTGTATTTTTTGTTTATTAGGTTGTGCTAACCTACTTTTAGATTATATTATTCTGCTGTCTCTGGATGATGCTACAGGTATCAGGTTATCTTTCCTAGGCAATTTTATTTATTTGTCTTTTGGATCCTCCTTTTCTCTTGTATTTAATCTCTAGCTCTTTTGGATCCTCCTTCCCCTCACTTGTTTCCTAACAGTAGAAGCAAGGAAGTACCAACCGTGCCAATTAGTTGGTTTACCAACGACATTTATTTGATTAGAATGGCGAATTTTTTACCAATTATATGGTGGTTGGTACATATAATCGAAATTGGTTTACTTATTTTTACCAAGCAATTTATTTGCCATTTCCTCAGACTAGTTCTGTACTTTCTGATGCCTTGTGATTATGTGTGACGGTCAGATGCGTGCAATACAAATAATGACTTGTATAAGTTAGCCTTGTTTGTCCAAACAAAATGAAAGAGAGAAAAACTGAGTAGCTTGTGCTTTTTTATTCATCGTGTTATCTGCCAAATATTTGATTGTTCTGGTGTAGTTGATAGAAGTTCTTATATGATTTTGATTGCAGTGAGTACTAGTTATTGTGGTTGACATAAGCTGCAACTGTAACAGGTACAAGCTCATATTGCAATGCTGAGAAGGGGACTAACCATAACAGATGGTTTGCCTCAGTGACGAGACGGTGAATGTAAATTGTATTTATGATTGAAAGATGATAACTTAACTGAAGTAGCAGCACAATTGTTGGGCTCGGAAGCATTAACAACTAACTAATGAACACTATTGGATGTAAATAAGATGAATTGGATCTCTTAATCTAGACGCAGTATTCGATGTTTTGCAAAACATTGTAGGCTGCCCCATCAGATGGATACACATATAGATCGTGTCAAGCTGTCAAGTTTCCCTGGCCATGTAATTTGCCGTTTGGCTTGTTGAATCTTGAAACTTTGAATCACTCTTGAAGGTGGAACTTGGAAGGCTACTCTTGAGGGTAATATCCTGAAAGGACATAAGGTTTCATCTCTCCACGACCCAGAAAACCTGAAGATCCAAAGATGATCGCCGGAAGCCCAAATCGGAGAATTGCTTCTGGACTCTGGCTATGAAGCTCATCTGGGTTCATTTACTTTTCCTTCTCTTTACCCAATCATTTGCTCTATAGTCTCTTACATGCTTATCCCGGGGTAGAATAGATTAAATTGCTTCTCCAATGAAACCGAGGCTAGTTCATCTAATGTTGACTAGTTGTTAGATCATCTACATTAGACTAGTTAATGATAAAATATGTGCAATTAAAGATCTTTTCCCCTTTTCTCGAGCTAATTAAGGGTTTATTTACACTTGGAGAAAGATTTCCAAACAAGTCTCTTTCGTGCAATCCCTATTAGAGAACATTCAAACGGTATATTCCAATGTTCTTCATTGTTTGAGAATTACACTTAAAGAGTTAGTTGCTCAGTTAACATGATATAGTTTATCGTTGTATGTGTTTATGGCCACAAATTGGAGGCCGGTTGGTTTTGATTTGGATTATTTTAGTTTTTCGGGTTACGTTGGGTTGAAGTGGGAACTAAGGACTAATCGGGTTTACTTGAGTTGGTGTGCGGTTGATGATTTGTTATTTGTTGAAATCAGATTTTCAGGCCGGTTTACTTTGTTAGATCATGTTTAGCCAATGTTCAAGTTCTTGTTATTGCGGTTTCCAATCAAATTTGTTGTCTCAAAAAAAAAAAGAATTGGGTTAAATAGGCTCTTGTTTATAAGTTTTTGTTTTGTGTACCCCTCTATTTTTTTTTTTACCATTTTTATTAATGTTAGGTAAAATAATTGATCCCTTTTTAACCCCTCTACTAAAAAAAGAAAAAAGAAAAAGACATATTGTTTATGGTCCGGTTTTTTATATGAGTATTTGGTATGAGTTTTTGGTTGAGTTTTCAATATGGTTTCTTGTTGAGTTTCTGGTAGTTTCTGGTAATGTGTTTCTAGTATGAGTTTCTGGTATGAGTTTTTGGTATGGTTTCTGATTGAGTTTTAGGTATGATTTCTGGTATGGTTTCTTGTATGCGTTTCTGGTATGGTTTCCGGTTGAGTTTTTGGTATGTTTACAGTTGAGTTTTGTGGTAGAGTTTCTGATATGCTTTTTGGTTGAGTTTTTGGTATGATTTCTTGTTGAGCTTCTGGTATGAATTTCTAGTATAAGTTTCTTATTGAGTTTTTGGTATGAATTTCTAGTATGAGTTTCTAGTATGGTTTCTGGTATGATTTTTGGTATGGTTCCTCATCATATCCATAAAAATCTATGGCAAAACCAGGGCAAAATACGGATCTTAGAAAGTTGGCCCTTTTTTTGTAAATAAACCTTTAGGAAAAATTTTAAAATTGTAAACTGTAAAATTTGGCTGAAACCCTATTCTCTTCTCTTCTTTTGTCAATGGTGGTGGCACTGAACTGCAATTCGACAACCATGAGCAACAGTACCGGTAGCAGGGGAGAACGGTGGTGTGATGGAAAGTGCTAGAGAGCGAGAGGTTCCACGGTGACTGGGCTGGTGTAGGCGGCGACGACAAGAGCAACACGATGGTATAAAGCATAAGGGAAGGTGAAGGAGGGAGTTGAGCACGAGAGCCGTAAAGGAAAATAGCGGCGCGATCGCAGGCATGGGCAACGTCTTCGGCGGTGGAGAGGAGTGTTGGAAGATGGCGGTGGGTTTGGAGCTTGATGAGTCACAGATGGATTAGGGAAGTGGATTGAGAAAAAGAGGAATTGTGGAAGATCGATATCGCAGATGGAGTGTTATTGTATGAATTCTACTTTTTCAACAGTAAAAAAAGGGGCATATTTAATAAATGTGTTTATGCTATGAGTCTACTTAATAGATCAATAATTATAAAAGGCCTACTTAGTGAATTTGGCCTTATATTTATAACATGGAAGATGACTTAACAAATGTTGGTTTTTGGTGACCGGTTTTGTGTCAAAATTGTTGTAATCTCCAAGAAGCAGTTGACTAATAACTCACAAGTTGTTGTAATCTCCAATAGGAGTAGACAAACAAATTAATTAGGCAAAGACGCTGTAATCTCACAGGTGAGTAGACAAGCGACTTACAAGTTGTTGTATTCTCCGATAAGAAGTAGACTAACATCTTAGTATTGTAATCTCCCAAGTGAGTAGACAAACAACCTTAAATTAGCAAACCATAATTATATATATTTTTATGTCAATATCCATAATTAAAGTCAACGAGTTGTAGTCTCCAATAGAAGTAGATGAACATCCTTATATATTTAGATTCAGTTGCATGCAAAAACCGGTTATTAGGATGTTGTATGTACTTGTCTTGGATAATGGTGAAATCACTCAAACATCAAGTTTTCCTTCTAAGTGTATTTTTCCCTACACCATGATTCAAATACCTTAGTGGGATAAGATCAACATGTCAGAAAGACTAAAGTATAGAACATACCTTGTCTTACGTTTGTAAGAAGAGTTCTTCCAGATCTTGTCAAAACTTGATCATTCTAGAATGGATGCCTATCTTTCTTCAATACTAATGAAGTATTCTGGTCTTTCAAGTTGCACAAATCTGCCACATAGATAATTCATACCCTTTTGTCAAAACTTGGGAACTAATGACTTAACTTTTATCACACAAAATGGATTGATTTTAAAGTGCAAATGAAACTCCCTTTTATAGGCAAAGGGAGGCACCTTTTTGGAGAGAATAGCCGTCACCAAAGCGGTTGAGAGCGGCAACTGACGGTTGAAAGAAGGTAGGGTTTCATAACCAATTTTTTGCCCATGCCCAAGGCTCAAGCCCAACTCAATTAGGCCATCCAGAAGCCCTTTTAAGCAAGCTTTTTCGGGCCGACTTTTTTTTCCATCAATGAGCTTTAATTAACTCATTATAGTTAGGTGAAGTTTCAAGGTCCACAAATACACATAAGCTCAGCTCAAACTAGCTCAGCTCACCAAGTAGCTCACTAGCTAGCTTCTTGCAGCTCAATGGACATTTGTGCTTGAATTCCTCTCAAACTTTGTAACAAAATTATTGAACTAATATAATGAGAAATGCCCGGAAGAACACTCATAACATGTGTCTTGAAAACACAAAGCGTTGGACTCTCAATTTCTACCACAAATTGGCAAGACCAACGACGCTCTTGCCAAGTCATGTCATTGTCAAGACAAAGTCAAGACAATGTCCCTTGACACTTATGAGGCTCAACCAAACCAATTTTCAACAGAGCCATGATAGCCATATCCCTTGATTTAGTTAAGTTTAATTAGTTTTCATATTTTTACCCTGTAATCACTAGTTAATCTAAGTGTCGGTCACTTGGCTAGCCTCCCGCAACCCATACTATCGTGACTAACATGTAGGTAACTTATTGCATCTTCAGGGACGATCGCTAATTAATAGTAGATCTAGGCTATTTACCTAAATTTCATATACCTTGATTTACTACGAACAATAAAAGTTGTAGTCCACTAAAACCAAAACTTGAAATCAGTGGCATATCCCACAATTTTGTCAGCGGGGCAAGAATAAAAGACTAAAAAGTATTTTTAGGATATATATAGAGAGAGAGGTTGGCTCCCAAGTAAACAGCTCTTACCATGTAAAATAAGAACAAATTGTATCCATTAGATCTTTAAATAGATGGTTGAGATTAGGCGATGTTAAAGAAAAACAAATTGTGTTATTAAGAAGAAATATTCGCCGGACTTGACTCTATATATACGGCGGTATAGTCACATATATTCGGTGTTTACATGTTCACATGATTAGAGCTATTTACATATGAGTCAGGATATATATATATATATATATATATATATATATATATATGTATGTATGCATGTATTAATATCAATTAGCGTTAAGAAAAAAAACATACTAGTTAAACTATGATGCATGAACACCTCTGAAAGGTGGAGTATCCCGTATTCGACACAACAAGACACGGGGACACGACTCGAACACAGTCAAATATGACTCGACACGGTCAAGACACGGTTCAGAGGTAGGACACGAAGTTGACACGGGGAGGACACGCCAAGGGCACGGATCGTGTCCAGTCAAGACACGGTCAACGAAAGTTTGAGATTGTGGTTGCCGGAAGTAGAACACCGATCTTCTTCTTCTTCTAATGTTCAAATGTTGTTGTTCTGCCAGCCGACTTTCTCTCCATTTATTTCCATTTGTCTTTTGATTTCTTAAATTAATTTTGAACCTTTGATTACTAATTTACGGTGTAATCTTTCTTTGTTGAATGTTGAGTGTGTTATTCCACTTCTTTAACTTTTTCGGATTTACAAATTTATTATTGTGTTCCTTTGTTGATTATGTTGTTAGGTTGTTGTTGATTTGCAAAATGAATGATTTATTCTTCAATTTTGAAACTAAATATGTTTATTTGAGATTGTAAGATTAAATATGGTTATTTATATTTTGTAAGATTGAAAATATTTGTTTCTACACTTTTGTTTCGGTTATTTTGTTGTCATGTTAATACCTTTATCTACTCCTTATCATTGGTTTTTCACATATACATACATACATACATATATATATATATATATATATATATATATATATATATATATATATATATATATATATAGAGAGAGAGAGAGAGAGAGAGAGAGAGAGACCGGTTCCGATGAGGAGGAGGCTTCCAGATAGAAATGAGGAGATCTAGGATGGTGACACGTGGCATGCCATGTCACAAATTTTTTTTTTTTTTAAAGAAAAACGTTGTTCATGTTTTTACAAGTATGTGTTCATTTTTCTTACAACTATGGTGTTCATGGTTTTTAAAGTAAGTGTTCATTTTTTAAGAAGTTATTGTTCATATTTTTATCAATAACTGTTTCTTTTTTCCCAACACTAACTGTTCATGTTTTAACACTAAATGTTCATTTTTGTATTTTTGTAAAAATTTTCTTTTTGTTTTAAATCGTGTATAAAAAAATATGATGTTTATTATTTTACAAATATGTGTTCATTTTTTTTACAATTACAGTGTTCATATTTTTCAAAGTAAGTGTTCATTTTTGTAAGAGTCATTGTTCATAATTTTATTAATGATTGTTCATTTTTTTGTTATAGGTAGTGTTCATAATTTTATTACTAATTGTTCATTTTGTGGTGGTAACACGTGGCATGTCACATGGTATCACCACGTGGCATTACCACAACTCTCCTAATTCCTATCCACAAGAGTGCTCCTCACTTGAACCGGAATCTATATATATATATATATATATATATGTTTATTATATATGATTCTACATTTCAATATCATTAAAATGATATATTACTTATTTTCCTCACCGTGTCCCCGTTTCTTATGCTTTTGAGGATTGTCGCTTCCCGGTTTTTCGTCGTGTTCATTTTCCGTGTTTGAGCTCATGTTTGTGCATCATAGCTACAAACTAGAGTATAAAAACACAAAAGAATTCATGTCAACGGTAAACGGGATAAATCTTGTCTTCCAAGTGTTCATATTTTTAAAATGTTGCATGATGACTTTTGTTTCAATTGTTCTAAACAAATTTCTCTCGATACCATAGAATCATCAAAAACTCATCTCCCATCTTGTTTTGCAACTCTCCATTAGTGGTGTTCATTGTTGAAAATGCTCTTTCCATTGTAGGTGTTGCAATTAGTAATACTAAAGCAAACTTAATTAGACGATATATCAAGTGAAAAACTTGGAGCATCATCGTCCATGGTGGGAAAAACTTAACACAAAAATTGTTGACACCTTCTAATATTTTACCACATCCATTATCCCTCAAGTAGTTTGAACCAATCTCAACGCCCGATAATATTTTGATCCTTTGTTGTAAAAATTGTGCATGACAAGACACTTGTGAATCTCAATACAATCTCCATCAAATGAGAAATAAAAGAAATTGATAACTCTCCATCTTTTCACCCAAGCTATCGGAAAGACCTCGAGCTTGTGTGTTTGTGCCATCAACATAGATATTGTCAAGAACTTGGATTACCTAGGGCCAGAAATATAGAAGACGAATAATTGTTTTACGGTGTGAACCCCAACGTCTACCTCCCGGTTGAGTTAGACTACATTCTTGATTCTTTTCTCTTTGCGCTGAAGTTTTACCTTTTTTCAATATCTTCACCAAGTTGTCATGTTGACTTTGTTGGAACTCATCTTTTCTTTTGCGAAAGCTTCAACCATGCTCGTTATCATAAACAAAAACTCAAAGAAATCACTAACAAGTTGGTTTGTATGTGCAATTACGACAATAACTAGTTGTAGTTGATGAGGATTACAATGAATGAACCTTGCATATAGATTCTCATTTAAGATAAGAGTCTTCAATCCACTAAGTTCGCCTCACATACTAAAATTTTCACCATATCCCTTACCTTTTAGATTAGAGATAGATAATCCGTGTTTAGCGAAAAATTCATTAATAACATTTTTCAAAGATAGTGCGGTGGTATCAACAACATGAACAAGTCCAATAAAGCGCTATACCACTACTCTCATGATTGTTTACATATCTTATAACAATAGCCATTTGTTATTTTGTTGAACTATCACGAGCTCCATCAATCAATAAAGAAAAGAATTTGCCTCCAACATCGTTGATTATGATTTCTATTGTCTCCCATAAACATGCTTTTGCAATGTCCAATGAATGGTTGGGCTAGTAAGTCGGTGATTTAATGATGCTTCAAAACACAACCTTTCCAACTTCAACATGCTTGTATTGATTTAACGGGGTCTCCCAATTATTTGTTTGGGTAGCGGGCCTTTTGTGGTGGGTAAGACGAGGCTTAATGCGGCATCTGCTAAGATGGCTAAACATGAAAGGGCTTGTATGAAAGTCGTCAAACGTTTCCTAAATGAAAATCCTAACTGATCCAATTCTTTTGTAATACAACACACACACACATATTTTATAACAAAAGAATCGGATTAGTTAGGGTTTTCGTTTAGAAAATGTTTGACGACTTTGAAATATCTTTTTCTATCCTTTCTGATCAGTGTAAGATCGCGCTATAGTTTTGGTTAATTTCCCTCCGTCTTTTAAAATTGAGCTAATAATATTGTTTAAATAATAAAAATAATATTTGAAAGCAAAGAATAATTTCGAGCGTCGTTGTGAATACTACATGTAGTTCCCACATGTTCCCTAAATTTCTTTGGACCCTTCTTCTAGTTTTTCCAAATGCCTTGTCTCTCAATTGTTTTTCTATTTCTCCTCTAAAAAAATGAAACTAGAAATAAAATGTGGAATCTTGAGAAACGCTATATTCTAGACATTCTCATTGATTGAACCAATCTTTTTGGAAACACCTCGATTACTTTCCAATAATAGTTTGCGAAAAATAATGTGAAAGTGGTTTAACAACATACCCCTTCTAATGTTATCTCTAACTAGAACATCATATTCATCAATAGATTTTCGCAATGCCGGATCACTAACAATATCCCCCATCATTCATATCTTCAATTTGAACTCGTTTTCCTCTCTAACATTGTTTTACCTACATCGTTTCTAACAACATCTATATTTTCATGTTCTTTCGAGTTGTCGGCATTTATATCAGTATTTTGACAATCAACACTTAAACTTGATGTTTTTTGTCCGAATAACAAATTTATCCATGTTCCTAATTGTACAATTTATAGTTTAATTCAATTAACTTTTAATAAAATGAATTCTAAAAAAAGTAACTATTTTAAATCAAACAAAAAACCCTAACATTTTTATATCAAATATGTTAAATAAAATCATACAAATACAATTCCATATTTTTTTTAAAAAAAATCGTAAACTATTTAAATAAATTTGATTTAAGTGAAGGAAGACCGAACCTGGAGAATTCGAACTCGAATCTCCGGACTAACCTTTAAGGAGTCTAGCACCACAACCACTAGACCAACTGAGTATTATGATGTTTTAATTCCTAGAGTATGAATACACTAGGTGTACCATGTACGTAGATTTTTATTTCATCAAATGTCCATCGTCTCTTTTTATAGTCCTCCTCCTCCCCCTTTCGTTCTGTGCTTGGAGAAGATCAAGTCAATATATTCATTCAGATCTTTGACATATCTAATAATGCCATTGCCTGCACTCTAATTTATTAATTTATTAAGAAGAAATCTTTCTAATTTCAATTTTCAAAAACAAATATTTTTTGTTTATATATATTAGTAAATGAAAAAAAGTAGGTGAGTGTAGGGAGAGAAACATGCAATACGCCAATAAGAGAGAGATATTAATTAGTTTAATTTATTAATTTATTAATAATAAAAAGCAAATTATTGAAGTGATTGTTCTATCAAGTTGACATAGTCATGGCAATTTGGCTAGCTAGTTATTAGCTCATCACTAATCATCCCAATCCCAATCCCAATGCAATAAGGATCAGGTGGTCATTACTTTTTATAAGTCAATGTCATCCTTCATTATTGGGCTAATTAATCACGTTTAGCCTCATGCTGCTTGCGTCACTCATGACTCATTTTCCTTCAACTTCATTATTATATTACTTAAAGTCGGCCTTTCTCTATTTTAATAATATACATTTTGATGTGTTTCATGGAAGGTTAAACTCTACAAATTGTCTAAATCATGTTTGGTTAAGAATTGACATATGTACAAAATATTATTTTCTTTTGGTTTAATCATTCAAATTCTTGCAAATTTATTGGTTATATACTAGTAATTTTAACGCCGTGTATTTAACAGTCTAATATATATTCTATCACTGTGTCATAAATAATTAAATTTAAAGTTAGTGGATATTCATGCTTATAATAATTGTTTATACAATTTATTTAGGAAAATAGAAAAGGGTATTTTTGTCTAATAGTAAAACAATTTAAACCCTCTTTATTTTTTGGTATCATATCTCAGAAATAATTTATATTTTTAGAAGATCAACTAGATCAAAAAATGAGTAGGTTTAAAGCTCTAAAAACTATATCATTTATTATTTTTAATGCTAGAAACTAAATTATTACCCAACTCATCCACATGTATTTTGGTGTATTGGATCTTTGAATATTTTTTTAAGGAAAAATATATAATATTATATACTTCAATAATCAATTCCAATCAGAATGATAACACGAGGGACTAGAAAATAATTTGCATTATTCTTTTGCATTGTATGTGTATTTGTATAGAAGATACAAAAGAGAAAACAACAAAATTATATGATCAAAATATGAAGAAATTTCAAAGGAAAAAAAAAACTCACAAACAAATGATATCTCTCTTGCATAAGTTATGTAGACCTAGACAATCTATAATACCCTCAATCAATATAATGCATTATCTAATAATAAGACATTTTTTGTGTTTGAATTATATTTACAGTTTAACATGTACGTACTCCTATGCTCCTCTGTCATTGAGATGCATAGCTGAATTAAGCCCATTTCTGAGATTCTTCTGTATGTTCGGATCGGAGTATATGGTCGATGAAGATCTCGGCGATCTTCCGCGTCGCTTCTCGGCCCCATTTACATGCCGAAATTGGCTGTCTTGAGACCCATTCACGTCCTTCCTTGGCTCTCTCTTCCTATGGTGGTTATGGTGTGGTCTGTCCGGGCTCGGCTGAAGCGGGCTCTCGGTCGGGACCGTGTAAACAAAAGGTCCAGACGGAATGTCGTCGTCTAGGCTCATGAGTGGCTCGAGTGTCTTGACCACGACGCTCATAGTGGGACGGTTTTTGGGCCTTAGGCTCAGGCATATGTAGGCCAATGCAGCTGCTTTCCGAGCCCCGGAGTCGGAGTACTGACCTTCGAGTCTAGGATCCATCATCCGACTCAGTCTCTTCGGATTGTTAAGCTGCGGTCTAGCCCAATCCGCGAGATTCTGTTCTCGCGAAGGACGAGTTTTGTCCATTGATCTCCTTCCTGTTAACAACTCTAATAAGACTACTCCAAAGCTGTATACATCACTCGCCGCAGTCAAATGACCTGCCAAAAAAAGTTAATCAAAACAGATCAGCATTTTGAGCTTAAACTCCCTAAATGGAACATGCAAATTAGACCCAAGTCCTACATAAAAGTAATACGCACCGGTCATGATGTACTCAGGAGCTGCATAGCCTTGTGTTCCCATGACTCGAGTCGAGACATGGGTGTCGTCTCCTTCAGGGCCGTCCTTCGCTAAACCAAAGTCAGACAACTTTGCAGTAAAATCCTGTATACATTTCAATCAGAGGATTGATTCAGTACATAATTCTTGTGTTTTCGTGTATAGGAATGAAAACGGAAAGGAAACGAGATGCTTACAGAGTCTAACAGTATGTTTGAAGCTTTGAAATCGCGATATATGACCGGTTTGTCTGCCTCGTGGAGGAAGGCAAGGCCCTTGGCTGCTCCTAGAGCGATTTTGACCCTTGTTAGCCATGGGAGTGATGCTGTAGATCCTGCAACCAAACCAAACACAAGTAAAATCAGTTAAACTTGAATCTATGTTCATCTGATTCATGGTAATTGGAAAAAGTCAAAAGAAAAATCTTGATCAGCGATTACACATTAACACGTCTTCCGTGTTAATCGAAGAGAGATTAAAAGTCAAATCTATGTAAACCATAAAGGTTTGGACTTTTGTTACATGAACAAATCTACAAGAAATAGATTATCAACACCTAATAAAGCCAATTTGCATCAAGAAGAAGTCAAACATAGATGGAAATCCGCCGGCATAGCAAATACTCGATCATAAAAAATAGATGATCAAAGAGGCAAAAACAAAAGACAATTGATCTTACTTCTAAAGAGTTGATTTTCGAGGCTTCCTCGCGGCATGTACTCGTAAACGAGAAGTCTGTGTTCATCCTCACAGCAATATCCAATCAGCTTGACAAGGTGATGATGTCTCAATTGGCCAAGAAGGATCACTTCGGCCTGAATTGAATCAACGTATTAATTTTAGATAAATGAAATCAAAATAAGAAAGGGCACAATGTGGATTGGATGAGTAAACTAACCAGCCATTCCCTGTGACCTTGAGCACCATCCAAATCAAGGAGTTTGACAGCAACAGGCTGAGCCTTCAAACCGGGTCTAACCCTATCATCAATGAAACCCTTATGAACAGGACCAAACCCGCCTTCTCCAAGGAAATTACTAGAAGAGAAGCTCTGAGTAATCAGCTTGAGCTCTTGAAGGGAGAAGCTATGAATGTTTGAACCGGCAAGCGAGATCGATAGATCCTCGGAAAGGGTCAATGAATTCGGGTTACTCAAATCGGGCATATATCTCTGGAACAAATTTGGCTCTGTGTTTTGCTTCGGTTTTGACTTTGGTAACGCGGGCTCTTCTGTACTGCAACAAGGAATCAAGGATCTCCATGAAAATCTCTGAGCTGACATTTTTAATCTCTGCTACTTACTACAAGTCTGCAATGGCGTCGGATCTTTGATTGATAAAATGAGTTTGAGGAATCAGACAAAAGGGCGCATGATTGAACGCAGTAGTAGTCAAGGTGTTCGATGAAATGCGTAAGAAGAAGAAGAAACGAGGCGTTTGGGAGATTTGATTTGGAAGGTGAGAAGGATGAGTTGCAGGCGAGACTTTAAAAAGAGAAAGAGAGAGAGAGGAGAGAGACCGGTGACGTGGAATATGTTGAAATCAACAACTACCCACCTCCCACAAACCAAACACCATAGAATGAGGTTTACAACTCCTTTTGAATTTTTCTTATCCCATTTTTTGAATCTTTCGTCTAAACGATGATTCGCCTTTCTATACTGTTTTCTGAGTTCAACACTGCTTTTACTTTTCCAAATATCTTCTTCTCGACCTTCTCGTCGCACAAATTACACAAAATATCCAAACTTTCATCAATGTTGCGCTCTTTGGCCTAACTATTTCAAAAATACCAAATATACCCCAATTTATGCTACTAGTTACATATCCAGCTAACTAGACCTATACAAAAGAGGGGTCGGTCGGTTCATAACTTAAAACTCTATCGGAAGGTGCGGGTCAGGTTGGCCCGGTCCGTCTTCTCCGGACCACAAACACTACCCATGTCTACCAACGTAAAAAGCGGACGGGTGGGCAGGCCCGTACATACTTGATTGTTCTTTTTTTTTTTTTTTTCCGGGATGTATCATTCAAAACAAGTAATATAATGAATTTAACACAAATTTTCAATCCAATTATACTTGCATATTGCATTAGCAACGAGTTCAATAACAATCGACACACAAAAATGAATAAATTCAAATATTTGACAAACAACAAGTACGTTGGAGTCAAGTTATCCCTGAAAATTTGTATTACAAAGGAGTATAACTCGTCAAAATACTCAAAACAAACTAAATGAAAAATCAAAGTAGGTGACACTCGAAACAAAATAAAATATAATACACATATATAAATAAATTATATGCATAAAACTATATATGGACCGGACTGACCCGCGGGGCAAAATGTTTACCCATACCCGTCTCATCAAAATACACACCAGACCAGAACGGGCTAAACTAGGTGCCCATACCATAATTTTTTGCTGGGGTTGACTTGGATTTGTACAGGTCTAAAACTAACCCAATTACAAAAATCTTATTCTACTCGCTTAATTCAATTACAATACTAATAAAAAAAATATGATAAATAACACTAATATTAAGAGCGGTTGTAAAATACACTACAAATCTAATTCCAATAAAATATCTTGATTATTTTGTTTACATTGACGCTGAAAAATAGTGATTTGATATAATTTTTTTATTTATTTGTATTAATTTTTTGTAACTAAAAAATTTAATACATGAAGTTAAGTTATTTTAAGAAGGAAAAAAAAGTCATAACATATATCTTATCCAACAAAAACATTCCAATCATATCCAAAATCTATTTGAAATACGCTATTGGTGCGCATACGTATTTCCTTAAATTTACTATTGGCGGTTGTAATTAGTTTTTGGGTCATTTAGCTTTTATTACTTTTTAATGTCATGCAATTTCTTGTAATTTATTAAAATATCTAGAATAAGAGGTACATAAAACGGTCAGCGATGAGGCGAGTCTAGTGTTTATACCATCTAATACATGTTGGGCTATCATCTATATTTTTAAAAGATTAGGCTACTTTATGCAATATTCCCTATATTGTTCCAATTGAATCAACATTCAATTAATCCCATGAAAGCTAATCTTTTTAACTTTACCTAAATTTTAACCCTCCAAAATGATCTTAGAGTTAATTTAGGAAATAAATGCAATACCAAAGTTGAAAACATTAAAGAGGGTTTAAATTTATTCAATTTTAGGTAAATATCTTTCTATAACTTTCTTGTAACAAAGAGTCCAAAGTCATTTGATGGATAATTTAAAAATTGTAATTAAAATAATGACATCAAGTTACATAATATATAACATATTATGAGTTGAGCTAATACGTCTGACTCATTCACTAAAGATGTGAACTTGAGTGTTCATTAAGGATCGGTTTCATATTGACCCTAAGCTATTAAAGGTTATATATATACTCCCTCCGATCAAAAATAAGTGTCGTTTTAGTATTAGAAATTTGATCACAATTATCTGTCGTTTTAAGTTTTTTAGGCCCATAAATGAACAATAATTATAAGAAATGTTCTTGAAAATTGGTGTAAATGATTAATTTTAGTTCTAAAATATTTCTTATTGGTTTAAAAGAAGGTTGAATATTAAATAAGTGATAAGATTTAGAAAAACTTTACAAAATCTATGTTATTTAATATTTTTTTTAAAAATTGTGTAAAAGTCTAAAATGACAGTTATTTATGATCAGAGGGAGTATATAGATACTCATTTGTAAACAACTCTTGACATGTGAACATGTAAACACCGAATATATGTGATTATACCGTTGAATATATGAGTTAGGTCCGGCGAATATTTCTTCCACTAATCATACAATTGTTTTTCCCTTTAATATCGCATAATCTCAACCATCTATTTAACGATTTAACGAATATAATTTATTCTCATTTTACATGGTAAGAAATGTTTACATGGGAGTCAACCTCTATATATATATATATAAAGTAAAAAATGTATAGATATTATTGGTATTTTTTTTTGAGACAGTAGGATGCACCTTTCATATTCCTTCAAATGAAATATTAACATTTAATCAAAATTGCATATAATCCATGATATCTTGATATCAATACCATATGACCCCTAAATATAGGTCATGGTTTAAAAGCATATATTGTAGAGTGTAAGAAGTGCAATGATGATATTTGAGTAGATGCTAATAATTTAGGTTGTAGTGATTGTTTAAGTGTCACTATCAAAAGTTTTATTACATAGGTTGAGTAATATCAAAGGCTTCATTCATCACATTATCAATTATTGATTTAAACTGGAAAATAACTTACTCAAATTGGACACATTAATCAACCCCAAATGAAATGGTGCAACTTCTCTATTTTATTTTCAGTTTTTATGTCCCACTTCTTTTAGTCGCTTAGAATAATTTATAATTTTAAAATAAAATGACCCAAGAAAAACTAAAGATGTTGTCACCTATTTTTAATTTGAAACAATTTAGTTTATTATGTTTTTTCTAGTTTTGTATTTAGTAAATGTACCCTTTAATTTTAAAAGAGTGCAGAGTTTGAGAATAATATTTTTTTTTGTCAAGTTACTACTCTAATTTCTAAAAAAAGCCTAATTATCAAAATTTCCCTTTTAATTTTATCAAGTGTTTGTTTTGTTCTAATTTTTTTTTAACAAATTATCCCCTTAATATTACATTCGTGTATATAAACTTTATGTAAATTATTGTAGATGCCCTTTATGTGTTTCTTGAATGTGTTTGTTAGCTCATAGATCTTGTATATTTTATAAATCAATTTTTTTTTTTACTAAAAACATTTCAACCTAAGTGATTATTTACCCAAATCACCTTAAAAAGGACAAAAAGTTTGAATAGAATGGAAACCAATCGTGTACGTTATACAAACACTTTGCATTCCCGCTTTTTTTTTTTTTTTTTTTTTATTTCCTTCCTATCAAGGTATGCCTAAAAACATAAGTAAGTCGAAAAAAATTTAACATACGTCTACGTGTCAAAAAAAGATCAAATATATAGTTTAATAATATGTATAAATTTGAAATTTTGATGATATATGATATATTATATTAATAATTGCATTTTGAGCAAGTTTTTAAATAACATTTATGTAAATATAACTTAATTATTTATTCCATAACTTCTTATATATACAAATATTTTGGCTAATAAAAATTAAAGGGCTAATTTGGAAATTAGGCTTTTTTAATTTATGATTATAGTAACTAGGCTTTTTTTATTTTTGATTAAGTAACTAGACCCCTTTTTTTTTTTTAACCGTTCAACCCTAATCTCTTTACTCTCCTCTCCCCTTCCCTCTCTGGTAGCCGTTTAATCGTTCGCTTCCCTCTCTTTAGTCCGGAAATTGCTGAAGGAGGCTATGGATCTGCGATTCATCTCCATGTATCCTTGCCACAGTCCCAAACTGCCCTCAGTACCCAACAACTCACAGTCCCAAACTGCCGCCCTCTCCACCGTGCTCCGATTCTACAAGACCTGGTTCTGGTGGTCGATTTTCCTTTCTTTTTTATTTTTTTCTTCTTTTGTTTCTGTTTTGATTGGATCTAAAGGTTCGTTAATGGCTGAAGCAGAGATGGAAGGAGGAGGAGATCGGGAGAGGGAGGTTGCTAGCTGCGAGATGGAGGTGTGAACAAAGGTTGCCCTCATCTAGATCCAAATCTAGGTCCTCATCTAGATCCAAATCTAGATCTGATTTCAGATCTAGATCTGGTTCCAGATCTAGATCCAGTTTCATAAAATGAGATATAAATAGGTATGAGCATAAACAAGGCTAGGCATTGGTTCGTGGTGCGTTTATACCTAAGAAGCAGAATTGTGGTAAGGCTTGGATTCCCTTCTTCTGTTCATAAAATGAGATCTAGATCAATAGCACAAAGCCAACTGGTATGCTCCGGTTGTCGGAATCTTCTACTTTACCCAGCTGGAGCAACTTCTGTGTGTTGCGCCGTCTTGCAACTACAGGTCTTTATCTTCTACTTTACCCAGTTGGAGTAACTTCTGTGTGTTATTGTATTGCACCCTTGGTTGTGTCTCTCTTGTTCTTGAGTAGTTTCTCTGTATCATCCTTGTTCATCATAACACACAGGAGCTTAAAACAGTGAATGTTGTTTGGAATCTCATTGCCAAATATATTTTCTTTTCTTCGTAATGATAAACAAACTTTTAACAAAAGAAAAATCATTTACCCACCAATTTTCTTTAATAGCTGGAAGCTAAAATCTTTCATTATCTTTTATGTATTAGCTTGGACCCAACACAATTGGATCTAACGCCCATTTGGATCTAAGTGAAAAATATGGTATGAATTTTCGTACCAAAAAACTCATACCAGAATTTTTTAGTATGAATTTTTCATGAAAGAATATATCTCGTTGGCTTAATTAGAAATTTCTGGTATGAAAGAATATACCAGAAAACTCATACCAAAAAAAATTCTGGTATGAGTTTATGGTATGAATTTCATACCAGAAACTCATACCAGAAAATTATAAAAAAAAAGATAAAATGAAAAATCTGGTATAAACTTCTGGTACGAAAAAATTTCTGGTACGAAAAAAAATTCTGGTATGAAAAAATTTCTGGTATGAAAAAATTATTGTATGAAAATTTCTGGTATGAAAAAATTCTGAATTTCTGGTATGAAAAAATTCTGGTATGAAAATTTCTGGTATGCAAAAATTATGGTATGAAAATTTTTGGTATGAAAAAGTTCTGGTATGAAAAATTCTGGTATGAAAAATATCTGGTATGAAAAAATTCTGAATTTCTGGTATGAAAACTTTCCGGTATGAGAAATAAAAAAAATAAAGAAATTAAAAAAGTCAAAAAAAATAAAAGAAACTAAAAAAATAAATTCAGTAAATCTATTATACTTACTAAAACAGAGCACGGGTTGATGACGTGGCGCGCTGTGGACGCAGGATTTTTGAAATTGAGCTCCCACAATTAAAGCCAATAAATCTTTATTTTTTACACTATTTTTTAAACCATAAAATCTTTTATTATTAAAATAATAATTTTATAGAAACCAAATCTATTATACTTACTAAAACAAAGCACGGGTTGATGACGTGGCGCGCTGTGGACGCAGGATTTTTGAAATTGAGCTCCCACAATTAAAGCCAATAAATCTTTATTTTTTACACTATTTTTTAAACCATAAAATATTTTATTATTAAAATAATAATTTTATAGAAACCAAATCTATTATACTTACTAAAACAGAGCACGAGTTGATGACGTGGCGCGTTGTGGACGCAGGATTTTTGAAATTGAGCTCCCACAATTAAAGCCAATAAATCTTTTTTTTTTACACTATTTTTTAAACCATAAAATCTTTTATTATTAAAATAATAATTTTATAGAAACCAAATCTATTATACTTACTAAAACAGAGCACGGGTTGATGACGTGGCGCGCTGTGGACGCAGGATTTTTGAAATTGAGCTCCCACAATTAAAGCCAATAAATCTTTATTTTTTACACTATTTTTTAAACCATAAAATCTTTTATTATTAAAATAATAATTTTATAGAAACCAAATCTATTATCTATTATACTTACTAAAACAGAGCACGGGTTGATGACGTGGCGCGCTGTGGACGCAGAATTTTTGAAATTGAGCTCCCACAATTAAAGCCAATAAATCTTTATTTTTTACACTATTTTTTAAACCATAAAATCTTTTATTATTAAAATAATAATTTTATAGAAACCAAATCTATTATACTTACTAAAACAGAGCACGGGTTGATGACGTGGCGCGCTGTGGACGCAGGATTTTTGAAATTGAGCTTCCATAATTAAAGCCAATAAATCTTTATTTTTTACACTATTTTTTAAACCATAAAATCTTTTATTATTAAAATAATAATTTTATAGAAACCAAATCTATTATACTTACTAAAACAGAGCACGGGTTGATGACGTGACGCGCTGTGGACGCAGGATTTTTGAAATTGAGCTCCCACAATTAAAGCCAATAAATCTTTATTTTTTATACTATTTTTTAAACCATAAAATCTTTTATTATTAAAATAATAATTTTATAGAAATCAAATCAACTTAACAACCAAATCACCTTAACAACCAAATCAATTTATTATTAAATAAATATTTATAAAATGATATTAAAAGATATTAAAAACGTTCGATTTATTAATTTTTAGATAATAGTTATCGAACTTTGAAGTTAATTTTGAATTAAATTAAATTTTTGTTAATTTTTTTATCTTGTAGATATAGACCACGTTATATTAATTAAATTTTTGTTTAATTATGTTAAGTTTATTAGCTTGTAGATCACATAAATCTTTTGTAATTTTAATAATTAAAAATAAAATTAACTAATTAACTAATAGATTTATAGTCTATAAATAATTAATTAAAATAAATTTTTTAATACACCAATAAGCATTATAATCCCCCAAAAAAACAAAAGAGTTGTTAAATACAAAAAAAATTGTAAAATCAAATTGTTATCCATTAACCAAAAAAAATCCCTAAACTCATTACATAATCGAAAAAAAAGAAAAATGTTGTTATATATATATATATATAATATTATTATTCTATTAAGTATGTCCATAGTATAATCTCATTTAGTAAATTTATTCTTAATAAAGTAATATTGGTAAGTCGATTAGATTAGAGAAGTATACAAAACAAAAGCACATAAAAAACCTATTTCACAATATTCTTTCTTATTTTTTTCAAAACCCGCACAAGGTGCGGGTATTATACTAGTAAAATTTAAAACTTACAGTTATATAAAAATAAGAAACATCGATTATTATTATTTATTTAAAATAGAAGGGTTAATTATTTTTACCTACCATTAAATGAAAGTGGTAAAAAATTATGGGGTACATTTACTAAATCATATTTTCAAAAAAGCCTAGTACATCACATTCTCTCAAAATTAAATCATTCATCGCTTTATGATAAATTGGACTAAAATTAAATATTAATTATAGGGGAAGAAGTTGAGATAAAATTTGTTCTATTTTTTTTTTTAAATTTAAAACATAAACATGTTTTGATTGTTATAAGTCTGAAGTAAAGTAGAATATTTCAAAATAAAACCACTTCTTTTATAATTAATAAGATTTATTTAGGGTTTAAATTTTACTTGGTGAAACTTTTAGTGCAAGTTTATACCAAATAGGTTTTTTTTATAAATATTATCTTATAAAAAATGAGATATTTTATACTAATTTTAAACAAAATCTTATTATTTTTTTATAGATGTAATAAACAGATAAACGAAGTATTTAGTAAATATTAACAAAGTACTTACCCACTATTTGGCACACAAATGTAGTGTGTTTTACTATGATAAATAGTTTTACATTGTACTTATACTATACGAGGGACTACAAATTCACATCTATTGAAAAACACTCTCTTTTACCTAGAAGCAAACAGACTAGGTTTTCGTTTGTCGGAGTGTTTCGGCGCCCGGTAGAATGCCGGATTCTTGCCTTCCGGTGACTCCAGTTGCCGGAGAGGCTAATGCGAACAATCCCAGTAATGATACAGTTATGATGGAGTCTTCTTCAAGCACTGGAAAGGAGATTACAGTTGTCAATACGACTACAACTACCCCGAATGCGGTGGTTAGTGATACTCAGGGTATACAATGCGCTAATGATAAGGAGGATCACCCCATTGCTGCAGTTCCTGCGCCTGCAGTAGAGTCTGCTAGTGTCCAACAAAGTACAATTGATAGAGATCCCAAGGGTACTGCCGCACCAGTGACTCATGGCTTAGAGGGTAAACTGATGAAGTCATGGATCCAAGTTATGGGGGGTGGTACAGCTCCGCAAGCCAATCAGGACAGGATCACAAGAGAGGTGGTTAGCAAGAAAATTAATGTGACATTCCCTGGAGGGAATGACATTGACCCTGTTATTGAGATAGATAAGGAGATTACTCAAGAACTAGAAGCGAGATGGTTGAACTCTATTGTTTTCAAAGTTCTTGGGTTCCCGATAGCTTTTCCAGTTATGGAGAGGAAGATTAGGGAATTATGGAACTGCGGAGGTAACGTTCAACTCATTGATTTGGATAATAATTATTTTCTGGCTAGATTCCGCAACGAGAATGAACTAATGATGGTATTAACCGGAGGTCCTTGGGCGGTGTTTGGCCGGTGCTTAATAATAAAGAAATGGACTCCAGATTTCGTCACCTCCAACCCTATCACATCAGCCCCTATCTGGATCAGAATGATGGGTGTACCGGTGCAATGGTATCATGAAACTGTTATTTGGAGTATGGCGGGGGGGGGGGGGGGTGTTGGTATTCCAATATCTATTGACCCTAAAACGCTCCATTTCAACAGAGGGAGATTTGTGCGGGTGTGCGTGGAAATTGATCTGAGCAGACCATTAAAGAAAGCTATAGTGATCAATGGAAAACGGTGTCCAATTGAATATGAGGGGCTTGACACCATCTGCTACAAGTGTGGTCGATATGGGCACCTTGCATCACATTGTGAAGTCGGAGGTAATGGTAGTCATCAAGTTAATGCTAGTGATCCCGGCAGTAATATTTCACAGGGTACTGGCAAAGATTGCACTAATGATGTGCCTGGTGGAGTGTCGGAAACCGTAACGGTGCCGGAAGAGAGTCCTCCGGGTTATGGGCCTTGGATGATGGTGACACGTCAGAACAGAAGCGAAAAAGGTAAGTTGCCATATTCCAAAAATACAGGCCGAGATCAGTATCCAAATGGGAATCAGAATAAAAACTCACAAGACAAAATATACGGGCAGAAAGGAAAAGCTAATTCTCATGCAGAGAAAGTTTATAATCCAACTAAGGAAGGGAATCAAGTGGGACCGAAGTCTGTTAACCACGTGAACGTAAAAAAAAAAGAGCAACTTAGTGGGCCCCAAAAACCCAAGCTCAGTCAAGCCCTGCAACAGGATGTGGCAGTTAGAGGTGGGTACACGTTGGGGAGCATAGAATCGGGTACTAGAGCACAGGTTTTGTCAAAGAGTAAAGAAGCATCATGCTCTTCTTTCCAAGCTTTTCAAGCTGCTGCTGAAACAAATAATACTAATAACACAAGTATTAGTAATAAAAAAATACCGTCAGAAACTCAAAAATGAAGCTAGAAGAGCTGCATGGCGAGCAAAAAAAGACGGAGGAGGTTGATCCCATCCCAGGGCCCCTTAAACGACAGAGACAAGAAGAGGTGCAAACCAGACTCGAAAATAATAACGTTGGCAGCAGGGAGAATACTATATCAGCGACAGAGGTTACTGGTTCTAAACCGTTTGACGCTGAGACAGGGTTAGAAGGATCAACAACAACGGTTACCTCTCCTCATGCGTTTATTACTACTACGATAGGGTCTGTTTCCTCACACAATACACAGTTTGAAGAGACAAGCTCTGCTATCATCAGATCCGAATCGATTGAGGCAATGGAAAACAGCGACACTACTATGGAAGAGTCGGGTGGAGGTATGCACCAAGCCGTCTGATTTCTTAGTAGCTTCTTCTTTGATATAAGTTTTAATGAATGCTCTTCTGTGGAACGTTTTCGGAGCCGGTAAGAACGGATTCCGACGTGCTATAAAGTATCTTTGTAGCCATCATAACATAGATGTCCTAGCAGTTTTTGAACCCCGCATTTCAGGTGCTAGAGCACAAGGTGTTTGCGATCGCATGAAATTCTCGGGATGTATTCGAGTTGAAGCGGAAGGATTTGAGGGAGGAATTTGGTTGTTATGGAATAAGGAGAAGCTCTCTATATCTATTGTTAATAGCACAAAGCACTTCATTCATGCTAAAATTATGGGAGGACTTGAATCCTATAGTCTTATAGTGGTGTACGCTGCGCCGAATTATCAAAGACGTAGGGAGTTCTGGCGGGATTTAGACAAGGAGATTACAAACATTATTGATCCTTTGATTTGCGGAGGAGATTTCAATTGTATCCGGTATGCTCATGAGCGGGAAGACGGATCTGGGAAACTACATTTGGATTCAAATACGTTTAATGAGCTCATTCGACATCATGACTTAATTGATATTGGCTTTACAGGTGCTGAGTATACATGGGATAATGGAAAATTGAATAACATGAAGATTATGAAAAGGTTAGACAAAGTTTTAATGACCAGCAGTGGACGGCTTAAGTGGCCTAATGCTCAAGTAAGGCATCTAGCTCGTTTCTCGTCGGACCATTCGCCTATCCTCCTTCAACTAGATCCGAACTGGTCGTGCAAGAAAGAAAGACGCCCTTTTAGACTAGAAGCTGCTTGGTTGACGCACCGGGACTTCCAGCCCATGATAGAAGCTTGTTGGTTCACTAATCCTGAGGTAAGTACGGCTCTCCCTATGCTTAAAATTCATCTTATTAATTGGAATAGGTTGGTGTTTGGTAATGTATTCCGCAGGAAACAAGAAGCTATGGAAAAACTCAGCAAGATCCAAGTCAAGATAAGCCAAATATCGACTACTGGGCTCCTTCAAGAGGAGGCTAGACTCAAAGCGGAAATGGAAAGTATACTAGAGCAAGAGGAGTTAATTTGGTTTCAAAAATCAAGGGAACAATGGCTCGAGCTCGGGGACCGGAATACCTCTTTTTTCCACACTTCAACTATAATCAAGAGAAGCAGAAATAGAGTCATGGGCCTTAAGCTAGAGAATGAGATTTGAGAGGAAGATCAAGGCAAACTGGAAGCTCATGTTGTCGAGTACTTTAAAAATTTGTACAGTTTTGAGAATACTGTACTGCCTTACTCGAGTTTCACATGTTCGGTCGACTACCCCAGTCTAAATATAAGTGAGTGGGAGTTTATGCAGGCACCGGTCAACTCGGAGGAGGTTTGGAATGCTACCAGAAGCATGGGGGCGCTCAAAGCCCCAGGAGTTGATGGGTTTCACCCGATATTCTATCAGAAGTATCGGAGCATCGTTGGAGCTTCTATGAAGGATGAGGTATCCCGCTTCTTTGCTCACCAGAAGCTATATCCGGGGGTCAATGACACTATTATTTCCCTCATAGCCAAGGTCGGGAAACCGGAGTTCATCAGTCAGTTTAGACCCATTGCACTGTGCAACGTCAGTTATAAAATCATTTCCAAGGTCTTGGTCCAGCGTCTTCAAAGTGTTATTGGTCGGCTTGTGGGGCCCACACAGGGAAGCTTCATCCCGGGAAGGCTTATCCAAGATAATATCGTACTTATGCAGGAAGTTGTCCATTCTATGAGGAGGAAGAAGTCAGGGAAGCAATGGATGCTACTCAAACTTGATCTGGAAAAAGCGTATGACCGAATTCGGTGGGACTTCATTGAAGATACAATTATCAAAGCGGGATTTCCTACAGAATGGGGAATGATGATCCAGGAATGCATTAGTACTACGGGGATGCAAGTCAACTGGAATGGGGAGCTTACTGACCAATTTACTCCTAAAAGAGGTATAAGACATGGGGATCCTATTTCTCCTTATCTCTTCGTGTTGTGCGTGGAAAAATTAAGTCATCTCATTTTGGAATCCGTTAAGAAGGGAGATTGGAAACCGATATGTCTTTCTAGAGGTGGTCCACCGCTCTCGCATCTATTCTTTGCTGACGATATCACTTTGTTTGCGGAAGCCTCCATTTCCCAAATTAAGGTGATCATGAAGTGCATTGAAATCTTCCGTAATTCGTCCGGCCAAAGGGTCAACACTCAAAAGTCAAGAATCTACGTGTCGCTCAATGTATCTAAGGAGCTGAGTGCTAGTATTGCAAGGTTAAGCGGAGTCGAGGTTACTAAAAATCTCGGAAATTACCTTGGTGTCCCTATTTTACAAGGTAGAGTATCTAAGGCCACTTTCACTTCGCTCCTGGACAAAATTAATCATAAACTGAATGGGTGGAGATGCAAGAATCTTAGCTTCACGGGTCGTGTCACGTTAACTAAATCCGTGCTCAATACCATCCCAGTGTATTCCATGGCAACCCTGATGCTCCCTTCAAGCGTGTGTGATGCTATTGACCAAACTTGTCGTAACTTCATTTGGGGGCATACGGATGGGAGGAGGAAGGTCCATACCATCAGTTGGGAGGAGATTTGCCTTCCGAAGGAAAAAGGAGGTTTGGGAGTTCGGAATATACGTGTCCTGAATAACGCTCATCTAGGCAAGCTTGGTTGGCGTTTTATTACAGAGGGAGACAACCTATGGGCAAAGACACTCCAAAATAAGTATTGTAGGCATGGGTTTGATACACACACGCTTGCCTCACATATTTGGAAGGGAATTGTTTTAGGCATCAAACAGGTTGTGTCACTCGGAGCAAAATGGAACCTAGGAGATGGTAATAACATAGAGTTTTGGCAAGATAAATGGGTGGATTCAATACCTCTTTGCCATCAAACAACACAGGCGCTAGACCCCTCAGAGGAGACGAGATCAGTGAGGAGTTATTGGCTGGATGATTCTGGTTGGAACTGGACAGAGTTCAGCAGCAAACTACCCCCTGTAGTATTGCACAGAATAGCGGCGCTTACACCTATTACGAACAAGCTTCTGTTCAGAGATGATAACAACTCCGATACGCCTGTGGATTCCATCGGATGGGGTCTTACGCTGAATGGGAGATTCACAGTGGCATCTGCGTTTAAAGCTATCAGTGGGTCGGATGATATTCAGCAAGGCGAAGGCAATTTGTTTAAAGGCATCTGGAGATTGAGGGTCCAAGAACGTATCAAGACGTTCATTTGAAAACTCGCGAAGGGAGGTATCTTAAGCAATGTCGAGAGACGAAGACGTCATTTCACAGAAGATGACATGTGCGCCAACTGTGGGCTTTTTCCTGAGTCGCTTTCTCATATTTTCCGGGACTGTTCAGAGTCGAAGCAGCTATGGAGGTCTATACATGCAGGAAACTATGTGGCAGATTTTTTTTCTACTCCGTTCGCTGCTTGGTTTCGAGGTAACGTTCTCTCTACATTACATTATAACTCTTATTGTATGTGGAATGAGTTTTTTGCAGTTGGCCTTTGGTGGTTATGGAAATGGAGAAACGAGAAGATTTTCAACGGCACCATGTATAGAGATGATAGAAGTCGTTTTATACGAGAGAAAGTTAAGGAGTACATGGACATTTGGAGCAAAAAGAACCCGGATTATCGAAGAAACAAAAGAATTATTACCAATATCGCTTGGGAACCTCCTCCTCCGGGCTTCATAAAAGTCAACACCGACGGGGCCAAAAATATCTAGGGTAATGCTTCCGCGGCAGGTGTGGTTAGAAATAATGCAGGAGAATGGTTGAGGGGATTTGGTGTTAATCTAGGAGCATGTTCCGTACCCATGGCTGAGCTGTGGGGCATAGTTCATGGTCTTAGATTAGTTTGGGAACTTGGCTACCGTTCGGTTATTATTGAAACTGATTTGCAACTGGCAGTCACGCTTCTTAACAAAACCATTGAACCCCATCATCCTCTTGCTAGTCTGGTGTTTATTTGCCAAGACTTTTTGAAAAGGGACTGGGCCATCCAGTTCCGTCATGCCTACCGCGAGGCGAATAGAGTAGCGGACTTTGTAGCTAGTTTTTCTTTGAACATTCGGATTGGTTTGAGTGTATTGTTTGACTCGCCGGAGGGTGTAGTTGATCTTTTACTTGATGATGTAAGGGGTCGGGCTATCCCCCGTGTGATGACTACTTAGCCCTCTTTCCTATTAATAAAAGCGCGTCTAGATGCGCCGGAGACCACTGACTCTCCTTCCCACCAAAAAAAAAATTCACATCTATTATACAGAGCACGGATTTTATTGACGTAACGTGCTTTTATTGACGTAACGTGCTGTGGAAGCACTATTGAAATGGGGTTCCCACATTTTTTGGCCAATAAATGTTTATTTTATAAACTAATTTTCTAAGCTAAATAATCTTTATTTATTAAACTAACATTTTGTTATTGAAAAAATTTACGTAACTTTTTTTTTGTTCCAACCAATCTATTTTTTGGACAATAAATCTTTATTTTTAAATATTTTTTAAGCCAGAGAATTTTTTTTTATCAGTCTTGATCTATTTACGTTAAACTTTTTTAGGGATTTTACTATCCCACATTGATTTTAAGGTTGATAGTTTTAGAACTTGTATAAATAGGGAGTCTAAATACTATACAAACAATACATCTATATACTCTACTAAAACAATATAATTGATACTGACGTGGCGCCCTATGGATGCAGTATTAAAAAAATAGAGCTCTCAAAACTAATGCCCATTAATCTTTATTTTTAAGTCCTTTTTTTTTTTTATAAAACTGACCTGCTTCGAAATTTCTACACCACGCGATTTTCATGGTTCAATTTAAACAATTAAAAAGAATAACAAAAACCTTTATTTTGTAAACTAATTTTTTAAGCCAGAGAATCTTTATTTATTAAACTAACAATATGTTATTGAGAAATTTCACGTAACTTTATTTGTTCCAACCAATCTATTTTTTGGACAATAAATCTTTATTTTTAAACTATTTTTTAAATCAGAGAATCTTTTGTTATCAGTCTGATCTATTTTCGTTAAACTTTTTGAGAGATTTTGTTATCCCACATCCATTAGCTACTAAGGTTGATAGTTTTAGAACTTGTATAAATAGGAAGTCTAAAGAGTATATAAACAATACATTTTTTTGACATTTTGGTTAAATTCAAGTACAATTATTAGGTGAGATTGTTACCCTACAATTATCAAGATCTTAATGTTTTCCCCTAAAGTTTTATTTTTTGAGACGATAAATTCGTTGAGGTATATTGTTATCTCACATCGATTAGTTTTTAAGGTTGATAGTTTTAGAACTTGTATAAATAGGGGTCTAAATAGTATACAAACAATAGATTTTTTGACCTTTTGGTTAAGTTCAAGTACAATTATTATGTGAGATTGTTAGCCTACAATTATCAGGGTCTTAATGTGTTTCCCTAAATTTTTATTTTTTGGATGCTTTTTTCTTTTTTGTAGGGATTATCAACCTAATTTATTTACCTTAATTTTTTTGAGGCATATTGTTATCTCACAAAGTATACAAATAATTCATTTCTTGGCCTATTGGTTAAACATTCTAAAAAAGAGTACGGATTTTGCTGACGTGACGCGCTGTGGAAACAATATTGAAATAAAGCTCCCACAATATTTTGGTCAATAAATCTTTATTTTGTAAACTAATTTTTTAAGTAGAGAATTTTTATTTATTAAACTAACAATCTGTTATTGGAAAATTTCACGTAACTTTTTTTGTTTCAATCAATCTATTTTTGGAACGATAAATCTTTATTTATAAACTATTTTTTAAGCTAGGAAATCTTTTGTTATCAGTCTCATCTATTTATGTTAAACTTTTTGACGAATTTTTTAAAACTTTTTAAGGTTGATAATTTTAAAACTTCTATAAATAGGGAGTCTAAAGAGTATACAAACAATATATTTTTTGACATTTTGGTTAAGTTCAAGTACAATTATTAGGTGCGATTGTTACCCTACAATTATCAGTGTCTTAATGTTTTCCCGTGAAGTTTTAATTTTTGGGGACAAATTTTTTTTAAAGGATTATCATACTAATCTATGTTAAATTTTTTTAGGCATTTTGTTGTCTCAGAGTATACAAATTTTTTAGGCATTTTGTTAAAATCTTTTGGAATAAGGGACCTAATTTCCACCCACTCATCAGTTGGGACAAAATTTGTAAACCAATGGCCCTCGGAGGAACGAGTATTAGGAAAACAGAAGATATGAACAAAGCATTACAAATGAAACTTCTGTTGAAGATCATGGCAGAACCGAAAAATATTTGGGTCAAAATTGTTGCAGAGAAATACCTTAAAGGATCTTGCCTCTGAAATTACCAATGTGGATCAAACACATCATGGCAATGGAAGAAACTAATAAAATTAAGAGATGAGTTTGAAAAGGAATTAGATGACGAGTAGGAGATGGAAACACGATCAGATTCTAGAAAGACATATGGATAAGTGACAAACCGCTCCTCGAGTTGGTGACCAATATGGATTTGGTAGACCAAATGAAACTGACTTTATCGTATATCACTAACAAAAATGGAACCATCATCTGCTAAATGGACTCAACACAATACTACCTTCTAACATTATTGACAAGATAAAGAAGTACAACCTTCCTAGTAACATTATTAGGGATAGATTGTATTGGGCGGGGAATGATGAAGGTTGGTATTCAACTATATCTGTCATGGAATTGATTCAAAAACGAAAGGTTGGGGTAACCATGGACAAAACTTGGATATGGAAAATGGACATAATGTCAAAAAAAAAAATTTTGTATTGAAATTAGCTATGGACGGTCTTCCTACAAAACAAAATCTCGATAGGCAAAGAATCCCTGTCGTTATGAATTGCGAATTCTGTAATCATCATACTGAAAGTTTCAAACACCTTTTCTTCCAGTGTCCTTTCATGGTTACTACAGTTGATGAACAAAATATTACAACCATTCTACTGAACTTTGACTTGGATAGCCGGGGGATTGCAGAGGTCCTTAAAGATCTCAAAGGAAAATTAACAAGTTCTGAATTGAGAGTTCTTGTTATCATATGGTAGAACGTTTGGTTGGCTAAGAATCAGATCATTTTTAACAAAAAAACAATCCCAAAAAGTATTAGAGCATTAGCGCTAGATCAAGTATCTGCATGGGAACAGGCGAACAAGAAACCAAGCAACAACAATACAACAGTTAGAAAACGAAGAAGGAAAATGTAAAATATAAAAGGGAACGCCTAGAAAACGGAAACCTAAAACTCAACTTTGATGCCTCACAAAACTCAACGAATCAATTTTCCTTTGGATACATCATCAGAAACCAATGTGCCGTTCCTATTGCTGTAGGAAGCAGGAGTTGCGATGCTGATTTAGTGTTGGAAGCAGAAGCCTTTGCTCTGCGGGAGGGCCTTCAAAAGGCCAAGGAGTTACAAATTGCATCCATCGAGATAGAAGGAGACAACCTGATGCTCATTAATTCTATAAATCAAATACGGAAACCCCCATAGGAACCAGATATGATCATCACTGATATCTCCAATACGATCTCGGGATTCTCCTACTATAGAGCGCAACATGTCTACATGAAAATTAACACGGTCGCGGACAAGATTGCCATGCATGGGCACAATTGCAAAATGAATGTCAATGCCATTCCGGAAGATGTTCAAGACCTCATCCGCAAGGATGCCTCAGGCCGATCAGTTTCTAAAAACTAATCCGCCTAATTCTTTTACCTATGTATCAAAAAAATAAATAAAAAAATAATATATTTCTTGGCATTTTGATTAAGTTCATGTATAATATATTATATATACTAAAAGAAAGCACGGAGTACGGATTTTGCTGACGTGGCGCGCTGGAGAAGAATATTGAAATGGAACAAAAAATCTTAAGAGTATTAAGAGTTTGGGACAAAAAATAATATATTTATTTTATAAACTAATTTTTTTAAGCTAGAAAATATTTATTTAAGCTAGAAAATATTTATTTAATATACTAACAATCTCTTATTGAAAAATTTGATGCAACTTTTTTTTGTTCCAACCAATTTATATTTTGGGACAAAAAATCTTTTTTTTAAAACTATTTTTTAAGCTAGAGAATCTTTTATCAGTATGATCTATTTACGTTAAACTTTTTAAGAGATTTTCTTATCCCAAATCGATTAACTTTTAAGGTTGATAGTTTTATAAATAGGGACTCTTAAGAGTATACAAACAATACATATTTTGACTTTTAGTTTAAGTTCAAGTATAATTATTATGTGAGATTGTTATAATACAATTATTGGGGTCTTAATGTTTTTCCTTAAAGTTTTATTTTTTGGGACGATTTTTTTCTTTTTTTAAAGGATTATCAATCTAATTGATTTACGTTAAATGTTTTGAGGGATTTATACATATTATAAGAGAGCACGGATTTTGCTGACGTGACGCGTTGTGGAGTAGTATTGAAATGGATCTCCAACAGTTTTTGGGTCAATAAATCTTTATACGTAACTTTTTTTTTCAACTAATCTATTTTTTGGGACGGTAAATCTTTATTTTTATACTATTTTTTAAGTTAGAGAATCTTTTGTTATCAGTCTGATCTATTTACGTTAAACTTTTTGAGGGATTTTGTAATCTCACATCGATTAGCTAATAAGATTGATAGTTTTAGAACTTGTATAAATGGGGAGTGTAAAGAGTATAAAAACAATACATTTCGTGACATTTTGGTTAAGTTCAAATACAATTATTATGTGGGATTTTACCCTACAATTATCAGGAAATTTTATTTTTTGGGACGATTTTTTCTTTTTTTAAAGGATTATCACCCTAATTTATTTACGGGAAATTTTTTGAGGGATTTTGTTATCTCATAGAGTATACAAATAATACATTTTTTGGTCTTTTGGTTAAATTTAAGTATAATACATTATACATGTTGTTGTATGAATTGAGTCCTTGATTTTAATGATTTCATTATACAAAATATATAGAATATGGAGATTACATAAAATCGTAAATCAAGGGATATCATCCATAAATATAAAGACACACTAGCTATATATGTAAACAATATATATACGTGCTAACACTCCCGCACAGTCGAAGCTGGAGGTGACCGGATGTAGAGACTGGATCGAAATTATAAGAACAACGGCGAGGGAAGGCCTTTGGTGATGATGTCGGCGTACTAGTGACTGGAAGGTACACGAAGGGCGCACAGATGACCCAAAGCTGAAGGTGACCGGATGCATAGACGACACTGACGTTGTCGCAATAGACGACAGTAGCCCTCCGAAGGGGGACATGAAGCTCAATGAGTAAGTTAGGAAGCCAACAAATCTCAACAACTACATTAGCGACACCTCGGTATTCTGCCTCAGCGTTAGAATGTGACATAGTAGGTTGACGCTTGGACGACCAAGATATCAGATTGTCTCCTAAGTAGACACAGTAACCGGAGGTGGGGCGACGAGTGTCCGGACACCCGCCCCAGTCGGCGTCGGAGTAAGCCGTGAGACTCGAGGAATGAGCGGTGGTCATGTGGAGGCCGAGATCCGGCGTACCCTGCAGGTATCGAATAATCCTTTTGAGTGCCTGAATGTGAGGCTCTCTAGGATCATGCATGTAGAGGCAACACTGCTGAACCGCATAGGATGTGTCCGGTCTAGTGAAAGTGAGGTACTGTAAGGCACTTGCTAAGCTGCTATAGAGACTCGGATCGGTGACCGGAGGACCAACAAGGGCCTCTAGTTTAGATCTGGTCTCAACTGGAGTGGTGGATGGCTTGTAGGAGGTCATGTGAGCTCGACTGATGATCTCCCGAGCATATTTTCCTTGAGATAAAAACATGCATGACTCATGTCGAGTAACCTGTATACCCAAGAAATAGCTAGGAGGCCCAACATCAGTCATGGAAAACTCAGAGGCCAAAATAGACATCAACCGGGCCAATAGTGCAAGAGAAGATGATGTCAATACTATATCATTGACATATAATTAGAGATATGCCAACTCAGAGCCAGAGCGGTAGATAAATAAAGACTGATCACTCTTACTGCCACTGAAGCCGTGAGACTGAATGTAGGAGGCAAAATAGTGAAACCATGCCCAAGGTGCTTGCTTAAGACCGTATAGAGAGCGACGGAGCAAACATACATGGTCCGGGAACTAAGCATGTCGGAATCCAGGGGTTGATGCATGTAAACAGTTTCTTGAAGATGTCCGTGAAGAAATGCGTTCTTCACATCCAGCTGGTGAATCGACCATCCTCGGGTCAAGGCTAGGCTCAGAACCGTCCGATTGGTGGCCGCTTTGACAACCGGGCTAAAAGTCTCATCGCAATCGACGCCCATCTATTGAGACTTCCCATTGATTACCAACCGTACTTTGTAGCGCTCAAGGGAGCCATTGGACCTATACTTATGCTTAAACAACCACATGCATCGAATAATATTAGTAGCAGATAACCTCGGAACAAGCTCCCAAGTACCATTTTTAGTAAGAGCACTAAATTCCTCTTGCATGGCCGTAAGCCAGTTCGGATCCTTCAAGGGAAGGAGTGGTGACTTTGGGAGAGGCGAGATGGTAGGGGAAGATATGGCCAAAAGGTATTTCGGGTTCAGTTTGTGGATACCGTCTTTGCCTCGGGTAGTCATATGGTGATTGGGTTGTGGGATATGTCCGTTGGGTTGGTTGGGTTGTGGGGCAAAAGAGTTGGGCTGCACTAGTGGCCCTGTAGCGTCACTGATGGGAGGAAGCGATGGGCCTGAGGCGAGGTCTGGCGCGTGAGGGGTAGGCATATCAATAAGCACGCTACTGAGCCGGGAGATGGACAAGGTAGTGGGCCTGACAGTTTGCGGACTGGGACAAGTAGTGGGCTGTAGATGGTGATCTAAAATCAGATGGTGTAGGGTTTGGTTTCTATTTTCCGTTTTGGGACTATGGAGCGGTCCGGCTAGGGGAAATTTGGACTCATTAAACGTTACGTGGCGAGATGTGATGACCCGTTTTGTATCTAGTTCAAGGCAACGGAACCCGCAGTGATAGGCCGAGTACTCCAAGAAAACACATGGGGTGGAGCGAGGGGCTAGTTTATGTGTGGTGGTGGCGGATATGTTTGGGTAACAAAGGCACCCAAAAAAACGTAAGAAAGAGTATGACGGTTGGCGTTGATACAACGCAAAAGTCGGAGTATAACTCTTTAGGGTGGTGGTGGGTGCAATATTGTGGAGGTAGGTAGCCATGTTAAGCGCATCATCCCAGAACGTGGGAGGCATGCTCGCATGGGTAAGGAGCGATCGGGTGATGTCATTAAGGGAGCGGATGATGCGTTCAACTTTGCCATTTTGTGGTGATGTTTGTGCACACGAAAAACGAATTTGAATGCCTTGTTGAGTGCAAAAAGATGTGAAGGCGTGATTGCTAAATTCACCTCAAGATCACATTAAAAAGCTTTTATAAATCTCCCGAATTGAGTCCGGACAAAAGAGTGAAAGTGATGGAATTTGACAAAAGTATTCGATTTGTGTTTTAGAGGAAAAACCCATGCAAAATGTGTGAAATCATCTAAAAACACAAGATAATATCGAAAATCCAATTCCCTAACAATAGGTGACGTCCAAATGTCACTACAAATTATATCAAAGGGAGCAAAAGTTTTTTTTATACGGAATCAAAGAAAGGTAACCGTTTGTGTTTTGCAATTTGACAAGAATGACAAAGCGAAGAAGAAGGTTCTTTGTTTTCCGATATGAATTTATTTCGACAAAGAAAACTAAAAACATGATCACCGGGGTGGCCAAGACGGGCATGTCATAGGGAGGGTGATGCTGTGGTAGAGGCTGATAGAGCGACTGATGTGACGGATGAGCTCTTAAAAACTAGGTAAAGTCTGCTTGAACTATTGCACCTCGCTAGCTGGGTCCCCGTACGAAGATCCTTCACCGAAAAACCAAACGGGTCAAATGAAACAGAAACTTGATTGTCAGTCACAAATTGTCTTACTGAAATTAGGTTTTTGATGCATTTGGGTGTGTGAAGGATGTTTGGGAGACGAAGGTTGGATGGAAATTGTGGTAGTTTAACCAATCCGGTGCCCGAAACTGAAATACAAGAACCATTTGCAACCACAAATTGTCTTTCTTGTTGCTTTTGATCTCTCTTTGGTTTGTGTCTTTGCTTTTCAGGACATCTCTCACTCTTTAGGTGTATGCGAAGATCTCGTGGCAAGGATTTAGCTCCATTCGATCCCGAACCGGAGAAAACCCTTAGATCTAGATCCAAGAGCATTAAAAAGGGAAAAGAGATGGCCGGAAGAGATCTCCAAGCTGAGTTGGATGAGGCTTTAGAGCAAATTAGGATAAGGGATGAAGCTTTGGAGAATGAAAGTAGACTTGCCAATGAGAGGCAAGAGACAACTAGGAGGGAGATTGAGGAGATTAGGCAAGCTCTTGTGCAAAGTGAGCTTAACCGTCAACAACCTCCTCCACCTCCACCACAACCGCAGCCGGCGGTTAATATTCGGGTTGTGCCCATTGCTATGGAAGAGCCACAAACGTTAGGGCAACGTATGGATCCGGCACAAAGAGCACACCGTCCGGGTGTGAACTTAGGAGATCCTGCAGCCCATGATTACGAGCTCCGCCCTCAAGTTCTACAAATGATCCGGCATAATCAATTTGGAGGGATGGAAGGAGAGTCTCCTCATCAACACTTGATGAATTATGAGATCTTGATGGAGACTCTTAGACCGCCTAGATTGGAGAGCAACAACCATAAGCTTAGGGCTTTCTCCTTCTCTCTTAAGGACAAAGCCTTAGCTTGGTATCAATCTATTCCACAAGGGCGAGTTGGTACTTGGGAGGAGATGACAACCGAGTTTTTGACTAAGTTCTTCCCACCTTCCAAGACTACCGAATTAAGAGGGAAGATCAATGCCTTCGTGATGAAGGATATAGAGAATTTGTTCAAGTCTTGGGAGAGATTCAAAGACCTTCTCCTAGATTGTCCACACCATGGTATACCAAAAATCGAGCTATTGGAAATCTACTTCAAGGGACTTGATGAAGATAGCCAATTCAAGCTCCAATCTCTCTTTCCGGTGGGACTTTCATGGAAAAGCATGTGGATGAAGCTTGGGAGTTTGTAGAGAAACAAGCTCTAGTGATTGAGAAATACTCCCATAGGAAGAGTGAAGGGAGAAAGGCGGGAGCATATGAGGTGAGTGAAGCCACCATGAACAATTTCAAACTTGACGCCATCAACAACGAGCTAAAGTCTTTGAGGGAGTTGTGTGCTACAACTTTGAAGAATCAAGCAACCCCTCAAGTGCAAGTGCAAGCAAACTTGTCTTCCAAGGAGGAGGATGTGAATTACATAGGAAGGGGCAATTACAACAACTATCAAGGCCCAAGGAACTTCAACAACAACCGGCAATTCAACAATTACCGGCCCAACCACAACCATCCCGGGTTTTCCTATTCTAACCCGGGTGAAGCCTTGAACCCTCCCACTTCCACAAGCACAACTCCACCACTAAAAGATTCACAAGAACCTCCACCCAAATTTACTCAACCTCCAAAGGATAGAACCGAAATGATGTTTGAGCAATTGCTTGGAAGGTTGAGTGGTCTTGAGAGCACGGTGACTTCCATTTCCAAGGCTCAAAAGGTTTTGGAAGCACAAGTGTTACAAAAGGCGGGTGAAGCCCATAGAGATCCGGGAAAGCTTCCCGGAAGAACCGAAGATAACCCAAGAGGCCAAGTGTTGGCTATTACAACAAGGAGTGGGTTAAGCATGAAGGATCCCTTACCTAAGGGAAATGACAAAGGGAAGCAAGTGGTGAATGAAGAAGAGCCATTGCAAGAAGATGGAGGCAAGAGCAAGGATGTTGAGCCAACATATGTGGCACCGCCTCCATACAAGCCACCACTACCGTTCCCACAATCACGAGCAAGAGCTCGCTTGGACAATCACTTTGGTAAATTCCTTGAACTTATGTCTAAATTGCATATTAACATTCCGTTCATGGATGCTATCTTAGGTATGCCGGCGTATGGCAAGTTCTTGAAGGAAATACTCTCCAACAAAAGGAAGTTGGAGGAGTATGGGGAAATAAGAATGACAAAGAGATCCTCAGAGTTGATTCAAACGATGAAGGAGGAGATGCCTCCTAAGCTAAGAGATCCGGGATCCTTTTGTGTGCCAATCGGAGTAGGAGAAGTGAAGTATGACACCCTATGTGATCTTGGGGCAAGTGTAAGCATCATCCCGCTTGCACTTGGCAACAAGGTTGGGCTAGGAGAGCCAAAGCCGGTCAAGATGACCCTTTACATGGCGGACCGCTCAATCACTCATCCGGTTGGAATCTTAGAAGATATTCCGGTGCAACTAGGAAGGTTCTATGTGCCGATTGATTTTGTTGTCTTGGATATTCCGACGGACTATCCGGTTCCCATCATCTTGGAAGACCTTTCCTAGCCACTTCCGGATGCCTAGTAGATTGCAAGAATGGGACTCTCTCCTTCAACATTGGAGAAGAGAACATCAAGTTCAAGCTGTCCACAATGATGAAAGGGCCAACCCTTGATGAAGATGTATTCAACATAGTTGAGGAAGAGGAATCTAGAGAGGTTGTGAGCTCAATCTTGCTCAAGGATCCACTTGAGAAGGTTCTTAGCTCAAGCTTGGTGGAGGAAGGAGTTGAGGAGAGTAGCAATGAAGTAATCAAGGTCTTGAATGCATTGGACGAGCTACCAAGTGTTGGATTTGAAGTCCTAAAGGAAGAGAAAATCACCCAGAAAAATCGGACTGGGGGGGCCAGATCGGCCGATTTTTGGACTTATACTGAAGTTTCGTCCAGTTCTGCAAATACAGAAACTCAGATCGACCTACCCTCAGGAAAATCGGCCGATTTTTCTGACTGGGCCGATTTTTCTGAGTCTTTTCAGCATCAACCAATTGATTGTGAGCAATCATCAAGGGACTTAGGGGAGGCTTCCATGGCTTTGCAATCATCTCTACCTACATTGTATGGATCGTCTCCAACCGAAAAAGGTCCTCCTCAACTTGATCTTAAACCTCTTCCTTCTCATTTAAAGTATGCTTTCCTTGGTTCAAATTCTACTTATCCAGTGATTGTGAATGCATCTTTGAATAATGATGAGCTTAATAGATTGTTGAATGAATTGAAACTGCATAGAAAGGCAATAGGGTACACCATTGATGACCTTGTTGGCATTAAGCCCTCTTTGTGCATGCATAAGATAATGATGGAAGATAACGATAAACCCTCTATTGAACATCAAAGAAGATTGAATCCTATAATGAAAGAGGTAGTCAAGAAAGAGATCATTAAGTTGTTAGATGTGGGAATTATCTACCCTATCTCAGATAGTAAGTGGGTTAGTCCCGTTCATGTAGTTCCTAAGAAGGGGGGGATGACCGTAGTGACCAATGAGAATAATGAACTAATCCCGACTAGGACGGTTACGGGGTGGAGGATGTGTATTGACTATAGGAAGCTTAACATGGCCTCTAGGAAAGATCACTTCCCTCTCCCTTTCATTGACCAAATGCTAGAGAGGTTAGCTCAACATTCTCATTTTTGCTATTTAGATGGCTATAGTGGATTCTTCCAAATCCCTATCCACCCCGATGACCAAGAGAAAACCACATTTACATGTCCATGGGGTACTTTTGCATATAGGAGAATGCCATTTGGGTTGTGTAATGCACCCGCTACCTTCCAAAGGTGTATGATGGCTATCTTTTCGGAATACATTGAAAATATCATGGAAGTGTTTATGAATGATTTTCTGTTTATGGTTCTTCCTTTGATAATTGCTTGGCTAACTTGTCACTAGTACTTAAAAGATGTGAAGAAACAAATCTTGTCTTAAATTGGGAAAAATGCCACTTCATGGTAAGTGAAGGTATTGTGTTAGGACACTTGGTGTCTAACCGTGGCATTGAGGTTGATAGGGCCAAGATTAAAACGATAGAGAAGTTGCCACCACCTACCTCGGTGAAAGGGGTAAGGAGTTTCTTAGGGCATGCCGGTTTTTACCGGAGGTTTATTAAAGACTTCTCTAAAATTTCTAAGCCTCTTACTAACCTACTAATGAAAGATGTTGCGTTTGTTTTCTCCAAGGATTGCCTTGAGGCTTTTTGTAGGTTGAAGAACGCCTTGATCTCCGCACCTATCATGCAACCTCCGGATTGGAGTCTACCGTTTGAGATCATGTGTGATGCAAGTGATGTAGCCGTTGGGGCTGTTTTAGGACAAAGGAAAGATGGGCGTACACATGCCATCTATTATGCTAGCAAGACGCTAGATGATGCCCAACTTAACTATGCCACAACCGAGAAAGAGTTGCTAGCGGTGGTTTATGCCTTTGAGAAGTTTCGGTCATACCTTGTTGGAGCGAAGGTCATTGTTTATACGGATCATGCTGCGATCCGTTATCTCCTTACAAAGAAGGACGCCAAGCCTAGGTTGATTCGGTGGATCCTTCTCCTTCAAGAATTTGATTTGGAGATCCGGGACAAGAAGGGGTCCAAAAATTCAGTGGCGGATCACCTTAGTAGACTCCCACCATTAGAGCTTGAGAGAGATGACATCCTGATTGATGACTCATTCCGGGATGAGCAATTGCAAATGGTAGAGGAGTGCTTGTTCCAAGTGTCTAGAGGAAGTGAGCCATGGTATGCCGACATTGTGAACTACCTAGTGTGTGAGGAAGTGCCTCCCGGATTGACATATGCCCAAAGAAAGAAGTTCTTCAAAGATGTGAGGCACTACTATTGGAGTGAACCACTTTTGTTCAAAAGAGGGCCCGATGGAATATTTAGAAGATGCATACCGGAGGATGAGGTAGAGAGTGTGATCCGCCATTGTCATTCCTTGCCATGTGGAGGGCATGCTAGCTCACACAAGACATGTGCTAAGGTGTTGCAATCGGGCTTCTTTTGGCCAAGTTTGTTCAAGGATGTACAAAGCTTTGTGGTAGCTTGTGATGCTTGTCAAAGGACGGGCAACATCTCAAGGAGGAATGAGATGCCCTTGAATAACATACAAGAAGTAGAGATATTTGATGTGTGGGGCGTGGACTTCATGGGACCATTCCCTTCTTCATGTGGCAACCTCTACATCCTATTGGCGGTAGACTATGTTTCGAGATGGGTGGAGGCAATCGCCTCTCCCACAAATGATGCCAAGGTTGTAGTGCGGTTCTTCAACCGAGTGATCTTCCCTAGGTTTGGAACACCAAGGGTGATCATAAGTGATGGAGGAAAGCACTTCACTAATAGGAACTTTGGAGCACTTTTAGCTAAGTATGGGGTGACCCATAAGGTGGTAACACCTTACCATCCCCAAACTAGTGGCCAAGTGGAGATCTCCAACCGGGAGATAAAAGGGATACTTGAGAAGACGGTCTCTAGGACGAGAAAAGATTGGGCTATGAAGCTCGATGATGCTTTGTGGACATATAGAACCGCTTTCAAGACACCAATTGGCACCACTCCTTACAAGTTAGTCTATGACAAGTCTTGCCACCTTCCGGTGGAGATGGAGCATAGAGCATATTGGGCCATAAGGTGGCTGAATTTTGACCTCAAGGAGGCCGGTGAGAAGCGGTTGCTAGACATGAACGCCCTTGAGGAGATCCGGTTGGATGCTTATGAAAATGCCCGGATTTACAAGGAGAGGACCAAGCGTTGGCATGACAAGCGCCTCATCCCAAAGGAGTTGAATGAGGGTGACTTAATGCTTCTCTTCAACTCGAGGCTGCGACTTTTCCCCGGAAAGCTGAAATCAAGATGGACGGCTCCCTATGTTGTGAAGAAGGTCTTTCCTCATGGAGCGGTAGAGATAGGAGGAGATCATTGTGGTAACTTCAAGGTGAATGGGCACCGTTTGAAAAAGTACATCCCGGAAGCTCCGGTGGAAGTGATTGCCCCACTTCACCTTGAGTGAAACGCTCCTGAATTTGGTCAAGCTAATGACCTTAAAGAAGCGCTTAATGGGAGGCAACCCATTGGTACATATTTTTCCCTTTCGTTTTTCTTATTTTTGTTTGATCTTACTCTTGGTGTGCTTTGTGTTTCTTTTGTGTTTTTGAGTGCTAGATCTTGTTGATTGTCATGTGTGATGAGATATTGGAGGTCATGTGAAAACCTCATGGAACTGTTGAAGGTACAAGATCCAAGCACATGGACGAGGAGAAGAGCACCCAGGAAAATCTGTTCTTCATCTAGATCGGCCGATTTTCCTGGGTTGTTGGGCCGATTTTTCCTTCAATAAAGGAAAGTGATGATCTCCAATCAAGCATGGGTGGAGCGGACGTGGAACTTGGACGGCTTGCGGTGCCAAGCGCGGGTTCCGACACCATAATGAACATCAAGAGCTCTCTACCATCCTTGATCGATCATCCATCATCATCATTCAATGTGAACCGAAATACCAAAGCATCACCAATTTTACATTGTGAGGACTCTCTTTCATTTCTTTATTTAGTTTGCACATTGGGGACAATGTGTTTCTAAGTATGGGGTGGGGTTTTCATGATCACTTGCATGATTAGCATTTAGGATAGTTTAATATTGTCACATGTTTCATTATGTCTTGCATTGTACATACATATTTCGAAAAATCCAAAAAAATCAGAAAATTTTAAAATTTTTTTAGTGCTTCTAAGCTTGGGAATGACCCTTATGATGAGATTGTCTTGTGAATTGGCTATGGATAGCCTTATGTGTTGAATAGATGAATGCATATGTGGACTTGAAGTACTTATCTTGAATCCCATGAATGATTTGTGACCATGAATGTTTGCCTTGATTGAATTGAGGATTGAAAGTCGAAATTACATGCTAGTTCTTGCACATCATTTAGGAGTGATTAAGGCAATTCATCCTTCTCTACTTCTCATCTTGATCATGTTGTTTGAGCACCTCAATTGATGAAAAATTTTACCTCTTTTGACCCATCTGGGAATAGGAGCATGCTAGTGTGTTGATGTGTGTAAAAAGCAAGTGTGGGGTGAAGTTGTTGATGAAAGAATGTTGTGAATGAAGCGCTGAATTTGTTGTGAAAGTGTAGAACAAAATATAGGTTTGGGGACGTTGGTTTAAATGACAAGTAACTCGGCACCATTCACATAATCGGGTGTTTGTGCCTTGCCAAAGTCAAATAAACCAATAGTCCTAACGAGCTTTGGTATGTGTGCCCGGTGTGGATGCACCTCGAAAAATAGAAAAAGCCCGAGGACGGCTAATCACCAAGGTTTCGGCTTTTGTACACCAATGCCATTGTCTCAAAAATAAGTGAAAAAGAAAAGAAAAGGAGGAAAATACACTTTGGTGGATGAAGTATAAATGTAAAAGTTGTGGTTGTTTAGTTCCTTTCCCGGATTTGCACCACATGGCCTTAGAAAATTCCCACCTTATCATCACGTTTCTTGGCCTCTTCTTTTCTAAGTCCTTGTGACCTAATTGCATGTGTGTAAGACTTAGTGATCTAGATTGGACATACTCATGATCATCTTGACTTCTTCATTTTCACCTCTCATACATGCTTTTGAGTTAAATATAATTGTCTTTCCACGCCTTCATTCATTCTATGCATGATTGCTTGTCCATTGCAATGAAACATGACTATGAAGGTGATCCAATGTTAGAAGCACAATTTCAAAAAGATTTTGTTGTTTTTCTGCATGCATAAATCACGTCATCTCTTAGTCTATAGTTGGATCTTGCTCGGGGACGAGCAAATCTTAAGTATGGGGTATTTTGATAACGTGATTTATGACGTTAGTTTAGGCACTTAATTAGATAGTTTTTCCCGTTAATCATGCACGATTTGACATTAGTTCATGACGTTTTCGCTCAATTCATGCATATTTCTAGAAAAGACGTCTATACGACCTTTTATCGGTTTTGTAGGTAATTCGGGGATCTATTGGACATTAATCGATACATTCGAGGGTCAAGCCTCATGGTGGTACACATCCAAGGCTTAAAAGGAACATGATTGGAGCAACAAAGGACACAAGGACCCTAATTGGTGCAAGCAATGGAGCAACTCATGGCTAGACGATCATAACATCCCTCTGTTGAAGAAAATCGGACCATCACTCAGGAAAATCGGCCGATCTTCCTGACTGGGTCGATTTTTGGCCTTCAACAGCTTAAGCCACGTATCCCACGATCTCTTTGCCCGGTCTTGCTCTTGGTGGAGAATATAAGTGGTCCTGCAAGCTGTTGTTGAGCAATCTCTCCTCTCCCACATTCTCATTCACAGCTCATTCCATAGGGGATAGACTTGGAGGAGAGGAAAACTCTCTCAAATTGAAGGAAGAAGAAGAACACCAAACATAGAGTGATAGTGAGGTTTTGAGTGATTTTGAGTGATTTCTGGAGTCTTTGATTGAAGAACTATTGCAAGGATTGTTAGGAACGTTTTGGAACTTCATTTGAAGGGTTGTAAGTCTTGCTAAAACTTAGATTCAGCTGAGATTTATTGTTTTTACTTGCTTATCTTTCATCATCCATCTATGAGAACCATATATGCTTGTATGATGATTTTGGATCTTGATATGCATATTATTGGCTAGTTTATTGTGATTCTGGAGTGATGGATTGATGGTTATGGCTTGGGTGATGATAGAATGGACTTATATGTTAGTTTAGGATGATTTGTATGCACGAAACCTAACCCAGGAAGAAAAATCGGCATGCTCTTCAGGTAAATCGGCCAATTTTTCCATGATCCACCCGATTTTCTTCTCTGTTGATCTTTAATTGATGAATCTGTATGTTAGGGTGTTAGGTTGTTGAAATCCTAGTGTTTATTAAGCTTAATTTAGCTTAGGATCACCTAATGCTATCAACCTAAGTAAGGGAAGAGATCTACCCGATGATTTCCGATCTTAGATACCTAAGATGATGAATTCTAGGTAGTAGTGAGCCTCACAAACCGCTATTGGATTGAGTGTGCTAGGATTATTGCTTGAGACTTCCCTATTCCGAGACTTACCCGGTAAGGAGAGGGTTGCCCCTTAAGTGGAGTCCGGCTTGTGTTGAATTCCCTACTTTAACCCCTTGAGACCTACCCGGTAATAGGAGTTTGATGCGGGATTAGCGAAGTGAGAAACCTACCCGGTAATTGCTTCCATTAGTGAAACGCCCTTTCCCAACACCGCAGCCTTGTCCTTAGAATTTTTAGAACCTTGAGTCCAATGCCATAACCGGAAATCTTGATCTCTAGAATCCATTCTTCTCTCTTTTATCACATATTTTGTGCTTGTGTTACTTGTTTGCCTTGCTAGCTTGAGTTGTTAGTTTGATTTATTATCTTGCTTGATTTGTGATCTTGCTTGATCACCATAAAAACCAACCAAAAATATCATCATTTTCTTTTCTTTGTTCCTTTCTCTTTTCTTAGACTAGTTCTACACTATCTATGCTCACTTGTTGATTCGATTTCACCTTAGTCTTCGAGTTCGACCTCGGAATACTATCCTTGCTACAAAACGACCCATACACTGTGGGTTCGCTAGGAGTTAGGAAAAATATAACGAGTATAAATTTAAGGCTTTTGCGCATCTATTCCTAGACGTAACAGAGTGTAAGTGGGATTAGATTTCTGACGTTGCTAACCGTCTGGGCTGGATGGAGTCGATCCGTGGTGGCTGGTGCGGCGGCCATTGGTGACGTGAGGGACAACCAAGGGACGGTTGCTGTCGGAGTCGCGGAAGCGGTGCGGTGATCGTCGACTAAAAAATTGGATTAGTCGTTAAACCACTGATACCATGTTATTGTATGAATTAAGTCTTTGACTCTAATGATTTCATTATACATAATATATAGAATATGGAGATTACATAGAATCGTAAATCAAGGGATATCATCCATAAGTATAAAGACACACTAGCTATATATGTAAACAATATACATACGTGCTAACAATACATACTAAAAGAGAGCACGAATTTTGCTGACGTGACGCGTTGTGGAAGCAGTATTGAAATGGAGCTACAAAAAATTACTCATAATCAAATCAACAAAATATAATAAGAAAAATATACTTACAAAAAATTAGTCATACAAAAAAAAAAAAATTTTCAAATACCCGTGCAAGACATGGGCACTAAACTAGTTCATTATTATTGGAGATACTTTTTTATTTCAGTTGTTTCTCTAAGATTTTGATGATCGACAAATCTTATCTAAATATCTAAGGTGTGTTTGAGTTTAATTTTTAGAAATGCTATATGTCTCTATAAGGACTTTTTAAAGTTGGCATCCTCGTAGGAACTTATGGGCTCAATAACAATATGGGAATCTCTATCATTGACGATCAAATATAGGGTTCCCATGAAGCAATTAGGAAAGTCCGTTGTTGATAACATCCAACTTAACATGTTTTGTCACCTTCACTCTTTCACCTCTTGATCATATAAGTTAGATTTGCATCATTTTATGATAATGTTCTTTCATTTTGTTGTTTTGTAGAACTACTCGTACTTTCGTGATATTGCGTTCATTCTAGTCCTTCCGAAGCTAAAATAGAGCTATAGGAATGTCTACAACAAGCTAAGATATTTCTACGGTTAAGGAAGTTCAGGTCAAGACTAGATTGATTGAGATCCGAGAGTAAATATAAGTGCTAGAGTTTTGGCTATGGCCGAGTCTACCTTTTTATTAGCATGTCACCTCATCTTCCAAATGTTGCATTTTGTACTTGGTTGAGTCAAAATGCAATGCTGATTGATTCGATTTGTCAATGTCCACATCAACTTTGGAAGCTTTATCTCTTCTCCGTTCCATATATCTTCCCTCAAAGATAATGTTAGTTTGAAGATATGACTTGAGTTTTTAGACCCAACCTTATAACTAAGGCATGTTGTCTATTAGGTTAATTATCCAATTTTTATTCCAATTCGGATCCGCACAACCTTCATATTTGTTAAGTTGTCACACCCGATCGACTTGATCTCCCATGTAGCTCGATCAATGCTTGTTTTTCATGATTAATAAAGGAGAAAGTTTTATAAGTATGTCTTGCTAATTTTTCGTTCTTGTAGGGTTTGGAGAATCTGACTTGCATAATGATTCCATAATATTTATTCTTATTTTTTTATCCTTTGTGTCTTAGTTCATGTGCTATGGTAGTCTAAGGTTCATCTAATGCAAGATGCAAGAGTTGTGCATGGGTGTTCCTTAGTTTTATTTGTTCTTCAAAGTGGTATATGTAAGATGTGAGAGAGTTACGTATAGTTTTTTTTCCTTCGTAGCATGACTATATGACTTTCGATATGCTTAATTATTAATTGAGTTTCTATTGTGCATTGTTGTGGTGATTAAGGTTATGAAATAGTTTTATTAATCACCTATGATAACACGATTTATGACTTAGATTTAGGTAATCATTTAGATAGATTTCTCACTCATTCATGCATGGATTAGCACAAGTTTACGACGTTTTGCACTCAGTTCATGTATTTTGTCGAGATAGACGTCTACACGGACTTTTGCATGCTTTGTAGGTATTTTGGGAGATTTACGAGCTTAATCGATACATTCGAGGATCATTCCTCGAGATGACACACTTCCGGACTCGTTAAGGAGCAACATAGGAGCAAAGGAGACCACATAGGACCTAGTTGGTGCATGCCTTGCACCAACTCATGGTCCAATGGTTCAAGAGAAGCCTCTGGAGCAAACCACGGTCAGGGACCAGACCACGGCCGTGGAATGTGCCCGTGGAATCTGCCAGGACCACGCTGACACGTGTCCCACGATCTCTTTGATTGCTCTTGCTCCTAGTGGGTATTTAGAAGAATCTTGCAGGCTGTAATTGGGAGCTCTCTTCCTCCTTTTTGACCTATCTTCTTCCCCAAAACACTTCTCCATTGTTGCCTCTCTTCCAAGCACCCATTGTGGGTGTTCTTGGAAGAGATTAGTGTAGATTCTTGTTTTAGAGTGAGATTAGAGTGGTTTTGAGAGAGGAGTCCATTGTTGACAACTTGGATTAGCTCTTGGAGCCTTGTAAGATTTGGTAACCTCTATTCTATGCTTTTAATGTCTTTTCTTTGGATTGTTCTTCATCATTTAACCATGACTTGCAAGCATGCTTTATTTGTGAAGTTTGATCTTGAAATGTATGTTGTTGGCTGAATAGATGTGATTCTAGGGTGAAGGAATGATGTTTATGTCTTGGATTATGATTGTATGACTTCCATGTTAGCTTAGGATCGATTTGTGTTCGAAATCCCAACTCGGAGCCAAACCACGGCCTGTTCTTCATGCTTCCACGGCCGTGGTCTGCATGATCCACCCGTATTTTGTTCTGTTGTTCTTAAATTGATTGAATCTGGATGTTTGGATGTAGATGTGTTGAAACCCTAGTGTTTGTTGAGCTTAACCTAACTTAGGTAGACCTAATGTTAGCAACCTAATTGAGGAATGAGACCTACCCGGTGATTTCCCCTCTTAGATACCCAAGATGATGAACTCTAGGTAGTAGTGAGCCTCGCAAGCCGCTATTGGATTGAGTGTGCTAGGATCGTTGCCTAAGACTTGCCTTTTCCGAGACTTACCCGGTAAGGAGGGGTTTGACCCTTAGGTAGTGACCGGTTTGTGTAGAATTCCATCCCTTAGGCTCTTTGAGACTTACCCGGTGATGAGACCTTAGGAACGGACTAGTGGAGCATGAGACTTACCCGGTAATTGCTCCCATTTGAGAAACACCCAACTCCGAACAACCACAACCTTCCTTTGACCTTTAGAAACATGAGTCCAATGCCATAATCGGAATTCCTAATCTCTAGAATCCACTTTCTTACCTCTTATCTCTCATCTTTTGTTTGTGAGTGTGTTTGCTTATTTGTTGTGTTGAAATATTTGTGGCCCTTGTTTGACCACCAAAAACCAACCAAAAACATTGTGTTTTGCTTTTCCTTTATTTCCCACCTCATCTTAGTTTAGATTTACACTATCTTTGATCATTGAATGACTTGATTTCACCTCAGTCCTTGTGTTCGACCTTGGAATACTTTCCTTTCTACAAAACGACCCGTACACTGCGGGTTTCGCTAGGTAGTTTAGGATTTTAGTTCGAGTTTATAAATGTAAAGCTTTTTGTGCTATTTCCTAGCGTAACAATCTATATTGTTGTTGCATTTAGTTATGTTTGTGACAATATCAACCTATAAAAACCTAAAATTCTCCCTTGTCACTATGATCGATTCAATTAGCTTAGTCGATCGAGTCAACCAATACTATATTTATTTATTGATATTTATCTTCTACATTGTGTTTCTCATCTATGTTGATGTAACACCCGTTTTTCACGTCACCGCCCCGCGGAGACGATGGCCCGCAGTCGGGACCAAGTGCTCTTGCCGCGGTCGCGGCGGACCTCAGATCTTGTAAGTTTTGTTTAATCTTCTTTCCTTTCTTAGAAGATCCGATCTTATAATCTTGGGCCGTCTTTCCTCTATCTTTTAACCTAGTTTTATACCTTCCTTTCTCCCCAGCCGCACCTCTTCTTATTCACGTTTTCTCCCTTGTTTTTCTTCTTCTTGCTTCCTTGTCTTCTTCAACCGTGAGCCAAGCTGCAGTCTTTGTTCTGTGAGATATGCGGAACCCTTGTAAGGCTTCTCCTTTACGTTCTCCTTTCCCTCCTGTGTACTCCTGCTGCATCCTTCTCCTTCTTCTTGGCAAGAATCAAGATCGTGTCTTGATTCTAGTTGGCCATAGTTTGATTTTTGTATGTGTATATCCAAGCTCTTGTGGTTGAGTGTGTGGTGTGAAGAGTCATAGAGGGAAGTTAAAGTCAGCCTTGTGAGGTTATGTTGTCGAAGGAAGTCCCGACGTCCACCTCTGTCGCTTTACCACCCCGCGGCTGCAAGCAACCGCCCCAGTGGCTATAAGCAACCACCCCGTGGTTTAACCCTAGACGCCGCCCCCGCAGCCTCTTGTCACCGTGGTTGCGGCTTCAGTTCTGTGTTTCCGTGCCTGCGCCTATTGTCACCCGCGGTCGCGCCTTAACCTCAAGGGCTACCATCTTTTGGTGACTCACTTCCTTCATTGCTTCCATATCCTTTCCTTAGAGTTGTTTATGGTTGGGAACCCTTGATTTTTGTGTTGATGATGATCCTTGAGGATCTTGAGACTAGAAATAGTGCTTCCTAACATGTGGAAGATCTTGTAGAGATCAATGAGACTAGAAATGCACACTTCTAACATTCGGGATAGTTTCTAATTTGGGATGCCTTGTCTGAGCAGGCATACAACTTTTCCTGCAAGAAGGTGAGCAATTTAGTTGATTTGAGTTACCTTGATTCTGGTAAGTCCCTTGGACTTACTTAGCTGCATTCCATGTTTTAGTTTGACTGCATTGGTGATGTTTGTTTACATTATTGAGATCTTTTATTACGCTCTCTTTAAAAAAAAACCTATTTGCGAACATGATAGGATCAAGTTTCCGGCCACATGGCGGAGGGCTCTCATCCGTCGACGGTGACCACTGTGAAAGAGAGTATTGTTACTAGCGTACAAGATGCAACCATGGAAGACTCGATAACGATTCAGTCCGAAGTTGGTCCTCTACCTATCGGCACTATATTTGCTACTGAGGGAACTATTGTTTGTGATATTACAAGGATAATAAAGGGGTTGCCGCTGTAACCTTGACATATCGTCTTACAACCATTTTGATGGAATCAAAAGGGTTGGCCCTTGAGTCATAACCAACGGCTGAAGCCATAGAGATTGCTAAAAATAAGAAGGAAGGAGAACCTGGTAAGTCCGACGTACGATCTTAGAGTGAGGTTTTGGGAGGAGTCAAAGAATTCACGTCCAGCAAGGATACAATTTCAAAGGAAACCCTGAATGGTAAGATCAAAGTGAGTTAGCCATATGGTCCTGAAGGAGACCCTGTATTGGAGATCGATGAGGAGACTACTAAACATCTTAAAGCGAGATGGCAGAGTTCCATTGTGTTCAAAGTGCTAGGTTATCCGGTCGCGCTCCCAGTCATGGTGAGGAAAATACAGGAGTTATGGAAGTGCGGTGACAACCTATAGTTGATTGATCTGGATAACAACTACTTCTTAGCCCGTTTTAGGAGTGAGAACAAACTTATGATGATTCTCACTGGAGGACCTTGGGCGATGTTTGGAAAGTGTTTGATCATGAAGAGATGGTCACCGGAATTCATCAAAATTGAACCAATTACATCAGCCCCCGTTTGGATCAGAGTGAGAGGAGTTCTGGTTCAGTGGTACCACGAAACAATCCTATGGAACATGGCTGAAGGAGTAGGGAATCCGCTCCTCATAGACCCAAAAACTCTATATTTCAATAGGGGAAGTTTTGCTAGAATATGCGTGCAAGTCGATCTAAGTCGCCCGCTAAAGAAGGCCATATTCATTAATGGCAAAAGATGTCCTATAGAGTACGAAGGGTTGAATACCATGTGTTTCAAGTGTGGAGGATATGGCCATCTTGCGTCTCAGTGCTATTACAGGAGTTTACCAAAGTCCCACGGTAGTATAGACCAGGGTAATTCAACCCCAATACAAGAGGGGAATGTAAAATCCAACCATCAGAGTCCTCCTGCATCGATAGAACACCCGTCGATTACCGGAGCTCCTGTTGTAAGAGCCTTAGTCATTGAGAGATCCCGCGCCTGCGCCTCAGCTGAGACGCAAGTGCTGAGCTGTGCTCATCAGGCATGAGCCGCCCCTGCGGCCAGACCAGGCGCCCCTGCGGGCCACTTGCTCCGCCCCTGCGCCTTCATGAGCCGCCCATGTGGTTTGTGGTGTGCTGCAACCGTCTTCGTTGACTCGTGCCTTTGCTTTTGACGCTTCTTCCTTTATATATCTTATTCATCTTCTTGATGAGGGTTTCCTCATTCTCTCTCCAACTCTCTCTTCTCTTCACGATCTTCTTCTCCTTCATTCCTTCTTGGATCTCCTTTGAGTTTTCTTTGAGTTTTGAAGAGCATTTGAGGTTTGTATGATGATGATGGTGATTGATGATAGTGCTGTGCTTGTGTTGAGCGGGCCTTGAGGTTATGGTGTGTTGTTCTTCCTCTGTTAGGGTTAAGTTGGTGAGTTCTTCCTTTCCTTCTTCTTCTTTCTTTTTTTCTTCTCTTTTCCTTCCTAGCTTAGGATTCCATAAGATTGGATCTTGTGGCAACCTTTCTAGGCTTTGTTTAATGTATATATGTATGTATATGTATGTATGGGGCTGCTGGTTGAAGTAAGGAGTGTAGAGGTTCGAGTGAAGAAGTGAAGAGAAGCTGAAGTGGGCAATTTGCACACTAGCCGCCCCTGCGGTTCCTTGCATCCAGCCTTGAGTTGTTCTTGTCACGCAGGTGTGTCTTGCTTCCGGACTTGCCTAAGAATGGGATTGTCCCTTCCTTTCCTAGTGTGAGTGTGTACCATCATGCTAGGTATAGATGAGAGTGTGATGATGATGTTATGATATCATGTTATGCCATGTACGACTTTGAGGATTTAGGATGTCTATTGAGGGTTGTAGGATGTATATGATCCCTATGGATCCCTTTGGGTCTAGGTGTGACGCTTTGCTTTATAAGAGATGTGACATCTCTTTATGCCTTGTTGATAGGTTTTGCTTCTCTCCAGTGTAGAGGTTGATCGTGGTTGAGCTTGTATCGAGATTGAGGTAAGTATGTAGGACTTATGTAGTTGCATTCCTATATTGGATGTATGCATGAGTGGTGTGTGATATATGCTTGATAGCATGCGATGATGATTACTACTAACCTATGCTTTATTGATAGCCCCCTTGTAGTGGCGGTGATAATCTTCCCCTTTCATCCCGAGGGAGTCTGGGAGGTTTTCTGAGGTCAGGCCAGTCTGGTATACAAGATGGGCAATTCCCCACTCCCATAGGGTACACGGGTAGTGCGCCGATACTACTCCAGCTGGCTATAGCACCCAAAGGCGAGGATGATACGTTCCTCGTGTCACATAGTTTCATATATATATATATATATATATATATATACACACGACTGGAGTGAATGACGATGTATAAAGATAATGAAAACGGGTAAATGGGTGACAACATATTTACGTGTTTATGATTTCATGACTTGTGCTTGTGCTTATGCATTTTCGTATATATGGATGGTTAGCTAACGGTTTTATACCGTGTTGTATAGCCTTTGCAGGATAGGCGAGCTGCAGAGTGATCCGACAAGGTGACAGGCCGAGGACTCTCGTACATTAGGTGGATATGGTTTTGGGGATGTTATACCTCATGCGTGAGGATGATGTTTTTATACCTCCTGTGTGAGGATTGTGTTTTATACTCGGCTATGGTTGTATACCCTTTTGATGTACAGTTTTATGTTTTTGTTTTATATCTGCCGGTGCCTTGTTGTAAGGTCCAGTGAACTTGTTGTCAGGCTAGGGTCAGGATCCACCGTGAGATCCTAGCCAAATGTGACGCCCCGAGTCCCGCAGAATCAGAGTGTTACAGAGTTGGTATCAAAGCCTTAGGTTGACAACAATGGCACTTGTGATCTACGATAAAGGTCGGATAGATAAATAAACAGAACCCAAAAGGGGTCTGACGTTTAAAAGGATTTTTGGTTTTAAAGCTGTGTATACAGTGTTTTGGGATAGAATGTATGGAAAGCCGTCACCTCTGCCGTGGATCTCAGCAGTATAGATATGTATATATATGTTTATGTGTTATCTGTATATATATATATATATATATATATATATATATATATATATATATATATATATATATATATATATATATATATATATATATATATATATATATATCCTTATCATTTAGGTGTGCATACCCCGCAGATGGCTCGGACTAGAGCAACTTTTGCTGTGGGCCGGGGTAGAGGCAAACCACCTCTTCCTCCGGAAGTGATAGGATAGGGACCAGTTCCCGCTGCTGATCCGCTAGTGGTGGAGGAGGTTCATCAGGAAGTTGTTGAGAGTGTTGTTCCAGAGACTACGAGCGGTGGATCTGTGAGATAACGATCACAACGAATCCAGCCTGATGACTCGGATCGTGTCTCTATGAGGGGACCAGAGTTTTGCGATTATATCCGACGTGTGAAGGAGGTTGCAAGAGCAGGTAGACATACCCCGAATCTGCCAGCACAGGAGGGATCTTCTGAGATGTCCTAGGAAGCTACTCGGGTGCCAATTATGCCGGCACATGCTACTGAGACTGTTAGAGCTCAAGAGGAGTACAGAGGGTCTCGACTAGATACTTGGTTGAAGGCATTCTATCAGCTGGGAGTACTACCTGTCTTTGGGAAGGTGGGATTGGAGACGGAGGTCTGGATTGGACATGTGGACTCAGCTCTTGAGTTTATCAAATGCCTAGAGGACAGACGGATAGAGGTTGTACAAACTCTATTCCGTGACTTAGCTCAACAATGGTGGAGGACCATGCGGGGTCGAGCCACTAGCTACGATCAGATGAGAGACATGATCAGAGTGCGTTTATGCCCTGCCTCACTAAAGAGGGAGAAACTGCAGGATTTTGTGGAGGCAGGCTTTGAGGATGTGCTGATAGCAGATGCCATCAGCAACTTCTAGATAGAGCTGGCATTACTGGGTCCAACTGCACCTTTTGAGGATTAGCACGTGTATCTATTCTCCCATCGACTGAGGGAGAGTACTCGCTCTTACATGGCAAGATTCCATTGTGAGTCTTTGACAGATTACCAGGACTGGGCCTCAACTTATGAGCGTGAGCGGGACAGTTAGAGGAGGACTTCTCAGGCGGGACGGTCTAACAAGAGACATAGGATTGGACAGACCAGTGGCGTTGGTGGAGCTTCAGGTTCTGGGCGGAGCCAGAGACGCCAGAGTTATCCCTTGTCTGCATTGACTGTAGAGAAGGGACGATAGTGCTTCAATTGTGGTGATCTTGGACATATACAACCAGAGTGTACGAGGCCACTGGTGACTTGTTTCACTTGTGGCAGGCTAGGCCATAGAGTTGCGTTTTGTAGGCATGGTGGAGCTACATCACAATAGGGTTCTTCCCTTGCCTGTGTGGTAGGAGGTGGGTAGAGGCCACCCTAGCAGCAAATACAGGGACAATAGAGAGTCCTAGATCGTCCTTCTACTCAAGGATCTACTCCCGGATCGAGTAGAGGTAGAGGTCATGGTGTGAGCACCACGGACAATAGAGGAGCTCAGTGTATAATTTTAAGCTGAGGAGTGCAGAGGAGCCACCTACACCGGCTGCTACAGGTACCATTCTGCTTCATGGTTTACTTGTTAGAGTTTTATTTGATACGGGTACTACGCATTCATTTATTTCTGATGTATGTGTTGAGCGTCTGGATTTAGCTACGATAGAGGGGATACCCTTTGTTATAGGGTTACATGATGGTAGTAGGGTTAGAGGTACCCTTGAAATACGTGGTTGTCCCATTCATTTAGGGACTCATGTGTTGCTGGTAGACTTCTTTGTCATGTCATTGATGCATGAGGGAGTCATTTTGGGTATGGATTGGATGCGTAGACATCGTGCGATATTGGACGTAGTTAGGAGGACTGTGACAGTCTCTATCGAGTTAGGTCAGATAGAGGTCTTTTGGGGTTGAGACCTTTGGAAGACGGGATTTTTTATCAGTGCAGTACGAGCAACGAGGTTGATAACACAAGGATGTGATGCCTTCTGGTATTATGTCATGAAGGATGGAGAGAGTCCAGCATTAGAGGATATCCCTATGGTTTGTAAGTTTACAGATGTGTTTGTTGAGAAGTCTAGTTTTCCGCCTCAAAGAAGTGTGGACTTCGGCATCGAGTTGGAGCCTGGTACGAGACCGATCTCAAAGGCCCCATATCGTATGGCGCCTGTCGAGATGTTGGAGCTGAAGAAGCAACTCGAGAAGTTGCTTGAGAAGGGCTTCATCCGCCCTAGCATATCCCCGTGGGGAGCACCTATCCTCTTTGTGCGGAAGAAGGACGGATCGTTGAGACTGTGCATCGACTGCAGAGTGTTGAACAAGGTGACCATCAAGAACAAGTATCCACTGCCTCGTATTGATGATCTGCTTGATCAGCTTCAGGGAGCGACAGTGTTCTCCCTTGAGGGCGAGAGAGCAAGATATGCACAGGACGGCATTTCGGACCCGTTATGGACACTACGAGTTATAGTGATGCCATTTGGGCTCACAAATGCCCCAACAGTTTTCATGGAGTTATTGAACAATATCTTCATCGACTTCCTAGATCAGTTTGTGGTGGTCTTCATAGACAATATTCTTTTGTACTCTTGGAGTCGAGAGGAGCATGTCGGCCATCTGAGGACGGTTTTACAGATTCTGCAGGATAGAGAGTTGTATGTCAAGCTCTCTAAGTGCGAGTTTTGAATGTCAGAGGTAGCATTCTTGGGTCATATTGTCTCCTCCGATGGGATCATGGTTGATCCGGCGAAGATAGAGTCAGTTGCAGCGTGGACGACGCCTATGAACGTCAAGGAAGTTCGCAACTTCCTTGGCTTAGCCGGCTATTACCGACATTTTATGGAGGGATTTTTTGCGATTTCCCGTCCACTTACAAGTTTGCCGAGGAAGACCACTAGATTTGTATGGTTTGATCAGTGCATGCAGAGTTTTGAGGAGCTGAAGAGACGGTTGACTTCTGCTCCTGTTTTGGCACAACTTGAGGGCACATATGATTTTGTGGTTTACAGTGACGCATCCAAGCTACACTTGGAATGTGTGTTGATGCAGCGTGGCAGAGTGATTGCTTATGCGTCTAGACAATTGAAAACGTATGAGGAGAACTACCCGACTAATGATTTGGAGTTGGCCGCGGTAGTTCATACTTTGAAGATATGGAGATATTACCTGTATGGTGCTTCATGTCAGATGTTCACAGACCATAAGAGTCTGAAGTACATTTTTACGCAGCGGGAGTTGAATAACCGCCGGCGTAGATGGCTTGAGTTGATCAAGGACTTTGACCTTGAGATTCTGTATCATCCAGGGAAGGCGAACGTGGTCGCTGACGCCCTGAGTAGGAGGACGCATCGAGAGAAGACGATTGCGAGACTAACAGTTCAGCCTCAGCTGTAGAGAGATGTAGCTTGGCTAGAGTTGGACATTCAGATTCCAGATGAGGATGCCCAATTGTATACTTTAGATGTTCTACCTAATCTATTGGGTGAGATCCAACCGAAGTAGGGGACCTGCCCGACCTTGATGAGGATTCGAGAGAGGATGTCTCGTGGTGAGGCACCACAGTTCTCCATAGGAGCGGATGGAGTGATGAGACGCCGCAACCGCGTCTGTGTACCCGTTGATGCGGAGCTGAGACAGAGGATTTTACATGATGCTCATTGTACACCTTACTCATTACATCTAGGTACGAGTAAGATTTACCATGATGTGAGACGATTATATTGGTGGGGCTGAAGCCCGACGTGGCCAGATTTGTGGCACAATGTGTGACCTGTCAGTAGGTGAAGATAGAGCATTGTAGACCTGGAGGTGAGCTCCATCCACTGCCAGTACCGCAGTGGATGTAGGAGGACGTCTCCATAGATTTTGTGACAGTTTTGAGGCCCAGTAGGAGTTTTGATGCTATCTAGGTTATTGTTGATAGACCGACGAAGACTGCATGTTTCATTCCTATCGGGGAAACATGGCCAGTGAGCAGATTGGCTGAGGAGTGCACTAGGAAGATAGTGAGACTCCATGATGTACTGCGGACGATCGTCTCAGATCGAGATGGGCGAATTACCTCAAGGTTTTGACAACAGATTCAGACTGCTTTGGGGATGAGTCTACACTTTACGACTGCATTCCATTCCAGACAGACGGTCAATCAGAGAGGACCATCTAGGCCCTAGAGGATATGCTGCGAGCTTGTGTGTTGGATTAGGGACAAGTGTGGATGGATCATCTCCCATTAGTTGAGTTCTCATACAACAACAACTGACATGCATCGATTGGGATGGCCCCGAACGAGGCACTGTATGAGTGTAGATGCCGTACACCTTTATGTTGGGATGGGCCTAGCAGAGCTAGTACTATAGCGCCAGAGCAGATTTAGGATGATATGGCTCGAGTAGCACTGATAAGATAGAGAATGTTGGCTGCACAGAATCGCCAAAAGTCATATGCAGACAAGAGGCGTCGACCTTTAGAGTTCAGAGTGGGACCTCATGTCTGACTGAGAGTATCTCCGATGCAAGCCGTCAGGCGTTTTGGCATAAAGGGGAAGCTGAGTCCCCGATATGTCGGTCCTTTTGAGATACTTGATAGAGTTGGGAGGGAAGCATACAAATTAGCTTTACCTCCGAGGTTAGAGGGTGTTCATCCTGTATTTCATGTGTCTCAACTGAGAGAGTATATACCAGATCCGAGACCCATTATGAGTTGTGATGCTTTGGTGATTGAGCCGGACCACACTTTTGATGAGCATCCAATTGCAGTCCTAGAGCGAGGCATGAGACGCCTACATTCGAAGGACATTCCCATATTGAGGATACAGTGGTCGAGACGAGGACCTGATGAGGCTACATGGGAGACTGAGGATAGTATCTAGAGGAAATATCCAAAGTTTTATGCCGAGATAGATGCACCTGTAGGATCCATGAGTAGATCTTAGTGCTATCTTGGTGAGTATGTGTTTATCTTGGTGAGGAAATATCCAAATGAAGAAAAATCGGCCGATTTACCTAAAGAACAGGCCGATTTTTCTTCCTGGGTTAGGTTTCGTGCATACAAATCATCCTAAACTAACATATAAGTCCATGCTATCATCACCCAAGCCATAACCATCAATCCATCACTCCAGAATCACAATAAACTAGCCAATAATATGCATATCAAGATCCAAAATCATCATACAAGCATACATGGTTCTCATAGATGGATGATGAAAGATAAGCAAGTAAAAACAATAAATCTCAGCTGAATCTAAGTTTTAGTAAGACTTACAACCCTTCAAATGAAGTTCCAAAACGTTCCTAACAATCCTTGCAATAGTTCTTCCATCAAAGACTCTAAAAATCACTCAAAATCACTCAAAACCTCACTATCACTCTATGTTTGGTGTTCTTCTTCTTCCTTCAATTTGAGAGAGTTTTCCTCTCCTCCAAGTCTATCCCCAATGGAATGAGTTGTCCATGAGAGAATGTGGGAGAGGAGAGATACTCAGCAACAACTTGCAGTCCCACTTATATTCTCCACCAAGAGCAAGGCCGGACAAAGAGATCGTGGGACACGTGGCTTAAGCTGTTGAAGGCAAGAAAATCGACCCAGTCAGGAAAATCGGCCGATTTCCTTAGTGATGGTCCGATTTTCTTCAACAGAAACATGTTATGATCGTCTAGCCATGAGTTGCTCCATTGCTTGCACCAATAGTGGTCTTTGTGTCCTTTGTTGCTCCAATTATGCTCCTTCAAAGCTTTAGATGTGTACCACCATGAGGCTTGACCCTTGAATGCATCGGTTAATGTCCAAAAGACCCCCGAAATACCTACAACACTGACAAAAGCTCGTGTAGACGTCTTTTCTAGAATTGTGCATGGAATGAGTGTAAACGTCGTGAACTAATGCCAAACCGTGCATGAATAATGGGAAAAACTATCTAAATGTATGCCTATACTAACGTCATAAATCACGTTATCAAAATACCCCATACTTAAGATTTGCTCGTCCCCGAGCAAGATCCAACTATAGACTAAGAGATGACATGATTTATGCATGCAGAAAAACAACAAAATCTTTTTGGAATTGTGCTTCTAACATTGGATCACCTTCATAGTCACGTTTCATGGCAATGGACAATCTATCATGCATCAAATGAATGAAGGCATGGAAAGACAATTATACTTAACTAGAAAGCATGCATGAGAGGTGAAAATGAAGAAGTCAAGATGATCATGAGTATGTCCAATCTAGATCACTAAGTCTTTCACACATGCATTTAGGTCACAAGGACTTAGGAAAGAAGAGGCTAAGAAACGTTGTGATTAGGTGGAAATTTTTAGGTCATGTGATGCTAATCCGGGAAAGGAACTAACTCCACAATTTCGTTTTTGCTCAATTCCCAACAAGTGTAAAATTCTCTCATCTTTTCTTTGTTTTCTTTTCTTTTTCACTTATTTTTGAGACAATGGCATTGGTGTACAAAAGCCGAAACCTTGGTGATTAGCCGTCCTCGGGCTTTTTTATTTTTCGAGGTGCATCCACACCGGGCACACATACCAAAGCTCGTTAGGACTATCGGTTTATTTGACTTTGGCAAGGCACAAACACCCGATTATGTGAATGGTGCCGAGTTACTCGTCATTTAAACCAACGTCCCCAAACCTATATTTTTGTCTACACTTTAACAACAAATTTGGCATTTCATTCACATCATTCTTTCATCAACAACTTCACCCCACACTTGCTTTTCACACACATCAACACACTAGCATACTCCTATTCTCGGATGGGTAAAAAGAGGTAAAATTTTTCATCAATTGAGGTGCTCAAACAACATGATCAAGATGAGAAGTAGAGAAAGATGAATTGCCTCATTCATTCCTAAATGATGTGCAAGAACTAGCATGTAATTTCGATTTTCAATACTCGATTCAATCAAGGCAAACATTCATGATCACAATTCATTCATGGGATTCAAGATAAGTACTTCAAGTCCACATATGCATTCATCTATTCAACACATAAGGCCATCCATAGCCAATTCACAAGACAATTTTCATCATAAGGGTCATTCCCAAGCTTTAGAAGCACTAAAAATTTTTAAATTTTCTGATTTTTTTGGATTTTTTTGAAATATGTATGTACAATGCAAGACATAATGAAACATGTGACAAAATTAAACTATCCTAGATGCTAATCATGCAAGTGATCATGAAAACCCCACCCCATACTTAGAAACACATTGTCCCTAATGTGTAAACTAAATAAAGAAGTGAAAGAGAGTCCTCACAATGTAAAATTGGTGATGCTTTGGTATTTCGGTTCACATTGTATGATGATGGTGGATGATCGATCAAGGATGGTAGAGAGCTCTCGATGTTCATTATGGTGTCGGAACCCGCGCTTGGCACCGCAATCCGTCCAAGTTCCACGTCCGCTCCACCCATGCTTGATTTGAGATCATCACTTTCCTTGACAGAAGGAAAAATCGGCCCAACAACCCAGGAAAATCGGCCGATCTGGCTGAAGAACAGGCCGATTTTTCTGGGTGATTTCCTCCTCGTCCATGTGCTTGGATCTTGTACCTTCAATAGTTCCATGAGGTTTTCACATGACCTCCAATATCTCATCACACATGATAATCAACAAGATCAAGCACTCAAAAAACACAAAAGAAACACAAAGCACACCAAGAGTAAGATCAAACAAAAATAAGAAAAACGAAAGGGAAAAATATGTACCAATGGGTTGCCTCCCATTAAGAGCTTCTTTAAGGTCATTAGCTTGACCAAATTCAGGAGCGTTTCACTCAAGGTGAAGTGGAGCAATCACTTCCACCGGGGCTTCCGGGATGTACTTCTTCAAACGGTGCCCATTCACCTTGAAGTTGCCACAATGATCTCCTCCTATTTCCACCGCACCATGAGGAAAGACCTTCTTCACAACATAGGGACCCGTCCATCTTGATTTGAGCTTTCCGGGGAAGAGCCGCAACCTCGAGTTGAAGAGAAGCACTAAGTCACCCTCACTCAACTCCTTTGGGATGAGACGCTTGTCATGCCAACGCTTGGTCCTCTCCTTGTAAATCCGGGCATTTTCATAAGCATCCAACCGGATCTCCTCAAGGGCGTTCATGTCTAGCAACCGCTTCTCACCGGCCTCCTTGAGGTCAAAATTCAGCCACCTTATGGCCCAATATGCTCTATGCTCCATCTCCACCGGAAGGTGGCAAGACTTGCCATAAACTAGCTTGTAGGGAGTGGTGTCAATTGGTGTCTTGAAAGCGGTTCTATAAGCCCACAAAGCATCATCGAGCTTCATAGCCCAATCTTTTCTCGTCCTAGAGACCGTCTTCAAAAGTATCCCTTTTATCTCCCGGTTGGAGATCTCCACTTGGCCACTAGTTTGGGGATGGTAAGGTGTTGCCACCTTATGGGTCACCCCATACTTAGCTAAAAGTGCCCTAAAGTTCCTATTAGTGAAGTGCTTCCCTCCATCACTTATGATCACCCTTGGTGTCCCAAACCTAGGAAAGATCACTCGGTTGAAGAACCGCATCACCACCTTGGCATCATTTGTGGGAGAGGCGATTGCCTCCATCCACCTCGAAACATAATCTACCGCCAATAGGATGTAGAGGTTGCCACATGAAGAAGGGAAAGGTCCCATGAAGTCCACGCCCCACACATCAAATATCTCTACTTCTTGTATGTTGTTCAAGGGCATCTCATTCCTTCTTGAGATGTTGCCCGTCCTTTGGCAAGCATCACAAGCTACCACAAAGTTTTGCACATCCTTGAACAAACTTGGCCAAAAGAAGCCCGATTGCAACACCTTAGCACATGTCTTGTGTGAGCTAGCATGCCCACCACATGGCAAGGAATGACAATGGCGGATCACACTCTCCACCTCATCCTCCGATATGCATCTTCTAAACACTCCATCCGGCCCTCTCTTGAACAAAAGTGGTTCACTCCAATAGTAGTGCCTCACATCTTTGAAGAACTTCTTCCTTTGGGCATATGAGAAACCGGGAGGCACTTCCTCACATACAAGATAGTTCACAATGTCGGCATACCATGGCTCACTTCCTCTAGACACTTGGAACAAGCACTCCTCCACCATTTGCAATTGCTCATCCCGGAATGAGTCATCAATCGGGATGTCATCTCTCAATCTCTAATGGAGGTAGTCTACTAAGGTGATCCGCTACTGAATTTTCGGACCCCTTCTTGTCCCAGATCTCCAAATCAAACTCTTGAAGAAGAAGGATCCACCGAATCAACCTAGGCTTGGCATCCTTCTTTGTAAGGAGATAACGGATCGCAGCATGATCCGTATAAACAATGACCTTTGCTCCAACAAGATATGAGCGGAACTTCTCAAAGGCATACACTACCGCTAGTAACTCTTTCTCGGTTGTGGCATAGTTAAGTTGGGCATCATCTAGCGTCTTGCTAGCATAATAAATGGCATGAGTGCGCCCATCTTTCCTTTGCCCCAAAACAGCCCCAACGGCTACATCGCTTGCATCACACATGATCTCAAACGGTAGGCTCCAATCCGGAGGTTGCATGATAGGTGCGGAGATCAAAGCGTTCTTCAACCTACAAAAAGCCTCAAGGCAATCTTTGGAGAAAACAAACTCAACATCTTTCATTAGTAGGTTAGTAAGAGGCTTAGAAATCTTAGAGAAGTCTTTAATAAACCTCCGGTAAAAACCGGCATGCCCTAGAAAACTCCTTACCCCTTTTACCGAGGTAGGCGGTGGCAACTTCTCTATCGTTTCAATTTTGGCCCTATCAACCTCAATGCCACGGTTGGACACCAAGTGCCCCAACACAATACCTTCACTTACCATGAAGTGGCATTTTTCCCAATTTAAGACAAGATTTGTCTCCTCACATCTCTTAAGAACCAAAGACAAGTTAGCTAGGCAATTATCAAAGGAAGATCCATAAACAGAAAAGTCATCCATAAACACCTCCATGATATTCTCAATATATTCAGAAAATATGGCCATCATACATCTTTGAAAGGTGGCGGGTGCGTTACACAACCCAAATGGCATTCTCCTATATGCAAAAGTTCCTCATGGACATGTAAATGTGGTTTTCTCTTGGTCATCGGGGTGGATAGGGATTTGGAAGAATCCACTATAGCCATCTAGGTAACAAAAGTGAGAGTGTTGAGCTAACCTTTCTACCATTTGGTCAATGAAAGGAAGAGGGAAATGATCTTTCCTAGAGGCCACATTTAGTTTCCTATAGTCAATACACATCCTCCATCCCGTAAACGTCATAGATGGGATTAGTTCATTGTTCTCATTAGTTACTACGCTCATCCCACCCTTCTTAGGAACCACATTTACGGGACTAACCCATTTACTATCCGAAATAGGGTAGATGATTCCCGCATCTAGCAACTTAATGATCTCTTTCTTGACTACCTCTTTCATTATAGGATTCAATCTTCTTTGATGTTCAATAGAGGGTTTATGGTTATCTTCCATCATTATCTTATGCATGCACAAAGAGGGCTTAATGCCAACAAGGTCATCAATGGTGTATCCTATTGCCTTTCTATGCAGTTTCAATTCATTCAACAATCTATTAAGCTCATCATCATTCAAAGATGCATTCACAATCACCGGATAGGTAGAATTTGAACCAAGGAAAGCATACTTTAAATGAGAAGGAAGAGGTTTAAGATCAAGTTGAGGAGGACCTTTTTCGGTTTGAGATGATCCATACAATGTAGGTTGAGATGATTGCAAAGCCATGGAAGCCTCCCCTAAGTCCTTTGATGATTGCTCACAAACACTTGGATGATGCTCAAAAGACTCAGGAAAATCGGCCTAGTCAGGAAAATCGGCCGATTTTCCTGAGTGATGGTCGATCTGAGTTTCTGTATTTGTAGAATTTGATGGCACTTCAGGATAAGTCCAAAAATCGGCCGATCTGGCTCCAACAGGCCGATTTTTCTGCTTGCTTCTCTCTTCTTCTAGTACTTCAAATCCAACACTTGGTAGCTCGTCCAATGCATTCAAGGTCTTGATCACTTCATTGCTACTCTCCTCAACTCCTTCCTCCATCAAAATTGAGCTAAGAACCCTCTCAAGTGGATCCTTGAGCAAGATTGAGCTCACAACCTCTCTAGACTCCTCTTCCTCAACTATGTTGAATACATCTTCATCAAGGGTTGGCCCTTTCATCATTGTGGACAGCTTGAACTTGATGTTCTCTTCTCCAACGTTGAAGGAGAGAGTCCCATTCTTGCAATCTACTAGGCATCCGGAAGTGGCTAGGAAAGGTCTTCCCATGATGATGGGAACCGGATAGTCCGCCGGAATATCCAAGACAACAAAATCAATCGGCACATAGAACCTTCCTAGTTGCACCGGAATGTCTTCTAAGATTCCAACCGGATGAGTGATTGAGCGGTCCGCCATGTAAAGGGTCATCTTGACCGGCTTTGGCTCTCCTAGCCCAACCTTGTTGCAAAGTGCAAGCGGGATGATGCTTACACTTGCCCCAAGATCACATAGGGCGTCATACTTCACTTCTCCTACTCTGATTAGCACACAAAAGGATCCCGAATCTCTTAGTTTAGGAGGCATCTCCTCCTTCATCGTTTGAATCAACTCCGAGGATCTCTTTGTCATCCTTATCTCCCCATACTCCTCCAACTTCCTTTTGTTGGAGAGTATCTCCTTCAAGAACTTGCCATATGCCGGCATACCTAAGATAGCATCCATGAACGGAATGTTAATATGCAATTTAGACATAAGTTCAAGGAATTTACCAAAGTGATTGTCCAAGTGAGCTCTTGCTCGTGATTGTGGGAACGGTAGTGGTGGCTTGTACGGAGGTGGTGCCACATAGATTGGATCATCTTCCTTGCTCTTCCCTCCATCTTCTTGCAACATCTCTTCTTCTACCACCACTTGCTTTCCCTTAGCATTTTCCTTGGACAAAGGATCCTTCATACTCAACCCACTCCTCATTGTAATGGCCAACACTTGGCCTCTTGGGTTTTCTTCGGTTCTTCCGGGAAGATTCCCCGCATCTCTATGGGCTTCACCCGCCTTTTGAAACACTTGTGCTTCCAAAACCTTTTGAGCCTTGGAAATGGAAGTCACCGTGCTCTCAAGACCACTCAACCTTCCAAGCAATTGCTCAAACATCATTTCGGTTCTATCCTTTGGAGGTTGAGTAAATCCGGGTGGAGGTTCTTGTGAAGCTTTTGGCGGTGGAGTTGCGCTTGTGGAAGCGGGAGGGTTCAAGGCTCCATCCGGGTTAGAATAAGAAAACCCGGGATGGTTGTGGTTAGGCCGGTAAATATTGAATTGCCGGTTGTTGTTGAAGTTCCTTGGGCCTTGATAGTTGTTGTAATTTCCCCTTCCCATGTAATTCACATCCTCCTCCTTGGAAGACAAGTTTTCTTGCACTTGCACTTGAGGGGTTGCTTGGTTCTTCAAAGTTGTAGCACACAACTCCCTCAAAGACTTTAGCTCGTTGTTGATGGCGTCAAGCTTGAAATTACTCATGGTGACTTCACTCACCTCATATGCTCCCGCCTTTTTCCCTTCACTCTTCCTATGGGAGTATTTCTCAATCACTAGAGCTTGTTTCTCTACAAACTCTCAAGCTTCATCCACATGCTTTTCCATGAAAGTCCCACCGGAAAGAGATTGGAGCTTGAATTGGCTGTCTTCATCAAGTCCTTTGAAGTAGATCTCCAATAGCTCAATTTTTGGTATACCATGGTGTGGACAATCTAGGAGAAGCTCTTTGAACCTCTCCCAAGACTTGAACAAACTCTCTCTATCCTTCATCACGAAGGCATTGATCTTCCCTCTTAACTCGGTAGTCTTGGAAGGTGGGAAGAACTTAGTCAAAAACTCGGTTGTCATCTCCTCCCAAGTACCAACTCGCCCTTGTGGAATAGATTGATACCAAGCTAAAGCCTTGTCCTTAAGAGAGAAGGAGAAAGCCCTAAGCTTATGGTTGTTGCTCTCCAATCTAGGCGGTCTAAGAGTCTCCATCAAGATCTCATAATTCATCAAGTGTTGATGAGGAGACTCTCCTTCCCTCCCTCCAAATTGATTATGCCGGATCATTTGTAGAACTTGAGGGCGGAGCTCGTAATCATGGGTTGCGGGATCTCCTAAGTTCATACCCGGACGGTGTGCTCTTTGTGCCGGATCCATACATTGCCCTAACGTTTGTGGCTCTTCCATAGCAATGGGCACAACCCTAATATTCACCGCCGCCGGCTGCGGTTGAGGTGGAGGTGGAGGAGGTTGTTGACGGTTAAGCTCTCTTTGCACAAGAGCTTGCCTAATCTCCTCAATCTCCCTCCTAGTTGCTTCTTGCCTCTCATTGGCAAGTCTCCTTTCTTCCTCCAAGAGCTCATCTCTTAGCCTTATTTGCTCTAAAGCCTCATCCAATTCAGCTTGGAGATCTCTTCCGGCCATCTCTTTTCCCTTTTTAATGCTCTTGGATCTAGATCTAAGGGTTTTCTCCGGTTCGGGATCGAATGGAGCTAAATCCTTGCCACGAGATCTTCGCATACACCTAAAGAGTAAGAGATGTCCTGAAAAGCAAAGACACAAACCAAAGAGAGATCAAAAGCAACAAGAAAGATCTACACTATAAACAATCACAAAATAGACTCAATCTAGACCTAGTCCCCGGCAACGGCGCCAAAAACTTGTTACGTCTAGGAATAGATGCGCAAAAGCCTTAAATTTATACTCGTTATATTTTTCCTAACTCCTAGCGAACCCACAGTGTATGGGTCGTTTTGTAGTAAGGATAATATTCCAAGGTCGAACTCGAAGACTAAGGTGAAATCGAATCAACAAGTGAGCATAGATAGTGTAGAACTAGTCTAAGAAAGAAGAAAGGAATAAAGAAACGAAAATCTCAATGTTTTTGATTTGGTTTTTAGATGATCAATCAAGATCACAATTCATGCAAAGTAATAGATCAAACTAACAACTCAAGCTAGCAAAACAAATAAGTAACACAAACTCAAGTATGTGGTCAAAGAGAGAGAAATGGATTCTAGAGGTCAAGATTTCCGGTTATGGCATTGGATTCAATGTTCTAAAGATTCTAGGACAAGGCTGCGGTGTCGGGAAAGGGTGTTTCACTAATGGAAGTAATTACCGGGTAGGTCTCTCACTTCGCTAATCCCGCATCAAACTCCTATTACCGGGTAGGTCTCAAGGGGTTAAAGTAGGGAATTCTACACAAACCGGACTCCACTTAAGGGGCAACCCTCTCCTTACCGGGTAAGTCTCGGAATAGGGAAGTCTCAAGCAATAATCCTAGCACACTCAATCCAATAGCGGCTTGTGAGGCTCACTACTACCTAGAATTCATCATCTTAGGTATCTAAGATCGGAAATCATCGGGTAGATCTCTTCCCTCACTTAGGTTGATAGCATTAGGTGATCCTAAGCTAAATTAAGCTTAATAAACACTAGGATTTCAACAACCTATCACTCTAACATACAGATTCATCAATTAAAGATCAACAGAGAAGAAAATCGGCTAGATCATGGAAAAATCGGCCGATTTACCTGAAGAACAGGCCGATTATTCTTCCTGGGTTAGGTTTCGTGCATACAAATCATCCTAAACTAACATATAAGTCCATCCTATCATCACCCAAGCCATAACCATCAATTCATCACTCCAGAATCACAATAACCTAGCCAATAATATGCATATCAAGATCCAAAATCATCATACAAGCATACATGGTTCTCATAGATGGATGATGAAAGATAAGCAAGTAAAAACAATAAATCTCAGCTGAATGTATGTTTTAGTAAGACTTACAACCCTTCAAATGAAGTTCCAAAATGTTCCTAACAATCCTTGCAATAGTTCTTCAATCAAAGACTCCAAAAATCACTCAAAATCACTCAAAACCTCACTATCACTCTATGTTTGGTGTTCTTCTTCTTCCTTCAATTTGAGAGAGTTTTCCTCTTCTCCAAGTCTATCCCCAATGGAATGAGCTGTCAATGAGAGAATGTGGGAGAGGAGAGATACTCAGCAACAGCTTGCAGGCCCACTTATATTCTCCACCATGAGCAAGGCCGGACAAAGAGATCGTGGGACACGTGGCTTAAGCTGTTGAAGGCAAGAAAATCGACCCAGTCAGGAAAATCGGCCGATTTTCCTGAGTGATGGTCCGATTTTCTTCAACAGAAACATGTTATGATCGTCTAGCCATGAGTTGCTCCATTGCTTGCACCAATAGTGGTCTTTGTGTCCTTTGTAGCTCCAATTATGCTCCTTCAAAGCTTTAGATGTGTACCACCATGAGGCTTGACCCTCGAATGCATCGGTTAATGTCCAAAAGACCCCCGAAATACCTACAACACCGACAAAAGCTCGTGTAGACGTCTTTTCTAGAATTGTGCATGGAAGGAGTGTAAACGTCGTGAACTAATGCCAAACCGTGCATGAATAATGGGAAAAACTATCTAAATGTATGCCTATACTAACGTCATAAATCATGTTATCAATGTGTTTCTTTTCGTTCTAGCTATGATGTGATATATGGTCTTATTAGATCTTGATGTGCTAGCGAGATTTATGATTATATCTGGAGATGGTTCTTTCCTCCATGCTATGTGGATACGATTAAGACTTAGCTGAAGATGGTTATTCCTCCACACTACTTTTGATGGACATAATTTTGCTAGAGATGTGTTTCCTCCATGCCTTATGTTATGAATATGATCTGGCTAAAGACATGTTTCCTCTATGTCTTTGATGAGAGTATGGCAAGAGATGTGATTCCTCTATGCCATTGTGATATTTTATAGTCGGGCAAGAGATGTTTTTCCTGTACGCCTTGGATAGCTTGATGTTGTTGTTGGAGATGATGATTTCTCCATGCTTGTGTTTGAGGTTATAGATTGTTATAGGTTGTGACCTTTTCGAGCGGAGATGTGATACCTCTGATAGAGAGAGTTATGCCTCAACATATGGGTTTGAGAGGCTTTGGGATTGCGCAAGTTTTGGGACGAAACTTTTTTTTTTTTTGGGGAGGGTGAGATGTAAGAGCCTTAGTCTTTGAGAGATCCCGAGCCTGCGCCTCAGATGAGACGCCGGTGCTGATCTGTGCTCAACAGGCCTGAGCCGCCCCTGCGGGCCACCTGCTCCGCCCCTGCGCCTCCATGAGCCGCCCCTGCGGTTTGTGGTGTGCTGCAGCCGGCTTCGTTGACTCGTGCCTTTGCTCTTGACCCTTCTTAATTTATATAGTTTTTTCTTCTTCTAGATTAGGGTTTCCCCATTCTCTCTCCAGCTCTCTCTTTTGTTCACGAGCTTCTTCTCCTTTCTTCCTCCTTGGATCTCCTTTGAGTTTTCTTTGAGTTTTAAAGAGAGTTTGAGGTTTGTATGATGATGATGGTAATTGATGATGTTGTTGTGCTTGTATTGAGCCAGCCTTGAGGTTATGGTGTGTTGTTCTTCCTCTGTTAGGGTTCAGCTGGTGAGTTCTTCCTTTCCTTCTTCCTTCTTTCTTCTTTTCTTCTCTTGTCCTTTCTAACTTAGGATTCCACAAGATTGGATCTTGTGGCAACCTTCCTAGGCTTTGTTTGATGTATATATGTGTGTATATGTATGTATGGGGCTTCTGGTTGAAGAAGGAGTGAGGAGGTTCGAGTGAAGAAGTGAAGAGGAATTGAAGTGTGCAATCTGCACACCAGCCGCCCCTACGCCCAGCCAAGATGCCCTAGCGCCGGCCAGACACCGCCCCTGCGCTACCCAGGGCTGCCCCTGCGGTTCCCTGCATCTAGCCTTGAGTTGTTCTTGTCACGCAGGTGTGTCTTGCTTCCGGGCTAGCCTAAGGATGGCATTGTCCCTTCCTTTCCTAGTGTGAGTGTGTAACATCATGCCAGGTATAGATGAGAGTGTGATGATGATGTTATGATATTGTGTTATGCCGTGTACGACTTTGAGGATTTAGGATGTCGATTGAGGGTTATAGGATGTATATGATCCTTAAGGATCCCTTTGAGCCTAGGTGTGACCCTTTGCTTGATAAGAGATGTGACATCTCTTTATGCCTTGTTGATAGGTTGGGCTTCCCTCCAATGCAGAGGTTGATTATGGTTGAGTTTGTATCGAGATTGAGATAAGTCCGTAGGACTTACTTAGATGCATTCCTATATTGGATGTATGCATGAGTGGTGTGTGATATATGCTTGATAACATGCGATGATGATTACTACCGACCTATGTTTTATTGATAGCCGCCTTGTAGTGGCAGTGATAACCTTTCCCTTTCATCCCGAGGGAATCTGGGAGGTTCTCTGAGGTCAGGCCAGTCTGGTATACGGGATGGGCTCTTCACCAATCCCATAGGGTACACGGGTAGTGCGCCAATACTATTCAAACTAGCTATAGCACCCAGAGGCGAGGATGATACGTTCCTCATGTCACATAGTTTGATATATACTTATATATATATATATATATACGACTAGAGTGAATGACTATGTATAAAGATAATGAAAATAGGTAAATGTGTGACAACATGTTTATGTGTTTATGATTTTATGACTTGTGCTTGTGCTTATGCATTATCTTATATATGGATGGTTAGCTAACGGTTTTATACCATGTTGTATAGCCTCTGCAGGATAGTGGAGCTGCAGAGTGATCCGACAGGGGGACAGGCCGAGGACTCTCGTACATTAGGTGGATATGGCTTTGGGGATGTTATACATCATGCGTGAGGATGATGTGTTTTTATACCTCCTGTGTGAGGATTGTGTTTTATACTCGGCTACGGTTGTATACCCTTTTGATGTACAGTTTTATACAATTTTATGTATTTGTTTCATATCTGTTGGTGTCTTGTTGTAAGGTTCAGTTAACTTGTTGTTAGGCTAAGGTCAGGATCCACTGTGCGATCCTAGCCCAATGTGACGCCCCGAGTCCCGCGGCATCTGGGTGTTACACCGGTAGAAAAAGATTCCGGCTATGGACCTTGGATGAAGGTGGCAAGACGTACGAAGGCCGAAAAAGGAAAGAATATTGTAAATCCTAATTATGGACATGTTTCCTTCTTTGGTAGAAATCATAATTAACATATTCAAGGGAAACAATCCATCACAAGAGGGAAAGCTCAATACAACGCTGAGAAGGGGAAAGTTTCGTGTAATGGGCCGGATAATATGGGCCAATTTACTTTGATAAAAAAAGTTAAGTTAAACCAGGCCTCCACCAGTAAAGCCCACGAGACAATCGAGACTGTTATTCTAGACACACAAAAGGCAACAAAATGCACAACACCAGTTGTGTCAGCTTCTACGAGCACCAGAAGTGAAAACAACCATAGCGCCAAGGCAGAGAGCCTCATATTCAAAGCTAGCTCCAATACTACAACTAATACTACAACAAACGAAGGAAAGAAGAAGAATCCGAGCGAAGTGAAGAATGATGCGAGACGTTTGGCTTGGAGAGTTAAAAAGGAAAAGGAGTCGGTTAAATACCCAGGAGCTTTAAAGAGACAACTTTACAATGAAGTTAGCTTTCCCTTACCCTCTTTAAAATCGACTTGTACTGATGAAGGAAGGAGTGCACCTCAAGACCCTCAACCATCGTTAATACCCCTGGTATTGACTCTAACGCGAGTCTTAGTAATGATAGCGAGCCCAATGATACTCATAGCATACCTCTTGCTTTGCCAAAACAAGCTGAGAAAGGGATCAATATGGGAAGCGAATTACCTAATATCCCCAGCATGGTGAAGAGCAGCAACAAAACCAATGTAGAGATACAGGAGACTACGGCTGACATGAGTGATCAGTCGTCCTCAATACCGGACATGTAATGTTTGGGTCCGGTTTGTGTCCTCATCTTTTATTAGGTTTTAATGAATATTCTTTTTTAGAATGTGTTCGGAGGTGGTAAGACCGGATTCCGACATGTTATTAAGTACTTGTGCAGGCACCATAATGTGGATATTCTAGCCATTTTCGAAACTCGAATATCGGGCGCAAGAGCTCAAGAGATTTGTGACCGTCTTCATTTTTCGGGTTGCGCAGTTGGGTTCGAAGGAGGTATTTGGTTGTTCTGAAAAAGCGATCAAATTAACGTGAACATTACTAGCAACAATAGTCAATTTGTTCACGCCAAGGTCAACAATGGCACTAGTTCCTTTAGTTTGATTACTTTGTATGCAACTCCCACCCATTCTCGCAGAAGGATGTTTTGGGCTGACCTAGATGAAGAGCTTGACAACGCCAGTGGTCCTATCATTATCGGAGGAGATTTCAATGTCATCCGCTTTGTTCATGAAAGCCAAGGAGGTTGTGGAAAGTTTCATGTGGATTCACCAATCTTTACTGATATTATCTTAAATCATGGCTTGATCGACTTAGGGTTCACCGGACCGGAATTTACTTGGGATGATGGGAAGTCGGCTAGAAGAAATATTTCCAAAAGACTAGACAAAGTTCTTATGATGTTGCACGGCCATTTGAAGTGGCCGAATGCCCATGTCAGACATCTTGCAAAGTTCTCTTCTGATCACTCCCCTCTCCTTCTTTCACTAGACTGTGCTTAAATTATAGGAAAGAAAGAACGCCATTCAGATTCGAGGCGGCTTGGATGACCCATCGTGATTTTAATTTCATGGTTGATATGTGTTGGTTCAATAATCTTGAGGTTTTTATGCTCTTACTAACCTCAAAATTCCCTAACTGTTTGGAATAAACTTGTGTTTGGTAACATCTTTCGCAGGAAACAAGATGCCATAGCTAATCTCACTTAGGTACAAACTAGAAAATGTCATAGGGATTCGGCTAGGCTTCAAGAGGAGGAAAAACCTGCAGATGGAAGTTGAGGGTATCCTTAAACATGAGGAAGTCCTATGGTTTCAGAAATTTAGGGAACAGTGGCACGAGCATGGAGATCGGAATACTTTTTTCTTCTATACATCCACCATCATCAGGAGGAACCATAACAGAGTTTTGGGGCTCAAGGCAGAAAATGGTACGTGGATTGAAGATAGTATCCTCTCAAAAAAGCATGCTGTTAATTAATTCAAGGACCTCTACAGTTTGGATGACTCTCGAATGGACCAAAATATTGTTTTAGATACTTCCAGTTTCCCAGAGATCGATAACTCTAATTGGCTGAATCTTATTAAGCCGATTGATATGCTTGAAGTCTGGAAATTCGTCAAAAGTATGGGAGCCTTTAAAGCTCCAGGAGTTGATGGATTTTAGTCGGTCTTCTATTAGAAGTGTTGGGGTGTAGTGGGACAATCTATGAAAGAAGAAGTCTCTCGGTTTTTCTCTTCTCAAAAACTGTATCAGGGTAGCAACGATACACTTATCTCTCTCATAGATAAGGTTGGAACTCCGGAATATATTAGTCAGTTCAGGCCTATTTCTCTTTGTAACTTCATCTACAAGATTATCTCTAAGGTCATTGTACAACGCATGCAAAGCATCATCGGGAAGCGTCCTGTTCAAGGCAACTTCATTCCGGAGCGCTATATTCAGGATAATATTGTTCTAATGCAAGAAGTGGTTCACTCCATGAGAAGAAAGAAAACGGGTAAAAAGTGGATGCTACTGAAACTAGATCTAGAGAAGGCTTACAACATAATCAAGTGGGATTTCATTGATGAAACCATTTCTAAAGTAGGGTTCCCGTTTGAGTAAGGGGAAGATGATCCAAGAGTGTGTTACCTCTGCTAGGATGCAACTTATTAGGAATGGTAAAGTTACAGAGCAGTTTACTCCGGAAAGAGGCATTAGACAAGGAGATCCAATTTCTCCTTATCTCTCCGTCCTTTGTGTAGAGAGACTTAGCCACCTCATTCTTGACTCAGTCGATAGAGGAGAGTGGAAGCCCATAACCCTTTCTAGAGGAAGACCACCTTTGTCACATCTCTTTTTTGCAAATGATATTACTCTCCTTGCGGAATCATCTCTTTCTCAGGTCCGTATCATCATGCAATGTATTGAGATTTTTTGCAAAGCATCAGGACAGAAGGTTAGCATCCAGAAATCAAAGATCTTTGTCTCTCCTAGAGCTTCGTAGTGATATAGAGCGTCTAAGTGGAGTGGAAGTCACGAACAACCTTGGTAACTATCTTGGTATACCCATCCTTCAAGGAAGAGTCAACAAGTCTACTTTCTCAAGCTTACTGGATCGTATCAATGGTAAGCTCTATGGTTGGAGAAGCAAGACTCTTAGCTTTGCCGGGAGAATCACGTTAACTGAATCCGTCCTCATTTCTTTCTCCATGTACTCTATGGCTACTTTGAGGTTACCCAAAGGGGTAGGTCTTGATATAGAGAAAATATGCTGTAATTTTATATGGGGAGATTCCGAGGGACGTCGAAGTATGCACACAATAAAATGAAGCGATTTGTGCATGCCTAACGACAAAGGTGGTTTGGGCATTAGGAATATTCATAACACTAACAAGGCAATTCTTGGGAGCCTTGTTTGGAGATTCATCAAAGATGATAGTAGCTTGTGGGTTAAGGCTCTTAGAAGCAAATACATAAGGAATAACAACTCGACTCAAAGCCCATCTTCATATATTTGGAATGGACTTTGTTTGGGTATCAAGGAAGTTGTATCCAGAGTAGCTAAATGGAACCTAGGCGATGGGACTACCGTCCGTTTTTGGCAGGACAACTGGCTCACGTCGGAACTTCTAATCACAGTCACCCGGACTGGTCTGGATCATATCGAAGCCCACTCCACTGTGCGCATCTACTAGATTGATAACGAGGGCTGAAATTGGCATCTTTTGGGAGACAAGTTGCCTCTATCAGTCATGCTCAAGCTTGCGGCCACCTGCCCTTCAAACGCCATTACTGATTTCAGTACGTTATCCCAACACATACACCAAAGTGATTTTCTAAGATGGGGACTTTCGCAGGATGGGAGCTACACCACGGCCTCATCTTACAGGCTCTTGTCGGACGAAAATCTTCTGCAACAACCGGCCAATGCTATCTTCCATCAAATCTGGAAGCTTCGAGTAGATGAACGTGTCAAAACCTTCCTATGCAAACTCATGAAAGGGGGAATTCTGAGCAATACGAGAGGAATTGCCGGCATATTGCCACTGATGACATTTGCTCAGTACCCATGGCCGAACTGTGGGGAATGGGTGCACGGTCTCAAGATTGCTTGGGAGTTGGGTTACCGTTCAGTAATCCTTGAAATAGATTCCCGTTTGGCTACCGAACTCCTTAACAGAAACTCCATCGCCCTTCATCATCCTCTTGCTAGTCTTGTACGTAAGTGTGGTGACGTCATGAAAAGTGACTTATCTATCCAGTTTCGTTATGCCTACCACGAGGCGAATAGAGTTGCGGATTTTATTGCTAGTTTTGCTATAAACTTTCTTATTGGATTGAATGTATTGTATGACCCGCCGGAGGGTATAGTTGAACTTTTACTTGATGATGTAAAGGATCGGACTATCCCGTGTGATTATACTTAGCCTTCTTTTCAATTAATAAAAACGCGTTCAGATACGCCGGAAACCACAACCTGTCGTTCACATCGAAACAAAAAAATCTGTATGTATAATGCTCTTATCCATTAACAGTTGAGTTTACCGTTTATTATTCTTTAATGAAGTAGGTTAGTTAAAAATAGTGGTATCGTGGCTGCTCTGGAGTGGAACTCAATCAGTGGAGCAAGTTGCTTCTATCGTGGCTGCTCTGTAGTCGAATTCAATTGGCTCAACAACGTAGATTAGTCAAATTAGGCAATCATCAAATATAAATATATGGATTAGGGTCACTGTTAACCTTAAATTGGTGCTTAATTTAATCATTAGACGCTACTTGGGTCTATTCTAGGCTGGACAATTCATAACAGCTAAGAATCCATGTCATAACTATTTATATATATGCGGCTTTTCTGCTAACAAATACTTATTTACCGAATATTGTGAGCTCGTTATATATAAAAAAAAAAATTTCTTATTTTTTTTTTCTTCCAATACTTTTTATTTAATATTTTTAAGATTATTCATTCGTAAATTTGTTATATTTGTTATTTAATATTATTTGTGTTTTAATGGATTTTTTTAATAGACCTGATCAACCCTGACGCTCATCTGTAATGAGCATGCGACACACATGCGCAATGCGGATGAGCATAAGACCTGATGCGCAGACGCGTTGCGGCTGCATAACGCATTTGGAATGTGCGTCATTTTTGCGTTTTTATATTCATTGCCGTTGCGAATAAAATTTCACTCTCTTTAAAACCGTTATGTATATAGATGTGTACATTGCATAAACTTAATCTTCAAATCATTTGCGTAATTTAAAGGCAAATATTCTTTTTAAAAGAATCTCATTTTTCTACCGCACTGCTAGATAGACAGCTTCAAATTAACTAACGCATCATTAACGTGCAATTTCAATGCTGTTAGAATTGAGTTTTCTTTGTAAATTCTCATATTTATTCCACAAGGAAAAGAGAATTATGATGTTGACACGCACTGAAACTGTACGTCAGCGGCATGTTTTTTCAATTATTTAGTTTGATACGCATTGAGACTACGCGTCGATTAAGCGTTAGTAATTCCGATACCACACATTTTGCAATCCCCTTATTCTACCACTTGTGCGTTTATGTTTTACGTGAGTGTAATTTTTCAATGTATTGGCCATTAAAATCTTTTCACTTTTATTTGTTCTATTGCTGATTAAAATTTTATGGAGAGAGTATTTAGAGGAATAAGCTGATTTTTTGGTTGAGAAGGTTTGGTTCCTCCGAATTTTTAATGTGCTTTGTTAAGTAGTGAATTTGGGCTAAGAAATTTGCAAACGAGGATAATCGGGTCCCCTCAAATCATCGTGCAAAAAAGTATGGACAAATTTGGTAACTAGGCTTTTTTAAGAAACAAAGATACTAAGTAGGCTTTTTTATATTTTCCATCAACAAAATATACCCAAAATCATATTTACCGTTCAAGGCCTAATTAATTACCATAATAATTAGGTAAATCTCCTCTTTCTCTCTCTTTTCTGTTACAATCAAAGAAACTCAATCTGGTTACTTCTCCTCCTCTCGATCTCGATCTCAAAATCCACTCTTCTCCTCCTCTCGATCTCGATCTCAGAATCCACTCTTTTCCTCCTTCGATCTCGCCCTTCTCGCAAGCTTCTCTGGTATCACAATTATCGATCTATTTTCTCTCTTATCTCTGACAATCGACATCGATCGAGTAATCTTCTCTGGTATCAATCAATCAAACACCAGAAACGAATACAACGCAATCGACTTGTGATCCAAGACTTCAAATACCAGAATTCGCTTCGATCTAACAGGTATCTCTCTAACAATATTCTACTCTCTCTCTCTCTCTCTCTCGCCATCTTCTTCAGTATTATTCTGGTATTTTGTTCACCATTGTGAAATTTTAATCAGATTCTTGTATTTTTGGTATAAGGTATCGTCAGATTTGGTTTTGTTTTAAATTATGTTTCTGGTATGAATGAGTGTGTTACGATTCTGGTATGAACATTGTTGCTAGTTTTTTTTCTTAATTCTGATATGCAAAAATGAGTTTTGGTATCATTAATTCTCTGGTATAATGATTTCAACGAATTCTGGTATACTTGAATTTCTGGTATTTGTCGCGTTGTGCATAATTATGGTATACTTGAACGTCTGGTATACTTGATCTTCTGGTATTTATGTTCTTATACATAATTCTGGTTTACTTCAACGTCTGGTATACTTGAACTTCTGGTATTTGTGGTGTTGTGCATAATTCTAGTATGAATCGATGAGTTCTGGTATACTCTCTTTTGTAGTATGATAATTATTTTTCTGTTATCATTAATACTTTGGTATTTGTGGTGTTATGCATAATTCTTGTATGAATTAATGAGTTCTGGTATAATCTCCTTTGTAGTATGATAATTATCTTTCTAGTATCATTAATTCTGGTATCAATTAATGAGTTCTAGTATAATCTCTTTTGTAGTATGCTAATTGTCTTTCTGGTATCATTAATTATCTGATATAATGAATTGAATGACTTCTGGTATACTTAAACTTCTGGTATTTGTGATGTTGTGCATAATTCTAGTATACTTTAACTTCTGGTATACTTGAACTTCTGGTATTTGTGGTGTTGTGCATAATTCTGGTATACTTTAACTTCTGGTATTTGTGATGTTGTGCATAATTTGGTATACTTTTAATATAATAGTTTTTTCTGGTATATACAGAACTTGTTAGCCATGACTCAGTTACAAATTGTAGTTTATTGTGGAGAAGAGTGGAAATCTGTTGAAAATGAATGGACATATTTAGGGGATAAAGTAGTGTGCAAACCCATCACTGTGGGAGATCCAGTTAGCATACCAGGAATTAGGATGTTGATTGCCAAACGTTTTCAAGTAGATGAGATAGTGAACAAATTGGAACTTACATACAAGAATACCTTAAATAAAGCGTTGCAACCGTTTGATATTGAGACGGTAGAAGATTTCGAGGATTTTGTTGAAGTTAATCAATTGACTCAACCATGTTGGAGTGTGCCATTGTGTGTGAGATTAAAGTCTACAATTATTATACCAGAAATTGAAGAAATTAATGAATATCATCCACACACTACCATTGTTCTTGCTCCCATTGTGACTGAAATAGAAACAGAGAATAGCTATGCAATCACTGAAGTTGAACCTGAAGAAACTCAATGGGGTCTTAAGCTTGGTCAAAATTTCAAGGATAAAAACGCAGTGAAAAATGCATTGTGTTTGAATGCTGTTGCCGAATGTACACAATACAGAATAACAAATTCTATCAAGCTTGCTATTCTTGCGCGATGTCTGGATAAAGATTGTAAGTGGCGCGTGCGGTTCTCAAAAATCAAGAAATCGAAAGTGTTTACACTAACAAAGTATACCAGAGAGCACACTTGTTCATTCCATACCAGAAGAAATTATCGCAGAAAGGTCTCATATCCTGTCATTGCTGAAATAGTTGCAAAAATGTAAGTCCATTGCTTATTATCACATATAATATTCAATTCTATATTGTTTTCTTCCATTCTGGTATGAAATACATTCAAATCATATTGTTTATGTTATTCACGTATGCTAATACACATAAACTCCCCGAGCCTAAGACAATTATTGGAATTTTGAGAAATGAGCATTGTTTAGAAGCTAGCTACTGGAAATGTTGGATGGCACAAGAGGTTGTCAAGGACAATATAAGAGGAACAAATGAAGAGAACTACAAGGGTGTGCCGGTTTACTTACATCGATTGCAAGAGGCAAATCCGAACACTATTGTAGCACTGCAATTGGATGATGAAAACAAATTCAAGTATGTCTTCTTTGCTTTGGGACAATCAATCAAAGGATATTCAGTAATGAGAAAGGTATTATCCTTGTTCTAGTATGTAATAAAGTTATGCCTCTGGTATTATCAATTATGCATGAATGATATAGATTCTGGTAGTAATGTTGTGTTTCTGGTAAGCAGTATAATTATCTTTCTGGTATGCTCTTTTCTGGTTTGTATAACCAGTGTCTGGTATTGTTAGATAAATGTACTTCTGGTAATATCATTTCTCATATGATTTCAACCTCAGCTTCTAGTATAGTATTATATTTGAACAATTAAGTTTCTGGTATGACTATTATCCATTTTTGGTATACTAGAAAACTAATTGATTTTTGGTTGTTGTTGTTTAAGGTCATATCAGTTGACGAAACATTTTTAAAAGGAAGATATGGTGGGGTGCTATTGCTTGCAACAGCGCAAGATGCAAACCAACAAATATACCCCCTAGCATTTGCAATTGTTGATCGTGAATGTGATGACTCGTATGATTTCTTCTTCTATCATATACACAAGTTTGTCCCTGATACCGAGGAACAACTATTTATATCGGACAAACACATGTCAATCAAGAATGGTATTGCTAAGCACTACACAAAAGCATCTCATGGAGTTTGCATGTACCACTTGAAAGGGAACATCAAGAAAAAATCAACCAAGAATATAGTTCAACAAATGTTCGTGGATGCGGCTAGGTGCTACAGAAAGGATAAGTGTCTTGAACTGTTTGAAAATATAAAGATGGTATGCTTATTTTGGTTTTTATTATTTTCTGGTATGCAATCACATTATGCTTCTGGTATTTCAATTCTGGTGGTTTATTTCATTTCTGGTATTGTCTCTTATCTCTCATTTATAGTGTTTCTGGTATGAATGTTTATGGTATGAACGCATGTTAGGTTTGTTGTATGAAAATTATAGTTTCTGGTATTAAATTTAATCTCTGGTATGAATTCTGGTATGCTTTTTGTGATCGTTTCTGGTATCATACATGTCATGTTTCTGGTATTCAACATTATTATTGATGAGCAATGATTATGGTATTACCTTTTTCTGGGATTGAAACATGTTAGATGTATGGTATGTTTTTTCTGGTATTGTATATAACTTCATGTGTACCCGCTAATGTTTGTAGGAGAAGGTAGTAGTTGCACAACTGTTGGAAGAAATTGGATTTGCTGCTTGGTCCCGAGCTTTTTGTAACGCGAAACGTTATAACATTATGACAAGCAACAATGCAGAATGTATAAATAGTGTATTGTATGATGCAAGAGATTATCCAGTGCTTGACCTTATTGATGTTATCAAACAGACAGTGGGTAGATGGTTTGCAACGCGAAGGCAAAGTGCTGAATCATGTACAGAAATGACAACACCAAACGTCGATGCCCTAATACAAGCTAAATATGGGGAGGCAACAAAGTATGGATGCTATGTGCTTGATGCGAAAAGGCTGTTGTTTGAGGTACAATGGAACCAGGAAAGGGAAGTTGTGTATTTAGTGGATAGGAGTTGCACTTGCAAGGAATTTGATATTGAGGAAATACCATGTGTTCATGCAATAGCTGCAACAAAGATGGCGAAAATGAATCCGGCATCTCTGGTAAGTAAATATTACAGCACCGAATATTGGAACACAGCATATGAGGAGACAATATACCCAATTGTAGATCATGAGCATTGTGAGATTCCAAGTTGCATTACATCTATTGAATGCAACCCTCCTATAAAGAGGAAGAGAACCGGAAGATTGCCTAAAGCTAGGATACGGGGATCAATGGAAGGAAGCAAGAAGAAGAAATGCAGCTGTTGCGGCAGGATAGGCCATAACAAAAAAACTTGCCGAAATCAACCAATGGAGAAAGAATGAAGACACATACCAGAAATACTAATTTTGCTTATTTATCATTATCAAATATGTAGAAAACAGTTACTATATAAATATATGTTTGTTTTATGTGTAAATGTCGATTTACCAGAATCAAAACAATAGGTAATAACAAAAACTAAATAAAAAAACTCATACCAGAATCAAATAAAAGTATACCAGCAGGCTATTTATATGAATACCAGAAAGCATAGGCAAGAAAATCACAAATTGAATGTTTCTGGTAAACAAATAATCATACCAGAATCAAATATATGAAACAAACTAAAAGAAACACATACCAAAAACACATACCAGAAATACTAATGCAATAACTCATACCATAAAATCACAAAATAAACATTTCTGGTAAGTAATTACTCATACCAAAGGCACATATACGAAAAACAATCATACCAGAAGCATAAAAAATAACAAAGAAATACCAGATATAATCATACCAGAGGGACTTAAATGAAATACCAGAATCCTAAATAGCAACATAAACACTTCTGGTAAAAAAACTATATTAACAGAATACTTTTGGTAAATAGCAACATAAACACTTCTGGTAAATTATATTACAAAAGAGTTAATATATTACAACAGAGTCAGTCAATACCAAAATACAAGTTTAGCAAGAGTCAACTACATCATTTAGGACAGATTAAGTTTCAAAGGGACTCGTGGGGTTTCACCCACTCCCTATGATACAAAATAGAACAAAATTGTTCCCTGAAAGGTGGGACCCATTCTTGACATATGTTTGACAAATCAGTTCGTCCAGATGACAAATACTGAATGTGCTTGATTGTGAATACACCACTGCTTCCACTGCAATTGTAGACAACAGATTATGTAAGTGTTTTACATCATACTAATGAACATACCAGAAACATATGACTAGTAGTGTAGAAATCACCTTGGATTGTTCTGTGGAACTTCTTTGGCTGTCTTTCGAACATAATCCAATGGCTTATCAAGATTGTCCCCAAACCTCCCAAATTCTCCATGAATTTTCAGAATATAAGGAAACATAACAAGGAATGGGTTGAGCAAAGCTTTCAAGTCTCCATCAGACATACAGTCCACAATTGAGTCATATACAACAACACACCATTTAATTAGATCAATCTGTAGTGCTATCCAGTGTTTACCACAGGTGTTGATGGCAGTGTATATTGTATCGACTTCATAAAAGCTCTTGCTAAAAAGGGAGGATCAAGTCCAAATATATAACCTGCAATTTCTTCACCATAATTAAAAGTCCCTATAGCTTTCGACTCTAAGAATTGTTTATAACGCACATCGTTGAAGTAGTCGACAAATGGTACAGGAACAATGGTAATACGGCGATAAACCTCTGGATACTCAATTACAACTTTTCGGAGGTATGTAATCATTTCATTCAGTTGCTGTAAAGTAGGAAAAAAAACTAATAATTCAATACTAGAGCTCATATGAGAATAATACCAGAAAAATATAAAAAGTTCGTACCAGAATTCAAGACATGATAACCATCAGGCAAGATACACATACATGAAAACACATCATACCAGAAACACAAAAAATAAACAAATACCAGAAAGCTCAAGCAATAAATCATCTAAGGAAATGAAATGATAATTTATGGCAAAATGAAAGAATTACATACCATAAAACTAATGAAATACATAATACCAGAAAAAAAGAAGCAAAAATACACTCATACCAGACTCTTATACAACTAGCTCATACCAGAAAGCAGTACAACACATCATACCAGAAATTTTAAAAACAAAATGTACAAACAACATCTTACCAGAAACACATCAGTAGCTAGTTTTAGAAAGTCATACCAGAAAACATCATACCAGAAATTATTAACTTAAACAAAAGTAAGGTTAGTGTTAACTTACATAATCCCACAACCAGCCAGTTTTTTGGAGTAAGAGTTTGAAGTGTTCTTTATTTGCTTCATGTTGAAATCCAGTAATAAGTTCTTTTTTAGTCTTTGGGTTAAGATACCAAGCATAAAAAGCATCTCTATCCTTCTTGCTCAAGAAATTATGCTTGGGTGGCTTGGGGATTTTTACTGGGACAACATAGGGAGATACAACAAGGTCGCTAGGTTTCTTTTCACGTAAACCCATTCTCCTCGGTCCTCTAGTTTTAACTTTCCCTTTCCCTTTCACATCTACATCTTCTATTGGTTTCTGTACCAGAACGACAACATAACACAAACATTAATAAATATGCACAGAAACAGAACACATGAAAAATAGTAGTGTATTATACCTCTTCCACAGCTTCTTCCTTTGGCTGATCAACTTCAGCTTCCTCCTTGGGCTCGGCTTGGGACTGAGGCTGGGGCATTGGCTTTTTTGTAGATAGCGTCTCTTCAGAACTTGAAGAAACCCCAAGAACTTCTAACTTAGGAGCATCAGCTGGAGGTTGGGAGGCCGGCTTTTTAGAGGCTTTGGTACCTTTAGAAGAACCGGTCATCCTTTGAACATTAGTGACGATCCTGAAACATTGACTTTCTATTCTGTGTTGTGTCATAGATTGTGCCTTCTGCCTCATAACAACTTGGTTGATAGTGGCATCTTGTTGCTCAACCTTCTTGACCAACTCAAAAATCAATTGATTTTGGGTTTGTAGTTGTTTCTTTAAATCCTCAACCCAATCAGGCACACTATACATTAACATAGTAAAAGATTACAAATGCGATATCAAATAAGCATTTGAAACTAATAAATTATGGTATGTAAAATATCAACTACCTGTTTGTGGTAGAAATAGTGGAGGTGGTGGGATCAGAGACAGGTGGTGCAACCACAGCTTCTGTGTTAGAAGTGGTCGGATCAGGGAGAGGTGGTCCAACCACAGCTTCTGCATTGGAGGTGGTGGGATCAGGCAGAGGTGGTGCAACCAAAGCATCTGTAGGGACAATGCTATCCATTTCTGGAGCAACAACAATCCCAACAGTGCTAGAAGGTGCAACACCAACAACTGGGGGTGTAGCCAATGCCAGCATGTCTTCTTTAGGGCTAAAACAATAGAACAAATTTTGTAAATATTAAGAATTCTGGTATGATAATATAAATACATATTCAACTTCAGTTTACCATGATACTTCCTCAACAATCTGTTCTGTCTTAGGCTTCTTAGATACAACCCTACATTAGGAAAAAAAACATTATTAAGTAAATGAATAACATACCAGAAACAAAAACCAAATAAAACATAACAATATACACAGGAAACAAGATTCAAAATATCATACCAGAAAACATATTAAATCTAATACAAGAATGTAAGGAAAAACTTATACCAAAATTAACATAAAACAAAAACCAGAAACAAAAAGACACATACCAGAAAGTAAAAAAGCATTCATACCAGAAAACTAAAACAAAAACTAATACCAGAAGTTATATTATAAGCATACCGGAAACTAACAAACACATACTAGAAAGCAAAAAAGCAGTCATAAAATAAAACTAAAGAGACTAGTATAACAGAAAATAATACAACATTATTAAAATATAGATTGAGTATGAAATGTATTGAGATACCTTTTCCTTCCCTCTTCAATTTTTCTTTTCTTTGGGACATCTTCTTTCTTGACAACCTTTTGTGGTCTTGACAACCTCAAAATATGACGACGAGGAGGAGGAGGAGGAGTAGCAAAGTCATCACTCTCGGATTCCTCCTTCTTTGAGACTTCCTTGATAGCCTTGACATCATGCCCTCTAGGCCTAGATACACGTACATCGTGGAACCCTACTTTGAAAAGATGACAAAGATAGCTAGTTGGGTCCAAAACTTCATCCCCCCACCATTTGCAGTCATCCTCGGTTTCTGGGTCTTCTAGGTTGAGGGGGATAGTTTTGATGTCATCTTGAGCCACCGATGACGCTGTATCCTTTATTGTCTAGAAGCTGCATTTCATCTTCCCCTTGGTTGATGAAACCCACTTAAGACAAAGTGTGGTTGCTTCTTCATCAACTCATGTGGCAAACAAAGATGCTAGTGTGGGGATAGAGTCAAGGATGAAAACCTGCATAATATAAACAGGAAACAAATGAATAAACCATACCAGAAGCTCAAACCAATAAATAATATAATACTAATAAAATAATATCATACCAGAAAATGAAACGACAAATGCATATCCGAAAACCAAAAATCAAGTAAACTCATACAAAAAAGTATAAACTTAAGAACATACCAAAAACAACACAATACATAACATAACTCAATTATAAAATACAAACTAGAAAGATATACCAGAAATGCTATTGCAATAAAGCATACCATAAATCACAAACTTAATATTTCTGGTATCTAATTGCTCATACCAGAAAGCAAGTAAAATCATACCAGAAACAAAACAAAATACAAAACATACCAGAAACAAAACAATACTTCACAGAACTCAATTAAACAACATACACAATCATACAAGAATCTAATACATTAAAACAAAATACAAGAATAAAAAACCAAAAATGCTAATGCAATAAAGCGTACCATAAAATCACAAAAGTATCATTTTTGGTAACTAATTACTTATACCAGAGGAAAATAAATGAATAACAAGCATACTAGAGACATAAACCATAACAAAAATAACAAATATAAACATACCAGAGGCACATAAATGGAAAACCAGAAGCATACCTAGAATGCCAAAGGGAAACCAGAAAGGCAGTAATTTCCGGATGCCCTAAACTTTGTTGGCTCACAATCCCTGAGGTTGTCAAGTGTCTTATTGAAGACAAGGCGCCCCCATGAATAAGAATTAAAGGCATCCATGTCCTTCAGAAGCGATAGAGGAAGATTGGAGACAAACTTCTTATCATTGCCAAGCAAAACAAATTCAATAAACATCAACAGAGCCATCTTGAATTTCCTTTCATCATTTTTTTCCAGCTTTGAATATTTTTCCTCCAATTGCTCCAATTTGCACTTGGGCATGCCGAACAACTCCTTCATGTCGACATTTTCTTCTTCATTGTACACATGGAACCGACACTCAAGGCCGGTAATTTCAGAAAACTCGCTTAAGCCAAACCTTATGAACAAAAATACACAACAAAAAAAGAAAGAAAAATAATAACAATAGAAAGTGGAATGGAGGTACAAAACTGAATTAAAAACGTTAGGTGTATAGTTAATAAATACCTAAGCAGGGTTTTGTTGATTGCAAACCACATTGAGTGTTTGCGGTCAGTTTGAACCTCATGCAGAAGCATGAAGTGTATTAATTGGTTGGAAGGTTTAAGATTGGTACAGAAGGAGATGACAAATGAAAAAAATAGAGTTCTTGAACATTTCTTGCCCATTGGCATCCAACCCTTCAAGTAAAAATTTAACCATATTGACACGAGACAAGACAGTTATAAGTGTTGCCTCGTATTTTGGGTTTTCATCAAATCTGTACATTAACTAGTAAAGGAAATAAAATTGTTAATACAAGAAAAATAGTCAACAAAAACCAGAAACTCATATCAGCCATTCAACTTACATAGGACTCTTCATGTCCATAACTAACACTTTCCTCAGCAGCCTGTGTAAACATACCAGAAAATAATGTCAATATATACATCAACATGAAATACCAGAAAGTAATATAAAAACCTCATATGAACAATTACAAGAAAACATTAATAAATAAAACAAATACCAGAAACCCTTACTAGAACATCTAATACTAGAAACAAATAACATACCAGAATATATACATCAAAATGATCAGACACAACATAAAACAAATAACATACCAGAACTTCTAACACCAGAAAACATTAAACATCATATGAACAAATACAAGAAAAGACACCAGAAAGTAATACATCAACATGCAATACCAGAAACACAAACCATAAACACATACCGGAATTTTAAACTAAAGCAAATACCAGAAAATTTGAAACAAAAAACTTTATATGAACAAATACCACAAAACATACCACAAAGTAATACATGAACCTCCAATACCAAAACACTAACAATAAACACATACCAAAAACTTAAACTAAAGCAAATACCAGAAAACTTGAAACCAATAACATACCAGAAAATCTAATAACATAAAAACATACCAGAAAACTCATGTAAATATAAAGACGAAACAAACATAGAACAAACCATATCAAAACAGATACTAGAAACAATGATTAAACTTACAAACACTAATATGAACAAACACCAGAAACTATAATACCATAAAACATGAAAGAGTATCAAAGCAATACTAACCATAGGTATATCGACTATTCGAGGACCACCAGATACTACAATTTGAAGGCCTGATTCATCATGAGAGACAGCAGAATCATCGCCTTCGTTTCGTGTGGCAATTTCAACAGATAAAGTAGGCGTAGGAGTTAGAAGGTTGAAGGTAGGAGCATCACAAGAAGATTTGTTGGCAGCAACCTTTGATCGAGTCGACATTTTTAATTTCTTAGGGTTTACAAAAAATCGAAAGGATTGTGGTGTGTTTGGGGTAAAAACGAAGACGAAAAACAGAGAACAAGTGAGGAGATGGCCGGAAAGTGACGAAGAATGAATCAGAGATGAAGAAAATGGAGATTACGAGAGAGATTGATGAAGACGATAGTTGAAGGTGAGGAGTCGAACAGCGAAGGGCGAACGGTTTCTTCTCTGTTATAACGAAAATGACTTGAATTTGGTAGTTAGTGAGTGAATGAGCGGAATATTGGGTAAATTAGTAAGGTAAATTAAGGTCAATTAACAGTAAATAAAATAGGGGTATAGTTTCTTTTATAAAAACTTAAAAAAGCCTAGTATATCAAATTTGCCAAAAAGTATTAGCACTATGTGACGGGTCCTACAATACTACAAATTAAAGCAAAATGGTGACAAATAGCACCAATTTTACGGGTGGTTATGTTTGGTCACACGAACTTTTAATTACTCAAACAAAGCACATATTTTAGGGGGTTATTGCAGTTTGGTAAAATTGGCAAACTAACCCTTTTAAAAAAACCAAGTGAGAAAAAAGTATTTGGGATTGGTATTTTGACCCACTATAAATTAGAGTAGAGGAAATATATTACAAAAAGAGAGCAAAGTTTGACTAACTATCGGATGTGACATGTTATACTATCTCACACGTCACATCAATCAGAAAAAGAAATTTCCAACATCCTTACTTTCTCACATATTACCCAAAAATTCGTTTACCCAAATAATGTCACAATCGTACCCAAAAATAAATTTGTTAAAGTATATAAACATACTCGAAAACAACATACCCAAAAAATCAAATATCAAATAAAACTATATTCATAAATTGGATAATATTTTATATTTATAACCAATTTAAACATCACTAAATACAAAAACAATACCCAATTTAAATTTGTCATACCCAAAATTTTCAAAACTCGATATTGTACACAAACATCAATATCAAATGACATTTGATTATTACCCAAAAATCCGCTTGACATTTGATCATTATAACACAGTTTGGGTAACCATAAAACATACCCACGATATCACTTTAAATATACTTAATAATAAGAAATATACTACAAAGCCAATAAACGTATAAAAGCATACCCAATTTGAATTTGTCATAACCAAAATTTACACAAATCGATATTGTACACAAACATCAATACCAAGTGACATTTGGTCATTGTAACACAGTTTGGGTAACCATAAAACATACAAAAAAATATCACTTTAAGCATACTCAACAATAAGAAACATACCACAAAAACAATAAGCATATACCCAGTAATTAAAAAAAATACTACAATTCACATTTGAACGAAAACAATGTCACCCAAAAAAATTAAACATTCATAGACTTAAAATTTCATCAAACTAGCTCCATTAACCAAAAATGAAAAGTAAACATGTAAAAAAGATACTTAAACCAAAAGTAACCATCTAATCACCATCTTTTCTATTAGAGAAATTATTGCCCCTATTTTCTAGTTTTCATACCTACTTTTTCTTCATTTTGTATAGAGGTCTAGTTTGCAAAAGAAAATTTTAAGGGGTCTTATTTCCCCATTTAATTTTTGCAGTTTTTAGCACAATTCTACTTCCGGTGGAATATTTCACTTTTTTTGTTGATGTGTCGCATGGGAGTTGCGAGTTCATATTTTTTGATTATTTATCACTTGTTTTTATCAATGTTTTCAAATAAAAACTATAATAAATTAAGAGGTAAAAGAAAGAAGTAACCAATAAAAAATCTACAATCAATTCTTGTTTTACCCTTTTAAGCTCCCCGGTTGTAAATAGTATAACTACAATGTCGATGACTACTGACTCCTTACCTCTTCAAGTATTTTCTTCAGTTCTTCTTCTTTCTTCATGAACACATCCATATTGCCTTTCACTTGTTCTAAGTCAATGGCTTGGAACTTATTTGTCAATGGGATCGCCTTTGTTTGCTTTTGAAACACCAAAGATTCTTCGAGTTTCTAGATAGCATCATCGGCTAGGCTTTCGTGGGTGGTGAAGCTTTGTTGTCTTGCAAATCAACTAGACCAGATCTTCCGATTAACTCAATACATTAATCCACCATTTCCAAATTAAAATTACTCGTTTTTCTCACATAAACATTTCATCAAACAGTTGAACAATAATGATATGTTGGGAAAATATGTACAATGAATTAAAACAGTTATCCATATTTCGTTCATTCTTTCTTGTTACCTTTTCAATTTAAGCAAACAAATTCCACTTCTAGGATACCAAGATGAAGAAGAGTAAGGGGTAGATATTCCTTGAGTTTTCTTTTCATTCATTCTTTTTACCACTTAATTTATTATATTTTTTTATTGCAAATATTAAAAAAAGATGATAATTAATTAAAAAAAAATGTTAACTCACAACTTTCATGCGACACATCAGCAAAAAAATCGAAATATTCCACCGGAATTATACTTGTGCTAAAAAAACGCAACCACCCCTAAAGTCGGTGATATTAAACACCATTTTGCCAAAATTTAATGTCAAAATTAAAAAGCTAGACTAGCTATGTGATCCACCACACTATTTACTTTGCGGATCATAAAATTGAATTGCCCAAACTCTTTTAAAATAGTCTTTGTCATTTTCATACTAGGAGTGCACGTGGATGACATCGTGACATTTGTTTGCCCAATAGTGTCATTACAAGTTATAAATTTCTTTCAAGGATCACACACCTATAATCACAATTCGAAGCCACTTTGAGTTCATATAGCATTTCCCATTACTCATAATTTCATGAGTATCGTACATGTTCCCAAGTTTGACACAAAGTCTTGAAGGAATTGTGTCCTTTATACAAGGTGAAATTACTGATGATGAGATAGTGTAACAACCGGGTTTTGGAGGCTCCAGACGAGTCACCACGGTCGTGGCCCGCAACCGGGACACGTTTCTTACCCGTGGATGCACCCCGTTGTCGCGTTGCCGCGGGCGCGGCTCCTGTTTCCTGGGGGTGCGGAGAAACAACAGATCATGCCTATCTTTTTGTAACAGTGTGATTTATTTCCTTTCTTTTTAGGATCCGATCCTTTCGTTCATTACTCTTCCAGTCTACCTCTTCCAGAACCCTAGCATCCTATCACCTTCGTTCACGTAACCCCTTTACCCCTTTGTCTCTTCTCTTTTTCCTTCACTCTTTGTTCCTTCTTTCCCTTATGTCAATGGTCGCAGCACCATCGATCCTCTTCTTACTGTTTGGGGGTAAAATTTCGCAAATCTTAAATTTCATGAAATAAAAAAAACGATTAATTACTAAAAAATTTCGCATGAAGCTAAAATTTTATCATCAAAGTTACGGACATATTTATATATATATATATATATATATATATATATATATATATATATATATATATATATATAAAATGTGTCACAAACATTAAGTGTGAATCTAAGTCGTTAAAAATTATGGTTCAAACATAGCCTACTCCTAATCTGTATCAATTTAGTATAAAAGCTAAATATAATAATTAGCTGATATTATACTAAATTAATAAATTAAAATTAAAATGTAAAAAAAAGTCATTCTCTGTCAAGTTGAGTACAAATATACTTGATAAAGAAAAAGTTATATAAAAGAAAAAGGTTAGTGGGAGGTTAATGGGTATAACTTCTCTAAACTACGTAACTTTTCTTCAACTGAAGTATAAGTGGAGAAGAGGACTTTTAAAAATAAAGAAAGGGGAGACTAATCTGGAGCAAGAAAAAGAAGAAATAGCAAAATTAAATAGAGAGAGAGGAGACTCCATTTTTTTGTAAGAAGATGAACCTCCAATTCTCAAACTAGCCTTCTTTCAATTTGTACATGGAGAGTAAGAAACAATGAGGGTCTTCTTTCTAGTCATCTACAAAAAGAAGAACAACGGAAGAAGAACATCAAACGGAAATGAAGTACCCCGAAGGAGACGAAGAAGCCTTAGCATCTCAAAATAAAGGTTTCGATCGAATTCAAATCGCATATATGTTTGAAATCAAATGGTTTCACTATTGCGACACGGATCGTAGTGGGATTGAAAGAGAATTCTTTTACCCCTATAATCACATGTAGATCGAAATCAAATTCGATTTGATTTCGGTCTTAGTTTAAATATATATAACGGAATTTCCGTTCTTCTTCTCCACAAATACAAACACAAAACAACGGTCTAACAAAGATCCAAACTCTAGGAACGATCTCAAAATCGATTCAAGCCCAAACACGGAGTTCTTACACTCCGCTTATTTTTCATCGTAGCCGAGAGCGAATCTTCACCATCTCGCACTTCACTTCTTAGATCTTGCGATATCGGGTTAAAGCTTTTCCATTTCATATTTGCTCCGGTCTCTTGCTGCAAGAGACAAGGATATGAAGAGAGTATTAAGTTTTACAGAGAAATGAAAAGAAGTGATTAAAGAAGAAGAAGAAGAAGAAAATAAATGGTTAGAAGAAAACAAAGAAAAGAACAAATAAAAGAAAATAAGAAGTAAATGGGTAAAAAAATGTGTCAGACGTGTAAAATGTGGAAGGTGGAAAAGCTTTAGGGGTTATTAATTACTCTATTTTTTTTAGCTCCTATTTTCTTTGGCTATAAAACAACAAGAAAAAAAAGTCTTTTTTTCTTCCTTCATTTTACTAAGTTGCAAACATACGTTACTGCAACAACAAAAAAAGAAGGAAAGGTTCAATTTGGGAGTTAGGAGGAACTACATTATGCTAATAAAGGGCAAATGAAAGAAGTCAAACACCATCTTTACATGATTAAAACTCTTGAGACTTGGTTCTTTGATTATCCCAAGTCACGTTTGGGGTTGACAAAAATAAACCCAAGAAAAATGTTTTATTCATTATCACCTCCAAGTTGAAGGATCAAATAGACGCTAATTGCTGTAATCGGACCGAAAGTTTCTACTTTCGATCACTACATTGACTCGTAGTTGGATCGAAAGTGCTTACTTTCGACCACTACACCGACTTGTAATCATATCAAAAGTAACTACTTTCGATTGTTGCAATCTTCCCAAATGTTGCTACAAAAATGCGTTTTATGCCTATGGCCTTCTTCCTTGGTTCCCTCCAACAATCTTAATCCATTTGTAAATGGACTCCCATACTTCTTCAAATTTGTCTTTCAAAAGACTTCAAGTATAGCTTTTTGTCAATGATGTCTATAAAATGCTTTCTTGTGGAAGACAACAAAGAAGGAGAAACAAAGGAAAAAAAAGAAAGTAGGAGAGAGTAATCAAATGAAAATTGGGACGCATATCATTTTTCTTAAAAAAAAAAGAAAAGAAAAACAAAGTAAATTAATGTTGTAAAATTAATTTACGTGGAAAGGTGTCCCTTCCAATTCAACTATTGGTTTATTTATAAAATAAACCCATAAAAATTAATTTTTATAAAAAATAACCCATAAATATGTTATTTTTCAAAAGTGATCCCATTAAGACAAAATCTTATAATTAGGATCATAAATTTACGATTATGTATCGTAATTAAACATCTTTATTTAGAACTACGTAAGGACTTGCGCCACTCAAATGGTTACGTGGGTAACCCGATACTAAGTTTAAAATATTATCGGGTACAGTCACAAATCAAATCCAAACTATCTTTCATGGTAGAACTACGTTATGACTTGATGCTCTTTCCGAGCTACGTAGGAAATCCGATATTAAGTTAAATTGGATTCAGTCGACCTACTCGAGTAAAGTAAATTATGAATCAAATCTCGGACGTAAAATCAAAAGAAACCAAGTTTTCTAAACTCGGTATATAGCATCGGCTCATCGAGTTTAACCTCACAAAAATCCAAACTATATATCTTTTCATGTAGAACTACGTTATGACTTGATGCTCGTTCTGAGCTACGTAGGAAATCCGATATGAAATTAAATTGGATTCAGTCGCCCCGTCTAAGTAAAGTATATTTTGAATTAAATCTTGGACGTAAAATGAAAAGACACCAAGTTTTCTAAACTCGATATAAAGCATCCGCTTATCGAGTTTAACCACAAATCAAAAATCCAGACCATACGTCTTTTATTTAGAACTACGTAAGTACTTGCGCCACTCAAATGGTTACGTAGGTAACCCGATACTAAGTTTAAAATATTATCGGGTACAGTCGCAAATCAAATCCAAACTATTTTTCATGGTAGAACTACGTTATGACTTGATGCTCTTTCCGAGCTACGTAGGAAATCCGATATGAAATTAAATTGGATTCAGTCGACCTGTCCGGATAAAGTAAATTTTGATATAAATCTTGGACGTAGAATCAAAATACACCAAGTTTTCTAAACTCGATATAAAGCATCCGCTCATCGAGTTTAACCACAATCAAAAATCCAAACTTTATATATTTTTATTCAGAACTACGTCATGACTTGATGCTCTTTCCGAGCTACGTAGGAAATCCAATATTCGATTCAATCGCACCGCCTAAATAAAATCAACTCTGAAATAAATCTTAGAGTTAAACAAAAATTCCCAAATATTCATGAACTCGATATAAAGCATCCGCTCGTCGAGTTTAACCACAAAAGTCCAAACATTTAAGAACTACGTACGACTTGATTCCTAATAAAGGATACGTAGGAAATTTGGTAAATTATAAACCAGATCCAGTCACAAGTTTTAAAATAAAATAAAATAAAATAAAATAACCTATCACTGTTCTTGATTATGTGCGTGATAGTAGGGATAAATTAAGCAACCCTTCCTAGAAGGTGGGTTTAATTTAATCCTTTGATGCATGATCGAGATATAAATGCCATGCAAATGATAGTTGAGTCATCGTCTAGGCAACCCTTCCTAGAAGGTGGGTTTGGACTTTGATTCTCTGATGCATGAAAACACCGCACGGAACTACGTGAGACTTGATCCTCTTTAAAGAGGTACGTAGGCAACCCGTCCAAAAACGGGTGCAGTCCAAATCACCAAAACCAACCAAATATCGGTATTTATATAACTTAGAATCAAAAGGTCAAAAAGAGAGGGTCGAACTCAAATAAAAAAATAAATAAAATGTGTTTTGTAAATTTGTATTCGAATAAAACATAAAATGTGTTTTGTAAATTTTTGTACATTTTTACTCAACACTTACCTTCTTTGATCGAGCAGTTGTGTTGCAGCAGAGTAGAGCGTCGTTCTTGCATGTAGAAGTAGGTTCCAGTTTCCGTCTTAAAGTGGTAGAGGGGTAATAACCATTATATCCCTTTGCTTACACTCGTCTTTTGATGCTTTGGGTTGATATGTGTTAAAACCCCCTCCAAAAACATCAGGAAGGGAGCAAAGCAGTACCTTGTGTGTGTTTGCATTGAAGAAGGGCATCGGCGTTCGGAGATCACGTCTACATATGTTCGCCGATGTCGCGCTTGCATCTTGCCGTAATTGCGCCTGCCTTGTGTCACCGCACTCGCGCTGACATTCCAGTCTCGCGGTCGCGTCTCCATTCCCCCGCGTTCGCGGAATCACTCCAGAAGGTTCCTAAGTTTTGAGTTTCGACTTAGGGATTGGTTCTAGGTATAAGCTTCTTTCCTAATACCTTCCTAGTAGTTGATATATGTTTTGATAAGGGAGTTTGTGTTCGCTCCAAACGGTGTGTGCAAGCTTTAAATTTATATCCCTAGATGTAAGCTTAAAACAAGGATGCGAACCCGCAGTGTACGGGTCAATCGTAGTAAAAAGCAAGGAATTCCAGGGGTCGATCACAGGGACTTAGTGAAACAAAGTCCAATTACGGTAAGCTTAAGCAATCACTAACCACAAAGCAATTAAAACAATCAAAGATGATAAAAGTCAATAAAGGAAATATGCAATTCTAGGGATTAAAGCATCTAGTTGTGGTTCCAACTCAAGATCTAAAGATAAGCGGACAAAGCTGAGGTATTTGCATAGGGAAGGTGTTACTAAAGTGGAATAGATCACCGGGTAAGTCTCACTACTCACTAATCCAAAACCGTAACTCCTATTACCGGGTAAGTCTCAAGGAATTAAGATAAAGAACTATAATCTCAAACTAACACTCCAACCAAGGGAATAGAATCAACCTTTACCGGGTAAGTTTCAGGCTAACTCACAAGGATGGGATGAAAGCACACTCAAACCCCAATAAAGGATAAACCTTTATTACCTACACTTATGATCTTAGGTAAACAAACTAAGGAATTACCGGGTAAGTCTCATCCTAGGCTTGCATTGAACCAGGAAAGGTGTAATAAGAATAGGATTTGGCAAACTCTAACACTTAACTCTCAGTTTCGGATCAGATAAGTCACCTCGGTCAGCCAAATTCCACCCCGGCCGAGATGTTCATCGACTGAGCGAGATGCTTAGGGTTAAGGTTTAAAGACTCGAACTTTCAAGGTCCTACTGTGATTAAGATCATTCTATCATTGTTTTTCCCACAACCTTCAGCCAATCACCCTAGAATCACACAAAGAAACTAGCCACTCATCATCATGAAAGTATTAATCAAATATATGGGAAGAAAGAGAATAATTAAACAAGAAAACCCTAAGAGAAAGGCTTCAATAACTGAATCAATTATATAGCAAAGCGTTCCTTGGATATAAATCCAACAAGACAAGACAACAAGGAAGGGAATCTAAGATAATCTTATAAAAATCCTTCAAAAGCTATAAAATCTACAATCTTCCTTCTTCAACCTTCAAAAAGGTTCTTCAAATCTCCCAACTGGAGTATGGCTGCTGCGTGCTATGCGGGATCTCCAACTGTATGCGGATGTATGCAGCGTAAGCGGGTTGTAAGCGGCTTCCGGATTTGTGGGAAATCCGACCCTTTTTATAGGAAAAATACCCTCCAAAGATAAGATATCAAAGAAATATCTCTTCCCATAAAAATAGGTAAAATATATGATCTAGCATATCTTCTTCCTTCCAGGAGCCAAGCCCAAAAATATAAGATCTCTTTCCAAAGATAAAAGATCTCAGGCAAGAATAAAATATTCTCGCCGCGTCCCAGGTGTTCGTCTCGGTTGAGTCGACTTCTCTGGATCACCTCGGTCGAGGTGACTCTGTAGTCAACCGAGGTGAATCACAACTGAATGTGAAATCTCTCAAATCTGGTCCAAAGTGAATCTTAAATCCATGGCTATGCTTCCTGGATGTTTTCTTATGTTCCTGAATGTAGCTCCAATGACTCCATAGCTCCTTTTGCTCCTTTTTGATGCAAAACGTGCCATTTTACCTACGATTACAACAAAACTAGGTGTAGACCTCGATTCCCGCAAAGGTAGATGAAATGGTAATATAATCACATATTATACATACAAACATGCAGATTATTGAAGATAAAACGTCCTAACAAACCCCAAAATATAGACTATAATTCATGCTATCAGTTTGGCATAGTATGTGTTAGATTTGGGTTCCGTTAGTGGTGATGTGTTTAATCCTTAAGGACTAGAAGTTGGAGACTTCTAGTGATGGGATAGGTTTTGATATTTTCCTTGGATTATATCAGGCAGTTGAGGTGCTAGTGCGGATCAGGAAGTGTGTTAGTTGGACTTAGCCTGTTACATGTAAGTCCTATGGGCTTACTTAACTGCTATCGTATATTGGTTGAGTACATGAGTGGTGATTGTTTATGTGGTTATAGTATGTTATTGGTTTAGTATAACCGACGTGTAGTTGACCTATGTGTAACGGGCGGTGGCATCATCTACTTAGCTCCTGAGCGAGACTGAGAGGTTCTCAGCGACAAGCCTAGAAATGGTAGACGGAGAGAGTACTGATCCATTCCACATGGTATATGTGGAGGTGCTTCCATCCATTCTATCTGGATAAAGGGACGGAGGCGAGAGTCTTAGATTCCCGTGCCACAAGTGTAAATGGATTATGAGTGTATGACCTTAAGAAAGACAATAAATGGATTTTGTGACAATATGCTCTTTGTTTATTTTCCCGTTTTATGTGTGTTTGTGCTTATGTGTTCTTCTTATATATTGATGGTTAGCTAATGGTTTATCCGTGTTGTTAGATGTCTTGCATGATAGGGTAGTTACCGAGTGATCTGGATTGTGTGGTCAACCGGGGTTTCTGTACGTCGTAGGACGGGTAGTGGTTTATTTTCTTTCTTTCGTTATAGACATTAGTAGTGTAGTATTGAGATTATTGTTATACTCGGTTGTGAGTCTGTTTTTTTATCTTGACATTGTGTTGTCTTATTCAAATTTCAGTATTTTAACATTTGTGTCTTGTTGTGAGGTCCGGTAATATTTTTGTCGAGCTAGATTCGGGACTCATTGTGAGGTCCGGTAATATTGTTGTCGAGCTAGAGGCGGGACCGATTGTGAGGTCCTAACCCCTAACACCCCGAGTCTAAGCTTTGGGGTGTTACAACATGGTATCAAAGCTCTATGTTGACAACATGGGCACTTGTAATATTTTAAAAGGCCGAATGAATAAAACAAAATCCGAAAGGGGTCTAAATTTTCAAATGAATTTTGTTTTCAAAAGCATGTGCATAGTCGGGTTGGGATAAAAGTACAAGGAACCGCCACTACCTCCGTGGATCTCAGCAGCATAGCTTGTTTGTTCTGACCTTTATATGTTAACTTCTTGGACTTTTGATTATGCATTTATGTATGTTAGCTAAACCTAATTAGATGAAACACCTCATACAAATGACATGTAATAGGACTTTTGTGACATTGGGTCGAGGTATAGGTCGTCCACCTCTTCCTCCAGCTGGGCGGTGTAGAGGCAATAGGACTTCTGCCGTCCGAGGACGAGGAGGTAAACCTCCAGTAGCTAGAGGTCGGGTATGTGTCCCCAATGTTGAGCCATCGGTGGCTGAGGACAGAGCGGAGGAAGTTGTTGAGAGTGTAGTTCCCGAGGTCGGGAATAGGACCGCCGATAGGTCAAGAGCACAGATAGCAACGTCAGACGAGTCATATCGCGTCTCTTTGGGAGCTATAGAGTCCCGTGATTACGTTCGGTGAGTGGAGGAGGTAGTTAGGACAAGGGGACCTGCCCAGATTCACCAGTACATGCGAGATCAGCTGAGGTCTCACAAAGAGTGACTCAGGTGCCAGTTGCATCCGAGAGAGAAGTGGAGGTTTACATGGCATGGAATGAGCCGAGAATGTTGAGACCAGACTCGTGGTTAAGGACTTCCAACCACATGAGAGTACCCCCATTCGATGGGAAGTTTGGACCAGAGGTGGAGCATTGGTTGGGGCATGTTGAGACCGCGTTGGAGTCAATACGTTGCTAGTAGATCGGCGGTTGGAGTTAGTTCAGACCCTATTCGGAGAGAAGACTCAATATTGGTGGAGGATCGTCCATAATGGGGTTACTGAGTTTGACTAGATGAGGAGTCTAATTAGAGAGAATTTCTACTCTATCACGTTGAAAAGGGAGAGACTTCAGGACTTCTTTGAGGCGGGGTATGAGGACATCCCGATCTCAGAGGCTATCAAGAAGTTCTAGGAGGAGCTTGCACCATAGGGTCCGGCTGCACCACCTACTAACGATCACGTGTACTTGTTCTCCCGCAGGTTGATGGAGCGTATTCGTTCTTATCTAGAGGGTTTCTGTTGTGATTCGATGATGGACTATCAGGACAGAGTGTCAGCATATGAGAAGGACTGACCAGGTCCGTGGAGAGCTGCTCAGTCTGGAGGGCCAGAGAAGAGATAGGCTAGTGCTAGTACTGGAGCATCGGGATTTGGGAAAGGTCAGTCACACGGTAGACATAGTTTTCCGCCTACAACTCCGCTTCCCGAGGGAGAGAGAAGGTGTTTCAACTCTGGGGGCACAGACATATTAGGCCAGCTTGTAAGAGGCCGCTTGTGACTTGCTTTACTTGCGGCAAAACCGGACATAGAGCTATCTTCTGCCATCAAGGCAGAGCTCCATCACAACAGGGGTCATCTCCTACAGGATTACAAAGCGGTGGGAAGATACCACCATAATTCCAAGCTCAAGGTAGCAACAACATAGGGCTCCTAGGCTTCTCTTCCATAGGGTTCCGATCGGGGATCAGGTCGAGGTAGGAAATGTAGTGGGGGTACGTCAGACATGAGGGATACCTAGCGACGAGTGTTCAAGATGAGGAACACTAAGGATTCGGCAGCTCCGTAACCTACAAGTACCATTTAGATTAATGGATTACCTGGTAGAGTGTTAGTTGATACGGGTGCTACACATTCGTTTATTTTGGATGCATATGTAGAGAGGTTGCCTTTAGAGACAGTAGAGGGGGCACCTTTTATTATAGGATTACCCGATGGAGGTAAGGTTAGAGGTAACCGAGAGATTCACGATTGTCCTATCCTTTTGGGAAATCATGATTGGTTAGTAGACTTCTTCATCATGTACTTAGTACATGGGGAAGTCATTATAAGGATGGAGTGGATGGACCGGCATGATGAAGTCCTAGAAAGACCGGTACAATTATTAGTGTTGTCAGAGCAGCGAGACTGATTAGGCAGGGATGTGAGGCCTTCTGGTATTACACCATGAAAGAGAGTAAGAGCCCGACATTAGAGGAGATTCTTATAGTGAGTTAGTTCACTGACGTGTTCGGTGAGCCACCAGGGTTGCCGCCGTAGAGAAGCGTAAGCTTAAGCATTGAGTTGTTGACGGGTACAAGACCGATCTCGAAAGCACCTTACCGCATGACGCATATCAAGTTGCTTGAGTTGAAGAAGAAGCGCGAGGAGTTAGTTGAGAAGGGCTTCATTCGCCCTAGTGTATCTCCATGGGGTGCACTGGTATTGTTTGAGAGGAAGAAGGACGGGTCGATGAGGCCGTGCATTTACAATAAAGAGCTGAACAAGGTGACTATCAATAACAAGTATCCATTTACCGGATGACTTGTTAGACCAGCTGCATGGAGTGACAATGTTCTCCCGGCTTGATTAGAGGTCACGATATCACCACCTGAGGGTGAGAGAGTAGGATGTGTCTAAGACGGCATTTCGGATCATGTATAAACCCTACGAGTTTGTAGTGATGCCATTCGGGCTCACGAATGCGCCATCCGTATTCATGGAGTTTATGAATGGCATCTTTATCGACTTCTTTGATCTGTTTGTGGTGGTATGTTTTCTCTCAGACATGCGTCAATAATGAACGAAAATACCTTCAAATTTATACTTGAAATAAAAGTCTAAACAATATGCGAACCCACAATGTACGGATCAATTGTAGCAAAAGCAAATATTCCAAGGTCGAACACAAGGACTAAGGTGAAATCAATAGGTGACAAATTAATGATAGAATAGATCAAATATCAATGACTAAACACAACAAAGCAACGAATGTATGATAAGGAAAGAAACTATAATCTCAAACCAACAACTCAAGGATTTAAGAAAAGAAACTATAATCTCAAACCAAAGGTCCTATTACCGGGTAGATTACGGGGGAGGTCTCACTATCCACTAAACCCAAACCAAAGGTCGTATTACCGGGTAAGTCTCAAGGATCTAAGGAAAGAAACTATAATCTCAAACCAACAACTCAACCTAAGGCAATAAAACTGATAACACGATTTATGACTTAGATTTAGACACTCATTTAGATAGATTCTCCGCTCATTCATGCTTGGTTTAGCATTAGTTCACGGCATTTGCACTCAAAGCACGTATTTTGTCGAGATAGACGTCTACTCGGACTTTTGCTTGCTTTGTAGGTATTTTGGGAGATTTAAGAGCCTAATCGATACATCCGAGGATCATTCCTCGAGATGACACACTTCCGGACTCATTGGAATGCAAGCTAAGGGCTAAGGAGGACTCATGGAACCTTTCCAACACAAGCCATGCACCGAATCGAAGCTTAATGATCAAAGGCAAAGCTGAAGGTCCAAATCACGGTTCACTGGAAGTCCACGGCCGTGGAACTGTCCGTGGATTTTGCCAGGTTTTCGTGACAGCTGTGCCACGATCTCTTGGCCAGCTCTTGCAAAGTTGTAGTATAAAAGTGGTCCTGCATTGGCTGAGAGAAGCATCTTGGAGCAGCTCTCCATTATCCACTATCATCCAATCAAAATATTCTCTCAACAAGAAGATTCTTGGAAGAAGGAGGTAGAAGGAAGCTACCATTGGAGGAGGAGCTTCATTGGAGAAGAAGAAGAGCACACCATTGATAGATTTTGATAGCTTTGTAGTGAAGAATTTCGGAACCGATTTCTTGAGTTGTATGAACCATTTGAACCTTCTTTAAGAAGGGTTGTGAGTCATTCTAATTCCATTTTTCAGCTTGGTTTTGTTTACTTCACTTGTTCATCTCTTTCTCTTCATTTTCTTGCAAATGGAACCCATGATTTTATGTTTGATGATTTTGATTGCTATGATGTATGTTGTAGGCTAAATAGATGTGATTCTAGGGTAAGGAAGGAATGGTTATGGCTAGGACTATGATAGGATGGACTTAGATTAGCCCTTGGATGACTCTCTTGCTTGGACGTAGTTTCTATTGGAGTCCACGGTTTGTTCTTGCCTTTCCACGGCCGTGGAAGGTGTAGAACAACCCGTGATTCTCCCTTGTTTGATGGATCTAGCTTTAGATTGTTAGAATGTTGAAATCCTAAGTGTTTGTTAAGTTAAATCTACCCTAGGGTAACCTAGTGTTAGCAACTAAGTGTTAGGAGAGACTTACTCGGTAATCCTTACTCTTAGATTCCAAAGATCACAAACCCTAGGTAGTGGTGAGCCTTATAAGCCGCCATTAGAGTAAGTGTGCTAGGATAGTTGTTTAGGACTAACCCTTTCGAGACTTACCCGGTAAGGATAGGTTAGATCCCTAGGTAACAATCCGGTTTGTGTAGAATTCCGTCCCTTAGGTTCTTAGAGACCTACCCGGTGATAAGACCTTAGGAACGGATTAGTGGACCATGAGACCTACCCGGTGATTGATCCCAATCTAGAAACACTTATTCCCAACACATCATAGTTTATCCAAGGAACGATTAGATAGCTTGAGTACTATGCCATAGCCGGAATTTCCAACCCCTAGAATCGCTTCTCTCTTTTGATTCATATCTCGTGTTTAGCTTGTTTGTTTGTGTTGATTCGTTAGCTTAGTTGATTGTTTACTTTGCATGAATTGTGATCCTTGATTGATCACCAAAAAAACCAACCAAAAACAATTGAGATTTTCATTTCTTTATTTCTTTCTTTCTTAAACTAGATCTTCACTAAACTTAATCATAAATTGAATCAATCTCATCTTAGTCTTTGTGTTCGACCTCGGAATACTATCGCTACTACAAACGTCCCGTACACTGCGGGTTCGCTAGGAGTTAGGATAAATATAACGAGAATATAAATTTAAAACCCATTGCGTATCACATCCTGAGCGTAACAAGTTTTTGGCGCCGTTGCCGGGGACTAGGTTAAGATTAAGTCATTTGTTTTTTTATTGTTTTTAGTGTTTATCTTTCTTGTTACTTTTGATCTTGTGTGTTTTTGTCTTTGCCTTTTCATGTTTGCCATGGACGGATTGTACCTCCAAGACGACCTTGACAATATGGAGTATGAGGAGTGGATGGAAGGCCAAGATCTAGGACCTCTCCATGATGAGTTTGAGTATTGGGAGGAGTTCATTGTCTATCATGAGTCCCATGATCAAGCTCACATGATTACATTACCTCATGAGGAACCTCGCCATCAACTTCATGAAGATCGATTGGAATCAATGCTAGAGAAAATGTTGAGGAAGATGGATGATCTAGAAAGCAACCTTGCTTCCATTTCTAGTTCCCACATGGAGCTTGAAGTGGAAGTATGTCATCAAGAGGAGGTTCACTATGAGGAGATCCAAGAATTGCCCGATTCAACCATAACCAATAGAAGCCTTGAGGAAGAGTTGAATGAAGCTCGAGAGCAATTGTGGCTAAGGGATTTGGCCCTGAAGGAAGAAAGGAGATTGAATACCGAGAGAGAAGAACAAATGAGGAGGGAGATTGAGGAGATTAGGAATGCTCTTATGCTAGGAGATCCTACAATTCTTCAAGGTTCACCTCCATCTCCTTCACCTTTAGAGGAGTGGAATGAAGTACTCTCATCCCCGGACATCCTTGCCATCAACCCCGGAACCATACGTGTAGAGCTCACTTGGAACGGATGCAACAGAGAGAACCACGGCCGTGGAGGACAAATCACGCCCGTGGAAGCTTCTGTACTAGACAATCCTAAGCTAATTTCAGCTCCTCCCGATCCTTTCTTGCTTGCCCGGAGTACATACGAAGATTGGAGCCCCTTTCCTAAGGAATCTCCATTATTGAATGAAGAAAGCAAGCATGATGGATCCATGATGGTTATAAAGTACTTCAATGAAGGATTCTTTCCAAGAATCGGCTTTCCTCGGATCATAGAGGATGAGGATGACAAGCATTTCACCGGTGTGACCGCGGAGTACAAATTGTCTAAGTATGGGGTGGCACCTATGGTTGTAACTCTATACTATCATCAAGGAAGTGGTGATGAAGGAGTCTACTACTCACCGGTGAAGAGAGAACTTAAAGCTTATTTGGGCATCAAGTGGCCCTTGCTTGTCATCATGGATTCCGGAAAGAGATGGTTGCTTGGACTCCTCAAGCAAACCATGGTATTCGAGGTGGATTGACATATCCACGGAGTTTGGTCAAGCTAATGACCTAAAAGAAGCGCTTAATGGGAGGCAACCCATTGGTACAATTCTTTCCCTTTTCTCTTTTGCCTTTGTTTTTGCTTTTGAGTGTTTTTGTGTTTTGTGTTTGTGGTAGATTTTAGGTAATGAGGAAGCCTTGCAAGGCGAGTTGATGATGATGACTCCGTTTTCAACCATGGGTGGAGCGGACGTGGGACTTGGACGGCTTGAGGTGTCTTGTTAGATGAAAGAGCTCCCATCTCACATATACCTTGGCGCGGGTCTCGACGCCGGAATGATTATGAAGAGCTCTCTACCGTGCTTGATCGATCATCCATCACCACCACTCCACACGAGTTCATCCCAAATACCGAAGCAAACCATTTTACATTGTGAGAACCTTCTTTCACTCTCTTTACTTGAATACCACATTGGGGACAATGTGTTTCTAAGTATGGGGTGGGGTTTGCATGATCTTTTGCATGACTAGCATCTAGAGTAGTTTCTTTTTAGTCACATGTTTCATTACATCTTGCATTGTACATACATATTTCGAAAATTCCAAAAAAAAAAATCAGAAAATTTAAATTTTTTTTGTGCTTTCTAGGCTTGGATATGACCCTAATGATGAACCTTGTCTTGTGGATTGGCTATGGATGGCCTTGTGTGTTTAATTGATGATGCATATGTGGACTTGAAATACTTATCTTGAATTCCATGAATGACTTATGATTATGATGCTTGCCTTGATTTAATTGAGGATTGAAAGTCGAAATTGCATGCTAGTTCTTGCACATCAATTAGGAGTGATTAAGGCAATTCATCTTCCTCTACTTCTCGTCTTGATCATGTTGCTTGAGCACCTCAATTGAGATAAATTTGACCTCTTTTGACCCATCCGGGAATAGGAGCATGTTAGTGTGTTGATGTGTGTGAAAAGCAAGTGTGGGGTGAAGTTGTTGATGAAAGGAATATCATGAATGAAGTGTTGAAATTGTTGTGAAAGTGTAGCAAAAAATATAGGTTTGGGGACATCGGTTTAAATGACAAGTAACTCGGCACACTTCACATGATCGGGTGTTGGTGCCTTGCCAAAGTCAAATAAACCAATAGTCGTAACGAGCTTTGGTATGTGTGCCCGGTGTGGATGCACCTCGAAAAATAGAAAAAGCCCGAGGATGGCTAATCACCAAGGTTTCGACTTTTGTACACCAATGCCATTGTCTCAAAAATAAAAGAAAAGAAAGAAAAGAAAATGAAGAAAAATATACACTTGAGGGAAGTTGATAAGAAATGTGAAGTTGTGGTTGTTTAGTTCCTTTCCCAGATTAGCATCACATAGCCTAGAAAATTCCCACCTAGTCACAATGTTTCTTGGCCTTCTATTTTACAAGTCCTTTTGACCTACTTGCATGTGTGTAAGACTAAGTGATTTAGATTGGATATACTCATGATCATCTTGACTTCTTCATCTTTACATTTCATTGCATGCTACCAAGTTAAGTGTAATTGTCTTTCCATGCTTTCATTTATTTGATACATAATTGCTTGTCCATTGCCATGAAACATGACTATGAAGGTGATCCAATATTAGAAGCACAACTCCAAAAAAGATTTTGCCATTTTTATGCATACATAAATCATGTCATCTCTTAGTCTATAGTTGGGAATTTGCTCGGGGACGAGCAAACCTTAAGTATGGGGTATTTTGATAACACGATTTATGACTTAGATTTAGACACTCTTTTAGATAGATTCTCCGCTCATTCATGCATGGTTTAGCATTAGTTCACGGCGTTTGCACTCAAAGCACGCATTTTGTCGAGATAGACGTCTACTCGGGCTTTTGCTTGCTTTGTAGGTATTTTGGGAGATTTAAGAGCCTAATCGATACATCCGAGGATCATTCCTCGAGATGACACACTTCCGGACTCATTGGAATGCAAGCTAAGGGCTAAGGAGGACTCATGGAACCTTGCCAACACAAGCTATGCACCGAATCGAAGCTTAATGATCAAAGGCAAAGCTGAAGGTCCAAATCACGGTTCATTGGAAGTCCACGGCCGTGGAACTGTCCGTTGATTTTTCCAGGTTTTCGTGACAGCTGTGCCACGATATCTTGGCCAGCTCTTGCAAAGTTGTAGTATAAAAGTGGTCCTGCATTGGCTGAGAGAAGCATCTTGGAGCAGCTCTCCATTATCCACTATCATCCAATCAAAATATTCTCTCAACAAGAAGATTCTTGGAAGAAGGAGGTAGAAGGAAGCTACCATTGGAGGAGGAGCTTCATTGGAGAAGAAGAAGAGCACACCATTGATAGATTTTGATAGCTTTGTAGTGAAGAATTTCGGAACCGATTTCTTGAGTTGTATGAACCATTTGAACCTTCTTTAAGAAGGGTTGTGAGTCATTCTAATTCCATTTTTCAGCTTGGTTTTGTTTACTTCACTTGTTCATCTCTTTCTCTTCATTATCTTGCAAATGGAAGCCATGATTTTATGTTTGATGATTTTGATTGCTATGATGTATGTTGTAGGCTAAATAGATGTGATTCTAGGGTAAGGAAGGAATGGTTATGGCTAGGACTATGATAGGATGGACTTAGATTAGCCCTTGGATGACTCTCTTGCTTGGACGTAGTTTCTGTTGGAGTCCACGGTTTGTTCTTGCCTTTCCACGGCCGTGGAAGGTGTAGAACAGCCCGTGATTCTCCCTTGTTTGATGGATCTAGCTTTAGATTGTTAGAATGTTGAAATCCTAAGTGTTTGTTAAGTTAAATCTACCCTAGGGTAACCTAGTGTTAGCAACTAAGTGTTAGGAGAGACTTACTCGGTAATCCTTACTCTTAGATTCCAAAGATCACAAACCCTAGGTAGTGGTGAGCCTTATAAGCCGCCATTGGACTAAGTGTGCTAGGATAGTTGTTTAGGACTAACCCTTTCGAGACTTACCCGGTAAGGATAGGTTAGATCCCTAGGTAACAATTCGGTTTGTGTAGAATTCCGTCCCTTAGGATCTTAGAGACCTACCCGGTGATAAGACCTTAGGAACGGATTAGTGGACCATGAGACCTACCCGGTGATTGATCCCAATCTAGAAACACTTATTCCCAACACATTATAGTTTATCTAAGGAACGATTAGATAGCTTGAGTGCTATGCCATAGCCGGAATTTCCAACCCCTAGAACTGCTTCTCTCTTTTGATTCATATCTCGTGTTTAGCTTGTTTGTTTGTGTTGATTCGTTAGCTTAGTTGATTGTTTACTTTGCATGAATTGTGATCCTTGATTGATCACCAAAAAAACCAACCAAAAACAATTGAGATTTTCATTTCTTTATTTCTTTCTTTCTTAAACTAGATCTTCACTAAACTTAATCATAAATTGAATCAATCTCACCTTAGTCTTTGTGTTCGAACTCGGAATACTATCCCTACTACAAACGTCCCGTACACTGCGGGTTCGCTAGGAGTTAGGATAAATATAACGAGAATATAAATTTAAAACCCATTGCGTATCACATCCTGAGCGTAACAAAAACTAACCTTTATCGGGTAAGTCTCAGGTTAAGCCACAAAGGCAAGGCGAAGGGGCACTCAAACCTAATAAAGGATAAACCTTTATTATCTAGAACTCATCATCGTTGGCAACTAAGAAAGGGAATCGTCGGGTAAGTCTCTTACCAAGATTAGATGTCAGTTTGAATGGCTCAACAAGGCCAGGATTTGGGCAATCTATAACATAATCTCAAGGATATAACATGAACGGATAAACAGGGGAAAACCTTGGGATGTTCTTTCTCAAATCTCGGCCGAGATTCCTGAGAACATACCGAGATTCGGTAACTGCGTAGGTTAAAGCTAACCTTCAAGATCCAATCTAACCTAAAGGTTCATTCTATCATCATCTACACCACAACCATCAACTAATCACCCTAGAATCTCAAGGGTTCTAGCCAACAACACACATATTTAGATCAACAAAGGTATACGATATCAAACAACTCATATAAGAAAAATTAACCAAGAAAAGGGAAAATAATACTTAGCAAAGGGTCTTCAATATTGAAGTTGTCTCATCATTATTCCGCATGCATGTATATATATTGTTGATGATTATATCATAATTTGTCTACTTTGCAAGAATCGAGGTCTACACCAAGTTTGATTGTAATTGTAGGGAATAGGGCATATTTTGGATCAAAAGGGACATTGAAGTATATGGAGACCATTGAGCTACATTATGGAGCACTTGGAAGGAAAACAAGGAAGGCAGGAACCATAGGAAAATGATGGAAGAAGAATTCAAGAGAAAATACGAAGAAAAGGACGTAATGAATTAGTGATCTCAGACTGATACTCGTAATGCACCTCGACCAAGATGGCCTACTAGGCCTTACTCGAGGTCGACGGGCCACAACCCAAGAAGAGATAATTATTTTGACCTAAAATTCTTCTATAAGAATGGAAGGTGAATATCGCAAAAAATATCTTTGGATCGCACGCTGAGACGTCGAAGATCTTTGGATCATAGGATTTTTGGAGGACGGCTGGATTTACGGAGATTGATGGAAGGAGAACTAGGAAGGATTACTTGGAGGTCAAGGCTGAAGGAAGAAGAGAAGATACTTTGTAAGGTTTTCTTGGAGGATTCTTGTTAGTTTTTATCATCTTTTGGAACACATTATTGACGCATTATTGGATTGTTTGCACCCTTGATTATTGAGAACCTTTTGTTGAGTGTTTTATTCACTTTCTTTAAATAATTTGTTTGCTTTGAACATGATGATCGTTGGCTAAAACCCTTGCGATTCTAGGGTGATTAGTTGAAGGTTGTGGTATAGATGATGAAAGAGTAGACCTTTATCACGAGTGGACCCTGAAAGCTTGAGTTAACCGTACACCGAAACCCGTCTCGAGCTGTTGTTGGAGCATCTCGACCGAGATTAGACAAGAACTGCACGAGATTTCCCACTGCATGTCTGATCTTGAGTTTAGGTTATAGTTTACCAAATACTATCCTTGTTCCACCTTTCCTGGTTTATATTCAAGCCTAGAAAGAGAGTTACCTGGTGATTCCTTTGCTTGTTTACCAATGATGATGGGTGTTAAGTAACAAAGGTATATTCTTTGTTAGGGTTTGAGTGTGCCTTTATCCTATCTTTGAGAGCTAACCTAAGACTTACCCAGTGATGGTTACTTCTATTCCCTTAGGTACTGTGTTAGTTTGTGAGTATAGTTATTTTCTTTAGTTCCTTGAGACTTACCCGGTAATAGGATCTTTGGTTTGGGATAGTGGATGGTGAAACTTACCCAGTAATCTATCCCATCTTAGAAATAACTTCACTTCGCAACCTCAGCTTTGTCTGCGTTTATCCTTAGAAATCTTGAGTCGAAACCACAACTGGATATTTTGATCTCTACAATCTGCATTCTTTTATCTGATTTATATACATCAATGTTCTTTGTTGCTTGAGAATTGCATAAACAACCTAAAGATATATACCGTTGCTTGATTTCATCATAGTCCTTGTGTTCGACCCTAGAATACTTGCTTGTATTGCGATTGATCCGTACATTGCTGGTTTGCTATTATTTGCTTGATTCTTGGTATAAATTTAAGGCTTATTTGCACACGTTTTGGAGCAAACAAGTTTTTGGCGTCGTTGCCGGGGACTTGGTTTAGACCAAGCCGGTATTTGGTTCTCTTAGGGTTGTTGCAATTGTTCCTATTGATCATTCTACTTGAGTGCTATTGCAGGACCTTTCTTTAGGTTTATGCGACGGTCTCGAGCTGGTAAAGAAATCGTTCCCTACGATCCAGAACCAGAATAGACGTACAGAAGACGATTGAAAGATGCTAAGATGGTTGCAATGGATGATAAAGAGGACGAACTTTGGGTCGACTTGGCCGAGATACAGGCTACCGTATGGCAGTTACGTGAAAATCAAGGGGGCAATGCTAGGATTGCAATGACCCACGGCACCCATTATTATACCACCACCTGCACCTCGCTTTTCGGCGAGGAATGAGAGAGTTGACCAGTTTGTGGAGGAGCTGCAAACTCTTGGTCAAAGGATGGATCCCACTCAACAAGTATGCCGTCCAGGCATGAACTTAGGAGATCCGTTTGAACATGATTACGAGCTTCGACCTCAAGTTCTTACAATGATCCGACAAAGTCAGTTTGGAGGATTAGAGGTAGAATCTCCACATCAACACTTGTAAAACTATGAGATTCTCATGAAAACTTTGAGACCTTCACAATTGGAGAATAATAACTATAAGTTGAGGGGTTTCTCGTTCTCCTTGAAAGAGAAACAACGGAATTGAGTTCACACCAAGTTCTTTCCGTCATAAAAAACAGCGGAATTGAGAGGTAAAACTAATGCATTTGTGATGAAGAGCAAATAGATTTTATTTAAATCATGGGAGAGGTTCAAAGACTTTTTGTTGGATTGCCCTCATCATGGGTTTCCAAAGATTGAGCTGTTAAGAGATTTTTTTTCAAGGGTTTGGATGAGGAAACTCAATTCAAACTTCAATCCCTTTCTGCTGAGATATTCATGGATAAAGTTGTTGATGATGCATGGGAGTTTGTTGAAAAACAAGCTCTAGTTATTGAGAAATATTCCCACCGGAGGGTTGAAGATGGAAATCGAAGATCCAGACCTCAATAGCTGAATCTTACTACCTCTAGTGTTGCTCAAGTTACTACTATTAACACTTAAGTTAAAGCTTCGAAGGAGCTTTTGAAGTCACAAACACAATCTAGAGGGATGCCAAGGGAGAAAGATGTTGTCTATGTAGGAAGAGGAAATTATCAAGGGAAAAGGAACAACTGCAACAACAACAACAACCGGAACTACAACAATTGGAGATCCAAAACTATTCCGGTAACCCTTATTCACATGCTAAAAATGCTCTAAATCCACCTTCTTCTTCTTCTACTTTGTTCCATTGAAAAGTCAAGAACCATCTTCAAGTTTGAATCAACCACCTAAGGATAAGATGGAAGCAATGCTTGAAGCTATGATGGGAAAGCTGAATGGCTTGGAAAGTTCGTTGACTTCTAAGACACAAAAAGCCTTGGAAAATCAAGTGTTTAGCAAGGCCGGAGAATTTCCTAGAGATCTAGAATAGCTTCCCGGAAAACGGAGAACAATCCGAAGGGCCAAGTGATGGCTATTACTACAAGGAGTGATGTGAAGACTGTAATATCCGGAATTTTTATTCCGTCTAATTCCACCGTTGACGGTTCCCCATTCTATCTAGTATCTCTTCCTTCACAAATTTCATTATTTTATGTAGAAGTTAATTCACATAAAATGATAAAATTATATCAAACTCTAATCCTTAGAAATATCCATTATTTTATGTAGAATTTAATTCACATAAAATGATAAAATTATATCAAACTCTAATCCTTATAATGATCTATTATTTTATGTAGAATTTAATTCACATAAAATGATAGATTTATATCAAACCCTAGTTATTATAATTCATTCTTATCGATGACAAGCTGTGACGAGGTCATGACTAAGCTGAGACGAGATCATGACAAGCTGTGACGAGTTCAGGACTAAGCTGAGACGAGGCCATGACAAAGCCCGACAAATCTGTGACAAACTCATTCATGGGCCTGACAAGGCCATGACGAGTTTTGACAGATTTTGGACAAGCAATTTAGCCCATCTTTCTTGCATGTTTCAGCCACTATTCTTACCTTAATTTCAGCCCAGCTTGACTTCGAGCCCAGCCTGCAGCAGTCCAGGAGAGGCTGGTTACGAGCCCATTAACAACCCCCTCCAGCCAGCTCGTTTGCTTGCCTTGCCCCAGCCCACACCGAATTTATGCTGCCCAGTAATCACACCTTCAACAGCCCATACACTCAGCTGCCTAATGAGACTTACAGCAGCCCAGAACTCCATCAGCCTGCTCCTTACTTCGCAGCCCAGGAAGCACAACGTTACCCTATCTTCCACGTTTTAATTGCCAGCTCTTCCCCTTCCTTATATCACGTAACATCAGCATAAATGAGGCAAATTAACATATGAAACAGCCCCTATTTTTTCACGCCAGAAGGGACGATAGTTGCAACGCCATTGTCCCATTTCCACGCTCCACATTCACGCTGCATCTAGCTGGCTTCTGCACACATTCAGCAACATTCCAACCACAAGAAATTGCAGAAAGGAGCCAGCAGAGGAGAGAACTTACAACAGCTAGTCGTCTATCTCTTTTGGGGTTGCTCGCTGCAAAGACTCGCCAGAAGCCGGAGTAGTGTAAGTGAATTTCATTCAACCCTTGCTACACTACACTTCAGTCCACCTTTTCCTTGCCTAACGTGTACCCGTTTCGTCTGTTAAAGCTACTCAGAACAACCGTAGGAGAGCTGTACAAATTCTTGCGTTTTCCAGAATTTTGGGAAGTGTGGAGCAGTCAACTTCGGGTCCATTTTTGGGTATGCTAGACTCTTCCTTTCTGGTTGATTTTCGGATATGTTTTATTCGATAGTGTATAGTATAACATACTAAAATTTGGGAAGAATCGGAGTTACGGTTTGAGAGTTATTGTGTTTTGTATATATGTGCTGAGTGTTGGGGAAAACAGCAAGTGATGCTGTTTTGTGAGATGGTTTTGAATAAGCTCTTGATCTCCGTTGGGCTTGAATTTTGGATATGATATAGTTGACATATTTTTGTAGAACATATTAAAATTTGAGAGGCATCCAGCGAGTGGTTTGGGATTTATGATTTTTCCAAAATTGAGTCGTAAATAGTTTTTCTGTTGTGCTGAAATTCGGTTTTGTGAGATAGTTTTAAATAGGATTTTGATCTCCTTTGCGTCTGAATTTTGGATATATTAGAGATAAGATTTTATAGTAGAACATATCAAAATTTGGGATAAATCCAGCGAGTAGTTTAGGAGTTATGATTTTTCAAAGTTAAGACAGTGTGCTGTTTGTTAAGTGTTGTATCCAACTTTAGAAATTTTTGTAGAAGCGATGTTTTAACAGTTTTAAGAAATTATTTCTCCTACTAGTAGATGGGATATCATAGATGAGCTAGGGAATTATTTCGGAATTTTTATAAGATTATTCGAATTTTATATTTGAAGCTGTAGTTGGACTTTAGTGACTTTTCGGAAAATAGAAAATGGGTAGTTTTTCTAGTTGTTACCTAAAATCATCCTAGGGAGTAGAAAAGGAATAGTTAGCCTCAAATTATAATTTAAGTACATATTACGAGCTTTTGTAAATTTCGGGACCAAGGGTAAAATACTCATTTTACCATAAATTGGTATTGTATTAAATTCTGTTCTAATAGAACCTACTACCTTAGAAGTCTTAGACTTCTAATTACCAAGAAAGTGCGCTGACACACTTGCCTCCTTTGACAGGCAACCGAGTTATACAGTTACAGATTGAGTTGTGATTAAGAGAGTCGAGATCTGATTCAGGTAAGTCCACGGACTTACTTAGCTGGCTTCTTGTATGAGTGTAATGTGTATGAGTGGTGTTTGTTAGTTATGATAAACAACGAAACCGGATTAGGCCGACTTTATTATTTACGTAATTGACCCAAGTGTATGATAACGGGTCGTGACATCATCTGCCTAGCTCTTGCGAGAGTCTAGGAGGTTCCCTGCGACCAACCCAGTCCGGTAGACGGTCAAATGCATTAGTACCATTCCGCGTTGGTAAACGGGGACATGGGCGAGGTTTGGGAATCCCTCGTGTCACAAAATAAGTATCATTAGTAATAAACTATCACCTAATTAAAGATAATAAAAGGATTGAGTGTTGCATGTTGATTGTGTATGTTGTGTGTTTGTGCTTTTACCTTTATACTTATGCATAGAATGTTAGATAATGGTTTTATACCGCTTGTAGATGTCTTGCAGGTTAAAACAGTTGTAGAGAGATCCGGAGGGAATGGTCAGCCGGGTCCACGTACTCCTTTAGTTGGGGATGGGAATGTCTTATGTTCTTCATATATGTCGTTTTGGTACCTTTGCTTTGTAAGGCTGATACATATTCTTCATGTATATATTGTTTAAAGTTTTCAAATGTTTTAAATACTTTTGTGCCTTGTTGTAAGATCCAAGTTAAATTGTTGTCAAACTAAGGTCGGGACCCATTGTGAGGTCCTAACCAGTAGCTCCCCGAGTTCTCAGAATTTGGGGTGTTACAAAGACCAACAACCCTACAACCGGACGAACGACAAGGGAAAACAGCCCATTTCGGACGAGATCCCAATTGAGAAAGAAAAGGGGAAGGATGAGATCTACATACCTCCTCCAGCTTACAAGCCTCCACTACCGTTCCCGCAATCTAGAGTAAGAGCGCGTCTAGACAAGCATTTCGGTAACCTTATGAGTAAACTGCATATTAACATACCTTTCATTGATGCAATTTTAGGTATGCCCGCCTATGGAAAGTTCTTAAAGGATATCCTCTCTAACAAGAGTAAGCTAGAGGATTTGGTGAAGTAAAGATGACTTCTAGATCATCCGAACTCATCAAGATAATGAAGGAAAACATGCCACCTAAGATGCGAGATCCGGGATCGTTTTGCATCCGTATTGGAGTTAAAGAGGTCATATATGACGCCCTATGTGATATAGGAGCAAGTGTGAGCATCATTTCGCTTGCTTTGTGTGACAAAGTGGGTTTAGGAGAGCCTAAACCGGTGAAGATGACGTTATATATGGCGGATCGATCCATCACTCGACCCGTTGGCATATTGGAAGACATTCCCGTTAAGCTTGATAAGTTTTCATTCTTATAGATTTTGTGGTATTGGACAATCCTGTAGATTATCCAATCCCGATCATCCTTGGAAGACCGTTTCTTGCAACTTCCGGTTGCCTATTTGATTGCAAGAACGTTAAGTTGTCTTTCAACATAGGAGAAGAGCGTGTTGAGTTTATACTCTCAGGTTTGATGAAGGGACAAGCCCTTGGGGAAGACATCTTCAACATATACAACGAAGAGGAATCTCGAGAATTGGTTAGCTCTATCTTAGTTTAGAAATCCTCTTGAGAAAGTTTTTCGTTTTAGTATGATGGAGGAAGGTGTAGATGCTTCTTGTGATGTAGATATACAAAATTTGGAAGCCTTGGAAGAAGATCCAAAAGCTTTTTGTGAAGATTTTGAAGAGGAGACGACAAACTGCCTCGATCTTTGACGGACCATCTCGACTGAGATGACTTTTGAAGTGACCGAGGTAAAAGCAACAAAGAATCACCTCGACCCAGATCTCGACCAAGACACTTCTGGGGCACGTGAGATTTTGATTTTTCGGAACTTCCTTGTTCGATTATTTCAAGCGTTGCAAGTGCCAGCCTTACCCCTTCCAAAGCTTCCGAAGCTTCACAAGATGATTCTAGAGGTACGGAATACGACTTAAGGAACCTCCTATCTTGGAGCTTAAACCTCTTCCACAACACTTAAGGTATGTGTTTCTTGGACTGAATTCCACTTATCCGGTCATAGTTAGTGCTAACCTTACTGAGATTAAGTTATCTAAGTTGATGCGTCAGTTGAGATTGCATAGAAAGGCTATAGGATATACTATTGATGATCTTGCTAGAATTAAAACTTCTTTTTGCATGAATAAAATACTAAAGGAAGATGATCATAAGCCTTCACGGAAACCTCAAAGATTGTTAAATCCGATCATGAAGGAGATAGTGAAGAAGGAAGTGTTTAAATTACTTGATGCAGGAATTGTCTTCCCTATATTGGATAGAAAATGGGTGAGTCCGGTACATGTGGTATCAAAGAAAGGTGGGATGACAGTTGTGACCAAAAAGAACAACGAGTTAATCCCTACAAGAACCGCGACAGACTGGAGGATGTGCATTGACTATTGACAGTTGAATGTGACGACTAGGAAGGATCACTTCCCTCTCCCATTCATCGATCCAATGCTTGAAAGGTTAGCACAACACTCCCACTTTTGCTATTTGGATGGTTATAGTCGATTCTTTCAGATTCCTATCCATCCGGACGATCAAGAGAAGACCACCTTCACGTGCCCGTGGGATACATTTGCTTACCGGAGGATGCCATTCGGATTGTGTTATGCACCGGCTATATTCCAGCGTTGTATGATGGCTATCTTCTCCGAGTACATCGAGAAGATCATGGAAGTATTCATGGATAACTTTTTTGTTTATGGTTCTTCCTTTGATAATTGCTTAGCTAACCTTTCCTAGTATTGCAACGTTGTGAAGACACTAATCTTGTTCTGAATTAGGAGAAGTGTCATTTTATGGTTAGTGAGGGAATTGTGTTAGGTCACCTTGTTTCAAACCGAGGTATTGAAGTCGATCGAGCTAAGATTGAGACTATAGAAAAACTTCCTCCACCTTTTTCTATTAAAGGTGTGCGGAGTTTTCTAGGGGATGCTGGATTTTACAAGAGGTTCATCAAAGACTTTTCTAAGATATCTAAACCACTAACTTATTTTTGAATAAGGATGCGGTTTTTGAGTTTTCGCACGAACGTCTAGATGCTTTTTACAGGTTAAAGGAAGCGTTGATATCCGCTCCCATCATTCAACCTCCTTATTGGAGCTTGCCCTTTGAGATTATGTGTGATGCAAGCGACGTGGCGGTAGGAGCAGTTATTGGACAAAAGAAGGATGGCCAGACCAACACCATCTATTATGCTAGCAAGACGCTAGATGAGGCTCAGCAAAACTATGTCACCACTGAAAAGGAGCTTTGGTGGTTGTTTACGCTTTTGAGAAGTTTCGTTCCTACCTTGTAGGAGTGAAGGTTATTGTCTACACCGACCATGCAGTCATTCGGTACTTGCTCACTAAGAAGGACACAAAGCCGTGTTTTATCCACTGGATTCTCCTACTTCAAGAGTTTGACTTGGAGATCCGCGATATGAAGGGATCTAAAAATTATGTGGCAAATCATCTCAGCCGGCTACCTCTCATCGCTTTGGAGAGAGGTGACTTACCCATCGACGATTCCTTTCCCGATGAGCAGCTGCATTGGATGGAGCATTCGCTTCATCAGATTTTGGAAGGTAACGAGCCTTGGTATGATGATATTGTCAATTATCTTGTTTTCTAGGAAGTACCTTCAGGATTGTTATATGCACAAAGGAAGAAATTCTATTAAGGATGTACGTCATTACTATTGGAATGAACCTCTACTCTTCAAGAGAGGTCCAGATGAGATACTATGGAGATGCATTCCGGAAGATGAGACGGAGAGTGTTATGAGGCATTGTCACTCATTGCCTTGTGGAGGACATGCTAGCGCTCATAAGACGTGCGCTAAGGTATTACGTTCCGGTTTCTTTTGGCCTTCATTATTTAAGGATGTGCAAACGTTTGTTGCTTCTTGTGATACATGCCAAAAAACAGGGAATATATCCAAACGGAACGAGATGCCACTCAATAACATTCAGGAAGTCGAGATCTTCGACGTTTGGGGAGTTGATTTTATGGGACCATTCTTGTCATCTACACAAAATCTATACATACTTTTGGCTGTTGATTATGTTTTGAGATGGGTGGAAGCCATTGCTTCTCCCACCAATGACGCCACGGTAATTATGATGTCTTAAACCGGACCATCTTCTCACACTTTGGGATACCTCGAGTCATCATTAGTGACAGAGGGGCGCACTTTACAGCCCGAAAGTTTGAAGCACTTCTATCGAAGTATGGGGTAACCCATAAGGTAGCAACCCCTTATTACCCTCAAACTAGTGGACATGTTGAAATCTCCAATAGAGAAATCAAAGCAATCTTGGAGAAGACCATCTCTATAGAACGAGGAAATATTAATCCATATACATGGATGACGCTCTTTGGGCGTATAAGACCGCTTTCAAGACTCCCATCAGAAACACCCCTTACAACTTGGTTTATGGGAAATCTTGTCATCTTCCGGTAGAGCTAGAACATAAAGCTTATTGGGCGATCAAATGGCTGAATTTCGACATCCTAGAAGCTGGGGAGAAGCGACTCTTGGACATCAATGAGTTGGAGGAATTACACTGAAATGCCTATGAAAATGTTAAGATCTATAAGGAGAGAACAAAGAGATGGCATGACAAGCATATTATTTCAAAGGGGCTCAAAGAAGGAGATCTTGTTCTTCTCTTCAATTCCCATCTTCACCTCTTTTCCGGTAACTTGAAATCTAGATGGACCGGACCTTATATTGTGAAACACGTTTTTCCTCATGGTCCAGTTGAAGTATGAGGTGAACATAGCGGAAACTTTAAAGTGAACGGTCATCGACTGAATAAGTAAACACACCAAAAGTTCTGATTGAGGAGATTGCACCTTTTCATCTCACATGATCATAAGAAGTTAGGTCCAGCTAGCGACCTTAAATCAAGCGCTTCTTGGGAAGCAACCCAAGATATTAATTTCCTTTTGCTTTCTAGATTAGTTTAGTGTAGTTTTTGCATTTTTTGTGTCCGTGATAACAAGAACTAGGTACAATCCAAGAAGAACAACTCAGGGAAGCAAATGAGTGGAATTACGGTTCATAAATCCGAGAAAAGGACAAAAACTAGGAGCCATCTTGGGTGTTATCATGCATCACGACCGAGATCCATCTCGGTCAATCGAGATGAACACAACAGGGAGTCACCTCGGTCCAGCATCTCGGTCAGTCCAACCATCTCGGTCGAGATGTAGTTGAATTTTTCGACGGGTATAAAAGGGGAATAACACTCACTCTCCTCACAAACCTTATCTCCCTCAAAGCTCTCTCGCCAAAAACGGCCCTAAATCATTAAAACACTCGTTTCTTGCTCGTTTTCAACGATTCTTGGCTCAAATTCAACGTGAAGGACACCACATTGACTTCTCCAGCATCAATCGAGACTTCAATCCACCAAACTCTGCAAAATCGGGTAATCTTGTTCAAAAACCCTTCTTTTAGGTTTTGGTTGATTTTGATTGATTGTGGAGATTGTTGATGCATTGTTGTGTTGGAATTGAACGGAAAACCCCATAGGAAGCAATTTGTAGTGATTTTTGGGGAAAAGAACTACAGATTTGAGATTTCGATCAAAGGACGGGTCCGTCTCGGTCAAGTCCAGACATCTCGGCCGAGATAGCTCAAGAACTGACCGAGATACATTGTTGAAATGGACAATTTGCGTCGTTTGAACAGGTAGTTAGCACTCCATGACCATTCTAATGCTAGGCAGCCTTCCCTTTCACCTCCTAAACCCCCATAAGTACCCGTTATCTTGGAACGCTTCCAGGAGAAGTATGATAGGATATGCTCCTGTACGGTCATTGCCCCTCGCCACATTAATGTGGTGGATTTTGCTTGCCTCCACGTGGTTGAAGACTTACAGAGGTTGATCTCCACTATTGGATTGGAGGTGTTCATGACCATCCGAGAGTCGGCTTATCTAGAGCCGACTTACAAGTTCTTGAGTCCCGTCACTCATGTGCCGGACCAAAAAGGGGTCAAGTTCCGGCTCATGAACAAGGGCTATGGCTTTACTGTGAAGAACTTTGGCAACTTATTCTGTTTTTCCCCACCTACAGCTACAGACTTCCCAAACCGGTTTTAGGCTACAGTGTATTGGGAGAGCATAACCTCCATTCGTAATGGAGATGGCAGTTGGCAACCGGGCAATGCGAAGAAAAAGAACATATACCACATCGCCTTTAGGATTGCACACTGGATTATGAGCGAGATGATGCTTGCTCGCAATGAGACATCACAGAAGGTATGGCAAGGTGTGCTCTTTACTATCTGGTGTATGACTGCAGGAGAGATCCCGGATTTTGGCACCATGCTGGTGGAGGATTTGCACCGGATCAAGAGCAAGAAGAAGGAGGATATCTGTGTGGGAGGATTAGTGACTCACATCGCCAATATTTTGGAGTTAGATCTTTTCGCTTGCACCTTGGCAACTTAGGCCAAGCCTTTAGGATTGTAGGACTTCATTACTCATCGGGTTCTGATTCCTCGAGGTCGTGGTCCACCATAAGTGGCCATGCCTTCGGAGATTAGAGCTCCGAGGGGCATTCCATGGCCTTCCTAGTTCATGGTCTCCAACCCAAAAAACTAGAGGGAGATCTGGCGATCCGTGGAGTAGGAGGCGGAGATAGCTGCGGAGTTCAGCACTGACAGTGATGAGGAGGCTGATGGAGGAGTCGACATGGACACCGGGACAAACATTGCTGGTCCTAGTGCTCCGGTGGTCGATATTGACCATGATGAGGCGACCGAGGATGAGCAGCCACCACCGGAGCCACAACAGGAGATCCGGCAGCAGAGGGAGCGCCACTAGCACCCCTCTCTCTGCCGTGATCCCGAGGCTCACATGACAATTGACGATTTGAGCCGCTAGATGGAGGATTTCTTCCGTACTCTACGCACCAATTTGGATAGGCGCCTCGACACTCAAACTCGATCGATCGGGGACATGAGGCACGAGATGGAAGAGAGTCATCATTACTAGTGTCAGATTTAGATCATGATGTTCGAGCAACAGATGGGATTTGCCTTTGGTCAATCACAATACCCGTTTCCACCACCACCACCGGATGCTTGAGTTCACCGCTGGAGTTGTTGCTGCTTTGTTTCTTTTATTATGTTGTTTTGCTCCTTGACATTGTGAGTACTTTCTTCTTGACTTCTATTACCCATTGAGGACAATGTGTCCTAAGTATGGGGTGCTTTAAATACTTGGGTATGTAATAACTGATACTTATGTTCTATGGTTGCTTTTATGACTTCTATTTGGTGCCTTGACATTGTATAACATATTACATGCATTGCATTATGATTTTGATCGAAAAAACATTAAAATTGGTTTGAAATAAACTTCGTCTCGACCGAAATACACATGGCCGACCGAGATGATCACGACAAGAGATTACCTCGGTCTAGCATCTCGGTTGTCCGAACGTGTCTCGGCCGAGATGGCTTTGAAAAACATGAAATTTTCGGAAACATTTTGTACTTCTAGGAATGATATGATCCCAATGATGATACTTGTTTGTTGAATGGTTTTTATGATCTTTATGTGTTTAAATTAATTTATGATATATTTAAGGTTTATATGCTTTGTTTGAAATTTGAGCATGCTTAGTGAGTTATTTTATCCAAATCATGTTGAATTTACAAGTTGAAACTACGTTACAAGTTCTCTCACATTCTTCTTGGAATGATTAACGCAATTCATTTTCTTTCACCTTCTTCATCATGCCTTTACCCTTCATATATATATATATATATATATATATATATATATATATATATATATATATTTGCCTCCCTTTACCTATCCGGAATTTGGAAGCAAGCAAGTGAAAGATGAAGTTGAAAGTGGATAAGTGTTAGAAAACAATAGGTTTGGGAACGTTGATCATGACGATGAATAACACAGAGCTATTCACACAACCGGGTGTTTGTGTCTTGCCAAAGTCGGATTGATTGATAGTCCTAACGAGTCATGGTATGTGCATCAAGGTTTGAGACATCTCGAGAAATTGAGATTAGCTAATATCCAAGGCTTCGGTTATTGTGCACCTCTGTCCATGTTCTCAAGTAAAAGTTACATAAATATGCGGAAAAGAAGTAAGAAAATCTTATTGATGGATGTTAAGAGTAGTTTGAAGTTGTGAAATTGTTATCCTTTTTCTGGATTTTAGCACCACATTGCCCTTTGTACATCCCACCCTAACAGATTTCTTGACCTCTATCTGAAAGACCTTGAGTATGATGTTTGACTTTGTGGTTTAAACTGGATTATCCATGATTGATTTTGATGAGTATGATTTGCTACACATTCTATGATTTCATGTGAAGTATGATTAGCTTTCTTGTATCCATAACTTGTTTTGATCATGTATTGTTTCTTATTAGCTATGAAGCATTCTCTAAGGGTGATCTATGAATAGAAGCACACAACTAAGTTTTTGAAAGTTTTCATTGATCTTAACTAATTTATAATTCATATTATCTTGTATCTAAGATTTGAACCTTGCTTGGGGACAAGCAAGGGTCAAGTATGGGGTATTTTAATAAAATGAATTATAGTCTTTATTTTTGATATGGTTTTGACGTTTGCTCATCATTATTCTGCATGCATGGATATATATTCTTGATGATTATGTCATTATTTGTCTACTTTGCAACAATCGAGGTCTACACCAAGTTTGATTGTAATTGTAGGGAATAGGACATATTTTGGATCAAAAAGGGACATTGAAGTCTAATGAGACGATTAAGCTACATTATGAAGCACTTGGAAGGACAAGAAGGAAGGTAGGAACCATTGGAAAAGGATGGAAGAAGTATTCAGGAGATGATACGAGGAAAAGGACGTAATGGATTAGTGATCTCGGACCGATGCCCGTAATGCACCTCGACCGAGATGGCCTACTGGGCCTTACTCGAGGTCAACAGCCCACGGCCCAAGAAGAGATAATTATTTTGACCTAAAATTCTTCTATAAGAATGGAAGGTGAATATCGCAGAAAATATCTTTGGATCCCACGCTGAGACGTCGAAGATCTTTGGATCATAGGATTTTTGGAGGACGGCTGGATTTACGGAGATTGAAGGAAGAAGATCTAGGAAGGATTACTTGGAGGTCAAGGTTGAAGGAAGAAGGGAAGATACTTTGTAAGGTTTTCTTGGAGGATTCTTGTTAGTTGTTACCATCTTTTGGAACACGTTATCGACGCATTATTGGATTGTTTGCACCCTTGATTATTGAGAACCTTTTGTTGAGTGTTTTATTCCCTTTCTTTGATATCTTGATTATATATAATTTGATGCTTTGAACATGATGATCGTTGGCTAAAACTCTTGCGATTCTGGGGTGATTAGTTGAAGGTTGTGGCATAGACGATGAAAGAGTTGACCTTGATCACGAGTGGACCCTGAAACCTTGATTTAACCCTAAATCGAAACCCGTCTCGGGCTGCTCTTGAAGCATCTTGACCGAGATCAAACAAGAAATGTACGAGATTGCCCACTGCATGTCCGATCTTGAGTTTAGGTTATAATTTGCCAAATCCTATCCTTGTTCCACCTTTCCTGGTTTATATTCAAGCCTAGGAAGAGACTTACCCGGTGATTAATTTGCTTGTTAACCGATGATGATGAGTGTTAGTTAATAAAGGTACATCCTTTGTTAGGGTTTGAGTGTGTCTTTATCCTATCTTTGAGAGTTAACTTGAGACTTACCCAGTGATTGTTACTTCTATTCCCTTAGGTAGTGTGTTGGTTTGTGAGTATAATTCTTTTCCTTAGTTCCTTGAGACTTACCCGGTAATAGGATCTTTGGTTTGGGATAGTGGATGGTGAGACTTACCCGGTGATCTATCCCATCTTAGAAATACCTTCCCTTCGCAACCTCAGCTTTGTCCGCGTTTATCCTTAAAAATCTTGAGTCGAAACCACAACTGGCTACTTGGATCTCTAGAATCTGCCTTCCTTTATCTGATTTATATACATCATTGTTCTTTGTTGCTTGAGAATTGCATAAACAACCTAAAGATATATACCGTTTGATAGCATGAATTATAGTCTATATTTTGGAACCTGTTTAGACGTTTATCTTCAATAATCTGCATGTTTGGATGTATATTATGTGATTATATTGTCGTTTCATCTACCTTTGCGGGAATCGAGGTCTACACCAAGTTTCGTTGTAATCGTAGGTAAAATGGCACGTTTTGCATCAAAATGGAGCTAAAGGAGCTAAGGAGTCATTGGAGCTACATTCAGGAGCTTAAGGAAGAATCCGGGAAGCATGGAAATGGATTAAAGATTCACTTTGGACCAGATTTGAGAGATTTCACATTCAGTTTAGAGTCACCTCGGTCAGCTACATACCATATCGACCGAGGTGATCCAGAGGAGCTGCTCGACCGAGGTGATCCAGAGGAGCTGCTCGACCGAGGCGAACACCTTGGACGCGGCGAGATATATTTTGTTCTTGGCTGAGATCTTTTATTTTTGGAAAGAGGATCTTATATTTTTAGGCTGGATTTCTGGAAGGAAGAAGATAATTCAGCTGATATATTTTACCTATTTTATGGGAAAATATCTTTCTAACATCTTTTATCTTTGGGAGGTAATTTTCCTATAAAAAGGGTTGGATTTTCCACAAATCCGGCATCCGCTTACGGCTGGAAAACATCCACTACAGCGGGGAGATTTGAAGAACCTTTTTGAAGGTTGAAGGAAGATTGAAGGAAGGAAGTTGATAGCTTTTATAGCTTTTGTGAAGGGTTTTGTAAGATTCTCTTAGATTCCCTTCTTGTTGATTGTCTTGTTGGATTGTGATCCAAGGAACGCTTGCTTGTTTGATAATTGATTCAGTTATTAAAGCCTTTTTCTTAAGGTTTTTGTGTTCAATTATTCACCTTCTTCCCATATATTTGATTATTGCTTTCATGATGATGATTGACTAATTTCTTTGTTTGATTCTAGGGTGATTGGTAGAAGGTTGTGGGGAAAACAATGATAGAATAATCTTAATCCCAATAGGACCCTGAAAGCTCGAGTCTTTATCCTTAACCCTCATTCAGTCGATGAACATCTCGGCCGGGGTGGAATTCGTCTGACCGAGGTGACTTTTCTGATCCGAAACTGAGAGTTAAGTGTTAGAGTTTGCCAAATCCTATTCTTATTACACCTTTCCTGGTTTAATGCAAGCCTGGGAAGAGACTTACCCGGTAATTCCTTTGTTTGTTTACCAAAGATCATAAGTGTAGGTAATAAAAGTTTATCCTTTATTGGGGTTTGAGTGTGCCTTCATTCCTTCTTTGTGAGTTAGCTTGAGACTTACCTGGTAAAGGTTGATTCTATTCCCTTAGTTGGAGTGTTGGTTTGAGATTATAGTTCCTTTCCTTAGTACCTTGAGACTTACCCAGTAATAGGTTCTTTAGGTTTGGAGTTAGTGAGTAGTGAGACTTACCCGGTGATCTATTTCACTTTAGAAACACCTTCCCTTTGCAAAATCTCAGCTTTGTCCGCTTTATCTTTAGATCTTGAGTTGGAACCACAACTAGATGCTTTAATCCCTAGAATTGCATATTCCTTTAATTGACTTTTTATCATCTTTGATTGCTTTAATTGCTTTCGTGGTTAGTAATTACATAGACTGCTTATACCTGCTTTGTTTCACTAAGTCCCTGTGATCGACCCCTGGAATTTCTTGCTTTTTACTACGATTGACCCGTACACTGCGGGTTCACATCCTTGTTTTAAGCTTACATCTAGGGTTATAAATTTAAAGCTTGCACACACCATTTGGAGCGAACAAGTTTTTGACGCCGTTGCTGGGGACTTGGTCTAGACCGAGCCGGTTGCGGTTGGCTTTCGGGGCATTTGCCCCTTTTTCTACTAACCACTCTACTTGAGTGACTTTCGCAGGTTCTTTTTCTTAGGTTTATGCGAAGAACCCGCGCTGGGAAGGAAATCGTTCCTTACGATCACGAACCAGAAAATACATACAAAAGACGCTTGAAAGAAGCGAAGATGGCCAACCAAGACAATCGCGATCTTGAGGCCGAATTGAAGGAGGCGTTGGAACAACTACGCCTCAGCAAAGAAGAATTATGACTGGAAAGGGAAGAAACTCGCACAAGGACTGAGGCGATCGAAGCAGATATGGCAGCTTTACGAGACCAGTATCTACCGCGACCGAACCCAGATCCTCGACCGAGGCAAGACCCAGTTCTAGATCCTCGACCGAGGCAGAATCCAGTACCTGCTGCCCCGGCCGAGATACTTCCACCTCAAATGCCAGTCCGAGATGCTCTTTTTGCAGGTATCCACAGACCCTAGGACAAAGGATGGACCCCAATCAGCAACTGAGGCGTCCAAGAGTCAACCTAGGTGATCCAGCAGACCATGATTATGAGCTTCGACCACAAGTTCTTTCCATGATTCTCCAATGCCAATTTGGAGGGCTAGAGAGGGAATCTCCGCATCAACATCTACAAAACTATGAGATCTTGATGGAGACCTTGAGACCATCAAGAATAGAAAACAACAACTACAAGCTAAGGCCTTTCTACTTCTCTTTGAAAGATAGAGCACTTACTTGGTATCAATCTCTTCCTCTAGGAAAAATCAATACTTGGGAGGATGTTCGCTCCAAACGGTGTGTGCAAGCTTTAAATTTATAACCCTAGACTTAAGCTTAAAACAAGGATGCGAACCCGCAGTGTACGGGTCAATCGTAGTAAAAGCAAGAAAATTCCAGGGGTCGATCACAGGGACTCGGTGAAACAGAGTCAATACGGTGTGCTAATGTTAATACTAACCACAAGAGCGATTTAACACAATCAAAGATGAATAAGATGTCAAATAAAGCAAATATGCAATTCTAGGGATTAAGGCATCTAGTTGTGGTTCCAACTCAAGATCTATAGATAAGCGGACAAAGCTGAGATTTTTGCGTGGGGAAGGTGTTTCTAAAGTGGAGTAGATCACCGGGTAAGTCTCACTACACACTAATCCTAAACCGTAACTCCTATTACCGGGTAAGTCTCAAGGAATTAAGATAAAGAACTATAACCTCAAACTAACACACCATCTAAGGGAATAGAATCAACCTTTACCGGGTAAGTCTCAGGCTAACTCACAAAGATGGGATGGAAGCACACTCAAACCCCAATAAAGGATAAACCTTTATTACCTACACTTATGATCGTTGGTACACAAACTAAGGAATTACCGGGTAAGTCTCATCCTAAGCTTGCTTTGAACCAGGAAGGTGTAATAAGAATAGGATTTAGCAAACTCTAACACTTAACTCTCAGTTTAGGGTCGGATAAGTCACCTCGGTCAGCCAGTTTCCACCTCGGCCGAAATGTTCATCGACTGAACGAGATGCTTAGGGTTAAGGTTAAAGACTCGAACTTTCAGGATCCTACTGGAATCTAAGATTATTCTATCATTGTTTTTCCCACAACCTTCAGCCAATCACCCTAGAATCACACAAGGAAATTAGCCACTCATCATCATAATGAAAGTATTAAAATATATGGGAAGAAGGTGAATATTTGAACAAAGAAGAATTTAATGAAAAGACTTCAATAACTGAATCAAATATCACAACAAAGCGTTCCTTGGATAACAATCCAAAAAGACAAGACAACAATTGAGGGAATTGAAGACAATCTTACAAAACCCTTCAAAAAGCTATAAAAGCTATGGACTTCTATCTTCCTTCAACCTTCAAAAAGGTTCTTCGAAGACTCCCAAATTGGAGTAGGCTGCTGCGTGATGTTTCAGCTGTAGGCGGGTTCTTGCGCTGATAGCGGATGTCGGATTTGTGGAAAATCCAACCCTTTTTATAGGAAAATAACCCTCCAAAGATAATAAATCTTAAGAAGATATTATCCCATAAATATAGGTAAAATATATGATTCTGCATATCTCCTTCCTTCCAGAAGCCAAGCCCAAAAATATAAGATCACCTTCCAAAGGTAAAAGATCTCAGCCAAGAATAAAATATTCTCGCCGCGTCCTAGGTGTTCGCCTCGGTCGAGTCGGCGTCTCTGGATCACCTCGGTCGAGATGAATCTCTGGTCAACCGAGGTGAGTCTCAACTGGATGTAGTATCTCTCAAAACTGGTCCAAAGTAAATCTTTAATTCATGGCTGTGCTTCCTGGATGTAGCTCCAAATGACTCATGACTCCTTTTGGTCCTTTTTGATGCAAAACATACCATATTACCTGCAATTACAACGAAACTAGGTGTAGACCTCGATTCTCGCAAAGGTAGATGAAATGGTAGTAAAATCACATAATGTATATACAAACATACAGATTATGAAAGATAAAACGTCCAAACAAACCCCAAAAACTAGACTATAATTCATGCTATCAAAATACCCCATACTTAGCCCTTGCTTGTCCCCAAGCAAGTTCCTTATATAGAAGACAAGATAGAATGGATTATAAGTCAATAAAATCAATGAAAAAGCTTTTCAAAAACATTTTATGGTGTGCAACTATCATAGATCACTCTAAGAGAATACTTCCTGGAATTTAAAAACTCAATATGCTTAAAACATTTTATAAATATAGGAAAGTTGTTCATCTTTGCACAAAATCATAGAATGCATAATAAATCATAATTATCAAAATTAATCATGTATAATCCGATTTAGACCGCTAAGTCAATCAACAAGCTCAAGGTCTCAAGGGCTTCCCAAAAGAAAAGGTCAAGAAACGTGTAGGGTAGGGATGTATGTAAGGTAATGTGGTGCTAGAATCCGGGAAAAGGATGAACTTCACTTTCACTTTGACTTGCAACATCTTCCACCAATAAGCTTTGCTTATTTCGCACTTTTTTTTTTTCTTTTACTTTACTTTTTGGGATGCATGGACAGAGGTGCACAATAACCGAAGCCTAGGAGATCCGCAATCATCAATTTCTTGAGATGCATCAAACCCTTGATGCACATACCATGACCCGTTAGGAATATCGCTCAATCCGACTTTGGCAAGACACAAACACCCGGCTATGTGAATGGTGCCGAGTTACTCATCTTCATGATTGACTTCCCCAAACCTATAATTGCTTTCTAAGACTTTCACTTTCAGCTCACTTCTCAACTTTAACTTGCTTTCACCACTTGCTTGCTTCCTAATTCCCGGATAGGTAAAGGGAGGCAAAATGTATATGAGGGGCTAAGCATGATCAAGAAGAAGAAGAAGAAAAGAGTGAATTGCCTTGATCTTTCCAAGAAGAGAGTGAGAGAACTTATCCTGCGGTGTCAACCTTCAAATCCAACATAATTTGGATAGAAACAAAGTATTAAACATGCCAATAATTTCAAACAAAGCATTTAGCAACTTAAACATATTATAAAACCTTTCAAACACATAAAGAATTTAAAACCAGTAGGTAAACAAAATCTTTACTGAGGTCATATCCAGATAAGTAGTACAAAAATCGTTTTCGAAAACTCTCAGTTAACCCACCTCGGTCGAGGTGTTCTTGGTTCAACCGAGGTGAAACACCTCGTTCGGCCAGAACTGCCCCGGTCGAGGTCAAAAATTTTTTTTAAAACCAGTTTTCTTTCAGTTTCGACGTTTTTCTCAATCAAATAACCTGTAAGTATGCATGCAATCTCAGATAAACATATAAATGCAGAAGTGAAGCATAAATATAAATATCCGGTCAATAAAATACATCAAAAGTGTCGAATACATCAAAGGTAGCCACATAGTCAAATAACAAACACCCCATACTTGAGACACACTGTCCCAGTGGGTATAATAAAAGTCTAAAACAGGAGAACTCACCGGATAAGGGCCGAACTGCATAAAAATATAATAAAGAAACCCTGCAGCTCCTCAGTAGTCCTGATCCGGCGGTGGTGGTGGTATGTAGGGGAACTGAGTCGGATCATAGGGATGGCCCATGATACGCTCAAACTGTAGCTGAGCCATCATGTGCTGATGATGCTGACGCTCCTGCATCTCGCGGATATCCAGCGAAAGTGCAGCATATGAGTCGATAACCTGATCCGTCAGGTCATCGATCCGTCGGTGTGCAGCTCTGTCCCTCACTCCACGCCTCCTGCGTCTAGCAGGTCTGACTGGAGACATCGCGGCTGGCGCCGGCTCAGTGTCCTCCTCATCATCTAAATCAATAATAGGTGGTGCGCTCGTCCCAGCTGTATCTGTACCTGTGTCCATCGGGACGCCACCTCCTCTCTCATCCACTGTCTCATCATCGTCGTCATCCTCATCCTCAGCCTCCTCCTTAGCTGCAGCAGGGGCAGCTGCTGCCTCTCTGTGATCCTCTATCAGTGTATCCCAAGCAGTCTGCCAGAAATGCGGATCAAAGACTGTGAACTGCGCAGACCAGCGGATGCCCTGAGGTGCAGTCCGCTCCCAAGGCATGGCGACGTATGGAGTGGTCAAACCACGGGGAACTAGAATCCTCCGTGTGATCATCTCCTGCAATCCCAGCGGCTTCGGAGCCGCCGCCAACGTGCAAACGCTGAGGTCCATCCCGTGGTAAGTAGCGATGTGGGTGACTAGACCTCCACAGCAAATATCTCCCTTCGCCTTGGCCTTGATCCTATGCAGATCCTCTGCTAGGAGCAAGCCAAAGTTTGGGAAGCCTCCTGTAACCATGCAATAGAGGCTGAAGAGCTCACCCTGTCTGATCTTCTGGGGCGTCTCCGTACGCGCCAGAAGTGTCTCACTGAAGATCCTGTGGGCAAGTCTGAAGGCTGGGTGAAAGATGACCTTCTCCCTGGAATCTCCAGGGCGCCATCTGTCTGCGTGTGTAGTAATATGGGCTATCTGTCCCCAGAACTCCCTAGCTACGGATCGGGAGGGGAAGTCTACGGCAGTGGGGTCAGGAAAGCCAAAGATCTCTCTCCAAATCTCTAAAGGAACTATGAAGTTCCGGCTCATCAACCGGTACTTCACAGACCGCTCTGTGGGAAGGTAGGAGAAGGAGCTAACAAACTCGAGTGTCGGCTCTAAGTAGGTTGGGGCTCGGATCTCAGTGAACTGATCTAGCCCCACTGTAGCAATCATCCTCCTAAGGTCAGCATCTAACCCTAGGCAGTCAAAAGCTGACACATCCAGAAATCGTGGTGCGATGACTGGACGGCCAGCTATCCTCTCATAGTCTACCCGGCATCTCTCGTGGATGGCCGGGCGGTAGGGACGGGATGCGGAAGGAGAAGGGGAAGGGGAGGATCTATCTCTAAGAGCCAAACGGCGATCTGAACTCATCTTCAAACACACTGTCAGACTACCTCGGTCGACTGACAAATACCAAGAATCACCTCGACCGAGGTGCAGAACGACTGGACCGAGGCGAAGACAGTCGCGAATTCAACTCTCTGATTTTCAGTTCTTTTCCCCCAAAAATCACTACTGATGCTTCCTAAGGGGTACTTAAAGGTTTCCTCAACAGAATCAAGGGCAACCAAAGCTCAAATTGCAGTAAACGAGCGAGTTAGGGTTTTCGAACGTTTTTACCTCGTTTCGGTCGAAACGCTCAAATTCCTTGCAGATCTGTTGTTGCAATCGGATCCTCTACTCTTTAATCGCGGTTTGGAAGCAGAAATCTTCGAAAATGAGCGAGAAACGAAGGAGGCGAGGTGGATCTGTCGCCGCGGTCGAGGAGGGTAAATAAAAAGTGAAAAGTAAAATTTTTCCCTATTTATACCGTTCCTGGATCTGCTGTCACCTCGGTCGAGATGGTCTCGACTGGTCCGAGGTGGTATGGACCGAGGTGGTTCTGCAGAAACCCTAGTCGCCTCGGTTGCTTCAAGAATCAACTCGGTCGAGGTGCTCTGACAGTGACCGAGGTGCTTCTGTCTTCTCAGAATCTCGAACTTCTGTCCTTCCAGATGTGCTCCTTCCTGTTGTCTGTCCAGAACGCCAAAAACAAAGCAAAGCAAAGCAAAAACAAAAACTATCTAAGCTAGACTAGAAAACGGGAAGGAAGAGCAATACCTTGGGTTGCCTCCCAAGAAGCGCTTGATTTAAGGTCGCTAGCTGGACCATACGGCATGGGATTACTCAATGCACTTCGAATGTCGTGGAGTGCTCATCACATCCGTAAAAATCTTCCAAGAAGGTTCCGGTTCCTAACTTCACCGGCAAATGGTAAGATCTCCCACGTACAAGCTTGTACGGTTTGATTCTCACCGGAATCCTTCTAGCTTTCCTGCACTTCAATGGGACATAATCTAGCCTTGCGTCCCATCCTTTCCTGGATCGAGAAAATAGTTTCTCGAGAATCATAGCAGCTTCCCCATCTATAGCTTGGGGATGGTACAGGGTCCTGAGCATGCGAGGGACCCCATACTTGAACAAATAACACTTCGTTGCCTTAGCGGTGAAGCGTTTGCCAACTCCACTCCTCATGATCCGAGGAGCTTCTTCTTCCAACAATTTCAAGGAAGACTTCATCTTGATCTTTGGAGGTTCTTTCGGAAGAGACCTCCAACTCTCCGGTGCTTTCCTGAAAAATTCAGAAACTTTAATAGGGATTTCGAATGGAGCAAGAGAACTTACCTTGTAAAGTTCTCCAAAGCTTGGATCAGGTTTCATGTTAGGTTGATAACCAACACATGAAATCTCTCTCAACTCAGTTGATCTTTTTTCCACCTTGGTCACAATCTCAGTAATTTGACCAAGGTTCTTTGCATCTTCTGCTTCCAGTTTTGCAGATTCTTCCATCTCGGCCGAGATCTCTTCCACTTCGACCGAGGTCTCGACAGTTGGATCGAGATCTTCCACATCCTCCGCTTCCACAGAAGCTTCAGGAAAAACTTCCGGTTCGACCAAAGGAATGCTTGGAACGTGCAACACTTCCTTATGCTCCTCTTTCGGCTTAGCATAGGATAGGGTGCTTTCCTTGAGCTCCTCCACCTTCTTCATCAACTTCTCCAATCTTGATTCGAGAGAGTCTTCAAAAGGTTGCTCATAAATGTTTTTAGGGACATTCTTCTCATCCCATATCGCAAGTTCACGCTGAATGACCTCTTCTCTTTCCCATTCATTGCTGAACCAATAGAAGGAGTACTTCTCCTCCAAGTATTCATAATGGTCCGCCCTAGCACTTTGCCTTGCTATCCAGGCTGGATCAAATGTAGTCATCGGAAATCCTGAAAACTACAAAACTCATAGAAAGAGTAGTTAGTAGCAACAGGGGCAAGTGCCCCAAAAGCAAACCGTAACCGGCTCGGTCTAGACCAAGTCCCCGGCAACGGCGCCAAAAACTTGTTCGCTCCAAACGGTGTGTGCAAGCTTTAAATTTATAACCCTAGACTTAAGCTTAAAACAAGGATGCGAACCCGCAGTGTACGGGTCAATCGTAGTAAAAGCAAGAAAATTCCAGGGGTCGATCACAGGGACTCGGTGAAACAGAGTCAATACGGTGTGCTAATGTTAATACTAACCACAAGAGCGATTTAACACAATCAAAGATGAATAAGATGTCAAATAAAGCAAATATGCAATTCTAGGGATTAAGGCATCTAGTTGTGGTTCCAACTCAAGATCTATAGATAAGCGGACAAAGCTGAGATTTTTGCGTGGGGAAGGTGTTTCTAAAGTGGAGTAGATCACCGGGTAAGTCTCACTACACACTAATCCTAAACCGTAACTCCTATTACCGGGTAAGTCTCAAGGAATTAAGATAAAGAACTATAACCTCAAACTAACACACCATCTAAGGGAATAGAATCAACCTTTACCGGGTAAGTCTCAGGCTAACTCACAAAGATGGGATGGAAGCACACTCAAACCCCAATAAAGGATAAACCTTTATTACCTACACTTATGATCGTTGGTACACAAACTAAGGAATTACCGGGTAAGTCTCATCCTAAGCTTGCTTTGAACCAGGAAGGTGTAATAAGAATAGGATTTAGCAAACTCTAACACTTAACTCTCAGTTTAGGGTCGGATAAGTCACCTCGGTCAGCCAGTTTCCACCTCGGCCGAAATGTTCATCGACTGAACGAGATGCTTAGGGTTAAGGTTAAAGACTCGAACTTTCAGGATCCTACTGGAATCTAAGATTATTCTATCATTGTTTTTCCCACAACCTTCAGCCAATCACCCTAGAATCACACAAGGAAATTAGCCACTCATCATCATAATGAAAGTATTAAAATATATGGGAAGAAGGTGAATATTTGAACAAAGAAGAATTTAATGAAAAGACTTCAATAACTGAATCAAATATCACAACAAAGCGTTCCTTGGATAACAATCCAAAAAGACAAGACAACAATTGAGGGAATTGAAGACAATCTTACAAAACCCTTCAAAAAGCTATAAAAGCTATGGACTTCTATCTTCCTTCAACCTTCAAAAAGGTTCTTCGAAGACTCCCAAATTGGAGTAGGCTGCTGCGTGATGTTTCAGCTGTAGGCGGGTTCTTGCGCTGATAGCGGATGTCGGATTTGTGGAAAATCCAACCCTTTTTATAGGAAAATAACCCTCCAAAGATAATAAATCTTAAGAAGATATTATCCCATAAATATAGGTAAAATATATGATTCTGCATATCTCCTTCCTTCCAGAAGCCAAGCCCAAAAATATAAGATCACCTTCCAAAGATAAAAGATCTCAGCCAAGAATAAAATATTCTCGCCGCGTCCTAGGTGTTCGCCTCGGTCGAGTCGGCGTCTCTGGATCACCTCGGTCGAGATGAATCTCTGGTCAACCGAGGTGAGTCTCAACTGGATGTAGTATCTCTCAAAACTGGTCCAAAGTAAATCTTTAATTCATGGCTGTGCTTCCTGGATGTAGCTCCAAATGACTCATGACTCCTTTTGGTCCTTTTTGATGCAAAACATACCATATTACCTGCAATTACAACGAAACTAGGTGTAGACCTCGATTCTCGCAAAGGTAGATGAAATGGTAGTAAAATCACATAATGTATATACAAACATACAGATTATGAAAGATAAAACGTCCAAACAAACCCCAAAAACTAGACTATAATTCATGCTATCAAAATACCCCATACTTAGCCCTTGCTTGTCCCCAAGCAAGTTCCTTATATAGAAGACAAGATAGAATGGATTATAAGTCAATAAAATCAATGAAAAAGCTTTTCAAAAACATTTTATGGTGTGCAACTATCATAGATCACTCTAAGAGAATACTTCCTGGAATTTAAAAACTCAATATGCTTAAAACATTTTATAAATATAGGAAAGTTGTTCATCTTTGCACAAAATCATAGAATGCATAATAAATCATAATTATCAAAATTAATCATGTATAATCCGATTTAGACCGCTAAGTCAATCAACAAGCTCAAGGTCTCAAGGGCTTCCCAAAAGAAAAGGTCAAGAAACGTGTAGGGTAGGGATGTATGTAAGGTAATGTGGTGCTAGAATCCGGGAAAAGGATGAACTTCACTTTCACTTTGACTTGCAACATCTTCCACCAATAAGCTTTGCTTATTTCGCACTTTTTTTTTTCTTTTACTTTACTTTTTGGGATGCATGGACAGAGGTGCACAATAACCGAAGCCTAGGAGATCCGCAATCATCAATTTCTTGAGATGCATCAAACCCTTGATGCACATACCATGACCCGTTAGGAATATCGCTCAATCCGACTTTGGCAAGACACAAACACCCGGCTATGTGAATGGTGCCGAGTTACTCATCTTCATGATTGACTTCCCCAAACCTATAATTGCTTTCTAAGACTTTCACTTTCAGCTCACTTCTCAACTTTAACTTGCTTTCACCACTTGCTTGCTTCCTAATTCCCGGATAGGTAAAGGGAGGCAAAATGTATATGAGGGGCTAAGCATGATCAAGAAGAAGAAGAAGAAAAGAGTGAATTGCCTTGATCTTTCCAAGAAGAGAGTGAGAGAACTTATCCTGCGGTGTCAACCTTCAAATCCAACATAATTTGGATAGAAACAAAGTATTAAACATGCCAATAATTTCAAACAAAGCATTTAGCAACTTAAACATATTATAAAACCTTTCAAACACATAAAGAATTTAAAACCAGTAGGTAAACAAAATCTTTACTGAGGTCATATCCAGATAAGTAGTACAAAAATCGTTTTCGAAAACTCTCAGTTAACCCACCTCGGTCGAGGTGTTCTTGGTTCAACCGAGGTGAAACACCTCGTTCGGCCAGAACTGCCCCGGTCGAGGTCAAAAATTTTTTTTAAAACCAGTTTTCTTTCAGTTTCGACGTTTTTCTCAATCAAATAACCTGTAAGTATGCATGCAATCTCAGATAAACATATAAATGCAGAAGTGAAGCATAAATATAAATATCCGGTCAATAAAATACATCAAAAGTGTCGAATACATCAAAGGTAGCCACATAGTCAAATAACAAACACCCCATACTTGAGACACACTGTCCCAGTGAGTATAATAAAAGTCTAAAACAGGAGAACTCACCGGATAAGGGCCGAACTGCATAAAAATATAATAAAGAAACCCTGCAGCTCCTCAGTAGTCCTGATCCGGCGGTGGTGGTGGTATGTAGGGGAACTGAGTCGGATCATAGGGATGGCCCATGATACGCTCAAACTGTAGCTGAGCCATCATGTGCTGATGATGCTGACGCTCCTGCATCTCGCGGATATCCAGCGAAAGTGCAGCATATGAGTCGATAACCTGATCCGTCAGGTCATCGATCCGTCGGTGTGCAGCTCTGTCCCTCACTCCACGCCTCCTGCGTCCAGCAGGTCTGACTGGAGACATCGCGGCTGGCGCCGGCTCAGTGTCCTCCTCATCATCTAAATCAATAATAGGTGGTGCGCTCGTCCCAGCTGTATCTGTACCTGTGTCCATCGGGACGCCACCTCCTCTCTCATCCACTGTCTCATCATCGTCGTCATCCTCATCCTCAGCCTCCTCCTCAGCTGCAGCAGGGTAGCTGCTGCCTCTCTGTGATCCTCTATCAGTGTATCCCAAGCAGTCTGCCAGAAATGCGGATCAAAGACTGTGAACTGCGCAGACCAGCGGATGCCCTGAGGTGCAGTCCGCTCCCAAGGCATGGCGACGTATGGAGTGGTCAAACCACGGGGAACTAGAATCCTCCGTGTGATCATCTCCTGCAATCCCAGCGGCTTCGGAGCCGCCGCCAACGTGCAAACGCTGAGGTCCATCCCGTAGTAAGTAGCGATGTGGGTGACTAGACCTCCACAGCAAATATCTCCCTTCGCCTTGGCCTTGATCCTATGCAGATCCTCTGCTAGGAGCAAGCCAAAGTCTGGGAAGCCTCCTGTAACCATGCAATAGAGGCTGAAGAGCTCACCCTGTCTGATCTTCTAGGGCGTCTCCGTACGCGCCAGAAGTGTCTCACTGAAGATCCTGTGGGCAAGTCTGAAGGCTGGGTGAAAGATGACCTTCTCCCTGGAATCTCCAGGGCGCCATCTGTCTGCGTGTGTAGTAATGTGGGCTATCTGTCCCCAGAACTCCCTAGCTACGGATCGGGAGGGGAGTCTACGGCAGTGGGGTCAGGAAAGCCAAAGATCTCTCTCCAAATCTCTAAAGGAACTATGAAGTTCCGGCTCATCAACCGGTACTTCACAGACCGCTCTGTGGGAAGGTAGGAGAAGGAGCTAACAAACTCGAGTGTCGGCTCTAAGTATGCTGGGGCTCGGATCTCAGTGAACTGATCTAGCCCCACTGTAGCAATCATCCTCCTAAGGTCAGCATCTAACCCTAGGCAGTCAAAAGCTGACACATCCAGAAATCGTGGTGCGATGACTGGACGGCCAGCTATCCTCTCATAGTCTACCCGGCATCTCTCGTGGATGGCCGGGCGGTAGGGACGGGATGCGGAAGGAGAAGGGGAAGGGGAGGATCTATCTCTAAGAGCCAAACGGCGATCTGAACTCATCTTCAAACACACTGTCAGACTACCTCGGTCGACTGACAAATACCAAGAATCACCTCGACCGAGGTGCAGAACGACTGGACCGAGGCGAAGACAGTCGCGAATTCAACTCTCTGATTTTCAGTTCTTTTCCCCCAAAAATCACTACTGATGCTTCCTAAGGGGTACTTAAAGGTTTCCTCAACAGAATCAAGGGCAACCAAAGCTCAAATTGCAGTAAACGAGCGAGTTAGGGTTTTCGAACGTTTTTACCTCGTTTCGGTCGAAACGCTCAAATTCCTTGCAGATCTGTAGTTGCAATCGGATCCTCTACTCTTTAATCGCGGTTTGGAAGCAGAAATCTTCGAAAATGAGCGAGAAACGAAGGAGGCGAGGTGGATCTGTCGCCGCGGTCGAGGAGGGTAAATAAAAAGTGAAAAGTAAAATTTTTCCCTATTTATACCGTTCCTGGATCTGCTGTCACCTCGGTCGAGATGGTCTCGACTGGTCCGAGGTGGTATGGACCGAGGTGGTTCTGCAGAAACCCTAGTCGCCTCGGTTGCTTCAAGAATCAACTCGGTCGAGGTGCTCTGACAGTGACCGAGGTGCTTCTGTCTTCTCAGAATCTCGAACTTCTGTCCTTCCAGATGTGCTCCTTCCTGTTGTCTGTCCAGAACGCCAAAAACAAAGCAAAGCAAAGCAAAAACAAAAACTATCTAAGCTAGACTAGAAAACGGGAAGGAAGAGCAATACCTTGGGTTGCCTCCCAAGAAGCGCTTGATTTAAGGTCGCTAGCTGGACCATACGGCATGGGATTACTCAATGCACTTCGAATGTCGTGTAGTGCTCATCACATCCGTAAAAATCTTCCAAGAAGGTTCCGGCTCCTAACTTCACCGGCAAATGGTAAGATCTCCCACGTACAAGCTTGTACGGTTTGATTCTCACCGGAATCCTTCTAGCTTTCCTGCACTTCAATGGGACATAATCTAGCCTTGCATCCCATCCTTTCCTGGATCGAGAAAATAGTTTCTCGAGAATCATAGCAGCTTCCCCATCTATAGCTTGGGGATGGTACAGGGTCCTGAGCATGCGAGGGACCCCATACTTGAACAAATAACACTTCGTTGCCTTAGCGGTGAAGCGTTTGCCAACTCCACTCCTCATGATCCGAGGAGCTTCTTCTTCCAACAATTTCAAGGAAGACTTCATCTTGATCTTTGGAGGTTCTTTCGGAAGAGACCTCCAACTCTCCGGTGCTTTCCTGAAAAATTCAGAAACTTTAATAGGGATTTCGAATGGAGCAAGAGAACTTACCTTGTAAAGTTCTCCAAAGCTTGGATCAGGTTTCATGTTAGGTTGATAACCAACACATGAAATCTCTCTCAACTCAGTTGATCTTTTTTCCACCTTGGTCACAATCTCAGTAATTTGACCAAGGTTCTTTGCATCTTCTGCTTCCAGTTTTGCAGATTCTTCCATCTCGGCCGAGATCTCTTCCACTTCGACCGAGGTCTCGACAGTTGGATCGAGATCTTCCACATCCTCCGCTTCCACAGAAGCTTCAGGAAAAACTTCCGGTTCGACCAAAGGAATGCTTGGAACGTGCAACACTTCCTTATGCTCCTCTTTCGGCTTAGCATAGGATAGGGTGCTTTCCTTGAGCTCCTCCACCTTCTTCATCAACTTCTCCAATCTTGATTCGAGAGAGTCTTCAAAAGGTTGCTCATAAATGTTTTTAGGGACATTCTTCTCATCCCATATCGCAAGTTCACGCTGAATGACCTCTTCTCTTTCCCATTCATTGCTGAACCAATAGAAGGAGTACTTCTCCTCCAAGTATTCATAATGGTCCGCCCTAGCACTTTGCCTTGCTATCCAGGCTGGATCAAATGTAGTCATCGGAAATCCTGAAAACTACAAAACTCATAGAAAGAGTAGTTAGTAGCAACAGGGGCAAGTGCCCCAAAAGCAAACCGTAACCGGCTCGGTCTAGACCAAGTCCCCGGCAACGGCGCCAAAAACTTGTTCGCTCCAAACGGTGTGTGCAAGCTTTAAATTTATAACCCTAGACTTAAGCTTAAAACAAGGATGCGAACCCGCAGTGTACGGGCCAATCGTAGTAAAAGCAAGAAAATTCCAAGGGTCGATCACAGGGACTCGGTGAAACAGAGTCAATACGGTGTGCTAATGTTAATACTAACCACAAGAGCGATTTAACACAATCAAAGATGAATAAGATGTCAAATAAAGCAAATATGCAATTCTAGGGATTAAGGCATCTAGTTGTGGTTCCAACTCAAGATCTATAGATAAGCGGACAAAGCTGAGATTTTTGCGTGGGGAAGGTGTTTCTAAAGTGGAGTAGATCACCGGGTAAGTCTCACTACACACTAATCCTAAACCGTAACTCCTATTACCGGGTAAGTCTCAAGGAATTAAGATAAAGAACTATAACCTCAAACTAACACACCATCTAAGGGAATAGAATCAACCTTTACCGGGTAAGTCTCAGGCTAACTCACAAAGATGGGATGGAAGCACACTCAAACCCCAATAAAGGATAAACCTTTATTACCTACACTTATGATCGTTGGTACACAAACTAAGGAATTACCGGGTAAGTCTCATCCTAAGCTTGCTTTGAACCAGGAAGGTGTAATAAGAATAAGATTTAGCAAACTCTAACACTTAACTCTCAGTTTAGGGTCGGATAAGTCACCTCGGTCAGCCAGTTTCCACCTCGGCCGAAATGTTCATCGACTGAACGAGATGCTTAGGGTTAAGGTTAAAGACTCGAACTTTCAGGATCCTACTGGAATCTAAGATTATTCTATCATTGTTTTTCCCACAACCTTCAGCCAATCACCCTAGAATCACACAAGGAAATTAGCCACTCATCATCATAATGAAAGTATTAAAATATATGGGAAGAAGGTGAATATTTGAACAAAGAAGAATTTAATGAAAAGACTTCAATAACTGAATCAAATATCACAACAAAGCGTTCCTTGGATAACAATCCAAAAAGACAAGACAACAATTGAGGGAATTGAAGACAATCTTACAAAACCCTTCAAAAAGCTATAAAAGCTATGGACTTCTATCTTCCTTCAACCTTCAAAAAGGTTCTTCAAAGACTCCCAAATTGGAGTAGGCTGCTGCGTGATGTTTCAGCTGTAGGCGGGTTCTTGCGCTGATAGCGGATGTCGGATTTGTGGAAAATCCAACCCTTTTTATAGGAAAATAACCCTCCAAAGATAATAAATCTTAAGAAGATATTATCCCATAAATATAGGTAAAATATATGATTCTGCATATCTCCTTCCTTCCAGAAGCCAAGCCCAAAAATATAAGATCACCTTCCAAAGATAAAAGATCTCAGCCAAGAATAAAATATTCTCGCCGCGTCCTAGGTGTTCGCCTCGGTCGAGTCGGCGTCTCTGGATCACCTCGGTCGAGATGAATCTCTGGTCAACCGAGGTGAGTCTCAACTGGATGTAGTATCTCTCAAAACTGGTCCAAAGTAAATCTTTAATTCATGGCTGTGCTTCCTGGATGTAGCTCCAAATGACTCATGACTCCTTTTGGTCCTTTTTGATGCAAAACATACCATATTACCTGCAATTACAACGAAACTAGGTGTAGACCTCGATTCTCGCAAAGGTAGATGAAATGGTAGTAAAATCACATAATGTATATACAAACATACAGATTATGAAAGATAAAACGTCCAAACAAACCCCAAAAACTAGACTATAATTCATGCTATCCGAGGAGATGACGACGGAGTTCTTAACTAAATTCTTTCCCCCCTCTAAAACTATTGAAATGAGAGGGAAGATTAATGTATTCATCATGAAGGACAAGGAGAGCTTGTCCAAGTCATGGGAGAGATTTAAAGACATGCTTTTGGATTGCCCACATCATGGGATTCCAAAGATAGAGTTGTTGGAGATATACTTCAAGGGACTGGACGGAAACACCCAGTTCAAACTTCAACTACTATCCGCTGGCACATTCATGGACATGCCGATTGACGAAGCTTGGGAGATCATAGAGAAGCAAGCTTTGCACATGGAGAAGTACTCCCACCAAGGAGCTGAAGGTGAAGTTAAAAGAGTTAACTTTCAAGATGCTTCACCTAACAATGATCAACTCACTTCTTTGAAGAATGATGTGAAACAATTGAAGGAACTCTTAGTTGCTCAAACTAAGAAGGAAGATCAAGGATCAAGGAACAACAATAGTTACCGGAACAACAACTACAACAACAATAGAGGATCCAACAACAATAATTGGAGGGCAAACAACCAAAATTCGGGTAACCCTTACTCTAATTCGAATAACTCCTCTAATCCTTTCCTCTCTTCTTCTTCTTCTTCTTCTTCTTCTACTCCATTGAAGAGCCAGGAGCAAGGATCAAGTTCTTCCCAGCCGGAAAAGAAATATGCGGTGCTGGAAGCCATCTTGATCAAGCTCAACTCTATGGAGACATCCATGACTTCATTTTCGAAGGCACAAAAAGCCTTATAACAACAATTCTTTAACAAGGCGAATGAAGCGCCAAGAGATCCAGGAAAGCTTCCAGCAAGGACGGAAAGCAACCCTAAGGGACAGATCATGGCAATAACGACGAGAAGTGGACTGAAGACTGCAGATCCAGTGCCTCGGTCGATGCCAATACAGACGAAGACCACCTCGGTCCAGGTTCAGGCGAAGAACACTTCGGCCGAGATGCCAACCGAGGTGGAGCCACAGAAAGCGGAGGAGAAAACTAAAGTTTATATTCCACCTCCTACATATAAACCACCACTTCTATTCCCCCAGTCAAGGGCCAGAGCACATCTAGACAAGCATTTTGGTAAGTTCCTTGACTTGATGAATAAACTACACATTAGTATCCCTTTCCTTGATGCTATTCTAGGGATGCCCGCCTATGGGAAGTTCTTGAAAGAGATTCTATCAAGGAAGAGGAAGTTGGAAGACTTTAGTGAAGTGAGGATGACATCTAAATCCTTGGAGCTTATTCAAATCATGAAGGAGAAGATGCCACCCAAGTTGAGTGATCCCGGCTCATTTTGCATTCCCATTCAAGTTGGGGATGTCACTTGTGAAGCCTTATATGATCTAGGAGCCAGCGTGAGCATCATTCCGTTGGAGCTATGTGTGAAGATCGGACTTGGAGAGCCCAAGCCGGTAAAGATACGGTTATACATGGCGGACAGCTCCATTACCCATCCCGTGGGCATTTTGGAAGACGTTCCGGTCAAGTTAGGTAACTTCTATTTACCTATAGACTTTGTTGTACTTGACATTCCCGCAGATTATTCCGTCCCTATCATTCTCGAGAGACCATTTCTAGCAACTTCGGGTTGCAATGTGGATTGTAAGAACGCCAAGTTAAAATTCAACATTGGCGGAGATGAAGTGGAATTTGCATTGCTTGCGGCAATGAAGGGAGAGCAGCTAGGAGATGATATCTTCAACATCTATGATGAAGAAGAATTAAGAGAATTGGTGACCTCTATCCTTATTAAAGATCCACTTGAAAAAGTTATTAGCTTTAGCTTAATGGAGGAAGGTATAGATGCTTCTTGTGATGCAGATATACGGAGCTTAAAGACGCTAGAAGAAGATCCAGGAGCAGGAGAAGAAAACCTCCAGTTTCGGTTCCAGTTGCAGTACCTCGACCGAGGCACCTTCTGGACCAAGCGAGGTGTTCTTGACTGAAGAACATCTCGGTCACCCTCTCTGGACCTCGACCGAGGTCGAAAGCGAGATGATGTCAACTGAGAATAACAAACTTCTTACTCCTTTTTCTGACATTCATCCTCAGTTAGTGGAGCACTCCCTCCACCGAATTTCTGATAATAAAGGACCTTGGTATGCTGAGATTGTTAATTATCTTGTTTGCCAGGAAATACCACCCGGATTGACGTACGCTCAAAGAAAGCAATTCTTCAAGGATGTACGCCATTACTACTAGGATGAACCGCTGCTATTCAAGAGAGGTCCGGATGGGATGCTTTGAAGATGCATTCTGGAAGATGAAGTTAATAGTGTCATATGGCATTTTCCCTCACTTCCTTTTGGAGGGCATGCTAGCGCCAACAAGACATGCGCTAAGGTATTACGTTCCGGTTTCTTTTGGCCTACATTATTTAAGGATGTGCAAACGTTTGTTGTCTCTTGTGATGCATGCCAAAGAACAAGGAACTTATCTAGAAGGAATGAGATGCCACTCAATAACATACAGGAGGTTGAGATCTTTGATGTATGGGGAGTAGATTTCATGGGACCTTTCCCATCATCCGGAGGAAACCTCTACATTCTCCTAGCTGTCGACTACATCTCTAGATGGGTTGAAGCCATTGCCTCTCCCACTAATGATGCCATGGTGGTTGTGAAGTTCTTCAATAGGACTATCTTTCCACGTTTTGGGACTCCACGCATCATCATCAGCGATGGAGGGACGCATTTCATCAACCGGAATTTTAAGGCACTTTTATCGAAGTATGGGGTAACCCACAAGGTAGCAACCCCTTATCACCCTCAAACTAGTGGACAGGTCGAGATCTCAAATAGAGAAATTAAAGCAATCTTGGAGAAGACCGTCTCTAGGACGAGGAAGGATTGGTCCATGAAGTTGGACGACGCTCTTTGGGCTTATAGGACCGCATTCAAGACTCCCATTGGTACTACCCCTTATAATTTGGTATATGGGAAGTCTTGTCATTTGCCCGTTGAGTTATAACACAAGGTGTATTAGGCGATCAAATGGTTGAACTTCGACATCAAGGAAGACGGTTAGAAGCGGCTATTGGATATCAATGAGTTGGAGGAGCTGCGTTTGAACACTTATGAGAATGCCAGGATCTATAAAGAAAGGACGAAGAAATGGCATGACAAGCGTATCATTCCTAAGGAGCTTAAAGAAGGAGACTTAGTTCTACTCTTCAACTCCCGCCTCCACCTCTTTCTAGGTAAGTTGAAATCTAGATGGACCGGACCTTATGTTGTGAAACATGTTTTACCTTATGGTGCAGTTGAGATTTGGGGAGAAACGAGTGGAAGCTTCAAGGTCAATGGTCATAGACTTAAGAAATACAAACCGAAAGTTCCGGTTGATGAGGTTGCACCACTATACCTTGTTTGAGGAAACCGTACGGTCCAGCTAGCGACCTTAAATCAAGCGCTTCTTGGGAGGCAACCCAAGGTATTGCTTTCTTTTCCCTTTTTCTAGTCTAGCTTTAGATAGTTTGCTTTTTCTTTGCTTTATTTTATTTTTGGCGTCGTAGACAGATAACAGGTGACATCTAAGGAAGCAATACAACCCAGGAGCAAAAACTAGAAGGACAGAAGTTCGAGAATTTGAGAAGACGGAGTCTGACTAAGACACATCTCGGTTACTGTCACAACACCTCAACCGAGATGATTCTTGAGCAACCGAGGCGATTAGGGTTACTGAAGATCCACCTCGGTCCGTACCACCTCGGTCCAGTCGAGACCATCTCGATCGAGGTGATAGCAGTTCCACAAAAGGGTATAAAAGGGAGATTGATTTCTCTCTCTTCCCTCTATCCCCTTCTCGACCGCGGCGCACTCCTCACCTCGCTTCTTCGTTCTTCGCTCATTTTCGACGATTCTCGCTTCCAAACTGCAAGGAAAGGGTAGAGGATCGATTTGCAACCATCAATCTGCAGCGAAAACGAACCGAATCGACCAAATCTGGGGTAAAATCGAAAAAACCCTAACTCCCTCTTCTTCCATTGATTTCATTCGATTTGGGCTTTGGTTGCCCCTACATTTTGCTGAAAAAGGATTAAGTACCCCATAGGAACCTTTGGTAGTGATATTGGGGGAAAAGAACTGGATTTTTGAGAGAATCGATCGCACAGTGCTTCGCCTCGGTCCAGTCGGCCTGTGCCTCGGCCGAGGTGTTCATGAGATTTGTCAGAGCAACCGAGGTGACCTAACAGTGATAGACAGAGATGAGTTCTGACAGGCAGTTAGTTCTGAGAGACAGATCTTGTCCTTCCTCTTCTTCTTCTTCACGCCGCTCTAGACCGGTGATTCACAAGCGTCACCAGGTCGACTATGACCGCACAGTAGCACGTCCAGTGGTTACACCACGGTTTCTGGACATTTCCGCTTTTCATTGCCTCTATGTGGATGAGGATCTGAGGCGGGTGATATCTGCGGTGGGGCTGGAGCAGTTTAATGAGATTAGAGCTCCAACCTATCTTGAGCCTACATTGGAGTTTGTTAGCTCCGTCACCTACTTGCCCACCGAGCGCGCTATCAAGTACTGGTTGATGAACCGGAATTATCTGGTTCCTATGGACCGCTGGAGGGATATCTTTGGCTTCCCAGCCCCTACTGTTGCTGACTTTCCTTCTCGAGCTGTAGCTCGAGAGTTCTAGGGACAGATTGCTCATGTGGTTGAGCACGCTGACAGTGGACGTGTATGTGTATATATAGATGTATAGGAATGGATATGTGTAGGTTTATATATATAAGAGTAAGAGTGGTATGCATATGTAAGTATATATGTAAGAATATATTATTAGGCATAAGTATAGTGTAAGTAAAATGTGGGTTACGTATATAAGTATGATTTGAGAGTTATGAAATTATGTAGATATAAGTGAGTTAAGGAGAAAGGTTAAAAACATGTTTGACGGTATAATATATGTAGTAGCGTAATTAGTAACCGGAGAAAAGGAGTGTTGTCCTTCTTCGAGTTGTCTCGAGTTTTGACCTTATAACCTATAAGTAGCCATCCGAGAGACATAATTTATGGAAAACAAGATATGAAAGAAATTAGTAGAATTCGAGAATAAACTTCGAGAAATTACGATACCAAGGGTAAAATGGTCTTTTACCATAAGAGAACTTTTTCCGTAATTCCTTCACATGAGGTTGGACATCGAGATGTGATTTTGATACACATGCCTTATTTGACAGGCGTTTGAGTTACCACGAGTACGGACTGTTTGAGACGTGTTAGAGTGTATTTTGACTCAGGTAAGTCCTTGCTAGGACGACCGTTATTATTATGTTAAGGCCCAAGTATATGTATAACGGGCCGTGACATCACTTCCCAGCTCTGACAGGAGATTGGGAGGTTCTCTATACCCAGACCAGGCAGGTACAAGGTGAGATGCATCGGATCCATTCCTGATGGTTACACTGGGGTGGAGGCGAGGTTTGGGAATCCCTCGTGTCACAAAATAAGTATCATTAGTGTGAAAGAGTAACTTAACTCAAGATAATAAAATGGACTTGTTTGAAAGCATGATGGTGTTTATATTTTTATGTGTGTGTGTGCTACTATTATTCTTCTAATATTTAGATAACTAGCTAACGGTTCCTTTTGTTGTGTTTTTAGTTTTACCGCAGGTTAGATGATAGCATGAATTATAGTCTATATTTTGGGGTTTGTTTGGACGTTTTATCTTCAATAATCTGCATGTTAGCATGTATAATATGTGATTATATTACCATTTCATCTACCTTTGCGGAAATCGAGGTCTACACCTAGTTTTGCTGTAATTGCAGGTAAAATGGGACGTTTTGCATCAAAAAGGAGCAAAAGGAGTCATGAGTCATTGGAGCTACATTGAGGAACATAAGGAACCATCCAAGAAGCATAGCCATGGATTAAAGATTTATTTTGGACCAGTTTTGAGAGATTTCACATTCAGTTATGACTCACCTCGGTTGACCAAAGATTCATCTCGACCGAGGTGATCCAGAGACGGCGACTCGACCGAGGCGAACACCTAGGACGCGGCGAGAATATTTTATTCTTGGCTGAGATCTTTTATCTTTGGAAGGTGATCTTATATTTTTGGGCTTGGCTCCTGGAAGGAAGAAGATCTTATATTTTACCTATTTTTATGGGAAAAGATCTTTCTAAGATATTTTATCTTTGGAGGGTTATTTTCCTATAAAAAGGGTTGGATTTCCACAAATCCAACATCTCGCATACCACAAGATCACGCTATACCGTCGATCAGGGTTTATAGCACGCAGCAGCCATACTCCAGTTGGGAGTTTCGAAGAACCTTTTTGAAGGTTGAAGGTTGAAGGAAGATTGAAGATTGTAGCTCTTATAGCTTTTGAAGGGTTTTGTAAGATTGTCTTCAATTCCCCTTCCTTGTTGTCTTGTCTTGTTGGATTGCTATCTAAGGAACGCTTTGTTGTGATATTTGATTCAGTTATTGAAGTCTTTTTCATTAAATTCTTCTTGTTCAAATATTCACCTTCTTCCCATATATTTAATACTTTCATAATGATGATGAGTGGCTAATTTCCTTGTGTGATTCTAGGGTGATTGGCTGAAGGTTGTGGGAAAAACAATGATAGAATAATCTTAGATTCCAGTAGGATCCTGAAAGTTCGAGTCTTTAACCTTAACCCTAAGCATCTCGTTCAGTCGATGAACATCTCGGCCGGGGTGGAATCTGGCTGACCGAGGTGACTTATCTGATCCTAAACTGAGAGTTAAGTGTTAGAGTTTGCCAAATCCTATCCTTATTTTACCTTTCCTGGTTCAAAGCAAGCTTAGGATGAGACTTACCCGGTAATTCCTTAGTTTGTGTACCAACGATCATAAGTGTAGGTAATAAAGGTTTATCCTTTATTGGGGTTTGAGTGTGCTTCCATCCCATCTTTGTGAGTTAGCCTGAGACTTACCCGGTAAAGGTTGATTCTATTCCCTTAGGTGGTGTGTTAGTTTGAGGTAATAGTTCTTTATCTTAATTCCTTGAGACTTACCCGGTAATAGGAGTTACGGTTTTGGATTAGTGAGTGGTGAGACTTACCCGGTGATCTACTCCACTTTAGTAACACCTTCCCCACGCAAAAATCTCAGCTTTGCCCGCGTATCTTTAGATCTTGAGTTGGAACCACAACTAGATGCCTTAATCCCTAGAATTGCATGTTTGCTTATTGACTTCTTATTCATCTTTGATTGTGTTAATTGCTCTTTGTGGTTAGTATTCACGAAGCTTACCGTTATTGACTTTGTTTCACCGAGTCCCTGTGATCGACCCCTGGAATTTCTTGCTTTTTACTACGATTGACCCGTACACTGCGGGTTCGCATCCTTGTTTTAAGCTTAAGTCTAGGGTTATAAATTTAAAGCTTGCACACACCGTTTGGAGCGAACAAGTTTTTGGCGCCGTTGCCGGGGACTTGGTCTAGACCAAGCTGGTACGGTCTGCTCTTGGGGCGCTTGCCCCCGTGTCATCTAACCACTCTACTTGAGTGAATTTTGCAGGTTCTTTCTTAGGTATATGCGAAGAACCCGCACTGGGAAGGAAATCGTTCCTTACGATCCCGAACCAGAAAAGACATACAAGCAACGCTTAAGAGAAGCGAAGATGGCCCAACAAGACGACCGCGATCTTGCGGCCGAATTGAAAGAGACGCTAGAGCTGCTACGTCTCAGCAAGGAAGAACTAAGGCAAGAGAAAGAAGAGAATCGCACCAGGACTGCAGCAATCGAAGCAGAGATAGCAGTCATACGAGACCAGATTCTACTTCGACCGAGGGAAGATCCCCCTGTTGATCCTCGACCGATGCAGGATCCAGTAGCTGACCCTCGACCGAGGCAGGTTCCAGTACCTGACGCCCCGGCCGATGCACTTCCACCTCGGAGGCCAGTCCGAGATGTTCTTCTTGCAGGAATCCCACAAACCCTAGGTCAAAGGATGGACCCTAATCAACAACTGAGGCATCCAGGAGTGAACCTAGGAGATCCAGCGGACCATGACTACGAACTTCGACCGCAAGTTCTATCCATGATTCGCCAATGCCAATTCGGAGGGCTAGAGAAGGAGTCGCCACATCAACATCTTCAAAACTACGAGATCTTGATGGAAACCTTGCGACCTTCCAGAATTGAAAATAACAACTACAAGCTAAGACCTTTTTACTTTTCTTTAAAAGATAGAGCTCTTACTTGGTATCAATCTCTTCCTCCAGGAAAAATTAGCACATGGGAGGAGATGACGACGGAATTCTTAACCAAATTCTTTCCCCCCTCAAAGACCGCTGAAATGAGAGGGAAGATCAATGCTTTCATTATGAAGGACAAGGAGAGCTTGTCCAAGTCATGGGAGCGGTTCAAGGACATCCTTTTGGATTGCCCACATCATGGGATTCCAAAGATCGAGTTGTTGGAGATCTACTTCAAAGGACTGGACGGAAGCACCCAGTTCAATCTCCAACTACTCTCCGCCGGTATCTTCATGGACATGGCGATTGATGAGGCTTGGGACTTCATTGAGAAGCAAGCCTTGCATATGGAGAAGTACACCCACCAAGGAGTTGAAGGTGGAGTTAAAAGAGTCAACTTTCAAGAGACTCAATCCAACAACAATCAACTCACGTCTTTGAAGAATGACGTGAAGCAATTGAAGGAACTCTTGGTTGCTCAAACCAAGAAGGAAGAGCAAGGACAAAGGAACAACAACAATGGATACCGTAACAACAACAACGGTTCCCGGAACAATAACAACAACTACAACAACAACAATAGAGGATCCAATAGCAACAATTGGAGGACGAACAATCAAAAGAACCAGAACCCTGGTAACAATTATTCTAACTCCAACTCTAATAATTCCTCTAACCCTTTCCTCTCTTCCCCTTCTTCTTCTTCTTCTACTCCATTAAAGAGCCAAGGGCAAGGATCAAGTTCATCTCAGCCGGAAAAGAAAGACGCAGTTCTGGAGGCTATCTTGATCAAGCTTAGCGCTAATGAGAATTCTATGACTTCATTTTCGAGGGCCCAAAAGTCCTTCGAACAACAACTTGCAAGTAGGGCGAATGAAGCGCCAAGAGATCCAGGGAAGCTTCCAGCAAAGACGGAAAGCAACCCTAAGGGCCAGTGCATGGCCATAACAACGAGGAGTGGACTTAAAACTGCAGATCCAGTACCTCGTTCGACACAGACCACCTCGGTCCAGATCTAGTCGAAGAACACCTCGACCGAGATGCCAACCGAGGCGGAGCAACAGAAAGCAGGAGGGACGACTGAAACTTATATTCCACCTCCTGCATACAAACCACCACTTCCATTCCCTCAGTCCAAAGCCAGAGCACATCTAGACAAGCACTTTGGTAAGTTCCTTGACTTGATGAATAAGCTACATATTAATATTCCTTTCCTTGATGCTATTTTAGGTATGCCCGCCTATGGGAAGTTCTTAAAAGAAATCTTATCAAGGAAGAGGAAGCTGGAGGATGTTGGTGAAGTTAGGATGACATCTAAATCTTCGGAGCTCATACAAATCATGAAAGAGAAGATGCCTCCTAAGTTGAGAGATCCCGGCTCGTTTTGCATTCCCATTCAAGTTGGGGATGTCACTTGTGAAGCCCTTTGTGATCTAGGAGCCAGCGTGAGCATCATTCCGCTGAAGCTATGTACGAAGATCGGACTTGGAGAGCCCAAGCCGGTCAAGATTCGACTTTATATGGCGGATCGCTCCATCACCCATCCCGTGGGCATCTTGGAGAACGTTCCGGTCAAGTTAGGTAACTTCTATCTACCTATAGATTTTGTTGTACTTGACATTCCCACAGATTATCCTGTTCCTATTATTCTCGGGAGGCAATTTCTAGCAACTTCGGGTTGCAACGTGGGTTGCAGGAATGCCAAGTTGAAATTCAACGTTGGTGGCGATGAGGTGGAGTTCGCACTGCTTGCAGCCATGAAAGGGGAGCAACTAACTGATGATATCTTCAACATCTACGATGAAGAAGAATCAAGAGAATTGGTGAGCTCTATCCTTATTAACGATCCACTCGAAAGAGTTATTAGCTTCATTTTAATGGAGGAAGGTATAGATGCCTCTTGTGATGCAGATATACGGAGCTTAAAGGCACTGGAAGAGGATCCAGGAGCTAAAACTGAGAAGCTAATCCAGGAGACGAAGATCTCCGGTTTCGGTTCCAGTAGCAGTACCTCGACCGAGGCACTTCCTGGACTGAGCGAGGCGACTGAAGAACATCTCGGTCAACGCCTCTGCGCCTCGACCGAGGTCGATGGCGAGATGATGACAACTGAGATTACTGAGAATAATAATCTTCTTACTCACTTCTCTGACATTCATCCTCAGTTGGTGGAACATTCCATCCGCCAACTTTCTGATAAGAACGGACCTTGGTATGCTGACATTGTAAATTATCTTGTTTGCCGGGAAATACCGCCCGGATTGACGTACTCTCAAAAGAAGAGATTCTTCAAGGAAGTACGGCACTATTACTGGGATGAGCCGCTGCTATTCAAGCGCGGACCGGATGGGATGCTTCGTAGATGCATTCCGGAAGATGAGGTTAATAACGTTATACGGCATTGCCACTCGCTTCCTTGTGGAGGACATGCTAGCACCGATAAAACATGCGCTAAGGTATTGCGTTCCGGTTTCTTTTGGCCTACATTATTTAAAGATGTACAGGCTTTTGTTGTCTCTTGTGATGCATGCCAAAGAACAGGGAACTTATCGAGGAGGAACGAGATGCCACTTAATAACATCCAAGAGGTGGAAATCTTCGATGTATGGGGGATTGACTTTATGGGACCTTTCCCATCCTCCGGAGGAAACCTCTATATCCTTCTTGCGGTTGACTACGTCTCTAGATGGGTTGAAGCCATTGTTTCCCCCACTAATGACGCCAAGGTGGTGGTAAAATTCCTAAACAGGACTATCTTTCCACGATTTGGAACTCCACGCATCATCATTAGCGATGGAGGAACGCATTTCATCAACCGGAAGTTCAAGGCACTTCTATCGAAGTATGGGGTATCCCATAAGGTATCAACAGCTTATCACCCTCAAACTAGTGGACAGGTCGAGATCTCGAATAGAGAAATCAAGGCAATTTTGGAGAAGACCGTCTCTAGAACGAGGAAAGATTGGTCCATGAAATTGGACGATGCTCTTTGGGCGTACAGGACCGCATTTAAGACTCCCATAGGTACCACCCCTTATAATTTGGTATATGGGAAGTCTTGCCATTTGCCCGTCGAATTGGAACACAAAGCGTATTGGGCGATCAAATGGTTGAATTTCGACATTAAGGAGGCCGGCGAGAAGCGACTATTGGAACTCAACGAGCTGGAGGAGCTGCGTTTGAACGCTTATGAGAATGCCAAAATCTAGAAGGAAAGGACGAAGAGATGGCATGCCAAGCGTATCGTCCCAAAGGAGCTTAACGAAGGAGACTTAGTTCTACTCTTCAACTCCCGCCTCCGCCTTTTTCCAAGTAAGTTAAAATCCAGATGGACCGGACCTTATGTTGTGAAACATGTTTTTCCTTATGGTGCAGTTGAGATATGGGGCAAAACTAGCGGAAGCTTCAAGGTCAACGGTCATAGACTTAAGAAGTACCAGCCGGAAACGCCGGTTGAGGAGGTTGCACCAATATACCTCATTTGAGACGCATTATGGTCCAGCTAGCGACCTTAAACCAAGCGCTTCTTGGGAGGCAACCCAAGGTATTGCTTTCTTTTCCCGTTTTCTAGTCTAGTTTAGATAGTTTTTGTTTTTGCTTTGCTTTGCTTTGTTTTTGGCGTCCTAGACAGATAACAGGAGACATCTAAGGAAGGAGCATAACTGGAAGAACAGAAGTTCGAGATTTTGAGAAGACAGAAGCATCTCGGTTACTGTCAGAGCACCTCGACCGAGTCGATTCTTGAGCAACCGAGGCGACTAGGGTTTCTGCAGAACCACCTCGGTCCGTACCACCTCGGTCCAGTCGAGACCATCTCGACCGAGGTGACAGCAGATCCAGGAACAGTATAAAAGGGGGAAAAATTTATTTTTACTTTTTACTCTCATCGACTCGACCGCGGCGCTCCTCACCTCGCTTCCTCTGTTTTTGCTCGTTTTCGAAGATTTCTGCTTCCAAACTGCGATTGAAGAGTAGAGGATCCCATTGCAACTACAGATCTGCAAAGAAATCGAACGAATCGACCGAAACGAGGTAAAAACAGTCGAAACCCTAACTCGTTCATTCGTTTCGATTTGGGCTTTGGTTGCCCCTGAATCTGTTGAGAAAAGGCTTAAGTACCCCATAGGAAGCAATTGTAGTGATTTTTGGGGGAAAAGAACTGGATTTCTGAGATTGGAATCGAAAACTGTTGCGCCTCGGTCCAGTCGAACTGCATCTCGACCGAGGTGATTCTTGAGGGCTGTCAACGACCGAGGTGGTCTGACAGTAGCTGAAAGAAAATGAGTTCCGATTGTGGCCTTGCCCTCAGAGACAGATCCTCACCTTCCCCTCCTTCCTCTTCTTCCCGACCTTACCGCCCGGTGATCCACGAGAGATGCCGGGTAGATTATGAGCGTATAGCCAGCCGTCCAGTCATTGCACCACGTTTCCTGGACGTATCAGCTTTCGATTGCCTAGGGTTAGATGGAGACCTTAGGAGGATGATTACCACAGTTGGGCTGGATCAGTTTACTGAGATCCGAGCCCAAGCCTACTTGGAGCCGACCCTAGAGTTTGTTAGCTCCTTTTCCTACCTTCCCACAAAGAGGTCTGTGAAGTACCGGTTGATGAGCCGGAACTTCATAGTTCCCTTAGAGGTTTGGAGAGAGATTTTCGGCTTTTCTGAGCCCACCGCCACTGACTTCCCCTCCCGATCTGTAGCTAGGGAGTTCTGGGGGCAGATTGCCCATATTACTGAGCATGCAGACAGATGGCGCCCTAGAGATTCCAGGGAGAAGGTCATCTTCCACCCAACCTTCAGATTAGCCCATAGGATATTCAGCGAGACACTTCTGGCGCGTACTGAGACGCCCCAGAAGATCCGACAGGGCGAGCTCTTCAGCCTTTAATGTATGGTCACGGGGGGTTTCCCAGACTTTGGCTTGATCTTGGCAGAGGACCTGCACAAGATCAAGGTTAAAGCGAAGGGAGATATCTGCTGCGGAGGTCTAGTCACCCATATAGCTGCTTATCACGGGATGGACCTCAGTGCTTGTACGATGGTGGCGGCTCCGAAGCCGCTTGGATTACAGGAGATGATCACACGGAGGATTTTGGTTCCCCGTGGTCTGACCACTCCATATGTTGCTATGCCATGGGAGCGGACTGCGCCACAGGGGATCCGCTGGTCTGCCCAGTTCACAGTTTTCGATCCACATTATTGGCAGACAGCTTGGGCTCCGCTGATGGAGGATCATAGGGAGGCAGCAGCTGCCCCGGCTGAGGAGGAGGAGGATGACGATGACGAGGAGACAGTAGACGAGAGAGATGGTGGAGTCCCGATGGATACAAGGACGGATATTGTAGGTACGAGCGCGCCACTGATCATAGATCTTGATGATGACGATGAGACTGAGCCTGCACCAGCTGAGACTTCTCCAGTCAGACCTGCTAGACGCAGGAGGCGCGGAGTGAGAGATCGAGCTGCCCACAGACGGATCGATGACCTGACGGATTAGGTTATTGACTCGTATGCTGCATTATCGCTGGATATCCGCGAGATGCAGGAGCGGCAGCACTATCAGCACGTCATGGCCCAGCTTCAGTTCGAGCGCGTCATGGGTTACCCGTTCGACCCGACTCAGTATCCGTACGTACCACCACCACTACCGCCGGATCAGGACTATTGAGGAGCTGCAGGATTTTCTTTATTATATTCTTATGCATTTCAGCTATGTATCCGGTGAGTACTCTTATTTCCAGACTTATATTGACCCACTGGGACAGTGTGTCCCAAGTATGGGGTGTTTGTATTTATTTGACTACTTGATGTACTTATTTGACTATTTTGATGTATGACATTTCATCGGATATTTTATTTATGCTTCACTTCTGCATTTATATGATTATCTGATATTACATGCACACCTACAGGTTATTTGATTGAAGAAAAACGTCGAAACTGGAAAAAAAAAATGGTTTTTTTTAAAAAAAAAAAAAAAAAAAATTTTTTTGACCTCGACCGGGGAGATTCTGGCCAAACGAGGGGTTTCACCTCGGTTGAACCAAGAACATCTCGACCGAGGTGTGTTAACTGAGAGTTTTCGAAAACGATTTCGTGTTTCTTATCTGGATATGACCTCAGTGAAGATCTTGCTTACTAACTGGTTTTAAATTCTTTATGTGTTTGAAAGGTTTTATAATATGTTTAAGTTGCTAAATGCTTTGTTTAAAATTATTGGCATGTTTAATACTTTATTTTTATCCAAATTATGTTGAATTTGAAGGTTGACACCACGAGATAAGTTCTCTCACTTTCTTCCTGGAAAGACCAAGGCAACTCATTCTTCTCTCTTCTTCTTCTTGATCATGCTTAGCCCCTCATATACATTTTGCCTCCCTTTACCTATCCGGGAATTTGGAAGCAAGCGAAGTGGTGAAAGCAAGTGAAGTTAAAGTTGAGAAGTGGCTGGAAGTGAAAGTGTTAGAAAGCAATAATAGGTTTGGGGAAGTCAATCATGAAGATGAGTAACTCGGCACCATTCACATAGCCGGGTGTTTGTGTCTTGCCAAAGTCGGATTGAGCGATATTCCTAACGGGTCATGGTATGTGCATCAAGGGTTTGATGCATCTCAAGAAATTGATGATTGCTGATTTCCTAGGCTTCGGTTATTGTGCACCTCTGTCCATGCATCCCAAAAAGTAAAGTAAAAAGAAAAAAAGTGTGAAATAAGCAAAGCTTATTGGTGGAAGATGTTGCAAGTCAAAGTGAAAGTGAAGTTCATCCTTTTCCCGGATTCTAGCACCACATTACCTTACATACATCCCCGCCCTACACGTTTCTTGACCTTCTCTTTTGGGAAGCCCTTGAGACCTTGAGCTTGTTGATTGACTTAGTGGTTTAAATCGGATTATACATGATTAATTTTGATAATTATGATTTATTATGCATTCTATGATTTTATGCAAAGATGAACAACTTTCCTATATTTATAAAATGTTTTGAGCATATTGAGTTTTTAAATTCCATGAAGTATTCTCTTAGAGTGATCTATGATAGTTGCACACCATAAAATGTTTTTGAAAGGCTTTTCATTGTTTTTATTGACTTATAATCCATTCTATCTTTCCTTTTATATGCGGAACTTGCTTAGGGACAAGCAAGGGCTAAGTATGAGGTATTTTGATAGCATGAATTATAGTCTATATTTTGGGGTTTGTTTGGACGTTTTATCTTCAATAATCTGCATGTTAGCATGTATAATATGTGATTATATTACCATTTCATCTACCTTTGCGGAAATCGAGGTCTACACCTAGTTTTGCTATAATTGCAGGTAAAATGGGACGTTTTGCATCAAAAAGGAGCAAAAGGAGTCATGAGTCATTGGAGCTACATTGAGGAACATAAGGAACCATCCAAGAAGCATAGCCATGGATTAAAGATTTATTTTGGACCAGTTTTGAGAGATTTCACATTCTGTTATGACTCACCTCGGTTGACCAGAGATTCATCTCGACCGAGGTGATCCAGAGACGGCGACTCGACCGAGGCGAACACCTAGGACGCGGCGAGAATATTTTATTCTTGGCTGAGATCTTTTATCTTTGGAAGGTGATCTTATATTTTTGGGCTTGGCTCCTGGAAGGAAGAAGATCTTATATTTTACCTATTTTTATGGGAAAAGATCTTTCTAAGATATTTTATCTTTGGAGGGTTATTTTCCTATAAAAAGGGTTGAATTTCCACAAATCCAACATCTCGCATACCACAAGATCACGCTATACCGTCGATCAGGGTTTATAGCACGCAGCAGCCATACTCCAGTTGGGAGTTTCGAAGAACCTTTTTGAAGGTTGAAGGTTGAAGGAAGATTGAAGATTGTAGCTCTTATAGCTTTTGAAGGGTTTTGTAAGATTGTCTTCAATTCCCCTTCCTTGTTGTCTTGTCTTGTTGGATTGCTATCCAAGGAACGCTTTGTTGTGATATTTGATTCAGTTATTGAAGTCTTTTTCATTAAATTCTTCTTGTTCAAATATTCACCTTCTTCCCATATATTTAATACTTTCATAATGATGATGAGTGGCTAATTTCCTTGTGTGATTCTAGGGTGATTGGCTGAAGGTTGTGGGAAAAACAATGATAGAATAATCTTAGATTCCAGTAGGACCCTAAAAGTTCGAGTCTTTAACCTTAACCCTAAGCATCTCGTTCAGTCGATGAACATCTCGGCCGGGGTGGAATCTGGCTGACCGAGGTGACTTATCTGATCCTAAACTGAGAGTTAAGTGTTAGAGTTTGCCAAATCCTATCCTTATTTTACCTTTCCTGGTTCAAAGCAAGCTTAGGATGAGACTTACCCGGTAATTCCTTAGTTTGTGTACCAACGATCATAAGTGTAGGTAATAAAGGTTTATCCTTTATTGGGGTTTGAGTGTGCTTCCATCCCATCTTTGTGAGTTAGCTTGAGACTTACCCGGTAAAGGTTGATTCTATTCCCTTAGGTGGTGTGTTAGTTTGAGGTAATAGTTCTTTATCTTAATTCCTTGAGACTTACCCGGTAATAGGAGTTACGGTTTTGGATTAGTGAGTGGTGAGACTTACCCGGTGATCTACTCCACTTTAGTAACACCTTCCCTACGCAAAAATCTCAGCTTTGTCCGCGTATCTTTAGATCTTGAGTTGGAACCACAACTAGATGCCTTAATCCCTAGAATTGCATGTTTGCTTATTGACTTCTTATTCATCTTTGATTGTGTTAATTGCTCTTTGTGGTTAGTATTCACGAAGCTTACCGTTATTGACTTTGTTTCACCGAGTCCCTGTGATCGACCCCTGGAATTTCTTGCTTTTTACTACGATTGACCCGTACACTGCGGGTTCGCATCCTTGTTTTAAGCTTAAGTCTAGGGTTATAAATTTAAAGCTTGCACACACCGTTTGGAGCGAACATTAGACCAGCAGCTGAGTGATCCGGAAGTAGTGGTCAGTCGGGTCTCCGTACTCCTTAGAGCGGGGGTTGGGGTTGTGTTTGTCTTTTCTTTCTTTTGGTTAAGACAATTGTTCGTTTGCTTTGTTTAAGTACTTTAGGCTGCTAGACCGTGTTGCATTCATTACCTTAAAAATACTATTTTATGAATTTCGGTTTTCTTTATTTGTGTCTTGTTGCAAGATCCTACTAATATTGTTGTCAAACTGAGGTCGGAACCTATTTTGAGGTTCTAACCAGTAATGTCCCAAGTTCTGAGAAATTCAGGGTGTTACAACATGGTATCAGAGCTCTAGGTTGGCAACAATGGCACTTGAAATCTTCTGAAAGACCGAATAAGTTTTAAGCAGAACCCAAAAAGGGGTCTGAGTTTTAAAAGGAGAATTTTTGGTTTTTTAAATGCATGCATAGTCTGGTTGGGAATAGAAAAGTACGGCTGACCACCACTACTACCGCGGATCTGAGTATGCTTAGTATGGACTTTAGGTTTTACTGTAGATGGACTTTTTGGACTTTTTAGCTAGTTGTAATTATAGTTATTATTCCTCGCGCAGATGGCACGTACTAGACCTACACTAGCTACTGGTCGAGGTAGAGGTCGTCCACCTCTCCCTCCAACTGGACCAGGTAGGGGAGATGGGACTCCTATAGTTAGAGGACGCGGCCATGGAGGTAGACCTCCACTAGCCCGAGGCCGAGGTTGAGCTCCTCGAGAGGATCCACCAGCAATAATCATGCTAGAGGCTGGAGTGGAGGAGGTAGCTGAGAGTGTAGGTCCTGAGGTCAGGAATGAGACCGTTGCTAGGTCTGGAGCACAGAGAGCACGTTCGACTGAGTCAGGACGTGTTTCCATTGGAGCGACTGAGTACAGAGAGTACCGAGCATACGTTGAGCGTATGGAGGAGGCTGCTAGGACAGAGAGACTTACCCAGGTACCACCAGTACCGGCTAGATCTGTCTAGGTGACACAGGGAGCGCCTCAGGTGCCAGTTGTACCTGAGAGGAGAGTTGTGGCTGATAGAGCTCCTACTAGGTCTAGAGCACCGAGGCCGGATGAGTGGTTGAAGGCTTTCAACTCTCAGAAGGTCCCCTCATTTAGTGGAGAAATAGGGTTGGAGGTGGAGCACTGGATTGGACAGGTAGAGACTGCATTAGAGGCAATTTGTTGCCCAGAGGACCGACAGGTGGACTTGGTCCATACATGTTTCACTGAGGATGCTCATTCCTGGTGGCGGACCATACGTAGTCGAGTCACTAGTTGGGAGCAGATGAGGAGCATTGTTAGAGACAGATACTGTCCTGTCTCTTTGAGGAGAGAGAGGTTTCAGGACTTCATTGAGGCAGGATTTGAGGACATTCTGATTGCTGCTGCCATCAAAAGTTCCAGAAGGAACTAACACTGCTTGGACCAGCTGCACCTCTTGAGGAGCAGCATGTATATCTCTTTTCACGGAGATTGAGAGAGAGTACTCGTTCCTATCTGGTAGGATTTCGCTGTGAGACTCTGTCAGATTATCAAGATAGAGCGTCTGCATATGAGAGAGACATACCAATGTCGAGGAGAGCTGCTCAGTGAGACAGGCCGGATAAGCGGCAGAGGACAGATTATGCTAGTGGTAGTTCAGGAGTAGTTGTTTTTGGACGGGAACAGACTCAGGGGCGACATAGCCATACCGCTACTGGTCAGACTTCAGCTGGTGGCTTACAGTGCCACAACTGCAGTGGCTATGGACACATCCGATCGAACTACACGAAGCCGTCAGTGACCTGCTTCTAGTGCGGAAAGGTTGGACATAGAGCTGCATTCTGCCGCCAAGGCAAGGCTCCATCTCAGCAGGGTTCTTCTCTTGCAGGTCTATCAGGGAGTGTACAAAGACCGCCACAGTACCGAGCTCCGATTCAGCAACAGCAGTACCGAGCTCTTGGTCAGCAGCAGTCTTACAAGGCCCCAAGACACACATCATCACAAGGTTCTATGCAGGGATTAGGTCGGGACAGAGGACGTGGTAGTGTAGCTGATACTAGAGGAGCTCAGGAATGAGTGTTTGAGTTGAGAGATGCTTATCAGCAAGATGCACCGACTGCCACAGGTACGATCCAGATCCATGACTTACCTGTACGAGTTTTATTTAATACGGGTGCTACACACTCCTTCATATCTGATGCATGCGTAGATAGATTGTCCTTAGCTACTGTAGAGGGAATACGTTTTATGATAGGCTTACCTGATGGGAGTAAGGTAAGAGGGACTAGAGAGATCTTTGGATGTCCTGTTCGCATGGGAGATCGAGACTGGCTAGTCAATTTTCTAGTCATGCCCTTAACTCATGAGGATGTCATTTTAGGGATGGACTGGATGAAGAAACACGGAGAAGTCTTAGACATTGGTAGGAGGACAGTGACCGTTGCCACTGAGGAGGGTCATAGAGTGATATTCCGAGGTTGGGACCTCGGAAAGTCCGGCACAGTTATCAGTGCAGTGAGGGCAGCGACACTGATAGCACAGGGTTGCGAGGCCTTCTGGTGTTATGCCATGAAGGAAAGCAAGAGCCTGACCATAGAGGAGATACCTGTTGCATGCGAGTTTGCAGAGGTATTCAGTGACGACCTGCCAGGACTACCCCCACAGAGGAGCGTTGATTTCAGCATTGACTTAGAGCCGGGCACGAGACCGATCTCGAAGGCTCCGTACCGTATGTCATCTATAGAGCTGCTTGAGCTGAAGAAGCAGTTAGAGGAGCTAGCAGAGAAGGGTTTCATACGCTCTAGTGTGTCTCCTTGGGGCGCGCCAGTACTATTTGTGAAGAAGAAGGACGGATCGATGAGGCTTTGCATAGACTACAAAGAGTTGAATAAAGTAACTATCAAGAACAAGTACCCACTGCCACGCATAGATGATCTGTTGGACCAGTTGCATGGGGCGTTTGTGTTCTGGAGGATAGACTTGAGATCAGGTTACCACCAGTTGAGGGTGAGAGATCAGGACATAACTAAGACGGCATTCCGGACTAGGTATGGTCATTATGAGTTCGTAGTGATGCTATTTGGGCTCACTAATGCACCAGCGGTGTTCATGGAGTTGATGAATGGGATATTCATTGACTTCTTAGACCAGTTTTTAGTGGTCTTCATTGACGACATCCTAGTCTACTCTAGGAGTCGAGAGGAGCATGCCGGACACTTGAGGACAGTATTGCAGATTCTACAGGATAGCCAGCTGTATGCTAAGCTATCCAAGTGTGAGTTTTGGATGTCAAAGGTGGCTTTCTTAGGTCACGTGGTGACTGCTGATGGTATTAAGGTCGATCCAGCGAAGATCGAGTCAGTATCTTCTTGGCAACCTTCTAAGAATGTTAAGGAGGTTCGCAGCTTTCTAGGTTTAGCAGGTTACTACCGCCGGTTTGTGGAAGGGTTCTCCTTGATCGCCTGACCACTTACTTGTCTTCTGAGGAAGACCACTCGGTTTGTCTGGTCTGAACCGTGTCAGCAGAGTTTTGAGGAGCTGAAGAGGAGATTGACATCCGCTCCGCTTTTGGCACAACTTGAGGGTAATGATGACTTTGTGGTATACAATGATGCATCCAAGCTGGGCTTGGGGTGTGTTTTGATGCAGAGGGGTAAGGTCATAGCCTATGCGTCTCGACAGTTGAAGACGTATGAGGAGAACTACCCCACACATGATCTAGAGTTGGCTGCAGTAGTCCATGCTCTTAAGATCTGGCGTCACTATCTCTATGGGGCAACATGTCAGATCTTCACAGACCATAAGAGTCTGAAGTATATATTCACTCAGAGAGAGTTTAATAACCGCCAGAGGCGGTGGTTAGAGTTGATCAAGGACTTCGACCTTGAGATTCTTTATCACCCCGGGAAGGCGAATGTGGTAGCTGATGCTTTGAACAGGAAGACACCTAGGGAGAGGGCGATAGCCCGGTTGACAGTACAACCACAGTTGCAGAGAGACCTGGCTTGATTGGAGATAGAGATTCAGTTTCCCGATACTGATAGTCAGTTGCCTACCTTGGAGTTACTTCCTGATCTGTTGGATGAGATCCGACAGAAGGAGGAGACTTGCCCGACTTTGACTAAGATCCGAGACAGGATCTCTCGAGATGAGGCCCCACGGTTCACTATTGGTGCTGATGGATTGATGAGACGTCAGTATCGCGTTTGTGTGCCGTCAGACAGTGAGTTGAGACAGAGGATACTAGGTGAGGCTCATGCTACCCCATACTCAGTACATCTTGGAGCGAGTAAGATGTACAAGGATGTGAGACGATCCTTTTGGTGGGGTAGTTTGAAGCCCGATGTGACTCGGTATGTAGCTCAGTGTGCGACATGCCAGCAGGTCAAGATTGAGCATCGTAGGTCTGGAGGAGAGCTCCATCCACTTCCAGTGCCACAGTGGAAGTGGGAGGATATATCTACGGATTTTGTCACAGGCTTGAGACTCAGTAGAGGATTTGATGCTATTTGGGTAGTGGTAGACCGCCTGACGAAGACCGCACGTTTCATTCCGATTAAGGAAATGTGGCCGGTGAGTCGTCTAGCTGAGGAGTTCACCAGATACATTGTGAGACTCCATGGAGTACCGAGGACTATCGTCTCTGACAGAGATGGACATTTTACCTCGAGATTTTGGCAGCAGGTACATACTGCTTTGGGGACGAGCCTCCACTTTACCACTGCCTATCACCCACAGACAGACTGACAGTCCGAGAGGACCATTCAGACCTTAGAGGACATGCTTCGGGCATGTGTACTAGATTGGGGACAGGTATGGCCAGATCATCTCCCATTGGTAGAGTTTTCATATAATAACAGCTGGCACGCGTCTATTGGGATGGCTCCTTATGAGGCTTTGTACGGGCGGAGATGTCGTACACCATTATGTTGGGATGAGCCCAGCAGAGTTGATGGAGTAGCTCCAGATCAGATACAGGATGACATCGCTCGGATTGCCCTAGTCCGAGAGCGGATGTTAGCAGCCCAGAGTCGTCAGAAGTCCTACGCCGACAAAAGGCGTCGACCTTTGGAGTTTAGAGTGGGTGCTCAGGTGTGGTTGAGAGTGTCACCTACGAGAGGAGTCAGGCGTTTCGGCATTAAGGGGAAGCTGAGTCCCCGATATGTCGGACCTTTTGAGATCTTGGAGAGAGTTGGAGAGGTGGCCTACAAAATAGCATTACCGCCGAGACTAGAGGGTGTCCATCCAGTCTTTCGTGTATCTCGGTTGAGAGAGTACATCCCGGATCCGAGACACGTCATCAGCCACGAGGATCTGATAGTTGAGCCTGACCATACATTTATAGAGTACCCAGTAGCTGTCTTGGAGCGCAGTACTAGACGTCTGCGGTCCAAGGAGATACCTATGTTGAGGATCCAGTGGTCTAGGAGAGGAGCTGATGAGGCCACTTGGGAGACTGAGGAGAGTATTAGACGTAACTATCCCGAGTTCTTTGCGGGGTTTGAGGTTACTCCTGTTTGACGAGTTAGTACTCGGATGTTGTGTTGTTTGACCTTTCAGGTTTTTATATTGATTTGAGTGATTACGTTTAAGTGACACATGTCTAATTTTGATGATTGAGTAGTTCCTTGTAGCCAACGAAAATGTCGAGAAAATTTAATATACCAAAGGAAATGCGCGATTAAGAGAATTATTCTAAGTTTCGGGACGAAACTTTTTTTAAGAGGGCACTGATGTTATAACCGAAATTTTGAAACTCCGTTAAACCTGAATTTAACCGATTTCCGAAACGTCAATCTTAAATAAATAAGTACATAAATTAAAAGTAAAATAAAACGAGTGTTATTTCTATCATTTTATGTGACATTAATTCACATAAAATGACGAAACCTTGTAACCGGAAATAAATTACGCACCTTAAAACAAAAAAAAAAATAATAATAAGATAATACGGATATTAATTCCGTATTATATAACTTCCCGTACCTAACCAGAAACCGGGCGAATAACGAGTTCCTATTCTCGTTTTAATATGAGAGCAGGCCGGTTGGCCCACTAGCAAGCCCAAATACCCACCAGCCCAGCCCATCATTAACCTTTAATTAAAACCTAATTAAACTAACCTAATCTAACCCTAATCTACCTTACCGTCTGTGTGCCGCTTGCTGTCTTCCCTCTCCATCGCTGAAGAACGAACAAGCAGCTCTTCTGCCTTCAACCGGAGATGCCACCACACGCCTCGTCGACCTTCCTCGTTCGCCGGCGACTGCAGCCGCCAGGTGAGTCACCTTCGTCTATCCTCTTCCTCCCCTGTTTTTGTTGCCGGGGTAACGCGTTCTCCCTCCACAGCCGCGACTGCAGGCCTTAGCCGCCACACCGGAGCCACCGCGCCGCCTTCTCGTCGACCGCCAGACCCCACCGGAAGCCTGGTAAGCCCGCCGCCTTCTCCCTCCTCGACATTCTTCTTCTCGACGTTAGTATTGTTAACTCTCTGCGCTGCTTCTCTTCGGCCGGCAAGGACCATCCGCGCCGCCTCGCTTCGGCCCTGTAGCAGCTCCAGAACCACCACCGACTTCCTGCTCATACTTCCGGCCCGACAGAAGTCGACCCGGGACTGCTTCGATCGACTGAAGCCCAATCCTCTACCCTGCTGAGGCGTGACGTGGTGTAGGTGGTGAGTTTTACTTGTGCAGTGTACGTAATTATATGTATATATAGAAGTAAGATGTTGAAGAGATGAATATACAATATATATATGTGTCATCAGTATACTTTTATCCGTTTATATAGATTGATGAGTGGAAGAGATAGGCATACACATATATAGATTGATGAGTTGAATGAGATAGGCACATATATATATATATATATATATATATATATATATATATATATACACATATATATATATATATGTATAAGTGCAGTGGACGTGTATGTGTATATATAGATGTATAGGAATGGATATGTGTAGGTTTATATATATAAGAGTAAGAGTGGTATGCATATGTAAGTATATATGTAAGAATATATTATTAGGCATAAGTATAGTGTAAGTAAAATGTGGGTTACGTATATAAGTATGATTTGAGAGTTATGAAATTATGTAGATATAAGTGAGTTAAGGAGAAAGGTTAAAAACATGTTTGACGGTATAATATATGTAGTAGCGTAATTAGTAACCGGAGAAAAGGAGTGTTGTCCTTCTTCGAGTTGTCTCGAGTTTTGACCTTATAACCTATAAGTAGCCATCCGAGAGACATAATTTATGGAAAACAAGATATGAAAGAAATTAGTAGAATTCGAGAATAAACTTCGAGAAATTACGATACCAAGGGTAAAACGGTCTTTTACCATAAGAGAGCTTTTTCCGTAATTCCTTTGCATGAGGTTGGACATCAAGATGTGATTTTGATACACATGCCTTATTTGACAGGCGTTTGAGTTACCACGAGTACGGACTGTTTGAGACGTGTTAGAGTATATTTTGACTCAAGTAAGTCCTTGCGACTTACTTAGTCAGTTTCTGGATATTAGTTGAGTGGTAGTGGTTGTGTGTGTTATGTGCGTGTTTTAATAATAATAACTTGCTAGGACGACCGTTATTATTATGTTAAGGCCCAAGTGTATGTATAACGGGTCGTGACATCACTTCCCAGCTCTGACAGGAGACTGGGAGGTTCTCTATACCCAGACCAAGCAGGTACAAGGTGAGATGCATCGGATCCATTCCTGATGGTTACACGGGGGCGGAGGCGAGGTTTGGGAATCCCTCGTGTCACAAAATAAGTATCATTAGCGTGAAAGAGTAACTTAACTCAAGATAATAAAATGGACTTGTTTGAAAGCATGATGGTGTTTATATTTTTATGTGTGTGTGCTACTATTATTCTTCTAATATTTAGATAACTAGCTAACGGTTCCTCTTGTTGTGTTTTTAGTTTTACCGCAGGTTAGACCAGTAGTTGAGTGATCCGGAAGTAGTGGTCAGCCGGGTCTCCGTACTCCTTAGAGTGGGGGTTGGGGTTGTGTTTGTCTTTTCTTTCTTTTGGTTAAGACAGTTGTTCGTTTCCTTTGTTTAAGTACATTAGGCTGCTAGACCGTGTTGCATTCATTACCTTAAAAATACTATTTTATGAATTTCGGTTTTCCTTATTTGTGTCTTGTTGCAAGATCCTAGTAATATTGTTGTCAAACTGAGGTCGGAATCCATTGTGAGGTTCTAACTAGTAATGTCCCGAGTTCTGAGAAATTCGGGGTGTTACAGGAGTTATGTTGGCGGAGGATTTGCCCAAGATAAAGGCCAAGGCGAAGGGAGACATCTGCTGCGGAGGTATAGTGACTCACATAGCGAGTTACATGGATCTTGACTTGAGTGCATGCACTATGGTGGCGGCTGCCAAGCCGCTCGGGCTTCAGGAGATGATCACTCGGAGGATATTGGTTCCTCGCGGTCTTACTACGCCATATGTGGCGATGCCCTGGGAGCAGACTGCACCCTGGGGTATTAGGTGGTCAGCTCAGTTCTTTGTTTACGACCCGCACTACTGGCAGACCGCATACATTCCGCTCATGGAGGATGCCAGAGATGCAGCAGCTCGGAGACATGATGAGGAGGATGAGGCTGAGGAGCAGGAGGATGATGATAAGGATGGCGGTGCTGCCATGGATACGGGCACAGATACAGCTGAGACTAGCGTGCCAGTCGTCGATTTAGATGACGACGAGACTGAGGAGGAGCCAGCTGCAGCACCAGCACGTCCCGCTAAGCGTAGGGTACGGAGGTAGAGGGATCCAATTGCTCACCTCCGGATCGATGATCTGGCGGATCAGGTGATAGATTCTTACGCTGCCCTGTCCTTGGACATCAGAGAGATGCAGGAGAGACAGCATAACCAGCACGTGATGGCTGAGATTCAGTTTCAGCATATCATGGACTATCCATTTGACCCATCTCAATACCCGTACGTGCCACCACCACCACCACCGGATCGGAATTATTGAGAGCTTGCAGGATTTTCTTTATTTATTTATTATGTAGCTCAGCTTTATTCGGTGAGTATTCTGTTTTCTTAGACTTATTTGACCCATTGGGACAATGTGTCCCAAGTATGGGGTATGTGGATGTATTATTTGACTTATGTGGATGTATGACTTGACTCATAGATATCTACTGTTTTATTTTGCTCTATGTGTTTATCTGAGATTACATGCATGCATACAGGTTATTTGATTGAGAAAAACGTCAAAAACTAGTTTGAAAAAAAATAAAATTTTATGACCTCGATCGATGTGACTCTGACCAATCGAGGTGCAGTACCTCGGTTGACTTAGAACATCTCGACCGAGGTGGCTTAACTGGAACAGTTTTCAAAACAATTTTTGTGCTTCTTATCTGGATATGACCTCAGTGATGATTTTGTTCGCTGACTGGTTTTGAAATCTTTATATGTTTGAAAGGTTTTATGATATGTTTAAGTTGCTAAATGCTTTGTTTGAAACTTTTGGCATGTTTAATACTTTGTTTTTATCCAAATTATGTTGAATTTGAAGGTTGACACCACATGATGAGTTCTCTCACTTTCTTCATGGAAAGACCAAGGCAATTCATTCTCTTCTCTTCTTCTTCTTGATCACGCTTTAGCCCTTCATATACATATTTGCCTTCCTTTACCTATCCGAGAATTTGGAAGCAAGCAAGTGAAAAGCAAGTGAAAGAAAAGATGAGATGTTGGCTGAAAGTTAGAAAGAAGCAAATAGGTTTGGGGAAGTCAATCATGATGATGAGTAACTCGGCACCATTCACATAACCGGGTGTTTGTGTCTTGCCAAAGTCGGATTGAACGATATTCCTAACGGGTCATGGTATGTGCATCAAGGGTTTGAGGCATCTCGAGAAATTGATGATTGCTGATCTCCTAGACTTCGGTTATTGTGCACCTCTGTCCATGCATCCCAAAAAGTAAAGTCAAAAGTAAATAAGCAAAGCTTATTGGTGGAAGATGTTGAAGTTCAAAAGGAAGTGAAGTAAAAGATCCTTTTCCCAGATTCTAGTACCACATTCCCTATATACATCCCACCCTCGCACGTTTCTTGACCTTCTCTTGAAAAGCCCTTGAGACCTCGAGCTTGTTGATTGACTTAGTAGTTTAAACTGGATTATACATGATTAATTTCGATAATTATGATTTATTATGCATTCTATTATTTTATGCAAAGATCAACAACTTTCTTATATTTATAAAATGTATTGAGCATATTTTGATTTTAAACTCCATGAAGCATTCTCTTAGAGTGATCTATGAGTGGAGCACACCACTAAAATGTTTTGAAAGACTTTTTCATTGATCTTTATGACTTATAATCCATTATATCTTGTATCTAAGATTAGGAACTTGCTTGGGGACAAGCAAGGGCTAAGTATGGGGTATTTTGATAGCATGAATTATTGTCTATATTTTGGGACCCGTTTAGATGTTTTATCTTCAATAATCTGCATGTTTGGATGTATATTATGTGATTATATTGTCGTTTCATCTACCTTTGCGGGAATCGAGGTCTACACCAAGTTTCGTTGTAATCGTAGGTAAAATGGCACGTTTTGCATCAAAATGGAGCTAAAGGAGCTAAGGAGTCATTGGAGCTACATTCAGGAACTTAAGGAAGAATCCAGGAAGCATGGAAATGGATTAAAGATTCACTTTGGACCAGATTTGAGAGATTTCACGTTTAGTTTAGAGCCACCTCGGTCAGCTACATACCATCTCGACCGAGGTGATCCAGAGGAGCTGCTCGACCGAGGCGAACACCTTGGACGCGGCGAGATATATTTTATTCTTGGCTGAGATCTTTTATTTTTGGAAAGAGGATCTTATATTTTTAGGATGGATTTCTCGAAGGAAGAAGATAATTCAGCTGATATATTTTACCTATTTTATGGGAAAATATCTTTCTAAGATCTTTTATCTTTGGGAGGTAATTTTCCTATAAAAAGGGTTGGATTTTCCACAAATCTGGCATCCGCTTACGGCTGGAAAACGTCCACTACAGCGGGGAGATTTGAAGAACCTTTTTGAAGGTTGAAGGAAGATTGAAGGAAGGAAGTTGATAGCTTTTATAGCTTCTGTGAAGGGTTTTGTAAGATTCTCTTAGATTCCCTTCTTGTTGATTGTCTTGTTGGATTGTGATCCAAGGAACGCTTGTTTGTTTGATAATTGATTCAGTTATTGAAGCCTTTTTCTTAAGATTTTTGTGTTTAATTATTCACCTTCTTCCCATATATTTGATTATTGCTTTCATGATGATGATTGGCTAATTTCTTTGTGTGATTCTAGGGTGATTGGATGAAGGTTGTGGGGAAAACAATGATAGAATAATCTTAATCCCAGTAGGACCCTGAAAGCTCAAGTCTTTATCCTTAACCCTAGAGTATCTCGTTCAGTCGATGAACATCTCGGCCGGGGTGGAATTCGTCTGACCGAGGTGACTTTTCTGATCCGAAACTGAGAGTTAAGTGTTAGAGTTTGCCAAATCCTATTCTTATTACACCTTTCTTGGTTCAATGCAAGCCTAGGATGAGAATTACCCGGTAATTCCTTTGTTTTTTTACCAAAGATCATAAGTGTAGGTAATAAAGGTTTATCCTTTATTGGGGTTTGAGTGTGCCTTCATTCCTTCTTTGTGAGTTAGCCTGAGACTTACCCGGTAAAGGTTGATTCTATTCCCTTAGTTGGAGTGTTGGTTTGAGGTTATAGTTCTTTTCCTTAATTCCTTGAGACTTACCCGGTAATAGGAGTTACGGTTTGGGATTAGTGAGTAGTGAGACTTACCCGGTGATCTATTCCACTTTAGAAACACCTTCCCTTTGCAAAATCTCAGCTTTGTCCGCTTTATCTTTGGATCTTGAGTTGGAACCACAACTAGATGCTCTAATCCCTAGAATTGCATATTCCTTTAATTGACTTTTTATCATCTTTGATTGCTTTAATTGCTTTTGTGGTTAGTAATTACATAGACTGCTTATACTTGCTTTGTTTCACTAAGTTCCTGTGATCGACCCCTGAAATTTCTTGCTTTTTACTACGATTGACCCGTACACTGCGGGCTCGCATCCTTGTTTTAAGCTTACATCTAGGGTTATAAATTTAAAGCTTGCACACACCGTTTGGAGCGAACACCGTTGCTTGATTTTGCCATAGTCCTTGTGTTTGACCCTGGAATACTTTCTTGTATTGCGCTTGAGCCGTACACTACGGGTTCGCTATTATTTGCCTGATTCTTGGTATAAATTTAAGGCTTATTTGCACATGTTTTGGAGCGAACAAATATCAAAGATCTGTATGAAAGAAATAACAAAGATCCGGTCTTGTGTTCGAAAGAAATGAAATCTAGAACTATCTTCTTCTCAAGAAATTTTCAAATCTCAAATCTAAAGAACAAATGTTGTAGCCTTCCTCTATGGTGCTCCTTCGGTGGGCGTAAGGTCTCTTCATTGGGGGTCCTCTATAAGGTTGTAGGTTATGAGATATATATATATATAGAGAGAGAGAGAGAGATAAATCAATGGTTTTACAAGCCTGGGTCTTAAAGATAGATCGCATCTTAAAGATAAACCCTAGCTTAAAGATAAATTGCCCCTTAAAGATAAACCCTAAATTTTTTGGCCGAAAAAAGAAACTCAGCCCGTTGGTATCAGAGTCCACTCCAAGGTATCAAAGTTCACTCCACGGTATCAAAGTCTGCTCTGACTGCGTGTTCTTATCTTCCTTTGCTCCTTTCGTGACCCATAGTGTGTGTTCCTAGCTTCCTTTTATGCTCCATCTTAGGGCTTAGTCCGTATATGTTTCATTTTGCTCCAAAATCTGCCAAATTATCGACAAATGCAACAAGAATCCGTGTAGACTATTCTCGCAAAGTATGCAAATGTGAGCTCAAATGTTATGGATTCATGTCTTATGGATGCAAAATAAAGGGAAAATCTATCTAAATACAAGGTTAAACATAGGTCATAAATCATGTAATCATGGTCTTCAAACATGACATCCTAGGAGCAGAGAAAAACATGCATGACACTTGAGGATGGTGTTATGAGTCCTGTGGGATAAAGAGTTGTATGCTAAGCTCTCTATGTGAGAGTTTTGGATGTCTGAGGTGGCCTTACTTGGTCACATAGTTTTCGCTGAGAGGATCAAGGTTGATCCGGCAAAAAGACTAGGGGGTGGTGTCGCCTAAGCGTTTTTGACAGAGATGGACGATGAGTTAGTTAACTGAGAGTTCACTAGGCAGATAGTGAGACTCCATGGGGTACCTAGGACCATCGTCTTTAACAGAGATGGACGATTTACCTTGAGGTTTTGGTAGTAGGTGCATGCAGCCTTAGGGGCGAGTCTCTATTTTACGACCGTGTACCATCCTCAGACCGATGGTCAGTCTAAGAGGACCATCTAGACTTTATAGAACATGTTGAGAGCATGTGTATTGGTTTGCGAAGAGGTATGGCAAGACCATCTTCCCCTAGTTGAGTTTTCATATAATAATAGTTGGCACGTATCGATTGTGATGGATCCTTATGAGGCGTTGTATGGGCGGAGATGTCGTACACCTCTGTGTTGTGATGAGCCGAGTAACACTAGTGGAGTAGCTCTTGATCAGAAACAGGACGACATCATTCGAGTAGCGTTGATCCGAGAGCGGATGCTAGATGCGTAGAGCCGCTATAAGTCTTATGCTGATAAGAGGCGTTGTTCGCTCCAAACGGTGTGTGCAAGCTTTAAATTTATATCCCAAGAAATATGCTTAGACAAGGATGCGAACCCGTAGTGTACGGATCAATTATAGTAAAAGCAAGAATTTTGGGGTGTCGATCTCATGGACTTAGGTGAAACTAAGCAAGTATAGGTAGTCAATGTAACTAATAACCACAAAAGCGATTAAAGCAATCAAAGAGATGATAATAAGGTCAATTAAAGGAAATATGCAAATTCTAGGGATTAAAGCATCTAGTTGTGGTTCCAACTCAAGATCTCAAGATAAGCAGACCAAGCTGAGATTTTGCAAAGGGAAAATGTTTCTAAAGTGGAATAGATCACCGGGTAAGTTTCACTACTCACTAATCCCAAACCAAAAGTTCCTATTGCCGGGTAAGTCTCAAGGTACTAAGAAAAGGAACTATAATCTCAAACCAACACACCAACTAAGGGAATAGAATCAACCTTTACCGGGTAAGTCTCAAGCTAACTCACAAAGATGGAATGAAGGCACACTCAAACCCCAATAAAGGATAAACCTTTATTACCTACACTTATGATCATGGGTAAACAAACTAAGGAATTACCAGGTAAGTCTCATCCTAGGCTTGCATTGAACCAGGAAAGGTGTAATAAGAATAGGATTTGGCAAACTCTAACACTTAACTCTCAGTTTCGGATCAAAAAAGGTCACCTCGGTCAGTCAAGTTCCACCCCGGCCGAGATGTTCGTCGACTGAACGAGATGTTCTAGGGTTAAGGATAAAGACTCGAGCTTTCAGGGTCCTACTGGGATTAAGATTATTCTATCATTGTCTTTCCCATAACTTTCAACCAATCATCCTAGAACCGCACAAGGAAATTAGTCACTCATCATCATGAAAGAAATAATCAAATATATGGGAAGAGAATGAATATTTGAACACAAAAACCTTAAGAACAAGGCTTCAATAACTGAATCAAATATCAAACAAATCAGCGTTCCTTGGATCACAAATCCAACAAGACAATCAAACAAAAAGGGAATCTAAGAAAGTCTTACAAATCCCCTCAAAAGCTATAACAAAGCTATGAACTTCCTTCCTTCAATCTTCCTTCAAACTTCCAAAAATCCTTCCTAATTGTAGCTTCTTCAATCTCCAAGTACTGCGATGGTAGCGGGTTGCTGAATTTGTGAAAAATCCAACCCTTTATGTAGGAGAATTATCTTCCAAAGATAATAATATCTTAAAAAGATAATTTCCTAATAAAATATCTCTTATCTCCAAAATAGATCTCCTAAATATATGATCTTCCTTCCAGAAATCCAGCCCAAAAATATAAGATCTCTCCTTCCAAAAATAAAAGATCTTAGCTAAATAAAATATATCTTGCCGCGTTAGGATATTCGCCTCAGTCGAGGCACTCCTCTAGATCATCTCGGTCGAGGTGACACTGTAGTTGACCGACGTGAATCTCAGCTGAATGTGAAATCTCTTAAATCTGGTCCAAAGTAAATCTTCTTTGTTAATTCCTTTCTTCCTGGGTTCTCTTTTAAACTCCTGAATGTAGCTCTTATGAATCCTTTGCTCCTTAGCTCCATTTCGATCCAAAATGTGTCATTTTACCTACGATTACAACGAAACTTGGTGCAGACCTCGATTCCCGTAAAGGTAGATGAAACGACAATATAATCACATAATATACATTCAAACATGCAGATTATTAAAGATAAAACGTCTAAACAAGTCCCAAAATATAGACTATAATACATGCTATCAAATTACCCCATACTTGTCCCTTGCTTGTCCCCAAGCAAGTTCCAAATCTTAAGTACAAGATAGAGTGGATTATAACTCATAAAGATCAATGAAAAGTTTTTCAAAACATTTTTGGTGGTGTGCTCCATTCATAGATCACCCTAAGAGAATGCTTCATGGTATTCTAAATCAAAATATGATCAAAACATTTTATAAATATAAGAAAGTTGTTCATCTTTGCATAAAATCATAGAATGCATAATAAATCAAATTTATCGAAATTAATCATGTATAATCCAGTTTAAACCACCAAGTCAATCAAAAAGCTCGAGGTCTCAAGGGCTTTTCAAGATAAGGTCAAGAAACGTGTGAGGGTGGGATATATAGGGAATGTGGTGCTAGAATCCGGGAAATGGATCTTCACTTCACTTGCTTTGAATTTCAACATCTTCCACCAATAAGCTTTGCTTATTTTACTTTTTCAATTTTTAGGATGCATGGACAGAGGTGCACAATAACCGAAGCCTAGGAGATCAGCAATCATCAATTTCTCGAGATGCCTCAAACCCTTGATGCACATACCATGACACGTTAGGCATATCACTCAATCCGACTTTGGCAAGACAAAACATCCGGCTATGTGAATGGTGCCGAGTTATTCATCATCATGATTGACTTCCCCAAACCTATTTGTTTCTTTCTAACTTCCAGCCAATATCTCAGCTTTTCTTTCACTTGCTTTTCATTTGCTTGCTTCCAAATTCCCGGATAGGTAAAGGGAGGCAAATGTGTATATGAGGGGCTAAGCATGATCAAGAAGAAGAAGAGAAGAGAATGAATTGCCTTAATCATCCTAGGAAGAAAGTGATAGAACTCATCATGTGGTGTCAACCTTCAAATTCAACATAATTTGGATAAAAACAAAGTATTAAACATGCCAAAATTTCAAACAAAGCATTTTGCAACTTAAACATATCATAAAACCTTTCAAACATATAAAGATTTCAAAACCAGTCTGCAAACAAAATCTTCACTGAGGTCATATCCAAATAAGAAGCACAAAAATTGTTTCGAAAACTATTTCAGTTAAACCACCTCGGTCTAGGTGTTCTAGGTCAACCGAGGTACTCAACCTCGTCTGGCAAGAATCACTTCGGTCGAGGTCAGAAATTTTTTTTCTTTTACCAGTTTTTGACGTTTTTCTCAATCAAATAACATGTATGCATGCATGTAACCTCAGATAAACACATAGAGCAAGATAAAACAGTAATATCAGGTAGAGTCATACAAGCATACACACAAAATGTCAAATAAATACATCAATACCCCATACTTGGGACACATTGTCCCAATGGGTCAAAATAAGTCTAGAAATAGAGTACTCACCGGACATAAGCTGAGCTGCATAGTAAATAAATAAAAGAAATCCCTGCAAGCTCTAGTCCTGATCTGCTGGTGGTGGTGGTGGATATGGCACGTACGGATACTGGGATGGGTCAAAAGGATATCCCATCATGTGCTGGAACTGTATCTCCATCATCCGGCGCTGGTAGTGCTGGCTCTCCAGCATCTGATGCGTCCATCCCTAGTCGCCTCGGTTGCTCAAGAATAATCTCGGTCGAGGTGTTGTGACTGCAACCGAAATGTGTCCCAGTCAAGCTCCGTCTTCTCAATTTCTTGAACTTCTGTTCTCCTAGTGTTGCCCCTAGGTTGTAATCCTTCCTTAGAAAGTACCTGGTTTCTGTCGAGGATGCCAAAAACAAAGCAAAGCAAAACAAAAGCAAACTATCTAAAGCTAGACTAGAAAAAGGAAAAGAAAGCAATACTTTGGGTTGTCTCCCAAGAAGCACTTGATTTAAGGTCGCTAGCTGGACCGTATGGCATCCCTAAACATGTTGGAAGGTATCCTCACCCCATACTTCGCCTTCATCATGGGGTGAAATAAAGAGGTCTATCAAACGTTCCAGCAAATGCAAGTGCTCATCCGGGAATGAATCGTCTATGGGTGGTTCGTCCTTTTCGCGTGAAGAGGGAGGTAGCCGGCTGAGGTGATCCGCAACAGAATTTTCGGATCCCTTCTTATCGCGAATCTCTAGGTCAAACTCTTGAACCAAGAGAATCCATCAAATAAGACGTGGCTTAGCATCCTTCTTAGCAAGTAACTAACGAATAGCTACATGGTCAGTTGATAGCATAAATTATAGTCTATATTTCGGGGTTTGTTTGGACGTTTTATCTTCAATAATCTGCATGTTCGTATGCATAATATGTGATTATATTACCATTTCATCTACCTTTGCGGGAATCGAGGTCTACACCTGGTTTTGTTGTAATCGTAGGTAAAATGGCACGTTTTGCATCAAAAAGGAGCAAAAGGAGCAATGGAGTCATTGGAGCTACGTTCAGGAACATAAGGAACCATCCAGGAAGCATAGCCATGAATTAGAGATTCACTTTGGACCAGATTTGAGAGATTTCACTTTCAGTTGTGACTCACCTCGGTTGACCACAGATTCACCTCGACCGAGGTGATCCAGAGAAGTCGACTCGACCGAGGCGAACACCTGGGACGCGGCTAGAATATTTTATTCTTGGCTGAGATCTTTTATCTTTGGAAAGAGATCTTATATTTTTGGGCTTGGCTCCTGGAAGGAAGAAGATATGCTAGATCATATATTTTACCTATTTTTATGGGAAGAGATCTTTCTAAGATATCTTATCTTTGGAGAGTAATTTTCCTATAAAAAGGGTCGGATTTCCCACAAATCCGACATCCTGCATACACCCCGCATAGCACGCAGCAGCCATACTCCAGTTGGGAGGTTTGAAGAACCTTTTTGAAGGTTGAAGAAGGAAGATTGTAGCTTTTATAGCTTTTGAAGGGTTTTTGTAAGATTATCTTAGATTCCCTTCCTTGTTGTCTTGCCTTGTTGGATTTTTATCCAAGGAACGCTTTTGTTGTGATATTTGATTCAGTCATTGAAGTCTTTTCATTAAATTCTTCTTGTTCAAATATTCACCTTCTTCCCATATATTTGATTAATACTTTCATGATGATGAGTGGCTAATCTATTTGTGTGATTCTAGGGTGATTGGCTGAAGGTTGTGGGAAAAACAATGATTGAATAATCTTAGATTCCAGTAGGACCCTGAAAGTTCGAGTCTTTAACCTTAACCCTAAGCATCTCGCTCAGTCGATGAACATCTCGGCCGGGGTGGAACTTGGCTGACCGAGGTGACTTATCTGATCCGAAACTGAGAGTTAAGTGTTAGAGTTTGCCAAATCCTATTCTTATTACACCTTTCCTAGTACAAGGCAAGCCTAGGATGAGACTTACCCGGTAATTCCTTAGTTTGTTTACCTAAGATCATAAGTATAGGTAATAAAGGTTTATCCTTTTATTAGGGTTTGAGTGTGCTTTCATCCCATCTATGTGAGTTAGCCTGACACTTACCCGGTAAAGGTTGATTCTATTCCCTTAGATAGTGTGTTAGTTTGAGGTTATAGTTCTTTATCTTAATTCCTTAAGACTTACCTGGTAATAGGAGTTACGGTTTAGGATTAGTGAGTAGTGAGACTTACCCGGTGATCTATTCCACTTTAGAAACACCTTCCCCGCGCAAAAACCTCAGCTTTGTCCGCTTATCTTTAGATCTTGAGTTGGAACCACAACTAGATGCTTTAATCCCTAGAACTGCATATTCCTTTATTGACTTTTATCATCTTTGATTGTTTTGATTACCTTTTGTGGTTAGTATTTACTAAAGCTTACCGTAATTGGACTTTGTTTCACTAAGTCCCTATGATCGACCCCTGGAATTCCTTACTTTTACTACGATTGACCCGTACACTGCGGGTTCACATCCTTGTTTTAAGCTTACGTCTAGGGTTATAAAATTAAAGCTTGCACACACCGTTTGGAGCGAACACGTTTTTGGCGCCGTTGCCGGGGATTTGGTCTAGACCGAGCCGGTTACGGTTTGCTCTTGGGGCACTTGCCCCCGTGTCTACTAACCACTCTACTTGAGTGACTTTTGCAGGTTCTTTCTTAGGTTTATGCGAAGAACCCGCACTGGGAAGGAAATCGTTCCTTACGATCCCGAACCAGAGAAGACATACAAACGGCGCATAAGAGAAGCGAAGATGGCCCACCAAGATAATCGCGATCTTGAGGCCGAGTTGAAAGAGGTGCTAGAGCTGCTACGCCTCAGCCAGGAAGAATTGAGGCAGGAAAGAGAAGAAACTCGCACCAGGACTGAAGCGATCAAAGCTGATATGGCAGCTTTACGAGACCAGTTTTTGTCTCGACCGAGGGAAGACCCAGTTCCCGATGCTGGACCGAGACAGGTCCCAGTTGGTGACCCTCGACCGAGGCAGGTCCCAGTACCTGATCCCCCGGCCGAGGTACTTCCACCTCGGATGCCAGTCCGAGGTGCTCTTCTTGCAGGAATCCCACAAACCCTAGGTCAAAGGATGGACCCTAATCAACAACTGAGGCGTCCAGGAGTTAACCTAGGAGATCCAGTGGACCATGACTATGAACTTCGACCGCAAGTTCTATCCATGATTCGTCAATGCCAGTTTGGAGGGCTAGAGAAGGAATCACCACATCAACATCTTCAAAACTATGAGATCTTGATGGAAACCTTGAGACCTTCAAGGATTGAAAATAACAACTACAAGCTAAGACCTTTTTACTTTTCTTTAAAAGATAGAGCTCTTACTTGGTATCAATCTCTTCCTCCTGGAAAAATTAGCACATGGGAGGAGATGACTACGGAATTCTTGACCAAATTCTTTCCCCCCTCAAAGACAGCTGAAATGAGAGGGAAGATCAACGCTTTCATTATGAAGGACAAGGAGAGCTTGTCCAAGTCATGGGAGTGGTTCAAGGACATTCTTTTGGATTGCCCACATCATGGGATTCCAAAGTTAGAGTTATTGGAGATATACTTTAAGGGATTGGACGGAAGCACCCAGTTCAACCTCCAACTACTCTCCACCGGTACCTTTATGGACATGGCGATTGACGAAGCTTGGGAATTCATCGAGAAGCAAGCCTTGCATATGGAGAAGTACACTCATCAAGGAGCTGAAGGTGGAGTTAAAAGAGTTAACTTCCAAGAAACTCAGCCCAACAACAATCAACTCACGTCTTTGAAGAATGACGTGAAGCAATTGAAGGAACTCTTGGTTGCTCAAACCAAGAAGGAAGAGCAAGGACAAAGGATCAACAACAATGGATACCGTAACAACAACAACGGTTCCCGGAACAACAACTATAACAATAACAATAGAGGATCCAATAGCAACAACTAGAGGGCGAACAACCAAAATTCTGGTAACAATCATTCAAACTCCAACTCTAACGATTCCTCTAACCCTTTCCTCTCTTCCCCTTCTTCTTCTTCTACTCCATTAAAGAGCCAGGGGCAAGGATCAAGTTCGTCTCAGCCGGAAAAGAAAGACGCAGTTCTGGAGGCTATCTTGATCAAGCTTAATGCTATGGAGACTTCTATGACTTCATTTTCGAAGGCCCAAAAAGCCTTTGAACAACAACTTGCAAGTAGGGCGAATGAAGCGCCAAGAGATCCAGGGAAGCTTCCAGCAAGTACGGAAAGCAACCCCAAGGGCCAGATCATGGCCATAACTACGAGGAGTGGACTGAAAACTGTAGATCCAGTGCCTCGGTAGGTGCCAGTACCGATGAAGACCACCTCGGTCCAGATGCAGACGAAGAACACTTCGACCGAGATGCCAACCGAGGTGGAGCCACAGAAAGCGGAGGGGAAAACTGAAGTTTATGTTCCACCTCCTGCATACAAACCACCACTTCCATTCCCCCAGTCAAGGGCCAGAGCACATCTAGACAAGCACTTTGGTAAGTTCCTTGACTTGATGAATAAACTGCACATTAACATTCCTTTCCTTGATGCTATTCTAGGGATGCCCGCCTATGGGAAGTTCTTGAAGGAGATCCTATCAAGGAAGAGGAAACTCGAAGATTTTGGTAAAGTTAGGATGACATCTAAATCCTCAGAGCTCATTCAAATTATGAAGGAGAAGATGCCACCTAAATTGAGAGATCCCGGCTCATTTTGCATTCCCATTCAAGTTGGGGATGTCACTTGTGAAGCCCTCTGTGATCTAGGAGCCAGCGTGAGCATCATCTCGCTGGATCTATGTGTGAAGATCGGACTTGGAGAGCCCAAGCCGGTCAAGATTCGACTATATATGGGGGATCGCTCCATCACCCACCCCGTGGGAATCTTGGAGGACGTTCCGGTCAAGTTAGGTAACTTCTATTTACCTATAGATTTTGTTGTGCTTGACATTCCCGCAGATTATTCTGTCCCTATTATTCTCGGGAGGCCATTTCTAGCAACTTCGGGTTGCAACGTGGATTGCAAGAACGCCAAGTTGAAATTCAACATTGGCGGCGATGAGGTGGAGTTTGCATTACTTGCAGCCATGAAAGGGGAACAGCTAAGCGATGATATCTTCAACATCTACGATGAAGAAGAATCAAGAGAATTGGTGAGCTCTATCCTTATTAACGATCCACTCGAAAGAGTTATTAGTTTCAGTTTAATGGAGGAAGGTATAGATGCTTCTTGTGATGCAGATATACGGAGCTTAAAAGCACTGGAAGAAGATCCAGGAGCTAAAACTGAGAAGTTAATCCAGGAGACGAAGATCTCCAATTTCGGTTCTAGTTGCAGTACCTCGACCGAGGCACTTTCTGGACTGAGCGAGACGACTGAAAAACATCTCGGTCAACACCTTTGTGCCTCGACCGAGGTCGATGGCAAGACGATTTCAACTGAGACTCCCGAAAGTCCAGTTTTTGGATCTACTCCACTGGAAGGAGGAAGCAAGAATCCCCCTCAGAAAGCACCCCCAGTTGTGGAGCTTAAACAACTCCTAAATCACTTGAGGTATGTCTTTCTTAGACCGGATTCCACTTATCCCGTTATTGTTAGTGCTTCCCTTTCCGAAACTGAATTATCTAAACTAATGCATGTCCTGAGAAAGCATCAAAAGGCTTTGGGTTATACTATAGATGATCTTATTGGCATTAAGCCCTCTTTCTGCATGCATAGAATTCTAATGGAGGATGATCATAAGACTTCACGGGAACCTCAAAGACGGTTAAATCCGATCATGAAAGAGGTTGTGAAGAAGGAAATTCTTAAGTTGTTGGATGCAGGTATCATATATCCTATCTCGGACAGCAAATGGGTTAGCCCGGTGCATTTAGTTCCAAAGAAGGGAGGGATGACCGTTGTGACGAATAAGAACAACGAGTTAATCCCAACCAGGACCGTTACGGGATGGAGGGTTTGCATCGATTATCGGAAGCTGAACACGGCCACACGGAAGGACCATTTTCCACTTCCCTTCATTGATTAAATGCTCGAATGGTTGGCCCAGCATTCACACTTTTGCTACTTAGACGGCTATAGTGGATTCTTCCAGATTTCTATCCATCCGGATGATCAAGAGAAGACCACTTTCACTTGTCCATGGGGGACATTTGCTTATAGAAGGATGCCATTTGGATTGTGCAATGCACCTGCTACCCTCCAGCGATGCATGATGACCATCTTTTCCGAATACATAGAGGAGATCATGGAGGTATTTATGGATGATTTTTCTGTATATGGTTCCTCTTTTGATGATTGCCTATCTAACCTTTCTCTAGTGCTTAAAAGATGTGAAGACACTAATCTCGTTCTGAATTGGGAGAAGTGTCATTTTATGGTTAATGAAGGCATTGTGCTAGGACACCTCGTTTCTAATTGAGGCATTGAGGTCGATCGCGCTAAGATCGAGACTATTGAGAAACTCCCTCCCCCTTGTTCTGTCAAAGGTGTGAGGAGTTTTCTCGGGCATGCAGGTTTCTATAGGAGATTCATCAAGGACTTCTCTAAGATTTCTAAACCTCTAACTAACCTCTTAAATAAAGATGTTGTTTTTGAGTTTTCGCAGGAGTGTCTTGATGCTTTTTACAGGATTAAGGAAGTGTTGATCTCCGCTCCCATTATCCAACCTCCGGATTGGACCTTGCCCTTTGAGATCATGTGCGATGCTAGTGATGTAGTCATAGGAGCGGTGCTTGGAGAGAAGAAGGATGGCCGGACCACCGCCATTTACTATGCTAGCAAGACGCTAGATGTAGCACAACGCAACTACGCTACCACCGAGAAGGAGTTATTGGCGGTTGTTTACGCTTTCGAGAAGTTTCGTTCCTATCTAGTAGGGGCGAAAGTCATTGTCTACACCGACCATGCAGCCATCCGTTACTTGTTGGCTAAGAAAGATGTCAAGCCACGCCTTATTCGATGGATTCTCTTGCTTCAAAAGTTTGACTTAGAGATCCGCGATAAAAAGGGATCCGAAAACTCTGTTGCGGATCACCTCAGCCGGCTACCTGCATCTTCACGCGAGAAGGACGACCCACCCATAGACGATTCATTTCCCGATGAGCATTTACACTTGTTGGAGCGTTTGATAGACTTACTTACTTCACCCCACGATGGAGGTGAAGTATGGGGTGAGGGCACCTCCCACCTCGTTTGAGACGCATCATGGTCCAGCTAGCGACCTTACACCAAGCGCTTCTTGGGAGGCAACTCAAAGTATTGCTTTCTTTTCCCTTTTTGCTAGTCTAGCTTAGATAGTTTTTGCTTTTGCTTTGCTTTGTTTTGTTTTTGGCGTTCTAGACAAATAACAGGTGACATCTAAGGAAGGAGCATAACTGGAAGGACAGAAGATTGAGAATTTGAGAAGACGAAGTTTGACTGAGACACATCTAGGTTGCTGTCAGAGCACCTCGACCGAGATGATTCTTGAGCAACCGAGGCGACTAGGGTTTCTAAAGAACCACCTCGGTCCGTACCACCTCGGTCCAGTCGACACCATCTCGACCGAGGTGACAGCAGTTCCAGAAAGGGTATAAAAGGGGGATTAATTTTCTCTCTCTTCCATTTTACCCTCCCTCGACCGCGGCGCTATACCTCACCTCACTTCTTCGATTCTCGCTCATTTTCGAAGATTTTCGCTTCCAAACTGCGATTAAGGCATAGAGGATCCCAATGCATCGTCGATCTACGAAGAAATCGAACCGATTCGGCCGAACGAGGTAAAACAAAACCGAAACCCTAACTCGCTGATTTCGCTTCAGTTTGGGCTTTGGTTGCCCTTGCATTTGCTGAGAAAAGGATTAAGTACCCCATAGGAAGCAGTTAATGTGATTTTGGGGGAAAAGAACTGAATTTTCTAAAGAAATTAGAATCCAGTTTTCCGCCTCGGTCCAGACAAGCTGTGCCTCGGCCGAGGTGATTCTTGAGTGTTGTTAGGCCGACCGAGGTGACCTGACAGTGACAGATTTGAAAATGAGTTCCGACAGACGCCTTGCCCTTAGGGATAGATCCTCCCCTTCCCCTTCTTCCTCTTCTTCCCGACCCTATCACCCGGTGATCCACGAGCGACACCGGGTCGATTATGAGCGTATTTCCGGCCGTCCAGTGATTGCACCTCGCTTCCTGGACGTGTCTGCTTTTGACTGTCTCCATGTAGATGGAGACCTTAGACGGATGATATCTACAGTAGGGCTAGATCAGTTTACTGAGATCCGAGCCCCAGCCTATTTGGAGCCCACCCTAGAGTTCGTTAGCTCCTTCACCTACCTCTCCACAGAGCATTCTGTGAAGTACCGGTTGATGAACCGGAACTTCATAGTTCCACTAGAGTATTGGAGGGATATTTTTGGTTTCCCTGCCCCGACAGCCGTTGATTTCCCTTCCCGATCTGTAGCTAGGGAGTTTTGGGGACAGATTGCCCATATTACTGAGCACGCAGACAGATGGCGCCCTGGAGATTCCACGGAGATGGTCATCTTTCACTTAGCCTTTAGGTTAGCTCACCGCATCTTCAGTGAGACACTTTTGGCGCGTACTGAGACGCCCTAGAAGGTCCGATAGGGGGAGCTGTTCAGCCTATACTACATGGTGACAGGAGGGATCCCCGACTTTGGCTTGATGTTGGCAGAGGACTTGCACAAGATCAAGGCCAAGGCAAAGGGAGACATCTGCTGTGGAGGACTTGTCACCCACATCGCCAGCTATCAAAACATGGATCTCAGCGCTTGCACTATGGTGGCGGCTGCCAAGCCGCTTGGGCTGCAGGAGATGATCATTCGACAGATTCTGGTTCCCCGAGGTCTGACTACACCGTACGTGGCTATGCCATGGGAGCTGACTGCACCGCAGGGGATCAGGTGGTCTGCCCAGTTTACAATTTACGACCCTCATTATTGGCAGACCGCTTGGGCCCCACTGATGGAGGATTATAGAGAGGCAGCAGCTGCCCCAGCTGAGGAGGAGGCAGATGATGAGGAGACAGCTGATGACAGAGATGGTGGAGTCCCGATGGATACAAGGACAGATATTGCACGGACTAGTGCACCGGTTATAGATCTTGATGACGATGATACTGAGCCGGCACCTGCTACTTCTCCAGTGAGACCTGCTAGGCGTAGGACACGCCGACACAGAGATCCAGAGGCTCACCGTCGGATCGACGATCTGACGGATCAGGTTATTGATTCATATGCCGCTTTGTCACTAGATATCCGCGAGATGCAGGAGAGGCAGTATTACCAGCACATGATGGCCCAGATTCAGTTTGAGCACGTCATGGGCTATCCGTTCGACCCGTCCCAGTATCCGTATGTGCCACCACCACCACCACCGGATCGTGACTACTGAGAGCTGCAGGATTTTCTTTCTTATTTTTATGCAGTTCAGCTTATTATCCGGTGAGTATTTTATTCCTTAGACTTATTTTGACCCACTGGGACAGTGTGTCCTAAGTATGGAGTGTTTATTGATGTATTTGACTTATGTGATGTATGACTTTATTTGACCGGATATTTATTCATATTTATGCTTCACTTTTGCATCTATGTGTTTATTTGAGACTGCATGCATACTTACAGGTTATTTGATTGAGAAAAACGTCGAAACTAAAAAAACTGGTTTTTAAAAAAAAAAAAATTTGACCTCGATCGGTGGAGTTCTGGCCGAACGAGGTGTATCACCTCGGTTGACCTAAGAACACCTCGACCGAGGTAGGTTAACTGAGAGTTTTCGAAACGATTTTTGTGCTCCTTATCTGGATATGATCTCAGTGAAAACTTTGCTTACTGACTGGTTTTGAAATCTTTATGTGTTTGAAAGGTTTTAAAATATGTTTAAGTTGCTAAATGCTTTGTTTGAAATTATTGGCATGTTTAATACTTTGTTTTTATCCAAATTATGTTGAATTTGAAGGTTGACACCGCAAGATAAGTTCTCTCACTTTCTTCCTAGAAAGACCAAGGCAATTCATTCTTCCCTCTTCTTCTTCTTAATCATGCTTAGCCCCTCATATACATTTTGCCTCCCTTTACCTATCCGGGAATTTGGAAGCAAGCGAAGTGGTGAAAGCAAGTGAAGTTAAAATTGAGAAGTTGGCTGGAAGTGAAAGTGTTAGAAAATAATAATAGGTTTGGGGAAGTCAATCATGATGATGAGTAACTCGGCACCATTCACATAGCCGGGTGTTTGTGTCTTGCCAAAGTCGGATTGAGCGATATTCCTAACGGGTCATGGTATGTGCATCAAGGGTTTGATGCATCTCAAGAAACTGATGATTGTTGATTTCCTAGGCTTCGGTTATTGTGCACCTCTGTCCATGCATCCCAAATAAGTAAAGTAAAAGAAAAGGTGTGAAATAAGCAAAGCTTATTGGTGGAAGATGTTGAAAGTCAAAGTGAAAGTGAAGCATATCCTTTTCCCGGATTCTAGCACCACATTACCTTACAAACATCCCTACCCTACACGTTTCTTGACCTTTCTTTTGGGAAGCCCTTGAGACCTCGAGCTTGTTGATTGACTTAGCGGTTTAAACTGGATTATGCATGATTAATTTCGATGATTATGACTTATTATGCATTCTATGATTTTATGCAAAGATGAACAACTTTCTTATTCTTATAAAATGTTTTGATCATATTTTGATTTTAAATTCCATGAAGTATTCTCTTAGAGTGATCTATGATTGTTGCACACTATAAAAATGTTTTGAAAGACTTTTCATTGATTTTTCTTGACTATTAATCCATTCTATCTTGTCTTTTATATGCGGAACTTGCTTGGGGACAAGCAAGGGCTAAGTATGGGGTATTTTGATAGCATGAATTATAGTCTATATTTCGGGGTTTGTTTGGACGTTTTATCTTCAATAATCTGCATGTTTGTATGCATAATATGTGATTATATTACCATTTCATCTACCTTTGCGGGAATCGAGGTCTACACCTGGTTTTGTTGTAATCGTAGGTAAAATGGCACGTTTTGCATCAAAAAGGAGCAAAAGGAGCTATGGAGTCATTGGAGCTACATTCAGGAACATAAGGAACCATCCAGGAAGCATAGCCATGGATTAGAGATTCACTTTGGACCAGATTTGAGAGATTTCACTTTCAGTTGTGACTCACCTCGGTTGACCACAGATTCACCTCGACCGAGGTGATCCAGAGAAGTCGACTCGACCGAGGCGAACACCTGGGACGCGGCGAGAATATTTTATTCTTGGTTGAGATCTTTTATCTTTGGAAAGAGATCTTATATTTTTGGGCTTGGCTCCTGGAAGGAAGAAGATATGCTAGATCATATATTTTACCTATTTTTATGGGAAGAGATCTTTCTAAGATATCTTATCTTTGGAGAGTAATTTTCCTATAAAAAGGGTCGAGATTTCCCACAAATCCGACATCCTGTATACACCCCGCATAGCAGGCAGCAGCCATACTCCAGTTGGGAGGTTTGAAGAACCTTTTTGAAGGTTGAAGAAGGAAGATTGTAGCTTTTATAGCTTTTGAAGGGTTTTTGTAAGATTATCTTAGATTCCCTTCCTTGTTGTCTTGCCTTGTTGGATTTTTATCCAAGGAACGCTTTTGTTGTGATATTTGATTCAATTATTGAAGTCTTTTCATTAAATTCTTCTTGTTCAAATATTCACCTTCTTCCCATATATTTGATTAATACTTTCATGATGATGAGTGGTTAATCTATTTGTGTGATTCTAGGGTGATTGGCTGAAGGTTGTGGGAAAAACAATGATAGAATAATCTTAGATTCCAGTAGGACCTTGAAAGTTCGAGTCTTTAACCTTAACCCTAAGCATCTCGCTCAGTCGATGAACATCTCGGCCGGGGTGGAACTTGGCTGACCGAGGTGACTTATCTGATCCGAAACTGAGAGTTAAGTGTTAGAGTTTGCCAAATCCTATTCTTATTACACCTTTCCTGGTTCAAGGCAAGCCTAGGATGAGATTTACCCGGTAATTCCTTAGTTTGTTTACCTAAGATCATAAGTATAGGTAATAAAGGTTTATCCTTTATTAGGGTTTGAGTGTGCTTTCATCCCATCTTTGTGAGTTAGCCTGAGACTTACCTGGTAAAGGTTGATTCTATTCCCTTAGATGGTGTGTTAGTTTGAGGTTATAGTTCTTTATCTTAATTCCTTAAGACTTACCCGGTAATAGGAGTTACGGTTTAGGATTAGTGAGTAGTGAGACTTACCCCGTGATCTATTCCACTTTAGAAACACCTTTCCCGCGCAAAAACCTCAGCTTTGTCCGCTTATCTTTAGATCTTAAGTTGGAACCACAACTAGATGCTTTAATCCCTAGAATTGCATATTCCTTTATTGACTTTTATCATCTTTGATTGTTTTGATTACCTTTTGTGGTTAGTATTTACTAAAGCTTACCGTAATTGGACTTTGTTTCACTAAGTCTGATAACACGATTTATGACTTAGATTCAGACACTCATTTAGATAGATTTTCCGCTCATTCATGCATGGTTTAGCATTAGTTCACGTCGTTTGCACTCAAATCACGTATTTTGTCGAGATAGACGTCTACTCGGACTTTTGCTTGCTTTGTAGGTATTTTGGGAGATTTAAGAGCCTAATCGATACATCCGAGGATCATTCCTCGAGATGACACAATTCCGGACTCATTGGAATGCAAGTTAAGGGCTAAAGAGGACTCATGGAACCTTGCCAACACAAGCCATGCACCAAATCATGGCTTAACGAACCTAGGAGAAGCTTCTGGAGCAAACCACGGTCTGGACCAAGACCACGGCCGTGGACTATACCCGTGATTCTTGCCAGGACCACATTGACAGCTGGCCACGATCTCTTCCATTTCTCTAGCATCTTAGTGGGTATTTAAAGGATTTTGCAGGCTGTAATTGGGGATCCTTCTCCTTTCTTTTTGACCTATCTTCTTCCCCAAAACACTTCTCCATTGTTGCCTCTCTTCCAAGCACCCATTAGGGGTGTTCTTGGAAGAGATTAGTGTAGATTCTCGTTTTAGAGTGAGATTATAGTGGTTTTGAGAGAGGAGTTCATTGTTGACAACTTGGATTACTTGGAGCCTTGTAAGGATTTGGTAATTTCTATTTTATGCCTTTAATGTCTTTTCTTTGGATTGTTCTTCATCATTTGACCATGACTTGCAAGCATGCTTTATTTGTGGAGATTGATCTTGAAATGTTTGTTGTTGGCTAGATAGATAGCGATTCTAGGGTAAGGAAAGAAGGGTTATGGTTAGGACTATGATAGGATGAACTTAGATTAGCCCTTGGATGACTTGATTGCTTGGACGTAGCTTCTGTTGGAGTCCACGGTTTGTTGTTGCCTTTCCACGGCCGTGGAAGGTGTAGAACAACCCGTGATTCTCCCTTGTTTAATGGATCTAGCTTTAGATTGTTAGAATGTTGAAATCCTAAGTGTTTGTTGAGTTAAATCTACCCTAGGGTGACCTGGTGTTAGCAACTAAGTGTTAGAAGAGACTTACCCGGTGATTCTACTCTTAGATTTCAAAAGATGACAAACCTTAGGTAGTGGTGAGCCTCACAAGCCGCCATTGGACTAAGTGTGCTAGGATAGTTGTTTAGGACTTCCCTTTCCGAGACTTACCCGGTAAGGATTAGGTTAGATCCCTAGGTGAAAATCCGGTTTGTGTAGAATTCCTATCCTTAGGTTCTTAGAGACTTACCCGGTGATGAGACCTTAGGAATGGACTAGTGGACCATGAGACCTACCCGGTAATTGATCCCAATCTAGAAATGCTTAATCCCAACATATCATAGTTAACCCGAGGAATGAATAGATAGCTTGAGTCTATGCCATAACCGGGACTTCCAAACTCTAGAATCCGCTTTGTTACTTCCATTCTCCTATCTTTTGTGTTAGTGTGTGTTTGTGTTGCTTGATTGTGTTCACATACTTGTGATATTTGTTTGATCACCCAAAACCCTCCAAAAACATTGTGTTTTCCATTTTCTTTATTTCCATCTTACCTTAGTCTAGATTCACACTATCTTCGATCATTGAATGACTTAGTTTCACCTCAGTCCTTGTGTTCGACCTCGGAATACTTTCCTTTCTATAAACGACCCGTACACTGCGGGTTCGCTAGGAGTTAGGATAAATATAACGAGAATATAAATTTAAAACTCATTGCGTATCACATCCTGAGCGTAACAAGTTTTTGGCGCCGTTGCCGGGGACTAGGTCTAGATTGAGTCCATTTTGTGATTTTTTATAGTGTAGATCTTTCTTGTTGTTTTTTATCTCTCTTTGGTTTGTGTCTTTGCTTTTCAGGACATCTCTTACTCTTTAGGTGTATGCGAAGATCTCGTGGTAAGGATTTAGCTCCATTCGATCCCGAACCGGAGAAAACCCTTAGATCTAGATCCAAGAGCATTAAAAAGGGAAAAGAGATGGCCGGAAGAGATCTCCAAGCTGAATTAGATGAGGCTTTAGAGCAAATAAGGATAAGGGATGAAGCTTTGGAGAATGAAAGGAGACTTGCCAATGAGAGGCAAGAGGCAACTAGGAGGGAGATTGAGGAGATTAGGCAAGCTCTTGTGCAAAGAGAGCTTAACCGTCAACAACCTCCTCCACCTCCACCACAACCGCAGCCGGCGGCGGTGAATATTAGGGTTGTGCCCATTGCTATGGAAGAGCCACAAACGTTGGGGCAACGTATGGATCCGGCACAAAGAGCACACCGTCCGGGTGTGAGCTTAGGAGATCCCGCAGCCCATGATTACGAACTCCACCCTCAAGTTCTACAAATGATCCGGCATAACCAATTTGGAGGGATGGAAGGAGAGTCTCCTCATCAACACTTGATGAACTATGAGATCTTGATGGAGACTCTTAGACCGCCAAGATTGGAGAGCAACAACCATAAGCTTAGGGCTTTTTCCTTCTCTCTTAAGGATAAAGCCTTGGCTCGGTATCAATCTATTCCACAAGGGCGAGTTGGTACTTGGGAGGAGATGACAACCGAGTTTTTGACTAAGTTCTTCCCACCTTCCAAGACTACCGAGTTAAGAGGGAAGATCAATGCCTTCGTGATGAAGGATAGAAAGAGTTTATTCAAGTCTTGGGAGAGGTTCAAAGACCTTCTCCTAGATTGTCCACACCATGGTATACCGAAAATTGAGCTATTGGAAATCTACTTCAAAGGACTTGATGAAGATAGCCAATTCAAGCTTCAATCTCTTTCCGGTGGGACTTTCATGGAGAAGCATGTAGATGAAGCTTGGGAGTTTATGGAGAAACAAGCTCTAGTGATTGAGAAGTACTCCCATAGGAAGAGTGAAGGGAGAAAGGCGGGAGCATATGAGGTGAGTGAAGTCACCATGAGCAATTTCAAGCTTGACGCCATCAACAATGAATTGAAGTCCTTGAGGGAGTTGTGTGCTACAACTTTGAAGAACCAAGCAACTCCTCAAGTGCTTCCACAAGCTAACTTGTCTTCCAAGGAGGAGGATGTGAATTACATGGGAAGGGGAAATTACAACAACTATCAAGACCCAAGGAACTTCAACAACAACCGGCAATTCAACAATTACCGGCCCAACCACAACCATCCCGGGTTTTCCTATTCTAACCCGGATGGAGCCTTGAACCCTCTCGCTTCCACAAGCGCAACTCTACCACCAAAGGCTTCACAAGAACCTCCACCCGGATTTACTCAACCTCCCAAGGATAGGACCGAAATGATGTTTGAGCAATTGCTTGGAAGGTTGAGTGGTCTTGAGAGCACCGTGACTTCAATTTCTAAAGCTCAAAAGGTGTTGGAAGCACAAGTGTTCCAAAAAGCGGGTGAAGCCCATAGAGATCCGGGAAAGCTTCCCGGAAGAACCAAAGACAACCCAAGAGGCCAAGTGTTGGCTATTACAACAAGGAGTGGGTTGAGCATGAAAGATCCTTTGCCTAAGGAGAATGTTAAAGGGAAACAAGTGGTGATAGAGGAAGAGACTTTGCAAAGAGATGGAGGCAAGAGCAAGGATGTAGAGCCAACTTATGTGGCACCGCCTCCATACAAACCACCACTACCGTTCCCACAATCACGAGCAAGAGCTTGTTTGGACAATCACTTTGGTAAGTTCCTTGAACTAATGTCTAAATTGCATATTAACATTCCGTTCATGGATGCTACTTTAGGAATGCCGGTGTATGGCAAGTTCTTGAAAGAGATACTCTCCAACAAAAGGAAGTTGGAGGAGTATGGGGAGATAAGAATGACCAAGAGATCCTCGGAATTGATCCAAACGATGAAGGAGGATATGCCTCCCAAGCTAAGAGATCCGGTTTCCTTTTGTGTCCCAATTGGAGTGGGAGATGTGAAGTATGAGGCCCTTTGTGATCTTGGAGCAAGTGTAAGCATCATACCGCTTGCACTTTGCAACAAGGTTGGACTAGGAGAGCCAAAACCGGTCAAGATGACCCTCTATATGGCGGACCGTTCTATCACTCATCCGGTTGGGATCTTAGAAGACATCCCGGTGCAACTAGGAGGATTCTATGTGCCAATTGATTTTGTTGTCTTGGATATTCCGGCGGACTATCCGGTTCCCATCATCTTAGGAAGACCTTTCCTAGCCACTTCCGGATGCCTAGTGGATTGCAAGAATGGGACTCTCTCCTTCAACATTGGAGAAGAGAACATCAAGTTCAAGTTGTCCACAATGATGAAAGGGCCAACCGTTGATGAGGATGTCTTCAACATAGTCGAGCAAGAGGAATCTAGAGAAGTTGTGAGCTCGATCTTGATCAAGGACCCCTTGGAGAAGGTTCTTACCCTAAGTATGATGGAAGAAGGTGTTGAGGAGGCTTGCAATGAAGAAATCAAGGCCTTAGAAGCCTTAGAAAAGGAGGCAAGAGTTGAAGATGAAGACCACGAAGAGGAGCTGAACAGCTGCAAGTTCCACGGGCGTGGAAGTGGTTCCACGGCCGTAGAACTCTCTGCAGAGCCACAACAAATGAGCCAGGCAAGGTCCACGGCTGTGGACTTGGAGCAACCCGTGGAGTTGGCCGTAGTTTCCCCTGAATCAACCCTTAATGATGATCAAGCTGCTAGGAGCCAAGGAGAGCCTTCATTTGCTTTGGATTCATCTCATCCAACCTTATTTGGATCGTCCACACTCGATAAAGGTCCTCCTAAACTTGAACTCAAACCCCTCCCCTCTCATTTGAAGTATGCTTTTCTTGGTGATAATTCAACATATCCGGTGATTGTTAATGCATGCTTGAGTGATGATGAACTTGCTAAGTTGTTGCATGAACTAAGATTGCATAGGAAAGCCATTGGCTATACTATTGATGATTTGGTTGGCATAAAACCTTCTTTGTGCATGCATAAGATAATGATGGAAGATAATCATAAACCCTCTATTGAACATCAAAGGAGACTAAATCCTATAATGAAAGAGGTAGTCAAAAAGGAGATCATTAAGTTGCTAGATGCGGGGATAATCTACCCTATCTCGGATAGTAAGTGGGTTAGTCCCGTTCATGTAGTTCCTAAAAAGGGTGGGATGACCATAGTGACCAATGAGAACAATGAACTAATCCCGACTAGGACGGTTACGGGGTGGAGAATGTGCATTGACTATAGGAAGTTGAACATGGCCTCTAGGAAAGATCACTTCCCTCTCCCCTTCATTGACCAAATGCTAGAGAGGTTAGCTCAACATTCTCATTTTTGCTATTTAGATGGCTATAGTGGATTCTTCCAAATCCCTATCCACCCCGATGACCAAGAGAAAACAACATTCACATGTCCATGGGGTACTTTTGCATATAGGAGAATGTCATTTGGGTTGTGTAATGCACCCGCCACCTTCCAAAGGTGTATGATGGCCATCTTTTCGGAATACATTGAAAATATCATGGAAGTGTTCATGGATGATTTCTCTATTTATGGTTCTTCCTTTGATAATTGCTTGGCTAACTTGTCATTAGTATTGCAAAGATGTGAGGAGACAAATCTTGTCTTGAATTGGGAAAAATGCCACTTCATGGTAAGTGAGGGCATTGTGTTGGGACACTTGGTGTCCAACCGTGGCATTGAGGTTGATAGGGCCAAAATTGAAACGATAGAGAAGTTGCCACCACCTACCTCGGTGAAAGGGGTAAGGAGTTTCTTAGGGCATGCCGGTTTTTACCGGAGGTTTATTCAAGACTTCTCTAAAATTTCTAAGCCTCTCACTAACCTACTAATGAAGGATGTTGATTTTGTCTTTTCCAAAGATTGTCTAGAGGCTTTTTGTAGGTTGAAGAACGCCTTGATCTCCGCACCTATCATGCAACCTCCGGATTGGAGTTTACCGTTTGAGATCATGTGTGATGCAAGCGATGTAGCCGTTGGGGCTGTTTTGGGGCAACGGAAAGATGGGCGCACTCATGCTATTTATTATGCTAGCAAGACGCTAGATGATGCCCAACTCAATTATGCTACCACCGAGAAAGAGTTGCTAGCGGTGGTGTATGCTTTTGAGAAGTTCCGCTCATATCTTGTTGGAGCGAAGGTCATAGTTTATACGGATCATGCTGCGATCCGTTACCTCCTTACCAAGAAGGATGCAAAGCCTAGGTTGATTCGGTGGATCCTTCTTCTTCAAGAGTTTGATTTGGAAATCCGGGACAAGAAAGGATCCGAGAACTCAGTGGCGGGTCACCTTAGTAGACTCCCACCATTGGAGCTTGAAAGAGATGAAATCCCGATCGATGACTCATTCCAGGATGAGCAATTACAAATGGTGGAGGAATGCTTGTTCCAAGTGTCTAGAGGAAGTGAGCCATGGTTTGCCGACATTGTGAACTACTTAGTGTGTGAGGAAGTGCCTCCCGGTTTGACATATGCCCAATAGAAGAATTTCTTCAAAGATGTGAGGCATTACTATTGGAGCGAACCACTTTTGTTCAAGAGAGGGCCGGATGGAATGTTTAGAAGATGCATACCGGAGGATGAGGTGGAGAGTGTGATCCGCCATTGTCATTCCTTGCCATGTGGAGGGCATGCTAGCTCGCACAAGACATGTGCCAAAGTGTTGCAATCGGGCTTCTTTTGGCCAAGTTTGTTCAAGGATGTGCAAAGCTTTGTGGTAGCTTGTGATGCTTGCCAAAGGACGGGCAACATCTCAAGGAGGAATGAGATGTCCTTGAACAACATACAAGAAGTGGAAATTTTTGATGTGTGGGGAGCGGACTTCATGGGACCATTCCCTTCTTCATGTGGCAACCTCTACATCCTATTGGCGGTTGACTATGTTTCGAGATGGGTGGAGGCAATCGCCTCTCCTACAAATGACGCCAAGGTTGTGGTGCGGTTCTTCAACCGAGTGATCTTTCCTAGGTTTGGAACACCAAGGGTGATCATAAGTGATGGAGGGAAGCACTTCACCAATAGGAACTTTGGAGCACTTTTGGCTAAGTATGGGGTGACCCATAAGGTGGCAACACCTTACCATCCCCAAACTAGTGGCCAAGTGGAGATCTCCAACTGGGAGATAAAGGCCATTCTCGAGAAGACGGTATCTAGAACTAGAAAGGATTGGGCTATGAAGCTCAATGATGCCTTGTGGGCATATAGGACCGCTTTCAAGACACCAATTGGCACCACTCCTTACAAGTTGGTCTATGGCAAGTCTTGCCACCTTCCGGTAGAAATAGAGCATAGAGCGCATTAGGCCATCAAGTGGCTAAATTTTGATCTCAAAAAGGCCGGAGAGAAGAGGTTGCTTGATATGAACGCACTTAAGGAGATCCGGTTGGATGCATACGAGAATGCCCGGATCTACAAGGAGAGGACCAAGCGGTGGCATGACAAGAGGATCATCCCCAAGGAGTTGAGTGAAGGAGACCTTGTCCTTCTCTTCAACTCAAGGTTGCGGCTCTTTCCCGGAAAGCTCAAATCAAGATGGACCGGGCCATATGTGGTGAAGAAGATCTTTCCCCATGGAGCTATTGAGATAGGAGCGGAGCATTGTGGAAACTTTAAGGTGAATGGGCACCGTTTGAAGAAGTATATCCCGGGAGCTCCGGTGGATATGATTGCCCCACTTTACCTTGAGTAGACGCCCCCGAGTTTGGTCAAGCTAATAACCTTAAAGAAGCGCTTGGTGGGAGGCAACCCATTGGTAACGTTTTCCTTTTCTCGTTTTGTTTTTTTTGTTTTGTGATTTTTCTGTTTTTGTGTGTTTTTGCGTGTGCTTTGTGTGTGCTAGAGCCTTAGTAGCATTGGAAGCCTTGCTTGGCAAGTGAATGATGATGATGAACCCCTCATCAATTATGGGTGGAGCGGACGCCGAACTTGGACGGCTAGCGGTGCCTAGCGCGGGTCCCGACGCTTTGATGAATACTTAGAGCTCTCTACCATGATTGATAGGACCATCCAACATCAATTCCACTTGAGAATCCCAAATACCATAGCAAACCACTTTTACATTGTGAGAACCTTCTTTCACTCTTCTTTACTTCATTTACACATTGGGGACAATGTGTTTCTAAGTATAGGGTGGGGTTTGCATAATCCTTTGCATGATGAGCATCTAGGATAGTTTAACATTTTCACATGTCTTGCATTGTACATATTCATTTCGAAAATCCCATAAATATTCAAAAAATTTAAAAAATTTTGTGCTTTCTAGGCTTGGATATGACCCTAATGATGAATCTTGTCTTGTGGATTGGCTATGGATGGCCTTACGTGTTAAATTGATGAATGCATATGTGGACTTGAAGTACTTCTTTTGAATTCCATGGATGACTTGTGATCATGATGTTTGCCTAGGATGGATTGAGTATTGAAGGTCGAAATTACATGCTAGTTCTTGCATACCATCTAGGAATGAATGAGGCAATTCATCTTTCTCTACTTCTCATCTTGATCATGATTGTTTGAGCACCTCAATTAAGATAAATTTGACCTCTTTTGACCCATCCGGGAATATGAGCATATTAGTGTGGATGTGTGTGAAAAGCAAGTGTGGGGTGAAGTTGTTGATGAAGGAATGCCATGAATAAAATGCTGAAATTATTGTGAAAGTGTAGCCAAAAATATAGTTTGGGGACGTTGGTTTAATTGACAAGTAACTCGGTATACTTCACATGATCGGGTGTTGGTGCCTTGCCAAAGTCAAATAAACCGATAGTCCTAACGAGCTTTGGTATGTGTGCCCGGTGTGGATGCACCTCGAAAAATAGAAAAAGCCCGAGGATGGCTAATCACCAAGGCTTCGACTTTTGTACACCAATGCCATTGTCTCAAAAATAAGTCAAAAAAAAAAAGAAAAGAAAGAAAAGATAGAGAAAAATACACACTTGAGGGAAGTTGATCAAGGACAAGATTGTGGAGTTAGTTCCATTTCCGGATTAGCACCACATAGCCTAGAAAAATCCCCACCTAATCACAACGTTTCTTGGCCTTTTAATTCATAAGACCTTATGACCTATTTGCATGTTTGTAAGACTTAGTAATCTAGATTGGATATGCTCTTGATCTTCTTGACTTCTTCATTTTTACATTTCATGCATGATTTTGAGTTAAGTACAATTGTCTTTCCATGCCTTCATTTATTTGATGCATAATTGCTTGTCCGTTGGCATAAAACATGACTATGAAGGTGATCCAATAGTAGAAGCACAAACCCAAAAAGATTTTATCATTTTTCTGCATACATAAATCATGTTATCTTGTAGTCTATAGTTGAGAATTTGCTCGGGGACGAGCAACCCTTAAGTATGGGGTATTTTTGATAACACGATTTATGACTTAGGTTTAGGTAATCATTTAGATATATTTCTCGCTCATTCATGCATGGTTTAGCACTAGTTCACGACGTTTGCACTCAATTCACGTATTATGTCGAGATAGACGTCTACACGGACTTGTGCATTGCTTTGTAGGTATTTTGGGAGATTTAGGAGCTAAAACGATACGTTTGAGGATCGTTCATCAAGATGACACACCCTCGGACTCATTAGGATGCAAGGTAAAGGCTAGGGAGGACTCATGGAACCTTTCTAACACAAGCCATGCACCAAATCGAAGCTTAATGATCAAAGGTAAAGCTGAAGCACAAAATCACGGTTCACTGACACTCCACGGCCGTGATTCTACCCGTGGATTTTGCCAGGTTTTCGTGACAGCTGTGCCACGATCTCTTGGCCAGCTCTTGCAAAGTTGTAGTATAAAAGTGGTCTTGCATTGGCTGAGAGAAGAATCTTGGAGCAGCTCTCCATTATCCACTATCATCCAATCAAAATATTCTCTCAACAAGAAGATTCTTGGAGAAGGAGGTAGAAGGAAGCTACCATTGGAGGAAAAGCTTCATTGGAGAAGAAGAAGAACATACCATTGATAGATTTTGATAGCTTTGTAGTGAAGAACTTCGGAATCGGTTTCTTGAGTTGTATGAACCATTTGAACCTTCTTTAAGAAGGGTTGTGAGTCATTCTAATTCCATTTTTCAGCTTGGTTTTGTTTACTTCACTTGTTCATCTCTTTCTTTTCATTGTTTGCAAATGGAAGCCATGATTTATGTTTGATGATTTTGATTGCTATGATGTATGTTGTAGGCTAAATAGATGTGATTCTAGGGTAAGGAAGGAATGGTTATGGCTAGGACTATGATAGGATGGACTTAGATCAACCCTTGGATGACTTGTGTGCTTGAACGTAGCCTCTGTTAGGATCCACGGTTTGTTCTTGCCAAACCACGACCGTGGACTTGGTAGAACAACCCGTGATCTTCCCTGGTTCGAAGGATCTAGCTTTAGTTAGTTAGAGTGTTGAAATCCTAGAATTTGTTGAGTTAAATCTACCCTAGGGTGACCTAGTGTTAGCAACTAAGTGTTAGAAGAGACCTACCCGGTGATTCTTACCCTTAGATTTTGAAGATGACAAACCCTAGGTAGTGGTGAGCCTCATAAGCCGCCATTGGACTAAGTGTGCTAGGATAGTTGCTTAGGACTAACCCTTTCGAGACTTACCCGGTAAGGATAGGTTAGATCTCTAGGCGACAATCCGGTTTGTGTAGAATTCCGTCCCTTAGGTTCTTAGAGACTTACCCGGTGATGAGACCTTAGGAATGGACTAGTGGACCATGAGACCTACCCGGTAATTGATCCCAATCTAGAAATGCTTACTCCCAACATATCATAGTTAATCCAAGGAATGAATAGATAGCTTGAGTCTTATGCCATAATCGGACTTTCCAACCCCTAGAATCCTCTTTTCTCTTTTGATTCATATCTCGTGTTTAGCTTGTTTGTTTGCGGTGATTCGTTAGCTTAGTTGATTGTTTACTTTGCATGAATTGTGATCCTTGATTTATCACCAAAAACCAACCAAAAACAATTGAGATGTTCATTTCTTTATTTCTTTCTTTCTTTCTTAAACTAGATCTTCACTAGACTTAATCACTAATTGAATCAATCTCACCTTAGTCTTTGTGTTCGACCTCGGAATACTATCCCTACTACAAACGTCCCGTACACTGCGGGTTCGCTAGGAGTTAGGATAAATATAACGAGAATATAAATTTAAAACCCATTGCGTATCACATCCTGAGCGTAACAAAGTCCCTGTGATCGACCCCTGGAATTCCTTGCTTTTACTACGATTGACCCGTACACTGCGGGTTCGCTTCCTTGTTTTAAGCTTACGTCTAGGGTTATAAATTTAAAGCTTGCACACACCGTTTGGAGCGAACAATCAGTGTAAACAATAACTTTCGCTCCCACTAAGTAAGAGCGAAATTTCTCAAAAGCATATACAACCACCAAAAGCTCTTTTTCGGTGGTGGCGTAGTTTAGTTGGGCTTCATCTAGCGTCTTGCTAGCATAGTAAATGGCATTGGTTCGGCCATCCTTATTTTTTCCAAGCACCGCTCCTACCACCACATCACTCGCATCACACATGATCTCAAAGGGCAAGGTCCAATCCGGAGGTTGGATAATGGGAGCGGAGATCAATGCTTCCTTAATCTTGTAAAATGCATCAAGACATTCCTGCGAAAACTCAAAAACAACATCCTTATTCAAGAGTTTAGTCAGTGGTTTAGAAATCTTCGAGAAATCCTTGATGAACCTCCTATAGAAACCTGCATGCCCGAGAAAACTCCGCACACCCTTAACAGAACAAGGGGTAGGAAGTTTCTCAATAGTCTCGATCTTAGCTCAATCGACTTCAATACCTCGGTTGGAAACGAGGTGTCCTAGAACAATGCCTTCATTAACCATAAAATGACACTTCTTCCAATTCAAAACGAGATTAGTGTCTTCACATCTTTGTAGCACTAGAGAAAGGTTAGCTAAGCAATCATCAAAAGAGGAACCATATACTGAAAAATCATCCATAAATACCTCCATGATCTCCTCTATGTACTCGGAAAAGATAGCCATCATGCATCGCTGGAAGGTAGCGGGTGCATTACATAATCCAAATGGCATCCTCCTATAAGCGAATGTCCCCCATGGACAAGTGAAAGAGGTCTTTTCTTGATCATCCGGATGGATAGGAATCTGAAAGAAGCCACTATAACCATCTAAATAGCAAAAATGTGAATGTTGGGCTAATCATTCAAGCATTTGATCGATGAAGGGAAGTGAAAAATGGTCCTTCCGAGTGGCCACGTTCAGCTTCCTATAGTCGAAGTACACCCTCCAGCCCGTAACGGTCCTAGTTGGGATCAACTCGTTGTTCTTATTCGTCACAACGGTCATCCCTCCTTTCTTCAGAACTACATGTACTGGGCTAACCCCCTTGCTATCCGAGATAGGAAATATGATATCTGCATCCAACAACTTAAGAATTTCTTTCTTCACAACCTCTTTCATGATCGGATTTAACCGTCTTTGAGGTTCCCGTGAAGTCTTATGATCATCCTCCATTAATATTCTATGCATGTAGAAAGAAGGCTTAATACCAATAAGATCATCAATTATATAACCCAAAGCCTTTTGATGCTTTCTCAGGACATGCATTAGATTAGATAATTCAGTTCCGGAAAGGGAAGCACTAACAATAATGGGATAAGTAGAATCCGGTCCAAGAAAAGCATACCTCAAGTGACTTGGAAGCGGTTTAAGCTCCACAACTGGGGGTGCTTTCTGAGGGGGATCCTTGCTTCCTCCTTCCAGTGGATTAGACTTAGATCGAAGAACTGGACTTTCAGAAGTCTCAGTTGACATCATCTCGCTTTCGACCTCGGTCGAGGTCTAGAGTGGGTGACCGAGATGTTCTTCAGCCAAGAACACCTCGCTTGGTCCAGAGAGTGCCTCGGTCGAGGTACTAGAACTGGGACCGAAACTGGAGATTCTCTTCTCCTGGATTAGTTTTTCAATCTTAGTTCCTGGATCTTCTTCCAGTGCCTTTAAGCTCCATATATCTGCATCACAAGAAGCATCTATACCTTCCTCCATTAAGATAAAACTAATAACTCTTTCAAGTGGATCATTAATAAGGATAGAGCTCACCAATTCTCTTGATTCTTCTTCTTCATAGATGTTGAAGATATCATCCTCCAGCGACTCCCCTTTCATTGCAACAAGCAATGCAAACTCCACTTGATCGCTGCCAATGTTGAATTGCAACTTGGCGTTCTTACAATCCACATTGCAACCCGAAGTTGCTAGAAATAGTCTCCCGAGAATGATAGGAACGGGATAATCTGCGAGAATATCAAGCACAACAAAGTCCATAGGTAAATAGAAGTTACCTAACTTAACCGGAACATCTTCCAAAATGCGCACGGGATGGGTGATGGAGCGGTCCGCCATGTATAATCTTATCTTCACCGGCTTGGGCTCTCCAAGTCCGATCTCCACACATAGCTCCAGCGGGATGATGCTCACACTGGCTCCTAGATCACACAACGCCTCACAAGTAACATCCCCAACTTGAATGGGAATGCAAAATGAGCCGGGATCTCTCAACTTGGGTGGCATCTTCTCCTTCATGATTTGAATGAGCTCCGAGGATTTAGATGTCTTCCTTACTTCACCAAAATCTTCTAGCTTCCTCTTCTTTGATAGAATCTCTTTTAAGAACTTCCCATAGGCGGGCATCCCTAGAATAACATCAAGGAAAGGGATGTTAATATGTAATTTATTCATCAAGTCAAGGAACTTACCAAAGTACTTCTCGAGATGTTCTCTAGCCCTTTACTGGGGGGAATGGAAGTGGTGGTTTATGTAGGAGGTGGGACATAAACTTCAGTTTTGTCCGACGCTTTCTGAGACTCCACCTCGGATGGTACCTCGACCGAAGTGTTCTTCGTTTGTACCTGGACCGAGGTGTTCTTCATCTGCACTAGCATCGACCGAGGTACTGGATCTGCAGTTTTCAATCCACTTCTCGTCATTATTGCCATGATCTGTCCTTTAGGGTTGCTCTTTGTCCTTACTGGGAGCTTCCCTGGATCTCTTGGCGCTTCATTCGCCTTATTAAAGAATTGTTGCTCTAAGGCTTTTTGTGCCTTCAAAAATGAAGTCATGGATGTCTCCATAGCGTTGAGCTTGATCAAGATGGCCTCCAACACTGCATCTTTCTTCGCTGACTGGGATGAGCTTGATCCAGGCTCCTGTCTCTTCAATGGAGTAGAAGAAGAAGAAGAAGAAGAGAAAGGATTAGAAGAATTATTCGAGTTGGAGTAAGAGTAAGGGTTACCCGAATTTTGATTGTTGGATCTCCAATTGTTGTTGTTGGAGCCTCTATTGTTGTTGTAATTGTTGTTCATGGGCCCTTGATTGTTGTTCCTTGAGCCTTGAAATCCTCCTTCTTCCTTCTTGGTGTGAGCAACCAAAAGATCCTTCAATTGCTTCACAACGTTCTTGAGGGAAATGAATTGGTTTTCATTTGATGAAGCCTCTAGGAAATTAACTCTCTTAACTCCAATTTCAGCTGCTTGGTGGGAGTATTTCTCCATGTGCAAAGCTTGTTTCTCAATGAACTCCCAAGCTTCGTCAATCGGCATGTCCATAAATGTGCCGGCGGATAGTAGTTGAAGGTTGAATTGGGTAGCTCCATCCAATCCTTTGAAGTATATCTCCATCAACTCTATCTTTGGAATCCCATGGTGTGGGCAATCCAAAAGAACATCTTTAAATCTCTCCCATGACTTGGACAAATTCTCCTTGTCCTTCATGATGAATTCATTGATCTTCCCTCTCATTTCAGCGGTTTTGGAGGGGGAAAGAATTTTGTTAAGAACTCCGTCGTCATCTCCTCCCAAGTGTTGATCTTTCCGGAAGGAAGAGACTGATACCAAGTAAGCGACCTGTCTTTCAAAGAAAAGTAAAAAGGCCTTAGCTTGTAATTATTATTTTCCAGTCTTGAAGGTCTCAAGGTCTCCATCAAAATCTCATAGTTTTACAAATGTTGATGCGGAGACTCCCTCTCTAAACCTCCAAACTGGCATTGGCAGATCATGGATAGAACTTGCGGTCGAAGTTCATAATCATGCTCCGCTGGATCTCCTAGGTTGACTCCCTCTCTAAACCTCTGTCCTAGGGTCTGTGAGATACCTGCAAAAAGAACATCTCGGACTGGCATCCGAGGTGGAAGTATCTCGGCCGGGGCAACTGGAGTGGGGTCCTGCCTCGGTCGAGGGTCTGGTCGATGCAGAATCTGAGCTCGTAACTCAGCCATATCCGCTTCAATCTCTGCAGCTCTGGTGTGATTTTCCTCTCTTTCGCACTGCAGTTCTTCCCTATTGAGGCGCAGCTGTTCCATCGCCTCATTCAATGCGGCCTCAAGATTGCGATCGTCTCGATTGGCCATTTTCGCTTCTTTCAAGCGTCTTTTGTATGTCTTTTCTGGTTCGGGATCGTAAGGAACGATTTCCTTCCCAACACGGGTTCTTCGCATAAACCTAAGAAAAAGAACCTGCGAAAGTCACTCAATTAGAGTGGTTAGTAGCAACAGGGGCAAATGCCCCGAAAGACTACCGCAACCGGCTTGGTCTAGACCAAGTCCCCGGCAACGGCGCCAAAAACTTGTTCGCTCCAAACGGTGTGTGCAAGCTTTAAATTTATATCCCAAGAAATATGCTTAGACAAGGATGCGAACCCGCAGTGTACGGATCAGTTATAGTAAAAGCAAGAATTCCGGGGTGTCGATCTCAGGGACTTAGGTGAAACTAAGCAAGTATAGGTAGTCAATATAACTAATAACCACAAAAGCGATTAAAGCAATCAAAGAGATGATAATAAAGTCAATTAAAGGAAATATGCAAATTCTAGGGATTAAAGCATCTAGTTGTGGTTCCAACTCAAGATCTCAAGATAAGCGGACAAAGCTGAGATTTTGCAAAGGGAAAATGTTTCTAAAGTGGAATAGATCATCGGGTAAGTCTTACTACTCACTAATCCCAAACCAAAAGTTCCTATTACCGGGTAAGTCTCAAGGTACTAAGGAAAGGAACTATCATCTCAAACCAACACACCAACTAACGTAATGGAATCAACCTTTACTGGGTAAGTCTCAAGCTAACTCACAAAGATGGAATGAAGGCACACTCAAACCCCAATAATGGATAAACCTTTATTACCTACACTTATGATCTTGGGTAAACAAACTAAGGAATTACCGGGTAAGTCTCATCCTAGGCTTGCATTGAACCAGGAAATGTGTAATAAGAATAGGATTTGGCAAACTCTAACACTGAACTCTCAGTTTCGGATCAAAAAAGGTCACCTCGGTCAGTCAAGTTCCACCCCGGCCGAGATGTTCGTCGACTGAACGAGATGTTCTAGGGTTAAGGATAAAGACTGGAGCTTTCAAGGTCCTACTGGGATTAAGATTATTCTATCATTGTCTTTCCCACAACTTTCAGCCAATCACCCTAGAATCGCACAAGGAAATTAGCCACTCATCATCATGAAAGCAATAATCAAATATATGGGAAGAGAATGAATATTTGAACACAAAAACCTTAAGAACAAGGCTTCAATAACTGAATATCAAACAAATCAGTGTTCCTTGGATCACCAATCCAACAAGACAATCAAATAAAAAGGGAATCTAAGAAAGTCTTACAAATCCCCTCAAAAGCTATAACAAAGCTATGAACTTCCTTCCTTCAATCTTCCTTCAAACTTCCAAAAATCCTTCCTAACTGCAGCTTCTTCAATCTCCAAGTACTGCGATGGTAGCGGGTTGCTGAATTTGTGGAAAATCCAACCCTTTATATAGGAGAATTATCTTCCAAAGATAATAATATCTTAAAAAGATAATTTCCTAATAAAATATCTCTTATCTCCAAAATAGATCTCCTAAATATATGATCGTCCATCCAGAAATCCAGCCCAAAAATATAAGATCTCTCCTTCCAAAAATAAAAGATCACGGCCAAATAAAATATATATCGCCGCGTCAGATATTTGCCACGGTCAGGGCGCTCCTCTAGATCACCTCGGTCGAGGTGACACTATAGCTGACCGAGGTGAATCTCAGCTGAATGTGAAATCTCTTAAATCTGGTCTAAAGTAAATCTTCTTTGTTAATTCCTTGCTTCCTGAGTTCTCTTTTAAGCTCCTGAATGTAGCTCTTATGACTCCTTTGCTCCTTAGCTCCATTTCGATCCAAAATGTGCCATTTTACCTACGATTACAACGAAACTTGGTGTAGACCTCGATTCCCGTAAAGGTAGATGAAACGACAATATAATCACATAATATACATTCAAACATGCAGATTATTGAAGATAAAACGTCTAAACAAGTCCCAAAATATAGACTATAATACATGTTATTAGGCGCGGCCTTTAGATTTTGAGTAGGAGATCAGGTCTGGCTGAGAGTATCACCGACGCAAGCGGTCAACGTTTTGGCATTAAGTGGAAGTTGAGTCCCCAATATGTTGGAGAATTTGATATCTTGGAGCGAGCCCGAGAGGTTGCATACCATCTACCCTTACGACCAAGATTGGAGGGTGTTCACCTAGCCTTTCATGTGTCTCAACTGGGAGATTATATATCGGATCCGAGACACGTGATCAGTTATGAGGACCTGGTGGTTGATCCGGACCACACCTTTGTAGAGCATCCAGTAGCTATCTTAGAGAGGAGTACGAGACGCTTACAATTAAAGGACATACCAATGATGCGAGTCCAGTGGTCGACACGAGAATCCGATGAGGCTACTTGGGAGACAGAGGATAGTATCGGGAAGAACTATCCAGAGTTCTATGTTGAGTTAGCTATTGATATAGGATCGTCAGGTTCATTCTCGGATCCTTGCGTACATGTATGTTATGTGTTGTTACCTGCTTAATGTTTATGTGGTTTACGATCATAAGGATCTTGTTGTGTTGTTTTGAGTAGAGTATATCTGCAGTTTTAATAGGATGGTGCCTTGTCGAAAACATGTTGTCATACCCCGGTGTGTTAAACCAAGAAGATCGACGTTTATCTAATTTTTGGGATGAAACTTGTTTTTAGAGGAGTTGATGTAGCAACCGGATTATGGAGGCTCTAAATGATGTGTTGCAGTCACGGCCCGCGACCGCGGTACACTACTTACCCGCGGGCACGACTGTTGTTTCTCGCGCGTGCGTAGAAACAGCAGATCGTGCCTATCTTTATGTAACCGTCTAATTTATTTCCTTTCTCGTTAGGATCCGATCCTTTCGTACATTACTATTCCAGCCTGCCTCTTTTAGAACCCTAGTAGCCTATCCTTTCATTACGTAACCCCCTTAGCCCTTCATCTCTTCTCTTTTTCCTCCACTCTTTCCTCCTTCTTTCCCTTATGTCAATGGCCGCAACACCATCGATCCTCTTCTTACCTTCTTCAATTAAGCAGTTGTATTGCAGCAGAGTAGAGAGTCGTTCTTGCACGTAGCAACCGCTAGTTTTCGTCTCGAAGTGATAGAAGGGTAAGAACCATTCTATCCCTTTCTTTACACTTATCTTTTGATGCTTTGGGTTAATATGTGTTGAAACCCCCTCCAACAACATCAGGAAGGGAGCAAAGGAGTACCTTGTGTGTGTTTGGATCGAAGAAGGTCATTAGAGTTTGGAGCTTGCGTCTGCATCTATTCTCCGCGATCGTGCCTGCATCTTGCCGCATTCGCGCCTGCCTTGTGTCACCGCACCCGCGCCTTTAGACCACCGCGGTCCCGCCTCAGTGTTGTTGCGGTCGCGCCAACACTCCAGTCCTAGTGGTCGCGCCTCCATTTCTCTGCGGTCGCAGAATCACTCTAGAAGGTTTCTAAGTTTCGAGTTTTAAATTAAGGACTTGTTCTAGGCATAAGCTTATTTCCTTATACCTTTCCAGTAGTTGTTATACATTTTTATAAGGGAGATTGATATAGCACGTGTTAGAGTTGGGTTCAGTTAGTACGGTGTTGATGTGTTTAATCCTTTAGGACTAGAAGTTGGAGAGTTCTAGTGACGGGATAGGTTTTTATATTTACCTTAGATTATATCAGATAGTTGAGGTTGCTAGTGCGGATCGGGAAGTGTATTAGCAGGACTTATCCTGTTATAGGTCAGTCCTTTGGGCTTACTTAGCTGTTATCGTATATTGGTTGAGTACATGAGTGGTGATTGTTTATGTGGTTATAGTATGTTAATGGTTTAGTATAACGAACGTGTAATTGGCCCAAGTGTAACGGGAGGTGGCATCATCTACTCAGCTCTTGAGCAAGACTAGGATGTTCTCCGCGACAAGCCTAGACATGGTAGACAGGGAGAGTACTGATCCATTCCACATGGTATACGGGGAGGTGCTTCGATCCATTGTACATGGAGAAAGGGACGGAGGCGATAGTCTTAGACTTCTCGTGCTACAAGTGTAAATGGATTATGGGTGTATGACCTTAAGAAAGATAATAAACGGATTTTGTGACAATCTGCTCTTTGTTTACTTTCCCGTTTTATGTGTGTTTGTGCTTATGTGTTCTTCTTATATATTGATGGATAGCTAACGGTTTATCCGTTTTGTTAGATGTCTTGCAGGATAGGGTAGTTGCCGAGTTATCCGGATGGTATGGTCAACCGGGGTTCCCATACGGTGTAGAGCGGGTGGTGGTTTATTTTCTTTCTTTTGTTATAGATATTAGTAGTGTAGTATTGAGATTATCGTTATACTCGGTTGTGAGTCTGTTGTTTATTGTGACATTGCATTGTTTTATTCAGATATTGGTATTTTAACATTTTTGTCTTGTATTAAGGCCCGGTAACATTGTTGTCGAGTTAGGGTCAGGACCCATTGTGTGGTCCTAACCCGTAACACCCGGAGTCTGAGATTTGGAATGTTGCAGATAGGACAATAAATATAAGAATATATATATATATATATATATATATATATAGATATATATATATATATATATCATCCGATATTCTTACGGATCATGGCGTTTTGCTAGAAGTTAACTATGATCGGAACGTTTTTATGATAAATATATTGCTAATGTTATGGGGTCCTACGAGGTCACACTATAATCAGTGAGTGAACTGAATTATGAGAGAAATACCATATAGGAATATATGATGCGAATTGGTGTATTTATAGGAGTACAAAATATATTATAGAGTTGATAATTAATAATAAATAAAGGGTTATTCATATTAATTACTAAATTATAAATCTAATATATATGGTGGATTTTAAGAGTTAAAATGTAACCCTAATATTAGATACACAAAATCGATCATCAGATTTATGAAGAACAAGTCGATCAATATTTCCTCCATACCAATAACTCTCTCTCAAAAGTTTCATCATTTATTCTAGCAATCGAAGGTTAAGGCGATCCTAGTTCTGTCTCGAGTACGGTGGACCAATTAGAAGAGTAACATTGAGACTCTACATATCCAAAATTCCAACATTGGTATCACAACGGTATGGGGAAAGGAGAAAAATCAATCAACTTTTCTAGAGAATCAGTCGACTAGTCTAATAAATTAGGGTTACGTAGGCATAAAGCATAATTAGGAAATCCAAACAGTTGGATTACTTAAACCTTTTTGATTTGGAATCATTTGAAAGATGCGAATCGTGCCTAATGGGAAAGATGACAAGGTCACCTTTTACTGGTAAGAGTAAAAGGACTTCTAAACTTCTAGCCCTCATACAAACGGATGTATGTGGACCTATGAGTAAAGAAGCTTGTCTAGCTATCACTACTTCATTACTTTTACTGATGATTTTAGTAGATACGGGTATATCTACTTAATAAAAAAGAAATCGGAATCCTTTGAAAAGTTGAAGGAATTCCAAAATGAAGTAGGAAGACAAACAGGCAAGAAGATAAAAGCACTTTGATCGGATCGAGGGGGCAGATGTTTGAGCCACAAATTCAATCATCATTTAAGGAGTTGTGGAATTTTGACACAATTCACACCCCCAAGCACTCCACAACTAAATAGTGTGTCTGTGAGGAGGAAAAAGACTCTGTTAGACAATGTCCGTTCAATGATGAGTTTTGTGGATCTTGCATTAACCTTCTTGGGATATGCTCTCCAAACATTTGCGTTCGTTCCAAATAGGACACCGTCACGTTCAGTTAACATGACACCATATGAGATATGGATAGTAAAGGTTCCTCACTTGTCATTTATGAGGGTCTCGAGGTGCAAAGCTTATGTAAAGCATTTACAATCTGATAAGTTAGCACCAAAATCAGACAAATGTTACTTCGTAGGTTATCCCAAGAAAACCAAGGGGTATGATTTCTATCATCCCATAGAGAACAAAGTGTTGGTTGCTCGGGATAGTGTCTTTTTAGAAAACAAATTCTTTTTTGAAAATTCAAGTGAGAGAAAAGTTCAGATTAATGAGATTAATCATGAGCAGAAAAAACACAACAACACGAGGACATGCAAGATGTTACTAAGGAACTTGACTGTTTTGATGGACCTCTCATGAGGAAGGTTATTTCGGTTCAAAAAGCAATTCTTACAGTAGATGAGACTGAAGAGGGACCACATACAGATATGGAGAATTCTACAAATAAGGAACTGCATGATGATGTGGGAAATCCTACAGTTTAAAGCTTTCCTATTGTTGGCCCAAACTAGAGATCAAATAGAGTAAGGCAACAACCTAGACATTTAGATGACTACGTGTTGGATGCTGAGATCGAAGTGCTCCTCATGGAGCATAATGAGTCCGCGACCTACAAGAAATTTGTGGCGGATCAGAACTCTAAAAAGTGGCTCGAAGCCATGAAATCCGAAATGGAATCCGTGTTTGAAAATCAAGTTTGGGACTTATTTCATTTGCCAATGGGGTAAAACCTATTGGCTGCAAATGAGTCTTTAAAGTAAAGACAGACAAGGATTGAAATGTCTCTATATATAAGGAAAGGTCGGTTGTCAAGGGATTTAGCAAAATTCATGGTATTGACTATGAAGAGACATTTTTCCCGATCGTCATGATCCGGTCCATTAGGATAATCCTAGCGATTTCCGCATTTTATGTTTATGGGATATGGAAAATGGATGTCAACACCGCATTTCTAAATGGCTATTTAGAAGAGGATGTATATATGATGCAGCTTGAGGGTTTTGAGTATCCGGAATATCCTAGGAAGGTTTGTAAGCTTAAGATGTCCATTTATGGACTAAAGCAAGCATCCCGGAGTTGGAATCTTTGATTTGATGAAGTAATCGAACAGTTTGATTTCATCAAATGTAAAGAAGAACCTTGTGTTTACAAAAAGTTGAGTGGGAGCAAGGCGCCTTTCCAAGTCCTGTATATGGATGACATACTACTCATTGGGAATGTCTTTCTGATGTTGGAAACAGTAAAGGGATGGCTTAAGAATCATTTCTCAATGAAGGATCTAGGGGAGACCGAGTATATATTGGGCATCAAGATCTATAGAGATAGAACTAGAAGGCTCGTTGGTCTCAATTAACGAACTTATATAGATAAGGTCCTACAAAGATTCAATATGGCAGATTCCAAGAAAGAGTTTTTGTCTATGCAACAAGGGATCCATCTCAACAAGACCTAGTATCCTAAGACACCTGGTGAGATTGGGAGGATGAGCAAGGTTCCCTAGATCACTGCTATAGGATCCATCATGTATGCAATGACTTGTACTCGACCAAATGTTGCATATTCTTAGAGTTGTGTAGCAGGTACCAGTCGAACCCCGGTGACATTCACTGGCAAGTTGCGAAGAACATCCTAAAGTACTTGCGAAGGACTAAGGAAGATCTACTGGTATATGGAGAAGATAATGAGTTAGTCATCAAGGGTTATATTGATGCTAGTTTGGAGACTGACAGAGAGGGCTTTGAGTCACAATCTGGATACGTCTTCATTTGGAATGGAGGAACGGTTAGTTCAAAAATACAGAAACATGACACGGCTGCGGACTCAACCACAGAGGCAAAATACATTGTTGCATGAGAAGCGGCTAAGGAAGCGATCTAGATTAGGCAATTCATAGATGAGCTCGGTGTTGTCCCTAGCGTGACGAGGGTAGTTCAAGTATATTATGACAACAATGGCGCGATTGCTCAAGCGAAGGAACCTAGCTCAAGCTCCAAATCCAAACACATTTGGCTGAAATATCACTTGATCAGGCACTATGTTGATCGGGATGATGTGAGGGTGTGCAAGGTGCACACAAATGATAACATTGCAGACCCACTGACAAAACCCATGAATAAGCCTAAGCATGATAGTCATACTCGAGCCAAAGAGAATTCTTTTGAACTTTTGTGTTTGTTTGATAAAACGTTTATCTTTGTCATGAAGTTTATGATTGATGTATATATGAGTTTTCATATTCTTATTTGATTATTACTTGAATATTAAATTCAGTATCCAAACAATTTACTAATTATCAAATGTGCTTACTTGAAAAGTTCCGACGAATGCAACCACATTAAGTGAACTGAAATTATTAAATTGAAAGGGTCCATGGTTTGTATCGTTAACCTAGATACAATTGATTCTAAAGTAGACCATCTTGTGAGCGATTGATGAACGTGATTTTCATAGTTCATAGGACATGGAGGTGTCTAGTCGCTTACATAGGTGAGTATGGGGATATCCATCGGGCAAACCAATCTTATAGCTCTCATGGCTTATTGAGGAGTTATAGCGAATATCATTATCAGTGAGTTCCTTAACATGAGCTTAATATAGCTTTCATTTGAAGGATGACATATCTTAGAAGTTGTTAAACGCTAATCGTAACAAGCAGTTATAAAGGCATTGATTAGGGTGGACAAAATTTGAGCGGGCGTTATAGTCGTTGCAAGATTGGATTAATCCTTATATACTAGGCATACTTTGATGCATTGGGAACGATTGGTATCCCGGACACTTGAAGAGTGAGAACTATGTAAATGCATGGCCTTGCTCAGATTTGATCAGTAATGGAAAGTTTGATCTCAGGAGTTCAAGAAACATAATTGATGGTAAAGATGGTTTCCATCACATAATTAGATAAGGACATTAAGCGATAAGGGAATTATAACATTGCACACTTGTATGAAAGTACAAGTGGGAGACGGAAGGAATTGTGTCCTTTATCCAAGGTACATTTACTAATAATGAGATAGGACATTAAATATAGGAATATATATAATCCGATGATATTAGGGGTCATGGCGTTTTGCTAGAAGTTAATCATGATCGGTACGTTTATATGATAAACATATTGCTAATGTTATCGGAACCAATAAGGTCACACCATAACGAGTGGGTACTGGATCAATTAATGAGAGAATTACCATATAGGAATATATGGTAGAAAAGGGTATATTTGTAAAAGTACAAAATATATTATGGAGTTGGTAATTAATAATAAATAAGGAATTATTTATATTAATTACTAAATTATAAATCTAATATATAAGGAGGATTTTAAGAGTTAAAATGTAACCTTAATATTAGATACACAAACTTGATCGTCTGATATATGAACACGCATCAAAAGATATTTCTTTTCCATTATCTAATCTATTATGCATGCGATCCTCGCTTAGATGATTAGAAAATTGTTTCCTGAAATTCCGCTTTTACACATCTGAAATTCCAACAAGTCTCTCTATTATCATCCGCCCACATTGTTCCTCATGACCCCAACGGATGTCGCATGCACGTAATCTCTCACCAATCCATCCGTGTTAATCTTCATTCATATTTCATCTACCAAGCTCCAACTTATTTGGTATACCTGATGTGTACATTTGGCCTCTTACTCTCATCCTCTTTTGAACTTCATGCTCTAGTTTATTATGTTGCATGATCCATGGTGTGAACATTCTTTTCTCCCATCCACTTCTTGTTCTTATATATCGACCCATTCCTCCACTTTTATATCTATTGTAGGGCACATGGGAAAAAACATTCCGTGTCATACCTAGAACATAGTAGAATCACCTAATATATTAACTTTATCCCATGAGGCAAACTATTGGTTGTAGAAGTCTAGACTCTAGACTTGAGTCCCCATAGCCTTGCATATGCATACGACTTGCTTTCCTACAATCCCATAAGAGGTGGCTCAAGGATTTATCCGACATCCCACACACACCACATATTGGGTATATCGTAATGCGCATTGTGACCATCTCATGGCTAGTCATGTTGTCCCCCATATGTATCTTCCACACGAAGTACTTAATCCTCTCTTGGATTTTCAATCTCCAAATAGACAAGAACACTTACATGTCCACCCTCATCTTTAACCTAGAGATTACCATACAAATCGATGATGGTTGAAACGTGAGTCTTTGATTTCACAAATTATATAAGACCCATTGTAGTAAAAGGGTCATGATTGAACACTAGAAAACGGAGTGATCATTTGACAGATTAATTGTGAAACCAAACAACAAACAAACAACATAGTAAACAAAGGATAGGGGATTGGCCAACAAAAACAAGGGGATTGGCCGATCGAAGTAGTAGACGGGAGAATTCATGTAAGTCAATAACATAAATCACGTAAGGGGAAATTTCAATGGGCAAATCGGTTGATTGGTCATATAATCGTAAACAACATAATATGTAGTAATAAGAGAGAAAGAGGTTTGCACTACTTGATCCAATATCAGGTAGATCGAAAATAACTGAGCTATATATCCAATGATAACAAAATCAATCTAAATTCTAAATCATAACAACAGTACACATCAAATCTCAATTGATAATAATTCAATTCAAACAACATGTATATCATATTATGAAGGAAACAATCTTGCACAACACTCGCATCTTGTAGAATATTAAAAGTATCAATCACATCTCTCGCATCTTGCAATTAACACCTTCAAGCTCAAATAGGTCAAAACTAAATATATACGCAACTCTCGCATCTTGCATAAAAAAACCTAAAGTACCATAACGAGATAAATTAACAAGACATAACTTGCAAAATTTCACTTTTATTAATCGAAGAGAAAAGAGGACCGATCAGCCGACTTCTTACTGTAACACCCCGAATCCGCAGAACTCGGGATGCTACAGGTTGGGGCCTCACAATGGGTCCCGACCCTTAGCCTGACAACAATTTCACCTGATCTTGCAACAAAGGCACAAATAAAGGCCAAAACCGAAATATATTTTATGCAATGTGATGAAACCCGAAAACAAAAGAAATGAAAGACTTCAGCCATCCTTACAACAACATCAATATAATACAAAAACAACAACGACACAAGGACTCCAAAACCCAACTCAACCTAAGATGTACGGAACCACAGTGCCCACTCCTCCGGATCACTCGGCCACATCCTATCCTGCACATCAACTACAACAATCGGTATAAAACCGTTAGCTCACATTCTAGGCATTATAAAGATAGCAAGGGCACAAACACACACATAAGTACACATAACACACATCATGCTCATACACATACAATCCGATTCTTATCTTCTCCTTTTTAAGTCATTGCATTACTAGTTTCATTCATTTTAAGTGTGACACGAGAGTCTTATAACTCTCGCCTCTGTCCCCGTGTAACCAACAGGAGTGTGGCGGAGCTCAAACCGTATACCATGTGGAGTGGCGAAGAAGCCCGCCCGTATACCATGTATGGCGTGGTCGTAGAGAACCTGCCAGTCTCCCTCGGGAGCTGCACAGTGATGTCACCGCCCGATAATAATAAACAATGGGACAAATATATATAACCAAGTTGTCCTAATCCGGTTGCATGATTATAAACAAAGATAAAGCACACACCACCATCACATATCCAAATAATGCGTAAAAGTGAGCTAAGTAAGTCCGTAGACTTACCTCGTCCCAAGTCTAGCCAAATAACCGATCTCACTTCCCGTAGGAATACAACCAAGGCATGTGCAAGACAAGGCACGATAATAAACAACTACTCACAAGCTAGAAGTACTTAGACTTCTAGTCCTATATACTCTTACGAGATCATACACTCTCATAAACTAGGATAACACTCCAAGTCCTCACAACTCACAAGATTAACTAACACTCAAAGCCTTACAACGAACAACATCCTTAAACGCTCACCTATGGTTAAAAGCCACTACTTGACATCCACGCTAAGTTATGCTAGATCCAACCTAGCATGATATTAATATTAAACATTATTAGATCGAGGGAAGGGTACTCACACGAGCTCAAATGCGGAAGTTGATCGACGAATGTCGAACTTGGACTCGTTAGGTCATTATCGGGGTCGTTACCGAACCTAATATCAACCAAACAAATTTAGCTTATATGCTAAATTTGGTTATTGAATATAATATTTATATGTATGTATATATATATATATTAAAAAAATCAAATCAAACTTATATTTAAAATCCGAAGTTAAAAATCTTTAAAACGTTTTTGGACGATTTATACAAATTTATAATCATTTGTCATCACCTGTAAATCAAACATTGGGTCAAAACCCGTAATTAAAACCTTGGCCATATTATGCAATTAATTCCATAGGGGCATATATGTCAATTTTGCAAAACTTGGATCAAAACTCGCAATAACAAGAAGGTTGGGCAGCAAATCACAAGACCTCAGCACGCAAGCTGGGCGGGAGAAAAGGAAAAAAAAAGAATTGGGAAAGCAAATTGAATTCGTTCAAGATACCTGGAGCGGGATTTTTGGGACGGGAAATTTTCCGTAAAAAGAATAATATACGGAAAAAAATCTACAAAATATATACTCGTAAAAATATAGTTTTTCATATAAAAATTATTCCCATAAAATATTCTCGATGTTAATATCATAAATTAAAAAAATCTACATTATTTACTGATTTTATGGGTAGCGCGGTGACATTTTTGTAATTATATGAATTTCAAACGACAAATTTGTCTTTTTGAAAATCTATTTACGGGACGCAATCCGCTATTTTGTAATTTTCATGAGAAAACTTTAATAGTTGTTATCTCAGTTCACGAGTTTAGTTCATTTCGTTCAAATTGTTTGTTCTAGTGATTCATACTTTTGTTCAATTGTATGTTCTTAATTTTTGTAAGACATTAAACATTTTTTAAATAATAATATAAAAATTTTGAAATTTTTTATCTCAGTTTTTTCCATTTATTCTCTTCGTTTAAATAGTTTGTTCAATTATTTTAAATTATTTATTCAAGTAGTTCTTATTTTTGTAACATTTTTTTTGCAAAATTTTTATACTTTCAAATATTTTTTAAATAATAGTATAAAAATTTTTTAAAAAACTATTCAAAATTTTGCCCTTTCTTCTGTTAGGTTCATACGATTTATCCTAATTGTTTATAATTTTGTTCAATTAGTTCATTTTCATTCCAGATAAATCCTATAAATCTTTAAAAAAATAGCCTCACCAAACGCAAATTTGGTGATTCAAGAGCGGAAATTATCTGTGTAAAAACTATTTACCTTCTCTATGGCCATTATTTTGACTGGGGTCATTTTTGACGGGTCTACTGCTCAAGTTCCACAGCTTTTACAGCAAAGCTTATTTCAGCTATTACCTCAAAATTGGGATTATTTGCGAATAGCTTGAACGACAAGGTAACTAAACTTGTCCTTTTTAGCAATAATAAGCATTTGACAAAACAGTTTTGGCCGTTTCTGCAAAATAGCCTGTTTATCAATTTTGTTTGACTTCTTCTTCGTCAAAATCCTTTTTCATTTATTTTATCTTATTTTCCAAATTATTTAGAAGTTATCATACGAAAAGATTTACTTTTTAATTTTATCATTTAACATCGCTATTTTATAATCAAATAACTTAATAATATTAAATATGCACTTTAAGTATCTATTTGACCGAGTACCTTGTTATATTAAATTGTAGAATCATGGTTATTTATTTATAATTATTAGTGTGAATTGTTATGAATGTCTCCACTACACACGTCCAAATGAATGTGTTCTATCTTTGAAAATGAAACCTACACAATAAGAGTAGCGTTCAAACAACAATTTTATACCACTGCATGAACTTTTGTATATGATTAAAATACGTTATTTTTAATCAATTATCGAAATAAAAAGATAATTTGAACATACTTATAATTTATCTGAATAACATTTTATTAATGTTCATAAACTGTTAAGGTTTTTGGAAGATTAGATTTACCCCGTTTGGTTGTGACTCCGGAAATAAAAACTGAATGAAAACGAATCTAGTACATGTGTACCTTATTCATGAAATTTTTGGGAATGATTCTTTTTAATTTCATGCATAATGCCCTTGTTTCCCTCCATTTTGTTTCACTATAGGGTATCAAAAGTAATCAAGTTATACTACAATTATCTCAAACCACAAGAAATAATTCCAAAAAATTTCATTAACAAGGATATACTTATGGACTAGATTCGTTTTCATTCCGTTTTCGAAGCTACAACCAAATGGATCTTTAGAGTTTTGATATTAGCACTTTGCAAGTTCAAGGTATTTTTGTTTCGAGTTAATTATTTTTTATATGGTCGATTTTGTTATTGGAGATCAATCTTATTTAAAGAAGAAAGATCTATCTAATTTTTTATTCGGTTTAGTTTTGAACAGTTTGAGACACGTCTTTCTATTCTTGATAACCAAGTTTAGAAGATTATCATAGATTACTTGTGTGTGAAAAAATGTATTGTTTTTTACCTATTTCAGTTTGAAATTGAAGACGTGATATAAATTACAAAAGTTGGTCAGAAGTCTTGTGGTTGACTTTTGTGGATTAGAGGATATACATAGAAGAACATAAATCAACATAAAGAGGGCCCCACAGGCTGGTAGGTGGGACCAGCCCTAGACATAACCTCAACTCTAGAAGTTGTTGGGGTTCATTCGTCAAATTGGAACCTTCCATTAGATATTTATGCATGTCTTGTCTCTAACCACAATATATATTATATATATGAATTGTTTCTGGTTAGCTTAGCAGTACAACAAACAAACCACTTTATTTCATTCAAATAAAACATAATTAGATGTTTTAATTATTATAATTCATAGTAGCAACCTGCACGATATGGGCCATTTAAATTAACTAATTTAGACTTTTCTTAGCCTTGTAGTCGTACATAAATCATTTTACAAGAACTTAATTAATGTGTTAGTTAGGATATCCTTCGTCTTTAGATTTTGAAATTGTGTTTGAAGGACATAAAGGTAATTAATGTGTTAGTTAGGATAACAATGTAGTGAACCCGATTACTTTTGGATAGCTTGTAAAGTTCTTCTCGACGATTACTTCATCTCCAAGATTGATAATTTTCCAACATTGATAGTACTTGGGTTGGGTTTTATGTGGTATTCTATTTGCTTCTTCTACTAGTCATATTGCTCTTGCTTAAATAAGGAATGTTTCGAATTTATCTTCCGAGCTTGATCTTCCCTGATTCAAACATCTTGGGAATATTCTACCATTAATATTATCTAGAGCAACTTTGCTCTGATACCAATTGTAGGATGGTGTGTTCAGTGATGGCCGAAGGATTTTAAAGGGGGGGGCGAAAATTTATTTTCGATAAAAATATCTATGAAAATAAAATAGGGATAAAAACAAAGTCAATATGTCATCTACTTACAATAAAAAAAATACAAAAAAAAAATTACACTTAAAACGTTGTCCTATAGGCACGGTCTATAATCGCGCCTCTTTCGTTTTTTTTCTTTCAAAAACGTTACACTATAACCGCGGTCTAGGACCGCACCTCTATTTGTATTTTTATTATCTTTATTTTGGATATTAAAACGTTGTCCTCGACAACGCGTTTTACAAATAAAAGTGCGGTCTAAGACCGCGTTTCTAATCCAAACAACAAATCTCGTGCATTTTGGTGAATTATTTCACTACGAGCCTAAAACGGGAAATTCTTTTGAAGTTTCGTTCACTTCGGCGAAAGATCCAAAGAAACATTCAAATATAACACGAGAATAGTGATATTTAAAAAAATAATAAATCGTAGAAACTAATTTTATAAACGAGAGAAACCACAACCTATTTTGAAACGATTTTTTTTAAAAATAAATTTTTTTGAGGGGGCAGCTGCCCCCGCATGTGTTTAGGGCTGACCATGATATTAGGCCATCTGTGCTCCGGCTCAGAACACCATAAATTAAAGGGGCACTAAAATTAAAAAATAATACTCTAATTAATTATGCATTTAAATTCTGCAGTAATTCTTAACTAAAAATTATAAATACTTATGATATTTTCCAAAAACCTAATCTCAAACACGCTTTTTTCCCCTAATATTCTTCCACTCTAATTAATACTTTTGTTTATGTGAATACTTTTTACATTATTTTTTTCTTCCTCTCCTTAAATCTTTAGTTTTTTCTTTCTTGTGTTCTTCTATTTTTCTTTAGTTGATTTACTTTAGATCAACGAGAATTAGTCCAATGAACCATTTATCGATGATCGAGTTAAAACAAAAAGTGAGGAGAAGAAGTTGAAGCATTGGTTCAAGTCAATGAATCATAAAAAACAAACTAGATGGTCAAGATAAATTGATGTCTTCTTATATGGTGAGCTTCTTTTCCAGCATTGTTTTTAAATTCGTTGGTTATTTGGCTTGAAAATCTTGTATTAGTATGATTCTTGATTTTTTGGAAACTAATCTAACATGCCTAAAAGGTGTTTGATGTAATGATACATGAAACCTCTGTTGTTTGGATCCAATCTTGATCAATTGGAAATTCTAGATAGCAATGTCTAGTATTTAATAAAGTTGCTTGAAAATGCGCCCTTTATTGATTCTAAACCTAAAAAAAGTTCAAGTGTAATATTTAATCTCTAAAAACCTACGAAGGGCACCTACAAAAATGTTGTCCAGGGTACAAGAAACTTAAGGACCGCCCCTGTGTGTGTTAGTCAAATAGGGACGTCCTAATGAGGTATCCATATATCACATGGCTACGTAAAAAAAAAAAAACAATTTGGTTTACTAGGCTTTTTCTAGTTTTGTGTTTAGTAAATGTACCCCTTGAGAGAAGAGTGTGTAGAGTTTGAGAATAAATACAAAAAGTTGGGGTATATTTACTTAATTGAAACATTAAAAAATCTAGTTACTACTATATCTTTTCAAAAAGGCCTAATTACCGAAATTGCCAAAAAAAAGCCAAGTAAACCAAATTGTTTAAAAAAAAATTAAATCATAATATAATTAGCTCCAAAGGTGCGATTAAAATCATACTCGACGGGTTTACTTTTTATAGAGCATATAAATTGTGATTTCAAAAAGAAAGAGAGTTTTTAATAGCGTTTTGTTCACTAGAGCGTTTTGTTTGGACTTAGACAAGGAAACAATTTTTGTTTTTCTTGTAATGAGAAAGGAAAAAAGTTACACAATATTTTCAATAGCGATTTATATAATTTTGAAATGCTATGAGAATATACTTGAGTGATTTTATTCGGTCACTCGAGAAATTACTTATGAGACAACCTAGTCGTATTGGGTTTACGGGAGGATTCAAATTTTGTCAACGCAGCGGGGCCCAAATCGGTGTTTGGGGCGGAGGCGAAAATTGTTACTGGAGCGCAGGCATAACGCGGGCCCGCCACCCGGGCGGATCGCGCCAACGCTCCAAACGAGGGTTGTTAACCGCGCCTCACACATAAGCCGTCCCCATTCTTCGTTCTTCTCTCTCGAAACAGCCGCGTTTCTTCTTCTCTTCTCTCTTCGTCGCCACCTCGCACCGCACCGACGCCGCCTCACATCGCACCTCCGCTGCCTGGCACTTGTACCGCCGCACCGTCCCCATTCTTCGTTCTTCTCTCTCGAAATAGTCGGCATTTCTTCTTCTTCTCTCTTCGTCGCTGCCTCGCACCGCAAACGGCGCCGCCTCACATCGCACCTCCACCTAGCACCTGCACTGCCGCCTCACACCACCAACATAAACCTGGTATGCCTAAAGTTTTACATATATAAAAATCGTTCGACTCATCTTGCAAGTTCGTTTGCTCATCTTACTTTGATTGCAAAGGTGAACTGTTACGTAGCCTTTGAATTAAAAATAAATTGGTACCAAGGAAGAATCAAAACGCCTGCTCATCTAATCTTTGATTGCAAAAGCTTCCAAAAGACGAAGACAATGTGGATGATGTGTCTGGTGCTAAATTTGGTGATAATAGGGTCTAGGACTTAACATTGTATTGTCATACGTTTTGAATTTTTCACACGAAAGCAGAACAGAGGCAATGTGAACTTGTTTTCTCGTTTTCAAGTATACATATGGGTCTCTTGTTTACTTTTTTCTAAAGTTCTGTATGGTATATCAGTTTTACGATTTTTGTCTTTTTGATATCATTAGGTCAACAGTACTTTGAATTCCAAATGGCGTTGCCCTTGGTTGTTCTCATGGACGCGGGATTCAAATATGTAGGTCCATGACGATCGGATGCGCAAATCCTAACCGGAAACGTCGATTATCATCAATTGTGTTTTTCTCCTTTGTTTTCCCGTTTTATAATTGATACTTAGAATAGGAATCGGTTGGATTAAGAAGAATCGAAATTAGAAGTTGCATAATTTAGCGTTAAATAGATTATATTTTTTTGTGTTCGGAATTGGAACCGTCATTGTTGACGTCGTGGAAGCTCTCGCTATAGATTTAAAACATTCTATCAAAGTTAGAAAAATAAAATTCATATATTTCTAACATTTAAAAAAATATGTGAATTTTAAAAAAAATGCATATTTATTACTTAAAACATTCAAATAAAGTTAGATAAAATAAAAATTGCATATATCTAATTTTCAAAAAAAATTGAATAATAAATTGCGTATTTCTAACTTTAAAAATTGGATATGTCTAACATTAAAAAGTTCAATTAAAATTAGTAAAATAAATTAACATTGTTTAATCGTTCATATAAATAATAAAAATTGCATATTTTTTAACTTTAATAATTGAAATAAATTTACAAAATAAAATTCGTATTTTTTTAACTTTAAAGCACGTATTAGTAACTTTAAAAGATTCAAATAAAGTTATGGGGCTAAGAACATCGTTAAATTGTTCATAAAAATAATAAAACTCGTATATTTATAATTTTAAATTTTAAATTAAAAAATTGAAACATATTCTAAATATAAAAATTCTTATTTGTAACTTCAAACAAAATAATTGTATATTTGTAACTTTAAAATTTGAAATAAATTTAAAATATTAAAATATAAGTTTTAAAATTAAAATAAGGTTTAAATTTAAAAATTGAAACGTATTCTAAATAATCGCATATTTGTAATTTTAAAATTTCAAATAAATTTGAAACCTAAAAATCGCATCCGTGTGTATTGTGTTTTTACTGTCTTTCTGATATCTAGAATGTTAGCTAACAATTTATACCGATGTTGTAGATGTCTTGCGGGTTAGAGATGCTACTGAGTGATCCGGACGGTGTGGTAAGCCGGGGTTCTCGTACATTATAAGACGGGATCGGATTTATATTTTTGTTGTTGTTCTTTCAGTTGTTGTTGAACTCGGCTGCGAGTCTTTTCCTTTTTCCTTTTGTTAAACCTTTGGTTTTTATATAAATTTTGATTTTCATTTATTTGTGTCTTGTTGCAAGATCCGATGTTATTGTTGTTACTCTGAGGGTTCGAGACCCATTGTGAGTAACTAGCTCGGAACGCTTCGAGTTCCCAAAACTTCGGGTGTTAAAAAAAATAAAGTTAAATTTAAACCTAATTCGTAAATAAGTAAAATTTTACACTGCTTTTATTGTAAACAAAGGTACATAATTAGTTTTAAAGATACTTTTATACACTTTTAAAATTAAAAAGTTTTAAAATTTAAAACATAAAATGCTTATAAAACCATTATTTTTGAATTAGTTTTAACCTAATTTCTATATTTTACTTTAATTCGAAAATAAATAAAATATTATAATATTTATTTTTATCCAAAAAATAAAAAGTATATTTAAAATAACTCTTCTAGATTTTTTTGATTTAAAAAATATATATAATACTTCTAATTATACTATTAATTAGTTTAAGTTTAATGAGGACATAAATATATTTAAGTTTATTTTTTTGATTTTTTTATATTTTAAAATTGAATTTTCAATGTAATATATAAAGAATGGATAGAAGGGTGAAACGAACTAAACCATGAGAATGTCAAGAGGAAATTGAAAACTTGTGGATACCAAGAGAAAAAAATCAAAACTTGATGATGTTACCAAGCGGAAAAATCCATAAAGTATTAATTCTATGATTTCGGTGATCAATTCTACCATGCCTAAATTAGGAAATCGAGGTAACAAAATCGGATGGAATATATTTACTTCTATATGTCTAAGAAGTTCATTTGGATTGCTATACTTCTTTTCATCGAACGGAAGATTAACACCATCGGATTCAACTTTAATCTCTTCGGAAATTGTCAACATATTCTACGAGGTTTTTTGGATTGAGACGTGAATTGTGATTTGGATTTTCACGTAAAATATATAGCGTCGCAATGGGTTATGGTAAACTCGCCCGTTTAAGTATTGGGCGCATCTGAAAGCTGTTAACGGAGTGCAGACAAAAGCTGACTCTGGGGCACATCTAGAATCCGCCCCAGAGTCCCAGTCTGGATGCGCCCCAGAGGCCCAGTCTGAATGCGCCCCAGAGTCCTAGTGCGCCCGGGATGCACAACCAGAATCCGCCCGTGTTGCCTCCCGTGTCTGATCGAATAGCAACCCCGATATACTTCTATAAAAAATAATAACACTTCTAATAATATAAATGCTAATATTTAATGATATAAAAAACTTGTTTTGTCAACAAGTAAATTGAGATAATAAAAAAAAAAACTCCCTTCCTAGTTTAATTAGGTTGGACTTTCAAAGCAAATTTATTTATTAATTATCTTTATTACACGTAGACCTGTACAAATTCGGGCCAGCTCGTCCAACCCGTCTGCCTAGAAAAAACATGAGGATTGATAGCTAGTTTGACCTGTTCGGGCCTAGCCCGTCCCGTATATAGTTTATACATATAACATTTTTTAAATATGTATGTATAATTATACTGTTTTGAGTGTTACATACTCTGATTTTTTATTTAGTTTGTTTGGAGTATTTTGACGAGTTATACTTATTTGTAATACAAGATTACAAGGCTGACTTGACTATAATGGTACTTGTTGTTTTTTAGGTATTTGGATTAATTCATTTTGTGTTGATTGTTGTTAAACTTGTTGGTAGTGCACTACGCAAGTATAGTTGACATGAAAGTGGGCGTTAATACATTATATTACATGTTTTGAACGATAAATTTCGGAAAAAAAAATACACAATCAAGTACATATGGGTCATCCGGCCCAACCCGACAGCCCGCCCGCTTTTTTTACATGGGTGGACATGGGTAGAGTTTGTTGTCCGGACAAACAGGGTCGGGTTGGTCTGATCCGCACCTCCGGGTACAATTTTTAGTTATGGCCCGACCCGAACCTGCTTTTGTACAGGTTTAGGTCCTCCAATTCAAACTCCCGGAAAGCTTATCTCTTTCAATCAATACAACCTAATTCAATACAACTTATAGTCTATGGTCCTCCTATTCAAACTCCCAGAAAGCTTCTATTTCCCTTAAGCTGCTTTGGACGTCCTCTCGTCACTTCCTTAAGCTTGATCATCACTTCTTCTCTTTGTATAAATGTGTTTGTTAGTATAAATCAACAACTGTGATGCTAAGGTTAACTCATGTTTATATAGCCTTCTAAAGATAATATAATATATTAATAAATAGGATATATCCATAAAATAATCTATGCTAAAATAAACAAAACAAGATCTACAAAGATATATAAGATATAATTTTGTAGATAAATGATATTTTGAATCTTCAAGATCTTCCATTAATAAGGTTGGTGCTAATAATATGCGTGTAGGAAAACGTCCTTTACATAAATGAGTTGGAAACCCTTGAATCACTTGCGGTTTGTAGGTGTTTCCACTTGTTTAAACTATGACGTTCCTATCATGGATATGATAACTTACATGTAATGTCCCTTTGGGACGTCTTATACTCCATAAACTTAAACTCAAACAAACATTATAACGTTTATATAGGATTTTCCAATCATCAAAACCAAAGAAGTACTTATAGGAACTCCATAAATGAGAAGATGTTGACTTCTAACAGTAACCTAATACAATCAACAATCATAGTTGATTACATGTTTTTATTCTACTCTTCAGGAGTATTTCTAGTATAGTTTAGTGTAGTTTTGCATGGTTTAGACACCCTTACATGAGATTTTGAGAACATTATTGCTATATGGATGTCTAGTCCCTTTGCCTTTAAATTTGTAGGTATTCCAGGACATTTTTAGCTTAAGAGAAACATACACCCTCGTCTAAAATATGAAGAGAAGAATGATGTCTCCTTGTGTTGTCTTAAACTCCAACCATGATTAAAAAAGGAATGCATTGATGTCGTATCTCCTTAAAATTCAAACAAACCCCTAAAAATCCAAATGACTCCCAAAAAATCCAAAGATGAATGGCCTATGAATCACCAAGAAGGTCAAAATTATCCCACACAAGCATGGAAATAATACTAGAAAAGACCAACTTAGGATGCCTTGGACCATCTTATGGACCAACCTTCTAGACCGATTTGCCCAACCATGGACCAGTCAGCCTAGAACTATAGAACCGGGACCGACCCTTGACCTCCCTATGAACCGGTGCCCCTTGCATGTGTCGGTGGGTCCACATGTGGTTGCTTGTGTGATTGTGCATTCTTTTAAGGGTAGAAATGTAATGTTCTATGGATCAAAAGGTGAATTCAAACTCTATAAATATCTTTGTCCATCATTAGAAAGATACAACTTGTGATTTTTTTTCTACCTTAAGCTTAGAGTTCTCTCTCTTTGGTAGAGGAAGCTAGAAAAAACCTATATTACCAAATCTTCCACTAGTTTTTAATCAAACACTTTACTTTTACAAGAACAACAAGAATAACTTTGTGAGTTGTAATTTATGTTTTTCCTTATTTCTTATTGCATGTTGTTTATTTTAAGTTTATTTACCTTCTAAGTTGTTAAAATATGATGCATGGTTTAGATTTCCTTGCAATCTTTACTCTGAGTAGCGAAATTCCTCTAGGGTTTGGGTGTGAAAGCCCCATTTCTTAGTTGATTTAGGATAACTTGAGTGTATATATGTTGGAACGCCACTATCATGCATGATTAGCCATCTTCCCAGATGAGAATAAACTTAAGCTTTGAATGCTAAATTTTATTGAATCGTTTATGAACAAAATGGTAAAAGTGAAGTGTATTCTCCTTCGTAGAACACATGAATGAACATAGCTTTAGTAGATGTACTCCCTAAGATAGTTTACAACTTCCAGTGTTATGTTTAATAGAATTGTACACATGCCTAAGTCGATTCGCTTGTGAATCGGAGTAGTAAAAGGGACGGTGTTCGCTCTCAGACGTGTGTGTAATAGTGAACGAAATAGCTTTAAATTTATAACCTAAAATAAAAGCTTGAAACAATATGCGAACCCGCGGTGTACGGATCAATTGTAATAACGGCAAATACTCCAGGGTCGAACACAAGGACTATGGTGAAATCAAGCACGGTAATAATCAGGTTGTCAATCAAAAGCAAGCAATAAAGCAAAGATAACAAAGAGGTTGTATTAATTAGATAAGGGGATGCATATTCTAGAAGTCAAAACATCCAGTTGTGGTTCCGACTCAAGATCTCTAAGGATAACGTGGACAAAGCTGAAGTTTGCAAGGGAAGGTATTTTTAAGGTGGGAATAGATCACCGGGTAAGTCTCACTACTCACTATCCCAAACCAAAGATCCTCTCACCGGGTAAGTCTCAAGGAACTAAGGAAAGGAACTATAATCTCAAACCAACACACCACTTAAGGGGATAGAACTAACCTTTACCGGGTAAGTCTCAAGCTAACACACAAAGGTAGGATGACGGCACACTCAAACCCTAATAAAGGATAAACCTTTATTACCTACCACTCATCATCGTAGGTATACAAGCAAATGAATCACCGGGTAAGTCTCATCCTAGGCTTGCGTATGGACCAGGAAAGGTGCAACAAGGATAGGATTTGGCAAACGAAAACCTAAACTCAAGTTTAGATTGGATCTGGTTCACGCCTCGTTCAATTCATATCGACCTCGGTCGAGATGTTCTATGAACCGACCGAGGTGAGGCTCAGCTAAGGTTTCAGCTCGAGCTTTCAGGGTCCACTAAGGTAAAGGCTCATTCTTTCATCGTCTTTCCCACAACCTTCAGCCAATCACCCTAGAATCGCAAGAGAATTTAGCCAATAATCATCATGATAATAACAATCAAATATATGAAGGAAGAATCAATAAGCAAACAAGAAAACCTTAACACAAAGGTCTCAATAACCACTCAATCAAGCAATCAATCCAAACAATCAGCAAACTGTGTTCCTCAATAACAAACCAAAAGACAACAATCCAGGTTCCCTAAGAAAGCCTTACAACTTCCTTCAAAAAGCCTTCAACTTTCACTTCAAAGCTATCTTCCTTCAAATTTCCTTCTTCCTTGGAATATCTTCAATCTCTCAAAATAATCAGCTAACCAGCCTCCTTTCTATCTAGAAAATATCTCAAAATTTATAGGAAAATCACTTGCCAAAAATAAAAGATCTCATGGGCTATGGGCCGTGCGTCTCGATCCAGGCCCAACAAAGCATCTCGGTCGAGGTGATCTTGTAGCCAACCGAGATGATCTTCAACTACGTGCAAATCTCTCAAAACTCGTCCAATATTAAATTTCTATCCAACTTCCATGGTTCCTATGCCTTCCTTGTAGCTCCTCAATGCTCGAAAATGTAGCTCCAATGACTCCTTCAATCCTTTGGCTCCATATTGCTCCAAAACATGCCATTTTCCCTACAATTACAACAAAACTAGGTTTAGACCTCGATTCTTGCGAATGTAAACAAAACGACATAATCATCAAGAATATACAACTATGCATGCAGATTAATGAACATAAAACGTCCAAACCTATCCCAAAATATAGACTATAATGCATGCTATCAAAATACCCCATACTTGTCCCTTGCTTGTCCCCAAGCAAGATTCAAATCTTAGATACAAGATAGAATGGATTATAAGTCATCAAAAAGATCAATGAAAAATATTTTACAAAACCTTTTGGTGGTGCGCTCCATTCATAGATCACCCTAAGGGAATTCTTCATAGCAAATAAAATCAACACATGGTCAAAACATTTTATAAATATAAGAAAGTTGATCATTTTTGCATAAAATCATAGAATGCATTATAAATCATATTTATCGAAATCAATTATTTATAATTCAGTTTAAACCACAAAGTCAATCAACACATTCAAGGTTTCAAGGGCTTTCAAAAGAGGTTAAGAAACGTGTTAGGGTGGGACGTATATAGGGTAATGTGGTGTTGCAATCCGGGAATATGATCTTCACTTCACTTCTTTGAGTTACAAACATCTTTCACCAATAAGCTTTGCTTATTTTCACTTTTTACTTTATTTTTGAGAACATTGACATAGGTGCACAATAACCGAAGCCTAGGAAATCAGCGATTCTCAATTTCTCGAGATGCCTCAAACCTTTGATGCACATACCATGACCCGTTAGGACTATCGATCAATCCAACTTTGGTAAGACACAAACACCCGACTATGTGAATGGTGTCGATTTACTCATCATCAAGATCAACGTCCCCAAACCTATTTTTTCTAACACTTTCAACCACAATCTCAACTTTACTTCAAACGCTTTTCATCAACTGCATCCAAATTCCCGGATAGGTAAAGGGAGGAAAATATGTAGATGAGGGGCTAAAGCATGATCAAGAAGAGGAAGAAGAGAAGCGAAGTGCCTTAATCATCCCATGAAGAATGTGAGAGAACTCATAAAGTGGCGTCAACCTTCAAATCCAACGTGATTTTTATAAAAACAAAATATTAAAAATGCTAGAATTTCAAACAATACATTCAACAACTTAAATATATCATAAAATCTTTTGAACATATAAAGATTTCAAAGCTAATCTGCAAGCAAATATCATCATCGAGGTCATATCTAGAATAGAAGCACAAAACGTTTCGAAAATTTCTTCAGTTTTAAAACCATTTCGGTCGAGGTGATTTGATGGCGCCCGAGGTGTTTGTAATATCTAGGATTTCCGAATTCTAATTAATGTTGATTAACTTAATCGTTGATAGTAATTGACATATAACTCGCGAAGATTTCGCAAGTGATGAGTAAGAGTCCCACCGTTATGTTCCTGGCGTAATTTTGGACGTTTGGGGAAACTTTTACTTTTTCTCACGGGAAATTATTTTTACCCTCCGGTGTTATTTGGAGCATTTGGGAGCTCCAATCAATAAAAATGCAGTTGAGAGAAATGATCAGGACATCGGATACATCCTAGATATGAAATAACATGGAGAGGCAAAACGGCCAAAAGAGTCGCTATTTCGTTTCTTAACGGCTAAGAAAGACGGCTTAGGAATACACGTTTTTCGAGGCAGTTGTGGAATAATTATTCCTACAATATTCCAGATTTAATGTTCCAATCTCGGGAAGTTTGGAGAAAGAGGTTCGACCCGCCTTTGGATCGGTTAAAGGATAATTATCGACTTTACTAAAGGATAATTATCGTCTTCACTATAAATAGCGGAAAATCCTTTATTAATTCATTTCCTTTCACGTTTCCTCGTAAAAGCTCTGATTTCTCTCAACCTTCAAACTCAGATCTACTCTTTGTTTCTAATCCGATTTCAATTCCGTTTGAGTTTCTGGATTCCTCTCTTCATTCTCTTCATAACGGTACCGAGTTTCTGCAATTCCGAGTATATGGAGGGTTTGTCGAGCATATATGTCACCCGGACGGTTCCGTCGCTCCGATTCTGATGAATTTGATGATGTCCATGTGTAGTCTGCGTCGTTGTGATTCCGAATCTTCTTTCAGATCGTCAATCGGGTTAGTAACGAATAAGTTATGAATTTATTCGTTTTCCGTACTTCGATTTGGCCTAAATTGACTTTAGGCTTGTCAAATAAGACAATTAGGAATTCCATTATGGTCGTTATATTATTCTGGTGATTATGGGTTGTTTGTTTGATGAAATCTGATGACAGGGGGTTTAGAAATTGCCTGCGGACAAAACGTTATTCTGGCGAAATCTAATTAATTAATTAAAGGTTAATTAATTAAATTAGGATTAGAATTGAGATTGAGGAATGTCGATTAGATACTACCTTGAGATTTGAGGAATTGTGAGTTATGTTGAGATATTGAGGTTTAGTTGGTTGTGAGGCTTATAGATTTAGTATGATCCTTATGGATCCCTTTGGGTCTATGTGTGACCCCTTTGATGAATAGAGGTTGATATATCTCTTTATGCCTTGTTTATAGGCCGTGTTGTCCCTCCAGTGTAGAGGTGATCGTGGTTGAGCTTTATACGAGGTTGAGGTAAGTCCGTAGGACTTACTTAGCTACCATCTCTATATTGGGTGTTTGCATGAGTGGTGTGTTCTTTATATGTTTGCTATAATAGCATGAGTTGTCGTTTTTATCGACCTATGTTCTATTGACTGCCCCACTGCGTGGCTGTGATAACCTTTCCCTTTCATCCCGCCGTGGAGTTTGGGAGGTTCTCTGATGTCGGGCCAGACTGGTTTACAGGAAGGGCGCAATCCACTCCCATAGGGTACACGGATTGTGTGACCGATACTCGTACAGCTGGACATTGTACTCAGAGGCGGGGATGTATCGGTCCTCGTGTCACATACTTTCATCTATCTATATATATATATATATATACGGTTTTTGAGTGAATGGTCATTATATAAAGATAATAAATGGGTAAATGTGTGATAGCATGCTGATGTGTTTATCTTTCATGATTGTGCTTGTGCTTATGCATTACCTCATATATGTATGGTTAGCTAACGGTTTCATACCGTGTTGTAGATGTTTACAGGTTAGGCGTTACTGGGTGATCTGGCAGGGTGACAGGCCGAGGACTCTCGTACATTAGGTGGTTGGTTTGGGGTTGTTGTGTTTCCCCTCCTGCGTGAGGATGATCTTTTGTACCTCCTATGTGAGGATGTCGTTTTATATACTCGGCTATGTTGTTTTTTTTCTTTGGGTTGTACAATTTATACTGTTTTATGTATTTGTTTTATATCTGTCAGTGCCATGTTGTAAGGTCCAGTGAACTTGTTGTCAGGCTAGGGTCAGGATCCATTGTGAGATCCTAGCCCAATGTGACATCCCGAGTCCCGCGGATTCGGGATGTTACAGAGTTGGTATCAGAGCCCAGGTTGACAACAATGGCACTTGCTACCTGCAATGAGGTTTGATAGGTAAAATAAACAGAGCCCACATGGGATCTGACGTTTTCAAAGGTTTTGGTTTTAAGTGTGGTTTTGGGATAGAATGTACGAGAAGTCGTCACCTCTGCCATGGATCTCTATAGCGTAGATATGTATATATATATATATGTGTGTACTATGGATTATGTGGATGTATTATATACATATCGATACCTATGGCATATATATAGCCTTATAAGATTAGGTGCGTACATCCTACAGATGACTCAGACTAGAGTAGTATCTGTAGTGGGATGAGGTAGGGGTACACCCCCTCTTCCTCCAGTGGTGATAAGTTAGGGACCAGTTTCCGCTGTTGTTTCGCCTATGGCAAATAACGAGTTTGAAGAGGCTGATCGTGTCTCCATGAGTAGATCCGAGTTTCAAGAATATATGTAACAAGTATATGAAGCGGTGATAGCGGGTATATCCACACCGGATTTACCAACAATTGTGAGATCAACTGAATCTTATGGATCCGGAAAGAAGCAATGGACTGGATCAGTTACTAGAGAAGCAAAGATGATGAATGGGGAACCAAGTCCGATATCAGGACAATCTAGTGATCCTTTGGCCATGAAGATGACTGGCAAGGGACTACAGTGTTTTAATTGCGTGGAAGTTGGGACACTAGCGAGTTGTGTGCCCAAAGGCACCCATCATATGCTTTACGTGTGGTAAAGCAGGGCATAGAGCAAAGTTTTGTCGACAAGGCAAGGCATTGCTTTTACAGGTTCCCTTCAAGAGTGAGATCATTCCAGGTGGACGACGAAGGGCGAGTTACCCTTCAGTTGCACAGGTTGGAAGGATGGGATGATTATGTTTCAGTTGTGGCTATCCAGATCATTAGCGTTCTGTGTGCCCTTTGGCACTGATAGCTTGTTTCACTTGTGGTGACCTAGGCCATCTGACTCTTTCTGTCAGCACGGTGGTGTTTCTTCCCAGCAAGACCTTCCTCTTTCCGGTGCAGAAAGAGTGGAAGTGGAGGCTATAGTAATGACCTCAGTGATACCTGAGGAGCATAGATTTGACATTGAGTGATGATATGTTGAGGAGCTACGTGTGTTAGCTGTTATAGGTACCATTCTCGTTAATGGTTTACCTAGTGGAGTTTTGTTTGTTGTGAGTGCTATGCACTTCATGTCTTTCGATGAGGTACCCACGAGATTGTGATTGTCCCATTCATGCAGGGGCTTGTGTATGGTTTATAGACTTTTTTGTCATGCCTTATGTGCACGAGGAAGTCACTATGTGTATGGTTTGGATGAATAGATATCATGTCATGTTAGATATTAGTTGGAAGGTTGTTATAATCTCTACTGAGACCGATTAGACAGAGGTCTTCCGAGGTTACGACCTTTGAAGAGATGAGTCTTGTCATTAGTGCCGTATGAGCAGCGAAGTTGATAACACAAGGAGGTGATGTTTCTGATGTTATGATATGAAGAAGATAGTTCCACGTTGGAGGATATTCCAGTGGTTTATGAGCTTATAGACGTGTTACTGAACCGTCTAGTTGCCACCTCAACGAGTGTGAACATTGTTATCAAGTTGAAGTGTGATACGACACTGATTGGGAAGGCCCATATCATATGGTGCTTGTTGAGATGTTGTAACTGAAGGATTGAAGAGTGGGCTGAGACGAGCTTCCTTCGCCCTAGTGTATCCAATGTCTCGTATTGACGACCTGATGAATCAGCTTCAAGGATCAATCGTGTTTTTCAGGATTTCCTTGCGCTCATATTACCACCAATTGAGGGTGAGAGAGCAGGATGTGCGTAGGATAGCTGTTCATACCCGCTATGGACACTACAAGTATGTAGTGATGTCAGTTGGGTTGACGAATGCCTTAGCAGTCTTTATGAAGTTGATGAATAGTATTTTTGTCGACTTCTTTGAACAGTCTATGGTGGTCTTCATTGATGACATTTCGATATACTCTCATAGTAGAGAGAAGCAGACCGATCATTTGAGGACAGTTTTGCTGATGTCGAGAGATAGAGGGTTGTATACTACGCTCTCTAAGTACGAGTGGGATGCCAGTGGTAGCCTTCTTAGGCCATGGACGATACTGATGAACATTAAGGGAATGCGTAGTTTTCTCGGCTTAGCCGATTACTACCCACGCTTGTGGAAGGGTTTTGTGAATATGTATCCCTTTACGAGTCTTTTGAGTAAGACCCTCAGAATTGCGTGGTCAAAGCAATATGCCAAAATGTTGAAGAGTGGAGGAGACATTTGACCTTTGCTTCGATTTTGTTATAGTCCGAAGGTTCTGGGGATTCCATAATATACGGTGATATATCCCAGCTAAGTTTAAGACGCATATTAATACAGAGGAGTGGAGTTATGGATATGTGTGTTTACAGCTGAGAACGTATGATGAGAACTACCCGACTCATGATTTAGAGTTAGTAGTGGTAGTTCAAGCCTTTAAGTTTTGAAGACCGTACCGGTGTGATCTTCATGTCAGATTTCTATAGATCATGGAAATCTGAAGTATATTTTATGCAACAAGGGGTTGAATAACCACCAGTGTTAAGAGCTTAAGTTGATCAAGACTTTGACTTGAAGATTCCATATCATTCAGAGAAGTTGAATGTTGTCGCCGATAACTTGAATGGAAAGATGCTCCAAGAGAAGATGATTGTGAGACTGATAGTTCAACCTCAACTTCAGAGAGATCTAGCTTGGCTAGAGTTGGACAATGAGTTCCTTGATAAGGATACCCAGTTATACCTCAGAGGTTCTACCTGGTCTGTTGGATGAGGTCTAACAGAAGCAGGAGACCTGCCCGGCCTTAAGGTTTAGAGAAAGGATGTCTCGTACTGAGGCACCATAGTTCTCCATGGGAGTAGATGGACTGATGAAGAGTCATGACCACTTTTGTGTACCTGCTGATGCAGATGGAGACAGAGAATATCACGGTACACCCATTGTACGCCTTATTCAGTACATTCAGGTACGAGTAAGATGTACCACGAGATGAGACAATTATATTGTATGAAGCCGATATAACCAAATTTGTGATACAGTGTGTGACCTGTTAGCAAGTCTAGATAGAGTATTTTCGATCTAGAGATAAGCCCCACCCACTACCAGTGCAGTAGTAGAATTTGGGAGGACATCTCTATGGACTTTTTTATGGGATTGTGACCTAGTAGAAGATTTATGTTATCTGGATTGTTGGTAACAAATTAATGAAACTGACACGTTTCATTTCTATCAGAAGGACGTGGCTAGTGAATGAATTGGCTGAGGAGTACACTAGACATATAGTGAGACTCCATGGTATACCGAGAACGATCATTTCTGATCGAGATGGATGTTTTTACTTTGAGATTTGAGGCAGCAGATTCAGACTGCTTTGGGGACGAGTCTGTACCTCATGACTACACTTCACCCCTTGACAGATGGTCAGTTAGAGAGGATCATCTAGATCTTAAAGATCTATTATAAGTTGTAAGTTGAATGGGAAACGTGGATGGTTATATTACCTTCCATTAATGAGTTTATTATACAACAATGAAGGACGTGCATATTTTTGGGATGGCCCTATGAGGCAATATATATAGACATAGATGTCGTATATCCTTATGCTAGAAGTGATCTAGCAGTAGTAGTGGAATAACACCTGACCAGATTCAGGATTTTATAGTTCAAGTAACGTTGATTGAAGGAAGAATGCTGGTTGTACAAAGTCGCCAGATATTATATGTAGACAAGAGGTGTTAACCTCTATTGTTCAAGCGAGAGTTCATGTCCGGCTGTAAGTATCTCAGCTGCGAGACATTAGACGTGTTAATATGGAAAGAGAACTGAGTTTCCAATATGATGGTTTATTTGAGATCGACCAGTACAGAGAAGGTAGCATGATGTTTAGCTTTTCCTCTGAGATTAGAGGATATCCACACAGTGTTTCATGTGTCTCAACTGAGGAAGTATATACTAGACTCGAGATACCTTGTGAGTTACGATGATTTGATGGTTGAGTCCAACCACACTTTTGTTGAGCATTCGATTACATTCTTGGAATGAGATATGAAACGCTTGCATTCGAAAGACATTCCCATATTGAGGATATTATGGTCGAGATGAAGACCTGAAGAGGCTATGTGAGAGACTGAGGATAGTGTCCTGAGGAACTATCCAGAGTATATGTTAGGACAGACCCATTTGTGGGAGCACGAGTAGATCTTAGTACTATGTTGATGAATGTTGTGCTTATGTGCTTATATGCCTTGATGTGTTATTCCATGCTAGCTGTGATGTGATTTATGATCTTAGTAGATCTTGATGTGCTAGCGTGATGTATGTTATAGCTGGAGATGATTACTTCCTCCACGCTACCTGAGTATGATTATATTTATAGCTGGAGATGGTTCTTTCCTCCATGCTATTTGAGTGGGATTAGGATTCAGCTGGAGATGGTTCTTTCCTCCATGCTACCTTGATGGACATAGTTCATGGAGATGTGATTCCTCCATGCGATATATATGTTTATGGGTTGGCTAGAGACGTATTTCCTCTATGCATGTGATATGTTTTGGCTAGAGATGTGCTTCCTCTATGCCTTGTGATGTGGTATGGCGAGAGACGTGATTCCTCTACGCCTTTGGGTAGCGTTATGGCCCTGTTTCCTGGAGTGATGATTCCTCCATGTTTATACTTGAGGTTATAGATTGTTATAGGTTGTGATCTTTTGAACGGAGATGTGATACCTCCGATAGAAAGAGTCAGAGTTATACCTCGGCGTATGGGTCCGAGAGGATTTGGGAATTGTTCAAGTTTCGGGACGAAACTTTTTTAAGGGGTGTGTGATGTAATATCTAGGATTTCCGAATTCTAATTAATGTTGATTAACTTAAACGTTGATAGTAATTGACATATAACTCGCGAAGATTTCGCAAGTGATGAGTAAGAGTCCCACCGTTATGTTCCTGGCGTAATTTTGGACGTTTGGGGAAATTTTTACTTTTTCTCCCGGGTAATTATTTTTACCCTCCGGTGTTATTTGGAGCATTTGGGAGCTCCAATCAATAAAAATGCAGTTGAGAGAAATGATCAGGACATCGGATACGTCCTAGATATGAAATAACATGGAGAGGCAAAACGGCCAAAAGAGTCGCTATTTCGTTTCTTAACGGCTAAGAAAGACGGCTTAGGAATACATGTTTTCCGAGGCAGTTGTGGAATAATTATCCCTACAATATTTCAGATTTAATGTTCCAATCTCGGGAAGTTTGGAGAAAGAGGTTCGACCCGCCTTTGGATCGGTTAAAGGATAATTATCGACTTTACTAAAGGATAATTATCGTCTTCACTATAAATAGCGGAAAATCCTTTATTAATTCATTTCCTTTCACGTTTCCTCGTAAAAGCTCTGATTTCTCTCAACCTTCAAACTCAGATCTACTCTCCGTTTCTAATCCGATTTCAATTCCGTTTGAGTTTCTGGATTCCTCTCTTCATTCTCTTCATAACGGTACCGAGTTTCTGCAATTCCGAGTATATGGAGGGCTGGTCGAGCATATATGTCACCCGGACGGTTCCGTCGCTCCGATTCCGATGAATTTGATGATGTCCATGTGTAGCCTGCGTCGTTGTGATTCCGAATCTTCTTTCACATCGTCAATCGGGTTAGTAACGAATAAGTTATGAATTTATTCGTTTTTCGTACTGCGATTTGGCCTAAGTTGACTTTAGGCTTGTCAAATAAGACAATTAGGAATTCCATTATGGTCGTTATATTATTCTGGTGATTATGGGTTGTTTGTTTGATGAAATCTGATGACAAGGGGTTTAGAAATTGCATGCGGGTAAAACGTTATTCTGGCGAAATCTAATTAATTAATTAAAGGTTAATTAATTAAATTAGGATTAGAATTGAGATTGAGGAATGTCGATTAGATACTACCTTGAGATTTGAGGAATTGTGAGTTATGTTGAGATATTGAGGTTTAGTTGGTTGTGAGGTTTATAGTGGTGTGTGCTTTATATGTTTGCTATGATAGCATGAGTTGTCGTTTTTATCGACCTATGTTCTATTGATTGTCCCACTGTGTGGTTGTGATAACCTTTTCCTTTCATCCCGCCGTGGAGTCTGGGAGGTTCTCTGATGTCGGGCCAGACTGGTTTACAGGAAGGGCGCAATCCACTCCCATAGGGTACACGGATTGTGTGACCGATACTCGTACAGCTGGACATTGTACTCAGAGGCGGGGATGTATCGGTCCTCGTGTCACATACTTTCATCTATCTATATATATATATACGGTTTTTGAGTGAATGGTCATTATATAAAGATAATAAATGGGTAAATGTGTGATAGCATGCTGATGTGTTTATCTTTCATGATTGTGCTTGTGCTTATGCATTACCTCATATATGTATGGTTAGCTAACGGTTTCATACCGTGTTGTAGATGTTTACAGGTTAGGCGTTACTGGGTGATCTGGCAGGGTGACAGGCCGAAGACTCTCGTACATTAGGTGGTTGGTTTGGGGTTGTTGTGTTTCCCCTCCTGCGTGAGGATGATCTTTTGTACCTCCTATGTGAGGATGTCGTTTTATATACTCGGCTATGTTGTTTTTTTTTCTTTGGGTCGTACAATTTATACTGTTTTATGTATTTGTTTTATATCTGTCAGTGTCATATTGTAAGGTCCAGTGAACTTGTTGTCAGGCTAGGGTCAGGATCCATTGTGAGATCCTAGCCCAATGTGACATCCCAAGTCCCGCAGATTTGGGGTGTTACAGTGTTCAACCGAGATGAATCTTAGTTATCACAACCTCGTTTGGCCAAAACGTCTCAGTCGAGGCAAAAAAAAAATTTCAAATCGGTTTTTGACGTTTTTCTCAAACAAAAACTTGTATGCAATGCATGTAAATAGACATATACGCACATGTAAGCCAAATAAGATCATAAGAAAGGTCAAGTAATAATTATTACACATCCATAAGCAAGTCAAATACAAACACCCCATACTTAGGACACATTGTCCCAATGGGTCAAATAGAAGTCAAACAAAGTACTCACCAAATGAAAGCAGAACAATAACAAGAAATAAGAACAAGCTCCATAATATGTTCAATCCTCTACTGGCGGTGGAGTGGAATGTAGGGGTACTGGGAAGGATCGAAAGGATAGTCCATCTACTGCTGGAACTACAGCATCATCATCTGGCGCTGATAGTGTTGGCTCTCCTCCATCCGCCGCATCCAAGCCTTAATAGAACGAGTCTGATCAGCGAAGCGCCGAGTAAGGTCGAGCCGCAGGGCCGGATAGGAATCCGTCATCTGCCGCGCCAGATCATCAATCCTGCGGTGCACCTCAGGATCACGACGGCGGTGAACTCTCTGCTGGGAAGGCTGGGGAATGTCAGCTAGAGGTCTTGGTGCCTCTCTCTCATCCTCCGTAGCCTCCTCATCGAGGTCAACGGTGGGAATACTAGGGCTACCGGTATCAGTACTAGTGTCCATAGTTGTAGCTCCTCCAATGCCCTCACCATCTGCATATCCACCTGTTGTCTCTATTGCATGATCGGGAACTAGACAGATGACCAGTTTCCATGGTCGTAGACGGAGAACTGTGAAGACCAAGCAATACCCCTCGGAAACTTCATTTCTCACGGCATGGCCACATAGGGAGTGTCAAAACAGCGGGGAACTAGAATGTGGTGCGTGATAAACTCCTGTAAAGCCAACGGCTTTGCCGCTGCAACTAAAGTACATCCCAAGAGGTCCAACCCCATCTCAGTAGCAATATGAGTCACTATGCTGCCACAATAAATATATCCCTTGGCCTTCCCCTTCACCTTGTGCAGCTCTTTTGTAAGCATAGAGACAAAGTCTGGAATCCCTCCTGTCACCATACAGAACATACTGAAAAGCTCACACTGACGAACCTTTTGGGGCGTCTCAGTACGCGCCAAAAGCATCTAACTGAAGATCCGGAAGCAAGGTGGTAGATAATGCGCTCCCGAGAATCCCCGGGCTGCCATTTGTCATGGTGGGAGGTAATGTGGGCTCACTAGTACAAATACCCCCTTAGACCACGATTATTTTGTACATGGGAACCCGGTTAAGGTAGCGTGGTTAACGGGAGCGAGGTCCGAGCGTTCGCACCCCGGTAAATATCACCGAGTTAATTTTTTCGGACCCCGGTTTTTTAATAACCGGGGTAATTTTCGGACCCCGGTTATTTTGAAATAACCGGGGTAATTTTTGGACCCCGGTTATTTTGAAATAACCGGGGTCCCAGTTCTTTTTTTTAAAAAAAAAACACCACGGTTCTTAATAACCGTGGTATTTTTCGGACCCCGGTTATTTCAAAATAACCGGGGTCCTAGTTCTTTTTTTTATTAAAAAAAACACCACGGTCGTGGGTGTAAGGCTTGAATACAACAAAAAACACCACATTTCACTCTTTCTACTTTAGTTGTCAATCCCAACAGAACTGAAAAGTACACAAAACTGAAAAATTATGCTTAAAGCCGAGCAGTGCAGAATGGGCAGCTTTCATACAACTTAACAAGTACTGAACAAACTTGAAAGCATCACCATAATCCTCGGAAAGCTGTGTAAACAATGCCTCATTTATAGGTGAAACACATAGGGCATGACTAAGCCTCCTAGATTCCCATAGCATCAACAAGCACTTCTCCATTGATTTGGTGTTGCCAATAAAAGCCTTAATAAGCAAATTGCAAATGTTTGGATCCATGTTACCCTACAGCTCAAAGAACAGACAAGAAAATACCATATTATGGCTTCTGCAATTAGAATAAGAGTTATGCATGCTACTACATCTTCAACAGACAAGAAAATACCATATTATGGTTTCTAAATCTACTATTCTGTCATCCTACTTTTATTGCCAAGAATAAATAACTGAAATAAGAAAGATATATCATTCTATTTTAGAGATTATGAAATTCCAATATCAACAAGTATTATAATGTCAATAAAACGATAACTGTGCAGTTTTAGAGGTGATTCGTGGCAATATCCTAGCCCATGATCAAAAAAGTCTTTCTGGCATCATTTTTGGTACTTACCCAAATCCTTCTTTGCCTGCTCTGTTTTCCCTTGCTCTTGCAGTTTCATGTATCTCTCATGAGCCTTCAGCTCCTCCAGCTCCTCCCTGTGAGCATACAAATTATAGTCTTGTTAAGATTCATATAACGACTTTGAAGGATATGCAAGTTGCATGTACACCATAATACAGTCTGCACATTTTCTAATATCATTATGTATTTAGTACGACACGCAATAATAAAAATAGAGTTTAATACCCCTAAGAAAATCACTAACCTACTATTTGACTAGACAGATCCATACAACCAAGTACATGGCATGTTCAATAATAATGATAGTAGAATTAATACCTAAGAAATATCACTCCTTTGACCTACAATTTAACCAGACACTTTCACACAACCAAGTACATGGCATAGTCCTACTTATCTGGGTATTCCATTACTGAATATGGCAAAAATGAAGCAAAATGGCTTCCAGCAGAATGCTGAAAATGTTTCCTACTTATCATCAATTTTAAAAGATGATATGGACTGCAAAAGATTGCCAAAGGAAAGCCCTAATCGGATTGAGAAAATGTTTCCTACTTATCATCAATTTTAAAGTATCATTTTCTCTCGCTTGGGGATTAGGATTATAGGTGGAGACACAAAATAGATGAAAAACATTACCTGCTAAGTCCATTGGTTGTGCATCCAAAATATTATGTCCCTCTTCTTTTCTGTTTTTTAGTATCATCTTATCGCTTTAGATGTACATGTAGTTGATTTTTTTTTTAGCTAGTAACTCCATTGGTTGCAAAAGCAACAAACATTTCCAATACAGCTGAAAAGTAATTTTATGAAAACAAGCCAAATAACATCCTTCTGAACTTTATCAGGGTAATGACTCAAACTATACACCCACGGCAATGTGCAATCTGTAATAGTTAAGCATGTCTTATCCACCTTATTTATTTACAGCTATGGCCGATCCTAGTCATCCTACTAATTTCAGATAACCAACAGTTATCTGTCTCATTATTGTTAGGAAGAAACAACACACTATTATATGGACATAACAAACCAATAATTTATTTCCAGCTATGACCGATCCTAGTCATCCTACTAATTTCAGGTAAACTAAAAACAGTTATCTCTCTAATTATTGTTAGGAAGAAACAACACACTATTATATGGACATAACAATGTATAATAATGACATCTCCAAACACAAAACGCGCTATAGACAATGGATAAACCTTAAACTGAAGGTTTCTTTACCCTAAAGCAGATTATGTACTGAAATTAGATCCACTTAAATCAGCTATAGACAATAAATAAATCTTAAATTGAAGTTACAGAAAGTAGATTATGTACTGAAATTAGATCCACTTAAAATTCCAATAATCTAGCATATATATACCTATTTCAGACACGGCTACATTTTAAAAGGACAACACCAATATCAAACTAATCTAAGCACAAGAATGCCACCTTTGCCATGATATTGGTGATTAACTGGGTTGTAAAACTTAACAGTGAGTTTTGATGCATCACATAAGTTTCTAGACAAGGCACACATTGACAGATTAAAGAATTAATGCTAAGCAATGTCATTGTAGAAAAATTACATGGAAGAGAACAATATTAATATAACTTGCCATTGACATACTTCTATGGTCTACTAATATTTTTTTCTTACCCGTGAAAATAACCCAAAGGGAGTCTGCTATGTCCCCATCACTTGACCTATTGCAAAAGATTGTGAAGAAAGAAATCAGTCGAAAAACTTTTCATTCTCGTGATTGTACAGACAAGATAGGTAAAGGAGAGGAGTGGGAAAAAAAGAAGAATATCAATCATGCAAAGTACGTACTAATTATGTCTGGTGATAATAGTTGAGTTGATTCACAGCTAAACTCCAATAAAAATATAGTGGCCATGCAATATTAGTTAATTGTAATTTGACAGTTAGCTACACCAGATAGTAATAATACTACACATTGGAAAAGAACCTCTTTAACTCAGCTTGAAAATTTGAATTGAAATCTAGTTAAACATGCTTTAATATAGTGCTATACTGTTTATTTATTGTATCTTATCTCTTAATAAAACTAGAAAACATTCGTTAACATAATGGCTAATTACTTTATTTACATATATCTGGTTGATAACTGCACTAAAGCAACCATGAAAGATTCATCAATGATTTTTGCTTGTCTATGAATCTTTTGAAAGCCTCGTGTTGAAAATTCACAGATAACAGTTGGTTTCCCCTTTATAGATGAAATTGAAGGTACAATAAATCATACAAATCAACACATCCAAAATCATACAGAGATCGACTTGAAGAAATGAAATGAAATCAAGTAATAGTAATGAAGTAAATGATGAATCAATCAAACCTCAAAGGTAGATTGAGAAGACGATCTAGGAGTTAATTACCCTTGGGAGAGAAGACAATAAGAGCGACTTCAGCATCACAAAGAACGGAGATCTCTTGAGCTTTCTTCAAAAGTCCCGTACGAAGCTTCGATAAGGTCACCTGCTTGTTGATCCGGTAATGTTCTTCACTGTATCTAGCCTTGCCATTGAAAATATTAATGGTTTCTTCTTGTCTTGCAGAAACCCCCTATTCCAAGATCCTTGTATTTTAGAATCAACTATAAAACTTGCAAACAGTAACATGAAAGCTTTTACTTACATGTGCTCTTCATTGTCAACATCATTGTACAACAACTCTTCGATAGCAGGATGATTAGTGTTTCTGCATAGTGTTTCGCAACCGAAAAACCAAATCGCAATTGAATCGAACAAAAGAATCAAACACTAATAAATTGCGCTGACCTAAATCCGTGACAGTAAAAAGGAATTTGAAAAGGAGAAGAAGCAAACCAAATCAACGAGTACAAAATAAACTAGTCGCCGCAGTCGCCAGTCACCTCCACCAGTCGTCGCTGCTAGTCGCCGGATTGTTGGGATCGATAGGTTAGGGCTACGTAACTGGAATCAAGGTGGAGAATCGCCACAGTCGCCCTATGGGTGAACACGAAGGAGGACGGCATCGATAGGTTAGGGCAGAGAGGGGGTGGTGTATTGTTTTCCTATTTAGGCTCAAAACGACGCCATTTAATTATGTTTTTTTTTGCTACGGTTATTCAAAAACGGGGTCTGGCATCGTTTTTAACCACGGTTACTTAAAAACCGGGGTCCGAAATTTTAATAACCCGGTTAAATCATATAACCGGGCTCTAAAATTTTTAAAAATAAAATAAAAAACAATTGACCTCGGTTATACATATAACCGTGGTCCGAAAATACATTTGATCACGGTTCTTTCAAACCGCTCCAACCTAAGCGAGGTCTAGAGGGGTCTTTGTACTAGTGGCTATGCTCTCCCAGAAACTGCGGGCCTATGCACGAGAAGTGAAATCTGTAGCTGTAGGGGCGTGGAAGCCAAAAATCTCCCCAAACTGCTCAAGGGGGACGATGTAGTTCTTGTTCAACAGCCGGTACTTGATCCCTCTGTTCTCCGGCATGTACGTCACAGAACTAAAAAATTTGAACGTCGGCTCTAGATAAGTCGGCATTCGAATGGCCATGAAAGTATCCAAGAGAACCATGGTGACCATCTTCTGCAAGTCATCCACTACATGCAAACACTCTAAATCGGGAATATCTACGTATCTAGGGGCAATGATCGGGCGGCCACAAATACGGTCAAAACCTTCTGAAACCTCTTGTGGATCACCGGGATTGGAGGTTGTGGAGGAGGGGAAGGGGAAGACTGTCGGGAAGTACTAGGACGGTCCCTAAGGGCTAACTGGCCATCGGATCCCCTCAAATTTTCCATATCTGAAACTGATCTCGTTTGCTCTGGACTGTGTCTTGGCCGAGACGTAGACGATCCGACCGAGGCAAAACACTACTTCGATCGAGGCTCAAAAAATTTAAGATTTTCCCCCAATTTCCACTACTACTTGCTTCCTATGGGGTACCTAAACACTTCTCAACAGCAAGCAATAATAGATAAACCGTAATATGCGCAAAATCAAGCAAAAACAAACGAAGTAGTGTTTCGAACGAAATACCTAAAATGCGCAGCGAGTGATGATTTTATGTGCGGTTTGATGCATGAAATCCCTTTATCTTGCTTCTCTTGGTGATTTGGAACCAAAAATCGTAGCAAACGGTCGAGATTTGAGAATTTGAAGCAAAAGGGGGCCGCGGTCGAGGTGCTCTTAAGAGGGAGTTAGGGTTGTGAGGTGTAACACCCCAAATTTTACAACTTAGGGAGTTAATGGTTAGGACCGCACAGTGGGTCCCGACCTTAGTTTGACAACAACTTAACATGATCTTACAACAAGGCACAGATAAGGAAAACCAGAAATCATAAAATAGTTTTTAACAATACATGAATGTGACCAGATCAACTACAGCCGGAAAACGTAATATAACAAAGTACGAAAGGAAACAATGTTCAACTGTAAAACCCACAAATGCAGAAACTGTAAAACGTCCTAAAGTACGACACCCCGGCTGACCACTACCGTCTGGATCACTCGGCATCTGCTCTAACCTGTGTCAAATCTAAACAACATATCAACAGTTAACTAACTATCCAAATATAAGCAAAATGATAACAGCACAAGCACACGCAGAAACAAAAATAAACAAACATCATGCTGGCACTCAACCGTTTATTATCTATTATTTAAGTGATTCACATTATTCAATTTAAGTTGTGGCATGAGAACTATTATTATTTCTCGCCTCCGTTCCTTATCCAACTGGTGTAGGTCTAGCTGACTTTCACTGGTAGCATCACTACAAACCATGTATGGACTAGTCCCGGAAGAAACCCCAGCGCCCCGCGAGCTACTGAGCAGAATGCCACCGCCCGTTACTCTTAGGCCAACATATAGGTCGGTAATTATATATCACAACCTATCTCTCTAACATTTCAATCACACACCACCATCATCATTTATACTTATATTTAGAAGTCAGCTAAGTAAGCCCAAAGGACTTACCTGTTATAACGCTCGACTCTTTATAAACCACTCGCTCCGTAAACTGTAACCACTCAGTTGCCTGTCAAAGGCGATAAGTGTATTAGCACACTCTCACGTAGTTAGAAGTCTAAAACTTCTAAGATCGAATGATGTATTAAGACGTAACTAGTTACAGTATTAGTTTAGGGTAAAATGACCATTTTACCCTTGGTTCCGATTTTCTCGAAAACCCTAAAATTCATGTCTAAACTCCTATTTGAAGTTCTAAAAATATATTCTAACTCCTAAAATTTTAGTTGGTTCCAAACTGACATTTTTCCTATGTTTCTATTTTCCGGAAGAATTGTAAAGTCTAACTTTGGTTCTAAATATAAAATTCTTAACAGTTTAAAATAATTCCGAAATAGATCTCTAGATCATCTATGAGGTTCTATCTAACCTTAAGAGAAAGAATTTCTCCAAACTGTTCAGCCAAAGTTCCTATAAAAATTCATAAAGTCGGTTCCTTCACTCTAATTTCCTATACTTAGCCAAAAACTTAAGTTTACCAAAACTGCTCAACTACCTAACTTCGGGAGCTCATAACTTTCAATCCGACCGTTCATTCCTTCCCAAATTTTAATATGCTAAACTACATGTATCCATCTACAACATATCCAAAATTCAACGGTGGATCTTTATCCAAAAGTTTAATAATTGATCAACAAGATAGGCTGTTTATAACCTAAAAGCTGAAGGAAATAAAATTGAAAATTACAGCAGCCCTTGTATCTATCATTTTATTTATTAATTCCAGCAGCTACCTATTACTATATTAACTATGATTAAGGCCGAACAACAGCAACCTAAACAATATTATGAATCAATATAGCTAGAGACATTACAACCTAGTTGTAAAGGGAGCAACAAAACAACATACAGTAATGCTTACTCGCTGCAGTAGAGTGGCTCTGCGTTCCTTGGTTCCTGACTCGTAACCGAGAGGCTGGACTATGTTGCTGAAGCGAAACAAAAGGAGGGAGATCACTACTCCGATTGGTTAAGAGTGAGGCAAGAAGAGTAGAGAAAGACCTACCGGAGGGTGTATGCAGAAGGTCTCCGTAAGGTCCGCTCCGGAATTGTCGATTGCAGGAGGGTGAAGCTGCTTGCCAACTGCAACGTGGACTAGGCAGTCACGGTTTCTGTGCATTCATGTAGTCTATGAGCCTGTAGGGAAAAAAGGAAGCGAAATAGGGGAAACAAGGCTCACCTTTTACGACGTTACTGAGTGCAGAAAACTACAACGGATCTGATCTTGATGAAGAGGGCTGGCTCGATGTAGAAGGCTGTTGTAGACCTACTGTCGTTGAAAGAAGAAAGAGGAGTAGAGATTGCTGCGTGGATTTGAACGGAAGAATGCTGAACCTGGACGTGCTAGCGGGTGTTACAAAGGAGACAGCGAGAATCGTGGAGCATTTATGGCAAGCATATCTCAACCTCTCGTCCGTTCAGTTCGTGGGTAAGCAGAAGATGAAGGGCTGCTCTTTCCTGGGCTGGAGTAGGCGTGGGCTGAAGACTAACATTGGGCTGGAGAGGCATCAGGCGGCTGCTGGGCTGCAGTGGCGCTGGACTGGAAGAAGCTGCTGGGCTGGAGTGCTACTGCTGAAGGCTGCAGAAGGGCTGGGCCGAAGACTGGCGAGCTGGGCGCCTGGCGCTGGACTCGTGAAGCAGCTGGGCGGCTTCTGGGCTGGAGCGGACAGGCAGCGGCTGGAGCAGCGCATAGGACTGGGGCGGACAAATGCTGGGCTGTTGGAATGAAGGGAATCGTAGCCCGGTACTAATTGTAGTTCGGAATCGAGAACCCGAAATTAATGTACGGAATAACCGGATACGGATTATTTTACAGTTTAGGATTGGTTACAAAACTCTATCATTTTATGTGAAGTTAAGTCACATAAAATGATAAACTTATAAAAAGTTCTATCATTTTATGTGAAGGAGGTCGACATAAAATGATAATTTTTATCTTAATATGTCTAACTAAGTAGACGGATATGAATTGATGGATCGAGATCTAATTTATAAAGGAAATAGACGGAATAAAAATTCCGGATTTTACATCAGTACCCCCTTAAAATAAGTTTCGTCCCGAAACTTAGGATAAGGTATCTACCCCATACATTTCCCCTCGAGAAGTGTATTCTAGCAAGCAACTACTCACGTCATCAAGCACATAGACATAAACAATTATGTAAACATATAATCACAGAAGTCATATAAGGTCTCGTCTTAGTACTAACCCGTCGGTACTGAGGTAGCGGCTAACCCCGCAAAGAACTCAGGGTAGTTACGTCTAATGCTCTCCTTTGTCTCCCAGGTAGCCTCATCAACTCCTCGTCTAGACCACTGAATCCTCAGCATCGGTATCTCCTTAGAACGCAGGCGCCTAATGCTACGCTCTAGGACGGCTACTGGATACTCCACAAAAGTGTGGTCTGGCTCAACTATCAAATCCTCATGACTGATGATGTGTCTAGGGTCCGGTATGTACTCTCGCAGCTGAGATACATGAAAAACTGGGTGTACTCCCTCTAATCTCGGTGGCAGTGCTAGTCGGTAGGCAACCTCTCCGACTCTCTCTACGATCTCAAATGGGCCGACATACCGGGGACTCAGCTTCCCCTTAATGCCGAAACGTCTAACTCCTCTCGTAGGTGACACTCTCAACCACACCTGTGCACCTACTCTAAACTCCAAAGGTCGACGCCTTTTGTCGGCGTAGGACTTCTGACGACTCTGAGCTGCTAACATCCTCTCCCGGACTAAGGCAATCCGGGCGATGTCATCCTGTATCTGATCTGGTACTACTCCATCAGCCTTGCTAGGCTCATCCCAACATAGCGGTGTACGACATCTCCGCCCGTACAAAGCCTCATAAGGTGCCATCCCAATAGACGCGTACCAGCTGTTATTATATGAAAACTCTACTAGTGGGAGGTGATCTGGCCATACCTGTCCCCAATCTAGCACACATGCCCTCAACATGTCCTCTAGGGTCTGGATGGTCCTCTCGGACTGACCGTCTGTCTGCGGGTGGTAGGCAGTGGTAAAGTGAAGGCTCGTACCCAAAGCAGTATGTACCTGCTGCCAGAACCTCGAGGTAAAACGTCCATCCCTGTCGGAGACGATAGTCCTCGGTACTCCATGGAGTCTCACAATATGCCTGGTGAACTCCTCTGCTAGACGACTTACCGGCCACGTTTCCTTAATCGGAATGAAACGTGCGGTCTTCGTCAGACGGTCTACTACTACCCAAATGGCATCAAAACCTCTGCTGAGCCTCAATCCGGTGACGAAATCCATAGAAATGTCTTCCCACTTCCAATGTGGTACTGGAAGTGGGTGTAGCTCTCCTCCGGATCTACGATGCTCAATCTTGACCTGCTGACAGGTCGCACACTGGGCTACATATCGGGCCACATCAGGCTTCAAACCACCCCACCAGAAGGAACGTCTTACGTCCTTATACATCTTACTCGCTCCTGGATGTACGGAGTAAGGGGTAGCATGAGCCTCACCTAGTATCCTCTGTCTCAGCTCACTGTCTGATGGCACACAGACACGGTCCTATCATCTCATCACTCCATCGGCACCGATAGTGAACTGAGGTGCCTCATCTCGTGACATCCGGTCTCGGATCCGGGTCAAAGTCGGACAGGTCTCCTGCTTCTGTCGGATCTCACCCAACAGGTCAGGAAGTAACTCTAAGGTGGCTAACTAATGAGCTGTATCGGGGAACTGGATCTCTACCTCCAACCAAGCTAAGTCTCTCTGTAACTGTGGCTGTACTGTCAACCGAGCTATCGCCTTCTCCTGAGGCGTCTTCCGACTCAAAGCGTCAGCAACTACATTCGCCTTTCCGGGGTGGTAAAGAATCTCAAGGTCAAAATCCTTGATCAACTCTAGCCACCGCCTCTGGCGGTTATTCAACTCCCGCTGAGTGAATATGTACTTCAGACTCTTATGGTCTGTGAAGATCTAACAGGTCGCTCCATAGAGATAATGACGCCAGATCTTAAGAGCATGTACAACATCAGCTAACTCTAGGTCGTGAGTGGGGTAGTTCTCCTCATACGTCTTCAGCTGTCGAGACGCATACGCTATAACCTTACCCCTCTGCATCAAGACACACCCCAAGCCCAGCTTGGATGCGTCACTGTACACTACAAAGTCCTCTGTACCCTCAGGCTGTGCTAAGATCGGAGCAGACGTCAATCTCCTCTTCAGCTCCTCAAAACTCTGCTGACACGGCTCAGACCAGACGAACCGAGTAGTCTTCCTTAGGAGAGAAGTAAGTGGTCGGGCGATCAGAGAAAACCCTTCCACAAACCGACGGTAATAACCTGCCAATCCTAGGAAGCTGCGAACCTCCTTAACATTCTTCGGAGGTTGCCAAGATGACACTGACTCAATCTTCGCTGGGTCGACCTTAATCCCCTCAGCAGTCACTACATGGCCTAGGAACGCCACCTCTGACATCCAGAACTCACACTTGGATAGTTTAGCATATAGCTGACTATCCTGTAGAATCTGCAACACTGTCCTCAAGTGTCCGGCATGCTCCTCTCGACTTCTAGAGTAAACTAGAATGTCGTCAATAAAGACCACTACAAACTGGTCTAGGAAGTCGATGAAAATCCCATTCATCAACTCCATAAATACTGCTGGCGCATTAGTGAGCCCGAATGGCATCACTACAAACTCATAGTGACCATACCTAGTCTGGAATGCCGTCTTAGGTATGTCCTGATCTCTCACCCTCAGCTGGTGATAACCCGATCTCAAATCTATCCTCGAGAACACTGACGCTCCATGCAGCTGGTCCAGCAGATCATCTATGCGAGGCAGTGGATACTTATTCTTGATGGTGACCTTGTTCAACTCCCTGTAGTCGATACACAGTCTCATCGATCCATCCTTCTTCCTCACAAACAATACTGGTGCGCCCCAGGGAGAAACACTAGGGCGTATGAAGCCCTTCTCTGCTAACTCCTCTAACTGCTTCTTCAGCTCAAGCAACTCTATCGGGGCCATGCGGTACGGGGCCTTCGAGATCGGTCTCGTGCCCGGCTCTAACTCGATGCTAAAGTCCACACTCCTCTGTGGAGGTAGCCCTGGTAAGTCGTCGCTGAATACCTCTGCAAACTCGCAGGCAACTGGTATCTCCTCTACTGTCAGGCTCTTACGCTCCTTCATGGCATAACACCAGAAGGCCTCGCAACCCTGTGCTATCAGTCTGGCTGCTCTCACTGCACTGATAACGGTGCCGGACTTTCCGAGGTCCCAACCTCGGAATATAACTCTGTGACCTTCCTCAGTGGCGACAGTCACAGTCCTCCTACCAATATCCAAGACGGCTCCATGTCTAGTCATCCAATCTATCCCCAATATCACGTCCTCATGTGCTAAGGGCATGACTAGAAAATTTACTAACCAGATCCGGCCTCCCAGATGAATAGGGCAGTCATAAATCTCTCGAGATCCTCTAACCTTACCCCCATCTGGTAACCCAACCACAAAAGGTACACCCTCTACTGTAGCTAAGGACAACCTATCTACACATGCATCTGACATAAAGGAGTGCGTGGCACCCGTATCAAATAAAACGCGCACAGGTAAGTCATGGATCCAAATAGTACCTGTGGTCGCCGGTGCTGCAGGCTGCTCAGTGTTCCTCAGCTCGAACACTCTCAATGGTCCTCCTCTGGTGTCAGTGGTACTACCACGTCCTCTGCCACGACCTGATCCCTGTGCAGTACTGTATGAAGCAGGATGTCCTGGAGCCCGGTACTGCTGCTGCTGCTGACTCGGAGCTCGGTACTCAGGGGGTCTCTGTACACTCTTCTCAGCACCTGCAGGAGAAGATCCCTGCTAAGAAGAAGTCTTGCCTTGACGGCAGAAAGTAGCCCTGTGTCCCGGCTTCCCACAAGTGAAGCAAGTGACCGGTGGTTTCGGGCAGTCCGTCTTAATGTGATCACGGCCACCACAGTTAAAGCACTGTCGATCTCCACCGGGAGTCCTAACTGTAGAGTGGTAGCTGGACCTCCCTTGAGTTTGTCCTCGACCATAACCTGCTACTGCTGCACTGCTACTAGCATGTCCTGTCCTCTGCCGCTTATCCGGCCCACTAGACTGAGCTGCTTTCCTAGAAGCTGGCCTATCTCTCTCATAAGAAGAGGCCCTATCTTGATAATCCGACAAGGTCTCACAGCGGAATCCAACCAGGTAGGATCGGGTACTCTCTCTCAACCTCCTGGAGAAAAGATAAACATGCTGCTCTTCTGGAGGTGCAGATGGTCCAAGCAAAGTCAACTCTTTCTGAAACTTCTTTATGGCTGCAGCAATCGGGATATCCTCAAATCCCGCCTCAATGAAATCCTGGAATCTCTCCCTCCTCAGCGAAACTGGGCAGTACCTGTCTCTAACAATGTTCCTCATCTGCTCCCAGCTGGTGACTCGGCCACGAATGGTACGCCACCATGAATGAGCATCATCTGTGAAGCAGGTCTGTATCAAATCTACCTGTCGATCCACGGGGCAACGTATTGCCTCCAAAGCAGTCTCAATCTTCCCTATCCAATGCTCCACCTCTAGCCCTATCTCTCCGCTGAATGAGGGGACCTTCTGAGAGTTGAAAGCCTTCAACCACTCATCTGGTCTCGGTGCTCTGGCCCCAGTAGGTGCTCTATCAATATCAGCCCTCCTCTCAGATACAACCGGCACCTGAGACACTCCTTGTGTCACCTGAGCTGACCTAGCCGGTACCACCGGTGGTATCTGAGTAAGCCTCTCAACTCTGGCAGCTTCCTCCCTGCGCTCAACATAGGCTCTGAACTCCCTGTACTCAGATGCTCCAATAGAAACACGCCCTGACTCAGTAGAACGTGCTCTTTGCGCTCCAGACCTAGCGGCGGTCTCAGGCCTGACTTCGGGGCCTACACTCTCAGCTACTTCTTCTACAGCAGCCTCTGGTATGCTTGCTGCAGGTGGGTCCTCTCGAGGAACTCGTCCTCGACCTCTCCCTAGTGGAGGTCTACCCCCACGACCACGCCCTCTAGCAGTAGGGGTGCTATCAGCTCGATCCTGTCTGACTGGGGGAAGGGGGGACGACCCCTACCTCGACCAGTCACTTGTGCATCCCTAGTACGTGCCATCTGCACGAATAGTAATAACTACAGTTATAAACTAGCTAATCTATCATAACAGTGCAAGTCTATAATTATTCTAAGAATACCAAGATCCGCAGAGGTAGTGGTGGTCATCCGTACTTTCTATCCCAACCCGACTCTGTATGCATTTTAAAACCAAAAATTTTCTTTGGAAAACTCAGACCCTTTTCGGGTTCTGTTTATTTACTTATATGACCTTTTTAGAAGATTCAAGTGCCATTGTTGCCAACCTGGCTCTGATACCATGTTGTAACACCCCAAATTTTACAACTTAGGGAGTTATTGGTTAGGACCGCACAGTGGGTCCCGACCTTAGTTTGACAACAACTTAACATGATCTTACAACAAGGCACAGATAAGGAAAACCAGAAATCATAAAATAGTTTTTAACAATGCATGAATGTGACCAGATCAACTACAGCCGGAAAACGTAATATAACAAAGTACGAAAGGAAACAATGTTCAACTGTAAAACCCACAAATGCAGAAACTGTAAAACGTCCTAAAGTACGACACCCCGGCTGACCACTACCGTATGGATCACTCGGCATCTGCTCTAACCTGTGTCAAATCTAAACAACATATCAACAGTTAACTAACTATCCAAATATAAGCAAAATGATAACAGCACAAGCACACGCAAAAACAAAAATAAACAAACATCATTCTGGCACTCAACCGTTTATTATCTATTATTTAAGTGATTCACATTATTCAATTTAAGTTGTGGCACGAGAACTATTATTAGTTCTCGCCTCCGTTCCTTATCCAACTGGTGTAGGTCTAGCTGACTTTCACTGGTAGCATCACTACAAACCATGTATGGACTAGTCCCGGAAGAAACCCCCAGCGCCCCGCGAGCTACTGAGCAGAATGCCACCGCCCGTTACTCTTAGGCCAACATATAGGTCGGTAATTATATATCACAACCTATCTCTCTAACATTTCAATCACACACCACCATCATCATTTATACATATATTTAGAAGTCAGCTAAGTAAGCCCAAAGGACTTACCTGTTATAACGCTCGACTCTTTATAAACCACTCGCTCCGTAAACTGTAACCACTCAGTTGCCTGTCAAAGGCGATAAGTGTATTAGCACACTCTCACGTAGTTAGAAGTCTAAAACTTCTAAGATCGAATGATGTATTAAGACGTAACTAGTTACAGTATTAGTTTAGGGTAAAATGACCATTTTACCCTTGGTTCCGATTTTCTCGAAAACCCTAAAATTCATGTCTAAACTCCTATTTGAAGTTCTAAAAATATATTCTAACTCCTAAAATTTTAGTTGGTTCCAAACTGACATTTTTCCTATGTTTCTATTTTCCGGAAGAATTGTAAAGTCTAACTTCGGTTCTAAATATAAAATTCTTAACAGTTTAAAATAATTCCGAAATAGATCTCTAGATCATCTATGAGGTTCTATCTAACCTTAAGAGAAAGAATTTCTCCAAACTGTTCAGCCAAAGTTCCTATAAAAATTCATAAAGTCGGTTCCTTCACTCTAATTTCCTATACTTAGCCAAAAACTTAAGTTTACCAAAACTGCTCAACTACCTAACTTCGGGAGCTCACAACTTTCAATCCGACCGTTCATTCCTTCCCAAATTTTAATATGCTAAACTACATATATCCATCTACAACATATCCAAAATTCAACGGTGGATCTTTATCCAAACGTTTAATAATTGATCGACAAGATAGGCTGTTTATAACCTAAAAGCTGAAGGAAATAAAATTGAAAATTACAGCAGCCCTTGTATCTATCATTTTATTTATAAATTCCAGCAGCTACCTATTACTATATTAACTATGATTAAGGCCGAACAACAGCAACCTAAACAATATTATGAATCAATATAGCTAGAGACATTACAACCTAGTTGTAAAGGGAGCAACAAAACAACATACAGTAATGCTTACTTGCTGCAGTAGAGTGGCTCTGCGTTCCTTGGTTCCTGACTCGTAACCGAGAGGCTGGACTATGTTGCTGAAGCGAAACAAAAGGAGGGAGATCACTACTCCGATTGGTTAAGAGTGAGGCAAGAAGAGTAGAGAAAGACCTACCGGAGGGTGTATGCAGAAGGTCTCCGTAAGGTCCGCTCCGGAATTGTCGATTGCAGGAGGGTGAAGCTGCTTGCCAACTGCAACGTGGACTAGGCAGTCACGGTTTCTGTGCATTCATGTAGTCTATGAGCCTGTAGGGAAAAAAGGAAGCGAAATAGGGGAAACAAGGCTCACCTTTTACGACGTTACTGAGTGCAGAAAACTACAACGGATCTGATCTTGATGAAGAGGGCTGGCTCGATGTAGAAGGCTGTTGTAGACCTACTGTCGTTGAAAGAAGAAAGAGGAGTAGAGATTGCTGCGTGGATTTGAACGGAAGAATGCTGAACCTGGACGTGCTAGCGGGTGTTACAAAGGAGACAGCGAGAATCGTGGAGCATTTATGGCAAGCATATCTCAACCTCTCGTCCGTTCAGTTCGTGGGTAAGCAGAAGATGAAGGGCTGCTCTTTCCTGGGCTGGAGTAGGCGTGGGCTGAAGACTAACATTGGGCTGGAGAGGCATCAGGCGGTTGCTGGGCTGCAGTGGCGCTGGACTGGAAGAAGCTGCTGGGCTGGAGTGCTACTGCTGAAGGTTGCAGAAGGGCTGGGCTGAAGACTGGCGAGCTGGGCGCCTGGCGCTAGACTCGTGAAGCAGCTGGGCGGCTTCTGGGCTGGAGCGGACAGGCAGCGGCTGGAGCAGCGCATAGGACTGGGGCAGACAAATGCTGGGCTGTTGGAATGAAGGGAATCGTAGCCCGGTACTAATTGTAGTTCGGAATCGAGAACCCGAAATTAATGTACGGAATAACCGGATACGGATTATTTTACAGTTTAGGATTGGTTACAAAACTCTATAATTTTATGTGAAGGTAAGTCACATAAAATGATAAACTTATAAAAAGTTCTATCATTTTATGTGAAGGAGGTCGACATAAAATGATAATTTTTATCTTAATATGTCTAACTAAGTAGACGGATATGAATTGATTGATCGAGATCTAATTTATAACGGAAATAGACGGAATAAAAATTCCGGATTTTACATGAGGAGCGAGAAAGTCGTTCTCCTTTTATACCCCTCGCAGAATTTGATTTCATCTCGGCCGAGGTGTTTATGGGCAGAACGAGGTGACAGAGCGAGGTGATTCTCAAATAACATCATCTCGGTTGGGCGAACTCCGTCTCGGTCGAGGTGCTCTGACAACATCTGAGATGTGTGTCAGTCGAACTCCGTTTTCTCAAATTCGCAAACATCACTCCTTCCATGTATTTTCTTAGTTGTATTTCTTCTTGGAGAATATCTAATTCTTGTCTAAGAAGACACACAAAACACAAAGCAAACTATCTAAACTAAACTAGAAAAGGGAAAAGAAAGCAATACCTTGGGTTGCCTCCCAAGAAGCGCTTGGGTTAAGGTCGCTAGCTAGAGTGTACGTCACTTCTCAAGCAAGATGTAAAGGTGCAATATCCTCAGCTGGAACTTCCGGTTGATACTTCTTCAACCTATGACCGTTGACCTTAAAGCTTCTGCTAGCTTCACCCCATACTTCAACTACACCATGGGGAAAGACATAAGGTCCCGTCCAATGCTCCACCAAATGAAAATGCTCATAGGGAATAAATCATCAATGGGTAGATCGTCCCTCTCGAGCGAGATAGGTGGTAGCCGGCTGAGGTGATCCGCCATGGAATTCTCGGACCCCTTCTTATCGCGAATCTCTAAGTCAAACTCTTGAAGTAAGAGAATCCAACGGATAAGGCGCGGCTTTGCATCTTTCTTAGCTAGCAGGTATCGAATAGCTGCATGGTCAGTATAAACAATAACTTTCGCTCCCACTAAGTAAGAACAAAACTTCTCAAATGCTTAGACAACTGCCAAGAGCTCCTTCTCGGTGGTGGCGTAATTTAGTTGAGCTTCATCTAGAGTCTTGCTAGCATAGTAAATGGCGTTGGTCCTGCCATCCTTCTTTTATCCAAGTACTTCTCCTACTGCCACATCACTAGCATCAAACATGATCTCAAAGGGCAAGGTCCAATTAGGAGGTTGAATGATGGAGTGGTGATCAATGCTTTCTTAATCCTGTAAAAAGCATCAAAATATTCCTACAAGAACTCAAAAACAACATCCTTATTCAAAAGATTAGTAAGCGGTTTAGAGATCTTAGAGAAATCCTTGATGAAGCTCCTATAGAAACCTGCATGCCCAAGAAAACTCCGCACACCTTTAACGGAACAAGGTGGGGGAAGTTTCTCAATAGTCTCGATCTTAGCTCGATCGAACTCTATGCCGCGGTTGGAAACGAGGTGTCCTAGAACAATCCCTTCACTAACCATGAAGTGACACTTCTCCCAATTCAAAACGAGATTAGTGTCTTCACAACGCTGTAACACTAGAGAAAGGTTAGCAAAACTATTATCAAAAGATGAACCATATACCGAAAAATCATCCATGAATACCTCCATGATCTCCTCAATATACTCGGAGAAGATAACCATCATACAACGCTGAAAAGTGGCGGGTGCGTTACACAATCCGAATGATATCCTCTGATAAGCGAATGTACCCCATGGAAAAGTGAAAGTGGTCTTCTCTTGATCATCCGGATGGATAGGAATCTGAAAGAAGCCACTATAACCATCTAAATAGCAAAAATGAGAGTGTTGTGCTAACCGTTCAAGCATTTGATCAATGAATGGAAGAGGAAAATGGTCTTTTCTTGTAGCCAAATTCAATCTCCTATAGTCAATGCACATCCTCCAGCCTGTAACGGTCCTTGTGGGAATCAACTCGTTGTTTCTGTTGGTTACAACGGTCATCCCACCCTTCTTGGGAACTACATGCACCAGACTCACCCATTTGCTATCCGATATGGGAAATATGATACCTGCATAAAGCAACTTAAGAATCTATTTCTTCACAACCTCTTTCATGATCGGATTTAACCGTCTCCGAGGCTCCCGTAAAGGCCTGTGATCATCTTCCATTAGTATCTTATGCATACAAAGAGAAGGCTTAATACCAACAATATCATCAATAGTATAACCCAAAGCCTTTCTATGTTTTCTAAATTCATGCATCAACTTATACAACTCATCTTCAGTAAGAGTAGCACTAACAATGAAAGGATATGTAGAATCCGGACCAAGGAAAGTGTACCTTAAGTGAGTTGGAAGAGGTTTAAGCTCTAAGATAGGAGGTTCCTTGAGTGGTGGATTCGTACCTCCATAAAGCAACTTAAGAATCTATTTCTTCACAACCTCTTTCATGAGCGGATTTAACCGTCTCTGAGGCTCCCGTGAAGGCATGTGATCATCTTCCATTAGTATCTTATTCATACAAAGAGTAGCACTAACAATGACCGGATATGTAGAATCAGGACCAAGGAAAGCGTACCTTAAGTGAATTGGAAGAGGTTTAAGCTCTAAGATAGGAGGTGCCTTAAGTGGTGGATTCGTACCTCCTTCCTCTATCAAAGAGGATCTTCAGAAGAGATGGAAGAAACAATTGCATCATCAATGAAGAGAACATCCTTTGAAAAAGAATTGTCGTTTTCCTTAGGAGAGACTCAGTCGAGGCATCTAGGGTTAGCCTGAGGTGCTGACCGAGGTGAACTTCAATTGATCCCATCTCGCTTGCTTCAGAAAACGTCTCGGTCGTGGACCAAGGTGATGGACCGAGGTAATTTCCATATAAGGTCACCTCGCTTGCTCCAAGACCCGTCTCGGTCGAGATACTGGGATGGTGACCGAAATCTAATGTGCTTTTCGTCTCCTGGATGAGTTTTTCAAATCTAGCTCTTGGATCCGCTACCAAAGCTTCCAAGCTTCGTAAATCTGCATCACATAAAACATCTACATCTTCCTCCATCATACTATAACTCAAAACTTTCTCAAGAGGGTCTTTAATTAAGATAGAGCTCACCAATTCTCAAGAATCTTCTTCATCATAGATATTAACGATGTCATCCTCTAAGGGTTCTCCTTTCATCGTGGCTAAGAGTGCAAATTCCACATGATCTTCACCAATATTGGATGATAACTTGGCGTTCTTAAAATCAACATTGCAACCTGATGTTGCAAGAAATGGTCTTCCAAGAATGATAGGAATAGGATAATCTACAGGAATGTCCAACACAACAAAGTCTATAGGTATGTAGAAATTACCTAGCTTGACGGGAACGTCCTCTAAGATTCCAACGGGACGAGTAATGGAACGATCCGCCATGTACAAAGTCATCTTTACGGGTTTGGGATCTCCAAGACAGATCTTCTCACAAAGCGCTAGAGGAATGATGCTCACACTAGCTCTTGGATCATAAAGTGCATCGTAAGTCACATCCCCAACTTCGATGGGAATGAAAAATGAACCGGGATCTCTTAACTTTGGTTGCATGTCTCTTTCATGATTTAAATAAGCTTCGAAGATCTAGAGGTCATCCGCATTTCTCCAAAGTCTTCCATCTTCTTTTCCTTGATAGTATCTCTTTCAGAAACTTCCCATAGGCGGGCATACCTAGGATAGCATCAATGAAAGGGATGTTAATATGTAGCTTATTAATAAGGTCAAGAAACTTACCAAAGTGTTTGTCTAGATCTGCCCGTTCCCTAGACTGAGGGAACTAGAGTGGAAGCTTGTAAGCAGGTGGTGGAACTTAAACATCAGACTTGTTTTACACTTTTTGGGGATCCATCTCGGTTGGCACCTCGACCGAGGTGTTCTTCGTTTGATCGTGGTCCACCGAGGTACTGGATCAGTTGTCTTCAATCCACTTCGTGTGGTGATTGCCATGACTTGTCCCTTCGGTTTATTCTCCGTCCTTCCTAGGAGTTTACCCGGATCTCTTGGTGCTTCATCAGTCTTGTTGAAAACTTGATGTTCTAAGGCTTTTTGTGCCTTCGAAAATATGTTCATAGAATTTTCCATAGCGTTGAGCTTGGTCATGATTGCTTCCAAAACAACATCCGTCTTCTTCTTAGGCTGTTGGGATGAGCTTGACGACGGCTCTTGACTCTTCAATGGAATAGAAGAAGAAGATGGTGGAGTTAGAGCACTTTCAGCATTAGAATAAGGGTTACCAGAATTTTGTTGATTTGATCTCCAGTTGTTGAAATTTCTATTGTTGTTGTAATTGTTATTCCTTGGCCCTTGATAGTTTCCTCTCCCCAAGTATCTAGCATCTTGCTCCTTGGATGCTACCTTTGTTTGAGCTAATAAAAGCTCCTTCAAAGCTTTGACTTCATTGCTGAGCGTAGTAAGTTGAGCAACAGTTGAACTAGTAAGATTCAGATCCGGAAATCCAACTCGTTTCGCTCCATCTTCAACCCTTCGATGAGAGTACTTCTCCATGTGTAAAGCTTGCTTCTCAACAAACTCCCAAGCTTCATCAACCGGTGTATCCATAAAAGTGCCAGCAGAAAGTGATTGGAATTTGAATTGATTTTCCTCATCCAAACCCTTGAAGTAGATCTCTAGCAACACAATCTTCGGAATCCCATGGTGAGGGTCATCCAACAAAAGGTCCTTGAACCTTTCCCATGACTTGAACAAACTTTCTCTATCCTTCATGAAAAAAACATTAATCATACCCCTTAGCTTCGCAGCTTTTGATGGGGGAAAAACTTAGTGAGAAACTCCGTAGTCATCTCTTCTCATGTGTTACCTCTTCCAGTTGGAAGAGATTGATACCAAGCAAGCGCCTTGTCTTTCAAAGAGAAGTAAAAAATGCCTTAGCTTATAGTTGTTGTTCTCCACTCTTGACGGTCTCAAAGTCTCCATAAGAATCTCATAGTTTTACAAGTGTTGATGTGGAGATCCTCTTTCCATGCCTCCAAATTGACATTTTCGAATCATTGTGAGGACTTGAGGTCGAAGCTCGTAGTCATGCTCAGTTGGATCTCCTAAATTAACCCCGGGATGCCGTACTTGTTGATTTGGGTCCATCCGTTGACCTAGGGTTTGCGGTTCTCTAGCGAATAGGTTACCTTGGTCAACCCTAGCCGGAAACCGAGGTGGTGGTGGAGGTATCTCGACCGGTGCAGGTAGGTTAGGATTCTACCTCGGTCCAATAACTGGGTTCGGTCAAGGTAGAACGGGAGCCTGCAATTCGGCCATGTTGGCTCGGATCTCTTCCGTTCTTGCACAAGCTTCCTCTCTTTCTCTTTGTAAAGCTTCATTACTCAGCCGAAGTTGTTCTAGTGCGTCCTTCAATTCAGCTTCAAGATCTCGATTATCTTGCGCTGCCATCTTAGCTTCTTTCAATCTTCTCTTGTACGTCTTTTCTGGTTTGGGATCGTAAGGAACGTTTTCTTTCCCAGCACAAGTTCTTCGCATAAACATAAAGAAAGATCCTATGAAATCACTCAAGTAAAGCAATCAATAGCAACAAGGGAAACAACCCTAAAAGACAACCAAATACCGGACTTGGTCTTGACCAAGTCCTTGGCAACGGCGCCAAAAACTTGTTCGCTCTCAGACGTGTGTGTAATAGTGAACGGAATAGCTTTAAATTTATAACCTAAAATAAAAGCCTGAAACAATATGCAAACCCGCGGTGTACAAATCAATTGTAACAACGGCAAATACTCTAGGGTCGAACACAGGGGCTATGGTGAAAGCAAGCACGGTAATAATCAGGTTGTCAATAAAAAGCAAGCAATAAAGCAAAGATAACAAAGAGGATGTATCAATCCGATAAGGGAATGCATATTCTAGAGGTCAAAGCATCCAGTTGTGGTTCCGACTCAATATCTCTAAGGATAACGTGGGCAAAGCTGAGGTTTGCAAGGAAAGGTATTTCTAAGGTGGGAATAGATCACCGGGTAAGTCTCACTACTCACTATCCCAAACCAAAGATCCTCTCACCGGGTAAGTCTCAAGGAACCAAGGAAAGGAACTATAATCTCAAACCAACACACCACCTAAGGGGATAGAACTAACCTTTACCGGGAAAGTCTCAGGCTAACTCACAAAGGTAGGATGAAGGCACACTCAAACCCTAATAAAGGATAATTACCTAACACTCATCATCGAAGGTATACAAGCAAAGGAATCACCGGGTGAGTCTCATCCTAGGCTTGCGTATGGACCAGGACAGGTGCAACAAGGATAGGATTTGACAAACAAAAACCTAAACTTGGGTTTAGATTGGATCTGGTTCACGCCTCGCTCATTTTATATCGACCTCGGTCGAGTTGTTCTATGAACCGACCGAGGTGAGGTTCAGCTAAGGTTTCAGCTCGTGCTTTTAGGGTCCAATAAGGTAAACGCTCATTCTTTCATCGTCTTTCCCACAACCTTCAGCCAATCACCCTAAAATCGCAAGAAAATTTAGCCAATGATCATCATGATAATAACAATCAAATATATGAAGGAAGAATCAATATGCAAACAAGAAAACCTTAACACAAAGGTCTCAATAATCACTCAATCAAACAAACTATCAATCAAAACAATCAACAAACTGTGTTCCTCAATAACAAAACAAAAGACAACAATCAAGGTTCCCTAAGAAAACCTTACAACTTCCTTGAAAAAGCCTTCAACTTTCACTTCAAAGCTATCTTCCTTCGAACTTCCTTCTTCCTTGGAATATCTTCAATCTCCCAAAATAATCAGCTAACCAACCTCCTTTTCATTCAGAAAATATCTCCAAATTTATAGGAAAATCATTTGCCAAAAATAAAAGATTTCATGGGCTATGGGCCGTGCGTCTCGATCCAGGCCCAGCAAAGCATCTCGGTTGAGGTGATCTTGTAGCCAACCGAGATGATCTTCACCTAAGTGCAAATCTCTCAAAACTGGTCCAATATCAAATTTTTATCCAACTTCCATGGTTCCTATGCCTTTCTTGTATCTCCTCAATGCTCCAAAATGTAGCTCCAATGACTCAAATCCCTTGGCTTCATATTGCTCCAAAACATGCCATTATCCCTATAATTACGACAAAACTAGGTGTAGACCTCGGTTCTTGCGAATGTAAACAAAACGACATAATCATCAAGAATATACAACCATGCATGCAGATTAATGAAGATGAAACGTCCAAACCAATCCCAAAATATAGACTATAATGCATGCTATCACACGTGTCATCTCCCTCATAGGGCATATAAATGGGCTAGGTTATTGATGAACCTTTGATCATTTACCCACTTTTGAATGTTTGTATATTGCATTGTTCAGATGCTAGGAAGTGGATTAGGAGGATAACATGAAAACCACTAAGCCTCTCCTTTTGTGTTATTTATCACTAGGAGTGTGTTTTTGTGGTAAGGTGAACATTGGCAAGACCACTTGGTCATCACATATAGTGGAAACATATCTCTTATGTGCTTTGAATTCGGAATATATTATTGTTGAATATCACTCTTGTGATCATAAGACGGTTTTCTCCAACTACCGCATTTACCTTAGGTGAACGAGAACTAAAGAGGGACGACCATGATTGTGCATGATTATTTCCAACTGTTCGCTCAAAAAGTGTGTGCGTCAAAGTCTTAAATTTATATCTAGAACTCAAAGCAAAGCGAACCCGCAGTGTACGGATCAGCTGTAGTAAGGTAAGAATTCCAGAGTCGAACTCAGGGATTTGATGAGAATAATTTTGATTTCAATTATCTAGCGAAAAGTGTGAAAAGCTTTTGTGATCAAATAAGGGTAAAATGATTCCAAGGATTCAAGTATCCGATTTTGGCTTTCGATTCAAGACACTTCTATAGATATAGGATAGAGTTTATATTGCCAAGATTAAATGTTCAAAGGTAGATATCGTACGGTGAAGTTCCGAAACCTATATAACTAATCTAAAGGTTCTCTCTATAAGGGTTGTTGAGGCTGCAATATAGAAAGGATCTAAGGACAAAAATTAATCTCAAATACCCAAACTTGTAACCCAAGGATCAAAACTAACTAAAACGATTAAGGTTGTGACACTCGAAATCGAAGTAGAGGTTATTGAGGCTTCACTACTACCTAGAAAAGGGCAAGCCAAAACTAGATTAAAGCTAATCTTTAACCTTGGATCAAAGTAAAAGCAAAGTTCGTAAACTAGGGTAAATCACGGGTAGTTCTTGAGTTCCACAGCCGTGGAAGTTCAATAACAGACCATGATCTTGGTTCGTCGACGAGATCTCTCTAACTCTCAGGGTCCAATCAATTTACTATCCATCTATCATCATCTAAGCCACAACTATCAACCCTTCACCTTAGAATTGCTAAAGGGTTTTAGCCAATAACCATTGTCATCAAATCAAAATCAAGTTTAAGAAGAGTGAAAGATGAAAACCCTCGAAACTATAACTCAAAGTCAATCTCAAATCCCAAGCACAAATTTGAATACTCAATGGATTCAGAATATAACACAAAACCTCGCAATAATCTAGGGTAAATGTGAAGAACAGGTTGTCAATCCGTCTTCAATAACTAACCCTAAGAAAGAGGTAAAAACCTTCGGCGATCTTCAATCCGCCCAAGACAAGAATATCCCAAGCAAGGTAAGCGGCCGTCACGTCTCCGCCGGATCCAACGCCAATGTTACGGGAATAGGTCGTAAGCGTCGATAAGCAGGGATCCCTCTAAACTTCTCCCTAACATCGGGGATCCAAATCCTGGGGCTGTCACCGTCCTTAGCAGCTCTCACGTCCCTAGTTGGGAGGCGAGGAACAACCCGTGATTTTGGGGTGTTCCGAATAGGACGAAGTAATGGATCGATCTCCTCAAGTTCTGGCATGTCCGGATCAATCTCTTCATTATCGGATGAGTCATTTCTAATGGATTTAGTTGGCGTCTTGACTTTCTTCTTCTTCCTGGATTCGTTCAATTCCAACTTCATGTCCAACATCATAGCTCTTAGTTCATCAATCTGAAATTGATGACTCGTTTCAGCATCTTTTCGTGCTTTCTCACTCAACTGAAGTTGGCGTTGAGCTTCATTCAGTTCAGCCTGGTTTTCTCTCGTCGTTCTCAACCATTTTCTTTTCCTTCAACTTTCTCCTCAAAGTTCTCTCCAATTCGGGATCGAAAGGAACTACATCTTTAGTGGATCTAGTCTTTCGCATATACCTAAAGAACCTGCAAAGATCACTCAAGTAGACAAATCAAATCACAAGAGCAAGAGTTCTCAAGCTAGACAACCGAAAACCGAATTTGGTCTAGACCAAATCCCCGGCAACGGCGCCAAAAAATTGTTCGCTCAAAAAGTGTGTGCGTTAAAGTCTTAAATTTATATCTAGAATTCAAAGCAAAGCGAACCCGTAGTGTACGGATCAGCTGTAGTAAGGTAAGAATTCCAGAGTCGAACTCAGGGATTTGGTGAGAATAATTTCGATTTTAATTATCTAGCGAAAAGTGTGAAAAGCTTTTGTGATCAAATAAGGGTAAAATGATTCCAAGGATTCAAGTATCCGATTTCGGCTTTCGATTCAAGACACTTCTATAGATATAGGATAGAGTTTATATTACCAAGATTAAATGTTCAAAGGTAGATATCGTACGGTGAAGTTCCGAAACCTATATAACTAATCTAAAGGTTCTCTCTATAAGGGTTGTTGAGGCTGCAATATAGAAAGATCTAAAGACAAGAATTATGTTCAAACTAACTATCTAAAACTCCAGGATATGACTCTTCAAAGTAAGAATAGAAAGCACACTTAGAATCTTAATAAAGGATGTTGAGTCTCTTTATTACCCAAATCTTATAACCTTAATCTATTAAATGTAGAATCAAGTTTGAAATCTCTTCATACACTTTATTAGAGGTTAAAAAGGTTAATCAATGTTGGGATTTAGGCAAGGATTAGTTTTGGTTAAAGATTGATTCAATTAAAGTTCGTCAGAAGAATAAATCGGGCTGTTCATAAGAAAATCGGCCGATTTACTCCAAGAACACACCGATTTTCCTGTTGTCCCAAAACTAAAATCTAAACTCTCAGGATCCTAATGTTTGAATGAGTTCAGTCTATCATCATCTAAGCCTTAATCATCAACTATTCTCCCCAGAATCACAAGGGTTTTAGCCAACCATTTTCAAAATCGAATCAAATTAAAGATTGAGTGAAATATCGCAAAGAAAACCGAATCTTGAATAAAAATTCAATAACCTTCAAATCTGTAAACAATCGTCAAAACTGATCAATGTATCTCTTAGGTAACTAAATTACGTGTTCAAAAAGCACAATTGCTTCAATGGATAAAGAAATCTCACAAACAAGAATCAAGATTGGCTTCCCGGCAAAAAGTCCTTCAATCCCTCTCCAAGAATCTCCAATCTCTCTCAAACGTGTAAAGATTTCCCGCTGCGGCCTCCTCGTTTTCGTTCCTAGGGTTCTCACCTATAGTTTCTTGCAAATGGGCCGTTTGACAAAACTCTCCTCTAGCCCAAAAGAATTGGGCTTTGTGTCGTCTTTTCATTTGGCCAAAAAACAAAGGAAATCGACCCAGTCGATTTATACACAAAACCGTTCGATTTCTAGGGGAGAAAATCGTCCGATTTATATGCATGTTGGCACGATTTTCTTCAACAAAAAGTGATCTTCTTTTGGCTCGTCTTCTATGCTTCTCCTTTGCAATTCCTTAGCTCTTTGTGATCCCTCTAAGACTCCTTTAGCTTCCTTAACATCCTTAGATGCTCCTTGCTCCGCTTTTGCTTTCAATTCCACTCCATTTACCTTTAATTCATCAAAAACTCGTGTAGACCTCTATTTCCGACAAATGATTGAATAGAACATAAAAGGCACACAAAATCTCTCTAAATGCAAGGTAAACTGAGACAATCTTCTACAATATGCATGAATATGATGGTACATAATTCATGTCATCACCAACATCGCCATGATTCTATTACTCTCTTTGAACATGTATAAACCTTGATTTGATGTTAGTAATTTCTAGATTTCTATATTCCTACATTTTTAGTATATTGATTCATCACACTTTGTTTAAATTCGAACCTCAAGCCCCTATTCTTTTTACAACTTTTTCTTGATAATTGAGCTTGTCAAATCGAGCCATTTTACTACATAGTTTCTGTGGAATTCAACCTTAATTACTATATCGTGTATTACAACTGTAAAACTGTGCACTTACGGGTGTCTTGTCGGACATACTACGCACACATCAATATTGCTCCTATGCAAGCTCTCAGAATTACTTCTTCAAGCTTCTTTGGAACACCTCGTGTTATTCAAATCTACACCGTCGCTCTCTCTTCGTATGAATACGTGTAAAATAACAACCCTATTGATATTTAAGGTTAAGCATTGTATATATAGTCCTAAGGATTAGATAATATTAACTAAATATGGTTAAGACAATATCCTAATATAAAGTTAGACTAATATAAACAAGATAAAATCTAACAAGATTTCCAAAGATAAACTTTCTTAGGATAAGTCCCAATTCAAGTCTTCAAGATCCTCTTCAAGGCACAGCCGGCATTGATCTTATAAACATGTAAACATGGCTTTTTATTAAATAACTTGGAAACCCTTAGATAACTTATAGTTTGATAGGTGTTTCATTTGGTTTGAGTCCAAACGTTCATTCTCAAACGTCTACTTCACGGTGTCCTTGTAGGGACGTCTTGTGTTCATGAGACTAAAAATCAAACACACGTTAGAACTTTTAGATGAGATTTGTCGATCATAAAAACCTTAGAGGTATTATAGGAATGACTGAAATGCAAAAGTCCTTGACTTCTATCAACCTTATAGTAGAAACATGTATTGTATGTTGTCACCTTTGGTTGTTCACCACCCTTGGGTTTTACAACTTGCTTGCATTTTGCTTTAGTAATTGTTCTTGACTACGTTTTTGAAGTTTTTCCCCTTTTATTGACAATAAGAACTTTCTTCATGTTGGCAACGGTTATATTTAGCTCAACATTCTTGAGCGTACCATGAACCTCATTCAAGGTGTGCATAAAACCATTCATATGGTAGTTCATCCTTAATGGTGCAAAACCATCATACAACGAGTAAATAATAATATATGTGCTCAACCACCACCCACCATAACCGCATTGGTCATCCTTCCATCACCAAAACCACCCATCCATGTGACATATGTCTCTAGGCCAAACTACCTAGATCATCTTTTTCGGTTAGCAGTTCTAATACTTTGTCGTTGTTTGAATTAGTCCACTTAGATATTTGGGCTCCTTATCGCACCCTTTCTACTTCCGGTTGTTCATACTTTCTTACCATTTTAGATGATTACTCCCGTTGCACATGAGTTTATTTAATAAAGGAAAAAGCGGAAGTCACCACTTTAATTAGAGATTTTTGTGTCATGGTTGAGACTCAATTCCACACTTGTGTCAAAACCTTTCGCAGTGACAATGCTAAGGAATTACTTCCCTTCGACCTTTTTTTTAAAGGTAAGGATATCCATTTGGAAACCTCTTGTACCTACACACCACAACAAAATGGGAGGGTAGAACGCAAACACCGACATATCCTTAATGTCGCTAGATCCATAATGTTTCAAGCAAATTTACCCGTCTCGCTTTGGGGAGAATGCGTTCTTACGGCATGTTACCTTATCAATTGCACCCTACTTCTATCCTCCATCACAAAACTCCTTATGAGCTTCTTCATGGCTTTCCACCAAATCTTGACCATCTTCGGGTGTTTGGCTGTCTTGCTTATTGTTCCTTTATACCTCGGTCTTCTGATAAATTTCGACCTCGAGGTCGAAAATGCATTTTTATAGGATATACATCTTTACAAAAGGCTTGGAAAATGTTGGATCTTGATACCAGGAAATTTTTACAACACGGGATGCATGCTTTTACGAGAACATTTTTCCGTTCTCCGAACCAAAAATTTCTCCTAAACCTACGGAGTTCATAGCAGACCCCACTGATTTTTCCCCAGACTATTACCAAAAAACCCCCCGAACAATAGCTCCCACTCAAGAAAACCTCCCACAAATTCCCCTTGGCGCGGATCCCCCAACTATACCTACTACGGGCCCCCTAGAACCCTCTCACTTTCCTCTTGTCCCTCCACCTACCGCGGGCTCCTCTATCATCTCTCCCCTACCTGTTGTTGATGCCCCCTACCCCTCCCCACTAAACCCCTCCCAAATTTCTATAACCACCCCTCCAGCGTGTCCCCCACCTCCCTCTACTAATCCACCTATTTCTACCACTCTTCCCATGGGCACCGAAATCCCTCAGCCCATCATTCCGACTCCACCACCTGTTACTGCTGCTCCGACCGAAAATCCACCCCATCGCAGCTCCCGTACTTCAAAACCATCTATCCTTTTACAAGACTATGTTTGTCAAAAGGCAAGTCGTTTTGATTCCGAATTGGGTGAAACTTCTCCTCCACTGAAATTAGGTACCCGGTATTCCATACAAAATTCTTTATCATATGAACATTTTTCTCATGCCTATGTTACTACTATTAACTCTGCATATCATGAACAAGAACCAACCTCTTTCAGAGATGCGGTTGCTAACCCAAAATGGAAAAAGGTCATGCAGGATGAAATGACAGCCTTACACCGCAACAACACTTGGGAATATGTTGATCTTCCTCTCGATCGTAAACCTATTGGATCTAAATGATTTTTTCGTATTAAATACAACTCTGATGGACAGGTTGAGCGCTATAAGATGCGTTTGGTTACACTCGGCAACCGCGAATAAGAAGGCATTGATTATAATGAAACTTTTGCTCTTGTTGCTAAATAAGTTACAGTTAAACTACTTCTCGCAATTGCATCTATCTATAACTGGGAACTTCATCAAATGGACATTCACAATGCTTTTCTTCATAAGGATCTGCATGGGGGAAGTATATATGCTACCACCTCCCGGTTTTCGAACCTCGTCCCAAGTTTTTCGTCTAAAGAAATCATTATATGGTCTTCATCAAGCTCCACGAAATTGGTTCCACAAGTTCACACCTGCTCTTCTGAAATATGGTTTCTCTCAGCCTCTGCTGATTACTCCCTTTTCACCCTTAGACGGTCAGGTATCATCCTTCACATTTTGATATATGTGGATGATCTAGTCATTACTGGAAACAATCCTGCTACCATTCGTCGATTTAAAGACTATCTTCGTGCTTACTTTCATATGAAGGACCTTGGACCCCTTCGGTTCTTCTTAGGCATTGAAATTGTTCGTATACCGTCTGGTTTATGGTTGAACCAACGGAAATACACTCTAGCTATTCTACGTGATTATGGTCTTTATGGATGCAAACCTGTATCGTTTCCGATATTTGTTGATCATGGTCTTCAATTAGATTCCTCTATTGTGCTTGATGATCCTGAGAAATATCTTTGTTTGGTTGCTCGTCTTATCTACTTGTCCATCACTCACCCTGAACTTGCATACTCGGTTCATACACTTTCTCAGTTTATGGTTGCTCCGCGCCGTGGCCAATGGGATGCTGCCTTAAAGGTTCTTCGCTGCCTAAAGTCAATACGTGATCAGGGTATTTTCTTATCTCGTTCTAGTGATTTATGTATTCGTGCTTTTTGTGATTCAAATTATGCAGCTTGCCCTATCACTAGACGCTCTACTACAGGCTACTTCATATTCCTTGGTAATTCACCCATTTCTTGGAATACCAAGAAACAAACTACGGTTTCTAGATCTTCTGTTGAGGCCAAATATAGAGCAATGACAGCTACTACTTGTGAGCTCATTTGGCTTCGTTCTCTACTTGATGCACTCGGGGTTTCACACAAGGCTCCTATGCACGTATTTTGTGATAATCAGTCCGCCATTCATATAGCCAACAATCCGGTATTCCATGAGCGTACCAAACATATTGAGATTCATTGTCATACCATCAGGGAACAGATTCAGCGAGGCATTATTCAGACACAACATGTTCCTGACACACTTCAACTAGCTGACATTATGAATAAAGCTCTTGGACCTACTTGTTTCAACTTAGTAATTCGCAAACTTAGAGTTGTTTCTTCCACACCTCCCGCATGAGGGGGAGTGTTAGAGTATTGAGCTTATCTCTTAGAGCATTGGGCTTATCTCTTATTATTGGCTTATCTTTTGTTATTAGTTTATTATTTTATCTCTTTATGTTTTCCTATATAAACATTACATTGGTCAATGAAATAAACAAGCTTTCGATTCACAAATCTCTTCAGAAATGTAGGCAACGCAACCAAAGGAGCATGACAAGCACCCCACCATGGCAAAATGCACCATTGTTAGCCAATGTGAAGCCATGGAGGCTGAGATTGAAATTGGCCGGACAATATCCACCATGGAGATCCTAGGAGAGTTAGTGGTGCAACTAGATGGGATGGAACAAAAACTTTCCATGACTAAACCCAAGCTTATTGGTCAAGCTGTGACCATGGGGTTTGAGATGGCCGTTCCAGGAGCTGGAAATAAAATTGTCCAAACTATCTCCACCATGGAAGTCCCAACAAATCAGGTGGTGGCACCAGGCATGACATTTGATCGTTACATGGTCAAGTCCACCATTGTAGGTTAAGGAGGGAGTAAGGAGGTTCAAAAGCATTCCTATGGCCTTGATTTTGAAAATGGTTCGACTATATGTGGTATGAAGGTCCCAAGCATGCAGGTTCCATGCCAAGGCATGACAGTTGATCAATACGTAGTCAAGTCTTTGGCAATGTGTACGGGCCGTACGACCGAGGAAGGTGAAGGTGGCATACAACATGCTTTTGTTGAGACATCTAGTTATTTACTCCATGGAGTTGGAGTGTCAAGGAATCATGGCTCACTTCTAGAGGTGTCGGGGTCACTAGCACTAATACCGGCTGAAATAGATGATGGATTGTCCAAGCAAGTTGCTACCTCAATTACAGAATAGGTCTTATTGGAGGACGATTAGTTATGTATAAATTCCTAAACTGTTACGGATACTTATGATGTTCTTTATGATAATGATACTGTGAATTGAATGATAATATGTCTATATCGGATCGTATACTGCATGCTTTAGCTTTGATGGCCGGTGGACATGGTTCTGACACATCTGGTTCACATGTATTATCCGTTTTAAATGTTCCACCCGATCCTTCGTCACTTATGATTGATACTCATGCTGATAATGATAACGCTTGTTTAGATATAAATGTTCTTGCTTTTGAGATTATTGTGTCTTTTGTTGATGTTTTTGTCACTAATGATATTGTTAGTATGCATGCTCTTACTATTTCTAGCCATGCCATTCTTTCCGGCCACTAGTGTGCCTCATTCAGTTCCTAGTACTGCTCCTTTTGTGCCTAGAGTGATTACGCATGCTACTCGCCCTTCGTTGCTTCCCTTGACCTCTAAGGTAGTTTCTAGACTTGACCTTAATAGTAATGTTAGACCTATAGGTAGTAAGTATGTTCCTAATTCTTCTGAGTTTCCTTATCTGCCCTACAAGGGCACTAGTAAGGGTAGTGGTGGGATCCCCCAAGGCAAAATGCCTGGGTTTGTCCCCCACTAAAGTTTTTATGAACAAGGGGGGTTATAGGTGCGCTAGTTTACAGGCTCCTACGGGTGATACTAGTAAGATCCGTCGGGTGATACTAGTAAGATCCGTTGTGATGAGGCGTTGCCTAAGGAGAAGATTTGGGGAAGTTACTTACTTGGCTAGTATGTTGGGTATTACCCGGGATACTTTGCCATTATGGACTTGTAGCAGTGTTTGGGAGTGTAGTCAAGGCTCATGATAGAAGCTAGATATATGATATTCATGTTCAATAATGATGTTGATCGGGACAAAGTGCTTGGGAGGGGGGGCTTATTGGATTCATGGGAGATCGTTGATTCTCAAACTTGTCCCTAACAAGTTTTCATTCAAAAAGAGGGACGTTGCTACTATTACCTTATGAGTTAGGTTGTATAGTATCCCTAACGATTATTGGACATCTGACATCCTTGTAAGGGTTGCCCCTATGCTTGAAAAACCTCTTTATATGGATTTTATGAATGGGGAGAGGAACAGGGGATCTTGGGCTTGAGTGCTTACGGAGATTAATTTTGCTCAAGAGGTAAAGAGAGAGTTCACCCTTGAGTTTCATGATGAATTCAAAATGGTGTGCATAGTGCTCTATGAAAATGAGCCGGACTATTGTAAAGGATGCCTTACATTTGGTCATAAGGATGAAGAGTGAAGGGAAGAGAGTCGGTATGAGCATGAGACCTAGGGTGATTGGTCAGTCTAGAGAGAGAGAGAAGTTAGAGTGGAAGGAGTTAGGGGTGGTGAGATGAGGGATGAGGGGGGAAAAGTTTGTTGGACAACCTAAGATTATTGACGGTAAGGGTGCTAAGAAGAAAGGTGAAGGACATAGATACACCGTTGTTGAGAGGGGTAAGAAGAAGGTTGGAGACATTGTGACTATGATTGAGGCAGATGTGGATAAGGGTAAGGAAGATACCAAAAGACCCGTTACAGATGGGGAGAGACGTCTAAGTATGTGTCCCATTAGACGTCGTCGTCGGTAGGCGAAGGAGGCTGCGAATGCTCAGGTTGTGGAGGCGGAGGTCATCCGGATGGTTGCTACAAAAACCATTTCGGAGAGGTTTGACCTTAAATATGGAAAGAGCAGGAGAAAGAAGAAGATAAGGGATGAGGCGAGGGATGTGGGAAGACAATGAGGATGACCGTTTTGCTACTATTAGGTTGGTGAGGAAAGAGTTTGCTTCTCAGCCCACCTCTAGTAGTAAGGTAATTACTACCGCCATCAAGATCACACTTAAGGTTATTCCTCGCAAGAAGAAGATTATTGTGGTTGAGGAGATAAAGGAGACAACCTCAGAGGAGGAAGCAGTTAGCTCTAATGAGGAACCGGATGACTCTAGCATGAATTATACGTACACATGGGTGAGTGAGGTTGATGACAAAGTTGATTGAGAGGAGTTTGTTGAGTCTTTAGGGGTATAGTCGGAGGAAGAAGAGGGATCTGATGAGGACAATGTTGAGGAGGTTGGGTTGGAGGAGGTTCATGTGAGTGTTGAGAGAAGAAGGAAGTCTATTTCGACTCCCACCGTTATGGTTTTCAATACATACACTACTTTGACGATTGATACAGATGTGTAGAAGGAGACTAGCAGAGATGATGAGTTCACCAAGGTTCTTTCCAGGTCTAATAGACGTGCCGACTGCACTCCTAAGACCGTGGTGAGCATAGAGATGATGAGTTCACCAAGGTTTTGAGATAGCTTTTGAGGGAGTTTGTAAGACTTTCTAAGATTCCCTTTTGGTTTGATGTCTTGTTTGGTTTGTGATTTAAGGAACGCTGATTTGTTATTAATTGATTCAGTTATTGAGACCTTTTTCTTAAGGTTTATTTATTCGAATATTCATTCCTTTCCTATATATATGGTTATTGTTATCATGATGATGATTGGCTAAGTTTCTTATGCGATTCTAGGGTGATTGGCTGAAAGTTGTGGGAAAGACGATGATAGAATGATCTTAATCCCAGCAGGACCCTGAAAGCTCGAGTCTTTAACCTTAACCCTAGAGATCGCTCAGTCGATGAAAATCTCGGCCGGGGTGGAACTTGACTGAACGAGGTGACCTTTTCTGATCCGAAACTGAGAGTTAAGAGTTCTAGTTTGCCTAATCCTATTCTTATTACACCTTTCCTGGTTCAATGCAAGCTTAGGATGAGACTTACCCGGTGATTCCTTTGTTTGTTTACCCATGATCATAAGTGTAGGTAATAAAGTTTTATCCTTTATTGGGGTTTGGGTGCGCCTTTATCCCATCTTTGTGAGTTAGCCTGAGACTTACCCGGTAAAGGTTGATTCTATTCCTGTGGGTGGTGTGTTGGTTTGAGATTATAGTTCCTTTCCTTAGTACCTTGAGACTTACCCGGTGATAGGAGCTTTGTTTTGGGATAGTGAGTAGTGAGACTTACCCGGTAATCTATTCCCATCTTAGAAACACCTTCCCTTTGCAAACCTCAGCTTTGTCCGCGTTATCCTTTGAGATCTTGAGTCGGAACCACAACTGGATGCTTTAATCCCTAGAATCCGCATTTCCCCTTAATTGACTTTACATCATCTTTGATTACTTTAATTGCTTTGGTTAATTGTAATATTTGACAACCTATTCTGTGCTTACTTTCACCTAAGTCCATGTGATCAACCCTTGAAATTCTTGCTTTTTATTACAATTGATCCGTACACTGCGGGTTCGCATCCTTGTTTAAAGCATACTTCTTGGGTTATAAATTTAAGGCTTGCACACACTATTTGGAGCGAACAAGTTTTTGGCGCCGTTGCCGGGGACTTGGTCTAGACCAAGCCGGTTACGGTTGTCTTTTGCGGCAATTGCCCTTGTGCTACTAACCACTCTACTTGAGTGTTTTCGCAAGATCTTTTTCTTAGTTTTATGCGAAGAACCCGTGTTTGGAAGAAAATCGTTCCTTACGATCCCGAACTAAAAAAGACATACAAACGATGATTGAAAGAAGCTAAGATGACCAATCAAGAAAATTGCGATCTTGAGGCCGAATTGAAGGAGGCGGTGGAATAGGTGCGCCTCAATAAGGAAGAACTGCAGCGAGAAAGGGAGCAGACTCGCACAAGAACTGCAGAGATTGAAGCAGATATGGCCGATCTAAGAGCCCAAATTCTGCATCGACCGATCCCAGATCCTTGACCGAGGCAGGACCCAGTCCTAGTTGCCGCGGCCTAGATACATCCACCTCAGATGCCGGTCCGAGATGTTTTTTTTTGCTGGAGTTCCACAAACCCTAGGACAGAGGATGGACCCTAATCAACAAGTGAGGCATCTAGGAGTCAACCTAGGAGATCCGGCTGAGCATGATTACGAACTTCGACCGCAAGTTCTATCCATGATCCGCCAATGCCAATTTGGAGGTTTAGAGAGGGAGTCTCCGCATCAGCATTTGCAAAACTACGAAATTCTGATTGAGACCTTGAGACCTTCAAGGCTGGAAAACAACAACTACAAGCTAAGACCTTTTTACTTTTCTTTAAAGAACAAGGCGCTTACTTGGTATCAATCTCTTCCACCCGGAAAGATCAACACCTGGGAAGAGATGACGACTGAGTTTCTAACAAAATTATTTCCCCCCTCCAAGACCGTTGAAATGAGAGGGAAGATTAATGCATTCATTATGAAGGACAAAGAGAGTTTGTCCAAGTCATGGGAGAGATTTAAAGATGTTCTATTGGATTGCCCACTTCATGGGATTCCAAAGATAGAGTTGTTGGAGATATAATTCAAGGGATTGGATTGCCCACATCATGGAATTCCAAAGATAGAGTTGCTTGGGAGTTCATTGAAAAGCAAGCTTTGCATATGGAGAAGTACTCCCACCACGGAGCCGAAAATGGAGCTAAAAGAGTTAATTTTCAGGACGCTCCATCAAATGATAATCAACTCATCTCCATTAAGAACGATGTGACGCAATTGAAGGACCTTTTGGTGGCTCACACGAAGAAGGAAGATGAAGGATATCAAGGGAGAAACAACAACCAAGGGTCATGGAACAACAATTACAACAACAATAGGGGCTCCAACAACAACAATGGGAGATCTAATCAACAAAATCAGGGTAACCCTTATTCCAATTCTAATTCTAATAATTCTTTTGATCCCTCCTTGTTCGCCCTAAAACGTGCATGCAATCAAGTCTTAAATTTATAAAACTAGAATAAAAGCAAGCGAACCCGCAGTGTACGGATCGGCGTAGATTAGCAAGTATTCTAAAGTATCGATCACAGGGAGTTGGTGAAACAACATCAGTTTCAAGAAATCAAGCAAGTAAAATGTAAAGCTTTGCATATATTGGGGAAAACAACAATCCTAAAGATCCAGGTATCCAATTGTGGCAATCGATTCAAGACATACTATAAATATATGGATAGAGCTGAGAATTGCAAAGGTATGCTAAGGTAAGGTAATGTACGGTGAAGTTCCAAAACCTTATATGTCTAACCAAAAGAACTCTCTATAAAGGTTGTTGAGACTACAGTATAGAAAGGATCTAAGGACTAGAATTGATCTCAAATACCCAAACTTGTAACCCAATGATCAAGATAAACTCAAATGCTTAAGGTTGTGACACTCGAAACCAAAATAGAGGATGTTGAGTCTCACTACTACCTAGGAAAGGCAAGCCAAGGCTAGGTTAAAGCAAATCTTTAACTTTGGATTAAAGTAAAAGCAAAGTTCGTAAACTAAGGTAAATCACGGTTAGATCTTGAGAACCACGGCCGTGGAAACCTAAGAACAGGCCGTGATTTAGGGTGTCGACGATATTTCTCTAACTCTCAGAGTCCAATCAAATTATGATCGATCTATCATCATCTAAGCCACAATTGTCAACCCTTCACCTTAGGATTGCTAAAGGGTTTTAGCCAATAACCATTGTCATGATATCAATATTCAATTTAAGAAGAATGAAAGATGAAAACTCTCGAATACTCAATAAAACTTCAAAACCAATTCTCAAATCCGAATCACAAGAAGCAATGTTAATAGATTCAGAATATATAACACAAAACCTCACAATGATCTAAGGCAAGTACGAAGAACGGGATGTCAATCCGTCTTCAACATCAAAACCTAAGAAAAAGGCTAAACCTTCGCTGTAAGCAATCTCCAAGCTCCAACAATCCGGCGTTTCCGCAACTCTCGGCGACTTCCAATCAACCCTAAGCAAGAGTGCTAAAAACAAGGGTAAGCGGCCGTCCTCGAAACTCTCTTTTCCAGCCTTATTATAAGACGAGGAAAAGTTACCGTCAAAGCCCAATACGTAAATGACGTGGCAAATAATGACACGCCAAAAGATTACCTAAATCACGGTCTCGCACCCTTCCACGACCGTGGTTTAGAGCGTGGAAACAGATTACGGTGCCTTGTGACTTCCACGACCGTAAATTAGGCCGTGTAACTTACTGGAGTGCTCCAAACTCTCTTCCACGTTCATGATGCTAGGTCTACGGCCGTGGTTTAGAGTGTGGAGTTCAAATCATCTTCTCCACGGCCGTAATTCAGGGCGTGGAAGTGTATATTGCTTGTTGTTGCCTTTGTTTCTTGACATTCTTCATCCTATCTCCTTCCTTAGCTTCTTTGATGTATCTCCTAATCCTCGAACATGATTGATTACTCCCTTTCCTCTCTCAAATGCTCCGATTTCAGCTCCTATTCACCTATAATCAACACAAAGCTAGTGTAGACTTCCATATCGACAAAATAGATGAACAAGCTAACATTTGCTTCTAAACTTTATCCATGTACGCAATAATAAGGGAAAAACAACCAAAATAAATGCCTAGAATATCGCCATATTTCATGCTAACAAAATACCCCATACTTGTCACTTGCTTGTCCCCAAGCAAGGTTTTCAAAAGCTTAGAACACAAGTTAGAATGAAATATGCATGCAAATTCAAAAACAAAACCATCCTTAGACAAATCTGCTTCTAGTCAATAGATCATCCTCAAACCTTGCTTCATTCATCCTTGAAAACGCTCATCTACATAAACCAAAGAATGTAAAGCAAAAAAAACGCCATAAATCGCTTAAACTTCAAGACAAACATCATAACCTTCAAGTATTGTCAAAATCAAGCATGTGAAACTTCAGTTTAGATCATCAAGTCAAATAACACTCTTTTGATCTTAAGGACTTTCAAGTAAGGTCTAGAATGCGGAAAGGAGGGAAACTTATAAGGGATGTGGTGCATGAATCCGGGAAAAGGGATAACCCAACTCTTTTTCTTTTTATTTTGAATTGCAACACCATCAACTTAGAGCTTTGCTCTTTTCTTTTTCACATTATCTTCCGACTTTACTTTTTGAAATATGGGTAGAGGTGCACAAAAACCGAAGCCTAGGAGATCGGCGCTTCTCGATTTCAAGATGCCTCAAACCCTTGATGCACATACCATAATTCGTTAGGAAAATCGCTCAATCCGACTTTGGCAAGACACAAACACCCGGCTATGTGAATGGTGCCGAGTTACTCGTCGTTATGATTGACTTCCTCAAACCTATTAGTTCTATTCTTTGAATGCAAAATTTTGCTTTCATGGCCCTCCCACATCAAACATGCCAAATATCAACTCCTCCAAATTCCCAGAAAGGTAAGGAAGGCAATTACTTTCATTTGAGGGGCTAAATGATCAAAGAAAGAAGTAAAAAAATCGAATTGCCTTAATCATTTCATAAAGAAGTATAAGACCTCATCATGTGATTTCAACCTTAATTTCTCAATATGATTTAGATAAAACTTTCACATTATGAAACTTGCAAGAAAGGATAAACAACACATTCAATTTCTTTTCAATTCATAATTCCGTTTAAGCATACAATTGTCATTAAAACTCATTCCACAAGTGAGAATTATCATAGAAATCATCTCTAATCTTAGAAGCACAAAAACTTTTTCAAAATTTTTCAAATTTTTATGGATTTTTCAAAGCCTTTTTCATGCAATGCAATAACGAAACTTGTGACTATGGAATGAAACATGCGAAGTGTCATGGATAGAAGCAAGCAAATGTAGTAGAGTTATTACACATAATAGTCACACCCCACCCCATACTTAAAACATACATTGTCCTCAATGTTAAAAAAGAAAAGAAAGAAAAGAAAGAAAAGCAAAATGAACTCACTAGACGGTGGTGAGGCGGCTGAAACTGTCGATCATCAAGCTCGTCATTGCGGAGGGGGACGGTGGTGGAAATGGACGGAAGTCATGGCTATAGTACCGCCCGAACTGCTGGCGGTAGATGTCACTCATCATCTCGTCATGCTCCCGGCTCCGTGTCTCTTGGGTCTCCTGATGGATCTCTAAGTCTCAAACTCTCCTAGAAAGGTCGGTGGCCCATGCCGGTAGCTGCTCGTACCAAGCCGGTGGTTGGTGGTACCATGCTGGTGCGTCTTGGGGAGTCGGTGCTACTAGTGTTGCGGGTGCCTGATCATACCACGGAGGTGGAGCTCCCATCCATGAAGGTTACTCCTCATACCAAGCGGGAGGAGCGTCCATCCAAGTCGGCCTCTCACTCACACTAGCACGGCGAGATGAAGAGGCTCCGGAAGGTCCGGTAGGTCGTGGGAAACGTCTAGGAGGGTCAGGGAAGTGTGCCGGATGCTCCGGAAAAGTTCCAAAGTCCTGCTCATCACCTTCTCCTACCTCATCCTCAACATCCTCAGCTGGGACATCATCTAGCACAAACGGAGGTGATGTCAACCTATTCACATGCATGGCAGCGAAAGTCTGCTTCTAGTTATGGCGTCCGGTCATAATGGAATACTCGGGGAGCCAAGGGATACCTCTACCTCCTCTCTCCTCCCAAGGCATACCGGCGGTAGGTGGACCGCGGTGTCTAGGGAAGATGATACCTCTAGTCATAAGGCTATTGAGACCCAAAGGTCTCGCCGCTATTCTAGTGCAAGAGGAATAGTCTATTTCTAGCTGTGAGGCAATGTGAGTGACCATACCACCATATCCTATATTGCCGGCTTTCTTGTTTTTCAACTTACTCATGGTGGAGGCTAGGAGGGTAGCACAATCGGCGGGTCTACCATGGAGCATAGAGTAAAGGAGGAAAATCTCATTGGTCTTAATCTTTTAAGGGGTTCCGGTCCTAGGGAAAATGCACTCGGAAAGAACCCTATGAGCTATCTTCAAGGCTAAGTGATAGATGAGCTTAGCCTTGGTGTCGGCCGGTTGCCAACGGCCCTCAGTAGCATATATTATCGCGATATACTCCCAAAAATCCTTATTGTATATCCCGCTAGGAAAACGACCATTGAAGGTCTCTTGGAACCCAAAGAAGGCTCCAAACTGCAAGATCGAGAACTCATAGTTCTCCTCCATCAACCGAAAAGAAACCGTCCTATCGACGACGTTATGCTCAAAGGAAAACGACGAACTCCCTAGTGATCTCTTCATAAGCATCTTCTCTAATAGCGGAGAAGACTATCAAACCAGCTCTATCTAGAAGCCATGTTAAATCATTCACTACGTTCAGCGGTTCAAGCTCCTCAAGTACTAAGTATTGCGGTCCTGTGACCGGCATCTTCTTGATCCTTTCTAAGGCATCGAGGTAATCCACATGAATGGTTGGAATTCTAGGCGGTGGGGGTGATGGTGGCTCACTAGGGGGGACTTGGGAGGAAGAGGAAGTGCCACCTTTCTTCTTCTTGTTCCTACTTGATTTTCTCCTAAACAAGTCCATTACAAGGGAAATCACGGTCTATTCTAGGAAAACCATGGCCGTGGAACCTACAAGGACCATGGTTCGGTTCTGTTTCGATCAAATCTCAACCAAATCACACCAAATTCACCAGACACAATCCTAGACTAATTCCAATTCCAATTCCAATCAGTTATCCTAAAAAATCTTGCAAGAATTGAGCCAAATTGAAAAAGTAGAGAAAGAGGAGAAAAACCTAGGTTTTGGATTTTTAAAATCCAAATTCTTTCTTCTGCAGGGATTGTTCATTTCAATTGTTGATTGGATCTTGTAGATGATCGAAAATGCGTCCTTTAGGCTCAAGAATCGTTCGAATCGAATTCCGAACGAAGATTTGTGAGAAGGGGAAAGAAATCGGCGATTAGGGCGTGAAAAAGGGCGTGAATTTGAGAAATTGTGGTGTTTTTGTGAAGGAAGGTGGTTTATATAGTGCCCGTAAAAATTTTGGAAAATCACGGTCACTCGGGGTGTTCCACGGTCGTGGAATTGTAAGGGCCCGTAGTTTTGGTGATTTTTCTCAGATTTTGGAAGAATTACGGTCACTGTAGCTTCCACGACCGTGGTTTAGGGCGTGGAACTCTCTGTAATGTGCCAAAATCCAAGTTTCGTCAATTCCTTCCAACTTTTCCTTCTTCCATTGCCTATTCTATCGCTCCTACATCCAAAAACACGACATACCAGGAGGTATCGAGGGCAAAACAAAGCAAAAACGACTAAACTAATCTAATCTAAGAATGAAAAATAAAAGCATAAGTGCAATACCTTGGGTTGCCTCCCAAGAAGCGCTTGTTTTAGGTCCGTAGCTAGACCGTACCTGCGTTTATTCGAGTGTGGTGGGTGCGAACTCCTCAGCTTGGAGCTCCGGTGTATACTTCTTAAGTCGTTGGCCATTCACCTTGAAACTTCCGCTCTTTTCACCCCATACTTCAATTGCGCCATGGGGAAAAACATATTTGATTAGATAAGGTCCAGTCCAACGAGATTTAAGCTTACCTGGAAAGAGCCGAAGTCTCGAATTGAAGAGGAGAACTTGATCTCCTTCTTTGAGGTCCTTTGGAATGATATGCTTATCATGCCAACGCTTCGCTCTTTCCTTATAGATCTTGGCGTTCTCATAAGAGTTTAAGCGGAGTTCTTCAAGCTTGTTAAGGTCCAAGAGGCGCTTCTCGCCCGCTTCCTTCATGCTGAAGTTCAACCACTTTACTGCCCAATACGCTTTATGTTCCAGCTCCACCGGTAAGTGACAAGACTTCCCATACACAAGGTTGTATGGTGTTGTTCCTATGGGAGTCTTGTACGCAGTCCTATACGCCCACAATGCATCATCTAGTTTCAAAGACCAATCCTTCCTTATCTTCAAAACTGTTTTCTCTAGGATGCCCTTGATCTCTCTATTCGAAATCTCCACTTGTCCACTCGCTTGTGGATGGTAGGGAGTCGCGATCTTGTGAGTCACCCTATACTTAGCTAGTAGAGCTTCGAATCGTCTGGCAATGAAGTGAGAGCCTCCGTCACTAATGATGGTCCGTGGTGTCCCAAACCTTGGGAAATTAGTTCTATTAAATAACTTAACTACAACCATGGCATCGTTAGTTGGAGAGGCTATAGCTTCAACCCATCTCGAAACAAAATCTACAGCTAGAAGTATGTATTGGTTTCCACAAGATGATGGGAAAGGTCCCATGAAGTCTACTCCCCAAATGTCGAAGATCTCTACCTCCTGAATGTTGTTAAGAGGCATCTCGTTTCTCCTAGATATGTTTCTTGTTCTTTGACAAGCATTGCAGCAGGAAACAAAGGTTTGCACATCTTTAAATAAAGTATGCCAAAAGAAACCAAACTGAAATACCTTAACGCTAGTTTTGTTTGAACTAGCGTGTCCTCCACAAGGTAGTGAATGACAATGACGGATGACGCTTTGCATCTCGTCTTCCGGCACACATCTTCGAATGATGCCGTCGGGACCTCTCTTGAAGAGTAGAGGTTCATTCCAAAAGTATTACCGGACATCCTTAAAGAACTTCTTCCTTTGTGCATAGGATAGTCCGGGAGGTATTTCCTGACAAACCAAATAGTTAACAAAATCAGCAAACCATGGTTCATTACCTCTAGTTATTTTGTCGATGCACTCCTCTATGATGTGTAAATGCTCATCCGGAAAGGAGTCATCTATAGGTAGATTGTCGTCTTCTAGATGTGGTAGAAGAATCAATTGATCCGCAACAGAGTTTTCCGAACCTTTCTTGTCACGGATCTCTAGATCGAATTCTTGTAGGAGAAGAATCCATCTAATCAGCCTTGGTTTTGCGTTCTTCTTGGCAAGTAGATACCGGATCGCAGCATGATCCGTGTATACTATCACCTTTGCACCTACAAGATAAGAACAAAACTTTTCAAAGGCATATACAATAGCTAAGAATTCTTTTTCAGTTGTGGCGTAGTTAAGCTGCGCTTCATCTAGCGTCTTGCTAGCGTAATAGATAGCATGTGTTTGGCCCTCCTTCTTTTGCCCAAGCACAACTCCGATAGCTACGTCACTTGCATCACACATAACCTCAAACGGGAGATTTAGTCCGGAGGTTGGATGATCGGTGCTGAGATTAGAGCTTCCCGGATCTTATGAAATGCGTCTAAATAATCCTACGAGAAATAAAAAACTACATCCTTCATCAATAGATTAGTAAGCGGTTTTGATATCTTAGAAAAGTCCTTAATAAAACGTCTATAAAATTCAGCGTGTCCTAGAAAGCTTCTTATCCCCTTCACCGAAGATGGAGGAGGGAGCTTTTCTATGCTCTCTATCTTAGCCTTGTCTACCTCGATCCCTCTATTAGAGATCAAGTGTCCGAGTACAATGCCTTCCTTCACCATGAATTGACACTTCTCCCAATTAAGAACTAGGTTAGTGTCTTCGCACTTTTGTAGCACAAGAGAAAGGTTAGAAAGACAATTATCAAAAGAGGAACCATAAACAGAAAAGTCATCCATGAAAACCCCATGATTTCCTCTACATATTTTGAGAAGATTGCCATCATGCACCTTTGAATGGTGGTTGGGGCGTTGCAAAGCCCAAATGGCATCCGTCTATAGGCAAACGTACCCCATGGGCACGTAAGTATGGTTTTTTCTTGATCGTCTGGATGGATCGGAATCTGGAAGAAACCACTATAACCGTCAAGATAGAAAAAATGAGGATGTTGTGCTAACCTTTCAAGCATTTGATCAATGAAGGGCAATGGGAAGTGATCCTTCCTAGTTGCATTGTTTAGCTTCCGGTAATCAATGCACATCCTCCATCCAATCACGGTTCTCGTAGGAATGAGTTCATTGTTCTTGTTTGTGATCACCGTCATTCCTCCTTTCTTTGGAACAACTTGTACGGGGCTCACCCACTTACTATTGGAGATAGGGTAGATGATACCTGTATCAAGTAACTTAAGAATTTCCTTCTTAACAACCTCCTTCATGATCAGATTTAACCGTTGTTGAGGTTGTCGGGAAGGCTTAAAATCTTCTTCCATTAGGATCTTGTGCATGCATAATGAAGGTTTAATTCCTACAAGATCCTCTATAGTGTAACCTAAGGCTTTCCTATGTTTCCTTAGAACAACCATAAGTTTACTATGTTCATTTTCATTTAAATCGGAACTAACAATTACCGGAAAAGTAGAATTAGTTCCTAGAAATGTGTACCGAAGATGTGTGGGAAGTGGCTTCAATTCCATCACCATTGGAGTCTCTAATGGCTCTTGAGGAGTGCTCAATGCTTCCTTAGAAGTCTCTAAGGGTGTATGCGTTGTTGAAGGGGACTCAAGAGCATTGGTGGAAAGAGCGTAATTGTTCTTAGAATTTCCCAAAATCACGGCACCACTGTTACTTCCACGGCCGTGGTTTAGGGCGTGGAAGTCAATTACGGCACCTCTGGTAGTTCCACGACCGTAATTTTGGCCGTGTAACTTACTAGAGTCCTCTGAATAGCTGATTACGGTCATCATGGATGAAACCACGGCCGTGGAATAGCACGACTGGCCATGGTTCCTCACATCTTTCGACCCATCGTAGAGTTTTTCAAACTCTTCTTCATGCACTTCCTTTAGCTCCTCCTAGGCTTCAATTTCCTCATTGCAATCCTCTTCTTCTCCTTTCTCCATAATGCTCATGATGATAACCTTTTGCAATGGGTCGTTGAATAGAATCGAGCCTACTTCCTCTCTAGATGCCTCCTCGTCATAGATATTGAACATATCTTCTCCAAGAGTTGGCTCTTTCACCAAAGTGGAAGGAACAAACTCTACCTTCTCTTCTCCTATGTCGAAGGCAAGTCTAGCATTCTTGCAATCCATCATACAACCGGAAGTTGCAAGAAACGGTCTTCCGAGTATGATCGGGACCGGACTATCTACAGGAATGTCAAGCACAACAAAATCTATTGGAACATAGAACTTACCAAGCTTGACTGGGACGTCCTCAATGATACCGACGGGACGAGTTATGGATCGATCCGCCATGTATAACGTCATCTTCACCGGTTTAGGTTCACCTAAACCGATCTTCCTACATAAGGCAAGCGGGATGATGCCAACGCTTGCTCCCTAGTGACATAATGCATCATAAGTGACTTCTCCCACTCCAATTGGAATAGAAAATGACCCCGGATCCTTCAGCTTTGGGGGCATCTTTTCCTTCATCGTTTTGATAAAGTCCGATGATTCCGAACTCATCTTGACTTCTCCAAAGTCTTCCAGCTTCCTCTTGTTAGAGAGGATCTCCTTCATGAACTTACCGTAAGCTGGCATACCTACAATTGCATCAATGAAAGGTATGTTAATGTGCAGTTTGCTCAAGAGTTCAATGAACTTACCGAACTACTTGTCTAGACGCGCTCTTGCTCTAGATTGTGGAAATGGTAGGGGAGGTTTGTAAGCTGGAGGAGGAATGTAGATGTCTTCCTTCTCCTTCCCCTTTTCCTTCTCCTTTTCGACAGGAACTTCAACAAACTTAGGTTGCGGTTCGGTAGTTGTTGCTCCGCTCCTAGTTGTGATAGCCATCACCCTTCCCTTCGGGTTGTCCTCCGTCTTTCCGGGAAGCTTTCCTTGGTTTCTAGGAACTTCCTCAGCATTGCTGAACATTTGGTTTTCTAAAACTTTTTGAGCTTTATCAACCTTAGTGATGTGGTTCTCCAGTCCTTGAAGCTTTCCTAAGATCGTTTCCAGCATAGGATCGGGCTTCTCTTTCCCTGATTTGCTTCCGCTATTGGATGTTTGCCCCTGGCTTTTCAAAGGATGGAAGAAGAAGATGGTGGTTGTTACGCTAAGATCGTGTGATGTGCACGCAATAAGTCTTAAATTTATACTCGTTATATTTATCCTAACTCCTAGCGAACCCGCAGTGTACGGGACGTTTGTAGAAAGGTAAGTATTCCGAGGTCGAACACAAAGACTAAGGTGAAATAGAGTCAAGCAATGATCAAAGATAGTGTGAATCTAGACTAAGATAAAATGAGGAACAAAGAAAATGGAAAACGCAATGTTTTTGTTGGTTTTTGTGGTGATCAAACAAAGATCACAAGTCAAGCAAGGTAATAAAACAACTAACAATTTAAGCTAGCAAACGAGTAAGTAACACAAAGCGCAAGTATATGATCAAGAGAGAAAAGTAGATTCTAGAGGTCAAGATTTCCGGTTATGGCATAGGATTCAAGGTTCTAAGGATTCTAAGGACTAGCTACAGTGCTGGGGAAAGAATGTTTCACTAGTGGAAGCGATTACCGGGTAAGTCTCTCACTTCACTAATCCCGCATCAAACTCCTATTACCGGGTAGGTCTCAAGGGGTTAGAATAAGGAATTCCACACAAACTAGATACTACTTAGGGGGTAACCCTCTCCTTACCGGGTAAGTCTCGGAATAGGGAAATCTCAAGCAATAATCCTTGCACACTCAATCCAATAGCGGCTTATTAGGCTCACTACTACCTAGAATTCATCTTCTAAGGTATCTAAGATAGGGAATCATCGGGTAGATCTCTTCCTTCACTTAGGTTGATAGCATTAGGTGATCCTAAGCTAAATTAGGCTTAATAAACACTAGGATTTAAACAACCAAACACCCTAGCATGCAGATTTATCATTTAAAGAGCAACAGAAGAATAAATCGGGCTGTTCTACAGATAAATCGGCCGATTTATCTGATGAACAGGTCGATTTTTCCTTCTGTTGTGAGTTTCGTGCATATAAATCATCCTAAACTGACATATAAGCCCATCCTATCATCACCCTAGCCATAACCATCAATCCATCACTCTAAAATCACAAGAAACTAGCCAATAATATATATATCAAGATCCGAAATCATCAAACAAGCATACATGGTGTTCATAGATGAGTAATGAAAGATGAGTAAGCAAAATCAATAAATCTCAGCCAAAGACTAGTTGTAGCAAGACTTACAAACTCTAGAATGAAGATTCAAAACGTTCTTAACAATCCTTGCAATTAGTTCTTCAATCCAAGACTACAAAATCACTCAAAATCACTCTAAACTCTTCGAATGGTGTTTTTCTTCTTCCTTAAATCTTTGAGAGCTTTTCTTCTCCTCCAATCTTCCTACCAAATTGATGAGCTGTGAATGAGAGTGTGGGAGAGGAGAGATGCTCAGCAACCACCTGCAGGACCACTTATATTCTCCACCAAGAGCAAGGACGGACAAGAGATCGTGGGGCACGTGGCTTAAGCTGTCAAAGCCTCAAAAATCGACCCAGTGGACAAAAATCGGCCGATTTAGCTGCTACTTGGTCCGATTTTCTTCAGCAGAAACGTGCTATGATTGTCTAGCCATGAGTTGCTCCATTGCTTGCACCATTAGTGATCTTTGTGTCCTTTGTTGCTCAAATTATGCTCCTCCAAGGCTTTGGATGTGTACCATCATGAGGCTTGGCCCTCAAATGTATCGATTAACGTCCAATAGATCCCCGAATTACCTACAAAACCGATAAAAGGTAGTGTAGACGTCTTTTCTAGAAATGTGCATGAATTGAGCGAAGACGTCATGAACCAATGCCAAAACGTGCATGAATGAGTGAGAAATATATCTAAATGATTACCTAATCCTAAGTCATAAATCTTGTTATCAGTGGTGTTAGTGAATTTTCTGAATTGGGATAAGAATTACCGGAATTTTGCTTGTTGTTTGAATTCCAATTGTTGTTCCAATTGTTCCGGTTGATGTTCCGGTTGTTGCGGTTGGTGTTCTCATTCCCTTGATGGTTATTGTTGTTTCCTAAATATCCAACATCTTGCTCTTTTTTAGGCTTTTGAAGGCCAGCTCTAATGACTTCCTTCAACTCTTTAATTTTGGTGTTGAGGGAAAAGATTTGAGTTTGCGCAGCTTGTGTTAGCTTCGCTCCTTGCTCTACTCGGTTAGCTTCCGCCTTCCGGTGGGAGTACTTCTCAATTACTCGGGCTTGCTTCTTAATAAAGTCTCAAGCGTCATCTTCCCTCATGTCCATGAATGTGCCACATGAAAGGGATTGGAGCTTGAATTGTGTTTTCACTTCCAGCCCTTTGTAATATATCTCCAACAACTCTAATTTGGAAATGCCATGTTGTGGGCAATCCAATAATAGATCCTGAAACCTTTCCCAAGATTGAACCAAACTTTCATTGGATTTCATAGAAAAAGCATTGATTTTACCTCTCAACTCCGCTGTCTTGGATGGCTGAAAGAATTTGGTTAGGAACTCCGAAGATAGATCCTCCCATGTGTTGAGTCTTCCATTTGGAAGAGCTTGATACCAAGATAAAGCTTTCCCTTTCAAAGAGAAGAAGAATGGCTTGATCTTGTAGTTGTTGGTGGTTGCATTCTTTGGTTTCATTGTCTCCATCAGAATCTCAAAGTTCTGTAAATGTTGGTGTGGAGATTCAGCACTCGTTCCTCCAAATTGGCTTTGGCGAACAATGGTAATAACTTGTGGGTCAAAGCTAAACCCTTGAATATCATTAGCTTTGAAGTTCACACCTAGACGGCGCGGTTGCTGAATCGGATTCATCCTTTGTCCAAGAGTCCTTGACTCTTCATCTACACGAGCGGCTCTCGCACCCCCAGCTGGGATACGAGGATTGGCGGCCAGTCTTGGATCATTCCGGACTGGGTTGATCGTTGGATCAATCTCCTCTAGCGGTGGCATATCATCATCCTCCTCATCGGATGATTCTACTATAATGGACTTAGTTGGCTTAGGTTTCTTCTTTTTCTTAGAGTCATTCATCTCCAACCTCATTTCCATCATCATAGCTTTGATCTCATCAATTTGGAATTGATGACGCTCCGCTTCTTCCTTACGAGTTTTCTCACTCAACCTAAATTGAGCTTGAGACTCCTCTAACTCTGCTTGGAAATCCCTTTCTCTATTTTCAGCCATCTTTCTCTCCTTAAGTTTCTTTCTCAAAGTCTTCTCAAGTTCCGGATCAAAAGGTACAAGGTCTTTGTTGGATCTAGACCTGCGCATATACCTAAGAGAACCTGCAAATAGCACTCAAAAGAGATATCAAATAACAAGAGCAAAGCTCCCAAGCTCGACAACCGAAAGCCGAAGTTTGGTCTTGACCAACTCCCCGGCAACGGCGCCAAAAACTTATTCGCCTTAAAACGTGTGTGCAATCAAGTTTTAAATTTATAAAACTAGAATAAAAGCAAGTGAACCCGCAGTGTACGGATCGGCGTAGATTAGCAAGTATTCCAGAGTATCGATCACAGGGAGTTGGTGAAACAAAATCAGTTTCAAGAAATCAAGCAAGTAAAATGTAAAGCTTTGCAAATATTGGGGAAAACAGCAACCCTAAAGATCCAGGTATCCAATTGTGGTAATCGATTCAGGACATACTATAGATATAAGGACAGAGTTGAGAATTGCAAAGGTATGCTAAGGTAAGGTAATGTACGGTGAAGTTCCAAAACATTATATGTCTAACCAAAAGAGCTCTCTATAAAGGTTGTTGAAGCTGCAATATAGAAAGGATCTAAGGACTAGAATTGATCTCAAATACCCAAACTTGTAACCCAAGGATCGAGATAAACTCAAATGGTTGAGGTTGTGACACTCGAAACCGAAATAGAGGATGTTGAGTCTCACTACTACCTAGGAAAGGCAAGCCAAGGCTAGGTTAAAGCAAATCTTTAACTTTGGATTAAAGTAAAAGCAAAATTCGTAAACTGAGGTAAATCACGGTTAGATCTTGAGAACCACGGCCGTGGAAACCTAAGAACAGGCCGTGATTTAGGGTGTCGACGATATTTCTCTAACTCTCAGAGTCCAATCAAATTTCGATCGATCTATCATCATCTAAGCCACAACTGTCAACCCTTCACCTTAGAATTGCTAAAGGGTTTTAGCCAATAACCATTGTCATGATATCAATATTCAATTTAAGAAGAATGAAAGATGAAAACCCTCGAATACTCAATAAAACTTCAAAACCAATTCTCAAATCCGAAACACAAGAAGCAATGTTAATAGATTCAGAATATATAACACAAAACCTCACAATGATCTAAGGCAAGTACGAAGAACGGGATGTCAATCCGTCTTCAATATCAAAACCTAAGAAAAAGGCTAAACCTTCGCTGTAAGCAATCTCCAACAATCCGGCGTTTCCGCAACTCTCGGCGACTTCCAATCAACCCTAAGCAAGAGTGCTGGAAACAAGGGTAAGCGGTCGTCCTCGAAACTCTCTTTTCCAGCCTTATTATAAGACGAGAAAAAGTTACCGTCAAAGCCCAATACGTAAATGACGTGGCAAATAATGACACGCCAAAAGATTGCCTAAATCACGGTCTCACACCCTTCCACGACCGTGGTTTAGAGCGTGGAAACAGATTACGGTGCCTTGTGACTTCGACGACCGTAATTTAGGCCGTGTAACTTACTGGAGTGCTCCAAACTCTCTTCCACATTCATTATGCTAGGTCCACGGCCGTGGTTTAGAGCGTGTACTTCAAATCATCTTCTCCACGGCCGTAATTCAGGGCGTGGAAGTGTATATTGCTTGTTGTTGCCTTTGTTTCGTGACATTCTTCATCCTAGCTACTTCCTTAGCTTCTTTGATATATCTCCTAATCCTCAAACATGATCGATTACTCCCTTTCCTCTCTCAAATGCTCCGATTTCAGCTCCTATTCACCTATAATCAACACAAAGCTAGTGTAGACTTCCATATCGACAAAATAGATGAACAAGCTAACATTTGCTTCTAAACTTTATCCATGTACACAATTATAAGGGAAAAAAACAAAATAAATGCCTAGAATATCGCCATATTTCATGCTAACACCTCGGTCCAGGTACAGACGAGGAACACTTCAGTCGAGGTGCCATCCGAGGTGGAGTGCCAAAAAGCGAAGGACAAATCTGAAATTTATGTCCCACCTCCTGCTTATAAACCACCACTTCCATTCCCTCAGTCAAGAGCCAGAGCAGATCTAGACAAGCATTTTGGTAAGTTCCTTGACTTGATGAATAAACTACACATTAACATCCCTTTCCTTGATGCTATTCTAGGGATGCCCGCCTATGGGAAATTCTTAAAAGAGATTCTATCAAGGAAGAGGAAATTGGAAGACTTTGGAGAAGTTAGGATGACATCTAAATCCTCGGAGCTCATTCAAATCATGAAAGAGAAGATGCCACCTAAGTTGAGAGATCCCGGCTCTTTTTGCATTCCCATTCAAGTTGGGGTTATAAATTATGAGGCGTTATGTGATCTAGGAGCCAGCGTGAGCATCATTCCGCTGGAGCTATGTGAGAGGATCGGACTTGGAGAGCCCAAGCCGGTAAAGATAAGGTTGTACATGGCGGATCGCTCCTGTAACACCCCAAATTTTACAACTTAGGGAGTTACTGGTTAGGACCGCACAGTGGGTCCCGACCTTAGTTTGACAACAACTTAACATGATCTTACAACAAGGCACAGATAAGGAAAACCAGAAATCATAAAATAGTTCTTAACAATGTATGCATGTGACCAGATCAACTAACAGCCGGAAAACGTAATATAACAAAGTACGGAAAGAACGACCAGAGACAAAGTCCAACTGTAAATCCCACAAATAAAGAAACTGTAAAACATCCTAAAGTACGACACCCCGGCTGACCACTACCGTCTGGATCACTCGGCATCTGCTCTAACCTGTGGCAAATCTACACAACATATCAACCGTTAGCTAACTATCAAAATATAAGCAGAATGATAACAGCACAATCACAAGCAGAAACAAAATAAACAAACATCATGCTGGCACTCAACCGTTTATTATCTATTATTTAAGTGATTCACATTATTCAATTTAAGTTGTGGCACGAGAGCTATTAACAGCTCTCGCCTCCGTTCCTTATCCAACTGGGTGTAGGTCTAGCTGACCTCCGCCGGTAGCATCACTACAAACCGAGTATGGACTAGTCCCTAAAGAAACCCCCAGCGCTCGCAAGCTAACTGAGCAGAATGCCACTGCCCGTTACTCTTAGGCCAAGTATAGGTCGGTAATTATATATCACAACCTATCTCTCTAAACATTTCAATCACACACCACTATCATCATTCATACTCATATTTAGAAGTCAGCTAAGTAAGCCCAAAGGACTTACCTGATATAAAGCTCGACTCTTTGTACACCACTCGTTCTGTAAACTGTAGCAACTCAGTTGCCTGCCAAAGGCGATAAGTGCATTAGCACATTCTCACGTAGTTAGAAGTCTAAGACTTCTAAGATCGAATAATGTATTAAGACATAACTAGTTACAGTATTAATTTAGGGTAAAATGACCATTTTACCCTTGGTCCCGAAATTCCCGAAAATTCTAAAATTCATGTCTAAACTCCTATTTGATATTCTAAAATCATATTCTAACTCCTAAAGTTTCGTTTGGTCCCAAACTGATATTTTTCCTATGTTTCTATTTTCCGGAAGATCGTAAAGGTCTAACTTCGATTCCAAATATAAAATTCGTAACCGCTTATAAAAATTCCGACTTAAATCCCTAGGTTATCTATGATGTCCTATCTAACTTTAGGAGAAAGAATTTCTCCAAACTGTTCATCCAACAGTTTTATAAAAATTCCTAAAGTTGATTACTCCCTTTACAAATTCCATACTTAGTCAAAATCTTAAGTTTATAAAAACTGCTCAACTACTCAACTTCGAAAGCTTATAACTTCTAATCCGACCGTTCATTTCTTCCCAAATTTTAATACCCTATACTACGTATAACCGTCTACAACATATCCGAAATTCAACGGTGGATCTTTATCCAGACGCCCAAACATTGGTCGGCAATGTAGTCAGTTTCTAACGTAAAAGCTGAAAGGAAACAAAATGAAATTTACAGCAGCCCCTTATTTCTATTGTTCATAATTACAACAGCAGCCCTTGTCTCTACCCTTAAAGTCATCCTATGATCACTAGTTTGACCCTCAAGAGACATCCACAATTATCAGCACTCACTATCTAGACTCGAACCCCTTCTACAGCCGCCTCACAACAACTTACATCTGTACATATCCTATGCATCTACACCCTTTTTCTCATTCAGTTACGAAAGGATCAAACAGCAAGAGAGAAGAGATTTTACCTCTTCCAGCGGTGACTAGTCGGAGGTCTCTTTGATCGGTTTCGAAGGAAGGTTCTTCTATTTACCCTAGTTCCGCGCCACTCAGTTACTGTCCTCCCTAGTACGAGAATAGATGGGGCCGGACAAGAACATGAGACAACCGTGGTTGAGTCAATTGTGTAGATGGGTGTTAAGGATTTAAGATGCACTCACTTGTGGAACAAGAAGATGGAGCGAGATGTTTGGATCTTCTGCACTGGTACTCGACAGAAGTGTGATAGGGAGATGTACTGTACTTCCTGTTCGTGCCTAGAACAATCCAAGAAGGTTGATTACACTCAGTCGATAGGAACAAAAGAGGGAAGGTGTTGGTGCTTACCTAGTGGATCAATCGGCCGTTTGTTGTTGCAGCAACAAGAGGAGCGTATGCTACTGCTGTTGGAGCGTTCGATCAGCAAGAGAGGAAGGTAAGGCTGCCTGTTGCTGCTGAAATCCGTACACAGAAGGGAGGAGTTTTTCGAAGATGAATCTGGACGGAGATCAGGAAGAAACTGGCGTGTATAAACGGTTGCAGAATAAGGCAAGAAGGTTAAACGTATAAGGTAGTTTCTAATCTTCTGTAACAGCTGCTGACTAGGACGATTTGCATCCATTCTGGGCTGTTCCTGGGCTGTGAGAGTTGGCAGCAAAGGTCCGTCTTCCACCTGGGCTGAGAGCAGGCGTGGGCTTGCGTTGGGCTGAAGCGGCTGCTTTGTTATCTCCTCCAGTAGCTGGGCTGGCGCTGGGGTGAAGCAGTCAAGGCAGCGGCTGGAATTGCTGTAAGGCTGAGGCAAGCTGGAGTAGTTCACGGACTGGGCTGGATAAGGCAAACAGTGGGTTGCTGGAGCTGGGCTAGCAGGGCTGGATCCGTTGGCTGAAATATAGAGTAATAGATGGGCTGAAATTGGTTGTGGACAAGCTCCTTAAACTGACGAGTTTCTGAGTTGGACAAGATCCCGACCCATGAATATACGGACTATACGGCTACGGAGTTTGTTATAGTTTAGGATCGGTTAAGAATTCTATCATTTTATGCGGAAGTAAGTTACATAAAATGATAACTTACTTAAAAGATTCTATCATTTTATGTGAAGGTATCTACCTAAAATGATAAATCCTATAATATATATCTAACTAAGTAGACGGATAAGCATCGACTGATCGAGATCGGGTTTATAACATAATTAGACGGAATAAAAATTCCGGACATTACATCAGTACCCCCTTAAAATAAGTTTTGTCCCGAAACTTAGAATAAGGTACCTACCCCATACATTTCCCTTCGAGAGTTATATTCTAGCATGTAAACTACTCATGTCATCAAGCACATAAACATAAACAGTCATTTAAACATATAATCACAGAAGTCATATAAGGTATCGTCTCAGTACTAACCCGTCGGTACTGAGGTAGCGGCTAACTCCGCAAAGAACCCAGGGTAGTTACGTCTAATACTCTCCTCTGTCTCCCAGGTAGCCTCATCAACTCCTCGTCTAGACCACTGAATCCTCAGCATCGGTATCTCCTTAGAACGCAGGCGCCTAATACTACGATCTAGGACGGCTACTGGGTACTCCACAAAAGTGTGGTCTGGCTCGACTATCAGGTCCTCATGACTGATGACGTGTCTAGGATCCGGTATGTACTCTCTCAGCTGAGATACATGAAAAACTGGGTGTACTCCCTCTAATCTCGATGGCAGTGCTAGTCGGTAGGCAACCTCTCCGACTCTCTCTACGATCTCAAATCTACCAACATATCGGGGACTCAGCTTCCCTTTAATGCCGAACCGTCTAACTCCTCTCGTAGGTGACACTCTCAACCACACCTGTGCACCTACTCTAAACTCCAAAGGTCGACGCCTTTTGTCTGCGTAGGACTTCTGACGACTTTGAGCTGCTAACATCCTCTCCCGGACTAAGGCGATCCGGGCGATGTCATCCTGAATCTGATCTGGTACTACTCCATCAGCCTTGCTAGGCTCATCCCAACATAGCGGTGTACGACATCTCCGCCCGTACAAAGCCTCATAAGGTGCCATCCCAATAGACGCGTGCCAACTGTTATTATATGAAAACTCTACTAGTGGGAGATGATCTGGCCATACCTGTCCCCAATCTAGCACACATGCTCGCAACATGTCCTCCAAGGTCTGAATGGTCCTCTCGGACTGACCGTCTGTCTGTGGGTGGTAGGCAGTGGTAAAGTGGAGACTCGTCCCCAGGGCAGTATGTACCTGCTGCCAAAACCTCGAGGTAAAACGTCCATCCCTGTCGGAGACGATAGTCCTCGGTACTCCATGGAGTCTCACAATGTGTCTGGTGAACTCCTCTGCTAGACGACTCACCGGCCACGTTTTCTTAATCGGAATGAAACGTGCGGTCTTCGTCAGACGGTCTACCACTACCCAAATGGCATCAAAACCTCTGCTGAGTCTCAATCCGGTAACAAAATCCATAGAAATATCTTCCCACTTCCAATGTGGTACTGGAAGTGGGTGGAGTTCTCCTCCGGATCTACGATGCTCAATCTTGACCTGCTGACAGGTCGCACACTGGGCTACATATCGGGCCACATCAGGCTTCAAACCACCCCACCAGAAGGAACGTCTCACGTCCTTATACATCTTACTCGCTCCTGGATGTACGGAGTAAGGGGTAGCATGAGCCTCCCCTAGTATCCTCTGTCTCAGCTCACTGTCTGATGGCACACAGATACGGTCCTACCGTCTCATCACTCCATCGGCACCGATAGTGAACTGAGGTGCCTCATCTCGTGACATCCGGTCTCGGATCCGGGTCAACGTCGGACAGGTCTCCTGCTTCTGTCGGATCTCACCCAACAGGTCAGGAAGTAACTCTAAGGTGGCTAACTGATGAGCTGTATCGGGGAACTGGATCTCTACCTCCAACCAAGCTAAGTCTCTCTGTAACTGTGGTTGTACTGTCAACCGAGCTATTGCCTTCTCCCGAGGCGTCTTCCGACTCAAAGCGTCAGCAACTACATTCGCCTTTCCGGGGTGGTAGAGAATCTCAAGGTCAAAATCCTTGATCAACTCCAGCCACCGCCTCTGGCGGTTATTCAACTCCCGCTGAGTGAATATGTACTTCAGACTCTTATGGTCTGTGAAGATCTGACAGGTCGCTCCATAGAGATAATGACCCCAGATCTTAAGAGCATGCACTACCGCTGCTAACTCCAAGTCATGAGTGGGGTAGTTCTCCTCATACGTCTTCAGGTGTCGAGACGCATATGCTATGACCTTACCCCTCTGCATCAAGACACACCCCAAGCCCAGCTTGGATGCGTCACTGTACACTACAAAGTCCTCTGTACCCTCAGGCTGTGCTAAGATCGGAGCAGACGTCAATCTCCTCTTCAGCTCCTCAAAACTCTGCTGACACGGCTCAAACCAAACGAACCGAGTAGTCTTCCTTAAGAGAGAAGTAAGTGGTCGGGCGATCAGGGAAAACCCTTACACAAACCGACGGTAATACCCAGCCAATCCAAGGAAGTTGTGAACCTCCTTAACATTCTTCAGAGGTTGCCAAGAGGACACTGACTCAATCTTCGCTGGGTCGACCTTAATCCCCTCAGCAGTCACTACATGGCCTAGGAAAGCCACCTCTGACATCCAGAACTCACACTTGGATAGCTTAGCATATAGCTGGCTATCCTGTAGAATCTGTAACACTGTCCTCAAGTGTCCGACATGCTCCTCTCGACTTCTAGAGTAAACTAGAATGTCGTCAATGAAGACCACTACAAACTGGTCTAAGAAGTCGATGAAAATCCCATTCATCAACTCCATAAATACTGCTGGCGCATTAGTGAGCCCGAATGGCATCACTACAAACTCATAGTGACCATACCTAGTCCGGAATGCCGTCTTAGGTATGTCCTGATCTCTCACCCTCAGCTGGTGATAACCCGATCTCAAATCTATCCTCGAGAACACTGATGCCCCATGTAGCTGGTCCAGCAGATCATCTATGCGAGGCAGTGGATACTTATTCTTGATGGTGACCTTGTTCAACTCCCGGTAGTCGATACACAGCCTCATCGATCCATCTTTCTTCCTCCCAAATAACACTGGTGCGCCCCAGGGAGAGACACTAGGGCGTATGAAGCCCTTCTCTTCTAACTCCTCTAACTGCTTTTTCAGCTCAAGCAGCTCTATCGGGGCCATGCGGTACGGGGCCTTCGAGATCGGTCTCGTGCCCGGCTCTAACTCGATGCTAAAGTCAACACTCCTCTGTGGAGGTAGCCCTGGTAAGTCGTCACTGAATACCTCTGCAAACTCGCAGGCAACTGGTATCTCCTCCACTGTCAGGCTCTTGCGCTCCTTCATGGCATAACACCAGAAGGCCTCGCAACCCTGTGCTATCAATCTGGCTGCTCTCACTGCGCTGATAACTGTGCCGGACTTTCCGAGGTCCCAACCTCGGAATATCACTCTGTGACCCTCCTCCGTGGCGACATTCACAGTCCTCCTACCAATGTCCAAGACTGCTCCGTGTCTAGTCATCCAATCTATCCCTAATATCACGTCCTCATGTGCTAAGGGCATGACTAGAAAATTTACTAACCAAATCCATCCTCCCAGGTGAATAGGGCAGTCATAAATCTCTCGAGATCCTCTAACCTTACCCCCATCTGGTAATCCAACCACAAAAGGTACACCCTCAACGGTAGCTAAGGACAACCTATCTACACATGCATCTGATATAAAGGAGTGCGTAGCACCCGTATCAAATAAAACTCGCACAGGTAAGTCATGGATCCAAATAGTACCTGTGGTCGCCGGTGCTGCAGGCTGCTCAGTGTTCCTCAGCTCGAACACTCTCGATGGTCCTCCTCTGGTGTCAGTGGTACTACTACGTCCTCTGCCACGACCTGATCCCTCTGCAGTACTGTATGAAGCAGGATGTCCTGGAGCCCGGTACTGTTGCTGCTGCTGACTCGGAGGTCGGTACTGAGGAGGTCTCTGTACACTCTTATCAGCACCTGCGGGAGAAGATCCCTGCTGGGAAGGGGCCCTACCCTGACGGCAGAAGGTGGCTCTGTGACCCGGTTTCCCACAAGTGAAGCAAGTGATAGGTGGTCTCTGGCAATCTGTTTTGATGTGATCACGGCTACCACAGTTAAAGCACTGTCGATCTCTTCTGGGATTCTGAACTGTAGAGTGGTAGCTGGACCTCTCCTGAGTCTGTCCTCGACCATAACCTGTTACTGCTGCACTGCTACCAGCATGTCCTGTCCTCTGCCGCTTATCCGGCCCACTAGACTGAGCTGCTTTCCTCGAAGCTGGCCTATCCCTCTCATAAGCAGAGGCCCTATCCTGATAATCAAACAAGGTCTCACAGCGGAATCCAGCTAGATAGGATCGGGTACTCTCTCTCAACCTCCTGGAGAAAAGGTAAACATGCTGCTCTTCTGGAGGTGCAGATGGTCCAAGCAAAGTCAACTCTTTTTGAAACTTCTTTATGGCTGCAGCAATCGGGATATCCTCAAATCCCGCCTCAATGAAATCCTGGAATCTCTCCCTCCTCAGTGAAACAGGGCAGTACCTATCCCTAACAATGTTCCTCATCTGCTCCCAGCTGGTGACTCGGCTACGAATGGTACGCCACCATGAATGGGCATCATCTGTGAAACAGGTCTGCACCAAATCCACCTGTCGATCCTCGGGGCAACGTATTGCCTCTAAAGCAGTCTCTATCTTCCCTATCCAGTGCTCCACCTCTAGCCCTATCTCTCCACTGAATGAGGGAACCTTCTGAGAGTTGAAAGCTTTCAACCACTCATCCGGCCTCGGTGCTCTAGATCCAGTAGGCGCTCTATCAGCATTAGCCCTCCTCTCAGATACAGCCGGCACCTGGGACACTCCCTGTGTCACCTGAGCTGACCTAGCCGGTACCACCGGTGGTATCTGGGTACGCCTCTCAACTCTAGCAGCCTCTTCCATACGCTCGACGTATGCTCTGTACTCCCTATACTCCGATGCTCCAATAGAAACACGTCCTGACTCCATCGAACGTGCTCCCTGCGCTCCAGACCTAGCAGCGGTCTCCTGCCTGACCTCGGGGCCTACACTCTCAGCTACCTCTTCTACAGCAGCCTCTGGTATGCTTGCTGCCGGTAGGTCCTCTCGAGGAACTCGTCCTCGACCTCTCCCTAGTGGAGGTCTAACCCCACGACCACGCCCTCTAACAGTAGGGGTGCTATCAGCTCGATCCTGTCTGACTGGGGGAAGGGGGGGACGACCCCTACCTCGGCCAGTCACTTGTGCAGCCCTAGTACGTGCCATCTGCACGAATAGTAACAACTACAGTTATAAACTAGCTAACCTCTCATAACAGTAAAAGTCTATAATTATTCTAAGAATACCGAGATCCGCAGAGGTAGTGGTGGTCATCCGTACTTTCTATCCCAACCCGACTCTGTATGCATTTTAAAACCCAAATTCTCTTTGGAAAACTCAGACCCCTTTCGGGTTCTGTTTATTTACTTATATGACCTTTTTGAAGATTTCTAGTGCCATTGTTGCCAACCTCGCTCTGATACCATGTTGTAACACCCCAAATTTTACAACTTAGGGACTTACTGGTTAGGACCGCACAGTGGGTCCCGACCTTAGTTTGACAACAACTTAACATGATCTTACAACAAGGCACAGATAAGGAAAACTAGAAATCATAAAATAGTTCTTAACAATGTATGCATGTGACCAGATCAACTAACAGCCGGAAAACGTAATATAACAAAGTACGGAAAGAACGACAAGAGACAAAGTCCAACTGTAAATCCCACAAATAAAGAAACTGTAAAACATCCTAAAGTACGACACCCCGGCTGACCACTACCGTCTGGATCACTCGGCATCTGCTCTAACCTGTGGCAAATCTACACAACATATCAACCGTTAGCTAACTATCCAAATATAAGCAGAATGATAACAGCACAATCACAAGCAGAAACAAAATAAACAAACATCATGCTGGCACTCAACCGTTTATTATCTATTATTTAAGTGATTCACATTATTCAATTTAAGTTGTGGCACGAGAGCTATTAACAGCTCTCGCCTCCGTTCCTTATCCAACTGGGTGTAGGTCTAGCTGACCTCCGCCGGTAGCATCACTACAAACCGAGTATGGACTAGTCCCTAAAGAAACCCCCAGCGCTCGCAAGCTAACTGAGCAGAATGCCACCGCCCGTTACTCTTAGGCCAAGTATAGGTCGGTAATTATATATCACAACCTATCTCTCTAAACATTTCAATCACACACCACTATCATCACTCATACTCATATTTAGAAGTCAGCTAAGTAAGCCCAAAGGACTTACCTGATATAAAGCTCGACTCTTTGTACACCACTCGTTCTGTAAACTGTAGCAACTCAGTTGCCTGCCAAAGGCGATAAGTGCATTAGCACATTCTCACGTAGTTAGAAGTCTAAGACTTTTAAGATCGAATAATGTAATAAGACATAACTAGTTACAGTATTAATTTAGGGTAAAATGACCATTTTACCCTTGGTCCCAAAATTCCCGAAAATTCTAAAATTCATGTCTAAACTCCTATTTGATATTCTAAAATCATATTCAACGGTGGATCTTTATCTAGACGCCCAAACATTGGTCGGCAATGTAGTCAGTTTCTAACGTAAAAGCTGAAAGGAAACAAAATGAAATTTACAGCAGCCCCTTATTTCTATTGTTCATAATTACAGCAGCAGCCCTTGTCTCTACCCTTAAAGTCATCCTATGATCACTAGTTTGACCCTCAAGAGACATCCACAATTATCAGCACTCACTATCTAGACTCGAACCCCTTCTACAGCCGCCTCACAACAACTTACATCTGTACATATCCTATGCATCTACACCCTTTTTCTCATTCATTTACGAAAGGATCAAACAGCAAGAGAGAAGAGATTTTACCTCTTCCAGCGGTGACTAGTCGGAGGTCTCTTTGATCGGTTTCGAAGGAAGGTTCTTCTATTTACCCTAGTTCCGTGCCACTCAGTTACTGTCCTCCCTAGTACGAGAATAGATGGGGCCGGACAAGAACATGAGACAACCGTGGTTGAGTCAACTGTGTAGATGGGTGTTAAGGATTTAAGATGCACTCACTTGTGGAACAAGAAGATGGAGCGAGATGTTTGGATCTTCTGCACTGGTACTCGACAGAAGTGTGATAGGGAGATGTACTGTACTTCCTGTTCGTGCCCAGAACAATCCAGGAAGGTTGATTACACTCAGTCGATAGGAACAAAAGAGGGAAGGTGCTGGTGCTTACCTAGTGGATCAATCGGCCGTTTGTTGTTGCAGCAAGAAGAGGAGCGTATGCTACTGCTGTTGGAGCGTTCGATCAGCAAGAGAGGAAGGTAAGGCTGCTTGTTGCTGCTGAAATCCGTAGACAGAAGGAGGAGTTTTTTGAAGATGAATCTGGACGGAGATCAGGAAGAAACTGGCGTGTATAAACGGCTGCAGAATAAGGCAAGAAGGTTAAACGTATAAGGTAGTTTCTCATCTTCTGTAACAGCTGCTGACTAGGACGATTTGCATCCATTCTGGGCTGTTCCTGGGCTGTGAGAGTTGGCAGCAAAGGTCCGTCTTCCACCTGGGCTGAGAGCAGGCGTGGGCTTGCGCTGGGCTGAAGCGGCTGCTTCGTTATCTCCTCCAGTAGCTGGGCTGGCGCTGGGCTGAAGCAGTCAAGGCAGCGGCTGGAATTGCTGTAAGGCTGAGGCAAGCTGGAGTAGTTCACGGACTGGGCTGGATAAGGCAAACAGTGGGCTGCTGGAGCTGGGCTAGCAGGGCTGGATCCGTTGGCTGAAATATGGAGTAATAGATGGGCTGAAACTGGCTGTGGACAAGCTCCTTAAACTGACGAGTTTCTGAGTTGGACAAGATCCCGACCCATGAATATACGGACTAGACGGCTACGGAGTTTGTTATAGTTTAGGATCGGTTAAGAATTCTATCATTTTATGCGGAAGTAAGTTACATAAAATGATAACTTACTTAAAAGATTCTATCATTTTATGTGAAGGTATCTACCTAAAATGATAAATCCTATAATATATATCTAACTAAGTAGACGGATAAGCATCGACTGATCGAGTTCGGGTTTATAACATAATTAGACGGAATAAAAATTCCGGACATTACAGCTCCATTACCCAACCCGTGGGCATCTTGGAAGATGTTCCCATCAAGCTAGGTAACTTCTATTTACATATAGATTTTGTTGTACTTGACATACCAGCAGATTATCCCATTCCTATCATTCTCGGGAGACCATTTCTAGCAACTTCGGGTTGCAATATGGATTGTAAGAACGCCAAGTTGAAATTCAACATTGGCGGTGATCAAGTAGAGTTTGCATTGCTTGCTGCAACGAAAGGAGAGCCGCTGGAGGATGACATCTTCAACATCTATGATGAAGAAGAATCAAGATAATTGGTGAGCTCTTTCCTAATTAATGACCCTCTTGAAAGAGTTATTAGTTTTAGCTTAATGGTGGAAGGTATAGATGTTTCTTGTGATGCAGATATACGGAGCTTAAAGGCATTGGAAGCAGATCCAGGAGCTAAAATTGAGAAACTAATCCAGGAGAGGAGAAATTCCAGTTTTGGTCCCAGTTCCAGTACCTCGACCGAGGCACTTTCTGGACCAAGTGAGGTCTTCTTATCTGAAGAACATCTCGGTCACCCACCTTGGACGCTGACCGAGATTGCAAGCGAGATGATGTCAACTGAGACTTCTGAAAGTCTAGTTCTTCGATCTAAGTCTACTCTACTGGAAGGAGGAAGCAAGGATCCCCCTCAGAAAGCACCCCTAGTTGTGGAACCTTAAACCGTTTCCAAGTCACTTGAGGTATGTTTTCCTTGGACTGGATTCTACATATCCTGTTATTGTAAGCGCTTCCCTTTCCGAAACTGAATTATCTAAACTGATGCATGTCCTAAGAAAACATCAAAAGGCTTTGGGATATACTATCGATGATCTTATTGGTATTAAGCCTTCTTTCTGCATGCATAGAATACTAATGAAAGACGATCATAAGACCTCACGGGAACCTCAAAGACGGTTAAATCCGATCATGAAAGAGGTTGTGAAGAAGGAGATTCTTAAACTATTGGATGTAGGTATCATATTTCCTATGTCGAATAGCAAGTGGGTGAGCCCAGTGCATGTAGTTCCAAAGAAAGTAGGGATGACCGTTGTGACGAATAAGAATAATGAGTTGATTCCAACTAGGACCGTTACGGGCTGGATGGTGTGTATCGATTACAGAAAGTTGAACGTGGCCACTCGGAAGGACCATTTTCCACATCCCTTCATCGACCAAATGCTCGAGCGATTAGCTCAACATTCCAATTTTTGCTATTTAGATGGTTATAGTGGCTTCTTTCAGATTCCTATCCATCCGGATAATCAAGAGAAGACCACTTTCACTTGTCCATGGGGGACATTCACATATAGGAGAATGTCATTTGGATTATGTAATGCACCCACTACCTTCTAGCGGTGTATGATGGCCATCTTTTCCGAGTACATAGAGGAGATCATGGAGGTATTCATGGATGATTTTTCAGTATATGGTTCCTCTTTTGATGATTGCTTATCTAACCTTTCTCTAGTGCTACAACGTTGTGAAGACACTAATCTTGTCTTGAATTGGGAGAAGTGTCACTTTATGGTTAGTGAGGGAATTGTGCTAGGACACCTCGTCTCAAACCGAGGTATTAAGCTTGATCGAGCTAAGATCGAGATTATTGTGAAACTTCCTCCCCCTTGTTCTGTTAAGGGTGTGCGGAGTTTTCTCGGGCATGCAGGTTTCTACAGGAGGTTCATCAAGGATTTCTCGAAGATTTCTAAACCACTCACTAAACTCTTCAATAAGGATGTTGTTTTTGAGTTTTTGCAGGAATGCCTTGATGCGTTTTACAGTATAAAGGAAGCGTTGATTTCCGCTCCTATCATTCAACCTCCCGACTGGATCTTGCCCTTTAAGATCATGTGTGATGCGAGTGACGTGGCCGTAGGAGTTGTAATTGGACAAAAGAAAGATGGCTGGGCCAACGCCATTTACTATGCTAGCAAGACACTAGATGAAGCTCAACTAAACTACGCCACCACCGAAAAGGAGCTTTTGGCGGTTGTATATGCTTTTGAGAAGTTTCGTTCTTAATTAGTGGGAACGAAAGTTATTGTTTACACTGACCATGCAGCTATTCGTTACTTGCTTGCTAAGAAGGATGCGAAGCCGCGTCTTATTCGATGGATTCTCTTGCTTCAAGAGTTTGATCTAGAGATTCGCGATAGGAAGGGGTCCGAAAATTCTGTTGCGGATCACCTCAGCCGGCTACCTCTCTCTTCACGCGAGAAGGACGACATACCCATAGATGACTCGTTTCCCGACGAGCATTTGCATTTGCAGGAACGTTTGAAAGACTTCTTTATCTCACCCCATGATGAAAGAGAAGTATGGGGTGAGGATACCTTCCAGCACGTTTAGGGATGATGTACGGTCCAGCTAGCGACCTTAAATCAAGCGCTTCTTGGGAGGCAACCCAAGGTATTGCTTTCTTTTCCCTTTTTCTAGTTTAGTTTTAGATAGTTTGCTTTTGCTTTGTTTTGTTTTGCTTTTGGCGTCCTAGAGAGAAACCAAGTACTCTCTAAGGAAGGATTACAACTCAGCAGCTTCACTGGAAGGACAGAAGTTCGAGAAATTGAGAAGATGGAGTTTGACTGAGATACATCTCGGTTGCTGTCACAACGCCTCGACCGAGATGTTCCTGAGGCAACCGAGGGGACTAAGTCTGACAATTCAGTCAGCCACCTCGTTCCGGTCGGGACCACCTCGACCGAGGTGATATCAGAATCGGCGAGGGGTATAAAAGGAGAACATATTTCTCTCTTCCCTCCAAACCCCCTTCTCGACCGCGGCGCACCCCTACCTCGTTTCTTCGTTTTTCACTCGTTTTCTACGATTTCACTCAAAAAAGTAAGAGGATCATATTGCAAGCAACAAACTGCAGGATAAACATCTCGAATCGGCATAATTTGGGGTAAATTGTCAAAAACCCTAATTTCCTTCTCTTTACTGATTTAGGAGATAATTGGCTTTGGTTGCCATAGATTTGTGCTGAAAAGAGTACAAGTACCCCATAGGAAGCAATTGGTAGTGTTTTTAGGGGGAAAATAACTGAAAATCAGATAGTGGAATTCACACAGCACTTCGCCTCGGTCCAGTCGAGTTGTGTCTCGGCGGAGGTGTTCTTTAGTTTGTCAGACCGACCGAGGTGCCTTCCTATCAGAAATCATGAGTTCTCATTCTGATCGTCAGCTGGTCCTGAGAGATGCTCCCAGTGGTTCCTCACCTTCCTCTGCTTCCCGCCCTTCTATTCCGGTGATACATGAGCGTCACCAAGCAGATTTTGATCGCATCTGCGGGCGCCCATAGTTGCCCCGCATTTCTTGGACGTTCCAGCCTTCGAGTGCCTCCACATAGCGGAGGACTTGAAGAAGATGATATCTATGGTGGGGCTGGAGCAGTTTATGGAGATCCGAGCTCCAGCCTACCTTGAGTCGACGATGGAGTTTGTGAGTTTTGTCACTCACATGCTAGAGAGGAACAACATCAAGTACCGGTTATTGAACCGGAACTATATGGTGCCTATGGATTAGTTCCGAGACATTTTTGGCTTCCCGAATCCGACGGTTCCCGACTTTCCTTCCCGAGTAGTGGCTCGACAGTTTTGGGGGCAAATTGCCCATGTGGTGGAGCATAGCGACAGATGGAGACCTGAAGACTCCAGGGAGCGCATTATTTTCCATTTAGCTTTCCGTCTAGCCCACCGTATTTTTGGTGAGACTCTTCTGGCACGTACTGAGACGCCCAGAAGATCAGACAGGGAGAGTTGTAGAGTCAATTTTGCATGGTGACTGGAGGAGTGCCTGACTTTGGAGGCATGCTAGCTAAGGATCTGCACCGGATCAAGGGTAAGACAAAGGGCGATATTTGTTGTGGAGGGCTGGTGACCATATCGCTACAGTGATGGGTCTACACTTGACTGCTTGTACATTAGTGGCGGCTGCAAAGCCGCTAGGACTTCAAGAGATGATCACGAGGAGGATTCTGGTTCCTTGTGGCCTTACTACACCATATGTAGCTATGTCATAGGAGCAGACTGCTCCTCAAGGTATCCTATGGTCAGCCCAGTTCACAGTTTTCGATCCGCAGTACTGGTCTTCTGCATGGCTGCCCTATATACAGGACGCGAGAGATGCTGCACTGGGAGAGGAGGATGAGTATGATGATGGCGGAGCTGCCATGGAGACTGGTACAGATACCGCTAGTCCTAGTGTGCCGGTTGTCGACTTGGATGATGAGGCGATAGAGGAGGAGGTAGCTGCATCATCACGACCTGCCCGGTGTAGAGTCCACAGACAGAGAGATCCGGTAGCTCACCGACAGATTGATGAGCTGACGGACCAGATGATCGACTCTTACGCAGCTCTGACATTGGAGGTTATGGAGCTTAGAGAGAGCCAGCACTACCAGCAGAGGATGATGGAGATCCAGTTTCAGCACACTATATATGGGTTATCCGTTTGACCCATCTCAGCATCCCTTCATCCCATATCCACCACCACTAGCGGATCAGGACTAGAGCAGCATGGATTTTTCTTTATTATTTATTTTTGCAGCTCAGCTATGTCCGGTGAGTTCTCTTATTTTAGACTTATTTGACCCATTGGGACAATGTGTCCCAAGTATGGGGTATGTGGATGTATTTACTTGACATTGAGTGTATGCTTGTATGACTCTAGTTGGATATTTATGATTTTATCATGCTCTATGTGTTTATCTGAGATTACATGCATGCATACAGGTTTTTGTTTGAGAAAAACGTCAAAAACTGGTTTAAGAAAAAAAAATTTATGACCTCGACCGGGATGATTCTGGCCAAACGAGGTACTTTACCTCGGATGACTTAGAACACCTCGACCGAGGTGGTTTAACTGAGAGATTTTTCAAAATGTTTTGTGCTTCTTTTCTGGATATGACCTCAGTGATGATTCTGTTTGCAGATTGGTTTTGAAATGTTTATATGTTTGAAAGGTTTTATGATATGTTTAAGTTGCAAAATGCTTGTTTGAAGTTTTGGCATGTTTAATACTTTGTTTTTATCAAAATTATGTTGAATTTGAAGGTTGACACCACATGATGAGTTCTATCACATTTTGCATGGGATGATTAAGGCAACTCATTCTCTTCTCTTCTTCCTCTTGATCATGCTTTAGCCTCTCATATACATATTTTCCTCCATTTACCTATCCGGGAATTTGGAAGCAAGCAAGTGAAGAAAAGCAAGTGAAAGTGAAGTTGAGATGTTGGCTAAAAGTTTTAGAAAGAAACAAATAGGTTTGGGGAAGTCAATCATGATGATGAGTAACTCGGCACCATTCACATAGCCGGGTGTTTGTGTCTTGCCAAAGTCGGATTGAGTGATATTCCTAACGGGTCATGGTATGTGCATCAAGGGTTTGAGGCATCTCGAAAAATTGATGATTGTTGATTTCCTAGGCTTCGGTTATTGTGCACCTCTGTCCATGCATCCCAAAAAGTAAAGTAAAATAAGCAAAGCTTATTGGTGGATGATGTTGAGTTTCAAAGAAAGTGAAGTAAGATCATTTTCCCGGATTCTAGCACCACATTCTCTATATACATCCCACCCTGACACGTTTCTTGACCTCTTTTGGAAGCCCTTGAGACCTCGAGCTTGTTGATTGACTTGGTGGTTTAAACTGGATTATACATGATTGATTTCGATAATTGTGATTTATTATGCATTCTATGATTTTATGCAAAGATGAACAACTTTCTTATACTCATAAAATGTTTTGATCATGTTTTGATTTTATTTACCATGAAGCATTCTCTTAGAGTGATCTATGAGTGGAACACACCACCAAAAATTTTTTGAATTATTTTTCATTGATTTTTACGACTTATAATCTATTCTATCTTGTACTTAAGATTTGAAACTTGCTTGGGGACAAGGAAGGAACAAGTATGGGGTATTTTGATAGCATGTATTATAGTCTATATTTTGGGACTAGTTTGGACGTTTTGTCTTCATAAATCTGCATGTATGGATGTATATTCTACGATTATATTGTTGTTTCATCTACCTTTACGGGAATCGAGGTCTACACCTAGATTCGTTGTAATTGTAGGTAAAATGGCACGTTTTGCATCGAAATGGAGCTAAGAAGCTAAGGTGTCATTGGAGCTACACTCTAGAGCTTAAGGAAGAACTCAGGAAGCATGGAAATGATGAAGAATATTTACTTTGGACCAGATTTGAGAGATTTCCCATTCAGTTGAGATTCACCTCGGTCAGCTACAGTGTCACCTCGACCGAGGTGATCTTGAGGAGCGTCCCGACCGAGGCGAACACCCTGCCGCCGGCGAGATCCATATTTTTGGCTGAGATCTTTTATTTTTGGAAAGAAGATATCTTATTTTTTGGGCGGGATTTCTGGAAGCAAGATATTATTTTTGGGAGATCTATTTTAGAGATATGGATATATTTTCTAGGAAATTATCTTTTTAAGATATTATTATCTTTGGAAGATAATTCTCCTATATAAAGGGTTGGATTTTCCATAATTCAGCCATCTTTTGATCTTTGGATCTTCAACACGCCCAATTTTGGGAGATTTCTGGAGTATTTTCTGAAGGTTCAAAGGAAGGATTGAAGATCAAGGAAGAAAGGATTCATAGTTTTGAGATAGCTTTTGAGGGAGTTTGTAAGACTTTCTTAGATTCCCTTTTGGTTTGTTGTCTTGTTTGGTTTGTGATTTAAGGAACGCTGATTTGTTATTAATTGATTCAGTTATTAAGACCTTTTTCTTAAGGTTTATTTGTTCGAATATTCATTCCTTTCCTATATATATGGTTATTGTTATCATGATGATGATTGGCTAAGTTTCTTATGCGATTCTAGGGTGATTGGCTTAAAGTTGTGGGAAAGACGATGATAGAATAATCTTAATCCCAGCTGACCCTGAGAGCTTGAGTCTTTAACCTTAACCCTAGAGTATCTCGCTCAGTCGATGAACATCTCGGCCGGGGTGGAACTTGACTGAACGAGGTGACCTTTTCTGATCCGAAATTGAGAGTTAAGAGTTCTAGTTTGCCAAATCCTATTCTTATTACACCTTTCCTGGTTCAATGCAAGCTTAGGATGAGACTTACCCGGTGATTCTTTTGTTTGTTTACCCATGATCATAAGTGTATGTAATAAAGGTTTATCTTTTATTGGGGTTTGAGTGTGCATTCATCCCATCTTTGTGAGTTAGCCTGGGACTTACCCGGTAAAGGTTGATTCTATTCCCTTGGGTGGTGTGTTGGTTTGAGATTATAGTTCCTTTCCTTAGTACCTTGAGACTTACCCGGTGATAGGAGATTTGGTTTGGAATAGTGAGTAGTGAGACTTACCCGGTAATCTATTCCCATCTTAGAAACACCTTCCCTTTGCAAACATCAGCTTTGTCCGCGTTATCATTTGAGATCTTGAGTCGGAATTACAACTAGATGCTTTAATCCCTAGAATCCGCATTTCCCCTTAATTGACTTTACATCATCTTTATTTACTTTAATTGCTTTGGTTAATTGCAATATTTGACAACCTATTATGTGCTTAGTTTCACCTAAGTCCCTGTGATCGACCCTGGAATTCTTGCTTTTTATTACAATTGATCCGTACACTGCGGGTTCGCAACCTTGTTTAAAACATACTTCTTGGGTTATAAATTTAAAGCTTGCACACACCGTTTGGAGCGAACAACCGACTTCGGGGAACCTACGAATTCCTTCTTTGTTCTCTCCTCCGGGGTATGAAAGGCCCCTTGCGAAGTTTGAACAAATGTTTTAGACACATGTATGAGAAGGCTAGGATGGCTAATGATGAGTATATGGCTTGCCTTGAAAGCCTCATATTGGACCCTGAGTCTGATTCTCTTTCGGGCTAACTTGGGTGAGTGTAGATCTATGGCAAAGAGGCTTACTAAAAAGGAGAGTAGTTTCTATGAACAACAAGCGAAATCCAGGTACGTTCTTAAGAGTAAAATAACTTCTTCTTATTTCCATAGCCTTATGAAAGCCAATTGGCGGAGGGATTTCATCCCTTTGTTCAACCTGACTGATAGCTCGACCACGACCTTCTTGGAGGGAATGCTCGGGGAGTTTCTTTGTTTCTCTCAAAGTCTGTTCAAAGCAAAGCAGCAAGTGGAGGAAGCACCAACAGAGTGATTTGTTGTGGGACCGCATGTTATAGAAGAGGAATCAAAGGGACTCGTTGGATCGGTGTCCAATTAAGAGATTAGACATGCTTTATGGTCCATCGGAGGTTTGACGGCCCCAGGCACAGACGGGTTTTCATCCAAGTTCTTTAAGCAGACTTGGGAGACGACGGGGAGTGAGGTATGCACAGCTCTCGGGATCATTTCACCAATAGGAAGTTACTACGGCAAGTGAACAATATCATGGTCTCACTTATTGCCAAAGTATAAGCTTTTTCCCGTGTGGACAAGTTCATACCCATCTCTTGTGGCAACGTTGTTTACAAGATCATCACCTATTTGATCACGAACAAGTTAGGCCCATGCCTTGGGTATTTTATTGACCCGGCTCAATCTGTTTTCGTTCCATGGATGTTGATGTCGGACAATGTTTCTCGTCTAGGAGCTGCTACGGAGATATAATGTATGGAGGGATATTAGGTGTTGCTTCTGTAACACCCCGAATCCGCGGGACTCGGGATGCTACGGGTTGGGACCTCACAATGGGTCCCGACCCTTAGCCTGACAACAATTTCACCGGATCTTGCAACAAGGCACAAATAAAGGCCAAAACCGAAATACATTTTCATGCAATGTTATGAAACCCGACAATAAAAGAAAAGAAAGACTTCAGCCGTCCTTACAACAACATCAACATAATATATAATAACAACAATACAAGGACTCCAAAACCCAACTCAACTTAAGATGTACGGAACCCCGGCTGCCCACTCCTCCGGATCACTCGGCCACTTCCTATCCTGCACATCAACTACAACAATCGGTATAAAACCGTTAGCTCACATTCTAGGCATTATAAGAATAATATGGCACAAACACACATAGGAACACAAACACACAACATGCTCATAAACATACACATCCGTTACTTATTATCTTTTTAGGTTATTCCATATCTAATCCATTCGTTCAAGTGTGACATGAGAGTCTTATAACTCTCGCCTCTGTCCCCGTGTAACCAACAGGAGTGTGGCGGCGCCCAACCCGTATACCCTGAGGGAGTGATGAAGAAGCCCGCCCGTATACCGTGTATGGCCTGGTCGCAGAGATCCCCCCAGTCTCCCTCGGGAAACTGAGCGGTGATGTCACCGCCCGATAATAATAATAGTAGTAGCGATGGGCCAATAAATAAGGTCAAGTAAATCCTAATCCATTTTCATGCTTAAAAACGGTAAACACACACCACCATATATATATCCAAATAAGGCATAAAAGCGGCTAAGTAAGTCCGAGGACTTACCTCGTCTCAAAGCTAAACGAAACCGATGTCGCTCTCCGAAGGAATATAACCTAAGTATGTTCAAGACAAGACACGATAATCAATAACTAACCGATAAGCTAGAAGCCTCGGGCTTCTAGTCTCCCAAAACTTATATGAGGTCACACCCTAGCATGCTAGGTCTAACATCTAATCTCGAAGATCGTCCTAAGATCGTACCAAACATAACTCGACAAAATCTCATAAACTATCCAACAACCCTACACGGTTCAAGGCCACTACTTGGCATTTGCCCTAAGTTATGCTAGATCCAACCTAGCATGATTCTACCACTAAATAATACTATATCGAGGAAGAGGCACTCACACAAAGTCGATGGCGGAGGACGATCTATGGATGTGGAGAATGGATTCGTTGGTCTTTACCGGGCGCTTCCGGGCCTAAACCAAAGCTAAGGAAATTTAGCTTATATGCTAAATTTGATTTTAAATCTATATAATATATAACTCAAAGGTAAAACTCGTTTTTCAAATGTCAACTTTAAAGTCACGTAGTTAAAATCCAAGGTTAAAACAATAAGAATATTGTCCGGGACAAAATATACGATTATATAAATTAAGATGCGTTAAAATCCTTAAATAACTTTCCCGGCACAATATGGTACTCAAGAAACTCGACCAATTTCCAAAAATAACTTTGGGCCAAATCTGTAATTTATTCACAAGGGCAAATCTGCACATTTTCAAAACATAGGGCCAAAATTGAAAATATATGTATCAGCAGGGCATAATTGTTTCATCTCAAAAATCTGGGTAGAAACTGCAATTACAAAGTAGTGGGTCACAATTGTAATTATACCGAAAAGAGGGGAGTCCCGATTTAATTAATCACAAGGGTTTCTTTTTCACCATTTGAACGAGCCGTATCGCTGGAGAAGAGAAAACAGGGGCGGCGGCCATGGCTTCAGGCGGCAGGGTGACGCAAGCAGGCGCGGCGGGGCAAGAAGGCGCGACGAGGCTGGGTTGGGCTCCTCTCCGGCGAGTTGCACAGAGGCGGCGGCTCTCACTCATCCTAGCGGCGGTCATTGGAGATGTGCAAGGTCTGCGGAGGAGAAGCAAGGAAGGAGAAGGCGGTGAGAGGCTGAGCAGGGTGGGTCTGTTCGAGGTGGTGGTGCAGCAAGGCGGAGGAGGAACGACACAAGGTGTGGCTCTTCGGCGTGGCTTCGATTTCCGGAGGCTAGATGCAGCAGGTCCCGCCGTGCTTCTCGGCGACCAGTCGAACGCGGGACAAAAGCTGTGAGGCTGTGGTGAGTCATATTGCAGAGATGGAGGAACCAAAGGGGAAGAGAGCTCCGATCCGGTGGGCTGGAGTCGAGAGAAGGCCGACAGGGTGACACATTGAAAGAGATGAAGGGGAAGGCTAGTGTAGCTGGAGGGAGATGGATGAGATGCAGGGGGGACAGGCCACTCTTCTGCTCGGGAAGATGAAGCAGAGAAGAGGTTGAGAGTTTGAGAGGTTGAGGAGAGAGCGGTTGAGTCACGAGAGTGTCTTGCAGGGGAGAGCTGCACACTACAGTAGGCGGTACCAGGGGCAACGAGGAGTCGGGTATGAGAGGTCAGGGAGAGAAGAGGTCAGGCTAGGCTGTCCATCAGCCATAGAGAGAGAGAGGGGCAAGGAAAGAAGACAGAAAGGAAAAGAAAAAAAAAGAAACTAGGAAAAGAAATGAGGAAGAAAAAGAAATAATAAAAGGATAGACTCGATTTCAAACATACGGAACGGGATTTTCGATTCGGAAGACCTCTTCAAAATTTTCCGAAAATTAATAAAAATACGGAATATATATATAAATTAAAATATATAAACTTATAAAATTAAATTTTCAATGTGAAAATACCCGTAGAAATATTTAGGTTAATAAATTATCGATAAAAGTCGAAAAAATAAAAATCGGAAACGCTCCCACTAAACGGGGCGTTACATTAGATCCCCCTAAAAACAAGTTTCGTCCCGAAACTTGCTATACGTCGAACTTCTCGGTCCCTAAGGCCGAGGTATGAACTCTCAAACTAAGATGGCTTAAACCTTCTAATATATACACACAACCACTCGAACTACCACAGCAAGATGTATCAGGTCTTATAACTCATTCCCGCACATGGCACAACTACACTTAGTATATCACACATACACATAACTCAACCAAAGGGAAAAACTAGGTCTAACCCAACGATTCTATTGATGCTACTAACTCAACGTAACTTCAACTAAAGATATTATCCTCCGACTTCCTATTAGCCTTATTGGTTCTACTCCGCCACTAACTCATCAAGACCGGCAAAACTTCTCGAGTCATACCTATACTTCTTAGATTGATACACATAAAACACCGGGTGAACGCTCATTACTCTCGAGTCTTTCTCAATGCAACATTTCCACTATGTTTCTTCTTTGTTTGTCTCTAACAAAGACGATCGAACTTCTAATTTACACCATTGGCTTTGGTTCTTGTCAAACCAAACTTTGATGTTACATTTCCTCAATGCTTGTTGTAAGTTCCAAGTAACGAAGGAAGCACATTACTCCATACTACTTCTATTAACAAGACATGTATGCTATTACTTTTACATTGCTCTACAATACTCGATCAAGACCTTGTCTCGAAGAATTACTTGTACACTTCAAACCCATCATGGATCAAAGCAAATCAAAACAGTTGTACCAACGAATCCCCTCTTAACTCTCAAAACTCTATTATCAAATTTTCGTCTCATTCAATACTTCGTTGTCATCCGGAGGATACTATAATTGGTGTTATACAACTTCTCTCTTCACAGATCTGGTAATGCTCATCACAACTAAGAAACTTGTAACTTCTTTCACATCTCTCGGGGTTGGACATCCCGAGACAACTTGTCAAATGCTTCCTCTCTTTTCCAAGAGTAGACCCAAAGTATCTTATCCGGACATCACTAAGCCCATGTGGAGTAACTACCACTCGTAGTGACCCTGACTGGTCCCAAAGTGTCGTGTTGGCAATATCCCAATCTCGAATTCTCAAACGGTGACAATCAAATCCTACTTAATCTCAGAAGAGGCTATCGACCTTGCAGCTGATCGAGTAGATCTCCCATTCGTTGTAAGGGATATTGGTCCTTCATTGTCATCTTGCTCAACTTATAGTAATCAATGTACAAACAGAGATAGTCGTCTCTCTCTTCGCAGACTAGTGTCCCTATAATAACTTCAATTGAAGAATTCAAGATATATCCCAACGTGAACTTCAATTCAAGAGTTCAAGATATCTTCCAATATGAACATCAAATCAAGAGTTCACGATACACTTCCAACGTGAACTTCAAATCATCTTAATGGTAAATCCACCTTCTGATGCATTGGAATCCGTTCTATCTCAGGTTTTTTTTTTTTTTTTTTTTTTCATCACATATTGTAAGATGTCGACACAATCTTGCCTTAACATTGGTCAAGTGGTCCACCCTGATCTGTTGAGGTGACGTCCATCGAACACGTGGTTTAATACTTCTTTAGCTGCAATGTTCACCGTCCTCTTTCAAAGATCCTTCATCTCCAGAACTCGGGAGACTTGCTCTAATAATCTTTTTAAGGTTTCACACTTATGTGAAGTCCTAAAGGTCCAAAGTGCAGGACTTAATCACGCCTTATAATATATTAGTATTACCTTCTTCGTATTCTACCAAAGCTTGCCTCATTCCTTCGACTAGGTGTAGAACTTACTCCTTTTTCTTATGTAACGTTCAATCGACCGTAGAGGTTCTGACCTCACTCTTTCATGTATTTCTTGTACATCTCACATCGACTTCAAACTTCAAAACTTCAGTCTTCCCTTACTATTGTTGGTCACCTTATGTAATTCTCGGTATTCTATGTACAACTACAATAGAAGCCTCATCTTAAAGTTGATATACTAGCTCCCCTTACCATGATCAAACCTTAAATGTTGTAACCCGTGGGGTTCTTCCATATGTCAATCTCATGACTTAAGAAGGTCGTGTAAGATCATCACAATCTCCTCCTCAGAGGTCTTGTTATAACTACTTGCTTGAACTCGTTCAACATTAATTGATTTAAAACAAATGCGCGTCCATTGATGTACCTCTTTACTATTGACATTGATCCACCGCGAATACTCCAAGATCTTGTTCCCGATTCTCTATGTTCCCATAGTCTTGTTTACTCCTCCCATCTACACACATCAATAGACAACCCGCACTTGTGCGTTCTCAGTTGTCACCGATTAACTTCTTTCTGAACTTCTCCGAAGTTAACGACTTACCTTCCTACCATACTCCTGAAAGGATACCCTCTCGGGGTACTTTGTCTTAACTTCACTAGCTCATTTTACTCTGCTTCAACTCCGTTAGATCTTTCTACGATCCTCTCTTCCTTTCGCTTTTGTAAGATAACCATACCTTCACGGCTCTTTTGTGTCATATGACCCACTTTCATGGCTTAACCGCTCTTCATGATGTTTTGCAAATACACTCCTCAAATATTATGACATTAATCAGCCTCCACTCGCATCCTTCTTGGTTGATAACTTAAGTTCTTCTATCTAGCTCCTTGTTTCCTCTTTAATCTTCTGAAGATCATCATCCTTACACACTTCTTGCTTCTTAGCATTGATCAGTCTCATCACAATGACGGAATTCGATTGACTCCCACAGAAATTCCACTATGTAAATTTTCACCATGTGATCCTCCTCGTAACTCTCAAACTTATAAATAAGTCACCCACTTAGGATCTCGTAAAGATCGTCACTTCACCCTCTGGTACCTCCATAAACTTAACTTACGGTTCTCATAATTCTTTCTCAATTGTCCGACCACTCTTTTCATCTTGACTCCCATGCTTAGGAGCACCTATTGAAAACTCGTCTTACTTAAAATGCCACTTTTATTCTCGAGCAAGAATGTAGTCCCCTTTACTTGATTCGCATCTTTAGTTCATCGACACCGCACTTGGAAAATTCTTACGTTCGTTGTCTCTAGTTGCCTCATTGATGGTCCTTCATTGTTTCCTTGGTACCACCCTCACGTCTTCATGTCGCTTTTATATTGGTAAAGTCTCCACCTTGGTTTTGCTTAAGTCAACACGAGGTTCCCTTTTTATTTGTTTGTCCTTTGGTTACGTCATCTCTAGTCTTCTTCTTCTTCGATGTTCTCTTAAAGGAGTTTGGGACATCACCAGGGTTCTTGCGAAAACTTGATGCTCAACTTGATAACTTGAGTATATTCATCTTCGTATGTATACTATCCTAAGCCAAAAAGCGTTGTCCAAGGGGACGATGATAGCTTTCTATCATCTTAGCTATAAGGTCCACTATCACTAATGTGATATTAGTATACCATATGTTCATATATATATAGAGAGAGAGAGAGAGATACAAATGTCATGCTACTACTATAAACATAATTAGTCCATAAACAATTTACAATTCAACATACAAGTATAGTCCAAAACATCCTAAGTCCACATATACATATCTACATATATACACATATATACATAATATAATAATCCATACTACGTCGCCGAGATCCGCGGAGGAAGTGGTGGTCCCGTACATTCTACCCCAACTGACTCATGCACATGATTTGAAAACGAAATTCATTTCTTTAAAACTCAGAACCCTTGAGGGTTCTGTTTATTTTTATTCGGCCTTTAGAAGATTGCGAGTGCCATTGTTGTCAACCTAGGGCTCTGATACCACTTTTGTAACACCCCGAATCCGCGGGACTCGGGATGCTACGGGTTGGGACCTCACAATGGGTCCCGACCCTTAGCCTGACAACAATTTCACCGGATCTTGCAACAAGGCACAAATAAAGGCCAAAACCGAAATACATTTTCATGCAATGTTATGAAACCCGACAATAAAAGAAAAGAAAGACTTCAGCCGTCCTTACAACAACATCAACATAATATATAATAACAACAATACAAGGACTCCAAAACCCAACTCAACTTAAGATGTACGGAACCCCGGCTGCCCACTCCTCCGGATCACTCGGCCACTTCCTATCCTGCACATCAACTACAACAATCGGTATAAAACCGTTAGCTCACATTCTAGGCATTATAAGAATAATATGGCACAAACACACATAGGAACACAAACACACAACATGCTCATAAACATACACATCCGTTACTTATTATCTTTTTAGGTTATTCCATATCTAATCCATTCGTTCAAGTGTGACACGAGAGTCTTATAACTCTCGCCTCTGTCCCCGTGTAACCAACAGGAGTGTGGCGGCGCCCAACCCGTATACCCTGAGGGAGTGATGAAGAAGCCCGCCCGTATACCGTGTATGGCCTGGTCGCAGAGATCCCCCCAGTCTCCCTCGGGAAACTGAGCGGTGATGTCACCGCCCGATAATAATAATAGTAGTAGCGATGGGCCAATAAATAAGGTCAAGTAAATCCTAATCCATTTTCATGCTTAAAAACGGTAAACACACACCACCATATATATATCCAAATAAGGCATAAAAGCGGCTAAGTAAGTCCGAGGACTTACCTCGTCTCAAAGCTAAACGAAACCGATGTCGCTCTCCGAAGGAATATAACCTAAGTATGTTCAAGACAAGACACGATAATCAATAACTAACCGATAAGCTAGAAGCCTCGGGCTTCTAGTCTCCCAAAACTTATATGAGGTCACACCCTAGCATGCTAGGTCTAACATCTAATCTCGAAGATCGTCCTAAGATCGTACCAAACATAACTCGACAAAATCTCATAAACTATCCAACAACCCTACACGGTTCAAGGCCACTACTTGGCATTTGCCCTAAGTTATGCTAGATCCAACCTAGCATGATTCTACCACTAAATAATACTATATCGAGGAAGAGGCACTCACACAAAGTCGATGGCGGAGGACGATCTATGGATGTGGAGAATGGATTCGTTGGTCTTTACCGGGCGCTTCCGGGCCTAAACCAAAGCTAAGGAAATTTAGCTTATATGCTAAATTTGATTTTAAATCTATATAATATATAACTCAAAGGTAAAACTCGTTTTTCAAATGTCAACTTTAAAGTCACGTAGTTAAAATCCAAGGTTAAAACAATAAGAATATTGTCCGGGACAAAATATACGATTATATAAATTAAGATGCGTTAAAATCCTTAAATAACTTTCCCGGCACAATATGGTACTCAAGAAACTCGACCAATTTCCAAAAATAACTTTGGGCCAAATCTGTAATTTATTCACAAGGGCAAATCTGCACATTTTCAAAACATAGGGCCAAAATTGAAAATATATGTATCAGCAGGGCATAATTGTTTCATCTCAAAAATCTGGGTAGAAACTGCAATTACAAAGTAGTGGGTCACAATTGTAATTATACCGAAAAGAGGGGAGTCCCGATTTAATTAATCACAAGGGTTTCTTTTTCACCATTTGAACGAGCCGTATCGCTGGAGAAGAGAAAACAGGGGCGGCGGCCATGGCTTCAGGCGGCAGGGTGACGCAAGCAGGCGCGGCGGGGCAAGAAGGCGCGACGAGGCTGGGTTGGGCTCCTCTCCGGCGAGTTGCACAGAGGCGGCGGCTCTCACTCATCCTAGCGGCGGTCATTGGAGATGTGCAAGGTCTGCGGAGGAGAAGCAAGGAAGGAGAAGGCGGTGAGAGGCTGAGCAGGGTGGGTCTGTTCGAGGTGGTGGTGCAGCAAGGCGGAGGAGGAACGACACAAGGTGTGGCTCTTCGGCGTGGCTTCGATTTCCGGAGGCTAGATGCAGCAGGTCCCGCCGTGCTTCTCGGCGACCAGTCGAACGCGGGACAAAAGCTGTGAGGCTGTGGTGAGTCATATTGCAGAGATGGAGGAACCAAAGGGGAAGAGAGCTCCGATCCGGTGGGCTGGAGTCGAGAGAAGGCCGACAGGGTGACACATTGAAAGAGATGAAGGGGAAGGCTAGTGTAGCTGGAGGGAGATGGATGAGATGCAGGGGGGACAGGCCACTCTTCTGCTCGGGAAGATGAAGCAGAGAAGAGGTTGAGAGTTTGAGAGGTTGAGGAGAGAGCGGTTGAGTCACGAGAGTGTCTTGCAGGGGAGAGCTGCACACTACAGTAGGCGGTACCAGGGGCAACGAGGAGTCGGGTATGAGAGGTCAGGGAGAGAAGAGGTCAGGCTAGGCTGTCCATCAGCCATAGAGAGAGAGAGGGGCAAGGAAAGAAGACAGAAAGGAAAAGAAAAAAAAAGAAACTAGGAAAAGAAATGAGGAAGAAAAAGAAATAATAAAAGGATAGACTCGATTTCAAACATACGGAACGGGATTTTCGATTCGGAAGACCTCTTCAAAATTTTCCGAAAATTAATAAAAATACGGAATATATATATAAATTAAAATATATAAACTTATAAAATTAAATTTTCAATGTGAAAATACCCGTAGAAATATTTAGGTTAATAAATTATCGATAAAAGTCGAAAAAATAAAAATCGGAAACGCTCCCACTAAACGGGGCGTTACAGCTTCATGAAGAATGGTCTCGCCAAGGCTTGTGATACGATCTCCTGGAAGTTCCTACGATTTTCCATGACGGAGTTGAGTTTCCCAACCAGGTTCATTAACTAGGTGATGGAGTGTGTCACTATGATGTGATACTCGATCCAAGTTAACAAGAATATGCATGGGTTCTCTAGGGTCGTCATGGGTTGAGGTAGAGATGTCCAATTTTTCCGTTGTTGTTTGTCATTTGCATGGAGTTTATTTCTAGGATGATCTATGCAGAAACTACAAGGCCAGAGTTCCGGTTCCACCAACACTAGGAGGCGCTTAGGATCTCGCACTTGATGTTCACGGATGACGTGGTCTTCTTCTGTATAGGTGATAGTAGTTTATTGATATATTGTTGGAGTGCTTACGGCGGTTTGAGAGGATTTCGGGGCTAGTGGTCAACCTACCCAAATCTCCGATCTACATAGTATCAGTTCCAAATGTTGAGGCAGTTAAGTTGATACAACTATCGAGGTTTGTAGTTGGTGAGTTCCCGTTCCGTTATCAGGAGATTCTGATTGTGCCTCATGTTCTATGTGCTACAAATTGCTCCCAACTTCTTGACATGATTGGGAAGCATATTTGTGCATGGAACAAGAGGCGTCTCTCTTTTGCAGGGGTGGTTAGAGTTGATCATGTCAATGTTGTAGGGTAGATAGGGCTTCTAATTATCACTTTTTCCTATAAGTGTGCTAGTTTTTGACAAAATCATTGGGTTACAGTTCCTGTGGAGTTGGTCTTTTGTCGCATGGTCACGGGTTTGTATGCCCTAGAGAGAGAGGGGTTTGGGTCTCCTTGACCTTAGGTCCTGGAACTCGGCATTTATGTTCAAATACTACTGGACATTCATGCAAAGAGGGGCAACCTTTGGGTGAGGTGGATCCATCACAAATAATTACAAGTGGTTGAACCGGAATCTTGGGTGGAACACCATCGGGAGTCGCCCTTGGTGAAGGCTATCATTAGTGCCAAAGATGAGGCATCCACTTTTGTTGATGATGAGACGACGTTGGATGAGGTTTTGGAGTAATGTTGTCATGGTGACCGTTTTAGGGTTGAGGAGGCGTATGAGATATTCAAGGAGTATAGGGAGACGGTGGACTAGTTCATGGTGGTGTGGGACTAGGGCAGCACACCCAAGCACTGCTTCATTCTTTGGATGGCGATCCTTGGATGATTTTCTATTATAGACAGATTGCACTTCTGTGATATTGACTCAACCAGCCACTAGTGTGAAAGGGAGAGTAAGTCTCATGACCACTTAATCTCTTAATATTTTTTTTTATTTATTTCTTGTAGCTCATTTTCCTTCCACTTCTCCGCATAATTCTATATAACTAGTTTATAGCCCGCACCTTGTGCGGGTATATTTATATATTTGATATTTTTTTAGTAAAATGTTATTATCATGGCAAAGTGTGCGTATATATATATACATAATATTTTTATTAGTAAAATGTCATTATCACGGCTATATATGTGAAATATATTTATGAAGTATTAATGATATGATCCTAATTATGGTCGACTTTAATTCAATTATTATACAAGACACAACTTCGTTTTAGGTTTATAGAAATGAGTATATGACCCTAATTATGCCCAATGCTCACTCACATATTAATTTTTTTTTGCTTGAAAATTTACACAAACAAATAAGTTGGGTAAACAAATGGAAATATAACATAAACGATAAAATAAATCAAATTTAACCGGAAAGTTTAAAATCGGATAATTTAAATTTTGAAAGATATCGAATTCTAAAACCATAAAATCATATAACAAACATAAAGATATCAGAAGCTAAAAAAAATAACAAATCGAATATTCTTTTAAATTATTTATTTAACAATTTGAAAGATAACATAAACATAAAATTGAAATAGCAATTTTTTTATATAAAAGAAGCAAAATTGTTATTCACTATCATTTTGTTTTATGGTTAGAATTGAATAGACATTCTTATTTTCTATAAAGACAATGTAACATATGTTGTTAAACGTTTTTTAGGTCAAAGTTATGTTTCTAACACGGTTGGTGGTACGAAAATATTATTTGATGATGATATTCCAGAAATAGTGCAGTTCAGAAAAAGGTAATATTTTTTATATTCATTTACTCTTTTTCAATAATGATTTTTATAAATACTTCTTTAATATATCACTAATTTATAATGTATAATATTTAAACAGCTTGAATGATCTCAATGAATCTGGTGTCATACTTAATATATCAGTTCCAGACATTGTCCCGACGTACTCTATATCGGATTATTTTCTCCGTACAAATACAAGAAAAACCATTAAGGAGATTCTTGATACTACGGAGGCGGGCTCATGTGTTACTATTGCAATCGTGGAAAGTATCGATAGTTTGTTTGGATGATATTATAATGCATGTAAAACATGCATGTCAAGGCTTCAGTTGGACGGTAGCAACTATAGATGCAAGAGATGTGACAAAATCGTCCAATTTCTCATCCCTAGGTACAAATTTATCATTTAATGTATAATATATTTTACACGTTAAATGTTTCTTTTCCCTAAAAACATGTAACAATATTGTTGTTATTACAATATAGGATGAAACTTTCCTTGAGGGTTAACGATACGTCGGGAAGCATTGTGTTTATCATGTTTGAGAGGCACATTAAACAGTTAGTCAAAAAGTCTGTGTCCACAATACAAGAGTCGTTGCCAATGGTATTATTTTTCATTTATTTTATACTCCAATGGTGTTATTTTTTTGTCTTATTTGTAATAACTTATCACCCTTTAATTCTTTAAAGGGGATGCAGAGATGTTTGAAATCCCAAGTGATTTTAATGTTTTCTTAAACAAAACATTTTAGTTCACAATTGTCGTATCCAATTACAATATTGGACAAAAAGGGAATTTTTCTGCCGGTTACACCATAACTAAATTTACCGATGATCCAACCATTGTAAAAGAGTTCAAAGTTTTACATTCTATAACCCAGGTAACAAGATGATTTGTATACAATGAGCATTACAATTATATAAATTATATTATGTTTATACACAATATCAATAATTACAATAATTCGATTTATTAATTTTTCAGGAGGTAACTTTTGACTGTAGTGGAATACAAGATGATTGTGTGAGCATTACTCCCGCCAAGAGAAAGATCAGACATATAAATGCGGATCCTAACAACACCGTAGGTGATATTCCATACTACGACCGTGGCAAGCGCAATGTGTTCGAGGATGATAGTGATACAATTGATCTTGAAAGAGAGCTAAACAACCAAGTTCGCCCTACAAATAAGTTGGTCAATGTGAAGGTCGAAAAATGACCTATATTGTCAAAGAATCACCTTTTATTGTATTGACTTTTCTTTATTATATTTGTTTTTTGACTTATTTTATATCAATAAAATGCGAAAAACATACGTAACTATGGTTTTTACATCATCTACTCACATTCATTTATAATTCCTAATAAACATAATATAAACTACAAATATATCAGTTGGTTGTTTATCAGTTTTGTGGTTATACCAAAAAATCATTTAAAAATCATAGTTGTTGAAGATTATCTCCTAATAAACAGATTGAAGTTATAAATAATAGAAACAAAGAATCCGACTTTCGAAAAAATATTAAAATTACTAAAGAACTAAATAAAATTGTAGGATTAAAAAGAAACAAATATCTAAAATAACTTTTCTGTTTATTATCATGGTTATTAACAAAAGAAACAAATCTTCAAAAAACATCGTTTCTGGTTATTATCCTGGTTATTAACAAAAAGAAATAAATATTAAAAAATAATTTGCAATACAGATATAACCATAACATTTAACATTTATGGTTATTAACAAATAAAACAAATCTTTTTAATATTGAAATTTGCAGAAAATAGGAAGTTAAAATGTAGAGATTTTTACAATTTGTTATGATAAAGGAATGGAGTGGTAAGAATATATATTTTGACTTTGGAGATCCTACATGAAAATGTTTATCATGTGGTGCGCTGATGTGGTACGAAGAAAGGTTATGTAAAAATAGAAGGGACACAGTACCGAAATTCTCCCTATGTTGCATGCAAGGAAAGGTTGAGTTGCCTCTTCTTCCAAAGCCGTCCAGTACTCTAGAAGGTCTTTTGTCAAACAAAGGACGTCGGAGCAAACATTTTCTCAAAAATATTAGAAAATATAACTCCATGTTTTCATTTACGTCTATGACCGAAAAGAATAGGCCCGTGAAGAGAGGCTTTGGTCCAACAAGTATTCGCATACAAGGTGAAAATCAGCATCTTATAGGCACTATGTTACCCGAAGAAGGTGCAGAACCAAAATTTTGTCAGTTTTATATCGTCGATACCAATGACGAGGAGCAAGACCGAATACGTGCACTAAGGTAAATACAATATTACTGAGAATTATATTATTATTATTATTATTAGTAATAATATTATATAATTATTCTATATTGCAACATAATATTATTGTACTTACATTAGATGCGTATTGTGTTTTCTGTAAAGGCGGAACAGTTCAATTGGATCGATCGATAGTATCTGATTTGAAGCAGATGGTTGATGAATACAATCCTCATGCCAATGTGTTCAGAGTTGCAAAGGATAAATTGAAAAGTAACCCCCATGACGACATACGTGTTAAGTTGATTAGCACCAGAGATAAGGATGCGAGGAGATACAATTTGCCCACTTCATCTAAATTTGCCGCAATTATAGTCGGAGATGTTGTAAACGTTAACAGAGATAGGGATATCGTGTTGGAATATATTTGCCTAGACCGATCTTCAGTCACGGCCAATTATATGTTGCTATCTCAAGAGCGACGACCAGGGATGGATTAAAGATTATGATATGTGACCCTAAGGGCAAGGTTCAAGATACTACAACTAATGTTGTATTCGACGAAGTTTTTCGCAACATAATTTAAGGTATGTTAGAATTTCTTCGTCATTTTATTTCATTTTCAATCAATAATATCAAGCGATCATAACCCGTCCTTGAGCTTACACTTATATAAAGTTTAACTTCTTCTCTTTTTCAGAATCGGATTATCGCGCATGTGCTCGAGGTTTCACGTCAAAGGTTATCATCGTGATTTCTATTATATTAAATGTACACAATTTTAACTGTTTTTTGACATTATTAATATTGTAATTTTTACAATACAGAGATAGTGGACACTCTTGGCTTGGTATGCCCCCAGAGTAGTCATATTTATATATGACGAACTGGATCAACAACTATATTGTTATTATTTTTCTTATATGTGTATACTATTTAACATAAACATTCGTAATCAAATCAACAAAATATAATAAGAAAAATAAATCTATAAATAATTACTCATACAAAAAAACTGTAAGAAATATATTTTCAAATACCCGTGCACGGCACGGGCGCTAAACTAGTTATTATACAAGACACAACTTCGTTTTAGGTTTATAGAAATGAGTATATGACCCTAATTATGCCCAATGCTCACTCACATATTAATTTTTTTTTGCTTGAAAATTTACACAAACAAATAAGTTGGGTAAACAAATGGAAATATAACATAAACGATAAAATAAATCAGATTTAACCGGAAAGTTTAAAATCGGATAATTTAAGTTTTGAAAGATATCGAATTCTAAAACCATAAAATTATATAACAAACATAAAGATATCAGAAGCTACAAAAATAACAAATCGAATATTCTTTTAAATTATTTATTTAACAATTTGAAAGATAACATAAACATAAAATTGAAATAGCAATTTTTTTATATAAAAGAAGCAAAATTATGAAATAGTTAGAAGATGAATATAAAAAAGGTTTTAACAAATTGGAAGATTTATGAGGACCAGTATAGGAAGAATATCAATAAAATAGAATTTTAAATATCAAAATATGTTAACAAATCGGAAGATAACAGAAATCAAATATTTAGGTTTAACAATATTTTGTAACAAATCCGAAGTTCTTAAATACGGCAACATATTTACTAAAAAACGGATATAATTTATTATTTAATATCAAAAGATGCCCAATTTGTTAAAATACTTTTATAAAAAAAAATTTGAAAATAAAAATAACATTACAAATTGGAAGATAAATTTACGTAAAATCTAAAAAGCATACTACTTTTACAAATCAGAAAAACCTATATCTAAAATTTTTACTTATCGGTATATAGTATTAAGAGAAAAAATAATTTATAAATAAGCGGAACTTAAAAAAATCAGATAGTATTTAATATGGAAAGATAACAATTTTTATAATTCACAATAATGAAAAGCATATATTGGCTGTATTTAAAATGGCACATATGTAACACCCCAAATTCTCGGAACTCGGGGAGCTACTGGTTAGGACCTCACAATGGGTCCCGACCTTGGTTTAACAACAACATTACTTGGATCTTACAACAAGGCACAAATGTACTTAAAACAATTTCGAAACATAATATTTTTTTTATTGTATGAAAGTACACATGTGACAGCCTTACAAAACATAAACATATACATAACATGCATGCTGTATGGGAGACTCCCCCGTCCCCATCTAATGAGTACGTGGACCCGGCTGACCATCCGTCCCGAATATCTCTGCAACTATTTATCTCTACAGATCTACAACACGGATAAACCGTTAGCTAACAGACCAAATATAAGCAGAATAAGGATAGCACAAACACAAACAAGGTAACATAAACAATCATCATGCTGGCACACAAACCGGTTATTATCTAGTAGTTAAGTGATTCACCTTATTCCATTTTACAATTGTGGCACGAGAATCTTAAGAGTCCTCGCCTCCGTTCCTTATCCAACTGGGTGTAGGTCTAGCTTACCTCCGCCGGTAGCATCACTACAAACCGAGTGTGGACTAGTCCCTAAAGAAACCCCCAGCGCCCTCAAGCTAACTGAGCAGAATGCCACCGCCCGTTACTCTTAGGCCAAGGTATAGGTCGGTATATAAATACTACTAAAATATAACTATAAGCATCTCATTCACACACCACTACCATTATTCATACTCATATCTAGAAGTCAGCTAAGTAAGCCCAAAGGACTTACCTGAATTCAAACATAATCTCGTTATCTCGACTCGGTCTGTAACCGCAGGAACTCAACCGCCTGTTATAAAAGGCAAGTGGATCAATAATATATCCCACTTAATTAGAAGTCTCTGACTTCTAAGATATTTAACTCTATCATCAGCTAAATTTCCAAAATACCCTTATACGGATAAATGACTGTTTTACCCCTGGTCCCGAAACTTTATAAAATTCCATAACAAAGTTCCAAACTATTCTTTGGAACTCAAAACCACACTCAAACTCTCAAAGGAAAGTTGGCTAAAGATTTAGAAGAGCTAACTACATTCTTGACTTTCATAAAAAGTCGTCAAGGTCCGACTTTGGCTTAAGATATGAGAACCGAATAAAAATATAAAAAGTCTAACAAAAATCTCTAAGTCTTTTATGTTATACACTCTATCCATAGTAGTCAGAATTTCCCAAAAACACCTAATAATCACTTCTACACAAATTCTAAAAGTCAGTTCCTAAACCAGAAATTCAGACTTGGCCAAAAACTGAGTATTTCTTAACTGCTCAGCCAGTCCACTTTGGACCTTCATATATCTAAATTCAACCGTTGGATCAACCCCAACTTTTGATACACCACACTATGCAAGACACTCTATAACATGTTAAAAACTTAACGGTGGATTATGTTTCTAAGGTATCCAAACTTAAGCTCAAACATGACTGCACAACCCAGAAAAATTCCAGCACTCAACAAACATCCAGAAATTTGTTTAAGGTCTCAACTTCAAAAATTCATAACTCCTAAACCACATGCTGGATTCATCAAAAATTTTAATATGTTCCACCACAATATGCCAACTATATCATATCCAAAATTCAAGTCAAACAGAGATCAAACTCTTATTCAAAACTATCTCTCAAAACAGCATCACATGCTGTTTTTCCTAACACTCAGCACAGTTATAAAAACTGTGTGAGGAGTCAACTTTGAGACACCATAACTCTCAAACCGTAGCATGGATTCCTCTAAAATTTTAGTACGATCTACTATACTATATCAACTATAAATTGTCAGAAATTCAAGTCTAACAGAAGTCAATAACCCCTCCAAATTTATTCCACAAAACTGCATCTCAAGCAAATTTCCTCAAACTCAGCACACTAAAGAAAAACTGCATGAAGAGCCAACTTTGGACAACCATAACTCCTAAAATATAATTCGGAATACTCTAAAATTTCAGTATGTTATACTATATAATACCAACTGTAACATATCCGAAAATCAGCAACAAAGGAGAAGTCTAACTTACCCAAATCTGGACCCGAAGTTGACTGTTTGTCACTTCCGAAAACTCATAAAAACGCATCAGCTCAGCAAGCACTCTCTAGGGCTGTTGTGAACCGTTCCAAGATCCCAACGGGATTCTAATTAGCACATATAGAGAGAGGGTACAGAAGGAAGAGGTTCGAGGTCCTTACCCGACTAGACGGACTCAATAAGCTCGTGTGTAGACTGAAGAAGACGGATCGAGATCCCTATCACTTGGACGCACCAGCGGCTGGGAGGAGGCACCCTTGCGGCCCAGACTGAACCACCTGCGGCTCTAGCTACCGCACCAGCGGTTCCGGGTTCGTAGCCTCACCTGCGGCTAGGGCAAGGCGCACCAGCAGGGTCTGTTGTCGTAAAGGAGTTGCGGTTGTGGGGCTGGAGGCGAAGGGATAGTCCGGTGCTGTTGTCGCCTACAGGCCACGAGGGAGGCGGCTCGTTTGCTGCGTTCTGTCGATGAAGACGAAGGATGGCTGCTGCTGGAGGTTGCCGGCATGGTGACAACGGGGAGGTGGTTGTCGTCGGTTCTTGCGTTGGCTTGGCGTGGAGGAGGAGAGGGCGCCGGCTGGAGTCAACAGGGGGAAGAGGAGAGGGCTGCTAGGGTTCCGGCGCTTCTGGATAGACGAGGAGAGACGTGCGAGAGAGGAGAGGCGTGCGAGGGAAGATGGGCGGCAAGAGAAGAGACGTGAGAGAGAGATTGAGGGAACTGCAGATCCAAAGTGTAACCCTAATGGGCCCGGATGGCATGTTCATGACGGGCCCGGCTGGCCTGTAATGACGGCCTAGTGGACTCGGAATTAAACCAGAAAAACTTAAAAGGAGAACGAATCGGTCGCAGTCCAGTGGACTCGGAATTAAACGAAAAATAAAATTTTTAGATGTTACATCAGTTACCCCTTAGCATAAGTTTCGTCCCGAAACTTAAAAGAAGGTAACATAAGGACGAAGTCTATACAAAAGAAATAAAGCGCCAGAAAAAGTCATAATTTGTCAAGTTCTTATTTGTTTCGGAAATAGTCGGAAGAAAATTTTTCCGGGTATTACATCAGTACCCCCTTAAAATAAGTTTCGTCCCGAAACTTAGAAGAAGACTCGTAATGTCGAAGTCCATACAAAAGAACTAAAGCGCCGGAAAGAGGTCACAACGGTCGAGTTATGATTTGTTTCCAAAATAGCCGGAAGAAATATTTCCGGGTATTACATCAATCCCGCCTTAGAATAAGTTTCACCCCGAAACTTAAAATACGCCAGTCATAAGGTCAACCCTCAAAGTACGAATCTAGTGTATCTACTTGTTACCGCACATGACTCATCGTTTCCACATATAAGTATCCCGCACATCAAGGTCACCAATAACACACATCCCGACTAAGCATTCACGCATGAAAATAAGCAAGTAGTCAGACAATATAACACAGATATAGGGCCAAGCCCTAACTCGTCGCCCCCTAGATTACAATTATCTCGACAAAGGTCTCTGAAAGGTTATGTCTCATACTATCCATATTATGAGACATATGTCCTAATCTTTGTCTGGTAAGTATCCCTCTAACTGAATCCGTAGAAACTGGGTTTACACTCTCCAATAGGGTGAGGATTACTAGTCCATCACTCACTTATAAACCACTTTATAGCCTCAAGTAGTCGCATTTTGCAACTCACCTCCAGGTCCTTTAATGACCGTTCAGAAAATAACCTAGTTAATTTATTCCCTTCTTTATGATTACTTGACTACACACTCAGGCCAAAGGTCTTAGACTTCCGCCATCACTTTACCAAGTGCCTAATGCTCTTCGTATCACGACCTACTTGACCTTGTCTTTTAATATGACTCAATCATCTTATTCCTCAGGTAAGGAATCATCACCTTTACCCTTTTCTGGTCTAGCACTTGAGACACAAATCCAGTGGTCATCGTCTGCATTCACTTAGCATTAATATACTATTTATGGATCTCTAATATATTGTTAGCTCAACCTCAGGCTTCTCACGTATTTTCCAAGGTCTTGAGTGACATAAAATATGTCCGGAATGACGATATTAGATACCAGGTGATCTCACGTCGCCGTTACTTGCTCACACTACTCAATAGTTGTTAGCATTGCACTGGGTCCTATAATATCCCTCTGACTCAAAACGCAACTCGACTCCGTTCTGATATAAAATTCTCCATATACTCTACTCTTGAGATTAAGTTTTCTATATGTACGGATACTGGTTCGTAAGTACACTCTCGTGGCTTCCTTTTCTTATATGTCTTTCGATTCAGCTTGATAGTTACTCACCTTGAGCTTGTTAGTGCAAGCCCTACACAATACCTTTATTACATTGTTACTCCCTTTTTCGTTCCATTAAGAAACTCATTCTAAAGTACCCTGTTAGGTATTAAATTCCAAATTGACTTGTTTGTAGACATGTGCCGAGGTCGGCATGCTTCATTTGGATCTATAATGGGTACCACTCTCTTTCTATAATTCTGTGTGCACATACTTTCTCGTCTATCTAGATAGTGATACAGTTCCTTTACAAAATTTTCTGTCACTCCACGTAGCCTATTTCAAGTTCCTTCCAAACGAAAAGCAATTCACCAATTATCACCGTCTTAAACTCGACACGTCATTTCCTATATTCTCGAATTTCTTGCTCTGTGGGTTAGGACCCATCACGCTTCTGCAGTGCTACTTTGATAGTTATATTGCCATCCGTTAATCATAAGGACATTTTCCGTGTGTCCAAAATGATTGACTCCAACACTCCTCTCAATTACACCATAAGTCCTATCCGGATGAAGTACCCGATACCCTCCCTTCTTGCCTGAAGGAACTAAGATAACGGTTGGAAGACGACCCCTTCCGTTTACCTTTGGAAGTCTCCTAACACGCATCCAAACTCTTTGACTCACCCGGAGTTGATCTTAACCAGCCAGAAGAAATCTCTAACACAATTCTCTTCATGCCCTTAGTTAATCGGAGAAAGGTGTCATTACCTACTTGAGGTAATCCTCCAAGGCGTCGGTAAGGCTAATCCATAAATCCACAATCACAAATATCTTTTCTTAACGGCACATAACTCCTCAATATCAAAAGAAACATTTGCACGTCCTCCGTTGACGTCAGTCAGTCTATAGTTGCCTTATTTCAATATCCTGAACTCCCTCTTCTCATGCTCTACTGGCATAAATTTGGTAAGCCTCAACTACTCGGTTAATCCTTTCCCTTCGTTAGTTCGTTATATCCTTCCCACTTCCATTTCCTTAGGCCAACTCTAATTCTCGAGTTCCCTCGGTCATTCTCTCATGTTCCTTCCTTAGTGTTGTTTATAATATTGCTCCGTTGGACTCTATTGATTCTGCTACCGGCCTCCTACTCTTTTTGATACTGGCGTTGTGATTCCTCACCACTTCTTATCTCTCTAACGAGGTTAAAACTCCTCTACCCTTGTAGGGTTCTATCTTCGCTCTTACTCTCAATTATAGGTCTTCATTCCGTGCATCTCTTAGTCACAAAGGTTTCTTCCGCAATTATCGTAGGAGAATCATCATTTTCCCTTGTATGAAATGCTATGCATACTCTGTCCTGTCTGACATAGAACCTTATCAAAAGTTTATACTTCTTACTCCTCTAGTTCTTTTTTTTTTTATAATCCATCTGTACTAGTTGTGATATGTATCTTTTTCCTAGCCGGTAAGTAGTAAATCACTTACACAATTCTCTCGGTCTCAAAACACATAAGGGTCATTCCTGTCGTCTAGTCTTTCCTCTTAAGTTCTTAATTAGAGTTACTGACGCGTCTCCTTATCTGCCAACCAATTACTACTAGTTGACCTGCACGTGTTATGACTCAGTTATTACCAACTAGTCTTTAGTTGACCTTCTATAAGGTCACGGACTTATGTTCTTCTATTTCTTTTGAAGTTTGATACGCTTGGTGAAATCTATCAATTTCTTTGTTAATACTCCTTCAGCTCCTTCCAAAGTTGCATTTCTCTTATTCTCTTATGGGATCACTATATTCTTCTGAGTCTAGTCCTAACATTCATCTTCCGTCAATGAGTTTATTAAGTCTTCCACGATAACTTGTAAGCGTGTCTTCACAATTATTCTTACTTTGTTCATAATCTGTTTGCGGTTATCTAATATGACTGTAACTGTTGGTAACTCAGATCTTTAGGTGAATGAGAAGTTATTGTGGACTCCTTAGTCCACCAGAATCACTTTTTCACATTCTTCCCTTTATCTGGTGTTGTGTTGTAATGCCACTTTTATAGAATTCTTTTGTCTAAATTTCAGACTTCTAGTGTATTTAATACTTACATCTAGATTTCTTACAATTTCTTGCATCTCTAAGTAAGTCAAACCGTCTCTATGATGATGAAATTTATTTCACGTCTTTAAACTCATTTGTCAATGGTTGTCTTTGTGCTCCTTTAATTCTTCGCCTCGGGTCAGCACCTTATCTTCTTTGTACTCTCATGCCCATGCTTGCATGTGGCGGCGTCTGCCTTGATTGTAACATCTTTTATTCTGAAATTCTTGGTTGTACTCCGTTCTGTATGGTTCTTATTCCCTTATCGTTATCTCTAATCTGATCTCTCGTTGTCCCTTACATGATTCTTCTAATTCATCTTTCAGTCTCATACGACCAAGTCCCTTGTATGACTTCCTGTTCCTTCTGCCTGAGTTGACTCGGGGATTCCTTTCCCATCGGACGGTACTTGTGGTGAAAATTGTCTCCACATTTGTACTTCTTTGCCCACTCGTTCTTCGGATGATTTATATGGTCACAAGGACGCCCACCAGAGTATAACACTCAATCCTCGGTCTGAATCCATTATCTCGTGTTCAAAACTCTTCAAGTCCGTTACCGATTTATCATGAGGCGATAATCGATTCATGATATCATAACTAAAGGATATAAGGTATCCTTTAGGATACTAACATGCTAAACATACACATTTATATAATCATACATTAAAACATATCAATATAAGTCTATATACTAACTCACTTATCATTCCACGTTACAGAGATCCACGGAGAACGATGGTGGTCCGACGTACTACTAACCCAACAACCCGACTATGCACGTGTGTAAAAACAGAAATCCGTTTTGAAAATCTTAGACCCCTTTTGGGTTCTGGTTATATATACATTCGGTCTTTTAGAAGATTTCAAGTGCCATTGTTGCCAACCCAGAGCTCTCATACCATGTTGTAACACCCCAAATTCTCGGAACTCGGGGAGCTACTGGTTAGGACCTCACAATGGGTCCCGACATTGGTTTAACAACAACATTACTTGGATCTTACAACAAGGCACAAATGTACTTAAAACAATTTCGAAACATAATATTTTTTTAGCTAACAGACCAAATATAAGCAGAATAAGGATAGCACAAACACAAACAAGGTAACATAAACAATCATCATGCTGGCACACAAACCGGTTATTATCTAGTAGTTAAGTGATTCACCTTATTCCATTTTACAGTTGTGGCACGAGAATCTTAAGAGTTCTCGCCTCCGTTCCTTATCCAACTGGGTGTAGGTCTAGCTTACCTCCGCCGGTAGCATCACTACAAACCGAGTGTGAACTAGTCCCTAAAGAAACCCCCAGCGCCCTCAAGCTAACTGAGCAGAATGCCACCGCCCGTTACTCTTAGGCCAAGGTATAGGTCGGTATATAAATATTACTAAAATATAACTATAAGCATCTCATTCACACACCACTACCATTATTCATACTCATATCTAGAAGTCAGCTAAGTAAGCCCAAAGGACTTACCTGAATTCAAACATAATCTCGTTATCTCGACTCGGTCTGTAACCGCAGGAACTCAACCGCCTGTTATAAAAGGCAAGTGGATCAATAATATATCCCACTTAATTAGAAGTCTCTGACTTCTAAGATATTTAACTCTATCATCAGCTAAATTTCCAAAATACCCTTATACGGATAAATGACTATTTTACCACTGGTCCCGAAACTTTATAAAATTCCATAACAAAGTTCCAAACTATTCTTTGGAACTCAAAACCACACTCAAACTCTCAAAGGAAAGTTGGCTAAAGATTTAGAAGAGCTAACTACATTCTTGACTTTCATAAAAAGTCGTCAAGGTCCGACTTTAGCTTAAGATATGAGAACCGAATAAAAATATAAAAAGTCTAACAAAAATCTCTAAGTCTTTTATGCTATGCCCTCTATCCATAGTAGTCAGAATTTCCCAAAAATACCTAATAATCACTTCTACACAAATTCTCAAAGTCAGTTCTTAAACCAGAAATTCAGACTTGGCCAAAAACTGAGTATTTCTTAAATGCTCAGTCAGTCCACTTTGGACCTTCATATATCTAAATCCAACCGTTGGATCAACCCCAACTTTTGATACACCACACTATGCAAGACACTCTATAACATGTTAAAAACTTAACGGTGGATTATGTTTCTAAGGTATCCAAACTTAAGCTCAAACATGACTGCACAACCCAGAAAAATTCCAGCACTCAACAAACATCCAGAAAATTGTTTAAGGTCTCAACTTCAAAAATTCATAACTCCTAAACCACTTGCTGGATTCATCCCAAATTTTAATATGTTCCACCACAATATGCCAACTATATCATATCCAAAATTCAAGTCAAACAGAGATCAAACTCTTATTCAAAACTATCTCTCAAAACAGCATCACATGCTGTTTTTCCTAACACTCAGCACAGTTATAAAAACTGTGTGAGGAGTCAACTTTGAGACACCATAACTCTCAAACCGTAGCATGGATTCCTCTAAAATTTTAGTATGATCTACTATACTATATCAACTATAAATTGTCAATAATTCAAGTCTAACAGAAGTCAATAACCCCTCCAAATTTATTCCACAAAACTGCATCTCAAGCAAATTTCTTCAAACTCAGCACACTAAAGAAAAACTGCATGAAGAGCCAACTTTGGACAACCATAACTCCTAAACTATAATTCGGAATACTCTAAAATTTCAGTATGTTATACTATATAATACCAACTGTAACATATCCGAAAATCAGCAACAAAGGAGAAGTCTAACTTACCCAAATCTGGACCCGAAGTTGACTGTTTGTCACTTCCGAAAACTCATAAAAACGCATCAGCTCAGCAAGCACTCTCTAGGGTTGTTGTGAACCGTTCCAAGATCCCAACGGGATTCTAATTAGCACATATAGAGAGTGGGTACAGAAGGAAGAGGGTCGAGGTCCTTACCCGACTAGACGGACTCAATAAGCTCGTGTGTAGACTGAAGAAGACGGATCGAGATCCCTATCACTTGGACGCACCAGCGGCTGGGAGGAGGCGCCCCTGCGGCCCAGACTGAACCACCTGCGGCTCTAGCTACCGCACCAGCAGTTCCGGGTTCGTAGCCTCACCTGCGGCTAGGGCAAGGCGCACCAGCAAGGTCTGCTGTCGTAAAGGAGTTGCGGTTGTCGGGCTGGAGGCGAAGGGATAGTCCGGTGCTATTGTCGCCTACAGGCCACGAGGGAGGCGGCTCGTTTGCTGCGTTTTGTCGATGAAGACGAAGGATGGCTGCTGCTGGAGGTTGCCGGCATGGTGACAACGAGGAGGTGGCTGTCGTCGGTTCTTGCGTCGGCTTGGCGTGGAGGAGGAGAGGGCGCCGGCTGGAGTCAACAGGGGGAAGAGGAGAGGGCTGCTAGGGTTCCGGCGCTTCTGGATAGACGAGGAGAGACGTGCGAGAGAGGAGAGGCTTGCGAGGGAAGATGGGCGGCAAGAGAAGAGACGTGAGAGAGAGATTGAGGGAACTGCAGATCCAAAGTGTAACCCTAATGGGCCCGGATGGCATGTTCATGACGGGCCCGGCTGGCCTGTAATGACGGCCCAGTGGACTCGGAATTAAACCAGAAAAACTTAAAAGGAGAACGAATCGGTCGCAGTCCAGTGGACTCGGAATTAAACCAGAAATAAAATTTCTAGATGTTACAACATATTAGATAAAAAAAAAAAAGAAGGGAAAATTATAAAAGCCGATCCAAAAAATTGGAAAAAAAAAGAGCAAAATCACGTAAAATTGGAATATTCATCCAGAAATTGAATATGAAATAAAAAAAACTATTAAATGGGAATATATTATATAAATAAAATAAAATAATTCATTGAAAATATGGGGGAACAAAAATCAAAATCACATATTAATTTAAAGATGATCAAACAATCTGAATTAACAAATTGATAAAACAACTCGAATATGATCAATGAAGAATTGGTTGGAGAAAAAATTTGATGATATTGAAAAATCGGTTGAAAAAATCGGAAATACTAAGAAGCAAAATCACGTATTAATTTGAAGATGATCAAACAATCCGTCAAAAAAATCGGTATACAATTGGAATATGATCAGTGAAAAACCATATAATATACCATGAAACACGTAAATTTTAAAAATCGTTCACAAATTAAAAATGAAAGCAAAATCACCTGATACCTTGAAGATGGTCAAACAATCCGCTTAAAATAGTGGTACAACAATTGGAATATGATCAATGAAGAACCGTAAAATATATCATGAAACACATAAAATAGGAAAATTGTTTAAAAATTAAAAACGATAGACGATGAGACGTGAAATACGTAAATACTAGGAGAAGATCAGAAGAAAGGTTCAAAACCAATAGTAAAAATGAAAGATATCGCAACCGGTAAATATTTTTTTTTAGATTGATGAATAAGGTGTTCGATATATATAGTGAAAGTATGTAATGCTTCTCTGGAAAGTTTCTACCAGAATCGTATATGAGAAGTTTAACTTTTGATAAAATCTTTTAATTTTTTAGTTTTGTTTTAGCAATCTTGGAAGAATTTTAGTTTAAAAAATATATAATACCGATTTTATTAGAAATAAAATCAACTATTTACTATCCAACAAATCCATTTAAGTATTTAATCTATTATGTAAATTAGATTGCAATCAATTTTAGTTAAAACTTACGGTTAACAAGCTAATCTTTTTAATTTTAAAACTTACAAAAGAACTTTAATATTTAAAAAAGATATATTTTTTAATTTTTTTAAAAAATTAAATTGATCAATTAGTTTCTTACGATATTTTTTAATTTAAAAATCGAAAGTTGTGAGATCCATTTGGATTTTTCAGCATTAATAATCAATTTGGGTAAGGAGTTGATTAATCGAATATTATAGTACAAGTTATACGAATATCTTCTAACGAATTTTAAATTTTATTTATATTGTTTTGTAAAATCAAATTTAAAAAGCAATAAATAAAACAGTTAAGATATGAAGAAGAGTTGTTAAGGAGAATCTGGCTATATAAATATGAATGAGTTGGTTAGGTAGGTACTTTATGTATTGCATAAAGTAGGTACCTTTTGTTTCCTATTAATAAAGTAGGCACCCTAATTTATGTAGAAAAGATCAAATAGAAAATAATAAATGATATTACAATATAAGTGAATCTTCTCTCTCCTATAATAAATAACTAATTTTCCTAATTAAACAATAAAAAAATTATGTAGCTACGTCAAACAAGTAAAGAGATACCAACAACTCCTAAAATATCTCCATAATTAATTACGGCCATTTAACAATATCCATCGTTTTTATTCGATTCTCCATTGCTCAGTGTAAAAGAACTCGGATCTTCAGTTCGAGAGCATCAATGGAGGGTTGTCGATGAAGATACGTCATACATAACTCAGCAAAACTATGTAGTAAATGTGTATTCCTTGTGGATCTGTAATGAATACATTTTTTTGTGACTTATTACATAACTGTTACAATTACGTAGTAAACGTGTATTCCTTGTGGATGACATACCTCGGAGTGTAGAATATGTATGCCCAATGCATTTTATGTAGTTGAATATTTGTGTTTTATGTATTAACATTGTGTAATTGAAATTGTGTACGGACATTGTGTAATTGAAATTATATATTAAAATTGTGTATTAATATTGTGTATCATCAAAAAAATACACGAAGTTTGATTAGTATAACTGATATAAGGTTGGGGGTGGGACAACTCGTTCAAAGTTCGAATCCTACAACAAAATTTAATTGATTATTAATAGTAGAGAGAATTCTTTCACCAATCTTATTTCACCAATCTTCTCTATAAATATTAATTATTCGATTAATATAAATGGCAGTTTAGTAATTTTTTTTACAAAAAAGCTGAGGTGGCTTACCTCGTTGCTTTACACGTGGCATTAGCGTCCTTTGTTTTAGTAAGTTATATAGATTAACTCCATTATATTATTATTTTATTTCATACAATTCCAATTTTCCAACCAATTAAAATCTCAATTTTATTCTTACATAACAATCAATATGATATTCACCATCAATTTAAATCAAGATTCGAATCAAAATTAACAATAAACGATTGATCTTATCAAGATTGTTCTAATATCAAATGAAGGATAACTAGATGTATATAGTTGAAATCCAGATCATTTAATTATCTAATTATAGGATTTAAATGCATATTTAAAAGAATAAATACATAGTTCAAAGGAGATATTTGGTGATGCGTAAAATGGTCTATTCAGAGATGAACAAAGAGAACAAAAACATAACTTCTCTACTTGGATCACATGAGGCCGATGTCGCCGTCAAGATCTTCTTTGTCTCAGGTTCAAATCCTACCATCCACTTTTATATTTTAATATATTTAAATTTAAAAATTATTTCCCGTTACGTTTTAGTGAGGCTCCAGGCCGAAAGGTGTTATCCTTACCTGATCGTTTTTCAAGATGGACTCTGCCCTAAACCTTATAAACTTTCATCCGGATAAGGTCATGATTCTGTTGTTAGCATTAGTGACGAAACTTACAAATAAACTTTTTTTGCTCGATACTTCCACGTTAAGGATTTGTAATTTGTAAAGTAGTTGTGCACAAACTAATTTATATTTCTAAAGTCGATTGGACTCAATTAGAGCAAGTGGACCCGGGCCGAATGTTTTGGGCTTTACTCACTTGGACCGAAACAAATGTGTATGCAAGTATTGAAATTCTTGTAAGAGGATAATGTAATCGCAAGCATCAAAAACAAACATGAAAAATTACAAAATAAAGAAAACTTATTTAGAAAGAAAAAACTAGAACGGAAGAACAAGTACGACATTAATATTAGGTTTTGCAGGAAATCGGTTCATTTTTAACAAACAAAAGTTGCCTCATGACTTGAAGGAAGTTGTACGTAATTAAATTGAGGAATGGGACAAAGCGAATTCAGTTGTGTCTTTGAACAATAGGAGGAAAACTAAAAATATCGAATGACAATGACATGTTGGTATCTCTGAAACTCAATTATGATGCCTTAAAAAGCTCATATGATCAATTCTCTTTCGGTTTCATCATCAAAAATAATCTTGTTAGGACCTTACTTTTAGTATGATTAGAAGTGATGTCAGTTCTATTCTGGAAGCGGAAGCTTTCGCTTTTCGGGAGAGCCTCTAAAAGGCCACTTGTATTGGGATCTCTGACATTGAAATTGACAACATGATGCTCGGTAATTCGCTTAACCATATCTGAAAACCCCCTTCGCCCCCTTCGGACAATTCTATCTTTCTTTCTTGCTTTAACCTTCGTAGTGTTTTTCACATTTTTAGGGAAATCAACATTGTTTTTTATCGTTTGACGCTGCTTGAAGATAACCCGAATGTCTGGACCCGTTATCTCAGAACGTTGATGATCTTGTCCGTAACAATGCTTTAGGGCACCTTTCTATACAAAAAAAACAATTAATATAAGGTTAAAAATATTAAAACATCAAACATAAAAGAAAGTTGTAATCATGAAGATGCAAAAGTTGGGTAAGTGGTTATATGCGTTATGTTTTTGTCGGTATTATCATCATTCACAAAAGGATAAAACTTAGTTAGTGGTTCCATCACTCTCAACGAACAAAAGATCATGTGGCCATCTCTAAAGCCGTCAGCACGTGCGTCACGCGTGTTAGTTTCTTACACGCTATTGACAAGCCATACCCATATCTTTGGGAGAATCTTTAAAGTCTGCATTTACCTTAATCAAGACAAGCAGATATTCTACACACATTTTGCATCTCACTGTCCTTCAATTCTCTATTTATAAAGTGGGGCTTACAGATTACCATATTTTCCTCTCAACATGGTAAAGGGAGTTTATTAAATCATACAAATCTTTTTCTTTTCTTTTTTAAATATGACTAAATCGTCATAAACCAAATTGTTTCGTTTTTTTTAAAGAATAGTAAAAATACCATAAAATAACATTCATAAATTTTAAAAATTATCAACTTGTACATCAATTTTTGCTTTAAGAAAACATTTTTAATACATTCATCACGTCATCAACAAAATTACTATATAAAGTCACGTGTTTTCGATGATTTGTTAGAATTTTAGTTGATTAGTTTTTTTTTATACAAAGGTAAGAAAACTAAGCGGGTCAACTTTTAGAAACCGATCGACCTAAGATATCCTTGCGGATGAGGTCGTCAATATCTTTTGGAATAGTATCGGCGTCCATCGTGTGATTGAGTCCATGCAGCGCAATCTTATCTGCGATTGTGTTGATTTCCCTGAATTTATGTTGGACGATAGAGTGTGTATGAATCCCGAGATCATATTAGTTTTTTTTTTTATACAAAGGTAAGTAAATGAGAAAATCAGTTTCTAGAAACCGTTCTTCCCAAAGCATCTAGACGAATGAGGTCTTCAACATCCTTCCGTAATTCCTTGTCAGGTCCCGCCGAAGAGTGGTCATGCATGGCAAGTCTGTCCGCCACAGTGTTGATTTTCCTGAAAATATGTGAGTGCTACATTTCTCAAAGCTAGGCAAAATAGTGGTAATATCATATATGATCATATCTGTTTCCCAAGATGGTTTCCATTGTTTGTTGATTGCATTTATGAGTGTCAGATTATCGCCCTCAAGCTCAATGGATGTAACCCCGATACTCATTGTAACACCCCAAATTCTCAGAACTCGGGGAGCTACTGTTTAGGACCTCACAATGGGTCCCGACCTTAGTTTGACAACAATTTTACTAGGATCTTACAACAAGGCACAAAAGTATTAAAACATTTGAAAACTTTAAACAATATATACATGAAGGATATGTATCAGCCTTACAAAGCAACGGTACTAAAACGACGCATATAAAGAACATAAGACAACCTCTCCCCAACTAAAACAGTACGTGGACCCGGCTGACCATTCCCTCCGGATCTCTCTACAACTGTCTTAACCTGCAAGGCATCTACAAGCGGTATAAAAGCGTTAGCTAACATTCTATGCATAAGTATAAAGGTAAAAGCACAAACACACAACATACACAATCAACATGCAACAATCAATCCTTTTATTATCTTTAATTAGGTGATATGTCATTACTAATGATACTTATTTTGTGACACGAGGGATTCCCAAACATCGCCCTTGTACCCGTTTACCAACGCGGAATGGTACTAATGCATTTGACCGTCTACCGGACTGGGCTGGTCGCAGGGAACCTCCTAGACTCTCGCAAGAGCTAGGCAGATGATGTCACGACCCGTTATCATACACTTGGGTCAATTACACAATATACTAAAGTCGGCCAATTCCGGTTTCGTTATTTATCTTAACTAACAAACGCCACTCATACACATCACACACATGCAAGAAGCCAGCTAAGTAAGTCTGTGGACTTACCTGAATCAGATCTCGACTCTCTTAATCACAACTCAATCTGTAACTGTATAACTCGGTTGCCTGTCAAAGGAGGCAAGTGTGTCAGCACACTTTCTAGGTAATTAGAAGTTTAAGACTTCTAAGATAGTAGATCCTATTAGAACAGAATTTAATACAGTACCAATTTATGGTAAACTGACTATTTTACCCTTGGTCCCGAAACTTCCAAAAGTTCCATAATTCATGCCTAAACCCTTATTTGAGACTAAAAAGTCATATTCTAACTCCTAAAGATGATTTTGGTTACAAACTGGCAATTTACTCATTTTCCTATTTTCGGAAAGATCGTTAAAGTCCAACTTTGGCTTCAAATATGAAATTTGAATAATCTTATAAAAATTCCGAAATAATTCCCTAGATCATCTATGATATCTCATCTACTCCTAGAAGCAAGAATTTCTTAAAACTGTTCACCCTTCACTTTTACAAAAATTTTCAAAGTTGGTTACAACACTTGAAGTTTCCTATACTTAGGAAAAATCTGAGTACACTTTGAAAAATCATAACTCCTAAACCACTCGCTGGATTTATCCCAAATTTTGATATGTTCTACTATAAAAATCTTATCTATAATATATCCAAAATTCAGCAGAAAAGGAGATCAAAAGCATATTCAAAACCATCTCACAAAACTGCATTACATGCTGTTTTTATCAACACTCAGCACACTTATAAAAACTGCATGAGGAGTCAACTTTGCAACATCATAACTCTCAAACCGTAACTCCGATTCTTCCCAAATTTTAATATGATCTACAACAATATGTCAACTATATCATATCAAAAATTGAAGCCCAACAGAGATCAAAAGCCTATTCAAAACTATCTCACAAAACAGCATCCCATGTTGTTTTTCTCAACTCAGCACATTTATAAAACTGCATGAGGAGCCAACTTTGGGCAACCATATCTCCTAAACTATAACTCGCAATACATTTAAATTTCAGTATGTTATACTATGCAAGGTCAACTTTAATATATCCAAAGTGCAGCAACAAATGAGGAGTTTAACTTACCCAAATCGGAGTCCAAAGTTGATTGTTCGGCACATCCAAAAACTCAAAAACTTAACAGCTCTTCTAGTCATCTTCCATGGCTGCTCTAGAAGGTTTAACGACACAAACATGGGTTCTAATCAGAACATGTATAGAGAGGGAAATGTATTGCAGGGAGGTGCGGTGTTTACCCGACAAGAAAACTCGAGGAGCTCATGAGTACGAAGACGTAGTTGTGACTCTGTCACATGGGCGTATCAGCAACCTGCTCCCGGCGCGCCTGCAGACAAGGGTTGTCGCACCAGCGGCTGGTGTATGCTGCCCTCGCAGTGGAGGAGACCGCTGCAACTGTGTTGAGAGCCGCCGCCCGAAAGGTTTGGTTGTAGGAGGAGAGCAGTCGTGGGTGTTGGTTGCGTTGCTGAGCTGCAAGACTCGTCCAGGCTCGTTTACGTTGCTGAGCGGAAGTTCCTGAATGCGACCTCCTTGGTAGACGAGGGGAGGATCGAGAGTTGTGTGGTTTACTGCTTGAAGACGAAGAGGAGGGCCTGCTACCTTCGGCCACACGGACAAGCAGATGCAGCGGCTGCCGGCGACGACTACTGACCACCTAGGGCGTCGAAGATGGAGGAGAGGAGAGTCAGAAGGAACGTGAGATCGGCTACTAGTTCCTGCGTTCGAAAGGAAGGGGAGATCTTCCCGTAACTGTTGGGACTTGTGTGGATGGTGTACGGCGTAGAGATGACGAAGCTGGCGCTCCCCGTATAAGTGTGAAAGCTTGAAGCGGCTTAGGGATTTCCAGTAGCTGTCCCTTTCTCGTTGGGCTCGTAACAAGGAAGCATGGCTGAGGTGGCGGCCCAACCTTGACAAATGCTGCGTGGAGGAGCTCGTCGTGGGCCTTGTCATGGGCCTTGCCATGGGCTTGTCATGCAAGAGTGATCTTGTAGGAGTATTTTAAGAAGTGTTTTTATGTTTACAAAAGTTCACATAAAATCATAGATCACATAAAATCATAGATGTTGGTAAAAGAATATTTTATTTGATTAACTCTTCACATAAAATGACATGATTTATGTTGACTCGGGATTTACCGGAAATTAAATTTCCGGGTATTACATCAGTGCCCCCTTAAAATAAGTTTCGTCCCGAAATTTAGAACAAGGTATTTAATCAAACGACTTCCATAAATAAACTTGTATATCTAGTCTCACTAAATTTTAATTTTGTTTTCTAAACCCCTCTAACTCTATCAAAGCGTAACGAATAAAAATTGGTCGTTACATCAGATCTCCCTCAAAATAAGTGTTGTCCCGAAACTTAGGGTAAGACATTCCTGATCGGCCTTTAAGGCACCAAATGGGTGTGTTTGATCACTACACAAAAGTCTCGTTGTTTCCACATCTAAGTATCCCGCATATCAAGGTTACCAAAAGAACACATCACTGACTAAACACTCAATCATGAAATAAACAAGCAGTTAAACAATATCACACATACAAGGTCAAGCCCTAACTCGTCACTCCCGAGGTTACAACTATCGCTACATAAGTCTTTGAAATGTTACGTCTCTTACTATCCTCAATATCTTAGGTAGCCTTATCGGCTTTTTATAAAACCACTAAATCTTAAATCTTTTCAGGTACTTAGATCACAAGCGCTTGCTACCACGTTCTAGAGTGGTTACCGGATATCTCACCGGTATCATCCGGCTCAACTGTCTGATCCTCTAATCTGATGACCTAACTCGTGTCTGGTAGGTATCTCTCCAACTGAAATTCTCGAACTCAATTCCCAAACTTAGTCTCCGTGGAAAACCGAAGCTACACTCTCTAATAGGGTGAGGGAAACTAGTCCATCAGTCACTTTTAAACCGCTTTAAAACTTCCAATGGTTTTCCTTACACAAATCACTTCCAGATCCTTTGATGACCCTATGGAAAATAATCTATTCAACTTCCTTCCCTTCATTATGACCACTTGCTTCCGGCCTTATGAAAAGGTTCTGACTACACAATCAGGTCTTAGACATCCACCAATACTTACCAAGTGCTCAATGCTCTTCGTATCACGACCCACTTGGTCTTGTCTTTTAATACTACTCAGTCATCTTATTCCGCATGTAAGGAATCGTCACCTTTACCCTTTTCAGGTCTAACACTCGAGACAACTAAAATCAAATCTAGTGGTCATCCTCTTTGTTCGCTTGGCATTGTTATATTATTTATAGATCTCTAATATATCGTTAGCTCTAACCCAGGCTCTCCATGCATTACCCAAGATCTTAAGTGACATAGAATATGTCCGGAATGACGGTATTAGACACGAAGTGAACTTATATCACATGTTATTTGATCATAAATACTCGATAAATGCTAACACACCGTCAACATTGAACTCTTGTATCCTCCACTTTTATCGGACTAGTAATATTCCTCTAACTCAAAACGCAACTAGGCTCTGTTCCGACATAACGTTACACATAATCTCCTCCGAGATTATGCTTTCCTTAAGCACGGTTACTAGGTTGCAAGTATGCTCCTGTCGCTTCTCTTTCTTATGTATCTTCGACTCGAGATGGTAGTTACTCACTTTGAGCTTTCTAGTGCAGGACATGCACAATACTTTTATTACATCGTTAATTCTTTCCTAATCCATCCAGAAACTCACTCTAGGGTATTCAATTAGTATAGAAGTCCACACTACTAGTCTGGCAACATGTAACAAAGTCATCACCCTTCACTCGGATCCATAATAGGGTACCAGTCTCCTTCTATTACCTCTACATGCACATAAATTTCCGTACAACATTTCCAGTCACTCACATAGCCTATCTCAAGTTTCTTTCAACTAGAATGCATTTCACCAACTATCACCATCTTAAACTCGATATGACATCCATCAGTACCCTTGAGCTTCTTGCTTTGTGGGTTAGGACCTACCACGCTTCCGCTGCGCTACTCTGATTATCCTGTTGTCACTCATTAATCCTAAGGACCTTTTCTGTAAGTATAAAATGATTGATGCCAAAATTATTTCTTCCAATTACACCATGAGTCTTATACGGATGAAGTACCAAGTACCTTCTTTACTTGCCTTAAGAAAATAAAACAACGATTGAAAAACAACTTCTTCCGCTTACTTTCTTAATTCTTCTACCACGGATCCAAACTCCCTAACTTGACCGGAGTTTGATCTTAACTAGTCAAGAAGTAACCCTTAAAACGTTTCTCTTTATACCTTTAATTCATCCAGGAAGATTGTTGTTGCCTACTTGAGGAAATCCTCTAAGGCGTCGGTAAAGCTACTCCATAGATCCCCAATCACAAATATTTTTTCTTAACGGCACATAACTCGTCAATACCAAACAATATTTGCACGTCCTTGGTTGACATCGGCCAGTCTATAATTGACTTATCTCAATTCCATACCTCTACTGGTATTAAACTTTTGGTGCACATCACCTACTAGATTAATCCTTTTATCCTTCTTTAGTTCGTCTTGTCTTTCACTCTTCTGCTTCCTTTGGGACAACTCTCTTTATCAAGTCTCACTGTGCCATTCGTCTGACGTCAAAAGTCGTTCCTAACACTCCACGATAGATGGTAAGCGTCTTGTAGTTCCGATGACTTTTAATTACCTCCCAATTGTAGTCCCTTTACAGGGACCGTCGCTGTTGATGACCTATGTTCTGTTATAAATGGGGGTTACCCTGGGCTCTTGAGTCCACCACATGATTCTTACAAGCACAGGTTCCTTAATCGGTTTTGTTTGTAATATTTCCTTCCAATCTCTGTTGACTATGTTACAGAGCTTCGATCCTTTCGACACTGGCCTCGTGATTCCTCTTAGAATTCTTATCTTTAAAGAAGACAAAATGTCTCCAGGCTTGTGAAGTCTACCTTTCTCTCTTGCATTAAGTTGTAAGTCTCCATTCCGTGTTAATTGTGATCTATCAAAATTTCCTTAGCTAGTAGGTAAACAGTTGCTCACAATAATCCTTTTATACTTCTTTAGTTCGTTCTACCTTCCACCCTTCCGCTTCTTATGGGCTAACTCCATTTCTCTAGTCCGATTTTGTCATTCATATGGCATAAATAGTCGTTTCAAGTTTCCACGATAGCTTGCAAGCGTCTTCGAAATTCTTATGGCCGTAATGATCATCCACTTGCAGTTCCTTTTGCATGGACCCTCTGTGTTGATGGCTTAGGTCCCGTGAAAATTCAGGTTACCCTGGACTCTCGAGTCCAGCAAGGTCGTTCTCCCCTACACATTTCTTCACTGAAGTTAGTAGTAATATCGCCTTCATGAAACTCCATTGACCCTGCTACAAGCTTCCATTCTTTAGATATTGGCGTCGCGGTTTCTTTCAACTTCTTATATCTTTGAGGAGGTCAAAACCTCTGCACACTTGTGGGGTCTACCTTTTCGCTTTTACACTCAATTGTAGGTCTTTATTCTGTGCATCTCGGATCCTCATATCCGGTTCGACACCCAATCTCTTCAGATCTCTCATGCTCATAATTGTCTATGGGGCATTCGCCATGATTGTAACGTCCTTTATCTCGCCCTCTTGGTTGTACTCCGTTCTACTTGGTTCTTGTTCTAAGGTTGTTATCTCCACTCGGAGATCTTCTCGTCTCCTGCATGACTCTTCAAATTCATCTCTCGGCTTCAAACAATCATGTCCGTGATATGACATTATATCCTTTCTATATGAGCTGACTCGGGATCTTCTTCCTCATCTGATTATCCTTGTGGTGAAAATTATCCCAATATTTTTACTTCTTTGCTCATTCATTCTTCGGATGAATTATATGGGTCACCAGGACGTCCACCAAAGTATAATACTCATTCCAAGATTTGAGTTTGTTGTCTCGTGTTGAAAACTCTTCAAGTCCGCTATCGATTTATAATGAGGCGATAATAGCTTCATTATATCACAACTAAAGGATACAAAATATCCTTTAGGATACTAACATGTCATACATATACATATATATATAATCATACATTAGAACATATCGATATATGTCTACATACTAACTCCCTATCATTCCAAGTTGCAGAGATCCACGGAGAACGATGGTGGTCCGACGCACTACTAACCCAACAACCCGACTATGCGTGTGTGTAAAAACAGAAATCCGTTTTGAAAATTTTAGACCCCTTTCGGGTTCTAGTTATTTTATACATTCGGTCTTTCAGAAGATTTCAAGTGCCATTGTTGCCAACCCAGAGCTCTGATACCATATTGTAACACCCCAAATTCTCAGAAATCGGGGAGCTACTGGTTAGGACCTCACAATGGGTCCCGACCTTAGTTTGACAACAATTTTACTAGGATCTTACAACAAGGCACAAAAGTATTAAAACATTTGAAAACTTTAAACAATATATACATGAAGGATATGTATCAGCCTTACAAAGCAACGGTATTAAAACGACGCATATAAAGAACATAAGACAACGTTGCCCCAACTAAAAGAGTACGTGGACCCGGCTGACCATTCCCTCCGGATCTCTCTACAACTGTCTTAACCTGCAAGGCATCTACAAGCGGTATAAAACCGTTAGCTAACATTCTATATATAAGTATAAAGGTAAAAGCACAAACACACAACATACACAATCAACATGCAACAATCAATCCTTTTATTATCTTTAATTAGGTGATATGTCATTACTAATGATACTTATTTTGTGACACGAGGGATTCCCAAACCTTGCCTCTGTCCCCGTTTACCAACGCGGAATGGTACTAATGCATTTGACCGTCTACCGGACTGAGTTGGTCGCAGGGAACCTCCTAGACTCTCGTAAGAGCTAGGCAGATGATGTCACGACCCGTTATCATACACTTGGGTCAATTACACAATATACTAAAGTCGGCCTATTCCGGTTTCGTTATTTATCTTAACTAACAAACACCACTCATACACATCACACACATGCAAGAAGCCAGCTAAGTAAGTCCGTGGACTTACTTGAATCAGATCTCGACTCTCTTAACCACAACTCAATCTGTAACTGTATAACTCGGTTGCCTGTCAAAGGAGGCAAGTGTGTCAGCACACTTTCTAGGTAATTAGAAGTCTAAGACTTCTAAGATAGTAGATCCTATTAGAACATAATTTAATACAGTACCAATTTATGATAAACTGACTATTTTACCCTTGGTCGCGAAACTTCCAAAAATTCCATAATTCATGCCTAAACCCTTATTTGAGACTAAAAAGTCATATTCTAACTCCTAAAGATGATTTTGGTTACAAACTGGCAATTTACCCATTTTCCTATTTTCGGAAAGATCGTTAAGGTCCAACTTCGGCTTCAAATATGAAATTCGAATAATCTTATAAAAATTCCGAAATAATTCCCTAGATCATCTATGATATCTCATCTACTCCTAGGAGCAAAAGCTGTTCACCCTTCACTTCAACAAAAATTTTGAAAGTTGGTTACAACACTTGAAGTTTCCTATACTTAGCCAAAATCTGAGTACACTTTGAAAAATAATAACTCCTAAACCACTCGCTGGATTTATCCCAAATTTTGATATGTTCTACTATAAAAATCTTATCTATAATATATCCAAAATTCAGCAGAAAAGGAGATCAAAAGCCTATTCAAAACCATCTCACAAAACTGCATTACATGCTGTTTTTATCAACACTCAGCACACTTATAAAAACTGCATGAGGAGTCAACTTTGCAACATCATAACTCTCAAACCGTAACTCCGATTCTTCCCAAATTTTAATATGATCTACAACAATATGTCAACTATATCATATCAAAAATTGAAGCCCAACAGAGATCAAAAGCCTATTCAAAACTATCTCACAAAACAGCATCCCATTATGTTTTTCTCAACTCAGCACATTTATAAAACTGCATGAGGAGCCAACTTTGGGCAACCATATCTCCTAAACTATAACTCGCAATACATTAAAATTTCAGTATGTTATACTATGCAAGGTCAACTGTAATATATCCAAAGTGCAGCAACAAATGAGGAGTTTAACTTACCCAAATCGGAGTCCAAAGTTGATTGTTCGGCACATCCGAAAACTCAAAAACTTAACAGCTCTTCTAGTCATCTTCCATGGCTGCTCTAGAAGGTTTAACGACACAAACATGGGTTCTAATCAGAACATGTATAGAGAGGGAAATGTATTGCAGGGAGGTGCGGTGTTTACCCGACAAGAAAACTCGAGGAGCTCATGAGTACGAAGACGTAGTTGTGACTCTGTCACATGGGCGTATCAGCACCCTGCTCCCGGCGCGCCTGTAGACAAGGGTTGTCGCACCAGCGGCTGGTGTATGTTGCCCACGCAGTGGAGGAGACCGCTGCAACTGTGTTGAGAGCCGCCGCCCGAAAGGTTTGGTTGTAGGAGGAGAGTAGTCGTGGGTGTTGGTTGCGTTGCTGAGCGGCAAGACTCGTCCAGGCTCGTTTACGTTGCTGAGCGGAAGTTCCTGAATGCGACCTCCTTGGTAGACGAGAGGAGGATCGAGAGTTGTGTGGTTTACTGCTTGAAGACGAAAAGGAGGGCCTACTACCTTTGGCCACACGGACAAGCAGATGCAGCGAAAGGAAGGGGATATCTTCCCGTAACTGCTGGGACTTGTGTGGATGGTGTACGGCGTAGAGATGATGAAGCTAGCGCTCCCCGTATACGTGTGAAGGCTTGAAGCGGTTTAGGATTTTCCAGTAGCTGACCCTTTCTCGTTGGGCTCATAACAAGGAAGCATGGTTGAGGTGGCGGCCCAACCTTGACAAATGCTGCGTGGAGGAGCTCGTCATGGGCCTTGTCATGGGCCTTGCCATGGGCTTGTCATGCAAGAGTGATCTTGTAGGAGTATTTTAAGAAGTGTTTTTATGTTTACTAAAGTTCACATAAAATCATAGATCACATAAATCATAGATGTTGGTAAAAGAATATTTTATGTGATTAACTCTTCACATAAAATGACAAGATTTATATTGACTCGGGATTGACCGGAAATTAAATTTTCGGGTATTACATGCCTTTTGTAGGCCCTCACGAAGAGCAATTGCTTATGCTTCTATAACAGAATCAGCAACGCACCATCCATGACCGGTAGCGAGTGGTACTGCTTGAGAGTTTCTAATGATATATCCAAAAGAGCATTGACTTGTGAATTTTTTCGCCGCATCAAATTTTTTTTTTTTTCATTCCTCTACAATTCCAGAAAGCGATCCTCATTTATACACTATGATTTTGTTTGGGTGGTAGAAGCCCAACATTTCTACCTTTTATTCTTTCGAAGTCTATTATAGTGAATTTTATCCCTTGGATCCAACCAAGATTATATTGTGACTCTGTTACTTCATTTAGCTTATTGGTAATACCGAGGAGAAAAACAACATAGTATTTTTTGATGTTCTTAAAGGAAACTGTAGTTAATTAAGTCTTCTAATAATCGATCACAAGTACTACACAACAAGATTACTAGTTTTAGTTGATTAGTTGTCATGTATTTGTTGATCATTAGGTCTTCTAATACTCAAAAACCCTACGCAATGGAATATATAATAAGTACAAGTAAAATATTAACGCACCATTTTTAGTGAAAATCCTAATCAACCAACTATTAATTAGGATAAAAATCTACGTGTATGATGAAATTTCAACCTATTTATATTATAGGACTTCTTGTGTGAATATTACAAACTTCGACTCTCTTAAACCCGAGACCTTGTCTTGTATCCTAGTATGCCCTTATGTAATCTACCGGACACTCAAAACCTAAACACTCACAAGCTTAAGCTTTCACTCCTTGCTCTCTTGTATGCATGTCGGCTTTTTTTATATCCCTCCTTATAGTGTTAAAGAACCTCACTCTCAAATGTGTCTTGCAATCACTTATATAGTGATAGGTTATATATGGATAACATATTCCATAAAGATAGAGGTCAATCTTAACACACTTATCATTCACCTATGGTAAATAAGAAAACTACAATTCACAATCTATCATACAAAGAGATATCCTATATTCTGTTTAAAAGATATGATTATGTGGGTAGATTGATCATCTGGAATCTTGATCTTGTCATGTGTGTCCATATTTAACTCAAATTAGATATTTGTAATATTTTCCAAAAATCAAGGTAGATTTGCGGTCTTTTGTCCGTCGGATGCACCATCGGAGTACCTTTTTGAAACTCTGAAGGTGTCTTTTATGGTCTTATGCCATTGGCTCCGGTCATCTTACTTGTTCACTAAGATAAAACACATTCCAAATATAAAATCTCATAAGTTTGTCTTTAGCAAAACTTTTAGAGAAATCTTTTGGACATTTCTCCTACAAGATATTTGATATGCTCTATTTTTTAGGGAGTGATTAGGGATTATAAAGCACACTTGGTGGTGCGTTTTGATAACAATACAAGCATTATATTTGATGCATATTGATGTAGGAGCATCTCCAAGACCAGGACCAACACCTCTTTTAAACAATGAGAAGAAGTTGAAGGCAAGGAGAGAAGGCATGATTATATGGAGAGCAAGATGATGTATTATAAAACAAAATTTACTAGAAGGTCCCGCATGCATCAATACATACATGCACATAGACGTACAAAGGGGAGAAGGATGTTTCAAAGGAAGGAGCCACACAACCCACACTATTCGGTTCAAGCATGCATAGACATGGAAGACCCCGGATCCACACTTCCCTCCCCGGATCATCCATGCAAATACGTGAAGAAGACCGGTGTTCTATCAATCTTGGAGCAGACCAATCATGCATCCTCACCAATTTGGGCCGACCATGTAAACATGTCCAACCTCGCCTCTTCTCAAATCCAGGCCAGTCATGCAAACGTTTCAGATCGAACATGCACACGTAAAGGATGGATACTCATGCAACTTTGGGCCAACCAAACATGGACATCAACAAGGGCCACTTAAGTGGCTAATTTTCGAACCTATACTTATTATTTCCAATCCATAAAAACATCTTTAATTATGGGTTAATTTTAGGCTCTTATTTGTTATTTTTTTACCCGTGTTTTCTTTCCCTATTTTGTAAATAATTTAAGTTTTCTAATAGAGAATCTTAAAGATAGATCGAAAGAATCATATTTTCACACGATATATTTGATTGATATAAGAAGATCCTATCTTATTAGAAGATAGATCTTATATTAGAGTAGAAGATCTAATCTTATTCTATATAAGATAGACCTTACCCTGATCTTTAACTCGTGGAGCACTCGAGCCTTACCCTATATATAGGGAATACACGACCACTTTATTGATCATCTAATACATAATCAAAACACATATTTTCAGTATTTGATTGTGCAATTTTTGTTTGGCTTTCGACACGGAGTAGAGAGTGAGTCACATCTAGTTCGTTATACCTTGGACTTGTTTAAGTTGTTTTGTTTGTGTCCACAAGTTGGAATCTCACCGAAATCCAACACCGAGTCCACATCAAGAACCGGACCCATATTGTATTTCAAAAGAACCGAACTTGTGCCCTATTACCGGAAAGACGACACCACCACTGTTTCACTAACTCAAAACTCTCAACGCCATCACCAGTGGCCCCCTCCGGTACCACCAACACATCCTTAGCGGCACCAATACTCCCCAACATCCCTCTACAACCCTACATGGAGCCTTGTTGAACCCTTGTTCCGCCATCGGAACCCTATACACCTCATCCTGTCACCATAACTAAGCCACCGGAATGCCCCTACGTCACCCTCTCTCCACCAACAACCACCCAAACCGCCACCAGTCACCCCACCACCCAATCCACCACCAGTAACCAAAATCCTCACTAAACCCTCATCCAGCCGCTAAACCCCTAACTTGAAACCCTCACTTACACGTTAAACCCTAACTTGAAGCAAACCCACAACTCAAACCTACCTGAACCCAAACACAATACATGTGAACCTTTTTAGTTCGCTACCCCAAAACCCAAAATCCTACATGTTACCTTGCCCGAAACCAAACTCAAACCCAAAGCCCCAATTCGGTTGAAAACCGAAACCAAAGTCCACTCCCCGGTTCGAACCCGAACCACTTCTGCTCCCAAACCCGGTCCAATACCCCGGTTCACTCTAGTAGTCCTTGGTCTAGCCAAGTCAAGCCGCCGCCGGTTCGGTTCAAACTTCGTGTGATTTTTGTTCTTTTCGATTAAAAAGAATCAAAATATTTTTCTGTTATTAATAAAAAAAACATAAGTCCAAAAAAAGGAAAGAAAAGAAAAGAACAATCATTCATTTATTTATTCATTCTAGTGTGTAATTTTGTTATGCTTTTTGGTTTGAAGACTTGAAGATCAAAGGTCAAAGATTGTGAGATATTCCCGGACTGTTTTGAAGCTGAAACGTACTTCACCCTCATTCTACCCACCCTCCACCAATTTACTTGATCTTACTTTGGCTACAACTGTCTTTTATAAGTTCTTATTTTTATTGAGAAAGTCGGCGAGTGTAGTTTTGATAATGTCACTTATAAATCTTTTTCCCTTTGAGATTACGTTCGGACTCCTATTATTGATTGTAGTTCCCAAATGCATTGACTTGTGCCTTGTTTGAGAATTCCACTTGAGATTGTAGGAGAACCTCACAAACTGGTTAAGATAAGCTTGAAGGCAACACAAACAGTGAGGAATAAAAGAGAGAAAATTCATCAGAGGATTATTTCTATTTACTAAATTGATACGTTCGCTTATTTGAGTATGTCTTTGTCTACAGAAAGACAGCTTGGAGATAAATCCAACAATGCGGAAATGCAAGACTACATCGAACTCTTGAAGAAGCAACTAGATCAAGTCCTGACTAGATTAGATCAAGTAGAGACCAAGAATGCCACTGTACAACCAACGCCACCTCCATCACCTCTACCACCAGCTTTGGATGAGGAAGAGATCCACGAGTCTCCCCTAATCCGTCCCCGTCGAGCCTTACACCCCAAAATTATGCAACTCCGACGGAATATCCAAAGAGCCACCAACTTTGAAGACAAAGTTAAAGAAGCTCCCCGAGATGCAAACACAAAACATAAATGTTTTCAACAGCAAAGTTTAAGAACCCTCCATTTGAAGGCAAGTGTGACGCGGACATCTACCTAGCTTGAAAAGCAAAAGTAGAATAGATTTGGAGTTGTCATAACATCCTAGAGGGACAAAAAGTACAATATGTTGCTCTTGAATTTATAAACTAAGCTTTAATTTGGTGGACTAACCTTGTGAGGGAAAGAAGACAAGCCTTAGATGTGGATATTACCACATGGTAACAAATGAAGGTTTTCATGAGGGTCCGCTTTGTCCCAGCGCATCATGGAAGAGAGCTCTGCCAAAGACTAGAGAACCTTAACAAGGTTTAATGAGTGGGAAGAAGCATATAGTGTCATGGAAATGACAATGGTTTGGGCTGATTGAAGCTTTCATATAAAGTTGGTTGTATGTTATTTTATAATTAAAGCTCATATTCAAGTTAATTTGTGTTATATTCCTTGCTTATAACGTTGCTTGTATGTTGTTTTCTACCTAGTTTGATCATCTAAGTAGTTTAATCTCATATAAGGTGCTAAGGTTTGTTGGTTCCGGGTTTGGGTCACTAATCCAATAGTAAACATAATAGGCATAATCGGGTTGTGAATGTCTTTATGAAAAGGAATATAACTATATAATCAAGATTAACGGGTTATTTATCTTTTATATATATCTCTATCCTTGTTTGAATGCTAGCTTGTGATTTGATCTAGTAGGTCTACGGATTAGAGAACTTGTTAAGTTATCTTAAGGCTGGTTGACTTAATATGTATGTAATATCAAGACGAGAACAAATATTTGAAAACTTCTTAAAAGAACCAACCAATTTGTGTGAAAGTGGATATTTAACCAAGTGTAGTGTTTTCTGTTACGGTAGGAACGTGTGCACGCAAAAGATTTATATTTATAACTCGTTATATTTCTCCTAACTCCTAGCGAACCCGCAGTGTACGGAAGTTTTGTAGTAGGGATAGTATTCCGAGGTCGAACACAAAGACTGAGGTGAGATTTGAGTCGATTAGTGACTAAGGATAGTGAAGATCTAGGTTAAGAAAAGAGAAAGAAATAAAGAAATGAAAATCTCAATGTTTTTGGTGTGGTTTTAAGGTGATCAATCAAGGATCACAAATCATGCGGAATCAACAAACAACTAAGCTAACAACACGAATAAACAAACAAACAAGAGATAGACAATCAAAGAGAGAGAAACGGATTTTAGGGGTTGAAAATTCCGGCTATGGCATTGGACTCAAGCTATCTAATCATTCCTTGGATTAACTATAGTATATTGGGAGTAAGTGTTTCTAGATTGGGATCAATCACCGGGTAGGTCTCATGGTCCACTAGTTCGTTTCTAAGGTCTCATCACCGGGTAAGTCTCAAAGAGCCTAAGGAATGGAATTTTACACAAACCGGATTGTCATCTAGGGATCTAACCTATCCTTACCGGGTAAGTCTCGAAAAAGTAAGTCCTAAACAACTATCCTAGCACACTTAGTCCAATGGCGGCTTATGAGGCTCACCACTACCTAGAGCTTATCATCTTTGAAATCTAAGAGTAAGAATCACCGGGTAGGTCTCTTCTAACACTTAGTTGCTAACACTAGGTCACCCTAGGATAGATTTAACTCAACAAACACTAGGATTTCAATATTCTAACATTCTAGAACTTAGACTCATCTAATCAAACGAATCAGGCAAACCACGGGCTGTTCTAACACTTCCACGGCCATGGATTGGCAAGAACGAACCGTGGACTCCAACAGTGGCTCGGTTCATATAGATGAATCATCCAAAGGCAAATCTAAGTTCATCCTATCATAGTCCTAGCCATAACCATCCTTTCCTTACCCTAGAATCGCATCTATTTAGCCTACAACATACATCATCACAATCGAAATCATCAAACATAAAATCATGGCTTCCATTTGCAAGATAGTGAAGAGAAAAAGATGAATAAGTGAAGCAATAAAACCAAGCTGAAAATGAGATTAGAAAGACTCACAACCCTTCGAAGAAGGTTTAATTGATTCTTACAACCCTAAAAAACGATTCCGATAATCTTCACTACAAAACTTATCAAAGACTAGCAATGGTGTGTTCTTCTCTTCTTCTCCAATGGAGCTTTTCTCCTCCTCCAATGGTAGCTCTCCTCCAAGCTTCCAATTGAGAGAATCTTCTTGTTGAGAGTGTGGGAGAGAATGGTAGTGATGGGAGCTCTCCCCTAACAGCCTTGCAGGACCACCTTTTATACTAAACTTTGCAAGAGTCGGCCATGAGATCGTGGCACAGCTGTCACAACCGTCTGGCAAAAACCACGGTCCATTTCCACAGCCGTGGAAGTGCCAGTGACCGTGGTTCTGGTGCCTCAGCTTGCTTTGGATCATTGAGTCACGATTTGGTGCATGGCTTGCACCAACAAGGTCCCATGGGTCTTCCTTAGCCTCTAGCTTGCATCCTAATGAGTCCGAAGGTGTGTCATCTCGAGGAACGATCCTTAAACGTATCGATTAAGCTCCTAAATCTCCCAAAATACCTACAAAGCAATGCAAAAGTCCGTGTAGACGTCTATCTCGACAAAATACGTGAATTGAGTGCAAACGTCGTGAACTAGTGCTAAACCATGCATGAATGAGCGGAAAATCTATCTAAATGAGTATCTAAACCTAAGTCATAAATCGTGTTATCATTTTCTCTCAATTGAATCATCATCATCTTTTCCAATTTTGAATGCTTTTGTCTTGTCACTTTTACAATCACAACCCCCTACCCCCTTGTTACATATAATTGGTAATCTTAATCATATTTGTGCTTTATTTACTCTCATTCTCTCTTGGGTTCGATCCTGTTACACCCTAGGAATTGTGAGGACCACACAAGACACTTGAAGAAGGTATTATGAGATTTATGTCAAGCTGTTCAAGTTCGAGTTGGAGGTCTGAGGTGGCTCCCCTTGGACAGGTGGTGACAACCGAGGGGATCAAGGTTGATCCGGAAAGGGTTTCCTTGATAGGCATACCACTTGCTTGTGTAAGGAGGATGACCACCCAATGTGTGGAGTCCGAGTCGTGCCCATAAAGTTTGGAAGGGTAAATTGACAATCGCCTCGATTTTAGAATAGAGAGTATTAACGACTATAAGGTATATTATGACGCATCTAGGCTAGGCTTCGAATGTTTCTTGTGGCCAAGAGGTAAGGCTATATCATACGCATCTCGGTAGTCGAGGACGTATGAGGAGAACTACCGACTCATGACCTAAGTTTGGTTGCAGTAGTCACGCCCTTAAGATCTAACGGCATTATCGGTATGGAGCTACGTGTCAGACTTCACAAACTATAAGAGTTTGAAGTACATATTCACTCAGTGAGAGTTGAATAACCGCCAGAGGAGATGGCTAGAGCTAACCAAGGACTTTGATCTTAAGATATTTTACCATCCGGGGAAGGCGAATGTGGTCCTTAATGCCCTTAGCACGAAGACGCCTCGAGAGAAGGCGAAAGCCCGATTGATGGTTCAACCTTAGTTATAGAGGAATCTAGCTTGGCTAGAGTTGGATATCCAATTCCCGGATATGGACAGTCACTTATCCACTTTGGGAATACTACCTGGTTTGTTGGAAGAGAACCGATAGAAGCAAGAGAGTTGTCCGACACTAACAAGGATGGGAGATAGGATGTCTCGAGGCGAGGCACCATAGTTTACCATAGGTCCTGACGAGGTGATGAGACGTCAGGAGCATGTATGTGTGCCGTCAGACAGAGAGTTGAGACAACAAATTCTAGGGAAGGCTCACAATAAACCTTACTTAGTACACCCATGTGCGAGTAAGATGTATCAGGACGTGAGACGTTTTTACCGGTGAAGTGGGTTGAAGCCCGATGTGGCTAGATATGTAGCATAGTGTGCGACATGTCAACAGGTCAAGATTGAGCACGGTAGATCAGGAGGAGAGTTATATCCACTACCAATACCGTAGTGGAAATGGGAGCACATCTCCAATGATTTTGTCACCAGTTTGAGGCCGAGTAGGAGCTTCGACGTGATCTTGGTTTTGGTAGATCGATTGATAAAGACCGTATGCTTCATTCCTATTAAGGAAACATGGTCCGTGAGTCGGTTAGATGAGGAGTTCACTAAGAAGATAGTGAGATTTCAAGGGGGTACCGAGGACCATCATCTCGGATAGAGATGGACGGTTCACCTCGAGGTTTTGGCAGCAGGTTCACGTTGTCTTAGGTACGAGCCTTCACTTCACGATAGCTTATCATCCTCAGACGGACGGTCAGTCTGAGAGGACTATATATACCTTGGAGGATATGTTGAGAGCATGTGTTCTAGACTAGGGACAGTTGTGGCCATATCACCTCCCTTTGATCGAGTTTTCATATAATAACAACTGGCATCCGTTGATCAGGATGGCTCCTTATAAGGCGTTGTAGGGGCGGAGATGTCGAACAGCTCTATGATAGGATGAGCCGAGTAGCGCAAGCGGAGTAGCTCCTGAGCATAAACAAGACGACATTGCACGAGTAGCGTTGATCCGAGAGCGCATGCTAGCCGTGCAGAGTCGTCATAAGTCTTATGTTTATAAGATGCGTCGACCTCTAGAGTTTAGAGTGGGAGTTTAGGTCTAGTTGAGAGTATCATCGACCTAGGGCGTCAAATGTTTCGGCATTAAGGGAAAGTTGAGTCCCCGATATATCAGAACTTTTGAGGTTATAAAGCGAGTTGGAGAGGTGGCATACAAACTCGCGTTGTCACTGAGACTAGAGGGTGTTCACCCGGTCTTTCATGTGTCTCGGAGGTGATAGTACATACTAGACCCGAGACACATCATTACTTACTAGGAACTGGTGGTTGAGCCGGACCATACCTTTGTAGAGCATCCGGTAGGGGTTTTATAGAGGAGTAGGAGAAGCTTACGGTCTAAGGATTATACCGATGACAAGTGCCCGGTGATCTAGACGGGGAGCCGATGAGGCTACTTGGGAGACGGGGATAGTATCAGGAGGAACTATCCAGAGTTCTATGTAGAGCTAGCTGAATCTGTAGGACCGACGGGTTAGTTTTCAGTTTTGTTCTTGTTTTGATTATGTGTTCGCTTTGTGTTCCCTTCGTGGATGCGATGTTATGATCTTGTTAGATCTTGTTGGGTTAGTATGAGAAGAGCTTGTGCGTAGCTAAGAAGGTTTACGCCTTCATGACAACTTAAGTTTTGGGACGAAACTTGATTTTAGGGGGAATTGATGTAACGTCCTGAATTTTATTACGGAAACCGATCTGAAGATTTGTTCTATCCGGGTTCGTGACCCATCATTACCTTATGATTTCCTCTCGGAATCCTAGAGTAAAAGGTCAAAAGAAGTCACGACCTGTATTGTCGCGGTTGCGGCAGATGTTGGCAGCGGGTGCGGTGAGTCGACAAATCATGCCTACCTTTTCATAACTATCGAGATTTTTATTTCCTAATCACTTTACACGATCTTTTTCATTCAGAATTCTTCCTTAACCCTAGCGGCCCTCCCTTGATCTTATCCTAACCCTTGTAGTCTTCCTCTTCATTTTCTTCTCACATAAATTCTCATCCTCCCCCTTCTTTCAATTCCCATCCTTCCATTCATAGGATTGAGTCACGCCTCCACTTTGCTGGTAACGAGAGCATGGTTGCAGACGAGATCTCGTGGTGCATCTCCGGACGTCCAATGGGTAACTCTTGTCCTCTTTCTTCTCCTCCCTCTTCCTTTCTCTCGTTTTCTTAAGCTTCCTTCAAGGTTTTTCCTTGATTCCTTCCTTCGTGTGGTACATCTATGGCTAGAGCAATTGGCCTTGTTAGGGCCTGCAGAATAGAAGCGGACATCCAAGAGAAGGAACCGAAGCTAAAGAAGTACGAGTTTTCTACACTTCTAGGAAGGCGACAACCGTTTTGCACTTCTCCCGCGGTCGCGGGGTCTTGGACCTTGTCACCGCAGTCGCGCCTCTGAGCCACCACGGTCGCACCAACTTTGCTTACCCGTGGTCGCACCTTCCATTTTCCGCGGTCGCTGAACCATTCAAGTAGGTCCGTAAGCTTGAGCTTTCGGTTTAAAGATTTACCAAGTATATGTCATAACCCTTCTAGTTGTCCTTTGAGTATATCTGAGCTTGTGGGGGTGTAGATTATAAATGTGTTGTGTATATGATCTTATGAGGGTCATTGAGACTAGAAGTTGGAAACTTCTAGCATGATGGATGAGTTATTATATGTGTGTCGTGCATCATCCGACGTAGAGTATTTTCCTGTGGAAAACTGAGCGTGGATTGATGGCTGGGATTACCTAAGACAAATAAGTCCCTTTGGCTTACTTAGCTGACTTTTGTATGTTAGTTTGACTGTGATAGTGGTGTATGCTTGTGTGTTTATAATAACAACTTGCTAGGACAACCTTATTATTATTTGGCCCAATTAGTAACTAGCGGTGACAACTTGTCCAGTTCTATAGGAGACTGGGAGGTTCTCTGCGATAAGTCCATACAGATACACGATCAGATGCATCGGATCCAGTTCTGTTAGTATAAGGGTGTAACACCCCAAGTTTTAGAAACTCGAAGCGTTAAGGGCTAGGACCTCACAATGGGTCCCGACCCTCAGAGTAGCAACGACACACCGGATCTTACAACAAGACACAAATAAATGAAAATCAAAACTCAATATAAAACCAAGGTTTAAACAAAGGAAAGCGTAAAAGACACGCAGTCGAGTTCAAAACAAAGGGAAAGCAACAACATAAATATAAACCAAATCTCATCCTATAATGTACAGGAACCCCGACTAACCACACCGTCCGGATCACTCAGCAGCATCTCTAACCTGCTGAACATCTACAAAATCGGTATAAACCATTAACTAACATTCTAGATATAAGAAAGAATGTAAAGGCACAAGCACACATAAGGTAATATAAACACATAGCATGCTTGCACTCAACCGGTTATCATCTTTCATTTAGTTATCCATTATTAATTCAAATTCTTTTGTCACACGAGAATCTCTGTTCGCTCCAAAAGGTGTGTGCAAGCTTTAATATATATACCAAGAATAATTGCAAAGCGAACCCGCAGTGTACGGATCGATTGTAATAAAAGCAAGAATTACAGGGTCGAACACTAGGACTATGGTAAAACAAAGATCAGTAATTCAGGTTGTCAATAAAAAACATGCAATAAATCAAATCTATCAAAGATGATGTAATAACCAGGTAAATAAAATGCGGATTCTAGAGATTAAAGCATCCAATTGTGGTTCCGACTCAACATCTCAAAAGATAACGTGGACAAACCTGAGGTTTGCAAAGGGAAGGTGTTTCTAAGGTGGGAATAGATCACCGGGTAAGTCTCACTACTCACTATCCCAAATCAAAGATCCTCTCACCGGGTAAGTCTCAAGGTACTAAGGAAAGGAACTATAATCTCAAACCAACACACCACCTAAGGGGATAGAATAAACCTTTACCAGGTAAGTCTTAGGCTAACTCTCAAAGATGGGATGAAGGCACACTCAAACCCTAACAAAGGATAAACCTTTATTACCTACACTCGTGATCTTGGGTATACAAATAAAGGAATCACCGGGTAAGTCTCATCAAAGGCATGCATTGAAGCGGGAAAGGTATAATAAGGATAAGATTTGGCAAACTGAAACCTCAACTCAAATAGGGATCAGGAAAGGGCTCCTCTCGCTCAGTTTATGTACCATCTCGGTCGAGATGTTCCACGACTGACCGAGGTGTTCGTCGGTTAAGGTAAAGGCTCGAGCTTTCAGGATCCACTGGGGTAAAGGCTCATTCTTTCATCGTCTTTCCCACAACCTTCAACCAATCACCCTAGAATCGCATAAAGAACTTAGCCAACAATCATCATGATAACAATAATCAAATATATAAGAAAGGAATCAATATTCAAACAAGAAAACCTTAACACAAAGGTCCCAATAACTGAATCAAACAATCAATCAAATAAACAAATTGCGTTCCTCAATCACAATCAGAAAAAACAACAATCAAACCAAACTAAGAAAATCTTACAACTTCCTTCAAACTAGCTTCCTTTCTTCCTTGGCTTTCAACCTTCAAACTTCCTTCCAAACTTCCTTCAAATCTTCCTGAATCTTTGATCCGGATATTCCGAGATAATTAACCTTCAGAAATCAACCTCTTTATATAGGAGAATCACCTTCCTAAGATAAGATATCCTTAAAGGCAATTTCCTTCTTTATGATATCTTCCAATCTTTTAAAATATATCAGCCAAAAAGATATGCTTCCTTCCAGAAATTCATCCTAAAATATGTGATATTCACTTTCTAAAAATAAAAGATCTCATCCAAAAATAAAGATCTCGTGTCCCGTCATCAGTTCGCCTCGGTCAAGCTTGTCCTGAAGATCACCTCGGTCGAGGTGGTACTGTAGCCAACCGAGGTGAATCTCAGTTAAGCGTCAATCTCTCTAATTTGGTCCAAAATCAATCTTCTATCTCATTTTCATTCCTGAGCCTTTCTTATAGCTCCTCAATGATCCAAAATATAGCTCCAATGACTTCTTAGCTTCCTTAGCTCCAAAACGTGCCATTTTCCCTACAATCACAACGAAACTAGGTGTAAACCTCGATTCCCGCAAAGTTAGACAAAAAAACATAATGATCAAAGAATATACATCCATACATGCAGATTTATGAAGATAAAGCGTCCAAGGGCCAACAACAACATAAGCCAAGGGAAGGAACAAGGAAAGCAAAGAAGGAAGCAGCTCATCAAAGACGGGAGCTACTGCAAGAAAACAGCAGGGGCGGCAGGACAACACCGCGGGGGTGGCAAAATAGACAACCGCGGGGGCGGCTCTGTGTAGGCGCAGGGGCCGCGGCGTAACATAAACGGATGTCGAGTCTTTTGACATCAAGGAATCCAGCAAAGGCCAAAACGTGCCTCTCCCAACACACACACACACACGTCACAACTTAACCCAAGGAGCCTGTGAAGATCAACATATCAACACGAGAAGGCAAACAAGAATCAAGGCTCAAACTTGATTCTTGGAGAAGAAGAAAAGGAATAACGAAATAAGAAAACAAAATAGATGGGAAAGGCATGCAACTACTCATGAACATGAGGGAGAAACGCGGAAGGAGAAGACTTACACGTTCAGCAAGGAAGCACAAGGACGAAGGCTGCAACTTTCGAGGTTGAAGGAAAACGTATGCAAGAAACGGGAAAAAGAAGAGAAAGATGGAATTTACAGAAAACGGGGAAAAAGATAGAAGGAAGGACGTTCTAAGGATAAGAACATGATAGGAAAGTGGGCCTATAAGATAGAAGATTGTATCTTTTATCTATGGAAAGAAATAAAATGAACGAAAATAGATCGGCGCAATCTAGGGTAAAACCGTAGGGGTGGTTTGCCTTGCCGCAAGGGCGGCTCCCTTCACCGCGGGGGCGGTGAAAGCCAAAAACAAGATCGTACAAAGGGGACAGAGGCGAGGTTCGGGATATCCTCATGCCACAAAAGAAGTTGAATTAGTAAAGTGAATCACGCAATAAGATAATAATCGATTGATGTGTAAGCATGTTTTGTGGTATATGTTGCTTATGTGTGTATGTGTTATTGTTGTTGAATGTTAGCTAACAGTTTTATCCGTTGTTGTAGATGTCTTGTAGGATAGGGATACTATCGGTCAGCCGGGTTCCCATACATTATAGGACGGGACATGGATTTTCCTTTCTTGTAGCATTGACATTATTGTTACAATACTCAACTGGAGTCTGACTTTACTTCTGAGTTATGACATTTTGGATATTTTATTTATTTCGGTTTTATATATTTGTGTCTTGTTACAAGATCCGGTGAACTTGTTGTCAGGCCAAGGTCAGAACCCATTGTGAGGTCCTAACCCGTAGCATACCGAGTTCCGAGAATTTGGGGTGTTACAATAAATATAGTGATATGAAAGAACTTCTCACACAACTTGAAGTAAGTGTACCATTTATATTTTATTTAATTATTTTTAGCCAATGTTAGAATAGAGAACCGGAATTGTAGAATTAGTCGGATTAGTTTTAGACGTGTTTGAGTAGAGAACGGTAATTGTTGAATTAGTCTGAATAATTTTAGACATGTAGAATAAAGAACTAGAATTGTTGAATTATTTGGATTAGTTTTGCTCATTTAAGAATACAATACCTGAATTTTAGAAATAATACTCTATCTTATTTTGTGTAGGATCTTATGAAATATTCTCATGCAACCGGTACAAATTTTTTGTCAAAATTTGATCCATGAATATTTTTCGGATAGAGAAAACTTATTGAGTTGGTCTCGGTAGGTGGCAAACTCAATGAATATGGTGTTGGTCATAAAAAAATCATGGTTAGATAGACGGGGTTTCGTATCCTGCAATTGGCATGTGATAGACACGGAGGACCTAGAAAGTAGAAAGATGTTGATCCCGATCATGCTCCAAGTTCTACCCGAAAAGGAAATTGAAGAAGTGTATGTGCTTGTTTCAACTTGAGGGAGCGCAAATTGAGGAAGAAAAATGGACATTGAGGGTTGTATGTGGAATCCAAAACCACGTAATTCCCTCGGTGTTAAGGGATCATGCATATGCAGGACGCTTGACTCCCACACAGGCCCGAAAGGTGGAGCGCGAATTTGCTTCCGGCTAAAACCGAGACATATATTAAAATTCGTATAATTAGAGGATTTTGACAACAGATGCATCGACTGTTGCGATCATATGATCATGTGCCTCAACGAATGCATCAATTGATGCCTCAACGGATGCATCAACTGATGCATCAACGAGTGTCTCAAAGGGTGCCTCAAAGGATGTTTAACGGATACCGTGACAAGTCTATCCCGTCGAGCTTTAGCCTCTCGATGGGTGGATGTTGTGGCAAATCTAGCTTCTCGCTTATTCTTCTCTTTAATGTTTTCATCACACTCTAAATTTTTTTTCAAATAAAAATCTAGATTGTGAAATTATAATGTTTAAAAATTTATTTTTTTTGGTCATCTTCTTCGCCGAAATCACCATTAGAGTCAGTTTCAAAACTTGGAAAAAAAACTCATAAAAATGCAAAAAAAAAAAAAAACTAAATTTCGTAGATGATCCAATTCCAATTATTCCTAAACTAACCGAATCTTACTAAACTAACTAAATTCAAGCCTAAAATCATCATAAAACACAAAAATATCAAAAAGCAATAAAAAAAACGATATAAACTAACATTAAACCGATCTACAAGTTGTCTTTACTTTGAGATTATTGTGAACCTCCAAAATTTGATCTCGAACCATTGTTGAGTCTTGATTGTGTGTTTTTTCTATATAATTTTTCGGATTTTTTGAGGTGTTGGTTGCGGGCAAGTGAAGAAGAAGAGTGAAGGAGACGGAAGAAGAAGAGTCCGCGGCTTCCCTAATAAGGGCTTAGGGCGCATGTGCAGTCCGCGGACACCGTCTGGTTTGTAAATTTGGCCTGTACCGAATAACATCACTTTATGATAACTATAACTTTAGTTATTTTTTTCTTAGAAATTTAACTTTTTGTTATAAGATTGGTCTCATGTAATATATATATATATATATATATATGTATATGTAGTTGATTTCATTACATGAGACCGATCTTATAATAAAAAGTTAAATTTCTAAGAAAAAAATAACTAAAGTTATAGTTATCATAATTATCATTACTTATATTATTGATAAACTTATATTTAAGACTTTAACACGTATCTTATGTTTAACATGGTTAAAAGATTTAGACTTATAAAACATCATTATATTGACTTGTAATATGTAATATGTGTACTTGTAATCTTGTATAGTAAACCAAAAATTTAAAACCGAAAATTATATTTACTATCTCTAAAAAAATGAATCTGCATAATTAAAGTAGAAAAATAAAATTTATTTAGATCTAAATTTATTTATATCATTTTCTATAGAAGTATTTTTGCAAGTTATTGTGCCAAAACAAATAAAATTATCATTATCATTATCATCATTATCTATATTAATGAGAAACTTATATTAAAGACTTTACAACATATCTTGTCTTTAATAAGAGGGGGATAAGAATCAAAATTAAAAAAGCTCATCATAGACTTATAATATTTAATATGCATGGTGAATTGAAAGTTATAAAAATAAATATGAGGAATAAAAATAAAATTTATTTGAATCATGATGAGAGCTGAAGTGAGCCTCATATACCACAAATAAATTACAAGACTCAATGCAATATTGAGAGGCAAGATCGAACACGGGAAAACGGTGTTTCACTTTGGTAAATTAGTTAAAAAAACAAATAAATAAAATTAGTTATATACAAAAAGTGAATAACGTAAAATGAAACTAGAAAACAAAAGAAGAAGATAGTAGGGTTGATCGATCCAAAATGCAAACCTTAATAAGAAATAATTACATAAATAACCAAAGACAAAATCGAAGAGAAAGGTGCGAAAAGCCTCAATAAGGTTAGTCAACCTTGCGGAAGGGTTACAAACTACCACCTTACAAAATCACGTAAAATAGTAAGGGAGAAAAAAATGTGAAACTTGGCATTTTTATGAGATTCGAAACCAAATAATTTGAAGTCAGAGAAGTAGAGAATAAGTATCAAATAATAAAGCAATTTCAAAATCCAAATCAACACAACTAGCATATAAAATGGATCTCAATTGACAATTTCACAATTGAATATAAGTCTACTTATCACTTATGCGGGAGACAACTTCGGCCGATTGTCACGTGATTAGATCATTGCTTAGCATACATCAATGGTTGTCACCCAAATTGATTGTCACGTACTCAAGACGACGCTTATTCTTCACATCAAACTCAACCTGGAGGTATGAGTGATTCGGAACTCGCATTTTGTCATCAATACTTGAAAAACATATAGAAAAGGTAGATTTCAAACTCAGCTCTCGCATTTTAGACGGAATAATCCAATAATTACCATAACTCGTATAGACATACATCCAATTCATATAATTCATTCAACATCGTATATCGATGTAGTTGGACTATTTAGACCCTAAAAGATGAAAATTAGCCTAACATACCTGAACAAAACTCAAATGCTTTATTAAAGACTCGAAAATGATCCAATCAATCCACCCCTAGTATTAGGGTCGGTCGACCTTAAGGGCAAATGTAGACGGCAAAACTCATAAATTATAGGAGAAGAAGATATTTAAACTAATGGTTGTAATCTATAGCGTGATTAAATAACCTAAACCCTATATTTTATCTTCTATTAGGATAAAATCAAATCTAAAATGTAGAAATATCCTAATGGATAAACATAAACACAAAAATGTCCAAGTTAACGACTTGAAAGTTCAACCCAAGCAAAAGGGATAAGGATAAATTTCATCAAATTGAGTCATTCGATCCATAGGGTCGGTCGACCCTATTGGGCCATGTTGATGAGCTTGGTCTAAAACTTGATCCATGACTTTAACATGTCAATATGAGGTAATTTGAAGGTCACGTGCAGTGAAGGACATAGTAAGGTCGGTCGACCCTATTGTCCGTCGATCACTCCTGCATGCTTCCTGATGTTGTGCATTTCACTCTCCGATCTTCGTAAGTCGATCTTGACCTTGACTTTATTGACCGTAGGGAGATCCTTAGTATGTATGAGGACATTCCGATATATATATATATATATATATATATATATATATATATATATATATATATATATAGGGTCCAGTTCCGGTGAGGAGAACCCTTGCAGATAGGAATGAGGAGAGCCGGGGTGGTGACATGTGGCATGCCACATCACCAGGTTTTTTTTCCAAATTTTCTTTTTGTAAATAAAAATTGGTGTTCATATTTTTATAAATACGTGTTCATTTTTTAAAGAGTCATTGTTCATATTTTATCAATAAATGTTCACTTTTTTAACATTAATTGTTCATTTTTGTATTTTTTTTAAACATTTTTTTGGATTTTTTTTTTTGAAAATTATGCTATTCTTTCAAATCATGTTAATAAAATATGATGTTCATTTTTTTCCAAGTATGTATTCATTTTTTTTACAATTATGGTGCTTATAATATGATGTTCATTTTGTTTTGAAAATTATACTTTTCTTTAAAATCGTGTTTATAATACTCAAAGATCGATTACATAAAAAATTGTGAAATCAAAGAGAATACAAGACGATTCAGGTTTGTTTTTTCGAATTTCTACTCTCACTGTTTAGATTTTCATTCTTAAGGTTTATGTTTCATTATGATTGATGTTTGTTTACGAAATCAAATTTGTTTGAATCGTTTTGTGTTTGATAAGTTTGATTGAGAAAATACATGTATATACATATGTTGAGTTGGTCCAATAGCTCCAATATAATAATCTATATGCTCCTTTAAGTGTGCACGCAACTGTTCGGAAAAAGGTCTTATAGAAAAATAGTTTATAATATTTACAGGAACAATGACATAAAAAGTATAAACAATGACGAATAAAAAGATGAACAATGACGTATAAAAGTATGAACACCGATGAGTTATCTATAACTTTGACACATACATAACATATTATGATAATCTTTTAACGTTTTGTGATAAGTTTTTTTTAATTTTGTGTGGTTATATACTGTAAATGAACATCTATGCATTATAAAATGAACACAAAATAATAAATTGACATGACACTTTGATGAATAAAATATTATGAACACCGATGTATAAAAACATGAACAATAACATATAAAAGTATGAACACTGATGACTATTTTGAACGTAAGAGTATTTTTCCAGATTTTAAGTCAATTTACAAAAATGCCATTAATGATGAGCGTGTGAGAGCTCTTGATTTAAATTCATCCAATGGCTTATAACACTCCTAATTCCTATCTACAAGCTCTCTCCTCACTTGAACTAAAATCTATATATATATATATATATATATATATATATATATATATATATATATATATATATATCATTTGTACTTCGTAAAATGTCCGGAATGGTTGTAATCACACAACCAATTGGTAGATCTCCAAAATACTAATATGAAGGAAATAAACCAATAAAACATGCTATTTAGCCCAAAAGAGGAAGAGAATATGATATAAGGATGATTAAAAAAGACGTTAGTTTGAGTGTTATAAAATACCCCATACTTAATATCTCTCAAGTGAATTCAAATAAACTTACCAAAATATTTTCGATCTCCACCGCATAACTTTTTATGCAAGTATAATTATGAATCAAGAACTCTTTCATAAATCGTAACTAGGTCAAATAATAAATTAAGGTAAGACCACCCGTCAATTTATTAACCGGAAAATGTTTTAGTTTTTAATTTTTTATCATCTAATCATTCTTGACTATCATGAAACTGACAAAATAATTTATGGATTATAATTATCAACGTCTATTATAAGTCATATTTTCTTTTAGATTTTTTGCTCTCATGTATGGTTTGTAAGCGCATCCTCAAAAAATCGTTAAAGTGGGCCCTAAGTTTATCGCGGTCAATAATTCATAGTTGGTAGTGAATTTAATTATTCCGGTTCTGGGTCCTTATTTACAAATATTACCATAGTAGGTACTAAAATGTAAATAAGGTTAATGAATGAATGCCCATATTTCCGGGGAATATATAAGCAGATGATCCGATTGGTTCAGGTCACCCCACCCCTCCTTTAGTGGACTGTAAACAGAGAAGAAGAGAGTCAACAATAATGGCGAATTCCACATCATCCAACTTCCTCCTCCTACTCCTCCTCGCCATCTCTTCTATTGCCATCGGATCTTCCTCTTCTAGCTTCTCGGAAGAGAATCCCCTACGAATGGTTCCCGATCGTTTACGGGAGATTGAATCATCTGTGCTTCAAGCGATCGGCCACACTCGTCACGCCCTCTCCTTCGCCCGATACATCAACAGGTTCATCCTCCTGATTTCTCATCTTTTCTATTCTAGTTTGGATTTCTGATGTGTATCGCGTTAGGTATGGGAAGAGGTACGAGACCGTGGAAGAGATGAAGCTGAGATTTGAGATTTTCCGGGAGAACCTTAAGTTGATTCGATCAACTAATAAGAAGCAATTAACTTACCGTCTTGGCTTAAACAGTAAGTCAACCAACTTCCAGAGTTTATAGTCAGTTGCAGTGTGGTCTGTTCTTTATTGAGATGCTCAATTACTCTAAAAGAAAGCCTCTCTTGCATATAATTGTAGTTATTAGAACAAATTAAATCCTAGAAACTAACCTCATAAAAAATCTGAACATTGCTCAAATTCTCGTCGTTGGTTATTTTGAAAGAAAGAGGCTGTTCTAATCTAAGAACAACATTGTCTTCTTTTGTGATAGGAAAGTGGACAATAATCTAGTGGTGAATAAATGATACTGTTGAATAACATCTGTGTGTTTATTAGATGCTGTAAAGAATGTTGCTCATGTGCTGTTTATTTTCTTATGAGGCAGACTTTGCTGATTGGACATGGCAAGAATTCCAGAGGCACCGGCTGGGAGCTGCTCAAAACTGCTCAGCTACCCTCAAGGGCAACCACAAACTGACTAATGAAGCCATTCCTGAATCGGTACAAGTCAACAAGCTACTTTTAACTACATTTATCCTGTTTCACGTCCACTAGAAACATCTCTTAGAGCATCTTTAACCCATACTAATTTTAAGTTTCTTATCTGTTTTTTGTATTTTTTTACTATTAGATAAGTATACAAATTTATTTTACTCCAGCCCAAAACTCTTCTACAATCTTTTTTATATTTTTTTAACTTAAACTAAATGGTTCATTGGTCACAGAAGCTCATGTAGAAAAAATAAGAACCTGTCAGAATATATTTTTCCCTGAGAAACTTTTCTCCAATTTTTAGCCTTGGTTCTTCCCCTATTTCTGATATTTTCTTTTAATTTATTTTCTAAAGTAGGTAAAGAAACTATTGGTTTCTCTAATCCTATGCTCTTACTGTAGGTTATTGAAGTTGCTGACGATAGAATTAGTTGTAATCACAGATGACTAATAATGAACCATTCCCGAATTCATAAAGTTATCCTGTTTCACGTCCATTTAGAAAAACTTGTTTCTGTTATTCATTGAAGTTGGTTATGAATTGAAGTTGTTAACGAGAATTTTTTCCATCAAATTTCTTCTTCTTTTTTTTACTTTCTGGAAAGGGTAACTGTATTATGAAAAAGAGAGAAACTTTACAAGAAACTAGACAGGACCAACATTCTAGCGAACCCAAAAATCATTACTAACCAAATAGTGGCACCCCCACCCATTATGAAGTTATATTTTGCTCTAGTTCTATCTCTACAAGCTCTAATAAAATAAGAGATACAATGTTTTGAAATCTATTAGATTGAAAAGGAGCTGTATATCTTCTTGGATTTGCAGCAAACTACACCCACTGAGAATTTTTGTTATCTACAAACTTCACAAAATAGCAATCCATCATAAGTGATATGTTGTTTTACTTGTAGCAGCACAAATACCGCATCTCTGATCAGTAAGAATGGCTCACCTGTGTAGATTATCCCTTGCAGGAACTAGGAAGTCTACCTAAACTAGCCAACTGTGAATTGAAGCTCTAGTTTTTGTGAATGTATACCAGTCCAAATGAACACCGCCATGGAGCTTCATTTCCTCTACTTTTCAGCAATTCATAGATTTTATAGAAAGCTATATTTCCATCAGTACCACAAAATATGTCAGATAAATCGATTTGGGAAAAAGCTAAATTAAAAATATTACCTGGCAACTTTAAATCTCTAAGCTCATCTCTGATCTTCATAAGGCATCTCCATGTACACAAGTCATTTATTTTTCCTCAAATTTTCCAAGAACCATGACTTCTTTCTAAGTTAGTGCATGCATACCTTTTTCTTCCAGGAATGAATATTAAACAAAAATCATGTAGGTGTTCCATTATGTATTTGCACGATGAACCAGCAAACAATTAGTTTTCTCTCTGTATGTCATGTTTTGCAATGTTCTTGTAGAACTGTAAGGCATATATAGGTTTGAATTTGCTATAACTATTAGTTAAAAACTCAATAAGCGACGGATGAAATCTCAATTTTAATGATGCAAATATTTGGTTATCTCTGCATCAATTTGTGTTTTTAGGTTCAACTCCAAGCAATAATAGTATGACGCCATCTTTTACTTTTAAAGGACATGTTTAACTTTTTGAAAAGATTTCACAGGAAAAATAATTAAAAAAAAAAACGTTCATGAAAGGACATATAGAACATATGGTAGCATTCACAATGACTAGTTTAGACTTTTAGTTATGGTAATAGGAATAATTATAGTAATTTTGCAGTATTAAAAATGACATAATTACATCTAACTATATATATTGCTTATATTTTGGTATTATGGATAATTTCGCTCTTCTTATTGCTTTCTTTCTGTTATTGCTACTCTTTGACTTGTAATTTTTCACAATTCCATGAATATTTATTGTGCTCAACGCCAAAATTAAAGCATTGTATTAAATAATGGTTAGTAATGTTTATCTACAAACTATTATTTTGAAAAGAGTGAATTTGTTATGTAAACTAACTTCGTAATAATGACTTAGTGCCGATAATAAATAAATGAGTATATATCATCTTTATAAATATATGGACTAATTTGCCCTTACTTAATATATCCATTTTTCTCAATCCGTTACAAGATGTTGTATTAATTTCTTGTATAATGAGTTGCATGTACAAAAAATAGTCAAATCACCTGTGCGCAAGAAAATTAATCTGATAATATTTTTTCGATATTTCAAGTTACTTGTATACGCTACAAGAATCGCGTACAAGAAAATTATTTATATTAATTCTTGTACAAGAAAATTATTTATATTAGTTCTTGTACAAGAAAATTATTTATATTAATTCTTGTACAAGAAAGTTATTTACATTAAATCTTGTACAAGAGAATATTCGAGTATCATAATTTAAATATACTAACTACTAACTGATATTAGTGCTTTGTCCAATTCTCTCTTTTGAAAACCATCTAATACAAAAATAAGAACGCTTATGCTATAGTATACAGAGAAAGTTATTCCAATAAACAATTGCACATAGGTTACAATAAGATATATTCAATTTGTGTTTGGTAACTTTGGATCTTATCGTGATTGAATGTTTGGCCCAACTATTCAAATTAATCATAGGTAGAAAATGAAGCCCGTGCACTCACTTGGCCTCAGAAATCGTGCACAAACAAAAGTAAAGATGACAGGAACATTATGATGTTCAGAGAAGAAGCTTTGACTTCCTTCTACTGAAACTCATGCTGACAAATTAGATATATAATAGGAAATTAAAAATAGTGGTGAAAACTTCAAACAAGTTTCTGCTTTAAGTACACATTCTTGATAATAATCTAAATTGTATATTTAAAACTTCATCATTTAAAAGATTGTTCTTGCTGGATATGCAGCAAGACTGGAGGGACAAGGGGGTAGTAAGTGCAGTGAAAAATCAAGGCCACTGTGGCTCCTGCTGGACATTCAGGTTAGTTATTGATAAACTCTCCTTCATGAGAAAAACACAAATAGTAGGGACAATATCATCAGAATCACTCAAAAATGGGTTTCTTTTCTCAGTACAACAGGAGCACTAGAAGCTGCTTATGCACAGGCATATGGGAAAAATATCTCCTTATCTGAGCAGCAACTTGTAGATTGTGCCAGGGCATTCAACAATTTCGGTTGCAGTGGTGGTCTACCATCTCAAGCTTTTCAGTACATCAAATTCAGTGGAGGTCTTGATACTGAAGAAGCTTATCCTTACACTGCAAAGGATGGAGAGTGCAAGTTTTCATCTGAAAATGTTGGCATCAAAGTTGTTGATTCTGTGAACATTACTCAAGTAAGTCTTCTGATATTTCATATTTCCTTCTGCTTTTGACCTCTTGGCTCTCCTGATTATGCTGTTGAATTTGGATAGACAATTGATTTGATGTCAATAGATTCCAAGCCGTGAATTTAAGCAACAATCTCTATGAAGTCGATAAATTATAGAAGAATCATGCGATTGCATTCACAAAAATGAAGGAAGGAAAATGGAAGTGAGATAATGAGCTAGAATGATAGAAAAATGGTTTCACGGGAACCGACATCTTTTCCTATGCCTAAACTTTGTTCATATACAAATAAAAAGAAAATATCAGCTTCATGACAAGTGTTCCATGGAATATTTGCCCCCGCGTTCCTAAATTTGTTTGGCCTACTGACTTTCTATTGCTGCAATCGTAATAACCATACTGTATGTAATTGGCCCTTTGGTTTGATGGATGAAAATATGAGTACACTATTGCCTGAAGCTTTTAGGATGATTACAGGGTTCTGAAGATGAATTAAAGCATGCTGTTGCTTTTGTCCGGCCTGTCAGTATTGCATTTGAGGTGGTTTCTGGGTTCCGGTTCTACAAGGATGGAGTGTACACCAGCGATACTTGTGGAAGCAGTTCAATGGTGAGAACACTAAAAATTCCAAAACAATGGAATAGAGAATAAAGTTTCTTAAATATATTGTGGCTGTATTTTTGCAGGATGTAAACCATGCTGTGCTTGCTGTTGGTTACGGAGAAGAAAAAGGAACGCCGTATTGGCTCATCAAAAACTCATGGGGAGAAGACTGGGGTGACAATGGTTACTTCAAGATGGAGTTGGGCAAAAACATGTGTGGTAAGTTTAGTTTTAAAAATTGTGTTGCTTCAAAAATGAATAGCGGAAACTGATTGTAACGGAACACTGCAGGGATCGCAACCTGTGCATCATATCCGGTGATTGCTTGATGAAATTGTGGCGAACGCTGCTACAATGGGAGATGGTTGAAGTCAAGACTGTGTTTTATTTACATCATGTATTAGTTCTGCTTCTCATTACTTATTTGGTATTCTGTTCAGTCAGTCAGTGTAACTGTTTGCTGGTTGTAAAAAATAATCCACGAAGACTAGGAAATGATTGAAAAAATGTACTGAACAACGATATACTTTATGAACTATATAAAGACATGCATTAAATGCTATTTACGGGGATTGAGAATATCCCCTTAACATTTACAAGCTTATGGCTGATTGTGGTGAATGAGATTGCATGTTGTTGAGCTATAATGCAGCTTCCTCCACAATGGAGGGTCAAAGGGGCTTTCCTAGGTAGGTAGAACTAAGACCTTCCATAATAAGAGGGTTGAAAGCCTATCCATGTCATCAAAAGGGATGACATGGATGAGAGAGGCTTTAGTAGTCATGAAAGTTGACTCCACACACTCTTTTCATTCATATATTTTTGGGCAAATTTAGTTAATAGGCTGTTTTGAGAAATCAGGATAGTAAGTAGGCTTTTTTACTACCAGCAACTTCCCTCTTCCATGGCACCTGCGAAATGAAGCAATCTCCATCCAGACATTTTAACAATCATAGCAAAAATACTCAACTCCGATGTCGATATTCTCCGACTTCGCTCCGTCTGCTCTTCTTGGAGATCTGCCGTTCTCGTATGAGGCCATCTTCCTTCCCTCTCAAAGTTCCTCCACTTTTACCCGACTGTCAATACCACCTTCTCAACTATTCTACTATCTATCGTCTTTCTCCGTCGAATTCCGGCCCCTTCGCCGGCGATCCTTCTGATGGCTGGTTAATTAGGGTTTTAGAGGTAAACCCTAACCGTGCACTTTCTTATCTCCGCTCTCTCCTAACAAGGTTCCGTTCCCTCCCAGTACTACTCCCAAGTACTTGAATCTCCTTCATTATCGTATTTCTCAAGTTTGTAAGTGCTATAGTCTGAATCGTATCACTGATAAGAGTTTTAAATCGGAAGCGCAGAAGTTTATCGTGAAGAAAGTTATGGTTATCTGGAATTATTCTGTAGACTGTAATTTTGTTGTTTTTGTTTTGCTTTGGGATGAGTGGATGCTCTATTGAAAATTTGGGGATAAGGAGTGGACTCCCGTTGATACCACAGCTTATCATATTACCGATATGGTTGTCTCCGAAGGAAAATGCCATGCCATTGGAATCGAAGGTTTGCTTGTTTCATTTGATTCCGAGTTTAACCTAATTGTGGTGGCCATAGGGGTAGTCCATTGAAGAGTAGCGGTGGAATATCCAATCGGAGAAACAGAGGAGAAGGTGTGAGGGGGGTGGTCAAGTGTGTGATTGCTCCATTTGTAGAATAAATAGTATAGTTCCAATGTTAGTAGGGGTACTTATAGAAATGTACATGTATATATGTTTGTTTCTGTAATTTACAGGCACAAATTATAAAGGGAGAGGGTAGCTTTTTTTATGGTATGTAATTTTATGATAGTTTTACCTATCATTAAATGTAACTTTTTTATGGTATGTAATTTTATGATATGAAAATCTGGTGTAAAAAAATTCTCGTATGACAAAATGTAATTTTATGGTATGTAACTTTCTGGTATGTAATTTTATGGTATGAAAATCTGGTGTAAAAAAATTCTGGTATGACAAAATGTAATTTTATGGTATGTAATCTTATGGTATGTAATTTTATGGTATGAAAATCTGGTGTAAAAAATTCTGGTATGACAAAATTCTTGTATGACAAAATTCTGGTATGAACTTTTCGTATGATAATTTATGGTATGAAATTTATGGTATGAACTTTTTGTATGATAATTTCTGGTATGAAATTTCTGGTATGAACTTTTCGTATGATAATTTCTGGTATGAAATTTCTGGTATAAAAATTCTGGTATGAGAAATTCTGGTATGAGAAATTCCGGTATGAGAAATTTAGTCCAGAAAATAAAAAAGAAAATAATAATAAAAAAGGCAAGAAAAATAATAATAAAAAAAACAAATTCAGTAATTAAAAATTAAAATTTATACTTATATGACAAATAGCAAACATCATTTATTCCTTTCTTTCTAAATAGAAGGGTTAATAATTTTTACCTACTATTAAATGAAAGCGGTAATAAATTTGGGGTACACTTTGTTAAACAAAAACTCAAAAAGGCCTAGGATGTCAAATTATCCCTATATTCTTTTACATGAAACTATGCGTTTTGACTACCACTAAAAAAACTTATTTTTGAGAATGATTTAATTTTATCTATCCAATGACATTGGTTTTGCATGTTTTAGAATTTTTTTTTTAATGTATATAAAAATTAACATAATAAACATATGACATTATTTTTAAATTTAGTTTTTGCATTAAAATTTAATTGTATCTACTATCTATCTCTGAACTTTATTTTCATATTTATTTTTTATTAAAAACACAATTTGTAGTTGCATTTTTTGTGGTTCTTACTATTTATTTTAGATATTTTTGTTGTGTTGTTTGTACACCCGTTCAAATCTGGGCAGTCCGCCCGACCCGGCTTGCCTGCCCGGAAAAACGGGCGGGTATGAACATGAGAACAAGTCTGGCCTGCCAAATCCGACGGGCCGGATCCGGACAAGGCCTTAGGCCCATCCGGGCCGAAAAGCCCGGCCTGTTGGCCCGATAAAAAATAATAAAAATAAATATATTATAGTATAACTATTATAAATATTAAGAATTGAAATAAAATATGAAGTATAATTATTTAAGTGTCTGATTTTTGTTTTACTGTTTGTTATATTGTTATTTAAATTTTTATATTTTTTCAATTTAATAAAATACTTAAATTTTGTGACTAATGTTTATTTATAATAGTATTAGTAATATGATATATATATATATAATTTATTAATGTATTATATATAAATAGAAAAGTAGAAAGTGAAAATAGGAGCATTGTGACTTTCTATTGTGGGTGAAAACATGTAGAAGTTGAAATGAGACTGATAGGTTGATGTGACGAGAATTTTGTCAATGTGATAGAAAAAATAGGAGTAACGCGACTCTTTGTTACACATAGCCAGAGCGGATCTCCATCAATAAAATATGGAGTAACACTAATATGGTTTTATTGTTGACATGACGACGATTTTACAAAAGGCACAGAAAGCATGTAGACTACGTTGAGTTTTTTTCAACTTCAAGGCGTACCGATTGCGTTAAAATTGAAACCCTATATGACACGCGAACGACTGCCCTTGGACTCTTCTTCCTCTTTCGCTTTGTTTTTTCGAACCCAAAGACTAAAACCGAAACCATTTCACCCCAAAGCAACAAATTTAATGCAGACAAATGATTAGTTACAATTAATTATGGAATGATTAGGTTGGGGTAATCCGAAAACTAGGTAATGAATAAGTGGAGATTAGTCAGAGTTTGATTGCTATTTTCATTTTAAATTTAGATCGTTTGCCGATGATGAGTGTCAAATGTAACATCATATAGGCTTTAAAATCATGCATTTCATACATCCATGGTTCTCTCATACATGACTATTTGTGTAGAAAGCATTGTCTTTCCATATTTCGATATCTACCTTGCACTTCTTCTATATATTTACTTACAATCAATCATTGATTTTCCCCTGCTTCTCCTTTTTCAACAAAAGACATATTTCTCCTTTTTTTCTTCTTCTTTTCTTCATGCTTTTACTTATAATAACTAATTGTGAGTATTTACCAAATCAAACGTAATCCTTGTGAATTCGAGAATCAATTTACTACAATTGATCTCGTCATCCTTGCGGGTAAGTTTTAGGACCATCATCCTACAACAGAGGCGGCAACCTACTGTTTTTCCGAGGAGATCATCAAGAGACGGTTGGTGTTATTGATATCGAATCACTAGTTTCTCAACGGGAGTGTCAGTTCAAGTTCAATGACGACACCATTTTCACACATCCTCCTCATTTCTTTCCCTCTCGTCCTCGTTTCTCTCTCGCTCCTCTTTCACCCATTTTGCTAGCACCTACTTCCGACATTATGCCACCTCTATTTATTTCATCGTATGCCCCTATGCACTCTCTATTATGCATGCACCAACTTCATATGCTGGCTCCAATGCAGATCTTGTATGCCGACCCACCGGCTCAAGGGTTGCGAGGGTCTTAGATTTATTAACGGGCTACATTGATCAAAAGGAGTCCAAATGTGGATGGGTGATGTATGTTACCGTAATTGTACGATGTGAAGTTATCCGTTTGTTATTTGTTTACTTGTAACAATTTTATCATAAAAAGGGCGTCATGGAAGTGATGAATACACAGCGACATATTGATCAGGTTACATACTTGATCACATGACATTGTCACCCTGAGGACCTTATCGGATGGTTTGTTATGGCTAATCATAGTAGTTTGACCGAGTTAGAGACATTCCACTTTAGTGGGGTGGATCATGCACTTTGACACACTTTTGTCAAGTTGGAGCATCCGGATACTAACAACTTCCATCTCTAGTGGTGTGAGATGGTGATTACCATCCATAATGTTGCCATTCTCACGAGACTTTAGATAGACGGAGAGGCGTGTGAGACACCTTTGAGCATAGTAGATTGCTTTGATTTTTTGAGCTTCACATTCCAAATATTGGAGGTAGCGGCACACATGCATCGAGCATCCATCTATGTAGAGCCTTCGAAGAAGGTTTTCACCCCACTCCTCCTAGACCGAGCTACATTAGCTGCCACGATGACATCTACTTATCTGATGTTTTTGTTGGGAGAAGTGTTAGTAGTCAATAAGACTACCAACTAGATACGGACAAGGGTGATTGACCTCGCACGCGATCATGAGAGTACATGGTTATAAGCATTGGGAGTCAAAGTCCTTGGTTTCTTGTACCACAACTAGATTTATCTTCATGGTCTAAGGTGAAGCCCATAGCTGGTTACACCTCACCCCTCTAGGTATTTTTGACTTGTTAAGTTATGATTAATTGTTTTCACATATTTATCAAATTAAAGCTAACAAATTTATCTTTCACATGTAGTCGTTGATCTATGCACAATTTCTGTCTCTTTGTGGTCCGGTGACCGAGGGCACTAGGCTTCACGGATCAACATGTTGGGATTAGAGGATTTCGATCTCAAGGACCCCCGCCTTGACGCTACCAAGGTTGAAGTCTATATGTGTCCAATTGGAGGAGATGAGACTATATGACAACATAGGTTATGTCATATGATGGTCGTGTTCTCCGGCCACTTTGATGGAGAGTTCGCTATCTTCCGATATAGAGGCGTATTTTTTATAACGGACACCAAGGAACCATACATTCCAGATAGAGTCATCGGACGGTTTGTGCGTGTCTAGACGGTCCTCTAACCTCACATTCCTATCCATGTAGAGGGTCACCCATCTATTGGGGGTTGAACGTATAAGATTCGGTATCATCCGGTGTATGATAGGTAGTCCTCCTAGAACAAGGAGTCGTCGTGCTTCTCATTAGACGAATTGGAGATGGATATCGTTCCATGGATTGATGATAACATACATTTTAGTGTCTTTTTACACCCTCATTCTTATCCATCAGTTGAGCATATAATGTAGCTTTGCTTTGCATTTTGACATATTTCCTTTTCTTTCTTGTTTTGGAGATCTACTTGTGTGTTAATGGTATTACACACATTCTAAGCCTTACAGGTCATCTCCAATAATAAAGGTTATAATAGCCTTGGGGCCCTGAAAAAATATTTAATATTTAATATTTACTATTAATTTAATGATCTCCAATAATAAAAGGGCTAATTTAGCCGTTTATTAATTAAATATTTTTCACAAAAAATTTCCTCTCTCCTCCCTGTGTTGCCTCTCTGCGCTGAAGGCTACCGTCATTGGAGACTCCAAACCACAAGTAATTCTATCAAACCTCTTTTCTTCTTCCATTTACTTAATCTTTCGATGTGAATAAGTAGTTTATGCTCTCAAACCTCTCTTTTTTTTTCAAATATGAATATATCTTGTAAATCTACTAGTTAGGGCTCAATATGAAGATTGAGAATTTTGGGTACAAATTTGGGGTTCGATCATTTGAAAGCATTGATGTTGCATTATCTATTTGAATTCATATGCTAGTGAATTGATAAAGGTAGTGTAGTAATCTGTTCGAATTCATATTGATAGTGGAGCCTGCGTATAATCAATGGTAGTGTGGAGTACTGATGTTTACTTTTCATTCTATGATCTTATATTTGGTAAAAAACAATTATGTGAGTAGTTTGGCCAGTAGTATGTTGTAATTGATGATTTTTGCTTTTCAATTTTTGTGAGATAGGGATATGTCAACATGGAGAAGACAATGGTTTCTAGATCTTTGCTTTTCATTTATACTTGAATTTGATATTTTGTAAATTTATAGGAATACACAAATGAATTTTAGTTGGTTTTCACTGAGAAATGAGAGGCTAATGGAAGATGAAGAAGACGATGCACATGATGAAGAATATGACGAGTAAAGAAGAAGAAATACAACACTAGTCATGATGGAAGCAACAAGTTGGCTATCTACAAATCGACTTCATAAGCAGCCTCAATGGGGTGGTTCCGTTCCAGGTCGTGTTACCCTTCGTCGATATCATGAGGTAGCTAATGAGAAACTATTAAATGATTATTTCGTAGCCAACCCTATATACCCAGCCGAAACTTTTAGACGACGTTACAGGATGCGGCGTGAAGTGTTCCTCCGCCTCTTAGAACAAGTCCAGATAGTCGATCTATATTTTAGGCAGTCACACGATTGTTCTTGGCGTCTAAGCTTCTCGCCTCATCAAAAGATAACATGTGCACTTCGGATGCTAGCTACTGCATGCTCGGCCGATTCCCTAGATGAATCATTTTGTATGCCTGAATCCACCGCAATTGATAACCTTGGTCGATTTTGTCGTACCATTGTCAATATATATCAAGAACGCTACCTCAAAGCTCCTACAATAGAAGATCTTGACGTGCTTCTACAAAGAGCAGAGCGACGAGGATTTCCTGGAATGATTGGTTCATTGGATTGTATGCACTGACAATGGAAGAATTGTCCAGTCGGATGACAAGGGAGCTTTAGCGGCAAAACGAGGAAACCAACTATTGTTCTAGAAGTTGTGGCCGGTCCTGACACTTGAATTTGGCATGCTTTCTTTGGTATCCCAGGATCCCAAAATGACCTCACTGTTCTTGGGCGTTCTCCACAATCTACAAAAAGATCTTGTCAATCATGTTTGGTCAGCAAGAGGAAGAGGAGAAGTGATTTGACCATAATAATTGACAATATTGATATCAATTGAAGGAATGGTTGTTTTTAATCATCTACTGTTTGTTTGACTAATGAATTATCATTTGGCTTGTAATTTTCAACATCTTTGGCATGATTTGGGTTTAAAACAATACATTTTTTCTGGTGGTATATGACTGTAATTTTAGCAATAGTTGCTTCTTCTTTAGGCGTTGTTTCCGACAAGTGATAGTCTATGGGTACTTGGGTGCCATTATCTCTAGCTGAACAAAAATGCAAATATCATCTTTGGTTGAACAAATTTTAGAATTAAAAAAAGGTCTAGATTATGGTGGTTTTTATTATAGTTTTTTTCCTTTCATTTGTAATTAATAAAACTTGTCTAAAACAACATATAATGCAAACATGGATTGAAGTAAGTGAGAACGTCAATAAAAAAAAGAAATTAGACATGAATCAATACTCAATTATACTCGTCTTCATCCGACACCATATGTGGGCGATAAACATCATTTGACGTCGAGTCTAGTTGGGAAACAACTCTCTTGCCTTTAGCCTTTGTAGTGCTTTCCTCTCTTGATCACTAAAATATTCCTTACTCCCCGGAGAATATTCACCAATTTGCAACATTAAAGTTGCTTAATCTCTATCTCTCTCTCGACGATCCTCCTTCATTTTCTCTCTTATTGCTCTTGCCTCTTCCGCCTTCACATTATCTTCCGCTAACCGATCCATACGAGCTAGTAATTTATCTTCAAATGCTCTCTTCTCCTTTTCTCCGTCCTTGATTTGTTTTCTTTTCGCGGCATTTCTTCCCATCGGCCTAGGAATCGGATCTCCACTTGAAGTTGGTGTGGAGTTGTCATCGATATGATCGTCATCGTCCTCCAAGGACACCGGGAGGTTTCTATGCACCGGTGGTGGAACAAAAGTTTCTTGTGGGGGTTGCTCAAATGCCACCCAACCTTTGCATAAGTCATAACAACTATGAAAATTAAACGACTTTCCCTTCATATCTTCCCTAAACATATCATCGGTGAGGTGTTGCTATGAAAAAAATTTGAAACAATAAATAAGGATCATATCATTAGAAATATAAAACATACACAAATAATATATGCAAAACAATCTTACTTCATCGACGTGATTCCCTCCACTTTGAAGTCTTTTTTCCGCACGTGTGACACATGAATGCCACTTATTCATGTATGGAAAGAGAAATCTTTGCCATCGAGACTTACAACTATCAAACTATCTTACATTCGGAGGGTTGCCATTGAAAAGTTCGATGTATTTTCGTTCCACTTGTTTCCAAACTCCGTATCCTTTTTGACTAGTACCCTTCGTACAATTTTCCGAGACCTTCATATACGCTACACAAAGAACTTCATTTTCTTTTGTTGACCAGTTCGAACCTTTTTGAAAATGATTGCTCATGCTTACAGTAGAAAATGGGTAAAATGATGAAAAGAAAGAAAGTGTACTATAGAAAACAGATGAAAGATGCATAAAAGTGACGTTGAATAGTGGAGGTGTGTACTGTGGAAATCAAATGCTAGATATATATACTGGAGGTTTTGGTGAACGTTGTAGAAAAGAGCAACAGATACGTAAAAGTAGCTTTTGAAAATTTGTACTTGAAATTTATCGGTTGGATATTTATTGAATAGGGTTGTTGCATTATTTTTTTAAAAAGAGGGAGCAAGTGTGTTTAATATGGTGGTCCCATTTGAAGAGTTAAAGGGTGACCTTGAGGGTTATATTTAGCCTTTTGCACCACCCTTTAACCCTATAACTTTTTATTGGAGATCATTTTATAATAAAGTAGGGCTAAAGGAGAACATATAACCCCCCTTATTGGAGATGGCCTAAAAGCTAAAATGGAGTTATATACGGAAAAATGTCTTCAACACACTAACGTTCTCCATATGGTCACGGAAAAATGTCTTCAACACACTAGGTAACCAATTCTCGTGTTTTGTTTCTCTCTTGATTGCACTTCAATCCTAACAACTAGTCAAGGAAAGGTTCTTGCAATTGCGATGGAGACAAAAAATCACGGGTGGAGTCGATTGAACAAATGTTACCTAACAACAATAAATATGTAGTTTACTTATTTGTTGTTGGTGTTTCTTTTGTTGGCTAGTTTTGGTGGTACATGTATGCATTGGAAATTGGAATAAGGATTCCCAAATGAACCATCGAAAGCAAATAATTAACCACAACAAAAACATTAACTCGGCCCTTACGGTGTTAATCTAAGCATTTATGTTATTGAAAAATGTGTTAAAAATTACTAGATGACACTTTCGTGAGCAAGCCTATATTGTGAAATTTGAACTAATTGATGATCTTTGTAAATCTCACTACTTATTTCTTTGTACATCTACTACCGATGAGTCTGCTTCTTTCCCCTTGTTTGTTTGAGTTAAGAGTATGCAATCTGAAAACTTTTAACAACTTCATGGTACGCGCCTTTGTACATGAAGCTAGGAACAAAAGAACATCCTTAGAATCAAACAATAGAATCATATTCAAACTTATAAGTCATGCATATAGGCACTCGTGTCTCCTTTTTCAACCATGTAAATTGTTTAAATTTTACAATACAATTGATGAACACTCTACAACACCAAATGATTCTACTTGTGGAGATCATGGACATAACAAGATTTGCCCGCCTCAAAAAATGCAAAGCGTTTCCAAATAAAAAAAGCTTTTGGAACGTAAGAGGGATGAGGAAGAAAAACTTTTGGACCAATATTGAAACCATATGTTAGATTGAAAATATTCAAGTTATATCCTGGTTGAAACAAAGATTAGTATCACACCAAATTAAGCTATTTGGCGTAAGTCACGCTTTGATAATATGACTTTCGTACCAATTGACGAGTTTTTTGAGGAATATGTCTGTATTGGAAATCATGTCTAATGGTTAATGAAACATTGAATCTAATCCATTAAGACAAGCGTTTCATTTGCATGACACACTATAACCATATAACAAAATTTACCATGATGTTCATCTTTATATATGCCCTATACATGGGTCCAGTTTGGGCAAACCGCCCAAACCGCCGGTTTCCGAACCGGCCCAAACCGGCGGCTTAGGTTTGCCGATTTGACCAAACCGTTTGGCCAAACCTAAACCGGCGGTTTGACCCTTAAACCGGCAATTTTCATTTATTTATTATTTTTTTTATATACAAACCGCCACCAAACAGACGGTTTAGGTTAAACCTAAACCACCAGTTTGGTTTTTGCCGGTTTAGGTTTAGGACTCAATTCTAATATGCCCCCTAAAGAAAACGGAAAAAACTGAATTTTGGTCCTTACTAACAAACTTTATTCTTGCATTGCCTAACCAATGTCTACTAATGGGAGACCTTAACAAGATTCAAAAGTCGGCTGAAAATTTTGGAGGGAGCACTCACTTGACTAACCGATTGGTCAACTTTAAGGATAATTGCCTCTTCCATGACCTCCCTACCAAAGGAATGAAATTCACTTGGAGAAAGGAGAAAGATGGTCCCGATAATACTTACAATAAACTAGATCGAGATTTGGCACAACAACAGGTGCTTGATCAATACCCTTCACTATTTACCAAAAATCAAACGTTCACAAATTCAGACTATACTCGTCTAACCATTGGCATAAATAATAACGAGAACTTTAATGTCCAAACATTTAAATTTGAAATGATGTGAACTAAACGAAAGGATTTTGAACGACAAGTGAAACAAACATGGAGAGTTCAATATCTCGCGAACCATATGTACAATTTGACCAAAAACCCAATTACTAAAATAAAGTGAAAGTTTGAAACAAATCTACTAATGATAATATATTTCGACAAATCATAATGATTGACCAAAACCTTATGAATATCCAAACCAAACTTCTACAAAGATTGGATAATGGTAGTTAGGAATAAGAAGAACGAATTATCATAAAAGAAATGCACTCATTGACTTCCAATGGCTGTTTTGGAGCCAACGAGCCAAAACAACACATATTAGACTTGTTGATCAAAATACAAAATGCCACCATAGGGTAGCTTATGGTAGAAGGAGTAAAATTTCCATAAAAAGCATTAATATCAATGGTGGTATATCCATCAATGATATTGATTCTATTAGAACCGAATTTCGAAAAGATTTCATTAAAAGATTCAAGAAGACAAGCGTTAACAATAAGGCTATTGAGTCCTAACTTAGTCAAATAACTTGAAATCATCGAGACAGATAACTTGCTCTTTACCAAACCAATATCTAACTTAAAAATCAAGAATGTTGTGGTCGATATTGGAAGTGAAAAATCTCATGATTATGATGGTATGCCAGTAGTTCCTACAAAAAATATTGACATATTGTTGCCTTTTTTGTCACTTGTATAGTCAAAAACTTTTTTCAATCTAGAAAACTATTTAAACAATTAAACCACACCTTCATTACCCTAATTCCAAAAATTGATAACCCGAGTACGATTAACCACTACCGACTGATCAACTTATGTGTTACGGTTTATAAAGTCATTTTAAAAATAATGGCGAATCGATTGAAATACATACTTCCAAGAATAATTCATTCACTCTAGGGTGCCTTTCTAAGAAAGCAGGTAATTTTAGATAACATCTTAATTGCTTATAAAATTTTTCAATCCTTTCGTCTCAAGAAAAAAAAAGGACGGCTATGTTGCGAACAAACTTGACATGAAAAATGTTTACGATAAAATCAAAAGGAATTTTATTATCAAGATTCTTGAAAATTTTGGATTTGCTGAAAATTTATAGGACGGATTAAAGAATGTATATTTATTGTCTCATTCTCCATCCATATAAATAATGGACCTACTAAACAATTTTTTCCAAGGCGTGGTTTACAACAAGGAGACCCTCTATCTCCCTCTTCTTCAACATTGGAGTTGAAATACTTATGCGAAATCTCAAAAAAAAAAGCAATGACAATAAGAATCTTATTAGATTTCCTATTTCTAGATAAGGAACCGTTATCCCATTCTTGACATTTGTTAATGATATCATAATCTCCGCAAAAACTTCTTAAAGGGGATGTCAACTAACACTAGATACAATCGATAACTATTGTAGTATACCGGGACAAAAAGTTAACTTTAAGAAATCGTCGACCTTTGAGACCTCTCAAAATACAACTAACATAACAACAAATCTCATCCATAATATTCTAGGAATCCCAAGCTCTACGACAATAGACAAATATAATGGAAAGGTTAATCATGAAACTTTGAAGATGTTGTGAATAAATCTAACAACAATTATCAAAATGAAAGTCAATTCTCCGTCCCAAGAGAGACGGTGCAATCCTCATAAGATCTAACTTAAGCACCAAACCAAATTTCATAATGCAATCGTTTCTCCTCCCTAGCTAATTTCTAAAATAAAGACCCCAAAAGTAGAACTATTGTCAATTGGGATGAAGTTTCTAAACTCAAAGGCAAAGGAGGTATTGGAATTAGAAAATTCAAAGACTCCAATATAGCATTACAAATAAAACTCCTTTGGAAAATTCTAGCCAAGCCGGATAACGTTTGGGTACGTCTCATCTCTAAAAAAACACCTTAAGGGCGCATGCATTCTAAGTTATGCCCCTAAAGAAAATATATCATGGCAATGGAAAAAACTACTTAGCTTGAGAGATCTTTGAAAAAGGTCTTAGATGACATATTGATGATGGAAAAACAATGAGAAGATTTAGTTATTAGGGTAGTTTTTGTTTAGTAAATACTAATTAGGCCCCTAGCTAATTTCTATTAAAAATAAAGATAAAATGGTGAAGTAGGTGGCTGAATTTTAAGAAGAAGTTATGCCAGTTATTGTAATTTAGTTTATTAGAAACTGTCTTTAATTCAAAAACCGGCTAATTAAAATGAGAAACTATATATCAAAGATTTGTAGAATCTTTGAGACATCCTACAAAGGATACTGGTACCCGAAAAATCAGAATAAAGCTTCTTCATCTTTTCCATTGATTACCGTCAACACAAATTTGCCGTCCCCGCCGATTAACTTAGCAACTTCGAAGCTCGCCATCGTCGTATTCTTTAACTCTTTATCGAATCTTCTTCTGCCTACTTCGTCTATGAAAACCGCCGATTCATCTCCTATATCGCGTCTTAGAGATGAATCGGAGATACCGCCGTCCATCTTGAACGAGAACAGAAGACGACTTTTGCTGTTAACCTACGTTCATCAAGTGACAATCTGACAAGGAGAATGGATCAATAATTGTCTTCGATTCGCTATATAAGCAGAAAATCGGTAATTTTTATTTCTGAGATTGACGTTATGTTCTTTCATCGATTGTTTATGCTTAAATGGTGTTCGATTTTACTGCTTAAATGGTGTGTGGTTGTCAGATTATTTGTGTACATAAATGATGTACGCCTGTATAGTTTGTGTACATGGACTATTTTGTTTAATGTACACATTAGTTGTGTGGGTGGCTTTAATTTATGTTTATGTGTTTGTGTATGGTAATCAGTGTAGCATATGTACATGTTTGCTTATATTATGTACATGGTAATCTGTGTAGGATATGTATAGGTTTTGTGTACGTATACTATTTTTATGTGATTGTGTATGGTAATATGTGTAGGATATGTACATGTTTGCTTATACTATTTTGTTTAATGTACACATTGTTTAATGTATACTATTATGTGTGTTTAACATATGTATACGATTTTATTATGATATGTACATAAATTATTTTTTCTTTCAGTGCTACATTTAATGCAAGAGTCGAAGAAGATGACGATGACGAGATTAGAGATGATGGATGCAACTGTCTCCTTATTAAACGGTTATTATCATCAATTAGCCATTTAATTTTGGAAATTAATAATTGTAAATAGAAGAGAGAAAGATATGGAATCTTAATTTTTTTTTATTAAATATTTTGTTTTCATAATTTAGGGGCTAGTTTGTCAACTAAAATAAATAAGGGCCTACTTTTACACAATAATACAAAAACTACCTACGAAACCATTTTACCCAAAAACAATTAAGTTCTGGACGGATAAACAGATTACTTCAGAACCACTAAAATTGAGCGTTGAAGCCCAAATCGACTACAACCGCAATTTGCGGGTATGTGAGTTCATTACTCAAGACAAAACATGGTATATGGAGGAAATAAAAACATATTTCAAACTTTTATCTCTGATACGATCCTTGAACAATTCAAGTCTATCAGGGTCCCAACCCATGACATTAATGATAGACTATATTGGTCCCTTGATAAACATGGTTGGTTCTCAACCAAATCTATAGTGAAAATGATCAATGCAAACAACAACTGCATAAAAGATGTTGAATGCAATTGGTCTAGCTCTAGATGAAAAAGAAAAAAACATAAAAGTGGAAAAACTTGAAACCAATTTTATAAAACTGAACTTTGACAGCTTTAAGTTGAATAATGACATCGGTCTTTAGAGTAATTGTCCACGACCATGATGCAAAAAGGCTAACTATGGACTCGACTTTTAAAAACTCCTAAACTTACCAATTTTTGATCTACTCAAAGGACTAACTCTAGCCAAAGAACTAGGAAGTCGAAAAATTGAAATTGAAGGGCAAATTCTTCATGTTATCAATTACAAATCATCCCAGATTATGATTGGAGATATTCTCCTCCATCTTCATTCTTTCGAGGAAGTTCGCGCATGAAGCATATCTTTGACAGATGCTCTTGTTGTTTTTCTTAGTGCGTTCCACACTACTCCCCCGCGAATGTTCAAGATTTCTTGGTGACGATCCGGTTGACCCTCGAACCTTCATAATATCTAGTTCCTTGAATTAGTTTCCTTAAAAAAAAAAACTGAAGAATTATGGTGAAAGTTATGTGAACACAGGCGAACATGGCCTAGGAGTAATTTGTATGCGTTTTACAGGTAATTTATGTGATGCGATGGGAGTTTAGTCTTAAGAAGTCAATGCGTTGTCACTGCCACTTCCTTCCCACTTTCACCTTTGAGTCCCCTTCTTCATCGGCACTCCATTTCTTCAACGGAAAACCTTCCTCCAAACTATGTCAGCTGATCGAAACTCTTCGATTCCGACCACCTCTCCAGATGACAACATGTACGATTACTAATCTCTCTCCGTTTCAACTTTTCTCCATTTTGCTTCCAGGTCTGAAATCACCGATTTCGTCACTAACCCCCATATTCGAATGACTCGGTTCGGGGACTAAGGCCTTATTTCTCGCTCTGATACTATCTTAAGCGGATGTGGCTGATTATCCCAAATACGCCTCACTAATTTTGTGTTGGTGCGACCGCTTCCTGATTTCTTAGGATTATTGCAGTTTATTTTGATCGTTTCTTCATCCTGTGTTACTGGCTTATATTACTCCATTAAAATGATTGCGTACTTCATTTTATCTGTTCTGCTTGTTTTGTTCTTCTCCCGCTTGAGATTTATGGATGCCTTTACAAACTTTTGTGTTTTCGTGTCTTTAGATGCTTTTCTATGAAATTATTGTTTGGAGCCTTTCGCTTGAATTTGGTGTAACAAGTAACAATTTATGCGTGTTTTTAATTGTTGATAATGCTGTTGTTGCGCTCAGATTTCTGGATATACTAAATGAGGCACCATTAGCTCGTCATCGGAAACCTACAAAGATATATGGAAGTATACTCTACTGCTTTCTATTGGCAAGTATTAATCTGTTTTGATGTGATTTTTTCTACTGATTTTGTCATCACATTGATGCAGAAACCTTACAACGCAGAAGCAGATATCTTATTTTTTGAGTTTGCTTTGTAGACAGGATATGCGATTGTAGCTATAGGAGCTCCATGGATTCTTCGTCCCATTAAAACATGGATATCACCTTTGCTTTGTAGTTGCAATGTTGCTCTTTTATTGATTACAGGTCAGTCCTCAGTTAGATTTTTTTGTTTCCTCAATGCCGTGCATTTACTTTAAATTCTTCTTCGTATGAACTGATTGCCAAAATTGATGGTTCTTAATGTGCCTTTACATTTTCCAGACCTGGAAAATTATGTAGCCTAATTATGTTCTTACATTTGATTTTGTCAAAAGAACGTGACTAGGATGAACCTAGCTGGGAGGAGCAATGCTTTATTTATTAAAATTTCTGAAAACATCCTATTTGAATTGTTTGTGATACAAACCTTCAAATCCCTTTGTTTGAACATTGAGCTGAGTATTGGATCCATTTCCATGATGGATATGATGTCTAACAAGAGCTGGTTGTATGATAAAAGTAATTATCTAATGTAAAGTTGGGTAACAAATTTTTTAATCGATAGCATTTCAAAATTCTCGTATACATGTCAGTTGAGTAGGCTCAGTTATTCATTTTGGTCTACCTTGTGCAATTTAGGTCATATCCACCTATTTTTCAGCTTTGGGATTTTCTTCTTGGACCAGCTAGAATTTCTTCTCCAGAATCGAAAAGTTTCCCTTTTAAGAAAGTCTCATTGACCCATTTGGTTCTATTGGAGCAAATCCAGCTTTGTTTTCAAATAGCAGCCTAGACATATATTTTTTTTTGTGTCCCTATGTCACCTCATTAAATGGCCCATCCAGTTGGGGGCTTTGTTGCTAGTCTCATGCTCTTCCACAAAGAAAACCTCTCACGGCTGCTATATATCCTGTAGGATACTCCTGGGAAGGATATAGATTGATGACCGATGTATTTAGTTTGAGAATATAACAAAGTTATCGAGGCACACTCTTCTTGTGCAAGGCATATGTGTGGAAGTTCAGTACCTAATTCTGCTCTCCATCTTATCCACAAAAATTTGGCAGCCTTCATACATTTTTTGGTTGTTAAGGGGATCCATGGACCCTGTTTGGTACAACTGTTCTTTTCTCTTTTTTTTTTTTGCTTGATCTCATCAACTTCTTTAATAGATAGTTGGGCTTCACTCTAATTAGTTTATTGTTCAGACATAAGTCTATCAACTGATGTCTCATTTGTTTTATATAGTAGCATAAAGTCATTTGCATATCAGATATGATTTATTCTTATTCTACTACTTACATATTCTCTTGCTCTCTCTCTTTATTGCCAGGAATTTTCCAGCAGTATTTGGTCTATCAAGTACAGAAGATACGTTTGCAGGTCTGACTTTTTTTTTTGTAATTTGTTTATTCTCTGGCTTGAATATCGCTATTGTGTATGTTCACAAATTTGATCGTTAATCCTTACCATGGCAACACATTATTTGGTAGACAATTGAAACAGTCATGAAAACATGTTATCTTGCTACAACAATAGCGTAAAACTGATTTAAAAGTTGCACACCTGTTTAAAGGATGCACTTGCGTACTTCTTAGCAATACAAAACCTTTGCATAATCAGCATTTCATTTCATGGTTCAATCTGACATCCAAATCACACCATGCATTTTTGGTTCATACTGTCATTCAATTAGCGCATTAAAATATCAAGTTTGCTGTCCTGCCCCTCAAATTCTCAAAGCTTGATGAAAAATATATAAAAATGAATTCAGAAGAGAGAAGAAAAGTATTCTGAGATTTCCATTCCTTGAGAAGATTTATAGAATTTATACACAACCTTGGAAACTCTGTGTTGAAAAAGGTAAACAGCCCTAAAAGCCATAAAGTTACCTAAAAGGAGCCTAATAAATACAGGTCTTGAAAAGTAGATTTTCTACATGTGAAACTAATCTAGTAATCTGAATACTGTAGCTGAGTTAGTTAACTCCTGTAATACAAGCTAACATTCTCCCTCAAGCTGGATGGTTGAGATCTACCAGACCAAGGCTGGAAGTTGAATGCAGAAGTCTGAAATAATGGAATATTTTGGTCAGCACTTCTGAAAGCTGGTCTTCTGACTTAACAAAGGATATCTTGACAACTCCTTCCAATTTTTCTTTCATAAAGCATCTTTCCATTTCCACGTACTAGGTTCAGTCATGCTTGGCAGTATTATGTGAGATGCTGATGGCAGATTTATTGTTTCAGTTTAGAACAATAAGTTCCTCCCACCCATCCTTCACTTGCCTAAAAAATTAGACTAAAGGATCATTGTTTCTTAGAAATTTTGATTTACCACTTCGACTTCCTCACACCCATCCTTCACTTGCCTAAAAAACTTTGGAACTTCAGTCAATGTCATTGCCATATTAGACCCACTATATCTCCAATTCTTGAGACAATATAGTTATGTAAGGTAATTTTGACTCCCCTTCCATTAAGTTATTTGCATCGGGGTCTATAGGTTTCACTATGTCATATCTTTTGGTGGTGAGGATACATAAAGGTACATATGAATGTTCTAAACTTGTACCTCTTAATCACAAATGATCAGGCTTCCCTTTCCTAAAACTATATACATAACCTTGTGTTAATCTGAAAGTTAGAACGCATGACTGTCAATGTGTAATTGAAGTTTTCTTTCATTGTTCACCATATGTATTGATACTCTTGTCATATTCTTTAACACATTTAAGTGGGTAGTCTGATTGTTGGGCACAACATTTTTAATTAACAACAGTCATTTTTTGTATCCGTAGGGTTACTATATTTTCAGTCAGAAGCTGAAGCATATTGTTCGCTTACCTTTTGCTACAGTTGCATATGGTATGCCATCTTTTGTGTGATTTTTCCTTACTGTGAGATTACTGAAATTTGATATCATTTTGCTTAGCAATTTTACTCGATTGAGCCTCTGATTATACAGATGGTAGAAGCTAATGACAATGATAAATCAGTATAACAGTATTTGCCACAGATTCACCAACTTGTCATATCTTGGGAAAACTGTCTCTTGTTTTATTTTTGATTGGGACCTAACAGATGCCTCCAGAAGCTCAATGGAGATGAATTTTAAATATCTAATGTGTATGATGAGTTGATGACCTGTTGAAACCCATAAGAAGTAAGGATTTCTATCCTAGGGTTACAACTGAATGCAAGAGTCTCACACACACAGGACTGCTGTCGAATCTCCAATTTGATATATCAATCCAAAGTCCAAGTCTGCAAAATTACAAGATGCAGCTCCTCTTTTTATAGTAGAGAAATAAAATAATTAACTACTAAAAATACAAATGATGGGAGGAAACACCGAGAAAGTGGACCAGGTAAAGAAAATGCCTAAAAACTATGATGTGGGAAATAAACTAACCAGAACTTGAATATATTGTCAGTAACTGAACTAATAAACATTAAAACTAATAGAACTGATATTCTGGGTTAATACTCTGGTAATTTCACTTCTGAATAGTGGTCCCATCCACCTGTGTACCAGTCAAGATTAGTCAAAATTGATGGAATGCAGCATTGTCCTTTTTTATTTTTCTTCTTCTTAACAATTAGTTAATCTGTTGCAACCATTTGCTAAAGATAACAATGTGTGTTGCTGGTTTTCATCTAGTATCCTTGCTGCTTTCCTGTATATACTTGCCCATTTTATGCTTAAGCAAATCCAATAAAAGCAGACTCATTTTGATAGAGGGGTTGAAAAGTGATGTTTCCAAACCCAGGGATAGTCCGCAACAAGTTATATCACGAAAAAAAAGGATGTTCATATTGGCCAGATTTTGCAGGATCGAGAAGAGTATTTATTTTGAGTTGAATTCCTGTGATTTGTCCCGTTAAAATGTAGTCGGCCATTTCGGTTTGTAATGCAGTCAATTGACGGTGAAGAAAAAAATGCTTGCAGAAGTTTTATGCTGAAGATATAGTTGCGCGCTAAATATATTGCTTGAAAGAGCTAAAAGAACAGACAATTCATGCATTTTGCGGGTATCATGAATGGAAGCCTTGTATAATTTGAAGTCGACTAACTGGAAACTTTTACGGGATGTGAGTTATGTAAATTTGGTTCTTTATTCAGTTTTGTGGTCAGAAAATGAGTGGCAATGCTATATTTATGTTCTGATAAATTAGTTCCTGCGAAGGAGTACTTAATAATCAACAGTGCATGTATGTTTTGAATGTTTGCTGTCGATATTAGATGTTTGAACCTGATGCAATATACCTTTGTCTGGAAAATACATACTTTTATAATATCAGAGTAGTATGTTTAAGAGCTGTCCATATGTCAGGTACTGCTGCAGTGCTGCTTCTTATGGTCTGGAAGCCAAGCATCAGCTTTCTTTCCCTCACTGCATTACTTAGGTATGTATGATCAAGTTTGCGCTTATGGTCTATAATCTGCGGGTTGGTTTAGTCTTTCATGACCAACCAAACGAAAGTCTTGTTGACTTTGAGATGTAAAGGACAAATAAGTAATTGGACTGGTGCTAAAAATATCTACCAGAAGTACTCTGCTTGCTGGCACTTATCTGTCAGGATCAGGAGAAAAACTGAAAAAGACTAAAAAGGTGTAGCAAATGGGATACTCTTGTGATTCTCTCACAAATAGCTTCCTGTCTTTTTTGGATTTGGTCGTTTTGGGCCTTCAGTTTATAGTTGGGTCACTTGGGTGCGTCCTGGTATCTGGGATGAGCATTTTCGGTTAGCATATCTGGTTAAAGAGTGGGATAACGAAGATAACATTGTTTGGAGGAATACTTTTTTTGTTTATTCGCTGGAGTATTTTGTTCGAGTGTTGGTAGAGGATATTCTTGACAAGAATCCCTTCAATCTTGCTCTAGATTGATGAATTAGTTTATTTGTACTATTTTTGAGCTCTCACAGCAAGGTCTTTCAAAAGGTTTCTTTGACTCTGTTACAGCAGACGTGGTATTTTGTAATTCTTTTCTGCCTCTATCCTCTAAAGGTATCTATACTCTGTTTGTACGTGTTATGTATTGAAGTTCTGTTTTCATAAATTATTATGCCATATAGAAAAATAGCTATAAGGCTCAAGTGTGGAGGAGATAGTGAGATACTATAATTCATGTTACAGCATCCTGAATAAATTAAACAAGTTGTAAAAACAAGGTTGAGGAGGCAATTTAAGTACATTAAATCATGCTTCTTTCTGTGAATTGAATTGTCAGCTACTATTGTTGAGAATGTCATAAGTAACATGTTAAGACTTTAAGAAAATACATTCTCTTTCATCCAAATTGATAATTTATTGCTTAGATAACCATGGTACATAAATCTCCATGTTTTGGACACTTGCTTTACATAGATTGTTATATTTGTGTAGTGAGAAATAAGTTTAGGTAAGGGATTAGCGTCAAGACCCAAGTCTTGTAGATGGTACTGAAATGGACTTCTGATTAGGAAGTATATGCTTTAGACTTTTAGTGATCAAAGTGACATTAGCTTTTTTATGCGAGGGAGATTGTAACTCCCAAAATTTGGGAAGTTTGTGCCATAATTGATTGAGAGTGGTTTCGTGGCTATAAGCATTAAGGAGTACTATCCATCAACAAGATTTCTTCTTTTTGGGTCCCAATCAGAACAAATCGCAAGCCTGAACAATCAGAAAATTATTGTTGTGCTGCATCCTTGATTCATCATAGAGTAAAAGGAAAGAAAGATTGAATATTTTGTTTGACAATACTAACATAAACATGATTGTATTGTTGCACGCACCTTTCATTTATACATTTAGTAAGAAGGAATTCATATTTACTATATGTAGGGTACATAGAGGAATTTCATGGTTAATGTGTATGAGTAATGGATGAACGCCTGTTGTTAAGTATACATTCAGAAGACTATGTCATGTGTTGGCTTTTTATGTATGAACTTGTACATTGTCTTCCTTTTCTTAATTTATAGTAACAATAATTTTTATAAAATCTGAAGGAAATAAGAAATCTTATATAGTATGACATATTGGTATGTGAAGAATTGATACTTACCACTATATACAGAAATTGACCATGGACATGAATATTTCACGACTAATTTTGTTTCCCGGTAATATATGCAGGATAGTTATGGTTGTTGAAGTCATAATTGCAGGTTCCTTCATGGCTGCCTATATTAGTAAGCTTCCTTTATCACTCTTTCCCCTCGATCAACAATTTACTCAAGTAATACATTCATTTAATGACAAAAGCCTAAGAACCAATGTTAGGCAAGGTATAAATCGTCTCAGACATGCAGTGACTTGATAGGTTCAGCAACAATTCAGAAAAGTTTCATCCTACATAGATAAAAAGCTTCATGTTCTTTATGATGATCAATTCAATGGGTTGTAGGTGAATATAAGTGGAAAAACCACATGATTAAAACCCGGGACATTTTGTACTAAGAAAACAAGATGTTCTTAAAAATCATTGGATGGACCCCAACAACATGATATCCAGTTAATTGATTATAGAAGTAAATCAAACCCTATAATATTTTATCGATATTGGCCTGAACTTGAAACCAAATCCCACTCTTAATCTAGCCAAAATATTTGGTTAGAAAATGATAATGACAAAACAAATGCATTATTACCTGACATTCTGACTTTTGAATAAATTACATGTATTGCTCGATTGTTCATCTAAACGAATACGAATGAACAACAAAGTAATGCAACATGATGACAAGGTGCATGATTGTTCACCTTGTATTTATGCCATGAACAACTAGGGTACACGATCACAAGGTGCACGATCGTGCGGTAAGGGTGCTTTTTTGTGCACTTGTTAACTAGACATGGACATGTGACGAAATCAAAAGTGTTAGATTATTTTATATCGAACATCTCTTAGTGGTCTCACTCCTTACCGTAAGAAACGTTCTTGCCTGATCTTATATACAGGGTAATTGATTTGTTAAAAAAAAAAAGAACAACCACCAATCCTCTCTAGATAATGGTTAGCTAGGTCTCACTTCTTACCTGTAAGCGAGTTCTCATTTGATTGCTAGAATCAATGGTCTATTTCTAAACTTAAATGCAAGTTTGATCGACTTGAGTTAAAGAATTATAAAAATAGAGAAGGTCTTTTATTTTGGCAAAACCAACTTTTAAAGTTTGGTTTTCTTAACAAACCAATTTATATATTTTCTTTAAATAGAAATTAGGCTTGTTATGTGAGACGACTTACTCAGACTCGGCTCAGAAAAGCTCGAGCTAGTTCACTATTTATGTAACGAGCCGAATATGAAAATTTTTAAAGCTCATTAAAAATTTAGGTTAAAGCTCATTTAAAATTTAGGTTTGGCTTCGTTCATAAACGAGCCGAGCTTGAGCATGTAGGGACGGTATATTAGTCGAGCTACTCAGACTTGGCTCGGAAAAAAGTTGAACTGTGGGCTTGTTCATTTTCTAAACAAGCCGATTATAAACACATTTTAAAGCTCGTTTAAAATTTAGTCTCGGCTCGGGCTTGACTCGTTTATAAACAAACTGAGCTTTAGTGTGACAATGGTCCGCTCCTATAACGACCCTAATAAAAATCATGAAATTGACCCCCCATTAATAATTTATTGGGAAATTCCAGATAATACCCTCGTGGTTTGGGATTTTCCGGATTTTGCTCAACAATTTTTTCCAGTTCGGATGGTGCCCTTCAGTTTTCGTTATTTCCGGATTTTACCCAAATACATTAAACTTGATCAAACTCCGTTAACATATTTGCCCACAAAAAATTAAAAGAAAGAAAATAAAGTAAAATAAAAAAGAATTTAAAATAGAAACACTGATTTATTTATTTTTTAAAATAAAGTAAAATGCTGATTTTTTTACTTTTAAAAAGAAATTAAAAGAAACACTGATGGTGTATGAGGAAGTTTAATTTCTTTTTCAATTTTAATTTCTTTATTCTTTTTTTTTTTTCAAATTAAACCCCAAAATAACAACAAATCAGTGTTTCTATTTTAATTTCTTTTTCGATTTTACTTTATTTTCTTTCTTTTAATTTTTTTGTGGGCAAATATGTTGTTAACATAGTTTGAGGAAGTTTTAACGCATGCGGACAAAATCCGGAAACAACGAAAACTTAAGGGCACCATCCAAACTGAAAAAACTGTTGGGGCAAAATTCGGAAAACCCCAAACCACGAGGGCACCATCCGGATTTCCCCAATTTATTTGTTGAAATTCTGCATTAATTGACAAAATACCTTTGATTAATGATTAGTTATTTATTAATTTAAAAAAGTCGTGCTTATGCATTTTTTTTAAAAGAAACTATTCATTTTCTTATTTTTGTTTATGGAAGTATAACTTTTTAGATATTTTAAATGATCATATATGGTTATTTTGAAAATATATTGTTGATGATAGATGATGTTACACATTAACAAATTCTAATTATGTATTTTTGTTTAGATTAATATTTCAGATCTTGTAAATTCATGATTTATTTTGTAACCAGATCACTACAGGTTGTCACTTTATCTAAATTGTAGAAGAATCTACAATTTTGTTTTTAAAAAAGTCAAATGAAATATTAAATAAGGTGTTTTACAAAAGAGCATAACAATAAATAGGTAGTTTGTGACCATATTTTAAAAACCTTATCATAAAAGTTTGATTTTGAAAAATTATTCAATCTAACGATATACAATTATTTAACAAATAACTAACTAAATAAATAAATTGACCTCGAGCATTGCGGTCAAAAAAACATAAGATTTTCTCTGTAAAACGGTTACTGTTGGTTCCATTTAGTGAACAAATTATATTAAGTAGTTCTACTTTTAAAATATTTAAAAGGCGGCTTTGCCATTATTCCTAAAAAATCTAATTAGCAAATTAACCAAAGATTTGAACTAGTTAAGATGTAAAGCCTAGACTCGAAGGAAAAGAAACCTTAGTTAACTGAAATTTAATCCTAACACAACTTGTTGTATTACTGGGTCTTAGCTTATAAACCCAAATACCCAATGCAAACAAGTCTGACAAGAATACTTGTGTAGCTGAAATATTGTAGGGTAAGTTGAGACAAAACCAAATTTATCTGTCTCAAAACTGAAAGATCCATCTGATTCTGCATGTCATTATTGCCGTTGAAGTGCAATATAATCCACCATTGTAACTGCTTATGAAATTTATTCAAAAACCACATTGATACAGTTTTCTGATGCTTCATTTTATTAGGAATTATACATTTTTAAACGATCTATCATAAAGCATTGCAGTACCACAATGGCTTGTAACAAAGCATACTACCTTTTTAATAGAGAGACAAAGTGTACTACCGTCATTTTTTCACAAACAAAGTGTACTACCGTCATTTTTTTTACACCAAAATTTGACGAGATTTTGGGGAAAAGGTATTAGAAGTCTGTGCAAGGGTCTGTATAGAACGATGTTCTCTATGCTAATAAGGGTTGAGAAAGTACTTATTCATCACTTCTGTTCCAAGTATGACCAGTAACGAGTAACATAATCATTTGTTGGAGCAACAACTATGTTTTAGTGATAATATCTTCTTATATTTTTTGTATAATTCTTAGGTAACTCTTCAGACGGGGATGGGTTTTTAACTTATGCACCTCTCCACTTGAATAAAATATTTCATTTGCAATTGGGAAGTTCATTCTCTTGGAAACTATTGTAGAGATGTTTCGTGAAAAATAGATGTATTGAATTCATAACTTTTCAAATATAGGTTTTAAAACAATCATGCTAGGGAATCTGCTTATTTTAGTGATTTTGTCTGTCATTCTTCACTAACAGGTTTTGTTCACCAGTACAACTCATTGAATTCTCACCCTGATGTTTTGAAGTCATTATATTCTCCGCTCCGGGCATCCAGTCCTCTGGAAGAATTAAGGTGATGCCATTTAGCTGATTGTTTATAGTTAATGTAGTGATGGAGAGATTTCAACTAGAGAGATTGGACAGTGATCATCATCTAGGGTCTTTCTGTATCTCATAAAACAGGTACTATGATGCGGGTCGGCTTTCGGACCAGCAAATGGCTCTGCTGCAATATCAGCGAGAAAATCTTCATTTTTTGAGCGAGGAGGTACTTGGATGAGTAAATATTGATAAAGTCTATTCATGCATCAGTTCAGTTCTCTGGCTAGGCATCCACACTTAATGTACTTGCTCATTTTTAAATCAAATTCACACTGTAGATTCTGCGCCTGCAAGAATGTTTGAGCAAATATGAAAGGTCCAATGATGGAAGTGGTCCTCAGGTAATGTTAATTTTAATTAATAGTTCTCTCGTGTAAATGGTAGCACATACGGTTCAATCACTGCTGTGATTTGAATGTCCAAGCATCGCAAGGTCTTTTGTCCTGTATCACTTTCTGTTCTCTATTTTAGATGATGGACATGGTAGATAATTCACACTAGGTATTTTCTAAGATCGAAGTCCACATCTTTCCTACACAATATTTCTGTAAGAAATAATTATTGAGGAACAAAAATATTGTCTTAGGAAAGAGGCTTTACTCTTTCATGGAATATAAAAATGAAATGAAATTAATCATCACAAATTATATGCTTCATGTTGCACCTAAATAGAAACATGTGAGTTGATCTTCGGAAAGTACAGCTCTTGTAACCGAGATAATAAAATATGGTCACCTGTTGGGTCAAGGTATCAAATAAATTTTGTTATACCATTTTCCTTTCTATGTTTCTTGTTTTCCAATGCATCATTTTGTATAATTTTTTACAATAAAAGTTATTTCTTCTGAAGTAATGTTTATTTCGTTAAAAAAAAAAGAAGAAGTAATGTTTATTTCGTCCAAGGGATGCATCATAGAAAATTTGCAACTGGATCCATGGAACATACTTTACTTCATAAATCGCAACCTTGTAATGTTGAAATGCAGCTTGGTGATAGTTTTCAAAATCACTGTGAAATTTGTATTTGACTGATCCATTGGTGTCATCTTTGATTTGAATGTTAGTTATAGAAAAATACTTATTACTTTATGGAGCTAAAAAGTATTGACTATTTCTGGTTGTTTTACAGCAGGTTGATCTTGCCCATTTATTAGCAGTTCGTGATCAGGAACTTCGGACTCTTTCTGCTGAGGTAAGACTTGCATGCTTTTTGATAATGAAAATCCTGGTCATTAAGACCTCATTCTGTTTCGAATTAATTTTCTTGCCTCCACTAAAACATTCAATTGAAGCTGGAAACCCATCATTCCATCGCAGATGAATCAGCTACAATCTGAGCTGCGGCTTGCTCGCTCCTTAATTGCTGAGAGAGACCATGAGATTCAGCGTGTTCGCTTGACAAACAACAAGGTGCGTTCATACATAACACAGTATATTTTGTCATCAGTGAAAAGGAGGCTTGGAATATGATGTGAATGTACTTGATGTTGTATTGTGGAGGATTGTGATGGTATAAATATGCAAGACTTCAGAATGATTACTGGATTGTCAATCGTGGATGTTCCATAGGGTAAACTTCGCTGCTGAAATTTGTACATTATTATTGTGACAATATGAATAGAATTGAACAGCTAAAATGTCCATTATCTGTTTGAATCTGAAGAAAGATCACTCTGACAAAGTATTTTAAGCTTAAAAATCGAAATCCCTACTGATGATAAATTTTTTTTCAGCGTGATCGAGTATATTTGTGAACATTATCCAAAATTTGAGTTAGAATTGCTTTTTTGATGTATCCATTGTAGATTGTTTGTATATCACTTAAATGTTTTCCATTTTGTTTTCATATTTTATTTCCCACACTATACTGCCTTGTGACTGCTACAGTATATCGAAGAGAATGAGCGGCTGAGAGCAATACTAAGCGAATGGAGTACGAGAGCAGCAAAGGTAAAAAAATGCCCGAGTCAACTAAAATCTGCTTGTGTAAATTACTGTTGGTTTGGATTGTGATGTTGAAATATATGCAAAAATGGGTGTATCAGCTGGAAAGAGCCTTGGAGGCAGAAAAGCTATCAAATCTGGAGCTGCAAAAGGAAATACAAGGAGGAACCGCAAATATAATAATCGAATCAGCAGACCCAAGTGAGCCACACTCAGCTTGATGTTTTCACTCCCATTGCAAGTCTTGTCTTTGCAAATGGTACTATAGATGAACTCACAAAACACTATTCAGCGATTGTATATATTCCCCGGTGTTATGCGAAGAGACGCTACTAAAACAAAACATTATATGGGTTCTGAATCGTCCGAACGTGTTGTATTCTTGTAGATGGAAGAGTGGCACTTTTGCAGACATCTCTCGTGATTGTTTTTGGGTATGTTTATGTTTGTAGTATGGTGAAAGAAAAAAAGGTATAGCAGTAATCGTAATTTTGCAAAGTTGAAATGACAGTCGCATTTGCAATTTTCCTTCACTCTAGTGTTACACAAAAAATTAGTCAAATTTGGTGGTAAGAGAATTATGGATACTATAGGGACTATATTTACAATATAGAGAATAAAGAGGGCCACAAATTGTATATAAGAGTTGTTAGAGAAGACATTTTGCAAGTTGTATAGGGTTTTTCTTCCATAATACATAATTCAATTATAAAACCATTTTTTTCATACTCACATTTTACAGTCAATTCATTGCACAGTGCAAACACTATCTGTATTTTATTCAACGTTTGAATCTTTCTTTGGCCGTTCATGGCTGATCAGACCTTGACAGAAGATGTAGCCAATTCGAGAGTTGTCCGGCTCATGGCAGGGAATTCTATGGATCCTTTTCACTAAGATTACACACTCCACAATTTAAAAGGATCAAAACGTCTACTGAACAAAATAACCTGAGATCACTAAGCATAACAAATATCCTCTTTACCGAATGGGCTATTAATATATTGATACTAAATATCTAATTTTTTTTTCATAATGAGGCCCAAAACATCTGAGGCCCTGTTCATAAGAACGGGTTGCACCGGCTATGAGCATGACATGAACGTCGGATAATCCAAGAATGCAACTCGTATATGTTCTCTTCGATGGTTCTAATTTCTCCGACTAGGAACAAAGCATTCGGATGACGATTGGTGCCAAGTTGAAGCTTGGCTTCATAACAAGATATTGCTCTAAGTCGGCCGATGATAAAGAGCAAGTTGCTCGATGGACACATGACGATTACATGATCCGTTGTTGAATCATTCACCCGATGAAACAAGAGGTGGCAGAGAACTTACATATGTTGAATATACTAAGGAACTATAGCATGAGATATTGGAACAATTTGAGTTGTTCACAATACCATTGATTTACCAAATTCACAAGATTCTAAGCTCCATGAGGCTAGATAATTCCACTATTACCGTTTACCATGGTAGGCTCAATAGGACGAACTTCAAGCCTATGATGAACTACCATCTTGTCAATGCAAAGGAATATCCCATAAGTGTAAAATTGTCACACAATTGTCTAATGGAGAAGGTAAAACTCAAAAAATATAATATTTATGGGACTTAGTGATCAATTTGATCATATTCATTATGCCAGCCTATTTCTTGAAACCCTACCGTCTCTAAATAGATCCTTTCACATGATAAAACAAATGTGACATTACGCCTTACTAGTAAACATGTCAGTTCTCACAAAGATAGTTACAAGATCCAACTGTAGAAAAATGATTAGGTTCAAACACAAAAAATAAAAGGTGATGATTAATTGCAAAGCCAATAAGAAAAAAAGAGAAAAAAGAAGATGCAAGGAATCAAGTCGTTCAAGCAACAAAATCAATTCAGTCAAGGCATATGATGACAAATCGACATGACAAAGAAGGAAAAGACATAACTAATGTGCATAGTCGAGTTGATCGAAGGTATCAACCAATTCAATCTAGTAACAATAAGGGAAGAAATGTGAGGTTTTGGTCGTGATGCAATTGAACATACAAAACAGTGATCAATAACAAATTTAGTTCAATAAATAAATTCCATAATCAAATCACCACAACAATTCTTAATACATCAATCCATAGTTAATATATTCACGCTATAAAGAGAACATGCATATGCAACTATTGCATTTTGTAGCAATTTATGACATAAATTTACTCAGCTCTCCATCTTGCAACCAACATCTTGAAGAACAAATTGAACCTAGAATCATCTACACGCAACTCTCATCTTGCATTGAACAATTATATGGGCTACTATAATACATAAATAGATAGATAACGTAAAGGATATATTTAACCATAAACATCATACACTCATCATGTAAAGTAGGGGTCTTTGGACCTTAGAATAAAAAGAACTAGCAAGACATGACTTACAAAAACTCTCCTATATTGAATTGAATTGCATCAATCTATCAAGTCGGTCCCTGGGGGTGATCGACTTGATTGAGGTATTGGTTGTTCATCATCTATGAAGGTTGTCAAAATCTCAATTGAAAAAGCATAAAAACTAGATATTTAACCTAATGGTCATCATTTCTTATTTATAGGTCGAGGTTATTCCTAAAAACTTATCACAAAGGACAAAAAAAAAACAAATCTCAAAAGAGAAAATATCCATAAGAAACATAGGGATGAAGAGAAAGAGATAGATCTTCAATCAGTTGGCACAGATTCTCTAACGGTCGACTTAAACAATGAAATGGATTGACTCGATTAAATGCAAAATGCAACGTTTGTGATAAATGATTTACATGCTCTTTACATGGTTGTTTTAGGCTCAACCACGTACACCACTCAGCTCGATCGAATCGATTTCTTATATTATTTTGAGGACTTCTTCATTTTTATCTCTCACCTCTTAATCAAACCAGTTTTTCCTAGACTTCCTCGATTTGAGGGAGAACTTTAGCTAGTAGTAGATATTTTTTCAAAGATATGCCATTTATGTTCCAAAATGATCTAGAACGCCTACATTTACACAAAAATACAAGTAGATCTCTAAAATGGCAAAACCAATGAGATCTAATATAAAACTATGCATAGCTACCCTAAATGCAAAGAATATAGATACGAATGAGGGTGAAAAACTACACAAAAATGAAAGTTATTATGTATGGGTCATTGATGTGTGATATATTGTTTGATGCATATTGTGACCATTAGCATGATTTAGATGATGTTTTAAGTGTGTTTTGGTTGTAATTCTGTAATCCAGAAAAGAAGATCGGAAGTGAAGAAATCATAGGATCGAAGTTTTGGAGTACATTGAAGTGAAGAGTCGAAGAATTGTGCAAAGGGAGAAGGAGAAGAAGAAGAAGAAGAAGAAGAAGATGAAGAAGAAGAAGAAGAAGAAGAGTCCTTGTTGAGTCTGCGCACCCACACTCAGAACCACTACACCTACGGTGAGCTAGCACATGATGGAATTTGTAGAGTTGTTGAAAGACTAATAACACCAAAATTAGGGTCTTTTTCATCCTCATTCTATTCCATTCTCTTACTCTTTTGGGCATAATAACATAGCTTATCAGTCCATTTTCTTCGTATTTGTGTTTCAAAGATCTATCAGTTAGTTTATGTAATTGCAGACATTTCAGACATTTATGGAGCATAAGTGATATATTTACAACGGAACGACCTCATACACACTAAGGATCTCCTTGTGTTCAAAATAAGTCAAGGTCAAGACGCAAAATGATTGAGATTCGAGATTGAAGACGAAGAACACCTCGGAAAGTGTACAAATCGATTGACGGGTATGAAGGCCGATTGGCCACCTGACGATTTTACCCGAACGTGACCTACACATGACCGTAATCGAAGAACAAGTGTCAAAGACCATAGATCTAGATTGGGCCAATCAGCTTGTCCTTAGTGACGAGCTCACTTCGACGTTATATCCTTCTCCTTTATTCCCTTTTGTTTTCAGCTAAATTCCAACCCGTCCATTTAGTTAAGACAAATATGTCTTTCTATAAGATAGATTTGGTAGATTAGATATATTTTATTTTTTGGAAGGAAGCTCCTAGAGGATATATAACAGTTTCTTCCCTATAAATAAGGTGCTTTGCCCTAGGTTTTTATCATCCTCTCTTTGAGCGATTTACGAGTTTACGCCGCAAGACTCTGTAGTAAGGTCGATTGACCGACCCCCTCTAGGCCGATCGACTAGATCTCTTTCGATTCAAGACTATCAAGCTTGCAAGTATTATTCAAGTATGTTGGTCACTACTCATCTTATTTTCTAGGGTCTAAAGAATCGAGTTGCATTGTTCTATGATATTGAATTGATATGTTGGTCACTACTCATCTTATTTTCTAGGGTCTAAAGAATCGAGTTGCATTGTTCTATGATATTGAATTGATTTTATATTTGTTTGATATATGTCTATATAAGTTATTTTAGTATTTTGTTAATATCTAAAAACCAAAACATTAAAAAAAGTTGGTGGTTGATTTTTCAATTTCATAACTCAAGTAGGTTAGCTCAAAAAATCAGTTAATTTGGTCTAGATTTGTATGTTTACAAACCTAATGTTTACAAATCATTTTTTCCTGACCAGACCCCTGTTATCGAAAACCTTAAGGTTACCATGCGGGTAATAAGGTATATACCATGGTTACCCAAAAGATCATCAATAAATTGCCCCCTAGAAAAACAGGCAGTCCATTTAGAATACACTCAACTCAGTCATCAGAAAAAAAAATGCTTTCCCCACATTGGCTCTTCTGATTCAAGTAACAAGCATTCTATATTGAGCCTGTAAGAGCGGAGTTACAGCTTTTACTTCGTCCAAAATCCCAGAGATCCATAATAAGGGCCCGTTTGGTTTGAACTCCGAAATCGGAAACGGAATGAAAACGAATCTAGTCCATATGTAGACTCTTGTTCATGAAAGTTTTTGGAATCATTCCTTATAGTTTGTAGTAATTGGAGTTGAATTTGATTACTTTTGATACCCTATAGGGTAATAAAATGTGGTGAGATAAGTGCATTTTGCATGAAATCATAAGGAATGATTCCATAAAATTTCATGAATAAGGATATACATATGGACTAAATTCGTTTCCATTCCGTTTCCATTTCCGGAGTTGGAACCAAACGGGCCCTAAGTTCTCAAAAGGTCCATTCTGGAGCTCACTATGAACCTCCCACCATTTCAGAGCTGTGTCACATTTTTTGTTTCATCCAAAAACAAGCAACCAAACACGTCGTTAAAGAAGTCCCTGCCTTTCATTTCTCTGCCGTCTCTCAACACAGGCGCCATGTCGTACGTGCACGCCCTCGTGCAGTCTGGGCAATACGTCACCTAGAAATATACAACCACAACCAATCATGGCTATCGCTAGTTGCAAAACGGAAGTGGTCTACTATGATCTCTTATCGCGAGGTTGTTAAGAGTGAACCTCTTCAAAAATAAAAAAGCAAACGTACCTCCAACAACTTTGGATTGAAAGATGAATCCAGCATAACATCAACGCCATAAATGGCCCTAGATTTTGAACTATGCATTTTAGGGTGGACTGCAACTGCTGCCTCAAAGACTGATCGAATCATGCCGCTGATTCTTTGGTGGATATCCAACCATTTGACTGCATCACGAGAGTACAACAGTTGCTTTTACTTTCAAATCAACAATGTGTAAACTGCAGCATGGCATTCAGAAAGAAAAAAAAAGATCAATTCTGAAACTTTTAGCTGAAGCGTCCCCAAGTACCGTGGTTTTCAAGTTCAAACTCTTGTACAAAGTCTGCCGTATTCATGTGATTCATCCTTCCACGATAGTTCTGCAAATATCATATTTAATTAATTTAAAACTTTTGAATGGTATATTCTCAATCAAGATAGAACCAGAATTTTACATGAACTGTGACATACCATAACAGTGAAATGAGTCTCATACTCGTATAAGCTGCGTTCATCAAGGGTATACTGATTATTCGACAGCCGTACCTGAAAGAGAAAAAAACATTCAATATTACATCATTCCAAAGTACTCCAAAGCAATGAAAGAAACAACACAATAAAATAGATGTCACACAAGAACTCGTGAATTAACATGCTTACCCAGAAGACATCTGAAAGAAATAACTCAATGGGAGCCAAACTACGAACAAGTACTATATAACGTAGATCAAACTTCTTCCCTCTGAACAACGCAGGCCTTTCAATATACTTTTGACATATCTTTGGACCAGTCTCCATGAGACGAATAATAGCAGGCAAATTGCTGGTGATTGTTGTATCAATAGTTCGTGCCATATTCCATGGTTTCAATATCCATAAATTGTCCAGCCCATCTCTCTCTCGCACATAATAGTCTCCAATCAGCTCAGTTAAATGCTTTTCAAGATCATAAGTGGGTTGGAACCATTGAGGAGACCCATATGCCTATCAAGAGAGATGAAAAGGTGGGAATTTAATGGTTCTGTGATGCTTTAAGAAGGCCTAAATGAGCACGGAATGTAAATATGCTTGTTTGTTTCATATGAATTAGGCATTTTAACCTTTTGGACAGTTTCTGCCAAATGATGTTTCATGACAATGCAAGCCTCGTAAGGAAATTGGTTAATGTATTGTTCATCCGTTATTCCAACAGCTTTTTTGGTCTCCTCATCCACCTGCATGCTAGTCCATATAATATCTGCTTCTTTTGGGTCATTTGCTGCACAAGTAGAAAATTTAAACAGTAAAAACACGAGCTAAGAGAATGGTAAAGAGAAACTCATTGGACAGTACAGCTAAACTCATTGGACTGTACAGCTAATCTACTTCACATATATGCCCTAGTAAAGATTTTGTGGATTGTTAGCAGTAGTTTTCAAGTAAAAAAGATAGTGATAAAATGAGGGTAAATTGGTTTTTTTAGCTTCCTTAAAATGTGTGAAATGGGCAAAAATGACAAGGATTGTCAAATAGAGTACTTGATGTCATTTTTAAAGCTCCAAGTCAACCACATCCATATTCATATATGAAAATTTTGCTCAGTTAAAATTCTGGAGTAGAAAAACAAGAAAACATCACAAAAGTGGTATCAATAGCATGCGTAGATATTGTGGCTAAGTAAAAAAACAAATAAAAAGGAACTTTCATGCGGAAGGATAGGAGACCTACTAAGTGAAAATTCAGAGCGTGTCAAAAAGTCCTGCACATGTGGTATATCTGTGTAAACACGTAGAGGATTTCCATCTATACGAGCAATACTAGGCACCTTCGGCATCGTCACTAATGATGAAGCAATGCATGTTGGTTTAAAATTCTGAATACGTCGCTCGTAGGCCTGTAAAAACATCAAACAGGTTTTACAAGACTGATTTCTTACACTGCACAGACAACAACCAGCAGTGGACCATGTATACCTTTAAAAAGTAACTTGTTGGTGTGTGGAACCAAACTGTCAATCTAGCAGATCGTTGTTTATCCTCTCCAATACCATACAAAAAGTCACGAGTGCACTCATCACCCTGATGAACATCTTGAATTGGCCATAAAATGGAGAAGCTGAAAAATGTCAATTTGGTTAGCAATGGTAATATCTTCTTAGTATTTTGGATGGTTCTCATGCAGCCAGAAGAGACGGGAATTCAATTCTAATGAACAAAATCCACATAAATATCATCTTTTCCAGTTACAGTGGCAAGTCTACATTAAAAATGGAAATTCAACGTTGAGAACTAGTAAGGATATATTTTTATTTAGGAACAGAGACTTCGAAAATGTGCACAACTAGAAAGAACATCATAACTGCATATAATTCAACGTTAAGGTTAAATATTAAACACCTCATGCGGCTCCGGTTCAAAATCTAGACACAAATGAAAAGATCCTAGAGTAAAACCTGATAGCTGATGACAAGTTACCATCTGGCATATAAAGGAAAGGCGATACTCTAAAATTTGGCTCGTCACTGTGTCGTAAAGCTGAACCTAGTTCATCCATAACATACCTGCGAGACATTGACGAAAGCATAAATTTGCTAGTAGAACGTTTGGAATACAATTATCAGAATTTCAATCAACTGCTAGTCAAAATGGTAGAATTGTCAAATTTTCAATCAAGCAACTCAGTGTCTCACATGATGTGAGACACTGAGTTGCATTAAGTGTCTTTGGTAGATCTCCAAATAATCTTAGACTATTGCATAAAGGACTAATAAGCGCAAAGTAATTACCATACAGAAGTTTCATCAATCTTTTCTTCATCTGCGAGTCTGTAATGCATTAAATAGTGCCACATTGCACTGAGGACACGATCAACAATTGAGTCCTCAGGATTCCACTCAGGAAGACGTGGTTTTAGGCTTGAATCAACTACATGCTTGCCTGTCTCAAAGATTTTGGATGCTTTGACTCCATTAAGTAGAAAGATATTAGGCAGAGATTCAAGTATATCTAATGCGCTGTCTCCAAGGGGACCAGGAATGTCAACCTACAAAACAAGATTTTCATATACATACACTTTTTTCAAATGTCAAGGAATTAAACAACACAAAATTCTCATAAGACTTGAGTAAAAACCTCTAGCGAAGTCAAGGAAGGGAATCTCTTCAAAACTTCCATCAACTCCTTAGTAGATATCTCATCCAATGGATTTCCACGGAGATTCAAATGGGAAAGTAATGGCAATTTGACCGGTGAAAAGGGCTGAAGAACGGGAAATATATCAGAATGTTAAAGCAATCAAATTGACAGACTAGAAATATCAGCAAACATATTCAGGTTTCTTAAAATTCCCAGGGGAATAGATATAATCATATGATAACATAGATCAGAAATATCAGCAAGAAACATAACAATAGAAGCCAGGACCCCAACCTTATTATCAAAGTTGCGGATACCTCTGTTTGAAAGATCAAGAGAGGTCAAATTTTTCAGTTGATCCTCACTTTGCAGTGCACAGACAGGCTTATCCTTCCCAAAAATTCCTCCACAAAACCCTAGTGCCCATTCACCATAATTACTGGTAAAACGTGAATTGAAGATCTCTAATTCTGGAAATTCTTGAACAATTGTGTCTTCCCCAAGTTCCTTGCTGGAAAAGAAGATACGTCAATCCATTCCAATGTCATCAAATAAACAAAGAGAAATACAATATGTCAAAGCTCACCATTTTGTTACAACAGGGTTATCATTCAACCAGAGTGCCTTTAGGTGTTTAAATTTTGAGATCTCATCAAGAATAGTCTCCAAATTGTAGATCTTGTTTCCATATAAACTTAGAGCAATCAAACTCTGCACCAATAAGAATAGAGGGAACAAAATATGTTAACAATTGTCAGTAGCTGGAGCAAAATACACAACTAGGGTATATTTTGTGCAGCCAAACAAGTGAACAACACTGGAAGTCCAAGTCATATCAATGTGAGAAAGGTAAAAAGAATAGATAGTGGTACAAACAGGGAATTTTCGAGGTAAATCCAGGGACAACAATGTCGCGTCATCTATGGCAAGGTGTTCAAGCTCCAACCACTTTACACTGTCACCACTGTTGCTTTTGGCATTCACAATTTCAGCCTCCAATATCTGTTCAACACTCAATTCATTACCATCCCCATTGACATTATTTTCAATCTCTTTGGTATCCTCGCTCATGTCAACGCACATCAGTGAACCCATTCTCTCAGCCAAACCAGGGATCTCCTCTAGCTGCAACCACCAAATAGATTGAAGCTATCAGCAATGTGCATCTTTAGATTCACAAATGCTGTATATAGACTTTTGTTGAAAGAGGGTATGAATAAATTTGAACAAACATATATTCAAAACCTAGAAACAAAGAATCTTCATATAATTTCATAAACTATGTCAACACATCACACAAATCTCCGTGTAAATTTGGAAAGGTTTGTTAGGGAGGCTTCAATATTAAGGTTCAGTCTGCAAATGTTGAATTGTTGGGAAGTCTACAAGAAAGCCATCATTGAAAACTAAAATCTAGACAGAAATGGTCTCGTGAATGTGAAATTGTGAACAGTAGACATACTACATATGCCATAACATTCATCAATGACTCTTCATGCTAGTGATTATCTCATGTCCAAAAAACAGAGTTTTTCCAATACATGTCAAGAAACTAAATTGGAAGAGATACTACGAAAGACAAAGCAAAATAGTATTGCACAGAAAAGAGTGAGAGAATCAGATACTCATGATGTTTCTGGGTTACATCATATATTACCATTTAACAACTGTGCCCCTCAACAAGAGAATTGAGAAAACAATAATGGAAAAATTGACTGTATCAATTACTTGATTAGAATGGGTAAGAAAGAGATCAAAAGTTAGAAACATTCAAGATGTATATATCTGTGAATAGGATATGTGAGAACCTTCCTTACAGTAAGGAGTAAGAACTTCTTAGAGACGTTAGATCTAAATAAATAACGATCTTGATTCCGCAACTTGTCCGGCACGTGGGGAATGCTCTTAGTGCACGATTGTATTTGTGAAGAGGTACACGGTCGTGCACGCACCTTGTGGTGTGGCCGTTCATACAAGATGCAAGATCATAGTGCACGAACGCGCTCTTGGCGTACAATCGTGCACTATGATCGTGCATCCATAGTTGTTCATATGCATGACTTTATTGTTCATTTATTTAGATCAATACAACATGAATAAGTTATGAACAATCTAGCAAACCCTCTTGGACAATTATATGAATCAAAAATAAATATATCCAGCTTGTCCAATTAGTATTATGGTGAGAGGAAGAGCCGATCAACCCATTCTCCAAACTCTAGATGCATAGGGCTTTATTTAGAGAGGTTTTCATCATAACCTATTTGTGTGTATATAAGAGTAGGATCATGTGATGAGCTCTTCCGGCAAGGATTAAAAACCTTTAGGAAGTGTTCGATCTAAAAAAAACAACCGTCTTAATTTCGCCACTTGTCCCGTGCGGATATTAGGTTCACAACCTCCTTATTGCAAGGGAAACAACCGCTTTGTATTTTATACATATTTTTAAAATGAACAAGGTTCACGATCGTAGTGTCTGCTCATTAGCATCATCGTGCACCTTGTATTCACGATAGTGCCCATTAAGTCCATTTGAATCACACTAATATTCTCTAAAGACTGAGATACTTGGGAAATTATAGGCATAAGTCCATTTGAATCAGGGATAGAGTAAATTGATTTACGAAGATGTATTTAATTTATCCTAATTGAAGCGAACTCAACTCAAGATTCGTTGGCGTGCCAATTGCTCTTTGAGGCGAAGCGTTGTCCCTAATTTCAAGCAGGCAAAAAAGAGCCTCAAAACCTCTGAAAATAGAATAGAAGAGAATGGACCTGTTTGGGGGCGTCAGAGAGGCGAAAAGTCCAGGCGTGGTCAACGAGGAAGACATTGGAGGCCTTGCCTACGAAATCAGCGGCGGAGAGGAGGCGCCTCTGTCGGCCATCTTCGAACGGCTCGATTTGGAAGAAGGCGCCGCCGTCAAAGGTCTCCGACGAGAGCTTCTGGTAGAGAGGCCGGTAGAGAGGCTCTGGAAGACCAGAAGATGCTAGTAGAATACCGTGAACTTTGACGAAGTCTTCGTAAGTTTGTATCGCCGCCATTGCAGCTTGCTCTTACTTTGCAGCTTACTGAAGAAGCTCCACTAGTCTAGTATGAGACTATGAGCACAACGTACCCTGAATACAAACCAGGGTTTTCTTTTCGTTTTTTCAATTTCACAAAACCACCCTTAAACCCCAGAATTAGGCCATGTATAGTTAAATGGTTGCGGTTTTCGGTGGTTGTGGTTGTGGTAATATACGAGTGTTTTCGAGATTTGTGATTTATAGAAAAACTATCGAATACGTCTTTAGTTAAATAGTTCGGAATTAGTGTTTATTTTTGCTAAACACCAAATTACCCTTACATAAATTATCAGCAAATAACCAAAAGATGGATCTTCCTGTTCTTCCCCATTCTACCTAAAAATGACAATGAACCAACAAAGTAAGGTTGAAGTTCAAAATTGAAATTGATAGCCTCTTTCCCTCTTATATTCGTCTCTTGATTTTTCATTGAAAGTATTAACCTGCATTAATTTTGATTTGTCTCTCAATTTTTCATTGAAATCATAAACCTGTATTAGTTTTGATTTTTTTTATTGAAATCAAAAAAAGAGAAACTTCGATCTTCCATATTTGCAGAGAGCAAGGAGCAAAGAGCAAATGGATTGCAGAGAAGAAATGGAGCAAATGAATACAGGAGAGGAAGAAGAGAAAACAGAAAAGAGAAGGAGCAAATGGATGAAGATCGAAGATGATGGTGTCCAAAATTAGGGTTAAACAATCTTCCATGGCCAATAAATCTGAGATCCTCGAAGGAAGAGGAGCCGAAAAAGAAAAGTAAAAGAGGACAAGCTCTTGGCAAAAATGGCTACTCGAGAATCTTCCATGGTTGCGGAGAGCAAGGAAGAAGACGATGAAAGAGAAAGAGGAGGGTAGAAGTTGGGGTAGATTTGAAAACTGAAACAAAAACACAACAACAATCTCCCATAACCTTGCTCCATCAGATTATAAAATAACCTGCTCAACATTGATTCTGAACCACAACAACAATTCCAAAAACTCTAACTAAACACTGCAATTTTATACCACACTCAACCACATATATAAAATAAACCCTAAAACCACACAACTAAACAGGGCCTTAGTATATTTACGCAAGGCCGCTCATCCACCGAGTTTTCTTCCAAATAACACTTTTCGGCTTTCGCAAGTTTATATAGAATACTAATCTCAAACTTGTTGACAGGTGTCGAGCTTTGTTTCTGTCCAATGGTGATTTCTTTTTTTTTTTAGAAACGAGGTAAAAAAACTCGATCACTGTGCAATAACGGTGAAACGAGGGGTTGGGAAAAGATGGTGGACGGAAATAACCGACGCGAGAACAATACAAACCAAACAAAAAAAACAACACGAGAAGGAAAGGAAAGGATAGAGAACAACAACGGACCAAGCATGGAGGTGAAGAAAGAGCTCTATGAAGACGAAGCAAGTGAAAAATGAGTCAAACACTGCCGAAGAAGCACCGTCAAAAGTATGTACAACAGTAAACGAACTCCTAGGAAAGTGAAAGACGAGACTCCAAGGAAGCACACTCCATCAAAATGAAATGGAGTAATGCCTCGATGAAAATAGTTGATTGTTCACTAGAAATGATGGACCAAATGTCTAATTGGCTTCTAAAAGAAACACAAGTTCTTCAATAATAAGTGAAACAGAGATTCGTTCATTTGAAAATTCAGACGAGTCCACCATGTGTTCAACACACAAGCCGAAGCTTGTGTGTTATTTTGAAGAGACCCCAAAGGGTCTTGGTTCACAAGAGAAACTTGAGAAAAGTTAACCGAAGGGGGAGAGACACTCATCGAATATAAAAATCCACACACCGAAACCAAAATTGACGCATGAGAAAGATGAGCCTACTCCATTCGTCGAAAGACGAAAACATATCGTGATTCTTAGTTATCTTTGAAGGTGGGGGGTAAAGATATAAATAACATCCGTCAACCATGGAGACTAGTTCTTTAGTGTTTGTTGCCCCTATAGGCTTTGGTGCTGTGCTACTATCTGATTTGGTTGATATTTGAATGAAGTTTGCGGGTTGTTATAAAAAAAACTTGGTGGCAATCACCTTGTTAACCATGAATTTTAGTAATGATTAAAAAAATAGTTAACAAAAACTTTTTAAAAAAATTTAAAGGAAAAGGATGGTGTTACCGGTCAAATTCAAAAAGAAAAAAAATGAAAGAATTTGGCACGATACTCAATCTAAAATAGCTAATTGAGAAACTAACCACCAAAATTTTAAGTTTTGTAAATTAACTACTTAATTCTATAAAAAAAATTCCATAATAAAAATTTGATTTGTTTACTATCAACAAGTTGTCATCACTTTTCGACAATCAGTTCTTGTTGACAAACCAAAGTTTATCATCACTTCTTGACAATCAATACTTGTTGACATGCCAGAGGATGTCAACACTTGTTGACAGTCCAGAGGCTGTCAACAAGCCTTTTTTTTACAGCTTTTTTTTTTGTGAGAAGGAGAGTCGGTAGTCTCTGGTGCATCTAGACGCGTTTTATTATTAATTAAAAAAAAGAGGTAAAGTGATACGGGGTATTCAAGCCGTGTAGATGGTCCGATCTTTTGACGCCTTAAGACTCGATAAAAAGAAAGGAAAACAAAAAAAGGAAAAGCAATGGAAATAAAGGGAAGGATAGATCAAGTTTGAACCCTAAGAAACAACTTAGAGGCACACTATGGCGTGATGGCACGTAATACACAACCAACAAAGCCTTGTAGAACTCTTCCTGCTATTCCACACACAATAGGCGTACAAAGATCTTAGAGCACTTGGAGGTTTGCTTGCAGCTAGTTGAAGCACCGTTCTATGCCTTGGCAAGTAGAACACACTCGAACAAGTCCAAGCGATACAAGTAAGACTTCTCTTACTCAGGTTTGTTCTCATGAAGACGACAATAGACACCGCAGGGGAGAAAACACAACTTGTTTATCAATAAATTTATATATTTCTCGATGAAAAATAATGAGGCACAACCACCGATATATTGCAGAGGATGAAGTCAACCTTAACCCTAGGGCGTGTAGGTGTGGGCAAAAAATCAGGCCGTTTTCCATCTTGAAAGATAAGATCTATCCCTAAGAAAATAATAAAATAAGATCAATCTTCTAGAAAGATTATATCTTAAAACTAACAAAAATGGAATATATCTTCTAATAAGATAAGATCTATCTTTTAAGGAAATAAAATAAGATCAATCTTCTAGAAATATTATATCTTCTTAACAAAAATAGAATATATCTGCTAATAAGATAAGATCTTTAAGCTTCTTTGATGACATGAATTATGACATTAGTTTAGGGATGCATTTAGGTATTTTTTCCTTTGCTTTGCATGCATAGACATATTTTCATATCAATTATATTGTTATTCACCTACTTTGCAGAAATAGAGGTCTACACACATTTTTGATACAATTGTAGGAAATAAGGCACATTTTGAAGCATAAGGGAGCATGAGGATATAAGGAGTCTAGGAGAGGCCATGGTGGAGTACACTGAGGTGCAGAAGAAAATCAAGGATCACAAAGAAGGAAGATTCAGTTGGAACAAAAGCAAGCAAAAGAAAGTACGTAATAGAAGACAAATCTCGGATGGAGAGATATTATCTCGGCCGAGATTTTCCTCGAGCCCGTCCGAAATTTCGGTGAAAATTAGCCCGCAACCCAAAATTAAAAACCTAATTTCAACATTAAATAGAGATGGCGGCAAGGGATAAAGATATATTTTTTGCATAGACATTTCGAGACTATCTCACGAATACTATTGGAGATCTTTTCTAAGTTTGGAAGATAAAGGAAGATCTATAGAGAAGGAAGGAACGACATCGAATGATTGAAGATTCACATAGTTAGCCTTGAAGTTTTGTTAGTTATTCTTGGAAGGATAATCTTAGTTTGTTGTTTTCATTGTTTGAACACAAGGTCAAACCTTTGTTATTGCTTTTGATTAGTTTTGATTATTGGAGATTGTTAGTTAAGTTTTGTTTGGTTTTATTGATTTATGTATTATTTGATATCATATACATTCTTTGATTCAAATACGACTATTGTTGGCTAGAACTCTTGCGATTCTAGGGTGACTAGTTGATGGTTGCGGTTTAGATGATGATAGAATGCACTTTTAAGTTAGATTGGATCATGAAGGTTGAGTTTTACCTACACAGTTTTCGATCTCGGATGAATCCCGGAATCTCGGCCGAGATTTGAGTATGATCCATCCGAGATTTGTTACTATTTGCCCGATCATGTTTTCACCTTAAGCCTAGGTTATAGTTTACCTAAATCCCAGTCTTTGTTGAGAGATGTATACCCTTAGATTTCTCTAAGGCTTACGCTTCAGGATAGGAAGAGACCTACTCGGTGATTCCTTTCTTGAGTACCGATGATGATGTTTTATAGGTAACAAAGGTTTATCCTTTGTTAGGTTTGAGTGTGCCTTCCCCTTACCTTTGTGAGTTAACCTGAGACTTACCCGGTGACGGTTAGTTCTATTCCCTTATGTAGAGTTGTTGGTTTGAGTTATAGTTTCTTTCCCTAGATCCTTGAGACTTAGCCGGTAAAAGGACCTTTGGTTAGTGATAGTGGATAGTGAGACCTAGCCCGTGATCTATCCCAACGTAGAAACACCTTACCTTCGTAATCCCAACCTTGTCCATAGATCTTTAGTAATCTTGAATAAAAAACCACAACTTGACGCTACGATCTCTAGAATCTGTATTCTCCTTGATTGATATATATATTCATTGATTTCTTCGCTTTGTTCTTTGTTATTTCCAAGAATCTTATCTGGTTTACTTACCTGCTTGATTGATTTTGCTTTTGCTATTGACCTTTCTGCTTGAGTTTTCTTGCAGATTTATTCTCTTATGTTTATGCGAAGATCTCGAAATGGCAAGGAATTAGTTCCATACGATCCTGAGCCGGAAAGACTTACAAGAGACGGTTACGAGAAGATAAGATGGCTTTAGAAGAAAGAGATGTTCATGCTGAATTAGACGATGCCTTGGAAGAAGTAAGGCTTCGAGATGATGCTCTCATAGGAGAGATAGTTGCTGCTGCTGCTGTTGAGAGAGAGAGAGAGAGAGAGAGAGAGAGAGAGAAGATGCTCTTTGAGCTGACATGGATAAATTGCAAGCTACTGTGGGGCAGTTGCTCCTTGATAGAAGGAACAATGCCGGATTAGAAGAACCACCACCCGCTACAGCACCTGCTATACCTCACCGTCTGGTGATGATTGATCCGTTTGTGGGAGATCCGCAAACGTTGGGACAGAGGATGGATCCAACTCAAAGCGTACGCCGTCCGGGCGTTAATCTAGGAGATCCAGCCGCACATGATTACGAGATCCACCCTCAAGTTCTTCAAATGATCCGTCAAAATCATTTTGGAGGATTGGAGGGGAAGTCACTGTTCGCTCGAAAGTGTGCGTCACTAGTTTTAAATTTATAAAACTGAAATTAAAGCAAAGCGAACCCGCAGTGTACGGATCGGCGTAGTAAAGCAAGAATTCCAGAGTATCGAACTCAGGGATTTAGGGGGAACAAAACCAGTTCACAAGTTATCGAACAATGAAAATAGAAGCTTTTGCAAATAATATTGGGAAAACAACAATTCTAAAGATCCGAGTATCCAATTGTGTCAATCGATTCAAGATATTCTATAGATGTAAGGATATAGTCGGGATTGCAAAGGTATATCTAAGATAGGGAATTGTACGGTGAAGTTCCAAACCCATATGTCTTACCCAAAAGCTCTCTCTATAAAGGTTGTTGAGACTGCAATATAGAAAGGATTGAATGATAAGAATTACTCTCAAATACGCATGCCCAAACCCAAGGGAATCAAAGATATGCCAAAACGGTTAAGGTTGTGACACTTGAAACCAAAGTAGAGGATGTTGAGCCTCACTACTACCTAGTAAAGGTAAACCAAGGCTAGGTTAAAGCAAATCTTTAACTTTGGATCAAAGCAAAAGAAAAGGACGTACGAAAGAGGAAAACCATGGTCGGATCTTGAAGAACCGCGGCCGTGGAACTCAAGAACAGGACGTGGAAAGCCTCGACAACGAGGTTTCTCGCAACTCTCAGGGTCCAATCTATTTTGGTTCAATCTATCATCATCTACGCCACAACTATCAACCCTTCACCTTAGATACGCTTAAGATTTTTAGCCAATAATCATCATCATAAATTCAATAATTAAATATGAAAGGAATAAAGAATAGAACTTTGAAACCTTAATGAAAAACACCGAAATCAATCTCAATAAAACCAATAATCTATCAATGTGTTCAATGTATAGGGAATAGAATAAGAATCTCTCACAATACTCAAGGAACAAAGAAGAACGGGATGTCAATCCGCCTTCTATCGAAACCTTAAGATCTTTCTCCAAATACGCAATCTTCAAATGCGTCCTTCTCCGAATCTTCCCCGTACACAATATAATCTTTCTAAGCAATGCCCTCGAAATGCGCTGTATGCAAGCCGTCCCAGGTCTGTCACCGTCCCAGGTCTCCAAGTTGGAGATTTTTGTTCATTTCAATGTTGAAGGCTATCAAATATTTGTAGGGATCAACCTAGGGTTTAAAGATGAAACCCTAAATATTTGGGATGAAAAGAAGTCGAGTCCGCTGGTATCAGATTATACTCTAGGCCGCGTCAAAAGGTATCAGACAATACTTTGACGCGTCAGACGGTATCAGAAGATACTTTGGCGCGTCCTAACTTCTTTTTATGCTTCTTTTTGTGCCTCCTCAAGGCTTGATACTTAAATATGCCATTTTGCTCCATGATTCGCCAATTTACCAACAAATGTAATAAAACTTTGTGTAGACCTCTATTCTCGCAAAATAGATGAATATAACCATAATTTCTATGAATGGATGTCTATGCATGTAAAATAAAGGGAAAATCTACATAAATACATGCCTAAATATAGGTCATAATTCATGTCATCAAAATACCCCATACTTGCCTCTTGCTTGTCCCCAAGCAAGGTTCAAACTTAAGATACACGAAGAGATGGATTATGAGTATGCAAAAATAAAGAAAGGCAACAATATTTTTGGTTGTGCTTCTATTCATAGATCACTCTCAAATCGTGCTTCATATTTCCTTGAAAACTTTTATGTAACCAAAACGAATCATGTCAAGCAAAAGAAACATCATACATTGAAAAAGCTCCAAGACAAACATCACAACCCAAAGTAGTGTCAAAATCAATCATTTGGAATTCCAGTCTGGATCACTAAGCCAAACAACAATTCAAAGATCTTAAGGACTTTCAAGCAAAGGTCAAGAAATGTGAATAGGTGGGACTTTTCATAAGGTAACGTGGTGCAAAAATCCGGGAAAAAGAACAACACAACACAAACTCTTTTTGCAACTTGAATCAACCACCATTGAGAGCTTTGCTCTCCCTTTTCAGCACAAATTTCTTTTTCGACTTTACTTTTGGAAATATGGACAGCGGTACACAAAAACCGAAGCCTAGGAGATTGACATTTCTCAATTTCGAGATGCCTCAAACCCTTGATGCACATACCATAATCCGTTAGGAATATCGCTCAATCCGACTTTGGCAAGACACAAACACCCGACTATGTGAATGGTGCCGAGTTACTCATCATCAAGATTGACTTCCCCAAACCTATTTTCTATACTTTGAATGCACAATTTTCTTTCATGACCCTCCCACATCAAACATGCCAAAATTACACTCTTCCTAATTCCCGGATAGGTAAAGGAGGCAAATATTTCATTGAGGGGCTGAATGAACAAAGAAGAAGCAAGAAAAATCGAGGTGCCTTAATCATTTCATAAAGATGCGCAAGAAATTATAATGTGATTTCAACCTTCATTCCTCAATATGATTTAAACAAAAACTTTCACATTATGAAACTTGCAAGAAGATCACACAATGTATTCAATTTCTTCACAATTCATAACTCAATCCAAGCATATAAATGTCATCAAAAAATATCAATCCACAAGTGGATTCATCATAGAGATCATATCCATCCTAGAAGTACAAAAAAATTTAAAATTTTCACAAATTTTCAAAATCATATGATGCAAGACATAAAACATGCAAATGGTAATGCAAATACCTCCACCCCATACTTAAAACTCACATTGTCCCCAATGTGAAGAAAAGAAAAGATGGAAAAAGGTACTCACAATGTAAGATGGTGAATCAGGCAAGACGAATCATTCATTGAGCGGTGGTGGTGGGAATCTATAGAAGCTCAATAGGGAACTCTGAATACTCCAATCGACGTCAAAGAGCGTTGCTGAATGAAGAAAAGGATACATCTCTCGGCCGAAAAATTTTTCCGAAATTTATTTTTTTTAATTAATTTTTTATTGAAAAAAACGCCCGAGTTTGGAAAAAAACCGGCCGAGTTTTCTGCCCGATTTTTTCATCGGCCCGATTTTCTTCTATTTTTGCTCACTAAGGAAAAAAATCGACCGATTTTTTTTGAGGGGGTCGATTTTTTGGTCGATTTTTCTCTTTGTTGCCAAAAATCGACTTGCTCTGAAACTTGAATCGATCGAGGTACTTATGGTAAGTCGATTTATCACCCCTTGCTTCATGAAAACGTCCCTAAGCACACTTGTATCAACTTTTTTCATCAAATCTCCAAGATTGTACCTAGTTCTTGCGATCCATAACACAAACAAACCGAGAGCGCATCAAGGAAAACAAAAACAAACCTAAAGCGAAAACAAACAAACAAACTATCCTAAGAAAAAGAAAAGGAAAAAAATGCATTACCTTGGGTTGCCTCCCAAGAAGCGCTTGGTTTAACGTCGCTAGCTGGACCTAGTGTTGGGTCCGGTTCAAACCAAACCGCCGAACCGGCGTAAACCGCCGGTTTGACCAAACCGGCGGTTTAGGTTCGCCAGTTTGGTTGAACCGGCGGTTCACGGTTTCGGTTTAGGTTTGACTCTAGACCAAACCTAAACTGGCGGTTCAAACCTGCGGTTAACTGCCGGTTTGAGCCATTTTATTTATTTTTTTTATTTTCACTCCCTAAACCGGCGGTTTGGCAAAAAAAAGAGCCGTTGGCATTTGCTAACGGCTCTTTGGCCACAACGGCTCTTAGAGCCGTTGGATGTGTAATATATATATATATATATATATATATATATATTTAATGTTAGTGCAATTAATAAAAAAATAATTAACTACCCACAAATCCTATAAATACCATACAATTCTTCCATTTACCTCACACCAACATTCTTATCTATCTACTACTACTCTCAATCTCCATCTCGTATTCTCAATCTCGTATTCTCAATCTTTCAATCAAGTGAAATGGCAAACCCGGATCACCCAAGCGACTACGACTTCACTCCGAGTCCCGCTTTCTTTCCTAGCACACAAGAAAGCGAGACTCAAATGCCGGATTCAGAAATGCCACAAGTTCCACAAGGTCAAGGTGAAGGGGCATTCCGACAAACTCCTCCACCGAAAATGCTCACCTCCGACATATTCACGAAACATTACAATAAGGGTCCGGTGGTGAATGATCATTGTCAAGTTAAGTGCAATTATTGTCCGAAGGTGTACAAGTGGAAGGCGAAGGGCGGATACGGGACTCTGCAAACCCACATGCAAAAGAATCATCCGGAGAAGCTCGGAATATCACGGGACAAACACAATTGTCCCACGGGTTTGCATCCTCTTTGGCTCAATCTTCTTTATTTACTTATAATCATGTTGATGAATCTTTAGGATTAGCCAACTTAATTGCATCCGAAGCTTTTCCATTTTCTTATGCGGAATCTATTAATGTAAGAGAATATAACACTACTTTTCTTCAACCGGCTTATAAACCAACTTCTCGTAAACAAGTTTCGAAATTAATTTCTCAATCTTATGAACAAAAGAAACAAAATATTCTTACTATTTTACAATCTTTTTCGCATCAAGTATCAATTTGTAGTGATATTTGGAGTCTTTATCACAAAAACATTTTTACTTGGGCATGACTTTACATTTTACCGATAATGATATGTACTTGCATAAATTTGTTATTGCATTTCGCCATTTTAATGAAAGACATACTTCCGTCAATATTGCTAATTTAATAAGAACGGTTTTACAAGAATTTAATTTACAAACTCATTTGATAATGCTTCATCTAACACCCGCGCCGTAAACAATTTGGTAGAGAATGTGGGTCAACTTATAAAAACACCTTTTACTCACCAAAGATGTTCATGTCATATATTAAATTTTTGTGTCCAAGATGGCCTAAAAGTTTTACATCAAATGTTAGAACCTATAATCGACGTAATTGAACATATTTGACATTCAATTGACTTAAGAAGAAAATGGAGATCAACTTGTATAGAAAAAAAGTTCCTCCGATTGCTTTTTCAAAAGATATTGGAACTCGTTGGAACTCAACCTATAAACTACTTAGTCAAGCTCTTCGTTATAAAGATGTTTTACAAGAATTTTCCTCACAATTTATTTGTTGGTCTATTTTAGATGATGAAACTATTTGGCAAACTTGTTTTGATATTTGTAGTGTTTTAAAAGTATTTAGTGATTCTACTAATATGTTGAGTTATGTTTACATTCCAACCTCTTGTAGTTTTTTAGAAATAGCCGTAAATGTTTCCGAAGCTTTACAAACCGGTTTAGGTTTAGAATCACTTAAATATGCGGCAACCGAAATGAAAACAAAATGGCTAAAATATTATGATGACATTCCCCTAGTTTATCTTATTGCCTCCTTTTTCGATCCTACACTAAAAATTGATGGTGTTACGGAATTTTTAAATGCTTATTATGAATGTTTAGGTTTATCTTCTATTAAGAACGTTAATTCTATTACTAGTAATATTCATGTTGAAATTGTTAAATTACTTCCTTTATTTGAAACAAGTGCTAGTGCTTCTTCCCAATCAACTCCCCCACCCTCTTCTTCTTCTTCTTCTTCTTCTTCTTCTTCTTCTTCTTCTTCTTCTTCTTCTTCTTCTATTCTTTCTAAAGCTAAACAAATTTTAGCTAAAAGAACGAAAACACATAGACATTCATCCGCAAGTGCGGAATTTGAAGATTATCTAACAACTCCTTTTAGTTTTGATGGTGATATTGATAGTTTTAAAGTTTTAGAATATTGGAAGAAGATGCCCCCAAAGTATCCAACATTGGCCAAGATTGTGCAACAAATTATGGCCGTCCCCGCATCAACGGTGGCCGTGGAGCAAGCTTTTAGTCAAGGAGGAAACATGCTAAGCTACAAGAGGAGTCAATTGAAGCCCGATAAATTGGAGGCTCAAGTATGTGTTCAAGATTGGATAAGGGCGGAGAAGAGGCAACAACGGAATGCACCCGTTTATGACTCAAAATCGGATTCCAACTCCGATGATCCGGCCACTACTTCCGGGTCCGAGGCGCAAAGGTAAGGGGGTAACGAAAAAAACTCGGAAGTCCGAAAAAAGGTAAGCAAAGGTAAGAGAACTACGTAGGCTTTGATTCCTCTTATACCCCAAGAGGATACGTAGGCAACCGGGAAACCGGTTCAAGCCCTCTCCTTTTTTTTTTTTTTTAATTACTTCTATTTAAAATAAAATTGTAATGTAATAAAAAAAAATGAATGTATAAAAAAAATGAGTATTCTCTTTCATGTATTTTAGTTAGTAAATTTATTTTAGTTGCTTTCTTTAGTTAGTACTTTTATTTACTAAGTAATTATTTTATTCAAAGCTAATGTAATAAAAAAAATTTGGATGTATAAATAAATGAGTTTGCTTTGTTGTAATTATTTTACTTGGTCTTTTTTATTTTACTTGCTCTCTTTTATATTTATTTATTTAGTAATTTTATTTTAGTTGCTTTCTTTTACTATGTAATTATTTTATTTTAAAGCTAATGACAAATGTAATGAAAAAAATTGAATGTATAAAAAATTGAGTTTGCTTTGTTGTTTTATAGTTACTAATTTTATTTAAGTTGCTTTCTTTTATTTACTTAGTAATTCTATTTAAATGCTATTGAAAAAAAAAATTCAATGTATAAAATATAAATTATAAAAACATAGTTATGTGAAATTTCAATCTACAAAACTTTAGTAAAAATTTTAATTGTACAAAGATTAACAAATGCATAATTTTTTAATTAAAATATAAGATACTTATATTATTTTTATTTATTTTTATTTATTTTTAAATTCATGTGCCAAACCGTCGGTTTAGGTTAAACCTAAACCAGCGGTTTGATAATTGCCGGTTTAGGTTTAGGTTTGGCAAACCGGCGGTTCGCAAACCTAAACCGGCGGTTTAGGTTTGCGACCCACCACTAGCTGGACCTATCTCCATAGATGACTCAATGCACCTTGAACATCTTGGATTGCTCATCAAACTCATCATAAAACTCCACAAAAAAGGTTCCGGTTCCTAATTTCACCGGCAAATGGTAAGATCTCCCACGTAAAAGCTTGTATGGTTTATTTCTGTAATAAACCCGATCTCGATCAGTTGATCCATATCCGTCTACTTAGTTAGACACATTATTATAAAATTTATCATTTTATGTAGATTTCCTTCACATAAAATGATAGAATCTTTTAAAAGTTTATCATTTTATGTAGCTTACCTTCACATAAAATAATAAGTTTAGCCCCAAACCCTAATTTAGAATATGACTCGTCGTTGACAAGTCTGTGACGAAGCTGTGACAAGGCCCGGACAAGTCTGTAACGAAGCTGTGACAAGGCCCAGACAAGTCTGTGACGAAGCTGTGACAAGGCCAGACAAGGCTGTGACGAGTCTGTGACAAGGCCCAGACAAGGCTGTGACGAGTCTGTGACAAGCCCAGACAGGCTGTTGACAGCCCAACGCCAGTGAGCCCAGCAGCGCCAGCAGCTCGCCAGCCCAGAAACTCGCCATCTTCAGCAGCCTGTCCGCAGCCCAGCAGCATGTGCTGCTGTCTTACCTCTTCAGCCCAGCGCCAGCCCAGCCCAGCGGAGTGTGCAGCTGCCTTACCTTCTTCAGCAGCTTCAGCCCATCTTCAGCCCAGAATGCGCAGCCTACCCGCAGCCCAGCAGCTAGAGGAGCAGATCAGCAACGCCTTGTTTTTCTTCTTAATGTACGTAACTGCTGCTATTAATGGGAAGGAAATCACAATCTGCTCAGCCAAAAATCACGCTAAACGGATCTTCCTTCCCTCCTTAATTCTGTCCAGATTCACGCAGCTTAGATATCATTCTTCCTGCTACCCACACCTTCACACACTCCCATCGATCCATACAGTTTCAGCCGCAACGTTCGTTCCATCGAAAGTCTACAGCGGAGAGGAAACTGCTACATCTACAGTCATCACCGTCGCTCACCAGTTCCATCATCGTCAAGCGCCTAGGATTCTGAGTGATCCGAGTCTCTTTGTCCCTCCGGTAAGACCCAGCCTCGACTCCTTCTCTCCTTTTTGTCTTGATTAGTCGCTCACCGCGTTTCTTCTCTGTGCCGGACGGGTCCTTAACTTCGACTCAACCGGATGCCACAGCAAGGTCCAGGAGAGTCGTTCCGCAACTGCAGCCGGGAACTTTAAACCTCGATCTCCGGAGCTGGTGGTGCCGAACGACGCAACAACGACGCGCCTCTTCCCTGCTGAAGTCCGATAGGTGAAGTTCTTCTGAGGATAAACTTATTCAGTAGTTGTTTCTAAGCTTATGTGTATAAGGGTTGATTGCACCTTAAGAGAACCTAGGACATTGGATTAGTCGGTGTATAAGTTGTAAGCTGTAGGTTTCAAACTAGAGATCCTAGAGTAGAACGAGATAGAACCTTGCTTAAACAGCAAGTGCAGCAACTTTAGAAAGTCTTCTGTATAGAGCTAATGGGAAGGCTAATGTATGATCTTGTGTATGTGTACCGATTCTTTAAGGCTGGAAGGATGTGTTGTTGTAGTTCGGCCTTGAACATGGGTTAAGTTGGTAATGGGTAGCTGCTGAGTTGTATAAACATAATAGTAGAAACAAAGGACTGCTGTAAATATAACTCTTTTTCCTTAAGTTTTTAAGTTAGAAACTTCCCATTTTGTCGACCAATATTTGAGAGTTTGGATGAGGATCCACCGTTGAAATTTTAATAGATGATAGATGGATATATTTAGTTTAGCATATTAAAATTTGAGAAGAAATGAACGGTCGGATTAGAAGTTATAAGCTTCCAAAGTAGGGTAGTTAAGCAGTTTTTGTAAACATTGGAATTTTGGCTAAGTATAGAAATTGTAAGTGGAGTAGCCAACTTTGAGAATTTTTATAAAAATGATGGATGAACAGTTTTGAGAAATTCTTACTCCTAAGGTTAGATGGAACATCATAGATAATCTAGGGAATTATTTCGGAATTTTTATAAGCTTTTACAAATTTTATATTTGAAACCGAAGTTAGACCTTTACGACCTTTTGGAAAATAGGGAAATAAGAAAAGTGACAGTTTGTAACCAAACTAAACTTTAGGAGTTGGAATATGACTTTAGAGTCTCAAATAGGAGTTTAGACATGTTTTTCGGAAAATTTGGAAGTCTCGGGACTAAGGGTAAAATGGTCATTTTACCATAAATTAGTACTGTAAGTAGTTATGTCATATTACGATCCTCTATCTTAGAAGTCTTAGACTTCTAATTACGTTGGAGTGTGCTAATGCACTTATCTCCTTTGGCAGGCAACTGAGTTGCTACAGGTTACAGTGCGAGTTTGATTTACAAAGAGTCGAGCTTTATAACAGGTAAGTCCTTTGGGCTTACTTAGCTGACTTCTAAATATGAGCATGAATGATGATAGTGGTGTGTGATTGAGATGTTTAGAGTTATAGGTTGTGATAGATATTTACCGACCTATACTTGGCCTAAGAGTAACGGGCGGTGGCATTCTGCTCAGTTAGCTTGCGGGCGCTAGGGGTTTCTTTAGGGACTAGTCCATACTCGGTTTGTAGTGATGCTACCGGCGGAGGTCAGCTAGACCTACACTCAGTTGGATAAGGAACGGAGGCGAGAACTGTTAATAGCTCTCGTGCCACAACTGTAAAATTGAATAAGATGAATCACCTAAATAATAGATAATAAACGGTTGAGTGCCAGCATGATGTTTGTTTATAATTTTTCTGCGTGTGTTTGTGCTGTTGTTATTCTACTTATATTTGGATAGTTAGCTAACAGTTGTTATGTTGTGTAGACTTACCACAGGTTAGAGCAGATGCCGAGTGATCCGGATGGTAGTGGTCAGCCGGGGTGTCGTACTTTTAGGACGTGTTGCAGTTTCTTTATTTGTGGGATTTCCAGTTGGACCTTGGTTCTTTTCTTTCTTTCTGTACTTTGTTATCTTATGTTTTCCGGCTGTCAGTTGTTCTGGTCACATTCATACATTGTTAAGATTTATTTTATGATTTCTGGTTTTCCTTATCTGTGCCTTATTGCAAGATCTTGTTAAGTTGTTGTCAAACTAAGGTCGGGACCCACTGTGCGGTCCTAACCAGTAACTCCCCGAGTTGTAAAATTTGGGGTGTTACAACATGCTATCAGAGCCAGGTTGGCAGCAATGGCACTTGAAATCTTCTAAAAAGGTCATATAAGTAAATAAACAGAACCCGAAAGGGGTCTGAGTTTTCCAAAGAAGATTTTGGTTTTAAAATGCATACATAGTCGGGTTGGGATAGAAAGTACGGATGACCACCACTACCTCTGCGGATCTCGGTACTCTTAGTATTATTATTATAGACTTTTACTGTTATGATAGATTAGTTAGATTATAACTGTAGTTGTTACCGTTCGTGCAGATGGCACGTACTAGGGCTACACTAGTGACTGGCCGAGGTAGGGGTCGTCCCCCCTTCCCCCAGTCAGACAGGATCGAGCTGATAGCACCCCTGCTGTTAGAGGGCGTGGTCGTGGGGGTAGACCTCCACTAGGGAGAGGTCGAGGACGAGTTCCTCGTGAGGATCCACCTGCAGCAAGCATACCAGAGGCTTCTGTGGAAGAGGTAGCAGAGAGTGTAGGCCCCGAGGTCAGGCATGAGACCGCCGCTAGGTCTGGAGCGCAGGGAGCACGTTCGACTGAGTCAGGACGTGTTTCTATTGGAGCATCAGAGTATAGGGAGTACAGAGCATACGTCGAGCGTATGGAGGAGGCTGCCAGAGTTGAGAGGCTTACCCAGGTACCACCGGTGGTACCGGCTAGGTTAGCTCAGGTGACACAGGGAGTGTCTCAGGTGCCGGCTGTACCTGAGAGGAGAGCTAATGCTGATAGAGCGCCTGCTAGGTCTAGAGCACCGAGACCGGATGAGTGGTTGAAGGCTTTCAACTCTCAGAAGGTTCCCTCATTCAGTGGAGAAATAGGGCTAGAGGTGGAGCACTGGATATGGAAGATAGAGACTGCTTTGGAGGCAATACGTTGCCCCGAGGATCGACAGGTGGATTTGGTGCAGACCTGCTTCACAAATGATGCTCATTCATGGTGGCGTACCATTCGTAGCCGAGTCACCAGTTGGGAGCAAATGAGGAACATTGTTAGGGACAGGTACTGTCCTGTTTCGCTGAGGAGGGAGAGATTCCAGGATTTCATAGAGGCGGGATTTGAGGATATCCCGATTGCTGCAGCCATAAAGAAGTTTCAGAAAGAGTTGACCTTACTTGGACCAGCTGCACCTCCCGAAGAGCAGCATGTTTACCTTTTCTCCAAGAGATTGAGAGAGAGTACCCGATCCTATCTGGCTGGATTCTGCTGTGAGACTTTGTCTGATTATCAGGATAGGGCCTCTGCTTATGAGAGAGATAGGCCAGCTTCGAGGAAAGCAATTCAGTCTAGTGGGCCGGATAAGCGGCAGAGGACAGGACATGCTGGTAGCAGTGCAGCAGTAGCAGGTTATGGTCGAGGACAGACTCAAGGGAGGTCCAGCTACCACTCTACAGTTCAGACTCCCAGTAGAGATCGACAGTGCTTTAACTGCGGTAGCCGCGATCACATTAAGACAGATTGCCAGAGACCACCTACCACTTGCTTCACTTGTGGGAAGCTGGGACACAGAGCTACCTTCTGCCGTCAGGGTAGGGCCCTTCCCAGCAGGGATCTTCTCCTGCAGGTGCTGAGAAGAGTGTATAGAGACCTCCTCAGTACCGAGCACCGAATCAGCAGCAGCAACAGTACCGGGCTCCAGGACATCCTGCTTCATCCAGTACGGCACAGGGATCAGGTCGTGGCAGGGGACGTGGTAGTACCACTGACACCAGAGGAGGACCATCGAGAGTGTTCGAGCTGAGGAGCACTGAGCAGCCTACAGCACCTGCGACCACATGTACTATTTGGATCCATGACTTACCTGTGCGAGTTTTATTTGATACGGATGCTACGCACTCCTTTATATCAGATGCATGCGTAGATAGGTTGTCCTTAGCTACGGTAGAGGGTGTATCTTTTGTGGTTGGGTTACCAGATGGGGGTAAGGTTAGAGGATCCCGAGAGATTTATGACTGCCCTATTCATCTAGGAGGCCGGATTTGGTTAGTAAATTTTCTAGTCATGCCCTTAGCACATGAGGACGTGATATTGGGGATAGATTGGATGACTAGACATGGAGCAGTCTTAGATATTGGTAGGAGAACTGTCACTGTCGCCACTGAGGAGGGTCACAGAGTGATATTCCGAGGTTGGGACCTCGGAAAGTCCGACACAGTTATCAGCGCAGTGAGAGCAGCCAGATTGATAGCACAGGGTTGCGAGACCTTCTGGTGTTATGCCATGAAGGAGCGCAAGAGCCTGACAGTAGAGGAGATACCAGTTGCATGCGAGTCTGCAGAGGTATTCAGTGACGACTTACCAGGGCTACCTCCACAGAGGAGTGTTGATTTTAGCATTGAGTTAGAGCCGGGCACGAGACCGATCTCGAAAGCCCCGTACCGCATGGCCCCGATAGAGCTGCTTGAGCTGAAGAAGCAGTTAGAGGAGTTAGCAGAGAAGGGCTTCATACGCTCTAGTGTTTCTCCCTGGGGCGCACTAGTATTATTTGTGAGGAAGAAGGATGGATCGATGAGGCTGTGTATCGACTACCGGGAGTTGAACAAGGTCACCATCAAGAATAAGTATCCACTGCCTCGCATAGATGATCTACTGGACCAGCTACATGGAGCGTCAGTGTTCTCGAGGATAGATTTGAGATCGGGGTATCACCAGCTGAGAGTGAGAGACCAGGACATACCTAAGACGGCATTCCGGACTAGGTATGGCCACTATGAGTTTATAGTGATGCCATTCGGGCTCACTAATGCGCCAACAGTATTTATGGAGTTGATGAATGGGATTTTCATCGACTTCTTAGACCAGTTTGTAGTGGTCTTCATTGACGACATTCTAGTTTACTCTAGAAGTCGAGAGGAGCATGCCGGACACTTGAGGACAGTGTTACAGATTCTACAGGATAGCCAGCTATATGCTAAGCTATCCAAGTGTGAGTTCTGGATGTCAGAGGTGGCTTTCCTAGGCCATGTAGTGACTGCTGAGGGGATTAAGGTTGACCCGGCGAAGATTGAGTCAGTGTCTTCTTGGCAACCTCCGAAGAATGTTAAGGAGGTTCGCAGCTTCCTTGGATTGGCAGGTTATTACCGTCGGTTTGTGGAAGGGTTTTCCCTAATTGCCCGACCACTTACTTGTCTCCTGAGGAAGACTACTCGGTTTGTCTGGTCTGAGCCGTGTCAGTAGAGTTTTGAGGAGCTAAAGAGGAGATTGACGTCTGCTCCGATCTTAACACAACCTGAGGGTACAGAGGACTTTGTAGTGTACAGTGACGCATCCAAGCTGGTCTTGGGGTGTGTCTTGATGCAGAGGGGTAAGGTCATAGCGTATGCGTCTCGACAGCTGAAGACGTATGAGGAGAACTACCGCGCCCATGACCTGGAGTTAGCTGCGGTAGTACATGATCTTAAGATCTGACGTCATTATCTCTATGGAGCGACTTGTCAGATCTTCACAGACCATAAGAGTCTGAAGTACATATTCACTCAGCGGGAGTTGAATAACCGCCAGAGGCGGTGGCTAGAGTTGATCAAGGATTTCGACCTTGAGATTCTCTACCACCCCGGGAAGGCGAATGTAGTTGCTGACGCTTTGAGTCGAAAGACGCCTCGGGAGAAGGCGATATCTCGGTTGACAGTACAACCACAGTTGCAGAGAGACTTAGCTTGGTTGGAGGTAGAGATCCAGTTCCCCGATACAGCTCATTAGTTAGCCACCTTAGAGTTACTTCCTGACCTGTTGGGTGAGATCCGACAAAAGCAGGAGACCTGTCCGACTTTGACCCGGATCCGAGACCGGATGTCACGAGATGAGGCACCTCAGTTCACTATCGGTGCCGATGGAGTGATGAGACGGCAGGACCGTATCTGTGTGCCATCAGACAGTGAGCTGAGACAGAGGATACTAGGTGAGGCTCACGCTACCCCTTACTCCGTACATCCAGGAGCGAGTAAGATGTATAAGGACGTGAGACGTTCTTTCTGGTAGGGTGGTTTGAAGCCTGATGTGGCCCGATATGTAGCCCAATGTGCGACCTGTCAGCAGGTCAAGATTGAGCATCGTAGATCCGGAGGAGAGCTCCACCCAATTCCAGTACCACATTGGAAGTGGGAAGATATATCTATGGATTTTGTTACAGGGTTGAGGCTCAGCAGAGGTTTTGATGCCATTTGGGTAGTGGTAGACCGTCTGACAAAGACCGCACGTTTCATTCCGATTAGGGAAACGTGGCCGGTAAGTCGTCTAGCCGAGGAGTTCACCAGACACATTGTGAGACTCCATGGAGTACCGATGACTATCGTCTCCGACAAGGATGGACGTTTTACCTCGAGGTTTTGGCAGCAGGTACATACTACTCTGGGGACGAGTCTCCACTTTACCACTGCCTATCACCCACAGACAGACGGTCAGTCTGAGAAGACCATTCAGACCTTAGAGGACATGTTGCGGGCATGTGTGCTAGATTGGGGACAGGTATGGCCAGATCATCTCCCACTGGTAGAGTTTTCATATAATAACAGCTGGCACGCGTCTATTGGGATGGTACCTTATGAGGCTTTGTACGGGCGGAGATGTCGTACACAGTTGTGTTGGGATGAGCCTAGCAAGGCTGATGGGGTAGTACCAGACCAGATACAGGATGACATCGCCCGGATTGCCTTAGTCCGGGAGAGGATGTTAGCAGCTCAGAGTCGTCAGAAGTCCTACGCCGACAAAAGGCGTCGACCTTTGGAGTTTAGAGTAGGTGCACATGTGTGGTTGAGAGTGTCACCTACGAGAGGAGTTAGACGTTTCGGCATTAAGGGGAAGCTGAGTCCCCGATATGTCGGTCCATTTGAGATCTTAGAGAGAGTCGGAGAGGTTGCCTACCGACTAGCACTGCCACTGAGATTGGAAGGAGTCCACCCAGTTTTTCATGTATCTCAGCTGAGAGAGTACATACCGGATCCTAGACACGTCATCAGTCATGAGGATCTGATAGTCGAGCCAGACCACACTTTTGTGGAGTATCCAGTAGCCGTCCTAGAGCGTAGTATTAGGCGCATGCGTTCTAAGGAGATACCGATGCTGAGGATCCAGTGGTCTAGACGAGGAGCTGATGAGGCTACCTAGGAGACAGAGGAGAGTATTAGACGTAACTACCCTGAGTTCTTTGCGGAGTTAGCTGCTACCTTAGTACCGACGGGTTAGTACTGAGACGATACTTTATATGATTTATGTGATTATATGTTTAAATGATGGTTTATGTTTATGTGCTTAATGGCGTGAGTAGTTTGCATGCTAGAATATAACTCTTGAGGGGAAATGTTTGGGTAGATACCTTATTCTAAGTTTCGGGACGAAACTTATTTTAAGGGGGTACTGATGTAATGTCCGAAATTTTTATTCCGTTTATTTCTGTAATAAACCCGATCTCGATCAGTTGATCCATATCCGTCTACTTAGTTAGACACATTATTATAAAATTTATCATTTTATGTAGATTTCCTTCACATAAAATGATAGAATCTTTTAAAAGTTTATCATTTTATGTAGCTTACCTTCACATAAAATAATAAGTTTAGCCCCAAACCCTAATTTAGAATATGACTCGTCGTTGACAAGTCTGTGACGAAGCTGTGACAAGGCCCGGACAAGTCTGTAACGAAGCTGTGACAAGGCCCACACAAGTCTGTGACGAAGCTGTGACAAGGCCAGACAAGGCTGTGACGAGTCTGTGACAAGGCCCAGACAAGGCTGTGACGAGTCTGTGACAAGCCCAGACAGGCTGTTGACAGCCCAACGCCAGTGAGCCCAGCAGCGCCAGCAGCTCGCCAGCCCAGAAACTCGCCATCTTCAGCAGCCTGTCCGCAGCCCAGCAGCATGTGCTGCTGTCTTACCTCTTCAGCCCAGCGCCAGCCCAGCCCAGCGGAGTGTGCAGCTGCCTTACCTTCTTCAGCAGCTTCAGCCCATCTTCAGCCCAGAATGCGCAGCCTACCCGCAGCCCAGCAGCTAGAGGAGCAGATCAACAACGCCTTGTTTTCCTTCTTAATGTACGTAACTGCTGCTATTAATGGGAAGGAAATCACAATCTGCTCAGCCTAAAATCACGCTAAACGGATCTTCCTTCCCTCCTTAATTCTGTCCAGATTCACGCAGCTTAGATATCATTCTTCCTGCTACCCACGCCTTCACACACTCCCATCGATCCATACAGTTTCAGCCGCAACGTTCGTTCCATCGAAAGTCTACAGCGGAGAGGAAACTGCTACATCTACAGTCATCACCGTCGCTCACCAGTTCCATCATCGTCAAGCGCCTAGGATTCTGAGTGATCCGAGTCTCTTTGTCCCTCCGGTAAGACCCAGCCTCGACTCCTTCTCTCCTTTTTGTCTTGATTAGTCGCTCACGCGTTTCTTCTCTGTGCCGGACGGGTCCTTAACTTCGACTCAACCGGATGCCACAGCAAGGTCCAGGAGAGTCGTTCCGCAACTGCAGCCGGGAACTTTAAACCTCGATCTCCGGAGCTGGTGGTGCCGAACGACGCAACAACGACGCGCCTCTTCCCTGCTGAAGTCCGATAGGTGAAGTTCTTCTGAGGATAAACTTATTCAGTAGTTGTTTCTAAGCTTATGTGTATAAGGGTTGATTGCACCTTAAGAGAACCTAGGACATTGGATTAGTCGGTGTATAAGTTGTAAGCTGTAGGTTTCAAACTAGAGATCCTAGAGTAGAACGAGATAGAACCTTGCTTAAACAGCAAGTGCAGCAACTTTAGAAAGTCTTCTGTATAGAGCTAATGGGAAGGCTAATGTATGATCTTGTGTATGTGTACCGATTCTTTAAGGCTGGAAGGATGTGTTGTTGTAGTTCGGCCTTGAACATGGGTTAAGTTGGTAATGGGTAGCTGCTGAGTTGTATAAACATAATAGTAGAAACAAAGGACTGCTGTAAATATAACTCTTTTTCCTTCAGTTTTTAAGTTAGAAACTTCCCATTTTGTCGACCAATATTTGAGAGTTTGGATGAGGATCCACCGTTGAAATTTTAATAGATGATAGATGGATATATTTAGTTTAACATATTAAAATTTGAGAAGAAATGAACGGTCGGATTAGAAGTTATAAGCTTCCAAAGTAGGGTAGTTAAGAAGTTTTTGTAAACATTGGAATTTTGGCTAAGTATAGAAATTGTAAGTGGAGTAGCCAACTTTGAGAATTTTTATAAAAATGATGGATGAACAGTTTTGAGAAATTCTTGCTCCTAAGGTTAGATGGAACATCATAGATAATCTAGGGAATTATTTCGGAATTTTTATAAGCTTTTACAAATTTTATATTTGAAACCGAAGTTAGACCTTTACGACCTTTTGGAAAATAGGGAAATAAGAAAAGTGACAGTTTGTAACCAAACTAAACTTTAGGAGTTGGAATATGACTTTAGAGTCTCAAATAGGAGTTTAGACATGTTTTTCGGAAAATTTGGAAGTCTCGGGACTAAGGGTAAAATGGTCATTTTACCATAAATTAGTACTGTAAGTAGTTATGTCATATTACGATCCTCTATCTTAGAAGTCTTAGACTTCTAATTACGTTGGAGTGTGCTAATGCACTTATCTCCTTTGGCAGGCAACTGAGTTGCTACAGGTTACAGTGCGAGTTTGATTTACAGAGAGTCGAGCTTTATAACAGGTAAGTCCTTTGGGCTTACTTAGCTGACTTCTAAATATGAGCATGAATGATGATAGTGGTGTGTGATTGAGATGTTTAGAGTTATAGGTTGTGATAGATATTTACCGACCTATACTTGGCCTAAGAGTAACGGGCGGTGGCATTCTGCTCAGTTAGCTTGCGGGCGCTAGGGGTTTCTTTAGGGACTAGTCCATACTCGGTTTGTAGTGATGCTACCGGCGGAGGTCAGCTAGACCTACACTCAGTTGGATAAGGAACGGAGGCGAGAACTGTTAATAGCTCTCGTGCCACAACTGTAAAATTGAATAAGATGAATCACCTAAATAATAGATAATAAACGGTTGAGTGCCAGCATGATGTTTGTTTATAATTTTTCTGCGTGTGTTTGTGCTGTTGTTATTCTACTTATATTTGGATAGTTAGCTAACAGTTGTTATGTTGTGTAGACTTACCACAGTTTAGAGCAGATGCCGAGTGATCCGGATGGTAGTGGTCAGCCGGGGTGTCGTACTTTTAGGACGTGTTGCAGTTTCTTTATTTGTGGGATTTCCAGTTGGACCTTGGTTCTTTTCTTTCTTTCTGTACTTTGTTATCTTATGTTTTCCGGCTGTCAGTTGTTCTGGTCACATTCATACATTGTTAAGATTTATTTTATGATTTCTGGTTTTCCTTATCTGTGCCTTATTGCAAGATCTTGTTAAGTTGTTGTCAAACTAAGGTCGGGACCCACTGTGCGGTCCTAACCAGTAACTCCCCGAGTTGTAAAATTTGGGGTGTTACAGTTTGCGACCCACCACTAGCTGGACCTATCTCCATAGATGAGTCAATGCACCTTGAACATCTTGGATTGCTCATCAAACTCATCATAAAACTCCACAAAAAAGGTTCCGGTTCCTAATTTCACCGGCAAATGGTAAGATCTCCCACGTAAAAGCTTGTATGGTTTGATTCTCACCGGAACCCTTCTAGCTTTTCTGCACTTTAATGTGACATAATCCAGCCTTGCGTCCCATCCTTTCCTAGATCGAGAAATCAGTTTTTCGAGAATCTTCCTAGCTTCCTCATCTCCAGCTTGGGGATAGTACAAGGTCTTTGTCACATGAGCAACCCAATACTTGAACAAAAGACACTTCGTTCCCTTAGTGGTGAAGTGCTTGCTCGCTTCACTCCTTGTACGCCAAGGAGCATCTACTTTCAACAAATTCAGAGGAGGTTTCATCTTGATCTTAGGAGGTTCTTTCGGAAGAGACCTCCAACTCATCGGTGCATCCCTGTAATGATTAGTGATTTCAAAGGGAATTTTAAAATGAATGGGAGAACATATCGGGTGAAACGTTTCAAGCCTTGGAATGAGAATCATGTCAAGAGGAGAGTCTGAAATCACTTCTATCTTCTCCGGTTGTGCCTCAGTCTTGGTCAATGGTTCAGTAGTTTGACCAAGGTGCTGTAATATCCGGAAATTTGATTTCCGATTATTTCCGAGCCAAACCGAGATTTAGCTACCCTTGACCTCCTTAAGATACCTAACTTTATGTCTAACTTTAATTTTATCATTTTATGTAAGTTTGTCACCACATAAAATGATGAAATATATACCAAACCCTAGTTATATATATATCTAGGTCTTTTGATGAGGCCAAGACGAGTTTTGACGAGGTCGTGACGAGACCAAGACGAAGTCGTGACAACTTTTGACAAAGTCATGACATGAGTTTGACAAGCCCAATTTCAGCCATGAACCTTACCATCCGGGCCTGTTTCGAGTAAGCCAGTTGGGCCGTAAAACTGCTATCTCTCTTCTCCCCTTCCTACGTGACTTTGCCCTAGCCGCTTACCTTCACGCTCTTCCTCAGCCAGGGACGCCGCCGCCTTCTGCACACAGCTAGGGACGCTTCACTCTGTCCTCTCCCTCGGCTCCTGCAGACTCGACAAAAGCCGCCTCCTCTCGTCCCTCAAACTCCTCTCCTTGCTCACACGCCTCTCCTCTTCTCTCCAGAAGCACCGGAAGCCTATCCCCGATTTCTCGTCTGTGGAACCGTTGATGCTTCTCCCTCGCCGGACAAACCACCACCACCAAGACTAACGCCAACAACCTCATCTTCCCTGCACTCAGTCGCCACATCAACAGCCTCGAAGTCACACTGTATCCGTGCAGCAGGCCACCTTGGATTCATCCTCCTCTTTGTCTCTTTCTGCGGTAGGACAAGTGACCCTAAGAGCCATCTCTCCCCATGTAGACAGGTACGTAACAATAGTAGACGGTATAGAGTCGGTGTCTCCATCTTCAACGCATCAGCAAGAGGTCGGGCTGTGCATCTGCGCAGAATAGGCCGTAGGAGCGCCTTCCCTAGGCCGTAGGAGCGCTTGGACGCAAGGGCGGCGTGCCAGATCTGTAAGGGCGGCAGTACCCTAGCCACAAGGGGCGCCTCCAGTCCGACGCTGTTGCACCCGACACAAGTAGCCGCCTCAGTCTTCTTCTTCGCACTCGGGAGCTCGTCGAGTCCCTCTTGTCTGGTTAACGCCTCACCTCTCTTCACTTCCGTGCACTCTCTTTATATGTGCTGATGAGAGCATCATTTGTATCCTATAACCTTTCATAGAAACCTAGAAGATGGCTTGAGAGCTGAGGCATTTTTCAGGGTTGTAAGGTGACGAACAGCCGACTTGGAGTCCAATTTTGGGTAAGCTATACTTCTTCTTTTTGGCTGGTTTTCGGATATGTCGTAGACGGTATTGTATAGTAAATCATACTAAAATTTGGGAAGAATTGGATTTACGGTTTGAGAGTTATGATGTTGCAAAGTTGACTCCTCATGCAGTGTTTTATAAATGTGTTGAGTTGAGAAAAACAACATCCCGGCTTTTGATCTCTGTTGGGATTGAATTTTGGTTATGATATAGTTGACATATTTTTGTAGATCATATTAAAATTTGGGAGGAATCCAGCGAGTGGTTTAAGATTTACGATTTTTCAAAGATTAGGTCGTAAGTAGTTTTTTCTGTTGTGCTGAAACTTCTAAGTGTGAGAAAAACTGCTTGTGATGCTGTTTTGTGAGATAGTTTTGAATAGGCTTTTGATCTCTGTTGGACTTGAATTTTGGATATGATATAGTTGGCATAGTGTAGTAGAACATATCAAAATTTGGAATATATCCAGTGAGGGGTTTAGGAGTTATGATTTTTCAAAGTTAAGACAGTGTGCTGTTTTGTTAAGTGTTTGCTGAATTTCCAGAAACTGTGTTGATCAGTCAAGTTTGAGTATACTTTTCGATGCTTTAGAGATAAGAACCACCGTTCATTTTCTGGAATGTTGTTTAGTGCCATGCATAGGTAATTATGTCAAAAGTTGGGATGAATCCAACGGTGGGATTTAGAGTTATAGATGCTCAAAAAAGGATTTGTTGTAACAGTTAGGAAATATACTCAGATTTTAGCTAAGTATAGAAAATTTCAAGTGTTGTAACCAACTTTGAAAATTTTTGTAGAAGTGATGATTGAACAGTTTTAAGAAATTCTTGCTCCTAGGAGTAGATGAGATATCATGGATGATCTAGGGAATTATTTCGGAATTTTATAAGATTATTCGAATTTTATATTTGAAGCCGAAGTTGGACCTTAACGATCTTTCCGAAAATAGGAAAATGGGTAAATTGCCAGTTTGTAACCAAACTCATCTTTAGGAGTTAGAATATGACTCTTTAGTCTCAAATAAGAGTTTAGACATGAATTATGGAATTTTTGGAAGTTTCGGGACCAAGGGTAAAATAGTCATTTTACCATACATTGTTACTGTATTAAATTCTGTTCTAATAGGATATACTACCTTAGAAGTCTTAGACTTCTAATCACCTAGAAAGTGTGCTGACACACTTGCCTCCTTTGACAGGCAACCGAGTTATACAGTTACCGATTGAGTTGTGATTTAGAGAGTCGAGATTTGATTCAGGTTAGTCCACGGACTTACTTAGCTGGCTTCTTATGAGTGTAATGTGTATGAGTGGTGTTTGTTAGTTATGATAAACAACGAAACCGGATTAGGCCGACTTTATTATATTATGTAATTGACCCAAGTGTATGATAACATGTCGTGACATCATCTGCCTAGCTCTTGCAAGAGTCTAGGAGGTTCCTTGCGACCAACCCAGTCAGGTAGACGGTCAAATGCATTAGTACCATTCCGTGTTGGTAAACGGGGACATGGGCGAGGTTTGGGAATCCCTCGTGTCACAAAATAAGTATCATTAGTAATAACCTATCACCTAATTAAAGATAATAAAAGGATTGAGTGTTGCATGTTGATTGTGTATGTTGTGTGTTTGTGCTTTTACCTTTATACTTATGTATAGAATGTTAGCTAACGGTTTTATGCCGCTTGTAGATGCCTTGCAGGTTAAGATAATTGTAGAGAGATCCGGAGGGAATAGTCAGCCGGGTCCACATACTTATTTAGTTGGGGACGGGATGTCTTATGTTCTTCTTATGTGTCGTTTTGGTACCTTTGCTTTGTAAGGCTGATACATATTCTTCATGTATATATTGTTTAAGTTTTCAAATGTTTTAAATAATTTTGTGCCTTGTTGTAAGATCCTAGTGAAATTCTTGTCAAACTAAGGTCGGGACCTATTGTGAGGTCCTAACCAGTAGCTCCCCGAGTTCTCAGAATTTGGGGTGTTACAGGTGCTTTACTTTTTCCTCTTCTTTCAACTCAACTGATACTCCTTCGATCTCGACCACAATTTGAACAGTTGGGTCGAGGTTTTCCACTTCTTCAATGAGGACTTCAAGAGGGGCTTCAGGTTCGATAGGAGGAAGGCTTAAGACTTGGAATTCTTCCTCGCTGGATAAATGATTCTCCAAGGCTTTTTGTGATTTTGAAATAGCATTTATGTTGTCTTCCATCTCTTCCACCCTTCTTAACATCTTTTCCAACCTGCATCCGATCCTCAGAGGTTTGTAGTGGAGGTTGCACTTGAGGTATATAAGAGATGTCTCCTTGCTCATAAAAGGTATGAGAGGGATTAAGTTCATCCCAATATGCGAGCTCATCCTCAATGACTTCATCTCTTTCTCTTTCCCTGTCAAACCAATGATAGGGATACTTCTCCTCCAAATATTCATAATGGTCCGCCCTAGCACCTTGCCATGGTATCCAGGCTGGATCATAAGCAGGTTCATAGCTCCATGCAACCATTGGAAAACCTGAAAAGTCAAAAACTCATAGGAAAAAGATTTAAAGTAAAAGCAAAAGCTTCCAACCCCGACAACCGAAAACCGAATTTGGCCTAAACCAAATCCCCGGAAACGGCGCCAAAAACTTGTTCGCTCGAAAGTGTGCGTCACTAGTTTTAAATTTATAAAGCTGACACTAAAGCAAAGCGAACACGCAGTGTACGGATCGGCGTAGTAAAGCAAGAGTTACAGAGTATCGAACTCAGGGATTTGAGGGGAACAAAATCAGTTCACAAGTTATCGAGCAATGAAAATAGAAGCTTTTGCAAATAATAATTGGAAAACAACAATTCTAAAGATCCGAGTATCCAATCGATTCAAGATATTCTATAGATGTAAGGACAGAGTCGAGATTGCAAAGGTATATCTAAGGTAGGGAATTGTACGGTGAAGTTCCAAACCCATATGTCTTACCCAAAGGCTCTCTCTATAAAGGTTGTTGAGACTGCAGTATAGAAAGGATTGAATGATAAGAATTACTCTCAAATACTCATGCCCAAACCCAAGGGAATCAAAGATAAGCCAAAACGGTTAAGGTTATGACACTCGAAAACAAAGTAGAGGATGTTGAGTCTCACTACTACCTAGGAAAGGTAAGTCAAGGCTAGGTTAAAGCAAATCTTTAACTTTGGATCAAAGCAAAAGCAAAGGACGTACGCAAGAGGAATACCACGGTCGGATCTTGAAGAACCACGGCCGTGGAACTCAAGAACAAGACGTGGAAAGCCTCGACGACGAGGTTTTTCGCAACTATCAGGGTCCAATCTGTTTTGGTTCAATCTATGATCAACTACGCTACAACTATCAATCCTTCACCTTAGAATCGCTTTAGGTTTTTAGCCAATAATCATCATCATAAATTCAATAATCAAATATGAAAGGAATAAAGAATAGAACTTTGAAACCTTAATGAAAAACACTGAAATCAATCTTAATAAAACCAATAATCTGTCAATGTGTTCAATGTATAGGGAATAAAATAAGAATCTCTCACAATACTCAAGGAACAAAGAAGAACGGGATGTCAATCCGCCTTCTATCGAAATCTTAAGATCTTTCTCCAAGTACGCAATCTTCAAATGCGTCCTTTTCCGAATCTTCCCCGTACGCAATATAATCTTCCTAAGCAATGCCATCGAAATGCGCTGTATGCTAGCCGTCCCATGTCTGTCACCGTCCCAGGTCTCCAAGTTGGAGATTTTTGCTCCCTTCAATGTTGAAAGCTATCGAATATTTGTAGGGATCAACCTAGGGTTTAAATATGAAACCCTAAATATTTGGGCTGAAAAGAAGTCGAGTCTGTTTGTATCAGAAAATACTCTGGGCCACGTTAGAAGGTATTAGAGTATACTTTGATACGTCAGATGGTATCAGAAGATACTTTGGCGCCTCCTAGCTTCTTTTTATGCTCCTTTTTGTCCCTCTTCAAGGCTTGATCCTTAAATATGCCATTTTGCTCCATAATTCGCCAATTTATCTACAAATGCAATAAAACTTTGTGTAGACCTCTATTCTCGCAAAATAGGTGAATATAACCATAATTTATATGATGTATGTCTATGCATACAAAATAAAGGGAAAATCTACATAAATACATGCCTAAATATAGGTCATAATTAATATCATCAGTCACCACATCAGCACTTGCAAAACTACGAGATTCTTATGGAGACACTCAACCTCCGCATTTAGAGAATAATAATCATAACTTGAGAGGTTTTTCCTTTTCATTGAAGGATAAAGCTCTAGCTTGGTATCTATCACTACCTTTCGGAAGGGTTAGCACTTGAGAGGAGATGACTACGGAGTTCCTCACTAAATTTTTTCCACCATCAAAGACTACGGAGTTGAGAGGTAAAATAAATGCTTTTGTGATGAAGGATAAGGAGAGTTTTTTCAAGTCATGGGAAAGGTTCAAGGACCTTTTGCTAGATTGTCCTCATCATGAGATATAAAAAATCGAGCTTCTATAGATTTTTATTTCAAGGGTTTGGATGAGAAAACTCAATTCAAGCTTCAATCCCTTTTCGGAGGGACATTCATGGAGAATCCAGTAGATGAAGCATGAGATTTTGTGGAGAAGCAAGCTCTAGTCATTGAGAAGTATATCCCCAACGGAGGGTTGATGATAGACTCCTGCGACCCGGAGTCTATGAGGTAAGTCTTACTACTACTAATAGTGCTCAACTTGATATTCTTAACCATGAAGTTAAATCTTTGAAGGAGTTGTTAAAAGCTCAAAAACAAGCACCGGCTCAAGCTAGATTGTCACTCAAAGAGCAGGATGTCAACTACATGGGAAGAGGAAACTGTCAAGGGACACGGAACTTCAACAACAACAAAAAATTTCAGGGGGGGAGGGCGGTTGGTGTCCCGATCATAGTCACCCCGGATTTTCATACTCTAATCCGGATGATGCACTCAATCCACCCACATCCTCTAGCAATAATTCACCACCAAAAAATCAAGAACCACCACTAGGATTCAATCAACCTTCCAAGGATCGAACGAAGGCAATGTTTGAGCAGTTGATGGGAAGGTTAAGCGGATTGAAGAGCACCGTTACTTCCATTTCTAAGGCTCAAAAGGCTTTGAAAAGTCAAGTGTTTAGCAAGGCGGAAGAATTTCCTAGAGATCTAGGAAAGCTTCCGGGAAGAACGGAGAATAATCCTAAGGGGCAAGTGATGGCTATTCACAACTAGAAGTGGCTTGAAGATCAATGAGCCATTGCCCAAAACTGTTGACAAAGGGAAGCAAGTGATGGTTGAGGAAGATCCACAACCACTTGAGAAGGAGAAGGAACCGGTTTATGTACCTCCTTCAGCTTACAAACCTCCACTTCCATTCCCTCAATCAAAAGCTAGAGCACATTTGGACAAACACTTCGGCAAGTTTCTAGAACTCATGAGTAAGATACATATTAATATCCCTTTTATGGATGCTATTGTAGGTATGCCCACCTATGGGAACTTCCTCAAGGAGTCCTCTCTAACAAGAGGAAGCTAGAAGATGTTGGGAAAGTGAGGATGACTAAAAGGTCATCCAAACTTATCCAAATCGTGAAGAAGGAGATGCCACCAAACCTAAGAGATCCGGGATCTTTTTGTGTGCCAATAGGCGTGGGAGAAGTCACCTATTAAGCATTGTGCGATCTAGGAGCAAGTGTGAGCATCATACCACTTGCATTGTGCAAGAGGATAGGACTTGGAGATCCACGACCCGTCAAGATGACCTTATACATGGCGGATAGATTGATTACACATCCAATAGGGATCCTTGAAGATATCCCTATTCAACTTGGAAAATTCTATGTCCCTATTTATTTTGTTGTGTTAGACATTCCTACAGATTATCCAGTTCCAATCATACTTGGAAGGCCGATCCTTGCAACTTCAGGATGCTTGGTTGATTGCAAGAATGTCAAACTCTCCTTCAAAATTGGAGGGGAAAACATTGCGTTCACACTTTCTACTATGATTAGAGGACCAAATCTTGGCGATGATATTTACAACATTTGCGAAGAAGAGGAATCAAGAGAGTTAGTGAGTTCGATATTGATCAAAGACCCTCTTTTAAAGGTCTTGAGTTTGAGCATTATTAAGAAGGGAGTAAATGTAGTTTGTGATGCGGAAATACAAGAGTTAGAAGCCTTAGAGAGGGATCCAAATGCTATGTTTGAAGAGCTTGAGGAATGCACAAAAATTGGAAAAATATCGGTTCACCCTCAGGAATCTCGGTCGAGATGAATATAGGGTCAACCGAGAAATCACAACAAGGAGTAATCTTGAATGAACATCTCGGTCGAGATTTTCTGAGACGGGTCGAGATTCTCGACTCTTCAACACCACTCCAAACATTGATTGAGAGCATCCTCGGATGCGACCATGTCTTTTCCGAAGTTATAGAAGCATCGCGTAATGTCTCCGGAAGTCCAGAACCTTCACTTCCGGAACACCCTACATAAAAAAACGAGATGCATCCTTTCTCATTTAAAGACCACTAAGGGGAACAACAAGCTCACAAATTCACAAGAGCTACGGGAAGGAGACCTTTGTAAGAGCCTTAGTTTTTAGGGATACCGCCCTGCGGTTTTGTTCATCGCAAGTGCGGCACCGCCCCCGCAGTTTCGGCGTCAAGTGTCGCCTTTGTTGACCGTTTGCTTTTCCTCTTTGCTTCTTCTTTAAGTATCTTCCCTCCTCCTCCAGATGAGGGTTTTCATCTCTCTTTCCCAACTTCCTCTCCTCTTTCACGTTCTTCCTTATTTCTTCTTCTTCTTCTTCTTCTTCTTCTTCTTCTTCTTCTTCTTCTTCTTCTTCTTCTTCTTCTTCTTCTTCCTTAGTTTTCCTTGGAGATCTTGGCTTGTGTAAGCTTTGTGCAGTTGTGATGATGTTGCTGCTGATATGTTGAGGTTGTTGTTGTTCTTATTGTGTGTGGTTGAGTAGCTATGAGGACGCCCTTCCACTCCTAAATCAGCTGTGGTAGGTTTATGTCTCTCTTCTTCCTTCTTTTCTTTCTCCTTCTTCTTTAGCTTAGGAATCCACAAGCAATGCTTGTGTTTGATCTTTCCTGGACATTGATGGTGACCTATATGTATGTTGATTACCTTTGGGGCAATGAAGAAGTGAAGAGATCGAGGGAGAAGTCAAAGAGGCACCCCTCTATTGTTCGACCGCCCCCGCGAATTAGAGTCTCCGCCCTTGCAGCTGAGTGTCACCGCCCCTGCGCCTTCTTTCTTCCATTGGTACGTGTCCAGGACATACCAAGACTTGGTATGTGTCTTTCTTTTTCCTTTTGGCTTAGCTTGAGGGTGTAGCCAGGCTAGTGTTGTGTATGATGAGTTTGATGAGTTATGTATTGAGATGATGCCTTAGGCGTTTGTGAGCATGTTGAGATATTGAGGTTTAGATTCGAGTTATGGTTTTGGGTTATGTTTATGAGGTGCATGAGGCTGATCTCCTAACCTTGTATGATGATGTTGATATTGTGTATGCCTTGCTGATGTAGGCACTGATCGTTTCCTCGAGGGGAAACTATGACGTGGTACAAGATTCTGTTTGTATCAGGTAAGTCCATACGACTTACTTAGCGAGAAGTTGTGGATTTGAGTTATTATGATAGTGGTACATGTGCATATGATTGTTGCATTTATAACTTAAACCGGATTAGGATGAGCACATATGTATATTAAAAGGCCCAAGTGTATTATAACGGGTCGTGACCACCCGTCAAAGCTCGTCGAGGGGGAAGAAGGTGCTCTGGAACCGGTACTCTAGGGGGGAGGTACATCCCCATGCAAAACCTGTGTGAAAGGGGAAAAAGGGGAGGTTTTAAGGTTCCTCGTGCCACAAAAGAAGTTGAATTAGTAATGGAATAACGTAATTGAAGATAATAAACGGTTGTGTGTGTGGCAATGCATCTTGTGATGTGTTGATGTGTTTGTATGTGTAATTGCTTTATTGTTATTCATGGTGTGTAAGCTAATGGTTTATACCATGTTGTAGATATTCTGTAGGATAGGAAGACTGGAAAGTGAGTTAGATGGGTGATCAACCGAGGGCTTCCGTACACTAGGTTGTGCGAGGGTTTTGAGATATTTTTTTTATATGTATGTATATGTGTTTGTACTTTTGTACTTGACTGTGATGTTCTAAACCTTTTGATGTATATTTATACCGTTTCTATCTATTTGGTTTATATCTATCTGTGCGCCCCAAATTCCGTGGATTTGGGGTGTTACAAAGTTGGTATAAGAGCCTTAGGTTGACAACAATGACACTTGCAATCTGTGATGCAAGTCGAATAGATAAATAAACAAAACCCGAAAGGGGTCTGACTTTTTAAAAGGATTTTGGTTTTGAGAAGTATATAACTGTTTTGGGATAGAGTGACCATCACCCTTATGAGGATCTCGACAGTATATATATATACCTTTTGCATGTTGATGTGCATGTATGATGAATTAAGTATTATATACATATATCTATACACATGGCACATATATAGCCTTATAAGTTAGGTGTGCATACCCCACAGATGGCTCAAACTAGAGCAACATCTACAGTTGGACGAGATAGGGGTAGACCTCCTCTTCCTCCAGTAGTTATAGGCCAGAGACATGTTCCCATTATTGATCCGCCGGCAGAGGAGGACGTACACAAGGAGGTTGCTGAGAGCGTCGTTCCTGAAACTAGGAGCGGTGTAGCTGCGAGACAAAGATCCCAGCGAGTCCAGTCAGATGACTCGGATCATGTCTCTGTGAGGGGGCCAGAGTTCTGCGCGTATATCCGACGAGTCGAGGAGGCTTCCAGGGTAGGTAGACGTATCCCAGATCTGCCAGCACAGGTGGGATCATCATAGATGTACCAATGAGCTACTTAGGTGCCAGTCATACCGGCACATGCTACTGAGGTTGTTAGAACTCCAAAAAAGTCAAGATGGCCTCAACTAGACACCTAGTTGAAGGCATTTCATCAGATGAGAGTACCCCTTTCTCTATGAAGGTGGGATTCGAGGTTGAGATATGGATTCGGCATGTAGACTCAAACCTTGAGTCTATTAGATATCTAGAGGACAGACATATAGAGTTAGTGTAGACTCTATTCCGTGACCTAGCTCAACAATAGTGGAGGACCATGCGCATTCGGGCCACTAGCTATGATTAGAGAGCATTTCTGCCCCGCCTCACTGAGGAGGGAGAAATTGTAGGACTTTGTTGAGGCTGGCTTCAAGAATGTGCTAATAGCAGATGCCATTAGCAGATTCCAGGAGGAACTAACACTACTGGGCCCAACTGCACCTCTAGAGTAGCAGCACGTGTATCTGTTCTCCCGTTGGCTGAGGGAGAGTACACGTTCCTACATGGCGGGTTTCCATTGTGAGTCTTTGATAGACTACCAAGATAGAGCCTCAGCTTACGAGCGTTCGCGGGCGAGCTAGAGAAGGACTTCTCAGACCGATAGGTATGAGAAGAGACATCGTACTGGGCAGACTGGTGCAGGAGCATTAGGGTTAAGACTTGTTCAAGGCCGGGCAACCCGCCCGTAAAAACAGGCGGGTATGAACAACATGGTAAGCCCGACCGGTCCTCTAGACCCAGCCCGGATAGCCCGTCGGGCCGGATACGGACAAGGCATTAGGCCCGAGCGAGCCGTTAGGGCTGGACCGGGTCCGGTAAAATAATTTTTTTTTTAAAAAAGAACTATAAGTGTGTGATTATAACTGTGTAAATTGAGTAAACCTTCATTCCCTTAACCCTAGTAGCAAGAGCCAGGCCGCCCTATCTCTCTTCACTCTTCAATCTTCCTATCTCCCTTCACTCTTCCACGCCAACCACCCCATCTCTCTTTCAATCTTCGACGTCGTCTGGCCACCTCATCTCTCTTTATTCTTCACTCTGGTCACCCCCGACGCCGACCCCGTTTGAAGCCTCGTCCTTGGCTCATTGCATAGTTCGTCTTCCCGTCTCTCTTCACTCTTCGACGTCTTCAACCACGCCGGGCTCGTCTGGATCTATCTTCTGGTAAGCTCCATCTTCCTCTTCTTCCATCGATTTATGCCTACAAACCGTAACACACATGCACTTGTGATTTGTAAACTGAACAGCGCCTGCTCCCTCTTCCCGAGTTCCTGTCTTCCTCCATGCCCAGTGAGAAGGGGTATTATAGATGACTGTAACTAATTTGTAAATTGCCCACAAGTCATAACTCACAACCCACATTTTGAAGAAAAGTTTTCTTCAAATGTAATCTAAATTTGAAAAGCAGTGAGTGTTGTGAGTCACTGAATTTGTAAATTAAGAAAATTTTATTTTGTGCTTTAACCTACTATAGATGACTGTAACTAATTTGTAAATTGTAATGTAATTTGTAACAATGCATGCATTCGGTCTAGGTTTTCAACATTGCAAGTACTAAAAATTACCGGCGGGCAACCCGGCCGGCCCGCCCGGGCAGGTACGACAACCCCTAAAGGCCCGCTAGACGGGATCGGCCTGGCTCGAGTCCGGCTAAATGGGCTTTTTTTAGCAAATGCCCGGCCCGAGTCCGGACTTGAACAGGTCTAATCAGGGTACGGGCGAGGCCAGACTCAGGTCCGTTCAAGTTACCTAGTGTTTGCATAGATTACAGATAGAGGCCGACAGTGTTACAACTACGGAGGGTCAAGACATGTGAGAGCTGATTGCCTGAGAGCACCAGTGACACGATTCTCTTGTGGGAGGTCAGGACATCAGGCTACATTTTTTCCGTCAGGGCAAGGTGTCATCCCAAGAGGGTTCTTCCCCTGCTGGTGTAGTAGGAGGTGGACAAAGGCCGCCTCAGTATCAGACGCAGGGACAATATAGAGTCCCAAATCATCTTGCTACTCAAGGTTCCCCTCCAGGACCGAGTAGAGGTAGATATCAAGATGGAGGTATCAGTGATACCTGGGAAGCTAGAGGTAGAGTTTTTGAGTTAGGGAGCGTTGAGGAGCCACCAGCGCCAACTACTACAGGTACCATATTGATTAATGGTTTACCTGTTAGAGTTTTTTTTGATACGGGTGTTACGCACTCTTTCATTTCTGATGCATGCGTTGATAGACTAACCTTAGATACGATAGAGGAGAGACCCTTTATTATAGGGTTACCCGATAAGGGTCAGGTGAGAGGTACCCGAGAGGTACATGATTGTCCTCTACATTTAGGAAACTGTAATTTGTTAGTAGACTTCTTTGTCATGCAACTAGTGCATGAGGAAGTCATTCTAGGTATGGATTGGATGGATAGACATCGTATCGTGTTAGATGTAGGTAGGAGGACCATGACGGTCTCTACCGAGTCGGGTCAGATCAAGATTTTCCGAGGTTGGGACCTTGGAAAGACGGGCATGGTTATTAGCACAGTATGAGGAGTGAGGCTGATAGCGCAGAGATGTGATGCCTTCTGGTGTTATGCCATGAAGAAGGGCAAGAGTCCATCGTTAGAGGACATCCCTGTGGTTTGCGAGTTTTCGGATGTGTTTGCTGAGCCGTCTAGTTTACCGCCTCAGAAGAGCGTGGACTTCGGCATAGAGTTGGAGCCTATTACGAGACCAATCTCGAAGGCCCCATACCGTATGGCGCCTATCGAGTTGGTAGAGCTGAAGAAGCAACTCGAGGAGTTGGCTGAGAAGGATTTCATACGCCCTAGCATATCCCCGTGGGGTGCACTTTCCCTCTTCGTGCAGAAGAAGGACGAATTGTTGAGATTGTGTATCGACTACAAAGAGCTAAACAAGGTGACCATCAATAACAAGTATCCTTTGCCCCGCATCGATGACTTGTTAGATCAACTTTAGAGAGCGATTGTGTTCTCCAGGATAGGCTTGCGCTCGGGATTCCACCAACTGAGGGCGAGAGAGCAGGATGTGCATAAGACGGCATTTCGAACTCAGTATGGCCACTACGAGTTTGTAGTGATGCCACTCTGGCTCACGAATGCGCCTGCCATCTTTATGGAGTTGATGAATGGCATATTTATCGACTCCTTGGATCAGTTTGTGGTGATCTTCATAGACGATATCCTGATGTACTCTTGTAGCAAAGAGGAACATGCAGGACATTTGAGGGTGGTTTTGCGAGTTTTACGGGATAGAGAACTGTATGCCAAGTTCTCTAAGTGCGAGTTCTGGATGTCAGAGGTAGCATTTCTGGGTCATGTTGTCTCCGCCGAAGGGATCAAGGTTGATCCGGCAAAGATTGAGTCTAGAGCATCGTGGATGACACCGACAAATGTCAAGGAAGTACGCAGCTTCCTTGGCTTAGCCGGTTATTACCATCGGTTTATGGAGGGATTCTCTATGATTGCCCTTCCGCTTACCAGCCATTTTAAGAAGAGTACCCGGTTTTTATGGTCCGAGCCGTGTACTCAGAGTTTTGAGGAGCTAAAGAGACGTCTGACTTCCGCTCTCATCTTAGCGCAACTGGAGGGCACAAAGGACTTTGCAGTCTATAGTGACGCATCCAAGCTCGGCTTGGGGTGTATGTTGATGTAGCGAGGTGGAGTGATTGGCTATGTGTCTAGACAACTGAAGACGTATGAGGAGAAATACCCGACTCATGATCTGAAGTTGGCAATAGTAGTTCATGCGTTGAAGATCTAGAGACATTACTTGTACGGCGCTACATGCTTGATCTTCAAAAACCATAAGAGTTTGAAGTATATTTTCACGTAGCGGGAATTGAATAACCACCAGCGTAGATGACTTGAGTTGATCAAGGATTTTGACCTTGAGATTCTGTACCATCTAGGGAAGGTGAACATTGTCGCCAATGCCCTTAGTATGAAGACGCCTCGAGAGAAGGCGATTGCGAGACTGACGGTTCAACCTCAGTTGCAGAGAGATCTAGTGTAACTAGAGATGGACATCTAGTTTTCTAATGCCCAGTTGTGCACTTTAGAGGTTCTACCTGATCTATTTGGTAAAATCCAACAAGACAAGAGACATGTCCGATACTGATGAGGATATGAGATAGGATGTCTCGTGGTGAGGCCCCACAATTCTCCATAGGAGCATATGGAGTGATGAGACGCCGCGATCGCGTTTGTGTACCCGCAGATGCGGATTTGAGATAGAGGATTTTACAAGAGGCTCACTACACACATTACTCAGTGCACCGAGGTGCGAGTAAGATGTACCAGGATGTGAGACATTCATATTGGTGGGAGAGCTGAAGCCCGATGTGGTCAGATTTATGGCACAGTGCGCGACCTACCGGCAGGTCAAGATAGAGCATTGCAGACCGGGAGGAGAGCTCCACCCATTACTAGTACCGCAGTGGAAGTGGAGGACATCTCCATGGACTTTGTGACGGGATTGAGGCCGAGCATAAGCTTTGATGCTATCTGGATTGTGGTTGACAGATTAACAAAGACTACACGTTTCATCCCTATCAAGAAAACGTGGCCAGTGAGTAGGTTGGCTGTGGAGTTCACTATGCAGATAGTGAGACTCCATGGGGTGCCATGGACGATCGTCTCAAATCGAGATTGAAAATTTACCTCGAGGTTTTGGCACCTGATTTAGACTCATTTGGGGACGAGTTTGCACTTCACGAATGCGTTTCATTCTTAGATAGATGGTCAGTCAGAGAGGACTATTCAAATGCTAGAGGATATGTTTTGAGCTTGTGTGTTAGACTAGGGGCAGGTGTTGTCAAATCAACTCCCATTAGTTGAGTTTTCGTACAATAACAGCTGGCATGCATCGATTGGATGGCCCCATATGAGGAACTGTATGGACGTAGATGTCGTACACCGTTATGTTGGAATGAGGCTAGCAGTGTCAGTGGTATAGCTCCTGAGCAGATTCAGGATGATATTGCACGAGTAGTGCTGATTAGAGAGAGGATGTTGGTTGCATAGAGTCACCAAAAGTTGTATGTAGACAAGAGGCGTTGGCCTCTGGAGTTCATGATAGGAGCTCATGTCTAGCTGAGAGTGTCTCCGATGCGTGGCGTCAGACGTTTTAGCATAAGGGGAAGTTGAGTCCCCGGTTTGTCGGTCCTTTGGGATCTTGGACAAAGTTGGAAGAGCAGCGTACATTTTGGCTTTACAACCGAGGTTAGAGGGTGTTCACCATGTGTTTCATGTGTCTTAGCTGAGGGAGTACATATCATATCCGAGACACATCGTCAACTATGATGACTTAGTGGTTGAGCCGGACCACTGTTTTGTTGAGCATCCGATTACAGTCCTAGAACGAGGTGTGAGACGCCTACGTTTGAAGGACATTCCTATGTTGAGGATACAGTGGTCAAGACGAGGACTTGATGAGGCCACATGGCAGACATAGGATAGTATCTAAAGGAACTATCTAGAGTTCTATGCCGAGATAGATGCACCTATAGGATCGGTGAGTAGATCTTAGTGCTATCTTGGTGAGTGTTATGTTATGTCTTTATGTGATATGATGTGTTTCGTGCTAGTTGTGATGTGTGTATACGATCTTATTAGATCTTGTTTTCTAGCGCGAGTTGTGTTGTAGCTGGAGATGGCTCTTCCTCCACGCTATTGTGTTATGATTAGGATTTAGCTGGAGATGGTTATTCCTCCATGCTATTGTTTTTTGACATAGTTGAGTGGAGATGGTTTTCCTCCACGCCCCCGCATTATGTATATGGTTTGGCTGGAGAATGTTTTCCTCTACGCCATTATGATGTGGTCAAAGGTTGGCTAGAGATGGTTTTCCTCTATGCCTTGGTTAACATTTGTGATCTTGTTATTGGAGTAGATGATTCCTCCATGCTTGTTTTATAAGGTTATAGAATGTTATAGGTTGTGACCTTATGATCGGATATGTGATGTCTCCGAAAGAGAGAGTATTTATACCTCGGCATATGGGTCCGAGAGGATTTAAGAATTTTTCAAGTTTCGGGACGAAACTTGTTTTTAGGGGGATATGATATAAGAGCCTTAGTTTTTAGGGATACCGCCCCTACGGTTTTGTTCACCGCAGGTGCAGCACCGCCCTCATGTTTTTGGCGTTAGATGCCGCCTTTGTTGACCGTTTGCTTTTCCTCTTTCGCTTCTTCCTTAAGTATCTTCCCTCCTCCTCCTGATGAGGGTTTTCATCTCTCTTTCCCAGCTTCCTCTCCTCTTTCACGTACTTTCTTATTTCTTCTTCATCTTGCCTTGGTTCTTCCTTAGTTTTCCTTGGAGATCTTGGCTTGTGTAAGCTTGGTGTAGTTGTGATGATGTTATTGCTGATATGTTGAGGTTGTTGTTGTTGTTGTTGTTGTTGTGATGTGGTTGAGTAGCTGTGAGGACGTCCTTCCACTCTTGAGTTAGTTGTGGTAGGTTTCTTTTTCTCTTCTTCCTTCTTTTCTTTCTCCTTCTTCTTTAGCTTAGGAATCCACAAGCAATGCTTGTGTTCAATCTTTCCTGGACATTGATGGTGACCTATATGTATGTATAGGTATGTTGATTGCCTTTGGGGCAATGAAGAAGTGAAGAGATCGGGGGAAAAGTCGAGGAGAAGTCTCATAGGCACCCCTTTGTTGTTTGACCGCCCCCGCGGATCGGAGTCGCCGCCCCTACGACAGAGCGTGTGTCCCTGCCCCTACGGCTGGTGCATGTCCAAAACATACCAAGACTTGGGATGTGTATTTCTTTTTCCTTTTGGCTTATCTTGAGGGTGTAGTCAGGTTAGTGTTGTGTGTGATGAGTTTGATGAGTTATGTGTTGAGATGATGCCTTAGGCGTTTGTGAGCATGTTGAGATATCGAGGTTTAGATTTGAATTATGGTTTTGGGTTATGTTTATGAGGTGTAGGAGGCTGATCTCCTAACCTTTGATGATGATGTTGATATTGTGTGTGCCTTGTTGATGCACGCGCTAATCGTTTTCTCGAGGGGAAACTATGACGTGGTACATGATTTTGTTTGTATCAGGTAAGTCCATAGGACTTACTTAGCGAGTAGTTGTGGATTTGAGTGATTGTGATAGTGGTGCATGTGCATACGATAGTTGCATTTATAACTTAAACTGGACTAGGATGACCACATATGTATATTAAAAGGCCCAAATGTATTATAACGTGTCGTGACCACTTGTCAAAGCTCGCCGAGAGTGGAGAAGGTGTTTTGAAGCCGGAACTCCAGGGGGAGGTAGCTCCCCATACAAAAACTGTGTAAAAGGGGACATAGGCGAGGTTCTATGGTTCCTCGTGCCACAAAAAAGTTGAATTAGTAATGGAATAACGTAATTGAAGAAAATAAACGGTTGTGTGTGTGACATTGCATCTTTTGATGTGTTTGTATGTGTTATTGCTTCATTCTTATTCATGTTCGGTAAGCTAACAGTTTATGCCGTGTTGTAGATATTCTGCAGGATAGGAAGATTGCAGAGTGAGCCAGATGGGTGATCAACCGAGGGATTCCGTACAGTAGGTTGTGCGAGGGTTTTGGGATGTTTTTTATATGTATGAATATGGTTTTGTAGTTTTGTACTCGGTTGTGATGTTGTAAACCTATTGATGTATATTTATACAGTTTTTATGTATTTGGTTTATATCTATATGTGCCTTGTTGTAAGATCCAGTGAACTTGTTGTCAGCCTAGGGTCAGGATCCATTGTAAGATCCTAGCCCAGTAGCGCCCCGAGTCCCGTGGATTTGGGGTGTTACAACCTTGTTCTCTTCTCCAACTCCAGATTTTGCTGGTATCTGATAAGCTCAGATCTACATGGATTGGACCTTATATTGTGAAACATAATTTAATCATGATACAGTTGAAGTATGGGGTGAGATGGGCGGAAGCTTTAAGGTGAATAGGCATAGGTTGAAGAAGTATACACCGGAAGCTCCGGTTGAGAGGATTGCTCCCCTTGACCTTCTATGATCAACAATGGATTTAGGTCCAACTAGCAACATTAAATCAAACGCTTATTGGGAGGTGACGAGAAAAAAAACCTATGGTCGTTGTCTTTTAGCTTAAGTCAAAGTTATTTACCTAACGTTACACTAACCGGTTTGTAGAATGTAAGTAAGGGTCGATCCTAGGAGAGTCTTGTCAAGTATTGATTAGATTCAATTATTGATTTGTAACAAAAGGCGGGGGGGGGGGGGGGGGGTTTGGATTGTAACGAAGCAAGACAAAAACATATAAGAATAAGCAAAGATGGTGATAATAGGATGAAAAACTACACTAGGTTGTATCTTAGCATGCACACTACTTGGTTGGTTCTTTTTACAAGTTATTCATCAACGTTCTCGTCTTGATTTTAGATATGTGTTGAGCCAACCGGAATCAACACAACTTAACAAGATTAGTGATCCGTAAACCTACAAGATCAAAGCACAAGTCAGCTTTCCAACAAAGACAAAGAGATATAAACAAATGAATAAACATCGTTAAACTTTTCTGTATAGTTATATTCCTTTTCCTTTAAGTAATTACAACTAGCTTTTACCTAAAGGGTTACTACTAGATTAAGGACCCGAACCCAGAATCAATTAATCCTAGTACTTTGCATGCAATTAGACACTAAAGGTGATCAATCTAAGTGGTAAGAAACATGCAAACATGAGTTAAAGCACAAGGAATATAACACATATTTGACTGAATAAACTTATTTTAATAAAGACATACAACCAAGCAACAATGCAGCTTCAAAACAACCCAATGTAGCAAGGAAACTTAGAAACTCATTACAACTTGAAGATAAGGAAAATAGAGCTTTTGTGGGAAAATGATGGATAATTCTAACAATAAGCCAATACCCTATTTATACTACAAAAGACAGTAAATGGGAGTAAATTGACCGTCCTAAACAACCATGTTCACTCCAAACGGTGTGTGCAAGCTTTAAATTTATATCCCAAGAAATATGCTTAAAACAAGGATGCGAACCCGCAGTGTACGGATCAATTATAGTAAAAAGCAAGAATTTTAGGGGTCGATTTCAGGGACTTAGGTGAAACTAAGAGGTTGTCAAATATTGCAAATAACCACAAAAGCAATTAAAATAATCAAAGATGATAATAAGGTCAAATAAGGGGAAATGCGGATTCTAGGGATTAAAGCATCTAGTTGTGGTTTCAACTCAAGATCTCTAAAGATAACACGGACAAAGCTGAGATTTTGCAAAGGGAAGGTGTTTCTAAAGTGGGAATAGATTACCGAGCAAGTCTCACTACTCACTATCCCAAACCAAAGTTCCTATTACCGGGTAAGTCTCAAGGTACTAAGGAAAGGAACTATAATCTCAAACCAACACACCACCTAAGGGAATAGAATCAACCTTTACCGGGTAAGTCTCAGGCTAACTCACAAAGATGGGATGAAGGCACACTCAAACCCCAATAAAGGATAAACCTTAATTACCTACACTTATGATCATGGGTAAACAAACAAAGGAATCACCGGGTAAGTCTCATCCTAGGCTTGCATTGAACCAAGAAAAGTGTAATAAGAATAGGATTTGACAAACTAGAACTCTTAACTCTTAGTTTCGGATCAGAAAAGGTCACCTCGTTCAGTCAAGTTCCACCCCGGCCGAGATGTTCATCGACTGAGCGAGGTACTCTAGGGTTAAGGTTAAAGACTCGAGCTTTCAAGGTCTACTAGGATTAAGATCATTCTATCATTGTCTTTCCCACAACTTTCAGCCAATCACCCTAGAATCGCACAAGAAATTTAGCCACTCATCATCATGAAAACAATAATCAAATAAAAGGAAAAGGAATCAATATTCGAACAAGTAAACCTTAATAAAAATGCTTCAATAACTGAATCGAATAATAATAATCAGCGTTCCTCAGATCACAAATCGAACAAGACAATAAACCAAAGGGAATCTAAGAAAATCTTACAAACTCCCTCTAAAGCTAACTTCAAACTATCAATCCTTCCTTGATTGATCTTCAATCTTCCTTCCTTCATTCCTTCAAAGCTTTCAGAAAATCTTCCTAATTGTGTGTATTCTCAGCCTCTAAGCCCGTGGTGATGATTGAATTGTGGAAAATCTAACCATTTATATAGGAGAATTATCTTCCAAAGATAATAATATCTTAGAAAGATAATTTCCTATAAAATATATCCATATCTCTAAAATAGATCTCCCAAATATAAGATCTTCCTTCCAGAAATCCAGCCCAAAAATATAAGATATCTTCTTTCCATAATTAAAAGATCTCAGCCAAAATATATGATCTCGCCGGCGCCAGGGTGTCCGCCTCGGTCGGGGCGCTCCTCAAGATCACCTCGGTCGAGATGACACTGTAGCTGACCGAGGTGAATCTAAACTGAATGTGAAATCTCTCAAATCTGGTCCAAAGTAAATCTTCTTCATAATTCCATGCTTCCTGAGTTCTTCTTTGAGCTCTAGAATGTAGCTCATATGACTCCTCAGCTCCTTAGCTCCATTTCGATCCAAAACGTGCCATTTTACCTACGATTACAACGAAACTAGGTGTAGACCTCAATTCCCGTAAAAGTGGATGAAACAGAAACAACAATATAATCATATAATATACATCCATACATGCAGATTATTGAAGATAAAACGTCCAAACAAGTCCCAAAATATAGACTATAATACATGCTATCAAACCACCTTTAATGCCATAAAGGTGGTGCAAACAGCTGGAGTAAAGTCTTCTGGCGCTCAACCGCGGGGGCGGGCTTTAGGGCCGTAGGGGCGGTTTAGGCCAAAACGCTCGATCTTCTTCTTGGCCGCTGGGGCGGCCTGGCAATCCCGTAGGGGTGGGTCTTCAATGCTCCTTGAACGTCTGACTCTTCAACTTCGTGTCGTTTCTGATGACGAGACGCATGGGCGGCCCAATGTCACCGCAGGGGCGGTGACACTGGCTCTTCGACTTCATAGGTCCGCAGGCTGGTATGCAGGTAGAGGCGCAGGGGCGCTGGCTTTGCTTCTTCAGGGTGAGTCACCGCAGGGGTGGTCGGAGGCAGCCGCAGGGGCGGTGACAGGCTTGTTCCGGGCACTAGCGAAGGCGCAAGCTGTGTTCCGGAGTGCAACACCACCGTAGGGGCGGTGACACTGCTCCGCGGGTGCGGTGTGGCACCAAAAACATGTCTTCGTGAATGTTCTTCAATTCCCAAGTGTTGCTAATATCTTCTTTTGCTTCATTTGAACTTCTTCATCTGGATCAGGATATTAGTAACACAAACCGACTCTAAGACACTAAAGAGATGCTCAAAACTAGCCTAATTGATAGTGATTCCATCACCTATCAAACTCCCCCATACTTAGACTCTTTACTCGTCCCGAGTAAACCACATATCAACAGTTCAGCAAACAAAAAGTCTCAGGAAGAATGGTGCAGAAGATAAGATGAGGAAATCAAGAGAAAAGCCAAGAAAAGAAAGTGAGAAAAGAGGAAAAATGAGAAAAGGTAAAAACTACCATCCTTATTGCTCCAAGAGTGACCTACCTGGACAACCTCCTTATGACTCCCCTTCTTATACCGCCAACGTCGGAAGGAGAACCTACACTCGGTGCCGCTCATTTTGTCAAGGCGCCGTTTCGGGTTTTCACATTGCCACTCTTCTTCTTTTCATAATGATCTCACCAAATCCTCACATCCCTCAAGTCCATTTTTGCACCAACCTAGAGTTGGTCGGACTACCATCTTTTTGCCTAAACCGCCCTTTCGGGTTTTCGGTTTATCAAAGGATTTTCTCGCCTTTATCTCAATTTCTTTGGCTTTTTCTTCTTGTTTTTTTAGTGTGACTGAATTTCAACAACAATTACATACTAGAATTCATAAAACAAATAACACAAATAAACTACACAAGCAAGATAGTGTTCCCTCCCCCATACTTGAAGATCACTTTGCCCTCAAAGTGAAAATGAAAGCAAAGAATATAATGTGGAGATAGGAAAGAGAGGATACCCACTAATGGGATGCTCTGGGTGGACCATCCGGACCGTGCTCCGGAGGAAACGGGAAATGGACGAAGAAATGCTCTTGCTGCCGGTAGATGTCATCAAGGCAGGTCTGCTGAGCATCCAACCGGACTCTAAAGGAAGTCTCAAAGTTGGCTTGCCAAGCCAACTGCTGAGACTCCAACCGCTGCTTCTGAGCCACCTGCAAAGTGTCCCGACACTGGTCAAAGTGGACGGTCATACTCTCCTGAAAGCTCCTCTGCTAAGTCTATTGCTGCTCTAGCATGACCCACTAGTACTCCGTCTGCCAAGCCTGGTGCTCAGTGGTAAAAGCATCCATCTGGGCCTGGAGACTCTCAAGAATGGGGTCATCCTCTCCCGCTGCTATAGGCATCTCCTCATCCTTAGGAATAGGCATGTGGTCCTCAAATGGGGCCCGACTGGGGCTCATTGCATGCCTCTCAACAATGGCCACCTTAGGCCGTCTCGGAACCCATGGATCAGCAGCAATGTATAGCTCAGAGAGCTCATCTCCGAATGGTAGCGGCTGGGGAAAGTAAGTAATGTGGCTCCCATCTGCAAAAGAGAGCCAAAACAAGTGCTCACCATCTTGCCGGAGGAGCTTGCACCGCCGGAGAAGTCCTTCGTTGTAGAATGGGATCACCATCCCATCCTCCAACTTGGTCATATCCATGACCTGCTCAGCAATCGAGATGACTCCACCTCCAACAATGTCCCTCGAATCATTCTTCCTAACCCGCTTCAAAGCGGTGAGAAAGAGGCAAGGCCAATCCGGCACATTTTCACATGCCGGAATGCAAGCGTAAAGCAGCAGAAGGCCCTTGAGAATGACCTTGTTCTCCTCCTTGTGTCCATAGAAGACACACATTATGATCTTGAAAGGAGCCTGAAGAAGGGGTGAGTGAGTTTGTTGTTGTACTCACCCCCGACATGAAACTCAGATCCGGTAGCAGCTTGCCAAAACTCCACCAAGTCCGGAGTTGGTGCAGTTTCCTACCACTTGTCAGTAGGGTTCTTAGTGACCCCAAAAGCCTCTTGCAGTTGTGAGAAGTTGATCGTGTACTTCTGCTTGTTGTATTAGAAAGTAACGACGACAACTACATGATCCTCCTTCTCCATGGTGAAGGTGGCTATGAACTGCCGGGAGAGCTCAGGGTATGTAGGGGCACTCTTGTTGAGGAAGTCCCCGATCCCAGCATTTTTGAGGAAGGACTACATGCTCTCCAACATGCCTAGCTTCTCCAAGGTCGGAACGTGCAAAAACCGAGTTACATACACCACTCAGCCTTGCACAATGTCATAGCGTGCCTTTTCGGTCTCCGACATCTTATACTTCCTTGTGGTATCCATCTAGTAGCACTTGAAGTAAAGGAATTAGAAATCACAAAGAAAGGATAGGAGATCGGACCCTGAATCAATTAATCCTAGTACTTTGCATGCAATTACACACTTAAGGTGATCAATCTAAGTGGTAAGAAACATGAAAACATGAGTTAAAGCACAAGGAGTGTAACACATATTTGACTGAATAAACTTATATTAATAAAGACTTACAACCAAGCAACAATGCAGCTTCAAAAAAACCCAATGTAGCAAGGAAACTTAGAAGCTCATTACAACTTGGAGATAAGGAAAAGTGCTTTTGTGGGAAAATGATGGATGATTCTAACAATCATTCAATGCCCAATTTATACTATAAAAGACAGTAAATGGGAGTAAATTGGCCATCCTAAATAGCCACCTTTAATGCCATAAAGGTGGTGCAAACAGCCGGAGTAAAGTCTTCTAGCGCTCAACTGCGGGAGCGGGCTTCAGGGCCGTTGGGGCGGTTTAGGCCAAAATGCTCGATCTTCTTCTTGGCCGCATGGACGGCCTGGCAATCCCGCAAGGGCGGGTCTTTAATGCTCCTTGAACGTTTGACTCTTCAACTTTTGTTGTTTTTGATGACGAGCCACAGAGGCGGCCCAATGTCACCGCAAGGGCGGTGACACTGGCTCTTCGGCTTCACAGGTCCGCCGCCTAGTCCACAGGCAGAGGCATAGGGGCGCCGACTTTGCTTCTTTAGGGTGAGTCACCACAGGGGCGGGCGGAGGCGGCCACAGGGGCGGTGACAGGCTTGTTCCGGGCGCTGGCAAAGGCGTAGGCTGCGTTCTGGAGTGCAACGCCACCGCAGGGGCGGTGTGGCACCAGAAACATGTGTTCGTGATGTTCTTCAACTCCCAAGTGTTGCTAATATCTTCTTTTTCTTCATTTGGACTTCTTCATCTAGATCAAGATATTAGTAACACAAACCGACTCTAAGACACTAAAAAGATGCTCAAAACTAGCCTAATTGATAGTGATTCCATCACCTATCAGGAAGCAACCCAAGGTAATTCCTAGCTTTTGTTTTCTTAGATAAATAGTTAGTTGTTTTGGTGTGTTTTGCTTTTGGGTTTTTGGTTGGAAGAGTTAGGTACATTCCAACAAGAATAAACGATTAAGATGCATTGAGATCACTTCGAGCTCGGCACCTAGAGGCAAAGGGACGTTGAATCATTGGAGAGAAAAAAGAAGAGAAAGAAAGAAAAAAATCTAGACCGAGGCCAAATTATCTCGGACCAAGAAGACGCCGATTCAACCGAGAAATCACAACCAGAACTAATCTCGGTTGAAATCTCGTTTGGCCTCAGGAACCTCGGCCGAGATTTTCAAATTTCCTGCGGGGTATAAAAGCTAAAAACGACATCTCTCTCCTCCCAACCCTAACCTCTCTCACACCCGACGGCCGAAAACCCCAAAATTCACCAAATCTTCGTTTCCTAACCATTTTGCTTCAAATTTGTATCAAAACTGAAGAGTAAGGCATCACCAACTCGTTTCTAGCATCAATCAACATCACATTCCACCGAATCAAGCGAAATTGGGGTAATCTCATTTCAAAATTTCCAAACTTTTCTTTGCTTCGATTTGCTTGATTTTGGGAGAAGTAGTTCGTGTTGTAGAGTGAAATCAGATAAAAAAAGGCATAGGAAGCTAGTAGGAGCATCGGTTTGACAAAATATTTACAGAATCGTCAATTTCGATTCAAAAGAGGATAATATCGGTTGATAGTGGAAATCTCGGCTGAGATCCATTGAAGAACAACCCTAGATTTTTCTGACATGGAGCCTCTTTGCTGTTCTTCATGAGCAATTGTTCTTAGAAAGGGTTCTAGTTCACAACAAGCTCCTCTGCCTCCATCTCTTCAAATTATACAGGAACGACACCGAAAAAGGTATGATCACATTTGTGAGCGCCCCATAGTCGCTCCTAGATTTCTGGATATACATCATTTTGCTTGTCTGAATTTTGTTGATGATCTACGCTTGATGATTTAACAGGTTTGCTTTGAGGACTTTGTTGCTTTGAAAGAACCTGCTTATGTTGAGATTACATATGAGTTTTTGAGTTCCTTCACACATGTTCCGGATGCTAGAGGAGTGAAGTTTAGGATGATGAATAAGAACTATGACATGACTATAGATATGTTTGGTAGTGTCTTTGGTTTCGCCGAGTCCAATGCAGAAACATTTCCTATAACAATGAAACCTAAGGTGTTTTAGGAGAACATTGAGGGGATATAGGATACTTGGCATGCTAGAGATTCTAAGGAAAAGAATGTGTACCACTTAACTTTTAAGCTTGCCCATCGGATCCTTAGTGAGAGTCTCTTTGCTAGGACTGAGACACCACAAAAAGTCAAAGTTGATGAACTATTTATATTGTGGTGTATTGAGACCAATAATGTGTCGGATACCGCCACTATGCTTGCTGATAGTTTAAGAAAGATAGCTAACAAGAGCAAGAGATATATTTGTGTTGGTGGGTTGGTCACTCATCTTGCTAGGGTCATGGGTTTGGACTTTTCTGCTTGCACCTTAGCCGATGAGGCTAAGCATTTAGGTCTTCATCATTTCATTGCTCGCGGGATCCTCATTCCTCGAGGGTGTGACACTCCTTATGTTGCCATGTCTTGGGAGAAGAGGGCTCCTAGGGGGATTCCTTGGACTTTTGAGTATACTATTGTTGATCCGAGGAATTGGAAGGAGAATTTCTAGGGTATGTATAGGATTGATTGTGATGATGATATGGAGGCTGCTGAGGGTGAGGCTATAGATACCGGTACTGATACAACTAGTCCTAGTGCGGCTGCATGAGAATGCAGATTGTAACGACCGGATTTTTCGTTACGCTGGGATAGAGTTAGAGGAGGGTAGAAGCCGGGCGCAAGGGCTCACGCCCTTGCGGATTTGGCAGTCGAGTAGGCCGCAGGTGCGGCTAGGATTCCCGCGGGGGCGGTGACACGCGTGGGCGGGGTAGTAGCATTTTGGGCAACCGTTCACATTCTGATCCTTTTAACTCCCCTCTTAAGTTCCTTGAGGAGTTGTTGGTTGAATACCTTTGGTATCCTCCCTCTTTTATGCAGCCAACCCTTCTCCTCCTCTCATTTTCCTCTCATGTTACTTTCTTTCCTCCTACCAACTTCATCCTCTTGCACCTTCCTCATACATTCTTCTCCTCCTTTCTTCTCTTGGAGTGCTTCAGCTTAGATCCACCATCCTTGAGGCCAGGACTGCAGTGACGGGACGTGGGTAAGGCTCCTTCCCTTCTTCTTCTTCTTCTTCTTCTTCTTCTTCTTTCTTCCTTGCCCTTCCATGGCTTGAATGAAAGATACTCTTGAATCCTTGCTCAACGATTTATCGTTGTTTTGTTGGTTTGATGATGAAGCTAGACCCTAGAAGGAGGCTAAGACCAAGTGAGAGAAGTGGAAGACGTTCATAGCACCAAAGGAGACCCGAAAGGACCGGCTGCACAATCGAAGAACTCAGCAGATGGACTTTCTGCACAGACAGGCACAAGGGCGGATTCACAAAGGCGCAGGGGCGGCTTCTGTCAGGCGTAGGGGCGGACCCAAATCGACGCAAGGGCGGACCCGGATAGGCGCAGGGGCGGCTCAGGCAGGCACGGGGGCGGTTTTGCTCCAAATAGTCCCAAATCTCGTTCTTTCCCTTCCTTCTTTCATTCCTTAGATTCGTTATACCTTAGAAGCATGTTAAGCTGGCTTAGGGTAGTTGAACTAGAATGCTTTAGAGTGGTTTGACCTTAGAGGTCTAGTGTGAGTTACATGAATCTTGTGGTGGTATGTTGTTGAGGGTTCGTTTCGAGCTTTGTGGAAGTAATCTTTGTGTATATCGTTACGTTGAGAGTTGGATAAGTCATGGACTGAGAGTGTAGTCTTCTTGGACTAGGTGGTTGAGGAGTTGAGCCTAGAAGTCTAGAGACTTCGAGAGGACTAGAGTGTGGTTTGATTGTGTGCCTTGTCTTGAATAGGCGTTGTACGTTTTCCCGAGGGAACTTACGAGTGAGGTGTTCGTGTGCGCTTCGAAGACTGGTAAGTCTACGGACTTACTTAGCTGGCTTCTTGTATGAGTATGATGTGTATGAGTGGTGTTTGTTAGTTAGAATAACAACGAAACCGGATTAGGCCAACTTATTTATTGTACGTAATTGACCCAAGTGTATGATAACGGGTCGTGACATCATCTGCCTAGCTCTTGCGAGAGTCTAGGAGGTTCCCTGTACCATCCAAGGCAGGTAGAAGGTCAGATGCATTAGTACCATTCCTTGTTGGTAAGTGGGATCAGGGGCGAGGTTTGGGAATCCCTCGTGTCACAAAATAAGTATCATTAGTAATGACATATCACCTAATTAAAGATAACAAAATGATTGAGTGTTGCACGTTGTTTGTGTATGTTATGCGTTTGTGCTTTTACCTTTATGCTTCTGCATAGATTGTCAGCTAACGGTATTATACCGCTTGTAGATGCCTTGCAGGTTAGGGAGGCGATCGAGTGATCCGGCGGTAGTGGGCGACCGGGGTTCCGTGCATTATAGGACGGGACTGTTTATCCTATTTCATAAATGTTGAGACTTATGTTGTTATTTTGGTTTTGAGACTCGGCTGGATTGTTTTCAGATTGTACCTTTTTCTTCCGCTCATGTTATAAAACTATGTGTTTTTGCCTTTTTATTTGTGCCGTATTGTAAGGTCCGATGAAGTTGTTGCCAAGCTAAGGGCCGGGACCCATTGTGAGGTCCCAACTCGTAGCATTCCGAGTCCTCTAGGATTTGGGGTGTTACACAGATGATGAGGACACAAATGAGGACCCGAGCATTAGGTTGTTGACACGAGATCTAGACAGCACGGGGAGCCTTTGAGGTCACCTCAGCGCGGATCTCAAGGTAGAGTAGGTACATTTGAGCGCCCTAACATGTTTGTAGGTCTTGTTATGAGGATGGGATATTTTGAGGTTTCGGTCAAGGCGATCCAAGATGACATCCACATCATTGTTGATCGCCTTGACGCATTTGAACGGGATCGTCTCCGCTACGCACGGATGATGGAGGACATGTACCATCAATAGTTTGGGCGGGCATTTTCCTGTTATTCATGCATGGTTTGACATTAGTTCGTGGCGTTTACGCTTGATTCATCCACATTGTCGAAATAGATGTCCACGCAAGCTTTTGTCGGTTTTGTAGGTATTTTGGGAGCTCTTGGACTTAATCGATACATTCGAGGATCATTCCTCGTAATGGCACAGTTGCGGACTCTTTAAGGAGCAAGCTAGGAGCAAAGGAGAACACAAAAGACTTTATTGGTGTATGCCTTGCACCAATTCGTGACTAGGTCATCCAAGGAGGGCTTTGTGATGAAAACCACGGCCCAGAGGCCATTTCCACGCCCGTGGTTTTGCCCGTGGTTTCTGTCTGGACAACCTTGACACTTGTCACACGATTCCTTTCCCCAACCTTTGCTTTTCTTGCTTGAGTGTGGACTTTGAAAAGCCTACAGGCTGGCTAGAGGAGTCTCTCTGATCATCAATTGTGGGGAGGAAGAAAAGAAGAAGACTCTCATTTTGGAAGAAGAACAAAACATCTAAACTTAGATCTAGAGTGAACTTTTGAGTGGTTTTGAGAGATTTTTGTGGAGAGTATTTGGAAGCATTGTAAGGAACGTTTTGGAGCTACTTTTGAAGGGTTGTAAGTCTTATTTAAACTCATTTCCAGTTGAGATATCTTGCTTCTACTTACTCTTATTTCATATTCTTGCTATGGAAATCATGTGTGCTTGCATGATGAGTTTAATCCTTAAAATGCATGTTATTGGCTAAATAGTTGTGGTTCTAGGGTGATGGAATGATGGTTATGGCTTGGACTATGATAGAATAGACTTGAATGTACCTTTGGATGACTTACATGCTCGAAACCTAACCCCCGACTAAAAACACGGTTTGTTCATCCTAAACCACGGCCGTGGTTGCTATGATCAGCTCGTGGTTTGTTCTGTTGTGCTTGTATTGATGAATCTGAATGTTAGGATGTTAGATTATTGAAATCCTAGTAATTGTTAAGCATAATCTAGCTTAGGGTGATCTATTGCTAGTAAACTAAGTGAGGGAAGAGACTTACCCGGTAATTCCTGATCTTAGATACCAAAGATGACGAACTCTAGGTAGTAGTGAGCCTCACAAGCCGCTATTGGACTGAGTGTGCTAGGATTGTTGCTTAGGACTTGCCTTCCCGAGACTTACCCGGTAAGGAGAGGTTTATCCCCTAGATAGCAATCCGGTTTGTGTAGAACTCTCAACCTTAAGTTCCTAGAGACTTAGCCGGTAATAGGACCTTAGGTGCGGGATTAGTGGACCATGAGACCTACCCGGTAATTGATCCCATTGGAGAAACACCCTTTCCCAACATACCGCAACTTGTCTAAGGTTGATTAGAAGCTTGAGTCCAATGCCATAACCGGAAGTCCCAATCCCTAGAATCCGTTTTTCTTCACTTGATCATATATCTTGTTCTTGTGTTGCTTGTTTGTGTTGCTAGTTTGAGTTGTTTGTTTGATTTATAATCTTGCATGATTTGTGATCTTTGCTTGATCACCACAAAAACCCAACCATAAATATCATGATTTTCATTTCTTTATTTCTTTCTCTTTTCTTAAATTAGATTGCACTATCCATGATTACTTGTTTGATTTGATTTCACCTTAGTCTTCGTGTTCGACCTTGGAATACTATCCTTGCTACAAAACGACCCATACACTGTGGGTTTGCTAGGAGTTAGGAGAATATATTGAGTTATAAATTGTAAGACTTTTGTAACGCCCCAAATTCTCAGAACTCGGGGAGCTACTAGTTAGGACCTCACAATAGGTCCCGACCTTAGTTTGACAACAATTTTACTAGGATCTTACAACAAGGCACAAAAGTATTAAAACATTTGAAAACTTTAAACAATATATACATGAAGGATATGTATCAGCCTTACAAAGCAACAGTATTAAAACGACGCATATAAAGAACATAAGACAACCTCGCCCCCAACTAAAAGAGTATGTGGACCCGGCTGACCATTTCCTCCGGATCTCTCTACAACTGTCTTAACCTGCAAGGCATCTACAAGTGCTATAAAACCGTTAGCTAACATTCTATGCATAAGTATAAAGGTAAAAGCACAAACACACAACATACACAATCAACATGCACAATCAATCCTTTTATTATCTTTAATTAGGTGATATGCCATTACTAACGATACTTATTTTTTGACACGAGGGATTCCCAAACCTCGCCCATGTCCCCGTTTACCAACGCGGAATGGTAGTAATGCATTTGACCGTCTACCTGACTGGGCTGGTCGTAGGGAACCTCCTAGACTCTCGCAAGAGCTAGGCAGATGATGTCACAACCCGTTATCATACACTTGGGTCAATTACACAATATACTAAAGTCGGCCTATTCCGGTTTCGTTATTTATCTTAGCTAACAAACACCACTCATACACATCACACACATGCAAGAAGCCAGCTAAGTAAGTCCGTGGACTTACCTGAATAAGATCTCGACTTTCTAATTCACAAATCGATCTGTACAGTAGGAATTCAGTGGCCTGTCAAAGGAGGCAAGTGTGTCAGCACACTTTCTAGGTGATTAGAAGTCTAAGACTTCTAAGATAGTAGGTCTTAATAGAACGAAATTGATTACAGTATTAATTTATGGTAAAATGACTATTTTACCCTTGGTCCTGAAACTTCTAAAAATTCCATAATTTATATCTAAACTCTTATTTGAGACTAAAATGTCATATTCTAACTCCTAAAGATGAGTTTGGTTACAAACTGGCAATTTACACATTCTTCTTATTTTCCGAAAGGTCATTAAGATCCAACTTCGGCTTCAAATATAAAACTCGAATAAATTTATAAAATTTCCGAAATAATTCCTTAGGTCCTATATGATATCCCATCTACTCATAGGAGAAAGAATTTCTTAAAACTGTTAAAGCATCACTTCTACAAAAATTTCTATTGTTGGTTATAACACTTAACAAACAGCACACTGTCTTAACTTTGAAAAAATCTTAACTCCTAAACTACTCGCTGGATTTATCCCAAATTTTGACATGTTCTACTATAAAATCTTATCTATAATATATCCAAAATTCAGCCGCAAAGGAGATCAAAATCCTATTTAAAACTATCTCACAAAACCGAATTTCAGCACAACAGAAAAACTGCTTACGACTCAATCTTTGAAAAATCATAAATCTCAAACCACTCGCTGTATTCCTCTCAAATTTTAATATGTTCTACAAAAATATGTCAACTATATCATATCCAAAATTCAAGCCCAACGGAGATCAAGAGCTTATTCAAAATCATCTCACAAAACAGCATCACTTGCTGTTTTCCCCAACACTCAACACATAGATAAAAACTGCATGAGGCGTCAACTTTGGAACACAATAACTCTCAAACCGTAGCTCCAATTCTTCCCAAATTTTAGTATGATCTACTATGTACTACTGACTACAACATATCCAAAATTCAGCAATAGAGGAGGTGTCTAACATACCAAAAACTGGACTCGAAATTGACTGCATGTCACTTTCTGAAAACTCGGAAAACAGCATGAATCTTTACTGCTCCTCTATGGCTGTTCTGGGTAGAATTAGGAGGCATAAAAGGCACTCAGTAGGCATGAATTACATGGACGGAAGTGCAACGATGAGAAGGGTATCAACTTTACCCGATTCCAAGATTCAAGGGGAAGTGAGAAGAAGAGTCCTCACTGCTGCTCCTCTATGGCTGTTCTGTGTCACTCCAGGTCGTGAGCAGAAGAGTCCTCACTGCTGCATTGAAGCCGCCACGCTGAAGATCCTGGGACGAAGCCCACTGCTGTGCTGAAGCTGTTGTTGTGCTGGAGATCGCTGCTACGCTGAAGGCCGCTGGTAGAGTTCAATGGATGGAGTCTACGGTTGTGGAAGAGATCTGTCGCTGCAGCAGAGGAAGAGTGTTCTCGTGCTTCTGGATGGAAACAAAGCGTGGCTGAAAGGAGAGGAGATACGTGTGTGATTCCATGCGTGATTTCCGGACGTTACAAGGAGAAAGGAAGAGAGAGCGTCGTCAGTTTCCTTCTCCTTCAGGGCTGCTGTACGTTACTTGCCAGCGCACAAGAGAGGAGCTCGTTGGGCCATCTTCAGCTGGGCCTCCTGGGCTGTTCAGATCCGTGTAGAACAAAAGAGAAGCAAAGGGCTGGACAAAAAATCCCACAAAGAACATGGGCTAAGGTAAGGTAAGAAAGAGTGGGCTTTTGTCAAGGCTTTGTCACAATGTGTCATGGCTTTGTCAAGCCCATGCATGTCCTTGTCATGGTCTCGTCATGGTTTCGTCTTGGTCTTGTCAAAAGGACATCAGGACTTTGTCAAGGACATGTCATGATACAAACTAGGGTTGGATATAAAATTATATCATTTTATGTGAAGTGAGATTACATAAAATGATAAAATTTGAGATAGTGTGTACGACTAGGTCGACAGAGAAAGATTAATGGATCAAAACCCGGTTTGATACAGAATTAAACGGAATAAAAATTCCGGATGTTACAACTTTTGTGCTACACATCTCTAGCGTAACAAGTTTTTGGCGTCGTTACTTGGGACTAGGTCTAGATTGAATCATTGTGTGTGATTGTTTATAGTGTAGGTCTTTCTTGTTGCTTTTGATCTTGTTTGGTTTGTGTCTTTGAATTTTCAGGACGTCTCTCACTCTTTAGGTGCATGCGAAGATCTCCTGGCAAGGATTTATCTCCATTCGATCCCGAACCGGAGAAAACCCTTAAGACTAGATCCAAGGGCACTAAGAAAAAGAAGGAGATGGCCGGAAGAGATCTTCAAGCTGAGTTGAATGATTCCTTAGGGCAAATTAGGCTAAGGGATGAAGCCTTGGAGAATGAGAGGAGAATTGCAAATGAGAGGCAAGAAGCAACTAGGAGGGAAATTGAAGAGATTAGGCAAGCTCTTGTGCAAAGGGAGCTTAATCTTCGTCAACAACCTCCACCACCACCACCGCAGCCGGCGGCCAATGTTCGGTTTGAGCCAATTATTATTGAGGAGCCACAAACACTTGGGTAACGTATGGATCCAGCTCAAAGAGTGCACCGTCCGGGTGTAAACTTAGGAGATCCCGCAGCCCATGACTACGAGCTCCGCCCTCAAGTGCTACAAATGATCCGGCACAATCAATTTGTAGGAATAGAAGGAGAGTCTCCTCATCAACACTTGATGAATTATGAGATATTGATGGAGACTCTAAGACCACCTAGATTTGAGAGCAACAACCACAAGCTTAGGGCTTTTTCCTTCTCACTTAAGGGTAAAACCTTGGCTTGGTACCAATCCATTCCACTAGGACGTGTGGGTACTTGGGAGAAGATGACAACCGAATTTCTTACAAAGTTCTTCCCACCTTCCAAGACAACCGAGCTAAGAGGGAAGATCAATTCCTTTGTGATGAAGGATAAGGAGAGCCTATTCAAATCTTGGGAGAGGTTCAAAGACCTCCTCCTAGATTGTCCACACCATGGGATACCGAAGATAGAGTTATTGGAGATTTATTTCAAGGGGCTTGATGAGGATAGTCAATTCAAGCTCCAATCACTTTCTGGAGGAACATTCATGGAGAAGAATGTGGATGAGGCTTGGGATTTTGTAGAGAAGCAAGCCTTGTGATAGAGAAGTACTCTCATAGGAAGAGTGATGGGAGGAAACCGGGAGCATCTGAAGTAAGTGAATTCACCACGAGCAACTACAAACTTGATGCAATCAACAATGAGCTTAAGTCCTTGAGAGAGTTGTGTACCACAACCTTGAAGAGTCAAGGAAGTCCTCAAGTGCAAGTGCAAGCCAACTTGACTTCCAAAGAGGAAGATGTTAACTACATGGGAAGGGGTAACTTCAAAAATTACCAAGGCCCTAAGAACTTCAAAAACAACATCCGGCATTACAACAATTACCGGACTAATCACAACCATCCCGGGTGGTGCCTTAAACCCTCCCGCTTCGACAAGCGCAACCCCACTACCGAAGGCTTCACAATAGCCTCCACCGGTTTTGCTCAACCTCCAAAGGATAGGACGGAAATGATGTTTGAACAATTGCTATGAAGGTTGAGTGGTCTTGAGAGCACGGTGACATCCATTTCGAAGGCTCAAAAGGTGCTAGAAGCACTAGTGTTCCAAAAGGCGAGTGAGGCACAAAGGGATCCGGGAAAGCTTCCCGGAAGGACCGAGGACAATCCAAGAGGTCAAGTGTTGGCCATTACCACAAGGAATGGACTGAGCATGAAAGATCCCTCACCCAAGTAGAATGACAAGGGAAAGCAAGTGGTAGTGGAAGAAGAACCATTGCAAGAAGAAGGAGGCAAGAGCAAGGATGATGAGCTAACATATGTGGCACCTCCTCCATACAAGCCACCACTACCATTTCCACAATCACGAGCAAGAGCTTGCTTGGATAAACATTTCGGTAAATTCCTTGAACTCGTGTCTAAATTACATATTAACATTCCGTTCATCAATGCTATTCTAGGTATAACGGCCTATGGAATGTTTTTGAAGGAGATACTCTCCAACAAGAGGAAGTTGGAGGAGTATGGAGAACTGAGGATGACGAAGAGATCTTCCGAGTTGATTCAAACCATGAGGGAGGAGATGCCTCCTAAGCTGCGAGATCTGGGATCGTTTTGTGTGCCAATTGGAGTTGGAGAAGTGCAATATGAGGCCCTATGTGACCTTGGAGCAAGTGTAAGCCTTATCCCGCTTGCACTTTGCAATAAGGTTGGGCTAGGAGAACCGAAGCCGGTCAAGATGACCCTCTACATGACGGACCGATCCATCACTCACCCCTTGGGGATCCTAGAGGACATACCGGTTCAGCTTGGGAAGTTCTATGTGCCAATTGATTTCGTTGTTTTGGACATCCCGGCGGACTACCCGGTTCCTATCATTTTAGGGAGGCCATTCTTAGCCACATCCGGATGCTTAGTGGATTGCAAAAATGGGATCCTCTCCTTCAACATAGGAGAAGAAAATATCAAGTTCAAGCTGTCCACAATGATGAAGGGGTCAGCCCTTAGTAAAGACGTCTTCAATATTGTCGAGGAAGAAGTGTCTACGAAAGTTGTGAGCTCAATCCTAATCAAGGATCCATTAGAGAAATTTCTTAGCATGAGTATCATGGAGAAGGAGTTGAGGAAAGAGTTAAGGAAGATTGCAATGAAGAAATCCAAGTTTTGGGTGCATTAGAAAAGGAGACAAGTGTTGAATTTGAAGTGCACGAAGGAGTGTTGAAACACTGTAAGAACCACGGCCTGGGGCCCAAAACCACGCCCATGGTTTCAACCGTGGAAGTCTCTGTCGTATCCAATTGTGCTAGTTTTTCCAAAACCACGCCCGTGGTTATGCAAGAGGCTGTGGGATCACCCGTGGTTTCTCCAGAAAGTCCCTTAGTTGTTGATAAAGCTTCCTTGGAGAGTCTTCAATGGCTTTGGATTCATCTAATGTGGAGCTATATGGATCACATCCAACCGATAAAGGTCCTCTTAAACTTGATCTCAAACCTCTCCCTTCTCATTTAAAGTATATTTTCCTTGGTTCAAATTCTACTTATCCCGTGATTTTGAATGCATATTTGAATGATGATGAGCTTGATAGATTGTTGAATGAATTGAAATTGCATAGGAGAGATATTGGATACACCATTGATGACTTAGTTGGCATTAAACCATCATTGTGCATGCATAAAATTTTGATGGAAGACAACCATAAACCTTCAATTGAACCTCAAAGAAGATTGAACCCTATTATGAAAGAGGTAGTCAAGAAAGAGATACTAAAATTGCTAGATGCGGGAATCATTTTCCCGATTTCGGATAGTAAATGGGTTAGTCCCGTTCATGTTGTTCCTAAGAAGGGTGGTATGACCGTAGTAACTAATGAGAACAATGAACTAATCCCAACTAGGACGGTTACGGGGTGGAAAATGTGTATTGACTATAGGAAGCTTAATGTGGTCTCTAGGAAAGATCACTTCCCTCTTCCCTTTATTGACCAAATGCTAGAAAGGTTAGCTCAACATTCACATTTTTATTGCCTTGATGGTTATAGTGGTTTTTTCCAATTCCTATTCACCCGGATGACCAAGAGAAAACAACATTTACTTGTCCTTGGGGAACATTTGCATATAGAAGGATGCCATTTGGGTTGTTTAATGCACCCGCCACCTTTCAAAGGTATATGATGGCTATTTTTTCTGAATATATTGAGAATATTATGGAAGTGTTTATGGATGATTTCTCGGTGTATGGCTCTTCATTTGATAATTGCTTGGCTAATCTATCTTTGGTGTTGAAGAGATGTGAGGAAACTAATCTTGTGTTGAATTGGGAGAAATGCCACTTCATGGTGAGTGAGGCATAGTGTTGGGACACTTGGTATCCCACCAAGGCATTGAGGTTGATAGATCAAAGATAGAAACGATAGAGAAGTTGCCACCACCTACCTCGGTAAAAGGGGTAAGGAGTTTCTTAGGGCATGCCGGTTTTTACCGGAGGTTTATAAAAGATTTCTCTAAAAATTTTAAGCCTCTCACTAACCTACTAATGGAGGATGTTGAGTTTGTTTTCTCCAAGGATTGTCTTGAAGCATTTTGTAGGTTGAAGGATGCTTTGATCTGCGCCCCTATCATGCAACCTCCGGATTGGAGCTTACCATTTGAAGTAATGTGTGATGCGAGCGACGTGGCTTTTGGGGCTATTTTAGGACAAAAGAAAGATGGGCTTACACATGCCATCTACTATGCTATCAAAACGCTAGATGATGCCCAACTCAACAATGCCACAACCGAGAAGGAGTTGCTAGCGGTAGTGTATGCCTTTGAGAAGTTCCGCTCATATCTTGTTGGAGCAAAGTTTATTGTGTACACGGATCATGCTGCGATCCGTTATCTCCTCACGAAGAAAGATGCCAAACCTCGCCTCATTCGGTGGATCCTTCTCCTCCAAGAATTTGACTTAGAGATTCGAGACAAGAAGGGCTCTAAAAATTCAGTAGCGGACCATCTTAGTAGGCTACCACCGTTGGAGATTGAAAGAGATGACATCCTGATTGACGACTCATTCCGGGATGAGCAATTGCAAATGTGCTTACTTCAAGTGTCGAGAAGGAGTGAGCCATGGTATGCGGACATAGTAAATTACCTTGTGTGTGAAAAGGTGCCTCCCGGTTTGTCATATGCCCAAAGGAAAAAGTTTTTCAAGGATGTGAGGCATTATTATTGGAGTGAGTCTCTCTTGTTCAAGAGAGGACCGGATGGAGTCTTTAGGAGGTGCATTTCGGATGACGAGATGAAGAGTGTGATCCATCATTGCTACTCCTTTCCATGTGGAGGTCACGCTAGCTCACACAAAACGTGTGCAAAGGTATTGCAATCCGGTTTTTATTGGCCTAACTTGTTTAAGGATGTGCAGAATTTTGTAGTAGCTTGTGACGCTTGCCAAAGGACGGGCAGCATCTCAAGAAGGAATGAGATGCCCTTGAACAATATCCAAGAGGTTGAGGTCTTTGATGTTTGGGGTGTGAACTTCATGGGGTCATTCCCCTCTCCATGTGGCAACCTCTACATTCTATTGGCGGTGATTATGTGTCAAGGTGGGTGGAAGCAATCGCCTCTCCCACAAACGATGCCAGGTGCGGTTCTTCAACCGAGTCATCTTCCCTAAGTTTGGAACACCAAGAGTGATCATAAGTGATGGAGGGAAGCATTTCACCAATAGGAACTTTGGAACACTTTTGGCCAAGTATGGGGTGACTCATAAGGTGGCCACACCTTACCATCCCCAAACTAGTGGCCAAGTGGAGATTTCCAACCGGGAGATCAAGGGGATACTTGAGAAGACGGTTTCTAGGACAAGAAAAGATTGGGCCATAAAGCTTGATGATGCTTTGTGGGCATATAGAACCGCCTTCGAGACACCAATTGGCACCACTCCTTACAAGCTAGTTTATGGCAAGTCTTGCCACCTTCCGGTGGAAATGGAGCATAGGGCATATTGGGCCATAAGGTGGCTGAATTTTGACCTCAAGGAAGCCGGTGAGAAGAGGTTGCTAGACATGAATGCTCTTGAGGAGATCCGGTTGGATGCTTATGAAAATGCTTGGATTTACAAGGAAAGGACCAAGCGTTGCCATGACAAACGTCTTATCCCAAAGGCGTTGAGTGAAGGTGACTTAGTCTTTCTCTTCAATTCAAGGATGCGGCTCTTCCCCGGAAAGCTCGAGTCAAGATGGACGGGTCCTTATGTGGTGAGGAAGGTTTTCCCCATGGAGCGGTTGAGATAGGTGGGGAGCATTGTGGAGATTTTAAGGTGAATGGGAACCGTTTGAAGAAGTACATCCCGGAAGCTCCGGTGGATATGATTGCCCTACTTAACCTTGAGTGAGACGCTCCCGGATTTGGTCAAGCTAATGACCTTAAAGAAGCGCTTAATGGAAGGCAACCCATTGGTACATATCTTTCCCTTTTCATTATTTTTGTTTTCATTTTTGCTTTTTGCTTTTGTTTTTGTTTTGGTGTGTTTGTGTGTTTTGTGTTTGTGTGCTAGAGTCTAGGCAACAAAGGAGTCTTGCAAGGCATGGAGTTGATGATGATGATCCCGCATCGAACGTGGGTGGAGCGGACGTGAGACTAGGACGGCTTGCGGTGCTTAGCGCGGGTCCCGACGCCATAATGAACATCAAGAGCTCTCTACCACCTTTGATTAATCATCCACCATCACTCCACATGAGTGAACCAAAATACCGAAAACACCATTGTTACATTGTGAGGACTCTCTTTCACTTCCTTATTTAATTTGCACATTGGGGACAATGTGGTTTTAAGTATGGGGTGGCGTTTTCATAATCCTTTGCATGATTGCATCTAGGATAGTTTCATATATTGTCACATGTTTTATTATGTTTTGCATTGTACATATTTATCTCAAAAATTCCAAAAAAATCAGAAAATTTAAAAAAATTTGTGTTTCCTAGTTTGGATATGACCCTTATGATGATATTGTTTTGTGAATTGGATATGGATGGCCTTGTGTGTTGAAAGAATTTATGCATATGTGGACTTGAATACTTCTCTTGAATCCCATGTATGAATTGTGATGAATATGTTGTCTAGGTTGTCTTTCCGTGCATTTGTTCTCTTGATACACATGATTTATGACGTTAGTTTAGACATTCATTTAGATAGTTTTTCCCGTTATTCATGCATGGTTTGGCATTAGTTCGTGGTGTTTACCCTTAATTTATCCACATTGTCGAAATAGATGTCTACACGAGTTTTTGTCGGTTTTGTAGGTATTTTGGGGAGCTCTTGGATTTAATCGATACATTCGAGGATCGTTCCTCGAAATGGCTCACTTCCGGACTCTTTAAGAAGCAAGCTAGGAGCAAAGAAGAACACAAAAGAATTTGTTGGTGCATGTCTTGCACCAATTCATGACTAGGTGATCCAAGGAGGGCTTTGTGATGAAAACCATGGCCCAGAGGCCATTTCTACGCCCGTGGTTTTGCCCATGGTTTCTGTTTGGACAACCTTGACACTTGTCACACGATTCCTTTGCCCGACCTTTGCTTTTCTTGCTTGAGTGTGGACTTGGAAAAGTCTGCAAGCTGGCTAGAGGAGTCTCTCTCATCATCCATTGTGGAGAGGAAAAAAATAAGAAGACTCTCATTTTGGAAGAAGAACAACACATCTAAACTTAGATCTAGAGTGAACTTTTTAGTGATTTTGAGAGATTTTAGTGGAGAGTATTTGGAAGCATTGTAAGGAACATTTTGGAGCTACTTTTGAAGGGTTGTAAGTCTTATTTAAACTCATTTCCAGCTTAGATATCTTGTTTCTACTTACTCTTATTTCAATTTCTTGCTATGGAAATCATGTGTGCTTGCATGATGAGTTTAATCCTTGAAATGCATATTATTGGCTAAATAGTTGTGGTTCTAGAGTGATGGAATGATGGTTATGGCTTGGACTATGATAGAATAGGCTTGAATGTACCTTTGGATGACTTACATGCTCGAAACCTAACCCCCGACTAAAACCACGGTTTGTTCATCCTAAACCACGGCCGTGGTTGCTATGATCAGCCCGTGGTTTGTTCTGTTGTGCTTGTATTGATGAATCTGAATGTTAGGATGTTAGATTGTTGAAATCCTAGTGTTTGTTAAGCATAATCTAGCTTAGGGTGATCTATTGCTAGCAAACTAAGTGAGGGAAGAGACTTACCCGGTAATCCCGATCTTAGATACCAAAGATGACGAACTCTAGGTAGTAGTGAGCCTCACAAGCCGCTATTGGACTGAGTGTGCTAGGATTGTTGCTTAGGACTTGTCTTCCCGAGACTTACCCGGTAAGGAAAGGTTTGACCCCTAGATAGCAATCCGGTTTGTGTAGAATTCCCAACCTTAGGTTCCTAGAGACTTACCCGGTAATAGGACCTTAGGTGCGGGATTAGTGGACCATGAGACCTACCCGATGATTGATCCCATTGGAGAAACACCCTTTGCCAACATACCGCAGCTTGTCCAAGGTTGATTAGAAGTTTGAGTCCAATGCCATAACCGGAAGTCCCAATCCCTAGAATCCGCTTTTCTTCACTTGATCACATATCTTGTTCTTGTGTTGCTTGTTTGTGTTGCTAGTATGAGTTGTTTGTTTGATTTATAATATTGCATGATTTGTGATCTTTGCTTGATCACCACAAAAATTCAACCAAAAATATCATGATTTTCATTTCTTTATTTCTTTTTCTTTTCTTAGACTAGATTTGCACTATCCATGATCACTTGTTTGATTTGATTTCACGTTAGTCTTCGTGTTCAACCTCGGAATACTATCCTTGCAACAAAACGACCCATACATTGTGGGTTCGCTAGGAGTTGGGAGAATATATCGAGTTATAAATTGTAAAACTTTTGTACTACACATCTCTAGCGTAACATTAGTCGTGATGATGAGTAACTCGGCACCATTCACATAGTCGGGTGTTTGTGCTTGCCAAAGTGTGATTGATTGATAGTCTTAATGAGTCATGGTATATTCATCAGGTTTAAGGCACCTTGTAAAATTGAGGTTAGCTGATCTCCAAGGTTTCGGTTATTGTGTTCCTATGTCCATGTTCTCAAGTGAAAGTAAAGAAAAAGAAAATGAAAAAAGAAGTTAAAAGAGCTTATTTGGTGGATGTTGAGTTGTATTTGCGGTTGTGGAGTTTCTATCCGTTTCCCTGATTTACACCACCTTCCCTATATACATCCTACCCCTAAAACATTTCTCGACCTTTATTTGGAAGCCCTTAAGATCTTTGAGCATGTGATTTGACTTGGTAGTTTAAATTGGATCTTTCATGATTGATTTTGATAAGTCTATTTTGTTATCAATGCTATGATTTTATGTAAAAAACGATTATCATTTTATGTCCATATCTCTCTTTTTGATCATATAATGATTGTTACTTGTTATGACACATTCCCTAATGGTGATCTATGAATAGAAGCACAACACCAAAAATATTGTTATTTTCATTGTCTTACATGTTCATAATACATTTCATCTTGTATCCTAAGTTGACCCTTTCTTGGAGACAAGCAAGAGGCAAGTATGGGGTATTTTGATGACATGAATTATGACCTTAGTTTAGGGATGCATTTAGGTAGTTTTTCTCTTTGTTTTGCATGCATAGACATATATTTATATCAATTATGTTGTTATTCACCTACTTTGCAGAAATAGAGGTCTACACACAGTTTTCTTGCAATTGTAGGAAATAAGGCACATTTTGGAGCATAAGGGAGCATGAGGATATAAGGAGTCTAGGAGAGGGCATGGTGGAGTACACTGAGGTGCATAAGAAAATCAAGGATTATAAAAAAGGAAGATTCAGTTGGAATAGAAGCAAGAGCAGAAGTGACATCAGACAAATCTTGGATGAAGAGATATTATCTCGGTCGAGATTTTCCTCGGGCCCGTCTAAGATTTTGGTGAAAATTAGCCCACAACCCAAAGTTAAAAACCTAATTTCAACATTAAATAGAGATGGCAGCAAGTGTTGAAGATATAATTTTCACATAGACATTTCGAGACTATCTCACGGATACTATTGGAGATATTTTCCAAGTTTGGAGGATAGAGAAAGATTGATATAGAAGGAAGGAACGAAATCGAAGGATTGAAGATTCGCATAGTTAACCTTGGAGTTTTGTGAGTTATTCTTGGAAGGATAATCTTAGTTTGTTGTTTTCATTATTTGAACACAAGGTCGAACCTTTGTTATTGCTTTCGATTAGTTTTGATTAATGGAGACTGTTAGTTAAGTTTTGTTTGCTTTTATTGATTTATGTCTTATTTGATATCATATACCTTCTTTGATTCAAATATGACTGTTGTTGGCTAGAACTCTTCTACGATGACTAGTTGATGGTTGTGGTTTAGATGATGACAGAATGAACCTTTAAGTTAGATTGGATCCTGAAGGTTGAGTTTTACCTACGCAGTTGCCAATCTCGGATGAATCCAGGAATCTCGGCCGAGATTTCAGTATGATCCATCCGAGATTTTTTACTGTTTGCCCGATCATGAAATTTTATCATTAAGCCTAGGTTATGGTTTGCCCAAATCCTAGTAACTTTGCGAGTTAACCTTAGACTTACCCGGTGATGGTTAGTTCTATTCCATTAGGTAGAGTTGTTGGTTTGAGTTGTAGTTCCTTTCCCTAGATCCGTGAGACTTACCGGGTAAAAGGACCTTTGGTTAGTGATAGTGGATAATGAGACCTCCCCCATGATCTATCCCATCATAGAAACACCTTACTTCGCAAACCCAACCTTGCCCATAGATCTTTAGTAATCTTGAAACTAAAACCACAACTTGACGCTACGATATCTAGAATCTGAATTCTCCTTGATTGATATATATTCATTGATTTCTTCGCTTTGTTCTTTGTTATTTGCAAGAATCTTATCTGGTTTACTTACCTGCTTGATTTCACCATTGTCCCTGTGATCGGCCCTGGAATATTTACCTTTATTGCGATTGATCCGTACACTGCGGGTTCGCTATTGCTTTTATTCTTGGTATATATTTAAGACTATTTTCCTTCATACACATACGTCTTGGAGCGAACATTCTCTATTAGAAGATTTAATTTTATTATAAAGGAAATAAAATTGGTGTGGGCTGAAAAATTAAGTAAGGCCCAATAAAATAATACCCATAATTAAACTAGTCTTTTATGGATTGAAAGTAAAATAGAGTGGATCGTTATTATTAACCCACACATGTGGATGGATTCCTTCATTCGCATGGCTGACCTTCCTCTCTTGGATGGATACGTCCGTACTTCATGCTTGGGTATTTTTACGTATATTCTAGAACTAGCTAGGTTGTTGGGTTGGTCTTGCAAGTGGGCGCCGGTCTTTGTATTCTTGAGAAGCAAGGTTCTTGTCGTAGGATCTTCTGACATTGATATCAGATCGATTTATCCTCTCTTTTGTCCGTTCACGTACTTGCATGGTAACGTTGCTTTCCATGCATACGTGGGTCCTGTCATCTTTCGAGAAGTGATCGGGGAAATAGTCTTCATTTCTTTGCGGAAAATGGTCTTCATTTCTCTACGGAAAATGGCCTTCTTTACTCTATTGGAAATGTTATTCATTTCTATCCTAAAAATGAATTTGACTCTTCCCCTTCTTCTTCTTCTTCAAACAGTTTTCCTCTTTTGATGCAGAACCGAAGACAAAGAAGCTGATTGATGTTGATTTTAGATATCACTAGTTGCCTAATTGTATTTGATTTAATTAGGATCAAGTGTGTTTATTTAGGGCCGGTTCACTTGCATTTTAAGAGCCGGTTCAATGCTTTATTTCCTTAGTTATTTTTAGTTTTATTAATTATTGGTTTAGTTTTATTTTAGTTTTAGCATTTGCCTATTTAAGGGAACTTCTCCCTCATTGTAAGACACGTTTGATGCAATGGATAAGCAGCCCTTGTGGTGTCCTTGATTGAACGTCTTTCCCTCTCGCCCTTCAATGGAGATTGGAGCCCGAGTTGTATGGTTCTTGTGAGATGGGGCTAGATTACTCGATGAGCGGGTTTTTCACATCATTTGCAATTGTGTTTTGGTTCTTTAGTCATGGTGCTTTGCATTGTTTGGGTTGGGTTCCTCATAATCTGTCCATCGCCTTATAGACGAGAGGGTTGTGTTGTTCTTGGATTCGGTTCTTCATCGATCTAGTCCATGGGTTGTACCCGTTTGTGGTATTGGCTCTTGGCTGGTTGTATCAATGGGTTGGTTCAAGGCATCATAGTTTGCTCGCCTCCTATCTTTCCCTTTCGTTCTTTCTATTCCGCAACAGGTTGTTCGTCTAGGTCCGTTCTTCGCGGCTAATCCCTGTATCAATTGGTATCAGAGCTAGTTGACGTTCAACCTACAAAAAGAGTCGGTAAATCATTCAAAAACCAAAAGTGTCTCGTTTTCTTGTTTGAGTCTTGCATTGTTCGAGTCTATTTCCGTTTCCATTTCTATTCTAAGTTTTGTTTGAGTCTTGCGAGTTTGTGCTTTTGTTTGCAAGTTTTGGACGCCGGAACACCATCAAACCACCACGCCTACACCACCAGCCTTTGTGCCTACACGTCCAAACATCCAAACAAGGCCTAAACATTCAAAAAAAAAAAAAAAAAGAGGGGCTGAATTTCGCCCAGCCTATTCATCACAACAGCCCCACGTTTTCCCCTACCCTCTTTCATCCACAAAATCAGCCTTTTTGAAATCCTCTCTCTTAGTTAGCTATTTACTTGGTCAAACTCTATCTTCTTGCAACTAATTAGGATTTTCTTAGCATTTTGTTTTAATTTTCTTTAATTCCACAAATAAGTTTCGAATTAGCTGGTTGTGTTTATTAGTTGCCTATTCTCTTCAAGTTCCCTAGCACTCGGCACCTCACCTTTTCTACAGCCTTCAACCACAGCCCTTGCAAGACGAAGACATCGGTCTCCCATGGAGACTTCATCAACCGATCGTGTTCCAGCCCGCAGAGGACGCCCACGCTCTAAGGCGAACCGCAAGCCACCACCATCACGCCTCGACGTTGAGACCGATCGCCAAGCTCGGAAGAGGTCCAGTCATGCGGCCGGAACATGGGTTTGGGCCAAGATACCGTAGCGAGGCCGCCCTCGACTTGACGCGAACCCAAACTGTCTAGGGCATTTTCGGGTCCTTGCCCGTGGGTTGGGTTATGTGCACATTCTTAACTGGCCCGATGAAACTTATCATTGTTGTCCTTATACCATGGTTAGGAATCTCGTCATTGCGTCGGAGTACCTCTACCCCGTATTGCCTCCATCAGAATTACCACAAGCTTCGGGGACGAAGCTTTTCCAAGAATGAGAGAATGATGCGGAACCGATGACGAAGAAGCTGATTGATGCTGATTTTAGATATCATTAGTTGCCTAATTGTATTTGTTTTAATTAGGGTTAAGTGTGTTTATTTGGGGCCGGTTCACTTGCATTTTAAGACCCGGTTCAATGCTTTATTTCCTTAGTTATTTTTAGTTTTATTAATTATTGGTTTAGTTTTATTTTAGTTTTAGCATTTGCCTATTTAAGGGAACTTCTCCCTCATTGTAAGACACGTTTGATGCAATGGATAAGCAGCCCTTGTGGTGTCCTTGATTGATTGTCTTTCCCTCTCGCCCTCCAATGGAGATTGGAGCCCGAGTTGTATGGTTCTTGTGAGATGGGGCTAGATTACTTGATGAGCGGGTTTTTCACATCATTTGCAATTGTGTTTTGGTTCTTTAGCCATGGTGCTTTGCATTTTTTGGGTTGGGTTCCTCATAATCTGTCCATCGCCTTATAGACGAGAGGGTTGTGTCGTTCTTGGATTCGGTTCTTGATCGATCTAGTCCATGGGTTGTACCCGTTTGTGGTATTGGCTCTTGGCTGGTTGTATCAATGGGTTGGTTCAAGGCAGCATAGTTTGCTCGCCTCCTATCTTTCCCTTTCATTCTTTCTATTCCGCAACAGGTTGTTCGTCTAGGTCCGTTCTTCGCGGCTAATCCCCGTATCAATTGGTATCAGAATTACCAATTGATACGGGAATTAGCCGAACGGGTTACTTGTTTAGAGAGTTCATTAGGCTTTTAAGGGAACTTGTTTAGTTTTAGCATTTGCCTATTTAAGGGAATTTCTCCCTCATTGTAAGACACGTTTGATGCAATGGATAAGCAGCCCTTGTGGTGTCCTTGATTGAACGTCTTTCCCTCTCGCCCTCCAATGGAGATTGGAGCCCGAGTTGTATAGTTCTTGTGAGATTGGGCTAGATTACTCGATGAGCGGGTTTTTCACATCATTTGCAATTGTGTGTTGGTTGTTTAGCCATGGTGCTTTGCATTGTTTGGGTTAGGTTCCTCATAATATGTCCATTGCCTTATAGACGAGAGGGTTGTGTCGTTCTTGGATTCGGTTCTTGATCAATCTAGTCCATGGGTTGTACCCGTTTGTGGTATTGGCTCTTGGCTGTTGTATCAATGGGTTGGTTCAAGGCAGCATAGTTTGCTCGCCTCCTATCTTTCCCTTTCGTTCTTTCTATTCCGCAACAGGTTGTTCGTCTAGGTCCGTTCTTCGCGGCTAATCCCCGTATCAAAAAAAGCCTACCTTTCATCACCATTGAAGCTGCAGAAAACTGTCGACATAAGGGAAGAGAAGAACGTGTTTGCTCCAGCCAAATCTGACGTGAATCTCAACCAAGAGCAGCCCCACTTCTCCTACAATCAAGGCAACCAACAAGATTAGTTCAAATCAGTTTTTAAGGGTTAATTTTCAGCTTTTTTTTACCTTCTTTTAATTATTTACCTTCATTAGTTACCCTCTTCATTTAACTTGTGTTTCTCAGCATTGTTATCAAAAAAAAAGAAAGAAAAAACAAAAGAAAAGAAAAGAAAACAAGAAAAAAAAAGAACGAAAGAAAATTCAGCAAAAGATTCATGCATATTGTATGTTATTTTATCTTATTGTAAGCTCTTAAAGATAGAATTTGCTAGTCAAGATTGAAGGTCAAGATTGAAGACTAAAGGGAAGCTACTACCTATCCTACCTCTCTCTAATTCCAACGTCAAATTCATTCCCTAAATCAAACCATTCGACACTTACTTCTCTACTACCATATTCGACATCCCCAACTCCATTGATACAAGGTTGAGGTAAGTGAAGGTCTCTTCTTTAAGGCTTCTTGATTTTACTCTTGTCTCCTCTTATCTTCTTCTATCTATTCTGGAGTCTTTCTCGAAAATATTCTCTACATAGTTGCAAGTTCATGTCTTGATTGTGTGATTGCTGAAATTCTGAATTTTAGGCTTTCATGCTAGTTTTGAGTCTTGTTGATCATTCTTTGTCTTTCTAGAGTCTTTCCTACTTGTTTCTTGTTGCATTTTGTAATCTTTGTTGTATAGAGTAAAAAAAAACATTTTGCTACAGCCCTTGCACGTCTCATATAGGGTGTTAATTGGTGTCTTAGATAGTGATCTTTCTTGGAAGCGTTGATCCTCAAGGCAACCCATCTAAGAAGCCTACAATTCAGCAGCTAGAGAGTGAGCGTAAGAGGGAAACACTAGTGAGGCGTTTTCTGATTTCACTCACTAACTCTAACGTGTTTACTATTGTTGTTGATTGTGTGATCATGTCTAAGCAAGGTAGTCCAACCAACGCCGATCTCAATAGCCTTCTAAAAAAGATGCAAGATGACCTAGAAAGTATGGCTAAGAGTATGACAGTTATAGAGGCTCGATATGCTCCGGCACCACCTACAAGAATGGAAGAGATGTACAACATGTTGAAAGCATTGGAACCACGAGCTCGACAGCCCCAGAAAGAGGAACCACATGTGCAAGGAAGGGAGAAACCGGACCTTGAGCATCATAGTTCATGCAACACACTACCTACCATTAGTTCACCTTCATCGTTATCAAAGATGATACCGCCAACTAGGGTTACCAAATCTCCAAAGGGGAGTGATTTTAAACCTTCTACTTTAATGTTTAATCACTTAGAATATATATAAAATCAGAATATGAGATTGTATCACATGTGAACCGTAATGAAACAATTAAGCATGAATCTAATTTAGTAGATGATATTGAATGTGATGAGCATGAAATAGATGGAAATGAATTGTATGCACATGAATCTACATTGGATGACGTTAGTAAGTGTGATGTGCACAAGCATGATCTAGGTAGTAAGGGAGTGAAGGTGCATGGATCATCATCAGATGTTGTTGATAATGATCTTAATAATGATGATGAGCATGTAGTAGATATTGTTGTGCTGAATTTGTCAAAGTCGAATGTGGGTATGCTTGATATGGATGATCTAGAGCTAGATGAGCATAAATCTGATTTAGAATGTGCTTATTATCTTGTTTGTGATACTACCTCTAACTTGTTGCCTTCATCTTTAGATTGTTCCGAAGAACTTTTTCCTAAGGATATACCCCTTGTTTTGCCTTTAGTGTATCCTAGAACTCCTAGGATCAAACCGAAAGAGACTTGTGAGTTGGAGTCTCGTGTTCCGGCATTGGTGGATCCTTATAGAAAAGACATTAAGGATGAAGTTGCACATATAGATTTGAGACTTCCTAGTTTATTACCTACCTTGAACTCGAGCATTTTAGAAGATGTGCATATTGATGAGTTTGCTATAGGTAGATATGATTTGGAAGATGCTTATATAACTTGGGAAATGCTTGTTAAGGTTCCTAAGTTAATTGATCATGAGTTGAGGATTAGAGCTAGGAAAATAGCCCTTATACCACCTAGTTTACTCATGCCTATGTTGATTTCTGTGTTTGATTGCAACATGTATATTTGTGTTGTTGTTTATCCTAATAAAATTCTTATGAACAACACTTCTTTAGATACACAAAAGAAATACTTAAGGGAAGTTCTTACTAACCATTTTGTTTGGTATTTAAAAGTCCAATTTGTTGTAAATGTGGTCAAATCTAATGTTGCTTATGTCCTTGTGTTTGTAGAAGTTTTCCGATCAGCCCATATGCAGATTACTGAAAGCTTTGAAAAGAAAGAGTTAATGGGCAATGAGCAGGGAAATGACAGGAAAAGCACATGGCTGCGAGAATGGAGCACGGTTGTTGTTGAGCCAAAACAACCCCAAGATGTGTTTTTAGCCTCTAAGGAAGAGATACAATTTGAGTATCTAGTCTTGGACACCATTCTTAGGTCTGTGAACATTTGGACAACCATGGTTAGAGACATTTTCATGGACACTACACCAATGTTTCACCATGCTAGATTGATGATTAAGACGCCTACCCTGGCTGTTTTAATGATGGGAGGTAAGAATCTTACCTTGTTGTGTTTTAACATGAAAGAAGCATGCCTAAACTTCTCTAGATGTGATAATGATCTCATTACCTTGTTCAGAATGTTTAGAGATTGGCTACATTACATATGTCCTAGTGATAGTGTAGTGTTTGTTGCTCTTTTAAGGAAGTTTGTGTTAGTCACCATCTTAGACTATAATGTTCTAGGCATTGAGCATATTAGGGACATATATATTTCACATGCTAATTTTGGTGATTATCATATGCATTATGTGCTAGAGAACTCTAGGAACGAGCTTTACTTGTTTAGAGAGTTCATTAGGCTTGATCATGTGTGCATTCTTAGTAGTTACCTTAGGATTCTAATTAAGGACAAGACCTATATGGCTGATGTAATGGGTCATTTGGAGAGGTACAAGCCTTATGATAAGTTTCACACACACTGTTATTGGCCGCAATTGTTTAAGTATGTAGTTCCCCAGCCTAAGAGATACTTGGAGAGTCTTATGAGCATTTTAGGTGTCTTAACCTACGGTTGCAGATTTGTATGGATTCAAACAGCCCCTTGGAAACCTTATAACATGGGCTTCTCTTTAGATTTAGCTAGAACTAAGGAGAGAGATCTTATCTTTGAGGTTATAGTATTATCACCTATAGAGTTTGCCTATTTTATGACTTTCCACTCATATCTATCTTCGAATTATCTTGACTATGTTGATGACTTGTTTTCCTTAACCTTTGTTGACCTTGCACCGTTGCCAATGAAGGAGCGAGTGAGTTTTATTGTAGGAATTAAGGTTCATATCATCAAGAAGAAAGGGAAGCACGGGGCCTACATTCAAGAGCTACTGGATGGCTATGGACAACTTGAAGAAGATTCGTGGGCGAATCCTTTTCAAGAAGGGGAGAATGATGCGGGAGAATCACCACCACTTTCTAATAGTCATCACAAGGCCATTGGTGAAGGAGCCATCACAAGGATGAGAGCAAAGGAGTTAGCACAAGAGGTGAAGTACATGTTGATGACGTTTTCGCGTAAGGAGCAAGACACTTCCATGGACACATCTATGAGGATCTTGGTGACGGTTTCATCTAAGGAGGAAGGGTTGAAAGATGTGAGAATGACAACCAAGGAAGTTTGTGATCTCCATGCACACGTTCCATGCATCGTTTATGTGTGTGATCATGCATATTATCACAATCTAATTTGGGCGTGTATAATGCTTATGTTTAAGCATGTTTGAAGACTTTTAATGCCTTTCATTAATTTTCTAGTATTTTAAGACATTTTAAGTTATTTTAGGAGTAGATAGCCTTTTAAAGCTATTTGAGCTTTTAAAGACTTTTAGAAGTTATTTTGCTGTTTTTTAGTTTTTTTTATTTAAGAAAAGGTTTAAAGACATATATAAACCTTTTCCTAATCAGTTTCTAGGGGGATCAGACTATTTGTGAAATTTGTGTTTACGTATTTTCAATCAAAAGAGAGCTTTTGGTGAGAATCATTGGTTGCTGAATTTTCCGGCTTAGTTGTCTTGCGTTGTGTCAATCTTCTTTGAGATTGGTGCTTCAAAGCTCCATAGGCATCCTCCTTGTGCTCTCAACCTCCATTGTTGAGTTGTGTAAGGTTGTATAAGGCAGGGTCGTTGGTTGCGTTGTTTGGGTCTTTGATTCCGAAATCAAAGGTTCTTTCAATCGACATCTCTCCGTTTCTATCTTCCTATCCTTCTACCTTATCTAATTCGTTCCATTTGTTTCTTCTTCATTCCTGCGTTTTTACCATCATTATCTAATGTTAGTTGTATCCATTTGTGTGATTTGAAGCCCCTTTGTCTAGATCGAGAAGAATACGGAATTTCCCCGTATCAATTGGTATCAGAGCTAGTTGACGTTCAACCTACAAAAAGAGTCGGTAAATCATTCAAAAAAAAAAATCAAAAGTGTCTCGTTTTTTTTGTTTGAGTCTTGCATTGTTCGAGTCTATTTCCGTTTCCATTTCTATTCTAAGTTTTGTTTGAGTCTTGTGAGTTTGTGCTTTTGTTTGCAAGTTTTGGACGCCGGAACACCATCAAAAAACCACCACGCCTACACCACGCCTACACAACCAGCCAAATCTTGAGTATTGATACGGAATCCTTGAAGACCAACAATGGACGTTTTCCTTGACAAATGGCACGCAAAATCAGATTGTTTAGAACCAGAAATAACGTTGGACAAAAGGGAAGAAAGAGAATGAAATGGAACGTGGAATGTTTGGTAGAAGTAGATCCAAAAGAACCAAACGACTCCCTTACAAGAACCTTGATCAGATTGATCAAAACCCAAGCAAGATGATGCCTTCAACCCTTTCTTCTATAACCTTACACAAGCCTTCAATGGAGACAAGCACAAGGAGGGACTAGTATTGACTAGTAGCACCAATCTCTAAAGAGATTAACACACACAAGAACAATCTAGTAGGGATTCACAACAATTCAATCAATGGCTCACTTTATTGATTGAATTTTCTGAATAGGAACAAAAGCTCTCAAAGAGACGGTTTATCAAGTTTTGCTAAAATCTATCTTTGAGTCTTGTGTCTTTTTTGAGTATTTTGTGTGATTTAGCTAGTTAACATTGCTTGCAAGCCATACTAGTTGAGTCTTGAGTCTTATTTCAGCTTCTTAGCGTCTATCTTGACGTTTTCTGTTGTGAACCTTCAAGCAGCCGTGTATCACCCTTTTTCAAGTCAATGAGTGTGCTAGTAGAGCTAAGGCATTGATCTTAGAAGGAGTTTTAATCCATCCAAGTCAATTGCATCAAATAGCTTGTGATCAACACAACTTGATTGTGAGAGTGAGAGTAAACACTTGTGAGAATTTTCTATTTTATCTAATTCAACTAGTTTGCTTGTTTTGTGTGTTTTTTTGATCATGTCTAGGTCTAATAGTCCAAGCAAGTCCCAAAGTAGTGAGCTAATGCACCCAAAGACATTTGTTATGTTGAAGCAAATAATGGATTCGGTAGCAAGATTGACCGACTGGATTGGCACGTTGGAGTCTCGGCCAACACCCACAGCCACGCCACAGCCGAGGTCCACTTTCGAGCTAGGAGGCACGTCTAGAGATGGCCCTAGAGAAACAGCCCATGAATCACCTCAAAGAACCCCTCAAGGGCAAGGTATGAGACATGCTAACCCTCTTCCTAGAACACCTAATGTGCAAGGTTTTGTGGATGATTTTCAGGAGCCACAAGAGGATGTTGAGGAAGAAGGCATGTGGAGAGAGTTCCCTAGGCATCACCCACAGCCAAGGAGAGGACGAGAATATGAGCCATTTAGGCCTTATCAAGAGCTAGATGGAATAGGAAAAGTGAAGGTCAAGATTCCTAGTTTTGAAGGCAAGTGTGACCCGGATGCTTACATGGATTGGGAGACTAAATTGGAGCAAATTTGGTCATGCCATCACTTTGGAGAGCAAAGGAAGGTCCAGCTTGCATCATTGGAGTTCCAAAGATATGCACTAGTATGGTGGGATCATCTTGTCAAGGAAAGGAGAAGAACCTTGGATCCAGCCATCACTACATGGGAACAAATGAAGGCCTTGATGAGAGCTCGTTTTGTACCTCAACATTATGCTAGGGAGCTGAGGCAAAGGTTGGAGAACCTTAGACAAGGAGCCATGAGTGCCGAAGAGGTCTACACCTCTATGCAAATGGCAATGGTGAAAGCTAATGTGGTTGAAGATGAGGAGTCTACAATGGCTAGGTATCTACGTATTTTAAACTCATCTTTGGCTAATGAAATTGATTTGTATCCTTATAGTACCATGGTGGAGCTGCTGCATTTGGCAATCAAAGTAGAGAAGAAGACAAAGGCTAGGAACCAAGGTGCCAAGACAAGCTTTGGAGCTACAAGCTCATGGAAAGCACAAAACAGCCGGCCCCAAGGATCCTACAGCCGTGAGCCTACATCCACCAAGGAGGACCGAAAAGCATCAACCATGGACCAAGGAGCACAAAGAAGGAGCTCAACACCTCATTCATCTTCTAGACCTTTGAATGAGCCTTCAAGTGGTCCTCAAGGGAGTACCTCTAACTCTACTCTTCGTTCTAGAGATATTGTGTGTTTTAAATGTCAAGGTAGAGGTCATTACATGAGGGATTGTCCTAATAAGAAAATTCTGATTTTAAATCAATTTGGACAATAGTGAGGATGAGCATGAAAATGATGATAACACCCACCTTAATGGATTGCATGAAATTGGTAGTGATAGTGATGAGGGCATTAAATATGAGCATGGAGAATCATTAATAGCTAGAAGAACTTTGCATGCTAAGCTAGCTCCGTGTGAGGATAATCAAAGAGAGAACCTTTTTCATACTAGATGTCTAATTAAACGGAAGGTGTGTAATATGATCATAGATGGAGGTAGCTGTTGCAATATAGCTAGCACTGATTTGATTAATAAGTTGCAAATTATCACATTTTATCACCCTAAGCCTTACAAATTGCATTGGATGAATGATTGTGGAATATTAAAAGTAAATAGGCAAGCTAGAGTTACTATCACTTTAGGTAGCTATGAGGACACCATTACTTGTGATGTAATTCCCATGCAAGCTTGTCATATTCTTTTGGGACGTTCATGGCAATTTGATAGGAGAGTTAAGCATGATGGTTTTACTAATAGGCGTATCTTTGAATTTAATGGTCAAACACTAACTCTTAAGCCTATGACACCATTGCAGATTGCTGAATTTTATGAGAAGAAGGAGTTGAATGTGGAGCAAAATGAGGTTAAAAAGAGAGGGGATAGCTCACGGTCTAAAACAGAACCCACGGCCAAGATTAGTACCACCCTATTAGCCACACCTTCTAGTGTCCTTCTAGCATCCAAGGAGGAGTACATCCTAGATTACACCCCTTTAGATGACATTCTTGTGAGCTTGTGCAAGAGCTTAGTGACTTTGAGTGATGAAGCCAAGGCCACCCTACCTAAGCCTATCCTAGCTATCCTAGATGAGTTTAGTGATGTGTTTCCTGACGAGATTCCGGCTGGCCTTCCACCTTTTAGAGGTATTGAGCACCAAATAGATCTTATTCCCGGTGCTACACTCCCAAACCGTCCAGCCTATAGGATGAACCCTAAGGAGAGCCAAGAGATCCAAAACCATGTCAAAGAACTCCTAGATAAGGGTTATGTAAAGGAGAGTTTGAGTCCTAGTGCCGTTCCCGTCCTCTTAGTGCCTAAGAAGGACGATACATGGAGGATGTGTGTTGATTGTAGAGCCATCAACGACATCACCATTAAGTACTTCCATCCTATCCCACGTTTAGATGACATGTTAGATGAGTTGAATGGAGCCACATTGTTCTCTAAGATAGATCTTAGGAGTGGTTATCACCAAATCAGAATGAGGGAGGGAGATGAGTGGAAAACGGCATTCAAGACCAAGTTTGGTCTTTATGAGTGGCTAGTGATGCCATTTGGTTTAACCAATGCTCCTAGCACATTTATAAGATTGATGAATCACGTGTTGAGACACTACATTGGTAGGTTTGTTGTGGTTTACTTTGATGACATCCTCATCTATAGTAAGTCACTTGAAGAGCATGAGGAACATTTGAGGGAAGTACTTGCAACTCTTAGAATTGAATATTTGTATGTTAATTTGAAGAAATGTGAGTTTAGTACTAATCAAGTTGTTTTTCTTGGTTTTGTAGTGAGCACAAGAGGTCTAGAGGTGGATGGAGAGAAGATCAAGGCAATCCAGGAATGGCCTACTCCCGCAACCGTCGGTCAAGTGAGGAGTTTCCACGGCCTAGCAACCTTCTATAGACCTTTTGTGCGAAATTTCAGCACCATAGCAGCCCCACTCACGTCCTTGACAAAGAAGAAGGTGCCATTTGTGTGGGGAGATGCTCAAGAGAAGGCGTTTAAGGAGTTGAAGTGGCGGCTGTCCCATGCACCTCTCCTAGCTCTTCCGGACTTCACCAAACCTTTTGAGGTTGAGTGTGATGCTTCGGGTATTGGCATTGGAGGAGTACTCATGCAAGAGGGTAAGCCACTAGCCTTCTTTAGTGAGAAATTAAAGGGAGCGTGTTTAAACTACTCGACCTATGATAAAGAACTTTATGCATTATTTAGAGTATTAAAAACATGGCAACATTATTTATGGCCTAGTGAGTTTGTCCTACATACCGATCATGAGTCCTTATGACATTTTAGGAGTCAAGATAAGTTAGATAGGAGACATGGTAGATGGATGGAGTTTATAGAAACTTTTCCTTATATCATAAAGTATAAAAAGGGCAAGGATAATGTTGTAGCGGATGCTCTCTCTAGGAGACATTCTTTAATCACAACTATGGATTCTAAGGTCTTAGGTTTCTATTATATTAAGGATTGTGGTGTTTGCATAGCTTTCTCTAGGAGACATTCTCTTTGTGGGTAGAATACGTTAAAACACATTGCTTAAGTGCCAAATTGAATTCCTTTGAGTTCAGCCTCTTGTCTTGTGAGAATTGTGGTGTTTGCATAGCTTTCTCGTTCTTGTGTGTGTCAATCTCCTTCGGGTTGGTGCTACAAGTCGAATTGAAGCAACCTCTTCGTGCCTTCGATAACTCTAGATCGATTGTGTGAAGTTGTAAGAAGCGGGGTCGAATCGTCATCGGTTTGGTTCTTGGATAATCGAATCCAAGGGTTCTATCGTTTGTTCCTTTCGGTTCTTCTTTCTTATTTCGTTTTCCCTCTTTGCTTTGCACGTTTCCTTCATCTTTGTTTGCTGAATTTCGTTTGCTTATATTCCCGAAAACAGGTTGCTCGTCTAGATCCATTCTTCGCGGCTAATCCCCGTATCAATTGGTATCAGAGCTAGTTGACGTTCAACCTACAAAAAGAGTCGGTAAATCATTCAAAAAAAAACAAAAGTGTCTCGTTTTCTTGTTTGAGTCTTGCATTGTTCGAGTCTCTTTCCGTTTCCATTTCTATTCTAAGTTTTGTTTGAGTCTTGCGAGTTTGTGCTTTTGTTTGCAAGTTTTGGACGCCGGAACACCATCAAACCACCACGCCTACACCACCAGCCTTTGTGCCTACACGTCCAAACATCCAAACAAGCCCTAAACATTCAAAAAAAAAAAAAAAGATGGGCTGAATTTCGTCCAGCCTATTCATCACAACAGCCCCACGTTTTCCCCTACCCTCTTTCATCCACAAAATCAGCCTTTTTGAAATCATCTCTCTTAGTTAGCTATTTACTTGGTCAAACTCTATCTTCTTGCAACTAATTAGGATTTTCTTAGCATTTTGTTTTAATTTTAATTAATTCCAAAAATAAGTTTCGAATTAGCTGGTTGTGTTTATTAGTTGCATATTCTCTTCAAGCGCCCTAGCACTCGGCACCTCACCTTTTCTACAGCCTTCAACCACAGCCCTTGCAAGACGAAGACATCGGCCTTCCATGGAGACTTCATCAACCGATCGTGTTCCAGCCCGCAGAGGACGCCCGCGCTCTAAGGTGAACCGCAAGCCACCACCATCACGCCTCGACGTTGAGACCGATCGCCAAGCTCGGAAGAGGTCCAGTCATGCGGCCGGAACATGGGTTTGGGCCAAGATACCGCAGCGAGGCCGCCCTCGACTTGACGCGAACCCAAACGATCTAGGGCCTTTTCGGGTCCTTACCCGTGGGTTGGGTTATGTGCACATTCTTAACTGGCCCGATGAAACTTATCATTGTTGTCCTTATACCATGGTTAGGAATCTCGTCATTGCGTCGGAGTACCTCTACCCCGTATTGCCTCCATCAGAATTACCACAAGCTTCGGGGACGAAGCTTTTCCAAGAAGGAGAAAATGATGCGGAACCGAAGACGAAGAAGTTGATTGATGCTGATTTTAGAAATCATTAGTTGCCTAATTGTATTTGTTTTAATTAGGGTTAAGTGTGTTTATTTGGGGCCGGTTCACTTTCATTTTAAGAGCCGGTTCAATGCTTTATTTCCTTAGTTATTTTTAGTTTTATTAATTATTGGTTTAGTTTTATTTTAGTTTTAGCATTTGCCTACTTAAGGGAACTTCTCCCTCATTGTAAGACACGTTTGAGGCAATGGATAAGCAGCCCTTGTGGTGTCCTTGATTGAACGTCTTTCCCTCTCGCCCTCCACTGGAGATTGGAGCCCGAGTTGTATGGTTCTTGTGAGATGGGGCTAGATTACTCGATGAGCGGGTTTTTCACATCATTTGCAATTGTGTTTTGGTTCTTTAGCCATGGTGCTTTGCATTGTTTGGGTTGGGTTCCTCATAATCTGTCCATCGCCTTATAGACGAGAGGGTTGTGTCGTTCTTGGATTCGGTTCTTGATCGATCTAGTCCATGGGTTGTACCCGTTTGTGGTATTGGCTCTTGGCTGGTTGTATCAATGGTTTGGTTCAAGGCAGGATAGTTTGCTCGCCTCCTATCTTTCCCTTTCGTTCTTTCTATTCCGCAACAGGTTGTTCGTCTAGGTCCGTTCTTCGCGGCTAATCCCCGTATCATCTTTCCTTGCCTTCTAGCTTCCTTGGCTTTCATGGCTATGGTCCCGAAGCTTTTGACTCTTCCTCTCCTCCTCCTTGGAGTGTTCTTCGCTCCTTGCTTCCTAGCTTCCATGGTTATCTCTTAAAGCGTGCTAGGTTCGGAGATTCTCCTGCATTAAATTAATCATCAAACAAGTATAGTCCGACCCCTTACATCATGATTAATCCAGCTTATACACCCTTGGAAGGGTCAAGCAATACATGAAAACCAATTGGAAAGTTAAAAGATATGGAAGTAAGGTAGTCCGTGACACGATTCGTCTCACGGCAGACATGACGGAACTAGATACTCCAGTTCCTTTTAAGTGAGTCTTGACATCTAACGACCCGACTAGCGAGCGGATGACTCCGGGGATGTTTCTAGCAAGGAGGGTAGCTACAAGTTGTGAGTCAGTTTCCAACTCTATAGATTTGTAACCACACTCCCAAGCTAGCATTAGACAATGTAAAAATCCTCACAACTCCGCCTTGGGGACCGTACATATTCCAATATACAACATATCCCCGTTGCCTTCTTGACGGCTTCTACACTATCAACAAGTTTTTTTAAGACAGCTTCTAGATTATCGACAAGGCTTTTTGATAACTTTTGGACTTTCAGCAAGCCATTGGGAATGACGGATTGTAGTGTCAAACTTTAGCATGGAAGCTAAAATATGACATAAACGAACCGTAGAGCGGGGGACGTGTGTATACGAGCGCACTTATGTATCAGACTCAAGCCTAACACATAAGTCCAATGTTGCTCCATCCTAAAATCAATTGAAAATAAGAGGAGTAGTCCATCAGTCTTACATACCAGACTCAAAATGATTCCTTGTTCAATGAGGAAACTTATTATCCCCAACAAGCCCTAAAGTCCAACTAGGGTACAAACCTAGTTAGCACTTGCCACATGTTAGAATCGCGGCCCGATTAAAGGCTAACTATTTTGATACCATGTTAAAGTCTGACATATACAGACTTTAGAGAAAGGTTTGTGTGCATACGAGTACAAATACACGTTAGGCACAAACCAACACATAAGCCCAGTGAGATATATCCTAAAACCAATTGACAATAGGAGGAGGAGTCCACCGACCTTGTATATTAGGCTCGAAATGTTTCCACTTTAGACATGAGAACTAATTATCTCCAACAATCAGACTTCTTTCATTGGTCCATGTATGCTAGTTTACAAGACCAACCAAGGGGTTGAGTCGGATCGATTTAAATATTCGGGTATCTTGATACAATTTTTAGAAAAATTCGTATCCGGTTCACATATGGTCGGGTATCCGATACTATTTAGTTCGGATAATTATCAGGATAAATATTCAACTTATTGTACAAAGTACATCAATAAACATACGTGGATATTTAGATATAAATATATAAATACGGATATTCTTTTTATATAATCTTATCGGCCTCTGATTTGATGATCCAAAAAGGTTTAAGACTAATGTGAAACCAAAGTTCTTTTATGAAAGCCAAAACTGTAATACAAATTTGATTTTGGGAACCATATTCAAAACTGATTTCTACTTTGATACATGAACGCGAAAAAAGAGTTAAGTACACAAACAAAATGCAGAAGAAAATCCCCAAACCCTATCTTTAACACCGCCTCCAATGGCTTCAGCCTCTAACAGAGATGAGCGTAATATGCCTCATCCCTCCAGCCACCACCATGGCAAACTTCTTTTTTCACTTGCGTAATCCGCCACCCTCCTCCGCCCACCACCATGACTAGGGTTTCTTTCTCCAAAGGAGTACATTGATGAAGAAAACCCCAAAGTTTTTTTTTATCTAAATCTTCCTTAATTTATTAAGGAAGATGAAGATTTAAATTGAATAAAACAATTAGTTTTCGGATCTCATTCTTCAATGGATTACCGCCGTTAACAATCTCTCCTCCTCAACCTTGGAAATGGTCACCCCGCACCATCATCAACTTACCCTCGTCTCCCATGTTATTCTCGTGTACCGGTGACAACCCGGCTTAAAAAATGCTTCTATTCAATCTAAGCAAGAAGACCCATTTTCCTCTTGCAAACTTAGGCATATGTTTTATCATCTAACCTATGGCATCTAAGTCGAATTCACCCACTTGTTTTTTTGTAGTATAGTCTCAATAACTCTCATACTACAAAGGAAAAACAATATGAAGAATGACCCAGATCTACATAACTTTTGTATGAGACTTATTGAGACCACACAGTAGAAAAAACAAGACAACCAGTTTTCGGGTCTCCTTCTTCTATGGATTATCACCGACAACAATCTATCCTCCTCAACCTTGAAAATGGTCACCCCATACCATCGTCAACTTACCCCCGTTTCCCAAGTTGTTCTCGTGTCCGGTGACAACCCGGCATCAAAACCGCTTCTACTTCATCTAAGCGAGAACACCCTCTTCCCTCTTCTAAACTCAGGCATTTGTTTATCATCTAACCTACAGCCGCTAAGTCGAATTCATCCACTTGTTTTTTGATAACTCCACCTTTGATATTAATTGTTGTATTTTAATGATGGAAGACTTAACATAAAAAGCGGTTATTATAAACTAACAAATGTCGATTATATGTCTAGATTGCTTGTCTGGGTTTGTTTGTTAAATATGTGTGTAGGTCTTGGATAATATTACAAGGGAAGACTTGGATGAAGACTTACTACAACAATCAACAAACAAATGAGAAGATCTAGGAGAGAAGATCTTTAAAACGGCCAGCCAACTACAAAGATCTTGTTGGAGAAGATAGGTATTTGAAGAGATGATCTTGGAGAAGATCTCGGCTGAAGATCTCAAACGGCTATGAAGAAGGTTGTTGAACGGTTGTGGAGAAGATCGTGGAGAAGATCAAACGGATATCAAAGGATACGTTTGAAGATAAGATCTTGGAGAAGATCTTGTCCGAAGGATATACTCCAACGGCTAGTACAAAACAACACATACGAAGATCTCGTTCAATAAACATTGGATTCTATGGAAGAAAGAAGTTGCAACGGCTATGAGATAACAGCTAGAAGAAGTTCCTACATAGAAGTCTATAAAAGAAGACATCGATTGAAGATGAAGTAACCAAGCCTACAAGCGATCATACAAGACATCTTCATCGATCCAAAAGTTTATCTTCCTCTCTACGCTTACTTAGGTTTATTCGTTAGAGTGAGATAAACACAAGAGCTACATTGACATATCATTTTAGTGTTATACTCGAGTGTGTTACTCTGCGAAGTAACTAGGCTATTATTGCTAGAATAGGGTTGACTAGATCGTAGTATTGAGACTACATTGAGAGAAGAAGGGAAGTTCTTCTAGGTTGTATCTAGGACTCACAACAAGAAGATAATAGATAGTTAGAATCCTAGGGTCAGAAACCCTAGAGTCGTAAACATATCGTGTGTCGATCTTTTCAATTCCGCACCTTATATCACATTTTATTGTGAATAACATCTTTCTGCAGGTTTCGAATTCAAGGCCTTGAGATCAACTTAAAAGCCTTGAGAAATAATTTTTGTCACTAAGCGCGGAGATTGAATTCAAGGCCTTGAGATTCATTTCAAAGCATTGATATCCGATATTACAAAAAGTTCTCATACTCTATTCAACCACCCTTCTAGACTATTTTTATCCTTATTAATCACCTACTCGGTTCTTTAACCATCAAAGTTATACACTTTTCATGTAATGACTCTCATGTCTTACAATGTCATCTTCTTAGTTTGATGCTTGTTTGTGGTGGCTCTTCAAGTGGTTTGTCTAGGAGGGGCATTGATTTGTGATCGACTCCTAATGAATCTACTCTTTTGCGAGTCCAAATCAGAGGTGTCCACAGTTGTTCCCCATAGTTCCTACCTTGCATTTCCTTCGAAGACAAATACTGTGCTTGCCGCTTCCCGTTGACTGGATCAATCTACTTTCCCCTGAAGACCTATTTACTTTTGGGATTCCATGATGTTTTTTGTGTATTTCTTTTCTTTCGTTGGGGTTATTCATGACGATTAGTCCGTATGCCGATCTTTCTCAACCTTTTGATCCACTAGACGGGGTGTCGTCTAGTGTTTCGAACCGCTTTTCTTTATCAAATTTTTTTATTTTAATAGTTATATGTTATTAAAAATTATTATTACATACTCAAATATAGGATTGGACATGGGACGAGACAAGACGGATTGAGGTCGTCCCACATCCCATCCCGCCTATTATATATGGGACGGGATTGGGACGAACCTTGAGTTTTTAGACTAAAAACCATCGGGCATATCCCGGTTGGGTCCAGGTTGGGATAAAACTGATCCCGCATGACCTATATATAGTTTGTTTTCGGTTTTAAAATTAAAAATTTATGCAACCAAATATCCGTTGATATGTAATTAAAACGAAAGACATTAAAATAGAATGTCGCAAGAGAGTTTAAGAAAAATGCTTAACTTATCAAAAGTATATATTCAAAATAAAAATTAAAAACAAAAGAAAGAATTTGACCTATTAGGCCTTTTTAAGTTTTGTGTGTAGTAAATATACCCCATAATTTTTTACCACTTTTATTTAATGGTAGGTAAAAGTATTGAACCTTCTATTATAAAAGAAAGAATAATTATTGTTTTTTATGTAAATTTTAATTTTTAATTCCTGAATTTTTTTTTTTTGCCTTTTAATTTTCTTTAATAATTTCTTTTTTTTTCTGAAATAAATTTCTCATACCATAATTTTATCAGACTTTTTATCATTGCAGAATTTTTTTCATACCATAAGTTTTTTTTTTGACTTTTTTATTTTTTATAATTTTCTGGTATGAGTTTCTATCATAAAACTCATACTAGAACTAGGGGTGTAATCTGGCTCGAGCCGCTCGGCTCGCCAAAAGCTCGTACTCGGCTCGTTAATATTACAAACGAGCGGAGCTCGAGCTCCATTACAGGCTCGTTCCGAGCCCGAGCCCGAGCCGAGCCCGAGCGGCTTGGCAAGGCTCGTCCGTTAAAAAAAAATAATAATAAAAATAATGTGTTAGGGTTTCTTTCTTTGCTCCAGGGGCTTCCAACAATCCAGACACCATGCCTAATTTCCACTTCCAGTTTTCCTGCGCAGCTGCTCTCATGCCTCCATAGTTTTCACAATTTCACGCCAAAGACCAACTTCCAGTCTTCCACCCGGCAGTCCGGCTCCGACACCCGTCCACGGCCACGCCTCACCCAGCTTCGCAACTCCGCTCTTCCGCATGCTCACACAGCTCCTCTGTTGGATGTTCCCCTCCTCGTCCGTGTTACGCTCAGGATGTGATACGCAATGGGTTTTAAAATTTATAAACTCGTTATATTTCTCCTAACTCCTAGCGAACCCGCAGTGTATGGGACGTTTGTAGTAGGGATAGTATTCCGAGGTCGAACACAAAGACTAAGGTGAGATTGATTCGATTTATGATTAAGTTTAGTGAAAATCTAGGTTGTACAAAAGAGAAAGAAATAAAGAAATGAAAACCTCAATGTTTTTGGTTGGTTTTTAGGTGATCAATCAAGGATCACAAATGATGCAAAGTAAACAATCAACTAAGCTAATGAATCAACACAAACAAACAAGCTAAACACGAGATATGAATCAAGAGAGAAAAGTAGATTCTAGGGGTTGGAAATTCCGGTTATGGCATAGGACTCAAGCTATCTAATCATTTCTTGGATTAACTATGATATGTTGGGAGTGAGTGTTTCTAGATTGGGATCAATTACCGGGTAGGTCTCATGGTCCACTAGTCCGTCCCTAAGGTCTCATCACCGGGTAAGTCTCTAAGAACCTAGGGGATGAAATTCTACACAAACCGGATTGTTACCTAGGGATCTAACCTATCCTTACCGGGTAAGTATCGAAAGGGTTAGTTCTAAACAACTACCCTAGCACACTTAATCCAATGGCGGCTTATGAGGCTCACCATTACCTAAGGTTTGTCATCTTTGGAATCTAAGAGTAAGGATCACTGGGTAAGTCTCTCCTAACACTTAGTTGCTACACTAGGTCACCCTAGAGTAGATTTAACTCAACAAACACTAGGATTTCAACATTCTAACAATCTAAAACTAGATCTATCGAACCAGGGAGAATCACGGGGTGTTCAACCAAGTCCACAGCCGTGGTTTGGCAAGAACAACCCGTGGACTCTAACAGAGGCTACGTCCAAGTAAGTGACTCATCCAAGGGCAATTCTAAGTCCATCCTATCATAGTCCTAGCCATAACCATCCTTTCCTTACCCTACAATCACATCTATTTAGCATACAACATGCATCATAACAATCGAAATCATCAAGCATAAAATCATAGTTTCCATTTGCAAGATAATGAAGAGAAAGAGATGAACAAGTGAAGTAAACAAAACCAAGCTGAAAGTAAGATTAAAATGACTCACAACCCTTCCAAAAGAAGGTTTAGATGGTTCATACAACTCTAGAAATCGATCTCGAAATTCTTCACTACAAAAGCTATCAAGGTCTAACAATGGTGTGTTCTTCTCCTTCCTTTCCAATGGAGCTCTTCTTCTTCCTCCAATGGTAGCTTCCCTCCTTAGAATCTTCTTGTTGAGAGAGTATTTTGATTGGATGATAGTGGATAATGGAGAGCTGCTCCAAGATGCCTTCTCTCAGCAATGCAGGACCACTTTTATACCACCACCATGCTAGAGAAGGCCAAGAGATCGTGGCACAGCTGTCACAACCGTCTGGCACAAACCACGGTTGGTTCCACGGCCGTGGAAGTGCCAGTGAACCGTGGTTTGGTGCTTCAGCGTTGCCTTGGTTCATTAAGCTTTGATTTAGTGCATGGCTTGTGTTGGCAAGGTTCCTTGAGTCCTCCTTAGTCCTTAGCTTGCATTCAAATGAGTCCGAGGATGTGTCATCTTGATGATCGATCCTCAAACGTATCGTTTAAGCTCCTAAATCTCCCAAAATACCTATAAAGCAAGCAAAAGTCCGCGTAGACGTCTATCTCGACAAAATACGTGAATTGAGTGCAAACGTCGTGAACTAGTGCTAAACCATGCATGAATGAGTGAGAAATCTATCTGAATGACTACCTAAACCTAAGTCATAAATCGTGTTATCAAAAATACCACATACTTAAGGTTTGCTCGTCCCCGAGCAAATTCCCAACTATAGACTAAGGGATGACATGATTTATGTTATGCAGAAAAATGGCAAAAATCTTTTTGGGTTTGTGCTTCCACTATTGGATCACCTTCATAGTCATGTTTCATGGCAATGCATAAGCAATTATGTATCAAATAAATGAAGGCACGGAAAGACAATTGTACTTAACTCGAAAGCATGCATGAAATGTAAAAATGAAGAAGTCAAGATGATCAAGAGCATATCAAATCTAGATTACTAAGTCTTACAAACATGCAAATAGGTCATAAGGTCTTATGAAATAAAAGGCCAAGAAACGTTGTGATTAGGTGGGGATTTTTCTAGGCTATGTGATGCTAATCCGGGAATGGAAATAACTCCACAATCTTGTCCTCGGTCAACTTCCCTTAAGTGTATATTTTCTCCATCTTTTCTTTCTTTTCTTTTTCTTCTACTTATTTTTGAGACAATGGCATTGGTGTACAAAAGCCAAAACCTTGGTGATTAGCCATCCTCGGGTTTTTTCTATTTTTCGAGGTGCATCCACACCGGGCACACATACCAAAGCTCGTTAGGACTATCGGTTTATTTGACTTTGGCAAGGCACCAACACCCGATTATGTGAAGTGTGCCGAGTTACTTGTCACTTAAACCAATGTCCCCAAACCTATATTTTTGTCTACACTTTCACAACAATTTCAGCATTTTATTCGTGGCATTCTTTCATCAACATCTTCACCCCACACTTGTTTTCACACACATCAACACACTAACATGCTCCTATTTCCGGATGGGTCAAAAGAGGTCAAATTTATATCAATTGAGGTGCTCAAACAACATGATCAAGATGAGAAAAAGAGAGAGATGAATTGCCTCATTCATTCCTAGATGGTGTGCAAGAACTAGCATGTAATTTCGACTTTCAATACTCAATCCATTATAGGCAACATCATGATCACAAATCATTCATGGGATTCAAGATAAGTACTTCAAGTCCACATATGCATTCATCAATTTAACACATAAGGCCATCCATAGCCAATCCACAAGAAAGATTCATCATTAGGGTCATATCCAAGCCTAGAAAGCACAAAAAAAAATTTAAATTTTCTGAATTTTTATGGGATTTTCGAAATGAGTATACAATGCAAGACATGTGAAAATATTAAACTACTCTAGATGCTCATCATGCAAAGGATCATGCAAACCCCACCCCATACTTAGAAACACATTGTCCCCAATGTGTAAATGAAGTAAAGAGGAGTGAAAGAAGGTTCTCACAATGTAAAATGGTATGCTAAAGGTATTTGGGATTTCTCAAGTGGATTGATGGTGGATGATCCTATCAATAATGGTAGAGAGCTCTAAGTGTTCATCAAGGCGTCGGGACCCGCGCTAGGCACCGCTAGCCGTCCAAGTTCCGCGTCCGCTCCACCCATAATTGATGAGGGGTTCATCATCATCATTCACATGCCATGCAAGGCTTCCAATGCTACCAAGACTCTACACACACACAAAACACACCAAATACACACAAAAACAGAAAAATCAAAAACAAAGACAATGAAAAAGGGAAAAACGTTACCAATGGGTTGCCTCCCATCAAGCGCTTCTTTAAGGTCATTAGCTTGACCAAACTCGGAGGCGTCTCATTCTAGGTGAAGTGGGGCAATCATATCCACCGGAGCTCCCGGGACATACTTCTTCAACCGGTGCCCATTCACCTTAAAATCTCCACAATGCTCCCCTCCTATCTCAATAGCTTCATGGGGGAAGATCTTCTTCACCACATATGGCCCGGTCCATCTTGATTTTAGCTTTCCGGGGAAGAGCCGCAGCCTTAAGTTGAAGAGAAGGACAAGGTCGCCTTCACTCAACTCCTTCGGGATGAGGCGCTTGTCATGCCACCGTTCGGTTCTCTCCTTGTAGATCCGGGCATTCTTATAGGCATCCAACCGGATCTCCTCAAGAGCGTTTATGTCTATCAATCTCTTCTCACCGGCCTCCTTGAGGTCAAAATTTAGCCACTTAATGGCCCAATAAGCTCTATGCTTCATCTCTACCGGAAGGTGGCAAGACTTGCCATAGACTAGCTTGTAAGGAGTGGTGTCAATTGGTGTCTTGAAAGCGGTTCTTTATGCCCATAAGGCATCATTGAGCTTCATAGCCCAATCCTTTCTCGTCCTAGAGACCGTCTTCTCAAGAATTCCCTTTATCTTCGGGTTGGAGATCTCCACTTGGCCACTAGTTTGGGGATGGTAAGGTGTTGCCACCTTATGAGTCACCCCATACTTAGCCAAAACTGCTCCAAAGTTTCTATTTGTGAAGTGCTTCCCTCCATCACTTATGATCACCCTTGATGTTCCAAACCTAGGGAAGATCACTCGGTTGAAGAACCGCACAACTTTGGCATCATTTGTGGGAGAGGCGATTGCCTCCACCCATCTTGAAACATAATCAACCGCCAATAGGATGTAGAGGTTGCCACATGAAGAAGGGAATGGTCCCATGAAGTCCACACCCCACACATCAAATATCTCCACTTCTTGTATGTTATTCAAGGGCATCTCATTCCTCCTTGAGATGTTGCCCGTCCTTTGGCAAGCATCACAAGCTACCACAAAGCTTTGCACGTCCTTGAACAAACTTGGTCAAAAGAAGCCCGATCGCAACACCTTCGCACATGTCTTATGTGAGCTAGCATGCCCTCCACATGGCAAGGAATGACAATGGCGGATCACACTCTCCACTTCATCCTCCGGTATGCACCTTCTAAACATTCCATCCGGCCCTCTCTTGAACAAAAGTGGTTCACTCCAATAGTAGTGTCTCACATCTTTGAAGAACTTCTTTCTTTGGGCATATGTCAATCCGGGAGGCACTTCCTCACACACTAGATAGTTCACAATGTTGGCAAACCATGGTTCACTTCCTCTAGACACTTGGAACAAGCACTCCTCCACCATTTGTAATTGTTCATCCCGAAATGAGTCATCAATCGGGATGTCATCTCTTTCAAGCTCCAATGGTGGAAGTCTACTAAGGTGATCCGCCACGGAGTTTTCGGATCCCTTCTTGTCCCGGATTTCCAAATCAAACTCTTGAAGAAGAAGGATCCACCGAATCAACCTAGGCTTGGCATCCTTCTTGGTAAGTAGATAGCGGATCGCAGCATGATCCGTATACACTATGACCTTCGCTCCAACAAGATATGAGCGGAATTTCTCAAACACATACACCACCGCTAGCAACTCCTTCTCGGTGGTAGCATAATTGAGTTGGGCATCATCTAGCGTCTTGCTAGCATAATAAATGGCATGTGTGCGCCCGTCTTTCCTTTGCCCCAAAACAGCCCCAACGGCTACATCGCTTGCATCACACATGATCTCAAACGGTAAACTCCAATCCGGAGGTTGCATGATAGGTGTGGAGATCAAGGCGTTCTTCAACCTACAAAAAGCCTCAAGGCAATCCTTGGAGAAAACAAACTCAACATCTTTCATTAGTAGGTTAGTAAGAGGCTTAGAAATTTTAGAGAAGTCTTTAATAAATCTCCGGTAAAAACCGGCATGCCCTAAGAAACTCCTTACCCCTTTCACCGAGGTAGGTGGCGGCAACTTCTCTATTGTTTCAATCTTGGCTCTATCAACCTCAATGACACGGTTGGACACCAAGTGTCCCAACACAATGCCTTAACTTACCATGAAGTGGCATTTTTCCCAATTTAAGACAAGATTTGTCTCCTCACATCTTTTCAATACTAATGACAAGTTAGCCAAGCAATTATCAAAGGAAGAACCATAAACAGAGAAGTCATCCATAAACACTTTCATGATATTCTCAATGTATTTCGAAAAGATAGCCATCATACACCTTTGAAAGGTGGCGGGTGCATTACACAACCCAAATGGCATTCTCCTATATGCAAAAGTACCCCATGGACATGTAAAGGTGGTTTTCTCTTGGTCATCGGGGTGGATAGGGATTTGGAAGAACCCGCTATAGCCATCTAGGTAGCAAAAATGAGAATGTTGAGCTAACCTCTCTAGCATTTGGTCAATGAAAGGAAGAGGGAAGTGATCTTTCCTAGAGGCCATGTTCAATTTCCTATAGCCAATACACATCCTCCATCCCGTAACCGTCCTAGTTGGGATTAGTTCATTGTTCTCATTAGTCACTACGGTCATCCCACCCTTTTTAGAAACTACATGAACGGGACTAACCCACTTACTATCCGAGATAGGGTAGATAATTCCCGCATCTAGCAACTTAATGATCTCCTTCTTGACTACCTCTTTCATTATAGGATTCAATCTTCTTTGATATTCAATAGAGGGCTTATGATTATCTTCCATCAATATCTTATGCATGCACAAAGAAGGTTTAATGTCAACTAAATCATCAATGGTATAGCCAATGGCTTTCCTATGCAATTTTAGCTCATGCAACAACTTAGCAAGTTCATCATCATTCAAGCATGCACTCACAATCACCGGATATGTAGAATTATCACCAAGAAAAGCATACTTTAAATGAGAGGGAAGGGGTTTAAGTTCAAGTTTAGGAGGACCTTTGTCGAGTGGAGACGATCCAAATAACGTTGGATGAGATGAATCCAAAGCAAATGAAGACCCTCCAAGGCTCCTTGAAGCTTGTTCATTATTAAGAGCTGCTGCTGGGGAAACCACGGCCAACTCCACGGTTGGCTCCACTTCCACGGCCGTGGAAGTTGCCAGGCTTGCTCTTTTGAGCTTTCCAGAGAGTTCTACGGCCGTGGAACACAGTCCACGCCCGTGGAACTTACAGTTGTTCAGCATGCCTTCGTGATCCTCAAATCCAACTCTTGTCTCCTTTTCTAGTGCTTCCAAGGCCTTGATTTCTTCATTGCAAGCCTCCTCAACACATTCCTCCATCATACTTAAGGTAAGAACTTTCTCCAAGGGGTCCTTGATCAAGATCGAGCTCACAACTTCTCTAGACTCCTCTTGCTCGACTATGTTGAAGACATCCTCATCAAGGGTTGGCCCCTTCATCATTGTGGATAGCTTGAACTTGATGTTCTCTTCTCCAATGTTGAAGGAGAGAACTCCATTCTTGCAATCCACTAGGCATCCGGAAGTGGCTAGGAAAGTTCTCCCTAAGATGATGGGAACCGGATAGTCCGCCGGAATATCCAAGACAACAAAGTCAATTGGCACATAGAACTTCCCTAGTTGCACCGGAATGTCCTCCAATATCCCAACCGGATGAGTGATAGAACGGTCCGCCATATAGAGGGTCATCTTGACCGGTTTAGGCTCTCCTAACCCAACCTTGTTGCAAAGTGCAAGCGCTATGATGCTTACACTCGCCCCAAGATCACAAAGGGCTTCATACTTCACCTCTCCCACTCCAATTGGGACACAAAAAGAACCCGGATCTCTTAGCTTGGGAGGCATCTCCTCCTTCATTGTTTGGATCAATTCCGAGGACCTCTTTGTCATTCTTATCTCCCCATACTCATCCAACTTCCTTTTATTGGAGAGTATCTCCTTCAAGAACTTGTCATACGCCGGCATACCTAAGATAGCATCCATGAACGGAATGTTAATATGCAATTTAGACATAAGTTCAAGGAATTTACCAAAGTGATTGTCTAAACGAGCCCTTGCTCGTGATTGAGGGAACGGTAGTGGTGGCTTGTATGGAGGCGGTGCCACATAGGTTGGCTCAACATCCTTGCTCTTGCCTCCATCTTCTTGCAACATCTCTTCTTCTATCACCACTTGTTTTCCCTTAGCATTTTCCTTGGGCAAAGGATTTCTCATACTCAACCCGCTCCTCGTTGTAATGGCCAACACTTGGCCTCTTGGGTTGTATTCGATCCTTCCGGAAAGCTTTCCCGGATCTCTATGGGCTTCACCCGCCTTTTGGAACACTTGTGCTTCCAACACCTTTTGAGCCTTAGAGATGGAAGTCACGGTGCTCTCAAGACCACTCAACCTTCCAAGCAATTGCTCAAACATCATTTTGGTCCTATCCTTTGGAGGTTGAGTAAATCCGGGTGGAGGTTCTTGTGAAGCTTTTGGTGGTGGAGTTGTGCTTGTGGAAGCGGGAGGGTTCAAGGCTCCATCCGGGTTAGAGTAGGAAAACCCGGGATGGTTGTGGTTGGGCCGGTAATTGTTGAATTGCCGGTTGTTGTTGAAGTTCTTCGGGCCTTGGTAGTTGTTATAATTTCCCCTTCCCATGTAGTTCACATCTTCCCCCTTGGAAGATAAGTTGGCTTGCACTTGCACTTGAGGAGTTGCTTGGTTCTTTCAAAGTTGTAGCACACAACTCCCTCAAAGACTTCAATTCATTATTGATGGCATCTAGCTTGAAGTTGCTCATGGTGACTTCACTCACCTCATATGCTCCCGCTTTTCTCCCTTCACTCTTTCTATGGGAGTACTTCTCAATCACCAAAGCTTGTTTTTCTATAAACTCCCAAGCCTCGTCTACATACTTCTCCATGAAAGTTCCACCGGAAAGAGATTGGAGCTTGAATTGGCTATCTTCATCAAGTCTCTTGAAGTAGATCTCCAATAGCTCAATTTTTGGTATACCATGGTGTGGACAATCTACGAGAAGATCTTTGAACCTCTCCCAAGACTTGAATAGACTCTCTCTATCCTTCATCACGAAGGCATTGATCTTCCCTCTTAACTCGGTAGTCTTGGAAGGTGGGAAGAACTTAGTCAAAAACTCGGTTGTCATCTCCTCCCAAGTACTAACTCGCCCTTGTGGAATAGAAGGAAAAAGCCCTAAGCTTATGGTTGTTGCTCTCCAATCTTGGCGGTCTAAGAGTCTCCATCAAAATCTCATAGTTCATCAAGTGTTGATGAGGAGACTCTCCTTCCATCCCTCCAAATTGATTATGCCGGATCATTTGTAGAACTTGAGGGCGGAGCTCGTAATTGTGGGTTGCGGGATCTCCTAAGTTCACACCCGGATGGTGTGCTCTTTGTGCCGGATCCATACGTCTCCCTAGTGTTTGTGGCTCTTCAATTGCAATGGGGACAACCCTAACATTCGCCGCCGGCTGCGGTTGTGGTGGAGGAGGTGGAGGTTGTTGACGATTAAGCTCTCCTTGCACAAGGGCTTGCCTAATCTCATCAATCTCCCTCCTAGTTGCTTCTTGCCTCTCATTGGCAAGTCTCTTTTCTTCCTCCAAGAGCTCATCTCTTAGCCTTATTTGCTCTAAAGCCTCATCCAATTCAGCTTGGAGATCTCTTCCGGCCATCTCTTTTCCCTTTTTAATGCTCTTTGATCTAGATCTAAGGGTTTTCTCCGGTTCGGGATCGAATGGAGCTAAATCCTTGCCACGAGATCTTCGCATACACCTAAAGAGTAAGAGATGTCCTGAAAAGTAAAGACACAAACCAAAGAGAGATCAAAAGCAACAAGAAAGATTTACACTATAAACAATCACAAATAGACTCAATCTAGACCTAGTCCCCGACAACGGCGCCAAAAACTTGTTACGCTCAGGATGTGATACGCAATGGGTTTTAAAATTTATAAACTCGTCATATTTCTCCTAACTCCTAGCGAACCCGCAGTGTACGGGACGTTTGTAGTAGGGATAGTATTCCGAGGTCGAACACAAAGACTAAGGTGAGATTGATTCGATTTATGATTAAGTTTAGTGAAGATCTAGGTTGTAGAAAAGAGAAAGAAATAAAGAAATGAAAACCTCAATGTTTTTGGTTGGTTTTTAGGTGATCAATCAAGGATCACAAATGATGCAAAGTAAATAATCAACTAAGCTAATGAATCAACACAAACAAACAAGCTAAACACGAGATATGAATCAAGAGAGAAAAGCGGATTCTAGGGGTTGGAAATTCCGGTTATGGCATAGAACTCAAGCTATCTAATCATTTCTTGGATTAACTATGATATGTTGGGAGTGAGTGTTTCTAGATTGGGATCACCGGGTAGGTCTCATGGTCCACTAGTCCGTCCCTAAGGTCTCATCACCGGGTAAGTCTCTAAGAACCTAGGGGATGGAATTCTACACAAACCGGATTGTTACCTAGGGATCTAACCTATCCTTACCGGGTAAGTCTCGAAAGGGTTAGTTCTAAACAACTATCCTAGCACACTTAATCCAATGGCGGCTTATGAGGCTCACCATTACCTAAGGTTTGTCATCTTTGGAATCTAAGAGTAAAGATCACCGGGTAAGTCTCTCCTAACACTTAGTTGCTACACTAGGTCACCCTAGAGTAGATTTAACTCAACAAACACTAGGATTTCAACATTCTAACAATCTAAAACTAGATCTATCGAACTAGGGAGAATCACGGGGTGTTCTACCAAGTCCACGGCCGTGGTTTGACAAGAACAACCCGTGGACTCTAACAGAGGCTACGTCCAAGTAAGTGACTCATCCAAGGGCAATTCTAAGTCCATCCTATCATAGTCCTAGCCATAACCATCCTTTCCTTACCCTAGAATCACATATATTTAGCCTACAACATGCATCATAACAATCGAAATCATCAAGCATAAAATCATAGTTTCCATTTGCAAGATAATGAAGAGAAAGAGATGAACAAGTGAAGTAAACAAAACCAAGCTGAAAGTAAGATTAAAATGACTCACAACCCTTCCAAAAGAAGGTTTAGATGGTTCATACAACTCTAGAAATCGATCCCGAAATTCTTCACTACAAAAGCTATCAAGGTCTAACAATGGTGTGTTCTTCTCCTTCCTTTCCAATGGAGCTCTTCTTCTACCTCCAATGGTAGCTTCCCTCCTTAGAATCTTCTTGTTGAGAGAGTATTTTGATTGGATGATAGTGGATAATGGAGAGCTGCTCCAAGATGCCTTCTCTCAGCAATGCAGGACCACTTTTATACCACCCCCATGCTAGAGAAGGCCAAGAGATCGTGGCACAGCTGTCACAACCGTCTGGCACAAACCACGGTTGGTTCCACGGCCGTGGAAGTTGATGTGATCCCCACCGGGGAAGAAATCATCGTCATCAAGCCGGAACCAATCGTTTTGCCACCAACCGTCCAAGTCAAAAGTCAGCCGGAACTTATCAAAATCAATAGTTATGTGTTGGAGGTCATGCCTAAAACTGAGCCAAAACTTATTGAAATGAAACCGAAAATGCTTGCACCGAGCATGCCAAATGGAAGCCAATTTTCACTCTCTCCGGCTAAGCTGTCAGGTTTGCGCACTCTCAGTAAAACGACTATAACTGAGACAATTCTTGGAACTAAAATACCCATGAGTACTACTTTGAAAGGTATTTTCAAGATCTACAACTTTGTAGTTTATGGGAAGTCAAGAATCCAAGAGGAACAGGGTGAAAATGACCCGACAATGAAGCAGCGTTTATACTTGAGTGGATTTTTGACCAAGATCACTCATGGAGGCATGGAAGATGGTTATACAAACATATGCACGTCCACCCAGTACATATTTTATGCAGCATATCATCCTCATATTATTCATATATTATGCATGAATTTATGTATTAATTATGTGAAAGTTGGTGGAAAAAAGTAGGTGGAAAAGTAGGTGGAGAAAGTAGGTGGTGAAAGTCCCTTTGTTTTTCCTTTGTTTAATTTCCAAACTCTTGAGCTTGTAACCTTTAATTGTTGGGAGTTAGGTGCTGAATTTTCAGCCTATATAAGGCCTCTCCCACAAACCTTTTTTAGAAGACGAAATAGAATTGAGTTATCGATCAAAAGTTGTGTTTTCACTTTGAGAAAAACAAAACCCGAATTCTAGGTGAGATGCTTAGTTTTCAAACATCTAGGTGAGATGCTTAGGTGGTTCTAAGGTGAGAGGCCGAGGAACGAAGGTTCGAACCCCAAAGTGAGATTCCGAGGGTAGTTCGTTCGAGTTGAGGGATTCCCAAAGTGAGATGCCGAGGGAATTTGCTCTTCATATCCAAAAATACAAAATCCAAAAAAAAAAAGAGTTGAGTTTCATTTCACCGATTCCAATCCGAGTGTGAACTTGTGCCGGTGGATCCTCGTGTTCGAATCTAGTTCGATCACATCAAGTGGTATCAGAGCCCTCATGACAAAAACTGAGCCAAAACTTATTGAAATGAAACCGAAAATGCTTGCACCGAGCATGCCAAATGGAAGCCAATTTTCACTCTCTCCGGCTAAGCTGTCAGGTTTGCGCACTCTCAGTAAAACGACTATAACTGAGACAATTCTTGGAACTAAAATACCCATGAGTACTACTTTGAAAGGTATTTTCAAGATCTACAACTTTGTAGTTTATGGGAAGTCAAGAATCCAAGAGGAACAGGGTGAAAATGACCCGACAATGAAGCAGCGTTTATACTTGAGTGGATTTTTGACCAAGATCACTCATGGAGGCATGGAAGATGGTTATACAAACATATGCACGTCCACCCAGTACATATTTTATGCAGCATATCATCCTCATATTATTCATATATTATGCATGAATTTATGTATTAATTATGTGAAAGTTGGTGGAAAAAAGTAGGTGGAAAAGTAGGTGGAGAAAGTAGGTGGTGAAAGTCCCTTTGTTTTTCCTTTGTTTAATTTCCAAACTCTTGAGCTTGTAACCTTTAATTGTTGGGAGTTAGGTGCTGAATTTTCAGCCTATATAAGGCCTCTCCCACAAACCTTTTTTAGAAGACGAAATAGAATTGAGTTATCGATCAAAAGTTGTGTTTTCACTTTGAGAAAAACAAAACCCGAATTCTAGGTGAGATGCTTAGTTTTCAAACATCTAGGTGAGATGCTTAGGTGGTTCTAAGGTGAGAGGCCGAGGAACGAAGGTTCGAACCCCAAAGTGAGATTCCGAGGGTAGTTCGTTCGAGTTGAGGGATTCCCAAAGTGAGATGCCGAGGGAATTTGCTCTTCATATCCAAAAATACAAAATCCAAAAAAAAAAAGAGTTGAGTTTCATTTCACCGATTCCAATCCGAGTGTGAACTTGTGCCGGTGGATCCTCGTGTTCGAATCTAGTTCGATCACATCAAGTGGTATCAGAGCCCAACGGTGCAAGTTCGATCACATCAAGTGGTATCAGAGCCCAACGGTGCGAGTTCCTCAAGCTTTCGGGGATGACGATCATCAACGACAATGCAAACGGTGGTAATCGAAACAACCAAAGTTTGGATAGGCTTGAAGCCCAACTAGCTGAGATATTGAGAAGGTTTCCTCTCCTTACCTTGAACCCTCATGACAAAATCCAAGGAGGTAGCAACCATGCCAACCGGAATGGACAAATCAACCACCGTCGAGAACGAAATGTTGATAGTCGTGCCCATGGGAACCCGGATTGTATTCAAGCATCTCGACATGATGGCGACGAAGTCGAAAGAAGTAGTTACCATGGTAATACATCCCACAATCACTTTCTCAATGATGGCATGACGGATTCGAGGACGAATCCTTTTCAAGGGAAAGGGGATGATGTGATCCCCACCGGGGAAGAAATCATCGTCATCAAGCCGGAACCAATCGTTTTGCCACCAACCGTCCAAGTCAAAAGTCAGCCGGAACTTATCAAAATCAATAGTTATGTGTTGGAGGTCATGCCTAAAACTGAGCCAAAACTTATTGAAATGAAACCGAAAATGCTTGCACCGAGCATGCCAAATGGAAGCCAATTTTCACTCTCTCCGGCTAAGCTGTCAGGTTTGCGCACTCTCAGTAAAACGACTATAACTGAGACAATTCTTGGAACTAAAATACCCATGAGTACTACTTTGAAAGGTATTTTCAAGATCTACAACTTTGTAGTTTATGGGAAGTCAAGAATCCAAGAGGAACAGGGTGAAAATGACCCGACAATGAAGCAGCGTTTATACTTGAGTGGATTTTTGACCAAGATCACTCATGGAGGCATGGAAGATGGTTATACAAACATATGCACGTCCACCCAGTACATATTTTATGCAGCATATCATCCTCATATTATTCATATATTATGCATGAATTTATGTATTAATTATGTGAAAGTTGGTGGAAAAAAGTAGGTGGAAAAGTAGGTGGAGAAAGTAGGTGGTGAAAGTCCCTTTGTTTTTCCTTTGTTTAATTTCCAAACTCTTGAGCTTGTAACCTTTAATTGTTGGGAGTTAGGTGCTGAATTTTCAGCCTATATAAGGCCTCTCCCACAAACCTTTTTTAGAAGACGAAATAGAATTGAGTTATCGATCAAAAGTTGTGTTTTCACTTTGAGAAAAACAAAACCCGAATTCTAGGTGAGATGCTTAGTTTTCAAACATCTAGGTGAGATGCTTAGGTGGTTCTAAGGTGAGAGGCCGAGGAACGAAGGTTCGAACCCCAAAGTGAGATTCCGAGGGTAGTTCGTTCGAGTTGAGGGATTCCCAAAGTGAGATGCCGAGGGAATTTGCTCTTCATATCCAAAAATACAAAATCCAAAAAAAAAAAGAGTTGAGTTTCATTTCACCGATTCCAATCCGAGTGTGAACTTGTGCCGGTGGATCCTCGTGTTCGAATCTAGTTCGATCACATCAGAAGTGCCAGTGAACCGTGGTTTGGTGCTTCAGCGTTGCCTTGGTTCATTAAGCTTTGATTTAGTGCATGGCTTGTGTTGGCAAGGTTCCTTGAGTCCTCCTTAGTCCTTAGCTTGCATTCAAATGAGTCCGAAGATGTGTCATCTTGATGATCGATCCTCAAACGTATCGTTTAAGCTCCTAAATCTCCTAAAATACCTATAAAGCAAGCAAAAGTCCGCGTAGACGTCTATCTCGACAAAATACGTGAATTGAGTGCAAACGTCGTGAACTAGTGCTAAACCATGCATGAATGAGTGAGAAATCTATCTAATGACTACCTAAACCTAAGTCATAAATCGTGTTATCAGTCCGCAGGCTCACAAAGTCACAGGCTCGCAGTCTTCGCAGCTCCGCAGGTTCCTCTTCCGTAGGCTCCTCTGTTGGTTGTCCCCCTCTGTTGGTTGTTCCCCTCCTCTTCCGCAGGCTCGCAGCTCCTCTGTTCGGCTGTTCCCCTCCTCGTCCGCAGGCTCGCAGCTCCTCCTCCTCGACAATTCCCCTCTTCCGCAGCGGCGCAACCTCCATTCTCCGGCTCCGGCTCCGGTACTTATCTTCCTTCAGCAACGTTGAGTCTTATTTGCTCAATTGATGCAGCTTGAACAATGCTTCTTTTTTTTGTTCGCATTGTTTATTCATGTTTCAAATGCACTATCAACTATTGTATAGTAATTTAGTAATGGTTTCAGGCTCATTTTAAGGAAATAAGCAGGGAAAAAACGTGCATATCATGAAATCAATACTACAGTTTAACAGGGCTACTGTTCGGGCGGACTCGCGCCTTCATAGAGGCGGAGTCCGCCCGCGCGCAAGAGGACGCGCATGCGCGTCCTCTTGCCCGTTACCCTTTCGAAAATGTAGCCGTTGGGTTTGTAGCCGTTGGGGGAATATAGCCGTTGGGCATTTTTCGAGCCTATATAATTACATATGAGACTCATTCACCTTCATCCACAAGTTAGAAAACGTAAAGAAAAAAGTCGTTAAAATGTCGTCGTATTCCGATGAAGTTGATGTAGAATCCGATGGTGAAAGCTCGATGATGCCGTTCGATATTGAAAAATATAGTGATCCGGAAGAAATTCTCCCAAAACTTGAAGTAAGTGTACAAACTCAATTTTATACTTTACCGTTATGTCGTTTTATTTTGTCGGAATTATAGAATTTGCAATGTTAGAATAGAGAATCGGAATTATAGAATTAGCAATGTTACAATAGAGAATCGGAATTATAGAATTAGCAATGTTACAATAGATAATCGAAATCATAGAATTAGCAATTTATTAGCAACTTATAATGCAATCATAGAATTAGCAACTTATTAATAAAGTGACGTTATATTAAGGAAAATATTTACGACAACACACCTGTAACAGGGAAGTACATCCTGCCATCGTCGTCACCCTCTTCCTGGTGGCGTCCCCCAAACATCTGTAAAGATAAGCAAGGGTCCCGGTGCCCCAAGCATACGCGTCTGTCCTCAAATGATCTCGTACTAGATCAATAAGCCATCCTCGCATCCTGTTGGTAGACTTGTCGACTACCAAAGTCGACGATATGGACAATAACAGATATGCAGATGCAATAGTGTCATGTGGAGGCTCTGGAAGGGCCAACATCTCAGCGGCTCTACGCCTAATAGTATCGCAGAATAGCTGTGACGTCTGACGTCTAGCCTCTGCTGGTGATAAGCCAAGACGCTGAACTAGCCAATCAAGTCGTACACTATCATCGACGGAAGTCACCAATGCATCTCCATCAACTGGTAGTCCTATAATGATCTGAACATCGTGTAGCGCTATTCCCATCTCCCCCCATGGCATGTGAAATGTGTTTGTCTCTGGGTGCCACCTCTCGACAAACGCCGTAATCAGACAATGATCGACGCCGCCAAACTGTACGTCCTCCAAATCCGTCAGTCCGCTACGTCTAGCTAATCCAAACCATGAAAATGCGTCATCTACATCTCGTCGCCACTCACGTAATCTACTGAATGCGTCGAGCCTCCGAACAACTTTAATCACGGGAGAAGCCATACCGTCCCATATAACGCTGGCTCTGTGGTCAGCATAGCATGTCAATAAAGGAGGAGGTACGTCCTCCTCTACCTGCTCCTCATCACGTACATGCTCAGGTAAGTCGTCCGGCTCCCTCGGCTGTGGTATGTCCTGCTGCTGCTGCTCTACCTCAACTCGTATCTCCTCATGCTCATCCTCTAGTATATCATCTAAATGAGACATATCGTGCGCAGAATCCTCCGTGTCGTAATCAGCAGTAAGTGAAATAGGTACGACATCCTCCTCGCCAGCTGCATCTACAGGTGCATGAACCTCTGCATCTGTAGGTGCATCCACAGGTACATCCACAGGTGCCTCAACGGATGCCTCAACAGCTGCATCTACAGGTGCCTCAACGGATGCCTCAACAGCTGCATCTACATATATTATAAATGTATATATATAATTATATATAAAATATTGTTATTATTATAATCATATACATATATATTGTTAATATATATTGTAAATATATATATATATATATATATATATATATATATATATATATATATTACATTAACTATCATACAATTATTCCTAACTAGCCGAACCTAACTAAACTAAGTACTTTCAATAATATTAACTATCGATAATAGTCCAATTACAATTATTCCTAACTAGCCGAACCTAACTAAACTAAGTACTTTCAATAATACTAACTATCGATAATAGTCCAATTACAATTATTCCTAACTAGCCAAACCTAACTAAACTAAATAGTTTCAATACTACTAACTATCGAAATTAATCCAATTTCAATTATTCCTAACTAACCGAACCTAACTAAACTAACTAGTTTCAAGTATAATGCAAAAAATAAATAAACAATAAAAAAACAATATTAACTAACCTGGAATCGATTCACAAGTGGTCTACTCCTAGATCTCTCGATAGCTGAATCTTCCTCCATTGTTGGACGTATCGAAAAAAAAAAGAAATGGATAAAAAAAGCTAAAAAAAAATCTAGGGCAACGGAAGTGCGCGGCGAGGGCAAAGAACGCGGAGCGGAAGCGGGGAAGAAAAGGGCAAGGGAGGCTGGCCTCCGCACCTCCTTAAATAGGCGCGGAGGCGGGCTGGGCGCGCGCATGGGCCTCGCGCAGGCCCAATGCGCGAGCCTGCGCGCAGGCGCCTGCGCGCTCCCTCGCGCGCACGCGCATTGCGAGTGCGCGACCCCTTCCGCGCACTCGCAATGCGCCGGCGCCGGCCTCTACGCCGGCGCCGGATAAAATCACTCTAAAATTTTACCTTATATTATTTATAGCACTTATCATATAAACGCTATTACTTAATGCTATAAATGATTAACTTTGTTGTAGTGAGCATGATAGAAGGTAATGATTTGCAAATTAGTGATCAATTCCTCACTAGCAATGTTACAATAACTACCACCATCAATAATCATATTACATATCTTTCCTTGAACAAGACATCTAGTATGAAAAAAGTTTTCACGTTGATTATCCTCACATGGAGCAATCTTAGCATGCAATGTACGTCTAGCAATCAAAGATTCACCATGCTCATATTCACAACCTTCATCACTATATATAACTATTACTATGATGTTCATGTAATGCATTGATATGTGTATGATCATGCTCATGCTCTTCTTCACTTTCATTGCCCTTGTTGATTTAGAAATAAAACCCTTTTATAAGGACAATCTCACATGTAGTGACCTCTACCTTGACATTTGATGTCAAGAATATCTCTATATCGTAAGGTAGAGTTAGAAGTACTCCCTTTGTTATCTTTTGGCTCATTCAAAGGACGAGATTGAGGAGAAGGTTTATGGACTGCTGGATCAGGAAGGGATCTCTTTCCTTCGTCTTTCTAGGGCAAATCTCGGTTGGAATCTCGGCCGAAATTCCTGTAGGATGGCCGAGATTTCTTCTCTGTCGTCCAAGAAGTTGTCCCTTGATTCCGTCCTTTGATCTTCTTCTCCACCTTGATAACCAAATGCAGTAAGTTAGTCATTGAAGCATAGGGATAAAAATCAATCTCATTAGCTAAAGAAGGGTGCAAAATTCGTAAAAATCGAGTCATAATAGACTCCACATCCTCTTGCATGTTAGCTTTCACCATCGCCGTTTGCATGGCGGTGTAGACTTCTTCCACAATCATTGAACTTTGTTTTAGGTTCTCTAAGCGATGCCTCACTTCCCTACCGTAGTGTGGAGGCACGATTCTATCTTTCATTAAGAGTTTAATGTGTTCCCAAGTTTTGATGTCCAGCTCTCCCGTTCCTCTTCATTCTTTAACGAGATGATCCCCCCATATTAAGGTATAGCCTTGGAATTCCAACGCATCAAGTTGTATTTTTCGTTGCTCACTAAAATTCTGACAAACCAAATTTATTTAATCTTAGTCTCCCATTCCATATACCCGTCCGAGTCGCATTTGCCTTCGACACTTGGAATTTTGACCTTTACTCTCCCAAGTCCATCATTATCCTGAGGAGGCCTACAATGGTCATGGTCACGTCCTCTCCGTGAGTTATAATGATGTCGGGGATATTCTCTTCACATGCCCTCATCGTCTTCATCACCTAATTCCTAAAGTTCCTAATCAAAACGTGGATTGTAGGTAGATCTCGGATCAAATCTTGGTCGAGTTTCTGGCCGAGATTCCGCACAGGGCCTTGCTTGTACTTGTTCTAAGTGTTTCTCGATGTTGGACATAGTGGTCATTAGTTGTTTAAACATCTCCATGACATTGGGTCCTGAAGGGTCACTCTTCTGGGAGGCTCGTGGACTGTCTCTTTCCGACATCTACACAAGCACGCAAAGTAACAACAAACTCGTAAGGTTAGTGAAAACGAGAGTACCTTTCTTGTTTTCTCTTGCACTCACGTTCTATTGTGTTGTTGCAAGCTGATTTGATGTAATTGTCTTGGATGGATTAATGCTTCGTTACCAATCGTTGCCTTGGTCTCACTAGAACCCCTTGAATGATTCAAGTAGCCAACTTGGTTCGGATAAAGGTTCTTATGTTGTGAGATGGTTAAGGAACTCTTGTAGGAAGTTTACTCCACACACGACAAGGTAGAAAGAATATTGCGGATAGACACACTAGTATGTTAGGAAGTATAGATACTAGCTAACACACCCAAATAAAATAAGACTCAAGTGTTTAGAGTAGAAAAGAGGCAAAAGAAAGGCACACAAGAGATTAAGAAGAGAGGAAGAACGTACCTTGAATTCGTAAAGTTAGAAAGAGATATAATCGGGATTAGTTTTGGGTATGGCTAGGACTCTTAACTGTTTCAAGGTTGTTACAAAAACTCTTGCTTTGTTGGACTCTTTCACAGGGTGCACTTGGATTCTTCAAATTATGCCTAAAAAATTTCTCGAAAATTGACAACAATAGCAAAACTCGGGTGAAATCTCGGCCGAGTTTCCTAAGGGTTGGCCGAGATTTGTTGAAAAATCGAATATTTGATTCGACGTTCAGTAATCACCTTTGGGTTGCTACTCCTTGGTTGCCTTGTGATCTTCAACTGCTGGAGAAGTGTTTATAACGTTGCTTGAAAAGGATGGATAAGATCTTACCTGCTAGATTCAATCGTTAACTTTAAGCACAAAACTTTGTTCGCTCTTCCGTAGGGTTGAGCGAGGTTTTCAAGGTCAACGGATGACTTTGTGTTTAGTTGTGGCATATCTCTCTTCCAAAACTTACACAAATCAATGCACGTTAATATTAAATAATCTCACAAAGATGGCGAACAAGAAAAGACAACTTTTATATGACTCAAAGAAGACTCAAAATAAAAATTGACTCCTGATACAAACTTCAATCGTTTAGCTCTGATACCACTTTGATGCGGGGTTAAGCTGCAGTTACCGATCTAGATTGAAAGTCCAAGACAAAAGCAAAATCTTTGGTGGATAATAGAAATCTCGGGTGAGATTTCATAAAGAACATGCCGAGATTTTAAGAAACTCAGAAAACGGATTAGTGGATGATATGGAAAGAAAAGAAGATGAATATGGAATGATAAATGATAAGTATAGGAAGATATGAACCAATATATTTCCGCAAAGAACATTGACTAATGATGTGTCAAAACCCCTTAACGAAGAGCTTACCTTAACCCTCACTTCTTTATCCTACACAAGTCTTCTAAGTAAGACAAGCACAAGGAGGGACTAGTATTGACCAGAAGCATCAACCTTCAAAAAGATTAACACACACAAGCACAATCTAGCAAGGACTTCACAACGATTCAATCAAATGCTCTCTTTTTGATTGAATATGAATGAATAAAATACAAACTTCATAAACGAAGCTGCAAGTTCACACAATCTGTAGAAATATATCAAATTTAATCTATATAACAATCTACCCCACTAAGACTATTTATAAAGGAGATCAACTATGAAAACTAGGAAAGATATCTTCTTAAAGATAATCTTGGAAAGATATCTATAAAAGATATAAAAATAATAATCCCAAAAACTAACAATTTCATTAATGTTGTTTGAGAGCTTAAGGAAAAAAAATATAAAATATATGGTTTCCAAAGATAGAACATCATGGCCGGATCTTCAAGCGCGTGTTAGAAAGGAAAACTCGGGTGAAAATCTTGGCCGATTTTCCTAGAGGTGAACCTGAGTTTTCTTCTCTGAGACTCTTCCTTCGTTCTAGCCTTCTTCTATGCTTGATGGATCTTCTTGGTCATGGCTTGGATCTTCCATAACAATCAGTAATGTCAACCAAGGTTTTCTAAGAGTGAGTAAGGTCTCCTTGAGCGTACATGTTGTGAGTAAACTCATAACTTCATGTTGAATAGCCTTCACTCTCGACCTTGTGATAGCTCCCGTCCATGATAGAATCCAAAGAAGGTGTCGCTGACTTGTCCTTCAATCCTTTAGCCTTTGATCCAGTAATTGGTCCTCGATGTCATGTTGGAGATGGTCCCACATCACCCATACTTGCCCCTTGCTTGTCCCCAAGGAAGAATCAAACCTAAGACACAAGATGACATGATTTATGCATGTGAAAACAAAGATAAAATATTTTTGCTAAGTGTTTCTAGTCATTGATCACCCTCAAAGTGATTCTTCATGGCCAAGGACATAATCCTTATGGTCAAATAAAAGTCGGCACGAAAGGGATAATCACACTTTACATCAGAATTCATGCGTACAAATCAAGCACAAAGCGTCTAGGATATTCATGAGAAAATCAAGTCTAAACCAATAAGTAAATGCACATATGCACTTATGTCTTAAGGACTTAATCAAGAAGAAGGCCAAGAAACGTGATAGATGTAGGATAATTTTTAGGCAATGTGGTGCAAATACGGAAAAAGGAAAAACTCCACAATCAACAATTTCACTCAACATCCACCAAGAGACATTCACTTTATTTTATTTTTGAGGTATAAGCATTGGTGCACAAAAGTCGAAACCTCGGTGATTAGGAAACCTTAGGATTTTACTAAGGTGCTCACACCGGACGCACATACCAAACCTCGTTAGGACACTTAGCTAATCCGACTTTAGCAAGATACAAACACCCGATTATGTGAATGGTACCGAGTTACTCATCTTCATAGCCAATGTCCCCAAACACTTTTTTTTCACAATATTTCACCACATTTCAACAACATTTTCCTTTATTCAAACTTCTTCACAACTTTCACCCGACATTTGCTTTCATAACACAAACACACTAGCATGCATCCTAATACCCGGATAGGTCAAAGGAGGCAATTTATACATTTTCAACATATGAGGTGCTAAAATAATGGTCAAGATGAGAAGAAAGGAAGAAAGTGAATACCTTAATCATTCCTATGTGATGTGCAAGAACTTATAGTGCGGTTTCGACAATCAACACTCAATCATGCCTAGACAAAAGCAATTTCACAATTCATACATAAATTCAAGCAAATTGTTCAAATCCCGCATATGCCATTAATCAATTAAAGTTCAAAATGATCATCCAAGGCCATTGCACACACAATATCATCATAGAGATCCTATCCATCTTAAAAGCACACATTTTTTTTTTATAATATTTTTTTATGGATATGCAAAACAAAATGAAACATGTGACAAAAATATGAAACTAACCTAAATGCAATGTAATAAAGGGAAACATGCAAAAAAAAATGTAAACACCCCACCCCATACTTAAAAATGGCGTTGTACCCAATGTGAAAAATAAATAGAGAAGTGAAAAAGAGTACTCACATTGTTAAAAGACGGTCTTGGTAAATCGGCTTCACTCATGTGGAGACAGTGGTGGCGGCGGTGCTCCGGATCTTAAGAAGCGCCAAACATGTGTTGGTATATGCCGCCCCACATACCCTCGGAGACGGAATGACGTGCAACAATCTTGTCAAGACGGGTCAACATGGTGGCAAAGTGAGGTGTATTTGCGGAGATGAAGTCGTTCTAGCTAGTGTTCAAGGCATCAAACCGAGTAAAGAACTCATCATAGTCGGGTCGGCGTCGGGTCCCGCGCCGAGGTTCACGTGAAATGGAAGCTCTCCCAACCATCAATGGCACCTCATGTAGTACGGGACCCATGTCAGCTCTATCCGCGGTCAATCCATCATCCTCCTCCTCTTCCTCATCGTCATCATCCTCGTGCCCGGGATCTCCATTGTCGGTCCGGGTATCCATAACTCGTGTTCCATCATCTCCCTCATCTTTATCGTCCCCAAAATCATCCTCTTCCTCCTTCTCATCGGAGATCGCTTCAAAAACCGTGTTCCAATTATGCTCATTGGTGATGGTCTACTCAACCTTCCATGGTATACCCCGCTCATGGTCCCAAGTCATGGACACGTAGTAGACATTGTGTCCCCTCGGAATGAGAAACCCCCTAAAAACAAACTGAGCAATCTTGAGTGGTCAGGGATGAGCGGAAACGGTGCAATCAGAAAGGTCCCGATCCAACCCCTTAGCGATAGTAGTGATCAAACCCCCATACAATGAATCCCTTACTCTTATTCCCTACTTTTCTCAAAATATCCGCTAAAAGGGAGGCGGTGTCGGGGCAATGACCGGCGGCCATACGCCATAAAAGAAAAAGCTCAGCCGCCTTAACTTTTTGTATGCTCTCGGATGGGCAAAGAGGATCTTACTCATAATCCTATGGGCTACTCGAAATAACAAGTTGTAAATGTTCTTAGCTTTTCAGTCACCCGCATGCCACCTTGAACCATAGGAATGGTTTCCAAAAATTCTTCCGGCTTAACATTATTCCTAGGGAAACGGGACACAATGCTATCCGGGAAGCCAAAATTTTGTCCAAATTGTCCCACCGGCATAACATAGTCACGGTTCATCAATCTAAAACTCACAACTCTTTTTTTTTGATGAATGATCGAAAGTACTCAAAATTTTCCTAGTGATTTCCTCATAAGCCGATTCATTAAGACTCACACTTGCCAACTACACCTCTCCAACATCAACTCTATATCATTTCTAATCATCAAACTATCACAATCATCCAACACAAGAAATATAAGTGTGGAAAATTTGAAGTTTCTTGAGCTTATTAAATTTACCCTTGTGTTTTCCGTGGATGATCCGGATGTTCCTCGGAGGAGGTGTTGGCGGCGGTGACGATCTGGAGGAGTTGTCGCGGACGATCATTCTCCTTGCACACCTTAGACGGTCTATTTTTTTATTCAGCATAAAAAATCACGTGCTCATTGGAGAAATCTTGGGCGAGATTTTGCGAAGAATAGGCCGAGATTTTTGGATCTCCACCCTTTCATACCCGAGATTGAGCCTTTTCCTTGAAGAATCGGGACTGTTTCAGCTTTTTGTGAAATTGGGGATTTTGTGTTAGGGTTGAGTTGGAAGAATGAATCTCTTTTGCAAATTTGGCATATTTGTGCAAATTTGAGGTAGGAATAAGGTTAGGAATTGGATTTGTAAAAGATCATGACAAGAATTGTGATATTTGGTGAAAGATTGAGGGGTTTGGAAGAGAGGGCGAAATTTTAGCGTGTTAGGGAGGAGAAAAGAGGGTCAATTGTGAGGAAGAAATAGAAGGCAAATGTTTAAGTTCGTCAAAACAGAAGCAAAATCACGGCCATTTCAAAAATCTTGGGCGAGATTTTAGCAATTGTCGGGCCGAGATTTTGGCATTTTGCGTTGTAATTTCTAGGCCTTAAAATCTCGGCGAGATTTTTGCGTGGAGGCCGAGATTTAGGCTGAGGTTGCATTCGACTTTTGGAATCTCGCCCAATTAATTAATTTAATTTAAATCTAGGGCGAGATTCTTCCTTGGTACCTTGAGGATAGTTCATTTTGACCCTTCTTTTCCTCATTGCACCTTATCCTCAACAAAAACTTGAACATCTTGACACTTAGAGCGGAACACTCCTTCCCTTGGTCTTGCTAATTACCTAGACCCTTGTACAAAAAAAACACAAAAAACATGCAAAAACAAAAAAACGAAAAGTAAAAGAAAACGGAAAATTTTTACCTTGGATTGCCTCCCAAGAAGTGCTCGACTTTAGGTTTCTAGCTAGACCCCATTCCGTTGTTGCACTATTGGAAATGGATAGGTGAAATCCGTTCCACCGGGACTTCCGGTGTGTACTTCTTCAACCAATGACCATTGACCTTGAACGCTCCGGAGTGCTTACCCATACTTCAACCGCTCCATGGGGAAAGACTTTCTTCACGATGTACGGTCTGGTCCACTTAGACTTTGACGCTCCCGGAGTAAGAACGAGATCACCTTCTGTCAAGCTCTTCGGGGTGACTAGCTTATCATGCCACTTCTGGATCTTGGCTTTGAGTCTTCCTGGAAATGACTTCCTTTAAGCCTTGGGAAGCTTCCTCGGAAAAGATATTTACTCTACTTGCACATTTTGGGTGGAATCCACAACACCAAGAGTGACTTGAGAAAATCTCAGCCCCTTCAAAAATATTGGGGAGAGATATGGGTTGAGGGAACATTCGACTTGTGAAATCTTGGGCCTTTTAATTGAATTAATTGAAATCTTGGCCGAAATTTTAGCTATTTGGCCGAGATTTCTTGAACTTTCTCCTACTTATTTGAGAACTTCAAAACTAATACCGGGGTCGTTAGGAAAGGCACTCAAAGCTCGGATTTCCTCGTTACGCAACGTTTCCAGTCTCTCCGTCATGAGGCTCATGGGTGTAAACCTCTCAAAAGAATCCGAAGTCAAGATAGAGCTTACCAAATTTTGTCTTCATCACCAACCTTGAAGGAGAGAGTGACATTCTTATAATCCACTAGGCACCCGGATGTATCAAGGAAAGGTCTCCCAAGGATGATGGGAACTGAAAAATCTACCGGAATTTCCAACACCACGAAGTCGATGGGCACCTATAACTTCCCGAGTTGAATGGGAATATCCTCAACGATGCCCAACAGATGAGTAATCAACCTATCCGCCATGTATAAAGTCATCTTCACTAGTTGGCTCTCCGAGGCCAACCTTCTTGCAAAGTGCGAGCGGTATGATGCTCACACTTGCTCCGAGATCGCACAAAGCCTCATAAGTCATATCCCCAACTCCTATGGGAACACAAAAAGATACCGGATCCTTTAGCTTTGGTAGAATCTTTTCTCTCATGGTTTGGATGAGCTCGGTGGATTTCATTGTCATCCTCACCTCACCATACTCATCTAATTTCCTCTTATTCGAGAGGATCTCCTTTAGAAACTTCCCATAAGGCGGTATTCCTAGAATAACATCCATGAACGGAATGTTAATATGTAATTTACTCATGAGTTAAAGGAATTTACAAATGTTTGTCCAACCGAGACCTAGCTTCGGTTTGTGGGAATGGAAGTGGTGACTTGTATGGTGGCGGAGGGACATAAGTTGGCTCCTTTTGCTTGCCCTTCTCTTCTACCTTTGGATCTTCCTCCACTAACACTTGCTTCTCTTTATCTCTCCCCTTTAGAAATGGGGCATTAGTGCTAAAACGACTTCTTGTAGTAAACGCTGTTAGTTACCCTTTGGGATTATCTTTGGTTTTTCCGAGAAGCCTTCCCGGATCTCTTTGGAATTCCTTTGTAACACCCAGTTTCTTGGTGTCACCGCCCCCGCGGTGACAACGTCCGTACCTGCGGAAATCTGGCGTTTGTCACCGCCCCCGCGGTGACAGTGGCCGCCCCTGCGGCAAGGCGATCCGCCCCTGCAAATTTGCCACAGATCGCGTTGATTTGTTTTTCTGCTTGTGTTATTTCCTTCCATAGATAGAAGATCCGATCTTTTATCTTATGAGCCGGCTTTCCTATCTTATTCCTAACCCTTGGACTTCCTTCCTTCTATCTTCCAACCCTTTTCCTATAAATTCCCTCTTTCTCTTCTTTGTCGCATTTTTTGCATAAGTTTTCTTTAACCTTGAGAGCTGCAGCCGTCTGCCCTCCTTCCCTTGTTGAACATGTAAGTCTTCCTCTATGAGTTCTTCATCACGTTCATGATTACTGCATGTCTTCCATTCTATTTTTCTTTCTTCCTTCGTTCTTCTCTTTTCTTCTTCTCCAAGAATCAAGTTTGATTCTTGATTCTTGTGGTGTGTTCCGTTGTTGATTCGTTGATGTTCACAAGCTTCCTTGGTTGAGTCTTGACGTGAGTGGATCAAAGGTTTAAGCTTTGGATTCCCTGTTATGGTTCAATTATCAAAGAGAAGCCCGACAGTTGCTTCCGTCAAGAAACTGCCCCGTGCCTCCTCCTTGCCGCCCCTGCGAATCTTCCCAGCACCACCCCTGTGCCTTGTCCAGTCACCCCTGCGGTTTTCCTACAGTAGCTCCCATCTTTGGTGAGATGCTTCCTTCCTTGCTTTCCTCATTCCTTTCCTTGGCTTTTGTGGATGTTGTTGACCCTTGGTGTTCTGTAAGACTAGGGTTTGTGACCCTAGATTGTGGAGATCTCTTAGAGATCATGGAGGCTAGAAGTTATAGACTTCTTGCAATCATTTCGGTTCCTAATTCCGTATGCCTTGTTTGAGCAGGCATTCCTTCCTTCCTATCCTTCGGGAGCTGAGGTGTTGTTGAGTTATTTGAGTGAGGTAAGTCCTTTGGACTTACTTAGTTGCGTTCCGTATATTAGTTTGTTTGTTTAGGCTTGATTATGTTGTAATTTATCGTTATAACTGATAACCGGAATATGATTGACCTTGTTATACCGTAATTGGCTCAAGTGTATTATAACCGGCCGGTTACCGCTTGTCTAGTTTAGAATTGGGAAACAGGGAGGTGCTCTCGTGACCAGTTCAGCAGGTGACAGAAGGATGCTTACGTTCTATTCCTGTTGGTGAAAGGGGACGGAGGCGAGATCGTAGTGATTCTCGTGTAACAACCATAAGTTGAATTAGTAAAGGGAGTAACCTTAATGAAAGATAATAATCGGTTGAGTGTGAGCATGCTATATGTTTACTTTACCTTATGTGTGTTTGTGCGTTTACAGTCTTTCTGATATCAAGAATGTTAGCTAACGGTTTATACCGTTGTTGTAGATGCCTTGCAGGATATAGGTGTTGCTGAGTGATTCAGACAGTGGTCAACCGGGGTTCTCGTACATTATAGGAAGGTATCGGGTTTATGGTTCAGTTGTTGTTTTTTTTCCTTTGTTTGGAACTCGGTTGCGAGTCTCTTACGTTTTCCTTTGTTATAACCTTGTTTTTATATTGATTTTTGGTTTTCATTTATTTGTGCCTTGTTGTAAGATCCGTTGTGTCGTTGCTACTTTGAGGGTCGGGACCCATTGTGAGGTCCTAGCTTGTAACGCTTCGAGTTCCCAGAACTTGGGGTGTTACATCCTCCTCCTTTTGGAACATTGTGTCTCCAACACCTTTTGAGCCTTAACAATGGATGTGACAGTGCTCTCAAGTCCGCTCAACCTTCTCATCATTTTCTCAAATATCATCTTCATTCGGTCCTTGCAAGGTTAATTTTGAAATCCAAGAGGAGCTTGTTGTGAAGCTTGTGTTGGAGGATTCGGTGGTGGTGTCTGACTTGTTAAAGCGGGAGGGTTTAAAGTGCCATCCGGATTTGAATAGGAGAAACCGGGATGGTTGTGGTTGGGGCGGTAATTGTTCCCTTGGAAATTCCGGTTGAAGTTGTTGTTGTTGTAATTTCTTGGACCTTGGTAATTCCCTTGGAAATTACCCTTCCCCGTGTAATTTGCATTCTCCTCCTTGGACACCATTTAAGCTTGAGCTTGAACTTGCACTTCTTTGAGATTATCCTTCCCCGTGTAATGGTAAGTGGTTTGAAAGATATTGTTGGCTTGAGTACTCAGATAATAATAAGGCATATTGTTTTCTATGTTTTCTTTTTGAAAATAATCTTGGAAAGAAAACTTTGTTCACTTCTTTGAGATTTGATAATTGGAGAAGGGTTAAATGCGGTCCAATGCTTCTTCAAGAAGCATATAGGGAAGACTAGTTCGGCACATTATAAATCTATGCATGATTGGTTGAACTTGAAACAGGTTTGTGGGAATATTGAAAGAGCAATAAATTCACAACCACCAAAAGTGGTACAACAAAATCGATTGCGGCATAAGGCTACAGTAGAGGCCATAAGATTGATGGCAAATCAATCACTTGGTTTCAGAGGTGATGATGATTTTGTAGAGTTATCTAATCGGGACAATATTGTTGAAACTATGAAAGCGTTTGGGAGAATGAGTGAGGAAGTTGCAAATATCACCTTAGAAAATGCCCTTGGAAATGCTATGTATATTGCTCCAAATATTCAGAAACAAATTCTTAATATTTTTGCGCGAAGAGTAAGAAAAAAGATTTGCAAAGAGGTTGGTGTCTCTAAGTTTTGTATCCTTGTGGATGAAGTTGTTGATGAGGTAAAAAGGAGAAGATGGCTATCATCTTGAGGTTTGTCGATCATGATGGGTTTATTCGTGAACAATTCTTTCATGTTGTAAGTGTTACTGATACTTGTGAGTAACTCTTAAGGGTATGGTTGACCAGGTTTTCACCGAGAACAATCTTCAATTTGAAAACTTAAGAGGTCAAGGATATGATGGTGCCAACAACATGCGTGGTCAATGGAATGGATTACAATCACTATTTTTGCAAAGATGTCAATACGCATATTATGTAGATTGTTTTGCTCATCGCCTAAAACTAACTTTAAATACAACAACTACGGATGTGAATATTGTCTACTTGTTTTTTAAGATGTTAACTAGTATTATAATTGTAGTTGATTCATCTACTAAGCGTGTATCTGAATTGAAAAGTCTTCCAGAAGTTGAAGTTGTGGAACAAATTGCTTCTAGGGAACTTGAAACCGGTCAAGGAGCTAATCAAACATGTAATCTACAAAGAGCAGGTGCTATGCGATGGAGTTCAAGGTATTTTTCTATCAAGAACTTGATGAAATTGTTTAATTTAACTAGTTCAGTTTTGGATAACATGATTAACAATGGTCTTATTGGAAAAATACGTGGACAAGCTTTGAGCTCTTTTAGAGCTATAAGATCATTTGAATTTGTGTTTTGTATATTATTAATGGAGGTTACTATGGGAATCACAAATGCTCTTTGTAAGTCACTACAAGAACAATATCAAGAAGTTGTAAATGTCATGAATCTTGTTTCAAGGAGTAAAGGTCGTCTTGAAAAGTTGAGAGAAGAAGGTTGGGTTGGCTTTTTTGCTAGCATTGCTTCATTTTGTGCCTCACATACCATTGTTGTTCCAGAGTTTGATGCTCCTTATTTGAAAGGTACTAGTCATCTTTCTCAACAGCAGAATTGTGTTACCATTGAGCTGTAATACTCGGAAATTTAATTTCCGGCAAATCCCGAGTCATCATAAATCTTGTCATATTATGCGAAGAGTTAAGCACATAAAATGCTTTTATCAACTTCTATAATTTTATGTGAGGCTTCAATCTTCTTACATAATCCTTAGTTTTATAAATTAACACATTTTATCATTTTATGTGAGGACCTTACTATATCCTATAAGACACCGAATTCTTATCCTTTGATCATTTTTATCATTTTATGTGAGGACCTTACTCACATAAAATACACAAGTGAATCTACCTTCTTTTCTTTAAAATGGAGCCATCCGAGCCCATCTGCATCATGTCTTCCGGGCCTTTACAAAGCTGAGTATTTTAGGCCTTTGTAACCCTACTATCTGGGCCGTCATGGACAGCCAGCTGGGCCGTGAGCTCTCCCTTCTCTCCTGAGCCCATCCGCCAACCTCCTTGGTGAAACCCTAGTTTTTTTTTCATGCCCAGCTGGGAAGCAGCCCAACCGTTCCTTCTTGCTCCTCACGTACAATAACCGTCTGCAATGGAAAGGATCTCGGATCACGTTCTGCACGCTTGGGCTCGCAACAGCAAGGCAACCGACGCTCCTCTCCTCTTCTGCACACCCCAGCCGGCGCTCCTCTCCTCTTCTGCACACCCCAGACGGCGCTCCTCTCCCCTTCTGCACACAGCCATGGATGGCGCTAGCAAGTCACTCCAGCCCCGTCCTCAGCCATGGACACCGCCATCAATGCAAAACGCCCTTCTATACACACCAATGTCAGGATCTCGTACTTTGCCTCAGGCCATCGGCGTCCATCTCTTCAGGAAACAGACGGCCCTTCTCTCCAGTCCAAGTCCAGCCCGACCTCCTCTCTAGTCAGTTGCGAGCCTCTCACACGCAGATCTTTCTACAACAGCGCCTCCTTCGTGTGAGCAGCAGTGGCGGTTGCGAGCATGTCTTCGGCCTCCTTCTCAATGAATAGGTGAATCGGAGCCTTCATCAGCAGCGGCATCCTCCTCTTCATCGAATAGGTGAACCGTACTTCTCCTCCTCGATCCAGCAAGCAAGTGCAGACGCTCTTGGTTCTATCTGAACATCGATATACTCAGCCTCGCGAACAACAACAGCAACCCGGTGCTGCTCCCTTCACTCCTTCGAGTCGTGGAATCGAGTAAGGCTTGTACCTCTCTCCCTTGCTTTTCTGTCCATGTATCCCATGCCTAACGAATGTCTGTCATGCCTTCTAAACCTACACAGAGCATTCGTAGATGAGCAGTAAGGAGGCACGCGTTTCTGCGTTTTTATGAAGTGATGAGTAGTCATCTTCGAGTCCAATTTTGGGTAAGCTAGGATCTTCCTTTTTTGCTTATTTTCGGATATGTTGTAGTCAGTAGTACATAGTAGAGCATACTAAAATTTGGGAAGCATCGGAGTTACGGTTTGAGAGTTATGATGTTCCAAAGTTGACGCCTCATGCAGTTTTTATAAATGTACTGAGTGTTGGGAAAAACAGCAGGTGATTCTGTTTTGTGAGATGGTTTTGAATAAGCTCTTGATCTCCGCTGGGCTTGAATTTTGGATATGATATAGTTGACATATTGTTGTAGAACATATTAAAATTTGGGAGGAATCCGGCGAGTGGTTTGGGATTTATGATTTTTCAAAGATTGGGTCGTAAGCAGTTTTTCTGTTGTGCTGAAATTTCTAAGTGTTGAGGAAAGGTGCTTGTGATGCAGTTTTCTGAGATAGTTTTTAATAGGCTTTTGATCTCTTTTGCTGATAAATTTTGGATATATTATAGATAAGATTTCATAGTAGAACATATTGAAATTTGAGAGGAATTCGAGTTGCAGTTTAAGAGTTATGGCGTCCCAAAGTAGAGACCTTGAGCTGTTTTTCCAGCATTGATTTTTGACTAAGTATAGGAACATTGTAGTGTAGTAGCCAACTTTAAGGAGTTTTGTAGAAGATATAGTTGAACAGTTTTAGGAAATTTGTGCTCCTATGAGTAGATTAGATATCATAGATAATTTAGAGATTTATTTTAGAATTTTTATAAATTTATTTTAATTTCATATTTGAAGCTGTAGTTGGGCCTTAGTGACTTTTCGGGAAATAGAAAAGTGGGTAGTTTCTCTAGTTGTTACCTAAAATCATCCTAGGGAGTAGAGTATGGTTAGTTAGCATCAAATAAGAATTTAAGTACGTATTCCGGGTTTTTGGAAGTTCCGGGACCAAGGGTAAAATAGTCATTTTACCATAAATTGGTACTGTATTAAATTCTGTCCTAATAGGATCTACTACCTTATAAGTCTTAGCTTCTAATTACCTAGGAAGTGTGCTGACACACTTGCCTCCTTTGACAGGCAACCGAGTTATACAGTTATAGATTGAGTTGTGATTAAGAGAGTCGAGATTTGATTCAGGTAAGTCCACGAACTTACTTAGGTGGCTTCTTGTATGAGTGTAATGTGTATGAGTGGTGTTTGTTAGTTATGATAAATAACGAAACCGGATTAGGCCGACTTTATTATTTACGTAATTGACCCAAGTGTATGATAACGGGTCGTGACATCATCTACCTAGCTCTTGCGAGAGTCTAGGAGGTTCCCTGCGACTAGCCCAGTCAGGTAGACGGTCAGATTCATTAGTACCTTTCCACGCTGGTAAACGGGGACAGGGGCGAGGTTTGGGAATCCCTCGTGTCACAAAATAGTATCATTAGTAATAACCTATCACCTAATTAAAGATAATAAAAGGATTGAGTGTTGCATGTTGATTGTGTATGTTGTGTGTTTGTGCTTTTACCTTTATCCTTATGCATAGAATGTTAGCTAACGGTTTTATACCACTTGTAGATGCCTTGCAGGTTAAGACAGTTGTAGAGAGATCCGGAGGAAATGGTCAGCCGGGTCCACATACTCATTTAGTTGGGGACGGGGATGTCTTCTGTTCTTCATATGCGTCGTTTTAGTATCTTTTCTTGTAAGGCTGATACATATTCTCCATGTATATATTGTTTAAATTTTCAAATGTTTTAAATACTTTTGTGCCTTGTTGTAAGATCCAAGTAAAATTGTTGTCAAACTAAGGTCGGGACCCATTGTGAGGTCCTAACCAGTAGCTCCCCGAGTTCTCAGAATTTGGGGTGTTACATGAGCTTATTATCATGTTCAAGTATTTTATACCGTAATTAATTTTCAGTTGGTTTAATGAGAAAACAAGTGAGCTTTTGGTTCTTCGTTCTTCATTGGATTCTCGATTTGATTTCCAATCATTTGATACAGACAATATTTGTAGTTTGGTAGAGAAGTATTATCTTGAGGATTTGTCGAATTTGGATGACTTAAGAAGTGAATTGGAGCATTTTGAGTATCAGTTCTCTGAACTAGAGCAATTTCAGAATTTGAGCACCATTTATGAGTTGTGTCTAGAATTTGTTAGTACGAGAACACCATTTGAGTTGATTGATAGATTGATTCGTATAGTGATGACTCTTCATGTGTCTACAACTACAACGGAGAGAGCATTTTCAGCTATGAAGATTATTAAGAATCGACTTCGAACTAAGATGAGTGATGGATTTCTTGCTGTTTTGATGACAATGCATATGGAGAAAGACATTGTTGATACTATTGATTTAGATTCATTTATCGATGAGTTTTAATAGAAAGGTACAATTTAAGTCATTAAATTTGTATTGATATTGACTTTTTAGCTTGACTTATTTTACTTTAATGATGTTGGATTTAGTTTTTATTAAAATCATCTATTTGACTTTGAATATTGAAGTGTTTAGGTATATATGTATAATGTTAAACGTGATTTTAGGTTTTTTTAAATAAGTTTAGCCCATCCAAATTGTTCATTCAGGAACCGTTTCTTGTGGTGGATTCATCAATCTCTCACGCTTCGTTATTCCAAGAAAACATTTAATCACTTCTTCCTGAAAATAATTATTTCGTTGTTGTATCTCCTTAGGGCTCGTTTGGTATGACTGTAGGAATGAGGTTGAAATCAGGAATTGGAATGAAATAAGGAATTAGAATAAGTCATTCCTAATACTTGGTATTTGGTATGACGTTGAAATGAAATATTTTGACATATGTTTTTTATTTTATATGAGTTATGAAACGAAAAATCGTATCATAGTTGATGATATATGTGTGAATGTTTATAATGTAAATATATGTTATTTTTTAAACTACATTTAAGAAAAATAAAGACTAATAACTTAAAAATTAAACACTAAACAATCGTCAACTCAAATAAATAAGTATATATTTCTTCTATCAAATATGTTTTTTCTAATTGAACAAGTTATATTATTTTCGAGCACTTTCCGGTTACATTACTTCTTAAATGAATTATTCGTATCATAGTTTTAAATTTTTTTTTTTTGTTAAAATTATGTTTTTTACAAAATAATTATATAATTTATATTAATTGATGGACAATAAAAAGTTTTATAAAAAAAATATTATTTTATATTGTGAAACTAAATAAGCAAGTATATATATAATAAAAATATTTAAATATCGTTTTAAATTTAAAATGAGTTTATGTTGAAATGGGATACCCACTTTTAATTTATGGAATCAACTTATTCTCTGAAGTTGAAATGAGTCATTACATGGAATCAATCTCACTTTGATTTCAAACCTTACCAAACACGAGATATTGATATGATTCATTTCTATTCCGATTCTTGATTCCGTTGGAATCATACCACACGAGCCCTTAATGTGTTCTCGTAAACATTCGATTATAAAGGGTTCATCAACTATATACGTTGACGGTATTATTTGATTTATATTATACCCGTATAAGGTATATGCCTGAACTAGTTATTCATTATTATAAGTATGTATGGGCAATCCACGATAGGGATAAAAAAAATTCCACATAAAAATACATCGTCCCACATGTCCGGATTTGTCTATGGTGGAAATGGAAAAGAGAAATAAAAATAGTGGAAATAGGCCATACAGAGAATCGGCGTTTTGGAACTCAATCCGTGTACTACAAAAAACTGGACGGCTAAGATGACGCCACGCGGAAGCCATGAAGATGTTTGATCTGACACGTGGGGAAGTGTTCTGGTGCAAAAGACTGACGTGGAATATCGTAGCCGCTAGATGTTGTCCACTTTCCAGATTTTGTTGGCCACGTGTACTTTTTCACCCTTCTCGTCCGAGCTTTGTACGCGAGGCTCTAGGAGACCCTTTGGGTCCGTTGGGCAATTTTGAGAAATTATAATTCCCAATAAATCATAAAATAATTTCTAATTCAAGTATAATAAAATTATATTTTATTAAAATATTTTCTCAATATGAGTCTTATCTTCTTCTTCCCGTTCCCAACCAAAAAAAAATCTTCTTCTTCCCGTTAGACCCATTCTGTCCAACATATATTAAAATTGTAAATATAAAATAAATATTTAAGCCTAATACACTTAAAAAATAGACTTGTGAAATTAATATTATGTAGTTTGTTTGGGGTCTTGAGAATGACGATGAACCAACAACCAAAAACACGGAATTTTATTTTAACGTCAAGCAATATATGGTTATTGAACTATTTAAATTTGTTATAGTTTGTTATTTTTGTTATTTATTAGCAAATATCTTGTATTGTGAACTCTTTTTATTATTTACTTGAACAACGTGAAAACACTTATTTAAAGAAAAAAAGAGTTGTCACGTACATTTACAAAAGGTCAAAAAAAAATTAAAATTTATTGAGACATTGTCTCTCAAGGAGTGATCATTGTGTCATTTTATTTTGGACTAATGTGGTAACTAGTCCTTTTAATATTTTTGTTTAGTAAGTAGGCTTTTTATATTTTCGGATTAAGTAGATGTACCCAAAATTTTTTATTTTAGTGTTCAAAGATTATATTTTAGGGTTTTAAAAAAAAAAAAAAAAAAAAAAAAGCCCAAAAAGCCAAAATTAGGTTAGGTGCACACTTCCGCAACTCCTCTCTCGACTCCATCCTTACCAGCCCGAGGATTTAGAGCAGAAACCGTTGCCATGCCGATTGATCTGTGCCGAATCCATGGGCGAAGAAAACTGAGAATCATTTAAATATGGAGTAGAAGAAGAAGAATAAGGACTATTGTTGCTTTAATCTATATAACACATCTATATAACGATTTGTTACAATGTCCCCTGTTTATGAATTTATGCAGTACAATGGTGCATTGATTTCTTTGTTAGATGAAGTTCCTTTGTTGTTATTGATCGTTGACATTTGTGCAGGTGGTATGCAGGTTGGCAGGGATACGTTGGAGAAGATGTTGATCCGTGTTCAACTGATAACTGGGGTTCAGATATGCCTAAATTGCCACAGAGACCTGGCCCAATTGACAACACAGATATATTGGTGAGTGCAAATGAGGGTCAAACCAATGAATTGGAGCTCCGTAGACCCTTGGAGGAAGGAGAGGATTATGGTTTGGTTCCTGAACAAGTTTGGAAGAAGCTCTTTGAGTGGTGAGGTTTTTAAAGCATTGTTATTACATATTAGATTATTAGACCTGCTAGCTTATTTCATCATTAATCATTCATATATGCTGCTTACTTTGGAGTAAGCTCTAATTCTCTAATTCTATTGTTCAATTCATAACATTTAAATGTTTTGTTCATTTTTTTGATTATTTGTTTCCTTTGCAGTGCATCCGCAAGCCATCCTGATATTCTCCAATAGCGAATTCGACTACCCCTAAGCGGTTTGCACAGTTCTATGGTTTATATTTCTTTTTAACTTCCGGTACGTGAATTCGATATGTGAATAAGGTATGTAAATTAAAAAAAATTAAAAAAGAAAAAAAAAATCTGGCATGAGGTTCTAGTTAGGGGTGTAATTCGAGCCGCTCGAGCCGAGCTTCTACACATTCAGGCTTAGCTCGTTTTTATTCGAGCCGAGCCTGAAAATCTATACGAGCTTTGGATCAAGCTCAAGCTCGGCTCGCGAGCTTTTTCGAAACTCGGGCTCGGCTTGTTTAACTCGTTTTTATACGAGCCGAGCCCGAGCTCGGAAAGCTCGGGCTCGAGATCGAGCTCGGAAAGCTCGGGCTCGAGATCGAGCTCGGAAAGCTCGGGCTCGAGATCGAGCTCGTCTAGGCTCGTTCGGGCTTGTTTGGCTCGTTTGAGCTCGTCTGAGCTCATTTAAGCACGAATCACTATGACCTGTAAATCTGTAATATGTAACATATGTTGAACATGAATTTGTAGTCCACTAACATTCAATTAACCAATCACCTGATAATCAAACCCGAGAAAAATAAAACAAACTAAATTCAAAGTCACAAGTTTAACACAATCAAACCAAATTCAAAATGCAAAGTCTTAACTTGAAGTTCTAGTCTTCAACGGAATAAACGCAACAAAAGTCACAACGTCTTTAAGACACAATCACACAAATGATCTCTTCAACGAGGACTTCAAATCTTCAACCAACAACAAAACGCTCCATCTCATAAGTCATAATGAATCTGTAAAAAGAAATTCAACAACAAAATTATAAACTAAGGAAGAATTAACTAATTGTAATATTCAACCAACAACATAATCGAAGATGAAAAAATCATACCAAACAAAGTCTTCTTCAACACAATTCAGCAACAAGCCAAGAAAGTAGTCAATCAAACCACATACCTGAAAATATAAGATATCCAAATATATAAAAATTAAGCAATAAAAATCCGAAGATAAAAAGGTTAAACATACAATTAATTTAAAAAGTAAACAAAATAGGAAAAATACTCACATCAAATTGGAATACTTTGAAGTTCAAGTTCAACTTCTTGTGGAAACCAATTTGCTCCACAAATCAATCCTTCAATTGTGTCATCACCCAAGGAACATCGATCGTCACTAATAACACTACGCCCAGCGCTAAAGGCCGACTCAGAAGGTACAGTAGTTACCGAAATCGAAAGAATGTCCCGAGCCATCTTTGATAAAGTTGGAAACTTCAAAGTATTTGATTTCCACCACATCAAAACATCAAACTCATTATCAAAATCAATTAACGCACTTTCCTCGAGATAAATGTCTAACTCTTTTCTTGCTTGTGTTGGAATAACATGAAGTCTTGTCTTTCTCCATGTTTCAAACACATTTCTACCTTAACTTTTTTCACTAGAGCTTTCATTCCTTTGAACCCTTCCAACTTGACCACTACCATCACTTACTCCACCACTAAACTTGGCAACATAATCATCAAACAAAAGATGTATTTCATGAACAACATCGGAAAGCTTGTCTTCTACTTCCAGTTCCCCGTACAAGTTTTGAAACACAAATCGAATCAAATCCATCTTGTTTCGATGATCCAAAATAGCCACTATTATCATGAAAAGATTGCACTCCTTCCAGTACTTGTCAAATTTTAATTTCATACTCCTAACCATAAGGTTCATGAAATTTCTTGGATCATTCTCCATCTCATCTAATAGATGTTTAATCCTCCAAATTTCAGTGAGATACAAATTAGCAATTGTATAATTACGACCAGAGAAAACTTTTATTACCTCATCAAAAGCGAACAAGAACTTGCACACATATGTTGCTCTTTCCCACTCTTCTTCGGTTGGCAGAGTAGTATAAGTAGCATCTCTAGTTGCAAATCTTGCAAAGGCATCTTTATAAATGAGAACTCTTTCCAACATATAATATGTTGAGTTCCACCGGGTCACACAATCAAGAATCAACGTCTTGTTAGTAGGGAGGGACATGTTTTTAACAATTTCATTCCACTTGTGAAGGCGTGAAGGACTCAACGTTATGTATTTCACACTCTCACGAACATTCTCAATAACAGACTTTATGGAAAACAATCCATCTTGCACTAGAAGGTTTAGTATATGAGCACAACACCTTATGTGAAAAATCTTTCCACCAAAGTACAATGCATCTCTTCCTTCAAATTGTTCTTTCAAACACTAATAGCTGCATCATTTGAAGAAACATTGTCGAATGTAATGGTTGAAATTTTGTCCTCTATACCCCCATTCTGACAAACATTCATACATCTTATCAGCAATTGCAACACCAGTGTGCGGTAAAGGTAATAAACAAAAGTTCAATATTCGGCTCTACAACTTCCACTCCTTGTCTAGAAAGTGTCCAGTGCCTTAATTTGGTTAGAAGTCCACAAATCAGATGTCAAGCTAATCCTCCTAACATCAGCAAACATCAACTTCATATTTCCTTTTTCTTGCTTGTACAACATTGTATGTTCTTTGATCGCAACACGACCAAAAAATTCATATTTTGGGTTCAGCTGCCTACAAAAAAGCCTAAAATACGTGTGCTCAACAATCATGAAGGGATACTCGTGCACGATTATCATCTTTGCAGTTAGGTCTTTGATTAGCTCTTTGTCATACTTGTAAGTTGTTAACGAACCCATCTCGAAAGCATCAGCACTCAACATTGTTTGTATAGACATAGACCTGGATCCTTGACCTGAGATTTTTGCCTTACGTATGATACATGAGGTGACATGCCTTTTTAAGTGTGATGTTGCTCCCCCTTTACTATAAGACAAATTAGCTCCACAATGGTTGCATTTTGCCAACGTGCCTCCTTCCGTATGCACCTCAGTGATATCGTTCCAAACTGTCGAAGTCTTTCTCTTTTGTCTTTTATTTTCATTTCCGCTTCTTCAGGCGGAACTGTTGAATCTGTTGCATTCTCAACTTCATCATTCGTCTCATTCATTGATACGGGACATGGGGTATCCGTATTACTCGGATTTGGAGTGCTGCTCATTGTATGAAAATCTGAAAATAATCAATGAACACAAACGATTAACAAAAGAAACCACAATAGAATAATCTAATAACAAAACAGCAATGGAATAGCAAAGTCATATACATTACATTCAAGACAAACATGAAACACGTGTATAAAAAAAAAGAACCAACTCTAAATCAATGTTAATTGTAACCTCCAGACTACATATCTCTACTCTCATATGAATAATGTTAACTTTAACAGTTCTTATACATACAATGTAGTAGGCTAGTAACCCCTTCTTTCTAATGTATTTGACGATCATCAGATCTATTAATGTTAGGAGAACTAGTCTGAATTCTGAAATGATCATTTGTATGGTCATCAAACTTAAAAAACTGTATTTTTTCCCTGCTTATTAAACTGGAGTGATTTTATCCGGCGCCAGCGTAGAGGCCGGCGCCGGCGCATTGCGAGTGCGCGGAAGGGGTCGCGCACTCGCAATGCGCGCGCGCGCGAGGGAGCGCGCAGGCGCCTTGCGCATGCGCGCAGCGAGGAGCGCTGGCGCAGCGCGCCTGCGCGTAGGCGCGCGCATGCGCAAGGCGCCTGCGCGCGCCCAGCCCGCCTCCGCGCCTATTTAAGGAGGTGCGGAGGCCAGCCTCCCTTGCCCTTTTCTTCCCCGCTTCCGCTCCGCGTTCTTTGCCCTCGCCGCGCACTTCCGTTGCCCTAGATTTTTTTTTTAGCTTTTTTTATCCATTTCTTTTTTTTTTCGATACGTCCAACAATGGAGGAAGATTCAGCTATCGAGAGATCTAGGAGTAGACCACTTGTGAATCGATTCCAGGTTAGTTAATATTGTTTTTTTATTGTTTATTTATTTTTTGCATTATACTTGAAACTAGTTAGTTTAGTTAGGTTCGGTTAGTTAGGAATAATTGAAATTGGATTAATTTCGATAGTTAGTAGTATTGAAACTATTTAGTTTAGTTAGGTTTGGCTAGTTAGGAATAATTGTAATTGGACTATTATCGATAGTTAGTATTATTGAAAGTACTTAGTTTAGTTAGGTTCGGCTAGTTAGGAATAATTGTAATTGGACTATTATCGATAGTTAATATTATTGAAAGTACTTAGTTTAGTTAGGTTCGGCTAGTTAGGAATAATTGTATGATAGTTAATGTAATATATATATATATATATATATATATATATATATATATATATATATATATATATATTTACAATATATATTAACAATATATATGTATATGATTATAATAATAACAATATTTTATATATAATTATATATATACATTTATAATATATGTAGATGCAGCTGTTGAGGCATCCGTTGAGGCACCTGTAGATGCAGCTGTTGAGGCATCCGTTGAGGCACCTGTGGATGTACATGTGGATGCACCTACAGATGCAGAGGTTCATGCACCTGTAGATGCAGCTGGCGAGGAGGATGTCGTACCTATTTCACTTACTGCTGATTACGACACGGAGGATTCTGCGCACGATATGTCTCATTTAGATGATATACTAGAGGATGAGCATGAGAAGATACGAGTTGAGGTAGAGCAGCAGCAGCAGGACATACCACAGCCGAGGGAGCCGGACGACTTACCTGAGCATGTACGTGATGAGGAGCAGGTAGAGGAGGACGTACCTCCTCCTTTATTGACATGCTATGCTGACCACAGAGCCAGCGTTATATGGGACGGTATGGCTTCTCCCGTGATTAAAGTTGTTCGGAGGCTCGACGCATTCAGTAGATTACGTGAGTGGCGACGAGATGTAGATGACGCATTTTTATGGTTTGGATTAGCTAGACGCAGCGGACTGACGGATTTGGAGGACGTACAGTTTGGCGGCGTCGATCATTGTCTGATTACGGCGTTTGTCGAGAGGTGGCACCCAAAGACAAACACATTTCACATGCCATGGGGGGAGATGGGAATAGCGCTACACGATGTTCAGATCATTATAGGACTACCAGTTGATGGAGATGCATTGGTGACTTCCGTCGATGATAGTGTACGACTTGATTGGCTAGTTCAGCGTCTTGACTTATCACCAGCAGAGGCTAGAGGTCAGACGTCACAGCTATTCTGCGATACTATTAGGCGTAGAGCCGCTGAGATGTTGGCCCTTCCAGAGCCTCCACATGACACTATTGCATCTGCATATCTGTTATTGTCCATATCGTCGACTTTGGTAGTCGACAAGTCTACCAACAGGATGCGAGGATGGCTTATTGATCTAGTACGAGATCATTTGAGGACAGACGCGTATGCTTGGGGCACCGGGACCCTTGCTTATCTTTACAGATGTTTGGGGGACGCCACCAGGAAGAGGGTGACGACGATGGCAGGATGTACTTCCCTGTTACAGGTGTGTTGTCGTAAATATTTTCCTTAATATAACGTCACTTTATTAATAAGTTATTATTAATTAATAAAAGAATTTGTACAGTTTTGGATTTACGCACATTTCCCGTCATTGGGATGTGCCGCTGTGGAGGATCCGGATATGCTAGGTCATGCACGGTGGTGTTCGAGACTTTCTGTCCCGAAGACTCCATCTATTACCGTAGAGAGGTTACACTCCTTACGAGCTCAGTTGGACCAGATGAGGGCGGAGGATGTGTGATTTACCCCGTATGATGAGCGGGTGCTTGATTTTGGCGTAGAGCATGGTGTTTCTCGGTATCGGGGTATCATACGGATATCCGACATAGAGGAGGCGTATATGCCGGACCGTTTCTTGCGACAGTTTGGATACGTACAGACAGTGCCTCTACCCCGTATTCCTCCCATTCATGAGATTCGTCCGGCGACCGGACGTGGATCTAGGCTTTCATATCCTCTCTCATACGATCGTTGGGCATCCCGCCATCTGGAGGAGACCAGAGTTTCACTAGTTGGATTGATACCAGCTACCTCTCCTTGGCTCGTCGATGATGCGTACATGTCTTGGTATACGGTCCATTGCCATCCGTACGTCTTGCCGACGTCCATTGCACTCCAGTTACCTATAGACCGTCCCCCACCTGTTCCGGTTTCACATCAAAGAGTACGTTTGTTTTTAACATTTAAATTACTCTTTATTTTAATTTTCAATTATGTTAAAATTTTATTTTCTGTATTGCAGCGTCTTCACATTCTTATAGGAAATTTACGAGAGATGCAGGCTCGCGGTCTTCCGTATTCTGCAGAGGATATAGATCACATGATAGCGGAGGCAGTTAGACGTACGCCTCCTGTGGCTCCATCTCAGGTCCGGGCTACACAGCATCCTCCAGCTCCAGCACATTTGTAGTTGTAGTTTAAAACACATTCCGATTCTATATTTTGGATGGATATTACACTTGAGCGTATGTTTTTTTTTTATACTGTTATGTTTATTTTGGATGGATAATATGTATTGTTTTTTACTTTTGATGTTTTCCTAAGTTTTTTAGCGATTTTATTTCCCTTAAGTGTCATTCAACTATTTCAAACTACTAAAACACAATGAGAACCATATATGAAACCGACTAAATCAATGTTATCAACAAGTACAATAAAAATGTCTAAAACACGATTTCAAGTAAGGTTTCTCAAAACGGCTAAAGATATCCTGCACTATTGTGTTCAACTCCCCATGCTCGACGGAGATCCTCATAACGAGCTATCCTTTCAATGAAAGGCGCATCCCATCCATCCACACTTGCATCATGGTTATTTTTCCAAGCGTCGCTCAACAACGGTAACGGAGCATCATCTTTTAACCATACCTACAAAAATAAAATTACAGAAAACGGTTAATAAATATTAGGTCTAAATATACGTCCATTGAATGAAAGTAAATCGTGAACCTACCGGCACAAAGTGTGTGTTGTTATATATATAGGCTAACGAACAAATGACCGTAGGGGCCTCTTGGTCGGGAACGGTGGCAATCATAGGCAGGAATGTCGCTGGAATGTTCCCTAGTACAACCAATGCAATCTTATAGTAGGTGGCGGCTGCACATGCGATCATTGGTATTTCCATCCAATTTGGTTCTGGACACGGAGACTTACTCGTCTAATAAACGTTTTGAATGACTTCGTCAACATGATTGAGGATTCCACACTGCAATGATTAACAAGTAAGATTATGTAAAATCATGGATTATAATTAAAACTTTGATGTAACCGGAAGACTTAGTTACCTTGGAATAAAATTCCCTTCTCGCACTTAACTCCATAACCATATCTCGCCGTATTATCAAATAATCCTCATCCGAGAATCCCAACACCGCGGAAATTGCTCTATATCCACAATGGCCGTCTCCTGGTACATCCCTTACTCTCAATACATAAGGCTCCATAAACTTTGGAAAATCTTCTTCCCTCAAACAAAATCCGGTCTTCTTCCCTTTACGTCGTGCTCTACTCGTAGGAGTCAACTCCGGTGTAGAATCTACATCTTTAGCTTTCTTCCCTTTCGGACGCCCAGGACCACGTGCAGCAGAATGCTCAAAAGAGCTAGGCTCTCTTCTAGTTGATCTCGGGATTGGAGTTCGTCCCTTTGTATTGGCCTTCTGTGACGGCTCCTTCATTGTCGTACCCCCGGGGTTTTCCATGTCATCCACAAAAGATGCAATCTTATCTTGCTCATCCGGGCTTAACATATTTGAGTCCATTCTTTCTCTAAACCTGTTCAGCGCCGCTTGATTCGGGTTCGAACGATCATCATCATCATCATCACCAATATCACCATCCAAAAAATCAACCGGATTCCAATGAACTTGCTTCCAATAAGGGTGTATCTGTGACAAATAGATAGGTCTACGAGCCCGGATCACTAGTCTAAAGTCATGCACACACGGCACTCCATAAACCTCTCTCCAATAACTATCCCGACATCCTTCATCATCTCTTGTATGCCGAGCCTTGGTGTAATTATTCCACAAGAGCGTGAAACACTCATTTGTTACGTAGTCACGGAGCAAGTCAAATATCGGTATACGCACCTACAAAAAAAGGTTTATTAAATATCAAATAACTATTTAACATTATTTTCATCAATTAAACTATTGATATACTAACCTCTCGTGGAATCCTCTCCCGTGACATCTCTAGAGAAGCTTGTAGCTTTTGGACTTGGTCCGTGACCATCAAATGTATGCTATCACAAACCAGCTGAAATCCTCCAATGCTAGAATCTAGTGTTTGCTTCAACAACTTGTGCGCGGACTCACACCTAAGAAGAAAATTTTATTACAAAAAACGAAGAAATGTTTAACAATGTAGTGAATGTTTAAATAACTTACGCATTTGTCGTTCGTGTGCCGAAATGATGATGTAGGTCAGTCCATGCTCGAACGATTGCCTCCTTGTACGGGTCAAGCCAAGTCGTCTCTAGATAGGTCATTAACCTCGGAGATGATTGCCAATAGTCTCTCATTTCCAACAAACGGCGTTGGTAGCTTCCAGGGGATCTTGACTCGAACAAGGCATGACAATGGGATATGAAGAGTGTTTCCGCTTCCTTATTGCGCAAAACAAGTGCCGCTCTGTTAACTATATTGCACTTTATGTGAAACGTGCACAATATATGCTTCACCTCGGGAAATACTACACCCAATGCGCTTATAAGACCAAGCTCACGATCAGTGGCAATCACCTCCGGCGTCTTTCCGTATAACAAATGCCGGACCCTCCTCAAAGCCCACTCGTAATGATCTCTATTCTCCTGTGCCATGAACACAAAAGCAATTGCGAATGTCTTCTTGGTGCTAGTGATGCCTACGATCTCCAACAATGGCATATTGTACCTAAAAGTAATACGAAACAAAGACTGAGTTACAATTTCTGAGGAAAATAAGAATGAGTGTATGAAATAAAATAAAAATGTGGCTTGAATTGAAGCTTACTTGTTGGTCTTATATGTCGAGTCCATCACAATAACATAGGGAAACATGTTGAGCAAATGCCTCGAGTCGGGATGTGAGATAAAGAAATCAATCACTTCATCGGAATCTTGACTTCTCCGAGTGTTTATATAGTATCCACGTTCCGTCAACGTGTGAAGTGCTTGTTGTAATGGAGATCTTCCTCCGGCTTGTTCCATTCTAATCTTTAAACCGGTGTTGTAAACTTGACGGATGGAGGTGACATTGTCGGGATCCTCTAATTGTACGGATTTTAATATATGTCTCGGTTTTAAGCCAGAATTTAATTCACGCTCCACCTTTCGGGTCTGCTTCGGAGTCATACGTCCAACATATGCATGACCTCTTAACACCGAAGGAATGATATGGTTGTGGATTCCACATACAACCCTCACCGTCCACTTTTCCTCTTCAATTTGGGTTCCTACAAGCTCAAACAAACACATACACTTCTTCGAGTTTTTTTTCCGACTAGAACTTGGAACATGATCGGGATCTACGTCTTTTTCTTTTCTCGGTCCTCCGTGTCTATCACAACCCAATTGTAGGATACGAAAACCCCTTCTATCCAACCATGATTTTTTAATGACAACCACCATATTCATAGCGTTGGCCACATACCGAGCCCATCCCAAAAAGTTCTCTCTATCCGCAAAATATCCATGAAGCTCAAATTTTGAAGAATAATTGGTACCGAGAGCACGAGAGTAATCCATAAGAACCTAAATAAAAATAACATAGAATATTATTTTACAAAAACACATCATTTTATTCTTGCATTGCTAATTCTATGATTTCGATTCTCTATTCTAACATTGCTAATTCTATGATTCCGATTCTCTATTCTTGCATTGCTAATTCTATAATTCCGATTCTTTATTCTAAAATTGCTAATTCTATGATTTCGATTCTCTATTGTAACATTGCTAATTCTATAATTCCGATTCTCTATTGTAACATTGCTAATTCTATAATTCCGATTCTCTATTCTAACATTGCAAATTCTATAATTCCGACAAAATAAAACGACATAACGGTAAAGTATAAAATTGAGTTTGTACACTTACTTCAAGTTTTGCGAGAATTTCTTCCGGATCACTATATTTTTCAATATCGAACGGCATCATCGAGCTTTCACCATCGGATTCTACATCAACTTCATCGGAATACGACGACATTTTAACGACTTTTTTCTTTACGTTTTCTAACTTGTGGATGAAGGTGAATGAGTCTCATATGTAATTATATAGGCTCGAAAAATGCCCAACGGCTATATTTCCCCAACGGCTACAAACCCAACGGCTACATTTTCGAAAGGGTAACGGGCAAGAGGACGCGCATGCGCAGCGCGCATGCGCGTCCTCTTGCGCGCGGGCGGACTCCGCCTCTATGAAGGCGCGAGTCCGCCCGAATAGTAGCCCTGAAATTTTAATAGCGTTTTACTGTTTATATAAACGCTGTAAATTAGATAGGCGCAATTGTTTTTCATTTAGCGCTAAAAAACGAAATTTTTTAGGTTTGCGGATTCAAGGAAACGCTATCTTCTTAGCAAAAGAAGATTCTAACTTAAAAAAAGCATGCCTCTCTTTCCTTTCAAGTTTTCAACCCGTCTGCACGGATGCCTCTCTCTCGATTTCTTCTTCCCTGATAGAGACCTTCCTTCTCTCTCGATCTCTTCTTCTTTTTCATGTGAATCGGCACCGGCCTTCTTCAGTTGCGTGAGTAATTGTCGTCGAAAACTCCATTTTTAGGTGAATTTGTTTTCCTTGAACTCTCCTAATTCCCGATAAATGTCTATCGATTTCTTCTACCCTGAGATAAATGCTATCATCCATAGGCTTTCGTTTGTACCGGTAGAGAACAACTCTAGGGTTTCAATTGCTTACCTGCTACAAACGGTATGTTGAAGGTATATCCAATCCAATCTATTGTTCTTCCCTTCTTTGTTTTAGAGTTACAGGAATCGTTAAGGTATTCTGTTGTGGATGTTGGCCATACATTTACTTCTAACTTTCATATTGATTGCAACAAGACGAATCATGAGGCTAATATCATTATTAGTGTTGTCCATTCGGTTTTTATGATAATTTAACAAAGGTGATTCAGGAATAAGAGCTCGAATTGAGTAATACTTGCAACAATAGAAGAGTAAGAGAGTGAATATGTTTTTATTGTGGATGTTGGGTCAGTACTTGCAGTACTAGAGGAATAAGAGCTCAATATTTATTTTATGCCTTCTCTCTCCCTCTTCTCAAAATTGCTACTGATGTACAACTCTCCCTCTTTCCTTGGTAATGTTATACATAGTCTTGTGTGATTGATCAAGGGTTAGTTGGGCATTCTTATTACCAAGGATCGCATTATTCATATTCTATTTAAGGATTGATTAACTAATTTGAGTGCTTTTGTTCATATTTTAGATCCATCTCTCATTGACAATTCCTTACTCTTGTAGGGATGTACTACTGATTCATTAGCTAAAATGAAGGTTGTTGAGGAAGCTTTGGGACCTAAGAAGGTAATGATGTGATGATATGTTCTCTTATTCATGTATCTTACTATATGTTGTGTATCAATATTTTGTTGTGCTATGCAGCAAAAGCCATCATTTGAGAACCCATGGAAGCTTGTTAAAGAAACTAACTAAATGGTACGAATATCTGTTTATGATTTTAAGGATTTCAAGAAGAACTCACTTTCTGCATTTTTTTCTTATTCATCCAATTAATATTATGTTTTTCTATGACGTCAAATCACTTGGTAGGTGCAACTCTACTCTTCAACGAGGCTCATGATGACTGTAAACCATATATAAGATGATGATTGCATGTCTTCAAGGGAGCTGAACAATCGAATGGTAAGTTATGTCAACTAGTTTGGTATTTTGTGTATTCTTATCATATTGACTAGTTTCTTCCTTCTGATTGAGAGGTGCGATCATCAGAACCCTAAACAACTAAAACAACTACCAAAATCATCTCCTGGCAATATTAAGGAAATTACTCCAGCAACCTGGATTGTTGTACTAAACAAGGCTAATAAATTACTGAAAGAATCTAAAAAGATATCAAGATACTACTAATTGATGTCGTTAGTTCTGCTTCATGGTTTTCATCTTGTGTAAAGTTCAAATTTCAAAATCACAAGTTATTCGTTGTTTTTTATCCTTGTTTTTTTTCAGTCAAAGCTAGTAATCAAAATACAAAAAATGGTCATTGATTATTTTTTCTATAAACCATGATTGATGCATTCGGTAATTTACTTGTATTTTTCCATATTTCCACTGATAATCAGTGTGCTTATTCCCTACTAGCTTTTTTTTGTACAAATCCACTTTATGTCTCAACTGATCATCCCTCCATGTTTGCTTCTTTTTCTTGAATTCTTATAATTTTGAAGTTGTTTTCATTGTCTTCCTACTTTTATCTATTATATACAGACAATATTTTGAAGTTGTGTTAATTGTCTTCCTACTTTTAAATACCATCTTTATTGACAACTAATATTTTGACAGCTAATATTTTGAAGTTGTGTTAATTGTTTCCCTACTTTTATCCTTTTTGTACAGACAAGTTGAACAGGAGAAACCTGATGTTACCATGTCGAAGCAAATATCATAATTCAATGCTAAACTGATATGGTTTTTCTCAAGTTATAACTTCTAAGTAAGGTGACATTAATTTCATATCTACTTTGGCATAACTATATACATTCTTGTTTATTATCGAGGGATTACATTATGGATCTTGGGAGCACAATAGTGAGATGAACTATCTTCAAATTGTTTGTCAAGTCCTTCTTCAGGTTTGCTTCTTTTCCTTGACTTCTTATAATTTGTACAGGAGTGAGATAAACCATCTTCCATGTACACATATTTCTGAAATTAGGTTACTCTTCTCGCTTAATTTATTTTCTGTTTACGTAATTTTGGTCTTGTGGATTTTGACTTTGTGTGTGTTGGTTCAAACGGATGATGTTGGCTTAACGGTTTAATTTACATTTGGTATGATGGTTTAGAGATAAGGTATAGGGTTGGGAAACCCATTCTCTAAACCCATTAGTAGAGTTTGAAAATGTCTCTAGTTTTCTTGGTTTTGGATAGGTTGGAATGAGAATGTTCATTCCAAAATTTCTTGTCATACACCCTAATATTTTTATCATTCCCAACCCCAACCTCATTCCAGCTTATACCCAGATTTATACCAAAGACAGTCTTAGTCACATAATCACTCCATGCTAATTGATTTAGATTATTCAGGTGGTTTGTTCCATTATGTTAAACAATTATTAAGACACAATGATAACTAGTTGATTTAGATCACTCCATGTTAGGTCACAAACTGTGCTTTCTATTAGAGATAGACGGTAATCAAGAGTGTTTATTAGGTAGCAAAATACTTTTCCTTTTTTGGTGAGATTTTTCTACTTTATTTCTTGTATTGAAGAATAAGCTAGTTGCTTTGTAATAGAGCAGCCTCCTTTATTAGCCAAATTACATGAATTCAACAACTGTCTTAAAGGCAAACAACCTCCTGTAGCAGCCTCTTGTATTAGCCAAACTATGTGGGAAGTGGGTTTTGTGGAGAAAAAGTTTGCATTAAAGGGGAAGAGATAAAAAAAACAAAGAAAAGAGCATGCTTGAATTTTCATTGCAAGCTTAGTGATAACAGGCACATAAATTGCAAATTGAATATGACATCCATAATCTATAACACATAGTTTAATAACCAAACTTAAAATTCCAGTACCGAAGCATACAACTTGAAATACATACGGTAGTACTAATGCCCTTTCAATTTTCCCTAAGCTTATTAGAGGCCAAATATGTTCCTAGCTTGTCACGTCTAGTATATATAAATCGAGCCATCCTCTCATCATCATACACATTGAATTTGCTTCTCACTTTCAATTCCTACCTTTCAGTTCCTAATTGTGAACTTCCTATTCACTGCATTTAGTTCTTACTTCTGAATTTGCTTCCTACTTACAATTCCTAATTCTGATTTGAAATTCACTACATTTAGTTCCTACTTTTGAATTTGCTACTCACTTTCAATTCATAATGAGACTTATAATTTATAGAAAGCTACTTATTTTTTGGCATAAAGAAGACACGGACCAAATACTTGATGTGTACTGTGTAGTACGTTTAACAGTTTCTGGATGTGCATGACCAGTAGTAGGCAGTGCTATTTCATGCACTTTCATCTTTCTTTGGTAAACTCTTATCGTTGCGACACTTGTAACCTCAAAAGTTAGCATCATAATGTAGCTAGGGTCACGTACAAGTTAAGTATACACCGCACCACATAAGCAACTCACTTAGAACTTGTAGTAGATTGTTTGATATTGAATCACAGTTTTGTATGTTCCAACAGCATATATATGGATTCATCCATCTCTCTGATCAATGTGTTGTATGTACTATATATATATATATATATACACTGCTCGATCTGATATGTGCATAAAGTTATTGTTCATATATACAGGACACGTACAACGCATGATCATGGTAAAGTATTTAAGCACCTATTTGATCAATATAATCCGGGCTCTTTTAAGTTTGTCTACTTATATATAGTTAGTCTCGAGTTAATTAATGAAGAGGTTATTTTGGGTCGACTCCCTGTGTTGTGACTTGTGTGCACCCATTGTTGACAAATTTAGCACTCTAATACAAACCGGCAAATTGGGCCTGTTTTGCAGGGCACGCACGCTTCTTCCTCTGTATGTTGATGAAGCCTTAACAAGGGACCGTGTGTGGAGCACGAGAGAAGAAGAGGTAGGCCGAAGAAGGTTACTTATGACGCGTACTCCATCTGACCGGTTTGTTGGGCATGCTACGCCGCTGCACTTGACTCTGAAGAGCTCTTCTCCTTCCGATCCTTTCATTCTTGACTTTTATTTATCCTCAAACTGACGCCGAGTTTGGCAAGGGGAAATATGTATGTGACGAGAAGTAGTACATGTCAAGGGAAAACAAAGATTGAGAGACATCAGCAAAAGGCTAAAATAAACTTTATGGTTAGTTTAATTATATTATGTTAGTATTTTAAAGTTTTAACTACATTTACATTAGTAATTATGTTGTGTTTTGTTGTAGAGTACGAGCCCTAATTACTATGATAAGTGCAAACTCTTAGATTGGTGCGGAAAAGAAATATCAATTGAGAGAGAGGAGGATGCAACAATATCATCTCATTCGGTAACTATTTTCACCAATATTTATATTATTGTTATTATATTTTACTAAGTTGGTTATAGTATGAAAATGGAATTATGTTGATTTTTTTTTGCTAGAGTAGGAACAATTCAAAGAAAAAGTGCAACTTATTGGATTTGAGTGCTCAGGAAAGGTAGTTGCTGAAGGCTGGTGGTCTTCAAGTGATCCGAATCAGCTTGTTCATTTTGTTCCTTTAGGTCCTATTGTTGTACGAGTTCGGGTTGACATACCTAAGATTCCTTATGCAACACTTCGGAGGGCAACATCCGAGTTATATCGAGTGAATTGAAGATGTTGTTGGTACAACAATTGCATGGCCAGTAGACAAAGTTGTTATATTATGAAATGACATTAGATGGTTATCCATTTTAGATTAATATTGTCAAGCTATGTTCTCTTGGTAAACAATTTTTTTAAACAACTATGTTTTGTATCATTTTGAATTTTAGAAATGAAACAATGTGGTTTTTGTTTGATGTCGTTATTGAGTTTCCATACCATTTATAGAAAACGTTATTGTTAGGTTTTATAGTGTTTATCAAAAACGTTATTATTGGGTTCTATAGCGTTTATAAAACACTATAAATGACATTATTTTCATAGCATTTGAGGAAACGCTATTAATAGGTCCACTTTTCTATAATATGTCCACCTTCTCATAGCGTTTGCACGAACGCTATTAATAGGTCCACTTTTCCATAGCGTTTCCTTAAACGCTATAATAGGTCCACTTTTTCATAGCGTTTACCAAACGCTATAATAGGTCCACTTTTTCATAGCGTTTGCAGAAACACTATAATAAGTCCACTTTTTCATAGCGTTTGCACAAACGCTATGAAAAGCTGTGACCCTATTATAGCGGGCTCTGTCATAGCGTTTATAAAAACGCTATTGATGTATATTATAGCGTTTTTCAAACGCTATGAATGCTTCTAAATATTGTAGTGGCTCGACCTTGTAAGTTGCATTCGATGAATGATTATGGAGAATTGAAAGTTAACAAGCATACTCGAATTGCGTTTACCATGAGAAAGTATGAGGATATTATTGTTTGTAGGCCGCCCTTGGCAATTTGATAGGAAGGTTACGCATGATGATTTTTCTAATAAACATTCATTTGAGTTTAATGGAAAAGCTCCTCTTAAACCTATGTCGTCCTAACAGATTGTTGAGCATTACGACATGAAGAAAGACAAACGCAAGGAAAAGGAGCAAGAATTACCTCTCAGAGAGAAAAACTCGGGCAGATCATCAACATCTCGGCTGAAATCTGACGGCCAGACCAGATTCAGTGAGAAATCTCGGCCCGATCAAGGAAATCTCGACCGAGATTCCTGTAATCCACCCGAGATTCCTTCTCAAGGGCATCAACGAACACTTCTATCATCCAAAAGGGATTTTCTTGACGACTATGTTCCTTTAGATATTTCTTTACTAAGTTTATATAAAAGCCTACTAACTTTAAGTGATGAAGTGAAGGTTGTTTTGCCTTCAAACATTTTAAAGACTTTATATGAGTATAAAGATGTAGAACCGGATAAGATTCCTCCAGGTCTTCCACCTTTTCGAGGCATTGAGCATCGGATTGACTTCATTCCAGGTGCGTCCCTTCCTAATCGCCCCGCTTATAGAATGAGTCGCAAGAAAGTCAGGAAATACAAGATCAAGTGCAATACCTTTTGAACAAAGGTTACGTACGAGAGAGTTTGAGTCCTTGTGCGGTTCTAGTTTTGTTGGTACCCAAGAAGGATAACACTTGGAGGATGTGTGTTGATTTTCGAGCAATCAATAACATCACTATCAAGTATCGGCATCCCATTCCCCGATTAGATGACATGTTAGATGAGCTTAGCGGATCCACCTTGTTCTCCAAGATCGATCTTAAGAGTGGATATCATCAAATCCGGATGAGGGAAGAAGATGAAAGGAAGACAACATTTAAGCACTTTTATGAGGCTAATAAATCATGTCTTACGCCATTTTATTGGAAAGATTGTGGTTGTCTATTTCGACGACATCCTCATATATAGCAAATCAATTGAGGAGCATGAAGAACACTTAAGGGAAGTACTTGGAACTCTTAGATCTGAATCATTATATGCTAATATTAAAAAATGTGAGTTTAGTACTGGTCAAGTTATTTTTCTTGGATTTGTAGTAAGCACAAGAGTTCTTGAAGTGGAAAAGGAAAAGATCAAAGCCATCCAAGAATGGCCTACACCTACCACCGTTGGACATATGCGCCATGGATTGGACACGTTCTATATGCGCTTTGTGAAGGATTTTAGCACCATCTCAGTCCCTCTCACACATATCACGAAGAAGCAAGTACAATTTAAGTGGGGATAAGCGCAAGAGAAACCATTTACGGAGCTAAAGAGGCAACTATCAAACGCACCTCTTCTTGCACTTCCGGATTTCACCAAGCCATTTGAAGTAGAATGTGACGCTTCAGGTATTGGTATTGGAGGAGTAATCATGTAAGAAGGTAAGCCTTTAGCCTACTTTAGTGAAAAGTTAAAGGATCCATGCTTGAATTATTCAACCTATGACAAGGAACTATATGCTTTATTTCGAGTTTTCAAGACATGGCAGCATTATCTTTGGCCTAAAGAATTCATCCTTAGAATGATCATGAGTCTTTGAAGCATTTTTAAAGTCAAGATAAGTTGGACTGGAGACATGGGCGATGGATGGAGTTGAATGAGACTTTTCCTTATATTATCAAATACAAGAAGGGAAAGGATAATGTCGTAGCGGATGCCCTTTCCAGAAGGTACACTTTGATCACAACCATGGATTCCAAGGCTCTAGGATTCCATTATATGAGAGAGCTATACGAGGATGATCCTGATATTGACGAAATGTACCTCCAGTGTAAATCTCGGCCAACTGCCAAGAATCTCTGCCGAGATTTAGACCGAGATTTCCCCTAGTCAAGAGGTAAGTATTATCTTTTCGAAGGATTTATGTTCCATGAGGATAAAGTTTGCATTACTAGATGTTCTTTGAGATTATTATTAGTTGAGGAGGCTCATATGGGAGGATTAATGGGACATTTTGGAAGAGATAAGACTTATCATATGCTTCATTCAAATTTCTTTTGGCCTCACATGCTTAAGGATGTTGAACACTTGATTAAGAGGTGTATTATTTTCTTATAAGCGAAGTCAAGACTGAAGCCATATGGTTTATATACTCCTTTACCGATCCCTACTTCATACCATGGCTTGACATTAGTATGGATTTTTTTGTAGGATTGCCAAGGACTAAGAAGGGGAGAGATTCCATCTTTGTGGTTGTTGACCGCTTTTCTAAGATGGCTCACTTTACTTGTCATAAAACTAATGACGCTTATAATGTGGCTAACTTGTTCTTTAGGGAAGTTGTTAGGTTTCATGGAGTGCAACGGACTATTGTAAGTGATAGAGATGTCAAGTACCTTAGCTATTTTTGGAAGACGCTTTGGGGAAAACTAGGTACCAAGTTTTTCTCAACTTCTAGTCATCCTCAAACGGATGGTCCAACGGAGATAACTAATAGAACTTTTACTACTATCTTAAGAGCTGTTTTAAAAGATAATTTGAATGTTTGGGAAGATGTCTTACCACGTGTGGAGTTTGCTTATAATCGTACCTTGTATTCATCTAATAATCTAATGCCTTTTGAGTGTGTCTATGGAGTGAATCCTTTGACTCATTTTGATCTTATACCGTTGCCTCTAAATGAGCGAGTTGATTTCATTGCATGAAAACAGGTGGATTTCATTAGGGAATTACACGAGAAGACATGGCTAAGGCTGGAGCAAAAAGGGAAAACCATCACTTCAACGGCAAATCGGAATCGCAAGGAGATGATGTTCAAAACCGGAGATTTAGTTTGGTTGCATCTAAGGATAGAGAGATTTCCGGAAAAGAGGAAGTCTAAGTTGTCTCCATGAGGAGATGGACCATTTAGAGTGAAGCAAAAAGTTGGTGACAATGCTTATGTCTTGGAACTTCCAATTGAGTATGGTGAAAGTCCCATCTTCAGTGTCGGTGATTTGAGTCCTTACGAGTTTAGAGATGAGCATGTTGATGATTTGAGGACGATTCCTTCTCAAGAAGGGGATTTTGATGTGGGACCATCTCCAACACGACATTGAGGACCAGTTATTAGATCAAAGGCTAAAGCATTGAAGGATAAGCCAGCGACACCTTCTTCGGATTCCATCATGAACGGAGCTATCACAAGGTCAAAAGCGAAGGCTATTCAAGATGAAGTTATGAGTTTACTCACAACATGTACGCTCAAGGAGACCTTACTCACTCGTAGGAAACCTTGAGTGACATTACTGATTTTTATGGAAGAGTCAAGTCACGGCTAAAAAGATCCATCAAGCATAGAAGAAGGCTAGAGCGAAGGAAGAGTCTCAGAGAAGAAAACTTGGTTCACCTCCAGGAAAATCGGCCAAGATTTTCACCCGAGTTTTCCTTTCTAATGCGCGCTTGAAGATCCGGCCATGATCTTCTATCTTTGGCAACCATATCTTTTATATTTTCTTTCCTTAAGCTCTTCAACAATGTTAATGAAATTGTTAGTTTTTGGGATTATCACTTTTATATCTTTTAAAGATATCTTTCTAGTTTTCATAGTTGATCTCCATTATAAATAGCCTTAGTGGGGGAGATTGTTAGATAGATTTAATTTGATATATTTTCACAGATTGTGTGAACTTACAGCTTCATTTATGAAGTTTATTCTATTCAATCAAAAAGAGAGTCTTTGATTGAATCGTTGTGAAGTCCTTGCTAGATTGTGCTTGTGTGTTATAAACTTTTTAAAGGTTGGTGCCCCTGGTCAACACTAGTCCTTCCTTGTGCATGGCTTACTTAGAAGACTTGTGTAAGGTTAAAGAAGTGAGGGTTAAGGTAAGCTCTTTGTTAAGGGGTTTTAGCACATCATTGGTCAAGGTTCTTTGCAGGAATATCTTGGTTCATATCTTCCTATACTTATTATTTATCATTTTATATTCATCTTCTTTTCTTTCCATATCATCCACTAATCCTTTTTTGAGTTTCTTAAAACATCGGTCTATTCTTCACGAAATCTCGTCTGAGATTTCTATTATCCACCTGAGATTTTGCTTCGTTCGTGTAATTTTAATCTAGATTAGGAATTGTTACTTAACCCCGCATCAATGGAGTATTTTGATAACATGATTTATCACCTTAGTTTGGGCATGCATTTATGTAGATTTTTCCCTTTTTCATGAATAAGCCTTAGTTTGTGACACTTGTACTTGTTAGTGTTTAATTTGCGAGTTTAATGTCTACACAAGCTTCATGCAGTTTTTGAGGTATTTCGGCGGATTTTGGACTTAAATGAAGCATACGAGAATAGAGTCTTGGAGTGGAGCGTGCTAAGAGCTAAGGGAGGAAATAAAACAAAGCATGGGAACAAGCAATGGAGCAAATGAGCATTTTTTGTGGAACCTCGGTGTGCAAAAAGGAATCTCTGTCGAGATTTTTATTTAAAAGACAAAAACCAGTGAGATCGGCCATGTCGAGAACCATCTCTGCCTAAATCTCAGGCCGAGATTCTGAGAAATATGACTGAGATTTCCAAGATGTAAAGGCCAACTTTGAAGACTTCAGGAATCTCGACCCCGATCTTGGCTAAAATCTTGCCCGAGATTGTTAGCAGGTGGGTTGAGATTTCCTCTTTGTGTAGCTTTTTGACATCTTTTCTGAAGTTGCAGGCCAACCTTTACTTTCTTGGGGTGGAGTATAAGACTGGGATTGCAGGCTGTGGAAGAGGATCCATCTTAGAACCCTTTGATCCCTCTTTTTACCATTTACAAACCCTTAGACTAGTTGGATGAAGTTTTTCTTTTGTAATTTCAATTTTGGGATATTTTCACATTCACTTATATTTTGTGAGTAAAACACTTGAGTTGTGTCTTTGGATCTTTACTATTTCAAAGTGGAAGTATCATGTTCTATTTTGGACTCTATTCTCTTGTTTGTTTAAAGGAGAAATCAACTAAGTGTCTTTATCCTTTCTTATTCTAATTATATGGATTGCAAGTGTATTACTTTGATGATTGTTGGACTAAAAATGAATGTTGTTGGCTACATCTATATGATTCTAGGGTGATAGATCAATGGTTATGGTTTGGATAATGATAGTATGAACTTGCATGTCAGATTTTGATGATTAGGTTGCACGAACCCTAGGTTTTAGAAATCTCGGTTTGTTTTTCACAGATCTCGCCCGATATTTGACTATGATCCACCCGAGATTTCTTATGTTGACTCGTAATGGATGAGTTTGTATGTTAGGTGTTAGATTGCTTAAATCCTATAGTTTATTGAGTTGAATCTAGCTTAGACTTGTCTAAAGTTAGCAAACTAGGTGAGGATTGAGACTTATCCGGTAATATCCTCCCTTAGGTATAGATGATGAACTTTAGGTAGTAGAGGTGTGAAACTCTCTATTGGATTGAGTGTGCTAAGTTTTCTGCATAAGTTGAACCGAACCCGAGACTTACCCGGTACAGGTTGGGTTGAGCCTCAGGTAGAGGTAACCGATTTGAGTTGAATTTCTGCCCTTAGTGCCTTGAGACTTACCTGGTAATAGGTAGTTTGGATTAGACTAGTAGAATATGAGACCTCCCCGTAATTATTCCATAGAAGAAATATGCTTTCCCTATAGCAATGAAAACTGTGTCCTATTAGAAAGAGAGCTTGAATCCGATGCCATAATCAACGATCTTTTGAACTCTAGAATCTGCTTTTTCCGATATTTGTCAAGTATCTTGCATGTTGTTTGCTTGTTTTATTTGTTAGTTTTTATTTGATCTTTGATCAACCACAAACCAAAACCCAACAAAAGTATTGATCTTCTAACCCTTTTCCAACTCTCTTTTCTTAGTCTAGATCTGTACTATTTCTTTTTTTATCATTTTCACAAATCAATTTCACCTTAGTCTTTGTGTTCAACCTTGGAATACTTGTCTTGCTACGGAACAACCCATACATTATGGGTTCACTAAGTAGTTGTAGGGATCTATTAAAATCACTTATAAATATATATCTTAAGCATCTTTTGGAGCTAACAATTGCCATGTACTTGTTGAATAAGATGACTTACCTCTCCCCTTAGTAGATCTAAGTTGTGTGTTGAACGCCACTGTTGGTCCTAGTTCAATTCATCTTTCATGCTTTAGATACCTCTCATGATTGATAAGCTTCTCAAGGAGAGCTTCAAATGAGATTGGTATATCTCTAGCATTAATGGTTAAATGCAAAGACCGCACAAGATCGAAGGCTAGAGTGTCGTTTGAACAAGAACAAGAACACAAAACAATTTTAACAAGGTTCGGAAATATTTCTTGGGAATATTCTTACTCCTCGGGGCCTCAAGAGATTACTCAATCCACTATCAACGAACAAAGAAAAACGAGTACAAACGTAAGAACTATAAATCAGCACGGCTTGTAGAATTAAGGGATTAACCCTAGAGAGTCTCAACAATGCTCTTGCTTCACCAAAGAAATGAAAAGGAAATCAAGAACAAATATGGTTACAAAAGCAAAAAAACTGCAAGAAAAAAAGGGAGAGAGCTGTGTAGTATTTTTGGTCAATGTGGGAGAGAAACTCTCAGCTGTAAATGGGAGAGTATACACGTGAAAAGAGAACGCTTTTTTTGAGCACAACTGCTGAATGAAGGCATATATTCGTTGCTCCATTTGAAGCATTGTGTTTCATTTTAAAAAGCATATGGGCTTTTGAAACCTGGGCCACAAGCTAACTTTTATTTGGACCTGAAATAGGCCTGAACTTGGAAAGAAGTCTTCAAAAATGACATAAATGAAAGACTTGTATTGTTTGTCCAGGCCCCGAAGTACATAGTCGGTGAGATCCTCCTGTGATACTAACACCTTGAGTGAGCCGAGTAAATCTGTCACGGCTTTCTGTTGTTGCATATATTCAGCGATGGACAAAGAGGCTTTGATGATCGATCAAAGCCTTTCCTTGACCTGTTTAATTTGTCCTCTAAATGGTTTTCCAAAGGTTTCCGAGGAACTCCCACATTTCTCGTGAAGTGGTGACTAGTGTAGCCACCATTTGTGTGAGGGTTTCCAAGATTGCATCATAGAGGATATGATCTTGACGTCTATGTGTTAGTTATGCCGGATTCAGTGTGGTGATAATTGTAACACTTGCTTTTAGAGTGTTGTTTGAACCATCTAGAAATCAAAACAAATCTTATCCTTCCAGTGTAGCTTATAGTTAATCTTTATAGGTGAAGTAATTTGTAGTATCGAGGTTGATGCTTTTGGAGAGGATAACAATGATGAATGGTTTTGTAGGTTGATCTGAATTTGTGAGTTGCATGTTTGAATCAACAACTATTGTTATTTTTTTTATGAGGATCGATTAGATTGATACCATAGAAACGAATGATAAAAGACTTAGGGCCCGTTTGGTTCCAACTCCGGAAACGGAAACGGAATGGAAACAAATTTAATCCATATGTATATCCTTATTCATAAAATTTCATGGAATCATTCTTTATGCTTTCATGCAAGATGAAATTGCTTCTCTACATTTTGTTTCTTTATAGGGTATCAAAAGTAATCAAATTCTACTCTAATTACTTCAAAACATAAGGAATGATTCCAAAAACTTTCATGAATAAGGGTATACGTATGGACTAGATTCGTTTCTATTCCGTTTTCGATTTCGGAGGTCAAACCAAACGGCCCTTAATATATTATTGATAGTTCACTTATATTAACACTATCATATGACACATTTTTTACAATACGTGTTGTATGACACGTTTACGCACATGTGACCACTACTCCTACCAAATTATAATAACACATTATCTTTTTTTTTTTAATTCATGATAATATTTCAGTATTGTGATAGATTTGAATCATATATAGTCAATGCAAAGTATTATCCTTAGGAGTGATTTGTGGCAATTTTAAAGTCACAATTAAGTTGTACACGTTGTTGACCCTCACACCACACCAGTGGATATATGTTGTTGACTAGATCTCGACATACACAATTGTTAAATATAAATTGCACAACATTTTTGAAATGGGATTTGGATTATAACATATGGGTATGAAATAAGTTATTTTTACAATTAATATTTCAAATTTGTAATTATATAGTTAACATTAACATCAAATAAATATATATATATATATATATAATATATATTGGTAGGAAATATTGCACTTTCCAAATTTGTAATTTTTACAATAAATATTATTTAATAATAGTGAGTTACGGATTATATATATTTGGTGTGAAAAGTAATGAGATAATATAGTATAGGGTGGCTGTATGGATAAGATAATTTATTTCCATTTAAAAGCTTATGCTTCGATGGGATATGATATCTTATTAAAGATAATCTTCTTAAATGTATTATACAACCAATGAAAAATAATTAGCAGTACAACCAAGTAGCATTAAAGATAATCTTTTGGCATAAATCCCGCTGTACAATCAATTATAGCCATCTTACTCGTACTGCACACGAATACGCTTCGTTTCTGAAAAATATTATACTTTTACAAGTTTTTTTTTTTACTATAATATAATACATTCATATTCACTTAATTAATTTAATTATTTGTATACTTGATGTCATTATTTTCAAATCAATTTTTTAATTAAAAATCTAATAATGATTTTGTATCGATTTGTATTTTCAAATCTATATATATTTCACTAATTTTATGTCAAACTAAAAGTATATTTATACTTGCTTACAAAATTACATGATTTTAATTTAAAATGCCACATTTCAATTTATTTCAAAAAATCACCTTTTATTTTGACCAAACAAATACTATAATAATAAGTGTATTTTCAAAATTTTAATTTGTTAGTTCAGATTATATTGTATTGCCGGTTCATACATTTTTTTTATATATAATTTTTGTTCATAAGTTCAAAATAATGCACGATCTAACAATATAAAATGTTTGATTTAATAGAACACTCGATTTGAGCAAATAGTATAAAGTTTTGATTTTATTTGTTCTAGTTCAAATTATATATTGTAATAATGGTTCATACATTTTTACAAATTTTTATTTATAAGTTTAAAATAATGCATAAATTAATGATATAAAATGTTTAATAAAATACTCGATTTCACTAATAGTATAATATGTTTGACCAAACAAATATTAGAATAATAAGTGTAACTATAAAATTCTAAACTTTTATAATATTAATTTAAAATTTGGGTCTTATTAGTTATAACATTATGTTTTTTTAGTTCAAACATTGTATTTTATTAGTTCAAAGATGTACAAGTAACAAAGTACATAAAACATTACTAATAAATAAAATAAAATAATATATGAATTAACGATATAAAATATCCGAACTGATAATATGTAAAATTTCAATGAATTGAACTAAAATTTTAAACTAAGATAATTCTTGTTATAATTTTTCTCATAAAAATTATAAAAAACACCACAACGTTCACCTTTTATCAAACAAAATTTCCATAAGAACAAATTTTTATATACCTTTTAAAAATTCTTAAATTATCCCTGCATCTCTAATAAAGCATTAAATAACGTATCTTAAAGCAGGATTATCTTTTGTCACGTGTCAACGTCACGTTTCTCAAAGTTTAAAAATTTATTTTAAAAAAATAATTTCTAAATGTTAATATAAATTTGAAAGTGATTTTTATTTTTTTAAAAAAAAAATTAAAAATAAATAATTTTATAAAAATAGTTTTTAAACTTTTTCGAAATTTTTTGCGATCAATTTTACCAACAATCATATCTTAACAAAATCACCCTTAAAACTCAACCCACTGCGAGTAATACACTAGTAAATTATGAAACCTAGACCATCAACGGTCCAAATTACTCCACTATACCACCGTTTCTACTTTAACCATTCCCTTTTATTATTGGATAATTTTTTTAACAAAATGAAATCTAATATTTGAAGAACCGTTAGGTGAATATAAAGGATAAAAGATACTCTATGAGGGGGTTGAATAGAGTATGAGAACTTCTCGCAAAAACCTATCTCAAGGCTTTGAAACTGATTTCAAATGCCTTGATGTCGATCTATGCTTTTTGTGACACAACTTGATTTCAAGGACTTTGAAACTGATTTCAAGGGCCTTGACTTCGTAGATCTACAAAACAAAGTTAGTCACAATAAAGCAGATATGGTGCGGAAAGAAAAGATCGACACGAGGTTATGTTTACGAAGTTCGGCTCTAAATAGCATACTCTCCATCCCAGGGTATAGTCATAGGATCTAACTATCTATTATCAACTTCAAAAGAGTCCTAGATACAACCTAAAAGAAATCCCCTTCTTCTCTCATTGTAGTCAATGCTACGATCTAGCTTAAACTCTTAACCTAACTATAATAGCCTAGTTACTTCGCAAAGTATCAAAACCTTCGAGTATAACGCTCTTTAGATATGCCAATGGATCTCTTGAGTTTATCTCTCTCTAATAAATAAAACTTTTGTACAAAAGAGAGAAAGAAAAACTTCTTGGATTGAATGAAGACGCTTGTAGATCTCTTGAAGACTTTGGATAATTCCGTGTAAGCTTCTGTACTTTTCTTCTTCAATCTTCATCTTCATTTATAGTCTTCTAGGAGGAACTTGTAGCCGTTGTAGAGAGCCGTTGTAACGTTCATATTTCCTCCATAGAACACGCTACTTGGTTGAGATGAAGTAGCCGTTGTATGATCTTCTTCTTCTTCTTCTTCTTCTTCTTCTTGACGTTCGTTGAATAGCTTCATCACCGTAATCTTCTCTTTGGAAATCAGCCGTTAAAGATCTTTGTTTGTTGAAGATCCTAGATCTTCTTGTTATCTTCGGTATCTTCTCGTTGGCTAGCCAAGATCTTCTTTTAAAATCTTGTTGGAAAATCTTCTTTTTATCCTTTGAAGATCTTTTTGTTGGCTGGCCAAAATCTTCTCTTAAAATTTTGTTGGAAGATTTTTTTTTTAATCCTTTGAATATCTTTTTATTGGTTGGCCAAAATCTTCTCTTAAAATCTTGTTAGAAGATCTTCTTGTTATTCTTGGTAGAGATCCTTGATTTGGTTGTTGAGATTTGAATCTTGTTTAAGAAAGCCTTTAGCCGAATCTTCCTTTGCATCACTTTTCAACACTTCAGTGTTTATCCCTTGAAATGAGTTTCAAGGCTTCCTGTTTGTCCTTTGAATTTTCTTTCAATTCTGCTTGTCCTTTGAATTTGTTTTAAGGCTTGCGTTCTTCCTTTCAAATACTTTTCAAGGCCTGCATAGATTTAATAAACACAAAGCAAAATAAGCAATCTAGAAATATGATTGATGTTTGTTAATTTATAAAACCGCTCATAAACGTTAAGTGTTCTATCATCCACGTAGGCAATTCATAATCAAGGTGGAGCTATCAATATTTTTCTAAATAATGAAACTTTAGAGATCGTTTCCAATGAAATAACAATGTTAGGAAATTGAAATGTGGAGTTGAAATAAATAAAATGTAACATGGAGAAGTTAAAAAGGAAAAAATAGAGAGTGTGATGTAAAAGAAAAAGAGCAAGAAAGGAAAGAGGATAAGGCCAATTTAAGTATGTATAGGCCATCGTCTTCGTCTTCGTCTTCTTCATCTTCATCTTGTCCGTTAACCGAAACTCTTCCACCCAAACCTCCAAATCCATTTGTCGAACCCCCAAATCAAGGAAGAAAGAAAAGGGGATTTAGAAATTGTATACCTCTTCAGTTGAACCCAGAAATTCAGACGTCTTTGCCCCCCATCTTTTTCTCCAACCATACCATATATGATCTTCAATAGAGGTCATAAATGGCGGAAAAAACGGCATACTTCCATGTGGTGTTCGTCACCAAACCCTTTTGTCATCCCCCCCTTACCCATTAATTATCTCTATCCTTGTCGATTACGGACCAACAGATTGCTTTTTCATTAGTGTCCTTTAGTGATTAAAGCCCGACTGCCATTTGTGTTGATTTGCTTTTTCCTCTTTGAAATTCATGTCAATTGCATTGGAGAGCAGTGGCGGTGGAGGCGGTGATGGAGCTAGGAGGTATAATAACATCGATCCCCCTGGATTAATTACCAGACTCCCTTTCATGGCGACCATGTACGGCTCTTCTGATCCGCAGATAGGAGGTGGAGACAAGCTTCAGAATTCCGATTCTCCTTCCTCTTCCTCTTCGATTGGCAAGAACAGCGACCTGTCTGTGGATTCAGCACAAGGGGGTGATTCTTCTGCTGATAATGAAGTTCAAAGTAACTTCAAAGGTCCATTGGATTCCCTCCATTCTCTCGAGGATGATTTGCCTATCAAGTATATCTCTCTCTTTCTCTCTTGTTACTTTGGCTTCTTCACTTCACTGCTCTTTACTTTTCAACATTTTGGTTTCTGAAACTTTTCAAATTTAGAAACGAACGAGGGTTTCAACTTTAGCCTAATGGGAGTTGAGGATGTTCAAAGACATGACGAAAGAGTTGATCGGCAAAAACACGATTTGCTTCTGCTAACCTTTCTTATTTTTCAAAAGCCAGCATGCAATTCTTCCTTCTTTTTTCCCCGGACTAGATGGCCTTCTTCTTGTTGTTTTTAGTTCTTCTTCCTCGTTTGCTTGAGAGTTGCAGGGATCACTTTTTAAGATATTTCTTCTGAAATGAAATGTGCTTGAAATTATTGAACTGAGAATTCCATGACGCACGAACTTTCCAGTACTGCTTATACTAAAAAAAGACAGTAGATTAAAGATCATCTCCTCCAAATCCGAAGCTTATTCCTGTTAGATATTTGCTTCTTCTTCCCCATGGTGTTTAGTGAAGGGAGAAGTTTTGGAAGATCTCTATTGAGAATGCATGTCCATAGGTAATTGGTATAATCCATTATTATGCTCTTCGGATTACCATGTGATGAAGTACTGAATATTTCTTAGTTTGTTTGCTGCTATTATGACAGCTAATCTCATAAAATGTTACCATATATACCTATTATGAGTTTGAATAGATTTGTTGTCTGCTCCCAGAGAAAGAGATTACTTGTACTGCTGGTGAAATGGAGCTTCTCCTTGCTAAGTGTTTTTAGGCGGGTATGGAGTTCTCTTTTAGTGGTGGTGGGCAGGGTTTTAGTAACCGTAGTTTCTGTTAAGTGGATAAAAAGTTTCGAATGTGGACATTAGGGTTATGCAATCAGTAAATGTGTTTATCCTTTAGTGTTGGAAATCATTCCCATTTGGCGTTTTTTGTCGGATATTATTCCCTTATCCGAGCAGTTGTGATTGGCGTAACGTAAGAATGAAGTTACGTCATCATATTGTCGGATCTGATTTTTATAGTCCAGCCCCAATCAAATGCAACTTTTGGTTTCTTTTGGTAGTTACTTGCGTCAGCATATTGTCGGATATTGTTATCGATTCCACCTTTCAGAGAGTGCGTGTTGCTCACGCCATGGTTGAAAACAGTGGGCACTAAAGAACCAATCCCATTAATGCTGCGTACTTGTACGTTGTCCGAATTCTTTTTGATTCGCTATTCATTCCTTTTATGGTGACGTCTAGGGTTAGAACTAATTTTCATTCTATATTTGTTCGTACATAGCGAAACAATTTTATTTTATGCAGTGTTATTGATTATTTGTGGAAGGTTATTGACAGTGATTGAATCACAAATAGAGACCTAGGGTGTGTTTGGTATGTTTATAGTGTAGACGTTGTTGTTACTATAACAAATTAGCTGACACTGTGATTATGTGCTGATGTGGATGAATAAGGCTAACATGAGTTTGCCAAATACACCTATATATGCTTGATGTAGAAAAAGCATGTTAACAAAAGTTAGTTTGTGCTTTCATATCTTAACAGTAACAATTTAAGCTACTATATGTTTAGTTGTTTCAATTGTTAAATCATGTGTGGTTGGCTTTATGTTTAAACAGTGTAATTTCACTTACCTAATTTTCTTGTATCTCTTAGGAGTCTAATTTTGTTTATCCTAAGAAAATCTCCAACCTTTTCTTTACCTTTTTCTCTTGTTTAGATATTGGAAGTTTTTTAAGAGTCTCAAGTTTCTAGTCCTCAATTTATGTTTTTCACTTTTAGTTATAAAGCTTCACAGGAGTCACAGGACTAAGGCCTTGTTTGGTGAAATCAGGTTTTTGAATAATTGTACCTTTTTGGGTGGTTTTTTGAGTTTTTTTTTTGTGGAGTTTTATAAATTCTGAAAGTCTAATGAAAAGCCTAATAAGTGTTTGGTTTGGGTAGATTTTTTGTGTAAATTATCAAAAAAGTCACATTTCTCAACAAAATCAAACATCTCTTCAGTATAAGGGTAAAATTGTCTCAGTTTATTGAAAGCAAATAAAAATCCTATGAAAAGCTATTGAATGTAGTTTTCTAAAATTTTATCAGGTTAGAATAGAGGTTTTATACACAAATTGGAAATATGATAGAATTCAAGGGGCTTTATTAGAACAACATAAATATATGGACTACATATACTCATATAGGATAAACTAGCTATGAGGAACTGAAAGTGGAATTTCTCCTACTTAAATCAATATTTGAAGGTGATTCTTGTTTATGTTATTGAGGCACCCTTTCAAATAATTTGCACTTGCTTACTGCGTAGAAAACCCTTAACCATCAGGGAGCTTATTTTCTCTCTTATTGGGTCAGTCACTGCATTTAGTTACTCTTTTATTTGGAGAAAGCTCTTTATATGTTCCCTACTGCTGTGCTTTAATACTGAATGTTTAATCCTTATATACCCGTATTTCAGTTCGGTTATGTTGGATTGGGAGGTTGATCTGATTATTGCTGTATGGGTCGTCCAAATGGCTCATAGCTGCCAAGACATAAGTTTCAAATTTATTTCATATCTCTACTGTAGAATGCAAAGTTGTTTTGTTTCTTTGTGCAATGTTTTTTTAAGAAGAAACATTTTTTTTTCTTTCTGAATCACACATTGAGTACCATAAGATTTGCCTTAATTGCCTATCTCTTATTTTAGTTATTTATCAGTACCATGTAAAACATTGAGAAGCTGCATGGGATTCTTGAAGGTTATATAATTTATAGAAGGATCCTTACAATATAGATTCTTTATACATGCTATTGGTGTTGATTTTATGGCATGTCTGAATTTTAAATAACAGTTTACATGGTCAGGCCTTGTAATCGGCACGTTATCTCCTTGTTAGGCCATTGTGAACACATTTTGCTATCAACATAGTTACCAAAGATACTCTTATTTGTTTTGGCAAATTATTAGTTGTTTATTTGTAACAAATTACACTTTGTTATAATTACTGGAGCATTTATATCTGTGTTTTTGCAGGAAAAGCATGTCGAAATTCTACAGTGGGAAATCAAAGTCGTTCACTAGCCTAGCAGATGCTTCAGCCTACTCCATAACAGATCTTGCTAAACCAGAGAACGCGTATAGCAAGAAACGCAAGAACTTGCTAGCTTCGACTGTGTACTGGGGGCAGAAAAAGGATGGGAACAATTCAAAAGAGAGCGGGCTTTACAAGCGGCAAGCCAGCGGGAGCCGTGGGATAGGGTGCGAGAGTGACAATTCAAGCTCGTCTTCATCTCCTCATGGGCTTCCTCCTCTGCACCCACGAGGAGCAAAGGGATCTCCCAGCACGGAGACAGTGCAGGGCGTCCCACCCATCCGATCCTTCTCTCTGTCTGATCTGCAGAGCGGGTCTGCTTCAAAGTCCGTGGCCAAATGAATATAAAAGTAAAGGTAAAGTGCTAACTCTAGTGTTGAGAATGAGAATGTTGTTGGAAGTCTAGGATAGTAAGAGTAGGTTCGGTATCTGCCCTCTATATACCTAGTTAGTACCTACCAGTGTCCTCTGTAAGTATAATCGTCTGTAACTATAGACTATAGCTCGGAACGCCCTTTCATGGTAGAAAGGCTCGGTTCTGACTGTCTGTAACCAGAATCTTATGGAGTAATCTATAATGTATGTTATTGTGATGCAAAAGCATCGAGTATAGGTAAGGTACAGATGTATACTAATTCTATCGGAAAACAAAACCCATCTTCTTCAATGCAGATCCGCGGCGGGCATCTCATACCTGCAGAGGGGACAAACATGGCTATTCTTCAACCACTGAACAAGACAATCTTCATGAAACTCGTGCGAGCAAGGCATTGTAAGTGCCGTCCCGCTCGTCTCAATCCTGTCAATGCAAATCACGCACTCCTTACACTGAAATTGTTGAATATGTTGTTGTTGTTGTGATCTGAGAGCCAACAAGCCCTCCACCGACTCACGGGTTGCAGGCTTCATCACGGGTGCAGCCTCCTCGAAAGACTCTCTGGCAACCATGTCCTCCACGGCTAGTGGGTCGACGAAGATTTGGAGCATGTAGCTAGGTCCGGACTCGGGTCTACCCTCGTGCGGGCAGACGTAGTCAGCATCAGCTTCCTCAAGAAACAAGGCAAACTCGCGAGCCATCTCGTCGACAAAACTCCAAGGTAGAGAAGAATACTTGGAAAGCACAATGTTGGTTATTTCTTGTTTGTAATGTCGGATGTAGGCGTCGAGGCTGGAGAAGCCGGAGCAAATAAAGCATGGTATGCCGAGGTAGTCGACGTCGGCTAGGAAGGTATCGACGAGTATGCAGGGCTCGTCGGAAGTTAAATGGTCGTAGTTCTGCACGCTTCTACGCAGGATGTAATCGAAGGCTTCGGTCGTTGATGTTATTTCCTGCTCCGAGCTCGCCATGGCTAGATTTGATGATCAAAAGTAATTTTGTTTTCAATTGCAAAATTGAAGTTTATAAGGCCGTAATGTTATCTTGCTAACAGAACAAAACTTATCTTCTGTGATTAGATCATATTTGTTTAGGAAACTTTCCTTTGTATAAGCAGATCAAATATATTTTGTTCATGCAAATCTCATAAATTTATCTCTTTCTATTTATCGTTTTAGAAATTATCTGAATAAATTCTTTGATATATAAATTATTTTATCTTTTGTAAAAAAATTTTTGGCTAAAATTTATATTGAATTTTTATAATATTTTCTACTCATAAAAGTATTGATATAGATATATATTTGAAATTAAGTATGGTATCCATAAAGTCTAATTTTTCATTATATTTATTTTTAGCATTATTTATATATATTTTTAGTCTTATTTTGTTATGTTTTGTCATAAAAAGAAGTAGATAATCTTATCTATCTATCTTATATAATAAAGCAGACCGTGAACTTACACATGGTACAGTTTCGTGAAGTTATGTCATCGAATTTACATGTCAACTTTTTATAAAGCCATGTCCCACCATGTTGAATCAATTTATTTTAGATAACTCATTAACTATTTTAAATAATTTTATATTAGTCTCTCATATAATTAATGACCTTTAATTTTTTATAATTAAAAAATCAAAATAGTTAAGATTTACAATCTAATTTTAAAGATATTAAAATTTGACAACTTATATTTTTAATTTATAATTGAACTTTATACTATCTTAAAATTAAAAAATTTAATTTTAATTTAAAATTTAATTTCATTTTGTTTACTTATATTTTCAATTGAACTTGTAAACTTTATTTTATTTAACTTTAAAGATCTTAATATTTTTTATATTTTTAAATTTCAATTGAAATTTATTTATTTCTAAACTTACAAACTTTATTTTTTTTCTCAAAGATATTTTTTTAACGATTAACAAAAATATTTCTTCACAGTTTTAGGATAAATGAAGTTATAGAATTAAAAGAATTTGTTTTTTTTAATTTAAGTGTTTTTTCATATAAAAAAATTGGTTTTAATATTTTTTTGAAAAAAATCAGATATTTTAAAATAATTTGTAAAAAAAACTAATAAATTTCATATTAAAAATATATGGAAAATATTAAATTCATTTTAAATATTTTACTATATAATTTTGTATTAATCTCTCATATTATTTATGACCATTAATTTTTATTAATTAAAAATTGAAATAGTAAGATTTGCAATCTAATTTTAAAGATATTAAAATTTAATAACTTATATTTTTTAATTTATAATTGAACTTTATACTTTCTTAAACTTAAAGAATTTAATTTTAAATTTAGTTTCATTTTGTTAACTTATATTTTCAATTGAACTTATAAAATTTTTTTTAAAATTTTTTTAAAAATATTTCTTCATAGTTTTTCATTTTAAAAAAAATCGATTTTAATATTTTTTGAAAAAAAAAATCAGATATTTTAAAATACTTTGTAAAAAACTAATAAATTTCATATTAAAATATATGGAAAAAAAATCAAAAAAATATTTGCAAAAAAAATAATGTCGATTTTTTTTAAAAAAAATATCAACTTTTTAAAAAGTTAATCAAATATTCTTAATAAAAAGTTTTTGTCATTTACACAAAAGTATTTGAAAACCAGGAAAAGAAAGTATCGATTGTTTTTTGATAAAAATTTTTTTAAACAATTTTTTTAAAAAAACACTGGAAAATCCTCTAAAAAACTTTTTAATTAAAAATCGTTAGGCTGTTAAACAATTAATCAAACTAGTGTATTACCCGCACTTTGTGCAGGTTGAGTTTTAATAAATATTTAATACTTAGAAATTTATATGTATATTTTTGTAAAATAAAAATCCGGAAAAATGAAATTATTATCATTATTATGATTTTTAATTCTCTTTTGAGTATTTATCTCTTCTAATTAACTATATTTTTAAATTGATTTGTTAAGATATGCTTGTTGGTAAAAAAAATCTGTAAAAGTTTAAAAACTATTTTTATAAAACTATTTATTTAAATATTTTTAAAAAAATTTAGAAATCAATTTTCGATTTATATAAACATTTAGAAATCACTTTTTAAAATAATTTTTTAGGCTTCGAGAAATATGGCGTTGACACATGGCGATAGAGGCTTCTGCTTTAATAGATATAAGATATTCTTATAAAAAAAATATTGACGGCTATATATATAGCTTGACTAGTCTTTTTTTGAGGTCGGACTTTTCTTTCCTATACCTGTTTATAGCCATGGACAACTTTATGTTGCATTATCACGTGTTAGAAGTATACAAGGTTTGAAGGTTCTTATATGTGACAATGAAGACCGGCTAAAGACTTCAACTTTAAATGTTTTTAAAAAGAAGTTTTTCAAAACTTGATATGATTTATAACGTACAATAATAATTACTCAAACTATTATAGTATTAAGCTCCTACATTTATAATATATCATATATTTATTCATGTTTTAACCATCCACTATTTATAGGAATCATTGCATCAATGCCGAATATATGCATGCTAGCTTAGGAAAATATAATCATTCTTTATATAATTCATTCTTTATATTTTTACATTAATATTTCAGATCAAAGTTGTGTTGTCACATGGATCTGCATTAGTAGTTAAGCGACAATAACCGTAAACTGAGTGATAAGAAGTTAAGATCAGAGCTGAACAAATTACAGCTACTAAGGCATCCCACTATAGTCCCTCTTCTAGGGTTTTGTTTGGTTATGATTGGAAACTGTTTCTCCCTTTTGATATGGAACGGTTATTAGCTCAAGGGAAAATCCGACATTAGAGGTACAAATTTATCTGCTTATTGATTTATTAGTGTTGATAAACCTTAAGCTAATAGGTTAAAACAATTTATTTTGGTAAGGACTATTTGGATACAAGTATATAAACTCAATGTTCGCTTATATCGATATTGACTTTCACATCGAAGCAATTTTGGGGATAGTGCCCCGTGCTCCTTTCTCACGATTCTTATTGTAGTCTTACATTGCTCGATTGCTCTCAATCTCAACCTTTTGCTTAATATACATCCAACCTTATAACAAACATCACAAAATGACTAATAATTCTCACCATAATGAATTATCAATCATATTTTTATGGCAAAATTGGCAAACTACCCTTTTTAAGCAAATCAATTGAGAAAGAAGACCCCTAGTATTTGAGATTGGTATGAACCCCTATAAATTAGAATAAAGGAAGTATAGTACAAAAAGAGTGCAAAGTTTGACACCTCATCGGATGTGACATGTTGTAATATATGACATGTCACATCAATCTGGAATTTTTTTTTCCAACATCCCTACTTTTTCATCTATTACCCAAAAATCCGCTTACCCAAAAATGTCAAAATCATACCCAATAATAAATTTGTCAAAGTACATAAACATACTCAAAAACAACATACCCAAAAATCATATCCATAAATAGGATAATATTTTATATTTGTACCCAATTTAAACATCACTTAATACAAAAATCATACTCAATTTAAATTTGTCATACCCAAAATTTTCAAAACTCGATATTGTACACAAACATCAATATCAAATGACATTTGATCATTACCCAAAAATCCGCTTGATATTTGATCATTATAACACAGTTTGAGTAACCATAAAAACATAGACACGATATCACTTTAAATATATTCAATAATAAGAAATATACTACAAAGCCAATACATGTATAAAAGCATACCCAATTTGGATTTGTCATAACCAAATTTTACACAAATCGATATTGTACACAAACATCAATATCAAATGACATTTGGTCATTGTAACACAGTTTGGGTAACCATAAAACATATCCAAAAATATCACTTTAAGCATACTCAACAATAAGAAACATACCACAAAAACAATAAACATATACCCAATAATCAGAAAAATACTACAATTCATATTTGGATAACAAAAACAATGTCACCCAAAAAAGTAAACATTCATACCCAACATTACCCAAAAATCCGCTGATCCAACTAATATCACTATATACTTTACCTTAACAAAAACCAAAAACTAAAAGTGAATATCTAATCAGTCTAAATTTTGGTACAACACCATCATTTCAATTAACCCAAATAGTGCCCTATTTTCTAGTTTTCACACCTACTTTATCTTATCACCCTATAGAGACCCATTTTACAAAAGAGAAATTTATGGGGTCTTATTTCTCTAATTAATTTTATTTTTATTGATTACCACCCCTTCCAAGGCACGGGTATTAACACTAGTATATATATTATAGGAGAAACATCTAAATTCACGTGTCTCACCATGAGAACTCTAATGCCACGTGTCATTTTAGCAATTAATAATAGCCCCAAATTTTTAATTAAGTTTTTTAAATCTTAAATATTATCTTATCATAAATCTTAAATCTTAAATCTTTATATTCGATAATTTAAATAAGATTGTTAAAATCCAAAAAGAATTACTAAAAATTTGACTCATATTTCTCTTCAACCCACAAACTTTTTTAAATCTATTCATTATGCAATTTAAATGTATATTTTTTAATTGATGATATAAATTGGATAAATTAAAAAAAAAGTACCTAAAATCTTTTGTCAACCTTATTCAAAGAGTGCATTATAAGTTTTCTACGTTGATTTTATCACATTATGTGTATTAAATTTTTTTGTTAAATTTATAGTGCATAAATTATATTAAAATCTAATAAAAGAATTTATATTTATACATCTATAATAGATATTAAATCATATCCCGTGCAGGGCACGGGTAATACACTAGTATATTGTATGATTTGTAAATATAAGAACAAGTGTTTTGTTCTATTAACTAGTTTGTTGCTTCTTTAAGAAAAAATAATTTATTGTCTCTATCTTGTCCGAATATATATATATATATATATATAATTCATTATATATACCGTGCAGGGCACGAACTAGTCGAACCTCCTAGACTCTCGCAAGAGCTAGGCAGATGATATCACCGCCCGTTATCATACACTTGGGCCAAAATAATATAAGGTCGGTGGTCCTATTACCGGTTTAGTTGTTTATAACATAAACAATAACATATACACACACACACACCACCAAACACACATCAATGCTGATACGTAAAATACGAGCTAAGTAAGTCCGGAGACTTACCGCGTCACAACACTCAACTCACAACACTCTCGCTTCCTTACACAACCTGCTCACAAGAGGATTTACATATCAACACATGCTCATACTCAAGAAGTCTTAGACTTCACTATAGTGATCTAAGCAAGATCACCTAATCCTCAACCTAGGAACGCATCCTAGAAACCAAGATACTCACCACACTCTCAACACATGAAAGCAACTCACAACAGCTTATATTTCTCATGATCATAAACTACAACCTAGAAAGGACAATCTAGCCTAGAAGGTCCAAAATGCTCAACCAACTCAAAGCCATCAACTACATCGAGCCATAAGGGCTCCTAGGTCTTCAACCACTAGGTGGCATTCTCAAGCTACTCTAGGCCATCCTATGCATGCTACTAAAAAATATAACCACAAGGCTAAGGAAGGAACGAAGAGAAAGGAAGAAGAGAAGCCTACTGGTGAAGAAAACGCAACCGCCGCGGCACCAGGAGCCGCCCCCGCGGCGCCTGGAAATCCTGACAGCGCCCCCACGATGCTGCTCACCGCCCCTGCGGCTAGCTAGGTTCCGCCCCCGCTACGCCGGATGCCGCCCCGCGGTAGAACTCTGGAAACAACAATTTCTTCGATCTTCGACAGTGCACTTGAGCTTCTATGGCTTCCTTCTCTTGCCGGATCTTTTCAATACTTCATCCACAACATCTAAGCTCTTCTCCACGACCTAAACTAGCTATGAAGACACACATGCAAAGGATCTTAGAAAAAGCTTCCTTAAGAGCTTCATCCATGATAATGGATGAGAGAGAGGGGAAGAAAGGATAATCAGCAATGAAGGAGAAGGGAGGAAGAGGAATAAGCTTACCAAACCGACTCTGATTCTTCTCCACTGTAGCTCACACACAAGCAACCAAGAGAAGACATGAAATGGAGCACAAGAGAGAAGAGTGAAGAGAGAAAAGAGAAGTGTGAATCAAAAGTGAGGAGAGAGGAAGAGTTAGGCTGAAAAGGTGGGAGGGAAACAAGGGGTCAGCTGACCTCTTGTCACCTCAGCTAGGAACGAGGGGTCGGAAAGCGGAAAATGGGAAAACGAAGGGTCGACACAGGATTTTGGGAAGAAATCCCGGCACTCATCACCTCGTGCCTGCGGGAAAACTGAGCCGTGCCTGCGGGAAGGTCGGTAACTCGCTAACAATCCGGAATAAAAATTCCGGATGTTACAACTAATCCCCCTAAAAACAAGTTTTGTCCCGAAACTTGCTAACGCAGAACTCTCGGCAAAACTAACTCGGTAACCACTCAAAACCGTAACGTGTACACCCCCTAATCGATAAACATCACACATTTGTTTAGCCACGTCAAGACCTCGCAAGGCCTGCACACATACTTGTATGAACCGCATAGCGCATAAAATCCAAAAGCTAACCAATCATACACACATTCGCGCTTGGGGCACCAAACACATAAATTCACACATGCATATAATGTCTAACCCATCGGCCAACTCGATGTAACTAGGTCATCGTATTAACATCAACAAAGATACTATCTCACGTCTTCTTGGTAGCCTTATTGGCTCCTCGTCTACCACTAGATCAACACGACTAACAACATAACTCGAGTCATACATGTATTCTCTCGACTGTCACACCTGAAACCTGGTGAACATCCTCCACTCTCGGTGGCCATGCCAACCGGTAAACCACTTCCCAACTCGCGCCAAGATCTCCAAAGAAAAGTCCGATATATTGGAACCCAACTCCATTTCAATGTCCAACACGTATGACACCTCGCTTCCGTGATACTCTTAACTCGACTCGTCTCATATCCAAACCCAAGAGGTCCGTACCTCTTTTCAGTACATACTTTATCGCGACTTAGCTTGTCTAGCATCCGCCTTTGGACCACCGCTACTCGAGCGAGGTCATCTCGTATCTACTCAGGGCTATACTTACACATACTGTTACACTAGAAATGTATAGCACAAAAGTCTTACAATTTATAACTCGATATATTTTCCTAACTCCTAGCGAACCCACAATGTATGAGTCATTTTGTAGCAAGGATAGTATTCCGAGGTCGAACACAAAGACTAAGGTGAAATCAAATCAAGCAAGTGATCACGGATGGTGCAAATCTAGTCTAAGAAAAAAGGAAGAAATAAAGAAATGAAAATCATGATATTTTTGGGTTTGGTTTTGTGGTGATCAAACAAAGATCACAAATGATGCAAGTTTATAAAACAAACTAACAAATCAAGCTAGCAACACAAATAAGCAACACAAACACAAGATATGTGATCAAAGAGAGAAAAGTGGATTCTAGGGGTTAGGACTTCCGGTTATGGCATTGGACTCAAGCTTCTAATCAACCTTGGACTAGCTATGGTATGTTGGGAAAAAGTATTTCTCAAATGGGGTCAATCACCGGGTAGGTCTCATGGTCCACTAATCCCTTACCTAAGGTCCTATCACCGGGTAAGTCTCTAGGAGCCTAAGGTTGGGAATTCTACATGAACCGGATTGCTATCTAAGAGTCAAACCTCTCCTTACCGGGTAAGTCTCGGGAAGGCAAGTCCTAAGCAACAATCCTAGCACACTCAGTCCAATAGCGGCTTGTGAGGCTCACTACTACCTAGGGTTCATCATCTTGGGTATCTAAGGTCAAGAATTACCGGGTAGGTCTCTTCCCTCACTTAGTTTGCTAGCATTAGGTCACCCTAGGCTAGAATATGCCTAACAAACACTAGGGTTTCAACAATCAAATATCCTAACATTCAGATTTGTCAATAGAAGAACAACAGAGAAAATCACGGGCTGTTCATACTAAACCACGACCGTGGTTCTTGAGGAACTGACCGTGATTTCTATTGGGAGTTAGGTTCGAGCAAGCAAATCATCCAAGGGTACATTCAAGTCTATTCTATCATAGTCCATGCCATAACCATCATTCCATTACCCTAGAATCACAACTATTTAGCCAACAACATGCATTTTAAGATTTAAACTCAACAAGCAACCATGCATGGCTTCCATAGCAAGAAAATGAAATGAAAGAGAAAAGAAACAAGTAGAAACAAGAAAACTCAGCTGAATATAAGTGTAAGCAAGACTTACAATCCTTCAAAAGAAGGTCCAAAACGTTCCTTACAATCCTTGCAAATGTCTTCAACTAAGGTCTCTCAAAAATCAATCAAAAGCTATGAAAACTCTAAGATGAATGTTGTTCTTCTTCTTCTTCTTCTCCCAAAATGAGAGTGCTTTTCTTCTCCTCCAAGTCTAGCCTCCAATGAAATGAGGTGTGTGTAAGAGAGTGTGGGAGAGAATATGGAAGAGGATGTGGAAGAGGATCCCCTAGCAACAGCCTGCAGGACCACTTATATTCTCCTTCAAGGGCAAGAGTCAGGCATGGAGATCGTGGGACAGCTGTCATAGCTATTCAGAGAAAACCTTGGCCAAAATTACGGGCGTGGTTTCTTGGTCTGGAACATGGTTTTGCATAAACAACTCTCTTTTGATCGTTAAGCCATGAGTTGGTGCAAGGCATGCACCAAAAAGGTCCTATGTGTTCTCCTTTGCTCCTAGTTTGCACAAGAGTGGCTCGCTCCAATAGTATTGCCTCACATCCTTGAAAAACTTTTTCCTTTGGGCATATGACAAACCGGGTGGCACCTCTTCACACACAAGGTAGTTCACTATATCCGCATACCATGACTCACTCCCTCTAGACACTTGAAGTAAGCACTCCTCCATCATTTGCAATTGCTCATCCCGGAATGAGTCATCAATCGGGATGCCATCTCTTTCAATCTCCAATGGTGGTAGCCTACTAAGATGGCCCGCTACTGAATTTTCAGAACCCTTCTTGTCCCGAATCTCGAAGTCAAATTTTTGGAGGAGAAGGATCCACCGAATGAGGCGAGGCTTAGCGTCCTTCTTTGTGAGGAGATAACGGATCGTAGCATGATCCGTGTACATAATAACCTTTGCTCTAACAAAATGTGAGCGGCACTTCTCAAAGGCATACACTACCGCAAGCAACTCCTTCTCGGTTGTGGCATAGTTGAGTTGGACATCATCTAGCGTCTTGCTAGCGTAGTAGATGACATGTGTAAGCCCATCTTTCTTTTGTCCTAAAACATCCCCAACGGCCACATCACTTGCATCACACATTATTTCAAATGGTAAGCTCCAATCCGGAGGTTGCATGATAGGGGCGGAGATCAAAGCATCCTTCAACCTACAAAATGCTTCAAGACAATCTTTGGAGAAAACAAACTCAACATCCTTCATTAGTAGGTTAGTGAGAGACTTAGAAAATTTAGAGAAATCTTTTATAAACCTCCAGTAAAAACCGGCATGCCCTAAGAAACTCCTTACCCCTTTCACTGAGGTAGGTGGTGACAACTTCTCTATCGTTTCTATCTTTGCTCTATCAACCTCAATGCCTCGTTGGGAAACCAAGTGTCCCAACACTATGCCTTCACTTACCATGAAGTGACATTTCTCCCAATTCAATACAAGGTTAGTTTCCTCACATCTCTTCAACACCAAAGATAGGTTAGCCAAGCAATCATCAAATGGAGATCCATACACCGAGAAATCATCCATAAACACTTCCATAATATTTTCAATATACTCAGAAAAAATAGCCATCATACACCTTTGGAAGGTGGCGGGTGCATTACACACCCTAAATGGCATCCTCCTATATGCAAATGTTCCCCAAGGACAAGTAAATGTTGTTTTCTCTTGGTCATCCGGGTGAATAGGGATTTGGAAAAACCCACTATAGCCATCTAAGTAACAAAAATGTGAATGTTGAGCTAATCTTTCTAGCATTTGGTCAATAAAGGGAAGAGGGAAGTGATCTTTCCTAGAGGCAAAATTAAGCTTCCTATAGTCAATACACATTCTCCACCCCGTAACCGTCCTAGTTGGGATTAGTTCATTGTTCTCATTAGTTAATACAATCATACCACCCTTCTTAGGAACAACATGTACGGGACTAACCCATTTACTATCCGAAATCGGGAAAATGATTCCCGCATCTAGCAATTTTAGGATCTCTTTCTTGACTACCTCTTTCATAATAGGGTTCAATCTTCTTTGAGGTTCAATTGAAGGTTTATGGTTGTCTTCCATTAAGATTTTATGCATGCACAAGGAAGGTTTAATGCCAATTAAGTCATCAATGGTGTAACCAATAGCTTTCCTATGCAATGTCAATTCATTCAAGAATCTATCAAGCTCATCATCATTCAAAGATGCATTCACAATAACAGGATAAGTAGAATTCGAACCAAGGAAAGCATACTTCAAATGAGAAGAGAGAGGCTTAAGATCAAGTTTAGGAGGACCTTTATCGGTTGGAGACGATCCATACAATGTAGGTTGAGATGATTCCAAAGCCATGGAAGACTCTCCAAGACTCCTTGAAGCTTGATCAACAACTGAGGCACTTTTTGGAGAAACCACGAGCAAAACCACGACCTCTGGCACAACCAAAGGCGTGGAATTGGAAGAGCTGACACTTCTGGACATTATAGAGAGTTCTACGGGTAAAACCACGGGCGTGGTTCTTGCCCCCTGACCGTGGTTCCTACAGTGATTCAGCACTACTTCGTGCACTTCAAATTCAGCACTTGTCTCCTTTTCTAATGCATGCAATGCTTGGATTTCTTCATTGCAATCATCCTCAACTCCTTCCTCCATGATACTCAAGCTAAGAACCCTCTTAAGCGGTTCCTTGATCAAGATCGAGCTCACAACTTCTCTAGACTCTTGTTCCTCAACAATGTTGAAGACATCTTCACCAAGGGCTGGCCCCTTCATCATTGTGGACAGCTTGAACTTGATATTCTCCTCTCCTATGTTGAAGGAGAGGAATCCATTTTTGCAATCCACTAAACATCCGGATGTGGCTAAGAATGGCCTTTCCAAAATGATAGGAACCGGGTAGTCCGCTGGGATGTCCAAAACAACAAAGTCGATTGGCACATAGAACTTCCCAAGCTGAACCGGTATGTCCTCTAAGATTCCCACGGGTGAGTGATTGAACGGTCCGCCATGTAGAGGGTCATCTTGACCGGATTTGGCTCTCCTAGCCCAACCTTATTGCAAAGTGCAAGCGGGATAATGCTTACACTTGCTCCAAGATCACATAGGGTTTCATATTGCACTTTTCCAACTCCAATTGGGACACAAAAAGATCCCGGATCTCGCAGCTTAGGCGGCATCTCCTCCCTCATAGTTTGAATCAACTCGGAAGATCTCTTTTTCATCCTCACTTCTCCATACTCCTCCAACTTCCTCTTGTTGGAGAGTATCTCCTTCAAAAACTTTACATAGGCCGGCATACCGAAATGTTTATCCAAACGAGCTCTTGCTCGTGATTGTGGAAATGGTAGTGGTGGCTTGTATGGAGGAGGTTCCACATATGTTGGCTCATAATCCTTGCTCTTGCCTCCTTCTTCTTGCAATGGTTCTTCCTCCACTACTACTTGCTTTCCCTTGTCATTCCCCTTAGGTAAGGGATCTTTCATGCTCAGCCCACTCCTTGTGGTAATGGCCAACACTTGGCCTCTTGGATTGTCCTCGGTTCTTCCGGGAAGCTTTCCCGGATCCCTTTGTGCTTCACCCGCCTTTTGGAACACTTGTGCTTCTAGCACCTTTAGAGCTTTGGAAATGGATGTCACCGTGATCTCAAGTCCACTCAACCTTCCTAGCAATTGTTCAAACATCATTTCGGTTCTATCCCTTGGAGGTTGAGTGTTCGCTCCAAACGGTGTGTGCAAGCTTTAAATTTATAACCCAAGATGTATGCTTAAAACAAGGATGCGAACCCGCAGTGTATGGGTCAATTGTAGTAAAAGCAAGAATTCCGGGTTGTCGATCTCAGGGACTTAGGTGAAACAAAGCAAGTATAGGTAGTCAATGCAACTAATAACCACAAAAGCGATTAAAACAATCAAAGATGATAAAAAGTCAATTAAAGGAATATGCAATTCTAGGGATTAAAGCATCTAGTTGTAGTTCCAACTCAAGATCTAAAGATAAGCGGACAAAGTTGAGGTTTTGCAAAGGGAAGGTGTTACTAAAGTGTGAATAGATCACCGGGTAAGTCTCACTACTCACTAACTCCAAACCAAAAGAACCTATTACCGGGTAGGTCTCAAGGTACTAAGGAAAGGAATTATAGTCTCAAACCAACACACCAACTAAGGAAATAGAATCAACCTTTACCGGGTAAGTCTCAGGCTAACTCACAAAGTTGGGATGAAAGCACACTCAAACCCAATAAAGGATAAACCTTTATTACCTACACTTATGATCTTAGGTAAACAAACAAAGGAATTATCGGGTAAGTCTCATCCTACGCTTGCATTGAACCAGGAAAGGTGTAATAAGAATAGGATTTGGCAAACTCTAACACTTAACTCTCAGTTACGGATCAGAAAAGTCATCTCGGTCAGACGAATTCCACTCCGGCCGAGATGTTCATCGACTGAACGAGATGTTCTAGGGTTAAGGATAAAGACTCGAGCTTTCAGGGTCCTACTAGAATTTAAGATTATTCTATCATTGTTTTTCCCATAACCTTCAGCCAATCACCCTAGAATCACACAAAGAAACTAGCCACTCATCATCATGAAAGCAATAATCAAATATAAGGGAAGAAAGTGAATAATTGAACACAAAAACCTTAATAAAAAGGCTTCAATAACTGAATCAAATATCAAACAAATAGCGTCCTTGGATCACAATCCAACAAGACAAATCAACAAAGAAGGGAATCTAAGAGAATCTTACAAAACCCTTCACAAAAGCTATAAAGCTATCAACTTCCTTTCTTCAACCTTCCAAAAATCCTTCCTAACTGCAGTTCCTTCAATCCCCCAATGCTGCGATGGTAGCGGGTTGCTGAATTTGTGGGAAATCCAGCCCTTTATATAGGAAAATTACCCTCCAAAGATAAAATATCTTGAAAAGATATTTTCCTAATAAAATATATCTATCTCTCATAAATAAATCCCTAAAATATATGATCTTCCTTCCAGAAATCCAGCCCAAAAATATAAGATCTTTCCTTCCAAAAATAAAAGATTTCAGCCAAAAATAAAATATATCTCGCCGCGTCCAAGGTAGAGGTGTCAAACGGGCGGGTCGGCCGAGTTCGGGTCCGGTCAATTTTGTTTCGGGTCACTTTGAGCCGGGTTAAAATTGTCTATAATGTCATGTTGGGTTTATTCAGGTCGGATAGGGTTTATTCGGGTTGCCCTTGCACAACTAATAATCGGGTTCTCTAGCAATCTTGGGTTGTTTTAATCGGTTTTCGGGCTAATTCGGGTTGGGCTCATATCGGGTCGGGATCATTTGTACAATTGAAATTCGGGTTCATGGTCTATTTCGGGTCGGGCCGCTTCAATTATTGGGTTATTCCAGGTCAGTCTAGTTTATGTATTGGGTAAATCCAGGTTGAATTACTTTGGGTATAATCAGGTTCGATTGTTTTTGAGTCTACAACTTTTAGATTTGATTGTTTTTAAGTTTGACTAATTTTTTGTGACAAACCGATTCCGACAGGTTCAAACTTATTATGTTTTTTCTTCATATATATAGGTTGGTCTCCTTTGTTAAGCCAATTTGACGTATTCATATTTCAAATAAAAAAAAAGCACAATAGTCGGGTCGATTAACCTATAATTGACCAAGAGAGTTAAAAATATTCTTTGTATTTTAAAATTTCAACATTAATTATTGTTTATAAAAGTTAGCGAGAAATTAACAAGAAAGTTGTTTAGTTTGGTGGTTTGGTAGTCTCTTTGGTTGTAAGAGGTCCGGAGTTTGATTCTTAGAGTGTCCTTAACCAAACTTATTTTTATATTTTTTAATTTCCAACAAAGCCGCAGTTTGCTGTAATTAATAATTTTTATTTAATTTTATAATTATAATTCTAAATTAATAATTAATTTAAACAATACCTCCATAATTAATTGACCGGTCTTTCACAATTCGGTATTTCGAGAAAGTTATTTTACAAAAGCGATGATATTTTACAAAAGCACTTTGTTGGTTGTAACTTATAAGTAATTAGTATGCTTATATTTTTTGTTAATTATAAAGATGTAATTAAGAAAATTAATTTATAAAATTAAGAAAATAATTTTAAAAGGTAATTGATAAGAATTATAAATATATTTTTAAATAAATGTTTGATGTATATATTGTGATTTATGTAATAATATGATATGTGTTAGGTAAAATCGTATATGATCACTAACTATTTTTGTCATCTTTGTTCATTCCCTAACAATTGTATTATATTATGAAATAACAGAAATTCAAAGTATGAGAATTTATATTATGAACAATAACATGATAGTACTATAGTTTGTATGTACATACAAAGTCAAATATGGCTAACATCATCATAGTTATTTTGTAAGTATATAAAAACACAATTAATTCACGACTATATTTTTTGTTAATTATAAAGATATAATTAAGAAAATTAATTTATAAAATTAAGAAAATAATTTTAAAAGGTAATTGATAAAAATTATAAATATATTTTTAAATAAATGTTTGATGTATATATTGTGATTTATGTAATAATATGATATGTGTTAGGTAAAATCGTATATGATCACTAACTATTTTTGTCATCTTTGTTCATTCCCTAACAATTGTATTATATTATGAAATAACAGAAATTCAAAGTATGAGAATTTATATTATGAACAATAACATGATAGTACTATAGTTTGTATGTACATACAAAGTCAAATATGGCTAACATCATCATAGTTATTTTGTAAGTATATAAAAACACAATTAATTCACGACTATATTTTTTGTTAATTATAAAGATATAATTAAGAAAATTAATTTATAAAATTAAGAAAATAATTTTAAAAGGTAATTGATAAAAATTATAAATATATTTTTAAATAAATGTTTGATGTATATATTGTGATTTATGTAATAATATGATATGTGTTAGGTAAAATCGTATATGATCACTAACTATTTTTTTCATCTTTGTTCATTTGCTAGCAATTGTATTATATTATGAAATAACGGAAATTCAAAGTATGAGAATTTATATTATGAACAAGAACATGATAATACTATAGTTTGTATGTACATACAAATTCAAATATGGCTAACATCATCATAGTTATTTTGTAAGTACATAAAAACACAATTAATTCACGACTATATTATAAATTTACAATCAAAGTGCATGATTATTAATTTCTTATGTTTTTTCATGCGTAAAATTATAAACAATTTAACTAATATTTATTTAAAATAAATTATGCATCATACTAATATAATATTACAATACTAATTTACATTGAACTCAACAACAAATGTTTTTAAGGGAAATTTGTACTATGTCACTTGCATTAAGCTATACTCGACCTGTATGTATGACTCATTGTATTATTTTAAACAACTTTAAGTCGTATAAATTTTAATATATATTTTACACTCAATTTAACTACAATTGAAAAAAAACATAAATCATAACAAAATCGATACATAGTCTTATATATGACTCAACCACTAACTATTAATTAATATCTATATACCTATATGCTAATGCACAATATGAAGCAAAAACTCTTAATGGTTAACAATAACACCATGTGTCAACTTTTTATTCATTTCACCACGTGTTATTTTTATACGCATTCTTATTTTTACAATTTTTAATTAAAAATATGTGAACTAACTATCTATTTTTAAATACATTCTATATACATTTTAACAAACTATTCTATTATCTTTTATTTTCCTAATTAAATTTTCATCTAACACACTTTATATTTATAATATATAAAATTTATTTTATACTCCCTCCGTTCACAAACAATTGTTGTTTTACCCTACACTTTTGTTAAAGAATAATTGTCATTTTAGCTATTTTGACATTTACTTTACACATTTACCCTTTTAATCATTAGTGGTTTATTAGTTGTAATTTTCAAAAAAATAAAAAGTAAATGAATGATTAGGGGTAAATTGATATATTTTTAATAAGTGTGCAAAATGGTAAAACGACAATTATTTGTGAAACGAGAGAGTAATTAGATACATATAATAGTATATAATCACTTAATCATTCATTTTTCTATAAATTTTTATATTTGTTAGCATTATAAATAAAATTCTAAGATTATTACTATACATATTTGTACAAAATTATAATTTTCTTATCTATTTTTAAGTTAAATTTCAATTAAATTGCATATGTGCATAACCCATGTATTAGTTTGTATTAAAGCAAAAGATCTAAATGCCACGTGTGAACTATATTAATTATAACTTTATCAATTTATTTTTCTATATATTCTAGTTTTATAATTTATAATTTTTTTATTTAATAATAAATAGTAACAAAAAAAATCGATTGTATTTTATTTATTTATATAAATATATTTGATTCACATTATTTTTGTATTTTTAGAATTATTTCATTTCATCAAATTTCTGATTAAAAACTTTATATATTTATCAAATAAAATTAATATCCCAAAAATTAAAGTAACTAAATAAATTTTTTAAAAAAGTAAATAAAAGGTGAGGATAGAGGTCTCACTAATTTAGTTTTAAAAATAAAACTATAGAAAGTTGACACTAGGTTTCGAACACAACCTAGATGAAATACAATGTTCACATGCACATTCAACCACTGAGCTACTCAGGTTTTATGATTATAATTTTTAAAAGTAAAAATATATTATATAATGAAAAATTGAATGGAGGTCCCTCTAAATTCGAGGCCTTGGTTATCATATACGTCATTCTGCTTTGAGCCAACTTACTACTAGTTCTTGGAATAATTCGGGTTAGTTATTTTGGGTCGGGTCATTACGGGTTCACAGGTCATGTCGGGTCAACGGGTTTCGGGCATTTTGGGTCGGGTTATTTCCGGAATCGGATCATTTCGGGTCGGGTGCTTTCGGTTTCGGGCGTTGTCGGGCTGGTTCATTCGGGTATAATCGGGTTACGGTCACTTTTGGGTTTGAGCTATTTTTGGTTTCGGGTTCAATCGGTTAACACCGGGTCGGTCTCATATGCATAATTTTTTTCCTTTTAACGGGTGTCGGTCGGGTTCTGGTCGGGCGGATCGGGGCGGGTTTCACGGGTCGGGTCAGATTTTGACAGCTCTAGTCCAAGGTGTTCGCCTCGGTCAGGACGTTCCTCTAGATCACCTCGGTCGAGGTGACACTGTAGCTGACCGAGGTGAATCTCAACTGAATGTGAAATCTCTTAAATCTGGTCCAAAGTAAATCTCTTTGTTAATTCCTTGCTTCCTGAACTCCTCTTTAAGCTCCTGAATGTAGCTCCAATGATTCCTTAGCTCCTTTAGCTCCATTTTGATGCAAAACGTGCCATTTTACCTACGATTACAACGAAACTTGGTGTAGACCTCGATTCCCGCAAAAGTAGATGAAACGACAATATAATCACATAGTATACATCCAAACATGCAGATTATTGAAGATAAAACGTCTAAACTAGCCCCAAAATATAGACTATAATTCATGCTATCAAAATACCCCATACTTGTCCCTTGCTTGTCCCCAAGGAAGTTCCAAATCTAAAAAATACAAGATAGAATGGATTATAAGTCAGAAAGATCAATGAAAAGTATTTCAAAACATTTTTGGTAGTGTGCTCCAATCATAGATCACTCTAAGAGAATGCTTCATGGCAATTAAAATCAAAATATGATCAAAATTTTTTTTATAAATATAAGCAAGTTGTTCATCTTTGCATAAAATCATAGAATGCATAATAAGTCATAATTATTGAAATTAATCATGCATAATCCGGTTTAAACCACTAAGTCAATCAACAAGCTCGAGGTCTCAAGGTCTTTCAAAAGAGGTCAAGAAACGTGTGAAGGTGGGATGTGTATAGGGAATGTGGTGCTAGACTCCGGGAAAAGGATCTTCACTTCACTTGCTTTTGAACTTCAACATCTTCCACCAATAAGCTTTGCTTATTTTACTTTTTTACTTTTTGGGATGCATGGACAGAGGTGCACAATAACCGAAGCCTAAGAAATCAGCAATCATCAATTTCTCGAGATGCCTCAAACCCTTGATGCACATACCATGACCCGTTAGGAATATCGCTCAATCCGACTTTGGCAAGACACAAACACCCGGCTATGTGAATGGTGCCGAGTTACTCATCATCATGATTGACTTCCCAAACCTATTGTGTTTCTTTCTAACTTCCAGCCAACATCTCAACTTTTCTTTCACTTGCTTGCTTCCAAATTCCCGGATAGGTAAAGGGAGGCAAATATGTATATGAGGGGCTAAGCATGATCAAGAAGAAGAAGAGAAGAGAATGAATTGCCTTAATCATTCCAGGAAGAAAGTGAGAGAACTCATAATGTGGTGTCAACCTTCAAATTCAACATAATTTGGATAAAAACAAAGTATTAAACATCCCACAAATTTCAAACAAAGCATTTAACAACTTAAACATATTATAAAACCTTTCAAACATATAAAGATTTCAAAACCAATCAGCAAACATAATCATCACTAAGGTCATATCCAGATAAGAAGCACAAAAATCGTTTTGAAAACTTTCTCAGTTAAACCACTTCGGTCGAGATGTTCTAAGTCAACCGAGGTGCTGCACCTCGATTGGTCAGAGTCACTGATAACACGATTTATTGCTTAGATTTAGGTAATCATTTAGATAGAATTCTCAGTCATTCATGCATGGTTTAGCACTAGTTCACGACGTTTTACACTCAATTCATGTATTTTGCCGAGATAGACGTCTACACGGACTTGTGCGTGTTTTATAGGTATTTCGGGAGATTTAGGAGCTAAAACGATACGTTTGAGGATCGTTCATCTAGATGACACACCCTCGGACTCATTAGGACACAAGCTAAAGGCTGAGGATGACTCATGGAGCCTTGCCAACACAAGCCACGCACCAAGTCACAGCTTAATGATCCAAAGCGAAGCTTCTGGAGCAAATCACGGTTCTCTGACACTCCACGGCCGTGGAATCACCCGTGGATTTTGCCAGATTCTTGTGACAGCTGTGCCACGACTCTCATGGCCAGCTCATGCAAAAATTTGTTATAAAAGTGGTCCTTCATTGGCTGAGAAGAGCATCTTGGAGCAGCTCTCCATTATCCATTATCCTCTAACAAAAATATTCTCTCAACAAGAAGTCTTTCTAGGAAGGAAAGTGTCAAAGAAGAAGAAGAAGAGCTCCATTGAAGAGGAGAAGAAGCACACACACCATTACCACACTTGATAGTTTTGTGTTGAAGAATTCCGGATTCTATTTGTAAGAGTTGTATGAATCATTTGAACCTTCTTTTGGAAGGATTGTGAGTTACTCTAATTCTATTTTCAGCTTGGTTTTGTTTTAGTTCACTTGTTCATCTCTTTTCCTTCATCATCTTGCAAATGGATGTCATGATTTCATGTTTGTTTGTTTCGATTTCTATTATGAACGTTGTATGCTAAATTGATGTGGTTCTAGGGTAAGGAAAGGATGGTTATGGCTAGGGCTATGATAGGAAGGACTTAGATTTACCTTTGGATGACTTGTGTGTATGAACGTAGCTGCTGTTGGAAATCACGGGTAGTTCTTGTCTGACCACGGCCGTGGTTTAGGTAGAACAAACCGTGATTTTCCCTGGCTCGATGGATCTTGTCTTAGATCTATAGAATGTTGAAATCCTAAGTGTTGTTGAGTTTAATCTACCCTAGGATGACCTAGTGTTAGTAACTAAGTGTTAGGAGAGACTTACCCGGTAATCTTTACTCTTAGATTCCAAAGATAACAAACCTTAGGTAGTGGTGAGCCTAATAAGCCGCCATTGGATTAGGTGTGCTAGGATAGTTGTTTAGGACTTCCCTTTCCAAGACTTACCCGGTAAGGATAGGTTAGACCCCTAGTTAACAATCCGGTTCGTGTAGAATTCCTATCCTTAGGTTCTTAGAGACTTACCCGGTGATGAGACCTTAGGAATGGACTAGTTGGACCATGAGACCGACCCGGTAATTGATGCAACTTAGAAACGCTTAATCCCAACATATCATAGTTAATTCAAGGAATGAATAGATAGCTTGAGTCCTATGCCATAACCGGAACTTCCAACCCCTAGAATCCGTCTTTCCTTTCTTTGATCATTATCTTGTTTAGTTTGTTTATTTGTGTTGATTCATAGTTTAGTTGATTGTTTACTTTGCATGAATTGTGATCTTTGATCGATCACCAAAAACCAACCAAAAACATTTGAGATTTTCATTTCTTTATTTCTTTCTTTTCTTTCAACCTAGGTCTTTACTAAACTCAATCACAATTCGAATCAATTTCACCTTAGTCTTTGTGTTAGACCTCGGAATACTATCCCTACTACAAACGTCCCGTACACTGCGGGTTTCGCTAGGTAGTTTAGGATTTAATTCGAGTTATAAGTTTAAAACCCATTTGCGCATCACGATCTTAGCGTAACAAGTTTTTGGCGCCGTTGCCGGGGACTAGGTCTAGATTGGGTCATTTTTGTGATTGTTTCTAGTGTAGATCTTTCTTGTTGCTTTTGATCTCTTTTTGGTTTGTGTCTTTGCTTTTCAGGACATCTATTACTCTTTAGGTGTATGCGAAGATCTCGTGGCAAGGATTTAGCTCCATTCGATCCCGAACCGGAGAAAACCCTTCGATCTAGATCCAAGAGTATTAAAAAGGGAAAAGAGATGGCCGGAAGAGACCTCCAAGCTGAATTGGATGAAGCCTTAGAGCAAATAAGGCTAAGAGATGAGCTCTTGGAGGAAGAAAGGAGACTTGCCAATGAAAGGCAAGAGGCAACTAGGAGGGAGATTGATGAGATTAGGCAAGCCCTTGTTCAAGGAGAGCTTAATCGCCGACAACCTCCACCTCCTCCTCCACAACCGCAGCCGGCGGCTAATGTTAGGGTTGTGCCCATTGCCATTGAAGAGCCACAAACCCTAGGGAGACGTATGTATCCGGCACAAAGAGCACACCGTCCGGGTGTGAACTTAGGAGATCCCGCAGCCCACAACTATGAGCTCCGCCCTCAAGTTCTACAAATGATCCGGCACAATCAATTTGGAGGGATGGAAGGAGAGTCTCCTCATCAACATTTGATGAATTATGAGATCTTGATGGAGACTCTTAGACCGCCAAGATTGGAGAGCAACAACCATAAGCTAAGGACTTTCTCCTTCTCTCTTAAGGATAAAGCCTTGGCTTGGTATCAATCTATTCCACAAGGGAGAGTTGGTACTTGGGAGGAGATGACAACCGAGTTTTTGACTAAGTTTTTCCCACCTTCCAAGACTACCGAGTTAAGAGGGAAGATCAATGCCTTCGTGATGAAGGATAGAGAGAGTCTATTCAAGTCTTGGGAGAGGTTCAAAGATCTTCTCCTTGATTGTCCACACCATGGCATACCAAAAATTGAGCTATTGAAGATCTACTTCAAGGGACTTGATGAAGATAGCCAATTGAAGCTCCAATCTCTTTCCGGTGGGACTTTTATGGAGAAGCATGTAGATGAAGCTTGGGAGTTTGTGGAGAAGCAAGCTCTCGTGATTGAGAAATACTCCCATAGGAAGAATGAAGGGAGAAAGGCGGGAGCTTATGAGGTGAGTGAAGTCACCATGAGCAATTTCAAGCTTGACGCCATCAACAATGAGTTGAAGTCCTTGAGGGAGTTGTGTGCTACAACTTTGAAGAACCAAGCAACTCCTCAAGTGCTTCCACAAGCCAACTTGTCTTCCAAGGAGGAGGATGTGAATTATATGGGAAGGGGCAACTTCAACAATTACCAAGGCCCTAGGAGTTTCAACAACAACCGGCAATTCAACAATTACCGGCCCAACCACAACCATCCCGGATTTTCTTACTCTAACCCGGATGGAGCCTTGAACCCTTCCACAAGCAGAACTCCACCATCAAGAGCTTCACAAGAACCTCCACCCGGATTTACTCAACCTCCAAAGGATAGAACCGAAATAATGTTTGAGCAATTGCTTGGAAGGTTGAGTGGTCTTGAGAGCACGGTGACTTCAATTTCTAAGGCTCAAAAAGTTTTGGAAGCACAAGTGTTCCAAAAGGCGGGTGAAGCCCATAGAGACCCGGGAAAGCTTCCCGGAAGAACCGAAGACAACCCAAGAGGCCAAGTGTTGGCTATTACAACAAGGAGTGGGTTGAGTATGAGAGATCCTTTGCCCAAGGACAATGCAAAGGGAAAGCGAGTAGTGGTAGAAGAGGGAAAGTTGCAAGAAGATGGAGGCAAGAGCAAGGATGTAGAGCCAACCTATGTGGCACCGCCTCCATACAAGCCACCACTACCGTTCCCACAGTCAAGAGCAAGAGCTCGTTTGGACAATCACTTTGGTAAGTTCCTTGAACTAATGTCCAAATTACATATTAACATTCCGTTCATGGATGCCATTTTAGGAATGCCGGCATATGGCAAGTTTTTGAAGGAAATACTCTCCAACAAAAGGAAGTTGGAGGAGTATGGGGAAATAAGAATGACCAAGAGATCCTCGGAATTGATCCAAACAATGAAGGAGGAGATGCCTCCCAAGCTAAGAGATCCGGGCTCTTTTTGTGTCCCAATTGGAGTGGGAGATGTGAAGTACGAGGCCCTTTGTGATCTTGGAGCGAGTGTAAGCATCATACCGCTTGCACTTTGCAACAAGGTTGGGCTAGGAGAGCCGAAACCGGTCAAGATGACCCTCTACATGGCGGACCGCTCTATCACTCATCCAGTTGGGATCCTAGAAGACATCCCGGTGCAACTAGGAGGATTCTATGTGCCAATCGATTTTGTAGTCTTGGACATTCCGGCGGACTATCCGGTTCCCATCATCTTGGGAAGACCTTTCCTAGCCACCTCCGGATGCCTAGTGGATTGCAAGAATGGAACTCTCTTCTTCAACATTGGGGAGGAGAACATCAAATTCAAATTGTCCACAATGATGAAAGGGCCGACCCTTGATGAAGATGTCTTCAACATAGTCGAGCAAGAAGAATCTAGGGAAGTTGTGAGCTCGATCTTTATCAAGGATCCCTTGGAGAAGGTTCTTACCTTAAGTATGATGGAGGAAGGTGTTGAGGAGGCTTGCAATGAAGAGATCAAGGCCTTGGAAGCATTGGAAGAGGAGCCAAGATATGGATTTGAAGGCCACGAAGAGGTGTTGAACAGCTGCAAGTTCCACGGCCGAGATTTATTTTCCACGGCCGTCAAACTTTCTGGACGACTCCGGGAAGCAAGCTTAGCAAGAACCACGGCCGTGGAAGTTGAGCAAACCGTGTTTCCAGCCGTGGTTTTCCCTGGACCAGTCCTTGATGATGGTCAAGCTCTTAGGAGCCATGAGGAGTCTTCATTTGCTTTGGATTCATCTCATCCAACATTGTTTGGATTGTCTCCAATCGATAAAGGTCCTCCTCAACTTGAACTCAAACCCCTCCCCTCTCATTTAAAGTATGCTTTTCTTGGTGATAATTCTACATATCCGGTAATTGTGAATGCATGCTTGAGTAATGACGAACTTGCTAAGTTGTTGCATGAACTAAGATTGCATAGGAAAGCTATTGGCTACACTATTGATGATTTGATTGGCATTAAGCCTTCTTTGTGCATGCATAAGATAATGATGGAAGATAACCACAAACCCTCTATCGAACATCAAAGAAGATTGAATCCTATAATGAAAGAGGTAGTCAAAAAGGAAATCATTAAGTTGCTAGATGCGGGAATTATTTACCCTATCTCGGATAGTAAGTGGGTTAGTCCCGTTCATGTAGTACCTAAGAAGGGTGGGATGACCGTAGTAACTAATGAGAACAATGAACTAATCCCGACTAGGACGGTTACGGGGTGGATGATGTGCATTGATTATAGGAAATTGAACATGGCCTCTAGGAAAGATCACTTCCCTCTCCCCTTCATTGACCAAATGATAGAAAGGTTAGCTCAACACTCTCATTTTTGCTATCTAGATGGCTATAGTGGATTCTTCTAAATCCCTATCCACCCCGATGACCAAGAGAAAATAACCTTTACATGTCCATGGTGTACTTTTGCATATAGGAGAATGCCATTTGGGTTGTGTAATGCACCCGCCACCTTCCAAAGGTGTATGATGGCTATCTTTTCGGAATACATAGAAAATATCATGGAAGTGTTTATGGATGATTTCTCTGTTTATGGTTCTTCATTTGATAATTGCTTGGCTAACTTGTCATTAGTATTGCAAAGATGTGAGGAGACAAATCTTGTCTTGAATTGGGAAAAATGCCACTTCATGGTAAGTGAAGGCATTGTGTTAGGACACTTGGTGTCTAACCGTGGCATTGAGGTCGATAGGGCCAAAATTGAAACGATAGAGAAGTTGCCGCCACCTACCTCGGTGAAGGGGGTAAGGAGTTTTTTAGGGCATGCCGGTTTTTACCGGAGGTTTATTCAAGACTTCTCTAAAATTTCTAAGCCTCTCACTAACCTACTAATGAAGGATGTTGATTTTGTCTTTTCCAAAGATTGTCTTGAGGCCTTTTGTAGGTTGAAGAACGCCTTGATCTCCGCACCTATCATGCAACCTCCGGATTGGAGTCTACCATTTGAGATCATGTGTGATGCAAGCGATGTAGCCGTTGGGGCTGTTTTGGGGCAAAGGAAAGATGGGCGCACTCATGCCATTTATTATGCTAGCAAGACGTTAGATGATGCCCAACTCAATTATGCTACCACCGAGAAGGAGTTGCTAGCGGTGGTGTATGCATTTGAAAAGTTCCGCTCATACCTTGTTGGAGCGAAGATCATAGTTTATACGGATCATGCTGCGATCCGTTATCTACTTACAAAGAAGGATGCCAAACCAAGGTTGATTCGGTGGATCCTTCTTCTACAAGAATTTGATTTGGAGATCCGGGACAAGAAGGGATCCGAGAACTCGGTGGCGGATCACCTTAGTAGACTCCCACCATTGGAGCTTGAAAGAGATGACATCCCAATTGATGACTCATTCCGGGATGAGCAATTGCAAATGGTGGAGGAATGCTTGTTCCAAGTGTCTAGGGGGAATGAGCCATGGTATGCCGACATTGTGAACTACTTAGTGTGTGAGGAAGTGCCTCCCGGATTGACATATGCACAAAGAAAGAAGTTCTTCAACAATGTGAGGCATTACTATTGGAGTGAGCCACTCTTGTTCAAGAGAGGCCCGGATGGAATGTTTAGAAGATGCATACCGGAAGATGAAGTGGAGAGTGTGATCCGGCATTGTCACTCCTTACCATGTGGAGGCCATGCTAGCTCACACAAAACGTGTGCCAAGGTATTGCAATCCGGTTTTTATTGGCCTAACTTGTTTAGAGATGTACAAGGTTTTGTAGCGGCATGTGATGCTTGCCAAAGGACGGGCAACATCTCAAGGAGGAATGAAATGCCCTTGAACAACATCTAAGAAGTCGAAATATTTGATGTGTGGGGTGTGGACTTCATGGGACCATTCCCTTCTTCATGTGGCAATCTCTTCATCCTATTGGCGGTAGATTATGTGTCAAGATGGGTGGAGGCAATCACCTCTCCTACAAATGATGCCAAGGTGGTGGTGCGGTTTTTCAACCGGGTGATCTTCCCTAGGTTTGGAACACCAAGGGTGATCATTAGTGATGGAGGAAAGCACTTCACCAATAGGAATTTTGGGGCGCTTTTGGCCAAGTATGGGGTGACTCATAAGGTGGCAACACCTTACCATCCCCAAACTAGCGGCCAAGTGGAGATCTCCAACCGGGAGATCAAGGCCATCCTTGAGAAGACGGTGTCTAGGACTAGAAAGGATTGGGCTATGAAGCTCAATGACGCATTATGGGCATATAGGACCGCCTTCAAGACACCAATTGGAACCACTCCTTACAAGTTGGTCTATGGAAAGTCTTGTCATCTTCCGGTAGAAATGGAGCATAGAGCTTATTGGGCCATTAAGTGGCTAAATTTTGACCTCAAGGAGGCGGGAGAGAAGAGGTTGCTTGATATAAACGCCCTTGAGGAGATCCGGTTGGAAGCTTATGAGAATGCCCGGATCTACAAGGAGAGAACCAAAAGATGGCATGACAAGAGGATCATCCCCAAGGAGTTGAGTGAAGGAGATCTTGTCCTTCTCTTCAACTCAAGGCTAAGGCTCTTTCCCGGAAAGCTCAAATCAAGATGGACCGGGCCATATGTGGTGAAGAAAATTTTTCCCCATGGAGCTATTGAGATAGGAGGGGAACATTGCAGGAACTTTAAGGTGAATGGGCACCGGTTGAAGAAGTATATTCCGGGAGCTCCGGTGGACATGATTGCCCCACTTCACCTTGAATAGACGCCCCCGAGTTTGGTCAAGCTAATGACCTTAAAGAAGCGCTTGGTGGGAGGCAACCCATTGGTAACATTTTTCCTTTTTCGTTTTGTTTTCGTTTTTAGATTTTTCTATCTTTGTGTGTGTTTTGTCTACTTTGTGTGTGTGCTAGAACATTAGTGGCATTGGAAGCCTTGCTTGACATAGGAATGATGATGATGAACCCCTCATCAATTATGGGTGGAGCGGACGCGGAACTTGGACGGATAGCGGTGCCTAGCGCGGGTCCCGAAGCTTTGATGGATGCTTAGAGCTCTCTACCATGGTTGATAAGATCATCAAACATCAATTCACTATTGAGCAATCCCAAATACCATAACAAACCATTTTTACATTGTGAGAACCTTCTTTCACTCTCTTTACTTGTATACCACATTGGGGACAATGTGTTTCTAAGTATGGGGTGGGGTTTGCATGATCCTTTGCATGATGAGCATCTAGGATAGTTTAAAATCTTCACAAATCTTGCATTGTGCATACTTAAATCGAAAATACCATAAAAATCAGAAAATTTTAAAAATTTTTGTGCTTTCTAGGCTTGGATATGATCCTAATGATGAATCTTGACTTGTGAATTGTCTATGGATGGCCTCATGTGTTAGGATTAATGAATGCATATTTGGACTTGAAGTACTTCTCTTGAAATACTATGAATGATTTGTGACCATGATGTTTGCCTAGAAAGGATTGAGTAGTGAAGATCGAAATTACATGATAGTTCTTGCATACCATCTAGGAATGAATGAGGCAATTCATCTTTCTCTACTTCTCATCTTAATCATGATTGCTTGAACACCTCAATCGAGATAAATTTGACCTCTTTTAACCCATCCGGGAATAGGAGCATGCTAGTGTGTTGATGTGTGTGAAAAGCAAGTGTTAAGTGAAGTTGTTGATGAAAAGAATATCATGCATAAAATGCTGAATTTGTTGTGAAAAGTGTAGCCAAAAATATAGGTTTGGGGACATTGGTTTAAATGACAAGTAACTCGGTACACTTCACATAATCGGGTGTTGGTGCCTTGCCAAAGTCAAATGAACCAATAGTCCTAACGAGCTTTGGTATGTGTGCCCGGTGTGGATGCACCTCGAAAACTAAGAAAAAGCCCGAGGACGGCTAATCACCAAGGTTTCGGCTTTTGCACACCAATGCCATTGTCTCAAAAATAAGTTAAAGAAAAAGAAAAGAAAGAAAAGATAGAGGAAAATATACACTTGAGGGAAGTTGATCGAGGACAAGATTGTGGAGTTAGTTCCGTTCCCGGATTAGCATCACATAACCTAGAAATCCCCACCAAATCACTACATTTCTTGGCCCTTTTATCTCACAAGACCTTATGACCTATTTGCATGTTTGTAAGACTTAGTGATTTAGATTGGATGTACTCTTGATCTTCTTGACTTCTTCATCTTTACATTTCAAGCATACTTTTGAGTTAAGTACAATTGTCTTTCCATGCTTTCATTTGTTTGATGCATGATTGCTTATCCTTTGCCATGAAACATGACTTTGAAGGTGATCCAATAATAGAAGCACAAACCCAAAAAGATTTTGCCATTTTTCTGCATACATAAATCATGTCATCTCTTAGTCTATAGTTGGGAGTTTGCTCGGGGACGAGCAAACCTTAAGTATGGGGTATTTTGATAACACGATTTATTGCTTAGATTTAGGTAATCATTTAGATAGAATTCTCAGTCATTCATGCATGGTTTAGCACTAGTTCACGACGTTTTGCACTCAATTCATGTATTTTGCCGAGATAGACGTCTACACGGACTTGTACGTGTTTTATAGGTATTTCGGGAGATTTAGGAGCTAAAACGATACGTTTGAGGATCGTTCATCTAGATGACACACCCTCGGACTCATTAGGACACAAGCTAAAGGCTGAGGATGACTCATGGAGCCTTGCCAACACAAGCCACGCACCAAGTCACAGCTTAATGATCCAAAGCGAAGCTTCTGGAGCAAATCACGGTTCTCTGACACTCCACGGCCGTGGAATCACCCGTGGATTTTGCCAGATTCTTGTGACAGCTGTGCCACGACTCTCATGGCCAGCTCATGCAAAAATTTGTTATAAAAGTGGTCCTTCATTGGCTGAGAAGAGCATCTTGGAGCAGCTCTCCATTATCCATTATCCTCTAACAAAAATATTCTCTCAACAAGAAGTCTTTCTAGGAAGGAAAGTGTCAAAGAAGAAGAAGAAGAGCTCCATTGAAGAGGAGAAGAAGCACACACACCATTACCATACTTGATAGTTTTGTGTTGAAGAATTCCGGATTCTATTTGTAAGAGTTGTATGAATCATTTGAACCTTCTTTTGGAAGGATTGTGAGTTACTCTAATTCTATTTTCAGCTTGGTTTTGTTTTAGTTCACTTGTTCATCTCTTTTCCTTCATCATCTTGCAAATGGATGTCATGATTTTATGTTTGTTTGTTTCGATTTCTATTATGAACGTTGTAGGCTAAATTGATGTGGTTCTAGGGTAAGGAAAGGATGGTTATGGCTAGGGCTATGATAGGACGGACTTAGATTTACCTTTGGATGACTTGTGTGTATGAACGTAGCTGCTGTTGGAAATCACGGGTAGTTCTTGTCTGACCACGGCCGTGGTTTAGGTAGAACAAACCGTGATTTTCCCTGGCTCGATGGATCTTGTCTTAGATCTATAGAATGTTGAAATTCTAAGTGTTGTTGAGTTTAATCTACCCTAGGGTGACCTAGTGTTAGTAACTAAGTGTTAGGAGAGACTTACCCGGTAATCTTTACTCTTAGATTCCAAAGATAACAAACCTTAGGTAGTGGTGAGCCTAATAAGCCGCCATTGGATTAGGTGTGCTAGGATAATTGTTTAGGACTTCCCTTTCCAAGACTTACCCGGTAAGGATAGGTTAGACCCCTAGTTAACAATCCGGTTCGTGTAGAATTCCTATCCTTAGGTTCTTAGAGACTTACCCGGTGATGAGACCTTAGGAATGGACTAGTTGGACCATGAGACCTACCCGGTAATTGATTCCAACTTAGAAACGCTTAATCCCAACATATCATAGTTAATTCAAGGAATGAATAGATAGCTTGAGTCCTATGCCATAACCGGAACTTCCAACCCCTAGAATCCGTCTTTCCTTTCTTTGATCATTATCTTGTTTAGTTTGTTTATTTGTGTTGATTCATAGTTTAGTTGATTGTTTACTTTGCATGAATTGTGATCTTTGATCGATCACCAAAAACCAACAAAAAACATTTGAGATTTTCATTTCTTTATTTCTTTCTTTTCTTTCAACCTAAGTCTTTACTAAACTCAATCACAATTCGAATCAATTTCACCTTAGTCTTTGTGTTCGACCTCGGAATACTATCCCTACTACAAACGTCCCGTACACTGCGGGTTTCGCTAGGTAGTTTAGGATTTAATTCGAGTTATAAGTTTAAAACCCATTTGCGCATCACGATCTTAGCGTAACAGTCACATCGGTCGAGGTCAATAATTTTTTTTTTTTCAAACCAGTTTTTGACGTTTTTTTCAATCAATTAACTTGTATGCATGCATGTAGTCTCAGATAAACACATAGAGCATAAAGAAAATCATAAACATCCAAATCAAGTCATACAAGCATACATAATGTCGGATAATACATCCAAATACCCCATACTTGGGACACATTGTCCCAATGGGTCAAAATAAGTCTAAGGAAACAGAGTACTCACCGAACAATGCTGAGCTGCATAATAAATAAATAAATAAAGAAATCCTGCAAGCTCTACTCCCAATCCGGTGGTGGTGGTGGCACGTACGGGTACTGAGATGGATCAAAAGGATAGCCCATCATGTGCTGGAACTGGATCTCCATCATCCGGCGCTGGTAGTGCTGGCTCTCCCGCATCTCTCTCATCTCTAGGGATAAGGCGGCGTAGGAATCTATCATCTGATCCGTCAGATCATCGATCCGACGGTGAGCGACTAGATCCCTCTGTCTGCGTACCCTACGCCTGGCAGGATGTGCTGGTGCTGTAGCTGGCTCCTCCTCTGTCTCCTCGTCGTCTAGATCGACGATTGGTATGCTGGTACCAGCTGTATCTGTACCTGTGTCTATGGCAGCACCGCCATCCTCATCCTCATCCTCCTGCTCATCAGCCTCATCATCCTCATCCTGCCCCTGAGCTGCTACTGCTGCATCTCTGGCGTCCTCCATAAGAGGAATCCATGCGGTGTGCTAGTACTGCGGGTCGAACACTGTAAACTGAGATTACCATCTAATACCCTGAGGTGCAGTCTGCTCCCAGGGCATCGCCACATACGACGTAGTAAGTCCGCGAGGAACCAAGATCCTCCTAGTGACCATCTCCTACAGCCCGAGCGGCTTGGCAGACGCCACCATAGTACACACACTCAAGTCAAGGTCCATGTAACTCGCGATGTGAGTCACTATAGCTCCGCAGCAGATATCTCCCTTCGCCTTCGCCTTTACCTTGTGCAGATCCTCAGCCAGCATCACTCTAAAATCCGGAACTCCTCCGGTCACCATACAATATAGACTCAGCAGCTCTCCCTGTCTAATCTTTTGGGGCGTCTCAGTACGCGCCAGAAGTATCTCGCTGAAGATCCGATGAGCAAGTCTAAAAGCTAGGTGGAAGATAATCTGCTCCCTGGATTCTCCAGGTCTCCATCTGTCAGCGTGCTCAACTACATGAGCTATCTGGCCCCAGAACTCTCGAGCTACAGCTCGAGAAGGAAAATCAGCAACTATGGGGGCCGGGAAGCCGAAGATGTCCCTCCAATGGTCCATCGGAGCTAAGTAGTTCCGGTTCATCAACCGGTACTTGATGGCACGCTCAGTAGGCAAGTAAGTAACGGAGCTAACAAACTCCAAGGTGGGCTCGAGGTAGGCTGGAGCTCTAATCTTAGTAAACTGCTCCAACTCCACCATAGCTATCATCCGCCTCAGATCATCATCCACGTAGAGGCAACCAAAAGCAGAAATGTCCAGAAACCGCGGTGCAACCACTGGACGTGCAGAAATGCGGTCATAGTCTACCTGGTGACGCTCGTGGATAACCGGTATGGAGCGGCGTGAAGAAGAAGAAGGAGAAGGAGAGGATCTATCTCTCAGAACCAACTGTTTGTCAGAACTCACTCTTTCTCTCTCACTGTCAGACCACCTCGGTTGCCCTGACAACTCTCAAGAACACCTCGGCCGAGGCACAGGTCCACTGGACCGAGACGAAGTGCTGTTCGATCGAAACTCTCAAAAATCCAGTTATTTTCCCCCGATATCACTACCAATGGTTCCTATGGGGTACTTAAGCTTTTTTCAGCACAATGCAGGGGCAACCAAAGCCCAAATCGATCGAAAACAGTGAAGAAGGGAGAGTTAGGGTTTTTTTTTCGAATTACCCCAGATTTGGTCGATTTGGAGCGTTTTTGTTGCAGATTGTTGCTTGCAAACCGATCCTCTACCCTTTCCTTGCAGTTTGGAAGCGAGAATCGTCGAAAACGGGCGAAAATCAGAGAACGAGGTGAGTTGGGTCGCCACGGTCGAGAAGGTGAGAGAGGGAGGAGAGAGAAATCTCAGCCCCCTTTTATACCCTTTTTTGGAATTGCTGTCACCTCGGTCGAGGTGCTCTCGACTGGACCGAGGTGGTACGGACCGAGGTGGATCTTCAGTAACCCTAGTCGCCTCGGTTGCTCAAAAATCATCTCGGTCGAGGTGCTGTGACAGCAACCGAGATGTGTCTCAGTCAAACTCCGTCTTCTCAAATTCTCGAACTTCTGTCCTTCCAGTGTTGCTCCCGGGTTGTATTCCTTCCTTAGATGTCACCTGTTGTTTGTCTAGGACGCCAAAAACAAAGCAAAGCAAAGCAAAAGCAAACTATCTAAAGCTAGACTAGAAAAAGGGAAAAGAAAGCAATACCTTGGGTTGCCTCCCAAGAAGCGCTTGATTTAAGGTCGCTAGCTGGACCGTACGGTGTCTCTAAACAAGGTATAGTGGTGCAACTTCCTCAACCGGGACTTCCGGTTTGTATTTCTTAAGTCTATGACCATTGATCTTGAAGCTTCCACTCGTTTCTCCCCAAATCTCAACTGCACCATAAGGGAAAACATGTTTCACAACATAAGGTCCGGTCCATCTAGATTTCAACTTACCTGGAAAGAGGCGGAGGCGGGAGTTGAAGAGTAGAACTAAGTCTCCCTCTTTAAGCTCCTTAGGAATGATACGCTTGTCATGCCATTTCTTCGTCCTTTCTTTGTAGATCTTGGCATTCTCATAAGCGTTCAAACGCAGCTCCTCCAACTCGTTGATGTCCAATAGCCGCTTTTCACCGGCGTCTTTGATGTCAAAGTTCAACCATTTGATCGCCCAATATGCTTTATGTTCCAGCTCAACGGGTAAATGACAAGACTTCCCATACACCAAATTATAAGGGGTGGTACCAATGGGAGTCTTGAATGCGGTCCTGTAAGCCCAAAGAGCGTCATCTAACTTCATGGCTCAGTCCTTCCTTGTCCGAGAGACGGTCTTCTCCAAGATTTCTTTGATTTCTCTATTTGAGATCTCGACCTGTCCACTAGTTTGAGGGTGATAAGGGGTTGCTACCTTGTGGGTTACCCCATACTTCGATAGAAGTGCTTTGAACTTCCGGTTGATGAAATGTGTCCCTCCATCGCTGATGATGATGCGTGGAGTCCCAAAACGTGGGAAGATAGTCCTATTAAAGAACTTCACGACCACCATGGCGTTGTTAGTGGGAGAGGCAATTGCTTCAACCCATCTAGAGACGTAGTCGACAGCTAGAAGGATGTAGAGGTTTCCTCCGGATGGTGGGAAAGGTCCCATGAAATCAACTCCCCATACATCAAAGATCTCAACCTCCTGTATGTTATTGAGTGGCATCTCGTTCCTTCTGGATAAATTCCATGTTCTTTGGCATGCATCACAAGAGACAACAAACGTTTGCACATCCTTAAATAGTTTAGGCCAAAAGAAACCGGAACGTAATACCTTGGCGCATGTTTTGTGAGCGCTAGCATGCCCTCCACAAGGAAGCGAGTGACAATGCCGTATGACACTAGTAACTTCATCTTCCGGAATGCATCTTCGAAGCATCCCATTCGGACATCTCTTAAATAGTAGAGGTTCATCCCAATAGTAATGACGTACGTCTTTAAAGAATTTCTTCCTTTGAGCGTACGTCAATCCGGGCGGTATTTCCTGGCAAACAAGATAATTAACTATGTCAGCATACCAAGGCTCTTTATTATCATAAGTGTGGTGGAGAAAGTGTTCCACCAACTGAGGATGAATGTCAGAAAAGAGAGTAAGAAGTTTGTTATTCTCAGTTGACATCATCTCACTTTCGACCTCGGTCGAGGTCCAGAGTGGGTGACCGAGATGTTCTTCAGTCAAGAACACCTCGCTTGGTCCAGAAGGTGCCTCGGTCGAGGTACTGCAACTGGGACCGAAACTGGAGATCTTCTTCTCCTGGATTAATTGTTCAATTTTAGCTCATGGATCTTCTTCCAACGCCTTTAAGCTCCGTATATCTGCATCAGAAGAAGCATCTATACCTTCCTCCATTAAGCTAAAACTAATAACTTTTTCAAGTGGATCTTTAATAAAGTTAGAGCTCACCAATTCTCTTGATTCTTCTTCATCATAGATGTTGAAGATATCATCTCCTAGCTGCTCTCCTTTCATTGCCACATGCAATGCAAACTCCACTTCATCTCCGCCAATGTTGAATTTTAACTTGGCGTTCTTACAATCCACATTGCAACCCGAAGTTGCTAGAAATGGTCTCCCGAGAATGATAGGAACAGGGTAATCTGCAGGAATATCAAGCACAACAAAGTCTATAGGTAAATAGAAGTTACCTAACTTAACCGGAACGTCTTCCAAAATGCCCACGGGATGGGTAATGGAGAGATCCGCCATATACAACCATATCTTCACCGGCTTGGGCTCTCCAAGTCCGATCTTCACACATAGCTCCAGCGGTATGATGCTCACGTTGGCTCCTAGATCACACAATGCTTCACAAGTGACATCCCCAACTTGAATGGGAATGCAAAATGAGCCGGGATCTCTCAATTTGGGTGGCATCTTCTCCTTCATTATTTGAATAAGCTCCGAGGATTTAGATGTCATCCTTACTTCACCAAAATCTTCCAACTTCCTCTTCCTTGATAGAATTTCTTTCAAGAACTTCCCATATGCGGGCATCCCTAGAATAGCATCAAGGAAAGGGATGTTAATATGTAGTTTATTCATCAAGTCAAGGAACTTACCAAAATGATTGTCTAGATGTGCTTTGGCCCTTGACTGGGGGAATGGAAGTGGTGGTTTATATGCAGGAGGTGGAACATAAACTTCAGTTTTGTCCGACGCTCTCTGAGGTTCGACCTCGGTTGGCATCTCGGCCGAAGTGTTCTTCGATTGTGCCTGGACCGAGGTGGTCTTCGTCTGTACTGGCATCGACCGAGGCACTAGATCTGCAGTCTTCAGTCCACTTCTCGTCGTTATTGCCATGATCTATCCCTTGGGGTTGCTTTCCGTCCTTGCTGGAAGCTTCCCTGGATCTCTTGGCGCTTCATTCGCCTTGTTAAAGAATTGTTGTTCTAAGGCTTTTTGTTCCTTCAAAAATGAAGTCATGGATGTGTCCATAGAGTTGAGCTTGATCAAGATGGCCTCCAGTACCGCATCTTTCTTTTCCGGCTGGGACGAACTTGATCTAGGCTCCTGGCTCTTCAATGGAGTAGAAGAAGAAGAAGAAGAGAGGAAAGGATTAGAGGAGTTATTCGAATTGGAGTTAGAGTAATGGTTACCTGAATTTTGATTGTTTGTCCTCCAATTGTTGTTGTTGGATCCTCTATTGTTGTTGTAGTTGTTGTTCCGGGAACCGTTGTTGTTGTTCCGGTAACTATTGTTGTTCCTTGAGCCTTGATATCCTTCATCTTCTTTCTTGGTTTGAGCAACCAAAAGTTCCTTCAATTGTTTCATATCATTCTTCAAAGAGGTGAGTTGATCATTGTTTGGTGGAGCTTCTTGAAAGTTAACTCTTTTAACTCCACCTTCAGCTCCTTGGTAGGAGTATTTCTCCATGTGCAAAGCTTGCTTCTCTATGAAATCCCAAGCTTCGTCAATAGGCATGTCCATGAACGTGCCAGCGGATAGTAGTTGGAGGTTGAACTGGGTGTTTCCGTCCAGTCACTTGAAGTATATCTCCAATAACTCTATCCTTGGAATCCCATGATGTGGGCAATCCAAAAGGCTGTCTTTAAATCTCTCCCATGACTTGGACAAACTCTCCTTGTCCTTCATGATGAATGCATTAATCTTCCCTCTCATTTCAGCGGTCTTTGAGGGGAAAAAGAATTTAGTCAAGAACTCCGTCGTCATCTCCTCCCAAGTGTTGATTTTTTCTGGAGGGAGAGATTGATACCAAGTAAGCGCCATATCTTTCAAAGAGAAGTAGAAAGACCTTAGCTTGTAATTGTTGTTTTCCAGCCTTGAAGGTCTCAAGGTCTCCATCAAGATCTCATAGTTTTGTAGATGTTGATGCGGAGACTCCCTCTCTAACCCTCCAAACTGGCATTGGCGAATCATGGAAAGAACTTGCGTCGAAGCTCATAATCATGGTCCGCTGGATCACCTAGGTTGACTCCTGGACGCCTCAGTTGCTGGTTGGGGTCCATCCTCTGCCCTAGGGTTTGTGGAATACCTGAAAAAAGAGCATCTCGGACTGGCATCCGAGGTGGAAGTATCTCGGCCGGGGCAGCTGGAGCTGGGTCCTGCCTCGGTCGAGGAGCTGGAGCTGGTCGAGGTAGATATTGGTCCCGTAAAGTCGTCATATCTGCTTCGATCGCTTTCGTCCTTGCACGAGTTTCTTCCTTTTCCAGTCGCAATTCTTCTTTGCTGAGGCGTAGTTGTTCCAATGCCTCCTTCAATTTGGCCTCAAGATCGCGATTCTCTTGATTGGCCATCTTAGCTTCTTTCAAGCGTCTTTTGTATGTCTTTTCTGGTTCCGGATCGTAAGGAACGATTTCCTTCCCAATGCGGGTTCTTCGCATAAATCTACAAGAAAGAACCTGCGAAAGTCACTCAAGTAGAGTGGTTAGTAGAAACAGGGGCAAGTGCCCCGAAAGACTACCGCAACCGGCTCGGTCTAGACCAAGTCCCCGGCAACGGCGCCAAAAACTTGTTCGCTCCAAACGGTGTGTGCAAGCTTTAAATTTATAATCCAAGATGTATGATTAAAACAAGGATGCGAACCCGCAGTGTACGGGTCAATCGTAGTAAAAGCAAGAATTCCGGGGTGTCGATCTCAGGGACTTAGGTGAAACAAAGCAAGTATAGGTAGTCAATGCAACTAATAACCACAAAAGCGATTAAAGCAATCAAAGATGATAAAAAGTCAATTAAAGGAATATGCAATTCTAGGGATTAAAGCATCTAGTTGTAGTTCCAACTCAAGATCTAAAGATAAGCGGACAAAGCTGAGGTTTTGCAAAGGGAAGGTGTTACTAAAGTGTGAATAGATCATCGGGTAAGTCTCACTACTCACTAACTCCAAACCAAAAGAACCTATTACCGGGTAAGTCTCAAGGTACTAAGGAAAGGAATTATAGTCTCAAACCAACACACCAACTAAGGGAATATAATCAACCTTTACCGGGTAAGTCTCAGGCTAACTCACAAAGTTGGGATGAAAGCACACTCAAACCCCAATAAAGGATAAACCTTTATTACCTACACTTATGATCTTAGGTAAACAAACAAAGGAATTACCGGGTAAGTCTCATCCTAAGCTTGCATTGAACCAGGAAAGGTGTAATAAGAATAGGATTTGGCAAACTCTAACACTTAACTCTCAGTTACGGATCAGAAAAGTCATCTCGGTCAGACGAATTCCACCCCGGCCAAGATGTTCATTGACTGAACGAGATGTTCTAGGGTTAAGGATAAAGACTCGAGCTTTCAGGGTCCTACTGGAATTTAAGATTATTCTATCATTGTTTTTCCCACAACCTTCAGCCAATCACCCTAGAATCACACAAAGAAATTAGCCACTCATCATGATGAAAGCAATAATCAAATATAAGGGAAGAAAGTGAATAATTAAACACAAAAACCTTAATAAAAAGGCTTCAACAACTGAATCAAATATCAAACAAATAGCGTTCCTTGGATCACAATCCAACAAGACAAATCAACAAAGAAGGGAATCTAAGAGAATCTTACAAAACCTTTCACAAAAGCTATAAAGCTATCAACTTCCTTTCTTCAACCTTCCAAAAATCCTTCCTAACTGCAGTTCCTTCAATCCCCCAATGCTGCGATGGTAGCGGGTTGCTGAATTTGTGGGAAATCCAGCCCTTTATATAGGAAAATTACCCTCCAAAGATAAAATATTTTGAAAAGATATTTTCCTAATAAAATATATCTATCTCTCATAAATAAATCCCTAAAATATATGATCTTCCTTCCAGAATTCCAGCCCAAAAATATAAGATCTTTCCTTCCAAAAATTAAAGATCTCAACCAAGAATAAAATATATCTCGCCGCGTCCAAGGTGTTCGCCTCGATCGGGACGCTCCTCTAGATCACCTCAGTCGAGGTGACACTGTAGCTGACCGAGGTGAATCTCAACTGAATGTGAAATCTCTTAAATCTGGTCCAAAGTAAATCTCTTTGTTAATTCCTTGCTTCCTGAACTCCTCTTTAAGCTCCTGAATGTAGCTCCAATGATTCCTTAGCTCCTTTAGCTCCATTTTGATGCAAAACGTGCCATTTTACCTACGATTACAACAAAACTTGGTGTAGACCTCGATTCCCGCAAAATTAGATGAAACGACAATATAATCACATAGTATACATCCAAACATGCAGATTATTGAAGATAAAACGTCTAAACTAGCCCCAAAATATAGACTATAATTCATGCTATCATTGAGCAAAACCGGGTGGAGGCTCTTGTGAAGCCTTAGGTGGTGGGGCTGCGCTTGTGGAAGCGGGAGGGTTCAAGGCACCATCCGGGTTAGAATAGGAGAACCCGGGATGGTTGTGATTAGGCCGGTAATTGTTGTATTGCCGGCTGTTGTTGAAGTTCCTAGGGCCTTGATAATTCTTGTAGTTACCCCTTCCCATGTAGTTAATGTCCTCCTCTTTGGAAGTCAAATTGGCTTGCACTTGCACTTGAGGACTTGATTGATTCTTCAAGGTTGTGGCACATAACTCCCTCAAAGACTTAAGCTCATTGTTGATTGCATCGAGTTTGTAGTTGCTCATGGTGACTTCATTCACTTCATATACTCCCGGTTTCCTCCCATCACTCTTTCTATGGGAGTACTTCTCTATCACCAAGGCTTGCTTCTCACAAACCCCCAAGCCTCATCCACATTCTTTTCCATGAATGTTCCTCCGGAAAGTGTTTGGAGCTTGAATTGGATATTCTCATCAAGCCCCTTGAAATAAATCTCCAATAGCTCTATCTTTGGTATCCCATGGTGTGGACAATCTAGGAGGAGGTCCTTGAACCTCTCCCAAGACTTGCACTTGAATAGGCTCTCTTTATCCTTCATCACGAAGGCATTGATCTTCCCTTTTAGCTTAGTTGTCTTGGAAGGTAGGAAGAACTTTATCAAGAACTCGGTTGTCATCTCCTCCCAAGTACTCACACGTCCTAGTGGAATGGATTGGTACCAAGCCAAGGCTTTATCCTTAAGTGAGAAGGAAAAAGCCCTAAGGTTATGGTTGTTGTTCTCCAATCTAGGCGGCCTTAGAGTCTCCATCAAGATCTCATAGTTCATCAAGTGTTGATGAGGAGACTCTCCTTTCATCCCTCCAAATTGATTATGCCGGATCAGAGGTCGAACACAAAGACTAAGGTGAAATCAAATCAAGCAAGTGATCATGGATGGTGCAAATCTAGTCTAAGAAAAAAGGAAGAAATAAAGAAATGAAAATCATGATATTTTTGGGTTTGGTTTTGTGGTGATCAAACAAAGATCACAAATGATGCAAGTTTATAAAACAAACTAACAAATCAAGCTAGCAACACAAATAAGCAACACAAACACAAGATATGTGATCAAAGAGAGAAAAGCGGATTCTAGGGTTTAGGACTTCCGGTTATGGCATTGGACTCAAGCTTCTAATCAAACTTGGACTAGCTATGGTATGTTGGGAAAAAGTGTTTCTCAAATGGGATTAATCATCGGGTAGGTCTCATGGTCCACTATTCCCTTACCTAAGGTCCTATCACCGGGTAAGTCTCTAGGAGCCTAAGGTTGGGAATTCTACACGAACCGGATTGCTATCTAAGAGTCAAACCTCTCCTTACCGGTTAAGTCTCGGGAAGGCAAGTCCTAAGCAACAATCCTAGCACACTCAGTCCAATAGCGGCTTGTGAGGCTCACTACTACCTAGGCTTCATCATCTTGGGTATCTAAGGTCAAGAATTACCGGGTAGGTCTCTTCCTTCACTTAGTTTGCTAGCATTAGGTCACTCTAGGCTAGAATATGCCTAACAAACACTAGGGTTTCAACAATCAAACATTCTAACATTCAGATTTGTCAATACAAGCACAATAGAGAAAATCACGGGTTGTTCATACTAAACCACGGCCGTGGTTCTTGAGGAACTGACCGAAGGTATTTCTATGGTCGTTTATACCCAATCAAAAGTAAATCATGACTTAGCACTAAGAACAAGTATAGTGATTTAAGTAAGGGTCGAACCCAAGAGAGTTAAGGTGTTTTAGATGCAATTATCGATTATAGTGACAAGTAACACAAAGGGGGGAGGGGTTTGGTTGAATTGATGCACAAAAACTTATGAAAACGATTAATGCAACAAGTAAGACAATAATGGATGAATCTACACTAGGTTGATTCTAAGCATGCAATTGCTACTTTAGTGAGTTCATTTTACAAGTTTTCAAGTAATCTCCCGTCTCGATCATATATATGTGTTGAGCCAACCGGCATCAACACAACTTAACAGGTTAAAGTTCCGTAAACCTACAAGAACAAATAACAAGTTAGCTTTCAAACAAAGACTAAGGGATATAAAGAGAAGATTAAAACGTTAAACTTATCTTTATATTTGTGTTCCTTTTCTTTAAGTAATCACAACCCGTTATTACTTAAAGTTGCTACTAGATTAAAGACACGGACCCGGAACCTATTAATCCTAGTTGTTTGCATGCACTTTAGAACCTAAGGTGATCAATCTCAAGCAATAGTAAACATGCAATTAGACAATGGAGATCAAGGAAACACAAAGCATTATTGAATAAAAACTTATATCAAAAAGAACTTACAACCAAAGTAACAAATGCAGCTTCAAACCAACTCAATGTAGCAAGGGAGTTAGCAACTCATTACAAAGGTAGCAAGACAATCTAAGTGGATAATTTGTTGGTTAACAAGATGACAAGATGGATGATTCTAGCAATCAACCAAGGACTATTTATACTAAAAAAGGCACTAAATAGGAGTAAATGGCCGGCCCTAAACAACCACCTTTAATGCCAGAAAGGTGGCGTAAACAGCCGGAGTAAAGCTTCTGACGTTAAACCGCAGGGGCGACCTTCAGGAACCGCAGGGGCGGTTTAGGCAGAATCGGTTGATCTTCTTCAAGGCCGCTGGGGCGGCTAAGTAATTCCGCTGGGGTGGATCTTTAATGCTCTTCAACGTTCGACCTTTCGTCTTCCTGGCGTTTTTGATGCCAAGCCGCCGGGGCGTCCCTATGTCAGCGCAGGGGCGGTGACACAGCCTCTTCGTCTTCCAGCTGCCATGTTGAGGCGCAGACAGTGCCATAGTGGAAGGCGCAGGGGAGCTGGTCTTCGTTTCTTCAATGGAGGACACCGCAGAGGCGCCAAGGAGTGGCGCAGGGGCGGTGACACGCTTCATGGTTGGCTCTAGTGAAGGCGCAAGGAGCGCTCTGGTGTAAGACGTCACCCACAGGGGCGGCTGCAAGGACCCGTTGGGGCGGTGAGGCAACAGAAGCTTTGCTTCGTGATCGATCTTCACTCCTAAGTGCTTATAACTCCTTCTTTAGCTTCTTTTAATCTTCTTCTTCTGGACCAAGGAGTTAGTAGCATAAACCGACACTAATGCAATAAAAAGACTCTAAAAACTACCCTAATTGATAGTGATTCCATCACCTATCAGGAACTGACCGTGATTTCTATCGGGAGTTAGGTTCGAGCAAGCAAATCATCCAAGGGTACAGTCAAGTCTATTCTATCATAGTCCAAGCCATAACCATCATTCCATTACCTTAGAATCACAACTATTTAGCCAACAACATGCATTTTAAGATTTAAACTCAACAAGCAACCATTCATGGCTTCCATAGCAAGAAAATGAAATGAAAGAGAAAAGAAACAAGTAGAAACAAGAAAACCCAGCTGAATATAAGTGCAAGAAAGACTTACAACCCTTCAAAAGAAGGCTCAAAACCTTCCTTACAATCCTTGCAAATGTCTTCAACTAAGGTCTCTTAAAAATCACTCAAAAGCTATGAAAACTCTAAGATGAATGTTGTTGTTCTTCTTCTTCTCCCAAAATGAGAGTGTTTTTCTTCTCCTCCAAGTCTAGCCTCCAATGGAATGAGGTGTGTGTAAGAGAGTGTGGGAGAGAATGTGGAAGAGGATGTGGAAGAGGATCCCCTAGCAACAGCCTGCAGGACCACTTATATTCTCCATCAAGGGCAAGAGTCGGGCATGGAGATCATGGGACAGCTGTCACAGCCGTCCAGAGAAAACCACGGCCAAAATTACGGGCGTGGTTTCTTGGTCTGGGCTGTGGTTTTGCATAAACAACTCTCTTTTGATCGTTAAGCCATGAGTTGGTGCAAGGCATGCACCAAAAAGGTTCTATGGGTCCTCCTTTGCTCTTAGCTTGCTTCTCAATGAGTCCGGAAGTGTGTCATCACGAGGAATGATCCTCGAATGTATCGATTAAGCTCCAAAAGCTCCCCAAAATACCTACAAAGCCGACAAAAGCCCGTGTAGACGTCTATCTCGACAATATGCATGAATTGAGCGTAAACGTCATGAACTAATGCCAAGCCATGCATGAATAATGGGAAAAACTATCTAAATGGATGCCTAAACTAACTTCATAAATCACGTTATCACATACTAACCAATTCCCAACATCACAAGGTACTACACTTCCGTCCATAAATTGCCTCGAAAAAGGGCGTCACAACGGTACATCTCAACTACTATAACACGTGAACTCAATCCCGGAAAGTATTCGGATCACACTTGTACCCACTCTATTCCAGAGGCTTCCAATACATCCTTTGAGGCTTTGGAAGGCCTTCTCTAACCGACCATACGTATGAGAACGAAAAACTGTCATGAAAGACACTGGACCCGTAAGCGGCACGATCCCGCTGCCCAACAATCCCGAGATGAATCGCCCATCTCGATCCTAGGTAACGAATACTCGGTATCTCAAATCATCCTGCTATCACTTAGTGGACTCCACAACTAGCTGACTCATCGGGCCTGTTTCCCATAAGGTATAAAAACATGTTGTCTCTGTCGGTCGGTCCAAACAACCCAAACTCGTCACCACGGTCACATGGTCTCAAACCGGTAATAACCTTTGTGGAGGTATCTTACCACGCCCATTGCATAACTCGCGGTGGGTGAAGTCTTCTTTCTCATCATATGGTGCTCAACTTGACCTGATGACGGTTCACATAGGGGCTATGTACTTAGCCACCTCGGCCTTAAGCCCATCTCCCTAATGTAAACATCCTAGATCGGATACCTCTTACCAAAGCCATGGTCTTAACAAACCATCAACCCGTAAAGGTAACTATGGTTCTCTCCTCGGAACCTTCTATCCCAGATCTTTCTCCGAACCATCCAAAGACCATCCACGACCAAAGTCCTTAACCATCCTCAACCATCACCTCTGCTGGGTACTCAACTCTTGCTAAGTGAGTATACATACACGTATCATACTCTTATTGTTCATACAATCCTGGCATGTTACCCATGGTCAAACCGACATCACCATAAGCACGCGCCCTCAAGCGGCTAACTTTCGACCCTTAGTCGGTCATTCTTCTTGCATACCCGCAATTATCCATGTACACACGAAACCTCTCTTGATACTTCATACGCATCCCAAGCCCCGCTTGGATGTATCCAATAATGTCATACAGTCCTCATAACTCAATGCTTGTGTCAAAGAAAATGGAATGGAGGTCACTCACCTCTTCTACTTCTGTTAAAACTCCACGGATACGTCTCGGATCCCACGATCCATTGACTTCTTTAGAAGGGAAGAAAGTGTACAAACCATCCTGCAAGTCGGAGGTTATGGCCCACCAAATTATAAGCTTCATATATCTCCACGTACCTTGAAGGTATTACCGAAACTGTCACCTCGTTCTCATCTGTTCTACTGGATATCTTCAACCCGCTATGTCTCTTAGGAGGTCACCTCGGACGTCCCAACCAACCTAGATAATTTTGTGTATTTTCTTGTCCTACATAATCGGTATCCTTGTCGTTCCATGTCAAGCTCGTCCCTCTCATTTCCGAGAGTACAAAAAGGCATCGCCAAATCTGACTATAAGAATCATTCGTTCAACTCATGCATCATAAATGTCATAACAATCCTAGGTTGGGGTCCACCTTGGAACCGCCTTAAACAACAATAATTGCGCATCTTCATTGTAACTTGATTCCGAAAACTGATGGATACTCATGTGTGTAAACTCCAACTCATCAATCGCACTTGTAATCTCACACTTGTAGTAACCATACCAGCCCCAACTGCCGCCTTATAAAGGTCCTTTTTTCTCACCACCCAAATCTGGTGACATCTCGACTCCAAGTCGATCTAATCCAACTTTGTAACCACAACAACTACTTCTAACGAGTCGTCCACTACGGTTGAAGGTACTTATCCTCATTAGTATCCTTACAGATTACTCGATAGCCAAAGTTCAACTTCCCGACTCGTATCTTTCCTCAAAAGTTGTATCAGAAAGCACTGAAGGGAAAACCGGAAGAAATTCCCCATTCCAAACCACTGAAACTTCTAACTCAAGAATTACCATCACCTTAAGCTTGAAGCTTACAACGCTACCATAGCTTCGGTCCCTCGCTTCACATCGTAGCCTCCATGGCTCCTTTGGGTGAGTCTAACAACTTCGACTCATCTCTTGTTCGCGACATCTTATCATTCGTTCCTTAAGAACGAAATACCATGCATCCCCTTTCCATATCTTCCCATTTTCTTAGAGCAACTTGGGAAACTTCACTTTCCTCATGATCCACTAGGTCACTTTATCATGCCCAAAATTTAAACCCCTTTCAACGCTATACGACCAAGACAAATGCGCTGATAACACGATTTATGACTTAGGTTTAGGCACTCATTTAGATAGTTTTTCTGCTCATTCATGCATGGTTTAGCACTAGTTCATGACGTTTGCACTCAATTCATGTATTTTGTCGAAATAGACGTCTACACGGATTTTTGCATGCTTTGTAGGTATTTTGGGAGATTTAGGAGTATAATCGATACATTTGAGGTTCGTTCCTCGAGATGACACACCTTCGGACTCATTGGGATGCAAGCTAGGGGCTAAGGAGGACACATGGGACCTTGTTGGTGCATGCCATGCACCAAATTGAGGCTTAATGATCCAAAACAAGCTGAGGCACCAAAACCACGGCCACTAGGACTTCCACGGGCGTGGAAATGGGCTGTGGTTTTCCCCAGACAGCTGTGACAGCTGTCCCACGATCTTCATGGCCGACTCTTGCAATTTATTGAGGATATAAGGTGGTCCTGCAGGTTGTTATGACAGACCCCATCACTCCATTCTCTCCCACACTCTCAACAACACATATTCTCTCATTTGGAAGATTGGATTGGAGCTACTCTTGGAGGAGAAGAAAGGATTCCATTGGAAAAGAAGAGAAGAACACACCATTCTTAGTTTTTCATAGTTTTGAGTGAGTTTTGTGAAGACGTTTTGTAAGGTTTTGTAAGAAACGATTGAACCTTCTTTTGAAGGGTTGTAAGTCTTTCTTGAACTCATATTCAGCTTGGATTTCTTGTTCCACTTGTTTCATCTCCCTTTCATTTCATCCTCTTGATATGGATTCCATGATTTTATGCTTGATGACTTTGATTGTGATGATGCATGTTGTTGGCTAAATAGATGCGATTCTAGGGTAAGGGAAAGATGGTTATGGCTTGGACTATGATAGAATGGACTTAGATGTACCTTTGGATGAATTGTTTGCTCGAACCTAACCTCTGTTGTAAACCACGGCTTGTTCTATACATTCCACGGCCGTGGTTCTTGATGAACTACCCGTGATTCTAGGTAGTAGTGAGCCTCACAAGCCGCTATTGGACTGAATGTGCTAGGATAAGTGTTTAGGACTTGCCTTCCCGAGACTTACCCGGTAAGGAGAGGTTAGATCCCTAGATAACCATCCGGTTTGTGTAGATATCCCTACCTTAGGCTCCTAGAGACTTACCCGGTGGTAGGACCTTAGGTGCGGGATTAGTGGATCATGAGACCTACCCGGTAATTGACCCCACTTGAGAAATATTCCTTCCCAACATACCATAGTTTATCCATGGATGATTAGAAGGTTGAGTCCAATGTCATAATCGGAATTCCCAATCCCTAGAATCCTCTTTTCTCTCTTTGATCACATATTTCGTGTTTGCCTTGTTTATTTGTGTTTTAGCTTGATTTCTTAGTTTGTTTTGCTATCTTAAATCATTGTGATATTTGATTGATCACCACAAAACCAACACAAAAACATTGAGATTTTCATTTCTTTATTTCTTTGTCTTTTCTTAGCCTAGATCAACACTATCCTTAGTCACTAATCGATTCAATTTTACCTCAGTCTTTGTGTTCGACCTCGGAATACTATCCCTACTATAAAACGTCCCGTACACTACGGGTTCGCTAGGAGTTAGGAGAAATATATCGAGTATAAATTTAAGACTTTTGCGTGTCACGTTCTTAGCGTAACAAGTTTTTGGCGCCGTTGCCGGGGACTAGGTTAAGATTGAGTCGTAGTTTGTGATTGTTTGTAGTGTAGGTCTTTCTTGTTGCTTTTGATCTCATTTGGTTTGTGTCTTTGCTTTTCAGGACATCTCACTCTTTAGGTGCATGAAAAGATCTCGTGGCAAGGATTTAGCTCCATTCGATCCCGAACCGGAGAAAACCCTTAGATCTAGATCCAAGAGCATTAGAAAGGGAAAAGAGATGGCCGGAAGAGATCTCCAAGCTGAGTTAGATGAAGCTTTAGAGCAAATTAGGCTAAGGGATGAAGCCTTGGAGAATGAAAGGAGACTTGCCAATGAGAGGCAAGAAGCAACTAGGAGGGAGATTGAAGAGATTAGGCAAGCTCTTGTGCAAAGAGAGCTTAATCGTCAACAACCTCCACCTTCACCACAACCGCAGCCGGCGGTTAATATTCGGGTTGTGCACATAGCTATTGAAGAGCCACAAACGTTAGGGCAACACATGGATCCGGCACAAAGAGCACACCGTTCGGGTGTGAATTTAGGAGATCCCGCAGCCCATGATTACGAGCTCCGCCCTCAAGTTCTACAAATGATCCGGCATAATCAATTTGGAGGGATGGAAGGAGAGTCTCCTCATCAACACTTGATGAACTATGAGATCTTGATGGAGACTCTAAGACCGCCTAGATTGGAGAGCAACAACCATAAGCTTAGGGATTTTTTCTTCTCACTTAAGGATAAAGCCTTGGCTTGGTATCAATCTATTCCACAAGGGCGAGTGAGTACTTGGGAGGAGATGACAACCGAGTTTTTGACAAAGTTCTTCCCACCTTCCAAGACTACCGAGTTAAGAGGGAAGATCAATGCCTTCGTGATGAAGGATAGAGAGAGCTTATTCAAGTCTTGGGAGAGGTTCAAGGACCTTCTCCTAGATTGTCCACACCATGGTATACCGAAAATTGAGCTATTGGAGATCTACTTCAAGGGACTTGATGAAGATAGCAATTCAAGCTTCAATCTCTTTCCGGTGGGACTTTCATGGAAAAGAATGTAGATGAAGCTTGGGAGTTTGTAGAGAAACAAGCTTTGGTGATTGAGAAGTACTCCCATAGGAAGAGTGATGGGAGGAAAGCGGGAGCATATGAAGTGAGTGAAGTCACCATGAGTAACTTCAAGCTTGATGCAATCAACAACGAGCTAAAGTCTTTGAGAGAGTTGTGTGCTACAACTTTGAAGAATCAAGCAACCCCTCAAGTGCAAGTGCAAGCAAACTTGTCTTCCAAGGAGGAAGATGTGAACTACATGGGAAGGGGCAATTATAACAACTATCAAGGCCCAAGGAACTTCAACAACAACCGGCAATTCAACAATTACCAGCCTAACCACAACCATCCCGGGTTTTCCTACTCTAACCCGGATGGTGCCTTGAACCCTCCCGCTTCCACAAGTGCAACTCCACCACCAAAGGCTTCACAAGAACCTCCACCCGGATTTACTCAACCTCCAAAGGATAGAACCGAGATGATGTTTGAGCAATTGCTTGGAAGGTTGAGTGGTCTTGAGAGCACGGCGACTTCCATTTCTAAGGCTCAAAAGGTGTTGGAAGCACAAGTATTCCAAAAGGCGGGTGAAGCTCATAGAGATCCGGGAAAGCTTCCTGGAAGAACCAAAGATAACCCGAGAGGTCAAGTGTTGGCTATTACAACAAGGAGGGGGCTGAGCATGAAGGATCCTTTGCCCAAGGAGAATGCTAAAGGAAGCAAGTAGTGGTAGATGAAGAGACCTTGCAAGAAGAAGGAGGAAAGAACAAGGATGATGAGCCAACATATGTGGCACCACCTCCATACAAACCACCGCTACCGTTCCCACAATCACGAGTAAGAGCCCGCTTGGACAAACACTTTGGTAAATTCCTTGAACTTATGTCTAAATTGCATATTAACATTCCGTTCATGGATGCTATTCTAGGTATGCCGGCATATGGCAAGTTTTTGAAGGAGATACTCTCCAACAAAAGGAAGTTGGAGGAGTATGGAGAAGTGAGGATGACGAAGAGATCCTCGGAGTTGATTCAAACCATGCGGGAGGAGATGCCTCCTAAGCTAAGAGATCCGGGATCCTTTTGTGTGCCAATTGGAGTGGGAGAAGTGAAGTATGAAGATCTTTGTGATCTTGGGGCAAGTGTAAGCATTATCCCGCTTGCACTTTGCAACAAGGTTGGGCTAGGAGAGCCGAAGCCGGTCAAGATGACCCTCTACATGGTGGACCGTTCAATCACTCACCCCGTTGGAATTTTGGAGGACATACCGGTGCAACTCGGGAAGTTCTATGTGCCAATAGACTTCGTTGTTTTGGACATCCCGGCGGACTACCCGGTTCCTATCATTTTGGGAAGGCCGTTCTTAGCCACTTCCGGATGCTTGGTGGATTGTAAAAATGGAATTCTCTCCTTCAACAATGGAAAAGAGAATATTAAGTTCAAACTATCCACAATGATGAAGGGGCCAGGCCTTGGTGAAGATGTGTTTAACATTGTCGAGCAAGAGAAGTCTAGAGAAGTTGTGAGCTTGATCTTGATCAAGGACCCCTTGGAGAAGGTTCTTAGCTTAAGTTTGATGGAGGAAGGAGTGGAGGAGGCCTGCAATGAAGAAATCAAGGCTTTGGAAGCATTAGAAAAGGAGACAAGAGCTGAATTTGAAGTACACGAAGGTGTGCTGAATTGCTGTGTGAACCACGACATGGGGGGAAGAACCACGCCCGTGGTTTTACCCGTGGAACCTACTGGAGTGCTCCGAAGTGATAGCTTTGCAAGTTCCATGGCCGTGGTTGTGCCAGAGCCCGTAATTTTGCCCGTGGTTTCTCCAGAAACTGCCTTAATTGATGATCAAGCTTCAAGGAGTCTTGGAGAGTCTTCCATGGCTTTGGATTCACCTCAACCAACATTGTATGGAGCGTCTCCACTCGATAAAGGTCCTCCTAAACTTGAACTTAAACCCCTCCCCTCTCATTTGAAGTATGCTTTTCTTGGTGAGAATTCTACATATCCTGTTATTGTGAATGCATGCTTGAATGATGATGAACTTGCTAGATTGTTGCATGAGTTAAGATTGCATAGGAAAGCCATTGGCTATACCATTGATGATTTAGTTGGCATTAAACCTTCTTTGTGCATGCATAAGATCTTAATGGAAGACAACCATAAACCTTCAATTGAACCTCAAAGAAGACTAAACCCAATCATGAAAGAAGTAGTCAAAAAGGAGATTCTTAAATTGCTAGATGCGGGAATCATTTTCCCGATTTCGGATAGTAAATGGGTTAGTCCCGTTCATGTGGTTCCTAAGAAGGGTGGGATGACCGTAGTAACCAATGAGAATAATGAACTAATCCCAACTAGAACGGTTACGGGATGGATGATGTGTATTGACTATAGGAAGCTTAACATGGCCTCTAGGAAAGATCACTTCCCTCTTCCTTTCATTGACCAAATGCTAGAGAGATTAGCTCAACATTCCCATTTTTGTTACTTAGATGGCTATAGTGGATTCTTCCAAATCCCTATTCACCCCGATGATCAAGAGAAAACTACATTCACATGTCCTTGGGGTACATTTGCATATAGGAGAATGCCATTTGGGTTGTGTAATGCACCCGCCACCTTTCAAAGGTGTATGATGGCCATCTTTTCTGAGTATATTGAAAACATCATGGAAGTGTTTATGGATGATTTCTCTGTTTATGGATCTTCATTTGATGATTGCTTAGCTAACTTGTCTTTAGTGCTTAAGAGATGTGAGGAGACAAACCTTGTCTTAAATTGGGAAAAATGCTACTTCATGGTAAGTGAAGGCATTGTGTTGGGACACTTGGTGTCCAACCGTGGCATTGAGGTTGATAGGGCTAAGATAGAGACCATAGAGAAGTTGCCACCACCTACCTCGGTGAAGGGGGTAAGGAGTTTTCTAGGGCATGCCGGTTTTTACCGGAGATTCATTAAAGATTTCTCTAAGATTTCTAAGCCTCTTACTAACCTACTAATGAAAGATGTTGAGTTTGTTTTCTCCAAGGATTGACTTGAGGCTTTTTGTAGGTTGAAGAATGCTTTGATCTCCGCACCTATCATGCAACCTCCGGATTGGAGTCTACCATTTGAGATCATGTGCGACGCGAGTGATGTAGCTGTTGGGGCTGTTTTGGGACAAAGGAAAGATGGGCTTACACATGCCATCTATTATGCTAGCAAGACGCTAGATGATGCCCAACTCAATTATGCTACCACCGAGAAAGAGTTGCTAGCGGTGATGTATGCATTTGAGAAGTTCCGCTCGTACCTTGTTGGAGCGAAGGTCATAGTGTATACGGATCATGCTGCGATCCGTTATCTCCTTACAAAGAAGGATGCCAAGCCTCGTTTGATTCGGTGGATCCTTCTTCTACAAGAGTTTGACTTGGAAATCCGGGATAAGAAAGGGTCCGAAAATTCTGTGGCGGACCATCTTAGTAGACTCCCACCGTTGGAGATTGACAAAGATGACATCCCTATTGATGACTCATTCCGGATGAGCAAATGCAAATGGTGGAGGAGTGCTTGCTTCAAGTGTCCAAGGGAAATGAGCCATGGTGATGCGCTCTTCGTCCGTTGAACGCAAGGATCCGCCGGTGTTGTTCCTCTGTCGATTTCTTTTGTGTATTTTCGATTTATATGGATATGCCAAGCAAGGAATCGTCCAGCCTCGCACCTTGGATCTCCTTGGCTCGAGTTCTTCTTTCCTCGGAATCTCACTTCGGAAATTAGACCTCCTTTGTCCTCCTAGCCTCGCACCGTAAGGACACCACTCAGCCTCTCACCTTGTGGGTTTCGAAACCTTGGCCTCTCACCTTAGTCTCTAGGTTTGTTTTGCTTTAAAGTGAAAACACAACTTCGATTGAACTCAACTTTTATAATCTGCCTAAAAACGTGGGTAGAAGATGGCCTTATATGGCTGAAAAATTCAGCACCAACTCCCCACAATAATAACTTACAAGTAGTTCAAAAGTTGGATACTAAATGAAGGAAATCCTAGGGTCTTTCAACCAACAACTTCAAGCAATAAATGGCCTAAAAACCATTAATATGGCCGACCACCTTAGAGCTCCAAGGTTACAAAAACGTGGCTGAAATAAACCAAACTAAAGTGGTTTAAAACCATGAAATAAAGTCAAACATGACCACATAAAATAAAACAAAAGGTTACATCTAGGTTTTAAAGTGATCCGGCATCCTCAATCGCCTCAAGTATGTTCACCAAGTGATAGTCATGGACGTCCTTAAAGGTCGGGGCTCTGAAAGGGTGGTAGGTCAAAGTGGTTTGGCCTAGCATGCGTGCTCTAGCTCGAGTGAGAGGTGGTGTTGATCTTGGTGCGGTCACATCAGTTTCGTTGCTTAAGTCCGGCGGGCTCACATCATCCCCTCCTCCTTGGAAAGGATTCGACCCCGAATCCGCCAACTCGTTCTCCGCATCCTCGACCTCATCACCTACATAAAATGGAGACAAATCAGCAACATTAAACACATTATGGACACCATACTTAGTAGGAAGTTCAATGCGATATGCGTTATCGTTAATCTTCTCAATGACCCGGAAAGGACCATCCGCTCTTGGGTTGAGCTTAGATTGCCGAATAGAAGGGAAGCGATCCTTCCTCAAATGGACCCACACGAGGTCTCCTTCCATGAAAAGCATCTCCCGGCGCCCTTTGTTGGCTTGCTGGACATATTGCTCGGTACGTTTTTCTAATTGGATTCGGACCCGCTCATGCAAACCCTTCACAAACTCAGCTCTAGATTGCCCTTCCATATCAACGGGTTGCGGAGCCGGTTGAGGAGTCAAATCCAGCGGAGTAAGAGGATTCTTGCCATAAACAATTTCAAAAGGGGACTTCTTGGTCGCCGAATGAATAGCCCGGTTATATGCAAACTCCACCAAGGGCAAACAATCCTCCCACCTGCACAAGTTAGTATCCATCATAGTACGAAGCAAAGTGCCAAGAGTCCGGTTTACTACCTCAGTTTGTCCATCCGTTTGGGGATGACAAGAAGTCGAAAAGCACAACTTCGTCCCCATCTTAGCCCAAAGTGTCTTCCAAAAATAGCTAAGGAACTTAGAGTCTCGGTCCGACACAATTGACCTGGGTATCCCATGCAGCTTAACAATATGCTCAAAGAAAAGGTTAGCCACATTTGACGCATCATCAGATTTACTACAAGCAATAAAATGCGCCATCTTAGAAAACCTATCAACAACCACAAAAATGGAATCATGTCCTCTCCTAGAACGAGGTAATCCTAGGACAAAATCCATGGAAATGTCTTCCCAAGGGGAGCTAGCAATAGGCAAGGGTAAGTATAATCCATGAGGGTTAGTTTTTGACTTAGCCTTGCGACAAGGTACACAACTAGCACAACATCTCTCAACATCACTTCTCATCTTAGGCCAATAAAAGTGTTCTCTCAATATGCCTAAAGTCTTCGTAACCCCAAAATGACCCATCAATCCCCCTCCATGGGCCTCTAAAACAATCAAAGCTCTCAAAGAACAAGTAGGCAAACATAACCTAGAAGCTCTAAACAAATATCCATCATGAATGTAATAACTACTAGCATGAGAGTCACTACTAGATCGCAAACAAAGAGCAAAAATGTCCCGGAAGTCCACATCAAGAGCATATAAGTCACGAATCAGTCCAAAACCCAAAACGCATGCATCTAAGGAAGATAGAAGTGTGTACCTACGAGATAACGCATCAGCTACGATATTGTCCTTTCCCTTCTTGTAGCGCACCACATATGGAAAAGCCTCAATGAACTCCACCCATCGTGCATGGCGTTTGTTCAACTTGGCTTGTCCTCTCAAATACTTCAACGACTCGTGATCAGAATGTATAACAAATTCACGAGGTAGAAGATAGTGCTCCCAAACCTGGAGGACCCGAACCAATGCATATAACTCCTTGTCGTATGTAGGGTAGTTCAAGGCGGCTCCTCCCAGTTTCTCGCTAAAGTATGCCACCGGGCGTCCCTCCTGCATCAAAACTCCTCCAATCCCGACTCCCGAAGCATCACACTCTATCTCGAAAGTTTTCGAGAAGTCCGGAAGCACAAGAACGGGGGCATGGGTCAGCCGCTCTCTAAGTATCATAAAGGACTCCTCTTGAGCGGACCCCCACTCAAATCGCACGCCTTTCTTGGTCAACTCGGTAAGGGGGGCGGCAATGGTGCTAAAGTCTCGAACGAACCTCCTATAGAACCCGGCAAGTCCAAGGAAACTCCGTATGTGAGGGACCGTTGTCGGACGTGGCCATTCTGATATTGCCTTGGTCTTCTCTTCGTCCACTCGCAAGCCTTCCTTTCCTACCACAAAACCCAAAAAAACCACAGATTCCGAGCAAAAATGGCATTTCTTAAAGTTTACAAACAAATGTTGTTCTTTAAGCACAAGAAATACACTTCTCAAATGTTCAACATGCTCATCCAACGTCCGACTATAAACTAAGATGTCATCAAAATACACCACAACAAATTTACCTAAGAAATCACGTAGGACATGGTTCATTAGGCGCATAAACGTACTAGGTGCATTTGTTAAACCAAAAGGCATTACAAGCCACTCATATAATCCATACTTAGTTTTGAAAGCAGTTTTCCATTCATCACCCTTATGCATCCTAATCTGATGATATCCACTTCGAAGGTCTATTTTAGAGAAAAGAGTAGCACCGTAAAGTTCATCTAACATATCATCAAGACGGGGAATAGGATGTCGGTACCTTACAGTTATCTGGTTGATGGCACGACAGTCGACGCACATCCTCCAACTCCCATCTTTCTTAGGTACCAATAGCACAGGAACGGCACATGGGCTCAAGCTCTCCCGAATGTATCCCTTACTCAAAAGTTCCTCCACTTGGGCTTGTAGCTCCTTTGTCTCCACCGGGTTTGCTCGATATGCGGGCCGATTTGGAATGGTTGATCCGGGTATGAAGTCAATCTGATGTTCTATGCCTCGGATAGGGGGTAGTCCCGGGGGAATCTCTTCGGGCATAATCTCCTTGAATTCCTCAAGTAGCCCTGAAACACAAGAAGGCAAAGACAAATCATTAGCTTCCATAGTAGATAAAGCTGTTACACAAACAAGAAGGAAGCAAGTATCCCCCCTTTGTAGGGCTCGACGGGCATCGTGTAGCCGTGCGGTGAGGAGGGTCTTGGGGTCAAGAACCATCTTAGTCTTCCCCTTTGTCCTTGCGGACTCAGCTTTCTCCAACCTCTTCCTTTCTCTACACATGTGGTCTTCCATGATCTCGGATGGGCTTAGGGGCATGAGTTTTACTTTCTTCCCGGCCATGGCGAAGAAGTATATGTTGGTGTAACCATCATGAAATACCCTTCGGTCAAACTGCCATGGTCTCCCAAGTAAGAGATGGCAAGCTGTGATTGGAAGCACGTCACAAATAACATCGTCTTGGTATGGTCCGATGGCAAAGTGAACAAAACATTGCTCCTTGACTTGAAGGGGAGCGTTGGTGTTGAGCCACTGGAGCGAATAAGGTTGTGAGTGCGCCTTCGTTTTGAGTCCTAGGTGTGCAACGACCTCCTGACTGACAATGTTACAGCAAGACCCACTATCAATAATAACAGTAAACAATTGTCCCGAAATTAAACAACGAGTGTTAAAGAGATTCTCCCTTTGTGAGACATCGGGAACAAGTTCACTTGCTTGTAGGGCCTTTTTTGTGACAAGACAGAAATCTCCCACAGGAGCACGAGCTTCTACTTCAACACCGTCTATGATTGGAGCTACCGTTTCATAGTCATCTTCGGATTCATGATTCTCGGTGACCTCTTCCCCAAATGCATTCAATAAAACCTTACGGGGATTAGGGCACTCCCGGGCATAATGACCATGCTCATAACACTTGTAGCACTTCACTTCCCTAGTCCGGCTCGTTGCTGGAGTTGGTGGAATACTAGGGTTAGGGGCGGAGGTGGCCTTGGGAACTACTGTTGGAGATGAACCAATTGTGTGGGTAGGACGATTATTGCGAGACGGTTCAGAGGCTTCATGACTTGTCCCTCGTCTTGTTGTTCCGGATGCCTTACGTTTTTGGATGACATTATAGGCATGGGTAGCATGGTGTAGGGCATCAGTTAGGCTTGTGTGTCTGAGTTGTTCAACTATTTCGGACACATCGGGGTTAAGCCCAGATAAGAACTTGGCTAGGATATAGTCGTCGGGCTGTCGGGTTCCCGATCTCTGAAGGAGAGTTCTCAACTCTTTGTGGTACTCGTCTGGAGTTCGGTTACCTTGACGTAGCCTTTCAAGTTTGAGCAACAGTTGTTGCTTGTAATCCGAAGGTATGAACCGAGCACGCATCCTTCTACGGAGTTCAAACCATGTGTTGATGCGGGGTTGTTGATGTGCCTCCACATATTCCAATTCTTCCTGCCACCAAGTTAGAGCAAAATCAACAAAATGAATAGTAGCAGCTTCAATCTTTTCATACTCGTTAAAATCGTAGTAACGGAAGACTTGTTCAGCCTTAGTCTCCCACTCAATGTAGGTCTCCGCTTCTGCAGTTCCGGTGAAGTTTGGAACATCCACTTTTGACCCATGGTAACGCCTCCTATTGCGGTGATCACGATTTTCTTCATCGTCCGAGTCATCGTGTCTACTACGGTCCCGGTTTCTGTGCCGGTCTCTATCTCGGCGTCTATCTTGATTTCTGCTCCCATGGCTATTCACACTCCTACTCCTATCCCGGCCTCTACGAGGTGGTCCCTGGTTACTTCCTCCTTGACTCTGTTCAGGTGGGACGGGAGGTAGCCTCCTTAGAAGTTCCGCGAATTGGGCTTCGAGGCGGTCAATACGTGGGTCAGCTTGATTGATCCCATTACCATTCACCGATGCCATCCTTCTGTTGGACTACAAAACAATCAAAGAAACAAACAAAACCAAGTGTCCAAAGATATAACAAAACCAAATGTTCAAAGGCAAAAACCGAAAGTAATAAAAATGCCTGTTTCGTGACCGAAACGGTGTCGGATGGCTAAAAAAGCCCTTAGGTCACGGCGAAGCCGTGAGTTGGACTCGGAGGCCCGTTTCCCTTCTCGGAAAGGTATAGCAATTGTAATTCTGAGTTCGGACGCCTTTTTTCCGCAAAACCGCAAAACCGGCCGTTTTGCACCTTTTCGAGATTTTTCGCCTATCACAAAACAACAACTCACGGCAAAGGTTAGAGACAAACAAAAACGTTCTCTCTCTCCTCTCTCAAGGGTATTTCTCCTCACACTCACTCAAGTGTTTGATAGTGTTTGGATTCACACAACTCCCCTTTTCCTTTGCTTCGCGGCAAAGCTCTCCCTCACCTTTTCCAAAGCCTTAGGCAATGCTCTCCACACAAAGATTTCTCTTGGTAACAAAATTCCGCAATTCTTCCAAGGTAGTGCACAAGGTAAACAATGTATTTCCAAGATGCAATATAACTTCAGAAAAGCAAACAACAAGAGGCAACAAAGCACAACAAATACGAGCCTTCCGGCGAGTATTTACTTAGTCCCGACAAGTAGTTAGTCAAAGCAATAATAAGCGTTTTCCCCAAAACGTGTGGGTTGTGTTTTGGAATGGCTAGAACACTCAAGAACAACTTTGATAACAAATTTCAAGAACAACTTCAATAACAAACAAATTTTCAAGAACAACTTTGATAACACTCAAGAACACTCAAGCAACTTTCTTTTCTTTTTTTTTTTTTTTTTCTTTTTTTTTTTTTGTTCTTTTCTTTTTCTTTTCTCTTTGTTTCGTTCGTTTTTTTTTTTTTTTTTTTTTTTTTGACGTTACTAAGATATGCTTTTCGTTTTCTTTTTTTTTTTTTTTTTTTTTTTGTATGAAAGGTCAACAAGATCTCTCTCTAAAGGCTCACAAGAAAGAAGATTGTAAACACAAAATTTTGGGGAACTACTCAAAATTGCAAAAACTAAAAACAAGTTTAGGTAAGCAATTCGTACCCCGAAAGCTTGAGGAACTCGCACCGTTGGCTCTGATACCACTTGATGCGCTCTTCGTCCGTTGAACGCAAGGATCCGCCGGTGTTGTTCCTCTGTCGATTTCTTTTGTGTATTTTCGATTTATATGGATATGCCAAGCAAGGAATCGTCCAGCCTCGCACCTTGGATCTCCTTGGCTCGAGTTCTTCTTTCCTCGGAATCTCACTTCGGAAATTAGACCTCCTTTGTCCTCCTAGCCTCGCACCGTAAGGACACCACTCAGCCTCTCACCTTGTGGGTTTCGAAACCTTGGCCTCTCACCTTAGTCTCTAGGTTTGTTTTGCTTTAAAGTGAAAACACAACTTCGATTGAACTCAACTTTTATAATCTGCCTAAAAACGTGGGTAGAAGATGGCCTTATATGGCTGAAAAATTCAGCACCAACTCCCCACAATAATAACTTACAAGTAGTTCAAAAGTTGGATACTAAATGAAGGAAATCCTAGGGTCTTTCAACCAACAACTTCAAGCAATAAATGGCCTAAAAACCATTAATATGGCCGACCACCTTAGAGCTCCAAGGTTACAAAAACGTGGCTGAAATAAACCAAACTAAAGTGGTTTAAAACCATGAAATAAAGTCAAACATGACCACATAAAATAAAACAAAAGGTTACATCTAGGTTTTAAAGTGATCCGGCATCCTCAATCGCCTCAAGTATGTTCACCAAGTGATAGTCATGGACGTCCTTAAAGGTCGGGGCTCTGAAAGGGTGGTAGGTCAAAGTGGTTTGGCCTAGCATGCGTGCTCTAGCTCGAGTGAGAGGTGGTGTTGATCTTGGTGCGGTCACATCAGTTTCGTTGCTTAAGTCCGGCGGGCTCACATCACATGGTATGCCGACATTGCGAACTACCTTGTGTGTGAGGAGGTGCCACCCGGTCTTTCTTATACCCAAAGGAAAAAGTTCTTCAAGGATGTGAGGCATTACTATTGGAGTGAGCCGCTTTTGTTTAAGAGAGGGCCGGACGGAGTCTTTAGGAGATGCATACCGGAGGATGAGGTGGAGAGTGTGATCCACCATTGTCACTCCTTGCCATGTGGAGGCCATGCTAGCTCACACAAGACATGTGCTAAGGTGTTACAATCGGGTTTCTTTTGGCCAAGTTTGTTCAAGGATGTGCAGAATTTTGTGGTAGCTTGTAATGCTTGCCAAAGAACGGGCAATATCTCAAGGAGGAATGAGATGCCCTTGAACAACATACAAGAGGTGGAGGGGTGTGGACTTCATGGGGCCATTCCCCTCTTCATGTGGAAACCTTTACATCCTATTGGCGGTGGACTATGTCTCGAGATGGATGGAGGCAATCGCCTCTCCCACAAATGATGCCAAGGTTGTGGTGCGGTTCTTCAACCGAGTGATCTTCCCTAGGTTTGGAACACCAAGGGTGATCATAAGTGATGGAGGGAAGCACTTCACTAATAGGAACTTCGGGACACTTTTGGCTAAGTATGGGGTGACTCATAAGGTGGAAACACCTTACCATCTCCAAACTAGTGGCCAAGTGGAGATCTCCAACCGGGAGATAAAGGGAATTCTTGAGAAGACGGTTTCTAGGACGAGAAAGGATTGGGCTATGAAGCTCGATGATGCCTTGTGGGCATATAGAACCGCTTTCAAGACACCAATTGGCACCACTCCCTACAAGCTAGTCTATGGCAAGTCTTGCCACCTTCCGGTGGAGATGGAGCATAGGGCGTATTGGGCCATAAGGTGGCTGAATTTTGACATCAAGGAGGCCGGAGAGAAGAGGTTGCTTGATATGAACGCTCTTGAGGAGATCCGGTTGGATGCCTATGAAAACACCCGGATCTACAAGGAAAGGACCAAACGTTGGCATGACAAGCATCTCATCCCGAAGGAGTTGAGTGAAGGAGACTTGGTCCTTCTTTTCAACTCAAGGCTGCGGCTCTTCCCCGGAAAGCTTAAGTCAAGATGGACGGGTCCTTATGTGGTGAAGAAGATCTTTCCCCATGGAGCGGTTGAGATAGGAGGGGAGCATTGCGGAGATTTTAAGGTGAATGGGCACCGGTTGAAGAAGTATATCCCGGGAGCTCCGGTGGACATGATTGCCCCACTTCACCTCGAATGAGACGCCCCCGAGTTTGGTCAAGCTAATGACCTTAAAGAAGCGCTTGGTGGGAGGCAACCCATTGGTAGACATCTTTCCCTTTTCGTTTTTATTTTGTTTTTGATTTTTCTTGTTTTTGTGTGTTTTTTGTGTTTGGAGTTTGTGTGCTAGAGTCTAAGTAGCATGGAAGCCTTGCTTGGCATGTGGATGATGATGATGAGCCCCTCATCAATTATGGGTGGAGCAGACGCGGAACTTGGACGGCTAGCGGTGCCTAGCGCGGGTCCCGACGCCATAACGAACACCTTGAGCTCTCTACCATTGTTGATAGGATCATCCACCATCAATCCACTTGAGTGAACCCAAATACCGAAGCAAACTATTTTTACATTGTGAGAACCCTCTTTCACTCTTCTTTACTTCATTTACACATTGGGGACAATGTGTTTCTAAGTATGGGGTGGGGTTTTCATGATCACTTGCATGATTAGCATCTAAGATAGTTTAATATTGTCACATGTTTTGCATTGTACATAGATATTTCAAAAAAATCTAAAAAAATCAGAAAATTTAAAAAATTTTAGTGCTTCTAAGCTTGGGAATGACCCTTATGATGAAATTGTCTTGTGAATTGGCTATGGATGGCCTTGTGTGTTGAATAGATGAATGCATATGTGGACTTGAAGTACTTATCTTAAATCCCATGAATGATTTGTGATCATGATGTTTGTCTTGATTGGATTGAGGATTGAAAGTCGAAATTACATGCTAGTCTTGGACATCATCTAGGAATGATTAAGGCAATTCATCTTTCTCTACTTCTCATCTTGATCATGTTGTTTGAGCACCTCAATTGATATAAATTTGACCTCTTTTGACCCATCCGGGAATAGGAGCATGTTAGTGTGTTGAGTGTGTGAAAAGCAAGTGTGGGGTGAAGTTGTTGATGGATGAATGTTATCAATGAAGTGCTGAATTTGTTGTGAAAGTGTAGAAAAAAATATAGGTTTGGGGACGTTGGTTTAAATGGCAAGTAACTCGGCACCATTCACATAATCGGGTGTTTGTGTCTTGCCAAAGTCAAATAAACCGATAGTCCTAACGAGCTTTGGTATGTGTGCCCGGTGTGGATGCACCTCGAAAAATAAAAAAGCCCGAGGACGGCTAATCACCAAGGTTTCGGCTTTTGTACACCAATGCCATTGTCTCAAAAATAAGTGAAAGAAAAAGAAAAGAAAGAAAAGATGGAGAAAATATACACTTGTGGGAAGTTGATCAAAGACAAAATTGTGGAGTTAGTTCCATTCCCGGATTAGCATCACATGACCTAGAAAAATTCCCACCTAATTACAACGTTTCTTGGCCTCTTATTTCCTAAGCCCTTGTGACCTATTTGCATGTGTGTAAGACTTAGTGATCTAGATTGGATATGCTCATGATCATCTTGACTTCTTCATTTTTACATTTCATGCATGCCTTCGAGTTAAGTACAATTGTCTTTCCGTGCCTTCATTTATTTGATGCATGATCGCTTGTCCATTGCCATAAAACATGACTATGAAGGTGATCCAATATTAGAAGCACGACTCCAAAAAGATTTTGTTGTTTTTCTGCATGCATAAATCATGTCATCTCTTAGTCTATAGTTGGGGAATTGCTCGGGGACGAGCAAACCTTAAGTATGGTGTATTTTTGATAACACGATTTATGACTTAGGTTTAGGCACTCATTTAGATAGTTTTTCCGCTCATTCATGCATGGTTTAGCACTAGTTCACGACGTTTTCACTCAATTCATGTATTTTGTCGAAATAGACATCTACACGGATTTTTGCATGCTTTGTAGGTATTTTGGGAGATTTAGGAGCTTAATCGATACATTCGAGGATCGTTCCTCGAGATGACACACCTTCGGACTCATTGGGATGCAAGCTAGGGGCTAAGGAGGACACATGGGACCTTGTTGGTGCATGCCATGCACCAAATTGAGGATTGATGATCCAAAACAAGCTGAGGCACCAAAACCACGGCCACTGGGACTGGGCGTGGAAATGGATCGTGGTTTTCCCCAGAAAGCTGTGACAGCTGTCCCACGATCTTCATGGCCGACTCTTGCAATTTATTGAGGATATAAGGTGGTCCTGCAGGTTGTTATGACAGACCCCATCACTTCATTCTCTCCCACACTCTCAACAACACATATTCTCTCATTTGGAAGATTGGATTGGAGCTACTCTTGGAGGAGAAGAAAGGATTCTATGGGAAAAGAAGAGAAGAACACACCATTCTTAGTTTTTCATAGTTTTGAGTGAGTTTTGTAAAGACGTTTTGCAAGGTTTTGTAAGAAACAATTGAACCTTCTTTTGAAGGGTTGTAAGTCTTTCTTGAACTCATATTCAGCTTGGATTTCTTGTTCCACTTGTTTCATCTCCCTTTCATTTCATCCTCTTGATATGGATTCCATGATTTTATGCTTGATGACTTTGATTGTGATGATGCATGTTGTTGGCTAAATAGATGCGATTCTAGGGTAAGGGAAAGATGGTTATGGCTTGGACTATGATAGAATGGACTTAGATGTACCTTTGGATGAATTGTTTGCTCGAACCTAACCTTTGTTGTAAACCACGGCTTGTTCTATACATTCCACGGCCGTGGTTCTTGATGAACTACCCGTGATTTTGACTGACTTGCTTGTTTTGATGAATCTAAGTGCTAGGATGTTAGATTGTTGAAATCCTAGTGTTTGTTGAGCTAAACCTATCCTAGGGTGACCTAGTGTTAGCAACTAAGAGTTAGAAGAGACTTATCCGGTGATTCTTGCTCTTAGATACCGAAGATGACGAATTCTAGGTAGTAGTGAGCCTCACAAGCCGCTATTGGACTGAATGTGCTAGGATAAGTGTTTAGGACATGCCTTCCCGAGACTTACCCGGTAAGGAGAGGTTAGATCCCTAGATAACCATCCGGTTTGTATAGATATCCCTACCTTAGGCTCTTAGAGACTTACCCGGTGGTAGGACCTTAGGTGCGGGATTAGTGGATCATGAGACCTACCCGGTAATTGACCCCACTTGAGAATCATTCCTTCCCAACATACCATAGTTTATCCAAGGATGATTAGAAGCTTGAGTCCAATGCCATAATCGGAATTCCCAACCCCTAGAATCCTCTTTTCTCTCTTTGATCACATATTTCGTGTTTGCCTTGTTTATTTGTGTTTTTAGCTTGATTTCTTAGTTTGTTTTGCCATCTTATATCATTGTGATATTTGATTGATCACCACAAAACCAACACAAAAACATTGAGATTTTCATTTCTTTATTTCTTTCTCTTTTCTTAGCCTAGATCAACACTATCCTTAGTCACTAATCGATTCAATTTCACCTCAGTCTTTGTGTTCGACCTCGGAATACTATCCCTACTACAAAACGTCCCGTACACTGCGGGTTCGCTAGGAGTTAGGAGAAATATATCAAGTATAAATTTAAGACTCTTGCGTGTCACGTTCTTAGCGTAACATGCGCCTTAGTTGATACACCTTTTACCATAGGTATTGAACCGTTGCGTATACACCAACTCTTGTTACCGTTCCTTTGTAATCTCCGTTTGAGGTTATGTCTCCCATCTTCAATTCCTCAATAGGTGATCCGCACTTTATGCGTTCTCGGTCATCACCGATAAGCTTGTGGTTGACCTTTTCTAATGTCGGCAACTTACCTTTCTTCCATACTTCGTGTCCCTATTCTCATGAAGGCTACCCTCCTTAGGGTACTCTACCTCAACTCCGTTGTCTCTTTCCATGTTCCATGGTTTCTTCCTTGTCCATATGGTAACCATACTCTTCTCGGCCTCGCGCGCCGTCTAAATCGCCTTTATAGGCTTAACCACGCCTCATGATATCTTGTAAGTGTGTCTCCTCAAAATTTTAACGCTACTCAGCAAACGCTCGCGTTTCTCTTGGTTGTCGTCTTAAGTCTTTCCATAAATAAGCTCTTTGTTGCATCACTTATCTTTTCGGGGGTACGTCTACTCACACTTCTATCTTCTTGGCCTTTCTTAGCCTTATCATCGTAACGATACCGGTCAACTCCACGTGAATGCCCACCATTCCCTTCTTCTTATAGATCTTGTAATGTTGACCCTTCACTTAATGGTACCTCGTAAGCTTAACTTACGGTACCTTACATATTTCACGCAGGGTTCGATCATTCTTCACATCTTGACTCCAAAGCTTAGGAGCGTCTAAGAGAAGCTTTACTTCTCGTAATGGAACACCGTCTCTAACCTTGTAGGAATACACCCATCTCCTCCTCGATTCGCATCTTTAGTTGCCCCGCGTCTTCTTGAAGAACTTATATACGTCATCTCTATTGGCCTCCTTGTCTTTCCATTCGTGACTTCCTTGTAACTACTTCCACATCTTCATGTTACTCCTTTTTCTTGTATGGTCTCTGTTCCGATTTCTCTTAAGTCGTCTCGAGTTCTTCTTTTACTTGGTTGTCCTTTGTTTATGTCATATCCAATCATCCTCTTCGACATCCTTTTAAAAGAAATCCGAGAACGTCATGGTGTTTGTTAGCACAAAATGCTCAACTCGATACTTGAGCGTACTCCCCCACGTATGAACGACATCCCAAGCCATAACGTCGTCTTAAAAGGTGATAATATCATACTATTATCTTAACTAAAGGTCCCATAACTTCATATGCTACTATATATAAGGACCGTGTATAAGACTATATAAGGCTTATGTCCATATTACCACTAATATTACACATCCGGAAATCCATCACAATATAAGGTCCGAAACATAGAATCGTCCACATGTATAACAATACACATAAATCACGTCTATCATGCAACTACAATTTACATATACTATACATATCTACACACACACACACATATATATAACTATGTAAATATATATACATACATCAAATCCAGAAATCTATGTCGCCGAGGTTTACGGAAGGAGTGGTGGTCCCGTATATTCTAACCAAACCCGACTCATGCATATGATTTTAAAGTAGAAAAGTCGGAACCCGTCGGGTTTTATTTATTCCTCATTTGGCCTTTAGAAGATTGCGAGTGCCAATGTTGTCAACCTAGGGCGAACATTTTCATTATTTTGGCTAAAAGGTTGTTGAAGTCTTGCTTTTGAATAAATGTAAATCGAATAAAATGGATTCATACGATCTGATTCATCCTGATACCACTTTGTAACACCCCGAATCCGCGGGACTCGGGATGCTACGGGCGAGACCTCACAATGGGTCCCGGCCCTTAGCTTGACAACAATTTTACCAGACCTTTTCAACAAGGCACAAATAAAGGCAAAGCTAAAAACCTTTTATAATTTATGCGGAAATGGAAAAGTAAAGATACAAGATGGAAACTCATCTGAGTCCTCAAAACGACGCAAATCCGATAAGGAAATCCAAAGCCATACAACATAATCCACAAACCAACAACATAACCAAAAACCAAAAACGTCCCCGTCCTATAATGTACGGCGACCCTCGGTTGTCCACTCCTCTACCTCACTCCGCGGCGTCCATAACCTGCAGGACATCAACACAAACGGTTTAAAATCGTTAGCTCATAGCATTAGAATCAATGGAAATGCATATACACAAGTAAATCATCATAATCACACAACATACTTAAAAGCACAACAATCCGGTTTATTATCTTTATTATTATTACGCCGTATCTCGTTCTAATTCAACTTAGGTTTGTGACACGAGACCACCATGGTCCCGCCTCGATCTCTACTTACGGCAAGGAATGATGCATCCGACTGTCTACCCGCACGGGCTAGTCGCCGAGAGCCTCCTAGACTCTCGCAAGAGCTAGACATATGATTTCACCGCCCGTTATCATACACTTGGGCCAAAATAATATAAGGTTGGTGGTCCTATTACCGGTTTAGTTGTTTATAACATAAACAATAACATACACACACACACACACACACCACCAAACACACATCAATGCTAATACGTAAAATACGAGCTAAGTAAGTCCGGAGACTTACCTCGTCACCACACTCAACTCACAACACTCTCGCTTCCTTACACAACCTGCTCACAAGAGGATATACATATCAACACATGCTCACACTCAAGAAGTCTTAGACTTCACTCTAGTGATCTAAGCAAGATCACCTAATCCTCAACCTATGAACGCACCCAAGAAACCAAGATACTCACCACACTCTCAGCACATGAAAGCAACTCATGTTACGCTAGAAATGTATAGCAAAAAAGTCTAAAACAAGAGTGCCAAGAACTTGTTCGCCCAAAACATGCACACACAAAGTCTTAAATTTATAACTCGATCTAAAATCATAAACTACCTAGCGAAACTCACAGTGTACGGATCGTTATGTAGGAAGGAAAATATTTCGAGGCCGAACACAAGGACTGAGGTGAAATCAAGTCATTCAATGATCAAGGATAGTGTAAATCTAAACTAAGATGAGATGAGGAATAAAGAAAGTACAAAACACAATATTTTTGGATGGTTTTGGGTGATCAAACAAGGATCACAAATATATCAACGTAAACATGCAACACAAACACACAAACACAAAGATAGGAGATAAGAGGTAAGAAAGCAAATTCTAGAGATTCGGAATTCTTATTATCACAATGGACTCATGCTTCTAAAGATCAAAGGAAAGCTATGGTTGTTCGGAGTTAGGTATTTCTCTAATGGGAGCATTTACCGGGTAAGTCTCATGCTCCACTAGTCTCGCACTAAAGTCCTATTACCGGAAAAGTCTCAAGGAATCTAAGGACGGGAATTCTACACAAACCGGCCACTACCTAAGGGTCAAACCCCTTCTTACCGGGTAAGTCTCGGAAAAGGTAAGTCTTAGGCAACGATCCTAGCACACTCAATCCAATAGCAGCTTTTTTGGCTCACTACTACCTAGAGTTCATCATCTTATGTATCTAAGAGAGGAAATTACCGGGTAAGTCTCATCCCTCAAAAAGGTTGCTAACATTAAGTCACCCTAAGCTAGATTAGGCTCAACAAACACTAGGATTTCAACACATCTACATCCTAACATCCAGATTCATCAATACAAGCACAACAGAGAAAACCACGGCCAAAACCACGGTCTAGATTTTGGATGAACAGGTTGTGGTTTTGGGTCTGAGTTAGGGTTTCGAACACGAATCCATCCTAAGCTAACATGGAAGTCCATACAATCATAGTCCAAAGCATAAACATCATTCCTTCACCCTAGAATCACCACTATTTAGCCAACAACATACAAATCTAGATCAAACTTTATAAATAGAGCATGCTTGCAAGTCATAGCTAGAAAATGAAGAATGAACCAAAGAAAAGACATTATAAAGCTAGAATAGAAGTTACCAAATCTTACAAAGGTTCCAAGATGCAGCTCCAAGGTATCAACAGAGGAAATCTCACTCAAAACCACTCAAATCTCACCTTAAAACTAAAATCTACACTAATCTCTCCCAAGAACACCCACAAGGGTGCTTGGAAGAGAAGCTCCAATGGAGGAGTGTTGAGGAAGATGCTAGAGGAGAAGGGTCTAAAAAGGAGAGAAGATCCTCAAATCAGCCTGCATGTCCACTTAAATACTCCACCAAAAAGCAAGGGTCGGACAAAGAGATCGTGGGACATGTGTCAAAGTGGTCCAGAAGAAACCACGGCCAAAACCACGGTCGAGATTTTGGCCTCTGGGTCGTGGTTCTCTCTGTTCAGCCCTCTTTGGATCACCAAGTCATGAGTTGGTGCAAGGCATGCACAAACAAGGTCTTTTGTGTTCTCCTTTGCTCCTTAATGAGTCCGGAAGTGTGTCATCACGAGGAATGATCCTCGAATGTATCGATTAAGCTCCAAAAGCTCCCCAAAATACCTACAAAACCGACAAGAGTTCGTGTAGACGTCTATTTCGATAATATGCATGAATTAAGCGTAAACGTCATGAAATAATGCCAAACCATGCATGAATAACGGGAAAAACTATCTAAATGAATGCCTAAACTAACGTCATAAATCATGTCATCAACTCACAACAGCTTATATCTCACATGATCATAAACCATAACCTAAAAAGGACAATCTAGCCTAGAAGGTTCAACATGCTCAACCAACTCAAATCCATCAACTACATCGAGCCATAAGGGCTCCTAGGTCTTCAACCACTAGGTGACATTCTCAAGCTACTCTAGGCCATCCTATGCATGCTACTAACAAGATATAACCACAAGGATAAGGAAGGAATGAATAGAAAGGGAGAAGAGAAGCCTACTGGTGAAGAAAACGCAGCCGCAAAGTCAAGCTGGCACAACTGCGTGTTGAAGGTCACGCCCGTGGCGCCAGGAGCCGCCCCCGTGGCGCTTGGAAATCCTGACGCCTCCCCCGCGGCTCTGCTCACCGCCCATACGGCTGGCTAGGTTCTGCCCCCGCGGCGCCTGATGCCGCCCCCGCGGTAGAACTCCAGAAACAGCGATTTCTTCGATCTTCGACAATGCACTTGAGCTTCTATGACTTCCTTCTCTGGATGGGTCATCTCAAAACTTCATCCACAGCATCCAAGCTCTTCTCCACGACCTAAACTAGCTAGGAAGACACACATGCAAAGGATCTTAGGAAAAGCTTCCTCAAGAGCTTCATCCATGGAAATGGATGAGGGAGAGGGGAAGAAAGGATAATCAGCAATAAAGGAGAAGGGAGGAAGAGGAAGAAGCTTACCAAACCAATTCTGATTCTTCTCCACTGCAGCTCACACACAAGCAACCAAGAGAAGAGAGGAAATGGAGCACAAGAGAGAAGAGTGAAGAGAGAAAAGAGAAGCGTGAATCAAAAGTGAGGAGAGAGGAAGAGTTGGGCTGCAAAGGTGGTAGAGAAACAAGGGGTCAACTGACCTCTTGTTAGCTCAGCTAGGAACGAGGGGTCGAAAAGCGAAAAAGGGGAAAACGAAGGGTCGACATGGGATTTTGGGAATAAATCCCGGCACTCAGCACCTCGTGCATGCGGAAAAACTGAGCCGAGCCTGCGGAAAGTCGGTAACTCGCTAAAATCCGAAATAAAAATTCCGGATTTTACACCACCCGCCGCAATGTTCTCCTCCATTTTCGATGGCCTCCAACACTCCTTTAGACACCACTAAACACTTCAAATTCGTTGTTTCTTGGTGCCCCAATTTCACCACCCAAAAACCCTAAACACTTCAATTTTGACCTTCCTAACACAATTTGCGGGATTGGCCTTCTGTGACTCACCTCTTTTGAAAAAAGGATCCTTTGCTCCATCTCTTTGGCGGATGGATCATTCCGGGTGTTGGAAAGCTTGGTATTGCAACGCTAAAGGCTATGTTAAAAAACAAGACCAAATCGCCTTTCTTCTCCGATTTCTCAAGCCCTTGAAGCCTTGCGGTGTTAGAATGAGAGAAATCTGGATCTTGTCACACATTTTCTATAAAAGGAAAAAAGGACTCGCATATCCTTGTTGCAGTCCAAGTTACCGACTCTTTGTTGTTTGGATGTTTCGACTATGCCCAAATTGGACGAACATTGTTGTGTTGATCACTATCGGAATCGTCGGATCTATAGTAGGTTGTCTTGTACTCAGAAGGTTGTTATGTTCCTGACTTGAGCCTGAAATACCCTCCAAATTGTTTCTCTTCGATTTTCTTACCCAGGATTCACTATTTACTTGAAACTTTCGGTGTGTATCCATGGCTTACAAGTGTGAGTAGATTAAAATCTTCAATTTCTTGCTTATGCAGGATTTTGACTCAAAATGTTTTATTTTGTACGAACACTTATTCCCATAACCAATTCTTTACAAATTTTGCTCTGGACTATGATGTTATGGACTGTTGTTTGATTAAACTCTCTTTGGTCTATAGAATTGTTTCTTATGCCGTCTATGAGAAACTTGGGTTTGGAAATTCAAACCTTTATTGATAAAATCATGTTCAAACAAGCTTTACAAAGCTCACTACGAATTTCGACCAATCCAGTTGCAAACGCTTTATCGAGTAAACTAACCCAAAAAATGTGTATTTGTCCATGAATGGATACAATCTACTTATTTACTTGTGAACCAAGTCCATAAACCAAGGGGGGCGATTGAATCCTACCGTATCTGATACATTGGGCTACAACCCATGTCGTTCGTCTTAACTAATGTGCCTTTTATTGGGCTGCAACTCACGTCGCTCGTCTTAACCAATGTGTCTTATATTGGGTTGTATACTCTTGAATACTACCAAACTTCGATGATAATCTGATCGGGTTTGTTTTTACCCTATACTTTTTACCTGAATGATTTTCTTCGTTTTATCGAAGCGTTATACCCTCACAACAACAATTCTAGCCCTTGAAATTCAACCGTCATTTTCTCGCGCCGTTGTTATCTTACCAATCTTACGATCTCTTTGACTCACGAAAGTTCGAGGATTATAACATCCAATCAATAACCCATTATAAAAAATGACAAGAACAAAAAGAAATTTATAATGTATGTTATTGTGCTGCAAAAGCATTGAGTATGGCCTAATGGCTTGAATTAGGTAAGGTACAGATGTATACTAATTCTATCGGAAAACAAAACCCATCTTCTTCAATGCAGATCAGCGGCGGGCATCTCGTACCTGCAGAGGGGACAAACATGGCTATTCTTCAACCACTGAACAAGACAATCTTCATGAAACTCGTGCGAGCAAGGCATCCTAAGTGCCATCCCACTCGTCTCAATCTTGTCCATGCAAATCACGCACTCCCAACACTGAAATTGTTGAATTTGTTGTTGTTGTTGTGATCTGAGAGCCAACAAGCCCTCCACCGACTCACGGGTTGCAGGCTTGATCACAGGTGCAGCCTCCTCGAAAGACCCTCCGGCAGCCATGTCCTCCACGGCTAGCGGGCTGACGAAGATTTCGAGCACGTAGCTAAATCCGGACTCCAGTCTACGCTCGTGCGGGCAGATGTAGCCGTCATCAACTTCCTCAAGAAACACGGCAAAGTCGTGAGCTATCTCGTCGACACAACTCCGAGGTAGAGAAGAATACTTGTAAAGCACCATGTTGGTGATTTCTTGTCTGTAATATCGGATGTAGGCGACGAGGCTGGAGAAGCCGGAGCAAATAAAGCATGGTATGCCGACGTAGACGACGTCGGCTAGGAAGGTATCAACGAGTATGCAGGGATCGTCGGAAGTTAAATGGTCGTAGTACTGCACGCTTCCACGCAGGATGTAATCGAAGGCTTCAGTCGAGGATGCTATCTCCTGCTCCGAGGTCGCCATGGCTAGATTTTTGATGATCACAACTATTTTTGTTTCAATTGCAATTTTGAAGTTTATAATTAGCAGAACAAATCTTATCTTCTGTGATTAGATCATATTTGTTTTGGAAACTTTCCTTTTTATAATTAGCAGATCAAATATATTTTGTTCATGCAAATCTCATAAATTTATCTCTTTCTACTTATAATTTTAAAAATTATTATCTGAATATATTCTTTGATATATAAATTATTTTATCTTTTGTAAAAATTGTTTTGGCTAAATTCTATTTTGAACTTTTTTATATTTTCTACTTATAAAAGTATTGATATAAATATATATTTTAATTTTTCATTATATTTATATGTAGTATTATTTATTTATATTTTTAGTATTATCTTTTTTTTATGTTTTATTAAAAAAAGAAGTAGATAATATATTGTATGATTTGTTAATATTAGAACAAGTATTTTGTTCTATTAACTAGTTTATTGCTTCTATAAGAAAAAGAAAAAAAAAATAGTTCTTAATGGATCAGTTTTGAAGTATCATATTTCACAAAGATTCTCTTCTTTGTTTTAACACAACCCAAGAAACATGAAAACAATCCCATGTATTTTAGTTTTAATAGAAGCCGAACTCAGTTTTTTATGAAAAGAACGAACCCACTATTTTTTTTTAATTAAAAATCATGACAGATGGGCCAATAGCATCAGGTAGCGGGACATATTAAGTTCCAGATGATTTGAATTCCTTTAAATTGCAGAGTTGTGTTGAGAGAAGTTGAAATCGCAGACGAGGAGGAGGAGCCTTCTCGCCGTTTCCTCGAAGAGCATTTGAAATGGACTCGGGTCCTAGACGAGGAAGCAAAATTGATGTTGAAGGAATCCGAGTTGGTGTCATCTTCAATTTCGGCGTTTCTGTTCTCCCCTCTTTCGTGTAATTGTATCTATTAGTGATTCGATGCCCACTACTTGAAGTTTACACTTCTGTTGCAGGTCGTTACATTGGGGTTCATTATTGGAGTGCCTGGATTGTTGTTGTGCTGTGTTAGTTGTTTTCCTTTTCCAGTGATTTGTTATGAATTATGAATGAGGGTTATGAGGATCATTGAATATGCTATGCCCCGAGCGTTTTTCATAAGTGATCAATGATGGTTTGTGTTTAGCGGAATCTAAGCCACTCATCCATTGAAATCATGCCTTTTTATGTGGCTGGCTGTATTGAATATTTAACAAGTATTTTACAATTTTGATATGTGGTTTGAATTTGGTCAATTTGAGTTTGTGAAAGTTCCTTGCTCTTGCATTGATTGTCAAAGAGGCAGATAATAGTGCTTTTTGTGTAATTGATATTGTTCAGTCTGTGTCTTTTCCCTTTATTGGCATGGTTGTTTGATTCATTAGGAGGGCAACTTCTTGGGCCATTTGTTATGTTATAGCTGAAACAAGTGAATCCCTTTTCTTTGTCTTTTCCCTTCTGCTTTACCAAACTGTACCAATTAAGAATTGCACTGAGCCAAGTTTTAACTATAAACTTGGTCAGTAGAGTGCATACTTTCGAGTGTTAAGTTGATAACTGTTGTGCCTTATTGTTGCATTTCTATAATGCACCTCTGAATGATTTTCAGGCTAAGCTCGTACCGTACTGAAGCCTATGTTACCAAACTGTAACAATTTAGAGTTGCAGTGAGCCAAGTTTCGACTAGGTATCATATTAACTATGAATTTTTTGCCGGGAATCATATTAACTATGAATTGTTTTTGCTGGATTCCTCAAAAGATTTGTTTGTCTGCTGTCCAAATTCCTGAATCTAGAGTTACGTTCATTTTAAAAAAGAGCCAGTATTAGGAGGGCATTTGATAGAAGGGCAACTTCTTGGGCCATCTGTAATTTTATACTTAAAACCTGTGAATCCCTTTTCTTTGTCTTTTTCCTACTGGTTTACCAAGCTGTACCAATTAAGAATTGCACTTGATTTACTGAGCTAAGTTACAAATAGGAATCTTATTAACTATGAATTTGGTCAGTAGAGTACATACTTTGAAGTTTGAAGTGTATCTTGAAAATTTTAAGTTCATAACTGTGCCTTATTGTTGCAGTTCTACAATGCACCCTTCTGGTTTACCAAACTGTACCAATTTAGAATTTCGGTGAGGCAAGTTTCAACTAGGAGTCATATTAACTGTGAATTTGGTCATACTTTGAAGTGTTAAGTTGATAAGTGTTGTGCCTTATTGTTGCAGTTCTACAATGCGCCCTTCCGGTTTACCAAACAGTACCAATTTAGAATTGCAATGAGCCAAGTTTCAAATAGGAGTCATATTAAGTTTGAATGTTTTGCTGAATGATTTGTTTGTCTGTTGTCCAAATTCCTGAATCTTGAGTTACATTCATTTTGGAACACTACAGTAGCTAACTAGATTTTTCCTACTCTAAAAATGCTTTGATCAATGGGTGTGTTGAAACTAAGTTCATCTTCTTCTTGTTCAATGCAGATGGGCAGTGGGCATCTCATACCTGCAGAGGGGACAAACATGGCTATTCTTCAACCACTGGACAAGGCAATCTTCGTGGAAGACGTGAGAGCAAGGCATGGTGAGCGCCGTCCCACTCGTCGCAATCCTGTCCATGCAAATCACGCACTCTTCACTGGACAAGTTCAATGATTTGTTCGCTCCAGAATGTTATCGGCTCGCCATCGCTCGTCATCGCTTGTTAACGCGTTTTTCTTCTCTTCTTCCTCTTCTTACATGATATATATATATATATACACAACACAGAAGACGAAGACGCGTCAAAACGCGGTTTTGTTTTTGAATACATAAAAAAAATTATATGTTTTTCATTCAAAAACACTTTTTAAAATGAGTTTTAATATATAAAATATTTGGATTAATAATTGTAAATCTGTATAAGTTTGTTTAAATGTATATTTGAATTAGTTTTAATATATAAACTAAATTTATAAATTTGCAAAAATTTCTTATAAAATTTACAATTTAATATTAATTATATAAAATTTGTGAATCCATTTGTGAAACTATAAGTTGTTATTCAAGTTAAAACCAATTGACAATACGAGTTTATATATTAGGTTCATACACTACAATATTGTCAACATGGGACAATTTTACACATTTTAACAAAAATTATATATTTTATGTTTTATGGATGAACAATTATATATTTTTCATTAAAAATACAATTTATTTTACAATTTTAAATTGAGTTTAATTATATAAATAAATTTAATGATATATATATTTGAATTATCTATATAGTTTACTAAAGTAGGCGAAACTAATGCTAACGTGGTGTTCTCACGTTTTTTTTCGAATTAAATAATTTATTAAGTCACAAATTAAGCCGCTAAATTTATTTTTATTAAAGCAATATCTAAAATTTTTTAAATAATTAACCAATCACAGTTTAAATCAGATGCGAAACAAACCAAATCATATATGTACGGTTATCTTAAGGTAAAACTTTAAATTCCTCAAAATTAGGTTTTAAAATTATATACTCGGTTTACTAATGACGTAAAATTTACAATTTTTCTTTGATTAAATATTTACTAAACCACAAATTAAGCTAATAAACTTTTTTTACTAAATCTCACATCGGTTATCAAAGAAGCATGTTTGAGAACTTGTATAAATAGATATGAAAGGTCTGAAGATTAAATAAATCATATATTTTTTAGTTTTTTGGTGAGAATCAAGTAAAATATTTATTCATGTCCAGATTAATTTATTTTACAATGTCAAGATTAATATTTTTGAGTCGTTGTGACCTACTGTTATGCGTGTCATTGAGTTATTAAGTTTGTAATTTATATTTTATCAATATAATAAATATATAATATCTTTTAAAACTTTTATCAACAAATATCCATGTATGACACGTATATAAACTATTTATATCTATATAATTTACTAAAATAGTTTTTTCTCGGATTAAATCTTTTACTAAATCACAAATTAAGCCAATAAATCTATTTTTATTAAAGAAATATCTAAAACTAACCAATCACATTTTTTATGTAAATTAAATTTGAAACAAATCAAATCATATATGTACGGTTATATCTTTACGTAAAATTTAAAATTCTTCAGAATTGTGTTTTAAAAATTATCTACCCAGTTTACTAATAATGTAAAATTTACGATTTTTTTCTGAATAAATCTTTTACTAAATCACAAATTAAGCCAATAAATATATTTTTACTAAACCATAATTATTTTATAAATATGAATTTTTCTATCCACATCGGTTATCATGAAAGCATGACGCTTTGAGAACTTGTATACAAAGACATAGAAGGTTTGAAGATTAAACAAATCATACATTTCTGAGCATTTTGGTGAAAATCAAGTATATAATATTTATATTGGAATAATATTGGTATGTAGTCGTTATGACCTACTGTTATATGGGTCATTAACCTATTAAATTCGTAATTTATATTTGTAACACCCCAAGTTGTGGGAATTCAAAGCGCTACGGGCTAAAATCACACAATAGGTCCCGACCCTCAAAGTTTGTAACACCCCAAGTTGTGGGAACTCGAAGCGCTACGGGCTAAGACCACATAATAGGTCCTGACCCTCAAAGTAGCAACAACACAACAGATCTTACAACAAGACACAGACGAATGAAAACCAAAACTCAATATAAAACCTAATATTTAAACAAAGAAAAACCTAAAAAGATTCGCAGCCGAGTTCAAAACAAAAGGGAAAGCAACAACATAAACATAAACCCGATCCCGTCCTATAATGTACGAGAACTCCGGTTGACCTTACCTTCCGTATCACTCAGCAGCATCCTGAACCTACGGAACATCTACAACGACGGTATAAACCGTTAGCTAACATTCTAGATACTAGTAAGAGCGTAAAGACACAAACACACATAAGGTAAAGAAAACACATAGCATGCTTGCACACAACCGGTTATTATCTTTCTTAAAGTTATCCATTACTAATTCACCTTCTTTTGTCACACGAGAATCTTCCGAAACTCGCCTCCGCTTCCGTCTACCAATAGGAATAGATCAGTACCTTCCATTACCTACGGGTCTGGGTTGCAAGAGCACATTCTAGTCTCCTGTAGAACTAGACAAGTGGCCACCGCCCGGATATAATACACTTGGGTCAGTTAAGGTTATAAAGGGTGAATCATATTCCAGTTATCCGTTATAAACATGATAAACAACACAAACAAGCCAAAACACTCAAACCAATATGCGGAATGAGGATAAGTAAGTACAAGGGACTTACCTCACTCGAAGGTAATCAAACTCAACAACAACTCATGAACAACTCAGTTTCCCTAGCCTCAGGAAAGGAGCAAGGAAGCCTGTTCACACAAGCATCCCGAATCAGAAACGAAACGGTTGCTAGAAGTCTATAACTTCTGGTCTCAATGATCTCTAAGAGATCTCCACAAGCTAAAGGCTCAACCTTAGTCTTACAACATACTCATGGAACAAGGAACATCCATAAGAATCAAGGAAAGGAACGAGGGAAGAAAGGAAAGAAGTAACTCACAAGAACGGGAGTTACTGCAGAGAAAACCGCAAGGGCGGCTAGACAAGGCGTAGGGGCGGATGGTCGCGGGGCGGCTGTGTGACAGATGGCGTTGTCGAGGTTTCTCTCGGCAGAAACTTTATAGCAAGGAATCCAAAGCTCGAACCTTTGATTCAAAGCTCGCCATCGCTTGTTAACGTGTTTTATTCTCTTCTTCTGCTTAGATATATATATATATATATATATATATATATATAAAAGACGTTTTTGAAGCCTTTTTTTTATACATATATATATATATATATATATATATATATATATTAATTCATTCAAAAACACTTTTTAAAAATGAGTTTTAATATATAAAAATATTTGGATTATTAATTGTAAATCTGTATACGTTTGTTTAAATGTATATTTGGATTAGTTTTAACATAAACACTAAGGGCCCGTTTGGTTTTAACGCCAGAATCGGAAACGGAATGAAAACGAATCTTGTTCATATGTATACCATTGTTCATGAAAGTTTGTGGAATCATTCCTTGGGTTTAAAGGAATTGGAGTAGAATTTGATTACTTTTGATACCCTATAGGGTAACAAAATGTGAGGGAGCAAGTGCATTTTCCATTAATCCCCAAGGAATGATTCCACAAAACTTCATGAATAAGGATATACATATGGACTAAATTCGTTTCCATTCCGTTTCCGTTTCCGGAGTCGGAACTAAATGGGCCCTAAATTTATAAATATTGATTAATTCAGATGAATATATAAATGTACAATGCTAGCCGTTATAACAAATTAGTATTTGATGTACTTTTCTTCATAAAAGCATTTCATTTATTTCGAAAATGTATTCCTTAACTTTTGAACTTTTTCATTGGTGAAATAACATTTTAAATTTTAAAAATATTATTTCACTCATTTGCAAAAGTTTTTTTATAAAATTTAGAATTTAATATTAATTATATAAAATTTGTGAATCCATTTGCGATATTATATGTTGTGTAACACCCGAAGTTCTGGGAACTCGAAGCGCTACGGGTTAGGACCGCACAATGAGTCCCGACCCTCAGAGTAGCAACAACAAACGGATCTTACAACAAGACACAAACGAATGAAAAACAAAACTCAATATAAAACCCAAGGTTTAAACAAAACAAAGCGGAAAAGACTCGCAAACGAGTTCAAAACAAAAGGGAAACAACAAAAGAAACATAAACCCGATCCCGTCCTATAATGTACGGGAACCCCGGCTGACCACACCATCCAGATCACTCAGCAGCATCCTGAACCTGCGAAACATCTACAACGACGGTATAAACCGTTAGCTAACATTCTAGGTATAAGCAAGAGCGTAAAGGCACAACCGGTTATTATCTTTCATTAAGTATACCCATTATTAATTCAACTTCATTTGTCACACGAAAATCTCCCGAAACTCGCCCCCGCTTCCGTCTTCCAATAGGAATAGATCAGTACTATCCGTTACCTACGGGTCTGGGTTGCAAGAGCACATTCTAGTCTCTTGTAGAACTAGACAAGTGGTCACCGCCCGATTATAATACAATTGGGCCAATTAAGGTTATAAAGGGTGAATCCTATTTCCGATTATCCGTTATGACATGATAAACAACACAAACAAGCCAATACAATCCAACTAATACGCGAAATGAAGCTAAGTAAGTCCAAGGGACTTACCTCACACGAAGGTAAACCAAAAGATCAACAACAACTCAAGAGGAAGCTCAATTTCCCTTAGGAAAGGAGCAAGGAAAGCCTGTATGAACAAGCAACACGGGTCAGGAGCGAAACGGCTGCTAGAAGTCTATAACTTCTAGTCTTAACGATCTCTAAGAGATCTAAACATGCTAAGGGCTCAACCATAGTCTTTCAACAACTCAGGGGACAAAGAACAACCACAAGGAACCAAGGAAGGAACGAGGAAAGGAAGGAAGGAAGCAATTCACCAAAGACGGAAGCTACTGCTGAGAAACCGCAGGGGCGGCTAGACAGATGCGCAGGGGCGGCTGAACAGAGGCACAGGTTCGGCGGCGTGACAGAAAGCGCTGTCGGTTGTTACACTAAGAATGTGTAGCACAAAAGTCTCAAATTTATAACTCGATATAATTACCTAACTCCTAGCGAACCCACAGTGTATGGGTCGTTTTGCAGCAAGGATAGTATTCCGAGGTGTAACGCCCCAATTTTTAGGCGCGTTTGTGATAGTTATCTTACCGGCTTTTAACGATATTTTATTAGCTTAAATATTTTTAAAAGGTATTCTATGGCGTAAAGTATTTATTCCCGAGTATATTTATATTTTGGATACGTTTACGTATATCCGTATTATTATTTTCGAAAAAGTCGAGAATGGTTTCCGATTTGAAAATCCCGTTCCGAATGCTTTTAATCGAGTTTACTCTTTTACACTATTTTCCTTTTTATTTATCTATTTTATTTTCTCTTTTCTTTATTTTTCTCCTTTCCTTCTTTGCATCTCTCTTCCTCAGCGTGATGATGTCTCTTACTGCTACACGTCTCCGACTGTTCGCTCAAAAAGTGTGTGCGTCAAAGTCTTAAATTTATATCTAGAACTCAAAGCAAAGCGAACCCGCAGTGTACGGATCAGCTGTAGTAAGGTAAGAATTCCAGAGTCGAACTTAGGGATTTGGTGAGAATAATTCCGATTTCAATTATCTAGCAAAAAGTGCAAAAAGCTTTTGTGATCAAATAAGAGTGAAATGATTCCAAAGATTCAAGTATCCGATTTCGGCTTTCGATTCAAGACACTTCTATAGATATAGGACAGAGTTTATATTGCCAAGATTAATTGTTCAAAGGTAGGATTCGTACGGTGAAGTTCCGAAACCTACATGACTGATCTAAAGGTTCTCTCTATAAGGGTTGTTGAGGCTGCGATATATAAAGATCTAAAGACAAGAATTATGTTCAAACTAACTATCTAAAACTCCAGGATATGACTCTCCAAAGTAAAGAATAGCAAGCACAATTAAAAACTTAATAAAGGATGTTGAGTCTCTTTATTACCCAAATCTTGAAATCTTAATCTAATAAACGTAGAATCAGGTTTGAAGTGTCTTCATACATTCAATTAGAGAGTAAAAAGGTTAATCAAGGTTGGGATTTAGGCAATGATTAGTTTTGGTTTAAAGATTGATTCAATTAAAGTTCGTCAGAAGAATAAATCGCCCTGTTCATAAGAAAATCGGTCGATTTTCCCCAAGAACAGCCCGATTTTCCTGTTTATCGCAAAACTAAAATCTAAACTCTCAGGGTCCTAATGTTTGAATGAGTTCAGTCTATCATCATCTAAGCCTTAATCATCAACTATTCTCCCCAGAATCACAAAGGTTTTAGCCAACCATTTTCAAATTCGAATCAAATTAATTATTGAGAGAAAAATCGCAAAGAAACCGAATCTTGAATAAAGAATTCCAATAAACTTCAAATCTGTAAACGATTGTCAAAACAACTCAATGTATCTCCTAAACAACTCAAATTCGTGTTCAAAAACAGCAAGTATTTCAATGAACAAAGAAATCTCACAACTAGAATCAAGATTAGCTTTCCGGCAAAGAGTCCTTCAATCTCCTTCCAAGAATCTTCAATTCCTCTCAAACGTGTAAAGATTTCCTGCTGCGGCCTCCTCCAATCTCCCTTTGGAGAATTTGACTCCAAGTCCCGGGGCTGTCACCGTCCGTCCTTCAATGTTGAAGACTATCAAATATATGTAGGGATCTATCTAGGGTTTTTAAAGATAAAACCCTAAATATTTAGGCTAAAAAGAAGTCGAATCCGCTGGTATCAGAAGATACTCTGGCGCGTCAGACGGTATCAGAAAATACTTTGGGCCGCGTCCGACGGTATCAGAAAATACTTTGGGCCGCCCTAACTTCCTTTTATTGCTCCTTTTTGTCTCGCAAGGCTTAATCCTTAAATATGCTATTTCGCTCCATAATTCGCCAAATTACCTACAAATGCAATAAAACTCTGTGTAGACCTCTATTCTTGCAAAGTAGGTGAATATAACCATAATTGCCATGAATGTATGTCTATGCATGCAAAATAAAGGGAAAATCTATATAAATACATGCCTAAAAATAGGTCATAATTCATGTCATCACCGACCCCTTGTTGCACTCAGCTCACATTGAATCTCTCCCTCTCACCTTCTGTTTCCTCACCCGCAGCTCCTCTGTCCTTCACTCACTCCCTCTGGATTAGGGCAAGCAACCCAAGCAACAAGCAGCCCCTGCTTCTCTCCATCTCCTCCTACCTTCTGCTACGGGACATCAACACAAACCCCCCCTTCTCCTGGCTGCAATCACCTCCATAACTCACCTTTCGAACCCCTACAAGCACCGTCAACCTCAGCCACAATGCCCCATCGATTCCCGGCTTCGGTTTCCCTTCTCTGTCTGTTAATCGCCACCGGACAAAACTACAGCAACTCACCTCGGTCTTCTTCTTCTTTGTCATTGCCGGTTGTGGATCTAGCATCTCCACCTCGAGCCAACACCAGGAGCCACCGGAGGCCGGGTTTCCACCACCCTTTCTTCCTCTCCTTTCCCTCTCGGTCCTCTGTGCAACCTCTCCTCTGCAGCCGCTTGCTTGGAGCAGCAACCGCCTGAACCTCCGCCTCCACGTTGTGCCGCCAGAAACGCCGCCGGAAGGGAGCTTGCCTCGCCAGACGCCGGCACTCCTGGCCTCGCTGCAAGCCGCCGCCGGAGCCCTGCGTGCCTCCTTCCCCCTGTGCCGCTTCACTGTAGGGTTTTAATAACCCTTTTGGATATTTACAGCGGCCCCCCTCTTATTATGGTTAATTACAATTTGTGCCCACTACTTTGAATTTGCAGTAATGACCCTAATTTTTAGAAGTTGTATTTTATACCCTGCAGAAAATTAATTATAGGAAATGACCCAAGTTTTGAAAAAATGATTTTATGCCCCTGCTGGATTATATTTTGCGGTTTTGGCCAATGTTTAATTACGGATTATGACCATAGTTTGGAACGGGATAGTTTGCCCCGGAAATGTGTTAACGGTTTCTAACCTCGGGGTTTTAACTATGGAGATATTCTTATGATTATAGATACTATATATTATGCCCTTGGTTGGTTTAATTCGATTTATGGCTTAAAGTATTCATTACGTTTTCATGACCCAATTCCGTGAATTTCATATTTATGCCCAGGAAGGTTACTGCGGATTTTGACCTATGTTTATATAATTGTATAAATCCCCGGAAAATGTTTTTAACTAGTTTTAAACATTGGCTTTTGCAAATCGAGCTTTCCTTAGTCTTATACACATTATATGTTCCGTTCAAATTTAGCGTATGAGCTAAATTTGATTAGTTTTGTTCTAGGTTCGGGAGCACCCCATAGAAGGCCCAACGAATCCATACTCGACATCCGTTGATCGTCTTTCGTCTTTTGACGTCATGTGAGTTACCTTCTTCCACGATCTAGTTATGTTTAGTGGTAGAATCATGCTAGGTTGGATCTAGCATAACTTAGGGCAAATGCCAAGTAGTGGCTTGGAACTTTAGGTGAGGATTTGAGGATGGTTTGAACGTTCTAAGGATTGAGGTGTGTATGTTATCATGTGAGCTTTGTTGAGGTTCTAAATATGTGTTTGTTGAGATTGTGGAGTTAGGATGAAAGAATTCTAGCATGTGGTTATAGTTGAGATCTCGTGAGTTTATGAGGGCTAGGAGAGTATCCTAGTTTATGGGAGTGTATGATCTTGTAAGAGTGCATAGAAGTCTAAGGACTTCTAACTTGCGTGAGTGGTTGTTGATTATCGTGCCTTGTCTTGAACAGGCTTTGGTTATATTCTTTCTGAGAGTGTTATCGGTTTCGGTTAGCTTTGAGACGAGGTAAGTCTCCGGACTTACTTAGCTCGTATTCTTTGTATTAGTTTTGATGCGTGTTTGGTGGTGTGTGTTTATTGTTTATGTTATAACATCTAAACAGGTAATAGGACGACCGACTTTATATGTGTATATTTGGCCCAAGTGTATGATAACGGGCGGTGACTGCTTGTCCAGTCCAAAATGGGGATGACTGGGAGGTGCCTTGCGACCAGTCCAACGGGTAATGCTGATCCGCATCAAGTACAAACCCGTATGGTGAAAGGGGACAAGGGCGAGATCGTTAGATTTTCGTGTCACAAAAGAAGTTGATTAGAACGGGATATGACCTAATGATAAAAAGATAATAAACCGGCTTATGTGTTTGGAGCATGTTGTGTGTTTATGATGCTTGTGTATGTGTGCTAATACCATGATTCTAATGCCTTGAATGCTAGCTAACGGTTTTATACCGATATTGTTGTAGTTCCCTTTCAGGTTAGGGACACAGCCGAGAGATCCGGAAGAGTGGACAGCCGGGGTCCGTACATTTTAGGATGGATTTTGAGGGTTGTATTTATGTATTGTTTATGGTATTATGTATGTCACGTGTATGGCGTTTGCTTTTGGAGTTGTATCTCGGCTGGAGTCTTTCGTTGTTTTCTTTTGGGGTTCATATCATTGCATTAAAATGAATTTCGGTTTTGCCTTTATTTGTGTCTTGTTGTAAGATCCGGTGAAATTATTGTCAGGCTAAGGATCGGGACCCATTGTGAGGCCCCAACCCGTAGCATCCCGAGTCCCGCGGATTCGGGGTGTTACACGAGGTCGAACACAAAGACTAAGGTAAAATCGAATCAAGCAAGTGATTATAGATAGTGCAAATCTAGTTTAAGAAAAGAGAAAGGAATAAAGAAATGAAAATCATAATGTTTTTGGGTTGGTTTTGTGGTGATCAAACAAGATCACAATTGATGCAAGATTGCAAAACAAACTAACAAATCTAGCTAGCAACACAAACAAACAACTCAAACACGAGATATGTGATCAACGAGAGAAAAGCGGATTCTAGGGGTTAGGAATTCCGATTATGGCATTTCACTCAAGTTTCTAATCAACCTTGGACTAGCTATGATATGTTGGGAAAGGGTGTTTCTCAAATGGGATCAATCACCGGGTAAGTCTCATGGTCCACTATCTTTCACCTAAGGTCCTATTACCGGGTAAGTCTCTATGAGCCTAAGATTGGGAATTCTACACAAACCGGATTGCTATCTAGGGGTCAAACCTCTCCTTACCGGGTAAGTCTCGGAAGGCAAGTCCTAAACATCAATCCTAGAACAATCAGTTCAATAGCGGCTTGTGAGGCTCACTACTACCTAGAGTTCATCATCTTGGGTATCTAAGGTCAAGAATTACCGGGTAAGTCTTTTCTCTCACTTAGTTTGCTAGCATTAGGTTACCCTAGGCTAGATTAAGCTTAACAAACACTAGGGTTTCAACAATCTAACATCCTAACATTCAGATTTATCAATAATAGCACAACCAAATCAAATCACGGGCAAATCATCAGAACCACGACCGTGGTTAGGCAAGAACAAACCATGATTTGTAACAGAGATTAAGTTCGAGCAAGCAATTCATCCAAGGATACATTTAAGTCTATTCTATCATAGTCCAAGCCATAACCATCATTCCATTACCCTAGAATCACAACTATTTAGCCAACAACAAGCATCTTAACATTCAAACTCAACAAGCAAACATTCATGGCTTCCATAGCAAGAAAACGAAATGAAAGAGAAGAGAAAAAAGTAAACACAAGTAAACCAAGTTGAATATATGTTTAAGAAAGACTTACAACCCTTCAAAAGAAGGTCCAAATCGTTCCTTACAAATCCTTGCAAATGTCTTCAACAAGCTCACTCAAAAACCACTAAAAAGCTATGAAAACTCTAAAACTAGTGTTGTTGTTGTTCTTCTTCTTCTTCTCCAAATGAGAGTGTTTTTGCTTCCTTCCAAGAGTAGCCTCCAAATGGAGTGATGTGTTGTGTGAGAGTGTGTGTGAGAATCCTCTAGCATCATCTTGCAGGACCACTTATATCCTCCATCAAGGGCAAGAGTCGGTTATGGAGATCGTGGGACAGCTGTCACAGCTGTCCAGAGAGAACCACGGCCCAATTCCACGGGTGTGGAAGTGCCAGTGACCGTGGTTTTGCTTGTTCAGCCTTCTTTGGAGCATTTAGCCACGAGTTGGTGCAAGGCATGCACCAACAAGGTCCTATGTGTTCTCCTTTGCTCCTAGCTTGCTTCCTAATGAGTCCGGAAGTGTGTCATTATGAGGATCGATCCTTGAATGTATCGATTATGCTCCAAAAGCTCCCAAAATACCTACAAAACCGACAATAGTTCATGTAGACGTCTATCTCGATAATATGCATGAATTAAGCGTAAACGTCATGAACTAATGCCAAACCATGCATGAATAAAGAGGAAAAATATCTAAATGAATGCCTAAACTAACGTCATAAATCGTGTTATCAAAATACCCCATACTTAAAAATTGCTCGTCCCCGAGCAAGGTCCAACTATAGACTAAGAGATGACATGATTTATGAATGCGGAAAAGTGTAAAATCTTATTGGAATTGTGCTTCTAAAATTGGATCACCTTCATAGTCATGCTTCATGGCAATGGACAAGCAATCATGTATCAAATGAATGAAGGCATTGAAAGACAATTATACTTACTCGAAAGCATGCATGAAAGGTGAAAATGAAGAAGTCAAGATGATCATGAGTATGTCAAATCTAGATCACTAAGTCTTACACACATGCAAATAGGTCACAAGGACTTAGGAAAGAAGAGGCCAAGAAACGTTGTGATAAGGTGGGAATTTTTTCTAGGTCATGTGATGCTAATCCGGGAAAGGAACTAACTCCACAATTTCGTTTTGATCAACTTCCCACAAGTGTATATTTTTCTCCATTTTTTCTTTCTTTTCTTTTCTTTTTCTTTCATTTATTTTTGAGAAAATGGCATTGGTGTACAAAAGCCGAAACCTTGGTGATTAGCGGGCCTCGGGCTTTTTTTATTTTTTGAGGTGCTCCACACCGGGCACACATACCAAGGCTCGTTAGGACTATTGGTTTATCCGACTTTGGCAAGGCACAAACACCCGATTATGTGAATGGTGCCGAGTTACTCGTCATCAAAACCAATGTCCCCAAACCTATATATTTTCTACACTTTCACAACAATTTCAGCACTTCATTCACAACATTCATTATCTATAACTTCACCCCACACTTGTTTTTCACACACTCAACACACTAGCATGCTGCTATTCCCGGATGGGTCAAAAGAGGTTAAATTTTATATCTAATGAGGTGCTCAAACAACATGATCAAGGTGAGAAGTAGAGGAAGATGAATTGCCTCAATCATTCCTAGATGATGTCCAAGAACTAGCATGTAATTTCGACTTTCAATCCTCAATCCAATCAAGGCAAGCATCATAATCACAATTCATACATGGGATTCAAGAGAAGTAATTCAACTCCACATATGCATATATGCATTCAACACATAAGGCCATCCATAGCCAATTCACAAAACAATCTCATCATAAGGGTCATACCCAAATTTAGAAGCTCTAAAATGTTTTTAAAATTTTATGATTTTTTTGGATTTTTCAAAATATGCATGTACAATGCAAAAGCTAATGAAACATGTGACAATATGAAACTATCCTAGATGCAATCATGCAAACGATCATGCAAACCCCACCCCATACTTAGAAACACATTGTCCCCAATGTGCTAGTCAAGTAAAGAAGAATGAAAGAGGGTCCTCACAATGTAAAAATGGTTTGCTTCGGTGTTTTGGTTCACTCAAGTGGAGTGATGGCAAATGATCTATCAAAGATGGTAGAGAGCTCTTGATGTTCGTTATGGTATCGGGACCCGCGCTAAGCACCGTAAGCCGTCCAAGTCCCGCGTCTGCTCCACCCACAATTGATATGGGATCATCATCATCACCTCCATGCCTTGCAAGACTCCTTTGCTCCCTAGACTCTAGCACACAAACACAAAGCACACACAAACACACCAACACAAAAACAAAAACGAAAAAACGAAAAACGAAAAGAGGAAGATGTTACCAATGGGCTGCCTCCCATTAAGCGCTTCTTTAAGGTCATTAGCTTGACCAAATTCGGGAGTGTTTCACTCAAAGTGAAAAGGGTCGATCATATCCACCGGAGCTTCCGGGATGTACCTCTTCAAACGGTGCCCATTCACCTTAAAATCTCCACAATGCTCCCCACCTATCTCAACCGCTCCATGGGGAAAGACCTTCCTCACCACATAAGGACCCGTCCATCTTGACTTTAGCTTTCCGGGGAAGAGCCGCAACCTCGAGTTGAAGAGAAGGACTAAGTCACCTTCACTCAACTCTTTCGGGATGAGATGTTTGTCGTGCCAACGTTTGGTCCTTTCTTTGTAGATCCGGGCGTTTTCATAGGCATCCAACCGGATCTCCTCAAGAGCGTTCATGTCTAGCAACCTCTTCTCACCGGCCGCCTTGAGGTCAAAATTGAGCCACCTTATGGCCCAATACGCCCTATGCTCCATCTCCACCGGAAGGTGGCAAGACTTGCCATAAACTAGCTTGTAGGGAGTGGTGCCAATCGGTGTCTTGAAAGCGGTTCTATAAGCCCACAAAGCATCATCAAGCTTCATAGCCCAATCTTTCCTCGTCCTAGAAACCGTCTTCTCAAGTATTTCCTTTATCTCCCGGTTGGAGATCTCCACTTGGCCACTAGTTTGGGGATGGTAAGGTGTTGCCACCTTATGAGTCACCCCATACTTAGCCAAAAAGTGTCCCGAAGTTCCTATTGGTGAAATGCTTCCCCCATCACTTATGATCACTCTTGGTGTTCCAAATGAAGATGACTTAGTTGAAGAACCACACCACAGCTTTGGCATCATTTGTGGGAGAGGCGATTGCTTCTACCCATCTTGACACATAGTCTACCGCCAAGAGAATGTAGAGGTTGCCACATGAAGAGGAGAATGGCCCCATGAAGTCCACACCTCAAATATCAAATATCTCAACCTCTTGTATGTTGTTCAAGGGCATTTTATTCCTCCTTGAGATGTTTCCTGTCCTTTGGCAAGCATCACAAGCTACCACAAAATTCTGCACATCCTTGAACAAACTAGGCCAATAAAATCCGGATTGCAACACCTTTGCACACGTCTTGTGTGAGCTAGCATGGCCTCCACATGGCAAGGAGTGACAATGGCGGATCACGCTCTCCACCTCATCCTCCGGTATACATCTCCTAAAGACTCCATCCGGTCCTCTCTTGAACAAGAGATGCTCGCTCCAATAGTAATGCCTCACATCCTTGAAAAACTTTTTCCTTTGGGCATATGACAAACCGGGTGGCACTTCTTCACACACGAGGTAGTTCACTATGTCCGCATACCATGGTTCACTTCCTCTAGACACTTGAAGTAAGCACTCCTCCATCAATTGAAATTGCTCATCCTGGAATGATTCATCAATCGGGATGCCATCTCTTTCAGTCTCTAAGGGTGGTAGTCTACTAAGATGGTCCGCCACAGAATTTTCGGACCCCTTCTTATCCCGGATCTCCAAATCAAACTCTTGGAAGAGAAGGATCCACCTAATCAAGCGGGGTTTGGCATCCTTCTTTGTAAGGAGATAACGGATCGCAACATGATCACTATACACAATGACCTTCGCTCCAACAAGATACGAGCGGAACTTCTCAAATGCATACACAACTGCTAGCAACTCCTTCTTGGTGGTAGCATAATTGAGTTGGGCATCATCTAACGTCTTGCTAGCATAGTAGATGACATGTGTAAGCCCATCTTTCCTTTGTCCCAAAACAGCCCCAATGGCTACATCACTCGCGTCACACATGATCTCAAACGGTAAACTCCAATCCGGAGGTTGCATGATAGTGGCGGAGATCAAAGCATCCTTCAACCTACAAAAAGCTTCAAGGCAATCCTTGGAAAAAACAAACTCAACATCCTTCATTAGTAGGTTAGTGAGAGGCTTAGAGATTTTAGAGAAATCTTTTATAAACCTCCGGTAAAAACCGGCATGCCCTAAGAAACTCCTTACCCCTTTCACCGAGGTAGGTGGTGGCAACTTCTCTATTGTTTCTATCTTGGCCCTATCAACCTCAATGCCTCGGTTGGAGACCAAGTGTCCCAACACTATGCCTTCATTCACCATGAAGTGGCATTTCTCCCAATTTAAAACAAGGTTAGTTTCCTCACATCGCTTTAACACCAAAGACAAGTTAGCTAAGCAATCATCAAATGAAGAGCCATACAACGAGAAATCATCCATAAACACTTCCATGATATTTTCAATATATTCAGAAAAAATAGCCATCATACACCTTTGAAAGGTGGCGGGTGCATTACATAACCCAAATGGCATTCTCCTATATGCAAATGTTCCCCAAGGACATGTAAATGTTGTTTTCTCTTGGTCAACCTGGTGAATAGGGATTTGGAAAAACCCACTATAGCCATCTAAGTAACAAAAGTGTGAATGTTGAGCTAATCTCTCTAGCATTTGGTCAATGAAAGGAAGAGGGAAGTGATATTTCCTAGAGGCCACATTAAGTTTCCTATAGTCAATGCACATTCTCCATCCCGTAACCGTCCTAGTTGGGATTAGTTCATTGTTCTCATTAGTTACCACGGTCATACCACCCTTCTTAGGAACCACATGCACGGACTAACCCACTTACTATCCGAAATCGGGAAAATGATTCCCGCATCTAGCAATTTAAGGATCTCTTTCTTGACTTCCTCTTTCATGATAGGGTTCAATCTTCTTTGAGGTTCTATTGAAGGTTTATGGTTATCTTCCATCAAGATTTTATGCATGCATAGCGAAGGTTTGATGCCAACTAAGTCATCAATGGTGTAACCAATAGATTTCCTATGTAATTTCAACTCATGAAACAATCTATCAAGCTCATCATCATTCAAAGATGCATTCACAATCACCGGATAAGTAGAATTGGCACCAAGGAAAGCATACTTTAAATGAGAAGGGAGAGGTTTAAGTTCACGTTTAGGAGGATCTTTATCGGTTGGAGATGCTCCATACAATGTAGGTTGAGATGATTCCAAAGCCATGGAAGACCCTCCAAGACTCCTTGAAGCTTGATCAACAACTAAGACACTTTTTGGAGAAACCACGGGCAAAACCACGACCTCTGTTACAACCACGGGCGTGGAATCTGAGAAACTGGCACTTTTGGACATTATAGAGAGTTACCGGGTAGAATTACGGCCGTGGTTTCTGGTGCCAGGCCGTGGTTCAACACAACTTCGTGCACTTCAAATTTAACACTTGTCTCCTTTTCTAATGCATCCAAAGCCTTGATTTCTTCATTGCAATCATCCTCAACTCCTTCCTCCATCAAACTCAAGCTAAGAACCTTCTCCAGTGGATCCTTGATCAAGATTGAGCTCACAACTTCCCTAGACTCCTCTTGCTCGACAATGTTGAAGACATCTTCACCAAGGGCTGACCCCTTCATCATTGTGGATAGCTTAAACTTGATATTCTCTTCTCCTATGTTGAAGGAGAAGATTCCATTTTTACAATCCACCAAACATCTGGATGTGGCCAAGAATGGCCTCCCTAGAATGATAGGAACCAGGTAATCTGCCGGGATATCTAAGACAACGAAGTCAATGGGCACATAGAACTTCCCAAGATGAACCGATATGTCTTCTAGGATTCCTACGGGTGAGTGATTGAACGGTCCGCCATGTAGAGGGTAATCTTGACCGGCTTTGGTTCTCCTAGCCCAACCTTGTTGCAAAGTGGAAGCGGGATAATGCTTACACTTGCCCCAAGATCACATAGGGCTTCATATTGCACTTCTCCAACCCCAATTGGCACACAAAAAGATCCAGGATCTCTTAGTTTAGGAGGCATCTCCTCCCTCATAGTTTGGATCAACTCGGAAGATCTCTTTGCCATTCTCACTTCTCCATACTCCTCCAACTTCCTCTTGTTGGAGAGTATCTCCTTCAAAAACTTTCCATAGACCGGCATACCTAGAATAGCATCCATGAACGGAATGTTAATATGCAATTTAGACATATGTTCAAGGAATTTACCGAAATGTTTGTCCAAACGAGCTCTTGCTCGTGATTGTGGGAATGGTAGTGGTGGCTTGTAAGGGGGCGGTGCCACATATGTTGGCTCATCATCCTTGATCTTTCCTCCTTCTTCTTGCAATGTTTCTTCCTCCACTACTACTTGCTTTCCCTTGTCATTCCCCTTAGGCAAGGGATCTTTCATGCTCAGCCCACTCCTTGTGGTAATGGCCAACACTTGGCCTCTTGGGTTGTCCTCGGTTCTTCGGGGAAGCTTTCCCGGATCTCTTTGTGCTTCACCCGCTTTTTGGAACACTTGTGCTTCTAACACCTTTTGAGCTTTAGAAATGGATGTAACCGTGCTCTCAAGTCCACTTAACCTTTCAAGAAATTGTTCAAACATCATCTCGGTTCTATCCTTTGAAGGTTGAGAAAAACCGGGTGGAGGCTCTTATGAAGCCTTAGGTGGTGGTGCGCTTGTGGAAGCGGGAGGGTTCAAGAAACCATCTGGGTTAGAATAGGAGAACCCGAGATGGTTGTGATTAGGCCGGTAATTGTTGAATTGCCGGCTGTTGTTGTTGAAGTTCCTAGGGCCTTGATAATTGTTGTAGTTACCCCTTCCCGTGTAGTTAATGTCCTCCTCTTTGGAAGCCAAGTTGGCTTGCACTTGCACTTGAGGACTTGCTTGATTCTTCAAGGTTGTGGCACACAACTCCCTCAAAGACTTAAGCTCATAGTTGATTGCATCGAGTTTGAAGTTGCTCATGGTGACTTCACTCACTTCATATGCTCTCAGTTTTCTCCCATCACTCTTCCTATGGGAGTACTTCTCTATCACCAAGGCTTGCTTCTCTACAAACTCCCAAGCCTCATCCACATTCTTCTCCATGAATGTTCCTCCGGAAAGAAATTGGAGCTTGAATTGGCTATCCTCATCAAGCCCCTTGAAATAAATCTCCAATAGCTCTATCTTCGGTATCCTATGGTGTGGACAATCTAGGAGGAGGTCCTTGAACCTCTCCCAAGATTTGAATAGGCTTTCTCTATCCTTCATCATGAATGCATTGATCTTCCCTCTTAGCTTGTTGTCTTGGAAGGTGGGAAGAACTTTGCCAAGAACTCGATTGTCATCTCCTCCCAAGTACTCACACGCCCTAGTGGAATGGATTGATACCAAGCCAAGGCTTTATCCTTAAGTGAGAAGGAAAAAGCCCTAAGCTTATGGTTGTTGTTCTCCAATCTAGGTGGTCTTAGAGTCTCCATCAAGATCTCATAATTCATCAAGTGTTGATGAGGAGACTCTCCTTCCATCCCTCCAAATTGATTATGCCGGATCATTTGTAGCACTTGAGGGCGGAGCTCGTAGTCATGGGCTGCGGGATCTCCTAAGTTAACACCCGGACGGTGCACTCTTTGGGCCGGATCCATACGCTGCCCCAACCTTTGTGGCTCCTCAATAACAATGGGCATAACCCGAACATTGACCACCGGCTGCGGTGGTGGTGGAGGTTGTTGACGATTAAGCTCCCTTTGGACAAGAGCTTGCCTAATCTCTTCAATTTTCCTCCTAGTTGCTTCTTGCCTCTCATTGGCAAGTCTCATCTCATTCTCCAAGGCTTCATCCCTTAGCCTAATTTGCTCTAAAGCTTCACTCAACTCAACTTGAAGATCTCTTCCGTCCATCTCCTTCTTCTTTTTAGCGTTCTTAGATCTAGTCTTAAGGGTTTTCTCCGGTTCGGGGTCGAATGGAGCTAAATCCTTTCCACGAGATCTTCGCATACACCTAAAGAGCGAGAGATGTCCTGAAAATTCAAAGACACAAACCAAACAAGATCAAAAGCAACAAGAAAGACCTACACTATAAACAATCACACAATATGATTCAATCTAGACCTAGTCCCCGACAACGGCGCCAAAAACTTGTTACAATAAGAATGTGTACCACAAAAGTCTTAAATTTATAACTCGATATAATTTCCTAACTCCTAGCGAACCCACAGTGTATGGGTCGTTTTGTAGCGAGGATAGTATTCCGAGGTCGAACACAAAGACTAAGGTGAAATCAAATCAAGCAAGTGATTATAGATAGTGCAAATCTAGTTTAAGAAAAGAGAAAGGAATAAAGAAATGAAAATCATAATGTTTTTGGGTTGGTTTTGTGGTGATCGAACAAGATCACAATTGATGCAAGATTGCAAAACAAACTAACAAATCTAGCTAGCAACACAAACAAGCAACTCAAACACGAGATATGTGATCAACGAGAGAAAAGCGGATTCTAGGGGTTAGGAAATCCGGTTATGGCATTTGACTCAAATTTCTAATCAACCTTGGACTAGCTATGATATGTTGGGAAAGGGTGTTTCTCAAATGGGATCAATCACCGGGTAGGTCTCATGGTCCAATATCCTTCATCTAAGGTCCTATTACCGGGTAAGTCTCTAGGAGTCTAAGATTGGGAATTCTACACAAACCGGATTGCTATCTAGGGGTCAAACCTCTCCTTACCGGGTAAGTCTCGGAAGACAAGTCCTAAACATCAATCCTAGAACAATCAGTTCAATAGCGGCTTGTGAGGCTCACTACTACCTAGAGTTCATCATCTTGGGTATCTAAGGTCAAGAATTACCGGGTAAGTCTCTTCTCTCTCTTAGTTTGCTAGCATTAGGTTACCCTAGGCTAGATTAAGCTTAACAAACACTAGGATTTCAACAATCTAACATCCTAACATTCAGATTTATCAATAATAGCACAACAGATTCAAATCACGGGCAGATCATCAGAACCACGGCCGTGGTTAGGCAAGAATAGACCATGATTTGTAACAGAGATTAAGTTCGAGCAAGCAATTCATCCAAGGATACATTTAAGTCTATTCTATCATAGTTCAAGCCATAACCATCATTCCATTCCCTAGAATCATAACTATTTAGCCAACAACAAGCATCTTAACATTCAAACTCAACAAGCAAACATTCATTGCTTCCATATCAAGAAAATGAAATGAAAGAGAAGAGAAACAAGTAAACACAAGTAAACCAAGCTGAATATATGTTTAAGAAAGACTTACAACCCTTCAAAAGGTCCAAATCGTTCCTTACAAATCCTTGCAAATGTCTTCAACAAGCTCACTCAAAAACCACTAAAAAGCTATGAAAACTCTAAAACTAGTATTGTTCTTCTTCTTCTTCTTCTTCTCCAAATGAGGGTGTTTTTGCTTCCTTCCAAGAGTAGCCTCCAAATGGAGTGATGTGTTGTGTGAGAGTGTGTGTGAGAATCCTCTAGCATCAGCCTGCAGGACCACTTATATCCTCCATCAAGGGCAAGAGTCGGTTATGGAGATCGTGGGACAGCTGTCACAGCTGTCCAAAGAGAACCATGGCCCAATTCCATGGGCGTGGAAGTGCCAATGATCGTGGTTTTGCTTGTTCAGCCTTCTTTGGAGCATTTAGCCACGAGTTGGTGCAAGGAATGAACCAACAAGGTCTTATGTGTTCTCCTTTGCTCCTAGCTTGCTTCCTAATGAGTCCGGAAGTGTGTCATTACGAGGATCGATCCTCGAATGTATCGATTAACCTCCAAAAGCTCCCAAAATACCTATAAACCCGACAATAGTTCGTGTAGATGTCTATCTCTACAATATGCATGAATTAAGCGTAAACGTCATGAACTAATGTCAAACCATGCATGAATAACGGGGAAAACTATCTAAATGAATGCCTAAACTAAGGTCATAAATCGTGTTATCATCGTCTTTCTTCTTCCATAGAACTCGCAGCAAGGGCAACCAAAGCTCGAATCTTTGGCTCCAACACGTCAAGACTCAATGCCAAAGAGCCTGAGAACAACGAAGGGTCAACAACGGAACACTCTACAACACCCAAGGCTCATGCTTGATCCTTGGAGAAGAAGAAAAGAGAAGAACGAAAGGAAGAAGCCAAAACAGAAGGAGAAGGCATGCAACGCTAAAGGAATGTGAGGAAGAACCATCAAAGATGCACTTACACGTTCAGCGAGGTCGTAGGAAGCAAAGGACGGCTGCAGCTCTCTCTAGGGTTGAAGACGATAGCAAGGAACGGGAAAAAGGAGAGAAAGAAGAGAATATATAGGAACGAGCTGGAAAGATAGACGGAAGGGCATCTAGGGTTCAGAATGGAGACAAGGAAACCGGCCCATAAGATAGAATATCGGACATTCTATTTATTGAAAAAAGATAAAAGAACGGAAGAAAAGATCGGCACGATTTGGCGTAAATCTGCAGGGGCGGATCATCTCGGCCGCGGGGGTGGCCCTCTTCACCGCGGGGGTGGTGAAGGCAAAACTAGGATCTTACATCAGATCATCCTAAAAAGAAGTTTCGTCCCGAAACTTGCAAAAGCTCACGATCACAACAACACAAAGAAACAGAACTGAACTCATATATTCCCACTCGGGGCACGTAACACAAAATGTCACACACAAGCGTAAGCAACGCAACAAAGGAAAAACAGAAACAACGACTACGCTAAAGATGCATCCATCCCAGCGTCAAACTCAGGATAGTTCCTCTGGGTACTATCCTCTATCTCCCAAGTCGCGTCGTCAGCTCCTCGCATTGACCACTGAATCTTCAATATCGGGATGTCCTTCGAAAGCAAGCGTCTCGTACTACGCTCTAATACAGCCACTGGGTGCTCAACAAATGTGTGGTCTGACTCGATCACTAGATCCTCATGACTGATGATGTGCCTCTGGTCCGGTATGTACTTGATAGCATGAATTATTGTCTATATTTTGGGGCCTGTTTAGACGTTTTATCTTCAGTAATCTGCATGTTTGAATGTATATTATGTGATTATATTGTCGTTTCATCTACCTTTGTGGGAATCGAGGTCTACACCTAGTGTAAATCTTAAATTTATACTCGTTATAATTATCCTAACTCCTAGCGAACCCGCAGTGTACGGGACGTTTGTAGAAAGGTAAGTATTCCGAGGTCGAACACGAAGACTAAGGTGAAATCGAGTCAAGCAATGATCAAAAATAGTGTAAATCTAGACTAAGATAAGGTGAGGAACAAAGAAAATGGAAAACTCAATGTTTTTGTTGGTTTTTGTGGTGATTAAACAAGGTCACAAGCCAAGCAAAGTAATAAAACGACTAACAAATTAAGCTAGCAAACGAGTAAGTAACACAAAGCACAAGTATATGATCAAGAGAGAAAAGTAGATTTTAGAGGTCAAGATTTCCGGTTATGGCATAGGATTCAAGGTTCTAAGGATTCTAAGGACTAGCTGCGGTGTTGGGGAAAGAATGTTCTCTAATGGAAGCGATTACCGGGTAAGTCTCTCACTTCACTAATCCCGCATCAAACTCCTATTACCGGGTAGGTCTCAAGGGGTTAGAGTAAGGAATTCCGCACAAACTAGATGCTACTTAAGGGTAACCCTCTCCTTACCGGGTAAGTCTCGGAATAGGGAAATCTCAAGCAATAATCCTAGCACACTCGATCCAATAGCGGCTTATGAGGCTCACTACTACCTAGCATTCATCATCTTAGGTATCTAAGGTCGGAAATCATCGGGTAGATCTCTTCCCTCACTTAGATTGGTAGTATTAGGTGATCCTAAACTAAATTAGGCTTAATAAACACTAGGATTTAAACAACCAAACACCCTAGCATGCAGATTTATCATTTAGAGAGCAACAGAAGAATAAATCGGGCTGTTCTACAGATAAATCGGCCGATTTATCTGATGAACAGGTCGATTTTTCCTTCTGTTGTGAGTTTCGTGCATATAAATCATCCTAAACTGACATATAAGCCCATCCTATCATCACCCTAGCCATAACCATCAATCCATCACTCTAAAATCACAAGAAACTAGCCAATAATATGCATATCAAGATCCGAAATCATCAAACAAGCATACATGGTGTTCATAGATGAGTAATGAAAGATGAGTAAGCAAAATCAATAAATCTCGCCAAATCCGAGTTGTAGCAAGACTTACAAACTCTAAAATGAAGATTTAAAACGTTCTTAACAATCCTTGCAATTAGTTCTTCAATCCAAGCTACAAAATCACTCAAAATCCCCCTAAACTCTTGGAATGGTGTTCTTCTTCTTCCTTCAATCCTTGAGAGCTTTTCCTCTTCTCCAATCTTCCTCCCCAAATTGATGAGCTGTGAATGAGAGTGTGTGTGTGGAGAGATGCTCAACAACCACCTGAGGGACCACTTATATTCTCCACCAAGAGCAAGGACGGACAAGAGATCGTGGGACACGTGGCTTAAGCTGTCAAAGCCTCAAAAATCGACCCAGTGGACAAAAATCGGACGATTTATCTGCCTGCTGGTCCGATTTTCTTCAGCAGAAAGGTGTTATGTTCGTTTAGCCATGAGTTGATCCATTGCTCGCACCAATAGTGGTCTTTGTGTCCTTTGTTGCTCCAATTATGCTCCTCCAAAGCTTTGGATGTGTACCATCATGAGGCTTGGCCCTCAAATGTATCGATTAACGTCCAATAGATCCCCGAATTACCTACAAAACCGATAAAAGGTAGTGTAGACGTCTTTTCTAGAAATGTGCGTGAATTGAGCGAAGACGTCATGAATCAATGCCAAAACTTGCACGAATGAATGAGAAATCTATCTAAGTGACTACCTAATCTTAAGTCATAAATCTTGTTATCAAAAATACCCCATACTTAAGGTTTGCTCGTCCCCGAGCAAATTCCCAACTATAGACTAAGAGATGACATGATTTATGTATGCAGAAAAATGGCAAAATCTTTTTGGGTTTGTGCTTCTAATTTTTGATCACCTTCATAGTCATGTTTCATGGCAATGGACAAGCAATTATGCATCAAATAGATGAAAGCATGGAAAGACAATTACACTTAACTTGATAGTATGCAATGAAGTGTAAAGATGAAGAAGTCAAGATGATCATGAGCATATTCAATCTAAATCACTTAGTCTTACACACATGCAAGTAGGTCATAAGGACTTGTGAAATAGAAGGCCAAGAAACGTTGTGATTAGGCGGGAATTTTCTAGGCTATGTGATGCTAATCCGGGAAAGGAACTAAACAACCACAACTTCACATTTCTTTTCAACTTCCCTCAAGTGTATATTTTTCTTTATTTTTTTCTTTCTTTTATTTTTGAGACAATGGCATTGGTGTACAAAAGCCGAAACCTTGGTGATTAGCCATTCTCGGGCTTTTTCTGTTTTTCGAGATGCATCCACACCGGGCACACATACCAAAGCTCGTTAGGACTATCGGTTTATTTGACTTTGGCAAGGCACCAACACCCGATTATGCGAAGTGTACCGAGTTACTTGTCATTTAAACCAACGCCCCCAAACCTATGTTTTTGTCTACACTTTCACAACAAATTCACCATTCTATTCATGGCATTCTTTCATCAACATCTTCACCCCACACTTGCTTTTCACACACATCAACACACTAGCATGCTCCTATTCCCGGATGGGTCAAAAGAGGTCAATTTATATCAATTGAGGTGCTCAAACAACGTGATCAAGATGAGAAGTAGAGGAAAATGAATTGCCTTAATCACTCCTAATTGATGTGCAAGAACTAGCATGCAATTTCGACTTTCAATACTCAATTAAATCAAGGCAAACATTCATGATCACAAATCATTCATGGTTTCAAGAGAAGTACTTCAAGTCCACATATACATTCATCAATTTAACACATAAGGCCATCCATAGCCAATCCACAAGACAAGGTTCAATCATTAGGGTCATATCCAAGCCTTAGAAGCACTAAAATTTTTAAAATTTTCTGAATTTTTTTGAATTTTTCGAAATAAGTATGTACAATGCAAGACATAATGAAACATGTGACAAAATTAAACTATCCTAGATGCTAATCATGCAAGTGATCATGAAAACCCCACCCCATACTTAGAAACACATTGTCCCCAATGTGTAAACTAAATAAAGAAGTGAAAGAGAGTCCTCACAATGTAAAATTGGTGATGCTTTGGTATTTCGGTTCACATTGAATGATGATGGTGGATGATCGATCAAGGATGGTAGAGAGCTCTTGATGTTCGTCATGATGTCGGAACCCGCGCTTGGCATCGCAAGCCGTCCAAGTTCCACGTCCGCTCCACCCATGCTTGATTGGAGATCATCACTTTCCCTTGTACAGAGGAAAAATCGCCCCATAGCCCAGGAAAATCGGCCGATTTATTGATGAACAGGCCGATTTTTCTGGGTGCTTTCCTCTTCGTCCATGTGCTTGGATCTTGTTCCTTCAACTGGTCCATGAGGCTTTCACATGACCTCCAACATCCCATAACTCATGACAATCAACAAGATCTAGCACCCAAAAACACAAAAGAAAAACAAAGCACACCAAGAGTGAGATTAAACAAAAGCAAGAAAAACACAAGGAAAAATATATACCAATGGGTTGCCTCCCATTAAGCGCTTCTTTAAGGTCATTAGCTTGACCAAATTTAGGAGCGTTTCAATCGAGGTGAAGCGGGGCAATCACTTCCACCGGGGCTTCCGGGATGTACTTCTTCAATCGATGCCCATTCATCTTGAAGTTACCACAATGATCTCCTCCTATCTCCACCGCTCCATGAGGAAAGACCTTCTTCACAACATAGGGCCCGGTCCATCTTGATTTGAGCTTTCCGGGAAAAAGCCGCAGCCTTGAGTTGAAGAGAAGGACAAGGTCTCCTTCACTCAACTCTTTCGGGGTGATCCTCTTGTCATGCCATCGCTTGGTTCTCTCCTTGTAGATCCGAGCATTCTCATATGCATCCAACCGGATCTCCTCAAGGGCGTTCATGTCTAGCAACCGCTTTTCTCCGGCCTCTTTGAGATCAAAATTTAGCCACCTTATAGCCCAATATGCTCGATGCTCCATCTCTACCGGAAGGTGGCAAGACTTTCCATAGACCAACTTGTAAGGAGTGGTGCCAATTGGTGTTTTGAAGGCGGTCCTATATGCCCACAAGGCATCATCGAGCTTCATAGCCCAATCTTTTCTCGTCCTTGATACCGTCTTCTCAAGAATGGCCTTGATCTCCCGGTTGGAGATTTCCACTTGGCCACTAGTTTGGGGATGGTAAGGTGTTGCCACCTTATGAGTCACCCCATACTTAGCCAAAAGTGCCCCAAAGTTCCTATTGGTGAAGTGCTTCCCTCCATCACTTATGATCACCCTTGGTATTCCAAACCTAGGAAAGATCACTCGGTTGAAGAACCGCACCACAACCTTGGCGTCATTTGTAGGAGAGGCGATTGCCTCCACCCATCTTGACACATAATCAACCGCCAATAGGATGTAGAGGTTGCCACAAGAAGAGGGAAACGGTCCCATGAAGTCCACACCCCACACATCGAATATTTCCACCTCTTGGATGTTGTTCAAGGGCATCTCATTCCTCCTTGAGATGGTTCCCGTCCTTTGGCAAGCATCACAAGCTACCACAAAGCCTTGCACGTCTTTGAACAAGCTTGGCCAAAAGAAGCCCGATTGCAACACCTTCGCACATGTCTTGTGTGCGCTAGCATGTCCTCCACATGGCAAGGAATGACAATGGCGGATCACACTCTCCACCTCATCCTCCGGTATGCATCTTCTAAACATTCCATCCGGCCCTCTCTTGAACAAAAGTGGTTCACTCCAATAGTAGTGTCTCACATCCTTGAAGAACTTCTTCCTTTGGGCATATGTCAAACCGGGAGGCACTTCCTCACACACAAGATAGTTCACAATGTCGGCATACCATGGCTCACTTCCTCTAGACACTTGGAACAAGCATTCCTCCACCATTTGCAATTGCTCATCCCGGAATGAGTCATCAATCGGGATGTCATCTCTCTCAAGCTCTATCGGTGGGAGTCTACTAAGGTGATCCGCCACGGAGTTCTCGGATCCCTTCTTGTCCCGGATTTCCAAGTCAAACTGTTGAAGAAGAAGGATCCACCGAATCAACCTAGGCTTGGCATCCTTCTTGGTAAGTAGATAACGGATCGCAGCATGATCCGTATAAACTATGACCTTCGCTCCAACAAGGTATGACCGAAACTTCTCAAAGGCATACACCACCGCTAGCAACTCCTTCTCGGTAGTGGCATAGTTAAGTTGGGCATCATCTAGCGTCTTGCTAGCATAATAAATAGCATGAGTTTTCCCATTTTTCTTTTGCCCCAAAACAGCCCCAATGGCTACATCACTTGCATCACACATGATCTCAAACGGTAAGCTCCAATCCGGAGGTTGCATGATAGGTGCGGAGATCAAAGCGTTCTTCAACCTACAAAAAGCTTCAAGGCAATCTTTGGAGAAAACAAATTCAACATCCTTCATTAGTAGGTTAGTGAGAGGCTTAGAAATTTTAGAGAAATCTTGAATGAACCTCCGGTAAAAACCGGCATGCCCCAAAAAGCTCCTTACCCCTTTCACCGAGGTAGGTGGTGGCAACTTCTCTATTGTTTCAATTTTTGCCCTATCAACCTCAATGCCACGGTTAGACACCAAGTGTCCTAACACTATACCTTCACTTACCATGAATTGGCATTTTTCCCAATTCAAGACAAGATTTGTCTCCTCACATCTTTGCAATACTAATGACAAGTTAGCCAAGCAATTATCAAAGGAAGAACCATAAACAGAGAAATCATCCATGAACACTTCCATTATATTTTCAATGTATTCCGAAAAGATAGCCATCATACACCTTTGAAAGGTGGCGTGTGCATTACACAACCCAAATGGCATTCTCCTATATGCAAAAGTACCCCATGGACATGTAAAGGTTGTTTTCTCTTGGTCATCGGGGTGGATAGGGATTTGGAAGAATCCACTATAGCCATCTAAGTAGCAAAAATGAGAGTGTTGAGCTAACCTCTCTAGCATTTGGTCAATGAAAGGAAGAGGGAAGTGATCTTTCCTAGAGGCCATGTTAAGCTTCCTATAATCGATGCACATCCTCCATCCCGTAACCGTTCTAGTGGGGATTAGTTCATTGTTCTCATTGGTTACTACGGTCATCCCACCCTTCTTAGGTACTACATGAACGGGACTAACCCACTTACTATCCGAGATAGGGTAGATAATTCCCGCATCTAGCAACTTAATGATTTCCTTCTTAACTACCTCTTTCATTATAGGATTTAACCTTCTTTGATGTTCAATAGAGGGTTTATGATTATCTTCCATCATTATCCTATGCATGCACAAAGATGGCTTGATGCCAACAAGATCATCAATGGTGTATCCTATTGCCTTTCTATGCAGTTTCAATTCATTCGACAATCTATTAAGCTCATCATCATTCAAAGATGCATTCACAATCACCGGATAAGTAGAATTTGAACCAAGGAAAGCATACTTCAAATGAGAAGGAAGAGGCTTAAGATCAAGTTGAGGGGGACCTTTTTCGGTTGGAGACGATCCATACAATGTAGGTTGAGATGATTGCAAAGCCATGGAAGCCTCCTTGAAGTCCCTTGATGATTGCTCATACTCAAGTGGTTGATGCTGAAAAGACTCAGGAAAATCGGTCCAGGAAGAAAAATCGGCCGATTTTTCTTGCAGTGGGTCGATCTGAGTTTCTGTTTTGGCAAAACTGGCTGAAATTTCAGCATAAGTACAAAAATCGGCCGATTTTTGCCCTTCAGTCCGATTTTTCTAGCAGTTTTCCTCTTCTTCTAGCACTTCAAACCCAACACTTGGTAGCTCGTCCAATGCATTCAAGGCCTCGATCACTTCATTGTTACTCTCCTCAATTCCTTCCTCCATCAAGCTTGAGCTAAGAACCCTCTCAAGTGGATCCTTGAGCAAGATTGAGCTCACAACCTCCCTAGATTCCTCTTCTTCAACTATGTTGAATACATCCTCATCAAGGGTTGGCCCTTTCATCATTGTGGATAGCTTGAACTTGATGTTCTCTTCTCCAATGTTGAAGGAGAGGGTTCCATTCTTGCAATCCACTAGACACCCGGAAGTAGCTAGGAATGGTCTCCCCAAAATGATAGGAACCGGATAGTCCGCCGGGATGTCTAAAACAACGAAGTCTATGGGCACATATAACTTCCCTGATTGCACCGGGATGTCTTCCAAGATCCCAACCGGATGAGTGATTGAGCGGTCCGCCATGTAAAGAGTCATCTTGACCGGCTTTGGCTCTCCTAGCCCAACCTTGTTGCAAAGTGCAAGCGGGATGATGCTTACACTTGCCCCAAGATCACATAGGGCATCATACTTTACTTCTCCTACTCCGATTGGCACACAAAAGGATCCCGGATCCCTTAGCTTGGGAGGCATCTCCTCCTTCATCGTTTGAATCAACTCCGAGGATCTCTTCGTCATTCTTATCTCCCCATACTCCTCCAACTTCCTCTTGTTGGAGAGTATTTCCTTTAAGAACTTGCCATATGCCGGCATACCTAAGATAGCATCCATGAACGGAATGTTAATATGCAATTTAGACATAAGTTCAAGGAATTTACCAAAGTGATTGTCCAAGCGAGCTCTTGCTCGTGATTGAGGGAACGGTAGTGGTGGCTTGTATGGAGGCGGTGCCACACATCTTGGCTCTACATCCTTGCTCTTGCCTCCATCTCCTTGCGAAGTCTCTTCTTCATTCACCACTTGCTTCCCTTTAGCATTCTCCTTAGGCAAAGGATCCTTCATGCTTAACCCACTTCTTGTTGTAATGGCCAACACTTGTCCCTTTGGGTTTTCTTCGGTCCTTCCGGGAAGCTTCCCCGGATCTCTATGTGCTTCACCCGCCTTTTGGAACACTTGTGCTTCCAACACTTTTTGAGCTTTGGAAATGGAAGTCACCGTGCTCTCAAGACCGCTCAACCTTCCTAGCAATTGCTCAAACATCATTTCGGTTCTATCCTTTGGAGGTTGAGTGAATCCGGGTGGAGGTTCTTGTGAAGCTCTTGGTGGTGGAGTTGTGCTTGTAGAAGCGGGAGGGTTCAAGGCTCCATCCGGGTTAGAGTAAGAAAACCCGGGATGGTTATGGTTGGGCCGGTAATTGTTGAATTGCCGGTTGTTGTTGAAGTTCCTTGGGCCTTGGTAGTTGTTGTAGTTGCCCCTTCCCATATAGTTCACATCCTCCTCTTTGGAAGATAGGTTGGCTTGTGGAGGCACTTGAGGAGTTGCTTGGTTCTTTCAAAGTTGTAGCACACAACTCCCTCAAGGATTTCAACTCATTGTTGATGGCGTCGAGCTTGAAGTTGCTCATGGTGACCTCACTCACCTCATATGCTCCCGCCTTTCTCCCTTCACTCTTCCTATGGGAGTACTTCTCAATCACTAGAGCTTGCTTCTCCACAAACTCCCAAGCATCATCTACATGCTTCTCCATGAAAGTCCCACCGCAAAGGGATTGAAGCTTGAATTGGCTATCTTCATCAAGTCCTTTGAAGTAGATCTCCAATAGCTCAATTTTCGGTATGCCATGGTGTGGACAATCTAGGAGAAGGTCTTTGAATCTCTCCCAAGACTTGAACAAACTCTCTCTATCCTTCATCACGAAGGCATTGATCTTCCCTCTTAATTCGGTAGTCTTGGAAGGTGGGAAGAACTTAGTGAAAAACTCGGTTGTCATCTCCTCCCAAGTACCAACTCGCCCTTGCGGAATAGATTGATACCAAGCTAAGGCCTTGTCCTTAAGAGAGAAGGAGAAAGCCCTTAGCTTATGGTTGTTGCTCTCCAATCTCGGCGGTCTAAGAGTCTCCATCAAGATCTCGTAGTTCATCAAATGTTGGTGAGGAGACTCTCCTTCCATCCCTCCAAATTGGCTATGCCGGATCATTTGTAGAACTTGAGGGCGGAGCTCGTAATCATGGGCTGCGGGATCTCCTAAGTTCACACCTGGGCGGTGTGCTCTTTGTGCCGGATCCATACGTTGCCCCAACGTTTGTGGCTCATCCATAGCAATGGGCACAACCCTAACGTTCACCGCCGGCTGCGGTTGTGGTGGAGGTGGAGGAGGTTGTTGACGGTTAAGCTCCCTTTGCACAAGTGCTTGCCTAATCTCCTCAATCTCCCTCCTAGTTGCCTCTTGCCTCTCATTGGCAAGTCTCCTTTCTTCCTCCAAGAGCTCATCTCTTAGCCTAATTTGCTCTAAGGCTTCATCCAACTCAGCTTGGAGGTTCCTACCGGCCATCTCTTTCTCTTTTCGAATGCTCTTGGATCTAGATCTAAGGGTTTTCTCCGGTTCGGGATCGAATGGAGCTAAATCCTTACCACGAGATCTTCGCATACACCTAAAGAGTAAGAGATGTCCTGAAAAGCAAAGACAAACACCAAAGAGAGATCAAAAGCAACAAGAAAGATCTACACTATAAACAATCACAAATAGACTCAATCTAGACCTAGTCCCCGGCAACGGCGCCAAAAACTTGTTACGTCTAGGAATAGATGTGCACGCAATAAGTCTTAAATTTATACTCGTTATAATTATCCTAACTCCTAGCAAACCCGCAGTGTACGGGACGTTTGTAGAAAGGTAAGTATTCCGAGGTCGAACACGAAGACTAAGGTGAAATCGAGTCAAGCAATGATCAAAAATAGTGTAAATCTAGACTAAGATAAGGTGAGGAACAAAGAAAATGGAAAACTCAATGTTTTTGTTGGTTTTTGTGGTGATTAAACAAGGTCACAAGCCAAGCAAAGTAATAAAACAACTAACAAATTAAGCTAGCAAACGAGTAAGTAACACAAAGCACAAGTATATGATCAAGAGAGAAAAGTAGATTTTAGAGGTCAAGATTTCCGGTTATGGCATAGGATTCAAGGTTCTAAGGATTCTAAGGACTAGCTGCGGTGTTGGGGAAAGAATGTTCTCTAATGGAAGCGATTACCGGGTAAGTCTCTCACTTCACTAATCCCGCATCAAACTCCTATTACCGGGTAGGTCTCAAGGGGTTAGAGTAAGGAATTCCGCACAAACTAGATGCTACTTAAGGGTAACCCTCTCCTTACCGGGTAAGTCTCGGAATAGGGCAATCTCAAGCAATAATCCTAGCACACTCGATCCAATAGCGGCTTATGAGGCTCACTACTACCTAGCATTCATCATCTTAGGTATCTAAGGTCGGAAATCATCGGGTAGATCTCTTCCCTCACTTAGATTGGTAGTATTAGGTGATCCTAAACTAAATTAGGCTTAATAAACACTAGGATTTAAACAACCAAACACCCTAGCATGCAGATTTATCATTTAGAGAGCAACAGAAGAATAAATCGGGCTGTTCTACAGATAAATCGGCCGATTTATCTGATGAACAGGTCGATTTTTCCTTCTGTTGTGAGTTTCGTGCATATAAATCATCCTAAACTGACATATAAGCCCATCCTATCATCACCCTAGCCATAACCATCAATCCATCACTCTAAAATCACAAGAAACTAGCCAATAATATGCATATCAAGATCCGAAATCATCAAACAAGCATACATGGTGTTCATAGATGAGTAATGAAAGATGAGTAAGCAAAATCAATAAATCTCGCCAAATCCGAGTTGTAGCAAGACTTACAAACTCTAAAATGAAGATTTAAAACGTTCTTAACAATCCTTGCAATTAGTTCTTCAATCCAAGCTACAAAATCACTCAAAATCCCCCTAAACTCTTGAAATGGTGTTCTTCTTCTTCCTTCAATCCTTGAGAGCTTTTCCTCTTCTCCAATCTTCCTCCCCAAATTGATGAGCTGTGAATGAGAGTGTGTGTGTGGAGAGATGCTCAGCAACCACCTGAGGGACCACTTATATTCTCCACCAAGAGCAAGGACGGACAAGAGATCGTGGGACACGTGGCTTAAGCTGTCAAAGCCTCAAAAATCGACCCAGTGGACAAAAATCGGACGATTTATCTGCCTGCTGGTCCGATTTTCTTCAGCAGAAAGGTGTTATGCTCGTTTAGCCATGAGTTGATCTATTGCTCGCACCAATAGTGGTCTTTGTGTCCTTTGTTGCTCCAATTATGCTCCTCCAAAGCTTTGGATGTGTACCATCATGAGGCTTGGCCCTCAAATGTATCGATTAACGTCCAATAGATCCCCGAATTACCTACAAAACCGATAAAAGGTAGTGTAGACGTCTTTTCTAGAAATGTGCGTGAATTGAGCGAAGACGTCATGAATCAATGCCAAAACTTGCACGAATGAATGAGAAATCTATCTAAGTGACTACCTAATCTTAAGTCATAAATCTTATTATCAGTATATTATGTGATTATATTGTCGTTTCATCTACCTTTGTGGGAATCGAGGTCTACACCTAGTTTTGTTGTAATCGTAGGTAAAATGGCACGTTTTTGCATCAAAAAGGAGCAAAAGGAGCAAAGGAGTCATTGGAGCTACATTCAGGAGCCTAAGGAATAATCCAGGAAGCATGGCCATGGATTAAAGATTCACTTTGGACCAGATTTGAGAGATTTCACATTCAGTTGTGATTCACCTTGGTTGACTACAAAGTCACCTCGACCGAGGTGATCCAGAGGAGCCGACTCGACCGAGGCGAACACCTGGGACGCGGCAAGAATATTTTATTCTTCGCTGAGATCTTTTATCTTTGGAAAGAGGATCTTATATATTTGGGCTGGATTCTTGGAAGGAAGAAGATAAGTTAGACCATATATTTTACCTATTTTTATGGGAAGAGATCTTTCTAAGATATCTTATCTTTGGAGAGTAATTTTCCTATAAAAAGGGTCGGATTTCCCACAAATCCGACAGCCTGCATACATCCGAATACACCACTGCAGCCATACTCCAGTTGGGAGATTTGAAGAACCTTTTTGAAGGTTGAAGGAAGAAAGTCTATAGCTTTTATAGCTTTTTGAAGGGTTTTTGTAAGATCATCTTAGATTCCCTTCTTTGTTGATTGTCTTGTTGGATTTTAATCCAAGGAACGCTTGTTGGTTTGATAATTGATTCAGTTATTGAAGCCTTTCTCTTAAGGTTTTCTTGTTCAATTATTCTCTTTTTTCCCATATATTTGATTAATACTTTCATGATGATGAGTGGCTAATTTCTTTGTGTGATTCTAGGGTGATTGGCTGAAGGTTATGGGAAAAACAATGATAGAATAATCTTAATCACAGTAGGACCCTGAAAGTTTGAGTCTTTACCTTAACCCTAAGCATCTCGCTCAGTCGATGATCATCTCGGCCGGGGTGGAATTCTTCTGACCGAGGTGACTTATCTGATCCGAAACTGAGAGTTAAGTGTTAGAGTTTGTCAAATCCTATTCTTATTATACCTTTCCTGGTTCAATGCAAGCCTAGGATGAGACTTACCCGGTAATTCCTTAGTTTGTTTACCTAAGATCATAAGTATAGGTAATAAAGGTTTATCCTTTATTGGGGTTTGAGTGTGCTTTCATCCCATCTTTATGAGTTAGCCTGAGACTTACCCGGTAAAGGTTGATTCTATTCCCTTAGGTGGTGTGTTAGTTTGAGGTTATAACTCTTTATCTTGATTCCTTGAGACTTACCCGGTAATAGGAGTTACAGTTTGGGATTAGCGAGTAGTGAGATTTACCCGGTGATCTATTCCACTTTAGTAACACCTTCCCTATGCAAAAATCTCAACTTTGTCCGCTTATCTTTAGATCTTGAGTTGGAACCACAAATAGATGCTTTAATCCCTAGAATTGCATATTTCCTTAATTGACTTTTTATCATCTTTGATTGTTTTAATTGCTTTTGTGGTTAGTAATTACAAAGCTTACCTATTCCGATTTTGTTTCACTAAGTCCCTGTGATCGACCCCTGAAATTTCTTGCTTTTACTACGATTGACCCGTACACTGCGGGTTCGCATCCTTGTTTTAAGCTTACATCTAGGGTTATAAATTTAAAGCTTGCACACACCGTTTGGAGCGAACAAGTTTTTGGCGCCGTTGTCGGGGACTTGGTCTAGACCGAGCCGGTTGCGGTACGCTTTTGGGGCACTTGCCCCCGTGTCTACTAACCACTCTACTTGAGTGACTTTCGCAGGTTCTTTTTCTTAGGTTTATGCGAAGAACCCGCGATGGGAAGGAAATCGTTCCTTACGATCCCGAACCAGAAAAGACATACAAACGACTCTTGACAGAAGCGAAGATGGCCAACCAAGACGATCGCGATCTTGAGGCCGAATTGAAGGAGGCGTTAGAACAGCTACGCCTCAGCAGGGAAGAACTGAGCCAGGAGAAAGAAGAAACTCGCACCAGGACTGAAGCGATCGAAGCAGATATGGCAGCCTTACGAGACCAGTATCTACTTCGACCGAGGGAAGACCCTATTCCCGATTCTCGACAGATGCAGGATCCAGTTCCAGACCCTCAAACGAGGCATGTCCCAGCACCTGTTGCCCCGACCGATGTACTCCCACCTCGGATACCAGTCCGAGGCACTCTTTTTGTAGGAATCCCGCAAACCCTAGGGCAAAGGATGAACCCCAATCAACAACTGAGGCATCTTGGAGTTAACCTAGGAGATCCGGCGGACCATGACTACAAACTTCGACCGCAAGTTCTTTCCATGATTCGCCAATGCCAGTTTGGAGGGCTAGAGAAAGAATCTCCGCATCAACATCCGCAAAACTATGAGATCTTGATGGAGACCTTGCGACCCTCAAGAATAGAAAACAACAACTACAAGCTAAGACCTTTTTACTTTTATTTAAAAGAGAGAGCTCTTACTTGGTATCAATCTCTTCCTCCAGGAAAAATCAGTACTTGGGAGGAGATGACTACGGAATTCTTGACTAAATTCTTTCCCCCCTCTAAAACCGCTGAAATGAGAGGGAAGATTAATGCATTCATTATGAAGGACAAGGAGAGCTTGTCCAAGTCATGGGAGAGGTTTAAAGACATTCTTTTAGATTGTCCACATCATGGGATTCCAAAGATAGAGTTGTTGGAGATATACTTCAAGGGACTGGACGGAAGCACCCAGTTCAACCTTCAACTACTATCCGCCGGTACATTTATGGACATGGCGATTGAAAAAGCTTGGGACTTTATAGAGAAGCAAGCTTTGCATATGGAGAAATATTCCCACCAAAGAGCTGAAGGTGGAGTTAAAAGAGTCAACTTTTAAGAGGATTCCTCAAATAATCATCTCATCTCTTTGAAGAATGATGTGAAACAATTGAAGGAACTCTTAGTTTCTCAAACTAAGAAGGAAGATCAAGGATCAAGGAACAACAACAATGGATACCGTAATAACAACAACAACAACGGTTCCCGGAACAACAACTACAACAACAAAGGATCCAACAACAATAATTGGAGGGCGAACAACCAAAATTTGGGTAACAATCATTTTAACTCCAATCCTAATGATTCCTCTAATCCTTTCCTCTCTTCCTCTTCTTCTTCTACTCCATTAAAGAGCCAGGAGCAAGGATCAAGTTCGTCCCAGCCAGGAAAGAAAGGCGCGGTGCTAGAGGCTATCTTGATCAAGCTTAGTGCTATGGAGACATCCCTGACTTCATTTTCGAAGGCACAAAAAGCCTTTGAACAACAACTTGCTAGTAGGGCGAATGAAGCGCCAAGAGATCTAGGGAAGCTTCCAGCAAGAACGGAAAGCAACCCTAAGGGCCAGATTATGGCCATAACGATGAGGAGTGGACTGAAGACTGCAGATCCAGCGCCTCGGTCGGTGCCAGTACCGACGAAGACCACCTCGGTCCAGGTGCAGCCGAAGAACACTTCGGCCGAGATGCCAACCGAGGTGGAGCCATAGAAAGTGGAGGAGAAAGCTGAAGTTTATATTCCACCTCCTGCATATAAACCACCGCTTCCATTCCCCCAGTCAAGGGCCAGAGTACATCTAGACAAGCACTTTGGTAAGTTCCTTGACTTGATGAATAAACTACACATTAACATTCCTTTCCTTGATGCTATTCTAGGGATGCCCGCCTATGGGAAGTTCTTGAAAGAGATCCTATCAAGGAAGAGGAAGCTGGAAGACTTTGGCGAAGTAAGGATGACATCTAAATCCTCGGAGCTTATTCAAATCATGAAGGAGAAGATGCCACCCAAGTTGAGAGATCCCGGCTCATTTTGTATTCCCATTCAAGTTGGGGATGTCACTTGTGAAGCCTTATATGATCTAGGAGCCAGCGTGAGCATCATTCCGCTGGAGCTATGTGTGAAGATCGGACTTGGAGAGCCCAAGCCGGTTAAGATAAGGTTATACATGGCGGACCGCTCCATTACCCATCCCGTGGGAATTTTAGAAGACGTTCCGGTTAAGTTAGGTAACTTCTATTTACCTATAGACTTTGTTGTGCTTGATATTCCCGCAGATTATCCTGTTCCTATCATTCTCGGGAGGCCATTTATAGCAACTTCGGGTTGCAATGTGGATTGTAAGAACGCCAAGTTGAAATTCAATATTGGCGGAGATGAAGTGGAATTCGCATTACTTGCAGCTATGAAAGGAGAGCAGCTAGGAGATGATATCTTCAACATCTATGATGAAGAAGAATTAAGAGAATTGGTGAGCTCTATCCTTACTAAAGATCCACTTGAAAAAATTATTAGTTTTAGTTTAATGGAGGAAGGTATAGATGCTTCTTGTGATGCAGATATACGGAGCTTAAAGGCGCTGGAAGAAGATCCAGGAGTTAAAACTGAGAAATTAATCCAGGAGACGAAGATCTCCAGTTTCGGTTCCAGTTACAGTACCTCGACCGAGGCACTTTCTGGACCAAGCGAGGCGATTGAAGAACATCTCGGTCAACGCCTCTGCGCCTCGATCGAGGTCGAAGGCGAGATGATGTCAACTGAGACTACTGAAAATAACAAACTTCTTACTCCCTTCTCTGACATTCATCCTCAGTTGGTGGAACATTCTCTCCACCAACTTTCTGATAATAAAGGACCTTGGTATGCTGATATTGTTAATTATCTTGTTTGCCAGGAAATACCACCCGGATTGATGTATGCTCAACGGAAGAAATTCTTCAAGGACGTACGCCATTACTACTGGGATGAACCGCTGCTATTCAAGCGCGGACCGGATGGGATGCTTCGAAGATGCATTCCAGAAGATGACGTTAATAGCGTCATATGGCATTGTCATTCACTTCCTTGTGGAGGACATGCTAGCGCCAACAAGACATGCGCTAAGGTATTGCGTTCCGGTTTCTTTTGGCCTACATTATTTAAAGATGTACAATCGTTTGTTGTCTCTTGTGATGCATGCCAAAGAACAGGGAACTTATCTAGGAGGAACGAAATGCCACTTAATAACATTCAAGAAGTGGAAATCTTTGATGTATGGGGGATAGACTTCATGGGACCTTTCCCATCCTCCGGAGGAAACTTCTATATTCTTCAAGCAGTTGATTACGTCTCTAGATGGGTTGAAGTCATTGCTTCTCCCACTAATGATGCCAAGGTGGTTGTGAAGTTCTTTAACAGGACTATCTTTCCACGTTTTGGAACCCCACGTATCATCATCAGCGATGGAGGGACGCATTTCATCAACCGGAAGTTTAAGGCACTTCTATCGAAGTATGGGGTAACCCACAAGGTAGCAACCCCTTATCACCCTCAAACTAGTGGACATGTAGAGATCTCGAATAGAGAAATTAAAGCAATTTTGGAGAAGACCGTCTCTAGGACGAGGAAGGATTGGTCCATGAAATTGGACGACGCTCTTTGGGCCTACAGGACCGCATTTAAGACTCCAATTGGTACCACCCCTTATAATTTGGTATATGGGAAGTCTTGTCACTTGCCCGTTGAATTAGAACACAAAGCATATTGGGCGATTAAATGGTTGAATTTCGACATCAAAGAAGCCGGCGAGAAGTGGCTATTGGATATCAACGAGCTGGAGGAGGTGCATTTGAACGCTTATGAGAATGCCAAAATCTACAAAGAAAGGACGAAGAAATGGCATGACAAGCGTATCATCCCTAAGGAGCTTAAAGAAGGAGACTTAGTTCTACTCTTCAACTCCCGCCTCCGCCTCTTTCCAGGTAAGTTGAAATCTAGATGGACCGGACGTTATGTTGTGAAACATGTTTTTCCTCATGGGGCAATTGAGATTTGGGGCGAAACGAGTGGAAGCTTCAAGGTCAATGGTCATAGACTCAAGAAATACAAACCGGAAGTTCCGGTTGAAGAGGTTGCACCACTATACCTCGTTTAAGAGGCGCCGTACAGTCCAGCTAGCGACCTTAAATCAAGCGCTTCTTGGGAGGCAACCCAAGGTATTGCTTTCTTTTTCCTTTTTCTAGTCTAGCTTAGATAGTTTGCTTTTGCTTTGCTTTGTTTTGTTTTTGGCGTCCTAGACAGACAACAGGTGACATCTAAGGAAAGAGTACAACCCAGGAGCACAACTGGAAGGACAGAAGTTCAAGAATTTGAGAAGACGGAGAATGACTGAGACACATCTCGGTTGCTGTCACAACACCTCGACCGAGATGATTCTTGAGCAACCGAGGCGACTAGGGTTTCTGAAGATCCACCTCGGTCCGTACCACCTCGGTCCAGTCGAGACCACCTCGACCGAGGTGACAGTAGTTCCAGAAAAGGGTATAAAAGGGGGCTGAGATTTCTCTCTCCTCCTTTACCTTCTCCTCGACCGCGGCATGCATTTCCTCGCTTCGCCAATCTTCGCTCGTTTTCGACGATTCTTGCTGATAGCATGAATTATAGTCTAGTTTTTGGGGTTTGTTTGGACGTTTTATCTTTCATAATCTGTATGTTTGTATATACATTATGTGATTTTACTACCATTTCATCTACCTTTGCGAGAATCGAGGTCTACACCTAGTTTCGTTGTAATTGCAGGTAATATGGTACGTTTTGCATCAAAAAGGAGCAAAAGGAGTCATGAGTCATTTGGAGCTACATCCAGGAAGCATAGCCATGGATTGAAGATCCACTTTGGAGCAGATTCGAGAGATTTCACATCCAGTTGAGACTCACCTCGGTTGACCAGAGATTCATCTCGACCGAGGTGATCCAGGGACGCCGACTCGACCGAGGCGAATACCTAGGACGCGGCGAGAATATTTTATTCTTGGAAGAGATCTTTTAAATTTGGAAAGTGATCTTATATTTCTGGGCTTGGCTTCTGGAAGGAAGGAGATATGCAGAATATATATTTTACCTATATTTATCGGATAATATCTTCTTAAGATTTATTATCTTTGGAGGGTTATTTTCCTATAAAAAGGGTCGGATTTCCCACAATTCGGAGGGCCGGCATACACGAACATCCGCCTACACCGAAAAAGACGCAGCAGCCGCATACCCCAATTTGGGAGAGAGTTGAAGAACCTTTTTGAAGGTTGAAGGAAGATTGAAGTCCATAGCTTTTATAGCTTTATTGAAGGGTTTTGTAAGATTGTCTTCAATTCCCTCAATTGTTGTCTTGTCTTTTTGGATTATTATCCAAGGAACGCTTTGTTGTGATATTTGATTCAGTTATTGAAGTCTTTTCATTAAATTCTTCTTTGTTCAAATATTCACCTTCTTCCCTTACATTTAATACTTTCATAATGATGATGAGTGGCTAATTTCCTTGTGTGATTCTAGGGTGATTGGCTGAAGGTTGTGGGAAAAACAATGATAGAATAATCTTAGATTTCAGTAGGATCCTGAAAGTTCGAGTCTTTAACCTTAACCCTAAGCATCTCGTTCGGTTGATGAACATCTCGGCCGGGGTGGAATTCTTCTCACCGAGGTGACTTATCCGACCTTAAACTGAGAGTTAAGTGTTGGAGTTTGCCAAATCCTATTCTTATTACACCTTTCCTGGTTCAATGCAAGCTTAGGATGAGACTTACCCGGTAATTCCTTAGTTTTTTATACCAACGATCATAAGTGTAGGTAATAAAGGTTTAGCCTTTATTGGGGTTTGAGTGTGCTTCCATCCCATCTTTGTGAGTTAGCCTGAGACTTACCCGGTAAAGGTTGATTCTATTCCCTTAGATGGTATGTTAGTTTGAGGTTATAGTTCTTTATCTTGATTCCTTGAGACTTACCCGGTAATAGGAGTTACGGTTTAGGATTAGTGTGTAGTGAGACTTACCCGGTGATCTACTCCACTTTAGAAACACCTTCCCCACGCAAAAATCTCAGCTTTGTCCGCTTATCTACAGATCTTGAGTTGGAACCACAACTAGATGCTTTAATCCCTAGAATTGCATGTTTGCTTTATTTGACATCTTATTCATCTTTGATTGTGTTAAATTGCTCTTGTGGTTAGTATTAACATTAGCACACCGTATTGACTCTGTTTCACCGAGTCCCTGTGATCGACCCCTGGAATTTTCTTGCTTTTACTACGATTGACCCGTACACTGCGGGTTCGCATCCTTGTTTTAAGCTTAAGTCTAGGGTTATAAATTTAAAGCTTGCACACACCGTTTGGAGCGAACAAGTTTTTGGCGCCGTTGCCGGGGACTTGGTCTAGACCGAGCCGGTACGGTTTGCTCTTGGGGCGCTTGCCCCGTTTCATCTAACCACTCTACTTGAGTGACGATCTTTGCAGGTTCTTTCTTAGGTACATGCGAAGAACCCGCACTGGGAAGGAAATCGTTCCTTACGATCCCGAACCAGAAAAGACATACAAGCGACGCTTAAGAGAAGCGAAGATGGCCCAACAAGACGATCACGATCTTGCGGCCCAATTGAGAGAGACGCAGGAGCTGCTACGTCTCAGTAAAGAAGAGCTAAGGCAAGAGAAAGAAGAGAATCATGCCAGGACTGCAGCAATCGAAGCTGAGATTGCAGCCATTCGGGACCAGATTCTACTTCGACCGAGGGAGGATCCAGTAGTTGATCCTCGACCGAGGCAGATTCCAGTACCTGACGCCCCGGCCGAGGTACTTCCACCTCGGATGCCAGTCCGAGATGTTCTTCTTGCAGGAATCCCACAAACCCTAGGTCAAAGGATGGACCCTAATCAACAGCTGAGGCGTCCAGGGGTGAACCTAGGAGATCCAGCGGATCATGGCTACGAACTTCGACCGCAAGTTCTAGCCATGATTCGCCAATGCCAATTCGGAGGACTAGAGAAGGAGTCGCCGCATCAACATCTTCAAAACTACGAGATCTTGATGGAAACCTTGCGACCGTCCAGAATTGAGAACAACAACTACAAGCTAAGACCTTTTTACTTTTCTTTAAAAGATAGAGCTCTTACTTGGTATCAATCTCTTCCTCCAGGAAAAATTAGCACATGGGAGGAGATGACTACAGAATTCTTGACCAAATTCTTTCCCCCCTCAAAGACTGCTGAAATGAGAGGGAAGATCAATGCTTTCATCATGAAGGACAAGGAGAGCTTGTCCAAATCTTGGGAGCGGTTCAAGGATATCCTTTTGGATTGCCCACATCATGGGATTCCAAAGATTGAGTTGTTGGAGATCTACTTCAAAGGGCTGGACGGAAGCACCCAGTTCAATCTCCAACTACTCTCCGCCGGTACCTTCATGGACATGGCGGTTGACGAGGCTTGGGACTTCATTGAGAAGCAAGCCTTGCACATGGAGAAGTACACCCACCAAGGAGCTGAGGGTGGAGTTAAAAGAGTCAACTTTCAAGAGACTCAACCCAACAACAACCAGCTCACGTCCTTGAAAAACGACGTGAAGCAATTAAAGGAGCTCTTGATGGCTCAAACTAAGAAGGAAGAGCAAGGGCAAAGGAACAACAACAACAACAATAACGGGTACCGTAACAACAACAACGGACCCCGAAACAACAACTACAACAACAACAATAGAGGATCCAATAGCAACAATTGGAGGGCGAATAACCAAAATCACGGTAACAATCACTCAAACTCCAATTCTAATGATTCCTCTAACCCTTTCCTCTCTTCTCCTTCTTCTTCTTCTACTCCATTGAAAAGCCAAGGGCAAGGATCAAGTTCGTCTCAGCCGGAAAAGAAGGACGCAGTCCTGGAGGCAATCTTGATCAAGCTTAGTGCTATGGAGAATTCTATGACTTCATTTTCGAGGGCCCAAAAGTCCTTCGAACAACAACTTGCTAATAGGGCGAATGAAGCGCCAAGAGATCCAGGGAAGCTTCCAGCAAAGACGGAAACTAACCCTAAGGGCCAGTGCATGGCCATAACGACGAGGAGTGGACTCAAAACTGCAGATCCAGTACCTCGCTCGATGCATACCACCTCGGTCCAGACCCAGTCGAAGAACACCTCGACCGAGATGCCAACCGAGGCGGCGCAACAGAAAGCAGGAGGAACGACAGAAACTTATGTTCCACCTCCTGCATATAAACCACCACTTCCATTCCCTCAGTCCAGAGCCAGAGCACATCTAGACAAGCACTTTGGTAAGTTTCTTGACTTGATGAATAAGCTACATATTAATATTCCTTTCCTTGATGCTATTCTAGGTATGCCCGCCTATGGGAAGTTCTTAAAAGAAATCTTATCAAGGAAGAGGAAGCTGGAGGATGTTGGTGAAGTTAGGATGACATCTAAATCTTCGGAGCTTATCAAGATCATGAAGGAAAAGATGCCACCTAAGTTGAGAGATCCCGGCTCATTTTGCATTCCCATTCAAGTCGGGGATGTCACTTGTGAAGCCCTTTGTGATCTAGGAGCCAGCGTGAGCATCATCCCGCTGGAGCTATGCACTAAGATCGGTCTTGGAGAGCCCAAGCCGGTCAAGATTCGACTTTACATGGCGGATCGCTCCATTACCCATCCCGTGGGCATTTTGGAGGACGTTCCGGTCAAGTTAGGTAACTTCTATCTACCTATAGATTTTGTCGTACTTGACATTCCCGCAGATTATCCAGTTCCTATCATTCTCGGGAGGCCATTTCTAGCAACTTCGGGTTGCAATGTGGATTGCAAGAACGCCAAGTTGAAATTCAACATTGGTGGCGATGAGGTGGAGTTCGCACTACTTGCGGCCATGAAAGGAGAGCAACTAACTAATGATATCTTCAACATCTACGATGAAGAAGAATCAAGGGAATTGGTGAGCTCTATCCTTATTAACGATCCACTCGAAAGAGTTATTAGCTTCAGTTTAATGGAGGAAGGTATAGATGCTTCTTGTGATGCAGATATACGGAGCTTGAAGGCACTGGAAGAGGATCCAGGAGCTAAAACTGAGAAGCTAGTCCAGGAGACGAAGATCTCCAGTCTCGGTTCCAGTAGAAGAACCTCGACCGAGGCACTTTCTGGATGGAGCGAGGCGTCTGAAGAACACCTCGGTCAACGCCTAAACGCCTCGACCGATGTCGACAGCGAGATGACGTCAACTGAGATCGCTGAGAAGAACAATTTTCTTACTCCCTTCTCTGATATTCACCCACAGTTGGCGGATCATTTCCTCCACCAACTTTCTGATAATAAAGGTCCTTGGTATGCTGATATTGTGAATTATCTTGTTTGCCAGGAAATACCGCCCGGATTGACGTACTCTCAAAAGAAGAGATTCTTCAAGGAAGTACGACACTACTACTGGGATGAGCCGCTGCTATTCAAGCGCGGACCGGATGGGATGCGTCGAAGGTGCATTCCGGAAGATGAAGTTAATAGCGTCATAAGGCATTGTCATTCACTTCCTTATGGAGGACATGCTAGCACCGATAAAACATGCGCTAAGGTATTGCGTTCCGGTTTCTTTTGGCCTACATTATTTAAGGATGTGCAATCTTTTGTTGTTTCTTGTGATGCATGCCAAAGAACAGGGAACTTATCAAGGAGGAACGAGATGCCGCTTAATAACATCCAAGAAGTGGAAATCTTTGATGTGTGGGGGATTGACTTCATGGGACCTTTCCCATCCTCCGGAGGAAACCTCTACATTCTCCTTGCCGTTGATTACGTCTCTAGATGGGTTGAAGCCATTGCTTCTCCCACTAACGACGCCAAGGTGGTTGTGAAGTTCTTGAATAGAACTATCTTTCCACGATTTGGAACTCCACGCATCATCATCAGCGATGGAGGAACGCATTTCATCAACCGGAAGTTTAAGGCACTTCTGTCGAAGTATGGGGTAACCCACAAGGTATCAACCGCTTATCACCCTCAAACTAGTGGACAGGTCGAGATCTCGAATAGAGAAATCAAGGCAATTTTGGAGAAGACCGTCTCTAGAACGAGGAAGGATTGGTCCATGAAATTGGACGATGCTCTTTGGGCGTACAGGACAACATTCAAGACTCCCATAGGTACCACCCCTTATAATTTGGTATATGGAAAGTCTTGCCATTTGCCCGTTGAGTTGGAGCACAAGGCGTATTGGGCTATCAAATGGTTGAACTTTGACATCAAGGAGGCTGGCGAGAAACGCCTATTGGAGCTTAACGAGCTGGAGGAGCTGCGTTTGAACGCTTACGAGAATGCCAAAATCTATAAGGAAAGGACAAAGAGATGGCATGACAAGCGTATCATCCCAAAGGAGCTTAACGAAGGAGACTTAGTTCTACTCTTCAACTCCCGCCTCCGTCTTTTTCCAGGTAAGTTGAAATCTAGATGGACCGGACCTTATGTTGTGAAGCATGTTTTCCCTCATGGTGCAGTTGAGATATGGGGCGAAACTAGCGGAAGCTTCAAGGTCAACGGTCATAGACTTAAGAAATACCAGCCGGAAACGCCGGTTGAGGAGGTTGCACCGATATACCTCGTTTGAGACGCATCATGGTCCAGCTAGCGACCTTAAATCAAGCGCTTCTTGGGAGGCAACCCAAGGTATTGCTCTTCTTTCCCGTTTTCTAGTCTAGCTTAGATAGTTTTTGTTTTTGCTTTGCTTTGCTTTGTTTTTGGCGTCCTGGACAGACAACAGGAAGAAACACATCTGGAAGGACAGAAGTTCGAGATTCTGAGAAGACAGAAGCACCTCGGTCACTGTCAGAGCACCTCGACCGAGTTGATTCTTGAAGCAACCGAGGCAACTAGGGTTTCTGCAGAACCGCCTCGGTCCATACCACCTCGGGCCAGTCGAGACCATCTCGACCGAGGTGACAGCAGATCCAGTAACAGTATAAAAAGGGAAAAATTACTTTTCACTTTTTTTTACCCATTTCGACCGCGGCGACAGATCCACTTCGCTCACTCTCGATTCTCGCTCGTTTTCGACGTTTTCTGCTTCCAAACCGAGATTGAAGGATAGAGGAGTCGATTGCAACAACGAATCTGCAGGAAAAATCGAGTGAATCGGCCGGAACGAGGTAAAAACGACCGAAACCCTAACTCGCTCGTTTACTGCAATTTGGGCTTTGTTTGCCCTTGAATCTGTTGAGGAAAACCTTAAGTACCCCTTAGGAAGCATCGGTAGTGATTTTTGGGGGAAAAGAACTGAAAATCAGAGAGTTGAATTCGCGACTGTCTTCGCCTCGGTCCAGTCGTCCTGCACCTCGGTCGAGGTGATTCTTAGTATTTGTCAGTCGACCGAGGTAGTCTGATAGTGCAGTTTTGAAGATGAGTTCAGATCGCCGTTTAGCTCTTAGAAATAGATCCTCCCCTTCCCCTTCTCCTTCCTCATCCCGTCCCTACCGCCCGGCTATCCACGAGAGATGCCGGGTAGACTATGAGAGGATAGCTGGCCGTCCAGTCATCGCACCACGATTTCTGGATGTGTCAGCTTTTGACTGCCTAGGGTTAGATGCTGACCTTAGGAGGATGATTGCTACAGTGGGGCTAGATCAGTTCACTGAGATCCGAGCCCCAGCCTACTTAGAGCCGACACTCGAGTTTGTTAGCTCCTTCTCCTACCTTCCCACAGAGCGGTCTGTGAAGTACCGGTTGATGAGCCGGAACTTCATAGTTCCTTTAGAGATTTGGAGAGAGATCTTTGGCTTTCCTGACCCCACCGCTGTAGATTTCCCGACCCGAGCTGTAGCTAGGGAGTTCTGGGGACAGATAGCCCATATTACTGGGCACGCAGACAGATGGCGCCCTGGAGATTCCAGGGAGAAGGTCATCTTTCACCCAGCCTTCAGACTTGCCCACAGGATCTTCAGTGAGACACTTCTGGCGCGTACTGAGACGCCCCAGAAGATCAGACAGGGTGAGCTCTTTTCTCTTTACTGCATGGTTACAGGAGGTTTCCCGGACTTTGGCTTGCTCTTGGCAGAGGATCTGCACAAGATCAAGGCCAAGGCGAAGGGAGACATATGCTGCGGAGGTCTAGTCACCCACATCGCTACCTACCACGGGATGGACCTCAGCGTTTGCACATTGGCGGCGGCTCCGAAGCCGCTGGGATTGCAGGAGATGATCACACGGAGGATTCTAGTTCCCCGTGGGTTGACCACTCCATACGTCGCTATGCCATGGGAGCAGACTGCACCTCAGGGCATCAGATGGTCTGCACAGTTCTCTGTCTTCGATCCACATTTCTGGCAGACTGCTTGGGGTCCACTCATGGAGGATCATAGAGAGGCAGCAACTGCCCCTGCTGAGGCTGAGGAGGAGGCTGAGGATGAGGATGATGACGATGATGAGACAGTGGATGAGAGAGGAGGCGGCGTCCCGATGGACACAGGGACAGATACAGCTGGGACGAGCGCGCCACCTATTATTGATTTAGATGATGAGGAGGACACTGAGCCGGCGCCAGCCGCGACGTCTCCAGTCAGACCTGCTGGACGCAGGAGGCGTGGAGTGAGGGACAGAGCTGCACACCGACGGATCGATGACCTGACGGATCAGGTTATCGACTCATATGCTGCACTTTCGTTGGATATCCGCGAGATGCAGGAGCGGCAGCATCATCAGCACATGATGGCTCAGCTACAGTTTGAGCGTATCATGGGCTATCCCTATGACCCGACTCAGTACCCCTACATACCACCACCACCGCTGGATCAGGACTACTGAGGAGCTGCAGGGTTTATTTATTATATTTTTTTATGCAGTTCGGCTCTCATCCGGTGAGTCCTCTTTTATTTAAACTTTTATTATACCCACTGGGACAGTGTGTCTCAAGTATGGGGTGTTTGTTATTTGACTATGTGGCTACCTTTGATGTATTCGACATTTTTGATGTATTTTATTTATCGGATATTTTCATATTTATGCTTCATTTGCCTTTATATGATTATCTGGTATTACATGCATACTTACAGGTTATTTGATTGAGAAAAAACGTCGAAACTGAAAGAAAACTGGTTTAAAAAAAAAAAAAAAATTTTTGGACCTCGACCGGGACAGTTCTAGCCGAACGAGGTGATTCACCTCGGTTGACTTAAGAACACCTCGACCGAGGTAGGTTAACTGAGAGTTTTCGAAAACTATTTTTGTACTACTTATCTGGATATGACCTCAGTGAAGATTTTGTTTACCTACTGGTTTTAAATTCTTTATGTGTTTGAAAGGTTTTATAATATGTTTAAGTTGCTAAATGCTTTGTTTGAAATTATTGGCATGTTTAATACTTTGTTTCTATCCAAATTATGTTGGATTTGAAGGTTGACACCGCAGGTTAAGTTCTCTCACTTTCTTCTTGGAAAGACCAAGGCAATTCATTCTCTTCTTCTTCTTCTTCTTGATCATGCTTAGCCCCTCATATACATTTTGCCTCCCTTTACCTATCCGGGAATTTGGAAGCAAGCGAAGTGGTGAAAGCAAGTGAAGTTAAAGTTGAGAAGTTGGCTGGAAGTGAAAGTGCTAGAAAGTAATAATAGGTTTGGGGAAGTCAATCATGAAGATAAGTAACTCGGCACCATTCACATAGCCGGGTGTTTGTGTCTTGCCAAAGTCGGATTGAGCGATATTCCTAACGGGTCATGGTATGTGCATCAAGGGTTTGATGCATCTCAAGAAATTGATGATTGCGGATCTCCTAGGCTTCGGTTATTGTGCACCTCTGTCCATGCATCCCAAAAAGGAAAGTAAAAGAGAAAAAAAAGTGCGAAATAAGCAAAGCTTATTGGTGGAAGATGTTGCAAGTCAAAGTGAAAGTGAAGTTCATCCTTTTCTCGGATTCTAGCACCACATTACCTTACATACATCCCTACCCTACACGTTTCTTGACCTTTTCTTTTGGGAAGCCCTTGAGACCTTGAGCTTGTTGATTGACTTAGCGGTTTAAATCGGATTATACATGATTAATTTTGATAATTATAATTTATTATGCATTCTATGATTTTGTGCAAAGATGAAAAACTTTCCTATATTTATAAAATGTTTTAAGCATATTGAGTTTTTAAATTCCAGGAAGTATTCTCTTAGAGTGATCTATGATAGTTGCACACCATAAAATGTTTTTGAAAAGCTTTTTCATTGATTTTCTTGACTTATAATCCATTCTATCTTGTCTTCTATATAAGGAACTTGCTTGGGGACAAGCAAGGGCTAAGTATGGGGTATTTTGATAGCATGAATTATAGTCTAGTTTTTGGGGTTTGTTTGGACGTTTTATCTTTCATAATCTGTATGTTTGTATATACATTATGTGATTTTACTACCATTTCATCTACCTTTGCGAGAATCGAGGTCTACACCTAGTTTCGTTGTAATTGCAGGTAATATGGTACGTTTTGCATCAAAAAGGAGCAAAAGGAGTCATGAGTCATTTGGAGCTACATCCAGGAAGCATAGCCATGGATTGAAGATCCACTTTGGAGCAGATTCGAGAGATTTCACATCCAGTTGAGACTCACCTCGGTTGACCAGAGATTCATCTCGACCGAGGTGATCCAGGGACGCCGACTCGACCGAGGCGAATACCTAGGACGCGGCGAGAATATTTTATTCTTGGAAGAGATCTTTTAAATTTGGAAAGTGATCTTATATTTCTGGGCTTGTCTTCTGGAAGGAAGGAGATATGCAGAATATATATTTTACCTATATTTATGGGATAATATCTTCTTAAGATTTATTATCTTTGGAGGGTTATTTTCCTATAAAAAGGGTCGGATTTCCCACAATTCGGAGGGCCGGCATACACGAACATCCGCCTACACCGAAAAAGACGCAGCAGCCGCATACCCCAATTTGGGAGAGAGTTGAAGAACCTTTTTGAAGGTTGAAGGAAGATTGAAGTCCATAGCTTTTATAGCTTTATTGAAGGGTTTTGTAAGATTGTCTTCAATTCCCTCAATTGTTGTCTTGTCTTTTTGGATTATTATCCAAGGAACGCTTTGTTGTGATATTTGATTCAGTTATTGAAGTCTTTTCATTAAATTCTTCTTTGTTCAAATATTCACCTTCTTCCCTTACATTTAATACTTTCATAATGATGATGAGTGGCTAATTTCCTTGTGTGATTCTAGGGTGATTGGCTGAAGGTTGTGGGAAAAACAATGATAGAATAATCTTAGATTTCAGTAGGATCCTGAAAGTTCGAGTCTTTAACCTTAACCCTAAGCATCTCGTTCGGTTGATGAACATCTCGGCCGGGGTGGAATTCTTCTGACGGAGGTGACTTATCCGACCTTAAACTGAGAGTTAAGTGTTGGAGTTTGCCAAATCCTATTCTTATTACACCTTTCCTGGTTCAATGCAAGCTTAGGATGAGACTTACCCGGTAATTCCTTAGTTTGTATACCAACGATCATAAGTGTAGGTAATAAAGGTTTAGCCTTTATTGGGGTTTGAGTGTGCTTCCATCCCATCTTTGTGAGTTAGCCTGAGACTTACCCGGTAAAGGTTAATTCTATTCCCTTAGATGGTATGTTAGTTTGAGGTTATAGTTCTTTATCTTGATTCCTTGAGACTTACCCGGTAATAGGAGTTACGGTTTAGGATTAGTGTGTAGTGAGACTTACCCGGTGATCTACTCCACTTTAGAAACACCTTCCCCACGCAAAAATCTCAGCTTTGTCCGCTTATCTACAGATCTTGAGTTGGAACCACAACTAGATGCTTTAATCCCTAGAATTGCATGTTTGCTTTATTTGACATCTTATTCATCTTTGATTGTGTTAAATTGCTCTTGTGGTTAGTATTAACATTAGCACACCGTGTTGACTCTGTTTCACCGAGTCCCTGTGATCGACCCCTGGAATTTTCTTGCTTTTACTACGATTGACCCGTACACTGCGGGTTCGCATCCTTGTTTTAAGCTTAAGTCTAGGGTTATAAATTTAAAGCTTGCACACACCGTTTGGAGCGAACACTTGCTTCCAAACCGCTAAGAAAGGGTAGAGGATCACAGCGCAAGTGCAAATCTGCAAGAAAAACGAACCGAATCGACCGAATCTAGGTAAAATCGGAAAAACCCTAACCTCGCTCTTCTCCACTGTTTTCCTTAGATTTGGGCTTTGGTTGCCACTACATTTGCTGAGAAACAGATTAAGTACGCCATAGGAACCTGTTGTAGTGATTTGGGGGAAAAGAACTAGATTTTTGAGGAAATCAGTCGCGTAGTTTTTCGCCTCGGTCCAGTCGGCCTGTGCCTCGGCCGAGGTGTTCTTCAGGGTTGTCAGGCCGACCGAGGTGGTCTGACAGGTTACAGAAAGATGAGTTCAGATAGACAGCTGGTCCTGAGGGACAAATCCTCTCCTTCCCATTCTTCTTCCTCTAGACGTACTAGACCGGTGATCCACGAGAGACACCAGGTCGACTATGACCGCATCGCGGCCCGTCCAGTGATTGCACCTCGCTTCCTGGATATTTCTGCATTTGATTGTCTCCATGTAGATGGAGATCTGAGACGTATGATTACTATGGTGGGGCTTGAGCAGTTCACTGAGATCCGAGCACCGGCTTACCTAGAGCCGACTATAGAGTTTGTCAGCTCTTTCACCTACCTTCCTACAGAGCGTGCTGTGAAGTACCGGTTGATGAACCAGAACTTCATAGTTCCTTTAGAGTACTAGCGAGACATCTTTGGCTTCCCGGCCCCGACCGCTGCTGATTTTCCCTCCCGAGCTGTAGCTAGGGAGTTTTGGGGACAGATTGCTCACGTAGTTGAGCATGCAGATAGATGGCGCCCTGGAGACTCTAGGGAGCGTATTATATTTCACCTAGCCTTTAGGTTAGCCCACAGGATATTCAGTGAGACTCTTCTGGCGCGTACTGAGACGCCCCAGAAGGTCAGACAGGGGGAGCTGTTTAGCCTATACTGCATGGTGACTGGAGGGATTCCAGACTTTGGCTTGATGCTGGTAGAGGATCTACATAGGATCAAGGCCAAGGCGAAGGGCGACATCTGCTGCGGAGGCATTGTGACTCACATAGTCAGTTACCAGGACATGGACCTCAGTGCTTGTACCATGGTGGCGGCTGCCAAGCCGCTAGGACTTCAGGAGATGATCACTCTGCGGATACTGGTTCCCCGAGGACTTACTACGCCATATGTGGCGATGCCATGGGAGCCTACTGCACCACAGGGGATCAGATGGTCACCCCAGTTCTCGGTATATGATCCTCACTACTGGCAGACTGCTTGGATCCCATTTATGGAGGATGTTAGAGAGGCAACAGCTGCACTAGCTGAGGAGGATGAGGTTGAGGAGGCTGCTGATGATGATGATGATAGGGATTGTGGAGTTCCTATGGATACAAGGACTGATACTGCTGGGACGAGTACGCCGGTCATCGATTTGGATGATGAAGAGACTGAGGCCGAGCCGGCTGCATCACCAGTACGCCCTGCTAGGCGTAGGGTACGCCGACAAAGAGATCTAGATGCTCACCGTCGGATTGATGATCTGACGGATCAGATGATCGATTATTATGCTACCCTATCGCTGGATATCCGTGAGATGCAGGAGAGACAACATTACCAGCACGTGATGGCTGAGATTCAGTTTCAGCATATCATGGGCTATCCTTTCGACCCATCTCAGTATCCGTACGTGCCACCACCACCACCACCGGATCGGGATTATAGAGAGCTTGTAGGATTTTCTTTCTTTATTTATTATGCAGCTCAGCTATGTCCGGTGAGTACTTTATTTTCCTTAGACTTATTTTGACCCACTGGGACAGTGTGTCCCAAGTATGGGGTATTGATGTATTATTTGACTTATGTGATGTATGACTCGACTTTATCGGATATTTATGCTTTATTTTGCTTCTATGGTTTTATCTGAGATTACATGCATGCATACAGGTTATTTGATTGAGAAAAACGTCAAAAACTGGACAGAAAAAAAAAATTTTGACCTCGACCGGGGCAGTTCTGGCCAAACGAGGTACTTCACCTCGGTTGACCTAGAACACCTCGACCGAGGTGGTTTAACTGAGAGTTTTCGAAACGTTTTGTGCTTCTTATCTGCATATGATCTCAGTGAAGATCTTGTTTGCTGACTGGTTTTGAAATCTTTATATGTTTGAAAGGTTTTATGATATGTTTAAGTTGCTAAATGCTTTGTTTGAAATTTGTGGCATGTTTAATACTTTGTTTTTATCCAAATTACGTTGAATTTGAAGGTTGACACCACATTATGAGTTCTCTCATTTTCTTCCTGGAAAAACCAAGGCAATTCATTCTTTTCTTCTTGATCATACTTAGCCCCTCATATACAGATTTGCCTCCCTTTACCTATCCGGGAATGTGGAAGCAAGCAAAGTGGTGAAAGCAAGTGAAGTAAAAGAAGTTGGCTGGAAGTGAAAGTGTTAGAAAGTAATAAATAGGTTTGGGGAAGTCAATCATGATGATGAGTAACTCGGCACCATTCACATAGTCGGGTGTTTGTGTCTTGCCAAAGTCGGATTGAGCGATATTCCTAACGGGTCATGGTATGTGCATCAAGGATTTGATGCATCTCAAAAAATTGATGATTGCTGATCTCCTAGGCTTTGGTTATTGTGCACCTCTGTCCATGCATCCCAAAAAGTAAAGTAAAAAAAAAAAAAGAAAAGTGTGAAATAAGCAAAGCTTATTGGTGGATGATGTTGAAAGTCAAGTGAAAGTGAAGTGATATCCTTTTCCCGGATTCTTGCACCACATTACCTTCTATACATCCCTACCCTACACGTTTCTTGACCTATCTTTTGGGAAGCCCTTGAGACCTCGAGCTTGTTGATTGACTTAGCGGTTTAAACTGGATTATACATGATTAATTTCGATAATTACGACTTATTATGCATTCTATGATTTTATGCAAAGATGAACAACTTTCTTATATTTATAAAATGTTTTATGCATGTTTTGATTTTAAATTCCATGAAGTATTCTCTTAGAGTGATCTATGATTGTAGCACACCATTAAAATGTTTTTGAAAGACTTTTTCATTGATCTTTATGACTAATAATCCATTCTATCTTGTATTCTATAGGCAGAATATTCGCTCCAAACGGTGTGTGCAAGCTTTAAATTTATAACCCTAGATGTAAGCTTAAAACAAGGATGCGAACCCGCAGTGTACGGGTCAATCGTAGTAAAAGCAAGGAATTCCAGGGGTCGATCATAGGGACTTAGTGAAACAAAGTCGGAATAGGTAAGCTTTAGCAATTACTAACCACAAAAGCAATTAAAACAATCAAAGATGATAAAAGTCAATAAAGGAAATATGCAATTCTAGGGATTAAAGCATCTAGTTGTGGTTCCAACTCAAGATCTAAAGATAAGCGGATAAAGCTGAGATTTTTGCATAGGGAAGGTGTTACTAAAGTGGAATAGATCACTGGGTAAGTCTCACTACTCACTAATCCCAAACCGTAACTCCTATTACCGGGTAAGTCTCAAGGAATTAAGATAAAGAACTATAACCTCAAACTAACACACCATCTAAGGGAATATAATCAACCTTTACCGGGTAAGTCTTAGGCTAACTCACAAAGATGGAATGAAAGCACAGTCAAACCCCAATAAAGGATAAACCTTTATTACCTATACTTATGATCTTAGGTAAACAAACTAAGGAATTACCGGGTAAGTCTCATCCTAGGCTTGCATTGAACCAGGAAAGGTATAATAAGAATAGGATTTGGCAAACTCTAACACTTAACTCTCAGTTTCGGATCAGATAAGTCACCTCGGTCAAAAGAATTCCACCCTGGCCGAGATGTTCATCGACTGAGCGAGATGCTTAGGGCTAAGGTAAAGACTCGAACTTTCAGGGTCCTACTGTGATTAAGATTATTCTATCATTGTTTTTCCCACAACCTTCAGCCAATCACCCTAGAATCACACAAAGAGATTAGCCACTCATCATCATGAAAGTAATAATCAAATATATGGGAAGAAAGAGAATAATTGAACAAGAAAACCTTAAGAGAAAGGCTTCAATAACTGAATCAATTAATCAAACCAACAAGCGTTCCTTGAATTACAATCCAACACGACAAACAACAAGGAAGGGAATCTAAGATGATCTTACAAAAACCCTTCGAAAAGCTATAAAAGCTATAGACTTTCTTCCTTCAACCTTCAACAAGGTTCTTCAAATCTCCCAACTGGAGTATGGCTGCAGCGGTGTATAAAACACAATCGGTGGTATAGCATGATATATGCAGGATGTTGGATTTGTGGGAAATCCGACCCTTTTTATAGGAAAATTACTCTCCAAAGATAAGTTATCTTAGAAAGATCTCTTCCCATAAAAATAGGTAAAATATATGGTGTAACTTATCTTCTTCCTTCTAGGAACCCAGCCCAAAAATATAAGATCCTCTTTCCAAAGATAAAAGATCTCAGCCAAGAATAAAATATTCTCGCCGCGTCCCAAGTGCTCGCCTTGGTCGAGTCGACTCCTCTGGATCACCTCGGTCGAGGTGACTCTGTAGTCAACCGAGGCGAGTCACAACTGAATGTGAAATCTCTCAAATCTGGTCCAAAGTGAATCTTTAATCCATGGCTATGCTTCCTGGATGTTTCCTTAAGTTCCTGAATGTAGCTCCAATGACTCCATAGCTCCTTTTGCTCCTTTTTGATGCAAAACGTGCCATTTTACCTACGATTACAACAAAACTAGGTGTAGACCTCGATTCCCGCAAAGGTAGATGAAACGGTAATGTAATCACATAATATACATACAAACATGCAGATTATTGAAGATAAAACGTCTAAACAAACCCCAAAATATAGATAATAATTCATGCTATCAAAATACCCCATACTTAGCCCTTGCTTGTCCCCAAGCAAGTTCCGCATATAAAATACAAGATAGAATGGATTATAAGTCATAAAGATCAATGAAAAAGTCCTTCAAAAAACATTTTTATGGTGTGCTACAATCATAGATCACTCTAAGAGAATACTTCATGGGATTTAAAATGAAAATATGATCAAAACATTTTATAAATATAGGAAAGTTGTTCATCTTTGCATAAAATCGTAGAATGCATAATAAATCGTAATCATCGAAATTAATCATGTATAATCTAGTTTAAACCACTAAGTCAATGAACAAGCTCGAGGTCTCAAGGGCTTCCCAAAAGAAAGGTCAAGAAACGTGTAGGGTAGGGATGTATATAAGGTAATGTGGTGCTAGAATCCGGGAAAAGGATAACTTCACTTTCACTTTGACTTTCAACATCTTCCACCAATAAGCTTTGCTTATTTCACACTTTTTCTTTTTTTTACTTTACTTTTTGGGATGCATGGACATAGGTGCACAATAACCGAAGCCTAGGAAATTAGCAATCATCAATTTCTTGAGATGCATCAAACCCTTGATGCACATATCATGACCCGTTAGGAATATCGCTCAATCCGACTTTGGCAAGACACAAATACCCGGCTATGTGAATGGTGCCGAGTTACTCATCATCATGATTGACTTCCCCAAACCTATTTATTGCTTTCTAACACTTTCACTTCCAGCCAACTTCTCAACTTTTACTTCACTTGCTTTCACCACTTTGCTTGCTTCCAAATTCCCGGATAGGTAAAGGGAGGCAAAAATGTATATGAGGGGTTAAGCATGATAAAGAAGAAGAAGAGAGAAGAATGAATTGCCTTGGTCTTTCCAGGAAGAAAGTGAGAGAACTTATCTTGCGGTATCAACCTTCAAATTCAACATAATTTGGATAAAAACAAAGTATTAAACATGCCAAAAATTTCAAACAAAGCATTTAACAACTTAAACATATCATAAAACCTTTCAAACACATAAAGATTTCAAAACCAGTCAGCAAACAAGATCTTCACTGAGATCATATCCAGATAAGAAGCACAAAAGTCGTTTCCAAAACTCTCAGTTAAATCACCTTGGTCGAGGTGTTCTAGGTCAACCGAGGTGAAGTACCTCGTTCGGCCAGAACTGTCCCGGTCGAGGTCAAAATTTTTTTTAAAACCAGTTTTTGACGTTTTCTCAATCAAATAACATGTATGTATGCATGTAATCTCAGATAAACACATAGAAGCAAAATAAAGCATAAATATCCGATAATGTCGACTCATACATCACATAAGTCATAAAATACATAAACACCCCATACTTGGGACACACTGTCCCAGTGGGTCAGAATAAGTCTAAAGAAATAAAGTACTCACCGGACATAAAACTGAGCTGCATAATAAATAAGAAAGAAAATCCTGCAAGCTCTCAATGGTCACGATCCGGTGGTGGTGGTGGTGGCATGTACGGATACTGGGATGGGTCAAATGGATAACCCATAGTCTGCTGAAATTGGATCTCCATCATCCGACGCTGATAGTGCTGGCTCTCTAGCATCTGATGAGTCATGCGGTCGAGCTCTCAGTGATGGGCGGCAAATCTCTCAATGATGTCCACAGTAAGGGCAGCATAAGAGTCTATCATCTGATCCGTCAGATCATCGATCCGACGGTGAGCCTCTAGATCTCTATGTCGGCGTACCCTACGCCTAGGAGGTCGGACTGGTGATGCAGCCGACGCGGTCTCAGTATCGTCATCGTCTAAGTGAATGACCGGCGCACTCATCCCAGTAGTATCAGTCCCTGTATCCATAGGAACTCCACCATCCCTATCATCATTATCAGCAATCTCCTTCTCTACCTCATCCTCCTCGGCTGGTGCAGCTGCTGCCTCTCTAGCATCCTCCATCAATGGGATCCAAGTAGTCTGCAAGTAGTGAGGATCATAAATTGAGAACTGGGGTGACCATCTGATCCCCTGTGGTGTAGTCGGCTCCCATGGCATCGCCACATATGGCTTAGTAAGTCCCCGGGGAACCAGTATCCTCCGAGTGATCATATCTTGAAGCCCTAGCGGCTTGGCTGCCGCCACCATGGTACATGCTTTGAGATCCATATCCTGGTAACTCGCAATGTGAGTCACGATGCCTCCGCAGCAGATATCCCCCTTCGCTTGGGCTTGATCTTGTGCAGATCCTCTGCCAACATCAAGCCAAAGTCTTGGATCCCTCCAGTCACCATGCAGTAAAGGCTGAAAAGCTCCCCCTATCTGACCTTCTGGGCATCTCAGTACGCCCCAGAAGCGTCTCACTAAAAATCCGGTGAGCTAACCTAAAAGCTAGGTGAAAAATAATACGCTCCTTGAAGTCTCCAGGGCGCCATCTGTCTGCGTGCTCAACTACATGAGCAATCTGACCCCAAAACTCCCTAGCTACAGCTCGGGAGGGAAAATCTACAGCAGTCGGAGCCGGGAAACCAAAAATGTCTCGCCAGTACTCTAAAGGAACTATGAAGTTCCGGTTCATCAACCGGTACTTCACAGCCCGCTCTGTGGGAAGGTAGGTGAAGGAGCTGACAAACTCCAAAGTGGGCTCTAAGTAGCCAGGTGAGCAGATATCAGTAAACTGATCTAGCCCTACCATCGAAATCATCCGTCTCAAATCTCCATCCACATGGAGACAATCAAAAGCTGAAACGTCCAGGAAGCGAGGTGCAATCACTGGACGGGCTGCGATACGGTCATAGTCGACCTGATGTCGCTCGTGGATCACCGGTCTAGTAGGTCTAGAAGAAGAAGAAGAAGGGGAAGGAGAGGATCTGTTCCTCAGGACAAGCTGTCTATCTGAACTCATCTCTAAACAAACTGTCAAATCACCTCGGTCGGCCTGACAAATCTCAAGAACACCTCGGCCAAGGCACATGCCGACTGGACCGAGGCGAATAACTGCGCGATGAATTTCCTCAAAAATCCAGTTCTTTTCCCCCAAAATCACTACAACTGGTTCCTATGGGGTACTTAATCTGTTTCTCAGCAAATGCAGGGGCAACCAAAGCCCAATTTGAGAGAAATCAGTGAGAGAAAGAGATTAGGGTTTTTTTTTCTGATGTTACCTCTAATCGGTCGATTCGGTTCGTTTTTCTTGCAGATTAGCACTTGCACTGGGATCCTCTATCTTTTCTTTGCAATTTGGAAGCAAGAATCGTCGAAAACGAGCGAAGAATGGCGAAGCGAGGCAAGGAGGCTGCCGCGGTTGAGGAGAAGGTAAAGGAAGAGAGAGAATTTCAACACCCTTTTATACCCTTTTCTGGAACTGCTGTCACCTCGGTCGAGGTGGTCTCGACTGGACCGAGGTGGTACGGACCGAGGTGGTTCTTCAGAAACCCTAGTCGCCTCGGTTGCTCAAGAATCATCTCGGTCGAGGTGCTTTGACAGCAACCGAGATGTGCCTCAGTCAAACTCCGTCTTCTCAAATTCTCGAACTTCTGTCCTTCCAGTTGTGCTCCTGGTTTGTATTCCTTCCTTAGATGTCACCTGTTATCTGTCTAGGACGCCAAAAACAAAACAAAGCAAAGCAAAAGCAAACTATCTAAGCTAGACTAGAAAAAGGGAGAAGAAAGCAATACCTTGGGTTGCCTCCCAAGAAGTGCTTGATTTAAGGTCGCCAGCTGGACCATACGGCGTCTCTCAAACGAGGTATAGTGGTGCAACCTCCTCAACCGGAACTTCCGGTTTGTATTTTTTAAGTCTATGACCATTGACCTTGAAGCTTCCACTCGTTTCGCCCCATATCTCAACTGCACCATGAGGAAAAACATGTTTCACAACATAAGGTCCGGTCCATCTAGATTTCAACTTACCTGGAAAGAGGCGGAGGCGGGAGTTGAAGAGTAGAACTAAGTCTCCTTCCTTAAGCTCCTTAGGGATGATACGCTTGTCATGCCATTTCTTCGTCCTTTCCTTATAGATTTTGGTATTCTCATAAGCGTTCAAACGCAGCTCCTCCAGCTCATTGATATCCAATAGCCGCTTCTCGCCGGCTTCCTTAATGTCGAAGTTCAACCATTTGATCGCCCAATATGCTTTGTGTTCTAACTCAACGGGCAAATGACAAGACTTCCCATATACCAAATTATAAGGGGTGGTACCTTTGGGAGTCTTAAATGCGATCCTGTAGGCCCAAAGAGCGTCGTCCAATTTCATGGACCAATCCTTCCTCGTTTTAGAGACGGTCTTCTCCAAAATTTCTTTAATTTCTCTATTCGAGATTTCGACCTATCCACTAGTTTGAGGGTGATAAGGGGTTGCTACCTTGTGGGTGAACCCATACTTCGATAGAAGTGCCTTAAACTTCCGGTTGATGAAATGCGTCCCTCCATCGCTGATGATGATACGTGGAGTTCCAAAACGTGGAGAGATAGTCCTGTTAAAGAACTTCACAACCACGTTGGCGTCATTAGTGGGAGAAGCAATGGCTTCAACCTATCTAGAGACGTAATCAAATGCTAGAAGAATATAGAGGTTTCCTCCGGAGGATGGGAAAGGTCACATAAAGTCTATCCCCCATACATCAAAGATTTCCACCTCTTGAATGTTATTAAGTGGCATTTCGTTCCTCCTAGATAGATTTCCTGTTCTTTGGCATGCATCACAAGAGACAACGAACGATTGCACATCTTTAAATAATGTAGGCCAAAAGAAACCGGAACGTAATACCTTAGCGCATGTCTTATCGGTGCTAGCATGTCCTCCACAAGGAAGTGAATGACAATGCCGTATGACGCTATTAACTCCATCTTCCGGAATGCATCTTCGAAGCATCCCATCCGGCCCGCGCTTGAATAGCAGCGGTTCATCCCATTAGTAATGGCGTACGTCCTTGAAGAATTTCTTCTTTTGAGAGTACGTCAATCCGGGCGGTATTTCGTGGCAAACAAGATAATTCACAATATCAGCATACCAAGGTCCTTTATTATTAGAAACTTGGTGGATAGAATGTTTCACCAACTGAGGATGAATGTCAGAGAAAGGAGTAAGAAGTTTGTTATTTTCAGCAGTCTCAGTTGACATCATCTCGCCTTTGACCTCGGTCGAGGCGCCGAGGCGTTGACCGAGATGTTCTTCAGTCGCCTCGCTTGGTCCAGAAAGTCCCTCGGTCGAGGTACTGTAACTGGAACCGAAACTGGGGATCCTCGTCTCCTGGATTAGTTTCTCAGTTCTAGCTCCTGGATCTTCTTCCAGTGCTTTTAAGCTCCGTATATCTGCATCATAAGAAGCATCTATACCTTCCTCCATTAAACTGAAACTAATAACTCTTTCGAGTGGATCGTTAATAAGGATAGAGCTTACTAATTCTCTTGATTCTTCTTCATCATAGATGTTGAAGATATCATCTCCTAGCTGCTCTCCTTTCATGGCCGCAAGTAATGCGAATTCCACTTCATCACCACCAATATTGAATTTCAACTTGGCGTTCTTACAATCCACGTTGCAACCCGAAGTTGCTAGAAATGGCCTCCCGAGAATGATAGGAACAGGATAATCTGCGAGAATGTCAAGTACTACAAAGTCTATAGGTAAATTGAAGTTACCTAACTTAACCGGAACGTCTTCCAAAATTCCCACGGGATGGGTAAAGGAGCGATCCGCCATGTATAATCGAATCTTAACCGGCTTGGGCTCTCCAAGTCCGATCTTCACACATAGCTCCAGCGGAATGATGCTCACGCTGGCTCCTAGATCACATAAGGCTTCACAAGTGACATCCCCAACTTGAATGGGAATGCAAAATGAGCCGGGATCTCTCAACTTAGGTGGCATCTTCTCTTTCATGATTTGAATAAGCTCCGAGGATTTAGATGTCATCCTTACTTCACCAAAGTCTTCCAGTTTCCTCTTCCTTGATAGGATCTCTTTCAAGAACTTCCCATAGGCGGGCATCCCTAGAATCGCGTCAAGGAAAGGAATGCTAATGTGTAGTTTATTCATCAAGTCAAGGAACTTACCAAAGTGCTTGTCTAGATGTGCTCTGGCCCATGACTGGGGGAATGTAAGTGGTGGTTTGTATGCAAGAGGTGGAACATAAACTTCAGTTTTCCCCTCCGCTTTCTGTGGCTCCAACTCGGTTGGCATCTCGGCCGAAGTGTTCTTCGACTGCACCTGGACCGAGGTGGTCTTCGTCGGTACTGGCACCGACCGAGGCATTGGATCTGCAGTCTTCAGTCCATTCCTCGTCGTTATGGCCATGATCTGGCCCTTAGGGTTGCTTTCCGTCCTTGCTGGAAGCTTCCCTAGATCTCTTGGCACTTCATTCGCCCTACTAGCAAGTTGTTGTTCAAAGGCCTTTTGGGCCTTCGAAAATGAAGTCATGGATGTCTCCATAGCACTAAGCTTGATCAAGATAGCCTCCAGCACCGCATCTTTCTTTTCCGGCTGAGACGAACTTGATCCTTGCCCCTGGCTCTTTAATGGAGTAGAAGAAGAAGAAGTAGGGGAAGAGAGGAAAGGATTAGAGGAATCGTTAGAATTGGAGTTAGAATGATTGTTACCAGAATTTTGGTTGTTCGCCCTCCAACTATTGCTGTTGGATCCTCTATTGTTGTTGTAGTTGTTCCGGGAACCGTTGTTGTGGTTACAGTATCCATTGTTGTTGTTCCTTGATCGTTGATCTTCCTTCTTGGTTTGAGCAACCAAGAGTTCCTTCAATTGCTTCACGTTATTCTTCAAAGACGTGAGTTGATTGTTGTTAGGTTGAGTCTCCTGAAAGTTAACTCTTTTAACTCCACCTTCAGCTCCTTGGTGGGTATATTTCTCCATATGCAAAGGTTTGTTCTCAATAAAGTCCCAAGCTTCGTCAATCGCCATGTCCATAAAGGTACCGGCGGAAAGTAGTTGGAGGTTGAACTGGGTGCTTCCGTCCAGTCCCTTGAAGTATATCTCCAACAACTCTATCTTTGGAATCCCATGATGTGGGCAATCCAAGAGAATGTCTTTAAACCTCTCCCATGACTTGGACAAGCTCTCCTTGTCCTTCATAATGAATGCATTAATCTTCCCTCTCATTTCAGCGGTCTTAGAGGGGGGAAAGAATTTAGTCAAGAATTCCGTAGTCTTCTCCTCCCAAGTGCTAATTTTTCTTGGAGGAAGAGATTGATACCAAGTAAGAGCTCTATCTTTTAAAGAAAAGTAAAAAGGTCTTAGCTTGTAGTTGTTGTTTTCTATTCTTGAGGGTCTCAAGGTCTCCATCAAGATCTCGTAGTTCTGCAGATGTTGATGCGTAGATTCCTTTTCTAGCCCTCCGAACTGGCATTGGCGAATCATGGAAAGAACTTGCGGTCGAAGTTCATAGTCATGGTCCGCCGGATCTCCTAGGTTAACTCCTGGACGCCTCAGTTGTTGATTGGGGTCCATCCTTTGACCTAGGGTTTGCGGGATTCCTGCAAAAAGAGCGCCTCGGACTGGCATCCGAGGTGGAAGTATCTCGGCCGGGGTGTCAGGTACTGGGACCTGCCTCGGTCGAGGATCTGGAACTGGGACCTATATCGGTCGAGGATCGGGAACTAGATCTTCCCTCGGTCGAAGTAGATATTGGTCTCGTAAGGCTGCCATATCTGCTTCGATCGCTTCAGTCCTGGTGCGAGTTTCTTCTTTCTCTTGCCTCAGTTCTTCTCTGCTGAGGCGTAGCTGTTCTAACGCCTCCTTCAACTCGGCCTCAAGATCGCGATTGTCTTGGTTGGCCATCTTCGCTTCTCTTAAGCGTCGTTTATATGTCTTTTCTGGTTCGGGATCGTAAGGAAGAATTTCCTTCCCAGTGCTGGTTCTTCGCATAAACCTAAGAAAGAACCTGCGAAAGTCACTCAAGTAGAGTGGTTAGTAGACACGGGGGCAAGTGCCCCAAAAGCGTACCGTAACCGGCTCGGTCTAGACCAAGTCCCCGACAACGGCGCCAAAAACTTGTTCGCTCCAAACGGTGTGTGCAAGCTTTAAATTTATAACCCTAGATGTAAGCTTAAAACAAGGATGCGAACCCGCAGTGTACGGGTCAATCGTAGTAAAAGCAAGGAATTCCAGGGGTCGATCACAGGGACTTAGTGAAACAAAGTCGGAATAGGTAAGCTTTAGCAATTACTAACCACAAAAGCAATTCAAACAATCAAAGATGATAAAAGTCAATAAAGGAAATATGAAATTCTAGGGATTAAAACATCTAGTTGTGGTTCCAACTCAAGATCTAAAGATAAGCGGACAAAGCTGAGATTTTTGCATAGGGAAGGTGTTACTAAAGTGGAATAGATCACCGGGCAAGTCTCACTACTCACTAATCCCAAACCGTAACTCCTATTACCGGGTAAGTCTCAAGGAATTAAGATAAAGAACTATAACCTCAAACTAACACACCATCTAAGGGAATAGAATCAACTTTACCGGGTAAGTCTTAGGCTAACTCACAAAGATGGAATGAAAGCACACTCAAACCTCAATAAAGGATAAACCTTTATTACCTATACTTATGATCTTAGGTAAACAAACTAAGGAATTACCGGGTAAGTCTCATCCTAGGCTTGCATTGAACCAGGAAAGGTATAATAAGAATAGGATTTGGCAAACTCTAACACTTAACTCTCAGTTTCTAATTAGATAAGTCACCTCGGTTAGAAGAATTCCACCCCGGCCGAGATTTTCATCGACTGAGCGAGATGCTTAGGGTTAAGGTAAAGACTCGAACTTTCAGGGTCCTACTATGATTAAGATTATTCTATCATTGTTTTTCCCACAACCTTCAGCCAATCACCCTAGAATCACACAAAGAGATTAGCCACTCATCATCATGAAAGTAATAATCAAATATATGGGAAGAAAGAGAATAATTGAACAAGAAAACCTTAAGAGAAAGGCTTCAATAACTGAATCAATTAATCAAACCAACAAGCGTTCCTTGGATAGAAATCCAACAAGACAAACAACAAGGAAGGGAATCTAAGATGATCTTACAAAAACCCTTCGAAAAGCTATAAAAGCTATAGACTTTCTTCCTTCAACCTTCAACAAGGTTCTTCAAATCTCCCAATTGGAGTATGGCTGCAGCGGTGTATAAAACACAATCGGTGGTATAGCATGATATATGCAGGATGTCGGATTTGTGGGAAATCCGACCCTTTTTATAGGAAAAGTACTCTCCAAAGATAAGATATCTTTGAAAGATCTCTTCCCATAAAAATGGGTAAAATATATGGTGTAACTTATCTTCTTCCTTCCAGGAACCCAACCCAAAAATATAAGATCCTCTTTCCAAAGATAAAAGATCTCAGCCAAGAATAAAATATTCTCGCCGCGTCCCAAGTGTTCGCCTCGGTCGAGTCGACTCCTCTGGATCACCTCGGTCGAGGTGACTCTGTAGTCAACCGAGGTGAGTCACAACTGAATGTGAAATCTCTCAAATCTGGTCCAAAGTGAATCTTTAATCCATGGCTATGCTTCCTGGATGTTTCCTTAAGTTCCTGAATGTAGCTTCAATGACTCCATAGCTCCTTTTGCTCCTTTTTGATGCAAAACGTGCCATTTTACCTACGATTATAACAAAACTAGGTGTAGACCTCGATTCCCGCAAAGGTAGATGAAACGGTAATGTAATCACATAATATACATACAAACATGCAGATTATTGAAGATAAAACGTCTAAACAAACCCCAAAATATAGACAATAATTCATGCTATCACAAAACTTGCTTAGGGACAAGCAAGGGCTAAGTATGGGGTATTTTGATAGCATGAATTATTGTCTATATTTTGGGGCCTGTTTAGACGTTTTATCTTCAATAATCTGCATGTTTGAATGTATATTATATGATTATATTGTCGTTTCATCTACCTTTGCGGGAATCGAGGTCTACACCTAGTTTTGTTGTAATCGTAGGTAAAATGGCACGTTTTGCATCAAAAAGGAGCAAAAGGAGCAAATGAGTCATTGGAGCTACATTTAGGAGCCTAAGGAATAATCCAGGAAGCATGGCCATGGATTAAAGATTCACTTTGGACCAGATTTGAGAGATTTAACATTCAGTTGTGATTCACATCGATTGACTACAGAGTCACCTCGACCGAGGTGATCCAGAGGAGCCGACTCGACCGAGGCGAACACCTGGGACGTGGAAAGAATATTTTATTCTTGGCTGAGATCTTTTATCTTTGGAAAGAGGATCTTATATTTTTGGGCTGGATTCCTGGAAGGAAGAAGATAATTTAGACCATATATTTTACCTATTTTATGGGAAGAGATCTTTCTAAGATATCTTATCTTTGGAGAGTAATTTTTCTATAAAAAAGGTCGGATTTCCCACAAATCCGACAGCCTACATACATCCGAATACACCGCTGCAGCCATACTCCAATTGGGAGATTTGAAGAACCTTTTTGAAGGTTGAAGGAAGAAAGTCTATAGCTTTTATAGCTTTTTGAAGGGTTTTTGTAAGATCATCTTAGATTCCCTTCTTTGTTGATTATCTTGTTGGATTTTAATCCAAGGAACGCTTGTTGGTTTGATAATTGATTCAGTTATTGAAGTCTTTCTCTTAAGGTTTTCTTGTTCAATTATTCTCTTTCTTCCCATATATTTGATTAATACTTTCATGATGATGAGTGGGTAATTTATTTGTGTGATTCTAGGGTGATTGGCTGAAGGTTGTGGGAAAAACAATTATAGAATAATCTTAATCACAGTAGGACCCTGAAAGTTCGAGTCTTTACCTTAACCCTAAGCATCTCGCTCAGTCGATGAACATCTCGGCCGGGGTGGAATTCTTCTGACCGAGGTGACTTATCTGATCCAAAACTGAGAGTTAAGTGTTAGAGTTTGCCAAATCCTATTCTTATTATACCTTTCCTGGTTCAATGCAAGCCTAGGATGAGACTTACCCGGTAATTTCTTAGTTTGTTTACCTAAGATCATAAGTATTGGTAATAAAGGTTTATCCTTTATTGGGGTTTGAGTGTGCTTTCATCCCATCTTTGTTTGTTAGCCTGAGACTTACCCGGTAAAGGTTGATTCTATTCCCTTAGGTGGTGTGTTAGTTTGAGGTTATAGTTCTTTATCTTGATTCCTTGAGACTTACCCGGTAATAGGAGTTACGGTTTGGGATTAGTGAGTAGTGAGACTTACCCAGTGATCTATTCCACTTTAGTAACACCTTCCCTATGCAAAAATCTCAGCTTTGTCCTCTTATCTTTAGATCTTGAGTTGGAACCACAACAAGATACTTTAAACCCTAGAATTGCATATTTCCTTAATTGACTTTTTATCATCTTTGATTGTTTTAATTGCTTTTGTGGTTAGTAATTACAAAGCTTACCTATTCCGATTTTGTTTCACTAAGTCCCTGTGATCGACCCCTGGAATTCCTTGCTTTTACTACGATTGACCCGTACACTCCGGGTTCGCATCCTTGTTTTAAGCTTACATCTAGGTTTATAAATTTAAAGCTTGCACACACCGTTTGGAGCGAACAGTACTCCCGTAGCTGGGACACATGGAATACTAGGTGAACACCCTCTAATCTCGGTGGCAACGCAAGTCTGTATGCTGCCTCTCCCACTCGCTCAAGGATCTCAAATGGTCCAACATATCTGGGGCTCAGCTTTCCCTTGACACCGAAATATGTGACGCCTCGTGTTGGGGATACTCTCAATCAAACTTGAGCTCCAACTCTGAACTCCAGAGGTTTGCGCCTTTTATCTACATAAGACTTCTATCGACTTTGTGCTGCTAACATCCGCTCTCGGATCACTGCTACACGAGTCATGTCATCCTGTATCTGTTCAGGTGCTACTCCGCTAGCACTACTGGGCTCATCCCAACACAACAGTGTACGACATCTTTGTCTGTATAAAGCCTCATAAGGAGCCATCCTGATCGATGTGTGCCAACTATTATTCTACGAAAACTCCACTAAGGGTAGGTGATCTAGCCACACCTGTCCCCAGTCTAACACGTAAGCTCTCAACATGTCCTCTAAAGTTTGGATGGTCCGCTCAAACTGACCATCGGTCTGAGGATGATAAGTAGTCGTGAACTATAGACTCGTACCTAGGGTGGCATGAACCTGCTGCCAGAACCTCGATGTGAACCATCCGTCTCTGTCGGAGACTGTGGTCCTAGGTAATCCATGAAGTCTCACTATCTGTCTCGTGAACTCCTCTGCTAATCGACTTAGCGGCCACGTTTCCATGATCGGAATGAAACGTGCGGTCTTCGTCAGTCGATCTACTATCACCCAGATATCATCAAAGCCTCGACTCGGTTTCAAACCGGTAACGAATTCCATAGAGATGTGTTCCCACTTCCACTGAGGGACGGGAAGTGGGTGTAGCTCGCCTCCGGGTATATGATGCTCGATCTTGACCTGCTAACAGGTCGCACACTGAGCTACATATCTCGTGACGTCTGGCTTCAGACCTTTCCACCAGAAAGAGCGTCTGATATCCTAATACATCTTACTCGCACCAAGGTGTACTGAGTAAGGTGTAGAGTGAGCCTCTTGAAGAATCCTCTGTCTCAACTCTCAATCTGAAGGCCCACAAACACATTCCCCACGTCTCAGAACTCCATCAGCACCAACTACAAACTGCGATGCCTCTCCTCGAGACATCCGGTCTCAATTCTATGTCAAAGCTGGGCAACTCTCCTGCTTCTGTCGGATTTCGGCCAACAGATCAGGTACTATCTCCAAGGTGGATAGATAATTGTCGGAATCTAGGAAATGGATATCCATCTCTAGCCATGCAAGGTCTCGTTGTAAATGTGGCCGAGCTGTCAGCCTAGCAATCGCCATCTCTCGAGGAGTCTTCCTACTAAGGGCATATGCCACTACATTAGCCTTCCCCGGGTGATATAAGATCTCAAGGTCAAAATCCTTGATCAACTCCAACCATCTGCGCTGGCGGTTATTCAACTCCAGCTGAGTGAATATGTACTTCAAACTCTTGTGATCTGTAAATATCTGACACGTAGCTCCGTACAGATAATGACTCCAAATCTTCAAAGAGTGAACCACAACAACCAACTCCAGGTCATGGGTAGGGTAATTCTCCTCGTATGTCTTGAGTTGTCGAGACGCGTAAACAATCACCTTACCCCTCTGCATCAGAACACATCCCAAGCCCAGCTCGGATGCGTCACTGTAAACCACGAAATCCTCAATGCCTTCTGGTTGAGCTAGAATAGGAGCAAAGGTCAACCTCTTCTTCAGCTCCTCGAAGCTTTGCAGGCATGGCTCGGACTATACGAACCTCGTAGACTTCCGCAACAAGGAAGTGAGCGGTCGGGCGATAACTGAAAAACCCTCAACAAAACGCTGATAGTAGCCCGCCAATCCCAAGAAGCTGCGGACTTCCTTGACGTTCTTAGGTGGCGGCCAAGATGCTACTGACTCGATCTTCGCCGGATCTACCTTGATACCTTCTACAGAAACGATGTGACCAAGGAATGCTACCTCGGACATCCAAAACTCGCACTTAGAGAGCTTGGCGTACAACTCTCTATCCTGCAAGACCTGAAGAACAATCCTCAAGTGTCTAGCGTGTTTCTCTTTACTGAGAGAGTAAACCAGAATGTCGTCGATGAAGACAACTACAAACTGGTCTAGAAAGTCGATGAAGATGCTGTTCATCAACTCTATGAAGACTGCGGGCGCGTTCATAAGCCCGAATGGCATCACTACAAACTCGTAGTGTCCATATCTGGTCTGAAAAGCTGTCTTAGCTACGTCCTGCTCTCTCACCCTCAGCTGGTGATATCCAAATCTCAGATCGATCCTTAAAAACACGGAAGCTCCATGCAGCTGATCCAAAAGATCGTCGATACGAGACAATGGGTACTTGTTCTTGATTGTCACCTTGTTCAGCTCCCGATAGTCGATACATAATCTCATTGAACCGTCTTTCTTCCTGACGAAGAGAACTAGTGCGCCCCAAGGAGATACACTAGGGCGGATGAAGCCCTTCTCTGCTAACTTCTCGAGCTTCTTCTTCAACTCAAGCATCTCGATTGGCGCCATGCGATAGGGAGCTTTAGAGATCGGTCTTGTACCGGGATCTAGTTCAATGCCGAAATCTACACTCCTTTGTGGGGGTAAACCTGATGGCTCTCCAAAGACGTTAGCAAACTCACAAGCTACTAGAATCTCCTCCAAAGCCGGACTCGTGCTATCCTTCATGGCATAGCACCAAAAAGCCTCGCAACCCTGATTGATAAGTCTTGCAGCTCGCACTGCACTGATGACTATACCAGTCTTCTTGAGATCCCATCCTTGGAAAATCTCCACATGGCCTGCATATGTTGTAGTTACCGTCACTGTCCTCTTGCCGATGTCCAAAACTGCTCGATGTCGATCCATCCAATCCATGCCCAGAATAACTTCTTCATGCACTAAGTACATGACGAAGAAGTTAGCTGACCAATCGCAACCTCCCAATCGGATAGGGCAATGGTGAACCTCTCGAGTACCTCGAATCTTACCCCCATTGGGTAATCCAATAAAGAAGGGTCTACCTTCTACAGTAACTAAGGCCAATCTATCTAGGCAAGCATCAGATATAAAAGAATGCGTAGCACCGGTACCGAAAAGAACTCTGACAAGAAAACCATTAATATGAATGATACCTGTAGCTGCTGGCGTTGTCGGCTCTACAACACTCCTCAACTCATACACTCTAGCTGGTGCATCTCTGGTGTCTGTAGATCCACCAACACGCCCTCTACCTCTCCCTTGTCCCGGAGTGGAACCTTGAGGAGCGGCAGTACCAGAATTCTCTGCTTCTGCTGCTGGTACTGTGATCTCTGTCCTCCTCCTTTAACACTGGCAGGTGAAGAACCCTGCTGCGATAGCGCCTTGCCCTGTCGGAAAAATGTAGCTCTATGTCCGGGCTTGCCGCAAGAAAAGAAAGTCACTGCTGGCTTCTTGCAGTCAGCTCGGATGTGTCCAGCTACTCCGCAGTTATGACACTGTCGTGCTCTGTCAAAACTCTGCTGAAAACCAGAACGCCTATGCGTCTGACTACGCCCAAAACCAGTTGTTCCAGCTCCAACACTAGCTGATCCAGTCTTCTATCTCTTCTCAGGGCCTCCAGTCTGAGAGACACTCCTATAACCCGGTCGGTCTCTCTCATAAGAAGAAGCTCTATCCTAATAGTCCGTCAAAGACTCACAACGGAGACTAGTAAGATAAGAGCGTGTCAACTTGACCGAAGGTATTTCTATGGTCGTCTATACCCAATCAAAAGTAAATCCCGACTTAGCACTAAGAACAAGTATAGTGATTAAGTAAGGGTCGAACCCAAGAGAGTTTAAGGTTTTAGATGCAATTATTGATTTCAAGTAACAAGTAACCGAAGGGGGGGTTTGGTTGAAATAAGTACACACAAAAACGTTAAGAGAAACGATTAACACAACAAGTAAGACAATGATGAGTGAATCTACACTAGGTTGATTTTAGGCATGCAATTGCTACTTTGGTGCGTTCCTTTTACAAGTTTTTAAGTAAGCTCCCGTCTCGATCATACATATGTGTTGATCCTACCGGCATCAACACAACTTAAGTTATTACAGTTCCGTAAACCTACAAGAACAAATAATAAGTTAGCATTCAAATAAAAACTAAGGGATATAAAGAGAAGATTAAAACCGTTAAACTTATCTTTATAATTGTGTTCCTTTTCTTTAAGTAATTAAAACCCGTTATTACTTAAAGTTGCTACTAGATTAAAGACCCGAACCCGGAACCTATTAATCCTAGTTGTTTACATGCACTTTAGAACCTAAGGTGATCAATCTCAAGCAATAGTTAACATGCAATTAAACAATGAAGATCAAGGAAACACAAAGCATTACTGAATAAAAACTTATATTAAAAAGAACTTACAACCAAAGTAACAAGGCAGCTTCAAACCAACCCAGTGTAGCAAGGGAGTTAGCAACTCATTACAATGGAAAAACTCAAGTCTAAAATGGATTTTGTGAAGGAAAGCATGGATAATTCTAGCAATCAGCCACGGACTATTTATACTACAAAAACACTTAATTAGGAGTAAATAGCCAGCCTAAAACAGCCACCTTTAATGCCATAAAGGTGGTGTAAACATCCGGAGTAAAGCTTTTGGCGTTAAACCGCAGGGGCGGCCATCAGGAACCGCAAGGGCGGTTTAGGCAGAATCGGTTGATCTTCTTCTTGACCGCAGGGGCGGCTAGGCAATTCCGCCGGGGAGGATCTTCAATGCTTCTTCAACGTCTGACTCTTCATCTGTTGGCCGTTACTGGTGTCAAAAACACTGGAGCGTCTTGAGGCCAGCGCAAGGGCGGTGACACAGACTCTTCACCTTCTAGCTCCCAGGGCGAGGCGCAGGCCAAGCGTAGTGTGAGGCGCAGGTGCGCTGATCTTCGTTTTGTCCAGGCAAGTCACCGCAGGGGCGCCGATGGGTGGTGCTGGGGCGGTGACCTGCATCTTGGCCGGCGCTAGTGAAGGCGCTGGGAGCGCTTCAGTGGGAAGCGTCACCCGCAGGGGCGGCTGCAAGGGCCCGCTGGGGCAGTGAAGTAGCAGAAGCTTCACTTCATGATCTCTCTTTACTCCTAAGTGCTTATAACTCCTTTCTTAGCTTCTTTTAGTCTTCTTCTTCTGGATCAAGGAGTTAGTAGCATAAAATGACACTAATGCAATAAAAAGACTCTAAAAACTACCCTAAATGATAGTGATTCCATCACCTATCAAACTCCCCCATACTTAGACCTTTTACTCGCCCTGAGTAAAACAAATGTCGGCAATTAGACTCAAGGTCTCAGGAAGCAAGGGAAAGAAAGAAAAGATAATGAAAACAAAAGAAAAACCAAGAAAAGAAGAAACGAGAGAAAATGTGAGAAAAAGAAAGACTAACATCCTTATCGCTCCAAGAGTGACCTACCCGGACAACCTCATTATGTCTCCCCTTCTTATGTCGCCAAACACCGGAAGAGAAACCTACACTCAATGTCGCTCATTTTGCCAAGGCGCCCTTTCGGATTTTCACCTTGCCACTCTTCTTCTTTTCTCACTTTAGCTCACATCCCTCAAGTCTAATTTTGTACCAACCTAAGGTTGGTCGGACTACCTTCTTTTTACCTAAACTGCCCTTTCGGGTTTTCGGTTTATCCAAGGATTTTTATGCCTTTTTCCATTTTCTTTGGCTTTTTCTCTTTTTTTTTTAATAACAAACTGAAATCCAAAATGCAAACAAAATCAAAACAACTATACATGATAATTCCCTCCCCCATACTTGAAGTACACTTTGTCCTCAAAGTGAAAATGATTCAAAGATAAATGTGGGAGAAGGAAGAGAAGTGTACCCCTCAATGAGATGGTCCGGATGGACCACCTAGACCCTCCTCTGCTGGGTACTGGAAATGGCTGAAGAAGTGCTCCTGCCGACGGTAGAGCATGTCAATACGGCTCTCCTGAGCCTCCATCCTCTCTCTAAATGAAGCCTCATAACTGGCCTACCAAGCAAGCTTCTGAGTCTCCAACTGCTGCGACGAGCTGTCTGCCAAGCATCTTGACGGTGGTCAAAGTGCGAGGTCAATGAGGAGGCAAAACTAGACTGCCATGCCTGCTGTTGCTTAAGCATGAACTGCTGATACTCGGTCTGCCATGTCTGATGTTGTGTAGTCAAGGCAGCCATCTGGGCCTGCAGACTCTCCATGGTCTGACTGTCATGTCCCGCTGTCGGCATCTCCTCATCATTAGTGTGGATCCTGCTAGAGCCGGCTGCGTACCTGTTAGCATGAAATATTGTGATATTTTAGGCACGTTTTCTAGATGTATTTCATCCATTATAGTGTTCATTAAAACATTGAAGCAATTGTGAGCTAGTTTGTCTATAATGTCGATATAGAGGTCTGCATAAGCTTTGTGTTGATTGTAGGCGAATAAGAGCTAAAACCGAACAAATTAAGAGAGGATGGAGATGGATTGAGCACATCCAAGGATTGAGGACACCACAAAGAAGCTAAGGAAGATGCTAGGATGAAGAATGACACAAAACAAACGGAATTACGAGCAACCTATGCTTCCACGCTCTAAAATACGGTTGTAATGAAGTCCACACTCTAAACCACGGCACTGGAACTTGACAACATGAGCGTGGAGCATTCCAGAGATTTACACGGTATAAAGTACGGTCGTGGAAGTTGTGAAGAACCGTAATCCAATTCCACGCTCTAAACCACGGGCGTGGAATTCCATATAACCGTGATTTAGGCAATCTTTTGACGAATAAAATATAGACACATTGTCTACGCACATGGGCCGGACACTTATTCTATCTTCCCCTATAAAAGAACTGAAGGAGGGAGATTTTGGGACTTTCGCTTACGTTTGCTTGCACGTGCCTAGGGTTCCAGTTGGACGTGCGGAGACTGCCATTTTGCAACGGAGATTTGCAAAGGCTTGAAGATTTGGAAGTTGCGCTTTGTCCTTAGGTTTGATTAGAAGACGGATTGACATCCCGTTCTTCGTTCTTATCAAGGATTGTGATTTGTTTGTGTTATTCCAAATCCGATATACATCATTACCTTTGTTTGTGGATTTGAGATTGATTTGAAGTTTATTGAAGGTTTTCGAAGGTTTTCATCTTTCATATTTCTTAATCTTGAATTTGATATCATAATGACTGTTGTTGGCTAAAACCTTTTAGCAATTCTAAGGTGAAGGGTTGATAGTTGTGGCTTAGATGATGATAGATCGATCATAGACAAATTGGACCCTGAGAGTTGGAGAGATTTCGCCAACGAGCCAGAATTACGGCCTGTTCTTGAGATTCCACGGCCGTGGAACTCAAGATCCACCCGTAATTTGTGTTGATTTACGAACCTTGCTTTTACTTTGATCCAAGGTTAAAGATTACCTTTAACTTAGTCTTGGCTTGCTTTTTCTAGGTAGTAGTGAAGCCTCAACAACCTCTACTTCGATTTCGAGTGTCACAACCATAATCGGTTTAGTTAATCTTGATCCTTGGGTTATAAGTTTGGGTATTTGATATTAATTCTTGTCTTTAGATCCTTTCTATACTGAAGCCTCAACAACCTTTATAGAGAGTATTCTAGATAAGTCATATAGAGCCTTGGAACTTCACCGTACATTGCTTTACCTTAGCATACCTTTGCAACTCTTAACTCTATCCTTAGTTCTTTAGTATATCTTGAATCGATTGCCACAATTAGACACCTGGATCTTTAGGGTTGCTGTTTTCCCAATATATTTGCAAAGCTCATATATTTACTTGCTTGACAATTTTACAATCGAATTTGTTCCCCCCAAATCCCTGTGTTCGATACTCTGGAATTCTTGCTTAACTACGTCGATCCGTACACTGCGGGTTCGCTTGCTTGATATCTAGTTTTATAAATTTAAAGCTTATTTGCACGCACGCTAAGTGGCAAACAAGTTTTTGGTGCCGTTGCTGGGGATTTGGTTTAGGCCGAATTCGGTTATCGGTTGTCAAGCTTGGGAGCTCTTCCCTTGTTATTTGATATCTCTTTCGAGTGTATGTGCAGGTCTAGGAACAACGAAGACCTCTTACCTCTCGATCAAGAGCTTGAGAGGACTTTGAGGAGAAAGCTCAAGGAAAGAAGGATGGCTGAAGAAAGAGAACGCGATTACCAAACAGAGTTAGCGGAATCCAAAGCTCAATTTAGATGGAGCGAGAAGACTCGCAAGGAAGAATCGGATCGCCATCAATCAAAAATCGAAGATCTAACAGATATGATGTTCCAAATGAGGCTGGAAATAAGCGACCTCAAGAAGAAAAAGAGAAGAAGGAGATCGGGAAGATCGGTTAGAACCAACTCATCCAATGAGGATAGCGACTCTTCCATGCCACCACTAGAGGACATTGATCCAACGATCAATGTGAACCCGTTTGTTCCACGAGCGGCTGCAAATCGTCGTGCCCCAGCTGGAGGTGCGAGAGTCGATCGTGTGGATGAGGAGCCAAGAACTCTTGGCCAAAGGATGGATCCAACGCAGCAACCACGCCGTTTGGGTGTGAACTTTGATGCTAATGATGCACAAGGGTTTAGCTTCAACCCGCAAGTTATTACCATTGTCTGCCAAAATCAATTTGGGGGAACGAGCGCTGAATCTCCACATCAACATCTACAAAATTTTGAGATCATGATGGAGACAATGAAGCCAAAGAATGCAACTACCAACAATTATAAACTCAAGCCTTTCTTCTTCTCCTTGAAAGGGAAAGCATTGTCTTGGTATCAAGCTCTTCCAAGTGGGAAACTCGACACATGGGAGGATCTTTCTTCGGAATTCCTCACTAAGTTCTTTCCGCCATCCAAGACGGCGGAGTTGAGAGGTAAGATTAATGCATTTTCTATGAGATCTAACGAAAGTTTGTTTCAATCTTGGGAAAGATTTCAGGATTTGCTATTGGATTGCCCACATCATGGCATATCCAAATTGGCGATATTAGAGATATACTATAAGGGGCTGGATGTGGAGACACAATTCAAGCTCCAATCCCTTTAATGTCGTACATTCATGGACATGAGGGAAGATGACGCTAGGGACTTCATTGAGAAGCAAGCGCGAGTCATTGAGAAGTATTCTCACCGGAAAGTAGAGGCGAATCATGTGGAACATGGAGCAAAGCTATCACAAGCAGCTCAAACTCAAATCTTTTCTCTCAATACGGAGATTAAAGAATTGAAGGAAGCCATCAAAACCAACTTTCCAAAGCAAAAGGAACAAGATGTAGGTTATTTGGGCAACAACAATAACCACAACGGGAATGAGAATACAAATTGCAACAGCCGGAACAACAACCGGAATAATTGGAACAACAACAACAACCGGAACAACAATTGGAATAACAATAGGGGTTTAAACAACAACAATTGGCGTCCCAACCAAAAAAGTTCCGGTAATTCTTATTCCAATTCAGGAAATTCACTAACTCCACCTTCCTCTTCTTCCACTCCTTTGAAAATCCAGGGGCAAACATCTAATGGTGGAAGTACTTCGGGGAAAGAGAAGCCCGATCGCATGTTGGAAACAATTTTGGGCAAGCTTCAAGGATTGGAGAGTCACATCATCAAGGTTGATAATCACATAACTAAGGTCGATAAAGCCCAAAAGGTTTTAGAGAACCAAATGTTTAGCCATGCGGAGGAAGTTCCTAGGAATCAAGGAAAACTTCCAGGAAAGACGGAGGATAACCCAAAGGGAAGAGTGATGGCAATCACAACTAGGAGCGGAGCAACAACCATCGACCCGCAGCCTAAGTTTGTAGAAGTTCCCATTGAGAAGGAGAAAGAAAAGGGGAAGGAGAAGGAAGATGTCTACGTTCCTCCTCCAGGTTTCAAACCTCCCCTACCGTTTCCGCAATCTAGAGCAAGAGCGTGTCTAGACAAGCAATTCGGTAAGTTTATTGAACTCATGAGCAAACTACATATTAATATACCTTTCATTGATGTAATTGTAGGTATGCCAGCTTATGGAAAGTTCCTAAAGGAGATCCTCTCTAACAAAATAAAGTTAGAAGATTTTGGAGAGGTTAAGATGAGTTCGGATTCATCGGATCTCATCAAGAAAATGAAGGAGAAGATTGTTCGCTCCAAACGGTGTGTGCAAGCTTTAAATTTATAACCCTAGACTTAAGCTTAAAACAAGGATGCGAACCCGCAGTGTACGGGTCAATCGTAGTAAAAGCAAGAAAATTCCAGGGGTCGATCACAGGGACTCGGTGAAACAAAGTCAACACAGTATGCTACGTTAGTTCTAACCACAAGAGCGATTAACACAATCAAAGATGAATAAGATGTCAAATAAAGCAAGCATGTAATTCTAGGGATTAAAGCATCTAGTTGTGGTTCCAACTCAAGATCTATAGATAAGCGGACAAAGCTGAGATTTTTGCGTGGGGAAGGTGTTACTAAGTGGAGTAGATCACCGGGTAAGTCTCACTACACACTAATCCTAAACCGCAACTCCTATTACCGGGTAAGTCTCAAGGAATTAAGATAAAGAACTATAACCTCAAACTAACACACCATCTAAGGGGATAGAATCAACCTTTACCGGGTAAGTCTCAGGCTAACTCACAAAGATGGGATGGAAGCACACTCAAACCCCAATAAAGGATAAACCTTTATTACCTACACTTATGATCGTTGATACACAAACTAAGGAATTACCGGGTAAGTCCCATCCTAAGCTTGCTTTGAACCAGGAAGGTGTAATAAGAATAGGATTTGGCAAACTCTAACACTTAACTCTCAGTTACGAATCAAATAAGTCACCTCGGTCAGAAGAATTCCACCCCGGCCGAGATGTTCATCAACCGAACGAGATGCTTAGGGTTAAGATTAAAGACTCGAACTTTCAGGATCCTACTGGAATCTAAGATTATTCTATCATTGTTTTTCCCACAACCTTCAGCCAATCACCCTAGAATCACACAAGGAAATTAGCCACTCATCATCATAATGAAAGTATTAAAATATATAGGAAGAAGGTGAATATTTGAACAAAGAAGAATTTAATGAAAAGACTTCAATAACTGAATCAAATATCACAACAAAACGTTCTTTGGATAATAATCCAACAAGACAAGACAACAATTGAGGGAATTGAAGACAATCTTACAAAACCCTTCAATAAAGCTATAAAAGCTATGAACTTCAATCTTCCTTCAACCTTCAAAAAAGGTTCTTCAAATCTCCCAACTTGGAGTAGGCTGCTGCTGCGTATTTTTCGGTGTAAACGGGGTCTAAGCACTCCTTGGATTTGTGGAAAATCCAACCCTTTTTATAGGAAAATAACCCTCCAAAGATAATAAATCTTAGAAAGATATTCTCCCATAAATATAGGTAAAATATATGATTCTGCATATCTCCTTCCTTCCAAGAGCTCAGCCCAAAAATATAAGATTACTTTCCAAGTTTAAAAGATCTCCTTCAAGAATAAAATATTCTCGCCGCGTCCTAGGTTTTCGCCTCGGTCGATTCGGCGTCTCTGGATCACCTCGGTCGAGATGAATCTCTGGTCAACCGAGGTGAGTCACAACTGAATGTGAAATCTCTCAAAACTGGCCCAAAGTAAATCCTTAATCCATGGCTATGCTTCCTGGATGTAGCTCCAAATGACTCTTGACTTCTTTTGCTCCTTTTTGATGCAAAACGTACCATATTACCTGCAATTACAACGAAACTAGGTGTAGACCTCGATTCTCGCAAAGGTAGATGAAATGGCAGTAAAATCACATAATGTATATACAAACATGCAGATTATTGAAGATAAAACGTTCAAACAAACCCCAAAATATAGACTATAATTCATGCTATCAAAATACCCCATACTTAGCCCTTGCTTGTCCCCAAGCAAGTTCCGCATATAGAAGACAAGATAGAATGGATTATAAGTCAAGAAAAATCAATGAAAAAGCCTTTCAAAAACATTTTATGGTGTGCAACTACCATAGATCACTCTAAGAGAGTACTTCCTGAAATTTAAAAACTCAATATGCTCAAAAAATTTTATAAATATAGGAAAGTTGTTCATCTTTGCACAAAATTATAGAATGTATAATAAATCACAATTATCAAAATTAATCATGTATAATCCAGTTTAAACCGCTAAGTCAATCAACAAGCTCAAGGTCTCAAGGGTTTCCCAAAAGAAAAGGTCAAGAAACGTGTAGGGTAGGGATGTATGTAAGGTAATGTGGTGCTGGAATCCGGGAAAAGGATGAACTTCACTTTTACTTTGACTTGCAATACCTTCCACCAATAAGCTTTGCTTATTTCGCACTCTCCTTTTACTTTACTTTTTGGGATGCATGGACAGAGGTGCACAATAACCGAAGCCTAGGAAATCCGCAATCATCAATTTCTCGAGATGCATCAAACCCTTGATGCACATACCATGACCCGATAGGAATATCGCTCAATCCGACTTTGGCAAGACACAAACACCCGGCTATGTGAATGGTGCCGAGTTACTCATCTTCATGATTGACTTCCCCAAACCTATTATTACTTTCTAGCACTTTCACTTCCAGCCCACTTCTCAACTTTAACTTGCTTTCACCACTTTGATTGCTTCCAAATTCCCGGATAGGTAAAGGGAGGCAAAATGTATATGAGGGGCTAAGCATGATCAAGGAGAAGAAGAAGAAGAGAATTAATTGCCTTGGTCTTTCCAAGAAGAAAGTGAGAGAACTTAACCTGCGGTGTCAACCTTCAAATTCAACATAATTTGGATAAAAACAAAGTATTAAACATGCCAATAATTTTAAACAAAGCATTTAGCAACTTAAACATATCATAAAACCTTTCAAACACATAAAGAATTTAAAACCAGTCAGTAAACAAGATCTTCACTGAGATCATATCCAGATAAGTCACACAAAATCGTTTTCGAAAACTTCTCAGTTAACCCACCTCGGTTGAGGTGTTCTTGGTTCAACCGAGGTGAATCACCTCGTTCGGCCAGAATCTCCCCGGTCGAGGTCAAAAAATTTTTCGGTTTCGACGTTTTTTTTTTTTTTTTTATAAAATATTTTTTTGTTTTTTTTTTTTCAATCAAATAACCTGTAGGTATGCATGTAATATCAGATAATCACATAAAGGCAAATGAAGCATAAATATGAAAATATCCGATAGATATAATACATCAAAAGTAGTCGAATACATCACGTAGTCAAGTAGTCAAATAGCAAACACCCCATACTTGAGACACACTGTCCCAGTGGGTATAATAAAAGTCTAAACAAGAGAACTCACCGAGTAAAAGCCGAACTGCATAAAAAAAGATATAATAATAAAGTCCTGCAGCTCCTCAGTAGTCTCGATCCGGTGGTGGTGGTGGTATGTAGGGGTACTGAGTCGGGTCATAGGGATGGCCCATGATACGCTCAAACTGTAGCTGAGCCATCATGTGCTGATGATGCTGCCGCTCCTGCATCTCGCGGATATCCAGCGAAAGTGCAGCATATGAGTCGATAACCTGATCCGTCAGGTCATCGATCCGTCGGTGTGCAGCTCTGTCCCTAACTCCACGCCTCCTGCGTCTAGCAGGTCTGACTGGAGATGCCTCAGCTGGTGCCGGCTCAGTGTCATCCTCGTCGTCATCCAAATCAATAATAGGTGGCGCGCTCGTCCCAGTTGTATCTGTACCTGTGTCCATCGGGACGCCACCTCCTCTCTCATCTACTGTATCATCATCATCGTCGTCCTCGTCCTCAACCTCCTCCTCAGCCTCAGCAGGGGTAGCTGCTCCCTCTCTGTAATCCTCCATAAGTGGACCCCATGCTGTCTGCCAGTAGTGTAGATCAAAGACAAAGAACTGTGCAGACCATCTGATGCCCTGAGGTGCAGTCAGCTCCCATGGCATAGCAACGTAAGGTGTAGTCAAACCACGGGGAACTAGAATCCTCCGTGTAATCATCTCCTGAAGTCCGAGCGGCTTGGCAGCCGCCACCATGGTACACCTGCTCAGATCCATATCCTGATACCTAGCGATATGGGTCACTATCCCTCCGCAGCATATATCTCCCTTCCCTTTGGCCTTGATCCTGTGCAGATCCTCTGTCAGCATCAATCCAAAGTCAGGGTATCCACCTGTGACCATGCAGTATAAAGAGAAGAGCTCCCCCTGTCGGACCTTCTGGGGCGTCTCAGTACGCGCCAGAAGCGTCTCGCTGAAGATCCTGTGTACCAACCGAAAAGCTAGATGATAGATAAGCTTCGCCCTGGAATCACCAGGGCGCCAACTGTCTGCATCCCTCGTAATGTGGGCGATCTGACCCCAGAACTCTCTAGCTACAACTCGGGTCGGGAAGTCTACAGCAGTGGGGGCAGGGAAGCCAAAAATGTCTCTCCAGTGGTCAAGAGGTACTAAGTAGTTCCGGTTCATCAACCGGTACTTCACAGCCCTCTCTGTGGGGAGGTAAGTGAAGGAACTGACAAACTCGAGGGTCGGCTCAAGGTAGGCTGGGGCTCGGATCTCAGTAAACTGATCCAGCCCGACGGTGGTGATCATCCTCCTAAGCTCTCCATCTACGTGGAGACAATCAAAGGCAGAAACGTCCAGAAATCTAGGAGCGATAACTGGACGACTAGCAATACGATCATAATCTACCCGGTGTCTCTCGTGAATCACCGGGATAGAAGGTCGGGATGAGGAAGAAGAAGGGGAAGGAGAGGATCTGTCTCTAAGGGCTAACAATCTGTCAGAACTCATCTTAAAACTGTACTGTCAGACTACCTCGGTCGACTGACAAACTCCAAGAATCGCCTCGACCGAGGTGCAGGTCGACTGGACCGAGGCGAAGGCAGTGCGATTTCCAACTCTCTGAATTTCAGTTCTTTTCCCCCAAAAATCACTACCGATGCTTCCTAAGGGGTACTTAAAGGTTTCCTCAACAGAATCAAGGGCAACCAAAGCCCAAATTTCAGTAAACGAACGAGTTTAGGTTTTCGAACGTTTTTACCTCGTTCCGGTCGAAACGCTCAAATTTCTTGCAGATCTGTAGGTGCAATCGACTCCTCTATCCTTCAATCTCGGTTTGGAAGCAGAAAACGTCGAAAACGAGCAAGAAACGAGGTGAGCGAGGTGCGTCTGTTCGCCGCGGTCGAGGAGGGTAAAAAAATGAAAATGTAATTTTTCCCCCTTTTATACTTTTACTGGATCTGCTGTCACCTCGGTCGAGATGGTCTCGACTGGTCCGAGGTGGTATGGACCGAGGCGGTTCTGCAGAAACCCTAGTCGCCTCGGTTGCTCAAGAATCAACTCGGTCGAGGTGCTTTGACAGTGACCGAGGTCTTTCTGTCTTCTCAGAATCTCGAACTTCTGTCCTTCCAGTTGTGCTCCTCCTTAGATATTCCCTGTTGTCTGTCCAGAACGCCAAAAACAAAGCAAAGCAAAGCAAAAACAAAAACTATCTAAGCTAGACTAGAAAACGGGAAAGAAGAGCAATACCTTGGGTTGCCTCCCAAGAAGCGCTTGATTTAAGGTCGCTAGCTGGACCATGGTGCGTCTCAAACGAGGTAGGAGGTTCCCTCACCCCATACTTCACCTCCATCATGGGGTGAAGTAAGTAGATCCATCAAACGCTCCAAGACGTGTAAGTGCTCGTCGGGGAATGAATCGTCTATGGGCGGGCTATCCGTCTCGCGGGAGGATTCCGGTACCCGGCTGAGGTGATCCGCAACTGAGTTCTCGGATCCCTTCTTATCGCGGATCTCTAGGTCAAATTCTTGAAGCAAGAGAACCCATCGAATAAGGCGCGGCTTTGCATCTTTCTTAGCCAACAAGTAACGAATGGCTGCATGGTCGGTGTAGACAATGACTTTCGCCCCTACTAGATAGGAACGAAACTTCTCGAAAGCATATACAACCGCCAATAGCTCCTTTTCGGTGGTAGCGTAGTTGCGTTGTGCTTCATCCAGCGTCTTGCTAGCATAATAGATGGCGGTGGTCCGTCCATCTTTCTTCTGTCCAAGTACCGCTCCTACGGCTACATCACTAGCGTCACACATGACCTCAAAGGGCAAGGTCCAATCAGGAGGCTGGATAATGGGAGCGGAGATCAACGCTTCCTTAATCCTGTAGAAAGCATCAAGACACTCCTGCGAAAACTCAAAAACAACATCTTTATTCAAGAGGTTAGTTAGAGGTTTAGAAATCTTAGAGAAGTCCTTGATGAATCTCCTGTAGAAACCTGCGTGCCCGAGAAAACTCCTCACACCTTTAACAGAACAAGGAGGAGGGAGTTTCTCAATAGTCTCGATCTTAGCTCGATCGACTTCAATACCTCGATTAGAAACGAGGTGTCCTAGCACAATGCCTTCATTAACCATAAAATGACACTTCTCCCAATTTAAAACAAGGTTAGTGTCCTCACATCTTTTAAGCACTAGAGAAAGGTTAGATACGCAATCATCAAAAGAGGAACCATATACAGAAAAATCATCCATAAATACCTCCATGATCTCCTCTATGTACTCGGAAAAGATAGCCATCATGCATCGCTGGAAGGTAGCGGGTGCATTGCACAATCCGAATGGCATCCTCCGATAGGCAAACGTCCCCCAAGGACAAGTGAAAGTGGTCTTCTCCTGATCATCCGGATGGATAGGAATCTGGAAGAATCCACTATAGCCGTCCAAGTAGCAAAAGTGTGAATGCTGGGCCAACCGTTCGAGCATTTGATCAATGAAGGGAAGCGGAAAATGATCCTTCCGAGTTGCCGTGTTCAGCTTCCTATAATCGATGCAAACTCTCCAGCCCGTGACGGTCCTCGTTGGGATCAACTCGTTGTTCTTATTCGTCACAACGGTCATCCCTCCTTTCTTCGGAACGACATGCACCGGGCTAACCCACTTGCTATCCGAGATAGGATAAATAATACCTGCATCCAACAACTTAAGAACTTCCTTTTTCACAACCTCTTTCATGATCGGATTTAACCGTCTTTGAGGTTCCCGTGAAGTCTTATGATTATCTTCCATTAGAATTCTATGCATGCAGAAAGAAGGTTTAATGCCAATAAGATCATCTGTGGTGTAACCTATGGCTTTTCGATGCTTTCTCAGGACATGCATTAACTTAGATAATTCAGAATCGGAGAGGGAAGCACTAGCAATAACGGGGTAAGTAGAATCCGGCCCAAGAAAGACATACCTCAAGTGACTAGGGAGTTGTTTAAGCTCTACTACTGGGGTGCTTTCTGGGAGGAATCCGTGCTTCCTCTTCCCTGTGGAGTGGTATCAGAAACTGGACTTGATGAAGTCTCAGTTTGAATCATCTCGCCATCGACCTCGGTCGAGGCGCAAAAGCGTTGACCGAGGTGTTCTTCAGTCGCCTCGCTCAGTCCAGAAAGTGCCTCGGTCGAGGTACTGCTACTGGGTCCGAGGCTGGAGATCTTCGTCTCCTGGATCAGCTTCTCTGTTATAGCTCCTGGATCCTCTTCCAGTGCCTTCAAGCTCCGTATATCTGCATCACAAGAAGCATCTATACCTTCCTCCATTAAACTGAAGCTTATGACTCTTTCGAGCGGATCGTTAATAAGGATAGAGCTCACCAATTCTCTTGATTCTTCTTCATCGTAGATGTTGAAGATATCATCAGTTAGTTGCTCCCCTTTCATGGCTGCAAGTAGTGCGAATTCCACCTCATCGCCACCAACGTTGAATTTCAACTTGGCGTTCTTGCAATCCACGTTGCAACCCGAAGTTGCTAGAAATGGCCTCCCGAGAATAATAGGTACTGGATAATCTGCGGGAATGTCAAGTACAACAAAATCTATAGGTAGATAGAAGTTACCTAACTTGACCGGAACGTCTTCCAAGATGCCCACGGGATGGGTAATGGAGCGATCCGCCATGTAAAGTCGAATCTTGACCGGTTTGGGCTCTCCAAGACCGATCTTAGTGCACAACTCCAGCGGGATGATGCTCACGCTGGCTCCTAGATCACATAGGGCTTCACAAGTGACATCCCCAACTTGAATGGGAATGCAAAATGAGCCGGGATCTCTTAACTTAGGTGGCATCTTTTCCTTCATGATCTTGATAAGCTCCGAAGATTTAGATGTCATCCTAACTTCACCTACATCCTCCAGCTTCCTCTTCCTTGATAAGATTTCTTTTAAGAACTTCCCATAGGCGGGCATACCTAGAATGGCATCAAGGAAAGGAATATTAATATGTAGCTTATTCATCAAGTCAAGAAACTTACCGAAGTGCTTGTCAAAATGTGCTCTGGCCTTGGACTGGGGGAATGGAAGTGGTGGTTTATATGCAGGAGGTGGAACATAAGTTTCTGTCGTTCCTCCTGCTTTCTGTTGCGCCACCTCGGTTGGCATCTCGGTCGAGGTGTTCTTCGACTGGGTCTGGACCGAGGTGGTCTGCATCGAGCGAGGTACTGGATCTGCAGTTTTGAGTCCACTCCTCGTCATTATGGCCATGCACTGGCCCTTAGGGTTAGTTTCCGTCTTTGCTGGAAGCTTCCCTGGATCTCTTGGCGCTTCATTCGCCCTATTAGCAAGTTGTTGTTCGAAGGACTTTTAGGCCCTCGAAAATGAAGTCATAGAATTCTCCATAACACTAAGCTTGATCAAGATTGCCTCCAGGACTGCGTCTTTCTTTTCCGGCTGAGACGAACTTGATCCTTGCCCTTGGCTCTTCAATGGAGTAGAAGAAGAAGAAGGAGAAGAGAGGAAAGGGTTAGAGGAATCATTAGAGTTGGAGTTTGAATGGTTGTTACCGTGGTTTTGGTTATTCGCCCTCCAGTTGTTGCTATTGGATCCTCTATTGTTATTGTTGTAGTTGTTTCGGGGTCCGTTGTTGTTGTTACGGTACCCGTTATTGTTGTTGTTGTTCCTTTGCCCTTGCTCTTCCTTCTTAGTTTGAGCCATCAAGAGCTCCTTCAATTGCTTCACGTCGTTCTTCAAGGACGTGAGCTGGTTGTTGTTGGGTTGAGTCTCTTGAAAGTTGACTCTTTTAACTCCACCCTCAGCTCCTTGGTGGGTGTACTTCTCCATGTGCAAGGCTTGCTTCTCAATGAAGTCCCAAGCCTCGTCAACCGCCATGTCCATGAATGTACCGGCGGAGAGTAGTTGGAGATTGAACTGGGTGCTTCCGTCCAGCCCTTTGAAGTAGATCTCCAACAACTCGATCTTTGGAATCCCATGATGTGGGCAATCCAAAAGGATATCCTTGAACCGCTCCCAAGATTTGGACAAGCTCTCCTTGTCCTTCATGATGAAAGCGTTGATCTTCCCTCTCATTTCAGCGGTCTTTGAGGGGGGAAAGAATTTGGTCAAGAATTCCGTAGTCATCTCCTCCCATGTGCTAATTTTTCCTGGGGGAAGAGATTGATACCAAGTAAGAGCTCTATCTTTTAAAGAAAAGTAGAAAGGTCTTACCTTGTAGTTGTTGTTCTCAATTCTGGAAGGTCGCAAGGTTTCCATCAAGATCTCGTAGTTTTGAAGATGTTGATGCGGCGACTCCTTCTCTAGCCCTCCGAATTGGCACTGGCGAATCATGGCTAGAACTTGCGGTCGAAGTTCGTAGTCATGATCTGCTGGATCTCCTAGGTTCACTCCTGGACGCCTCAGTTGTTGGTTAGGGTCCATCCTTTGACCTAGGGTTTGTGGAATTCCTGCAAGAAGAACATCTCGGACTGGCATCCGAGGTGGAAGTACATCGGCCGGGGCGTCGGGTACTGGAATCTGCCTCGGTCGAGGATCAACTACTGGATCCTGCATCGGTCGAAGTAGAATCTGGTTCCGAATGGTAGCAATCTCAGCTTCGATTGCTGCAGTCCTGGTGCGATTCTCCTCTTTCTCTTGCATGAGTTCTTCCTTGCTGAGGCGCAGCAGCTCCTGCGTCTCTCTCAATTGGGCCGCAAGATCGCGATCGTCTTGTTGGGCCATCTTCGCTTCTCTCAAGCGTCTCTTGTATGTCTTTTCTGGTTCGGGATCGTAAGGAACGATTTCCTTCCCAGCGCGGGTTCTTCGCATACACCTAAGAAAGAACCTGAAAAAGTCACTCAAGTAGAGTGGTTAGACAAAACGGGGCAAATGCCCCAAGAGCAAACCGTACCGGCTCGGTCTAGACCAAGTCCCCGGCAACGGCGCCAAAAACTTGTTCGCTCCAAACGGTGTGTGCAAGCTTTAAATTTATAACCCTAGACTTAAGCTTAAAACAAGGATGCGAACCCGCAGTGTACGGGTCAATCGTAGTAAAAGCAAGAAAATTCCAGGGGTCGATCACAGGGACTCGGTGAAACAAAGTCAACACAGTATGCTACGTTAGTTCTAACCACAAGAGCGATTAACACAATTAAAGATGAATAAGATGTCAAATAAAGCAAGCATGTAATTCTAGGGATTAAAGCATCTAGTTGTTGTTCCAACTCAAGATCTATAGATAAGCGGACAAAGCTGAGATTTTTGCGTGGGGAAGGTGTTACTAAGTGGAGTAGATCACCGGGTAAGTCTCACTACACACTAATCCTAAACCGCAACTCCTATTACCGGGTAAGTCTCAAGGAATTAAGATAAAGAACTATAACCTCAAACTAACACACCATCTAAGGGGATAGAATCAACCTTTACCGGGTAAGTCTCAGGCTAACTCACAAAGATGGGATGGAAGCACACTCAAACCCCAATAAAGGATAAACCTTTATTACCTACACTTATGATCGTTGATACACAAACTAAGGAATTACCGGGTAAGTCTCATCCTAAGCTTGCTTTGAACCAGGAAGGTGTAATAAGAATAGGATTTGGCAAACTCTAACACTTAACTCTCAGTTACGAATCAAATAAGTCACCTCGGTCAGAAGAATTCCACCCCGGCCGAGATGTTCATCAACCGAACGAGATGCTTAGGGTTAAGATTAAAGACTCGAACTTTCAGGATCCTACTGGAATCTAAGATTATTCTATCATTGTTTTTCCCACAACCTTCAGCCAATCACCCTAGAATCACACAAGGAAATTAGCCACTCATCATCATAATGAAAGTATTAAAATATATAGGAAGAAGGTGAATATTTGAACAAAGAAGAATTTAATGAAAAGACTTCAATAACTGAATCAAATATCACAACAAAGCGTTCTTTGGATAATAATCCAACAAGACAAGACAACAATTGAGGGAATTGAAGACAATCTTACAAAACCCTTCAATAAAGCTATAAAAGCTATGAACTTCAATCTTCCTTCAACCTTCAAAAAAGGTTCTTCAAATCTCCCAACTTGGAGTAGGCTGCTGCTGCGTATTTTTCGGTGTAAACGGGGTCTAAGCACTCCTTGGATTTGTGGAAAATCCAACCCTTTTTATAGGAAAATAACCCTCCAAAGATAATAAATCTTAGAAAGATATTCTCCCATAAATATAGGTAAAATATATGATTCTGCATATCTCCTTCCTTCCAAGAGCTCAGCCCAAAAATATAAGATTACTTTCCAAGTTTAAAAGATCTCCTTCAAGAATAAAATATTCTCGCCGCGTCCTAGGTTTTCGCCTCGGTCGAGTCGGCGTCTCTGGATCACCTCGGTCGAGATGAATCTCTGGTCAACCGAGGTGAGTCACAACTGAATGTGAAATCTCTCAAAACTGGCCCAAAGTAAATCCTTAATCCATGGCTATGCTTCCTGGATGTAGCTCCAAATGACTCTTGACTTCTTTTGCTCCTTTTTGATGCAAAACGTACCATATTACCTGCAATTACAACGAAACTAGGTGCAGACCTCGATTCTCGCAAAGGTAGATGAAATGGCAGTAAAATCACATAATGTATATACAAACATGCAGATTATTGAAGATAAAACGTTCAAACAAACCCCAAAATATAGACTATAATTCATGCTATCAAAGATGCCCCCAAAGCTAAAGGATCCGGGGTCATTTTGTATTCCCATAGGAGTGGGAGATGTTACATATGATGCATTATGTGATTTAGGAGCGAGCGTAAGCATCATCCCGCTTGCTTTATGCAGGAAGATCGGTTTAGGCGAACCTAAACCGGTAAAGATGACGTTATACATGGCGGATCGATCCATAACTTGTCCCATCGGTATAGTTGAAGACGTCCCGGTCAAGCTTGGTAAGTTCTATGTTCCTATAGACTTTGTTGTGCTTGACATTCCTACAGATAGTCCGGTCCCGATCATACTCGGAAGACCGTTTCTTGCAACATCGGGTTGCATAGTTGATTGCAAGAATGCTAGACTCGCCTTCGACATAGGAGAAGAAAAGGTAGAGTTCGTCCTCTCCACTTTAGTGAAGGAACCAGTTTTCGATGAGGATATATTCAACATCCATGACGAAGAGCTATCTAGAGAAGAGGTAAGTTCGATTCTCTTCAAAGACCCCTTACAAAAAGTTATTTCTATGAGCATTATGGATGTAGGGGAAGAAGAGGAATGTAATGAGGAAGTAGAAGCTTTAGAAAAGCAAAAAGAAGTGTATGAAGAAGAATATGAGAAACTCTACGATGGGTCAGAAAACATCAGAAATCACGGCCAGTCGTGCTATTCCACGGCCGTGGAATCTACCAACATGACCGTAATCAGCTATTCAGAGGACTCTAGTAAGTTACAAGGCCAAAACCACGGCCGTGGAACAAACAGAGGTCCCGTAATTGACTTCCACGGTCAAAACCACGGCCGTGGAGGGAACAGAGTAGCCGTAATTTTGGGTGAATCTGAAGGAGATTGTATCTTCTCCACCACTTCTCTTGACTCTTCTCCAGCACCTTCTACATCTTTAGACACTTCTAAGGAAGCATCGGATACCCCTCAAGAGACATTAGAGACTCCTATAGTGATGGAATTGAAGCCACTTCCTACACATCTAAGGTACGCATTTCTAGGACCTAATTCTACCGTTCCAGTAATTGTTAGTTCGGATTTGAGTATTGATGAACATAATAAGCTCATGGTTGTTCTTAAGAAACATAGGAAAGCCTTAGGGTACACTATAGAGGATCTAGTAGGAATCAAACCTTCACTATGCATGCATAAGATCCTAATGGAAGAAGACTTTAGAACTTCGCGACAACCTCAAAGGCGGTTAAATCCGACCATGAAGGAGGTTGTCAAGAAGGAAATTCTTAAACTACTTGATGCAGGTATCATCTACCCTATCTCCGATAGCAAGTGGGTGAGTCCCGTACAGGTGGTTCCAAAGAAGGGAGGAATGACGGTCATCACCAATAAAAACAATGAACTCATTCCCACACGAACCGTAACTGGATGGAGGATGTGCATAGATTACCGGAAGCTAAACAACACAACGAGGAAGGATCACTTCCCACTACCCTTCATCGATAAAATGCTTGAGAGGTTAGCACAACACTCACACTTTTGCTATCTTGACGGTTATAGTGGTTTCTTTCAGATCCCGATACATCCGAACGATCAAGAGAAGACCATATTCACGTGTCCATGGGGAACGTTTGCGTATAGGAGGATGCCGTTTGGGCTTTGCAACGCCCCAACCACCTTTCAAAGGTGCATGATGGCTATCTTTTCGGAGTACATAGAGGAGATCATGGAGGTCTTTATGGATGATTTCTCTATTTATGGTTCTTCCTTTGATAATTGTATTTCTAACCTTGCTCTTGTGTTACAAAGGTGTGAAGACACTAACCTAGTTCTTAATTGGGAGAAGTATCAATTTATGGTGAAAGAGGGTGTTAGCATGAAATATTGTGATATTTTAGGCACGTTTTCTAGATGTATTTCATCCATATTGGTGTTCATTGATAAAGCATTGAAGCAATTGTGAGCTAGTTTGTCTATATTGTCGATATAGAGGTCTACATTAGGCGAATAAGAGCTAAAACCAAACGAATCAAGAGAGAATGGAGATGGATTGAGCATATCCAAGGATTGAGGACACCACAAAGAAGCTAAGGAAGATGCTAGGATGAAGAATGGCACAAAACAAAGGGAATTACGAGCAACTTATGTTTCCACGCTCTAAAATACGGCCGTAATGAAGTCCACGCTCTAAACCACGGCCGTGGAACTTGGCAACACAAACGTGGAGCATTCCAGAGAGTTACACGGTATAAAGTACGGACGTGGAAGTTGTGAAGAACCGTGATGGAATCCACGTTCTAAACCACGGGCGTGGAACCCTCTATGACCGTGATTTAGGCGATCTTTTAACGTACAAATTAAAGCCACGATCTTGTACATATGGGCCGGAGGGAGACATTTTATCTTGCCCTATAAAAGGACTGAAGGAAGGAGAATTCAGTACCTCCGCTTAGACCGCGCTTAAACCTCGCTTACGCCCTCGCATCGAGAATCATCGCTTGGAGATTCGCTTCCGCACATTGAGGGTATTGTTGGACGTACGGAGATTACGTCTTTTGTCCTTAGGTTTGATTAGAAGACGGATTGACATCCCGTTCTTCGTTCTTATCAAGGATTGTGATTGTTAGTGTTATTCCGAATCTGATATACATCATTATCCTTGTTCGTGGATTTGAGATTGATTTGAAGTTTATTGAAGGTTTTCGAAGGTTTTCATCTTTCATTCTTCTAAATCTTGAATTTGATATCATAATGACTGTTGTTGGCTAAAACCCTTTAGCAATTCTAAGGTGAAGGGTTGATAGTTGTGGCTTAGATGATGATAGATCGAGCGTAAACAGATTGGACCTTGAGAGTTAGAGAGATTTCGTCGACAACCAGAATCACGGTGTGTTCTTGAGTTCCACGGCCGTGGAATCTCAAAATCCACCCGTAATTTTCCCTAGTTTACGAACCTTGCTTTTACTTTAATCCAAAGTTAAAGATTTGCTTTAACTTAGTCTTGGCTTGCCTTTTCTAGGTGGTAGTGAAGCCTCAACAACCTCTACCTCGATTTCGAGTGTCACAACCTTAATCGGTTTAGTTAGTCTTGATCCTTGGATAACAAGTTTGGGTATTTGATATTAATTCTTGTCTTTAGATCATTTCTATACTGAAGCCTCAACAACCTTTATAGAGAGTATTTCTAGATAAGTCATATAAAGCCTTGGAACTTCACCGTACATTCCTTTGCATTAGCATACCTTTGCAACTCTTAACTCTGTCCTTATATCTTTAGTATATCTTGAATCGATTGCCACAGCTGGATTCCTGGATCTTTAGGATTGTTGTTTTCCCAATATTTACAAAGCTTCATACATTTACTTGCTTGACAATTATTAATTGGATTTAACCCCCCAAATCCTTGTGTTTGATAGTCTGGAATTCTTGCTTAACTACGTCGATCCGTACACTGCGGGTTCGCTTGCTTGATTTCTAGTTTTATAAATTTAAAGCTTATTTGCACGCACGCTAAGTGGCGAACAAGTTTTTGGCGCCGTTGCCCGGGATTTGGTTTAGGCCGAATTCGGTTATCGGTTGTCAAGCTTGGGAGCTTTGCTCTTGTTATTTGATATCTCTTTTGAGAGTTCTTGCAGGTTTGTGTTCTTAGGTACATACGAAGTTCTTGTTCCGGAAACGGAACAGAGTTTAGTTAAAGAACAAGTTTTTGGCGCCGTTGCAGGGGATCTGTTCTTGCTTTTTCTATTAAATTTTCTGCTTGAGTGTTCTTGCAGGTTTGAGTTCTTAGGTACATACGAAGTTCTCGTTCCGGCAACGGAAGAGAGTTTCGCCAAATAACAAGTTTTTGGCGTCGTTGCTGGGGATTTGGTTTAGGCCAAATTCGGTTTTCGGTTGTCGGGCTTGAGAGTTTTTTGCTTTCAATCTTTTCGGAATGAGTTTTTGAGTTTTTAGGTTCACCAATGGCTGCATGGAGCAATGAACCTGCATTTGATCCAGCCTGGTTTGCATGGCAAGGTGCTAGGGCGGACCATTATGAATATTTGGAGGAGAAGTATGCCTATTATTGTGTTAGGGACGAAAGAGAAAGAGAGGAAGCCATTGAGGATGAGCTCGCATATTGGGATGAACTTAATCCCCCTCATACGTTTTATGAACAACCTCCTCAAGTGCAAACTCCACAACAACCATCCGAGAATGGGACACAAATGATGTTGGAAGAGATATTAAAAGTGTTGGACAGGTTGGAAGACAAACTGAAATCTATATCTGAATCTTATGAAGCCATGGAAAATTATCCATCCAACAAGGAATAATTCCAAGTCTTAAGCCTTCCTCCTATCGAACCTGAATCTCCTCTTGAAGTCCTCATTGAAGAAGAGGAAGAAGTGGTGAACGTTGGCCAAATTACTAAAACTGTGGCCAAGGTTGAAGAGTATCCAGCTAAGTTGGGAGATATTTGATGTGTGGATCATCATCCCAACATGAAACTTGTGCCAAGCCTTGAAGAACTTAACAAGGTATATTGTCTTACTTCCGTTGAAATTCCTATTAAAATTTCTGATTTTTTCAGGAATACACCGGAGAGTTGGAGGTCTCTTCCAAAGGAACCTCCTAAGGTGAAGATGAGACCTTCATTAAATTTGCTAGAAGTAGATGCTTCTTGGACCACAAGGAGTAAATTTGGCAAGCGCTTCAACGCCCATGCCAATAAGTGTTTTTTGTTCAAGTATGGGGTCATTCACATGACGAAGACCATACATCATCCACAAGCTACAAATGGGGAAGCTAAGAGGATTCTCGAGAAACTGATTTCTCGATCTAGGAAAGGATGGGACGCCAGGCTGAATTATGTCCCATTAAAGCATAGGAAAGCTAGGAGGATTCCGGTGAGAATCAAACCGTACAAGCTTGTACGTGGGAGATATTACCACTTGCCGGTGAAATTAGGAACCGGAGATTTCTTGGAAAAGCTCTATGATGAATTTGAAGAGCAATCCAAGATGTTCAAGGTGCATTGAGTCATCTATGGACATAGGTCCAGCTAGCGACGTTAAACCAAGCGCTTCTTGGGAGGCAACCCAAAGTAATGCATTCTTGCTTTTTGTTTTTCTTTTTCTTAGATTAAAGTAGATGTCTTTGTTTGTTTTTCTTCGATACCTTCCGGTATGTTTGTGTCTTTGGATGCCAAGAATAAGAATGAGCATATTTGGGAGGAAAGGCCGAAAGATTGACGAAACTTGGACTTTTGGCGAGCATTAGAGGATTCCACGGCCAAAGAGGCAAAACCACAGCCGTGGTTTGCTAAATTGGACCGTGGAATGCTTTGTCGAGAGCAACAGAAAGTTCCACGGCCAAAACCACGGCCGTGGAAATTCCCGACCCGAAAAAAAAAAAAAAAATTTTTTTTTTTCTTCGGAAAAATTTTCAGCGGAAAGACGTTCCCCTTCTTCATTCTTCGACACCGTTTGGAATATTCAAAACTTCCTATTGAGCTTATATAGATTCCCACCACCACCGTTCAATGATGATTCGCCTTGCCTAATTCGCCATCTTACATTGTGAGTATCCTTTTCCATCTTTTCTTTTCTTCACATTGGGGACAATGTGAGTTTTAAGTATGGGGTGGAGGTATTTGCAATACCATTTCCATGGTTTATGTCTTGCATCATATGATTTTGAAAATTTTGAAAAATTTTAAAATTTTTGTGCTTCTAGAATGGATATGATCTCTATGATGAACATTGTTTTGTGGAATAGCTATGAAGATTCTTATATGTTTGAATTGATTTATGACATATGTGGGATTTGAATACTTTGTTAGAATTTCATGCATGTTTGATAATTTGCTTTCATTCTAAATCATGTTGAGTGATGAAGGTTGAAACCGCATATAAGTTCTTACACTTCTTATTGAAATGATTAAGGCACCTCGATTTTCTTACTTATTTCCTTGTTCATTTAGCCCTTCAATGAAATAATTGCCCCCCTTACCTATCAGGGAACTAGGAAGAGTTGTGTTTTGGCATGTTTGATGTGGGAGGGCCATGAAAACAATTGTTTGCATTCAAAGAATAGAAATTATATGTTTGGGGAAGTCAATCATGATGATGAGTAACTCGGCACCATTCACATAGCCGGGTGTTTGTGTCTTGCCAAAGTCGGATTGAGCGATATTCCTAACGGATTATGGTATGTGCATCAAGGGTTTGAGGCATCTCGAAATTGAGAAACGCCAATCTCCTAGGCTGTAATAACCGAAAATTTTAGTCCCCGTTAACACTGAGTTTAACCGGATTCCGATCCGCCAACCTTTACCCTATTAGTGGAATTAAATTGAGATTCAATTTCTATAATTTTATGTGACTTTAATCCACATAAAATGATAAATGAGGTAACCGGAATTAATTTATGTACCGTTAAAATAAAATAATAACTTCAATAATACGGATAATAATCCCGTAATTATTTCCACAAATTTCCTTTGGATCCGGGACGTTAAACGAATTTCTTCCGCATTCCTTATTTTATAAGGTAGCAGTCCGGTTTTGGGCCAATACCCAGCCCACCGGCCCACCTCTTTAATCACAACCCTAATCCTAATCTAACTCCAAGATTAACTTAAATTTTTTTCCCTAACCCTACTGCTGCTATACCTCTCAACATCGCCTCCTCTATCACCTATCTCTCTCTCGCTCGGCCCTCTGTAAACGTACGCCGCCACTTCTACACAATCCACGCCAGCACCGCCGACCACCAGGGCTTCGAGCGTCTGCAACGGACGGGCTGCCTCCTACGGTACCGGAACCTCCTTCGTCCACGTTAACCAGGTGAGCATCTCTCCTCTTCCGGTTCGTTATAACCAACTACCGCTAACGTTCCGGGCTGTTGCACCGCCAGGCGAACCGTCTGCATCAGCCAACCGGACGAGTCGTGCACCGCCTATCGCTGTTGAGGAGTCGGACGCTGCTGCGGACTTGGTAACCGGTGAGTTTTCGTTCCATTCTTCCCCTCCCTCCACCTCCGTTTCCCTCTCTGGTTCGTATGGTTGAGACAACGGGTCCGTTCCTCTGCTCCCTGCAGGGACTAACGAGGACTTAGAGTGCACCGACGGGAGCGAAGACGGATCAGCGTACAAGTCGGTCCAAGACACTCCTCTACGCCATAGCAGCCGTAAACACCGAACCTTGACAATAGCCGTAGGTGAGTCCTTCTCGAGCCATCTTCGGTGCACTGCGGTGTAATCTAAATTAATTAGATATGTACGTTTAAGGGTATTAAAGTATACAGAGACTTTCAAATGAGATTGTAATGAGATGGTTTTGAGAAGAGTGTAGGATATGCCTATATATATATATACGGACTTAATAATTGAAGGTTATAAAAAAAGAATGAATAACAGTGAAAGGTTTATAGAAAGGATTGTATAAATACGTATGTATAGGTTAGTGCATAAAATACGAGGACCACATATATATATGTATAAGTCCGTACACTTAAATGAAGAATAGGAGTAGCGATTAGTATAGTATATATAAGAGTTGTGTTTGCCGAATATATAAATAGACGTATATATATTATATGAAAATAAAAGTATACCTAAGTGAATTAAAGTTATACATGTGGATCGATACATACATAAGTTTACTCATATGAATGGGAGTTGCGGAAATGTCTTGTATAGAGTTATATATATATATATAAATACCGAATGGTTACGGTTTAATATGATATGGAAGTAAGGGTTAAAGTATGTACATATGTATACATACGTTTGGAAGAGTTTTAGAGTATAACCTATAACTGGTGTAACTATCCAAAGGAATTGATAGTTTCTACATTAAATTTCGAGAAATTACGACACCAAGGGTAAAATGGTCTTTTACCATAAGAGAGTTTTTCCGTAATTCCTTCGCATGAGGTTGGACGTCGAGAGGTGATTTTGATACACATACCTTATTTGACAGGCGTTTGAGTTACCACGAGTACGGACTGTTTGGGACGTGTTAGAGAGTATTTTGACTCAGGTAAGTCCTTGCGACTTACTTAGCCAGTTTCTGAGTGTTAGTTGAATGATAGTAGTTGTGTGTGCTATTTGCGTGCTTAATAATAATAACTTGCTAGGACGACTGTTATTATTACGTAAGGCCCAAGTGTATGTATAACGGGCCGTGACATCACAACCCAGCTCTGACAGGAGACTGGGAGGTTCTCTATACCCAGACCATGCAGGTACAAGGTGAGATGCATCGGATCCATTCCTGATGGTTACACGGGGGCGGAGGCGAGGTTCGTGAATCCCTCGTGTCACAAAATAAGTATCACTAGAGTGAAAGAGTAATTTAAATCAAGATAATAAAACAGACTTGTTTGAAAGCATGATGAGTGTTTATATTTTTCTGAGTGTGTTTGTGCTGCTATTATTCTGCTAATATTTAGATAACTAGCTAACGGTTCTTCTTGTTGTTGTTTTAGATTTACCGCAGGTTAGATCAGCAGCTGAGTGATCCGGAAGTAGTGGTCAGCCGGGTCTCCGTACTCCTTAGAGCGGGGTTGGGGGTTGTTTTTGTCTTTCCTTTCGTTTGGTTAAGACTGTTGTCTTTTCTTTTGTTTAAGTACTTTAGGCTGCTAGACAATGTTGCATTCATTACTCTAAAAACATGGTTTTTATGAATTTCGGTTTCTTTATTCGTGTCTTATTGCAAGATCCTAGTTATGTTGTTGTCAAACTGAGGTCGGGACCCATTGTGAGGTCCTAACCAGTAATACTCCGAGTTCTGAGAATTTGGGGTGTTACATAGGCTTCGGTTTTTGTGCACCGCTGTCCATAACTCCAAAAGTAAAGTCGAAAAATTATGTGCAAAAAGTAAAGAGCAAAGCTCTAAGTTGGTGGATGTTTCAAGTAAAAAGAAAAAAAATTGTGTTGTTCCTTCTTCCCGGATTCATACATCACATTCCTTTACAAATTTCTCACCCTTTCCGCACTCTAGACCTTACTTGAAAGACCTTAAGAACTTTGAGTATGTTGTTTGGCTTTGTGGTCTAAACTGGATTCCTCATGATTGATTTTTAATATATTGCAAGTTATGATGCATGTTATGATTTTCTTACAAAGTGTGATTATCCTTTTCATGATGTAATTCCTTTTGATCATATGATGATTTTCATTAGCTATGAAGCAACCATTTGAGGGTGATCTATGAATAGAAGCACAACCAAAATATTGTGGTTTTTCTTTATTTTTGCATATTCAAAATCCATATCATCTTGTATCTTAAGTTTAAACCTTGCTTGGAGACAAGTAAGAGGCAAGTATGGGGTATTTTGATGACATGAATTATGACCTATTTTTAGGCATGTATTTATATAGATTTTCCCTTTATTTTGCATGCATAGACATACATTCATGGCATTTATGGTTATATTCACCTACTTTGCAAGAATAGAGGTCTACACATAGTTTTATTGCATTTGTAGGTAATTTGGCGAATTATGGAGCAACAATGGCACATTTAAGGATTAAGCCTTGAAGCGGGACAAAAAGGAGCATAAAAGGAATTTAGGACACGCCAAAGTATCTTCTGATACCGTCTGACGCGCCAAACTATTTTCTGATACCTTCGGACGCGGCCCAAAGTATTTTCTGATACCCTCGGACGCGGCCCAAAGTATTTTATGATACCGTCTGACGCGCCAAAGTATTTTCTGATACCTTATGACGCGGCCCAGAATATCTTCTGATACCAGCGGATTCGACTTCTTTTCAGCCCAAATATTTAGGGTTTTATCTTTAAACCCTAGATAGATCCCTCCATATATTCGATAGCCTTCAACATTGAAAGGCGGACGGTGACAGCCCCAGGATTTGGATGCCCAAAGAGAGGGACACTTGAAGGTTTTATTGCGTACAAGGAAGATTTGGGGAAGGACGCACTTTCCTATTTTTGGAGTTGTAAGATCTTAGGGTTTATATTTGAAGGCGGATTGACATCCCGTTCTTCATTGTCCCCAGAAATTTTGTGAGGTTTTTCTGTTTCTTTGATTCTACATCTATTAAACGCAAGTTACTTTTGAGTTTTATTGACATTGATTTTGTGTTTGTTATTGAGATTTCAAGGTTTTACCTTTTCTCCCTTTCATATATGATATTTGATTTTACAATGAAGGTTATTGGCTAAAACCCTTTAGCAATTCTAAGGTGAAGGGTTGATAGTTGTGGCTTAAATGATGATAGATCGATCGTAAACAGATTGGACCCTGAGAGTTAGAGAGATTCACCGACGAACCAAAACCACAGTTTGTTCTTGAGGTTCCACGGCCGTGGAACTCAAGATCTGCCCGTAATTTTTTCCAGTTTACGAACCTTGCTTTTACTTTGATCCAAAGTTAAAGATTAGCTTTAACTTAGTCTTGGCTTGCCTTTTCTAAGTAGTAGTGAAGCCTCAACAACCTCTACTTCGATTTCGAGTGTCACAACCTTAATCGATTTAGTTAGTCTTGATCCTTGGGTTACAAGTTTGGGTATTTGAGATCAATTCTTACCTTTAGCTCCTTTCTATACGGAAGCCTCAACAACCTTTATAGAGAGTGTTTTTAGATAAGTCATATAAAGCCTTGGAACTTCACCGTACATTGCTTTACCTTAGTATACCTTTGCAACTCTTAACTTTGTCCTTAGTTCTTTAGTATATCTTGAATCAATTGCCACAATTAGACACCTGGATCTTTAGGGTTGCTGTTTTCCCAATACATTTGCAAAGCTTAACCTCTTATTTGCTTGACAACTTATAATTGAATTTGTTCCCCCCAAATCCCTGTGTTCGATACTCTGGAATTCTTGCTTAACTAGGTCGATCCGTACACTGCGGGTTCGCTTGCTTGATTCTAGTTTTATAAATTTAAAGCTTATTTGCACGCACGCTAAGTGGCGAACAAGTTTTTGGCGCCGTGTACGGATATGATCTCTATGATGAACATTGTTTTGTGGAATAGCTATGAAGATTCTTATATGTTTGATTCTTTTAAAATTTTAAAATTCCAGAGTATCAAGCAAGAACATTGTTTTAAAAATGGTATTGCAAATCATGTTGGATTCTATAAGACATAAAACACGCTAAGTGGCATTGTATTAGGACACTTAGTCTCTAGTAGAGGGATTGAGGTGGATAAAGCTAAGATAGAGACAATAGAAAAACTTCCTCCCCCAACTTCGGTGAAAAGGATAAGAAGTTTTCTAGGACACGCTGGATTCTATAGGCGTTTCATAAAGGATTTTTCCAAGATATCAAAACCGCTCACTAATTTATTAATGAAGGATGCAGTTTTTGATTTCTCGCAGGAATACTTAGATGCGTTTAATATGATTCGGGAAGCTCTAATCTCAGCCCCGATTATCCAACCTCCGGATTGGAATCTTCCCTTTGAGGTTATGTGTGACGCAAGTGACGTAGCCATAGGGGCTGTACTTGGGCAAAGAAAGGAAGGACGAACCCATGCCATTTACTACGCTAGCAAGACGCTAGATGAAGCGAAGCTCAACTACACCACTACCGAAAAGGAATTTTTAGCAATTGTATATGCATTTGAAAAGTTTTGCTCTTATCTTGTAGGTGCTAAGGTGATTATGTACACGGATCATGTTGCGATCCGGTATTTTCTTGCGAAGACAGATGCGAAACCAAGGCTGATTAGATGGATTCTTCTCCTACAAGAATTCGATCTAGAGATCCGCGACAAGAAGGGTTCGGAAAATTCTGTTGCGGATCATTTGAGTCGTCTACCACATCTAGAAGACGACCATCTACCTATAGATGACTCCTTTCCGGACGAGCATTTACACATCATAGAGGAGTGCATCAACGTGATCACAAAAGGTAACGAACCATGGTTTGCTGATTTTATTAACTATTTGGTTTGCCAGGAATTACCACCCGGATTATCCTACGCACAAAGAAAGAAGTTCTTTAAGGATGTTCGGGAATACTTTTGGAACGAACCTCTCCTCTTTAAAAGAGGTCCAGACGGAATCATTCGGCGATGTGTACCGGAAGATGAGATGCAAAGTGTCATCCGTCATTGTCATTCACTACCTTGTGGAGGACACGCTAGTTCGAACAAGAGTAGCGCTAAGGTATTGCAATCTTGATTCTTTTGGCCTACTTTGTTTAAAGATGTGCAAACTTTTGTTTCCTGCTGCGATGCTTGTCAAAGAACAGGGAACATATCTAGGAGGAACGAGATGCCTCCTAACAACATCCAAGAGGTGGAGATCTTTGACGTTTGGGGAGTAGACTTCATGGCACCTTTCCCATCATCTTGTGGAAACCAATACATACTTTTAGTGGTGGATTATGTTTCGAGATGGGTTGAAGCAATTGCCTCTCCCACCAATGATGCCATGGTAGTGGTTAAGTTCTTTAACAAGACCATCTTCTCACGATTTGGGACACCACAGACTATCATTAGTGATGGAGGTTCTCACTTCATTGCCCGACGCTTCGAAACTCTTTTAGCTAAGTATGGGGTGACTCACAAGATTGCCACCCCTTATCATCCACAAATTAGTGGACAAGTGGAGATCTCAAACCGGGAAATTAAAAGGATCCTAGAGAAGACGGTTTCAAGGACAAGGAAGGATTGGTCTTTGAAACTAGATGACGCATTATGGGCATACCGGACTGCATATAAGACTCCCATCGGAACAACACCATATAACATTGTGTATGGGAAGTCTTGTCACTTACCGGTAGAGTTGGAGCACAAGGCGTATTGGGCAATAAAGTGGTTGAACTTCAGCATGAAGGAAGCGGGAGAGAAGCGTCTCTTGGACCTCAATGAGCTTGAAGAACATCGCTTGAACGCCTACGAAAATGCCAAGATCTATAAAGAAAGAGCGAAGTGTTGGCATGATAAGCATATCATCCCAAAGGACCTCAAAGAAGGAGATCAAGTTCAACTCTTCAATTCAAGGCTTCGTCTCTTTCCAAGTAAGCTTAAATCTCGTTGGACTGGACCTTATCTAATCAAATGTGTCTTTCCCCATGGTGCAGTTGAAGTATGGGGTAAAAAGGGCGGAAGCTTTAAGGTGGATGGTCAACGACTCAAGAAGTATTCACCGGAACTCCAAGCTGAAGAGTTCGCGTCCTCCGCACTCGAATAAGTGCGAATATGGTCTAGTTACAGACCTTAAACAAGCGCTTCTTGGGAGGCAACCCAAGGTATTGCACTTACGTTTTTGTTTTTGATTTATAGGTTAGAATAGTATAGACGTTTTTGTTTTGTTTTACCTTCGATGCCTTCCGGTATGTTCGTGTTTTTGGATGTAGGATCAGTGGAAAAGAAAGGGAGAAGGAAAGGTTTGAAGAAAATTGACGAAACTTGGACTTTGACACATTACAGAGAGTTCCACGGCCAAAACCACGGTCGTGACAGCTACAGTAACCGTAATTTGTAAAAGCCTGAGAAAAATCACCAAAACCACGGTTCCGTACATTTCCACGGCCGTGGAAACCCCCGAGTGACCGTAATTTTCAAAAAAATTTACGGCCACTATAAAAACCACGTTTCTTCACAAACACAACTAAAACCCCCAATTTTCATGCCCCTATTTCGCCGATTCAATCCCCTCTCTCTCAAATTCCCGTTCGTTAATCATTTCGAACGATTCTTTGGCCAAAAGTGAAGAAAATTCAATCACCTACAAGATCCAAGCAACGATTCGAGCGGAAAATCACCGGAGAAGGCAGAATTCAGATTTTAAAATCCGAAAACCTAGGTTTTTCACCTCTTCTCTTACTTTGTCGATTTGCCTCAGTTTTTGCAAGAAATTTTAGGAGAACTGATTGAAATTGGATTGGAATTAGTCTAGGGCTGCTTGCTATTGAATTTGGTGAAAATCTGCTGAGTTTTGAGAAATTTTGAACCGAATCACGGTCTCTGGACATTCCACGGCTGTGGTTTCTGAAGAACAGACCGTGGTTTTGAATAGTGATGGATTTTGTTAGAAGAATGTCGAAAAGGAACAAGAAAAGGAAGGGTGATGGTCCCTCCTCTTCTCAGGCACGTCCTAGTGAACCACCATCACCCCCACCACCTAGAATTCCTAGAATCCACAAGGATTACCTCGATGCCTTAGAAAGGATCCAGAAGCGAGCGGTCATAGGACCTAGGTATTTGTTGCTTGAGGAGCTAGAGACACTAAATGTGGTTAACGATATTACTTGGTTATTAGATAGAGTTGGGTTGATCGTCTTCTCCGCTATTCGGGAAGATGCATATGAGGAGATCACTAGGGAGTTTGTGATCTCCTTCGAGCATAGTCATATAGACCGTACAGTGTCATTTAGGCTGATGGAGGAGAACTACGAGTTCTCGATTGCTGAGTTCGGGACCTTCTTTGGGTTCCATGAGACCTTCAATGGTCGATTCCCTAGTGGCGTGTACGCCAAGGATTTTTGGGAGGACATAGCTATGGTATACGCCAGCGAGGACCGTTGGCAACCAGCTGATACCAAGGCTAAGTTGATCTATCACTTAGCCTTGAAGATTGCTCACCGGGTGCTTTCTGAGTGTCTCTTCCCTAGGACGGAGACACCTCAGAAGATCAAGACGGATGAGCTTTATTTGTTGTATTGCATGTTGCACGGTAGGTAGGATGACTGTGTCACCCTCTTAGCTTCTACTATGAGTAAGCTAAAGAATAAGAGGGCTGACAATATATGATATGGTGGGATGGTCACCCACATTGCTAGGCAGTTGGGGATCGACTTTTCTGCATGCACTAGGATAGCTGCTAGACCTCTAGGACTTCAGAGCCTCATGATTAGAGGCATTATCTTTCCTAGACATAGAGGTCCACCTACAGCTGCCATGCCTTGGGAGGATAGAGGAGGTAGAGGAGTAGCATGGATCCCCGAGTATTCCATTATGGCCGGAAGCCATAACTAGAAGGAGACGTTTGCTGCCATGCATGCGAACAGACTAGTAGCCCCTCCTTACGTTCCACCTGAGCCACCGGTTGTAGATGAGGAGGAGATGAGAGGGGATGATGAGTTTGAGGGAGAAGGAGAGGAGCACGATTATAGTACCTTCCCAGATCAGCCGGATGCAGTTCCCGACCTCCCTAGACACTCTCCCCGTCCCGCTAGAGCTTCTAGTTCTTCCTCTCGCCGCGCCAGCGTGAGTGAGAGGCCGACATGGATGGCGACCCCTCCTCAGTAGTACAGAACTCAGCTGGAGTGGATGGGAGCTCCACCAGCTTGGCATGCCCAGCCACCACCTGCACCAGCACCGTCAGACGCACCAACATGGTATAGCCAGCCACCGGGATGGTATGAGCAGCTGCCGGAGTGGGACACCGATCTTTCCAGTAGGCTCGGAGCCTTGGAGATCCACGCAGATGCTTGGGATGCACGAGCCGACACGCATGACCGCATGATGAGAGATATTTACCGCCAGCAGTTTGGGCAGAACTATGATCCCGGCTTCTTCCCGTTTCCACCACTACCGGCACCCCAGTGAAGATGATGATGATCTACCACCTTAGCCACTCCACCACCGTCTTGTGAGTTCTTTTCTTTCTTTATTTTCTTTATTTCTTTTTGAACATTAGGGACAATGTTTGTCTCAAGTATGGGGTGGGGTGTGACTATTCGTTTGTAATAACTCTACTCACTTTCCTTGCTTTGATTGCGAACACCTTGCATGTTTCATTCCATTGTTACACGTTTCATTATCACATTGCATGAAAAAGCTTTTGAAAAACCCATAAAATCGAAATATTTTGAAAATTCTGTGCTTCTAAGGATAGAGATGACTTCTATGATAATCACTACTTGTGAATTGAGTTTTGATGACAATCGCATGCTTAAACAAATAGTGAATTGAAAAGAAATTGAATGAGTTAATTATTCCTCTTTTGCAAGTTTCATAATGTGAAGAATGTTACCTAAATCATATTGAGAAATCAAGGTTGAAATCACATGGTAAGTTCTTATACTTCTTGTTGAAATGATTCAGGCAATTCGATTTTCTTTCTTCTTTCTTTGATCATTTAGCCCCTCAATGAAATAATGGCCTCCTTTACCTATCCGGGAATTTAGAGGAGTTGATATTTGGCATGTTTGATGTGGGAGGGCCATGAAAGCAAAATTTTGCATTCAAAGAATAGAAAGAACTTATAGGTTTGGGGAAGTCAATCATGACGATGAGTAACTCGGCACCATTTACATAGCCGGGTGTTTGTGTCTTGGCAAAATCGGATTGAGCGATATTCCTAGCGGATTATGGTATGTGCATCAAGGGTTTGAGGCATCTCGCAAAATTGAGAACCGCCAATCTCCTAGGCTTCGGTTTTTGTGCACCTCTGTCCATAACTCCAAAAGTAAATTCGAAAAAATAATGTGAAAAGAAGAGAGCAAAGCTCTAAGTTGAAAATGTTGCAAACCGCAAGAGAAAAAGAAAAGAGTTGGGTACCCACTTTCCCGGATTCATGCACCACATTGCTTATAATTTCCTCTCCCCTTCCGCATTCTAGACCTTACTTGAAAGTCCTTGAGATCAAGAGAATGCTATATGACTTGGTGATCTAAATTGAAGTTTCTTATGATTGATTTTGATAATGTTTGAAGGTTATGATGTTTACATGGAAGTTTGATCAATTCATGAGTTTTCTTTACTCTTTACTCTTTGATTATGCATATGAGAGTCTTATGAACGAATGAAGCAAGGTTTGAGAGTGATCTATCGACTAGAAGCACATTCATCTAAAAGACGTTTTGTTTTTGAGAGTGCATCCATATTTCATCCTAACTTGAGTTTTAAAGCTTTTGAAAGACCTTGCTTGGGGACAAGCAAGTGGCAAGTATGGGGTATTTTGTTAGCATGAAATATTGTGATATTTTAGGCACGTTTTCTAGATTTATTTCATCCATTATAGTGTTCATTGATAAAGCATTGAAGCAATTGTGAGCTAGTTTGTCCATAATGTCGATATAGAGGTCTACATAAGCTTTGTGTTGATTGTAGGCGAATAAGAGCTAAAACCGAACTAAAGAGGATGGAGATGGATTGAGCACATCCAAGGATTGAGGACACCACAAAGAAGCTAACGAAGATGCTAGGATGAAGAATGGCACAAAACAAAGGGAATTACGAGCAACCTATGCTTCCACACTCTAAAATACGGCCGTAATGAAGTCCACGCTCTAAACCACGGCCGTGGAACTTGGCAACATGAGCGTGGAGCATTCCAAAGAGTTACACGGTATAAAGTACGGTTGTGGAAGTTGTGAAGAACCGTAATCCAATTCCACGCTCTAAAGCACGGGCGTGGAATTCCATATAACCGTGATTTAGGCAATCTTTTGACGAATAAAATATAGACACATTGTCTACGCACATGGGCCGGACACTTATTCTATCTTCCCCTATAAAAGAACTGAAGGAGGGAGATTTTGGGACTTTCGCTTACGCTTGCTTGCACGTGCCTAGGGTTCCAGTTGGACGTGCGGAGATTGCCATTTTGCAACGGAGATTTGCAAAGGCTTGAAGATTTGGAAGTTGCACTTTGTCCTTAGGTTTGATTAGAAGACGAATTGACATCCCGTTCGTCGTTCTTATCAAGGATTGTGATTTGTTTGTGTTATTCCAAATCCGATATACATCATTACCTTTGTTTGTGGATTTGAGATTGATTTGAAGTTTATTGAAGGTTTTCGAAGGTTTTCATCTTTCATATTTCTTAATCTTGAATGTGATATCATAATGACTGTTGTTGGCTAAAACCTTTTAGCAATTCTAAGGCGAAGGGTTGATAGTTGTGGCTTAGATGATGATAGATCGATCGTAAACAGATTGGACCCTGAGAGTTAGAGAGATTTCGCCAACGAGCCAGAATCACGGCCTGTTCTTGAGATTCCACGGCCGTGGAACTCAAGATCCACCCGCAATTTGTGTTGATTTACGAACCTTGCTTTTACTTTGATCCAAGGTTAAAGATTACCTTTAACTTAGTCTTGGCTTGCTTTTTCTAGGTAGTAGTGAAGCCTCAACAACCTCTACTTCTATTTCGAGTGTCAGAACCTTAATCGGTTTAGTTAGTCTTGATCCTTGGGTTATAAGTTTGGGTATTTGATATTAATTCTTGTCTTTAGATCCTTTCTATACTGAAGCCTCAACAACCTTTATAGAGAGTATTTCTATTTAAGTCATATAGAGCCTTGGAACTTCACCGTACATTGCTTTACCTTAGCATACCTTTGCAACTCTTAACTCTGTCCTTAGTTTTTTAGTATATCTTGAATCGATTGCCACAATTAGACACCTGTATCTTTAGGGTTGCTGTTTTCCCAATATATTTGCAAAGCTCATACATTTACTTGCTTGACAATTTACAATCGAATTTATTCCCCCCAAATCCCTGTGTTCGATACTCTTGAATTCTTGCTTAACAATGTCGATCCGTATACTGCGGGTTCGCTTGCTTGATTTCTAGTTTTATAAATTTAAAGCTTATTTGCACGCACGCTAAGTGGCGAACAGTACCTCCAACAATATCTACCCGAGGCCGTCTCGGAGGGACAGGGTCAGCCGATACATATAGGTCAGAGAGCTCGTCTCCTAGTGGAAGGCGTCGGGGTAGGTATGTGACATGACTCCCGTCAGCGAGTGATAACCAAAACTAATGCTCCCCGTCTCTCTTGAGGAGCCTGCATCTCCTTAACATATCCTCCGTATAAAGCGGGGCCTCTAGTCTATCCTCCAAGGTATCAAGATTCATTACCCGTGCAGCTAATAAGGTAATGATCCCGCCTCCCATAATGTCACGCAGCTCATTCCTCCTAATCCGCTTTAGAGCGTTAAGGAAGAGATATACCCAATCCGGCACCCATTCGTTTGGGAGACAAGCGTATAGCAGTGGAAGGTCCTTGAGAGCGACCTTATTCTCCTCTTTGTGTCCACCAAAGATACTCATGATGACCTTTGAGATGAGCCTCAAACAGGGGTGAGTGAATTTGTTGGAGTACTCACCTCTTGCATGAAACTCCGACCTAGTGGCGGCCTGCCAAAATTCCAACAAATCGGGCGTCGGAATGGGTTCCATCCAGTCATCGGAAGCTGCAATGGTCACCCCTAATGCCTCCTGTATTTGGGTGTAATCCAATGTGTACTTCCTCTTGTTGTACTTGAATGAAAGTCCAACGCACAATTGGTCTTCCGTCACCATTTTGAATGTGGCTATGAATTGCCGGCTGAGTTCGGGGTACGTTGGGGCTGTCATAATCAGGAAGTCTCCGAGCCCAACGTTGTTGAGGAATTCCTGCATGCTCTCCAACATACCCAAATGTTCCAAGGTTGGAGCATCTAGGAACCGAGTTGCGTACACTTCCCGGCTTTGAGCAATCAGATACCGATCCTTCTCTCCTTCCGTCGACTTGTATTTCCTTTGTGATTCCATCTCTTGCAATTGATCAAGTAAAAGAGTTAGAAAGTTTAGCAATTTGATCAAGAGACGAACCTACTGTCGTGATTTACGTAGGGGCGGCTTGAGGAGACGCAGGCACGGCACGACGCGGGGGCGGAGACTTGCAGGCGCAAGGGCGGGCGAACTGTAGAAGGCGATTTTTGCGAGAGCTTCGAAGGTGGTGGTGATGGAGCTTTTCCTGCGTTTTCTTCTATTGTTGCAGTTAACGCCGGAGGTGGGGGCAGTCGAGTCGAGAGGGTTTTGAAGTGTATGAGGTGGTGGAAAGGCGTCGGAGAGGGTGTTGCGATGGTTCACTGGGTGGCGCAGGGGCGTGGGGTGGTTGGCGAGAGTTCCAGGAGGGCGCGAGGGCGTGGGAGGTGAGCGGCTAGGTTTTTGCAGAAGTAATGGGGAGGAAGATAAGAGTGCGGTAGATGTATGTTATTTTTGGGAAGTGTATTTTTTTCTTTCTTAACTGAACCGCGGGGGCGGTGACTGTCGCCGCGGGGGCGGTGACAAAAGAGAAGGGGTACGCAACCTCAGCGTCGGGGGCGGAGCTGAGGATAAGGATCAAGGGTGCCCGCCGCAGGGGCGGATGGACGTCGCCGCGGGGGCGGTGACTGCGATGTCACAGCGCAGGCCCAGCGCCGGGTGCGGTGCTGGGCATGGGTGTCACCGCAGGGGCGGGGACTCAGATCTGTAGGGGTAGTTTTCTTGATAGTAGCTTTTCTTCTTATTCCTCCGGGTTGCCTCCCGAATTAGCGCCTTTGTTTTACGTCGTTGGCTCGACGTAAAGGCTCTTCTTCTATGATTTGGCTTCTTCTAGCTCCCCCTTCGGGTTTACAAATGTTTGAGAAAGTAACCCGCTGGAGGATCTTGTTTGAATTCGAGTTATGGCTTCCGCCATTTGGCCAACCTGCTTCTCAAGATTCTTGATGCTTGATTCTGTTGTTTGGACATGAGTAGCAAAGTGTTTAGTCAAAACCTGCAACATATCTTCAGTTGTTTGATACTTACCTTGACGAGGCTGTTGTTGTTGGTTTTGTTGATCCCTCCAACGAAAGTTCTGTTGGTCACGCCAATTTGGCATGAAGTTCTGTGCATAGGGATCGTTCCTAGGTCTTTGCTGTTGTGGTTGTCCATAACCCATTGCGTTTACTTCCGCATCGTCATCTTGGACTTGTGGACACATGTCCGTTGGATGATACGGGTTAGTGCATACTCCACAAGTTTTGAGTTGTTATGGTGTTCCCATAAGTGTTAGCCTCTTCACCATTTCCTTCAATTCCGCTAGCTCAGTGGAAATATCACTCTTTCCGGAACTCACAGCATGAACTCCTTTCTTGGCCGGGGTTCTTCCAAAGTTCCGAGTTCCTTCCGCTAGTTCCTGTATCTTTTCCAAAGCAAGGTCAGGAGTAGAGTTAAGAATATTACCTCCACAAGCCGCATCGACGATCCTCCTTTAATTATTTAATAAGCCATTGTACAAGTACAAGACTAGATCTTGAGTTGAATATCCGTGAAACGGACAGCTGGATCGGAGACGCGCAAACCTCTCGAAGTACTCGTAGAGAGTTTCATTCGCCTCTTTCTCGATGTTGCTTATCGCTTTCTTCAAGTTGTTGGCCTTCTTGGCCGGGAAGTACTTCTCCAAAAACGTCTTGTGAAGGTTCTCCCAAGTGTTAATGCTCCCGGATAGAAGGTGGTAATACCAATCATCCGCAAAATCTTTGAGCATGAAACCGAATGCTCTCATCTTGATTTGCTCTTTGGTAATGTTGGCCGTCTTCATGCTCATACACACGGTATGGAACTTCCCAAGGTGTTTGATGGGGTCTTCACCACTTAGCCCATGGAAGGATAGAAGTAGGTGAATGAGGCCCGGCTTGAGCTCAAAGTTGACTCCTTCCCCTAATGCCGGTATAGTGACCGCTAGAGGGTTTTGAGCCAAGGTGGGCTGCGTAAGTTTACGAAGAGTACGGTCAGCCATCTCTTGTTGAAGTTGTTGTTGTCTTCGTTGCCGGATGTGCATTCTCTCAATTTCTGGATCAAAAGTAGAGAGATTTGGGTTAGTAGCACGGGTTTGAACCATAAAAATGGTTCAAACCAAAGAATAATAATAATAATAAAACACACAAAAACTCCCCGGAAACGGCGCCAAAATTTGACCGAAGGTATTTCTATGGTCGTCTAAACCCAATCAAAAGTAAATCCCGAATTAGCACTAAGAACAAGTATAGTGATTAAGTAAGGGTCGAACCCAAGAGAGTTTAAGGTTTTAGATGCAATTATTGATTTCAAGTAACAAGTAACCGAGGGGGGGGGGTTTGGTTGAAATAAGTACACACAAAAACGTTAAGAGAAACGATTAACACAACAAGTAAGACAATGATGAGTGAATCTACACTAGGTTGATTTTAGGCATGCATTTGCTACTTTGGTGCGTTCCTTTTACAAGTTTTTTAAGTAAGCTCCCGTCTCGATCATACATATGTGTTGAGCCAACCGGCATCAACACAACTTAAGTTATTACAGTTCCGTAAACCTACAAGAACAAATAATAAGTTAGCATTCAAATAAAGACTAAGGGATATAAAGAGAAGATTAAAACCGTTAAACTTATCTTTATAATTGTGTTCCTTTTCTTTAAGTAATTACAACCCGTTATTACTTAAAGTTGCTACTAGATTAAAGACCCAAACCCGGAACCTATTAATCCTAGTTGTTTACATGCACTTTAGAACCTAAGGTGATCAATCTCAAGAAATAGTTAACATGCAATTAAACAATGATGATCAAGGAAACACAAAGCATTACTGAATAAAAACTTATATTAAAAAGAACTTACAACCAAAGTAACAAGGTAGCTTCAAACCAACCCAATGTAGCAAAGGAGTTAGCAACTCATTACAATGGAAAAACTCAAGTCTAAAATGGATTTTGTGAAGGAAAGCATGGATAATTCTAGCAATGAGCCATGAACTATTTATACTACAAAAACACTTAATTAGGAGTAAATAGCCGGCCTAAAACAGCCACCTTTAATGCCATAAAGGTGGTGTAAACAGCCGGAGTAAAGCTTCTGGCGTTAAACCGCAGGGGCGGCCTTCAGGAACCGCAGAGGCGGTTTAGGCAGAATCGGTTGATCTTCTTCTTGACCGCAGGGGCGGCTAGGCAACTCCGCTGGGGCGGATCTTCAATGCTTCTTCAACGTCTGACTCTTCATCTGCTGGCCATTACTGGTGTCAAAACACAGGGACGTCTTGAGCCCAACGCAAGGGTGGTGACACAGACTCTTCACCTTCCAGCTCCCAGGGCGAGGCCCAGGCCAGTCGCAGTGTGAGGCGTAGAGCGCTGATCTTCGTTTTGTCCAGGCAAGTCACCGCAGGGGCGCAGATGGGTGGTGTTGGGGCGGTGACCTGCATCTTGGCCGGCGCTGGTGAAGGCGCTGGGAGCGCTTCAGTGGGAAGCGTCACCCGTAGGGGCGGCTGCAAGGGCCTGCTGGGGCGGTGAAGTAGCAGAAGCTTCACTTCTTGATCTCTCTTTACTCCTAAGTGCTTATAACTCCTTTTTTAGCTTCTTTTAGTCTTCTTCTTTTGGATCAAGGAGTTAGTAGCATAAAATGACACTAATGCAATAAAAAGACTCTAAAAACTACCCTAAATGATAGTGATTTCATCACCTATCACAACTCTCTCAATCTCCGAGGGAAAAGGTAAACATGTTGATCCTCCGGTGGTGCAGACGGACCTAGCAATGCCAACTCATCCTGAAACTTGAGGATAATCTCAGCAATAGGCAAATCCTCAAATCCAGCCTCAACGAAATCCTGAAGACGGTCTCTCCTCATGGCTATAGGGCAATAGCGATCCCTGATCACTGTCTTCATCTTCTCATAACTGGTGACCTTGTTGCGTATTGTCCTCAACCAAGAATGAGTCTGATCCTTCAGTAGCGTCTGTGCTATGTTGACTCGACGTCCCTCAGGGCAACCGATAGCCTCCATAGCAGAATCCACCTGTCCTAGCCACTACTCCACCTCCAAGCTAATCCTTCCTACGAAGACGGGGACCTTCAGCTGGTCGAAAGCCTTCAACCAACTGTCGGGCTTTGGCTCCTTTGCTTCAGCCGGCGCTCTAACAACTTCAGCAACTCTAGCAGGTTGGGCAACAACTTGTGTAACTCTCTGCGAAACCTCAGCTGATCTCCCAGGAACTGGAGGCACTAGTGTGGGTCCTCCAGTCCTGATAGCTTCCTCAACTCTCTGCACATAGTCGCGATATGCAGAAGCTCCGATAGACACTCGTGTGGACTTTGTCGATGGCGCCCTTTGTGCTCCGGACCTAGCAACGATCTCATTCCCAGCCTCAGGAACAATGCTCTCAGCATCCTCTTCAGCAAACGCCTCAACGATAGGTGGATCGGCAGCTGGGGCTTGGCCCCGACCTCTAGATAGTGGAGGTCTTCCTGCACGTCCTCGTCCACGGACCCGTAGGGGCGCCCCGCCTGCACAAACGCCTCACCCTTTAGGGGCGGCTAGACAGATGCACAGGGGCGGCTGAACAAAGATGCAAGGGCGGCTTTGTGCAGGCGCAGGGGCGGCGGCGTGACAGAAAGCGCTGTCGGCTTTCTTCTTCGACAGAACTCGCAGCAAGGGAAACCAAAGCTTGAACCTTTGGCTCTAACACGTCAAGACTCAACTCCAAAGAGCCTGAGAACAACGAAGGGTCAACAACGGAACACTGCACAAGAACCGAGGCTCATGCTTGATCCTTGGAGAAGAAGAAAAGAGAAGAACGAAAGGAAGAAACCAAAACAGAAGGAGAAGGCATGCAGCGCTAAAGGAACGTGAGGAAGAACCATCAAAGATGCACTTACACGTTCAGCGAGGTCGCAGGAAGCAAATGACGGCTGCAGCTCTCTCTAGGGTTGAAGACGATAGGAAGGAACGGGAAAAAGGTGAGAAAGAAGAGAATATATAGGAACGGGCTGGAAAGATAGACGGAAGGGCGTCTAGGGTTCAGAAAGGAGACAAGGAAACCGGCCCATAAGATAGAATATCAGAAATAAATTTACGTTTGAAAGGAGGGAAGAAGAGGGATAAAGGATGGAAAAAGATGGGCTGGCTGAATTGATTGGGCTATTTTATGATTTTTTCTACATGTCACCCATCAAATCAGATGGAACCTATATCCCTTACTTTTGCGATTTTTTCTACAATAGGAGCCCATTCTCAAAATGAAATGATGAGAGACCCTAAATCCAAACTCTACATTGTAAAAGGCCCACAATGCAAATTCAGCCATTTATTTTTTACTAAATCTCACATCGGTTATCAAGGAAGCATGACGCTTTAAAAACTTGTATAATTAGATTTGGAAGGTTTGAAGATTAAACAAATCATATATTTTTGAGCCTTTTGTTGAGAATCAAGTATAATATTTATTCATGTCATATTAATATTTATATGTAGGTCGTTAGTCGTTGTGACCTACTGTTATGTGTGTCATTGACCTATCAAATTTGTAATTTATATTTTATCAATATAATGAATATAGGATATCTTATAAAACTTTTATCAACAAATATCCATGTATGGCACGTATATAAACTATTTATATCTATATAATTTACAAAAATAGTTTTTTCTCGGATTAAATATTTTACTAAATCACAAATTAAGCCAATAAATCTATTTTTATTAAAGAAATATCTAAAATTCTTAAAAAAACTAACCAATCACATTTTTGACATAAATTAAATTTGAAACAAACCAAATCATATATGTACGGTTATATCTTAAGGTAAAATTTAAAATTCTTCCGAATTATTTTTAAAAATTATTAACTCGATTTACTAATAACATAAAATTTATGATTTTTCTCTGAATAAATCTTTTACTAAATCACAAATTAAGCCAATAAATATATTTTTACTAAACCATAATTATTTGAAAATATGGATTTTCTATCCCACATCGGTTATCATGGAAACATTGTAACGCCCCAAATTTTGGCGCTTTTGCGATATTTATTTTCCGACTTTTATCGATAATTTATCAGCGTATATATATATATATACATATATATATTATTAAAAGTATTTTTATGGTGTAAAGTATTTATTTCCAAAAATATATTTACATTTTGGATACGTTCGTATATCCGTACTATTATTTTCGGAAAAGTCGGGAAAGCTTTTTGATTTGAAAATCCCGTTCCGAATGTTTTTGATCGAGTTTATTGATTCCGATCACCTTTTTATTTTATTTTTTTCTAGCCTGATGTGCCCAATCCTTCTTAACTGTCTAGCCGACCCCTTACTACCACCTTTCTCCACTGCAACAAGTTTCTTCCACAAGGAATCGCTCAACCCTGTGATATGGTTCCATCTCTCACACTACATCCCACTTCACTCTCTCTCACTCTCTTTCATTCTCCACGCTGAACACCACCTCTCAGCCCTATCTCCATTCTTTCTCGACCTTCTTGGCCACCGGAGCTGCAACATCTCTTCCACCTCGAACCTGTTGGAGGAAACTAGAATCTGACACTGGAGTGTTCCCGACCCTGATATGCTTGGCCTCGTCACACCTCTTAATAGGCCCAGAGAGCCCAACACAGAATAGCCCAATATTACCTCTATAAAAATGATGTAATCTGTTACATAAGAGATATGAAATGAATATTTCTGTCTGTGCACAATATCCATTATGGTATCAGAGGAATAGGACAAACGTCCAACAACCTTGATCCTCCACCATGCCTACCACCTCCTCTCAAACTGAGGATGCAGACAGCTCTGCATCTTCTCTCCTCCATACACCAGCTAACCCTCCATCATTGTCTCTTTCACCCCTCACCAATCTCCTTACTATCAAGCTCAGCTAGGGTAACTTCCCTCTTTGGAAGGCCCAAATTTCTTCCCTTCTCCGTGCACATAATTTATTCTGTTATGTTGATGGCTCACACCAATGTCCATCTTCCTCAATCGATGGCTCTCCAAATCCAACTTATTAGTCTTGGACCTCCAAGGATCAGCTAGTCATGGCCATCCTCATGGCTAGTCTCACAGAGGAAGTCTTGGTTCAAGTCCTTGAATGCTCATCTGCTTTTCAGATTTGGACACTACTTCAGGAATCGTTTGCTGCTCGTTCAAGTGCACAAGCTGTTCATGCTCGTCTCCAACTGGCTTCCTTGAAGAAAGGTGACCTTACAATCCATGCCTACTATCATCGTGCCAAAAACTTGGTATCTAGTCTTACTTTTGTTGGTCATTCTATTTCCGATTCTGAATTCATCACCTATCTTCTTGCTAGTTTGGGCACTGATTATGATTCCATGGTTACTTCCCTCTCCACACAACCTATTCTACCATCTCCCAACCAAATTCTATCCTACCTCCTTGTTCATGAGGCCCGACTCCTACAACAGTCCACAGCCATCCTTCCTACACCTCCTATGTCAGCCAACAACACCACATCAGAAGCTAACTTCACCAGAAACTCCAACCAAAACCGGAACAGAAACCGCTCCTCAAATGCCCCAAACAATAATCAGAACAGGGGAGCCTCTCAAGGACGAGGTTCCTCACCGAACCCTTCTCGCCCCTACCAACAGAATCCTTCTCGAGGTCGTGGGACTCAGTACAACTTTACGGGACAACCTGATTCCCGTTCCACCTACCAAGTTTGTTTCAAACCAGGCCACAGTGCACTGGTATGCTGGCACCGCTTTGATCAAGCGTATTAGGCCTCTCCACCTTCATCGATGCAGGCTCACAACACTACCTCAACACAGTGGTACCCGGACACTGGAGCTACGAATCACTTCACCCCGGACATTGCCAATCTTCGCATCGACAACCTACCCTATGATGGTACATATTGCGTCTTCCTTGGTGATGGCTCGACTATTCCTATAGTCAATCACGGGTCTTCTTCGTTTTCTATCTCCAACAAAACTTTTCTTCTTCCTCACATTCTTCGTACGCCTTCAATTTCTAAAAACCTGCTTTTTGTAAATCAATTCTTCCGGGACAATGACGTTTATTTTGAATTTCATGCCCACTACTTTGTTTTGCAGGACTCCAAGACAAAAACGGTTCTTCTTCGGGGACTTGTTGATGGCGGTTTGTACAAGTTTCCGGCGACCAGCACTGCCCTCCTCACCACCACAACAACACCGCCTTCCACACCAACAAGCCTTTGGCACTGTCGCTTGGGACACCCTTCAAAACGCGTCACTTTACAGTTCATTAACCGTCATCTGCTTAACCCTAAGGCCCAACTTCGAACCCAGATTGTGTCTTTCCTTGTACATCCTGCTCTTGGGCCAAGGCCCATGCCTTGCCCCATCCGGCCTCTTCTATCGTTTCCAACAGCCCATTATAACTGTTGTTTGTTGATGTATGGGGCTCAGCCCACTTAACTTCCTTAAAAGACAATCGATATTGCGTTTTAATTGTCGATGATTGGTCCAAATTCATTTGGTTGTTCCCGATGGCTACTAAATCTCAAGTCACTCCGATCTTAACAACATTCATTAAACTTGTCTCAAATCAGTTTTCCTCCACCATCAAAGCCATTCAAACGGATGGTGGAACCGAATTTAAACCCATTGTTCCCTTCCTTCAACACCTCGGAATTCACCATAGTCTCACTTGTCCATACTCGCATCAACAAAATGGTAGTATTGAAACTCGTCACCGTCGTATTGTTGACATGGGACTCACCTTACTAAAACACTCCTCTCTCCCACTTACGTATTGGGATTTTGCCTTTCAAACCTCCACTTATCTAATAAATCGAACCCCTACACCCCTTCTTCAAAACAAAAGCCCATTTGAAATTCTTTTTCAAACCAACCCGACTTATGACTTTCTCAAAGTCTCTGGTTGCCTTGATTTTCCAAATTTACGTCCTTCCAACAAAAATAAGCTCAATTTTTTATCCACTCCAACCATTTTTCTTGGTTATGCCTCTAACCATACAGGATACATTTGTTATGATTGGGTAAATCTTAAGTTTTACATATCTCGAGACGTGCTATTTCATGAAACACATTTTCCGTTCTCTAATTCTACACATCATTCCATGCCGGTTCCAACAAGTAATTACACTCCTCTTCCCATTTTCCCTTCAACAGAGCCCAAGTCTGTTTCCGCTCCTGGCCCAGTCCACTTCCGATCCTCACCTCTGTCAAACCCACATGTCTCCTCGCCTGGGCCAGCCCAATCTACCCAGTCCACAAGCCTTCCTACATCATCCATCCCAATACCAAATCCACCTCCTTCTCATCATATGCAGACCCGACTAAAACACAACATCCTTAAACCTCTTGTGCGCCAAGATGGTACCATCCCATGGCCGCCCACACAACCTACTTGCTCCCTCTCCATCACTATTCCAGACGAACCATCTTCCTATATTGAGGCATCAAAATTTCCGGAATGGAGGGAAGCAAGGACCAAGGAGTTCAATGCTCTGATTCATACCAATACCTGGACCCTGGTACCTCCTCCTCCATCTTCCAACATCCTTGATGTCAAATGGGTGTTTAAAACAAAGAGACATGCCGATGGTTCTATTGAACGACGCAAGGCCCGCTTAGTAGCTAAAGGCTATCACCAACTTGAAGGTATCGATTACTCAAAGACCTTTAGTCCCGTAGCCAAACCATCCATCATCAAACTCCTCCTATCCATTGCCGCTACCCAGTGCTGGTCTGTTCGACAACTTGACATACAAAACGCTTTTCTACATGGGGACCTGACAGAGGACGTTTTTGTTCAACAGCCTACAGGTTTCACTCATTCTCAATTCCCTTCTCAAGTCTGTAAACTACAAAAGTCCCTTTATGATCTCAAACAGGATCCTCGAGCCTAGTTTGGGAAGCTTAGTGATACTCTTCTATCACTAGGTTTTCAATCCTCTCTTGCAGATACTTCCTTGTTCTCCTATCGCCAAGATGATCAATCTGTCTTCATCTTAGTATATGTGGATGACTTGCTAGTTGTAGCTTCGACTGATGCTCTTGTAGGAAAGTTTATTAAATCTCTGGCGACCTCATTTCCTGTCAAAAATCTGGGGCCATTACACTATTTCTTGGGAATTCAGGTTACTAGAGACACAATTGGGTTTCAGCTATCCCAATCAAAATACATTACAGAATTGGTCACTAAGACTAATATGCAAGATGCAAAGGCAATGACTACACCAATGACAACTTCTGTACCCTCTTCCCCTGCAGTTGCTACATCATTTGCTGATACTACCCTCTACAGAAGCACAGTTGGTAGCCTACAATACACGCCCAAATATTGCCTTTGCAGTCAATCGGGTATGTCAAGCAATGCACTCACCAACTCAGGGAGACTGGCAAGCTGTCAAACGCATCTTGAGATACCTGAACTGCACATCACATTTTCAATTTCAAATCTCCTCCACATCAAATATGGTTCTCTCAGCGTTCTCAGATTCAGATTGGGCTGGAGATCATCAGGACCGTCGTTCCACTGGAGCTTACTGTGTCTACCTTAGTGTCAATCTAATATCTTGGCAGTCCAAGAAACAAGAAACTGTGGCAAGGTCATCTACAAAGGCTGAATACTGAGCATTGGCTCATGCCACCTGCGAGACCTTGTGGATTCAGACCCTCTTGCGAGAACTGGGCATCACCTTACTAGAATCTCCTCTTCTTTGGTGTGATAATCTTGGTGCCACTTACCTTGCAATGAATTCCGTCCTTCACCACCGCATCAAACATATCTCAATTGACTACAATTTCGTTAGAGAGAAAGTTCAGAACAAGTCCCTTCGTGTTGCTTTTCTGTCAACAAAGGATCAGATTGCCGACATCCTCACCAAGCCCTTATCAACGGCTCGCTTCACACAACTTCGATCCAAACTTCAGCTTCACTAGTTTGGACCGAGGGGGGATAATAGGCCCATAGAGCCCAACACAGAATAGCCCAATATTACCTCTATAAAAACGATGTAATCTGTTACAGAAGAGATATGAAATGAATATTTCTGTCTGTGCACAATATCCATTACCTCTTAACCAAAACCACAAAACCGCACTCAGAATTGGGGCACAAATCCAGAATCGCCATCTCGACCGAACCTCCTCGCCGTCGTCCTTGCTTGGGGTCATCGGTGCCACCGAGCCTGCCGCTGTCAATGCCTACACAGCGCCGCCACCGCGGTCCCTCTATCGAGTCCACCGGAGGCGAGAACCGACTGGTCTTGCGTGCTTGAGACCAACTGGACCCGCAACCAGGCGCGCCATTGCTGAGTTTAGGACTGCCGTCGTCGGTCGTCGGGGACAGTGCCAGACCGCCGTCGCTATCGCCCTCGCCGTCTCACCCTCGTCGCTTCCCTTCTTGTCTGCGAGGCACCATCGCCGGAGAAGTAGCAGGAGCCTGCCGCCCTTTGTTCCTTGCCCAGCCATTGATGCGTGTTGATGAAACCCTTTTGAAAATTGTAATCGGGCCCCCTTACTTTTGGTATAATTGCAAAAAGTACCCATATTTCATATTTATAAATTTGACCCACAGTTTAGGCTTTTGCATTTATACACTTGCAGAAGTTATTTTCAGAAAATGCCCCAAGGTTTTAATGACGGATTATGACCCATATTTCTAAAACGGTATAATTTGCCCCGCAAGATATGTTAGCGAGTTTTAACCTTGGAATTTAAATACGAGTTTGGTTCATATATATATATATATATATATATATATATATATATATATATATATCTCATTTCCTTTGTTGGATTTATTTTGGATTTATGACCCAAAGTTTATTTCGGGAAATGGCCAAGTTTTGAGAGTTTCTTAGTTGTCCGGAAAGTTGTTTTGGTTTTGACCCGTATTTATAAATTGTTATGATCACCCCGGAAAATGCTTTGCGAGTTTTACCCTTGTTTTGAAAGCGGGGCTTCCTTAGATTTTTATATGCGTTAATCTCCTTTCCATAATTAGCGTTTAAGCTAATTTTGTGTAGCTTTGGTTTTAGGTCCGGAAGCGCCACGATAAAGGCCTAACGAGTCCAAGTTCGACATCCGTCTTGATGTCGTGTGAGTATTATCTTCCTCGATTTAGTTATGTTTAGTATTAGTATCATGCTAGGTTGGATAATCTAGCATAACTTAGAGTAAATGCCAAGTAGTGGCTTTGGACCTTAGGTGAGTTTTGTGGATTTATGATCGTTATAAGGATGGAGGTGTTGATGTTATTTTGTGAGGATTGTAGGGCGTTAAGTGTTTGGGTTGATCTTGTGAGCTTATGAGGATTATGATTATAGTTGTATGATCTTGTTGAGATTATGGTGACTAGGACGAGGGTATCCTAGCATGTGTAGTGATGATTATGACCTTGTGAGATCGTGAGGATTAGGAGGTTGTTATCCTATCATGGTTATGGTTTATGATCTTGCGAGATCATTGGGACTAGAAGTCTTAGGACTTCTAGCATGTGAGAGAGATGTTGATCGTGTGCCTTTTTACAGGCGTTGAGTGCCTTCATACGGGAAGTTGAGAGCGGTGGTTAGCGGGATTATCTATGGGATGAGGTAAGTCTCCGGACTTACTTCGTATTTTACATATTAGCATTGATGTGTGTTTGGTGGTGTGTGTTTATCATTTATGTTATAACAACAAAAACGGAAATAGGATTACCGACCTTACATTATTTGGCCCAAGTGTATGATTACGGGCGGTGACATCACTGCCTAGCTCTTGCGTAGAGCTAGGAGGTTCTTGGCGACTAGCCCTTGCTGGTTAGACGGTCAAAAGCATCCGCACCGTTCTATGCCGGAAGTGGGGATCGAGGCGAGTTTCGGGAGATTCTCGTGTCACAAAAGAAGTTGAATTAGAACGGGATACGACGTATAATAACAAAGATAATAAACTGGATTGATGTGATTTTATGTATGTTGTATGTTTGTAATGAGATTACTTGTGTATGTGCCTTTCCCATTGATTCTAATGTTTAGAATATGAGCTAACGGTTTTATACCGATTGTTGCAGATTGTCTTGCAAGTTAGGAATGCGGCCGAGAGATCCGGAAGAGTGGGCATCCGGGGTTCCGTACATTTTAGGATTGATTCTTGGGTGGAGTCGATTTTGAGTTTTGTATTTATTGTAAGTTGTATGGCGCTTAGTCTTTGGAGTTGTATTTTCGGCTGAAGTCCTTTGCTGTATTCTTTCGGGTTTTTCTTTTCATTGCATAAAAATGTATTTCGGTTTTGGCCTTTATTTGTGCCTTGTTGCAGGATCCGGTGAAATTGTTGTCAAGCTAAGAGTCAGGACCCATTGTGAGGTCCCAACCCATAGCGCCCTGAGTCCCGCGGATTCAGGATATTACAAACATGACGCTTTGAGAACTTGTATTCATAGACATAGAAGGTTTGAAGATTAAACAAATCATACATTTTTTATCTTTTTGGTGAAAATCAAAGATAATATTTATATCGGTTTAAAATTTGTATTGTTATACCCGGAAATATTTCCGTTTATTTCCGAGTCAAATCGGATTTCGATCCGTTGACCTCTGTCCAATCTACCTAGTGTTACACCCCATCACAAGTTCTATCATTTTATGTAAGCTTTGATTGACATAGAATGATGAACATACATCCAACCCTAATATATGTAAACATATTTATATACATTGATAAATCTATTTTGTTGACAAAGTCCATATGACACATGCCCATATGACACATTTGACGAGACCAAGATTAGTCCATGACAACATTTGACAAGGCATGACATACTTTTGACAAGGCCATGCAACTTTCAGCCCAGATAATTTTCCTTGTTTCAATCCACTTTCTTACCTTGCTTGTATGCTACACCAGCCCGGCCAGTGAGTAGGCCCAGCAGTGTAGCAATAGCCCCAGGGAGCCCAGCAAGGTGCCGGCCCAACAGTGAGTAAAACTGCTCCACGTAGCAAGGTGCTCAGCTGGAGAGATATCGGATCTTTTACAACTCCCCCTCGCTCGCCATCGCTATATTTGTTACGCGTTTTCTTCTCTTCTTTGCTTAGATGATATATATATACACGCACATAGAAGACGCGTTTTGACGCGGTTTTTTTTCTTCAAATAGATAAAAAATATATATATATTTTTTCATTCAAAAAATAAGATATTTTAACTTTTTAAAAATAAGTTTTAATATATAAATGAATTAAAAAATAATAAAAATATTTGAATTATTAATTGTAAATCTGTATACATTTGTTTAAATGTATATTTGGATTAATTTTAATATATAAAATAAATTTTTAAATATTGAATGAATATATAAATATATAATGTTAGCCGTTATAACAAATTAGTATTTGCTATATATTATTTTTTAAAAAATCATTTCATTTATTTCAAAAAAAATATTCCTTAACTTTTGAACTTTTTAATTGGAATAATATTTTAAATTTTAAAAAATTATTTCACTCATTTATAAAAGTTTCTTATAAAATTTATAATTTAATATTAATTATATAAAATTTGTGAATCCGTTTGTGATATTATATGTTGTTATTCAATTTAAAGGATCAGATATAAAATATATTAATTTTTTTTGTATCTTACGTGTCTAAGAGGTGGAGAGACACACCAACTCATCAAGTGGACCTACCTATACAAACTTTCAAATTTAATCCTAAAACCAATTGACAATACGAGTTTATATATCAGGTTCATAAACTACAATATTGTCAACATGGGACAATTTTACACATTTTAACAAAAATATTATATTTTATGCTTTATGGATGAACTATTATATATTTTTCATTAAAAATATAAGATATTTTTACAGTTTCAAATTGAGTTTAATTAAATAAATAAATTTAATGATATAAATATTTGAATTATCTATATAGTTTACTAAAGTAGGCGAAACGAATGCTAACGTGGTGTCCTCACATTTTTTTTTTGAATTAAATATTTTATTAAATCACAAATTAAGCCGATAAATTTATTTTTATTAAACAAATATCTAAATTTTTTTAAAAAAATTAACCAATCACAGTTTTTAAATCAGATTTGAAACAAACCAAATCATACATGTACGGTTATCTTAATGTAAAATTTAAAATTCCTCAAACTTAGGTTTTAAAATTATCTACTCGTACTAATAACGTAAAATTTACAATTTTTCTCTGATTAAATATTTACTAAACCACAAATTAATCTAATAAATTTATTTTTTTACTAAATCTCACATCGGTTGTCAAAGAAACATGATGTTTTGAGAACTTGTATAAATAGATATGGAAGGTTTGAAGGTTAAACAAATCATATATTTTTTAGCCTTTTGGTGAGAATCAAGTACAATAATTATTCATATCAAGATTAATATTGATATGTAGGTCATTGGTCGTTGAGACCTATTGTTATGTGTGTTATTGACCTATTAAATTTGTAATTTATATTTAACCAATATAATGAATATATAATATTTTTTAAAACTTTTATCAATAAATATCCGTGTATGACACATATACAAACTATTTATATCTATATACTTTACTAAAATAGTTTTTTGTCGGATTAAATCTTTTACTAAATCACAAATTAAGCCAATAAATCTATTTTATTAAAAAAATATCTAAAATTCTTTAAAAATAAAGTAACCAATCACATTTTTCATGTAAATTAAATTTGAAACAAACCAAAATCATATATGTACGGTTATATCTTAAAGTAAAATTTAAAATTCTTCCGAATTATGTTTTAAATTAATCCAATAAATAAATTTTAACTAAACCATAATTATTTTGGAAATATGGATTTTGCTATCCCACATCGGTTATCATGGAAGCATGTCCACGGGTCACGAGTTACCTGTGACCCGACGGGTCGATCCGCCAACGGCTAAATTTTAAAAAATATATAAAAAAATCGAACCCAACGGCTAAATTAGGTCGACCCGCCGGGTCAACTTTTTTTTTTTTTTAAAAAGGGTCTTAAAACAAAAGGGTCAACCCGCCAACCCGTGACCCGACGGGTCGCCAACCCGGCGGGTTAGCCTTATTCACGGGTCCGGGTCCGGGTCACCCTTCCCGGACCCTCGACCCGTGGACATGCTTAGCTTGACGCTTTGGGAACTTGTATACATAGACATAGAAGGTTTGAAGATTAAAAAAATCATACATTTCTAAGCCTTTGTAACATACGGAATTTTATTCCGGATGTCGAGAGGTTTCATCGACCTTTTTGCATTAGCGGCTCATTTTTCCCACAGGCACGGAATGTTGAATGACGGGATTTTATTCTTTATCCCGTCCCGACCTTTCGTTTTCCCTATTTGCTTTCTGACCCTCGGGTTTTGGAGTGAGGGGACATGTGGGCAGCTGACCCTTGGGTCTCCCCACCCCTTATGCAGCCTTCTTTTACTCTCCCTCTCTCCTCACTCTTCCTTTTCACTCTTATGCTAATTCTTTCTCTCTTCACTCTCCTTCTTGTGCCTTCTCTTATTCTTCTCCTTTGGATATCTTGGTAGGACTCTGCAGCCTTGAAGAGTTGAATTTGTTGTGGTAAGGTCTCTCCTCCCCTCTTCTCCTTGCTGCTGTTTTCTTCTCCTTCTTCTTCTCCTCACCTCCATGGCTATGGAGAAAGCTTTGAAGAGAGATCATGTAAACCCTTTGCATGTCCATCCTTTTAGCTCTTTTAGGTCGTGATGAGAAAGCTAAGACGTGTGGAGAGTGTTTGGAGAAGGCCCAACCAGCGAAGGAGGCACTTGGAGCAAAGACACAGTCGAAGAAACAAAGAAGACGAAGCTTCTGCTGCTCGACCGCGGGGTAGACCACCAGAGGCGCAAGAATGGACGTGAGCCACTGTAGGGGCGAACGTGAGACACCACAGGGGTGGCTCCCACACGCAGGGGCGGCTCCAGGCTTTCGCAGGGGCGATGAAACATCCACGCAGGGGGCGCCAACTTGCTTTCGCGGCTGCGTTTTCTTCACCAGTAGGCTTCTTCCTCCCTTTCTCTTCGTTCCTTTCCTAGCCTTATGATTATATCTCGTTAGTAGCATGCTTAGGCTGGCCTAGAGTAACATGAGAATGCCATCTAGTGGTTGTGAAGCTTGGAGCCCTTATGGCTTGATGTAGTTGTTGGCCTTGAGTTAGTTAAGCATGTTGGACCTTTCTAGACTAGATTGGCTCTTCTAGGTTGTTGGTTATGATCTTATGTTGTATAAGTTGTTGTGAGTTGCTTCCATGTGTTGAGGGTGTTGTGAGGATTGTGAGTTCTAGGATGCGTTCCTAGGTTGAGAGCTAGGTGATCTTGTGTAACACCCCGAATCCGCAGGATATCGGAATGGTATGGGTGAGACCTCACTGTAACACCCCAAATCTGCGAGACTTGGGATGCTACATTGGGCAAGGATCTCACAATGGATCCTGACCCTAACCTGACAACAAGTTCACTGGATCTTACAACAAGGCACAAGTAGATTAAAACCAAATACATAAAAGTTGTATATGATACATCAAAAGAGTTTACAAACTCCAAGCCGAGTACAAAACAACATCATAAACCATAACCACAAAAGATATCCCATCCCACGCATCCTAATATACAAAAGTCCTCGGCTAGTCACACCATCTGGCTCACCCTGTAGTCTTCCTAACTTGCAGATCATCTACAACACAGTATAAAACCGTTAGCTACAACAATGAAAGCATGAAGGTAATAGCACAACCACACATCAACATCTCATACATGCAATGCCACACACATTCATTTATTATCTTTCATTACGTTATTCCATTACTAATTCAACTTCTTTTGTAACACGAGGAGCCTCAAGAACCTCGTCCCTTTCGCCCTTAACACAAAGGTTTGCATGGGGGTGATCATCACTCATCCCACCCTGTGCTACTGGCTTCCAGGCACCTCCTCCTAACCCGCAGGCGGAGACCGGTGGTTACCGCCCGTTATAATACACTTGGGCCAAATAAATGTAATAAATGGTCATCCTAGTCCGGTTTAGGTTATAATGCACAATCATATGGACACACACACAACCATCACAATCATACAATCCACAACCGTACGCTAAGTAAGTCCTATGGACTTACCTTATATACTCGTAACTTGTACCACGTCACAGCTTCCCCTTGGGGATGTAATCAACGCCTGCAATAGCAAGGTACACACAATCACATACTACAAAGGTTAGGAGACTCGTCTCACTAACAACAACCAACCTATATCTCAAATCTCAACCTCAGATCCTCAACACATTCATAAATGCCTAAGTCATATCCTCAACATAACATCTCATCATACTCGTACACATACTAAACCTTAAAGCCATAACCGATATCCATAACATCATCATGATCCTCAACTCATTTTAACACCTAGCACGCATCTAATCAGTATTCCTCAATCTCAAATTTAATCCTAATTTAATTAATTTACCTTTAATTAATTAATTAAATTTCACAAGAACAACGTTTTGCCCGCATGCCATTTCTAAACCCATTTGTCATCAGATTTCATCAAACAAACAACCCATAAACACTAGAATAAAATAATAATCATAATGAAATTTCTAATTATTTATTTTGAAAAGTCTAAGGTCAATTTAGGCCAAATTGTAGTACGGAAAACGAATATATTCATAACTTATTCGTTACTAACCCGATTGACGATCTGAAAGAAGATTCGGAATCACAACGACGCAGGCTACGCATGTACAACATCAAATTCACCGGAATCTGAGCGACGGAAATGTCCTGGTGACATATATGCTCGACCAGGTCTTCATCTGCTCGGAAATGCAGAAACTCAGTACCGATATGAAGAGAAAGAAGACACGAATCTAGAAACTCAAACGGAATTGAAATCGGATTAGAAACGGAGAGTAGATCTGAGTTTAAAATTAGAGAGAAATCAGAGCTTTTACGAGGAAACGTGAAAGGAAATGAATTAATAAACGATTTTCCGCTATTTATAGTGAAGACGATAATTATCCTTTAGCGAAGTCGATAGTTATCCTTTAACCGATCCAATGGCGGGTTGAACCCCCTTCTCCAAACTTCTCGAAATTGGAACAATAAATCTTAAATATTATAGGGATAATTATTCCACAGTTGCCTCGGGAAACGTGTATTCCTAAGCCGTCTTTCTTAGCCGTTAAGAAACGAAATAGCGACTCTTTTGGCCGTTTTGCCTTTCCAGGTTATTTCATATCTAGGACACGTCCGATGTCCTGATCATTTCTCTCAACTGCATTTTTATTAATTGGAGCTCCCAAATGCTCCAAATAATACCGGAGGGTAAAAATAATTACCCGGGAAAAAAGTGAAAATTTCCCATAAGCCCAAAATTACGCCAGGAACATAACGGTTGGACTTATACTCGTCACTTACGCAATCTTCGCGAGTTGTATGTCAATTACTATCACTGATTAAGTTAATCAATATTAATTAGAATTCGGAAATCCTAGCTATTACATCACACACCCCTTAAGAAAAAGTTTCGTCCCGAAACTTGAACAATTCCCAAATCCTCTCGGACCCATACGCCGAGGTATAAACACTCTCTCTATCGGAGGTATCACATCTCCGTTCAAACGTATCAACCTATAACACTCTATAACCTCAAAACACAGCATGGAGGAATCACCAATTCCAACAACAAGATCATAACTGTATCCAAAGGCATAGAGGGAAAATCATCTCTAGCCAACTACTAACCACATCACAAGGCATGGAGGAAAGCCGTCTCCAGCCAATCATACTCGTAACACAACTATGTGGAGGAACACTGTCTCCACTCACACTATGTCCATCAATAATAGCATGGAGGAAAGAACCATCTACAACTAATCCTAAACATATCACAATAGCATGGAGGAAAGAACCATCTCCAGGTATACCTAACTCGCGCTAGCATACAAGATCTAAAAGATCATATGCACACATCACAACTAGCACGAAAACACAAAATATCACATAAACACATAACATACATTTACCAAGACAACACTAAGATCTACTCGTCAATCCTATAGGTGCATCTATCTCATCATAGAACTCGGGATAGTTCCTTTGAATACTATCCTCAGTCTCCCATGTAGCCTCATCCGGTCCTCGTCTAGACCACTATATCCTCGGAATGGGAATGTCCTTCGAACGCAGGCGTCTCAAACCTCGTTCTAGGACTGCAATCTGCTGCTCAACAAAAGTGTGGTCCGGCTCAACCACTAAATCATCATAGCTGACGATGTGTCTCCGATCTGGTATGTACTCCCTCAGCTGAGACACATGAAACATAGGGTGAACACCCTCTAACTTCGGTGGCAAAGCCAATTTGTAAGCTGCTTTCCCAACTCTATCCAGTATCTCAAAAGGACCGACATATCGGGGACTCAATTTCCCCTTTATGCCAAAACGTTAAACGCCTCGCGTTGGTGATACTCTCAACCAAACATGAGCTCTTACCCTGACCTCTAGAGGTCTTTGCCTCCTGTCTACATATGACTTCTGGCGACTCTGTGTAGCCAGCATCCTCTCTCTAATCAGTGCTACTCGAGCTATATCATCTTGAATCTGCTCTGGCGTTATCCCACTGATACTGCTAGGCTCATCCCAACATAAAGGTGTACGACACCAACGTCCATACGGTGCCTCATAAGGAGCCATCCCAATGGATGCATGCCAGATGTTGTTGTATGAGAAATCAACAAGTGGGAGGTAATCAGACCATCCCTGTCCCCAATCCAACACACAAGCTCGCAGCATGTCCTCTAAGGTTTGGATGGTCCTCTCACACTGACCATCTGTTTGGGGGTGAAACATAGTCATGAAATGTAGATTTGACCCCAAAGCAATCTAGATTTGCTACCAAAACCTCGAGATAAACCGTCCATCTCAATCAGAGACGATCGTCCTCGGTACCCCATGGAGTCTCACTATATGTCTAGTGTACTCCTCAACCAATCTGCTCACCAGCCATGTCTCCCTGATAGGAATGAAACGTGCCGTCTTCGTCAGTCTGTCAACCACAACCCAGATAGCATCAAAGATCCTACTCGGTCTCAGTCCAGTTACGAAGTCCATGGAGATATCTTCCCACTTCCACTGTGGTACCAACAGTAGATGGAGCTCTCCTTCTGATCTGCAATGCTCTATCTTGACCTGCTAACAAGTCGCACACTGAGCCATAAATCTAGCCACATCAGGCTTCAACCCTCCCCACCAGTATGGACATCTCACATCCCGATACATCTTACTCGTACCAAGGCACACTGAGTAAGGTGTGGAGTGAGTCTTTTGCAGAATCTTCTACCTCAGATCCGCATTAGCGGGTACACGGACGCGGTCGCAGCGTCTCATCACTCCATCTGCTCCTATGGAGAACAGTGGTCCCTCACCACGAGTCATCCTCTCTCTAATCCTCGTCAAAGTCGGGCAGGTCCCCTTCTTTGGTTGGATTTCATCCAACAAACCTGGTAGAACCTCTTAAAGCAAACAACTAGGCATCTTCATCAGGAAACTGGATGTCCATCTCTAGGCATGCTAGATCTCTCTGAAGCTGAGGTTGTACAGTAAGTCTGGCAATCGCCTTCTCTGGAGGCGTCTTCCTACTCAAGGCGTCAACTACCACATTCGCCTTGCTAGGATGATACAAAATCTCAAGGTCAAATTCCTTGATCAACTTAAGCCATCGACGCTGGCGGTTATTCAATTTTTGCTGCGTAAAAATGTAATTCACACTCTTATGGTCTGTGAAGATCTGACATGCAACACCATACACGTAATGTCTCCATATCTTCAAAGCATGAACTATCGCTACCAACTGTTAGCATGAAATATTGTGATATTTTAGGCACGTTTTCTAAGTGTATTTCATCCATATTGATGGTCATTGATTGAGCATTGATGCATTTGTGAGCTAGTTTGTCTATAATGTCGATATAGAGATCTACACAAGCTTTATGTTGATTGTAGGCAATTAAGAGCTATTTCCGATAGGATTGTGCGAGAATGGAGTTTGATTGAGCATGTCCTTGAATTGAGGACATTCCTAGGATCTAAGGATGTGCTAACTTGAAGAATGCACGAGACTAAGGAAAAATCACGTTCTTGCCCTAAACCACGCTCTAAAATACGGCCGTACTACATTCCACGTTCAAGTCCACGGCCGTGGAACCATGGCAAGGGAAGTGTGGTTCATTCCAGCAACTTCTACGGCCGTGGAGGAGTTGTGTCAAACCGTGATGATTTCCACGCTCTAAATTACGGCCGTGGAACCCTTCCACGACCGTGATCTTGGCGATCTTTTTCGCCACACTTTAAGCCACGATTTTCTACGCTATCGGGCCGGGCTTATATTTTATCTTACATTATAAAAGGACGGACGAAGAGAGATTCCGTCACCTTACCTTACCTCGGCTTAGACGCACTACACCTTCGCTTACGCTTTGGAATTGCCCTAATTTCACATCTTGTGGAGATTGTGATTGAGAGATTTTCCGGATTGATGGAAGAGTTGAAGATTTGGAAGATTGTTCGTGAGAAGATTTCGCTTCTTGTTTAGGTTTGATTTAGGAAACGGATTGACATCCCGTTCTTCCTTCTTATCTAAGATTCGTGATTGTTTGTGTTATTCCAAATCTATTGACGTTATTGTTCTTGATTGTGAACTTGAGATTGATTTAAGAGTTATTGAAAGTTTTCGGAAGTTTTCATCTTTCATTCTCTTAAACCTTGAATTTGATATCAATATGACTATTGTTGGCTAAAACCCTTTAACAATTCTAAGGTGAAGGGTTGATAGTTGTGGCTTAGATGATGATAGATCGATCGTAAACAGATTGGACCCTGAGAGTTAGAGAGAATCGACGACAGCCTTAATCCACGGTCTGTTCTTGAGCTTCCACGGCCGTGGAACTCAAGAACTACCCGTAATTTTGTGTCAGTTTACGAACTTGCTTTTACTTTAATCCAAAGTATAAAGATTTGCTTTAACTTAGTCTTGGCTTGCCTTTTCTAGGTGGTAGTGAAGCCTCAACAACCTCTACCTCGATTGTGAGTGTCACAACCTTAATCGGTTTAGTTAGTCTTGATCCTTGGATTATAAGTTTGAGTATTTGACGTTGATATTTACCTTTAGAACCTTTCTATATTGAAGCCTCAACAACCTTTATAGAGAGTGTCTTTTAGGTAGATCACATAAGGTTTTTGGAACTTCACCGTACGATTACCTTACATTTGTATACCTTTGCATACCTCAATTCTGTCCTTATATCTTTAGTATATCTTGAATCGATTGCCACAGCTGGATTCCCGGATCTTTAGGGTTGTTGTTTCCCAATAATTCGAAAAGCTCTTACATTTACTCGCTTGATAACCTATAATTGAATTTGTTCCCCCCAAATCCCTGTGTTTGATACTCTGGAATTCTTGCTCAACTATATCGATCCGTACACTGCGGATTCGCTTGCTTGATTTCTAATTTTATATTTAAAGCTTATTTGCACGCACGCTAAGTGGCGAACAAGTTTTTGGCGCCGTTGTCGGGGATTTGGTTTAGGCCGAATTCGGTTATCGGTTGTCGAGCTTGGGAGCTTCTCCCTTGTTATTTGATATCTCTTTGAGTGCATGCGCAGGTCTAGGAACACTGAGGACCTCTTACCTCTTGATCAAGAGCTTGAGAGGACTTTTAGGCAAAAGCGTAAGGAAAAGAAAATGGCTGAAGAAAACGAACGTGATCTTCAATCGGAGTTAGCGGAGAAAGAAGCTCAACTCCTATGGAGTGAGAAGACACGTACAGAAGAGACGGATCGTCATCAAATGAAGGTTGACTATCTAATGGACATGATGTTCCAAATGAGGTTGGAGATAAACAACCTCAAGGAGAAAAAGAAAAGGAGAAGACCGGGAAGATCGGTTAGAGCCAACTCATCCAATGAGGATAGCGACTCCTCCATGCCACCGCTAGAGGAAATTGATCCCACGATCAATATTAATCCATTCCATCCACGGGCAGCTGCGAATCGCCGTGTTCCACCTAGGAATGCAAGGATCGAACGTGTGGATGAGGAGCCAAGAACTCTTGGCCAAAGGATGGATCCAACGCAGTAACCACGCCGTCTAGGTGTGAACTTTGATGCTGATGATGTACAAGGGTTTAGCTTCAACCCTCAAGTTATTACTCTTGTTCGCCAAAACCAATTTGGCGGAACAAGCGCTGAATCTCCACACCAACACTTGCAAAACTTTGAGTGTATGATGGAGACAATGAGACCGAAGAACGCGACTACCAACAACTATAAGCTCAAGCCTTTCTTCTTCTCCTTGAAGGAGAAAGCATTGTCTTGGTATCAAGCTCTTCCTAGTGGGAAACTAGACACATGGGAAGACCTTTCCGCGGAGTTCCTTACTAAGTTCTTTCCGCCATCCAAAACGGAGGAATTTAGAGGTAAGATTAATGCATTTTCCATGAGATCTAACGAAAGTTTGTTTCAATCTTGGGAAAGATTTCAGGATTTGTTATTGGATTGCCCTCATCATGGCATATCCAAGCTTGCATTGCTGGAGATATACTATAAGGGGCTGGATGTGGAGACACAATTCAAGCTCCAATCCCTCTCATGTGGTACATTCATGGACAGCGCTTGAGACTTCATTGAGAAGCAAGCAAGGGTCATAGAGAAGTATTCTCACCGGAAGGTAGAGGGAAATCGTGTGGAGCAAGGAGCAAAGCTCACACATGAAGCTCAAAATCAAATTTTCTCCCTCAACAATGAGATCAAAGAGTTGAAGGAGGCTATCAAGACCAACTTTCCAAAGCAACAAGGAAAAGATGTTGGCTACTTGGGCAACAACAACAATGGTGGTGAGAATACAAACCGCAACAACAACAATAACCGGAACAACAACCGGAATAATTGGAATGGCAACAACAACAACCGGAACAATAATTGGAACAACAATAGGGGTTCAAACAACAACAATTGGCGCTCCAATCAACAAAACTCCGGTAACTCTTATCCTTCCAATTTGAATTCACTAACTCCACCTTCCTCTTCCTCTACTCCTTTGAAAAGCCAGGGGCAAACATCTAATGGAGGAAACACTTCGGGGAAGGAGAAACCCGATCCCATGTTGGAAACAATTTTGGAAAAGCTTCAAGGTTTGGAGAACCGCATCATTAAGGTTGATGATCAAATTTCTATGGTTGATAAAGCCCAAAAGGTTTTAGAAAACCAAATGTTCAGCCAAGCGGAGGAAGTTTCTAGGAATCAAGGGAAACTTCCAGGAAAAACAGAGGACAACCCAAAGGGAAGGGTGATGGCAATCACAACTAGGAGCGGAGTGACTACCATCGATCCGCAACCTAAGTTTGTTGAAGTCTCCGTTGAGAAAGACAAAGAGAAGGGGAAGGAGAAGGAAGATGTCTACGTTCCTCCTCCGGCTTACAAACCTCCCCTACCATTCCCTCAATCTAGAGCAAGAGCGCGTCTAGATAAACAATTTGGTAAGGTTATAGAACTCATGAGCAAGCTGCATATTAATATACCTTTCATTGATGCTATTGTAGGTATGCCGGCTTATGGCAAGTTCTTAAAGGAGATCCTCTCTAACAAGAGAAAGTTGGAGGATTTTGGAGAAGTTAAGATGAGTTCGGATTCTTCGGATCTCATCAAGACCATGAAGGAGAAAATGCCCCCTAAGCTAAAAGATCCGGGGTCATTTTGTATTCCCATAGGAGTTGGAGATGTCACATATGATGCGTTATGTGACTTGGGAGCAAGTGTGAGCATCATACCACTTGCATTGTGTAGGAAGATCGGTTTAGGCGACCCTAAACCGGTGAAGATGACGTCGTACATGGCGGATCGATCCATCACTCGTCCGGTCGGTATTGTAGAAGATGTCCCAGTCAAGCTAGGTAAATTCTTTGTTCCCATTGATTTTGTTTTGCTTGACATTCCTGTAGATAGTCCGGTCCCGATCATACTCGGAAGACCATTTCTTGCAACTTCCGGCTGCATAGTCGATTGCAAGAATGCTAGACTCGCCTTTGACATAGGAGAAGAGAAGGTAGAGTTCGTTCTTTCCACTCTAGTGAAGGAGCCAATCTTTGATGAGGATATATTCAATATCCAAGATGAAGAAGGGTTGTCTAGACAAGAGGTAAGTGCTATTCTCTTCAAAGATCCCTTACAAAAGGTTATTACTATGAGTCTAATGAATGTAGGGGAAGAAGAGGAGTGCAATAAGGCAATTGAAGCCTTAGAAGCACAAGAAGAAGTATGTGAAGAGGAGTTTGAGAAACTCCACGATGAAGCAGAAAACGTGAGAATCCACGGCCATACACTATATTCCACGGCCGTGGATCTCACCACCCAAAGCGTGGCTCACTCCAGAGGGTTACACGGTCGTGGAGGAAACAGAGCAACCGTATTTCCTTTCCACGCCCTAAACCACGGTCGTGGAGGATGCAGGGAAACCGTAATTCTGGCCGTGGAAGAGAGTGATCGAGCCATTTCTTCAACTTCTTTCGATTCTTCTCCCACACCTTCTACACCCTTAGACACTTCTAAGGAGGCATCAGATGCTCCTCAAGAATCATTTGAAGCTCCGAAAGCAATGGAACTAAAGCCACTTCCTACTCATCTAAGGTACGCTTTTCTAGGACCTAACTCTACTTATCCAGTTATTGTTAGTTCCGATCTAACCATAGATGAACATAGTAAGCTTATGGTTGTCCTTAGGAAACATAGGAAAGCTTTAGGCTATACTATAGAAGACTTAGTAGGAATTAAACCTTCCCTATGCATGCATAAAATATTAATGGAAGAGGACTTTAGGACTTCAAGACAACCTCAAAGGCGGTTAAATCCGACCATGAAAGAGGTTGTCAAGAAGGAAATTCTTAAACTTCTTGATGCAGGTATCATCTATCCTATCTCCGATAGTAAGTGGGTGAGTCCGGTTTAAGTAGTTCCGAAGAAGGGAGGAATGATGGTCATCACCAACAAGAATAACAAACTCATTCCTACCCGAACCGTAACGGGATGGCGGATGTGCATAGACTACCGCAAGCTTAACAACGCGACAAGGAAGGATCACTTCCCACTACCCTTCATCGATCAAATGCTTGAAAGGTTAGCACAACATTCGCACATTTGCTATCTTGACGGTTATAGTGGTTTCTTTCAAATTCCGATACACCCGGATGATCAAGAGAAGACCACATTCACGTGCCCGTGGGGTACGTTTGCTTATAGGAGAATGCCGTTCGGGCTTTGCAACGCCCCAACCACCTTTCAAAGGTGCATGATGGCCATCTTCTCCGAATACATTGAGGAAATCATGGAGGTCTTCATGGATGACTTCTCCGTATACGGTTCCTCTTTTGACAATTGCCTTTCTAACCTTTCTCTTGTTTTACAAAGGTGTGAAGACACTAACCTAGTTCTTAATTGGGAGAAGTGTCAATTTATGGTAAAGGAAGAAATTGTATTAGGACACCTAATCTCTAGTAGAGGGATATAGGTGGATAAAGCGAAAATAGAGACTATAGAGAAGCTTCCTCCCCCAACTTCGGTGAAAGGGATAAAAAGTTTCCTAGGACATGCTGGATTCTATAGGCGCTTCATTAAGGATTTCTCTAAAATATCAAAGCCGCTAACTAATCTATTGATGAAGGATGCAGTTTTTGAGTTTTCGCAGGAATGCTTGGATGCGTTTAACATGATTCGGGAAGCTCTAATTTCAGCACCTATTATCCAACCTCCAGATTGGAACCTTCCCTTTGAGGTTATGTGCGATGCTAGTGACGTAGCAATAGGAGCTGTTCTTGGACAAAGGAAGGAAGGGCGAACCCATGCCATACACTACGCTAGCAAGACGCTAGATGAAGCGCAGCTCAACTACGCCACTATGGAAAAGGAATTTTTAGCCATTGTTTATGTTATTGACAAATTTCGCTCTTATCTTGTAGGTGCAAAGGTGATTGTCTACACGGATCATGCTGCGATCCGGTACCTCCTTGCAAAGAAGGATGCGAAGCCAAGGCTAATTAGATGGATTATTCTCCTACAAGAATTCGATCTAGAGATCCGCGACAAGAAGGGTTTGGAAAATTCTGTTGCGGATCATTTGAGTCACCTAACACATCTAGAGGACGACCACTTACCTATAGATGACTCCTTCCCGGACGAACACCTACATATCATTGAAGAGTGCATCGATGTGATCTCCAAAGGTAACGAACCATGGTTTGCTGATTTTGTTAACTATTTGGTTTGTCAAGAGATACCGCCCGGACTATCCTACGCACAAAGGAAGAAGTTCTTTAAGGATGTCCGTGAATACTTTTGGAATGAACCTCTCCTCTTTAAGAGAGGTCCGGATGGCATCATTCGGCGATGTGTGCCGGAAGATGAGATGCAAAGTGTCATCCGCCATTGTCATTCACTACCATGTGGAGGACACGCTAGTTCGAACAAGACTAGCGCTAAGGTATTGCAATCTGGAATTTTTTGGCCTACTTTATTTAGATATGTGCAATCCTTTGTTTCCTGCTGCGATGCTTGTCAAAGAAAAGGAAATATCTCTAGGAGGAATGAGATGCCTCTCAATAACATCCAAGAGGTGGAGATTTTCGACGTTTGGGGAGTTGACTTTCTGGGACCGTTCCAATCATCTTGTGGAAACCAATACATACTCTTAGCAGTGGATTACGTTTCTAGATGGGTGGAAGCAATTGCCTCTCCCACCAATGATGCCATGGTGGTGGTTAAGTTCTTTACCAAGACCATCTTTCCACAATTTGGGACGCCAAGGACTATCATTAGTGATGGAGGTTCTCACTTCATCGCCCGGCGCTTTGAAGCTCTTCTAGCTAAGTATGGGGTTACTCACAAGATCACCACCCTTTATCATCCACAAACTAGTGGACAAGTTGAGATCTCAAATCGGGAGATCAAAGGAATCTTAGAGAAGACGGTTTCAAGGACTAGGAAGGATTGGTCCTTGAAGCTTGATGATGCATTGTGGGCGTACCGGACTGCGTACAAGACTCCCATAGGAACCACACCATACAACCTTGTGTATGGGAAGTCTTGCCACTTACCGGTAGAGTTGGAACACAAGGCGTTTTGGGCTATCAAATGGTTGAATTTCAGCATGAAGGAAGCGGGAGAGAAGCGTCTCTTGAACCTTAATGAGCTTGAAGAACTCCGCTTGAACGCCTATGAGAACGCCAAGATTTATAAGGAGAGAGCAAAGCGTTGGCATGATAAGCATATCATTCCAAAGGACTTCAAAGAAGGAGATCAAGTTCTCCTCTTAAATTCAAGGCTTCGTCTCTTTCCAAGTAAGTTTAAATCTCGTTGGACCGGACCTTTTCTAATCAAACGTATTTTCCCCCATGGTGCAGTTGAAGTATGGAGTGAAGCGGGCGGAAGCTTTAAGGTGAACGGTCAACGACTCAAGAAGTATACGCCGGAACTCCAAGCTGAAGAATTCGCGCCCACCGCACTCGAATAAGTGCGATTATGGTCTAGCTACGGACCTTAAACAAAGCGCTTCTTGGGAGGCAACCCAAGGTATTGCATTTACGTTTTTGTTTTCGATTCATAGTTTAGCTTAGTTTAGACGTTTTTGCTTTGTTTTGCCTTCGATTCCTTCCGGTATGTTCGTGTTTTTGGATGTAGGAACAGTGGAAAAGGAAAGGGGAAGAGTAATTTTGAAGAAAAGTGACGAAACTTGGACTTTGGAGCATTACAGAGAGTTCCACGGTCTAAACCACGGTCGTGGAACCCTTACAGACCGTAATTCCCAAAAGCCTTTGAAAAATCACCAAAACCACGGTTCCGTACGATTCCACGGCCGTGGAACCCCCCGATAGACCGTGTTTTCAAAAATTTGCCGGCCACTATATAAACCACGTTCTTCACAAAAACACACGACAAACCCAAATTCCACGCCCTCTTTCGCCGGAATCACGCCCTTCACCTCAATTCTCCATTCGTTAATCGTTTTCAACGATTCTTCGACCCAAACTGAAGCAAATCCGTTTACCAACGAGATCCAAGCAACAAATCGAGCGGCAAATCATCAAGGAACGCAAAATTCGGATTTTAAAATCTGAAACCTAGGTTTTTTCCGCTCTTCTCTTTCCTTGTCAATTCGGCTTCGTTTTTGCTAGCATTTATAGGAGAACTGATTGAAATTGGAAGGAATTAGTCTAGTACTGATTGATTGCTGAATTTTGAGAAAAGTCGAGACAAATCACGGTCTCTGTCACTTCCACGGCCGTAGAACACCAAGAACAGACCGTGGTTTTCAACAGTGATGGATTTTGTGAGGAGAGTTTCTGGGAGAAATAAGGATAAGAATAAAGAGAAGGACAAAAACAAAAAGAGGAAGGGTAACCCCTCTTCCTCTTCATCCTCTAGAGCACCACCACCTTCCTCCCCTTCACCTCCATCATCACCTTCAACACCATCACCTCCTAGACCTAGGGTACCTACCATTCACGAGGATCATCTTGATGCATTAGAGAGGATCCACAAGAGGGTTGTTATAGGACCTAGGTACCTATTGTTGGAGGATTTAGCTCCTCTTCACATTGTAGATGACCTTACTTGGCTCTTGGATAGAGCCGGTCTTATCGTCTTCTCGGCTATCCGAGAAGACGCCTATGAGGAGATCACGAGAGAGGTTGTGACGTCTTTTGAGCACAACCATGTGGATAGGACAGTTTCTTTCCGTCTGATGGAAAGGAACTATGATTTCTGATAGCATGAATTATAGTCTATATTTTGGGGTTTGTTTGGACGTTTTATCTTCAAAAATCTGCATATTTGTATGTATAATATGTGATTCTATTACCATTTAATCTACCTTTGCGAGAATCGAGGTCTACACCTAGTTTCGTTGTAATTGCAGGTAATATGGTACGTTTTGCATCAAAAAGGAGCAAAAGGAGTCATTAGTCATTTGGAGCTACATCCAGGGAGCATAGCCATGGATTAAAGATTTACTTTGGACCAGTTTTGAGAGATTTCACATTCAGTTGTGAGTCACCTCGGTTGACCACAGATTCACCTCGACCGAGGTGATCCAGAGACGCCGACTCGACCGAGGCGAACACCTAGGACGCGGCGAGAATATTTTATTCTTGAAGGAGATCTTTTAAACTTGGAAAGTAATCTTATATTTTTGGGCTGGGCTCTTGGAAGGAAGGAGATATGCAGAATCATATATTTTACCTATATTTATGGGAGAATATCTTTCTAAGATTATTATCTTTGAATGGTTATTTTCCTATAAAAAGGGTTGGATTTCCACAAATCAAAAGGGCCGCTTACACCGAAAAACACGCAGCAGCAGCAGCCTACTCCAGTTGGGAGAGATTCGAAGAACCTTTTTGAAGGTTGAAGGAAGATTGAAGTTCATAGCTTTTATAGCTTTATTGAAGGGTTTTGTAAGATTGTCTTCAATTCCCTCAATTGTTGTCTTGTCTTTTTGGATTGCTATCCAAGGAACGCTTTGTTGTGATATTTGATTCAGTTATTGAAGTCTTTTCATTAAATTCTTCTTTGTTCAAATATTCACCTTCTTTCCTTATATTTAATACTTTCATAATGATGATGAGTGGCTAATTTCCTTGTGCGATTCTAGGGTGATTAGCTGAAGGTTGTGGGAAAAACAATGATAGAATAATCTTAGATTCCAGTAGGATCCTGAAAGTTCGAGTCTTTAACCTTAACCCTAAGCATCTCGTTCGGTTGATGAACATCTCGGCCGGGGTGGAATTCTTCTGACCGAGGTGACTTATCCGACCTAAAACTGAGAGTTAAGTGTTAGAGTTTGCTAAATCCTATTCTTATTACACCTTCCGGGTTCAATGCAAGCTTAGGATGAGACTTACCCGGTAATTCCTTAGTTTGTGTACCAACGATCATAAGTGTAGGTAATAAAGGTTTATCCTTTATTGGGGTTTGAGTGTGCTTCCATCCCATCTTTGTGAGTTAGCCTGAGACTTACCCGGTAAAGGTTGATTCTATTCCCTTAGATGGTGTGTTAGTTTGAGGTTATAGTTCTTTATCTTGATTCCTTGAGACTTAACCGGTAATAGGAGTTACGGTTTAGGATTAGTGAGTAGTGAGACTTACCCGGTGATCTATTCCACTTTAGTAACACCTTCCCCACGCAAAAATCTCAGCTTTGTCCGCTTATCTATAGATCTTGAGTTGGAACCACAACTAGATGCTTTAATCCCTAGAATTGCATGTTTGCTTTATTGACTTCTTATTCATCTTTGATTGTGTTAATTGCTCTTGTGGTTAGAATTGATATAGCACACCGTATTGACTTTGTTTCACCGAGTCCCTGTGATCGACCCCTGGAATTTTCTTGCTTTTACTACGATTGACCCGTACACTGCGGGTTCGCATCCTTATTTTAAGCTTAAGTCTAGGGTTATAAATTTAAAGCTTGCACACACCGTTTGGAGCGAACAATTTCTCCATCCGGGAGTTCGGGACCTTCTTTGGGTTCCAAGAGACCTTTAATGGTCGTTTTCCTAGCGGCGTTTACGCCAAAGATTTTTGGGAGGAGGTAGCCATGATTTACGCCAGCGAGGACCGCTGGCAACCAGCTGATACCAAGGCTAAGTGGATGTATCACTTAGCCTTGAAGATTGCTCACCGGGTGCTTTCTGAGTGTCTCTTCCCTAGGACGGAGACACCTCAGAAGATCAAGATGGATGAGTTCTTTCTTCTGTACTCCATGTTGTATGGGCGCCCTGCTGACTGCGCCATCCTCTTAGCTGCTACCATGAGCAAGCTAAAGAACAAGAGGGCGGGCAACATTGGATATGGTGGGATAGTCACCCACCTTGCTAGGATGTTAGGGGTTGATTTTTCTGCATGTACACGTATTCCAGCTGTACCCCTAGTACTCCAGGCCTTCATGACTAGAGGTCTCATCTTTCCCACCCATAGAGGTCCACCTTATGCAGCTATGCCATGGGAGAGCAGGACAGGGAGGGGCATTGAGTGGCTCCCAGAGTATTCCATTATGGCTGGACGCCATAATTGGAAGCGACATTCGCTGTTATGCATGCAAACAGGATTGTAGCTCCTCCATATGTCCCACCACCACCTGTAGTTGAGGAGGAGGAGATGAGAGATCAGTATGAGGGAGGAGGAGGAGCCGAGCAGGATTTTGGCACGTTTTCGGATCAGCCGGACATAGCTTCTGATGTGCCTAGACGTTCTCCACGTCTCGCCAAAGCTTCAGGTTCATCTTCTCGCCGCGCCAGCATGAGCGAGAGACCCACTTGGATGGAGACCCCTCCTGCGTGGTACGGAGCTCCACCACCATGGTCCGCACAGCAGCCACCGCCACCAGCACCAGTACCGTCAGATGCACCGGGGTGGTACAACCAGGCTCCGGGTTGGTATGAGCAGATGCCACACTGGGCTACTAGCCTTTCTGATAGAGTGGGAGCATTGGAGATTCGAGCCGACGCTAGAGATGGATGCATGGACGACCTCGACCATATGATGAGGGATGTCTACCGCCAACAGTTCGGGCGGTATTATGATCCTAGCTTCACTCCATTCCCGCCTCCACCGGCGCTGCAGTGATGATTTGGATTACCGACAGCTTTAGCCGCTCCACCGCCATTTTGTGAGTTCTTTTTCTTTCTTTCTTTCTTTTCTTTTCTTTCTTTTATTTGAACATTAGGGACAATGTTTGTTCCAAGTATGGGGTGGGGTGTGACTAAAAGTTTGTAATAACTCTTACTCACTTTGATTGCTTCTATTGAGACTATCTTGCATGTTCATTATATTGTTACACGTTTCATTATTGCATTGCATGAAAAAGAGTTTGAAAAACCCATAAAAATTGAATGCTTAAACGAATAGTGAATTGAAAAGAAATTGAATGAGTTGATTACACCTCTTTTGCAAGTTTCATAATGTGATGAATGTTGCTTAAATCATGTTGAGAAAATAAGGTTGAAATCACAATATAAGTTCTTATACTTCTTGTTGAGATGATTGAGGCAATTCGATTTTTCTTTCTTATTTCTTTGACCATTTAGCCCTCATTGAAATTATGGCCTCCTTTACCTATCTGGGAATTTGGAGGAGTTGATTGATATTGGCATGTTTGATGTGGGAGGGCCTTGAGAGCAATTATTTGCAATCAAAAGAATAGAAAGAAATTATAGGTTTGGGGAAGTCAATCATGATGATGAGTAACTCGGCACCATTCACATAGCCGGTTGTTTGTGTCTTGCCAAAGTCGGATTGAGCGATATTCCTAGCGGATTATGGTATGTGCGCTAAGGGTTTGAGGCATCTCATAAAAATTGAGAAACGCCAATCTCCTAGGCTTCAGTTTATGTGCACCTCTATCCATAATTCCAAAAGTAAAGTCGAAAAATGAAAGGAAGAGAGCGAAGCTCTAAGTTGAAAGTGCTGCGGGAACCGCAAGAGAAGAAGAAAAGAGTAGTTATCCACTTTCCCAAATTCATGCACCACATTCCTTAAAGTTTTTCTCTCCTTTCCACATTCTAGACCTTTTTGAAAGTCCTTAAGATCAAAAGAATGTTATATGACTTGGTGATCTAAATTGAAGTTTCTTATGATTGATTTTGATAATGTTTGAAGGTTATGATGTTTGTATGGAAGTTTAATTGATTCATGAGCTTTCTTTACTCTTTACTCTTTGATTAAGTGTATGAAAGTCTTATAAACGAATGAAGCGAGATTTGAGAATGATCTATTGATTAGAAGGCACATCCATCCAAAAGAAGTTTTTGCTGAGAAGGTACACATATTTCATCCTAACTTTTGATTTAAAAGCTTTTTGAAAGACCTTGCTTAGGGACAAGCAAGTTGCAAGTATGGGGTTATTTGTTAGCATGAAATATTGTGATATTTTAGGCACGTTTTCTAAGTGTATTTCATCCATATTGATAGTCATTGATTGAGCATTGATGCATTTGTGAGCTAGTTTGTCTATAATGTCGATATAGAGATCTACACAAGCTTTATGTTGATTGTAGGCAATTAAGAGCTATTTCCGATCGGATTGTGCGAGAATGGAGTTTGATTGAGCATGTCCATGAGTTGAGGACATTCCTAGGAGCTAAGGATGTGCTAACTTGAAGAATGCACGAGACTAAGGAAGAATCACGTTCTTGCCCTAAACCATGCTCTAAAATACGGCCGTACTACATTCCACGTTCAAGTCCACGGCCGTGGAACCATGGCAAGGGAAGTGTGGTTCATTCCAGCAACTTATACGGCCGTGGAGGAGTTGTGTCAAACCGTGATGATTTCCACGCTCTAAATTACGGCCGTGGAACCCTTCCACGACCGTGATCTTGGCGATCTTTTTCGCCACACTTTAAGCCACGATCTTCTACGCTATCGGGCCGGGCTTATATTTTATCTTACATTACAAAAGGACGGACGAAGAGAGATTCCGTCACCTTACCTTACCTCGGCTTAGACGCACTACACCTTCGCTTACGCTTTGGAATTGGCCTAATTTAACATCTTGTGGAGATTGTGATTGAGAGATTTTCCGGATTGACGAAAGAGTTGAAGATTTGGAAGATTGTTCGTGAGAAGATTTCGCTTCTTGTTTAGGTTTGATTTAGGAAACGGATTGACATCCCGTTCTTCCTTCTTATCTAAGATTCGTGATTGTTTGTGTTATTCCAAATCTATTGACGTTATTGTTCTTGATTGTGAACTTGTGATTGATTTAAGAGTTATTGAAAGTTTTCGGAAGTTTTCATCTTTCATTCTCTTAAACCTTGAATTTGATATCAATATGACTATTGTTGGCTAAAACCCTTTAACAATTCTAAGGTGAAGGGTTGATAGTTGTGGCTTAGATGATGATAGATCGATCGTAAACAGATTGGACCCTGAGAGTTAGAGAGAATCGACGACAGCCTTAATCCACGGTCTGTTCTTGAGCTTCCACGGCCGTGGAACTCAAGAACTACCCGTAATTTTGTGTCAGTTTACGAACTTGCTTTTACTTTAATCCAAAGTATAAAGATTTGCTTTAACTTAGTCTTGGCTTGCCTTTTCTAGGTGGTAGTGAAGCCTCAACAACCTCTACCTCGATTGTGAGTGTCACAACCTTAATCGGTTTAGTTAGTCTTAATCCTTGGATTATAAGTTTGGGTATTTGACGTTGATATTTACCTTTAGAACCTTTCTATATTGAAGCCTCAACAACCTTTATAGAGAGTGTCTTTTAGGTAGATCACATAAGGTTTTTGGAACTTCACCGTACGATTACCTTACATTTGTATACCTTTGCATACCTCAACTCTGTCCTTATATCTTTAGTATATCTTGAATCGATTGCCACAGCTGGATTCCCGGATCTTTAGGGTTGTTGTTTCCCAATAATTCGAAAAGCTCTTACATTTACTCGCTTGATAACCTATAATTGAATTTGTTCCCCCCAAATCCCTGTGTTTGATACTCTGGAATTCTCGCTCAACTATATCGATCCGTACACTGCGGGTTCGCTTGCTTGATTTCTAGTTTTATATTTAAAGCTTATTTGCACGCACGCTAAGTGGCGAACACCAACTCCAGATCATGAGTCGGGTAGTTCTCCTCATACGTCTTCAACTGTCGAGACGCATATGCAATCACTCTGCCTCTATGCATCAATACACATCCCAAGCCTAGCTTGGATGCGTCACTATAGACCACAAAGTCATCAGAACCTTCTAGCTGTGCCAGAACAGGAGCAGAAGTCAAACGCCTCTTCAACTCCTCGAAACTCTGAGCACATTGGTCGGTCCATACAAATCTGGTAGTCTTCCTCAGAAGACTCGTCAATGGACGGGCAATCACAGAAAATCCCTCCATAAAACATCTGTAATAACCGGCTACGCCAAGAAAGGTACGCACTTCCTTGACGTTCGTCGGTGTCGTCCATGCAGCAATAGACTCAATCTTCACCGGGTCAACCATAATCCCGTCGGCGGAGACGATGTGTCTAAGAAAAGCAACCTCAGACATCCAGAACTCACACTTAGAGATCTTGACATACAACTCTTTATCCCTCAAAATCTGCAACACTGTCCTCAGATGACCGGCATGATCCTCTCTACTACGATTGTATACCAGAATGTCATCAATAAAGACCACTACAAACTGATCCAGAAAGTCGATGAAGATATTTTTCATCAACTTCATGAAAACTGCTAGGGCATTCATCAGCCCGAATGGCATCACTTCAAACTCGTAGTGTCCATAACGAGTACAAAATGTCGTCCTGTGCACAACCTGCTCTCTCACCCTCAACTGGTGATAACTCGAGTGTAAGTCAATCTTGGAGAACACAGTCACTCCCTGAAGTTGATCTAACAAAGTAATGGATACTTGTTCTTGACCATCACCTTGTTCAACTCTCTGTAGTCAATGCACCATCTTAACGATCCGTCCTTTTTCCACGCGAAGAGAACAGGTGTTCCCCACGGGTATACGCTAGGGCGGACAAAGCCCTTCTCAGCCAACTCATTGAGTGGCTTCTTCAGTTCTAACAACTTGACAAGCTCCATAGGATATGGAGCCTTCGAGTTTGGTTTCATACCAGGCTCTAACTCTATGCTAAAGTCCACGTTCCTCTTGGGCGGCAAACTGGATGGCTCAACGAACACATCCACAAACTCGCAGACTATTGGGATGTCCTCTAATGCTGGACTCTCTCCATCCTTCATGGCATAATCGAGAAGGCCTCGCAACTCTATGCGATTAATCTAGCTGCTCGTATTGGACTAATAACCATACTCGTCCTCCCAAGGTCCCAACCTCGGAAGACCTCTATCTAACCCAAATCGGTAGAAACCATCACGGTCCTACTACCAACATCTAACACAACACGATGTCTATCCATCCAATCCATACACATAATGACTTCCTCACGCACCAGCGGCATGAAAAGAAGTCCACAAATAAATAACAAGTCCCAAATGTATAGGACCACTATGTACCTCTTACATGACCCTCATCTGGTTACCCTACCTAGAGAGGTCTATCCTCTACTGTATCTAAGGTCAGTCTTTCAACGCATGCATCAAAAACAAAGAATGCGTAGCACCCATACCAAATAGAACTCTAATGGCTCCACTACATATTATTACTCAAAACTCGAACCTATGCTCCTCAAGTATCACTGAGGTCATCGCCATAGTCTCTGCCTCTACTCCTTCTACACCGAATGGCGAAGAGTCTCTCTGAGAAGGAACATTGTCTTGCTGACAAAAGGGGGCCAAATGGCCTAGTTCACCACACGTAAAGCATGTCACTAAAGATCTCTTACACTCCGGTTGCATGTGTCCAAACTCTCAACAGTTGAAACACGATCTCATCCCATCAGAAGTCCGTGTGGACAAGGGATCACTCGAACGCCCATGTGTCAGACTCTGTCTAACACTTGAAGGGTTTGCTTCGTCACTTACTAATTCGGTCCGTTGTTTCTTCTTTGATCCGGAAGCTTCAGTTGGTCCCACAGATGTTGGTAAACCCGGTGTAGGTCTACCCTCTTATACAGCCTCTTGTACTTAACGTATATATTCTCGAAACTCAGGTCCACTCATCGACAGATAGTCAGACTCCTAAGGTCTGCCCTCTGGTACAGGCGGAACAATAGCGGAAACTGGTCCCTGACCTAACACTACTGGAGAAAGAGAGCGGTATATCCCTACCTCGTCCTACTACAGATGTCGCTCTAGTCCGAGCCATCTGTAGGGTATGTGCACTTAATCCTATAAGGCTATATATATGCCATATGTATAGATATATATAATACTTAATATTACATGCATACACATCAACATATAAAAGGTATCTATATATATATATACTGTCGAGATCCTCAGATGGGAGACGATTTCTGTACACACTATCCCAAAATATCCGTACTCGCTTAAAACCAAAACCTTTGAAAAGTCAGACCCCATGTGGGTTCTGTTTATTTATCCACTCTACCTTTATTGCAGATAGCAAGTGTCATTGTTGTCAACCTAAGGCTTTGATACCAACTCTGTAACACCCCAAATTCGCGGGACTTGGGATGCTACATTGGGCTAGGATCTCACAATGGATCCTGACCCTACCTGACAATAAGTTCACTAGATCTTACAACAAGGCACATGTAGATTAAAACCAAATACATAAAAGTTGTATATGATACATCAAAAGAGTTTACAAACTCCAAGCCGAGTACAAAACAACATCATAAACCATAACCACAAAAGATATCCTATCCCACACATCCTAATGTACAGAAGTCCTCGGCTGGTCACACCATCTGGCTCACCCTGCAGTCTTCCTTACTTGCAGATCATCTACAACACGGTATAAAACCGTTAACTACAGCAATGAAAGGCATGAAGGTAATAGAACAACCACACATTAGCATCTCATACATGCAATGCCACACACATTCATTTATTATCTTTCATTACGCTATTCCATTACTAATTCAACTTCTTTTGTAACACGAGGAGCCTCAAAAACCTCGTCCCTTTCCCCCTTTACACAGGGGTTTGCATGGGGGTGATCATCACTCGTCTCACCCTGTGCTACTTCTTCCAGGCACCTCCTCCTAACCCGCAGGCGGAGACCGGTGGTTACCGCCCGTTATATTACACTTGGGCCAAATAAATGTATTAAATGGTCATCCTAGTCCGGTTTAGGTTATAATGCACAATCATATGGACACAAAAACAACCATCACAATCATACAATCCACAACCTTACGCCCGTTATAATACACTCGTAACCTATACTACGTCACAGCTTCCCCTTGAGGAAGTAATCAACGCCTGCAATAGCAAGGTACAAACAATCACATACTACAAAGGTTAGGAGACTCGTCTCACTAACAACAACCAACCTATATCTCAAATCTAAACCTCAGATCCTCAACACATTCCTAAATGCCTAAGGCATATCCTCAACATAACATATCATCATACTCGTACACATACTAAACCTTAAACCCACAACCGATATCCATAACACCATCATGATCCTCAACTCATTTTGACACCTAGCACACATCTAATCAGTATTCCTCAATCTCAAATTTAATTCTAAATTAATTAATTAACCTTTAATTAATTAATTAAATTTTACCAGAATAACGTTTTGCCCGCATGCCATTTCTAAACCCACCAGTCATCAGATTTCATCGAACAAACAACCCATAAACACTAGAATAAAATAATGATCATAATTGAATTTCTAATTATCCATTTGGAAAAGCCTAAGGTCAATTGAGGCTAAATCGAAGTACGGAAAACGAATAAATTTATAACTTATTCGTTACTAACCTGATTGACGATCTGAAAGAAGATTCGGAATCACAACGACGCAGGCTACGCATGTACAACATAAAATTCACTGGAATCTGAGCGACAGAACTGTCCTAGTGACATATATGCTCGACCAGGTCTTTATCTGCTCGGAAATGCAAAAACTAGGTACCGATATGAAGAGAATGAAAACAGGAATCCAGAAACTCAAACGGAATTGAAATCGGATTAGAAACGTAGAGTAGATCTGAGTTTGAAGTTTGAGAGAAATCAGAGCTTTTACGAGGAAACGTGAAAGGAAATGAATTAATAAACGATTTTCCGCTATTTATAGTGAAGACGATAATTATTCTTTAGCGAAGTCGATAGTTATCCTTTAACCGATCCAAAGGCGGGTTGAACCCCCTTCTCCAAACTTCTCGAAATTGGAACAATAAATATTAAATATTATAGGGATAATTATTCCACAATTGCCTAGTAAAACGTGTATTCCTAAGCCGTCTTTCTTAGCCGTTATGAAACGAAATAGCGACTCTTTTGGCCGTTTTGCATTTCCAGGTTATTTCATATCTAGGACATGTCCGATGTCCTGATCACTTCTCTCAACTGCATTTTTATTAATTGGAGCATCCAAATGCTCCAATTAATACCGGAGGGTAAAAATAATTACCCGGGGAAAAAGTGATAATTTCCTCATATGCCCAAAATTACGCCAGGAACATAACGGTGAGACTTATACTCGTCACTTATGCAATCTTCGCGAGTTATATGTCAATTACTATCACTGATTAAGTTAATCGGCATTAATTAGAATTCGGAAATCCTAGCTATTACACTCACCATGGGTCCCAACCCTTAGCCTTACAACAATTTCATTGGACCTTTCCAACAAGGCAAAAATAAATGCCAAAACAAAAATCAATTTAATGCAATGATATGATTCCCGAAGACATCAAGAAAGGAAAGACATCAGCCGTCTATACAACAACGCCAACAATACACAATATACAACAACAATACACAGATTCAATTCCCCAAACTCGACCTATGATGTAAGGAACCCCGGCTGCCCACTCCTCCGGATCACTCGGCCACACCTAACCTGCACATTAACTACAACAATCGGTATAATGCCGTTAGCTCACATTCTAGGTATTATAAAGATAGCAAGGACACAAACACACAGATAAGTACACATAACATACATCATGCTCATATACATACATATATGATTCTTATCCTCTTTTTAAGTTATTCTATTACTAGTTCCATTCGTTTAAAGTGTGACATGAGAGTCTTATAACTCTCGCCTCTGTCCCCGAGTAAGCAACAAGAGTGATGCGGAGCTCAACCCGTATACCATGTGGAGTGGCGAAGAAGCCCGCCCATATACCATGTATGACCTGGTCGTAGAGAACCTCCCAGTCTCCCTCGGAAGCTGGGCAGTGATGCCATCGCCCGATAATAAAAGTAAATAACGGGCCAACAATATATATAACCAAGTTTCCCTAATCCGGTTTCATGATTATAACCAAAACCAAAACACACACCACCATCACATATTCAAATAATGCATAAAAGCAGCTAAGTAAGTCCGAGGACTTACCTCGTCCCAACGATCAACCGAATCACATTTCCCGTAGAAATATAACCAATCCTGTACAAGACAAGACGCGATAGTCAACAACTACTCACAAGATAGAAGTCCTTAGACTTCAAGTCCTAACACTCTCGCAAGATCAAAAACCGAAGCACAAGATTGATACGCTCGTCCTAATCTCCACCACCTCAACCAATGTGTAACCCTAATCATCAAATCCTCACAAGCCTTATGAGTCTCACAAGGACATCTATACACTCACCACATGATAAACATCTCAAGCCCCAAAACTCAACAAGTCTAAGAACATCGATAACCTCAAACACTCATCTAAGATCTAAGGCCACTACATGGCATTCCACAAGGTTATCTTACCCATCCTAGCATACTTCTAACATGTGTACACTCTAGGAGAAGCTAAGAACACATGCTCAAGGGAGGATACTCACTGGGGCAAAGACGTGGAACGGAAGGAAGGAAGCACAACCACGAAGAGGAGAAGAAGGCCGCACGGGGTGGCTGGCTGAGATAGTGGCCGCCCCTGCGGCTTAGATGCAGTGGTCGCCCCCGCGGCGCTGTCCAGCCGTGGGTGCGGTCGAACTCTAGAAAGGCGATCTTCGCGCGTTTCTTCGACTGGTTCTTTGATGTCCCAAGGTCTCCTAGCTCCCTTGATTGGATACAGAACATCCAACACTTGGATCCATACACCAACAATCGTTTCAAACACGATCGTATCACATGCAACCCAAAAGGAAGATCTTGAGTGAAAACCATGGCTTCCACCTTTGGAGGTCAAGGAAGAAAAAGGAAGAAGAAGGGAGAAGATGAAGAAGAAGGAAAGGAGCTTACCCTAACTCGGATTTGTAGCCCCTAACTTGCTGGACATCAAACACAAGAGGATGAGGAAGGGTGATTGTTAGCATGAAATATTGCGATATTTTAGGCACTTATTTTGGTTGATTTTCACTCATTATTATGTTCATGGATAAGGTATTGAAGCAATTGTTAGCTTGTTCATCTATTTTGTCGATATGGAAGTCTACACTAGCTTTGTGTTGATTATAGGTGAATAAGAGCTGGAATCGGATCATTTGATGAAAACAAGTAGTAATCGATCATGTTCGAAGATGAGGAAATACATTGAGGAAGCTAAGGAAGGAGCTAGGATGAAGAATGGCACTAGACAAAGGCAACAAAGAGCATTATACACTTCCACGCCCTAAACCACGGCCGTGGACTTAGCATCATGAACGTGGACTTGAGTTTGGAGCACTCCAGTAAGTTACACGGTATAAATTACAGTCGTGGAAGGCCTGAGAACCCGTAATCCATTTCCACGCTCTAAACCACGGTCGTGGAATCTCATGAGACCTTGATTTAGGCGATCTTTTGACGAGTCATTATTTGCCATGTCATCTACGTATTGGGCCTTGACGGTATCTTTTTCTCACCTTGTAAAAGGCTGGAAAATAGTGTTTTTAGGGCTTCACTTAGAGTTTTCGGAAGCTCCGCCTAGGGTTTTTGGAATCCTCGCTTGGAGTTGGAGGTTGACAACCGCTTAGGGTGGAAGACGGTTGCTTGTGGCGGAAGTTTCGCCCTTTTTCTTAGGTTTGATATTGAAGACGGATTGACATCCCGTTCTTCGTATTTGTCAAAGATTGTTGTGAGGTTTTGTGTTATACATTCCGAATCTATTAAACATTACTCCTTGTGTTTCAGATTTGGAGATTGGTTTAAAGTTTATTTTAATATTAAAGGGTTTTCATATTTCTCTCTTTATCACTTCAATTTTGATATTATAATGAAGGTTATTGGCTAAAACCCTTTAGCAATTCTAAGGTGAAGGGTTGATAGTTATGGCTTAGATGATGATAGATCAATCATAAACAAATTGGACCCTGAGAGTGCGAGAAATATCGTCGACAACCTAAATCACGGCCTGTTCTAGGACTTCCACGGCCGTGGAGCTCAAGATCTAGCCGTGATTTACCCTAGTTTACGAACCTTGCTTTTACTTTAATCCAAAGCTATAGATTTGCTTTAACCTAGCCTTGGCTTGCCTTTTCTAGGTAGTAGTGAGACTCAACATCCTCTATTTCAGTTTCGAGTGTCACAACCTTAACCGTTTGAGCCTATCTTGATCCTTGGGTTACAAGTTTGGGTATTTGAGATCAATTCTTACATTTAGATCCTTTCTATACTGAAGCCTCAACAACCTTTATAGAGAGCGTCTTTGGGTTAGACATATAGGGTTTTGGAACTTCATCGTACATTACCTTACTTTTGTATACCTTTGCAATTCTCAACTCTGTCCTTATATCTTTAGTATATCTTGAATCGATTGCCACAATTAGATACCTGGATCTTTAGGGTTGCTGTTTTCCCAATATTTGCAAAGCTTATCACATTTACTTGCTTGACAATTTACAAACTGAATTTGTTCCCCCAAATCCCTGAGTTTGACACTCTGGAATTCTTGCTTTACTACGCCGATCTGTACACTGCGGCTTAGCTTGCTTAGATTTCAGTTTTATAAATTTAAGACTTTGTGACGCACACTTACTGGCGAACAAGTTTTTGGCCCGTTGTCGGGGACTGTTCTTGCTTTTCCTATTGATCTTTTTGTTTGAGTGTTCTTGCAGGTTTGTGTTCTTAGGTACATACAAAGTTCTCGTTCCGACAACGGAACAAAGTTTCGCCAAAAACAAGTTTTTTGGCGCCGTTTCCGGGGATTTTGTTTAGGCCGAATTCGGTTATCGGTTGTCAAGCTTAGGAGCTTTGCTCTTGTTATTTGATATCTTTTTTGAGTGATATTTGCAGGTTATCTTAGGTATATGTGCAGGTCTAGATCCAACAAAGACCTCCTACCTCTTGATCAAGAACTTGAGAAGACTTTGAGAAGAAAGCTCAAAGAATGAAAGATGGATGAAACTAAAGAGAGGGATCTCCAAGCGGAGTTGGATGATTCTCAAGCTCAACTTAATTGGAGTGAGAAGACTCGTAGGGAAGAATCGGAGTGTCATCAATTGCAAATTGATGAGCTCAAGACCATGATGTTGCAAATGAGATTGGAGATGAGCAACTCCAAGAAGGACAAGAAAAGCAAACCGGCTAAATCGGTTAGAACTGAATCATCCGATGATCAGAGTGATGATTGTATGCCACCGCTAGAGGACATTGATCCAACGATCAATCCAGTCCGGAATGATCCAAGACCAGCCACCAATCCTCATATCCCAGCTGGGGGTGCAAGAGCCGCTCGTGTAGATGAAGAGCCGCAAACGCTTGGTCAAAGGATGGATCCGACCCAACAACCACGCCGCCTAGCCGTGAACTTTGAAGCTGAAGATATAGGGAATCAGCTTTAGTCCGCAAGTAATCACCATGGTTCGCCAAAATCAATTTGGCGGAACAAGTGTTGAATCTCCACATCAACACTTGCAAAATTTTGAGATTCTCATGGAGACGATGAAGCCGAAGAAGACCACCACCAACAACTACAACATTAAGCTGTTGTTCTTCTCTTTGAAGGACAAGGCTCTAGCATGGTATCAAGCTCTTCCAAATGGAAGACTTAATACGTGGGAGGATCTATCTTCGGAGTTTCTAACTAAGTTCTTTCCGCCATCCAAGACTGCGGAATTGAGAGGTAAGATTAATGCATTTGTTATGAAGCCTAACGAAAGTTTGTTTCAATCTTGGGAAAGGTTTCAGGATTTGCTATTGGATTGCCCACACCATGGCATTTCAAGACTCGAATTGTTAGAGATATACTACAAGGGGCTGGATTTGGAAACACAATTCAAGCTCCAATCCCTTTCATGTGGCGCATTCATGGACATGAGGGAAGATGACGCTTGAGACTTCATTGAGAAGCAAGCCCAAGTCATTGAGAAATACTCCCACCATAAGGTGGAATCTAACCAAGGAGATTCGGGATCGAAGCTAACACAAGCTGCGCAAACTCAAATCTTCTCCCTCAACACCGAAATCAGGGAATTGAAGGAGGTGATTAGAGCTGGCCTTCAAAAGCCAAAGGAGCAAGGTGTTGGTTACCTAGGAAACAACTACCATCAAGGGAATGAAGGAACCAACCGGAACAATAACCGGAACAACAACAACAACCGGAATAATTGGAACAACAACAACCGGAATAACAATTGGAACAACAACTGGAATTCAAATGGCAATTGGCGTTCCAACCAACAACAAAATTCCGGTAATTCTTATTGCAATTCAGGAAATTCACTAACACCGCCTTCTTCTTCTTCTTCTTCCATTGCTTTAAAAATCCAGGGGCAAGGATCTAATAGCACAAGCAGTTCGGGAAAAGAGAAACCCGATCCCATGTTAGAAACAATCTTGGGAAAGTTTCAAGGATTGGAGAATCACATCACTAAGGTTGATGATCACATCACTAAGGTTGATAAAGCTCAAAAGACTTTAGAAAACCAACTATTCAGCAAGGCCGAGGAAGTTCATATAGATCAAGGAAAACTTCCCAGAAAGACGGAGGACAACCCGAAAGGAAGGGTAATGGCTATCAATACTAGGAGCGGAGTAACTACAACCGATCCGCAGCCTATATTTGTGGAAGTTCCAATCGAAAAAGAGAAGGAAAAGGGGAAGGAGAAGGAAGACATCTACATTTCTCCTCCAGCTTACAAACCACCCCTACCATTCCCGCAATCTAGAGCGAGAGCTCGTCTAGACAAGAAGTTCGGTAAGTTCATTGAACTCATGAGTAAACTGCACATTAACATACCTTTCATTGATGCAATTGTAGGTATGCCCGTTTACGGGAAGTTCTTAAAGGAAATCCTCTCTAACAAGAGGAAGCTAGAAGACTATGGAGAAGTCAAGATGAGTTCGGAATCATCGGATCTCATCAAAACAACGAAGGAGAAAATGCCCCCGAAACTGAAGGATTCGGGGTCGTTTTGCATTCCAATCGGAATGGGAGATGTCACATATGACGCTTTATGTGATTTTGGAGCAAGTGTTAGCATCATTCCGCTTGCTTTATGTAGGAAGATCGGTTTAGGTGAACCTAAACCGGTGAAGATGACGTTATACATGGCGGATCGATCCATAACTCGTCTCGTCGGTATCATCGAAGACATCCCGGTCAAGCTTGGTAAGTTCTATGTTCCTATAGATTTTGTTGTGCTTGACATTCCTGCAGATTGTCCGGTCCAGATCATACTTGGAAGACCGTTTCTTGCAACATCTGGTTGTATGGTGGGTTGCAAGAATGCTAGACTTGCCTTAGACGTAGGAGAAGAGAAGGTTGAATTTGTTCTCTCAACATTGGTGAAAGAGCCAGCTCTTGGAGAGGACATAACGAGGAGGCATCTAGAGAGGAAGTAAGCTCTATTCTATTCAAGGACCCATTGCAAAAGGTCATCACCATGAGCATCATGGAGAAAGGAGAAGAAGAGGATTGCAACAAGGAGATTGAAGCCTTGGAGGAGCTACAAGAAGTGCATGAAGAAGAGTTTGAAAAACTCTACGATGGGTCAGAAAACGTTAGGAATCACGGTCAGTGGTGCTATTCCACAGCCGTGGTTTCTCCCATGATGACCGTAATCAGCTATTCAGAGAGCTCCAGTAAGTTACACGGCCAAAACCACGGCCTTGGAACTACCAGAGGTGCCGTAATTGACTTCAATGGCCAAAACCACGGACGTGGAAGTAACAGAGGTGCCGTAATTTCAGGAATTTCTGAAGACAATTACGTTCTTTCCACCAATTCTCTTGAGCCTTCTTTAACAACTCTCACACCCTTGGAGACTTCTAAGGAGGCATTGGACACTCCTCAAGAGCCATTAGAGACTCCAATGGTGATGGAATTGAAGCCATTTCCCACACATCTTCGGTATGCATTCTTAGGAACTAATTCTACTTTTCCGGTAATTGTTAGTTTCAATTTAAGCGAAGATGAACATGATAAGCTAATAGCCATTTTAAAGAAACATAAAAAGGCTTTGGGTTACACTATAGAGGATCTTGTAGGAATTAAACCATCATTATGCATGCACAAGATTCTAATGGAGGAAGATTTTAAGCCTTCACGACAATATCAAAGACGGTTAAATCCGACCATGAAGGAGGTTGTCAAGAAGGAGATTCTTAAGCTACTTGATGCAGATATTATCTACCCTATCTCCGATAGTAAGTGGGCGAGCCCCGTACAAGTTGTTCCGAAGAAAGGAGGAATGACGGTCATCACGAACAAAAACAACGAGCTCATTCCTACAAGAACCGTGACAGGATTGAGGATGTGCATAGACTATCGCAAGCTGAACAACGCAACGAATTCGGTTATCGGTTGTCAAGGATGGTCTAATCAAGTCTTGGACGTCCACCTACCGTCGGGAGCATGATGAGATGATGAGCGACATATACCGCCAGCAGTTTGGGCGGTACTATAGCCATGACTTCCGTCCGTTTCCACTACCGCCGCCTCCACAGTGACGAGTTGATGACCACCAGTTTCAGCCGCCCCACCACCGTCTAGTGAGTTCATTTTGCTTTTCTTCTTTTCTTTATTTCTTTTTGAACATTGAGGACAATGTTTGTTCTAAGTATGGGTTGGGTGTGACTATTTGTTGTAATAACTCTACTACATTTGCTTGCTTCTATCCATGACACTTTGCATGTATAGTCATACGTTTCGTTATTACATTGCATGAAAAAGGCTTTAAAAAACCCATAAAAATTTGAAAATTTTGAAAAAGTTTTGTGCTTCTAAGATTAGAGAGGATTTCTATGATAGTTCTTACTTGCGGAATGAGTTTTTGACGACAATTGTATATATTGAACGGAATTATGAATTGAAAAAAAGTTGAGTGTGTTGTTTATCCCTCTTTGCAAATTTCATAATGTGAGAGTTTTATCTAAATCATATTGAGAAATTAAGGTTGAAATCACATGATGAATTCTTTTACTTCTTTATGAAATGATTAAGGCAATTCGATTTTTTTACTTCTTTCTTTGATCATTTAGCCCCTCAATAAATGTAATTTCCTCCCTTACCTATCCGGGAATTTGGAGGAGTTGATATTTGGCATGTTTGATGTGGGAGGGCCATGAAAGCAAAATTTTGGATTCAAAGAATAGAACTAATAGATTTTGGGAAGTCAATCATGACGATGACTAACTCGGCACCATTCACATAGCCGAGTGTTTGTGTCTTGCCAAAGTCGGATTGAGCGATATTCCTAACGGATTATGGTTTGTGCATCAAGGGTTTGAGGCATCTCGAAATTGAGAAACGCCACTCTCCTAGGCTTCGTTTTTGTGCACCGCTGTCCATACTTCAAAAAGTAAAGTCGAAAAATAATGTGAAAAAGAAAAGAGCAAAGCTCTAAGTTGATGGTGTTGCAAAATCAAAATAAAAAGTAAAAGAGTTGGGTTATTCCTTTTCCCGGATTCATGCACCACATCCCTTACAAGTTTCCCTCCTTTCCGCATTCTAGACCTTACTTGGAAGCCCTTAAGATCAAAAGAGTGTTATTTGACTTAGTGATCTAAATTGAAGTTTCACATGCTTGATTTTGACAATAATTGAAGGTTATGATGTTTGTCTGGATGTTTGAGCAACTTGTGATGTTTCTTTGCCTTACATTATTTGGTTTATGTATATGAGCGTTTTCAAAGATGAATGTAGCAAGGTTTGAGGATGATCTATTGACTAGAAGCACATTTACCTAAAAGATGTTTTTGTTTTGCTTTGCATGCATATTTCATCCTAACTTATGTTCTAAGCTTTTGAAAACCTTGCTTGGGGACAAGCAAGTGACAAGTATGGGGTATTTTGTTAGCATGAAATATTGCGATATTCTAGACACTTATTTTGATTGATTTTCACTCATTATTGTGTTCATGGATAAGGTATCGAAGCATTTGTTAGTTTGTTCACCTATTTTGTCGATATGGAAGTCTACACTAGCTTTATGTTGATTATAGGTGAATAAGAGCTGGAATCAGACGGTTTGATGGAAAACAAGAAGTAATCGATCATGTTCGAAGATGAGGGATACATTGAGGAAGCTAAGGAAGAAGCTAGGATGAAGAATGGCACGAGACAAAAGCAACAAAAAGCGTTATACACTTCCACGCTCTGAATTACGGCCTTGGAGAAGAGAAATTGAAGTCCACGCTCTAAACTACGGCCGTGGACTTGGCATCAGGAACGTGGACTTGAGTTTTGAGCACTCCAGTAAGTGACACGGTATAAATTACGGTCGTGGAAGGCATGAGACACCGTAATCCATTTCCACGCTCTAAATAACGGGAGTGGAACTTTGTGAGACCGTGATTTAGGCGATCTTTTGACGAGTCATTATTTGCCGCGTCTACTACGTATTGGGCCTTGACGGTATCTTTGTAACACCCCGAATCCGCGGGACTCGGGATGCTACGGGTTGAGACCTCACAATGGGTCCCGACCCTTAGCCTGACAACAATTTCACCGGATCTTACAACAAGACACAAATAAAGGCCAAACCCAAAATTCATTTTTATGCAATGTAATGAAACCTGAAAGCATACAAACAAAGACTTCAGCCGAAATACAATACCAAGACCAAACGCCATACACGCGGCATACAAACATAATAAACGAAGAATAAACACAACCCGACTCCAATCAAAACCCACTCCTAAAATTTACGGAACCCCGGCTGCCCACTCTTCCGGATTGTTACGCTCAGGAAGTGATACGCAATGGGTTTTAAATTTATATTCTCGTTATATTTATCCTAACTCCTAGCGAAACCCGCAGTGTACGGGACGTTTGTAGTAGGGATAGTATTCCGAGGTCGAACACAAAGACTAAGGTGAGATTGATTCAATTTATGATTAAGTCTAGTGAAGATCTATGTTAAGAAAAGAGAGAGAAATAAAGAAAATGAAAATCACAATTATTTTTGGTTGGTTTTTGGTCAAGAATCACAAATCATGCGAAATATAATAATCAACTAAGCTAACAAATCAACGCAAACAAATAAGCTAAATACGAGATATAGATCAAAGATAGAAAAGTGGATTCTAGGGGTTGGAAGTTCCGGTTATGGCTTAGGACTCAAGCTATCTATTCTTTCCTTGGATTAACTATGACATGTTGGGGTTAAGTGTTTCTAGATTGGGATCAATCACCGGGTAGGTCTCATGGTCCACTAGACCATCCCTAAAGTCTCATCACCGGGTAAGTCTCTAAGAACCTAAGGGAAGGAATTCTACACAAACCGAATTGTTACCTAGAGATCTAACCTATCTTTACCGGGTAAGTCTCGGAAGGGTTAGTCCTAAACAACCATCCTAGCACACTTAATCCAATGGCGGCTTATGAAGCTCACCACTACCTAGGGTTTATCATCTTTGAGATCTAAGAGCAAGGATCACCGGATAAGTCTCTCCTAACACTTAGTTGCTAACACTAGGTCACCCTAGGATAGATTTAGCTCAACAAACACTTAGGATTTCAACATTCTAACAATCTAAGACTAGATCCATCGAACCAGGTAAGATCACGGTTTGTTCTACCTTTCCACGGCCGTGGTTTGGCAAGAACTGGTCGTGATTCCTAACAGAAACTACGTTCATGCTCACAAGTCATCCAAAGGTAAATCTAAGTCCATCCTATCATAGCCCTAGCCATAACCATTCCTTTCCTTACTCTAGAACCACATCTATTTAGCCTAAAACATTCATAATAGGAATCGAAACAATCAAACATAAATTCATGACATCCATTTGTAAGGTAATGAAGAGAGGGAGATGAACAAGTGAACTAAAACAAAACCAAGTTGAAAATGGAATTAGGATAACTCACAATCCTTCTTAAAGAAGGTTCAAATGGTTCATACAACTTCTTAAAAAGCGATTCCGAAATTCTTCTCTACAAAGCTAGCAAAACCTATCAATGGTGTGTTCTTCTTCTTCTCCAATGAAGCTCTTCTCCAATGGTGGCTTCCTTCTACCTCCTTCTTCCCCAAGAATCTTCTTGTTGAGGGAATATTTTTGTTAGAGAATAGTGGATAATGGAGAGCTGCTCCAAGATGATTCTCTCAGCCAATGTAGGACCACTTTTAAACTACAACTTTGCAAGAGTTGGCCAAGAGATCGTGGCACAGCTGTCACGAAAACCTGGAAAAATCTACGGTTGAAACCACGGCCGTGATTTGTCAGAGAACCGTGATTTTGTGCTTCAGCTTTGTCTTTGATCATTAAGCTTCGATTCGGTGCATGGCTTGTGAAGGCAAGGTTCCATGAGTCCTCCCTAGCCTTTAGTTTGCATCCTAATGAGTCCGAGGGTGCGTCATCTTTATGAACGATCCTCAAACGTATCATTTTAGCTCCTAAATCTCCCAAAACACCTACAAAGCAATGCACAAGTCCGTGTAGACGTCTATCTCGACAAAATACGTGAATTGAGTGCAAACGTCGTGAACTAGTGCTAAACCATGCATAAATGAGCGGGAAATCTATCTAAATGATTACCTAAACCTAAGTCATAAATCGTGTTATCAAAAATACCCCATACTTAAGGTTTGCTCGTCCCCGAGCAAATTCTCAATTATAGACTACGAGATCACATGATTTATGTATGCAGAAAAATGGTAAAATCTTTTTGGTTTTGTGCTTCTACTATTGAATCACCTTCAAAGTCATGTTTCATGGCAAAGGATAAGCAATCATGCATCAAATAAATGAAGGCATGAAAAGACAATTGTACTTAACTCGAAAGCATGCATGAAATGTAAAAATGAAGAAGCCAAGAAGATCAAGAGCATATCCAATCTAGATTACTAAGTCTTACAAACATGCAAATAGGTCATAAGGTCTCGTGAAATAAAAGGCTAAGAAACGTTGTGATTGGGTGGAGATTTTTCTAGGTTATGTGATGCTAATCCGGGAATGGAACTAACTCCACAATCTTGTCCTCGATGAACTTCCCTCAAGTGTATATTTTTCTCTATCTTTTCTTTTTCTTTTCTTTTTCTTTCACTTATTTTTGAGACAATGGCATTGGTGTACAGAAGCCGAAACCTTGGTGATTAGCCATCCTCGGGCTTTTTCTTATTTTTCGAGGTGCATCCACACCGGGCACACATACCAAAGCTCGTTAGGACTATTGGTTTATTTGACTTTGGCAAGGCACCAACACCCGATTATGTGAAGTGTACCGAGTTACTTGTCATTTAAGCCAACGTCCCCAAGCCTATATTTTTGGCTACACTTTCACAACAAATTCAGCATTTCATGCATGATATTCTTTCATCAACATTTTCACCCCATACTTGCTTTTCACAAACATCAACACACTATCATGCTCCTATTCCTGGATGGGTCAAAAGAGGTCAAATTATATCCATTGAGGTGCTCAAACAATCATGATCAAGATGAGAAGTAGAGAAAGATGAATTGCCTCATTCATTCCTAGATGGTATGCAAGAACTAGCATGTAATTTCGACTTTCAATACTCAATCCATCCTAGGCAAACATCATGATCATAAATCATTCATGGGATTCAAAAGAAGTACTTCAAGTCCACATATGCATGCATTACTTCAACACATAAGGCCATCCATAGCCAATCCACAAGACAAGATTCATCATTAGGGTCATATCCAAGCCTAGAAAGCACAAAATTTTTTTAAATTTTTCTGAATTTTTTATGGGATTTTCGAGATGAATATATACAATGCAAGGCATGTGATAATATTAAACTACCCTAGATGCTCATCATGCAAAGGAGCATGCAAACCCCACCCCATACTTAGAAACACATTGTCCCCAATGTGTAAATTAAGTAAAGAAGAGTGAAAGAAGGTTCTCACAATGTAAAAATGGTTTGCTATGGTATTTGGAATTCTCAAGTGGATTTGATGTTGGATGATCCTATCAACCATGATAGAGAGCTCTAAGTATTCCTCAAGGCGTCGGGACCCGCGCTAGGCACCGCTAGCCGTCCAAGTTCCGCGTCCGCTCCACCCATAATTGATGAGGTGTTCATCATCATCATTCTCATGCCAAGCAAGGCTTCCAATGCCACTAAGGCTCTAGCACACACAAAGCACACAAAACACACACACAAAGATAGAAAAATCTAAAACAAAAGCAAAACGAGAAAGGGAAAATGTTACCAATGGGTTGCCTCCCACCAAGCGCTTCTTTAAGGTCATTAGCTTGACCAAACTCGGGGCGTCTACTCAAGGTAAAGTGGGGCAATCATATCCACCGGAGCTCCCGGGATATACTTCTTCAACCGGTGCCCATTCACCTTAAAGTTTTCACAATGCTCCCCTCCTATCTCAATAGCTCCATGAGGAAAGATCTTCTTCACCACATATGGCCCGGTCCATCTTGATTTGAGCTTTCCGGGAAAGAGCCGCAACCTTGAGTTGAAGAGAGGGACAAGGTCTCCTTCACTCAACTCCTTGGGGATGATCCTCTTGTCATGCCACCGCTTGGTCCTTTCCTTGTAGATCCGGGCATTCTCGTATGCATCCAACCGGATCTCCTCAAGTGCGTTCATATCAAGCAACCTCTTCTCTCCGGCCTCTTTGAGATCAAAATTTAGCCACTTGATGGCCCAATATGCTCTATGCTCTATTTCTACCGGAAGGTGGCAAGACTTGCCATAGACCAACTTGTAAGGAGTAGTGCCAATTGGTGTCTTGAAAGCGGTTCTATATGCCCACAAGGCATCATTGAGCTTCATAAATCCTTTCTAGTTCTAGACACCGTCTTCTCGAGAATGGCCTTTATCTCCCGGTTGGAGATCTCCACTTGGCCACTAGTTTGGGGATGGTAAGGTGTTGCCACCTTATGGGTCACCCCATACTTAGCCAAAAGTGCCCCAAAATTCCTATTGGTGAAGTGCTTCCCTCCATCACTTATGATCACCCTTGGTGTTCCAAACCTAGAGAAGATCACTCGGTTGAAGAACCGCACCACAACCTTGGTGTCATTTGTAGGTGAGGAGATTGCCTCCACCCATCTCGAAACATAGTCAACCGCCAATAGGATGTAGAGGTTGCCACATGAAGAAGGGAATGGTCCCATGAAGTCCACACCCCACACATCAAAAATTTCCACTTCTTGTATGTTGTTCAAGGGCATCTCATTCCTCCTTGAGATGTTGCCCGTCCTTTGGCAAGCATCACAAGCTACCACAAAGCTTTGCACATCCTTGAACAAACTTGGCCAAAAGAAACCCGATTGCAACACCTTCGCACATGTCTTGTGGGAGCTAGCATGCCCTCCACATGGCAAGGAATGACAATGGCGGATCACACTCTCCACCTCATCTTCCGGTATGCATCTTCTAAACATTCCATCCGGTCCTCTTTTGAACAAAAGTGGCTCACTCCAATAGTAATGCCTCACATCTTTGAAGAACTTCTTCCTTTGGGCATATGTGAGACCGGGAGGCCCTTCCTCACACACTAAGTAGTTCACAATGTCGGCAAACCATGGCTCGCTTCCTCTAGACACTTGGAACAAGTATTCCTCCACCATTTGTAATTGCTCATCCTGGAACGAATCATCAATCGGGATGTCATCTCTTTCAAGTTCCAATGGTGGGAGTCTACTAAGGTGATCCGCCACGGAGTTCTCGGATCCCTTCTTGTCCCGGATTTCCAAATCAAACTCTTGTAGAAGAAGGATCCACCGAATTAACCTAGGCTTGGCATCCTTCTTGGTAAGTAGATAACGGATCGCAGCATGATCCGTATAAACTATGACCTTCGCTCCAACAAGATATGAGCGGAACTTCTCAAATGCATACACAACCGCTAGCAACTCCTTTTCGGTGGTAGCATAATTGAGTTGGGCATCATCTAGCGTCTTGCTAGCATAATAAATGGCATGAGTTCGCCCATCTTTCCTTTGCCCCAAAACAGCCCCAACGGCTACATCGCTTGCATCACACATGATCTCAAATGGTAAACTCCAATCCGGAGGTTGCATGATAGGTGCGGAGATCAAGGCGTTCTTCAACCTACAAAAAGCCTCAAGACAATCTTTGGAAAAACAAAATCAACATTCTTCATTAGTAGGTTATTTAGAGGCTTAGAAATTTTAGAGAAATATTGAATAAACCTCCGGTAAAAACCGGCATGCCCTAAGAAACTCCTCACCCCTTTCACTGAGGTAGGTGGTGGCAACTTCTCTATCGTTTCAATCTTGGCTCTATCAACCTCAATGCCACGGTTAGACACCAAGTGTCCTAACACAATGCCTTCACTTACCATGAAGTGGCATTTTTCCCAATTTAAGACAAGATTTGTCTCCTCACATCTTTGCAATACTAATGACAAGTTAGCCAAGCAGTTATCAAAGGAAGAACCATAAACAGAGAAATCATCCATGAACACTTCCATGATATTTTCAATGTATTCCGAAAAGATAGCCATCATACACCTTTGGAAGGTGGCGGGTGCATTACACAACCCAAATGGCATTCTCCTATATGCAAAAGTACCCATGGACATGTAAAGGTTGTTTTCTCTTGGTCATCGGGGTGGATAGGGATTTGGAAGAATCCACTATAGCCATCTAGATAGAAAAAATGAGAATATTGAGCTAACCTCTCTAGCATTTGGTCAATGAAGGGGAGAGGGAAATGATCCTTCCTAGAGGCCATGTTCAACTTTCTATAATCAATACACATCCTCCACCCCGTAACCGTCCTAGTCGGGATTAGTTCATTGTTCTCATTGGTCACTACGGTCATCCCACCCTTCTTAGGAACTACATGAACGGGACTAACCCACTTACTATCCGAGATAGGGTAGATAATTTCCGCATCTAGCAACTTAATGATTTCCTTTTTGACCACCTCTTTCATTATAGGATTCAATCTCCTTTGATGTTCAATAGAGGGTTTATGATTATCTTCCATCATTATCTTATGCATGCACAAAGAAGGTTTTATGCCAACCAAATAATCAATAGTATAGCCAATGGCTTTCCTATGCAATCTTAGCTCATGCAACAACTTAGCAAGTTCATCATCACTCAAGCATGCATTAACAATCACCGGATATGTAGAATTATCACCAAGGAAAGCATACTTTAAATGAGAGGGGAGGGGTTTGAGTTCAAGTTTAGGAGCACCTTTATCGATTGGAGACGATCCAATTAATGTTGGATGAGATGAATCCAAAGCAAATGAAGACCCTCCAAGGCTCCTTGAAGCTTGATCATCATTAAGGTCTGATTTAGGGGAAAACACAGTTGGAACCACGGTTTGCTCTAAGTCCACGGCCGTGGTTGCTGCCAAGCCTGCTTCTCGAAGTTGTCCAGAGAGTTCTACGGCCGTGGAACATAAATCTCGACCGTGGAATAAGCAGCTGTTCAGCACCTCTTCGTGGTCTTCATCTTCAACTCTTGTCTCCTTTTCTAGTGCTTCTAAGGCCTTGATCTCTTCATTGCAAGCCTCCTCAACACCTTCCTCCATCATACTTAAGGTAAGAACCTTCTCCAAGGGATCCTTGATCAAGATCGAGCTCACAACTTCTCTAGATTCTTCTTGCTCGACCATGTTGAAGACATCCTCATCAAGGGTTGGCCCTTTCATCATTGTGGACAACTTGAACTTGATGTTCTCTTCTCCAATGTTGAAGGAGAGAGTCCCATTCTTGCAATCCACTAGGCATCCGGAGGTGGCTAGGAAAGGTCTTCCTAAGATGATGGGAACCGGATAGTCCGCCGGAATATCCAAGACAACAAAATCAATTGGCACATAGAATCCTCCTAGTTGCACCGGCATGTCTTCTAAGATCCCAACTGGATGAGTGATAGAACGGTCCGCCATATAGAGGGTCATCTTGACCGATTTTGGCTCTCCTTGCCCAACCTTGTTGCAAAGTGCAAGCGGTATGATGCTTACACTCGCTCCAAGATCACAAAGGGCTTCATACTTCACATCCCCCACTCCTATTGGGACACAAAAGGAGCCCGGATCTCTTAGCTTGGGAGGCATTTCTTCCTTCATCGTTTGGATCAATTCCGAGGATCTCTTGGTCATTCTTATCTCCCCATACTCCTCCAACTTCCTTTTGTTGGAGAGTATCTCTTTCAAGAACTTGCCATATGCCGGCATTCCTAAGATAGCATCCATGAACGGAATGTTAATATGCAATTTAGATATTAGTTCAAGGAACTTACCAAAGTGATTGTCCAAGCGAGCTCTTGCTCGTGATTGAGGGAACGGTAGCGGTGGTTTGTATGTTGGCGGTGCCACATAAGTTGGCTCAACATCCTTGCTCTTGCCTCCATTTCTTTGCAAAGTTTCTTCCTCTATCATCACTTGTTTCCCCTTAGCATGATCCTTGGGCAAAGGATCCTTCATGCTCAACCCATTCCTTGTAGTGATGGCCAACACTTGGCCTCTTGGGTTGTCTTCGGTCCTTCCGGGAAGCTTTCCCGGATCTCTATGGGCTTCACCCGCTTTTTGAAACACTTGTGCTTCCAACACTTTTTGAGCTTTAGAAATTGAAGTCACGGTGCTCTCAAGACCACTCAACCTTCCAAGCAATTGCTCAAACATCATTTCGGTCCTATCCTTTGGAGGTTGAGTAAATCCGGGTGGAGGTTCTTGTGAAGCTTTTGGAGGTGGAGTTGTGCTTGTAGAAGCGGGAGGGTTCAAGGCTCCATCCGGGTTAGAGTAGGAAAATCCGGGATGGTTGTGGTTAGGCCGGTAATTGTTGAATTGCCGGTTGTTGTTGAAGTTCCTCGGGCCTTGATAATTGTTGTAGTTGCCCCTTCCCATGTAATTCACATCCTCCTCCTTGGAAGATAAGTTAGCTTGTGGAACCACTTGAGGAGTTGCTTGGTTCTTCAAAGTTGTAGCACACAACTCTCTCAAGGACTTCAATTCATTGTTGATGGCGTCAAGCTTGAAATTGCTCATGGTGACTTCACTCACCTCATATGCTCCCGCCTTTCTCCCTTCACTCTTCCTATGGGAGTACTTCTCAATCACTAGAGCTTGCTTCTCCACAAACTCCCAAGCTTCATCTACATGCTTCTCCATGAAAGTCCCACCGGAAAGAGATTGGAGCTTGAATTGGCTATCTTCATCAAGTCCTTTGAAGTAGATCTCCAATAGCTCAATTTTCGGTATGCCATGGTGTGGACAATCTAGGAGAAGATCTTTGAACCTCTCCCAAGACTTGAATAAACTCTCTCTATCCTTCATCACGAAGGCATTGATCTTCCCTCTTAACTCGGTAGTCTTGGAAGGTGGGAAGAACTTAGTCAAAAACTCGGTTGTCATCTCCTCCCAAGTACCAACCCGCCCTTGTGGAATAGATTGATACCAAGCCAAGGCTTTATCCTTAAGAGAGAAGGAGAAAGCCCTAAGCTTATGGTTGTTGCTCTCCAATCTTGGCGGTCTAAGAGTCTCCATCAAGATCTCATAATTCATCAAGTGTTGATGATGAGACTCTCCTTCCATCCCTCCAAATTGATTATGCCGGATCATTTGTAGAACTTGAGGGCGGAGCTCGTAATCATGGGCTGCGGGATCTCCTAAGTTCACACCCGGACGGTGTGCTCTTTGTGCCGGATCCATATGTTGCCCCAACGTTTGTGGTTCTTCCATAGCAATGGGCACAACCCTAATATTAACCGCCGCCGGCTGCGGTTGTGGTGGAGGTGGAGGAGGTTGTTGACGGTTGAGCTCCCTTTGCACAAGAGCTTGCCTAATCTCCTCAATCTCCCTCCTAGTTGCCTCTTGCCTCTCATTGGCAAGTCTCCTTTCATTCTCCAAAGCTTCATCTCTTATCCTAATTTGCTCTAAAGCCTCATCCAACTCAGCTTGGAGATCTCTTCCGGCCATCTCTTTTCCCTTTTTAATGCTCTTGGATCTAGATCTAAGGGTTTTCTCCGGTTCGGGATCGAATGGAGCTAAATCCTTGCCACGAGATCTTCGCATACACCTAAAGAGTAAGAGATGTCCTGAAAAGCAAAGACACAAACCAAAAAGAGATCAAAAGCAACAAGAAAGATCTACACTAATAAACAATCACAAAATAGACTCAATCTAGACCTAGTCCCCGGCAACGGCGCTAAAAACTTGTTACGCTCAGGAAGTGATACGCAATGGGTTTTAAATTTATATTCTCGTTATATTTATCCTAACTCCTAGCGAAACCCGCAGTGTACGGGACGTTTGTAGTAGGGATAGTATTCCGAGGTCAAACACAAAGACTAAGGTGAGATTGATTTAATTTATGATTAAGTCTAGTGAAGATCTATGTTAAGAAAGGAGAGAGAAATAATGAAAATGAAAATCACAATTATTTTTGGTTGGTTTTTGGTCAAGAATCACAAATCATGTGAAATATAATAATCAACTAAGCTAACAAATCAACGCAAACAAACAAGCTAAATACGAGATATAGATCAAAGATAGAAAAGTGGATTCTAGGGGTTGGAAGTTCCGGTTATGGCTTAGGACTCAAGCTATCTATTCTTTCCTTGGATTAACTATGACATGTTGGGGTTAAGTGTTTCTAGATTGGGATCAATCACCGGGTAGGTCTCATGGTCCACTAGACCATCCCTAAAGTCTCATCACCGGGTAAGTCTCTAAGAACCTAAGGGAAGGAATTCTACACAAACCGAATTGTTACCTAGAGATCTAACCTATCTTTACCGGGTAAGTCTCGGAAGGGTTAGTCCTAAACCACCATCCTAGCACACTTAATCCAATGGCGGCTTATGAAGCTCACCACTACCTAGGGTTTATCATCTTTGAGATCTAAGAGCAAGGATCACCGGATAAATCTCTCCTAACACTTAGTTGCTAACAGTAGGTCACCCTAGGATAGATTTAGCTCAACAAACACTTAGGATTTCAACATTCTAACAATCTAAGACTAGATCCATCGAACCAGGTAAGATCACGGTTTGTTCTACCTTTCCACGGCCGTGGTTTGGCAAGAACTGGCCGTGATTCCTAACAGAAACTACGTTCATGCTCACAAGTCATCCAAAGGTAAATCTAAGTCCATCCTATCATAGCCCTAGTCATAACCATTCCTTTCCTTACCCTAGAACCACATCTATTTAGCCTAAAACATTCATAATAGGAATCGAAACAATCAAACATAAATTCATGACATCCATTTGTAAGGTAATGAAAAGAGGGAGATGAACAAGTCAACTTCTTTTGTATTCTTCTTCTTCTCCAATGGTGGCTTCCTTCTACCTCCTTCTTCCCCAAGAATCTTCTTGTTGAGGGAATATTTTTGTTAGAGAATAGTGGATAATGGAGAGCTGCTCCAAGATGATTCTCTCAGCCAATGCAGGACCACTTTTATACTACAACTTTGCAAGAGCTGGCCAAGAGATCGTGGCACAGCTGTCACGAAAACCTGGCAAAATCCACGGTTGAAACCACGGCCGTGATTTGTCAGAGAACCGTGATTTTGTGCTTCAGCTTTGTCTTTGATCATTAAGCTTCGATTCGGTGCATGGCTTGTGAAGGCAAGGTTCCATGAGTCCTCCCTAGCCTTTAGTTTGCATCCTAATGAGTCCGAGGGTGCGTCATCTTGATGAACGATCCTCAAACGTATCGTTTTAGCTCCTAAATCTCCCAAAACACCTACAAAGCAATGCACAAGTCCGTGCAGACGTCTATCTCGACAAAATACGTGAATTGAGTGCAAACGTCGTGAACTAGTGCTAAACCATGCATGAATGAGCGGGAAATCTATCTAAATGATTACCTAAACCTAAGTCATAAATCGTGTTATCACGGATCTCCCGGCCGCATTCCTAACCTGCAAGGAAATCTACAACAATCGGTATAAAACCGATAGCTAATATTCACAGCATTAGAAGCAAGGTGATACATCAACATAACACATAACATGCTCAAACACACAAGTCCGGTTATTATCTTTTTATTATTGGGTCATATCCCATTCTAATTCAACTTCTTTTGTGACACGAGAATCTCCCGAAACTTGCCTCGGTTCCCACTTACTGCATGGAACGGTATGGATGCATCCGTCCGTCTAACCAAACGGGCTAGTCGCCAAGAACCTCCTAACTCTACACAAGAGCTAGACAAGTTGTCACCGCCCGTTATCATACACTTGGGCCAAATAATATATAAAGGTCGGTAATCCTATTCCGGTTTTATAAGTTATAATGAAAGCAATAAAACACACGCCACCAAACACGCATCGAATCTAATACATAGAATACGAGCTAAGTAAGTCCGGAGACTTACCTCGTCACCACACTCAACTCACAACACTATCGCTTTCTTAGGGAAGAAGCCCATAACCTGCTCATAAGAAGATAACTTTATCAACAACAACCCACTCACAATAGAAGTCTTAGACTTCTATACAAATGATCTACGCAAGACCATTTGACTCTCAATTCTAGGACCGCATCCTAAAATCCCTCATGCTCACATCCCACTCAACAGAAGCTGTCCTAAAACTTCTAAACCCTCGGATCTCGCAAGATCATAACTCACAACACCACTAGGATAACATGCCTAGGCCCCACGATCGCAATGCTAACAACACTATGCTAGGATACGCATATCCTAGCCCATAATCTCAACAAACATAAACTCACAACTATAAACTTACAATCTCAACCTCAACAATCATTCAACCTCAACCCCTAAATTTTCACAAGCTCGACATACAACTTAAAGCCATAAACAACCTCACAAGATAATATCGACTCCTCAAGCCTTACCGCATTTCACTGTCCACAAAACTCACTTGGGGTCCATAACCACTACTTGGTATTCGCTCTAAGTTAAGATAGATCCAATCCTAGCATGATACTACTAAACATAACTAAATCGAGTAAGATCATAAGCTCGGAGGAGAGGGTACTGACATGATGTCAAAAGACGGAAGACGAACTTAGACTCGTTAGGCCTTTATCAGGGCGCTTCCGGACCTAAAATCAAAGCTACCCAATTTAGCTAATACGCTAAATTTGATCGTAATATAAGATAAATGATTCTAAGGTAAACACATATTCAGAAGCAAACGCTAAAATCCCGCAATTAAACCCTTGAGTCATAATCTCGAAATTAATCCAACGAGGGTATAAAGTATAAGCAAAGTCCCGCTTTTAAAACAAGGATAAAACTCGCAAAACGCTTTCCGTGACAAATAATACCATTCCAAAATATGGGTCATAATACGTAATTAAATATTGGGCCAAGTTCCATAAATATACCAACAAGGGCACAATACATAGTATACATAAATATAAGATCAAACTCGTATATAAATCCATGGTAAAAACTCGTAAAAACATTTTCTGGGCAACTCACAAAGTTCCATAAACTTTGGGATATATTATGAAAATAAAATTTAGCCAAATCTGTAATTAATCCAAAACAGTAGGGCACAATCTACAAATTCTAGAAGAGTGGGTCAAATCTGCAATAAACACAAATCATGGGTAAAATATTGTAATTACATTTAAACGGAGGGGCCCAAATTCCGATTCTGAAATAGGGTTTTATAACCGACAGATGCAAACAGTGTGGGGAAAGAGGTGATGTGTAACACCCCAAATCCGCGGGACTCGGGATGCTACGGGTTGGGACCTCACAATGGGTCCCGACCCTTAGCTTGACAACAATTTCACCGGATCTTGCAACTAGGCACAAATAAAGGCCAAAACCAAATATATTTTATGCAATGCAAAGAAACCCAAAACCATACAAACCAAAGACTTCAACCGAGATACAACCGAAAGACCAAATGCCATACACGCGGCATACAATATATAATGAATACAAAACTCAAACACGACTCCAACCAAAACCCAATCCTAAAATGTACGGAACCCCGGCTGTCCACTCTTCTGGATCTCTCGACCGCATTCCTAACCTGCGAGACAATCTACAACAATCGATATAAAACCGTTAGCTAATATTCGAGGCATTAGAATCAATGGGAAAGGCACATACACAAGTAATCTCATCACAAGCATACAACATACATAAAAGCACATTAATCCAGTTTATTATCTTTGTTATTATTAGGTCGTATCCCGTTCTAATTCAACTTAGGTTGTGACACGAGAGTCACCAAAACTCGCCTCGGTCCCTACTTACCGGCATGGAATGGTACTGATGCATCTGACCGTCTACCAGCACGGGATAGTCGCCGAGAACCTCCTAGCTCTCGCGGGAGCTAGGCAAGTTGTCACCGCCCGTTATCATACACTTGGGCCAAAATAATATAAATGTCGGTAATCCTAATTCCGGTTTAGTTGTTATAAACAATAACAATAAACACACACCACCAATCGCACATCAATTCTAATACAAGGAATACGAGCTAAGTAAGTCCGGAGACTTACCTCGTCACCACACTCAACCCACAACACTCTCGCTTCCTTAGGGAGGAAGCCCATAACCTGCTCACAAGAAGATAACTATATCAACAACAACCCACTCACAATAGAAGTCTTAGACTTCTGTACAAATGATCTACGCAAGACCATTTGGCTCTCAATTCTTGAACCGCATCCTAGAATTCCTCATGCTCACACCACACTCAACAGAAGGTAGAAGTCTTAAGACTTCTAAACCCTCGGATCTCGCAAGATCAAAACTCACAACACCACTAGGATAACATGCTTAGTCGCCACGATCGCAATGCTAATAACACTATGCTAGGATACGCATATCCTAACCCATAATCTCAACAAACATAAGCTCACAACTATAAACTTACAATCTCAACCTCAACAATCATTCAACCTCAACCCCTAAATTCTCACAAGCTCAACATACAATTTAAAGCCATAAACAACCTCACAATATAATATCAACTCCTCAAGCCTTATAACATTTCACAATCCACAAAACTCGCCTAAGGTCCATAACCACTACTTGGTATTCGCTCTAAGTTATGCTAGATCCATCCTAACATGATACTACTACGACTACTACTACTACTAAACATAACTAGATTGAGAAAGGTACTCACTCGGGGTCAAAGGTGGAAGTCAATCAACGAATGTTGAATGCGGATTCGATGGCCTTTATCGGGGCACTTCCGAACCTAACACAAACACTAAACAAATTTAGCTTATACGCAAAATTTGAACGGAATATATAACTTATATAAAATCTAAGGTAAAACCCGTTTTCCAAACCAAGATTAAAACCGCTTAAATACTTTCCGGGACAAATTATACAATTATAAACACATGGGTCATAATATATAACAAATATAAACTATAAGAATAAAATCCGTTATCAAATTTTGGTTGAAAGTCCGTAAAAATATTTTCCCGGCAACTCATGAAGTTTCATAAACTTGGGGTATATTCCGTAAATAAAACCTTGGGCAAAATCTGTAAATATATAAACCGGGGCACTTTCGCAACTTCACAAAAGTTGGGACAAATCTACAATTTATAAAATATGGGTATAAAATGTAATTATACCAAATTGAGGGGGGCCGGATGCAAAAGAATAATAGGGTTCCCTTTGCTTTTCTGTAAACCGCAATCTGCAATAGAAATAGAGGAGGCGGCGATAAGGGGTTAGGGCAGAGGAGGCTTCTCCTTCCGGTGGCGTGTAGGTGGCAAGGAGGGAGGCGGAGGCGCTAGAGGCAGCCCAACTCCGGCGGCAATGGTCGTCTCCCATCGCGGCAGAACAGAACCGAGAGGAGAGGGAAAGGAGAAGCAGCGTTCGGCCTGTTGGGGTTCCGATTGCTCGAGACGGCGGGAGGACAACGCAGGGGCGGAGACCAGGGCGAGGCGACGACGGGGCGGGGCTTCTCCGACTAGCTTCGGGTTCCGGTTGCGGTAGCAGGTGGTTGTTTCCCTGGTGTTTGCAGATCCAAACGAGGAATCGGTGGTCTCGTTTTCTAGGTTGTTCGAACCTAAGGTAGAGATAAAGGAAAGGGGTTGCAGGTGTTCGAGGTTGCACCAGTGTCCTTTGGGGTCGCCGGCAAGGCTTGCACGAAGAGGAAAGGGAAAGGACTGGGGAGGTGATGTGGCTGGTTGCAGAATGGAGTGTTGCAGCTTGCTTGGACTTGAGTTCAGTTTGCACCAAGGTGAAGAGGAGAGAGGGTTGGTTGTGTGTTCAGCAGGTAGCGAGGAGTCGGCAAGGGGAGTGAGGGGTCACTGCACAAGGCTGCAGAAGACTTTGCTTGCTTGTTGAGGTAGGGAAGGACAGAGGGTAACGAGGGATCATTTCAGTCCTGAGGTGCCAAGCTAGGCAGTAGCTTGGGCGGCTGTGGTGGGTCTAGCACAAGGGGCAGCTAGGCTGCTACTGTCACACATAAAAGAAACAAATAGGAAAGAAAAGCAAGAGAAGGCGGGTAGGGAAAAGGAGCAAAACTCAGCCCGATTGGGCTCGAAACCGTGACCTCCGGGTCAGAGAAGGAGGGAAAAGAAATAAAAAGAACCAGATACATGTTACTCGGAACGGGATTTTCGGAACGGAAAACTCCTAAACTTTTCCGTAAAATAAAACACGGAATATATATTTATAAATATAAAATATATAAGTAAAAAAAAAATAAAATAAAATAATTTACAACGGGAAAATACTCGCAAAAATATTTAAGCTATAAAACTATCGTTAATTCCGGAAGAATAAATATCGCAAACGCGTCAAAAATTTCGGAGCGTTACATGATGCAAGGGCGGCGGCCGACAGGGGATTCTCCGGTGAAGGGAGAATGCGACGGTGGAATCCCGGCGTCGACAAGGGAGAGGCGTATATGCTCCAGCCCGGTGGATTGCAGCAGTTGAGGAGAGTGAGGGCAAACATAGAGGGGAAAGGAAGTAGGCCTTCGATCCCGATCCGGCATAGGCGATGCAAAGGAGCTCGAGAGGGGAGAGGGCTCTCCAGTGGATGTCAATGCCGAGGTTGGGGTGTAGACAAGGGGGACGGAGAGATGGAGAAGAGATTTTGTACTGATGGAGGAAACCATTCGGGGAAGGAGATGAAACAGAGCCCGCAAAGAAGGGTGGTTGCTGAGTGTGGTGAGGAGGGCATCGAGGGTGTAGCAGTTGCGATTTCCATGGATAGAGGTGCTCGAGTGTAGTTCGAGTTACAGACCTCAGGAGCTGAACTCATCTCATGCCCTCCAATGGCCCTTGCGCCTATCACAACTCACACCAGTGAAGGCAGAAGGTCAAGAGGGGAAGAGAGAAAAGAGGATGGGGAGCGGGGTTGTAGGTGAACTCGAGAGGGACAGAGTGACTGGAAGCAAGGGGTCGGAGTTGAGAAGACGGGGTGAGGAAATCGAGTTGCAGGCTAGCAGAGCGTAGAGAGCGAGGAATCAGTGGCCGACTGGCCGGTCCTCACGAAGAAAAAGGAGGAAAAGAAAAATAAAAATAAAAGGCAAAATAAATAATATAATAAAAGAGAAAAGAATAATAGAGTAAACTCAATCAAAAAGGCATTCGGAATGGGATTTCGATTCGGAAAATATTTTTAAATTTTCCGACACTAAAGTACCGGAAATATATATATGTATATATGGACCGAATATCTAGGTAAATCCGCAAAATATACTTTGCGACATAGAAATCAATCTCGTAAATAAATCACGAGATTTAAATAATAATTAAAATACCGTTAATATATTAATATATACATATACTCGTAAAAATTAAATTTACAACTTAAAATACTCATGAAACATACTCAAGGTATTAAAAAATATCGATAACATCCGGAAAGATAGGTAACGCAAACACACCTAAAATTTGGGGCGTTACAATCTTTTTCTCACCTTATAAAAAGGCTGGAAAAGAGAGTTTTCGGGATCCTCGCTTACAGTTGGAGGTGGACATCCGCTTAGGGTTAAAGACGGATGCTAAGAGTTGCGGGAGTGCCGGCAACTTGGATTTTCGAAGATTGCTTGTGGCGGAAGTTTTGCCCTTTTTCTTAGGTTTGATATTGAAGACGGATTGACATCCCACTCTTCGTTCTTATCTAAGTTTGTTGTGAGGTTTTGTGTTATATTCCGAATCTATTGAACATTACTCCTTGTGTTTCAGATTTGGAGATTGGTTTTGAAGTTTATTTGAATATTCGAGGGTTTTCATATTTCTCTCTTTATCACTTGAATTTTGATTTCATAATGAAGGTTATTGGCTAAAACCCTTTAGCAATTATAAGGTGAAGGGTTGATAGTTGTGGCTTAGATGATGATAGATTGATCGTAAACAGATTGGACCCTGAGAGTGTGAGTGATAGGTGATGGAATCACTATCATTTAGGGTAGTTTTAGAATCTTTTTATTGCATTTGTGTCGGTTTATGCTACTAACTCCTTCGTCCAGAAGAAGAAGACTAAAAGAAGCTAAAGAAGGAGTTATAAGCATTTAGGAGTGAAGAACATTCACGAAGCAAGGCTTCTGTTGCATCACTACCCTAGCGGGTCCTTGTCCCCGCCCCTGCGGGTGACGCCTTCCACCGGAGTGCCCCTTGCGCCTTCACCAGCGCCAGCCAAGAAGTGTGTCACCGCCCCTGCACCACTCTATTGGCGCCCCTGCGGTGATCTAACCTGAAGAGACGAAGACCAGCTCCCCTGCGCCTCCCACTGCGCCCTACATGCGTGTCAACCTAGGAGCTTGAAGACAAAGAGGCTGTGTCACCGCCCTTGCGCTGACATAGGGGCGCCCCTGCGCCTTGGCATCAGAAACGCCAGGAAGTCGAAGGGTCAGACGTTGAAGAGCATTAAAGATCCGCCCCAGCGGAATCTCTTAGCCGCCCCAATGGCTCTGAAGAAAATCAACCGATTCTGCCTAAACCTTCCCTGCGGTTCTTGAAGGTCGCCCCTGCGGTTTAACGCCAAAAGCTTTACTCCGGCTGTTTACACCACCTTTATGGCATTGATGGTGGCTGTTTAAGGCCGGCCATTTACTCCTAATTAAGTGTCCTTTGTAGTATAAATAGTCCTTGGTTGATTGCTAGAATCATCCATGCTTTTCCCAAAAAAATCCATTTTAGAATTGAGTTTTCCATTGTAATGAGTTGCTAACTCCCTTACTACATTGGGTTGGTTTGAAGCTGCATTTGTTACTTTGGTTGTATGTTCTTTTTAATATAAGTTTTTATTCAGTAATACTTTGTTTTTCCTTAATCTCCATTTTCAAATTGTATGTTTACTATTGCTTAAGATTAATCACCTTAGGTTCTAAAGTGCATGCAAATAACTAGGATTAATAGGTTCCGGGTTCGGGTCTTTAATCTAGTAGTAACTTTAAGTAATAACGGGTTGTAATTACTTAAATAAAAGGAACACAAATATAAAGATAAGTTTAACGGTTTTAATCTTGTCTTTATATCCCTTAGTCTTTGTTTGAAAGCTAACTTGTTATTCGTTCTTGTAGGTTTACGGAACTTTAACTTGTTAAGTTGTGTTGATGCCGGTTGGCTCGACACATATATATGATCGAGACGGGAGATTACTTAAGAACTTGGAAAAGGAACTCACCAAAGTAGTAATTGCATGCTTAGAATCAACCTAGTGTAGATTCACCTATCATTGTCTTACTTGTCGCGTTAATCGTTTTCTTAAGTTTTGTGTGCATCAATTCAACCAACCCCCCCCCTTTTGTTACTTGCTACTGAAACCAATAATTGCATCTAAAACACCTCAACTCTCTTGGGTTCGACCCTTACTTATCTACTATACTTGTTCTTAGTGTTAAGTTGGGATTTACTTTTGATTGGGTATAGACGACCATAGAAATACCTTCAGTCAAATGTTGGCGCCGTTGCCGGGGAGTTTTAGTGTTCTATTGTTATTATTGGTTTCTTTGGTTTGAACCATTTTTATGGTTCAAACCCGTGCTACTAACTCCAGCTTTGCTTCTTTTGATCCAGAAATTGAGAGGACGCACATCCGGCAGCGAAGACAACAACAACTTCAGCAAGAAATGGCTGACCGTACACTTCGTCAACTCACGCAGCCCACTTTCGCTCGAAATCCCCTTGCGGTCACTATACCGGCATTAGGGGAAGGATTCAATTTTGAGCTCAAACTGGGCCTCATTCACTTGCTTCCATCCTTCCATGGGCTAAGTGGTGAAGACCCCATCAAGCACCTTGGGAAGTTCCATACCTTGTGTATGAGCATGAAACCGGCAAACATTACCGAAGAACAAATCATGATGAGGGCATTCGGTTTCACACTAAAAGATTCTGTGGATGATTGCTACTATCACCTTCCATCCGGGAGCTTCGACACATGGGACAACCTCCACAAGGCATTTTTGGAGAAGTACTTTCCAGCCAAGAAGGCCAACAACTTGAAGAAAGCTATAAGAAACATCGAGCAAGAGGCAAACGAAACTCTTTACGAATACTTCGAGAGGTTTGCACGTCTCCGATCCAGCTGTCCTTTTCACGGATATTCAACTCAAGATCTAGTCTTGTACTTGTACAATGGCTTGTTAGACAACGAAAGGAGGATCGTCGATGCTGCTTGCGGAGGTAATATTCTTAACTATAAATGTATAGTTAAGAATATACAGAAACTAGCAGAAGGGACTCGGAACTTTGGAAGAACCCCGTCGAAGAAAGGAGTTCATTATGTGAGTTCCGGGAAGAGCGAGATTTCCACCGAGCTCGCAAAATTGAAGGAAATGGTGAAAAGGCTAACACTTATGGGAACCCCACAACAGCTCAAAGCTTGTGGAGTATGTGCCGACCCATATCATCCAACGGACATGTGTCCACAAGTCCAGGATGACGATGCTGAGGTGAACGCGATGGGTTATGGACAACCACAACAGCAAAGACCTAGGAACGATCCCTATGCTCAGAATTTCATGCCGAACTGGCGTGACCAACAGAATTTCCGTTGGAAGGATCAACAAAACCAACAACAACAGCCCCGTTAAGGTAAATATCAAACAACTGAGGATATGTTGCAGGTTTTGACTAAACATTTTGCTACTCATGTCCAAACAACATAATCTAGCATCAAGAATCTTGAAAAACAGGTTCGACAAATGGCGGAAGCCATTTCAAGGACCGAGTCAAGACTTGCTGGAGGACTGCCTTCCCAAATGTTTATAAACCCCAAGGAGAATGTTAGTGCCCTAACATTGAGAAATGGGAAGCAGATCCAACAGAAACCTACAAAAGAATCACAAAGCAAACCTTTTGTCGATTTTTCTGCACCTACAGCCGCCCCTGCGGCTGTAATTGCGCCTAGCACAGAGAAGGCGACGCCCTTGCGGCTGGATGCCCCCGCCTCTGCGGTTACAACCCCTGAGCCGCCCCTGCGCTTACAAGCTTATGCCCCTACGGAAAGCACACCAAAAGGTTGTGCTGAGAAGGATACTTACGTTCGGCCTAATTTTCCACCACTATACTCGGAGAAACCACCAGCTCCTTTTCCAAAAGCTTTGAAGGAGAGAAGAATCATTGAGGACAAAGACCTCTTTGAGACTTTCTCCAAATGCAAGGTAAACATTCCCCTCCATAAATCGGTGAAAAGTATTCCTAAGTATGCTCGTTTTTTGAAGGAACACTACACTATCAAGAGGAACCAGAAGCTGAAGGGGAAACAAAAGGTGAAAGTGAGTGAGCATGTGTCGGCCGTTTTTCAACGAAGAATGCCCAAGAAGTGCAGCGATCCGGGCATGGTAAGCATCCCTTGCGTTATAGGGGAAACTCGTTTTGACAAAGTAATGCTTGATCTTGGTGCTTCTATCAATGTTTTGCCATATTCGATTTACAAATCACTTGGCCTTGGCCCTGGCCCATTAATGGAAACTAGGATTATAGTACAACTTGCTGATAGATCTAATGTGTACCCGAAAGGGATAGTTGAAGTTGTGTTAGTAATGGTAGACAACCTAATGTTTCCTGCCGATTTCTTTGTAATGGATATGGAAAATGATTCATATGTTGCACCCATTCTATTAGGTAGGCCATTTCTAAAAACCGCTAGGACAAAAATTGATTATGTTAGTGGCAAATTGACGATGGAGTTTGATGGAGAAGTAGTGGAATTTGACATCTATGATGCGATAAGATTTCCTAGTGATGATCATTTTCTATGTGCTATTGACATTGTTGAACCTTTTGTGCAAGATGTTTTTGATAATTCTGATGTTTATGAATTAAAAAATGTGATTGAGCATGACATTGATGGTTTCAAATCAGATTATGAGTTATCATCCAGCATGAAAGAGGTCCTAGACGAACTAGATGGATATAAAAGGCTACCTATCTCCAATTTGGCCATTGGGCCCACTCTACTAACCCCAAGCGAAAAGCTTGTTCCGTCCATAGTGCAGGCACCTGAAATAGAATTGAAGGACCTTCCGTCACACCTCAAGTACGTTTTCCTTGGAGAGCACAATACCCTGCCGGTGATCATCTCCAATAAGTTGACTACCGGTCAAGAAAACAAGTTGGTGAAAGTACTAAAAGAGCACAAGACGGCCCTTGGATGGACCATCGCGGACATCAAAAGGATAAGCCCTTCAACTTGCATGCATAGGATTTTACTTGAGGACAAAACCAAACCCTCTAGGCAACCTCAAAGGAGGTTGAATCCGCCAATGATGGATGTAGTCAAAAAGGAAGTGTTTAAGCTCCTCCAAGCTGATATGATCTATCTCGGATAGCACTTGGGTTAGTCCAACCCAAGTAGTTCCAAAGAAGGGAGGCATCACCATGGTGGAAAATCAACACGGGGAGATGGTCCCAAGCGAAACACAAACCGGATGGAGAGTTTGCATTGATTACCGCAAGCTCAATAAGGTAACACGAAAAGACCATTTCCCATTACCTTTTATTGACCAAATGTTGGAACGTCTTGCAGGTCATCAGTACTACTGTTTCCTGGATGTATATTCGGGCTATTTCCAAATAGCCATCGCACCAGAAGATCAAGAGAAGACGACGTTCACTTGCCCATTCGGCACTTTTGCATACCGCAGAATGCCATTTGGACTTTGCAACGCACCCGATAGTTTCCAACGGTGCATGATAAGTATTTTCTCCGAATACATAGAAAATTTCATTCAAGTCTTCATGCATGATTTTACCGTCCATGGAGATATTTTTGATGCATGTTTGGGACATTTGAAACTTGTTCTTGAAAAATGTGTTGAAACCAATTTGGTCCTTTATTCGGAAAAATGTCATTTCATGGTCGAACAAGGAATTGTGCTAGGACATGTGATATCCTCAAAAGGGATAGAGGTAGATAGGGCAAAGGTTGATGTAATCCAAAATTTACCTTATCCTACTAATGTTCGGGAAATCCGATCTTTTCTTGGTCATGCAGGTTTCTACCGACGTTTCATCAAAGATTTTTCAAAGATCTCAGCTCCCCTATGTGAACTGCTAAAGAAAGACGTCACCTTCATAGTAGATGAGGACTGCAAGAAAGCTTTCGACACTTTGAAGGCATGTCTTACCACTGCACCAATCATCCGTTCCCCGGATTGGGAAAAACCTTTTGAAATCATGTGTGACGCCAATGACTACGCCGTTGGAGCTGCTTTAGGACAAAAAGACGGACGGGCTTCCCATGTAATCCTTTATGCGTCGATGACACTCAATGGAGCGCAAAGGAATTACTCTACCACCGAGAAGGAGATGTTGGCGGTAGTGTTTGCCCTTGAGAAATTTAGGCAATACTTACTCGGGGTAAAGGTAATTATTTTGACTGACCATGCAACCCTTAGGTACCTCATGGCAAAGAAGGAGGCAAAGCCACGATTGATCCTATGGGTGCTCCTTCTAAGCGAATTTAACCTAGAGATAAGGGACAAAAAGGGGGATAAGAACCTGGTGGCAGATCATTTGAGCAGACTAGTGCAAGAGGAGGAAGAACCAAGAAAAGGAAGAGAGATAGCTGGAAGTTTTCCAGACGATACATTTTACACAACTCTCTGTTGTGTAACCGCCCCACGCCTCATATCAGCCGCCATTGCGGACAGCCGCCCCTGTGGCTCAGTCTAGGCGCCCCTGCGAAATTGTCGACAGAGGTTTGTCTTAAGCTTCAATATTTTAAGCCTTGGTTTGCTGACATTGTGAACTTCATTGTAAGAAAGGAGTATCCTCAAGACTTTACCAAGGCACAACAAGAGAAGGTAAAGGTTGAAGCTAGACACTACGTTTGGGATGATCCTTACCTTTGGAAGCATTGTAGTGACCAAGTGATCCGACGGTGTATTCCGGACAATGAGGTACAATCGGTCCTAACTTTCTGTCATTCTGAAGCATGTGGAGGCATTTTGGGGCCAACAAAACAGCAAGAAAAGTTTTGGATGCTGGTTTCTTTTGGCAACACATTTTTCGAGACGCTTTTACGTTTTGCAAAGTGTGTGATAGATGCCAAAGAGTAGGAAATCTTTCAAGGAGACATGAAATGCCCAAACCTCTCCTATATTTTGTGAAATATTTGATGTTTGGGGAATTGATTTCATGGGGCCATTTCCTACGTCATTCGGGAACACGTATATTTTGCTTGCGGTGGACTATGTTTCCAAGTGGGTGAAAGCAAAGGCCACCAAAACTAATGATTCAAAAGTGATTGCAGCATTTCTTAAGGAAAATATCTTTGCCAGATTTGGAATTCCGAAAGCCTTAATAAGTGATAGGGGTACCCATTTCTGCAACAAAACAATCACAGCTCTCCTTAAGAAGTATCACGTTCACCAAAGAGTATCAACAGCTTATCATCCTCAAACAAACGGTCAAGCTGAGGTATCTAACCGGGAAATAAAGACCATCCTTGAAAAGACGGTTTCGCCCGGAAGGAAGGATTGGAGTGCAAGGCTAAATGATGCGCTATGGGGATATCGGACAACCTACAAAACTCCGATAGGGATGTCTCTGTTCAGGCTTGTGTTCGGAAAGCGTACCACCTGCCGCTGGAACTAGAGCATAAAGCTTGGTGTGCATTAAAAAAGTACAACATGAACATAGAGGAAGTGGGAGAATTCCAGAAGCTCCAACTGCAAGAGTTGGAGGAATTGAGGCTAGATGCATATGACCATGCTACCACATACAAAGAAAAGACAAAAGCATGGCATGACCGGAACATTCTCCGGAAGGATTTCAAGGTAGGTAATAAGGTACTTCTCTTTCAATCTCGTTTGAAACTCTTTGCCGGTAAGCTAAGTTCGAGGTGGACAGGACCGTTCATAGTAGCCGAAGTATATCCTCACGGAGCTGTGGATCTCTATGATCCCCAAACGCACAAGGTGTTCAAGGTGAATGGACAAAGGCTAAAGCTTTACCTTGAAGGGGTCAAGAACGATCCGATTGACGAGATGGTACTGGAGGAAGCACAGTTAGAGAAGTAGAGATCTTACGTCGAGAGCGACGTAAAACAAAGGCGCTTCTCGGGAGGCAACCCGAAGGAATAAGAAGAGGAGCTTCTGTCAAGAAACCGCCCCTGCGGCTCTGTGACACCGCCCCTGCGGTGACACTCATGCCTAGCGCCGCCCCCGGCGCTGGGCCTGTGCCTGTGAGGAACTTGTCACCGCCCCCACGGTGACATCCCTACGCCCCTGCAGCGGCTATCCTTGACACACATCCTCGGCGCCGCCCTGGCGCTCAGCCTGCATGACCTCTCTCCCTTGTCACTGCCCCCGGGCGACAATCCCCCGCCCCTGCGGGTATACCCAAAAAAGAAAAAAAAAAGATCTCGAAAATGCCTACACCTACCACACCACCACTCACCAACCCTCATTCACACATCCTCTCCAAAACCTTACCCCCTTACACCAACTCACGCTCCTGCGCCTTTTGCTCAACAACCACCTCTCCGACGCCCCTGCGCCACCTCCGACAACCAACCACCGCCTGCAACGCACCCGCGCCATCGCCTCCATACTCTCTCGCATTATTCCGACGTCCATTATCACCCACTACAATCACTCCACTCTCGCTCATCACCGACGTCGACAAACACTAAGGAAGTCACCAGCACGGCCTCAGCACCACCACCTCCATTGTGCCCCAGAAATCTCCTCTGCACTCCTCCCGCCCCCGCGCGTGCAAGCACCCGCACCTGCGCCTCACCGCCCCTGCGCCTGCTTCGTCCGCCCCTGCGAAAAATACACCAGAAGGTCGACTTCTTTCTCTATTTTTGGAAATTACTAATCTTTTACCCCACATCACACCAGGAGAATGGAATCCAAGATGTCTAAGACAAAGAAGGAGCATTACAGGATTGTGCAAGATCGAGTTGTTTATGCAACCCGATTTTTGCATATTCCTACTTTGGAAAAACTCGGCATGCTAGAGAGTGTGTAGTATTTTCTGGCCTATGCTGGGCTTGAAAACTTCCTACAGCGGAGTGCTCCCACGTATCCAGAGATCACTAGACAATTTATAGCCACCTTCACCATGGAGAAGGAGGATCACGTGTGTGTTGGGTTGACCTTCAAGTTCAATAAAGTCAAGTACACACTTGACTACTTCCAGATACAGGCAGCTTTTGGGGTGACTCTCAACGCCTTTGAGAACTGGTGGGAGCCAGTCCCGACTCCAGACCTATGTGAGTTCTGGCAGGCGGCTACAGGATCCGAGTTTCATGCAGGGGGTGAGTACTCCAACAACTCACTCACCCCTGTCTGAGACTACTTTCGAAGATCTTGATGAGTGTCTTCTGTGGACACAAAGAAGAGAACAAGGTCGCTCTCAAGGACCTTCCTCTCCTCTACGCATGCCTTCCGATGAACGACATGATCTTGGATTGGCCGTCTCTCTTCCTTACCGCTTTGAAGCGCATTAGGAGGAACGAGCCGAGAGACATTGTCGGCGGTGGGGTGATCTCCTTGATCGCCTCACAGGTCATGGATCTTTCCGGCCTTGAGGATGGGCTGGAGGCTCCCCTTTACACAGAGGGGATGCTTAGGAGGTGCAAGCTCCTCCGACGGGACGGGGATAACCTGTTCTGGATCTCCCTTGCTGATGGGAGCCACCTGACGTACCTTCCCCGGCCTTTACTCTTCGGGGAGGAGCTTGCCGAGCTTTACATTCCGGCAGATCCTTTCGTTCCATGGAGACCACTAGTGGCCATTGTGTAGAGGCATGCTGCCAGCTCCAGCCGGGCTCATCTGGAGGAGCACCTGCCAATCCCCGACGACGACAAGGAGATGCCTACTACGGAACCAGAGGAGGACCCGGCCCTGGCGATCCTGCAGGCTCAGATGGCGGCCCTCACCACACAGCAGCAGACTTGGCAGTCCGACTATCAGCGTACTATGCTGGAGCAGCAGCAGAGCTGGCAGACGAGCTTTGCTGCTCCTATGTCCTCCCGCTTTGACTAGAGGCAGGAGGAGTGGCAGGCGGCCCAGCAGCAGCAGCTCGAGGCTCAGCTACTGGCCTGGCAGGCTGGTTTTGAGACCTCCTTCGGGCGCCGGATGGATGCCCAGCCGAGCTGCATCGAGGACTTCTACCGGCGGCAGGAGCACTTCTTCAGCCACTTCCCTTACCCGCCATAGGAGGGTCCGGATGGTCCAGCTGGACCATCCCACTGAGGGGTACACTTCTCTTCCTTCTCCCACATTTATCTTTGCTCATTTCCACTTTTGGGGAAAAGTGCACTTCAAGTATGGGGGAGGGACATATCCTTGCATGTACAGTTCATTAGTTTTTTTTTTGAGTCTGTTTGTCATTGAGTCTTACGATTTGTAATTCTGTTTCCAAATCATATGAAAAAAAAGAGAAAAAGCCAAAGAAAATGAAAAAAGGCATGAAAATCCATGGATAAACCGAAAACCCGAAAGGGCGGTTTAGGTAAAAAGAAGGTAGTCTTACCAACCTTAGGTTGGTGCAAAATTGGACTTGAGGGATGTGAGTTCAAGTGCGAAAAGAAGAAGAGTGGCAAGGCAAAAACCTGAAAGGGCGCCTTGGCCAAATGAGAGACACTGAGTGCAGGATTCCCTTCCGGCGTTTGGCGACATAAGAAGGGGAGTCATAAGGAGGTTGTCCGGGTAGGCCACTCTTGGAGCGATAAGGATGGCAGTATTTCCTTTTCTCACATTTCCTCTCTTTTCTTTCTTTCTTGGTTTTTCTTTTGTTTTCATTATCTTTTCTTGCTTTCCCTTGCTTCGTGAGACCTTGAGTTTAAGTGCTGTCATTTGTTTTACTCGGGACGAGTAAAAGGTCTAAGTATGGGGGAGTTTGATAGGTGATGAAATCATTATCATTTAGGGTAGTTTTTAGAATATTTTTATTGCATTTGTGTCGGTTTATGCTACTAACTCCTTGGTCCAGAAGAAGAAGACTAAAAGAAGCTAAAGAAGAAGTTATAAGCACTTAGGAGTGAAGACCATTCTTGAAGCAAGGCTTCTATTGCATCACCGCCCCAGCGGGTCCTTGTCCCCGCCCCTGCGGGTGACGCCTTCCACCGGAGCGCCCCTTGCGCCTTCACTAGCGCCAGCCAAGAAGTGTATCACCGCCCCTGCGCCACTCCATTGGCGCCTCTGCGGTGACCTACCCTGAAGAGATGAAGACTAGCTCCCCTGCGCCTCCCACTACGACCTGCATGCGCCTCAACCTGGGAGCTGGAAGACGAAGAAGTTGTGTCACCGCCCCTGCGCTGACATAGGGGCGCCCCTGCGCCTTGGCATCAGAAATGCCAGGAAGTCGAAGGGTAAAACGTTGAAGAGCATTAAAGATCCGCCCCAGTGGAATCTCTTAGCTGCCCCAGCGGCTCTGAAGAAGATCAACCGATTCTGCCTAAACCGCCCCTGCGGTTCTTGAACGCCGCCCATGCGGTTTAACGCTAGAACCTTTACTCCGGCTGTTTACACCACCTTTATGGCATAGAAGTTGGTTGTTTAAGGCCGGCCATTTACTCCTAATTAAGTGTCTTTTGTAGTATAAATAGTCCTTGGCTGATTGCTAGAATAATCCATGCTTTTCCCACAAAAATCCATTTTAGAATTGAGTTTTCCATTGTAATGAGTTGCTAACTCCCTTACTATATTGGATTGGTTTGAAGCTGCATTTGTTACTTTGGTTGTAAGTTCTTTTTAATATAAGTTTTTATTCAGTAATACTTTCTGTTTCCTTGATCTCCATTGTCAAATTGTATGTTTACTATTGCTTAAGATTGATCACCTTAGGTTCTAAAGTGCATGCAAATAACTAGGATTAATAAGTTCCGGGTTCGGGTCTTTAATCTAGTAGTAACTTTAAGTAATAACGGGTTGTAATTACTTAAAGAAAAGGAACACAATATAAAGATAAGTTTAACGGTTTTAATCTTGTCTTTATATCCCTTAGTCTTCGTTTGAAAGCTAACTTGTTATTCGTTCTTGTAGGTTTACGGAACTTTAACTTGTTAAGTTGTGTTGATGCCGGTTGGCTCGACACATATATATGATCGAGACGGGAGATTACTTAAGAACTTGGAAAAGGAACTCACCAAAGTATGAATTGCATGCTTAGAATCAACCTAGTGTAGATTCACCTATCATTGTCTTACTTGTCGCGTTAATCGTTTTCTTAAGTTTTGCGTGCATCAATTCAACCAACCCCTCCCCCCCTTTTTGTTACTTGCTACTGAAACCAATAATTGCATCTAAAACACCTCAACTCTCTTGGGTTCGACCCTTACTTATCTACTATACTTGTTCTTAGTGCTAAGTTGGGATTTACTTTTGATTGGGTATAGACGACCATAGAAATACCTTCAGTCAGCGAGAAACTTCGTCGACAACCTAAATCACGGCCTGTTCTAGGGGTTCCACGGCCGTGATTCTCAAGAACCAACCGTGATTTACCCCAGTTTACGAACTTTTCTTTTGCTTTAATCCAAAGGTAAAGATTAGCTTTCACCTAGGCTTGACTTGTCTTTCCTAGGTAGTAGTGAGACTCAACATCCTCTATTTCGGTTTCGAGTGTCACAACCTTAATCGTTTGAGCCTATCTTGATCCTTGGGTTACAAGTTTGGGTATTTGAGATCAATTCTTACCTTTAGATCCTTTCTATACTGCAGCCTCAACGACCTTTATAGAGAGCGTCTTTAGGTGAGTCAGATAAGGTTTTAGAACTTCACCGTACATTACCTTGCTTTAGTATGCCTTTGCAATTCTCAACTCTGTCCTTATATCTTTAGTATATCTTGAATCGATTGCCACAATTAGATACCTGGATCTTTAGGGTTGTTGTTTTCCTAATATTTGCAAAGCTTATTACATTTACTAGCTTGACGATTTGTGAACTGAATTTGTTACCCCCAAATCCCTGAGTTCGACACTCTGGAATTCTTGCTTTACTACGCCGATCCATACATTGTGGGTTCGCTTGCTTAGATTTCAGTTTTATAAATTTAAGACTTTGCGACGAACACTTACGGGCGAACAGAATTCAAACCTTTATTGATAAAATCAAATCTTTATTGATAAAATCATGTTCAAACAAGCTTTACAAAGCTCACCACGGATTTGACCAATCCAGTTGCAAATGCTTTATTGAGTAAACTAACCCAAAAAGTGTATTTGTCAAGAAATGGATACAATCTACTTATTTACTTTTGAATTAAGTCCATAAACCAATGGGGGCGATTGAATCCTACCGGATCTAATACACTGGCCTACAACCCATGTCGCTTGTCTTAACTAATGTGCCTTTTATTAGGCTGCAACTCACGTCGCTCGTCTTAACTGAGGTGTCTTATATTGGGTTTTACACCCTTGAATAATATCAAACTTCGATGATAATCATATCGGGTTTGTTTTTACCTTGCACTTTTTACCTGGATGATTTTCTTCGTTTTATCGAAGCGTTTTACCTTCACAACAACAATTCTAGGCCCTTGACTTAATACCGTCATTTTCTCGTGCCGTTGTTGTCTTACCAATCTTACAATCTCTTTGTCTCACGAAAGGTCGACTTTAAGGATTATAACATCCAATCAATAACCCATTATAAAAAATGCCAAGAACAAAAAGAAATTTTTGGGATTTTCCTTGTAAATTTAGGATTACTGAGCCTTTTGGCCGTCCTAACTACCAATCTCATAACCCGTTTTAAAAGATAGTAAGCTTCTGGAACATTAGAGGAATGGGCCGGAGTACCCTCCGGACAAACCTTGACGTGGTATGTAAAATCTACAAAATCAACATAATTTCCTTAGCAGAAACAAAATCGGAAAATCCTCCAGATGACTGATCATGGCGGTCGCTGGATTTGACAACATGATTTATTGTCATGTCAACGGGAGGGCTGTGACTTATGTCTTTTATGGAAGGCGTACCAACTAAGAAACCAAACTATTAAGCTTAAATTTAAAAACGACAGGTTCATCTATGTTGAATTTACATGTAACAATTTGAATCATAAGATGAAACTCATGTTTGCGTATGCACCTCCAAAAGAAGCTACAAAAAATCATTTCTGGGAAACCATGCCTTGGAGGAAAAAATCATTTCTGTTGTAACCTTGAGAACATCTAAAATTTAGATAATTGCTTTACTTGGAGGAAAAAACGCGATGGCGCGAATAACATTTTTGAGAAACTTGATCTTGTTTTGGTTCACAATCAAATAATCCAGTGGTACCCAAACTTCAAAAAAAAACCATGCCTTCACTACATCAGATCATTGTCAAATTTCTTTAGAGATTACAACATTTGAAAATTACACTCAACAACCGTTCAAATTTGAAATGATGTGGACTAAACGAATATTTTTTGAAAATATTGTAAAACGAACATGACACTCCAACTTTATTGGAAACGATATGTATAATCTCATAAAAAAAACTCAATTGCTAAAACGAAAACAAAGGAATGGAGTATAGTAAACTTAAGTAACATTTTCAAACAACTTAAAGATGTGGAATCACAACCACATGAAATTCAAAGTACAAGACCCAATAACTTAAACCAAAGAGAAGAAACAATCCAAAGGAATCTTCTAACAAAATAAAACAAAACCGTTTGTTGTCTTTTCACCGAAGATATTGGAGACAAAGAACTTTAAACAAACAACTAAAGAACATGGAATCAAATTCAAAATATTTCGATCAGATTGCTAATCGAAGAAGAAATCGAAAACACTCAAAGGAACTAATAACTACTAATGGCACAACTATTTATTCTGAATCAGAGATCAATTGGAAGTTAAAACGAAATTCGTGAGAAAATACTCTAAAACCCAACTAGATCAATCTCTATTGGAGGACAATATCCAACTTATTCAAAACAACGTTAGCAACGAAGATAAGTTAAAAGTGACAAAAAAACCGACTAATGAAGAGATCAAAAATGCCAATTTTGATATTGGGTTCCTAGGACGTCATGGTATGCCGGATGGATTTTATCAAAAATACTGACACATTGTAGGAATTGAACATCGAAAGCTATAAAAGAATTTTTCAGAAGCGGGAGAATGCTTAAACAAATTAACCATACTTCCATACTTTTATAACCCTAATACCTAAATTGGATAATCCTACAACAATTAACCATTTCAGACCAAAATGTCTTTGCTCAACAATATACAAAGTTATTGCGAAAATAATTACGAATAGAATGGGAACCATCATGCCTAAACTCATTCATCCCCTACAAGGCGCTTTCGTTGCTAACACATCAATCCACGACAATATACTCATTGCTCACACAATTTTTGTAACACCCCAAGTTTTGGGAACTCAAAGCGCTACGGGCTAGGACCCCACAATGGGTCCCGACCCTCAGAGTAGCAACAACAAACGGATCTTACAACAAGGTACAGACGAATGAAAACCAAAACTCAATATAAAACCAAAGGTTTAAACAAAGCAAGCGGAAAAGACTCGCAGCCGAGCACAAAACAAAAGGGAAGCAACAAAAGAACATAAACCCGATCCCGACCTATAATGTACGGGAACCCCGGCTGACCACGCCATTTGGATCACTCAACAGCATCCTGAACCTACGAAACATCTACAACGACGGTATAAACCGTTAGCTAACATTCTAAGTATAAGCAAGAGCGTAAAGGCACAACCACACATAAGTTAACATAAACACATAACATGCTTGCACACAACAGGTTATTATCTTTCATTAAGTTATCCAATACTAATTAAACTTATTTTTTCACACGAGAATCCTTTCGAAACCCGCCTCCGCTTCCGTCTACCAATAGGAATAGATCAATACTATCCGTTACCTACGGGCCTAGGTTGCAAGAGCACATTCTATTCTCATGAAGAACTAGACAAGTGGTCACCGCCCGGTGATATAACACTTGGGCCAATTAAGGGTAATAAAGGGTGAATCCTATTTCCGGTTATCCGTTATAACATGATAAACAACAAAAAAAGCCAATACAATCCAACTAATACGCGAAATGAAGCTAAGTAAGTTCAAGGGACTTACCTCACACGAAGGTAACACAAGAGATCAACAAACAACTCATAAAATATTCAAAGAAGCTCAGTTTGCCTCGGGAAAGGAGCAAGGAAAGCCTGTACGAACAAGCAACATGGATCAGGAATGGAACGGTTGCTAGAAGTCTATGACTTCTAGTCTCAACGATCTTTATGAGATCAACACATGATAAGGGCTCAGTTGTGACAGAGGCGCAGGGGCGGCTCTGTGCAGGCGTAAGGGCGGATATTCGTCAGATCTCATAGTAGGGGCAACCAAAGCTCGAACCTTTGGTTCCAACACGTCGAGACTCCACTCTAGAGAGCCTGAGAACAACGAAGGGTCAACAACGGAACACTCCACACGAATCAAGGCTCATGCTTGATCCATGGAGAAGAAGAAAGGAGAAAAACGCAAGGAAGAAACCAAAACAGAAGGGAAGACATGCAACACTGTAAGAACGTGAGGAAGACTGTTCGCCACTTAGCGTGTGTACAATCAAGCTTTAAATTTATAAAACTGAAATTAAGCAAGCGAACCCGCAGTGTACGGATCGGCGTAGTAAAGCAAGAATTCCAAAGTGTCGAACTCAGGGATTTGGGGAGACCAAATTCAGTATGCAAATTGTCAAGCAATAAAAAGTAAAGCTTTGCAAATATTGGGAAAATAGCAACCCTAAAGATCCAGGTATCTAATTGTGGCAATCGATTCAAGATATACTAAAGATATAAGGACAGAGTTGAGTATTGCAAAGGTATACTAAGGTAAGGTAATGTACGGTGAAGTTCCAAAACCTTATATGACTCATACAAAGATGCTCTCTATAAAGGTTGTTGAGGCTTCAGTATAGAAAGGATCTAAAGGTAAGAATTGATCTCAAATACCAAACTTGTAACCCAAGGATCAAGATAGGCTCAAACGGTTAGGTTGTGACACTCGGAACCGAAATAGAGGATGTTGAGTCTCACTACTACCTAGGAAAGGCAAGCCAAGGCTAGGTTAAAGCAAATCTTTAACTTTGGATTAAAGTAAAAGCAAGGTTCGTAAACTGGGGTAAATCACGGGTAGATCTTGAGTTCCACAGCCGTGGAAGTCCAAGAACAGTCCGTGGTTTAGGTTGTCGACGAAGTTTCTCTAACTCTCAGGGTCCAATCTGTTTACGATCGATCTATCATCATCTAAGCCACAACTATCAACCCTTCACCTTAGAATTGCTAAAGGGTTTTAGCCAATAACCTTCATTATTATATCAATATTAAAGTTTAAGAAGAATGAAAGAGGAAAACCTTCGAAAACTCAATAAAACTCAAATAAATCTCAAATCCACACACAAAGAGAATAATGTATAACAGATTCGGAAACAAACACAAACCAATAACAATCCTAGATAAGAACGAAGAACGGGATGTCAATCCGTCTTCTACAACAAATCTAAGGAAAAAGGGCGTAACTTCCGCCAGAAGCAACTCCGAATCCTCAAACCCTAAGCGATCTCAATGTCGATCTCTGCGCTGATGCGTCGATGCCGAAATCTCTCTTTTTCAGCCTTTTTATAAGGTGAGAAAAAGATATCTTCTAGGCCCAATACGTAGAAAACGTGGCAATTCATGATTCGCCAAAAGATTGCCCAAATCACAGTCTCAAGGGGTTTCACGACCGTGGAAATAGGGCATGGAGATGATTACGGTGTCTTTAGCCTTCCACGACCATAATTTGTACCGTATAACTCACTGGATTGCTCAAGGATCAAATCCACGTTCATAATGAAGGTTCCACGGCCGTGGAAGTGGGGCGTGGAAGTGCTTCATCCCTTGTGTTGCCATTGTTTCGTGCCATTCTTCATCTTTGCTCCTTCCTTAGCTTCTCAATGTGTATCCTCATCTTCTAATATGATCAATTCCTCTTTGATTTCCATCAAAACGATCCGATTCCAGCTCTTATTCACCTACAATCAACACAAAGCTAGTGTAGATCTCCATATTGGAAATATAGATGAACAAGCTAACAATTGCTTCTATGCCCTATCCATGGACACAATAATGAGTGAAAAACAACTAAAAAAACGTGCCTATAATATCGCAATATTTCATGCTAACAAAGACCCAGGAAAGAATGAACTTACACGTTCAGCGAAGTCGCAGGACGCAAAGGACGGCTGCAACTCTCTAGGCTTGAGGACGATAGCAAGGAGCGGGAAAAGGTAGAGAAAGAAGAGAATATATAGGAACGGGCTGGAAAGATAGACAGGAAGGCGTCTAGGGTTCAGAAAGGAGACAAGGAAACCGGCCCATAAGATAGAATATCGGACATTCTATCTATGGAAGGAAGATAAAAGAACGGAAAGAAAGATCGGTTACGATCTGTCGACATCCGCGGGGACGGATCACCTTGGCCGCAGGGACGGGCCTCTTCACCGCGGGGGTGGTGGAGGCAAAACTTGGAATTTTACATCAGATCCTCCTAAAAAGAAGTTTCGTCCCGAAACTTGAAAAAGCTCATGATCACAATAACACACAGAAATAGAACTGAACTCATATGTTCCCACTCGGAGCACGTAACACAAAACGTCAACCAAAAGCATACGCAACGCAACAAAGGAAAACTATAAAACTAACTATACTAACAGTGCTACCAGCTCAGCGTAAAACTCCGGATAGTTCCTCTGGATACTATCCTCTGTCTCCCAAGTCACCTCATCATCTCCTCGCATCAACCACTGAATCTTCAACATCGGGATGTCCTTCGAACGCAAGAGTCTCGTACTACGCTCTAAGACAGCCACCGGGTGCTCAATAAATGTGTGGTCTGGCTCGATCACTAGATCCTCATGACTGACGATGTGCCTCGGGTCTGATATGTACTCCCGTAGCTGAGATACATGGAAGACCGGGTGAACACCCTCGAGTCTCAGTGGCAAGGCAAGTTTGTATGCTACCTCTCCCACTCGCTCAAGGATCTCAAAAGGTCCAACATATCTGGCGCTCAGCTTTCCTTTGACACCGAAACGTCTGACGCCTCGGGTCGAGGATACTCTCCACCAAACTAGAGCTCCAACTCTGAACTCCAAAGGTCTGCGCCTCTTCTTTCCATAAGATTTTTGTCGACTTTGTGCTGCTAACATCCACTCTCGGATCACAACTACACGATCCATGTCATCTTGTATCTGCTCAGGTGCTATTCCGCTGGCACTACTAGGCTCATCCCAACACAATGGTGTACGGCATCTCTATCCATATAAAGCCTTGTATGGAGCCATCATGATCGATGCGTGCCAACTGTTGTTGTATGAAAACTCCACTAAGGGTAGGTGATCTGGCAAAACTTGTCCCCAGTCTAACACGCAAGCTCTCAAGATGTCTTCCAAAGTCTGAATGGTCCGCTCAGACTGACCATCGGTCTGAGGATGATAAGCAGTCGTGAACTGTGGACTCATACCTAGGGTAGCATGAACCTGCTGCCTGAACCTCGATGTGAACCGTCCGTCTCTATCGGGGAATATGGTCCTAGATACTCCACGAAGTCTCACTTCTTCCTAGTGAACTCCTCTGCCAATTGACTTACCGGCCACGTTTCCTTGATGGGAATGAAACTTGCGGTCTTCATTAGTCGATCTACTATCACCCAGATAGCATGAAAGCTTTGACTCGGCCTTAAACCGGTGATGAAATCCATATAGATGTCTTCCCACTTCCACTGAGGAACGGGAAGTGGGTGTAGCTTGCCTCCTGGCCTATGATGCTCGATCTTGACCTGTTTACATGTCGCACACTGAGCTACATATCGCGTCACGTCTGGGTTCAGACCTCCCAACCAGAAAGAGCGTCTAATATCCTAATACATCTTACTCACACCAGGGTGTACTGAGTAAGGTGAAGAGTGAGCCTCTTGAAGGATCCTCTGTCTCAGCTCTCGATCTGAAGGCACACAAACACGTTCCTCACGTCTCAGAACTCCTTCAGCACCAACTGCAAACTGCGGTGCCTCTCCTCAAAACATCCGGTCTCGTATCTATGTCAAAGCCGGGCAACTCTCCTGCTTCTGTCGGATTTCAACCAACAAATCAGGTACTATCTCCAAGGTGGACAACTAGCTGTTGGAATCCGGAAAGCAGATATCCATCTCCAGCCATGCCAGGTCTCGTTGTAACTGTGGATGAGCAATCAGCCTAGCAATCGCCATCTCTCGGGGAGTCTTCCTGCTAAGGGCATCTGCTACCACATTAGCCTTCCCCGGGTGGTATAAGATCTCCAGATCGAAATCCTTGATCAACTCCAACCATATGCACTGGCGGTTATTCAACTCCCGCTGAGTGAATATGTACTTCAGACTCTTGTGGTTTGTGAATATCTGACACGTAGCTCCGTACAAATAATGCCTCCAAATCTTCAAAGCGTGAACTATAGCAGCGAACTCTAGGTCATGGGTAGGGTAATTCTCCTCGTACGTCTTGAGCTGTCGAGATGCGTAAGCAATCACCTTACCTCTCTACATCAGAACACATCCGAAGCCCAGCTTGGATGCATCGCTGTAAACTACAAAATCCTCAATGCCCTCTGGCTGAGCTAGGATAGGAGCAGAGGTCAATCTCTTCTTCAGCTCCTCTCAAGCTTTCCAGGCACGACTTGGACCATACGAACCTCATCGCCTTCCGCAACCAAGAAGTGAGCGGTCGGGTGATAATTGAAAAGCCTTCAACAAAACGCCGGTAGTAGCTTGCCAATCCTAAGAAGATGTGGACCTCCTTGACATTCTTAGGTGGCGGCCAAGATGCTACTGACTCGATCTTCGTCGGATCTACCTTGATACCTTCTGCAGAAACGATGTGACCAAGGAATGCTACCTCGGACATCCAAAACTCGCACTTAGAGAGCTTGGCATAAAGCTCTCTGTCCTGTAAGACTTGAAGAACAATCCTCAAGTGTCCAGCGTGTTCCTCTTTATTGCGAGAGTAAACCAAAATGTCATCGATGAAGACAACTACAAACTGGTCTAGGATGTCAATGAAAATGTTGTTCATCAATTCCATGAAGACTGCGGGCGCGTTCGTAAGCCCGAATGGCATGACTACAAACTCGTAGTCTCCATATCTGATCCGAAAAGCGGTCTTAGCTACGTCCTGCTCTCTCACCCTCAGCTGGTGCTAACCAGATCTCAAATCGATCCTTGAAAACACTGAAGCTCCATGCAGATGATCAAAAAGATCGTCGAAACGGGACAATGGGTACTTGTTCTTGATCGTCACCTTGTTCAGCTCTCGGTAGTCGATACATAACCTCATTGAACCGTCTTTCTTCCTGACAAAGAGAACTGGTGCGCCCCAAGGAGATACACTAGGGCGGATGAAGCCCTTCTCTTCTAACTCCTCGAGCTGCTTCTTCAACTCAAGCATCTCGATAGGCGCCATACGATAGGGAGCTTTAGAGATCGGTCTCGTACCGGGCTCTAGCTCGATGCCAAAGTCTACACTCCTTTGTGGGGGTAAACCTGATAGCTCTCCAAAGATGTCAGCAAACTTGCAAGCTATTGGAATCTCCTCGAAAGCCGGACTCGCACTATCCTTCATGGCATAGCACCAAAAAGCCTCACAACCTTGACTGTTAAGTCTTGCGGCTCGAAATGCACTGATGACTGTACAAGTCTTCCCGAGATCCCATCCTCGGAAGATCTCAACATGGCCTGCCTCCGTAGTTATTGTCACAGTCCTCTTGCCGATGTCCAGAATTGCTCAATGTCGATCCATCCAATCCATGCCCAGAATAACTTCTTCATGTACTAAGTACATGACGAAGAAGTTAGTTGGCCATTCGCGACCTCCCAATCGGATAGGGCAATTACAAACCTCTCGTGTACCTCGAATCTTACCCCCATCGGGTAATCCTATAAAGAAAGGTCTACCTTCTACAGTAACTAAGGTCAATCTATCTATGCAAGCACTAGATATAAAAGAATGTGTAGCACCAGTTTCGAAAAGAACTCTGACAGGAAAACCATTAATGTGAATGGTACCTGTAGCTGTTGGCGCTGTCGGCTCTACAACACTCTTTCATCTCGTATACTCTAGCTGGTGCATCTGTGGTGTCGGCATATCCACCAACACGTCCTCTACCTCTCGTCTATCCCGAAGTGGAACCTTGAGGAGCGGTATAACCAAAAACTTGTGGATGCTGCTGTTGCTGGTACTGCGATTTCTGTCCTCCTCCAGGAACACTAGTAGGTGAAGAACCCTGCTGAGATAGCGCCTTGCCCTGACGGCAAAATGTAACTCTATGTCCGGGCTTGCCGCAAGAAAAGCAAGTAACTGCTGGCCTCTTGCAATCAGCTCGGACGTGTCCAGCTACTCCGCAGTTATGACACTATCGTGCTCTGTCAGAACTCTCCTGGAAACCAGAACGTTCAGGCATCTGACTACGCCCCAAACTAGCTGCTCCAGCTCCAGCACTAGCTGATCCAGTCTTTTGTCTCTTCTCCGGACCTCCTGTCTGAGAAGCTCTCCTCTGACCCGGTCTGTCTCTCTCATATGCAGAAGCTCTATCTTGATAGCCCGTTAGAGACTAACAACGGAACCCAGTAAGATAAGAGTGTGTCGACTCTCTCAACCTCCGAGAGAAAAGGTAAACATGTTGATCCTCCGGTGGTGCAGACGGACCTAGCAATGCTAACACGTCCTGAAACTTGAGGATGATCTCTGCAATAGGCAAATCCTCAAATACAGCCTCAAGGAAATCCTGAAGACAGTCTCTCCTCATAGCTGCAGGACAATAGTGATCCCTGATCACTGTCTTCATCTGCTCATAATTGGTGACCTTACTACGAATTGTCCTCCACCAAGAATGAGCCTAATCCTTCAGCAACGTATGTGCTATGTTGACTTGACGTCCATCGGGGCAACCAATAGCTTCCATAGCAGAATCAATCTGTCCTAGCCACTGCTCCACCTCCAAGCCAGTCCTTCCCACGAAGACGGGAACCTTCAGCTGGTCGAAAGCCTTCAACCAACTGTCAGGCTTTGGCTCTTTTGCCTCAGCTGGCGCTCTAACAACCTTAGCAACTCTAGCAGGCGGAACAACAGCTTGTGTAATTCTCTGCGAAACTTCAGCTGATCTCGTAGGAACTGGCAGCACTTGTGCTGGTCCTCCAGTCCTGATAGCTTCCTCAACTCTCTACACATAGTCGCGATATGTAAAAGCTCCGATAGACACTCTTGTGGACTTCGTCGATGACGCCCTCTGAGCTCCGAACCTAGCAGCGGTCCCGTTTCCAGCCTCTAGAACAATGCTCTCAACAACTTCTTCAGCAAACGCCTCAACGATAGGCAGATCAGCAGCTGGGTCTTGGCCCCGACCTCTAGCTAGTGGAGGTCTTCCTGCACGTCCTCGTCCACGGACGGCAGATGGAAGTGGTGGTTGACCCCTTCCTCGCCCTATAGCAGTGGTAGCTCTAGTGCGTGCAATCTACTATAAGAATAGATATATAAGACTATATATAAATATATAAGGTCACGCTACAACTAAAGCTCAAATCCAAGAAAAAGCACATATAATGTCCAACATATAAGAACTACACTACTAAGATCCGCGGAGGTAGTGGTGGTCTCCCGCACATCTTTCCCTGACCAACGGTTTTAAAAAAAAGCCCCCTTTTGAAAACATTAGATCCCTTGCGGGTTCTATTTATTTATCCATCTGACCTGTAGAAGATTTTGAGTACCATTGTTGCCAACCTAGAGCTCTGATACCATATTGTAACAACTCAAGTTCTGGGAACTCGAAGCGCTACGGGCTAGGACCACACAATGGGTCCCGACCCTCAGAGTAGCAACATCAAACGGATCTTACAACAAGGCATAGACGAATGAAAACCAAAACTCAATATAAAACCAAAGGTTTAAACAAAGCAAACGGAAAAGACTCGCAGCCGAGTTCAAAACAAAAGGGAAGCAACAAAAGAACATAAACCCAATCCCGACCTATAATGTACGAGAACCCCGGCTGACCACGCCATCTGGATCACTCAGCAGCATCTTGAACCTGCGGAACATCTACAACGACGGTATAAACCGTTAGCTAACATTCTAAGTATAAGCAAGAGTGTAAAGGCACAAACACACATAAGGTAACATAAACACATAGCATGCTTGCACACAACCGGTTATTATCTTTCATTAAGTTATCCAATACTAATTTAAATTATTTTGTCACACGAGAATCCTTTCGAAACTCACCTCCGCTTCCGTCTACCAATAGGAATAGATTAGTACTATCCGTTACCTACGGGCCTGGGTTGCAAGAGCACATTCTAGTCTCCTGAAGAACTAGACAAGTGGTCACCGCCCGGTTATAATACACTTGGGCCAATTTAGGGTAATAAAGGGTGAATCCTATTTCTGGTTATCCGTTATAACATGATAAACAACACAAACAAGCAAATACAGTCCAACTAATACGCGGAATGAAGCTAAGTAAGTCCAAGGGAGTTACCTCACACGAAGGTAACACAAGAGACCAGCGAACAACTCAGAAAACACTCAAAGAAGCTCAGTTTCCCTCACAAAAGGAGCAAGGAAAGCCTGTACGAACAAGCAACATGGATCAGGAACAGAACGGTTGCTAGAAATCTATGACTTCTACTCTCAACACCGGAAAAGCCCATCACCACCACCTGCTTAAAAACTCCAGAAATCGCCCTCTTCTCTTCGACTGCCCCTGCGCCTGCAAGCCCCCATCCCCGCGTTGTGCCGCACCTGCGCCTCCTTCAGCCGCCCCTGCGGAAATCATGACAGAAGGTTTGTCTCTTGAGAAAATTTCTGAACTTTCTAACTTTTTTGCTTGATTCACTGCAAGAGATGGAGAATCAAAGGAAATACAAGTTAACAGCAGGTGAGAAGGATCGGTATCGTATTGCTCAAAGACAGGAAGTGTATGCAACTCGGTTCCTAGACGTTCCCACCTTGGAACATTTGGGCATGTTGAAGAGCATGCAGGAATTCCTCAACAACGCTAGGCTCGGAGATTTCCTGATAATGACTGCCCCAACATACCCCGAACTCAGCCGGCAATTCATAGCCACATTCAAAATGGAGACGGAAGACCAATTGTGTGTTGGACTTTCATTCAAGTACAACAAGAGGAAGTACACATTGGATTACACCCAAATACAAGAGGCATTAGGGGTGACCATTGCAGCTTCCGATGACTGGATGGAACCCATTGCGATGCCCGATTTGTTGAAATTTTGGCGGGCCGCCACTAGGTCGGAGTTTCATGTAGGAGGTGAGTACTCCAACAAATTCACTCACCCCTATTTGAGGCTCATCTCAAAGGTCTTCATGAGTGTCTTCTGTGGATACAAGGAGGAGAATATGGTCGCTCTCAAGGACCTTCCACTGCTATATGCTTGTCACTCCAACGATTGGGTGCCGGATTGGGCATATTTCTTCCTTACCGCTCTAAAGCGGATTAGGAAGAATGAGCCTTGTGATATTGTGGGAGGCGGGATCATCACCTTATTAGCTGCACGGGTGATGGATCTTGATACCCTAGATGATAGACTAGAGGCCCCACTTTATATAGAGGATATGTTGAGGAGGTGCAGGCTCCTCAGGAGAGACGGGGAGCATCGGTTTTGGTTATCACTCGTAGATGGGAGTCATATCACGTACCTACCCCGACGACTTCCATTAGGAGATGAGCTCTCCGACCTATATGTACCAGCTGACCCAGTTCCTCCGAGATGGCCACAGGTCGATATTGTTGGAAGATATGCAGCGGGCTCCAACCGGGCCTAAACAGCAGCAAAGGATAGGCAGACCATGGAGGGTCTGCAGGCTCAGATGGCTGCTTTGACTACACACCATCAAGCATGGCAGACCGAGTATCAGCAGTCCATGCTTGAGCAGCAGCAAGCATGGCAGTCTAGCTTCGCCTCTTCATTGACCTCGCACTTTGACCGACGTCATGATGCTTGGCAGGCAGCACATCAATAGCATTGGAGACTCAGCAGCTAGCTTGGCAAGCTAGCTGTTAGCATGAAATATTGTGATATTCTAGGCACTTTTTCTAATTGTTTTTCATTTATTATAGTGTTCATTGATGAGGCATTGAAGCGCTTGTTAGCTAGTTTGTCTATATTTTTGATATGGAGGTCTACATTAGCTTCATGTTGTTTATAGGTGAATAAGAGCTAAAACCGCACAAATTGAGAGAGATTGGAGAAGGATTGAGCACATCCAAGGATTTAGGACACATCAAGGAAGTCAAAGGAGATGCTAGGATGAGGAATGGCTTGACACAAAGGAAACCACAAGGAATTTGCACTTCCACTAAAATACGGTCGTGGAGAAGTCCACGCCTAAAACCACGGCCGTGGATCTTGGCATCATGAACGTGGAGTATTCCAGAAAGTTACACGGTGTAAAGTACGGTCGTGGAAATCATGAAGAACCGTAATCCACTTCCATGCTCTAAACCACGGTCACGGAACCCCATGAGACCGTGATTTAGGCGATCTTTTGACGAATAAAATATTGCCACGATATTTACGTACATGGGCCGGATGGTTATTTGACCCTTCCTTATAAAAGGGCTGGAGGGGAGAAAATACAACACTTCCACTTACACGTGTTTTGAAGCTGCATTGAAGATCGGAGATTCGCGAAGGTTTTGAGATTTGGAAATTGCTTGTGGCGTAAGTAACGCCTTTTGTTCTTAGGTTTGATTAGAAGACGGATTGACACGCCGTTCTTCGTTCTTATCTAGGGATCGTTATTGAATTGTGTTTGTTTATTCCAAATCTGATATACATTATCATCGTTGTGTGTGGATCTAAGATTGATTTGAGGTTTATTGAAGGTTTTCGAAGGTTTTCATCTTTCATTCCTTTTAAACTTGAATTTGATATTATAATGATGGTTGTTGGCTAAAATCCTTTAGCAATTCTAAGGTGAAGGGTTGATAGTTGTGGCTTAGATGATGATAGATCGATCGTAAATAGATTGGGCCTTGAGAGTTAGAGAGATTCGCCGACAAACCAAAATCACGGTTTGTTCTTGAGTTTCCACGGCCGTGGAACTCAAGATCTGCCCGTAATTTGTGCCAGTTTACGAGCTTTGCTTTTACTTTAATCCAAGGTTAAAGGTTAGCTTTAATCTAGTTTAGACTTGTCTTTTCTAGGTAGTAGTGAAGCCTCAACAACCTTTACTTTGATTTCGAGTGTCACAACCTTAATTGGTTTAGTTAGTCTTGATCCTTGGGTTACAAGTTTGGGTATTTAAGATCAATTCTTGTCTTTAGATCCTTTCTATATTGAAGCCTCAACAACCTTTATAGAGAGTACCTTTAGATAAGTCATATAAACCTTGGAACTTCACCGTACATTGCTTTACCTTAGTATACCTTTGCAACTCTTAACTTTGTCCTTAGTTCTACAATATATCTTGAATCGATTGCCACAACTGGATTCCTGGATCTTTAGGGTTGCTGTTTTTCCAATATACTTGCAAAGATTACCCTTTTACTTGCTTGACAAACTTATAATTGAATTTGTTCCCCCCAAATCCCTGTGTTCGATACTCTGGAATTCTTGCTTAACTACGTCGATCTGTACACTACGGGTTCGCTTGCTTGATTTCTAGTTTTATAAATTTAAAGCTTATTTGCACGCACGCTAAGTGGCGAACAAGTTTTTGGCGCCGTTGCCGGGGATTTGGTTTTGACCGAATTTGGTTATTGGTTGTCAAGCTTGGGAGCTTTGCTCTTGTTATTTGATATCTCTTTTGAGTGTTCTTGCATGTTTGTGTTCTTAGGTACATTTGAAGTTCTCGTTCCGGCAACGGAACAGAGTTTCTCCAAAGAACAAGTTTTTGGCGCCGTTGCCGGGGATTTGGTTTAGGCCGAATTCGGTTATCGGTTGTCAAGCTTGGGAGCTTTTCCCTTGTTATTTGATATCTCTTTTGAGTGATATTTGCAGGTTACATTAGGTATATGCGCAGGTCTAGGAACAACGAAGACCTCTTACCTCTTGATCAAGAACTTGAGAAGACTTTGAGGAAGAAGCTCAAGGAAAGAAAGATAGCTGAAGAAAAGGAGCGGGATCTTCAAGCAGAGTTGGAGGATTCCGAAGCTCAACTTAGATGGAGCGAGAAGACTCGCAAGGAGGAATCGGACCGTCATCAACTGAAAATTGATGAGCTAACGGATATGATGTTCCAAATGAGGTTGGAATTGAGCGACCTTAACAAGAAGAAGAGAAGGAAACCGGCAAGATCGGTTAGAACCAACTCATCCATTGAGGATAGCGACTCTTCCATGCCACCATTAGAGGACATCAATCCAACGATCAACATGAATCAATATAATCCAAGACCGGCTGCCAATTATCGTGTCCCGGCTGGGAATGCGAGAGCCGCTCGTGTGGATGAAGAGCCAAGAACTCTTGGCCAAAGAATGGATCTAATTCAGCAACCACGCCGTTTGGGTGTGAACTTTGATGCTGATGATATGCAAGGGTTTAGCTTCAACCCACAAGTTATTACCATCGTTCGGCAAATTCAATTTGGAGGAACGAGTGCTGAATCTCAACATCAACATTTATAGAATTTTGAGATTTTGATGGAGACAATGAAGCCGAAGAATGCAACTACCAACAATTACAAGATCAAGCCATTCTTCTTCTCTTTGAAAGGGAAAGCTTTATCTTGGTATCAAGCTCGTCCAAATGGAAGACTTAACACATGGGAGGATCTTTCTTCGGAGTTCCTCGCCAAATTCTTTCCGTCATCCAAGACGGGGGAGTTGAGGGGTAAGATTAAAGCATTTTCTATGAGATCTAATGAAAGTTTGTTCTAGTCTTGGGAAAGATTTCAGGATTTGTTATTGGATTTCCCACATCATGGCATTTCCAAATTGGAGCTATTGGAGTTGAGGGGTAAGACTCAACACATGGGAGGATCTCCTCTTCAATTCAAGACTTCGTCTTTTCCCAGGTAAGCTTAAATCTCGTTGGACCGGACCTTATCTAATTAAACGTGTTTTTCCTCATGGTGCAGTTGAATTATGGGGTGAAAAGGGCGGAAGCTTCAAGGTGAACGGTCAACGACTCAAGAAGTACTCACCGGAACTCCAAGCTGAGGAGTTCACACCTATCTTACTCGAATAATTGCAAGTACGGTCTAGCTACGGACCTTAAACAAGCGCTTCTTGGGAGGCAAACCAAGGTATTGCACTTATATTTTTGTTTATCATTCATAGATTAGAGTAGTTTAGACGTTTTTGTTTTGTTTTGCCTTCGATACCTTCCGGTATGTTCGTGTTTTTGGATGTAGGAGCAATGGAATAGGCAAGGGAGAAGGAAAAGTTGAAGGAAATTTACGAAACTTGGATTTTGGCACATTACAGAGAGTTTCACGGCCAAAATCACGGTTGTGGAAGCTACGGTTCCGTACAAAACCACGGCCGTGGAATACCCCGAGTGACCGTAATTTTCAAAAAATTTTACGGTTACTATATAAACCACCTTCTTCACAAAAACCACACCAAAACCCCTCTTCCACGACCCTAACAGCCGTAAATCGCCTCCCTCTCTCAAATCTCCATTCGGTAATCGTTTCGAATGATTCTTGAGCCCAAAGTGAAGCAAATTCAACCATCTACAAGATCCAAGAAACAAATCGAGTGGACAATCACTGGAGAAGACGGAATTTGGATTTTAAAAAATCCAAAACCTAGGTTTTTCCCTCTTTCTTTACCTTGTCGATTTGGCTAAATTTTTGCAAGGATTTTTAGAAGAACTGATTGGAATTGGATTGGAATTAGTCTAGGGCTGTTGTCTGGTGATTTTGGTGTTGATTGATTGAGTTTTGAGAAATTCAGTGCCGAACCACGGTCTCTGGGTAAACCACGGCCGTGGAACTGTAGAACAGGCCGTAATTTTGGGACTGAAATGGATTTGGTTAGGAGAATGTCTGCTAGGAACAAGAAGAGGAAAGGTGATGCTTCCTCCTCCTTCCGAGTACCTCCTAGTGAGACACCATCACCCCCACCTCCTAGAATTCCAAAGATCCATAATGATTACCTCGATGCCGTAGAAAGGATCGAGAAGAGACCGGTCATAGGACCACGTTATTTGATTCTTGAGGAGTTAGAGCCACTGAATGTGGTGAGTGACCTTACTTGGTTGCTAGATAGAGCTGGCTTGATCATCTTCTCCGCTATTAGGGAAGATGCATATGAGGAGATTACCCGAGAGTTTGTGATTTCTTTCGAGCATAGTGATGTGGATAGGACAGTTTCATTTAGGCTGATGAAGGAGAACTACGAGTTCTCGATCTTAGAGTTCGGAGCCTTCTTTGGGTTCCAAGAGACCTTCAATGGTCGTTTTCCTAGCGGTGTATACGCTAAGGATTTCTGGGCGGACATTGCTATGATCTATGCCAACGAGGACCACTGGCAACCAGCTGACACCAAGGCTAAGCTTATCTATCACTTAGCCTTGAAGATAGCCCATAGAGTACTTTCTGAGTGTCTCTTCCCTATGACCGAGACTCCTCAGAAGATCAAGACGGATGAGTTGTTTCTTTTGTATGCTATGTTGCACGGTAGACCTGCTGATTGTGCTACCCTTCTAGCTTCCACCATGCGTAAGCTCAAGAACAAGAGGGCTGGGAACATCGTATATGGTGGGATGGTCACCCACATTGCTAGACAGTTGGGTATCGATTTTTCTGCTTGCACTAGGATAGCAGCTAGACCATTGGGACTCCAAAGCCTCATGACTAGAGGTTTGATCTTTCCTAGGCATAGAGGTCCACCCACCGCTGCCATGTGATAACACGATTTATGACTTAGGTTTAGGCACTCATTTAGATAGTTTTTCCGCTCATTCATGCATGGTTTGCACTAGTTCGTAACGATTTGCACTCAATTCATGTATTTTGTCGAGATAGACGTCTACACGGACTTTTGCATGCTTTGTAGGTATTTTGGGAGCTTTAGGAGCTTAATCAATACATTTGAGGATCGTTCCTCGAGATAACACACCTTCGGACTCATTGGGAAGCAAGCTAGGAGCTAAGGAGGACACATGAGACCTTGTTGGTGCATGCCATGCACCAAATAGTGGCTTGATGATCCATATAGTGCAGAAGCATCAAAACCACGGTCACTGGAAGAACCACGCCCGTGGAAATAGGCCGTGGTTTTCCCCAAACAGTTGTGACAGCTGTCCCACGATCTTCATGGCCGACTCTTGCAAATTTGGAGGATAAAAGGTGGTCCTGCAAGGCTGTTAAAGACAGACCCCTCACTCCCATTCTCTCCCACACTCTCAACAACAAAAGATTCTCTCATTGGAAGATTGGATTGGACCTACTCTTGGAGGAGAAGAAAAGCTTCCATTGGAGAAGAAGAGAAGAACACGCCATCATTAGTCTTTCATAGATTTTAGAGTGAAGATTGTCGGAAACATTTTCTAGGGTTGTAAGAATGGACTGAACCTTCTTTTGAAGGGTTGTAAGTCTTTCTTAACATTTATTCAGCTCGCTTTTGTATTCTACTTTTTTCATCTTCCTTTCATTTCATCTTCTTGATATGGATTCAATGATTTTATACTTGATGATCTTGATTGTGATGATGCGTGTTGTTGGCTAAGTAGATGTGATTCTAGGGTAAGGAAAAGATGGTTATGGCTTGGACTATGATAGAATAGACTTAAATGTATCCTTGGATGACTCGCTTGATTGAACCTAGTCACTGTCGAAAACCACAGTTTGATCTTGCCTTTCCACGGCCGTGGAAAGGGATGAACACCCCGTAATTTTGATTAACTTGCTTGTATTGATAAATCTAAGTGTTACGTTGTTGATTTGATTAAATCCTAATGTTAGTTGAGCTAAATCTGTCCTAGGGTGACCTAGTGTTAGCAACTAAGAGTTAGAAGAGACCTACCCGGTGATTCTTGCTCTTAGATACCGATGATGACGAACTCTAGGTAGTAGTGAGCCTCATAAGCCGCTATTGGACTGAGTGTGCTAGGATTGATGTTTAGGACTTGCCTTCCCGAGACTTACCCGGTAAGGAGAGGTTAGATCCCTATATAATCATCCGGTTTGTATAGAATTCCTATCCTTAGGCTCTTTGAGACTTACCCGGTGATGAGACCTTAGGAACGGACTAGTGGACCATGAGACCTACCCGGTGATTGATCCCAGTCTAGAAACGCACACTCCCAACATACTATAGTTGATCCAAGGAATGATTAGATAGCTTGAGTCCTATGTCATAACCGGAATTTCCAACCCCTAGAATCCGCTTTTCTCCCTTTGATTACATATTTCGTGTTTGTTTGTTTGTGTTTTAGCTTGATTCCTTAGTTTGTTTTGCCTTATTATATCATTGTGATCCTTGATTTATCACCACAAAACCAACCCAAAAACATTGAGATTTTCATTTATTTGCTTCTTTCATCTTTTCTTAGTCTAGATCAACACTATCCTTAGTCACTAATCGATTCAATATCACCTCAGTCTTTGTGTTCGACCTCGGAATACTATCCTTACTACAAAACGTCCCGTACACTACGGGTTCGCTAGGAGTTAGGAAAAATATAACGAGTATAAATTTAAGACTTTTGCGTGCATCAATTCCTACCGTAACACCATGCCATGGGAGGATAGAGGAGGTAGAGGTATTGCATGGCTCCGTGAGTATTCCATTATGGTTGGACGCCATAATTGGAAGAAGACATTCGCTGCTATGCATGCGAACAGATAAGTAGCCCCTCCCTATGTCCCGCCTGAGGTACCAGCTACAGATGAGGAGGAGATGAGAGGAGGTGATGGTTTTGAGGAAGGAGGAGAGGAGCATGACTTTGGAACCTTCCCAGATCAGCCGGCACATTTCCCTGACCCTCCCAGACGTTCACCACGACCAGCTGGACCTTCAGGAGCCTCTTCCTCTCGTCGTGCTAGCGTGAGTGAGAGGCCGACATGGATGGAGACCCCTCCCGATTGGAATAGATCACAGCCGGAGTGGATGGGAGCACCGCCGACATGGTATGCACAGCCGCCGTCTACACCAGTACCACAGGATGCACCATCTTGGTACAGTCAGGCACCGGGGTGGTACGAGAAGCTTCCGGATTGGGCTACCGACCTTTCGAGGAAAGTAGGAGCTTTGGAGGTCTAGCAGGACGCTAGAGATGTACGAGCTGATGAGCATGATAGGATGATGAGAGACATCTACCGCCAGCAGTTTGGGCGGAACTTCGACTCCAGCTTCTTCCCGTTTCCACCACCACCAGCACCTCAGTGATGACCATGGATGATTGACAGCATTAGCCACTCCACCGCCATCTTGTGAGTTCTTTTACTTTCTTTCTTTTCTTTATTTCTTTTTGAACATTAGGGACAATGTTTATCTCAAGTATGGGGGTGGGGTGTGACTATCGTTTGTAATAACTCTATTCACTTTTCTTGCCTTGATTTGAGAACACTTTGCATGTTTCATTCCATTGTCACACGTTTCATTATTGCATTGCATGAAAAAGCTTTTGAAAAACCCATAAAATTTGAAAAATTTTGAAAATTTTGTGCTTCTAAGAATTGAGATGATTTCTATAATAATCACTACTTGTGAATTGAGTTTTTGATGACAATTGTATGCCTAAACGAATAATGAATTGGAAAGGAATTGAATGTGTTGATTATTCCTTTCTCACAAGTTTCATAATGTGAAGAGTTTTATCTAAATCATATTGAGAAATCGAAGTTGAAATCACATGATAAGTTCTTATACTTCTTTATGAAATGATTAAGGCAATTCGATTTTCTTTCTTCTTTCTTTGATCATTTAGCCCCTCAATGAAATAATTGCCTCCCTTACCTATCTGGGAATTTGGAAGAGTTGTGTTTTGGCATGTTTGATGTGGGAGGGCCATGAAAGCAAAATTTTGCATTCAAAGAATAGAAAAAACTTGTAGGTTTGGGGAAGTCAATCATGACGATGAGTAACTCGGCACCATTCACATAGCCGGGTGTTTGTATCTTGCCAAAGTCGGATTGAGCGATATTCCTAACGGATTATGGTATGTGCATCAAGGGTTTGAGGCATCTCAAAAATTGAGAAACGCCAATCTCCTAGGCTTCAGTTTTTGTGCACCTCTATCCATAACTCCAAAAATAAAGTCAAAAAATGATGTGAAAAGAAGAGAGAAAGCTCAAAGTTGATGGTGTTGCAATTTGAAGTAAAAAGAAAAGAGTTAGTTACCCATTTTCCCAGATTCATACACCACGATCCTTATAAGTTTCCGCTCCCTTCCACATTCTAGACCTTATTTGGAAGTCCTTAAGATCAAAAGAGTGTTATTTGGCTTGGTGATCTAAATTAAAGTTTTTTATGTTTGATTTTGATAATGCTTGAAGGTTATGATGTTTACATTGAAGTTTGATCAATTCATGATGTTTATTTCCTCTACATTCTTTGGTTATGTATATGAGCGTTTCAAGAATGAATGAAGCAAGGTTTGAGAATGATCTATTGACTAGAAACACATTTACCTAAAAGATGTTTTGTTTTTGAGTTTGCATGCATATTTCATCCTAACTTATGTTCTAAATCTTTTGAAAGACCTTGCTTAGGGACAAGCAAGTGGCAAGTATGGGGTATTTTGTTAGCATGAAATATTGCGATATTCTAGGCACTTTTTCTAGTTGTTTTTCATCCATTATAGTGTTCATTGATAAGGCATTGAAGCATTTGTTAGCTAGTTTGTCTATATTTTCGATATGGAGGTCTACATTAGCTTCGTAATTATTATAGGTGAATAAGAGCTAAAACCAAACCAATTGAGAGAGAAGGGAGGAGATTTGAGCACATCCAAGGATTTAGGACACATCAAAGAAGTCAAAGGAGATGCTAGGATGAGGAATGGCACGACAAAAAGGAAACCACAAACAATTTAGACTTCCACGCTCTAAAATACGGTCGTAGAGAAGTCCACGTTCTAAACCCCGGTCGTGGATCTTGGCATTATGAACGTGGAGTATTCTAGAAAGTTACACGGTATAAAGTACGGTCGTGGAAATCATAAGGAACCGTAACCCACTTCCACGCTCTAAACCACGGTCGTGGAACTCCATGAGACCGTGATTTAGGCGATCTTTTATCGAATCAATTATTGCCACATCATTTACGCACATGGGCCGGACGGTTATTTTATCCTTCCTTACAAAAGGGCTGGGGGAGAGAATTTGACAGACGTGCTTAGGGCTACATTGGACGTCCGGAGATTTGCGCTTGCAAAAACGTGATTGGCGAGGGTTTGAAGATTTGGGAATTGCTTGTGGCAAAAGTTACGCCTTTTGTCCTTAGGTTTGATTAGAAGACGGGTTGACATCCCGTTCTTCATTCTTATCTAGTATTGTTATTGCTTTGTATTTGTTTTCCGAATCCAATATACATTATTCCTTTTGTGTGTGGATTTGAGATTGACTTGAGTTTATTTGAAGGTTTTCGAAGATTTTCATCTTTCATTCTTCTAAAACTTGATTTTGATATTATAATGACAATTATTGGCTAAAACTCTTTAGCAATTCTAAGGTGAAGGGTTGATAGTTGTGGCTTAGATAATGATAGATCGATCGTAAATTGATTGGACCCTGAGTGTTAGAGAGATTTCGCCGACTAACCAAAATCACGGTTTGTTCTTGAGATTCCACGGCCGTGGAAGATCAAGATCTGCCCGTAATTCGTACCAGTTTACGAACCTTGCTTTTACTTTGATCCAAGGTTAAAGATTTGCTTTAATCTAGTCTTGGCTTGCCCTTTTCTAGGTAGTAGTGAAGCCTCAACAACCTCTACTTCGATTTCAAGTGTCACAACCTTAATCGGTTTAGTTAGTCTTGATCCTTGGGTTGCAAGTTTGGGTATTTGAGATCAATTCTTACCTTTAGATCCTTTTTATACTGAAGCCTCAACAACCTTTATAGAGAGCGTCTTTAGATAAGTCATATAAAGCCTGGAACTTCATCATACATTGCTTTACCTTAGTATACCTTTGCAACTCTTAACTCTATCCTTAGTTCTTTAGTATATCTTGAATCGATTGCAACAATTAGATACCTGGATCTTTAGGGTTGTTGTTCTCCCAATACATTTGAAAAGCTTTACTCTTTTACTTGCTTGATAACTTTATAATTGAATTTATCCCCCCAAATCCTTGTGTTCGATACTTTGGAATTCTTGCTCTACTACGCGATCCGTTCACTGCGGGTTCGCTTGCTTGATTTCTAGTTTTATAAATTTAAGACTTATTTGCATGCACGCTAAGTGGAGTTCACTCCTCCAAGGCGTCGGTAAAGCTATTTCCTAAATCCATAGTCACAAATATCTCTTCTTAACGGTGCATAACTCGTCAATACCAAACAACACTTGCACGTCCTCAACTGACGTCGTTCAGTCTATAGTTGACTCGTCTTAGTACCCCGGACTTACTCTTCTCATACCCCTACTGTCATTAAATTTTCTTGGGAGCATCGCCTCCTTGGTTAATCCTTTTATACTTCTTTAGTTCGTTCTATCTACCACCCTTCCGCTTCCTTTGGGCGAACTCCACTTCTCGAGTCCGATTGTGTCATTCATCTGACATAAATAGTCATTTCAAGTCTTTAACGATAGATTCCAAGCGTCTTTGCAATTCTTATGGCCGTAATTATCATCCACTTGCAGTTCTTCTTGCATGGACCGTTAGTGTTGGTGACTTATGTCCCGTGATAATTGGGGTTACCTTGGACTCTCGAGTCCACCAAGGTCGTTCTTACATACTCATTCCTTCGCTGGTGTTGGTGGCAATATCGCCTTCATGAAACTCCGTTGACTCCACCACGGGACTTCTACTCTTTGATAAGGACATCGTGATTTCTTTTACTTCTGCTATCTCTGTGGAGGTCAACACCTCTTCACACTTGTGAGGTCTCCCTTTTCGCATTTTACATTCCATTGTAGGTCTTCATTTCGAGCACCTTAGATCCTCATATCTGGGTCGACATCCTAACTCTTCTGGTCTCTCCTGCCCATAATTGTATACGGGGAATCTGCCTCAAAATGGCAATGTCCTCTATTCCACAAATCTTGGTGGTACTCCGTTTTACTTGGTTCTTGCTCCAATATTGTTCTCTTAAATCCTAAATCTGGTCATCTCTGCAGGCATGGTTCTTCTAATTCGTCTCTCGGCTCCATGCAGCCAAGTCCCTCGTATGACTTTCTATTCCTTCTATCTGAGCTGACTCAGAAATTCTTCTTCATCTGATTGTCCTTGTGGTGAAAATTATCTCCAATATTTACTTCCTTGCCCACTCGTTCTTCGGATGATTTATTGGGTTCACCAGGACGCCTACCAGAGTATAATACTCAATCCAAGGTTTGAGTTCGTTGTCTCGTGTTGAAAACTCTTCAAGTTCGCTAACGATCTATCAAGAGGTGATAATCGCTTCATGATATCACAACTAAAGGATATAAAATATCCTTTAGGATGCTAACATGCTACCCACATACACATATATAATCATATATTAAAACATATCAATACAAGTCTATGTACTAATTCACCTATCATTCCAAGTTGCAAAGATCCACGAAGAACGGTGGTAGTCCGACGTACTACTAACCCAACAACCCGAATATGCGCGTGTGTAAAAACAGAAATCCGTTTTGAAATCTTAGACCACTTTCGGGTTCTAGTTATTTTATACATTCGGTCTTTCAGAAGATTCGATGTGTCATTGTTGCCAACCTAGGCTTTGATACCATATTGTAACACCCTAAATTCTCAAAACTCGGGGGCTACTATTTAGGACCTCACAATGGGTTCCGAACTTAGTTTGACAACAACTTTACCAAGATCTTACTACAAGGCACAAACGTATTTAAATCATTTGAAACATTAAATTATCTTTACATGAATGATATGTATCAGACTTACAAGACAAAGATATAATGTAACGTATATGAAGAAACTGAAGACGTCCCCGTCCCCATCTAAATGAGTACGTGGGCCCGGCTGACCATCCCCTCCGGATCACCATACAACCATCTTAACCTGCAAGGCATCTACAAAGCGGTATAAAACCGTTAGCTAACATTTTAAGCATTAGAATAAAGGTAAAGGCACATAAACACATAAAGAAGACAACACATACAACATGCAAACACTCAAGTCCGTTTATTAAATTTATTTACGTTATTCCTTACTAATTCAACTTTTGGTTTTGTGACAAGAGAATCTCCCCGAAACCCGCCTTTGTCCCCGTTTACCATTAAGAAATGGTAGTAATGCATCTGACCGTCTAACTACCTGCACTAGTCGTAGAGAACCTCCTAGCTCTCGCAAGAGCTAGGTAGTGATGTCACCGCCCGTTATCATACGCTTGGGCCAATTGCATAATATATATAGGTCGCCCTATTCCGGTTTCGTTGTTTAACATAACTAACACACAACACCAAAATGCAACTAACCATCTACCCGACTGTCCATGACGAGCCTAGATGGTAGGGTTTCAAGGACCAAAATACTCAGCTTCAGAAAGGCCCGGAAGGCATGCTGCAGATGGGCCCGGATGGGTCAATTTTAAAGAATAAAGAAGGTAGATTGACTTGAGTATTTTATGTGAGTAAGGTCCTCACATAAAATGATAAAAACAATCAAAGGATTAGAATCCGGTGTCACATACGATATAATAAGAAGTCGGGAAAACCCCAAAACCGGTCAAGGTTCGGTTTCCTTCGGAATAACTCGGAAGTGAAAATTTTGGATGTTACATACGGCACCTAATATTGCGGCCTAACGGCATCGATCTCGTCCTAACGACATCGCCCTCGGCCTATCGACATCGACATCAAATACACCAAAAATAATAAATAATCTCGAATGAGTTTGTCCAAGACAAGTATTGTTTTAAAAACTTAAGATAACAATTTCAGAACTATTAAATCAAAAGAAATTCATTTGTCAGATCCCATTGTCACCTCTCCTTGCGAGTCTAGTTCCAAGGAGGGGAGAAAGATAGTTGTGAAACCAAGAGGAACAAACAAACAGTTTTGAAAAATTAGAAGATAATCATGAGGAAGAACTATTACAAAATGATGACCCACAAAATAAAAAGGTTCTAGTTTTGGGTAATTGAAGCCATAAGATTGTCCTCATGAGCATATTGCCATTTGTAAATGCTATGTTCTTCAATACATTTGCCACCACCTTCATTTTCCATCACCTTTGAACGGAGAGACCGACTTCTATTGAATATTTGAATATTCGTGTGGGTGCTTAATAATTGGAATTTTAATTATAATTATTAAGTAAAATAAAGGTGATAAACGCCTGGTCTATTTCGTCCCAAGGGCACCATTCTCGCAACCTAACGGTCCCCAAAACACCAAAGATGAAAAGGAATAACAAAATCGTCTTGGTCGATTTGACATCAGCTTAACGGCCCCAAAAACATCAAAAATAAAAAATTAAAATTAAGTTCGGTTGAGTTTTGATTCAAATCTTTATTGTCCGATGCAATATTTGATTTTAAAAACAAAATCGACCATAATCACATCAAGCAAATCAAAAGTACTAATTTGTTTTAAATTAATTCGTAAATTAACCCCTCCCGACAACATAAATCAACAATCTTCTCCCTACAAATCATCTTTCTCTTACTCATCACGTTCTACACCTTTATCCATCAAGATACCCGTGTTCTGCAATCTCGTATTCTGAGGTTTGATGTAGTCATTTGTTGGCGGTTTCGTACGTTTGTCAAGAAAGGGGTGTGAATTTCTGATAGACTCCTGAAGGCCTTGTTGCAGTTCAACTCTGAGGTGTCCACAATTGTTCCCCAGACTTCCTCCCTGTGTACTTCCTTCGAAGATGAACGTTTATGCTCGGTACCTCTTGTTGGCTGGATCATCCTGCTTTCCTTTGAAGATTTTTTTGCTTTCGGTTTCATTTTGATATATTTTTCTGTATTTATTTTCTCCTTTATTTGTGGTCCTTCGTGACAGTTTGACCGTCTGCCGATTTTTTCGACCCACTAGACGGCACAACGTCAAATGGTTTCGAACCGCTTTCCATTATCAAAAATAAATAAAAATAAAGATATACATATATATATATACCGTTACTCCAAATAGAATCGAATCCAATCATCTAGAGAAGAACCTTCTCCAAGACTCTTGTTTCGACAATAGTTCAGCAAAAAGCCAAATCCATGTTACTATTGTTATTTTTTTTGAAATGGAAAGTGGGTCAATCCTATAGACGGCGCGCCGACTATTGGATCGAAAAGCCGAAAAAGATCGTTAGACGGACTAACCGTCATGAAAGACCACAACAAAGTAGAAAAAGAAAACACAAAAATACATCATAAAAACCCAAAAAGTAGGGGAGTCTTCAAGGGAAAGCAACATGATTCAGTTAGCCCGAAGCGACAAGCAAGAACGTTCATCTTCAAAGGAAGTACACAGCCAGGGAACCTGGGGAACAGCTGTGAACACCTCGGATTTCGACTGTAATAGAGCCGTCAGGAGTCGATCACACATCCACGCCTCCTTCTCGACAAACACTCGAAACACCACCAAAGACATCATCAAAACAGAGAAGACGAAGCTACAACGCACGGATATCGTGATGTAAAAATGTATACAACTTGGATGGTTTAAAGAGTATGATTTACAAGGGGAAACATTGGTCAAAATAGGTGGTTTTTAAAAAATGATTAAAGCAAAGGAGCTTTGCAAAATAGAAGTGCTCTTGTTTTGATCTTGGTGAGGTTTTTACACAAACTAGTCAAAGTGTAAAAGAATAATGACTTATCGAAGATAAGTAAAATTCCATATTTCTATTTTGTTTTATGAATAGTTCGAATGCGTTGATGAATTGGGCTTTGATTTAACTTTTTGGTAGGTCTGGTTTGGTTTAGATTTTAATAGGGTGATTTAGAGATTGTAAAGGGGAGTTTTTTAACTATATTAACAGTAACCCAAAATTTGTTAGGTTAACCCAAAATTTGGTAGGTTTTTTGCAAGGAGAGATTAATTAACTTGCACATTGGTTCATAGTTTGAAAAGGTGATCGATCAAATGTAACACATAGATGGTTAATGGTGTAAAGGTGATTGATCATATGTAACACATAGAGGAAGGATAGCTCTTTTGGATGGGCTTGGAATCTAGGGTAGAGGGTCACACTGAATCTCGTATGATCAAGGTGGAGTGGAACCCAACTCCATTTAGCAGTTAAGGCCCAACATTGATAAAATACAAAACCACATAAATGGAAAAGCCAAGTAGATTTCGCAGTTGATACAAAAGTTTAACCACACCAGTACAAGAAGAGGAGCAAAATGGTTGTGGCATGGGTTCAATACAAGCAATAAAATTAGAAAGCAAGCAACACCGTAGCCAACAAAAAAGTGAATAAGATTTGCTTCAAGATTTACACTCATCCTCTCCTTGAGTTTGAGTGTCGCTCCTTCCTTTCTCTCTCGTTTCTCTCTAGCTTAGATTGTTTAACTTTCCTCTTCGATTCCTTTTTGGCTGAAGTGTTTTCATTCGTCTTGCTGATTGTGTGAATTCCTTGTTCACGTAATAAACAGATTGTTTTTTTGTGTTTCCTTGTTACACCTGTTTTGGTGGCTGTTGCGTGATTTACATGGCTTAGGCCACTGGTGACGACTCGGTGGCGAGTCACCATGGCAAAGAAAAAATGGTATACCAATGAATCGGAATCTGGCGATATTGGTGGTAGTTCGGATGCAGATTCGATGCGACATGGTGTTTCAAGACAAGAGTTGGATGATGAAACGCATAATCAGGATCAAGAAGTGGATGTAACAATCACAACTAATCAAGAACTAGGTGATGGCGGGATCAAGAATGCTGGTAATAGTGCATCAAAAGCCACTGGCACTAGTACATCGACGACAGGTACTCCAGCGGTTGATGGTGGCGCATGGCAGACGATCGTCGGGAAAAATGTTGGAAAACAAGCAAATCGGCATGGTGGATCGACAATTAGAATGGTGATGGCACAGACAAAGGACACATCCGCTTTGCGCAACACTGTTGTCGTTAGCAAACGGGACATCCGCTTGGTTAAGAGAGTGGCACTTCCGCTGGCACCCACAAAGGGGATGTCCGCTTCGTTACTGGGAAATCAAGAAATGGTCGAAACAGCTAAAAATGCATCTTCTTCGTCCGCTCCTTTGAAATTAAGTTTTTCAAAGGCTTCTCAACCAATCGCTCAGGGAAATGGTCAAAATCACGAACAACAAAATTTAGCCATTATTGAGGAGTTGGCCGAGGATGTCCGGGAAGTGATTGTGGATGATCATGACGCATTGTGTGATGGGGATAAGGAGGTCGAAGATGGTCTATCAGAGGTTGTTGAACCCCTTGTTGCAGGCCAGCCTTCCTCAGAGTTTCCAGCCCTTGGGGAAGCAGGCCCAAGTCGTGGGGTTCGTCAAGCATGGCAAGTTAACTCTTCACGTATATTCATGAATTCTGGATTAGGGGGCAAACTTGAGTTCACCCCTCCTACCTCTACTAGAGTAGTCATTACATGTTCGGAAGAAATGCCTAAAAGCCAAGTATGGGGTAGTACTCTTTTAGGCCAATATGTGGGGTTCTATATAGGGTTCTTTGCCATTAATAATGTGATGAAGACATGGGGAGTTAAGGTCAAATTCCGAATGGAGGCCGGCTGGATGATTTTTAGCTTTCTTAATGATGAGGATAGAAATAGGGTTTTGCGTGGTGGACCATATTCCATTTTCAATCGACCCTTGCTATTGAAACATGTGCCGGATAAGTTCGCCTTTAATCAAAAGGATGTAGCTACCATGCCTTTATGGGTTAGGATAACCGGACTTCCAAATGAGTTTTGGACTCCTACTATCCTCGGAAGAATTGGATCTTTGATTGGAAAACCATTGTTTATGGACCATGTTACGGAGGATCGAAAGAGGGGATCATATGCTAGAGTTCTCATTGAGGTGAATTTTGCAAAAGAAATCCAAAGGGAGGTTTCGTTGGATTTTGATGACGGAGTAAGCCTGGATTGTACCTTACTTTACGAGAATGAGCCTCAATATTGTCGGAGGTGCCTACAGTTTGGACAAAAAGATGCAGACTGCGCATTCAATGAGAGATCAAAGGAAGCAGGGGTGAGGCCACAACAACAAAGACAAAGACAGGTAAGTAAGGCAAGTAATGTGAATATGAAAGGTATGATGACTAACGATAAAACTACTACGAATGCCAAGAAGGACAGTGTGAATGACAAAACAGGGAAACAGGGAAGGGTTATGGATGTTAACAAAGGTCCACAAAGCAATACCGTTCAAGGCATGGATAATAACGTTAGTGAAGCACAAGCACATGTTCAAAAGTCGAGTGAAATGACTATGGCTCAAAGTGAAGAGGAAAGATGAAAGATTAAAGGCAAAAAGAAGGTCATTGAAGGGGTCAATTTTGATGAGATTCAACCGCATGATGGTGATGCAACACGAGCAGTGAATGATGATATAGATGACACATATTCTAGGGATAACACTGATGACAATGTTGCGTCTGAGGACCTAGTTGTGCCGTCTGAGGAGGAAGAGTCATCAGGGAATGAGCAAGGACATCAAGAGGGAAGTGATGATGAGAGTGTAGGTGAAGTTTTCACACCTGCCCTATCTAGAGCGAAGAGGAGAATTATTAGAAAGCTTAATGTTTCCCCGGAGAAGCAAGGGAAGAAAGCTATTACCATGCAGAGTGCCGGTGATGCAGGAAAACGACTAACTCGGTTGGCGTCTTCAAATATTGAGGGTGCTTCAAAGAATGCCCATGAGATGAATGAAAAGACCAAGGGAGGCGTAAAAGAACATGAGCAAAATGTCTTGGAATGTTCAGGGGTTCAACCATACCCGGAAGCAAAATGGAGTCAAGGCTTTGATCACTAAATTTAAGGTACGTTTGTGTGGAATTTTTAGAAACCCGTATTGACTCAACTCTTACGGATGTGCAGGTCATAATGAGACAGAAGTTCCCTCGATGGAAGTACGTTCATAACTTTGAACTGGATAGGAGATGCAGGATGATCGTGATGTGGGATCCTAAGCACATGGATGTCCGAATTTTACGTGTTCATGTCCAATATGTTATGTGCATGGCAACATGCAAAGCTACCGGAGTGGTCTTTGGTGCTATATTCATTCTTGGGGAGCATCGTGTTTCAACAAGAAGGGAGGCATGGCAAGGAATGAGAGGCACCATTGGAAGAAGCAAATTGCCTTGGATAGCCCTTGGTGACTTCAACAATGTCATGTACTCGAATGAGCGTATTCATGGGGAGCCCTTAAATTATATGAATGCAGGCCATTATATGAGGTGTCTAAGGATCTAGGGATGGTGGATGTTCCATATAATAGTGATACCAAGTTTACATGGACCAATGGGACTATTTAGAGTAAGATCGATAGGATTATGGTTAATGAAGAATGGATGAATCAAGAAATTCATTGCCGAGCAACGTTTGTGGATAAATGAAAATTATCGGATCATAAACCGCGGATTTCTCATCTTCACTGACAAGTCTATGACACTAGAAGGAGCTTTAAATTCTTCAATATGTGGGCTAAGCATGAAAGCTTTCTTGACATAGTGAGGGAGAGATGGGTGTGTCATGTGCGGGGCACGTATCAATTTCGATTATGTATGTTGCTTAGTAGTATGAAAGGACCTCTTCGAATGCTAAATAGAAGACAGTTTGGCCATATTTCGGAGAATGTTAGGCAGGCCAATGATGAATATAGCAGGGTGCTTGAGGAGCTACGTCTCAATCCAACCTCGGAAAGCATTAGGGGTAGAATGTTAGTTGCAAAAAGAAGAATGGAAAGGTTGAACGAGGGGGAGTTCAGTTTTCTCTCCCAACAAGCAAAATAAAGGTTTTTATTGCATGGAGATAGACCAACGAGGTTCTTCCATGGGCTTATGAGAGCAAAGGTCAGGGGCTGTCATGTGGCATCTATTGTGGGAGCTACTGGAGAAGTCACGAATTCAGATGGTGAGGTTGTTCAGGCTTTTATCTCATTCTATCAAGGGTTGTTTGGCACTAAGGAGGAGGTAGAAGTGCCACATGATCATTACTTTGCTATTGGGCCGAAGGTCAACCTGCTGAATAGGGATAGACTTGTCATGTTGGTTTCAAACATGGAGATAATAGAAGCTATGTGGAGCATTGTGGAGGATAAGGCTCCAGGGCCTGATGGTTATTCATCATGCTTCTTCAAGGCTGCATGGGAGCTTGTTGGTAGTAAAGTTTGCGTGGCGATAAAGGAGTTTTTTAAGAATGGGAAGATGTTTGGTCGCCTTAACCACATTGTGGTCTCGGTTGTGCCAAAGAATGATAACCCCACGAGAATTGAGCTCTACCGGCCAATCTCATGTTGCAATGTTATTTATAAGATGATCTCGAAAATCACGACTAATAGAATATGTCCCTGCTTGGAGTATCTTATCGATCCTTCCCAAGCTGCTTTCGTTCCAGGCCGGTTGATGTCCGATAATGTTTTCCTTGTCCAAGAGTTGCTCAGAAGATATAATATGAAGAGGGATACTCGACGTTGCTTCCTCAATATTGATCTAGTGAAAGCCTATGATACCGTTTCCTGGAGTTTTCTTCGGTTTGCCTTAGTAACGCTTGGTTTTCCCTTGAAGCTCATTGATTGGATTATGGAATGTGTTTTAAAAATTATCTACTTGGTTTACTAATAATGTAAAATTTACGATTTTTCTTTGAATAAATCTTTTACTAAATCACAAATTAAGCCAATAAATATATTTTTACTAAACCATAATTATCATATAAATATGAATTTTGCTATCCACATCGGTTATCATGAAAGCATGACGCTTTGAGAACTTGTATACAAAGACATAGAAGGTTTGAAGATTAAACAAATCATACATTTCTGAGCCTTTTGGTGAAAATCTAGTATATAATATTTATATTGGAATAATATTTGTATGTAATCGTTATGACCTACTGTTATATGGGTCATTAACCAATTAAATTCGTAATTTATATTTGTAACACCCCAGTTGTGGGAATTCGAAGCGCTACGGGCTAAAATCACACAATAGGTCCCGACCCTCAGAGTTTGTAACACCCCAAGTTGTGGGAACTCGAAGCGCTACGGGCTAAGACCACATAATAGGTCCCGACCCTCAAAGTAGCAACAACACAACAGATCTTACAACAAGGCATAGACGAATGAAAACCAAAACTCAATATATAACCTAATATTTAAACAAAGAAAAACGTAAAAAGACTCGCACCGAGTTCAAAACAAAAGGGAAAGCAATAACATAAACATAAACCCGATCCCGTCCTATAATGTACAAGAACCCCGGTTGACCTTACCTTCCGGATCACTCAGCAGCATCCTGAACCTACGGAACATCTACAACGACGGTATAAACCGTTAGCTAATATTCTAGATACTAGTAAGAGCGTAAAGACACAAACACACATTAGGTAAAGAAAACACATAGCATGCTTGCACACAACCGATTATTATCTTTCTTAAAGTTATCCATTACTAATTCAACTTTTTTTGTCACACGAGAATCTTCCGAAACTCGCCTCCGCTTCCGTCTACCAATAGGAATAGATCAGTACCTTCTATTACCTACGGGTCTGGGTTGCAAGAGCAAATTCTAGTCTCCTGTAGAACTAGACAAGTGGCCACCGCCCGGATATAATACACTTGGGTCAGTTAAGGTTATAGAGGGTGAATCCTATTCCAGTTATCCGTTATAAACATGATAAACAACACAAACAAGCCAAAACACTCAAACCAATATGCGGAATGAGGATAAGTAAGTCCAAGGGACTTACCTCACTCGAAGGTAATCAAACTCAACAACAACTCATGAACAACTCAGTTTCCCTAAGGAAAGGAGCAAGGAAGCCTGTTCACACAAGCATCACGAATCCGAAACGAAACGGTTGTTAGAAGTCTATAACCTATGGTCTCAATGATCTCTAAGAGATCTCCACAAGCTAAAGGCTCAACCTTATTCTTACAACATACTCAGGGAACAAGGAACATCCATAAGAATCAAGGAAAGGAACAAGGGAAGAAAGGAAGGAAGTAACTCACAAGAACGGGAGTTACTGTAGAGAAAACCGCAAGGGCAGCTAGACAAGGCGTAGGGGCGGATGGCCGCGGGGCGGTTGTGTGACAGATGGCGTTGTCGAGGTTTCTCTCGGCAGAAACTTTATAGCAGGGAATCCAAAGCTCGAACTTTTGATTCAAAGCTCGCCATCGCTTGTTAACGTGTTTTATTCTCTTCTGCTGCTTATATGATATATATATATATATATATATATATAAAAGACGTTTTTTGAAGCCTTTTTTTTATATACATAAAAAAATTATGTATTAATTCATTCAAAAACACTTTTTAAAAATGAGTTTTAATATATAAAAATATTTGGATTATTAATTGTAAATCTGTATACATTTGTTTAAATGTATATTTAGATTAGTTTTAACATAAACACTAAATTTATAAATATTGATTAATTCAGATGAATATATAAATGTACAATGCTAGCCGTTTTAACAAATTAGTATTTTATGTACTTTTCTTCATAAAAGCATTTCATTTATTTCGAAAATGTATTCCTTAACTTTTGAACTTTTTCATTGGTGAAATAACATTTTAAATTTTAAAAAGATTATTTCACTCATTTGCAAAATTTTTTTATAAAATTTAGAATTTAATATTAATTATATAAAATTTGTGAATCCATTTGCTATATTATATGTTGTGTAACACCCCAAGTTCTGGGAACTCGAAGCGCTACGGGTTAGGACCGCACAATGAGTCCCGACCCTCAGAGTAGCAACAACAAACGGATCTTACAACAAGGCACACACGAATGATAAACAAAACTCAATATAAAACCCAAGGTTTAAACAAAACAAAGCGGAAAAGACTCGCAACCGAGTTCAAAACAAAAGGGAAACAACAAAAGAAACATAAACCCGATCCCGTCCTATAATGTACGGGAACCCCGGCTGACCACACCATCCGGATCACTCACCAGCATCCAGAACCTGCGGAACATCTACAACGACGGTATAAACCGTTAGCTAACATTCTAGGTGTAAAGGCACAACCGGTTATTATCTTTCATTAAGTATACCCATTACTAATTAAACTTTGTTTGTCACACGAGAATCTCCCGAAACTCGCCTCCGCTTTCGTCTTCCAATAGGAATAGATCAGTACTATCCGTTACCTACGGGTCTGGGTTGCAAGAGAACATTCTAGTCTCCTGTAGAACTAGACAAGTGGTCACCGCCCGATTATCATACAATTGGGCCAATTAAGGTTATAAAGGGTGAATCCTATTTCCGATTATCCGTTATGACATGATAAACAACACAAAAAAGCCAATACAATCCAACTAATATGCGAAATGAAGCTAAGTAAGTCCAAGGGACTTACCTCACACGAAAATAAACCAAAAGATCAACAACAACTCAGGAGGAAGCTCAATTTCCCTTAGGAAAGGAGCAAGGAAAGCCTGTATGAACAAGCAACACGGGTCAGGAGCGAAACGACTGCTAGAAGTCTATAACTTCTAGTCTTAACGATCTCTAAGAGATCTAAACATGCTAAGGGTTCAACCTTAGTCTTACAACAACTCAGGGGACAAAGAGCAACCACAAGGAACCAAGGAAGGAACGAGGAAAGGAAGGAAGGAAGCAATTCACCAAAGACGGGAGCTACTGCGGAGAAACCGCAGGGGTGGCTAGACAGATGCGCAGGGGCGACTGAACAGAGGCGCAGGGGCGGCTCTGTGCAGGCGCAGGGGCGGGGGCGTGATAGAAAGTGCTGTCGGCTGTTACACTAAGAACGTGTAGCACAAAAGTCTTAAATTTATAACTCGATAAAATTTCCTAACTCCTAGCGAACCCACAGTGTATGGGTTGTTTTGTAGCAAGGATAGTATTCCGAGGTGTAACGCCCCAATTTTTAGGCGCGTTTGTGATAGTTATCTTACCGGCTTTTAACGATATTTTATTAGCTTAAATATTTTTAAAAGGTATTCTATGGCGTAAAGTATTTATTCCCGAGTATATTTATATTTTGGATACGTTTACGTATATCCGTATTATTATTTTCGAAAAAGTCGAGAATGGTTTCCGATTCGAAAATCCCGTTCCGAATGCTTTTAATCGAGTTTACTCTTTTACACTATTTTCCTTTTTATTTATCTATTTTATTTTCTCTTTTCTTTCTTTTTCTCCTTTCCTTCTTTGCATCTCTCTTCCTCAGCGTGATGATGTCTCTTGCTGCTACACGTCTCCGACCCCTCGTTGCACTCAGCTCACATTGAATCTCTCCCTCTCACCCTGTGTTTCCTCACCCGCAGCTCCTCTGTCCTTCACTCACTCCCTTTGGATTAGGGCAAGCAACCCAAGCAACAAGCAGGCCCTGCTTCTCTCCATCTCCTCCTACCTTCTGCTACGGGACATCCACACCAATCCCCCCTTCTCCTGGCTACAATCACCTCCAGAACTCACCTTTCGAACCCCTGCAAGCACCGTCAACCTCAGCCACAATGCCCCATCGATTCCCGGCTTCGGTTTCCCTTCTCTGTTTGTTAATCGCCACCAGAAAAAACTACAGCAACTCAGCTCGGTCTTCTTCTTCTTCTTTGTCATTGCCGGTTGTGGATCAAGCATCTCCACCTCGAGCCAACACCAGGAGCCACCGGAGGCCGGGTTTCCGCCACCCTTTCTTCCTCTCCTTTCCCTCTCGGTCCTCTGCGCAACCTCTCCTCTGAAACCGCTTTCTTGGAGCAGCAACCGCCTGAACCTCTGCCTCCACGATGTGCCGCCAGAAACACCGCCGGAAGGGAGCCTGCCTCGCTAGACGCCGGCACTCTTGGCCTCGCTGCAAGCCGCCGCCGGAGCCCTGCGTGCCTCCTTCCCCCTGTGCCGCTTCACTGTAGGGTTTTAATAACCCTTTTGGATATTTACAGCGGGCCCCCCTCTTATTATGGTTAATTACAATTTATGCCCACTACTTTGAATTTGCAGTAATGACCCTAATTTTTAGAAGTTGTATTTTATACCCTGCAGAAAATTAATTATGGGAAATGACCCAAGTTTTGGAAAAATGATTTTATGCCCCTGCTAGATTATATTTTGCGGTTTTGGCCAATGTTTAATTACGGATTATGACCATAGTTTGGAACGGGATAGTTTGCCAAGGAAATATGTTAACGGTTTCTAACCTCGAGTTTTTAACTATGGAGATATTCTTATGATTATAGATACTATATATTATGCCCTTGGTTGGTTTAATTTGATTTATGGCTTAAAGTATTCATTACGTTTTCATGACCCAATTCCGTGAATTTCATATTTATGCCCGGGAAGGTTACTGCGGATTTTGACCTATGTTTATATAATTGTATAAATCCCTGGAAAATATTTTTAACTAGTTTTAAACATTGGCTTTTGCAAACCGAGCTTTCCTTAGTCTTATACACATTATATGTTCCGTTCAAATTTAGCGTATGAGCTAAATTTGATTAGTTTTGTTCTAGGTTCTGGAGCGCCCCATTGAAGGCCCAACGAATCCATACTCGACATCCGTTAATCGTCTTTCGTCTTTTGGCGTCATGTGAGTTACCTTCTTCCACGATCTAGTTATGTTTAGTGGTAGAATCATGCTAGGTTGGATCTAGCATAACTTAGGGCAAATGCCAAGTAGTGGCTTGGAACTTTAGGTGAGGATTTGAGGATGGTTTGAACGTTCTAAGGATTGAGGTGTGTATGTTATCATGTGAGCTTTGTTGAGGTTGTAAATATGTGTTTGTTGAGATTGTGGAGTTAGGATGAAAGAATTCTAGCATGTGGTTATAGTTGAGATCTCGTGAGTTTATGAGGGGTAGGAGAGTATCCTAGTTTATGGGAGTGTATGATATTGTAAGAGTGCATAGAAGTCTAAGGACTTCTAACTTGCGTGAGTGGTTGTTGATTATCGTGCCTTGTCTTGAACAGGCTTTGGTTATATTCTTTCTGAGAGTGTTATCGGTTTCGGTTAGCTTTGAGACGAGGTAAGTCTCCGGACTTACTTAGCTCGTATTCTTTGTATTAGTTTCGATGCGTGTTTGGTGGTGTGTGTTTATTGTTTATGTGTGTGTTTATTGTTTATGTTATAACATCTAAACCGGTAATAGGACCACCGACTTTATATGTGTATATTTGGCACAAGTGTATGATAACGGGCGGTGACTGCTCGTCCAGTCCAAATAGGGATGACTGGGAGGTGCCTTGCGACCAGTCCAACGGGTGATGCTGATCCGCATCAAGTACAAACCCGTATGGTGAAAGGGGACAAGGGCGAGATCGTTAAGATTTTCGTGTCACAAAAGAAGTTGATTAGAACGGGATATGACCTAATGATAATAAACCGGCTTATGTGTTTGGAGCATGTTGTGTTTTTATGATGCCTTGTGTATGTGTGCTAATACCATGATTCTAATTCCTTGAATGTTAGCTAACGGTTTTATACCGATATTGTTGTAGTTGCCTTTCAGGTTAGGGACACAGCCGAGAGATCCGGAAGAGTGGACAGCCGGAGTCCGTACATTTTAGGATGGATTTTGAGGGTTGTATTTATGTATTGTTTATGGTATTATGTATGTCGCGTGTATGGCGTTTACCTTTGGAGTTGTATCTCGGCTGGAGTCTTTCGTTGTTTTCTTTTGGGGTTCATATCATTGCATTAAAATGAATTTCGGTTTTGCCTTTATTTGTGTCTTGTTGTAAGATCCGGTGAAATTGTTGTCAAGCTAAGGGTCGGGACCCATTGTGAGGCCCCAACCCGTAGCATCCCGAGTCCCGCGGATTCGGGGTGTTACAAAAGTGGTATCAGAGCTCTAGGTTGACAACAATGGCACTAGCAATCTTCTAATGGCCGAATGTGGAATAAACAGAACCCACTTGGGTTCTGACTTTTCGTTTTTAAAATCATATGCATGAGTAGGGTTTGGGTTAGAATGTATGGACCACTACTCCTTCCGCGGATCTCGGCAGCATAGTTATTGGATTTTTAGCATATATATAGGTATGTGTATATATGTAGATATGTATCGTGGACCTAGGATGTTTTTGGACTATTATTATATGTTAATGATAGTTATGCATGATGAACTTGTTATGTTGTTATGGTGGCATGACCTTTATATTGATATGAGTTGTACATGTGACATGATAATATTATATTAGTGCTTGAAACTCGTTTTATGAGAATGGTTTCCTTGGATGTGTTATGCTGATAGCATGTGGACATAGAACTTATACAGTTATATACGTATACTAGGATATATAGTGACATATGGATGCTAGACCTTATAGTCAAGATGATAGAAAGCTATCATCGCCCCTTGGATGACGCCGTTTGGCTTAGGATGATTTACATATGAGGATGAGTATGCTCAAGTACCGAGTTGAGTACAACATTTTGACAAACACCTTGGTGTTTCTTGGACTCCTTTAAGAGGACGTCGAAGCGGAGGATTAGAGATGACGTAAATGAAGGACAAACAAGTGGAAGAGAACCTCGAGATAGTTTAAACAAAACTGAGAAGGAAGTCGTACAAGTAAGGAAGCGGCAAGAAGAGACAAGTGGTGGTTCCCAAAGGAAGCAACGATTGAACAACAATGAAGCAACTAGAGACAATGAACGTAAGATTTTTCCAAGTCCAGTGTCGATGGACTAAAGATTGAATCAAGTAAGGAGGACTACATTCTCGCTCGAGAATAAAAGTAGCGTTCTAAGTAAGACGAGTTTTCAATAGGTGCCCCTAAGCATGGGAGTTGGGGTGTGAAGTGTGGTCGAACTAATACGAAGATTCATGAGATGCGTAAGTTAAGCTTACAGAAGAACTAGAGCATGAAGTGACGGTTTTTGCGAAAGCTCAAGCGGGGGACTTCTTCAGAAATACGAGAGTTACGAGGAGGATTACATGGCGAAATTTCACATAGTAGAATTACCTTGTGGAGTCAACCGTTTTCCATCATGGTGATGAGACTGAGCAATACTAAGAAGGAGAACGTGAGTGTGGGGGATGATCTTCAGAAGATGAAAGATGAAACAAGGGACGCGGATCGAAAGACTTAAGTTACCAACCAAGAGAAGAGAGAGTGGTTATTAACGATAGAGATGTGGGGAAGATACACTTACAACACATTATGAAGGACATTTAAGCATATGAAGTTGGGTCATTTAACACAAAAGAGCCGAGAAGGTGTAGTTATCTTACAGAAGGGGAAGGAAGAAGGGAGCGTAGAAAAGCTAATGGAGTTTGAAGTAAAGTAAATGAGCTAGTGAAATTAAGACAAAGTACCCCGAGAGGGTATCCTTTCAGGAGTACGGTAGCATGGAAGTATGATAGGAGGGTAAGTCGTTAACTTCGGAGAAGGTCTGATTTAAGTTAGTCGGTGACAACTGAGAACGCACAAGTGCGGGTTGTCTATTGAGGTGCGTAGATGAGAAGAGTAAACAAGACTATGGGAACATATAAGATCGGGAACAAGAGCTTGGAGTATTCACGGTGGATCAATGTCAATAGTAAGGAGGTACATCAATGGACACGTGTTGGTCTTAAATCATATAATGTTGAACAAGTTCAAGCAAGTAGACATAACAAGACCTCCAAGGAGGAGATTGTAACGATCTTACGCGACTTCTTAGGTCATGAGATTGACATATGGAGGAAAGCCACGTGTTACAACTTTTAAGCTTTGATCATGGTAAGGGGAGCTAATGGATCAACCGTAAGATGAGGCTTCCATTGTAGTTGTACATAGAATACCGAGACATACATAAGGTGACCAACAATAGTAAGCAAATATTGATGTTTTAAAGTTTGAAGTTGATGTGAGATGTACAAGAAGTACATGAAAGATTGAGATAGAACCTCTACGGTTAATTGGACGTAACATAAGAAAATGGAGTAAGTTCAACACCTACTCGAAGGAATAATGCAAGCTTATATAGAATACGAAGAGCTCCTCCCATAAGTTAGGATGTCGCGGAAAATGAAGAAGATAAGGTCAATTGTTTTGAAGCACGGTTAAATTCTGCAGTTTGGACCCTTATGGTTGCACATAAATGAAAAACCTTAGAAGATTTTTACAATCATGTCATCAAAGAGGGAGAATGAGATTAAGTTGAAGGAATACTTGAATGAGGCTACAAGAGTCAGAAGACTCAAGGATATCTCTCGAGTTCAAGAGATGAAGGATCTCTGAAAGTGGACGGTAAACATTGTCGCTAAAGATGAAGCAATACACGTGTTGTAGGACGTCACCCCCACAGATCGGGGTAGATCATTAGTACAATGACCACCTGTCAAGTGTTAAGACAATGTTGTGTTGGTTACTACGTTATGTGACGAAAGAGGAAATGACAAAAACCGAGATGTCACGGATCCCATAAGTCAGAATGTGGATTTTTCCCACTAAGGTCGAGCTTGATTCAATCCCGATATCTAAGGTCCCGTATGGAATGACACTTGTGCAGAGACGTCAGTTGTGGAAGCAATTGAAGGAAACTGATTACAAGATCTTGATGATAAACGTTTTGTAGAACCAATGCATTGAAGAGAGAACACCAGACATTATCTTGAACTTCTGTTTTGAAGTTGTTATGGAGAACACCAGTTGCTAAAAGAGAGAAGTTGTATGACATGTTGTCTAGGGATGACAACCTCCGAAGGATGTGAAAGAAGTTACATGTTGTTTTTTATGTTGGTCATTACCAGATTTTTGGAGATATTCTCCAAAGTAACACCATCTATGGTTAACCCTTAGGAAGACAAAGTAGTTAAGTGGACAAGAATTGACAATAGAATTGTTGAGAGTTAAGAGGGGATTTGTTGGTGCGACTGTGATAGCATGAATTATAGTCTATATTTTGGGGTTTGTTTGGACGTTTTATCTTTCATAATCTGCATGTTTGTATGTGCATTATGTGATTTTACTACTATTTCACCTACCTTTGCAAGAATCGAGGTCTACACCTAGTTTTGTTGTAATTGCAGGTAATTTGGTACGTTTTGCATCAAAAAGGAGCAAAAGGAGTCATGAGTCAATTGGAGCTACATCCAGGGAGCATAGCCATGGATTAAAGATTTACTTTGGACCAGTTTTGAGAGATTTCACATTCAGTTATGACTCACCTCGGTTGAACAGAGATTCATCTCGACCGAGGCGATTTAGAGACGCCGACTCGACCGAGGCGAACACCTAGGACGCGGCGAGAATATTTTATTCTTGGATGAGATCTTTTAAATTTGGAAAGTGATCTTATATTTTTGGGCTTGGCTCCTGGAAGGAAGGAGATATGCAGAATCATATATTTTACCTATATTTATGGGAAAATATCTTTCTAAGATTTATTATCTTTGGAGGGTTATTTTCCTATAAAAAGGGTTGGATTTCCACAATTCCGAGATCACGCTATACCGTCGATCAGGGTTTACAGCACGCAGCAGCAGCAGCCTACTCCAGTTGGGAGAGATTCGAAGAACCTTTTTGAAGGTTGAAGGAAGATAGAAGTCTATAGCTTTTATAGCTTTTTGAAGGGTTTTGTAAGATTGTCTTCAATTCCCTCACTTGTTGTCTTGTCTTGTTGGATTGCTATCCAAGGAACGCTTTTGTTGTGATATTTGATTCAGTTATTGAAGTCTTTTCCTTAAATTCTTCTTTGTTCAAATATTCACCTTCTTCCCATATATTTAATACTTTCATAATGATGATGAGTGGCTAATTTCCTTGTGTGATTCTAGGGTGATTAGCTGAAGGTTGTGGGAAAAACAATGATAGAATAATCTTAGATTCCAGTAGGATCCTGAAAGTTCGAGTCTTTAACCTTAACCCTAAGCATCTCGTTCAGTCGATGAACATCTCGGCCGGGGTGGAAACTGGCTGACCGAGGTGACTTATCTGATCCTAAACTGAGAGTTAAGTGTTAGAGTTTGCCAAATCCTATTCTTATTACACCTTTCCTGGTTCAAAGCAAGCTTAGGATGAGACTTACCCGGTAATTCCTTAGTTTGTGTACCAACGATCATAAGTGTAGGTAATAAAGGTTTATCCTTTATTGGGGTTTGAGTGTGCTTCCATCCCATCTTTGTGAGTTAGCCTGAGACTTACCCGGTAAAGGTTGATTCTATTCCCTTAGATGGTGTGTTAGTTTGAGGTTATAGTTCTTTATCTTAATTCCTTGAGACTTACCCGGTAATAGGAGTTACGGTTTAGGATTAGTGTGTAGTGAGACTTACCCGGTGATCTACTCCACTTTAGAAACACCTTCCCCACGCAAAAATCTCAGCTTTGTCCGCTTATCTATAGATCTTGAGTTGGAACCACAACTAGATGCTTTAATCCCTAGAATTGCATGTTTGCTTTATTGACTTCTTATTCATCTTTGATTGTGTTAATCACTCTTGTGGTTAGTATTGACATAAGCACACCGTATTGACTTTGTTTCACCGAGTCCCTGTGATCGACCCCTGGAATTTTCTTGCTTTTACTACGATTGACCCGTACACTGCGGGTTCGCATCCTTGTTTTAAGCTTAAGTCTAGGGTTATAAATTTAAAGCTTGCACACACCGTTTGGAGCGAACAAGTTTTTGGCGCCGTTGCTTAGGACTTGGTCTAGACCGAGCCGGTTACGGTTTGCTTTCGGGGCACTTGCCCCTGTTGCTACTAACTACTCTTTCTATGAGTTTTGTAGTTTTCAGGATTTCCGATGACTACATTTGATCCAGCATGGATAGCAAGACAAAGTGCTAGGGCGGACCATTATGAATACTTGGAGGAGAAGTACTCCTTCTATTGGTTCAACAATGAATGGGAAAGAGAAGAGGCCATTGATGAGGAGCTTGCGATATGGGATAAGCTGAATATCCCTAGAAACACTTATGAGCAACCTCTTGAAGATTCTCTTGAATCAAGATTAGAGAAGTTGATGAAGAAGGTGGAGGAGCTCAAGGAAAGCACCCTATCCTATGCTAAGCCGGAAGAGGGGCATAAGGAAGTGCTGTAAGTTCCAAGCACCCCTCCAATCAAACCAGAAGTTTCTCCTGAAGCTTTTGAGGGAGAAGAAGATTTAGAAGATTTCGATCTAACTGTTGAGACCTCGGCCGAGGTGAAAGAGAGATCGGCCGAGGTGGAGGAAAAATTTGTAGAACTGGAAGATACGGAGAACCTTGGCCACATTACTGAGATCGTGGTCGAGGTAGAAGAAAGACCAGCTGAATTGAGAGAGATTTCGTGTGTGGATTATCAACCCAACATGAAACTTGTCTCAAGCTTTGAAGAACTTTGCAAGGTACATTCTCCTACTTCATTTGAATTCCCGATTGACATTCCTGAATTTTTCAGGAAGGCACCGGAGAGTTGGAGGTCTCTTCCGAAAGAACCTCCTAAGATCAAGATGAAACCTCCATTAAAATTATTGGAAGAAGATGCTCCTTGGATCATGAGGAGTGGAGTTGGCAAGCACTACACCGCTAAGGCGATGAAGAGTCTCTTGTTCAAGTATGGGGTCCCTCGCATGCTCAGGACCCTGTACCATCCCCAAGCTATAGATGGGGAAGCTGCTATAATTCTCGAGAAACTGTTTTCTCGATCAAGGAAAGGATGGGACACGAGGAATGTCCCATTGAAGTGCAGGAAGTCTAGACGAATTCCGGTGAGAATCAAACCGTACAAGCTTGTACGTGGGAGATCTTACCATTTGCCGGTGAAATTAGGAACAGGAACCTTTTTGGAAGAATTTTATGATGGATGTGATGAGCACTCCACGACATTCGAAGTGCATTGAGTAATCCCATTCCGTATGGTCCAGCCAGCGACCTTAAACCAAGCGCTTCTTGGGAGGCAACCCAGGGTATTGCTTTCTTCTCCCTTTTCTAGTTTAGTTTAGATAGTTGCTTTGTTTTTGTTTTCCTCTAGACAACAACCAGGTATTCCAAAAGGAAGGATCACAGTTCAGGAGCTACACTGGAAGAACAAAATTTCGAGAAGTTGAGGAAACGAGCTTTACTGAGATACATCTCGGGTACTGTCAGAACACCTCGACCGAGATGTGCTTCGCCAACCGAGATGGTCTTATCTGGGAGCTGTTTCTTACTTCTTCATGCAGTTTAGCTATGTTCGGTGAGTATCCTGTCCCTAGACTTATTTCGACCCACTGGGACAGTGTGTCCCAAGTATGGGGTATTTATGTATTATTTGACTCGTGGATGTATGACTTGACCTTCTATGATATTTATGCTTTATTTTGCTTCTATATGTTTATCTGATATTACATGCATACCTACAGGTTATTTGATTGAGAAAAAACGTCGAAACCGAAAAAAAAAAAAATGGTTTTAAAAAAAATTTTTGACCTCGACCGGGGAGATTTTGGCCAAACGAGGCATTCCACCTCGGTTGAACCAAGAACATCTCGACCGAGGTGGGTTAACTGAGAGTTTTCGAAAACGATTTTGTGTTACTTATCTGGATGTGATCTCAGTGAAGATTTTGCTTATTGACTGGTTTTAAGTTCTTTATGTGTTTGAAAGGTTTTATAATATATTTAAGTTGCTAAATGCTTTGTTTGAAATTATTGGCATGTTTAATACTTTGTTTTTATCCAAATTATGTTGAATTTGAAGGTTGACACCGCAGGTTAAGTTCTCTCACTTTCTTCTTGGAAAGACCAAGGCAATTCATTCTTCTCTCTTCTTCTTCTTGATCATGCTTAACCCCTCATATACATTTTGCCTCCCTTTACTTATCCGGGAATTTGGAAGCAAGCGAAGTGGTGAAAGCAAGTGGAGTTAAAGTTGAGAAGTGGTTGGAAGTGTAAGTGTTAGAAAACAATTTTAGGTTTGGGGAAGTCAATCATGAAGATGAGTAACTCGGCACCATTCACATAGCCGGGTGTTTGTGTCTTGCCAAAGTCGGATTGAGCGATATTCCTAACGGGTCATGGTATGTGCATCAAGGGTTTGATGCATCTCAAGAAATTGATGATTGCTAATCTCCCAGGCTTCGGTTATTGTGCACCTCTGTCCATGCATCCCAAAAAGTAAAGTAAAAAGAAAAAAAAAAGTGGAATAAGCAAAGCTTATTGGTGGAAGATGTTGCAAGTCAAAGTGAAAGTGAAGTTCATCCTTTTCCCGGATTCTAGCACCACATTACCTTACATACATCCCTACCCTACACGTTTCTTGACCTTTCCTTTGGGAAGCCCTTGAGACCTTGAGCTTGTTGATTGACTTAGCGGTTTAAATCGGATTTTACATGATTAATTTTGATAATTATGATTTATTATGCATTCTATGATTTTATGCAAAGATGAACAACTTTCCTATATTTATAAAATGTTTTGATCATGTTGAGTTTTTAAATTCCAGGAAGTACTCTCTTAGAGTGATCTATGGTAGTTGCGCACCATAAAATGTTTTTGAAAGACTTTTTCATTGATTTTTATGACCTATAATCCATTCTATCTTGTCTTCTATATGCGGAACTTGCTTGGGGACAAGCAAGGGCTAAGTATGGGGTATTTTGATAGCATGAATTATAGTCTATATTTTGGGGTTTCTTTGGACGTTTTATCTTTTGTAATCTGCATGTTTGTATGTGCATTATGTGATTTTACTACTATTTCACCTACCTTTGCAAGAATCGAGGTCTACACCTAGTTTTGTTGTAATTGCAGGTAATTTGGTACGTTTTGCATCAAAAAGGAGCAGAAGGAGTCATGAGTCAATTGGAGCTACATCCAGGGAGCATAGCCATGGATTAAAGATTTACTTTGGACCAGTTTTGAGAGATTTCACATTCAGTTATGACTCACCTCGGTTGACCAGAGATTCATCTCGACCGAGGCGATCCAGAGACGCCGACTCGACCGAGGCGAACACCTAGGACGCGGCGAGAATATTTTATTCTTGGATGAGATCTTTTAAATTTGGAAAGTGATCTTATATTTTTGGGCTTGGCTCCTGGAAGGAAGGAGATATGCAGAATCATATATTTTACCTATATTTATGGGAAAATATCTTTCTAAGATTTATTATCTTTGGAGGGTTATTTTCCTATAAAAAGGGTTGGATTTCCACAATTCCGAGATCACGTTATACCGTCGATCAGGGTTTACAACACGCAGCAGCAGCAGCCTACTCCAGTTGGGAGAGATTCGAAGAACCTTTTTGAAGGTTGAAGGAAGATAGAAGTCTATAGCTTTTATAGCTTTTTGAAGGGTTTTGTAAGATTGTCTTCAATTCCCTCACTTGTTGTCTTGTCTTGTTGGATTGCTATCCAAGGAACGCTTTTGTTGTGATATTTGATTCAGTTATTGAAGTCTTTTCCTTAAATTCTTCTTTGTTCAAATATTTACCTTCTTCCCATATATTTAATACTTTCATAATGATGATGAGTGGCTAATTTCCTTGTGTGATTCTAGGGTGATTAGCTGAAGGTTGTGGGAAAAACAATGATAGAATAATCTTAGATTCCAGTAGGATCCTGAAAGTTCGAGTCTTTAACCTTAACCCTAAGCATCTCGTTCAGTCGATGAACATCTCGGCCGGGGTGGAAACTGGCTGACCGAGGTGACTTATCTGATCCTAAACTGAGAGTTAAGTGTTAGAGTTTGCCAAATCCTATTCTTATTACACCTTTCCTGGTTCAAAGCAAGCTTAGGATGAGACTTACCCGGTAATTCCTTAGTTTGTGTACCAACGATCATAAGTGTAGGTAATAAAGGTTTATCCTTTATTGGGGTTTGAGTGTGCTTCCATCCCATCTTTGTGAGTTAGCCTGAGACTTACCCGGTAAAGGTTGATTCTATTCCCTTAGATGGTGTGTTAGTTTGAGGTTATAGTTCTTTATCTTAATTCCTTGAGACTTACCCGGTAATAGGAGTTACGGTTTAGGATTAGTGTGTAGTGAGACTTACCCGGTGATCTACTCCACTTTAGAAACACCTTCCCCACGCAAAAATCTCAGCTTTGTCCGCTTATCTATAAATCTTGAGTTGGAACCACAACTAGATGTTTTAATCCCTAGAATTGCATGTTTGCTTTATTGACTTCTTATTCATCTTTGATTGTGTTAATCACTGTTGTGGTTAGTATTGACATAAGCACACCGTATTGACTTTGTTTCACCGAGTCCCTGTGATCGACCCCTGGAATTTTCTTGCTTTTACTACGATTGACCCGTACACTGCGGGTTCGCATCCTTGTTTTAAGCTTAAGTCTAGGGTTATAAATTTAAAGCTTGCACACACCGTTTGGAGCGAACAAGTTTTTGGCGCCGTTGCTTAGGACTTGGTCTAGACCGAGCCGGTTACGGTTTGCTTTCGGGGCACTTGCCCCTGTTGCTACTAACTACTCTTTCTATGAGTTTTGTAGTTTTCAGGATTTCCGATGACTACATTTGATCCAGCATGGATAGCAAGACAAAGTGCTAGGGCGGACAATTATGAATACTTGGAGGAGAAGTACTCCTTCTATTGGTTCAACAATGAATGGGAAAGAGAAGAGGCCATTGATGAGGAGCTTGCGATATGGGATAAGCTGAATATCCCTAGAAACACTTATGAGCAACCTCTTGAAGATTCTCTTGAATCAAGATTAGAGAAGTTGATGAAGAAGGTGGAGGAGCTCAAGGAAAGCACCCTATCCTATGCTAAGCCGGAAGAGGGGCATAAGGAAGTGCTGCAAGTTCCAAGCACCCCTCCAATCAAACCAGAAGTTTCTCCTGAAGCTTTTGAGGGAGAAGAAGATTTAGAAGATTTCGAACTAACTATTGAGACCTCGGCCGAGGTGAAAGAGAGATCGGCCGAGGTGGAGGAAAAATTTGTAGAACTGGAAGATACGGAGAACCTTGGCCACATTACTGAGATCGTGGTCGAGGTAGAAGAAAGACCAGCTGAATTGAGAGAGATTTCGTGTGTGGATTATCAACCCAACATGAAACTTGTCTCAAGCTTTGAAGAACTTTGCAAGGTACATTCTCCTACTTCATTTGAATTCCCGATTGACATTCCTGAATTTTTCAGGAAGGCACCGGAGAGTTGGAGGTCTCTTCCGAAAGAACCTCCTAAGATCAAGATGAAACCTCCATTAAAATTATTGGAAGAAGATGCTCCTTGGATCATGAGGAGTGGAGTTGGCAACGATCATAAGTGTAGGTAATAAAGGTTTATCCTTTATTGGGGTTTGAGTGTGCTTCCATCCCATCTTTGTGAGTTAGCCTGAGACTTACCCGGTAAAGGTTGATTCTATTCCCTTAGATGGTGTGTTAGTTTGAGGTTATAGTTCTTTATCTTAATTCCTTGAGACTTACCCGGTAATTGGAGTTACGGTTTAGGATTAGTGTGTAGTGAGACTTACCCGGTGATCTACTCCACTTTAGAAACACCTTCCCCACGCAAAAATCTCAGCTTTGTCCGCTGATCTATAGATCTTGAGTTGGAACCACAACTAGATGCTTTAATCCCTAGAATTGCATGTTTGCTTTATTGACTTCTTATTCATCTTTGATTGTGTTAATCACTCTTGTGGTTAGTATTGACATAAGCACACCGTATTGACTTTGTTTCACCGAGTCCCTGTGATCGACCCCTGGAATTTTCTTGCTTTTACTACGATTGACCCGTACACTGCGGGTTCGCATCCTTGTTTTAAGCTTAAGTCTAGGGTTATAAATTTAAAGCTTGCACACACCGTTTGGAGCGAAAAGACTGTTTTGATTTACCTGGAGGTATTATGGGTTTGAAGTTGTACAAGTGATTCTCCAAGACAAGGTCATGATTGAGTATTGAGAAATGATGTAAAAGTTATAGCATACGTGTCTCAGTAGTAGAAGCACTGTGAAGTCAAATACTTCCGTTATTACTAGTACCTTACAACAAGAATTGATGAAACGTAACATCAAAGTTTGGTTTGACAAGAACCACAGCCAACGGTGTAAATTGGAAGTTTGATCTTCTTTGTTTGAGATAAGCAAAGAAGAAACACAATGGTTATATTGCATTGAGAAAGACCCGAGAAGGAAGTTTAGTTCCCGATACAACGGACCCTTGTTGAGATCTTACCGCGAGTAGGGAACGTAGTTTACCGGTTGGCGTGGCCACCGAGAGTAGGGGGTGTTCACCCGGTGTTTCATATGTATCAATTGAGGGAGTACATACTTGACTCGAGACATGTAGTCCGTTGTGATGATCTAGTCGAGACGAGGAGCCGATCAGGCTAATTGGAAGACGCAGGATAGTATTTTTTGGCGAGTTTTACGCAGGATTAGAGACATCTATAGGACCGTCGGGTTAGTCCCGAGATCTTTCATTGGTTGTGCTTATGTGATTTGTGACGTGAATTTCCTTTGTGTGTGTACCTTGCGAGTCTTGATGTGTCTGTGCGAGTAGACTTTGGATTAGAGGGCCGTAGTTGCCACAATAGAGTGTTTCGAGCGGTTATTGAGACGAGTTTGTTTGAGAGTTTAGCGTTTAGCAAGTTTCGGGACGAAAGTTATTTTTAGGGGGATCTGATGTAACTCCCCAATTTTTAGGCGCGCTTGTGATAGTTATCTTACCGGCTTTTAACGATATTTTATTAGGTTAAATATTTTTAAAAGGTATTCTATGGCGTAAAGTATTTATTCCCGAGTATATTTATATTTTGGATACGTTTACGTATATCCGTATTATTATTTTCAAAAAAGTCGAGAATGGTTTCCGATTCGAAAATCCCGTTCCGAATGCTTTTAATCGAGTTTACTCATTTACACTATTTTCCTTTTTATTTATCTATTTTATTTTCTATTTTCTTTCTTTTTCTCCTTTCCTTCTTTGCATCTCTCTTCCTCAGCGTGATGATGTCTCTTGCTGCTACACGTCTCCGACCCCTCGTTGCACTCAGCTCACATTGAATCTCTCCCTCTTACCCTCTGTTTCCTCACCCGCAGCTCCTCTGTCCTTCACTCACTCCCTCTGGATTAGGGCAAGCTACCCAAGCAACAAGCAGCCCCTGCTTCTCTCCATCTCCTCCTACCTTCTTCTACGGGACATCAACACCAACCCCCCCTTCTCCTGGCTGCAATCACCTCCATAACTCACCTTTCGAACCCCTACAAGCACCGTCAACCTCAACCACAATGCCCCATCGATTCCTGGCTTCGGTTTCACTTCTCTGTCTGTTAATCGCCATCGGACAAAACTACAACAACTCACCTCGGTCTTCTTCTTCTTTGTCATTGCCGGTTGTGGATCTAGCATCTCCACCTCGAGCCAACACCAGGAGCCACCGGAGGCCGGGTTTCCGCCACCCTTTCTTCCTCTCCTTTCCCTCTCGGTCCTCTGCGCAACCTCTCCTCTGCAGCCGCTTGCTTGGAGCAGCAACCGTCTGAACCTCCGCCTCCATGTTGTGCCGCCAGAAACGCCGCCGGAAGGGAGCCTGCCTCGCCAAACGCCGGCACTCTTGGCCTCGCTGCAAGCCGCCGCTGGAGCCCTGCGTGCCTCCTTCCCCCTGTGCCGCTTCACTGTAGGGTTTTAATAACCCTTTTGGATATTTACAGCGGCCCCCCTCTTATTATGGTTAATTACAATTTGTGCCCACTACTTTGAATTTGTAGTAATGATTCTAATTTTTAGAAGTTGTATTTTATACCCTGCAGAAAATTAATTATAGGAAATGACCCAAGTTTTGGAAAAATGATTTTATGCCCCTGCTGGATTATATTTTGCGGTTTTGGCCAATGTTTAATTACGGATTATGACCATAGTTTGGAACAGGATAGTTTGCCCCGGAAATGTGTTAACGGTTTCTAACCTCGGGTTTTTAACTACGGAGATATTCTTATGATTATAGATACTATATATTATGCCCTTGGTTGGTTTAATTCGATTTATGGCTTAAAGTATTCATTACGTTTTCATGACCCAATTCCGTGAATTTCATATTTATGCCCGGGAAGGTTACTGTGGATTTTGACCTATGTTTATATAATTGTATGAATCCCCGGAAAATGTTTTTAACTAGTTTTAAACATTGGCATTTGCAAACCGAGCTTTCGTTAGTCTTATACACATTATATCTTCCGTTCAAATTTAGCGTATGAGCTAAATTTGATTAGTTTTGTTCTAGGTTCGGGAGAGCCCCATAAAAGGCCCAACGAATCCATACTCAACATCCGTTGATCGTCTTTCGTCTTTTGACGTCATGTGAGTTACCATCTTCCACGATCTAGTTAAGTTTAGTGGTAGAATCATGCTAGGTTGGATCTAGCATGACTTAGGGAAAATGCCAAGTAGTGGCTTGGAACTTTAGGTGAGGATTTGAGGATGGTTTGAACGTTCTAAGGATTGAGGTGTGTATGTTATCATGTGAGCTTTGTTGAGGTTGTAAATATGTGTTTGTTGAGATTGTGGAGTTAGGATGAAAGAATTCTAGCATGTGGTTATAGTTGAGATCTCGTGAGTTTATGAGGGCTAGGAGAGTATCCTAGTTTATGGGAGTGTATGATATTGTAAGAGTGCATAGAAGTCTTAGGACTTCTAACTTGCGTGAGTGGTTGTTGATTATCGTGCCTTGTCTTGAACAGGCTTTGGTTATATTCTTTCTGAGAGTGTTATCAGTTTCGGTCAGCTTTGAGACGAGGTAAGTCTCCGGACTTACTTAGCTCGTATTCTTTCTATTAGTTTCGATGCGTGTTTGGTGGTGTGTGTTTATTGTTTATGTGTGTGTTTATTGTCTATGTTATAACATCTAAACCGGTAATAGGACCACCGACTTTATATGTGTATATTTGGCCCAAGTGTATGATAACGGGCAGTGACTACTTGTCCAGTCCAAAATGGGGATGACTGGGAGGTGCCATGCGACCAGTCCAACGGGTGATGCTGATCCGCATCAAGTACAAACCCGTATGGTGAAAGGGGACAAGGGCGAGATCGTTAAGATTTTCGTGTCACAAAAGAAGTTGATTAGAACGGGATATGACCTAATGATAAAAAGATAATAAACCGGCTTATGTGTTTGGAGCATGTTGTGTTTTTATGATGCCTTGTGTATGTGTGCTAATACCATGATTCTAATGCCTTGAATGCTAGCTAACGGTTTTATACCGATATTGTTGTAGTTGCCTTTCAGGTTAGGGACACAACCGAGAGATCCGGAAGAGTGCACAGCGGGGTCCGTACATTTTAGGATGGATTTTGAGGGTTGTATATATGTATTGTTTATGGTATTATGTATGTCGCGTGCATGGCGTTTGCCTTTGGAGTTGTATCTCGGCTGGAGTCTTTCGTTGTTTTCTTTTGGGGTTCATATCGTTGCATTAAAATGAATTTCGGTTTTGTCTTTATTTGTGTCTTATTGTAAGATCCGGTGAAATTATTGTCAGGCTAAGGGTCGGGACCCATTGTGAGGCCCCAACCCGTAGCATCCCGTGTCCCGCGGATTCGGGGTGTTACACGAGGTCGAACACAAAGACTAAGGTGAAATCGAATCAAGCAAGTGATTATAGATAGTGCAAATCTAGTTTAAGAAAAGAGAAAGGAATAATGAAATGAAAATCATAATGTTTTTGGGTTGGTTTTGTGGTGATCAAACAAGATCACAATTGATGCAAGATTGCAAAACAAACTTACAAATCTAGCTAGCAACAAAAACAAGCAATTCAAACACGAGATATGTGATCAACGAGAGAAAAGCGGATTCTAGGGGTGAGGAATTCCGGTTAGGCATTTGACTCAAGTTTCTAATCAACCTTGGACTACCTATGATATGTTGGGAAAGAGTGTTTCTCAACTGGGATCAATCACCGGGTAGGTCTCATGGTCCACTATCCTTCACCTAAGGTCCTATTACCGGGTAAGTCTCTATGAGCCTAAGATTGGGAATTCTACACAAACCGGATTGCTATCTAGGGGTCAAACCTCTCCTTACCGGGTAAGTCTTGTAAGGCAAATCCTAAACATCAATCCTAGAACAATCAGTTTAATAGCGGCTTGTGAGGCTCACTACTATCTAGAGTTCATCATCTTGGGTATCTAAGGTCAAGAATTACCGGGTAAGTCTTTTCTCTCACTTAGTTTGCTAGAATTAGGTAGGCTAGATTAAGCTTAACAAACACTAGGGTTTCAACAATCTAACATCCTAACATTCAGATTTATCAATAATAGCACAACCGAATCAAATCACGGGCAGATCATCAGAACCACGGCCGTGGTTAGGCAAGAACAGACCATGATTTGTAACAGAGATTAAGTTCGAGCAAGCAATTCATCCAAGGATACATTTAAGTCTATTCTATCATAGTCCAAGCCATAACCATCATTCCATTACCCTAGAATCACAACTATTTAGCCAACAACAAGCATCTTAACATTCAAACTCAACAAGCAAACATTCATGGCTTCCATAGCAAGAAAACGAAATGAAAGAGAAGAGAAACAAGTAAACACAAGTAAACCAAGTTGAATATATGTTTAAGAAAGACTTGCAACCCTTCAAAAGAAGGTCCAAATCGTTCCTTACAAATCCTTGCAAATGTCTTCAACAAGCTCACTCAAAAACCACTAAAAAGCTATGAAAACTCTAAAACTAGTGTTGTTGTTCTTCTTCTTCTTCTCCAAATGAGAGTGTTTTTGCTTCCTTCCAAGAGTAGCCTCCAAATGGAGTGATGTGTTGTGTGACAGTGTGTGTGAGAATCCTCTAGCATCATCCTGCAGGACCACTTATATCCTCCATCAAGGGCAAGAGTCGGTTATTGAGATCGTGGGACAGCTGTCACAGCTGTCCAGAGAGAACCACGGTCTAATTCCACGGGCGTGGAAGTGCCAGTGACCGTGGTTTTGCTTGTTCAACCTTCTTTGGATCATTTAGCCACGAGTTGGTGCAAGGCATGCACCAACAAGGTCCTATGTGTTCTCCTTTGCTCCTAGCTTGCTTCCTAATGAGTCCGGAAGTGTTTCATTACGAGGATCGATCCTCGAATGTATCGATTATGCTCCAAAAGCTCCCAAAATACCTACAAAACCGACAATAGTTCATGTAGACGTCTATCTCGACAATATGCATGAATTAAGCGTAAACATCATGAAGTAATGCCAAACCATGCATGAATAACGAGGAAAAATATCTAAATGAATGCCTAAACTAACGTCATAAATCGTGTTATCAAAATACCCCATACTTAAAAATTGCTCGTCCCCGAGCAAGGTCCAACTATAGGCTAAGAGATGACATGATTTATGAATGCGGAAAAGTGTAAAATCTTTTTGGAATTGTGCTTCTAAAATTGGATCACCTTCATAGTCATGCTTCGTGGCAATGGACAAGCAATCATGTATCAAATGAATGAAGACATAGAAAGACAATTATACTTACTCGAAAGGATGCATGAAAGGTGAAAATGAAGAAGTCAAGATGATCATGAGTATGTCAAATCTAGATCACTAAGTCTTACACAAATGCAAATAGGTCACAAGGACTTGGGAAAGAAGAGGCCAAGAAACTTTGTGATTAGGTGGAAATTTTTTCTAGGTCCTGTGATGCTAATCCGGGAAAGGAACTAACTCCACAATTTCGTTTTTGATCAACTTCCCACAAGTGTATATTTTTCTCCATTTTTTCTTTCTTTTCTTTTCTTTTTCTTTCATTTATTTTTGAGACAATGGCATTGGTGTACAAAAGCCGAAACCTTGGTGATTAGCGGGCCTTGGGCTTTTTTTATTTTTTGAGGTGCTCCACACCGGGCACACATACCAAGGCTCGTTAGGACTATTGGTTTATCCGACTTTGGCAAGGCACCAACACTCGATTATGTGAATGGTGCCGAGTTACTCGTCATCAAAACCAATGTCCCCAAACCTATATATTTTCTACACTTTCACAACAATTTCAGCACTTCATTCACAACATTCATTATCAACAACTTCACCCCACACATGTTTGTCACACACTCAACACACTAGCATGCTGCTATTCCCGGATGGGTCAAAAGAGGTTAAATTTTATATCTAATGAGGTGCTCAAACAACATGATCAAGATGAGAAGTAGAGGAAGATGAATTGCCTCAATCATTCCGAGATGATGTCCAAGAACTAGAATGTAATTTCGACTTTCAATCCTCAATCCAATCAAGGCAAGCATCATAATCACAATTCATACATGAGATTTAAGAGAAGTAATTCAAGTCCACATATGCATATATCCATTCAACACATAAGGACATCCATAGCCAATTCACAAAACAATCTCATCTTAAGGGTCATACCCAAACTTAGAAGCACTAAAATTTTATAAAATTTTCTGATTTTTTTGGATTTTTCGAAATATGCATGTATAATGCAAAAGCTAATGAAATATGTGACAATATGAAACTATCCTAGATGCAATCATGCAAACCCTACCCCATACTTAGAAACACATTGTCCCCAATGTGCTAGTCAAGTAAAGAAGAGTGAAAGAGGGTCCTCACAATGTAAAAATGGTTTGCTTCGGTGTTTTGGTTCACTCAAGTGGAGTGATGGCAAATGATCTATCAAAGATGGTAGAGAGCTCTTGATGTTCGTTATGGTGTCGGGACCCGCGCTAAGCACCGTAAGCCGTCCAAGTCCCGCGTCTGCTCCACCCACAATTGATATGGGATCATCATCATCACCTCCATGCCTTGCAAGACTCCTTTGCTCCCTAGACTCTAGCACACAAACACAAAGCACACACAAACACACCAACACAAAAACAAAAACAAAAACGAAAAAACGAAAAACGAAAAGAGGAAGATGTTACCAAATGGGCTGCCTCCCATTAAGTGCTTCTTTAAGGTCATTAGCTTGACCAAATTCGGGAGTGTTTCACTCAAAGTGAAGAGGGTCGATCATATCCACCGGAGCTTCCGGGATGTACCTCTTCAAACGGTGCCCATTCACCTTAAAATCTCCACAATGCTCCCCACCTATCTCAACCGCTCCATGGGGAAAGACCTTCCTCACCACATAAGGACCCGTCCATCTTGACTTTAGTTTTCCGGGGAAGAGCCGCAACCTCGAGTTGAAGAGAAGGACTAAGTCACCTTCACTCAACTCTTTCGGGATGAGATGTTTGTCGTGCCAACGTTTGGTCCTTTCTTTGTAGATCCGGGCGTTTTCATAGGCATCCAACCGGATCTCCTCAAGAGCGTTCATGTCTAGCAACCTCTTCTCACCGGCCGCCTTGAGGTCAAAATTGAGCCACCTTATGGCCCAATACGCCCTATGCTCCATCTCCACCGGAAGGTGGCAAGACTTGCCATAAACTAGCTTGTAGGGAGTGGTGCCAATCGGTGTCTTGAAAGCGGTTCTATAAGCCCACAAAGCATCATCAAGCTTCATAGCCCAATCTTTCCTCGTTCTAGAAACCGTCTTCTCAAGTATTTCCTTTATCTCCCGGTTGGAGATCTCCACTTGGCCACTAGTTTGGGGATGGTAAGGTGTTTCCACCTTATGAGTCACCCCATACTTAGCCAAAAAGTGTCCCGAAGTTCCTATTGGTGAAATGCTTCCCCCATCACTTATGATCACTCTTGGTGTTCCAAATGAAGATGACTTAGTTGAAGAACCGCACCACAGCTTTGGCATCATTTGTGGGAGAGGCGATTGCTTCTACCCATCTTGACACATAGTCTACCGCCAAGAGAATGTAGAGGTTGCCACATGAAGAGGAGAATGGCCCCATGAAGTCCACACCTCAAATATCAAATATCTCAACCTCTTGTATGTTGTTCAAGGGCATTTTATTCCTCCTTGAGATGTTTCCTGTCCTTTGGCAAGCATCACAAGCTACCACAAAATTCTGCACATCCTTGAACAAACTAGGCCAATAAAATCCGGATTGCAACACCTTTGCACACGTCTTGTGTGAGCTAGCATGGCCTCCACATGGCAAGGAGTGACAATGGCGGATCACGCTCTCCACCTCATCCTCCGGTATACATCTCCTAAAGACTCCATCCGGTCCTCTCTTGAACAAGAGATGCTCGCTCCAATAGTAATGCCTCACATCCTTGAAAAACTTTTTCCTTTGGGCATATGACAAACCGGGTGGCACTTCTTCACACACGAGGTAGTTCACTATGTCCGCATACCATGGTTCACTTCCTCTAGACACTTGAAGTAAGCACTCCTCCATCAATTGAAATTGCTCATCCTGGAATGAGTCATCAATCGGGATGCCATCTCTTTCAGTCTCTAAGGGTGGTAGTGTACTAAGATGGTCCGCCACAGAATTTTCGGACCCCTTCTTATCCCGGATCTCCAAATCAAACTCTTGGAGGAGAAGGATCCACCTAATCAAGCGGGGTTTGGCATCCTTCTTTGTAAGGAGATAACGGATCGCAACAAGATTACTATACACAATGACCTTCGCTTCAACAAGATACGAGCGGAACTTCTCAAATGCATACACAACTGCTAGCAACTCCTTCTCGGTGGTAGCATAATTGAGTTGGGCATCATCTAACCTCTTGCTAGCATAGTAGATGACATGTGTAAGCCCATCTTTCCTTTGTCCCAAAACAGCCCCAATGGCCACATCACTCGCGTCACACATGATCTCAAACGGTAAACTCCAATCCGGAGGTTGCATGATAGTGGCAGAGATCAAAGACTCCTTCAACCTACAAAAAGCTTCAAGGCAATCCTTGGAAAAAACAAACTCAACATCCTTCATTAGTAGGTTAGTGAGAGGCTTAGAGATTTTAGAGAAATCTTTTATAAACCTCCGGTAAAAACCGGCATGCCCTAAGAAACTCCTTACCCCTTTCACCGAGGTAGGTGGTGGCAACTTCTCTATTGTTTCTATCTTGGCCCTATCAACCTCAATGCCTCGGTTGGAGACCAAGTGTCCCAACACTATGCCTTCACTCACCATGAAGTGGCATTTCTCCCAATTTAAAACAAGGTTAGTTTCCTCACATCGCTTTAACACCAAAGACAAGTTAGCTAAGCAATCATCAAATGAAGAGCAATACACCGAGAAATCATCCATAAACACTTCCATGATATTTTCAATATATTCAGAAAAAATAGCCATCATACACCTTTGAAAGGTGGCGGGTGCATTACATAACCCAAATGGCATTCTCCTATATGCAAATGTTCCCCAAGGACATGTAAATGTTGTTTTCTCTTGGTCAACCTGGTGAATAGGGATTTGGAAAAACCCACTATAGCCATCTAAGTAACAAAAGTGTGAATGTTGAGCTAATCTCTCTAGCATTTGGTCAATGAAAGGAAGAGGGAAGTGATATTTCCTAGAGGCCACATTAAGTTTCCTATAGTCAATGCACATTCTCCATCCCGTAACCGTCCTAGTTGGGATTAGTTCATTGTTCTCATTAGTTACCACGGTCATACCACCCTTCTTAGGAACCACATGCACGGGACTAACCCACTTACTATCCGAAATCGGGAAAATGATTCCCGCATCTAGCAATTTAAGGATCTCTTTCTTGACTTCCTCTTTCATGATAGGGTTCAATCTTCTTTGAGGTTCTATTGAAGGTTTATGGTTATCTTCCATCAAGATTTTATGCATGCATAGCGAAGGTTTGATGCCAACTAAGTCATCAATGGTGTAACCAATAGATTTCCTATGTAATTTCAACTCATGAAACAATCTATCAAGCTCATCATCATTCAAAGATGCATTCACAATCACCGGATAAGTAGAATTGGCACCAAGGAAAGCATACTTTAAATGAGAAGGGAGAGGTTTAAGTTCAAGTTTAGGAGGATCTTTATCGGTTGGAGATGCTCCATACAATGTAGGTTGAGATGATTCCAAAGCCATGGAAGACCCTCCAAGACTCCTTGAAGCTTGATCAACAACTAAGACACTTTTTGGAGAAACCACGGGCAAAACCACGACCTCTGGTACAACCACAGGCGTGGAATCTGAGAAACTGGCACTTTTGGACATTATAGAGAGTTCCCGGGTAGAATTATGGCCGTGGTTTCTGGTGCCAGGCCGTGGTTCAATACAACTTCGTGCACTTCAAATTTAACACTTGTCTCCTTTTCTAATGCATCCAAAGCCTTGATTTCTTCATTGCAATCATCCTCAACTCCTTCCTCCATCAAACTCAAGCTAAGAACCTTCTCCAGTGGATCCTTGATCAAGATTGAGCTCACAACTTCCCTACACTCCTCTTGCTCGACAATGTTGAAGACATCTTCACCAAGGGCTGGCCCCTTCATCATTGTGGATAGCTTAAACTTGATATTCTCTTCTCCTATGTTGAAGGAGAAGATTCCATTTTTACAATCCACCAAACATCTGGATGTGGCCAAGAATGGCCTCCCTAGAATGATAGGAACCAGGTAATCTGCCGGTATATCTAAGACAACGAAGTCAATGGGCACATAGAACTTCCCAAGATGAACCGATATGTCTTCTAGGATTCCTACGGGTGAGTGATTGAACGGTCCGCCATGTAGAGGGTAATCTTGACCGGCTTTGGTTCTCCTAGCCCAACCTTGTTGCAAAGTGGAAGCGGGATAATGCTTACACTTGCCCCAAGATCACATAGGGCTTCATATTGCACTTCTCCAACCCCAATTGGCACATAAAAAGATCCAGGATCTCTTAGTTTAGGAGGCATCTCCTCCCTCATAGTTTGGATCAACTCGGAAGATCTCTTTGCCATTCTCACTTCTCCATACTCCTCCAACTTCCTCTTGTTGGAGAGTATCTCCTTCAAAAACTTTCCATAGGCCGGCATACCTAGAATAGCATCCATGAACGGAATGTTAATATGCAATTTAGACATATGTTCAAGGAATTTACCGAAATGTTTGTCCAAACGAGCTCTTGCTCGTGATTGTGGGAATGGTAGTGGTGGCTTGTAAGGGGGCGGTGCCACATATGTTGGCTCATCATCCTTGATCTTTCCTCCTTCTTCTTGCAATGTTTCTTCCTCCACTACTACTTGCTTTCCCTTGTCATTCCCCTTCGGCAAGGGATCTTTCATGCTCAGCCCACTCCTTGTGGAAATGGCCAACACTTGGCCTCTTGGGTTGTCCTCGGTTCTTCGGGGAAGCTTTCCCGGATCTCTTTGTGCTTCACCCGCTTTTTGGAAAACTTGTGCTTCTAACATCTTTTGAGCTTTAGAAATGGATGTAACCGTGCTCTCAAGTCCACTTAACCTTCCAAGCAATTGTTCAAACATCATCTCGGTTCTATCCTTTGAAGGTTGAGCAAAACCGGGTGGAGGCTCTTGTGAAGCCTTAGGTGGTGGTGCGCTTGTGGAAGCGGGAGAGTTCAAGACACCATCTGGGTTAGAATAGGAGAACCCGAGATGGTTGTGATTAGGCCGGTAATTGTTGAATTGCCGGCTGTTGTTGTTGAAGTTCCTAGGGCCTTGATAATTGTTGTAGTTACCCCTTCCCGTGTAGTTAATGTCCTCCTCTTTGGAAGCCAAGTTGGCTTGCACTTGCACTTGAGGACTTGCTTGATTCTTCAAGGTTGTGGCACACAACTCCCTCAAAGACTTAAGCTCATAGTTGATTGCATCGAGTTTGAAGTTGCTCATGGTGACTTTACTCGCTTCATATGCTCTCAGTTTTCTCCCATCACTCTTCCTATGGGAGTACTTCTCTATCACCAAGGCTTGCTTCTTTACAAAATCCCAAGCCTCATCCACATTCTTCTCCATGAATGTTCCTCCAGAAAGAAATTGGAGCTTGAATTGGCTATCCTCATCAAGCCCCTTGAAATAAATCTCCAATAGCTCTATCTTCGGTATCCTATGGTGTGGACAATCTAGGAGGAGGTCCTTGAACCTCTCCCAAGATTTGAATAGGCTTTCTCTATCCTTCATCACGAATGCATTGATCTTCCCTCTTAGCTTGTTGTCTTGGAAGGTGGGAAGAACATTGCCAAGAACTCGATTGTCATCTCCTCCCAAGTACTCACACGCCCTAGTGGAATGGATTGATACCAAGCCAAGGCTTTATCCTTAAGTGAGAAGGAAAAAGCCCTAAGCTTATGGTTGTTGTTCTCCAATCTAGGTGGTCTTAGAGTCTCCATCAAGATCTCATAATTCATCAAGTGTTGATGAGGAGACTCTCCTTCCATCCCTCCAAATTGATTATGCCGGATCATTTGTAGCACTTGAGGGCGGAGCTCGTAGTCATGGGCTGCGGGATCTCCTAAGTTAACACCCGGACGGTGCACTCTTTGGGCCGGATCCATACGCTGCCTCAACCTTTGTGGCTCCTCAATAACAATGGGCATAACCCGAACATTGACCGCCGGCTGCGGTGGTGGTGGAGGTTGTTGACGATTAAGCTCCCTTTGGACAAGAGCTTGCCTAATCTCTTCAATTTTCCTCCTAGTTGCTTCTTGCCTCTCATTGACAAGTCCCATCTCATTCTCCAAGGCTTCATCCCTTAGCCTAATTTTCTCTAAAGATTCATTCAACTCAACTTGAAGATCTCTTCCGGCCATCTCCTTCTTCTTTTTAGCGTTCTTAGATCTAGTCTTAAGGGTTTTCTCCGGTTCGGGGTCGAATGGAGCTAAATCCTTGCCACGAGATCTTCGCATACACCTAAAGAGCGAGAGATGTCCTGAAAACTCAAAGACACAAACCAAACAAGATCAAAAGCAACAAGAAAGACCTACACTATAAACAATCACACAATATGATTCAATCTAGACCTAGTCCCCGACAACGGCGCCAAAAACTTGTTACGATAAGAATGTGTACCACAAAAGTCTTAAATTCAAAACTCGATATAATTTCCTAACTCCTAGCGAACCCACAGTGTATGGATCGTTTTGTAGCAAGGATAGTATTCCGAGGTCGAACACAAAGACTAAGGTGAAATCAAATCAAGCAAGTGGTTATAGATAGTGCAAATCTAGTTTAAGAAAAGAGAAAGGAATAAAGAAATGAAAATCATAATGTTTTTGGGTTGGTTTTGTGGTGATCAAACAAGATCACAATTGATGCAAGATTGCAAAACAAACTAACAAATCTAGCTAGCAAGACAAACAAGCAACTCAAACACGAGATATGTGATCAACGAGAGAAAAGCGGATTCTAGGGGTTAGGAAATCCGGTTATGGCATTTGACTCAAGTTTCTAATCAACCTTGGACTAGCTATGATATGTTAGGAAAGGGTGTTTCTCAAATGGGTACAATCACCGGGTAGGTCTCATGGTCCACTATCCTTCATCTAAGGTCCTATTACCGGGTAAGTCTCTAGGAGCCTAAGATTGGGAATTCTACACAAACCGGATTGCTATCTAGGGGTCAAACCTCTCCTTACCGGGTAAGTCTCGGAAGGCAAGTCCTAAACATCAATCCTAGAACAATCAGTTCAATAGCGGCTTGTGAGGCTCACTACTACCTAGAGTTCATCATCTTGGGTATCTAAGGTCAAGAATTACCGGGTAAGTCTCTTCTCTCACTTAGTTTGCTAGCATTAGGTTACCCTAGGCTAGATTAAGCTTAACAAACACTAGGATTTCAACAATCTAACATCCTAACATTCAGATTTATCAATAATAGCACAACAGATTCAAATCACGGGTAGATCATCAGAACCACGGCCGTGGTTAGGCAAGAATAGACCATGATTTTTAACAAAGATTAAGTTCGAGCAAGCAATTCATCCAAGGATACATTTAAGTCTATTCTATCATAGTTCAAGCCATAACCATCATTTCATTACCCTAGAATCATAACTATTTAGCCAACAACAAGCATCTTAACATTCAAACTCAACAAGCAAACATTCATTGCTTCCATATCAAGAAAATGAAATGAAAGAGAAGAGAAACAAGTAAACACAAGTAAACCAAGCTGAATATATGTTTAAGAAAGACATACAACCCTTCAAAAGGTCCAAATCGTTCCTTACAAATCCTTGCAAATGTCTTCAACAAGCTCACTCAAAAACCACTAAAAAGCTATGAAAACTCTAAAACTAGTATTGTTCTTCTTCTTCTTCTTCTCCAAATGAGGGTGTTTTTGCTTCCTCCCAAGAGTAGCCTCCAAATGGAGTGATGTGTTGTGTGAGAGTGTGTGTGAGAATCCTCTAGCATCAGCCTGCAGGACCACTTATATCCTCCATCAAGGGCAAGAGTCGGTTATGGAGATCGTGGGACAGCTGTCACAGCTGTCCAAAGAGAACCATGGCCCAATTCCATGGGCGTGGAACTGCCAATGACCGTGGTTTTGCTTGTTCAGCCTTCTTTGGAGCATTTAGCCACGAGTTGGTGCAAGGAATGAACCAACAAGGTCTTATGTGTTCTCCTTTGCTCCTAGCTTGCTTCCTAATGAGTCCGGAAGTGTGTCATTACGAGGATTGATCCTCGAATGTATCGATTAACCTCCTAAAGCTCCCAAAATACCTACAAAACCGACAATAGTTCGTGTAGACGTCTATCTCTACAATATGCATGAATTAAGCGTAAACGTCATGAACTAATGCCAAACCATGCATGAATAACGGGGAAAACTATCTAAATGAATGCCTAAACTAACGTCATAAATCGTGTTATCATCGTCTTTCTTCTTCCATAGAACTCGCAGCAAGGGCAACCAAAGCTCGAACCTTTGGCTCCAACACGTCAAGACTCAATGCCAAAGAGCCTGAGAACAACGAAGGGTCAACAACGGAACACTCTACAACACCCAAGGCTCATGCTTGATCCTTGGAGAAGAAGAAAAGAGAAGGCATGCAACGCTAAAGGAACGTGAGGAAGAACCATCAAAGATGCACTTACACGTTCAGCGAGGTCGTAGGAAGCAAAGGACGGTTGCAGCTCTCTCTAGGGTTGAAGACGATAGCAAGGAACGGGAAAAAGGAGAGAAAGAAGAGAATATATAGGAACGGGCTGGAAAGATAGACGGAAGGGCATCTAGGGTTCAGAATGGAGACAAGGAAACCGGCCCATAAGATAGAATATCGGACATTCTATTTATGGAAAAAAGATAAAAGAACGGAAGAAAAGATCGGCACGATTTGGCGTAAATCTGCAGGGGCGGATCATCTCGGCTTCGGGGGCGGCCCTCTTCACTGCGGCGGTGGTGAAGGCAAAACTAGGATCTTACATCAGATCATCCTAAAAAGAAGTTTCGTCCCAAAACTTGCAAAAGCTCACGATCACAACAACACAAAGAAACAGAACTGAACTCATATATTCCCACTCGGGGCAGGTAACACAAAATGTCACACACAAGCGTAAGCAACGCAACAAAGGAAAAACAGAAACAACGACTACGCTAAAGATGCATCCATCCCAGCGTCAAACTCCGGATAGTTCTGATAACATGAATTATAGTCTATATTTTGGGGTTTGTTTGGATGTTTTATCTTTCATAATCTGCATGTGTGTATGTATATTATGTGATTTTACTACCATTTCATCTACCTTTGCGAGAATCGAGGTCTACACCTAGTTTTGTTGTAATCGTAGGTAAAATGGCACGTTTCGCATCAAAAAGGAGCAAAAGGAGTCATGAGTCATTTGGAGCTACATCCAGGGAGCACAGCCATGGATTAAAGATTTACTTTGGACCAGATTTGAGAGATTTCACATTCAGTTGTGAGTCACCTCGGTTGACCACAGATTCACCTCGACCGAGGTGATCCAGAGACGCCGACTCGACCGAGGCGAACACCTAGGACGCGGCGAGAATATTTTATTCTTGAAGGAGATCTTTTAAACTTGGAAAGTAATCTTATATTTTTGGGCTGGGCTCTTGGAAGGAAGGAGATATGCAGAATCATATATTTTACCTATATTTATGGGAGAATATCTTTCTAAGATTTATTATCTTTGGAGGGTTATTTTCCTATATAAAGGGTTGGATTTTCCACAATTCAACCATCTTCGGATCGCTGCTTAGGGTGCTTAGATCCCGTAAAAGAGCCGGCTTACACCGAAAAACACGCAGCAGCAGCAGCCTACTCCAGTTGGGAGAGATTCGAAGAACCTTTTTGAAGGTTGAAGGAAGATTGAAGTTCATAGCTTTTTATAGCTTTATTGAAGGGTTTTGTAAGATTGTCTTCAATTCCCTCAATTGTTGTCTTGTCTTTTTGGATTGCTATCCAAGGAACGCTTTGTTGTGATATTTGATTAAGTTATTGAAGTCTTTTCATTAAATTCTTCTTTGTTCAAATATTCACCTTCTTTCCTTATATTTAATACTTTCATAATGATGATGAGTGGCTAATTTCCTTGTGTGATTCTAGGGTGATTAGCTGAAGGTTGTGGGAAAAACGATGATAGAATAATCTTAGATTCCAGTAGGATCCTGAAAGTTCGAGTCTTTAACCTTAACCCTAAGCATCTCGTTCAGTCGATGAACACCTCGGCCGGGGTGGAAACTGGCTGACCGAGGTGACTTATCTGATCCATAACTGAGAGTTAAGTGTTAGAGTTTGCCAAATCCTGTTCTTATTACACCTTTCCTGGTTCAAAGCAAGCTTAGGATGAGACTTACCCGGTAATTCCTTAGTTTGTGTATTAACGATCATAAGTGTAGGTAATAAAGGTTTGTCCTTTATTGGGGTTTGAGTGTGCTTCCATCCCATCTTTGTGAGTTAGCCTGAGACTTACCCGGTAAAGGTTGATTCTATTCCCTTAGATGGTGAGTTAGTTTGAGGTTGTAGTTCTTTATCTTGATTCCTTGAGACTTACCCGGTAATAGGAGTTACGGTTTAGGATTAGTGTGTGGTGAGACTTACCCGGTGATCTACTCCACTTTTGTAACACCTTCCCCTTGCAAAAATCTCAACTTTGTCCGCTTATCTTTAGATCTTGAGTTGGAACCACAACTAGATGCTTTAATCCCTAGAATTGCATGTTTGCTTTATTGACTTCTTATTCATCTTTGATTGTGTTAATTGCTCTTTGTGGTTAGTATTCACGAAGCTTACCGTTATTGACTTTGTTTCACCGAGTCCCTGTGATCGACCCCTGGAATTTCTTGCTTTTTACTACGATTGACCCGTACACTGCGGGTTCGCATCCTTGTTTTAAGCTTAAGTCTAGGGTTTTAAATTTAAAGCTTGCACACACCGTTTGGAGGGAACAAGTTCCTCTGGGTACTATCCTCTATCTCCCAAGTCGCGTCGTCAGCTCCTCGCATTGACCACTGAATCTTCAATATCGGGATGTCCTTCGAACGCAAGCGTCTCGTACTACGCTCTAATACAGCCACTGGGTGCTCAACAAATGTGTGGTCTGACTCGATCACTAGATCCTCATGACTGATGATGTGCCTCTGGTCCGGTATGTACTTGATAGCATGAATTATTGTCTATATTTTGGGGCCTGTTTAGACGTTTTATCTTCAGTAATCTGCATGTTTGAATGTATATTATGTGATTATATTGTCGTTTCATCTACCTTTGTGGGAATCGAGGTATACACCTAGTTTTGTTGTAATCGTAGGTAAAATGGCACGTTTTTGCATCAAAAAGGAGCAAAAGGAGCAAAGGAGTCATTGGAGCTACATTCAGGAGCCTAAGGAATAATCCAGGAAGCATGGACATGGATAAAAGATTCACTTTGGACCAAATTTGAGAGATTTCACATTCAGTTGTGATTCACCTTGGTTGACTACAAAGTCACCTCGACCGAGGTGATCCAGAGGAGCCGACTCGACCGAGGCGAACACCTGGGACGCGGCAAGAATATTTTATTCTTCGCTGAGATCTTTTATCTTTGGAAAGAGGATCTTATATATTTAGGCTGGATTCCTGGAAGGAAGAAGATAAGTTAGACCATATATTTTACCTATTTTTATGGGAAGAGATTTTTCTAAGATATCTTATCTTTGGAGAGTAATTTTCCCATAAAAAGGGTCGGATTTCCCACAAATCCGACAGCCTGCATACATCCGAATACACCACTGCAGCCATACTCCAGTTGGGAGATTTGAAGAACCTTTTTGAAGGTTGAAGGAAGAAAGTCTATAGCTTTTATAGCTTTTTGAAGGGTTTTTGTAAGATCATCTTAGATTCCCTTCTTTGTTGATTGTCTTGTTGGATTTTAATCCAAGGAACGCTTGTTGGTTTGATAATTGATTTAGTTATTGAAGCCTTTCTCTTAAGGTTTTCTTGTTCAATTATTCTCTTTTTTCCCATATATTTGATTAATACTTTCATGATGATGAGTGGCTAATTTCTTTGTGTGATTCTAGGGTGATTGACTGAAGGTTATGGGAAAAACAATGATAGAATAATCTTAATCACAGTAGGACCCTGAAAGTTCGAGTCTTTACCTTAACCCTAAGCATCTCGCTCAGTCGATGATCATCTCGGCCGGGGTGGAATTCACTCACTTCATATGCTCCCAGTTTTCTCCCATCACTCTTCCTATGGGAGTACTTCTCTATCACCAAGGCTTGCTTCTCTACAAACTCCCAAGCCTCATCCACATTCTTCTCCATGAATGTTCCTCCGGAAAGCAATTGGAGCTTGAATTGGCTATCCTCGTCAAGCCCCTTGAAATAAATCTCCAATAGCTCTATCTTCGGTATCCCATGGTGTGGACAATCTAGGAGGAGGTCCTTGAACCTCTCCCAAGATTTGAATAGGCTTTCTTTATCCTTCATCACGAATGCATTGATCTTCCCTCTTAGCTTGGTTGTCTTGGAAGGTGGGAAGAACTTTGCCAAGAACTCGATTGTCATCTCCTCCCAAGTACTCACACGCCCTAGTGGAATGGATTGATACCAAGCCAAGGCTTTATCCTTAAGTGAGAAGGAAAAAGACCTAAGCTTATGGTTGTTGTTCTCCAATCTAGGTGGTCTTAGAGTCTCCATCAAGATCTCATAATTCATCAAGTGTTGATGAGGAGACTCTCCTTCCATCCCTCCAAATTGATTATGCCGGATCATTTGTAGCACTTGAGGGCGGAGCTCGTAGTCATGGACTGCGGGATCTCCTAAGTTAACACCCGGACGGTGCACTCTTTGGGCCGGATCCATACGTTTCCCCAACGTTTGTGGCTCCTCAATAAAAATGGGCATAACCCGAACATTGACCGCCGGCTGCGGTGGTGGTGGAGGTTGTTGACGATTAAGCTCCCTTTGGACAAGAGCTTGCCTAATCTCTTCAATTTCCCTCCTAGTTGCTTCTTGCCTCTCATTGGCAAGTCTCCTCTCATTCTCCAAGGCTTCATCCCTTACCCTAATTTGCTCTAAAGCTTCATTCAACTCAGCTTGAAGATCTCTTCCGGCCATCTCCTTCTTCTTTTTAGCATTCTTAGATCTAGTCGTAAGGGTTTTCTTCGGTTCGGGGTCGAATGGAGCTAAATCCTTGCCACAAGATCTTCGCATACACCTAAAGAGCGAGAGATGTCCTGAAAATTCAAAGACACAAACCAAACAAGATCAAAAGCAACAAGAAAGACCTACACTATAAACAATCACACAATATGATTCAATCTAGACCTAGTCCCCGACAACGGTGCCAAAAACTTGTTACGATAAGAATGTGTACCACAAAAGTTTTAAATTTATAACTCGATATAATTTCCTAACTCCTAGTGAACCCATAGTGTATGGGTCGTTTTGTAGCAAGGATAGTATTCCGAGGTCGAACACAAAGACTAAGGTGAAATCGAATCAAGCAAGTGATTATAGATAGTGCAAATCTAGTTTAAGAAAAGAGAAAGGAATAAAGAAATGAAAATCATAATGTTTTTGGGTTGGTTTTGTGGTGATCAAACAAGATCACAATTGATGCAAGATTGCAAAACAAACTAACAAATCTAGCTATCAACACAAACAAGCAACTCAAACACGAGATATGTGATCAACGAGAGAAAAGCGGATTCTAGGGGTTAGGAATTCCGGTTATGGCATCTGACTCAAGTTTCTAATCAACCTTGGACTAGCTATGATATGTTGGGAAAGGGTGTTTCTCAAATGGGATCAATCACCGGGTAGGTCTCATGGTCCACTATCCTTCACCTAAGGTCCTATTACCGGGTAAGTCTCTAGGAGCCTAAGATTGGGAATTCTACACAAACCGGATTGCTATCTAGGGGTCAAACTTCTCCTTACCAGGTAAGTCTCGGAAGGCAAGTCCTAAACTCAATCCTAGAACAATCAGTTCAATAGCGGCTTGTGAGGCTCACTACTACCTAGAGTTCATCATCTTGGGTATCTAAGGTCAAGAATTACCGGGTAAGTCTCTTCTCTCACTTAGTTTGCTAGCATTAGGTTACCCTAGGCTAGATTAAGCTTAACAAACACTAGGATTTCAACAACCTAATAGGCTAACATTCAGATTTATCAATAATAGCACAACAGAATCAAATCACGGGCAGATCATCAGAACCACGGCCGTGGTTAGGCAAGAATAGACCATGATTTGTAACAGAGATTAAGTTCGAGCAAACAATTCATCCAAGGATACATTTAAGTCTATTCTATCATAGTTCAAGTCATAACCATCATTCCATTACCCTAGAATCACAACTATTTAGCCAACAATAAGCATCTTAACATTCAAACTCAACTAGCAAACATTCATGGCTTCCATAGCAAGAAAACAAAATGAAAGAGAAGAGAAACAAGTAAACACAAGTAAACCAAGCTGAATATATGTTTAAGAAAGACTTACAACCCTTCAAAAGGTCCAAATCGTTCCTTACAAATCCTTGCAAATATCTTCAACAAGCTCACTCAAAAACCACTAAAAAGCTATGAAAACTCTAAAACTAGTGTTGTTCCTCTTCTTCTTCTTCTTCTTCTTCTCCAAATGAGAGTGTTTTTGCTTCCTTCCAAGAGTAGCCTCCAAATGGAGTGATGTGTTGTGTGAGAGTGTGTGTGAGAATCCTCTAGTATCAGCCTACAGGACCACCTATATCTTCCATCAAGGGCAAGAGTCGGTTATGGAGATCGTGGGACAGCTGTCACAGCTGTCCAGAGAGAACCATGGCCCAATTCCATGGGCGTGGAAGTACCAATGACCGTGGTTTTGCTTGTTCAGCCTTCTTTGGATCATTTAGCCACGTGTTGGTGCAAGGCATGCACCATCAAGGTCTTATGTGTTCTCCTTTGCTCCTAGCTTGCTTCCTAATGAGTCCGGAAGTGTGTCATTACGAGGATCGATCCACGAATATATCGATTAACCTCAAAAAGCTCACAAAATATCTACAAAACCGACAATAGTTCGTGTAGACATCTATCTCTACAATATGCATGAATTAAGCGTAAACGTCATGAACTAATGCCAAACCATGCATGAATAACGGAGAAAACTATCTAAATGAATGCCTAAACTAATGTCATAAACCGTGTTATCATCGTCTTTCTTCTTCCACAGAACTCACAGCAAGGGAAACCAAAGCTCGAACCTTTGGCTCCAACACATCAAGACTCAATGCCAAAGAGCCTAAGAACAACGAAGGGTCAACAACGGAACACTCTACAACACCCAAGGCTCATGCTTGATCCTTGGAGAAGAAGAAAAGAGAAGAACGAAAGGAAGAAACCAAAACAGAAGGAGAAGGCATGCAACGCTAAAGGAACGTGAGGAAGAACCATCAAAGATGCACTTACACGTTCAGCGAGGTCGTTGGAAGCAAAGGACGGCTGCAGCTCTCTCTAGGGTTGAAGACGATAGCAAGGAACGGGAAAAAGGAGAGAAAGAAGAGAATATATAGGAACGGGCTGCAAAGATAGATGGAAGGGCGTCTAGGGTTCAGAAAGGAGACAAGGAAACCGGCCCATAAGATAGAATATCGGACATTCTATCTATGGAAGAAAGATAAAAGAACGGAAGAAAAGATTGGCACGATTTGGCGTAAATCCGCAGGGGCGGAACATCTCGGCCGCGGGGGCGGCCCTTTTCACTGCGGGGCGGTGAAGGCAAAACTAGGATCTTACATCAGATCATCCTAAAAAGAAGTTTCGTCCCGAAACTTGCAAAAGCTCATGATCACAACAGCACAAAGAAACAGAACTTAACTCATATATTCCCACTCGGGGCACGTAACACAAAATGTCACACACAAGCGTAAGAAACGCAACAGAGGAAAAACAAAAACAACGACTACGCTAAAGATGCATCCATCCCAGCGTAAAACTCTGGATAGTTCCTCTGGGTACTATCCTCTATCTCCCAAGTCACGTCGTCAGCTCCTCACATCGACCACTGAATCTTCAATATCGGGATGTCCTTCAAACGCAAGCGTCTCGTACTACGCTCTAATACAGCCACCGGGTGCTCAACAAATATGTGGTCTGACTCGATCACTAGATCCTCATGACTGATGATGTGCCTCTGGTCCGGTATGTACTCCCGTAGCTGGGACACATGGAAGACTGGATGAACACCCTCTAGTCTCGGTGGCAACGCAAGTCTGTATGCTGCCTCTCCCACTCGCTCAAGGATCTCAAATGATCCAACATATCTGGGGCTCAGCTTTCCCTTGACACCGAAATGTCTGATGCCTCGTGTTGGGGATACTCTCAACCAAACTTGAGCTCCAACTATGAACTCCAGAGGTTTGCGCCTTTTATCTACATAAGACTTCTATCGACTCTGTGCTGCTAACATCCGCTCTCGGATCACTGCTACACGAGTCATGTCATCATGTATCTGTTCAGGTGCTACTCCGCTAGCACTACTAGGCTCATCCCAACACAACAGTGTACGACATCTCTGTCTGTATAAAGCCTCATAAGGAGCCATCCTGATCGATGCGTGCCTACTGTTGTTCTACGAAAACTCCACTAAGGATAGGTGATCTAGCCACACCTGTCCCCAGTCTAACACGCAAGCTCTCAACATGTCCTTTAAAGTTTGGATGGTCCGCTCAGACTGACCATCGGTATGAGGATAATAAGTAGTCGTGAACTATAGACTCGTACCTAGGGTGGCATGAACGTGCTGCCAGAACCTCGATGTGAACCGTCCGTCTCTGTCGGAGACTATGGTCCTAGGTACCCCATGAAGTCTCACTATCTGTCTCGTGAACTCTTCTGCTAATCAACTTACTGGCCACGTTTCCATGATCAGAATGAAACGTGCGGTCTTCGTCAGTCGATCTACTATCACCCAGATATCATCAAAGCCTCGACTCGGTTTCAAACCGGTAACGAAATCCATAGAGATGTCTTCCCACTTCCACTGAGGGACGGGAAGTAGGTGTAGCTCGCCTCCGGGTCTATGATGCTCGATCTTGACCTGCTAATAGGTCGCACACTGAGCTACATATCTCGTGACGTCTAGCTTCAGACCTTTCCACCAGAAAGAGCGTCTGATATCCTGATACATCTTACTCGCACCAAGGTGGACTGAGTAAGGTGTAGAGTGAGCCTCTTGAAGAATCCTCTGTCTCAACTCTCAATCTGAAGGCACACAAACACATTCCTCACGTCTCAGAACTCCGTCAGTACCAACTACAAACTACGGTACCTCTCCTCGAGACATCCGGTCTCGGATCTGTGTCAAAGCTTGGCAACTCTCCTGCTTCCGTCGGATTTCGGCCAACAGATCAGGTACTATCTCCAAGGTGGATAGATAATTGTCGGAATTTGGGAAATGGATATCCATCTCTAGCCGCGCAAGGTCTCGTTGTAACTGTGGCCGAGCTGTCAGCCTAGCAATCGCCATCTCTCGAGGAGTCTTCCTACTAAGTGCATATGCCACTACATTAGCCTTCCCCGGGTGATATAAGATCTCAAGGTCAAAATCCTGGATCAACTTCAATCATTTGCGCTGGGGGTTATTCAACTCCTGCTGAGTGAATATGTACTTCAAACACTTGTGATCTGTAAATATCTGACACGTAGCTCCGTACAGATAATGCCTCCAAATCTTCAAAGAGTGAACCACAACAACCAACTCCAGGTCATGGGTAGGGTAATTCTCCTCGTACGTCTTGAGTTGTCGAGACGCGTAAACAATCACCTTATCCCTCTGCATCAGAACACATCCCAAGCCCAGCTCGGATACGTCACTGTAAACCACGAAATCCTCAATGCCTTCTGGTTGAGCTAGAATAGGAGCAGAGGTCAACCTCTTCTTCAGCTCCTCGAAGCTCTACAGGCACGACTCGGACCATACGAACCTCGTAGACTTCCGCAACAAGGAAGTGAGCTGTCGGGCAATAACTGAAAAGCCCTCAACAAAACGCCGATAGTAGCCCGCCAATCCCAAGAAGCTGCAGACTTCCTTGACGTTCTTAGGTGGCGGCCAAGATGCTAATGACTCGATCTTCGCGGGATCTACCTTGATACCTTCTACAGAAACGATGTGACCAAGGAATGCTACCTCGGACATCCAAAACTCGCACTTAGAGAGCTTGGCTTACAACTCTCTATCCTGCAAGACCTGAAGAACAATCCTCAAGTGTCCAGCGTGTTCCTCTTCACTGAGAGAGTAAACTAGAATGTCGTCGATGAAGACAACTACAAACTGGTCTAGAAAGTCGATGAAGATGCTGTTCATCAACTCCATGAAGACTGCGGGCGCGTTCGTAAGCCCGAATGGCATCACTACAAACTCGTAGTGTCCATATCTGGTCTGAAAAGCTGTCTTAGCTTTGTCCTGCTCTCTCACCCTCAGCTGGTGATATCCAAATCTCAGATCGATCCTTGAAAACACGGAAGCTCCATGCAGCTGATCCAAAAGATCGTCGATACGGGGCAATGGGTACTTGTTCTTTATTGTCACCTTGTTCAACTCCCGATAGTCGATACATAATCTCATTGAACCGTCTTTCTTCCTGACGAAGAGAACTGGTCCGCCCCAAGGAGATACACTAGGGCGGATGAAGCCCTTCCCTGCTAACTCCTCGAGCTGCTTCTTCAACTCAAGCATCTCGATTGGCGCCATGCGATAGGGAGCTTTAGAGATCGGTCTTGTACCGGGATCTAGTTCAATGCCAAAATCTATACTCCTTTGTGGGGGTAAACCTAATGGCTCTCCAAAGACGTCAGCAAACTCACAAGCTACTAGAATCTCCTCCAAAGCCGGACTCGTACTATCCTTCAATGCATAGTACCAAAAAGCCTCGCAACCCTGACTGATAAGTCTTGCAGCTCGCACTGCACTGATGACTATACCAGTCTTCCTGAGATCCCATCCTTGGAAAATCTCCACATGGCTTGCATCTGTAGTTACCGTCACTGTCCTCTTGCCGATGTCCAAAACTGCTCGATGTCGATCCATCCAATCCATGCCCAGAATAACTTCTTCTTGTACTAAGTACATGACGAAGAAGTTAGCTGACCAATCGCAACCTCCCAATCGGATAGGGCAATCGTGAACCTCTCGAGTACCTCGAATCTTACCCCCATCGGGTAATCCAATAAAGAAGGGTCTACCTTCTACAGTAACTAAGGCCAATCTATCTAGGCAAGCATCAGATATAAAAGAATGCGTAGCACCGGTACTGAAAAGAACTCTGACAGGAAAACCATTAATATGAATTGTTCGCCCGAAAAGGTGTGCAAATAAGTTTTAAATTTATAAAACTAGAATAAAAGCAAGCGAACCCGCAGTGTACGGATCGGCGTAGTTAAGCAAGTATTCCAGAGTCGAACTCAGGGATTTGGTGAGAATAATTCCGATTTCAATTATCTAGCGAAAGTATAAAAACTTTTGTGATTTAATAAAGAGAGAAATGATTCCAAGGATTCAAGTATCCGATTTAGGCTTTCGATTCGAGACACTTCTATAGATATAGGACAGAGTTTATATTGCCAAGATTAATTGTTCAAAGGTAGGATTCGTACGGTGAAGTTCCGAACCCTATATGACTAATCTAAAGATTCTCTCTATAAGGGTTGTTGAGGCTGCAATATAGAAAGATCTAAAGATAAGAATTATGTTCAAACTAACTATCTAGAACTCCAGGATATGACTCTCCAAAATAAAGAATAGCAAGCACAATTAAAATCTCAATAAAGGATGTTGAGTCTCTTTATTACCCAAATCTTGAAATCTTAATCTAATAAACGTAGAATCAAGTTTGAAGTGTATTCATACAGTCAATTAGAGGATAAAAAGGTTAATCAAGATTGAGATTTAGGCAAGGATTAGTTTTAGTTAAAGATTGATTCAATTAAAGTTCGTCAGAAGAATAAATCGCCCTGTTCATAAGAAAAATCGGCCGATTTTCCTCAAGAACAGCCCGATTTTCCTGTTTGTCGCAAAACTAAAATCTAAACTCTCAGGGTCCTAATGTTTGAATGAGTTCAGTCTATCATCATCTAAGCCTTAATCATCAACTATTCTCCCCAGAATCACAAGATTTTTAGCCAACCATTTTCAAAATCGAATCAAATTAATTATTGAAGAAGATATCACAAAGAAACCAAATCTTGAACGAAAAATTCAATAACTTTCAAATCTGTAAACGAATGTCAAATCCGCTCAATGTATCTCTCAAACAACTCAGTTTCGTGTTCACAAACCACAAACAAGGCAATGGAATAAAGAAATCTCACAATCAAAGATCAAGAATGACTTTCCGGCAAAAGCTCTTCAATCTCTCTCCAAGAATCGTTGATTTATCCAAAACGTGTACAGATTTTCCAATGCGACCTCCTCCAATCTCCCTTTGGAGAATTTGACTCCAAGTCCCGGGGCTGTCACCGTCCTTCCTTCAATGTTAAAGGCTATCGAATATATGTAGGGATAAATCTAGGGTTTAAAGGTAAAACCCTAGAAATCTGGGCTGAAAAAAAGAAGTCGAGTGCGCTGGTATCAGAAGATACTCTGGGCCGCGTCATAAGGTATCAGAAAATACTTTGGGGCGTCAGACGGTATCAGAGAATACTTTGGGCCGCGTCCAAAGGTATCAGAAAATACTTTGCCGCGTGAGACGGTATCAGAAGATACTTTGGCGCGTCCTAAATTCCTTTTATGCTCCTTTTTGTCCCGCTTCAAGGCTTAATCCTTGAATGTGCCATTTTTGCTCCATAATTCGCCAAATTACCTACTAATGCAATAAGACTCTGTGTAGACCTCTATTCTTGCAAAGTAGGTGAATATAACCATAAATGTCATGAATGTATGTCTATGCATGCAAAATAAAGGGAAAATCTATATAAATACATGCCTAAAAATAGGTCATAATTCATGTCATCAAAATATCCCATACTTGCCTCTTGTTTGTCCCCAAGCAAGGTTCAAACTTAAAATAAAAGATGATATGGATTATGAATATGCAAAATAAAGAAAAACCACAATATTTTGGTTGTGCTTCTATTCATAGATCACTCTCAAATGGTTTCTTCATAGCTAATGAAAATCATCATATGATCAAAAGGAATTATATCATGGAAAGGATAATCACACTTTGGAAGAAAATCATAACATGCATCATAACTTGCAATATATCAAAATCAATCATGAGGAATTCAATTTAGACCACAAAGGCAAACAACATACTCAAAGATCTTAAGGTCTTTCAAGCAAAGGTCAAGAAACGTGAATAGGTGGGAAACTTATAAAGGAATGTGGTGTATGAATCCAGGAAAAGGAACAACACAAACTCTTTTTCTTTTTATTATTTGAACTAACCACCATTGAGAGCTTTGCTCTCCCTTTTCAACATAAAATTCTTTTTCGACTTTACTTTTTGGAAATATGGACAGCGGTGCACAAAAACCGAAGCCTAGGAGATCGGCGTTTCTCAATTTTGAGATGCCTCAAACCCTTGATGCACATACCATAATCCGTTAGGAATATCGCTCAATCCGACTTTGGCAAGACACAAACACCCGGCTATGTGAATGGTGCCGAGTTACTCATCATCAAGATTGACTTCCCCAAACCTACAAGTTTTTTCTATTCTTTGAATGCAAGCATTTGCTTTCATGGCCCTCCCACATCAAACATGCCAAAACTCAACTCTTCCTAGTTCCCGGATAGGTAAGGGAGGCAATTATTTTCACTGAGGGGCTAAGTGATCAAAGAAAGAAGTAAGAAAATCAAAGTGCCTTAATCATTTCAATAAGAAGTGTAAGAACTTATATGCGGTTTCAACCTTCAACACTCAACATGATTTAGAATGAAAGCAAATTATCAAACATGCATGACATTCTAACAAAGTATTCAAATCCCACATATGTCATAAATCAATTCAAGCATATCAAAATCATCATAGCTATTCCACAAAACAAATGTTATCATAGAGATCATATCCATCCTAGAAGCACAAAAATTTTTAAAATTTTTTAAAATTTTCAAATCGTATGATGCAAGACATAAAACATGCAAATGGTATTGGAAATACCTCCACCCCATACTTAAAACTCACATTGTCCCTAATGTGAAGAAAAGAAAAGGAAGAAAAAGGATACTCACAATGTAAGATGGCGAATCAGGCATGGCGAATCATTCATTGAGTGGTGATGGTGGGTGTCTATATAAGCTCAATAGGGAACTCCGGATATTCCAATCGGTGTCGAAGAATGAAGAAGGGGAACGTCTTTTGGCGGAACAAAAATTTTCCGAAAAAAAAAAAAAAAATCGACCTTTTTTTAAAAAAATCGGCCGAGTTTTCTGCCCGATTTTTTCGTCGGCCCGATTTTTCCTGAGGGGGTCGATCTCTGGGTCGATTTTTCTTTCTGTTGTCAAAAATCGACTTGTTCTGAAGCCTAAATCGACCGATCTTCTTTTGGGTAGTCGATTTTTTGCCTTTTGTTCCTTGAAAACGTCCACAGGCACATTTGTATTGCCTTTTTCCATCAATTCCTCAAGATTATACCAAGTTCCTGCGATCCATGACACAAACAAACCGAGAGCGCATCGAGAAGGAAAAAAAACAAAGCAAAAACAAAACAAACAAGCTAACTATCCTAAGAAAAAAAAGAGGGAAAAAGATGCATACCTTGGGTTGCCTCCCAAGAAGCGCTTGGTTTAACGTCGCTAGCTGGACCTATCTCCATAGATGACTCAATGTACCTTGAACATCTTGGATTTCTCATCAAACTCATCAATTAATTCCACAAAAGAGGTTCCTAATTTCACCGGCAAATGGTAAGATCTTCCACGTACAAGCTTGTACGGTTTGATTCTCACCGGGATTCTCCTAGCTTTCCTATGCTTCAATGGGACATTATTTAGCCTTGCGTCCCATCCTTTCCTGGATCGAGAAATCAGTTTCTCGAGAATCCTCCTAGCTTCCCCATCTCCAGATTGGGGATGATGTATGGTGTTCGTCATGTGAATGACCCCATACTTGAACAAAAGACACTTCATCGCCTTAACGGTGAAGTGCTTGCTAACTCCCCTCCTTGTAGTCCAAGGAGCATCTACTTCCAACAGTTTTAATGGAGGTTTCATCTTTATCATAGGAGGTTCTTTTGGAAGAGACCTCCAACTCTCCGGCGCATTCCTGCAAAAATAAGAAATTTTAATAGGAATTTCAATGGAAGTAAGAGAATGTACCTTGTAAAGTTCTTCAAGGCTTGGGACAACTTTCATGTTGGAATGATGATCCACACATGAAATATCTCCCAACTCAGCTGGATCCTCTTTAACCTGGGCCACAGTTTCAGCAATTTGGCTAAGGTTCTCCACGTTCTCTTCTTCTTCCAGCTCAACCATTTCTTCCTCCACCTCGACCGCAGCTATAACAGTTGGTTCGAGGTCTTCCACACCTTCCTCTTTTTCATTGAGGACTTCAAGAGGGGTTTCAAGCTCAATAGGAGGAACGCTCGAAACTTGTAATTCTTCCTTGCTAGATGAATGATTTTCCAAGGGATTTTCAACCTTAGAAATATTCTTTTTTGCGTCTTCTATCACTTTTTGATTATATTCATCATAGGCTTTGAATCTTTCTTCGATCATCTCAAATTTCTTCATCAATTCTTCAAATTTCGAGTCCTCCGCATCTTTGGGAGGTTTCTTCTTAACCTTCTTTGGGTAGTGCAGCTTTTCCCATTTTGCAAATTCATATTCAATGATTTGTTCACGTTCTCTTTCGTTGTCAAACCAATAGAAGGCGTATTTCTCTTCCAAATATTCATAATGGTCCGCCCTAGCACCTTGCCATGCAAACCAGGCTGGATCAAATGCAGGTTCATTGCTCCATGCAGCCATTGGTGAATCTGAAAACTCAAAAACTCATACCGAGAAGATTAAAAGCAAAAAGCACTCAAGCCCGACAACCGAAAACTGAATTTGGCCTAGACCAAATCCCCGGCAACGGCGCCAAAAACTTGTTCGCCCGAAAAGGTGTGCAAATAAGTTTTAAATTTATAAAACTAGAATAAAAGCAAGCGAACCCGCAGTGTACGGATCGGCGTAGTTAAGCAAGTATTCCAGAGTCGAACTCAGGGATTTGGTGAGAATAATTCCGATTTCAATTATCTAGCGAAAGTATAAAAACTTTTGTGATTTAATAAAGAGAGAAATGATTCCAAGGATTCAAGTATCCGATTTAGGCTTTCGATTCGAGACACTTCTATAGATATAGGACAGAGTTTATATTGCCAAGATTAATTGTTCAAAGGTAGGATTCGTTCGGTGAAGTTCCGAACCCTATATGACTAATCTAAAGATTCTCTCTATAAGGGTTGTTGAGGCTGCAATATAGAAAGATCTAAAGATAAGAATTATGTTCAAACTAACTATCTAGAACTCCAGGATATGACTCTCCAAAATAAAGAATAGCAAGCACAATTAAAATCTCAATAAAGGATGTTGAGTCTCTTTATTACCCAAATCTTGAAATCTTAATCTAATAAACGTAGAATCAGGTTTGAAGTGTCTTCATACAGTCAATTAGAGGATAAAAAGGTTAATGAAGATTGGGATTTAAGCAAGGATTAGTTTTGGTTAAAGATTGATTCAATTAAAGTTCGTCAGAAGAATAAATCGCCCTGTTCATAAGAAAAATCGGCCGATTTTCCTCAAGAACAGCCCGATTTTCCTGTTTGTCGCAAAACTAAAATCTAAACTCTCAGGGTCCTAATGTTTGAATGAGTTCAGTCTATCATCATCTAAGCCTTAATCATCAACTATTCTCCCCAGAATCACAAGATTTTTAGCCAACCATTTTCAAAATCGAATCAAATTAATTATTGAAGAAGATATCGCAAAGAAACCAAATCTTGAAATAAAATTCAATAACTTTCAAATCTGTAAACGAATGTCAAATCCGCTCAATGTATCTCTCAAACAACTCAGTTTCGTGTTCACAAACCACAAACAAGGCAATGGAATAAAGAAATCTCACAATCAAAGATCAAGAATGACTTTCCGGCAAAAGCTCTTCAATCTCTCTCCAAGAATTGTTGATTTCTCCAAAACGTGTAAAGATTTTCCAATGCGACCTCCTCCAATCTCCCTTTGGAGAATTTGACTCCAAGTCCCGGGGCTGTCACCGTCCTTCCTTCAATGTTGAAGACTATCGAATATATGTAGGGATAAATCTAGGGTTTAAAGGTAAAACCCTAGAAATCTGGGCTGAAAAAAAGAAGTCGAGTGCGCTGGTATCAGAAGATACTCTGGGCCGCGTCATAAGGTATCAGAAAATACTTTGGCGCGTCAGACGGTATCAGAGAATACTTTGGGCCGCGTCCGAAGGTATCAGAAAATACTTTGGCGCGTGAGACGGTATCAGAAGATACTTTGGCGCGTCCTAAATTCCTTTTATGCTCCTTTTTGTCCCGCTTCAAGGCTTAATCCTTGAATGTGCCATATTTGCTCCATAATTCGCCAAATTACCTACAAATGCAATAAGACTCTGTGTAGACCTCTATTCTTGCAAAGTAGGTGAATATAACCATAAATGTCATGAATGTATATCTATGCATGCAAAATAAAGGGAAAATCTATATAAATACATGCCTAAAAATAGGTCATAATTCATGTCATCAAAATACCCCATACTTGCCTCTTGCTTGTCCCCAAGCAAGGTTCAAACTTAAAATAAAAGATGATATGGATTATGAATATGCAAAATAAAGAAAAACCACAATATTTTGGTTGTGCTTCTATTCATAGATCACTCTCAAATGGTTTCTTCATAGCTAATGAAACTCATCACATGATCAAAAGGAATTATATCATGGAAAGGATAATCACACTTTGGAAGAAAATCATAACATGCATCATAACTTGCAATATATCAAAATCAATCATGAGGAATTCAATTTTGACCACAAAGGCAAACAACATACTCAAAGATCTTAAGGTCTTTCAAGCAAAGGTCAAGAAACGTGAATAGGTGGGAAACTTATAAAGGAATGTTGTGTATGAATCCGGGAAAAGGAACAACACAAACTCTTTTTCTTTTTATTATTTGAACTAACCACCATTGAGAGCTTTGCTCTCCCTTTTTTAACACAAAATTCTTTTTTGACTTTACTTTTTGGAAATATGGACAGCGGTGCACAAAAACCGAAGCCTAGGAGATCGGCGTTTCTCAATTTTGAGATGCCTCAAACCCTTGATGCACATACCATAATCCGTTAGGAATATCGCTCAATCCGACTTTGGCAAAACACAAACACCCGGCTATGTGAATGGTGCCGAGTTACTCATCATCAAGATTGACTTCCCCAAACCTACAAGTTTTTTCTATTCTTTGAATGCAAGCATTTGCTTTCATGGCCCTCCCACATCAAACATGCCAAAACTCAACTCTTCCTAGTTCCCGGATAGGTAAGGGAGGCAATTATTTTCACTGAGGGGCTAAGTGATCAAAGAAAGAAGTAAGAAAATCAAAGTGTCTTAATCATTTCAATAAGAAGTGTAAGAACTTATATGCGGTTTCAACCTTCAACACTCAACATGATTTAGAATGAAAGCAAATTATCAAACATGCATGACATTCTAAAAAAGTATTCAAATCCCACATATGTCATAAATCAATTCAAGCATATCAAAATCATCATAGCTATTCCACAAAACAAATGTTATCATAGAGATCATATCCATCCTAGAAGCACAAAAATTTTTAAAATTTTTCAAAATTTTCAAATCGTATGATGCAAGACATAAAACATGCAAATGGTATTGGAAATACCTCCACCCCATGCTTAAAACTCACATTGTCCCTAATGTGAAGAAAAGAAAAGGAAGAAAAAGGATACTCACAATGTAAGATGGCGAATCAGGCATGGCGAATCATTCATTGAGTGGTGATGGTGGGAGTCTATATAAGCTCAATAGGGAACTCCGGATATTCCAATCGGTGTCGAAGAATGAAGAAGGGGAACGTCTTTTGGCCGAACAAAAATTTTCCGTAAAAAAAAAAAAAAATCGACCGATTTTTTAAAAAATCGGCCGAGTTTTCTGCCCGATTTTTTCGTCGGCCCGATTTTTCCTGAGGGGGTCGATCTCTGTGTCGATTTTTCTTTCTGTTGTCAAAAATCGACTTGTTCTGAAGCCTAAATCGACCGATCTTCTTTTGGGTAGTCGATTTTTTTGCCTTTTGTTCCTTGAAAACGTCCACAGGCACATTTGTATTGCCTTTTTCCATCAATTCCTCAAGATTATACCTAGTTCCTGCGATCCATGACACAAACAAACCGAGAGCGCATCGAGAAGGAAAAAAAACAAAGCAAAAACAAAACAAACAAGCTAACTATCCTAAGAAAAAAAAGAGGGAAAAAGATGCATACCTTGGGTTGCCTCCCAAGAAGCGCTTGGTTTAACGTCGCTAGCTGGACCTATCTCCATAGATGACTCAATGTACCTTGAACATCTTGGATTTCTCATCAAACTCATCAATTAATTCCACAAAAGAGGTTCCTAATTTCACCGGCAAATGGTAAGATCTTCCACGTACAAGCTTGTACGGTTTGATTCTCACCGGGATTCTCCTAGCTTTCCTATGCTTCAATGGGACATTATTCAGCCTTGCGTCCCATCCTTTCCTGGATCGAGAAATCAGTTTCTCGAGAATCCTCCTAGCTTCCCCATCTCCAGATTGGGGATGATGTATGGTGTTCGTCATGTGAATGACCCCATACTTGAACAAAAGACACTTCATCGCCTTAACGGTGAAGTGCTTGCTAACTCCACTCCTTGTAGTCCAAGGAGCATCTACTTCCAACAGTTTTAATGGAGGTTTCATCTTTATCTTAGGAGGTTCTTTTGGAAGAGACCTCCAACTCACCGGCGCATTCCTGCAAAAATAAGAAATTTTAATAGGAATTTCAATGGAAGTAAGAGAATGTACGTTGTAAAGTTCTTCAAGGCTTGGGACAACTTTCATGTTGGAATGATGATCCACACATGAAATATCTCCCAACTCAGCTGGATCCTCTTTAACCTGGGCCACAGTTTCAGCAATTTGGCTAAGGTTCTCCACGTTCTCTTCTTCTTCCAGCTCAACCATTTCTTCCTCCACCTCGACCGCAGCTATAACAGTTGGTTCGAGGTCTTCCATACCTTCCTCTTTTTCATTGAGGACTTCAAGAGGGGTTTCAAGCTCAATAAGAGGAACGCTCGAAACTTGTAATTATTCCTTGCTAGATGAATGATTTTCCAAGGGATTTTCAACCTTAGAAATATTCTTTTTTGCGTCTTCTATCACTTTTTGATTATATTCATCATAGGCTTTGAATCTTTCTTCGATCATCTCAAATTTCTTCATCAATTCTTCAAATTTCGAGTCCTCCGCATCTTTGGGAGGTTTCTTCTTAACCTTCTTTGGGTAGTGCAGCTTTTCCCATTTTGCAAATTCATATTCAATGATTTGTTCACGTTCTCTTTCGTTGTCAAACCAATAGAAGGCGTATTTCTCTTCCAAATATTCATAATGGTCCGCCCTAGCACCTTGCCATGCAAACCAGGCTGGATCAAATGCAGGTTCATTGCTCCATGCAGCCATTGGTGAACCTGAAAACTCAAAAACTCATACCGAGAAGATTAAAAGCAAAAAGCACTCAAGCCCGACAACCGAAAACTGAATTTGGCCTAGACCAAATCCCCGGCAACGGTGCCAAAAACTTGTTCGCCCGAAAAGGTGTGCAAATAAGTTTTAAATTTATAAAACTAGAATAAAAGCAAGCGAACCCGCAGTGTACGGATCGGCGTAGTTAAGCAAGTATTCCAGAGTCGAACTCAGGGATTTGGTGAGAATAATTCCGATTTCAATTATCTAGCGAAAGTATAAAAACTTTTGTGATTTAATAAAGAGAGAAATGATTCCAAGGATTCAAGTATCCGATTTAGGCTTTCGATTCGAGACACTTCTATAGATATAGGACAGAGTTTATATTGCCAAGATTAATTGTTCAAAGGTAGGATTCGTACGGTGAAGTTCCGAACCCTATATGACTAATCTAAAGATTCTCTCTATAAGGGTTATTGAGGCTGCAATATAGAAAGATCTAAAGATAAGAATTATGTTCAAACTAACTATCTAGAACTCCAGGATATGACTCTCCAAAATAAAGAATAGCAAGCACAATTAAAATCTCAATAAAGGATATTGAGTCTCTTTATTACCCAAATCTTGAAATCTTAATCTAATAAACGTAGAATCAGGTTTGAAGTGTCTTCATACAGTCAATTAGAGGATAAAAAGGTTAATCAATATTGGGATTTAGGCAAGGATTAGTTTTGGTTAAAGATTGATTCAATTAAAGTTCGTCAGAAGAATAAATCGCCCTGTTCATAAGAAAAATCGACCGATTTTCCTCAAGAACAGCCCGATTTTCCTGTTTGTCGCAAAACTAAAATCTAAACTCTCAGGGTCCTAATGTTTGAATGAGTTCAGTCTATCATCATCTAAGCCTTAATCATCAACTATTCTCCCCAGAATCACAAGATTTTTAGCCAACCATTTTCAAAATCGAATCAAATTAATTATTGAAGAAGATATCGCAAAGAAACCAAATCTTGAACGAAAAATTCAATAACTTTCAAATCTGTAAACGAATGTCAAATCCGCTCAATGTATCTCTCAAACAACTCAGTTTCGTGTTCACAAACCACAAACAAGGCAATGGAATAAAGAAATCTCACAATCAAAGATCAAGAATGACTTTCCGGCAAAAGCTCTTCAATCTCTCTCCAAGAATCGTTGATTTCTCCAAAACGTGTAAAGATTTTCCAATGCGACCTCCTCCAATATCCCTTTGGAGAATTTGACTCCAAGTCCCGGGGCTGTCACCGTCCTTCCTTCAATGTTGAAGGCTATCGAATATATGTAGGGATAAATCTAGGGTTTAAAGGTAAAACCCTAGAAATCTGGGCTGAAAAAAAGAAGTCGAGTGCGCTGGTATCAGAAGATACTCTGGGCCGCGTCATAAGGTATCAGAAAATACTTTGGCGCGTCAGACGGTATCAGAGAATATTTTGGGCCGCGTCCGAAGGTATCAGAAAATACTTTGCCGCGTGAGACGGTATCAGAAGATACTTTGGCGCGTCCTAAATTCCTTTTATGCTCCTTTTTGTCCCGCTTCAAGGCTTAATCCTTGAATGTGCCATTTTTGCTCCATAATTCGCCAAATTACCTACTAATGCAATAAGACTCTGTGTAGACCTCTATTCTTGCAAAGTAGGTGAATATAACCATAAATGTCATGAATGTATGTCTATGCATGCAAAATAAAGGGAAAATCTATATAAATACATGCCTAAAAATAGGTCATAATTCATGTCATCATGAATGATACCTGTAGCTGCTGGCGTTGTCGGCTCTACAACACTCCTCAACTCATACACTCTAGCTGGTGCATCTCTAGTGTCTGCAGATCCACCAACACGCCCTCTACCTCTCCCTTATCCCGGAGTGGAACCTTGAGGAGCGGTAGTACCAGAAATTCTCTGCTTCTGCTGCTGGTACTACGATCTCTGTCCTCCTCCAGCAACACTGGTAGGTGAAGAACCCTGCTACGATAGCGCCTTGCCCTGTCGGCAAAATGCAGCTCTATGTCCGGGCTTGCCGCAAGAAAAGAAAGTTACTGCTGGCTTCTTGCAGTCAGCTTGCATGTGTCCCGCTACTCTGCAGTTATCACACTGTCGTGCTCTGTCAAAACTCTGCTGAAAACCAGAACGTCTAGGCGTCTGACTACGCCCAAAACCAGTTGTTCCAGCTCCAACACTGGCTGATCCAGTCTTCTGTCTCTTCTCAGGGCCTCCAGTCTGAGAAGCACTCCTATAACCCAGTCGGTCTCTCTCATAAGAAGAAGCTCTATCCTAATAGTCCGTCAAAGACTCACAACGGAGACCAGTAAGATAAGAGCGTGTCAACTTGACCGAAGGTATTCTATGGTCGTCTATACCCAATCAAAAGTACATTCCGACTTAGCACTAAGAACAAGTATAGTGATTAAGTAAGGGTCGAACCCAAGAGAGTTTAAGGTTTTAGATGCAATTATTGATTCAAGTAACAAGTAACCGAAAGGGGGGGGGGTTGGTTGAAATAAGTACACACAAAAACGTTAAGAGAAACGATTAACACAACATGTAAGACAATGATGAGTGAATCTACACTAGGTTGATTTTAGGCATGCAATTGCTACTTTGGTGTGTTCCTTTTACAAGTTTTTAAGTAAGCTCCCGTCTCGATCATACATATGTGTTGAGCCAACCGGCATCAACACAACTTAACTTATTACAGTTCCGTAAACCTACAAGAACAAATAATAAGTTATCATTCAAATAAAGACTAAGGGATATAAAGAGAAGATTAAAACCGTTAAACTTATCTTTATAATTGTGTTCCTTTTCTTTAAGTAATTACAACACGTTATTACTTAAAGTTGCTACTAGATTAAAGACTCAAACCCGGAACCTATTAATCCTAGTTGTTTACATGCACTTTAGAACCTAAGGTGATCAATCTCAAGCAATAGTTAACATGCAATTAAACAATGAAGATCAAGGAAACACAAAGCATTACTGAATAAAAATTTATATTAAAAAGAACTTACAACCAGAGTAACAAGGCAGCTTCAAACCAACCCAATGTAGCAAGGGAGTTAGCAACTCATTACAATGGAAAAACTCAAGTCTAAAATGGATTTTGTAAAAGAAATCATGGATAATTCTAGCAATCAGCCATGGACTATTTATACTACAAAAACACTTAATTAGGAGTAAATAGCCGGCCTAAAACAGCCACCTTTAATGCCATAAAGGTGGTGTAAACAGCCAGAGTAAAGCTTCTGGTGTTAAACCACAGGGGCGGTTTAGGCAGAATCTGTTGATCTTTTTCTTGACCGCAGGGGCGGCTAGGCAATTCCGCTGGGGAGGATCTTCAATGCTTCTTCAACGTCTGACTCTTCATCTGCTGGCCGTTACTGATGTCAAAACGGTGGAGCATCTTGAGGCCAGCGCAAGGGCGGTGACGCAGACTCTTAACCTTCCAACTCCCAGAGCGAGGCGCAGGCCAGGCGCAGTGTGAGGCGCAGGGGCGCTGATCTTCATTTTATCCAGGCAAGTCACCGCAGGGGCGCCGATGGGTGGCGCTGGGGCGGTGACCTGCATCTTGGCCGGCGCTGGTGAAGGCGTTGGGAGCACTTCAGTGGGAAGCGTCACCCGTAGGGGCGGCTACAAGGGCCCGTTGGGGCGGTGAAGTAGCAGAAGCTTCACTTCGTGATCTCTCTTTACTCCTAAGTGCTTATAACTCCTTTCTTAGCTTCTTTTAGTCTTCTTCTTTTGGATCAAGGAGTTAGTAGCATAAACTGACACTAATGCAATAAAAAAAAACTCTAAAAACTACCCTAAATGATAGTGATTCCATCACTTATCAAACTCCCCCATACTTAGACCTTTTACTCACCCCGAGTAAAACAAATGTCAGCAATTAGACTCAAGGTCTCAGGAAGCAAGGGAAAGAAAGAAAAGATAATGAAAACAAAAGAAAAACCAAGAAAAGAAGAAAAGAGAGAAAATGTGAGAAAAAGAAAGACTAACATCCTTATCGCTCCAAGAGTGACCTACCCGGACAACCTCCTTATGTTTCCCCTTCTTATGTCGCCAAACACCGGAAGAGAAACCTACACTCAATGTCGCTCATTTTGCCAAGGCGTCTTTTCGGGTTTTCACCTTGCCACTCTTCTTCTTTTCTCACTTTAGCTCACATCCCTCAAGTCCAATTTTGCACCAACCTAAGGTTGGTCGGACTACCTTCTTTTTACCTAAACCGCCCTTTCGGGTTTTCGGTTTATCCAAGGATTTTTATGCCTTTTTCCATTTTCTTTGGCTTTTTCTCTTTTTTTTTAATAACAAACTGAATTCCAAAATGCAAACAAAATCAAAACAATTATACATGATAATTCTCTCCCCCATACTTGAAGTACACTTTGTCCTCAAAGTGAAAATGATTCAAAGATAAATGTGGGAGAAGGAAGAGAAGTGGACCACCTGGACCCTCCTCTGCTGGGTACGGGAAATGGCTGAAGAAGTGCTCCTGCCGGCGGTAGAGCGTGTCAATACGGCTCTCCTGAGCCTCCATCCTCTCTCTAAATGAAACCTCATAACTGGCCTGTCAAACAAGTTGTTGAGTCTCCAACTGTTGCTGACGATCTGTCTGCCAAGCATCCTGACGGTGGTCAAAGTACGAGGTCAGAGAGGAGGAAAAACTGGACTGCCATGCCTGCTGCTACTCAAGCATGGACTGCTGATACTCGGTCTGCCATGCCTGATGCTGTGTAGTCAAGGCAGCCATCTGGGCCTGCAGACTCTCCATGGTCTGACTATCATGTCCCGTTGTCGGCATCTCCTCATCAGTAGTGTGGATCCTGCTAGAGCCGGTTGCGTACCTCCAACAATATCAACTCGAGGCCATCTCGGAGGGACAGGGTCAGCCGGTACATATAGGTCAGAGAGCTCGTCTCCTAGTGGAAGTCGTCGGGGTAGGTATGTGACATGACTCCCGTCAGCGAGTGATAACCAAAACCGATGCTCCCCGTCTCTCTTGAGGAGCCTGCATCTCCTCAACATATCCTCCGTATAAAGCGGGGCCTCTAGTCTATCCTCCAAGGTATCAAGATTCATCACCCGTGCAACTAATAAGGTAATGATCCCGCCTCCCACAATGTCATGCGGCTCATTCCTCCTAATCCGCTTTAGAGTGTTAAGGAAGAGATATGCCCAATCCGGCACCCATTCGTTTGGGAGACAAGCGTATAGCAGTGGAAGGTCCTTGAGAGCGACCTTATTCTCCTCTTTGTGTTCACCAAAGATACTCATGAAGACCTTTGAGATGAGCCTCAAACAGGGGTGAGTGAATTTGTTGGAGTACTCACCTCTTGCATGAAACTCCGACCTAGTGGCGGCCTGCCAAAATTCCAACAAATCGGGCGTCAGAATGGGTTCCATCCAGTCATCGGAAGCTGCAATGGTCACCCCTATTGCCTCCTGTATTTGGGTGTAATCCAATGTGTACTTCCTCTTGTTGTACTTGAATGAAATTCCAACGCACAATTGGTCTTCCGTCACCATTTTGAATGTGGCTATGAATTGCCGGCTGAGTCCGGGGTACGTTGGGGCTGTCATAATCAGGAAGTCTCCGAGCCCAACATTGTTGAGGAATTCTTGCATGCTCTCCAACATACCCAAATTTTCCAAGGTTGGAGCATCTAGGAACCGAGATGCGTACAGTTCCCGGCTTTGAGCAATCCGATACCGATCCTTCTCTCCTTCCGTCGACTTGTATTTACTTTGTGATTTCATCCCTTGCAATTGATCAAGTAAAATAGTTAGAAAGTTCAGCAATTTGATCAAGAGACGAACCTACTGTCGTGATTTGCGTAGGGGCGCCTTGAGGAGACGCAGGCGCGTCACGACGCGGGGGCAAAGACTTGCAGGCGCAAGGACAGGCGAACTGCAGAAGGCGATTTTTGCGAGAGCTTCGAAGGTGGTGGTGATGGAGCTTTTCCTGCGTTTTCTTCTGTTGTTGCATTTAACGCCGGAGGTGGGGGCAGTCGAGTCGAGAGGGTTTTGAAGTGTATGAGGTGGTGGAAAGGCGTCGGAGAGCGTGTTGCGATGGTTCACTGGGTGGCGTAGGGGCGTGGGTGGTTGGCGAGAGTTCCAGGAGGGCGCGAGGGCGTAGGAGGTGAGCGGCTAGGTTTTTGCAGAAGTAATGGGGAGGAAGAGAAGAGTGCGGTAGATGTAGGTTATTTTTGGGAAGTGTATTTTTTTCTTTCCTTAACTGAACCGCAGGGGCGGTGACTGTCGCCGCCGGGGCGGGGACAAAAGAGAAGTGGTACGCAGCCTCAGCGCCGGGGGCGGAGCTGAGGATAAGTGTCAAGGGTGCCCGCCGCAGGGGCGGAGGGACTTCGCCACGGGGGCGGTGATTGCAATGTCACAGCGCAAACCCAGCGCCGGGTGTGGTACTGGGCATGGGTGTCACCGCAGGGGCGGGGACTCAAATCTGCAGGGGCGGTTTTCTTGACAGTAGCTCCTCTTCTTATTCCTCCGGGTTGCCTCCCGAATTAGCGCCTTTGTTTTACGTCGTTGGCTCGATGTAAAGGCTCTTCTTCTATGATTTGGCTTCTTCCAGCACCCCCTTCGGGTTTACAACCGTTTGAGAAGGTAACCCGCCGGAGGATCTTGTTTGAATTCGAGTAATGGCTTCCGCCATTTGTCCAACCTGCTTCTCAAGATTCTTGATGCTTGATTCTGTTGTTTGGACATGAGTAGCAAAGTGTTTTGTTCGCTCCAAACGGTGTGTGCAAGCTTTAAATTTATAACCCTAGACTTAAGCTTAAAACAAGGATGCGAACCCGCAGTGTACGGGTCAATCGTAGTAAAAGCAAGAAAATTCCAGGGGTCGATCACAGGGACTCGGTGAAACAAAGTCAATACGGTGTGCTATATCAATTCTAACCACAAGAGCAATTAACACAATCAAAGATGAATAAGAAGTCAATAAAGCAAACATGCAATTCTAGGGATTAAAGCATCTAGTTGTGGTTCCAACTCAAGATCTATAGATAAGCGGACAAAGCTGAGATTTTTGCGTGGGGAAGGTGTTACTAAAGTGGAGTAGATCACCGGGTAAGTCTCACTACACACTAATCCTAAACCGTAACTCCTATTACTGGGTAAGTCTCAAGGAATCAAGATAAAGAACTATAACCTCAAACTAACACACCATCTAAGGGAATAGAATCAACCTTTACCGGGTAAGTCTCAGGCTAACTCACAAAGATGGGATGGAAGCACATTCAAACCCCAATAAAGGATAAACCTTTATTACCTACACTTATGATCGTCAATACACAAACTAAGGAATTACCGGGTAAGTCTCATCCTAAGCTTGCATTGAACCAGGAAGGTGTAATAAGAATAGGATTTAGCAAACTCTAACACTTAACTCTCAGTTTTAGGTCGGATAAGTCACCTCGGTCAGAAGAATTCCACCCCGGCCGAGATGTTCATCAACCGAACGAGATGCTTAGGGTTAAGGTTAAAGACTCGAACTTTCAGGATCCTACTGGAATCTAAGATTATTCTATCATTGTTTTTCCCACAACCTTCAGCTAATCACCCTAGAATCGCACAAGGAAATTAGCCACTCATCATCATTATGAAAGTATTAAAATATATGGGAAGAAGGTGAATATTTGAACAAAGAAGAATTTAATGAAAAGACTTCAATAACTGAATCAAATATCACAACAAAGCGTTCCTTGGATAACAATCCAAAAAGACAAGACAACAATTGAGGGAATTGAAGACAATCTTACAAAACCCTTCAATAAAGCTATAAAAGCTATGGACTTCAATCTTCCTTCAACCTTCAAAAAGGTTCTTCAACTCTCCCAACTTGGAGTAGGCTGCTGCTGCGTATTTTTCGGTGTAAGCGGGATCTAAGCACACTTCGGATTTGTGGAAAATCCAACCCTTTTTATAGGAAAATAACCCTCCAAAGATAATAAATCTTAGAAAGATATTCTCCCATAAATATAGGTAAAATATATGATTCTGCATATCTCCTTCCTTCCAAGAGCCCAGCCCAAAAATATAAGATTACTTTCCAAGTTTAAAAGATCTCCTTCAAGAATAAAATATTCTCGCCGCGTCCTAGGTGTTCGCCTCGGTCGAGTCGGCGTCTCTGGATCACCTCGGTCGAGGTGAATCTGTGGTCAACCGAGGTGACTCACAACTGAATGTGAAATCTCTCAAAACTGGTCCAAAGTAAATCTTTAATCCATGGCTATACTCCCTGGATGTAGCTCCAAATGACTAATGACTCCTTTTGCTCCTTTTTGATGCAAAACGTACCATATTACCTGCAATTACAACGAAACTAGGTGTAGACCTCGATTCTCGCAAAGGTAGATGAAATGGTAATAGAATCACATATTATACATACAAACATGCAGATTTTTGAAGATAAAACGTCCAAACAAACCCCAAAATATAGACTATAATTCATGCTATCATGTTTAGTTAAAACCTGCAACATATCTTCAGTTGTTTGATACTTACCTTGACGAGGCTGTTGTTGTTGGTTTTGTTGATCCTTCCAACGAAAGTTCTGTTGGTCACGCCAATTTGGCATGAAATTCTGTGCATAGGGATTGTTCCCAGGTCCTTGCTGTTGTGGTTGTCCATAACCCCTTGCGTTTACTTCCGCATCGTCATCTTGGACTTGTGAACACGTGTCCGTTGGATGATACGGGTTAGTGCATACTCTACAAGCTTTGAGCTATTGTGGTGTTCCCATAAGTGTTAGCCTCTTCACCATTTCCTTCAATTCCGCTAGCTCAGTGGAAATATCACTCTTTCCGGAACTCACAGCATGAACTCCTTTCTTGGCCGGGGTTCTTCCAAAGTTTCGAGTTCCTTCCGCTAGTTCCTGTATCTTATCCAAAGCAAGGTCAGGAGTAGAGTTAAGAATATTACCTCCACAAGCCTCATCGACGATCCTCCTTTCATTATCTAATAAGCCATTGTACAAGTACAAGACTAGATCTTGAGTTGAATATCCGTGAAAAGGACAGCTGGATCGGAGACGCGCAAACCTCTCGAAGTACTCGTAGAGAGTTTCATTCGCCTCTTGCTCGATGTTGCTTATAGCTTTCTTCAAGCTGTTGGCCTTCTTGGCCGGAAATTACTTCTCCAAAAATGCCTTGTGAAGGTTCTCCCAAGTGTCAATGCTCCCGGATGGAAGGTGGTAATACCAATCATCCGTAGAATCTTTGAGCGTGAAACCGAATGCTCTCATCTTGATTTGCTCTTCGGTAATGTTGGCCGTCTTCATGCTCATACACACGGTATGGAACTTCCCAAGGTGCTTGATGGGGTCTTCACCACTTAGCCCATGGAAGAATGGAAGTAGGTGAATGAGGCCCGGCTTGAGCTCAAAGTTGACTCCTTCCCCTAATGCCGGTATAGTGACCGCTAGAGGGTTTTGAGCCAAGGTGGGCTGCGTAAGTTGACGAAGAATACGGTCAACCATCTCTTGTTGAAGTTGTTGTTGTCTTCGTTGCCGGATGTGCATTCTCTCAATTTCTGGATCAAAAGTAGCGAGATTTGGGTTAGTAGCACGGGTTTGAACCATAAAAATGGTTCAAACAAAAGAAATCAATAATAACAATAAAACACACAAAAACTCCCAGGCAACGGCGCCAAAATTTGACCGAAGGTATTTCTATGGTCGTCTATACCCAATCAAAAGTAAATCCCGACTTAGCACTAAGAACAAGTATAGTGATTAAGTAAGGGTCGAACCCAAGAGAGTTTAAGGTTTTAGATGCAATTATTGATTTCAAGTAACAAGTAACCGAAAGGGGGGGGGGGGTTTGCTTGAAATAAGTAAACACAAAAACGTTAAGAGAAACGATTAACACAACAAGTAAGACAATGATGAGTGAATCTACACTAGGTTGATTTTAGGCATGCATTTGCTACTTTGGTGCGTTCCTTTTACAAGTTTTTAAGTAAGCTCCCGTCTCGATCATACATATGTGTTGAGCCAACCGGCATCAACACAACATAAGTTATTACAGTTCCGTAAACCTACAAGAACAAATAATAAGTTAGCATTCAAATAAAGACTAAGGGATATAAAGAGAAAATTAAAACCGTTAAACTTATCTTTATAATTGTGTTCCCTTCTTTAAGTAATTACAATCCGTTATTACTTAAAGTTGCTACTAGATTAAAGACCCGAACCCGGAACCTATTAATCCTAGTTGTTTACATGCACTTTAGGACCTAAGGTGATCAATCTCAAAAAATAGTTAACATGCAATTAAACAATGAAGATCAAGGAAACACAAAGCATTACTGAATAAAAACTTATACAAAAAAGAACTTACAACCAAAGTAACAAGGCAACTTCAAACCAACCCAATGTAGCAAGTGAGTTAGCAACTCATTACAATGGAAAAACTCAAGTCTAATATGGATTTTGTGAAGGAAAGCATGGATAATTCTAGCAATCAGCCATGAACTATTTATACTACAAAAACACTTAATTAGGAGTACATAGCCGGCCTAAAACAACCACCTTTAATGCCATAAAGGTGGTGTAAACAGCCGGAGTAAAGCTTCTGGCGTTAAACCGCAGGGGCGGCCTTCAGGAACCGCAGGGGCAGTTTAGGCAGAATCGGTTGATCTTCTTCTTGACCGTAGGGGCGGGTAGGCAACTCCGCTGGGGCGGATCTTCAATACTTCTTCAACGTCTGACTCTTCATCTACTGGCCATTATTGGTGTCAAAACGCAGGAGCGTCTTGAGGCCAGCGCAAGGGCGGTAACACAGACTCTTCACCTTCCAGCTCCCAGGGCGAGGCGCAGGCCAGTCGTAGTGTGAGGCGCAGGGGCGCTGATCTTCGTTTTGTCCAGGCAAGTCACCGCAGGGGCGCCGATGGGTGGCGTTGGGGCGGTGACCTGCATCTTGGCCGGCGCTGGTGAAGGCGTTGGGAGCACTTCAGTGGGAAGCGTCACCCGCAGGGACGGCTGCAAGGGCCTGCTGGGGCGGTGAAGTAGCAGAAGCTTCACTTCGTGATCTCTCTTTACTCCTAAATGCTTATAACTCCTTTCTTAGCTTCTTTTAGTCTTCTTCTTCTGGATCAAGGAGTTAGTAGCATAAACTGACACTAATGCAATAAAAAGACTCTAAAAACTACCCTAAATGATAGTGATTCCATCACCTATCACAACTCTCTCAATCTCCGAGTGAAAAGGTAAACATGTTGATCCTTCGGTGGTGCGGACGGACCTAGCAACGCCAACTCATCCTGAAACTTGAGGATAATCTCAGCAATAGGCAAATCCTCAAATCCAGCCTCAAGGAAATCCTGAAGACGGTCTCTCCTCATGGCTACGGGGCAATAGTGATCCCTGATCACTGTCTTCATCTGCTCATAACTGGTGACCTTGTTGCGAATTGTCCTCCACCAAGAATGAGTCTGATCCTTCAGTAGCGTCTATGCTATGTTGACTCGACGTCCCTCAGGGCAACCGATAGCCTCCATAGCAGAATCCACCTGTCCTAGCCACTGCTCCACCTCCAGGCCAATCCTTCCTTTAAAGACGGGGACCTTCAGCTGGTCAAAAGCCTTCAACCAACTGTCGGGCTTTGGCTCCTTTGCCTCAGTCGGCGCTCTAACAACTTCAGCAACTCTAGCAGGCGGGGTAATAACTTGTGTAACTCTCTGTGAAACCTCAGCTGATCTCCCAGGAACTGGCAGCACTAGTGCGGGTCCTCTAGTCCTGATAGCTTCCTCTACTCTTTGCACATAGTCGCGATATGCAGAAGTTCCGATAGACACTCGTGTGGACTCCGTCGATGGCGCCCTCTGTGCTCCGGACCTAGCAACGATCCCATTCCCAGCCTCAGGAACAATGCTCTCAGCATCCTCTTCAACAAACGCCTCAACGATAGGTGGATCAGCAGCTGGGGCTTGGCCCCGACCTCTAGATAGTGGAGGTCTTCCTGCACGTCCTCGTCCACGGACGGCAGGTGGAAGTGGTGGTCGACCCCTTCCTCGCTCTATAGCAGCGGTAGCCCTAGTGCGTGCCATCTGCTATAAGGATAGATATATAAGACTATATATATATATATATATATATATATATATATATATAAGGCCATGCTACAGCTAAAGTACAAATCCAAGAAAAGAACATATAAAGGCCACATATAAGAAATACACTGTTGAGATCCGCGGAGGTAGTGGTGGTCGCCCGTACATCTATCCCAGACCAACTGTTTAAAACAAAAGCCCCCTTTTGAAAATATTAGACCCCTTGCGGGTTCTATTTATTTATCCATCCGACCTGTAGAAGATTTTGAATGCCATTGTTGTCAACCTGCCTTTGATACCATATTGTAACACCCCAAGTTCTGGGAACTCGAAGCGCTACGGGCTAGGACCGCACAATGGGTCCCGACCCTCAGAGTAGCAACAACAAACGGATCTTACAACAAGGCACAAACGAATAAAAAACAAAACTCAATATAAAACCCAAGGTTTAAACAAAACAAAGTGGAAAAGACTCACAACCGAGTTCAAAACAAAAGGGAAACAACAAAAGAAACATAAACCCGATCCCATCCTATAATGTACGGAAACCCCAGCTGACCACACCATCCGGATCACTCAGCAGCATCCTGAACCTGCGGAACATCTACAACGACTGTATAAACCGTTAGCTAACATTCTAGGTATAAGCAAGAGCGTAGAGGCACAAACACACATAAGGTAAAATAAACATATAGCATGCTTACACTCAACCGGTTATTATCTTTCATTAAGTTTACCCATTACTAATTCAACTTCTTTTGTCACACGAGAATCTCCCGAAACTCGCCTCCGCTTCCGTCTACCAATAGGAATAGATCAGTACTATCCGTTACCTACGAGTCTGGGTTGCAAGAGCACATTCTAGTCTCCTATAGAACTAGACAAGTGGTCACCGCCCGGTTATAATACAATTGGGCCAATTAAGGTTATAAAGGGTGAATCCTATTTCCGATTATCCGTTATGACATGATAAACAACACAAACAAGCCAATATAATCCAACTAATACGCAAAATGAAGCTAAGTAAGTCCAAGGGACTTACCTCACATGAAGGGAAACCAAAAGATCAACAACAACTCAGGAGGAAGCTCAGTTTCCCTTAGGAAAGGAGCAAGGAAAGCTTGTACGAACAAGCAACACGGGTCAGGAGCAAAACGGCTGCTAGAAGTCTATAACTTCTAGTCTCAACGATCTTTAAGAGATCTACACATGCTAAAGGCTCAACCTTAGTCTTACAACAACTCAAGGGACAAAGAACAACCACAAGGAACCAAGGAAGGAACGAGGAAAGGAAGGAAGGAAGCAACTCACCAAAGACAGGAGCTACTGCAGAGAAACCGCAGGGGCGGCTAGATAGATGCACAGGGGCGGCTCTGTGCAGGCGCAGGGGCAGGCGCAGGGGCGGCGGCGTGACAAAAAGCGCTGTCGGCTTTCTTCTTCGACAGAACTCACAGCAAGGGAAACCAAAGCTTGAACCTTTGGCTCTAACACGTCAAGACTCAACTCTAAAGAGCCTGAGAACAACGAAGGGTCAACAACGGAACACTCCACAAGAACCAAGGCTCATGCTTGATCCTTGGAGAAGAAGAAAAGAGAAGAACGAAAAGAAGAAACCAAAATAGAAGGAGAAGGCATGCAGCGCTAAAGGAACGTTAGGAAGAACCATCAAAGATGCACTTACACGTTCAGCGAGGTCGCAGGAAGCAAAGGACGGCTGCAACTCTCTCTAGGGTTGAAGACGATAGGAAGGAACGGGAAAAAGGTGAGAAAGAAGAGAATATATAGGAACGGGCTGGAAAGATAGACGGAAGGGCGTCTAAGGTTCAAAAAGGAGACAAGGAAACCGGCCCATAAGATAGAATATCGGACATTCTATCTATGGAAGAAAGATAAAAGAACGGAAGAAAAGATCGGCACGATCTGGCGTAAATCCGCAGGGGCGGATCATCTCGCAGGGGCGGCCCTCTTCACCGCGGGGGCGGTGAAGGCAAAACTGGGATCTTACATGTTCTTATTCAAGTTAAAGTATCGATATAAAATATATTATTTTTATCGTATATGACGTGTCTAAGAGGTGGAGGGATACACGTCAACTCATCAAGTGAACCTACATATACAAACTTTCGTATTTCATCCTAAAATCAATTGACAATACTTGTTTATATATTAGGTTCATACACTACAATATTGTCAACATGGGACAATTTTACACATTTTAACAAAAATATTATATTTTATGTTTTATGGATGAACAATTATATATTTTTCATTAAAAATATTAAATATTTTACAATTTCAAATTGAGTTTAATTATATAAATAAATTTAATGATATAAATATGAAACAATTTGAATTATCCATATAGTTTACTAATGTAGGCGAAACTAATGCTAACGTGGTGTTCTCACATTTTTTTTTCGAATTAAATAATTTATTAAATCACAAATTAAGCCGATAAATTTATTTTATTGAAGCTATATCAAGAAAAATTTTTAACAAAATAACCAATCACAGTTTTTAAATCAGATGCGAAACAAATCAAATCATATATGTACGGTTATCTTAACGTAAAATTTATAATTCCTCAAAATTAGGTTTTAAAATTATCTACTTGGTTTACTAATAACGTAAAATTTACAATTTTTCTCTGATTAAATATTTTACTAAACCATAAATTAAGCTAATAAATTTATTTTGAAACAATTAGAGAAAGAGGACCCCAAAAGTTTTCATTTAGTGAAATTGGTCTCTAATAAACTGACTACATAAAATAGGTCTGAAAAGTATAAACTAGGCTACTATGGACATTGAATTGAAAAGAGAGGGGTGCAGGCTTTTTTTTGAGATGATTTGATGTTAATTTTTTGGAAAAAAAACACTGCTTACCCACAAATAGATTACCCAGGATAGATTACCCCGAAATACATTACCCAGGAATTTTGAGATTACCCAGAAATAGATTACCCAAGAAGTTTGACATTACCCAGGAAGTTTGACTGTTTTAGATTACCCCGAAATACATTACCCAGGAAGATGAGAAGTTTCAGCTTACCCCGAAATACATTACCCAGGAAGATGAGAAGTTGGAGATTATCCATGGATACAAACAAACACTGCTTACCCACAAATAGAGAATGTAAATAAACACTGCTTACCCACAAATAGAACAGGAAGTTTCAGTGTTTTAGATTCACAAAAAGAAGAGATGAGAAGTTTCAGATTACCCACAAATACATTGCCCAGGAAGTTTGAGATTACCCAAAAATAGGAACAAACACTGCTTACCCAAAAATAGGAACAAACACTGCTTACCCACAAATACATTCCGGTGAAGAAGAAGCTCAACAAGTAGTCCAGATTCGTGCGTTTCCATGGGAAGAAGAAAAGAGCTACATATGGATACCCAGAAATAAATTTACGTTTGAAAGGAGGGAAGAAGAAGGGATAAAGGAGGGAAAAAGATGGGCTGGCTGAATTGATTGGACTATTTTCAGATTTTTTCTACATGTCACTCAATAAATCAGATGGAACCTATATCCCTTACTTTTCTGATTTTTTCTACAATAGGAGCCCATTCTCTAAATGAAATGATGAGAGACCCTAAATCCAAACTCTACATTGTAAAAGGCCCACATTGCAAATTCAACCATTTATTTTTACTAAATCTCACATCGGTTATCAAGGAAGCATGACGCTTTGAAAACTTGTATAATTAGATTTGGAAGGTTTGAAGATTAAGCAAATCATATATTTTTGAGCCTTTTGTTGAGAATCAAGTATAATATTTATTTATGTCATATTAATATTGATATGTAGGTCGTTGGTCGTTGTGACCTACTGTTATGTGTGTCATTGACCTATCAAATTTGTAATTTATATTTTATCAATATAATGAATATAGGATATCTTATAAAACTTTTATCAACAAATATCCATGCATGTATGGCACGTATATAAACTATTTATATCTATATAATTTACGAAAATAGTTTTTTCTCGGATTAAATATTTTACTAAATCACAAATTAAGCCAATAAATCTATTTTTATTAAAAAAATATCTAAAATTCTTAAAAAAAACTAACCAATCACATTTTTGACGTAAATTAAATTTGAAACAAACCAAATCATATATGTACGGTTATATCTTAAGGTAAAATTTTTAAAATTCTTCCGAATTATGTTTTAAAAATTATTAACTCGATTTACTAATAACGTAAAATTTATGATTTTTCTCTAAATAAATCTTTTACTAAATCACAAATTAAGCCAATAAATATATTTTTACTAAACCATAATTATTTGTAAATATGGATTTGCTATCCCACATCGGTTATCATGGAAACATTGTAACGCCCCAAATTTTGGCGCTTTTGCGATATTTATTTTTCGACTTTTATCGATAATTTATTACCGTATATATATATATATATTATTAAAAGTATTTTTATGGCGTAAAGTATTTATTTCCAAAAATATATTTACATTTTGGATACGTTCTGTAATATCCGGAAACTTTATTCCGCTTATTTCCGTTATAAACTCGATCTCAATCAGTTTAGGCATATCCGTCTAATTAGTTAGACATACTATCATAAGATTTATCATTTTATGAAGATTCCTTCACATAAAATGATAGAATCTTTTAAATAATTTATCATTTTATGCAAACTACTTCCGCATAAAATGATAGAAATATTAACCGAGCTTAATCTATAATAAAACCCATATCCGTCTAGTCCGTATATTTAGGTGTCAGAAACTCGTCCAGCCAGAATATCACTAATTTAAGAAGCCAGTTTAGCCCATCTATACTCTATAATTCAGCCCACTGCTGCCTTGCTCCTCTGCGGCCCAGCTCCTCTGCAGCCTGGCGCCCAGCTTGCCAATCTTCAGCCAGTCCGGCCCTGCAATCTTCAGCAACCCAGCAGCTTGCAGCCTTCCAGCCCAGCAGCAGTAGTGCCATCGCCAGCCCAGAAGAGTTCCGCCTTCTTCAGCCCAGCAGCAACGTCAACTCCAGCCCGTTACTCCAGCCATTCGGATGTGCAGAGAGCAGCCCAACCAACTGTGAGAAGGAAACCGTTCAGCACTTATACAGAATTAATTAGAGCAGATCTTCTTACCTTAACCGTTTCCTAAAATCAAGGGATACAGCTGCTCACCTTCCTTCTCCTTTGTGTCCAGATTCATCAGCAACTCTCTCCCTCCTATCTTCATACGTTCGGATTTAGACTAGGAAAACAGAAGCACAACCGACGACTGCATACACAGCCTCCGCCTGCACACGTCCAGCGATTTCAAACGCATACGATCACCCTCTGATCTTTCCACCGAATCAAGGTTAGTACAATAATCATATTTGTTTTCCCGTCTTCACTGTAATCTCTTGATCGACCCATCTGCGTACAACACTCACTATCCTCCTCTCCTTGTCTCTTCGACCGGCGCTGCTGTGCCTCAACTGCAGCCATCTACGGAATCAAAGGGCTGAGTCCATCGAATTACAGCCACCATAGCCAGCCGCAAGTTGCTTAAGACGGAACAGAACCTTGCGAGATTTTCTGTGTATACCTACGGTAGGCCCTTCGTCATTCTTCTTACCTCACCCTTACCAATTCAGAATAATGATTTCCTCCTGTTTAAGCCTCAGTGACGCCGGCCAGCCTTCCCTGTTACGAATCAGGAACTCAGGGACGCAGAGCCACTCTACTGCAGCGAGTAAGTCATTGCTGTATGTTGTTTTGTTGCTCCCTTTACAACTAGGTTGTAATGTCTCTAGCTATATTGATTCATAATATTGTTTAGGTTGCTGTTGTTCGGCCTTAATCATAGTTAATATAGTAATAGGTAGCTGCTGGAGTTTATAAATAAAATGATAGACATAAGGGCTGCTGTAAAATCCAATTTATTCCTTCAGCTTTTAGGGTATAAACTGCCTATCTTGTCGGCCAATTATTGAACGTTTGGATAAAGATCCACCGTTGAATTTTGGATATGTTGTAGATGGATATATGTAGTTTAGCATATTAAAATTTTGGAAGAAATGAACGGTCGGATTAGAAGTTATGAGTCCCCGAAGTTAAGTAGTTGAGCAGTGTTAGAAAACTTAAAATTTTGACTAAGTATAAGATTTGTGAGTGAAGTAGTCAACTTGGTGAATTATTATAAAAATTATGGCTGAACAGTTTGAGAAATTTTTCCTCCTAAGGTTAGATAGAACCTCATAGATGATCTGGAGATTTAATTCGGAATTATATTCAGCTGTTAAGAATTTTATATTTAGAGCCAAAGTTAGACCTTATACGTTTTTCCGGAAAATAGAAACATAGGAAAACTATCAGTTTGGGACCAAATAAAACTTTAGGAATTAGAATGTGATTTTAGAACCCAAATAGGAGTTTAGATATGAATTCTAGATTTTTGGGAATTTCGGGACCAAGGGTAAAATGGTCATTTTACCCTAAACTCATACTGTAACTAGTATGTCTTAATACCTTATTGATATTAGAAGTTTTAGACTTCTAAATACGTGAGAGTGTGCTAATACACTTATCACCTTTGACAGGCAACTGAGTTGTTACGGTTTACAGAACGAGTGGTTTACAAGAGTCGAGCGTTATAACAAGTAAGTCCTTTGGGCTTACTTAGCTGACTTCTAAATATGAGTATAAATGATGATGGTGGTGTGTGATTGAAATGTTAGAGAGATAGGTTGTGATATATAATTACCGACCTATATTTTGGCCTAAGAGTAACGGGCGGTGGCATTCTGCTCAGTAGCTCGCGGGGCGCTGGGGGTTTCTTCCGGGACTAATCCATACATGGTTTGTAGTGATGCTACCAGTGAAAGTCAGCTAGACCTACACCAGTTGGATAAGGAACGGAGGCGAGAACTAATAATAGTTCTCGTGCTACAACTTAAATTGAATAATGTGAATCACTTAAATAATAGATAATAAACGGTTGAGTGCCAGCATGATGTTTGTTTATTTTTGTTTCTGCGTGTGCTTGTGCTGTTATCATTTTGCTTATATTTGGATAGTTAGCTAACTGTTGATATGTTGTTTAGATTTGACACAGGTTAGAGCAGATGCCGAGTGATCCAGACGGTAGTGGTCAGCCGGGGTGTCGTACTTTAGGACGTTTTACAGTTTCTGCATTTGTGGGTTTTATAGTTGAACTTTGTTTCCTTTCGTACTTTGTTATATTACGTTTTCCGGCTGTAGTTGATCTGGTCACATTCATGCATTGTTAAAAACTATTTTATGATTTCTGGTTTTCCTTATCTGTGCCTTGTTGTAAGATCATGTTAAGTTGTTGTCAAACTAAGGTCGGGACCCACTGTGCGGTCCTAACCAGTAACTCCCTAAGTTGTAAAATTTGGGGTGTTACACGTTCGTATATCCGTACTACTATTTTCGGAAAAGTCGGGAAAGCTTTTTAATTCAAAAATCCCGTTCCGAATGTTTTTGATCGAGTTTATTGGTTCTGATCACCTTTTTATTTTATTTTTTTCTAGCCTGATGTGCCCAATCCTTCTTGATTGTCTAGCCGACCCCTTACTACCACCTTTCTCCACTGCAACAAGTTTTTTCCACAGGGAATCGCTCAACCCTGTGATATGCTTCCCTCTCTCACACAACATCCCACTTCACTCTCTCTCACTCTCTTTCATTCTCCACGCTGAACTCCACCTCTCAGCCCTATCTCCATTCTTTCTCGACCTTCTTGGCCACCGGAGCTGCAACATCTCTTCCACCTCGAACCTGTCGGAGGAAACTAGAATCTGACACTAGAGTGTTCCCGACCCTGATATGCCTGGCCTCGTCGCACCTCTGAACCAAAACCACAAAACCGCACTCGGAATTGAGGCACAAATCCAGAATCGCCATCTCGACCGAACCTCCTCGCCGTCGTCCTTGCTTGGGGTCATCGGTGCCACCGAGCCTGCCGTTGTCAATGCCTACACAGTGCCGCCACCGCGGTCCCTCTATCGAGTCCACCGGAGGCGAGAACCGACTAGTCTTGCGTGTTTGAGGCCGACTGGACCCGCAACCAGGCGCACCATTAATGAGTTTAGGACTGCCGTCATCGGTCGCCGGGGACGGTGCCAGACCGCCGTCGTTGTCGCCCTCGCTGCCTCACCCTTGTCGCTTCCCTTCTTGTCTGCGAGGCACCATCGCCGGAGGAGTAGCAGGAGCCCGCCGCCCTTTGTTTCATGCGCAGCCATTGCTGCATGTTGATGAAACCCTTTTGAAAATTGTAATCGGCCCCCCTTACTTTTGGTATAATTGTAAAAAGTACCCATATTTCATATTTACAAATTTGACCCACAGTTTGGGCTTTTGCATTTATACGCTTGCAGAAGTTATTTTCAGAAAATGCCCCAAGGTTTTAATGACGGATTATGACCCATATATCTAAAACGGTATAATTTGCCCCGCAAGATATGTTAGCGAGTTTTAACCTTGGAGTTTAAATACGAGTTTGGTTCATATATATATATATATATATTATTTCCTTTCTTGGATTTATTTCGGGTTTATGACCCAAAGTTTATTTCGGGAAAAGGCCAAGTTTTGAGAGTTTCTTAGTTGTCCGGAAAGTTGTTTTGGTTTTGGCCCGTATTTATAAATTGTTATGATCACCCCGGAAAATGCTTTGCGAGTTTTACCCTTGTTTTGAAAGCGGGGCTTCCTTAGATTTTTATATGCGTTAATCTCCTTTCCAAAATTAGCGTTTAAGCTAATTTTGTGTAGCTTTGGTTTTAGGTCCGGAAGCGCCCCGATAAAGGCCTAACGAGTCCAAGTTCGACATCCGTCTTGATGTCGTGTGAGTATTCTCTTCCTCGATTTAGTTATGTTTAGTATTAGTATCATGCTAGGTTGGATAATCTAGCATAACTTAGAGTAAATGCCAAGTAGTGGCTTTGGACCTTAGGTGAGTTTTGTGGATTTATGATCGTTATAAGGATGGAGGTGTTGATGTTATCTTGTGAGGATTGTAGGGCGTTGAGTATTTGGGTTGATCTTATGAGCTTGTAAGGATTGTGATTATAGTTGTATGTTCTTGTTGAGAGTATGGTGACGAGGACGAGGGTATCCTAGCATGTGTAGTGATGATTATGACCTTGTGAGATCATGAGGATTAGGAGGTTGTTATCCTATCATGGTTATGGTTTATAATCTTGCGAGATCATTGGGACTAGAAGTCTTAGGACTTCTAGCATGTGAGAGAGATGTTGATCGTGTGCCTTTTTACAGGCGTTGAGTGCCTTCATACGGGAAGTTGAGAGCGGTGGTTAGCGGGATTATCTATGGGACGAGGTAAGTCTCCGGACTTACTTAGCTCGTATTTTACATATTAGCATTGATGTGTGTTTGGTGGTGTGTGTTTATCATTTATGTTATAACAACGAAAACGGAAATAGGTTTACCGACCTTATATTATTTGGCCCAAGTGTATGATAACGGGCGGTGACATCACTGCCTAGCTCTTGCGTAGAGCTAGGAGGTTCTTGGCGACTAGCCCTTGCTGTTTAGACGGTCGAAGGCATCCGCACCGTTCCATGCCGGAAGTGGGGATCGAGGCAAGTTTTGGGAGATTCTCGTGTCACAAAAGAAGTTGAATTAGAACGGGATACGACGTATAATAACAAAAATAATAAACTGGATTGATGTGATTTTATGTATGTTGTATGCTTGTAATGAGATTACTTGTGTATGTGCCTTTCCCATTGTTCTAATGTTTAGAATATGAGCTAACGGTTTTATACCGATTGTTGTAGATTGTCTTGCAGGTTAGGAATGCGGCCGAGAGATCCGGAAGAGTGGGCAACCGGGGTTCCGTACATTTTAGGATTGAGTTTTGGGTGGAGTTGAGTTTGAGTATTGTATTTATTGTAAGATGTATGGCGCTTAGTCTTTGGAGTTGTATTTTCGGGTGAAGTCCTTTGCGGTATTCTTTCGGGTTTTTCTGTTCATTGCATAAAAATGTATTTCGGTTTTGGCCTTTATTTGTGCCTTGTTGCAAGATCCGGTGAAATTGTTGTCAAGCTAAGGGTCAGGACCCATTGTTAGGTCCCAACCCGTAGCGCCCTGAGTCCCGCGGATTCGGGATGTTACAAACATGACGCTTTGAGAACTTGTATTCATAGACATAAAATGTTTGAAGATTAAACAAATCATACATTTTTTAGCCTTTTGGTGAAAAGCAAGGATAATATTTATATCAGATTAATATTTGTATTGTTATACCCGGAAATATTTCCGTTTATTTCCGAGTCAAATCGGATTTCAATCCATTGACCTCTGTCCAATCTACCTAGTGTTACACCCCATCACAAGTTCGATCATTTTATGTAAGCTTTGATTGACATAGAACGATGAAAATACATCCAACCCTAATATATGTAAACATATTTATATACATTGATAAATCTATTTTGTTGACAAAGCCCATATGACACATTTGACGAGACCAAGATTAGTCCATGGCAACATTTGAGATGCCATGACATACTTTTGACAACACCATGCAACTTTCAGCCCACATAATTTCCCTTGTTTCAACCCACTGTCTTACCTTGCTTGTATGCTACACCAGCCCAGCGGTGAGTAGGTCCAGCAGTGTAGCAATAGCCCCAGGGAGCCCAGCAAGGCGCCGGCCCAACAGTGAGGAAAACTGCTCCACGTAGCAAGGTGCTCAGCTGGAGAGATATTGGTTCTTTTACAACTCCCCCTCGCTCGCCATCACTATATTTGTTACGCGTTTTCTTCTCTTCTTTGCTTAGATGATATATATATATACACGCACATAGAAGACGCGTTTTGATGCTGTTTTTTTTCTTCAAATAGATAAAAAAAAAAGTTATATATTTTTTCATTCAAAACATAAGATATTTTACCTTTATAAAAATAAGTTTTAATATATAAATGAATTAAAAAATAATAAAAATATTTGGATTATGAATTGTAAATCTGTATACATTTGTTTAAATGTATATTTGGATCAATTTTAATATATAAAATAAATTTTTAAATATTGAATGAATATATAAATATATAATTTTAGCCGTTATAACAAATTAGTATTTGCTATATATTTTTTTTAAAAAATCATTTCATTTATTTCGAAAAAAATATTCCTTAACTTTTGAACTTTTTTATTGGAATAATATTTTAAATTTTAAATAATTATTTCACTCATTTGTAAAAGTTTCTTATAAAATTTATAATTTAATATTAATTATATAAAATTTGTGAATCCGTTTTTGATAGTATATGTTGTTATTCAATTTAAAGTATCATATATAAAATATATTAATTTTTTTTTGTATCTTACCTGTCTAAGAGGTGGAGAGATACACCAACCAACTCATCAAGTGGACCTACCTATACAAACTTTCGAATTTCATCCTAAAACCAACTGACAATACGAGTTTATATATCAGGTTCATAAACTACAATATTGTCAACATGGGACAATTTTACACATTTTAACAAAAATATTATATTTTATGCTTTATGGATGAACTATTATATATTTTTCATTAAAAATATAACATATTTTTATAGTTTCAAATTGAGTTTAATTATATAAATAAATTTAATGATATAAATATTTGAATTATCTATATAGTTTACTAAAGTAGGCGAAACGAATGCTAACGTGGTGTCCTCACGTTTTTTTTTCGAATTAAATATTTTATTAAATCACAAATTAAGCCGATAAATTTATTTTTATTAAACAAATATCTAAATTTTTTTTAAAAACATTAACCAATCACAGTTTTTAAATCAGATTCGAAACAAACCAAATCATACATGTACGGTTATCTTAATGTAAAATTTAAAATTCCTCAAAATTAGGTTTTAAAATTATCTACTCGTACTAATAACGTAAAATTAATAATTTTTCTTTGATTAAATATTTACTAAACCACAAATTAATCTAATAAATTTATTTTTTTACTAAATCTCACATCGGTTGTCAAGGAAACATGATGCTTTGAGAACTTGTATAAATAGATATGGAAGGTTTGAAGGTTAAACAAATCATATATTTTTTAGCCTTTTGGTGAGAATCAAGTACAATAATTATTCATATCAAGATTAATATTGATATGTAGGTCATTGGTCGTTGAGACCTGTTGTTATGTGTGTTATTGACCTATTAAATTTGTAATTTATATTTTATCAATATAATAAATATATAATATCTTTTAAAACTTTTATCAATAAATATCCGTGTATAACACATATACAAACTATTTATATCTATATACTTTACTAAAATAGTTTTTTTCTCGGATTAAATCTTTTACTAAATCACAAATTAAGCCAATAAATCTATTTTATTAAAGAAATATCTAAAATTCTTTAAAAATAAAGTAACCAATCACATTTTTCACATAAATTAAATTTGAAACAAACCAAATCATATATGTACGGTTATATCTTAAAGTAAAATTTAAAATTCTTCCGAATTATGTTTTAAAATTAATCCAATAAATAAATTTTAACTAAACCATAATTATTTTGGAAATATGGATTTTGCTATCCCACATCGGTTATCATGGAAGCATGATGTAAGCATGTCCACGAGTCACGGGTTACCCGTGACCCAGCGGGTCGACCCGCCAACGGCTAAATTTTAAAAATTATATAAAAAAATCGAACCCAATGGCTAAATTGGGTCGACCCGCCGGGTCAACTTTTTTTTTAAAAAAAAAGGGTGTTAAAACAAAAGGGCCAACCCGCCAACCCGTGACCCCGCGGGTTAGCCTTATTCACGGGTTCGGGTCCGGGTCACCCTTCCCGGACCCTCGACCCGTGGACATGCTTAGCTTGACGCTTTGAGAACTTGTATACATAGACATAGAAGGTTTGAAGATTAAAAAATCATACATTTCTGAGCCTTTGTAATATATGGAATTTTATTCCGGATGTCGAGAGGTTTGATCGACCTTTTTGCATTACGGCTCATTTTTCCCACAGGCACGGGATGTTGAATGACGGGATTTTATTCTTTATCCCGTCCCGACCTTTTGTTTTCCCTTTTTTCTTTCCGACCCTCGGGTTTTGGAGTGAGGGGACATGTGGGCAGCTGACTCTTGGGTCTCCCCACCCCTTATGCAGCCTTCTTTTACTCTCCCTCTCTCCTCACTCTTCCTTTTCACTCTTATGCTAATTTTTTCTCTCTTCACTCTCCTTCTTGTGCCTTCTCTTATTCTTCTCCTTTGGATATCTTGGTAGCAATCTGCAACCTTGAAGAGTTGGATATGTTGTGGTAAGGTCCCTCCTCCCCTCTTCTCCTTGCTGTTGTTTTCTTCTTCTTCTTCTCTTCACCTCCATGGATATGGAGAAAGCTTTGAAGAGAGATCTTGTAAACCCTTTGCATGTCGATCCTTTTAGCTCTTTTAGGTCGTGATGAGGAAGCTAAGACCTGTGGATAGTGTTTAGAGAAGTCCCAACCAGTGAAGGAGGCACTTGGAGCAAAGACACAGTCGAAGAAATAAAGAAGACGAAGCTTCTGCTGCTCGACCGCGGGGGCAGACCACTAGAGGCGCAAGAATGGACGTGAGCCACTGTAGGGGCGAACGTGAGACACCGCAGGGGCGGTTCCCTCACGCAGGGGCGGCTCCAGGCTTTCGCAGGGGCGATGAAAGATCCACGCAGGGGGCGCCAACTTGCTTTCGCGGCTGCGTTTTCTTCACCAGTAGGCTTCTTCCTCCCTTTCTCTTCGTTCCTTTCCTAGCCTTATGGTTATATCTCGTTAGTAGCATGCTTAGGCTGGCCTACAGTAGCATGAGAATGCCATCTAGTGGTTGTGAAGCTTGGAGCCCTTATGGCTTGATGTAGTTGTTGGCCTTGAGTTAGTTAAGCATGTTGGACCTTTCTAGACTAGATTGGCTCTTCTAGGTTGTTGGTTATGATCTTATGTTGTATAAGCTGTTGTGAGTTGCTTACTTGTGTTGAGGGTGTTGTGAGGATTGTGAGTTCTAGGATGCGTTCCTAGGTTGAGAGCTAGGTGATCTTGTGCAACACCCCGAATCCGCGGGATATCGGAATGCTATGGGCGAGACCTCACTGTAACACCCCAAATCCGCGGGACTTGGGATGCTACGTTGGGCAAGGATCTCACAATGGATCCTGACCCTAGCCTGACAACAAGTTCATTGGATCTTACAACAAGGCACAAGTAGATTAAAACCAAATACATAAAAGCTGTATATGATACATCAAAAGAGTTTACAAACTCCAAGCCGAGTACAAAACAACATCATAAACCATAACCATAAAAGATATCCCATCCCACGCATCCTAATGTATAGAAGTCCCCGGCTGGTCACACCATCTGGCTCACCCTGCAGTCTTTCTAACTTGCAGATCATCTATAACACGCTATAAAACCGTTAGCTACAACAATGAAAGGCATGAAGGTAATAGCACAACCACACATCAGCATCTCATACAGGCAATGCCACACACATTCATTTATTATCTTTCATTACGTTATTCCAGTACTAATTCAACTTCTTTTGTAACACGAGGAGCCTCAAGAACCTCCTCCCTTTCCCCCTTAACACAAAGGTTTGCATGGGGGTGATCATCACTCATCCTATCCTGTGCTACTGGCTTCCAGGCACCTCCTCCTAACCCGCAGGCGGAGACCGGTGGTTACCGCCCGTTATAATACACTTGGGCCAAATAAATGTAATAAATGGTCATCCTAGTCCGGTTTAGGTTATACTGCACAATCATATGGACACACACACAACCATCACAATCATACAATCCACAACCGTACGCTAAGTAAGTCCTATGGACTTACCTGATATACTCGTAACCTGTACCACGTCACAACTTCCCCTTGGGAAATTGATCAACGCCTACAATAGCAAGGTACACACAATCACATACTACAAAGGTTAGGAGACTCGTTTCACTAACAACAACCAACCTATATCTCAAATCTAAACCTCAGATCCTCAACACATTCATAAATGCCTAAGGCATATCCTCAACATAACATCTCATCATACTCGTACACATACTAAACCTTAAAGCCATAACCGATATCCATAACATCATCATGATCCTCAACTCATTTTGACACCTAGCACGCATCTAATCAATATTCCTCAATCTCAAATTTAATCCTAATTTAATTAATTTACCTTTAATTAATTAATTAAATTTCACCAAAACAACGTTTTGCCCGCATGCCATTTCTAAACCCACCTGTCATCAGATTTCATCAAACAAACAACCCATAAACACTAGAATAAAATAATGATCATAATGAAATTTCTAATTATTTATTTTGAAAAGCCTAAGATCAATTTAGGCCAAATTGTAGTACGGAAAACGAATAAATTCATAACTTATTCGTTACTAACCCGATTTACGATCTGAAAGAAGATTCGGAATCACAACGACACAAAGTACGCATGTACAACATCAAATTTACCGGAATCTGAGCGACAGAACTGTCCTGGTGACATATATGCTCGACCAGGTCTTCATCTGCTCGGAAATGCAGAATCTCGGTACCGATATGAAGAGAATGAAGACTGGAATCCAGAAACTCAAACGGAAATGAAATCGGATTAGAAACGGAGAGTAGATCTGAGTTTGAAATTTGAGAGAAATCAGAGCTTTTATGAGGAAACGTGAAAGGAAATGAATTAATAAACGATTTTGCGCTATTTATAGTGAAGACGATAATTATCCTTTAGCGAAGTCGATAGTTGTCCTTTAACCGATCCAAAGGCGGGTTGAACCCCTTCTCCAAACTTCTCGAAATTGGAACAATAAATCTTAAATATTATAGAGATAATTATTCCACAGTTGCCTCGGAAGACGTGTATTCCTAAGCCGTCTTTCTTAGCCGTTAAGATACGAAATAGCGACTCTTTTGGCCGTTTTGCGTTTCCAGGTTATTTCATATATAGGACATGTCCGATGTCCTGATCATTTCTCTAAACTACATTTTTATTAATTGAACCTCCCAAATGCTCCAAATAATACCGGAGGGTAAAAATAATTACCCGGGAAAAAAGTGAAAATTTCCCCATAAGCCCAAAATTACGCCAGGAACATAACGGTTGGACTTATACTCGTCACTTACGCAATCTTCGCGAGTTATATGTCAATTACTATCACTGATTAAGTTAATCAACATTAATTAGAATTCGGAAATCCTAGCTATTACATCACACACCCCTTAAGAAAAAGTTTCGTCCCGAAACTTGAACAATTCCCAAATCCTCTCGGACCCTTACGCCGAGGTATAAACACTCTCTCTATCGGAGGTATCACATCTCCGTTCAAACGCATCAACCTATAACACTCTATAACCTCAAAACACAGCATGGAGGAATCACCAATTCCAGCAACAAGATCATAACGCTATCCAAAGGCATAGAGGAAAAATCATCTCTAGCCAACTACTAACCACATCACAAGGCATGGAGGAAAGCCGTCTCCAGCCAATCGTACTCGTAACACAACTATGTGGAGGAACACCGTCTCCACTCACACTATGTACATCAATAATAGCATGGAGGAAAGAACCATCTACAGCTAATTCTAAACATATCACAATAGCATGGAGGAAAGAACCATCTCCAGGTATACCTAACTCGCGCTAGCATACAAGATCTAAAAGATCATATGCACACATCACAACTAGCACGAAAACACAAAATATCACATAAACACATAACATACATTTACCAAGACAACACTAAGATCTACTCGTCAATACTATAGGTGCATCTATCTCATCATAGAACTCGGGATAGTTCCTCTGGATACTATCCTCAGTCTCCCATGTAGCCTCATCCGGTCCTCGTCTAGACCACTATATCCTTGGAATGGGAATGTCCTTCGAACGCAGGCGTCTCAAACCTCGTTCTAGGACTGCAATCTGCTGCTCAACAAAAGTGTGGTCCGGCTCAACCACTAAATCATTATAGCTGACGATGTTTCTCCGATCTGGTATGTACTCCTCAGCTGAGACACATGAAACATAGGGTGAACACCCTCTAACTTCGGTTGCAAAGCCAATTTGTACGTTGCTCTCCCAACTCTATCCAGTGTCTCAAAAGGATCGACATATCGGGGACTCAATTTACCCTTTATGCCAAAACGTCAAACGCCTCGCGTTGGAGATACTTTCAACCAAACATGAGCTCTTACCCTGATCTCTACAGGTCGTCGCCTCCTGTCTACATATGACTTCTGGCGACTCTGTGTAGCCAGCATCCTCTCTCTAATCAGTGCTACTCGAGCCATATCATCTTGAATCTGCTCTGGCGCTATCCCACTGATACTACTAGGCGCATCCCAACATAAAGGTGTACGACACCAACGTCCATACGGTGCCTCATAAGGAGCCATCCCAATGGACGCATGCCAGATGTTGTTGTATGAGAACTCAACAAGTGAGAGGTAATCATACCATCCCTGTCCCCAATCCAACACACAAGCTCGCAGCATGTCCTCTAAGGTTTGGATGGCCCTCTCACACTGACCATCTATTTGAGGGTGAAACATAGTCATAAAATGTAGACTCGACCCCAAAACAATCTAGATTTGCTGCCAAAACCTCGAGATAAACCGTCCATCTCGATCAGAGACGATCGTCCTCGGTTCCCCATGGAGTCTCACTATCTGTCTAGTGTACTCCTCAACCAATCTGCTCACCGGCCACGTCTCCCTGATAGGAATGAAACGTGCCGTCTTCGTCAGTTTGTCAATCACAACCCATATAGCATCAAAGCTCCTGCTCGGTCTCAGTCCAGTTACGAAGTCCATGGAGATATCTTCCCACTTCCACTGTGGTACCAACAGTAGATGAAGCTCTCTTTTTGGTCTGCAATGCTCTATCTTGACCTGCTAACAGGTCGCACACTGAGCCATAAATCTAGCCACATCGGGCTTCAGCCCTCCCCACTAGTATGAACATCTCACATCCCGATACATCTTACTCGTACCATGGCGCACTGAGTAAGGTGTGGAGTGAGTCTTTTGCAGAATCTTCTACCTCAGATCCGCATTAGCGGGTACACGGACGCGGTCACAGCGTCTCATCACTCCATCTGCTCCTATGGAGAACAGTGGTCCCTCACCACGAGTCATCCTCTCTCTAATCCTCGTCAAAGTCGGGCAGGTCCCCTTCTTCGGTTGGATTTCATCCAACAGACCTGGTAGAACCTCTTAAAGCAAACAATTGGGCATCCTCATCAGGAAACTTGATGTCCATCTCTAGGCATGCTAGATCTCTCTGAAGCTGAGGCTGTACAGTAAGTCTGGCAATCGCCTTCTCTGGAGGCGTCTTCCTACTCAAGGCGTCAACTACCACATTCGCCTTGCCAGGATGATACAAAATCTCAAGGTCAAATTCCTTGATCAACTTAAGCCATCGACGCTGGCGGTTTTTCAATTTCCGCAGCGTGAAAATGTACTTCACACTCTTATGGTCTGTGAAGATCTGACATGCAACACCATACATGTAATGTCTCCATATCTTCAAAGCATGAACTACTGCTGCCAACTGCAGATCATGAGTCGGGTAGTTCTCCTCATACGTCTTCAGCTGTCGAGACGCATATGCAATCACTCTGCCTCTCTGCATCAATACACATCCCAAGCCTAGCTTGGATGCGTCACTGTAAACCACAAAGTCATCAGAACCTTTTGGCTGTGCCAGAACAGGAGCAGAAGTCAAACGCCTCTTCAACTCCTCGAAACTCTAAGCACATTGGTCGGTCCATACAAATCTGGTAGTCGTCCTCAGAAGACTCGTCAATGGACGGGCAATCACAGAAAATCCCTCCATAAAACGTCTGTAATAACCAGCTAGGCCAAGAAAGGTACGCACTTCCTTGACGTTTGTCGGTGTCGTCCATGCAGCAACAGACTCAATCTTCACCTGGTCAACCATAATCCCGTCGGCGGAGACGATGTGTCCAAGAAAAGCAACCTCAGACATCTGGCATACAACTCTCTATCCCTCAAAGTCTACAACACTGTCCTTAGATGACCGGCATGATCCTCTCTACTACGATTGTATACCAGAATGTCATCAATAAAGACCACTACAAACTGATCCAAAAAGTCGATGAAGATATTTTTCATCAACTCCATAAAAACTGCTAGGGCATTCATCATCCCGAATGGCATCACTACAAACTCGTACTGTCCATAACGAGTACGAAATGCCGTCCTGTGTACAACCTGCTCTCTCACCCTCAACTGGTGATAACTCGAGTGTAAGTCAATCTTGGAGAACACAGTCACTCCCTGAAGTTGATCTAACAAAGTAATGGATACTTGTTCTTGACCATCACCTTGTTCAACTCTCTGTAGTCGATGCACTATCTTAACGATCCGTCCTTTTTCCACACGAAGAGAACAGGTGTTCCCCACGGGTATACGCTAGAGCAGACAAAGCCCTTCTCAGCCAACTCATTGAGTGGCTTCTTCAGTTCTAACAACTTGACAAGCTCCATAGGATATGGAGCCTTCGAGTTCGGTTTCATACCAGGCTCTAACTCTATGCCGAAGTCCACGTTCCTCTTGGGCGGAAAACTGGATGGCTCAACGAACACATCCACAAACTCGCAAACTACTGGGATGTCCTCTAATGGTGGACTCTCTCCATCCTTCATGGCATAATCGAGAAGGCCTCGCAACTCTATGCGATTAATCTAGCTGCTTGTATTGGACTAATAACCATACCCGTCCTCCCAAGGTCCCAACCTCGGAAGACCTCTATCTAACCCAAATCGGTAGAAACCATCACGGTCCTACTATCAACATCTAACACAACACGATATCTATCCATCCAATCCATACACATAATGACTTCCTCACGCACCAGCGGCATGAAAAGAAGTCCACAAACAAATAACAAGTCCCAAATGTATAGGACAACTATGTACCTCTTACATGACCCTCATCTAGTAACCCTACCTAGAGAGGTCTATCTTCTATTGTATCTAAGGTCAGTCTTTCAACGCATGCATCAAAAACAAAGAATGCGTAGCACCCATACCAAACAGAACTCCAATGGCTCCACTACATATTATTACTCAAAACTCGAACCTATGCTCCTCAAGTATCACTGAGGTCATCGCCATAGTCTGTGCGCGCCTCTACTCCTTCTACACCGAAAGGCGGAGAGTCTCTCTGAGAAGGAACATTGTCTTGCTGACAAAAGGGGGCCAAATGGCCTAATTCACCACATGTAAAGCACGTCACTAAAGATCTCTTACACTCCGGTTGCATGTGTCCAAACTCTCAACAGTTGAAACACGATCTCATCCCATCAGAAGTCCGTGTGGACAAGGGATCACTCGAACGCCCATGTGTCAGACTCTGCCTAACACTTGAAGGGTTGCTTCATCACTTACTAATTCGGTCCGTTATTTCTTCTTTGATCTGGAAGCTTCAGTTGGTCCCACAGATGTTGGTAAACCCGGTGTAGGTCTACCCTCTCTTACAGCATCTTGTACTTAACGTATATATTCTCGAAACTCAGGTCCACTCATCGACAGATAGTCAGACTCCTAAGGTCTGCCCTCTAGTACAGGCGGAACAACAACGGAAACCGGTTCCTGACCTAACACTACTGGAGAAAGAGAGGGGTATATCCCTACCTCGTCCTACTACAGATGTCGCTCTAGTCTGAGCCATTTGTAGGGTATGTGCACTTAATCCTATAAGGCTATATATATGCCATATGTATAGATATATATAATACTTAATATTACATGCATACACATCAACATATAAAAGGTATCTACATATATATATATATATATATATATATATATATATATATATATATATATATATATATATATATTTATATATGTATATATATATACTGTCGAGATCCTCAGATGGGAGACGACTTTTGTACACACTATCCCAAAATATCCGTACTCGCTTAAAACCAAAACCTTTGAAAAGTCAAACCCCGTGTGGGTTCTGTTTATTTATCTACTCTGCCTTTATTGCAGATAGCAAGTGCTATTGTTGTCAACCTAAGGCTCTGATACCAACTCTGTAACACCCCAAATCCGCGGGACTTGGGATGCTACATTGGGCTAGGATCTCACAATGGATCCTGACCCTACCTGACAATAAGTTCACTAGATCTTACAACAAGACATAGGTAGATTAAAACCAAATACATAAAAGCTGTATATGATACATCAAAAGAGTTTACAAACTCCAAGCCGAGTACAAAACAACATCATAAACCATAACCACAAAAGATATCCCATCCCACGCATCCTAATGTACAGAAGTCCTCGGTCACACCATCTGGCTCACCCTGCAGTCTTCCTAACTTGCAGATCATCTACAACACGGTATAAAACCGTTAACTACAGCAATGAAAGACATGAAGGTAATAACACAACCACACATCAGCATCTCATACATGCAATGCCACACACATTCATTTATTATCTTTCATTACGCTATTCCATTACTAATTCAACTTCTTTTGTAACACGAGGAGCCTCAAGAACCTCATCCCTTTCCCCCTTAACACAAGGGTTTGCATGGGGGTGATCATCACTCGTCCCACCTTGTGCTACTGGCTTCCAGGTACCTCCTCCTAACCCCCAGGCGGAGACCGGTGGTTACTGCCCGTTATAATACACTTGGGCCAAATAAATGTAATAAATGGTCATCCTAGTCCGGTTTAGGTTGTAATGCACAATCATATGGACACACACACAACCATCACAATCATACAATCCACAACCGTACGCTAAGTAAGTCCTATGGACTTACCTAATATACTCGTAACCTGTACTACGTCATAACTTCCCCTTGGGGAAGTGATCAACGCCTACAATAGCAAGGTACACACAATCACATACTACAAAGGTTAGGAGACTCGTCTCACTAACAACAACCAACCTATATCTCAACACATTCATAAATGCCTAAGGCATATCCTCAACATAACATCTCATCATACTCGTACACATACTAAACCTTAAAGTCATAACCGATATCCATAACATCATCATGATCCTCAACTCATTTTGACACCTAGCACACATCTAATCAGTATTCCTCAATCTCAAATTTAATCCTAATTTAATTAATTAACCTTTAATTAATTAATTAAATTTCACTAGAATAACGTTTTGCCCGCATGCCATTTCTAAACCCACCAGTCATCAGATTTCATCGAACAAACAACCCATAAACACTAGAATAAAATAATGATCATAATTGAATTTCTAATTATCCATTTGGAAAAGCCTAAGGTCAATTGAGGCCAAATCGAAGTACCGAAAACGAATAAATTCATAACTTATTCGTTACTAACCCGATTGACGATCTGAAAGAAGATTCGGAATCACACGACGAAGGCTACGCATGTACAACATCAAATTCACCGGAATCTGAGCGACGGAACTGTCCTGGTGACATATATGCTCGACCAGGTCTTTATCTGCTCGGAAATGCAGAAACTCGGTACCGATATGAAGAGAATGAAAATAGGAATCCAGAAACTCAAATGGAATTGAAATCGGATTAAAAACGGGGGAGTAGATATGAGTTTGAAGTTTGAGAGAAATCAGAGCTTTTACGAGGAAACGTGAAAGGAAATGAATTGATAAACGATTTTCCGTTATTTATAGTGAAGACGATAATTATTCTTTAGCGAAGTCGATTGTTATCCTTTAACCGATCCAAAGGCGGGTTGAACCCCCTTCTCCAAACTTCTCGAAATTGGAACAATAAATCTTAAATATTATAGGGATAATTATTCCACAATTACCTAGGAAAACGTGTATTCTTAAGCCGTCTTTCTTAGCCGTTATGAAACGAAATAGCGACTCTTTTGGCCGTTTTGCCTTTCCAGGTTATTTCATATCTAGGACATGTCCGATGTCCTGATCACTTCTCTCAACTGCATTTTTATTAATGGAGTTCCCAAATGCCCCAATTAATACCGGAGGGTAAAAATAATTACCCGGGGAAAAAGTGATAATTTCCTCATAAGCCCAAAATTACGCCAGGAACATAACGGTGGGACTTATACTCGTCACTTACGCAATCTTCGCGAGTTATATGTCAATTACTATCACTGATTAAGTTAATCGACATTAATTAGAATTCGGAAATCCTAGCTATTACACTCACAATGGGTCCCGACCCTTAGCCTTACAACAATTTCACCGAACCTTTCAATAAGGCAAAAATAAATGCCAAAACAAAAATCAATTTAATGTAATGATATAATTCCCGAAGACATCAAGAAAGGAAATACATCAGCCGTCTATACAACAACGCCAACAATACACAATATACAACAACAATACACAGATTCAATTCCCCAAACTCGACCTACGATGTAAGGAACCCCGGCTGCCCACTCCTCCAGATCACTCGGCCACACCTAACCTGCACATTAACTATAACAATCGGTATAATGCCGTTAGCTCACATTCTAGGTATTATAAAGATAGCAAGGGCACAAACACACACATAAGTACACATAACATACATCATGCTCATATACATACATATCTGATTCTTATCCTCTTTTTAAGTTATTCTATTACTAGTTCCATTCGTTTAAAGTGTGACACGAGAGTCTTATAACTCTCGCCTCTTTCCCCGAGTAACCAACAGGAGTGATGCGGAGCTCAACCCGTATACCATGTGGAGTGGCAAAGAAGCCCGCCCATATACCATGTATGACGTGGTCGTAGAGAACCTCCCAGTCTCCCTCGGGAGCTGGGCAGTGATGCCACCGCCCGATAATAAAAGTAAATAACGGGCCAACAATATATATAACCAAGTTTCCCTAATCCGGTTTCATGATTATAACCAAAACCAAAACACACACCACCATCACATATTCAAATAATGCATAAAAGCAGCTAAGTAAGTCCGAGGACTTACCTTGTCCCAACGATCAACCGAATCACATTTCCCGTAGGAATATAACCAATCCCGTTCAAGACAAGACACGATAGTCAACAACTACTCACAAGATAGAAGTCCTTAGACTTCTAGTCCTAACACTCTGGCAAGATCAAAAACCGAAGCACAAGATGGATACGCTCGTCCTAATCTCCACCACCTCAACCAATGTGTAACCCTAATCATCAAATCCTCAGAAGCCTTATGAGTCTCACAAGGACATCTATACACTCACCACATGATAAACATCTCAAGCCCCAAAACTCAACAAGTCTAAGAACATCGATAACCTCAAACACTCATCCAAGATCTAAGGCCACTACATGGCATTCCACAAGGTTATCTAACCCATCCTAGCATGCTTCTAACATGTGTACACTCTAGGAGAAGCTAAGAACACATGCTCAAGAAAGGATACTCACTGGGGCAAAGACGTGGAACGGAAGGAAGGAAGCACAACCGCGAAGAGGAGAAGAAGGCCGCACGGGGTGGCTGGCTGAGATAGTGGCCGCCCCTGCGGCTTAGATGCAGTGGTCGCCCCCGCGGCGCTGTCCAGCCGCGGGTGCGGTCGAACTCTAGAAAGGCGATCTTTGCGCGTTTCTTTGACTGGTTCTTTGATGTCCCAAGGTCTCCTAGCTCCCTTGATTGGATCCAGAACATCCAACACTTGGATCCATACACCAACAATCGTCTCAAACACGATCGAATCACATGAAACCCAAAAGGAAGATCTTGAGTGAAAACCATGGCTTCCACCATTGGAGCTCAAAGAAGAAAATGGAAGAAGAAGGGAGAAGATGAAGAAGAAGGAAAAGAGCTTACCCTAACTCGGATTTGTAGCCCCTAACTTGCTGGACATCAAACACAAGAGGATGAGGAAGGGTGATTGTTAGCATGAAATATTGCGATATTTTAGGCACTTATTTTGGTTGATTTTCACTCATTATTGTGTTCATGGATAAGGTATTGAAGCAATTGTTAGCTTGTTCATCTATTTTGTCGATATGGAAGTCTACACTAGCTTTGTGTTGATTATAGGTGAATAAGAGATAGAATCGGATCATTTGATGGAAAACAATGAGTAATCGATCATGTTCGAAGATGAGGAAATACATTGAGGAAGCTAAGGAAGGAGCTAGGATGAAGAATGGCACGAGACAAAGGCAAGAAAGAGCATTATACACTTCCACGCCCTAAACCACGGCCGTGGACTTAGCATCATGAACGTGGACTTGAGTTTGGAGCACTCCAGTAAGTTACACGGTATAAATTACGGTCGTGGAAGGCCTGAGACACTGTAATCCATTTACACGATCTAAACAACGGTCGTGGAATCTCATGAGACCGTGATTTAGGCGATCTTTTGACGAGTCATTATTTGCCACGTCATCTACGTATTGGGCCTTGATGGTATCTTTTTCTCACCTTGTAAAAGGCTGGAAAAGAGTGTTTTCAGGGCTTCGCTTAGAGTTTTCGGAAGCTTCGCCTAGGGTTTTTGGAATCCTCGCTTGGAGTTGGAGGTTGACAACCGCTTAGGGTTGAAGACGGTTACTTGTGGCGGAAGTTTCGCGCTTTTTCTTAGGTTTGATATTGAAGACGGATTGACATCCCGTTCTTCGTATGTGTCTAAGATTGTTGTGAGGTTTTGTGTTATACATTCCGAATCTATTAAACATTACTCCTTGTGTTTCAGATTTGGAGAATGGTTTAAAGTTTATTTGAATATTCGAGGGTTTTCATATTTCTCTCTTTATCACTTGAATTTAGATATTATAATGAAGGTTATTGGCTAAAACCCTTTAGCAATTCTAAGGTGAAGGGTTGATAGTTGTGGCTTTGATGATGATAGATCGATCATAAACAAATTGGACCCTGAGAGTGCAAGAAATATCGTCGACAACCTAAATCACGGCCTGTTCTAGGACTTCCACGGCCGTGGAGCTCAAGATCTAGCCGTGATTTACCCTAGTTTACGAACCTTTCTTTTACTTTAATCCAAAGCTATAGATTTGCTTTAACCTAGCCTTGGCTTTCCTTTTCTAGGTAGTAGTGAGACTCAACATCCTCTATTTTGGTTTCGAGTGTCACAACCTTAACTGTTTGAGCCTATCTTGATCCTTGGGATACAAGTTTGGGTATTTGAGATCAATTCTTACCTTTAGATCTTTCTATACTGAAGCCTCAACAACCTTTATAGAGAGCGTCTTTGGGTTAGACATATAGGGTTTTGGAACTTCATCGTACATTACCTTACTTTTGTATACCTTTGCAATTCTCAACTCTGTCCTTATATCTTTAGTATATCTTGAATCGATTGCCACAATTAGATACCTGGATTTTTAGGGTTGCTGTTTTCCCAATATTTGCAAAGCTTATCACATTTACTTGCTTGACAATTTACAAACTGAATTTGTTCCCCCCAAATCCCTGAGTTCGACACTCTGGAATTCTTGCTTTACTACGCCGATCCATACACTGCGGGTTCGCTTTCTTAGATTTCAGTTTTATAAATTTAAGACTTTGTGATGCAGACTTATGGGCGAACAAGTTTTTGGCGCCGTTGCCGGGGACTGTTCTTGCTTTTTCTATTGATCTTTCTGTTTGAGTGTTCTTACAGGTTTGTGTTCTTAGGTTCATACAAAGTTCTCGTTCCAGCAACGGAACAAAGTTTCGCCAAAAAACAAGTTTTTTGGCGCCGTTTCCGGGGATTTTATTTAGGCCGAATTCGGTTATCGGTTGTCAAGCTTGGGAGCTTTGCTCTTGTTATTTGATATCTCTTTTGAGTGATATTTGCAGGTTATCTTAGGTATATGCGCAGGTCTAGATCCAACAAAGACCTCCTACCTCTTGATTAAGAACTTGAGAAGACTTTGAGAAGAAAGCTCAAAGAAAGAAAGATGGCTGAAACTAAAGAGAGGGATCTCCAAGCGGAGTTGGATGATTCTCAAGCTCAAGTTAATTGGAGTGAGAAGACTCGTAGGGAAGAATCGGAGCATCATCAATTGCAAATTGATGAGCTCAAGACCATGATATTGCAAATGAGATTGGAGATGAGTAACTCCAAGAAGGACAAGAAAAGCAAACCGGCTAAATCGGTTAGAACTGAATCATCCGATGATCAGAGTGATGATTCTATGCCACCGCTAGAGGACATTGATCCAACGATCAATCTAGTCCGGAATGATCCAAGACCAGCCGTCAATCCTCTTATCCCAGCTGGGGGTGCAAGAGCCGCTCGTGTAGATAAAGAGCCGCGAACGCTTGGTCAAAGGATGGATCCGACCCAACAACCACGCCGCCTAGCCGTGAACTTTGAAGCTGAAGATATCCAGGGATTCAACTTTAGTCCGCAAGTAATCACCATGGTTTGCCAAAATCAATTTGGCGGAACAAGTGCTGAATATCCACATCAACACTTGCAGAATTTTGAGATTCTCATGGAGACGATGAAGCCGAAGAAGACCACCACCAACAACTACAAGATTAAGCCGTTGTTCTTCTCTTTGAAGGACAAGGCTCTAGCATGGTATCAAGCTCTTCCAAATGGAAGACTTAATACGTGGGAGGATCTATCTTCGGAGTTTCTAACTAAGTTCTTTCCGCCATCCAAGACTACGGAATTGAGAGGTAAGATTAATGCATTTCTTATGAAGCCTAACGAAAGTTTGTTTCAATCTTGGGAAAGGTTTCAGGATTTGGTATTGGATTGCCCACACCATGGCATTTCAAGACTCGAATTGTTAGAGATATACTATAAGGGGCTGGATGTGGAAACACAATTTAAGCTCTAATCCCTTTCATATGGCACATTCATGGACATGAGGGAAGATAACGCTTGGGACTTCATTGAGAAGCAAGCCCAAGTCATTGAGAAATACTCTCACCATAAGGTGGAATCTAACTGAGAAGATTCGGGATCGAAGCTAACACAAGCTACGGAAACTCAAATCTTCTCCCTCAACACCGAAATCAGGGAATTGAAGGAGGTGATTAGACCTGGCCTTCAAAAGCCAAAGGAGCAAGGTGTTGGTTACCTAGGAAACAACAACATTCAAGGGAATGAAGGAACCAACCGGAACAATAACCGGAACTACAACAACAACCGGAATAATTAGAACAACAACAACCGGAATAACAATTGGAAAAACAACAACCGGAATTCAAATGGCAATTGGCGTTCCAACCAACAACAAAATTTCGGTAATTCTTATTCCAATTCAGGAAATTCACTAACACCGCCTTCTTCTTCTTCTTCCATTCCTTTGAAAAGCCAGGGGCAAGGATCTAATAGCACAAGCAGTTCGGGAAAAGAGAAACCCGATCCCATGTTAGAAACAATCTTGGGAAAGCTTCGAGGATTGGAGAATCACATCACTAAGGTTGATGATCACATCACTAAGGTTAATAAAGCTCAAAAGACTTTAGAAAACCAACTATTCAGCAAGGCCGAGGAAGTTCATAGAGATCAAGGAAAACTTCCCGGAAAGACGGAGGACAACCCGAAAGGAAGGGTAATGGCAATCACTACTAGGAGCGGAGTAACTACAACCGATCCGCAGCCTATATTTGTGGAAGTTCCAATCGAAAAAGAGAAGGAAAAGGGGAAGGAGAAGGAAGACATCTACATTCCTCCTCCAGCTTACAAACCACCCCTACCATTCCCACAATCTAGAGCGAGAGCTCGTCTAGACAAGAAGTTCGGTAAGTTCATTGAACTCATGAGTAAACTGCACATTAACATACCTTTCATTGATGCAATTGTAGGTATGCCCGCTTACGGGAAGTTCTTAAAGGAAATCCTCTCTAACAAGAGGAAGCTAGAAGACTTTGGAGAAATCAAGATGAGTTCGGAATCATCGGATCTCATCAAAACAATGAAGGAGAAAATGCCCCTAAAACTGAAGGATCCGGGGTCGTTTTGCATTCCAATCGGAATGGGAGATGTCACATATGACGCTTTATGTGATTTTGGAGCAAGTTTTAGCATCATTCCGCTTGCTTTATGTAGGAAGATTGGTTTAGGTGAACCTAAACCGGTGAAGATGACGTTATACATGGCGGATTGATCCATAACTCGTCTCGTCGGTATCATCGAAGACATCCCGGTCAAGCTTGGTAAGTTCTATGTTCCTATAGATTTTGTTGTGCTTGACATTCCTGCAGATTGTCCGGTCCCGATCATACTCGGAAGACCGTTTCTTGCAACATCCGGCTGTATGATGGGTTGCAAGAATGCTAGACTTGCCTTAGACATAGGAGAAGAGAAGGTTGAATTTGTTCTCTCAACATTGGTGAAAGAGCCAGCTCTTGGAGAGGACATGTTCGACATCTATGACGAGGAGGCATCTAGAGAGGAAGTAAGCTCTATTCTATTCAAGGACCCATTGAAAAAGGTCATCACCATGAGCATCATGGAGAAAGGAGAAGAAGAGGATTGCAACAAGGAGATTGAAGCCTTGGAGGAGCTACAAGAAGTGCATGAAGAAGAGTTTGAAAAACTCTACGATGGGTCAGAAAACGTGAGGAATCACGGTCAATAGTGCTATTCCACGGCCGTGGTTTCTCCCATGATGACCGTAATCAGCTATGCAGAGAGCTCCAGTAAGTTACACGGCCAAAACCACGGCCGTGGAACTACCAGAGGTGCCGTAATTGACTTCCATGACCAAAACCACGGCCGTGGAAGTAACAGAGGTGCCGTAATTTCAGGAATTTTTGAAGACAATTACGTTCTTTCCACCAATTCACTTGAGCCTTCTTTAACAACTCCCACACCCTTAGAGACTTTTAAGGAGGCATTGGACACTCCTCAAGAGCCATTAGAGACTCCAATGGTGATGGAATTGAAGCCACTTCCCACACATCTTCGGTATGCATTCTTAGGAACTAATTCTACTTTTCCGGTAATTGTTAGTTTCGATTTAAGCGAAGATGAACATGATAAGCTAATAGCCATTTTAAAGAAACATAAAAAGGCTTTGGGTTACACTATAGAGGATCTTGTAGGAATTAAACCATCATTATGCATGCACAAGATTCTAATGGAGGAAGATTTTAAGCCTTCACGACAACCTCAAAGACGGTTAAATCCGACCATGAAGGAGGTTGTCAAGAAGGAGATTCTTAAGCTACTTGATGCAGATATTATCTACCCTATCTCCAATAGTAAGTGGGCGAGCCTCGTACAAGTTGTTCCGAAGAAAGGAGGAATGACGGTCATCACCAACAAAAACAACGAGCTCATTCCTACAATAACCGTGACAGGATGGAGGATGTGCATAGACTATCGCAAGCTGAACAACGCAACAAATTCGGTTATCGGTTGTCAAGGATGGTCTAATCAAGTCTTGGATGTACACCTACCGCCGGGAGCATGATGAGATGATGAGCGACATATACCGCCAGCAGTTTGGGCGGTACTATAGCCATGACTTCCGTCCGTTTCCACTACCGCAGCCTCCACAGTGACGAGTTGATGACCACCAGTTTCAGTCGCCCCACCACCGTCTAGTGAGTTCATTTTTCTTTTCTTCTTTTCTTTATTTCTTTTTGAACATTGAGGACAATGTTTGTTCTAAGTATGGGTTGGGTGTGACTATGTGTTGTAGTAACTCTACTACATTTGCTTGCTTCTATCCATGACACTTTGCATGTATAGTCACACGTTTCGTTATTGCATTGCATGAAAAAGGCTTCAAAAACCCATAGAAATTTGAAAACTTTGATAAAGTTTTGTGCTTCTAAGATTAGAGAGGATTTCTATGATAGTTCTTACTTACGGAATGAGTTTTTGACGACAATTATATGCATTGAACGGAATTATGAATTGAAAAGAAGTTGAGTGTGTTGTTTATCCCTCTTTGCAAATTTTATAATGTGAGAGTTTTATCTAAATCATATTGAGAAATTAATGTTGAAATCACATGATGAGTTCTTTTACTTCTTTATGAAATGATTAAGGCAATTCGATTTTCTTACTTCTTTCTTTGATCATTTAGCCCCTCAATAAAAGTAATTGCCTCCCTTACCTATCCGGGAATTTGGAGGAGTTGATATTTGGCATGTTTGATGTGGGAGGGCCATGAAAGCAAAATTTTGCATTCAAAGAATAGAACTAATAGGTTTGGGGAAGTCAATCACGACGATGAGTAACTCGGCACCATTCACATAGCCGAGTGTTTGTGTCTTGCCAAAGTCGGATTGAGCGATATTCCTAACGGATTATGGTATGTGCATCAAGGGTTTGAGGCATCTCAAAATTGAGAAACGCCAATCTCCTAGGCTTCGGTTTTTGTGCACCACTGTCCATACTTCCAAAAGTAAAGTCCAAAAATAATGTGAAAAAGAAAAGAGCAAAGCTCTAAGTTGATGGTGTTGCAAAATCAAAATAAAAAGTAAAAGAGTTGGGTTATTCCTTTTCCCGGATTCATGCACCACATCCCTTACAAGTTTCCCTCCTTTCCGCATTCTAGACCTTACTTGGAAGCCCTTAAGATCAAAAGAGTGTTATTTGACTTAGTGATCTAAATTGAAGTTTCACATGCTTGATTTTGACAATACTTGAAGGTTATGATGTTTGTCTTGATGTTTGAGCAACTTGTGATGCTTCTTTGCCTTACATTATTTGGTTTATGTATATGAGCGTTTTCAAAGATGAATGTAGTAAGGTTTGAGGATGATCTATTGACTAGAAGCACATTTACCTAAAAGATGTTTTTGTTTTGCTTTGAATGCATATTTCATCCTAACTTATGTTCTAAGCTTTTGAAAACCTTGCTTGGGGTCAAGCAAGTGACAAGTATGGGGTATTTTGTTAGCATGAAATATTGCGATATTCTAGGCACTTATTTTGATTGATTTTCACTCATTATTGTGTTCATAGATAAGGTATCAAAGCATTTGTTAGTTTGTTCACCTATTTTTTCGATATGGAAGTCTACACTAGCTTTGTGTTGATTATAGGTGAATAAGAGCTGGAATCAGACGGTTTGATGGAAAACAAGAAGTAATCGATCATGTTTGAAGATGAGGGATACATTGAGGAAGTTAAGGAAGAAGGTAGGATGAAGAATGGCACGAGACAAAAGCAACAAAGAGCGTTATACACTTCCACGCTCTGAATTACGGCCTTGGAGAAGAAAAATTGAAGTCCACGCTCTAAACTACGGCCGTGGACTTAGCATCAGGAACGTGGACTTGAGTTTTGAGCACTCCAGTAAGTGACACGGTATAAATTACGGTCGTGAAAGGCATGAGACACCGTAATCCATTTCCACGCTCTAAATCACGGTCGTGGAACTTTGTGAGACCGTGATTTAGGCGATCTTTTGACGAGTCATTATTTGCCACGTCATCTACGTATTGGGCCTTGACGGTATCTTTGTAACACACCGAATCCGCGGGACTCGGGATGCTACGGGTTGGGACCTCACAATGGGTCCCGACCCTTAGCTTGACAACAATTTCACCGGATCTTGCAACAAGACACAAATAAAGGCCAAAACCAAAATTCACTTTTATGCAATGTAATGAAACCCAAAAGCATACAAACAAAGATATCAGCCGAAATACAATACCAAGACCAAACACCATACACGCGGCATACAAACATAATAAACGAAGAATAAACACAACCCGACTCCAATAAAAACCCACTCCTAAAATGTACGGAACCCCGGCTGCCCACTCTTCCGGATCTCCCGGCCGCATTCCTAACCTGTAAGGCAATCTACAACAATCGGTATAAAACCGATAGCTAATATTCACAGCATTTGAAGCAAGGTGATACATCGACATAACACATAACATGCTCAAACACACAAGTCCGGTTATTATCTTTTTATTATTGGGTCATATCCCGTTCTAATTCAACTTCTTTTGTGACACGAGAATCTCTCGAAACTCGCCTCGGTCCCCACTTACCGCATGGAACGGTATGGATGCATCCGTCCGTCTAACCACACGGGCTAATCGCCAAGAACCTTCTAATTCTACGCAAGAGCTAGACAAGTTGTCACCGCCCGTTATCATACACTTGGGCCAAATAATATATAAAGGTCGGTAATCCTATTCCGGTTTTATAAGTTATAATGAAAGCAATAAAACACACGCCACCAAACACCCATCGAATCTAATACATAGAATACGTGCTAAGTAAGTCCGGAGACTTACCTCGTCACCACACTCAACTCACAACACTCTCACTTCCTTGGGGAAGAAGCCCATAACCTGCTCATAAGAAGATAACTTTATCAACAACAACCCACTCACAATAGAAGTCTTAGACTTCTATACAAATGATCTACGCAAGACCATTTGACTCTCATATCTAGGACCGCATCCTAGAAACCATCATGCTCACATCACACTCAACAGAAGCTAGAAGTCCTAAAACTTCTAAACCCTCGGATCTCGCAAGATCATAACTCACAACACCACTAGGATAACATGCCTAGGCCCCACGATCGCAATGCTAACAACACTATGCTAGGAGATGCATATCCTAGCCCATAATCTCAACAACCATAAACTCACAACTATAAACTTACAATCTCAACCTCAACAATCATTCAACCTCAACCCCTAAATTTTCACAAGCTCGACATACAACTTAAAGCCATAAACAACCTCACAAGATAATATCGACTCCTCAAGCCTTACAACATTTCACTATCCACAAAATTCACCTGGGGTCCATAACCACTACTTGGTATTCGCTCTAAATTATGCTAGATCCAATCCTAGCATGATACTACTAAACATAACTAAATCGAGTAAGATCATAATCTCGGGGGAGAGTGTACTCACATGACGTCAAAAGAGGGAAGACGAACTTAGACTCGTTAGGCCTTTATCGGGGCGCTTCCGGACCTAAAATCAAAGCTACACAAATTTAGCTAATACGCTAAATTTGATCGTAATATAAGATATATTATTCTAAGGTAAACTCATATTCAGAAGCAAACGCTAAAAACCCGCAATTAAACCCTTGAGTCATAATCTCGAAATTAATCCAACGAGGGTATAAAGTATAAGCAAAGTCCCACTTTTAAAACAAGGATAAAACTCGCAAAACGCTTTCCGTTACAAATAATACCATTCCAAAATATGGGTCATAATACGTAATTAAATATTGGGCCAAGTTCCATAAATATACCAACAAGGGCACAATACATAGTATACATAAATATAAGATCAAGCTCGTATATAAATCCAAGGTTAAAACTCGTAAAAACATTTTCTGGGCAACTCACAAAGTTCCATAAACTTTGGGATATATTCTGAAAATAAAATTTGGCCAAATCTGTATTTAATCCAAAATAGTAGGGCACAATCTACAAATTCCAGAAGAGTGGGTCAAATCTGCAATAAACACAAATCATGGGTAAAATATTGTAATTACATATAAACGGAGGGGCCCAAATTCCGATTCTAAAATAGTGTTTTATAACTGACAGATGCAAACAGTGTGGGGAAAGAGGTGATGCAGGGGCGGCGGCCGACAGGGGATTCTCCGGTGAAGGGAGAATGCGGAGGTGGAATCCCGTCGTCGACAAGGGAGAGGCGTACATGCTCCAGCCCGGTGGATTGCAGCAGTTGAGGAGAGTGAGGGCAAACATAGAGGGGAAAGGAGGTGGGCCTTCGATCCCGATCTGGCATAGGCGATGCAAAGGAGCTCGAGAGGGGAGAGGGCTCTCCGGTGGAGGTCGATGCCGAGGCTGGGGTGTAGACAGGGGGGACGGAGAGATGGAGAAGAGATTTTGTACTGATGGAGTATTAGCATGAAATATTGTGATATTTTAGGCACGTTTTCTAAGTGTATTTCATCCATATTGATAGTCATTGATTAAGCATTGATACATTTGTGAGCTAGTTTGTCTATAATGTCGATATAGAGATCTACACAAGCTTTATGTTGATTGTAGGCAATTAAGAGCTATTTCCGAACGAATTGAGCAAGGATGGAGTTTCATTGAGTATGTCCAAGGATTGAGGACATCTCTAGGAGCTAAGGAAGGTGCCAACTTGAAGAATGGCACGAGACTAAGAAGAATTACGGTTTAGCCCTAAACCACGCTCTAAAATACGGCCGTACTACATTCCACGTTCAAGTCCACGGCCGTGGAACCTTGGCGAGGGAAGCGTGGTTCATTCCAGCAACATCTACGGTCGTGGAAGGATTGTGTCAAACCGTGACAATTTCCACGCTCTAAATTACGGTCGTGGAACCCTTCCACGACCGTGATCTTGGCGATCTTTTTCGCCACACTTTAAGCCACAATCTCCTACGCAATTGGGCCGGGCCAATATTTTATCTTACACTATAAAAGGACGGACGAAGAGAGATTCCGTCACCTTCGCTTATGCTTAGACGCATTTCCGCTTACACCTTGGAATTGCCCTAATTTCGCATTTTGGCGGAGATTGTGATTGAGAGATTTGCGCTTTGTCATTGAGATTTCTGGATTGACGGAAAGAGAGAAGATTTGGAAGATTGTTCGTGAGAAGATTTTGCTTCTCATTTAGGTTTGATTTGAAGACGGATTGACATCCCGTTCTTCCTTCTTATCTAAGATTCGTGATTGTTTGTGTTATTCCGTATCTATTGACGTTATTGTTCTTAATTTGTGGATTTGAGATTGACTTGAAAGTTATTGAAGGTTTTCGGAAGTTTTCATCTTTCATTCTTTTAAACGTTGAATTTGATATCAATATGACTGTTGTTGGCTAATACCCTTTAGCAATTCTAAGGTGAAGGGTTGATAGTTGTGGCTTAGATGATGATAGATCGATCGTAAACAGATTGGACCCTGAGAGTTAGAGAGAATCGCCGACGAACCTAATCCACGGTCTGTTCTTGAGCTTCCACGGCCGTGGAACTCAAGAACTACCCGTAATTTTGTGTCAGTTTACGAACTTGCTTTTACTTTAATCCAAAGTTAAAGATTTGCTTTAACTTAGTCTTGGCTTGCCTTTTCTAGGTGGTAGTGAAGCCTCAACAACCTCTACCTCGATTGTGAGTGTCACAACCTTAATCGGTTTAGTTAGTCTTGATCCTTGGATTACAAGTTTGGGTATTTGACATTAATTCTTACCTTTAGATCCTTCCTATACTGAAGCCTCAACAACCTTTATAGAGAGTGTCTTTTAGGTGGGTCATATAAGGTTTTTGGAACTTCACCGTACGATTACCTTACATTTGTATACCTTTGCATACCTTAACTTTGTCCTTATATCTTTAGTATATCTTGAATCGATTGCCACAGCTGGATTCTCGGATCTTTAGGATTGTTGTTTTCCCAATAATTTGAAAAGCTTCATACATTTACTTGCTTGATAATCTATAACTGGATTTAACCCCCCAAATCCCTGTGTTCGATACTCTGGAATTCTCGCTCAACTATATCGATCCGTACACTACGGGTTTGCTTGCTTGATTTCTAGTTTTATATTTAAAGCTTATTTGCACGCACGCTAAGTGGCGAACAAGTTTTTGGCGCCGTTGCCGGGGATTTGGTCTAGGCCGGATTCGGTTTTCGGTTGTCAAGTTTGGGAGCTTCTTCCCTTGTTATTTGATATCTTTTCAAGTGCATGCGCAGGTCTAGGAACACCGAAGACCTCTTACCTCTTGATCAAGAGCTTGAGAGGACTTTAAGGCAAAAGCGTAAGGAAAATAAAATGGCTGAAGAAAATGAACGTGATCTTCAATCGGAGTTAGCGGAGAAAGAAGCTTAACTCCAATGGAGTGAGAAGACACGTAGGGAAGAAACAGATCGTCATCAAATGAAAGTTGACGATCTAACGGACATGATGTTCCAAATGAGGTTGGAGATCAACAACCTTAAGGAGAAAAAGAAAAGGAGGAGACCGGGAAGATCGGTTAGAGCCAACTCATCCAATGAGGATAGCGACTCCTCCATGCCACCGCTAGAGGAAATTGATCCAACGATCAATGTGAATCCATTCCATCCACGGGCAGCTGCAAATCGCCGTGTTCCACCTAGGAATGCGAGGATCGAACGTGTGGATGAGGAGCCAAGGACTCTTGGCCAAAGGATGGATCCAACGCAGCAACCACGCCGTTTAGGTGTGAACTTCGATGCTGACGATGTACAAGGGTTTAGCTTCAATCCGCAGGTTATTACTCTTGTTCGCCAAAACCAATTTGGCAGAACAAGCACTGAATCTCCACACCAACACCTACAAAATTTTGAGTGTATGATGGAGACGATGAGGCCGAAGAACGCGACTACCAACAACTATAAGCTCAAGCCTTTCTTCTTCTCCTTGAAGGGGAAAGCATTGTCTTGGTATCAAGCTCTTCCTAGTGGGAAACTAGACACCTGGGAAGACCTTTCTGCGGAGTTCCTCAATAAGTTCTTTCCGCCATCCAAAACGGCGGAGCTAAGAGGTAAGATTAATGCATTTTCCATGAGATCTAACGAAAGTTTGTTCCAATCTTGGGAAAGGTTTTAGGATTTGCTCTTGGATTGTCCTCATCATGGCATATCCAAGCTCGCACTTTTGGAGATATACTATAAGGGGCTGGATGTGGAGACACAATTCAAGCTCCAATCCCTCTCATGTGGTACATTCATGGACATGAGGGAAGATGACGCTTGGAACTTCATTGAGAAGCAAGCAAGGGTCATAGAGAAGTATGCTCACCGGAAAGTAGAGGGAAATCATGTGGAGCAAGGAGCAAAGCTCACACATGAAGCTCAAAATCAAATTTTCTCCCTCAACAATGAGATTAAAGAGTTGAAGGAAGCCATCAAGACCAACTTTCCAAAGCAACAAGGAAAAGATGTTGGCTACTTGGGCAACAACAACAACGGTGGTGAGAATACAAACCGCAACAACAACAATAACCGGAACAACAACCGGAATAATTAGAACGGCAACAACAACAACCGGAACAACAATTGGAACAACAATATGGGTTCAAACAACAACAATTGGCGCTCCAATCAACAAAACTCCGGTAACTCTTATCCTTCCAATTCAAATTCACTAACTCCACCTTCCTCTTCCTCTGCTCCTTTGAAAAGCCAGGGGCAAACATGTAATGTGTAACACCCCGAATCCGTGGGACTCGGGGCGCTACGGGTTGGGAGCTCACAATGGGTCCCGACCCTTAGCCTGACAACAATTTCACCGGATCTTGCAACAAGGCACAAATAAAGGCCAAAACCGAAATACACTTTTATGCAATGAAAAGAAAACCCGAAAGAATACAAAAAAAAAAAGACTTCAGCCGAAAATACAACCCCAAAGACTAACTGCCATACAACATACAATGAATACAATACTCAGACTCGACTCCAACCAACCCATCCTAAAATGTACGGAACCCCGGCTGCCCACTCTTCCGGATCTCTCGGCCGCAATCCTAACCTGCAATGCAATCTACAACAGTCGGTATAAAAACGTTAGCTCATATTCGAAGCATTAGAATCAATGGGAAAGGCACAAACACAAGTAAATCATCATAAACACACAACAATCTCAAAGCACACAATTCCGGTTTATTATCTTTTTATTATTAAGTCATATCCCGTTCTAATTCAACTTAGTTCTGTGACACGAGATCACCGTGGTCCCGCCTCGGTCCCTACTTACCGGCATGGAACGGTGCGGATGCCTCCGACCGTCTAACCAGCACAGGCTAGTCGCCAAGAACCTCCTAGACTCTCGCAAGAGCTAGGCAGATGATGTCACCGCCCGTTATCATACACTTGGGCCAAAATAATATATAAAGGTCGGTAATCCTATTTCCGGTTTAGTTGTTATAACATAAACAATAAACACACACCACCAAACACACATCAACGCTAATACAAGAAATACGAGCTAAGTAAGTCCGGAGACTTACCTCGTCACCACACTCAACTCACAACACTCTCGCTTCCTTAGGGAGGAAGCCCATAACCTGCTCACAAGAAGATAACTATATCAACAACAACCCATTCACAATAGAAGTCTTAGACTTCTATACAAATGATCTACGCAAGACCATTTGACTCTCAATTCTAGGACCGCATCCTAGAATCTCTCATGCTCACATCACACTCAACACAAGCTAGAAGTCTTTAGACTTCTAGACCCTATGATCTCGCAAGATCATAACCCATAACACATACTAGGATAAACATGCCTAGTCCAAACAAACTCAAAGGTAACAACACCATGCTAGGATAAGTAAATCCTAAGCTCCAAAATCTCACAAGATCATACAATCCCACCTCGAGCCTCAAAACGCTCACAACATCAACCATATAACCTAAAGCCTTATATCAACCTCACAGGATAACCAACACCTCAAGCTTAGAATCAACATCAATCCATCAAACAAGATCAAATCCTCGAAACTCACCTAAGGTTCAAAGCCACTACTTGGCATTAACTCTAAGTTATGCTAGATCCGTCCTAACATGATACTAAAACTTAACATAACTAGATCGAGGGGAAAGAATACTCACACGACGTCAAAAGACGGAAGCGTTCAACGGATGTCGACTTGGACTCGTTAGGCCTGTATCGGGGCGCTTTCGAACCTAGCACCAAACTAAACAAATTTAGCTTATAAGCTAAATTTGAACGGATAATGAACATATATAATCTAAGGAAAACCCCACTTTAAAACCCAAGTTAAAAATTGTTAAATATATATTCCGGACAAATTCTATAACATCATAAACTCAAGATAAAACTCGTTTTCAAAGTCGGGGACGAAACAAGACCGCTCAACCATTTTCCGGGGCAAAATATACAATCTTGTAAGTGTGGTCCATAAACCGTACACAAAACTTTTGGCCAAAATCTGTAATTATATAAGCAGGGGCATTTTTGCAAAAATCCAAACTGTGGGTGATGAATGCAAATACAAAAGTAAGGGTACAATATTGTATTTACACAGAAAATAAGTGGGTCCCGATTAAAATAACAAAAAGGGTTTCACAACCCGAAGGAGCAGCCGTCTTCTTCGGCTGGGCATGACAGAAGGAGAGTTGGCGGCAATGCAAAGGCAGGGCAAGGCGGAGCTCCCTTTCCCGGTGTCACTCCTGGTGGCACAGTGTGGAGGTGGCGGGTCTCTCAACCCGTCGAAGCTCACTGGAGCAAAGGAGGCTGCGCAGAGAAGAAAAGGGGAAGGAGAAGGCGGCTGAGGAGGAACACAGGCGGCGGTACAGGTGGTTCGCACGGCTCCGTGCGGCAAGGAACACGGCGGTTTGGATTCCCGGTGGTTGCAGATCCAGGCGAGGGAGGCGTTGCTGGCTGCTACAGCTTTGTCATGGAGAAGGTGATGGTTTATCCGGCGACGGCTCCGTCGTCTTACAGGGGACTTTGAGCGATTAAGGTCGAAGGGCAGGGAACTCGGGAGCAGAGGGTGGAGAGGGTTGCTTGTCTCTGCAGAGGGCTCGGGTAGACGAGGAAGGTTAGAGGGAGGTGACTGCAAGGTTGAAGGAGTAAGGGAGAGAGTTGAGGAGGTGTAGAAGGGGAAGAACAGAGGAGGATGGATAGTCGAGGTCGAGTAGCACTGCATCCTGCAGGTGGGCTGAGGGGTCGGACGTAGATGTAGGCGCTAGGCTGGGAGGAGCTAGGAAAACACAACTAGGTAGGCGACACAATTCAGCATTCAGCATTCAACAAGGCATAGTGATGGTGCCACTTGGCACCAGGGAAAAGGGAAAGAAATAAAGGGGAGGAAACAAAAGTATAATAAAAATTAAATAAGGTTAAAATAAATTCGATTGGAAGACTCGGAACGGGATTTTCGAAAAGGAATAATTTTCAAACTATTCCGTAAAATAAAATACCGAATATATATAAATATAAGATATATAAACTCTAAATATTTAATTTACTATGTGCAAAAACTCGCAAAAACAATATTTAGGCTATAAAAATATCGATAATTATACGGAGAAATAAATATCGAAACGCGCCTAAAAATTCGGGGCGTTACATTAGATCTCCCTAAAAACAAGTTTCGTCCCGAAACTTGCTATACGCCGAACTTCTCGGTCCCTAAGGCCGAGGTATAACTCTCAAACTAAGAAGGCTTAAACTTTCTAATCTATATACATAACTTACTCAAAGTACCATCGCAAGATATATCAGGTCATACAACATATCCCCGCACAGGGCACAAACTACCTATAACATCACACAAACACATAACTTAACTAAGGGAAGAACTAGGTCTAACCCGCCGATTCTATTGATGTTACCAGCTCAGCGTAAACTCAACTAAAGATACTATCCTCCGTCTTCCTATTAACCTCTTCGGTTCTTCGTCTGTGACTAAATCACCATAACTGACAATCTGTCTCGAGTCATGTATGTACTCTCTCGGCTGATACACATGGACACCGGGTGAACACTCTCTACTCTTGGCGGTTACGCCAACCGGTAAACCACTTTCCCAACTCGCGCTAACATCTCAAACGATCCGATATATCGGAACTCAACTTCCTTCTTGGGTCTTTCTCCATGCACCATTTACATTATGTTTCCCTTTGATTTCTCTATCAAAGAAGATCGAACTTCAAATTTACACCTTTGGCTTGGATTTTGTCAAACCAAGCTTCGATGTTACGTTTCCTCAATTCTTGTTGCAAATGCTAAGTAATGAAAGAAGTACTATACTTCACACTACTTCTACTAATGAGACGCGTATGCTATTACTTTTACATCGTTTCTCAATACTTAATCTAGACCTCGTCTTGGAGAATCACTAGTACACTTCAAACCCACAATGTAAATCAAAATAGTTGCATCAATGAATCCCCTTTTAACTCTCAACAACTCTATTGTCAATTCTTCGTCCCATTCAATACTTCATCCTTATCCGTAGTAGGTTACCATAAAGGTGTTACCCAACTTCTCCCTTCACATATCTAATAAAGCTCAGCATATCTAAGATAACTTGTGTGTAACTCCTTCTATATCTCTCGGGGTTTGCCATCCCGAGGGTACTTCTCATACATCTTCTCTCCTTTTCAAGAGTAGACCCGAAATATCCCATCCGTACATCAGTAAGCCCATGTGTGATCACTACAACTCGTGTGACCATGGTTGTCCGGAATGCCGTAATTGCAATATCCCAGTCTCGACTTCTCAATTGGTGACTATCAGACCTTAAATTATTCTTAGAAGAGACTACCGACCCTTGCAACTGGTCGAGTAGATCATCTATCCGTAGTGAGGGGTACTTGTCCTTCACTGTTATCTTATTTGTCTCACGGTAATCGGTACAGACGGAGATAACCGTCTCCCTTTTCGCAAATTGGTGTTCTCCATAACAACTTCAAATCAAGAGTTTAAGATATATTTCAATATGACCTTCAAATCAGAGTTCAAGATCACGTCTGATGTTTTCTATGACAATGCATTAGTTCTAACGAACCTTTATCCACAAGTCATTGCAACTGGTCATTCAAATGCTTCTTCGACCCACGTATCTTCACCATCCTATACGGCTCCTTGAATGTTGGAAATGCGTCAAGCTCAGCCTTAGTGTCAAAATTCCACACTATGAGGTATTGGAATCTGTAATATCTCGGGTTCCATCTTTTCCTCTGCCATCACAGAACGTAGGACATTGACACAATCTTTTCTTAACACTTGACAGGTGGTCATGATACTAATGATTCACACCGATCTAATGGGTGTCGTCCTTCAAACACGTGCATTGTTCCATCTTTTAGCTACAAAGTTGACCGTTCTCTTTCAAAGATTCTTCATCTCCTAAACTCGAGAGACTTGCTCGAGTCTTTTGACTCTTGTAGCCTTATTTAAGTATTCCTCTATCTTAATCTCATTCTCCCCCTTTAATGACATGATTGTAAAAATCTACTAAGCTTTCTCACTTATGTGCAACCATAAGGGTCCAAACTGCAGGACTTAACCGTGCTTCAAGACAAGTGAACCTCATCTTCTTTGCTTTCCACTATATCCCCCAACATATGAGAAACGCTCCTTGCATTGTACGTAAGCTTGCACTATAAACATCCTTTCTTCAAGTAGGTATAGAAATTTATACTTCATTTCCTATGTAACCTCAAACCGACCGTAGAGGCTCTAACCTTAATCTTTCATGTGCTCCTTATATATCCCATATCGATATAAAACTTCAAAACCTCAGTCTTCTCTTACTCTCGTTGGTCACCTTATGTATCTCTTGGTATCCATGAACAGCTTAGTATGCCTTCAGGCAAAAATCCCAACCATAATCACAAAAAGATCCACTTATTACTCCACCAAGCACCAACATCGTAATTCCAAGCTTGAAGCGTTGTCCTAATCTAGGTCCTCCTTTTCACGCCATAGCCCCCGTGTCTCTTACATGTGAGGTTGATGCCTCTATCTCATCTTTTGCTCGCGAAAACATACCCTCCATTTCATTAGCACAAACATACCATGCATCCTCAACATACCACACATCCTCTTTATGTATTCCCTATTTCGTACATCAACTATAGAAGACTCACCTTCCTCCTTATCCTTCCAATTTGCTTACCTTGATCCATGTCATTTCTCCACATAAAAATCTCCATGACCTAAGAAGGTCGTACCAGATCATTACAATCCCTCCACAACATACATTATCATCACTTGTTAGAATCGATAAGATGTTACTTGATTAAAATGTTTATGCTTCCGTTAATGCACCTCCTATTACTGACATTCAACCACCACGAATGTTCACTTCTTGTTCCCCTTCTTCATGATCTCACATCCTGGGTTACTCTTCCCTTCTACAGTCACCAGTATATAACCCGCACTTGTGCACCCTCCGTGGTCACCGATTAACTCATTGAAAACCCTCTCTAAGGTCAACGACTTACCCTCTTACCGTACTTCCATGTTACCATACTCCTGAAGGATATTGTCTCGGGGTACTCTGTCTTAAACTTCATTAGCTCATTTTACTCTACTTCCCACTCCGTTAGCTCCTATTAAGCTCCCCTCTTGCTTCCGCTTCTGTAAGATAACTATACCTCCCCAACTCTTTCATGTCATATGACCCAACTTCATAAGCTTAACTGATCTTCATAGTATCTTGTAAATGCATCTTCCCCACACCTCTATCATTAGTAACCACTCTCTCTTCTCTTGGTTGGTAGCTTGAGTCTTTCAATCCAAACTCCTTGTTTCACCTTTCATCTTCTGAAGATCATCATCTACACACACTTCCTCCTTCTTGGCGTTTCTTAGTCTTATTATTATAACGGAAATCAGTCAACTCCATGTGAAACCCCACCATGCCCTTCTTCTTATAATTCTAGTAATGTTTTAACTTTACTTTTTGGTACCTCGTAAGCTTAACTTACGGTATTTTAAATCCTTCTCACATGTTTCGTTCACTTCTCTCATCTTAACTCCAATGGTTGGAAAAGTCTAATGAAAGCTTTGCATCTTAATGGAACACCACCTTAACCTTGCTAGAACGTACTCATCTCCTATTCGATTCGCATCTTTAGTTGTCCACGCGTCTTCTTAAGAACTTAAGTTCGTTATCTCTATTGGTCTCGTTGTCATTCAATCATGGCTTCTTTAGAACCACTTCTGCACTTTAATTTTGCTCCCGATTACTTGTATTGCTTCCATCTTGATTCCTCTTAAGTTGTCTCGTGGTGTTCTTTTACTTGGTTGTCCTTCGTTTACGTCATCTCTAATCCTCTTTTTCGACATCCTCTTGAAAGGAGTACAAGAACTCCAAGGTGTTCGCCCCAACGTAGCTCTCAACTCGATACTTGAGCATATTCGTCCTCGTATGTTTGTACACTATCCTATGTAAAACGACGTCGTTGATAACACGATTTATAACATAGTTTTAGGTGTACATTTAGATAGAATTCTCGCTCATTCATGCATGATCTAGCATTAGTTCAGGACGTTTTGCAACCAATTCACGTATTTTGTCGAGATAGACGTCTACACGGACTTGTGTGCGTTTTGTAGGTATTTCGGGAAGTTTAGAGCTAAAACGACGCGTTTAAGGATCGTTCATTTAGATGACACGTCCTCGGACTCATTAGGACACAAGCCAAGGACTAAGAAGGACTCATGGGACCTTGCCAACACAAACCATGCACCAAACCACAGCTCAATGATCCAAGGCGAAGTTTCTGCATAGAATCACGGTTCTCTGAAGAACCACGGCCGTGGAAATGACCGTGGATTTTGCCAGATTCTCGTGACAGCTGTGCCACGACTCTCATGGCCAGCTCATGAGAGATTCGTTATAAAAGTGGTCCTTCATGGATTGTTTGAGGCAGCTGGGGTAGTTTGGGAGCAGCTCATCCATTATCCATTTCTCTAACAAAATATATTCTCAAAAATCAAGAGGTTTTCTAGGAAGGAAAGTGTCAAAGAGAAGGAGAAGAACTCCATTGAAGAGGAGGAGAAGAACACACCATAGCTTTCTTGTATTTCGGATTTCGTTTTCTAGAGATTGTATGAGTCTTTGAACCTTCTTTTGGAAGGGTTGTAAGTGGTTCTAATTCTAATCTTCAGCTTAGTTTTGGATTAAGTTTACTTGTTCATCCCTTTTCTCTCATTATCTTGCAATGGATGTTTTGATTTCATGTTTGTTTGTTTTGAGTTCCATTATGAATGTTGTAGGCTAAATTGATGTGGTTCTAGGGTAAGGAAAGAAGGGTTATGGCTAGAACTATGATAGGACAAACTTAGATTTACCTTTGGATGATTTTTGTTTGTGAACGTAGTTCCTGTTAGAAATCACGGGTAGTTCTTGAAGAACCACGGTCGTGGTTTCTGTAGAACAAACCGTGATTTTCCTGGTTCGACGGACCTTGCCTAAGACCTATGAATTGTTGAAACCCTAAGTGTTTGCTGAGTTTAACCTATTCTAGGGTGACTTAGTGTAGTGGCTAAGAGTTAGGAGAGACTTACCCGGTAATCCTTGCCCTTAGAATCTAAAATAGCAACCTTAGGTAATGGTGAGCCTAATAAGCCGCCATTGGATTAGATGTGCTAGGATAGTTGATTAGGACTTACCTTTCCAAGACTTACCCGGTAAGGATAGGTATATCCCTAAATAACAATCCGGTTTGCGTAGAATTCCTATCTTTAAGATCTTAGAGACTTACCCGGTAATGAGATCTTAGAAGTGGACTAGTTGGATCATGAGACTTACCCGGTAATTGATCCCAAATTAGAAACACTAATTCCCAACATATCATAGTGAGATCCAAAGAATGAATAGATGACTTGAGTTTTATGCCATAACCGGAATTTCCGACCCCTAGAATCCGTCTTCTCTTTCTTTGATCATCATCTTGTTTGGTTTGTTCATTTGTGCAGATTTTTAGTCTAGTTTGATTGTTTACTTTGCATGAATTGTGATCTTTGATTGATCACCAAAAATCCAACCAAAAACAATTGAGGTTTTCATTTCTTTGTTTCCCTCTTTTCTAACCTTAGACCTTCACTAAACTTAATCACAAAACCGAATCAATTTCACCTTAGTCTTTGTGTTCGACCTCGGAATACTATCCATACTACAAACGTCCCGTACACTGCGGGTGCGCTATAGAAGTTAGGATAAATATAACGAGTATAAATTTAAGGCTTATTGCGTGCACACTTTTTAGCGTAACAAGTTTTTGGCGCCGTTGCCGGGGATTAGGTCTAGATTGAGTCTATTTTGTGATTATTTCTAGTGTAGATCTTTCTTGTTGCTTTTGATCTCTCTTTGGTTGGTGTCTTTGCTTTTCAGGACATCTATTACTCTTTAGGTGTATGCGAAGATCTCATGGAAAGGATTTAGCTCCATTCGATCCCGAACCGGAGAAAACCCTTCGATCTAGATCCAAGAACATCCGAAAAGAGAGAGAGATGGCCGGTAGAAACCTCCAAGCTGAGTTGGATGAAGCCTTAGAGCAAATAAGGCTAAGAGATGAGCTCTTGGAGGAAGAAAGGAGACTTGCCAATGAGAGGCAAGAGGAAACTAGGAGGGAGATTGAGGAGATTAGGCAAGCCCTTGTTCAAGGAGAGCTTAATCGCCGACAACCTCCACCTCCTCCACCACAACCGCAGCCGGCGGCCAATGTTAGGGTTGTTCCCATTGCTATTGAGGAGCCACAAACCCTAGGGAGACGTATGGATCCGGCGCAAAGAGCACACCGACCGGGTGTGAATCTAGGAGATCCCACAACCCACAACTATGAGCTCCGCCCTCAAGTTCTACAAATGATCCCGCACAATCAATTTGGAGGGATGGAAGGAGAGTCTCCTCACCAACATTTGATGAACTACGAGATTTTGATGGAGACTCTTAGACCGCCAAGATTGGAGAGCAACAACCATAAGCTTAGGGCTTTTGCCTTCTCTCTTAAGGATAAAGCCTTGGCTTGGTATCAATCTATTCCGCAAGGGCGAGTTGGTACTTGGGAGGAAATGACAACCGAGTTCTTAACCAAGTTCTTCCCACCTTCCAAGACCACCGACTTAAGGGGAAAGATCAATGCCTTCGTGATGAGGGATAGAGAAAGTTTATTCAAGTCTTGGGAGAGATTCAAGGACCTTCTCCTAGATTGTCCTCACCATGGCATACCAAAAATTGAGCTATTGGAAATCTACTTCAAAGGACTTGATGAAGATAGCCAATTCAAGCTTCAATCCCTCTCCGGTGGGACTTTCATGGAGAAACATGTAGATGATGCTTGGGAGTTTGTGGAGAAGCAAACTCTAGTGATTGAGAAGTACTCTCATAGGAAGAGTGAAGGAAGAAAGGCGGGAGCATATGAGGTGAGCGAAGTCACCATGAGCAATTTCAAGCTTGACGCCATCAACAACGAATTGAAATCCTTGAGAGAGTTGTGTACTACAACCTTGAAGAGCCAAGCAACTCCTCAAGTGCTTCCACAAGCTAACTTGTCTTCCAAGGAGGAGGATGTGAATTATATGGGAAGGGGCAACTTCAACAATTACCAAGGCTCAAGAAATTTCAACAACAACCGGCAATTCAACAATTACCGGCCCAACCACAACCATCCCGGGTTTTCTTACTCTAACCCGGATGGAGCCTTGAACCCTCCCGCCTCCTCAAGCACAACTCCACCACAAAGAGCTTCACAAGAGCCTCCACCCGGTTTTCCTTAACCTTCAAAGGATAGAACCGAAGTCATGTTTGAGCAATTGCTAGGAAGGTTGAGTGGACTTGAGAGCACCGTGACTTCAATTTCTAAAGCTCAAAAGGTCTTGGAAGCACAAGTCTTTCAAAAGGCGGGTGAAGCACATAGAGATCCGGGGAAGCTTCCCGGAAGAACCGAAGACAACCCAAGAGGCCAAGTGTTGGCTATCACAATAAGGAGTGGGTTGAGTATGAAGGATCCTTTGCCCAAGGACCAAGCTAAGGGAAAGCAAGTAGTGGTAGAAGAGGGAAGAAGGCAAGAAGATGGAGGCAAGAGCAAGGATGTAGAGCCAACTTATGTAGCACCGCCTCCATACAAGCTGCCACTACCGTTCCCACAATCAAGAGCAAGAGCTCGTTTGGACAATCACTTTGGTAAGTTCCTTGAACTAATGTCCAAGTTACATATTAACATTCCGTTCATGGATGCCATCTTAGGAATGCCGGCATATGGGAAATTTTTGAAAGAAATACTCTCCAACAAAAGGAAGTTGGAGGAGTATGGGGAGATAAGGATGACCAAGATATCCTCGGAATTGATCCAAACCATGAAGGAAGAAATGCCTCCCAAGCTAAGGGATCCGGGTTTATTTTGCGTCCCAATAGGAGTGGGAGATGTGAAGTACGAGGCCCTTTGTGATCTTGGGGCGAGTGTAAGCATCATACCGCTTGCACTTAGCAACAAGGTCGGGTTAGGACAGCCAAAGCCGGTCAAGATGACCCTCTATATGGCGGACCGTTCTATCACTCATCCGGTTGGGATTCTAGAGGACATTCCGGTGCAACTAGGAGGATTCTACGTGCCTATTGATTTTGTATTGTTGGACATTCCGGCGGATTATCCGGTTCCTATCATCTTAGGAAGACCTTTCCTAGCTACTTCCGGTTGCCTAGTGGATTGCAAGAATGGGACTCTCTCCTTCAACATAGGGGAAGAGAGCATCAAGTTCAAGCTTTCCACAATGATGAAAGGGCCAACCCTTGATGAAGATATCTTCAACTTAGTCGAGCAAGAAGAGTCTAGAGAGATTGTGAGCTCGATCTTGATCAAGGATCCTTTGGAAAAGGTTCTCACATTAAGCATGATGGAGGAGGGTGTTGAAGAGGCCTGCAATGAAGAGATCAAAGCTTTGGAAGCTTTGGAAGAGGAACCAAGAGTTGGATTTGAAAGCCACGAAGAGGTAGTAAACAGCTGCAAGTTCCACGGTTGAGATTTACAAACCACGGCCGTGGAACTTTCTGGACAACTCCGAGAAGCAAGCTTGCAAAGAACCACGGCTGTGGAAGATGAGCAACCCGTGTTTCCAACCGTGGTTTTCCCTGAATCAGCTCATGATGATCAAGCTTCTAGGAGCCATGGGGAATCTTCCCTTGCTTTGGATTCATCTCATCCAATCTTATTTGGATCTTCTTCAACCGAAAAAGGTCCTCCCTCACTTGAACTTAAACCCCTTCCCTCTCATTTAAAGTATGCATTTCTTGGTGATAATTCTACATATCCGGTGATTGTTAATGCATGTTTGAGTGATGATGAACTTGCTAAGTTGTTGCATGAACTAAGATTGCATAGGAAGGTCATTGGTTATACTATTGATGATTTGGTTGGCATTAAGCCATCTTTGTGCATGCATAAGATAATGATGGAAGATAACCACAAACCCTCTATTGAACATCAAAGGAGATTGAATCCTATAATGAAAGAGGTGGTCAAAAAGGAAATCATTAAGTTGCTAGATGCGGGAATTATCTACCCTATCTGGGATAGTAAGTGGGTTAGCCCCGTTCATGTAGTGCCTAAAAAGGGTGGAATGACGGTAGTAACTAATGAGAATAATGAACTAATACCGACTAGGACGGTTACGAGATGGAGGATGTGCATTGATTATAGGAAATTAAACATGGCCTCTAGGAAAGATCACTTCCCCCTCCCCTTCATTGACCAAATGCTAGAAAGGTTAGCTCAACACTCTCATTTTTTCTATTTAGATGGGTATAGTGGATTCTTCCAAATCCCTATCCACCCCGATGACCAAGAGAAAACGACTTTTACATGTCCATGGGGTACCTTTGCATATAGGAGAATGCCATTTGGGTTGTGTAATGCACCCGCCACCTTCCAAAGGTGTATGATGGCTATCTTTTCGGAATATATAGAAAATATCATGGAAGTGTTCATGGATGATTTCTCTATTTATGGTTCTTCTTTCGATGATTGCTTGGCTAACTTGTCATTAGTGTTGCAAAGATGTGAGGAGACAAATCTTGTCTTAAATTGGGAAAAATGCCACTTCATGGTAAGTGAAGGGATTGTGTTAGGACATTTGGTGTCTAACCGCGGCATTGAGGTTGATAGGGCTAAGATTGAAACGATAGAGAAGTTGCCACGACCTACCTCGGTGAAGGGGGTAAGGAGTTTCTTAGGGCATGCCGGTTTTTACCGGAGGTTCATTCAAGACTTCTCTAAAATTTCTAAGACTCTCACTAACCTACTAATGAAAGATGTTGATTTTGTCTTTTCCAAGGATTGTCTCAAAGCTTTTTGTAGGTTGAAGAACGCCTTGATCTCCGCAACTATCATGCAACCTCCGGATTGGAGTCTACCATTTGAGATCATGTGCGATGCAAGTGATGTGGCCGTTGGGGCCGTTTTAGGGCAAAGGAAAGAAGGGCGCAGTCATGCTATTTACTATGCTAGCAAGACGCTAGATGATGCCCAACTCAACTATGCAACCACCGAGAAGGAGTTGTTGGCGGTGGTGTATGCATTTGAGAAATTCCGCTCATACCTTGTTGGAGCGAAGGTCATAGTTTATACGGATCATGCGGCGATCCGTTATCTACTTACAAAGAAGGATGCCAAACCAAGGTTGATTCGGTGGATCCTTCTTCTTCAAGAGTTTGATTTGGAAATACGAGATAAGAAGGGATCCGAGATCTCCGTGGCGGATCACCTTAGTAGACTCCCACCATTGGAGCTTGGGAAAGACAACATCCCGATAGATGATTCATTCCGGGATGAACAATTGCAAATGGTGGAGGAATGCTTATTCCAAGTGGCTAGAGGAAGTGAGCCGTGGTACGCCGACATTGTGAACTACTTAGTGTGTGAGGAAGTGCCTCCCGGACTTACATATGCACAAAGGAAGAAGTTCTTCAACGATGTAAGGCATTACTATTGGAGTGAGCCACTTCTATTCAAGAGAGGCCCGGATGGGGTGCTTAGAAGATGCATACCGGAGGATGAAGTGGAGAGTGTGATCCGGAATTGCCACTCCTTACCATGCGGAGGCCATGCTAGCTCACACAAGACGTGTGCAAAGGTATTGCAATCCGGTTTTTATTGGCCTAACTTGTTTAGAGATGTGCAAGGTTTTGTAGCGGCATGTGATGCTTGCCAAAGGACGGGCAACATCTCAAGGAGGAATGAAATGCCCTTGAATAACATCCAAGAAGTTGAGATTTTTGATGTGTGGGGTGTAGACTTCATGGGACCATTCCCTTCTTCATGTGGCAATCTCTACATCCTATTGGCGGTGGACTATGTGTCAAGATGGGTAGAGGCGATCGCCTCTCCTACGAATGATGCGAAGGTGGTAGTGCGGTTCTTCAACCGGGTGATCTTCCCTAGGTTTGGAACACCAAGGGTAATCATTAGTGATGGAGGGAAGCACTTCACAAATAGGAACTTTGGAGCACTTTTGGCCAAGTATGGGGTGACTCATAAGGTGGCAACACCCTACCATCCCCAAACTAGTGGTCAAGTGGAGATCTCCAACCGAGAGATCAAAGCCATCCTCGAGAAGACGGTGTCTAGGACAAGGAAGGATTGAGCTATGAAGCTCGATGACGCACTATGGGAATATAGAACCGCCTTCAAGACACCAATTGGAACCACCCCCTACAAGTTGGTCTATGGCAAGTCTTGCCATCTTCCGGTGGAAATGGAGCATAGAGCTTATTGGGCCATTAAGTGGCTAAATTTTGACCTCAAAGAAGCGGGAGAAAAGAGGTTGCTTGATATCAATGCCCTTGAGGAGCTCCGGTTGGAAGCTTACGAGAATGCCCGGATCTACAAGGAGAGAACCAAAAGGTGGCATGACAAGAGGATCATTCCAAAGGAGTTGAGTGAAGGAGATCTTGTCCTTCTCTTCAACTCAAGGCTAAGGCTCTTTCCCGGAAAGCTCAAATCAAGATGGACCGGGCCATATGTGGTGAAGAAGATCTTTCCCCATGGAGCTATTGAAATAGGAGGGGAGCATTGTGGAAATTTCAAGGTGAATGGGCATCGCTTGAAGAAGTATATTCCGGGAGCCCCGGTAGACATGATTGCCCCGCTTCACCTCGAATAGACGCTCCCGAGTTTGGTCAAGCTAATGACCTTAAAGAAGCGCTTGGTGGGAGGCAACCCATTGGTAACATTTTTCTCTTTTCATTTTTGCTTAGATTTTTCTGTGTTTGTATGCTTTGTGTGTGTTTTGTCTACTTTCGTGTGTGTGCTAGAGCATTAGTGGCATTGGAAGCCTCCCTTGGCAATGAAAATGATGATGATGACACCCTCACCAATTATGGGTGGAGCGGACGCGGAACTTGGACGGCTAGCAATGCCTAGCGCGGGTTCCGAAGCTTTGAAGGATGTTTAGAGCTCTCTACCATGATTGAAAGGATCATCCAACATCAATTCACTTGAGAATTCCCAATTGCCATAGCAAACGATTTTACATTGTGAGAACCTTCTTTCACTCTCTTTACTTGAATACCACATTGGGGACAATGTGCTTCTAAGTATGGGGTGGGGTTTGCATGATCCTTTGCATGATGAGCATCTAGGATAGGCTAATATTTTGCACATGTCTTGCATTGTACATACTTAAAACGAAAATCCCATAAAAATCAGAAAATTTAAAAATTTTTGTGCTTTCTAGGCTTGGATATGATCCTAATGATGAAACTTGTCTTGTGATTGGCTATGAATGGCCTTATGTGTTGAATTGATAAATGCATATGTGGACTTGAACTACTTCTCTTAAATTCTATGAATGACTTGTGATCATGATGATTGCCTAGAATGGATTGAGTATTGAAAATCGAAATTACATGATAGTTCTTGCATACCATCTAGGAATGAATGAGGCATTTCATCTTTCTCTACTTCTCATCTTGATCATGATTGCTTGAGCACCTCAATTGATATAAAATCGACCTCCTTTAAACCCATCCGGGAATAGGAGCATGCTAGTGTGTTGAAATGTGCGAAAAGCAAGTGCGGGGTGAAGATGTAATGAAAAGAATGTCGTGAATGAAATGCTGAAATTATTGTGGAAGTGTAGCCAAAATATAGGTTTGGGGGCGTTGGTTTAAATGACAAGTAACTCGGTACACTTCGCATAATCGGGTGTTGGTGCCTTGCCAAAGTCAAATGAACCAATAGCCCTAACGAGCTTTGGTATGTGTGCCCGGTGTGGATGCACCTCGAAAAAGAGAAAAAGCCCGAGGATGGCTAATCACCGAGGTTTCGGCTATTGTACACCAATGCCATTGTCTCAAAAATAAGTTAAAGAAAAAAAAAAGAGAAAAGAAAGCAAGATAGGGAAAAATATACACTTGGGGGAAGTTGATCGAGGACAAGGATGTGGAGTTAGTTCCATTCCCGGATTAGCATCACATAACCTAGAGAATCCCCCGCCCAATTGCAACGTTTCTTGGCCTTTTATGTCACAAGCCCTTATGACCTACTTGCATGTTTGTAAGACTTAGTAATCTAGATTGGATAGACTCTTGATCTTCTTGACCTCTTCATCCTCACATCTCATGCATGCTTTTGAGTTAAGTACAATTGTCTTTCCATGCCCTTATTGTTTGATACATAATTGCTTATCCAATTGCCATTGATCATGACTATGAAGGTGATCCAATAGTAGAAGCACAAAACCCAAAAAGATTTTGCCATTTTTCTGCATACATAAATCATGTCATCTCTTAGTCTATAGTTGGGAATTTGCTCGGGGACGAGCAAACCTTAAGTATGGGGTATTTTGATAACACGATTTATAACATAGTTTTAGGTGTACATTTAGATAGAATTCTCGCTCATTCATGCATGATCTAGCATTAGTTCAGGACGTTTTGCAACCAATTCACGTATTTTGTCGAGATAGACGTCTACACGGACTTGTGTGCGTTTTGTAGGTATTTCGGGAAGTTTAGAGCTAAAACGACGCGTTTAAGGATCGTTCATTTAGATGACACGTCCTCGGACTCATTAGGACACAAGCCAAGGACTAAGAAGGACTCATGGGACCTTGCCAACACAAACCATGCACCAAACCACAGCTCAATGATCCAAGGCGAAGTTTCTGCATAGAATCACGGTTCTCTGAAGAACTACGGCCGTGGAAATGACCGTGGATTTTGCCAGATTCTCGTGACAGCTGTGCCACGACTCTCATGGCCAGCTCATGAGAGATTTGTTATAAAAGTGGTCCTTCATGGATTGTTTGAGGCAGCTGGGGTAGTTTGGGAGCAGCTCATCCATTATCCATTTCTCTAACAAAATATATTCTCAAAAATCAAGAGGTTTTCTAGGAAGGAAAGTGTCAAAGAGAAGGAGAAGAACTCCATTGAAGAGGAGGAGAAGAACACACCATAGCTTTCTTGTATTTCGGATTTTGTTTTCTAGAGATTGTATGAGTCTTTGAACCTTCTTTTGGAAGGGTTGTAAGTGGTTCTAATTCTAATCTTCAGCTTAGTTTTGGATTAAGTTTACTTGTTCATCCCTTTTCTCTCATTATCTTGCAATGGATGTTTCGATTTCATGTTTGTTTGTTTTGAGTTCCATTATGAATGTTGTAGGCTAAATTGATGTGGTTCTAGGGTAAGGAAATAAGGGTTATGGCTAGAACTATGATAGGACGAACTTAGATTTACCTTTGGATGATTTTTGTTTGTGAACGTAGTTCCTGTTAGAAATCACGGGTAGTTCTTGAAGAACCACGGTCGTGGTTTCTGTAGAACAAACCGTGATTTTCCTGGTTCGACGGACCTTGCCTAAGACCTATGAATTGTTGAAACCCTAAGTGTTTGCTGAGTTTAACCTATTCTAGGGTGACTTAATGTAGTGGCTAAGAGTTAGGAGAGACTTACCCGGTAATCCTTGCCCTTAGAATCTAAAATAGCAACCTTAGGTAATGGTGAGCCTAATAAGCCGCCATTGGATTAGATGTGCTAGGATAGTTGATTAGGACTTCCCTTTCCAAGACTTACCCGGTAAGGATAGGTAGATCCCTAAATAACAATCCGGTTTGCGTAGAATTCCTATCTTTAAGATCTTAGAGACTTACCCGGTAATGAGATCTTAGAAGTGGACTAGTTGGATCATGAGACTTACCCGGTAATTGATCCCAAATTAGAAACACTAATTCCCAACATATCATAGTGAGATCCAAAGAATGAATAGATGACTTGAGTTTTATGCCATAACCGGAATTTCCGACCACTAGAATCCGTCTTCTCTTTCTTTGATCATCATCTTGTTTGGTTTGTTCATTTGTGCAGATTTTTAGTCTAGTTTGATTGTTTACTTTGCATGAATTATGATCTTTGATTGATCACCAAAAATCCAACCAAAAACAATTGAGGTTTTCATTTCTTTGTTTCCCTCTTTTCTAACCTTAGACCTTCACTAAACTTAATCACAAAACCGAATCAATTTCACCTTAGTCTTTTGTGTTTGACCTCGGAATACTATCCATACTACAAACGTCCCGTACACTGCGGGTGCGCTAGAAGTTAGGATAAATATAACGAGTATAAATTTAAGGCTTATTGCGTGCACACTTTTTAGCGTAACAGTCGTCCAAGGCTGTAACGCCCCAAATTTTTGGCGCGTTTTTGATATTTATTTCTCCGACTTCTATCGATATTTTATTAGATTAAATATTTGATTAAAAGTATTTTACAACGAAAAATTAAATTCCCGAACATATTTATAATTTGGTTTACTTTTGGAAAAGTTTGGAAAATCATTCCGACTCGGAAATTCCGTTCCGAGCATTTTGGTATGGAGTCTAGCTTCTTTTTATTTTTTATTTATTTATTTATTTATTTTTTTTGTTTGTCTTCTTCTGGCTTGTCCTTTTTCGGCTGGTGAGAAGCAATTGCAGCAAATCAACCCCTCGTTGCTCCCCCTCTGATGATTTCCCTCGTTGCTCCCCCTCTGATGATTTCCCTCTCTCACGCCACCTCCCACTGTATTCATCCTCATCCCCTTCTCCCCACTGGGCTTGGCAGCAAACACTCCCCAACTCTCCCTCTACAACCACCAGATGAGCAACCATTAGATGAACAACCATCAAACCTCTCCCGGGCTGTCATATTCCATGCCAAACAGATGTTGCTTCATATCCCCTGGACCCTACACCACCTCAACCTCAGCACAGTACCTCTACTTTTCACGCAACAGCAAATGTCAGCAAGCAGATCCCCCTCACCATTTTCATTGATCTCTCTCCTTTTATTTGTCCTCTGTCTCGCCTGGAATGGGGAAAGGTCTCGCCGCCAGGAAACGCTGCACCTCCGCTGGAAAGACACCACCTCGCACGCCGCCACCTTCGCCGGAGAAGGAGCCCAATGACCGTTGAAGAAGCGCCCTGCCTTCTCCATGCTTCGCTCACCCCTGAACCGCCGCCGAGAAATAGCCACGGCCGCCAAGGGTAACACCGCCACTGCCACTGGGAGGACCGACCTTCTCCCTTGCCTCGCCCTCGTCACCCACCGGGAATCGAAGCCGGCCTTGGCGCCTCCTTCGCAGCCGCTTCTCTCCCTCGCTTTGCCCTAGCCGGAGCCCAGCGAAGAGCGCCGTCACCTTCTCTGTTCCTCTCGCAGCGATTGATTTGGGTTTACACTGAAACCCTATTTTTCCCTTATTAAATCGGGTATGCCAACCTTTTGGTATAATTGCAAATGTAACCCAGTATTTTGTAATTACAGATTTGACCCACATTTTTGAAATTAACTTTTATGCCCTTCTGAAAAATTACAGTTTATGACCCTTATTTACAATTTCAGAATATGACCCAAGTTCATGAATTTGTTCATCTTTGCCATAAAGAAAAATGTATTTGTCGATTTTTAAACTCGGGTTTCAATTAGGGGGTATTCTTATATTTGTATATACTACATATTATGCCTTTGTTGGATTAATCTCGGTTAATGGCAAAGATTTTATTGTGGGTATTAACCTTGGCTTTGAAAACGAGTTTTATCTTAAGTTTATGATGTTATACAATTTGCCCGGAATATTATAATACGGTTTTTAACTTGGGTTTTAGAAGTGGGATTTTCCTTATATTATATATGTTCATTATTCCGTTCAAATTTAGCTTATAAGCTAAATTAGTCTAGTTTGGTGCTAGGTTCGGAAGCGCCTCGATAAAGGCCTAACAAGTCCAAGTCAACATCCGTTGAACAACTTGCGTCTTTTGACGTCGTGTGAGTACTCTTTCTTCTCGATCTAGTTATGTTAAGTTTTAGTATCACGCTAGGATGGATCTAGCATAACTTAGAGTTAATGCCAAGTAGTGGCTTTGCCTTAGGTGAGTTTCGAGGATTTGATATTGTTGATGGATTGATGTTGATTCTAAGCTTGAGGTTGTTGGTTATCTTGTGAGGTTGTTATAAGGCTTTAAGTTATATAGTTGATCTTGTGAGCATTTTGAGGCTCGAGGTGGGGTTGTATGATCTTGTGGGATTTTAAAGTTTAGGTTTGGCTTATCCTAGTTGCATTGTGAGTTATGATCTTGCGAGATCCGAGGGTTTAGAAGTCTTAGGACTTCTGGCTTGTGTTGAGTGTGATGTGAGCATGAGAGATTCTAGGATGCGGTCCTTGATTTGAGAGTCAAATGGTCTTGCGTAGATCATTTGTATAGAAGTGTAAAACTTCTATTGTGAGTGGGTTGTTGTTGATATAGTTATCTTCTTGTGAGCAGTTTACGGGCTTCCTCCCAAAGGAAGCGAGAGTGTCGTGAGTTGAGTGTGGTGACGAGGTAAGTCTCCGGACTTACTTAGCTCGTATTCTATGTATTAGATTCGATGCGTGTTTGGTGGTGTGTGTTTTATCGCTTTCATTATAACTTATAAAACCGGAATTAGGATTACCGACCTTTATATATTATTTGGCCCAAGTGTATGATAACGGGCGGTGACAACTTGTCTAGCTCTTGCGTAGAGTTAGGAGGTTCTTGGCGACTAGCCCGTGTGGTTAGACGGTCGGAGGCATCCACCGTTCCATGCGGTAAGTGGGGACCGAGGCGAGTTTCGGGAGATTCTCGTGTCACAAAAGAAGTTGAATTAGAACGGGATACGACTTAATAATAAAAAGATAATAAACCGGACTTGTGTGATTTGGTGTACATTGTGTGTTATGTTGTTTTACTTGTGTTTGTGCCTTTCACCTTGATTCTAATGCTTCGAATCTTAGCTAACGGTTTTATACCGATTGTTGTAGATTGCCTTGCAGGTTAGGATTGTGGCCGAGAGATCCGGAAGAGTGGGCAGCCGGGGTTCCGTACATTTTAGGAGTGGGTTTTGGTTGGAGTCGGGTTGTGTTTTATTCTACGAGTATTATGTTGGTATGCCGCGTGTATGGCGTTTTGGTCTTTGGTGTTGTTTCTCGGCTGAAGTCTTTTGGTTGTTCGGTTTTGGGTTTCATTGTATTGCATAAAATTGTATTTCGTGTTTGCCTTTATTTGTGCCATGTTGGAAAGGTCCGGTGAAATTGTTGTCAGGCTAAGGGTCGGGACCCATTGTGAGGTCCCAACCCGTAGCATCCCGAGTCCCGCGGATTTGGGGTGTTACAAAAGTGGTATCAGAGCCCTAGGTTGACAACAATGGCACTCGCAATCTTCTAAAGGCCGAATAAGGAATAAACAGAACCCCGCGGGTTATGAGTTTTCGTTTTCAAAATCACATGCATGAGTCGGGGTAGAATGTACGGACCACCACTCCTTCCGCTGATCTCGGCAGCATAGTTTATTGGACTTGATATGTATATGTATATATGTATATATGTATATTATATGAGGTTTGTAGTTATGCATGATAGAATTGATGTGTATCTTTGTGATTGTATGTTGCATGATGAACTTGATATATGTTTATTGTTATATATGTGGACGGCTATATGTTTTGGGACCTTATATTGTGGATGAAATGTTGGATGTATTATATTGGTAGTGATATGGACGTAGGATTTATATAGTTATGTATACGTATTCTTATTATATATAGTAGTAGCATATGGAGTTACGGGACCTAATAGAAAAGATGATAAGTATAGTATCATCACCTTTAAAGACAATGTGGTTGGCTTGAGATAGCGTTCATATGTGGAGGAGTACACTCAATTATCTAGTTGAGCATTTCGTGTTAACAAATACCATGACGTTCTCGGATTCCTTTAAAAGGATGTCGAAGAGGAGGATTAGAGATGACATAAACAAAGGACAAACGAGTAGAAAGAAGAACTCGAGACAACTTAAGAGAATCAAGATGGAAGCAATACAAGAAAAGGAAGCAACATTAAAGTGTAGAAGTGGTTATAAAGAAACCGGGATTGAACGACAACGTGACCAATAGATATAACGAGTATAAATTCTTTGAGAAGACACGTGGACAACTAAAGATGCGAATCGAGGAGAAGATGGGTATATTCTAACAAGGTTAAAGGTGACATTCTATTAAGATGCAAAGCTTTCCTTAGACGTTTCTAAGCATTGGAGTTAAGATGAGAGAAGTGAACGAAACATGTGAGAAGGATTTAAAATTCCGTAAGTTAAGTTTACGAGGTACCAAAAAGTAAAGTTACAACATTACTAGAGCTATAAGAAGAAGGGCATGGTGAGGAGTCACGTGGAGTTGACCGATTTTCATTATGATGATAAGACTAAGAAGCACCAAGAAGGAGGAAGTGTGTATAAATGATGATCCTAAGAAGATGAAAGCCGAAACAAGGAACTTTGATCGAAAGACTTAAGCTACCAATCAAGAGGAACATGAACTGACGATATATGAGGCTAGAATTTTGGTGAAGGTGTACTTGAAGGACAACATGGAATAATGGTTAAGCCTATGAAAGGGAGAGATACGAAACAACAAGGCCAAGAAGATATGGTTACCTTATAAGGAAAGGAAGCGTAGAATGTAGAGGGGACTAACGGAGTTCAAGGTAAACTACCTCGAGAAGGGTTACCGTCATGAGAATGGTAACATGGAAAGTGTAGTAAAATGGTAAGTCATTGACCTTGGAGAAGGTCAAATGTAAGTTGACCGGTGACAACTGAGAACGCAAAGGTGCGGGTTGTCTATTGATGAGTGTAGAGGGGATGAGTAAACAAGACTATGGAAAATAAAGGATCGACAACAAGATCTTAGACAATGGTAAGGAAGTACATCAACGGAAGCGTAATTGTCTTAAACAAATAATGTCGAAGGAGTTTGAGCCAGTAGATGTTATAGACCTCCTAGGGGAAGGATGGAGATGACCCTTTGCGACCTTCTTAGGTCATGAGAACGGCATATGGGAGAACGACACGAATTAGAGGTTTTAAAGTTTGATCACGGTAAAGGGGAAGTAGTGAATCAAGAAGAAGGTAAGGTGTCATGGTGGTGGTACGTAAACGGGAGTATATAGAGGATGCAGGGTAGGAAATGGATGGTATGTTACCACAGGCAAGAGATAAGTCAAGTTTATAGACTCACACGGAAAAGACATGGTGGCTATGGGGTGAAGGGAGGACCTAGATTAGGGGAACGCTGTAAGCTTAGAGTTATGATGTTAGTACCTGGAGATATAATGAGTTTGATATTTTAGTGGTTTTGGATGGGGAGTTGTTCTCTAGCATTTTCCACGGGGCATACCGGTACAGTTGTGAGGTTGTTCATGGAATACCGAGAGATGCATAAGAGAGTAGGAGAAGATAGAAGTTTTGAAGTTTGATGTCGATGTGATATGTACAAGAAGTACATGAAAGATTGAGGTTAAAGTCTCTACGGTCGGATTGACGTAACATAAGAAAATGAAGTAGGTTTTATACCTACTTGAAGGAATGGTGCAATCTTATATATAATATATAGAACGGTTCCCACATGATGGGATGTCATAGAAGTAAAGAAGATAAGGTCAATTGTTTGGAAGCATGGTTAAGTCATGTAGTTTGGATCCTTATGGTAGCACATAAGTGAGAAACCTTAAAAGATTATTACAATCATTCCATCAAAGAGGGAATATGGGATTAAGTTAAAGGAATACTTAAATAAGGCCACAAGAGTCATAAGACTCAAGCAAATGTTTCCAATTCAAGAAAAGACGAATCTTTGAAAGAAAACAGTCATTGTTATAACCGGAGAAGGAGCAATTCACGTGTTCAAAGGATGTTGCCCCAACCGATTGGGGTAGATCATTAGTATCATGACCACTTGTCAAGTTTTAAGACAAGGTTGTGTCAGTCTTATGTTATGGGACGAAAGAGGAAAATACGAAAACCGAGATGTGATATCATGGACTCCAATACGTCAGAATGTGGATTTTTCCACTAAGGTCAAGCTTGACACAATTCCGATATCTAAGGCGTCGTATGGAATGACGCTTGTGAAGAGACATGAGTTGTGGAAGCAAGTGAAGGAGCAATTGCAATAACTTATTGAAAGGAGTTCATTAGAATTAGTGAAATGCTATGGAGAACTCCGAATGTTATCTTGAACTCTTGATTTGAAGTTCATATAGGAATATATCTTGATTTGAAGTTGTTATGGAGAACACCAGTTGGCAAAAAGGGAGACGGTTATCACCGTTTGTACATCGATTACCGTGAGTCGAGCAAGATTATGGTAAAGGGTAGGTATCCCTTACCACGAAAGGATGATCTAGTTGATTGGTTGAAAGGGTCAGTAGTCTTTTCTAAGAATGATTTAAGGCGTGATTGCCACCAATTGAGAATTCGAGACTGGGATATTGCCAACATGTCACTTTGGGACCAACTAGGGTCACTACAAGTGGTAGTTACTCCACATGGACTTACTGATGCCCGAATAAGATACTTTGGGTCTACTATTGGGAAAGAGCAGAAGTGTTTGACAAGTTGTCTCGGGATGGCAAATCCCGAGAGATGTGAAAGAAGTTACAAGTTTCTCAGATGTGCTGAGCATGACCAGATATGTGAAGAGAAAGTTGTATAACACCAATTATGGTATCCTCCGGATGACAATGAAGTACCGAATGAGACGAAGAATTGACAAAAGAGTTGTTGAGAGTTAAGAAGGGATTCATTGGTACAAATGTTTTGATTTACCTTGAGGTATTATGGGTTTGAAGTGGGCAAGTGATTCTCCAAGACAAGGTCTTGATCGAGTACTGAGGAGCAATGTAAGAGTAATAGAATATGTGTCTTGTTAGTAGAAATAGTATGGAGTAGAGTACTTCCTTCGTTACTTGGAATTGCAACAAGAATTGAGGAAACATAATGTCAAAGTTTGGTTTGACAAGAACCAAAGCCAAGAGTGTAAATTGAAAGTTCGATCTTCTTTGGTAGAGAAATCAAAGGGAAAATAATGGATATGTTGAATTGAGAGAGACTCGAGAAGGAAAGTTGAGATTCCGATATATCGAACCTTTTTGAAATCTTAGCGCGGGAAAGCGGTTTACCGGTTGGCGTGACCGCCGAGAGTAGAGGGTGTTCACCCGGGGTTCATGTGCATCAGTCGAGGGAGTACATACATGACTCGAGACATGTGGTCCGTCGTGATGATGTAGTCGAGACAAAGAGCCGATGAGGCTAACAGGAAGACGTAGGATAGTATCTTTAGTCGAGATTTATGCAGGTTTAGCGACATCTATAGGACCGTTGGGTTAGTCCCGAGATCTTTCATTGGTTGTGCTTATGTGATTTGTGACGTGAATTTTTCTTTGTGTGCACCTAGCGGGGTCTTGTTGGGTTTATGCGAGTAGATTTTTTATTAGAGGGCCGTAGTTGCAACGTTATAGTGTTCCGAGCGGTTAGCGAGACGTGAGTGTTCGAAAGTTCGGGCGTAGCAAGTTTCGGGTCGAAACTTGTTTTTAGGGGGATCTGATGTAACGCCCCAAATTTTTGGCGCGTTTTCGATATTTATTTCTCCGACTTCTATCGATATTTTATTAGATTGAATATTTGATTAAAAGTATTTTACAACGAAAAATTAAATTCCCGAACATATTTATAATTTGGTTTACTTTTGGAAAAGTTCGGAAAATCTTTCCGACTCGGAAATTCCGTTCCGAGCATTTTGGTATGGAGTCTAGCTTCTTTTTATTTATTTTTTATTTATTTATTTTTTTTTTTTTGTTTGTCTTCTTCTGGCTTGTCCTTTTTCGGCTGGTGAGAAGCAATTGCAGCAAATCAACCCCTCGTTGCTCCCCCTCTGATGATTTCCCTCGTTGCTCCCCCTTTGATGATTTCCCTCTCTCACGCCACCTCCCACTGTATTCATCTTCATCCCCTTCTCCCCACTGGGCTTGGCAGCAAACACTCCCCAACTCTCCCTCTACAACCACCAGATGAGCAACCACCAGATGAACAACCATCAAACCTCTCCCGGGCTGTCATATTCCATGCCAAACAGATGTTGCTTCATATCCCCTGGACCCTACACCACCTCAACCTCAACACAGTACCTCTACTTTTCACGCAACAGCAAATGTCAGCAAGCAGCTCCCCCTCACCATTTTCATTGATCTCTCTCCTTTTATTTGTCCTCTGTCTCGCCTGGAATGGGGAAAGGTCTCGCCGCCAGGAAACGCTGCACCTCCGCTGGAAAGACACCACCTCGCACGCCGCCACCTTCGCCGGAGAAGGAGCCCAATGACCGTTGAAGAAGCGCCCTGCCTTCTCCTTGCTTCGCTCACCCCTGAACCGCCGCCGAGAAATAGCCACGGCCGCCAAGGGTAACACTGCCACTGCCACTGGGAGGACCGACCTTCTCCCTTGCCTCGCCCTCGTCACCCACCGGGAATCGAAGCCGGCCTTGGCGCCTCCTTCGCAGCTGCTTCTCTCCCTCGCTTTGCCCTAGCCGGAGCCCAGCGAAGAGCGCCGTCACCTTCTCTGTTCCTCTTGCAGCGATTGATTTGGGTTTACACTGAAACCCTATTTTTCCCTTATTAAATCGGGTATGCCAACCTTTTGGTATAATTGCAAATGTAACCCAGTATTTTGTAATTACAGATTTGACCCACATTTTTGAAATTAACTTTTATGCCCTTCTGAAAAATTACAGTTTATGACCCTTATTTACAATTTCAGAATATGACCCAAGTTCATGAATTTGTTCATCTTTGCCCTAAAGAAAAATGTATTTGTCGATTTTTAAACTCGGGTTTCAAGTAGGGGGTATTCTTATATTTGTATATACTACATATTATGCCTTTGTTGGATTAATCTCGGTTAATGGCAAAGATTTTATTGTGGGTATTAACCTTGGCTTTGAAAACGAGTTTTATCTTAAGTTTATGATGTTATACAATTTGCCCGGAATATTATAATACGGTTTTTAACTTGGGTTTTAGAAGTGGGATTTTCCTTATATTATATATGTTCATTATTCCGTTCAAATTTAGCTTATAAGCTAAATTAGTCTAGTTTGGTGCTAGGTTCGGAAGCGCCTCGATAAAGGCCTAACAAGTCCAAGTCAACATCCGTTGAACAACTTGCGTCTTTTGACGTCGTGTGAGTACTCTTTCTTCTCGATCTAGTTATGTTAAGTTTTAGTATCACGCTAGGATGGATCTAGCATAACTTAGAGTTAATGCCAAGTAGTGGCTTTGCCTTAGGTGAGTTTCGAGGATTTGATATTGTTGATGGATTGATGTTGATTCTAAGCTTGAGGTTGTTGGTTATCTTGTGAGGTTGTTATAAGGCTTTAAGTTATATAGTTGATCTTGTGAGCATTTTGAGGCTCGAGGTGGGGTTGTATGATCTTGTGGGATTTTAAAGTTTAGGTTTGGCTTATCCTAGTTGCATTGTGAGTTATGATCTTGCGAGATCCGAGGGTTTAGAAGTCTTAGGACTTCTGGCTTGTGTTGAGTGTGATGTGAGCATGAGAGATTCTAGGATGCGGTCCTTGATTTGAGAGTCAAATGGTCTTGCGTAGATCATTTGTATAGAAGTGTAAAACTTCTATTGTGAGTGGGTTGTTGTTGATATAGTTATCTTCTTGTGAGCAGGTTACGGGCTTCCTCCCAAAGGAAGCGAGAGTGTCGTGAGTTGAGTGTGGTGACGAGGTAAGTCTCCGGACTTACTTAGCTCGTATTCTATGTATTAGATTCGATGCGTGTTTGGTGGTGTGTGTTTTATCGCTTTCATTATAACTTATAAAACCGGAATTAGGATTACCGACCTTTATATATTATTTGGCCCAAGTGTATGATAACGGGCGGTGACAACTTGTCTAGCTCTTGCGTAGAGTTAGGAGGTTCTTGGCGACTAGCCCGTGTGGTTAGACGGTCGGAGGCATCCACCGTTCCATGCGGTAAGTGGGGACCGAGGCGAGTTTCGGGAGATTCTCGTGTCACAAAAGAAGTTGAATTAGAACGGGATACGACTTAATAATAAAAAGATAATAAACCGGACTTGTGTGATTTGGTGTACATTGTGTGTTATGTTGTTTTACTTGTGTTTGTGCCTTTCACCTTGATTCTAATGCTTCGAATCTTAGCTAACGGTTTTATACCGATTGTTGTAGATTGCCTTGCAGGTTAGGATTGTGGCCGAGAGATCCGGAAGAGTGGGCAGCCGGGGTTCCGTACATTTTAGGAGTGGGTTTTGGTTGGAGTCGGGTTGTGTTTTATTCTGCGTTTATTATGTTGGTATGCCGCGTGTATGGCGTTTTGGTCTTTGGTGTTGTTTCTCGGCTGAAGTCTTTTGGTTGTTCGGTTTTGGGTTTCATTGTATTGCATAAAATTGTATTTCGTGTTTGCCTTTATTTGTGCCATGTTGGAAAGGTCCGGTGAAATTGTTGTCAGGCTAAGGGTCGGGACCCATTGTGAGGTCCCAACCCGTAGCATCCCGAGTCCCGCGGATTTGGGGTGTTACAAAGGCGATGATATCATAATAGCATCTTAACTAAAAGGTCCTATATCTCCATATGCTACTATATATAATAGGAATATGTTCGCCCCTAGAGGTGTGTGCAAATAAGTTTTAAATTTATAAAACTAGAATCAAGCAAGCGAACCCGCAGTGTACGGATCGACGTAGTTAAGCAAGAATTCCAGAGTATCGAACACAGGGATTTGGGTGGGAACAAATTCAATTGCAGATTATCAAGCGAGTAAATATGAGAGTTTTGCAAATATTGGGAAAACAACAATCCTAAAGATCCAGGTATCCAGCTGTGGCAATCGATTCAAGATATACTAATGATATAAAGACAGAGTTGAGATATGCAAAGGTATGCTAATGTAAGGTAATCGTACGGTGAAGTTCCAAAAACCTTATATGACTCACCTACAAGATACTCCCTATACAGGTTGTTGAGGCTCAATATAGAAAGGTTCTAAAAGCAAGAATTAATGTCAAATACCCAAACTTGTAATCCAAGGATCAAGACTAACTTAGCCGATTATGGTTATGACACTCACAAACGAGGTAGAGGTTGTTGAGGCTTCACTACCACCTAGAAAAGACAAGTCTAAACTAAGTTAAAGCAAATCTTTAACCTTGGATTAAAGTAAAAGCAAAGTTCGTAAACTGAAGTAAATCACGGGTAGTTCTTGAGAATCACGGCCGTGGAAACCTAAGAACAGGCCGTGATTTAGGGTGTCGACGATATTTCTCTAACTCTCATGGTCCAATCAAATTACGATCGATCTATCATCATCTAAGCCACAACTATCAACCCTTCACCTTAGAATTGTTAAGGGTTTTTAGCCAATAACCGTCATGTTGATATCAATTCAAGGATTAAAAGATAGAAAGATGAAAACTTCCGAAAACTTTCAATAACCTTCAAACCAATCTCAAAGTCACAATCGAGAACAAATATTGTCAATGGATTCAGAATAAAGCAAACAATCACAATCTTAGGAAAGAAGGGAGAATGGGATGTCAATCCGTTTTCCAAATCGAACCTAAACAAGAAGAGAGATCTTCTTGCAACAATCTTCCAAAAGCTTCGATCTTCCGCCAATCTGGAGATCTCAACAGCAATCTCCACCAAAAGTGCGAGATTAGGGCAAATCCCAAATGCGAACTTCGATCTCCAATGAGATGTCAATGATTCTAAGCAAAGGCTTAAACGACGTTGAAATTCTCTAAGCGGAGATGAAGCGTGGATTGCCAAAATTCCCTAGGCGAAGATAAACGAGGTGTAGGCGTCGATTACTCAAAATTCCCTTAGCCAAGATGACGGAATCTTGCTTCGTCCGTCTTTTTATAGGGCAAGATAAAATATCGGCCCGGCCCAATCTTCAAAAGATCGTGGCTTCAAAATGTGGCGAAAAAGATCGCCAAGATCACGGTCGTGGAAGATTCCACGACCGTAATTTAGAGTGTGGATTATGTCACGGTTTGAACCATATGTTCCACGGCCGTAATAGTTACTGGAATGCATCACGCCTCTCTTTGCAGTGTTCCACGGCCGTGGAACTAAACGTGGTTTGTAGTACGGCCGTATTTTAGAGCGTGGTTTAGGGCAAGAACGTGATTCTTCCCTAGCCTCGTGCATTCCTCAAGTTGAACTCCAATTTGCTCCTAATAATGCCCTCAATCCATGGACATATTCAATCAACTCTTCTTTGCTCGATTCCGCTCGGAAATGACTCTCAATCACCTATAATCAACATAAAGCTAGTGTAGACATCCATATCGATAATATAGGTAATACTAGCTCACATATGAAACGATGCTCAATCAAAGGCTATCAATATGAATCAAATACACTTAGAAAACGTGCCTAAAATATCACAATATTTCATGCTAACAGAATACGTATCCATAACTATATAAGTCCTAAGTCCATAGTACTACTATTATCACGCATTCGGCATTCCATTACAACAATACAAGGTCCAAAATATATAATCGTTCACATATACAACTATACACATAAATCATGTCCTTCATGCAACTATAATCCATATACAATAATAGTCCAAAAAATCCAAATCCACAATACATATCTACATATATACATATATATATATACTAAAAATCCAATAAACTATGCTGCCGAGATCCGCGGAAGGAGTGGTGGTCCGTACATTCTACCCCGACTCATGCATGTGATTTTGAAAACGAAAACTCAGAACCCGCGGGGTTCTGTTTATTCCTTATTCGGCCTTTAGAAGATTGTGAGTGCCATTGTTGTCAACCTAGGGCTCTGATACCACTTTTGTAACACCCCGAATCCGCGGGACTCGGGGCGCTACGGGTTGGAACCTCACAATGGGTCCCGACCCTTAGCCTGACAACAATTTCACCGGATCTTGCAACAAGGCACAAATAAAGGCCAAAACCGAAATACACTTTTATGCAATGAAAAGAAAACCCGAAAGAATACAAAAAAAAGACTTCAGCCGAAAATACAACCCCAAAGACTAACTGCCATACAACATACAATGAATACAATACTCAGACTCGACTCCAACCAACCCATCCTAAAATGTACGGAACCCCGGCTGCCCACTCTTCCGGATCTCTCGGCCGCAATCCTAACCTGCAATGCAATCTACAACAGTCGGTATAAAACCGTTAGCTCATATTCGAAGCATTAGAATCAATGGGAAAGGCACAAACACAAGTAAATCATCATAAACACACAACATTCTCAAAGCACACCATTCCGGTTTATTATCTTTTTATTATTAAGTCATATCCCGTTCTAATTCAACTTAGTTTTGTGACACGAGACCACCGTGGTCCCGCCTCGGTCCCTACTTACCAGCATGGAACGGTGCGGATGCCTCCGACCGTCTAACCAGCACGGGCTAGTTGCCAAGAACCTCCTAGACTCTCACAAGAGCTAGGCAGATGATGTCACTGCCCATTATCATATACTTGGGCCAAAATAATATATAAAGGTCGGTAATCCTATTTCCGGTTTAGTTGTTATAACATAAACAATAAACACACACCACCAAACACACATCAACGCTAATACAAGACATACGAGCTCAGTAAGTCCGGAGACTTACCTCGTCACCACACTCAACTCACAACACTCTCGCTTCCTTAGGGATGAAGCCCATAACCTACTCACAAGAAGATAACTATATCAACAACAACCCACTCACAATAGAAGTCTTAGACTTCTATACAAATGATCTACGCAAGACCATTTGACTCTCAATTCTAGGACCGCATCCTAGAATCTCTCATGCTCACATCACACTCAACACAAGCTAGAAGTCTTTAGACTTCTAGACCCTATGATCTCGCAAGATCATAACCCATAACACATACTAGGATAAACATGCCTAGTCCAAATAAACTCAAAGGTAACAACACCATGCTAAAATAAGTCAATCCTAAGCTCCAAAATCTCACAAGATCATACAATCCCACCTCGAGCCTCAAAACGCTCACAACATCAACCATATAACTTAAAGCCTTATATCAACCTCACAGGATAACCAACACCTCAAGCTTAGAATCAACATCAATCCATCAAACAAGATCAAATCCTCGAAACTCACCTAAGGTTCAAAGCCACTACTTGGCATTAACTCTAAGTTATGCTAGATCCGTCCTAACATGATACTAAAACTTAACATAACTAGATCGAGGGGAAAGAATACTCACACGACGTCAAAAGACGGAAGCGTTCAACGGATGTCGACTTGGACTCGTTAGGCCTTTATCGGGGCGCTTCCGAACCTAGCACCAAACTAAACAAATTTAGCTTATAAGCTAAATTTGAACGGAATAATGAACATATATAATCTAAGGAAAACCCCACTTTAAAATCCAAGTTAAAAATTGTTAAATATATATTCCAGACAAATTCTATAACATCAGAAACTCAAGATAAAACTCGTTTTCAAAGTCGGGGACGAAACAAGACCGCTCAACCATTTTCCGGGGCAAAATATACAATCTTGTAAGTGTGGTCCATAAACCGTAAACAAAACTTTTGGCCAAAATCTGTAATTATATAAGCAGGGGCATTTTTGCAAAAATCCTAACTGTGGGTCATGAATGCGAATACAAAAGTAAGGGTACAATATTGTATTTACACAGAAAATAGGTGGGTCCCGATTAAAATAACCAAAAGGGTTTCACAACCCGAAGGAGCAGCCGTCTTCTTCGGCTGGGCATGACAGAAGGAGAGTTGGTGGCAATGCAAAGGCAGGGCAAGGCGGAGCTCCCTTTCCCGGCGTCACTCCTGGTGGCACAATGTGGAGGTGGCGGGTCTCTCAACCCGGCGAAGCTCACTGGAGCAAAGGAGGATGCGCAGAGAAGAAAAGGGGAAGGAGAAGGCGGTTGAGGAGGAACACAGGTGGCGGTACAAGTGGTTCGCACGGCTCCGTGCGGCAAGGAACACGGTGGTTTGGATTCCCGGTGGTTGCAGATCCAGGCGAGGGAGGCGTTGCTGGCTGCTACAGCTTTGTCATGGAGAAGGTGATGGTTTACCCAGCGACGGCTCCGTCGTCTTGCAGGGGGCTTTGAGCGATTAAGGTCGAAGGGCAGGGACCTCGGGAGCAGAGGGTGGAGAGGGTTGCTTGTCTTTGCAGAGGGCTCGGGTAGACGAGGAAGGTTAGAGGGAGGTGACTGCAAGGTTGAAGGAGTAAGGAGGAGAGTTGAGGAGGTGTAGAAGGGGAAGAACAGAGGAGGATGGATAGTCGAGGTCGAGTAGCACTGCATCCTGCAGGTGGGCTGACGGGTCGGACGTAGATGCAGGCGCTAGGCTGGGAGGAGCTAGGAAAGCACAACTAGGTAGGCGGCACAATTCAGCATTCAACATTCAACAAGGCATAGTGATGGTGCCACTTGGCACCAGGGAAAAGGGAAAGAAATAAAGGGGAGGAAACAAAAGTATAATAAAAATTAAATAAGGTTAAAATAAATTCGATTGGAAGGCTCCGAACGGGATTTTCGAAAAGGAATAATTTTCAAACTATTCCGTAAAATAAAATACCGAATATATATAAATATAAGATATATAAACTCTAAATATTTAATTTACTATGTGCAAAAACTCGTAAAAACAATATTTAGGCTATAAAATATCGATAATTATACAGAGAAATATATATCGAAACGCGCCTAAAAATTTGGGGTGTTACATAATGGAGGAAGCACTTCGGGGAAGGAGAAGCCCGATCCCATGTTGGAGACAATTTTGGGAAAGCTTCAAGGGTTAGAGACTCGCATCATCAAGGGTGATGATCACATAACTAAGGTTGATAAAGCCCAAAAGGTTTTAGAAAACCAAATGTTTACTCATGTGGAGGAAGTTCCTAGGAATAAAGGGAAACTTCCAGGAAAAACGGAGGACAACCCAAAGGGAAGGGTGATGGCAATCACAACTAGGAGCGGAGTGACTACCACCGATCCGCAGCCTAAGTTTGTAGAAGTCCCCGTTGAGAAAGAAAAAGAGAAGGGGAAGGACAAGGAAGATGTCTACGTTCCTCCTCCGGCTTACAAACCTCCCCTACCATTCCCTCAATCTAGAGCGAGAGCGCGCCTAGATAAACAATTCGGTAAGTTTATAGAACTCATGAGCAAGCTACATATTAATATACCTTTCATTGATGCTATTGTAAGTATGCCGGCTTATGGCAAGTTCTTAAAGGAGATCCTCTCAAACAAGAGAAAGTTAGAGGATTTCGGAGAGGTTAAGATGAGTTCGGATTCTTCGGATCTCATCAAGACCATGAAGGAGAAAATGCCCCCAAAGCTAAAGGATCCGGGGTCATTTTGTATTCACATAGGAGTGGGAGATGTCACATATGATGCATTATGTGACTTGGGAGCAAGTGTGAGCATCATACCACTTGCGTTATGTAGGAAGATCGGTTTAGGCGACCCTAAACCGGTGAAGATGACGTTGTACATGGCGGATCGATCCATCACTCGTCCCGTCGGTATTGTAGAAGATGTCCCGGTCAAGCTAGGTAAATTCTTTGTTCCCATTGATTTTATTGTGCTTGACATTCCTGTAGATAGTCCGGTCCCGATCATTCTCGGAAGACCATTTCTTGCAACTTCCGGCTGCATAGTCGATTGCAAGAATGCTAGACTCGCCTTTGACATAGGAGAAGAGAAGGTAGAGTTCGTTCTTTCCACTCTAGTGAAGGAACCAATCTTTGATGAGGATATATTCAATATCCAAGATGAAGAAGGGTTGTCTAGAGAGGAGGTAAGTGCTATTCTCTTCAAAGATCCTTTGCAAAAGGTTATTACTATGAGTCTAATGAATGTAGGGGAAGAAGAGGAGTTCAATGAGGCAATTGAAGTCTTAGAAGCACAAGAAGAAGTATGTGAAGAGGAGTTTGAGAAACTCCACGACGAAGCAAAAAATGTGAGGATCCACGGCCATACACTATATTCCACGGCCGTGGATTTTACCACCCAAAGCGTGGCTCACTCCAGAGGGTTACACGGTCGTGGAGAGAACAGAGCAACCGTATTCCCTTTCCACGCCCAAAATCACGGCCGTGGAGCATACAGAGCATCCGTAATTTTGGCCGTGGACGAAGGCAAATGTGCCACTTCTTCAACTTCTCTTGATTCTTCCCCCACACCTTCTACTTCCTTAGACACTTCTAAGGAACCATCGGATGCTCCTCAAGAACTATTGGAAGCTCCGAAAGCAATGGAATTGAAACAACTTCCTACACATCTAAGGTACGCTTTTCTAGGACCTAACTCTACTTATCCGGTAATTGTTAGTTCCGATTTAACCATAGATGAACATAGTAAGCTTATGGCTGTCCTTAGGAAACATAGGAAAGCTTTAGGTTATACTATAGAAGACTTAGTAGGAATCAAACCTTCCCTATGCATGCATAAAATATTAATGGAAGAGGACTTTAGGACTTCAAGACAACCTCAAAGGCAGTTGAATCCGACCATGAAAGAGGTTGTCAAGAAGGAAATTCTTAAACTTCTTGATGCAGGTATCATCTACCCTATCTCCGATAGCAAGTGGGTGAGTCCGGTTCAAGTAGTTCCAAAGAAGGGAGGAATGACGGTCATCACCAACAAGAATAACGAACTCATTCCTACCCGAACCGTGACAGGATGGCGGATGTGCGTAGACTACCGCAAGCTTAACAACGCGATGAGGAAGGATCACTTCCCATTGCCATTCATTGATCTAATGCTTGAAAGGTTAGCACAACATTCTCATTTTTGTTATCTTGATGGATATAGTGGTTTCTTTCAGATTCCGATACACCCGGATGATCAAGAGAAGACCACGTTTACGTGCCCATGGGGTACATTTGCTTATAGGAGAATGCCGTTCGGGCTTTGCAACGCCTCAACCACCTTTCAAAGGTGCATGATGGCCATCTTCTCCGAATACATTGAGGAAATCATGGAGGTCTTCATGTATGACTTCTCCGTATACGGTTCCTCTCTTGACAATTGTCTTTCTAATCTTTCTCTTGTATTACAAAGGTGTGAAGACACTAACCTAGGACACCTAATCTCTAGTAGAGGGATAAAGGTGGATAAAGCGAAAATAGAGACTATAGAGAAGCTTCCTCCCCCAACTTCGGTGAAAGGGATAAGAAGTTTCCTAGGACATGCTGGATTCTATAGGCGCTTCATAAAGGATTTCTCAAAAATATCAAAACCGCTAACTAATCTATTGATGAAGGATGCAGTTTTTGAGTTTTCGCAGGAATGCTTGGATGCGTTTAACATGATTCGGGAAGCTCTAATTTCAGCTCCAATTATCCAACCTCCGGATTGGAATCTTCCCTTTGAGGTTATGTGCGATGCTAGTGACGTAGCTATAGGAGCTGTTTTTGGACAAAGAAAAGAAGGGCGAACCCATGCCATATACTACACTAGCAAGACGCTAGATGAAGCGCAACTCAACTACGCCACTACGGAAAAGGAATTTCTAGCCATTGTTTATGCTATTGACAAATTTCGCTCTTATCTTGTAGGTGCGAAGGTGATTGTGTAGACGGACCATGCTGCGATCCGGTACCTCCTTGCAAAGAAGGATGCGAAGCCAAGGCTAATAAGATGGATTCTTCTCCTACAAGAATTCGATCTAGAGATCCCCGACAAGAAGGGTTCGGAAAATTCTGTTGCGGATCATTTGAGTTGCCTAATACATCTAGAGGATGACCATTTACCTATAGATGACTCCTTCCCGGACGAACACTTACACATTATAGAGGAGTGCATCGATGTGATCTCCAAAGGTAACGAACCATGGTTTGCTGATTTTGTTAACTATTTGGTTTGTCAGGAGATACCGCCCGGATTATCCTACGCACAAAGAAAGAAGTTCTTTAAGGATGTTCGGGAATACTTTTAGAATGAACCTCTCCTCTTTAAGAGAGGTCCGGATGGCATCATTTGGCGATGTGTTCCGGAAGATGAGATGCAAAGTGTCATCCGCTATTGTCATTCACTACCATGTGGAGGACACGCTAGTTCAAACAAAACTAGCGCTAAGGTATTGCAATTTGGATTCTTTTGGCCTACTTTATTTAGAGATGTGCAAACCTTTGTTTCCTGCTGCGATGCTTGTCAAAGAACAGGAAATATCTCTAGGAGGAATGAGATGCCTCTCAATAACATCCAAGAGGTGGAGATTTTCGACGTTTGGGGAGTTGACTTTATGGGACCGTTCCCATCATATTGCGGAAACCAATACATACTCTTGGCGGTGGATTACGTTTCTAGATGGGTGGAAGCAATTGCTTCTCCCACCAATAATGCCATGGTGGTGGTTAAGTTCTTTAACAAGACCATCTTCCCACGATTTGGCACACCAAGGACTATCATTAGTGATGGAGGTTTTCACTTCATCGCCCGGCGCTTTGAAGCTCTTCTAGCTAAATATGGGCTTACTCACAAGATCGCCACCCCTTATCATCCACAAACTAGTGGACAAGTTGAGATCTCAAACCGGGAGATCAAAGGAATCCTAGAGAAGACGGTTTCGAGGACTAGGAAGGATTGGTCCTTGAACTTGATAATGCATTGTGGGCGTACCGGACTGCGTACAAGACTACCATAGGAACCACACCATACAACCTTGTGTATGGGAAGTCTTGCCACTTACCGGTAGAGTTAGAGCACAAGGCGTTTTGGGCCATCAAGTGGTTGAATTTCAGCATGAAGGAAGCGGGAGAGAAGCGTCTCTTGAACCTTAATGAGCTTGAAGAACTCCGCTTGAACGCCTATGAAAACGCCAAGATTTATAAGAAGAGAGCAAAGCGTTGGCATGATAAGCATATCATTCCAAAGGACTTCAAAGAAGGAGATCAACTTCTCCTCTTCAATTCAAGGCTTCGTCTCTTTCCAGGTAAGCTTAAATCTCGTTGGACCGGACCTTTTCTAATCAAACGTATTTTTCCCCATGGTGCAGTTGAAGTATGGGGTGAAGCGGGCGGAAGCTTTAAGGTGAACGGTCAACGACTCAAGAAGTATACGCCGGAACTCCAAGCAGAAGAGTTCGCGCCTACCGCACTCGAATAAGTGCGAATTTGGTCTAGCTACGGACCTTAAACAAAGCGCTTCTTGGGAGGCAACCAAAGGTATTGCATTTACGTTTTTTGTTTTCGATTCATAGTTTAGCTTAGTTTAGACGTTTTTGCTTTGTTTTGCCTTCGATTCCTTCCGGTATGTTCGTGTTTTTGGATGTAGGAACAGTGGAAAAGGAAAGGGGAAGAGAAAGTTTGAAGAAAAGTGACGAAACTTGGACTTTGGAGCATTACAGAGAGTTCCACGGCCTAAACCACGGCCGTGACAGCTACAGTGACCGTAATTTCCAAAAGCCTTTGAAAAATCACAAAAACCACGGTTCCGTACAATTCCACGGCCGTGGAACCCCCCGATAGACCGTGGTTTTCAAAAATTTTGCCGGCCACTATGTAAACCACGTTCTTCACAAAACACATCTCACAAACCCAATTCCACGCCCTATTTCGCCGAAATCACGCCCCTCACCTCAATTCTTCGTTCGTTAATCGTTTTCAACGATTCTTCGACCCAAACTGAACCAAATCCAACCACCAACGAGATCCAAGCAACGATTCGAGCGGCAATTCAACCAGAAAAGCAGAATTCGGATTTGAAAATCCGAAAACCTAGGTTTTTTCGCTCTTCTCTATCTTTGTCGATTCGGATCTACATTTGCTAGAATTTTTAGGAATAACTGATTGGAATAGGAAGAGAATTAGTATAGGACTGCTGCTGTGGAATTTGGTGATTGATTGTTGAGATTTGTGAAATTTGAGAGAAACCACAGTTCCTGGACGTTCCACGGCCGTGGAATTTGAAGAACAAACCGTGGTTTTCAACAGAGAATGGATTTTGTGAGGAGAGTGTCCGGGAGAAATAAGGACAAGAACAAAGAGAAGGATAAGAATAAAAAGAGGAAGGGCAACCCCTCTTCCTCTTCATCCTCTAGAGCACCACCACCTTCATCCCCTTAACCTCCATCATCACCCTCATCACCATCACCTCCTAGCCCTAGGGTACCCACCATTCACAAGGATCATCTCGACACCTTAGAGAGGATCCATAAGAGGGCTGTTATAGGACATAGGTACTTACTGTTGGAGGATTTAGCTCCTCTACATATCATAGATGACCTTACTTGGCTCTTGGATAGAGCCTGTCTTATCGTCTTTTCGGCTATCCAAGAAGACACTTACGAGGAGATTACTAGAGAGGTTGTGAAATCTTTTGAGCACAACCATGTTGATAGGACAGTTTCTTTCCGTCTGATGGAAAGAAACTATGTTTTCTCCATCCGGGAGTTTGAAGCCTTCTTTGGGTTCCAAGAGACCTTCAATGGTCGTTTTCCTAGCGGCGTTTACGCCAAGGATTTCTAGGAGGAGGTAGCCATGATCTATGCTAGCGAGGACCGCTGACAACCAGCTGATACCAAGGCTAAGTTGATGTATCACTTAGCCTTTAAGATTGCTCACCGGGTGCTTTTTGAGTGTCTCTTCCCTAGGACGGAGAAACCTCAGAAGATCAAGACGGATGAGCTCTTTCTTCTGTACTCCATGCTATATGGATGACCTGCTGACTGCGCCACCCTCTTTGCTGCTACCATGAGCAAGCTAAAGAACAAGAGGGCTGACAACATTGGATATGGTGGGATAGTCACCCACCTTGCTAGGACATTAGGGGTAGATTTCTCCGCCTGCACACGCATTCCTGCTGTACCCCTAGGACTCCAGGCCTTCATGACTAGAGGTCTCATCTTCCCTACCCATAGAGGTCCACCTTATGCAGCTATGCCATGGGAGAGCAGGACGGGGAGAGGCATTGAGTGGCTCCTAGAGTATTTCATTATGGCTGGGCGCCATAACTGGAAGGAGACGTTCGCTGCTATGCATGCGAACACGATTGCAGCTCCTCCATATGTCCCACCACCACCTGTAGTTGAGGAGGAGGAGATGAGAGACCAGTATGAGGGAGGAGGAGGAGGAGCTAAGCAGGATTTTGGCACGTTTCCGGATCAGCCGGACGCAGCTCCTGACATGCCCAAACGTTCTCCACGTCCCGCCAGAGCTTCAGGATCATCTTCTCGCCGTGCCAGCGTGAGCGAGAGACCCACTTGGATGGAGGCCCCTCTTGCGTGGTACGGAGCTCCACCACCATGGTCTGCACAGGCACCACCGCCACCAGCACCAGCACCTTCAGATGCACCGGGATGGTACAGCCAGCCGCCTGGTTGGTATGAGAAGATGCCAGAGTGGGCTACCAGCCTTTCTGATAGGGTGGGAGCTTTGGAGATCCGAGCTGACGCTAGAGATGGACGTATGGATGACCTTGACCATATGATGAGAGACGTCTACCGCCAGCAGTTCGGGCGGTACTATGATCCTAGCTTCTCTCCATTCCCGCCTCCACCACAGTGACGACATTGAGGACCGACAATTTAGCCGCTCCACCGCCATTTTGTGAGTTCTTTTTCTTTCTTTCTTTTCTTCTTTTTCTTTTATTTGAACATTAGGGACAATGTTTGTTCTAAATATGGGGTGGGGTGTGACTAAAAGTTTGTAATAACTCTTACTCACTTTGATTGCTTCTATTGAGACTATCTTGCATGTTTCATTATATTGTTACACGTTTCATTATTGCATTGCATGAAAAAGAGTTTGAAAAACCCATAAAAATTGAAAAAATTTGAAAATTTTGTGCTTCTAAGGATAGAGATGATTTCTATGATAATCACTACTTGTGAATTGAGTTTGATGACAACTGCATGCTTAAACAAATAGTGAATTGAAAAGAAATTGAATGAGTTGATTATACCTCTTTTGCAAATTTCATAATGTGATGAATGTTACTTAAATAATGTTGAGAAAATAAGGTTGAAATCACACTATAAGTTCTTATACTTCTTGTTGAGATGATTAAGGCAATTCGATTTTCTTTCTTCTTTCTTTTATCATTTAGCCCCTCATTGAAATATTGACCTCCTTTACCTATCCGGGAATTTGGAGAAGTTGATTGATATTGGCATGTTTGATGTGGGAGGGCCTTGAAAGCAATTATTTGCAATCAAAAGAATAGAAAGAAATTATAGGTTTGGGGAAGTCAATCATGACGATGAGTAACTCGGCACCATTCACATAGCCGGGTGTTTGTGTCTTGCCAAAGTCGGATTGAGCGATATTCCTAGCGGATTATGGTATGTGCGCTAAGGGTTTGAGGCATCTCATAAAAATTGAGAAACGCCAATCTCCTAGGCTTCGGTTTTTGTGCACCTCTATCCATAACTCCAAAAGTAAAGTCGAAAAATGAAAAGAAGAGAGCGAAGCTCTAAGTTGAAAGTGTTGCGGAAACCGCAAGAGAAGAAGAAAAGAATAGTTATCCACTTTCCCGGATTCATGCACCACATTCCTTAAAGTTTTCCTTCCCTTTCCACATTCTAGACCTTGTTTGAAAAGTCCTTAAGATCAAAAGAATGTTATATGACTTGGTGATCTAAATTGAAGTTTCTTATGATTGATTTTGATAATTTTTGAAGGTTATGATGTTTACATGGAAGTTTGATTAATTCATGAGCTTCCTTTACTCTTTACTCTTTGATTAAGTGTATGAAAGTCTTATAAACGAATGAAGCAAGATTTGAGAATGATCTATTGATTAGAAGGAACATTCATCCAAAAGAAGTTTTGCTTTGAGAAGGTACGCATATTTCATCCTAACTTGTGCTTTAAAAGCTTTTTGAAAGACCTTGCTTAGGGACAAGCAAGTGGCAAGTATGGGGTTATTTGTTAGCATGAAATATTGGGATATTTTAGGCACGTTTTCTAAGTGTATTTCATCCATATTGATAGTCATTGATTAAGCATTGATACATTTGTGAGCTAGTTTGTCTATAATGTCGATATAGAGATCTACACAAGCTTTATGTTGATTGTAGGCAATTAAGAGCTATTTCCGAACGAATTGAGCAAGGATGGAGTTTGATTGAGTATGTCAAAGGATTGAGGACATCTCTAGGAGCTAAGGAAGGTGCCAACTTGAAGAATGGCACGAGACTAAGAAGAATTACGGTTTAGCCCTAAACCACGCTCTAAAATACGGCCGTACTACATTCCACGTTCAAGTCCACGGCCGTGGAACCTTGGCGAGGGAAGCGTGGTTCATTCCAGCAACATCTACGGTCGTGAAAGGATTGTGTCAAACCGTGACAATTTCCACGCTCAAAATTACGGTCGTGGAACCCTTCCAAGACCGTGATCTTGGCGATCTTTTTCGCCACACTTTAAGCCACGATCTCCTACGCAATTGGGCCGGGCCAATATTTTATCTTACACTATAAAAGGACGGACGAAGAGAGATTCCGTCACCTTCGCTTACAGTATCGAACACAGGGATTTGGCGAACCCGCAGTGTACGGATCGATATAGTTGAGCAAAAATTCCAAAGTATCGAACACAGGGATTTGGGAGGAACAAATTCGATTATAGGTTATCAAGCGAGTAAAAGTAAGAAGCTTTTCAAATATTGGGAAAACAACAACCCTAAAGATCCAGGAATCTAGCTGTGGCAATCGATTCAAGATATACTAAAGATATAAGGACAGAGTTAAGGTAAGCAAAGGTATACGAATGTAAGGTAATCGTACGGTGAAGTTCCAAAAACCTTATATGACTCACCTAGAAGACACTCTCTATAAAGGTTGTTGAGGCTTCAATATAGAAAAGATCTAAAGGCAAGAATTAACGTCAAATACCCAAACTTGTAATCCAAGGATCAAGACTAACTAAACCGATTAAGGTTGTGACACTCACAATCGAGGTAGAGGTTGTTGAGGCTTCACTACCACCTAGAAAAGGCAAGTCAAGACTAAGTTAAAGCAAATCTTTAACTTTGGATTAAAGTAAAAGCAAGTTCGTAAACTGACACAAAATTACGGGTAGTTCTTGAGTTCCACGGCCATGGAAGCTCAAGAACAGACCGTGGATTAGGTTCGTCGGCGATTCTCTCTAACTCTCAGGGTCCAATCTGTTTACGATCGATCTATCATCATCTAAGCCACAACTATCAACCCTTCACCTTAGAATTGTTAAAGGGTTTTAGCCAACAACAGTCATATTGATATCAAATTCAAAGTTTAAAAGAATGAAAGATGAAAACTTCCGAAAACCTTCAATAACTTTCAAGTCAATCTTGAATCCACAAATCAAGAACAATAACATCAATAGATTCGGAATAACACAAACAATCACAAATCTTAGATAAGAAGGAAGAACGGGATGTCAATCCGTCTTCAAATCAAACCTAAATGAGAAGCGAAATCTTCTCACGAACAATCTTCCAAATCTTCAACTCTTCCGTCAATCCGGAAATCTCAATGGCAAAGCGCAAATCTCTCAATCACAATCTCCGCCAAAATGCGAATTTAGGGCAATTCCAAGTGTAAGCGGAACTGCGTCTAAGCGTAAGCGAAGGTGCGTCTAAGCAGAGGTCGAGGTGACGGAATCTCTCTTCGTCCGTCCTTTTATAGTGTAAGATAAAATATTGGCCCGGCCCAATTGCGTAGGAGATCGTGGCTTAAAGTGTGGCGAAAAAGATCGCCAAGATCACGGTCGTGGAAGGGTTCCACGACCGTAATTTAGAGCGTGGAAATTGTCACGGTTTGACACAATCTTTCCACGGCCGTAGAAGTTGCTGGAATGAACCACACTTCTCTTGCCAAGGTTCCACGTCCGTGGACTTGAACGTGGAATGTAGTACGGCCGTATTTTAGAGCGTGGTTTAGGGCTAAACCGTAATTCTTCCTTAGTCTCGTGCCATTCTTCAAGTTGGCACCATCCTTAGCTCCTAGAGATGTCCTCAATCCTTGGACATGCTCAATCAAACTCCATCCTCGCTCAATCTGTTCGGAAATAGCTCTTAATTGCCTACAATCAACATAAAGCTTGTGTAGATCTCTATTTCGACATTATAGATAAACTAGCTCACAAATGCATCAATGCTTAATCAATGACTATCAATATGGATGAAATACACTTAGAAAACGTGCCTAAAATATCACAATATTTCATGCTAACAAATAACCCCATACTTGCCACTTGCTTGTCCCTAAGCAAGGTCTTTCAAAAGCTTTAAAACACAAGTTAGGATGAAATATATGTACCTTCTCAAAGCAAAACTTCTTTTGGATGAATGTGCCTTCTAATCAATAGATCATTCTCAAATCTTGCTTCATTCGTTTATAAGACTTTCATACACTTAATCAAAGAGTAAAGAGTAAAGAAAGCTCATGAATTAATCAAACTTCCATGTAAACATCATAACCTTTAAACATTATCAAAATCAATCATAAGAAACTTCAATTTAGATCACCAAGTCATATAACATTCTTTTGATCTTAAGGACTTTTCAAACAAGGTCTAGAATGTGGAAAGGGAAGGAAAACTTTAAGGAATGTGGTGCATGAATCCGGGAAAGTGGATAACTATTCTTTTCTTCTTCTCTTGCGGTTTCCGCAACACTTTCAACTTAGAGCTTCGCTCTCTTCTTTTCATTTTTCGACTTTACTTTTGGAGTTATGGATAGAGGTGCACAAAAACCGAAGCCTAGGAGATTGGCGTTTCTCAATTTTTATGAGATGCCTCAAACCCTTAGCGCACATACCATAATCCGCTAGGAATATCGCTCAATCCGACTTTGGCAAGACACAAACACCCGCATATGTGAATGGTGCCGAGTTACTCATCGTCATGATTGACTTCCCCAAACCTATAATTTATTTCTATTCTTTTGATTGCAAATAATTGCTTTCAAGGCCCTCCCACATCAAACATGCCAATATCAATCAACTTCTCCGAATTCCCGGATAGGTAAAGGAGGTCAATATTTCAATGAGGGGCTAAATGACAAAAGAAAGAAGAAAGAAAATCGAATTGCCTTAATCATCTCAACAAGAAGTATAAGAACTTATATTGTGATTTCAACCTTATTTTCTCAACATGATTTAAGTAACATTCATCACATTATGAAATTTGCAAAAGAGGTATAATCAACACATTCAATTTCTTTTCAATTCACTATTCGTTTAAGCATGCAATTGTCATCAAACTCAATTCACAAGTAGTGATTATCATAGAAATCATCTCTATCCTTAGAAGCACAAAATTTTCAAAATTTTTCAATTTTTATGGGTTTTTCAAACTCTTTTTCATGCAATGCAATAATGAAACGTGTAACAATATAATGAAACATGCAAGATAGTCTCAATAGAAGCAATCAAAGTGAGTAAGAGTTATTACAAACTTTTAGTCACACCCCACCCCATACTTGGAACAAACATTGTCCCTAATGTTCAAATAAAAGAAAAAGAAGAAAAGAAAGAAAGAAAAAGAACTCACAAAATGGCGGTGGAGCGGCTAAACTGTCGGTCCTCAAGGTCGTCACTGCGGTGGAGGCGGGAATGGAGAGAAACTAGGATCATAGTACCGCCCGAACTGCTGGCGGTAGACGTCTTTCATCATATGGTCAAGGTCATCCATACGTCCATCTCTAGCGTCAGCTCGGATCTCCAAAGCTCCCACCCTATCAGAAAGGCTAGTAGCCCACTCTAGCATCTGCTCATACCAACCAGGCGGCTGACTGTACCACCCCGGTGCATCTGAAGGTGCTGGTGCTGGTGGCGGCGGTGCCTGTGTAGACCATGGTGGTGGAGTTCCGTACCATGCAGGAGGAGCCTCCATCCAAGTGGGTCTCTCGCTCATGCTGGCGCGGCGAGAAGATGATCCTGAAGCTCTGGCGGGACCTGGAGAACGTCTAGGCATGTCAGGAGCTGCGTCCGGCTGATCCGGAAACGTGCCAAAATCCTGCTCAGCTCCTCCTCCTCCTCCCTCATACTGGTCTCTCATCTCCTCCTCAACTACAGGTGGTGGTGGGACATATGGAGGGGCTGCAATCCTGTTCGCATGCATAGCAGCGAAGGTCTCCTTCCAGTTATGGCGTCCAACCATAATGGAATACTCTGGGAGAGACTCAATACCTCTCTCCGTCCCGCTCTCCCATGGCATAGCTGCGTAAGGTGGACCTCTATGGGTGGGGAAGATGAGACCTCTAGTCATAAAGGCCTGGAGTCCTAGGGGTACAGCAGGAATGCGTGTGCAAGCGGAGAAATCTACCCCTAATGTCCTAGCAAGGTGTGTGACTATCCCACCATATCCAATGTTGCCAGCCCTCTTGTTCTTTAGCTTGTTCATGGTAGCAGCTAAGAGGGTGGCGGAGTCAGCAGGTCGTCCATATAGCATGGAGTACAGAAGAAAGAGCTCATCCGTCTTGATCTTCTGAGGTGTCTCCGTCCTAGGAAAGAGACACTCAGAAAGTACCCGGTGAGCAATCTTCAAGGCTAAGTGATACATCAACTTAGCCTTGGTATCAGCTAGTTGCCAGCGGTCCTCGCTGGCATAGATCATGGCTACCTCCTCCCAGAAATCTTTGGCGTAAACGCTGCTGGGGAAGCGACCATTGAAGGTCTCCTGGAACCCAAAGAAGGTTCCAAACTCCCGGATGGAGAAATCATAGTGTAATATCCGGAATTTTTATTCCGTCTAATTCCGCCGTTGACGGTTTCCCATTCTATCTAGTATCTCTCCCTTCACATATTTCTTCATTTTATGTAAAATTTAATACACATAAAATGATAAAATTATATCAAACTCTAATCCTTAGAATTATCTATTATTTTATGTAGAAGTTAACTCACATAAAATGATAAAATTATATCAAACTCTAACCCTTATAACTATCTATTATTTTAAGTAGAATTTAATTCACATAAAATGATAGATTTATATCAAACCCTAGTATTATAATTCATTCTTATTGAGGACAAGCTGTGACGAGATCATGACAAGCTGTGACGAGGCCATGACTAAGCTGAGACGAGATCATGACTAAGCTGAGACGAGATCTTGACAAGCTGTGACGAGTTTAGATAGATTTTTGACAAGTAATTCAGCCACCTTTCTTGCATGCTTCAGCCCACATTTTTTCTACCTTAAACAGCCCAGTTTTGGTTACCCATAACAGCCCAGCAGGTGACTTCGAGCCCAGCCTGCAGCAGTCCGGGAGAAGCTAGTTACGAGCCCATTAACAGCCCCTCTGGCCCAACACATTCAGCTCCCTCCAGCCCAGCTTGCAGCCCTCTCCAGCCTGTGATTTACGTGTGAACAGCCGGCCTCCTCTCCTTCCTCTCTTCACTTTGTAACAGCTGCATAAATGGGATATTTAAGGAGATAATTAAGGGGCTGTAACAACCCTATATTCACGCCAGAAGAGAAGCACTGCAACGCCTATTCTGTGCTCCAGATTCACGCCAGAAGAGAGGAACTGCAACGCCTTTCCTGTGCTCCAGATTTACGCCAGAAGCGAGGGAACTACAGCAGCCAGTCGTCCTTTCTGTGCTCCAGGTTCACGCAGCAAACCCTCTTGCTGTTGCCCACATTCTGCACACACTCAACAACGTTCCAACCACAAGAAATTGCAAGGAAAAGAGCCAGCAGCCGGAGTAGTGTAAGTAATTTCAGTCAGCCCTTCTACACTTAAGTTCCTCTCTAAATCTAACTCTCAGTACACACTCCTTCCCAGAAGATAACCAGTTGGAGGGCTGTTCGTTCGTGGCCTGCGGTGACAAAAGAAGAGACGGCCACCTTGGAATCGGACCCTCCCACACTAGTGCAACAACTTACCTTCTGCAGTCATCAAAACCTTGGGTAAATGATCAATCATTCTCCCTTTATCTTGGCTGCAGTTCAATCTTTAAACTATAGATGAAATAGACATGTGTGTACTTAAGTTTTAAAATGTTTTAGTGTGCTGATGAGGATAGATCGAACTAGAGAAGTGATGAGTAGTAAGCGAGTTGTTGTAGCTTCCTAGAGTGTCCAATTTATGCCCATTAGATGACCTAGTGAAGTAGATCAGATTATCATATAAATGGAAGTGAGAAACTCCCTTTAAAACTTCAATTTTGAAAGTAAGAATGGCCACTGTTGTGAACCAATGTTAAAACGATTGGTTGAAGATCCACCGTTGAATTTTTAATAGATCATAGATAGATATACATAGTTTACTGTATTAAAATTTGGGAACAAATGAACGGTCGGATTGAAAGTTATAGGGTCTCAAAGTGGAGTAGTTGAGCTGTTTTTCCAGCAGAAAAATTTGACTAAGTATGGGAACAATTGTAGTGTTGTAGGCAACTTTAAAGATTTTTGTAGGAATAACGATTGAACAGTTTTAAGAAATTATTTCTCCTATGGGTAGATTAGAGATCATAGATAAGTTAGAAATTTATTTTAGAATTTTTATAAGTTTATTTTAATTTTATATTTAAAGCTGTAGTTGGACTTTAGTGACTTTTCGGGAAATAGAAAATGGGTAGTTTTTATAGTTGTCACCTAAAATCATCCTAGGGAGTAGAACTTGATTAGTTAGCCTCAAGTAAGAATTTAAGTACTTTTTACGGGTTTTTGGATGTCTCGGAACCAAGGGTAAAATAGTCATTTTACCTTAAATAGACACTGTAATAACTTCTGCACATAGAATCATACATCTTAGGAGTTTTAGACTTCTAAGTATCCAAGGAAAAATGTTGATCCACGTGCCTTCTTTGACAGGCAACTGAGTTCCTGCAGCTACTGTTAGTGTTGTTAAGAGAGACGAGTTTTAATTCTGGTAAGTCCACTGACTTACTTAGCTAGCTTCTTGCATGTGTGTGATGCGTATGAGTGGTGTGTGATAGTTAAGATAAATAACAAAAATGCAATAGGCCGACTGTAGTATAGTATAATTGACCCAAGTGTATGATAACGGGTCGTGAAATCATCTCCCTAGCTCTTGCGAGAGTCTAGGAGGTTCCCTGCGACCAGCCCAGTCCGGTAGACGGTCACATGCATTAGTACCATTCCGCGTTGGTAAATGGGGACAGGGGCGAGGTTTGGGAATCCCTCGTGTCACAAAATAAGTATCATTAGTAATGACGTATCACTTAATTAAAGATAATAAAAAGGAATCAGTGTCACATGCTGATTGCATATGTTGTGTGTTTGTGCTTTTACCGTTATACTTATGCATAGAATGTTAGCTAACGGTTTTATACCGCTTGTAGATGCCTTGCAGGTTAGGGAGGCGATCGAGTGATCCGGCGGTAGTGGACAGCCGGGGTTCCGTGCATTATAGGACGGGACTGTTATATTTTATTTTATGACTATTGAGACTGATGTGGGTATTTCTGGTTTTTGAGACTTGGCTGTATTGTTTTCAGAATTTGGATTCTTATTATTTCCGCTCATGTTATAAAACTCTTTGTTTTGCCTTTTTATTTGTGCCGTGTTGTAAGGTCCGATGAAGTTGTTGCCAAGCTAAGGGCCGGGACCCATTGTGAGGTCCCAGCTTGTAGCATTTCGAGTCCTCTAGGATTTGGGGTGTTACACATAGTTTCTTTCCATCAGACGGAAAGAAACTGTCCTATCAACATGGTTGTGCTCAAAAGACGTCACAACCTCTCTAGTGATCTCCTCGTAAGCATCTTCTCGGATGGCCGAAAAGATGATAAGACCGGCTCTATCTAAGAGCCAAGTAAGGTCTCCTATGATGTGTAGAGGAGCTAAATACTCCAACAGTAGGTACCTAGGTCCTATAACAGCCCTCTTATGGATCCTCTCTAAGGTGTCGAGATGATCCTCGTGAATGGTAGGGACCCTAGGGCTAGGAGGTGAAGGTGATGAAGGTGATGATGGAGGTGAAGGGGATGAAGGTGGTGGTGCTCTAGAGGATGAAGAGGAAGAGGGGTTGCCCTTCCTCTTTTTATTCTTATCCTTCTCTTTGTTCTTGTCTTTATTTCTCCCGGACACTCTCCTCACAAAATCCATTCTCTATTGAAAACCACGGTTTGTTCTTCAAATTCCACGGCCGTGGAACGTCCAGGAACCGTAGTTTCTCTCAAAATTTCGCAAATCTCAACAATCAATCACCAAATTCCACAGCAGCAGTCCTATACTAATTCTCTTCCAATTCCAATCAGTTATTTCTAAAAATTCTAGCAAATTTAGATCCGAATCGACAAAGATAGAGAAGAGCGAAAAAACCTAGGTTTTCGGATTTTCAAATCCGAATTCTGCTTTTCTTGTTGAATTGCCGCTGGAATCGTTCCTTGGATCTCGTTGGTGGTTGGATTTGCTTCAGTTTGGGTCGAAGATTCATTGGAAACGATTAACGAACGAAGAATTTAGGTGAGGGGCGTGATTTCGGCGAAATAGGACGTGGAGTTGGGTTTGTGAGATGTGTTTTGTGAAGAACGTCGTTTATATAGTGGCCGGCAAAATTTTTGAAAACCACGGTCTATCGGGGGGTTCCACGGCCGTGGAATTGTACGGAACCGTGGTTTTTGTGATTTTTCAAAGGCTTTTGGAAATTACAGTCACTGTAGCTGTCATGGCCGTGGTTTAGGCCGTGGAACTCTCTGTAATGCTCCAAAGTCCAAGTTTCGTCACTTTTCTTCAAACTTTCTCTTCCCCTTTCCTTTTCCACTGTTCCTACATCCAAAAACACGAACATACCGGAAGGAATCGAAGGCAAAACAAAGCAAAAACGTCTAAACTAAGCTAAACTATGAATCGAAAACAAAAAACGTAAATGCAATACCTTGGGTTGCCTCCCAAGAAGCGCTTTTTTTAAGGTCCGTAGCTAGACCAAATTCGCACTTATTCGAGTGTGGTGGGCGCGAACTCTTCAGCTTGGAGTTCCGGCGTATACTTCTTGATTCGTTGACCGTTCACCTTAAAGCTTCCGCCCGCTTCACCCCATACTTCAACTGCACCATGGGGGAAAATACGTTTGATTAGAAAAGGTCCGGTCCAACGAGATTTAAGCTTACCTGGAAAGAGACGGAGCCTTGAATTGAAGAGGAGAACTTGATCTCCTTCTTTGAAGTCCTTTGGAATGATATGCTTATCATGCCAACGCTTTGCTCTCTCCTTATAAATCTTGGCGTTTTCATAGGCGTTCAAGCGGAGTTCTTCAAGCTCATTAAGGTTCAAGAGACGCTTCTCTCCCGCTTCCTTCATGCTGAAATTCAACCACTTGATTGCCCAAAACGCCTTGTGCTCCAACTCTACCGGTAGGTGGCAAGACTTCCCATACACAAGGTTGTATGGTGTGGTTCCTATGGGAGTCTTGTACGCAGTCCGGTACGCCCACAATGCATCATCAAGCTTCAAGGACCAATCCTTCCTAGTCCTTGAAACCGTGTTCTCTAGGATTCCTTTGATCTCCCGGTTTGAGATCTCAACTTGTCCACTAGTTTGTGGATGATAAGGGGTGGCGATCTTGTGAGTAACCCCATACTTAGCTAGAAGAGCTTCAAAGCGCCGGGCAATGAAGTGAGAACCTCCATCACTAATGATAGTCCTTGGTGTCCCAAATCGTGGAAAGATGGTCTTGTTAAAGAACTTGACCACTACCATGGCATCATTGGTGGGAGAGGCAATTGCTTCCACCCATCTAGAAACGTAATCCACCGCCAAGAGTATGTATTGGTTTCCACAAGATGATGGGAATGGTCCCATAAAATCAACTCCCCAAACATCGAAAATCTTCACCTCTTGGATGTTATTGAGAGGCATCTCATTCCTCCTAGAGATATTTCCTGTTCTTTGACAAGCATCGCAGCAGGAAACAAAGGATTGTACATCTCTAAATAAAGTAGGCCAAAAGAATATAGATTGCAATACCTTAGCGCTAGTCTTGTTCGAACTAGCGTGTCCTCCACATGGTAGTGAATGACAATGGCGGATGACACTTTGCATCTCATCTTCCGGCACACATCGCCGAATGATGCCATCCGGATCTCTCTTAAAGAGGAGAGGTTCATTCCAAAAGTATTCCCGAACATCCTTAAAGAACTTCTTTCTTTGTGCGTAGGATAATCCGGGTGGTATCTCCTCACAAACCAAATAGTTAACAAAATCAGCAAACCATGGTTCGTTACCTTTGGAGATCACATCGATGCACTCCTCTATAATGTGTAGGTGTTCGTCTGGGAAGGAGTTATCTATAGGTATATAGTCGTCCTCTAGATGTGTTAGGCGACTCAAATGATCCGCAATAGAATTTTCCGAACCCTTCTTGTCGCGGATCTCTAGAACGAATTCTTGTAGGAGAAGAATCCATCTAATTAGCCTTGGCTTCGCATCCTTCTTTGCAAGGAGGTACCGAATCGTAGCATGATCCGTGTAGACAATCACCTTTGCACCTACAAGATAAGAGCGAAATTTGTCAATAGCATAAACAATGGCTAAAAATTCCTTTTCCTTAGTGGCGTAGTTGAGCTGCGCTTCATCTAGCGTCTTGCTAGCGTAGTATATGGCATGGGTTCGCCCTTCCTTTCTTTGTCCAAGAACAGCTCCTATAGCTACGTCACTAGCATCGCACATAACCTCAAAGGGAAGGTTCCAATCCGGAGGTTGGATAATAGGTGCTGGAATTAGAGCTTCCCGAATCATGTTAAACGCATCCAAACATTCCTGCGAAAGCTCAAAAACTGCATCCTTCATCAAGAGATTAGTTAGCGGTTTTGATATTTTTGAGAAATCCTTTATGAAGCGCCTATAAAATCCAGCATGTCCTAGGAAACTTTTAATCCCTTTCACCGAAGTTGGGGGAGGAAGCTTCTCTATAGTCTCTATTTTCGCTTTATCCACCTCTATCCCTCTACTAGAGATTAGGTGTCCTAATACAATTCCTTCCTTTACCATAAATTGACACTTCTCCCAATTAAGAACTAGGTTAGTGTCCTCACACCTTTGTAATACAAGAGGAAGGTTAGAAAGGCAATTGTCAAAAGAGGAACCGTATACGGAGAAGTCATCCATCAAGACCTCCATGATTTCCTCAATGTATTCGGAGAAGATGGCCATCATACACCTTTGAAAGGTGGATGGGGCGTTGCAAAGCCCGAACGGCATTCTCCTATAAGCAAATGTACCCCATGGGCACGTAAACGTTGTCTTCTCTTGATCATCCGGGTGTATCGGAATCTGAAAGAAACCACTATAACCGTCAAGATAGCAAAAGTGCGAATGTTGTGCTAACCTTTCAAGCATTTGGTCGATGAATGGCAATGGGAAATGATCCTTCCTTGTCGCATTGTTAAGCTTGCGGTAGTCTATGCACATCCGCCATCCTTTCACGGTTCGGGTAGGAATGAGTTCGTTGTTCTTGTTGGTGATGACCGTCATTCCTCCCTTCTTCGGAACTACTTGAACCGGACTCACCCACTTGCTATCGGAGATAGGGTAGATGATACGTGCATCAAGAAGTTTAAGAATTTCCTTCTTGACAACCTCTTTCAAGGTCGGATTCAACCGCCTTTGAGGTTGTCTTGAAGTCCTAAAGTCCTCTTCCATTAGTATCTTATGCATGCATAGGGAAGGTTTGATTCCTACTAAGTCCTCAATAGTATATCCTAAAGTTTTTCTATGTTTCCTAAGGACAACCATGAGCTTACTATGTTCATCTATGCTTAGATCGGAACTAACAATAACCGGAAAGGTAGAATTAGGTCCAAGAAATGCGTACCGTAGATGAGTAGGAAGTGGCTTTAGTTCCATTGCTTTCGGAGCTTCCAATGGTTCTTGAGGAGCATCCGATGGTTCCTTAGAAGTGTCTAAGGAAGTAGAAGGTGTAGGAGAAGAATCAAGAAAAGTTGAAGAAGAGGTACGATCACCTTCTTCCACGGCCAGAATCACGGTTTCTCTGCATCCTCCACGGCCGTGGTTTAGGGCGTGGAATGTGGTTATGGGTGCTCTGTTTCCTCCACGACCGTGTAACCCTCTGGAGTGAGCCACGCTTTGGTTGGTGAAATCCACGGCCGTGGAATATAGTGTATGGCCGTGGATCCTCACGTTTTCTGCTTCGTCGTGGAGTTTCTCAAACTCCTCTTCGCATACTTCTTCTTGTGCTACTAAGGCTTCAATTGCCTCATTGCACTCCTCTTCTTCCCCTACATTCATTAGACTCATAGTAATAACCTTTTGCGAAGGATCTTTGAAGAGAATAACACTTACCTCCTCTCTAGACAACCCTTCTTCATCTTGGATATTGAATATATCCTCATCAAAGATTGGTTCCTTCACTAGAGTGGAAAGAACGAACTCTACCTTCTCTTCTCCTATGTCAAAGGCGAGTCTAGCATTCTTGCAATCGACTATGCAGCCGGAAGTTGCAAGAAACGGTCTTCCGAGTATGATCGGGACCGGACTATCTGCAGGAATGTCAAGCACGACAAAATCAATGGGAACAAAGAATTTACCTAGCTTGACTGGGACGTCTTCTACAATACCGACGGGACGAGTGATGGATCGATCCGCCATGTACAACGTCATCTTCACCGGTTTAGGGTCGCCTAAAGCGATCTTCCTACATAATGCAAGTGGTATGATGCTCGCACTTGTTCCCAAGTCACATAATGCATCATATGTGACATCTCCCACTCCTATGGGAATACAAAATGACCCCGGATCCTTTAGCTTTGGGGGCATTTTCTCCTTCATGGTCTTGATGAGATCCGAAGAATCCGAACTCATCTTCACCTCTCCGAAATCCTCTAACTTTCTCTTGTTAGAGAGGATCTCCTTTAAGAACTTGCCATAAGCCGGCATACCTACAATAGCATCAATGTAAGGTATATTAATATGCAGCTTGCTCATGAGTTCTATAAACTTACCGAATTGTTTATCTAGGCGCGCTCTCGCTCTAGATTGAGGGAATGGTAGGGGAGGTTTGTAAGCTGGAGGAGGAACGTAGACATCTTCCTTCTCCTTCCCCTTCTCTTTTTCTTTCTCAACGGGGACTTTTACAAACTTAGGCTGCGGATCGGAAGTTGTCACCCCGCTCCTAGTTGTGATTGCCATCACCCTTCCCTTTGGGTTGTCCTCCGTTTTTCCTGGAAGTTTCCCTTGATTCCTAGGAACTTCCTCCGCATGAGTAAACGTTTGGTTTTCTAAAACCTTTTGGGCTTTATCAACCTTAGTTAAGTGATCATCAACCTTGATGATGCGAGTCTCTAACCCTTGAAGCTTTCCCAAAATCGTTTCCAACATGGGATCGGGCTTCTCCTTCCCCGAAGTGCTTCCTTCATTAGATGTTTGCCACTGGCTTTTCAAAGGAGTAGAGGAAGAGGAAGGTGGAGTTAGTGAATTTGAATTGGAAGGATAAGAGTTACCGGAGTTTTGTTGATTGGAGCGCCAATTGTTGTTGTTTGAACCCCTATTGTTGTTCCAATTGTTGTTCCGGTTGTTGTTGTTGCCGTTCCAATTATTCCGGTTGTTGTTCCAGTTATTGTTGTTGTTGCGGTTTGTATTCTCACCACCGTTGTTGTTGTTGCCCAAGTAGCCAACATCTTTTCCTTGTTGCTTTGGAAAGTTGGTCTTGATAGCTTCCCTCAACTCTTTAATCTCATTGTTGAGGGAGAAAATTTGATTTTGAGCTTCATGTGTGAGCTTTGCTCCTTGCTCCACACGATTTCCCTCTACTTTCCGGTGAGAGTACTTCTCTATGACCCTTGCTTCCTTCTCAATGAAGTCCCAAGCATCATCTTCCCTCATGTCCATGAATGTACCACATGAGAGGGATTGGAGCTTGAATTGTGTCTCCACATCCAGCCCCTTATAGTATATCTCCAAAAGTGCAAGTTTGGATATGCCATGATGAGGGCAATCGAAGAGCAAATCCTGAAACCTTTCCCAAGATTGAAACAAATTTTCGTTAGATCTCATGGAAAATGCATTAATCTTACCTCTAAGTTCCGCCGTTTTGGATGGCGGGAATAACTTAGTGAGGAACTCCGCGGAAAGGTCTTCCCACGTGTCTAGTTTCCCACTAGGAAGAGCTTGGTACCAAGACAATGCTTTCCCCTTCAAGGAGAAGAAGAAAGGCTTGAGCTTATAGTTGTTGGTAGTCGCATTCTTCGGCCTCATCGTCTCCATCATACACTCAAAATTTTGTAGGTATTGGTGTGGAGATTCAGCGCTTGTTCCGCCAAATTGGTTTTGGCGAACAAGAGTAATAACCTGCGGGTTGAAGCTAAACCCTTGTACATCATCAGCATCGAAGTTCACACCTAAACGGTGTGTTTGCTACGTTGGATTCATCCTTTGGCCAAGAGTTCTTGGCTCCTCGTCCACACGTTTGATCCTTGCATTCCTAGGTGGAACATGGCGATTTGCAGCAGCCCGTGGATGGAATGGATTCACATTGATCGTTGGATCAATTTCCTCTAGCGGTGGCATGGAGGAGTCGCTATCCTCATTGGATGAGTTGGCTCTAACCGATCTTCCCGGTCTCCTCCTTTTCTTTTTCTCCTTAAGGTTGTTTATCTCCAACCTCATTTGGAACATCATGTCCGTTAGATCGTCAACTTTCATTTGATGACGATTTGTTTCTTCCCTACGTGTCTTCTCACTCCATTGGAGTTGAGCTTCTTTCTCCGCTAACTCCGATTGAAGATTGATAGCATGAATTATAGTCTATATTTCGGGGTTTGTTTGAACGTTTTATCTTCAATAATCTGCATGTTTGTATGTACATTATGTGATTTTACTGCCATTTCATCTACCTTTGCGAGAATCGAGGTCTACACCTAGTTTCGTTGTAATTGCAGGTAATATGGTACGTTTTGCATCAAAAAGGAGCAAAAGAAGTCAAGAGTCATTTGGAGCTACATCCAGGAAGCATAGCCATGGATTAAGGATTTACTTTGGGCCAGTTTTGAGAGATTTCACATTCAGTTGTGACTCACCTCGGTTGACCAGAGATTCATCTCGACCGAGGTGATACAAGAGACGCCGACTCGACCGAGGCGAAAACCTAGGACGCGGCAAGAATATTTTATTCTTGGCTGAGATCTTTTAAAATTGGAAAGTAATCTTATATTTTTGGGCTGAGCTCTTGGAAGGAAGGAGATATGCAGAATCATATATTTTACCTATATTTATGGGAGAATATCTTTCTAAGATTTATTATCTTTGGAGGGTTATTTTCCTATAAAAAGGGTTGGATTTTCCACAAATCGAAGAAGGCTTAGAGCCGACTTACACCGAAAAATACGCAGCAGCAGCCTACTCCAAGTTGGGAGATTTGAAGAACCTTTTTTGAAGGTTGAAGGAAGATTGAAGTTCATAGCTTTTATAGCTTTATTGAAGGGTTTTGTAAGATTGTCTTCAATTCCCTCAATTGTTGTCTTGTCTTGTTGGATTATTATCCAAGGAACGCTTTGTTGTGATATTTGATTCAGTTATTGAAGTCTTTTTATTAAATTCTTCTTTGTTCAAATATTCACCGTCTTCCCATATATTTTAATACTTTCATTATGATGATGAGTGGCTAATTTCCTTGTGTGATTCTAGGGTGATTGGCTGAAGGTTGTGGGAAAAACAATGATAGAAAAATCTTAGATTCCAGTAGGATCCTGAAAGTTCGAGTCTTTAATCTTAACCCTAAGCATCTCGTTCAGTTGACGAACATCTCGGCCGGGGTGGAATTCTTCTGACCGAGGTGACTTATTTGATCCGTAACTGAGAGTTAAGTGTTAGAGTTTGCCAAATCCTATTCTTATTACACCTTCCTGGTTCAAAGCAAGCTTACAATGAGACTTACCCGGTAATTCCTTAGTTTGTGTATCAACGATCATAAGTGTAGGTAATAAAGGTTTATCCTTTATTGGGGTTTGAGTGTGCTTCCATCCCATCTTCGTGAGTTAGCCTGAGACTTACCCGGTAAAGGTTGATTCTATTCCCTTAGATGGTGTGTTAGTTTGAGGTTATAGTTCTTTATCTTAATTCCTTGAGACTTACCCGGTAATAGGAGTTGCGGTTTAGGATTAGTGTGTAGTGAGACTTACCCGGTGATCTACTCCACTTTAGAAATACCTTCCCCACGCAAAAATCTCAGCTTTGTCCGCTTATCTATAGATCTTGAGTTGGAACCACAACTAGATGCTTTAATCCCTAGAATTACATGCTTGCTTTATTTGACATCTTATTCATCTTTGATTGTGTTAATCGCTCTTGTGGTTAGAACTAACGTAGCATACTGTGTTGACTTTGTTTCACCGAGTCCCTGTGATCGACCCCTGGAATTTTCTTGCTTTTACTACGATTGACCCGTACACTGGGGGTTCGCATCCTTGTTTTAAGCTTAAGTCTAGGGTTATAAATTTAAAGCTTGCACACACCGTTTGGAGCGAACAAGTTTTTGGCGCCGTTGCCGGGGACTTGGTCTAGACCGAGCCGGTACGGTTTGCTCTTGGGGCATTTGCCCCGTTTTGTCTAACCACTCTACTTGAGTGACTTTTTCAGGTTCTTTCTTTGTGTATGCGAAGAACCCGCGCTGGGAAGGAAATCGTTCCTTACGATCCCGAACCAGAAAAGACATACAAGAGACGCTTGAGAGAAGCGAAGATGGCCCAACAAGACGATCGCGATCTTGCGGCCCAATTGAGAGAGACGCAGGAGCTGCTGCGCCTCAGCAAGGAAGAACTCATGCAAGAGAAAGAGGAGAATCGCACCAGGACTGCAGCAATCGAAGCTGAGATTGCTACCATTCGGAACCAGATTCTACTTCGACCGATGCAGGATCCAGTAGTTGATCCTCGACCGAGGCAGATTCCAGTACCCGACGCCCCGGCCGATGTACTTCCACCTCGGATGCCAGTCCGAGATGTTCTTCTTGCAGGAATTCCACAAACCCTAGGTCAAAGGATGGACCCTAACCAACAACTGAGGCGTCCAGGAGTGAACCTAGGAGATCCAGCAGATCATGACTACGAACTTCGACCGCAAGTTCTAGCCATGATTCGCCAGTGCCAATTCGGAGGGCTAGAGAAGGAGTCGCCGCATCAACATCTTCAAAACTACGAGATCTTGATGGAAACCTTGCGACCTTCCAGAATTGAGAACAACAACTACAAGCTAAGACCTTTCTACTTTTCTTTAAAAGATAGAGCTCTTACTTGGTATCAATCTCTTCCCCCAGGAAAAATTAGCACATGGGAGGAGATGACTACGGAGTTCTTAACCTAATTCTTTCCCCCCTCAAAGACCGCTGAAATGAGAGGGAAGATCAACGCTTTCATCATGAAGGACAAGGAGAGCTTGTCCAAATCTTGGGAGCGGTTCAAGGATATCCTTTTGGATTGCCCACATCATGGGATTCCAAAGATCGAGTTGTTGGAGATCTACTTCAAAGGGCTGGACGGAAGCACCCAGTTCAATCTCCAACTACTCTCCGCCGGTACATTCATGGACATGGCGGTTGACGAGGCTTGGGACTTCATTGAGAAGCAAGCCTTGCACATGGAGAAGTACACCCACCAAGGAGCTGATGGTGGAGTTAAAAGAGTCAACTTTCAAGAGACTCAACCCAACAACAATCAACTCACGTCCTTGAAGAACGACGTGAAGCAATTGAAGGAGCTCTTGATGGCTCAAACTAAGAAGGAAGAGCAAGGGCAAAGGAACAACAACAACAATAACGGGTACCGTAACAACAACAACGGACCCCGAAACAACTACAACAACAACAATAGAGGATCCAATAGCAACAACTGGAGGGCGAATAACCAAAACCACGGTAACAACCATTCAAACTCCAACTCTAATGATTCCTCTAACCCTTTCCTCTCTTCTCCTTCTTCTTCTTCTACTCCATTGAAGAGCCAAGGGCAAGGATCAAGTTCGTCTCAGCCGGAAAAGAAAGACGCAGTCCTGGAGGCAATCTTGATCAAGCTTAGTGCTATGGAGAATTCTATGACTTCATTTTCGAGGGCCCAAAAGTCCTTCGAACAACAACTTGCTAATAGGGCGAATGAAGCGCCAAGAGATCCAGGGAAGCTTCCAGCAAAGACGGAAACTAACCCTAAGGGCCAGTGCATGGCCATAACGACGAGGAGTGGACTCAAAACTGCAGATCCAGTACCTCGCTCGATGCAGACCACCTCGGTCCAGACCCAGTCGAAGAACACCTCGACCGAGATGCCAACCGAGGCGGCGCAACAGAAAGCAGGAGGAACGACAGAAACTTATGTTCCACCTCCTGCATATAAACCACCACTTCCATTCCCCCAGTCCAGGGCCAGAGCACATCTTGACAAGCACTTCGGTAAGTTTCTTGACTTGATGAATAAGCTACATATTAATATTCCTTTCCTTGATGCCATTCTAGGTATGCCCGCCTATGGGAAGTTCTTAAAAGAAATCTTATCAAGGAAGAGGAAACTGGAGGATGTAGGTGAAGTTAGGATGACATCTAAATCTTCGGAGCTTATCAAGATCATGAAGGAAAAGATGCCACCTAAGTTAAGAGATCCCGGCTCATTTTGCATTCCCATTCAAGTTGGGGATGTCACTTGTGAAGCCCTATGTGATCTAGGAGCCAGCGTGAGCATCATCCCGCTGGAGTTGTGCACTAAGATCGGTCTTGGAGAGCCCAAACCGGTCAAGATTCGACTTTACATGGCGGATCGCTCCATTACCCATCCCGTGGGCATCTTGGAAGACGTTCCGGTCAAGTTAGGTAACTTCTATCTACCTATAGATTTTGTTGTACTTGACATTCCCGCAGATTATCCAGTACCTATTATTCTCGGGAGGCCATTTCTAGCAACTTCGGGTTGCAAGAACGCCAAGTTGAAATTCAACGTTGGTGGCGATGAGGTGGAATTCGCACTACTTGCAGCCATGAAAGGGGAGCAACTAACTGATGATATCTTCAACATCTACGATGAAGAAGAATCAAGAGAATTGGTGAGCTCTATCCTTATTAACGATCCGCTCGAAAGAGTCATAAGCTTCAGTTTAATGGAGGAAGGTATAGATGCTTCTTGTGATGCAGATATACGGAGCTTGAAGGCACTGGAAGAAGATCCAGGAGCTATAACAGAGAAGCTGATCCAGGAGACGAAGATCTCCAGCCTCGGACCCGGTAGCAGTACCTCGACCGAGGCACTTTCTGGACTGAGCGAGGCAACTGAAGAACACCTCGGTCAACGCCTTTGCGCCTCGACCGAGGTCGATGGCGAGATGATTCAAACTGAGACTTCATCAAGTCCAGTTTCTGATACCACTCCACAGGAAAGAGGAAGCACGGATTCCTCCAAGAAAGCACCCCCAGTAGTGGAGCTTAAACAACTCCCTAGTCACTTGAGGTATGTCTTTCTTGGGCCGGATTCTACTTACCCCGTTATTGCTAGTGCTTCCCTCTCCGATTCTAAATTATCTAAGTTAATGCATGTCCTGAGAAAGCATCGAAAAGCCATAGGTTACACCACAGATGATCTTATTGGCATTAAACCTTCTTTCTGCATGCATAGAATTCTAATGGAAGATAATCATAAGACTTCACGGGAACCTCAAAGACGGTTAAATCAGATCATGAAAGAGGTTGTGAAAAAGGAAGTTCTTAAGTTGTTGGATGCAGGTATTATTTATCCTATCTCGGATAGCAAGTGGGTTAGCCCAGTGCATGTCGTTCCGAAGAAGGGAGGGATGACCGTTGTGACGAATAAGAACAACGAGTTGATCCCAACGAGGACCGTCACGGGCTGGAGAGTTTGCATCGATTATAGGAAGCTGAACACGGCAACTCGGAAGGATCATTTTCCGCTTCCCTTCATTGATCAAATGCTCGAACGGTTGGCCCAGCATTCACACTTTTGCTACTTGGACGGCTATAGTGGATTCTTCCAGATTCCTATCCATCCGGATGATCAGGAGAAGACCACTTTCACTTGTCCTTGGGGGACGTTTGCCTATCGGAGGATGCCATTCGGATTGTGCAATGCACCCGCTACCTTCCAGCGATGCATGATGGCTATCTTTTCCGAGTACATAGAGGAGATCATGGAGGTATTTATGGATGATTTTTCTGTATATGGTTCCTCTTTTGATGATTGCCTATCTAACCTTTCTCTAGTGCTTAAAAGATGTGAGGACACTAACCTTGTTTTAAATTGGGAGAAGTGTCATTTTATGGTTAATGAAGGCATTGTGCTAGGACACCTCGTTTCTAATCGAGGTATTGAAGTCGATCGAGCTAAGATCGAGACTATTGAGAAACTCCCTCCTCCTTGTTCTGTTAAAGGTGTGAGGAGTTTTCTCGGGCACGCAGGTTTCTACAGGAGGTTCATCAAGGACTTCTCTAAGATTTCTAAACCTCTAACTAACCTCTTGAATAAAGATGTTGTTTTTGAGTTTTTGCAGGATTGTCTTGATGCTTTCTACAGGATTAAGGAAGCGTTGATCTCCGCTCCCATTATCCAGCCTCCTGATTGGACCTTGCCCTTTGAGGTCATGTGTGACGCTAGTGATGTAGCCGTAGGAGCGGTACTTGGACAGAAGAAAGATGGACGGACCACCGCCATCTATTATGCTAGCAAGACGCTGGATGAAGCACAACGCAACTACGCTACCACCGAAAAGGAGTTATTGACGGTTGTATATGCTTTTGAAAAGTTTCGTTCCTATCTAGTGGGGGCGAAAGTCATTGTCTACACCGACCATGCAGCCATTCGTTACTTGTTGGCTAAGAAAGATGCAAAGCCGCGCCTTATTCGATGGGTTCTCTTGCTTCAAGAATTTGACCTAGAGATCCGCGATAAGAAGGGATCCGAGAACTCAGTTGCGGATCACCTCAGCCGGCTACCGGAATCCTCCCGCGAGACGGATAGCCCGCCCATAGACGATTCATTCCCCGACGAGCACTTACACGTCTTGGAGCGTTTGATGGATCTACTTACTTCACCCCACGATGGAGGTGAAGTATGGGGTGAGGGAACCTCCTACCTCGTTTGAGACGCACCATGGTCCAGCTAGCGACCTTAAAACAAGCGCTTCTTGGGAGGCAACCCAAGGTATTGCTCTTCTTTCCCGTTTTCTAGTCTAGCTTAGATAGTTTTTGTTTTTGCTTTGCTTTGCTTTGTTTTTGGCGTTCTGGACAGACAACAGGGAATATCTAAGGAGGAGCACAACTGGAAGGACAGAAGTTCAAGATTCTGAGAAGACAGAAAGACCTCGGTCACTGTCAAAGCACCTCGACCGAGTTGATTCTTGAGCAACCGAGGCGACTAGGGTTTCTGCAGAACCGCCTCGGTCCATACCACCTCGGACCAGTCGAGACCATCTCGACCGAGGTGACAGCAGATCCAGTAAAAGTATAAAAGGGGGAAAAATTACATTTTCATTTTTTACCCTCCTCGACCGCGGCGAACAGACGCACCTCGCTCACCTCGTTTCTTGCTCGTTTTCGACGTTTTCTGCTTCCAAACCGAGATTGAAGGATAGAGGAGTCGATTGCAACTACAGATCTGCAAGAAATTTGAGCATTTCGACCGGAACGAGGTAAAAAACGTTCGAAAACCTAAACTCGTTCGTTTACTGAAATTTGGGCTTTGGTTGCCCTTGATTCTGTTGAGGAAACCTTTAAGTACCCCTTAGGAAGCATCGGTAGTGATTTTTGGGGGAAAAGAACTGAAATTCAGAGAGTTGGAAATCGCACTGCCTTCGCCTCGGTCCAGTCGACCTGCACCTCGGTCGAGGCGATTCTTGGAGTTTGTCAGTCGACCGAGGTAGTCTGACAGTACAATTTTAAGATGAGTTCTGACAGATTGTTAGCCCTTAGAGACAGATCCTCTCCTTCCCCTTCTTCTTCCTCATCCCGACCTTCTATCCCGGTGATTCACGAGAGACACCGGGTAGATTATGATCGTATTGCTAGTCGTCCAGTTATCGCTCCTAGATTTCTGGACGTTTCTGCCTTTGATTGTCTCCACGTAGATGGAGAGCTTAGGAGGATGATCACCACCGTCGGGCTGGATCAGTTTACTGAGATCCGAGACCCAACCTACCTTGAGCCGACCCTCGAGTTTGTCAGTTCCTTCACTTACCTCCCCACAGAGAGGGCTGTGAAGTACCGGTTGATGAACCGGAACTACTTAGTACCTCTTGACCACTGGAGAGACATTTTTGGCTTCCCTGCCCCCACTGCTGTAGACTTCCCGACCCGAGCTGTAGCTAGAGAGTTCTGGGGTCAGATCGCCCACATTACGAGGGATGCAGACAGGTGGCGCCCTGGTGATTCCAGGGCGAAGCTTATCTATCATCTAGCTTTTCGGTTGGTACATAGGATCTTCAGCGAGACGCTTCTGGCGCGTACTGAGACGCCCCAGAAGGTCCGACAGGGGGAGCTCTTCTCTTTATACTGCATGGTCACTGGTGGATACCCTGACTTTGGATTGATGCTGGCAGAGGACCTGCACAGGATCAAGGCCAAAGGGAAGGGAGATATATGTTGCGGAGGGATAGTGACCCATATCGCTAGGTATCAGGATAAGGATCTGAGTAGGTGTACCATGGTGGCGGCTGCCAAGCCGCTCGGACTTCAGGAGATGATTACACGGAGGATTCTGGTTCCCCGTGGTTTGACTACACCTTACGTTGCTATGCCATGGGAGCTGACTGCACCTCAGGGCATCAGATGGTCTGCACAGTTCTCTGTCTTTGATCCACACTACTGGCAGACAGCATGGGGTCCACTTATGGAGGATTACAAAGAGGGAGCAGCTACCCCTGCTGAGGCTGAGGAGGAGGTTGAGGACGAGGACGACGATGATGATGATACAGTAGATGAGAGAGGAGGTGGCGTCCCGATGGACACAGGTACAGATACAGCTGGGACGAGCGCGCCACCTATTATTGATTTGGATGATGACGAGGAGGACACTGAGCCGGCGCCAGCTGAGGCATCTCCAGTCAGACCTGCTAGACGCAGGAGGCGTGGAGTTAGGGACAGAGCTGCACACCGACGGATCGATGACCTGACGGATCAGGTTATCGACTCATATGCTGCACTTTCGCTGGATATCCGCGAGATGCAGGAGCGGCAGCATCATCAGCACATGATGGCTCAGCTACAGTTTGAGCGTATCATGGGCCACCCCTATGACCCGACTCAGTACCCCTACATACCACCACCACCACCGGATCGAGACTACTGAGGAGCTGCCGGACTTTATTATTATATCTTTTTTATGCAGTTCGGCTTCTATTCGGTGAGTTCTCTTGTTTAGACTTTTATTATACCCACTGGGACAGCGTGTCTCAAGTATGGGGTGTTTGTTATTTGACTACTTGACTACGTGATGTATTCGACTACTTTTGATGTATTATATTTATCGGATATTTTCATATTTATGCTTCATTTGCCTTTATATGATTATCTGATATTACATGCATACCTACAGGTTATGATTGAGAAAAACGTCGAAACCAAAAATTTTTTTTTTTGACCTCGACCGGGGAGATTCTGGCCGAACGAGGTGATTCACCTCGGTTGAACCAAGAACACCTCGACCGAGGTGGGTTAACTGAGAAGTTTTCGAAAACGATTTTGTGTGACTTATCTGGACATGATCTCAGTGAAGATCTTGTTTACTGACTGGTTTTAAATTCTTTATGTGTTTGAAAGGTTTTATGATATGTTTAAGTTACTAAATGCTTTGTTTAAAGTTATTGGCATGTTTAATACTTTGTTTTTATCCAATTTATGTTGAATTTGAAGGTTGACACCGCAGGTTGAGTTCTCTCACTTTCTTCTTGGAAAGACCAAGGCAATTCATTCTCTTCTTCTTCTTCTTCTGGATCATGCTTAGCCCCTCATATACATTTTGCCTCCCTTTACCTATCCGGGAATTTGGAAGCAAGCAAAGTGGTGAAAGCAAGTTAAAGTTGAGAAGTGAGCTGGAAGTGAAAGTGCTAGAAAGTAATAATAGGTTTGGGGAAGTCAATCATGAAGATGAGTAACTCGGCACCATTCACATAACCGGGTGTTTGTGTCTTGCCAAAGTCGGATTGAGCGATATTCCTATCGGGTCATGGTATGTGCATCAAGGGTTTGATGCATCTCGAGAAATTGATGATTGCGGATTTCCTAGGCTTCGGTTATTGTGCACCTCTGTCCATGCATCCCAAAAAGTAAAGTAAAAGAAAAATGCGAAATAAGCAAAGCTTATTGGTGGAAGGTGTTGCAAGTCAAAGTGAAAGTGAAGTTCATCCTTTTCCCGGATTCCAGCACCACATTACCTTACATACATCCCTACCCTACACGTTTCTTGACCTTTTCTTTTGGGAAGCCCTTGAGACCTTGAGCTTGTTGATTGACTTAGCGGTTTAAACTGGATTATACATGATTAATTTTGATAATTGTGATTTATTATGCATTCTATGATTTTGTGCAAAGATGAACAACTTGTCTATATTTATAAAATGTTTTGAGCATATTGAGTTTTTAATTTCCAGGAAGTACTCTCTTAGAGTGATCTATGGTAGTTGCACACCATAAAATGTTTTTGAAAGACTTTTTATTGATTTTCTTGACTTATAATCCATTCTATCTTGTCTTCTATATGCGGAACTTGCTTGGGGACAAGCAAGGGCTAAGTATGGGGTATTTTGATAGCATGAATTATAGTCTATATTTCGGGGTTTGTTTGAACGTTTTATCTTCAATAATCTGCATGTTTGTATGTACATTATGTGATTTTACTGCCATTTCATCTACCTTTGCGAGAATCGAGGTCTACACCTAGTTTCGTTGTAATTGCAGGTAATATGGTACGTTTTGCATCAAAAAGGAGCAAAAGAAGTCAAGAGTCATTTGGAGCTACATCCAGGAAGCATAGCCATGGATTAAGGATTTACTTTGGGCCAGTTTTGAGAGATTTCACATTCAGTTGTGACTCACCTCGGTTGACCAGAGATTCATCTCGACCGAGGTGATACAAGAGACGCCGAATCGACCGAGGCGAAAACCTAGGACGCGGCAAGAATATTTTATTCTTGGCTGAGATCTTTTAAACTTGGAAAGTAATCTTATATTTTTGGGCTGAGCTCTTGGAAGGAAGGAGATATGCAGAATCATATATTTTACCTATATTTATGGGAGAATATCTTTCTAAGATTTATTATCTTTGGAGGGTTATTTTCCTATAAAAAGGGTTGGATTTTCCACAAATCGAAGGAGGCTTAGAGCCGACTTACACCGAAAAATACGCAGCAGCAGCCTACTCCAAGTTGGGAGATTTGAAGAACCTTTTTTGAAGGTTGAAGGAAGATTGAAGTTCATAGCTTTTATAGCTTTATTGAAGGGTTTTGTAAGATTGTCTTCAATTCCCTCAATTGTTGTCTTGTCTTGTTGGATTATTATCCAAGGAACGCTTTGTTGTGATATTTGATTCAGTTATTGAAGTCTTTTCATTAAATTCTTCTTTGTTCAAATATTCACCGTCTTCCCATATATTTTAATACTTTCATTATGATGATGAGTGGCTAATTTCCTTGTGTGATTCTAGGGTGATTGGCTGAAGGTTGTGGGAAAAACAATGATAGAAAAATCTTAGATTCCAGTAGGATCCTGAAAGTTCGAGTCTTTAATCTTAACCCTAAGCATCTCGTTCAGTTGACGAACATCTCGGCCGGGGTGGAATTCTTCTGACCGAGGTGACTTATTTGATCCGTAACTGAGAGTCAAGTGTTAGAGTTTGCCAAATCCTATTCTTATTACACCTTCCTGGTTCAAAGCAAGCTTAGGATGAGACTTACCCGGTAATTCCTTAGTTTGTGTATCAACGATCATAAGTGTAGGTAATAAAGGTTTATCCTTTATTGGGGTTTGAGTGTGCTTCCATCCCATCTTCGTGAGTTAGCCTGAGACTTACCCGGTAAAGGTTGATTCTATTCCCTTAGATGGTGTGTTAGTTTGAGGTTATAGTTCTTTATCTTAATTCCTTGAGACTTACCCGGTAATAGGAGTTGCGGTTTAGGATTAGTGTGTAGTGAGACTTACCCGGTGATCTACTCCACTTTAGAAATACCTTCCCCACGGAAAAATCTCAGCTTTGTCCGCTTATCTATAGATCTTGAGTTGGAACCACAACTAGATGCTTTAATCCCTAGAATTACATGCTTGCTTTATTTGACATCTTATTCATCTTTGATTGTGTTAATCGCTCTTGTGGTTAGAACTAACGTAGCATACTGTGTTGACTTTGTTTCACCGAGTCCCTGTGATCGACCCCTGGAATTTTCTTGCTTTTACTACGATTGACCCGTACACTGCGGGTTCGCATCCTTGTTTTAAGCTTAAGTCTAGGGTTATAAATTTAAAGCTTGCACACACCGTTTGGAGCGAACAAGTTTTTGAAATTTTTGGTTTGAAACCAAAAAAACGTCGAACGACAACTTGCTAATAGGGCGAATGAAGCGCCAAGAGATCCAGGGAAGCTTCCAGCAAAGACGGAAACTAACCCTAAGGGCCAGTGCATGGCCATAACGACGAGGAGTGGACTCAAAACTGCAGATCCAGTACCTCGCTCGATGCAGACCACCTCGGTCCAGACCCAGTCGAAGAACACCTCGACCGAGATGCCAACCGAGGCGGCGCAACAGAAAGCAGGAGGAACGACAGAAACTTATGTTCCACCTCCTGCATATAAACCACCACTTCCATTCCCCCAGTCCAGGGCCAGAGCACATCTTGACAAGCACTTCGGTAAGTTTCTTGACTTGATGAATAAGCTACATATTAATATTCCTTTCCTTGATGCCATTCTAGGTATGCCCGCCTATGGGAAGTTCTTAAAAGAAATCTTATCAAGGAAGAGGAAGCTGGAGGATGTAGGTGAAGTTAGGATGACATCTAAATCTTCGGAGCTTATTAAGATCATGAAGGAAAAGATGCCACCTAAGTTAAGAGATCCCGGCTCATTTTGCATTCCCATTCAAGTTGGGGATGTCACTTGTGAAGCCCTATGTGATCTAGGAGCCAACGTGAGCATCATCCCGCTGGAGTTGTGCACTAAGATCGGTCTTGGAGAGCCCAAACCGGTCAAGATTCGACTTTACATGGCGGATCGCTCCATTACCCATCCCGTGGGCATCTTGGAAGACGTTCCGGTCAAGTTAGGTAACTTCTATCTACCTATAGATTTTGTTGTACTTGACATTCCCGCAGATTATCCAGTACCTATTATTCTCGGGAGGCCATTTCTAGCAACTTCGGGTTGCAACGTGGATTGCAAGAACGCCAAGTTGAAATTCAACGTTGGTGACGATGAGGTGGAATTCGCACTACTTGCAGCCATGAAAGGGGAGCAACTAACTGATGATATCTTCAACATCTACGATGAAGAAGAATCAAGAGAATTGGTGAGCTCTATCCTTATTAACGATCCGCTCGAAAGAGTCATAAGCTTCAGTTTAATGGAGGAAGGTATAGATGCTTCTTGTGATGCAGATATACGGAGCTTGAAAGCACTGGAAGAGGATCCAGGAGCTATAACAGAGAAGCTGATCCAGGAGACGAAGATCTCCAGCCTCGGACCCAGTAGCAATACCTCGACCGAGGCACTTTCTGGGCTGAGCGAGGCGACTGAAGAACACCTCGGTCAACGCCTTTGCGCCTCGACCGAGGTCGACAGCGAGACGATGTCAACTGAGATTGCTGAGAATAACAATTTTCTTACTCCTTTCTCTGACATTCACCCACTGTTGGCGGACCATTCCCTCCACCAACTTTCTGATAATAAAGGTCCTTGGTATGCTGATATTGTAAATTATCTTGTTTGCCAGGAAATACCGCCCGGTTTGACGTACTCTCAAAAGAAGAGATTCTTCAAGGAAGTACGACATTACTACTGGGATGAGCCGCTGCTATTCAAGCGCGGACCGGATGGGATGCTTCGAAGGTGCATTCCGGAAGATGAAGTTAATAGCGTCATAAGGCATTGTCATTCACTTCCTTGTGGAGGACATGCTAGCACCGATAAAACATGCGCTAAGGTATTGCGTTCCGGTTTCTTTTGGCCTACATTATTTAAGGATGTGCAATCTTTTGTCGTTTCTTGTGATGCATGCCAAAGGACAGGGAACTTGACAAGGAGGAACGAGATACCACTTAACAACATCCAAGAAGTGGAAATCTTTGATGTATGGGGGATTGACTTCATGGGACCTTTCCCATCCTCCGGAGGAAACCTCTACATTCTCCTTGCAGTTGATTACGTCTCTAGATGGGTTGAAGCCATTGCTTCTCCCACTAACGACGCCAAGGTGGTTGTAAAGTTCTTGAATAGAACTATCTTTCCACGATTTGGAACTCCCCGCATCATCATCAGCGATGGAGGAACGCATTTCATCAACCGGAAGTTCAAGGCACTTCTATCAAAGTATGGGGTAACCCACAAGGTATCAACCGCTTATCACCCTCAAACTAGTGGACAGGTCGAGATCTCAAATAGAGAAATCAAGGCAATTTTGGAGAAGACCGTCTCTAGAACGAGGAAGGATTGGTCCATGAAATTGGACGATGCTCTTTGGGCGTACAGGACAGCATTCAAGACTCCCATAGGTACCACCCCTTACAATTTGGTATACGGGAAGTCTTGCCATTTGCCCGTTGAGCTGGAGCACAAGGCATATTGGGCTATCAAATGGTTGAACTTTGACATCAAGGAGGCTGGTGAGAAACGACTATTGGAGCTTAATGAGCTGGAAGAGCTGCGGTTGAACGCCTATGAGAATGCCAAAATCTACAAGGAAAGAACAAAGAGATGGCATGACAAGCGTATCGTTCCAAAAGAGCTTAACGAGGGAGATTTAGTTCTACTCTTCAACTCCCGCCTCCGCCTTTTTCCAGGTAAGTTGAAATCTAGATGGACCGGGCCTTACGTTGTGAAACATGTTTTCCCTCATGGTGTAGTTGAGATATGGGGAGAAAATAGCGGAAATTTCAAGGTCAACGGTCATAGACTTAAGAAGTACCAACCGGAAACGCCGGTTGAGGAGGTTGCACCAATCTACCTCGTTTGAGACGCACCATGGTCCAGCTAGCGACCTTAAAACAAGCGCTTCTTGGGAGGCAACCCAAGGTATTGCTCTTCTTTCCCGTTTTCTAGTCTAGCTTAGATAGTTTTTGTTTTTGCTTTGCTTTGCTTTGTTTTTGGCGTTCTGGACAGACAACAGGGAATATCTAAGGAGGAGCACAACTGGAAGGACAGAAGTTCGAGATTCTGAGAAGACAGAAAGACCTCGGTCACTGTCAAAGCACCTCGACCGAGTTGATTCTTGAGCAACCGAGGCGACTAGGGTTTCTGCAGAACCGCCTCGGTCCATACCACCTCGGACCAGTCGAGACCATCTCGACCGAGGTGACAGCAGATCCAGTAAAAGTATAAAAGGGGGAAAAATTACATTTTCATTTTTTACCCTCCTCGACCGCGGCGAACAGACGCACCTCGCTCACCTCGTTTCTTGCTCGTTTTCGACGTTTTGTTCTTCCAAACCGAGATTGAAGGATAGAGGAGTCGATTGCAACTACAGATCTGCAAGAAATTTGAGCATTTCGACCGGAACGAGGTAAAAAACGTTCGAAAACCTAAACTCGTTCGTTTACTGAAATTTGGGCTTTGGTTGCCCTTGATTCTGTTGAGGAAACCTTTAAGTACCCCTTAGGAAGCATCGGTAGTGATTTTTGGGGGAAAAGAACTGAAATTCAGAGAGTTGGAAATCGCACTGCCTTCGCCTCGGTCCAGTCGACCTGCACCTCGGTCGAGGCGATTCTTGGAGTTTGTCAGTCGACCGAGGTAGTCTGACAGTACAGTTTTAAGATGAGTTCTGACAGATTGTTAGCCCTTAGAGACAGATCCTCTCCTTCCCCTTCTTCTTCCTCATCCCGACCTTCTATCCCGGTGATTCACGAGAGACACCGGGTAGATTATGATCGTATTGCTAGTCGTCCAGTTATCGCTCCTAGATTTCTGGACGTTTCTGCCTTTGATTGTCTCCACGTAGATGGAGAGCTTAGGAGGATGATCACCACCGTCGGGCTGGATCAGTTTACTGAGATCCGAGCCCCAGCCTACCTTGAGCCGACCCTCGAGTTTGTCAGTTCCTTCACTTACCTCCCCCACAGAGAGGGCTGTGAAGTACCGGTTGATGAACCGGAACTACTTAGTACCTCTTGACCACTGGAGAGACATTTTTGGCTTCCCTGCCCCCACTGCTGTAGACATCCCGACCCGAGCTGTAGCTAGAGAGTTCTGGGGTCAGATCGCCCACATTACGAGGGATGCAGACAGGTGGCGCCCTGGTGATTCCAGGGCGAAGCTTATCTATCATCTAGCTTTTCGGTTGGTACACAGGATCTTCAGCGAGACGCTTCTGGCGCGTACTGAGACGCCCCAGAAGGTCCGACAGGGGGAGCTCTTCTCTTTATACTGCATGGTCACTGGTGGATACCCTGACTTTGGATTGATGCTGGAAGAGGACCTGCACAGGATCAAGGCCAAAGGGAAGGGAGATATATGCTGCGGAGGGATAGTGACCCATATCGCTAGGTATCAGGATATGGATCTGAGTAGGTGTACCATGGTGGCGGCTGCCAAGCCGCTCGGACTTCAAAAGATGATTACACGGAGGATTCTGGTTCCCCGTGGTTTGACTACACCTTACGTTGCTATGCCATGGGAGCTGACTGCACCTCAGGGCATCAGATGGTCTGCACAGTTCTCTGTCTTTGATCCACACTACTGGCAGACAGCATGGGGTCCACTTATGGAGGATTACAGAGAGGGAGCAGCTACCCCTGCTGAGGCTGAGGAGGAGGTTGAGGACGAGGACGACGATGATGATGATACAGTAGATGAGAGGGGAGGTGGCGTCCCGATGGACACAGGTACAGATACAGCTGGGACGAGCGCGCCACCTATTATTGATTTGGATGATGACGAGGAGGACACTGAGCCGGCGCCAGCTGAGGCATCTCCAGTCAGACCTGCTAGACGCAGGAGGCGTGGAGTTAGGGACAGATCTGCACACCGACGGATCGATGACCTGACGGATCAGGTTATCGACTCATATGCTGCACTTTCGCTGGATATCCGCGAGATGCAGGAGCGGCAGCATCATCAGCACATGATGGCTCAGCTACAGTTTGAGCGTATCATAGGCCACCCCTATGACCCGACTCAGTACCCCTACATACCACCACCACCACCGGATCGAGACTACTGAGGAGCTGCCGGACTTTATTATTATATCTTTTTTATGCAGTTCGGCTTCTATTCGGTGAGTTCTCTTGTTTAGACTTCTATTATACCCACTGGGACAGTGTGTCTCAAGTATGGGGTGTTTGTTATTTGACTACTTGACTACGTGATGTATTCGACTACTTTTGATGTATTATATTTATCGGATATTTTCATATTTATGCTTCATTTGCCTTTATATGATTATCTGATATTACATGCATACCTACAGGTTATTTGATTGAGAAAAACGTCGAAACCAAAAAAATTTTTTGACCTCGACCGGGGAGATTCTGGCCGAACGAGGTGATTCACCTCGGTTGAACCAAGAACACCTCGACCGAGGTGGGTTAACTGAGAAGTTTTCGAAAACGATTTTGTGTGACTTATCTGGACATGATCTCAGTGAAGATCTTGTTTACTGACTGGTTTTAAATTCTTTATGTGTTTGAAAGGTTTTATGATATGTTTAAGTTGCTAAATGCTTTGTTTAAAATTATTGGCATGTTTAATACTTTGTTTTTATCCAATTTATGTTGAATTTGAAGGTTGACACCGCAGGTTGAGTTCTCTCACTTTCTTCTTGGAAAGACCAAGGCAATTCATTCTCTTCTTCTTCTTCTTCTGGATCATGCTTAGCCCCTCATATACATTTTGCCTCCCTTTACCTATCCGGGAATTTGGAAGCAAGCAAAGTGGTGAAAGCAAGTTAAAGTTGAGAAGTGAGCTGGAAGTGAAAGTGCTAGAAAGTAATAATAGGTTTGGGGAAGTCAATCATGAAGATGAGTAACTCGGCACCATTCACATAGCCGGGTGTTTGTGTCTTGCCAAAGTCGGATTGAGCGATATTCCTATCGGGTCATGGTATGTGCATCAAGGGTTTGATGCATCTCGAGAAATTGATGATTGCGGATTTCCTAGGCTTCGGTTATTGTGCACCTCTGTCCATGCATCCCAAAAAGTAAAGTAAAAGAAAAGTGCGAAATAAGCAAAGCTTATTGGTGGAAGGTGTTGCAAGTCAAAGTGAAAGTGAAGTTCATCCTTTTCCCGGATTCCAGCACCACATTACCTTACATACATCCCTACCCTACACGTTTCTTGACCTTTTCTTTTGGGAAGCCCTTGAGACCTTGAGCTTGTTGATTGACTTAGCGGTTTAAACTGGATTATACATGATTAATTTTGATAATTGTGATTTATTATGCATTCTATGATTTTGTGCAAAGATGAACAACTTGTCTATATTTATAAAATGTTTTGAGCATATTGAGTTTTTAATTTCCAGGAAGTACTCTCTTAGAGTGATCTATGGTAGTTGCACACCATAAAATGTTTTTGAAAGACTTTTTATTGATTTTCTTGACTTATAATCCATTCTATCTTGTCTTCTATATGCGGAACTTGCTTGGGGACAAGCAAGGGCTAAGTATGGGGTATTTTGATAGCATGAATTATAGTCTATAATTCGGGGTTTGTTTGAACGTTTTATCTTCAATAATCTGCATGTTTGTATGTACATTATGTGATTTTACTGCCATTTCATCTACCTTTGCGAGAATCGAGGTCTACACCTAGTTTCATTGTAATTGCAGGTAATATGGTACGTTTTGCATCAAAAAGGAGCAAAAGAAGTCAAGAGTCATTTGGAGCTACATCCAGGAAGCATAGCCATGAATTAAGGATTTACTTTGGGCCAGTTTTGAGAGATTTCACATTCAGTTGTGACTCACCTCGGTTGACCAGAGATTCATCTCGACCGAGGTGATACAAGAGACGCCGACTCGACCGAGGCGAAAACCTAGGACGCGGCAAGAATATTTTATTCTTGGCTGAGATCTTTTAAACTTGGAAAGTAATCTTATATTTTTGGGCTGAGCTCTTGGAAGGAAGGAGATATGCAGAATCATATATTTTACCTATATTTATGGGAGAATATCTTTCTAAGATTTATTATCTTTGGAGGGTTATTTTCCTATAAAAAGGGTTGGATTTTCCACAAATCGAAGGAGGCTTAGAGCCGACTTACACCGAAAAATACGCAGCAGCAGCCTACTCCAAGTTGGGAGATTTGAAGAACCTTTTTTGAAGGTTGAAGGAAGATTGAAGTTCATAGCTTTTATAGCTTTATTGAAGGGTTTTGTAAGATTGTCTTCAATTCCCTCAATTGTTGTCTTGTCTTGTTGGATTATTATCCAAGGAACGCTTTGTTGTGATATTTGATTCAGTTATTGAAGTCTTTTCATTAAATTCTTCTTTGTTCAAATATTCACCGTCTTCCCATATATTTTAATACTTTCATTATGATGATGAGTGGCTAATTTCCTTGTGTGATTCTAGGGTGATTGGCTGAAGGTTGTGGGAAAAACAATGATAGAAAAATCTTAGATTCCAGTAGGATCCTGAAAGTTCGAGTCTTTAATCTTAACCCTAAGCATCTCGTTCAGTTGACGAACATCTCGGCCGGGGTGGAATTCTTCTGACCGAGGTGACTTATTTGATCCGTAACTGAGAGTTAAGTGTTAGAGTTTGCCAAATCCTATTCTTATTACACCTTCCTGGTTCAAAGCAAGCTTAGGATGAGACTTACCCGGTAATTCCTTAGTTTGTGTATCAACGATCATAAGTGTAGGTAATAAAGGTTTATCCTTTATTGGGGTTTGAGTGTGCTTCCAGCCCATCTTCGTGAGTTAGCCTGAGACTTACCCGGTAAAGGTTGATTCTATTCCCTTAGATGGTGTGTTAGTTTGAGGTTATAGTTCTTTATCTTAATTCCTTGAGACATACCCGGTAATAGGAGTTGCGGTTTAGGATTAGTGTGTAGTGAGACTTACCCGGTGATCTACTCCACTTTAGAAATACCTTCCCCACGCAAAAATCTCAGCTTTGTCCGCTTATCTATAGATCTTGAGTTGGAACCACAACTAGATGCTTTAATCCCTAGAATTACATGCTTGCTTTATTTGACATCTTATTCATCTTTGATTGTGTTAATCGCTCTTGTGGTTAGAACTAACGTAGCATACTGTGTTGACTTTGTTTCACCGAGTCCCTGTGATCGACCCCTGGAATTTTCTTGCTTTTACTACGATTGACCCGTACACTGCGGGTTCGCATCCTTGTTTTAAGCTTAAATCTAGGGTTATAAATTTAAAGCTTGCACACACCGTTTGGAGCGAACAAAGATCACGTTCGTTTTCTTCAGCCATTTTCTTTTCCTTACGCTTTCTTCTCAAATTCCTCTCAAACTCTTGATAAAGAGGTAAGAGGTCTTCGGTGTTCCTAGACCTGCGCATACACTAAAAGAGATATCAAATAACAAGGGAGAAGCTCCCAAGCTTGACAACCGAAAACCGAATCCGGCCTAGACCAAATCCCCGGCAACGGCGCCAAAAACTTGTTCGCCACTTAGCGTGCGTGTAAATAAGCTTTAAATATAAAACTAGAAATCAAGCAAGCGAACCCGCAGTGTACGGATCGATATAGTTGAGCAAGAATTTCAGAGTATCGAACACAGGGATTTGGGGGGAACAAATTCGATTATAGGTTATCAAGCGAGTAAAAGTAAGAAGCTTTTCAAATATTGGGAAAACAACAACCCTAAAGATCCAGGAATCCAGATGTGGCAATCGATTCAAGATATACTAAAGATATAAGGACAGAGTTAAGGAAAGCAAAGGTATACGAATGTAAGGTAATCGTACGGTGAATTTCCAAAAACCTTATATGACTCACCTAGAAGACACTCTCTATAATGGTTGTTGAGGCTTCAATATAGAAAAGATCTAAAGGCAAGAATTAACGTCAAATACCCAAACTTGTAATCCAAGGATCAACACTAACTAAACCGATTAAGGTTGTGACACTCATAATCGAGGTAGAGATTGTTGAGGCTTCACTACCACCTAGAAAAGGCAAGCCAAGACTAAGTTAAAGCAAATCTTTAACTTTGGATTAAAGTAAAAGCAAGTTCGTAAACTGACACAAAATTATGGGTAGTTCTTGAGTTCCACGGCCGTGGAAGCTCAAGAACAGACCGTGGATTAGGTTCGTCGGCGATTCTCTCTAACTCTCAGGGTCCAATCTGTTTACGATCGATCTATCATCATCTAAGCCACAACTATCAACCTTTCACCTTAGAATTGCTAAAGGGTTTTAGCCAACAATAGTCATATTGATATCAAATTCAAGGTTTAAAAGAATGAAAGATGAAAACTTCCGAAATCTTCAATAACTTTCAAGTCAATCTCGAATCCACAAATCAAGAACAATAACGTCAATAGATTCGGAATAACACAAACAATCACGAATCTTAGATAAGAAGAAAGAACGGGATGTCAATCCGTCTTCAAATCAAACCTTAATGAGAAGCGAAATCTTCTCACGAACAATCTTCCAAATCTTCAACTCTTCCGTCAATCCGGAAATCTCAATGGCAAAGCGCAAATCTCTCAATCACAATCTCCACCAAAATGCGAAATTAGGGCAATTCCAAGTGTAAGCGGAAGTGCGTCTAAGCGTAAGAGAAGGTGCGTCTAAGCAGAGGTCGAGGTGACGGAATCTCTCTTCATCCGTCCTTTTATAGTGTAAGATAAAATATTGGCCCGGCCCAATTGCGTAGTTGATCAGGGCTTAAAGTGTGGCGAAAAAGATCGCCAAGATCACGGTCGTGGAAGGGTTCCACGACCGTAATTTAGAGCGTGGAAATTGTCACGGTTTGACACAATCTTTCCACAGCCGTAGAAGTTGCTGGAATGAACCACGCTTCTCTTGCCAAGGTTCCACGGCCGTGGACTTGAACGTGGAATGTAGTACGGCCGTATTTTAGAGCGTGGTTTAGGGCTAAACCGTAATTCTACCTTAGTCTCGTGCCATTCTTCAAGTTGGCACCATCCTTAGCTCCTATAGATGTCCTCAATCCTTGGACATGCTCAATCAAACTCCATCCTCGCTCAATCCGTTCGGAAATAGCTCTTAATTGCCTACAATCAACATAAAGCTTGTGCAGATCTCTATTTCGACATTATAGATAAACTAGCTCACAAATGCATCAATGCTTAATCAATGACTATCAATATGGATGAAATACACTTAGAAAACGTGCCTAAAATATCACAATATTTCATGCTAACAGATTGTTTGTGTTATTCCGTATCTATTGACGTTATTGTTCTTAATTTGTGGATTTGAGATTGACTTGAAAGTTATTGAAGGTTTTCGGAAGTTTTCATCTTTCATTCTTTTAAACCTTGAATTTGATATCAATATGACTATTGTTGGCTAAAACCCTTTAGCAATTCTAAGGTGAAAGGTTGATAGTTGTGGCTTAGATGATGATAGATTGATCGTAAACAGATTGGACCCTGAGAGTTAGAGAGAATCGCCGACGAACCTAATCCACGGTCTGTTGTTGAGCTTCCACGGCCGTGGAACTCAAGAACTACCCGTAATTTTGTGTCAGTTTACGAACTTGCTTTTACTTTAATCCAAAGTTAAAGATTTGCTTTAACTGCGTCTTGGCTTGCCTTTTCTAGGTGGTAGTGAAGCCTCAACAACCTCTACCTCGATTCTGAGTGTCACAACCTTAATCGGTTTAGTTAGTCTTGATCCTTGGATTACAAGTTTGGGTATTTGACATTAATTCTTACCTTTAGATCCTTCCTATACTAAAGCCTCAACAACCTTTATAGAGAGTGTCTTTTAGGTGGGTCATATAAGGTTTTTGGAACTTCACCGTACAATTACCTTACATTTGTATACCTTTGCATACCTTAACTGTGTCCTTATATCTTTAGTATATCTTGAATCGATTGCCACAGCTGGATTCCTGTATCTTTAGGATTGTTGTTTTCCAATAATTTGAAAAGCTTCATACATTTACTTGCTTGATAATCTATAACTGGATTTAACCCCCCAAATCCCTGTGTTCGATACTCTGGAATTCGTGCTCAACTATATCGATCCGTACACTACGGGTTCGCTTGCTTGATTTCTAGTTTTATATTTAAAGCTTATTTGCACGCACGCTAAGTGGCGAACATGGAGGAAACCATTCGGGGAAGGAGATCAAATAGAGCCCGCAAAGAAGGGTGGTTGCTGAGTGTGGTGAGGAGGACATCGAGGGTGTAGCAGTTGCGGTTTCCATGGATAGAGGTGGTCGAGTGTAGTTCGAGTTACATACCTCAGGAGCTGAACTCATCTCATGCCCTCCAATGGCCCTTGCACCTATCACAACTCACACCAGTGAAGGCAGAAGGTCAAGAGGGGAAGAGAGAAAAGAGGATGGGGAGAGGGGTTGTAGGTGAACTCGAGAGGGACAGAGCGACTGGAAGCGAGCGGTCGGAGTTGAGAAGACGGAGGGAGGAAATCGAGTTGCAGGCTAGCAGAGCGTAGAGAGCGAGTAATCAGTGGCCGACTGGCCGGTCCTCACGAAGAAAAAGGAGGAAAAGAAAAATAAAAATAAAAGGCAAAATAAATAATATAATAAAAGAGAAAAGAGTAATAGAGTAAACTCGATCAAAAAGGCATTCGGAATGGGATTTTGAATCGGAAAATATTTATGACTTTTCCGACACTAAAGTACCGGAAATATATATGTATATATATGGATCGAATATCTAGGTAAATCCGCAAAATATACTTTGCGACATAGAAATCAATCTCGTAAATAAATCACGAGATTTAAATAATAATTAAAATACCGTTAATATATTAATATATACATATACTCGTAAAAATTAAATTTACAACTTAAAATACTCATGAAACATACTCAAGGTATTAAAAAATATCGATAACATCAGGAAAGATAGGTAACGCAAACACGCCTAAAATTTGGGGCGTTACATCAGATCTCCCTAAAAACAAGTTTCGTCCCGAAACTTGCCACACGCCGAACTTCTCGGTCCCTAAGGCCGAGGTATAAACTCACAACTAGGAAGGCTTAGACCTTCAATCTATATGCCCAAACCGTCCCACCCACCATCGCAATATATACATAACCGGACTTAAAACACATTCCCGCACGGGGCACAAAACCACATATAAAATCACACGTATACACAATTCAATTAAGGGGAGAAGTAGGTCTAACCCGTCAATTCTATCGAAGCTACTAGCTCGACGTAAACCTCATCCAAATGTACTACCCTCCGTCTTCCAATTAGCCACATTGTTTCCTTGTCTCCCACTAAGTCCACATGACTGATCGTATGTCTCGAGTCATGTACATATTCTCTCGATTGATACACAGGAAACACCGGGTGGACACTCTCTACTCTTGGCGGCAACGCCAACTTGTAAGACACTTTTCCAACTCGTGCTAAGATCTCAAAAAGGTCGATATATCGGAACTCAACTTCCTTCTTGGGTCTTTCTCAATGCAGCATTCCCATAATTTTCCTTTCAATTTCTCTACCAAAGAAGATCGAACTTCCAATTTACGTTGTTGGCTCTGATTCTTGTCAAACCAAACTTTGATGTTGTGTTTCCTCAATTCTTGTTGCAATTCCAAGTAACAAAGGAAACACTTCACTCCATACTACTTCTATTAACTAGACACGTATGTTGTTACTTTTACATCGCTCCGCAATACTCGATCAAGACCTTGTCTAGAATATCACTTGTACACTTCAAACTCATAATACCTCATGGTAAACCAAAACAATTGCACCAATGAATCCCCTCTTAACTCTCAGCAACTGTATTGTCAATTCTTCGTCCCACTCAACACTTCATCGTCAACCGGAGTAGGTTACCATAATTGGTGTTACCTTTTGGAGAATCTCTTCACAGATCTGGTAATGCTTAGCACATCTGAGAGAACTTGTAACTTCTTTCTCATCCTTCAGGGTTTGCCATCCCGAGACATCTTGTCATACAACTTCTCCCTTCTTTAAGAGTAGAGTCAAAATATCTTATCCGGGGCATCAGTAAGCCCATACGGAATAACTACAACTCAATTGACACTGGTTGGTCCGGAATGCCGTAATTGCAATATCTCAGTCTCGAATTCTCAACGGTTGACGATCAAATCTTAACTCAATCTTAGAAGAAACTACCGACTCTTGAAACCGGTCGAGTAGATCATCTATCCGTGGTGAGAGATACTTGTTCTTCATTGTGATCTTGTTAGGTTCATTGTAATCGATGTACAAACGGAGGTAACTGTCTCTCTTTTTGCAAACTGGTGTTCTCCATAACAACTCCAAATCACGAGTTTAAGATATTTTCCAAAATGAACTTCAAATTGAGAGTTCAAGATAACTTTCGGAGTTCTCCATAACATGTCACTAAGTCCAATGGACTCTTTTCAATAAGTTCTTGCAAATGCTCCTTCACTTGCTTCCACAACTCATGTCTCTTCACAAGTGTCATTCCATACGGCGCCTTAGATATCGGAATTGAGTCAAGCTTGACCTTAGTGGAAAAATCCACATTCTGACGGGTTGGAACCTGTGATATCTCGGTTTTCGTTTTTCCTTCTTTCATCCCATAAATAGACGTGCACAACCTTGTCTTAAAACTTGACAGGTGGTCATGATACTACTGGTCTACCCCGATCTGTAGAGGTGGCACCCTTTAAAAACGTATTGTGTTCTATCTTTAGCTAAAATGTCGACGACCTCTTTCAAAGATACTTCATCTCCTGAACTCGAGGGACTTGCTCGAGTCTTCTGACTCTTGAAGCCTTATTTAAGTATTCCTTTAACTTAATTTTATTTTCCTTCTTTGGTGACATGATTGTGAAAATCTTCTAAGGTTTTTCACTTATTGCCACCATAAGGATCCAAACTACACGGCTTAACCGTGCTTCTAAACAATTGACCTTATCTTCTTTACTTCTATGACCTCTCATCATGTGGGAACCGTTATTTGCATTATATATAAGCCTGCACCATTCCTTCAAGTAGGTGTAGAACCTACTTCATTTCCTTATGTATCATCAATTCGACCGTAGAGGTTTTGACCTCAATCTTTCATATACTTCTTGTACATCCCACATCAACATCAAACTTCCAAAACCTCAGTCTTAACTTACTCTTATTGGCCACCTTATGTTTCTCTTGGTATCCACGAACAACTTCACCATTGTACTAGTACGCCTTTAGGCGAAATTCCCCAACCACAATCACTGAAAGATCCACTCATTACTCCACCAAGCACTAACATCATAACTCTAAACTTGCCGCGTTGCCCTAATATAGATTTCTCATTTCACGTCATAGCCACTACTGCTTTGCCATGCGAGTCACAACACTTGACTTAGCTTTTGCTCGCGCGAACATGACATCCATTACCTTAGACAACATACCATACATCCCCTCATATATTACCCCTTTACGCACAATAACCATAAAGACTCATCTTCCTCTTTGTCTTTTCAGACCCCTTACTCTGATCCGTGTAATTCCCTCATATGTCAATCCAATGACCTAAGAAGGTCACGTAAGATCGCTACAATCTCCTCCTCAGAAGTCTTGTTATAAGTACTTGCTTGAACTCGTTCCACATTATTTGATTTAAACAAATGCGCTCTATTGACATACTTCCATACCATTGACATTGGTCCACCACGAATACTTTAACCTCTTTTTATCGATCCTCTGAATGCCCATAATCTTGTTTACTCATCCCCTCTACACTCACCAATAGACAACTCGCACCTGTGCGTTCTTAGTTGTAACCACTTAACTTGTATTTGACCTTCTCCAAAGTCAACGACTTATTATTCTACTACACTTCTCATGTTACCTTCACATGAAGGCTACCCTCCTCGGGGTACTTTACCTTAAAATCCGTTAGTTCTTTCCTCATTTCATGCTTCCTCTTCTTAATAAGGTAACTATATCTTCTTGGCCTTGTTGTTTCATATAACTCCATTTCATAGACTTAACCATTCTTCCTTGATGTCTTTCAAGAGCACCTTCCCAAATATTATAACCTTAGCTAGCATCCACTCGCATTCCTCTTGGTTGGTATCTTAAATCTTTCGACCAAAGCTCTTCGTTTCGTCTTTCATCTTCTTAAGATCATCATCCACACACCCTTCCTCCTTCTTAGCGTTGCTCAATCTCATCTCAAAGACGAAAATGATTGACTCCACCAGGTAATTCTACTATATGAACTTTCACCACGTGATCCTCCTCGTAACCTTCGTATTTTTGAATATTCACTTCTTGATACCTCGTAAGCTTAACTTACGGTATCTTAAATCTTTCCCACACAGTTCGTTCACTCTTCTCATCTTGACTCCAATGCTTAGGAACGTCTAAGGAAAGCTTCACATTTAATGGAATGTCACCTTCAACCTTGTTAGAATGTATCCCTCTCCTCCTCAATTCGCATCGTTAGTTGTCCAAGCGTCTTCTTGAAGAACTTAAATTCATTACTTCTTATAGGTCTCGTCGTCTTTCCATCATGGCTTCTTTGGAACCACTTCCGCACATGAATGTTGCTCCCTTTACTTGTATTGTCTCCATCTCGCTTTCTCTTTAGTTATCTCGAGTTTTCCTTCCACTTGTTCATCCTTCCTTTATGTCATCTCTAATTCTCCTCTTCGACATCCTTTTAAAGGAATCCGAGAAACGCCATGGTGCTCGTTAGCACGAAAAACTCAACCCGATACTTGAGTGTACTCCTCCACGTTTGAACGTTATCCCACCCCAACGACGTCGTCTTAAAAGGTGATGATACTATACTTATCATCTTTTCTATTAGATCCCATACTATCTACTACTATATATAATAAGAATCATGTTCGCTCCAAACGGTGTGTGCAAGCTTTAAATTTATAACCCTAGATGTAAGCTTAAAACAAGGATGCGAACCCGCAGTGTACGGGTCAATCGTAGTAAAAAGCAAGGAATTCTAGGGGTCGATCACAGGGACTTAGTGAAACAAAGTCGGACTAGGTAAGCTTTAGCAATTACTAACCACAAAAGCAATTAAAACAATCAAAGATGATAAAAGTCAATAAAGGAAATATGCAATCCTAAGGATTAAAGCATCTAGTTGTGGTTCCAACTCAAGATCTAAAGATAAGCGGACAAAGCTGAGATTTTTGCATAAGGAAGGTGTTACTAAATGGAATAGATCACCGGGTAAGTCTCACTACTCACTAATCCCAAACCGTAACTCCTCTTACCGGGTAAGTCTCAAGGAATTAAGATAAAGAACTATAACCTCAAACTAACACACCATCTAAGGGAATAGAATCAACCTTTACCGGGTAAGTCTCAGGCTAACTCACAAAGATGGGATGAAAGCACACTCAAACCCCAATAAAGAATAAACCTTTATTACCTACACTTATGATCTTAGGTAAACAAACTAAGGAATTACCGGGTAAGTCTCATCCTAGGCTTGCATTGAACCAGGAAAGGTGTAATAAGAATAGGATTTGGCAAACTCTAATACTTAACTCTCAGTTTCGGATCAGATAAGTCACCTCGGTCAGCCAAATTCCACCCCGGCCGAGATGTTCATCGACTGAGCGAGATGCTTAGGGTTAAGGTAAAGACTCGAACTTTCAGGGTCCTACTGTGATTAAGATTATTCTATCATTGTTTTTCCCACAACTTTCAGCCAATCACCCTAGAATCACACAAAGAGATTAGCCACTCATCATCATGAAAGTAATAATCAAATATATGGGAAGGAAGAGAATAATTGAACAAGAAAACCTTAAGAGAAAGACTTCAATAACTGAATCAATTATAAAACCAACAAGCGTTCCTTTGATAGAAATCCAACAAGACAAACAACAAGGAATGGAATCTAAGATGATCTTACAAAAACCCTTCAAAAAGCTATAAAAGCTATAGACTTTCTTCGTTCAACCTTCAAAAAGGTTCTTCAAATCTCCCAACTGGAGTGTGGCTGCAGCGGTGTATTCCGGGTGATAGCGGATGTATGCAGGATGTCGGATTTGTGGGAAATCCAACCCTTTTTATAGGAAAATTACTCTCCAAAGATAAGATATCTTAGAAAGATCTCTTCCCATAAAAATAGGTAAAATATATGGTGTAACTTATCTTCTTCCTTCCAGGAACCCAGCCCAAAAATATAAGATCCTCTTTCCAAAGATAAAAGATCTCAGCCAAGAATAAAATATTCTCGCCGCGTCCCAGGTGTTCGCGTCGGTCGAGTCGACTTCTCTGGATCACCTCGGTCAAGGTGACTCTGTAGTCAACCGAGGTGAATCACAACTGAATGTGAAATCTCTCAAACCTGGTCCAAAGTGAATCTCTAATCCATGGCTATGCTTCCTGGATCATTCCTTAAGTTCCTGAATGTAGCTCCAATGACTCCATAGCTCCTTTTGCTCCTTTTTGATGCAAAACGTGCCATTTTATATACGATTACAACAAAACTAGGTGTAGACCTCGATTCCCGCAAAGGTAGATGAAACGACAATATAATCACAATATATACATACAAACATGCAGATTATTGAAGATAAAACGTCTAAACAAACCCCAAAATATAGACAATAATTCATGCTATCAAAATACCCTATACTTAGCCCTTGCTTGTCCCCAAGCAAGTTCCGCATATAAAATACAAGATATAATGGATTATAAGTCATAAAGATCAATGAAAAAGTCTTTCAAAAACATTTTTATGGTGTGCTACAATCATAGATCACTCTAAGAGAATACCTCATGGAATTTAAAATCAAAATATGATCAAAACATTTTATAAATATGAGAAAGTTGTTCATCTTTGCATAAAATCGTAGAATGCATAATAAATCATAATTATCGAAATTAATCATGCATAATCCAATTTAAACCACTAAGTCAATCAACAAGCTCGAGGTCTCAAGGGCTTCCCAAAAGAAAGGTCAAGAAACGTGCAGGGTAGGGATGTATATAAGGTAATGTGGTGCTAGAATCCGGGAAAAGGATATCACTTCACTTTCACTTTGACTTTCAACATCTTCCACCAATAAGCTTTGCTTATTTCACACTTTTTCTTTTTTATTTTACTTTTTGGGATGCATGGACAGAGGTGCACAATAACCGAAGCATAGGAAATCAGCAATCATCAATTTCTTGAGATGCATCAAACCCTTGATGCACATACCATGACCCGTTAGGAATATCGCTCAATCCGACTTTGGCAAGACACAAACACCCGGCTATGTGAATGGTGCCGAGTTACTCATCATCATGATTTATTGCTTTCTAACACTTTCACTTCCATCCAACTGTTCGCTCCAAACGGTGTGTGCAAGCTTTAAATTTATAACCCTAGACTTAAGCTTTATACAAGGATGCGAACCCGCAATGTACGGGTCAATCGTAGTAAAAAGCAAAACATTCCAGGGGTCGATCACAGGGACTCGGTGAAACAAAGTCAGTAACGATAAGCTTCGTGAATACTAACCACAAAGAGCAATTAACACAATCAAAGATGAATAAGAAGTCAAATAAGCAAACATGCAATTCTAGGGATTAAAGCGTCTAGTTGTGGTTCCAACTCAAGATCTAAAGATAAGCGGACAAAGCTGAGATTTTTGCAAGGGGAAGGTGTTACTAAAGTGGAGTAGATCACCGGGTAAGTCTCACTACTCACTAATCCAAAACCGTAACTCCTATTACCGGGTAAGTCTCAAGGAATTAAGATAAAGAACTATTACCTTAAACTAACACACCATCTAAGGGAGTAGAATCAACCTTTACCGGGTAAGTCTCAGGCTAACTCACAAAGATGGGATGGAAGCACACTCAAACCCCAATAAAGGATAAACCTTTATTACCTACACTTATGATCATTGGTACACAAACTAAGGAATTACCGGGTAAGTCTCATCCTAAGCTTGCTTTGAACCAGGAAAGGTGTAATAAGAATAGGATTTGGCAAACTCTAACACTTAACTCTCAGTTTAGGATCGGATAAGCCACCTCGGTCAGCCAGATTCCACCCCGGCCGAGATGTTCATTGACTGAGCGAGATGCTTAGGGTTAAGGTTAAAGACTCGAACTTTCAGGATCCTACTGGAATCTAAGATTATTCTATCATTGTTTTTCCCACAACCTTCAGCCAATCACCCTAGAATCACACAAGGAAATTAGCCACTCATCATCATTATGAAAGTATTAATCAAATATATGGGAAGAAGGTGAATATTTGAACAAGAAGAATTTAATGAAAAGACTTCAATAACTGAATCAAATATCACAACAAAGCGTTCCTTGGATAGCAATCCAACAAGACAAGACAACAAGGAAGGGGAATTGAAGACAATCTTACAAAACCCTTCAAAAAGCTATAAAAGCTATGATCTTCAATCTTCCTTCAACTTTCAACCTTCAAAAAGGTTCTTCGAAACTCCCAACTGGAGTATGGCTGCTGCGTGCTATAAACCCTGATCGACGGTATAGCGTGATCTATGCGAGATGTATGCGAGATGTTGGATTTGTGGAAATCCAACCCTTTTTATAGGAAAATAACCCTCCAAAGATAAAATATCTTAGAAAGATCTTTTCCCATAAAAATAGGTGAAATATAAGATCTTCTTCCTTCCAGGAGCCAAGCCCAAAAATATAAGATCACCTTCCAAAGATAAAAGATCTCAGCCAAGAATAAAATATTCTCGCCGCGTCCTAGGTGTTCGCCTCGGTCGAGTCGGCGTGTCTGGATCACCTCGGTCGAGATGAATCTCTGGTCAACCGAGGTGAGTCATAACTGAATGTGAAATCTCTCAAAACTGGTCCAAAGTGAATCTTTGATCCATGGCTATGCTTCCTGGATGGTTCCTTATGCTCCTCAATGTAGCTCCAAATGACTCATGACTCCTTTTGCTCCTTTTTGATGCAAAACGTGCCCTTTTACCTACAATTATAGCAAAACTAGGTATAGACCTCGATTCCCGCAAAGGTAGATGAAATGGTAATATAATCACATATTATAGATGCTAACATGCAGATTATTGAAGATAAAACATCCAAACAAACCCCAAAATATAGACTATAATTCATGCTATCAAAATACCCCATACTTAGCCCTTGCTTGTCCCCAAGCAAGTTCCGCATATAGAAGACAAGATAGAATGGATTAATAGTCAAGAAAATCAACGAAAAGTCTTTCAAAAACATTTTCTATGGTGTGTTACAATCATAGATCACTCTAAGAGAATACTTCATGGAATTAAAGACTCAATATGCTCAAAACATTTTATAAATATAGGAAAGTTGTTCATCTTTGCATAAAATCATAGAATGCATAATAAATCATAATTATCAAAATTAATCATGTATAATCCGATTTAAACCACTAAGTCAATCAACAAGCTCAAGGTCTCAAGGGCATCCCAAAAGAAAAGGTCAAGAAACGTGTAGGGCGGGGATGTATGTAAGGTAATGTGGTGCTAGAATCCGGGAAAAGGATGAACTTCACTTTCACTTTGACTTGCAACATCTTCCACCAATAAGCTTTGCTTATTTCACACTTTTTTTCTTTTTACTTTACTTTTTGGGATGCATGGACAGAGGTGCACAATAACCGAAGCCTAGGAAATCAACAATCATCAATTTCTTGATATGCATCAAACCCTTGATGCACATACCATGACCCGTTAGGAATATCGCTCAATCCGACTTTGGCAAGACACAAACACCCGGCTATGTGAATGGTGCCGAGTTACTCATCTTCATGATTGACTTCCCCAAACCTATTATTGCTTTCTAACACTTTCACTTCCAGCCACTTCTCAACTTTAACTTCACTTGCTTTCACCACTTCGCTTGCTTCCAAATTCCCGGATAGGTAAAGGAAGGCAAAATGTATATGAGGGGCTAAGCATGATCAAGAAGAAGAAGAAGAAGAGAATGAATTGCCTTGGTCTTTCCAAGAAGAAAGTGAGAGAACTTATCTTGTGGTGTCAACCTTCAAATTCAACATAATTTGGATAAAAACAAAGTATTAAACATGCCAATAATTTCAAACAAAGCATTTAGCAACTTAAACATATTATAAAATCTTTCAAACACATAAAGAATTTAAAACCAGTCAGTAAACAAGATCTTCACTGAGATCATATCTAGATAAGCAACACAAAAATAATTTTCGAAAACTCTCAGTTAACCCACCTCGGTCGAGGTGTTCTTGGTTCAACCGAGGTGAAACGCCTCGTTTGGCCAGAACTGACTCGGTCGAGATCAAAAATTTATTTTTTTTAAAACCATTTTTTTTTCAGTTTCGACGTTTTTCTCAATCAAATAACCTGTAAGTGTGCATGTAATATCAGATAATCATATAAATGCAGAAGTGAAGCATAAATAAAATATCCGATGAGATAGAATGTGCGTCATACATCAAAAGTAGTCAAATAAGTACATCAAGTAGTCAAATAAATACGAACACCCCATACTTGGGACACACTGTCCCAGTGGGTCAATATAAGTCTAGAAATAAGAGTACTCACCAGATATATAGCTGAACTGCATAAGAATATAATAAAGAAAATCCTGCAGCTCCTCAATAGTCTCGATCCGGTGGTGGTGGTGGTGCCACATACGGATACTGCGTCGGGTCGAACGGGTAACCCATGACGCGCTCGAACTGAAGTTGGGCCATGACGTGTTGATAGTGCTGCCGCTCCTGCATCTCGCGGATATCCAGCGATAATGCAGCATACGAGTCAATAACCTGATCCGTCAGGTCATCGATCCGTCTGTGGGCAGCTCGATCTCTCACTCCGCGCCTCCTGCGTCTAGCGGGTCTGACCGGAGAAGTCTCAGCTGGTGCAGGCTCAGTCTCATCGTCATCATCAAGATCTATGATCGATGGCGCGCTCGTACCTGCAGTATCCGTCCCTCTATCCATCGGGACTCCACCATCTCTCTCATCTACCGTCTCCTCGTCATCGTCATCCTCCTCCTCCTCAGCCGGGGCAGCTGCTGCCTCCCTATGATCCTCCATCAGCAGAGCCCAAGCTGTCTGCCAATAATGTGGATCGAAAACTGTGAACTGGGCAGACCAGCGGATCCCCTGTGGCACAGTCTACTCCCATAGCATAGCAACATATGGAGTGGTCAGACCACGGGGAACCAAAATCCTCCGTGTGATCATCTCCTGTAATCCAAGCGGCTTCGGAGCCGCCACCATCGTACAAGCACTGAGGTCCATCCCGTGATAAGCAGCTATATGGGTGACTAGACCTCCGCAGCAGATATCTCCCTTCGCTTTAGCCTTGATCTTGTGCAGGTCCTCTGCCAAGATCAAGCCAAAGTCTGGGAAACCCCCCGTGACCATACAGTAAAGGCTGAAGAGCTCGCCCTGTCGGATCTTCTAGGGCATCTCAGTACGCGCCAGAAGTGTCTCGCTGAATATCCTATGGGCTAATCTGAAGGCTGGGTGGATGATGACCTTCTCCCTGGAATCACCAGGGCACCATCTATCTGCATGCTCAGTAATATGGGCAATCTGCCCCCAAAACTCCCTAGCTACAGATCGGGAGGGGAAGTCAGTGGCGGTGGGCTCAGAAAAGCCGAAAATCTCTCTCCAAACCTCTAAGGGAACTATGAAGTTCCGGCTCATCAACCGGTACTTCACAAACCTCTCTGTGGGAAGGTAGGAAAAGGAGCTAACAAACTCTAGGGTCGGCTCCAAGTAAGCTGGGGCTCGGATCTCAGTAAACTGATCCAGCCCAACAGTGGCAATCATCCTCCTAAGGTCTCCATCTAACCTTAGGCAATCGAAAGCTGATACGTCCAGGAAACGTGGTGCAATGACTGGACGGCTGGCTATACGCTCATAATCTACCCGGCATCTCTCGTGGATCACAGGGTGGTAAGGTCGGGAAGAAGAAGAAGGAGGGGAGGGTGAGGATCTATCTCTGAGGGCAAGGCGACGATCGGAACTCATTTTCTCTCAACTACTGTCAGATCACCTCGGTCGCTGACAGCCCTCAAGAATCACCTCGGTCGAGATGCAGTTCGACTGGACTGAGGCGCAACAGCGTATGATTCCAATCTCAGAAATCCAGTTCTTTTCCCCCAAAAATCACTACAATTGCTTCCTATGGGGTACTTAAGCATTTTCTCAGCAGATTCAAGGGCAACCAAAGCCCAAATCGAAACGAATGAAGGAGTTAGGGTTTCGACTGTTTTTACCTCTTTCCGGTCGATTCGTTCGATTTCTTTGCAGATCTGTAGTTGCGATAGGATCCTCTACTCTTCAATCGCAGTTTGGAAGCGGAAATCTTCGAAAACGAGCAAAAACAGAGGAAGCGAGGTGAGGAGCGCCGCGGTCGAGTCGATGAGAGTAAAAAGTAAAAATAATTTTTTTTCCCCCTTTTATACTGTTCTTGGATCTGCTGTCACCTCGGTCGAGATGGTCTCGACTGGACCGAGGTGGTACGGACCGAGGTGGTTCTGCAAAAACCCTAGTCGCCTCGGTTGCTCAAGAATCGACTCGGTCGAGGTGCTCTGACAGTAACCGAGATGCTTCCGTCTTCTCAAAATCTCGAACTTCTGTCCTTCCAGTTATGCTCCTTCCTTAGATGTCTCCTGTTATCTGTCTAGGACGCCAAAAAACAAAGCAAAGCAAAGCAAAAACAAAAACTATCTAAACTAGACTAGAAAACGGGAAAAGAAAGCGATACCTTAGGTTGCCTCCCAAGAAGCGCTTGGTTTAAGGTCGCTAGCTGGACCATAATGCGTCTCAAATGTGATGGGAGGTCCCCTCACCCCATACTTCACCTCCATTGTGGGGTGAAGTAAGTAAATCCATCAAACGCTCCAACAAGTGTAAGTGCTCATCGGGGAATGAATCGTCTATGAGTGGGTCATCCGTCTCGTGGGAAGATTCCGGTTGCCGGCTGAGGTGATCCGCAACGGAGTTCTCGGATCCCTTCTTGTCGCGGATCTCTAGGTCAAACTCTTGAAGAAAGAGAATCCATCGAATAAGGCGTGGCTTGGCATCTTTCTTAGCCAACAAGTAACGAATGGCTGCATGGTCGGTGTAGACAATGACTTTCGCCCCCACTAAATAGGAACGAAACTTCTCGAAAGCATATACAACCGCCAATAACTCTTTCTCGGTGGTAGCGTAGTTGCGTTGTGCTTCATCTAGCGTCTTGCTAGCATAATAAATGGCGGTGGTCCGTCCATCCTTCTTCTGTCCAAGCACCGCTCCTACGGCTACATCACTAGCGTCACACATGACCTCAAAGGGCAAGGTCCAATCAGGAGGTTGGATAATGGGAGCGGAGATCAACGCTTCCTTAATCCTGTAAAAAGCATCAAGACACTCCTGCGAAAACTCAAAAACAACATCTTTATTCAAGAGGTTAGTTAGAGGTTTAGAAATCTTAGAGAAGTCTTTGATGAATCTCCTGTAGAAACCTGCATGCCCGAGAAAACTCCTCACACCTTTAACAGAACAAGGAGGAGGGAGTTTCTCAATAGTCTCGATCTTAGCTCGATCGACCTCAATACCTCGATTAGAAACGAGGTGTCCTAGTACAATGCCTTCATTAACCATAAAATGACACTTTTCCCAATTCAGAACAAGGTTAGTGTCTTCACATCTTTTAAGCACTAGAGAAAGGTTAGATAGGCAATCATTAAAAGAGGAGCCATATACAGAAAAATCATCCATGAATACCTCCATGATCTCCTCTATGTATTCGGAGAAGATAGCCATCATGCACCGCTGGAAGGTAGCGGGTGCATTGCACAATCCAAATGGCATCCTCCGATAGGCAAATGTCCAACATGGACAAGTGAAAGTGGTTTTCTCCTGATCATCCGGATGGATAGGAATCTGGAAGAATCCACTATAGCCGTCCAAGTAACAAAAGTGTGAATGCTGGGCCAACCGCTCGAGCATCTGATCGATGAAGGGAAGTGGAAAATGGTCCTTCCGTGTGGCGGTGTTCAGCTTCCTGTAATCGATGCAAACCCTCCAGCCCGTAACGGTCCTAGTTGGGATCAACTCGTTGTTCTTATTCGTCACAACGGTCATCCCTCCTTTCTTCGGAACGACATGCACCGGGCTAACCCACTTGCTGTCCGAGATAGGATAAATAATACCTGCATCCAACAACTTAAGGACTTCCTTCTTCACAACCTCCTTCATGATCGGATATAACCGTCTTTGAGGTTCCCGTGAAGTCTTATGATTATCTTCCATTAGAATTCTATGCATGCAGAAAGAAGGCTTAATGCCAATAAGATCGTCCGTGGTGTAACCTATAGCTTTTCGATGCTTTCTCAGGACATGCATTAACTTAGACAATTCAGATTCGGAAAGGGAAGCACTAACAATAACGGGATAAGTGGAATCCGGCCCAAGAAAGACATACCTCAAGTGACTAGGGAGTTGTTTAAGCTCCACAACTGGGGGTGTCTTCTGAGGGGGATCCTTTCTTCCTCCTTCCGGTGGAGTGGATTCAGAAACTGGACTTTCGGAAGTCTCAGTTGACATAATCTTGCCATCGACCTCGGTCGAGGCGCAGAGGCGTTGACCGAGATGTTCTTCAGTCGCCTCGCTCAGTCCAGAAAGTGCCTCGGTCGAGGTACTGCAACTGGAACCGAAACTGGAGATCTTCGTCTCCTGGGTTAGCTTCTCAGTTTTAGCTCCTGGATCCTCTTCCAGTGCCTTTAAGCTCCGTATATCTGCATCACAAGAAGCATCTATACCTTCCTCCATTAAACTGAAGCTAATAACTCTTTCGAGTGGATCGTTAATAAGGATAGAGCTCACCAATTCTCTTGATTCTTCTTCATCATAGATGTTGAAGATATCATCAGTTAGCTGCTCCCCTTTCATGGCTGCAAGTAGTGCGAACTCCACCTCATCGCCACCAACGTTGAATTTCAACTTGGCGTTCTTGCAATCCACGTTGCAACCCGAAGTTGCTAGAAATGGCCTCCCGAGAATAATAGGAACAGGATAATCTGCGGGAATGTCAAGTACGACAAAATCTATAGGTAGATAGAAGTTACCTAACTTGACCGGAACGTCCTCCAAGATGCCCACGGGATGGGTGATGGAGCGATCCGCCATATAAAGTCGAATCTTGACCGGCTTGGGCTCTCCAAGTCCGATCTTCGTACATAGCTCCAGCGGAATGATGCTCACGCTGGCTCCTAGATCACAAAGGGCTTCACAAGTGACATCCCCAACTTGAATGGGGATGCAAAATAAGCCGGGATCTCTCAACTTAGGAGGCATCTTCTCTTTCATGATTTGTATGAGCTCCGAAGATTTAGATGTCATCCTAACTTCACCAACATCCTCCAGCTTCCTCTTCCTTGATAAGATTTCTTTTAAGAACTTCCCATAGGCGGGCATACCTAAAATAGCATCAAGGAAAGGAATATTAATATGTAGCTTATTCATCAAGTCAAGGAACTTACCAAAGGGCTTGTCTAGATGTGCTCTGGCTCTGGACTGAGGGAATGGAAGTGGTGGTTTGTATGCAGGAGGTGGAATATAAGTTTCAGTCGTCCCTCCTGCTTTCTGTTGCTCCACCTCGGTTGGCATCTCGGTCGAGGTGTTCTTCGACTGGATCTGGACCGAGGTGGTCTGCGTCGAACGAGGTACTGGATCTGCAATTTTAAGTCCACTCCTCGTTGTTATGGCCATGCACTGGCCCTTAGGGTTGCTTTCCGTCTTTGCTGGAAGCTTCCCTGGATCTCTTGGCGTTTCATTCGCCCTACTAGCAAGTTGTTGTTCGAAGGACTTTTGGGCCCTTGAAAATGAAGTCATAGAATTCTCCATAGCGCTAAGCTTGATCAAGATAGCCTCCAGAACTGCGTCTTTCTTTTCCGGCTGAGACGAACTTGATCCTTGCCCTTGGCTCTTTAATGGAGTAGAAGAAGAAGAAGAAGAAGGAGAAGAGAGGAAAGGGTTAGAGGAATTATTAGAGTTGGAGTTAGAATAATTGTTACCAGGGTTCTGGTTGTTTTGATTGTTCGTCCTCCAATTGTTGCTATTGGATCCTCTATTGTTGTTGTTGTAGTTGTTGTTATTGTTCCGGGAACCGTTGTTGTTGTTACGCTATCCATTGTTGTTGTTCCTTTGTCCTTGCTCTTCCTTCTTGGTTTGAGCAACCAAGAGTTCCTTCAATTGCTTCACGTCATTCTTCAAAGACGTGAGTTGATTGTTGTTGGATTGAGTCTCTTGAAAGTTGACTCTTTTAACTCCACCTTCAGCTCCTTGGTGGGTGTACTTCTCCATATGCAAGGCTTGCTTCTCAATGAAGTCCCAAGCCTCATCAATCGCCATGTCCATGAAGGTACCGGCGGAGAGTAGTTGGAGATTGAACTGGGTGCTTCCGTCCAGTCCTTTGAAGTAGATCTCCAACAACTCGATCTTTGGAATCCCATGATGTGGGAAATCCAAAAGGATGTCCTTGAACCGCTCCCATGACTTGGACAAGCTCTCCTTGTCCTTCATAATGAAAGCATTTATCTTCCCTCTCATTTTAGCTGTCTTTGAGGGGGGAAAGAATTTGGTCAAGAATTCCGTAGTCATCTCTTCCCATGTGCTAATTTTTCCTAGAGGAAGAGATTGATACCAAGTAAGAGCTCTATCTTTTAAAGAAAAGTAAAAAGGTCTTAGCTTGTAATTGTTATTTTCAATTTTGGAAGGTCGCAAGGTTTCCATCAAGATCTCGTAGTTTTGAAGATGTTGATGTGGCGACTCCTTCTCTAGCCCTCCGAATTGGCATTGGCGAATCATGGATAGAACTTGCGGTCGAAGTTCGTAGTCATGATCCGCTGGATCTCCTAGGTTGACTCCTGGACGCCTCAGTTGTTGATTAGGGTTCATCCTTTGACCTAGGGTTTGCGGGATTCCTGCAAGAAGAACATCTCGGACTGGTCTTCAAGGTGGAAGCACATCGGCCGGGGCGTCACGTACTGAAACCTGCCTCGGTCGAGGGTCAGCTACTGGATCCTGCATCGGTCGAGGATCAACAGGGGGATCTTCCCTCGGTCGAAGTAGAATCTGGTCTCGTATGACTGTTATCTCTGCTTCGATTGCTGCAGTCCTGGTGCGATTCTCTTCTTTCTCTTGCCTTAGTTCTTCCTTGCTGAGACGTAGCAGCTCTAGCGCCTCTTTCAATTCGGCCGCAAGATCGCGGTCGTCTTGTTGGGCCATCTTCGCTTCTCTTAAGCGTCACTTGTATGTCTTTTCTGGTTCGGGATCGTAAGGAACGATTTCCTTCCCAGTGCGGGTTCTTCACATATACCTAAGAAAGAACCTGCAAAAGTCACTCAAGTAGAGTGGTTAGATGACACGGGGGCAAGCGCCCCAAGAGCAAACAGTACCGGCTTGGTCTAGACCAAGTCCCCGGCAACGGCGCCAAAAACTTGTTCGCTCCAAACGGTGTGTGCAAGCTTTAAATTTATAACCCTAGACTTAAGCTTAAAACAAGGATGCGAACCCGCAGTGTACGGGTCAATCGTAGTAAAAAGCAAGAAATTCCAGGGGTCGATCACAGGGACTCGGTGAAACAAAGTCAGTAACGATAAGCTTCGTGAATACTAACCACAAAGAGCAATCAACACAATCAAAGATGAATAAGAAGTCAAATAAGCAAACATGCAATTCTAGGGATTAAAGCGTCTAGTTGTGGTTCCAACTCAAGATCTAAAGATAAGCGGACAAAGCTAAGATTTTTGCAAGGGGAAGGTGTTACTAAAGTGGAGTAGATCACCGGGTAAGTCTCACTACTCACTAATACAAAATCGTAACTCCTATTACCGGGTAAGTCTCAAGGAATTAAGATAAAGAACTATTACCTCAAACTAACACACCATCTAAGGGAATAGAACCAACCTTTACCGGGTAAGTCTCAGGCTAACTCACAAAGATGGGATGGAAGCACACTCAAACCCCAATAAAGGATAAACCTTTATTACCTACACTTATGATCATTGGTACACAAACTAAGGAATTACCGGGTAAGTCTCATCCTAAGCTTTCTTTGAACCAGGAAAGGTGTAATAAGAATAGGATTTGGCAAACTCTAACACTTAACTCTCAGTTTAGGATCGGATAAGCCACCTCGGTTAGCCAGATTCCACCCCGGCCGAGATGTTCATCGACTGAGCGAGATGCTTAGGGTTAAGGTTAAAGACTCGAACTTTCAGGATCCTACTGGAATCTAAGATTATTCTATCATTGTTTTTCCCACAACCTTCAGCCAATCACCCTAGAATCACACAAGGAAATTAGCCACTCATCATCATTATGAAAGTATTAATCAAATATATGGGAAGAAGGTGAATATTTGAACAAGAAGAATTTAATGAAAACACTTCAATAACTGAATCAAATATCACAACAAAGCGTTCCTTGGATATCAATCCAACAAGACAAGACAACAAGGAAGGGGAATTGAAGACAATCTTACAAAATCCTTCAAAAAGCTATAAAAGCTATGATCTTCAATCTTCCTTCAACTTTCAACCTTCAAAAAGATTCTTCGAAACTCCCAACTAGAGTATGGCTGCTGCGTGCTATAAACCCTGATCGACGGTATAGCGTGATCTATGCGAGATGTATGCGAGATGTTGGATTTGTGGAAATCCAACCCTTTTTATAGGAAAATAACCCTCCAAAGATAAAATATCTTAGAAAGATCTTTTCCCATAAAAATAGGTGAAATATAAGATCTTCTTCCTTCCAGGAGTCAAGCCCAAAAATATAAGATCACCTTCCAAAGATAAAAGATCTCAGCCAAGAATAAAATATTCTCGCCGCGTCCTAGGTGTTCGCCTCGGTCGAGTCGGCGTCTCTGGATCACCTCGGTCGAGATGAATCTCTGGTCAACCGAGGTGAGTCATAACTGAATGTGAAATCTCTCAAAACTGGTCCAAAGTGAATCTTTGATCCATGGCTATGCTTCCTGGATGGTTCCTTATGCTCCTCAATGTAGCTCCAAATGACTCATGACTCCTTTTGCTCCTTTTTGATGCAAAACGTGCCCTTTTACCTACAATTACAGCAAAACTAGGTGTAGACCTCGATTCCCGCAAAGGTAGATGAAATGGTAATATAATCACATATTATACATGCTAACATGCAGATTATTGAAGATAAAACGTCCAAACAAACCCCAAAATATAGACTATAATTCATACTATCACCAACTTCTCAACTTTTACTTCACTTGATTTCACCACTTTGCTTGCTTCCAAATTCCCGGATAGGTAAAGGGAGGCAAAAATGTATATGAGGGCTAAGCATGATCAAGAAGAAGAAGAGAGAAGAATGAATTGCCTTGGTCTTTCCAGGAAGAAAGTGAGAGAACTTATCTTGCGGTGTCAACCTTCAAATTCAACATAATTTGGATAAAAACAAAGTATTAAACATGCCAAAAATTTCAAACAAAGCATTTAGCAACTTAAACATATCATAAAACCTTTCAAACACATAAAGATTTTAAAACCAGTCAGCAAACAAAATCTTCACTAAGATCATATCCAGATAAGAAGCACAAAACGTTTCGAAAACTCTCAGTTAAACCACCTCGCTCGAGGCGTTCTAGGTCAACCGAGGTGAAGTACCTCGTTCGGCCAGAACTGTCCTGGTCGAGGTCAAATTTATTTATTTTTTTTTTCTAAACCAGTTTTTGACGTTTTCTCAATCAAATAACCTGTATGTATGCATGCAATCTCAGATAAACACATAGAAGCAAAATAAAGCATAAATATCCGAAATGTCGAGTCATACATCACATAAGTTAATAAAATACATAAACACCCCATACTTGGGACACACTGTCCCAATGGGTCAAATAAGTCTAAAGGAAATAAAATACTCACCGGACATATAGCTGTGCTGCATGTTACGCTAAGATCGTGATGCGCAAATGGGTTTTAAATTTATAACTCGAACTAAATCCTAACTACCTAGCGAAACCCGCAGTGTACGGGACGTTTGTAGAAGGGATAGTATTCCAAGGTCGAACACAAAGACTAAAGTGAAATTAATTCAAATTGTGATTGAGTTTAGTAAAGATCTAGGTTGAAAGAAAAGAAAGAAATAAAGAAATGAAAATCTCAAATGTTTTTGGTTGGTTTTTGGTGATCGATCAAAGATCACAATTCAGGCAAGGTAAACAATCAACTAAACTAAGAATCAACACAAACAAACAAACTAAACAAGATAATGATCAAAGAAAGAATAGACGGATTCTAGGGGTTGGAAGTTCCGGTTATGGCATAGGACTCAAGTTATCTATTCATTCCTTGGATTAACTATGATATGTTGGGATTAAGTGTTTCTAAATTGGGATCAATTACCGGGTAGGTCTCATGGTCCAACTAATCCACTCCTAAGGTCTCATTACCGGGTAAGTTTCTAAGAACCTAAGGATAGGAATTCTACACAAACTGGATTGTTAATTAGGGGTCTAACCTATCCTTACCGGGTAAATCTTGGAAAGGAGAGTCCTAAATAACTATCCTAGCACATCTAATCCAATGGCGGCTTATTAGACTCACCACTACCTAAGGTTTGTTATCTTTAGAATCTAAGAGCAAGGATTACCGGGTAAGTCTCTCCCAACACTTAGTTACTAACACTAGGTTAACCTAGGGTAGATTAAACTCAACAAACACTTAGGATTTCAACATTCATAGACCTAAGACAAGATCCTTCGAACCAGGAAAATCACGGTTTGTTCTATCTAAACCACGGCCGTGGTTATCTTCCATCATTATCTTATGCATGCACAAAGAAGGCTTAATGCCAACCAAATCATCAATAGTATAGCCAATGGCTTTCCTATGCAATCTCAGTTCATGCAACAACTTAGCAAGTTCATCATCACTCAAGCATGCATTAACAATCACAGGATATGTAGAGTTTTCACCAAGAAATGCATACTTTAAATGAGAGGGGAGGGGTTTGAGTTCAAGTTGAGGAGGACCTTTATCAGTTGAAGATGATCCAAATAATGTTGGATGAGATGAATCCAAAGAAAATGAAGACTCCTCATGGCTCCTAAAAGCTTGACCATCATCAAGGACTGGTCCAGGGAAAACCACGGCTGGAATCACGGTTTGCTCAACTTCCACGGCCGTGGTTCTTGCTAAGCTTGCTTCCCGGAGTTGTCCAGAAAGTTTGACGGCCGTGGAACTTAAATCTTGACCGTGGAACTTGCAGCTGTTCAACATGTCTTCGTGGCTTTCAAATCCAACTCTTGGCTCCTCTTCCAATGCTCCCAAGGCCTTGATCTCTTCATTGCAAGCCTCCTCAACACCTTCCTCCATCATACTTAAGGTAAGAACCTTCTCCAAGGGATCCTTGATCAAGATCGAGCTCACAATTTCCCTAGATTCCTCTTGCTCGACTATGTTGAAAAGATCCTCATCAAGGGCTGGCCCTTTCGTCATTGTGGATAACTTGAATTTGATGTTCTCTTCTCCAATGTTGAAGGAGAGAGTTCCATTCTTGCAATCCACTAGGCATCCGGAGGTTGCTAGGAAGGGTCTTCCTAAGATGATGGGAACCGGATAATCCGCCGGAATGTCCAAGACCACAAAATCAATTGGTACATAGAATCCTCCTAATTGCACTGGGATGTCTTCTAAGATCCCAACCGGATGAGTGATAGAACGATCCGCCATATAGAGGGTCATCTTGACCGGTTTCGGCTCTCCTAGCCCAACCTTGTTGCAAAGTGCAAGCGGTATGATGCTTACACTCGCTCCAAGATCACAAAGGGCTTCGTACTTCACATCTCCAACTCCTATTGGGACACAAAAAGAGCCCGGATCTCTTAGCTTGGGAGGCATCTGCTCCTTCATTGTTTGGATCAATTCCGAGGATCTCTTGGTCATTCTTATCTACCCATACTCCTCCAACTTCCTTTTGTTGGAGAGTATCTCTTTCAAAAACTTGCCATATGCCGGCATTCCTAAAATGGCATCCATGAACGGAATGTTAATATGTAATTTGGACATTAGTTCAAGGAACTTACCAAAGTGATTGTCCAAACGAGCTCTTGCTCTTGATTGTGGGAACGGTAGTGGTGGCTTGTATGGAGGCGGTGCCACATAGGTTGGCTCTACATCCTTGCTCTTGCCTCCATCTTCTTGTAACTTTCCCTCTTCTACCACTACTTGCTTTCCCTTAGCATTATCCTTGGGCAAAGGATCTCTCATACTCAACCCACTCCTTGTTGTAATAGCCAACACCTGGCCTCTTGGGTTGTCTTTGGTTCTTCCGGGAAGCTTTCCCGGGTCTCTATGGGCTTCACCCGCTTTTTGGAACACTTGTGCTTCCAAAACCTTTTGAGCTTTAGAGATTGAAGTCACCGTGCTCTCAAGACCACTCAACCTTCCAAGCAATTGCTCAAACATTATTTCGGTTCTATCCTTTGGAGGTTGAATAAATCCGGGTGGAGGTTCTTGTGAAGCTCTTGATGGTGGTGTTGTGCTTGTGGAGGAGGAAGGGTTCAAGGCTCCATCCGGGTTAGAGTAAGAAAATCCGGGATGGTTGTGGTTGGGCCGGTAATTGTTGAATTGCCGGTTGTTGTTAAAACTCCTTGGGCCTTGGTAATTGTTGAGGTTGCCCCTTCCCATATAATTCACATCCTCTTCCTTGGAAGACAAGTTGGCTTGTGGAAGCACTTGAGGGGTTGCTTGGTTCTTCAAAGTTGTAGCACACAACTCCCTTAAGGACTTCAACTCGTTGTTGATGGCGTCAAGCTTGAAATTGCTCATGGTGACTTCACTCACCTCATATGCTCCCGCCTTTCTTCCTTCACTCTTCCTATGGGAGTATTTCTCAATCACTAAAGCTTGCTTCTCCACAAACTCCCAAGCTTCATCTACATGCTTCTCCATAAATGTCCCACCGGAAAGAGATTGGAGCTTGAATTGGCTATCTTCATCAAGTCCTTTGAAGTAGATCTCCAATAGCTCAATTTTCGGTATGCCATGGTGTGGACAATCAAGGAGAAGATCTTTGAACCTCTCCCAAGACTTGAATAAACTCTCTCTATCCTTCATCACGAAGGCATTGATCTTCCCTCTTAACTCGGTAGTCATGGAAGGTGGGAAGAACTTAGTCAAAAACTCGGTTCTCATCTCCTCCCAAGTACCAACTCGCCCTTGTGGAATAGATTGATACCAAGCTAAGGCTTTATCCTTAAGAGACAAAGAGAAAGCCCTTAGCTTATGGTTGTTGCTCTCCAATCTTGGCGGTCTAAGAGTCTCCATCAAGATCTCATAATTCATCAAATGTTGATGAGGAGACTCTCCTTCCATCCCTCCAAATTGATTATGCCGGATCATTTGTAGAACTTGAGGGCGGAGCTCATAGTTGTGGGCTGCAGGATCTCCTAAGTTCACACCCGGATGGTGTGCTCTTTGTGCCGGATCCATACGTCTCCCTAGGGTTTGTGGCTCTTCAATGGCAATGGGTGCAACCCTAATATTAGCCGCCGGCTGCGGTTGTGGTGGAGGAGGTGTAGGTTGTCGGCGATTAAGCTCTCCTTGAACAAGAGCTTGCCTAATCTCCTCAATCTCCCTCCTAGTTTCCTCTTGCCTCTCATTGGCAAGTCTCCTTTCTTCCTCCAAGAGCTCATCTCTTAGCCTTATTTGCTCTAAGGCTTCATCCAACTCAGCTTGGAGATTTCTACCGGCCATCTCTTTCTCTTTTCGGATGCTCTTGGATCTAGATCGAAGGGTTTTATCCGGTTTGGGATCGAATGGAGCTAAATCCTTGCCATGAGATCTTCGCATACACCTAAAGAGTAATAGATGTCCTGAAAAGCAAAGACACAAACCAAAAAGAGATCAAAAGCAACAAGAAATATCTACACTAATAATCAATCACAAAATAGACTCAATCTAGACCTAGTCCCCGGCAACGGCGCCAAAAAACTTGTTACGCTAAGATCGTGATGCGCAAATGGGTTTTAAATTTATAACTCGAACTAAATCCTAACTACCTAGCGAAACCCGCAGTGTACGGGACGTTTGTAGAAGGGATAGTATTCCGAGGTCGAACACAAAGACTAAAGTGAAATTGATTCAAATTGTGATTGAGTTTAGTAAAGATCTAGGTTGAAAGAAAAGAAAGAAATAAAGAAATGAAAATCTCAAATGTTTTTGGTTGGTTTTTGGTGATCGATCAAAGATCACAATTCAGGCAAGGTAAACAATCAACTAAACTAAGAATCAACACAAACAAACAAACTAAATAAGATAATGATCAAAGAAAGAAAAGACGGATTCTAGGGGTTGGAAGTTCCGGTTATGGAATAGGACTCAAGTTATCTATTCATTCCTTGGATTAACTATGATATGTTGGGATTAAGTGTTTCTAAATTGGGATCAATTACCGGGTAGGTCTCATGGTCCAACTAATCCACTCCCAAGGTCTCATTACCGGGTAAGTTTCTAAGAACCTAAGGATAGGAATTCTACACAAACCGGATTGTTAATTAGGGGTCTAACCTATCCTTACCGGGTAAGTCTTGGAAAGGAGAGTCCTAAACAACTATCCTAGCACATCTAATCCAATGGCGGCTTATTAGACTCACCACTACCTAAGGTTTGTTATCTTTAGAATCTAAGAGCAAGGATTACCGGGTAAGTCTCTCCCAACACTTAGTTACTAACACTAGGTTACCCTAGGGTAGATTAAACTCAACAAACACTTAGGATTTCAACATTCATAGACCTAAGACAAGATCCTTCGAACCAGGAAAATCACGGTTTGTTCTATCTAAACCACGGCCGTGGTCAGACAAGAACTACCCGTGATTTCTAACAGCAGCTACGTTCATAAACACAAGTCATCCAAGGGTAAACCTAAGTCCGTCCTATCATAGCCCTAGCCATAACCATCCCTTCCTTACCCTAGAACCTCATCAATTTAGCCTACAACGTTCATAATAGAAATCGAAACAAACAAACATAAAATCATAACATCCATTGCAAGATAATGAAGGAAAAGAGATGAACAAGTGAACTTAAAACAAAATCAAGCTGAAAATAGAATTAGAGCAACTTACAATCCTTCAAAAGGAAGGTTCAATGATTCATACAACTCTTAGAAATAAAATCCGGAATTCTTCACTACAAAAACTTGTTAGGTGTGGTGATGGTGTGTGTTCTTCTCCTCCTCTTCAATGGAGCTCTTCTTCTTCCTCTTTGACACTTTCCTTCCTAGAAAAACTTCTTCTTGAGAGAATATTGTTGTTAGAGAGAAAATGGATAATGGATGAGCTGCTCCAAGCTGCCTCTCACAGCCCATGAAGGACCACTTTTATAACAAACTTGCATGAGCTGGCCATGAGAGTTGTGGCATAGCTGTCACAAGAATCTGGCAAAATCCACGGTTGATTCCACGGCCGTGGAGTGTCAGAGAACCGTGATTCTGTGCAAAAACTTTGCTTTGGATCATTAAGCTGTGGTTTGGTGCATGGCAAGTGTTGGCAAGGCTCCATGAGTCCTCCTTAGCCTTTAGCTTGTGTCCTAATGAGTCCGAGGGTGTGTCATCTAGCTGAACGATCCTCAAACATATCGTTTTGCTCCTAAATCTCCCGAAATACCTATAAAACACGCACAAGTCCGTGTAGACGTCTATCTCGGCAAAATACATGAATTGAGTGCAAAATGTCGTGAACTAGTGCTAAACCATGCATGAATGAGTGAGAAATCTATCTAAGTGTTACCTAAAACTAAGTCATAAATCGTGTTATCACTGCATAACAAATAAAGAAAAAAAATCCTACAAGCTCTCAATGATCGCGATCCGGTGGTGGTGGTGGTGGCATGTACGGATACTGAGATGGGTCAAATGGATAACCCATAGTCTGCTGAAACTGGATTTCCATCATCCGACGCTGATATTGCTGGCTCTCTAACATCTGATGAGTCCAGCGGTCGATCTCTCGGTGCTGGGCGGCAAATCTCTGATCGATGTCCACAGTAAGGGTAGCATAAGAGTCTATCATCTGATCCGTCAGATCATCGATCCGACGGTGAGCCTCTGGATCTCTATGTCGGCGTACCCTACGCCTAGCAGGTCGGACTGGTGATGCAGCCGGCGCGGTCTCAGTATCGTCGTCGTCTAAGTCAATGACCAGTGCACTCGTCCCAGCAGTATCAGTCTTTGTATCCATAGGAACTCCACCATCCCTATCATCATCATCAGCAGTCTCCTCCTCCACTTTATCCTCCTCAACTGGTGCAGCTGCTGCCTCTCTAGCATCCTCCATCAATGGGATCCAAGCAGTCTGCCAGTAGTGAGGATCATAAACTGAGAACTAGGGTGACCATCTGATCCCTTGTGGTGTAGTCGGCTCCCATGGCATAGCTACATACAGCGTAGTGAGTCCTCGGGGAACAAGAATCCTCTGAGTAATCATCTCCTGAAGTCCTAGCGGCTTGGCAGCCGCCACCATGGTACATGCGCTGAGATCCATATCCTGGTAACTCACAATGTGAGTCACGATGCCTCCGCAGCAAATATCCCCCTTCGCCTTGGCCTTGATCTTGTGCAGATCCTCTGCCAACATCAAGCCAAAGTCTGGGATCCCTCCAGTCACCATGTAGTAAAGGCTGAAAATCTCCCCCTGTCTGACCTTCTGGGGCGTCTCAGTACGCACCAGAAGCGTCTCACTAAAAATCCGGTGAGCTAACCTAAAAGCTAGGTGAAAAATAATACGCTTCCTGGAGTCTCCAGGGTGACATCTGTCTGCGTGCTCAACTACATGAGCAATTTGACCCCAGAACTCCCTAGCTACAGCTCGGGAGGGAAAATCTACAGCAGTCGGAGCCGGGAAACCAAAAATGTCTCTCCAGTACTCTAAGGGAACTAAGAAGTTCCGGTTCATCAACCGGTACTTCACAGAACGCTCTGTGGGAAGGTAGGTGAAGGAGCTGATGAACTCCAAAGTAGGCTCTAAATAGGCAAGTGCACGGATCTCAGTAAACTGATCTAGCCCTACCATCGAAATAATCCGCCTCAAATCTCCATCCACATGGAGACAATCAAAAGTTGAAATGTCCAGGAAGCACGGTGCAATCACTGGATGGGCCGCGATGCGGTCATAGTCGACCTGGTGTCGCTCGTGGATCACCGGTCTAATAGGTCTGGAGGAAGAAGAAGAAGGGGAAGGAGAGGATCTGTCCCTCAGGACAAGCTGTCTATCTGAACTCATTTCTCAAAAACTCTGTCAGATCACATCGGTCGGCCTGACAAATCTCAAGAACACCTCGGCCGAGGCACAGGCCGACTGGACCGAGGCGAATAACTGCGTGAACGAATCTCTCAAAAATCCAGTTCTTTTCCCCAAAATCACTACAACTGGTTCCTATGTGGTACTTAATCTGTTTCTTAGCAAATGCGAGGGCAACCAAAGCCCAATTCGAAGTAAAATAGTGAAAAGGAGCGAGGTTAGGATTTTTTCGATGTTTACCCTGATTCGGTCGATTTGGTTCGTTTTTCTCGCAGATTAGCACTTGAACTGGGATCCTCTACCCTTTCTTTGCAATTTGGAAGCAAGAATCATCGAAATCGGTCGAAGAATGACGAAGCGAGGTGAAATGGCTGCCGCGGTCAAGGAGAAGGTAAAGAAGGAGAGAGAATTTCAACCCCCTTTTATACCCTATTCTGGAACTGCTGTCACCTCGGTCGAGGTGGTCTCGACTGGACCGAGGTGGTACAGACCGAGGTGGTTCTTCAGAAACCCTAGTCACCTCGGTTGCTCAAGAATCATCTCGGTCGAGGCGCTTTGACAACAACCGAGATGTGCCTCAGTCTAACTCCGTCTTCTCAAATTCTCGAACTTCTGTCCTTCCAGTTATGCTCCTAGTTTGTACTCCTTCCTTAGATGTCACCTGTTGTCTGTCTAGGACACCAAAAACAAAACAAAGCAAAGCAAAAGCAAACTATCTACGCTAGACTAGAAAAGGGAAAAGAAAGCAATACCTTGGGTTGCCTCCCAATAAGCGCTTGATTTAAGGTCGCTAGCTGGACCATACGGCATCTCTCAAACGAGGTATAGTGGTGCAACCTCCTCAACTGGAACTTCCGGTTTGTATTTCTTAAGTCTATGACCATTGACCTTGAAGCTTCGACTTTATTTCGCCCCATATCTCAACTGCACCATGAGGAGAAACATGTTTCACAACATAAGGTCCGGTCCATCTAGATTTCAACTTACCTGGAAAGAGGCGGAGGCGGAAGTTGAAGACTAGAACTAAGTCTCCTTCTTTAACCTCCTTAGGGATGATACGCTTGTCATGCCATTTCTTCGTCCTTTCCTTATAGATTTTGGCATTCTCATAAGCGTTCAAACGCATCTCCTCCAGCTCATTGATATCCAATAGCCGCTTCTCGCCGGCTTCCTTAATGTCGAAGTTCAACCATTTGATCGCCCAATATGCTTTGTGTTCTAACTCAACGGGCAAATGACAAGACTTCCTATATAGCAAATTATAAGGGGTGGTACCTATGGGAGTCTTAAATGCGGTCTTGTAGGCCCAAAGAGTGTCGTCCAATTTCATGGACCAATCCTTGGCGTCATTAGTGGGAGAAGCAATGGCTTCAACCCATCTAGAGACGTAATCAACTGCTAGAAGAATATAGAGGTTTCCTCCTGAGGATGGGAAAGGTCCCATGAAGTCTATCCCCATACATCAAAGATTTCCACCTCTTGAATGTTATTAAGTGGCATTTCGTTCCTCCTAGATAGATTTCCTGTTCTTTGGCATGTATCACAAGAGACAACAAACGATTGCACATCTTTAAATAATGTAGGCCAAAAGAAACCCGAACGTAATACCTTAGCGCATGTCTTATCGGTGCTAGCATGTCCTCCACAAGGAAGTGAATGACAATGCCGTATGACGCTATTAATTTCATCTTCCGGAATGCATCTTCGAAGCATCCCATACGGCCCGCGCTTGAATAGCAGCGGTTCATCCCAGTAGTAATGGCGTACGTTTTTGAAGAATTTCTTCTTTTGAGAGTACGTCAATCCGGGCGGTATTTCCTGGCAAACAAGATAATTCACAATATCAGCATACCAAGGTCCTTTATTATCAGAAAGTTGGTGGATAGAATGTTCCACCAACTGAGGATGAATGTCAGAGAAAGGAATAAGAAGTTTGTTATTCTCAGTAGTCTCAGTTGACATCATCTCGCCATCGACCTCGGTCGAGGCGCAGAGGCGTTGACCGATATGTTCTTCAGTCGCCTCGCTTGGTCCAGTAAGTGCCTCGGTCGAGGTACTGCAACTGGAACTGAAACTGGAGATCTTCGTCTCTTGGATTAGCTTCTTAGTTTTAGCTCTTGGATCTTCTTCCAGTGCCTTTAAGCTCCGTATATCTGCATCACAAGAAGCATCTATACCTTCCTCCATTAAACTAAAACTAATAACTCTTTCAAGTGTATCGTTAATAAGGATAGAGCTCACCAATTCTCTTGATTCTTCTTCATCATAGATGTTGAAGATATCATCTCCTAGCTGCTCTCCCTTCATGGCCACAAGTAATGCGAACTCCACTTCATCTCCGCCAATGTTGAATTTCAACTTGGCGTTCTTACAATCCACGTTGCAACCCGAAGTTGCTAGAAATGGCCTCCCGAGAATGATAGGAACAGGATAATCTGCGGGAATGTCAAGTACAACAAAGTTTATAGGTAAATAGAAGTTACCTAACTTAACCGGAACGTCTTCCAAAATGCCCACAGGATGGGTAATGGAGCGATCCGCCATGTACAACCTTATCTTAACCGGCTTGGGCTCTCCAAGTCCGATCTTCACACATAGCTCCAGCGGAATGATGCTCACGCTGGCTCCTAGATCACATAAGGCTTCACAAGTAACATCCCCAACTTGAATAGGAATGCAAAATGAGCCGGGATCTCTCAACTTAGGTGGCATCTTCTCCTTCATGATTTAAATAAGTTCCGAGGATTTAGATGTCATCCTTACTTCACCAAAGTCTTCCAGTTTCCTCTTCCTTGATAGGATCTGTTTCAAGAACTTCCCATAGGCGGGCATCCCTAGAATAGCATCAAGGAAAGGAATGTTAATGTGTAATTTATTCATCAAGTCAAGGAACTTACCAAAGTGCTTGTCTAGATGTGCTCTGGCCCTTGATTGGGGAATGAAAGTGGTGGTTTGTATGCACGAGGTGGAACATAAACTTCAGTTTTCCCCTCCGCTTTCTGTGGCTCCACCTCGGTTGGCATCTCGGCCGAAGTGTTCTTCGACTGCACCTGGACCGAGGTGGTCTTCATCGGTACTAGCACCGACAGAGGCACTGGATCTGCAGTCTTTAGTCCACTCCTCGTCGTTATGGCCATGATCTGGCCCTTAGGGTTGCTTTCCGTCCTTCCTGGAAGCTTCCCTGGATCTCTTGGCGCTTCATTTGCCCTACTAGCAAGTTGTTGTTCAAAGGCTTTTTGGGCCTTCGAAAATGAAGTCATTGATGTCTCCATAGCACTAAGCTTGATCAAGATAGCCTCGAGCACTACGTCTTTCTTTTCCGGCTGGGACGAACTTGATCCTTGTGATAACACGATTTATGACTTAGGTTTAGGTAATCATTTAGATAGATTTCTCGCTCATTCATGCATGGTTTAGCACTAGTTCACGACGTTTGCACTCAATTCACGTATTTTGTCGAGATAGACGTCTACACGGACTTGTGCATTGCTTTGTAGGTAATTTGGGAGATTTAGGAGCTAAAACGATACGTTTGAGGATCGTTCATCAAGATGACACACCCTCGGACTCATTAGGATGCAAGCTAAAGGCTAGGGAGGACTCATGGAACCTTGCCAACACAAGCCATGCACCAAATCGAAGCTTAATAATCAAAGGCAAAGCTGAAGCACAAAATCACGGTTCACTGACACTCCACGGCCGTGATTCTACCCGTGGATTTTGCCAGGTTTTCGTGATAGCTGTGCCACGATCTCTTGGCCAGCTCTTGCAAAGTTGTAGTATAAAGTGGTCCTGCATTGGCTGAGAGAATCATCTTGGAGCAGCTCTCCATTATCCACTATCATCCAATCAAAATATTCTCTCAACAAGAAGATTCTTGGAAAAAGGAGGTAGAAGGAGGCTACCATTGGAGAAGAGCTTCATTGGAGAAGAAGAAGAGCACACCATTGATAGATTTCGATAGCTTTGTAGTGAAGAATTTCGGAATCGATTTCTAGAGTTGTATGAACCATTTGAACCTTCTTTAAGAAGGGTTCTGAGTCATTCTAATTCCATTTTTCAGCTTGGTTTTGTTTACTTCTCTTGTTCGTCTTTTTCTCTTCATTATCTTGCAAATGGAAGCCATGATTTTATGTTTGATGATTTTGATTGCTATGATGAATGTTGTAGGCTAAATAGATGTGATTCTAGGGTAAGGAAGGAATGGTTATGGCTAGGACTATGATAGGATGGACTTAGATTAGCCCTTGGATGACTCTCTAGCTTGGACGTAGCTTCTGTTGGAGTCCACGGTTTGTTCTTGCCTTTCCACGGCCGTGAAAGGTGTAGAACAGCCCGTGATTCTCCCTTGTTTGATGGATCTAGCTTTAGATTGTTAGAATGTTGCAATCCTAAGTGTTTGTCGAGTTAAATCTACCCTAGGGTGACCTAGTGTTAGCAACTAAGTGTTAGAAGAGACTTACCCGGTGATTCTACTCTTAGATTTCAAAGATGACAACCCTTAGGTAGTGGCGAGCCTCATAAGCTGCCATTGGACTAAGTGTGCTAGGATAGTTGTTTAGGACTAACCCTTTCGAGACTTACCCGGTGAGGATAGGTTAGATTCCTAGGTGACAATCCGGTTTGCGTAGAATTCCATCCCTTAGGTTCTTAGAGACTTACCCGGTGATGAGGCCTTGGGGACGGATTAGTGGACCATGAGACCTACCCGGTGATTGATCCTAATCTAGAAACACTTACTCCCAACATGTCATTGTAAATCCAAGGAATGATTAGATAGCTTGAGTCCTATGCCATAACCGGAACTTCCAACCCCTAGAATCCGCTTCTCTATCTCTGATCTATATCTCGTGTTTAGCTTGTTTGTTTGCATTGATTTGTTAGCTTAGTTGATTAATATATTTCGCATGATTTGTGATCTTTGATTGATCACCGAGAAACCAACCAAAAACATTGAGATTTTCATTTCTTTATTTCTTTCTTTTTTTTCTTAACCTAGATCTTCGCTAGACTTAAATCATAAATCGAATCAATCTCACCTTAGTCTTTGTGTTCGACCTCGGAATACTATCCCTACTACAAACGTCCCGTACACTGCGGGTTCGCTAGGAGTTAGGATAAATATAACGAGAATATAAATTTAAAACCCATTGCGTATCACATCCTGAGCGTAACAAGTTTTTGGCGCCGTTGCCGGGGACTAGGTCTAGATTGAGTCTTTTTGTGATTGATTGTAGTGTAGATCTTTCTTGTTGCTTTTGATCTCTTTTTGGTTTGTGTCTTTGCTTTTCAGGACATCTCACTCTTTAGTTGTATGCGAAGATCTTGTGGCAAGGATTTAGCTCTATTCGATCCCGAACCGGAGAAAACCCTTAGATCTAGATCCAAGAGCATTAAAAAGGGAAAAGAGATGGCCCGAAGAGATCTCCAAGCTGAGTTGGATGAGGCTTTAGAGCAAATTAGGATAAGGGATGAAGTTTTGGAGAATGAAAGGAGACTTGCCAATGAGAGGCAAGAGGCAACTAGGAGGGAGATTGAGGAGATTAGGCAAGCTCTTGTGCAAAGAGAGCTTAACCGTCAACAACCTCCTCCACCTCCACCACAACCGCAGCCGGCGGCGGTGAATATTAGGGTTGTGCCCATTGCTATGGAAGAGCCACAAACGTTGGGGCAACGTATGGATCCGGCACAAAGAGCACACCGTCCGGGTGTGAACTTAGGAGATCCCGCAGCCCATGATTACGAACTCCACCCTCAAGTTCTACAAATGATCCGGCATAATCAATTTGGAGGGATGGAAGGAGAGTCTCCTCATCAACACTTGATGAACTATGAGATCTTGATGGAGACTCTTAGACCGCCTAGATTGGAGAGCAAAAACCATAAGCTTAGGGCTTTCTCCTTCTCTCTTAAGGATAAAGCATTGGCTTGGTATCAATCTATTCCACAAGGGCGAGTTGGTACTTGGGAGGAGATGACAACCGAGTTTTTGACTAAGTTCTTCCCACCTTCCAAGACTACCGAGTTAAGAGGGAAGATCAATGCCTTCGTGATGAAGGATAGAGAGAGTTTATTCAAGTCTTGGGAGAGGTTCAAAGATCTTCTCCTAGATTGTCCGCACCATGGTATACCAAAAATTGAGCTATTGGAGATCTACTTCAAGGGACTTGATGAAGATAGCCAATTCAAGCTCCAATCTCTTTCCGGTGGAACTTTCATGGAGAAGCATGTAGATGAAGCTTGGGAGTTTGTGGAGAAGCAAGCTCTAGTATTTGAGAAATACTCCCATAGGAAGAGTGAAGAGAGAAAGGCGGGAGCATATGAGGTGAGTGAAGTCACCATGAGCAACTTCAAGCTTGACGCCATCAACAATGAATTGAAGTCTTTGAGGGAGTTGTGTGCTACAACTTTGAAGAATCAAGCAACTCCTCAAGTGCAAGTGCAAGCTAATCTATCTTCCAAGGAGGAAGATGTAAATTACATGGGAAGGGGAAGTTACAACAATTATCAAGGCCCAAGGAACTTCAACAACAACCGGCAATTCAACAATTACCGGCCCAACAACAACCATCCCGGGTTTTCTTATTCTAACCTGGATGGGGCCTTGAACCCTCCCGCTTCCACAAGAACAACTCCACCACCAAAAGCTTCACAAGAACCTCCCCCCGGATTTACTCAACCTCCAAAGGATAGGACCGAAATGATGTTTGAGCAATTGCTTGGAAGGTTGAGTGGTCTTGAGAGTACGGTGACTTTAATTTCTAAAGCTCAAAAGGTTTTGGAAGCACAAGTGTTCCAAAAGGCGGGTGAAGCCCATAGGGATCCGGGGAAGCTTCCCGGAAGGACCGAAGACAACCCAAGAGGCCAAGTGTTGGCTATCACTACAAGGAGTGGGTTGAGCATGAAAGATCCTTTGCCCAAGGAGAATGCTAAAGGGAAACAAGTGGTGATAGAGGAAGAGACTTTGCAAAGAGATGGAGGCAAGAGCAAGGATGTAGAGCCAACTTATGTGGCACCACCTCCATACAAGCCACCACTACCGTTCCCACAATCATGAGCAAGAGCTCGCTTGGACAATCACTTTGGTAAGTTCCTCGAACTAATGTCTAAATTGCATATTAACATTCCGTTCATGGATGCTATTTTAGGAATGCCGGCATATGGCAAGTTCTTGAAGGAGATACTCTCCAACAAAAGGAAGTTGGAGGAGTATGGGGAGATAAGAATGACCAAGAGATCTTCGGAATTGATCCAAACAATGAAGGAGGAGATGCCTCCTAAGCTAAGAGATCCGGGTTCCTTTTGTGTCCCAATTGGAGTGGGAGATGTGAAGTATGAGGCCCTTTGTGATCTTGGAGCAAGTGTAAGCATCATACCGCTTGCACTTTGCAACAAGGTTGGGCTAGGAGAGCCAAAACCGGTCATGATGACCCTCTATATGGCGGATCGTTCTATCACTCATCCGGTTGGGATCTTAGAAGACATCCCGGTGCAACTAGGAGGATTCTATGTGCCAATTGATTTTGTTGTCTTGGATATTCCGGCGGACTATCCGGTTCCCATCATCTTAGGAAGACCTTTCCTAGCCACTTCCGGTTGCCTAGTGGATTGCAAGAATGGGACTCTCTCCTTCAACATTGGAGAAGAGAACATCAAGTTCAAGTTGTCCACAATGATGAAAGGGCCAACCCTTGATGAAGATGTCTTCAACATAGTCGAGCAAGAGGAATCTAGAGAAGTTGTGAGCTCGATCTTGATCAAGGATCCTTTGGAGAAGGTTCTTAGCCTAAGTATGATGGAAGAAGGTGTTGAGGAAGCTTGCAATGAAGAGATCAAAGCCTTAGAAGCATTAGAAAAGGAGGCAAGAGTTGGATTTGAAGACCACAAAGAAGTGCTAAACACCTGTAGGTTCCACGGTCGAGATTTGTGTTCCACGGCCGTAGAACTCTCTGGACAACTCCGAGAAGCAGGCTTGGCACCTTCCACGGCCGTGGACTTGGAGCAAACCGTGGAGTTGGCCGTGGTTTCCCCTGAACCAGCCCTTGATGATGATCAAGCTTCTAGGAGCCATGGAGAGCCTTCATTTGCTTTGGATTCATCTCATCCAACCTTATTTGGATCGTCTACACTCGATAAAGGTCCTCCTAAACTTGAACTCAAACCCCTCCCCTCTCATTTGAATGCTTTTCTTGGTGATAACTCTACATATCCGGTGATTGTGAATGCATGCTTGAGTGATGATGAACTTGCTAAGTTGTTGCATGAGCTAAGATTGCATAGGAAAGCCATTGGCTATACTATTGATGATTTGGTTGGCATTAAACCTTCTTTATGCATGCATAAGATATTGATAAAAGATAATCATAAACCCTCTATTGAACATCAAAGCAGATTGAATCCCATAATGAAAGAGGTAGTCAAAAAGGAAATCATTAAGTTGCTAGATGCGGGAATTATCTACCCTATTTCGGATAGTAAGTGGGTTAGTCCCGTTCATGTAGTTCCTAAGAAGGGTGGGATGACCGTAGTGACTAATGAGAACAACGAACTAATCCCAACTAGGACGGTTACGGGGTGGAGGATGTGTATTGACTATAGGAAGTTGAACATGGCCTCTAGGAAAGATCACTTCCCTCTCCCTTTCATTGACCAAATGCTAGAAAGGTTAGCTCAACATTCTCATTTTTGCTATTTAGATGGCTATAGTGGATTCTTCCGAATCCCTATCCACCCCGATGACCAAGAGAAAATAACCTTTACATGCCCATGGGGTACTTTTGCATATAGGAGAATGCCATTTGGGTTGTGTAATGCACCCGCCACCTTCCAAAGGTGTATGATGGCTATCTTTTCGGAATACATTTAAAATATCATGGAAGTGTTCATGGATGATTTCTCTGTTTATGGTTCTTCTTTCGATAATTGCTTGACTAACTTGTCATTAGTATTGCAAAGATGTGAGGAGACAAATCTTGTCTTAAATTGGGAAAAATGCCACTTCATGGTAAGTGAAGGCATTGTGCTAGGACACTTGGTGTCTAACCGTGGCATTGAGATTGATAGGGCCAAGATTGAAACGATAGGGAAGTTGCCACCACCTACCTCGGTGAAAGAGGTAAGGAGTTTGTTAGGGCATGCCGGTTTTTATCGGAGGTTTATTCAAGACTTCTCTAAAATTTCTAAGCCTCTCACTAACCTACTAATGAAGGATGTTGATTTTGTCTTTTCCAAAGATTGTCTTGAGGCTTTTTGTAGGTTGAAGAACGCCTTGATCTCCGCACCTATCATGCAACCTCCGGATTGGAGTTTACCATTTGAGATTATTTGTGATGCAATGTGATGCAAGCGATGTAGCCGTTGGGGCTGTTTTGGGGCAAAGGAAAGATGGGCGCACTCATGCTATTTATTATGCTAGCAAGACGCTAGATGATGCCCAACTCAATTATGCTACCACCGAGAAAGAGTTGCTAGCGGTGGTGTATGCTTTTGAGAAGTTCCGCTCATATCTTGTTGGAGCGAAGGTCATAGTTTATACGGATCATGCTGCGATCCGTTACCTCCTTACCAAGAAGGATGCAAAGCCTAGGTTGATTCGGTGGATCCTTCTTCTACAAGAGTTTGATTTGGAAATCCGGGACAAGAAGGGATCCGAGAACTCCGTGGCGGATCACCTTAGTAGACTCCCACCATTGGAGCTTGAAAGAGATGACATCCCGATTGATGACTCGTTCCGGGATGAGCAATTGCAAATGATGGAGGAATGCTTGTTCCAAGTTTGACATATGTGAACTACTTAGTGTGTGAGGAAGTGCCTCCCGGTTTGACATATGCCCAAAGGAAGAAGTTCTTCAAAGATGTTTGGCATTACTATTGGAGCGAACCACTTTTGTTCAAGAGAGGGGCGGATGGAATGTTTAGAAGATACATACCGGAGGATGAGGTGGAGAGTGTGATCCGCCATTGTCATTCCTTGCCATGTGGAGGGCATGCTAGCTCCCACAAGACATGTGCGAAGGTGTTGCAATCGGGCTTCTTTTGGCCAAGTTTGTTCAAGGATGTGCAAGGCTTTGTGGTAGCTTGTGATGCTTGCCAAAGGACGGGCAACATCTCAAGGAGGAATGAGATGCCCTTGAACAACATACAAGAAGTGAAAATATTTGATGTGTGGGGTGTGGACTTCATGGGACCATTCCCTTCTTCGTGTGGCAACCTCTACATCCTATTGGCGGTGGATTATGTTTCGAGATGGGTGGAGGCAATCGCTTCTCCTACAAATGACGCCAAGGTTGTGGTGCGGTTCTTCAACCGGTGATCTTTCCTAGGTTTGGAACACCAAGGGTGATCATAAGTGATGGAGGGAAGCACTTCACCAATAGGAACTTTGGGGCACTTTTGGCTAAGTATGGGGTGACTCATAAGGTGGCAACACCTTACCATCCCCAAACTAGTGGCCAAGTCGAGATCTCCAACCGGGAGATAAAGGCCATTCTTGAGAAGACGGTATCTCGAACTAGAAAGGATTGGGCTATGAAGCTCAATGATGTCTTGTGGGCATATAGGACCGCTTTCAAGACACCGATTGGCACCACTCCTTACAAGTTAGTCTATGGCAAGTCTTGCCACCTTCCGGTAGAGATAGAGCATAGAGCTTATTGGGCCATTAAGTGGCTAAATTTTGACCTCAAGGAGGCGGGAGAGAAGAGGTTACTTGATATGAACGCCCTTGAAGAAATCCGGTTGGATGCTTATGAGAATGCCCGGATCTACAAGGAGAGGACCAAACGGTGGCATGACAAGCACCTCATCCCCAAGGAGTTGAGTGAAGGAGACCTTGTCCTTCTCTTCAACTCAAGGTTGTGGCTCTTTCCCGGAAAGCTCAAATCAAGATGGACCGGGCCATATGTGGTGAAGAAGATCTTTCCCCATGGAGCTATTAAGATAGGAGGGGAGCATTGTGGAAACTTTAAGGTGAATGGGCACCGGTTGAAGAAGTATATCCCGGGAGCTTCGGTGGATATGATTGCCCCACTTTACCTTGAGTAGACGCCCCCGAGTTTGGTCAAGCTAATGACCTTAAAGAAGCGCTTGGTGGGAGGCAACCCATTGGTAACGTTTCTCCCTTTCTCGTTTTGCTTTTGTTTTAGATTTTTCTATTTTTATGTGTGTTTCGTGTGCTTAGTGTGTGTGCTAGAACATTAGTGGCATTGGAAGCCTTGCTTGACATATGAATGATGATGATAAACCCCTCATCAATTATGGGTGGCGCGGACGCGGAACTTGGACGGCTAGCGGTGCCTAGCGCGGGTGCCGACGCCTTGATGAACACTTAGAGCTCTCTACCATTGTTGATAGGATCATCCAACATCAATTCACTTGAGCAATCCCAAATACCATAGCAAACCATTTTTACATTGTGAGAACCTTCTTTCACTCTTCTTTACTTCATTTACACATTGGGGACAATGTGTTTCTAAGTATGGGGTGGGGTTTGCATGATCCTTTGCATGATGAGCATCTAGGGTAGTTTAATATTTGCACATGTCTTGCATTGTATGTATTTATTTCGAAAAATCCTATAAAAATCAGAAAATTTAAAAATCTTTTGTGCTTTCTAGGCTTGGATATGACCCTAATGATGAATCTTGTCTTGTAGATTGGCTATGGATAGCCTTATGTGTTAAATTGATGAATGCATATGTGGACTTGAAGTACTTCTCTTGAATTCCATGAATGATTTGTGATCATGATGTTTGCCTAGAATGGATTGAGTATTGAAGGTCAAAATTACATGATAGTTCTTGCATACCATCTAGGAATGAATGAGGCAATTCATCTTTCTCTACTTCTCATCTTGATCATGATTGCTTGAGCACCTCAATTAAGATAAATTTGACCTCTTTTGACCCATCCGGGAATAGGAGCATGTTAGTGTGTTGATGTGTGTGAAAAGCAAGTGTGGGGTGAAGATGTTGATGAAAGAATGTCATGAATAAAATGCTGAATTTGTTGTGAAAGTGTAGACAAAAATATAGGTTTGAGGGCGTTGGTTTAAATGACAAGTAACTCGGTACACTTCACATGATCGGGTGTTGGTGCCTTGCCAAAATCAAATAAACCGATAGTCCTAATGAGCTTTGGTATGTGTGCCCGGTGTGGATGCACCTCGAAAAATAGAAAAAGCCCGAGGATGGCTAATCACCAAGGTTTCGGCTTTTGTACACCAATGCCATTGTCTCAAAAATAAGAAAAAGAAAAGATAGAGAAAAATACACACTTGAGGGAAGTTGATCAAGGACAAGATTGTGGAGTTGGTTCCATTCCCGGATTAGCATCATATAGCCTAGAAAAACCCCCACCTAATCACAACGTTTCTTGGCCTTTTAGTTCATAAGGCCTTATGACCTATTTGCATGTTTGTAAGACTTAGTAATCTAGATTGGATATGCTCTTGATCTTCTTGGCTTCTTCATTTTTACATTTCATGCATGCTTTTGAGTTAAGTACAATTGTCTTTCCATGCCTTCATTTATTTGATGCATAATTGCTTGCCCGTTGCCATAAAACATGACTATGAAGGTGATCCAATAGTAGAAGCACAAACCCAAAAAGATTTCGCCATTTTTCTGCATACATAAATCATGTTATCTTGTAGTCTATAGTTGAGAATTTGCTCGGGGACGAGCAAACCTTAAGTATGGGGTATTTTTGATAACACGATTTATGACTTATGTTTAGGTAATCATTTAGATAGATTTCTCGCTCATTCATGCATGGTTTAGCACTAGTTCACGACGTTTGCACTCAATTCACGTATTTTGTCGAGATAGACATCTACACGGACTTGTGCATTGCTTTGTAGGTATTTTGGGAGATTTAGGAGCTAAAACGATACGTTTGAGGATCGTTCATCAAGATGACACACCCTCGGACTCATTAGGATGCAAGCTAAAGGCTAGGGAGGACTCATGGAACCTTGCCAACACAAGCCATGCACCAAATCGAAGCTTAATGATCAAAGGCAAAGCTGAAGCACAAAATCACGGTTCACTGACACTCCACGGCCGTGATTCTACCCGTGGATTTTGCCAGGTTTTCGTGACAGCTGTGCCACGATCTCTTGGCCAGCTCTTGCAAAGTTGTAGTATAAAAGTGGTCCTGCATTGGCTGAGAGAATCATCTTGGAGCAGCTCTCCATTATCCACTATCATCCAATCAAAATATTCTCTCAACAAGAAGATTCTTGGAAAAAGGAGGTAGAAGGAGGCTACCATTGGAGAAGAGCTTCATTGGAGAAGAAGAAGAGCACACCATTGATAGATTTCGATAGCTTTGTAGTGAAGAATTTCGGAATTGATTTCTAGAGTTGTATGAACCATTTGAACCTTCTTTAAGAAGGGTTGTGAGTCATTCTAATTCCATTTTTCAGCTTGGTTTTGTTTACTTCTCTTGTTCATCTTTTTCTCTTCATTATCTTGCAAATGGAAGCCATGATTTTATGTTTGATGATTTTGATTGCTATGATGAATGTTGTAGGCTAAATAGATGTGATTCTAGGGTAAGGAAGGAATGGTTATGGCTAGGACTATGATAGGATGGACTTAGATTAGCCCTTGGATGACTCTCTAGCTTGGACGTAGCTTCTGTTGGAGTCCACGGTTTGTTCTTGCCTTTCCACGGCCGTGAAAGGTGTAGAACAGCCCGTGATTCTCCCTTGTTTGATGGATCTAGCTTTAGATTGTTAGAATGTTGCAATCCTAAGTGTTTGTTGAGTTAAATCTACCCTAGGGTGAGCAACTAAGTGTTAGAAGAGACTTACCCGGTGATTCTACTCTTAGATTTCAAAGATGACAACCCTTAGGTAGTGGCGAGCCTCATAAGCCGCCATTGGACTAAGTGTGCTAGGATAGTTGTTTAGGACTAACCCTTTCGAGACTTACCCGGTGAGGATAGGTTAGATTCCTAGGTGACAATCCGGTTTGCGTAGAATTCCATCCCTTAGGTTCTTAGAGACTTACCCGATGATGAGGCCTTGGGGACGGATTAGTGGACCATGAGACCTACCCGGTGATTGATCCCAATCTAGAAACACTTACTCCCAACATGTCATAGTAAATCCAAGGAATGATTAGATAGCTTGAGTCCTATGCCATAACCGGAACTTCCAACCCCTAGAATCCGCTTCTCTATCTTTGATCTATATCTCGTGTTTAGCTTGTTTGTTTGCGTTGATTTGTTAGCTTAGTTGATTAATATATTTCGCATGATTTGTGATCTTTGATTGATCACCGAGAAACCAACCAAAAACATTGAGATTTTCATTTCTTTATTTCTTTCTTTTTTTTTCTTAACCTAGATCTTCACTAGACTTAATCATAAATCGAATCAATCTCACCTTAGTCTTTGTGTTCGACCTCGGAATACTATCCCTACTACAAACGTCCCGTACACTACGAGTTCGCTAGGAGTTAGGATAAATATAATGACAATATAAATTTAAAACCCATTGCGTATCACATCCTGAGCGTAACACCTTGCCCTTGGCTCTTTAATGGAGTAGAAGAAGAAGAAGGGGAAGAGAGAAAGGATTAGAGGAATCGTTAGAATTTGAGTTAGAATGATTGTTACCAGAATTTTGGTTGTTCGCCCTCCAATTATTGTTGTTGGATCCTCTATTGTTGTTGTAGTTGTTGTTCCGGGAACCGTTGTTGTTGTTACGGTATCCATTGTTGTTGTTCCTTGATCCTTGATCTTCCTTCTTGGTTTGAGCAACCAAGAGTTCCTTCAATTGCTTCACGTCATTCTTCAAAGACGTGAGTTGATTGTTGTTAGGCGGAGCATCTTGGAAGTTAACTCTTTTAACTCCACCTTCAGCTCCTTGGTGGGTATATTTCTCCATATGCAAAGCTTTCTTCTCAATAAAGTCCCAAGCTTCGTCAATCGCCATGTCCATAAATGTACCGGCGGAAAGTAGTTGGAGGTTGAATTGGGTGCTTCCGTCCAGTCCCTTGAAGTATATCTCCAACAACTCTATCTTTGGAATCCCATGATGTGGGCAATCCAAAAGAATGTCTTTAAACCTCTCCCATGACTTAGACAAGCTCTCCTTGTCCTTCATAATGAATGCATTAATCTTCCCTCTCATTTCAACGGTCTTAGAGGGGGGAAAGAATTTAGTCAAGAATTCCGTAGTCATCTCCTCTCAAGTGCTAATTTTTCCTGGAGGAAGAGATTGATACCAAGTAAGAGCTCTATCTTTTAAAGAAAAGTAAAAAGGTCTTAGCTTGTAGTTGTTGTTTTCTATTCTTGAGGGTCTCAAGGTCTCCATCAAGATCTCGTAGTTCTGCATATGTTGATGCGGAGATTCCTTCTCTAGCCCTCCGAACTGGCATTGGCGAATTATGGAAAGAACTTGCGGTCGAAGTTCGTATTCATGGTCCGCCGGATCTCCTAGGTTAACTCCTGGACGCCTCAGTTGCTGATTGGGGTCCATCCTTTGACCTAGGGTTTGCGGGATTTCTGCAAAAAGAGCGTCTCGGACTGGCATCCGAGGTGGAAGTATCTCGGCCGGGGCGTCAGGTACTGGGACCTGCCTCGGTCGAGGGTCTGGAACTAGATCCTGCATCGGTCGAGGATCGTGAACTGGATCTTCCCTCGGTCGAAGTAGATATTGGTCTCGTAAGGCTGCCATATCTACTTCGATCGCTTCGGTCCTAGTGCGAGTTTCTTCTTTCTCCTGCCTCAGTTCTTCTTTGCTGAGGCGTAGCTGTTCTAACGCCTCTTTCAATTCGGCCTCAAGATCTCGATTGTCTTGGTTGGTCATCTTCGCTTCTCTTAAGCGTCGTTTATATGTCTTTTCTGGTTCGGGATCGTAAGGAACGATTTCCTTCCCAGTGCGGATTCTTCGCATAAACCTAAGAAAGAACCTGCGAAAGTCACTCAAGTAGAGTGGTTAGTAGACTCGGGAGCAAGTGCCCCAAAAGCGTAACGTAACCGGCTCGGTCTAGACCAAGTCCCCGGCAACGGCGCCAAAAACTTGTTCGCTCCAAACGGTGTGTGCAAGCTTTAAATTTATAACCCTAGATGTAAGCTTAAAACAAGGATGCGAACCCGCAGTGTACGGGTCAATCGTAGTAAAAAGCAAGGAATTCAAGGGGTCGATCACAGGGACTTAGTGAAACAAAGTCGGAATAGGTAAGCGTTAGCAATTACTAACCACAAAAGCAATTAAAACAATCAAAGATGATAAAAGTCATTAAAGGAAATATGCAATTCTAGGGATTAAAGCATCTAGTTGTGGTTCCAACTCAAGATCTAAAGATAAGCGGACAAAGCTGAGATTTTTGCATAAGGAAGGTGTTACTAAATGGAATAGATCACCGGGTAAGTCTCACTACTCACTAATCCCAAACCGTAACTCCTCTTACCGGGTAAGTCTCAAGGAATTAAGATAAAGAACTATAACCTCAAACTAACACACCATCTAAGGGAATAGAATCAACCTTTACCGGGTAAGTCTCAGGCTAACTCACAAAGATGGGATGAAAGCACACTCAAACCCCAATAAAGGATAAACCTTTATTACCTACACTTATGATCTTAGGTAAACAAACTAAGGAATTACCGGGTAAGTCTCATCCTAGGCTTGCATTGAACCAGGAAAGGTGTAATAAGAATAGGATATGGCAAACTCTAATACTTAACTCTCAGTTTCGGATCAGATAAGTCACCTCGGTCAGCCAAATTCTACCCCGGCCGAGATGTTCATCGACTGAGCGAGATGCTTAGGGTTAAGGTAAAGACTCGAACTTTCAGGGTCCTACTGTGATTAAGATTATTCTATCATTGTTTTTTCCACAACTTTCAGCCAATCACCCTAGAATCACACAAAGAGATTAGCCACTCATCATCATGAAAGTAATAATCAAATATATGGGAAGGAAGAGAATAATTGAACAAGAAAACCTTAAGAGAAAGGCTTCAATAACTGAATCAATTATAAAACCAACAAGCGTTCCTTGGATAGAAATCCAACAAGACAAACAACAAGGAAGGGAATCTAAGATGATCTTACAAAAACCCTTCAAAAAGCTATAAAAGCTATAGACTTTCTTCCTTCAACCTTCAAAAAGGTTCTTTAAATCTCCCAACTGGAGTGTGGCTGCAGCGGTGTATTTCGGGTGATAGCAGATGTATGCAGGATGTCGGATTTTTGGGAAATCCAACCCTTTTTATAGGAAAATTACTCTCCAAAGATAAGATATCTTAGAAAGATCTCTTCCCATAAAAATAGGTAAAATATATGGTGTAACTTATCTTCTTTATTCCAGGAACCCAGCCCAAAAATATAAGATCCTCTTTCCAAAGATAAAAGATCTCAGCCAAGAATAAAATATTCTCGCCGCGTCCCAGGTATTCGCCTCGGTCAAGTCGACTTCTCTGGATCACCTCGGTCGAGGTGACTCTGTAGTCAACCAAGGTGAATCACAACTGAATGTGAAATCTCTCAAATCTGGTCCAAAGTGAATCTCTAATCCATGGCTATGCTTCCTGGATCATTCCTTAAGTTCCAGAATGTAGCTCCAATGACTCCATAGCTCATTTTGCTCCTTATTGATGCAAAACGTGCCATTTTACCTACGATTACAACAAAACTAGGTGTAGACCTCGATTCCCGCAAAGGTAGACGAAACGACAATATAATCACAATATATACATAAAAACATGCAGATTATTGAAGATAAAACGTCTAAACAAACCCCAAAATATAGACAATAATTCATGCTATCAAATCCGCATAAACGACTATATAGGTCCTATGTCCATATCACAACTAATATCTCAAATCCAGAAAATACATTACAACAACACAAGGTTCAAAAGCTAATCAGATCCTATCATACCACATATAAAGGCATATATCTATTTATGGCCATGTCACTACTATACATAACAAGGTCTAAAACGCACTATAGTCTACATATATAACTATACATATATATCAAGTTCATCAAGCAACTTACAATCCACAAAGATACACATCAATTTCATCATGCATAACTACAAACCTCATATCCATATCTATATATACATATATATACATATCAAAAATCCAATAAACTAAGTTGCCGAGATCCGCGGAAGGTGTGGTGGTCCGTACATTCTACCCCGACTCATGCATGTGATTTTGAAAACGAAAACTCAAAACCCGTGGGGTTCTGTTTATTCCTTATTCGCCTTTAGAAGATTGCGAGTGTCATTGTCGTCAACCTAGGGCTTTGATACCACTTTTGTAACACCCCGAATCCGCGGGACTCGGGATGCTATGGGTTTGGACCTCACAATGGGTCCCGACCCTTAGCCTGACAACAATTTCACCGGATCTTGCAACAAGACCCAAATAAAGGCCAAAACCGAATTTCATTTTTATGCAATGTAATGAAACCCGAAAGCATACAAACAAAGACTTCAACCGAAGTACAATACCAAGACTAAACGCCATACACGCGGCATACAAACATAATAAACGAAGAATAAACACAACCCGACTCCAATCAAAACCCACTCCTAAAATATACGGAACCCCGGCTGCCCACTCTTCCGGATCTCCCGGCCACATTCCTAACCTGCAAGGCAATCTACAACAATCGGTACAAAACTGTTAGCTAATATTCACAACATTAGAAGCAAGGTGAAGGCACATACACACATACATCAACATAACACATAACATGCTCAATCTACAAATTCTAGAAGAGTGGGTCAAATCTGCAATAAACACAAATCATGGGTAAAATATTGTAATTACATATAAACGGAGGGCTCAAATTCCAATTTTGAAATAGGGTTTTATAACCGGCAGATGCAAACAGTGTGGGGAAAGAGGTGATGCAGGGGCGGCGGTCGACAGGGGATTCTCCGGTGAAGGGAGAATGCGGCGGTGGAATCCCGGCGTCGACAAGGGAGAGGCGTATATGCTCCAACCCGGTGGATTGCAGCATTTGAGGAGAGTGAGGGCAAACATAGAGGGGAAAGGAGGTGGGCCTTCGATCCCGATCCGGCATAGGCGATGCAAAGGAGCTCGAGAGGGGAGAGGGCTCTCCGGTGGAGGTCGATGCCGAGGTTGGGGTGTAGACAAGGGGGACGGAGAGATGGAGAAGAGATTTTGTACTGATGGATGAAACCATTCGGGGAAGAAGATAAAACAGAGCCCGCAAAGAAGGGTGGTTGCTGAGTGTGGTGAGGAGGGCATCGAGGGTGTAGCAGTTGCGGCTTCCATGGATAGAGGTGGTCGAGTGTAGTTCGAGTTACAGACCTCAGGAGCTGAACTCATCTCATGCCCTCCAATGGCCCTTGCACCTATCACAACTCACACCAGTGAAGGCAGAAGGTCAAGAGGGGAAGAGAGAAAAGAGGGTGGGGAGAGGGGTTGTAGGTGAACTCGAGAGGGACAGAGTGACTGGAAGCGAGGGGTCGGAGTTGAGAAGACGGGAGGAGGAAATCGAGTTGTAGGCTAGCAGAGCGTAGAGAGCGAGGAATCAGTGGCCGACTGGCCGGTCCTCACGAAGAAAAAGGAGGAAAAGAAAAATAAAAATAAAAAGCAAAATAAATAATATAATAAAAGAGAAAAGAGTAATAGAGTAAACTCGATCAAAAAGGCATTCGGAACGGGATTTCGAATCGGAAAATATTTTTGACTTTTCCGACACAAAAGTACCGGAAATATATATGTATATATATGGATCGAATATCTAGGTGAATCCGCAAAATATACTTTGCGACATAGAAATCAATCTCGTAAATAAATCACGAGATTTAAATAATAATTAAAATACCGTTAATATATTAATATATACATATCCTCGTAAAAATTAAATTTACAACTTAAAATACTCATGAAACATACTAAAGGTATTAAAAAATATCGATAACATCCGGAAAGATAGGTAACGCAAACACGCCTAAAATTTGGGGCGTTACAATATTTTTCTCACCTTATAAAAAGGCTGGAAAAGAGAGTTTTCGGTATGCTCACTTAGAGTTGGAGGTGGACAACCGCTTAGGGTTTAAGACGGTTGCTAAGAGTTGCGGGAGTGCTGGCAACTTGGATTTTTGAAGATTGCTTGTGGCGGAAGTTTCGCCCTTTTTCTTAGGTTTCATATTGAAGACGGATTGACATCCCGCTCTTTATTCTTATCTAAGTTTGTTGTGAGGTTTTGTGTTATATTCCGAATCTATTGAACATTACTCCTTGTGTTTCAGATTTGGAGATTGGTTTTGAAGTTTATTTGAATATTCGAGGGTTTTCATATTTCTTTCTTTATCACTTGAATTTTGATTTCGTAATGAAGGTTATTGGCTAAAACCCTTTAGCAATTCTAAGGTGAAGGGTTGATAGTTGTGGCTTAGATGATGATAGATTGATTGTAAACAGATTGGACCCTGAGAGTACGAGTGATAGGTGATGGAATCACTATCATTTAGGGTAGTTTTTAGAATCTTTTTATTGCATTTGTGTCGGTTTATGCTACTAACTCCTTGGTCCAGAAGAAGAAGACTAAAAGAAGCTAAAGAAGGAGCTATAAGCACTTAGGAGTGAAGAACATTCACAAAGCAAGGCTTTTGTTGCATCACCGCCCCAGCGGGTCCTTGTCCCCGCCCCTACGGGTGACGCCTTCCACCGGAGCGCCCCCTGCGCCTTCACCAGTGCCATCCAAGAAGTGTGTCACCGCCCCTGCACCACTCCATTGGCGCCCCTGCGGTGACCTACCCTGAAGAGATGAAGACCAGCTCCCCTGCACCTCCCACTGCGCCCTGCATGCACCTTAACCTGGGAGCTTGAAGACGAAGAGGCTGTGTCACCGCCCCTGCGCTGACATAGGGGTGCCCCTGTGCCTTGGCATCAGAAACGCCAGGAAGTCGAAGGGTCAGACGTTGAAGAGCACTAAAGATCCGCCCCAGTAGAATCTCTTAGCCGCCCCAACGGCTCCGAAGAAGATCAACCGATTCTGCCTAAACCGCCCCTGCGGTTTAACGCCAAAAGCTTTACTCCGGCTGTTTACACCACCTTTATGGCATTGAAGGTGGCTGTTTAAGGCCGGCCATTTACTCCTAATTAAGTGTCCTTTGTAGTATGAATAGTCCTTGGCTGATTGCTAGAATCATCCATGCTTTTCCCACAAAAATCCATTTTAGAATTGAGTTTTCCGTTGTAATGAGTTGCTAACTCCCTTACTACATTGGGTTGGTTTGAAGCTGCATTTGTTACTTTGGTTGTATGTTCTTTTTAATATAAGTTTTTATTCAGTAATACTTTATTTTTCCTTGATCTCCATTGTCAAATTGTATGTTTACTATTGCTTAAGATTGATCATTTAGGTTCTAAAGTGCATGCAAATAAGTAGGATTAATAGGTTTCGGGTTCGGGTCTTTAATCTAGTAGTAACTTTAAGTAATAACGGGTTGTAATTACTTAAATAAAAGGAACAAAAATATAAAGATAAGTTTAACGGTTTTAATCTTGTCTTTATATCCCTTAGTCTTTGTTTGAAAGCTAACTTGTTATTCGTTCTTGTAGGTTTATGGAACTTTAACTTGTTAAGTTGTGTTGATGCCGGTTGGCTCGACACATATATATGATCGAGATGGGAGATTACTTAAGAACTTGGAAAAGGAACTCACCAAAGTAGTAATTGCATGCTTAGAATCAACCTAGTGTAGATTCACCTATCATTGTCTTACTTGTCGCGTTAATCGCTTTCTTAAGTTTTGTGTGCATCAATTCAACCAACCCCCCCCCTTTTTTGTTACTTGCTACTGAAACCAATAATTGCATCTAAAACACCTCAACTCTCTTGGGTTCGACCCTTACTTATCTACTATACTTGTTCTTAGTGCTAAGTTGGGATTTACTTTTGATTGGGTATAGACGACCATAGAAATACTTCAGTTAAACTTTGGCGCCATTGCCGGGGAGTTTTAGTGTTCTATTGTTGTTATTGGTTTCTTTGGTTTGAACCATTTTTATGGTTCAAACCCGTGCTACTAACTCCAGCTTTGCTTCTTTTGATCCAGAAATTGAGAGGACGCACATCCGGCAGCGAAGACAACAACAACTTCAGCAAGAAATGACTTACCGTACACTTCGTTAACTTACGCAGCCCACTTTGGCTCAAAATCCCCTTGCGATCACTATACCGGCATTAGGGGAAGGAGTCAATTTTGAGCTCAAACTGGGCCTCATTCACTTGCTTCCATCCTTCCATGGGCTAAGTGGTGAAGACCCCATCAAGCACCTTGGAAAGTTCCATACCGTGTGTATGAGCATGAAACCGACAAACATTACCGAAGAACAAATCAAGATGAGGGTATTCGGTTTCACACTAAAATATTCCGTGGATGATTGGTATTATCACCGTCCATCCGGGAGCATCGACACATGGGAGAACCTCCACAAGACATTTTTGGAGAAGTACTTTCCAGCCAAGAAGGCCAACAGCTTGAAGAAAGCTATAAGAAACATCGAGCAAGAGGCGAACGAAACTCTTTACGAATACTTCGAGAGGTTTGCACGTCTCCGATCCAGCTGTCCTTTTCACGGATATTCAACTCAAGATCTAGTCTTGTACTTGTACAATGGCTTGTTAGACAACGAAAGGAGGATCGTCGATGCTGCTTGCGGAGGTAATATTCTCAACTCTACACCTGATCTTGCTTTGGAAAAGATACAGAAACTAGCAGAAGGGGCTCAAAACTTTGGAAGAGCCCCGTCCAAGAAAGGAGTTCATTATGTGAGTTCCGGGAAGAGCAATATTTCCACCGAGCTTGCAGAATTGAAGGAAATGGTGAAAAGGCTAACACTTATGGGAACCCCACAACAGCTCAAAGCTTGTGGAGTATGTGCCGACCCATATCATCCAACGGACATGTGTCCACAAGTTCAGGATGACGATGTTGAGGTGAACGCGATGGGTTATGGACAACCACAGCAGCAAAGACCTAGGAACCATCCCTATGCTCAGAATTTCATGCCAAACTGGCGTGACCAACAAAATTTCCGTTTGAGGGATCAACAAAACCAACAACAACAGCCCCGTCAAGGTAAATATCAATCAACTAAGGATATGTTGCAGGTTTTGACTAAACATTTTGCTACTCATGTCCAAACAACATAATCCAGCATCAAGAACCTTGAAAAACAGGTTCGACAAATGGCGGAAGCCATTTCAAGGACCGAGTCAAGACTTGATGGAGGATTGCCTTCCCAAATGTTTATAAACCCCAAGGAGAATGTTAGTGCCCTAACATTAAGAAGTGGGAAGCAGATCCAACAGAAACCTGCAAAAGAATCACAAAGCAAACCTTTTGTCGATTTTTCCGCACCTACAGCCGCCCCTGCGGCTGTAACTGCGCCTAGCACAGAGTAGGAGACGCCCCTGCGGCTGGATGCCCCCGCCTCTGCGGTGACAACCCTTGAGCCGCCCCTGCGCTTACAAGCTGACGCCCCTACGGAAAGCACACCAGAAGGTTGTGCTGAGAAGGCTACTTACGTCCGGCCTAATTTTCCACCACTATACTCGGAGAAACCACCAGCTCCTTCTCCGGAAGCTTTGAAGGAGAGAAGAATCATTGAGGACAAAGACCTCTTTGAGACTTTCTCCAAATGCGAGGTAAACATTCCCCTCCTTAAATCGGTGAAAAGTATTCCTAGTATGCTCGTTTTTTGAAGGAACTCTACACTATCAAGAGGAACCAGAAGCTGAAGGGGAAACAAAAGGTGAAAGTGAGTGAGCATGTGTCGGCCGTTTTTCAACAAAGAATGCCCAAGAAGTGCAGCGATCCGGGCATGGTAAGCATCCCTTGTGTTATAGGGGAAACTCGTTTTGACAAAGCAATGCTTGATCTTGGTGCTTCTATCAATGTTTTGCCATATTCGATTTACAAATCACTTGGCCTTGGCCCATTAATGGAAACTAGGATTGTAGTAAAACTTGCTGATAGATCTAATGTGTACCCGAAAGGGATAGTTGAAGATGTATTAGTAATGGTAGACAACCTAATATTTCCTGCCGATTTCTTTGTAATGGATATGGAAAATGATTCATTTGTTGCACCCATTCTGTTAGGTAGACCATTTCTAAAAACCGCTAGGACAAAATTGATTATGTTAGTGGCAAATTGACCATGGAGTTTGATGGAGAAGTAGTGGAATTTGACATCTATGATACGATAAGATTTCCTAGTGATGATCATTCTCTATGTGCTATTGACATTGTTGAACCTTTTGTGCAAGATGTTTTTGATAATTCTGATGTTGATGAATTAAAAATTGTGATTAAGCATGACATTGATGGTTTCAAATCAGATTATGAGTTAACATCCAGCATGAAAGAGGTCCTAGCCAAACTAGATGGATATAAAAGGCTACCTATCTCCAACTTGGCCATTGGGCCCACTCTACTAACCCCAAGCGAAAAGCTTGTTCCGTCCATAGTGCAGGCACCTGAAATAGAATTGAAGGACCTTCCGTCACACCTCAAGTACGTTTTCCTTGGAGAGCACAATACCCTGCCGGTGATCATCTCCAATAAGTTGACTACCGGTCAAGAAAACAAGTTGGTGAAAGTACTAAAAGAGCACAAGACGGCCCTTGGATGGACCATCGCGGACATCAAAAGGATAAGCCCTTCAACTTGCATGCATAGGATTTTACTTGAGGACAAAGCCAAACACTCTAGGCAACCTCAAAGGAGGTTGAATCCGCCAATGATGGATGTAGTCAAAAAGGAAGTGTTGAAGCTCCTCCAAGCTGATATGATCTTTCCTATCTCGGATAGCACTTGGGTTAGTCCAACCCAAGTAGTTCCAAAGAAGGGAGGCATCACCATGGTGGAAAATCAACATGGGGAGATGGTCCCAAGCAAAACACAAACCGGATGGAGAGTTTGCATTGATTACCGCAAGCTCAATAAGGTAACACGAAAAGACCATTTCCCATTACCTTTTATTGACCAAATGTTGGAACGTCTTGCAGGTCATCAGTACTACTGTTTCCTGGATGGATATTCGGGCTATTTCCAAATAGCCATCGCACAAGAAGATCAAGAGAAGACGACGTTCACTTGCCCATTCGGCACTTTTGCATACGGCAGAATGCCATTTGTACTTTGCAACGCACCCGACAGTTTCCAACGGTGCATGATAAGTATTTTCTCCAAATACATAGAAAATTTCATTGAAGTCTTCATGGATGATTTTACTGTCCATGGATATAGTTTTGATGCATGTTTGGGACATTTGAAACTTGTTCTTGAAAAATGTGTTGAAACCAATTTGGTTCTTAATTCGGAAAAATGTCATTTCATGGTCGAACAAGGAATTGTGCTAGGACATGTGATATCCTCAAAAGGGATAGAGGTAGATAGGGAAAACGTTGATGTAATCCAAAATTTACCTTATCCTACTATTGTTCGGGAAATCCGATCTTTTCTTGGTCATGCAGGTTTCTACCGACGTTTCATCAAAGAGTTTTCAAAGATCTCAGCTCCCCTATGTGAACTGCTAAAGAAAGACGTTACCTTCATAGTAGATGAGGACTGCAAGAAAGCTTTCGACACTTTGAAGGCATGTCTTACCACCGCACCAATCATCCGTTCCCCGGATCCTTTTGAAATCATGTGTGACGCCAATGACTACGCCGTCGGAGCTGTTTTAGGACAAAAAGACGGACGGGCTTCCCATGTAATCCTTTATGCTGAAATACCCCAAACAAAAATACATTGTTAAGCTTTTTAATATAATCCCTTGTAAGATAATAAGTTTGGGTTATGTCCAACTTATATAATTGTAATAAAAGAAGTGCAACATATTAGTATATATGGGTACACCTTTTATATATCGGATTTATTAATTATATAGACGTTTTATTTTAATAATATAAATAAGACAATACAAGCTTGTAACAAAAATAAAAAGGAGAAGAAGAAAAGGCACAATTCACAAGATTCAAACTTGTAATCTGTTACATAAAAAAGTTCCGGTTCCAACTAAGCTAAGAGCATTTGATGATAAACTCTCTTATTATTGTTTAAATAAGAGTTGTTCATAACAAAATATAAAAATAAAAAGACAACCAAGTGCTGGAGATCAGTTTCGAACAGTTGACCCCCAACATACCACGTAGAATACATAACCAGCAAGTCACGTCGTTCTTCATGTTGTAGAAGGGGGCTGGTTTATAATAATACCTAATTTAAGGCATTATAACAAAAGAGAGTAAAAACTACTGGAGACCAGTTTCGAACACGAAACCTGCAGGTTTCCTAGCGTGCCCACAGGCCAGCTGAGCCGACGCTTCACTTTGATTAATTCTGCAACGATTTCGTATTTATCGCATGTACAAAAACGTTGGTTGAAAAGCCGAAATGAATATTCGATTGGCTTCGATTTCATTAATCTTCAATTACGTTTTTAGGTGTTAATCCAATATTGATGAGAGGGATTTTACAACATTAGTGTTGTATTCTTTAATAAATTTCATAATCTCCCGTTTAATTTGGAAGATTAGTATTTTATTCTCTTTCTCATTAATTTTATAATCTCCCATTTAATTGGAAGATTAGTATTTTATTCTCTTTCTAATTAATTTTATAATCTCCAATTTAATTAGAAGATTAGTATTTTATTCTCTAATTAATTTCATAATTTTCAATTAATTGGTGGTGATTAATGAAAATATTTTCCTATGGCTATATAAACCTTGCCTCTCTTCTTTTTCCATTCACTTTGCTTCTTGCATCTTGATTCTTCTTCCCAACTCTCATATTGTTGAAATCCTGAGTCGAAACTCTGCAAGTGTGGACGTCAACGTAGTTGCTAACATACGTTAAGGGATCACTCATTCTTCATATCCGTTCAAAGAAGATCGAGTTGTCTTGTGTGTTGCTTACAAGTCCATTGTAAACGGTACCATCTTTTTCTTTAATCAATAGATAGTCTACATAATTTCTTCATATATTATGTACTAGACTAATGAAGATTTTAGTGATATAAATCTTACCCACTTCCACCATTAGTATAAGCATGTTAGCCAACTACGAGTTTTTGATTAATATTGTTAATCAAGTAAGAAAATTAACAAATATAAATCAACTTGTAAACTCATTCATCTTACTCTATGGATGAAATAATTTATAAAAAGGATTTATAAATTATTTTTATGAATTAACTATATAACTAGAGATGTACGAATTTGTGCAAAAGTTATATAAATATTCATAAGAGCTTTTTGCTTGGATGTTAGGTACCCGGTGGAGTGTTGGTGAACCTTAACCATCAAGTGTATCCGTATTCGATCCGTTCTTCGTAATTCAAGGCAAGTGATTTCGGTTCATTTTTGCAAGTGGTTATTTTCAACCCTTGTTTCTTCTTCAATTCGATATATTCCCCCGGCTAGGACATTTTAGAGAATAGTCGGAATTGTGTTAGGGTGACCTTTGAACATAGCTTAGTGATTATATGGGAATCTTTGAAGTGAATTATTTTAATATGATACATGTTTTATTATCATCTACGGGGTATTTTGTGTGGGACTTTATGTGTTAGTTTAAGTTTCTATAACGTAAGGGTTATCGAAATTAGTGCAAACGTTTAAAACTCGCATAAATTATTATATTTATGTTAGTATATATTAAATTTCAAAAGTGGGAAGTACCACTTTTGTACCCATTCCATTGAATGATAATTAAGCACATTTGATGCAATGAGGTTGAATTACATTTGATAAATCAACTGGTGCACTAACTAAGACATAGGGGCTTAGTTGGTTTCGGGCTTTGATACGCCTCTACTATTAAGTTTATACTTAAATAATTGCACAAGTGGAATATTATTAAAATGTGTCACTAATATCACTAGTAAGTACTTGGTGTACACTTAGCGTTTTAAAACGAGGGTGATGGGTTCCCGGTGAACTCCACTCTAGTCCTTTGATAGAATTGTCTTTCCAATCTGAATTCGCCCGGGTCACTCGGGAGGTGAGGTTGGTCGGATTATGTTACTAGGACTTTAGGGTAGTCCAAGTTAGCGTTGTTTTTAATAAAATCTTCAAATTAAAGATTCCCAATAAAAATCACTAATTCCAATTATTCTTAAGGTATCCTTACCTTTGGAAATTTTTTTGACCTCTCTTGTCTCTCCTCTTCTTGTTAAGTGTTGGGTTTGAATACATACCGTTTAATGGTCACTGTATGACCCACATCGAACCTATTTATTTTAGTCAATTGCTAGTCTTACGTTAGACAAACCAAAATATTACTTGGTTGGCTGGTGTCCCTCGTTGCATACGACACATCAGGAAATGTTTCTCAGGACCATGGATACAAAGGATCAAAGTGAAGATGGCGTCATCTAGAGCACTTATTTATTGTTTTAATAAATTAAATTCTTAGACTATGTATTAGGATGCAACGTTTTTGTACCTAGTCATATGTAAAGGGATTTCACTCGAGTTATCTTTTCATTTAGTTGTTTTACTTTGTTATAATAAAGTTTTTATTACATTTTGACATTGTGGTTACGAATTTATGAATTTGATCTTTTATGTTCAAACAAGTCTTCCGCTGGTTATTTAATTATGTTCTATTTTTACGCAAATAATTTGCTACTAGCCTTGGGTAGTTTTGGGAGTTTTGAATTTCTCAAACTACTAGATGTGACATCCTTGATTTAAGAGGGGGTGTTACATATGCATCGATGACACTCAATGGAGCGCAAAGGAATTACTCTACCACCGAGAAAGAGATGTTGGCAGTAGTGTTTGCCCTTGAGAAATTCAGGCAATACTTACTCGAGGTAAAGGTAATTATTTTCACTGACCATGCAGCCCTTAGGTACCTCATGGCAAAGAAGGAGGCAAAGCCACGATTGATCCGATGGGTGCTCCTTCTAAGCTAATTTAACCTAGAGATAAGGGACAAAAAGAAGGCTAAGAACCTGGTGGCGGATCATTTGAGCAGATTAGTGCAAGAGGAGGAAGAACCAGGAAAAGGAAGAGAGATAGCTGGAAGTTTTCCAAACGATACATTTTACACAACTCTCTGTTGTATAACCGCCCCCACGCCTCACATCAGCCGCCACTGCGGACAGCCGCCCCTGCGGCTCAGTCTAGGTGCCCCTGCAGAATTGTCGACAGAGGTTTGTCTTAAGCTTCAATATTTTAAGCCTTGGTTTGCTGACATTGTGAACTTCATTGTCAGAAAGAAGTATCCTCCAGACTTCACAAGGCACAACGAGAGAAGGTAAAGGTTGAAGCTAGACACTACGTTTGCGACGATCCTTACCTTTGGAAGCATTGTAGTGACCAAGTGATCCGACGGTGCATTTCGGACAATGAGGTACAATCGGTCCTAACTTTCTTTTATTCTGAAGCATGTGGGGGCATTTTGGGGCCAACAAAACAGCCAAAAAGGTTTTGGATGCTGGTTTCTTTTGGCCACACATTTTCCGAGACGCTTTTGCGTTTTGCAAAGTGTGTGATAGATGCCAAAGAGTAGGAAATCTTTCAAGGAGACATGAAATGCCCCAATCCTCTCCTATATTTTGTGAAATATTTGATGTTTGGGGAATTGATTTCATGGGGCCATTTCCTACGTCATTCAGGAACACATATATTTTGCTTGCGGTGGACTATGTTTCCAAGTGGGTGGAAGCAAAGGCCACCAAAACTGATGATTCAAAAGTGGTTGCAGCATTTCTTAAGGAAAATATCTTTGCCAGGTTTGTAATTCCGAAAGCCTTAATAAGTGATAGAGGTACCCATTTCTGCAACAAAACAATCACAGCTCTCCTTAAGAAGTATCACGTTCACCAAAGAGTATCAATAGCTTATCATCCTCAAACAAACGGTCAAGCTGAGGTATCTAACCGGGAAATAAAGACCATCCTTGAAAAGACGGTTTTGCCCGGAAGGAAGGATTGGAGTGCAAGGCTAAACGATGCGCTATGGGCATATCGGACAGCCTACAAAACTCCGATAGGGATGTCTCCGTTCAGGCTTGTGTTGGGAAATCGTGCCACCTGCCGGTGGAACTAGAGCATAAAGCTTGGTGTGCATTAAAAAAGTGCAACATGAACATAGAGGAAGTGGGAAAATTCCGGAAGCTCCAATTGCAAGAGTTGGAGGAATTGAGGCTAGATGCATATGACCATGCTACCACATACAAAGAAAAGACAAAAGCATGGCATGACCGGAACATTCTCCGGAAGGATTTCAAGGTAGGTCATAAGGTACTTCTCTTTCAATCTCGTTTGAAACTCTTTACAGGTAAGCTACGTTCGAGGTGGACAGGACCGTTCATAGTAGCCGAAGTATATCCTCACGGAGCTGTGGATCTCTATGATCCCCAAACGCACAAGGTGTTCAAGGTGAACGGACAAAGGCTAAAGCTTTACCTTGAAGGGGTCAAGAACGATCCGATTGATGAGATGATACTGTTGGAAGCACAGTTAGAGAAGTAGAGATCTTACGTCGAGCCAGCGACGTAAAACAAAGGCGCTTCTCGGGAGGCAACCCGAAGGAATAAGAAGAGGAGCTTCTATCAAGAAACCGTCCCTGCGGCTTTGTGACACCGCCCCTGCGGTGACACTCATGCCCAGCGCCGCCCCCGGCGCTGGGCCTGTGCCTGTGAGGAACTTATCACCGCCCCCACGGTGCCATCCCTACGCCCCTGCGGCGGCCATCCTTGACACATATCCTCAGCGCCGCCCCGGCGCTGAGCCTGTGTGACCTCTCTCCCTTGTCACTACCCCCGCGGCGACAATCCCCCGCCCCTGCGGGTATACCCAAAAAAGAAAAAAAATAGATCTCGAAAATGCCTACACCTACCACACCACCACTCACCAACCCTCATTCACACATCCTCTCCAAAACCTTACCCCCTTACACCAACTCACGCTCCTGCGCCTTTTGCTCAACAACCACCTCTCCGATGCCCCTGCGCCACCTCCGACAACAAACCACCGCCTGCAACGCACCCGCGCCATCGCCTCCATACTCCCTCGCATTATTCTGACGTCCATTATCTCCCACTACAATCACTCCACTCTCGCTCATCACCGACGTCGACAAACACTAAGGAAGTCACCAACACGGCCTCAGCACCACCACCTCCATCGTGCCCCAGAAATCGCCTCTGCACTCCTCCCAACCCCGCGCCTGCAAGCACCCGCACCTGCGCCTCACCGTCCTTCGCCTGCTTCATCCGCCCTTGCGGAAAACACACCAGAAGGTCGACTTCTTTCTTTGTTTTTGGGAATTACTAATCTTTTACCCCACATCACACCAGGAGAATGGAATCCAAGATGTCTAAGACAGAGAAGGAGAATTACAGGATTGTGCAAGATCGAGTTGTTTATACAACCCGATTTTTGCATATTCCTACTTTGGAAAAACTCGGCATGCTAGAGAGTATGTAGTCTTTTCTGGCCTATGTTGGGCTTGAAGACTTCCTACAGCGGAGTGCTCCCACGTATCCAGAGCTCACCAGAACATTCATAGCCACCTTCACCATGGAGAAGGAGGATCACGTGTGTATTGGGCTGACCTTCAAGTTCAACAAAGTCAAGTACACACTTGACTACTTCCAGATACAGGCAGCTTCCGGGGTGACTCTCAACCCCTTTGAGAACTGGTGGGAGCCAGTCCCGACTCTAGACCTATTTGAGTTCTGGCAGGTGGCTACAGGGTCCGAGTTTCATGTAGGGGGTGAGTACTCCAACAACTCACTCACCCCTGTCTGAGACTACTTTCGAAGATCCTGATGAGTGTCTTCTATGGACACAAAGAAGAGAACAAGGTCGCTCTCAAGGACCTTCCCCTCTTCTACGCATGCCTTCCGATGAACGAAATAATATTGGATTGGCCGTCTCTCTTCCTTACCGTTTTGAAGCGGATTAGGAGGAACGAGCCGAGAGACATTGTCGGCGGTGGGGTGATCTCCTTGATCGCCTCACAGGTCATGGATCTTTCCGGGCTTGAGGATGGGCTGGAGGCTCCCCTTTACACAGAGGGGATGCTTAGGAGGTGCAAGCTCCTCCGACGGGACGGGGATAACCTGTTCTGGATCTCCCTTGCTGATGGGAGCCACCTGACGTACCTTCCCCGGCCTTTACCCTTCGGGGAGGAGCTCGCCGAGCTTTACATTCTGGGAGATCCTTTCGTTCCGAGGAGGCCACTAGTGGCCATTGTGGAGAGGCATGCTGCCAGCTTCAGCCGGGCTCATCTGGAGGAGCACTTGCCCATCCCCGACGACGACGAGGAGATGCCTACTACGGCACTAGAGGAGGACCCGGCCCTGGCGAGCCTGCAGGATCAGATGGCGGCCCTCACCAGCCAGCAGCAGACCTGGCAGTCCGACTATCAGCGGACTATGCTGGAGCAGCAACAGAGCTGGCAGACGAGCTTTGCTGCTTCTATTCCCTCCCGCTTTGACTAGAGGCAGGAGGAGTGGCAGGTGGCCCAACAGCAGCAGCTCGAGGCTCAGCAGCTGGCCTGGCAGGCTGGTTTTGAGACCTCCTTCGGGCGCCGGATGGATGCCCAGTAGAGCCGCATCGAGGACTTCTACCGGTGGTAGGAGCACTTCTTCAGCCACTTCCCTTACCCGCCATAGGAGGGTCCGGATGGTCCAGCTGGACCATCCCATTGAGGGGTACACTTCTCTTCCTTCTCCCACATTTATCTTTGCTCATTTCCACTTTTGGGAAAAAGTGCACTTCAAGTATGGGGGAGGGACATATCCTTGCATGTATAGTTCATTAGTTTTTTTCGAGTCTGTTTGTCATTGAATCTTACGATTTGTAATTCAGTTTCCAAATCATATGAAAAAAGAGAAAAAGCCAAAGAAAATGAAAAAGGCATGAAAATCCTTAGAAAAACCGAAAATCCGAAAGGGCGGTTTAGGTAAAAAGAAGGTAGTCCGACCAACCTTAGGTTGGTGCAAAATTGGACTTGAGGGATGTGAGTTCAAGTGAGAAAAGAAGAAGAGTGGCAAGGCGAAAACCTGAAAGGGCGCCTTGGCAAAATGAGCGACACCGAGTGTAGGATTCCTGTTCGCCACTTAGCGTGCGTGCAAATAAGCTTTAATTATAAAACTATAATCAAGCAAGCGAACCCGCAGTGTACGGATCGATATAGTTGAGCAAGAATTCCAGAGTATCGAACACAGGGATTTGGGGGGTTAAATCCAGTTATAGATTATCAAGCAAGTAAATGTATGAAGCTTTTCAAATTATTGGGAAAACAACAATCCTAAAGATCCAGGAATCCAGCTGTGGCAATCGATTCAAGATATACTTAAAGATATAAGGACAGAGTTGAGGTATGCAAAGGTATACGAATGTAAGGTAATCGTACGGTGAAGTTCCAAAAACCTTATATGACCCACCTAAAAGACACTCTCTATAAAGGTTGTTGAGGCTTCAATATAGAAAAGATCTAAAGGCAAGAATTAACGTCAAATACCCAAACTTGTAACCCAAGGATCAAGACTAACTAAACCGATTAAGGTTGTGACACTCACAATCGAGGTAGAGGTTGTTGAGGCTTCACTACCACCTAGAAAAGGCAAGCCAAGACTAAGTTAAAGCAAATCTTTAACTTTGGATTAAAGTAAAAGCAAGTTCGTAAACTAACACAAAATTACGGGTAGTTCTTGAGTTCCATGGCCGTGGAAGCTCAAGAACAGACCGTGGATTAGGTTCGTCGGCGATTCTCTCTAAATCTCAGGGTCCAATCTATTTATGATCGATCTATCATCATCTAAGCCACAACTATCAACCCTTCACCTTAGAATTGCTAAAGAGTTTTAGCCAACAACAGTCATATTGATATCAAATTCAAGATTTAAAAGAATGAAAGGTGAACACTTTCGAAAACCTTGAATAACTCTCAAATCAATCTCAAATCTACAAATCAAGAACAATAACGTCAATAGGTTTGGAATAACACAAACAATCACAAACTTAGATAAGAACGAAAAACGGGATGTCAATCCGTCTTCAAATCAAACCTAAATGAGAAACGAAATCTTCTTACGAACAATCTTCCGAATCTTCCACTCTTCCGTCAATCCGGAAATCTCAATAGCAAAGCGCAAATCTCTCAATCACAATCTCCGCCCAAATGCGAAATTAGGGCAAATCCAAGTGTAGGCGAAAGTGCGTCTAAGCGTAAGCGAAGGTGACGGAATCTCTCTTCGTCCGTCCTTTTATAGTGTAAGATAAAATATAAGCCCGGCCCAATTGCGTAGGAGATCGTGGCTTAAAGTATGGCGTAAAAGATCGCCAAGATCACGGTCGTGGAAGGGTTCCACGACCGTAATTTAGAGCTTGGAAATTATCACGGTTTGTTTCGATCCTTCCACGGCCGTAGAAGTTGCTGGAATGAACCACGCTTCCCTTGCCAAGGTTCCACGACCGTGGACTTGAACGTGGAATGTAGTACGGCCGTATTTTAGAGCGTGGTTTAGGGGTAAACCGTAATTCTTCCTTCCTTCGTGCTATTCTTCAAGTTAGCATCTTCCTTAGCTCCTAGAGATGTCCTCAATCCTTGGACATGTTCGATCAAAATCCATTCTCGCTCAATCCATTTGGAAATAGCTCTTAATTGCCTACAATCAACATAAAGCTTGTGTAGATCTCTATTTCGACATTATAGACAAACTAGCTCACAATTGCATCAATGCTTAATCAATGACTATCAATATGGATGAAATACACTTAGAAAACGTGCCTAAAATATCACAATATTTCATGCTAACAAATAACCCCATACTTGCCACTTGCTTGTCCCTAAGCAAGGTCTTTCAAAAAGCTTTAAAACACAAGTTAGGATGAAATATGTGTTCCTTCTCAAAGCAAAGCTTCTTTTGGATGAATGTGCCTTCTAATCAATAGATCATTCTCAAATCTTGCTTCCTTCGTTTATAAGACTTTCATACACTTAATCAAAGAGTAAAGAGTAAAGAAAGCTCATGAATTAATCAAACTTCCATGTAAACATCATAACCTTCAAACATTATTAAAATCAATCATAAGAAACTTCAATTTAGATCACCAAGTCATATAACATTCTTTTGATCTTAAGGACTTTCAAACAAGGTCTAGAATGTGGAAAGGGGAGGAAAACTTTAAGGAATGTGGTGCATGAATCCGGGAAAGTGGATAACTACTCTTTTCTTCTTCTCTTGCGGTTTCCGCAGCACTTTCAACTTAGAGCTTCGCTCTCTTCTTTTCATTTTTCGACTTTACTTTTGGAGTTATGGATAGAGGTGCACAAAAACCGAAGCCTAGGAGATTGGCGTTTCTCAATTTTTATGAGATGCCTCAAACCCTTAGCGCACATACCATAATCCGCTAGGAATATCGCTCAATCCGACTTTGGCAAGACACAAACACCCGGCTATGTGAATGGTGCCGAGTTACTCATCGTCATGATTGACTTCCCCAAACCTATAATTTCTTTCTATTCTTTTGATTGCAAATAATTGCTTTCAAGGCCCTCCCACATCAAACATGCCAATATCAATCAACTCCTCCAAATTTTTGGATAGGTAAAGGAGGTCATTATTTCAATGAGGGGCTAAATGATCAAAGAAAGAAGAAAGAAAATCAAATTGCCTTAATCATCTCAAAAAGAAGTATAAGAACTTATAGTGTGATTTCAACCTTATTTTCTCAACATGATTTAAGTAACATTCATCACATTATGAAATTTGCAAAAGAGGTATAATCAACTCATTTAATTTCTTTCCAATTCACTATTCGTTTAAGCATGCAATTGTCATCAAGACTCAAATCACAAGTGGTGATTATCATAGAAATCATCTCTATCCTTAGAAGCACAAAATTTTCAAAATTTTTCAATTTTTATGGGTTTTTCAAACTCTTTTCCATGCAATGCAATAATGAAACGTGTAACAATATAGTGAAACATGCAAGATAGTCTCAATAGAAGCAATCAAAGTGAGTAAGAGTTATTACAAACTTTTAGTCACACTCCACCCATACTTGGAACAAACATTGTCCCTAATGTTCAAATAAAAGAAAAAGAAAAAAATAAAGAAAGAAAAAGAACTCACAAAATGGCGGTGGAGCGGCTAAAGCTGTCGGTCATCAAAGTCGTCACTGCGGTTGAGGCGGGAATGAAGAGAAGCTAGGATCATAGTACCGCCCGAACTGCTGGAGGTAGACGTCTCTCATCATATGGTAAAGGTCATCCATACGTCCATCTCTAGCGTCAGCTCAGATCTCCAAAGCTCCCACCCTATCAAAAAGGCTGGTAGCCCACTCTGACATCTGCTCATACCAACCAGGCGGCTGGCTGTACCATCCCGGTGCATCTGAAGTTGATGGTGCTAGTGGCGGCGGTGCTTGTGTAGACCATGGTGGTGGAGCTCCGTACCACGCAGGAGGGGCCTCCATCCAAGTGGGTCTCTCGCTCACGCTGGCGCGGCGAGAAGATGATCCTGAAGCTCTGGCAGGACGTGGAGAACGTCTAGGCATGTCAGGAGCTGCGTCCGACTGATCCGGAAATGTGCCAAAATCCTGCTCAGCTTCTCCTCCTCCTCCCTCATACTGGTCTCTCATCTCCTCCTCCTCAACTACAGGTGGTGGTGGGACATATGGAGGGGCTGCAATCTTGTTCGCATGCATAGCAGCAAACGTCTCCTTCCAGTTATGGCGTCCAGCCATAATGGACTACTTTAGGAGCCACTCAATGCCTCTCCCCGTTCTCCTCTCCCATGGCATAGCAGCGTAAGGTGGGCCTCTATGGGTAGGGAAGATGAGGCCTCTAGTCATAAAGGCCTAGAGTCTTAGGGGTACAGAAGGAATGCGTGTGCAGGCGGAGAAATCTACCCCTAATGTCCTAGCAAGGTGGGTGACTATCCCACCATATCCAATGTTGCCAGCCCTCTTGTTCTTTAGCTTGCTCATAGTAGCAGCTAAGAGGGTGGCACAGTCCGTCCATACAACATGGAGTAGAGGAGAAAGAGCTCATCCGTCTTGATCTTCTGAGGTGTCTCCGTCCTAGGGAAGAGACACTCAGAAAGTACCCGGTGAGCAATCTTCAAGGCTAAGTGATACATCAACTTAGCCTTGGTGTCAGCTGGTTGCCAGCGGTCCTCGCTAGCATAGGTCATAGCGACCTCTTCTCAAAAATCCTTGGCGTACACGCCGCTGGGGAAACGACCATTGAAGGTCTCATGGAACCCAAAGAAGGCTCCAAACTCCCGGATGGAGAAATCATAGTTTCTTTCCATCAGCTGGAAAGAAACTGTCCTATCAACAGGGTTGTGCTCAAAAGATGTCACAAACTCTCTCGTGATCTCCTCATATGCGTCTTCTCGGATAGCCGAAAAGACGATAAGACCGGCTCTATCTAAGATCCAAGTGGGGTCCCCTATGACATGTAGAGGAGCTAAATCCTCCAACAGTAGGTACCTAGGTCCTATAACAGCCCTCTTATAGATCCTCTCTAAGGCGTCGAGATGATCCTCGTGAATGGTAGGGACCCTAGGGCTAGGAGGTGATGTTGATGAAGGTGATGATGGAGGTGAAGGGGATGAAGGTGGTGGTGCTCTAGAGGAGGAAGAGGAAGAGGGGTTGCCCTTCCTCTTTTTATTCTTATCCTTCACTTTGTTCTTGTCCTTATTTCTCCCGGACACTCTCCTCACAAAATCCATTTTTTGGCAGAAACCACGGTCTGTTCTTGGTGTTCTACGGCCGTGGAAGTGACAGAGACCATGGTTTGTCTCGACTTTTCTCAAAACTCAGCAAACAATCACCAAACTCAGCAATCAATCAATCCTAGACTAATTTCTTCCAATTCCAATCAGTTCTCCTACAAATTCTATCAAAATTAAGGCCGAATCGACAAAGATAGAGAAGAGCGAAAAAAACCTAGGTTTCGGATTTTAAAATCCGAATTCTGCTTTCCTTGGTGATTTGCCGCTCGAATCGTTGCTTGGATCTCGTTGGTGGTTGGATTTGCTTCAGTTTGGGTCGAAGAATCGTTGAAAACGATTAACGAACGAAGAATTGAGGTGAGGGGCGTGATTTCGGCGAAATAGGGCATGGAATTGGGTTTGTGAGATGTGTTTTGTGAAGAACGTGGTTTATATAATGGTCGTCAAAATTTTTGAGAACCACGGTCTATCGGGGGGTTCCACGGCCGTGGAAATTTACGGAACCGTGGTTTTGGTGATTTTTCAAAGGCTTTTGGAAATTACGGTCACTATAGCTGTCACGGCCGTGGTTTAGGCCGTGGAACTCTCTGTAATGCTCCAAAGTCCAAGTTTCGTCACTTTTCTTCAAACTTTCTCTTCCCCTTCCCTTTTCCACTGTTCCTACATCCAAAAATACGAACATACCGGAAGAAATCGGAGGCAAAACAAAGCAAAAATGTCTAAACTAAGCTAAACTATGAATCAAAAACTAAAACGTAAATGCAATACCTTGGGTTGCCTCCCAAGAAGTGCTTTGTTTAAGGTCCGTAGCTAGACCAAATTCGCACTTATTCGAGTGCGGTGGGTGCAAACTCTTCAGCTTGGAGTTCCGGCGTATACTTCTTGAGTTGTTGACCGTTCACCTTAAAGCTTCCGCCCGCTTCACCCCATACTTCAACTGCACCATGGGGGAAAATACGTTTGATTAGAAAAGGTCCGGTCCAGCGAGATTTAAGCTTACCTGGAAAGAGACGAAGCCTTGAATTGAAGAGGATAACTTGATCTCCTTCTTTGAAGTCCTTTGGAATGATATGCTTATCATGCCAACGCTTTGCTCTTTCTTTGTAAATCTTAGCGTTTTCATAAGCGTTCAAGCGGAGTTCTTCAAGCTCATTAAGGTCCAAGAGACGCTTTTCTCCCGCTTCCTTCATGCCGACATTCAACCACTTGATGGCCCAAAATGCCTTATGCTCTAACTCTACCGGTAAATGACAAGACTTCCCATACACAAGGTTGTATGGTGTGGTTCCTATGGGAGTCTTATACGCAGTCCGGTACGCCCACAATGCATCATCAAGCTTCAAGGACCAATCCTTCCTAGTCCTTGAAACCGTCTTCTCTAGGATTCCTTTGATCTCCCGGTTTGAGATTGTTAGCATGAAATATTGTGATATTTTAGGCACGTTTTCTAAGTGTATTTGATTCATATTGATAGTCTTTGATTGAGCATTGTTGTATTTGTGAGCTAGTTTGCCTATATTGTCGATATGGATGTCTACACTAGCTTTATGTTGATTATAGGTGATTAAGAGCCATTTCCGAACGGAATCGAGCAAAGACGAGTTGATTGAGTATGTCCATGGATTAAGGGCATTCGTAGGAGCAAAATGGATGTCAACTTCAGGAATGCACGAGGCTAGGGGAGAATCACGTTCTTGCCCTAAACCACGCTCTAAAATACGGCCGTACTACAAACCACGTTCAGTTCCACGGCCGTGGAACCCTGCAGAAGAAGCGTGGTTCATTCCAGAAGCTTTTACGGTCGTGGAATCCATGGTTCAAACCGTGTTGATTTCCTCGCTCTAAATTACGGTCGTGGAACCTTCCACGACCGTGATCTTGGCGATCTTTTTGGCCAACATTTTGAAGCCACGATCTAGATGGGGAGTTGATTTCATGGGACCATTCCTATCCTCTTGTGGAAACCAATACATACTATTGGCGGTGGATTACGTTCTTTAACAAGACCACCTTCCCGCGATTTGGGACGCCAAGGACGATCATTAGTGATGGAGGTTCTCACTTCATAGCCCGTTGCTTTGAAGCTCTTCTAGCCAAGTATTGGGTTACTCACAAGATTGCTACCCCTTATCATCCACAAACAAGTGGACAAGTTGAGATCTCAAATAGGGAGATCAAAGGAATTCTGGAGAAGACGGTTTCAACGACTAGGAAGGATTGGTCCTTGAAGCTTGACGATGCATTGTGGGCGTACCGGACTGCATACAAGACTCCCATAGGAACCACACCATACAACCTTGTGTATGGGAAGTCTTGTCACTTACCGGTAGAGTTGGAGCACAAGGCGTTTTGGGCTATCAAGTGGCTGAACTTCAGCATGAAAGAAGCGGGAGAGAAGCGTCTCCTAGACATCAATGAGCTGGATGAACTCCGCTTGAACACTTATGAAAACGCCAAGATCTATAAGGAGAGAGCGAAGCATTGGCATGATAAGCATATCATTCTAAAGGACTTCAAAGAAGGAGATCAAGTTCTCCTCTTCAATTAAAGACTCCGTCTCTTTCCAGGTAAGCTTAAATCTCGTTGGACGGGACCCTTTCTAATTAAGCGTATTTTCCCCCATGGTGCAGTTGAAGTATGGGGTGAAACGGGCGGAAGCTTTAAGGTGAACGGCCAACGACTCAAGAAGTATACGCCGGAACTCCAAACCGAAAAGTTCGCACCTACCGCACTCGAATAAGTGCAAGATTGGTCTAGCTATGGACCTTAAACAAAGCGCTTCTTGGGAGGCAACCCAAGGTATTGCATTCTTGTTTTTGTTTTCGATTCATAGTTTAGCTTAGAATAGACGTTTTTGCTTTGTTTTTGCCTTCGATTCCTTCCGGTATGTTCGTGTTTTTGGATGTAGGAACGATGGAAAAGGAAAAGGGGAGGATAATGTTGAAGAGAAGTGACGAAATCTGGACTTTGGAGCTTTACAGAGAGTTCCACGGCCTAAACCACGGTCGTGACAGCTACAGTGCCCGTAATTTCCAAAAGCCTTTGAAAAATCACCAAAACCACGGTTCCGTACAGAACCACGGCCGTGGAACACCCCGACAGACCGTGATTTTCAAAATTTTTCCTGTGACTATATAAACCACGTTCTTCACAAAAACCACCCACAAAACCCCTCTTCCACAACCTAAAAGCCGAATCCACGCCTCCTCTCTCAATTCCTCGTTTCTTAATCGTTTTTAACGATTCTTCTTCCTAAACTGAAGCAAATTCGACCACCAACAAGATCCAAGCGACGAATCGAGCGGAAATTCACCAAGGAACGCGCAATTCGGATTTTTCAATCCGAAAAATAGGTTTTTCCACTCTTCTTGATCTTTGTCGATTTGGTTCGTTTTTGTTAGAGATTTTAGGAAGAACTGATTGAGATTGGAAGAAATTAGATTAGGACTGCCTGCTTGTGGAGATTGAGTATTGATTTGCTGAGATTTGAGAAATTCTGAGACGAATCACGGTTCTTGGGAGAACCACGGCCGTGGAATCTGTAGAACAGCCCGTAATTTCTGACAGAATGGACTTTGTGAGGAGAGTTTCAGGGAGGATTATGGAGAAGAAGAATAACCAGGACAAGAAGAGGAAGGGTAACCCCTCTTCCTCCTCATCCTCTAGAGCACCACCACCCTCTTCCCCTTCACCTCCATCATCACCATCATCACCCTCACCTCCTAGCCCTAGAGTCCTGACCATACATGAGGATCACCTTGATGCACTCGAGAGGATCAAGGAGAGGGCTGTGATTGGTCCTAGGTACTTGTTGTTGGAGGATCTAGCTCCTCTTAACATCGTAGATGACCTTACTTGGCTCTTGGATAGAGCCGGACTAGTTGTCTTCTCGGCTATCCGAGAAGACGCTTATGAGGAGATTACACGGGAGGTTGTGACTTCTTTCAAGTATAGCCACGTGGATAGGACCGTTTCTTTCCGTCTTATGGAAAGAAACTATGACTTTAGCATCCGTGAGTTCGGCACCTTCTTTGGGTTCCAGGAGACCTTTAACGGTCGCTTTCCTAGTGGCGTTTACGCCAAGGACTTTTGGGAGGAGGTAGCGATGATTTACGCCGACGAGGACCGTTGGCAACCTGCTGATACCAAGGCTAGGTTGATGTACCACCTAGCCTTGAAGATCGCTCACCGCGTTCTTTCGGAGTGTCTCTTTCCTAGGACGGAGACACCCCAAAAGATCAAGACAGATGAGCTCTTTTTGCTTTACTCCATGCTGTATGGGCGCCAAGCTGACTGTGCCACCCTCTTGGCTGCTACTATGAGCAAGCTCAAGAACAAGAGGAAGGGCAACATTGGATATGGTGGGATAGTTACCCACCTTGCTAGGAGCTTGGGTGTTGATTTTTCTGCGTGTACCCGCATACCGGCCGTTTCTTTATGTCTTCATGTCTTCATGACTAGAGGTCTCATCTTCCCCACACATAGAGGTCCGCCTTATGCGGCCATGCCTTGGGAGAGCAGGACCGGTAGGGGTATAGAGTGGCTACCGGAGTACTCCATTATGGCGGGATGCCATAATTGGAAGGAGACGTTTGCTGCTATGCATGCGAACTGCTATGCATGCGAACTGGATAGTAGCTCCCCCATATGTCCCACCACCGGTTGTTGAGGAGGAGGATATGAGAGATCAGTTTGAGGGTGGAGGAGGAGCCGAGCAGGAGTTTGGCACGTTTCCGGATCAGCCGAAGGCGGCCCCCGATGCACCTAGACGTTCTCCACGTCCAGCTAGAGCTTCAGGCTCGTCTTCTCGCCGCGCTAGCGTGAGTGAGAGACCTACATGGATGACCACACCTCCTGCGTGGTATGGCGTTCCCCCTCCTTGGTCCACAGAGCAGTCATCAGAACCAGCACCAGCACCAGCACCATCCGACGCTCCTACATGGTATAGTCAGGCTCCGGGATGGTATGAGCAGATGCCGGATTGGGCTACTGGCCTTTCAGAGAGAGTAGGAGCATTGGAGATCCGAGCCGATGCTAAAGATGGACGCTTAGACGACCTCGACCACATGATGAGAGACGTCTACCGCCAGCAGTTTGGGCGGTTTTACGATCCTAGCTTCTCTCCATTCCCGCCTCCACCAGCGCTGCAGTGATGAGGATTTGATGATTGACCATTCGCTTTAGACATTCCACCACCACTTTGTGAGTTTCTTTTTCTTTTCTTTCCTTTCTTTCTTTATTTTGAACATTAGGGACAATGTTCGTCCTAAGTATGGGGTGGGATGTACTAAAAGTTTGTAATAACTCTTACTCACTATGTTTGCTTTTATTTGAGACTATCATTGCATGTTCAATATATTGTTGCACGTTTCATTATTGCATTGCATGAAAAAGAACTTGAAAAAACCCATAAAAATTGAAAAATTTTGTGCTTCTAATGAATTGAGATGATTTCTATGATAATCACTACTTGTGAATTGAGTTTGATGACAATTGCATGCTTAAAAGAATAGTGAATTGAAAAGAATTTGAATGAATGAAATTTACCTCTTTTGCAAACTTCATAATGTGATGAATATTACCTAAATCATGTTGAGAAATTGAATTTGAAATCACACTATAAGTTCTTATACTTCTTGTTGAGATGATTAAGGCAATTCGATTTTTTCTTTCTTCTTTCTTTGATCATTTTAGCTCCTCATTGAAATATTGACCTCCTTTACCTATCCGGGAATTTGGAGAAGTGAATGAAAAAGGCATGTTTGATGTGGGAGGGCCATGAGAGCAATTATTTGCAATCAAAAGAATAGAAATAAATTCTAGGTTTGGGGAAGTCAATCATGATGATGAGTAACTCGGCACCATTCACATAGCCGGGTGTTTGTGTCTTGCCAAAGTTGGATTGAGCGATATTCCTAGCGGATTATGGTATGTGCGCTAAGGGTTTGAGGCATCTCATAAAAATTGAGAAACGCCAATCTCCTAGGCTTCGGTTTTTGTGCACCTCTGTCCATAACTCCAAAAGTAAAGTCGAAAAAATGAAAAGAAGAGAGCGAAGCTCTAAGTTGAAGATGTTGCGGAAACCGCAAAAGAAGAAGAAGAGTAGTTGTCCACTTTCCCGGATTCATGCACCACATTTCCTTAAAGTTTCCTTCCCTTTCCACATTCTAGACCTTTTCTTTGAAAGTCCTTAAGATCAAAAGAATGTTATATGACTTAGTGATCTAAATTGAAGTTTCTTATGATTGATTTTGATAATGTTTGAAGGTTATGATGCTTGTATAGAAGTTTGATTGATTCATGAGTTTTCTTTACCTTTTTACTCTTTGATTAAGTGTATGAAAGTCTTATAAACAATTGGAGCAAGATTTGAGAATGATCTATTCTTTAGAAAGCACATTCATCCAAAAGAAGTATTGCTTTGAGAAGGTACACATATTTCATCCTAACTCTTGTTTTAAAAGCTTTTTGAAAGACCTTGCTTAGGGACAAGCAAGTGTTAAGTATGGGGTTATTTGTGAGCTAGTTTGCCTATATTATCGATATGGATGTCTACACTAGCTTTATGTTGATTATAGGTGATTAAGAGCCATTTCCGAACGGAATCGAGCAAAGACGAGTTGATTGAGTATGTCCATGGATTAAGGGCATTCTTAGGAGCAAAATGGATGTCAACTTCAGGAATGCACGAGGCTAGGGGAGAATCACGTTCTTGCCCTAAACTACGCTCTAAAATACGGCCGTACTACAAACCACGTTCAGTTCCACGGCCGTGGAACCCTGCAGAAGAAGCGTGGTTCATTCCAGAAGCTTTTACGGTCGTGGAATCCATGGTTCAAACCGTGTTGATTTCCACGCTCTAAATTACGGTCGTGGAACCTTCCACGACCGTGATCTTGGCGATCTTTTTCGCCAACATTTTGAAGCCACGATCTTTTGAAGATTGGGCCGGGTCGATATTTTATCTTGCCCTATAAAAAGACAGACGAAGAGAGATTCCGTCATCCTCGCTTACCCCCGCTTACATCTCCGCTTAGACGCATTTACGCCTCGTTTTCGACCTTCGCTTAGAGAGCATACTTGCATATTCGCTTACGCTCGGATTTGCCCTAATCTTGCACTTTGGTGGAGATTGTGATTGAGATTTCCGGATTGACGGAAGAGTCGGAAGATTGTTGCAAGAAGACTTCTCTTCTTGTTTAGGTTTGATTTAGAAGACGGATTGACATCCCGTTCTTCCTTCTTATCTACGATTGTGTTTGTTTGTTCTATTCCGAATCTTGTGCCGATATTTGTTCTTGATTGTGACTTTGAGATTGGTTTGAGGTTTATTGAAAGTTTTCGGAAGTTTTCATCTTTCAATTCTTTAATTCTTGAATTTGATATCAACATGACGGTTATTGGCTAAAAAGCCTTAACAATTCTAAGGTGAAGGGTTGATAGTTGTGGCTTAGATGATGATAGATCGATCATAAACGAATTAGACCCTGAGAGTTAGAGAAAACCGTCGACGAACCCTAAATCACGGTTTGTTCTTGAGTTCCACGACCGTGGAATCTCAAGATCCAACCGTAATTTCCCTTAAGTCTACGAATCTGCTTTTACTTTAATCCAAAGTTAAAGATTAGCTTTAACTTAGTCTTGGCTTGCCTTTTCTAGGTGGTAGTGAAGCCTCAACAACCTCTACCTCGATTGTGAGTATCCCAACCTTAATCGATTTAGTTAGTTTTGATCCTTGGATTACAAGTTTGGGTGTTTAACATTAATTCTTGCCTTTGGAACCTTTCTATATTGAAGCCTCAACAACCTGTATAGAGAGTGTCTTGTAGGTGAGTCATATAAGGTATTTGGAACTTCACCGTACGATTACCTTACATTAGCATACCTTTGCATATCTCAACTTTGTCTTTATATCATTAAGTATATCTTGAATCGATTGCCACAGCTGGATACTTGGATCTTTAGGATTGTTGTTTTCCCGATATTTGCAAAAACTCTCATATTTACTCGCTTGGTAATCTGCAATTGAATTTGTTCCCACCCAAATCCCTGTGTTCGATACTCTGGAAGTCTTGCTTAACTATATCGATCCATACACTGCGGGTTCGCTTGCTTGATTCTAGTTTTATAATTAAAGCTTATTTGCACACACGTTTAGGAGCGAACAGAGATCTCAACTTGTCCACTAGTTTGTGGATGATAAGGGGTGGCGATCTTGTGAGTAACCCCATACTTAGCTAGAAGAGCTTCAAAGCGCCGGGCAATGAAGTGAGAACCTCCATCACTAATGATAGTCCTTGGTGTCCCAAATCGTGGGAAGATGGTCTTGTTAAAGAACTTTACCACTACCATGGCATCATTGGTGGGAGAGGCAATTGCTTCCACCCATCTAGAAACGTAATCCACCGTCAAGAGTATGTATTGGTTTCCACAAGATGATGGGAACGGTCCCATAAAATCAACTCCCCAAACATCGAAAATCTCCACCTCTTGGATGTTATTAAGAGGCATCTCATTCCTCCTAGAGATATTTCCTGTTCTTTGACAAGCATCGCATCAGGAAACAAAGGTTTGCACATCTCTAAATAAAGTAGGCCAAAAGAAGCCAGATTGCAATACCTTAGCGCTAGTCTTATTCGAACTAGCGTGTCCTCCACAAGGTAGTGAGTGACAATGGCGGATGACACTTTGCATCTCATCTTCCGGCACACATCGCCGAATAATGCCATCCGGACCTCTCTTAAAGAGGAGAGGTTCATTCCAAAAGTATTCTCGAACATCCTTACAGAACTTCTTTCTTTGTGCGTAGGATAATCCGGGCGGTATCTCCTGACAAACCAAATAGTTAACAAAATCAGCAAACCATGGTTCGTTACCTTTGAAGATCACATCGATGCACTCCTCTATGATATGTAAGTGTTCGTCCGGGAAGGTGTCATCTATAAGTAAATGGTCGTCCTCTAGATGTGTTAGGCGACTCAAATGATCCGCAACAGAATTTTCCGAACCCTTCTTGTCGCGGATCTCTAGATCGAATTCTTGTAGGAGAAGAATCCATCTAATTAACCTTGGCTTCGCATCCTTCTTTGCAAGGAGGTACCGGATCGCAGCATGATCCGTGTACACAATCACCTTCGCACCTACAAGATAAGAGCGAAATTTGTCAATAGCATAGACAATGGCTAAAAATTCCTTTTCCGTAGTGGCGTAGTTGAGGTGCGCGTCATCTAGCGTCTTGCTATCGTAGTAGATAGCGTGGGTTCGCCCTTCCTTTCTTTGTCCAAGAACGGCTCCTATGGCTACGTCACTAGCATCGCACATAACCTCAAAGGGAAGGTTCCAATCCTGAGGTTGGATAATAGGTGCTGAAATTAGAGCTTCCCGAATCATGTTAAATGCATCCAAGCATTCCTGCGAAAACTCAAAAACTGCATCCTTCATCAATAGATTAGTTAGCGGTTTTGATATTTTAGAAAAATCCTTTATAAAACGCCTATAGAATCCAGCATGTCCTAGAAAACTTCTTATCCCTTTCACTGAAGTTGGAGGAGGAAGTTTTTCTATGGTCTCTATCTTAGCTTTATATACCTCTATCCCTCTACTAGAGATTAAGTGTCCTAATACAATTCCTTCCTTTACCATAAATTGACACTTCTCCCAATTAAGAACTAGGTTAGTGTCTTCACACCTTTGTAATACAAGAGAAAGGTTAGAAAGGCAATTGTCAAAAGAGGAACCGTATACGGAGAAGTCATCCATAAAGACCTCCATGATTTCCTCTATATATTCGGAGAAGATGGCCATCATGCAGCTTTGAAAGGTGGCTGGGGCGTTGCAAAGCCCGAACGGCATCCTCCTATAAGCAAACGTACCCCAAGGGCACATAAATGTGGTCTTCTCTTGATCATCCGGGTGTATCGGAATCCGAAAGAAACCACTATAACCGTCAAGATAGCAAAAATGTGAATGTTCTGCTAACCTTTCAAGCATTTGGTCGATGAATGGCAATGGGAAGTGATCCTTCCTCGTCGCATTGTTAAGCTTGCGGTAGTCTATGCACATCCGCCATCCTGTCACAGTTCGGGTAGGAATGAGTTCGTTGTTCTTGTTGGTGATGACCGTCATTCCTCCCTTCTTCGGAACTACTTGAACCGGACTCACCCACTTGCTATCGGAGATAGGGTAGATGATACCTGCATCAAGAAGTTTAAGAATTTCCTTCTTGACAACCTCTTTCATGGTCGGATTTAACGGCCTTTGAGGTTGTCTTGAAGTCCTAAAGTCCTCTTCCATTAGGATTTTATGCATGCATAGGGAAGGTTTGATTCCTACTAAGTCTTCTATAGTATAACCTAAAGATTTCCTATGTTTCCTAAGGACAACCATAAGCTTACTATGTTCATCTACGGTTAAATCGGAACTAACAATTACCGGATAAGTAGAGTTAGGTTCTAGAAAAGCGTACCTTAGATGTGTAGGAAGTTGTTTCAATTCCATTGCGATCGGAGTCTCCAATGGCTCTTGAGGAGCATCCGATGGTTCCTTAGAAGTGTCTAAGGAAGTAGAAGGTGTGGGGGAAGAATCAAGAGAAGTTTAAGAAGTGGCACAATTGCCTTCGTCCACGGCCAAAATTACGGGTGCTTTGTATGCTCCACGGCTGTGGTATTGGGCGTGGAATGTGGTTACAGGTGCTCTGTTTCCTCCACGACCGTGTAACCCTCTAGAGTGAGCCACGCTTTGGTTGGTGAAATTCACGGCCGTGGAATATAATGTATGGCCGTGGATTCTCACGTTTTCTGCTTCGTCGTGGAGTTTCTCAAACTCCTCTTCACATACTTCTTCATGTGCTTCTAAGGCTTCAATTGCCTCATTGCTCTCCTCTTCTTCCCCTACATTCATTAGACTCATAGTAATAACCTTTTGCAAAGGATCTTTGAAGAGAATAGCACTTACCTCCTCTCTAGACAACCCTTCTTCATCTTGGATATTGAATATATCCTCATCAAAGATTGGTTCCTTCACTAGAGTGGAAAGAACAAACTCTACCTTCTCTTCTCCTATGTCAAAGGCGAGTCTAGTATTCTTGCAATCGACTATGCAGCCGGAAGTTGCAAGAAACGGTCTTCCGAGTATGATCGGGACCGGACTATCTGCAGGAATGTCAAGAACAACAAAATCAATGGGAACAAAGAATTTACCTAGCTTGACTGGGACGTCTTCTACAATACCGACGGGACGAGTGATGGATCGATCCGCCATGTACAACGTCATCTTCACCGGTTTAGGGTCGCCTAAACCGATCTTCCTACATAGTGCGAGTGGTACGATGCTCACACTTGCTCCCAAGTCACATAATGCATCATATGTGACATCTCCCACTCCTATGGGAATACAAAATGACCCCGGATCCTTTAGCTTTGGGGACATTTTCTCCTTCATGGTCTTGATGAGATCCGAAGAATCCGAACTCTTCTTAAGCTCTCCGAAATCTTCTAACTTTCTCTTGTTAGAGAGGATTTCCTTTAAGAACTTGCCATAAGCCGGCATACCTACAATAGCATCAATAAAAGGTATATTAATATGCAGCTTGCTCATGAGTTCTATAAACTTACCGAATTGGTTATCTAGACGTGCTCTTGCTCTAGATTGTGGGAACGGTAGGGGAGGTTTGTAAGCTGGAGGAGGAACGTAGACATCTTCCTTCTCCTTCCCCTTCTCTTTTTCTTTCTCAACGGGAACTTCTACAAACTTGGGTTGCGGATCGGTGGTTGTCACTCCGCTCCTAGTTGTGATTGCCATAACCCTTCCCTTCGGGTTGTCCTCCGTTTTTCCTGGAAGTTTCCCTTGATTCCTAGGAAAATCCTCCGCATGAGTAAACATTTGGTTTTCTAAAACCTTTTGGGCTTTATCAACCTTAGTTATGTGATCATCAACTTTGATGATGCGACTCTCTAACCCTTGAAGCTTTCCCAAAATTGTCTCCAACATGGGATCGGGCTTCTCCTTCCCCGAAGTGCTTCCTCCATTAGATGTTTGCCCCTGGCTTTTCAAAGGAGTAGAGGAAGAGGAAGGTGGAGTTAGTGATTTTGAATTGGAAGGATAAGAGTTACCGGAGTTTTGTTGATTGGAGTGCCAATTGTTGTTGTTTGAACCCCTATTGTTGTTCCAATTATTGTTCCGGTTGTTGTTGTTGTTGCCGTTCCAATTATTCCGGTTGTTGTTCCGGTTGTTGTTGTTGTTGCGGTTTGTATTCTCACCATCGTTATTGTTGTTGCCCAAGTAGCCAACATCTTTTCCTTGTTGCTTTGGAAAGTTGGTCTTGATAGCTTCCTTCAACTCTTTGATCTCATTGTTGAGGGAGAAAATTTGATTTTGAGCTTCATGTGTGAGCTTTGCTCCTTGCTCCACACGATTTCCCTCCACTTTCCGGTGAGAATACTTCTCTATGACCCTTGCTTGCTTCTCAAAGAAGTCCCAAGCGTCATCTTCCCTCATGTCCATGAATGTACCACATGAGAGGGATTGGTGCTTGAATTGTGTCTCCACATCCAGCCCCTTATAATATATCTCCAAAAGTGCAAGCTTGGATATGCCATGATGAGGGCAATCCAATAGCAAATCCTGAAATCTTTCCCTAGATTGAAACAAACTTTCGTTAGATCTGATGGAAAATGCGTTAATCTTACCTCTTAGCTCCGCCGTTTTGGATGGCGGAAATAACTTAGTGAGGAACTCCGCGGAAAGGTCTTCCCACGTGTCTAGTTTCCCACTAGGAAGAGCTTGGTACCAAAACAATGCCTTCCCCTTCAAGGAGAAGAAGAAGGGCTTGAGCTTATAGTTGTTGGTAGTCGCGTTCTTCGGCTTCATCGTTTCCATCATACACTCAAAATTTTGTAGGTGTTGGTGTGGAGATTCAGCACTTGTTCCACCAAATTGGTTTTGGCGAACAAGAGTAATAACCTGCGGGTTGAAGCTAAATCCTTGCACATCATCAGCATCAAAGTTCACACCAAAACGGCGTGGTTGCTGCGTTGGATCCATCCTTTGGCCAAGAGTTCTTGGCTCCTCATCCACACGTTCGATCCTTGCGTTCCTAGGTGGAACACGGCGATTCGCAGCTGGCCTTGGATGGAATGGATTTACATTGATCGTGGGATCAATTTCCTCTAGCGGTGGCATGGAGGAGTCGCTATCCTCATTGGATGAGTTGGCTCTAACCGATCTTCCCGGTCTCCTCCTTTTCTTTTTCTCCTTAAGGTGGTTTATTTCCAACCTCATTTGGAACATCATGTCAGTTAGATCGTCAACCTTCATTTGGTGACGATTCGTCTCTTCTCTACGAGTCTTCTCACTCCATTGGAGTTGAGCTTCCTTTTCCGCTAACTCCGATTGGAGATCACGTTCTCTTTCTTCAGCCATTTTCTTTTCCTTACGCTTTCTCCTTAAAGTCCTCTCAAGCTCTTGATCAAGAGGTAAGAGATCTTCGGTGTTCCTAGACCTGCGCATGCACTTGAAAAGATATCAAATAACAAGGGAGAAGCTCCCAAGCTTGACAACCGAAAACCGAATTCGGCCTAAACCAAATCCCCGGCAACGGCGCCAAAAACTTGTTCGCAACTTAGCGTGCGTGCAAATAAGCTTTAATTATAAAACTAGAATCAAGCAAGCGAACCCGCAGTGTACGGATCGATATAGTTGAGCAAGAATTCCAAAGTATTGAGCACAGGGATTTGGGGGGTTAAATCCAGTTATAGATTATCAAGCAAGTAAATGTATGAAGCTTTTCAAATTATTGGGTAAACAACAATCCTAAAGATCTAGGAATCCAGTTGTGGCAATCGATTCAAGATATACTTAAAGATATAAGGACAGAGTTGAGGTATGCAAAGGTATACGAATGTAAGGTAATCATACGGTGAAGTTCCAAAAACCTTATATGACCCACCTAAAAGACACTCTCTATAAAGGTTGTTGAGGCTTCAATATAGAAAAGATCAAAAGGCAAGAATTAACGTCAAATACCCAAACTTGTAACCCAAGTATCAAGACTAACTAAACCGATTAAGGTTGTGACACTCACAATCGAGGTAGAGGTTGTTGAGGCTTCACTACCACCTAGAAAAGGCAAGCCAAGACTAAGTTAAAGCAAATCTTCAACTTTGGATTAAAGTAAAAGCAAGTTCATAAACTGACACAAAATTACGGGTAGTTCTTGAGTTCCACGGCCGTGGAAGCTCAAGAACAGACCGTGGATTAGGTTCGTCGGCGATTCTCTCTAACTCTCAGGGTCCAATCTATTTATGATCGATCTATCATCATCTAAGCCACAACTATCAACCCTTCACCTTAGAATTGCTAAAGAGTTTTAGCCAACAACAGTCATATTGATATCAAATTCAAGATTTAAAAGAATGAAAGGTGAAAACTTCCGAAAACCTTGAATAACTCTCAAATCAATCTCAAATCCACAAATCAAGAACAACAACGTCAATAGGTTTGGAATAACACAAACAATCACAAACTTAGATAAGAACGAAGAACGGGATGTCAATCCGTCTTCAAATCAAACCTAAATGAGAAACGAAATCTTCTTATGAACAATCTTCCGAATCTTCCACTCTTCCGTCAATCCGGAAATCTCAATAGCAAAGCACAAATCTTTCAATCACAATCTCCGCCCAAATGCGAAATTAGGGCAAATCCAAGTGTAGGCGAAAGTGCGTCTAAGCGTAAGCGAAGGTGACGGAATCTCTCTTCATCCGTCCTTTTATAGTGTAAGATAAAATATAAGCCCGGCCCAATTGCGTAGGAGATCGTGGCTTAAAGTATGGCGTAAAAGATCGCCAAGATCACGGTCGTGGAAGGGTTCCACGACCGTAATTTAGAGCGTGGAAATTATCACAGTTTGTTTCGATCCTTCCACGGCCGTAGAAGTTGCTGGAATGAACCACGCTTCCCTTGCCAAGGTTCCACGACCGTGGACTTGAACGTGGAATGTAGTACGGCCGTATTTTAGAGCGTGGTTTAGGGGTAAACCGTAATTCTTCCTTCCTTCGTGCTATTCTTCAAGTTAGCACCTTCCTTAGCTCCTAGAGATGTCCTCAAATCCTTGGACATGTTCGATCAAACTCCATTCTCGCTCAATCCGTTCGGAAATAGCTCTTAATTGCCTACAATCAACATAAAGCTTGTGTAGATCTCTATTTCGACATTATAGACAAACTAGCTCACAATTGCATCAATGCTTAATCAATGACTATCAATATGGATGAAATATACTTAGAAAACGTGCCTAAAATATCACAATATTTCATGCTAACAATTCCCTTTCGGCGTTTGGCGACATAAGAAGGGGAGTCATAAGGAGGTTGTCCGGGTAGGCCACTCTTGGAGCGATAAGGATGGTGTTAGCATGAAATATTGTGGTATTTTAGGCACGTTTTCTAATCGTATTTGATTCATATTGATAGTCTTTGATTGAGCTTTGTGCATATGAGAGCTAGTATTACCTATATTGTCGATATGGATGTCTACACTAGTTCTATGTTGATTATAGGTGATTTGGAGCTATTTCCGAACGGAAACGAGCAAAGGAGAGTTGAGTTGATATGTCCATAGATTGAGGACACTCTTTGGAAGCAATTTGGAGTCTTAGATTGAGGAATGCACGAGTTAGGGAAGAATCACGTTCTTGCCCTAAATTACGCCCTAAAACACGGCCGTACCACAAACCACGTTCAGAATTACGGCCGTGGATTCAGAGTCAGAATTCGATGTTCATTCCAGGGGATTCTACGGCCGTGGAACTAACCGTAATTGTTTCCACGCCCTAAATTACGGTCGTGGAATCTTCCACGACCGTGATCTTGGCGAATCTTTTCGCCATGTTTCGGAGCCATGATCTTTTGAAGATTGGGCCGGGCCGACACTTTGCCCTGCATTATAAAAAGACGGATGAAGCAAGATTCCGTCACCTCGCTTACGACCTTTTCAACCCTCGCTTAGCGGCAAACGTACGCTTACAATCCACGTTCAGCAACGCACAAACCCTCATCTTGGAGGTAATTTGGAGATCTCATTGAAGATCAAAGTTCATATTGGAGAGTTGCTGTTTGTGATCTTCGTGTTTGTGGAAGATCGAAGTTCTTGGAGGGTTTTGCAAGAAGATCCCTCTTCTTGCTTAGGTTTGATTTAGGATCGGATTGACATCCCGTTTCTTTTCTTTCATAAGATTGTGATTGTTTACTCCGTTTTGAATCTTTTGATAAACACTTGTTCTTGGCTGTGATTCTGAGATTCATTTGAAGATTATTGATAGTTCTTGAAAGTTCCCATCTTTTATCTTTTAATTCTTGAATTGATATCAATATGACTGTTATTGGCTAAAAACCCTTAACAATTCTAAGGTGAAGGGTTGATAGTTGTGGCATAGGTGATGATAGATCGATCGCAAACAGATTAGACCCTGAGAGTTAGAGAATTGTCGCCGACAACCCTAAATTACGGCCTGTTCTTGAATCCACGGCCGTGGAACCTCAAGAACTAACCGTGATTTCCCTTAAGTCTACGAACCTGCTTTTACTTTAATCTAAAGTTAAAGATTTGCTTTAACTTAGTTTAGACTTGTCTTTTCTAGGTGGTAGTGAAGCCTCAACAACCTCTACCTCGATTGTGAGCCTCAACAACCTCAATCGGATAAGTTAGTCTTGATCTTTAGATTATAAGTTTGGGTATTTGATACTAATCCTCGTCTTTAGGACCCTATCTATATTGAGCCTCAACAACCTGTATAGGGAGTGTCTTTTAGGTGAGTTACATAAGGTTTTTGGAACCTCAACCGTACGATTACCTTACATTAGTATACCTTTGCATATCTCAACTCTGTCTTTATATCATTAAGTATATCTTGAATCGATTGCCACAGCTGGATACTTGGATCTTTAGGATTGTTGTTTTCCCAATAATTTGCAAAACTCCTATATTTACTTGCTTGATAACCTGCAACCGAGTTCGCTCCACCCAAATCCCTGTGTTCGATACTCTTGAATTCTTGCTTAACTACGTCGATCCGTACAGTGCGGGTTCGCTTGCTTGATTCTAGTTTTATAAATTTAAAGCTTATTTGCACACACCTCTAGGGGCGAACAAGTTTTTGGCGCCGTTGCCGGGGATTTGGCTTCGTCCGAATCCGGTAGCCGGTTGTCAAGCTTGGGAGCTTGCTCTCGTTATTTGATTTTTCTTTGAGTGCATGCGCAGGTCTAGGAACACCGAAGATCTCTTACCTCTTGATCAAGAGCTAGAGAAAACCTTGAGGCAAAAGCGCAAGGAAAAGAGGATGGCTGAAGGGAACGAACGCGATCTTCAAACGGAGTTGGCGGAGAAGGAAGCTCAACTCCGATGGAATGAGACTCTCCGCCAAGATGAGATGGATCGTCATCAATCTCAAGTCAACGGTCTACAAGACATGATCGTCCAAATGAGGATAAAGATGAGCGACCTTGAAGATAAGGTGGGCAAGAAGTCCTCGAGAAGGAGATCAAGGTCTAGAAGAAGAAACCACTCATCCGCCGATGATAGTGATTCTTCCATGCCACCGTTAGAAGAGATTGATCCCACGATCAATATAAATCCTTTCAATCCACAAGGAGCTGCTAATCGTCGCATTCCACCTAGGAATGCGAGGGTCGAACGTGTGGATAATGAGCCGAGAACTCTTGGCCAGCGAATGGATCCAACACAACAACCACGCCGCTTGGGTGTTAATTTTGATGCTGAAGATGTACAAGGGTTTAGCTTCAACCCTCAAGTTATCACTCTTGTTCGCCAAAGCCAGTTTGGCGGTACAAGCGCTGAATCTCCACACCAACACTTGCAAAACTTTGAGTGTATGATGGAGACGATGAGACCGAAGAGCGCTACTACCAATAGCTACAAGCTTAAACCTTTCTTTTTCTCCTTGAAAGGGAAAGCGTTATCTTGGTATCAAGCTCTTCCTAATGGGAAACTAGACACGTGGGAAGACCTCTCCGCAGAGTTTCTCACCAAATTCTTTCCGCCATCCAAAACGGCGGAACTTAGAGGTAAGATTAATGCTTTTTCTATGAGACCTAACGAAAGTTTGTTTCAATCTTGGGAAAGATTTCAGGATTTGCTCTTGGATTGCCCTCATCATGGCATATCCAAGCTTGCCTTGTTGGAAATTTACTACAAGGGGCTGGATGCGGGAACGCAATTCAACCTCCAATCCCTCTCATGTGGAACGTTCATGGACATGAGAGAAGATGACGCTTGGGACTTCATTGAGAAGCAAGCAAGAGTCATAGAGAAGTATTCCCACCGGAAAGTGGAGGGAAATCGTGTGGAGCAAGGAGCAAAGCTCACACATGAAGCTCAAAATCAGATTTTCTCCCTCAACAATGAGATCAAAGAGTTGAAGGAGACTATCAAGACCAACTTCCCAAAGCAACAAGAGAAGGATGTTGGCTATTTGGGCAACAACAACGGCGGTGACAATACCAACTGCAACAACAATAACCGGAACAATAACCGGAATAGCAATTGGAATGGAAACAACAACAACCGGAACAACAACAATTGGAACAACAATCGGGGTTCAAACAACAACAATTGGCGCTCCAATCAGCAAAATTCCGGTAACTCCTATCCTTCCAATTCCAATCCGCTAACTCCACCCTCCTCTTCCTCTACTCCTTTGAAAAGCCAGGGGCAATCATCTAATGGAGAAAACAATACGGGAAAGGAGAAGCCGGATCCCATGTTGGAAACGATCTTGGGAAAGCTTCAAGGGATGGAGAACCGCCTCATTAAGGTTGATGATCGAGTTTCTAAGATTGACAAAGCTCAAAAGGTTTTAGAAAACCAAATGTTCGATCATGCGGAGGAAGTTCCTAGAAATCAAGGGAAACTTCCAGGAAAGACGGAGGACAACCCTAAGGGAAGGGTAATGGCGATTACAACTAGGAGCGGAGTGACTACCACCGATCCGCAGCCTACGTTCGTTGAAGTCCCCGTAGAGAAGGACAAGGAAAAGGGGAAGGAGAAGGAAGACGTCTATGTTCCTCCTCCAGCTTTCAAACCTCCCCTACCGTTCCCTCAATCTAGAGCGCGAGCGCGCCTAGACAAGCAATTCGGTAAGTTCATAGAACTCATGAGCAAACTGCATATTAATATACCTTTCATTGATGCTATTGTAGGTATGCCGGCTTATGGCAAGTTCTTGAAGGAGCTTCTCTCTAACAAGAGGAAGCTAGAAGATTTCGGTGAAGTCAAGATGAGTTCGGATTCTTCGGATCTCATCAAGACTATGAAGGAGAAAATGCCCCCAAAGCTGAAAGATCCGGGGTCATTTTGCATTCCCATTGGAGTGGGAGAGGTCACATATGACGCTTTATGTGACTTGGGAGCAAGTGTGAGCATCATACCACTTGCATTGTGCAGGAAGATCGGTTTAGGCGACCCTAAACCGGTGAAGATGACGTTATACATGGCGGATCGATCCATTACTCGTCCGTCGGCATTGTAGAAGACGTCCCGGTCAAGCTAGGCAAGTTCTTTGTCCCCATTGATTTTGTCGTACTTGACATTCCTGCAGATAGTCCGGTCCCGATCATACTCGGAAGGCCGTTTCTTGCAACTTCCGGCTGCATGGTCGATTGCAAGAATGGGAGACTCGCTTTTGATATTGGGGAAGAGAAAGTAGAGTTCGTTCTTCCACTCTAGTGAAGGAGCCAATCTTTGATGAGGATATTTACAATGTCCAAGACGAAGAAGGTTTATCTAGGGAAGAGGTAAGTGCGATTCTCTTTAACGATCCTTTACAAAAGGTTATTACTATGAGTCTAACCAATGTAGGAGAAGAAGAAGGGTGCAAAGAGGAAATTGAAGCCTTGGAAGCACAAGAAGAGATGCATGAAGTGGAGTTTGAGAAACTCCACGATGAGGCTGAGAATACTAGAATCCACGGTCATACTCTGTATTCCACGACCGTGGATTCCACGACCAAAATCAACCTCCATTCCAGAGGATATTACGGCCGTGGAACACCAGAGGAAACCGTAATTTTGACCGTGGAAGAGGGCGATCGGCATACTTCTTCAACTTCTTCTAATTCTTCTCCAAACCATTCAACATCCTTAGAAACTTCTAAGGAAACATCGGAAGCTCCTCAAGGATCATTGGAAGCTCCGAAAGCAATGGAACTCAAACCACTTCCTACTCATCTAAGGTACGCTTTTCTTGGATCTAATTCCACCTTCCCGGTTATCGTTAGTTCCGAATTAAGTATAGATGAACACGAACAGCTCATGATTGTCCTTAGGAAACATAGAAAAGCCATAGGCTATACTATTGAGGACTTAGTAGGAATTAAACCCTCCCTATGCATGCATAAGATACTAATGGAGGAGGACTTTAGAACTTCAAGACAACCTCAAAGGCGGTTGAATCCGACCATGAAGGAGGTTGTCAAGAAGGAAATTCTTAAACTTCTTGATGCAGGTATCATCTATCCTATCTCCGATAGAAAGTGGGTGAGCCCAGTTCAAGTAGTTCCGAAGAAGGGAGGAATGACGGTCATCACCAATAAGAACAACGAACTCATTCCTACCCGAACCGTAACTGGATGGCGAATGTGTATAGACTACCGCAAGCTCAACAATGCAACGCGGAAGGATCACTTTCCATTGCCATTCATCGATCAGATGCTTGAAAGGTTAGCACAACATTCATACTTTTGCTACCTTGACGGTTATAGTGGCTTCTTTCAGATTCCGATACATCCGGATGATCAAGAGAAGACCACATTCACGTGCCCTTGGGGTACGTTCGCTTATAGGAGAATGCCGTTCGGGCTTTGCAATGCCCCAGCCACCTTTCAACGGTGCATGATGGCCATCTTCTCCGAATATGTAGAGGAAATCATGGAAGTCTTCATGGACGACTTCTCCGTTTACGGTTCCTCTTTTAACGATTGTCTTTCTAACCTTTCTCTTGTTTTGCAAAGATGTGAAGACACTAACCTAGTTCTTAATTGGGAGAAGTGTCAATTCATGGTTAAGGAAGGAATCGTGTTAGGTCACTTAGTCTCTAGTAGAGGGATAGAGGTAGACAAGGCTAAGATAGAGACCATAGAGAAACTTCCTCCCCCAATTTCGGTGAAGGGAGTAAGAAGTTTCCTAGGACATGCTGGATTCTATAGACGTTTCATTCAGGACTTTTCTAAGATATCAAAACCTCTCACTAATCTATTGATGAAGGATGCGGTTTTTGAGTTTTCGCAGGAATGTTTGGACGCATTTAACACCATTCGGCAAGCTCTAATTTCAGCACCTATTATCCAACCTCCGGATTGGACTCTTCCCTTCGAGATTATGTGCGATGCTAGTGACGTAGCCATTGGAGCTGTTCTTGGGCAACGAAAGGAAGGACGAACCCACGCCATATACTACGCTAGCAAGACGCTAGACGAAGCCCAGCTCAACTACGCCACTACGGAAAAAGAGTTTCTAGCCATTGTCTACGCTATTGACAAGTTTCGCTCTTATCTTGTAGGTGCAAAGGTGATTGTCTACACGGATCATGCTGCGATCCGATACCTCCTTGCAAAGAAAGATGCGAAGCCAAGGCTGATTAGATGGATTCTTCTCCTACAAGAATTCGATCTTGAGATCCGCGACAAGAAAGGCTCAGAAAATTCTGTTGCGGATCATTTGAGTCGTCTAACACATCTAGAGGACGACCATTTACCCATTGATGACTCCTTTCCGGATGAACACCTACATATCATAGAGGAGTGTATCAAGGTAGTCTCCAAAGGTAACGAACCATGGTTTGCTGATTTTGTTAACTATTTGGTTTGCCAGGAGATAACACCCGGACTGTCATACGCACAAACGAAGAAGTTCTTCAAGGACGTCCGGGAATACCATTGGAACGAGCCTCTCCTCTTTAAGAGAGGTCCGGATGGCATCATCCGGCGATGTGTGCCGGAAGATGAGATGCAAAGTGTCATCCGCCATTGTCATTCACTACCTTGTGGAGGACACGCTAGTTCTAATAAAACTAGCACAAAGGTATTGCAATCTGGATTCTATTGGCCTACTTTATTTAAAGATGTGCAATCCTTTGTTTCTTGTTGCGATGCTTGTCAAAGAACAGGCAATATCTCTAGAAGGAACGAGATGCCCCTCAACAACATCCAAGAGGTGGAGATTTTCGACGTTTGGGGAGTCGATTTCATGGGACCATTCCCTTCTTCTTGTGGAAACCAATACATATTATTGGCGGTAGACTACGTTTCTAGATGGGTGGAAGCAATTGCCTCTCCCACAAATGATGCCATGGTGGTGGTCAAGTTCTTCAACAAGACCATCTTTCCGCGATTCGGGACACCAAGGACGATCATTAGTGATGGGGGTTCTCACTTCATAGCCCGTCGCTTTGAAGCTCTTCTAACCAAGTATGGGGTTACTCACAAGATCGCCACTCCTTACCATCCACAAACGAGTGGACAAGTCGAGATCTCAAATAGGGAGATCAAGGGAATTCTAGAGAAGACGGTTTCAAGGACTAGGAAGGATTGGTCCTTGAAGCTAGATGACGCATTATGGGCATACCGGACCGCATACAAGACTCCCATAGGAACCACACCATACAACCTTGTGTATGGGAAGTCTTGTCATTTGCCGGTAGAGCTAGAGCACAAAGCGTTTTGGGCTATCAAATGGCTGAATTTCGGCATGAAGGAAGCGGGAGAGAAGCGTCTCCTAGACATCAACAAGCTGGATGAACTCCGTTTGAACGCCTACGAAAACGCTAAGATCTACAAGGAAAGAGCAAAGCGTTGGCATGATAAGCATATCATTCCAAAGGACTTCAAGGAAGGAGATCAAGTTCTCCTCTTCAATTCGAGACTTCGCCTCTTTCCAAGTAAGTTAAAATCTCGTTGGACTGGACCTTTTCTAATTAAGCGTATTTTCCCCCATGGTGCAGTTGAAATATGGGGTGAAGCTAGTGGAAGTTTTAAGGTGAACGGCCAACGACTCAAGAAGTACTCGCCGGAACTCCAAGCTGAGGAGTTTGCACCTACCGCACTCGAATAAGTGCGAGATTGGTCTAGCTACGGACCTTAAACAAAGCGCTTCTTGGGAGGCAACCCAAGGTATTGCATTCTCGTTTTGTCTTCGATTCATAGATTAGTTTAGAATAAACGTTTTCGCTTTATTTTTTCCTCGATTTCTTCCGGTATGTTCGTGTTTTTGGTTGTAGGATCGATGGAAAGGGAGAAAGGGAGGATAATGTCGAAGAGAAGTGACGAAATTTGGACTTTGAAGCTTTACAGAAGGTTCCACGGTCTAAATTACGGTCGTCATAGCTACAGTGGTCGTAATTCTCAAAAGCCTGTGAAAAATCACCAAAACCACGGGACCGTACACTTCCACGGCCGTGGAATGCCCCGACAGACCGTGATTTTTAAAATTTTGCCTGCGAGTATAAAAGCCACACTTCATCACAAAACCACCACAATTCTTCCCCCATTTCCACGACCTAAATACCGAAAACCCGCAGCTTCTCCCAATTCTTCATTCTCTAATCGTTTTCAACGATTCTTCGCTCTAAACTGCAGCAAATCCAACCACGAACAGGATCCAAGCAACAAATCGAGTGGAAATCGATCAACAAACGCGCATTTTGGATTTTTCAATCCGAAAAAGAGGTTATCTCTTTCTCTTCGATTCTCGCGGATTTGGTTCGTTTTTGCTATAGATTTTTAGGAAGAACTGACAAAGATTGGAAGGAATTAGATTAGGACTGCTTGTTGTGGTGATATTTGGTGAATTTGCTGAGATTCACGAGATTCTGTGACGAATCACGGTCTCTGGAGGTTCCACGGCCGTGGTTTCTATAGAACAGACCGTGATTTTTGCTGAAAATGGATTTCGTAAGGAGAGTGTCGGGAAGGATTAAGGAAAAGAAAGGGGAGCAAAATAAGAAAAGGAAAGGCAACCCCTCCACCTCTAGGGCACCACCACCCTCATCTCCCTCACCACCATCCTCACCTTCACCTCCATCTTCACCCCCTCACCCTAGCATCCCAACCATACACGAAAACCACCTAGCTGCATTTGAAAGGATAGAGAAGAGGGCAGTGATTGGCCCTAGGTACTTGTTGTTGGAGGATCTACATCCTCTCAACATAGTTGATGACCTTACATGGCTCTTGGATAGAGCCGGATTGCTTGTCTTCACGAACATTCGTGAAGACGCTTACGAGGAGATTACCCGAGAGGTTGTGACGTCCTTTGAGCACAGCCCAGTAGATAGGACCGTCTCCTTCCGTCTTATGGATCGAGACTACCACTTGAGCATTGTTGAGTTCGGGACCATTTTCGGGTTCCATGAGACCTACAACGGTCGACTTCCTAGAGGCGTTTCCGCCAAGGACTTTTGGGCGGAAGTGGCCATGATTTATGCCGACGAGGACCGTTGGCAACCAGCTGATACCAAGGCTAGATTGATGTACCATCTAGCCTTGAAGATAGCTCACCGTGTTCTTTCGGAGTGTCTCTTTCCTAGGACGGAGACACCCCAAAAGATCAAGACGGATGAGCTATTCCTTCTTTACGCCATGCTTTATGGATGCCGCGCAGATTGTGCTACTCTTTTGGCGGCGACGATGAGTAAACTCAAGAACAAATCGAGAGGGAACATTGGATATGGTGGGATAGTGACCCACATAGCTAGGAGCTTTGGTGTAGATTTTTTAGCTTGCACCCGCATACCCACCGTACCTCTAGGATTACATGCATTCATGGTTAGGGGACTCATCTTCCCCACACATAAGGGTCCGCCTTATGCGGGCATGCCTTGGGAGAGTAGGACAGGCAGGGGTATTGAGTGGCTGCCAGAGTATTCCATTGTGGCGGGACGCCACAATTGGAAGGAGACGTTCGCTGCGATGCATGCGAACAGGCTTGTAGCTCCCCCTTACGTTCCACCACCGGTTGAGGATGAGGAGGACATGGGAGAGCAGTACGAGAGTGGTGGAGGAGCGGAGCAGGAGTTCGGCACGTTTCCGGATCAGCCGGATGCGGCCCCGGATGTACCTAGGCGCTCTCCACGTCCAGCTAGAGCTTCAGGCTCGTCATCTCGCCGCGCCAGCATGAGTGAGAGGCCCACGTGGATGACTACACCTCCCACTTGGTACAGCACACCTCCTCCTTGGTCCACGACACAGCCAGCACCAGCACCACCACCACCAGCACCAGCACCAGCCGATGCCCCCTCATGGTATGATCACGCCCCGGGATGGTATGAGAGGATGCCGGATTGGGCTACCGGACTTTCAGAGAGAGTCGGAGCATTAGAGATCCGGGCGGATGCTAGAGACGGACGCTTAGACGACCTTGACCACATGATGAGGGACGTCTACCGCCAGCAGTTTGGGCGGTTCTATGATCCGAGTTTCTCTCCATTCCCACCTCCATCGGCGCCGCAGTGATTGATGACCGGACCGCTCGTTTTTAGACATTCCCGCCACCACTTGTGAGTTTCTTTTTCTTTTCTTTCTTTTGTTCTTTCTTGTGAACATTAGGGACAATGTTCGTCCTAAGTATGGGGTGGGATGTACTAAATGTTTGTAATAACTCTACTCTATATGTTGCTTTCATTCCGAGACTATCATTGCATGTTCATTATATGTTACACGTTTCATTCTTGCATTGCATGAAAAAGAACTTTAAAAACCCATAAAAATTGGAAAATTTTGAAAATTTGGTGCTTCTAATGAATCGATATGATTTCCATGATAATCACTACTTGCGAATTGAGTTTGATAACAATTGCATGCTTAAAAGGATTGTAATTCGAAAAGAAATTGAATGAATGAATTCTACCTCTTTTGCAAGTTTTATAATGTGAAAACGTTACCTAAATCATGTTGAGAGATTGAAGTTGAAATCACATTATAAGTTCCTATACTTCTTGTTGAAATGATTAAGGCAATTCGATACTTTCTTTCCTCTTTCTTTGATCATCTAACTCCTCATTGAAATATTAGCCTCCTTTACCCATCCGGGAACTTGGAAAAGTGAAAGAGAAAAAGGCATGTTTGATGTGGGAGGGCCATGAGAGCAATTATTTGCAATCAATTGAATAGAAAGAAATTATAGGTTTGGGGAAGTCAATCATGACGATGAGTAACTCGGCACCATTCACATAGCCGGGTGTTTGTGTCTTGCCAAAGTCGGATTGAGCGATATTCCTAGCGGATTATGGTATGTGCGCTAAGGGTTTGAGGCATCTCTTACAATTTTGAGAAACGCCAATCTCCTAGGCTTCGGTTTTTGTGCACCTCTATCCATAACTCCAAAAGTAAAGTCGAAAAATGAAAAGAAGAGAGCGAAGCTCTAAGTGAAGTGTTGCGGAAACCGCAAAAGAAGAAGAAGGTAGTTGTCCACTTTCCCGGATTTATGCACCACTCTCCCTTAAAGTTTTCCCTTCCCTTCCATACTCTAGACCTTTTCTTTGAAAGCCCTTAAGTTCAAAAGAATGTTATAGGACTTGGTGATCTAAATTGAAGCTTCTTATGATTGATTTTGATAATGTTTGAAGGTTATAATGCTTGTTTAGAAGTTGAGTTGATTCATGAATTTTCTTTACCTCTTACTCTCTAATTAAGTGTGTGAAAGTTTGAAAAACGATTGAAGCAAGGTTTGAAAATGATCTATTCTTTAGAAGTCACATTCACCCAAAAGAAGGTACACATATTTCATCCTAACTCTTGTTTAAAGCTTTTTGAAAGACCTTGCTTAGGGACAAGCAAGTGCTAAGTATGGGGTTATTTGTTAGCATGAAATATTGTGGTATTTTAGGCACGTTTTCTAATCGTATTTGATTCATATTGATAGTCTTTGATTGAGCTTTGTGCATATGAGAGCTAGTATTACCTATATTGTCGATATGGATGTCTACACTAGTTCTATGTTGATTATAGGTGATTTGGAGCTATTTCCAAACGGAAACGAGCAAAGGAGAGTTGAGTTGATATGTCCATAGATTGAGGACACTCTTTGGAAGCAATTTGGAGTCTTAGATTGAGGAATGCACGAGTTAGGGAAGAATCACGTTCTTGCCCTAAATTACGCCCTAAAACACGGCCGTACCACAAACCACGTTCAGAATTACGGCCGTGGATTCAGAGTCAGAATTCGATGTTCATTCCAGGGGATTCTACGGCCGTGGAACTAACCGTAATTGTTTCCACGCCCTAAATTACGGTCGTGGAATCTTCCACGACCGTGATATTGGCGAATCTTTTCGCCATGTTTCGGAGCCATGATCTTTTGAAGATTGGGCCGGGCCGACACTTTGTCCTGCATTATAAAAAGACGGATGAAGCAAGATTTCGTCACCTCGCTTACGACCTTTTCAACCCTCGCTTAGCGGCAAACGTACGCTTACAATCCACGTTCAGCAACGCACAAACCCTCATCTTGGAGGTAATTTGGAGATCTCATTGAAGATCAAAGTTCATATTGGAGAGTTGCTGTTTGTGATCTTCGTGTTTGTGGAAGATCGAAGTTCTTGGAGGGTTTTGCAAGAAGATCCCTCTTCTTGCTTAGGTTTGATTTAGGATCGGATTGACATCCCGTTTCTTTTCTTTCATAAGATTGTGATTGTTTACTCCGTTTTGAATCTTTTGATAAACACTTGTTCTTGGCTGTGATTCTGAGATTCATTTGAAGATTATTGATAGTTCTTGAAAGTTCCCATCTTTTATCTTTTAATTCTTGAATTGATATCAATATGACTGTTATTGGCTAAAAACCCTTAACAATTCTAAGGTGAAGGGTTGATAGTTGTGGCATAGGTGATGATAGATCGATCGCAAACAGATTAGACCCTGAGAGTTAGAGAATTGTCGCCGACAACCCTAAATTACGGCCTGTTCTTGAATCCACGGCCGTGGAACCTCAAGAACTAACCGTGATTTCCCTTAAGTCTACGAACCTGCTTTTACTTTAATCTAAAGTTAAAGATTTGCTTTAACTTAGTTTAGACTTGTCTTTTCTAGGTGGTAGTGAAGCCTCAACAACCTCTACCTCGATTGTGAGCCTCAACAACCTCAATCGGATAAGTTAGTCTTGATCTTTAGATTATAAGTATGGGTATTTGATACTAATCCTCGTCTTTAGGACCCTATCTATATTGAGCCTCAACAACCTGTATAGGGAGTGTCTTTTAGGTGAGTTACATAAGGTTTTTGGAACCTCAACCGTACGATTACCTTACATTAGTATACCTTTGCATATCTCAACTCTGTCTTTATATCATTAAGTATATCTTGAATCGATTGCCACAGCTGGATACTTGGATCTTTAGGATTGTTGTTTTCCCAATAATTTCCAAAACTCCTATATTTACTTGCTTGATAACCTGCAACCGAGTTCGCTCCACCCAAATCCCTGTGTTCGATACTCTGGAATTCTTGCTTAACTACGTCGATCCGTACACTACGGGTTCGCTTGCTTGATTCTAGTTTTATAAATTTAAAGCTTATTTGCACACACCTCTAGGGGCGAACAGATGGTAGTATTTCCTTTTCTCACATTTCCTCTCTTTTCTTTCTTTCTTGTTTTTTCTTTTGTTTTCATTATCTTTTCTTGCTTTCCCTTGCTTCATGAGACCTTGAGTTTAAGTGTTGTCATTTGTTTTACTCGGGACGAGTAAAAGGTCTAAGTATGGGGGAGTTTGATAGGTGATGGAATCACTATCATTTAGGGTAGTTTTTAGAATCTTTTTATTGCATTTGTGTCGGTTTATGCTACTCACTCCTTGGTCCAGAAGAAGAAGACTAAAAGAAGCTAAAGAAGAATTTATAAGCACTTAGGAGTGAAGACCATTCACGAAGCAAAGCTTCTGTTGCATCACCGCCCTAGCGGGTCCTTGTCCCCGCCCCTACGGGTGACGCCTTCCACCGGAGCGCCCCGTGCGCCTTCACTAGCGCCAGCCAAGAAGTGTGTCACTGTCCCTGCGCCACTCCATTGGCGCCCCTGCGGTGACCTACCCTGAAGAGACGAAGACTAGCTCCCCTGTGCCTCCCACTACGACCTGCATGCGCCTCAACCTGGGAGCTGGAAGACGAAGAAGTTGTGTCACCGCCCCTGCGCTGACATAGGGGCGCCCCTGCGCCTTGGCATCAGAAACGCCAGGAAGTCGAAGGGTCATACGTTGAAGAGCATTAAAGATCCGCCCCAGCGGAATCTCTTAGCCGCCCCAGCGGCTCTGAAGAAGATCAACCGATTCTGCCTAAACCGCCCCTGCGGTTCCTGAAGGCCGCCCTTGCGGTTTAACGCCAGAAGCTTTACTCCGGCTGTTTACACCACCTTTATGGCATAGAAGTTGGTTGTTTAAGGCCGGCCATTTACTCCTAATTATGTGTCTTTTGTAGTATAAATAGTTATTGGCTGATTACTAGAATCATCCATGCTTTTCCCACAAAAATCCATTTTAGAATTGTGTTTTCCATTATAATGAGTTGCTAACTCCCTTACAACATTGGGTTGGTTTGAAGCTGCATTTGTTACTTTGGTTGTAAGTTCTTTTTAATATAAGTTTTCATTCAGTAATACTTTGTGTTTCCTTGATCTCCATTGTCAAATTGTATGTTTACTATTGCTTAAGATTGATCACCTTAGGTTCTAAAGTGCAAGCAAATAAGTAGGATTAATAGGTTCCGGGTTCGGGTCTTTAATCTAGTAGTAACTTTAAGTAATAACGGGTTGTAATTACTTAAAGAAAAGGAACACAATATAAAGATAAGTTTAACGGTTTTAATCTTGTCTTTATATCCCTTAGTCTTTGTTTGAAAGCTAACTTGTTATTCGTTCTTGTAGGTTTACGGAACTTTAACTTGTTAAGTTGTGTTGATGCCGGTTGGCTCGACACATATATATGATCGAGATGGGAGATTACTTAAGAACTTGGAAAAGGAACTCACCAAAGTAGTAATTGCATGCTTAGAATCAACCTAGTATAGATTCACCTATCATTGTCTTACTTGTCGCGTTAATCGTTTTCTTAAGTTTTGTGTGCATCAATTCAACCAAACCCCCCCTTTTGTTACTTGCTACTGAAACGAATAATTGCATGTAAAACACCTCAACTCTCTTGGGTTCGACCCTTACTTATCTACTATACTTGTTCTTAGTGCTAAGTTGGGATTTACTTTTGATTGGGTATAGACGACCATAGAAATACCTTCAGTCAGCGAGAAACTTCGTCGACAACCTAAATCACGGCCTGTTCTAGGAGTTCCACGGCCGTGATTCTCAAGAACCAACCGTGATTTACCCCAGTTTACGAACTTTTCTTTTGCTTTAATCCAAAGTTAAAGATTATCTTTCACCTAGGCTTGACTTGTCTTTCCTAGGTAGTAGTGAGACTCAACATCCTCTATTTCGGTTTTGAGTGTCACAACCTTAATTGTTTGAGCCTATCTTGATCCTTGGGTTACAAGTTTGGGTATTTGAGATCAATTCTTACCTTTAGATCCTTTCTATACTGCAGCCTCAACGACCTTTATAGAGAGCATCTTTAGGTGAGTCAGATAAGGTTTTAGAACTTCACCGTACATTACCTTGCTTTAGTATGCCTTTGCAATTCTCAACTCTGTCCTTATATCTTTAATATATCTTGAATCGATTGCCATAATTAGATACTTGGATCTTTAGGGTTGCTGTTTTCCCAATATTTGCAAATCTTATTACATTTACAAGCTTGACGATTTGTGAACTGAATTTGTTCCCCCCAAATCCCTGAGTTCGACACTCTAGAATTCTTGCTTTACTACGCCGATCCATACACTGCGGGTTCGCTTGCTTAGATTTCAGTTTTATAAATTTAAGACTTTGTGACGCATGTTCGCTCCAAACGGTGTGTGCAAGCTTTAAATTTATAACCCTAGATGTAAGCTTAAAAAAAGGATGCGAACCCGCAGTGTACGGGTCAATCGTAGTAAAAAGCAAGAAATTCCAGGGGTCGATCACAGGGACTTAGTGAAACAAAGCAGGTATAGGTTGTCAATGCAACTACTAACCACAAAAGCGATTAAAGCAATCAAAGATGATAAAAAGTCAATTAAAGAAATATGCAATTCTAGGGATTAAAGCATCTAGTTGTGGTTCCAACTCAAGATCTCAAGATAAAGCGGACAAAGTTGAGATTTTTGCAAAGGGAAGGTGTTACTGAAGTGGAACACATCACCGGGTAAGTCTCACTACTCACAATCCCATACCGTAACTCCTATTACCGGGTAAGTCTCAAGGAATTAAGGAAAGGAACTATAATCTCAAACTAACACTCCAACTAAGGGAATAGAATCAACCTTTACCGGGTAAGTCTCAGGCTAACTCACAAAGATGGAATGAAAGCACACTCAAACCCCAATAAAGGATAAACCTTTATTACCTATACTTATGATCTTAGGTAAACAAACAAAGGAATTACCGGGTAAGTCTCATCCTAAGCTTGCATTGAACCAGGAAAGGTATAATAAGAATAGGATTTGGCAAACTTTAACACTTAACTCTCAGTTTCGGATCAGAAAAGTCACCTCGGTCAGAAAAATTCCACCCCGGCCGAGATGTTCATCGACTGAGCGAGATGTTCTAGGGTTAAGGATAAAGACTCATGCTTTCAGGGTCCTACTGTGATTTAAGATTATTCTATCATTGTTTTTCCCACAACCTTCAGCCAATCACCCTAGAATCACACAAGAAAATTAGCCACTCATCATCATGAAAGCAATAATCAAATATAAGGGTAGAAGGTGAATAATTGAACACAAAAACCTTAAGAAAAAGGCTTCAATAACTAAATCAATTATCAAACAAACAAGCGTTCCTTGGATCACAATCCAATAAGACAATTAACAAAGAAGGGAATCTAAGAAAGTCTTACAAAACCCTTCACAAAAGCTACAAAAGCTATCAACTTTCTTCCTTCAATCTTCCTTCAACCTTCAAAAAGGTTCTTCAAATCTCCCAGCTATAGTGGGCGTTTTCCAGCCTTTAGAGGATGTGATTTGTGGAAAATCCAACCCTTTTTATAGGAAAATTCCCTCCCAAAGATAAGATATCTTAGAAAGATATATTCCCATAAAAATAGGTAAAATATATGGGCTAAATTATCTTCTTCCTTCCAGGAATCCAACCTAAAAATATAAGATCCTCTTTCCAAAAATAAAAGATCTCAGCCAAGAATAAAATATATCTCGCCGCGTCCAAGGTGTTCGCCTCGGTCGAGCAGCTCCTCTAGATCACCTCGGTCGAGATGGTACTGTAGGTGACCGAGGTGACTCAACTGAATGTGAGATCTCTCAAATCTGATCCAAAGTAAATCTTCAATCCATTTTCATGCTTCCTGGGTTCTTCCTTAAACTCCTGAATGTAGCTCCAATGACTCCTTAGCTCCTTTTGCTCCATTTTGATGCAAAACGTGCCATTTTACCTACGATTACAATGAAACTTGGTGTAGACCTCCATTCCCACAAAGGTAGATGAAACGACAATATAATCACATAATATACATCCAAGCATGCAGATTATTGAAGATAAAACGTCTAAACAAGTTCCAAAATATAGACTATAATTCATGCTATCAAAATACCCCATACTTAGCCCTTGCTTGTCCCCAAGTAAGTTCCGAATATAAAATACAAGATAGAATGGATTATAAGACATAAAGATCAATGAAAAAGTCTTTCAAAACATTTTAATGGTGTGCTACAATCATAGATCACTCTAAGAGAATGCTTCATGGAATTCAAAATCAAAACATGATCAAAACATTTTATGAATATAAGAAAGTTGTTCATCTTTGCATAAAATCATAGAATGCATAATAAATAATAATTATCGAAATTAATCATGTATAATCTAGTTTAAACCACGAAGTCAATCAACAAGCTCGAGGTCTCAAGGGCTTTTCAAGAGAAGGTCAAGAAACGTGTGAGGGTGGGATGTATATAGGGAATGTGGTGCTAGAATGCGGGAAAAGGATCTTTACATCACTTCCTTTGAACTTCAACATCTTCCACCAATAAGCTTTGCTTATTTTTACTTTTTTTACTTTACTTTTTGGGATGCATGGACAGAGGTGCATAATAACCGAAGCCTAGGAAATCAGCAATCATCAATTTCTCGAGATGCCTCAAACCCTTGATGCACATACCATGACCCGTTAGGAATATCGCTCAATCCGACTTTGGCAAGACACAAACACCCGGCTATGTGAATGGTGCCGAGTTACTCATCATCATGATTGACTTCCCCAAACCAATTTGTTTCTTTCTAACTTTCAGCCAACATCTTAAACTTTTCTTTCACTTGCTTTTCACTTTTGCTTGCTTCCAAATTCCCGGATAGGTAAAGGGAGGCAAATATGTATATGAGGGGCTAAGCATGATCAAGAAGAAGAAGAGAAGAGAATGAATTGCCTTGGTCGTTCCAGGAAGAAAGTGAGAGAACTCATAATGTGGTGTCAGCCTTCAAATCCAACATAATTTGGATAAAAACAAAGTATTAAACATGCCACAAATTTCAAACAAAGCATTTAAGAACTTTAACATATCATAAAACCTTTCAAACATATAGAGATTTCAAAACCAGTCAACAAACAAAATCATCACTGAGGTCATATCCAGATAAGAAGCACAAAAATCGTTTCGAAATTCTTTTCAGTTAAACCGCCTCGGTCGAGATGTTCTAAGTCAACCGAGGTGAAGTACCTCGTTTGGCCAGAATCACTTCGGTCGAGGTCATAAAATTTTTTTTTCTTAACTAGTTTTTGACGTTTTTCTCAATCAAATAACCTGTATGCATGCATGCATGTAGTCTCAGGTAAGCAAAATAAAACATAAATATCCAAATAGAGTCGAGTCATACATCCACATAAAAGTCAAATAATACATCAAATACCCCATACTTGGGACACATTGTCCCAATGGGTCAAAATAAGTCTAAAGAAACAAAGTACTCACCGGACAAAGCTGAGCTGCATAATAAATAAAGAAAGAAAATCCTGCAAGCTCTCAATAATCCCGATCCGGTGGTGGTGGTGGTGGCACGTACGGGTGCTGAGATGGGTCGAAAGGATAGCCCATGACATGCTGAAACTGAATCTCAGCCATCGTGTGCTGGTAATGTAGTCTCTCCTGCATCTCTCTGATGTCCAGGGACAGGGCAGCGTAGGAATCTATCATCTGATCCGTCAGATCGTCGATCCGACGGTGAGCAACTAGATCCCTCTGTCTACGTATCCTACGCCTAGCGGGACGTGCTAGTGCTGCAGCTGGCTCCTCCTCAGTCTCATCGTCATCTAAATAAATGACCGGCGCACTAGTCCCAGCTGTATCTGTGCCCGTATCCATGGGAGCACCGTCATCCTCATCATCATCATCATCCTCAGCCTCATCCTCCTCAGTTGGCCTCTGAGCTACTGCTGTTGCTACTGCCTCTCTAGCGTCCTCCATCAGCAGGATCCATGCAGTCTGCCAGTAATGCGGATCATACACGGAGAACTGAGCTGACCACCTAATACCTTGGGGTGTAGTCTACTCCCAAGGCATCGCTACATATGGCGTAGTAAGACCACGAGGGGCCAGTATCCTCTAGGTGATCATCTCCTGAAGCCCGAGCGGCTTGGCAGCCGCCACCATAGTGCATGCGCTCAGATCTAAGTCCATGTAACTCACTATATGAGTCACTATCCCTCCGCAACAGATATCTCCCTTGGCCTTCGCCTTTATCCTATGCAAATCCTCAGCCAGCATCATCCCAAAGTCCGGAACTTCTCCGGTCACCATGCAGTACAGACTCAGAAGCTCACCCTATCTGATCTTCTAGGGCATCTCAGTACGCGCCAGAAGAGTCTCACTAAAGATCCTGTGAGCAAGTCTAAAAGCTAGATGGAATATAATCCGCTCCCAGGAATCCCCAGGTCTCCATCTATCAGCGTGCTCAACCACATGAGCAATCTATCCCCAAAACTCTCGAGCTACAGCTTGAGAGGGAAAATCAGCAACAGTAGGGGCCGGGAAGCCAAAGATATCCCGTCAATGGTCCAGGGGAACTAAATAATTCCGGTTCATCAACCGGTATTTGATGGCGCGCTCGGTGGGCAAGTAGGTGACGGAGCTGACAAACTCCAGGGTCAACTCTAGGTAGGCCGGAGCTCGGATCTCAGTGAACTGCTCTAAGCCCACCATGGAAATCATACGCCTCAGATCGTCATCAACATAAAGGCAGTCAAAGGCGGAGATGTCCAAAAATCGTGGTGCAACCACTGGACGGGCCGCTATGCGGTCATAGTCGACCTGGTGACGCTCATGGATCACCGGTCTAGTACGGCGTTAAGAAGAAGAAGGGGAGGGAGAAGATCTATCTCTCAACACAAGCTGCATGTCAGAACTCATTTTCTGCAATCTGTTAGATCACCTCGGTCTCTTTGACAAGTCTCAAGAACACCTCGGCCGAGGCGCAGGCCGACTGGACCGAGGCAAAAAACTGTTCGATCGCAACTCTCAAAAATCCAGTTCTTTTCCCCCAAAATCACTACCAAAGGTTCCTATGGGGTACTTAATCCATTTTCAGCAGAATGCAGGGGCAACCAAAGCCCAAATCTAAAGGAATAAGTGGAAGAAGAGGGAGTTAGGGTTTTCTCGAATTTTACCTAGATTTGCTCGATTCGGTTCGTTTTCTCTACAGATTGACGGTTGCAAATAGATCCTCTACCCTTTCCTTGTAGTGTGGAAGCGAGAATCGTCAAAAACGAGCGAAGAACGAAGGAGCGAGCTGAGGATTGTACCGCAGTCGAGAAGAAGGTAAAGGAGGGGAGAGAAATCTCAGCCCCTTTTATACCCTTTTCTGGAACTGCTGTCACCTCGGTCGAGATGGTCTCGACTGGACCGAGGTGGTATGGACCGAGGTGGTATGGACCGAGGTGGTATGGACCGAGGTGGTATGGACCGAGGTGGTATGGACCGAGGTGGTATGGACCGAGGTGGATCTTCCGAAACCCTAGTCGCCTCGGTTGCTCAAGAATCATCTCGGTCGAGATGCTGTGACAGCAACCGAGATGTGTCTCAGTCAAACTCCGTCTTCTCAAATTCTCGAACTTTTGTCCTTCCAGTTGTGCTCCTAGGTTGTATTCCTTCCTTAGATATCACCTGTTGTCTGTCTAGGAAGCCAAAAACAAAACAAAGCAAAGCAAAAGCAAACTATCTAAAGCCAGACTAGAAAAAGGGAAAAGAAAGCAATACCTTGGGTTGCCTCCCAAGAAGCGCTTGATTTAAGGTCGCTAGCTGGACCGTACGGTGTCCCTAAACGTGATGGGAGGTATCCTCACCCCATACTTCACCTTTATCATGGGGTGAGATAAGTAAGTCTATCAAACGTTCCAACAAGTGCAAGTGCTCATCGGGGAATGAATCGTCTATGGGCGGGTCGTCCTTCTCGCGTGAAGAGGGAGGTAGCTGGCTGAGGTGATCCACAATAGAATTTTCAGATCCCTTCTTATCGCGGATCTATAGGTCAAACACTTGAAGTAAGAGAATCCATCGAATAAGGCGTCGCTTGGCATCCTCTTTAGCAAGTAAGTAACGAATGGTTGCATGGTCGGTGTAGACAATGACTTTCGCCCCTACTAAGTAAGAACGAAACTTCTCGAAAGCATATACAACCGCCAATAGCTCCTTCTCGGTGGTGGCGTAGTTACGCTGTGCTTCATCTAGCATCTTGCTAGCGTAGTAAATGGCGGTGGTCCGCCCATCCTTCTTTTGTCCAAGCACCGCTCCTACCGCCACATCACTCGCATCGCACATGATCTCAAAGGCCAAGGTCCAATCCGGAGGCTGGAAAATGGGAGCGGAGATCAACGCTTCCTTAATCCTATAAAATGCATCAAGACACTCCTACGAAAACTCAAAAACAACATCTTTATTCAAGAGGTTAGTTAGTGGTTTAGAAATCTTCGAGAAGTCCTTGATGAATCTCCTTTAGAAACGCATGCCCGAGAAAACTCCTCACACCTTTAACAGAACAAGGGGAGGGAGTTTCTCAATGGTCTCGATCTTAGCACGATCGACCTCAATACCTCGATTAGAAACGAGGTGTCCTAGCATAATGCCTTCATTAACAATAAAGTGACACTTCTCCCAATTCAAGACAAGATTAGTGTCTTCACATCTTTGTAGCACTAGAGAAAGGTTAGATAGGCAATCATCAAAAGAGGAACCATATACTGAAAAATTATCCATAAATACCTCCATGATCTCCTCTATATACTCGGAAAAGATCGCCATCATGCATCGCTGGAAGGTAGCGGGTGCATTGCATAATCCAAATGGCATCCTCCTATAAGCGAATGTCCCCATGGACAAGTGAAAGTGGTCTTCTCTTGATCATCCGGATGGATAGGAATCTGGAAGAAACTACTATAGCCGTCTAAATAGCAGAAGTGTGAATGTTGGGCCAACCGTTCGAGCATTTGATCAATGAAGTGAAGTGGAAAATGGTCCTTCCGAGTGGCCACGTTCAGCTTCCTAAAGTCGATGCACACCCTCCAGCCCGTGACGGTCCTAGTTGGGATTAACTCGTTGTTCTTATTCGTCACAACGGTCATCCCTCCATTCTTCGGAACTACATGTACTGGGCTAACCCACTTGCTGTCCGAGATAGGAAATATGATACCTGCATCCAACAACTTAAGAATTTCTTTCTTCACAACCTCTTTCATGATCGGATTTAACCGTCTTTGAGGTTCCCGTGAAGTCTTATGATCATCCTCCATTAGTATTGTATGCATGCAGAAAGAAGGCTTAATGCCAATAAGATCATCAATAGTATAACCCAAAGCCTTTTGATGCTTCCTCAGGACATGCATTAGTTTTGATAATTCAGATTCGGAGAGGGAAGCACTAACAATAACGGGATAAGTAGAATCCGGTCCAAGAAAGACATACCTTAAGTGACTTGGGAGTTGTTTAAGCTCCACAATTGGGGGTGCTTTCTGAGGGGGATGCTTGCTTCCTCCTTCCAGTGGAGTAGATCGAAGAACTGGACTTTCAGAAGTCTCAAATGACATCATCTCGCTTTTGACCTCGGTCGAGGTCCAGAGAGGTTGACCGAGATGTTCTTCAGTCACCTCGCTTGGTCCAAAAAGTGCCTCGGTCTAGGTACTGCGACTGGAACCGAAACTGGAGATCTTCTTCTCCTGGATTAGTCTTTCAATTTTAGCTCCTGGGTCTTCTTTCAGTGCCTTTAAGCTCCGTATATCTGCATCACAAGAAGCATCTATACCTTCCTCCATTAAGCTAAAGCTAATAACTTTTTCAAGTGGGTCTTTAATAAGGATAGAGCTCACCAATTCTCTTGATTCTTCTTCATCATAGATATTGAAGATATCATCTCCTAGCTGCTCTCCTTTCATTGCCGCAAGTAATGCAAACTCCACTTCCGCTCCGCCAATGTTGAATTTCAACTTGGCATTCTTACAATCCACATTGCAACCCGAAGTTGCTAGAAATGGTCTCCCGAGAATGATAGGAACGGGATAATCTGCGGGAATATCAAGTACAACAAAGTCTATAGGTAAATAAAAGTTACCTAACTTAACCGGAACGTCTTCTGAAATGCCCACGGGATAGGTAATGGAGCGGTCCGCCATGTATAACCGTATCTTCACCGGCTTGGGCTCTACAAGTCCGATCTTAACACATAGCTTCAGCGGGATGATGCTCACGCTGGCTCCTAGACCACATAAGGCTTCACAAGTGATATCCCCAACTTGAATGGGAATGCAAAATGAGCCGGGATTTCTTAATTTGGATTGCATCTTCTCCTTCATTATTTGAATAAGCTCCGAGGATTTAGATGTCATCCTTACTTCACCAAAGTCTTCCAACTTCCTCTTCCTTGATAGAATCTCTTTCAAGAACTTCCCATAGGCGGGCATCCCTATAATGGCATCAAGGAAAGGGATATTAATGTGTAGTTTATTCATCAAGTCAAGGAACTTACCAAAATGCTTGTCTAGATGTGCTCTGGCCCTTGACTATCAAAAACTTGTTCGCCACTTAGCGTGCATGCAAATAAGCTTTAATTATAAAACTAGAAATCAAGCAAGTGAACCCGCAGTGTACGGATCGATATAGTTGAGCAAGAATTCTAGAGTATCGAACACAGGGATTTGGGGGGAACAAATTCAATTATAGATTATCAAGCGAGTAAATGTAAGAACTTTTCGAATTATTGGGAAAACAACAATCCTAAAGATTCGGGAATCCAGCTGTGGCAATCGATTCAAGATATACTAAAGATATAAGAACAGAGTTAAGGCATGCAAAGGTATACGAATGTAAGGTAATCGTACGGTGAAGTTCCAAAAACCTTATGTGACTCACCTACAAGACACTCTCTATAAAGGTTGTTCAGGCTTCAATATAGAAAGGTTCTAAAGGTAAGAATTAACGTCAAATACCCAAACTTGTAATCCAAGGATCAAGACCAACTTAACCGATTAAGGTTGTGACACTCGGAATCGAGGTAGAGGCTGTTGAGGCTTCACTACCACCTAGAAAAGGGTAAACCAAGACTAAGTTAAAGCAAATCTTTAACTTTGGATTAAAGTAAAAGCAAGTTCGTAAACTAACACAAAATAATGGGTGGTTCTTGAGTTCCACGGCCGTGGAAGCTCAAGAACAGACCGTAGTTTATGGTTGTCGGCAATTCTCTCTAACTCTCAGGGTCCAATCTGTTTACGATCGATCTATCATCATCTAAGCCACAACTATCAACCCTTCACCTTAGAATTGTTAAAGGGTTTTAGCCAACAATAGTCATATTGATATCAAATTCAAGGTTTAAAAGAATGAAAGATGAAAACTTCCGAAAACTTTCAATAACTTTAAAGTCAATCTCAAATCCACAAATCAAGAACAATAACGTCAATAGATTTGGAATAATGCAAACAATCACGAATCTTAGATAAGAAGGAAGAACGGGATATCAATCCGTCTTCTAAATCAAACCTAAATGAGAAGCGAAATCTTCTCACGAACAATCTTCCAAACCTTCCACTCTTCCGTCAATCCGGAAATCTCAATGGTAGAACGCAAATCTCTCAATCACAATCTCCGCAAGATGTGAAATTAGGGCAATTCCAAGGTGTAAGCGGAAATGCGTCTAAGCGTAAGCGAAGGTGACGGAATCTCTCTTCGTCCGTCCTTTTATAGTGTAAGATAAAATATAAGCCCGGCCCAATAGCGTATGAGATCGTGGCTTAAAGTGTGGCGAAAAAGATCGTCAAGATCACGGTCGTGGAAGGGTTCCACAGCCGTAATTTAGAGCGTGGAAGTTGTCACGGTTTGACACAACTCTTCCACGGCCGTAGAAGTTGCTGGAATGAACCACGCTTCCCTTGCCAAGGTTCCACGGCTGTGGACTTGAACGTAGAATGTAGTACGGCCGTATTTTAGAGCGTGGTTTAGGGCAAGAATGTGATTCTTCCTTTCCTCGTGTTATTCTTCAAGTTAGCACATCCTTAGCTCCTAGGAATATCCTCAATCCTTGGACATGCTCAATCAAACTCCATTCTCGCACAATCCGATCGAAAATAGCCCTTAATTGCCTACAATCAACATAAAGCTTGTGTAGATCTCTATATCGACATTATAGACAAACTAGCTCACAAATGCATCAATGCTTAATCAATGACTATCAATATGGATGAAATACACTTAGAAAACGTGCCTAAAATATCACAATATTTCATGCTAACAAATAACCCCATACTTGCCACTTGCTTGTCCCTAAGCAAGGTCTTTCAAAAAGCTTTTAAAACAAAAGTTAGGATGAAATATATGTACCTTCTCAAAGCAAACTTCTTTTGGATGAATGTGCCTTCTAATCAATAGATCATTCTCAAATCTTGCTTCATTCGTTCATAAGACTTTCATACACTTAATCAAAGAGTAAAGAGTAAAGAAAGCTCATGAATCAATCAAACTTCCATTCAAACATCATAACCTTCAAACATTATCAAAATCAATCATAAGAAACTTCAATTTAGATCACCAAGTCATATAACATTCTTTTGATCTTAAGGACTTTCAAAAAGGTCTAGAATATGGAAATGGAAGGAAAACTTTAAGGAATGTGGTGCATGAATCCGGGAAAGTGGATAACTACTCTTTTCTTCTTCTCTTGCGGTTTCCGTAGCACTTTCAACTTAGAGCTTCGCTCTCTTCCTTTCATTTTTCGACTTTACTTTTGGAGTTATGGATAGAGGTGCACAAAAACCGAAGCCTAGGAGATTGGCGTTTCTCAATTTTTATGAGATGCCTCAAACCCTTAGCGCACATACCATAATCCGCTAGGAATATCGCTCAATTTGACTTTGGCAAGACACAAACACCCGGTTATGTGAATGGTGTCGAGTTACTCATCATCATGATTGACTTCCCCAAACCTACAATTTCTTTCTATTCTTTTGATTGCAAATAATTGCTTTCAAGGCCCTCCCACATCAAACATGCCAATATCAATCAACTCCTCCAAATTCCCGGATAGGTAAAGGAGGCCATTATTTCAATGAGGGGCTAAATGATCAAAGAAAGAAGAAAGAAAATCGAATTGCCTTAATCATCTCAACAAGAAGTATAAGAACTTATATTGTGATTTCAACCTTATTTTCTCAACATGATTTAAGCAACATTCATCACATTATGAAATTTGCAAAAGAGGTATAATTAACTCATTCAATTTCTTTTCAATTCACTATTCGTTTAAGCATGCAATTGTCATCAAACTCAATTCACAAGTAGTGATTATCATAGAAATCATCTCTATCCTTAGAAGCACAAAATTTTCAAAATTTTTCAATTTTTATGGGTTTTTCAAACTCTTTTTTCATGCAATGCAATAATGAAACGTGTAACAACATAATGAACATGCAAGATAGTCTCAATAGAAGCAATCAAAGTGAGTAAGAGTTATTACAAACTTTTAGTCACGCCCCACCACATACTTGGAACAAACATTGTCCCTAATGTTCAAATAAAAGAAAGAAAAGAAAAGAAAGAAAGAAAAAGAACTCACAAAATGGCGGTGGAGCGGCTAAAGCTGTCGGTCATCATTATCGTCACTACGGCGCCGGTGGAGGCGGGAATGGAGAGAAGCTAGGATCATAGTACCGCCCGAACTGCTGGCGGTAGACGTCTCTCATCATATGGTCGAGGTCATCCATGCGTCCATCTCTAGCGTCAGCTCGGATCTCCAAAGCTCCCACCCTATCAGAAAGGCTGTTAGCCCACTCTGGCATCTACTCATACCAACCTGGAGCCTGGCTGTACCACCCTGGTGCATCTGACGGTGCTGGTGCTGGTGTTGGTGGTGCCTGAGTAGACCATGGAGGTGGAGCTCCGTACCATGCAGGAGGGGTCTCCATCCAAGTGGGTCTCTCGCTCACTCTGGTGCGGCGAGAAGATAAACCTGAAGCTCTGGCGGGGCGTGGAGAACATCTAGGCACATCAGAAGCTATGTCCGGCTGATCCGGAAACGTGCCAAAATTCTGCTCGTCTCCTCCTCCTCCCTCATACTGATCTCTCATCTCCTCCTCCTCAACTACAGGTGGTGGTGGGACATATGGAGGGGCTGCAATCCTGTTCGCATGCATAGCAGCGAACGTCTCCTTCCAGTTATGGCGTCCAGCCATAATGGAATACTCCGGGAGCCACTTAATGCCCCTCCCCGTCCTGCTCTCCCATGGCATAGCTGCATAAGGTGGACCTCTATGGGTAGGGAAGATGAGACCTCTAGTCATGAAGGCCTGGAGTCCTAGGGGTACAGCAAGGATACGTGTACATGAAGAAAAATCTACCCCTAACATCCTAGCAAGGTGGGTGACTATCCCACCATATCCAATGTTGCCAGCCCTCTTGTTCTTTAGCTTGCTCATGATAGCAGCTAAGAGGGTGGCGCAGTCAGCATGGCGTCCATATAGCATGGAGTACAGAAGAAAGAGCTCATCCGTCTTGATCTTCTGAGGTGTCTCCGTCCTAGGGAAGAGACACTCAGAAAGTACCCGGTGAGCAATCTTCAAGTCTAAGTGATACATCAACTTAGCCTTGGTATCAGCTGGTTGCCAGCGGTCCTCGCTGGCATAAATCATGGCTACCTCCTCCCAGAAATCCTTGGCGTAAACGCCGCTGGGGAAACGACCATTGAAGGTCTCTTGGAACCGAAAGAAGGTTCCAAACTCCCGGATGGAGAAATCATAGTTTATTTCCATCAGACGGAAAGAAACTGTCCTATCAACATGGATGTGCTCAAAAGACGTCACAACCTCTCTAGTAATCTCCTCGTAAGCGTCCTCTCGGATAGCCGAAAAGACGATAAGACTGGCTCTATCTAAGAGCCAAGTAAGGTCATCTACGATATGAAGAGGAGCTAAATCATCCAACAGTAGGTACCTAGGTCCTATAACAACCCTCTTATGGATCATCTCTAAGACGTCGAGATGATCCTCGTGAATGGTGGGTACTCTAGGGCTAGGAGGTGATGGTAATGAAGGTGATGATGGAGGTGAAGGGGAGGAAGGTGGTGGTGCTCTAGAGGATGAAGAGGAAGAGGGGTTACCCTTCCTCTTTTAATATTATCATTCTCCTTGTTCTTATCCTTATTTCTCCCGGAAACTCTCCTCACAAAATCCATTACTGTTGAAAACCACGGTCTGTTCTTGGTGTTCCACGGCTGTGGAAGTGACAGAGACCGTGGTTCGTCTCGACTTTTCTCAAAACTCAGCAATCAACAGCCAAACTCAGCAATCAAGCAGTCCTAGACTAATTCCCTCCAATTTCAATCAGTTCTCCTATAAATGCTAGCAAAAACGAAGCCGAATTGACAAAGATAGAGAAGAGCGGAAAAAACCTAGGTTTCGGATTTTAAAATCCGAATTCTGCGTTCCTTGGTGATTTGCCGCTCGATTTGTTGCTTGGATCTCGTTGGTGATCGGATTTGCTTCAATTTGGGTCGAAGAATCGTTGAAAACGATTAACGAATGAGGATTTGAGGGTAGAGGCATGATTTCGGCGAAGAGGGCGTAGAATTGGGTTTTGTGGTGTGTTTTTGTGAAGAACGTGGTTTATATAGTGGCTGGCAAAATTTTTGAAAACCACGGTCTATCGGGGGGTTCCACGGCCGTGGAATTGTATGGAACCGTGGTTTTGGTGATTTTTCAAAGGCTTTTGGAAATTACGGTCTGTAAGGGTTCCACGACCGTGGTTTAGGCCGTGGAACTCTCTGTAATGCTCCAAAGTCCAAGTTTCGTCACTTTTCTTCAAACTTTCTCTTCCCCTTTCCTTTTCCACTATTCCTACATCCAAAAACACGAACATACCGGAGGTATCGAAAGCAAAACAAAGCAAAAACGTCTAAACTAAGCTAAACTATGAATGGAAAACAAAAACGTAAATGCAATACCTTGGGTTGCCTCCCAAGAAGCGCTTTGTTTAAGGTCCGTAGCTAGACCATTTTCGCACTTATTCGAGTGCGGTGGGCACGAACTCTTCAGATTAGAGTTCCGGCGTATACTTCTTGAGTCGTTGACCGTTCACCTTAAAGCTTCCGCCCGCTTCACCCCATATGTCAACTGCACCATGGGGGAAAATACGTTTGATTAGAAAAGGTCCGGTCCAACGAGATTTAAGCTTACCTGGAAAGAGACGAAGCCTTGAATTGAAGAGGAGAACTTGATCTCCTTCTTTAAAGTCCTTTGGAATGATATGCTTATCATGCCAACGCTTTGCTCTCTCCTTATAAATCTTGGCGTTCTCATAGGCGTTCAAGCGGAGTTCTTCAAGCTCATTAAGGTTCAAGAGACGATTCTCTCCCGCTTCCTTCATGCTGAAATTCAACCATTTGATAGCCCAAAACGCCTTGTGCTCCAACTCTACCTGTAAGTGACACGACTTCCCATACACAAGGTTGTATGGTGTGGTTCCTATGGGAGTCTTGTACGCAGTCCGGTACGTTCATAATGCATCATCAAGCTTCAAGGACCAATCCTTCTTAGTCCTTGAAACCGTCTTCTCTAGGATTCCTTTGATCTCCCGATTTGAGATCTCAACTTGTCCACTAGTTTGTGGATGATAAGGGGTGGCGATCTTGTGAGTAACCCCATACTTAGCTAGAAGAGCTTCAAAGCGCCGGGCAATGAAGTGAGAACCTCTATCACTAATGATAGTCCTTGGCGTCCCAAATCGTCGGAAGATGGTCTTGTTAAAGAACTTAACCACCACCATGGCATCATTGGTGGGAGAGGCAATTGCTTCCACCATCTAGAAACGTAATCCACTGCCAAGAGTATGTATTGGTTTCCACAAGATGATGGGAACGGTCCCATAAAGTCAACTCCCCAAACGTCGAAAATCTCCACCTCTTGGATGTTATTGAGAGGCATCTCATTCCTCCTAGAGATATTTCCTGTTCTTTGACAAGCATCGCAGTAGGAAACAAAAGATTGCACATCTCTAAATAAAGTAGGCCAAAAGAATCCAGATTGCAATACCTTAGCGCTAGTCTTGTTCGAACTAGCGTGTCCTCCAAAAGGTAGTGAATGACAATGGCGGATGACACTTTGCATCTCATCTTCCGGCAAACATCGCCGAATAATGCCATCCGGACCTCTCTTAAAGAGGAGAGGTTCATTCCAAAAGTATTCCCGGACATCCTTAAAGAACTTCTTTCTTTGTGCGTAGGATAATCCGGGCGGTATCTCCTGACAAACCAAATAGTTAACAAAATCAGAAAACCATGGTTCGTTACCTTTGGAGATCACATCGATGCACTCCTCAATGATATGTAAGTGTCCGTCCGGGAAGGAGTCATCTATAGGTAAGTGGTCGTCCTCTAGATGTGTTAGGCGACTCAAATGATCTGCAACAGAATTTTTCGAACCTTTCTTGTCACGGATCTCTAGATCGAATTCTTGTAGGAGAAGAATCCATCTAATTAGCCTTGGCTTCGCATCCTTCTTTGCAAGGAGGTACCGGATCGCAGCATGATCCGTGTAGACAATCACCTCTGCACCTACAAGATAAGAGCGAAATTTGTCAATAGCATAAACAATGGATAGGAATTCCTTTTCGGTAGTGGCGTAGTTGAGCTGCGCTTCATCTGGCGTCTTGCTAGTGTAGTATAGGGCATGGGTTCGCCCTTCCTTTCTTTGTCCAAGAACAGCTCCTATAGCTACGTCACTAGCATCGCACATAACCTCAAAGGGAAGGTTCCAATCCTGAGGTTGGATAATAGGTGCTGAAATTAGAGCTTCCCGAATCATGTTAAACGCATCCAAGCATTCCTACGAAAACTCAAAAACTGCATCCTTCATCAATAGATTAGTTAGCGGTTTTGATATTTTAGAGAAATCCTTTATGAAGCGCCTATAGAATCCAGCATGTTCTAGGAAACTTCTTATCCCTTTCACCGAAGTTGGGGGAGGAAGGTTCTCTATAGTCTCTATTTTCGCTTTATCTACATCTATCCCTCTATTAGAGATTAAGTGTCCTAGTACAATTCCTTCCTTTACCATAAATTGACACTTCTCCCAATTAAGAACTAGGTTAATGTCCTCACACCTTTGTAATACAAGAGAAAGGTTAGAAGGGCAATTGTCAAAAGAGGAACCGTATACGGAGAAGTCATCCATGAAGACCTCCATGATTTCCTCAATGTATTCGGAGAAGATGGCCATCATGCACCTTTGAAAGGTGGTTGCGGCATTTCAAAGCCCGAACGGCATTCTCCTATAAGCAAACGTACCCCACGGGCACGTGAATGTGGTTTTCTCCTGATCATCCGGGTGTATCGGAATCTGAAAGAAACCACTATAACCGTCAAGATAGCAAAAGTGCGAATGCTGCGCTAACCTTTCAAGCATTTGATCGATGAAGGGTAGTGGGAAGTGATCCTTCCTCGTCGCGTTGTTAAGCTTGCGGTAGTCTATGCACATCCGCCATCCTGTTACGGTTCGGGTAGGAATGAGTTTGTTGTTTTTGTTGGTGATGACCGTCATTCCTCCCTTCTTCGGAACTACTTGTACCGGACTCACCCACTTACTATCGGAGATAGGATAGATGACACCTGCATCAAGAAGTTTAAGAATTTCCTTCTTGACAACCTCCTTCATGGTCGGATTCAACCGCCTTTGAGGTTGTCTTGAAGTCATAAAGTCCTCTTCCATTAATATTTTATGCATGCATAGGGAAGGTTTGATTCCTACTAAGTCTTCTATAGTATAGCCTAAAGCTTTCCTATGTTTCCTAAGGACAACCATAAGCTTACTATGTTCATCTATGGTTAAATCGGAACTAACAATAACTAGATAAGTAGAGTTAGGTCCTAGAAAAGCGTACCTTAGATGAGTAGGAAGTGGCTTTAGTTCCATTGCTTTCGGAGCTTCCAATGGTTCTTGAGAAGCATCCGATGGTTCCTTAGAAGTGTCTAAGGAAGTAGAAGGTGTAGGAGAAGATTCAAGAGAAGTTGAAGAAGTGGTACGATCACCTTCTTCCACGGCCAAAATCACGGTTTCCCTGCATCCTCCATGGCCGTGGTTTAGGGCGTGGAAAGGAAATACGGTTGCTCTGTTTCCTCCACGACCGTGTAACCCTCTGGAGTGAGCCACACTTTGGTTGGTGAAATCCACGGCCGTGGAATATAGTGTATGGCCGTGGATTCTCACGTTTTCTGCTTCGTCGTGGAGTTTCTCAAACTCCTCTCCACATACTTCTTCTTGTGCTTATAAGGCTTCAATTGCCTCATTGCACTCCTCTTCTTCCCCTACATTCATTAGACTCATAGTAATAACCTTTTGCAAAGGATCTTTGAAGAGAATAGGACTTACCTCCTCTCTAGACAACCCTTCTTCATCTTGGATATTGAATATATCCTCATCAAAGATTGGCTCCTTCACTAGAGTGGAAAGAACGAACTCTACCTTCTCTACTGCTATGTCAAAGGCGAGTCTAGCATTCTTGCAATCGACTATGCAGCCGGAAGTTGCAAGAAACGGTCTTCCGAGTATGATCGGGACCGGACTATCTGCAGGAATGTCAAGTAAAACAAAATCAATGGGAACAAAGAATTTACCTAGCATGACTGGGACGTCTTCTACAATACCGACGGGACGAGTGATGGATCGATCCGCCATGTATAACGTCATCTTCACCGGTTTAGGATCGCCTAAACCGATTTTCCTACACAATGCAAGTGGTATGATGCTCATACTTGCTCCCAAGTCACATAACGCATCATAGGTGACATCTCCCACTCCTATGGGAATGCAAAATGACGCCGGATCTTTTAGCTTGTGGGGCATTTTCTCCTTCATGGTCTTGATGAGATCCGAAGAATCCGAACTCATCTTAACCTCTCCAAAATCCTCCAACTTTCTCTTGTTAGAGAGGATTTCCTTTAAGAACTTGCCATAAGCCAGCATACCTACAATAGCATCAATGAAAGGTATATTAATATGCAGCTTGCTCATGAGTTCTATAAACTTACCAAATTGTTTATCTAGACGCGCTCTTGCTCTAGATTGAGGGAATGGTAGGGGAGGTTTGTAAGCCGGAGGAGGAACGTAGACATCTTCCTTCTCCTTCCCCTTCTCATTGTCTTTCTCAACGGAGACTTCAACAAACTTAGGTTGTGGATCGGTGGTAATCACTCCGCTCCTGGTTGAGATTGCCATCACCCTTCCCTTTGGGTTGTCCTCTGTTTTTCCTGGAAGTTTCCCTTGATTCCTAGGAACTTCCTCCGCTTGGCTGAACATTTGGTTTTCTAAAACCTTTTGGGCTTTATCAACCTTAGAAATTTGATCATCAACCTTAATGATGCGGTTCTCCAAACCTTGAAGCTTTCCCAAAATCGTTTCCAACATGGGATCGGGCTTCTCCTTCCCCGAAGTGTTTCCTCCATTAGATGTTTGCCCCTGGCTTTTCAAAGGAGTAGAGGAAGAGGAAGGTGGAGTTAGTGAATTCGAATTGGAAGGATAAGAGTTACCGGAGTTTTGTTGATTGGAGAACCAATTGTTGTTGTTTGAACCCCTATTGTTGTTCCAATTATTGTTCCGGTTGTTGTTGTTGCCATTCCAATTATTCCGGTTGTTGGTCCGGTTATTATTGTTGTTGCGGTTTGTATTCTCACCACCGTTGTTGTTGTTGTTGTTGCCCAAGTAGCCAACATCTTTTCCTTGTTGCTTTGGAAAGTTGGTCTTGATAGCCTCCTTCAACTCTTTGATCTCATTGTTGAGGGAGAAAATTTGATTTTGAGCTTCATGTGTGAGCTTTGCTCCTTGCTCCACACGATTTCCCTCTACTTTCCGGTGAGAATACTTCTCTATGACCCTTGCTTGCTTCTCAATGAAGTCCTAAGCGTCATCTTCCCTCATGTCCATGAATGTACCACATTAGAGGGATTGGAGCTTGAATTGTGTCTCCACATCCAGCCCCTTATAGTAAATCTCCAGCAATGCAAGCTTGGATATGCCATGATGAGGGCAATCCAATAGCAAATCCTGAAACCTTTCCCAAGATTGAAACAAACTTTCGTTAGATCTCATGGAAAATGCATTAATCTTACCTCTAAGTTCCGCCGTTTTGGATGGCGGAAAGAACTTAGTGAGGAACTCCGCGGAAAGGTCTTCCCACGTGTCTAGTTTCCCACTAGCAAGAGCTTGGTACTAAGACAATGATTTCCCCTTCAAGGAGAAGAAGAAAGGCTTGAGCTTATAGTTGTTGGTAGTTGCGTTCTTCGGCCTCATTGTCTCCATCATACACTCAAAGTTTTGTAAGTGTTGGTGTGGAGATTCAGCGCTTGTCCCGCCAAATTGGTTTTGGCGAACAAGAGTAATAACCTGCGGGTTGAAGCTAAACCCTTGTACATCATCAGCATCAAAGTTCACACCTAAACGGCGTGGTTGCTGTGTTGGATCCATCCTTTGGCCAAGAGTTCTTGGCTCTTCATCTAAACGTTCGATCCTTGCATTCCTAGGTGGAACACGGCGATTCGCAGCTGCCCGTGGATGGAATGGATTCACATTGATCGTGGGATCAATTTCCTCTAGCGGTGGCATGGAGGAGTCGCTATCCTCATTGGATGAGTTGGCTCTAACCGATCTTCCCGGTCTCCTTCTTTTCTTTTTCTCCTTAAGGTTGTTTATCTCCAACCTCATTTGGAACATCATGTCTGTTAGATCGTCAGCCTTCATTTGGTGACGATCCGTCTCTTCTCTACGTGTCTTCTCACTCCATTGGAGTTGAGCTTCTTTCTCCGCTAACTCCGATTGAAGATCACGTTCGTTTTCTTCAGCCATTTTCTTTTCCTTACGCTTTTGCCTTAAAGTCCTCTCAAGCTCTTGATCAAGAGGTAAGAGGTCCTCGGTGTTCCTAGACCTGCGCATGCACTCAAAGAGATATCAAATAACAAGGGAGAAGCTCCCAAGCTTGACAACCGATAACCGAATTCGGCCTAAACCAAATCCCCGGCAACGGAGCCAAAAACTTGTTCGCCACTTAGCGTGCGTGCAAATAAGCTTTAATTATAAAACTAGAAATCAAGCAAGCGAAGCCGCAGTGTACGGATCGATATAGTTGAGCAAGAATTCCAGAGTATCGAACACAGGGATTTGGGGGGGACAAATTCAATTATAGATTATCAAGCGAGTAAATGTAAGAGCTTTTCGAATTATTGGGAAAACAACAATCGAGGTATAAGAACAGAGTTAAGGCATGCAAAGGTATACGAATGTAAGGTAATTGTACGGTGAAGTTCCAAAAACCTTATGTGACTCACCTACAAGACACTCTCTATAAAGGTTGTTGAGGCTTCAATATAGAAAGGTTCTAAAGGTAAGAATTAACGTCAAATACCCAAACTTGTAATCCAAGGATCAAGACCAACTTAACCGATTAAGGTTGTGACACTCGGAATCGAGGTAGAGGTTGTTGAGGCTTCACTACCACCTAGAAAAGGGTAAACTAAGACTAAGTTAAAGCAAATCTTTAACTTTGGATTAAAGTAAAAGCAAGTTCGTAAACTAACACAAAATTACGGGTGGTTCTTGAGTTCCACAGCCGTGGAAGCTCAAGAACAGACCGTGGTTTAAGGTTGTCGGCGATTCTCTCAAACTCTTAGGGTCCAATCTGTTTACGATCGATCTATCATCATCTAAGCCACAACTATCAACCCTTCACCTTAGAATTGTTAAAGGGTTTTAGCCAACAATAGTCATATTGATATAAAATTCAAGGTTTAAAAGAATGAAAGATGAAAACTTCCGAAAACTTTCAATAACTTTAAAGTCAATCTCAAATCCACAAATCAAGAACAATAACGTCAATAGATTTGGAATAATGCAAACAATCACGAATCTTAGATACGAAGGAAGAACGGGATGTCAATCCGTCTTCTAAATCAAACCTAAATGAGAAGCGAAATCTTCGCACGAACAATCTTCCAAACCTTCCACTCTTCCGTCAATCCGGAAATCTCAATGGTAGAACGCAAATCTCTCAATCACAATCTCCGCAAGATGTGAAATTAGGGCAATTCCAAGGTGTAAGTGGAAATGCGTCTAAGCGTAAGCGAAGGTGACGGAATCTCTCTTCGTCCGTCCTTTTATAGTGTAAGATAAAATATAAGCCCGGCCCAATAGCGTATGAGATCGTGGCTTAAAGTGTGGCGAAAAAGATCGCCAAGATCACGGTCACGGTCATGAAAAAGATCGCGATTGTCTTGGTTGGCCATCTTCGCTTCTTTCAAGCGTCTTTTGTATTTCTTTTCTGGTTCGGGATCGTAGGGAACGATTTCCTTCCCAGTGCGGGTTCTTCGCATAAACATAAGAAAAAGAACATGTGAAAGTCACTCAAGTAGAGTGGTTAGTAGAAACAGGGGCAAGCGCCCCGAAAGCCAACCGCAACCGGCTCAGTCTAGACCAAGTCCCCGACTACGGCGCCAAAAACTTGTTCGCTCCAAACCGTGTGTGCAAGCTTTAAATTTATAACCCTAGATGTAAGCTTAAAACAAGGATGCGAACCCGCAGTGTAAGGGTCAATCGTAGTAAAAAGAAAGAAATTTCAAGGGTCGATCACAGGGACTTAGTGAAACAAAGCAGGTGTAGGTTGTCAATGCAACTACTAACCACAAAAGCGATTAAAGCAATCAAAGATGATAAAAAGTCAATTAAGGAAATATGCAATTGTAGGGATTAAAGCATCTAGTTGGTGTTCCAACTCAAGATCTCAAGATAAAGCGGACAAAGCTGAGATTTTTGCAAAGGGAAGGTGTTACTAAAGTGGAATAGATCACTGGGTAAGTCTCACTACTCACAATCCCATACCGTAACTCCTATTACCGGGTAAGTCTCAAGGAATTAAGGAAAGGAACTATAATCTCAAACTAACACTCCAACTAAGGGAATAGAATCAACCTTTACCGGGTAAGTCTCATGCTAACTCACAAAGATGGAATGAAAGAACACTCAAACCCCAAAAAAGGATAAACCTTTATTACCTATACTTATGATCTTAGGTAAACAATCAAAGGAATAACCGGGTAACTCTCATCCTAAGCTTGCATTAAACCAGGAAAGGTATAATAAGAATAGGATTTGGCAAACTATAACACTTAACTCTCAGTTTCAGATCAGAAAAGTCACCTCGGTCAAACAAATTCCACCCCGGCCGAGATGTTCATCGATTGAGCGAGATGTTCTAGGGTTAAGGATAAAGACTCGAGCTTTCAGGGTCCTATTGTGATTTAAGATTATTCTATCATTGTTTTTCCCACAACCTTCAGCCAATCACCCTAGAATCACACAAAAAAATTAGCCACTCATCATCATGAAAGCAATAATCAAATATAAGGGTAGAAGGTGAATAATTGAACAAAAAATCTTAAGAAAAAGGCTTCAATAACTGAATCAATTATCAAACAAACAAACGTTCCTTGGATCACAATCCAACAAGACAATCAACAATGAAGGGAATCTAAGAAAGTCTTACAAAACCCTTCACAAAAGCTATAAAAGCTATCAACTTTCTTCCTTCAATCTTCCTTCAACCTTCAAAAAGGTTCTTCAAATCTCCCAGCTGTAGTGGGCGTTTTCCAACCGTTAGCAGATGTTTGATTTGTGGAAAATCCAACCCTTTTTATAGGAAAATTCCCTTCCAAAGATAAGATATCTTAGAAAGATATTTTCCCATAAAAATAGATAAAATATATGGGCTAAATTATCTTTTTCCTTCCAGGAATCCAGCCTAAAAATATAAGATCCTCTTTCCAAACATAAAAGATCTCAGCCAAGAATAAAATATCTCTCGTCGCGTCCAAGGTGTTCGCCTCGGTCGAGCAGCTCCTCTGGATCACCTCGGTCGAGACGGTCGAGCAGCTCCTCTGGATCAAATCTGATCCAAAGTAAATCTTCAATCCATTTTCATGCTTCTTGGGTTCTTCCTTAAGCTCCTGAATGTAGCTCCAATGACTCCTTAGCTCCTTTTGCTCCATTTTGATGCAAAACGTGCCATTTTACCTACGATTACAACGAAACTTGGTGTAGACCTCCATTCCCGCAAAGGTAGATGAAACGACAATATAATCACATAATATACATCCAAACATGCAGATTATTGAAGATAAAACGTCTAAACAAGACCCAAAATATAGACTATAATTCATGCTATCAACGCACACTTACGGGCGAACAGAATTCAAACCTTTATTGATAAAATCAAACCTTTATTGATAAAATCATGTTCAAACAAGCTTTACAAAGCTCACCACGGGTTCGAGCAATCCAGTTGCAAATGCTTTATTGAGTAAACTAACCCAAAATGTGTATTTGTCCAGAAATGGATACAATCTACTTATTTACTTCTGAATCAAGTCCATAAACCAAGGGGGCGATTGAATCCTACCGGATCTAATACACTGGCCTACAACCCATGTCGCTTGTCAAAACTAATGTGCCCTTTATTATGCTGCAACTCACGTCGCTCGTCTTAACCAAGGTGTCTTATATTGGGTTGTACACCCTTGAATAATACCAAACTTCGATGATAATCATATCGGGTTTGTTTTTACCCTGTACTTTTTACCTAGATGATTTTCTTCGTTTTATCGAAGCGTTTTACCTTCACAACAACAATTCTAGGCCCTTGACTTACAACCGTCATTTTCTCGTGCCGTTGTTGTCTTACCAATCTTACAATCTCTTTGTCTCACGAAAGGTCGACTTTAAGGATTATAACATCCAATCAATAACCCATTATAAAAAATGCCAAGAACAAAAAGAAATTTTTGGGATTTTCCTTGTAAATTTAGGATTACTGAGCCTTTTGGCCGTCCTAACTACCAATCTCATAACCCGTTTTAAATGATAGTAAGCTTCTGGAACATTAGAGGAATGGGCCGGAGTACCCTCCGGACAAACCTTGACGTGGTATATAAAATCTACAAAATCAACATAATTTCCTTAGCAAAAACAAAATCGGAAAATCCTCTAGATGACTGATCATGGCGGTCATTGGATTTGACAACATTATTTATTGCCATGCCAACGGGAGGGTTGTGACTTATGTCTTTTATGGAAGGCGTACCAACTAAGAAACCAAACTATTAAGCTTAAATTTAAAAACGACAGGTTCATCTATGTTGAATTTACATGCAACAATTTGAATCATAAGATGAAACTCATGTTTGCGTATGCACCTCCAAAAGAAGCTACAAAAAATCATTTCTGGGAAACTGTTACGCTAAGATCGTGTGTGCACGCAATAAGCTTTAAATTTATACTCGTTATATTTCTCCTAACTCCTAGCGAACCCGCAGTGTACGGGACGTTTGTAGTAGGGATAGTATTCCGAGGTCGAACACAAAGACTAAGGTGAGATTGATTCGATTTATGATTTAGTTTAGTGAAGATCTAGTTTAAGAAAAGGGAAAGAAATAAAGAAAGGAAAATCTCAATGTTTTTGGTGGGTTTTTAGGTGACCAATCAAGAATCACAAATCATGCAAAATGAACAATCGACTTTACTAACAAATCAACACAAATAAACAAGCTAAAATGAGATATAGATCAAAGATAGAAAAACGGATTCTAGGGGTCGGAAATTCCGGTTATGGCATAAGACTCAAGCTAACTAATCATTCCTTGGATTAACTATGATATTTTGGGAGTGAGTGTTTCTCGATTGGGATGAATCACCGGGTAGGTCTCATGGTCCACTGGTCCGTTCCTAAGGTCTCATCACCGGGTAAGTCTCAAAGAGCCTAAGGGATGGAATTCTACACAAACCGGATTGTCACCTAGGGATCTAACCTATCCTCACCGGGTAAGTCTCGAAAGGGTTATTCCTAAACAACTATCCTAGCACACTTAGTCCAATGGCGGCTTATGAGGCTCACCACTACCTAGAGTTTGTCATCTTTGAAATCTAAGAGTAAGAATCACCGGGTAGGTCTCTTCTAACAGTTAGTTGCTAACACTAGGTCACCCTAGGATAGATTTAACTCAACAAACACTAGGATTTCAACATTCTAACAAGCTAGAACTTAGATCCATCGAACCAAGGGAAACCACGGGCTGTTTTACCAAGTCCACGGCCGTGGACTGGCAAGATCCAACCGTGGACCCCAACAGAGTCTTCGTTCAAGTAAGTAACTCATCCAAGGGCAAATCTAAGTCCATCCTATCATAGTCCTAGCCACAACCATCCTTTCCTTACCCTAGAATCGCATCTATTTAGCCTACAACATTCATCATAACAATCGAAATCATCAAACATAAAATCATGGCTTCCATTTGCAAGACAATGAAGAGAAAGAGATGCAAAAGTGAAGCAAACAAAACCAAGCTGAAAGTAAGATTAGAATGACTCACAACCCTTCCAAAAGAAGGTTTAAATGGTTCATACAACTCTAGAAATCGATTCCGAAATTCTTCACTACAAAAGCTATCAAAGTCTATCAATGGTGTGCTCTTCTCTTCCTTCTTCAATGGAGCTCTTCCCCTCCTTCAATGGTAGCTCTCCTCCTTGAGAGAATCTTCTTGTTGAGAGAGTTTTTGATTGGATGATAGGGGATAATGGATGGCTGCTCCCAGATGCTCTCTCTCAGAAATGCAGGACCACTTTTATACTACCACCATGCTAGAGAACGCCAAGAGATTGTGGCACAGCTGTCACAACCGTCTAGCAAAAACCACGGTTGGTTCCACGGCCGTGGAAGTGCCAGTGAACCGTGGTTTGGTGCTTCAGCCTTGCCTTGGATCATCAAGCTTCGATTTGGTGCACGGCTTGTGTTGACAAGGTTCCATGAGTCCTCCTTAGCCTCTAGCTTGCATCCTAATGAGTCCGAGGGTGTGTCATCTTGATGAACGATCCTCAAACGTATCAACTAAGCTCCTAAATCTCCCAAAATACCTACAAAGCAGTGCAAAAGTCCGTGTAGACGTCTATCTCGACAAAATACGTAAATTGAGTGCAAACGACGTGAACTAGTGCTAAACCATGCATGAATGAGTGAGAAATCTATCTAAATGATTACCTAAACCTAAGTCATAAATCGTGTTATCAAAAATACCCCATACTTAAGGTTTGCTGGTCCCCGAGCAAATTCCCAACTATAGACTAAGAGATGACATGATTTATGTATGTAGAAAAATGGCAAAATCTTTTTGGGTTTGTGCTTCTAATATTGGATCACCTTCATAGTCATGTTTCATGGCAATGGACAAGCAATTATGTATCAAATAAATGAAGGCACGGAAAGACAATTGTACTTAACTCGAAGGCATGCATGGTATGTAAAAGTGAAGAAGTCAAGATGATCAAGAGCATATCCAATCTAGATTACTAAGTCTTACAAACATGCAAATAGGTCATATGGTCTTGTGAAATAAAAGGCCAAGAAACGTTGTGATTAGGTGGGGATTTTTCTAGGCTATGTGATACTAATCCGGGAATGGAACTAACTCCACAATTTTGTCCTCGATCTACTTCCCTCAAGTGTATATTTTCTCCATCATTTCTTTCTTTTCTTTTTCCTTCACTTATTTTTGAGACAATGGCATTGGTGTACAAAAGCCGAAACCTTGGTGATTAGCCATCCTCGGGGTTTTTTCTATTTTTCGAGGTGCATCCACACCGGGCACACATACCAAAGCTCGTTAGGACTATTAGTTTATTTGACTTTGGCAAGGCACCAAAACCCGATTATGTGAAGTGTGCCGAGTTACTTGTCATTTAAACCAATGTCCCCAAACCTATATTTTTGTCTACATTTTCACAACAATTTCAGCATTTTATTCATGGCATTCTTTCATCAACACCTTCACCCCACACTTGTTTTTTTTTTTTTCACACACATCAACACACTAACATGCTCCTATTCCCGGATGGGTCAAAAGAGGTCAAATTTATATCAATTGAGGTGCTCAAACATTATGGTCAAGATGAGAAGAAGAGAAAGATGAATTGCCTCATTCATTCCTAGATGGTGTGCAAGAACTAGCATGTAATTTCGACTTTCAACACTCAATTCATTCTAGGCAAACATCATGATCACAAATCATTCATGGAATTCAAGAAAAGTACTTCAAGTCCACATATGCATTCATCAATTTAATACATAAGGCCATCTATAGCCAATCCACAAGACAAGATTCATCATTAGGGTCATATCCAAGCCTAGAAAGCACAAAATTTTTTTAAAATTTTCTGAATTTTATGGGATTTTCGAAATGAGTATATACAATGCAAGACATGTGAAAATATTAAACTATCCTAGATGCTCATCATGCAAAGGATCATGCAAACCCCACCCCATACTTAGAAACACATTGTCCCTAATGTGTAATGAAGTAAAGAGGAGTGAAAGAAGGTTCTAACAATGTAAAAATGGCTTGCTATGGTATTTGGGATTTCTCAAGTGGTTGATAGTGGATGATCCTATCAACAATGGTAGAGAGCTCTAAGTGTTCATCAAGGCGTCGGGACCCGCGCTAGGCACCGCTAGCCGTCCAAGTTCCGCGTCCGCTCCACCCATAATTGATGAGGGGTTCATCATCATCATTCACATGTCATGCAAGGCTTCCAATGCTACCAAAACTCTAGCACACACACAAAAACAGAAAAATCAAAAACAAAAACAAAATGAAAAAGGGAAAAACGTTACCAATGGATTGCCTCCCATCAAGCACTTTTTTAAGGTCATTAGCTTGACCAAACTCGGAGGCGTCTCATTCTAGGTGAAGTGGGACATCATATCTACCGGAGCGCCCGGGATATACTTCTTGAACCGGTGCCCATTCACCTTGAAATCTCCACAATGCTCCCCTCCTATTTCAATAGCTCCATGGGGGAAGATCTTCTTCACAACATATGGCCCGGTCCATCTTGATTTTAGCTTTCCGGGGAAGAGCCGCAGCCTTGATTTGAAAAGAAGGACAAGGTCGCCTTCTCTCAACTCCTTCGGGATGAGGCGCTTATCATGCCACCGTTTGGTTCTCTCCTTGTAAATCCGGGCATTCTCATAAGCATCCAACCGGATCTCCTCAAGGGCGTTCATATCAAGAAACATCTTTTCTCCCGCCTTCTTGAGATCAAAATTTAGCCACTTAATGGCCCAAGAAGCTCTATGCTCCATCTCCACCGGAAGGTGGCAAGACTTGCCATAGACTAACTTGTAAGGAGTGGTGCCAATTGGTGTCTTAAAAGCGGTTCTATATGCCCACAAGGCGTCATTGAGCTTCATAGCCCAATCTTTTCTTGTTCTAGAGACCGTCTTCTCAAGAATTCCCTTTATCTCCCGGTTGGAGATCTCCACTTGGCCACTAGTTTGGGGATGGTAAGGTGTTGCCACCTTATGAGTCACCCCATACTTAGCCAAAAGTGCCCCAAAGTTCCTATTAGTGAAGTGCTTCCCTCCATCACTTACGATCACCCTTGGTGTTCCAAACCTAGGGAAGATCACTCGGTTGAAGAACCGCACCACCACCTTGGCATCATTTGTAGGAGAGGCGATTGCCTCCACCCATCTTGAAACATAATCCACCGCCAATAGGATGTAGAGGTTGCCACATGAAGAAGGGAATGGTCCCATGAAGTCCACACCCCACACATCAAATATCTCCACTTCTTGTATGTTGTTCAAGGACATCTCATTCCTCCTTGAGATGTTGCCCGTCCTTTGGCAAGCATCACAAGCTACCACAAAGCTTTGCACATCCTTGAACAAACTTGGCCAAAAGAAGCCCGATTGCAACACCTTCGCACATGTCTTGTGTGATCTAGCATGCCCTCCACATGGCAAGGAATGACAATGGCGGATCACACTCTCCACCTCATCCTCCGGTATGCATCTTCTAAACATTCCATCCGGACCTCTCTTGAACAAAAGTGGTTCATTCCAATAGTAGTGCCTCACATCTTTGAAGAACTTCTTTCTTTGGGCATATGTCAATCCGGGAGGCACTTCCTCACACACAAGATAGTTCACAATGTCGGCATACCATGGCTCACTTCCTCTAGACACTTGGAACAAGCATTCTTCCACCATTTTCAATTGCTTATCCCGGAATGAGTCATCAATTGGGATGTAATCTCTCTCAAGCTCTAGTGGTGGGAGTCTACTAAGGTGATCCGCCACAGAGTTTTCGGACCCCTTCTTGTCCCGGATTTCCAAATCAAATTCTTGAAGAAGAAGGATCCACCGAATCAACCTAGGCTTGGCATCCTTCTTTGTAAGGAGGTAACGGATTGCAGCATGATCCGTATAAAGTATGACCTTCGCTCCAACAAGATATGAGCGGAACTTCTCAAATGCATACACCACCGCTAGCAATTCCTTCTCGGTGGTAGCATAATTGAGTTGGGCATCATCTAGCGTCTTGCTAGCATAATAAATGGCATGTGTGCGCCCATCTTTCCTTTGCCCAAAACAGCCCCAACGGCTACATCACTTGCATCACACATGATCTCAAACGGTAAACTCCAATCCGGAGGTTGCATGATAGGTGCGGAGATCAAGGCGTTCTTTAACCTACAAAAAGCCTCAAGGCAATCTTTGGAGAAAACAAACTCAACATCTTTCATTAGTAGGTTAGTAAGAGGCTTAGAAATTTTAGAGAAGTCTTTAATAAATCTTCGGTTAAAACCGGCATGCCCTAAGAAGCTCCTTACCCCTTTCACCGAGGTAGGTGGTGGCAACTTCTCTATCGTTTCAATCTTGGCCCTATCAACCTCAATGCCACGGTTGGACACCAAGTGTCCCAACACAATACCTTCACTTACCATGAAGTGGCATTTTTCCCAATTCAAGACAAGATTTGCCTCCTCACATCTTTTCAATACTAATGACAAGTTAGTCAAGCAATTATCAAAGGAAGAACCATAAACAGAAAAGTCATCCATAAACACCTCCATGATATTTTCAATGAATTCCGAGAAGATAGCCATCATACACCTTTGGAAGGTGGCGGATGCATTACACAACCCAAATGGCATTCTCCTATATGCAAAAGTACCCCATGGACATGTAAATGTGGTTTTCTCTTGGTCATCGGGGTGGATAGGGATTTGGAAGAATCCACTATAGCCATCTAAGTAGCAAAAATGAGAGTGTTGAGCTAACCTTTCTAGCATTTGGTCAATGAAAGGAAGAGGGAAGTGATCTTTCCTAGAGGCCATGTTTAATTTCCTATAGTCAATACACATCCTCCACCCCGTAACCGTCCTAGTCGGGATTAGTTCATTGTTCTCATTGGTCACTACGGTCTTCCCACCCTTCTTAGGAACTACATGAACGGGACTAACCCACTTTCTATCCGAAATAGGTTAGATGATTCCCGCATCTAGCAACTTAATGATCTCTTTCTTGACTACCTCTTTCATTATAGGATTCAATCTTCTTTGATGTTCAATAGAGGGTTTATGGTCATCTTCCATCAATATCTTATGCATGCACAAAGAAGGTTTAATTCCAACTAAATCATCAATAGTATAGCCAATGGCTTTCCTATGCAATCTTAGCTCATGCAACAACTTAGCAAGTTCATCATCATTTAAGCATGCATCCACAATCACCGGATATGTAGATTTATCACCAAGGAAAGCATACTATAAATGAGAGGGGAGGGGTTTGAGTTCAAGTTTAGGAGGACCTTTATCGAGTGGAGACGATCCAAATAACGTTGGTTGAGATGAATCCAAAGCAAATGAAGACCCTCCAAGGCTCCTTGAAGCTTGATCATCATCAAGAGCTACTTCTGGGGAAACCACGGCCAACTCCACGGTTCCTGGCACATCCACGGCTGTGGAAGTTGCCAAGCTTGCTCGTTGGAGCTTTCCAGAGAGTTCTACGGCCGTGGAACACACTCCACGCCCGTGGTTCCTACAGATGCTGAACATGCTTTCGTGAACCTCAAAGTCAGCTCTTGTCTCCTTTTCTAGTGCTTCTAAGGCCTTGATTTCTTCATTCCAAGCCTCCTCATCACCTTCCTCCATCAAACTTAAGGTAAGAACCTTCTCCAAGGGGTCCTTGATCAAGATCAAGCTCACAACTTCTCTAGACTCCTCTTGCTCGACTACGTTGAATACATCTTCATCAAGGGTTGGCCCTTTCATCATTGTGGACAGCTTGAAGTTAATGTTCTCTTCTCCAATGTTGAAGGAGAGAGTCCCATTCTTGCAATCCACTAGACATCCGGAAGTGGCTAGGAAAGGTCTTCCCAAGATGATGGGAACCGGATAGTCCTCCGGAATATCTAAGACAACAAAATCAATCGGCACATAGAACTTTCCTAGTTGTACCGGAATGTCTTCTAAGATCCCAACCGGGTGAGTGATAGAACGGTCCGCCATATAGAGGGTCATCTTGACCGGTTTTGGCTCTCCTAGCCCAACCTTGTTGCATAGTGCAAGCGGTATGATGCTTACACTCGCCCCAAGATCACAAAGGGCTTCATACTTCACTTCTCCCACTCCAATTGGGACGCAAAAGGAACCCGGATCACTTAGCTTAGGAGGCATCTCCTCCTTCATTGTTTGGATCAATTCCGAGGACCTCCTTGTCATTCTTATTTCCCCATACTCCTCCAACTTCCTTTTGTTGGAGAGTATTTCCTTCAAGAACTTTCCATATGCCGGCATACCTAAGATAGCATCCATGAACGGAATATTAATATGAAATTTAGACATAAGTTCAAGGAATTTACCAAAGTGATTGTCCAAGCGAGCTCTTGCTCGTGATTGTGGGAACGGTAGTGGTGGCTTGTATGGAGGCGGTGCCACATATGTTGGCTCAACATCCTTGCTCTTGCCTCCATCTTCTTGCAATATCTCTTCTTCAACCACTACTTGCTTTCCCTTAGCATTTTCCTTGGGCAAAGGATCCTTCATGCTTAACCCGCTCCTTGTAGTGATGGCCAACACTTGGCCTCTTGGGTTGTCTTCGGTTCTTCCGGGAAGCTTTCCCGGATCTCTATGGGCTTCACCCGCTTTTTGGAACACTTGTGCTTCCAACACTTTTTGAGCTTTGGAAATGGAAGTCACCGTGCTCTCAAGGCCACTCAACCTTCCAAGCAATTGCTCAAACATCATTTCGGTTCTATCCTTTGGAGGTTGAGTAAATCCGGGTGGAGGTTCTTGTGAAGCTTTTGGTGGAGGAGTTGTGCTTGTGGAAGCGGGAGGGTTCAAGGCTCCGTACGGGTTAGAATAGGAAAACCCAGGATGGTTGTGGTTGGGCCGGTAATTGTTGAATTGCCGGTTGTTGTTGAAGTTCCTTGGGCCTTGATAGTTGTTGTAATTGCCCCTTCCCATGTAGTTCACATCTTCCTCCTTGGAAGACAAGTTAGCTTGCACTTGCACTTGGGGAGTTGCTTGATTCTTCAAAGTTGTAGCACACAACTCCCTCAAAGACTTTAGCTCGTTGTTGATGGCGTCAAGCTTGAAATTGCTCATGGTGACTTCACTCACCTCATATGCTCCCGCCTTTCTCCCTTCACTCTTCCTATGGGAGTATTTCTCAATCACTAGAGCTTGTTTCTCCACAAACTCCCAAGCTTCATCCACATGATTTTCCATGAAAGTCCCACCGGAAAGAGATTGGAGCTTGAATTGGCTATCTTCATCAAGTCCCTTGAAGTAGATCTCCAATAGCTCAATTTTAGGTATACCATGGTGTGGACAATCTAGGAGAAGGTCTTTGAACCTCTCCCAAGACTTGAACAAACTCTCTCTATCCTTCATCACGAAGGCATTGATCTTCCCTCTTAACTCGGTAGTCTTGGAAGGTGGGAAGAACTTAGTCAAAAACTCGGTTGTCATTTCCTCCCAAGTACCAACTCGCCCTTGTGGAATATATTGATACCAAGTTAAGGCTTTGTCCTTAAGAGAGAAGGAGAAAGCCCTAAGCTTATGGTTGTTGCTCTCCAATCTAGGCGGTCTAAGAGTCTCCATCAAGATCTCATAATTCATCAAGTGTTGATGAGGAGACTCTCCTTCCATCCCTCCAAATTGATTATGCCGGATCATTTGTAGAACCTGAGGGCGGAGCTCGTAATCATGGGCTGCGGGATCTCCTAAGTTCACACCCGGACGGTGTGCTCTTTGTGCCGGATCCATATGTTGCCCTAACGTTTGTGGCTCATCCATAGCAATGGGCACAACCCGAATATTGACCGCCGGCTGCGGTTGTGGTGGAGGTGGAGGAGGTTGTTGACGGTTAAGCTCTCTTTGCACAAGAGCTTGCCTAATCTCCTCAATCTCCCACCTAGTTGCCTCTTGCCTCTCACTGGCAACTCTCCTTTCATTCTCCAAAGCTTCATCCCTTATCCTAATTTGCTCTAAAGCCTCATCCAACTCAGCTTGGAGATCTCTTCCGGCCATCTCTTTTCCCTTTTTAATGCTCTTGGATCTAGATCTAAGGTTTTCTCCGGTTCGGGATCGAATGGAGCTAAATCCTTGCCACGAAATCTTCGCATACACCTAAAGAGTGAGAGATGTCCTGAAAAGCAAAGACACAAACCAAAAAGAGATCAAAAGCAACAAGAAGGATCTACACTACAAACAATCACAAAAAGACTCAATCTAGACCTAGTCCCCGGCAACGGCGCCAAAAACTTGTTACGTTAAGATCGTGTGTGCACGCAATAAGCTTTAAATTTATACTCGTTATATTTCTCCTAACTCCTAGCGAACCCGCAGTGTACGGGACGTTTGTAGTAGGGATAGTATTTCGAGGTCGAACACAAAGACTAAGGTAAGATTGATTCAATTTATGATTTAGTTTAGTGAAGATCTTGTTTAAGATAAGGGAAAGAAATAAAGAAATGAAAATCTCAATGTTTTTGGTGGGTTTTTAGGTGATCAATCAAGGATCACAAATCATGCAAAATGAACAATCGACTGTACTAACAAATCAACACAAACAAACAAGCTAAAACGAGATATAGATCAAAGATAGAAAAACGGATTCTAGGGGTTGGAAATTCCGGTTATGGCATAAGACTCAAGCTATCTAATCATTCCTTGGATTAACTATGATATGTTGGGAGTGAGTGTTTCTCGATTGGGATGAATCACCGGGTAGGTCTCATGGTCCACTGGTCCGTTCCTAAGGTCTCATCACCGGGTAAGTCTCAAAGAGCCTAAGGGATGGAATTCTACACAAACCGGATTGTCACCTAGGGATCTAACCTATCCTCACCGGGTAAGTCTCGAAAGGGTTATTCCTAAACAACTATCCTAGCACACTTAGTCCAATGGCGGCTTATGAGGCTCACCACTACCTAGAGTTTGTCATCTTTGAAATCTAAGAGTAATAATCACCGGGTAGGTCTCTTCTAACACTTAGTTTCTAACACTAGGTCACCCTAGGATAGATTTAACTCAACAAACACTAGGATTTCAACATTCTAACAAGCTAGAACTTAGATCCATCGAACCAGGGGAAACCACGGGCTGTTCTACCAAGTCCACGGCCGTGGACTGGCAAGATCCAACCGTGGACCCCAACAGAGGCTTCGTTCAAGTAAGGAACTCATCCAAGGGAAAATCTAAGTCCATCCTATCATAGTCCTAGCCACAACCATCCTTTCCTTACCCTAGAATCGCATCTATTTAGCCTACAACATTCATCATAACAATCGAAATCATCAAACATAAAATCATGGCTTCCATTTGCAAGACAATGAAGAGAAAGAGATGCAAAAGTGAAGCAAACAAAACCAAGCTGAAAGTAAGATTAGAATGACTCACAACCCTTCCAAAAGAAGGTTTAAATGGTTCATACAACTCTAGAAATCGATTCCAAAATTCTTCACTACAAAAGCTATCAAAGTCTATCAATGGTGTGCTCTTCTCTTCCTTCTTCAATGGAGCTCTTCCCCTCCTTCAATGGTAGCTCTCCTCCTTGAGACAATCTTCTTGTTGAGAGAGTTTTTGATTGGATGATAGGGGATAATGGATGTCTGCTCCCAGATGCTCTCTCTCAGAAATGCAAGACCACTTTTATACTACCACCATGCTAGAGAAGGCCAAGAGATCGTGGCACAGCTGTCACAACCGTCTGGAAAAAACCACGGTTGGTTCCACGGCCGTGGAAGTGCCAGTGAACCGTGGTTTGGTGCTTCAGCCTTGCCTTGGATCATCAAGCTTCGATTTGGTGCACGGCTTGTGTTGACAAGGTTCCATGAGTCCTCCTTAGCCTCTAGCTTGCATCCTAATGAGTCCGAGGGTGTGTCATCTTGATGAACGATCCTCAAACGTATCGACTAAGCTCCTAAATCTCCCAAAATATCTACAAAGCAATGCAAAAGTCCGTGTAGACGTCTATCTCGACAAAATACGTAAATTGAGTGCAAACGTCGTGAACTAGTGCTAAACCATGCATGAATGAGTGAGAAATCTATCTAAATGATTACCTAAACCTAAGTCATAAATCGTGTTATCAGAAACCCTTTCCGATTTCATACAAGATTCCCCCTTCCTTATATTACCCTTGGGAACCTAAATGAAATTCAACAACATGTCGAAAAACAAGGAGGATCTCCTATTAATATCAATATTTTTAATAGATTGATTAACTTCAAGACCTGTTGTAACCTTGAGAACATCTAAAATTTAGATAATTGCTTTACTTGGAGGAAAAAACGCGATGGCGCGAATAACATTTTTGAGAAACTTGATCTTGTTTTGGTTCACTATCAAATAATCCAGTGGTACCCAAACTTCAAAAAAAATCATGCCTTCACTACATTAGATCATTGTCAAATTTCTTTAGAGATTACAACATCTGAAAATTACACTCCACAACCGTTCAAATTTGAAATGATGTGGACTAAACGAAAATTCTTTGAAAATATTGTAAAACGAACATGACACTCCAACTTTATTGGAAACAATATGTATAATCTCGTAAAAAAAACTCAATTGCTAAAACAAAGGAATGGAGTATAGTAAACTTCAGTAACATTTTCAAACAACTTAAAGATGTGGAATCACAACCACATGAAATTCAAAGTACAAGACCCAATAACTTAAACCAAAGAGAAGAAACAATCCAAAGGAATCTTCTAACAAAATAAAACAAAACCGTTTGTCGTCTTTTCACCAAAGATATTGGAGACAAAGAACTTAAAACAAAAAACTAAAGAACATGGACTCAAATTCAAAATATTTCGATCAGATTGCTACTCGAAGAAGAAATCAAAAACACTCAAAGGAACTAATAACTACTAATGGCACAACTATTTCTTCTGAATCAGAGATCAATAGGAAGTTAAAATGAAATTCGTGAGAAAATGCTCTAAAACCCAACTAGATCAATCTCTATTGGATGACAATATCCAACTTATTCAAAACAACGTTAGCAACGAAGATAAGTTAAAAGTGACAAAAAAAACCCACTAATGAAGAGATCAAAAATGCCAATTTTGATATTGGGTTCCCAGGACCTCATGGTATGCTGGATGGATTTTATCAAAAATACTGACACATTGTAGGAATTTATGTTTCGAAAGCTATAAAAGAATTTTTCAGAAGCGGAAGAATGCTTAAACAAATTAACCATACTTCCATACTTTTATAACCCTAATACCTAAATTGGATAACAGGAGCAAAGCTCTTGATCTAGAGGTAGGAGGTCTTTGTTGGATCTAGACCTGCACATATACCTAAAGTAACCTACAAATATCACTCAAGAAAAAATATCAAATAACAGGAGCAAAGCTCCCAAGCTTGACAACCGATAACCGAATTCTGCCTAAACCAAATCCCCGGCAACAAATTAAGTTTGTCGGACTCAGGGATTTGGGAGGAACAAATTAAGTTTGCAAATTGTAAAGCAATAAAAGGTAAAGCTTTGCAAATATTGGGAAAACAACAACCCTAAAGATCCAGGTATCTAATTGTGGCAATCGATTCAAGATATACTAAAGATATAAGGACAGAGTTGAGTATTGCAAAGGTATACTAAGGTAAGGTAATGTACGGTGAAGTTCCAAAACCTTATATGACTCACACAAAGATGCTCTCTATAAAGGTTGTCGAGGCTTCAGTATAGAAAGGATCTAAAGGTAAGAATTGATCTCAAATACCCAAACTTGTAACCCAAGGATCAAGATAGGCTCAAACGGTTAAGGTTGTGACACTCGGAACCGAAATAGAGGATGTTCAGTCTCACTACTACCTAGGAAAGGCAAGCCAAGGCTAGGTTAAAGCAAATCTTTAACTTTGGGTTAAAGTAAAAGCAAGGTTCGTAAACTGGGGTAAATCACGGGTAGATCTTGAGTTCCACGGCCGTGGAAGTCCAAGAACAGACCGTGGTTTAGGTTGTCGACGAAGTTTCTCTATCTCTCAGGGTCCAATCTGTTTACGATCGATCTATCATCATCTAAGCCACAACTATCAACCCTTCACCTTAGAATTGCTAAAGGGTTTTAGCCAATAACCTTCATTATGATATCAATATTCAAGTTTAAGAAGAATGAAAGAGGAAAACCTTCGAAAACTCAATAAAACTCAAATAAATCTCAAATCCACACACAAAGAGAATAATGTATAACAGATTCGGAAACAAACACAAACCAATAACAATCCTAGATAAGAACGAAGAACGGGATGTCAATCCGTCTTCTATATCAAGTCTAAGGAAAAAGGGCGTAACTTCCGCCACAAGCAACTCTGAATCCTCAAACCCTAAGCGATCTTAATGTCGATCTCTGCGTTGATGCGTCGATGCCGAAATCTCTCTTTTTCAGCATTTTTATAAGGTGAGAAAAAGATATCTTCTAGGCCCAATACGTAGAAAACGTGGCAATTAATGATTCGCCAAAAGATTGCCCAAATCACGGTCTCAAGGGGTTCCACGACCGTGGAAATAGGGCATGGAAATGATTACGGTGTCTTTAGCCTTCCACGACCGTAATTTGTACCGTGTAACTCACTGGATTGCTCAAGGATCAAATCCACGTTCATTATGAAGGTTCCACGGCCGTGGAAGTGGGGCGTGGAAGTGCTTCATCCCTTTTGTTGCCATTGTTTCGTGCCATTCTTCATCTTTGCTCCTTCCTTAGCTTCTCAATGTGTATCCTCATCTTCTAATATGATCAATTCCTCTTTGATTGCCATCAAAACGATCCGATTCCAGCTCTTATTCACCTACAATCAACACAAAGCTAGTGTAGATCTCCATATTGAAAATATAGATGAACAAGATAACAATTGCTTCTATACCCTATCCATGGACACAATAATGAGTGAAAAACAACTAAAAAAACGTGCCTATAATATCGCAATATTTCATGGTAACAAAGACCCTGGAAAGAATGAACTTTCACGTTCAGCGAAGTCGCAGGAAGCAAAGGACGGGTGCAGCTCTCTAGGGTTGAAGACGATAGCAAGGAGCGGGAAAAGGTAGAGAAATAAGAGAATATATAGGAACGGGCTGGAAAGATAGACACGAAGGTGTCTAGGGTTCAGAAAGGAGACAAGGAAACCGGCCCATAAGATAGAATATCGGACATTCTATCTATGGAAGGAAGATAAAAGAACGGAAGAAAAGATCGGTTACGATCTGTCGACATCCGCAGGGATGCATCACCTCGGCCGCAGGGGCGGCCCTCTTCACCGCGGGGGGTGGTGGAGGCTTCTTCTTCTCTTTGAAAGGGAAAGCTTTGTCTTGGTATCAAGCTCTTCCAAATGGAAGACTCAGCACATGGGAGGATCTTTCTTCGGAGTTCCTCACCAAGTTCTTTCCGCCATCCAAGATGGCGGAGTTGAGAGGTAAGATTAATGCATTCTCTATGAGATCTAATGAAAGTTTATTCCAGTCTTGGGAAAGATTTCAGGATTTACTATTGGATTGCCCACATCATGGCATATCCAAATTGGAGTTATTGGAGATATACTATAAGGGGTTGGATGTGGAAACACAATTCAAGCTCCAATCCCTTTCATGTGGTACATTCATGGACATGAGGGAAGATGATGCTTGGGACTTCATTGAGAAGCAAGCCCGAGTCATTGAGAAGTATTCTCACCGGAAAGTAGAAGTAAATCAGGTGGATCAAGGAGCAAAGCTAACACAAGCCGCTCAAACTCAAATCTTTTCTCTCAACTCCGAGATTAAAGAATTGAAGGAAGTCATCAAGGCTAGCTTTCCCAAGCAAAAGGAACAAAATTTTGGTTATTTAGGGAACACCAATAACCACAATGGGAATGAGAACACGAATCGCAATAACTGGAATAACAACCGGAACAATTGGAACAACAACAACAACCGGAACAACAATTGGAACAACAATAGGGGTTCCAACAATAACAATTGGCGTCCCAACCAACAAAATTCCGGTAATTCTTATCCCAATTCAGGAAATTCACTAACTCCACCTTCTTCTTCTTCTTCCATGTTCGCTCCAAACGGTGTGTGCAAGCTTTAAATTTATAACCCTATACTTAAGCTTAAAACAAGGATGCGAACCCGCAGTGTACGGGTCAATCGTAGTAAAAGCAAGAAAATTCCAGGGGTCGATCACAGGGACTCGGTGAAACAGAGTCAATACGGTGTGCTTATGTCAATACTAACCACAAGAGCAATTAACACAATCAAAGATGAATAAGAAGTCAATAAAGCAAACATGCAATTCTAGGGATTAAAGCATCTAGTTGTGGTTCCAACTCAAGATCTATAGATAAGCGGACAAAGCTGAGATTTTTGCGTGGGGAAGGTGTTACTAAAGTGGAGTAGATCACCGGGTAAGTCTCACTACACACTAATCCTAAACCGTAACTCCTATTACTGGGTAAGTCTCAAGGAATCAAGATAAAGAACTATAACCTCAAACTAACACACCATCTAAGGGAATAGAATCAACCTTTACCGGGTAAGTCTCAGGCTAACTCACAAAGATGGGATGCAAGCACATTCAAACCCCAATAAAGGATAAACCTTTATTACCTACACTTATGATCGTCAATACACAAACTAAGGAATTACCGGGTAAGTCTCATCCTAAGCTTGCATTGAACGAGGAAGGTGTAATAAGAATAGGATTTAGCAAACTCTAACACTTAACTCTCAGTTTTAGGTCGGATAAGTCACCTCGGTCAGAAGAATTCCACCCCGGCCGAGATGTTCATCAACCGAACGAGATGCTTAGGGTTAAGGTTAAAGACTCGAACTTTCAGGATCCGACTGGAATCTAAGATTATTCTATCATTGTTTTTCCCACAACCTTCAGCTAATCACCCTAGAATCGCACAAGGAAATTAGCCACTCATCATCATTATGAAAGTATTAAAATATATGGGAAGAAGGTGAATATTTGAACAAAGAAGAATTTAATGAAAAGACTTCAATAACTGAATCAAATATCACAACAAAGCGTTCCTTGGATAACAATCCAAAAAGACAAGACAACAATTGAGGGAATTGAAGACAATCTTACAAAACCCTTCAATAAAGCTATAAAAGCTATGGACTTCAATCTTCCTTCAACCTTCAAAAAGGTTCTTCAACTCTCCCAACTTGGAGTAGGCTGCTGCTGCGTATTTTTCGGTGTAAGCGGGATCTAAGCACACTTCGGATTTGTGGAAAATCCAACCCTTTTTATAGGAAAATAACCTCCAAAGATAATAAATCTTAGAAAGATATTCTCCCATAAATATAGGTAAAATATATGATTCTGCATATCTCCTTCCTTCCAAGAGCCCAGCCCAAAAATATAAGATTACTTTCCAAGTTTAAAAGATCTCCTTCAAGAATAAAATATTCTCGCCGCGTCCTAGGTGTTCGCCTCGGTCGAGTCGGCGTCTCTGGATCATCTCGGTCGAGGTGAATCTGTGGTCAACCGAGGTGACTCACAACTGAATGTGAAATCTCTCAAAACTGGTCCAAAGTAAATCTTTAATCCATGGCTATGCTCCCTGGATGTAGCTCCAAATGACTAATGACTCCTTTTGCTCCTTTTTGATGCAAAACGTACCATATTACCTGCAATTACAACGAAACTAGGTGTAGACCTCGATTCTCGCAAAGGTAGATGAAATGGTAATAGAATCACATATTATACATACAAACATGCAGATTTTTGAAGATAAAACGTCCAAACAAACCCCAAAATATAGACTATAATTCATGCTATCAAAATACCCCATACTTAGCCCTTGCTTGTCCGCAAGCAAGTTCCGCATATAGAAGACAAGATAGAATGGATTATAAGTCAATAAAATCAATGAAAAAGTCTTTCAAAAACATTTTATGGTGTGCAACTATCATAGATCACTCTAAGAGAGTACTTCCTGGAAATTAAAAACTCAATATGCTCAAAACATTTTATAAATATAGAAAAGTTGTTCATCTTTGCATAAAATCATAGAATGCATAATAATTCATAATTATCAAAATTAATCATGTATAATCCAGTTTAAATCACTAAGTCAATCAACAAGCTCAAGGTCTCAAGGGCTTCCCAAAAGAAAAGGTCAAGAAACGTGTAGGGTAGGGATGTATGTAAGGTAATGTGGTGATAGAATCCGGGAAAAGGATGAACTTCACTTCCACTTTGACTTGCAACATCTTCCACCAATAAGCTTTGCTTATTCCACTTTTTTTTTCTTTTTACTTTACTTTTTGGGATGCATGGACAGAGGTGCACAATAACCGAAGCCTAGGAAATCTGCAATCATCAATTTCTCGAGATGCATCAAACCCTTGATGCACATACCATGACCCGTTAGGAATATCGCTCAATCCGACTTTGGCAAGACACAAACACCCGGCTATGTGAATGGTGCCGAGTTACTCATCTTCATGATTGACTTCCCCAAACCTATTATTACTTTCTAGCACTTTCACTTCCAATCAACTTCTCAACTTTAACTTCACTTGCTTTCACCACTTCGCTTGCTTCCAAATTCCCGGATAGGTAAAGGGAGGCAAAATGTATATGAGGGGCTAAGCATGATCAAGAAGAAGAAGAGAGAAGAATGAATTGCCTTGGTCTTTCCAGGAAGAAAGTGAGAGAACTTATCTTGTGGTGTCAACCTTCAAATTCAACATAATTTGGATAAAAACAAAGTATTAAACATGCCAATAATTTCAAACAAAGCATTTAGCAACTTAAACATATTATAAAACCTTTCAAACACATAAAGAATTTAAAACCAGTCAGTAAACAAGATCTTCACTGAGGTCATATCCAGATAAGTAACAAAAATTCGTTTTCGAAAACTCTCAGTTAACACACCTCGGTCGAGGTGTTCTTGGTTCAACCGAGGTGAAACGCCTCGTTTGGCCAATACTGACTCGGTCGAGGTCGAAAATTTTTTTTTTTTTTTTTTTTAAAAAAACCATTGTTTTTTTCTTTTCGGTTTCGACGTTTTTCTCAATCAAATAACCGGTAGGTATGCATGTAATATCAGATAATCATATAAAGGCAATGAAGCATAAATACGAAAATATCCGATAAATAAAATACATCAAAGGTGTCAAATACATCACGTAGTCACGTAGTCAAATAACAAACACCCCATACTTGAGACACACTGTCCCAGTGGGTATAATAAAAGTCTAAACAAGAGAGAACTCACCGGATAAAAGCCGAACTGCATAAAAATATAATAATAAAATCCTGCAGCTCCTCAGTAGTCTCGATCCGGTGGTGGTGGTGGTATGTAGGGATACTGAGTAGGATCGTAAGGATGGCCCATGATGCGCTCGAACTGCAGCTGAGCCATGATGTGCTGATGATGCTGCCGCTCCTGCATCTCGCGGATATCCAGCGAAAGTGCAGCATATGTGTCGATAACCAGATCCGTCAAGTCATCAATCCGTCGGTGAGCAGCTCTATCCCTCACTCCATGCCTCCTGCGTCTAGCAGGTCTGACTGGAGAAGTCTCAGCTGGCGCCGGCTCAGTGTCCTCCTCGTCGTCCAGATCTATAATAGGTGGCGCGCTCGTCCCAACTGTATCTGTCCCTGTGTCCATCGGGACGCCACCTCCTCTCTCATCTACTGTGTCCTCATCGTCGTCCTCATCCTCATCCTCCTCCTCCTCCTCAGCTGCAGCAGGGGCAGCTGCTCCCTCTCTGTAATCCTCCATAAGTGGACCCCAAGCGGTCTGCCAAAAATGTGGATCAAAGACAGAGAACTATGCAGACCATCTGATGCCCTGAGGTGCAGTCAGCTCCCATGGCATAGCGACGTAAGGTGTAGTCAAACCACGGGGAACTAGAATCCTCCGTGTGATCATCTCCTGAAGTCCGAGCGGCTTGGCAGCCGCCACCATAGTACACCTACTCAGATCCATATCTTGATAAGTAGCGATATGGGTCACTATCCCTCCACAACATATATCTCCCTTCCCTTTGGCCTTGATCCTGTGCAGATCCTCTGCCAGCATCAATCCAAAGTCAGGGTATCCACCTGTGACCATGCAGTACAAAGCAAAGAGCTCCCCCTGTCGGACTTTCTGGGGCGTCTCAGTACGCGCCAGAAGCGTCTCGCTGAAGATCCTGTGAGCTAAACGAAAAGCAAGATGGAAGATAAGCTTCTCCCTGGAATCACCAGGGCGCCACCTATCTGCATGCTCTGTAATGTGGGCGATCTGACCCCAAAACTCTCTAGCTACAGCTCGGGTCGGGAAGTCTACGGCAGTGGGGGCAGGGAAGCCAAAGATGTCTCTCCAATGGTCTAGAGGTACTAGGTAGTTTCGGTTCATCAACCGGTACTTCACAGCCCTCTCTGTGGGGAGGTAAGTGAAGGAGCTGACAAACTCGAGGGTCGGCTCTAAGTAAGCTGGGGCTCGGATCTCAGTAAACTGATCCAGCCCGACGGTGGTGATCATCCTCCTAAGATCTCCATCAACGTAGAGACAGTCAAAGGCAGAAATGTCCAGGAATCTAGGTGCGATCACTGGACGGCTAGCAATGCGCTCGTAATCTACAAGGTGTCTCTCGTGGATCACCGGTATAGAAGGTCGGGATGAGGAAGAAGAAGGGGAAGGAGAGGATCTATCTCTAAGGGCTAACAATCTGTCAGAACTCATCTTCAATCAATACTGTCAGACTACCTCGGTCGACTGACAAACTCCAAGAATCACCTCGACCGAGGTGCAGGTCGACTGGACCGAGGCGAAGACAGTCGCGATTCCACTCTCAGAAATTCAGTTCTTTTCCCCCTAAAATCACTACAGATGCTTCCTAAGGGGTACTTAAGCTTTTCCTCAACAGATTCAAGGGCAACCAAAGCCCAAATTGCAGTAAACGAGCGAGTTAGGGTTTCGGTCGTTTTTACCTCGTTCCGGCCAATGCACTCGATTTTCTTGCAGATTCGTTGTTGCAATCGACTCCTCTACCCTTCAATCTCGATTTGGAAGCAGAAAATGTCGAAAACAAGCAAGATCTGGGATGAGCGAGGTGCGTCTGTTCGCCGCGGTCGAGGAGGATAAAAAGGTGAAAAGTAAATTTTTTTCCTTTTTATACTGTTACTGGATCTGCTGTCACCTCGGTCGAGATGGTCTCGACTGGACCGAGGTGGTACGGACCGAGGCGGTTCTGCAGAAACCCTAGTCGCCTCGGTTGCTCAAGAATCAACTCGGTCGAGGTGCTCTGACAGTAACCGAGGTGTTTCTGTCTTCTCAGAATCTCGAACTTCTGTCCTTCCAGTTGTGCTCCTCCTTAGATATTCCCTGTTGTCTGTCCAGAACGCCAAAAACAAAGCAAAGCAAAGCAAAAACAAGAACTATCTAATCTAGACTAGAAAATGGGAAAAGAAAGCAATACCTTGGGTTGCCTCCCAAGAAGCGCTTGATTTAAGGTCGCTAGCTGGACCATGATGCGTCTCAAACGAGGTAGGAGGTTCCCTCACCCCATACTTCACCTCCATCGTGGGGTGAAGTAAGTAGGTCCATCAAACGCTCCAAGACGTGTAAGTGCTCATCGGGGAATGAATCGTCTATGGGTGGGTTATCCGCCTCGCGGGAGGATTCCGGTAGCCGGCTGAGGTGATCCGCAACTGAATTCTCGGATCCCTTCTTATCGCGGATCTCTAGGTCAAACTCTTGAAGTAAGAGAATCCATCGAATAAGGCGCGGCTTTGCATCTTTCTTAGCCAACAAGTAACGAATGGCTGCATGGTCGGTGTAGACAATGACTTTCGCCCCTACTAGATAGGAACGAAACTTCTCGAAAGCATATACAACCGCCAATAACTCTTTCTCGGTGGTAGCGTAGTTGCGTTGTGCTTCATCTAGCGTCTTGCTAGCATAATAAATGGCGGTGGTCCGTCCATCTTTCTTCTGTCCAAGCACCACTCCTACGGCTACATCACTAGCGTCACACATGACCTCAAAGGGCAAGGTCCAATCAGGAGGCTGGATAATGGGAGCGGAGATCAACGCTTCCTTAATCCTGTAAAAAGCATCAAGACACTCCTGCGAAAACTCAAAAACAACATCTTTATTCAAGAGGTTAGTTAGAGGTTTAGAAATTTTAGAGAAGTCCTTTATGAATCTCCTGTAGAAACCTGCATGCCCGAGAAAACTCCTCACACCTTTAACAGAACAAGGAGGAGGGAGTTTCTCAATAGTCTCGATCTTAGCTCGATCAACCTCAATACCTCGATTAGAAACGAGGTGTCCTAGCACAATGCCTTCATTAACCATAAAATGACACTTCTCCCAATTCAAAACAAGGATAGTGTCTTCACATCTTTTAAGTACTAGAGAAAGGTTAGATAGGCAATCATCAAAAGAGGAACCATATACAGAAAAATCATCCATAAATACCTCCATGATCTCCTCTATGTACTCAGAAAAGATAGCCATCATGCATCGCTGGAAGGTAGCGGGTGCATTGCACAATCCGAATGGCATCCTCCGATAGGCAAACGTCCCCCAAGGACAAGTGAAAGTGGTCTTCTCCTGATCATCCGGATGGATAGGAATCTGGAAGAACCCACTATAGCCGTCCAAGTAACAAAAGTGTGAATGCTGGGCCAACCGTTCGAGCATTTGATCAATGAAAGGAAGCGGAAAATGATCCTTCCGAGTTGCCATGTTCAGCTTCCTATAATCGATGCAAACTCTCCAACCCGTAACGGTCCTTGTTGGGATCAACTCGTTGTTCTTATTCGTCACAACTGTCATCCCTCCTTTCTTCGGAACGACATGCACCGGGCTAACCCACTTGTTGTCCGAGATAGGATAAATAATACCTGCATCCAACAACTTAAGAACTTCCTTCTTCACAACCTCTTTCATGATCGGATTTAACCGTCTTTGAGGTTCCCGTGAAGTCTTATGATTATCTTCCATTAAAATTCTATGCATGCAGAAAGAAGGTTTAATGCCAATAAGATCATCCGTGGTGTAACCTATGGCTTTTCGATGCTTTCTCAGGACATGCATTAACTTAGATAATTCAGAATCGGAGAGGGAAGCACTAGCAATAACGGGATAAGTAGAATCCGGTCCAAGAAAGATATACCTCAAGTGACTAGGGAGTTGTTTAAGCTCCACTACTGGGGGTGCTTTCTGGGGGGGGATCTTTGCTTCCTCTTTCCAGTGGAGTGGTGCCAGAAACTGGACTCGATGCAGTCTCAGTTAGAGTCGTCTCACTGTCGACCTCGGTCGAGGCGCATAGGCGTTGACCGATGTGTTCTTCAGTCGCCTTGCTCTGTCCAGAAAGTGCCTCGGTCGAGGTACTGCTACTGGGTCCGAGGCTGGAGATCTTCGCCTCCTGGATCAGCTTCTCAGTTTTAGCTCCTGGATCTTCTTCCAGTGCTTTTAAGCTCCGTATATCTGCATCACAAGAAGCATCTATACCTTCCTCCATTAAACTGAAACTTATAACTCTTTCGAGTGGATCGTTAATAAGGATAGAGCTCACCAATTCTCTTGATTCTTCTTCATCGTAGATGTTGAAGATATCATCAGTTAGTTGCTCCCCCTTCATGGCTGCAAGTAGTGCAAACTCCACCTCATCGCCACCAACGTTGAATTTCAACTTGGCGTTCTTGCAATCCACGTTGCAACCCGAAGTTGCTAGAAACGGTCTCCCGAGAATAATAGGTACTGGATAATCTGCGGGAATGTCAAGTACAACAAAATCTATAGGTAGATAGAAGTTACCTAACTTGACCGGAACGTCTTCCAAGATGCCCACGGGATGGGTAATGGAGCGATCCGCCATGTAAAGTCGAATCTTGACCGGTTTGGGCTCTCCAAGACCGATCTTAGTGCACAACTCCAGCGGGATGATGCTCACGCTGGCTCCTAGATCACAAAGGGCTTCACAAGTGACATCCCCTACTTGAATGGGAATGCAAAATGAGCCGGGATCTCTCAACTTAGGCGGCATCTTTTCCTTCATGATCTTGATAAGCTCCGAAGATTTAGATGTCATCCTAACTTCACCAACATCCTCCAGCTTCCTCTTCCTTGATAAGATTTCTTTTAAGAACTTCCCATAGGCGGGCATACCTAAAATAGCATCAAGGAAAGTGATATTAATATGTAGCTTATTCATCAAGTCAAGAAACTTACCAAAGTGCTTGTCTAGATGTGCTCTGGCTCTAGACTGAGGGAATGGAAGTGGTGGTCTATATGAAGGAGGTGGAACATAAGTTTCTGTCGTTCCTCCTGCTTTCTGTTGCTCCGCCTCGGTTGGCATCTCGGTCGAGGTGTTCTTCGACTGGATCTGGACCGAGGTGGTCTGCGTCGAGCGAGGTACTGGATCTGCAGTTTTGAGTCCACTCCTCGTCGTTATGGCCATGCACTGGCCCTTAGGGTTAGCTTCCGTCTTCGCTGGAAGCTTCCCTGGATCTCTTGGCGCTTCATTCGCCCTATTAGCAAGTTGTTGTTCGAAGGACTTTTGGGCCCTCGAAAATGAAGTCATAGAATTCTCCATAGCGTTAAGCTTGATCAAGATTGCCTCCAGAACTGCGTCTTTCTTTTCTGGCTGAGACGAACTTGATCCTTGCCCTTGGCTTTTCAATGGAGTAGAAGAAGAAGAAGGGGGAGAGAGGAAAGGGTTAGAGGAATCATTAGAATTTGAGTTTGAATGATTGTTACCGTGATTTTGGTTATTCGCCCTCCAGTTGTTGCTATTGGATCCTCTATTGTTGTTGTTGTAGTTGTTGTTTCGGGAACCGTTGTTGTTGTTGTTACGGTACCCGTTATTGTTGTTGTTCCTTTGCCCTTGCTCTTCCTTCTTAGTTTGAGCCATCAAGAGCTCCTTTAATTGCTTCACGTCGTTCTTCAATGACGTCAGTTGATTGTTGTTGGATTGAGTCTCTTGAAAGTTGACTCTTTTAACTCCACCTTCAGCTCCTTGGTGGGTATATTTCTCCATGTGCAAGGCTTGCTTCTCAATGAAGTCCCAAGCCTCATCAATCGCCATGTCCATGAAGGTACCGGCGGAGAGTAGTTGGAGATTGAACTGGGTGCTTCCGTCCAGCCCTTTGAAGTAGATCTCCAACAACTCGATCTTTGGAATCCCATGATGTGGGCAATCCAAAAGGATATCCTTGAACCGCTCCCAAGACTTGGACAAGCTCTCCTTGTCCTTCATGATGAAAGCATTGATCTTCCCTCTCATTTCGGCGGTCTTTGAAGGGGGAAAGAATTTGGTTAAGAATTCCGTGGTCATCTCCTCCCATGTGCTGATTTTTCCTGGAGGAAGAGATTGATACCAAGTAAGAGCTCTATCTTTTAAAGAAAAGTAAAAAGGTCTTAGCTTGTAGTTGTTATTCTCAATTCTGGGAGGTCGCAAGGTTTCCATCAAGATCTCGTAGTTTTGAAGATGTTGATGCGGCGACTCTTTCTCTAGCCCTCCGAATTGGCATTGGCGGATCATGGCTAAAACTTGCGGTCGAAGTTCGTAGTCATGATCTGCTGGATCTCCTAGGTTCACTCCTGGACGCCTCAGTTGTTGATTAGGGTCCATCCTTTGACCTAGGGTTTGTGGAATTCCTGCAAGAAGAACATGTCGGACTGGCATCCGAGGTGGAAGTACATCGGCCGGGGCGTCTGGTACTGGAATCTGCCTCGGTCGAGGGTCAACAGGAGGATCTTCCCTCGGTCGAAGTAGAATCTGGTCCCGAATGACAGCAATCTCAGCTTCGATTGCTGCAGTCCTGGTGCGATTCTCCACTTTCTCTTGCATGAGTTCTTCCTTGCTGAGGCGCAGCAGCTCTTGCGTCTCTCTCAATTGGGCCGCAAGATCGCGATCGTCTTGTTGGGCCATCTTCGCTTCTCTTAAGCGTCGCTTGTATGTCTTTTCTGGTTCGGGATCGTAAGGAACGATTTCCTTCCCAGTGCGGGTTCTTCGCATGTACCTAAGAAAGAACCTGCAAAAGTCACTCAAGTAGAGTGGTTAGACAAAACGGGGCAAATGCCCCAAGAGTAAACCGTACCGGCTCGGTCTAGACCAAGTCCCCGGCAACGGCGCCAAAAACTTGTTCGCTCCAAACGGTGTGTGCAAGCTTTAAATTTATAACCCTAGACTTAAGCTTAAAACAAGGATGCGAACCCGCAGTGTACGGGTCAATCGTAGTAAAAGCAAGAAAATTCCAGGGGTCGATCACAAGGACTCGGTGAAACAGAGTCAATACGGTGTGCTTATGTCAATACTAACCACAAGAGCAATTAACACAATCAAAGATGAATAAGAAGTCAATAAAGCAAACATGCAATTCTAGGAATTAAAGCATCTAGTTGTGGTTCCAACTCAAGATCTATAGATAAGCGGACAAAGCTGAGATTTTTGCGTGGGGAAGGTGTTACTAAAGTGGAGTAGATCACCGGGTAAGTCTCACTACACACTAATCCTAAACCGTAACTCCTATTACTGGGTAAGTCTCAAGGAATCAAGATAAAGAACTATAACCTCAAACTAACACACCATCTAAGGGAATACAATCAACCTTTACCGGGTAAGTCTCAGGCTAACTCACAAAGATGGGATGGAAGCACATTCAAACCCCAATAAAGGATAAACCTTTATTACCTACACTTATGATCGTCAATACACAAACTAAGGAATTACCGGGTAAGTCTCATCCTAAGCTTGCATTGAACCAGGAAGGTGTAATAAGAATAGGATTTAGCAAACTCTAACACTTAACTCTCAGTTTTAGGTCGGATAAGTCACCTCGGTCAGAAGAATTCCACCCCGGCCGAGATGTTCATCAACCGAACGAGATGCTTAGGGTTAAGGTTAAAGACTCGAACTTTCAGGATCCGACTGGAATCTAAGATTATTCTATCATTGTTTTTCCCACAACCTTCAGCTAATCACCCTAGAATCGCACAAGGAAATTAGCCACTCATCATCATTATGAAAGTATTAAAATATATGGGAAGAAGGTGAATATTTGAACAAAGAAGAATTTAATGAAAAGACTTCAATAACTGAATCAAATATCACAACAAAGCGTTCCTTGGATAACAATCCAAAAAGACAAGACAACAATTGAGGGAATTGAAGACAATCTTACAAAACCCTTCAATAAAGCTATAAAAGCTATGGACTTCAATCTTCCTTCAACCTTCAAAAAGGTTCTTCAACTCTCCCAACTTGGAGTAGGCTGCTGCTGCGTATTTTTCGGTGTAAGCGGGATCTAAGCACACTTCGGATTTGTGGAAAATCCAACCCTTTTTATAGGAAAATAACCCTCCAAAGATAATAAATCTTAGAAAGATATTCTCCCATAAATATAGGTAAAATATATGATTCTGCATATCTCCTTCCTTCCAAGAGCCCAGCCCAAAAATATAAGATTACTTTCCAAGTTTAAAAGATCTCCTTCAAGAATAAAATATTCTCGCCGCGTCCTAGGTGTTCGCCTCGGTCGAGTCGGCGTCTCTGGATCACCTCGGTCGAGGTGAATCTGTGGTCAACCGAGGTGACTCACAACTGAATGTGAAATCTCTCAAAACTGGTCCAAAGTAAATCTTTAATCCATGGCTATGCTCCGTGGATGTAGCTCCAAATGACTAATGACTCCTTTTGCTCCTTTTTTATGCAAAACGTACCATATTACCTGCAATTACAACGAAACTAGGTGTAGACCTCGATTCTCGCAAAGGTAGATGAAATGGTAATAGAATCACATATTATACATACAAACATGCAGATTTTTGAAGATAAAACGTCCAAACAAACCCCAAAATATAGACTATAATTCATGCTATCATTCCACTCCTTTGAAAAGTCAGGGGCAAACATCTAATGGTGGAAGCACTTCGGGGAAGGAGAAGTCCGATCCCATGTTGGAAACGATATTGGGAAAGATTCAAGGATTGGAGAACCACATTACTAAGGTTGATAAAGCCCAAAAGGTTTTAGAAAACCAAATGTTTAGCAATGTTGAAGAAGTTCCTATGAATCAAGGAAAACTTCCAGGAAAAACGGAGGATAACCCAAAGGGAAGGGTGATGGCTATCACAACTAGGAGCGGAGCAACAACCACCACGCCGCAGCCTCAGTTTGTGGAGGTTACCGCTGAAAAGGAGAAGGAAAAGGGAAAAGAAAAGGAAGATATCTACATTCCTCCTCCAGCTTACAAACCTCCCCTACCATTCCCACAATCTAGAGCAAGAGCGCGTCTAGACAAACAATTCAGTAAGTTCATTGAACTCATGAGCAAACTGCATATTAATATACCATTCATTGATGCAATTGTAGGTATGCCAGCTTATGGAAAGTTCTTGAAAGAGATCCTCTCTAACAAAAGGAAATTAGAGGATTTCGGAGAGGTCAAGATGAGTTCGGATTCTTCGGATCTCATCAAGACAATGAAAGAGAAGATGCCCTTAAAGCTGAAAGATCCGGGGTCGTTTTGTGTTCCCATAGGAGTGGGAGATGTCACATATGATGCATTATGTGATTTAGGAGCAAGCGTGAGCATCATTCCGCTTGCCTTATGCAGGAAGATCGGTTTAGGCGAACCTAAACCGGTCAAGATGACGTTATACATGGCGGATCGATCCATAACTCGTCCCGTTGGTATAATTGAAGACGTCCCGGTCAAGCTTGGTAAGTTCTATGTTCCTATAGATTTTGTTGTGCTTGACATTCCTGCAGATAGTCCGGTCCCGATCATACTCGGAATACCGTTTCTTGCAACATCCGGCTGTATGGTTGATTGAAAGAATGATAGACTCGCCTTTGACATAGGAGAAGAAAAGGTAGAGTTCGTTCTTTCCACCTTGACAAACGAACCAGCTTTTGATAAGGATATGTTTAACATCTATGACGAAGAGTTATCTAGAGAGGAAGCAAGTTCCATCCTTTTCAAAGATCAATGGCAAAAGGTGATCACTATGAGCATCATGGATGTTGGGAGAGAAGAGGAATGCAAAGAGGAAATTGAAGCCTTAGAGAAGCAAAAGGAAGTGTGTTCGCTCCAAACGGTGTGTGCAAGCTTTAAATTTATAACCCTAGACTTAAGCTTAAAACAAGGATGCGAACCCGCAGTGTACGGGTCAATCGTAGTAAAAAGCAAGGAATTCCAGGGGTCGATCACAGGGACTCGGTGAAACAAAGTCAATAACGGTAAGCTTCGTGAATACTAACCAAAAGAGCAATTAACACAATCAAAGATGAATAAGAAGTCAATAAAGCAAACATGCAATTCTAGGGATTAAAGCGTCTAGTTGTGGTTCCAACTCAAGATCTAAAGATAAGCGGACAAAGCTGAGATCTTTGCAAGGGGAAGGTGTTACTAAAGTGGAGTAGATCACCGGGTAAGTCTCACTACTCACTAATCCAAAGCCGTAACTCCTATTACCGGGTAAGTCTCAAGGAATTAAGATAAAGAATTATAACCTCAAACTAACACACCATCTAAGGGAATAGAATCAAACTTTACCGGGTAAGTCTCAGGCTAACTCACAAAGATGGGATGGAAGCACACTCAAACCCCAATAAAGGATAAACCTTTATTACCTACACTTATGATCGTTGGTACACAAACTAAGGAATTACCGGGTAAGTCTCATCCTAAGCTTGTTTTGAACCAGGAAAGGTGTAATAAGAATAGGATTTGGCAAACTCTAACACTTAACTCTCAGTTTAGGATCAGATAAGTCACCTCGGTCAGCCAAATTCCACCCCGGCCGAGATGTTCATCGACTGAGCGAGATGCTTAGGGTTAAGGTTAAAGACTCGAACTTTCACGATCCTACTGGAATCTAAGATTATTCTATCATTGTTTTTCCCACAACCTTCAGCCAATCACCCTAGAATCACACAAGGAAATTAGCCACTCATCATCATTATGAAAGTATTAAATATATGGGAAGAAGGTGAATATTTGAACAAGAAGAATTTAACGAAAAGACTTCAATAACTGAATCAAATATCACAACAAAAGCGTTCCTTGGATAGCAATCCAATAAGAGAAGACAACAAGGAAGGGAATCAAAGACAATCTTACAAAAACCCTTCAAAAAGCTATAAAAGCTATGATCTTCAATCTTCCTTCAACCTTCAAAAAGGTTCTTCAAATCTCCCAAATGGAGTATGGCTGCTGCGATGTATGCTGGATCTCGCAGCCTTCAATGGTGTATAACGTGCTAAGCGGTGGTGTTGGATTTGTGGAAATCCAACCCTTTTTATAGGAAAATAACCCTCCAAAGATAATATATCTTAGAAAGATTTCTTCCCATAAAAATAGGTAAAATATAAGATCTTCTTCCTTCCAGGAGCCAAGCCCAAAAATACAAGATCACCTTCCAAAGATAAAAGATCTCAACCAAGAATAAAATATTCTCGCCGCGTCCTAGGTGTTCGTCTCGGTCGAGTCGGCGTCTCTGGATCACCTCGGTCGAGATGAATCTCTGGTCAACCGAGGTGAGTCACAACTGAATGTGAAATCTCTCAAATCTTGTCCAAACTGAATCTTTAATCCATGGCTATGCTTCCTGGATGGTTCCTTATGCTCCTCAATGTAGCTCCAATGACTTCCATAGCTCCATTTGTTCCTTTTTGATGCAAAACGTGCCATTTTACCTACAATTACAGCGAAACTAGGTGTAGACCTCGATTCCCGCAAAGGTAGATGAAATGGTAATAAAATCACATATAATACATACAAACATGCAGATTATTGAAGATAAAACGTCCAAACAAACCCCAAATTATAGACTATAATTCATGCTATCAAAATACCCCATACTTAGCCATTGCTTGTCCCCAAGCAAGTTCCGCATATAAAAGACAAGATAGAATGGATTAATAGTCAAGAAAATCAATGAAAAAGTCTTTCAAAAACATTTTTATGGTGTTCTACAATCATAGATCACTCTAAGAGAATACTTCATGGAATTTAAAATCAAAATATGATCAAAACATTTTATAAATATAGAAAAGTTGTTCATCTTTGCATAAAACCATAGAATGCATAATAAGTCATAATTATCAAAATTAATCATGTATAATCCAGTTTAAACCACTAAGTCAATCAACAAGCTCAAGGTCTCAAGGGCTTCCCAAAAGAAAAGGTCAAGAAACGTGTAGGGTAGGGATGTGTGTAAGGTAATGTGGTGCTAGAATCCGGGAAAAGGATGAACTTCACTTCCACTTTGACTTGCAACATCTTCCACCAATAAGCTTTGCTTATTCCACTTTTTTTCTTTTTACTTTACTTTTTGGGATGCATGGACAGAGGTGCACAATAACCGAAGCCTAGGAAATCCGCAATCATCAATTTCTTGAGATGCATCAAACCCTTGATGCACATACCATGACCCGTTAGGAATATTGCTCAATCCGACTTTGGCAAGACACAAACACCCGGCTATGTGAATGGTGCCGAGTTACTCATCTTCATGATTGACTTCCCCAAACCTATTATTACTTTCTAACACTTTCACTTCCAGCCAACTTCTCAACTTTAACTTCACTTACTTTCACCACTTCGCTTGCTTCCAAATTCCCGGATAGGTAAAGGGAGGCAAAATGTATATGAGGGGCTAAGCATGATCAAGAAGAAGAAGAGAGAAGAATGAATTGCCTTGGTCTTTCCAGGAAGAAAGTAAGAGAACTCATGATGTGGTGTCAACCTTCAAATTCAACATAATTTAGATAAAACAAAGTATTAAACATGCCAATAATTTCAAACAAAGCATTTAGCAACTTAAACATATTATAAAACCTTTCAAACACATAAAGAATTTAAAACCAGTCAGTAAGCAAGATCTTCACTGAGATCATATCCAAATAAGTAACACAAAAATAATTTTCGAAAACTCTCAGTTAACCCACCTCGGTCGAGGTGTTCTTGGTTCAACCGAGGTGAAACGCCTCGTTTGGCCAAGACTGACTCGGTCGAGGTCAAAAAAATTTTTTTTAAAAACCATTTTTTTCTTTAGTTTCGACGTTTTTTTCAATCAAATAACCTGTAAATATGCATGCAATCTCAGATAAACATATAAATGCAGAAGTGAAGCATAAACATGAAATATCCGATAAAGTAATCATACATCAAGGTAATCAAATAAGTACATCAAGTAGTCATCAAATAAGTACATCGAATACCCCATACTTGGGACACACTGTCCCAGTGGGTCAATATAAGTCTAGAAACAAGAGTACTCACCGGATAAAAAGCTGAACTGCATAAAATATAATAAAGAAAATCCTGCAGCTCATCAATAGTCGCGATCCGATGGTGGTGGTGGTGGCACGTACGGATACTGAGTCGGGTAGAACGGGTAACCCATGATGCGCTCGAACTGAAGCTGGGCCATGATATGCTGATAATGTTGCCGCTCCTGCATCTCACGGATATCCAGCGACAAAGCAGCATACGAATCAATAACCTGATCAGTCAGGTCATCGATCCGTCTGTGGGCATCTGGATCTCTCACTCTGTGTCTCCTGCGTCTAGCAGGTCTAACCGGAGAAGTCTCAGCTGGTGCAGGCTCAGTCTCATCATCATCCAGATCTATGATCGGCGGCGCACTCGTCCCTGCAGTATCTGTCCCTGTATCCATCGGGACTCCACCATCTCTCTCATCCACTGTATCCTCGTCATCAGCCTCCTCCTCCTCCTCAGCTGGGGCAGCTGTTACCTCCCTGTAATCCTCCAACAGCGGAGCCCAAGCTGTCTGCCAATAATGCGGGTCATAAACGGTGAACTAGGCAGACCATCGGATCCCCTGTGGCGTAGTCAGCTCCCACGGCATAGCAACATATGGAGTGGTCAGACCTCGGGGAACTAGAATCCTCCGAGTGATCATCTCCTGCAATCCAAGCGGCTTCGGAGCCGCCACCATCGTACAGGCACTGAGATCCATGTCGTGAAAAGCAGCTATGTGGGTGACAAGCCCTCCGCAGCAGATGTCTCCCTTCGCTTTGGCCTTGATCTTGTGCAGGTCCTCTGCCAAGATCAAGCCAAAGTCTGGGAAACCCCCCGTAACCATACAGTACAGACTGAAAAGCTCGCCCTGTCGGATCTTCTGGGGCGTCTCGGTACGCGCCAGAAGTGTCTCGCTGAATATCCTATGGGCTAACCTAAAGGCTAGGTGGAAGATGACCTTCTCCTTGGAATCTCCAGGGCGCCATCTATCTGCGTGCTCAGTAATATGGGCTATCTTCCCTCAGAACTCCCTAGCTACAGATCGGGAAGGGAAGTCAGTGGCGGTGGGCTCAGGAAAGCCGAAGATGTCTCTCCAAACCTCGAGCGGTACTATGAAGTTCCGGTTCATCAACCGGTACTTCACAGACTGCTCTGTGGGAAAGTAGGTGAAGGAGCTAACGAACTCTAAGGTCGGCTCCAAGTAGGCTGGGGCTCGGATCTCAGTAAACTGATCCAGCCCAACTGTGGTAATCATCCTCCTAAGGTCTCCATCTACCCCTAGGCAATCAAAAGCGGACACGTCCAGAAAACGTGGTGCAATCACTGGACGTCCCGAAATACGCTCATAATCTACCCGGCATCTCTCGTGGATCACCGGGCGGTAAGGTCGGGAAGAAGAGGAAGGAGGGGAAGGTGAGGATCTATCTCTGAGAGCAAGGCGACGTTCGGAACTCATTTTTTTTCTCAGCTACTGTCAGATCACCTCGGTCACTGACAACCCTCAAGAATCACCTCGGCCGAGGTGCAGTTCGACTGGACCGAGGCATAAACAGTTCGCGATTCAACTCTCAGAAATCCAGTTCTTTTCCCCCAAAAATCACTACAATTGCTTCCTATGGGGTACTTAAGCCTTTTCTCAGCAGATTCAAGGGCAACCAAAGCCCAAATCGAAACGAATGAACGAGTTAGGGTTTCGACTGTTTTTACCTCGTTTTGGTCGATTCGTTCGATTTCTATGCAGATCCGTGCTTGCAATGGGATCCTCTACCCTTCAATCGCAGTTTGGAAGCGGAAATCTTCGAAAACGAGCAAGATTCGGGGAAGCGAGGTGAGGAGGCGCCGCGGTCGAGTTGAAGTCGGTAAAAAAATGAAAAATAAAATTTTCCCCCTTTTATACTGTTCCTGGAACTGCTGTCACCTCGGTCGAGATGGTCTCGACTGGACCGAGGTGGTTCGGACCGAGGTGGTTCTGCTGAAACCCTAGTCGCCTCGGTTGCTCAAGAATCAACTCGGTCGAGGTGGCCTCAACTGGACCGATGTGTCTCAGTCAAGCTTCATCTTCTCGAATTCTCGAACTTCTGTGCTTCCAGTTATGCTCCTTCCTTGGAAGTCTCCTGTTATCTGTCTAGGACGCCAAAAACAAACAAAACAAAGGAAAAGCAAACTATCTAAGCTAGACTAGAAAACGGGAAAAGAATGCAATACCTTGGGTTGCCTCCCAAGAAGCGCTTGGTTTAAGGTCGCTAGCTGGACCATGATGCGTCGTCAAATGTAATGGGAGGTGCCCTCACCCCATAATTCACCTCCATCTTGGGGTGAAGTAAGTAAATCTATCAAACGCTCCAACAAGTGTAAGTGCTCATCGGGGAATGAATCGTCTATGGGCGGGTCATCCTTCTCACATGAAGATGCAGGTAGCCGGCTGAGGTGATCCGCAACAGAATTCTCGGATCCCTTCTTATCGCGGATCTCTAGGTCAAACTCTTGAAGCAAGAGAATCCATCGAATAAGGCGTGGCTTGGCATCTTTCTTAGCCAACAAGTAACGAATGGCTGCATGGTCGGTGTAGACAATGACTTTCGCCCCAACTAAGTAGGAACGAAACTTCTCGAAAGCGTATACAACCGCCAACAACTCCTTCTCGGTGGTAGCGTAGTTGCGTTGGGCTACATCTAGCGTCTTACTAGCATAGTAAATGGCGGTGGTCCGGCCATCCTTCTTCTGTCCAAGCACCGCTCCTACGGCTACATCACTAGCGTCACACATGACCTCAAAGGGCAAGGTCCAATCAGGAGGTTGGATAATGGGAGCGGAGATCAACGCTTCCTTAATCCTGTAAAAAGCATCAAGACACTCCTGCGAAAACTCAAAAACAACATCTTTATTCAAGAGGTTAGTTAAAGGTTTAGAAATCTTAGAGAAGTCCTTGATGAATCTCCTGTAGAAACCTGCATGCCCGAGAAAACTCCTCACACCTTTTACAGAACAAGGGGGAGGGAGTTTCTCAATAGTCTCGATCTTAGCGCGATCGACCTCAATGCCTCGATTAGAAACGAGGTGTCCTAGCACAATGCCTTCATTAACCATAAAATGACACTTCTCCCAATTCAAGACGAGATTAGTGTCTTCACATCTTTTAAGCACTAGCGAAAGGTTAGATAGGCAATCATCAAAAGAGGATCCGTATACGGAATAATCATCCATAAATACCTCCATGATATTCTCTATGTATTCGGAAAAGATAGCCATCATGCATCGCTGGAAGGTAGCGGGTGCATTGCACAATCCAAATGGCATCCTCCGATAGGCAAATGTCCCCCATGGACAAGTAAAAGTGGTCTTCTCCTGATCATCCGGATGGATAGGAATCTGGAAGAATCCACTATAGCCGTCCAAGTAGCAAAAGTGTGAATGCTGGGCCAACCGCTCGAGCATCTGATCGATGAAGGGAAGTGGAAAATGGTCCTTCCGTGTGGCCGTGTTCAGCTTCCTGTAATCGATGCAAACCCTGCAGCCCGTAATGGTCCTGGTTGGGATCAACTCGTTGTTCTTATTCGTCACAACGGTCATCCCTCCTTTCTTCGGAACGACATGCACCAGGCTAACCCACTTGCAGTCCGAGATAGGATAAATAATACCTGCATCCAACAACTTAAGAATTTCTTTCTTCACAACCTCTTTCATGATCGGATTTAACCGTCTCTGAGGTTCCCGTGAAGTCTTATGATTGTCTTCCATTAGGATTCTATGCATGCAGAAAGAAGGTTTAATGCCTATAAGATCATCCGTGGTATAACCTATAGCCTTTTGATGCTTTCTCAGGACATGCATTAACTTAGACAATTCAGATTCGGAAAGGGAAGCACTAACAATTACGGGATAAGTAGAATCCGGTCCAAGAAAGACATACCTCAAGTGACTAGGGAGTTGTTTAAGCTCCACGACTGGGGGTGCTTTCTGAGGGGGATCCTTGCCTCCTCCTTCCAGTGGAGTGGGTTCAGAAACCGGACTTTCGGAAGTCTCAGTCGAAGTCGTCTTGCCATCGACCTCGGTCGAGGCGCATAGGCGTTGACCGAGATGTTCATCGGTCGCCTCGCTCAGTCCAGAAAGTGCCTCGGTCGAGGTACTGCAACTGGAACCGAAACTGGAGATCTTCGTCTCCTGGATTAGCTTCTCAGTTTTAGCTCCTGGATCCTCTTCCAGTGCCTTTAAGCTCCGTATATCTGCATCACAAGAAGCATCTATACCTTGCTCTATTAAACTAAAACTAATAACTCTTTCGAGTGGATCGTTAATAAGGATAGAGCTCACCAATTCTCTTGATTCTTCTTCATCGTAAATGTTGAAGATATCATCAGTTAGCTGCTCCCCTTTCATGGCTGCAAGTAGTGCGAACTCCACCTCATCGCCACCAATATTGAATTTCAATTTGGCATTCTTGCAATCCACATTGCAACCCGAAGTTGCTAGAAATGGCCTCCCGAGAATAATAGGAACAAGATAATCTGCGGGAATGTCAAGTACGACAAAGTCTATAGGTAGATAGAAGTTACCTAACTTGACCGGAACGTCCTCCAAGATGCCCACGGGATGGGTGATGGAGCGATCCGCCATATAAAGTCGAATCTTGACCGGTTTGGGCTCTCCAAGTCCGATCTTCATACATAGCTCCAGCGGGATGATGCTCACGCTGGCTCCTAGATCACAAAGGGCTTCACAAGTGACATCCCCAACTTGAATGGGAATGCTAAATGAGCCGGGATCTCTCAACTTAGGTGGCATCTTCTCCTTCATGATCTTAATAAGCTCCGAGGATTTAGATGTCATCCTAACTTCACTATAGTCTTCCAATTTCCTTTTTCTTGATAGGATCTCCTTTAAGAACTTCCCATAGGCAGGCATTCCTAGAATGGCATCAAGGAAAGGAATGTTAATATGCAGCTTATTCATCAAGTCAAGGAACTTACCAAAGTGCTTATCTAGATGTGCTCTGGCCCTTGACTGGAGGAATGGAAGTGGTGGTTTGTATGCAGGAGGTGGAACATAAACTTCAGTTTTCCCCTCCGCTTTCTGTCGCTCCGCCTCGGTTGGCATCTCGGTCGAGGTGTTCTTCGACTGGATCTGGACCGAGGTGATCTGCGTCGAACGAGGTACTGGATCTGCAGTTTTGAGTCCACTCCTCGTCGTTATGGCCATGCACTGGCCCTTAGGGTTTCTTTCCGTCTTTGCTGGAAGCTTCCCTGGATCTCTTGGCGCTTCATTCGCCCTACTTGCAAGTTGTTGTTCGAAGGACTTTTGGGCCCTCGAAAATGAAGTCATAGAAGTCTCCATAGCACTAAGCTTGATCAAGATAGCCTCTAGAACTGCATCTTTCTTTTCTGGCTGAGACGAACTTGACCCTTGCCCTTGGCTTTTTAATGGAGTAGAAGAAGAAGTAGAAGGGGAAGAGAGGAAAGGGTTAGAGGAATCGTTAGAGTTGGAGTTTGAATGATTGTTACCGTTATTTTGGTTGTTCTCCCTCCAATTATTGCTATTGGATCCTCTATTGTTGTTGTTGTAGTTCTTGTTCCGGGAACCGTTGTTGTTGTTACGGTATCCGTTGTTGTTGTTCCTTTGTCCTTGTTCTTCCCTCTTGGTTTGAGCAACCAAGAGTTCCTTCAATTGCTTCACGTCATTCTTCAAAGACGTGAGTTGATTGTTGTTGGATTGAGTCTCTTGAAAGTTGACTCTTTTAACTCCACCTTCGGCTCCTTGGTGGGTGTACTTCTCCATATGCAAGGCTTGCTTCTCGATGAAGTCCCAAGCCTCGTCAATCGCCATGTCCATGAAGGTACCGGCGGAGAGTAGTTGGAGATTGAACTGGGTGCTTCCGTCCAGTCCTTTGAAGTAAATCTCCAATAACTCTAACTTTGGAATCCCATGATGTGGGCAATCCAAAAGAATGTCCTTGAACCGCTCCCATGACTTGGACAAGCTCTCCTTGTCCTTCATAATGAAAGCATTTATCTTCCCTCTCATTTCAGCTGTCTTTGAGGGGGGAAAGAATTTGGTCAAGAACTCCGTAGACATTTCCTCCCATGTGCTAATTTTACCTGGAGGAAGAGATTGATACCAAGTAAGAGCTCTATCTTTTAAAGAAAAGTAAAAAGGTCTTAGCTTGTAGTTGTTATTTTCAATTCTGGAAGGTCGCAAGGTTTCCATCAAGATCTCGTAGTTTTGAAGATGTTGATGTGGTGATTCCTTCTCCATCCCTCCGAATTGGCATTGGCGAATCATGGATAGAACTTGCGGTCGAAGTTTATAGTCATGGTCCGCTGGATCTCCTAGGTTGACTCCTGGACGCCTCAGTTGTTGATTAGGGTCCATCCTTTGACCTAGGGTTTGTGGAAGTCCTGCTAGAAGAACATCTCGGACTAGCATCCGAGGAGGATGTATCTCGGCCGGGGCATCTGGTACTGGGACCTGCCTCGGTCGAGGGTCAGCAACTGGAACCTGCCTCGGTCCAGCATCGGGAACTGGGTCGTCCCTCGGTCGAAGTAGAATCTGGTCTCTTATGACGGCCATTTCTGCTTTGATTGCTTCAGTTTTGGTGCAAGTTTCTTCCTTCTCTCACCTTAGTTCTTCCTTGCTGAGGCGTAGCAGCTCTAACGCCTCTTTCAATTCGGCCTCAAGATCGCGGTTGTCTTGTTGGGCCATCTTCGCTTCTTTCAAGCGTCGCTTGTATGTCTTTTCTGGTTCGGGATCGTAAGGAACGATTTCCTTCCCAGTGCGGGTTCTTCGCATATACCTAAGAAAGAACCTGCAAAAGTCACTCAAGTAGAGTGGTTAGAAGACACGGGGGCAAGTGCCCCAAGAGCAAACCGTACCGGCTCGGTCTAGACCAAGTCCCCGGCAACGACGCCAAAAACTTGTTCGCTCCAAACGGTGTGTGCAAGCTTTAAATTTATAACCCTAGACTTAAGCTTAAAACAAGGATGCGAACCCGCAGTGTACGGGTCAATCATAGTAAAAAGCAAGGAATTCCAGGGGTCGATCACAGGGACTCGGTAAAACAAAGTCAATAACGGTAAGCTTCGTGAATACTAACCAAAAGAGCAATTAACACTATCAAAGATGAATAAGAAGTCAATAAAGCAAACATGCAATTCTAGGGATTAAAGCGTCTAGTTGTGGTTCCAACTCAAGATCTAAAGATAAGCGGACAAAGCTGAGATCTTTGCAAGGGGAAGGTGTTACTAAAGTGGAGTAGATCACCGGGTAAGTCTCACTACTCACTAATCCAAAGCCGTAACTCCTATTACCGGGTAAGTCTCAAGGAATTAAGATAAAGAATTATAACCTCAAACTAACACACCATCTAAGGGAATAGAATCAACCTTTACCGGGTAAGTCTCAGGCTAACTCACAAAGATGGGATGGAAGCACACTCAAACCCCAATAAAGGATAAACCTTTATTACCTACACTTATGATCGTTGGTACACAAACTAAGGAATTACCGGGTAAGTCTCATCCTAAGCTTGTTTTGAACCAGGAAAGGTGTAATAAGAATAGGATTTGGCAAACTCTAACACTTAACTCTCAGTTTAGGATCAGATAAGTCACCTCGGTCAGCCAAATTCCACCCCGGCCGAGATGTTCATCGACTGAGCGAGATGCTTAGGGTTAAGGTTAAAGACTCGAACTTTCAGGATTCTACTGGAATCTAAGATTATTCTATCATTGTTTTTCCCACAACCTTCAGCCAATCACCCTAGAATCACACAAGGAAATTAGCCACTCATCATCATTATGAAAGTATTAAATATATGGGAAGAAGGTGAATATTTGAACAAGAAGAATTTAACGAAAAGACTTCAATAACTGAATCAAATATCACAACAAAAGCGTTCCTTGGATAGCAATCCAATAAGAGAAGACAACAATGAAGGGAATCAAAGACAATCTTACAAAAACCCTTCAAAAAGCTATAAAAGCTATGATCTTCAATCTTCCTTCAACCTTCAAAAAGGTTCTTCAAATCTCCCAACTGGAGTATGGCTGCTGCAATGTATGTTGGATCTCGCAGCCTTCAATGGTGTATAACGTGCTAAGCGGTGGTGTTGGATTTGTGGAAATCCAACCCTTTTTATAGGAAAATAACCCTCCAAAGATAATATATCTTAGAAAGATTTCTTCCTATAAAAATAGGTAAAATATAAGATCTTCTTCCTTCCAGGAGCCAAGCCCAAAAATACAAGATCACCTTCCAAAGATAAAAGATCTCAGCCAAGAATAAAATATTCTCGCCGCATCCTAGGTGTTCGCCTCGGTCGAGTCGGCGTCTCTGGATCACCTCGGTCGAGATGAATCTCTGGTCAACCGAGGTGAGTCACAACTGAATGTGAAATCTCTCAAATCTGGTCCAAAGTGAATCTTTAATCCATGGCTATGCTTCCTAGATGGTTCCTTATGCTCCTCAATGTAGCTCCAATGACTTCCATAGCTCCATTTGTTCCTTTTTGATGCAAAACGTGCCATTTTACCTACAATTACAGCAAAACTAGGTGTAGACCTCGATTCCCGCAAAGGTAGATGAAATGGTAATAAAATCACATATAATACATACAAACATGCAGATTATTGAAGATAAAACGTCCAAACAAACCTCAAATTATAGACTATAATTCATGCTATCAAAGTGCATGAAGAAGAATTTTAGAAACTCTATGATGGGTCAAAGAACGTAAGAAATCACGGCCAGTCGTGCTATTCCACGGCCGTGGTTTCTACCAACATGACCGTAATCAGGTATTCAGAGGACTCCAGTAAGTTATACGGCCAAAACCACGGCCGTGGAACAAATAGTGGCACCGTAATTGATTTCCACGCCCAAAATCACGGCCGTGGAGGAAACAAGGGAGCTGTAATTTTGGGTGAATCTGAAGATCATTGTGCTCTTTGTACCACTTCTTTTGATTCTTCTCGAACAACTTCTAAGGAGGCATTGGACACTCCTCAAGAGCCATTAGAGAGTCCCATAGTGATGGAATTGAAGCCGCTTCCCGCACATCTAAGGTATGCATTCCTAGGATCTAACTCCACCTTTCCGGTAATTGTTAGTTCCGATCTAAGTATAGATGAACATAGTAAGCTTATGGTTGTTCTTAAAAAATATAGGAAAGCCTTAGGTTACACTATAGAGGATCTGGTAGGAATCAAGCCTTCACTATGTATGCATAAGATCCTAATGGAAGACGATTTTAGAACTTCGAGACAACCTCAAAGGCGGTTAAATCCGACCATGAAGGAGGTTGTCAAGAAGGAAATCCTTAAACTACTTGATGCAGGTATCATCTATCCTATCTCCGATAGCAAGTGGGTGAGTCCCGTACAAGTGGTTCTAAAGAAGGGAGGAATGACGGTCATCACCAATAAGAACAACGAGCTCATTCCTACACAAACCGTGATGGGATGGAGGATGTGCATAGACTACCGCAAGCTAAATAACGCAACGAGGAAGCATCACTTCCCACTACCATTCATCGACCAAATGCTTGAGAGGTTAGCACAACACTCACATTTCTGTTATCTTGACGGTTATAGTGGTTTCTTTCAAATCCCGATACATCCGTACAATCTAGAGAAGACCACATTCACGTGCCCGTGGGATACGTTTGCCTATAGGAGAATGCCATTTGGGTTTTGCAACGCCCCAGCCACCTTTCAAAGGTGCATGATGGCTATTTTTTCGGAGTACATAGAGGAAATCATGGAGGTTTTCATGGATGACTTTTCTGTTTATGGTTCCTCTTTTGATAATTGCCTCTCTAACCTTTCTCTTATGCTACAAAGGTGTGAAGACACTAACCTAGTTCTCAACTGGGAAAAGTGTCAATTTATGGTGAAAGAAGGCATTGTACTAGGACATTTGATCTCTAGTAGAGGGATTGAAGTGGATAAAGCTAAGATAGAGACTATAGAAAAGCTCCCTCCTCCATCTTCAGTGAAAGGAATACGTAGCTTTCTAGGACATGCTGGATTTTATAGACGCTTCATAAAGGATTTCTCTAAGATATCAAAACCGCTTAGTAATCTCTTGATGAAAGATGCAGTTTTTGATTTCTCGCAGGAATGTTTAGACGCGTTTAATAAGATTCGGGAAGCTCTAATCTCAGCCCCGATCATCCAACCTCCGGATTGGAACCTTCCATTCGAGGTTATGTGTGACGCAAGTGACGTAGCTATAGGAGCTGTGTTTGGACAAAGAAAGGAAGGACGAACCCATGCTATCTACTATGCTAGCAAGACGCTAGACGAAGCGCAGCTCAACTACGCCACTACCGAGAAAGAATTCCTTACAATTGTATATGCATTTGAAAAGTTTCGCTCTTACCTTGTAGGTGCAAAGGTGATTGTATACACGGATCATGATGCAATCCGGTATCTACTTGCAAAGAAGGATGTGAAACCGAGGCTAATTAGATGAATTCTTCTCCTACAAGAATTCGATCTAGAGATCCGCGACAAGAAAGGTTCGGAAAATTCTATTGCGGATCATTTGAGTCGTCTACCACATCTAGAAGACGACAATCTACCTATAGATGACTCCTTTTCGGACGAGCATTTACACATCATAGAGGAGTGCATCGACGTGATCACTAAAGGTAATGAGCCATGGTTTGCTGATTTTGTTAACTATTTGGTTTGCCAGGAATTACCACCCGGATTATCCTACGCACAAAGAAAGAAGTTCTTTAAGGATGTTTGGGAATACTTTTGGAATGAACCTCTCCTCTTCAAGAGAGGTCCTGACGGCATCATTCGACGATGTGTGCTGGAAGACGAGATGCAAAGCGTCATCCGTCATTGTCATTCACTACCTTGTGGAGGACACGCTAGTTCGAACAAGACTAGTGCTAAGGTATTGCAATCTGGATTTTTTTGGCCTACTTTATTTAAAGATGTGCAAACCTTTGTTTCCAGCTACGACGCTTGTCAAAGAACAGGGAATATCTCTACGAGGAACGAGATGCCTCTTAACAACATTCAAGAGGTGGAAATCTTTGACGTTTGGGGAGTAGACTTCATGGGACCTTTCCCATCATCTTGTGGAAACCAATACATACTTCTAGCTGTAGATTATGTTTCGAGATGGGTTGAAGCAATTGCCTCTCCTACTAATGATGCCATGGTTGTGGTTAAGTTCTTTAACAACACCATCTTCCCATGATTTGGGACACCACGGACTATCATTAGTGATGGAGGCTCTCACTTCATTGCCTGACAATTCGAGGGTCTATTAGCTAAGTATAGGGTGACTCACAAGATCGCCACCCCTTACCATCCACAAACAAGTGGACAAGTGGAGATTTCAAACCGAGAGATCAAGAGAATCCTAGAGAAGACGGTTTCAAGGACAAGGAAGGATTGGTCTTTGAAGCTAGATGATGCATTATGGGCATACCGGACTGTGTATAAGACTCTCATAGGTACCACACCATACAACCTTGTGTATGGAAAGTCATGTCACTTGCCGGTAGACCTAGAACATAAGGCGTATTGGGCAATAAAGTGGTTGAACTTCAACATGAAGGAGGCGGGAGAGAAGCGTCTCTTGGACCTTAATGAGCTTGAAGAACTTCGCTTGAACGCCTACGAGAACGCCAAGATCTATAAAGAAAGAGCGAAACGTTGGCATGATAAGCATATCATTCCAAAGGACCTAAAAGAAGGAGATCAAGTCCTCCTCTCCAATTCAAGACTTCGTCTCTTTCCAGGTAAGCTTAAATCTCGTTGGACCGGACCTTATCTAATCAAACGTGTTTTTCCCCATGGTGTAGTTGAAGTATGGGGTGAAAAGGGCGGAAGTTTCAAGGTGAACGGTCAACGACTCAAGAAGTATTCACCGGAACTCCAAGCTGAGGAGTTCGCACCTACCACACTCGAATAGGTGTAAGTACGGTCTAGCTACGGACCTTAAACAAGTGCTTCTTGGGAGGCAACTCAAGGTATTGCACTTATGTTTTTGTTTTTGATTCATAAATTAGAGTAGTTTAGACGTTTTTGTTTTGTTTTGCCTTTGATACCTTCCGGTATGTTCGTGTTTTTGGATGTAGGATCAATGGAAGAGGCAAGGGAGAGGGAAAAGTTAGAAGAAATTGACGAAACTTGGACTTTGACACATTACAGAGAGTTCCACGGCCAAAACCACGGCCGTGACAGCTACAGTGACAGTAATTTGCAAAAGCCTGAGAAAAATCACCAAAACCACGGTTCCGTACATTCCCACGGCCGTGGAAACCCCCGAGTGACCGTAATTTTCTAAAATTTTTACGGCCACTATAAAAACCACGTTTCTCCACAAAAGAATACAAAACACCCCTCTTCCACGACCCAAAATCGCCGAAAACGACCCCTACTCTCAAATCTCCATTCGTTAATCGTTTCGAACGATTCTTTAACCCAAAGTGAAGAAAATTCAACCATCTACAAGATCCAAGCAACAATTCGAGTGGACAATCACTGTAGAAGACGGAATTTGGATTTTAAAATCCAAAAACCTAGGTTTTCTTCTTTCTCCTTCACTTTGTCGATTTGAGTCAATTTCGCAAGAATTTTTAGGAGAACTGATTGGAACTGGATTAAAATTAGTCTAGGGCTGTTGTCTGTTGAATTTGGTGTTGATTGAGTGAATTTTGAGAAATTACAAGCCGAACCACGGTCACTGGGAGTTCCACGGCCGTGGAAATTGAAGAACAGGCCGTAATTTTGGACAGTAAATGGATTTAGTTAGGAGAATGTCTGCTAGGAATAAGAAAAGGAAAGGGAATGCTTCCTCCTCCTCCCAGGCACCCCCTAGTGAGCCACCATCACCCCCACCCCCTAGAATTCCAAAGATCCATGATGACTACCTTGATGCTTTACAGAGGATCTCGAAGAGAACGGTCATAGGACCACGGTATTTGCTTCTTGAGGATTTAGAGCCACTGAATGTGGTAGGAGATCTCACTTGGTTACTAGATAGAGTTGGCTTGATCATCTTGTCCGCTATTCGGGAAGATGCATATGAGGAGATCACAAGAGAGTTTGTGATCTCTTTTGAGCATAGTGCGGTTGATAGGACAGTTTCATTCCGGCTAATGGAGGAGAACTATGAGTTCTCAATCTTAGAGTTTGGAGCCTTCTTTGGGTTCCACGAGACCTTTAATGGTCGTTTTCCTAGCGGCGTGTACGCTAAGATTTTTGGGCGGATATCGCCATGATCTATGCTAGCGAGGACCGCTGGCAGCCAGCTGATACCAAGGCTAAGTTCATCTATCACTTAGCCTTGAAGATAGCCCACCGAGTACTTTCTGAGTGTCTCTTCCCTAGGACTGAGACTCCTCAGAAGATCAAGACTGATGAGTTATTTTTCCTGTATTGTATGTTGCATGGTAGGCCTGCTGACTGTGCCACCCTCTTAGCTTCTACCATGAGTAAGCTTAAGAACAAGAGGGCTGGCAATATCGAATATGGTGGAATGGTTACCCACATTGCTAGACAGCTGGGCATCGACTTTTCTGCATGTACTAGGATAGCAGCTAGGCCCCTAGGACTTCAGAGCCTCATGACTAGAGGTTTGATCTTTCCTAGGCATAGAGGTCCACCTACTGCTGCCATGCCTTGGGAGGATAGAGGAGGTAGAGGCATTGCATGGTTACCTGAGTATTCCATTATGACTGGACGCCATAATTGGAAGCAGACGTTCGCAGTTATGCACACGAACAGATTAGTAGCCTCTCCTTACGTCCCACCTGAGGTACCCGTTGCAGATGAGGAGCAGATGAGAGGAGGTGATGAGTTTGAGGGTGGAGATGAGGAGCATAACTTTGGTACTTTTCCGGATCAGCCAGCACACTTCCCTGACCTTCCTAGACACTCACCCCGACCAACTGGACATTCGGGAGCCTCTTCCTCTCGCCGTGCGAGTGTGAGTGAGAGGCCTACGTGGATTGACACCCCTCCCGACTGGTATAGATCACAGCCGGAGTGGATGGGCGCTCCATCAGCACCACCATCAGCACCAACACCAGCACCATCCGATGCACTGTTACGCTCAGTATGTGTGATACGCAATAGGTTTTAAATTTGTAAACTCGTTATATTTCTCCTAACTCCTAGCGAACCCGCAGTGTACGGGACGTTTGTAGTAGGGATAGTATTCCGAGGTCGAACACAAAGACTAAGGTGAAATCAAGTCAAACAATGGTCATAGATAGTGTGGATCTAGTCTAAGAAAAGGCCAAGGAACAAGAAATGAAAATCTCGATATTTTTGGTTGGTTTTGGGGTGATCAAACAAGGATCACAAAATATGCAAATCAAACAAGCAAACAAACACACGAATGCAAGATAGGAGATAAGAGGTAAGATAACTGGATTCTAGAGATCAAGATTTCCGTTATGGCATTGGACTCAAGCTTCTAAAGATTCTAAGGATAAGGTTGCGGTGTTGGGAAAGGGTGTTTCTCTAATGGAAGCAATTACCGGGTAAGTCTCATGCTTCACTAATCCCGCACCAAACTCCTATTACCGGGTAAGTCTCAAGGAGGTAAAGTTGGGAATTCTACACAAACCGGACACTACTTAAGGGGAAAACCTCTCCTTACCGGGTAAGTCTCGGAAAAGGTAAGTCTCAAGCAACAATCCTAGCACACTCAGTCCAATAGCGGCTTATGAGGCTCACTACTACCTAGAGTTCATCATCTTTGGTATCTAAGATCGGAAATCACCGGGTAGGTCTCTTTCCTCACTTAGTTTGCTAGCATTAGGTCACCCTAAGCTATATTATGCTCAACAAACACTAGGATTTCAACAATCTAACATCCTAACATACAGATTCATCAATTAAAGAGCAATAGAAGGAAAAATCGGGTGGATCATAGCAAAAATCGGCCGATTTACTATGAAGAACAGGTCGATTTTTATGTCTGAGTTAGGTTTTGTGCATACGAATCATCCTAAACTAACATATAAGTCCATTCTATCATCACCCAAGCAATAACCATCAAGTCATCACTCCAGAATCACAACAAACTAGCCAACAACATGCATTTCAAGATCCAAAATCATCATACAAGCATACATGGAATCCATAGCAAGAAGATGAAGTAAGGAAATGAAAGCAATGAAACTTAGCTGGATTTGAGCTCAAAACAAGTCTTTCAACACACCAAATGTAGCTCCAAGTCAGATCTTACAACCTTCAACAAGTTTCTTCACAAAAATCACTCAAATCTCACTACAAAATTGAAATCTACACTAATCTCTCAAGAACACCCACAAGGGTGTCTTGAAGAGAGCTCTCAATTGGAAGAGTCTTTGGGAAGATGCTAGAGGATTTGGGAGAGGGAGAGAATGAATGAATCCTCAGCAACAGCTTGCAGGCCCACTTATATTCTCCACCAAGAGCAAGGCCGGACAAAGAGATCGTGGGACACGTGGCTTAAGCTGTCAAAGGCCAAAAATCGACCCAGTCAAATAAATCGGCCGATTTTCCTGAGTGTAGGTCGATTTTCTTCAACAGAAACTTGTTATGATCATCTAGCCATGAGTTGCTCCATTGCTTGCACCAACAAGGGTCCTTGTGTCCTTCATTGCTCCAATTATGTTCCTTCAAAGACTTGGATGTGTACCACCATGAGGCTTGACCCTCGAATGTATCGATTAATGTCCAAAAGATCCCCGAAATACCTACAAAACCGACAAAAGCTCGTGTAGACGTCTTTTTTAGAAATATGCATGAATTAAGCATAAACGTCATGAACTAATGTCAAACAGTGCATGAATAACGGGAAAAACTATCTATATGAATGCCTAAAATAATATCATAAATCACGTTATGATGCACCATCTTGGTATAGTGAGGCACCGGGGTGGTATGAGCAGCTACCGGAGTGGGCCACCGACCTTTCCAGGAGAGTGGGAGCTTTGGAGATCCGTGCGGATGCTAGAGATGCATGAGCCGATGCGCATAACCGGATGATGAGAGACATCTACCGCCAGCAGTTTGGGCGGAACTTCGACTCCATCTTTTTCCCGTTTCCACCACCACCGGCGCCCCAGTGAGGATCATGATGATCTACCGCATTAGCCGCTCCACCGCCGTCTTGTGAGTTCATTTTCTTTCTTTCTTTTCTTTATTTCTTTTTGAACATTAGGGACAATGTTTGTCTCAAGTATGGGGTGGGGTGTGACTATCGTTTGTAATAACTCTACTCACTTTGTTTGCCTTGATTCGAGAACACTTTGCATGTTTTATTCCATTGTCACACGTTTCATATTTGCATTGCATGAAAAAGCTTTTGAAAAACCCATAAAATTTGAAAAATTTTAAAAATTTTGTGCTTCTAAGAATTGAGATGATTTCTATGATAATCACTACTTGTGAATTGAGTTTTTGATGACAATTGTATGCCTAAACGAATAATGAATTGAAAGGGGATTGAATGTGTTGATTTTCCTTTATTGTAAGTTTCATAATGTGAAGAGTTTTATCTAAATCATATTGAGAAATCGAAGTTGAAATCACATGATAAGTTCTTATACTTCTTTATGAAATGATTAAGGCTATTCGATTTTCTTTCTTCTTTCTTTGTTCATTTAGCCCCTCAATGAAATAATAGCCTCCCTTACCTATCCGGGAATTTGGAAGAGTTGTGTTTTGGCATGTTTGATGTGGGAGGGCCATGAAAGCAAAATTTTGCATTCAAAGAATAGAAAGAACTTGTAGGTTTGGGGAAGTCAATCATGACGATGAGTAACTCGGCACCATTCACATAGCCGGGTGTTTGTGTCTTGCCAAAGTCGGATTGAGCGATATTCCTAGCGGATTATGGTATGTGCATCAAGGGTTTGAGGCATCTCTAAATTTGAGAAACGCCAATCTCCTAGGCTTCGGTTTTTGTGCACCTTTGTCCATAACTCCAAAAAGTAAAGTCGAAAAATGATTGAAAAGAAGAGAGAAAAGCTCTAAGTGATGGTGTTGTGAGTTGAAGTAAAAAGAAAGGAGTTAGTATCCATCTTCCCGGATTCATGGACCACAATCCTTATAAGTTTTCCCTCCCTTCCACATTCTAGACCTTATTTGAATGTCCTTAAGATCAAAAGAGTGTTATTTGGCTTGGTGATCTAAACTGAAGTTTCTTATGCTTGATTTTGATAATGCTTGAAGGTTATGATGTTTACATTGAAGTTTGATCAATTCATGATGTTTCTTTCCTTTACATTCTTTGGTTATGTATGTGAGTGTTTCAAGAATGAATGAAAAGGTTTGAGAATGATCTATTGACTAGAAGCACATCTACCTAAAAGATTGTTTTGTTTTTGAGTTGCATGCATATTTCATCCTAACTTATGTTCTAAGGCTTTTGAAAGACCTTGCTTGGGGACAAGCAAGTGGCAAGTATGGGGTATTTTGTTAGCATGAAATATTGCGTTATTCTAGGCACTTTTTCTAGTTGTTTTTCATCCATTATAGTGTTCATTGATAAGGCATTGAGGCAATTGTTAGCTTGTTTGTTTATATTTTCGATATGGAGGTCTACACTAGCTGCGTGTTGATTATAGGTGAATAAGAGCTAAAATCGCACAAATTGAGAGAGATGGGAGAAGAATTGAGCACATCCAAGGATTTAGGACACATCAAGGAAGTCAAAGGAGATGCTAGGATGAGGAATGGCTCGACACAAAGGAAACTACAAGCTATTTTGCACTTCCACGCTCTAAAATACGGTCGTGGAGACTTCCACGCCTAAAATTACGGCCGTGGATCTTGGCAACATGAACGTGGAGTATTCCAGAAAGTTACACGGTGTAAAGTATGGTCGTGGAAATCATGAAGAACCGTGACCAACTTCCACGCTCTAAACCACGGTCGTGGAACTTCACAAGACCGTGATTTAGGCAATCTTTTGACGAATAAAATGTTGCCACGATATTTACATACATGGGCTGGACGGTTATTTGACCCTTCCTTATAAAAGGGCTGGAGGCGAGAAAATTCGGGAACCCCCGCTTAGAGCTTTTGGAGGCTGCGTTGAAGATCAAGAGATTTTGCGCTTGCACGAGATTGGCGGAGTTTTGAAAGTAGCTTGTGGCGTAAGTAACGCCTTTTGTCCTTAGATTTGATTAGAAGACAGATTGACATCCCGTTCTTCGTTCTCTTCTAGGATCGTTACTGATTTGTGTTTTAGTTTTCTGAATCCGATATACAAATTCCTTTTTGTGTATGGATTCGAGATTTGTTTGAGAGTTATTGAAGGTTTTCGAAGGTTTTCATATTTCATTCTTCTTAAACTTGAATTTGATATCATAATGACTGTTGTTGGCTAAAACCCTTTAGCAATTCTAAGGTGAAGGGTTGATAGTTGTGGCTTAGATGATGATAGATCGATCGTAAACAGATTGGACCCTGAGAGTTAGAGAGATTCGTAGACGAACCAAAATCACGGTCTGTTCTTGAGTTTTCACGGCCGTGGAACTCAAGATCCACCCGTAATTTGTGCCAGTTTACGAAATTTACTTTTACTTTAATCCAAGGTTAAAGGTTAGCTTTAATCTAGTCTAGACTTGTCTTTTCTAGGTAGTAGTGAAGCCTCAACGACCTCTACTTCGATTTCGAGTGTCACAACTTTAATCGGTTTAGTTAGTCTTGATCCTTGGGTTACAAGTTTGGGTATTTGAGACTAATTCTTGTCTTTAGATCCCTTCTATACTGAAGCCTCAACAACCTTTATAGAGAGTGTCTTTAGGTGAGTCATATAGGGTTTTGGAACTTCACCGTACATTACCTTACATTCGTATACCTTTGCAAACCTCAACTCTGTCCTTACATCTTTAGTATATCTTGAATCGATTGCCACAACTGGATTCCTAGATCTTTAGGGTTGCTGTTTTCCCAATACATTTGAAAAGCTCACCTTTTACTTGCTTGACGATTTATAATTGGATTTAACCCCCCAAATCCCTGTGTTCGATACTCTAGAATTCTTGCTCTACTACGCGATCCGTACACTGCGGGTTCGCTTGCATGATTTCTAGTTTTATAAATTTAAAGCTTATTTGCACGCACGCTAAGTGGCAAACATTATTCTGTTGAAATTTAATTAATTAATTAAAGGTTAATTAATTAAATTAGGATTAAATTTGAGATTGAGGAATACTGATTAGATGCATGCTAGGTGTCAGAATGAGTTGAGGATCATGATGATGTTATGGATATCGGTTATGGCTTTAAGGTTTAGTATCTGTACGAGTATGATGAGATGTGTTACGTCTAGGAATAGATGTGCAATAAGCCTTAAATTTATACTCGTTATATTTTTCCTAACTCCTAGCGAACCCACAATGTATGGGTCGTTTTGTAGCAAGGATAGTATTCCGAGGTCGAACTCGAAGACTAAGGTGAAATCGAATCAACAAGTGAGCATAGATAGTATAGAACTAGTCTAAGAAAGGAGAGAGAAATAAAGAAATGAAAATCTCAATGTTTTTGGTTTGATTTTGGGGTGATCAATCAAAGATCACAATTCATGCAAAATAATAAATCAAACTAACAACTCAAGCTAGCAAAACAAACAAGTAGCACAAACTCAAATATGTGATCAAAGAGAGAAAAATGGATTCTAGAGGTCAAGATTTCCGGTTATGGCATTGGACTCAAGCTTCTAAAGATTCTAAGGATAACACTGCGGTGTTGGGAAAGGGTGTTTCTCTAGTGGAAGCAATTACCGGGTAAGTCTCTCGCTTCACTAATCCCGCATCAAACTCCTATTACCGGGTAAGTTTCAAGGGGTTAAAGTAGGGAATTCCACACAAACTGGACTCCACTTAAGGGGCAACCCTCTCCTTACCGGGTAAGTCTCGGAAAAGGGAAGTCTCAAGCAATAATCTTAGCACACTCGATCCAATAGCGGCTTGTGAGGCTCACTACTACCTAGAGTTCATTATCTTAGGTATCTAAGGTCGGAAATCATCGGGTAGATCTCTTTCCTCACTTAGGTTGATAGCATTGGGTGATCCTAAGCTAGTTTATGCTTAATAAACACTAGGATTTCAACAACCTAACATCCTAACATACAGAGTCATCAATTAAAGAGCAACAGAGAGAAAAATCGGATGGATCACGGATAAATCGGCCGATTTTCCTGAAGAACAGCCCGATTTTTCTTCCTGGGTTAGGTTTCCTGCATACAAATCATCGTAAACTAACATATAAGTCCATTCTATCATCACCCAAGCCATAACCATCAATCCATCACTCCAAAATCACAATAAACTAGCCAATAGTATGCATATCAAGATCCAAAATCATCACACAAGCATACATGGTTTCCATAGATGGATGATGAAAGATAATCAAATAAAATCAATAAACCTCAGCTGAATCTAAGTTTTAGCAAGACTTACAACCCTTCAAATGAAGTTCCAAAACGTTCCTAACAATCCTTGCAATAGTTCTTCAATTAAAGACTCCAAAAATCACTCAAAATCACTCAAAAACTCACTATCACTCTAAGTTGGTGTTCTTCTTCCTCCTCCCAATTGAGAGAGTTTTTCTTCTTCTCCAAGTCTAGCCTTCAATCCAATGAGCTGTGTGTGAGAGAATGTGGGAGAGGGAGATACTCAGCAACAGCTTGCAAGCCCACTTATATTCTCCACCAAGAGCAAGGCCGGGCAAAGAGATCGTGGGACACGTGGCTTAAGCTGTTGAAGGCCAAAAATCGACCCAGTCAGGAAAATCGGCCGATTTTCCTGAGTGATGGTCCGATTTTCTTCAACAGAGGCATGTTATGATCGTCTATCCATGAGTTGCTCCATTGCTTGCACCAATTATGGTCCTTGTGTCCTTTGTTGCTCCAATTATGTTCCTTCAAAGCCTTGGATGTGTACCACCATGAGGCTTGACCCTCGAATGTATCGATTAGTGCCCAAAAGATCCCCGAATTACCTACAAAACCGACAAAAGCTCGTGTAGACGTCTTTTTCTAGAAATATGCGCGAAATGAGTGTAAACGTCGTGAACTAATGTCAAACCGTGCATGAATAACGGGAAAAACTATCTGAATGTATGCCTATACTAACGTTATAAATCACGTTATCAAGATGTTATGTTGAGGATATGCCTTAGGCATTTATGAATGTGTTGAGGATTTGAGGTTAAGATTTAAGATATAGGTTGGTTGTGATTTGTGAGACGAGTCTCCTAACCTTTGTAGTATGTGATTGTGTGTGCCTTGCTATTGTTGGTGTTGATTACTTCCTCAAGGGGAAGGTGTGACGTGGTACAGGTTACGACTATATCAGGTTAGTCCATAGGACTTACTTAGCGTTCAGTTGTGAGTTTTTTGTGATTGTGATGGTTGTGTGTGTTCATATGATTGTGCATTTATAACCTAAACCGTACTAGGATGACCATTTATTACATTAAATGGCCCAAGTGTATTATAACGGGTCGTGACCACATATGCCTCCGCTTGAGGGTAGGAGGGGGTGCCTGGAAGCCAGTAACACAGGGGGGAAGGAGTGATGATCACCCCCATACAAATCCCTGTGTTAACGGGGGAAAGGACGAGGTTCTTTAGGCTCCTCGTGTCACAAAATAAGTTGAACTAGTAATGGAATGACGTAATTGAAAGATAATAAATGAATGTGTGTGGCATTGCATGTATGAGTTGTTGATGTGTGTATGTGCTATTACCTTCATACTTATTCATTACTGTAGCTAACGGTTTCATACCGTGTTGTAGATGACCTGCAGGTTAGGAAGACTACAGAGTGAGCCAGATGTAGTGACCAGCCAAGGACTTTTGTACATTAGGATTGCGTGGGATATGGGATGTCTTTTGTGGTTGTTGTTTATGGATGTTGTTTTGTACTCGGCTTGTATGTTATAAACCCTTTTGATGTATCTTATACAACTTTATGTATTTGGTTTTAATCTACCTGTGCCTTGTTGTAAGATCCAGTGAACTTGTTGTGAGGCTAGGGTCAGGATCCATTGTGAGATCCTAGCCCGATGTGGCACTCAAAGTCCCGCGGATTTGGGGTGTTACAGAGTTGGTATCAGACCCTTTGGTTGACAACAATGGCACTTGCTATCTGTAATAAAGGTAGAGTGGATAAATAAACAGAACCCGAAAGGGGTTTGATTTTTGAAAAGGTTTTGGTTTTAAAGTGAGTACAAATGTTTTGGGATAGTATGTATAGAAGTCGTCACCCTTCTGAGGATCTCGACAATATAGATATATATATATATATATATATATATATATATAGCTATCTTCTATGTGCTGATGTGTATGCATGTAATATTAAGTATTATATATATCTATACATATGGCATATATATAGCCTTATAGGATTAAGTGCGCATACCCTACAGATGGCTCAGACTAGAGCGACATCTATAGTAGGACTAGGTAGGGATATACCCCTTTCTTCCTCCAGTAGTGTTAGGTCAGGGACCGGTTTCCGCTGTTGTTCCGCCTGTAGCAGAGGGCAGACCTTAGGAGTTTGACTACCTCTCGATGAGTGGACTCGAGTTTCGAGAATATATATGTTAAGTACAAGAGGCTGCAAGAGAGGGTAGACCTACACCGGGTTTACCAACATCTATGGGACCAACTGAAGCTTCCGGATCAAAAAAGAAACAACGGACCAAACTAGTAAGTGATGAAGCAAACGCTTCAAGTGTTAGACAGAGTCTGACACATGGACGTTCGAGTGATCCCTTGTCCACACGGACTTCTGATGGGATGAGATCCTGTTTCAACTGTGGAGAGTTTGGACACCTGCGACCGGAGTGTAAGAGAACTTTAGTGACGTGCTTTACATGTGGTAAACTAGGCCATTTGGCTCCCTTTTGTCAGCAAGACGGTGTTCCTTCTCAGATAGACTCTCCACCTTTAGGTGTAGAAGGAGTAGAGGCAAAGACTATGGCGATGACCTCAGTGATACTTGAGGAGCATAGGTTCGAGTTTTAAGTAATAATATGTAGTGGAGCCGATGGAGTTCTGTGTGGTATGGGTGTTACACACTCTTTTCTTTTTGATGATGCGCTAATAGACTGACCTTAGATATAGTAGATGATAGACCTCTCTTGGTAGGGTTACCAGATGAGGGTCATGTAAGAGGTACATAGTTGTCCTATACATTTGGGACTTATGATTTGTTTGTGGATTTCTTTCCATGCCGCTGGTGTGTGAGGAAGTCTTTTTGTGTATGGATTGGATGGATAGACATCTTGTTGTGTTAGACATTGGTAGTAGGACCGTGACGGATTCTACCGAGTTGGGTTAGATAGAGGTCTTCCGAGGTTGGGACCTTGGGAGGACGGGTATGGTTATTAGTCCAATACGAGGAGCTAGATTAATCGCATAGAGTTGCGAGGCCTTCTGGATTATGCCATGAAGGATGGAGAGAGTCCATCATTAGAGGACATCCCAGTAGTCTGCGAGTTTGTGGTTGAGTTCGTTGAGCCATCCAGTTTGCCGCCCAAGAGGAAAGTGGACTTCGGCATAGAGTTAGAGCCTGGTATGAAACCGAACTCGAAGGCTCCATATCCTATGGAGCTTGTCAAGTTACTAGAGCTGAAGGAGCCACTCGAGGAGTTGGCTGAGAAGGGCTTTATCTGCCCTAGCGTATACCCGTGGGGAACACCTGTTCTCTTCGCGTAGAAAAAGGACGGATCATTAAGATGGTGCATCGACTACACAGAGTTGAACAAGGTGATGGTCAAGAACAAGTATCCATTACTTTGTTAGATAAAATTCAAGGAGTGAATGTGTTCTCCAAGATTGACTTCTGCTCGAGTTATCACCAGCTGAGGGTGAGAGAGCAGGATGTGCACAGGACGGCATTTCGTACTCGTTATAGACACTACGAGTTTGTAGTGATGCCATTCGGGCTGATGAATGCCCTAGAAGTTTGTGGTCTTTATTAATGACATTGTGGTATACAATCGTAGTAGAGAGGAGCATGCCGGTCATCTGAGGACAGTGTTGCAAATTTTGAGGGATCGAGAGCTGTATGCCAAGCTCTCTTAGTGTGAGTTTTGAATGTCTGAGGTTTCTTTTCTTGGACACATCGTCTCCGCCGACGGGATTATGGTTGACCCGGTGAAGATTGAGTATGTTGCTGCATGGACGACACCGACGAACGTCAAGGAAGTGCATAGCTTTCTTGGCCTAGCCGGTTGTTACAGACGTTTTGTGGAGGGATTTTCTTTGATTGCCCGTCCACTGACGAGTCTTCTGAGGAAGACTACCAGATTTGTATGGACCGACCAATGTGCTCAGAGTTTTGAGGAGTTGAAGAGGCGTTTGACTTCTACTCCTATATTGGCACAGCAAGAGGGTGACGATGATTTTGCAGTTTACAATGATGCATCCAAGCTAGGCTTGGGATGTGTATTGATGTAGAAAGGCAGAGTGATTGCATATGCATCTCGACAGCTGAAGACGTATGAGGAGAATTACCCAACTCATGATCTGGAGTCGGGAGCGGTAGTTCATGCTTTAAAGATCTGGAGACATTACCTCTTTGGTGCTGCATGTCAGATCTTCACAGACCATAAGAGTGTGAAATACATTTTCACGCAGCGGAAATTGAATAACCGCCGGCGTTGATGGCTTGAGTTGATCAAGGACTTTGACCTTGAGATTTTGTATCATCCTGGCAAGGCGAATGTGGTAGCTGACGCCTTGAGCAGGAAGACGCCTCGAGAGAAGGCGATTTCCAGACTTACTGTACAGCCTCACCTTCAGAGAGATCTAGCTTGGCTAGAGATGGACATCCAATTTCTTGATGAGGATGCCCAGTTGTTTGCTTCAGAGATTCTACCTGGTCTGTTGGATGAGATCCAATAGAAGCATGGGACCTGCTAGACTTTGATGAGGATTAGAGAGAGGATGACTCGTGATGAGGGACCACGGTTCTCCATAGGAGCAGATGGAGTGATGAGATGCTGCGACCGTATCCGTGTACCCGCTAATGCGGATCTGAGTTAGAAGATTCTGTAGGACACTCACTCCACACCTTACTCAGTGTGGCTTGGTGCGAGTAAGATTTATCAGGATGTGAGATGTTCATACTGGTGGGGAGGGCTGAAGCCCGATGCGGCTAGATTTATGGCTCAGTGTACGACCTGTTAGCAGGTCACGATAGAGCATTGCAGACCAGAAGGAGAGCTCCATCTACTATTAGTACCACAGTGGAAGTGGGAAGATATCTCCATGGACTTCGTAACTGGACTGAGACCGAGCAGGAGCTTTGATGCTACCTGGGTTGTGGTTGACAAACTGACGAAGACGGCATGTTTCATTCCTATAAGAGAGACGTGGCTGGTGAGCAGATTAGCTGAGGAGTACACTAGACAGATAGTGAGACTCCATGGTGTTCCAAGGACGATCGTCTCTGATCGAGATGGGGGTTTACCTCGAGGTTTTGGCAGCAGATCCAGACTGCTTTAGGGATGAGTCTACACTTCACGACTGCGTTTCACCCCCAGACAGATGGTCATTCTGAGAGGACCATCTAGACCTTAGAGGGCATGTTGCGAAGTTGTGTGTTGGATTGGGGACAAGGATGGTCTGATTACCTCCCACTTGTTGAGTTCTCATACAACAACAACTAGCATGCAGCCATTGGGATGGCTCCTTATGAGGCACTGTATGGACGTAGGTGTCGTACACCTTTATGATGGGATGAGCCTAGTAGTATTAGTGGGATAGCGTCAGAGCAGATTCAGGATGATATGGCTCTAGTAGCGCTGATTAGAGAGAGGATGCTGGCTGCACAGAGTCGCCAGAAGTCATATGCAGACAGGAGGCGACGACCTCTAGAGTTCAGGGTAGGAGCTCATGTCTGGTTGAGAGTATCTCCGATGCGAGGCGTTTGACGTTTTGGCATAAAGGGGAAGTTAAGTCCCCGATATGTCGGTCCTTTTGAGATACTGGATAGAGTTGGGAGAGAAGCGTACAGATTGGCTTTGCCACCGAAGTTAGAGGGTGATCACCCTATGTTTCATGTGTCTCAGCTGAAGGAGTACATACCAGATCAGAGACATATCGTCAGCTATGATGATTTAGTGGTTGAGCCGGACCACACTTTTATTGAGCAGCAGATTACAGTCCTAGAACGAGGTTTGAGACGCGTGTGTTCGAAGGACATTCCCATACCGAGGATATAGTGGTCTAGACGAGGACCGGATGAGGCTACATGGGAGATTGAGGATAGTATCCAGAGGAACTATCCCGAGTTCTATGTTGAGATAGATGCACCTATAGGATCGACGAGTAGATCTTAGTGCTATCTTAGTAAATGTATGTTATGTGTTTATGTGATATATTGTGTTTTCATGCTAGCTGTGATGTGCGCATATGTTCTTTTAGATCTTGTTTGCTAGCGCGAGTTAAGTATAACTGGAGATGGTTCTTTCCTCCATGCTATTGTAATATGTTTAGCATTAGCTGGAGATGGTTCTTTCCTCCATACTATTATTGATGGACATAGTGTGAGTGGAGACGGTTTTCCTCCACATATTTGTGTTACGAGTACGATTGGCTAGAGACGGCTTTCCTCCATGCCTTGTGACGTGGTTAGTAGTTGGCTAGAGATGATTTTCCTCTATGCCTTTGGATAGCATTATGATCTTGTTGCTGGAGTTGGTGATTCCTCCATGCTGTGTTTTGAGGTTATAGAGTGTTATAGGTTGATACGTTTGAACGGAGATATGATACATCCGATAGAGAGAGTGTTTATACCTCGGCATATGGGTCCGAGAGGATTTGGGAATTGTTCAAGTTTTGGGACGAAACTTTTTCTTAAGGGGTGTGTGATATAATAGCTAGGATTTCCGAATTCTAATTATTGTTGATTAACTTAATCATTGATAGTAGTTGACATATAACTCGCGAAGATTGCGTAAGTGTTGAGTATAAGTCCCACCGTTATGTTCCTGGCGTAATTTTCGGCTTATGGTGAAATTTTCACTTTTTCCCCCGGGTAATTATTTTTACCCTCCGGTGTTATTTGGAGCATTTGGGAGCTCCAATTAATAAAAATGCAGTTGAGGGAAATGATCAGGACATCGGACATGTCCTAGATATGAAATAACATGGAAAGGCAAAACGGCCTAAAGAGTCGCTATTTCGTTTCTTAACGGCTAAGAAAGACGGCTTAGGAATACACGTTTTCCGAGGCAATTGTGAAATAATTATCCCTTCAATATTCAAGATCTATTGTTCCCATTTCGAGAAGTTTGGAGAAGGTGGTTCAACCCACCATTGAATCGGTTAAAGGATAATTATCGACTTCGCTAAAGGATAATTATCGTCTTCACTATAAATAGCGGAAAATCATTTATTAGTTCATTTCCTTTCACGTTTCCTCGTAAAAGCTCTGATTTCTCTCAAACTTCAAACTCAGATCTACTCTCCGTTGCTAATCTGATTTCAATTCCGTTTGAGTTTTTGGTTTCCACTCTTCATTCTCTTCATATCGGTACCGAGTTTCTACATTTCCGAGCAGATGAAGACCTCGTCTAGCATATATGTCACCAGGACGGTTCTGTTGCTCAGATTCCGGTGAATTTGATGTTGTACATGTGTAGCCTGCGTCGTTGTGATTCCGAATCTTCTTTTAGATCGTCAATCGGGTTAGTAACGAATAAGTTATGAATTTATTCGTTTTCCGTACTGCGATTTTGCCTAAATTGACCTTAGGCTTTTCAAAATGGATAATTATAAATTCCATTATGATCATTATTTTTTCTAGTGTTTATGGGTTGTTTGTTTGATGAAATCTGATGACATGTGAGTTTAGAAATGGTCTGCGAGCAAAACGTTATTCTGGTGAAATTTAATTAATTATTTAAAGGTTAATTAATTAAATTTGAATTAAATTTGAGATTGAGGAATAATGATTAGATGCATGGTAGGTGTCAGAATGAGTTGAGGATCATGATGATGTTATGGATATCGGTTATGGCTTTAAGGTTTAGTATGTGTACGAGTATGATGAGATGTTATGTTGAGGATATGCCTTAGGCATTTATGAATGTGTTGAGGATCTGAGGTTTAGATTTGAGATATAGGTTGGTTGTGGTTAGTGAGACGAGTCTCCTATCCTTTGCAGTATGTGATTGTGTGTGCCTTGCTATTGCAGGCGTTGATTACTTCCCCAAGGGGAAGTTGTGATGTGGGAGAGGTTACGAGTATATCAGGTAAGTCCATAGGACTTACTTAGCGTTCAGTTGTGGGTTTGTGTGATTGTGATGGTTGTGTGTGTTCATATGATTGTGCATTTATAACCTAAACCGGACTAGGATGACCATTTATTACATTAAATGGCCCAAGTGTATTATAACGGGTCGTGACCACATATGCCTCCGCTCGAAGGTGGGAGGGGGTGCCTGGAAGCCAGTGACACAGGGGGGGGACGAGTGATGATCACCCCATGCAAACCCCTGTGTTAACGGGGTAAGGTACAAGGTTCTTTAGGCTCCTCGTGTCACAAAATAAGTTGAATTAATAATGGAATAACGTAATTGAAAGATAATAAATGAATGTGTGTGGCATTGCATGTATGAGATGCTGATGTGTGTATGTGCTATTACCTTCATACTTATTCATTACTGTAGCTAACAGTTTCATACCGTGTCGTAGATGACGTGCAGGTTAGGAAGACTGCAGAGAGAGCCAGATGTGGTGACCAGACGAGGACTTCTGTACATTAGGATTGCGTGGGATATGAGATGTTTTTTGTGGTTGTTGTTTATGGATGTTGTTTTGTACTCGGCTTGTATGTAATAAACCCTTTTGATGTATCTTATACAGCTTTATGTATTTGGTTTTAATCTACCTGTGCCTTGATGTAAGATTCAGTGAACTTGTTGTCAGGCTAGGGTCAGGATCCATTGTGAGATCCTAGCCCAATGTGGCACTCCAAGTCCCGCGGATTTGGGGTGTTACATCTACCCGTTCATACCTTGCGGGATTCCGATGTGAGTCCTTGACCGAGTACCAGGACCGAGCCTCAGCATACGAGAGAGACAGATCGGGAGCTAGGAGAGTGGCACAGTCCGGAGGACCGGACAAGCGTCAGAGGACGGGACCCACTAGTTTAGGGGCAGGAGCCCCAAGACAGGGCCGTGGTCCGGCCCAGGGACGTACAGGACATCCGCCTGCTCCTCAAGCGCTAGACAGAGGGAGGCAGTGTTTCAACTGCGGAGGATATGATCATCTTAGGCCTGATTGTAGGAAGCCTCCAGTGACGTGTTTCTCTTGGGGTCAGACGGGCCACAGGGTAGCTTTTTGCAGATGGGGTATGGCCCCGTCACGCAGGGGTCTTCACCTGCTAGCGGGGCAGGTAGAGGACAGAGGCCACCTCAGGTTCAGGCTCAGGGTTTTCATCATAGAGGTCAGACTCAATCTCGTACACAGGGATCAACCTAGGGACAAGACCGAGGTAGAGGCCGTGGTGGAGGCACTCAGGCTAGGGTTTTTGAGTTGAGGAGCGCCGTTGATCCAGCAGCGCCGGACGCTACAAGTAATATTCGGACTCATGGCTTCCGTTTCAGGGTATTATATGATACGGGTGCTACGCACTTCTTTATTTCGATGATTTTGTAGCTAGGTTGTCCTTAGTTACAGTAGAGGGGAGACCCTTCATCATAGGGTTACCCGATAGGAGGGTAAGGTTAGTGGTACCCGAAAGGTACCCGGTTGTCCCATTCGTTGGGAAAACCGTACTGGGGTAGCCGGCTTCTAGGTCATTCACTTGGTGCGTGAAGAAGTCATCTTAGGGATAGATGAGAAGGACCGCCATCAAGCTGTTTTGGACGTAAGAAGGAGAACCGCAACGATCTCCACGGGAACGAGTCTTGAGGCTTATATTGTTGTCTCACAAGAAAAAATACATAAGAAGGGAGTATGGTATGCTGGAACTGTTGCGGGACTATTCATGGAATACCAAGAGATGCACAAGGTGACCAACAAGAGTGGAGAAGACCGAAGTTGTGAAGCCGGATGTCGACTTGAGACATCCAGGGGAGTATATGAAAGATTAAGATTTGAACCCTTATGGTCGGATTGACGTCTCACCTACTTGAAGGAATGAGACAAGCCTATGAAGAATACAAAGAACTTCCCCAATGTGTTGGGATGTCATGGAAAAAAAAAAGAAGAAGATAAGGTCAATTGTTTGGAAGCACGGTTAAGTCCTATAGTTGGACCCTTCTGGTTGCACACAAGTGAGAAAGCTTAGAAGATTTTCCTTATCACCATTCCATAGAGGCGGGGTAGATATTTGGTATCATGACCACCCGTCAAGTGTTAAGGCAAGGTTGTGTTGATTATTACATTGTGTGACGGGAGAAGAAAAGACGAAACCCGAGATACCCCGGAGTCCCAATACGTCAGAATGTGGATTTTTCCACTAAGGTCAAGCTCGACTCAATTCCGATATATAAGGCGTGGTATGGAATGACACTTATGAAGAGTCATGAGTTGGAGAAGCAAATGAAGGATCCGTTGTAAGAACTTATTGATAAGAGTTCATTAGAATTAGCGAAATGTTATAGAGAACTCCGAATGTTATCTTAAACTCTTGGTTTCAAGTTTCTATGGAGAACACCTGTTTGCGAAAATAGAGGCGGTAATCTCCGTTTGTACATCGATTACAATGAGCCGAGCAAGATAACCATGAAGAACCATGTACCCCTCACCACGGATAAGGGATCTACTCGACCGGTTTAAGGGTCGGTAGCATTTTCTAAGAATGATTCAAGTTGTGATTTCTGCTAATTGGGAATTCGAGACTCGGATATTGCAAATACGGCATTTCGGACAACTATGGTCACTACGAGTTTTAGCGATTCCATATTGGCTTACTAATGCCTGGATAAGATATTTGGATCTACTCTAAAAGAAGACAAAAAGTGTATGACAAGTTGTCTCGGGATGGAAACCCCCGAAGGATGTGGATGAAGTTACAAGTTTCTTGGATGTGCTGGTCATTAACGGATTTGTGGAGAGATTTCTATGTAACACCATCTATGGCTAACCTACTCCGGATGAAGATGAAGTATTGAGTGAGAAGAAAATTGACAATAGAGATGTCGAGAGTTAAGAGGAGATTCATTGGTGCAATTGCTTGAAATTGTCTCGAGGTATGATGGGTTTGAAGTGTACAAGCGGTTCCCCTAGACAAGGTCTTAATGGAGTATTGAGGAACGATGTAAAAGTAATAGCATATGTGTCTCATGAGTAGAAGTAATGTGAAGTAAAGTACTACCTTCATTACTTGTAACATCAAAGTTTGGTTCGACAAGAACCAAAGCCAACGGTGTAAATTGGAAGTTCGATCTTCCTTGTTAGAGACTATCAAAGAGAAACATTATGGAAAATGCATCATTGAAAAGGACCCGAGAAGGAAGTTGAGTCCCGATATATCGGACCTTTGTGAGATGTTGGCGCGAGTTGGGGAGTGGTTTACCGGTTGGCGTAGCCGCCAAGAGTAGAGAGTGTTCACCCGGTGTTCCTGTGTATCAGTCGAGAGAGTACATACACGACTCGAGAAAGATTGTCAATTATGGTGTTTTAGTCGCAGACAAAGAACCGAAGAGGCCAATAGGAAGACGGAGTATAGTATCTTTGGTTGAGTTTTACGCCGAGTTAGTAGCTTGATTGAATCGACGGGTTATACCTAGTTCTTCCCTTAGTGTGTATACGTGTGATGTTATAGGATGTTTGTGCCTCGTGCGGGAACGGGTTTTTTCTTGACCGGTTACAGTTATATATTGCAATGGTGGTTGGAGCAGTTTTAGTGTATATAGGTTAGAAGGTCTAAGCCTTTAATAGTGTGAGAGTTCATACCTCGGCCTTAGGGACCGAGAAGTTCGATGTATATCAAGTTTCAGGACAAAACTTCTTCTTAGGGGGATCTGATGTAACGCCCCAAATTTTGGCGCGTTTTCGATATTAAATTTCCTACTTCTATCAGTATTTTATTAGATTAAATATTTTATTTAAAGTATTTTTACGACTTAAAAATAGCTTTCTGATTATATTCATATTTTAGGTTAAAAATCTTCCCGATTCGAAAATCCCATTCCGATCGTTTAATCGAGTTAAATAGCTATATTTCCTTTTTACCTCTTTTCTTTTTTTTGTTTCCCCTTTATTCAGTTTCCTTTTTCTTTTTTTTGGCTTTCTTTTGTCTTTCCTCTATCGATGGCTTATGAGAAGCCCTATGCTGCACTGCTACCCCTCCCGACCCCTTGATCCTCCTCCGACCCCTTGACCTCCCGACCTTTCGTTTCTACAACTCTTGGACAACTACTACACAAGGACCTCTCCCTTTTGTGTGCCCTATCTCCCTCTTACTCACTCTTCACGAAGCCTTCTCCCATCTACCTTCTTTCCCCCTCTTTGTTGCAGCCCTGAGAAGCGACTAAGAAGCCGCATCGCGCCGGAGGAGACGTTGAGCCACTAGGACCGCCGGAACAAAGGGCAGACGCGTCCACACCGCCGTCTCGAGCCAATCGGAGCACCAGAACGCCGGAGAACGCCGCCCACCGTGTGTTTTCCCTGCTCCTGTTTTCTTCTGGCGCAAGGAGGGGAGCGCTCTGCTGTCGAAATCCACCGGAGGACCGCCTGCACCGCCGCCAGGAAAGAATCCCTTCTTCTTCCTCCGCCTGCTGAGCCGCCAGGGCCCTGTTCCCATCCTGCACCGCCGGCGCTTCTTTCTTTCTTCCCCTCTACAGACCTGCGTGTATCAAAGGTTGAAGAAGCTTCATTTTACAGTTTTATAATTTTGGCCCCTTTATTTTAGTATAATTACAAATGTGACCCAACTGCTTTGTAATTGCAGTTTTTACCTAGATTTTTGAAATGAAACAATTATGCCCTGCTGATATATATTTTCAAGTTTGGCCCTATATTTTGGAAATGTGCAGATTTACCCTTGTGAATAAATTACAGATTTGGCCCAAAGTTATTTTTGCGAATTGGCCTAAGTTTCTTGAGTTCCATATTTATGGCCCGGAGATTTAATTGTGGATTTTAACCTTTGTTTATATAATTGTATAAATCCCCGGAATTGTTTTTACAAGTTTTAACCTTGGTTTTCAAAGCGAGTTTTCCTTAGATTTATATACGTTAAATCCTCCGTTTAAATTTAGCATATGAGCTAAATTTCCTTAGCTTTGGTTTTAGGTTCGGAAGCGGCCGTTATAGACCAACGAATCCAATCTCGACGTCTGTAGATCATCTTCAACCTCGGATCGTGTGTGAGTACCTTCTTCCTCGATCTAGTTATGTTTAGTGGTATAATCATGCTAGGTTGTGATGCATCCTTGGAGGTAACCAAGGATAACTCCGGATCTAGATCAAGCAAAACTCCAACTACTCCTTGATTCTTTGTGCAGCGTTGTATCGTTTCGGATCCAAAAGGGCGGAAGCGATGAAGAAACAAAGGTTAATTCGATCTAGAGAGATCGAATAAGCCTTCTTATGTGGTTCGGAGGTTGATTCTTAAGAAGAATCCTCGAATATGGATCTCTTGGATCAAAGACGAGATCCAAGGAAGAAATTTGAGAGATAGAGGAGAGGTTTTGATGTCCAAGCTAAGTAGGAGAAAATTCTTCTCGAAACTTAGTAATATTGAACATGAAAAATAAGTAAGGCAAGATATCTCTTATATAGAGAGTCTTGTCTACCTATGGGCCAACGGGCCAAACAAAAATACCTATGGTCAACGGGCCAAACAAAAATACATGAAGAAAAGCCCAAAAGGGAAAACCTAAAAGGATAAGATCAAAACCTAAAAGGATAAGATCAAAAGGGAATATTCCTATACAGAATATCCCTTTATTACATAAAAAGGAAAACATGAAAATATAGTCCAAAAATAAGCTAGCTTCATGCCATAGAGTCGGAAAGACAAGACATGCCGCTAACGGAACCGGTAGCATATGCCATGGTGGTGTAGAGACACGGCATGCCGGTAATGGAACCAAGTGAAGATGTGGTGCGGGCGATGATGGATCCGGTGGCTCAGGCAATGGCCTTAGCTCGGGATCGGGTGAGCGGTCCATCTAAACGAACCCTTAGAGCCTCGTCCTCCTCGTCTACGGTCAACGTAAAAGGGACATCCAAGGGCGCATCAGGTTGTATCTAGCATTACTTAGGGAAAATGCCAAGTAGTGGCTTTGAACCTCTAGGTGAGTGTTTGAGGTTATTGATGTTCTTTAACATGTGGTGTGTTGATCTTGAGTTATTATACGGTTGTGACCCTCGTTGTTGATCTTGTGAGACTTGAGGGTATTTATATGTTGGTTGAGATTGCGGAGTTTAGGATGAAAGTATCCTAGCACTTGGGGCTATAGTTGAGATCTCGTGAGTTTATGAGGGCTAGGAGTGTATCATATATTATGAGAGTATATGACCTCGAAAGATAATATAGGACTAGAAGTCTAAGGACTTCTAGCTTGTGAGTAGTTTTTGATTATCGTGCCTTGTCTTGAACAGGCTTTGGTTATATTTCTTCGGAGAGTGATTCGGTTTCATTTAGCTTTGAGACGAGGTAAGTCCTCGGACTTACTTAGCCGCTTCTATGCCTTATTTGGATGTATATGGTGGTGTGTGTTTACCAGTTTTAAGCATAAAAATGGATTAGGATTTACTTGACCTTATTTATTGGCCCATCATTACTACTATTATTATCGGGCGGTGACATCACCGCTCAGTTTCCCGAGGGAGACTGGGGGTGATGTGAGCCCGCCGGATTTAAGCAACGAGACTGATGTGACAGCACCAAGATCAACACCACCTCTCACTCGAGCTAGAGCCCGTATGCTAGGCCAAACCACTTTGACCTACCATCCTTTCGGAGCTCCGGCATTTGAGGACGTCCATGACTATCACTTGGTGAACATGTTTGAGGCGATTGAGGATTCCGGATCACTTTAAAACTTGAACTTTAGATGTAACCTTTTTATTTTTTTTATGTGGTCATGCTTGATTTTTATTTCTTGATATGATGGCCACTAATGCATGATATTATGGAATAATGAAGGTTGATTAATACAAGTGAAATAAAATGTTCACTTGTACTTAAGCCAACCTTTCAAGGGATTAAAACCACTTTTGTTGGGATTTATTTTCAGCCACATTTTGGACCCTTGGAGCTCTAATTGGCCGGCCATATTTATGGTTTTTAGGCCATTTATTTGCTTGAAGTTGTTGGTTGAAAGTCCCTATGTTTTCCTTTATTCAATGTCACAACTCTTGAACTTGTAAGTCTTTTAATGTTGGGAGTTAGGTGCTGAATTTTCAGCCCATATAAGGCCTCTCCCACATACGTTTTTTAAACACGAAATAGAGTTGAGTTATCAATCAAAAGTTGTGTTTTCACTTTGAGAAAAACAAACCTAGAGACTAAGGTGAGAGGCCAAGGTTTCAAAACCCACAAGGTGAGAGGCTGAGTGGTGTCCTTACGGTGCGAGGCTAGAAGGACAAAGATGATCAATTTCCGAAGTGAGATTCCAAGGAAAGAATATCTCGAGCCAAGTAGATCCAAGGTGTGAGGCTGGACGATCCTTGCTTGGCATATCCCATCAATCGAAAAAAATCAAAAGAACTGGTCGGAAGGAACAACACCGGTGGATCCTCGCGTTCAACTAACGGGTTGGGCGCATCAGGGGGGATCTCTGCGACCAGGCCATACACGGTATACGGGCGGGCTTCTTCATCACTCTCTCAGGGTATACGGGTTGGACGCCGCCACACTCCGGTTCGTTACACGGGGACAAAGGCGAAAGTTATAAGACTCTCGTGTCACACTTGAACAAATGGATTAGTTATGGAACAACCTAAAAAGATATATATATATATATATATATATATATATATATATATATTGTAATGAATGTGTTTGTTGTGTGTTTTGTGATCTCATGTGTGTTTGTGCCATATTATTCTTATAATGCATAGAATGTGAGCTAACGGTTTAAAACCGTTTTTGCATGTTAGGGATGTCGCCGAGTGAGGTGGAGGAGTGGACAGCCGAGTGGTCTCCGTACATTATAGGACGGGGGCGTTTTTGGGGGTTTCCTTGTTTTGTCGGATTGTGGTTTGTTGTACGTTCGGATTGCGTTACGTTTTTATGTCGTTTTGAGGACTCGGCTGAGTTTCCAACTTGTATCCCTTCCTTTCTTTCCTTGCATACACTATAAACCATTTTGAGTTTTATGCCTTTATTTGTGCCATGTTGGAAAGGTCCGGTGAGATTGATGTCAGGCTAAGGGTCGGGACCCATTGTGTGGTCTCACCCGTAGCATTCCGATATCCTGCGGATTTGGGGTGTTACACTAAGAACTCAATCATGAAACAAACAAGTAGTCAAACAATATCACACACATACAGGGTCAAGCACTAACTCGTCACTCCCAAGGTTACAACCATCACTGCATAGTTCTCTGTAAGGTTATGTCTCATACTATCCACAATATCTCAGGTAGCCTCGTCGGCTTTCCATAAAACCATTAACTCTGAAATCTTCTCATGTGCGTACATCACGGTCTCCTGCTACCACGTTCTAGAGTGGCTACCGGACATCTCACCGGTATCATCCAGCTCAATTGTCCGATCTTTTAATTTGATGACCTAACTCGTGTCTGGTAGGTATCCTCCAACTGAGATCCCCCAAACTTAGTTCCTAAACCGAGCCTCCGTAGACACTAAAATTACACTTTCCTATAGGGTTAGGACTACTAGTCCATAAATCCCTTCCAAACCACTTTAAAAGCTCAATGGTCGTCTTACACAATTCACCACCAAATCCTTTTGATGACCTTATAAATATAATTTATCCAACTTTCTTCCTTTCGTTGCGACCACTTCCTTCCGGATTTTAAAAAGGTTCTGACTACACGCTCAGGGCCAAAGGTCTTAGACATCCACCGGCACTTTACTAAGTGCCTAATGCTCTTAGTATCACGACTCACTTGGTCTTTTCTTCTAATATGATTCAGTCGTATCGTTCCTCGATAAAGAATCATCTTCTGCTCATTTTTGGTCTTTAACTTGATGTAACACCCCGAATCCGTGGAACTCGGGATGCTACGGGCGGAGACCTCAAAATGGATTTCGACCCTTAGATTGACTACGATTTCACCGGATCTTTCCAACATGGCACAAATAAAGGCAAATATTGAAATCGTTTTAATGCGATGAAAACAATCTCGAAAAGAAAGATACAACTTGGAAACTCAGCAGAGTCCTCAAAACGACACAACTCAAAAACATAAATCCATAAGGTACAACATAAACCAAAACGACATAAACATATAACCATCCCCGTCCTATAATGTAGGGAGACCCCGGTTGTTCACTCCTCCATCTCACTCGGCATCCCTAACCCATAGGGCAACTACAACAATATCAGTATAAAACCGTTAGCTAGCATTCAAAGCATTAGAATCATGGTATTGCACACACACACATGAGGAATCATAACACCCAACATGATCTAACACACAAGTCCGGTTCATTATCTCTTTGTTATTATTAAGTCATATCCCTTACTATTCCACTTATGGTGTGACACGAGAATCACTCGCCCTTGTCCCCTTTCACGAGACGGGTTTGTACTTGATGTGAATCAGCATCACCCGCTGGACTGGTCGCAAGGCACCTCCTAGTCGTCCCATTTCGGACTAGACAAGCAGTCACCACCCGTTATCATACACTTGGGCCAAATATCAACATATAAAGTATGTGGTCCTATTACCGGTTTAGTTGTTATAACATAAACAATAAACACACTCATAAACAATAAACACACACGATCAAACACACATCAAAACTAATACGAAGAAGCTAGCTAAGTAAGTCCGGAAGCTTACTTGTCACAAAGTTAAACCCGATAACCACTGCTCTAAACTTCCCGTAGGAAGACACTCAACGCCTAACAAGGCACACAATCAAAATCTCTCTCACATGCTAGAAGTCCTTAGACTTCTAGTACCAATGATCTCACAAGATCATAAACTATAACCACATAGGGACATCTTCCCTCCCAAGGCTCTCACAAGATCGTAACTCAAAACAACATATGCTTGAATATCAACATAAGATCATGGTCTTACTAGAACATACATCACAACTATGCTATGATACCACTCCTAACCTCGAAGATCCCAAAAGATCGTTCCTCAACCAAACAATTCATCAACTATTGATAACTTCCTAAAGTCCACAACCACTAAGTGGCATTCGCTCTAAGTTATGCTAGATCGAACCTAGCATGATTCTACCACTAAATATAACTAGATCGAGGAAGAGGATACTCACACGAAGTCAAAGGTGGAAGACGATCCACAGATGTCGAGGATGGATTCGATGGCCTTTATCGGGGCGTTGCCGGACCTATGGCCAAAGCTAAGCAAAATTAGCTTAAACGCTAATTTTGAAATGAAGATTAAAAGCATAAAAAATTCTAATGAAAACTCCTCTTTCGAAATCAAGGTTGAAACTCGTTAAAACATATTTCCGGGAAAACACAAAACGGGAAGTTAGACCAAAACCGTAATTAAAACTCAAGCCGATATTCGAAATTAAACCAACAATGGTGCCAACTATAATTTGCAATCGAGTTGAGTCGCAAACTGCGATAAAATCAAGGGTCCGAATTTATAATAATTTACTGTAGGGGCACAATAGTTCATTTCTAAAGTTCTAGGATCACAACTACAGTTATCAACAAAATGAGGCACAAAACCGAATTAATCACAAAAGAAGGCAAAAATTGCAATTAACCAAGCTTCTTCTTCAACCTTTGTTGAATTGCAACAAAAGAAGGAAAAGGGGAAAACAGCTCCCGGAGGCTGCCCAGGCGGAGGAGAGGAGAAGCGGCCGGTGGCGTGTAGGCGGCGGCTCCTGTGGCGTCGCCTCCGGTGGCACAACGGGGAGTAGGTGTTCCAAGTTCCTTCCGAAGGTTGTGGCACAAAAAAGAGAAGAAAAGGGAGAGGAGGGCAAAGGCGGCTGCAGCGGAGGGCGAAGGAGAGGCGGCCAGTGGGGCGTTCTCCCCTTGGGCGGTGGCAAGGCTCCTTCCCCGGTTATGGGTGGTGTAGAAGAGGGGAGCTCCGGTGGCAAGGTTAGAGCAAAGGAGAGAGATTGAGGGATAGCGGAAGAGTGAGGAGACTGCCCCGGTTAGAGACAACTGAGGGAGGGTGAGGGGTCATCTGGCCAGGCTTGTAGGGGCTTCCAACGAGGGGTCAGTGCAGGGCTGGCAACGAGGAGTCGGGAGGGTCCAAAGGTCGGGTCTCCACGCTGCTCACCCGCAAGAGAAAAGAGACGAAAGAGAAGAAAGAAAAAAACGAAAAAAAAAGAAATAGAAGAAGAAGGAATTAAAATAAGGGATAAACTCGTAATCAAGATTCGGAACGGGATTTCCGAGTCGGAAAGTTTTTTTTTTCCCGAACCTTTTCGAAAGTAAACCAAAATATACATATACTCGAGAATTAAAAAAATAATATACGCCGAAATATACTTTTAAATAAAATACTTCAGCTAATAAAACATCGATAACAGTAGGAAAAAAAATATTGAAAACGCTCCAAATAAGCGGGGCGTTACACTTGATATAACTTAACAATCAAAATCTGGTGATCAATCTATGCGTTCTATCAACGTCATCATATTATTTATAGATCTCTAACTCAGCTCAAACTTCTTACGCAGTATCCAAGATCATAGGTGACATAGAATGTGTCCGCAATGACAAAACTAGACACAAGGTGATCTCACATCACCGTCGTTTGATCATAACTACTCGATAAATGCTAACACACCATCAGCATTGCACTCTTATATCCACCACATTTATCGGACTAGTAATATCCCTCTTAGTCAAAATGCAACTCGGCTCCGTTCAGATATAACATTACACGTATACTCTACTCTGAGATGATGCTTCCTCTATGCATGGTTACTAGGTTGTATGTATACTCCCGTAGCTTCTTTTTCTTATATGTCTTTCGACTCAGTCTGATAGTTACTCACCTTGAGCTCCCTAGTGCAGACCATGCACAATACTTTTATTACATTGTTAATTCTTTACTCAATCTATCAAGAAAGCTCACTCTAAAGTACTTTGTTAGGTATAGAATTCCAAAACTACTTGTCTGGCAACATGTAGCGAAGTTGTCATTATTCACTCGGATCCATAATAGGGTACTAGTCTCCTTCTATTACCTCTGCATGCACATACTTTCCCGTACAATATTTCTAGTCACTCTGTGTAGCCTATCTCACGTTCCTTTCAACCGGAATGTATTTCACCAACTATCATCATCTTAAACTCGACACGTCATCCATCAGTACCCTTGAGCTTCTTGCTCTGTGTGTTAGGACCCACCACGCTTCTATTGTGCTACCCTGATTATTTTGTTGTCACCTTGTGATCATAAGGACGTGTTTTGTAAGTCCAAAATGATTAACCGGATGAAGTACCAAGTACTTTCCTTACTTGTCTTCCTGAAATAAAATCACGATAAGAAAACTACCATCTTCCGTTTACTTTCTTAATTCTTTTAACATGGATTCAAGCTCCCTGACTCGACCGGAGTTTGATCTTAACCAACCAAGAAGTAACCTCTAACACGATTCTCTCTATACCTTTAGTTGTCTAAGAATATTGTTGTTGCCTACTTGAGGAACTCCTTGTTAGCATGAAATATTGCGATATTCTAGGCACTTTTTCTTGCCTTGATATGAGAACACTTTGCATGTTTCGTTCCATTGTCACACGTTTCATTATCGCATTGCATGAAAAAGCTTTTGAAAAACCCATAAAATTTGAAAAATTTTGAAAATTTTGTGCTTCTAAGAATTGAGATGATTTCTATGATAATCACTACTTGTGAATTGAGTTTTTGATGACAATTGTATGCCTAAACGAATAATGAATTGAAAAGGAATTGAATGTGTTGATTATTCCTTTCTCGCAAGTTTCATAATGTGAAGAGTTTTATCTAAATCATATTGAGAAATCGAAGTTGAAATCACATGATAAGTTCTTATACTTCTTTATGAAATGATTAAGGCAATTCGATTTTCTTTCTTCTTTCTTTGATCATTTAGTCCCTGAATGAAATAATTGCCTCCCTTACCTATCTGGGAATTTGGAGGAGTTGTGTTTTGGCATGTTTGATGTCGGAGGGTCATGAAAGCAAAATTTTGCATTCAAAGAATAGAAAGAACTTGTAGGTTTGGGGAAGTCAATCATGACGATGAGTAACTCGGCACCATTCACATAGCCGGGTGTTTGTGTCTTGCCAAAGTCGGATTGAGCGATATTCCTAACGGATTATGGTATGTGCATCAAGGGTTTGAGGCATCTCAAAAATTGAGAAACGCCAATCTCCTAGGCTTCGGTTTTTGTGCACCTCTATCCATAACTCCAAAAGTAAAGTCGAAAAATGATGTGAAAAGAAGAGAGCAAAGCTCAAAGTTGATGGTGTTGCAATTTGAAGTAAAAAGAAAAGAGTTAGTTGCCCATTTTCCTAGATTCATACACCACGATCCTTATAAGTTTCCCCTCCCTTCCACATTCTAGACCTTATTTGGAAGTCCTTAAGATCAAAAGAGTGTTATTTGGCTTGGTGATCTAAATTGAAGTTTCTTATGCTTGATTTTGATAATGCTTGAAGGTTATGATGTTTACATTGAAGTTTGATCAATTCATGATGTTTCTTTCCTCTACATTCTTTGGTTATGTATATGAGCGTTTCAAGAATGAATGAAGCAAGGTTTGAGAATGATCTATTGACTAGAAGCACATTTACCTAAAAGATGTTTTGTTTTTGAGTTTGCATGCATATTTCATCCTAACTTATGTTCTATAGCTTTTGAAAGACCTTGCTTAGGGACAAGCAAGTGGCAAGTATGGGGTATTTTATTAGCATGAAATATTGCGATATTCTAGGCACTTTTTCTAGTTGTTTTTCATCCATTATAGTGTTCATTGATAAGGCATTGAAGCATTTGTTAGCTAGTTTATCTATATTTTCGATATGGAGGTCTACATTAGCTTCGTGTTGATTATAGGTGAATAAGAGCTAAAACCGAACCAATTGAGAGAGAAGGGAGGAGATTTGAGCACATCCAAGGATTTAGGACACATCAAAGAAGTCAAAGGAGATGCTAGGATGAGGAATGGCACGACACAAAGGAAACCACAAGCAATTTAGACTTCCGCGCTCTAAAATACGGTCGTAGAGAAGTCCACGTTCTAAACCACGGCCGTGGATCTTGGCATCATGAACGTGGAGTATTCCAGAAAGTTACACGGTATAAAGTAAGGTCGTGGAAATCATAAGGAATCGTAACCCACTTCCACGCTCTAAACCACGGTCGTGGAAATCATAAGGAATCGTAACCCACTTCCATGCTCTAAACCACGGTCGTGGAACTCCATGAGACCGTGATTTAGGCCATCTTTTGTCGAATCAATTATTGCCACATCATTTACGCACATGGGCCGGACGGTTATTTTATCCTTCCTTATAAAAGGGCTGGAGGGGAGAGAATTTGACAGACGTGCTTAGGGCTGCATTGGACGTCCGGAGATTTGCGCTTGCAAAAACTTGATTGGCGAGGGTTTGAAGATTTGGGAATTGCTTGTGGCGAAAGTTACGCCTTTTGTCCTTAGGTTTGATTAGAAGACGGATTGATATCCCGTTCTTCGTTCTTATCTAGGATTGTTATTGCTTTGTATTTGTTTTCCGAATCCAATATACATTATTCCTTTTGTGTGTGGATTTGAGATTGACTTGAGTTTATTTGAAGGTTTTCGAAGATTTTCATCTTTCATTCTTCTAAAACTTGATTTTGATATTATAATGACATTTATTGGCTAAAACCCTTTAGCAATTCTAAGGTGAAGGGTTGATAGTTGTGGCTTAGATAATGATAGATCGATCGTAAATTGATTAGACCCTGAGAGTTAGAGAGATTTCGCCGACGAACCAAAATCACAGTTTGTTCTTGAGATTCCACGGCCGTGGAAGATCAAGATCTGCCCATAATTTGTACCAGTTTACGAACTTTGCTTTTACTTTGATCCAAGGTTAAAGATTTGCTTTAATCTAGTCTTGGCTTGCCCTTTTCTAGGTAGTAGTGAAGCCTCAACAACCTCTACTTCGATTTCGAGTGTCACAACCTTAATCGGTTTAGTTAGTCTTGATCCTTGGGTTGCAAGTTTGGGTATTTGAGATCAATTCTAACCTTTAGATCCTTTTTATACTGAAGCCTCAACAACCTTTATAGAGAGCGTCTTTAGATAAGTCATATAAAGCCTTGGAACTTCATCGTACATTGCTTTACCTTAGTATACCGTTGCAACTCTTAACTATGTCCTTAGTTCTTTAGTATATCTTGAATCGATTGCCACAATTAGAAACCTGGATCTTTAGGGTTGCTGTTTTCCCAATACATTTGAAAAGCTTTACTCTTTGACTTGCTTGATAACTTTATAATTGAATTTATCCCCCCAAATCCCTGTGTTCGATACTCTGGAATTCTTGCTCTACTACGCGATCCGTACACTGCGGGTTCGCTTGCTTGATTTCTAGTTTTATAAATATAAGACTTATTTGCATGCACGCTAAGTGGCGTTCACTCCTCCAAGGTGTCGGTAAAGCTATTTCCTAAATCCATAGTCACAAATATCTCTTCTTAATGGTGCATAACTCGTCAATACCAAACAACACTTGCACGTCCTCAACTGATGTCGGTCAGTCTATAGTTGACTCGTCTTAGTACCCCGGACTTACTCTTCTCATACCGCTACAGTCATTAAATTTTCTTGGGAGAATCGCCTCCTTGGTTAATCCTTTTATACTTCTTTAGTTCGTTCTATCTACCACCCTTCCGCTTCCTTTGGGCGAACTCCACTTCTCGAGTCCGATTGTGTCATTCATTTGACATAAATAGTCGTTTCAAGTCTTTAATGATAGCTTGCAAGCGTCTTTGCAATTCTTATGGCCGTAATTATCTTCCACTTGCAGTTCTTCTTGCATGGACCGTTAGTGTTGGTGACTTATGTCCCGTGATAATTGGGGTTCCTTGGACTCTCGAGTCCACCAAGGTCGTTCTTACATACTCATTCCTTCGCTGGTGTTGGTGGCAATATCGCCTTCATGAAACTCCGTTGACTCCACCACGGGACTTCTACTCTTTGATAAGGACATCGTGATTTCTTTTACTTCTGCTATCTTTGTGGAGGTCAACACCTCTTCACACTTGTGAGGTCTCCCTTTTCGCATTTTACATTCCATTGTAGGTCTTCATTTCGAGCACCTTAGATCCTCATATCCGGGTCGACATCCTAACTCTTTTGGTCTCTCCTGCCCATAATTGTATATGGGGAATCTACCTCAAAATGGTAATGTCCTCTATTCCGCAAATCTTAGTGGTACTCCGTTCTACTTGGTTCTTGCTCCAATATTGTTTTCTTAAATCCTAAATCTGGTCATCTATGTAGGCATGGTTCTTCTAATTCGTCTCTCGGCTCCATGCAGCCAAGTCCCTCGTATGACTTTCTATTCCTTCTATCTGAGCTGACTCATAAATTCTTCTTCATCTGATTGTCCTTGTGGTGAAAATTATCTCCAATATTTACTTCCTTGCCCACTCGTTCTTCGGATGATTTATTGGGTTCACCAGGACGCCTACCAGAGTATAATACTCAATCCAAGGTTTGAGTTCGTTGTCTCGTGTTGAAAACTCTTCAAGTTCGCTACCGATCTATCAAGAGGTGATAATCGCTTCATGATATCACAACTAAAGGATATAAAATATCCTTTAGGATGCTAACATGCTACCCACATACACATATATAATCATACATTAAAACATATCAATACATGTCGATGTACTAATTCACCTATCATTCCAAGTTGCAAAGATCCATGAAGAACGGTGGTAGTCCGACGTACTACTAACCCAACAACCCGACTATGCGCGTGTGTAAAAACAGAAATCCGTTTTGAAATCTTAGACCACTTTCGGGTTCTAGTTATTTTATACATTCGGTCTTTCAGAAGATTCGATGTGTCACAGTTTGTTCTTGAGATTCCACGGCCGTGGAAGATCTGTTGGATTTTCGGTGTCCGATTTTAGACCAAAGGGCCGTAGTCTCACTTATGTGAGTAGACGGTTCTCCCAATTGCCAAACAAATTAATATAATTATGTTGAACTAAAAACTAGTTATTAACCAAGGGTTTGTAATCTCTACAAAGGAGTAGACAAAACCCAACCAAGAGTTTGTAATCTTCGCAAAGGAGTAGACAAAACCCAATCAAGAGTTTGTAGTCTCCAAAGGAGTAGACAAAACTCAACCAAGAGTTTGTAATCTCCACAAAGGAGTAGACAAAACTCAATTAAGAGTTTGTAGTCTCCAAAGAAGTAGACAAAACTCAAGCAAGAGTTTGTAATCTCCAAAAAGGAGTAGACAAAACTCTAATAGAAGTTAAGTTCAATTACACGTCTTATAAACCGGTTGTTATATGTTAAAACCATTGACTTGGATAATGTAATGAGTCATTCATAAATGAATTTTCCTTCTAAGTGTATTCTCCCCTACACCGGGAATATCCAAATACCTTAGTGGGATAAAACGTTACACGTTACAAAGACTAAGTAAGAGACTTACTTGTCTTACTTTGTAGAAAGGGTATTCCTAGGTTTTGTCAATACAAAACCAAACTAAGATGGATGCCTATCCTTTGTCAATACAAAGGAACTATACTGGTCTTTCGAGTTTTGCAAACAAGCTTATAAGAAGGCCTATCCAATGTCAATACAATGGAACTAGAAGCTTTATTGTTGCAAAAACGAATATCCAATCAAGTGCAAATGGCTCTCCCTTTTATAGGCATAGGGGGCCACGTTTTTGGGGAGAATAACCGCCACTAAAGCGGTTGAGAGCGGTTACAAACGGTTATTGGCGGTTGAGAGAAGTTAGGGTTACATAACCACTTTTTGGCCCAAGCCCAAAGCCCAAGCCCAACTCAATTGGGCCATCAAAAAGCCCAAATTCCAGCGAGCTTTTTCGGCCCGACTTTTTTCTCATCAATGAGCTTTGACTAACTCATTATAGCTAGGTGAAGCTCCAAGGTCAACTAATACACATGAGCTTAGCTCAAACTAGCTTATCTCATCAAGCAGCTCACTAAGCAGCTCACTAGCTAGCTTCTAGCTAGCTTCTTGGAGCTCAATAGACATTGGTGCTTGGATATCTCTCAAACTTTGTAACAACTTTCTTGAGCTAATATAATGAGGAATGCCCGAAAGAATGCACACATAATGTGTCCCAAAAACACAAAGCGTCGGGCTCTCAATTTCTGCCGCAAAATGGCCTAGGCGTTGGCAAGGCCAATAACGCTCTTGCCAAGTCATGGCATTTTCATGACTGAGTCAAGACAATATCTCATGACAGTCATGAGGCTCAACTAAACTAACTTTCAACATAGCCGTGATAGCCATGTCCTTTAGTTTAGTTTAATTTAATTAGCTTCCATACTTTTACCCCGTAATCACTAGTTACTCTAAGTGCCGGTCACTTGGCTTGCCTCCCACAACCCATACCATCGTGACACACATGTGAGTAACTTATTGCACCTTGTCTCGACAACAAGCTCAATGGTTCCGTTGAGACTTAGCACAAATCTCCAACATTCCTCCCCCATTTGAGCAAAGTCGTGAAACTTAATTTAGGCAAATTAATAAACAAAACTCTACACATAATCACAAATATCTTTCGATTGAATTTATTGATTTAGTACAAATGCACATTCTGTACAAAAGAATCATGGTGTCCTAACGGATTGAACCATTCAACTTGTCTAAGTACATGAAGGCAAAGTACATGTGAGTTTACATTCCTTACTAACAATTGACACATTTAAAGGCTGTTGTGTCCTAATCCTCTAATGAACGCGTAGGCGAGTCAACCACATACTCCCTTGAAGAAGCCTTGACACTTCACGTTCACGTAGCCGACTTTCTTTTAAGCTTGCGCCTACACTCGCAATTTCTCAAAGAAGTCGTTAAGAGAATTCTCTCAAGCTTTCCTTAGTTTGTAGGACCGAACTCCTTTGGATGGAACTTTGAGTTCGCTAACTTCTCGGAATGGGCTTTCCACATTGAATTCGGCTATAGCTTTTGGCCATAAGCGAATTGGGTGTCCCACGACGAGAGGTTAAACTAGTAGGTTGTAACCCATCCCCTTGGCTATCTTGTGTACTAAATAACAAGCCAAGATCTTGGTTAGTCTTTCGGCCAAGTTTGTGAATTCTCAACAAACCACCAACGCTATATGTTGAGTCTAATAGTTCTATAACCAAACTATGTCTCAACGCCAAGATGTTTCGATTTTCATAACATCCTTGACTTCATGCCAAGCCAAAAAACCACTATTTCAAAGAAATAGATTTTCTAGGAAATCGGGACTTACGCCAAAAGGACTTTTAACCACCAAGTCATGGCATTGTCATGATAGATTCAAGACAATGTCCGAAAGAACGCTCTTGTCATGTGTCGACAACAAGCTTTCAACTCTGATATATGAGTACTTTCAAGTCTCAGAACTGATCATGTCATGTGTTGACAATGAGATCTTTCACTTGAATCATGGATATACTTTATCGGAGTATAATGACCATCATTGGAATTAGTCCAAAACCCGTTTCCAAAAGTCATGAAATTATCAAGTCTTTCATCACAACTTTAGAAGTATAGAATCATTTAGATTCACACGTTTTGACTACTGTCAAAATCATCATGTTGTCTAAACATAAGCAAGAGATATTACCTTGTGTGGTACAATTTAACTTGCTATTGACACGCCAATTGGCTCGATTTATCTTAAACCGATTTAACCAACAACTTTGATCATTTTCACTTTGTTGTCATTGCCATGGGGTAGGGAGAGTACTTATATGAGAATATATAACTTTGAAATGACATACCTTATGTAGTTGTCCTTTTTCAAAAATTTGTTGGATATCCAGAACGAGCCATCCTCTTTGTACCATAACGCTTGTCCAAATTCGATCAGCCCCCCATAGCTATTTCAACAATTATAAATGATCATGTGCCTTGTAGGCATTCATGTGTCACCATAGTCAACAATTCGACTCTAGTGAGTCCATCGACTTTCAGTTTCCTCATAGAATTTCCTTTTGTATGACCCGAAGGTTTACATACAATCCAAAGTCAATTAATCTCTTTAAAATCCATGAAGGTAACATCTCGAGATATCATATTCTCGTTTAGATATCTTACCTTCTTTTAAGAACACTTGATCAACGGAAATCATATATGGTCATGTTCGTACTTGCCCTTGGTACCAGGCAACCGAACGACGGAGGTTTGACCTTTTAGCAAACTTTATGATTCGGTTCAATCATGTCTTAGTCTTATTTAGACTTTGGCCAAAATGTCTTTAACGCATAACATGACTTTTCATGGTTTTAACCGAAGTCAACATATTAGGTTTGAACGCCACCAAACCTCTATGCCTCTTTGAGTATTCCGTTCTTTCAACGAATTCACACTCGACGTTTTAATCATCCAAACGTTTTACTCATGTTCATATCAGCCTTCTACAAGTCCCACGACTCCAAGGAATTTCAAGAAAAGTCGTTTGTATAAAGGCATGAACACACATACATATTGCATGAATCGATCGTACGATTACAAGGACCGATCGAGCCGATCATAGAACCGATCGAGCCGATCATTTTAGTAATTCCTAAGAATCACAATTCCCTGTCAAAACCATTCAGGTTGGCCGCTGTCCCAGTCGGGTCGAATGGTTAACAAAACGCAAGCCAGCGTGTTCTAAATAGTGTCGGTCGAGCCGCCCGACAAACCAATCAAGTCAACTGCTTGGCGGTTACTCGACGGTTTCATAAAAGCTATGTCCAGTTGCGTTGACTGACAAGACCATCAAGTCTACCACGTGGCGGTTATAAACAGTCGAGTTGCCTGAAGTAGCCAGTCGGGTCGCTCCCTTCAGTGTCATGTTCCGGTCGAGTCACCCGATTCATTATCAAGAACTGGTCGAGTAACATAGTTTGCTCAAGTCTTTTCCAACCAATAGTTAGCCCTTAGCCAATATGGCTTGGGCCTTGACATAGCCAATCCAAGAGACTTCGATGAGTCACTTCTGGCTTGTCTTTCCTTAGGTAATTTGACACACCTTAGGACCATGGTTTGCCTTGTCATTTGCGCAGCATGACATAGCCAAGGCGGGCACTTGCGTGAGCCTTTACTCAACCCGCTTTAGCCATTTCTTGGGCTTGACACTCGCTTATTCACAAGGCATGTCACGAGCCTTATTTAGTGTTCCACTTACCCCCTTTTTGGACAACAAGTCCATGTCAACACTTAATGCCTCAACATAAGTTTGCGCATATCTTGACTTGTTTATCTAGCCTAATGCCATAGCCATTTCTTTGGCTTTCAATAAATAATTGATAAGACTTATTTCCTTGTCAAAATGGATCATGTTTGAGTATTTTACCATTTGATATTCAACAGTAGAATGTGCAATTGAACTAAGCACTCAAACATTTATAAATATGACAAACAACCATGCTTCCATTCGATCTTGACACAAGTGTAAAATCGAAAACACACACAATTCTTTATTAATATTGATAAGGCATTACAAACTATGGCCGAAGCCTATACATAGTTTTAACATAGTAAGATACTTACAAAGCATATAAACCTGAAGCCCTTTACATATACTTAATATCAAACATTACAAGATCATCCTTTATGGATTCTCTTCCTTGGGAACTTTTGAGAGAATTTTCTCCCATTGCTTGAAATATATTCCCAAATCCTTCATGGATAATCCTCCGATCTCAAACAACAACATGGTGCGCTTGAAATCAACCCATGATGGAGGGATCTTCCGGATGATAATACCCACTTTCGTAGACTCATCCAACTCCTTTCCATACTTGTCCATACGTGCCAACATCTCCTTCATCTCCTCAAATTGAGAGGATATGGGACGTACATCTTCCATGACATACCTGAAGAATGCAGTCTCATACATCGTTCCATGATATTCAAATTCCAAGGCATCCCAAAGATCCTTTGCGGACTCAAAGTCATGATAGATATCCAACATGTACGGCGACATGCTCTTGAGAATGATTCCTTTATAAGTGTAGTTATCAACACTGCACTGCGTTTGTAGTCGGGTCCTCATCAACCCATTATGGCCCATGATAAGGCCAATTCCTGGCGGCCCGAGAGCCCCCTCAAGAAGTATGTAGTCCACCTTTAAGGACGTCAAAATCTTCTTCACCTCTCGTTGCCATATGACAAACGAGATGCTTGCAAAACCATCCAATTTTTTGGACGGTAGCAAATCCATGACAGCCATGTCACCCATCATGTCTTAACAAAATCAAGTCAACAAAACAATCGTCAAAACATATATCAAATGTATAATACACTTAGAAGATTGTTGGATTTTCGGTGTCCGATTTTAGACCAAAGGGCCGTAGTCTCACTTATGTGAGTAGACGGTTCTCCCAATTGCCAAACAAATTAATATAATTATGTTGAACTAAAAACTAGTTATTAACCAAGGGTTTGTAATCTCTACAAAGGAGTAGACAAAACCCAACCAAGAGTTTGTAATCTTCGCAAAGGAGTAGACAAAACCCAATCAAGAGTTTGTAGTCTCCAAAGGAGTAGACAAAACTCAACCAAGAGTTTGTAATCTCCACAAAGGAGTAGACAAAACTCAATTAAGAGTTTGTAGTCTCCAAAGAAGTAGACAAAACTCAAGCAAGAGTTTGTAATCTCCAAAAAGGAGTAGACAAAACTCTAATAGAAGTTAAGTTCAATTACACGTCTTATAAACCGGTTGTTATATGTTAAAACCATTGACTTGGGTAATGTAATGAGTCATTCATAAATGAATTTTCCTTCTAAGTGTATTCTCCCCTACACCGGGAATATCCAAATACCTTAGTGGGATAAAACGTTACACGTTACAAAGACTAATGTTCGCTCCAAACGGTGTGTGCAAGCTTTAAATTTATAACCCTAGACTTAAGCTTAAAACAAGGATGCGAACCCGCAGTGTACGGGTCAATCGTAGTAAAAGCAAGAAAATTCCAGGGGTCGATCACAGGGACTCGGTGAAACAGAGTCAATACGGTGTGCTAATGTTAATACTAACCACAAGATCGATTTAACACAATCAAAGATGAATAAGATGTCAAATAAAGCAAACATGCAATTCTAGGGATTAAGGCATCTAGTTGTGGTTCCAACTCAAGATCTGTAGATAAGCGGACAAAGCTGAGATTTTTGCGTGGGGAAGGTGTTTCTAAAGTGGAGTAGATCACCGGGTAAGTCTCACTACACACTAATCCCAAACCGTAACTCCTATTACCGGGTAAGTCTCAAGGAATTAAGATAAAGAACTATAACCTCAAACTAACATACCATCTAAGGGAATAGAATCAACCTTTACCGGGTAAGTCTCAGGCTAACTCACAAAGATGGGATGGAAGCACACTCAAACCCCAATAAAGGATAAACCTTTATTACCTACACTTATGATCGTTGGTACACAAAATAAGGAATTACCGGGTAAGTCTCATCCTAAGCTTGCTTTGAACCAGGAAAGGTATAATAAGAATAGGATTTGGCAAACTCTAACACTTAACTCTCAGTTATGGATCAGATAAGTCACCTCGGTCAGCCAGTTTCCACCTCGGCCGAAATGTTCATCGACTGAACGAGGTGCTTAGGGTTAAGGTTAAAGACTCGAACTTTCAGGATCCTACTGGAATCTAAGATTATTCTATCATTGTTTTTCCCACAACCTTCAGCCAATCACCCTAGAATCACACAAGGAAATTAGCCACTCATCATCATTATGAAAGTATTAATTGTAAGGGAAGAAGGTGAATATTTGAACAAAGAAGAATTTAATGAAAAGACTTCAATAACTGAATCAAATATCACAACAAAGCGTTCCTTGGATAACAATCCAAAAAGACAAGACAACAATTGAGGGAATTGAAGACAATCTTACAAAACCCTACAAAAAGCTATAAAAGCTATGGACTTCTATCTTCCTTCAACCTTCAAAAAGGTTCTTCGAAGACTCCCAAATTGGAGTAGGCTGTGGCTGCTGCGTGTGTAAACCCTGATCGACGGTATAGCGTGATGTTGGAATTGTGGAAATCCAACCCTTTTTATAGGAAAATAAACCTCCAAAGATAATAAATCTTAAGAAGATATTATCCCATAAATATAGGTAAAATATATGATTCTGCATATCTCCTTCCTTCTAGAAGCCAAGCCCAAAAATATAAGATCACCTTCCAAAGATAAAAGATCTCAGCTAAGAATAAAATATTCTCGCCGCGTCCTAGGTGTTCGCCTCGGTCGAGTCGGCGTCTCTGGATCACCTCGGTCGAGGTAAATCTGTAGTCAACCGAGGTGAATCTCAACTGGATGTGAAATCTCTCAAAACTGGTCCAAAGTAAATCTTTAATTCATGGCTGTGCTTCCTGGATGTAGCTCCAAATGACTCATGACTCCTTTTGCTCCTTTTTGATGCAAAACGTACCATATTACCTGCAATTACAACGAAACTAGGTGTAGACCTCGATTCTCGCAAAGGTAGATGAAATGGTAGTAAAATCACATAATGTATATACAAACATGCAGATTATGAAAGATAAAACGTCCAAACAAACCCCAAAATATAGACTATAATTCATGCTATCAAAATACCCCATACTTAGCTTTTGCTTGTCCCCAAGCAAGTTCCTTATATAGAAGACAAGATAGAATGGATTATAAGTCAAGAAAATCAATGAAAAAGTCTTTCAAAAACATTTTATGGTGTGCAACTATCATAGATCACTCTAAGAGAGTACTTCCTGGAATTTTAAGAACTCAACATGATCAAAACATTTTATAAATATAGGAAAGTTGTTCACCTTTGCATAAAATCATAGAATGCATAATAAATCATAATTATCAAAATTAATCATGTATAATCCGATTTAAACCGCTAAGTCAATCAACAAGCTCAAGGTCTCAAGGGCTTCCCAAAAGAAAAGGTTAAGAAACGTGTAGGGTAGGGATGTATGTAAGGTAATGTGGTGCTAGAATCCGGGAATAGGATGAACTTCACTTTCACTTTGACTTGCAACATCTTCCACCAATAAGCTTTGCTTATTTCACACTTTTTCTCTTTTTTTTTTACTTTTTGGGATGCATGGATAGAGGTGCACAATAACCGAAGCCTAGGAAATCTGCAATCATCAATTTCTTGAGATGCATCAAACCCTTGATGCACATACCATGACCCGTTAGGAATATCGCTCAATCCGACTTTGGCAAGACACAAACACCCGGCTATGTGAATGGTGCCGAGTTACTCATCTTCATGATTGACTTCCCCAAACCTATAATTGCTTTCTAAGACTTTCACTTCCAGCTCACTTCTCAACTTTAACTTGCTTTCACCACTTGCTTGCTTCCTATTTCCCGGATAGGTAAAGGGAGGCAAAATGTATATGAGGGGTTAAGCATGATCAAGAAGAAGAAGAGGAAAAGAGTGAATTGCCTCGATCTTTCCAAGAAGAGAGTGAGAGAACTTATCCTGCGGTGTCAACCTTCAAATCCAACATAATTTGGATAAAAACAAAGTATTAAACATGCCAATAATTTCAAACAAAGCATTTAGCAACTTAAGCATATTATAAAACCTTTCAAACACATAAAGAATTTAAAACCAGTAGGTAGACAAAATCTTCACTGAGGTCATATCCAGATAAGTAGTACAAAATTCGTTTTCGAAAACTCTCAGTTAACCCACCTCGGTCGAGGTGTTCTTGGTTCAACCGAGGTGAAACGCCTCGTTTGGCCAGAACTGCCCCGGTCGAGGTCAAAAAAAATTTTTTTTTTTTTTTTTTTTTTAAAAACCAGTTTTCTTTCAGTTTCGACGTTTTTCTCAATCAAATAACCTGTAAGTATGCATGCAATCTCAGATAAACATATAAATGCAGAAGTGAAGCATAAATATAGATATCCGGTCAATAAAATACATCAAAAGTGTCGAATACATCAAAGGTAGCCACATAGTCAAATAACAAACACCCCATACTTGAGACACACTGTCCCAGTGGGTATAATAAAAGTCTAAAACAGGAGAACTCACCGGATAAGAGCCGAACTGCATAAAAAATATAATAAAGAAACCCTGCTGCTCCTCAGTAGTCCTGATCCGGCGGTGGTGGTGGTATGTAGGGGAACTGAGTCGGATCATAGGGATGGCCCATGATACGCTCAAACTGTAGCTGAGCCATCATGTGCTGATGATGCTGCCGCTCCTGCATCTCGCGGATATCCAGCGAAAGTGCAGCATATGAGTCGATAACCTGATCCGTCAGGTCATCGATCCGTCGGTGTGCGGCTCTGTCCCTCACTCCACGCCTCCTGCGTGCAGCAGGTCTGACTGGAGATGTCGCGGCTGGTGCCGGCTCAGTGTCCTCCTCATCATCTAAATCAATAATAGGTGGTGCGCTCGTCCCAGCTGTATCTGTACCTGTGTCCATCGGGACGCCACCTCCTCTCTCATCCACTGTCTCATCATCGTCGTCATCCTCATCCTCAGCCTCCTCCGCAGCTGCAGCAGGGGCAGCTGCTGCCTCTCTGTGATCCTCTATCAGTGTATCCCAAGCAGTCTGCCAGAAATGCGGATCAAAGACTGTGAACTGTGCGGACCAGCGGATGCCCTGAGGTGCAGTCCGCTCCCAAGGCATGGCGACGTATGGAGTGGTCAAACCACGGGGAACTAGAATCCTCCGTGTGATCATCTCCTGCAATCCCAGCGGCTTCGGAGCCGCCGCCAACGTGCAAACGCTGAGGTCCATCCCGTGGTAAGTAGCGATGTGGGTGACTAGACCTCCACAGCAAATATCTCCCTTCGCCTTGGCCTTGATCCTATGCAGATCCTCTGCTAGGAGCAAGCCAAAGTCTGGGAAGCCTCCTGTAACCATGCAATAGAGGCTGAAGAGCTCACCCTGTCTGATCTTCTGGGGCATCTCCGTACGCGCCAGAAGTGTCTCACTGAAGATCCTGTGGGCAAGTCTGAAGGCTGGGTGAAAGATGACCTTCTCCCTGGAATCTCCAGGGCGCCATCTGTCTGCGTGTGTAGTAATGTGGGCTATCTGTCCCCAGAACTCCCTAGCTACGGATCGGGAGGGGAAGTCTACAGCAGTGGGGTCAGGAAAGCCAAAGATCTCTCTCCAAATCTCTAAAGGAACTATGAAGTTCCGGCTCATCAACCGGTACTTCACAGACCGCTCTGTGGGAAGGTAGGAGAAGGAGCTAACAAACTCGAGTGTCGGCTCTAAGTAGGCTGGGGCTCGGATCTCAGTGAACTGATCTAGCCCCACTGTAGCAATCATCCTCCTAAGGTCAGCATCTAACCCTAGGCAGTCAAAAGCTGACACATCCAGAAATCGTGGTGCGATGACTGGACGGCCAGCTATCCTCTCATAGTCTACCCGGCATCTCTCGTGGATGACCGGGCGGTAGGGACGGGATGCGGAAGGAGAAGGGGAAGGGGAGGATCTATCTCTAAGAGCTAAACGGCAATCTGAACTCATCTTCAAAACACACTGTCAGACTACCTCGGTCGACTGACAAATACCAAGAATCACCTCGACCGAGGTGCAGAACGACTGGACCGAGACGAAGGCTGTGCGATTTCAACTCTCTGATTTTCAGTTCTTTTCCCCCAAAAATCACTACTGATGCTTCCTAAGGGGTACTTAAAGGTTTCCTCAACAGAATCAAGGGCAACCAAAGCCCAATTTGCAGAAAACGAGCGAGTTAGGGTTTTCGAACGTTTTTACCTCGTTTCGGTCGAAACGCTCAAATTCCTTGCAGATCTGTAGTTGCAATCGGATCCTCTACTCTTTAATCGCGGTTTGGAAGCAGAAATCTTTGAAAACGAGCGAGAAACGAAGGAGGCGAGGTGGATCTGTCGCCGCGGTCGAGGAGGGTAAATAAAAAGTGAAAAGTAAAATTTTTCCTATTTATACCGTTCCTGGATCTGCTGTCACCTCGGTCGAGATGGTCTCGACTGGCCCGAGATGGTATGGGCCGAGGTGGTTCTGCAGAAACCCTAGTCGCCTCGGTTGCTTCAAGAATCAACTCGGTCGAAGTGCTCTGACAGTGACCGAGGTGCTTCTGTCTTCTCAGAATCTCGAACTTCTGTCTTTCCAGATGTGCTCCTTCCTGTTGTCTGTCCAGAACGCCAAAAACAAAGCAAAGCAAAGCAAAAACAAAAACTATCTAAACTAGACTAGAAAACGGGAAAGAAGAGCGATACCTTGGGTTGCCTCCCAAGAAGCGCTTGATTTAAGGTCGCTAGCTGGACCATGATGCGTCTCAAACGAGGTAGGAGGTTCCCTCACCCCATACTTCACCTCCATCGTGGGGTGAAGTAAGTAGATCCATCAAACGCTCCAAGACGTGTAAGTGCTCGTCGGGGAATGAATCGTCTATGGGTGGGCTATCCGTCTCGCGGGAGGATTCCGGTAGCCGGCTGAGGTGATCCGCAACTGAATTTTCGGATCCCTTCTTATCGCGGATCTCTAGGTCAAACTCTTGAAGCAAGAGAATCCATCGAATAAGGCGCGGCTTTGCATCTTTCTTAGCCAACAAGTAACGAATGGCTGCATGGTCGGTGTAGACAATGACTTTCGCCCCTACTAGATAGGAACGAAACTTCTCGAAAGCATATACAACTGCCAATAACTCTTTCTCGGTGGTAGCGTAGTTGCGTTGTGCTTCATCTAGCGTCTTGCTAGCATAATAAATGGCGGTGGTCCGTCCATCTTTCTTTTGTCCAAGCACCGCTCCTACGGCTACATCACTAGCGTCACACATGACCTCAAAGGGTAAGGTCCAATCAGGAGGCTGGATAATGGGAGCGGAGATCAACGCTTCCTTAAGCCTGTGAAAAGCATCAAGACACTCCTGCGAAAACTCAAAAACAACATCTTTATTCAAGAGGTTAGTTAGAGGTTTAGAAATCTTAGAGAAGTCCTTGATGAATCTCCTGTAGAAACCTGCATGCCCGAGAAAACTCCTCACACCTTTAACAGAACAAGGAGGAGGGAGTTTCTCAATAGTCTCGATCTTAGCTCGATCGACCTCAATACCTCGATTGGAAACGAGGTGTCCTAGCACAATGCCTTCATTAACCATAAAATGACACTTCTCCCAATTCAAAACAAGGTTAGTGTCTTCACATCTTTTAAGCACTAGAGAAAGGTTAGATAGGCAATCTTCAAAAGAGGAACCATATACAGAAAAATCATCCATGAATACCTCCATGATCTCCTCTATGTACTCGGAAAAGATAGCCATCATGCATCGTTGGAAGGTAGCGGGTGCATTGCACAATCCGAATGGCATCCTCCGATAGGCAAACGTCCCCCAAGGACAAGTGAAAGTGGTCTTCTCCTGATCATCCGGATGGATAGGAATCTGGAAGAATCCACTATAGCCGTCCAAGTAGCAGAAGTGTGAATGCTGGGCTAGCCGTTCGAGCATTTGATCGATGAAGGGGAGCGGAAAATGATCCTTCCGAGTCGCCGTGTTCAGCTTCCTATAGTCGATGCAAACTCTCCAGCCCGTAACGGTCCTTGTTGGGATCAACTCGTTGTTCTTATTTGTCACAACGGTCATCCCTCCTTTCTTCGGAACGACATGCACCGGGCTAACCCACTTGCTGTCCGAGATAGGATAAATAATACCTGCATCCAACAACTTAAGAACTTCCTTCTTCACAACCTCTTTCATGATCGGGTTTAACCGTCTTTGAGGTTCCCGTGAAGTCTTATGATTATCCTCCATTAGAATTCTATGCATGCAGAAAGAAGGTTTAATGCCAATAAGATCATCCGTGGTGTAACCTATGGCTTTTCGATGTTTTCTCAAGACATGCATTAACTTAGATAATTCAGAATCGGAGAGGGAAGCACTAGCAATAACGGGATAAGTAGAATCCGGCCCAAGAAAGATATACCTCAAGTGACTAGGGAGTTGTTTAAGCTCCACAACTGGGGGTGCTTTCTGAGAGGGATCTGTGCTTCCTCTTTCCAGTGGAGTGGTGTCAGAAACTGGACTAAATGCAGTCTCAGTTAGAGTCATCTCGCTTTCGACCTCGGTTGAGGCGCAGAGGCGTTGACCGAGGTGTTCTTCAGACGCCTCGCTCCGTCCAGAAAGTGCCTCGGTCGAGATACTTCTACTGGAACCGAGACTGGAGATCTTCGTCTCCTGGGTTAGCTTCTCAGTTTTAGCTCCTGGATCCTCTTCCAGTGCCTTCAAGCTCCGTATATCTGCATCACAAGAAGCATCTATACCTTCCTCCATTAAACTGAAGCTAATAACTCTTTCGAGTGGATCGTTAATAAGGATAGAGCTCACCAATTCCCTTGATTCTTCTTCATCGTAGATGTTGAAGATATCATCAGTTAGTTGCTCCCCTTTCATGGCTGCAAGTAGTGCGAACTCCACCTCATCGCCACCAACGTTGAATTTCAACTTGGCGTTCTTGCAATCCACATTGCAACCCGAAGTTGCTAGAAATGGCCTCCCGAGAATGATAGGAACTGGATAATCTGCGGGAATGTCAAGTACGACAAAATCTATAGGTAGATAGAAGTTACCTAACTTGACCGGAACGTCCTCCAAAATGCCCACGGGATGGGTAATGGAGCGATCCGCCATGTAAAGTCGAATCTTGACCGGCTTGGGCTCTCCAAGACCGATCTTAGTGCATAGCTCCAGCGGGATGATGCTCACGCTGGCTCCTAGATCACAAAGGGCTTCACAAGTGACATCCCCGACTTGAATGGGAATGCAAAATGAGCCGGGATCTCTCAACTTAGGTGGCATCTTTTCCTTCATGATCTTGATAAGTTCCGAAGATTTAGATGTCATCCTAACTTCACCAACATCCTCCAGCTTCCTCTTCCTTGATAAGATTTCTTTTAAGAACTTCCCATAGGCGGGCATACCTAGAATAGCATCAAGGAAAGGAATATTAATATGTAGCTTATTCATCAAGTCAAGAAACTTACCAAAGTGCTTGTCTAGATGTGCTCTGGCTCTGGACTGAGGGAATGGAAGTGGTGGTTTATATGCAGGAGGTGGAACATAAGTTTCTGTCGTTCCTCCTGCTTTCTGTTGCGCCGCCTCGGTTGGCATCTCGGTCGAGATGTTCTTCGACTGGGTCTGGACCGAGGTGGTCTGCATCGAGCGAGGTACTGGATCTGCAGTTTTGAGTCCACTCCTCGTCGTTATGGCCATGCACTGGCCCTTAGGGTTAGTTTCCGTCTTTGCTGGAAGCTTCCCTGGATCTCTTGGCGCTTCATTCGCCCTATTAGCAAGTTGTTGTTCGAAGGACTTTTGGGCCCTCGAAAATGAAGTCATAGAATTCTCCATAGCACTAAGCTTGATCAAGATTGCCTCCAGGACTGCGTCCTTCTTTTCCGGCTGAGACGAACTTGATCCTTGCCCTTGGCTTTTCAATGGAGTAGAAGAAGAAGAAGGAGAAGAGATGAAAGGGTTAGAGGAATCATTAGAGTTGGAGTTTGAGTGATTGTTACCGTGATTTTGGTTATTCGCCCTCCAATTGTTGCTATTGGATCCTCTATTGTTGTTGTTGTAGTTATTGTTTCGGGGTCCGTTGTTGTTGTTACGGTACCCGTTATTGTTGTTGTTGTTGTTGTTCCTTTGCCCTTGCTCTTCCTTCTTAGTTTGAGCCATCAAGAGTTCCTTCAATTGCTTCACGTCGTTCTTCAAGGACGTGAGCTGGTTGTTGTTGGGTTGAGTCTCTTGAAAGTTGACTCTTTTAACTCCACCCTCAGCTCCTTGGTGGGTGTACTTCTCCATGTGCAAGGCTTGCTTCTCAATGAAGTCCCAAGCCTCGTCAACCGCCATGTCCATGAAGGTACCGGCGGAGAGTAGTTGGAGATTGAACTGGGTGCTTCCATCCAGCCCTTTGAAGTAGATCTCCAATAACTCAATCTTTGGAATCCCATGATGTGGGCAATCCAAAAGGATATCCTTGAACCGCTCCCAAGATTTGGACAAGCTCTCCTTGTCCTTCATGATGAAAGCATTGATCTTCCCTCTCATTTCAGCAGTCTTTGAGGGGGGAAAGAATTTGGTCAAGAATTCTGTAGTCATCTCCTCCCATGTGCTAATTTTTCCTGGAGGAAGAGATTGATACCAAGTAAGAGCTCTATCTTTCAAAGAAAAGTAAAAACGTCTTAGCTTGTAGTTGTTGTTCTCAATTCTGGACGGTCGCAAGGTTTCCATCAAGATCTCGTAGTTTTGAAGATGTTGATGCGGCGACTCCTTCTCTAGTCCTCCGAATTGGCATTGGCGAATCATGGCTAGAACTTGCGGTCGAAGTTCGTAGTCATGATCCGCTGGATCTCCTAGGTTCACCCCTGGACGCCTCAGCTGTTGATTAGGGTCCATCCTTTGACCTAGGGTTTGTGGGATTCCTGCAAGAAGAACATCTCGGACTGGCATCCGAGGTGGAAATACCTCGGCCGGGGCGTCAGGTACTGGAATTTGCCTCGGTCGAGGATCAACTACTGGATCCTCCCTCGGTCGAAGTAGAATCTGGTCCCGAATGGCTGCAATCTCAGCTTCGATTGCTGTAGTCCTGGCATGATTCTCTTCTTTCTCTTGCCTTAGCTCTTCTTTACTGAGACGTAGCAGCTCCTGCGTCTCTCTCAATTGGGCCGCAAGATCGCGATCGTCTTGTTGGGCCATCTTCGCTTCTCTTAATCGTCGCTTGTATGTCTTTTCTGGTTCGGGATCGTAAGGAACGATTTCCTTCCCAGTGCGGGTTCTTCGCATATACCTAAGAAAGAACCTGCAAAAGTCACTCAAGTAGAGTGGTTAGACAAAACGGGGCAAATGCCCCAAGAGCAAACCGTACCGGCTCGGTCTAGACCAAATCCCCGGCAACGGCGCCAAAAACTTGTTCGCTCCAAACGGTGTGTGCAAGCTTTAAATTTATAACCCTAGACTTAAGCTTAAAACAAGGATGCGAAGCCGCAGTGTACGGGTCAATCGTAGTAAAAGCAAGAAAATTCCAGGGGTCGATCACAGGGACTCGGTGAAACAGAGTCAATACGGTGTGCTAATGTTAATACTAACCACAAGATCGATTTAACACAATCAAAGATGAATAAGATGTCAAATAAAGCAAACATGCAATTCTAGGGATTAAGGCATCTAGTTGTGGTTCCAACTCAAGATCTGTAGATAAGCGGACAAAGCTGAGATTTTTGCGTGGGGAAGGTGTTTCTAAAGTGGAGTAGATCACCGGGTAAGTCTCACTACACACTAATCCCAAACCGTAACTCCTATTACCGGGTAAGTCTCAAGGAATTAAGATAAAGAACTATAACCTCAAACTAACATACCATCTAAGGGAATAGAATCAACCTTTACCGGGTAAGTCTCAGGCTAACTCACAAAGATGGGATGGAAGCACACTCAAACCCCAATAAAGGATAAACCTTTATTACCTACACTTATGATCGTTGGTACACAAACTAAGGAATTACCGGGTAAGTCTCATCCTAAGCTTGCTTTGAACCAGGAAAGGTATAATAAGAATAGGATTTGGCAAACTCTAACACTTAACTCTCAGTTATGGATCAGATAAGTCACCTCGGTCAGCCAGTTTCCACCTCGGCCGAAATGTTCATCGACTGAACGAGGTGCTTAGGGTTAAGGTTAAAGACTCGAACTTTCAGGATCCTACTGGAATCTAAGATTATTCTATCATTGTTTTTCCCACAACCTTCAGCCAATCACCCTAGAATCACACAAGGAAATTAGCCACTCATCATCATTATGAAAGTATTAATTGTAAGGGAAGAAGGTGAATATTTGAACAAAGAAGAATTTAATGAAAAGACTTCAATAACTGAATCAAATATCACAACAAAGCGTTCCTTGGATAACAATCCAAAAAGATAAGACAACAATTGAGGGAATTGAAGACAATCTTACAAAACCCTACAAAAAGCTATAAAAGCTATGGACTTCTATCTTCCTTCAACCTTCAAAAAGGTTCTTCGAAGACTCCCAAATTGGAGTAGGCTGTGGCTGCTGCGTGTGTAAACCCTGATCGACGGTATAGCGTGATGTTGGAATTGTGGAAATCCAACCCTTTTTATAGGAAAATAAACCTCCAAAGATAATAAATCTTAAGAAGATATTATCCCATAAATATAGGTAAAATATATGATTCTGCATATCTCCTTCCTTCTAGAAGCCAAGCCCAAAAATATAAGATCACCTTCCAAAGATAAAAGATCTCAGCTAAGAATAAAATATTCTCGCCGCGTCCTAGGTGTTCGCCTCGGTCGAGTCGGCGTCTCTGGATCACCTCGGTCGAGGTAAATCTGTAGTCAACCGAGGTGAATCTCAACTGGATGTGAAATCTCTCAAAACTGGTCCAAAGTAAATCTTTAATTCATGGCTGTGCTTCCTGGATGTAGCTCCAAATGACTCATGACTCCTTTTGCTCCTTTTTGATGCAAAACGTACCATATTACCTGCAATTACAACGAAACTAGGTGTAGACCTCGATTCTCGCAAAGGTAGATGAAATGGTAGTAAAATCACATAATGTATATACAAACATGCAGATTATGAAAGATAAAACGTCCAAACAAACCCCAAAATATAGACTATAATTCATGCTATCAACTAAGTAAGAGACTTACTTGTCTTACTTTGTAGAAAGGGTATTCCTAGGTTTTGTCAATACAAAACCAAACTAAGATGGATGCCTATCCTTTGTCAATACAAAGGAACTATACTGGTCTTTCGAGTTTTGCAAACAAGCTTATAAGAAGGCCTATCCAATGTCAATACAATGGAAATAGAAGCTTTATTGTTGCAAAAACGAATATCCAATCAAGTGCAAATGGCTCTCCCTTTTATAGGCATAGGGGGCCACGTTTTTGGGGAGAATAACCGCCACTAAAGCGGTTGAGAGCGGTTACAAACGGTTATTGGCGGTTGAGAGAAGTTAGGGTTACATAACCACTTTTTGGCCCAAGCCCAAAGCCCAAGCCCAACTCAATTGGGCCATCAAAAAGCCCAAATTCCAGCGAGCTTTTTCGGCCCGACTTTTTTCTCATCAATGAGCTTTGACTAACTCATTATAGCTAGGTGAAGCTCCAAGGTCAACTAATACACATGAGCTTAGCTCAAACTAGCTTATCTCATCAAGCAGCTCACTAAGCAGCTCACTAGCTAGCTTCTAGCTAGCTTCTTGGAGCTCAATAGACATTGGTGCTTGGATATCTCTCAAACTTTGTAACAACTTTCTTGAGCTAATATAATGAGGAATGCTCGAAAGAATGCTCACATAATGTGTCCCAAAAACACAAAGCGTCGGGCTCTCAATTTCTGCCGCAAAATGGCCTAGGCGTTGGCAAGGCCAATAACGCTCTTGCCAAGTCATGGCATTTTCATGACTGAGTCAAGACAATATCCCATGACAGTCATGAGGCTCAACTAAACTAACTTTCAACATAGCCGTGATAGCCATGTCCTTTAGTTTAGTTTAATTTAATTAGCTTCCATACTTTTACCCCGTAATCACTAGTTACTCTAAGTGCCGGTCACTTGGCTTGCCTCCCGCAACCCATACCATCGTGACACACATGTGAGTAACTTATTGCACCTTGTCTCGACAACAAGCTCAATGGTTCCGTTGAGACTTAGCACAAATCTCCAACAAGATCAAGATCTGCCCATAATTTGTACCAGTTTACGAACCTTGCTTTTACTTTGATCCAAGGTTAAAGATTTGCTTTAATCTAGTCTTGGCTTGCCCTTTTCTAGGTAGTAGTGAAGCCTCAACAACCTCTACTTCGATTTCGAGTGTCACAACCTTAATCGGTTTAGTTAGTCTTGATCCTTGGGTTGCAAGTTTGGGTATTTGAGATCAATTCTAACCTTTAGATCCTTTCTATACTGAAGCCTCAACAACCTTTATAGAGAGCGTCTTTAGATAAGTCATATAAAGCCTTGGAACTTCATCGTACATTGCTTTACCTTAGTAAACCTTTGCAACTCTTAACTATGTCCTTAGTTCTTTAGTATATCTGGAATCGATTGCCACAATTAGATACCTGGATCTTTAGGGTTGCTGTTTTCCCAATACATTTGAAAAGCTTTACTCTTTTACTTGCTTGATATGAATTTATCACCCCAAATCCCTATGTTCGATACTCTGGAATTCTTGCTCTACTACGCGATCCGTACGCTGGGGGTTCGCTTGCTTGATTTCTAGTTTTATAAATTTAAGACTTATTTGCATGCACGCTAAGTGGCGAACAAGTTTTTGGCGCCGTTGCCGGGGATTTGGTTTAGGCCGAATTCGGTTATCAGTTGTCAAGCTTGGGAGCTTTTCCCTTGTTATTTGATATCTCTTTTGAGTGATATTTGCAGGTTACCTTAGGTATATGTGCAGGTCTAGGAACAACAAAGACCTCTTACCACTTGATCAAGAACTTGAGAAGACTTTGAGGAAGAAGCTCAAAGAAAGAAAGATGGCTGAAGACAAGAAGCGGGATCTTCAAGCAGAGTTGGACGAGTCCGAAGCTCAACTTAGATGGAGCGAGAGAACTCGCAAGGAGGAATCGGATCGTCATCAATTGCAAATTGATGAGCTAAAGGATATGATGTTTCAAATGAGACTGGAATTGAGCGATTCTAAGAAGAAGAAGAGGAGGAAACCGGCAAGATCGGTTAGAACCTACTCATCCAATGAGGATAGCGACTCTTCCATGCCACCACTAGAGGACATTAGTCCGACAATCAACATGAATCAATATAATACAAGACCGGCTGCCAATCATCGCATCCCGGCTGGGAATACGAGAGCCGCTCGTGTGGATGAAGGGCCAAGAACTCTTGGCCAAAGGATGGATCCAATTCAGCAACCACGCCGTTTGGGTGTGAACTTTGATGTTGATGATATGCAGGGGTTTAGCTTCAACCCACAAGTTATTACCATCGTTCGCCAAAGTCAATTTGGAGGAACGAGTGCTGAATCTCCACATCAACATTTACAGAATTTTGAGATCTTCATGGAGACAATGAAGCCAAAGAATGCAACTACCAACAATTACAAGATCAAGCCATTCTTTTTCTCTTTGAAAGGAAAAGCTTTATCTTGGTATCAAGCTCTTCCAAATGGGAGACTCAACACATGGGAGGATCTTTCTTTGGAGTTCCTCACCAAATTCTTTCCGCCATCCAAGACGACGGAGTTGAGAGGTAAGATTAATGCATTTTCTATGAGATCTAATGAAAGTTTGTTCCAGTCTTGGGAAAGATTTCAAGATTTACTATTGGATTGCCCACCATGGCATTTCCAAATTGGAGCTATTGGAGATATACTATAAGGGGCTGGATGTGGAAACACAATTCAAGCTCCAATCTCTTTCATGTGGTACATTCATGGACATGAGGGAAGATGACACTTGGGACTTCATTGAGAAGCAAGCCCGAGTCATTGAGAAGTATTCTCACCGGAAAGTAGAAGCAAATCGAGTGGAGCAAGGAGCAAAGCTAACACAAGCCGCTCAAACTCAAATCTTTTCTCTCAACTCCGAGATTAAAGAATTGAAGGAAGTCATCAAGGCTAGCTTCCCAAAGCAAAAGGAGCAAGATGTTGGTTATTTAGGGAACAACAATAACCACAATGGGAATGAGAACACAAACCGCAACAACCGAAACAACAACCGGAACAATTGGAACAACAACAACAACAACCGGAATAACAATTGGAACAACAATAGGGGTTCAAACAACAACAATTGGCGTTCCAACCAACAACAAAATTCCGGTAATTCTTATCCCAATTCGGGAAATTCACTAACTCCACCTTCTTCTTCTTCCATTCCTTTGAAAAGCCAGGGGCAAACATCTAATAGTGGAAGCAATTCGGGGAAAGAGAAGCCCGATCCCATATTGGAAACGATTTTGGGAAAGCTTCAAGGATTAGAGAGCCACATTACTAAGGTTGATAAAGCCCAAAAGGTTTTAGAAAACCAAATGTTTAGCAATGCTGAGGAAGTTCCTAGGAATCAAGGAAAACTTCCAGGAAAGACGGAGGATAACCCAAAAGGAAGGGTGATGGCTATCACAACTAGGAGCGGAGCAACAACTACCGACCCTCAGCCTAAGTTTGTGGAAATTCCCGTTGAAAAAGAGAAGGAAAAGGGGAAGGAGAAGGAAGATATCTACATTCCTCCTCCAGCTTACAAACCTCCCCTACCATTCCCACAATCTAGAGCGAGAGCGCGTCTAGACAAGCAATTCGGTAAGTTTATTGAACTCATGAGCAAACTGCATATTAATATACCGTTCATTGATGCAATTGTAGGTATGCCGGCTTATGGAAAGTTCTTAAAAGAGATCCTCTCTAACAAGAGGAAATTAGAGGATTTTGGAGAAGTCAAGATGAGTTCGGATTCTTCGGATCTCATTAAGACGATGAAAGATAAGATGCCCCAAAGCTGAAGGATCCGGGGTCATTTTGTGTTCCCATAGGAGTGGGAGATGTCACATATGATGCATTATGTGATTTAGGAGCAACTGTTAGCATCATTCCGCTTGCCTTATGCAGGAAGATCGGTTTAGGCGAACCTAAACCGGTGAAGATGACGTTATACATGGCGGATCGATCCATAACTCGTCCCATCGGCATAGTTGAAGACGTCCCTGTTAAGCTTGGTAAGTTCTATGTTCCCATAGATTTTATTGTGCTTGACATTCCTGCAGATAGTCCGGTCCCGATCATACTCGGAAGACCGTTTCTTGAAACATCTGGTTGTATGGTTGATTGCAAGAATGCTAGACTCGCCTTCGACATAGGAGAGGAAAAGGTAGAGTTCGTTCTTTCCACTTTGACGAAAGAACCGGATTTTGAAGAGGATATATTCAACATCCATGTCGAAGAGCTATCTAGGGAGGAAGCAAGTTCGATCCTCTTCAAAGATCCCTTGCTAAAGGTGATCACTATGAGCATTATGGATATAGGGGAAGAAGAGGAATGCAAATAGGAAATTGAAGCTTTGGAGAAGCAAAAGGAAGTGTATGAAGAAGAGTTTGCAAAACTCTACGATGGGTCAGAGAACGTGAGGAATCACGGCCAGTCATGCTATTCCACGGCCGTGGTTTCCACCAACATGACCGTAATCAGCTATTCAGAGGACTCCAGTAAGTTACACGGCCAAAACCACGGCCGTGGAACAAACAAAGACACCGTAATTGACTTCCACGCCCAAAACCACGGCCGTGGAGGAAACAGGGGAGCCGTAATTTTGGGAAAATCTGAAGACAATTACGTTCTTTCTACCACTTCTTTTGATTCTTCTCCAACAACTTCTATACCCTTAGAGACTTCTAAGGAAGCATTGGACACTCCTCAAGAGTCATTAGAGAGTCCCATAATGATGGAATTAAAGCCACTTCCCGCACATCTAAGGTATGCATTTCTAGGACCTAATTCTACCTATCCGGTAATTGTTAGTTCCGATCTAAGTATAGATGAACATAGTAAGCTTATGGTTGTTCTTAAGAAACATAGGAAAGCCTTAGGTTACACTATATAGAGGATCTAGTAGGAATCAAGCCTTCATTATGCATGCATAAGATCCTAATGGAAGAAGATTTTATAACTTCGCGACAACCTCAAAGGCAGTTAAATCCGACCATGAAAGAGGTTGTCAAGAAGGAAATCCTTAAACTACTTGATGCAAGTATCATCTACCCTATCTCCGATAGCAAGTGGGTGAGTCCCGTACAGGTGGTTCCAAAGAAAGGAGGAATGATGGTCATTACCAACAAGAACAATGAGCTCATTCCTACACAAACCATGACAGGATGGAGGATGTGCATAGACTACCGCAAGCTAAACAACGCAACGAGGAAGGATCACTTCCCACTACCATTCATCGACCAAATGCTTGAAAGGTTAGCACAACTCTCGCATTTCTGTTATCTTGACGGTTATAGTGGTTTCTTTCAGATCCCGATACATCCAGACGATCAAGAGAAGACCACATTCACGTGCCCGTGGGGTACATTTGCTTATAGGAGAATGCCGTTTGGGCTTTGTAACGCCCCAACCACCTTTCAAAGGTGCATGATGGCTATCTTCTCGGAGTACATAGAGGAAATCATGGAGGAGTGTTTAGACGCGTTTAATAAGACTCGGGAAGCTCTAATCTCAGCCCCGATCATTCAACCTTCGGATTGGAATCTTCCATTCGAGGTTATGTGTGATGCAAGTAACGTAGCTATAGGAGCTGTGCTTGGGCAAAAGAAGGAAAGACGAACCCACGCTATCTACTATGCTAGCAAGACGCTAGATGAAGCACATCTCAACTACGCCACTACCGAAAAAGAATTTCTAGCAATTGTATATGCATTTGAAAAGTTTCGCTCTTATCTTGTAGGTGCAAAGGTGATTGTATACACGGATCATGCTGCGATCCGGTATCTACTTGCAAAGAAGGATGCGAAACCGAGGCTAATTAGATGGATTCTTCTCCTACAAGAATTCGATCTAGAGATCCGTGACAAGAAAGGTTCGGAAAATTCTGTTGCGGATCATTTGAGTCGTCTACCACATCTAGAGGACGACAATCTACCCATAGATGACTCCTTTCCGGACGAGCATTTACATATCATAGAGGAGTGCATCGACAAGATCACTTAAGGTAATGAACCATGGTTTGCTGATTTTGTTAACTATTTGGTTTGCCAGGAATTACCACCCGGATTATCCTATGCACAAAGAAAGAAGTTCTTTAAGGATGTTCGGGAATACTTTTGGAATGAACCTCTCCTCTTTAAGAGAGGTCCTGACGACATCATTCGACGATGTGTGCCGGAAGACGAGATGCAAAGCGTCATCCGTCATTGTCATTCACTACCTTGTGGAGGACACGCTAGCTCGAACAAGACTAGCGCTAAGGTATTGCAATATGGATTCTTTTGGCCTACTTTATTTAAAGATGTGCAAACCTTTGTTTCCTGCTGCGATGCTTGTCAAAGAACAGGAAACATCTCTAGGAGGAACGAGATGCCTCTTAACAACATTCAGGAGGTAGAGATCTTTGACGTTTGGGGAGTAGACTTCATGGGACCTTTCCCATCATCTTGTGGAAACCAATACATACTTCTAGCTGTAGATTATGTTTCGAGATGGGTTGAAGCAATTGCCTCTCCTACTAATGATGTCATGGTTGTGGTTAAGTTCTTTAACAAGACCATTTTCCCACGATTTGGGACACCACTGACTATAGTGATGGAGGCTCTCACTTCATTGCCCGACGATTCGAAGCTCTATTAGCTAAGTATGGGGTGACTCACAAGATCGCCACCCCTTACCATCCACAAACAAGTGGACAAGTGGAGATTTCGAACCGGAAGATTAAAGGAATCCTAGAGAAGACGGTTTCAAGGACAAGGAAGGATTGGTCTTTGAAGCTAGATGATGCATTATGGGCATACCGGACTGCATATAAGACTCCCATAGGTACGACACCATACAACCTTGTGTATGGGAAGTCTTGTCATTTGCCGGTAGAGTTGGAACATAAGGCGTATTGGGCAATAAAGTGGTTGAACTTCAGCATAAAGAAGCGGGCGAGAAGCGTCTCTTAGACCTTAACGAGCTTGAAGAACTTCGCTTGAACACCTACGAAAATACCAAGATCTATAAAGAAAGAGCGAAGCGTTGGCATGATAAGCATATCATCCCAAAAGACCTCAAAGAAGGAGATCAAGTTCTCCTCTTTAATTCAAGACTTCGTCTCTTCCCAGGTAAGCTTAAATCTCGTTGGGCCGGACCTTATCTAATTAAATGTGTTTTTCCTCATGGTGCAGTTGAAGTATGGGGTGAAAAGTGCGGAAGCTTCAAGGTGAACGGTCAACGACTCAAGAAGTACTCACCGAAACTCCAAGCTGAGGAGTTCGCGCCTATCGCACTCGAATAAGTGCAAGTACGGTCTAGCTATGGACCTTAAACAAGCGCTTCTTGGGAGGCAACCCAAGGTATTGCACTTATATTTTTGTTTATCATTCATAGATTAGAGTAGTTTAGACATTTTTGTTTTGTTTTGCCTTCGATACCTTCCGGTATGTTTGTGTTTTTGGATGTAGGAGCAATGGAATAGGCAAGGGAGAAGGAAAAGTTGAAGGAAATTTACGAAACTTGGATTTTGGCACATTACAGAGAGTTCCACGGCCAAAATCACGGTTGTGGAAGCTACAGTGACCGTAATTTGCAAAATTCTGAGAAAAATCACCAAAAACACGGTTCCGTACAAAACCACGGCCGTGGAACACCCCGAGTGACCGTAATTTTCCAAAAATTTTATGGTTACTATATAAACCACCTTCTTCACAAAAACCACACCAAAACCCCTCTTCCACGACCCTAACAGCCGTAAATCGCCTCTCTCTCTCAAATCTCCATTCGGTAATCGTTTTGAACGATTCTTGAGCCCAAAGTGAAGCAAATTCAACCATCTACAAGATCTAAGCAACAAATCGAGTGGACAATCACTAGAGAAGACGGAATTTGGATTTTAAAAAATACAAAACCTAGGTTTTTCCCTCTTTCTTTACCTTGTCAATTTGGCTAAATTTTTGCAAGGATTTTTAGAAGAACTTATTGGAATTGGATTGGAATTAGTCTAGGGCTGTTGTCTGGTGATTTTGGTGTTGATTGATTGAGTTTTGAGAAATTTAGTGCCGAACCACGGTCTCTAGGTAAACCACGGCCGTGGAACTGTAGAACAGGCCGTAATTTTGGGACTGAAATGGATTTGGTTAGGAGAATGTCTGCTAGGAACAAGAAGAGGAAAGGTGATGCTTCCTCCTCCTCCCGAGTACCTCCTAGTGAGCCACCATCACCCCCACCCCATAGAATTCCAAAGATCCATAATGATTACCTCGATGCCTTAGAAAGGATCGAGAAGAGACCGGTCATAGGACCACGTTATTTGCTTCTTGAGGAGTTAGAGCCACTGAATGTGGTGAGTGACCTTACTTGGTTGCCAGATAGAGTTGGCTTGATCATCTTCTCCGCTATTAGGGAAGATGCATATGAGGAGATTACCCGAGAGTTTGTGATTTCTTTCGAGCATAGTGTTGTGGATAGGACAGTTTAATTTAGGCTGATGGAGGAGAACTACGAGTTCTCGAGCTTAGAGTTCGGAGCCTTCTTTGGGTTCCAAGAGAACTTCAATGGTCGTTTTCCTAGCGGTGTATACGCTAAGGATTTCTGGGCGGACATTGCTATGATCTATGTCAGCGAGGACCGCTGGCAACCAGCTGACACCAAGGCTAAGCTTATCTATCACTTAGCCTTGAAGATAGCCCATAGAGTACTTTCTGAGTGTCTCTTCCCTAGGACCGAGACTCCTCAGAAGATCAAGAAGGATGAGCTGTTTCTTTTATATGCTATGTTGCACGGTAGACCTGCTGACTGTGCTACCCTTCTAGCTTCCACCATGAGTAAGCTCAAGAACAAGAGGGCTGGGAACATCGGATATGGTGGGATGGTCACCCACATTGCTAGACAGTTGGGTATCAATTTTTCTGCTTGCACTAAGATAGCAGCTAGACCATTGGGACTCCAGAGCCTCATGACTAGAGGTTTGATCTTTCCTAGGCATAGAGGTCCACCCACTGCTGTCATGCCATGGGAGGATAGAGGAGGTAGAGGTATTGCATGGCTCCCTGAGTATTCCATTATGGCTAGACGCCATAATTGGAAGCAGACATTCGATGTTATGCATGCGAACAGATTAGTAGCCCCTCCCTACGTCCCGCCTGAGGTACCAGCTGCAGATGAGGAGGAGATGAGAGGACGTGATGGTTTTGAGGGAGGAGGTAAGGAGCATGACTTTGGTACCTTCCCGGATCAGCCGGCACATTTCCCTGACCCTCCCAGACGTTCACCACGACCAGCTGGACCTTCAGGAGCCTCTTCCTCTCGCCGTGCTAGCGTGAGTGAGAGGCCGACATGGATGGAGACCCCTCCCGATTGGTATAGATCACAGCCAGAGTGGATGGGAGCACCGCCGACATGGTATGCACAGCAGCCGTCTGCACCAGCACCACAGGATGCACCATCTTGGTACAGTCAGGCACCGGGGTGGTACGAGCAGCTTCCGGATTGGGCTACCGACCTTTCAAGGAGAGTAGGAGCTTTGGAGGTCCGGCAGGACGCTAGAGATGTACGAGCTGATGAGCATGATAGGATGATGAGAGACATCTACCGCCATCAGTTTAGGCGGAACTTCGACTCCAGCTTCTTCCCGTTTCCACCACCACTAGCACCTCAGTGATGACCATGGATGATTGACAGTATTAGCCACTCAACCGCCGTCTTGTAAGTTCTTTTTCTTTCTTTCTTTTCTTTATTTCTTTTTGAATATTAGGGACAATGTTTGTCTCAAGTATGGGGTGGGGTGTGACTATCGTTTGTAATAACTCTACTCACTGTTCTTGCCTTGATTTAAGAACACTTTGCATGTTTCATTCCATTGTCACACGTTTCATTATTGCATTGCATGAAAAAGCTTTTGAAAAACCCATAAAATTTGAAAAATTTTGAAAATTTTGTGCTTCTAAGAATTGAGATGATTTCTATGATAATCACTACTTGTGAATTGAGTTTTTGATGACAATTGTATGCCTAAACGAATAATGAATTGAAAAGGAATTGAATGTGTTGATTATTCCTTTCTCGCAAGTTTCATAATGTGAAGAGTTTTATCTAAATCATATTGAGAAATCGAAGTTGAAATCACGTGATAAGTTCTTATACTTCTTCATGAAATGATTAAGGCAATTCGATTTTCTTTCTTCTTTCTTTGATCATTTAGCCCCTCAATGAAATAATTGCCTCCCTTACCTATCCGGGAATTTGGAGGAGTTGTGTTTTGGCATGTTTGATGTGGGAGGGTCATGAAAGCAAAATTTTGCATTCAAAGAATAGAAAGAACTTGTAGGTTTGGGGAAGTCAATCATGACGATGAGTAACTCGGCACCATTCACATAGCCGGATGTTTGTGTCTTGCCAAAGTCGGATTGAGCGATATTCCTAACGGATTATGGTATGTGCATCAAGGGTTTGAGGCATCTCAAAAATGGAGAAACGTCAATCTCGTAGGCTTCGGTTTTTGTACACCTCTATTCATAACTCCAAAAGTAAAGTCGAAAAATGATGTGAAAAGAAGAGAGCAAAGCTCAAAGTTGATGGTGTTGCAATTTGAAGTAAAAAGAAAAGAGTTAGTTGCACATTTTCCCAGATTCATACACCACGATCCTTATAAGTTTCCCCTCCCTTCCACATTCTAGACCTTATTTGGAAGTCCTTAAGATCAAAAGAGTGTTATTTGGCTTGGTGATCTAAATTGAAGTTTCTTTTGCTTGATTTTGATAATGCTTGAAGGTTATGATGTTTACATTGAAGTTTGATCAATTCATGATGTTTCTTTCCTCTACATTCTTTGGTTATGTATATGAGCGTTTCAAGAATGAATGAAGCAAGGTTTGAGAATGATCTATTGACTAGAAGCACATTTACCTAAAAGATGTTTTGTTTTTGAGTTTGCATGCATATTTCATCCTAACTTATGTTCTATAGCTTTTGAAAGACCTTGCTTAGGGACAAGCAAGTGGCAAGTATGGGGTATTTTGTTAGCATGAAATATTGCGATATTCTAGGCACTTTTTCTAGTTGTTTTTCATCCATTATAGTGTTCATTGATAAGGCATTGAAGCATTTGTTAGCTAGTTTATCTATATTTTCGATATGGAGGTCTACATTAGCTTCGTGTTGATTATAGGTGAATAAGAGCTAAAACCGAACCAATTGAGAGAGAAGGGAGGAGATTTGAGCACATCCAAGGATTTAGGACACATCAAAGAAGTCAAAGGAGATGCTAGGATGAGGAATGGCACGACACAAAGGAAACCACAAGCAATTTAGACTTCCGCGCTCTAAAATACGGTCGTAGAGAAGTCCACGTTCTAAACCACGGCCGTGGATCTTGGCATCATGAACGTGGAGTATTCCAGAAAGTTACACGGTATAAAGTACGGTCGTGGAAATCATAAGGAATCGTAACCCACTTCCACGCTCTAAACCACGGTCGTGGAACTCCATGAGACCGTGATTTAGGCCATCTTTTGTCGAATCAATTATTGCCACATCATTTACGCACATGGGCCGGACGGTTATTTTATCCTTCCTTATAAAAGGGCTGGAGGGGAGAGAATTTGACAGACGTGCTTAGGGCTGCATTGGACGTCCGGAGATTTGCGCTTGCAAAAACTTGATTGGCGAGGGTTTGAAGATTTGGGAATTTCTTGTGGCGAAAGTTACGCCTTTTGTCCTTAGGTTTGATTAGAAGACGGATTGATATCCCGTTCTTCGTTCTTATCTAGGATTGTTATTGCTTTGTGTTTGTTTTCCGAATCCAATATACATTATTCCTTTTGTGTGTGGATTTGAGATTGACTTGAGTTTATTTGAAGGTTTTCGAAGATTTTCATCTTTCATTCTTCTAAAACTTGATTTTGATATTATAATGACATTTATTGGCTAAAACCCTTTAGCAATTCTAAGGTGAAGGGTTGATAGTTGTGGCTTAGATAATGATAGATCGATCGTAAATTGATTAGACCCTGAGAGTTAGAGAGATTTCGCCGACGAACCAAAATCACAGTTTGTTCTTGAGATTCCACGGCCGTGGAAGATCAAGATCTGCCCATAATTTGTACCAGTTTACTAACTTTGCTTTTACTTTGATCCAAGGTTAAAGATTTGCTTTAATCTAGTCTTAGCTTGCCCTTTTCTAGGTAGTAGTGAAGCCTCAACAACCTCTACTTCGATTTCGAGTGTCACAACCTTAATCGGTTTAGTTAGTCTTGATCCTTGGGTTGCAAGTTTGGGTATTTGAGATCAATTCTAACCTTTAGATCCTTTCTATACTGAAGCCTCAACAACCTTTATAGAGAGCGTCTTTAGATAAGTCATATAAAGCCTTGGAACTTCATCGTACATTGCTTTACCTTAGTATACCGTTGCAACTCTTAACTATGTCCTTAGTTCTTTAGTATATCTTGAATCGATTGCCACAATTAGAAACCTGGATCTTTAGGGTTGCTGTTTTCCCAATACATTTGAAAAGCTTTACTCTTTTACTTGCTTGATAACTTTATAATTGAATTTATCCCCCCAAATCCCTGTGTTCGATACTCTGAAATTCTTGCTCTACTACGCGATCCGTACACTACGGGTTCGCTTGCTTGATTTCTAGTTTTATAAATATAAGACTTATTTGCATGCACACTAAGTGGAGTTCACTCCTCCAAGGTGTCGGTAAAGCTATTTCCTAAATCCATAGTCACAAATATCTCTTCTTAACGGTGCATAACTCGTCAATACCAAACAACACTTGCACGTCCTCAACTGATGTCGGTCAGTCTATAGTTGACTCGTCTTAGTACCCCGGACTTACTCTTCTCATACCACTACAGTCATTAAATTTTCTTGGGAGAATCGCCTCCTTGGTTAATCCTTTTATACTTCTTTAGTTCGTTCTATCTACCACCCTTCCGCTTCCTTTGTGCGAACTCCACTTCTCGAGTCCGATTGTGTCATTCATTTGACATAAATAGTCGTTTCAAGTCTTTAATGATAGCTTGCAAGCGTCTTTGCAATTCTTATGGCCGTAATTATCATCCACTTGTAGTTCTTCTTGCATGGACCGTTAGTGTTGGTGACTTATGTCCCGTGATAATTGGGGTTCCTTGGACTCTCGAGTCCACCAAGGTCGTTCTTACATACTCATTCCTTCGCTGGTGTTGGTGGCAATATCGCCTTCATGAAACTCCGTTGACTCCACCACGGGACTTCTACTCTTTGATAAGGACATCGTGATTTCTTTTACTTCTGCTATCTTTGTGGAGGTCAACACCTCTTCACACTTGTGAGGTCTCCCTTTTCGCATTTTACATTCCATTGTAGGTCTTCATTTCGAGCACCTTAGATCCTCATTTCCGGGTCGACATCCTAACTCTTCTGGTCTCTCCTGCCCATAATTGTATATGGGGAATCTACCTCAAAATGGTAATGTCCTCTATTCCGCAAATCTTAGTGGTACTCCGTTCTACTTGGTTCTTGCTCCAATATTGTTTTCTTAAATCCTAAATCTGGTCATCTCTGTAGGCATGGTTCTTCTAATTCGTCTCTCGGCTCCATGCAGCCAAGTCCCTCGTATGACTTTCTATTCCTTCTATCTAAGCTGACTCATAAATTCTTCTTCATCTGATTGTCCTTGTGGTGAAAATTATCTCCAATATTTACTTCCTTGCCCACTCGTTCTTCGGATGATTTATTGGGTTCACCCAGACGCCTACCAGAGTATAATACTCAATCCAAGGTTTGAGTTCGTTGTCTCGTGTTGAAAACTCTTCAAGTTCGCTACCGATCTATCAAGAGGTGATAATCGCTTCATAATATCACAACTAAAGGATATAAAATATCCTTTAGGATGCTAACATGCTACCCACATACACATATATAATCATACATTAAAACATATCAATACAAGTCTATGTACTAATTCACCTATCATTCCAAGTTGCAAAGATCCACGAAGAACGGTGGTAGTCCGACGTACTACTAACCCAACAACCCGACTATGCGCGTGTGTAAAAACAGAAATCCGTTTTAAAATCTTAGACCACTTTCGGGTTCTAGTTATTTTATACATTCGGTCTTTCAGAAGATTCGATGTGTCATTGTTGCCAACCTAGGCTCTGATACCATATTGTAACACCCCAAATTCTCAAAACTCGGGGGCTACTATTTAGGACCTCACAATGGGTTCCGAACTTAGTTTGACAACAACTTTACCAAGATCTTACTACAAGGCACAAACGTATTTAAATCATTTGAAACATTAAATTATCTTTACATGAATGATATGTATCAGCCTTACAAGACAAAGATATAATGTGGGCCCGGCTGACCATCCCCTCCGGATCACCATACAACCATCTTAACCTGCAAGGCATCTACAAAGCGGTATAAAACCGTTAGCTAACATTCTAAGCATTAGAATAAAGGTAAAGGCACATAAACACATAAAGAAGACAACACATACAACATGCAAACACTCAAGTCCGTTTATTAAATTTATTTACGTTATTCCTTACTAATTCAACTTTCGGTTTTGTGACAGGAGAATCTCTCCGAAACCCGCCTTTGTCCCCGTTTACCATTAAGAAATGGTAGTAATACATCTGACCGTCTAACTACCTGCACTAGTCGTAGAGAACCTCCTAGCTCTCGCAAGAGCTAGGTAGTGATGTCACCGCCCGTTATCATACGCTTGGGCCAATTACATAATATATATAGGTCGCCCTATTCTGGTTTCGTTGTTTAACATAACTAACGCACAACACCAAAATGTAACTAACCGTCTACCTGACTGTCCATGACGAGCCTAGATGGTAGGGTTTCAAGGACCAAAATACTTAGCTTCAGAAAGGCCCGGAAGGCATGCTGCAGATGGGCCCAGATGGGTCAATTTTAAAGAATAAAGAAGGTAGATTGACTTGAGTATTTTATGTGAGTAAGGTCCTCACATAAAATGATAAAAACAATCAAAGGATTAGAATCCGGTGTCACATACGATATAATAAGAAGTTGGGAAAACCCCAAAACCGGTCAAGGTTCGGTTTGCTTTAAAATAACTCGGAAGTGAAAATTTTGGATGTTACATACAGGACCTAATATTGCGGCCTAACGGCATCGATCTCGTCCTAACGACATCGCCCTCGGCCTATCGACATCGACATCAAATACGCCAAAAATAATAAATAATCTCGAATGAGTTTGTCCAAGACAATTATTGTTTTAAAAACTTAAGATAACAATTTCAGAACTATTAAATCAAAAGAAATTCATTTGTCAGATCCCATTGTCACCTCTCCTTGCGAGTCTATTTCCGCGGAGGGGAGAAAGATAGTTGTGAAACTAAGAGGAACAAACAGACAGTTTTGAAAAATTAGAAGATAATCATGAGGAAGAACTATTACAAAATGATAACCCACAAAATAAAAAGGTTCCAGTTTTGGGTAATTGAAGCCATAAGATTGTCCTCATGAGCATATTGCCATCTGTAAATGCTATGTTCTTCAATACATTTGCCACCACCTTCATTTGCCATCACCTTTAAACAAAGAGACCGACTTCTATTGAATATTTGAATATTCGTGTGGGTGCTTATTTAATTATAACTATTAAGTAAAAAAGGTGATAAATGCCTGGTCTATTTCGTCCCAAGGGCACCATTCTCGCAACCTAACGGTCCCCAAAACACCAAAGATGAAAAGGAATAACAAAATCGTCTTTGTCGATTTGACCTCAGCCTAACGGCCCCAAAATATCAAAAATAAAAAATTAAAATTAAGTTTGGTTGATTTTTGATTCAAATCTTTATTGTCCGATGCAATATTTGATTTTAAAAACAAAATCGACCATAATCACATCAAGCAAATCAAAAGTACTAATTTGTTTTAAATTAATTCGTAAATTAACCCCTCCCGACAACATAAATCAACAATCTTCTCCCTACAAATCATCTTTCTCTTACTCATCACGTTCTACACCTTTATCCATCAAGATACCCGTGTTCTGCAATCTCGTATTCTGAGGTTTTATTTAGTCATTTATTGGCTGTTTCGTACGTTTGTCGAGAAAGGGGTGTGAATTTCTGATAGACTCCTGAAGGCCTTGTTGCAGTCCAACTTTGAGGTGTCCACAATTGTTCCCTAGATTTCCTCCCTGTGTACTTCCTTCGAAGATGAACGTTTATGCTCGGTACCTCTTGTTGGTTGGATCATCCTGCTTTCCTTTGAAGATTTTTTTGCTTTTGGTTTTATTTTGATATATTTTTGTGTATTTATTTTCTCCTTTATTTGTGGTCCTTCGTGACAGTTTGACCGTCTGCCGATTTTTTCGACCCACTAGATGGCACAACGTCAAATGGTTTCAAACCGCTTTCCATTATCAAAAATAAATAAAAATAAAGATATACATATATATATATATACCGTTACTCCAAATAGAACCGAATCCAATCATCTAGAGAAGAACCTTCTCCAAGACTCTTGTTCGACAATAGTTCAGCAAAAAGTCAAATCCATGTTACTATTGTTATTTTTTTTGAAACGGAAAGCGGGTCAATCCTACAGATGGCGCGCCGACTATTGGATCGAAAAGCCGAAAAAGATCGTTAGACGGACTAACCGTCATGAAATACCACAACAAAGTAGAAAAAGAAAACACAAAAATACATCATAAAAACCCGAAAAGTAGGGGAGTCTTCAAGGGAAAGAAACATGATTTAGTTAGCCCGAAGCGACAAGCAAGAACGTTCATCTTCGAAGGAAGTACATAGGCAGGGAACCTGGGGAACAGTTGTGAACACCTCAGATTTGGACTGCAATAGAGTCGTCAAGAGTCGATCACACATCCATGCCTCCTTCTCGACAAACACTCGAAACACCACCAAAGACATCATCAAAACAGAGAAGACGAAGCTGCAACGCACGGATATCGTGATGTAAAAATTTATACAACTTGGATGGTTTAAAGAGTATGATTTACAAGGGGAAACATTGTTCAAAATAGGTGGTTTTTAAAAAATGATTAAAGCAAAGGAGCTTTGCAAAATAGAAGTGCTCTTGTTTTGATCTTGGTGAGGTTTTTACACAAACTAGTCAAAGTGTAAAAGAATAATGACTTATCGAAGATAAGTAAAATTCCGTATTTCTATTTTGTTTTATGAATAGTTCGAATGCTTTGATGAATTGGGCTTTGATTTAACTTTTTGGTAGGTCTGGTTGGTTTAGATTTTAATAGGGTGAATTAGAGATTGTAAAGGGGAGTTTTTTAACTGTATTAACAGTAACCCAAAATTTGGTAGGTTTTTTGCAAGGAGGGATTAATTTACTTGCACATTGGTTCATAGTTTGAAAAGGTGATCGATCAAATGTAACACGTAGATGGTTAATGGTGTAAAGGTGATTGATCATATGTAACACATAGAGGAAGGATAGCTCTTTTGGATGGGCTTGGAATCCGGGGCAGAGGGTCAAACTGAATCTCGTATGATCAAGGTGGAGTGGAACCCAACTCCATTTAGCAGTTAAGTCCCAACATTGATAAAATACAAAACCACATAAATGGAAAAGCCAAGTAGATTTCGCAATTGATACAAAAGTTTAACCACACCAGTACAGGAAGAGGAGCAAAATGGTTATGGCATGGGTTCAATACAAGCAATAAAATTAGAAAGCAAGCAACACCGTAGCCAACAAAAAAGTGAATAAGATTTGCTCTAAGATTTACACTCATCCTCTCCTTGAGTTTGAGTGTCGCTCCTTCCTTTCTCTCTCGTTTCTCTCTAGCTTAGATTGTTTAACTTTTCTCTTCGATTCCTTTTTGGCTGAAGTGTTTTCATTCGTCTTGTTGATTGTGCGAATTCCTTGTTCACGTAATCAACAGATTGTTTTTTTTGTGTTTCCTTGTTACACTTGTTTTGGTGGTTGTTGCGTGATTTACATGGCTTAGGCCACTGGTGACGACTCGGTGGCGAGTCACCATGGCAAAGAAAAAATGGTCTACCAATGAATCGGAATCTGGCGATATTAGTGGTAGTTTGGATGCAGATTCGATGCGACATGGTATTTCAAGACAAGAGTTGGATGATGAAACGCATAATCAGGATCAAGAAGTGGATGTAACAATCACAACTAATCAAGAACTGGGTGATGGCGGGATCAAGAATGCTAGTAATAGTGCATCAAAAGCCACTGGCACTAGTACATCGACGACAGGTACTCCAGCGGTTGATGGTGGCGCATGGCAGACGATCGTCGGGAAAAATGTTGGCAAACAAGCAAGTCGGCATGGTGGATCGACAATTGGAATGGTGATGGCACAGACAAAGGACACATCCGCTTTGCGCAACACTGTTGTCGTTAGCAAAGGGGACATCCGCTTGGTTAAGACAGTGGCGCTTCCGCTGGCACCCACAAAGGGGATGTCCGCTTCGTTACTGGGAAATCAAGAAATGGTCGAAACAGCTAAAAATGCATCTTCTTCGTCCGCTCCTTTGGAATTAAGTTTTTCAAAGGCTTCTCAACCAATCGCTCAGGGAAATGGTCAGAATCACGAACAACAAAATTTAGCCATTATTGAGGAGTTGGCCGAGGATGTCTAGGAAGTGATTGTGGATGATCATGACGTATTGTCTGATGGGGATAAGGAGGTCAAAGATGGTCTATCAGAGGTTGTTGAACCCCTTGTTGCAGGCCAGCCTTCCTCAGAGTTTCCAGCCCTTGGGGAAGCAGGCCCAAGTCGTGGGGTTCGTCAAGCATGGCAAGGTAACTCTTCACGTATATTCATGAATTCTGGATTAGGGGGCAAACTTGAGTTCACCCCTCCTACCTCTACTAGAGTAGTCATTACATGTTCGGAAGAAATGCCTAAAAGCCAAGTATGGGGTAGTACTCTTTTAGGCCAATATGTGGGGTTCTATATAGGGTTCTTTGCCATTAATAATGTGATGAAGACATGGGGAGTTAAGGTCAAATTCCGAATGGAGGTCGGCTGGATGATTTTTAGCTTTCTGAATATTGAGGATAGAAATAGGGTTTTGCGTGGTGGACCATATTTCATTTTCAATCGACCCTTGCTATTGAAACATGTGCCGGATAAGTTCGTCTTTAATCAAAAGGATGTAGCTACCATGCCTTTATGGGTTAGGATAACCGGACTTCCAAATGAGTTTTGGACTCCTACTATCCTCGGAAGAATTGGATCTTTGATTGGAAAACCATTGTTTATGGACCATGTTACGGAGGATTGAAAGAGGGGATCATATGCTAGAGTTCTCATTGAGGTGAATTTTGCAAAAGAAATCCCAAGGGAGGTTTCGTTGGATTTTGATGACGGAGTAAGCCTGGATTGTACCTTACTTTACGAGAATGAGCCTCAATATTGTCGGAGGTGCCTACAGTTTGGACATAAAGATGCAGACTGCGCATTCAATGAGAGACCAAAGGAAGAAGGGTGAGGCCACAACAACAAAGACAAAGACAGGTAAGTAAGGCAAGTAATGTGAATATGAAAGGTATGATGACTAACGATAAAACTACTACGAATGCCAAGAAGGACAGTGTGAATGACAAAACAGGGAAACAGGGAAGGGCTATGGATGTTAACAAAGGTCCACAAAGCAATACCGTTCAAGGCATGGATAATAACGTTAGTGAAGCACAAGCACATGTTCAAAATTCGAGTGAAATGACTATGGCTCAAAGTGAAGAGGAAAGATGAAAGATTAAAGGCAAAGAGAAGATCATTGAAGGGGTCAATTTTGATGAGATTCAACCGCATGATGGTGATGCAACACGAGCAGTGAATGATGATATAGATGGCACAGATTCTAGGGATAACACTGATGACAATGTTGCGTCTGAGGACCTAGTTGTGCCGTCTGAGGAGGAAGAGTCATCAGGGAATGAGCAAGGAGATCAAGAGGGAAGTGATGATGAGTGTGTAGGTGAATTTTTCTCACTTGTCCTATCTAGAGCGAAGAGGAGAATTATTAGAAAGCTTAATGTTTCCCTAGAGAAGCAAGAGAAGAAAGCTATTACCATGCAGAATGCCGGTGATGCAGGAAAACGACTAACCCGGTTGGCATCTTCAAATATTGAGGGTGCTTCAAAGAATGCCCATGAGACGAATAAAAAGACCAAGGGAGGCGTAAAAGAAAATGAGCATAATGTCTTGGAATGTTCAGGGGTTCAACCATCCCCGGAAGCAAAATGGAGTCAAGGCTTTGATCACTGAATTTAAGGTACGTTTGTGTGGAATTTTTAGAAACCCGTATTGACTCAACTCTTACGGATGTGCAGGTCAAAATGAGACGGAAGTTCCCTCAATGGAAGTACGTTCATAACTTTGAACTAGATAGGAGATGCAGGATGATCGTGATGTGGGATCCTAAGCACATGGACGTCCGAATTTTACGTGTTCATGTCCAATACGTTATGTGCATGGCAACATGCAAAGCTACCGGAGTGGTCTTTGGTGCTATATTCATTCTTGGGGAGCATCGTGTTTCAACAAGAAGGGAGGCATGGCAAGGAATGAGAGGCACCATTAGAAGAAGCAAATTGCCTTGGATAGCCCTTGGTGACTTCAACAATGTCATGTACTCGGATGAGCGTATTCATGGGGAGCCCTTAAATTATATGAATGCATGCCATTATATGAGGTGTCTAAGGATCTAGGGATGGTGGATGTTCCATATAATAGTGATACCAAGTTTACATGGACCAATGGGACTATTTAGAGTAACATTGATAGGATTATGGTTAATGAAGAATGGATGAATCAGGGAATTCATTGCCGAGCAACGTTTGTGGATAAATGGAAATTATCGGATCATAAACCGCGGATTTCTCATCTTCACTGACAAGTCTATGACACTAGAAGGAGCTTCAAATTCTTCAATATGTGGGCTAAGCATGAAAGCTTTCTTGACATAGTGAGGGAGAGATGGGTGTGTCATGTACGGGGCACGTATCAATTTCGATTATGTATGTTGCTTAGTAGTATGAAAGGACCTCTTCGAATGCTCAATAGAAGACAGTTTGGCCGTATTTCGGAGAATGTTAGGTAGGCCAATGATGAATATAGCAGGGTGCTTGAGGAGCTACGTCTCAATCCAACCTCGGAAAGCATTAGGGGTAGAATGTTAGTTGCAAAAAGAAGAATGGAAAGGTTGAACGAGGGGGAGTTCATCTTTCTCTCCCAACAAGCAAAATAAAGGTTTTTATTGCATGAGGATAGACCAACGGGGTTCTTCCATGGGCTTATGAGAGCAAAGGTCAAGGGTTGTCATGTGGCATCTATTGTGGGAGCTACTGGAGAATTCACGAATTCAGATGGTGAGGTTGTTCAGGCTTTTATCTCATTCTATCAAGGGTTGTTTGGCACTAAGGAGGAGGTAGAAGTGCCATATGATCATTACTTTGCTATTGGGCCGAAGGTCAACCTGCTGGATAGGGATAGACTTGTCATGTTGGTTTCAAACATGGAGATAATAGAAGCTATGTGGAGCATTGTGGAGGATAAGGCTCCAGGGCATGATGGTTATTCATCATGCTTCTTTAAGGATGCATGGGAGCTTATTGGTAGTGAAGTTTGCGTGGCGGTAAAGGAGTTTTTTAAGAATGGGAAGTTGTTTGGTCGCCTTAACCACATTGTGGTCTCGGTTGTGCCAAAGAATGATAACCCCACGAGAGTTGAGCTCTACCGGCCAATCTCATGTTGCAATGTTATTTATAAGGTGATCTCGAAAATCATGACTAATAGAATATGTCCCTGCTTGGAGTATCTTATCGATCCTTCCCAAGCTGCTTTCGTTCCAGGCCGGTTGATGTCCGATAATGTTTTCCTTGTCCAAGAGCTGCTCAGAAGATATAATGTGAAGAGGGATACTCGACGTTGCTTCCTCAATATTGATCTAGTGAAAGCCTATGATACCGTTTCCTAGAGTTTTCTTTGGTTTGCCTTAGTAACGCTTGGTTTTCCCTTGAAGCTCATTGATTGGATTATGGAATGTGTTTCAACAGCTTCCTATTCAATCAAAATTAATACAGATATTCATGGCTTCTTCAAGGGTAAGAGGGGTTTGTGCCAAAGGGGCCCATTGTCACCCCTACTTTTTGTATGTTGCATGGAGATGTTTTCCAGATTGCTCAAGGATGTAACGTCACAATCAGGCTTTTCATTCCATCAACATTGCGGTGATCTAAGGTTGTCCCATCTTGCTAACGCTGATGATATTGTACTCTTTTGTAGAGGGGATAAGGAGTCAGTTGGGGTTTTGATGAAAGCTTTACGTCGGTTTGGTGACTTTAGTGGCTTAAGGGTGAGCACAGCTAAGTCATCTGTATATGTTGCTTTCATTCCTGTTAATGAAGTTGAGGAACTACGGGGAATCACATGGTTCATGTTTGGAACGTTTCCCTTCCGGTACCTTGGAATTCCTATGGCGCCACACACTTTGAGGGCTACTGAGTATACTCCCTTGTTGGATAAAATTGGCAAACATATATTAGCATGGAACAAGAAGAACTTATCGTACACTGGGAGAATAGAACTCATCACATCGGTCATACAAGGAGTGGATAGTTTCTGGATTTCAATGTTACCTGTTCCGGGAGTAGTTGTGAAGAGATTGATACGTATGACGAGGCAGTTCCTATGGGCAAGGCCTAGGGTAGCTTGGGAGAAGGTTTGCATGCCAAAGGATGAAGGAGGGCTTGGTTTATTGGATTTAAGAGCATGGAACATGGCTTTCATGTGCAAACATTATGCTCACATACATGAAGGGAAGGAGAGTATTTGGGTAAAATGGGTACACCACCGATACCTTTCGGTTACGGAACCTCAAGATTGGGAAGCACATAGAAGAGACTCAGGGTTAATAAAGGCTATCTTGTTTGCTAGAGACCTTATGGGGAGCATGGGTGGCCAAGGTATGGATATGGATGAAATTCTGGAGCGAGTCTCACCGGGAGGAAAATTCAAAGTAAGTGAGGCATATAACCTTATCAGGAAGAAAGGTGGTAAAGTAAGTTGGCATGATACAATCTGGGATTCAAGATTAACACCTCGACATGCATGTATCGCATGGATGGTGACATTGAACAGATTGCCGACTCATGACAGAATGAGCTTCGTGGAGGTAGACCCGATATGTCATCTGTGTAGACGGGAGGATGAGTCTCATGAGCACATCTTCTTTAGGTGCCGATACTCTAGTATGATATGGAGAGAAGTAAGAAGTTTGTTAGGTATGTCATCTAGACTTGGCACTTTGGATTTCACTTTACGATGGCTCAAGTATAAAAGAAGGAAGAAGAATCGCAAAACGGCTGCTATGAGGTTTGCACTGGTCACAACGATCTATTGTTATAGCATGCTCAGAACGCTCTTGTCTTTAAGAATAACAGGATACCGGAAGAAGTGATCTTAAGGCTTATCAAGGTTCATGTGTTTAGGCTTTTGAATGAAGCATTTTCGGACTATGTTGGTGAAGTAGTTCATAGAATCTAGGTTGGATTGTTTTAACTTGTAGCCTTCTACTCATGTTCCTTTGTTGTTTTGGTGTGATGGAGTGATGTAGCTCCGAAGGGTGCTCATGTAGTTTTTGAGCTTTGTAGCTGAAATCATGCTTGCATGAAAGTAGGCATGTTTTTCATCTATGAATTAACCAGCAACTTAGAAAGCAAGCAACACCGGTAAGAAAAAACAGTGGACCAATAGTAGACATCTTCATATTGCCATGGTTCCATTGAGAAACAGTCTTGTGAAACACATAAACATAATGATAGTCGAGAGTCAAATGGCCAAAGATTGACATTTTAGTAGAATTGATAGTGATACGGACTTTATCCTCCATGTTGATGATGTTTTCCTCCTTGAACAATTTGTGCCTCCATGTTACTATTGTTAGAAGTCAAAATAAGTTGAACCTGTATCTAAAGCATACCTCAATGGTTGAGGGTTTCAACCTTTTCTACTTAGGTTGAAGTAATATCTAAAGATTATAACAAACGGGGTGAGATGAGAGTATATTGCCGAATCGAGGACAATGAAAGTAGTACTTGTTATCCGCCAGAACCAGCCCAAATTTGGGCTGAGCATCGGTTTAAAACCGCAAAATCGCAACCGTAACCGAACCGAATTGCAAATCCGGAAAATGCACTAGTACAAATACCCCTCTTAGACCCCGGTTATTTTGTACATGGGAACCCGGTTAAGGAAGCGTGGTTAACGGGAGCAAGGTCCGAGCGTTCGCACCCCGGTAAATGTCACCGAGTTAATATTTTTGGACCCCGGTTTTTTAATAACCGGGGTAAAAAGTCGGACCCCGGTTATTTTAAAAAACCGGGGTAAAAGTCGGACCCCGGTTATTATAAAATAACCGGGGTCATTTTCGGACCCCGGTTTTTCATAAATAACCGGGGTCCGACTTGTTTTTTTAAAAAAAAATACATATGTCGGACCACGGTTATTTTAAATAACCGTGGTCCCAATTCTAAATTTTTTTAAAAAAACAACACCACGGTTCTTTAAAGAACCGTGGCTGCATGATATTGCTGCAATTTTAAATCACACCACTATTAAGCTTAATCTCTTGATAATTCAATTTCAATTACTTAAAACTTTCACATGTGGTCCTGCTACAAGGTACTCCAAATATAACCAGTTTATACAAATTCACCCAAACATCTCGAATATGAACAAGAGAAGACTTGTTACTTCAAGTACCTGCTTCTTTGTGATATGGGTAACCTGGTGATGTACTGAGACCCCTACCTGGAAAAATGGCACAAACATCATTTGTTACCCTCTATCGCCTGAAACCTCTTCACCCATCACCCTTCTCCTCTGGTTCCTTCATCCACATTAATAAGAGCAAGCAACAACCCTCCTCGTCTTTCATCAAACCAGGACAACAAGCCTCACAATTGAACTCCTCTTCTCTTTGCGTACCGTTTCTGACCATGCTCATTATTGTCAATTTTCAGCCATGTTTTCTATTGGAAATTACCTGCAGGCTGCAACCTAGAGTGAAAAAAATCAGCAACCATCACAATGTGGAAAAAAAAAACAGCAAGCATCACATTGCAGGAAAAAAAATTTCACATTCGGGGGGAAATAAGAAAGGATTGTGTTGTAGAAAAAATCAGCAAGCATCACAAGCTAGAGAAAAAATCAGCAACCATATATAACAGTAACACTACGATTTCGAAGAGGATGCAAATTGAGATCATATGTTACCCAAAAGCTTCAAACCAATCTGAATTTTTTGGGGACGAGAGTTCTAGAAACTTCAGACCTTACCAGATGGAACTTATATAATGCACTGAAAAATACATTAACTGGGTTAGCTAACAAAAATGACAGTAGAGCCAAGTGTGGTTGATTACCTTCCCTGGAACTTCCATGGTGGTTTATTTATGTGATTTTATACTCTGAACCAAAAGAGAGAGAAGTCAGAAATTTGCATCCTCTTCGAAATCGTAATGTTACTGTTTTATTTGGTTGCTGATATATCCCACAACAACATTAAAGATTAAATTACTGAACCAATTAATGTATTTTTCAGGGAAGAATCAACCACACTTCTTTAACAACACTAGATATATCCTGCAACAGCAAGGTCTCTTAACATCCAGTATAACGAGCAACAACAAGAACAAAAGACTATCTTTTGATACAAGAATCCCAAATGTGAAGTCTTTTAGTTGTATGCCAATTCCTTTTCCAGTAGAAACACTGGCCAGTAGATAAATAAGAAATAAAATGAACTTTGAAAGCCTTGGCCATTACTAAAGATTAAATTACTGAACCAAAAGAGAGAGAAGTCAGAAATTTCTATACATTTTTTTATTTGAAAGCATAAAATCCTAGACGAATGTTTGCAGTTTGTAAAATTCAAGTAATAGGAAGACAGTAAATCATATAAATAAAAACCCTAAGGATATGAATAGTCAAAGCAATATATTTTCAGTTCTATGAAAGGAAGTAGCAGTTAAATAACTCAATATTGAAATCTGATTAGTGTATGAGCTCCAAAATCATAGACTAGTTCTTTCTACCCATTTGAAGATGTAGCTGCCAGTATTTTCCTATAGAGAAAGAAACCGTACATTACACGTGGAAGCGAACCTAACATCAGATCTAAGCATGTGAGGCGTGATATTTAGCTCCCAAATTGACTGACACCCAGGCCTGCCAACAACCAAGCTTGGCGTGAATTATTAAAAGACAAACAATAGTAATTTGTGGTCAAATTTTACTGAAAAAAAAAAAGAGAGGTGCAAATATGCATCTCAAACTTGACTAGTTCTGAGTTCAGATACCCTAATCAGGAATTCAGTACCAAAGTGAAGCCTGACATTTTAGGAAAGAACAGTCAAAATAGCAAGCTCAAATTCAAGTTTGGTTTTGGGCTAAGATCAATTGATGCTAATCCAAGCCTCATTTTGCAGGTGTTGTAACTAGTGATACTTTAGTTCATTGCTATAAGAACATTGGCCATTAGCGTGTATTTGGTGTGCTACCTATCTTTACTTGCAGCTTACAGGAAAATGCCAACTGTTTGTCTTACATTTACTATCATTCAAGTATACAAAGGAGAGGATGACGCAGTTCTACATAAAATTGAATATAAGTAGAGTTTATGTATAAAGCCCACCTAAAACAACTGTCCAAAACTCCAGCTGATGTTGACAAAAAGGCATGAGCCATTACTTTTACTAAAGTATCATATTATCAAACTAAATTTAAAGATGGATGTGGTAAAAAGTAATCTAATAGTGTGGTATCTTACATTGAGATTTTAGTATAGACCTTATTCAGTGCATTGACGTTGATACCCTCAAAAGATAGCAAACAATCCACAATCTGCAGTTTTTAATAAATCAATGAGTAAAATATCAAGTATCACAGAAAAAGAATCATGTAAAGCAGAAATTTGTGACAACACAAGCATGACTAGAGTTTGAATACTACAAAAAACAATGGTGATATAGATAAGCCATTTGAGTTGCATGTGTCACCAGATGTGAAAGCCTCATTAGCAAAAACTGTTGTTACAAATCAACAGCCAATTATCTCATGAATATTAACTTTTATAAAACCACTAACTCTAAAATATTTTCATGTACAAACCTCACAAGTGCCTACTACCACGTTCTAGTGTGGTAACTAGATATCTCACCGGTATCATCCGGTTTCATTGCCCGATTCTCTAAGCCGATGTCCTAACTTTTGTCTGGTAAGTATACCTCTAACTGAATCCGTAGAAACTAGGGTTACACTCTCCAATAGGGTGAGGATTACTAGTCCATCAATCACTTATAAACCACTTTACAGCCTCAAGTGGTCACATTTTGCAACTCACCTCCAGGTCCTTTGATGACCGTACAGAAAATAACCTAGTCAACTTTCTTCCCTTCGTTATGTTTACTTGACTACACACTCAGGCCAAAGGTCTTGGACCTCCGCCAGCACTTCACCAAGTGCCTAATGCTCTTTGTATCACGACTCACTCGTCTTTTAATATGACTCAGTCATCTTATTCCTCAGGTAAGGAATCCTCCCTTTACCCTTTTCCGGTCTAGTAGTGGAGACACAATCTAGTGGTCATCATCTGTATTCACTTAGTATTATTATACTATTTATGGATCTCTAATATATTGTTAGCTCAACCTTAGGCTTCTCACGTATTTTCCAAGGTCTTGAGTGACATAAAATATATCCGGGATGACGATATTAGATACCCGGTGATCTCACGTCGCCGTTATTTGCTCACTCTACTCAATAGTTGTTAACATTGCACTGTGTCCTATAATATTCCTCTTACTCAAAACGCAACTCGACTCCGTTCCGAGATAAAATTCTTCTTATACTCCATTCTTGAGATTATGTTTTCCATATGTACGAGTACTGGTCTGTAAGTACACTCCCGTAGCTTCCTTTTCTTATCTGTCTTTCGATTCAACTTGATAGTTACTCACCTTGAGCTTGTTAGTGCAGGCCCTACACAACACCTTTATTACTTCGTTACTTCCTTTCTCATTTTATCAAGAACCTCATTCTAAAGTACCATGCTAGGTATTAAATTCCAAATTTACTGGTCTTCCAACATGTGACTAGGTCGGCATGCTTCACTTGGATCTATAATGGGGTACCACTCTCTTTCTATACTTCTACGTGCACATACTTTCTCGTCTATCTAGTTGGTGATACAGTTCCTCGACAAAATTCTTGTCACTCCACGTAGCCTATTTCACGTTCCTTCTAAACGAAACGCATTTCACAAATTATCATCGTCTTAAACTCGACACGTCATTTTCAGTACTCCAGAGTTTCTTGTTCTGTGGGTTAGGACTCATCACGCTTTTGCTGCGCTACTTTGATAATTATAAGAACATTTTCTATGTGTCCACAATGATTGACTCTAGAACTCTCCCTCTCTATTACACCATAATTCCTATCCGGGTGAAATACCAAGGGCCTTCCTTACTTGCCTTAAGGGACTAAGATAACGGTTGGAAGACGACCTCTTCCGTTTACTTTTGGAATTCTTCTAACACGGATCCAAATTTCCTGACTCGACTGAAGTTTGATCTTAACCAACCGAGAAGTAACCTCTAACACGATTCTCTCTATACCTTTAGTTGTCTAAGTAGATTTTCGTTGTCTACTTGAGGAACTCCTCCAAAGCATCGGTATAGTTAATTCAATAATCCTCAATCACAGATATCTCTTCTTAACTGTACATAGTTCGTCAATCCCCCAAACAACTCTTGCACATCCTCAGTTGATGTCGGTCAGTCAATAGTTGACTTATCTCCATTTCCGGGACTTACTTTTCTCATACCTCTTTTGCCGTTGAATTTCCTGGCGGGCACTACTTACTCGAGTTCATCAATTTATACTCTTTTAGCTCATTCTACATTACAAACTTCCAGTTCCCCCGTGAACTAACTCCATTTCTCGAGTCTAAATATGTCGTTCATCTGACATCAATGGTCTTTTCTAGGTCTTCCAATATAGCTTGTAATCAGGATTTTTTTCCTAAATAATAACAAAATCAAAAATAATTCTAACATTAGGTACGGAGTAAAAGTTATTCCGAGAATAGGAAGGAATTAGGTTCGAAAAAAATTGTATTGTTCTCACAGAGCTACAATAGGTGAGTTTCAATTCCACCTCATCTTATTTTGTAATCTAACCGATCCTATAATTTGTATATATTTTTGTTGAATAATAATTATAATATCGTATTATTTTTTAAATTATAAAAAATATTCAATAAAATTTTTACTCTTATTTATATAAATATTAAATGATAGTTATAAATCAATAAACTAAAGATATAACTATTTATAAAAATTAACACAAATATTTAAGTTTTAATTGTAATATAATATTTAAAGTAATTTTTGGAATTAGATTATTATATTATAATTCAAACTTTAACCCTCATAAAATTTTTAACTCTTATTTATATAAATATTAAATGATAGTTATAAATCAATAAATTAAAGATATTACTATTTATAAAAATTAACACAAATATTTAAGTTTTAGTTGTAATATAATATTTAAAATAAATTTTTGAATTAAATTATTATATTATAATTCAAACTTAATGACTTGTGTTATTTTTTTTTATAAATAGTTATATCTTTACTTTATTGACTAATAACAATCATTTAACATTTATATAAATAAAAGTATAAATTTAATTAAATATTTAATATAATTTAAAAAAATACGAAATTATAATTATTATTCAACAAAAATATATACAAATTATAGGATTGTTAGATTACAAAATAAGATGAGGTGGAAAATTGAAACTCACCTATTGTAGCTCTGTGAGAACAATATAATTTGTTTTGAAAATATATCACTAAATGAATGTGGTGTAGTGGAAATGTGCTGCCCACATAAACCAATGGTCTGCGGTTCGAAACTTGTGTCCCTTAAAACCTGATATTTTCCGCCCCTTTTCATTAAACAGTGGTTTTAAATTTTTTTTTTTTAATAAATGAAACCCGCAGTTTCAAACTGCGGGTTATTCATTTAAACCCGCAGTTTCAAACTGCGGGTCTACTCCGAACCTAATTCCTTCCTATTCTCGGAATAACTTTTACACCGTACCTAATGTTAGAATTATTTTTGATTTTGTTATTATTTAGGAAAAAAATCCTTGTAATCAAGTCTACAGAACTCTCATGACCTTAACTTCCTTCCACTTGCGGTTTATCTAGTTGGGAATGCTACACACACTCTGTCTTGATTGACATAGAACCTTATCAAAATCATATACTCCTTACTCCTCTAGTTCTTCTTTTATAATCCATCTGTACTAACTGTGATATGCACCCTTTTCCTAGCCAGTAGGCAGTAAATTCTTCACACGCTTCCCTTGGTCTTCAATGACATACAGGGGGTCCTTTTTGACCGTCTAGTCTTTCTTCTTAAGTTCTTAATTAGGGATCCTTGCTCGAACTCACTCCATGTTATTATTAAGGTGCTAGCACGCGGATCGATTTAGCTTCACATTTGTCGTTGTTGATCTCTTGAAGGGTCCTCTAGACGTCTATAAAATTCTTTCATCATTCTATAGTTATCCTTCTTATCTGATAACCAGTACCACTGGTTGACCCGCACGTGTTGTCTCAATTATTACTGACTGGTATGTAGTTGACCTTCCATAAGATCACAGACTTATTGTTCTTCTATCTCTTTTGAAGTTTGATAGACTTGGTCAAAATCTATCTCCTCTAGTTTCTTTGTTAATACTCTTTTAGTTTCTTCCACAGTCTGCACTTCTCTTGTTCTCTTATGAGGTCACTATACTCTTCTGAGTCTACTCCTAGCATTCATCTGTCGCCAAAGAGTTCATCAAGTCTTCCACATTAGCTTGTAAGCGTGTCTTCGCGATTCTCCTTACTTTAGTCATCATCTGTTTGCGGTTCTCTGGTATGAACCGTTAGTGCTGGTAACTTAAATCTCTTTGTAAATGAAAAATTATTGCGGACCCTTGAGTCCACCAAATCACTTTTCCACATTCTTCCCCTTGTTTAGTTTTGTCTTGATCATGTCGCCTTTATAAAAATTGGTTGTCTCAATTTTAGACTTCTAGTTTCTTGGATACTTATGTCGGACTTTCATTCAAAACTCTCATATCCTTGAAGGACTCCACATGCTTCCATGGTTACAGGATTTATTTCTCGTCATCAAACTCACTCTTTATCTTTGTACCTTTTAACTTCTCACAACTGGGTCGACACTCTATCTTCTTTGTACTCTCATGTCCATGCTTGCTTATGGCGGCGTCCATCTTGATAGTCACGTCCTTTACACCGAAATTCTTGGTTGTACTCCGTTCTATATGATTCTTGTTTCTCCATTTTTATCTCCATTCTACGCTCTCGTCGTCTCTTGCATGGTTCTTCTAATTCATCTCTCGACTTCATACGACAAAGCCCCTTGCATGATTCTCAATTTCTTCTATCTAAGCTGACTCGGGAACTTCTTTCTCATCCGGTTGTACTGGCGGTAAAAATTTTCTAAACATCTTTACTGCTTTGCCCACCCGTCCTTCGGATGATTTATAAGTCACCAGGACGTCCATCAGAGTATCATACTAAATCTTGGTCTGAATCCCTTATCTCGTGTGGAAAACTCTTCAAACTCGTTACCGATTTATCATGAGGCGCTAATCGCTTCATGATATCACAACTAAAGAATACAAGATATCCTTTAGGATACTAGCATACTACACACACACCGATATATAATTTACACCAAAACCTATCGATATAAGTCTATATACTAACTCACCTATCGTTCCAAGCTGCAGAGACCCACGGAGAACGATGGTGGTCCGACGTACTACTAACCCAACAACCCGACTATGCACGTGTGTAAAAACAGAAATCCGTTTTGAAAATCTTAGACCCCTTTCGGGTTCTAGTTATTTTATACATTCGGTCTTTCAGAAAGTGTCATTGTTGCCAACCCAGAGCTCTGATACCATGTTGTAACACCCCAAATTCTCGGAACTCGGGGAGCTACTGGTTAGGACCTCACAATGGGTCCCGACCTTGGTTTAACAACAACATTACTTGGATCTTACAACAAGGCACAAATGTATTTAAAACAATTTCTAAAACATAATATTTTTAATGATATAAACGTATACATGTGACAGCCTTACAAACATATATAAAGATACATAACATGCATGACGTATGGAAGACTCCCCCGTCCCCATCTAATGAGTACGTGGACCCGGCTGACCATCCGTTCCGGATCTCTCTGCAACTGTCTATCTCTACAGATCTACAACACGGATAAACCGTTAGCTAACTATCCAAATATAAGCAAAAATGATAACAGCACAAACACAAGCAGAAACAAAATAAACAAACATCATGCTGGCACTCAACCGTTTATTATCTATTATTTAAGTGATTCACATTATTCAATTTAAGTTGTGGCACGAGAATTATTATTAGTTCTCGCCTCCGTTCCTTATCCAACTGGTGTAGGTCTAGCTGACTTCCACTGGTAGCATCACTACAAACCACGTATGGACTAGTCCCGAAAGAAACCCCCAGCGCCCCGCGAGCTACTGAGCAGAATGCCACCGCCCGTTACTCTTAAGCCAAAATATAGGTCGGTAATTATATATCACAACCTATCTCTCTAACATTTCAATCACACACCACCATCATCATTTATACTCATATTTAGCAGTCAGCTAAGTAAGCCCAAAGGACTTACCTGATATAAAGCTCGACTCTTTGTACACCACTCGTTCTGTAAACTGTAGCAACTCAGTTGCCTGCCAAAGGCGATAAGTGCATTAGCACACTCTCACGTAGTTAGAAGTCTAAGACTTCTAAAATAGAATAATGTATTAAGACATAACTAGTTGCAGTATTAATTTAGGGTAAAATGCCCGAAAATTCTAAAATTCATGTCTAAACTCCTATTTGAGATTCTAAAATCATATTCTAACTCCCAAAGCTTCGTTTGGTTCCAAGCTAACATTTTTCCTATGTTTCTATTTTCCGGGAAATCGTAAAGGTCTAACTTCGATTCCAAATATAAAATTCGTAACCGCTTATAAAAATTCCGACTTAAATCCCTAGATTATCTATGATGTCCTATCTAACTTTAGGAGAAAGAATTTCTCCAAACTGTTCATTCAACAGTTTTATAAAAATTCCTAAAGTTGACTACTCCCTTTACAAATTCTATACTTAGCCAAAAATCTGAGTAGACTTTGAAAAATCATAACTCTTAAACCACTCACTGGATTTATCTCAAATTTTGATATGTTCTACTATAAAATCTTATCTATAATATATCCAAAATTTAGCTGCAAAGGAGATCAAAATCCTATTTAAAACTATCTCCCAAAACCGAATTTCAGCACAACAGAAAAACTGCTTACGACTCAATCTTGGAAAAATCGTAAATCCCAAACCACTCGCTGGATGCCTCTCAAATTTTAATATGTTCTACAACAATATGTAAACTATATCATATCCAAAATTCAAGTCCAACGGATATCAAGAGCTTATTCAAAATCATCTCACAAAACAGCATCACTTGCTGTTTTCCCCAACACTCAGCACATATATAAAAACGTCAACTTTGAAACACAATAACTCTCAAACCGTAACTTCGATTCTTCCCAAATTTTAATATGATCTACAACAAGATGTCAACTATATGATATCAAAAATTCAAGCCTAACAGAGATCAAAAGCCTATTCTAAACTATCTCACAAAACAGCATCCCATGCTGTTTTTCTCAACTCAGCACATTTATAAAACTGAACTTTGAAACCCCATATCTCTCCAACCATAACATGGATTCCTCTGAAATTTTAGTATGTTATACTACAATATCTCATCTATAACCTATAAAAATTTCAGCCAAAAAGAATGAGTTTAGCATACCTAAATCTGGTCACAAAGTTGGCTGCTCGCCAATATAGAAAACTGAGACTGCAACAGCTCAACTACTCTACTTTGGGACCTTATAACTTTTAATCCGACCGTTCATTTGTTCCCAAATTTTAACACGGTAAACTATGTATATCTATATATGATCTATTAAAAATTCAACGGTGGATCTTCAACCAATCGTTTTAACATTGATTCACAACAGTAGGTAATCTTCCACTTCAAAACTGAAAGGAATAACTAAAATAAATCCTTTACAGCAGTCCTTGTTTCTACCATTTCTGTTAGCACAACTCAACAACTACTCTCTATCTCTTCACCATGATACCAAAAGGAACAAGCTACTCTACTCCTAATCCAACTCCCACTCAGCCCCTCTCACCATCCTACAATTGTTACCCTTATGCTGTTGTAAGTATTAAAGCAGTACAAAGAACAGCAGATTGCAGTGCAGAGGACTCACCAGTCCGGTTTGATTCGATCAAGTTCATTTACAGCTTCCTGACGAGGCGAGGGGGAGTCTAGCGTGAGGGACGTCGCTTGTGATGGAAGCAGGGATCCGTCTTATGTGGTGCTGCAAGGCTAGACGGTTATTTAAGTACAATAACGTTAGAGGGGAAGGAGAGGGAAAGGGGATAGCACCACCTCACTTGTTGCAACGATGACGGCGGCGGTCTAGGGCTAACGTGAGGGATCGGCGCTGGCAGCCTCGCCTTGCTGGCTGATGCAGACGCAGCGAGATCCGGCGCAGAGAAGATTGCTGCAACTATGGATGTCGATCGTGCAAAGAGAGGAAGAGAGGAAGGGGATGATACGGCCGACTGTTGGTGTTGCTAATTAGGTTAGAATTAATTAAAATAGGTTAAAACTTAATTAAGGGGATGATTAGGGTAAAGGTAGAGACTTGGGCCGGCTGATTAGGTATAATGGGCCTACTCCGATGGGTATGCTCATTCCGCTATACGATGGGCTGATAAGTGAGTTGTTACTCGCACGGAACCGCTCTTCGGTTTTTAAATTGTACGGAATTACTATTTGGGTTATATTATTTATCATTTTATGTGAATGAAGGTCACCTAAAATGATAGAACTTAATATTGTGTAATATTATTTAAGATGAAGAAAGGTTAGCGGATCGGAATCCGGTTTAACCCGGTATTATGCGGAATAAAATTTTCCGGATATTACATCACTTACCATGGATAATAGTTTACCATATTTACCATATTAAGTTATCAACCTTCCTGTTGAAATGTATAAACAAAATATGAAATGAATTTCATTCAAGAGAGAAAACCACCTTTCATTCAGGCATACAGTAATCACATTAACACTTAAAACAAGCCCTCTTAGTGCTAGATGATCTAGGGGCATTTCTAAGAGTGCATCAACAGATTGATTGTGCAGAAAAGTTTAATAACATTCGGCTATAGTTTGATTTTTTTCTTCCTATTACAACATATACAAGCAATGGGGGATAGAATATACTAACATTTATGTTACACTCTGTTTAATTGTCAAGGAATCATACCATTGCACTTTTTTATGTTGATGATATGCTAATCACGTGAGATATCCCTCAAGATATTGCATTACTCAAGTCTGCCCTCGAGATATGTACATAAATTTATTAAGACTCGTTACCTGGCCAATAAATTTCCTCCTTCCTTTGAACACCTTCCCGGATAAACTTTCGCCAACTTGCTCAATCACATGATAATCTTCGACGCCCATTTTCAACTTACGTAGCCGATCTGAGAGATTTTACCTTATTTTCTTTAGCTAACAGAAACTGAAACATACCACACCTTTATCAGGGGATTCAAGATTGATATTTGGATGGACCCAACTAGTCCGTATTGTCTGATATATGAAAAGAAGTATTAACTTATATTAAGCAAACCAAAATGCAAGTGTCGTCTGCAGATTCTAAAGGTGATATCAGAAACTAAGAACAAAATAAAAGTGCAGAACTTGTGATAGTTAAAGTGGTTGTGATTTTTAGGCCTTTTATCATCTGGGCCAACAAAATGGAATATTATTCACTAGTTACTTCTCAGACAAATATAAATTGATATAAGAATTCCATTTCGTGAAAAATTAGGGGATAGCAAACTAGCAGTAGCACATCTAGGATGCAAAAAGGAACACGTATAAACAAACTTACAACCATTGACATGCATATGACATTTCAGAATTAATTATTTCAAGCCCGATGACATACCTGCACAGTTGCAACTGCTTCCACAGCCCCAGCTGCTCCAAGTAGATGGCCAATCATAGATTTTGAAGAATTCACCCTCAACTGTATATGGGACCCAAATAAGAATGGTGCACGTATGATAGCAAAGATTGCACAAACTCACTGAACTACCTCAGGGTTTTGGCCAAAATTGATAGAGATCATGATGTAAATAATAGCTTTATTTATGGGGGTTAGTTTTATTCACACATCACTGAGTTAGTTACATCTGTTTAGTTTTTGTTACACGTGGCTATGAAGCTATAAATAGCCTTTCTTGTAACAGATTACATTCACTCAGATATTCATAACAAACTTTTCCCCAACTTCCTCTTTCTTCTCCAAAATGCTTTCTAACAGCAAATCATTTCTTTGATTCTCAATCGATTAAGATGGTATCAGAGCATGTCGTTTCTCGACTGCTTATTCTGATGATCGATTATCCACAGTGATTCATCTGTGAATCACATTTTGTTTTACTTCATTCTCTGTTATTTTGGATTGAGGAATTCCGCGTTCGACTGTCTTCGATCCAAAGTTCGATCGATCATCGATTTGACCTAGAAATCAAAATCGATTCAGAGGCATCATGTATAGATCACCTTCGGAGTCTTCTTTGCTAGTCAAAGGTGGAGATGAACGAAATGAGGAAAATTCAGTCAACAACTCGAGATCTACTTCCAGAGGTTTCAATGTGGATTCAAACGATCCATTATATGTCCACGCATCGGAGGGACCAGGTTTGTCTTTAGTTTCTGAACAATTTGATGGCAAATCTTTTGGTGAGTGGCGTAGGTCAATTAAGATAGCCTTAACAGCCAAAAATAAGTACTGTTTCATTGATGGAAGCTATAGCAGACCTTCAGGAAATAGAATTTTGGCTAATCTATGGGATAGATGTAATAGCCTGGTGATTTCATGGATTTTGAATGGATTGACCAAAAGAATACGGATCAGTGTGATTTACTATGATTCAGCCTCAGATTTATGGTCTGAATTAGAGAGGAGATTTGGTCAGGCAAATGGTGCACAATTCTATGCTGTGAAGAAAGAAATCTGTGGAATCTCACAGGGAAATCAGTCTGTTACTGATTACTTCACGAAAATTAAAATACTCTGGGATGATCTTGCTGCTTTTGCTAAGCCTTCTTCTTGTTTGAAATGTGGTTCCCATAGCATAATTAATGAAAATGATGAAACTCAAAGGCTTGTGGAGTTTCTGATGGGACTAAATGACTCATATGCTGCTATTAGAGGACATTTGCTTATGATGAAGCCAATGCCCACAGTCTCAGATGCATATTCTATGTTGTTGCAAGAGGAATCACAAAGAGAGGTAGGAGCACAGAACAAAGTCATACAGGATGCTGCTGCTCTTTATGCAGGGAATAATCAGAATCAGAATCAGAAACAGAAGGGGAGCAACAGTGGGAAGTATGATGGAACTGAGGTTAACAAGGATTTATTGCACTACACTCATTGCAACAGAAGCAGACACACTAAGGAAACCTATTACAGATTGATAGGTTTTCCTGCAAACTTCAAGTTTACAAAGAACAAGAAAGTAGTGGCAGCTGCACAAGGTGGAGATTCATGTCCGAATGATGACAGCAAAGGGAAGTCTAACATTCCAGGATTGAACCTCACACAGTATACTCAGCTCATGGGCCTGCTTAAAGGAATTGAGGGATCAGGAATGTGTGGTGCAGCTCAACTGGACATGACCACAGCTCAGAATTCCTTAAAGCTTGCTGGTATAGCTTCTCATCCTATACTCACTATAGGAAATTGGATAATCGATTCAGGAGCGAGTGTACACATGTGTCATGTTCTTGAATCACTCACTTCAGTGAAGGAATTATTAAATCCTTACTCTATAGTCTTGCCTAATGGAGTGAATATTCAGGTCAGATTGGAAGGGAATGTTGTTTTGGGAAATGATTTGGTGCTTGAAGGAGTATTATTTGTACCTCACTTCAAATTCAATTTGATCTCAGTGTCCAAGCTCACAGAACAGTTGAAATGCAACATTGTTTTTACTCATGGAAAATGCTATATGCAGGACCATTCAGTGAGCAAGCAACAGGAGATTGGTGAAGTCAGGAATGGAGTATATGTGTTGAAAGAGGAAGCACAGAAGAATGTCAAGTCAGGATCATCTTTGTTGTCAGTTTCTGCAGACCAAAATAAAGATTGTAATGTTTGGCATGCTAGATTAGGGCATTTGCCTTATTACAAACTCAAATTGTTGTTTCCTTTCAAGAATGATATTCAGAATGATGATCTAGCTTCATGTGAAATTTGTGCCAAAGCTAGACAACACAAACTTCCTTTTCCAAATAGCAAAATATCAACTGTGTCAATTTTTGAATTGGTACATATAGATGTATGGGGTCCATATTATACAGCTACCAGAGAAGGTTATAGCTATTTTCTGACAGTGGTGGATGATTACAGCAGAGCTACATGGACTCATCTCATGGCTAAGAAAAGCAATGCTTTTGATTTTGTACACAGTTTTGTGGCCATGGTGGAAACACAGTTTGATTGCAAAATTAAAGTGATTAGATCAGATAATGCTCTGGAATTAGGAAGCAGCTGTTCTACAAGAGTTTTTCTGGAATCTAAGGGAATTCTTCACCAGACTTCTTGTGTAGCTACTCCTCAGCAGAATGGTGTAGTTGAAAGGAAGCATAAGCACTTACTTGAGGTTGCTAGGGCATTGATGTTTCAATCACAATTGCCTTTACCTTTCTGGGGAGATTGCATTCTAACTGCCACACATCTCATCAACAGGTTTCCAACTAAACTTCATCATAATGTTTCACCTTATGAAGTTTTGTTTAAAAAGGCCCCAGACTATTCTCTTCTTAAAACTTTTGGTTGCTTATGTTTTGCGTCTACATTAAAGCAAGGAAGAGATAAGTTGCAACCTAGAGCTTCTAAGTGCATTTTCTTAGGGTATCCTTATGGCAAGAAAGGGTACAAGCTCTTTGATCTTGATCATGACAAGGTCATTATTTCTAGAGATGTGAGGTTTCATGAGACCATATTTCCTTATGCAAACAAAACATCTACCCCAACTCTGTTGTTTACACCTTCCTCAACATTTTTTGATGATACTTTGTGTCATGATGCTGACTCAGATCATATTCCTCAAGCTCCACAAGAAACAGCAGCTCAAGATTCCCCTTCATTTTCACCATCCACTTCCATAAATAATACAGCCATCAATTCCATTTCTTTTCCCTCAAACACACAACCACCACCTAGACATAGCCAAAGAGTTTCTCATCCCCCTGCCTACTTACAAGACTACGTTTGTAGTGCTTTCATTGAGAATTCAACATCACAATCTACTTGTTGCCCTCATACTTTGACTTCTCTCATTCCTCAAGCTTTTAGCTTTCAAGTTTTGGTCAATAATTCATCTTACAATGAGATGGAACCTATTGATTATCATTCTGCTAGCCTTGATTCAAGATGGGTAGATGCCATGAACAAAGAGTTTTTAGCTCTAGAACAAACCAAAACCTGGGATATTGTTCCTTTACCTCCAGGAAAGAAGCCTGTTGGTTGTCGATGGGTATATAAAGTCAAGCATAAAGCTGATGGGAGCATTGAAAGATTTAAGGCCAGATTGGTAGTGAAAGGCTTTACACAGAAACATGGAGTAGATTTCCATGAGACATTTTCCCCTGTTGTCAAGTTAACCACAGTAAGATGCTTGGTCACTTTAGCTACTAAAAGGCACTGGAAAGTATATCAACTTGATGTGAATAATGCCTTTTTACACGGGGATTTAGATGAGGACATTTACATGCAGATCCCTCCAGGTTTGGTTGTCCAGCAATCTAATCTTGTTTGTAAATTGCGAAAGTCATTGTATGGATTGAGGCAGGCATCGAGACAATGGTATGCAAAGCTCTCACAGGCATTGAGAGGGCGTGGTTTTCTTCAATCATACAATGACTATTCTCTCTTCATTAAACACACAAGTTCTGGAATGGTGTATCTTGTGGTGTATGTTGATGACATACTTATTACAGGAAGTGATACTGAAGAGATCTTAGTCATTAAATCCTTCCTGGACAATGCATTCAAGATCAAGGATTTGGGAATGTTGAATTTCTTTCTTGGCATTGAATTCATTTCTCATGTTGATGGAGTAGTTCTTACTCAAAGGAAATTCATCAAAGAGTTATTAGCAGAGTTTGAATGTGATTCTGCAAAGTCTTTATCAACTCCTTGAACTCAATTGCAAGTTGCTGCCTAGTTCTGGAGATATGCTTTCAGATCCTTCTCTTTATCGAAGGGTGGTGGGGAAGCTCAATTTCTTACTTCATACAAGACCAGACATTGCTTTCACAGTTCAATTTCTTAGTCAGTTTATGCAAGATCCTAGGCAACCTCATATGGATGCAGCTATGCACACTTTGAGATACCTTTCTGGAACAATTAATCTGGGAATTTTGTTACACAGTTCTCCAGATACTCGATTGGTGGCGTATTGTGATGCAGACTGGGCATCTTGTCCACAAACTAGAAGGTCAGTGAGTGGTTATCTCATATTCCTTGGACAAAGTCCTATTTCATGGAAGTCTAAGAAACAACAGACCATATCCTTGTCATCAGCAGAGGCAGAGTATAGGTCAATGCGTCGTGTATGTGCTGAATTATCATGGCTAACTCGTTTGCTACATGAGCTTGGAGTATCAGAAGTTGCACCTATAAGTTTGAAATGTGATAACCAGGCTGCCATTCATATTGCCAAGAATCCAGTGTTTCATGAACGAACTAAACATATTGAGTTGGATTGCCATTTTGTAAGGGAGAAAGTCCTAGATGGTTTAATCTCTTTGTCACATGTTCCTACCCAGTCACAATTGGCAGATATTTTCACCAAATCACTCACTGGAATTCAACATCATGAGTTACTTGGCAAGTTAGGAGTAGTGGATCCACTTCTCCAACTTGAGCCGGGGTGATAGAGATCATGATGTAAATAATAGCTTTATTTATGGGGGTTAGTTTTATTCACACATCACTGAGTTAGTTACATCTGTTTAGTTTTTGTTACACGTGGCTATGAAGCTATAAATAGCCTTTCTTGTAACAGATTACATTCACTCAGATATTCATAACAAACTTTTCCCCAACTTCCTCTTTCTTCTCCAAAATGCTTTCTAACAGCAAATCATTTCTTTGATTCTCAATCGATTAAGAAAAATAGCGTAGTAGGGCTTGATACTCTTTCAGGTCTCCAGTTGGGGTCGATGTAGCGTGTGCATTGATGTAATTTATATCTTCCTTGGATACCCCAGCATCAGCTAATGTCTTCTCAATGCAAAGAATACTGTAATTGAGTGGAATAATAAGCCTAGATAATGAATTTAACCAATAACCACATGAAAAATCTTGTAGAAGCGCAACATCATCTTCTCTCGCGTCAAAGGAGACCTTACCTTCACAGTTTACACATTATCCAAGCGGGTTCGCATCGCTAGTCACCTGTTGGAGAGTCGAGGTCCATCGCGAGGTGGAGAATCGGGGTCGAGGCTCGCAGTCTCCAGTCGCCGCCTCCAGTCGCCGCCTCCAGTCGCCGCCTTCAGTCGCCAGATGGTTGGGATCGAAGTCGCCCTTGAACACGAAGAAGAGTTGGGATCGATCGATCGATCGATAGGTTATGGACTTAGGGCTAATTGCAAAGGCCGGTGCATTGTCTTCCTAGCGCAAAACGACGCGTTGAATTAGGGTTTTATTAAAACTGAGGGTCCGGAAAAGTTGTGTCACCCCGGTTAATTAATATAACCGGGGTCCGAAATTTTAATATCCTGGTTAATTTATATAACTGGGGTCCAAATTTTTTTTAAAAAAAATAAAAATAAATTAAACTCGGTTATACGTATAACCGTGGTCCGAAAATACATTTGATCACGGTTTTTTCAAACCGCTCCAATATAAGCGAGGTCTAGAGGGGGTATTTGTACTAGTGATGTGAACCGAACGGTTGCGGTTTATTTGCGGTTTATTTGCGGTTTTGCGGTTTGGTTGTGATTTTGCGTTATTGCGGTTGTTTTTGCGTGTGTTTTTTTGAGGTTTTTGCTGTTCGGTTGTGGTTCGGTTCATCAACCGAACCGTAAACTGCAACGCCAAATCTTATGAACCGCAAACCGAACCGATTAGTTGCGGTTCGTTTGCGATTTGGACTGCAATGTACTCAACCCTAGCCTTGATCCTTTGTAGACGTTGCATTCTCTCTGAGCTACCTATCATTTCATGGTGCTAAAGCTCAATCGGCTTTTAATTTGTTTTTGTTTAATGTATTATAAATTAACGGTAGAAAAACGTCCGTTCAAATTTTTGACGAAAATGGGCAAAATCCTGAAAAGAAGAAAGTTTGAAGATACCAACCGAAATGTGAATAAGTGTTGGGCGAAATCCGGAAAACCCCAAACTATAAGCACATCAACCGGAATTTTCCTTAAATTTATTATATTAAACTAAATATAAGTGTATGTATAAAATAATAATAAAAGATAAATAATAGTTGTTAAAATATAAAATAATGTAAGTGGACCATAATATTTCTCTAGTATGATTATTTAACCTAAGTCAAGATTCCGACATATAGATGGATCTAAAATATTTTAAAAAAAATAATTTGAAGTATCTATAATCCACAAAAACTCAATTCTTTATTGAGAATATTTAATACAGCACGTTTAGTCAAAACAAGAAATGATATGTCAACCATGAACCGGTTTATCTTAGGTTTAATAGAAACTGAAGTCAGTTTTTTTTACAAGAAGAATCGAACCCATTAATTTCTTTTTTAATTAAAAATCATTACACGTGGCCCAATCACATCAGGGAGCGGGACATACTAAGTTCCAGATGTTTGAATTCCTGTGAATTGCAGAGTTGTGTTGAGAGAAGTTGAAATCGCAGACGAGGAGGAGCCTTCTCGCCGTTTCCTCGAAGAGCATTTGAAATGGATTCGGGTTCGGGTCCCAGAAGAGGAGCCAAAATTGATGTTGAAGGAATCCGAGTTGGTGTCATCTTCAATTTCGGTGTTTCCGTTCTCCCCTCTTTCGTGTAATTGTATCTATTAGTGATTGGATGCCCTCTACTTGAAGTTTACACTTCTGTTGCAGGTCGCTACATTGGGATTTTTATGGGTCACTAAGCTCCTGCCCTAATTCATTTTGGAGTGCTTGGATTGTTGTGCTGTTTTTGTTGTTTTCCTTTTCGAATGATTTGTTATGAATTATGTATTTGGGTTATGAGGATAATTGAATATGATATTCCTTGAGTGTTTTTCCACAACTCTTTCGTGTAATTGCATCTATTAGTGATTCGATGCCCTCAGAATCAAATTGAACCATCTTGCTTTTTGCAGCATCAAACTAGTTGAAGTTTACACTTCTGTTGCAGGTAGTTACATTGGGGTTCATTATTGGAGTGCTTGGATTGTTGTTGTGCTGTGTTTGTTATTTTCCTTTTCCAGTGATTTGTTATGAATTATGAATGAGGGTTACGAGGATCATTGAATATGCTATGCCTTGAGTGTTTTTCATAAGTGATCAATGATGGTTTGTGTTTAGCGGAATCTAAACCACTCATCCATTGAAATCATGCCTTTTTATGTGGCTGGCTGTATTGAATAGTTAACAAGTATTTTATAATTTTGATATGTGGTTTCAACTTGGTCAATTTGAGTTTGTGAAAGTTCCTTGCTCTTGCATTGATTGTCAAAGAGGCAGATAATAGTGCTTTTTGTGTAATTGATATAGTTCAGTCTGTGTCTTTTCCCTTGCATAGTTGTTTGATTCATTAGGAAGTAACTTCTTGGGCCATTTGTTATGTTATAGCGGAAACAAGTGAATCCCTTTTCTTTGTCTTTTCCCTTCTGGTTTACCAAACTGTACCAATTAAGAATTGCACTTAATTTACTGAGCTAAGTTAGAACTAGGAATCTTATTAACTACAAATTTGGTCAGTAGAGTGCATACTTTCTAGTGTTAAGTTGATAGCTGTTGTGCCTTATTATTGCATTTCTACAATGCACCTCTGAATGATTTTCAGGCTAAGCTCGTACCTTACTGAAGCCTATGTTACCAAACTGTACCAATTTAGAGTTGCAGTGAGCCAAGTTTCGACTAGGTATCATATTAACTATGAATTTTTTGCTGGGAATCATATTAACTATGAATTGTTTTTGCTGGATTCCTCAAAAGATTTGTTTGTCTGCTGTCCAAAAATCCTGAATCTAGAGTTACGTTCATTTTAAAAAAGAGCCAGTATTAGGAGGGCATTTGATAGAAGGGCAACTTCTTGGGCCATCTGTAATTTTATACTTAAAACCTGTGAATCCCTTTTCTTTGTCTTCTTCCTACTGGTTTACCAAGCTGTACCAATTAAGAATTGCACTTGATTTACTGAGCTAAGTTACAAATAGGAATCTTATTAACTATGAATTTGGTCAGTAGAGTACATACTTTGAAGTTTGAAGTGTATCTTGAAAATTTTAAGTTCATAACTGTGCCTTATTGTTGCAGTTCTACAATGCACCCTTCTGGTTTACCAAACTGTACCAATTTAGAATTTCGGTGAGGCAAGTTTCAACTAGGAATCATATTAACTGTGAATTTGGTCATACTTTGAAGTGTTAAGTTGATAAGTGTTGTGCCTTATTGTTGCAGTTCTACAATGCGCCCTTCCGGTTTACCAAACAGTACCAATTTAGAATTGCAATGAGCCAAGTTTCAAATAGGAGTCATATTAAGTTTGAATGTTTTGCTGAATGATTTGTTTGTCTGTTGTCCAAATTCCTGAATCTTGAGTTACATTCATTTTGGAACACTACAGTAGCTAACTAGATTTTTCCTACTCTAAAAATGCTTTGATCAACGGGTGTGTTGAAACTAACTTCATCTTCTTCTTCAATGCAGATGGGCAGTGGGCATCTCATACCTGCAGAGGGGACAAACATGACTATTCTTCAACCACTGGACAAGGCAATCTTCGTGGAAGACGTGAGAGCAAGGCATGGTGAGCGCCGTCCCACTCGTCGCAATCCTGTCCATGCAAATCACGCACTCCCCACACTGAAATTGTTGAATCTGTTGTTGTTGTTGTGACCTGAAAGCGAACAAGCCCTCCACTGACTCACGGGTTGCAGGCTTCATCATGGGTGCAGCCGCCTCAAAAGACTCTTCGACAGCCATGTCGTCCTCCGTGGTGGCTCGTGGATCGATGAACAGCTCGAGCATGAACTCCCCTCCACTCTCATCGTGCGGGCAGACGTATTTACCACCACAGGCGTCAATAAACAACGCAAAGCTGCGACCCATCTCGTCGACACTACTCCTAGGTATATAGGGATATGCAGAAGCAACCATGTCGGAGACTTCTTGTTTGAAATGTCGGATGTAGGCACTGAGGCTGTTGAAGCCGGAGCACTTGAAACAGGGGATCTCTACGTTGCCGCCGCCGGCTAGGAACGTATCCATGAATATGCAGGACTCGTCCGAAGCGATTCGCTGCTGCTCTCGTTTACTCAGGGTGAAATCGAAGGCTTCGCTCCAGAATGTTATCGGCTCGCCATCGCTCGTCATCGCTTGTTAACGCGCTTTTCTTTTCTTCTTCCTCTTCTTACATGATATATATATATATATATATATATATACACAACACACAGAAGACCAAGGGCGTGTTTACCTTGCGGGTTTATAAACTAAATGATAGTTTATAAACCTTTGCTGATTTTTGTGTAACCGTTTACCTTGTCGGTTTATAAACTAAACCTTTGCTGATTTTGTGTAACCGTTTACCTTGCGGGTTTATAAACTAAATGATAGTTTATTTGGGTTTTTAAACCCGTAAAAAATAACCTTCTCAAGATGAGGTTATTTTTATTTGGGTTTTTAAACTCGTTAGTTTATAAACCCGAATAAACTCAAACCCTTAGTAAACAGGCCCCAAGACGCGTCAAAACGCGGTTTTGTTTTTGAATACATAAAAAAAATTATATATTTTTCATTCAAAAACACTTTTTAAAATGAGTTTTAATATATAAAATATTTGGATTAATAATTGTAAATCTGTATAAGTTTGTTTAAATGTATATTTGAATTAATTTTAATATATAAACTAAATTTATAAATTTGCAAAAGTTTCTTATAAAATTTACAATTTAATATTAATTATATAAAATTTGTGAATCCATTTGTGATATTATATGTTATTATTCAATTTAAAGTATCGATATAAAAATATATTGATTTTTTTTTTTTGGTTTTTGACGGGTATAAGAGGTGAAGGGATACACGTCAATTCATCAAGTGAACTTACATATACAAACCTTCGAATTTCATTCTAAAACCAATTGACAATACGAGTTTATATATTAGGTTCATGCACTACAATATTGTCAACATGGGATAATTTTACACATTTTAACAAAAATATTATATTTTATGTTTTATGGATGAACAATTATATATTTTTCATTAAAATATAATTTATTTTACAGTTTCAAATTGAGTTTAATTATATAAATAAATTTAATGATATATATATTTGAATTATCTATACAGTTTCTAAAGTAGGCGAAACTGATGCTAACGTGGTGTCCTCACGTTTTTTTTCGAATTAAATAATTTATTAAGTCACAAATTAAGCCGATAAATTTATTTTTATTAAAGCAATATCTAAAAAAATTTTAAAAATTAACCAATCACAGTTTAAATCAGATTCGAAACAAACCAAATCATATATTTACGGTAACGTAAAACTTTAAATTCCTCAAAATTAGGTTTTAAAATTATATACTCGGTTTACTAATGACGTAAAATTTACAATTTTTCTCTGATTAAATATTTTATTAAACCACAAAGTAAGCTAATAAATTTATTTTTTACTAAATCTCACATCGGTTATCAAGGAAGCATGATGCTTTGAGAACTTGTATAAATAGATATGAAAGGTCTGAAGATTAAACAAATCATATATTTTTGAGTCTTTTGGTGAGAATCAAGTATAATATTTATTCATATCAAGATTAATATTGATATGTAGGTCGCTGTGACCTATTGATTTGTTGGTCGTTGTGACCTACTGTTATGCGTGTCATTAACTTATTAATTTTAATTTATATTTTATCAATATAATAAATATATAATATCTTTTAAAACTTTTATCAACAAATATCCGTGTATGGCACGTATATAAACTATTTATATCTATATACTTTACTAGAATAGTTTTTTCTCGGATTAAATCTTTTATTAAATCACAAATTAAGCCAATAAATCTATTTTTATTAAAGAAATATCTAAAACTAACCAATCACATTTTTTATGTAAATAAATTTGAAACAAACCAAATCATATATGTACGGTTATATCTTAACGTAAAATTTAAAATTCTTCAAAATTGTGTTTTAAAAATTATCTACTCGGTTTATTAATAATGTAAAATTTACGATTTTTCTCTGATGAAAGCATGACGCTTTGAGAACTTGTATACATAGACATAGAAGTTTGAAGATTAAACAAATCATTTATTTCTGAGCCTTTTGGTGAAAATCAAGTATATAATATTTATATTAGAATAATATTTGTATGTAGGTCGTTATGACCTATTGTTATATGGGTCATTAACCTATTAAATTGGTAATTTATATTTGTAACACCCCAAGTTGTGGGAACTCGAAGCGCTACGGGCTAAGACCACACAATAGGTCCTGACCCTCAGAGTAGCAACAACACAACAAATCTTACAACAAGGCACAACAACACAACAAATCTTACAACAAGACATAGACGAATGAAAATCAAAACTCAATATAAAACTCAAGGTTTAAACAAAGAAAAACGTAAAAAGACTCGCAGCCGAGTTCAAAACAAAAGGGAAAGCAACAACATAAACATAAACCCGATCCCGTCCTATAATGTACGGGAACCCCGGTTGACCATACCATCCGGAACACTCAACAACATCCTGAATCTGCGAAACATCTACAATGATGGTATAAACCGTTAGCTAACATTCTAGATACTAGTAAGAGCGTAAAGACACAAACACACATAAGGTAAAGAAAACACATAGCATACTTGCACACAACCGGTTATTATCTTTCTTAAAGTTATCCATTACTAATTCAACTTTTTTTGTCACACGAGAATCTCCCGAAACTCGTCTCCGCTTTCGTCTACCAATAGGAATAGATCAGTACCTTCCATTACCTACGGGTCTGGGTTGCAAGCAGTGGCGGAGCCAGAAACTTTTGGTTGGAGGGGCACAAAAAAAAAATTTTTATAAGGGAAGTCGAATATTAAGCTTGAAATTAAACAATAAAATATATAAATTAAATAAATAGAAAAAGTTTACTTAAGTTTACTTAAACTTAAGTTTTATAAGGGAAGTCGAATATTAAACTTGAAATTAAACAATAAAATATATAAATTAAATAAATAGAAAAAGTTTACTTAAGTTTTGTACTATAAATTTTAGCTTTAAATTTATTTTTTTACTTAGATAAAATTTAAAATTATTTTATATATTTAGTTTCTTTTATAAATATATTGTCATATAAATTAGATAGTTGTTGATGAATTATTGTATTAAAAATTATATTAAATTTATTTTTTTACTTAGATAAAATTTTATTAAATTTATTGTATTAGAAATTATTCTATTAAATTTATTTTTTTACTTAGATAAAATTTAAAATTATTTTGTATATTTAGTTTCTTTTATAAATATATTGTCATATAAATTAGATAGTTGTTGATGAATTATTGTATTAGCTAGGAATTAATGAAATAATAAATAAACATCATTTAATCTCTCCATCTAAATATATTGTAATTTGTTTAAAATAAATTCATAAAATAAAAAGGAACTTTTTGCGACTCCCAAAACTCGAACCCACGACTTCATGTACCTCCTTCCCTTCCTCTACCAAATGAGCTAGTAGAACATCATGTAACATAATTCGTTTTAAGGAGGGTTTTTCCTTCTTTTTTTTCCTTCCTAAGGCAAAACGACGTCGCAAGCCGGGGCACCGTACCACCCGTTATCCCCCTTGGATCCGCCACTGGTTGCAAGAGCACATTCTAGTCTCCTGTAGAACTAGACAAGTGGTCACCGCCCGGTTATAATACACTTGGGTTAGTTAAGGTTATAAAGGGTGAATCCTATTTCGGTTATCCATTATAAACATGATAAACAACACAAACAAGCCAAAACACTCAAGCCAATATACGGAATGAGGATAAGTAAGTCCAAGGGACTTACCTCATTCGAAGGTAATCAAACTCAGCAACAACTCATGAACAACTCAGTTTCCCTTAAGAAAGGAGCAAGGAAGCCTGTTCACACAAGCATCACGAATCAGAAATGAAACGGTTGTTAGAAGTCTATAACTACTAGTCTCAATGATCTCTAAGAGATCTCCACAAGCTAAAGGCTCAACCTTAGTCTTACAACATACTCAGGGAACAAGGAACATCCATAAGAATCAAGGAAAGGAACGAGGAAAGGAAGGAAGGAAGTAACTCACAAGAACAGGAGTTACTGCAGAGAAAACCGCAAGGGCGACTGGACAAGGCGCAGGGGCGGATGGCCGCGGGGCGGGGATGTGCAGGCGCGGGGGCGGCTGCGTGACAGATGGCGTTGTCGAGGTTTCTCTCGGCAGAAACTTCACAGTAAGGAATCGAAAGCTCGAACCTTTGATTCAAAGCTTGTCATCGCTTGTTAACGCGTTTTATTCTCTTTTTCTGCTTAGATGATATATATATATATATATATATATATATATATATATAGAATACGCGTTTTGACACCGTTTTTTTAATACATAAAAAAATTATATATTTTTTCATTCAAAAACACTTTTTAAAAATGAGTTTTAATATATAAAAATATTTGGATTATTAATTGTGAATCTGTATACGTTGTTTAAATGTATATTTGGATTAGTTTTAACATATAATCTAAATTTATAAATATTGATTAATTCAGATGAATATATAAATGTACAATGTTAGCCGTTATAACAAATTAGTATTTGATGTACTTTTCTTCGTAAAATCATTTCATTTATTTCAAAACAATATTCCTTAAGTTTTGAAATTTTTCATTGGTGAAATAACATTTTAAATTTTAATAAAATCATTTCACTCATTTGCAAAAGTTTCTTATAAAATTTAGAATTTAATATTAATCATATAAAATTTGTGAATCCATTTGTGATATTATATGTTGTTATTCAAGTTAAAGTATCGATATAAAATATATTATTTTTTATTGTATCTGTTGTGTCTAAGAGGTGGATGGATACACATCAACTCATCAAGTGAACCTACATAAACAAGCTTTCGAATTTCATCCTAAAACCAATTGACAATACGAGTTTATATATTAGGTTCATACACTACAATATTGTCAACATGGGACAATTTTACACATTTTCACAAAAATATTATATTTTATGTTTTATGGATGAACAATTATATATTTTTCATTAAAAATATAAAATATTTTACAGTTTCAAATTGAGTTCAGTTATATAAATAAATTTAATGATATAAATATGAAACAATTTATTATCCATATAGTTTACTAAAGTAGGCGAAACTAATGCTAACGTGTGTCCTCACGTATTTTTTTTCGAATTAAATAATTTATTAAATCACAAATTAAGCCGATAAATTTATTTTTATTAAAGTAATATCTAAAAAAATTTTTAAAAATAACCAATCACAGTTTTTAAATCAGATGCGAAACAAATCAAATCATATATGTACGATTATCTTAACGTAAAATTTAAAATTCCTCAAAATTAGGTTTTAAAATTATCTACTCGGTTTACTAATAACGTAAAATTTACAATTTTTCTCTAATTGAATATTTTACTAAACCACAAATTAAGCTAATAAATTTATTTTTTACTAAATCTCACATCGGTTATCAAGGAAGCATGACGCTTTGATAACTTGTATAATTATATATATGGAAGGTTTGAAGATTAAACAAATCATATATTTTTTAGCCTTTTGTTGAGAATCAAGTATAATATTTATTCATGTCAAGATTAATATTGATATGTAGGTCGTAGGTCGTTGGTCGTTGTGACCTACTGTTATGTGGGTCATTGACCTATTAAATTTGTAATTTATATTTTATCAATATAATGAATATATGATATCTTATAAAACTTTTATCCACAGATATCCGTGTATGGCACGTATATAAACTATTTATATCTATATACTTTACTAAAATTGTTTTTTCTCGGATTAAATATTTTACTAAATCATAAATTAAGCCAATAAATCTATTTTTATTAAAGAAATATCTAAAATTATTTAAAAAAAAAACTAACCAATCACATTTTTCACGTAAATTAAATTTAAAACAAATCAAATCATATATGTACGGTTATATCTTAAGGTAGAATTTAAAATTCTTCCGAATTATGTTTTAAAAATAATTACTCGATTTACTAATTATGTAAAATTTATGATTTTTCTCTGAATAAATCTTATACTAAATCACAAATTAAGCCAATAAATATATTTTTACTAAACCATAATTATTTTGTAAATATGGATTTTGCTATCCCACATCGGTTATCATGGAAACATGACGCTTTGAGAACTTGTATACATAGACATAGAAGGTTTGAAGATTAAACAAATCATACATTTCTGAGCCTTTTGATGAAAATCAAGGATAATATTTGTATTGTAAAATCAGAAAAATTTTCCGTTTATTTCCGAGTCAAATCGAATTTCGATCCGCTGACCTCTTTCCAATCTACCTAGTGTTACACCCCATCACAAACACTATCATTTTATGTAAGCTTTGATTCACATAAAATGATGAAAATATATTCAGCCCTAATATATGTATACATATTTATATACATAGATAAATCTATTTTGTTGACCAAGCCCATATGACAACATTTGACGAGACCAAAACGATCCCATGACAACATTTGACAAGCCATGACATACTCTTGACAAGACCATGCAACTTTCAGCCCACATAATTTCCCTTGTTTCAGCCCACTTTCTTACCTTGCTTGTATGCTTCACCAGCCCGACAGTGAGTAGACCCAGGAGTGTAGCAATAGCCCCAGCGAGCCCAGCAAGGCGCCGGCCCAACAGTGAGGAAAACTGGTCCACGTAACAAGGTGTTTGTAACACCCCAAGTTCTCAGAACTCGGGGAGCTACTGGTTAGGACCTCACAATGGGTCCCGACCTTGGTTTAACAACAACTTTACTAGGATCTTACAACAAGGCACAAATGTAATTAAAAACAATTTCAAAACATAAAAATTGTATTTTATGAATGTGCACATGTTACAGCCTTACAAACATTTATATAGATACGTAACATGCATGTCGTATGAAAGACTCCCCCGTCCCCATCTAATGAGTACGTGGACCCGGCTGACCATCTGTTCCGGATCTCTCTGCAACTGTCTATCTCTACAAATCTACAACACGGATAAACCGTTAGCTAACAATCCAAATATAAGCAGAATAAGGATAGCACAAACACAAACAAGGTAACATAAACACCCATCATGCTGGCACACAATTTGGTTATTATCTGATAGCTTAGGTGATTCACTTTATTCCGTTTTAAAGTTGTGGCACGAGAATCTTAAGAGTTCTCGCCTCCGTTCCTTATCCAACTGGGTGTAGGTCTAGCTTACCTCCGCCGGTAGCATCACTACAAACCGAGTGTGGACTAGTCCCTAAAGAAACCCCCAGCGCCCTCAGGCTAACTGAGCAGAATGCCACCGCCCGTTACTCTTAGGCCAATGTATAGGTCGGTGGATAATTACTACTAAGTACGACTATAAACATCTCATTCACACACCACTACCATTATTCACACTCATATCGAGAAGCTAGCTAAGTAAGCCCAAAGGACTTACCTGAATCATATCATAATCCCGTTATCTCGACTCGGTCCGCAACCGCACGAACTCAATCGCCTGTTATAAATGGCAAGTGGATCAAAAATACATCTCATATTCTTAGAAGTCTATAACTTCTAGGATGTATAATCTCCTCATAAAGGGAAAATCATTAAAATATCTTAAAAAGGTAAAATGACCCTTTTACTCCTGGTCCCGAAACTCTCAAAAATCCCATAAGTTATGCCCAAACTCTTCTTTGAGACTTCATTCCATAATCTAACTCTTAAGAGTTATTTTAGGTAGAAACTAGAAGATTACACATTTTTCTTAACGTTTTAAAAAAAAAACATTAAGGTCCAACTTTAGCCCATGGTACGAAACTCTAATAAATTTATAAAAATTCTAAGAAAATTACTCAAGCCTTCTATGATATGTATATATATCATAAAGCCAAAGATCTTCCAAAAATACTCAGTCAAGACTCCTACATAAATTTCCAAAGTCTTATTTTCCTCCTCGAATAAAACTTGACACAAGAACTATAACGCTTGTTGAAGTAGTCTATACTAACGTGCTAACCTAAGGAACAACAATACGTGGGACGATACATATAAGTACGCGATATATGCCACTAAGAGCATCTTCATCCCATATATTGAGAGTTTCTTTAGCTATTTCTTAAAATAAAAATAAAGATTAATGTCAGAATTGGTTAAAGAATCTATGTTATGAGTGGAAAGAAGTTTCTCTGTGAAGAAATTAATCCTGACAAGTTCTTGCCTGATTCACACAAATCAAGGAAATTGTGTATTTTTTTTTTTGTTTTTGCCCAATTATAGGGGAGTAGGATTTCTTCTATTGGATCTACGTAATTTAAAGAAATTTAAAAATTTTTTTTAGATTTTGGGATGGAAGAGAGGGGTTTCTTAAATAATTTTAAGAATAAAAAATGATTAAAAAAATAGATAAGAAATCTTTAAAGAGTTCTGGGATAAAGATGCTCTAAGGTCAAGAGCCCTAACTAGTATTAGCCTAATCTTCTAGATAACAAATAAGTGTCTATAAAAAAAACAATTCCCTTAATCACACACGTACCCATGAATAAGCTAACGACACCACTTTACTTTAAACAATTTCCAATACAAAACAACAGTACCCCAACATCATTTCAATTCTTCCATTACTGTGCAACAGTCCTACCTACTCCCCTTCATGTTGTCGTACCCCTCTTACTCTTACTTGCGCCCTCGACCCCATTCCTATCCCCACCTCTTTCCAAACAAGTCCCTACTACTAAGTAACCTGTCGACCCACAACCAATCTACCAAACTACAAAAAAAACACCAGCTTGCAAGGTGACTAAGAGGCTTACAAGTACACGCTCGGTTCGATCGACAACTCTGATGGCGACTCAATTCAGGGGAGGAAAGAGGGAGGCTTGGTTCGCCGTCAAAACCGTTGCCGAGAGGAATCCGGTCGAGCCTTCGGAGGACTCGGAGATAGCGGACTGTGACGGCACTGGCTTCCTGGTTGCCGTCGACTAGGAGCAGCGCCAACGACTATGGGAAGGTCGCCGTTGTCAACCGTGTGCAGAGAGTCGGAAAGGCTCGACCTTGGCTCCAACAGCAGGCCTCGAGGGAGATGTGCAGAAGGTCGGGAAGACTCGACCCTGGGCTCCAACAGCAGGCCTCGAGGGAGACGTGCAGAAGATCGGGAAGACTCGGCCTTCGGTGTGACATGAGGGACGGTGTTGGCGCCGTTAACTACGAGCAGAATGGAGGTTGAGATGTGATTAGGAAGGAAAGGTTTGTTGAGGATCTTCAAGGTTTCTTTTCAACAATGGAGGTCATTCCAGAATTTTAAACACAGAGGAGAATCCAAGCCGCTCTACTGAATACTCAAGCGACCTTTGTCGGTTGAAAACAAGAGCTGCACGTTTGCTAATTGCCAGCGAGGATCTTGCTGGTTGTTACGTTGTGGAGGGCTGCACGTTTGCTGATGAATAAGGAGACGTTTCAGGATGTAACTCCCATCCAGCGTGGACGTCGATTGGTTTACGAGAAGCTGTATCAGTTCGTTGGGCTGGACTTGTCACAAGGGAGTTGCGATGTGGGCTGAAGGAAGTTGGAAGCAAGTATGGCAAGGTATGGCAAGGCTTGTCAAACCCTTGTTGAATGTTGTCATGGGCTTTGTCAATTGTTGTCATGGGCCTTGTTACAAAATATATATATATATATATATATATATATATATATATATATATATATATATATATATATATATATATTAGGGTATGTCGTAAAATTCATCATTTTATGTGGATTAAAAATTACATAAGATGATAAAGTTTGTGATAGTGTGCACTCGGTAGAATGAGAAAAGGTTAACGGGTCAAAATTCGGTTTGACTCGGAAGTAAACGGAATAAAATTTCTGGATATTACAGTGTTGATCTGGAGATATATCGTATCTTTTACAGCTCCCCTCACTCGTCATCGCTAGATTTGTATTCTTTTATGACGCGGATACTTCTCGTCTTCTACTTAGATCATATATATATATATATATAAAGAGAAAGACGCGTTTTGACGCAATTTTTTTTAAGTAGATAAAAAAAATAAATTTTTTAATTCAAAATAGAAAATATTTTACCTTTTTAAAATGAGTTTTAATATATAAATGAATTTAATAATAAAAATATTTGGATTATTAATTATAAATCTGTATACATTTGTTTAAATGTATATTTGGACCACTTTTAATATATAAACTAAATTTATAAATATTGATTATTTCAGATAAATATCTAAATGTACATGGTTAGCCGTTATAACAAATTAGTATTTGTTGTACTTTTCTTCGTAAAAACATTTCATTTATTTCGAAAAAATATTTCTTAACTTTTGAACTTTTTTATTGGTGAAATAACATTTAAATTTTTAAAAATTATTTCACTCATTTGTAAAAGTATTTTTTATAAAATTTAGAATTTAATATTAATTATATAAAATTTGGGAATCCATTTGTGATATTATATGCTAATATTCAAGTTAAAAGTAGTTTAACTTTGATATAAAATATATTAATTTTTTTTATTTTCAATGGATTTAAAAGGTGTAGAAGATGCCCCGAGGCCCTTAAGGGAACATATGCATACAAACCTTCGCGTTAAATCTTAAAATTAATTGACAATAGGAGATATAACCCTTACCGTTATATGTTAAGTTCACATATTATCATATATTCATTGTGGAAATTTTCGCACATCTCAACATAATATTATATTTTATGTCTTATATATATGGAAAAATAACCCAAAATAATACCAACTATCAACATTGAATCGAAAATAATACGAACTTTGAAAATTACTAGGAGCGATACAAACTACGTCATATATTTTCCGGCAAAAACTCTAACTCCGGCGATGACATGGCAGCTGCCATGGCAGCTGGAATGCTACATGTCATCAAATAAATGGTTAAATGTGTGATGTGGATTTTATTTTTTTTAAAAAATATTTAAAAATATTTAAAATATTAAAAAATAAAAAAAATTTATTATTTTTAAAAATTAAATAATAATTTTTTAAAAAAATTGTACAAACATTTATTTTTATAAAATAATTTTTTAAAAATAAAGTTTGAAATTTTTTTTAAATAGATTTGTAAAAAAATGTAATAATATTTATTTTTCCAAAATATAAAAATATAATATTTTTTAGAATATTTTTTTAATCAAATTTATTTTTGGATTTTGGTATACAATGAAAATTTTAATAAAAAAAAAAAAAATTTGTAAAAAAATATTCGAATTTAATTTTTTTTAACCTTGTAACCTAATTCCTAAAGAATTTTTTTCTCAATTTTTTTTGTAATTTTTTTTTCCTAAGAAAATATTCGAATTTTTAAAAATTATTATTTGAAATTTTAAATAAATATTATTATTTTTTAAAATATTTAAAATATTTTTAAATTGAATTTTTGAAAAATAAAATCCACGTCACACATGTAATTTATTTATTTGATGACATGTAACATTCCGACTGTCACGTCATCGCCGGAGCTAGAGTTTTTTCGGAAAATTATTACGTATTATTATTGGTAAATACATTGATAGTTTGTATTGCTCCGAGTAATTTCAAAGTTCGTATTATTTTCTGTTCAATGTTGAAAGTTGGGTATTATTTTGGGTTATTTTTTCCCGGTCTCTTTTTCCTTCAACAAAGAGGAGGGTTATTTTTCAATTATATTTCTATAATAAAAAAAAATACATAGAGATGAACGTAAATACATCTACTATCGACTTTAAATTGCACATTTGTGTTGAGAGAAGTTGAAATCCCAGGCGAGGAGCCTTCTTGCCGTTTCCTCGAAGAGCTTTTGAAATGGATTCGGGTTCGGTTCCGGGTCCGAAGTTCGAAGAACCCGCTTCTTGGGATGACCTTTACAACGTAAACTTGGTCCCTTCTGAGCTCTTTCTCAAGTTCAGGAAACATGTTGAAGGAATCCGAGTTGGTGTCAACTTGGAAGTATGCTCTCTCTCTCATCTTACAGACCTTCAATTCGGTGTTTCTGTTCTCCCCTCTTTCGTTTAATTGCATCTATTAGTGATTTGATGCCCTCAGAATCAAATTGAACCATCTTGCTTTTGGCAGTATCAAACTAGTTGAAGTTTACACTTCTGTTGCAGGTTGTTACATTGGGTTTTTATGGGTCACTAAAGCTCCTGCCCTAATTCATATTCGAGTGCTTGGATTGTTGTGCTGTATTTGTTGTTTTCCTTTTCGAATGATTTGTTATGGATTATGTGTGCGGGTTATGAGGATCATTGAATATGCTATGCCTTGTGTGTTTTTCCATAACTCCTCAACCATTGAGGGATCATGCCTTTTATGTGGCTGGTTGTATTGAATTTTGACAAGTATTTTCTAATGTGGCCTTTGTATGTATGCTAATTTTTCTGGTTTGGTAACTTTGATATTTGGTTTAAACTAGCTCGATCATTTAGAGTCTGATTGTTTTCCAAACAGCTCCAAGTAATTTATGTTGGGACTCTGAGACTGTGAGTCTCTTGCATTGATTCTCAAACAGGCAGATAATAGTGCAAATGTGTAATTGACATTGTTCAGTTTGTGTCTTTTCCCTTAATTGGCATAGTTGTTTGATTCATTAGGGGGGAAGGGAAACTTCTTGGGCCATTTGTTATGTTATTCCTGAAACATGTGAACCCTTTACTTTGTCTTTTCCCTTCTGGTACCAAACTGTACCAATTAAGATTTGAACTTGATTTACTGAGCTAAGTTACAACTAGGAATCATATTAACTATGAATTTGGTCAGTAAAGTGCATACTCTGAATTGTATCTTGAAAATGTTAGGTTCATAACTGTGCCTTATTGTTGCAGTTCTACAATGCACCCGTGAATGATTTTCAGGCTAAGCTCGTACTGAAGCCTATGTCACCAGATCGCAAGTGGAAGTTTATGTACGAGCCATTAAGGCAAGATGTTCATGTTATGTCTAAGAAAATCCCACTCACGAAGTTCCTGAATCTACAGGTCTAGCATATCTTTCTCCCTCTTCAATTGTTTCACCATTATACGTCATCTTCCGTTGTAAGATATATATGAACATTTTTTTTGCAGTATTCCTCAAATGATTTGTTTGTCTGTAGTCCAAATTCCTAAATATAGACTTACATTCATTTTAAAAAGAGCCCTTCTTTTATTTACACTAACTAGATTTTTCCTTGTATCCATATAACCCAGTTTTGATCAACTAGTACTCTAAATCCTTAGATGTTTGCAGGTAGGTTTGGGCCACAGCTTTTCCTTACATGCAACCGGTTGGAAGTGGAAGCTTACAACATGCTTGGGAGGTGATGGTATATCTCGGATTCGGAATAAGACATCTCTTGGGTTGTGCCCGGGTGTGGATTTGCGCTTTGGCTGGAAGGCAGACTATGTTCTTCCTGAGGTCACAGGGTAATTAATTGCATATTGCTTCAAAACCAATCAGTCGTATCAAAAGTTACCAGTGTGAATATGAACTTAATCAATGTATTGGGGAAGTCAGTTTGAATATACGTTTAAGGAGTGGTGCATTCAGCGACATAACCTGTATTGGTGACAAGTGAATATCGTAACCTTACTAAATAATGTTCACAACGCTTACCATGAAGCCCACTAAATGAGTTAACTTGTGAAAGTTTTCTTTTTATTAAGGCTTGATAGCTTATCAACATATTCACCTTTCATAAAAAAGATTATCTCACCAAATGCATTCATATTCCCCTTTTCAACATTACCTTTCGTTTTTTAATATTCACTTCTTATTTAGAGTTTATAGTTTGTTTAAATAACCTTCTTTGTTAGGCAGTCAAAGCCTTGTTGGTTTAGAGTTTAGACCAGGAAAAGGTTTAGAGTATGGATCCATACTAGTCACTTATTATTTTTAGGAAGTGGTAGAAGGATAGGTAGAGTTACTGGCTGTAGCCGAATAACTTAGCAAGAAAGGTGTAAGAGTGTATTATGTATATGGGATTAAAGCAAGGAAATGTAGAAAGTAAGTTCAGTTTGTATTCGAAGTTGTTAGTAAAGTATCCATTTAAGGAATGAATGTATACTTCATAATAATTCGATCACCGAAACACTTTCTCCATTTTATAATTCTCTCCTTTTATAGTTCATTCCTTCCGTCCATGAGTTCTCTACAAAGTAATATACCCTTATAGCTTTACCCATGTATACAAAAGCCAAAGACTGTCTAATCTGACAGTAGACTCTATAATATCCTTCCAACAACTTTATAAGAGAACTTTTTCAAAGCATGCACATGATGTGAATAAAAGAAAGGAAGAAAAGTAAATGAAGCTCACCTTCCATGTCACAAAAGACATACTTTAACATGTCACTTGGGACAACTACATTCTCTATCTCCATTTGAGCTGGAATATTTTTATATGATTGATCTTTGGAGCTCTTACAATGTAGTGGGAATTATACAACTAAAGATCGATGATATCAATATTTCGATTTAAATGGAGGTCTCCAATTAGTTGTCCCAGCTTCCAAGTTGAAGTATATCTTTTGTGACATGGATGATGGGCTTCTTTTACTTTTCCTTGCTTTAATCACATTATGAGCATGCATCAATATCGATCTCTTACAAAGTTGTTTGAATGAAGTTAGAGATTCTACTGTAAGATTCGTGTATATATTGGATGAAGGTATATTGCTCTGGAGAGAGCTCAATGACAGAAAAAGGAGATCATAAAAGATATGGCGAAAGGTTTACGGAGATTGAACTCAGGCAAATTATTCATTATTTCCTTAGATGGAAATTGTTTATAATACGTACAAACTATAGTTGTATAATCTTTACTCAGCTTAGCAAAACAACCTAACAACTTCTAATGTATAGCTGTATACTATATCCATCCTTTAGTTTTCCTTACTCTAATAATCACTTCAAAATTTCTTTCTTTCCTCTCAAAAAAACTTTATGGGATACCCAGGGTCCAAAGTCGTAGATCCCTCTTTAAGAGCCGTGTCTAGGAGTTTGATAGAAACACAGGAATGGAAGAAAAAAGGATAGAAATCTGAGTGCAAGACTCTCAGTCAGACAAGGTCTATTTGAAGTCCTCTCTGTCTTCAATTCAATTTGCAGGTTTCAATCCGATACCTTACTGATACACCTCCTTTTATGATAGAAAAATAAATAACCTACTCTTAAAACCAATCAACTAAGAAAAATGGATAAATAGGGCTTAACGGGCTGCAGATCAGGAAAGTGAGAAATTAGGAGAGAATAGATAAAATAAATAGGGCTAGTTGTCCCTTGCTTAACAAAGAACTCTAACAGGACAACTTAGAGGGTATCACCCTGAGACAGATGGATGTATAGGGGGTACTTAACAGATGCCTTAGAAATACATTTGAGGCTCTTTGTTTCTGAATAAGCTAAACATGTGGCTAGGTGGTTATTTTGGCTAGAATATTGGTACAACAAGCTAGGCAGTTGAATTGGAATAAGAAAATGCAGAGTTTGTAACAACAGCTTTCTTGTGAACAAGAGGAGACCAAGTTTGTTGGTTTAGACCAGGAAAAGGCTTTGAGTTTCGGTCCCATAGTAATCCCATAAATGCTTCGTTCATTTGACCGTATCAGAAGGGTTGCTTAACTTGTGCGTGTTTATTTTGTGCTTGTTTGCATGTGCTGGACTCCTAATTTCTAACATTTCTTTTGTCTAAATAGCCATTTTTTGCTCCCGACATTTGTTGATTTTCATCTCTTTGGATAGGGCTTTGGGAACAGGAGAATCATTGTTCAATATGAGTTCTGGAAGCTTGAAGGCTTCTCTTGACAGGGTGGAGGCTATCTTTACACAATAAGTGTTTGCTTGGCACTATGTGCTGATTGCTGGTAAGTTACTTGCGTTTCTGAAAAGAAAATATATATTTGTGTGGACAAGGTAATTGTAATGCATTAGTTACGATATTGACAACTGGACCTAAATCAATGCTTGTACTTGGTTCCTCAACTTAAAGAAAATTACTGTGGCGAACTAAAGATTAATTCCTTGATCTTGCTGTAGATTGTATGCATTCCATCCTTTCAAATAAACCATTTCAGTTCAACTTACGAAATCCTTGATGATGAATCCAGGTACAGCTTGTGGAAGATTTGGAGTATACTTCTTGATTATCGGGCAGCTTCTATATTCAGCACGTAGATTACAGGTAAATCAAAACAGTAAATTACGCAGAGGCTTGTGTTTCTTTGATGGCGAGCTCAAGGTAGTTATTGTGCTACTACTGATTTTGGTAAGACAAGGGAATGAGCTTATTCAATCGGCACGGTCATGTGACAAAGATGAATATCATTTTATGTTCTGAATATTATGCTATCATGTGACAAAGATGAATATCATTTTATGCTCTGAATATTATGCTCTGTCGTCAATGAAATGGGTTTGTGCACAGCGATTAGCATAGATGAATATTATGTTATGCTGTGAATATTATGCTATGTTGTCAATGAAATGGGTTCGTGCATAGCCATTAGCATGATACTATCGGTAGTTTTCTGTTGGGAAGACTCGAGAGATGTTTGCGAAAGCTAATGCCCCAATACAGCTTGATTTTTGGCTGGAGGTTCATTATGAGAGGTTTGTCAACCCTAAAAGCATCATCCAAAAGCTACTAGTTATAATTGTACATATTTGCAAAATTATAACTTGTATGGCTCAGTCTGAACTGGAATTTAACATGTATAAACGCTATTACTATAACTAGTATAACAGAGGGGTATAATTTAGGAAACAAATATACATGAGGGCTTTTCTTTCTTCTTGCAGATGCTAATCCTTTTCGGTTTTGCTTGCGTTGAATATTTTTAGGTCTGAATTCAATCAACAGGTACTTCCACGTCCATTCTTAGATCTGAATTTGTTAAAACCTGAAATAAGAAGTCAAGTTCATAAGTGAGAAGACACTTGCAATGAAAACAATTTATATGAATTGATGCTAGCCTACAACTCTTCTTGTTCATAGCACAAGCACAAGCACAAGCACATGACAAGTTTACCTTGATGAAATCGTCTAAAAACAATTGGGAGTCTCTTTTGTAACCTGCTTCCTCCAGCACCTTGGTTAGCACCTCCTGCATCACAAATACTATTGATATCAGCCATCAAATACATAATTGACCATCTAAGAAACCAACCCAATACAACAAGCACATGCAATAATAATAATACAGTTCACTGATATTTGGATCATTATAAGTAATCACGTTAGCCATGCATTGAATATGACAAGGGTTACTACAAGCTTCTCCCTACAATAATTGAATGGCACATGCAGGTATGCCCCTCAACGTACTAGAGAGTTATGTAAGCCAACATAACTAATGAAGTCAGCCATTGAGCAGCAGTCCTAGTTCATTCTGTACCAATTGAAATCAGGAAAAAGCCATGAGGAAATTCCCACTGCTGAAACAAGGGAGTTCCCCACTTCGACTCGCTTGGTCTTAGGAGAGTAAGAAACAAGTAACAAAGGTGTACGTACCTCTCTTTGTTTGTCCGACATGAAAGAACCAGTCAAATCTTGCAGCACTTCCAATATGTCATTGAAAGTCACCTTCCCGTTACAGTCTGAATCATAAACCTTGAATATGACTGGAAGAAGGTGAGGGGCATTATAGTCAGCAGAACAGCAAGAACAGTTAAAACTTTGCAAGCATAAAATAAAAAACTGGAGGTACCTACGTTTAAATTTCTGCAGCATACTGGCTTGTGCACTAAAAGAAGACAAGAATGCCACAAAGTCCTTAAAATTCAAGCCATCCACCATCTTTAGGAGCCTCTGTAGACAACCCAACCAGATTTGATGGTGCGTGAAACAATTAAATGTCAAGAAAGGATAACGGGGGATTAGTTATTCCTTCAGCAATCTATATAATCATTACCAATTTACCATACCTGAGAAAGTGGATTCAAGGCAAATTCTGGGACTGACAAAAATTCATCAGCTGAAATGAATCCTTTCGCACTTCTGTCAAGCTGACAGAACCTTTGATACAAAGAGACTATTTCTTGTTGTGTAACTACAATTCCCACAACGACTTCAATTAGACGCAAACATGAATATACAAAAGTCCAAGAGAATTTTGTAGCTACATAGTAACAACATTGGTAAAAAGAAAACAAGATGAACCCACATAAATTGTTGCAATGTTCTTGAACTTCCTCGATATCATATTGAGTTAGCATCGAAGGAGCACTACCCATTGCTTTTACCTGTGTGAGAAGAACTTCAATATCAATGATCAAAAAATAATTTGATTTGCCTTAAAACAAGTTCAAAGCTTCTTGGCCTGAGAGGACAACTTAAACATCATTGTATAAGAAGATACCTGAGTGAACAGAAATGAATTGGAAAAAGGATGAAACCAAAGATAAAGTTCAAAATATAAAGTAAGTAACTGATTTGAATACTATTTGAATTTAATGAACACAGTGCACATACAAGACTGTTCGGATTGGGACCACGTTTACCTAATAGCATTCCAATTTCATTCTAGATGAGAAAAGGTTAGTTGGGAAATGCCTAAATGAAGATTGCAACATATAACTAATTATCATAAAGACAGGATATGCATGAAAAAACCAGGCTCACCAAAAATTCCGTTGTTGTGAAACTTATATCTTGGAATGTTGAGGATTCTATGTTGTATCCTTCATCACAAATTTCTTATATATCCGTAAAGGAATTCGAGAATAACCAGGCTTCTCTGAGGCCAGGGTAAGTTACTTCCCTCTTTGTTTTTCCTATGGAAAATTCTCCTGTATAGGGACAATAACATTCTATCTTGCACATCTTCTAATATGATTGTTCTGGTGAGATAAGATAGTAGAACTTCATATATGAGTGGGACAAATTGTATAGTTAGCCTAATTGCTACAGATTGATTCCAATCTTGCCGGATGACTTGAATGTCAGAGGTGGCAGTTTCAATTTATAACCGTGAAAATTGAAAGAGACGAGGATTATCATCATCTTTCACACTCCCGCAAAAAATAATTTCCATAAGAAAGAACATATCCTACAAGTAGCCTACTAGATTGTGCGTAAGATGTTGCAAAAAGTTCATGGACCTGTATCCTGTCCCTACTTGATGGCCCTAGAACAAAAGAAGACACTAAACATGAAATATGTCCGAAAATTAGAATCAAGCTTAAGTAGCAATACTTGGAGTCGATTTGTGTAGCGATCCAGTTGGCAGATCGCCATCAACCACAAGATCAGTACTGACAACGGTTACAACTTACAAGAGTAAACAAGGCCAGAAAAAACTATCAAGTTTCAAGCCAAACAGAATGTTCTTAGTACTCAAGGAATGTTAAATCGGCTAGGCCCAAGGTTATCAGCTCAGCAAGCACTTCAGTAGATATCCAATTTGTATAACTCGATCACACAAAACCCTAAGCAGTTTCATGGCAGATTCAGGTCAATTTCAAAATAGAGACTAGATGCAAGGCATGGAACTATACTGACTTTGCTACCAAACGGAAATCTAACACCATAAACTAATTTTTTCCGTCGAAACAAAAGTTTCGTGAAGGAATGGTTGGAAGAACAACGTGATTCAACATATCCAAAGAAAAACTCGAGGTTCATTCCAAATAGGAAAACAGCAGAGAAACATAACCCGATCAAAATTCTCAAACCAGGAGAGACGATAAACACGAACCGTCAGAATAAGGTATTAGGTGTGTTTGATATTGGTCGGCAGCAGCGATCTGAGCTGAGGTCCGACGGCGACCGTAGGACGGAGTATTCGAGAATGTCGGGGACGATATATGAGTTTGGTAAACCACACCTATTATGATCTCTATTCTATGTATTAAAAATGATTTAAATATTATATCTGAAGTGATTTCGGTTATATGCAAATGCAAGCCTAATTTTAGGGCCATATTTACCTTGCAAAATAAACGAAGAATAAAAACTATAATCTTAAAATGAGATGTTAATGGATAGTAAAACATAGTTTACGAATTTTAAAAAAAATGAAACTAGGGTAAGTTGCAAAATTTGTGAAGATATTTAATTAAAATTTATAATAGTAAAAACTAGAATATTAATTATTTTATTACTAAAATCATAAACAATAGACCCAAAACACGTAAATTAAATTAATTCCCCTAAAATAAATTCTTTATAATTTGATAAATGTCAAGGTGGTAAAATTTCAATTCGACTCTTATCTACTTGAAAGTTGTATTTTGAAAGTTACTTCGATCTTGGAATGGGAATGTTCATTTATATTATAGAATAAACCATTAGAAATTATATCAATTTTGATAATGAAATATGTTTAACCTCGTATTTGACGAAAATGTATATATAAAATAATTCTTCATAACATACAATAAGTAAAAAAAAATAATAACAAATATAAATAAATAAAAGAGGAAGAATGCAATTTATTGTTTCATGTACCTTAAACATTCTATTGAAATCTTAGTTTTTTTTAATATAAAAAAGATTAGGGCAGTTTTAATTCACTGGCAGTTTTGTTTGCAGTTAAAAGTCCCAACTGTCCAGTTGCATATGTGTATATATATGCGTAAGATAAGAATGGTAGAAAAACAAGGGGGAAACATTAACTCTGCACACACAAAACAAATGCAATTGGAGGGAAAGAGAAAATGTATACTTACAGAAGAAGATAGAATTGAAAGGTGGGAAAGAAAAGAAGAAAAGATCGCCAACATTTTTTAATTAGTTTTTTTAACACCAGTAAGTATACACTCTTTTTCTTACCTTCTACTATTCTCCTTTGATTTTTTTAATATAGAAAATTACTGCAAGTCCTCTCCATTTTTAATTCTAGTAAAATCTATCGATCCTGTTCTTGTTTATTTCAAAATAATGAAAAGTAGAAGACTTATTACTTTTAAAACTAAACCCATTATAGACTATGACTGCAAATTTATAGTAGGTTATTCAATCCATACCAAGTCATGGCCATAAACCTTAATCCCCGGTATACATAATTACAGTATTTTATTAGTCATTGCTCTAAATTGTTTCGTTTGTTTTAACGTGAAAAAAACAATCGTATTTCTATGAGCAGCGATCGGAAATATCGTTTGGAGGCTTATTCTCCAAACCATTATGGGATAAGAAGTAATTACTTATGTTAGCATACAAGACTCGTGGTCGGTCCGAAAGTAATTACTTTCGACCGCCACACCAAACCGGCGGTGAACCATTGTTACTGTACAAGACCCGTGGTTGGATCGAAAATAATTACTTTCGACCACCACACAAAATCAGCAGTTAACTCGAAAGTAATTACTTTCGATGACTGTACAACTCATGTATACGTAGGTATCGCAATCGAACGATTCATACAAGGAGTGCAACAAGAACTAATCGTGGACAATGATTAGTGATATATAAAAAGAAAAATAACCTACCTTGTTCATCTTATCTGTACCATTCTGCCAAAGACTAAAGTCAATATGGATTAAAGAGAAATCACGTATAACGTCTGATTTATACATCACAATGGGTAGTAAAGATAAAAAAAATCTTTCTTAATCATATCGTAATTCAAAATAAAAAAAAAAGATTTGGTTTTGATTTGTTTTTTGTTTATTTGACTAAAAAGGAACAGGATCATAGAAATCTTCCCTATTGCATATAAAGATCTTTTGTCAATCAAAAAAAAATTCTCTTTTTCAACGATTTACAAAAAAAAATCACATCAGCTTTACAATTTTTTGTAAAAAAAAAAAAAAAGAGGAGATTAAAAATATACATAAAATAAATTTATGTTATTTCTTTACTTAATCGGCTAAGGTATGCATACAAAAAATGCTCGATCATCCAAAACAAGATGATGAAGAATCTAGACATGCGAACATAGGTCTCCAAGAACGAGTCAAGAACAAAGGGATATAGAGCAAAATATGCAGAACTTAAAAAAACATGTATACATTTGAAGCACTATTTAGATTTAGATCTAGATCCAAATCTATATCAGTAACATCAGAATGTAAAAGGGAAAGAGAGAAAAGAGACCCTAACATATAAAAAAATCGTTCCGGCTTTCTTCGAGCTATGATCCCGCTTCCATGACTTTAATTTGTGGAAAATCTTTCAAATTTCATCTCTAGATATTCTGAGCGGTCTTCTTTTGTTTCTTTTACATCAGGGATTTATGCTTCATACTGCGTCTTCTCGTATTTATTTGGAACCGGAAACGAAACCCTTATCGTCACCTATTCACCATGGATGAAACTCTGTCTTCTTCTCCTTGTTTATGTAAAAGAGAGTCTTGAAGAGAATAAAAAAAAAGAGAGAGAAAAAGTTAAAAGAAGGGAATTTGACGGATGAATGAAGTAGTAGAATATGATAAAGCAAATAGAAAACCTAAAAAAAAATTAGAAGTAATGAGTGCTCTTTTACTGGCACTAGTACACATTGTGAATTAGAATTGATAGGACGAGACATGCTATCATCATTTTCTTTTTTTTGAATAAAGTATACATGACAAATTATAAGTAGTTGAATTTAAACTAGATAGTTTTAAATTAATTAAAGTTTGCAGAAAAGTAGGTTGTCCTCATTTAACCCTTTGTGAAGAAATAAAAGAAAAAGGAATAATATATACATATAACTATGAGACGTATATTGAGATTACTTGTACTAGTTGTATGTAATTGAATTACTCTAATAAATTGACTTTAATCTAATTTATATTCAAAAAATTCGACCAACGTCTTTCTAAGCAAATTTATCGGGTCGTTTTTTTTCTTAACAAGAAAATAGAGTTACATAAAATTTATTTTATAAAATAAATTTAAAGAACTAGGTACGATTTGATGTCTTTTAAATAAAAGACTACGTAGGAAATTCGCATTTAAAATGTCGAGTTCAATCACACTTTAAAGTTGGCTTTTCATAAAATTCAAATAAAGTCAAAATATAAATTGGTAGAACTATGTTATGACTTGATGCTCTTTTCGAGCTACGTAGGAAATCCGATATTATATTGGATTCAGTCGACCCGTCCGAGTCAAGTAAAATTTGATATAAATCTCGGGCATAAATCAAATGTATCTTTATAAAATAAATTTCAGAACTACGTAAGGACTTGATACTTGATTATGAGTTACGTAGGAAACTTGGTCCGAAATTAAATATGTATCAAGTTCAGTCGCCCAAAATAAATAAAATACAATAAAGTCCATGTGACCGATGCACTTAAAATACTAAAACCAAATCGCAGGCTTTCGCATAAAATTAAAGTCTAAACTAAAAATCCAAAATTTATTAAAATACCAAAGTATAAGAAATATAAATAAATGTTCTATTCATGCATATGATATTAGGAGAGTTAAGCAACCCTTCATAGAAGGTGGGTTTAATCTTATCCCTTTGATGCATGAAAAGAAATAAAAAATGCAAATGATAGTTGAGTTATATTTAGGCAACCCTTCATAGAAGGTGGGTCTAGATTACATCCTCTGATGTATGAAACCAAATGAACTACGTAAGACTTGATTCTCTTCAAAGAGATACGTAGGCAACCCTTAAAAATCCGGGTGCAGCCCAATTAATAAAAATCTCTTAATATTTGGTATTAATATTATTTTGAATCAAGAGTGTAAAAAAATAGGGTCGAACTTAAATATCATGAAAATTAAATGAAATAACGTTTTGGGAATTTATACACATTTTTTCTCAACAAAATAAACATTGAATTTTTACCAAATAATATCGTTTTAGTTAATTCATCCGAAAAGATAAGCATTTTTCCCGAATCGTTAAATACACGACAACCGATTTACTAATGTATAATTGATGTGCAATGAGGATGTTCGTTAGCTTTAAGTCCTATAGCGCAGTCACAATTTTTTTTTTATAAAATAAATATACGACGCGCAATTTTGTTACATGTCAGTTATTCGTTTAGTGATTCCGCGTACAATTTATAACACTTTTTTTTTTTTTACATTCGGTAGTCAAGCTCAAAACCATAAATGTTATATCGTGGAATTGAGTTTCAAAATCCCTCTTTTTTAACATTATGCATGGATTAGTGTGTCTCATCATTTTGCGATTTTTCATGCACCTTGACAAATTAGAGTATTGTAATGGAAAAAACATAGTGAAAACATGGATAGAAAGAAAGACGATCGTAACAAGTTGAGTTCCTTAAAATTGTTGGCGGAAGTAGCAAGCATTGCTTGTTACATCTCATACAATGCTAGAAGTCGACCATTAACGAGCAAAATAATCTATGAATAACTTACAAGAAGAACATCTAACAATTTCAAATGTTATTGAAAAAAACATTTATAAAAATATTACATCAGCTAAAAATTATATAAAAGTGACCACAAATTAACAATATTAGACTAGAGAGTGATCCACAATAACCTAAGAAGGAAAATCACTAGTTTTTAGCTCTTTTTTTGAATACAACGATAAGAAATTAGGAATGATCACCATCTATCGGTGCACCTTCCTAGGGCATCCTTGCGGATGAGTGTAGCAACTTCGTGTGATACTTCTTCACCGGCCGAGGGACCGTCATGATTGAGTGTTGCTAGGTTGTTTGCAACGCCATTGACTTTCCAAAAATGTGGTGTATATGAACCTGCGCAAAACCATATAAGAGAAATGAAAGATCTTAGATAATATTATCAATTTTCCAAGGTGGCTTCCATATGTTTTTATTGAGTTAAAAATCGTCAAATTATTACCTTATATGTCAATATTTGAATGTTCATATCCCTTGCTTCCAAGACCCCTTTCCTTAGTGCAATGGCTTTTGTATGCAGGACCAAAATGTTCTCGCATAGTCGCATTGTCCATATTCATAGACCATTGTTGAAGCATTATGATTCCTCATGACATAGCCATAAACACAATAGTCATTTAATCTTTTAGATCCATCAAAATTAATTTTGACATTCCCCTCCAATGATCTCAACGATTAGATGTTCCTGGTCTTTGTTGTTGCAACTTTTGAGACCTTGTTATTTTTTAGGTTGAATAACTTCCGTTCTTTGATCGGTTTTGTAACCATTAGTTAGATGTCTGTCATTTTTTTTATCACCAAATATGCTTTAGTTCTTCATAAACCAAATATATCACTATGTAACAATTGTATGTATCATTGTTTTATCGTCAAATTTCTCGCGCATGGCGGAGATAGTTTCTTTCATTTTCCCTCCGGTTGTGTTTATGTTGGAGTTTGTTACAATTCATATTGTCGATTGTAAATGAGCATTTGCAGAATATATGCTTTGCAATTTCAAATGGATGTTGGCATAGAACACAATTCATCGATATATGTATTTTTTGTTTTTCAAGGTTTTCTTTTGTTGGGAGTCCTTATATTGCTAATTTCCATAAAAAAATATTTAATCTTTGGCATTATGTTCATTTGTCAAATCCAGGATAAATCAGACTTTGATTGATCTTTGGATTTATAGTTTAGTTCTATAACGGATTTGGTCGAAAACCTTCCCTTTTCACAAGGGCCCAATATAGTTTGTTTCGTATATTACATATGGGAAGTGGGTAACTCCTATTTTTCTGAACTAATTGAGTTCTTTTCACAAGGGCCCAATATAGTCTGTCTCGTATGTTATTTATTTTGCTTTGATTGCACTTGCTATTTGTAATGAGAGAGTCTATTGTAACCTCTTTGTCATTAATTGAGTTCTTTCTTATTGCATATTCTTCCAGATGCAGTTTAGTTATATATCTAAGAATATTTCCATAGTTTGATAGTTTTTTCAGCCCCACATTCCACCTGAATCCTTTCTCGAACTCTGGTCGTAGACCCATTAGTCTTTTCCATTGCCATGGTGTTATATTTCTAATTTTGTAATTCCACATTTTGTTTCCTTTAGGATAATTTTTGAAATAATTAGAGAAAGAGGACCCCATAATTTTCCATTTTGTGAAATAGGCCTCTAATAAACTAGCTACATAAAATAGGTCTGAAAATGGGCTCCTAGGCTACTGTTGAATTGAAAAGAGAGGGGCGCAGGCTTTTTGTTGAGATGATTTGATGTTAATTTATTGGGAAAAAAAACGAATTATTTGTTAACATTCAGCCAAAAAAGAGAGGCTCTCTCTTTCCTTCATTCGCACTCTCCGAACAGTTACAAACCGGCGCACTTCTCTTTCCTTCATTCACCCTCTCCGAAGAGTTACAAACCGGCGAACTTCTTCTGAAACTGGCAAACTTCGTACTCTCCTTCTTCCTCCGCTGAAGCCGGCGTCCACTTCTCCTTTCTTTGCCCTCTCCCTCCGGTGAAGCCGGCACACTTCTTCTGAAGCCGGCGCACTCCTTCTTCGTCCGCTGAAGCCGGCGCCCACTTCCCCTTCATTTGCGCCCTATTCTTCAACCTTACCCAAAGCCGGCGCCCACTTCTCCTTTCTTTGCCCTCTTCTTCCTCCCCTGAAACTGATTAGGAACGTTGCTTTAATGGCGGATCTCCCTTCCACTTCTGCTCAGATTCCGGCGCCCTCTTACAGTCTAGGATTTACGCAGGCTGTTATTGAAGCAGAGGAGCGTAGGATGGCCGGCGAGACTTCGATGGCGGATGAAACTAGGGTTTCCGCTGATACTAGGGTTACCCAATTGTATGCATACATAGTTACTTTTTGGGTATGATAGTGTTCAGTTATTTAGATTATATGGATATCTATTGGAGTATATGATACGTGCTTACCCAATTCCAATTATTTAGATTATATGGATATGTGTATATTAGTGTTGGAGTATATGAATATGTGCTTACCCAATTGAATGCTTACCCAATTGTATGCTTACCCAAGTTCAGTTATTTAGATTATATAGATATGTGCATATTAGTGTTGGAGTATCTGGATACCCAAGAAGTTTGACATTACCCAGGAAGATGAGAAGTTTCAGATTACCCCGAAATACATTACCTAGGAATTTTTTGAGATTACCAAAAATAGATTACCCAAGAAGTTTGACATTACCCAGAAAGTTTGACTGGTTTAGATTACCCCGAAATACATTACCCAGGAAGATGAGAAGTTTCAGCTTACCCCAAAATACATTACCCAGGAAGATGACAAGTGTAACACCCCGAATTCTCAGAACTCGGGACATTACTGGTTAGGACCTCACAATGGGTCCCGAGCTCAGTTTGACAACAACATTACTAGGATCTTGCAACAAGACACAAATAGAGAAAACCGAAATTCATAAAAATAGTATTTTTAAGGTAATGAATGCAACACTGTCTAGCAGCCTAAAGTACTTAAACAAAAGAAACGAACAACTGTCTTAACCAAAAGAAAGAAAAGACAAACACAACTCCCAACCCCCACTCTAAGGAGTACGGAGACCCGGCTGACCACTACTTCCGGATCACTCAGCTGCTGGTCTAACCTGCGGTAAATCTAAAAATACAACAAGAGGAACCGTTATCTAGTTATCTAAATATTAGCAGAATAATTGCAGCACAAACACACACATAAAAATATAAACACCCATCATGCTTTCAAACAAGTCCGTTTTATTATCTTGAATTAAGTTACTCTTTCACGCTAATGATACTTATTTTGTGACACGAGGGATTCCCAAACCTCGCCTCCGCCCCCGTGTAACCATCAGGAATGGATCCGATGCATCTCACCTTGTACCTGCATGGTCTGGGTATAGAGAACCTCCCAATCTCCTGTCAGAGCTGGGCAGTGATGCCACGGCCCGTTATACATACACTTGGGCCTTAAACATAACAATAACGGTCGTCCTAGCAAGTTATTATTATTAAAACACGCACATAGCACATACAACCACTATCACTCAACTAATATCCAAAAACTGGCTAAGTAAGTCGCAAGGACTTACCTGAGTCAAACTACTCTCTAACACGTCTCAACAGTCCGTACTCGTGGTAACTCAAACGCCTATCAAATAAGGCATGTGTATCAGAATCACATCTCGACGTCCAACCTCATGCGAAGAAATTACGGAAAAAGCTCGCTTATGGTAAAAGACCATTTTACCCTTGGTATCGTAATTTTTGAAAACTATCAATTCCCTTTGATAGTTACACCAATTATAAGTTACACTCTAAAACTCTTCCAAGAATCGAAAATCCCTCCTTACTTCCCTATTGTTACTTTACTCTTCCAAACGTATGTATACATAGGTACATACTCTAACCTTTACTTCCATTTCATATTAAAACCGTAACCATTCGGTATTTATATATATATATATATATATATATATATATATATATATATATATATATATATATATATATATATATATATATATATATATAGGGTGTGGTTCCCATGAGAACACCCCCTAACGTGAGAACATGAGAACAATCGTACACCGTTGGATGTGAGTATTAAGGGTTGAAATTTAGAGTAGATATCAAAAATAATAATAATTACGAATAATAATAATTAGGAATCCAACAATAACTACGAATAATTCACTCAACCAACAATAACTACGAATAATATATTAAACGATATGGCACATTCGTAACAAAACTGATAATAATTACGAATCTGTTCTCATGTTCTCACGTTAGGGGGTGTTCTCATAGGATCTGTAGTCTATATATATATATATATATATATATATATATATATATATGTATATAGCTATATACATGACATTTCCGCAACTCCCATCATATGAGTAGATTTATATATATATCGATCCACATGTATAACTTTAATTCACTTATGTACACTTTTATTTTCATATAATATATATATATATACGTATATTTATATACTCGGCATACACAACTCCTATATACACTATACTAACTGATACTTATTTTTATAACTTTCTGCTTCTACTTCTTATCATATATACATGTATACATTGTACTGCATTCATATCATTCCAATATGTATATATAAATACATATCACAATATACTAGCAACTCAACAGTGCAACCAACCGGACTCACCTAGTCACCGACGTTGGTCCAGGAGGGTGCAACGGGGTGTGGCGTCGGCACAGGGGACGGAAGCAGCAGAAGACGGCGGCTCACTGGCGGGACTCGCACGGCTGACGCCTTGGTGGTTGGAGCGGAGGAGCGGTGCTGCTGTAGGCGGAGAGGGGCAGCGGTGCTGCGCTGTTGCTGTTGGGTGAAGCCGAGATCTGCTGTTGGTGAGTCTCGAGAATAGAGAGGAAGGGAAGGGACAGATAGAGGAAGCGGATAACCTGCGGTCGACGGCGTTGGTGTGCGGAACTACAGGACGACGACTGGGCTCGGCGGCAGCACGGCGGTCGGCGGCAAGGCCTGCAGTCGAGGTGGTGAGGGGAGTCGGTTCGGTACGGTAAATCGAATGGAAGAGGGAGAGAGAGACGAGCGACTTACCACTGCGTAAGGTCTTGCTCCGGCTTCGATCGGCGTGGCTGCAAGTTCCTCCCGACGGTCCGGTTGTTGCGTGGTCTTGGTGGTCGACAAGGCGGCGCGGTGGTTGCGGCGGCGTGGCGTCTCTTCTGCCAGGCGAGGTGAGCGTGTCTTCTCCCAGGCGGCCACGCAGCGTAAGAAGGTGAGGAAGGTTAACTTGTTAGATTAGGGTTAAGTTAGTTTATTAGGTTTAATTAGGAGATTAGTGATGGGCTGGATTAAGGATGGGCTAAACCTGCGGTACTTATTGCAATTGGGCCCACTCTTACTTTAAGACTCGAGCTGAAGCGAAACCCGTTACTCGTACGGATCGGTACGACATTTGCGGAATAATACTAAATTATATTCCGCGTGATGTAATTTATTATTTTAAAGGTATGTAAATTATTTCTGGTGACAGGATTTTCATCATTTTATGTGAATTAAGGTCACATAAAATGATAGAAATAACACTCGTTTTATTTTATTTTAATTATGTATTTATTTATTTAAGGTTGACGTGTCAGAAAACGGAGTTTAAAATTTCCGGTTATTACATCAGTGCCCCCTTAAAAGAAGTTTCGTCCCGAAACTTAGAATGTTCCTCCTACTCACACATTTCCTTTGGTATATTTTAGTTTCCTCGACATTTTCATTTTCTACCACGCAACTACTCAACCATCAAAACAGACAAGTATCACATAAACAGAAACACTCAATCCCATATAGAAACATGAAAGGTCAAACAACACAACATCCGAGTACTAACTCGTCGGTACAGGAGTAACCTCTAACCCCGCAAAGAACTCGGGATAGTTACGTCTAATACTCTCCTCAGTCTCCCAAGTGGCCTCTTCAGCTCCTCTCCTAGACCACTGGATCCTCAACATAGGTATCTCTTTGGACCGCAGACGTCTAGTACTGCGCTCCAAGACAGCTACTGGGTACTCTACAAATGTATAGTCAGGCTCAACTATCAGATCCTCATGGCTGATGACGTGTCTCGGATCCGGAATGTACTCTCTCAACTGAGATACATGAAAGACCGGATGAACACCCTCTAATCTCGGCGGTAGTGCTAATCTGTAGGCCACCTCCCCAACTCTCTCTAAGATCTCAAAAGGTCCGACATATAGGGGACTCAGCTTCCCCTTAATGCCGAAACGCCTGACTCCTCTCGTAGGTGACACTCTCAGCCACACCTGAGCACCCACTCTAAACTCCAAAGGTCGACGCCTTTTGTCGGCGTAGGACTTCTAACGACTCTGAGCTGCTAACATCCGCTCTCGGACTAGGGCAATCCGAGCGATGTCCTCCTGTATCTGATCTGGAGCTACTCCATCAACTCTGCTGGGCTCATCCCAACATAATGGTGTACGACATCTCCCCCCGTACAAAGCCTCATAAGGAGCCATCCCAATAGACGCGTGCCAGCTATTATTATACGAAAACTCTACCAGTGGAAGATGATCTGGCCATACCTGTCCCCAATCTAGTACACACGCCCGAAGCATGTCCTCTAAGGTCTGAATGGTCCTCTCAGACTGTCCGTCTGTCTGTGGATGGTAGGCGGTAGTAAAGTGGAGACTCGTCCCCAAAGCAGTATGTACCTGCTACCAAAATCTCGAGGTAAAACGTCCATCAATCTTGACCTGTTGGCAGGTCGCGCACTGAGCTACATACCGAGTCACATCGGGCTTCAAATCACCCCACCAGAAGGACCGTCTCACATCCTTGTACATCTTACTCGCTCCAAGATGTACTGAGTATGGGGTAGCATGAGCCTCACCTAGTATCCTCTGTCTCAGCTCACTGTCTGACGGCACACAAACACGATCCTGACGTCTCATCACCCCATCTGCACCAATAGTAAACTGTGGGGCCTCATCTCGAGACATCCTGTCTCGGATCCTGATCAAAGTCGGGCAAGTCTCCTGCTTCTGTCGGATCTCATCCAACAGATCAGGAAGTAACTCCATGGTAGCAAACTAACCATCAGTATCGGGAAACTAATCTCTATCTCCAACCAAGCCAAGTCCCTCTGCAACTGTGGCTGTACCGTCAACCGGGCTATCGCCCTCTCCCTAGGCGTCTTCCGGCTCAAAGCATCAGCTACCACATTCGCCTTCCCGGGGTGGTAAAGAATCTCAAGGTCGAAGTCCTTGATCAACTCTAACCACCGCCTCTGGCGGTTATTCAACTCCCGCTGAGTGAATATATACTTCAAACTCTTATGGTCTGTGAAGATCTGACATGTCGCCCCATAGAGATAGTGACGCCAGATCTTAAGACCATGGACTACTGCAGCCAACTCTAGATCATGTGTGGGGTAGTTCTCCTCATACGTCTTCAACTGTCAAGACACATAGGCTATGACTTTACCCCTCTGCATCAAAACACACCCCAAGCCCAGCTTGGATGCATCACTGTATACCACAAAGTCATCAGTACCCTCAGGCTGTGCTAAAATCGGAGCGGACGTCAATCTCCTCTTCAGCTCCTCAAAACTCTGCTGACACGGCTCATACCAGACAAACGGAGTGGTCTTCCTCAGAAGACAAGTAAGTGGTCGGGCAATCAAGGAGAACCCTTCCACAAACCGGCGGTAATAACCTACTAAACCTAGAAAGCTGCGAACCTCTGACTCGATCTTCGCCGGATCGACCTTAATACCCTCAGCAGCCACCACGTGACCTAAGAAAGCCACCTCTGACATCCAAAACTCACACTTGGATAGCTTAGCATACAGCTGGCTATCCTGCAGAATCTGTAGTACTGTCCTCAAGTGTCCGGCATGCTCCTCTCGACTCCTAGAGTAGACTAGGATGTCGTCAATGAAGACCACTACAAACTGGTCTAAGAAGTCAATGAATATCCCATTCATCAACTCCATGAACACCGCTGGTGCATTAGTGAGCCCAAATGGCATCACTACGAACTCATAATGACTATACCTAGTGCGAAATGCCGTCTTAGGTATGTCCTGATCTCTCACCCCCAGCTGGTGGTAACCTGATCTCAAGTCTATCCTCGAGAACACAGACGCTCCATGCAACTGGTCCAACAGATCATCTATGCGTGGCAGTGGGTACTTGTTCTTAATGGTTACCTTGTTCAGCTCTCTGTAGTCTATGCACAGCCTCATCGATCCGTCCTTCTTCTTCACAAATAACACTGGCGTGCCCCAAGGAGACACACTAGGGCGTATAAAACCCTTCTCTGCTAGCTCCTCTAACTGCTTCTTCAGCTCAAGCAGCTCTATAGGTGTCATACGGTACGGAGCCTTCGAGATAGGTCTCGTGCCCGGCTCCAAGTCGATGCTGAAATCAACGCTCCTCTGTGGGGGTAGTCCTGGCAGGTCGTCACTAAATACCTCTGCAAACTCACATGCAACAGGTATCTCCTCTATAGTCAGGCTCTTGCTTTCCTTCATGGCATAACACCAGAAGGCTTCGCAACCCTGTGCTATCAGTCTCGCTGCCCTCACTGCACTGATAACTGTGCCTGACTTTCTGAGGTCCCAACCTCGGAATATTACTCTATGGCCCTCCTCCGTGGCAACAGTCACTGTCCTCCTACCAATGTCTAAGACTGCTCCATGTTTTCTCATCCAAACTATCCCTAAAATGACATCCTCATGAGCTAAGGGCATGACTAGAAAATTGACTAGCCAGTCTCGATCTCCCATGCGAACAGGACATCCAAAGATCTCTCTAGTCCCTCTTACCTTACTCCCATCAGGTAAGCCTATCATAAAAGGTATCCCCTCTACAGTAGCTAAGGACAACCTATCTACGCATGCATCAGATATGAAGGAGTGTGTAGCACCCGTATCAAATAAAACTCGTACAGGTAAGTCATGAATCTGGATCGTACCTGTGGCAGTCGGTGCATCTGGATGATCAGCATCTCTCAACTCAAACACTCGGGCCTGAGTTCCTCTGGTATCAGCCACACTACCACGTCCTCTGCCCCGACCTGATCCCTGCATAGCACTCTGTGATGGTGTGTGTTTTGGAGCCCTGTAAGGCTGCTGCTGACCAGGAGCTCGGTACTGCTGCTGCTGACTTGGAGCTCGGTACTGTGGCGGTCTTTGTACACTCCCTGATAAGCCTGCAGGAGAAGAACCCTGCTGAGATGGAGCCTTGCCCTGACGGCAGAATGCAGCTCTATGTCCAACCTTGCCGCACTGAAAGCAGGTCACTGCCGGCTTCGTGCAGTTCGATCGGATATGTCCATATCCACTGCAGTTGTGGCACTGCAAGCCACCAACTGAAGTCTGATCAGTAGTTGTATGGCTATATTGCCCCTGAGTCTGTCCCCGTCCAAAAACAGCTACTCCTGAACTACCACTAGCATAACCTGTCCTCTGCCGCTTATCCGGCCTGTCTGACTGAGCAGCTCTCCTCGACACTGGTCTGTCTCTCTCATAAGCAGACGCTCTATCCTGATAGTCTTACAGAGTCTCACAGCAGAATCCTGCCAGATAGGAACGAGTGCTCTCTCTCAATCTCCTCGAAAAAAGATATACATGCTGCTCCTCAAGAGGTGCAGCTGGTCCAAGCAGTGTCAGTTCCTTCTGGAACTTCTTGATGGCAGCAGCAATCGGAATGTCCTCAAATCCTACCTCAATGAAGTCCTGGAATCTCTCTCTCCTCAACGAGACAGGGCAGTATCTGTCTCTAACAATGCTCCTCATCTGCTCCCAACTGGTTACTCGACTACGCATGGTCCGCCATCAGGAATGAGCATCTCCAGTGAAGCAGGTCTGCACCAAATCCACCTGCCGATCCTCTGGGCAACGTATTGCCTCTAATGCAGTCTCTACCTGTCCAATCCAGTGCTCCACCTCCATTCCTATCTCTCCACTATATGAGGGGATCTTCTGAGAGTTGAAAGCCTTCAACCACTCATCCGGCCTCGGTGCTCTAGACCCAGTAGGAGCTCTATCAGCCATAACCCTCATCTCAAGTACAGCTGGCACCTGAGGTACTCCCTGTGTCACCTGGACAGATCTAGCCGGTACTGGTGGTACCTGGGTAAGTCTCTCCGTCCTAGCAGCCTCCTCCATACGCTCAACGTATGCTCGATACTCTTTGTACTCAGTCGCTCCAATGGAAACACGTCCTGACTCCGTCGAACGTGCTCTCTGTGCTCCAGACCTAGCAACGGTCTCATTCCTGACCTCAGGACCTACACTCTCAGCTACCTCCTCCACTCCAGCCTCTGGCATGATCACTGCTGGTGGATCCTCTCGAGGAGCTCGACCTCGACCTCGGGCTAGTGGAGGTCTACCTCCACGACCGCGTCCTCTAACTGTAGGGGTCCCATCTCCCCTACCTGGTCCAGCTGGAGGGAGAGGTGGACGACCTCTACCTCGACCAGTAGCTAGCGTAGCTCTAGTACGTGCCATCTGCGCGAGAAACAATGACTATAATTACTACTAGCTAAAAGTCCAAAAAGTCCATCTACAGTAAAACCTAAAGTTCATACTAAGCATATTGAGATCCACGGTAGTAGTGGTGGTCAGCCGTACTTTTCTATACCCAACCAGACTATGCATGCATTTAAAACCAAAAATTTTCTTTTTAAAACTCAGACCCCTTTTCGGGTTCTGCTTAAAACTTATTCGGTCTTTTAGAAGATTTCAAGTGCCATTGTTGCCAACCTAGAGCTCTGATACCATGTTGTAACACCCCAAATTCTCAGAACTCGGGACATTACTGGTTAGGACCTCACAATGGGTCCCGACCTCAGTTTGACAACAACATTACTAGGATCTTGCAACAAGACACAAATAGAGAAAACCGAAATTCATAAAAATAGTATTTTTAAGGTAATGAATGCAACACTGTCTAGCAGCCTAAAGTACTTAAACAAAAGAAACGAACAACTGTCTTAACCAAAAGAAAGAAAAGACAAACACAACTCCCAACCCCCACTCTAAGGAGTACGGAGACCCGGCTGACCACTACTTCCGGATCACTCAGCTGCTGGTCTAACCTGCGGTAAATCTAAAAACACAACAAGAGGAACCGTTAGCTAGTTATCTAAATATTAGTAGAATAATAGTAGCACAAACACACACATAAAAATATAAACACCCATCATGCTTTCAAACAAGTCCGTTTTATTATCTTGAATTAAGTTACTCTTTCATGCTAATGATACTTATTTTGTGACACGAGGGATTCCCAAACCTTGCCTCCGTCCCCGTGTAACCATCAGGAATGGATCCGATGCATCTCACCTTGTACCTGCATGGTCTGGGTATAGAGAACCTCCCAGTCTCCTGTCAGAGCTGGGCAGTGATGTCACGGCCCGTTATACATACACTTGGGCCTTAAACATAATAATAACGGTCGTCCTAGCAAGTTATTATTATTAAAACACGCACATAGCACACACAACCACTATCACTCAACTAATATCCAGAAACTGGCTAAGTAAGTTGCAAGGACTTACCTGAGTCAAAATACTCTCTAACACGTCTCAACAGTCCGTACTCGTGGTAACTCAAACGCCTATCAAATAAGGCATGTGTATCAGAATCACATCTCGACGTCCAACCTCATGCGAAGAAATTACGGAAAAAGCTCGTTTATGGTAAAAGACCATTTTACCCTTGGTATCGTAATTTTTGAAAACTATCAATTCCCTTTGATAGTTACACCAGTTATAAGTTACACTCTAAAACTCTTCCAAGAACCAAAAATCCCTCCTTACTTCCCTATTATTACTTTACTCTTCTAAACGTATGTATACATAGGTACATACTCTAACCTTTACTTCCATTTTATATTAAAACCGTAACCATTCGGTATTTATATATATATATATATATATATATATATATATATATATATATATATATATATGTATAAGCTATATACATGACATTTCCGCAACTCCCATTCATATGAGTAGATTTATATATATATCGATCCACATGTATAACTTTAATTCACTTATGTACACTTTTATTTTCATATAATATATATATATACGTATATTTATATACTCGGCATACACAACTCCTATATACACTATACTAACTGATACTTATTTTTATAACTTTCCGCTTCTACTTCTTATCATATATACATGTATACATTGTACTGCATTCATATCATTCCAATATGTATATATAAATACATATCACAGTATACTAGCAACTCAACAGTGCAACCAACCGGACTCACCTAGTCACCGACGCTGGTCCAGGAGGGTGCAACGGGGTGTGGCGTCGGCACAGGGGACGGAAGCAGCAGAAGACGGCGGCTCACTGGCGGGACTCGCACGGCTGACGCCTTGGTGGTTGGAGCGGCGGAGCGGTGCTGCTGTAGGCGGAGAGGGGCAGCGGTGCTGCGTTGTTGCTGCTGGGTGAAGCCGAGATCTGCTGCTGGTGAGTCTCGAGAATAGAGAGGAAGGGAAGGGACAGACAGAGGAAGCGGCTAACCTGCGGTCGACGGCGTTGGTGTGCGGAACTGCAGGACGACGACTGGGCTCGGCGGGAGCACGGCGGTCGGCGGCGAGGCCTACAGTCGAGGTGGTGAGGGGAGTCGGTTCGGTACGGTAAATCGAACGGAAGAGGGAGAGAGAGACGAGCGACTTACCACTGCGTAAGGTCTTGCTCCGGCTTCGATCGGCGTGGCTGCAAGTTCCTCCCGGTGGTCCGGTTGTTGCGTGGTCTTGGTGGTCGACAAGGCGGCGCGGTGGTTGCGGCGGCATGGCGTCTCTTCTCCCAGGCGAGGTGAGCGTGTCTTCTCCCAGGCGGCCGCGCAGCGTAAGAAGGTGAGGAAGGTTAACTGGTTAGATTAGGGTTAAGTTAGTTTATTAGGTTTTCATTAGGAGATTAGTGATGGGCTGGATTAAGGATGGGCTAAACCTGCGGTACTTATTGCAATTGGGCCCACTCTTACTTTAAGACTCGAGTTGAAGCGAAACCCGTTACTCGTACGGATCGGTACGACATTTGCGGAATAATACTAAATTATATTCCGCGTGATGTAATTTATTATTTTAAAGGTATGTAAATTATTTCTGGTGACAGGGTTTTCATCATTTTATGTGAATTAAGGTCACATAAAATGATAGAAATAACACTCGTTTTATTTTATTTTAATTATGTATTTATTTATTTAAGGTTGACGTGTCGGAAAACGGTTAAATTCAGGTTTAATGGAGTTTAAAATTTCCGGTTATTACAACAAGTTGGAGATTATCCATGAATACAAACAAACACTACTTACCCACAAATAGAAAATATAAACAAACATTGCTTACCCACAAATAGAACAGGAAGTTTCAGTGTTTTAGATTCACAAAAACAAGAGATGAGAAGTTTCAGATTACCCACAAATACATTACCCAGGAAGTTTGAGATTACACAAAAATAGGAACAAACACTGCTTACCTAGAAATAGAACAGGGATATGTAAGCAGTCCAGATTCCGGTGAAGAAGAAGCTCAACAAGCAGTCCCGATTCCTGCGTTTCAATGGGAAGAAGAAAAGAGCTGCATATGGTTACCCAAATATAAATTTACGTTTGAAAGGAGGGAAGAAGAAGGGATAATGGAGGGAAGAAGATGGGCTGGCTGAATTGATTGGGCTATTTTCTGATTTTTTTCTACAGGTCACCCATCAAATCAGTCTAGATACCATTGTCCCTTACTTTTATGATTTTTTCTACAATAGGAGCCCATTTTCTAAATGAAATTATGAGAGGTCCAAAATCCAAACTCTACATTGTAAAAGGCCTACATTGCAAATTCAGCCATAATTTTTCTCAATTACCTTTACCCATATATTATATGGTTCCGTTATAAATTTTCAAAGAAGTTTCATTTGGAGTACCTTGTTCATGTCATCTGCTTTCCTTATGCCCACTCCACCTGCATCTTTTGGTTTATAAAATTTGTCCCAATTTATTAGGGGGTGGAAGTTAGCTCTTTTATTCCAAACTAATTGCCTATTAACTTGGTCTAGTTCGTTAAGTATGGTTTTTGGAAGCATGAAGATTACATTATGAAGTTAGGTTTTTCATTTAGGTTTGCCTTAATCAGTACTATCATGTCTTCTTGAAAGAGTGTTGTTGCTTTCCATTTGGTTAGTTGTTGCCTGTAATAACCGAAATTTTATTTCCGTTATTTCTTTTAATAAACATAAATCTTATCATTTTGGGTGAAATTATTACTCACATAAATAATAAAAGTTTCACAATAATTCCTTCTTTTTACAATTCTATTATTTTATGTGAAGAATTCATTACATAAAATGCTTCTTACCAACTTCTATGATTTTATGTGAAGTTTTGGATCATATAAAATACTTCATAAAAACTCTCTTGCAAGACTTGTAATAAATGACCATGTGTCAAGCCTTGACAAGCCCATGATCAACTTGTGACAAGGCCAACTGGGCCTCTCCCTTACCTCTCCTTGCTTCAGCCCATTTCATTCTTCATGAGAAATGGACAGATTAGGCCCGCCAGCTTGAGACACCAACTCTTGGACGCCGCACGCTGCCTCGGTCCAACAAGGATGGAATTCTGCAGCCTTGAAGATCTCCCTACCCTTTCAGCGGCACTCCTTACGCACGTATAACAACTGTTGCTATTTTGTTGCCTTTCAAACCCTCACAAAATATTCCCCTTTCCTAATCTACGTAACCGCTCACCAAAAACCCCATCCCTGCGTACGTCCACCCTAGAGCAAGTAGCCATCCGCTACATCCGACAACGCCAGGAGCCGGCAATTGGTTGCGTCCCGGCGTAGCTGCATTCGTTGGTCTCACCACGGTCCTCTTCGTTGACACGCCAACAACAGCGATGGATATTCCCCTTCTTCTGCCACAGGCGACCCACCTGCAGCACCTCCTCATCGACCAACATCTGAGCACGATCTCCGCCGGAAATAGGCGGCGGTATAGCGCACCATCTTCGGTGAGGTGCAAAAGGACTCGGTGGAGATAGAAATTCCTACAAGCATAAATTCGGCGTCAACGCACAGCCCGGGAGCCGGCGTCATCGTTGCCGTCACCGCCTGTAGTGACCGCCGGAAGCAAGGAAGTCCCTCCTACCTGGGTCAGAATCGAGAGCTGGACCCTTTCCCTTCACCCTCCGGTTCCCGACAACACGGACTACAACCACCGGCAAGGCTTGTCCTCCCTGTTGTAGTCGAAGTAAGTAAATCTCTTGCTTCTTTTGTCCCAATATTCATTTGTAGGAGGGTAGATCTTACGGGAAGTGGGTTGGTCAATCTTCATGCCTAGGTGCAGAACAATAAGTTGTTGTCAGTAGGTCGAAATTGTGACACTATGTGGGTACTTTCCAGGTTCTGTTATCAGTAGGAATAGAACCCTAGACCTAGTGCTCATCTTAGTTATTTCCAGATTTTAGATTGTGAACCGCTGACTTTAGAAGTAAGTTTCAATGCCTTTTATTTATCATCCACCGTTGAATTTTTGATATGTTGTAGATTGATATATGTAGTTTAAGGTACTAAAATTTGGGAACAATACAACAGTCGGATTTAGAATTTTAAGGTTCCAAAATAGACTCGGAATTTGGCTAAGTATAGAATTCCTGAATTTTGTATCCAACTTTGGAGAATTGTGTAGAAGTTGTTGTTGGGTATTTTTGAGATTTTCTTGCTTCTAAGAGCAGAGTGCATCATGTAGAAGACCTAGATATTTTATTTTGAATTTTTATATTTTTATTCGGTTCTCATATCTTAAGCTAAAGTTGAACCTTAGCGACTTTTTATGAAAGTCAAGAATGTAGTTAACTCTTCTAAATCTTTAGCAAACTTCCCTTTGAGAGTTTTGAGTGTGGTTTTGAGTTCCATAGAATACTTTAGAACTTTAATATAGAATTTTATAGAGTTTCGGGACCAGGGGTAAAATGGTCATTTACCCGTATAAGGGTATTTTGGTAATTCTTTATGATCGATTATATATCTTAGAAGTTGAAGACTTCTAAAAAAGTGGGGTAAATTGTTGATCCACTTGCCTTGTATAACAGGCGATTGAGTTTCTACGGTTACAGGCCGAGTCGAGATAACGGGATTTGAGATTTGGTTCACGTAAGTCCTTGCGACTTACTTAGCTGACCGGTTTCTAAATGTTAGATGAATGACGATAGTGGTGTGTGTTGATTGTTTAATAATTATAACATGCATAGGACGACTTTTATTATTTTATGGCCCAAGTGTATGTATAACGGACCGTGACATCACTGCCCAGATCTGACAGGAGACTGGGAGGTTCTCTATACCTAGACCATACGTGTACAAGGTGAGATGCATCGCATCCATTCTTGATGGTTACACGGGGGCGGAGGCAAGGTTTGTGAATCCCTCGTGTCACAAAATAAGTATCATTAGTAAGATTGAATGACCTAAGTAAAGATAATAAATGGATTCTTTGAAAGCATGATGTATGTTTAGTTTTGCTATTGTGTATGTGTGCTATTTTCATTTATCTAACGTTTAGATAACTAGCTAACAGTTGATTAATTTTGTTGTTTAGATCTACCCCAGGTTATAGCAGCAGCTGAGTGATCCGGAAGTAGTGGTCAGCTGGGTCTCCGTACTCCCTAGAGTGGGGTTTGGGTTTTTGGATTGATGTTTCCATTATCGTATGAGGACAGATAAATTTTTATTTTCTTAAGTACCGTTGGCTGTTAGACGTTTGTGTTGCATTCATATCTTTTAAAACATCTATTTAAAAATTTCGGTTTCTTTATTTGTGTCTTGTTGTAAGATCATAGTAAAATTGTTGTCAAACTGAGGACGGGACCCATTGTGAGGTCCTAACCAGTAGCTTCCCGAGTTCTGAGAATTCGGGGTGTTACAAAATGGTATCAGAGCTCTAGGTTGGCAACAATGACACTTGAAATCTTCTAAAGGACCGAATAAGTAAATAAATAGAACCCGAAAGGGGTCTGAACTTTTTAAAGAAACTTTTGGTTTTCGAATTCCATGCATAAGTCGGGATGGGATAGAAAGTACGGATGACCACCATTACCTTCGCAGATCTCGACAACTTAGTACTTTTAGAGATGTTATGTTGACTTACTAGCTTGATTATAAAGATATGTAATATAGATAAGTATATGCTGAAGGATAGTAGCATTTATAGTTATATTATGCCTTAACGAAGATAACAGAATGAGATCCTCACCCCTTTGACACACCTAAGTGAATTTTGAAGAGTGTCAACATAAGGATAAGTATGCTCGGCTTATGAGCATTAGGGTAGGCGAACATCCGGACAAATCCTTCGAACTTGTTGAGGAACGTTAAGACGGAGAAGTGAAGACTAAAAGACAACGCCTACGACAATAGCAAGAAGGGGATACAGAGTCAACTCAACCGGGTCAAATGAAGAATATACATAAGAGTTGTAACGCCCAAAAATTTAGGTGCGTTTCGATAATTATCTTCCGAGTATTTTTACGTTGAAATTTGAAATTTTACGAGTTTATATATATATATATTATATATATTATCCGTATGTATATCATTATATTATTATAAAGGATATTTTACGGGAATAATTTATATATCGTAAACTAAATTTTTACGAGTATATATTTTAGTTTATATATTTAGTATATTATTTTGTGGAAAGTTCGGAAAAATTTTCGATCCGAAAAATCCCTTTCCGATTGTGTCGATCGGGTTTATTTAACTCCCGATCTCCTTTTTGTTTTCTTCTTCTTTTTCATCTACACCAAAGATGACGTGTTCCCGGCTTTTTCCTGTTGACTAGCCCTGGCGTGTCTCCTCTATCCAGCCCCAGCCCAGCCTAGACTGTGACTACACCTCCTCGACCCCTCGTTCTCACCTCGCCCCCTTTCTGCCTTGTGTCAACAACCCTCAACAACACTCTACTTGCTCATCTCTTCCGATGCTCTCACCTTTCCTCATCTCCCTGTGTTTTGAGGAGCTACACCTCTCACCCTCCGTTCTCTCTTTTTTCTGTCATCGATCACAGCCACCGTTGGAGCTCTGTAGTTGTGGGCCTTGCGGCTGTATGTTTTTCCTGGTTATTTTGTTCTCTGCTCTCATCGTCTTTCACTATGGTCCATTGATGTCAAGTAGGTAGTGTGACCATATGGCTACCCAAGCTTCGTTACATAAATATGTTTTGAGATGCAAACTTTAAGCATTTGCTGCATGTGAGACATGTTTAGTTTGTGTCGACACCAGAGGAGTAGCACCCGGCACATTATCAAAGCCCAGAAGAAGAAGCAATTAGTGAGAAGGTGCAGCAAGTCGAGCAATCAGGAGAGAAGGGCTATACTGTCATCGGAGGCCTGGAGCGCCGCCTCGCCACGTTGCCAAGAACCTAGTGAACCGCAGCCATACCTCTCACCCTTGCCTATCTCTCCTGTAATAGCAACATCGACTCTCCTACAACTTTTCTCACCACCATGGCTGCCCTCGAGCACCTCACAATCACTAGGTTTCTGTCTCACAACCTCTCCGCCTTTCTTATGTGGAGTTTGAACCCCACCGGAGTGAACTCAAAGCAATGGCTCATCCTTGCCGCTTGCTTCCTCCTCTGCAACTAGGACACGAACACTCACCTCGCTTTGCCGGAACCAACAGGAGCTGCATCGCTCTGCCCTGCCCATTCCCGCCTTCGCTTCGCCGGAGAAGCCCGCCTCCGCCCTCGCCAGTCGACGCCGGAGAACCCTGCCGGCTCGCCACCTCTGGAATGCCATCCCGCCGCCACTACCTTTCCCCTTCTTCCCCAGCAAGCGCTGAATCGGGATTTAAAAACCCTTGGGGTAATTAAATGAGACCCCCTTAGTTTTGTATTAATTGCAGAATGTAACCCATTGTTTTGCATTTTCATATTTGACCCAGGTTTTGAGAAATTTGAAAATATATCCCTGCAGAATTATTTACAGTTTTGGCCCCAAAAATTTATTTGCAAATTATGCCCCATGTTTATATAAGTGAATAAATTGCTCCGAAAAATGTGTGAGCAGGATTTAACATTGGATTTTAATTGCGGGATATTCTTATATTTATTTATACTATATTTTATGCCCTTGTTGGCTTAATTTTGGTTATGGCTCAAGACCTAGTTGCGGGTTCCTAACATTGGATTTTGGAAATGATTTTTACCTTAGATTTATACATATTATATATTACGATCAAATTTAGCGTTATGCTAAATTTGTATAGCTTTGGTGTTAGGTACGAAAACGCCTCGATAAAGGCCAATGATTCCAAACTCGACATCCGTGGATCGACTTCCCTCTTTTGACGTCGTGTGAGTATTCTTTTCCTCGACCTAGTTATGTTTAGTAGTAGTATCATGCTAGGTCGGATCTAGCATAACTTAGAGTGAATGCCATGTAGTGGCCTTGATCCTTAGGTGAGTTTTGAGGATTTATGATTGTGCTAAGACTTGAGGTGTTTGGTTATCTTGTGTGGTTTTTATAAGGCTTTAAGTTGTATGTTGAGCTTGTGAGGTTATATGATTGTTGAGGTTGTGGACTAGAAAGAGAGTATCCTAGTGGTGTTGTGAGTTATGATCTTGCGAGATCCGAAGGTTTAGAAGTCTTAGGACTTCTAGCTTCGGTTTAGTGTGATGTGAGCACGAGGGATTCTAGGATGCGGTCCTAGAATTGAGAGCCAAATGGTCTTGCGTAGATCATTTGTATAGAAGTCTAAGACTTCTATTGTGAGTGGGTTGTTGTTGATATAGTTATCTTCTTGTGAGCAGGTTATGGGTTTCCTCCCCTAAGGAAGCGAGAGTGTTGTGAGTTGAGTGTGGTGACGAGGTAAGTCTCCGGACTTACTTAGCTCGTATTCTTTGTATTAGCATTATTGTGTGTTGGGTGGTGTGTGTTATTATTTACTGTTTATAACAACTAAACCGGAAATAGGATTACCGACCTTTATATTATTTGGCCCAAGTGTATGATAACGGGCAGTGACATTACTTCCTGGCTCCCCGTGAGAGCTAGGGGGATCTCAGCGACTGGCCCGTGCTGGTTAGACGGTCGGAGGCATCCGACCGTTCCATTGCCGGAAGAAGGGACAGAGGCGAGTTTCAGAGGATTCTCGTGTCACAAAAGAAGTTGAACTAGAACGGGATATGACTCAATAAATAAAGATAATAAACCGGATTTGTGTGCTTTGAGTATGTTGTGTGACTATGTTGAATTAATTGTGTTTGTGCCTTTCCCTTTAATTCTAATGCTTCGAATGTGAGCTAACAGTTTTATACCGAATGTTGTAGTTTGCCTTGCAGGTTAGGCATGCTCCGAGAGATCCGGAAGGGTGGGCAGCCGGGGTCCGTACATTTTAGGAAGGGTTTTGAGTTGGGGTTGTCTTGTGTTTTTGTCTTTCGGTTAATACGTTTCGTGTGTCGCTTGTTTGGCGTTTGGTTTAAGTTGTACCTCGGCTGAAGTTGTTGTTGCATTTTTTTTGGGTTTCTTATCATTTGCATCAAAATTGATTTACGATTTCGCCTTTATTTGTGCCATGTTGGAAAGGTCCGGTGAAATTGTTGTCAAGCTAAGGGTCGGGACCCATTGTGAGGTCTCGCCCGTAGCATCCCGATATCCCGCGGATTCGGGGTGTTACAAAAGTGGTATCAGAGCCCTAGGTTGACAACAATGGCACTCGCAATCTTCTAAAGGCCGAATAAGGAATAAACAGAACCCCACGGGTTTTGAGTTTTCGTTTTCAAAATCGCATGCATGAGTCGGGGTAGAATGTACGGACCACCACTCCTTCCGCGGATCTCGGCAGCTTAGTTTATTGGATTTCGATATATATATATATATATATATATATATATATATGTATATATGTGATATGTATAGTATTTGTGGTTTTTAGTTTCTTGATGGATGTGATTTATATGTATAGTTATATATGTGGACTATATTACATGTTTGGATCTTGTATTGTTGTGATGGCATGCCGGATATGTTTTATTAGTAGTTATGTGGACATAGGACTTGCATAGTCTTATATGCGTATACTCATTATATAGTAGCTTATGGAGATATGAGACCTAATAGAAAAGATGATAAGTAAAATATTACCACCTTTAAAGATGATGTGGTTGGCTTAAGGTAGCGTTCATACGTGGAGGAGTACGCTCAAGTATCGAGTTGAGTATCACGCTCTGAAGATCACCTTGGGTTCTCAGAATCCTTTAAGAGGATGTCGAAGAGGAGTAGAGATGACATAAATGAAGCACAAACAAGGGGAAGGAAAACTTGAGACAACTTAAGAGAAATCGAGATGGAAGCAATACAAGTAAAGGGAGTAACATTAAGGTGTGGAGGTGGTTCTCAAGAAGCAACGATTGAACAACAATGAAGCAAACTAGAGGTAGCAACTTAAGGGGGGCATTCGAAGTGTCGTGACGATAAACAGAGGACGTGGATTAAATAGATAGGATTACCAAAGTGGAGATTCAAGTAAAGCAAGTTGCCTAGACACTCTTAAGCATGGGAGTCGAGATGAAAATTATGATCAACAAATTATGAAAGGTTTAAGATATTGTGAGTTAAGCTTACGAGGTACTAATAAGTGAAGCGTCAATATTACGAGAGTTATGAAAAGACGGGCATGGTGGGAATTCATGTGGAGTTGACCGATTTCCATTATGATGATAAGACTAAGAAACGCCAAGAAGGAGGAAGTGGGTATAAATGATGACCCCAAGAAGATGAAAGACGTAACGAAAAGCTTTGATCGAGAGACTTAAGATACCAACCAAGAGGAACACGAGTTGATGCTAGCTAGGGATATAATCTTTAGGAAGGTGCTCTTGAAAGACATCAAGGAAGAATGGCTAAGTCTATGAAAGGGAGTTATATGAAACAACAAGGCAAAGATGATATAGTTACCTTATAAAGAAGAGGAAGCATGGAATGAAGAAAGAACTAATGAATTTTAAGACGGAGTACCCTGAGAGGGTAGCCTTTAGGAATATGATAACATGGAGGATAAGAAGAATGGTAAGTCATTGAACTTGGAGAAGGTCAGTTATGAGTTAATTGGTGACAGCCAAGAACGCAAGTGTGCGGGTTGTCTGTTGGTGAGTGTAGAGGGGATACGTAAACAAGATTATGGGCATATAGAGGGATTTGGATGGCCTTACGCGACCTTTGTAGGTCACGGAATTGGCATATGGCAGAACGACATGAATTAAAGGTTTTTAAAGTTTGACCACGGTAAAGGGGAAGTAGTGAATCAAGAAGAAGGTAAGGTGTCATGGAGGTGGTACGTAAATGGGAGTATATAGAGGATACATTGTATGAAATGGATGGTATGTTACCTCCGGCAAGAGATAAGTCAAGTTTCTAGACTCACACGGAAGAGCCATGGTGGCTATGGCGTGAAAGAGAGGACCTAGATAATTAAGGGAAACGTTGCGAGCTTAGATTTTGTGATGTTAGTGTTTGGTGAAGTAATGAGTGGATCTTTCAGTGCTTGTGGTTGGAGAATTTTGCCTAGCGTTTTCCACGGGGCATACTAGTACGGTGGTGAAGTTGTTCATGAAATAACAAGAGATGCATAAGGTGACCAACAAGAGTAAGAGAAGACCGAAGTTTTGAAATTTGATGTCGATATGAGATATACGAGAGTACATGAAAGATTGAGGTTAGAGCCTCTACGTTCGGTTTGACTTTACATAAAAAAAATGAAGTGTAAATTTATACGCCTACTTGAAGAAAGGAGGTTTATGGTGAAAGCTAATGTAGAATACGAAGAGCTCTTCCCATATGTTGAGATGTCAAGGAAAGCGAAGAAGATAAGATCGATTTGTTATAAGGCATGGTTAAGTCTTGTAGTTAGGACCTTCGTGATTGAACATATGTACAAGATCAAGAAATATTATCATCGCCATTCCTTCGAAGTGAAAAAAAGGGATTAAGTTGAAATATTGCTTAACCAAGGCTTCAAGAGTCAGAAGACTCGAGCAAGTCCCTCGAGTTTAGGAGATGAAAGATCTTTGAAGGAGGACGGTCCACATTGTAGCTGAAGATGGAACAATACACGAGTCTTAAGGAAGTCACATCAATAGATCGAGGTACATCAATTGTGTCACGACCACTTGTAAAGTTATAAGACAATATTGTATCGGTTATTACGATATGTGACAGGAAGAGAAAAGATGAAACTTGAGATATCGCGGATTCCAATACGCCAGAATGTGGAATTCCCACCAAGGTCGAGTCTATTTATTTCCCGGTGTCAAAAGCGCTGTATGGGATAACACTTGTGCAGAGACATGAGTTGTGGAAGCAAGTGAAGGAGCAATTGCAAGAACTTAGTGATAAGATTTCATTAGAATTAGTGAAATGCCATGGAGAACACCTGACGTTAACTTGAACTCTTGATCGGAAGTTCATATTGGAATATATCTTAAACTCTTGATTTGAAGTTGTTATGGAGAACTGCAGTTTGCAAAAAGTGAGACGGTTACCTCCGTTGTACATCCATTACCGTGAGTTGAACAAGATGATGGTGAAGGACAAGTATCCCTTACAACGAAGATTGACAATATAGTTGTTGAGGGTTAAGAAGAGATTCATTGGTGCATTTGCTTTGAAATATTGTCTCGAGGTATGATGGGTTTGAAGTGTACAAGTGATTCTCCAAGACCAGGTCTTGATAGAGTATTGAGGAACGAAGGAAACGTAATAACATATGTTCTTCGTTAGTAGGATCGGTGTGAAGTAAAGTACTTCCTTCGTTACTTGGAATTGTAACAAGAATTAAGGAAATGTAACATCAAAGTTTGGTTTGACAAGAATCAAAGCCAACTCTTTGATAGAGAAATCAAGGAGAAACCTAATGGAAATGTTGTATTGTGAAAGACCCGAGAAGAAGTTGAGTTTCCGATATATCAGACATTTTTGAGATCTTAGCGCGAGTTGAGAAAGTAGCTTACCAATTGGTGTGCCGCCGAGAGTAGAGGGTGTTCAACGGTGTTTCAGGTGTATCAGTCGAGGGAGTACATCCATGACTCGAGACATGTTGTCAATCATGAGGATTTAGTGGCAGACAAGGAATTGAATTGATGAGGCTAACAGGATGACGGAGGGTAGTACTTTGGTTAAGTTTTACGCTAAGCTAGTAGCATTGATAGAATCAATGAGTGAGACCTTAGTTCATCCCTTGGTTGAGTTATGTGCATGTGTAATATTATGTGTAGTTTGTGCCTTGTGTGAGAATGTGCTTTATGACCAAATGTATCTTGCGGTGGTAGTTTGAGTAGATTACGTGTTTAGATTAGAGGGTTTAAGTCTTGTTAGTTTGAGAGTTCACAACTCGGCCTTAGGGATCGAGGAGTTCGGCGTGTGGCAAGTTTCGGGACGAAACTTGTTTTTTAGGGGGAACTGATGTAACGCCCAAAAATTTAGGTGCGTTTCGATAATTATCTTCCGAGTATTTTTACGTCGAAATTTGAAATTTTACGAGTTTATATATATATATATATATATTATATTATCCGTATGTATATCATTATATTATTATAAAGGATATTTTACGGGAATAATTTATATATCGTAAACTAAATTTTTACGAGTATATATTTTAGTTTATATATTTAGTATATTATTTTGTGGAAAGTTCGGAAAAATTTTCGATCCGAAAAATCCCTTTCCGCTTGTGTCGATCGGGTTTATTTAACTCCCGATCTCCTTTTTGTTTTCTTCTTCTTTTTCCTCTACACCAAAGATGACGTGTTCCCGGCCTTTTCCTGTTGACTAGCCCTGGCGTGTCTCCTCTACCCAGCCCCAGCCCAGCCTAGACTGTGACTACACCTCCTCGACCCCTCGTTCTCACCTCGCCCCCTTTCTGCCTTGTGTCAACAACCCTCAACAACACTCTACCTGCTCATCTCTTCCGATGCTCTCACCTTTCCCCATCTCCCTGTGTTTTGAGGAGCTACACCTCTCACCCTCCGTTCTCTCTTTTTTCCTGCCATCGATCACAGCCACCGTTGGAGCTCTATAGTTGCGGGCCTTGCGGTTGTTATGGTTTTCCTGGTTATTTTGTTCTCTGCTCTCATTGTCTTTCACTATGGTCCATTGATGTCAAGTAGGTAGTGTGACCATATGGCTACCCAAGCTTTGTTACATAAATATGTTTTGAGATGCAAACTTTAAGCATTTGCTGCATGTGAGACATGTTTAGTTTGTGTCAACACCAGAGGAGTAGCACCCGGCACATTATCAAAGCCCAGAAGAAGAAGCAATTAGTGAGAAGGTGCAGCAAGTCGAGCAATCAGGAGAGAAGGGCTATACTGTCATCGGAGGCCTGGAGCGCCGCCTCGCCATGCTGCCAAGAACCCAGTGAGCCGCAGCCATACCTCTCACCCTTGCCTATCTCTCCTGTAATAGCAACATCGACTCTCCTTCAACTTTTCTCACCACCATGGCTGCCCTTGAACACCTCACAATCACTAGGTTTCTGTCTCACAACCTCTCCACCTTTCTTATGTGGAGTTTGAACCCCACCGGAGTGAACTCAAAGCAATGGCTCATCCTTGCCGCTTGCTTATTCCTCTGCAACCAGGACACGAACACTCACCTCGCTTTGCCGGAACCAACAGGAGCTGCGTCACTCTGCCCTGCCCATTCCCGCCTTCGCTTCGCCGGAGAAGCCCGCCTCCGCCCTCGCCAGTCGACGCCGGAGAACCCTGCCGGCTCGCCACCTCTGGAATGCCATCCTGCCGCCACTACCTTTCCCCTTCTTCCCCAGCAAGCGTTGAATCGGGATTTAAAAACCCTTGGGGTAATTAAATGAGACCCCCTTAGTTTTGTATTAATTGCAGAATGTAACCCATTGTTTTGCATTTACATATTTGACCCAGGTTTTGAGAAATTTGAAAATATATCCCTGCAGAATTATTTACAGTTTTGGCCCCAAAAATTTATTTGCAAATTATGCCCCATGTTTATATAAGTGAATAAATTGCTCCGAAAAATGTGTGAGCGGGATTTAACATTGGATTTTAATTGCGGGGATATTCTTATATTTATTTATACTATATTTTATGCCCTTGTTGGCTTAATTTTGGTTATGGCTCAATACCTAGTTGCGGGTTCCTAACATTGGATTTTGGAAATAAGTTTTACCTTAGATTTATACATATTATATATTACGATCAAATTTAGCGTTATGCTAAATTTGTATAGCATTCGTGTTAGGTACGGAAACGCCCCGATAAAGGCCAACGATTCCAAACTCGACATCCGTGGATCGACTTCCGTCTTTTGACGTCGTGTGAGTATTCTTTTCCTCGACCTAGTTATGTTTAGTAGTAGTATCATGCTAGGTCGGATCTAGCATAACTTAGAGTGAATGCCAAGTAGTGGCCTTGATCCTTAGGTGAGTTTTGAGGATTTATGATTGTGCTAAGACTTGAGGTGTTTGGTTATCTTGTGTGGTTTTTATAAGGCTTTGAGTGTATGTTGAGCTTGTGAGGTTATATGATTGTTGAGGTTCTATGATTGTTGAGGTTATGGACTAGAAAGAGAGTATCCTAGTGGTGTTGTGAGTTATGATCTTGCGAGATCCGAAGGTTTATAAGTCTTAGGACTTCTAGCTTCGGTTGAGTGTGATGTGAGCACGAGGGATTCTAGGATGCGGTCCTAGAATTGAGAGCCAAATGGTCTTGCGTAAATCATTTGTATAGAAGTCTAAGACTTCTATTGTGAGTGGGTTGTTGTTGATATAGTTATCTTCTTGTGAGCAGGCTATGGGTTTTCTCCCCTAAGGAAGCGAGAGTGTTGTGAGTTGAGTGTGGTGACGAGGTAAGTCTCCGGACTTACTTAGCTCGTATTCTTTGTATTAGCATTATTGTGTGTTGGGTGGTGTGTGTTATTATTTTACTGTTTATAACAACTAAACCGGAAACAGGATTACCGACCTTTATATTATTTGGCCCAAGTGTATGATAACGGGCGGTGACATCACTGCCTGGCTCCCCGTGAGAGCTAGGGGGATCTCGGCGATTGGCCCGTGCTGGTTAGACGGTCGGAGGCATCCGACCGTTCCATTGCCGGAAGAAGGGACCGAGGCGAGTTTCGGAGGATTCTCGTGTCACAAAAGAAGTTGAACTAGAACGGGATATGACTCAATAAATAAAGATAATAAACCGGATTTGTGTGCTTTGAGTATGTTGTGTGACTATGTTGAATTAATTGTGTTTGTGCCTTTCCCTTTAATTCTAATGTTTCGAATGTGAGCTAACGGTTTTATACCGAATGTTGTAGTTTGCCTTGCAGGTTAGGCATGCTCCGAGAGATCAGGAAGGGTGGGCAGCCGGGGTCCGTACATTTTAGGAAGGGTTTTGAGTTGGGGTTGTCTTGTGTTTTTGTCTTTCGGTTAATACGTTTCGTGTGTCGCTTGTTTGGCGTTTGGTTTAAGTTGTACCTCGGCTGAAGTTGTTGTTGCATTTTTTTTGGGTTTCTTATCATTTGCATCAAAATTGATTTACGATTTTGCCTTTATTTGTGCCATGTTGGAAAGGTCCGGTGAAATTATTGTCAAGCTAAGGGTCGGGACCCATTGTGAGGTCTCGCCCGTAGCATCCCGATATCCCGCGGATTCGGGGTGTTACAAGAGTAGTTCCAGAAAGGCATTGGATGACCCGCAATTATACAAAATGGGAGAGAAAACCCATAGGTTCTTTCAAGTGTGGTGTAAAGCTACGTTACAAACAAAGTGGATGCCTTCAGAAACACATATAGGCATGAAAGTCAAAGTGAAATATAGTAGCGATCCAGACCATAGACATTGAATCTAAGCTTGTTGACGGACCAGAAGGTAAAAGTTTGATGCTATAAGCAGGGCGGAATATGATCACTCTCGACAAGCTACTCGACACACAATCAAGATGTAAAACCGAGACAATCATAAGCGTAGGAGTCAAGAAGATACATTGTTCATCCAAATACGAAGAATTAAGAGCCCAAAATGGAACCTTAAGGGTTGCTAGGAAGTAGAAGGCAAGTTTCACCAACATGGAAGTGGAATGACCTCTTAGAGCACACGATAATTAAAACAAGGACCGGGACACAACAAAGACCGGATTTCTATAAAGGCGGCATTACAAAGAAACACTCCAAGTAAGAAGGGTGTATGGGAATGGTCTTGGTGAACACGAGGGCCTCCAATAACTTCTCATTCATGTAGGGATTTAAGTTGCTAACACTTGCGGTCCATAACAAACCGCAAGTGGACGATAACTCAGGTATACAGAATCATGGAGACGTACCTACAAGTTATCGTAGAAGATTTGATAAGTCCGTGACAAAAGAAGAGTGATACAATTGGACTAGTAAGAGTATAGTGCTCTTATAGGAGTGTAGATTGTAGAAGGAGTATAAACGGAGAAACTGAAGGAGATAGAGTTTCACCAGGCATATCAAACCTCAAAAGAGATAGAAGAAGTAAGTCTACCTTCTTATAGACGGTCAATTGCAGACTAATTGGTAATAACTGAGACTTTACACGTGCGGATTAACTAGTGGTGACTGATTGGCAGATAAGAAGAATAACCACAGAGTTACAAAAGAACTTTGTCGACATATGGAGAAATCCTTAAAGAGACCAACTGCGACAATTGTGAATTCAAACCAATACGAGTGCTAGTAACACTGAATAAAATCAAGTCAGTAACTCCAATTAAAAAGTTTTAGAGGAAGAATTGACGGTAAAAAATGACCCCCTTATATCAGTAATGATATAAAGAGAATTGTTGTGAGCAGTTGCTCACCTACTGGCTGAGGAAAAATTTTACAGATCACAGTTAATAAAGATGAATTCGTATAAGAAGAACCAGAGGAGTAAGAGGCAGCGAATAATTTGACCAAATCCTACGTCAGTCTAGACAGAGGGTACTTAGTATTCCACACCAATGAGATTGAGGGCGCTCTTTCAAAAAAAAAAGTTGGGGTTAATTTTCTTGATTGACGGAGGAAGCCCTTGTGACTAAAGATGGGACACATAATGATTGGAATAGAGGCGACACAAATATATAAAGTATGATTTAATGCCTTGGTAAGATAATCATCGAAAAGTGTTTATATAGGAGTAAATGAGAAAGAGTAAATTTGAACGATTGAAGGTTGTTATAAGGATCTATATCACCCCACTAAGATAATCATCGAAAAGTGTTTATATAGGAGTTTTATGAGATATGGGGTACTCCAATACTGTATCAATCCGAGCCTAATAACCCGGTCATATGTAGATTGAGGTATAGTAGTAGAACCACGTACAAATGGTGTAACCTGTATTCTTTTCTCCGCCGATGCAAGAAGAATTGGCGAAAGTAGTAGATCTCATCAACGTGGTCCATAAGAATTGTACGAGGGAGCCTTAAGGGATGTGACCATCATACTTGGTGTAAGAATTTGAAGGATAGTAGAGTGACAAAAGTATATTGGTAACCTAGTAGACATGAGTGAGGAATCAAAATTTTTTTTGAAGAGATCACATTCATCTGATTTTCCTATACTAATGATATCGGGAGATGTTTAATAAAAGTCACACTATCGGGCCAATAAAACTATGATGGATGAAGTGTAATTCAAACGGATAGCTTAACTAATGAGAAGAAAAACCATGTATCAAAAGGCGAGTCCTACCAACTTTAATTACATTGTTGGGATGGGAATACCCTTGTAAAACCTTTTCAAGAGTACAACACAGTTGAAGCTTCAACACCGAAGGGGTGATGATGATTAATTGACTATAGGAGACCAATCCGGACATGAAAAATGTTACAAGATGAGTCACCTGGTGGATGAATTTACGAGAAGAGTATACGGAACTACTGTGAGCCTAGTATCATAGTTCAGTATAGATTCATTGACGTATATCGTGGAATGAAGAGCTAAGTAGGAAGTTCAAATGTCAAATAAAGACTTATAGGATAATCGGATATGCCCTAAAATGAAGGCCAAAGAGCGGCGGGAAGAAATCCCCAATGAGCTCTACTCGTGGGTATCAAGTCAAGGGTCTGATGGGACATAAATGAATTCCGGTAATTTCTAAGACCACACGTTCCAAATCCTTCCAAGGAGACGTGACCAGTGAGTTATTTTGTGGAGGAGTTATCTAGACCAATTATGAAATCCCATGGGAGTCGAAGACCATACTTTCGACATATATGGACGGGTTATCTTGAGGTTTTGGAAATCCAGTACCCACGGCTTAAGTTCGAGTCTTCCCTATACTGTAGTAAATCATCTCTAGACTGACGGTTTGCTTGAAGAGGATCTTGTCATTATTAGAAGGGAATTTATAGGCGAGGGTTTGGTAAACCATCCTGACTCACAGAAGACGTCAGTATTATTAAGGGGTGATCGACAATAGAATGATCAAAGTAGCGCAACGGAAGCGTAGTGGGCCCATAACCCACATACCAGGAAACTCAACGTCATTTCATATATGACCTCTGTAACACCCCGAATTCTCAGAACTCGGGACGTTACTGGTTAGAACCTCACAGTGGGTTCCGACCTCAGTTTGACAACAATATTACTAGGATCTTGCAACAAGACACAAATAAGGAAAACCGAAATTCATAAAATAGTATTTTTAAGGTAATGAATGCAACCCGGTCTAGCAGCCTAAAGTACTTAAACAAAGGAAACGAACAACTGTCTTAACCAAAAGAAAGAAAAGACAAACACAACCCCAACCCCTATTCTAAGGAGTACGGAGACCCGGCTGACCACTACTTCCGGATCACTCAGCTGCTGGTCTAACCTGCGGTAAATCTAAAAACACAACAAGAGGAACCATTAGCTAGTTATCTAAATATTAGAAGAATAATAGTAGCACATACACACACATAAAAATATAAACACCCATCATGCTTTCAAACAAATCCATTTTATTATCTTGAGTTAAGTTACTCTTTCACGCTAATGATACTTATTTTGTGACACAAGGGATTCCCAAACCTCGCCTCCGCCCCGTGTAACCATCAGGAATGGATCCGATGCATCTCACCTTGTACCTGCCTGGTCTGGGTATAGAGAACCTCTCAGTCTCCTGTCAGAGCTGGGCAGTGATGTCACGGCCCGTTATACATACACTTGGGCCTTAAACATAATAATAACGGTCGTCCTAGCAAGTTATTATTATTAAAACACGCACATAGCACACACAACCACTATCACTCAACTAATATCCAGAAACTGGCTAAGTAAGTCGCAAGGACTTACCTGAGTCAAAATACACTCTAAAACGTCTCAAACAGTCCGTACTCGTGGTAACTCAAACGCCTGTCAAATAAGGCATGTGTATCAAAATCACATCTCGACGTCCAACCTCATGCGAAGGAATTACGGAAAAAGCTCTCTTATGGTAAAAGACCATTTTACCCTTGGTATCGTAAATTCTCGAAGTTTAATTTAGAAAACTATCAATTTCCTTTGATAGTTCCAAAAGGTTATAAGTTACACTCTAAAACTCCTCAAAGAACCAAAACCCCTCCTTACTTCCCGATTATTACTTTACTTTTCTAAATGTATGTATACGTAGGTACATACTCTAACATTTCCTTCCATTCATATTAAATCCGTAACCATTAGGTATATATACAGCTACATACTTGATATTTTCCCAACTCACACTCATATGAGTAGATTTATATATATATCGATCTACATGTATAACTTTAAATCACTTATGTACACTTTTATTTCATATAATATATATACGTATATTTATATACTCGGCATACACAACTCCTATATAAGCTCACACAACCACCCTTACTAACCTACCTTACTGCATAACCGTACCACCTCCAATCTATTGTCTATATACGTACTCAATCTCAGTTTATATACGTATTCCATCTCAGTTTATATACGTATTCCATATCAATTTATATACGTATTCCATACTCAATTATATACGTATTCCATACTCAATTATATACGTATACTTTCTCACAAAAACAAAAGAAACTCGCAGGGACAAGAGGGAAGAAGAGCCGGAGGAGGTCTTACCGGGGCTGCAGTCCGGCGGCCTCACTGGTGGTCGGCTGTCCACTGCAGAATCGACAGAGGCGACGGCTCGTGGCGGTTGACGATGTCCTGGGTGGTCGGGAACGGCGGTGCGGAGCTGCTGCAGGCCGAAGAGAGGCGGTGGTGGTTAGCGATTCGGGAGTCAAGAGAAGGAAGGCGAGGAGAAAGGGTGGCAATGGACTTACCGGATTACTGCGGCGGATGGCGGAAGGCGGCGCAGGCTCGGTGGCGGCTAGGGTGCTACTGCGGCCCTCCTCCGGTGTAGTCCGGCTGCTGTGCACAAGCCCGTGGTTAAGGACGGCTTTACTCGCGATTAGAATGGAAGAACGAGAGAGGTGGAAAGGAGGCGGTGCTCACCTGGTGGTGCCTCGGAGGTCGCAGCGGTGGCGGTTGCAAGAAGGTCCGGCGGCAGCGTGGTGTTGCTGGTGTTCGATCGTGTTGCGAGAGGGAAGAAGCAGGAGCGGCAATCAGGAGTGGTTAGAAGGATAATTAGGTAGGATTAGGGTTAAGAGGGAATTAGGGTTAGGATTTGATTATGAGATGGGCTGATAATTGGACCTCGTAGTGGCCCACATCCGGCCTGCTTTCTTATTAGAACGGAATAGGAACTCGTTACTCGCCCGGATTCTGGTTAGGTACGGAAAGTTATATAATACGGAATTAAATTCCTTATTATCTAAATTATTATTATTTTTATTTTAAGGTGCGTACTTTATTTCCGATTACAAGGTTTCGTCATTTTATGTGAATTAATGTCACAAAAATGATAGAAATAACACTCGTTTTATTTTATTTTAATTTATGTATTTATTTATTTAAATTTGACGTTTCGAAAATCGGTTAAATTCAGGTTTAACGGAGTCTCAAAATTCCGGTTATTACAACCTCCAGTTAAAGAATTAGATATCTATATGAAAATTTCCACTGAGAGTATGAGTTGGATTACAACAATTTGAAAGTCTGACAAGGAGGTGTTGAGTCATGATTTGAGGAACGATCCGACTGAATCATATTAGGGAAACAAGACCAAGTGAATGGTCTTACAAAGAGCATTAGGCACTTAGTAAAGTGCTAGGATATGTCTAAGATTATTGTTTCAGAATTTATAGTGGGGACCCCTGAAAGGTCAAAAGCAAGTGAGCTCAACGGAAGGTATAAAGTTTTATAAGTTATTTCGGTAGAATCACCAAGAGAGTTGAAAGTGAGTTTAGAAAGGCAATCGTGGACATCTTAAAGCGGATTGAGGAGTAATCTATCGACTAGCACTCCTAACCATATTGGAGGGTGTCCACCTAGAGTTCTACATGTTTAAGAAGAGAGTACACACCGCACCCGAGACACGTCATCGGTCATGAGGAATTGATGGTCGAGCTAGATCATCATTTTGTAGAGTCCCAAGTAGCCGCCCTAGAGCGCACTACTAGACGTCTATGGTTTAAGGATATACCGATATTGCAGATCCAGTGGTCTAGACGAGGAGCCGATGAGGCTACCTGAGAGACAGAGGATAACTTTAGGAGTACTTATCCTGAATTCTTTATGTAGTTAGCCGCAACCCCGATATCGACGAGTTGGTACTCGAATGATGTTTAGTGTAACCTACATGACTATATTTTGATTTGCGTATTGTGTTTTCATGTGTTGCTTAACTAAGATAACTGAGTGGTTCTTTCATGATAGAAAGTTAAAATGAAGATTCTTTAGAAGAGATAGATATTCCGAGTCTTTTTATAAAACGTTATCGGATGGTTGTTCTTTAATCTAAGTTTCGGGACGAAACTTATATTAAGGGGGTACTGATGTAATAACCGAAATTTTATTTCCGTTATTTCTTTTAATCAACATAAATATTATCATTTTGGGTGAAATTATTACTCACATAAAATAATAAAAGTTTCACAATAATTCCTTCTTTTTACAATTCTATTATTTTATGTGAAGAATTTATCACATAAAATCTTCTTACCAACTTCTATGATTTTATGTGAAATTTTGAATCATATAAAATACTTCATAAAAACTCTCTTGCAAGACTTGTAATAAATGACCCATTTGTCAAGCTTTGACAAGCCCATGATCAACTTGTGACAAGGCTAGCCGGGCCTCTCCCTTACCTCTCCTTGCTTCAACCCATTTCCTTCTTCATGAGACATGGACAAATTAGGCCCGCCAGCTTGAGACACCAACCCTTGGACGCCGCACGCCACCTCGGTCCAACAAGGATAGAGTTCTGCAGCCTTGAAGATCTCCCTACCCTTTCAGCGGCACTCCTTACGCACGTATAGCAATTGTTGCTATTTTGTTGCCTTTCAAACCCTCACAAAATATTCCCTTTTCCTAATCTACGTAACCGTTCACCAAAAACCTCATCCCTGCGTACGTCCACCCTAGAGCAAGTAGCCATCCGCTACATCAGACAACGCCAGGAGCCGGCAATTGGTTGCGTCCCGGCGTAGCTGCAGTCGTTGGTCTCACCACGGTCCACATCGATGACACGCCAACAACAACGATGGATATTCCCCTTCTTCTGCCACAGGCGACCTACCTGCAACGCCTCCTCAACATCTTAGTAGGATCTCCACCGGAAACAGGAGGCGGTATAGCGCACCATCTTCGGCGAGGTGCAGAAGGACTCGGTGGAGATAGAAACTCCTGCAACCATAACTTCGGCGTCAACGCACATCCCGGGAGCCAACGTCATCGTTGCCGTTGCCGCCTACAGTGACCGCCGGAAGCAAGGAAGTCCCTCCTACCTGGGTCGGAATCGAGAGCTGGACCCTTTCCCTTCACCCTCTTGTTTCCGACAACACGGACTACAACCACCGGCAAGGCCTGTCCTCCCTGCTGTAGTCGAAGTAAGTCAACCTCTTGCTTCTTTTTTCCCAATATTCATTTGCAGGAGGGTAAATCTTACGGGAAGTGGGTTGGTCAATCTTCATGCCTAGGTGCAGAACCTTAAGTTGCTGTCAGTAGGTCGAAATTGTGACATTATGTGGGTACTTTTCAGGTTCTGTTATTAGTAGGAATAGAACCCTAGACCTAGTGTTCATCTTAGTTATTTCCAGATTTTAGATTGTGAACCGCTGACTTTAGAAGTAAGTTTTGATGCCTTTATTTATCATCCACCGTTAAATTTTTGATATGTTGTAGATTGATATATGTAGTTTAAGGTATTAAAATTTGGGAACTATACAACGGTCGGAATTTAGAATTTTAAGGTTCCAAAGTAGACTGTTTGTGCAGTTTGTGAAATGACTCAGAATTTGGCTAAGTATAGAATTCCTGGATTTTGTATCCAACTTTGGAGAATTGTGTAGAAGTTGTTGTTGGGTATTTTTGAGATTTTCTTGCTTCTAAGAGCATAGTGCATCGTGTAGAAGACCTATATATTTTATTTGAAATTTTTATATTTTTATTCGGTTCTCATATCTTAAGCTAAAGTTGAACCTTAGCGACTTTTTATGAAAGTCAAGAATGTAGTTAACTCTTATAAATCTTTAGCAAACTTCCCTTTGATAATTTTGAATGTGGTTTTGAGTTCCAAAGAATAGTTTGGAACTTTGTTATAGAATTTTATAGAGTATCGGGACCAGGGGTAAAATGGTCATTTACCCTATAAGGGTATTTTGGTAATTTCTTTATGATCGATTATATATCTTAGAAGTTGGAGACTTCTAAGAAAGTGGGGTACATTATTGATCCACTTGCCTTGTATAACAGGCGCTGAGTTTCTACGGTTACAGGCCGAGTCGAGATAACGGGATTTGAGATTTGGTTCAGGTAAGTCCTTGCGACTTACTTAGCTGATTTCTAGATTTTAGATGAATGACAATAGTGGTGTGTGTTGATTGTTTAATAATTATAACATGCATAGGACGACTTTTATTATTTTATGGCCCAAGTGTATGTATAACGAACCGTGACATCACTGCCCAGATCTGACAGGAGACTGGGAGGTTCTCTATACCTAGACCATACGTGTACAAGGTGAGATGCATCGCATCCATTCTTGATGGTTACACGGGGGCGGAGGCGAGGTTTGGGAATCCCTCGTGTCACAAAATAAGTATCATTAGTAAGATTGAATGACCTAAGTAAAGATAATAAATGGATTCTTTGAAAGCATGATGTGTGTTTAGTTTTGCTATTGTGTATGTGTGCTATTTTCATTTATGTGACGTTTAGATAACTAGATAACGGTTGATTAATTTTGTTGTTTAGATTTACCCCAAGTTATAGCAGCAGCTGAGTGATCCGGAAGTAGTGGTCAGCCAGGTCTCCGAACTCCCTAGAGTGGGGTTTGGGTTTTTGCATTGATGTTTCCATTATCGTATGAGGACGGATAGACTTTTATTTTCTTAAGTACCGTTGGCTGTTAGACGTTTGTGTTGCATTCATGTCTTTTAAAACATCTCTTTATAAATTTATGTTTCTTTATTTGTGTCTTGTTGTAAGATAGTAGTAAAATTGTTGTCAAACTGAGGTCGGGACCCATTGTGAGGTCCTAACCAGTAGCTTCCCGAGTTCTGAGAATTCGGGATGTTACATTGCCTGGATCTTGTAACGACCTCGTTTTTACATGGATTTATTTGCGTGTCCATTGATGATCGGACAACCTACGTACTTATCTAGGCGCGTACTTAGGGGAATCCCCATACTGTTTGTAACGCTCTTTTAGTCGAGTTATGAATGTTGTCAAAGATTTGGAAAGCTGACTTGTGGAAGTTCACTTTTTGTCCTGAAATTTGACAATATTTCTGATGCGGAGTTGAAGCCGCAGTTGCCTGATCTATATTGAAAGTCCACGAACAGGCTTAGAAAACAATTCCCGGCCTAGAATCTCGGGCGAGATTCTGGATACGGACCGAGATTTATGAAAACTCAAACAAAAGAATGTGAGTTTGATGGATTGAAAATGGATAGATAAGAAGATGATAATATGGATTGAAATTGATGAAAATATAGGAAGATACGAACCAAGATATTCACTCAAAGAATCTTGACCAATTATGTGTCAAAACCCCTTAACGAAGAGTTTATCTTAACCCTTCCTTCTTTAACCTTACACAAGCCTTCTAAATAAGACAAGCACAAGGAGAGACTAAAATTGACCAGGAGTACCAACCTTTGAGAAGATTAGCACACACAATCACAACCTAGAAAGGACTCACAACGATTCAAGCAAAGGCTCTCTCTTTTGATTGAACAGGAATGAATAAAATGCAAACTTCGTAAGCGAAGCAACGAGTATCTTACAATATTGTGGAAATAATAATGAAATCAATCTACCTAATAATCTCACCCTCTAAGGCTATTTATAGGGGAGATTCTCCTAAAAAGATAAGATATCTAACTAAAAGATAATCCTAAAAGATAGGATTAGAAACCAACAAATACCTTTAGAAAAGTTAGAGCTTTAAAGGCATTAAATAAAAAAAAGATAACTACAACTAATAATATCGCAACCGGATCTTATGTGTCTCGACATGAGCCAAATCTCGGTCAGTTTGTATAAATCTCGGGCGAGATTTTGGTTCTCACGACCGAGATTTCTTCTTTGGAGCTCTTTCCTCGTCCTAGCCACCTTCTATGCTTGCTTGATCATCTTGGTCCTTGAATGGTCCTTCCACAGTAGCCAAAAATGTCACTAAAGAAGACGTAGGTATGAGTGAAGTCTTGTTAAGTGTACATGTTGCCAATAAGCTAGCAACTTCCTCATGGATAGTCTTGCTCTTGCTCTAGTGATAACTCCTTCCATGGTGAGACTCAAATATGATGTGGTTGTGTTATCCTTCAATGTCTTGACCCTTGATCTTGTGATTGGTCCTTGAGGTAGTATTGGGGATGGTCCCAAATCATACTCCCCTTGTAGAAAAGGATTCGTCCTCGAATCACCAACATGCTCATCGTTAGACTCAAAAGGACTCAAGTTTCCTACATTGAAGGTCTTGCATACTTCATACTCAACTGGGAGCTCCAAGACATAAGTGTTGTTTCCAAACTTACGTTTCACACTAAATGGTACATATCCTCTTAGGGACAACTTAGACTTCCTCTTCTCGGAAATTACTCTTTCCTTAAGATGCAACCAAACTAGATCTCCTAGTTCGAATAGCTTTTCCTTGCGATTTTAATTTACCTTAGATGCCACGCTTTTCCCTTTGTTTTCCAGCCTTATGCGTGTCTTTTTATGCAACTCCTTGATGAACTCAACCTATTTTCCTAGAATAAAATCTACTCTCTCCTCTATAGGCAGCGGTATAAGATCAAAATGGGTCAAAGGATTCAACCCATAGACACACTCAAAAGGCATTAGATTAGTAGATGAATGTAAGGTACGATTATAAGCAAATTCCACATGAGGTAAGACATTCTCCCAAGCATTCAAATTATCTTTCAAAATAGCCCTAAAAATAGTGGTTAAAGTCCTATTAGTGACTTCCGTTTGCCCATCCATTTGAAGATGACTAGAGGTTGGAAATAACAACTTTGTACCTAGCTTTCCCCAAAGAGTCTTCCAAAAGAAACTAACGAATTTAATATCCCTATCGCTCACAACAGCCCTAGGTAATCCATGAAATCTAACAACTTACCTAAAGAACAAGTTAGCCACATTATTAGCAGTATCGGTCTTATGGCAAGCAATAAAGTGAGCCATTTTCGAAAAACGATCAACAACCACAAAAATAGAATCTCTCCCCTTCTTAGTCCTTTGTAATCCTACAACAAAGTCCATACTAATATCAAGTCATGATGAGGTAGGTGTAGGTAAGGGAGTATACAAACCATGTAGTTTCAAGATAGCCTTAGCTTTCAAGCACACAATGCATATTTTAAGCATGTTCTCAACTTCCTTAAGCATATGATGCCGATAAAAATGTGAATGCAACATGTGATAAGTCTTATCTCTTCAAAAGTATCCCATTAAACCTACCATATGAGCTTCCTCAACAAGTAAACAGTCTAAGAGAACATCTAGGAATACACACTTTATCCTCATGGAACAAAGATCCTTCGAAAATATAGAATTTATCATGTAACAAAGGCAAATCTTGGTCAGAATCTCGGGTGAGATTTCGGGCGTAAGGCCGATATTTACACTGCGTATAAATATCACCAAAATCAATGTCATCCACGTATAGATCCTTAGTATAATAGAAACCTAAGACCTTAGAATTCATAGTAGGGATCAAAGAATATCTCCTAGAAAGGACATCGACAACAACATTATCTTTTCCTTTTTTATACTTGATGATGTATGAATTTTTTTTATAAACTCCATCCATCTGCCATGCCTCCTATCCAACTTATCTTGACTCCAAAAATGCTTTAGAGACTCATTATCAGTTCTAAGGATTAATTCATTAGGCCAAAGATAATGTTGTCATGTCTTGAAGACTCGCAATAAAGCATATAATTCGTTATCATAGGTCGAATAATTCAAGCATGCTCCTCTCAATTTTTCACTAAAGTAGGCAAGTGATTTACCTTCTTGCATGAGCACTCCTCCAATGCCAATTTTCGATGCGTCACACTCAACCTCAAATGGTTTAGTAAAATGCGGAAGTGCTAGAAGTGGTGCATGTGATAGTTTCCACTTCAATTCTTTAAAGGAAAAATGACAAAAAATAATACCAATTATGAGGTATGAACCAAAAATAATACAAACTTCAAAAATTACTATTTGATGCACAAACTATTTCACATTAAACCAATTTTGATACGGGGTGAAAATCTAGCCAACTTTTATTACAAAAATTGCCCACATATTTTTAAATCACACAAAATGACCTCTATATTTAATTTGTTTCAAAAATCACCCATGTTTTTTTGTATAATTAACTAATTAGGTAAGAAAAGTTAGTCATCAATTTATTTTTAATATTTAAGGTAGTTTATTCATTAAAAAAATAAGAAGTTTTAAAATGAAATTTTGGTTAATAGAACTATGTTTTGTATCATTATTGTTTGGGAGAATTTGACATACTAGGCTTTTTTGAGTTTTTGTTAAAGAAAGTGTACCCCAAATTTTTTACCAATTTCATTTAATAGTAGGTAAAAATTATTAACCCTTCTATTTAGAAAGAAAGAAATAAATGATGTTTGTTATTTGTTATATAAGTATAAGTTTTAATTTTTTTTATTACTGAATTTGTTTTTTTTTTTATTATTTTTCTTGCCTTTTTTTTTAATTTTCTGGACTAAATTTCTCATACCGAAATTTCTCATACCAGAATTTCTCATACCAGAATTTTTAAAACTAGAAATTATCATACGAAAAGTTCATACTAGAAATTTCATACCAGAAATTTCATACCAGAAACTATCATAAGAAAAGTTCATACCAGAAATTTCATACCAAAAATTTCATACCAGAAATTATCATACGAAAAGAGCCTAATACCAGAAATTATGATACCAGAAATTATGATACCAGAAATTATGATACCAGAAATTGTAATACCATAAATCGTAATACCAGAAATTGTAATACCAGAAATCATATACTCTTCTCTGTTAAGCATAAACAGATAGTTTATTGATATCTTCTGGAAAATGAAGTTACGGGGAAAGTTGTACAGTGTATATGTTGTGTAACTATAAACAAACTTGTGCATTGCCATTTGCCCGCCGAGAATCCAGATAGATGATGGGCTATAGAGGCCTCAGGAGTGAGTAATCTTCAAGGAGTTCTCTCTCTGATAGGGTATCGTTTTCATCTTGTGGTGTCCACAGAACCTCAACGGCCTGCGCATCACGAGTAAAATATCACCAACCTCGATGAGGCATCTTATTTTGATACTTTGAGAGAAAATTGGATCTAAAAGAAAATAACAGAACTTGCATTCAACCTTATTGTCAATATCCTTACCATGGTTCGATTGGATGAGATAGACCCTAGCTTATGTAGTGCATCTTTCAGGTCTTTACTTCCATTGATGACTGGCAGCTGGTAAAAGAAAAACTAACCTCAGGACTTGATCAGAGTCGTCCAGATCTTCGGCATCGCCATGGGTGGGGTATTATCCAGATCTTTCGGTCTCAATCGAAGATTGAAGAAGGTTTCTGAGGGAGGACGAGGAAGATCGGAACCAGGAGGTTGAAGAAGGTTTCTGATTTGCACTCTCTCTCTCCTCAAATGGAAGAAGAACCAGAAACAATGCTTTTTCCACCATCATCGGCATCTTCTTCGTCGTCTCAATCTTCAGTCCCAAGCGCTGATCGGCCTTCGACGTACTCGTCCTCCGAAAATGCGTCGACATCTACGGAGGTTCAAGAGGAGGAAGAAGAAGATAACATAGTAGACGAAGGAGAGGCTAGGGTTTGGACGGTAAAAAATATAGGAGGGGTATATTACTAATTGAAAAACTAATAAAAGCCTACTTAGTGTACAATATTAAAAAAAGCCTACATACCTAATTAGCCCTTATTGTTTTATGGGTGTAGTTTGAGGGAATAATCCATATTTGTAGGTAAAACTTAACGAAAGAATATAATACTAATTTGGAAATTTGAGTAATTTGAAATTTAAAATTAATATATTTAAGCTAAATTTCTGGAAAAAATCTATATTCCATGTTTAAATTTTAAAAATTCAAAAATCAATGTTACTTTATACCAAAAGATTGTGGGAATGTCATCAAGTATGAGTCTTTTACCAAAATTTTATTTTTAAAGTGTTAAAACTTCTCAATCATTCTTTAAGTTATTTTTTAAATAAATGGCCTAAAATATTTAAGAATAAAGTGACAAATAACCTTTATTATATAATTTGTTAGGTATAAAAAAGTTATATGGATGTTTTGTGAAAGAAAATATAATGTAGCGGTAATTTTGTATGATTTAAAAAGTTATGGGCGATTTTTATAATAAAACTGGCTATAACTTCACCCCGTATCAAAATTGGTTTAATGTGAAATAGTTTGTATACCAACTAGTAATTTTTAAAGTTTGTATTATTTTTTGTTCATACCTCATAGTTGGTATTATTCTTGGTCATTTTTCCTTCTTTAAATGCTTTCTCTTGTGCTCCCCCCCACTCGAATTGTACTTGCTTCTTCGTGAGAGACGCGATGGGGCTGCAATGGTACTAAAATCCCGTACAAAACGTCTATAAAATGTTTCTAAGCCATGGAAAGATGGAACATGGCCGATTGTGGTAGGTGTAGGCCAATCTTGGATGGCCTTAATCTTCTCTTCATCCACCTCTAGACCTCTTGTACTCACTATAAATCCAAGGGAAACAACTTGATTAATACTAAACTCACAACTTAATATTAGCATATAAAGATTTTGGTCTAAGAGTTCCTAGTACTTCCTTCAAATGTTCTTTTAACTCCTCGAGTGATTTGATGTAGATGAGAATGTCATCGAAGTAGACAACCACAAACTTTCCAATGAAATGGTCCAAGACATGATTCATCAATCACATAAAAGTGCTAGGAGCGTTAGTCAAACCAAAAGGCGTAACCAACCACTCATAAAGACCAAACTTAGTCTTAAACGCCGTCTTTCATTCATCCCTTCCCGCATCCGGATTTGATGACATTCACTCTTGATCAGATCAATCTTGGAGAACAAAGTAGCTCCACTAAACTCATCTAGCATGTCATCTAATATGGGAATGGGATGACGATACTTGATAGTAATGTTATAGATTGCTCCACAATCAACACACATCCTCCGAATATTATCCCTCGTTCCTTACCACTACTATGGTCATTGTAATTCTATTAGCCTCTTTCGCTTTGGGTTTTTGAAATTCTGTATTTTTCTTATCATTTTTCGTTTGGGAATCAATATATAATTTTCCATTGGAATCCATTTACTTATGTATTACGTTAGTCTTATATTTATTCTGTAATTTTAGTATTTTGTTCAACTTTCAGTGAAGCAAATAGAGGAGGGACATGTGACACGTCTTGATTGATTTGCTCATACCGATTTATTGTACCACATGTCTTTCCTTGATATTTATTTTCGTAAAACATCTTATATGAAATTAGAATCTTAACTTACAAAATTAATATCATCTACAAAATTAATTTTATCTACCCATAATCACCTATTTTGTACATATTTTTCCCAATTTAAAGAATTTATACTTTACACATATATACTTATAGCTCTAGCACACTTTTAAATTAATTCGTGGTAAAATATTGCAAGATATCAAGATTTTGCTCACATGTCATAAGTTATAAATTTATATCTATTTTTAGTAATTGTTTTTTTTATATATTTATTAACAACATAATTACAAAGAGTCATGTTAGATGAACCTATATATTTGAGAGCGGTTCTGGTGTGTCCTTATGTTACGGTACGACATTACGGAGTTATGTCGGCCGTTAGATCGAAAACAATCAATAGACAAGTTTAATCACGCATTTTTAAGTGATAAAGGTAAAATTGTAAAAGTGTCCATATGAAAACTGTCTATTTACTCTACGACACAAAACTCTTCCAATTTCCTCCATCTACATCACAAAACTTGTCTACTCATGCTTCATTCCCCTATCCCTCTATAATCTCTATTGCTCATTACTCCTACAAAAATATCAAAGTATCCCAACTAAATCTAGATCCAAAACATAAAAATTAGTTCATTGGAGAAATTTGTTCAACTTCATTTGAAAAATGAATCAGCGGAAGAGAGAATATAGAGGTAAGTTTGAAAAGCTTTTGATGACCTAATTTTGTGGTTTTGATAATCGAATTTAAATGCATTGTTGTCGTTTTGCATGAAAAGAGTTCATCATTGCTTTAGTATAAAATCTTGCAATATTTTTGATGATAAAAAAACTAGTTTGTACGACCTAAGCAACCAATTTTCTAATGATTTCGATGAACATAAATTGTTTGTTAAAATGTGAAGGAGAAAAGTAGTTCGTGTAAATGGTTTTTGAAGTTTGTTTAAGTTAACAAATGGTTATTCGAAAATAATAATAAATGATGAAACAAGTCCTGGTAAAAGAAACATTTAGTTCATTTAGTTGAAATGATTTTAGTTCTTAGTGTGGTCATATTTAGTTCGTTTCAAGACATTATAGATAGAATATGATAAAATGTAGAAATTAGTTTTTTGAAGTTAATAGATATAGTTTATAGGTTGAAATATTTAGTTCTTTCTTCTCTATAACACTAGAGAAAAATGTGATAGATATTAGTTCTTGCCCATAACACATTAAGTTCATATAAACATAGTAATTTTGTTCTTTCTTATAACGCACTAAGTTCATTAAGTGGTAATACTCATGTTCTTGTCAATTTATATAAAGATAACAATTTTTTTCTTGCCTATAACACAATAAGTACATATAGTAGCAAACTTGTTGTTCTTTTAAGATCATTATAAAGGGTAGAAATTAGTTCTTGAAGTTAATGAATATATGATTGAGAAGCACATATGGAAGGTCCTTTAGTTGGTTGGTGCGAGGTCAGATAGACGGATCAACTACAGGGTACCTTTATTGACAATTTTCCAACCCCTCTAAATGAGTGAGAGCACGGAGTCATCCTCAATCTTCTCATCAGCTCAGCTGGAAGAATCTTGTCACCTATCTTCTTAATCTTCCACTTAGCCTTTGTCATCAGCAATGGTGATCTTGTTATTCTGTCAAGAACCCCTTCCCTAGTCAAGAGGTAGTGACCATTGGTTCTCACGTGCCCCAATTAACAATAGCCTCAGAATGCCCATACACTTTTCATAGGACGTGAAAGAATAGATTTAAACTCGAAATCTGATTTATTCACAATGATAAGGTTACATATGTAAAGAAGAGCTGTAAAATACAAATGGAAAAGGTATAAAAAGAGATATTACAATCTTAATCAAAAGGAAAGAGGATAAACATATATACAGAAACTTAATATGCCCCTCAAGTTGGCGCGTGAATGTCCCGAATGACCAACTTGCGGAGTAAGTGATGAAATGGTTGATGGCCAAGTGCCTTGGTGAAGATGTCGGCTAAATTGTTGATGGAACGGATGTGATGCGTTTTGATTGGCCCATGTTGAACTTGATCTCGAATGATGTGGCAATCAACTTCAATGTTTTCGTTCGTTCGTGAAAAATGGGATTGGATGCATTGTGAAGAGCCGCTTGATTATCACACTAAAGATTCATGGGAGAATTATGATGGACACCTAAATATTCGAGCAAGGATTTGAGCCAAATTAACTCGCAAGTTGTAGACGCCATTGCACGATACTCAGCTTCGGCGGATGAACGTGATACGGTAGATTGTTTCTTTGTTTTCCACGATATGGGGGACTCGCCGAGCATGATAAAAAACCAGTTAAAGAACGACGAGTTAGAGGACTTGTCGCATAATCCGAGTCACAAACCGCGTTTAGTTCTAATTTACTTGTGTGAGACAGAAAAATATCTTGCCCAAGAGATGATTTTAGGTACTAAGTACCCGAAGAGCTGCTTTCCAGTAAGCAATGCGTGGAGTCTGCAGGAACTGAGCGAGTATATGCACAGAATAGCTGAGCTCCGGGCGAGTCAGCGTGAGATACACCAATCGGCCAACCAAGCGACGGAAGCGGTCTGGTTCAGGAAAGACACTACTGTCGGACAAAGCAAAAGTGTGATTTGGTTCAATGGGGAACGTGACTGGTCTAGTAGCGAGTTGGCCAGTTTTACCGAGTATGTCAAGCGCATATTTGCATTTAGAAAGAAAGAGACCCGTGGGGTGCGAGTGATTTCAATCCCGAGAAAGAACCGAAGATAACCTAGATCCTTCATGTGGAAACATTTGTTAAGGAATAATTTAAGATGCAATATAGATTTAGAGTCATTACCAGCAAGGATTAAGTCATCGACGTTTACGAATATATGAAGAGAAACGGTGCCCTGTTGGTAGGAGAAAAGCGAGTAGTCCGCGTAGGATTGTTGAAAACCGAAGTGTTTGAGGGCGGATGCAAGCTTTGCGAACCAATTTCGCGGGGCTTGACGGAGTCCATAGAGGGATTTGTTGAGTCGACACACCATATTTTTGTTAGGAGAAGAAGTTCCAGGAGGCATGGTCATATAGACTTCTTCGTGCAAATCTCCGTGAAGGAAAGCATTATGAACGTCTAACTGATGTAATTCCCATTGACGAACGGATGCGACTACAAGAAAGGTTTTAACAGAATTCATTTTAGCTACCGGGGCAAATGTTTCCGAAAAATCAATACGTGGTTTTTGATGGTTGCCTAGAACGACCAATCTGGCTTTATATCGTTCAAGAGAGCCATCCGCTTTAAACTTCGTTCGGAAAACCCATTTGCAACCGATTGGTTGTTTCCCTGATGGCAGTGGGACGACCGTCCACGTTTTATTGCGATATACAGCATCGAGTTCAGTTTTCATTGCAGCACGTCATTCAGGATGGAGAATTGTTGTTTTGAAAGAGGTAGGTTCCGAGATACGAGTAACCGCTGCAATATAAGCTTGAAGAGAAGATGAAAGATGATCATAAGTAATAACACATGAAAGAGGATACTTTACCGTAGATGGGATTGTAGATGGAACGGAGAACCCCGTTGGCGAAGGAGAGGAATTAACGTGATTACAAATAAAATCATTGTATTTAGGTGGTAGAGAGGAAGTGCGTTGGCTTCTGCAGAGAGGAGTGTTAGAATTAGCAGATTTAGGATTAGGGTTAGTTATTAATTGATTAGAGGGTGAGGGAGTAAGGGAATCCGTAAGTGAAAGTTGAGTTGTAATGGGTCTGGGTTAGGAATTTCATTAGGTAAATGGGCTGGAGATGGGGCGGATACTAAATCTGAATTATTAGATTGGGTAGGGTTGGAAGTGTAAGATCCTAGTTTTTGCCTTCACCACCCCCGCGATGAAGAGGGCGGCCCCACGGCTGTGTGATCCGCCCCTGCGAATTTACGACAGATCGCGCCCGATCTGTTTTCGTTCGTTTTATCTTCCTTCCATAGATAGAATATCCGATATTCTATCTTATGGGCTGGTTTCCTTGTCTTCTTTCTAACCCTAGACGCCCTTTCCGTCTAGCGTTTCAGCCGTCTCTATATATTCTCTCCTTTTTTCTCTTTTCCCGTTCCTTGCTTGCGTCTTCTTCAACCCTAGAGCGCTGCAGCCTTGCTCTTGTCCTTGCTGAACGTGTAAGTCTTCTTCTCTGAGTTCTTCTTCACGTTCATGTGCTGCTGCACCTTTCCTTCTCCTTCTATTTCGGTTTCTTCCTTTTGTTCTTCTCTTTTATTCTTCCCCAAGAATCAAGTTTGATCCTTGATTCTTGTGGAGCGTCCTGTTGTTGATCCTTTGTTGTTCTCAGGCTCTCTAGAGTTAAGTCTTGACGTGTTGGGACCAAAAGTTCGAGCTTTGGTTGCACTTGCGGTGAGTTCGGTCGAAGAGGAATCCTGACAAAGCTTCTGTCAGTGCAGCCGCCCCTGCGCCTGCACCAGCCGCCCTTGCGTGTTGCCTCCCCTACGCCTCTGTCCAACCGCCCCTGCGGTTTTCTCTGCAGTAGCTCCCGTCTTTGGTGAGCTGCTTCCTTCCTTCCTTTCCCTCGTTCTTTTCCTTGTTCCTTGTGGTTGTTCCTTGTCCCCTGAGTTGCTGTAAGATTAAGGTTGAGCCCTTAGCTTGTGGAGATCTCTTAGAGATTGTTGAGACTAGAAGTTATAGACTTCTAGCAACCGTTATGTTCCTGATCCGTGTTGCTTGTCCGTACAGGCTATCCTTGCTCCTTTCCTGAGGGAAACTGAGCTTTCCTGAGTTGTTCCTGAGTTGTTGCTGAACCTTTTGTGTTACCTTCGTGTGAGGTAAGTCCCTTGGACTTACTTAGCTTCATTCCGCGTATCAGTTGGATTGTTTTGCCTTGTTTGCGTTGTTATCATGTTTATAACGGATAATTGGAAATAGGATTCACCCTTTGATATCTTAACTGACCCAAGTGTATTATAACTAAGCATGTCCACGGGTCGGACCCGCCGGGTCAAGGGTCCGGGAAGGGTGACCCGGACCCGTATAAATGGCCGACCCGCCGGGTCACGGGTCAGACCCGGCGGGTCGGCGGGTCGGCCCTTTTAATTTAAAACCCATTTTTTTAAAATAAATAAATAAATAAAGATGACCCGCCGGGTCGACCCTTTTAGGCACTATGTTACATTTTTTTTTAGTTTTTTTTTTTCAAAATTAAGGTTTGGCGGGTCGACCCGCCAGGTCAGACGGGTCGACCCGCCGGGTCACAGGTAAGGATCACCTCGACCCTTACCCGTACCCGTAACCCGCCGGGTCACTGACCCGCCGGGTCATTGACCCGCCGGGTCACGGGTGACCCGTGGACATGCTTAATTATAACCGGGCGGTGATCACTTGTCTAGTTCTACAGGAGACTAGAATGTGCTCTTGCAACCCAGACCCGTAGGTAACGGATAGTACTGATCTATTCCTATTGGTAGATGGAAGCGGAGGCGAGTTTCGAGAGATTCTCGTGTGACAAAAGAAGTTGAATTAGTAATGGATAACCTTAATGAAAGATAATAACCGGTTGATGTGTGAGCATGCTACGTGTTTTCTTTACCTTATGTGTGTTTGTGCCTTTACGCTCATGCTTGTACCTAGAATGTTAGCTAACGGTTTATACCGTCGTTGTAGATGTTCCACAGGTTCAGGATGTTGTTGAGTGATCCGGATGGTGTGGTCAGCCGGGGTTCCCGTACATTATAGGACGGGATCGGGTTTTGTTTCTTTTGTTGTTTTCGTTTTGTTTTGAACTCGGTTGTGGAGCTTTTGTGTTTCTTTTGTTTAAACCTTTGGTTTTATATTGAGTTTTGGTTTTCATTCGTCTGTGTCTTGTTGTAAGATCCGTTTGATGTTGCTACTCTGAGGGTCGGGACCTATTGTGCGGTCCTAGCCCGTAGCGTTTCGAGTTCCCAAAACTTGGGGTGTTACAGGAAGTAAAAGGGGGAGGTGGGGTAACGTGTGAAGGTGGTGTAGGTGGAGAGGGAGCAGCCAAAAAATCAAGGATAGGTGTAGATGAGTAGGAAAGAGGATTAGGTAAATTAGGAAAAGAAATATTAGATTTAGAAGATTGTACGGTAGTAGGTGGTGAATATGTAGAGTGAGAAGATGCATCCCTAGTTTTAGGGAAAGTAGATATTGATGGAATATTTGAGGATAGAAAATTAAAATTTGGTGAGGAAATATCCGTAGGATTATTGGAGTAATTAGAAGATTGTTTAAAAGGAAAAATATCTTTATAAAAAATGACATCACGGGATATAAAAACGGAATTTGTGTTTAAATCTAGAAGATGCCATCCTTTTTTACCGTTAGGATAACCCAAAAAATTGATTTTCGAGAACGGTTATCAAATTTATTTGAACTCCGAGGTTGATTAGATGCGTAACAAAGACAACCAAATATACGAAAATGAGTATATAAAGGTTTTGTGCTAAAAAAAATTTCAAAAGGAGTTTTTCCATTATGAAGTTGAGTAGGAGTGCGATTAATTAAACAAAATACCCATTATCACTACAAATTTTTTTAATATTTTGGTTGAATTGTGTACGAGCAATTTGACAAAAATCGGGAATTATTGTAGATACTTGAGATTTATTTTGTAGTAAGAAAACCCAAGTAATTCCAGAGAAATCATCAACCATAGTAAGAAAATAACGCATTCCGCAAGTAGAGGGTATCCGATATGGACCTCAAATATCACAGTGAATCAAATCAAATCTGGATGATGCATTGGATTTACTAAGAGGAAAAGAAGTATGAGATTGTTTTGCTTTGTAACAAGTGTCATATGGTAAATGTTTCATTTTATGAAAATCATATAAAATAACATCCGGAATGGGAAGAACCGACGAGAAGGATGGGTGTCCTAAACGAGAGTGCCAAAGAGAGGTTGAATTTGGAGAAGTTGCAACATGGGCGGCTGAGGGGAAAGAGGATAAAGCGATCCATCGGAGCCAATAGACACCGTTGTGAGGTTCACCCGCTCCAATCAGAGTCCGCAAAGAACGGTCCTGAATTACACATAAACGATTAGTAAGAGTAACCACACAATTTAAATCAGTGGGGAGACAATGAAAGGAGATAAGGTTACAATGTAATCCATGAACGAGTAAGACATTAGATAGAGTAAAAGTAGAAGATAGTTTAATAATGCTAGCAAAAGAAGTAGTAGAAAGAACATCATTAGGCAATTTAATAATATGATTAGAAATGGATTGTAAATTTAGATAAAATATTCTTATGACCCGTCATATGAAAAGATGTCCCCCAGTCGAGAATCCACGGGGTTAAGATTATACCTGATTGAGTATCCTGAGATCCTTGATGAAAGTGTTTAAACTTTTCAAATAAAACAGTCCACTGGTCATCTGTTACGTTAGGGCCAAGAGCAAGTTTGTCCGAAGAGTTGAGATCAGATTGCACCGTAGCAGATGCTGAATTCGCTTGAGCGAACTGAACGGCGTTGTTGTTACCTTCACGGGTACGAGCCTGAGCAGGCGGTGGTTTACCGATGAGAGGGTTGGCGACTCCTTTTCCGTTGTTCCACCAGTCTGGATAGCCTATAATTTTGAAACAAGAACTCTGAGCGATTGCAGTGCGCTCAGACAATATTTGTTTTATTTGGTTTGGATTGTTGTTGACGAGAATATGAGCGAGCAACGAGAGCCATGGCATCGGTGGTGGGAGCAGATTGGATGCTCTGCTGGGAGCATTCTTCTTGGGCCGCAAGGGCATAGACTTGATTAAGAGTCGGAAGAGGATCTCTTGCAATTACAGAGGAGCGAAGTTGAGCGTACAAATCGCCCAATCCCAAAAGGAATTGGTGGACTTGCTCATCTGCGTGTTTCAGTCGATGCAAGTTTAGAGCAAGGGGAACAAAATTTTGAATGGGATGGAAGACATACCATAAAATCATCCCATAGACGTCTTAGTCTGCTGTAATATGTAATTATAGATTGCCCTTGTTGCTTGCAATCACTGATATTAGATCGGAGTTTCAGAATTCGAGGTCCGTTGCCTAATGAGAGACGTTGTTGAATATCTTCCCATAGTTCCTGAGCAGTAGCACATGAAGCGAGAGAGGGTCGGAGACCGACTTCGATGGAAGCATTAATCCAGCCAATTAGCATCGAATTTACAGTGGTCCAATGACTATATTCAGGTATGTCTGGCTCAGGCGCAACAATAGATCCATCGATGAATCCATGCTTGCGTTTTGCACGTAGAGCGTTTAGCATGTTGTGTTGCCAATCCCAGTAATTGTTACCATTGAGGATAACCAGGCAAATGTTGAGACCCGGATGATCCGAGGGGTGAAGGTAGAAGGGGTCAGTGATGGCTAGAGTTGTGGATGGCGCCATGAATAAGTGTGTTTGAGAGAAATCGAGTAATCGAAAGAGAGGAACGTTGTTTGTCTGATACCATGAAAGAATAGATTTAAACTCGAAATCTGATTTATTCACAATGGCAAGGTTACATATATAAAGAAGAGCTGTAAAATACAAAAGAAAAAGGCATAAAAAGAGATATTACAATCTTTATCAAAAGAAAAGAGGATAAACATATATATAGAAATTTAATAGGACGGACATATAATCGGGACATTTGGACAACTGCCTTCTATCCGTATTGGGAAAGAGGATATGAAAAGGAGTAAGTAAGGTTTATTCAAATTGGTTCTCACCCGAACCAATATGTAATATATATAAAAATGAGATATATGATTTATATTATAATGTTTGTCAAGTCATTGTTTTGTCTGAATCAAATACAATTAATATGTAATACATTTTTAATTATAAAAATAGTACAAAATTGTATAGTTATATATTGTGCAGATATGCATAGGTTATTAAGTTGTAAACCAATAAACATTATCAAGTCATTACTTTGTTTAACTCAAATATCTTTTTTCATGTAATATATTTTCAAATATATATATTAGTACGAAACTGCAATATACATATTTTTTCTCTTTTCTAAAACAAATACATTTAATATTGTATAAATTTTTTTTAATAACCGGATACCCGGTAATATATAGTGATTTGGGGCTATTCGGCGATTCGCGGATTTCCAACGATCCATGTGTATCCGGATATTCGTGAGTATCCGGATATCCATGAATATCCGAGATTATCCAGATATCCAGGGATATCCATTTTTATTTGATTATTCGTGGATATCCAGATGTCTAAAATCACAATTCATATCCGATCCGATAATTCGAAAAAGTCTCCCGAATCGAATCCAAACCGAATCAAAACGAATATAAGAAATTCGTGTTTTTCAAACCAGATCAACGAATTTTTCGAATCTGATTGATTTTGTCCTTCCTATCCTATGCCACTACTTTAAATGAGTTACAACAAATTATAAGGTGGGGGCACTAAAAGACTTTAATCTCGGATATTCTTCGTTTTGATTCGGTGCCGCCTTCGAAGTTCAGTGCCGCTGCCGCCTAGAGCCCTTGCCGGACTGTAACACCGGTGAGGTTCTATCTCTCTTTCCTCTGTCCTTCGGCAGTGGTGCCAATGTGGAACAATGCTGTAGTTTTCTAAGGTCCTGTAATGTGAATATATAAGTATATAGATATGACAGTGCTGATGTACGCATATATTGTATAGAATAATGAGAGTATATAGGTAAACGCAGTATAGAGTACGTATGTATATAAAATAAAATGTAGAAGTGTACATATAAGTGGTTTATAAGTTTATATATGTAGATAGATATACGGATCTACTCACACGAGTGTGAGTTGGAGAGATATGAATTATGTAACTATATATATAAATGCCTAGTAGTTACGGATTTATATGAGTTGAAGGAAAAGTTAGAGTATGTGCATGCGTATATATACATATGGGAGGGTAGAGTGATATCTAGAGAGGAGGAGTGTTATTCTTTGAGGAGTGGTTCCGAGTTAACTTATAACTTATAAAAATTGTCAGGGAGAAACAATTTATGGAAAACAAATGCTAAAAGAAATTAGTAGAGTTTATGAATAAACTTTGAGTTTTTTCGACATTAAGGGTAAAATGGTCTTTTACCGTAAGAGAGCTCTTTCCGTAATCCCTTCGCATGAGGTTGGACATCTAGATGTGATTTTGATCCACATGCCTTAATTGATAGGCGTTTGAGTTACCACGAGTACGGACTGTTTTGAGACGTGTTAGAGTGTGTTTTGACTCAGGTAAGTCCTTGCGACTTACTTAGCCAGTTTCTGGATATTAGTTGAGTAATAATAGTTGAGTGTGTAATGTGTGTGAAAATAATAATAACAACTTCCTAGGACGACTGTCATTATTCTGTTTAAGGCCCAAGTGTATGTATAACGGGCCGTGACATCACTGCCCAGCTCTGACAGGAGACTGGGAGGTTCTCTATACCCAGACCAGGCAGGTACAAGGTGAGATGCATCGGATCCATTCCTGATGGTTACACGGGGGCGGAGGCGAGGTTTGGGAATCCCTCGTGTCACAAACTAAGTATCATTAGCGTGAATGAGTAACTTAATTGAAGATAATAAATGGACTTGTTTGAAAGCATGATGGGTGTTTATTCTTTTATGTGTGTGTGTGCTATTATTATTCTTCTAATATTTAGATAACTAGCTAATGGTTTCTTTTGTTGTGTTTTTAGATTTACCGCAGGTTAGACCAGCAGTTGAGTGATCCGGAAGTAGTGGTCAGTCGGGTCTCCGTACTCCTTAGAGTGGGGGTTGGGTTGTTGATTGTCGTTCTTTCTTTTGTTAAGACAGTTGTTCGTTTTCCCTGTTTAAGTACTTTAGGCTGTTAGACCGTGTTGCATTCATTACCTTAAAAATACTATTTTATGAATTTTGGTTTTCCTTATTTGTGTCTTGTTGCAAGATCCTAGTAATATTGTTGTCAAACTGAGGTCGGGACCCATTGTGAGGTCCTAACCAGTAACGTTCCGAATTCTGAAAATTCGGGGTGTTACAAATATTTAGTTCCTTCTTCTCTATAACACTAGAGAAAAATGTAATAGATATTAGTTCTTGCCCATAACACAGTAAGTTCATATAAGCATAGTAATTTTGTTCTTTCTTATAACGCACTAAATTCATTCAGTGGTAATACTCATGTTCTTGTCAATTTATAAAAAGATAACAATTTTGTTCTTACCTATAACACAATAAGTACATATAGTAGCAAAATTGTCGTTCTTTTAAGATCATTATAAAGGGTAGAAATTAGTTCTTGAAGTTAATGAATATATGATTGAGAATCACATATGGAAGGTCCTTTAGTTGGTTGGTGCGAGGTCAAATAGACAGATCAACTACAAGGTACCTTTATTGGCAATTTTTCCAACCCCTCCATAAATGAGTGAGAGCACGGAGTCATCCTTAATCTTCTCATCAGCTCAGCTGGAAGAAGCTTGTCACCTATCTTCTTAATCTTCTACTTCGCCTTTGTCATCAGCAATGGTGATCTTGTTATTCTGTCAAGAACCCCTTCCCTAGTCAAGAGGTAGTGACCATTGGTTCTCGCGTGCCCCAGTTAACAATAGCCTCAGAATACCCATACGCTTTCCATAGGACGGACATATAATCGGGACATTTGGACAGCTGCCTTCTATCCGTATTGGGAAAGAGGAAATGAAAAGGAGTAAGTAAGGTTTATTCAAATTGGTTCTCACCCGAACCAATATGTATTGGGAAAGAGGAAATGAAAAGGAGTAAGAAAGGTTTATTCAAATTGGTTCTCACCCGAGCCAATATGTAATATATATATAAATGAGATATATGATTTATATTATAATGTTTGTCAAGTCATTGTTTTGTCTGAATCAAATACATTTAATATGTAATATATTTTTAAATATAAAAATAGTACAAAATTGTATAGTTATATATTGTGAAAATATGCATAGGTTATTAAGTTGTAAACCAATAAACATTATCAATTCATTGCTTTGTTTAATTCAAATATCTTTTTTCATGTAATATACTTTCAAATATATATTAGTACGAAACTGCAATATACATATTTTTTCTCTTTTCTAAAACAAATACATTTAATATTGTATAAATTTTATTTAGAGAAAACTACATAAAACCACCCTTAATAATCACTTTTTTCCAATAAACCACCCTTTATAAAAAAATTAGCATAAAACCACCCTTAATGTTCAACTATTTGCAGTAAACCACCCCTTATAAATTTTTGGCATAAAGCCACCCTTAATTTTTAAATTTTTGCAATTAAACACCCATACTAATTAAAACTACTTCAAATAATTTAAAATTGAAGCATAGACATAATAAATTTTCATTATTAATATCATAGATGATTTCAATATGTTTGATTAAGTATTACAATTTATACTAGAAAAATAAAAAATAAAACATATTTTATTACCCATAAACAATACATAAGTCAAAATACTTTTGTGTTATGCACAAAATTAAACGTTGTGTTTTTAAAGATATAGCTTATTAAAAATATGTTTTTTAATTTAGGCTTGAAAATATGAAATAGTATATAAATTACTGAATATAAAATTTCTATAGTTTTTTTTTTATGTTTTGTACATGGGTAATAAAAATTGTATAATTTTTTTGATTATTTTTCAAGTTTAAATTGTGATACTAACCAAACTACAATATTTAATCAAACTATAGAAATTAATGTGATATTAATAATAAAATTTACTTTGTCAATGCTTCAATTTTAAATTATTTTAAGTAATTTAAATTAGTATGGGTGGTTAATTGCAAACTTTTAGAAATTAAGGGTGGTTTTATGCCAAAAAAATTATTAGGGGTGGTTTACTGTAAATAGTTGAACATTAAGGGTGGTTTTGTGCTAAAACTTTTATAAGGGGTGGTTTATTGCAAAAGAGTGATTATTAAGGGTGGTTTTATGCAGTTTTCTCTTTTATTTAATAACCGAATACCCGGTAATATATAGTGATTTGGGGCTATTCGGTATTCGTGGATCTCTGACGATCCATTTGTATTCAGATATTCGTGAGTATCCGGATATCTATGAATATCCGAGAATATCCAGATATCCAGGGATATCCGTTTTATCTGATTATCCGTAGATATTGGATGTCTAAAATTACAATTCATATCAGATCTGTTAATTCGAAAAAGTCTCCCGAATCGGATCCAAACCGAATCAAAACGAATATAAAAAATTCGTGTTTTTCAAACCAGATCAACGAATTTTTCGAATCAGATTGATTTTGTCCTTCCTATCCCATGCCACTACTTTAAATAAGTTACAACAAATTATAAGGCGGGGCACTAAAAAGTTGCCCATACCAACAACTTTCTCATGCCCATTTCTTTTTAATTAGTTTTCCATAAAACAAAATACAAGGTGTGACATTTTGTAATATATAAAGGAAAAATAATCCAAACTTTATCCCAATGGATAATGAAAGCATTTAAGCCTATCCATCATCATACCATGTTACTGACACATTTCCAACTTTACAATCAAAGAAAATACTTTTATTTTATTATATCTGATTCAGATCTCGTCACAAAATAGATAATATATTCAAATAAAATGTAGAAAGAGGATACAACTATCCTAAATGGATAATATTTTAACTTTTATGGAATATGTAAAAAAGAAAAACAACTTTCATGTGCCAAGTTCTTGGACTTTCTACTGACCTAATACGTGTTTGTCATGTTTAGTCTCGACTCGTATCTAAACGGCGGAATGGAGTTTAAATATTAAAATAGTTTTAATGTGTTTATATTCGACTTATTTAGAAAGTGAAGGAATCCAATTAGCTTTACTAAAAGAACAATCTTACAATAGTATTTAGGCGAACGATCCGAGCTTTAGTTGAACGGTAAGTTTTGACCGACCTTTAAAATGTATTTATATTCTACTCATTTGGAATGTGAACGAGCTCAACCCAATTTTTATGAGCATACAAGTCAAGTTAAAATAATTTATATCATATAACAATCCTAAAAAAAACTAATTAGTCTTTGTATTTGAGCTATGAATAGTAGGCTGAGTTTGCAAACTAACATACTTGATTTATGATATTGAAAGTATAATCACCAATTTTTCATCTTTTGGTTTTTGATCTTATAATCTTATTTTTAATTTTGTTCAATGGTCAATTATTGTTGATAGTACAACTATGAATTGCTAAATGCTAACCGTTTTTTACCATTAATTATGGACCGTCAACAAAAAAAAATTTGGGAAAAATATAAAATTAAAATATAAAAAATACAACAGTTAAATTGCATAACTTCAATCGATGTGTGAGTATTATAACTAACTTAATTATGAAATTAAAAAATTAACCACTAATTTTTCAAACTTGGTTTCTAACCGCTTGATTACAAAAATAATAATTATTTTTAATTATTTTCGTTTATTTCTTGGCTGTCAACCGTTGAATTGTCAACGAGCGTTGCCTTGTATTTTACCTTCTTCTTTTTGGATACAATGGTAAGAAATTAAGCATGGCCACCATCTATTGGTGCATCATCCTAAAGCATCCTTGCGGTTGAGAGTATCGATTTCGTGTGGTACTTTTACTTCAACAGAGGGACTGTTGTGGCCAAGTGTCACGAACTTATCTACAACGTCATTGACTTCCCTAAAAATGTGACGGATATGAACTTGCGCGAAATCAAACAAAAGAAACGAGATGTTTGAGATAATAAGGTAAATTTTCCATGAAGGCTTCCAAATGTTTTTTATTAAGTTAATAATCATAAGATTATCACGCTCTATTTCAATGTTTTTTTATGTATTTTTATTTCTCTTTCTTTCAAAATTCCTTTCCTAAGGGTTATAGTTTTTGCATGTTAAACATATATATTCTCGCATTGTCCATGCTCGTAGGCAATTGTGGATGCATTATGACTCCTCAAAATCTAGCAAAATGCACATTGATCTAAGGGTCGCTTGGAGCCATCGAAATGGATTTTGACATTTTCCAACATTGGTCTTGTCCATTTGATGTTTCCGGTCTTTCTCGTTTGCGCTTTTGTATCCTTTTTTGTTTTGGTTTTGGATGCATATCATTCTTGAATTTTTTTGATAACCAATTGTTTGATGTTTGTCGGTGTTTTGTCGCATCAAGTGATTTTATTTCTCATGTACCAAGTGTACCACCATGTAACGGTTAAATGTATCATTGTCTTATCATCGAATTTTTCGCGCATGACGGAGATATTTTCTTTCAATTTTTCTCTAGATGTGTTTACATTATTAGGTGATCTTGAAGATTATCACTGTTTATGTTATCGATTGTAAATGGCACTTGAGGAATATATGCTTTGTACTTTCATACGGGTGTTGACATAGTACACAATTCATAGATACCGGGACTTTTTATTTTTCGAGGTTTTCTTTGTTGTGAGTCTATCTATTGATAATTTTCGTAGGAAGTTTTTAATTTTTGACAGTATATTCATTTTCCGAATCCAAGATGTATAACATGGTGATGAACAGGGAAAAACACATTCCAAACGTTATCCAGTTCAGACATGATTTTTCATAATAGTTTCATTGGGAATGATTTATTCATGTCTTTAGCTTCCTTATTCCTACTCCTCTTGTTTCCTTAGGTTTAAAAATTTTTCCCCCAACTTATAAGCGGGTGCATGGTAGTTAGCTCCACTATTCCAGAAGAATTGTCTGTCAATCTGTTCAAGTTTCTTATGAATGGCCGATGGGAGCATGAAACTTCACATAATGAAGTTGAGTTTTGTAGTAAGATTGACTTTTATCAAGATTGTTCTTCTTTCTTGGGATAATGTTGATGTTTTTCATTAGTTAGTTGTTGTTTGGATTTTATAATGATATCATTGAAAGTACTTTTATTTACTCGTCCGTTAATAATTGGGCATCCTAAGTATTTTTCTAGGCATGTACTTGAGGATATGTTAGGGTATTGTTGGAGTCTCTTTTGGTCGAGTTATCAGTGTTACTTGTCGATTGAAATGCCGATTTTTTGTATTTTACTTTTTGCCCCGAAATTTACAATACTTTGATGGGAAGTCCAACACTATGGAACAACTGCTTTGGTAAAAATTATTATATCATATGCCAACGCAAGAAATGGGATGATTGATCATGTCCTTGAGGTTGGGAAGCCAATTTGGGAAGCCAATGGTTTTCCGATTTTCATTGCTTACTTTTTGTATGTTTTTTGCTAGCACTTCTGCTCCTAAGTTAAAGAGGAGCGGTGATAGAAAATCTCCATGACAGAGCCCTCTTTTAGGGTGGAAAATGTTTGTCGGGTTTTCATTTATTAGGATGGAGTATGAGAATATAGAGATACATTCTTCAATCCACCTTGTGAATTTACACGATAAGCCAAACTTTCTAAGGACTTCCATAATAAAAGGTCATTCGATTCTATCGTATGCCTTCTCCATGTCTAATTTGATAGCCACGCAACCTTCATTACCTTTCTTGGATAGAAAACTATGGATTATTTCATAAGCTATCAGAATATTGTCGTGAATTGATATATGTTGTGTGAACACAGCTTTAAGAGGATGGATAAGTTTTGGTAGTAAGTTTTTAGCCTTTGTTAGTATTTTTGCAATGATTTTATATATTGTTGTGCATAGACTTGTGCGTCTAATGTGTTATTAAGGATGGATTATCGATTTTGGGTATCAAAGTGATAAAAGTATGGTTTATTTGTTTTAAGATACTTCCAATTCTATAGAAGCTCTTAACTACTCGGATCACGGACGGGCCTATAATATGTAAATATTTATGGAAGAAGCCAACTAGCATCCCGTCTGGCCCTGAAGATTTGTCACTGTCAATATCAAAGGTTGTTGCTCTAATTTCTTTGTTTGTGAAAGGTTTTGTTAGATCTAAGTTTTATGTGTACGAAATTTGCTTTTGAATGATCTCAAGTTGTTTGTGTAATTCAAATGTATTGACGGGATTAGTTTTAAATCTAACTTTATAGTCCTCAAGAAATTCTCCGCATATGTCCTTTTCTTTTTTAGCTAGAACTATTTCGTTGTTTGTCAGAATAGAAGATATATTCTTGCAGTTTCTTCTTCCGGTTTCTCTTCTATGGTGGTATTTTGTATTTGTATCCCCTAATTTGAGAGATTTTGATTTAGCTCGTTGCATCCAAAATCTTTGCTGGCAATTAATTAGACATTCTCGTTTTCTATTAAGTCTAATAAGCTTTGCATTCATCTGGTTTGAGAAGTTTTTTTACACGAGAGTTTGCAAATTTTCAATCTCTATATCCACCTCATGGACTTGCCTATTAATATTTGAGAAAATTGGTGATTTAAGGCACTTTTTGTAACCTGTATACTAACTAGGCCCCTCTATTTTTTGCCTAAAATTTTAAAGGTTAAAACAAATAATTAAAGGGGTAAAAGTGGTACTAAAAAACGAAACCCTATAAAATAGCTCTCTAGTTAGGGTTTCTAGTCTACTTCTCGATTGCGGCTCATCTCGTCGGAGAAGATAAGGTACGTGAGTTTGCATCATGTTTTTTCTTTGATTACAATTTGATTACAATTTGTGAACCTTTGATGGTAGCAGGAGATTCAATCGTTAAAGACCAACTCCGAACTTAAGATGAAATTAGGTAAAAGAGTCGCCGATCGCCGGCCACCCAGGGAATCGCCGCTAAGGGTGTCACCGCCAAAAGAGTCGCCGATCGCCTTCCGGGAGAAGCTGTCGCTGTTGAACAGACTTCGGCCATTGCTGGAGAATTGCATCACAGAGAATTGCATCGTACGAACTTAAGATGAAATTAGGTAAATTACAAATAACTTGCCATATTTCATATTTGCATTATGACCCCAATTTTGGTAAATCTACAAATATTTCCTTACAAAGTTAATAACAGATTTTGACCCAAGTTTTATAATTGCAGGAAAGGCCAGAGCTTTGAAAATTCACAAATTGCTCCAATTTGGTTAATTATAGAAGTTCACCCGACTTATACATACGGGCTTGTGTAACTCGATTGAACTTGTGTAAATGACGAGCTTGTGTAAATGACGAGCTTGTGTAAATGACGGGCTTGTGTAAATGACGGGCTTGTGTAAATGACGGACTTGTGTAAATGAGGGGCTTGTGTAAAAGACGGGCTTGTGTAAAAGACGGGCTTTTGTAAATGACGGGCTTGTGTATTAAAGAAAATTGTGTATTAATACTATGTCACGACTAGACAATACACAAGTTCAATTAGCCCATCTGGTATAAGGGTGGGAGGGCATATCGTCCAGAGTTCGATACTTACTAGCTGAAAATTGTGTATTAAACTGAACTTCGGCTTGAACTGAGTTAAATTAATATTACTAATTAACACTTTCAATTAATCTTTATTAATAAATAAGAGGGGCCTATTTTGTCTAGAAGATACAAAAAAGACATACTTTATACTACAATAAACAAAAAGTGCCTACTTAGCCAACTCATCCTTAATATTTTTAAGCTTAGTTTTACTTCAGGTCTTCAGTTTATTTTTCAAAAGGTTAATTTTCTTAACAAAGTTGTATTTGTGGGTTCCTTGGAATTGTGTTCACCATGTTTGTTTGATGATATTCTCACAATTATTCATTTGGGTCTACATTAATTCAAATGTGAAGGGCTTATAATTGATTCGTTGTCTAGGATTAGAGAGGTCAATAAAGATGCGGAAATGATCAGAAGTACTGAAGGCATAGTTCCAAGTGAAATTAATTGGGTAAGCTTGAATGATATTTAGATGTGTCAAAGGTTTGTCTTATTTCTCAAATGTGTTATTCTCTCCTTCTTTACATTTTCTCCACATGAATTTATTGTCTTTTGTTGATAGGTCAATCAAATTGCATTGGTGTATAAAGTTGTTTAATCTACTATATTGACGCACCCCTTTCTTATCAAATGGGTTGAGTATGTCATCGAAATCTCATAAGAGAAGGGTTTGTAGATTGTTTGTGTTGACATGATTCGAGATTTTATTCCAAAACTCGTGTTTTTGTTGTTCGTTTGGTGGAGCATAGATGAAGGTGATGAGCATCGTTACATTAGTCGATATGTTTGTGTGTTTTACCGTCACAAATCTATTTTCTATGATTATTACTTTTACTTGTTCATTTATTAGTTGGTAGTTCTTCCAACATGCCTGAATTGGTTCACCGCTTGTTTTAAGTTCGGCGAGCATGATCATATGTAAATGTTCTTTTTTGCAAGTGAGGTTAATGTCCGTCAAAAAATTCTTCTTCCTCATACCTCAACAATTTCAAAAGGCAATTTTCATTTGAACCAGAAATTAAAGTTGGGTGGTGTATGCTCATGATTCTTACCGGAAATTAAAATTAGGGTTTCTCTGAGCAGCCATGACAGCCCTTAGTACCTCCCAGGTTTGTTGTACATCTAAAACTTGCATACATACAAGTTTTTGACGGGTGTTTACAGCCCTTTTGTGATTGACGATCACTACTTTTTCCTTTCCCATCCTAGAAAGTGTCTCCGCATAGTAGCAAAGCACCCCACCACGCTGAAAACCCATTCTCTTAGCCATCTGCACTTGCTTTTCAGGTTTTACCTGGATTTTGACGGAAAGTTTTGTTTCATTACTTCGGTTTCCACCATAAACGGGGCTAAAGGGCTCTTACTTTTTATTTTAGTCGGGATTTGAACTTGTGGAGAGAAGAATTTTTTTTTTAATTTTTGATGGTATTCTTTGAGATTGGCCGTCTAGGAGTTTTTTCTTTTTGAAATCGTCGGGTTTGTGATTTTCCTATGCGCGTGGGCGTTCTTTGAGACAAGGAACTAGACATTCTACCTTTGCTGTATCCACTTAAAGACTAGCCAACGATACATTTTTTTTGGAAATTAAAAAAAAATTCATAAAAACCGAAAATCAAAACTTGATATTAATCTTCCAAACCTTTTACAGTTATCCTATCAATATTTTTCATAGATAATATTCCTAACGGTTAAATAGTTAAACAGATTTACTTTACAGTTTATTCCACGTCAGATGGGAATTGAAGTGACGTGGCTATGAAATCCAAGCCCATCTAAATAGTAAATAACCTCCCTGAAAAGCATAAATTAAACGCTCACACCAGTCACAGGCACCGCCACAATATATTTTGCAAAGAACAAAACAAAAAAAAACAAAACAGAGAAGAAGAAGTGATCGTTCTCTACACACATCTCACTTGTTCTTCACACCACCGCCCCTCTTTCTTCATTTGTTGTTGCTCCAAATTCCAATTCCTGCTCCCAATCGAAGCCCTCATCAGAGATGCACTAATCTACATCCCATGGCGCCCTTCTACTCCCAACCTTCTTCTATTTCCGCAACCTACTACCTATAACCACTCTTCCTCTCCTCCTTTATTTTGTTGGTTTAACTGTAATCGATAGAAAAAGCTTTGTTCGGGGGGAATGTCGTCGAGGGTTTATTTGCCCCAACCCGCCTTGTTGACCACGTCACTCGCCTCCAATGGCGCCCGTGATCCCCTCGGTCTCTACGCACCTCGCCATCTTCGTTGGAGGATGTAACCCCCTGCTTCATCCTGTTTTTTTTTTTTTTTCCAATTTAAATTTATCTCAATACAGTTATGATTAGTCTGTTTGATTCGCGATTCTGCCATGTGCGAATTACAGGGGTATGCAACGGAAACCCTATGAAACAATCAGGGAGGAGGACGAGCAGCCCGGAGTATTAGATCCTGTTCAATTTGTTCTTCCCATCGAGGAAAATGATTTAAGGCCCTCTGATCTTCAATTCACCCGCCTCCAGCCTTCAGATCGAGATATCTATCAGCCTAGGAGGGAATTCGGCGATTTTGTCGCTCGGCAGGCTTTCCTTGATGAAGAATATTGGGTACGTCACTCCAAATTTGCTGGTTTGTTTCTTTGTAATCCAGTTTGATCCATATTGGGGGCTTTATTTTTATTTTTTTTCTTGTGGTAGACAGCAGCTTGGCTTCGAGCTGAAAGCCACTGGGAACATCAACCACATGACAGGTCAGTATGGACCATGAAGATAATACTGAATGAAGCTTATAATTCATTAAAATTGAAGCTTCAAAAAAAGTGGAAAAAGGAAGCTGTCATTGTGCCTCTTTGTTCTAATTAAATAGTTTCCACAGTCAAAGAGTATTATCTGCATATAATAGCACAAATTCCTTCTGTTCTTGAAAAGCTCTTCATCAAGTCTGCCTTCTAGTTTCTACAATCAAAGAGAATTATCTGGATATCAGAGATTCATAACTTTTCTGGCGCTGGTTGGATGTTCTTTGGAGCCAAAACTGCTTTCAAGTTAAAACCTTTCTATAGCTCAACAGATATAATTATGATCAGCCTAACATAATACCTAATGACTCGCTTTATCAAGCCTGCCTTGCGTTATTACGATTACGTGCTAACAGATGCAATGTCTGATATCGCCTTTAACCGATGAAACAGATATGCCAATAGCAACAAAAGGAAATTTGCAGAACAGGTATGGTAATCCATGAGTAGCCACCAATGGATAGCACTAACTCTATTCAGGTTTTTAGCTTCCTAGATAGTTGATCATGCTGATGATTTTTCTGTCTGCTTTAGGAATTCCATGCAATTAAAAGGCGAGGCGGTAAGCACCATGTTCAGAAATGCTCGTGCGTTGTGACGGTAATTATCTCAAGTAGCAGAAACATCTTTCCTTCTTTCGTTTGGCATATGATTATAGGATCGATTAGGTGTTTCCCACCCACCCAATCGAAGATTGAAAGGGGCTTCCATCTCATGCTATGGTCCAGTAGCTTAGTTGGTGATTTTATGATCCCCACAGGTAAAAAAGGAAGACAAGAACACCAAGCGTACCGTACTGAAGAGTGTTGTCGGAACACTAGATATAAGTATCCGGTACTTGTTGCAAGGAGAATCTTTTCCTGGGGTGAAGTTCTTCTCCTCTTGATCAGTTCCGCGTGAAATTGCCTTTTATAATTTGTAATATGATTCCATCCTGTTTTTGACTAGGGTGCTTACTAATTGATGATTTAGGAAAGGGTAAAACCACCTCTCTTCTGTGGCATCCAGAGATCAGCCTCGAATAGATACGGTTATGTTGCAAATCTGTGTGTTACGAAACTAGCAAGGCGTAAGGGCATTGCAACCAACATGTTGGCTTTTGCCATTGAGTCTGCAAAATCGGAAGGTAAGACCTTACCGAATTTTAGGTATCAGTCTCTATCAATAAAATAAACTTGTGCGCATGTATACAAAGGGAAGGATGATTTCATCATCATCTTTTCTTTCAATGTGATTTTCATGAAGCAGGCATAGAAGAGGTTTTCGTCCATGTGTACAGAGAGAACACAGCTGCACAGCAATTGTATCAGAAAATAGGCTTCCAGGTAAGGCAGCTCTAACATCTGAGTCTGACAAACATAAGATAAAATTGGTAGTATTTTCATTTCGATTCTTTACTTGGAATATTGATTTGATGTCACAATTTATGTCAGATAATTGAAAATGCAAGCCCCCAATTGGTAGAAGATAATATGTACCTCCTTGGTTGCAAGGTTTAGCTTAAGAAAAGAATGCATACAAGAGTGTATATTACAACTGAAGTTGTATTAAAATGTTGTACATCCTGTAGTCCTAGATTAAGTGGTAGGAAAGATTGAATTCTGGGATATAGTTATATGTGTGTGTGTGATCAGTGTACCCTCATCTATAGTAAGCAATATTGTTGTTTGTCCCAAAAAATCTCAGCTGAGGAGTTCCTGTTTGGTATGGAAGTCAAGGTATGACTGGAATATGTCTAGCGAATTAGTCCTTGTGTTGGTACCATTCTCTCATTCACCATTGTCACGGAGTTGATGGTAAGCTAACCGCGTTGATAGATGTACTTACTAAATATGCATTGTTAACATATGTACTCGCCCACATACTGTTCTCCCTGAGACAGACCGTCAACAACAACGAGGTTGTTGATATATTCGCTGACAGATCCAATATGTGTCTTGCAAAGTTACCACAGCATCCTCATTCAGATATCTGTGAAATTTGGCATCATACAGAGTTCATGTAGACCTGATACTTGCGAATTACCAAACTAGCAATAGCATTCATTTGGATAACTTTAATAAGAGAATGCTCCCAAATATCAGTGATTTTAGTGCAGGTGACCAAGAAATAAGAGTCTTTAACAACTAACGTTTGCTACAGACGCATAGTTCATGTGAACAAGAAGAGAATTAGTCTTCATAGAAAAACTCTTATGGTTCCTACTGCTTAGAGTTGTTGAAAAGTTGTCGCCGGGTAGTTTAATCTATATTTTCCTCTGGTTTATAATTTTGGTACAGGACCCGACCAGGTTTATCAGGTTCGGTTCACGGTCCAGTAACCGAACCTGGTCCAATAGTTTGGTTGTTCTACCTCGACAATAACCTAGTAACTAGGGCTGTTATACGATCAAATATTGACAAAGTGAATGAGTCCAAGTCGAACCCGAGTCTAAGCGGCTACTATACCATCCTTATGGTGTTTCGAACCGAGCGATCCAAACTGACATGCTTAAGCACCTGAGCTGAGCCTAAATTTTAACCGAGTTTTTATATTGAATTCATATTCAACTTGTTTACAAAATGAAAGAGCTCAAGATGAGATTTTTACGAGCTGATCCCAAGTTAAATCCGAGCATCTCACCTCGTATAACAACCTTACTAGTAGCATGTAGGGGAGACCAATTGGTTCCGATGACCCCCCTATACGTGAAGTCCATTGATCCTATTTGGAAAAATTCGAGATTTATGATATCCGTTTCTATTGGTTCGTGCATGTGGGAACTTTTCTTCAATCACCGGATTGGGAATTTAGAGATCTTGGTATAATTTAGATACATTGGCTATCCGGAAATTCGTAAGTATCGGATATATACGAGGGTATCTGAATATTAAGTTATTATAAACGATATAAACAATATTAAAATAAATTTAATTGAATAAATTTAAAGAATCAATCAACTACGCATCGCTTATAAAATTAGTGCCAAAAAAGTCGAGTTTCCTTTCAAAAACTATACAAATGACTTTTGTTCAACTAAAATTTTACTTGATTTGGTCCTAAAAAACAACGTTAAAATAGGGCAATTTTGGTACCTAGGTCTTTTTGAAAAAATCTTTATCCAAGTCTAGTACGCTAGGCCTTTTATAGTAGTAACTATGGTTTTTAATGTTTCAATTAAGTAATATACCCCAATCTTTTGTATTTATTCTCAAACTCTACACACTATTCTCTCAAGGGTACATTTACTAAACACAAAACTAGAAAAAGCCTAGTAAACCAAATTGTTTCGTTAGTTATAATTAAAATTTTGGTTTACAATGCGCATTTGATCTCTTCTTCTTTTATATAATTCCAAATTTTAATTTGAAAGAATTTGCCACTTTTTTATGTCATTTTGTTTTATATACTCTATCTTTTTTATCACTTTCATTAATGGTAGGTAAAAGTAATTAACCCCCTCTATTTAAAAAAAAAGAAATTGATTTATATGATTTCTGGTTGAGTTTCTAGAATAGTTTATGGTTAAGTTTCTGGTATGAATATATGTTATGAGTTTCTAGTATGGTTTCTGGTTGAGTTTCTGATATAATTTCTGGTATGGTTTCTGGTATGATTTTTGGTATGGTTTATGGTTGAATTTCTAGTTAGAGTATCTGATATGAGTTTCTGGTATGGTTTTTGGTTGAGTTTATAGTATGGTTTCTGGTTGAGTTTCTGGTATGGTTTTCGATTGAGTTTCTAGTATGAGTTTCTGATATGAATTTCTGATGTGGTTTTTGGTTGAGTTTCTAGTATGGTTTCTAGTTGAGTTTATGGTTGAGTTTTTGGTATAAGTTTCTGGTATGAATTTTTGGTATGGTTTCTAGTTGAATTTCCGATATGAGTTTCTGGTATGAATTTCTAGTATGTTTCTCGTCGAGTTTCTGGTATAAGTTTCTTGTATAAGTTTCTAGTATAGTTTCTGATATGAATTCCTGTTGTTCGTCTCCCTATATGCTAAACCCTCAATTTCTCTCTCCTCTTGCTATAATTCATTCATAGTCTTTGCAGATTCAACCATGGCGTTCCACCGATCTATTATATTTGACATACACGACACAAATTCGACACAAGTATAACAAGCGAATTTGGGAAGAATGAAACTAAATCACCACAAATAGCCCCTCACTTGTGTCGAATGAGCGCAACAAAAACAATACAAATTAGGGTTTCAGCTGGATTAGAAGAGAGAACATCGAGAGAGAATCGAAATCATAATGGTTTGGGAAGAAGAAAATCGAATTAGTGAACAAAGATAAATCGAATGATGAAACCGAAATCGAATGATTTTGGGGAAGAAGAACATCGAGATAAAATTGAATGAAACTGGAATAGCTCTCCTATGCGGCAGACTTTGGGAAAGAAGATGGAAAAAAAATTCCGATAGCTATTTAACTGAGAAGAAGAGGAGAGGAGAGGAGAGGAGAGGAGAAGAAGAATCCCTAAATTGAGGTGGTTGGCAGCTGTTTGGGTTCAAAACCCTAGCTTTGAACATTAAAAAAAATAAATTAGGAGTATATTTACTAAATGTGTTTATGTTATGAGTCTACTTAATCGATTAACATCTCAAAAAGGCCTAGTTACTGAATTTAGCATTTTAACTTTTGTGGTACAAATAAGATGTGTTAAAGTATCAAAGATATGTTTATCGATGATATAAATAATAATGATTGTGATAACTAATGATTTTAGTAATTTTTTAACAAAATCCGAATAGACTTCCTTAAAGAAAATGAATGGAGTCCTTTTTTTCATACAAAATAATGTTCGGTCCGCATAGACTTCTTTAAAAAAGGATATACACAACTTTCGATCCAAATAAGATTATAGTTATTTTCCTTGGATTGTACAATTTGTTATTTCCCCCTAGATTTATTAGACAAAAACTGCAAATGATAAAACTTTTTAATACAAACTTTCAAATTCCAATCCATTGACACCGATACTTGTAAATATGTAATCATGCATAGTGCATTACAAGTTACAACCAACAACACAACTACACAAGTTTCGTAATCAACCAAAAAGGACTTGTAACAACCTACATGAAAATCAGCTTACATGACACAATTCGTAGAAAATACTCAACACTCAAAACAAACAATGTTAAATTAGTGGACAATGCCAATTTTGTAAAAGATCCTCTCTTATTCTTCACCGTTCACTTCAATTCGAGGTGCCTTGCCAATCTTGAAAGTACTTGAAATACCTACCATATTATAACCAAAAAACACAAATACATTAGCAAATAGCTATAGAAACAATTGTAATAAATTGTAATATTGTATGTATGTAAACAACTTTGTTACCTAGTTCGAATCCTCTTGCACGTAACCAATCTTCTAAGCATGCAAGTGCTTCAACTGTTGGGGATGCAAGTGAACTTCTAGTAGAAGATATGATTTTCTTTCCCATACTAAATGCAGGCTCAGAAGGAACTGTATGGATCGGGATGCTTAGAATATCCCGAGCCAATGTAGATAGAACAACAAAATATGATCCAACCCTCTTCCAGAACTGTAGAATGTTAAAATCAAATTTAGACGAATAAAAGGCTTATCATTCAAATACATATCCAACTCCAAGCTGATTTATTTATTTAACTTCTTGCTCATGAAGTAATCAAGAGTCTCACTATTTGATCCACTATCATACTCGTTAGTTAATTTTAGTATTGTTTCCCACATATTACTCTCCAACAAAACTAACATACTCAGCATGTACAATCTTATACTCGTCCAATAGATCAACCAAAGTGGATTTAATCTTATCTACCATTTCATGTGCATAAACTTCCCCAAATAACTTGTACAAAAATTATCACCCACCAACTTCATCCTATGATCTAAAAAGCAGCACAAGATAGGATCAAACTATATTCGTTCCAATTTTTTTCATACTTTGCATGTATTTTTATTACCATCGGAGATATCACAGTAGCAGGCCCCTTTGAAGTCTTTGTCAACAACTTGTGAATTTTCCAAACACCATGAAAATAAACATGAGATGTAGGAATTTTATAAGTTGAAAACTCATTTGTCACATCATAAAATACTTGTAAAAACTTTTTAAATTAGTGCACATTTTCCCATTCCTCCTCACTAAGGCGACAACCTCTCCAATTTGTGTCCGTACCAACAAAATTGTTAATGGCATCTCGAAAATAAACATAATGTATGTAGAGTTTCACCTAGTAGGTGTGTCTAAATGCAGTTTGTTCTTAATGTTCAAACCAAAACTAGTTGAAGCAATTTCATAGAATTTCTTATTCTTTGGCATAGAATGATTGATTGATAATTCTTCTTATCTTAAGAACAACTTCATATATGGCCTTCAAACCAGCATGCACAATCAAATTACTGATAGGACAAGCACAATGTAAATAAAAAAAATTCAACGTTCAACACCAAATAGTTTTTTCTAACTAAATGACCCCTAAGATCAGCAACCATTGTATCATTATATGATGCATTATCAAGAGTGATGCAAAAGACCTTTTCACTGATTTTTCATTCTCCCAAACACAAGGCAATCTCATCAGCAAGAGAAACGCCATCAAGAAGAGGTACCAACGCAACATTCTTTTGAAGCTTTCAATGTTTATCAATCTAATGGGCAATTATACACATAAATTCATCAATTTGGTGTTCGCTCCTCCAATTATCAATTGTTAAGCAAATATGTCCGGGTACATCATATAAATCTAGAGCAACAAAAGTATTTTCGGCCTAATAACTACTCAGTGTATCTCTCTGCACGGTTACCCTACTTAATTGACTAAAACGAGGTGTCATAACACTGGCCATATTCCTTAATCCCGGTGACTCAGCTAGAAGGAATGATTGATTTGTATATATGAAGATGATACCCAAAGCCTCATGAATTGCTTCGAATAAGGGTATTGAACTATGTAATACCCGAAAATTTAATTTCAGGTAAATCCTGAGTCAACTAAAATATTGTCATTTTATGCGAAGAGTTAATCACATAAAATATTCTTTTCCCAACTTCTATGATTTTATTTGAAACTTAATCATATAAAATCATTCCTAAAACACTCTTGCAAGCCTTATAGTAATTGGCCCATTTGACAAACCCATGACTAAGGCCATCCGGGCCCATTACGAAGCTGAGTTTGGCCTTTGAAACCCTACCATCCGGGCCCGATAAGGAGCTGTTACAGGCCAGCCCATGCTCTCTCCCTCTCTCACGTAAACCCTAACAACATCTCTCTTCCTTCTCTCGCTGTCACGTACCGGCGCTCTCCTCCTCCTTCACGCCAGGCCGCTGCCCTCCCTTGTACTGCTCTAGCCGTCCACCTCAGCTCCTCCTCCATGCCAGGCCGGCGCCGATGACAACCGTCCCCTCTTGCGCGGAACCGTCCACCACCAGGGGTCCTAGTAGGGTTCGTGTGCGCAACAGACCTCCAACCGCACAGGAAGGCTTGCGCTCCTCTTCATCCGACTCCAGCAGCGACACCAGGAAGGCTGCTCTCCTTCTTCTGTCGACTCCAGCAGGCTGGTGGACGGGCCTTCTCTCCGATCCTCCATGTCGTTCGACCACAGCAAGCGCCCAGGAGCCTCCACTGCAGGGACGGCTGGTGCGGCCTTCTCTTGGTTGTGAGTGTGCCTTTAGGGCCAGTGCCGCTCCTTCCTCTACCGCAATAACGGACTCTAACAACAGCAACCGGTGTTGCTCCCTTAACCCCTTCGAAACACGGAATCGAGTAAGATCCATATCGTCCTTCCTAACCCTTCTCTTTGCGTTACCCTTAATATATATATGCTGATGTGAGCACTCGTTTTGTCTCCAAGCCGACCTTAACAGCCTCAGAAGATTAACTTGGACAGCTGAGGTGTTTGCTGAGTTTTCGGAAGTGAAGAACAGTCAACTTCGGCCCCAGTTTTGGGTAGGTTAGACTCCACCTTTACTGCTGATTTTCGGATATGTTTTAGTCGATATTGTATAGTATAACATACTAAAATTTGAGAGGAATCTGAGCTACGGTTTAAGAGTTATGGTGTTCCAAAGTTGACGCCTCATGCAGTTTTTATAAATGTGCCGAGTGTTGGGAAAAATAGCAGGTGATACTGTTTTGTAAGATGGTTTTGAATAAGCTCATGATCTCCGTTGGGTTTGAATTTTGGATATGATATAGTTGACATATTGTTGTAGAATATATTAAAATTTGGGAGGAATCCAGCGAGTGGTTTGGGATTTATGATTTTTCAAAGATTGTGGCGTAAGTAGTTTTTCTGTTGTGCTGAAATTTTGTAAGTGTTGAGGAAAGATGCTTGTGATGCAGTTTTCTGAGATAATTTTAAATAGGCTTTTGATCTCCTTTGCTGATGACTTTTGGATATATTATAGATAAGATTTCATAGTAGAACATACTGAAATTTGAGAGGAATTCGAGTTGCAGTTTAAGAGTTATGGCGCCCCAAAGTAGAGACCTTGAGCTGTTTTTCCAGCATTCATTTTTGACTTAAGTATAGGAACATTTTAGTGTAGTAGCCAACTTTAAGGAGTTTTGTAGAAGGGATAGTTGAACAGTTTTAGGAAATTCTTGCTCCTATGAGTAGATTAGATATCATAGATAATTTAGAGATTTATTTTAGAATTTTTATAAATTTATTTTAATTTCATATTTGAAGCTGTAGTTGGACCTTAGTGGCTTTTTGGGAAATAGAAAAGTGGGTAGTTTCTCTAGTTGTTACCTAAAATCATCCTAGGGAGTAGAATATGGTTAGTTAGCATCAAATAAGAATTTAAGTACGTATTCCGGGTTTTTGGAAGTTCCGGGACCAAGGGTAATATAGTCTTGTTACCTTAAATAAGAACTGTAATAACTTCTGCAAATAGGATCTTATATCTTAGGAGTTTTATACTTCTAAGTACTTAGGAAAATGTGTTGACCCACGAGCCTCCTTTGACAGGAAACTGAGTTTCTGCAGTTACCGATTGGGTGGTGGTTAAGAGAGAGCCGAGATTTGATTCTGGTAAGTCCACGGTCTTACTTAGCTGGCTTCTTGTATGAGTGTAATGTGTTTGAGTGGTGTTTGTTAGTTATGATAAATAACGAAACCGGATTAGGCCGACTTTATTACTTACGTAATTGACCCAAGTGTATGATAACGGGTCGTGACGTCATCTGCCTAGCTCTTGCGAGAGTCTAGGAGGTTCCCTGTGATCAGCCTAGTCAGGTAGACGGTCAAATGCATTAGTACCATTCCGCGTTGATAAACGGGGACAGGGGCGAGGTTTGGGAATCCCTCGTGTCACAAAATAAGTATCATTAGTAATAACCTATCACCTAATTAAAGATAATAAATGGATTGAGTGTTGCATGTTGATTGTGTATGTTGTGTGTTTGTGCTTTTACCTTTATACTTATGCATAGAATGTTAGTTAACGGTGTTATACCGCTTGTAGATGCCTTGTAGGTTAAGACAGTTGTAGAGAGATCCGAAGGGAATGGTCAGCCGGGTCCACATACTCATTTAGTTGGGGATGGGGATGTCTTCTGTTCTTCATATGTGTTGTTTTGGTACATTTGCTTTGTAAGGCTGATACATATTCTGTAACACCCCAAATTTTACAACTCGGGGAGTTACTGGTTAGGACCGCACAGTGGGTCCCGACCTTAGTTTGACAACAACTTAACAAGATCTTACAACAAGGCACAGATAAGGAAAACCATAAATCATAAAGTAAATCTTAACAATGTATGAATGTGACCAGAACAACTGACAGCCGGAAAACGTAATATAACAAAGTACGGAAAGAAAGAAAAGAAGCAAGGTCCAACTGAAAATCCCACAAATGAAGAAACTGTAAAACGTCCTAAAGTACGACACCCCGGCTGACCACTACCATCCGGATCACTCGGCATCTGCTCTAACCTGTGGTAAATCTACACAACATAACAACCGTTAGCTAACTATCCAAATATAAGTAGAATGACAACAACACAAACACAAGCAGAAACAAAAATTAAACAAACATCATGCTGGCACTCAACCGTTTATTATCTATTATTTAAGTGATTCATCTTATTCAATTTACAGTTGTGGCACGAGAGCTATTAACAGTTCTCGCCTCCGTTCCTTATCCAACTGGGTGTAGGTCTAACTGACCTCCGCCGGTAGCATCACTACAAACCGAGTATGGACTAGTCCCTAAAGAAACCCCCAGCGCTCGCAAGCTAACTGAGCAGAATGCCACCGCCCGTTACTCTTAGGCCAAATATAGGTCGGTAAATATTTATCACAACCTATAACTCTAACATCTCAATCACACACCACTATCATCATTCATGCTCATATTTAGAAGTCAGCTAAGTAAGCCCAAAGGACTTACCTGTGATAAAGCTCAACTCTTGTAAACCAACTCGCTCTGTAAACTGTAGCAACTCATTTGTCTGCCAAAGGAGATAAGTACATTAGCACACTCCCACGTAGTTAGAAGCCTAAGACTTCTAAGATAAAAGGACGTAGTAAGACATAACTAGTTACAGTACTACTTTAGGGTAAAATGACCATTTTACCCTTGGTCTCGAAATTCCCAAAATTTTTAAAATTCATGTTTAAACTCCTATTTGAGATTCTAAAATCATATTCCAACTCCTACAATTTAGTTTTGTTACCAACTGTCACTTTTCTTATTTCCCTATTTTCCAAAAGGTCGTAAAGGTCTAACTTCGGTTTCAAATATAAAATTCGTAAAAGCTTATAACAATTCCGAATTAATTCTCTAGATCATCTATGATGTTCCATCTACCCTTAGGAGCAAGAATTCCTCAAAACTGTTCAGCCATTATTTTTATAAAAATTCACAAGGTTGGCTACTACACTTATTATTCCTATACTTAACCAAAAAAAACCAAGTTTACAAAACTGCTTAACTACTCAACTTCGGAAGCCTATAACTTCTAATCCGACCGTTCATTCCTTCTCAGATTTTAATATGCTAAACTACATATATCCATCTATCATCTATTAAAATTTCAACGGTGGATCTTCATTCAAACTTTCAAACATTGGTCTACAACCTAAGCAGTTCCTCACTTCCAAAACTGAAGTAAAAGAAGGTATATAGGTTCTGAGTTCGAAACTCGCTGCATTCATACCCTCGGCAACACACTTAAGGTCTCTATATTACACCTCACTCACCAACAGAACAACAACCAGTAGGACTTACGTGATTCAGTAGAGCGTGCTCTCCGTCCTTTGGCTCTTGACTCGTAACGGGGAGGGCTGGCCGGCGTCGCTGAAGCTAAAACAGGAGGAGATCATTATTCTGAATTGGTAAGGGTGAGGTAAGAAGAATGACGAAGGGCCTACCGTAGGTATATACAGAAAATCTCGCAAGGTTCTGTTCCGTCTTAAGCAACTTGAGGCTGGCTATGGTGGCTGTAATTCGATGGATGCAGCTCTTTGGTTCCGTAGGTGGCTGCAGTTTGAGGCACAGCAGCGTCGGTCCAAGAAACAAGAAGAGAAGAATGGTGAGTATTGTACGCAGATGGGTCGGTAGAGAGAATAAGGTGAAGGCGGAAGAACAAGATCGCTGCACTAACCTTGGTTCGGTCAGAAGATCAGGAGGTGATCGTAGGTGCCTGGAGCGGCTAGACGTATACAGACGGAGGTTGGATACGCAGTCGGCAGTGTGCTTTCGTCTTCCAATTCGAACTCGAACGTGTGAAGATAGGAGAGAGGAATAAATTCTCAGATAAGGGAAGAGCGATATTCAGGGGATACGTTAGGAAGGAGAGGTGGTTACAAAAGGGAAGAATTTGTAACGGTTGTTTCTGCTGAAGGAGGAAAGGGTAGCCCAGATGTATGGTGGGGTGAAACGGCTTCTTCCTGGGCCGGCTTCTCACTGGCTATCGGGCTGGACGTGCGGAGCAGCTGGACAAGAACTGGGCTGGTACGTTGGGCTGCTGGGCACGAGCTGAAGGCTGGGCGCTGGGCTGGCGGTGGGCTGAAAAGGTGAGACAACAGCACATGTTGCTGGGCTGTGGACAGGCTGCTGAAACTAGTAAGTTTTTGGGCTGGCAAGCTGCTGTTGGGAAGGCGTAAGGGGACAGCAGCCCGTGCTGGTTGCAGTCCGGAAACAAGATCCCGACAAATGAATGTACGGAATAGACAGGTACGGATTAGGTTACAATTTAGGATTGGTTATAAGAACCTCATCATTTTATGTGGAAGTAAGCTACATAAAATGATAACTTATTAAAAGATTCTATCATTTTATGTGAAGGAATTCTACATAAAATGATAAATTTTATAATAATGTGTCTAACTAAGTAGACGGATATGAATCAACTGATCGAGATCGGGTTTATAACAGAAATAAACGGAATAAAAATTCCGGATATTACATCAGTACCCCCTTAAAATAAGTTTCGTCCCGAAACTTAGAATAGGTATCTTCCCCAAACATTTCCCCTCAAGAGTTATATTCTAGCATGCAAACTACTCACGCCATTAAGCACATAAACATAAACAATCATTTAAACATATAATCACAGAAATCATAATAAGTATCGTCTCGGTACTAACCCGTCGGTACTGAGGTAGCGGCTAACTCCGCAAAGAACTCAGGGTAGTTACGTCTAATACTCTCCTCTGTCTCCCAGGTAGCCTCATCAGCTCCTCGTCTAGACCACTGAATCCTCACCATCGGTATCTCCTTAGAGCGCAGGCGCCTAATACTACGCTCTAGGACGGCTACTGGATACTCCACAAAAGTGTGGTCTGGCTCGACTATCAGGTCCTCATGACTGATGACGTGTCTAGGATCCGGTTTGTACTCTCTCAGTTGAGATACATGAAAAACTGGGTGGACTCCTTCCAGTCTCGGTGGCAGTGCTAGTCGGTAGGCAACCTCTCCGACTCTCTCTAAGATCTCAAATGGACCGACATATCGGGGACTCAGCTTCCCCTTAATGCCGAAACGTCTAACTCCTCTCGTAGGTGACACTCTCAACCACACCTGTGCACCTACTCTAAACTCCAAAGGTCGACGCCTTTTGTCGGTGTAGGCCTTCTGACGACTCTGAGCTGCTAACATCCTCTCCCGGACTAAGGCAATCCGGGCGATGTCATCCTGTATCTGGTCTGGTACTACCCCATCAGCCTTGCTAGGCTCATCCCAACACAACGGTGTACGACATCTCCGCCCGTACAAAGCCTCATAAGGTGCCATCCCAATAGACGCGTGCCAGCTGTTATTATATGAAAACTCTACCAGTGGAAGATGATCTGGCCATACCTGTCCCCAATCTAGCACACATTCCCGCAACATATCCTCTAAGGTATGAATGGTCCTCTCAGACTGACCATCTATCTGTGGGTGATAGACAGTGGTAAAGTGGAGACTCGTCCCCAGAGCAGTATGTACCTGCTGCCAAAATCTCGAGGTAAAACGTCCATCCCTGTCGGAGACGATAGTCCTCGGTACTCCATGGAGTCTCACAATGTGTCTGGTGAACTCCTCAGCTAGACGACTTACCGGCCACGTTTCCTTAATCGGAATGAAACGTGCGGTCTTCGTCAGGCGGTCTACCACCACCCAAATGGCATCAAAACCTCTATTGAGCCTTAACCTTGTGACGAAATCCATAGATATATCCTCCCACTTCCAATGTGGTATTGGAAGTGGGTGGAGCTCTCCTCCGGGCCTACGATGCTCAATCTTGACCTGCTGACAGGTCGCACACTGGGCTACAGATCGGGCCACATCAGGCTTCAAACCACCCCACCAGAAGGAACGTCTTACGTCCTTATACATCTTACTCGCTCCTGGATGTACGGAGTAAGGGGTAGCATGAGCCTCACCTAGTATCCTCTGTCTCAGCTCACTGTCTGATGGCACACAGATACGGTCCTGCCGTCTCATCACTCCATCGGCACCGATAGTGAACTGAGGTACCTCATCTTGTGACATCCGGTCTCGGATCCGGGTCAAAGTCGGACAGGTCTCCTGCTTCTGTCGGATCTCACCCAACAGGTCAGGAAGTAACTCTAAGGTGGCTAACTGATGAGCTGTATCGGGGAACTGGATCTCTACCTCTAACCAAGCTAAGTCTCTCTGCAACTGTGGCTGTACTGTCAACCGAGCTATCGCCTTCTCCCGAGGCGTCTTCCGACTCAAAGTGTCAGCAACTACATTCACCTTTCCGGGGTGGTAGAGAATCTCAAGGTCGAAATCCTTGATCAACTCTAGCCAACGCCTCTGGCGGTTATTCAAATCCCGCTGAGTGAATATGTATTTCAGACTCTTATGGTCTGTGAAGATCTGACAGGTCTCTCCATAGAGATAATGACGCCAGATCTTAAGAGCATGTACTACCGCAGCTAACTCCAGGTCATGGGTGGGATAGTTCTCCTCATACGTCTTCAGCTGTCGAGACGCATACGCTATGACCTTACCCCTCTGCATCAAGACACAACTCAAGCCCAGCTTGGATGCGTCACTATACACTACAAAGTCCTCTGTACCCTCAGGCTGTACTAAGATCGGAGCAGACGTCAATCTCCTCTTCAGCTCCTCAAAACTCTGCTGACACGGCTCAGACCAGACAAACCGAGTAGTCTTCCTCAAGAGGCAAGTAAGTGGTCGGGCGATCAGGGAAAACCCTTCCACAAACCGACGGTAATAACCTGCCAATCCAAGGAAGCTGCGAACCTCCTTAACATTCTTCGGAGGTTGCCAAGAGGACACTGACTCAATCTTCGCCGGGTCGACCTTAATCCCCTCAGCAGTCACTACATGGCCTAGGAAAGCCACCTCTGACATCCAGAACTCACACTTGGATAGCTTAGCATATAGCTGGCTATCCTGTAGAATCTGTAGCACTGTCCTCAAGTGTCCGGCATGCTCATCTCGACTTCTAGAGTAAACTAGAATGTCGTCAATGAAGACCACTACAAACTGGTCTAAGAAGTCGATGAAAATTCCGTTCATCAACTCCATAAATACTGCAGGCGCATTAGTGAGCCCGAAGGGCATCACTACAAACTCATAGTGACCATACCTTGTCCGAAATGCCGTCTTAGGTATGTCCTGATCTCTCACCCTCAGCTGGTGATAACCCGATCTCAAATCTATCCTCGAGAACACTGACGCCCCATGTAGTTGGTCCAGCAGATCATCTATGCGAGGCAGTGGATACTTATTCTTGATGGTGACCTTGTTCAACTCCCGGTAGTCAATACACAGCCTCATCGATCCATCCTTCTTCCTCACAAATAATACCGGTGCGCCCCAGGGAGAAACACTAGGGCGTATGAAGCCCTTCTCTGCTAACTCCTCTAACTGCTTCTTCAGCTCAAGCAGCTCTATCGGGGCCATGCGGTACGGGGCCTTCGAGATCGGTCTCGTGGCCGGCTCTAACTCGATGCTAAAGTCAACACTCCTCTGTGGAGGTAGCCTTGGTAAATCGTCACTGAATACCTCTGCAAACTCGCATGCAACTGGTATCTCCTCTACTGTCAGGCTCTTGCGCTCCTTCATGGCATAACACCAGAAGGCCTCGTAACCCTGTGTTATCAATCTGGCTGCTCTCACTGCGCTGATAACTGTGCCGGACTTTCCGAGGTCCCAACCTCGGAATATCACTCTGTGACCCTCCTCAGTGGCGACAATCACAGTCCTCCTACCAATATCTAAGACGGCTCCATGTCTAGTCATCCAATCTATCCCCAATATCACGTCCTCATGTGCTAAGGGCATGACTAGGAAATTTACTAACCAAATCCAGCCTCCCAGATGAATAGGGCAGTCATAAATCTCTCGGGATCCTCTAACCTTGCCCCCATCTGGTAACTCAACCACAAAAGGTACACCCTCTACTGTAGCTAAGGACAACCTATCTACACATGCATCTGATATAAAGGAGTGCGTAGCACCCGTATCAAATAAAACTCGCACAGGTAAGTCATGGATCCAAATAGTACCTGTGGTCGCAGGTGCTGCAGGCTGCTCAGTGCTCCTCAACTCGAACACTCTCGATGGTCCTCCTCTGGTGTCAGTGGTACTACCACGTCCCCTGCCACGACCCGATCCCTGTGTCGTACTGTAGGAAGCAGGATGCCCTGGAGCCCGGTACTGTTGTTGCTGCTGACTCGGAGCTCGGTACTGAGGAGGTCTCTGTACACTCTTCTCAGCACCTGCAGGAGAAGATCCCTGTTGTGAAGGGGCCCTACCCTGACGGCAAAAAGTAGCTCTGTGTCCCGGCTTCCCACAAGTGAAGCAAGTGGTAGGTGGTCTCTGGCAATCTGTCTTAATGTGATCACGGCTACCATAGTTAAAGCACTGTCGATCTCTAATGGGAGTCTGAACTGTAGAGTGGTAGTTGGACCTCCCCTGAGTCTGTCCTCGACCATAACCTGCTACTGCTGCACTGCTACCAGCATGTCCTGTCCTCTGCCGCTTATCCGGCCCACTAGACTGAGTTGCTTTCCTCGAAACTGGCCTATCTCTCTCATAAGCAGAGGCCCTATCCTAATAATCAGACAAAGTCTCACAGCGGAATCCAGCCAGGTATGATCGGGTACTCTCTCTCAATCTCTTGGAGAAAAGGTAAACATGCTGCTCTTCTGGAGGTGCAGATGGTCCAAGTAAGGTCAACTCTTTCTGAAACTTCTTTATGGCTGCAGCAATCGGGATATCCTCAAATCCCGCCTCAATGAAATCCTGGAATCTCTCCCTCCTCAGCGAAACAGGACAGTACCTGTCCCTAACAATGTTCCTCATCTGCTCCCAATTGGTGACTTGGCTACGAATGGTACGCCACCATGAGTGAGCATCATCTGTGAAACAGGTCTGAACCAAATCCACCTGTCGATCCTCGGGGCAACGTATTGCCTCTAAAGCAGTCTCTATCTTCCCTATCCAATGCTCCACCTCTAGCCCTATTTCTCCACTGAATGAGGGAACCTTCTGAGAGTTGAAAGCCTTCAACCACTCATCCGGTCTCGGTGCTCTAGACCCAGCAGGCGCTCTATCAGCATTAGCTCTCCTCTCAGGTACAGCCGGCACTTGAGACACTCCCTGTGTCACCTGAGCGGACCTAGCCGGTACCACCGGTGGTACCTGGGTACGCCTCTCAACTCTGGCAGCCTCCTCCATACGCTCGACGTATGCTCTGTACTCCCTATACTCCGATGCTCCAATAGCAACACGTCCTGACTCAGTAGAACGTGCTCCCTGCGCTCCAGACCTAGCGGCGGTCTCATGCCTGACTTCGGGGCCTACACTCTCAGCTACCTCTTCCACAGCAGCCTCTGGTATGCTTGCTGCAGGTGGATCCTCTCAAGGAACTCGTCCTCGACCTCTCCCTGGTGGAGGTCTACCCCCACGACCACGCCCTCTAACAGCAGGGGTGCTATCAGCTCGATCCTGTCTGACTGGGGAAAGGGGGGACGACCCCTACCTCGGCCAGTCACTGGTGTAGCCCTAGTACGTGCCATCTGCACGAACGGTAACAACTACAGTTATAATCTAACTAATCTATCGTAACAGTAAAAGTCTATAATAATAATAATAATACTAAGAATACCGAGATCCGCAGAGGTAGTGGTGGTCATCCGTACTTTCTATCCCAACCCGACTCTGTATGCATTTTAAAACCAAAATCTTCTTTGGAAAACTCAGACCCCTTTCGGGTTCTGTTTATTTACTTATATGACCTTTTTAGAAGATTTCAAGTGCCATTGTTGCCAACCTAGAGCTCTGATACCATGTTGTAACACCCCAAATTTTACAACTCGGGGAGTTACTGGTTAGGACCGCACAGTGGGTCCCGACCTTAGTTTGACAACAACTTAACAAGATCTTACAACAAGGCACAGATAAGGAAAACCATAAATCATAAAGTAAATCTTAACAATGTATGAATGTGACCAAAACAACTGACAGCCGGAAAACGTAATATAACAAAGTACGGAAAGAAAGAAAAGAAGCAAGGTCCAACTGAAAATCCCACAAATGAAGAAACTGTAAAACATCCTAAAGTACGACACCCCGGCTGACCACTACCATCCGGATCACTCGGCATCTGCTCTAACCTGTGGTAAATCTACACAACACAACAACCATTAGCTAACTATCCAAATATAAGTAGAATGACAACAGCACAAACACAAGCAGAAACAAAAATTAAACAAGCATCATGCTGGAACTCAACCGTTTATTATCTATTATTTAAGTGATTCATCTTATTCAATTTACAGTTGTGGCACGAGAGCTATTAACAGTTCTCGCCTCTGTTCCTTATCCAACTGGGTGTAGGTCTAGCTGACCTCCGCCGGTAGCATCACTACAAACCGAGTATGGACTAGTCCCTAAAGAAACCCCCAGCGCTCGCAAGCTAACTGAGCAGAATGCCACCGCCCGTTACTCTTAGGCCAAGTATAGGTCGGTAAATATTTATCACAACCTATAACTCTAACATCTCAATCACACACCACTATCATCATTCATGCTCATATTTAGAAGTCAGCTAAGTAAGCCCAAAGGACTTACCTGTGATAAAGCTCGACTCTTGTAAACCAACTCGCTCTGTAAACTGTAGCAACTCAGTTGTCTGCCAAAAGAGATAAGTGCATTAGCACACTCCCACGTAGTTAGAAGCCTAAGACTTCTAAGATAAAAGGACGTAGTAAGACATAACTAGTTACAGTACTACTTTAGGGTAAAATGACCATTTTACCCTTGGTCTCGAAATTCCCAAAATTTCTAAAATTCATGTTTAAACTCCTATTTGAGATTCTAAAATCATATTCCAACTCCAACAGTTTAGTTTTGTTACCAACTGTCACTTTTCTTATTTCCCTATTTTCCAAAAGGTCGTACATGTCTAACTTCGGTTTCAAATATAAAATTCGTAAAAGCTTATAACAATTCCGAATTAATTCTCTAGATCATCTATGATGTTCCATCTACCCTTAGGAGCAAGAATTCCTCAAAACTGTTCAGCCATTATTTTTATAAAAATTCACAAGGTTGGCTACTACACTTATTATTCCTATACTTAACCAAAAAAAACCAAGTTTACAAAACTGCTTAACTACTCAACTTCGGAAGCCTATAACTTCTAATCCGACCGTTCATTCCTTCTCAGATTTTAATATGCTAAACTACATATATCCATCTATCATCTATTAAAATTTCAACGGTGGATCTTCATTCAAACTTTCAAACATTGGTCTACAACCTAGGCAGTTCCTCACTTCCAAAACTGAAGTAAAAGAAGGTATATAGGTTCTGAGTTCGAAACTCGCTGCATTCATACCCTCGGCAACACACTTAAGGTCTCTATATTACACCTCACTCACCAACAGAACAACAACCAGTAGGACTTACGTGATTCAGTAGAGCGTGCTCTCCGTCCTTTGGCTCTTGACTCGTAACGGGGAGGGCTGGCCGGCGTCGCTGAAGCTAAAACAGGAGGAGATCATTATTCTGAATTGGTAAGGGTGAGGTAAGAAGAATGACGAAGGGCCTACCGTAGGTATATACAGAAAATCTCGCAAGGTTCTGTTCCGTCTTAAGCAACTTGAGGCTGGCTATGGTGGCTGTAATTCAATGGATGCAGCTCTTTGGTTCCGTAGGTGGCTGCAGTTTGAGGCACAGCAGCGTCGGTCCAAGAAACAAGAAGAGAATAATGGTGAGTGCTATACGTAGATGGGTCGGTAGAGAGAATAAGGTAAAGGCGGAAGAACAAGATCGCTGCACTAACCTTGGTTCGGTCAGAAGATCAGGAGGTGATCGTAGGTGCCTGGAGCGGCTAGACGTATACAGACGGAGGTTGGATACGCAGTCGGCATTGTGCTTTCGTCTTCCAATTCGAACTCGAACGTGTGAAGATAGGAGAGAGGAATAAATTCTCAGATAAGGGAAGAGCGATATTCAGGGGATACGTTAGGAAGGAGAGGCGGTTACAGAAGGGAAGAATCTGTAACGGTTGTTTCTGCTGAAAGAGGAAAGGGTAGCCCAGATGTATGGTGGGGTGAAACGGCTTCTTCCTGGGCCGGCTTCTCACTGGCTATCGTGCTGGACGCGCGGAGCAGTTGGACAAGAATTGGGCTGGTACGTTGGACTGCTGGGCACGAGCTGAAGGCTGGGCGCTGGGCTGGCGGTGGGCTAAAAAGGTGAGACAGCAGCACATGCTGCTGGGCTGTGGACAGGCTACTGAAACTAGTAAGTTTCTGGGCTGGCAAGCTGTTGTTGGGCAGGCGTAAGGGGACAGCAGCCCGTGCTGGTTGCAGTCCGGAAACAAGATCCCGACAAATGAATGTACGGAATAGACAGGTACGGATTAGGTTACAGTTTAGGATTGGTTATAAGAACCTCATCATTTTATGTGGAAGTAAGCTACATAAAATGATAACTTATTAAAAGATTCTATCATTTTATGTGAAGGAATTCTACATAAAATGATAAATTTATAATAATGTGTCTAACTAAGTAGACGGATATGAATCAACTGATCGAGATCAGGTTTATAACAGAAATAAACGGAATAAAAATTCCGGATATTACATATTCTTCATGTATGTATTGTTTAAAGTTTTCAAAACGTTTTAAATACTTTTGTGCCTTGTTGTAAGATCCAAGTAAAATTGTTATCAAACTAAGGTCAGTAGCTCCCCGAGTTCTCAGAATTTGAGATGTTACAGACTACTTAATGTTATTGGGTTAACAACAATATTTTTTGATTCAAATGGAACCGATAAGCTAGGAGACACAGTAATGCAGAAGTTTCTCACATCAATATACTCACGGCGAACACAATTAGCTAAATGTCTTTTCAAATGAGACATACCATTCGTAGCGGTCCCAGTGAAGATAGTATTGCAATGATTACAAACATTCTTAACTTATTTATCCGGCATAATTTTCCGAGTCATATTTTTCCGTACTTCTGACTTCAGTTTTTTTCCCTTACTAGTGCACTGAGCAAAGGATGTATCGTTTATGGTTTGAGTCTCACTATGAGAATTTGTCTTGTTGTCTTCTTCATTATCATCAGCGGAAGATTTTTGTGTTTGTGGTTCTACCATTGTATAAAAGTATCCAGTAGACATAATTAAAATAAAAAAAAAACAGTAGAATCAGAAAAACAAATAAGAGAATCCTAAATACAAATAATTTCATATTTCATACGAGAAGGACTGAAGATTAAATCATGTGCAGAAAAGAGAAAACATAAAAGTTGAACTCAAGTTAAATAGTATCAAATTTTCTTTTAAAAAAGGGAAAACTGTCTAAATAGTACCCCATATTTTAGGCTGACTAAACTTTACTACCACATCGTTTAAACTATCAGAACAATACCTTATCTATTGAGCCCGACCAAAGATTAGTACCTTAGATAATATATTGTTCCATTTTTAATTTAATTTCCCCCTTTTGAGGGCCTTCTTTGAAAAATCCCAAATTCTTCCACTCCTCCGCCACCTTCTTCTCCCACCGCCTCTCAGATCTCAATCAGGATCATGTTGCTTTTATATCTTCAAACCCAACAGTAATCCACAAACTTGTGAAAATGGTTTCCTAAATGACCCTCCAGACCTCCATCACATAATATTATAGTCGTTCGATCATTTTCCGAACCGATTTTGGGAGAGACTCGGAGGAATCGATTTAGTCTTTGGTCAAATTTCTAAAACGAGTTCATTCTAACTTCTAGTTCAAATGGGTTACTCATTGTTAATAGAGTCTGAAAATGGGCTCAATTGGTCCAAACCTAAATTAAGAGAAACATGTTCATTCGATTCAAATAATACTACCTGATACAAGACGATTAATGGAGGAGTACTTACTCCAAATTGCGGTGAAAAAAAGTGAAAAGGGCTCGAGTAGATGTAATATCCTAAATAAAATAATAATAAAAATAAATAAATTAATTAATTCCGATAAGTCCGAGTATACGAGACTGCAGCCAATTCAATCTTCTTTCGAGTTTTAATTCAAGATCACGCTTACCGGGCCCATCATGACAGGCCAGCCGGGCCCGTCATGAACAGGCCATCCGGCCCATTAGGGTTAGAAGTCTTGTCTTGCAGCCTCCCCTAACCTTCCCCTTCTTCTTTACGTGATTGAAATCATGTCCCTCTTCTCCCTACCCAAACCCTAGCAACCACCACGCATGCTAGATCTTCTGCCGTCCAGCCGACACCAAGCATCGGACCTCCCACATCGGCTTCGTCGTGCACAGCAAGCTCCGGCGCCTCCATCGCTCCCCTCTGTTTTGTCGAGCCGCAACCAACCTACAGGTATCATCGATCTCCTCCCTTGCCCATTCTTCCGTCCGGATCTGTAGTCGCGTAACCAAGCCGTGTGGCTTCCTGCTGCAGCCATACCAGCCACGATTAGAGGCCTCGATGCATCTGCACACTCTTGGATACGAAGGTCCGAGTTTTGCACGAGTCGGGGACAGCCGTCGGGTTCACGCAACACCTCAACAGCTTCGACGCAGGTGCGCCAAAGGAAGACCGCAGGGAGCGCCTTGGGGTCCTGGCTGTGGGGGCGGAGGTGTCGAGCCGCAGGTGTGGGCTCAGGTCCCGCCAGTGCAGCCTCTCCCAGCCGCTGGTGCTATTTTGTGGATTGGTTCCGCCTTCATCTTTTCTTCCGTACACGAGAGCACATCGAGTCTCTATTGTGTGGTAAACACCTCTACTTCCTTCTCTGCATTACACTCCCTACTTATGTGCTGATGAGAGCCTCAATTTTATCCTAAAACCCTTTCATAACAGCCGTAGAAGATGGCTCGTGGAGCTGTTGCGTTTTCTGCATTGTAAAGTGATGAACTACTAACTTCGGGTCCAAATTTAGGTATGAAAGACTGATCCATTTTGGCTGAAATTTTTATATGTTATAGATGAGATATTTTGGTAGAACATATTAAAATTTGAGAGGAATCCAGTGAGTGGTTTGGGATTTATGATTTTTCGAAGTTTGGGTCGTAAGCAGTTTTTTTTCCTGTTGTGCTGAAATATTCTAAGTGTTGAAAAACTGCATGTTGACACAGTTTTGTGATCCAGTTTTTGGTAAGTTAGATTCCTCCTTTTTGGCTTATTTTCGGATATGTCATAGTCGGTGTTGCATAGTAGATCATACTAAAATTTGAACGTATTCTGAGTTATAGTTTAGGAGATATGATTTTTTCAAGTTGGCTCCTCATGCAGTTTTCTAATTGTGCTGAGTTTGAAAAAAAAACTGCTTGGGATGCAGTTTTGTGGAATAAATTTAGATGGGTTATTGACTTCTTGTGATGCAGTATTGTGGTGCCGATTTGATTTGGTTATATTCCTTGGTTAGACTTGAATTTTGGATATGTCTTATTTGGGATTGCATAGTATAACATATCAAATATTGAGAATATTTCATCAAGAGGTTTAGGAGTTATGAATTTTCAAAGTTGAGGTTGTGAACAGTTTTCTGGATGTTGCTGAAATTTTCCAAGTGCTGAAAATATCAAGTGTTGTGCAGTCATGTTTGAACTTAAGTTTAGAGACCTTCAAAGCATCATCCACCGTTCAATTTTTAATATAACATAGATGGATATGTATACTACGATGTATCAGAAGTGGAGACCAATCCAACGGTCGGATCTGGTTCTATAGGAGCTCAAAGTCGACTGTTTGTGCAGTTTGGGAAATGACTCAGATTTGGCTAAGTATAGAATTTCTAGATTTTGTATCCAACTTTGGAGAATTGTGTAGAAGTTGTTGTTGGGTATTTTTGAGATTTTCTTGCTTCTAGGAGCAGAGTGCATCAGGTAGAAGACCTAGGTAATTTTATTTGGATTTTTATATTTTTATTCGGTTCTCATATCTTAAATCAAAGTCGAACCTTAGCGACTTTTTATGAAAGTCAAGAATGTAGTTAACTCTTCTAAATCTTGAGTAAACTTTCCTTTGAGAGTTTTGAGTGTGGTTTTGGGTTCCAAAGAATAGCTTGGAACTTTGTTATAGAATTTTATAAAGTTTCGGGACCAGGGGTAAAATGGTCATTTACCCGTATAAGGGTATTTTGGTAATTCTTTATGAACGATTATATATCTTAGAAGGGGAGACTTTTAAGAAAGTGAGATACATTATTGATCCACTTGCCTTGTATAACAGGCGATGGGATATTCTACGGTTGCTGACCGAATTGAGATTTAGACAGTCGAGATGGATTCAAGTAAGTCCTTTGGGCTTACTTAGCTGACTTCTATATATGAGTATGAATAATGGTAGTGGTGTGTGAATGATATGTTTATAGTTATATTTTAGTAATAATTATATACCGACCTATACCTTGGCCTAAGAGTAACGGGTGGTGGCATTCTGCTCAGTAGCTTGAGGGCGCTGGAGGTTTCTTTAGGGACTATTTCTTTAGGGACTAGTCCACACTCGGTTTGCAGTGATGCTACCGGCGGAGGTAAGCTAGACCTACACCGGTTGGATAAGGAACGAAGGCGAGAACTCTTAAGATTTCTCGTGCCACAACTGTACAATGGAATAAAGTGAATCACTTAACTACTAGATAATAACCGGTTTGTGTGCTAGCATGATGATTGTTTTATGTTATCTTAGTTGTGTTTGTGCTATCTTTATTCTTCTTATATTTAGATTGTTAGCTTACGGTTTATCCGTGTTGTAGTTTTTGTAGAGATAAACAGTTGCAGAGAGATTTGGGACGGATGGTCAGCCGGGTCAACGTACTCATTAGATGGGGACGGGGGAGTCTTCCATACGGCATGCATGTTATGTATCTTTATATATGTTTTGTAAGGCTGTCACATGTGTACAATCATACCATAAAAATATTATGTTCTTGAAATTGTTTTAAATACATTTGTGCCTTGTTGTAAGATTCTAGTAAAGTTGTTGTTAAACCAAGGTCGGGACCCATTGTGAGGTCCTAACTAGTAGCTTCCCGAGTTTCAAGAACTTGGGGTGTTACAGTAGACATAACAAATGCCTTTCTTGTAGATTCTTATAGTTAATGATGGATAACTAGTCCATTTCTTGCAAATAAATGGATTTGACCAAGCATCTAGTCCATATCGTTCTTTCTCGTGTCCCAATTAAAAATGTTGTATGAACAAGCATCCAGTCGACGCAGTGGAAGTACATATGGGCTACTCTTCCTGAGTTGTTTCAACAATGCATCTGAAATAAGAAAGTAAATGGTTTAAGCCGATGAGCCAGAATTTGAAGCCGTTGACACCGATTATACGGGGAATCCTCATTAATCTGATCAAGATTTGACGAATTGATCGTCTCCGGTTTAGACTCGCCTTGAGGAATTTCAACAATATAGGATGGCACTCAATCAATTTCAACAACCAAGTCCGTCTCCGGCGGAGGAGTCGTCTGAAGTTAGGGAAGACATATGAAGTGAGAAATGAAGGTCCCCTAGAAGTGTTTCATCCTCATTCATGAGACAAATCAACACCAATTTCTTCTCACTTCTTAGTCGATAGAAAGATATGACCTTTCAAATCTAAGCGGTGGGAGAAGGCAGCGGTGGAGGAGTTAAGGAGAGAGAAAATTAGGGTTGGGGAAGAATTTGAGCATTTTGCAAAGAAGGCCCTCAAAAAAGCATAAATTAAACTAAAAATGGAACAATATATTCTAAGGTAGGAGGACAATTTTACCCCTAATATTTAACACCGTTCACATAGTTTAACGTGTGAACAGTGATCGAGGTACTAATCTTTGGTCGGGCTCAATAGGTGAGGTACCGTTATGATAGTTTAAACGATGGGGTACGAAAGTTTAGTCAGCCTAAAAGATAAGATACTATTTAGGCATTTTTATTTTAATATGTATAGTAAACCGGAAGTTACAAAATGGATTGGTAGAATCATAGTAAAATCTTATTTAGATCAAAAAATAATTTATATAATGTTTGCAAAGAAGCCCATTCGGATTGAAAATTATTTTGCCAAGAAAAAAAACTATTAAAACTATCAATTATCACGATCATCAAACTCCAGTTGGTGCCCCTGTGGTTTGGGATATTCCATATTTTCCCCATCAGTTTTTTAAAGTTCGCTATGTGCCCTCGAACGGGCCGGGACTGTTCGCACTTCAGAGACTGACAAGGATAATTTCCAACGGTCGTTTTATCCTATCAAAGTACGGATCGAACCCAAGACAGAATTAGAGAAGTTTAACAGAAATGGAATTCAATTATCAATTATATGTAACACGGGGGGTGGGGGTGGGTGTTTGGATTTGTAAAAGTGACAAGACAAAAGCATGTGAAACAAACAAAGATGGTGATAATATTAAGAGAAAAATGCCACACTAGGTTATATATCCACTTTAACACAAATTGGTTGATTCTTTTAGAAGTCTTCAAGGAGTTGTTCTCATCTTGATCTTATGTATATATTAAGCCAACCCGCCTTAATATAACTTAACAAGTTCTTTAATCCATAAACCTACAAAATCAAATAACAAGTTAGCATTCAAACAAATATAAAGAGATATATAAAAGATAAATAACCCGTTAATCTTAATTATATAATTATATTCCTTTTCATAAATACATTCACAACCCGTTAATGTCTAATATGTTTGCTACTGGACTAATGATCTGAACCCGGAACCAATTTACCTTAACATTTTGCATGAGATTAAGCTACTTAGGTGATCAAATTAAGTAGAAAACAACATGCAAACAAAGTTAGAAACAAGGAATATAACACAAATATGACTTGAATATGAACTTCTATTAAAAAAAACTTACAACCAGCTTGTATAAAAGCTTCAATCAACTGGATGTAGCAATGAGACTTTAGCACTCCATACAAAACTAAAAAAGACAAATACTAAAAGAGAGGTTTTGGATGTGGAAGAGATGATTCTAACACCATCCTAACATCTCTACTTATACTATAATATCCGAAAATTTTATTTCTAATATATTTCGAGGCGAACCGAAATTTGACCAGTTTAAACTTCTTCCATTCTAATTTCAAGCCATGAATGATACTTTCATGGTTCACATTCTAGATGCTTCATCTTTTTATCATTTTGTGATAAATAAGATTTTTAGATGACATTATATTTTCGTTAGATAAAATTTTACTCACATTTATTTTACCTTTCTTTTAATAAAATGAAATAAACCTTAATTATTTCCTTTTCATATAAAATAATCTTTTTATTTACTTATTTTTTTCCTCCTACACTTAAAACCCTAATCCCTAATTCCCTTCCCACAAACAGGAACCTGGACTTCTTTGGAGAGCCGCAATCTCCTTCTCTGGACACGACTTATGCAACCTTCTTCTCTTCTTTTACCTTCCTCTCTTCTTTTACCTTCTTCCCTCTTCCTTACATTGAGATGAGATCGGCATCATCTTGAATCGGAAACCGGCTGGCCGCCACTTGTGTCTGCCAAACCCAGCCACCCCGTCCCTTTTCTTTCTCACCGCCGCACCTTTCCTCTCATCTTCTCCTCTTATTGTCAACCGCCGACCTGTTCAACCGCTGACCTTCTTCGAGCCGTCGGGGACTCTGGTGGTGCCGCCTCGATCGACTTCATCGGTCGTGCAGGTAACCGATATTCTTCCCTCCCTCCCTTCTTTTGTTGTTACCGAATCAGCCATCCTCTTACCACCTGCGGTCCTCTGCAGCACCGGAGAAGAAGGAGATGCCGTTGACCCTGGGTAAGAAGACCGCTATTCAGAAGCCGTTCCGGAGACAAAGGCCACCGGTTGGAGTGTCGAGTCGCCACCGCCGTTATAGTCTTCGTCTTGTTTCGACTCAGGCTGCAATGCGTCTTATGTTTCCGCCTCCAGCCCGACCCTAATGAAAACGTCGACTCCCGCTCTACCTCATGTTCCGGCACCACGAAGACCCATCTCCAACGCTAATCGTCTCGTTCTTCCGGCCAAGATCAGGATCTTACTTTGCAAGCTGGTTGTGAAAGCAGTAGGTGAAGTTTATAATAATTGATTTTGAGGTTTAAGGATAATTATGGTCTAATCTTGTTTAATGATGAGGATTAGTGATGATGTAAGGAGTGGTATGACTTTATTTATCTTGAAGGTCTGTTGAGTATTGTTAGGTGTTGTAATCAAAGTTAGTTGGAATGCATGTGCATTGGTGCTTTGGAAGTAGAGATGTTGTGTATAGTGAGTGGTTATGAAGGCTATGTAAGATGTGAGTTGGTACGTGAGATGAACGTTGTACATGAAGGTAATAGATGAATGCTTGTAGCCTAAAACATCGGATAAATGACTTGAAATAGATGCTTTGATAGTATTAGATCTTGGTCATAGTATAAATTCTTAAAATTATTATAAGAACTTATGTAAAGATTTATGTTAGTGGACTTTCCGGCATATCTAGAGTTATAAAGTTCTAGAGTAGGCTTGTTAGGCAGTTTAGTAAAATGCAGGTCTTTGGCTAAGTATAGGAGATTTTGTGTTGAGGAGTTCACTTGGGATTTTTGTGTAGGATTGGTTATTGATTCTTTCTGAGTTTTGTTTCTTTCAGGTAGTAGAGTGCATTGCATAGAAAGGTTAGATATTTATTTTGGGATTTTTGGATTTTTGTATGAGTATTTTAAGAGGAGACAAAGTAGGATCCCAAAGAGTTTCTCATGAAAGTTAAAAGCTGATAAAATCTTCTAGCTTTGCTAGATCTTTCTTGTGAGTGTTAGATTGTGATTGTGGGCTTCTTAAAAAGTTTTAGAAATATTCTAAGAATATTTTTGGGGTATTGAGATGTAGGGGTAAAATAGTCTTTTTACCCTTATGAGGGTATTTTGATAAATTCTCCTATGATTGACTTAGGTATCTTAAAAGTTGGAGACTTCAAGCAAATGAGATACATTATTGATCCACTTGCCTCTTATGACAGACGATTGAGTTCTACGGTTGTAGACCGAGTTGATATTATGAGAGTTGAGATTTGATTTAGGTAACTCCTTTGGGCTTACTTAGCTAGCTTCTGGATATGAGTGTGAATAATGATAGTGGTGTTTGAATGATGTGTTTATAGTTGTACTTATTATTAATTATCGACCGACTTACACATTTGCCCTAAGAGTAACGGGCAGTGGTGTTTGAATGATGTGTTTATAGTTGTACTTATTATTAATTTATTATTAATTTATTATTAATAATAATGATAGTGGTGTTTGAATGATGTGTTTATAGTTGTACTTATTATTAATAATAAGTTGATTTGATTTGATATTTCTCCCTTGTCCAATTGTTCCTTACATGCATCATTGAGGGCGCTGGGGGTTTCTTTAGGGACTAGTCCATACTTGGTTTGCGGGGACGCCACCGGAGGAGGTGTGCCAAACCATCACCAGTTGGATAAGGAACGGAGGCGAGAAATCTTAAGATCTCTCATGCCACAATTTTAAAAAAACGGAATAAAGTGAATCACCTAAGTTATCAGATAATAAACGGTTTGTGTGTCAGCATGATGATTGTTTTATTTTGCTTGAGTTGTGCTTGTGCTATTTTTATTCTACTTATATGTGGATTGTTAGCTAACGGTTTATCCGTGTTGTAGATTTTGTAGAGATAGGTAGTTGTAGAGAGATCAGGGGCGGATGGTCAGTCGGGTCCACATGCTCATTATATGGGGACGGGGAGTCTTCCGTTCAGCATGCATGTTATTAAATTTATGTTGTTGTAAGGCTGTCATCTGTTGATCATTCATGTAAAGACTATTTGATGTTTTTCAAAAAGGTTTTAAATACGTTTGTGCCTTGTTGCAAGATCTTAGTAGAGTTGTTGTCAAACTAAGGTCGGGACCCATTGTGAGGTCCTAACCAGTAGCTTCCCAAGTTTGAGAAGTCGGGGTGTTACAACATGGTATTAGAGTCAGGTTGGCAACAATAACACTTGGAATCTTCAGAAAGACCGAATGTAGAAATAACCGGAACCTGAAAGGGATCTTAAATTTTCAAAATGTTGTTTTATTTTAAAATCATGTGCATAGTCGGGTTGTTGGGATAGTAGTACGTCGGACCACCATCGATCTCCGTGGATCTATGTAGCTTAGTATGATAGTAAATAGTATATGGACTTATATAATATTGTATATTTATGTAGGTTGTATACATATGTGTATATACATGTATATGTAGCATGTGAATACCCTAATGGATATGACATCCTTTAGTTGAGTTATCATGATGTGAGTATCGCAGCATGATAAAACGTTAGTAGATCTTATAGAGTATCTATGTGAAGATAGTGTACACAAACCCGGATTTGAAAATTACGTTCTCGAGGGTACCCTGGTGATTCCTGCAATTTCCTGAAGAACGGGTGGACAAAGTGTTGTGGAGTGCAAGGTGATTTTAACAACAGGAACAATTGGACGAGGGAGAAATATCAAATCAACTTAGATAGAAGTAATAGAAAGTCGTACAAGGAACGTAGCGGTATGAAGACGAGAGATGAAACTCAATGATGCATGTAAGGACAAATAAGAGCATAGATTTAAGAGGACAATATCGGAACACAAATCGGGCAGGGTAAAGTACAACTACACTTGGCGGGTTAAATAACACTGCCATATGCAAGTATGGGCATGAAATTCCAGAGAAGATAAGGTGTTGACCCAAATATGAAGGACTTAAGGAGTACAAAGACATACATTTACAATTGAATTCAAAGATGAAAAATAAATTTCATAGCCATGGAGACATGTGGACTTCTTCACAGATACGAGGATTTTGAAAGAAATTAAGACGCAAGTATCAAATAGAGTAGAAGTCTATAATTGAGACAACGGATTCCCATGAGGGCAATGTTACAAAACAACGCTAGCGAAGGGAGAAGAGTGAGTGAGAATGACCTAGGTGGACTCAAGTGCCCACCATGACCTATCACTCATCCCGAGACTTAAGTTACCGACATAATCAATCCATACAAGAAAAACCACAAGTGAATGAAAAAAAAAAATTTTAAGGTCAAAGAATTCTCAAAGATGCGTCTACAAGCTATCAGGGAAGATTTGATAAGCCATAGATGGCATATGAATAATACAACTAGACTCAGGTAAAGTGATCTTATAGAGAGAAAGAAAAGTGTAGATGGTAGAAGGAGATAAAGGTGTATCCTCATCGAGAGAAATAGAAGAAAAATAATTTTATGATCTGGTAGAAGATCAACTACAAACTAACTAGTAACGACCAAGAATTTATATGTACGGGTGACAAGTGATGACTAGGTGGCCGATGAGAAGAATAAGAGCGGATTTATAACAGAGTTTAGTCGAAACATGAAGGATCTCTATAAGAGATCAATGACGACAATCGTAAAGTTAAATCGATAGAAGTACTAGTATCCTTGATAGTAATCTGGAAGGAGTTCAAGACAATAACTCTCAGTAAGAATTTAAGAAAAGATTGTGACGGCCGGAAATGAACCCTTATGTCATTAATGATATAAAGAAAATTGTTGCGAGCAGTTGTTTACCTATTGGCTAAGAAAATGGTATATATCACAATTAGTACAAATGGATTGTATAAGAAGAACTATAGGAGTAAGAAAAGCAAATGATTGGGATCATGTCCTACGTCAACCATGGCAGAAGATGCTTAACATTCCACACAAGTTGGATTGATGATGCCTCCTGAGCAAAGGTGGGGGTCAATTTTTCCAAATTTACAAAGAAGCCTTTGTGACTAAGAGGTGACAGAGAATAACTAGAGTTATAGAGGCGGCGCAAACATAGAGTTTTGGACTTGGTGCTTTGGTGGAATATATTGTTGAATTGAGAAGTGACTGAAGATATAGTCTACATGTTGGTTAGACTGAAGGTTATTATACGGATCCGGTATTACACCAGTAAGATAGGTAGCGAAAAGTGTTTATAAAGGAGTTTAAGGACAATTGGGGGTACTCCAACATAAATTCAAATTAATCCGTATAATTCCGTAATATGAAGATGGTTGAGTAGTTGTGAGACCGCGTACAAAAGGGTGTGCTCTGAAATCCCTCCTCGACTCATGACATCAAAATTATAGAAGATAATCAACGTAGTCTGTAAAGACCCTACGAGAAAACTCAAAGGGATGTAACTACCATACGAGGTATAAAGATTTAAAGAAGATAAAACGACCTGAGTATAAGGACAACCTAATAAGAAGGGAGTCGAAAGATCGGATTTAAGAGGAAATCATATACATCCGATGTTCCTGTACAAATGATACAAGAGATGTTCAAAAAAAGTCATGTATCAAAAGGGCGAGTTTTGCTAACTTTAATTTAAGTGTTGATATGAGAATGCCTCTACGGAATCTATGTAAGAGTGGAACACAACTGAGGTTTCAACACTGATTGAGTTGAAATGATCAATTAATAGCAGGAGACTGATTCGGATAAGGAAAATGTTACAAGATGAGTCATCCAGTACAAAAGTTCACAAGACAAGCATGAGAGACCATCATGTGGTTGGTATTATTGCCTCGAGGTAGACTTGTAACCACCTTTAGAATTTGGAGCTAAATAGAAAACTCCATGCCAAGATGGTAAATAGATCAAGGGTAAGGACTTCTAGGTCAACGTGATATACTCCTACGTTGGAGGTCAGAAGAATTGTGGAAAGATAATCACATTGAGTGGTCCTGGCGAGTAGTAAGTCGAGTTCTGATGAGACATAAGTGAATTCCGGGAATGTAAAAAGATGTAAGTTCCAATTCATTAAAGGAGACGTGACCGGTGAGTTATTTTTTGAGGATTTAGCTAGACAAATTGTGAAAGTCCATGGGGTCAAGGGCCATAGTTTCGACAGATATGGACGAGTTATCTCGAGATTTTGGACAACCAATAGTCACGGATAGAGTTCAAGTCTTTTCTTTATTATAGTAAACCACCCTAGAATGATGGTCAGTTTGAAAGGACTTTGCTATTATTAGAAAGGAATTTACGGGCGAGAGTTTGGTAGATCAGTCTGCCTCACGGAAGACACCATTATAATTGATGGGTGGCAACAGGTTGATCAAAGTAGCGCAACGGAATTATAGTGGGCCCATAACCCATAGAACATGAAACTCAATGTTATGACAACTATGACCTCAAGTTAAGGAATTATAAATCGATATGAAAATATCCGTATGGAGTGTGATTTTTGGGGTATAGCAAGTTAAAAGCCTGACCCGAGGCAGGTGATATTTCATTAATGAAGAGACGGTCTGACGGAGTCATCTTAGGGAGACAAGATCAAGTGAGTGTCTTACAAAGAGCATTAGACACTTAGTAAAGTGACGGGAGATGTTTCTGATCATTGTTTCGGACACGATAGTCGGGATCTTCCAAAATTCGGAAACAATTGGAATTAATAAAACGAGTAAAGTATTGTGCTCATTTTCGGAAGGTCACCAAGAGTGTCGGAAAGTATGTCGAGGAATGTAGCCTTGTGAGATCTTAAAGAAGAGTGGGAAGTTAGTAATCGACTAGCACTTCTACCCAATGTTCACGTGTAACAGTTAAGGGAATACATACTAGATTTGGGACATGTCATCAATTATGAAGATTTGATAGTTGAGCCATATCATACTTTTGTAGGGTATCTAGTGGTTTAAACGAAGAGCCGATGAGGCTACCTGAGAGACACAGGATAACTTTAGGAGTAGTTATCCTGAGTTCCTCCTAGAGTCAGCCGCAACCCATGTACCGACGAGTTAGTACTTAGACACTGAGATGTAAGACTTATTTGACTATGTAATTACTTCCGTGTTTGAGTGTTTAATCTTTTGTGTTCAAATTCTATGATAATTGAGTGATATTCCTATGTTAGAAAGATAGGACGAAGATTCTATAAGAAAAGTGTAGATACTCCGTTTCTATTTATAGAAGATTATCGGAGTGATGTTTCTTATTCTAAGTTTCGGGCCGAAACTTATTTTAAGGAGTACTGATGTAATATCCAAAAATTTTATTTCCAATAAATTTAACACCAAAAATTTTGGCACATTTTCGATATTATTTTTTCCTACTTTTATTGATATCTTATTAGCTTAAATATTTTTTTATTATTTAAGTATCTTTCTGGCATAAATATTTTCCGAGTATATTTTATTTTGAATATGTGCACGAATATCCGTATTAATATTATCGGAAAGATCGGGAAAATTTTCGATTCGGAAATCCCGATCGAGTGTTTTAATCGAGTTCATTTTACGTTATTTATTTTTTCCTATGTCGTCAGCGTGTAGCCCGTCTCCTCGTCTAGTCTGCAGCCCTTGCTCTACTCCCTTACATCTCTTCTCTTCTGCTGCAGCACACGCTGAGTGAAACCTTCCACTCTCTCACTGTGGTTTACATCTCCCTCAACCTTCTACCTTCTATCTCTCGTCAACCTGCACTTCCCCTTCCTCTCTAATCCCAGGCGAGCTCCTCACCTTCTTGTGACCCTCCCCGCAGCAGCAAGCTACAACCGCCTAGGGAGCCACCTTCAGCCGCCATCGATCCACCTCGAGCCACGCCGGTGCTCCCTCTGCCCTTTGGACCGGAGCAAGCCATCAACACCACTCCCCGGAACACACAGCACCAACAATCTCTTGTCTCTCTTTCTCGAGCTCGCCCCTCTGTTTCTCACACCACCGAAGCCCGGCGAGCCTTCCACCCTTCGATGTTGTCCCCACTGCCATCGCCTTCGAGGTCCAACGGAGATCAGCCCTTCTCTGTCGACTGCACGCCTGGAATCCGGCCGATGACGCTGGCCTCAGAGCTCCACTGGGAGAGCAGTCAGAGAAGAGTGCACCGGAGATAAAGCTAGCCGGAGGAGCTCGCCGCAGCCTGCGCCACTGCCTTGCTACCGGAGCGCCCCTTGCCCTAGCCGCCGCCTCGCAACTCTCCCCTTCTGCGCCTGATTCAAGGGTTGAAGAAAGGCCTTTTGCATTATTCTAATCGGTCCCCTCTGTTTTGGTATTATTGCATATTGTGACCCAAATTGTGTATTTGCAAATGTGGCCCAAGTTTTAGAAATTTGAATATATACCCCTGCAAATTAATTTTGGAAAAATGGCCCAAGTTTCTGGAATTTGATTCTATGCCTTGCTGGAATATATTTTGCTGTTTTGACCCATGCTATAAAATTGTATAGTTTGCCCGGAATATGTAACTACGTTTTTAACCTTTTGGGTTTTAGTTACAAGATATTCTTATATTGTTATTCACGGTATATTATGTCTTTGTTGAATTGAAAACTCGATTTATGGCCAAAAGTATTATTTGCGGTTTCATGACAAAGTTCCTAGAATTTCATATTTTAACCGGAAGGGTTTTGCGGGATTTTAACCTCGGTTTTTAAACAAGTTCCTTAGAGTTATATGTATTATATATATATGTGTGTGTGTATATATATATATATATATATATATATATATATATATATATATATATATATATATATATATTCTGATCAAATTTAGCGTACGAGCTAGATTTGTTTAGTTTTGGTGATAGGTTCGGGAACGACCCCGTAAAGGCTGAAAGAGTCCAAGTCGACATCCGTTGATCGATTTCCGTCTTTTGACGTTGTGTGAGTATCTCTTCCCTCGATCTAGTTATGTCAAGTTTTACTATCATGTTAGGTTGGATCTAGCATAACCTAGTGAGAATGCCAAGTAGTGGTCATGAAGCTTAGTGAGTTTTGAGGATTTATGATCGTTATAAAGCTTTAGGTGTTATTATCTTGTGAGGATTGTAAGGCGTTGCGTGTTTGGTTGATCTTGTGAGCTTAAGAGGATTGAAATTATGGATCTATGTTTGTTGAGATTGTAGTGACTAGGACGAGAGTATCCTAGCATGTATTGTGATGGTTATGACCTTGAGAGATCGTGAGGACTAGGAGTTTGTTTATCCTAGTTTGGGTTATGGGTTATGATCTTGCGAGATCATAGGGTATAGAAGTCTAAGGACTTCTAGCTTGTGTTGAGTGTGATGTGAGCATGAGAGATTCTAGGATGCGGTCCTAGGATGTGAGTCAAATGATCTCGCGTAGATCATTTGTGTAGAAGTCTTAGACTTCTTGAGTTGGGTGCGTTGTTGATATAGTTATCTTCTTGTGAGCAAGTTGTGGACTCCTTCCCAAGGGAAGCGAGAGTGTTGTGAGTTGAGTGTGACAATAAGGTAAGTCTCCGGACTTACTTAGCTCGTATTCTTTGTATTAGCATCTATGTGTGTTTGGTGGTGTGTGTGTTTATCGTTTATGTTATAACAATTAAACCGGAAAATAGGACCACGGACCTTTATACTATTTCGCCCAAGTGTATGATAACGGGTGGTGACATCACTGCCTAGGTCTTGCGTAGAGCTAGGAGGCTCTTGGCGACTAGCCCGTGTGGTTAGACGGAAGGATGCATATGTACCGTTCCATGCGGTAAGTGGGGACCGAGGCGAGTTTCGGGAGATTCTCGTGTCACAAAAGAAGTTGAATTAGAACGGGATATGACTTAATAATAAAAAGATAATAAACCGGACTTGTGTGATTTGGTGTATATTGTGTGTTTTGTTGATTTACTCGTGTTTGTGCCTTTCACCTTGATTATAATGCTTCGAATATTATCTAACGGTTTTATACCGATTGTTGTAGATTGCCTTGCAGGTTAGGAATGCGGCCAAGAGATCCGGAAGAGTGGGCAGTCGGGGTTCCGTACATTTTAGGATGGGTTGGTTGGAGTTGTGTTTGAGTTTTGTTTATTGTATGTCGTATTTTTGTAGGCCGCATGTATGACTTTTGATCTGTGGTTTTGTATCTCGGCTGTGGTCTTTAGTGTGTTTGTTTTGGGTTTCATTCATTGGATAAAAATTGTTTCGGTTTTGGCCTTTATTTGTGTCATGTTGCAAGATCCGGTGAAATTGTTGTCAAGTTAAAGGTCGGGACCCATTGTGAGGTCTCAACCCGTAGCATCCCGAGTCCCACGGATTCGGGGTGTTACAATAACTTTCGAGGCGAACCGAAATTTGACCAGTTTAAACTTCTTCCATTCTAATTTCAAGCCATGAATGATATTTTCATGGTTCACATTCTAGATGATCCATCTTTTTATCATTTTGTAATAAATAAGATTTTTAGATGACATTATATTTTCGTTAGATAAAATTTTACTCACATTTATTTTACCTTTCTTTTAATAAAATGAAATAAACCTTAATTGTTTCCTTTTCATATAAAATAACCTTTTCATTTATTTATTTTTTTTCCTCCTACACTTGAAACCCTAATCCCTAATTCCCTTCCTACAAACAATAACCTGGGCTTCTTTGGAGAGCCTCAACCTCCTCCTCTGGACACGACTTCTGCAGTCTTCTTCTCTTATTTTACCTTCTTCCCTCTTCCTCACATGGAGATGAGATCGGCATCATCTTGTTTCAAAAACCGGCTGGCCGCCGCTTGTGTCTGCCAAACCCAGCCGCCCGGTCCCTTTTCTTTCTCACCGCCGCACTTTCCTCTCATCTTCTCGTGTTATTGTCAACCGCCAACCTGTTCAACCGTTGACCTTCTTCGAGCCGTCGGGGACTCCAGTGGTGCCGCCTCGATCGACCTTATTGGCCGTGCAGGTAACCGACATTCTTCCCTCCCCCTCTTCTACTGTTGTTACCGAACCAGCCATCCTCTTACCACCTGCGGTCCTCTACAGCACCGGAGAAGAAGGAGATGTCGTCGACCCTGGGTAAGAAGACCGCTAGTCAGAAGCCGTTCCAGAGATAGAGGCCACCGGTTGGAGTGTTAAGTCGCCACCGCCGTTTTAGTCTTCTTCTTGTTTCGACTCAGGCTGCAATGCGTCTTCTGTTTCCGCCTCCAGCCCAACCCTAGTGAAAACGTCAACTCCCGCTCTACCTCATGTTCCGGCGCCACGAAGACCCATCTCCAACGCTAATCGTCTTGTTTTTCCGGCCAAGATCAGGATCTTACTTTGCAAGCTGGTTGTGAAAGCAGTAGGTGAAGTTTACAGTAATTGATTTTGAGGTTTGATGATAATTATGGTCTAATCTTGTTTAATGATGAGGAATAGTGATGATGTAGGGAGTGGTATGACTTTATTTATCTTGAAGGTATGTTGAGTATTGTTAGGTGTTGTAATCGAAGTTAGTTGGAATGTATGTGCATTGGTGCTTTTGAAGTAGAGATGTTGTGTATAGTGAGTGGTTATGATGGTTATGTAAGATGTGAGTTGGGACGTGAGATGAACGTTGTACATATGAAGGTAATAGATGAATGCTTGTAGTCTAAAACATCAGATAAATGACTTGCAATAGATGCTTTGATAGTATTAGATCTTGGGACATAGTATAAATTTTTAAAATTATTATTAGAACTTATGTAAAGATTTATGTTAGTGGACTTTCCGGCATATCTAGAGTTATAAGAGCATCCACAATAGAGATCCCATGAAAATCTCTTAGTTTCTTACTTTAAAATTACAAAAAGAAAAAAGAAAATAAAAGAGGGGATGTGTCATAAAAATCATTACAAAGTTTCTTATTTTACATATATTGTTTCTTGAAGTAGAACCTTTCCTATGCAAATAAGAAACCTTGTAATGATTTTTATGACACATCCCCTCTTTTATTTTCTTTTTCCTTTTTGTAATTTTAAAGTAAGAAACTAAGAGATTTTCATGGGATCTCCATTGTGGATGATCTAAGGTTCTAGAGTAGTTTAGTAAAATGCAGGTTTTTGGCTAAGTATAGGAGATTTTGTGTTCAGGAGTTCACTTGGAATTTTTGTGTAGGATTGGTTATTGATTCTTTCTGAGTTTTGCTTCTTTCAGGTAGTAGAGTGCATTGCATAGAAAGGTTAGATATTTTATTTTTGGATTTTTGGATTTTTGTATGAGTATCTTAAGAGGAGACAAAGTAGGATCCTAGAGAGTTTCTCATGAAAGTTAAAAGCTGATAAAATCTTCTAGCTTTGCTAGATCTTTTTTGTGAGTGTTAGATTGTGATTGTGGGCTTCATAGGAAGTTTTAGAAATTTTTTGGGGTATTGAAACGTAGGGGTAAAATAGTCTTTTTACCCTTATGAGGGTATTTTGGTAAATTCTCCTATGATAGACTTAAGTATCTTAAAAGTTGGAGATTTCAAGCAAATGGGATACATTATTGATCCACTTGCCTCTTATGACAGGTGATTGAGTTCTACGGTTGCAGACCAAGTGGATATTACGAGAGTTGAGATTTAATTCAGGTAAGTCCTTTGGGCTTACTTAGCTAGCTTCTGGATATGAGTGTGAATAATGATAGTGGTGTTTGAATGATGTGTTTATAGTTGTACTTATTATTAATTATCGACCGACCTACACATTTGGCCTAAGAGTAACGGGCGGTGGCATTCTGCTCAGTTAGCCCGAGGGCGCTGGGGGTTTCTTTAGGGACTAGTGACTAGTCCATACTTGGTTTGCGGGGACGCCACCGGCGGAGGTGTGCCAAACCATTACCAGTTGGATAAGGAACGGAGGCGAGAAATCTTAAGATCTCTCGTGCCACAATTTAAAAAAAAACGGAATAAAGTGAATCACCTAAGTTATCAGATAATAAACGGTTTGTGTGCCAGCATGATAATTGTTTTATTTTGCCTGAGTTGTGCTTGTGCTATTTTTATTCTACTTATATCTGGATTTTTAGCTAACGGTTTATCCGTGTTGTAGATTTTGTAGAGATAGGCAGTTGCAGAGAGATCTGGGGCGGATGGTCAGCCGGGTCCACGTACTCATTAGATTGGGACGGGGAGTCTTCCGTTCAGCATGCATGTTATTAATATATTTATGTTTTTGTAAGGTTGTCATGTGTTGATCATTCATGTAAAGACTATTTGATGTTTTTCAAAAAGGTTTTAAATATGTTTGTGCCTTGTTGCAAGATCCTAGTAAAGTTGTTGTCAAACTAATGTCGGGACCCATTGTGAGGTCCTAACCAGTAGCTTCTCTAGTTTGAGAATTCAGAGTGTTACATATACTACTTAAGACACTAAATTGCAGTAAATGGGCTACGTAAATTGTCACCTTAATGGCCATAAAGTGAGAGTTTAAACAACCAAACTTATTACGATTGTTGCACACCCGTGGACGTGGCATTTGGGAGCCACGGAGGCGGTTTAGTTCAAAACACTTCATCTTCAACTTGGCCACAGGTGCGGCATAGGAGGGCCACGAGTGTGGTTTCTTCATAGCTCTGGAAACGTTTATACTCTTCAAGTTTTGACTCTTTGTCGTCTAGGTGCGGGCCAGTGTCACCACGGGGGCGGTGACACAGTCGTTTGGGCCTCTCTGATCCGCATGCAAGGGGTGTCGGGGCGCTATCATTCGTCTTCAGAAGGAGTCACCACGGGTGCGGGGCAAGGCTGGCGTGAGGGCGATGACAAGAAGCTTTCGGCCGTTGGTAAGGGCGAGGCCTAGGCGTTGTGTGCGCTCGGTCGCCGTGAGTACAACGCTCCTCAGCCGCAGGGGCAGCTAGTCGACATTAGGTCATCTTGGTTTTCTTCTTTTCTTCTCCTTTTCTTTTGAGTGTTGCTAAAAATCCTTAGATTTCTTCATGATTCACTTCTTTAGATAGATTTTCAGAGTAGCAACACAATACAACCAAAAGACTCCAAAAACAAGCTAAAACTAGATAGTGATTTCATCACCTATCAAAATTTCCCATACTTAGACTCTTACTTGTCCCGATTAAACAAAAAAGCCTAATGAAGCATGATGAAGTAGAGAGGTAATAAATTAAAGCATGCAAAAGAGTAAAAACAAAATTCTATCAAAGTGATGTGAAAAAGAGAAAAACTACCATCTTTATTGCTCCAACAGTGGCCTACCCGAAATTCTCCTTATATATCCTCTTCTTATGTCGCCAACGTCAAAAATGATAAACCTATCATTCGGATTTTCACTTATTTTGCCAAGGCACCCTTCCGGATTTTCACCTTGCCACTCTTCTTTTTTTCTATAATGATATCACCAATTCGGTGTCTTGTCTGTTTGAATTTGTTAATCATTGCAAACCAAGTAATCAGATAATCATTATATGTCAATATTCGGTTGATTTATCTGATCCAAATTCTTAAAGTTGGTATACGAAAATGAATTTTGCGTGATAAGAATAATTATCGACAAATATTCGACCGATCTAGTTAATCCGAAAAAACTTTACTTTGTCAAGAAAAATATTACAAAAATTATAGTTATTGTAATCATCATAACTATATTAATGAGACTTTAACACGGGTGAAAAGAGTTGCACTATAGACTTATAATACGAAATATGTATCGTAAATCAGAAGTCAAAATTCATTAGTGGAAGAATACTTGCCATGTCAAAAGAAAGGGCTCATCTAGCTTATTGATGAGGTTAAGCACAATGTTTTCATTAGTGACACAATTTATAGTGGGTCCTGGGAATTGGCCATTGATTAGGATAATCTGTAACAAGGACAGAAATAAGGCCTTGAGAGATCTGGAAAAGGAATTTGGATCGAAATCCACAGATGGAATCTTTGATGCCATTACACAAAAACCAACCTGTTGGGGAACACCAAGAAGAGAAGCTGTGCCATAAGTAACAGTCCATGTGAAGAACCTGTAAGCATCTTCAGCATTTACAACAGCAAAGCTCAAGAGAAGCACAATTCCACAAAACAGTGGAAGTAATTTTGCATTTCCCATTTTTGTTTCAAATCAAGCTCCACCTGCAGATATGCACCAATTTTAGATCTGAAAAACAAGGACCCAACTAGATTGAAGGTAAAATAACAAAAATGCTTGATTTAGGTTGATGAAAAAACCTAGAAGAACTGAATATGAAGTTTTCTCAAAGTAGTAGTGATAAGGATATTGGATAAAAAGCTTAGATACTGAGGCAGAAGACATACCTACCCAGTAAGTAAATTTTAGTGATAAGGATATTTTTTAGGTTTGGCTTATGATTTACAATACATATTTCGTATTAGGGAAATTTCGGACGGTACCCTCGTGGTTTGGGGTATTCCGGGTTTTGCCCACCAGTTTTTCAAGTTCGGATGGTAACCTTAAGTTTAGGTTGTTTTCCGGATTTTGCCCAAATTCATTACACTTTTATAAATTCAATTAAAATATACAAAAGAAAATAAACTTAAATTAAAAAACAACTTAAAATAGAAATAATAATTTATTTATTTTAAAAATAAAGTAAAACAGTAACTTTTTAAAAAAAAATATATATTATATTAATTTAAAATTAAATAAATTAGATAAATTTTAAAAAATTCAAAAATCAGTGTTTTATTTATTTTAAAAATAAATAATTGAATTAGCATATTTTTAACAAAATCTAAAAGTATAAGTGTTATACTTTATTTAAAAAATAAATAAAATAAGGACTCTTTTAAAAAATAAAAAAAAAAAGCACTGTTTTAATTTATTATTAAAATAAATAAATAATTTTTCTATTTTATTTATTTCCCAAAACTAAAAGAAAGAAAATAAATTAATATTAAAAAAAAATAAAAAACTGATTTATTTAATTTAATAATAAATTAAAACAGTGATTTTTTAATTATTTTTAAAAATCCTTATTTTATTTATTTTTGAACTAAAGTATAAAACTTATGTTTTTAGATTTTGTTAAAAAAATGCTAACCCAATTTATTTATTTTTAAAATAAAAGAAAACACTGATTTTTTAAAAAATTTTAAAAATTATCTAACTAATTTATTTTTAAATTAATATAATATATATATTTTTTAAAAAAGTTACTGTTTTACTTTATTTTTAAAATAAATAAATTATTCTTTCTATTTTAAATTGTTTTTTAATTTAAGTTTATTTTCTTTTGTATGTTTTTAATGGAATTTAAAAAAGTGTAATGAATTTGGGCAAAATCCGAAAAACAACATAAACTTAAGGGTACCATCCGAACTTGAAAAAACTAGTGGGCCAAATTCGGAATACCCCAAACCACGAGGGTGTCATCCGGAATTTCCCTTCGTATTATAAGTCTATAGTGCAACTCTTTTCACCCGTGTTAAAGTCTCATTAGTATAATTACAATGATTACAGTAACTATAATTTTTGTAATATTTTTCTTGACAAAGTAAAGTTTTTTCGGATTAACTAGATAATATAAGTGGATAATTATTTTGATCAGGCAAAATTCATTTTCGTATACCAACTTTAAGAATTTGGATTAAATAAATCAACAGAATATTGACATATAATGATTATATGATTACTTGGTTTGCAATGATTAACATATTCAAATAAACAAGACAACGAATTGTAGCTTATTATCACCCTTGAAAATTCATTTTAGTTTACTGAACACGACAGGGTTGCATCGAAGGCGTAATGTCAATGGAGCTATATCCAGGCAGCTTATCCAAATTCCTTTCTTTCATCAAACTTCTTAACCTCTCTGCATCTTCCCATCTACCAGATTCACCATATATCTGAGACATCACCACATAAAACGTAACTGTCTGAGGCTCAAGCTGAAAAAGTCGCTGCGCCACAAGTTCAGCAAGTTCAACATTGCCATATACTCTGCAGCAACAAAGCAAAGCTCCCCAGATTTCGGCATCTGCCTCAACCGGCATCCTTTCAATAAACTCATAAGCCTCTTGCAATCGTCCAGCACGCCCCATAAGATCAACCATACAAGCACAATGCTCCAGATGAGGCGAAACAGAATACTCTCTCTCCATACTTTCGAAAAACTTTCTCCCCTCTTCAACTAAACCAGCATGCCTGCAAGCTGATAAAATTGCAACAAATGTGAAACTGTTTGGTCTGATGCCTTCGTTTATCATACGCGTAAACAGATTAATGGCTAACTCCGCTTCACCGTGAGAAGCACATCCTCCTATTAGTGAAGTCCATGCAACAACACTTCTGTGTGGAAGCCTATCAAATATGCTCCTTGCTGAAGCTATATCGCCACATTTTGAATACATGTCAATCAGTGCATTTTGTACTGATGCTTTAGTCTCTAACCCTTTGTTTTTCACCATTTCGTGCAACCACCTTCCGGTAGTAAGATTTCCTGTACTAGTACAAGATGAGATTACACTAACCATTGTAATATAGTTATAACCCACCCTCTCATTCTGCATCCTGATAAACATACTTAAAGCATCATTGGACGCGTTGTTCTGCTCATAAGCTGCAATCATTGAATTCCATGAAACCAGGTCTCTTACTGGCATTTGATCAAACAACAACCGCGCTGCATCCACATTTCCACACTTAGCATACAATGAAATCAAGGCATTCGCCATTGATAACTGTGAATCCATTCCCATTTTGACCCCATAAGCATGAATCGACCTCCCTGTACTGATAAGCTTTAGACCGGCACATGCTGGAAGAACACTCACAAGGGTAATTGAATTTGGGGGAGTTCCAAAGACCAGCATATCTCTGAAAACAGCCAAACCCGCTTCAAAGAGCCCATTTTGCACATAACCAGCAATGATAGCGGACCAGGAGACGACATTTCTCTCCGATATTTCTTCAAATACTAGCTCCATGTTGAGAATGTCCCCACCTTGAGAGTACATGCTAACCAAAGAGCTCTGGACAAACCCAACAGTATCAAACCCATTTTTAATCACATTGCAGTGCACTTGTTTTCCAAGCCCAAGAGCGGAGAGAACAGCACATGAACGCAGAACAAAAGGGAATGTATAAAAGTCGGGCAAAACACCATCTCGGTGCATCTCATGGTAAAGGATCAATGCTTTGTGGCAAGGACCCACGTCAGAATAACCACGGATTATGGTGTTCCACAAGACAACATCTCGTTCAGGCATTTGTTCAAACAGCTTGTGAGCATAATCCATTTGGGGCGATAAAGAGCAAGCCAGACTGATGAGCTTGGTTGAGACGAGAAGGCTTTTGCGGGAGCCGTTCACGAGGATCAAAGCATGGATTCGTTGGAGGTCTCTAAGAGACGAACATTGATTAAATAGTTGATTAAAGTTGAGCGAATTGTAGCTTCTAATAGGGAAGCACGAGGAGACAAAGGAGCTCAGAAGCTTAGTACTTTTGAGGATGTTGGGAACGAAAGAAATCATGAGCTACAACACTGTACTACTCATCTCGGGTCTTTTGCCGGTTTTGACATCTCTATGCATTACATAATCAGTTAAGCAGATCATCCCGACACCAATCAGTCGGCTTCAGTTGTTGACAGCAGGTCAGAATCATATCTCCAGTGTCCATACAACGAAGGCATATCTTAATATAGAACAAGCCTGATACGGATAGTTACCTTAACCTGAAAAACGAAACGGCGAGAAGGTGGGACGCCGTCGACGGTGTATTGCCGGGAAAGAAGAAGGGTTTTGTTTGTCTCACCTGCAGCCTCCTTCTGCCCGCAGATTCGGCATTTCTTGAGCCACTAATAAACGGAAAATTAAGGCCTCTTTGCTATCGGTTGGAACATTTAAATTCTTTTTTTCTGGTATTCTTCGGATAGAAAAATTTTCACCGTTTGGCATCAGTTTCAGCTTATGTATTGTATTCTTTTACGAGATTTTTTTGGCAAAAGAAACCCGTAAAAAGAAGCTTGCTCACCCAAGCTTCCTGAGGATTCATTAGGTTAGATTCTTGTGAATTACAGCCGTACCCTTATATCGTTCATTCTCCTCTTCTCCAGTCGATCGCTCATTCTCCTCTTCTCCTCTTCTCCGGTCGATCGCTCTTCTCCTCCTCCCGACAAATCGTCTCAATTCTTCGCTCGTTCTTCTCCTCTCTCAATCCATTTCTCAAAATGGGTCCGAATGAACCATCCCAATCATAGATCTGAAAGGGAAGGCATTGTCGTTTGAAGTAACCGCGAGCAATAGAAACACTGTGGCGTCTTACAATGTGGCTCCTGGGAATTGGTAATCTTGTCAGACGTTTGAGGGTAAGTAGATCTATGATTGAGATACTTCAGGTTCTAAATTTGTTTTTGGATTTGGGACTTCATCAGTCTCTTGTTTTGAATTTGATTGAGATGCTTCAGTTTGGTCAGACCTTATGAAGTCGAATAGGAAAAACTGCAAAGAGTATGGTAGTTGTGATTAGTATTGTAGATTACTCTACTATGTGATGTAAAAAGACCCGGGATATGAGCAAAGCTCGTCTCCCTCATCAGTCTCTTGTTTTGATTATTGTAGTATTATTGTATTATGAATGTGAATGTAGTTACAATTGCAGGCAGCCTTTTAATTATTGAAGCATTAATACTGCTTACAGAGCAGCTCTTGTTCTCTCACCCATCAGTTATCGGACCCAATATACATATCGAGGCTTTTAATGTTTAGTCGGAAAATCCAAGTTAAATTTCCTTGAATCGTAATTTGATCCAGATGTGTTCATAGAATTCTGATTCAAAGATTTTCCGAGTTGGATGGATACAAGAAAAAATTCAAAGTTCACCAAGTATATGCAGCTTGGTCCTCTTCTTACTGCTTTTCAATATCAGGTCTTCTGCTTACTACTGCTCACCAAGGATACGAGAAAAAATTCGTTTACCTCCATCAATCATATATTTTTAGTATTGAAGCATCAATGTTGCTTACTGCTTTTCAATATCATGTCTTTGTTGATATCATTCTTATCAGGCAACTCAAATAATGGCAAGGTTCTTAAGGATACGATGAATGTGGGTTGAGAATCAATGTCATGTTTGACACATGTTAAAAATTAGGGATATTATAGTAAACTTTCCGTAAACAATCTATCTAAATAATCCAATACCAAACACGTAAAATTTATTAAAAAAAGAATCCTTAAGAATCCTCATCCCAACAATCTCTAACAATCTCAAGAATCCTCATCCCAAAGAATCTAAAAAAAGAATACCCATACGATACCAAACAGGCCCTAAGTAAAAAAAATATTACAATTCGGGACGATTCTAATTTCAAAGTTTAAAGTGTTTGTTTTTATTTTATTTTTCTGATACATAGATAGTGGATCAGTTTCTAGAAACTTATCGACAGAAAGAATCATTGCGGATGAGGTCTTGAACATCTTAAGGGGTCCACAACCGTATTGATTTCCTTGTAAAATGTGTTGTGCTATGAAGTTAGAGAATCTTGAGATCAAGTTTGAATAATCTGTGAAGATCATGTCCAAACCCCATGGGTTTCCATACTCGATTAACTGCATTGATGAGTATCAGGTTGTCGCCTTCAATCTCAATGGAATTCACTCATATCCCCTTGGTCTTTCGTAGGCTCTCCCTAAGGGTGAGTGCTTCTGTTCTAATATTGATTCGGCATTACACTTGCCGCTTCCTATAGCACTATGAACGACACTATGGTTTCTAATAATGTAACCAAAAGAGAAATGGTTCGCAGAATTATGTAAGGCGTCAAAATTAAGTTTAAGAAAACCTTCTTCTGGTCGTTTCCATTTTATATTTTTTCTTTCCTTCTTTGCTTCTTGTTTGTTGTGCAATTATTGTTCAGATTTTTGTTTGCTTGTTTCCATTCTGCAATCTGGTCTAGAGCTAATGATTTGAGGTTTTGTGGAATCGTTGTTTTGTTAAAAATAAACTGATTCCGAACCATCCAAATATTCCACCAAATGATAGTGATGTATCTTAATTCAGAAGATGTTATTGCTCCTTTTAGGTCCAAAATAGCCTCTACAATGCTCCTATTATCAATGTCATAATTTTGTAAAATGGTTGATATTTTGTTGTTGTCAACAGAAGTTGCCACATATGGACATTGAAAGAACAAATGCTTAGGACTTTCCGTGTGGTAGTTACAGAATTTGCAATTCATGACAACGAGAATTTTTTGTCTATCAAGATTCTGCTTAGTAGATAAACCATCAAGAGTTAGTTTGCACAAAAAATTTTTGATTTTGGGCATAACGTCAATTTTCCATATCCACGTCTTGTCCATGATAACCCCCCACTTTTCTTTTCTGAATCATTTCCATAGCCGATTTGGTCGAATACCATCCTTCATCATTTGCCACCCAGTATAATCTATCCCTAATCTCATTATTATGGAGGTTTTAATTTTGTATTCTCTCAATGATGCTAGTAGGGAGTATTGTGGTTAGTCGATTTAACAATTGATGATTCCATTTCTTATTTGTGATATACGAGTGGGTAGCTTCATTTTGGTTTATCATGTCAGTAATAGTCACCAACTCTATGAGTGGTTTGTCATCTACCCATATGTTCTTCCAGAATCTAATTGTTCTTTCATTACCTACTCGCCATCGAAGCCCTTTGTCGAAATCTTTTCTTAGTTTCACTAGTTTCTTCCATTGCCATGAAACATTAGATCCGCATTGATAGTTCCAAAGGCATGATCCTTTTAGATATTTTTCTTCAATAACTTTCACCCAAATATTGTCTGATTCCGCCATGATTTTCCATAGAAATTTCATTTGAAGTGCTTTATTCATATCCTCTGCTTTTTTTAATTCCAGTTCCTCCTAGGGATCTTGGTTTACAGATTTTGTCCCAATTAATTATTAGATGGAAGTTGGGACCCTTATTCCAAAAAAAATTCCTATTGAGTTGATCCAATTCTAGGTGGATAATAGCTAGTAACATGAATGCCTAGTAGCTTGGTTTGACATTAATGTTAGCTTTTATAAGGGTTATTTACCTTCTTGTGATAAAGAAGACGCTTTCCACCTAGTTAGTTGCTGCTTAGTTTTAATGATGATGAAATTGAAGATCTCTTTGATGACACGCTCGTTGATAATTGGGCATCCGAGGTACTGATCGAGACTAGTCACTGCATTGATCCCTAGGTGTCCTTGAATTCTTGTTCTATTACTTTGATCGATGTTCGCAGTTGTTTGGAACACAAATTTGTGCTAGTTTATGACTTGTCCAAAGATATCGCAATAGTCCTTTAGAACCGAAATGATCTTGTTGCTTGCTTCTACATAAGCCTTAGTGAAGATTATAACATCATCTGCAAAGGCTAGGAAAGGTATTCTTGTTCCATTTTTGTGATAGGAAATCCTACAGCCTTAGAACTATCGATCACCAATTTTTGTATATTTCTGGCCATTACCTCCGCACATAGATTAAACAGAATGGGAGAGGGGGTTGCCTTGACGGAGTCCTCTATGTGGTGTAAAAAGGTTAGTAGAGGAATCATTAATTAAGATGGAGTAAGAGACTGTAGAAACACATTCTTGAATCCATTCCCGAAACTTTTCTCCAAAACCGAATTTTTCAAATACCGCTTTCAAAAATTCTCATTCTACTTTTTCATATGCTTTTTCTATGTCCAATTTGATGGCCATGAACCCGTCTTTTCTCTTTTTTGTTTTAAATTCATGGAAAATTTCATGAGCTATAAGCACATTATCTTGAATTGTTTTATTCTTAACGAAAGCACTTTGTAATGGGTGTATAAGTTTAGGAAGGACTATACTTAGTCTTCTAGCTAGAATCTTTGCAATTATTTTGTACACAGTTGATACTAAGCTTATAGGTCTGTATTGGCAAGTTGTCGATGGCTTATCTATTTTAGGTAATAAAGCAATAAAGGTATGATTGATTTGCCTCAGCATTTTTCCGGTTTTGTAGAAGCTTTTGACAGCCCTGGTAATGGTTGGTCCAACAATATGCCAATATTTTTGGTAAAAACCGGAAGACATCCCATCAGGGCCTCGCGATTTATCACTTCTAATGTCAAAGAGAGTGTCCTTAATTTCCTTAGTGGAGAACGGCAATGTTAGGTTAGTATTATCAATTGTAGATATTTCTTGTTGGATGACTTGTAGTTGGTTTTGAAGTTTAATTTGATCGATTGATGAAGCTTTGAAGCGGTCCTTATAGTCTTTTAAAAATTCGTCATTGATATCGCTCTCTTTAGACAACATCATGCCGTCATTTTTCGTAACCGTTGTGATCATTTTTTATTCCTTCTACCAGTTGCTTTCCTGTGATGGAATTTAGTATTTTTATCACCTAGTTGTAAGTTTCTCGTTTTGGCTCTTTGTACCCAATATTTGTGTTGATAATCCACTAGGCATTCCCGCTTCTTGTCTAGCCAATAAATTTTTGTCATTTTTTATTCTGTCATAACACGCGTAACTCTGCTGTTGGAGAATTTCTAATTTGTCATCAACATTTTGCAATTGTTTGTGTATGTTTCCGAATTTATCTCGACTCTATTCCTTTAGTTTTTGTTTAGGTAGATGTGTCTTTTTCGCGAGGTTGAACATGTGTGTGCCTGGGATCTGAGTTCTCCATACTTGTTTAATAAGGTTCTCACAATCTTTTCTTTGCATCCACATTGTTTCAATCTAAATGACTTATTTTTTTAATGTTGAGTGTGTATTTTGAAGTTGCATGGATATCATGCAGTGATCTGAAGTCGTAAATGTGTGATTTCTAGTGTGAAGCCCAGGGTATTCCTGAATGGTTTCGATAGAGGTCATTATTCTATCTAATTTCTCGTAAGTGTTATCATCTCCTTCTTGCTTTTTCTTTCATGTGAACGGATTACCTTTAGTAGTCAAATCTCGAAGGTTAAGTTGATGGAAGAATTGTTGTAGACGGTCAAACTTGCTATTGGTTAGAGGTGCCCCTCCTTTTTTATTCGAAGGTTCCAACAATTCATTGTAATCACCAATTAGTATCGTCGACATGCTAACATTATTCATTTCTTTCCTCAGTTGTGTCCAAAAATCATTTTTCATTTGTTCATTAGGAGGAGCATAGATGAAGAAAATCATGGTTTCGAAGTTGGTGCGGGTATTTGCGTGTTTAACCATAAGATATCGCTCTCCAAATTTCACAATCTCACCCCCTGCAAATCCCATAGCCGGAATGAAAACAATTTTATCAAAACCCGCATTTTCCAGACTTTTTCTTCCGGTTCTACCTTGGTTTTTGTTTTAGCCAACATTATCATTTGGATGTGTTTGTTTTTACATGTTAAATTTAAATTGGTTCAAAAATTCATTTTCTTCATACCTTTGCAATTTCAGAAAGCGATCTTCATTTTGCTTCCCTTTACTCCAAACCTATGTTCGTAAATTTTTACAGCCCACTGTAATACCAGCGGGAATACTAGTTAATCAATGTAGTTCCTTTATTCTTTTTGATAGTTTGCAAGCAAGCCACCATATCATTGTTTCTGCACACATCAGCAAATTGGTAGGGCACAAAATTGGTATTACACACCTAGTTGTTCATAACAGCTTTGAGATTCCTTATTCTATCTTCACAGTTGTTCATAACAGCTTTGAGATTCCTTAATCTATCCTCACACGTTGTTCTTCCTCTGGTTCTAATAACTGCAGAACCTTCATTTTCCTTTGGCATCTTCCAACTCTCGAGTTTGTTCATTTTCTGCACATGTCTTACCCAGATGAAATTGATAGCTCCAATCAGTTGAAATTTTGTCTTCGCTTGTGCTTTGAGCTCTATGGGACAATCACTATTGGGAAGCTTGGCTTTGTAGGAAGCAAAAAAACAAACTATACCAAGTGCAATAACATAAGATAAATTCATTCATAAACATCCATTGCACATACAAAAACCTTTTCAATAAAAGCTTAGAAATTCTGTAGAATGAACTGAATTGGAATAAAAAAGCATTGTAATACATCAAGGGTTGACATTTGTAATCTATGGTTTGAGTTTGTCTAACAAGAGGTAAACTATTGTTTATACATCCCTCCCCATTGCTAACGCAAAAGAAAAATGAGGTTGCACAACACAAAGATGCAATGCAAACAACAAAGGGCCAACAGATAGAGAACATCAAATAAACAATGAGATGCCTTACTCTAGTTAGTTAAAATTTGTTCTCTAACTGTGCACTAAAATCATTAAAGTGTTATATAAGTGTCTTCAAACGAGCCCTAAATATATTTTTTGGTGAGGCGCAAAACTCACTTTATTATTATAAAAATTAATTAAACATTTTTATTGTGCCTTCAATAATTGTCTCATATGCACATGCAATTTCAACATTCTACATGTCACCACAAATCATAAAAAGATGTTCATTAAATGTACAAGACAATAAATGATTTTAAAAACAAAAGCAAAAAGAAAATGAGATTTAGTTGGAGTTTCAAAATGAATTTGTAAGCAAAGTTATTAGGACTCCTTTGAACAATTTTCTCTCTACAAATCATCCTCAAGTTCTACACCTTTATTCATCAAGATATCTATATTCTGCAATCTCGTCTTCCGAGGTTTGATGTAGTCATTTGCTGACGGTTTCGTGCGTTTGTCGAGAAGGGGGCGTGGATTTGTGATCGACTGTTGATGGCTCTGTTACAGTCCAAATCTGAGGTGTCCACATTTGTTCCCCAGGCTTCTTCCCTGTATAATTCCTTTGAAGATGAACGTTTATACTCGTTGTCTCCTTCTAGTTGGATCATCCTACTTTCCCGCGAAGACCTTTTGTTTTCGGTTTCATTTTGATGTATTTTTGTGTATTTCTTTTCTTTTTTACTTGTGGTCCTTCATGACGGTTAGACCGTCTGCCGGTTTTTTCGGTCTTTCGATCCACTAGATGGCGCGTTGTCTAATGATTTCGAACCGCTTTCCATTTTTAAAAAAATTAAATAATAAAATTAAATAATAAAATAATAAAATAAATAAATAATAATAAAATAAATATAAAAAAAATGTCCATTTTCATTCTATTTGCAACTTCGACATTCATTTTGGTGGTGAAGTGTTATAATGGTGTCACTTTAAAAAGTATTTATAATCTTGTCCTCTTCTCGAAACATGGGTATGTTAAATGTGGATCTTTTACCCTTATAACAAACAAAATTAAAACAATTACTTTAATTACACATCCTCTACGAATTTTACCATAATAGCAAATTTTTCGACACAATAATTGGGAACAAAAAATTTTGTACGGATAAGTGTAAAACTAATTTAACATCACACTTTTTATTATATATTTCTAATCCCCTTCCAATTATGTCTTCTTTTTCTTTTCTACAAAATTCCATATAAAACATGTTATGTGATTTTGGTCCTCTTTTTATTTTTTTTAAAAATATATTTATGTCATATACCATATATTATTAATATTTGATATAAAAATTAGAATTTTTTTTAAAAAAAATAGAAAAAGGTATAATATAGAGTTTGTCAATATATGCTTATGAAAATTTGTTTTACAATGTCTTTAGAAGTCTTATTATCGAAAACTAATTATTCGAATGAATATTCATATCATCTTCATCTTTATATTTTCGTTGTCTTCCTCTTTAGAATTTTTGCATAAACTTTGAGTTATTTGTTGATACATTGATTAACTGAATTGTTAGAATGATAGCTTAGTTCCCGTATTAACAAGAAATCATAAATAGACCTCTTTTTCTATTATTTTTTTTATATTTACATATTTATCATTTATATTATATGGTTTAATGATTATTTATTATATTTTTTAAAAGTAAAAATAGTTTTAAAATTTTAATAAGAAAAAAAGTTATAACACGAAGTTCGTTAATATAAGGTATATAAGAATGTGATTTTACACTTAAGAATTCAAATTAACAAAAAATTTATTATTTCATGTTAATACGGGAACTAAACTATCATTCTAACAATTCAGTTAATCAATGTATCAACAAATAACTCAAAATTTATGCAAAAATTCTAAAAAGAAAGACAACGAAAATTAAAGATAAAGATGTTATGAATATTCATTCGAATAATTTGTTTTCGATAATAAGAATTCTAAAGACTTTGTAAAACAAATTATTCATAAACATATATTGGCAAACTCTATATTATACCTTTTTTCTATTTTAAAAAACAAAAATATCAAATAATAATAATATCTGATATCTAGCATAAATATTTTTTTTAAATTAAAAAGAGAACCAAAACTGCATAACATGTTTTATATGAAATCTTTTAGAAAAAAAAAAAAAGAAGAGATAATTGGGAGGGGATTAGCAATACTAAATATAAAGTGTGGTGTTAAACTAGTTTTGTGCTTATCTGTACAAATTTTTTTTCGTCCCAATGCATTGTGTCATAAAATTTGCTATCGTGGTAAAATTTGTAAAGGACGTGTTATATTAGTAATTATTTTAACTTTTTTTTGTTATATGGGTAAAAGATCTGTTAAATGTTAACATTAATGATCCCATAAATCGGTAAAAATAAATTTTCCCTTGAAAAAAATGAGAAACTAAAGACGAGTTATACGAGAAAAGCTAGTCCCCTAAGGTCATCTAACAATAACTTCCTAGAGCAAAGGGTGTACATCTAATAAATTAAAATCAATATCTAAAATGAAAATAAAATTGGCAAGCAAATTTACTATCTAGGTCCGGTCCTGGTGTTGGATCTTGTGGGTTCCAGCCTAGAACACAACGTTAAATTGGGGCACCAAAATCAGTATAATTATTTGAAATATATCCTTCTACAATACATTCAATGAATAAAAAAAATAAGTTGTTCATCCAAAAACTATCTAGACATTTAAAAAACAATATAACTTATAGATGGCTGATGGATATATTCCGTAAAACTTATTAAAAATAATTAAAGTAATTCATCCATGTTATCTAAGCATAATCCAAAAAAATCTAAAATACAAAGACATCATTCAAAAAATTTTATTTTTCTTTGTAATACTATCTTATTACCTTCCAGAAAAATATAATCAAGTTTTATGACCCGGTCCCCAAGAGGCTAAACAAAAGGTGTGTGATATGTAATAGTACGAGTCAACCTCCAAGATATGTAATATGTTTTTAGCAACCATAAATAATATAACATGTAATATGTTCAAGACAAGTGGTGCTCTATACTTAGTGATGTAGGTTGTGTTTTTCTATAGACGAAACATAGATCGTCTTCCTTACCCAGCAATTGGGTTGTATGAAACGATATTCTTAGCTTAAAGCCTTTTACTAAAATGGGTTGTATAAAATGATGTTATTAGCCTTAACCAAATGCATATGGATCCTTTTCCTTACATAAAACCAAATTTGTGATGTCATTGCATCAAATGCATGTGTATCATAACATTCATAACTTTAGCAAATTTGTAAAGAAGCATCTACGTTCCCTATCGCCCCAAACTCAAAAACAGGGACATATATCCAAATGCATACCAACGAAATTTAGCAGTTGATATCACAACTATACAGTTAACATTGTTTGTTATACTGTGATCACCATGGATTAACTGCTGAATATCGCAAGGGTCCCTGTAGAAGATCCCGCTCCTTGAGGTTTTCTAAGATCGGCGTCAGCTTTATCCCGACTATTCCCAGATGCTCATTAGAGTGCCCAGCCCAAAATCTCCTTGAGATCTGCACAATTGCAACACAGAAAGATTCAATGCAATATCAAAGGACCTGCATCAATAAGCCCCTTCTCCTAAACACGGTTTGCTGCACAAGTACAGAGTAAGCTTTCTTTTCTTTTGTCTAGCAATGGTTATTGTTAATTCAACACAATTAGCCTTCTATTCCAATGGGCATTTACAAGCTGAAAATATTTAGCTTTAAAACGTAATCGGATACCACCCACCTGTGTGCATCCAAATATTTTAAGCACGCGTAAAGATGCACAACTATCAGCAATCAGCCCCAAGCAATCGTCTGTCACATTGCGACACCAGGACATGTCTAAACTAACAAGATTTTTGCAGCGCCGAGATATTGAGATACATGTCTCAGGTCCAACCTGTAAATCATAGTTCCAAATTTTAGAACTAGAGCATCACAGGCATAAAGTTCAGTGAACAAATACTACATATACCTCTCTGACATTGTTAAGGGAGAGCTCTTTTAAGGATTCTCCGCAGGATTCAAGGAATGCAGCAATAGCTTCATCACTGTGAGCCAGAAAAGATTATGTTTTATCAATTACTTCTTTAAATAATCCAATAACTAGTGATTGACAATTACGAGAGAATCCAAGACTTGTAAGTACTACCTGAGTGTGTTGCGACGAAGTTTTAGTGTTTGAATAGCTTGGCAACAGTTAGCAAGATATCCAATCCCACAGTCAGTCAATTTGGTGACGTTGATGAGATCAAGGGCACATAATTGAGAGCAGTTATTGCTAATGGCCCTCATGGAACTATCTGATAATTTCCTGCAGCAGAATAAGATCTAAACAATTAATTGACAAAGGTAATACTCTAATATCACACAGGGGATTGAGAAATGGAGATAAGGCTATAAATATTACAAAACGAGAGAAGTGTACATAGTTTGAGACAGTAGACATACACACAGTCGGCAAGAGCAAGCTCCTTAATATTTCGGCCAATTGATCCGAGAAGTTGCTTCAGAAACTTATCACATACGCTAGGAATGCCCACAAGTGAAAGTACTTCTAAATTTACAAACCTTTCCAACCCAGGTAGAATAAGCATCACATTTAAACTCTGGCAATCATCAAGATACAGTTCACGCAGACCTGATCCTAAAGAATCAGCTATAGCATTAATTCCGGTATCTGTGATAAGAGAACACTGACTAAGATTTAGCGATTTTAATGCCTTTGCAGAAGAAACAAGTGCCTTTAGGCCATTGTCTGAGAGACGACAAGCACCCTTCAAGGAGAGATTTGTCAGCACAGGTAAGCCTTTACTTATTAATGTTTCCAGAACAATATAGTCTGGCATGCACCGTCCACATTGATCAAGTTGCAAAACCTTATCATAAGATAATGTAAAACATTATTAGCAAAATGAAACCCCACAAAGCATGAACCAAAATTTATAAAATATTAGACATATCAAGATTTGAGGGCAGGATGGGGTGAACCGTGAACATAAAAATAAACAATGTGAAAGTCGTTCACATGATTGTTTTCTACTTCTTTAGTTATTGGTACTAATCATTCTAATGCTTGAATAAGATGCACAGAATAAGGAAACATTATCTTGCAGGTCCTAACTGCCAACCTACTGCATCAATGAGTGCCCATAAAAATAGAACGCCCCTAGATGATAAGCATTTAAAGTAACTCAATCCCAAAGACTTCAGTTGAAAACTGTGTGAGAACATCTTGTGCACCAAAGCATGTCCAACACTGGGAAAAAAAAATGTTTCTTAATGTCCTTATTTTCATCATCCCTCTATCCCAATACTTGATCCATATATAAACTAAAGAGAAAACCTACAGCGTTGCAGTGCAACAAGCTTTGCTTGAAATTTGTGATTCCTAAACAACTATAAAATCCATACCATCCAAATATCCACTATTAATCTGTTAGTGTACTCAATTATTTGGATATTTGCTTTCCCTTTAGATTAGAAAAAAAACTAGATTAGTACAAAACTTAAATGCATACAATACCATGCTTAAGTATTTTTCTAGAAGAAGCTTGCATAACAAAAGCTGAATTGGAGTGTGGTCCCAACATAAAAACCCATCAAACCCTCATAAATAACCCGGTTGAATATCACTATATATACATTAATGGGTTGACAAGAATGGACTAGTACGACTACAAAAACCCAAGTAACAGCTCTCCTACATTTACTTTGTTATTTCATGTATACCCGTCATAAATAGCCAATGCATATGAATGCACACCTAAGAAGCACAACCAACTCTATCTTATAACGTTGGATTTGGACAAAAATTTTGACTAAAAAGTTTGAAGTTCTAATTGCCTGATGATGACGGATTTTGATCCTAAGGACTTCGAGCTCCCAAAAGGATCATTGATAAAACCCCAAACCAGACAATTAGAGCTACATAATTTGGTTTAGGATTAGACCAACAGAAAGAGTCAAATTCTAGGGTGTCTAGCCTGGTCACCATTACCCATGTACCCATGACTACATTTGCAGAGACTGTACATGCAACCAGAAGGACAATGCAGGTGGAGAAGTTTTATTCAAACATATACTATCGTGTGGATGATAGGCCAAACTGTGTGAAATCTACAGAGTCATCGCACCAAACACAAGCAAAAATTATCCCAAAATAAAATCAAAGATATCAACTACAAATATCTAAGATTTTTGACGCTGTATTATAGTGCAAATGGTAGAATCAGAAGCATAACTTCAAAATTAATGAATTTATAGTTATATATTACCATCAAGTTTTCGGTGTTGCAGGCATTAAAAGACTTTGTGAATTGCTCCTCTTCAATCCATGAACAATCTGTAATACATATCTCAGAAGGAGAGCCTCTAAAAAGAAGATCAAGAATTCCACCAGTCATCTTTCTAGAATTACAAAGCATAGACACCAGCTTGTGCACCAAAACATCTGGGACACATTCAAGTGAGGTGATTGCATCAGAGTTGCTAACAAGAACTTTCATACTAAGGTCTTTCAGTGAGGGAACGATACGTGTTTTCTTATCACAATTCTCATCAATACTCGGACACCAAACTACTCTAGAATCACCACTTTTACCCACTTGAGCCTGAAAACTGCTCTTATTCTGCCTATCTCTGATAATCTTCATGGCAGTAGAAAAAGGGCCAGGCCAATCTTCAACATTCTGGCCAGCCTCCTCGGGCACATCTTCTCCCTCATCATCAGAATCTGCACCATGCTCTACCCGCTCCTCACTGTTTCGGGCAAATCTGGAAGCATTCTTCTTAGCTATTTCCTTCAATTCTTTCATTCTTTGCCCTACGATCATATAATGTGCCTGATTGTTAACTTGCTGCAGTTGGTCTCCCCCTACAATGACACCTGACCCACCATCTGAAACCAAGTCGGGTTGCACCTCGACATTCAAATCTATATCACCTACACCAAGCTTCAACTCCAGATTAACAGATACGTCTAGGTTCTGATCACAATCAATCATTATTCCCTTGCCCTTCTCTTCTCTGGAAAACCTCTTCACACCCGTCACGGCATCCCTTCCATCGGAAACATGATCTTTATCAGCAATTTGATGACCATCGTCATCACTTTCAATTATCAGAACTTCATCTCCCTTAGCATCGACTATTCCCTCTAAAACCCTCTTTTCAATTCTGGCACCCGAACGCAAACTCAAACAGAGATTTTCAATTCCATGTTCGCCTACCTGGGAACCAGGGAGATCACCAAGTTTCCTCTTCTTTCTATCCTTCTTGTTCACCTCCAAATCAGTCTCGGAGTCAGAATCCGAAAGCAAGACAATCCCATCCCTAAAACCCTTACCTGTAGCATGACCAACCACAAATTCGGAAGAAACCATATCAATCGGAGACTTACCAGTAGTGGGGCGAGGCTTCTGAGTCGACCCAGATGAAGAAGGAGGCCTATCAGTGTCTACGCAGCCTGAATCGCCCTTGGAAGCGAGGCGCAGGCTTCGTCTCCGTGACCCCAAATTAGAAGACTCGCGGGTGGGATTAGGGGTTGTGGGTTCGACGGTTACAGAAGTGGGGGAGCGTTTATTGGCTAGGGCTTTTCTGGGCGTGGATTTAGGCGTTGGAGATTTTGGGTTTAATTGCCGAGACCGGAGATTCGGAGGCATTGTAAAGATATCCAATTTACAATTTATAGGGGAATATCAAATATGGGATTGGGTGGGAGCAGTAGGTGACTTGTTGAAATTGAATTTGCCTTTTTGGTACAGAGAAAACCAGCAGAAAAGGTTGGCCAGACTTGACTGTTTCGAGTATTGAGTGGGAAATCAAAAGAAAGCGAAACAGACGGCTTTTCTCTCTTCTCTACATGACAATAGTCTGCAAGCTTGTAGGCCGGAAATGGCGGTCGGGAATGCAGGAGAGGCTAATGCCTACTCTTATATATATATAGCGATTGAGGGTTTTTGGATGATGAATTGACGACTCTTGAGATTCTAAAATATCTCTACGTTTTCCCGCCATACTGTGTCTATTTCCAAATTTATAATCTCTTCAATTAATTAATTAGATTATGAAAATCAAAAATTTCTTTTTATAAATATCATGCTCTTGTTTCTCTAAAATTTAGTCACCGACAAATCTATTATTTTCGTTGTTTACGTCCCATCGAAAATAACAATAAAAATTAATTATGGTAGTTACCCTCTAATCTCGTCTGTAATTTTCCGTTTTCTTCCGTTGTGGTAGACAATTTAAATAAAATTCTAAAAAGCAATGATAGGGTGGGTCTCTCAAGTCCTAATCAAAAATCATAATAGAGTCAACCGTCTCACTAATTTTATGACAAAAGGCAATCCAATACATGTGAAAACTTTGTCTACCAAATACACATGAAAAAATGTGATAATAATATGTTTGAGATTTTGGACAAGGGGCTTGTTCACCCAGATTTCATTCAGTGGTATCTGGACAAATCAACGTATCGTCATGCAATTACTTCCTTATATCATTGTCGGATTTCAATCTAGCTATCAACTATAAAACGAAGAGTGTGTGCACAATATTTCCATTATGAATTGATGTGGACGAAAAATAAGAACTTTGATAATATAGTCAAACATGTGTGGTGTGTTCAACACAATGGATCACACAAGTTTAATCTTATCAAGAAATAAATTTTGCTTAAAAAAATAAAGCTAAAATGTGGAGCAAGTTGCGTTCAGCAACATCCCAAGACAAATTACAAAGGTCGAACAAAAGCTTTTGTTGACTCAAAATAAACATTAATACATTATGACCTAGAGACAATATTAGGTCCAAAGAGCAAGGAAATTGTATTTGATATTGGCAATGACAAATCGGGGACGGGTTCTTCTAGAAATATTGACACATTTTTTGATAAAATGTCTTTAGAATAACCAAAAGCTTATTTAGAACCGAAAAATACTAAAATAATTTAACTACACATTTATTGTTCTTCTTCACAAAGCTCATCAACCCAATATCACATCTCATTTAAACATATCGGCCTTTGCTCGACTTTCTAAAAGAATCATTTTAAAAATCATTATCAAAGACTAAATAAACACATTTTGAAACTTACTCACCCCTTTTAAAGGGTTTTTGTCACCAAAAGAGTCATTCAAGACAATATTTTGTTTGCACATAAAATTGTTCGCTCTTTTAGAAACAAAAAAGGTAAATTCGGCATTGTAGTAATAAAACAAAACACATAAAAACTTATGATATAATCTCGTGGCCCATTTTATGATGATTTTGAAACAATTTGATTTCGTTGACATCTTTATAAAACAAATTTTGGAATGTATCTCTACAAGTCTGTTTCTCAATCTTGATAAATAAATAAATCGAATCAACGGAACCATTTTCTTTTTCTCAAAAAAGGGCTCAAACAAGAAACAAGGTGACCCCTTTTCCGGTTTTCCCTTGTTCAATTAATTGTGAATTAATTAGGGAAATAAGACTACTTAAAATTGTCTTTTGTAAACTAGGTCTCTATATAAAAGAAAGAAAAAATAGGTATGGAAACTAGTAAATAGGGCAATAATTTATTTAGTTGAAATGATGGTGATTAGATGTTTATTTTTTGTTTAAGTATCTTTTTTACATGTTTATCTTTTATTTTTGGTTAATGTAGTTAGTTTGATGAAATTTTCAAGTCCATGAATGTTTAATTTTTTTGGGTGACATTATTTTTGTTACCCAAATATGAATTATAGTATTTTTCTCATTATTGGGTATATGTTTATTGTTTTTGTGGTATGTTTCTTATTGTTTTTTTTTTTTTTTTTTTTGAAAACGGAAAGCGGTTAGAATGAACTATCTTCTAGAGGTAGTCCATCCTAAAGCATCCTTGCGGATGAGAACACGAAGTTCGGGATCGTCAGAAAAGGGTGTGTTGGGGTTCGAAATTCCCAAATGGGTCAATCGGTCAGCAACACAGTTGATTTCTCTGAACACATGTCTGACCTGGACTTCCTCAAAGAAGCGAAGATCCAGTCTGGAGTCGGATACGATCATCTCGATCTCCCAGGGACAGCACCAAAGTCCTTGAAGTGCTTTGATAACACATAGATTATCACCCTCAATTTCGATCTTTTTGATATTAAGCCTTATTGCTTCTTTAAGACCAGCTTTTAGAGCGAAAGCTTCTGCTTTGATTACCGAGTTAAAGTTATTTTTCTTAGCATCCAAACTAATAACTTTGCCATTATGATTTCGAATAACATAACCAATAGACGTTATGCCCGAATCGAGTTTTGAACCATCAAAATTAAGTTTATGAAATTCATGTTTTGGTTTGTCCCATTTGATGTTATTTTTTTTTTCTTGTAGAGGATTTGTTAATTTTTGGGATGTGTTTAAAGTCGTATTCGTCCTCATCCGTAAAACGAGTTTTCCAATTATGGAGTTGGTTTTTGGTGAAGATTACGATATCATGGTCCGATCCAATAGAATCGTTATTAAAGATGGTTTTGTTCCTGAAGAACCAGATACTCCACCAAATAGTTGCAAGGCGAGTAAAGTTGTTAATGCCGATCTTGTTTTTTATCTCTTGTAATATTTCATGGACTTTTTTGTTTTCTGTACTAATGGTGTTTAGGTTGGTTAAGATGGAATTGTCAATTCTCGCGATCACATTTTTACTATAGGGGCAATCAATAAGAATGTGAAAAAGATCTTCAAGTTGGTGATTGCAGAATTCACAGTTTTTTGTAACTGCGATTCTTCTTTCGTTAAGTTTTGCTTTAGTAGGAAGACCGTTTCTTGAGATTTTCCATATGAAGTTTTTAATTTTTGGTTGGGTGTCTAATTTCCATATCCATTCGCAAGAATAGTCAGGAAGCCAGCCAGATTCTTTCTCAATCATTTCTGAAGCTGATTTCGTGGAGAACCAACCATTCGAACTGCTTCTCCAATATAATCTGTCTTGTATTTCATTTGTTGGGATAATTGTTTCCATAATTTTTTTTCTAATTGCTGGGCTGATGATATTTTGTAGTTCATTTTCAATTTTGTTGGTATCCCATTCATTTGATTTGATGAAATGGCTGACTTTAATATGTGAATTGATTAGATTTGTGTTATGTACCAATTTTATTAGAGGGGTCGTTGTGACCCAGTTATCTTGCCAAAAATTGATGGTTTTGCCATTGCCCACCTGCCAAATAATTCCGTTTTTAAACTCGGATTTGAGCTTTATTAGATTTTTCCATTGCCAAGATGTTGAGCCTTTTAGGTGATACTGTAGTATATTAGTATTCCTCAGGTATTTTTCATTTACCATTTTCACCCATATATTTTCTGGTTCAGCAAGAATTTTCCAAATTAGCTTCATTTGAAGAGCTTTATTAGTGGTAAGGGATTTTCTTAATCCGAGTCCGCCGTTTCTTTTTGGTTTACAAATTGAGTCCCAACTGATCAATGGTCTATAGTTATCGCCTTTGTTCCAAAAGAAGTTTATACGTTTTATCGAGTTCATTCAAATTATGTGTTGGTAGCATAAAGCCTTGCATCACAAAGGATGGTTTGGTCGCTAAGTTATGCTTTATAAGTATGTTTCTGCCTTCTTGTGAAAGGGAACTTGCTTTCCATTTACGGAGTTGTTGCTTAGTTTTATTATTAATGTTGCTAAATGTCTCTTTATTGGCTCTACCATTAACAATTGGGCAACCAAGGTAGTAATCAAGAGAGGTTGTGTGTTCCATATTAAGGATATTTTTTAGGTCAGTGATGCAACTCATGGTCGTGTTTTTAGTAGTTTGGAATGCGGATTTGAGGTAGTTGATTTTTTGTCCAGAGATGGAGCAATATGTTTTCAGGATTTCTTTCGTTCTAAGGCAGGATTTCGAGTTTGCTTTAGTAAAAATGATCATATCATCTGCAAAAGATAAAAAAGGGATTGGGGTTGCGTTTCTGCATACGGAGAAACCAATATGGTTGTCGTAATTATTACAGTCATTTTGAATCATTTGAGTAAGGATTTCTGCTCCCAAAATAAAAAGGTAGGGGGATAAGGGGTCTCCTTGTCTGAGTCCTTTTCCAGAGAAGAATTGTTCAGTAGGTCCATTGTTAACCAGAACTGAGAAAGAAACAGTGGAGATACATTCCTCGATCCATCCCACAAATTTTTTATTGAATCCGAATTTTTGGAGAATGCGTATAATAAATTCCCAGCTGACTTGGTCGTATGCCTTCTCCATATCGAGTTTAATGGCGGCCCACCCTTCCTTGCCTTTCTTACTCCGAAAAGAGTGGAAGATTTCATGTGCAATGAGGATGTTATCATGTATTGACCTTTTGGTCACAAAAGCTCCTTGAAGAGGGTGGATCAGTTTTGGCATTATGGGCTCCATTCTATTCGTAATGATTTTTGCGATGATTTTGTATACTGTTGAACAGAGGCTAATAGGTCTAAATTGATTAATATTCGTAGGGTTGTCTACTTTGGGGATTAATGTTATGAAAGTGTGATTTAATTGTTTGAGTAGTTTCCCACTTCTGAAAAAATTCTTAATTGCTTTTGAAACGTCATTTCCCACTATGTGCCAATATTTCTGGTAAAACCCGGCGGGCATACCGTCTAGTCCTGGGGATTTGTCACATCCGATGTCAAAGATAGCATTTTTAATTTCCTCATTTGTTGGTGGTTTAGTGAGTCTTTCATTGTCTTCGTTACTGACTTCGTTCTTGATGAGATGAAGTTTTTCTTCCAATAGGTTTTTATTCAGTGGGGAACTAGTGAATTTGGATACAAATTCTTTTCTAACTTCCATTCGGATTTCATTTTCAGATGAGATAATTTCCCCGTTTGTATCAATTAATTCCTTTATATGTTTCCTATTTATTCTTCCGGTAGCAATCCGGTGAAAGTACTTTGAGTTTGTGTCAATATTTTTCAGATTTTTATTCTTTGTTCTTTGTCTCCAGTACCGTTGATGAAAATTAATGAGATGATTTTGTTTAATCAGAAGATTTCTTTGGAGAATTTCAATTCTTTGGTTTGAGTTAGGCGGTGATAAGCCTTGAATATCTAGGAGTTGAGATTCAACTTCTTTAAGTTGTTTGAAGATATTTCCAAAGTTTATTTTACTCCATTCTCTGGCTTTAGTTTTTAGAAGTTGTGTTTTCCTTATGAGATTGAACATTTCGTTCCCCCTGAAGTTAGCTCTCCAAGTTTGTTTAACGATGTTTTCAAATGCTTTGCGTTTAGTCCACATCATTTCGAATTTAAATGGTTGTGGGGTGAACGGAATTGAATCTGCCAGTTCCAAAGAGATTTGGCAGTGGTCCGAGATTGTGAAAGCATGATTTTTTGTTTTTAGAAGAGGGTACCAATGAAAAATTTGGTTGTGAGCAAGAACACGGTCCAGTTTTTCAAGGATATTATTTGGCCCATCACGTTTTTTCCTCCAGGTAAATTGATTGCCCGTTGTTTGGACGTCATCAAGATTACAAATATTTTTGAAGTTAACTAGTCTATTAAATCTGTTGGAATTTATTGTGGCGCCTCCTTGTTTTTCCGAATGATCTTGGATTTCATTCAGATCTCCCATGATAATGCATGCTGTAGGGGATGCTTTAATTAGGTTGGTCAATGAGTCCCAAAACATATTTTTTGATCCTTCCTGGGGTGGAGCATAAGTAAAGATAATGTTCATTTTGCGGTTTTGGTTGTTGCACACCAACTCAATACAAATGAATCGGTCGCCTTTGGAAATCAGATTAATTGATTGGTTTTTTAGCTGATATGCTTTCCAAAGTAAACATAATCCTCCTGATTTCCCAATTGCAGGACAATAGATGATGTTATCAAATCCTGCCGATTTCCAAAGGCGCTCTTCCGGTGGTTTTTCAGATTTAGTCTCTGCTAGAGTCATAATGTTTATATTATGAATTTTACAAACAACTTCGAGGTTTGTCCAGAGGTTGCTCCGGCCCATTCCTCTAATGTTCCAGAAACTTATTATCATAGAAATGTCATTTGGTATGTTTTATAGTTATACAAACTGTGTTACAAGGACCAAATGTCATTTGGTATTGATGTTTGTGTACAATATCGATTTGTGTAAATTTTGGTTATGACAAATTCAAATTGGGTATGCTTTTATACGTGTATTGATTTTGTAGTATATTTTTTATTATTAAGTATATTTAAAGTGATGTCGTGGGTATGTTTTATGGTTAACCAAAATGTGTTATAATGATCAAATGTCAAGCGAATTCTTGGGTAATGATCAAATGTCATTTGATATTGATGTTTGTGTACAATATCGAGTTTTGAAAATTTTGGGTATGACAAATTTAAATTGGGTATGAATTTTGTATTAAGTGGTGTTTAAATTGGGTATAAATATAAAATATTATCCAATTTATGGATATTATTTTATTTTGATATTTGATTTATTGGGTATATTGTTTTCGAGTATGTTTTTGTACTTTTAAAAATTTATTTTTTGGTACGATTGTTGCATTAATTGGGTAAGCGAATTTTTGGGTAAGCGGATTTTTTCTGAATAGAGGGCTGCGTTTTTTTGGCCTTAAATTCCCTCCAAATGTCAATTAAAAGGTCACAATCAACCCTCACATCAGTCATCACTCATTAGTCATCACTTTTGTCAACTTTTTGTGCTATTTATGAATTAGTCTAAGTAAAGTAGGAGTCTTTCCCTCAATTTATAATTGGTAGGGTCCTAAATTTTAACTATATAGTGTAAAAGGCACTAAGTGCTAATTCATCCATTAATTGTAGATTATCAATTAAAGGGGGTGTATTCAATCTAGACTTTTAAAGATTTTGACGGATTCTTAATAATAATAGGATTTGCAAATTCTGTGGGAAATTTTAATTCTATATAGAGTCAATATAGATTTTGTGTAAATCTTATATGTTGGGGGAAAATTTCTATGGATTTTAGGTAGGTATAAAAGTAATGAAGAATCCTACAAAATCAATGAAATAATAGATTCTTTTAAAATCCACAAACTTTTAAATACCATAGGAATTTTATGGAAAATTTTAAATCCTAATTGAATACCTAAAGACTTATATGAAATTTTAAAAATCTATATTCAATACCCATATACTTTTAAACTCCAAAAAATTACTATAGACTCTTAATTGAATACACCCTTTTAAGTTTCTGCCTTCTGGATTTCTCAGACTCTAAACGCCTTCTCTCTTAGACATCAAATGTGACTGCTTCTCTTCTTCTCCGTTGTGACTGGTTCTCTTCTTCTCCGCTTACTCAACAGGTGAGTGCTGGCCACGGGCCATACACTCTTTCTCTTCTCTTCTCCACTAGTCCCACCGTCCCACTTCTCATTTCAGTTTTTTTTTTTTTTTGCCATTCTCGTGTAGAGCATCAGAAGACCACAAACTAGTTACAAAAATATGAAACCCTAAATCTCTCCTTAAGGCTGCTGATTCTTTCTCTTGAGATGGAAAACAAATCGCAAATCCAGACCAACCGTCCTGCCCTCATTGCAGCGATCGTCGACGAGGTACAATATTCTTCGAGTTTATTGGATCAAGTAAATCCTAAATTAGGTTAAAGCTTACTTTTCGAGTTAGACATTATTCGATTAGGAAGAGTGGATTTTGTTTCCCTAGTGCAATTTGCAAATTAATCATTATTTTTTTATTTCACGTAGGACACAGTTACAGGATTGTTGTTGGCCGGAGTTGGTAATGTCGACTTGCGTAGGAAGACCAATTACCTGATTGTGGACTCAAGTATGTTCAAGCATTTAGTTTACTGTGTCAAACCCCTCCTTGATGTGTGGTAGCTATCAGAATGTAAGTTTCAATAATTATTTGGTTCATTGACGCTTGGTTTGGAGTCCTCATGTGAACGTTGATCAGTCCATTTGAGTCTTGCTTTACGATGATTTTCCTGTTTTTTTAATTAGGGTAGAGATCTTAGTTGTTGTCAATGAACGATGAGGAGCTGAAATGTTCATATTACTTCACTTTCAATGTTCTATGACGAGTTTGCTGATAGCTTCTTTTCACATTTTATATAGAAGATTTTGTTGTCAAAGAAGTGTTAGGATTTGAATGCAATCAAGATTAAAAAAGAATACGAAAATTGGTGACATACCAAGCTAGGGGTTTTACTACTTTATGATAACAATTGCAATAATCAATGCGGGTATAAATAGGACTATAGGAGAAAAAAACCCCTAAATGATAGAATCCTCATCTGACTCCGCCTTATACATGGCCTAAAAAGTTGGATCGCCTAAACCAACAGGCATGCTGTATAGTCCATCAGGCTCCATAATCCAACATGAATGACATGGCTGCAATGACTGAAATGTTCCGAGGATGTGAAAAAAGTGGGTGTGCTTATACAGATACAATGTGCTTATACAAATACAATGTGCTTATGCAAAATTACAAATACAATGTGCTATGAAATTTCTTTGAAATGTTTGAATCATGAGTTTTCAACATTGATTATTATAGATTACTCACGAATTATGTTTATATCTTATCAGAGACAACAGTCAAAGCAATTGAAGAGGCCTTCAAAGAATTTGCAACAAGAGAAGATATTGCAATCATGTTAATAAGCCAATATGTAAGTTTCCATCTCAACCTCCGGATCTTCCCTCTTGCTTTCTGCTTGACATTCCAGTCAGTAGCATCTTATCTCATCTTCTGGGTCTCCTTGCTTTCTATTTTGGTTTTGTTTGATTTTCACAAAGCTAAATTGCTTAAGACAATTAAATCAGTACCATCTTATCTACTTCTACCCTCAAGACACTAGAAGTCAAATTATTCGACAATCTGTTTTGTACTTTGCCTCAATTTCCCCTTCCAGTGATGATTGACTGTCTAATTGTAATACTCTATGTAGCATGGAACTCCCAACAGGGCAACAATTCCCTTTTCCTTCCTAGGTAAACTCATAAACATAATCATCTTGTAAAACTATGGCAATGACCCTTCTTCCCTGTTTTTGTATATTTTTGTGTCCTTTTCCTCATCCGTTTCCAAGCAACATAGGTAATAGTACCCCGAAAAGTTGAAAATGATTACTGGTTGAAACCATAACTACATTGATTTCATACAACTATACTCGCATTAAGTATAGTATTCTCCTATTGAATATTAAAGTAGTTATCTTTCTCGTGTAATTTTTCTCTTTTCTCTTATCCTGTAAAACACTCCTTGCCATTAAAGGATGTCATTATTTTGCAGTTAGCAAACATGATAAGGTATCATGTGGACAGCTACAACAAGTCAATCCCAACAATACTAGAGATACCATCAAAGGACCATCCTTACGACCCATCTCAGGATTCGGTTCTCTCAAGGGTCAAGAATCTTTTCTCAACGGAATCGGTTGCATCAAACAGGGGCTAGAACTTTGGCCAGGGTTCCATGAACTTATTATGTATGCTCTTCAGCTAAAATATTTCATTATTTCTCTTCTATTTTGCATCCTCAGGGACATTGGCAAAATATTTGTGAATTTGTAGTTAACTTCTTTTCCTTGCAATAAAAACAGTAATGAAATTGTCTTTGCATTCACTTTGACAAGCAAAAATTTGGAAGGCAAAGAATGAAATTGTCTAACAGTGACAGTAATATATCCTTTCAGAGAAAATGGGAAGGTAACGAATGAAATTGAAGTGTTGATATATCTATGAATTGATTTGTGGTGGATGAGAAAAACAGGGTCAAATGTTGTAATTTCATAAAAAAAAAACATGCCTTTTTTCTGCAGTAATCAATTTCCTCTCTTTCTCTTTTGTATTTTCTTGCTATAAATACAAATGAAATTGTCTAACCGTTTGGTTTTGTGTTATCTTATTGAATTGCGCAGAATTGGACCATATTGCGTTATGGTTCATTTCTTACAGATTTAAGTTGTTGATCTCTTGAGATTCAGCTGTGACGTCCGTGATTATTTCTATTGGTTTTACACAGCAAACGGGTTGTTTTCGGTCAAGTCAGGATACCATCTGGTTATGTTCAAATTAGTAATGACCAAAGGTGGTGAGATTGTTCATCTTTGGACAATTATAAATCTTTGTGGAAAGAAGTAGTTGGAGGATGACAACATGTTTCTAAAATTGATGATGTTGTCAAAGGACTGATAAAGAAGTAGTCGGAGGCCTTTTCGGATTGTTCTTAGAGCTATGCACGCAGACAAGGAATAATTAGTTGCTATTTATTGCCGCATATCGCTCCGCCCTCGCTTGAGTCGCTTGAGTCGCTTGTGTTTGGGTCTGCGATCAGTGACATTTATTTCTTTCTATTGAGACGGAAAATAAATCTTAAATCCGGACTAGAAGCTCTGCCCTCATTGCAGCGATCGCCGACGAGGTAAAATACTCTTCGATTTCATCCGAAACTTTGTAATTCTCAGCGAAGTAGAAACTTTGGGTGTTGTGTTCATGCTTCTATCAACTTCTTATTGTTGATTTGGTAGTTCATCTTGTATATGTTTTTGTAAGCAAATCTTTTGTACATTTGAAAAGACATTACTTCGACCAATTAACTTTTTTAAAACAGTTTTTAAATATTTTTTTTTTGACATTTAGCATGATCAACTACCTTGTTTTATTATTATTTTAATTTTTAACCCATTAAGTAACTCCTAAATAACTCATAAAAAATAATTCTTACAAAACTCCGCACACACAAAAAGTAACTCCTCAAAAATATTAATTGTGTTGTAGTTGACAATTACAACCAATGCTCCAATTGTTTTCTTTCATCTTTTTAACTATAAAAACTATCTTCACTCATTTTCTTTTCATTTTCATCCCAACTCAAATACAAGAACTAAAAGTCTCAATGTTTCAGTAATAGAATCCATGAGGTCAAGACTTTGTGTCGTTGTTGGAGTTACAACTCTCATACAGATGCCCACGAGTCTCCATCTTTGGCACCGAAGCCGGGCCCATTGTAGCAGCCTCATTACCCCCCAATTTTGCCTTCACCGCTTCCTTATTTGTTCTTCCGAGCTTTCATATTCCTCTATTGTGTGTTTTGATTGTTTTTTTTTGTGAGAAGGAGAGTCAGTGGTCTCCGGCGCATCTGGACGCGCTTTTATTCATTAGAAAGAAGGGTAAGTAGTCATCACAAGGGCGATAGTCTGACCCCTTACATCGTCAAGTAAAAGATCAACTACACCCTCCGGCGGGTCATACAATACATTCAATCCAATAGGAAGGTTCAAAGCAAAATTAGCTAAAAAAATCCGCAACATTATTTGCCTCGCGGTAGGCATGCCGAAATTGGATATTTCAATCTCTTTTCGTGCAGTCATGACACTTGCGTATCAAACTAGCTAGAGGGTGGGGGGGGGGGGGGGGCTAAGGGCTTATTAAGGAGTTGGATCGCCTATTGAGAATCTGTTTTCAAGATTACCGATCGGTATCCAAGATCCCAAGCAACCTTAAGAACATGTACCAAACCTCATAGCTCCGCCATTGGAACGGTACATATGCCTAGGTTACCACCAAATCCCCTCAACCACTCTCCAGAATTATTTCTAACTACACCCGCCGCACTAGCAAAACCATCCTTAGTCTTCGAATCATCCGTGTTAACCTTAACAACGCCCCCCGGAGGTGGTTCCCAAGCTATATTCAGAGTGCTCCTCTGCCTTGCGCTAGGGTCCTTCTTGTTTTACCTCCAGATCTGGATGCACTCTCTCACTTTCTCATGAATATATTGGCTTATATTCCCCTCGTTACGTTTGTTATTAAAGATTGCCTCATTTCTCCACTTCCAAGTCTCCCATGATCCAACTGCAAAGACTTCACTCCACAAACATAAGTTAGAGTAAGAGTTTACAGAAAGGAGATTACCTCGAACCCAAGTCACAAAAGGAGTGGTGTAGAAGTCCTCTCGAAATCAATCTGCATGCAACCCTCTCCACATACGTTCAGTACAATGGCAATCCCTGAACATGTGACCATCCAATTCAGCATCTTGTCTGCAAACAACACATTCATCTGTAGCGCTCATATGCCTGGGTTTCGCTCCTCAATGTTGATGATACCACAATTTAGAAGCTTCCACAGGAACAACTTGACTCGTTCTTGGACTCGAAGTCTCCAAATGGTCTTGAAGATGTCGCCTTCTCCCAGCTGATAGCCATTGGAACCTGTAATAAGTTTATACATTGTCAATGTCGTAAAGTTGCCATCTTGGGTTAAGCTCTACCCTAGTTCATCATTATAGCCTTCAACGAGCTCGTCAATAATTGCTTCGACATCATCTATGTACGGTCTCATTGCCGTCAGCTTAAGGAACGTCTCTATGGGTAGCGTATTTCCAAACTTTGCCAGTCCCAAATGCCATTATCGGTCCAAAAGCTTCGTACAGACTTTTGGAGATCTACAGATTCAATAGCTTGTCTCGCAATGTCCTGCAAAGGCTCGTGCCCGATCCACTTATCAAACAAAAACCGGATGGATTTTCCATCACCTATGGTCCACCTTGCTCCTCTGTGAACAACCTTGTGTACCCAGTAATGATTCCATGCTAAATATGACATATACCCCCTGCATATGCCTTCCATTACGTTCATACTTGCTACTCAAAGCCTGCACCCACAGTTTATCAGGTTTTTTGAAGAATCTCCAAGCTAGCTTGTCAAGGCATGCAACGTTGGTTTCATGCATTTTTTTTATGCCCAGACCCTCTTTTTCCTTTGGAAGGCAAATCACATCTCATTTAATCGTGTGCATCTTTCTACGACCGTCAATGTGACCCCATACAAAGTTCCGACATATCTTATCAATAGTGTTGCAAATCTTATCGAAAGGCTCAAAATCGCCATCAAATAAATAAGAAGAGATGTGACAACCGCTTTGGTGAGAGTTACCCGTCCAACAAAGTTGAGGGTCTTGCTTCTCCAACCATTTAGATACTGGTTGATTTTATCTAGAAGAGCCGCAAAAGTGTCCTCGGAGACTCGTTTTCGTAGGAGGGGTATTCCTAGATAATTACCAAGGTTTTTAGTAACTTCTACCACAATTATACTTGCTAAGATATTGTAGATATCAGACAGAACATTAGGAGACACATAGATTCTCGATTTCTAATTGTTGATCTTGAGACCCGAAGCCTTACGGAAAACATCAATGCATCGCATAACAATTCTGACTTGACTCGTAGAGGCTTCGGAAAAAAGAGTAATATCGTCTGCGAAAAAAAGATGGGATAATCTAGGCCCTCCTCTAGAAATGGTGATGGGTTTCCAATCTCCTCCTTTCACCGATTCCATAATAAGGTGGCTTAGCTTCTCAACACACAAAACGAACAGATAAGGAGATAGTGGATCTTCTAGTCTAATGCCTTTCTCCGTACTGAATTTAACAGTAGCCTCACCATTACAAAGAACTTGCATGCTAGTCGTATTGATACATTCCTGAATCATCTTTCCCCAAACCTGAGGAAAACCTGCTTCAGAGACAACCTCCCAATGAAATGCCACCTTAACCTGTCGTAGGCTTTCTCAAGATCTAACTTGAGTAGCATCCATTGCTCGCCAATCTTCTTTCTTCTCATGGAGTGCACGATTTCTTGCATAAGAACAACATGATCTTGAATGAGATGACCAGGAATGAAACTACCTTGGGTGGGCCCCACCAGCTTGCCAATAACTCTTTTCAATCTCTGCACTATAACCTTGAAGATGATCTAGTAACTAACGTTGCATAGAGCAATAGGTCTGAACTGGCTAATGAAATCCGGTTTCCCTACTTTATCAATAAGGGAGATAAGGGTAGCAGTAGTAGCAGTAGTAGCAATAGCAGTAGCAGTAGTAGTAGTAGTAGTAGCAGCAATAGTAGTAGCAGTAGTAGCAGCATCCCGAGTTGTATTTTAGATTGTCTTGTTGCATTTTAAACTCTTTCGTTTTACCTGTTTATTTGTGCCATGTTGTAAGGTTCGGTGAAGTTGTTGCCACGCTAAGGGTCAGGACCCATTGTGAGGTCCTAGCCCGTAGCATCCCGAGTTAGGGGCGTTCATTATCGGATATCCGATCCGATCCGGCTTATCGGATCGGATATCCGGCAACATAAATTACTATAACTCTATTCCGAATCCGATCCGTACTTATCCGGATATCCGGTCCGATAAGTTCGGATCGGAACGGATATCCGAAGCGGATATCCGTTGGATTTAAATCCAATCATTTAACCCATTGTTTTTAGATAAAATAGGCTCAATATGACATAAATATGAAAAGCCCACTAAGCCTGACCCAATTTTTAAACAAAAGTAGTTAAATGAGGGTGAGAGGATTTGAACCTTGAGACTTTCTATCCATGTATAAAACACACCAACCAATTGTGCTACTTGATTTTGATTATACATATGGAAACATATATGCAAAGTGGTATACCCCGGATATCCGAGACATGTAAATAACCATTCCAAATCCGATCCGTTAATCCGTTATATTTTCTCGGATCGTATCGGATTCGGAAAAAATCCACCGGACTCGGAATTTGTCGGATCGGATTGTCGGATTGCCGGATCGGAACCATCGGATCGGAATTTCATTAACACCCCTATCCCGAGTCCCTCGGATTTGGGGTGTTACATAATTTTTCACTAATTTCTAACGAAGATGACATTGATCTCAACACCATCGTTGAAAAGAGAATTCAAATTCCCAAACCCTTTTTTTTAGTCATTTATGCACTTATTTTTCTTTTACTGTTTTCGTTTAAAATTGTTCTTGAATTATTCTAGTACTTTTCCGGAAGTTAATTTGTTGATGAATTTTCTTACGTTCGTGGAGGTGAGGAGCTCCAATATGAAACCGATAAAAAGCCAAAAGAGAGGAGGAAGGTGAGCTTTACAACCATTTTTTGAGGAGAGTGAAGTAAAGAGAAGAACAAATTAATTGCATCCTTCAAGTATAAACAAAACATTAGGTGAGTTGGATAAATGACCCCTTTTTGTATTTATGAGTATTAAGCATACCTTTTTGTTCTACATAATACGATGTAGGCTCCTTTTAATTTATTTAAAAAGATTAATTTAAAGGTTTATTTTGTAATTTCGATTTACAAAGCCCAACCCCAAACGAGTTAGACAAGCTCAAACCCAACCGAGTTACACAAGCTCAAGCCTTTAAACAAGGTCCAAAATAAAAATCTTGTAATTAGGGGGTTTCGAACCATGATTGACAGGCCGACCCTCCCACCCTTTATCAGTTGTACTAATTGAAATTGAGTATTCTTATGTTATTTTTTTTCGTAAATTATACTTAAAACTCACTGTTAATACACAATTTCAATTACCCAATGCAATATCTAATTTCAATTGCACAATGTAAATACACAATCTTAATATACACAATGTAATACCCAATTTCAATTACACAATCTTAATACACAACCACACAAGTTTAACTCCATTTGTTAAAACTTGGGCATTAAGTATAGTTATAAATGTTGAGAAATTTTCTGTAATAATTGATAACATCAATTATGTCCTTAGTTTAGACTTGCATTTAGGTAGATTTTCCCTTTGTTTTGCACGCATAGACATGAATCCATGACATTTAGGCTTAACTTTGCATATTATGCTAGAATAGATGTCTACACGGATTTTTGTCTCGTTTTCAGCCAATTCGGAGAACTTTAGAGCGGAATGACACATATGAGGACTGATCCTCAAGGTGGAACATAACGGAGAGCCAAAGAAAAGCTAGGAACATCACCAAAAGATTTGAGCAAAAGATCTAAGGACAAGGCGAGCACAGAAGAAACCGTGCCCTCGACTTGTGAAAGAAACCGTGACCGAGGTTTTCGCCAAAGCGACCAAGATTTATCTTTTTTTTGGCCCACGACGCAAGATCCTTAGGAGGTGGCCCATGTTGATCCAGTCCTAGACATATCCCTGTAAGTCTCTAAACCTGGAACTTAGAGGAGGACGGCTGACGACAAAATTTTACGCTGCAACTTACGATTCTGTAACGCCCAAAATTTTTGGCGTGTTTTCGATATTTATTTATCCTACTTCCCTCGATATTTTATTAGCTTAAGTATTTTTATTTATGATTAAAAAGTATTTTACGACGTAAAATAGTTTCCCTGAGTATATATTTATATATTTTTTTGGTTTATTTCAGAAGAAGTCGGAAAAGTTTTTCGATTCGAAAATTCCGTTTCGAATACTTTTGATCGGGTTTACTTCATTCCCATCATTTTCCCGTTTATTTATTTTTATTCTATTTTCCCTTTATACCTTTTCCCTTTTCTTTCTTCTTGCGTGATGAAAAGAGTATGTGCAGTCATGCACTGTTGTGCTGACTTACCCGCCCCCTCGTTTGCACCCCTCCCTTGGCCTCTCAACCTCACTCCCTCAGAACCTCAATTTTACCCATCTGCATCTCCTCTGCTTATACCGACAGCTCACCTCACATCTCCTCTTCATCGTTGGCCTCACAACAGCCCTCAATCGGAAGCCTCGCCGCCTCAATCGAGCTCCCTTGCCCAACCTCCCCTGCCCCTACCACTGAACTGCGTTTGAGAAATCAAATGAGTTGCAGTCATAGCGCCTGGGAGATCCCTTCCATCAACCTACCGGAGCCTCTACATCCTCCATCTTTCTCGCCTCTTGTTGCAGCCACAAAACCGGAGCAAGAGGCTCCTGTCTAGCTCCCTTTGACGCCTCTCCTGAGAAGCGTCGCCCACCACCGGAGACAAGGAGCCAAGCCAGCCTTAGCCTGCCCTAGCAGTGCCGGTACTCCTCTCGCCTCCCTTGCCGCCGCCAACCTTTTCCCCTTTCTCTTTCCCTTGTGAGTATCGTCGGAGGCCAGCCCTCCCTTGGTCTGTTTCTTCCTCTTCTCACCTCTGTTCTCACTTTTCTATTTCCATCTCCTCCAGCCAGAAATTCCTCTACAACCAGGAGCAATGCCGCCTCGATCTCCTCCGGAATCCACATCTCGAGTACCCCGGAGACGACTCTTCGACGCCGTTCTTCACCATCAGGCTTCGCCAGGAAAACAGAGAGGTTGCACCGGAGGAAGCCATCGGAGCCGCCTTGCCCTAGCCTCCACCTTCGCCGCCGGATACGGAATCTGTCTGCCTTGCCTCACCGCTACTGGAGCCCTTGCGGAGCTTTGGTGGCCGCCGCCTCTGCATCTATCTCCCCCAGCCCTGCGCTTTCAGCTATCGGGGTGAAACCCTTTTTATGAAATTATGTCGGACCCCCCTATTTTGGTATAATTACGGAATTGACCAATATTCTATATAATCTTAGTTTTGGACCCACAGTTTCTGGAATTTGATATTTATGCCCCTGTAGGAATTTAATTACATATTATGGCCCAAAGTTTTGTTTTCGGAAAATGTATTTATGGGTTTTAAATTTGGGATTTACTTGAATTATATTCTTATTTATATATACCATATATGTTATGCTCATATTGGATTAATTCCGGGTTATAAATCGAAGATTAATTACGGGATTTTAAAGTTGGCTTTGAAAACGAGTTTTACCTTGGGTTTATAATGTTATACAATTTACCCGGAATATATATTTACGGTTTTAACTTGGGTTTTAAAAGTGGGGTTTTCCTTAGATTTATATATGTTAAGTATTCCGTTCAAATTTAGCGTTACGCTAAATTTGTTTAGTTTGGTCTTAGGTTCGGAAGCGCCCAGATAAAAGCCAACAAATTCTTTCTCGACATTCGTAGATTGTCTTCCGCCTTTGACCTCGTGTGAGTATCTCCTTCCTTGATCTTGTTATGTTTAGTATTAGTATCATACTAGGTTGGATATAGCATAACTTAGAGTGAATACCAAGTAGTGGTTATGGACCTTAGGTGAGTGTTTGAGGATTGTGAAATATTTTATGACTTAAGGTGTTGATGTTATCTGATGAGGCTTGTGAGGTTTGAGAAGTCGAGTATATGGTTGTTGAGTTTATGGGCTAGTTTATGCGTATCCTAATATGGTGTTGTTACCGTTGAGTTTGTTTGGACTAGGCATGTTTATCCTAGTATGTGCTATGGGGTTATGATCCTGCGAGATCATAGGTCTAGAAGTCTAAGGACTTCTAGCTTGTGTTGAGTGTGATGTGAGCATGAGAGATTCTAGGATGCGGTCCTAGAATGTGAGTCAAATGATCTTCGTAGGTCATTTGTGTAGTAGTCTTAGACTTCTTGAGTTGAGCGAGTTGATGATATAGTTATCTTCTTGTGAGCAGGTTGTGGACTCCTTCCCAAGGGAAGCGAGAGTGTTGTGAGTTGAGTGTGACGATAAGGTAAGTCTCCGGACTTACTTAGCTCGTATTCCTTGTATTAGTATTGATGTGTGTTTGGTGGTGTGTGTTTATTCTTTATTGTTTATAACAACTAAACCGGAAATAGGATTACCGACCTTTATATTATTTGGCCCAAGTGTATGATAACGGACGGTGACAACTTGCCTAGCTCCCGCGAGAGCTAGGAGGTTCTCGGCGACTATCCCGTGCTGGTAGACGGTCAGATGCATCAATACCATTCCATGCCGGTAAGTAGGGACCGAGGCGAGTTTCGATGACTCTCGTGTCACAACCTAAGTTGAATTAGAACAGGATACGACTTATTAATAATAATAAAGATAATAAATCGGATTGGTGTGTTTTTATGTATGTTGTATGCTTGTGATGAGATTACTTGTGTATGTGCCTTTCCCATTAATTCTAATGCTTCGAATATGAGCTAACGGTTTTATACCGATTATTGTAGATTGCCTTGCAGGTTAGGAATGCGGCCGAGAGATCCAGAAGAGTGGGTAGCCGGAGTTCCGTACATTTTAGGAATGAGTTTTGGTTAGAGTCGAGTTTGTTTATTATTCATGTATATTGTATGTCGCGTAGTGACATTTGGGCCTTGGTGTTGCATATCGGCTGAAGTCTTTTTATTGTATGCTTTCGGGTTTCATTACATTGCATAAAAATGTATTTCGGTTTTGGCCTTTATTTGTGCCTTGTTGCAAGATCCGGTGAAATTGTTGTCAGGCTAAGGGTCGGGACCATTGTGAGGTCCCAACTCATAGCATCCCGAGTCCCGCGGATTCGGGGTGTTACAACATACAACACTTGTTATTATCGGATTCAATTTGAGAAAGATTTGTGAGATAGAATTCTTGGAGAGGAAGACTTAGGTTCTTAAACTATTTTGCATTCGGATTAAAGATTCTACTTTTATTTTTGGATTGCTATTCTATTGGAGTTTTGAAGACATCTTGCTAAGTATTTCTTACATTTCTTATATTTTCTTGCTTATGGTTTGCTTGAATTCTCCTTTCATCTTTCTTGATTTAAATATGTTTGTTGTTAACTAAACTCCTGCGATTCTAGGGTGATTGGTTGAGGTTTAAATGATGATAGATTGAGCGTTTATGTGAGAATTGGACGATGTGAGTTAGTTTAACTCTCGCTCCCTAGAACCTTGGCCGTGGTTTATCTTAGAACCACCCGAGGTTTCTTCTGGTGATATGTAGATGATATATCTAGGCTTGGGTGTTATATTTCCCAAATCTCGTCTTTGTTGAGTGTTTTATACCCGTGATTCCCGTTCTTGGTCACCGATGATTATGAATTCTAAGTAATAGAGGATTCAAACCCCTTTATTGGAATGAGTGTGCTTGACTTCTGGCTTGAGTGATATTAACCCGAGACTTACCCGGTGAAGGTTAGTTCAATTCCCTTAGGTTGAGTGATTGGTTTGAGTATATGTCCAATCCTTAGTGTAACACCCCAAATTATTAGAACTTAGGGAGCTACTGATTAACACTTCACAACGGGTCCCGACCTTAATTTGACAACAACTTTACTAGGATCTTACAACAGGGCACAAACGTATTGAAAACCTTTTGAAAATATTAAATAATATTTACATAAATGATCAACACATGACAACCTTACAAAACATAAATATATTAATAACATGCATGCCAAACGGAAGACTCCCCCGTCCCCATCTAATGAGTACGTGGACCCGGCTGACCATCTGATAGGTGATGAAATCACTATCATTTAGGATAGTTTTTAGAGTCTTTGTATTGCATTTGTGTCGGTTTATGCTACTAACTCCATGGTCTAGAAGAAGAAGACTAAAAGAAACTAAAGAAGGAGTTATAAGCACTTAGGAGTGAAGTTCGTTCACGAAGCAAAGCTTCTGTTGCTTCACCGCCACCGCGGAGCCTTGTCACCGCCCCTGCGGGTGACACCTTACTCCGGAGCGCTCCCTGCGCCTTCGCCAGCGCCAGCCACGAAGACTGTCACCGCACGTGCGTCAACCCCTGGCGCCCCTGCAGTGACTTGCCCTGAAGAAGCGAAGACCAGCGCCACTGCGCCTCCCCCTGCACCTCTGCCCACACCTCAACCTGGGAGCTGGAAGATGAAGAGTTTGTGTCACCGCCCCTGCGTCGACACTGGGATGCCCCGGCGGCTTGGCATTAGAAACGGCAGAAAGTGGAAGAGTCAGACGTTTGAAGAGCATTAAAGATCCGTCCCTACGGAATTTCCTAGCCGCCCCTGCGGCTATGAAGAAGATCAAGCGTTTTTGCCTTCACCGCCCCTGCGGTTCAACGACAAAAGCTTTACTCCGGCTGTTTACACCACCTTTATGGCATTAAAGGTGGCTGTTTTGGGCCGGCCATTTACTCCTATGTAGTGCAAATTGTAGTATAAATAGTCATTGATTGATTGCTAGAATGATCCATCGTTATCCACTTAGAACTCAATTTTCTCATCATTTCCATTGTAATGAGTTGCTAACTCCCTTGCTACATTGGGTTAATTTGAAGCTGCATTGTTACTTTGGTTGTAAGTTATCTTTAATATAGGTTTTCATTCAGTAATGCTTTGTGTTTCCTTGATCTTTATTGTCTAATTGCATGTTTTATTAACACTTAAGATTGATCACCTTAGGTTCTAAAGTGCATGCAAAGAACTAGGATTAATAGATTCCGGGTTTGGGTCTTTAATCTAGTGGTAAACTTTAAGTAATAACGGGTTGTAATTACTTAAAGAAAAGGAACACAAATATAAAGATAAGGTTAACGTTTTAATCTATTCTTTATATCCCTTAGTCTTTATTTGAAAGCTAACTTGTTAATTGTTCTTGTAGGTTTACGGAACACTAACCTGTTAAGTTGTGTTGATGCCGGTTGGCTCAACACATATATATAATCGAGACGGGAGGTTACTTAAAACTTGTAAAAGAACTCACCAAAGTAGCAATTGCATGCTAAGAATCAACCTAGTGTAGATTCATCCATTATTGTCTCATTTGTTCCGTTACTTGTTTTCATAAGTTTTGTGTGCGTCAATTCAACCAACCCCCCCTTGTTACTTTTTCTTATAATCAATAATTGCATTTAATAGAAATACCTTAACGCTCTTGGGTTCGACCCTTACTTAACCACTATACTTGTTTTAGTGCTAAGTCGGGATTATATTTTTGATAGGGTATAGACGACCATAGAAATACTCTTAGTCAAATTTTGGCGCCGTTGCCGGGGAGCTTAGTGTTTTTATTTTATTGTTATTATTGATTGTTGGTTTGAACCATTTTTATGGTTCAAACCCGTGCTACTAACTCCGGTTTTGCTTCTTTTGATCCAGAAATTGAGAGGACGCACATCCGGCAAGGAAGACAACAACAACTCCACCAAGAAATGGTTGATCGCACTCTTCGTCAACTCACTCAGCCCACCTTGGCTCAGAACCCTCTTGCGGTTACTATACCGGCATTAGGGGAAGGAATCAATTTCGAGCTCTAGCCGGGCCTCATTCACTTGCTTCCATCTTTCCATGGGCTAAGTGGTGAAAACCCCACCAAACACCTTGGAAAGTTTCATACTGTGTGTATGAGCATGAAGCCGGCCAACATTACCGAAGAGCAAATCAAGATGAGGGCATTCGGCTTCACACTCAAAGATTAAGAGGATGATTGGTATTACCACCTTCCATGCGGGAGTATCGACACTTGGGAGAACCTCCACAAGGCGTTTTTGGAGAAATACTTCCCAGCCAAGAAGGCGAATAGCTTGAAGAAAGCTATAAGCAACATCGAGCAAGAGGCGGACGCAACTCTCTATGAGTACTTTGAAAGATTCGCACGCCTCCGGTCCAGCTGTCCTTTCCACGGATATTCGACTCAAGATCTAGTCTTGTACTTGTACAATGGCTTGCTCAATAATGAAAGGAGGATCGTCGATGCGGCTTGTGGAGGTAACATTCTTAACTCTACCCCTGACCTTGCTTTTGAAAAAAATACAGGAACTAGTTGAAGGGACCCGGAACATTGGAAGGACTTCTTCCAAGAGAGGTGTTCATGTTGTGAATTCCGGGAAGAGTGAGATCTCTACTGAGCTTGCGGAATTGAAGGAAATGGTGAAGAGACTAACACTTATGGGAACCCCACAGCAGCTGAAAGCTTGTGGATTGTGTGCTGACCCATATCATCCAACGGTCATGTGTCCACAAGTCCAGGATGACGATGTTGAGATAAACGCGATGGGTTATGGACAATCTCAACAGTAAAGGCCTAGAAACGATCCTTATGCGCAGAATTTCATGCCAAATTGGCGTGACCAACAGAATTTCCGTTGGAGGGATCAACAAAACCAACAACAGCAGCCCCGTCAAGGTAAGTATCAATTAACTGAAGATATGTTGTAGGTTTTGACTAAACAATTTGCTACTCATGTCCAAACAACAGAGTCCAGCATCAAGAACCTTAAAAAACAGGTTGGGAAAATGGTGGAAGCCATAACAAGGATCGAAGCCCGATCCTCCAGTGGATTGCCTTCACAAACGGTTATAAACCCCAAGGAGGCCTAATCAGAAAGGTAGAGTCCTTACGTCGAGCCAACGACGTAAAACAAAGGCGCTGCTCGGGAGGCAACCCGAAGGAATAAGAAGAGGAGTTTTTGTCAAAAAAACCGCCCCAACGGTTCAATATCTCCGCCCTTGCGGTGACACCCCTGCCCAGCGCCGCCCCCGGCGCAGGGCCTGTGTCTGCAACACACAAGCCACCGCCCCCGCGGTGACACCCTTACGCCCCATGCGGCGGCCACGCTTGACATGTATCCTCAGCGCCACTCCCGGCGCTGAGGCTGTACCCTGGCCTCTTCCTTGTCCCCGTCCCCGCGGTGACAAACTCCGCCCCTGCGGTTTTATTAAGGAAAGAAAAAAAATATGCTTCCCAAAAATAAACCTACACAATCCCAACAATCCCTCATTCTCACCCTATCTACCCTCGTCTCGCCCAAACAGACGCCCCTGCGCCCTTCCCTTTTTCTGCAACCACTAGTGCTCCGACGCCCCTGCGCTGCAATACCTCCTTTCCGCCTTCCTCTCTCTCAAAACTCAACCCCTCAACACTTACCCTCTCACGCACTTCCTAAAACACCCCTTGAGCTCCTCCAACGACGCTTACACCAACAAAGAAGTCGCCGGAACAACCCCAACACCACCACCTTCGTAGGCTCCCAGAATCGCCCTCTGCTCTTCTCCTGCCCCTGCGCCTACAAGTTGCCGCCCCTGCGCCTAGCCGCCCCTGTGCAAACAAAAGAAATACAAGTTGTCAGAATCGCCCTCTGCTCTTCTCCTGCCCCTGCGCCTACAAGTTGCCGCCCGTGCGCCTAGCCGCCCTCTGCTCGTCTCTTAAATCAATTTCTGAACTTTTATAACTCCTTTGCTTGTTCAACTGCAAGAAATGGAAAAACAAAAGAAATACAAGTTGTCGGAAGTTGAGAAGGAGCGGTATAGGATTGTGCAAGGTCGGGATGTGTATGCAACTCGATTTCTGCACGTTCCTACTTTGGAAAAATTGGGCATGTTGGAGAGCATGCAGGCATTCCTCAACAATGCTGGGCTCGGCGATTTTCTGGAAATGAATGCTCCAACATACCCTGAGCTCAGCCGCCAATTCATTGCCACATTCAGCATGGAAACGGTGGACCACATGTGTGTTGGACTTTCATTCAAGTTCAACAAGAGAAAGTATACATTGGACTACACCCAACTGCAGGAGGCATTAGGGGTGACTATATGCGCCTCCGAAGGCTGGTGGGAACCCATCCCAACACCCGACTTATGCGAGTTTTGGCAGGGCGCCACCAAATCCGAGTTTCATGCAGGGGGTGAGTATTCCAACAAATTCACTCACCCCTGTTTGAGGCTCATCTTCAAGATCTTCATGAGTGTCTTCTGTGAACACAAGGAGGAGAACAAGGTCTCCCTCAAGGACCTTCCACTGTTATACGCATGCCTCCCCACGAACGACTGGGTACCAGATTGGCCATACCTCTTCCTTACCGCTTTGAAGCGGATTAGGAAGAATGAGCCATGAGACATTATGGGAGGTAGGGTGATCTCCTTGTTGGCTGCACAGGTGATGGATCTCCCAGACTTGGAGGAAGGTTTAGAGGCCCCATTGTATACGGAAGGGATGATGAGGAGGTACAGGCTCTTCAGGAGACACAGGGAGAACCTCTTTTGGCTCTCGTTGGCAGATGAGAGTCACATCACATACCTTCCCCGACCACTTCCACTTGGAGACGAGCTCTCCGAGTTATACATACCAGCTGACCCCTTTGCTCCGAGACGGCCTTAGGGGGACATTGTTGAGAGATATATTGCGGGCTCCAGCCGGGCTCCTATTGCTGATGAGGAGATGCCTACTGCAGCACCGGACGACATTCCGGCCATGGAGAGCCTTCAGGCTCAGATGGCAGCTTTGACTACACAACATCAGGCATGGCAGACCGAGTACCAGCGGACCAGCGGTCCATGCTTGAGCAGCAGTAGGCATGGTAGTCCAGCTTCGCCTCCTCCATGACCACCCATTTTGACCGTCGGCAAGATGCTTGGCAGGCGGCTCATCAACAGCAATTAGAGACTCAACAGCTGGCTTGGCAAGCTAGCTACGAGACTTTATTTAGAGAGAGGTTGGATGCTCAGGAGGACCGCATCGACACGCTCTACCGCCGGCAGGAGCATTTCTTCCGCCACTTTCCATACCCACCGGAGGAGGGTCCGGATGGTCCAGCTGGACCATCCCATTAGGGGTATCTTTTCTCTTCCCTTTCCCACATTTATCTTTGCTTCATTTCCATTTTGAGGGCAAAGTGATCTTCAAGTATGGGGGAGGGAATTATCATTGCATGTACAGTTTCTTTTGAGTTGTTTTTCATCGAGTCTTATGAATTGTAATTAAGTTTGAAATTCAGAAAAAAAAAAGAAAGAAAAAGCCAAAGAAAATGAAAAAAGGCATGAAAATCCTTGGATAAACCGAAAACCCGAAAGGGCGGTTTAGGCAAAAAGAAGGTACTCCGACCAACCTTAGGTTGGTGCAAAATTGGGCTTGAGGGATGTGAGATTAAAGTGAGATCATCAAAGAAAAGAAGAAGAGTGTCAAGTTGAAAACCCGAAAGGGCACCTTGGCAAAATGAGCGACACCGAGTGTTGGTTTCCCTTCCGGCGTTTGGCGACATAAGAAGGGGAGTCATAAGGAGGTTGTCCGGGTAGGCCACTCTTGGAGCAATAAGGATGGTAGTCTTCTCACCTTTTTCTCACATTCCCGCTCTTTTCCTTCTTTCTTTCTTGGCTTTTCTTTTGTTTTCATTGTCTTTTCTGCTTACCCATGCTTCCCGAGGCCTTTGAGTCTAGTTGTTGTCATTTGTTTTACTCGGGACGAGTAAAAGGTCTAAAGTATGGAGGAATTTAATAGGTGATGGAATCACTATCATTTAGGATAGTTTTTAGAGTCTTTTTATTGTACTTGTGTCTGTTTATGCTACTAACTCCCTGGTCCAGAAGAAGAAGACTAAAAGAAATTAAGGAAGGAGTTATAAGCACTTAGGAGTAAAGTTCGTTCACGAAGCAAAGCTGCGTCAACCCCTGGCGCCCCTGCGGTGACTTGCCCTGAAGAAGCGAAGACCAGCGCCCCTGCGCCTCCCCCTGCACCTCTGCTTGCACCTGAACCTGGGAGCTGGAAGATGAAGAGTTTGTGTCACCGCCCCTGCGTCGACACTGGGACGCCCCGGCGGCTTGGCATCAGAAACGGCAGAAAGTTGAAGAGTCAGACGTTTGAAGAGCATTAAAGATCCGCCCCTGCGGAATTGCCTAGCCGCCTCTGCGGCTATGAAGAAGATCAATCGTTTTTGCCTTCACCGCCCCTGCGGAGCTGAAGGCCGCCCCTGCGGAGCTGAAGGCCGCCCCTGCGGTTAAACGACAAAAGCTTTACTCCGGCTGTTTACACCACCTTTATGGCATTAAAGGTGGTTGTTTTGGGCCGGCCATTTACTCCTATGTAGTGCAAATTGTAGTATAAATAGTCCTTGGTTGATTGCTAGAATGATCCATCATTATCCACTTAGAACCCAATTTTCTCATCATTTCCATTGTAATGAGTTGCTAACTCCCTTGCTACATTGGGTTAATTTGAAGCTGCATTGTTACTTTGGTTGTAAGTTATCTTTAATATAAGTTTTCATTCAGTAATGCTTTGTGTTTCCTTGACCTAGAATATTCTAAAGTGTATGTAAACCACAATATAACACTCACAAGAAAGGTCTAGCTAAGTTGGAAGAATTTTTCAATTTTTTAACTTCCATAAAAACTCACTAAGGGTCCCACTTTGGCTCAACCTAAAGCCCTCGTACAAACATCTAAAAATTCCAAGTAAAAATATCTAAACCTTCTATGCAATGCACTCTACTCATCAGAAGAAACAAATCTTAAAAAGGATCACAAACTTCTCAAGTTGACTCCTTAACACAATTCTCCCATACTTGGCAAAATTTGTATTTTATAAAACTTCACAACTAGCCTACTTTGGAACCTTATAAGTCTAGATTCGATCGTTGGATCGACCACAACTCTTAATAGGACACAGTATGCATCTCACTGTATGTTCCATCAAAATTTCATGCCCATCAGATATATCTAACCTATACATATCTAGAACCAAACACTGCTTCTACACACGTTTTCTCCAACACTTGGGAATATTTCAGCAACAATAAAAACACTGCTTACGGATCCAACTTTAACTTATGATAAGATGCTCGTATAAAAATATAAAAATTCCACAAAAATATTCTAGGTCTTCTATGAATCTATGATATGCCCTCTACTCATAGAAGCAAAGACTTATCCAGAATGCCCAATCACAAGTTCTACAAAATTCTCCAAAGTTGGTTCCAAGATTGAGAATTCTGTACTTAGTTAAAATCTGTGTGCTTTCTCATCTACACAACCAGCATACATGGAGCTCTCATAGATCCAGATTCAACCGTTGGATCGTTCTAACCTTTTAATACATCGTCCTATGTATGGCACTCTAGAACATACTAAAAACTGAACGGTGGATTATTTTTCAGAAGTATATAAACTTAAGTTCAAACATGGCTGCACAACACAAAATGTTTTCAGCACTTAGAAAACTTTCAGCAACCATCCAGAAAATTGCTTACAGCCTCGACTTTGAAAAATCATAACGACTAAACCTCTCGATGGAATCCTCTCAAATTTTGATATATTCTACTATGAAATCCTAACTATGACATATCCAAAATGCAAGTATAACCGAGGAATATAATCCAACTAAATTTGCATCACAAAACTGCATCCCAAGCAGTTTTCTCAACACTTGGACAAAATCTAGCACACATAAAAACTACATGAGAAGTCAACTTGGTAGAACCATATCTCCTAAACTATAACTTGGAATACTCTCAAATTTCAGTATGATCTAATATGCAATATCAACAATAACATATCCGAAATTCAGCAAAAAAGAAGAAGTCTAGCTTACACAAAGCTGAACCTGAAGTTGACTGCTCGTCAACTTTGAAAACTTGGAAAAGTAACAGCTCTTCTAGTCATTTTCCATGGCTGATATGGAGGGTCTAAAACACACATGGGTACTCTCATCAGCACATACACGAAGAGGGTAACGCAAGGAAGAGGTTCGAGGTCCTTACCCGACTAGACGGACTCAACAAGCTCGTATGCAGGCTGGAGAAGAAGGATCGAGATCACTATCACTTGAATGCACCCGCGAGAAGATAGACACACACCAGCAGACCCTGCTCACCGCCCTTGCTGATCTGAATTGCCGCCTTTGTGGCCTTGCGTGCCAGCGGCTCGTACATGCTGTTCGCTCCAAACGGTTTGTGCAAGCTTTAAATTTATAACCCTAGATGTAAGCTTAGTACAAGGATGCGAACCCGCAGTGTACGGGTCAATCGTAGTAAAAAGCAAGAAATTCCAAGGGTCGATCACAGGGACTTAGTGAAACAAAGCAGGTGTAGGTAGTCTATGTAATTACTAACCACAAAAGCGATTAAAACAATCAAAGATGATAAAAAGTCAATTAAGGAAATATGCAATTCTAGGGATTAAAACATCTAATTGTGGTTCCAACTCAAGATCTAAAGATAAGCGGACAAAGCTGAGATTTTGCAAAGGGAAGGTGTTACTAAAGTGGAATAGATCACCGGATAAGTCTCACTACTCACTAATCCCAAACCGTAACTCCTATTACCGGGTAAGTCTCAAGGAATTAAGGAAAAGAACTATAACCTCAAACCAACACACCACCTAAGGGAATAGAATCAACCTTTACCGGGTAAGTCTCAGGCTAACTCACAAAGATGGAATGGAAGCACACTCAAACCCCAATAAAGGATAAACCTTTACTACCTATACTTACGATCTTTGGTAAACAAACAAAGGAATTACCGGGTAAGTCTCATCTTAGGCTTGCATTGAACCAGGAAAGGTGTAATAAGAATAAGATTTGGCAAATTCTAACACTTAACTCTCAGTTTCGGATCAAAAAAATCACCTCGGTTAGAAGAATTCCACCGCGGCCGAGATGTTCATCGACTGAGCGAGATGTTCTAGGGTTAAGGATAAAGACTCGAGCTTTCAGGGTCCTACTGTAATTAAGATTATTCTATCATTGTTTTTCCCACAACCTTCAGCCAATCACCCTAGAATCACACAAGGAAATTAGCCACTCATCATCATGAATGCAATAATCAAATATATGGGAAGAGAATGAATATTTGAACACAAAAACCTTAAGAACAAGGCTTCAATAACTGAATCAATTATCAATCAAACAAGCGTTCTTTGGATCACAATCTAATAAGAAAATCAACAAGAAGGGAATCTAAGAGAATCTTACAAAACCCTTCACAAAAGCTATAAAAGCTATCAACTTCCTTCCTTCAATCTTCCTTCAACCTTCCAAAAGTCCTTCCTAACTGTTGTATGTGGCCTCTTGCCGTTAGCGGATCTTGCGCCGGCTGTAGCGGGTTGCTCGATGATCCGAAGATGGTTGAATTGTAGAAATCCAACCCTTTATATAGGAGAATTATCTTTCAAAGATAAAATATCTTAAAAAGATAATTTCCTATTAAATATATCCATATCTCCTAAAATAAATATCTTCCTAAGATAATTTTATAAGAAATATCTTAAAAGATAGTTTCCTATAAAATATATCCAAAAATCCAGCCTAAAAATATAAGATCTCTCCTTCCAAAAATAAAAGATCTCAGCCAAATAAAATATATCTCGCCGCGTCCAAGGTGTTCGCCTCGGTCGGGACGCTCCTCTGGGTCATCTCGGTCGAGATGGTACTGTAGCTGACCGAGGTGGCTCTAAACTGAATGTGAAATCTCTCAAATCTGGTCCAAAGTGAATCTTTAATCTATTTCCATGCTTCCTGGATTCTTCCTTAAGCTCCTGAATGTAGCTCCAATGACTCCTTAGCTCCTTTAGCTCCATTTTGATGCAAAACGTGCCATTTTACCTACGATTACAACGAAAACTTGGTGTAGACCTTGATTTTCACAAAGGTAGATGAAATGACAATATAATCACATAATATACATTCAAACATGCAGATTATTGAAGATAAAACATCTAAACAAGTCCCAAAATATAGACTATAATTCATGCTATCACATGCCGCCCTTGTGGTCAAAGATGCAGAGACGCCGTAGCCCCCTTGCTGCGTGGCCATAGACGATGGATGTCTGCACAAGACCCTGGCTACTCGCTCCGGCTTGATGGGCTCGAGGAGGAGGAGTCGGGATGCCCTTAGCCACTGTTGGCGTGACAGAAGGGACAAAGAACCACCCTTTGGATCCAAGCTACGGGACATCATAGAGACACCCCTTGGGCTCCTTCTTACCCGACTGAAGAGGGACTGGGTGGATGCTGCTGTTCGGTCGAAGGCGACAAAGGCTCGCTGGCGTGAAGGCAAAAGCGAAGGAGGAGCAGGCTGCTGCGCCAGCGTTGGTCTTGCGTGTAACACCCCGAATTTTATAACTTAGGGAGTTACTGGTTAGGACCGCACAATGGGTCCCGACCTTAGTTTGACAACAACTTAACGAGATCTTACAACAAGGCACAGATAAGGAAAATCAGAAATCATAAAATAGTTCTTAATAATGCATGAATGTGACCAGATCGACTACAGCCGGAAAACGGAATATAACAAAGTACGAATTGAAACAACGTTCAACTGTAAAACCCACAAATGCAAAAACTGTAAAACGTCCTAAAGTACGATACCCCGGCTGACCACTACCATCTGGATCACTCGGCATCTGCTCTAACCTGTGTCAAGTCTAAACAACATATCAACAGTTAGCTAACTATCCAAATATAAGCAAAATGATAACAACACAAACACAAGCAAAAACATAATTAAACAAACATCATGCTGGCACTCAACCAATTATTATCTATTATTTAAGTGATTCACATTATTCACTTTAAGTTGTGGCACGAGAATTATTATTAGTTCTCGCCTCCGTTCCTTATCCAACTGGTGTAGGTCTAGCTGACTTTCATTGGTAGCATCACTACAAACCATGTGTGGACTAGTCCCGAAAGAAACCCCCAGCGCCCCGCGAGCTACTGAGCAGAATGCCACCGCCCGTTACTCTTAGGCCAAAATATAGGTCGGTAATTATATATCGCAACCTATCTCTCTAACATGTCAATCACACACCACCATCATCATTATACTCATATTTAGTAGTCAGCTAAGTAAGCCCAAAGGACTTACCTGTTATAACGCTCGACTCTTTATAAACCACTCGCTCTGTAAACTGTAACCACTCAGTTGCCTGTCAAAGGCGATAAGTGTATTAGCACACTTTCACGTAGATAGAAGTCTAAAACTTCTAAGATCAAATAAGGTATTAAGACGTACTAGTTACAGTATTAGTTTTAGGGTAAAATGACCATTTTACCCTTGGTTCCGATTTCCTCGAAAACCCTAAAATTCATGTCTAAACTCCTATTTGAAGTTCTAAAAATATATTCTAACTCCTAAAATTTTATTTGGTTCCAAACTGACGTTTTTCCTATGTTTCTATTTTCCGGAAGAATCAAAAAGGTTTAACTTCGGCTCTAAATATAAAATTCTTAACAGCTTATAAAATTTCCGAATTAAATCTCTAGATCATCTATGAGGTTCTATCTAACCTTAGAAGAAAGAATTTCTCCAAACTGTTCAGCCGATATTTTTATAATAATTCACAAAGTCGGTTCCTTCACTCTAATTTCCTATACTTAGCCAAAATTCAAGTTTACCAAAACTGCTCAACTACCTAACTTCGAGATCTCATAACTTTCAATCCGACCGTTCATTTCTTCTCAAATTTTAATATGCTAAACTACATATATCCATCTACAACATATCCAAAATTCAACGGTGGATCTTTATCCAAACGTTTAATAATTGATCTACAAGATGGGCTGTTTGTAACCTAAAAGCTGAAGGAAATAAAATGAATTTACAGCAGCCTTTTGTCTATCATTTTATGTGAAATTTTCAGCAGCTACTTATCACTATTTTATCTATGCTTAAGGCCGAACAACAACAGCCTAAATAATGTTATGAATCAATATAGCTAGAGACATTACAACCTAGTTGTAAAGGGGGCAACAAAACAACATACAGCAATGCTTACTCGCTGCAGTAGAATGGCTCTGCGTTCCTTGATTCCTGACTCGTAACCGAGAGGCTGGACTATGTTGCTGAAGCGAAACAAAAGGAGGGAGATCACTACTCCGATTGGTTAAGAGTGAGGCAAGAAGAGTAGAGAAAGACCTACCGGAGGGTGTATGCAGAAGGTCTCCGTAAGGTCCTGTCTCGTCTTAAGCAACTGGAGACTCGCTACCGTGGCTGCAAAACGATGGACTTAGCCCCTTTGGTTCAGTAGGTGGCTGCAGTTTGGGGCACAACAACGTCGGTCGAAGAGACAGGAAGAGAAGGATGGTGAGGTTGTACGCAGATGGGTCGGCAAAGAGATTGAATTGAAGACGGGAAACAAAATAAGATTCTGCACTAACCTGGTTTCGGTAGGGAGATCAGAAGGTGATCGTATGCTTGGAGCGGCTGGTCGTGTACAGAAGGAGGCTAGGTACGCAGTCGGCGGCTGTGCTTTCGTCTTCCAAATCAACCCGGACGTATGAAGATAGACGAGGGGATGAATACTCAGATAAGGGAAGAGCGAGATTCGGGGGATATGATAGGAAAGAGAACGGTTACAGAAGGGAAAGAGCTGTAACGGCTGTTCAGCAGGAGGAGGTGGCAAGTTAGTGTGACGCTGGGCTGAAGATTGCGGTTGCTGCTTTACTGGGCTGAGCAAGCCGGATCCGCTGGGCTGAGATGCGCAAGGCAGCAGTTCTTCTGGGCTGGAATGGACTTCGCTGGAGCTGTGCTGCTGAAGAGCTGGGCTGCGCATAGGGCTGGGGCGGACAAGGCATCGGACTAGAGCTGTGATGCTGCTGGGCTGGAGTGGCGCTGGGCTGGGCTGTTGGCGCTGGATCCGCTGGCTGAATTATATGTTAGCAGATGGGCTAAAATGGTTGCATCTGGGCTCCTTAATTTAGCGAGTTTCTGGCTGGACAAGATCCCGATATATAAATATACGGACTAGGCGGATAGGGAGTTTATTTTAGTTTAAGATCGGCTCAGAATTCTATCATTTTATGCGGAAGTAATCTACATAAAATGATAAACTATATAAAAGATTCTATCATTTTATGTGAAGGAATCTACATAAAATGATAAATCCTATAATACTATGTCTAACTAAGTAGACGGGTATGGGTCAACTGATCGAGATCTATTTAATAACGGAAATAGACGGAATAAAAATTCCGGATTTTACATCAGTACCCCCTTAAAATAAGTTTCGTCCCGAAACTTGGAATAAGATACCTACCCCATACATTTCCCTTCGAGAAATATATTCTAGCAAGTAACTACTCACGTCATCAAGCACATACACATAAACAATTATGTAAACATATAATCACAGAAGTCATATAAGGTCTCGTCTTAGTACTAACCCGTCGGTACTGAGGTAGCGGCTAACTCCGCAAAGAACTCAGGGTAGTTACGTCTAATACTCTCCTCTGTCTCCCAGGTAGCCTCATCAACTCCTCGTCTAGACCACTGAATCCTCAGCATCGGTATCTCCTTAGAACGTAGCTGCCTAATACTACGCTCTAGGACGGCTACTGGATACTCCACAAAAGTGTGGTCTGGCTCAACTATCAGATCCTCATGACTGATGATGTGTCTAGGATCCGGTATGTACTCTCGCAGCTGAGATACATGAAAAACTGGGTGTACTCCCTCTAATCTCGGTGGCAGTGCTAGTCGGTAGGCAACCTCTCCGACTCTCTTTACGATCTCAAATGGGCCGACGTATCGGGGACTCAGCTTCCCCTTAATGCCGAAACGTCTAACTCCTCTCGTAGGTGACACTCTCAACCACACCTGTGCACCTACTCTAAACTCCAAAGGTCGACGCCTTTTGTCGGCGTAGGACTTCTGACGACTCTGTGCTGCTAACATCCTTTCCCGGACTAAGGCGATCCGGGCGATGTCATCCTGTATCTGATCTGGTACTACTCCATCAGCCTTGCTAGGCTCATCCCAACATAGCGGTGTACGACATCTCCGTCCGTACAAAGCCTCATAAGGTGCCATCCCAATAGACGCATGCCAGCTGTTATTATATGAAAACTCTACTAGTGGGAGGTGATCTGGCCATACCTGTCCCCAATCTAGCACACATGCCCGCAACATGTCCTCTAAGGTCTGGATGGTCCTCTCTGACTGACCGTCTGTCTGTGGGTGGTAGGCAGTGGTAAAGTGAAGACTCGTACCCAGAGCAGTATGTACCTGCTGCCAGAGCCTCGAGGTAAAACGTCCATCCCTGTCGGAGACGATAGTCCTCGGTACTCCATGGAGTCTCACAATATGCCTGGTGAACTCCTCTGCTAGACGACTTACCGGCCACGTTTCCTTAATCGGAATGAAACGTGCGGTCTTCGTCAGACGGTCTACTACTACCCAAATGGCATCAAAACCTCTGCTGAGCCTCAATCCGGTGACGAAATCCATAGAAATGTCTTCCCACTTCCAATGTGGTACTGGAAGTGGGTGTAGCTCTCCTCCGGATCTACGATGCTCAATCTTGACCTGCTGGCAGGGTCGCACACTGGGCTACATATCGGGCCACATCAGGCTTCAAACCACCCCACCAGAAGAAACGTCTCACGTCCTTATACATCTTACTCGCTCCTGGATGTACGGAGTAAGGGGTAGCATGAGCCTCACCTAGTATTCTCTGTCTCAGCTCACTGTCTGATGGCACACAGACACGGTCATGTCGTCTCATCACTCCATCGGCACCGATAGTAAACTGAGGGGCCTCATCTCGTGACATCCGGTCTCGAATCCGGGTCAAAGTCGGACAGGTCTCCTGCTTCTGTCGGATCTCACCCAACAGGTCAGGAAGAAACTCTAAGGTGGCTAACTGATGAGCTGTATCGGGGAACTGGATCTCTACCTCCAACCAAGCTAGGTCCCTCTGTAACTGTGGCTGTACTGTCAACCGAGCTATCGCCTTCTCCTGAGGCGTCTTCCGACTCAAAGCGTCAGCAACTACATTCGCCTTTCCGGGGTGGTAAAGAATCTCAAGGTCGAAATCCTTGATCAACTCTAGCCACCGCCTCTGGCGGTTATTCAACTCCCGCTGAGTGAATATGTACTTCAGACTCTTATGGTCTGTGAAGATCTGACAGGTCGCTCCATAGAGATAATGACGCCAGATATTAAGAGCGTGCACTACTGCTGCTAACTCCAGATCATGAGTGGGGTAGTTCTCTTCATACGTCTTCAGCTGTCGAGACGCATATGCTATAACCTTACCCCTCTGCATCAAGACACACCCCAAGCCCAGCTTGGATGCGTCACTGTACACCACAAAGTCCTCTATACCCTCAGGCTGTGCTAAGATCGGAGCAGACGTCAATCTCCTCTTCAGCTCATCAAAACTCTGCTGACACGGCTCAGACCATACGAACCGAGTAGTCTTCCTTAGGAGGGAAGTAAGTGGTCGGGCGATCAGAGAAAACCCTTCCACAAACCGACGGTAATAACCTGCCAATCCAAGGAAGCTGCGAACCTCCTTAACATTCTTCGGAGGTTGCTAAGATGACACTGACTCAATCTTCGCTGGGTCGACCTTAATCCCTTCAGCAGTCACTACATGGCCTAGGAACGCCACCTCTGACATCCAGAACTCACACTTGGATAGTTTAGCATATAGCTGACTATCCTGTAGAATCTGCAACACTGTCCTCAAGTGTCCGGCTTGCTCCTCTCGACTTCTAGAGTAAACTAGAATGTCGTCAATAAAGACCACTACAAACTGGTCTAGGAAGTCGATGAAAATCCCATTCATCAACTCCATAAATACTGTTGGCGCGTTAGTAAGCCCGAATGGCATCACTACAAACTCATAATGACCATACCTAGTCCGGAATACCGTCTTAGGTATGTCCTGATCTCTCACCCTCAGCTGGTGATAACCCGATCTCAAATCTATCCTCGAGAACACTGACGCTCCATGCAGCTGGTCCAGCAGATCATCTATGCGAGGCAATGGTACTTATTCTTGATGGTGACCTTGTTCAGCTCCCTGTAGTCGATACACAGCCTCATCGATCCATCTTTCTTCCTCACAAATAACACTGGCGCGCCCCAGGGAGAAACACTAGGGCGTATGAAGCCCTTCTCTGCTAACTCCTCTAACTGCTTCTTCAGCTCAAGCAGCTCTATCGGGGCCATGCGGTACGGGGCCTTCGAGATTGGTCTCGTGCCCGGCTCTAACTCGATGCTAAAGTCCACACTCCTCTGTTGAGGTAGCCCTGGTAAGTTGTCCCTGAAGACCTCTGCAAACTCGCATGCGACTGGTATCTCCTCTACTGTCAGGCTCTTGCGCTCCTTCATGGCATAACACCAGAAGGCCTCGCAACCCTGTGCTATCAGTCTGGCTGCTCTCACTGCACTGATAACGGTGCCGGACTTTCCGAGGTCCCAACCTCGGAATATAACTCTGTGGCCCTCCTCCGTGGCGACAGTCACAGTCCTCCTACCAATATCCAGGACGGCTCCATGTCTAGTCATCCAATCTATCCCTAGTATCACGTCCTCATGTGCTAAGGGCATGACTAGAAAATTTACTAACCAAATCCGGCCTCCCAGGTGAATAGGGCAGTCATAAATCTCTCGAGATCCTCTAACCTTACCCCCATCTGGTAATCCAACCACAAAAGGTACACCCTCTACTGTAGCTAAGGACAACCTATCTACACATGCATCTGATTTAAATGAGTGCGTAGCACCCGTATCAAATAAAACTCTCACAGGTAAGTCATGGATCCAAATAGTACCTGTGGTCGCAGGTGCTGCAGGCTGCTCAGTGTTCCTCAGCTCAAACACTCTCGATGGTCCTCCTCTGGTGTCAGTGGTACTACCACGTCCTCTGCCACGACCTGATCCCTGTGCAGTACTGTACGAAGCAGGATGTCCTGGAGCCCGGTACTGCTGCTGCTGCGGACTCGGAGCTCGGTACTGAGGGGGTCTCTGTACACTCTTCTCAGCACCTGCAGGAGAAGATCCCTGCTGAGAAGAAGCCTTGCCCTGACGGCAGAAAGTAGCCCTGTGTCCCGGCTTCCCACAAGTGAAGCAAGTGACCGGTGGTTTCGGGCAGTCCGTCTTAATGTGATCACGGCCACCACAGTTAAAGCACTGTCGATCTCCACTGGGAGTCCGAACTGTAGAGTGGTAGGTGGACCTCCCCTGAGTCTGTCCTCTACCATAACCTGCTACTGCTGCACTGCTACCAGCATATCCTGTCCTCTGCCGCTTATCCGGCCCACTAGACTGAGCTGCTTTCCTAGAAGCTGGCCTATCTCTCTCATAAGCAGAGGCCCTATCCTGATAATCAGACAAGGTCTCACAGCGGAATCCAGCCAGGTAGGATCGGGTACTCTCTCTCAACCTCCTGGAGAAAAGATAAACATGCTGCTCTTCTGGAGGTGCAGATGGTCCAAGCAAAGTCAACTCTTTCTGAAACTTCTTTATGGCTGCAGCAATCGGGATATCCTCAAATCCCGCCTCAATGAAATCTTGGAATCTCTCCCTCCTCAGCGAAACTGGGCAGTACCTGTCTCTAACAATGTTCTTCATCTGCTCCCAGCTGGTGACTCGGCCACGAATGGTACGCCACCATGAATGAGCATCATTTGTGAAGCAGGTCTGTATCAAATCTACCTGTCGATCCACGGGGCAACGTATTGCCTCCAAAGCAGTCTCAATCTTCCCTATCCAGTGCTCCACCTCTAGCCCTATCTCTCCGCTGAATGAGGGGACCTTCTGAAAGTTGAAAGCCTTCAACCACTCATCAGGTCTCGGTGCTCTGGCCCCAGTAGGTGCTCTATCAACATCAGCCCTCCTCTCAGATACAGCCGGCACCTGAGACACTCCCTGTGTCACCTAAGCTGACCTAGCCGGTACCATTGGTGGTACCCGAGTAAGCCTCTCCACTCTGGCAGCTTCCTCCCTGCGCTCAACATAGGCTCTGAACTCCCTATACTCCGATGCTCCAATAGAGACACGTCCCGACTCAGTAGAACGAGCTCCTTGCGCTCCAGACCTAGCGGCGGTCTCAGGCCTGACCTCGGGGCCTACACTCTCAGCTACTTCTTCTACAGCACCCTCTGGTATACTTGCTGCAGGTGGGTCATCTCGAGGAACTCGTCCTCGACCTCTCCCTAGTGGAGGTCTACCCCCACGACCACGCCCTCTAACAGTAGGGGTGCTATCAGCTCGATCCTGTCTGACTGGGGGAAGGGGGGGACGACCCCTACCTCGGCCAGTCACTTGTGCAACCCTAGTACGTGCCATCTGCACGAATAGTAATAACTACAGTTATAAACTAGCTAATCTATCATAACAGTTCAAGTCTATAATTATTCTAAGATTACCGAGATCCGCAGAGGTAGTGGTGGTCATCCGTACTTTCTATCCCAACCCGACTCTGTATGCATTTTAAAACCAAAAATTTTCTTTGGAAAACTCAGACCCTTTTCGGGTTCTGTTTATTTACTTATATGACCTTTTTAGAAGATTCAAGTGCCATTGTTGCCAACCTAGAGCTCTGATACCATGTTGTAACACCCCGAATTTTATAACTTAGGGAGTTACTGGTTAGGACCGCACAATGGGTCCCGACCTTAGTTTGACAACAACTTAACGAGATCTTACAACAAGGCACAGATAAGGAAAATCAGAAATCATAAAATAGTTCTTAATAATGCATGAATGTGACCAGATCGACTACAGCCGGAAAACGGAATATAACAAAGTACGAATTGAAACAACGTTCAACTGTAAAACCCACAAATGCAAAAACTGTAAAACGTCCTAAAGTACGATACCCCGGCTGACCACTACCATCTGGATCACTCGGCATCTGCTCTAACCTGTGTCAAGTCTAAACAACATATCAACAGTTAGCTAACTATCCAAATATAAGCAAAATGATAACAACACAAACACAAGCAAAAACATAATTAAACAAACATCATGTTGGCACTCAACCAATTATTATCTATTATTTAAGTGATTCACATTATTCACTTTAAGTTGTGGCACGAGAATTATTATTAGTTCTCGCCTCCGTTCCTTATCCAACTGGTGTAGGTCTAGCTGACTTCCATTGGTAGCATCACTACAAACCATGTGTGGACTAGTCCCGAAAGAAACCCCCAGCGCCCCGCGAGCTACTGAGCAGAATGCCACCGCCCGTTACTCTTAGGCCAAAATATAGGTCGGTAATTATATATCGCAACCTATCTCTCTAACATGTCAATCACACACCACCATCATCATTATACTCATATTTAGTAGTCAGCTAAGTAAGCCCAAAGGACTTACCTGTTATAACGCTCGACTCTTTATAAACCACTCGCTCTGTAAACTGTAACCACTCAGTTGCCTGTCAAAGGCGATAAGTGTATTAGCACACTTTCACGTAGATAGAAGTCTAAAACTTCTAAGATCAAATAAGGTATTAAGACGTACTAGTTACAGTATTAGTTTTAGGGTAAAATGACCATTTTACCCTTGGTTCCGATTTCCTCGAAAACCCTAAAATTCATGTCTAAACTCCTATTTGAAGTTCTAAAAATATATTCTAACTCCTAAAATTTTATTTGGTTCCAAACTGACGTTTTTCCTATGTTTCTATTTTCCGGAAGAATCAAAAAGGTTTAACTTCGGCTCTAAATATAAAATTCTTAACAGCTTATAAAATTTCCGAATTAAATCTCTAGATCATCTATGAGGTTCTATCTAACCTTAGAAGAAAGAATTTCTCCAAACTGTTCAGCCGATATTTTTATAATAATTCACAAAGTCGGTTCCTTCACTCTAATTTCCTATACTTAGCCAAAATTCAAGTTTACCAAAACTGCTCAACTACCTAACTTCGAGATCTCATAACTTTCAATCCGACCGTTCATTTCTTCTCAAATTTTAATATGCTAAACTACATATATCCATCTACAACATATCCAAAATTCAACGGTGGATCTTTATCCAAACGTTTAATAATTGATCTACAAGATGGGCTGTTTGTAACCTAAAAGCTGAAGGAAATAAAATGAATTTACAGCAGCCTTTTGTCTATCATTTTATGTGAAATTTTCAGCAGCTACTTATCACTATTTTATCTATGCTTAAGGCCGAACAACAACAGCCTAAATAATGTTATGAATCAATATAGCTAGAGACATTACAACCTAGTTGTAAAGGGGGCAACAAAACAACATACAGCAATGCTTACTCGCTGCAGTAGAATGGCTCTGCGTTCCTTGATTCCTGACTCGTAACCGAGAGGCTGGACTATGTTGCTGAAGCGAAACAAAAGGAGGGAGATCACTACTCCGATTGGTTAAGAGTGAGGCAAGAAGAGTAGAGAAAGACCTACCGGAGGGTGTATGCAGAAGGTCTCCGTAAGGTCCTGTCTCGTCTTAAGCAACTGGAGACTCGCTACCGTGGCTGCAAAACGATGGACTTAGCCCCTTTGGTTCAGTAGGTGGCTGCAGTTTGGGGCACAACAACGTCGGTCGAAGAGACAGGAAGAGAAGGATGGTGAGGTTGTACGCAGATGGGTCGGCAAAGAGATTGAATTGAAGACGGGAAACAAAATAAGATTCTGCACTAACCTGGTTTCGGTAGGGAGATCAGAAGGTGATCGTATGCTTGGAGCGGCTGGTCGTGTACAGAAGGAGGCTAGGTACGCAGTCGGCGGCTGTGCTTTCGTCTTCCAAATCAACCCGGACGTATGAAGATAGACGAGGGGATGAATACTCAGATAAGGGAAGAGCGAGATTCGGGGGATATGATAGGAAAGAGAACGGTTACAGAAGGGAAAGAGCTGTAACGGCTGTTCAGCAGGAGGAGGTGGCAAGTTAGTGTGACGCTGGGCTGAAGACTGCGGTTGCTGCTTTACTGGGCTGAGCAAGCCGGATCCGCTGGGCTGAGATGCGCAAGGCAGCAGTTCTTCTGGGCTGGAATGGACTTCGCTGGAGCTGTGCTGCTGAAGAGCTGGGCTGCGCATAGGGCTGGGGCGGACAAGGCAGCGGACTAGAGCTGTGATGCTGCTGGGCTGGAGTGGCGCTGGGCTGGGCTGTTGGCGCTGGATCCGCTGGCTGAATTATATGTTAGCAGATGGGCTAAAATGGTTGCATCTGGGCTCCTTAATTTAGCGAGTTTCTGGCTGGACAAGATCCCGATATATAAATATACGGACTAGGCGGATAGGGAGTTTATTTTAGTTTAAGATCGGCTCAGAATTCTATCATTTTATGCGGAAGTAATCTACATAAAATGATAAACTATATAAAAGATTCTATCATTTTATGTGAAGGAATCTACATAAAATGATAAATCCTATAATACTATGTCTAACTAAGTAGACGGGTATGGGTCAACTGATCGAGATCTATTTAATAACGGAAATAGACGGAATAAAAATTCCGGATTTTACATCAGTACCCCCTTAAAATAAGTTTCGTCCCGAAACTTGGAATAAGATACCTACCCCATACATTTCCCTTCGAGAAATATATTCTAGCAAGTAACTACTCACGTCATCAAGCACATACACATAAACAATTATGTAAACATATAATCACAGAAGTCATATAAGGTCTCGTCTTAGTACTAACCCGTCGGTACTGAGGTAGCGGCTAACTCCGCAAAGAACTCAGGGTAGTTACGTCTAATACTCTCCTCTGTCTCCCAGGTAGCCTCATCAACTCCTCGTCTAGACCACTGAATCCTCAGCATCGGTATCTCCTTAGAACGTAGGTGCCTAATACTACGCTCTAGGACGGCTACTGGATACTCCACAAAAGTGTGGTCTGGCTCAACTATCAGATCCTCATGACTGATGATGTGTCTAGGATCCGGTATGTACTCTCGCAGCTGAGATACATGAAAAACTGGGTGTACTCCCTCTAATCTCGGTGGCAGTGCTAGTCGGTAGGCAACCTCTCCGACTCTCTTTACGATCTCAAATGGGCCGACGTATCGGGGACTCAGCTTCCCCTTAATGCCGAAACGTCTAACTCCTCTCGTAGGTGACACTCTCAACCACACCTGTGCACCTACTCTAAACTCCAAAGGTCGACGCCTTTTGTCGGCGTAGGACTTCTGACGACTCTGTGCTGCTAACATCCTTTCCCGGACTAAGGCGATCCGGGCGATGTCATCCTGTATCTGATCTGGTACTACTCCATCAGCCTTGCTAGGCTCATCCCAACATAGCGGTGTACGACATCTCCGTCCGTACAAAGCCTCATAAGGTGCCATCCCAATAGACGCATGCCAGCTGTTATTATATGAAAACTCTACTAGTGGGAGGTGATCTGGCCATACCTGTCCCCAATCTAGCACACATGCCCGCAACATGTCCTCTAAGGTCTGGATGGTCCTCTCTGACTGACCGTCTGTCTGTGGGTGGTAGGCAGTGGTAAAGTGAAGACTCGTACCCAGAGCAGTATGTACCTGCTGCCAGAGCCTCGAGGTAAAACGTCCATCCCTGTCGGAGACGATAGTCCTCGGTACTCCATGGAGTCTCACAATATGCCTGGTGAACTCCTCTACTAGACGACTTACCGGCCACGTTTCCTTAATCGGAATGAAACGTGCGGTCTTCGTCAGACGGTCTACTACTACCCAAATGGCATCAAAACCTCTGCTGAGCCTCAATCCGGTGACGAAATCCATAGAAATGTCTTCCCACTTCCAATGTGGTACTGGAAGTGGGTGTAGCTCTCCTCCGGATCTACGATGCTCAATCTTGACCTGCTGGCAGGTTGCACACTGGGCTACATATCGGGCCACATCAGGCTTCAAACCACCCCACCAGAAGAAACGTCTCACGTCCTTATACATCTTACTCGCTCCTGGATGTACGGAGTAAGGGGTAGCATGAGCCTCACCTAGTATTCTCTGTCTCAGCTCACTGTCTGATGGCACACAGACACGGTCATGTCGTCTCATCACTCCATCGGCACCGATAGTAAACTGAGGGGCCTCATCTCGTGACATCCGGTCTCGAATCCGGGTCAAAGTCGGACAGGTCTCCTGCTTCTGTCGGATCTCACCCAACAGGTCAGGAAGAAACTCTAAGGTGGCTAACTGATGAGCTGTATCGGGGAACTGGATCTCTACCTCCAACCAAGCTAGGTCCCTCTGTAACTGTGGCTGTACTGTCAACCGAGCTATCGCCTTCTCCTGAGGCGTCTTCCGACTCAAAGCGTCAGCAACTACATTCGCCTTTCCGGGGTGGTAAAGAATCTCAAGGTCGAAATCCTTGATCAACTCTAGCCACCGCCTCTGGCGGTTATTCAACTCCCGCTGAGTGAATATGTACTTCAGACTCTTATGGTCTGTGAAGATCTGACAGGTCGCTCCATAGAGATAATGACGCCAGATCTTAAGAGCGTGCACTACTGCTGCTAACTCCAGATCATGAGTGGGGTAGTTCTCTTCATACGTCTTCAGCTGTCGAGACGCATATGCTATAACCTTACCCCTCTGCATCAAGACACACCCCAAGCCCAGCTTGGATGCGTCACTGTACACCACAAAGTCCTCTGTACCCTCAGGCTGTGCTAAGATCGGAGCAGACGTCAATCTCCTCTTCAGCTCATCAAAACTCTGCTGACACGGCTCAGACCATACGAACCGAGTAGTCTTCCTTAGGAGGGAAGTAAGTGGTCGGGCGATCAGAGAAAACCCTTCCACAAACCGACGGTAATAACCTGCCAATCCAAGGAAGCTGCGAACCTCCTTAACATTCTTCGGAGGTTGCCAAGATGACACTGACTCAATCTTCGCTGGGTCGACCTTAATCCCTTCAGCAGTCACTACATGGCCTAGGAACGCCACTTCTGACATCCAGAACTCACACTTGGATAGTTTAGCATATAGCTGACTATCCTGTAGAATCTGCAACACTGTCCTCAAGTGTCCGGCATGCTCCTCTCGACTTCTAGAGTAAACTAGAATGTCGTCAATAAAGACCACTACAAACTGGTCTAGGAAGTCGATGAAAATCCCATTCATCAACTCCATAAATACTGCTGGCGCGTTAGTAAGCCCGAATGGCATCACTACAAACTCATAATGACCATACCTAGTCCGGAATGCCGTCTTAGGTATGTCCTGATCTCTCACCCTCAGCTGGTGATAACCCGATCTCAAATCTATCCTCGAGAACACTGACGCTCCATGCAGCTGGTCCAGCAGATCATCTATGCGAGGCAATGGGTACTTATTCTTGATGGTGACCTTGTTCAGCTCCCTGTAGTCGATACACAGCCTCATCGATCAATCTTTCTTCCTCACAAATAACACTGGCGCGCCCCAGGGAGAAACACTAGGGCGTATGAAGCCCTTCTCTGCTAACTCCTCTAACTGCTTCTTCAGCTCAAGCAGCTCTATCGGGGCCATGCGGTACGGGGCCTTCGAGATCGGTCTCGTGCCCGGCTCTAACTCGATGCTAAAGTCCACACTCCTTTGTGGAGGTAGCCCTGGTAAGTCGTCCCTGAAGACCTCTGCAAACTCGCATGCGACTGGTATCTCCTCTACTGTCAGGCTCTTGCGCTCCTTCATGGCATAACACCAGAAGGCCTTGCAACCCTGTGCTATCAGTCTGGCTGCTCTCACTGCACTGATAATGGTTCCGGACTTTCCGAGGTCCCAACCTCGGAATATAACTCTGTGGCCCTCCTCCGTGGCGACAGTCACAGTCCTCCTACCAATATCCAGGACGGCTCAGAAGCAAAATTTCCGGATGTTACAAAGGATATAATAAGAAGTCGGGAAAACCCAAAAACCGGTCCAAGTTCGGTTTGCTTCGGAATAACTCGGAAGCAAAATTTCCGGATGTTACACTTAGAGCCTTGAGACTTACCCGGTAATAAGTGATTCGGTTTGGGATAATGGATTGTGAGACCTCCCCCGTGATCATTCCCATTTGAAAAACATCATTCCTTGGCAATCCCAACCTTGTCCTAATTTGTAGAAATCTTGAATCTAAAACCGCAACCGAATACCTTGACCTCTAGAATCCGCATTGCCCGCTTATCTTATTTCTTATCTTGATTTTGCTTTGCTTGATTTATTTTGTTGGATTTTAAATTGATCTTTGATCACCAAAAATACCAAAAATGTTGTTGTTTCCATTCACCTTTCTTCTTAATATAGGTTTGTTCTATTTTTTTTCCATTGCATATTTCGATTTCACCTGAGTCCTTGTGTCCGACCTTGGAACATTTACTTTTGCTACATAACGATCCATACAAAAATTGTGGGTTTACTTAGTTTAGGCTTTTATTATGAGTAAAATTTAATTAAGACTTTGTCGTGCATCATTATGATACCCTTTTATAATCATTAAATCCAAGACATTTGGTGCACTTCCAAAAGTTTAGGGTCATTTCCGTAAATATAAACCTAGACCAATTTATTTTATTATCCTTTTAAGGGCAGATTTGCAAATTGTAAAAAATGTGTGCTATTAACCTCATTACAAAGTATAGGTGCCCTTTTGTAATTCATCCAAAATATGAAGAAACTAGATCTAGGGTTGCTGGGAAAGTTCTCGGCATCACCTATTTGGTCAAGGCTCCGATGCGGCGAGAGTGGCCAGCGACGAGCTTCATCTGGCGATGGTGGTTACTAGTGTGACGAAGGAAAGAGACGGTGGCCTTGTTCCGGCGATTGCTTAGGCGAAGGAGAGAGACGGAGAACTGAGGAGCCGTTGAGACGATCTAGAAGAGTGAAATAAATCTCGTTCAAAGAAGGAGGCGATGGACTTGTTCCCGGTGGTGGCGGCTTGGAGGCGGACGACAACGTGGCTGCAACTCGGGATTTGGCTTAAGACTACAGTCCAAAACAACAAAATGCGAAGGCGGCTCGGTGGTGGTGTTGACCTTCTTCTCCTACAAGGGATCTTCCTACGATGGCTTGGTCAAAGGAGAGAGGTGAAGAACCGAGGAGCTGCTGAGACGATCAAGAAGAGTGAAGCGTATATATGACTCGAAGAAGGAAGCGGTGACCCTGTTCCTGGTGGTGGCGGCTCGGAGGTGGACGACAACGACACTGCAACTCGGGATTTGGATGTAATAATCTTCTTCTTCTTCTTCTTCTTCTTCTTCTTCTTCTTCTATAAATTAGGTTTATATGTGACACCTATTTCATTTCTAGTTGATTACCAGTTAATTAACCCTGTTTAAAGCAAAAAGCAAAAAAGCGGAAAATGTAAAATTTTTAAACTTGATCTTACAACCATATTCACAACATATATACATACTAACATACGTCATAAAACTTTGTTTAACAAAACAAAACAGTTTAAAACCACACAAAACATCCTAGGCGGTAGCATCCCATAACAGCCCACCTGATATGATCTCAAATCCAAGTGTTGGGTCCAACGTCCTTTCCTTGATCAAGCTGAGTCTGAGTAGCTGAAAAATATGGATATAACAACAATGAGCTACAAGCTCAGTAAGGGTATACAAATTGCACTCTCCCAATATATATAAGTATCTAATATCCCGTCCCCAAAGGACACAATACCCGTTCTCACATTCCAAAGCACACATACATCTCCACATTCACATTACATACAAAACACATAACATATACACATTCAAGCATGTTATCATATCACATATAAATATATCACCTCATATAAACATCTCATATCATACCATCACATATAAACAATCATAACATAACATATAACGTGCTAGACTCGATTGAATCGATGCATAGGTGATAATTAACTAACTAGCCCCAACTGATCGTATGATATATTTTCTCATGTGCTTCCGTATTTCTTTTCTTTCTTTCTTTCTTTCTTTTTTCTTTCTTTCGGTTGGCCAACCGATAGCGTCCTAGACCCCTTGTAGACCAGGTAGCGACCTCGGCCATCTTGTCCTAAGACCCCTTGTAGATCAGGTTGCGATCTTGGACTATTTTTCTCATCTTGAGGCCCCTTGTAGATCAGATAGCGACCTCCGAGGTCCCTTGTAGATCAGGTAGCGACTTCGTCCTCCAAAAACTCGTGCGGGACCCAGTTGAGCTAATTAATCAATTATCATCCTATATTATCACTTTCATATCATAACTCAATTTCATACTTTCATCATATTCTTTTATCATATTATTTCCATTATCATCTCATGTACCTCATGCATGCATTCATAAATCATATCAAGTCATCATCATCATTTCACTCATATATATAAGCATGCATAAAATCATGGCATAATAAATACATAATATATATTATTCAAGTGTAATTCATATACACTTACCTCGCAGGCAAGAACAATAAAACCTCGCAAACCAACTATTGAGTCCGTTTCCCACTCGGACTATCCTCCTTTATCGTGCTTGGATACGCTCACAAAGAACTAAGCTATACTTAACCAAAACCTTCAACAACACCTGCGGAGAATATCATATTCCTCGTATTAAACTCCTCGGTTCAAACACCAGTTAAGTTCATTCCTTTGAATTTAATTAACTTATATCCTCCTCTATAATCCCAATTTAATTAATTAACCTTCAATTAATTAATTAAATTTCGCCAAAATAACGTTTTGCCCGCAGGCAATTTCTGAACCCACCTGTCATCAAATCTCAACAAACAAACAACCCATAATCACCAGAATAAAGTAACGAGCATAATGATATTTCCAATTATCCATTTTGGCAAGCCTAAGGTCAATTTTTAGGCCAAATCGCAATATAGAAAACGAATAAATTCATAACTGATTCGTTACTAACCCGATTGACGATCCGAAATAAGATTCGGAATCACAACGACGCAGGCTACACTCGGACATCATCAAATTCACCGGAATCTGAGCGACGGAACCTCCATAGTATCACATATGCTCGACCAGGCCTTCCCTTGCTCGGAAATGTAGAAATCGGTACCAAAATGAAGAGAATGAAGAGAGGAATCCAAAAACTCAAACGGATTTGAAATCGGATTAGAAACGAAGAGTAGATCTGACTTTGAAGGTTGAGAGAAATCAGAGCTTTTACGAGGAAACGTGAAAGGAAATGAATTAATAAACGTTATTTCCGCTATTTATAGCGAAGACGATAATTATCCTTTAGCGGAATCGATAATTATCCTTTCACCTATCCGAAAGCGGTTTAAGCCCCCTTCTCCAAACTTCTCGAATTTGGAATAATAAATCTGGAATATTGTATGGATAATTACTCCGCAATTGTCTCGAAAAATGCGTATTCCTAAGACGTCTTTCTTAGCCACTAAGAAATGAAATAGCGACTCTTTTGGCCGTTTTGCCTTTTCATGTTTTTTCATATCTAGGACATGTCCGATGTCCTGATCAGTTCTCTCAACTGTATTTTTATTAATTGAAGCTCCCAAATACTCCAAATACACCGGGGTGTAATATCATCTTAGAGCAGGTTACCTCGAGAGGTATCTCGTGTTAAAACGGATTTAATTCCTTAAAATTATCGATTAGGTCATCTTCGATTTTTTGACTGTTACAAATATCTCCCACTTTAAGAAATTTCGTCCCGAAATTTAAGAAAAGACGTAGAAGCAAACTCGTAGATATATCAAAAGGATGCACAACTGGATCACAATTTCTCGAGTTTTTTACTCAAAAAGATAGGGGTATCTAGCTCTCATATCTCGCTCGGTTTCCCATGTAGCCTCTCGAGCTGAATGATGTCCCCATCTGACCTTCACCATCAGAATCTCCTTGTTTCTCAATCTTCGAACCTGCTTGCCTAAAACCTCAACTGGTTCTTCTGGGTAGGACAACTTCTCAGATACTTCTATCTCAGGTTCGGGAATGATATGACTCGGATCTGACCTATACCTTCGTAGCACCGATACGTGAAAGACGTCATGCAATCTTGATAACTCAGGTGGTAACTCCAACCTATATGCAAGTGGTCCGATCTTCTCTAAGATCTCATATGGACCAATGTATCTCGGTGCTAACTTCCCATGCCTACCAAATCTCATAACTCCCCTCCAAGGAGATACCTTCAAAAACATTCTATCTCCTATCTCATATGCCATCTCTCGTCTATGGCGATCAAAATAGCTCTTCTGACGATCTTGTGCCGCCTTCAAGCACTGCTTTACTACTTGTACTTTCTCTATTGTCTGTTGTACAAGTTCAGGACCCTCTATCTGTTGTATGCCCTCAAAATCCCAACATACAAGTGTGCGACACTTCCTTCCATACAAGGCCTCGTAAGAGGCCATACCAATACTCGAATGGAAATTGTTATTATATGCAAATTCGAGCAATGGCAGGTTAGAATCTCAGTTACCTTTAAGCTCCAAAACACAAGATCTCAACATCTCCTCCAAGGTCTGAATCGTTCTCCCTGACTGTCCGTCTGTCTGAGGATGAAATGTCGTACTGAAATGCAATCTTGTACCTAAGACATTTTGCAGACATCCCCAGAAATGAGATGTAAACCTCGGATCTCTATCAGATACAATCGATACAGGGACTCCGTGCAGTCGAACAATCTCTCTCACATACAACTCTACTAGTTCATCTAAGGAGTTATCTTGTCTTATCGGTAGAAAGTGAGCAGATTTCGTCAATCTGTCTACAATCACCCATACCGTGTCATTCTTTTTGAAAGTCCTAGGAAGTCCAACCACAAAATCCATTGTAATCCGCTCCCAATAGATCTTCCTCAGGTCATTAAACATCTTCGTGCTCCCAAGATGCATGGAATACCTCGAGGAATGTGCCTCTTCAAGTAGCTTCTTCTTTAACTCCTCAATATTGGGCACACATATCCGTGCACCTCTGTATAACACTCCCTGATCAGACAACTGGAAGTGTGTAGTGGTAGCATCTCCCACTTTAGCTTTCAACTTCTTCAGTGTAGCATCCTCATCTTGTCTAGTTGAAATCTCATCAAGAATCAACGGTCTAACCTAAATGTTCGCTATCAACTCGGATCCTCTTACATCCATCTCTACTCTCATAACTCTGAGAGCTAATAGATGCTCAACTTTGTAGTTGACCTTACTTCCTTGGTCATTGCTCTTCCTGCTAAGAGCGTCAGCTACCACATTCACCTTTCCTGGATGGTACTCTATAGTGCAATTATAATCCTTGAGTAACTCCACCCATCTTCTCTGCCTCAGATTCAGATCCCTTTGAGTGGGAATATACTTCAGGCTTTTATGGTCGGTAAACACCGAAAATGTATCACCATAAAGATAGTGCCTCCAGGTCTTAAGAGCATGAACTATAGCAGCAATCTCTAGGTCGTGTGTAGGATAGTTCTGCTCATGAGGTCTCAACTGTCTAGATGTATATGCTATTACCTTCCCTTCCTGTATTAGAACTCCTCCTAAGCCACTCCCAAATGCGTCGGTGTAAACTACAAAGTTACCCTTATTTGAGGGTACAGCCAGAATAGGGAATGTAATCAATCTTTTCTTAAGTTCTTCAAAGATCTCTTGACAGTTTTTGTCCCATACAAACTATTGATTATTCTTTAGCAAGTTAGTCAATGGGCGCACGATAATCGAGAAGTTCTGTACAAACCTTCTGTAATAACCTACAAGTCCTAAGAAGCTGCGAATCTCCGTAATGCTCTTCGGAATTTCCCATTCTGTAATAGCCTTGATCTTGGATGGATCAGGTTGTATACCATCTCGTAATATCACATGCCTTAGAAAGACAATCTAATCCGTCCAAAACTCGCACTTGCTGAACTTCGCATACAACTGTCTCTCCTTCAGAATCCCTAAGATACGTCTCATATGTTTTCTATGAGTATCTGCATCTCAGGAATATATCAAGATATCATCAATGAAGACTACAATGAACTGATCTAGATAAGGTTGGAAGATCGAGTTCATCAACGCCATGAATGCTGCAGGTGCATTCGTCAACTCAAAAGGCATAACTGTAAACTCATAGTGTCCATACCGAGTACGAAAAGTTGTCTTCGGTATAGAATTCTCTGTTATCCTCAACTTCCAGTATCCCGATCGAAGGTCAATCTTTGAAAACACTGTAGCACCCCTTAACTGATCAAGCAAGTCCTCTATCCTCGGTAAGGAATACTTGTTCTTGATTGTGATTTTGTTCAACTCACGGTAGTCTATGCACAATCGTAAAATACCATCCTTCTTCTTCACAAAAAGCACTGGTGCACCCCAAGGAGAAATACTCGGGTGTATAAAACCCTTCTCGAGCAACTCTTCTAGCTGTTTCTTTAACTCCTTTAGCTCTAGCGGAGCCATCCTGTAAGGAGCAATCGATATCGGTGCTGCACCTAGTAATGTCTCAATCTCGAAGTCTACCTCTTTACTCGGAGGTAAACAAGGTAAATCATCAAGGAAAACGTCTAGGAAATTCTCTAACAACATCCACCTCAGATACTCCGGGACTAACAATAAAAGAATCTGACACACTAGCCTCATAAGCTTGACACCCTTCTAAAAGTAATCTAAAATTTGTCACTATAGATATGAGACAAGCATGAATCATATTATCTCACATGCCAAAATCACCTCTTTCACCCCATCTACCTTCATGGTGACTTCCTTGGTATATCAATCAATCAAAGCTCTATGAGTGGATAAATGGTTAATATCACATCAAACTCTCTTAAGAAATCATCTCATGTCAACACATGTGGTATACTACGGGCATTAGGGAACGTGTCCCACCAGTCTCTAGTTGCTCCCTCAAGCAAGGATATAACATATTCTACCCGTCTCTCAATAGCGCAAATAACTCCATCTAAAATGGACTCAATGTTCCTCAATCACTCATCCACTACTAATGGATTAGTAGTCCCCTCAAACGGCGTTTCCCCTTAGCGGCGAATCTTCTTGAAATTCTTGTACTTCTCTACTAGAATAATACCCGCTTGAAAGACTGTTGTGTCTATGGTGGTATAACTTCTCTCAAATATTTCACTAAATCAAATATACCAGCCAAATCCGATGGTGGTAGTGGTACTAGTTAAACTGGCACCGTAGGGTGCTCTTGATCATTTATACCCTGAGCATGAATAGACTCAGTCGACCCTTCATGGTTGTGCTCCGCCGTCTAAAAGAAAAAGAAGCTTTCAAAAGCTTTTCAGAAAACTTCCCACAACCCAAGCCAAGGAAGCATATCCCTGATCTGATACCAACCCAAATGTGACACTTATTTCATTTCTAGTTGATTACCAGTTAATTAACCTTGTTTAAAGCAAAAAGCGAAAAAGCGGAAAATGTAAAATTTTAAAACTTGATCTTACAACCATATTCACAACATATATACATACTAACATACGTCATAAAACTCTGTTTAACAAAACAACACTGTTTAAGACCACACAAAATATCCTAGGCGGTAGCATCCCATAACAACCCACCTGATATGATCTCAAATCCAGGTGTTGGGTCCAACGTCCTTGCCTTGATCAGGTTGAGTCTGAGTAGCTGAAAAATATGGATATAACAACAATGAGCTACAAGCTCAGTAAGGGTATACAAATCGCACTCTCCCAATATATATAAGTATCTAATATTCCGTCCCCAAAGGACACAATACCCGTTCTCACATGCCAAAGCACACATACAGCTCCACATTCACATTACATACAAAACACATAACATATACACATTCAAGCATGTTATCATACCACATATAAACATATCACCTCATATAAACATCTCATATCATACCATCACATATAAATAATCATAACATAACATATAGCGTGCTAGACTCGATTGCATCGATGGATAGGTGATAATTAACTAACTAGCCCCAACTGATCATACGATATATTTTCTCATGTGCTTCCGTATTTCTTTTCTTTCTTTCTTTCTTTTTTCTTTCTTTCGGTTGGCCAACCCGATAGCGTCTTAGGCCCCCTGTAGATTAGGTAGCGACCTCGGTCATCTTGTCCTAAGACCCCCTGTAGATCAGGTAGCGACCTCCGAGGCCCCCTGTAGATCAGGTAGCGACTTCGTCCTCCAGAAACTCGTGCGGGACCCAGTTGAGCTAATTAATCAATTATCATTCTATATTATCACTTTCATATCATAACTCAATTTTATGCTTTCATCATATTCTTTCCATTATTATCTCATGTACCTCATGCATGCGTTCATAAATCATATCAAGTCATCATCATTTCACTCATATATATAAGCATGCATAAAATCACGGCATAATAAATACATAATATATATTAAGCAAGTGTAATTCATATACACTTACCTCGCAGGTAAGAACAATAAAACCTCGTAAACCAACTATTGAGTCCGTTTCCCACTCGGACTATCCTCCTTTATCGTGCTTGGATACGCTCACAAAGAACTAAGCTATAGTTAACCAAAACCTTCAACAACACCTGCGGAGTTGATAGTTATCCTTTCACCGATCCGAAAAGCGGTTTAAGCCCCCCTTCTCCAAACTTCTCGAAATTGGAATAATAAATCTGGAATATTGTATGGATAATTACTCCGCAATTGTCTCGAAAAACGCGTATTCCTAAGCCGTCTTTCTTAGCCACTAAGAAACGAAATAACGACTCTTTTGGCCGTTTTGCCTTTCCATGTTTTTTCATATCTAGGACATGTCCGATATCCTGATCATTTCTCTCAAGTGCATTTTTATTAATTGAAGCTCCCAAATACTCCAAATACACCGGGGTGTAATATCATCTAGGAGCAGGTTACCTCGAGAGGTATCTCGTGTTAAAACGGATTTAATTCCTTAAAATTCTCGATTAGGTCATCTTCGATTTTTTGGCTGTTACATTAGATGTAATCCAAATTATCTATTTATTCTCATTTAATGTATAGTTTAAATAAAAAAGAACTGAGGAGGACCTAATACATATCTCACATATAAAAAAGGCCTCAATAGACCAATATTCGAAAAACATTTAATGCCCGGCATATGTGAGGAAAGGTAAAGTAGTACAATTTACCCGTTATATTGTAAGTGTGCTATGTACCTTTACTATCTAACACTTTTTTTTTTTTTTATATATATATATTAGTGTGAGTTTTATGAACCATACACGGATTTCTATTTTTTTCATTGTACTCCGTATTTCACAAGACACATGAAGTTATACACGAATAAGTAATATAATGATACATGTATGAATTATGGGTTTTCGACCCCCCCCCCAAAAAAAAAAAAAACGAGAACCCAACTCGGAAGTCCCTTTGATTGAAAGAAAATCTTAACCCCGTTTGTCTACAATTCCGGAAACAGTATGTAAACGAATGTAGTCCATATATATAAAAACAAAACGGGAAAATAAACACATTTTGCATAGAGAATAAGATACCATTCACCATAAGATTGAGTTTTATAAAATACTCAACAATATACAACTAGACTAGATTCCTTTCTATTACGTTTTCTAACTTATAACCAAACGGATCCTTAATCTCATCATCATATTTAATAAGAAAATAGCCATAAAGCTAGGACTGTGCAAAGTCGGATCGGACCGGAATTTACGGTACGGTCCATAGACCGGACCGTTACCCGTCTACGGTCCATGTTTTTCTGAAAATCCGGGTTATGGTCTAGGTCTGGTAAGCATGTCCACGGGTCGGATCCGTCGGGTCGCCGGGTCCGGCCCGCCTAATAGGCCAACCCGCCGGGCCATGGGTCAGACCCGACGGGTCGGCCCTTTTTTTTCAAACCCGGATTTTTATAAAAAAAAAAAAGAAAAGGGCGGGTCGACCCGCCGCCAACGGGTTTGCCCAACGGCTAAAATAGCCGTTGGATCCGAATTTTCTTTTTTTTTTTTTTTTTAATTGACCGTTGACGGGTCGACCCGCCGGATCACAGGTAAGGATTACCTCGACCTTACCCTTACCCGTAACCCGCCGGGTCAAAACCTAGTTTTGGACCGTATTAAACCGTAACCCGGATTGGACCGTAAACTGCGAATATTCGGTCCGGTGCGGACCTGGTTTTGGACCGAAAAACCTCACCAAAATTGTTTTGATTGTATTTTTTCATTGTTGAAAGCTTCAATTTTTAGGTTAAATACCATATTTTAGGTCCGATCGTGTCCGAAATATTTAAAATTGCACAATTTAAGTGCAAACCTGTCCAACCCGAAACCCGTCCGGTCTAGACCTGACAGTAACAGTCCGGTCCCGACCCGATCTACGGTTTAGGGTGTTATCAATTTACGATCCACCGTCCGGATTGTATGCACAATCCTATATATAAAGCCAGGGAACTAATGTAATCTCATTTTTACTTTTGGTAATCGTTTTAATATGATTTTATTTAGCAATTCCTTATTGCAATACATGTCGCTGAACAAGAATTAACCTTCGTGGAAATTGAGCCATTATTCATTATTGTCTAGCGTGTGAATATATTTCTTCATTTCTAGAATATATTTTGAATAATTTAATGAAATTCCTTCTTTACCATGCATTAAGTTATATAACTTTTTTAACCATTGAATCAATTAATGATTTAGAATGGGGATCATATGGAATTGAAGAAAAATTCATGATATATCAAACTGAATATAACTTCTTTACCAAAAATATTATCATTACCATAAACAATTTATTAAAACTTAAACATCAAAAGATTTTCCAATAAAATATTAGAAGCTTTATAACAAAAGGTAATTTACCAATCAAAAACCAAAATATTATCATTACCATAAACAATTTATTAAAATTTGAACATCAAAAGATTTCCCAATAAAAAATTAGAAGCTTTATGACAAAAAGTAATTTAGCAATTAAAAAAATAGTGAATCGCAAGTGAGAACCCAACAAAGCGAAGAAAATGGGGGAGTGTATGTGTCTGCTCTCTGCAAGTTCGTTAATGGCAATCAATCTCCCCCACCCCACCCATTAATTTCATCCTCTTCCCTCGTCGATTCCTCTCTCTCCTCTCCCTCTTCATAATCTGTATCTGTAACACTCATATCACATGGGCTTCCACCATCACACCACAAGCGATGGCGTCTCCCACTCTCAAAGGGTCAATAGCCCGCGCTTCTCCGGCGCCATGACCCGCCGAGCTCACTCCTTCAAACGCAACACCACCTCCGCCGCCAACTCATCTTCCACCTCCGCCGCCGACGGGAACTCCGGTAACAACAACGGGAATAACGTTCTGGGCACCCACCACGAGATTGATTTGGGTGTCAATTCTCCTAGATCTGATTCCCCTAGCCCTACCGCTGCCTCCGGAGATTTGCTGTTCGATTCGTTCCCTGAGAAGAAACAGGGCCACGTCCACTTCTCGTCAGTGAATCAGAGGAAAAAGCCTTCCGGATCTCCTGCTAGTTTAGTGGGTTTTGGGTTCAGAGAGAGGAAGAGGCTGGGCCAGTGGATGTTCTTCTTCTTCTGTGGCTTTTGTTTGCTTCTCGGTGTTTTCAAGATTTGTGCTAATGGCCTGTTTGGATCTGCCGTTCGTAGAACCTCATCTCATTCTCAGGTGATTTGTTTTTTTGGTTTGCTTTCTTGATTTGCCATTGTTACTGATTCTACTTCTTTTTATTTTTTTGGATTCATATCAACTTGTTTATGCTGAATTTTGACCTCTTTTGCTATATGCTGCTTCCTCACCTTGGATATGGTACTTTTATAATTGTCTTATACTTACAGTTTGATCCTTTTCTTTATCATAGAGCTTAATCCGTTAGAATCACGAGTTGTTCTTTCTCTTCTTTTTTACTCCATTGCTTGTAGTTTATCATCCAATGAGAAATTTGTGGTATAAACATATAATATTGAGATTGTTGACCTGGTAAGTCAACTATTTTAGTCTGTATTAAATTTTTTCCAAAGTTCAGATAAGAGTTGCTGTAATAGCAATTAACAAGCACTACTGAAATATGTTAGAATTAGGAGTTGACTACAGTCAAGGCATCAAATGAGAAAATTTTGATTCTATTATATATCAAGGAGGATACTGTTGGTATAAAAATGGACATTTTCTTACATGATGATTGGACCTTTTTAAGCTTTCTTTATTGACACCTGCTGATATGGCAAATGGCAATGAGCTGGTTTTTCATAATAGCTTATCAATTAGTAGCATTGTTTCCTGTTCTTGGATCAATGACCAGGGAGCTCAAATAAGCAAGTAATTGTGCTTCTGCTTGTCATCCATCATAAATATCAAGCTGCAGAACTTGTTGTGTATAACTTCTTATCACAACAAATTTCCAATTTCTTATATTTTCAAGTTAGGGAATCACTTGATGCTTTCATTGATTGATAGAATTCATAGCCGTAGACTTGGATTTGGTCTATGTGTTGTCTGATCAATCAGATGAGAAACTGTGTTGTTATTGTAGGATAAGTTTTGCATACCAAGAAGGATTCCTTGTTCTGGGATATTCTCTTTCTTGGACGTGAATTTAAGATTACTGTGTAGATGACCTTGTGTATTATAATTTCTCAGCAATGCAAGCTTGTCATCCTCACAATGTTTTTTTTCCTCCTTCCTATTCAAAATGGTAGTGAATTTTTTTTTTATCTGTGACATGTATATTTTATAAGTATTTTATATGTTTTGTGTTTGATCTTATGCTGTACTGATATGCTTAATGGCATGTGTATAATATCAATTGCTGTATTTCAATTTTTTCAATCAGGGTCTGTTTGACTACCAGTTACATGAACAACACGTTAGCAGCCAAATCTCTCATGATTTTGGATATAAGGAGGGAGAAGGCAGCATTGGAGATGGAGGCAACGATGTTGAAATGACATTAATGATGGTTGCCTCTGGTGTTGTTGGCCATCATAATAATATGGCTAAAGTAAGACGTACATTTATTGATAACAGTCCCAATGTTTCCTCTTGTAGAAATTTCTTATGTTATGATCAAATTTCTCATTCTTATTTATGTATTAGTATTCAGATATATGGAGCAGACCCAACAGCAAAAACTACACTGCTTGCATTGATCCTCCAAGAAGTCACAAAAGTAACATTCCTGATAACAGATCTTCAACTCAATTTACATAATTATGAGTGTACAATATGTCTGATTGCTTTTGGTCATTTATTTGTCAGAATTGACTGAAAAGACAAATGGATACATCCTCATAAATGCTAACGGTGGCTTGAATCAGATGAGATTTGGGGTCTGCTTCTTGTGTGATTTTTAAGTTTTTAGTGAACATTGAGGTAATAGTGTAACTCCAATCTGATGTAGAGTTGATTTTAGAGTGCAGATATGTGATATGGTTGCTGTTGCCAAGTTAATGAATGCTACCCTTGTTCTGCCATCTCTTGATCATACCTCCTATTGGGCTGATGAAAGGTATTTATCTTCATTTCTGCAAAGTGTTTTATCATTGCAACATTCAGAAACTTAGGTTATCTATCATCTCCTTCAGAGTTCAGACCATATCTGCAGCGATGATTTGAATGTGACCTTTTGGTGCTAGATTGATATTATGATTTGGGTTGGCCCTTGTTTGGAGTAGCTTATCTAATTTGATGTGGTTACGCGGACTGCTGAGCCACAGAGGTACCTATTTTAGCATGACCGCATGACTAGCCTCAAATTCTCATTTCTTGTTTTTAAAGTATATTTAGAATTCTACCAAATTTCTCTTATGTCGCTGTTTGATAAAGAACCCTTTTTTTGTAAGTAATGTCACATATTGATAGCAAAAGTTACTCTGGGAATCTTGTTAACAGCCCAGAGTCTCAAATAGCACACTTGTTACAAATGAAATTTTAATTATCCTCAATTCATGGTATTTAAGCTCAGCCTTCTGCAGTTCCATACGTGTGGCTTTCCTTTTGTAATGTCTACTCATGGTTCTTTGCTGATTGGTATTCCTGTTTTCTAAAAAAATTCGAGTAATTGAAAGATTTAGCAATACATGCTTCAAACTTATTAAGAAGCTAACATTGGATTGTTATATCTCTTTACATGTTTTGTTACGAGTTTTGCAGTGGCTTCAAGGATTTGTTTGATTGGAAGCACTTCATGGAAACACTAAAAGATGAGATTCACGTGATTGAAGCCTTGCCACCTCCCTTCACAGATGTTGAACCCTTCACAAAAACACCAATATCTTGGTCCAAGGTTTATGTTCTTGCTAATATATCATTATATTGACAATGACCTCAATTTTGTGATCTACTTGAAGTACGATGAAATGACAGACGCATAGGCTGTTTTCCTATGTTCCACTAAATTTGGTTTTTGGACTGCATATACTAGAATAGGTAAAGCCTAGACTTGGAAAACGAACCAAAAATATTATTTTCTTTTCATTGGCGTGTTCATTATTTGATTATAATCAAGGTTTGGCATAGTAGATTGGCCGACAGCTGTATATTCCAATAATACTTTGTGATTCGTAATGGTTTTTTTTTGTATTCTTTCTGAGATCATTATGTTTCAGGCTAGTTACTACAAATATGAGGTCTCCGCACTCCTGAACCAGCACAAAGTGATATATTTCACTCATACTGATTCTCGACTTGCAAACAATGGTTTGCCAAATCCTATTCAAAAGCTGAGGTGCCGGGTAAATTATAAAGCACTGAAATACTCAGCCCCCATAGAAGAACTTGGAAGGATCCTGGTTTCAAGGATGCGACATGATGGAGGTCCATATCTTGCTCTTCATCTTAGGTGAGGTTTTGAAGTTTTTATCTCCTCAAAAGTCTTTCTACCATCAACTTCTGATGAGGGTGGAAGTGGAAAGGTTTCTCAGATGATTATTTTTAGCCTAATCTCATACGATATCCTGCCCTGTTGCTCGGTGATTGCACCCACATTCATTTGGTAGCTATAAGAGACAAATTTTGAACTCGAATGAAAAGGACAATCCTTGATATTTTCTCAACCAGTTCTATTTTCTAGTCCAGAAATAAGAGCACCTCTCATTTTGCAGACACAAACATGCCTTTGTTGTTTTGTCTTTAACATCTCGTTGGCAAGCTTTATATTGTTCCCCCCTCTTCATTCAGGTACGAAAAGGATATGCTTGCATTTACTGGATGCAGCCACAATCTGACAGCAGAAGAAGACGATGAGCTTCGTAAGATGAGGTATGAGGTTAGTCATTGGAAGGACAAGGAAATTGATGGCGAAGAGAAAAGAAAACTTGGTGGTTGCCCTCTAACCCCAAGAGAGACTTCACTGTTGCTCAAAGGGTTGGGCTTCCCTTCAAGTACCAGAATCTATTTAGTGGCAGGTGAAGCTTTTGGAAATGGAAGTATGAAGTATCTAACTGACGAGTTTCGGAATATCTTTTCGCATTCAACACTTGCCATGGAAGAAGAGTTGGAACCTTTCAGGAATCACCAGAACATGTTGGCTGGCCTTGATTACGTCGTTGCTCTTCAGAGTGACGTTTTCGTCTACACCTATGATGGGAATATGGCAAAGGCAGTTCAAGGGCACCGGCGTTTTGATGGATTCAAGAAAACTATCAGTCCCGACAGGTACTATTACCCTTATAGAAGTTCTCATATTAGACTTATGGGTGACTCTCTTCAAGTTTTCTCATTGATTGAGAATGTGTTTTTGGTAGGATGAATCTAGCGAAGATTGTTGATAGCCTTGATGAAGGAAAGATCAGTTGGAAGAAATTCAGTTCCAAAGTTAAGAAAATCCACAAGGACCGGGTTGGGGGTCCATATTACAGAGAACCCGGAGAGTTTCCAAAACTAGAAGAGAGCTTCTATGCGAATCCTCTCCCAGGGTGCATTTGTGAACATCACAACAAGTAGTACAGTTTTGAGGTTTCGGCGAAGTTTCTCAATTCGCTAACATATACAGACTCAGACGGAAAAGCAAAGCTTCATTTTATCCGTAAGTTGTACATTGTCCTGGAAAATGAACCATATCTGTTTCAAAGAATTGAGGTTCGAAGATGGGCAGCATATGTGAAGGTGGTCATTGTTTGATCACACGATACTATGAATTGTTGAAAATGGATACATGATTTTGGAGTAGAGATGTTGATCACTTGTAATGAATAGGTTTGAGATGAGGTTTTGGTGATGAGAATACAGACTGATAAAAGTGGTATAGTTTTCAAAAATCAGCATTGTAAAACCATGTTTGGCCATACCATACTAGGGATATTCGTTGACGTATAATAGGAGGTTTCCGGATGTTGATCTGTATGAATGAAGGTTTGATGTCAAGAACATATCAGCTTTGTGACTAATAATAATGTAATAGTTCAAATCAGCATATTGAAACCTTTTATATATATATATATATAGTAGACATGGGTCGCAAGCCTAAACCTACACCGTGTAAATCCAAACCGGCGGTTTAGGTTTAACCTAAACCGCTAGTTTGGTCGGCGATCTAGTCGGTTTATTAAAAAATAAAAAAAATGGAAAACTAGCGGTTAACCGCCGGTTTTGAGGACCAAACCGGCAGTTAACCGACGGTTTGATGACAGAATCTGCCGGTTTGGTCCATTTTTTTTTTTTAAAAATAAAAAAATAACCAAACCGAAGGCCAAATCTAAACCTAAACCGCAAACCCACGGTTTGGTCAAACCAGCAAACCTAAACCGCCGGTTTGGGCCATTTTGGAAACCGCCAGTTTGGCGGTTTAGCCCAAACCGGACCCATGTCTAAGATAGAGTATAAATCCTATGAGAACAGTCTTTATCGTGTAATCATGAGAACATGAATATATTATTCGTAGTTATTATTAATTCTGATATCATACTCATCATCCGACAGTCTAAGATTGTTCTCATGATACAAAATAAGATTGTTCTCATGCGAACCACTACCTCCGCGGATCTCAGCAGTTAGTTTTCTTATATGTTGGCCTTTATGTGCTTTTACTGGATTTTCAGCTTTAGTTATAGAGTGGCCTTATATATCTATATATATCCCTATCATAGATGACGCGTACTAGAGCTACATCTGTTATGGGGCAAGGAAGGGGTCGTCCACCACTTTCACCTGCCGTCCGTGGACGAGGACGCACAAGAAGACCTCCACTAGCTAGATGTTAGGGCTAAGCCCCAGTTGTTGATTCGTCTATCGTTGAGGCATTCGTTGGAGCTTGCTGAGAGTGTCGTCCCCGAGGCTGGGAATGAGACCGCTACTAGGTCCGGAGCACAGTCGACCGAGTCCAGTCGAGTATCCATCGGAGCTTCTGCATATCGCGACTACATGCAAAGAGTTGAGGAGACTATCAGTACTAGAGGACCTGCATCAGCATCGCTAGTACCGACGAGATCAGCTGAGGTTTCGCAGAGAGTGACGCAGGTCGTTGCCCCGCCTGCTAGAGCTGTTGAGGTGGTTAGAGTTCTGGATGAGGTGAGCGAGCCGAGGCCCGATTGTTGGTTGAAGGCTTTCAACCAACTGAAGGTTCCTTCCTTCATAGGAAAGACTGGATTAGAGGTGGAGTTGTGGCTAGGACAACTGAATTCTGTTGTGGAGGCGATCGGTTGCCCAGAGAGACGTTGAGTCGATATAGCACAAACATTGCTGAAAGATCAAGCTCATTCTTGGTGGAGGATCATGAGCAGTAAGGTTACCAATTATGAGTAAATGAAGACGGTAATCAGGGATCACTATTGTCCTGCAGCTATGAGAAGAGATTGACTTCAAGATTTCCTCGAGGCTGGATTCGATGATCTTCCTATTGTTGAGATTGTCAACAAGTTTCAGGAGGAGTTGCCTTGGTGGGTCCATCTGCACCACTTGAGGATCAACATGCTTATCTTTTCTCTCGGAGGTTGAGAGAGTATACACGCTCTTATCTTTCTGGTTTCCATTGTGATTCCTTGACGTACTATCAAGATAGAGCATCTGCTTATGAGAGAGACCGACCGGGTCAGAGGAGAGCTTCTCAGATAGGAGGTCCTGAGAAGAGGCAAAGGACTGGTGATGCGCCCTTGACCCCATTGTCCCAAGATGAGGAAGACGAGGCATTCCGGGTTCGCTCCGATGGATCGATCACCCGTTCTCGTGCTAAGGCCATCGCCCAAGCTATTGGCTCCATCATTGCCCGCACCGTTGCTTGTCACGGGCCCGCTAGTAGCCTACCGTGCCTCTACGCCACCATGGCATGAATCTTGCCAAGCCGGCACTGTTCCGGCGCATTTTCCGTGATTTAGTGTTTTGTTATAATAAGTCTTTTTATTTCGGAATATTAACTTCCGGGACTTTATTTCCGGAACTTAATTTTCCGAATTTAAGATTAGACTTTTGGTTTCAAAATTTAATTCGGAAACTTAATTCCGAACTTAAATTCCCAACCTTTCACATATTTAGGCTTTTTATTTTTGAAACTTTAATTCCGACTTTATTTCCGTCATTTAAGTTCCGACCCTTTGTATGACCTTCATCCATTATATAAGGGGATGCTTGACTCATTTGTAAAGCATGTTCAATTTGATTAAGTACTGAGAAGTATTTTCCTCCTACTTACTTGAGCATCAATCTCTCTTCAAATCCTCTCAAAGTTCTTCTCTTGGATCTTCGATCCAAACTCATCCACATTCGAGGATTCTTCAAGAATCAACTCAACCGATCCACTTCAAGGCTTGATCGATCAATCTAGATTGACTCAACCATTCAACTTCCGCCTCCATCTCTAAGCTTCCGCAACCCACCTTCAAACACATCCACACTTCAACTAAGGAGTAGTTGAAGTTCAGCTTGATCTAGATCCGAAATCTTTCATTGACGTGTCCAAGGACGCATCAACTGGACCTGCCACTACTGGAGCTGGAGCAACTGGGATCGGGCGTAATCAAACGCCGGGACGCTTTGATTTCCAAAAGTTTGTTCAGAGTTCCGACAGAGGACGACAATGTCATAACTGCGGAGGTGTCGGCCATTTGAGAGCGGACTACAAGATGACTGCAGTGACTTGCTTTTTTTGTGGCAACCCACGACACAAAGATACGTTTTGTCGTCAGGGCAAGACGCTATCTCAACAGGGATCTTCACCTGCTAGTGTTACCGGAGGTGGATAGAGACCTCAATATCAACAAGAACAACAACAGAGAGCTCCTGTTTTTACCGCTCCTCAAGTTTCCGCTCCAGGACAGAGGAGAGGTAGAGGATGAGTTGGTGGTTTTGCAGACACTAGAGAGGCATCAACCCGAGTTTATGAGCTGAGGAGTGCTATAGAGCCGACAACGCTAACGACCACGGGTACCATTCATATTAATGGTTTTCCTGTCAGATTTCTTTTCAATACCGGTGCTAACACTCTTTTATATCTGATGCATGTGTAGATAGATTGACCTTAGTTACCGTAGAGGGAAGACCTTCCTTTATAGGATTACCTGATAGGGGTAAGATTAGAGGTACACAAGAGGTTTGCGATTACCCTATTAGATTGGGAGATCGCGATTTGTTAGCCGACTTCTTTGTCATGTACTTAGCACATGAAGAAGTTATTCTGGGCATGGATCGGATAGATTGACATCAAGTTGTTTTGGACATCAACAACAGGATGGTAATGGTACCTACAAAGTTTGGCCATGTGGAGATTTTCTGAGGATGGGATCTCGGAAAGACCGGTACAGTCATTAGTGTAGTTCGAGCTACGAGACTTTTCGGTCAGGGTTGCGAGGCTTTCTGGAGCTAAGCCATGAAGGATAGTATGAGTTCAACGTTGGAGGAGATTCCGGTAGCATGCGAGTTTACCGACGTTTTTGGAGAGCCATCAAGTTTACATCCACAAAGGAGTGTAGACTTTGGCATTGACCTTGCGCCCAGGACGAGACCGATCTCGAAGGCTCCTTACCGCATGACGCCTATCGAGATGCTTGAGCTTAAGAAGCAACTCGAGGAGTTAGCTGAGAAGGGCTTCATTCGCCCTAGTGTATCTCCTCAGGGTGCACCAATACTCTTTTTCAGGAAGAAAGACGGTTCAATGAGGTTATGTATTGATTACCGAGAGCTTAACAAGGTGATAATCAAGAATAAGTACCCGTTGCCCCGTATCGATGATCTTTGGGACCAGTTGCACAAAGCTTCAGTGCTTTCGCGGATCGATCTGAGATCCAGATATCACCAGCTGAGGGTGAGAGGGCAGGACATAGCCAATATGGCATTTCGGACCAGATACGGCCACTACGAGTTTGTAGTGATGCCTTTCGGGCTCACAAATGCGCCCGCCGTGTTCATGGAGTTGATGAACAACATCTTCATCGACTTCCTTGACCAGTTTGTGGCGGTCTTCATCGATGATATTTTGGTATACTCTCGCAGCAGAGAGGATCATGCATGACACTTAAGGATCATACTCCAAGTCCTGTACGATAGAGAGCTTAACGCTAAGCTCTCTAAGTGCGAGTTTTGGATGTTTGAGGTAACATTCCTTGGTCACATCATCTCTGCCGAAGGGATCAAGCTAGATCCGGCGAAGATCGAGTTTGTAGAATCTTGGCTGCCTCCTAGGAACGTCAAGGAGGTTGATAACACGATTTATGACGTAGGTTTAAGCACTCATTTAGATAGTTTTTCCGCTCATTCATGCATGGTTTAGCACTAGTTCATGACGTTTGCAATAAATTCCTGTATACTTGTCGAGATAGACGTCTACACGGACTTTTGCATGTTTTGTAGGTATTTTGGGAGCTTTTGAAGCTTAATCGATACATTCGAGGATCGTTCCTCGAGATGACACACCTTCGGACTCATTGGGACGCAAGCTAGGAGCTAAGGAGGACACATGGGACCTTGTTGGTGCATGCCTTGCACCAAATTGTGACTTGATGATCCAAAGAAAGCTGCATCACCAAAACCACAGCCATCGGGACTTCCACGGGCGTGGAAATAGGCCGTGGTTTTCCCTGCACAGTTGTGACAGCTGTCCCACGATCTCCATGACCGACTCTTGCAATTTGTGGAGAATAAAAGGTGGTCCTACAGGCTGTTGAGGACAGACCCCATCACTCCATTCTCTCCGATACTCACACAACACACATTTTGGATTGGAGCTACTCTTGGAGGAGAAGAAACACTCTCATTTTGGGGAAGAACAGAAGAACACACCATTTTAGAGTTTTCATAGTTTCTAGAGTGATTTTGAGCAACTTTGGTTGAAGACATTTGCAAGGTTTTGTAAGGAACAGATGGAACCTTCTTTTGAAGGGTTGTAAGTCTTTCTCAACAATTATTCAGCTTGTTTTCTTTTTCTACTTGTGTTCATCTTTCTTTCATTTCATTTCCTTGTTATGGAAGTCATGAATGTATGCTTGTTGAGTTTGATTGCTAAGATGCATCTTGTTGGCTAAATAGATGCGATTCTAGGGTAAGGGAAAGATGATTATGGCTTGGACTATGATAGAATGGACTTAGATGTACCTTTGGATGATTTGTTTGCTCGAACCTAGCTACTGTTGCAAACCACGGTCTGATCTTGCCAGTCCACGGCCGTGGAAGGGTATGAACTGCCCTTGATTTTGACTGACTTGCTTGTTTTGATGAACCCAAGAGATAGGATGTTAGATTGTTGAAATCCTAGTGTTTGTTGAGCTAAATCATTCCTAGGGTGACCTAGTGTTAGCAACTAAGTGTAAGAAGAGACCTACCCGGTGATTCTTGCTCTTAGATATCGAAGATGATGAACTCTAGGTAGTAGTGAGCCTCACAAGCCGCTATTGGACTGAGTGTGCTAGGATAGATGTTTAGGACTTGCCTTCCCAAGACTTACCCGGTAAGGAGAGGTTAGATCCCAAGATTAACCATCCGGTTTGTGTAGATATCCCTACCCTAGGATCCTAGAGACTTACCCGGTGATAGGACCTTAGGTGCGGGATTAGTGGATCATGAGACCTACCCGGTAATTGACCCCATTTGAAAAACATTCCTTTCCAACATGCCATAGTTTATCCAAGGTTGATTAGAAGCTTGAGTCCAATGCCATAATCGGAATTCCCAACCCCTAGAATCCTCTTTTCTCTCTTTGATCACATATTTCGTGTTTGCCTTGTTTATTTGTGTTTTAGCTTGATTTCTTAGTTTGTTTTGCCATCTTATATCATTGTGATCCTTGATTGATCACCACACAAAACCAAACCCAAAAACATTGTTATTTTCCTTTCTTTGTTTCCTTCATCTTTTCTTAGACAAGATTTACACTATCCTTAGTCACTTATTTGATTCAATTTCACCTCAGTCTTTGTGTTCGACCTCAGAATACTATCCTTACTACAAAACGACCCATACACTGTGGGTTCGCTAGGAGTTAGGAAAAATATATCGAGTTATAAATTTAAGAATTTTGCGTGCATAGCATATCAATTCCTAGACGTAACAAGTTTTTGGCACCGTTGCCGGGGACTAGGTCTAGATCGAGTCATTGTTTGTGATTGTTTATAGTGTAAGTCCTTCTTGTTGCTTTTGATCTCGTTTGGTTTGTGTCTTTGCTTTTCAGGACATCTCTCACTCTTTAGGTGCATGCGAAGATGGCCGGAAGAGATCTCCAAGCTGAGTTGGATGAGGCTTTAGAACAAATTAGGCTAAGGGATGAAGTCATGGTGAAGGAGAGGAGACTTGCCAATGAGAGGCAAGAAGCAACTAGGAGGGAGATTGAAGAGATTAGGCAAGCTCTTGTGCAAAGAGAGCTTAATCGTCAACAACCTCCACCTCCACCACAACCGCAGCCGGCGGTGAATATTCGGGTTGTGCCCATTGCTATTGAAGAACCACAAACGTTAGGGCAACGTATGGATCCGACACAAAGAGCACACCGTCCGGGTGTGAACTTAGGAGATCCCGCAGCCCATGATTACGAGCTCCGCCCTCAAGTTCTACAAATGATCCGGCATAATCAATTTGGAGGGATGGAAGGAGAGTCCCCTCATCAACACTTGATGAACTATGAGATATTGATGGAGACTCTAAGGCCGCCTAGATTGGAGAACAACAACCATAAGCTTAGGGCTTTTTCCTTCTCACTTAAGGATAAAGCCTTGGCTTGGTATCAATCTATTCCACAAGGGCGAGTGAGTACTTGGGAGGAGATGACAACCGATTTTTTGACAAAGTTCTTCCCGCCTTCCAAGACTACCGAGTTAAGAGGGAAAATCAATGTCTTCGTGATGAAGGATAGAGAGAGCCTATTCAAATCTTGGGAGAGGTTCAAGGGTCTCCTCCTAGATTGTCCACACCATAGAATACCGAAGATAAAGTTATTGGAGATCTATTTCAAGGGGCTTGATGAGGATAGCCAATTCAAGCTTCAATCACTTTCCAACCTTTATGGAGAAGAATGTGGATGAGGCTTGGGAGTTTGTAGAGAAGCAAGCTTTGGTGATAGAGAAGTACTCCCATAAGAAGAGTGATGGGAGAAAACCGGGAGTTTATGAAGTGAGTGAAGTCACCATGAGCAACTACAAGCTTGATGCAATCAACAATGAGCTGAAATCTTTGAGGGAGTTGTGTACTACAACTTTGAAGAATCAAGCAAGCCCTCAAGTGCAAGTGCAAGCAAACTTGTCTTCCAAGGAGGAAGATGTGAATTACATGGGAAGGGGAAATTTCAACAATTATCAAGGCCCTAAGAACTTCAACAACAACCGGCAATACAACAATTACCGGCCTAACCACAACCATCCCGGGTTCTCCTATTCCAACCCGGATGGTGCCTTGAACCCTCCCGCTTCCACAAGCGCAACACCACCGCCTAAGGCTTCACAAGAGCCTCCACCGGATTCACTCAACCTCCAAAAGATAGAACCGAGATGATATTTGAGCAATTGCTTGGAAGGTTAAGTGGACTTGAGAGCACGGTGACTTCAATTTCTAAGGCTCAAAAGGTGTTGGAAGCACAAGTGCTCCAAAAGGCGGGTGAAGCTCATAGAGATCCAGGAAGGCTTCCCGGAAGAACCGAGGATAACCCAAGAGGCCAAGTGTTGGCCATTACAACAAGAAGTGGGCTGAGCATGAAGGATCCCTTACCAAAAGGGAATGACAAAGGGAAGCAAGTGATGATAGAAGAAGAGTCATTGCAAGAAGAAGGAGGCAAAAGCAAGGATGATGAGCCAACATATGTGGCACCACCTCCTTACAAGCCACCACTACCGTTCCCACAATCACGAGCAAGAGCTCGCTTGGAAAAACACTTCGGTAAATTCCTTGAACTTATGTCTAAATTGCATATTAACATTCCGTTCATGGATGCTATTCTAGGTATGCCGTCCTATAGGAAATTCTTGAAGGAGATACTCTCCAACAAAAGGAAGTTGGAGGAGTATGGGGACGTTAGAATGATAAAGAGATCCTCGGAGTTGATTCAAACTATGAGGGAGGAGATGCCTCCCAAGCTAAGAGATCCGGGATCTTTTTTGTGCCAATTGGAGTGGGAGAAGTGAAGTATGAAGCCCTATGTGATCTTGGGGCAAGTGTAAGCATTATCCCGCTTGCACTTTGCAACAAGGTTGGGCTAGGAGAGCCAAAGCCGGTCAAGATGACTCTTTACATGGCGGACCGTTCAATCACTCACCCCGTAGGAATCTTAGAAGACATACCAGTGCAGCTCGGGAAGTTCTATGTGCCAATAGACTTCGTTGTTTTGGACATCCAGGCGGACTACCTGTTCGCTCCAAACGGTGTGTGCAAGCTTTAAATTTATAACCCTAGATGTAAGCTTAAAACAAGGATGCGAACCCGCAGTGTACGGACAAAGCTGAGATTTTTGTGTCTGCAAACCCGCAGTGTACGGACAAAGCTGAGAAATTCCAGGGGTCGATCATAGGGACTTAGTGAAACAAAGCAGGTGTAGGTAGTCTATGTAATTACTAACCACAAAAGCGATTAAAACAATCAAAGATGATAAAAAGTCAATTAAGGAAATATGCAATTATAGGGATTAAAGCATCTAGTTGTGGTTCCAACTCAAGATCTCAAGATAAGCGGACAAAGCTGAGATTTTTGCATAGGGAAGGTGTTTCTAAAGTGGAATAGATTACCGGGTAAGTCTCACTACTCACAATCCTAAACCGCAACTCCTATTACCGGGTAAGTCTCAAGGAATCAAGGTAAAGAACTATAACCTCAAACGAACACACCACCTAAGAGAATAAAATCAACCTTTACCGGGTAAGTTTCATGCTAACTCACAAAGATGGGACGAAGGCACACTCGAACCCCAATAAAGGATAAACCTTTATTACCTATACTTATGATCTTGGGTAAACAAACAAAGGAATCACCGGGTAAGTCTCAACCTAGGTTTGCATTGAACCACGAAAGGTGGAATAAGAATAGGATTTGGCAAACTCTAACACTTAACTCTCAGTTTCGGATCAGATAGGTCACCTCGTTCAGACGAATTCTACCTCGGCCGGGGTGTTCATCGGTTGAGCGAGATGTTCTAGGGTTAAGGAAAAGACTCGAGCTTTCAGGGTCCTACTGGGATTTAGGATCGTTCTATCATTGTTTTTCCCACAACCTTCAGCCAATCACCCTAGAATCACACAAAGAAATTAGCCAATCATCATTATGAAAGCAATAATCAAATATAAGGGAAGAAGATGAATAATTGAACACAAAAACCTTAAGGAAAAGACTTCAATAACTGAATCAATTATCAAACAAACAAGCGTTCCTTGGATCACAATCCAATAAGACAATCAACAAGAAGGGAATCTAAGAGAATCTTACAAAACCCTTCACAAAAGCTATAAAAGCTATCAACTTCCTTCCTTCAATCTTCTTTCAACCTTCAAAAAGGTTCTTCAAATCTCCCTACTGCAGTGGGGTGTAACGGCTGTAAGCGGATGTTGGCGGATGTATGCGGCCTCTGAAATTGTGGAAAATCCAACCCTTTTTATAGGAAAATTATCTCCCAAAGATAAGAGATCTTAGAAAGATATTTTTCCATAAAATAGGTAAAATATATGAGCTGAATTATCTTCTTCCTTCCAGGAATCGAGCCTAAAAATATAAGATCCTCTTTCCAAAAATAAAAGATCTCAACCAAGAATAAAATATATCCCGCCGCGTCCAAGGTGTTTGCCTCGGTCGATCAGCTCCTCTGGATCACCTCGGTCGAGATGATACTGTAGCTGACCGAGGTGACTCTAAACTGAATGTGAAATCTCTCAAATCTGGTCCAAAGTGAATCTTCAATCCATTTCCATGATTCCTGGATTCTTCCTTAAACTCCTGAATGTAGCTCCAATGACTCCTTAGCTTCTTTAGCTCCATTTTGATGCAAAACGTGCCATTTTACCTACGATTACAATGAAACTTTGGTGTAGACCTCGATTCCCGCAAAGGTAGATGAAATGACAATATAATCATATAATATACATCCAAACATGCAGATTATTGAAGATAAAACGTCTAAACAAGTCCCAAAATATAGACGATAATTCATGCTATCAAAATACCCCATACTTAGCCCTTGCTTGTCCCCAAGCAAGTTCTAAATCTAAAATACAAGATAGAATGGATTATAAGTCATAAAGATCAATGAAAAAGTCTTTCAAAACATTTTAATGGTGTGCTACAATCATAGATCACTCTAAGAGAATGCTTCATGGAATTTAAAATCAATATATGATCAAAACATTTTATAAATGCAAGAAAGTTGTTCATCTTTGCATAAAATCATAGAATGCATAATAAATCATAATCATCGAAATTAATCATGTATAATCCAGTTTAAACCGCTAAGTCAATCAACAAGCTCGAGGTTTCAAGGGCTTTCCAAAAGAAAGGTCAAGAAACGTGTAGGGTAGGGATGTATATAAGGTAATGTGGTGCTAGAATCCGGGAATAGGATCTTTCTTCACTTTACTTGAACTTCAACATCTTCCACCAATAAGCTTTGCTTATTTCACACTTTTTTTTCTTTTTACTTTACTTTTTGGGATGCATGGACAGATGTGCACAATAACCAAAGCCTGGAAGTTTAGCAATCATCAATTTCTTGAGATGCATCAAACCCTTGATGCACATACCATGACCCGTTAGGAATATCGCTCAATCTGACTTTGGCAAGACACAAACACCCGGTTATGTGAATGGTGCCGAGTTACTCATCATCATGATTAACTTCCCCAAACCTATTTGTTACTTTCTAACACTTTCACTTCCAGCCAACTTCTCAACTTTTACTTTACTTGCTTTCACCACTTGCTTCCAAATTCCCGGATAGGTAAAGGAAGGCAAAAAATGTATATGAGGGGCTAAGCATGATCAAGAAGAAGAAGAGAAGAGAATGAATTGCATTGGTCTTCCTAGGAAGAAAGTGAGAGAACTCATAATGTGGTGTCAACCTTCAAATTCAACATAATTTGGATAAAAACAAAGTATTAAACATGCCAAAATTTCAAACAAAGCATTTAGCAACTTAAACACATTATAAAACCTTTCAAACATATAAAGATTTCAAAACCAATCTGCAGACAAAATCTTCACTGAGGTCATATCCAGAGAAGAAGCACAAAAACTTTTTCGAAAAATTTCTTTCAGTTAAACCACCTCGGTCGAGGTGTTCTAAGTCAACCGAGGTGAAGTACCTCGTTTGGCAAGAATCATCCCGGTCGAGGTCATACAAAATTTTTTTTCTTAACCAGTTTTTGACGTTTTTCTCAATCAAATAACCTGTATGCATGCATGTAGTCTCAGATAAGCATATAGAGCTAGATAAAACAATAATATCCGGTAGAGTCATCCAAGCATACACATAAGTCAAATAATACATCCAAATACCCCATACTTGGGACACATTGTCCCAATGGGTCAAAATAAGTCTAAAGAAACAAAGTACTCACCGGATAAAGCTGAGATGCATAATAAATAAAGAAAGAAAATCCTGCAAGCTCTCAATAATCCCGATCCGGTGGTGGTGGTGGCACGTACGGGTACTGAGATGGGTCGAATGGATAGCCCATGATATGTTGAAACTGAATCTCAGCCATCAGGTGTTGGTAATGTTATCTCTCCTGCATCTCCCTGATATCCAAGGACAGCGCAACGTAAGAATCTATCATCTGATCTGTCAGATCATCGATCCGACGGTGAGCGACTGGATCCCTCTACCTGCGTACCCTACGCCTGGCGGGTCGTACTGGTGATGCAGTTGGCTCCTCCTCTGTCTCGTCGTCGTCCAGATCAATGACTGGCGCACTAGTCCTAGCTGTATCTGTGCCCGTATCCATGGCAGCACCGCCATCCTCATCATCATCCTCCTGCTCCTCAGCCTCATCCTCCTCATCCTGTCTCTGAGCTGCTGCATCTCTGGCATCCTCCACAAACTGAATCCATGCGGTCTACCAGTAGTGCGGGTCATAAACAGAGAACTGGGATGACCACCTAATACCCTGAGGTGTAGTCGGCTTCCAGGGCATCGCCACATATGGCGTAGTAAGACCGCGAGGAACCAGTATCCTCCGGGTGATCATCTCCTGAAGCCCTAGCGGCTTGGCAGCCGCCACCATAGTGCATGCACTCAAGTCAAGATCCATGTAACTCGCTATGTGAGTCACTATACCTCCACAACAGATGTCTCCCTTCGCCTTGGTCTTGATCTTGTGCAAATCCTCTACTAGCATAACTCCAAAATCCGGCACTCCTCCGGTCACCATGCAGTACAGACTCAACAGCTCACCTTGTCTGATCTTCTGGGGCATCTTAGTACGCGCCATAAGAGTCTCGCTAAAGATCCTGTGAGCAAGTCTAAAAGACAGGTGAAATATAATCCGCTTCCTAGAATCTCCAAGTCGCCACCTGTCAGCGTGCTCAACCACATGAGCAATCTGGCCCCAAAACTCTCGAGCTACGGCTCGAGAAGGAAAGTCAGCAACTGTGGGGGCTGGGAAGCCAAAGATGTCCCTCCAATGGTCCATAGGAACTATATAATTCCGGTTCATCAACCGGTACTTGATGGCGCGCTCGGTGGGCAAGTAGGTGACGGAGATAACAAACTCCAAGGTCGGCTCAAGGTAGACTGGAGCTCTAATCTCAGTAAACTGCTCCAGCCCTACCATAGATATCATCCGTCTCAGATCTCCATCCACATGGAGGCAATCAAAAGCGGAAATCTCCAAAAATCGTGGTGCAACCATTGGCCGGGCCGCTATGCGGTCGTAGTCGACCTGGTGATGCTCGTGAATCACCGGTCTAGAGCGACGTGAAGAAAAAGTAGGAGAAGGAGAAGATCTGTCTCTCAACACTAACTGCCTGTCAGAACTCATTTTCTGCAATCTGTCATACCACCTCGGTCTCTCTGACAACTCTCTGGAACACCTCGGCCGAGGCGCAGGCCGACTGGACCGAGGCGAAGCGCTGTTCGATCGCAACTCTCAAAAATCCAGTTCTTTTCCCCCAATATCACTACCAATGGTTCCTATGGGGTACTTAATCCTTTTCCAGCAAAATGCAAGGGCAATCAAAGCCCAAATCGAAAGAAATCAGTGGAGAAGAGGAGGTTAGGGTTTTCTCGAATTTTACCCAGATTTGGCCGATTTCGTGCGTTTTCTCTACAAATTGGCGCTTGCAATTTGATCTTCTACCCTTTCCTTGCAGTTTGGAAGCGAGAATCGTTGAAAACGAGCGAAGAACGAGGGAGCGAGGCGAGGAATGCGCTGCGGTCGAGAAGGAGGTGGAGGGAAGAGAGAGAAATCTCATCCCCCTTTTATACCCTTTTCTGGAACTACTGTCACCTCGGTCGAGATGGTCTCGACTGGAACGAGGTGTACGGACCGAGGTGGGTCTTCAGTAACCCTAGTCGCCTCGGTTGCTCAAGAATCACCTCGGTCGAGGTGCTGTGCAGCAACCGAGACGTGTTTTAGTCAAACTCCGTCTTCTCAAATTCTCGAACTTCTGTCCATCCAGTGTTGCTCCTAGGTTGTATTCCTTCCTTAGATGTCTCCTGTTGTCAGTCTAGGACGCCAAAAACAAAGCAAAGCAAAGCAAAGCAAAAGCAAACTATCTAAAGCTAGACTAGAAAAAGGGAAAAGAAAGCAATACCTTGGGTTGCCTCCCAAGAAGCGCTTGATTTAAGGTCGCTAGCTGGACCGTACGGTGTCTCTCAAACAAGGTATAGCGGTGCAACTTCCTCAACCGGAATTTTCGGTTTGTATTTCTTAAGTCTATGACCATTGACCTTGAAGCTTCCACTCGTTTCTCCCCAAATCTCAACTGCACCATAAGGGAAAACATGTTTCACAACATAAGGTCCGGTCCATCTAGATTTCAACTTACCTGGAAAGAGGCGGAGGCGGGAGTTGAAGAGTAGAACTAAGTCTCCTTCTTTAAGCTCCTTAGGAATGATACGCTTGTCATGCCATTTCTTCGTCCTTTCTTTATAGATCTTGACATTCTCATAAGCGTTCAAACGCAGCTCCTCCAGCTCATTGATATCCAATAGCCGCTTCTCACCGGCTTCCTTGATGTCGAAGTTTAACCATTTGATCGCCCAATACGCCTTGTGTTCTAACTCAACGGGCAAATGACAAGACTTCCCATATACCAAATTATAAGGGGTGGTACCTATGGGAGTCTAGAATGCGGTCCTGTAAGCCCAAAGAGCGTCGTCCAACTTCATGGACCAATCCTTCCTCGTCCTAGAGACGGTCTTCTCCAATATTGCTTTAATTTCTCTATTTGAGATCTTGACCTGTCCACTAGTTTGAGGGTGATAAGGGGTCGCTACCTTGTGGGTTACCCCATACTTTGATAAAAGTGCATTAAACTTTCGGTTGATGAAATGCGTCCCTCCATCGCTGATGATGATGCGTGGAGTCCCAAAACGTGGAAAGATAGTCCTGTTAAAGAACTTCACAACCACCATGGCGTCATTAGTGGGAGAGGTAATGGCTTCAACCCATCTAGAGACGTAGTCGACAACTAGGAGAATGTAGAGGTTTCCTCCGGATGATGGGAAAGGTCCCATGAAATCTACTCCCCATACATCAAAGATCTCAACCTCCTGTATGTTATTGAGTGGCATCTCATTCCTTCTAGATAAGTTCCCTGTTCTTTTGCATGCATCACAAGAGACAACAAACGTTTGCAACATCCTTAAACAATGTAGGCCAAAAGAAACCGGAACGTAATATCTTAGCGCATGTCTTGTTGGCGCTAGCATGCCCTCCACAAGGAAGTGAGTGACAATGCCATATGACACAATTAACTTCATCTTCCGGAATGCATCTTCGAAGGATCCCATCCAGACCTCTCTTGAATAGCAGCGGTTCATCCCAGTAGTAATGGCGTACATCCTTGAAGAATTTCTTCCTTTGAGCGTACGTCAATCCGGGTGGTATTTCCTGGCAAACAAGATAATTAACAATATCAGCATACCAAGGTCCTTTATTATCAGAAATTTGGTGGAGAGAATGTTCCACCAATTGAGGATGAATGTCAGAAAAGGGAGTAAGAAGTTTGTTATTCTCAGAAGTCTCAGTTGACATCATCTCGCTTTCGACCTCGGTCGAGGTCCAAAGAGGTTGACCGAGATGTTCTTCAGCCACCTCACTTGGTCCAGAAAGTGCCTCGGTCGAGGTACTGCAACTGGAACCGAAACTGGAGATCTTCTTCTCCTAGATTAGTCTTTCAGTTTTAGCTCCTGGATCTTCTTCCAGCGCCTTTAAGCTCCGTGTATCTGCATCACAAGAAACATCTATACGTTCCTCCATTAAGCTAAAGCTAATAACTTTTTCAAGTGGATCTTTAATAAGGATAGAGCTCACCAATTCTCTTGAGTCTTCTTCATCATAGATGTTGAAGATATCATCTCCTAGCTGCTCTCCCTTCATTGCCGCAAGTAATGCAAATTCCACTCCATCTCCGCCAATGTTGAACTTTAGCTTGGCGTTCTTACAATCCACATTGCAACCCGAAGTTGCTAGAAATGGTCTCCCGAGAATGATAGGAACGGGATAATCTGCGGGAATGTCAAGCACAACAAAGTCTATAGGTAAATAGAAGTTACCTAACTTGACCGGAATGTCTTCCAAAATGCCCACGGGATGGATAATGGAGCGGTCCGCCATGTATAACCGTATCTTCACCGGCTTGGGTTCTCCAAGCCCGATCTTAACACATCGCTCCAGCGGGATGATGCTCACGATGGCTCCTAGATCACATAAGGCTTCACAAGTGACATCCCCAACTTGAAGGGAATGCAAAATGAGCCGGGATCCCTCAACTTGGGTGGCATCTTCTCCTTCATGATTTGAATGAGCTCCGAGGATTTAGATGTCATCCTTACTTCACCAAAGTCTTCCAACTTCCTCTTCCTTGATAGAATCTCTTTCAAGAACTTCCCATAGGCGAGCATCCCTAGAATAGCATCAAGGAAAGGGATATTAATGTGTAGTTTATTCATCAAGTCAAGGAACTTACCAAAATGCTTGTTTAGATGTGCTCTGGCCCTTGACTGGGGGAATGGAAGTGGTGGTTTATATGCAGGAGGTGGAATATAAACTTCGGTTTCCTCCTCCGCTTTCTGTGGCTCCACCTCGGTTGACATCTCGGCCAAAGTGTTCTTCGACTGTGCCTGGACCGAGGTGGTCTTCGTCTGTACTGGCATCGATCGAGGCACTGGATCTGCAGTCTTCAGTCCGCTTCTCGTCGTTATTGCCATGATCTGTCCCTTGGGGTTGCTTTCCGTCCTTGTTGGAAGCTTCCCTGGATCTCTTGGCGTTTCATTCGCCCTATTAGCAAGTTGTTGTTCAAAGGATTTTTGTGCCTTCGAAAATGAAGTCATGGATGTCTCCATAGCGCTAAGCTTAATCAAGATAGCCTCCAGCACCGCATCTTTCTTTTCCGGCTGGGACAAACTCGATCCTTGCTCCTGGCTCTTCAGTGGAGTGGAAGAAGAAGAGAGGAAAGGATTAGAGGAGTCATTCGAATTGGAGTTAGAGTAAGGGTTACCCGAATTTTGGTTGTTTGCCCTCCAATTATCGTTGTTGGATCCTCTATTGTTGTTGTAGTTGTTGTTCCGGAAACCGTTGTTGTTGTTCCTGTAACTATTGTTGTTCCTTGACCCTTGATGTCCTCTCTCTTCCTTCTTGGTGTGAGCAACCAAAAGTTCCTTCAATTGCTTCACATCATTCTTCAATGAGATGAGTTGATTATTGTTAGATGGAGCTTCTTGGAAGCTAACTTTCTTAACCCACCATGATGAATGCATTGATCTTTCCTCTCATTTCAGTAGTTGAAGGTTGGTTCTCTATGAACTCCCAAGCTTCGTCAATTGGCATGTCCATGAATGTGCTGGCAGATAGTAGTTGAAGGTTGAACTGGGTGTTTCCGTCCAGTCCCTTGAAGTATATCTCCAACAACTCTATCTTTGGAATCCCATGATGTGGGCAATCCAAAAGGATGTCTTTAAATCGCTCTCATGACTTGGACAAACTCTCCTTGTCCTCCATGATGAATGCATTGATCTTTCCTCTCATTTCAGCAGTCTTTGAGGGGGGAAAGAACTTAGTTAAGAATTTCGTCGTCATCTATTCCCAAGTGCTGATCTTTCCGGGAGGAAGAGATTGATACCAAGTAAGCGCCTTATCTTTCAAGGAGAAGTAAAAAGGCCTTAGCTTGTAGTTGTTGTTTTCTATTCATGAAGGTCTCAAGACCTCCATCAATATCTCATAGTTTTGTAGATGTTGATGCGGAGATTCCTTCTCTAGCCCTCCAAACTGACATTGCCGGATCATGGAAAGAACTTGCGGTCGAAGTTCATAATCATGCTCCGCTGGATCACCTAGGTTGACTCTTGGATGCCTCAGTTGCTGATTGGGGTCCATCCTTTGCCCTAGGGTCTGTGGAATACCTGCAAAAAGAACATCTCGGACTGGCATCCGAGGTGGAAGTATTTTGGCCGGGGCAACAGGTACTGGATTCTGCCCCGGTTGAGGATCTGGAGCAGGGTTTTGCCTCGGTCGAGGATCTGGGTTCGATCGAGGTAGATACTGGTCTCGTAAAGCCGCCATATCTGCTTCGATCGCCTCAGTCCTTGTGCGAGTTTCTTCCCTTTCCAGTCTCAACTCTTCCTTGCTGAGGCGTAGTTGTTCTAACGCCTCCTTCAATTTGGCCTTAAGATCGCGATTATCCTGATTGGCCATCTTCGCTTCTTTCAAGCGTCTTTTGTATGTCTTTTCTAGTTCGGGATCGTAGGGAACGATTTCCTTCCCAGCGCGGGTTCTTCGCATAAACCTAAGAAAAAGAACCTGCGAAAGTCACTCAAGTAGAGTGGTTAATAGAAACAGGGGCAAGCGCCCCGAAAGCCAACCGCAACCGGCTCGGTCTAGACCAAGTCCCCGGCAACGGCGCCAAAAACGTGTTCGCTCCAAACGGTGTGTGCAAGATTTAAATTTATAACCCTAGATGTAAGCTTAAAACAAGGATGCGAACCCGCAGTGTACGGGTCAATCGTAGTAAAAAACAAGAAATTCCAGGGGTCGATCACAGAGACTTAGTGAAACAAAGCAGGTGTAGGTAGTCTATGTAATTACTAACCACAAAAGCGATTAAAACAATCAAAGATGATAAAAAGTCAATTAAGGAAATATGCAATTTTAGGGATTAAAGTATCTAGTTGTGGTTCCAACTCAAGATCTCAAGATAAGCGGACAAAGCTGAGATTTTTGCATAGGGAAGGTGTTTCTAAAGTGGAATAGATTACCGGGTAAGTCTCACTACTCACAATCCTAAACCGCAACTCCTATTACCGGGTAAGTCTCAAGGAATCAAGGTAAAGAACTATAACCTCAAACCAACACACCACCTAAGGGAATAGAATCAACCTTTACTGGGTAAGTCTCAGGCTAACTCACAAAGATGGGACGAAGGCACACTCGAACCCCAATAAAGGATAAACCTTTATTACCTATACTTATGATCTTGGGTAAACAAACAAAGGAATCACCGGGTAAGTCTCATCCTAGGTTTGCATTGAACCAGGAAAGGTGTAATAAGAATAGGATTTGGCAAACTCTAACACTTAACTCTCAGTTTTGGATCAGATAGGTCACCTCGGTCAGATGAATTCTACCTCGGCCGGGGTGTTCATCGGCTGAGCGAGATGTTCTAGGGTTAAGGAAAAGACTCGAGCTTTCAGGGTCCTACTGGGATTTAGGATCGTTCTATCATTGTTTTTCCCACAACCTTCAGCAAATCACCCTAGAATCACACAAATAAATTAGCCAATCATCATTATGAAAGCAATAATCAAATATAAGGGAAGAAGGTGAATAATTGAACACAAAAACCTTAAGAGAAAGGCTTCAATAACTGAATCAATTATCAAACAAACAAACGTTCCTTGGATCACAATCCAATAAGACAATCAACAAGAAGGGAATCTAAGACAATCTTACAAAACCCTTCACAAAAGCTATAAAAGCTATCAACTTCCTTCCTTCAATCTTCCTTCAACCTTCAAAAAGGTTCTTCAAATCTCCCAACTGCAGTGGGGTGTAACGGCTGTAAGCGGATGTTGGCGGATGTATGCGGCCTCCGAAATTGTGGAAAATCCAACCCTTTTTATAGGAAAATTATCTCCCAAAGATAAGAGATCTTAGAAAGATATTTTTCCATAAAATAGGTAAAATATATGAGCTGAATCATCTTCTTCCTTCCAGGAATCCAGCCTAAAAATATAAGATCCTCTTTCCAAAACTAAAAGATCTCAGCCAAGAATAAAATATATCCCGCCGCGTCCAAGGTGTTCGCCTCGGTCGAGCAGCTTCTCCGGATCACCTCGGTCGAGATGATACTGTAGCTGACCGAGGTGACTCTAAACTGAATGTGAAATCTCTCAAATCTGGTCCAAAGTGAATCTTCAATCCATTTCCATGATTCCTGGATTCTTCCTTAAGCTCCTGAATGTAGCTCCATTGACTCCTTAGCTCCTTTAGCTCCATTTTGATGCAAAACGTGCCATTTTACCTACGATTACAATGAAACTTGGTGTAGACCTCGATTCCCGCAAAGGTAGATGAAATGACAATATAATCATATAATATACATCAAAACATGCAGATTATTGAAGATAAAACGTCTAAACAGGTCCCAAAATATAGACAATAATTCATGCTATCACTACCCGGTTCCTATCATTTTGGGAAGGCCGTTCTTAGCCACTTCCGGATGCTTGGTGGATTTTAAAAATGGAATTCTCTCCTTCAATATTGGAGAAGAGAATGTTAAGTTCAAACTATCCACAATGATGAAGGGGTCAGCCCTTGGTGAAGATGTGTTCAACATTATCGAGCAAGAGGAGTCTAGAGAAGTTGTGAGCTCGATCTTGATCAAGGACCCCTTGGAGAAGGTTCTTAGCTTGAGTTTGATGGAGGAAGGAGTTGAGGAGGCTTGCAATGAAGAAATCAAGGCTTTGGATGCATTGGAAAAGGAGACAAGAGCTGAATTTTAAGTACACGAAGGTGTGCTGAATTGCTGTGTGAACCACGGCCTGGGAGGAAGAACCACGCCCCTGGAAAGTCCCGTGTAACTTACTGGATTGCTCAAAAAGGCTAGCTTTGCAAGTTCCACGGCCGTGGTTGTGTCAAAGCTCGTGGTTTTGCCCGTGGTTTCTCTAGAAACTGCCTTAGTTGTTGATCAAGCTTCAAGGAGTCTTGGGGAGTCTTCCATGGCTTTGGATTCATCTCAACTAACATTGTATGGAGCGTCTCCAACCGATAAAGGTCCTCCTAAACTCGAACTTAAACCCCTCCCCTCTCATTTAAAATATGTTTTTCTTGGTGAGAATTCTACATATCCGGTTATTGTTAATGCATGCTTGAATGATGATGAGTTGAATAGATTGTTGCATGAGTTGAGATTGCATAGGAAGGATATTGGCTATACCATTGATGATTTAGTTGGCATTAAACCTTCTTTATGCATGCATAAGATCTTGATGGAAGATAACCATAAACCCTCAATTGAACCTCAAAGAAGACTAAACCCTATCATGAAAGAAGTAGTAAAGAAAGAGATCCTTAAATTGCTAGATGCGGGAATCATTTTCCCGATTTCAGATAGTAAATTGGTTAGTCCCATGCATGTGGTTCCTAAGAAGGGTGGGATGACCGTTGTGACTAATGAGAATAATGAACTAATCCCAACTAGAACGGTTATGGGATGGAGGATGTGTATAGACTATAGGAAACTAAATATGACCTCTAAGAAAGATCACTTCCCTCTTCCTTTCATTGACCAAATGCTAGAGAGATTAACTCAACATTCTCACTTTTGCTACTTAGATGGCTATAGTGGATTCTTCCAAATCCCTATCCACCCGGATGACCAAGAGAAAACTACATTCACATGTCCTTGGGGTACATTTGCATATAGGAGAATGCCGTTTGTGTTGTGTAATGCACCCGCCACCTTTCAAAGGTGCATGATGGCTATTTTTTCTGAATATATTGAAAACATCATGGAAGTGTTTATGGATAATTTCTCCGTTTATGGATCTTCATTTGATGATTGTTTAGCTAACTTGTCTTTGGTGCTAAAAAGATGAGAGGAAACTAATCTTGTCTTAAATTGGAAAAAATGCCACTTCATGGTAAGTGAATGCATTGTGTTGGGACACTTGGTGTCCAACCGAGGCATTGAGGTTGATAGGGCTAAGAGAGAGATAATAGAGAAGTTGCCACCACCTACCTCGGTAAAGGGGGTAAGAAGTTTCTTAGGGCATGCCGGTTTTTACCGGATATTCATTAAAGATTTCTCTAAAATTTCTAAGCCTCTTACTAACCTACTAATGAAAGATGTTGAGTTTGTTTTCTCCAAGGATTGCCTTGAAGCTTTTTGTAGGTTGAAGAATGCTTTGATCACCGCTCCTATCATGCAACCTCCGGATTGGAGTTTACCGTTTGAGATCATGTGCGACGCGAGTGATGTTGCCGTTGGGGCTGTTTTGGGACAAAGGAAAGATGGGCTTACACATGCCATCTATTATGCTAGCAAGACGCTAGATGATGCCCAACTCAATTATGCTACCACCGAGAAGGAGTTGCTAGCGGTGGTGTATGCATTTGAGAAGTTCCGCTCGTATCTTGTTGGAGCGAAGGTCATTGTGTATACGGATCATGCTGCAATCCGTTATCTCCTTACAAAGAAGGATGCCAAGCCTCGTTTGATTCGGTGGATCCTTCTTCTTCAAGAGTTTGATTTGGAAATCCGGGATAAGAAAGGGTCCGAAAATTCTGTGGCGGACCACCTTAGTAGACTCCCACCGTTGGAGATTGAGAGAGATGACATCCCGATTGATGACTCATTTCGGGATGAGCAATTGCACATGATGGAGGAATGCTTCCTCCAAGTGTCTAGAGGGGGCGAGCCATGATATGCGGACATTGTGAACTATCTTGTGTGTGAAGAAGTGTCACCCGGTTTGTCATATGCCCAGCGGAAAGGATATGAGGCATTACTATTGGAGTGAGCCACTTTTGTTCAAGAGAGGACCGGATGGAGTTTTTAGGAGGTGCATACCGGAGGATGAGGTGGAGAGTGTGATCCGCCATTGTCACTCCTTGCCATGTGGAGGCCATGCTAGCTCACACAAGACATGTGCAAAGGTGTTGCAATCCGGCTTCTATTGGCCTCACTTGTTTAGAGATGTGTAGAATTTTATGGTAGCGTGCGACGCTTGCCAAAGGACGGGCAACATCTCAAGGAGGAATGATATGCCCTTGAACAACATACAAGAAGTTGAGATATTCGATGTTTGGGGTGTGGACTTCATGGGACCATTCCCCTCTTCATGTGGAAACCTCTACATCCTCTTGGCGGTGGACTATGTCTCGAGATGGGTAGAAGCAATCGCCTCTCCCAAAAATGATGCCAAGGTTGTGGTGCGGTTCTTCAACCGAGTGATCTTCCATAGGTTTGGAACACCAAGGGTGATCGTAAGTGATGGAGGGAAGCACTTCACCAATAGGAACTTCGGGACACTTTTGGCTAAATATGGGGTGACTCATAAGGTGGCAACACCTTACCATCCCCAAACTAGTGGCCAAGTGGAGATCTCCAACCGGGAGATAAAGGGAATTCTTGAGAAGACGGTTTCTAGGACTAGAAAGGATTGGGCTATGAAGCTCGATGATGCTTTGTGGGCTTATAGAACCGTCTTCAAAACACCGATTGGCACCACTCCCTACAAGCTAGTTTATGGCAAGTCTTGCCACCTTCCGGTAGAGATGGAGCATAGAGCGTATTGGGCTATACGGTGGCTGAATTTTGACCTCAAGGAGGCCGGTGAGAAGAGTTTGCTTGATATGAACGCCCTTGAGGAGATCCGGTTGGATGCCTATGAAAACGCCCGGATCTACAAAGAAAGGACCAAACGTTGGCATGACAAGCGTCTCATCCCGAAGGAGTTGAGTGAAGGCGACCTTGTCCTTCTCTTCAACTCAAGGCTGCGGCTCTTCCCCGGAAAGCTAAAGTCAAGATGGACGGGTCCTTATGTGGTGAAGAAGATATTTCCCCATGGAGCGGTTGAGATAGGAGAGGAGCATTGTGGAGACTTTATGGTGAATGGGCACCGGTTGAAGAAGTATATCCCGGAAGCTCCGGTGGATGTGAGTGCCCCACTTCACCTTGAGTGAGACGCCCCCGAATTTGGTCAAGCTAATGACCTTAAAGAAGCGCTTAATGGGAGGCAACCCATTGGTAGATATCTTTCCCTTTTCGTTTTGATTTGGTTTTGATTTTTTTGTTTTTGTGTGTTTTTGTGTGTTTGGAGTTTGTGTGCTAGAATCTTGGTAGCATGGAAGCCTTGCAAGGAATGAAGGTGATGGTGATGACTCCGTATCAATTATGGGTGGAGCGGACGCGGAAACTAGACGGCTAGCGGTGCCTAGCGCGGGTCCCGACGCCATAACAAACATCATGAGCTCTCTACCATCGTTGATAGGATCATCTGCCATCACTCCACTTGAGTGATCCCAAATACCGAAGCAAACCATATTTTTTTACAATGTGAGAACCCTCTTTCACTCTTCTTTACTTCATTTACACATTGGGGACAATGTGTTTCTAAGTATGGGGTGAGGTTTGCATGATCTTTTGCATGATTAGCATCTAGGATAGTTTCTTTTTGTCACATGTTTCATTAGCTTTTGCATTGTACATACATAGTTCGAAAAATCCAAAAAAAAAATCAGAAAATTAAAATTTTTTTCCAGTGCTTCTAACCTTGGGAATGACCCTTATGATGAAATTGTCTTGTGAATTGACTATGGATTGCCTTGTATGTTGAATAGATGAATGCATATGTGGACTTGAAGTACTTATCTTGAATCCCATGAATGATTTGTGATTATGATGCTTGCCTTGATTGAATTGATGATTAAAAGTCGAAATTGCATGCTAGTTCTTGCACATCATTTATGAGTGATTAAGGCAATTCATTTCCCTCTACTTATCATCTTGACCATGTTGTTTGAGCACCTCAATTGATGAAAACTTTTACCTCTTTTGACCCATCCAGGAATAGGAGCGTGCTAGTGTGTTGAGTGTGTGAAGAGCAAGTGTGTTGTGAAGTTGTCGATGGATGAATGTTATGAATGAAGTGCTGAATTTGTTGTGAAAAGTGTAGAAAAAATATAGGTTTGGGGACGTTGGTTTTGATGACGAGTAACTCGGCACATTCACATATTCGGGTGTTTGTGCCTTGCCAAAGTCGGATAAACCAATAGTCCTAACGAGCTTTGGTATGTGTACACCAATGTCATCGTCTCAAAAATAAGTGAAAAGAAAAGAAAGAAAAGAAGGAGAAAATATACACTTGTGGGAAGTTGATCAAAAACAAAACTGTGGAGTTAGTTCCATTCCCGGATTAGCATCACATGACCTAGAAAAATCCCCAACCATTCACAACGTTTCTTAGCCTCTTCTTTCCTAAGTCCTTGTGACCTATTTGCATGTGTGTAAGACTTAGTGATCTAGATTGGATGCGCTCATGATCATCTTGACTTCATCATTTTCACCTTTCATGCATGCTTTCTAGTTAAGTATAATTGTCTTTCCGTGCCTTCATTCCTTTAGTACATGATTGTTTGTCCATTGCCATGAAACATGACTATGAAGGTGATCCAATTTAGAAGCAGAATCCCAAAAATATTTTCAGTTTTTCTTGCATTCATAAATCATGTCATCTCTTAGCCTATAGTCGGACTTTGCTCGGGGACGAGCAAACCTTAAGTATGGGGTATTTTTGATAACACGATTTATGACGTAGGTTTAAGCACTCATTTAGATAGTTTTTCCGCTCATTCATGCATGGTTTAGCACTAGTTCATGACATTTGCAATAAATTCTTGTATACTTGTCGAGATAGACGTCTACACGGACTTTTGCATGTTTTGTAGGTATTTTGGGAGCTTTTGAAGCTTAATCGATACATTCGAGGATCGTTCCTCGAGATGACACACCTTCGGACTCATTGGGAAGCAAGCTAGGAGCTAAGGAGGACACATGGGACCTTGTTAGTGCATGCCTTGCACCAAATTGTGACTTGATGATCCAAAGAAAGCTGCATCACCAAAACCACGGCCATTGGGACTTCCACGGGCATGGAAATAGGCCGTGGTTTTCCCTGCACAGCTGTGACAGTTGTCCCACGATCTCCATGACCGACTCTTGCAATTTGTGGAGAATAAAAGGTGGTCCTGCAGGCTGTTGAGGACAGACCCCATCACTCCATTCTCTCCGACACTCACACAACACACATTTTGGATTGGAGATACTCTTGGAGGAGAAGAAACACTCTCATTTTGGGGAAGAACAGAAGAACACACCATTTTAGAGTTTTTATAGTTTCTAGAGTGATTTTGAGCAACTTTGGTTGAAGACATTTGCAAGGTTTTGTAAGGAACGGATGGAACCTTCTTTTGAAGGGTTGTAAGTCTTTCTCAACAATTATTCAGCTTGTTTTCTTTTTCTACTTGTGTTCATCTTTCTTTCATTTCATTTCTTTGTTATGGAAGTCATGAATGTATGCTTGTTGAGTTTGATTGTTAAGATGCATGTTGTTGGCTAAATAGATGCGATTCTAGGGTAAGGGAAAGATGATTATGGCTTGGACTATGATAGAATGGACTTAGATGTACCTTTGGATGATTTGTTTGCTCTAACCTAGCTACTGTTGCAAACCACGGTCTGATCTTGCCAGTCCACGGCCGTGGAAGGGTATTAACTTCCCGTGATTTTGACTGACTTGCTTGTTTTGATGAACCCAAGAGATAGGATGTTAGATTGTTGAAATCCTAGTGTTTGTTGAGCTAAATCTATCCTAGGGTGACCTAGTGTTAGCAACTAAGTGTAAGAAGAGACCTACCTGGTGATTCTTGCTCTTAGATATCGAAGATGATGAACTCTAGGTAGTAGTGAGCCTCACAAGCCGCTATTGGACTGAGTGTGCTAGGATAGATGTTTAGGACTTGCCTTCCCAAGACTTACCCGGTAAGGAGAGGTTAGATCCCTAGATTAACCATCCGGTTTGTGTAGATATCCCTACCCTAGGATCCTAGAGACTTACCCGGTGATAGGACCTTAGGTGCGGGATTGGTGGATCATGAGACCTACCCGGTAATTGACCCCATTTGAGAAACATTCCTTCCCAATATGCCATAGTTTATCCAAGGTTGATTAGAAGCTTGAGTTCAATGCCATAATCGGAATTCCCAACCCCTAGAATCCTCTTTTCTCTCTTTGATCACATATTTTGTGTTTGCCTTGTTTATTTGTGTTTTAGCTTGATTCCTTAGTTTGTTTTGCCATCTTATATCATTGTGATCCTTGATTGACCACCACACAAAACCAAACCCAAAAACATTGTTATTTTCCTTTCTTAGTTTCCTTCATCTTTTCTTAGACTAGATTTACACTATCCTTAGTCACTTATTTGATTCAATTTCAACTCAGTCTTTGTATTCGACCTCGGAATACTATCCTTACTACAAAACGACCCATACACTGTGGGTTCTCTAGGAGTTAGGAAAAATATATCGAGTTATGAATTTAAGACTTTTGCGTGCATAGCATATCAATTCCTAGACGTAACAGAGGTACGTAGCTTCCTAGGATTGGCGGGCTACTACCGGCATTTTGTGGAGGGCTTTTTAGTTATCCCCCGATCACTCACTTCCTTGCTGAGGAAGTCTACGAGATTTTTATGGTCCGAGCCGTACCTGGAGAGCTTCGAGGAGCTGAAGAAGAGGTTGACCTCTACTCTTATCTTAGCTCAGTCAGAGGGCATTTTGGACTTTGTGGTTTACAACGATACATCCAAGTTCGGCTTGAGATGTGTACTTTTGCAGAGGGGTAAGGTTATAGTATACGCGTCTAGAAAGCTAAAGACGTATGAGGAGAATTACCCTACACACGATCTTGAGTTGGCTACTGTTGTTCACACTTTGAAGATTTGGAGGCATTATCTATACGGAGCTACGTGTGAGATATTAACAGACCATAGGAGTCTGAAATACACATTCACTTAGCGAGAGTTAAATAACCGCCAGAGAAGATGGTTGGAGCTGATCAAGGAGTTTGATCTTGAGATCTTATACCACCCGGGGAAGGCGAATGTGGTAGCTGATGCCCTTAGTAGGAAGACTCCCCGGAAAATGGTGATCGCTCGGCTAACAGCGCAACCTCAGTTATAGCGAGACTTGACATGACTAGAGATGGATATCCACTTTCCGGATTCCAACAACCATTTATCCATCTTAGAGGTGTTATCTGATCTGTTGGTAGAGATCCGACAAAAGTAGGAGAATTGCCCAACTTTGACTTCGATCCAAGACAGGATGTCTCGAGGAGAGGCTCCACAGTTTGTAGTCGTTTTCGATGGAGTTTTGAGATGACAAGAGCGCGTATGTGTACCCTCGGATCGAGAGCTGAGACAACGGATCCTACAAGAGGCTCACTTTACACCTTACTCAGCGCATCTCGGAGCGAGTAAGATGTATCAAGATATCAAACGCTCCTTCTGGTGGGGAGGTCTGAAGCCATATGTGGCGAGATATGTAACTTAGTGTGCGACCTGTCAGCAGGTCAAGATCGAGCATCATCGATCAGGAGGTGAGCTACACCCACTTCCCATCCCTCAATGAAAGTGGGAGGATATCTCGATGGACTTTGTTACCGGTTTGAGACCGAATCGAGGTTTTCGCGCCATCTGGATTGTAGTGGATCGACTGACAAATATTGCACGTTTCATTTCTATCAAGAAAATGTGGCCGGTAAGTCGATTTACATAGGAGTTCACTAGGGCAGATAGTGCGACTTCATGGAGTACCTAGGACTGTAGTCTTTGATAGAGACAGACGGTTCACATCGAGGTATTGGTAGCAAGTGCATGTCGCCCTAGGTACAAGTCTGCAGTTCACAACTACTTATCATCCTCAGACCGATGGTCAGTCGGAGCGGACCATCCAGACTTTGGAGGATATGCTGAGAGCCTACGTGTTAGACTAGGGACAGGTGTGGCTAGATCACCTTCCCTTGGTAGAGTTTTCGTATAACAACAGTTGGCATGTGTCGATCAGGATGACCCCTTATGAAGCCTTATACGGACAGAGATGTCGTACATTGGTGTGTTGGGACGAGCCGATTAGTGCTAGCAGAGTAGCACCTGAGCAGATACAGGATGATATGGCTCGAGTAGCGGTGATCCGAGAGTGGATGTTAGCAACAGAAAGTCGCCAGAAGTCTTATGTAGATAAGAGGCGCAGACCTCTAGAGTTCAGAGTTGGAGCTCAAGTATGGCAGAGAGTATCCCCAACACGAGGTGTTAGACGTTTCGGCGTCAAGGGAAGCTGAGTCCCAAATACTTTGGACCATTCGAGATTTTAGAGCGAGTTGGAGAGGCATCATACAAACTTGCTTTGCCACCGACACTAGAGGGTGTTCACCCCGTCTTCCATGTGTCTCAGTTACGGGAGTACATCAGACCCGAGGCACATCGTTAGTCATGAGGATTTAGTGGTCGAGCCAGACCATACGTTCATAGAGCATCCGAAAGCTGTCTTAGAGCGTAGTACAAGACGCTTGCGGTCGAAGGACATACCAATGATGTAGATTTAGTGGTCGATGCGAGGAGCAGATGAGGCTACTTGGAAGACAAATGATAATATTCAGAGGAACTATCGGGAGTTTTATGTTGAGTTGGATGTACTTGTAGCTTAGACGTTTGAGTCTTAGTTTTCGTTGTTGAGTTGAGCACGCTTTTTGTGACGCTTTGAGTTTTGTGCCCCGAGTGGGAATATATGAGTTGAGTTCAGTGTTGTTGTTGTGTGATCTTGTGGTTCGTTTCATGTTTCGGGACAAAACTTCTTTTTAGGGGATCTGATGTACTGCCCTATTTTTCACCTTCACCGCGGGGGCGGTGAAGGGAGCCGCCCAAGCGGCAGGGCAAACCGCCCCGTGGTTTTGCCCCATATCGCGCCGATGTGTTTTTATCCTGTTTTTATTTCTTTCCATATATAGAAGATCCGATCTTCTATCTTACGGGTCGGATTTCCTATCATGCTCTGAACCCTAGAACGTCCTTCCTTCTATCTTTTCAACCCTTTTTTATAAATTCCTTCTCTTCTTTTTCTCATTTCTTGCATACGTTTTGTTTCAACCTCGAAAGTTGTAGCAATCTTCCTTGTGATTCCTTGCTGAACGTGTAATTCTTCTCTTTCTGCATTTCTCCCCCACGTTCATGAGTTGTTGCATGCCTTTCCCTTCTGTTTCATTTTCTTTCGTTCTTCCATTTTTCTTCTCCAAGAATCAAGTTTGAACATTGATTCTTATTGGCCTTCCCGTTGTTGATTCGTTGATGATTACAAGCTCCCTTAGTTGAGTTGTGTCGGGTGTGTGTGTTGAGAGAAGCAAGTTTTGGCCCTTGTTGTGTTTCTTGCTGTCGAAGGAGTCAACATCGCTTTCCTCGTTCCTTCCCTTGGCTTGTGTTGATGTTGTTGACCCTTGGTGGCCTGTAAGACTAAGGTTGAGACCTTACCTTGTGGAGATCTCTTGGAGATCATTGAGACTAGAAGTTATAGACTTCTAGCAATCGTTTCGTTCCTGATTCGTTATGCCTTATTGAACAGGCTTTCCGTCCTTCTTTCCTGTGGGAAACTAAGTTGTTTGCTGACCTTGAGTTTATCTCCGAGCGAGGTAAGTCCTTTGGACTTACTTAGCTTCATTCCGTATATTGGTTTGAGTGTATTGGCTTGTTTGCGTTGTTATTGTTATAACAGATAACCGGACTAGGATTGACCTTTATAACCGTAATTGGCCCAAGTGTATGATAACCGGAGATGACCACTTGTCTAGTTCTACAGGAGACTAGGAGGCGCTCTTGCAACACATGCCTGTAGGTAACGGATAGTACTAATCTATTCTTATTGGAAAACGGAAGCGGAGACGAGTTTCGGGAGATTCTCGTGTGACAAAAGAAGTTGAATTAGTAAAGAATAACTTGATGAAAGATAATAATTGGTTGAGTGCGAGCATGCTATATGTTTATATTACCTTATGTGTGTTTGTGCCTTTACTATCTTTTTGATATCTAGAATGTTAGCTAACGGTTTATACCGATGTTGTAGATGTTCCACAGGTTAGGGATGCTGCTGAGCAATCCGGACTGTGTGGTCAGCCGGGGTTCCCGTACATTATAGGATGAGATCAAGTTTATATTTCTGTTATTGTTTCCCCTTTGTTTTGAACTCGGTTGTGACTCTTTTACGCTTTCCTTTGTTATAACATTTGGTTTTATGTTGAGTTTTAGTTTTCATTTATTTGTGTCTTGTTGTAAGATCCGTTGTGTCGTTGCTACTCTGAGGGTTGGGACCCAATGTGAGGTCCTAGCCCGTACGCTTCGAGTTTCCGGCCGGTTGTTACAAACCCGATGAAATCTCCGACGGGGAATCTGTCAGGAATACATATATAAATAAATTGTATTGATATTATACTTTCATTGTAGTTTTATGTTTAATTCAAAAATTGCCAATGATTACTAAAATTTCAAACTATATAAACTTTTGTACTTTAAGAGTACTCGTTTTACTTATACAAAATGTATTTTAATTTTAAACATTTATTTGATAATTATACGTGTAAATTATGCTAATGTTAACCCTATATTAATTTGGTTTTCGATCATATGAGGATAACACCTCGTGAAATTTTTGAATACGTCGTGAACGTCAATCACGATGATCAAATGCACATCGTACTACATGTTTTTTTAATGTGTCTTACTCTTTCAGATACATGATTTGATGTGAAACCTAAATCCTAAACCGTAAAATTAAAATGATAAAATAATATAACACTTTATTTTAAGATCGTAATCTATATATTAGAAATATATAATTATTATACTAGATTCGTTTCCACATGGAGTGATTCAATAAAATTTCACGAATAAAGGTATACATATAAACTAGATTCGTTTCCACTCCGTTTCTGTTTCCTGAGTTGGAACCAAACGGGCCCTAAATATCTTTTTCTTATTACCCTCTTAAAATCTACTTCAATCAAACCAGGAAAATAGTGCAGTGATCACAAGTTTATACATCTATCTAGAGAAACACATGCAAACTTTTCCCATGGAGCATGAACAAAAGTGTGGGAGAGGTGATGAATTGTGCAATCATCTACTTCCATTTATATTTCCCCCTTTGGGTCATCATCATAAAAAGTAAACAAACAAAACACAAACCCCACCAAATTCATCCACAGAACAAAGTTTGTACAAAAATGGAGCAACCATCAAATACTCAAATCATATCAATTACAAGAAACACCTAGCACTGCAGAATCGACTCCACCAGATCGTGAAGAGGCGCAAGCTCGCCCTTGTCAATCAACCGGAACTCCTGCAACAACATTAAACACACATTTATATAATCTTTTCTCAATATATGGCAGTATTCCAACATGAGTAAAGATATCCATAAGTTACCCAAGTAAAGAGCACAAAATGTTTGAAGCAAGTATTCAGGTGAGCTTCTTCCTTTAAGCTAACAATCTTCTGAAAATGGGAATGGTAGATGTGGGCATAAACCCGAAACAATCGCTTGAATATGGTCTTCACCACATCCTGGAAATTAGAGGGGAATGGGGCTCCTGGAGATCACACAAAATCATCAATATGGTTCCATCACACACACAAAGTCTACATAATGAACATAAAATTTTTCATTTTTTTGTAAAGCACCAGTTTACGTACCCAACTTCTGAGGGAAAATGGATTCATCGTCCAGCTGAGTTTCTATCCAGTCCATAAGATATTCTACATACTTTGGAGCAGATACCTCTATGGGTTTCTTGATAGTAACTCCATCTGCCCATCTATACTCGTACCTGTAGGGATATAATATGATTGTGAGCATAAGCATGTGAAATGGGATAACAATAGGTCCAACATAGATCATAAGTTGTCAATAAGATGTCCATAGTGTCTAAGATGGGAATTAGCTACAGCTAGACTGACCAACTTCTGCTCAACCTTCAAATTTGTCACCTCATAAACTCCACTTCATAATTACTGCCAACTGTTATATGTAGCCTTGCTCACATCTAAGTCATATCAACAGTAACTGTCTCTATAAATGAGGCTAAAGTTTCAAATTTCAATTACAGTAGTCCACAATAGCTACATTTCAGCAACAACACTCAGTGACGGATCTAAAGTCAACTTAGTACTAGGGAACCACTTTGACCTAGTTGCTTAATTAAATGAGTAGTCACCATGAAAACCTAAATAAGACCTACACACTTTTTTTCCAAAGGTAATGGACAATATTCAAAATTACATTTTTGATGAACAAGATGAAGAGCATCTCCATCTGTGGTGTTGAGAGTTTCATTAGATATTTAAAAATGAAGAAAATAAAGATATATAGTATATGTCATATATGGTGAGAGAATAGAGGAAATGAGCTAAAAAAAAGTATTTGGGGAAAAAAAAAATCCAATCTGACATGATTTTCTGCCAAATCTGACTCATTAATAGTTTAGTTTTCACTTTTTGTGTTGTATTTCCCTTCTAGACTTTAATTTGTGTTTTATTTTAACTTAAGAAACCTAGTAAATTTTGGGATGGAGAAAGAAGTTTCTTGAGATGATAAAAAGAATAAAAAAAATTAGATAAGAAACATAATAGGGATTTCTGGGATGGAGATGCTATAAAATATAAATATCCAGAAATTTTGGGATACCAATGATCATGATGGAATTTTCTTGTTTCTACACTGAAGTAAAAGCAAATTATTCCCATGAGAACAACATGAAGAATATTATAGGAAACACAAAACAAAGTAAATACTAATAGAGAGAATTAGAAAGTTACTTTGCCCCTGCTGACATAGTTGGGCAGGTGTTTGATGTGCAGAATTCAGTCAGGGTGCCATAGAGAATGTTCACTTGATTGAAGAAATCAACAGCTGTGAAAGAGAAAATGAATGAAACAGAAGTTAACAAGAGGAAATCCAAAGACAACAATTTTAGACAAGTGCAGAGGAGCTTTTCAAGGCAGGGACACATATTCAAACAATTAGAACTGCAAATACAAGGAATACAGGCAGTCTGCAACTTTTATCACAAATTGTAGTGAGATTTACTAAACAATAAAAATCTTTATAAATAATTACTAGCAGAATCAAAATGGCTGAAGTTATCATGAAACTGAGAACTTCCATCCATGCTATAAAATAATCAACAGTTTTAATTGAGCTCTCTACTACTTTTGCTTGCTTGAAAAATTATAGTGTGAGCACCATCACATACATGTAGTCTATCTGCTATATAATGGAACATGAGAGAAACATAACTAATGCTAATAAAACCAAGGTGAAGTTCTTAACTGTTCACAGCTAGCCATTCATAAAAATCTTCACCAGGAGGCAGCTTCACAGCTTCCCTCAAATTCCCACTACCCAAAGTGGCATCAATGTGCTTTTGAAGTTGTGCACCCTGCATTCACAATTAGTGTCAAAAAAAGACTATTAGATTTGGTAATCCTATCATAACACCCCATCTAATGAACAAAGATGACTAACCTTGCTCCCTGAGGGTGCATTCTTCTTTGGTCGAAAAGTCTTTTGATTTCTGCAGTTACCAAAATCATAAAGAGTTACCAACTATAAATTTTAGACATCAAGTGACCCTTTCTTCTTAGTGCCTATCATTCATTTGCCTACTCACAATCTTTGATGAATATAATATTTAACAGCTCCAATATCTAGACACCCTAGCTGGGATAACAATACTAACTAATCTCCAAATCTACGTCAAAGAGTTTAATAGGGATTGGGTAGCTTGATCGCAAAAAGGTAAGCGAAAAATTGAATAGCATAGAAATTTAGGAAAAGGAAGAAATTATTTACATGAGGAATAATGAATGATTTCTGTTTGGGACTGATAATTCCATCTTTATGTGAAGACAACTACTCTGTTGCAGCTAATTTGCAAGGTTTTGGAAACAGAAAAGGAAAAATACCAATATGGATAGTAAGAACAATTTCATGACGACCTCTATACACAGGATTGCAAGAAAGGATACAAACAATTAGAGAACGTAGGATGGAGAGTTGGAGAAATAAGTGGATGACACTTTTTAGGGGTAGTATAGTAGTATATTTCTAGACCTACAGGTTTCAAGCAAGTACTTCTCTAAGTTTCAAAAAGTTTCCCACCTTATTACTATTAATAACTAAGAAAATAAAATAAAGAAATTAGGAAGAAATGGATAATTGAAGAAAATGAGTATGACCTACTTAACAAACTCTTTTTAAGCTAGTAACTTGCAACCGGTGTTAGCCGTTAAGAACTGTGAGAAATATTTCTAACGAAAAATCTAACTGTAAGAAACACTAAGCATTGAGACTAGATCAACTGAATTTACGGAGAAACAGGTTTTCGATGGTTGTGGTTATATAGGAGCATGCCATTCCAATATTTTTTTTCAGGTTCCGACAAATTGCATCGATTCCAATAGAAAAGAGTTCAAACAAAACTACAATCCATAACAGGCGAAAAAGCACATCCTTGCTTGGGAGGGGATGTACAAATGAAGTACATTGCTAATAAATTTTCAATAATTGCGCATTATCCAGCTTATCTTACACGCAAGAAACATGGCAATTTGAGTCGGATAGGGTGGTTATGTGAGGCAAGCTACTCGAACTTGGCTCGGGCTCATTCACTTTCTATACGAGCCGAATACGAGCCTACTGTTAAGACCTGTTAAAATTCATGCTCAACTTGTTCATAAAAGGAGTCGAACATGAGCATGTCAAATCTCAGGTCGTTTGGCTAAAAACTCAAGCTTGTTCACTTTCTGCACGAGCTCAATATGAGCATATTTTTAAGCTTGATTAAAATTTAGGCTTGAGACCGACTCATTTATATAAGAGCTCAATATGAACATGCCAAAGTTCAGCTTTTTAAACAACACTAGAGTTCGAAACAAAAGCTCAAAGGCCAGAATATTATAACAGGGAGGGAGAAACAAGGATGACTCCATCAAGTGATTCAAATCTTGGAGCTGCCCTAGCATCTAGCACATAACGTGTAATAAGCTCATATCATGAAACATATCGGAAATTCTAATTTATTGGATATGAATGCGTTTATAAGAAAAGAAATGACGAACACACTTCATCTGATCACCGACAAACATTGTCAGGCAGTCGAAGTGCATCACACACAGGCAACTTGCACAAAATAAATAATAATTACGCATTCAATGAAAGCCATAAATTCCGTATCAGAAAATAACATAAAGCAATAAAACCAGCAATAGAAAATTCACCAATCAGACACTTACATCCCTGAAACCACAATCCAGACATGAAACTAAAGCACTGTGACAAAAAATCAATCAACGTTCCGAATCAACAAGTAACAAAACCAGAATTGAATCAGATCTACGGAGCTCTAAAACGAAGAACGCAGAAGATCACGGAATCCATTCGAAATCAAAGCCAAGAACCGAATAATTCACATAAAAACGCAAAGGAGAAAGAAGAGAAACCTGCTTCCAAGGCCGAAAAGCGACATGTCGATTGGCGTCGAGGAAGGAGATGAGAATTGAAGAGGAAGAAAAAAAAGGCGAATATAAATCAGCCTTTTGAGAAATCTCTTTCAATGGCTTTTGTGAATTGTAATTTATTTATATAGTGGAGAGAGAAAGATTCGTCGTCTCCGTCGCCTGTGTATTGACAGGCTGGCATTCTCTCTCTAGAAACAGAAGAAGATGAACCCAAAATACAAACAGCAAAGCCAGACAGGATTTGTTCCCCTTGCCTTCTTTCCCTTCCCACATCCCACCCCAGGATTCCGTTGACCAGCTGTATTCTTCTGGTTTTATTCCTCTATTTTTGGTATTATTTTATTCGTTTGATTTTTTTCATTTATATTCCCCAAAATGCCCTCTCATAATATCACTATTTTCCAATTCAAACCACCTTCTTAATCACCTAATAATTTATTTAATATTAACCACAATTGGTTAGGGACGAGTTCTTTGTCAACTACACCAACCTTCTCATTTGCGGCTGCTAATTTATTTAATATTAACCACAATTGATTGACTTGCACGTAAATTTGGAGAAAAATCAACTTAATTTACAATTCTTTTAAACTAATGCAAAATAAAAGAATTAATATACAAGTTAATAACTTTTGAAAACATATAGTTGACTAAAAAATAATGATATAGATAATATTATTAAGTATATAATTTAAATATCCCAGTTATTTTTTTTAACAAACTTGGCGAGAAATATGATTCAATAACCTTGTTATATTACTCACACTACTCTAGGTAAAATGTTACTCTTTTATAAAAAGTATCAATACCGGTAAAATTGTTACATTAAGTATTTATTTTTTCGATGCCTAATACCGGTAAAACTGTCCATCACTCATAATAGTCTAACTAAAAAGGTAATCGACTTATCTAATTTAGTAAAAACTTATGATACCGGTAAACTACTAGAGATAAAAAGTAAGAAACTGGATTTTCGATTAGATAAAAAGTAAAAAAAAACTAGAAATATCATTAAAATTGTTACAGTATTACATAGGTTGTGATCAATGCCCTCCGAGTAAAGTAATAAACCACCTTCAATCACCCTTCAAACACCCTTCAACCCATAAACTAACACTAAGTGATTGAAGAAAATCCAAAATTTTTACCCCATAAATTACTTAATACACATAAACTAACCTTCAACGAAACAAAACCATAATTTTGAGATATGTAACTTGTTTTTCTTTTATAAACTAGACAATGTAGAGCATGAACAACAACCATGGCTCACCTCTCATACAGGCCCGGCTCAATCATTTTGGTGGCCCCGTCCCATTTATAAAAATTAGGCCCTACTAATAAAAATATACTAACAATAATTTATAATTTATAAGTATCATGTTATAAAATCTTAAACTTTTTTTTAATAGAGTATAAACATACACAAATTTACTTAAAAAGATTCATCCTTCTAATATTCTTTGAGGCAAAATCTTCAATGAGTTCCTCGTAATCAACTTCTTCCAACATATCGTTCTCAATTGATATCAAGGCTAATCCATTAAGTCGTTCTTGTTTCATTGTGGAACGTAAGTAGGTCTTTAATTGTAATATCCCGAAAATTTTATTCAGTTTAATCTCGTAGCAGACCGGATTGTTATCTGTTGATCCTTATATGTCTACCTATTGAACACAATATCTCAAATCTTATCATTTTATGTAAAATATCCCGAAAATTTTATTCAGTTTAATCCCGTAGCAGACCGGATTGTTATCTGTTGATCCTTATATGTCTACCTAGTTGAACACAATATCTCAAATTTTATCATTTTATGTAAAGTCACTTCACATAAAATGATAAGATTTTTATAGCAAACCCTAATCAACCAAACCCTAAATTATATTAGGACACGTTCTTGACAAAGTCGTGACGCCCTTTTGACGAGACCAAGACGAGACCATGACGAGTTATGACGAGACCATGACAAGATCATGACAAAGCCATGCATGGGCTTGACAAAGCCATGACATGTTTTGACAAAGCCTTGACAAAACTCAGCCCACTTTACTCTCTTGTTTCAGCCCACTTCTTATACTCACCTTGTCCAGCCCTTAGTGTTGTTCCTTGCTGACGGATTGTACCAGCCCAATAGAAGCCTTGCCTCACGTCCAGCCCAGATTTGCCTGCTCAGTCCATGTAGCAGCCCGCAAGCAAACTAGCATCCACATAAGATGAAGCAGAAGGAATCTCGCTCCTTAACCGCCCCTAATTTCACGCCAGTGACCTTCCTTCTGCGCTTCCGGAGTTCACGCCAGCCAGGATGCTCCAGGATCTGCAGATCTCGCTTGCCTCCGTCTCCTTGTTCCGGTTGAGAGCCAAACACAACGCTGGATGCCCGCCTTCGTGCACACAAAAGACATCGTCTCTTCATTGGCGTTGTACATGGTCGATGTCTCCAGTCCTATCTGCTTCCCCTATGAACACACCATCAGAAGAGAACACCTCTAGCACACACGCAGTAACCACAAGATCTTGTTGGACACAGAAGACAACTACACCCTCCTGCAACCAAGGACTCCTCCTTCTGTCATAAGATCGGCAACACCGATGGCTACCAAGACGCCCTCAACCCAGCGTGGTAAGTCTTCTAGTCTTCTTCCCTCATTCCTTCACTCGCTTTGATCTCTGATCTGAGAAGCAAAGGACAGCAACCAAAGGCCTCGGGTTGATAGCTTGCATCAGATCCAGTCGTCACTGCCTCTTGTTTCACGAAGACCCCAACCCAGCGAACACAACCCTTCATCGGACTCCATCGTGACACTAGTATCGGGGTGAGTCTATCTCGACTTTACTCCTTCTCCTTGCCTTCCTTGATATATCCTAGGGCTGATGGATACTTGCAAACCTTGTACAAAAACACAGCAGTAGCAAGAAGGATTCCGGGCTGTTGAATATGCATGAAGTTACAAGCAAGCATTTTCGAATCCAGATTTGGGTATGTTAGACACCTCCTTTCTTGCTGAATTTCGGATATGTTGTAGTCAGTATTGCATAGTAGGTCATACTAAAATTTGGGAATAATCGAAGTTAGACCTGTACGATTTCCCGGAAAATAGTAACATAGGAAAAATGTTAGCTTGGAACCCAACGAAACTTTGGGAGTTAGAATATGATTTTAGAATCTCAAATAGGAGTTTAGACATGAATTTTAGAATTTTCGGGAATTCCGGGACCAAGGGTAAAATGGTCATTTTACCCTAAATTAATACTGCAACTAGTTATGTCTTAATATATTATTCTATTTTAGAAGTCTTAGACTTCTAACTACGTAGGAGTGTGCTAATGCACTTATCTCCTTTGACAGGCAACTGAGTTGCTACAGTTTACAGAGCGAGTTGGTTTACAGAGAGTCGAGCTTTATATCAGGTAAGTCCTTTGGGCTTACTTAGCTGACTTCTAAATATGAGTATAAATGATGATGGTGGTGTGTGATTGAAATGTTTATGGAGATAGGTTGTGATATATAATTACCGACCTATATTTTGGCCTAAGAATAACGGGCGGTGGCATTCTGCTCAGTAGCTTGCGGGCGCTGGGGGTTTCTTTCGGGACTAGTCCATACGTGGTTTGTAGTGATGCTACCAGTAGAAGTTAGCTAGACCTACACCAGTTGGATAAGGAACGGAGGCGAGAACTAATAATAATTCTCGTGCCACAACTTAAATTGAATAATGTGAATCACTTAAATAATAGATAATAAATGGTTGAGTGCCAGCATGATGTTTGTTTATTTTGTTTCTGCTTGTGTTTGTGCTGTTATCATTTTTGCTTATATTTGGATAGTTAGCTAACGGTTTATCCGTGTTGTAGATCTGTAGAGATAGACAGTTGCAGAGAGATCCGGAACGGATGGTCAGCGGGGTCCACGTACTCATTAGATGGGGACGGGGGAGTCTTCCATACGTCATGCATGTTATGTATCTTTATATCTGTTCGTAAGGCTGTCACATGTGTACGTTTATACCATTGAAAATATTATGTTTTAGAAATTGTTTTAAATACATTTGTGCCTTGTTGTAAGATCCAAGTAATGTTGTTGTTAAACCAAGGTCGGGACCCATTGTGAGGTCCTAACCAGTAGCTCCCCGAGTTCCGAGAAATTGGGGTGTTACAACATGGTATCAGAGCTCTGGGTTGGCAACAATGGCACTTGAAATCTTCTGAAAGACCGAATGTATAAAATAACTAGAACCCGAAAGGGGTCTAAGATTTTCAAAACGGATTTCTGTTTTTACACACGTGCATAGTCGGGTTGTTGGGTTAGTAGTACGTCGGACCACCATCGTTCTCCGTGGATCTCTGCAGCTTGGAACAATAGGTGAGTTAGTATATAGACTTATATCGATAGGTTTTAGTGTAAATTATATATCTGTGTGTGTGTTTTTTTTTTGGTAATTGGGACGAGTAAGACCGTGGTCTAACTCGTATTTATTTCATCAACACATAAATAAAGCTAACAAGGGACAAGCCTTTGGAACGCAACTCCTCGGGCATCGTTGTTCAAAATCGAAACTAGAGATGATGGTGGCGATAACAACTGAAAGTAACCTAGAGGATAGTCATAAGCTAATGAAGCCAAACAATCCGCCGCTCCGTTAGCCTCCCGATAAATGTGACGAAATTGGACGAGCCAATCTCTACGTAGTAAGCCTTGGCACCGAGACACCAGACTAAAGAGCGGGTGCATTTGAGTTATGTTTCTTGAAACCAATGTGAAGATGAGCTCGGAATCAATCTCCGCCTGAACCTTGCGGAAGCCCATATCCCACGCAGATTGGAGACCGGAGCAAAGTCCCCAGAGCTCCGCCATGGGCACCGTGCAAAAACCGATATTAAAGACAAAACCACGAACCCATTGCCCATGCACATCCCGGATTAACCCCCCAGCAGTGGCCGCCTTATCAGCACCCCGTACGGACCCGTCGGTGTTTATTTTAACCCATCCTTCTTCTGGCGCATTCCAGGCAACAGCAATGTTCTCGTACACTAGTCGAACATTCCTCCCTGACAATTTCAGCACAGCAGTGTTGAAAACCTTTGCATGGACAACAACAAGTTCATACCTAGTTGCAGGGATCGGGCAATTACGGAACACCAGATTGTTGCGCCATTTCCAACCCCACCACAGTGCGGTGGCAAAGAAGACGTTCCAGGGGCAGCCGGAACAAAGACTGGAGGTGTTTGAAAGGTTATTTAATAACCATTCGTGTTCCGGTGCATTAAAAAATGGGATTTCCGACCTAGGCTGAATAGCAGTTCTCCAGAAGGCGCTAACCTCAGTACAATCTCGAAATAGATGTAGTGTAGATTCCTCTTCAGTTTGACATATAGGGCATTTATCTCCGGTCGCAAGATGGCGACGGACGCGCTCCGCATTAGTTAGCAATCTACCATGAACAACTAACCACAGGAAGGTACGTACTCTTTGAGGGACTCCGATCTTCCAAATCAAACTAAACAACACAGAATAGGGTTGTACAACAATTTTCGGAGCAATTGCCAATCGATAAGCAGTTGAAGAAGAGAAGGACCCATCCGCCTCAAATGTCCAAGAGATGCAATCAGAAACAGACAGTTCGTCGTGCAATGAAATACCGGCGATGGTTAGCAAGGTTTTCATCGGAAGTAGCGCGCTGAGTCGACTCCAGTCCCAACCGACCCCAGCGACCCAGTAACTAGCGACGCAGCTAAGCCAATCGGCCTCAGGCGGAGACAGAATTGCATCCTCAATGAGCGCCCGCCCGTTACACCAAATATCAGTCCAGAAACGAGTAGATAGTCCGTTACAAACAACCCATTTAATACCTTTCAGGATAATAGACTGTTTAGCCCAGAGCATACCCCGTAATATGTAGGAACCTTTTCTTTGTGAAGAACAGTCCAGAAAACTGCGTTGTCCATGAATACCATACTTATCGGCAAGTATAACCGCCCAGGGTTTATGACCCTCGATTGAAAACCGCCACGCTAGTTTGCCAAGGGCAGTGAGGTTAGCATCCTGAGCAGCTCGCACACCCAATCCCCCCAATTCGACAGGTTTACAGATGACGTCCCATGAGATAGAATGAATAGATCTGTTGCCCTCCAGATCGTTCTATAGGAAGGATCTACAAATCCGATCGATCTCTTTGCAAACAGTGATCGGAAGTTTCACCATCCTCATTATATACGTAGGGAGAGCAGACAGAACGGACTTAATCAGCGTGAGGCGTCCGGCGAATGAAAGGAATCTGCCTTTCCATGAAGCAAGTCGGGATTTGATTTTTTCCATCAGAAATTTAAAATCTGTTGTGCGCATTCTAGAGTGTAGAATGGGGAATCCCAGGTAAGAACCAAAGTTCGAAACGAGCGGAAACCCAGTCTCAGATTGCATAGAATTACGGAAACCCTCGCTGACGTTAGGAGAGACCATAAATTGCGACTTGCGAGTATTAACCTTTAGTCCTGAATAGTCGCAGAAATTACTCAGACATGTCTTAATGACAGAAACATTCTCCGTGGTGGCTTCACCAAACAGCACAATGTCATCAGCGAAAAAGACGTGCGATAGAGCCGTTCCTCCACGTTTGATGTAAATAGGTTTCCATAATCCGCTATCAACAAGACTCTGGATAGCGTGGCCCAATCGTTCAAGACACAGAACGAAAAGATATGGGGAAAGGGGATCCCCTTGTCTCACTCCACGAGATGGGATAAACCGGTCAGTCATTTCTCCATTCCATAAAACGGACATAGAATGAGAACGAATACAACTTGAAATCCACCCCCTCCACCTCATTGGGAGACCCAAGTGCTCAACTGTCTCCTCCACAAACTCCCAAGAGAGCCTATCATAGGCTTTCTCCAAGTCGATCTTAATAGCCATCCATTTTTTCCCGCGTTTCTTCTGCACCATTGAATGAATGACTTCCTGAACTAGTATAGCATTATCTTCTATCATTCTTTGTGGAATGAAACTACTTTGCAGAGGGCTCACCAGATGTGGCATTAGAGGTTGCAGTCTAATAACCATGAGTTTGGTAACAAGTTTATAAATCACGTTACACAAACCAATGGGCCGGAACTTAGACATGTGGTCCGGGCTGCTATTTTTGGGGATAAGAGAGATGAGTGTATCGTTCGAGCCCATTGGGAAAGTGGCAGTATTAAAGAATTCCGATACAAACCGTAACACTCTAGGGCCCGCAGAATCCCAACACTGTTGGAAAAAAGCAACACAAAATCCATCCGTTCCCGGGGCCTTTAGCGGACTCATAGAGAATAGACATTTCTTGATTTCTGATTCCAAAAATGGGCGACAGAGAATGCTGCATTCATTATCAGATAGTGTAGGAAATTGTGAAGGGTAGCTCCCAACCCTTGAAACAACGGCATCCTCCGCAGTAAATAGAACACGAAAATACTCCCTGGCGTTCTGCATAAGCGAATTATGATCCGAAATCCAAGTCCCGTTATCGTCTTTAATACACTCCACCCGATTATATCTTCTCCTTATAATCGTAGAGTTATGGAAGTACGCAGTGTTTCTATCCCCTTCGGTAATAAACTTATCCCTCGACTTCTGCATCCATAATACCTCCTCCTGGTTGAGAATAACATCAAATTCTTCCTGGAGTTTAGCATGAAGATCAATGAGTCCCTGAGACAGGCATGATTCTATCTGAACTTGGACATCACTAAGGCGCGCAAGCAAGTCAGACTTCTTCTGATCGATCCTCCCGAAGCATTCAAAGTTCCATCGTTGTAACCTGGTCTTCAGAATACTCAGGGCAGTAACAAGGTCGTTATTCTGGTCTGCGCTCCAGCACTTAGTCACCACTGGCAAAAATTCCGGATCCAAAAGCCACGCAGCTTCGAATCGGAACGGGCGACGGGATTTGTCAGCTTTCCTTAGGGGTTTGAATTGAAGAAGGAGTGGATTATGATCCGATGATAACGCCGGTAAATGCCGAACAGAGGCCTCCGCCCAACACACACGAGCCTGTCCGTTCATGAGGACTCTATCCAGACGTTTGAATTGTCTGTTATCGGCCCGGTTCCCCCTATTCCAGGTAAAAGAGGGGCCACTAAATCCCATGTCGACCAGTTGTATATCATCCATCCATCTTTGAAACACGTCGGAATCAAGAGATAATTTTGTTGAGCAACCACCGACCTCATTTAAATTGAGAACACAGTTGAAGTCTCCGCCCACAATGACTGGTCCTGTGCAGCTTAGAATATCTGATTTCAACGTACTCCAACACTCCCGCCTTCTACTAGCAGTCGGTGGGTTATAGACCCCGAAGAAGTCGAGAGACTGGGACCCCACGTTGATTAATGCGTGTATGAAATTGGTTTCCTTACGCTTTATGGAGACCGAAAGATGTATGGAATCCCATAGTAACCAGATCCCACCTTCAAAACCATTGGTCTCCACTCTTTCGAAATCCGAGAACTTCAATCTTTTGCAAACTTCATCAGCTCTGTCGCCAGAGATTTTTGTTTCTACCAACAAGAGTAGATCGATCTTGTGACAGTTTAGCATGTAACTAAGGGCTTTGCGGAACCGCCGATTACCCGCACCCCTACAATTCCAAATAAGGCAATTCATTTGGGACCACTCAAGGGAGCAGAACCGGGTGTCAAGTTGGATGTAGATGGACAGGAGGCATCACTCATGTCGATATCAGGAGCCGCCGGAGGAATGCTGTGAGGTTCTGCGACCATTGTTGACACGTCAATGTCCATGGGTGGATTCGGTAGGTCCGCAATTGAAGATACGGCGTTCTCGCGAGGGTTTCCGGCAGTTGGAGTTTGTGTACCCTTGGGGGATAATATCATGCGGGTATTTGTGGGATGATTAGGCTTATTTGGTGACGTGTGGATTGTGGTGGGTGGAGGGCTAATGATTGGGTTGTTGCCATTTGCAGGCCCATTTGTTTTGGCCCTTTTGGGATTCTTTTGATGAGCTGTAGGGTTATTCATTGCAGTGGCCGTTACAGTGGATGAAACGTCCTGGATTATTGGAGCATTGACGGCCGACTTAATTACGGGCGTTACAGAATCATCATTCTTCTTCGTCGGCGTAACAACGACCGGAATATTCTCACCCGAGGCCGACAGAGGTTGGAAGGAGTTTCCCGTCACTGGGACCTGGCGAGGAGCGTTTGTAGTTTTTGCGTTGTTCGTAGTCTTCCGTGGTTTCCTGACAACAGTCATCCATGGTCCAAGAAAATCATCACCTTGCTGCTTAGGAGTTTCCATAGTAGGGTGGGTACCAATATGGGCCTCAGGCACAGCTTTGGAGCAGGAGGGTGTGTCGGAATTTATGGTTGAATTATCCTGATTGTTTGATACCTCAAGCTGGGGGCATCTCTCTGTTGCATGGCCGTACAAACCGCAACGGTGACAAATAGAATTCAGACCCTCATATTCAACGTGAACGCGAGACTCCCCAATCAGTATGGTACCGATGAGTGGTTTATCTAGCTCTATTTCAACACACACTCTGGCAAACCTTCCTCTGTGTGTGTGTAGTATGCTAGTATCCTAAAGGATATCTTGTATTCTTTAGTTGTGATATCATGAAGCGATTAGCGCCTCATGATAAATCGGTAACGAGTTTGAAGAGTTTTCCGCACGAGATAAGGGATTCAGACCAAGATTTAGTATGATACTCTGATGGACGTCCTGGTGACTTATAAATCATCCGAAGGACGGGTGGGCAAAGCAGTAAAGATGTTTAGAAAATTTTTACCGCCAGTACAACCGGATGAGAAAGAAGTTCCCGAGTCAGCTTAGATAGAAGAAATTGAGAATCATGCAAGGGGCTTTGTCGTATGAAGTCGAGAGATGAATTAGAAGAACCATGCAAGAGACGACGAGAGCGTAGAATGGAGATAAAAATGAAGAAACAAGAATCATATAGAACGGAGTACAACCAAGAATTTCGGTGTAAAGGACGTGACTATCAAGACGGACGCCGCCATAAGCAAGCATGGACATGAGAGTACAAAGAAGATAGAGTGTCGACCCAGTTGTGAGAAGTTAAAAGGTACAAAGATAAAGAGTGAGTTTGATGACGAGAAATAAATCCTGTAACCATGGAAGCATGTGGAGTCCTTCAAGGATATGAGAGTTTTGAATGAAAGTCCGACATAAGTATCCAAGAAACTAGAAGTCTAAAATTGAGACAACGAATTTTTATAAAGGCGACATGATCAAGACAAAACTAAACAAGGGGAAGAATGTGGAAAAGTGATTTGGTGGACTCAAGGGTCCGCAATAATTTCTCATTTACAAAGAGATTTAAGTTACCAACACTAACGGTTCATACCAGAGAACCGCAAACAGATGATGACTAAAGTAAGGAGAATCGCGAAGACACGCTTACAAGCTAATGTGGAAGACTTGATGAACTCATTGGCGACAGATGAATGCTAGGACTAGACTCAGAAGAGTATAGTGACCTCATAAGAGAACAAGAGAAGTGCAGACTGTGGAAGAAACTAAAAGAGTATTAACAAAGAAACTAGAGGAGATAGATTTTGACCAAGTCTATCAAACTTCAAAAGAGATAGAAGAACAATAAGTCTGTGATCTTATGGAAGGTCAACTACATACCAGTCAGTAATAATTGAGACATAACACGTGCGGGTCAACCAGTGGTACTGGTTATCAGATAAGGAGGATAACTATAGAATGATGAAAGAATTTTATAGACGTCTAGAGGACCCTTCAAGAGATCAACAACGACAAATGTGAAGCTAAATCGATCCGCGTGCTAGCACCTTAATAATAACATGGAGTGAGTTCGAGCAAGGATCCCTAATTAAGAACTTAAGAAGAAAGACTAGACGGTCAGAAAGGACTCCCTTTATGTCATTGAAGACCAAGGGAAGCGTGTGAGGGATTTACTACCTACTGGCTAGGAAAAGGGTGCATATCACAGTTAGTACAGATGGATTATAAAAGAAGAACTAGAGGAGTAAGGAGTATATGATTTTGATAAGGTTCTATGTCAATCAAGACAAAGTGTGTGTAGCATTCCCTACTAGATAAACCGCAAGTAGAGGGAAGTTAAGGTCATGAGAGTCGCGTAGACGTGCTTACAAGCTATAGTAGAAGATCTAGAAAGGACCATTGATATCAGATGGATGACACAGTTGGACTCGAGAAATGGAGTTAGTTCACGGGGAAACTGGAAGTTTGTAATGTAGAATGAGCTAAAGGAGTATAAATTGATGAACTCGAGTAAGTAGTGCCCGCCAGGAAATTCAACGGCAAAAGAGGTATGAGAAAAGTAAGTCCCGGAAATGGAGATAAGTCAACTATTGACTGACCGACACCAACTGAGGACATGCAAGAGTTGTTTGGGGATTGACGAGCTATGTACAGTTAAGGAGAGATATCTGTGATTGAGGATTATTGAATTAACTATACCGATGCTTTGGAGGAGTTCCTCAAGTAGACAACGAAAATCTACTTAGACAACTAAAGGTATAGAGAGAATCGTGTTAGAGGTTACTTCTCGGTTGGTTAAGATCAAACTTCAGTCGAGTCAGGAAGTTTGGATCCGTGTTAGAAGAATTCCAAAAGTAAACGGAAGAGGTCGTCTTCCAACCGTTATCTTAGTCCCTTAAGGCAAGTAAGGAAGGTACTTGGTATTTCATCCGGATAGGACTTATGGTGTAATTGAGAGGGAGAATTTTGGGTCCATCAATTTGGACTCACGGAAAATGTCCTTACGATTAGCGGGTGACAACATAATTATCAAATTAGCGCAGCAAAAGCGTGATGAGTCCTAACCCACAGAACAAGAAACTCTGGAGTACTGAAAATGACGTGTCGAGTTTAAGACGATGATAATTTGTGAAATGTATTTCGTTTAGAAGGAACGTGAAATAGGCTACGTGGAGTGACAATAAATTTTGTAGAGGAACTGTATCACCAACTAGATAGACGAGAAAGTATGTGCACGTAGAAGTATAGAAAGGAAGTGGTACCCCATTATAGATCCAAGTAAAGCATGCCGACCTAGCCACATGTCGGCAGATCAGTAAATTTGGAATTTAATACCTAGTATGGTACTTTAGAACGAGTTTCTTGATAAAATGAGAAAGGAAGTAACGAAGTAATAAAGGTGTTGTGTAGGGCCTGCACTAACAAGCTCAAGGTGAGTAACTATCAAGTTGAATCGAAAGACATATAAGAAAAAAGAAGCTACGGGAGTGTACTTACAGACCAGTACTCGTACATATAGAAAACAGAATCTCAAGAGTGGAGTATAAGAAAAATTTTTTTATCTCGGAACGGAGTCGAGTTGCGTTTTGAGTAAGAGGGATATTATAGGACACAATGCAATGTTAACAACTATTGAGTAGTGTGAGCAAATGACGGTGATGTGAGATCACCTTGTAACTAATATCGTCATTCCGGACATATTTTATGTCACTCAAGACCTTGAAAAATACGTGAGAAGCCTAAGGTTGAGTTAACAATATATTAGAGATCTATAAATATTATAATAATGCCAAGTAAATGCAGATAATGACCACTGGATTTGTGTCTCAAGTGATAGACCAGAAAAGGGTAAAGGTAATGATTCCTCACCTGAAGAATAAGATGAATGAGTCATATTAAAAGACAAGATCAAGTGGGTCGTGATACGAAGAGCATTAGGCACTTAGTAAAGTGCTGGCGGAGGTCTAAGACCTTTTGCCTGAAGGTGTAGTCAAGTAATCATAACGAAGGGAAGAAATTAAAGTTGACTAGGTTAATTTTTGTACGGACATCAAAGGATCGGGACGTGAGTTGCAAAATGCGACCAATTGAGGCTGTAAAGTGGTTTATAAGTGATTGTTGGACTAGTAACCCTCACCCTATTGGAGGGTGTAACCCTAGTTTTATACGGATTCAGTTTGAGGGATACTTACCAGACAAAGGTTAGGACATCGGCTTAGAGGATCGGTCAATGGAGCCGGATGATACCGGTGAGATATCTAGTTACCACTCTAGAACATGGTAGCAAGCGCTTGTGAGGTCTGCACATGAAAAGATTTCAGAGTTAGTGGCTTTATGAAAAGCCGACGAGCCTACTTAGGATACTATGGATAGTATGAGACATAACCTTTCAGAGACCTTTGTGGAGATACTGTATTTTAGGGAGCGACGAGTTAGGTTTGGCCCTATATCTGTATTATATTGTCTAACTACTTGTTTATTTCATGCTTGAGTGCTTAGTCAAGATGAGTGTTTTTGGTAACCTTGATATGCGGGATACTTATAGGTGGAAACGATGAGTCTTGTGCGGTAACAAGTAGATACACTAGATTCGTACCTTGAGGGCTGACCTTATGATTGACGTATTTTAAGTTTCGGGATGAAACTTATTTTAAGGGGGTATTGATGTAATATCCCGAAAATTTTATTCAGTTTAATCCCGTAGCAGACCGGATTGTTATCTGTTGATCCTTATATGTCTACCTAGTTGAACACAATATATCAAATCTTATCATTTTATGTAAAATATCCCGAAAATTTTATTCAGTTTAATCCCGTAGCAGACCGGATTGTTATCTGTTGATCCTTATATGTCTACCTAGTTGAACACAATATCTCAAAATTTATCATTTTATGTAAAGTCACTTCACATAAAATGATAAGATTTTTATAGCAAACCCTAATCAACCAAACCCTAAATTATATTAGGACACGTTCTTGACAAAGTCGTGACGTCCTTTTAACGAGACCAAGACGAGACCATGACGAGTTATGACGAGACCATGACAAGATCATGACAAAGCCATGCATGGGCTTGACAAAGCCATGACATGTTTTGACAAAGCCTTGACAAAACTCAGCCCACTTTACTATCTTGTTTCAGCCCACTTCTTATACTCACCTTGTCCAGCCCTTAGTGTTGTTCCTTGCTGACGGATTGTACCAGCCCAATAGAAGCCTTGCCTCACGTCCAACCCAGATTTGCCTGCTCAGTCCATGTAGCAGCCCGCAAGCAAACTAGCATCCACGTACGATGAAGCAGAAGGAATCTCGCTCCTTAACCGCCCCTAATTTCACGCCAGTGACCTTCCTTCTGCGCTTCCAGAGTTCACGCCAGCCAGGATGCTCCAGGATCTGCAGATCTCGCTTGCCTCCGTCTCCTTGTTCCGGTTGAGAGCCAAACACAACGCTGGATGCCCGCCTTCGTGCACACAAAAGACATCGTCTCTTCATTGGCGTTGTACATGGTCGATGTCTCCAGTCCTATCTGCTTCCCCTATGAACACACCATCAGAAGAGAACACCTCTAGCACACACGCAGTAACCACAAGATCTTGTTGGACACAGAAGACAACTACACCCTCCTGCAACCAAGGACTCCTCCTTCTGTCATAAGATCGGCAACACCGATGGCTACCAAGACGCCCTCAACCCAGCGTGGTAAGTCTTCTAGTCTTCTTCCCTCATTCCTTCACTCGCTTTGATCTCTGATCTGAGAAGCAAAGGACAGCAACCAAAGGCCTCGGGTTGATAGCTTGCATCAGATCGAGTCGTCACTGCCTCTTGTTTCACGAAGACCCCAACCCAGCGAACACAACCCTTCATCGGACTCCATCGTGACACTAGTATCGGGGTGAGTCTATCTCGACTTTACTCCTTCTCCTTGCCTTCCTTGATATATCCTAGGGCTGATGGATACTTGCAAACCTTGTACAAAAACACAGCAGTAGCAAGAAGGATTCCGGGCTGTTGAATATGCATGAAGTTACAAGCAAGCATTTTCGAATCCAGATTTGGGTATGTTAGACACCTCCTTTCTTGCTGAATTTCGGATATGTTGTAGTCAGTATTGCATAGTAGGTCATACTAAAATTTGGGAATAATCGAAGTTTGACCTGTACGATTTCCCGGAAAATAGTAACATAGGAAAAATGTTAGCTTGGAACCCAACGAAACTTTGGGAGTTAGAATATGATTTTAGAATCTCAAATAGGAGTTTAGACATGAATTTTAGAATTTTCGGGAATTCCGGGACCAAGGGTAAAATGGTCATTTTACCCTAAATTAATACTGCAACTAGTTATGTCTTAATATATTATTCTATTTTAGAAGTCTTAGACTTCTAACTACGTAGGAGTGTGCTAATGCACTTATCTCCTTTGACAGGCAACTGAGTTGCTACAGTTTACAGAGCGAGTTGGTTTACAGAGAGTCGAGCTTTATATCAGGTAAGTCCTTTGGGCTTACTTAGCTGACTTCTAAATATGAGTATAAATGATGATGGTGGTGTGTGATTGAAATGTTTATGGAGATAGGTTGTGATATATAATTACCGACCTATATTTTGGCCTAAGAATAACGGGCGGTGGCATTCTGCTCAGTAGCTTGCGGGCGCTGGGGGTTTCTTTCGGGACTAGTCCATACGTGGTTTGTAGTGATGCTACCAGTGGAAGTCAGCTAGACCTACACCAGTTGGATAAGGAACGGAGGCGAGAACTAATAATAATTCTCGTGCCACAACTTAAATTGAATAATGTGAATCACTTAAATAATAGATAATAAACGGTTGAGTGCCAGCATGATGTTTGTTTATTTTGTTTCTGCTTGTGTTTGTGCTGTTATCATTTTTGCTTATATTTGGATAGTTAGCTAACGGTTTATCCGTGTTGTAGATCTGTAGAGATAGACAGTTGCAGAGAGATCCGGAACGGATGGTCAGCCGGGTCCACGTACTCATTAGATGGGGACGGGGGAGTCTTCCATACATCATGCATGTTATGTATCTTTATATCTGTTCGTAAGGCTGTCACATGTGTACGTTTATACCATTGAAAATATTATGTTTTAGAAATTGTTTTAAATACATTTGTGCCTTGTTGTAAGATCCAAGTAATGTTGTTGTTAAACCAAGGTCGGGACCCATTGTGAGGTCCTAACCAGTAGCTCCCCGAGTTCCGAGAAATTGGGGTGTTACATTAATAACTTCAACTTCGAAAAACTTCTCTCTGCAGATGCAACAGTTACATGAATACTCAACAAAATTCTATAAGCAATAATTGTATTAGGGAAGCAATCTCGATGTTTTAGAAACTGTAAAATATCAATAGGTTCCATTTTGTTATTAGGCAAAAAATCTTGAAGTAATTTTAACTCTACGTAAAGTTCATTTCCATCAATATCAGATTTTCCATCTTTTTTAAGTGTAGCTTCCAAATGAGTACAAAAAGATTTTAAACATTCATCATCCAATGAACATAACTCCATAGAAGTAAACAAAAATCCAAATGTTTTTTCATATTCTTCATATTGTTCAAACCTCCTAGTTAAAGAAACAATTGCTTGATCCATAATATATAAGAAATAATTAACTCTAAATGACTCTTCTGGTGATTGTGAAAGAGTTATAGATACATCACTTAAGTTCTCATCAAAATGTTTTTTTCTTCGTATTACACGTCTTTGAGGAAATATGGGATCAATATCTATTTTCTTGGCAATACCTTTCGCTACTTCTAAGGCATTTGCAAAACCTATCTCTCTATAACTCTCAAAAAAAGTTATCAATTCCTTTACTTCTTTAATGGCAACATCAATAAGCATATCTTTTGATTGCAATTGTTTACTAACTAAATTGATTCTATTTAATATATCATACCAAATAACTATCGCCACTAAAAACTCAAAGTCACCAAGTTCGTTGTGTGCTAAGGATTTAGCTTCACTTCTTATAATTGAATCATTATCGACCTCCGCTAGTTGAAGTAATGCTTCTCGTATATCTAAAACTTGAAATCTTATTGCTTTAACACTATCAACACGGCTCTCCCACCGAGTAGATGATAATTGTTTAACTACCAATCCTTCCACATTTTGTTTTAAAATTTTCCACCTTTTAGTAGAATTAGCAAATATTGTATATATGCGTTGTATGACTCCAAAAAAATCTTTAGCTTTGCTACAATTGTTTGCCATATCACATAATGTCAAATTCAAACTATGAGAAGCACAAGATGTGTGAAAAGCTCTAGGGTTTATATCTAAAAGTTTTTTTGTACCCCTTGATGTTTTCCTTTCATATTTGATCCATTATCATAGCTTTGCCCTCGGATATTATCAATATCAAGATCAAGTGACTTCAATTCATTTTGCAAAGCATCAAACAAACCTTGACCCGTTGTAATATTCACATCCAAAAACCCTAAAAATGATTCTTCAATTCTAATAGAATTTGAAGACATATCCACATATCTTAGTATCAAAGACATTTGTTCTTGATGACTTACATCGGGAGTATAATCAAGAATGACCGAAAAATACTTTGCTTGTTTCACTTTCTTAATAATTTCACGTTTGATGGTTGAAGCAAGTAAAAGTATTAATTCATTTTGTATATTATGACCTAGATAATGACAATGAATATCATCATTTGTGATACGTTGAACATGTTCTTGAATAATTGGATAAAATTCGGCCAACATTTCAATCAAGCCTAAGAAGTTTCCGTTACTATTTTGATACAATTTTTCATTGCTACCACGAAATGCTATATTATGTTTTCCAAGAAATTTTACAACCGAAATTATTCTCACCAATACTTTTTTTCAATAGTCTTTTTCTTTCTCTAGTTGTTTTTGAGCCACTTTATCAATAGTTTGATTATTTTGAAGTCTTAAACGCATATCATACCAAGTGCTCATATTCTTAACATGATCTAAACTTGTTTTATGCTCCTTAATTCTAGTACTAAGATGTGACCAATCTCCAAAACCCTCATTTACTAGTTGACCTCTTAGACATCCAGTTTTAAATATTTTACAACAAAAACAAAATACCTTATCAATACCTTTGGAATAAACTAGCCAAACTCACATTTTTCACCATTTGATAAAATTCTAGTGTAGTATGTTGCAGAAAACCGTTTAGAAAATTTATCTTTAGGACCTTTTTGAATGGATAAATCTCTTTTAGGACCCTTTGCAACTAGAACATCAATCATTTTAGGATCAAGAGCATCCCAATATGTTGGATCAAATATATCATGCCTAATAAAATTATCCTTAACATTATTTAAGTTAGTAGACTTGTCAACATTTTGGTTTTCAAAGTCATCAACATCGACATAAACATTTTGGTTTTCGATACCATCAACATTATCAACACTTTGGTTTTCGTTACCATCAACATTTTAATTTTCAAGGCCGTTAAGAGTATCACTAACATTCACATGATCATCACAACCATCAACATTAACTTTTTCATTTTCATTTTCATTTTCAAAAGAATTTTGTGATTCTCTTATGATAAATTTATTGAGAGCTCCTCTTTGAGATTGAGTCAACTCCTCAATTCGTTTTTTCTTTTTTCGTTTTTCAGCACCGGAATCATGTTTCCTAATTCTAGAAGACATAGCTAAAAAAGAATAATATCACACAAATATAATTATTAAGGAATAAAACAACCTGATTTTTCTTTATGTAGTTTGCTCGGGACCACGGGTTCTCAAGATGGATCCTAAACTCCGTACAAGATGTTGATAATCACAATTTTCCTACATATGAACCACATTTACTTAAAATTTAGAACTAGCTCAAACTTCAAATAATTTATAATAAAACTAAAACTTAAAATAAAAAGACACATACCTTCTAAATGTTGTTAATGGAGAAGAATTGAGGAAATAAATTTTGTTTCATGGGCATAATATCAATTTGAAAAAAAATTAGAGAATGGGAGGAAGAAGAAGAAGAATAGAAGATAGAATGGAAGAATAGAAGATAGATGCAGAGAGATAAAAATAAAGCCGTTGAAATAATCTATGTAAAAATTAAACAATAAAACTATATTATTATATTGATAAAAGTACAAAAAAAAAAAAAAAAAGAACAAAATAAGTAGCTGATTAGTTGTAGCCTGTAGGATATAATCATATAGAGATTCTCTTCTCCCCTTCCCAATGTCAAAAGCACAACGTTAGTTCACTTTTTTTTTTTTTTTTTTTCATACATGTATATATATATAGGCAGTGGGCTGAGTGAGGCCCAATAGATTTGGGGGCCCTGTGCAACAGAACTGGTTGCACAGGTGCTTAGCCGGGCTTGCTCTCATACTACTCTAACTAAAAGGTGAGCAACCAAATTTACTTGTTTAGTAAAAACTAATGAAAACCAATAAAAAGTATATAGATTTTGGATGCATAGTTAGTTTGTGTTATTCTATCAAACTCCACAATGTGAAACAAATAACAATCTTGATTCATCACTCCTACTACTCTAACTAAAATGTGAACAACAATATTGACTCATCACCTGTTTAGTAAAAACTAATGGCATCGATAAAACTGTTACATTAAGTATATAATTTTTAGATGCTTAGTTTTTTTAAAATCAAACTTCACAATGCTAAACATAGTCAACAATCATGATTCGTCGCTCATACTTCTTTACCTAATATGTGAGCAATTGAATATATATACTCGTTTTGTAAAAACTAACAATACCTCTAAAATTGTTATATTTTTTTTTATAATGGAAAGACACAAGACAAGTGGGTTGAAAAGGCAAAAAAATCACCAAATGGACTGATCGTCAAGGAGAAACACTACAAAAGAAAAAGAAAACACACAAAAATACATCAAAAAATTGCCCCAAAAGTAAAGAGATCTTCAAGAACAAGGAGGATGATCCAGCCCACAGAAAGCGGCGAGCACAACATTCGTCGTCAAAAGAAGTACACAATTACGAAGCCTGAGGAACAACTGTGAATACCTCAAATATTGACTCGCAACAGAGCCATCAAAAGTCGATCACAATTTCAGACCCCCATGATGAGTGTCAAACCTAACATCTTTTAAGCCTTAGAATCATGCATTTCATACCTCTATTTATCTCTCATACATCACTATTAATATAGAAAGTGTTCATTTTCCATATTTCGGTATCTACCTTGACCTTTTTGTGTTTCAGCCATTTGCGGCATCAATTGTGTCAAAAAAAACACCCCCTAAAGTCAGAGATGAAGAGAAGAACCTTACACGACTGAGGAATTGCAACACAAAGTCCTTTGAATATATCAGATCCACGAATTGAAGCAAGAACGAAAGCGAAACGCCATGCAAAACGGCCTAGAGACCGTCTTAAGGCCGTTTGGACCACATCATTACTATAAAAGACTTTGTTAAAGACCAAGTCAAAAGCCCAGCCCAAACACAACAAAATGACATGGCCAGACGGGCTGGAGACGGCTTGCATGCCGTTTGGTGGCCATTTCTATGCCGTCCCAACACGTAGTAAAGAAAAATCAAATCTTTCTATTTTAACTTTGGAACTAAGATATTTTTTGTAACCATAAACTCTAAGATTTTTCCCTATATAAAGACGTATCAACCATAAGGTTAGATATACCGTATCCATCTTGGAGCCTCCCTTACCGTGATTCCATAGCCGTCAAGTAGTTGTTAGATTGAAGGTTTGCCTTGTTGGAACCAAACACTTGAGAGTTTACGTCTTTCTTGGTTTTTATATATTATTTTTGCTTTATATATATATATATATATATATATATATATCTAATCATGTATGATAATCTCTCTCATGATCTAAGGATTGGATGATCCCTATAATGGTTTAATTAATTGTTGCATATATGTTTGTGAACTGAGATTGTGATATTACTTCCTTTCAAAGCGCTTCATTCCTACCTTTTATTTACGTTCGAAAGAAGTGGTGTTTATATATGGTTTAGATAAAATAAACGAAGGACCAAAAGCGAAGGACGCTTTATTGGATTTGTTGAAAAGCGTTTGATTTTGAGAGTACTAGTTTATCAATGCCTCAAGGATTTCTAACTATCGTAGAAAGTTTCGGTCTTTGTATCTTTTTAAACTGAAGGGCTACAAGCAAATATTTCTCTTGGTCTTTTCCAGATTTCTAAGTTCTTAATGAGTTTTCCTATACTTGTCGCACCCTTGGATTGAGAGCTATGCGAGTTAAAAAACACAGTCTGTAACACCCTAAGTTTCACAACTCGGGGAGCTACTGGTTAGGACCTCACAGTGGGTCCCGACCTTAGTTTTACAACAACTTAACTAGATCTTACAGCAAGGCACAGATAAGGAATTTCATAAATCATAAAGTAGGTTTTAACAAAACAATGAATATGACCAGAAACTGACAGCCGGAAACAACAAAGTCTCATAAACTGAGAAAAAGTACAGTCATAACTGAAAGACCAACAAAAGAAACTGCACCCCATCCTAAGGAGTACGACACCCCGGCTGTCCACTACCATCCGGATCACTCGGCATCTGCTCTAACCTGTGGGAAGTCTAAACAACGATAAACAGTTAGCTAACTAATCAAATATAAGTAGAAAGATAAATAACACAAACACACAGAAGAAGAATATAAACACTCAACATGTTGACACCCAATCCGGTTATTATCTGATAACTTATGTGATTCACTTTATCCGGTTTTAAAAGTTAAAGCACGAGAAATCTTAATATTCTCGCCCCCGTTCCTTATCCAACTAGTGATGGTTTGGCACACCTCCACCGGTGGCGTCGCCGCAAACCAAGTATGGACTAGTCCCGAAGGAAACCCCAGCGTCCTCGAGCCAAATGAGCAGAATGCTACCGCCCATTACTCTTAGGCCAGATATGTAAGTCGGTCGATGATTACTATGAAATACACTAGTCAAAGGAGGCAAGTGTGTCAGCAATTTGATCTGTAACGGTAGGAATTCAGTGGCCTGTCAAAGGAGGCAAGTGTTTCAACACACTTCCTAGGTAATTAGAAGTCTAAGAATTCTAAGATAAAAGATCTTATTAGAACAAAATTGATTACAATACTAATTTATGGTAAAATGACTATTTTACCCTTGGTCCCGAAACTTCCAAAAATCTAATAATTTATGCTTAACTCTTAATTGAGACTAAAATGTCATATTCTAACTCCTAAATATGAGTTTGGTTACAAACTAGCAAATTTCACATTTTCCTACTTTCCGAAAGTCATTACGGTCCAACTTTGGCTTCAAATAAGAAATTCGAATAAACTTATAAAAATTCCGAAATAATTCTCTAAATCATCTATGGCATCCCATCTACTCCTAGGAGCAAGAATTTTTCAAAGCTGTTCAACCATCATTTCTATAAAAATTCCCAAAGTTGGTTACAACACTTACATTTCCTATACTTAGCCAAAATTTCATTGTTGGAAAAACAACTTAACTACCCCACTTTGGGAGCTTATAACTTCTAATTCGACCGTTCATTTCTTCTCAAATTTTAACACGGTAAACTACATATATATACCTGTTATCTATTAAAATTTCAACGGTGGATCTTCTACGTAAGTCCTTAACAATGGTCTACAACAATGCCCATTTCCAACCTCAAAACTGAAGCAAACAAAAAATCTATTTACAGCAGTTCATTATTCCTCACTTTTCTGACAGCAAACTCACTCTCTACCTACTCTCTCTGGACTCGCACTCATAAGCAGCCCCTAATGCTATGCATTCTACTTATCACTTATACCATCCAAGGCCTAAGCCAACTATTTGCCTTTATTCTACATAAAATAATAGCAGTGAAAACATGGCTAACTTACAAATTGCTACTTGCTAGAGTGTTGCTAGTTCTGGGCTGGTCTGTTGTTTATATGAGGATAGGCGGAAGGATGCACAAGTACTGTCTATGGCGTGGTGCGACTTGTCTACTGTGGCGAGGCACTCAATTAACTTGTTGGGTCCGGGAGAACGTTCAATCTGCAATACATACGGTTAGATTGGTACAAAGGGCTGGATTCACTAGCAGGCAAGAGCTTACCAGTTGGTCGTGATGGATGTACACAGAGGGAGGCTTGCAGTCGCACGCTCCTTTGATCGCTTCTTTGCTTCGACTGCGTCTGTCCTTGTGTGAAAGCAGTGGTGCTGAAGACTGGATCGGGCCCTTGCTGGCTGGACAGAGATCCTTCCTCCGGGTTCAGGAGAGAGAAGGGGCGTTACGTGCAGAAGGGTTGTGTGCAGAAGAGTTGTGTGCAGAAGAGATGTGTGCAGAAGAGTTGTGTGCAGAGGAGCCGTGTGCAGAAGAGCTTGGTTGAGAGGAGTCGTCTACTGTAGAAGAAAGGGCGAAGAAAGGGATTTTGAATGTAGATAGAAGCGTGGGACGGGTGGCTGCATTCAGAAGGGAAATAACGTTCCAACGTGAATCAAGGAGCGGTTTATTTAAAGAAGATCTGCATTTTGTTCCAACTCAGCAACACTTGGCGTTCCAACTGCTTCTCTCCCTTGGGCTGGCGCCTCCTAGGCTTGCAGATCCGGTTGTTTGGCCTTGTCACAAAACTGTCTGGGCCTTGTCATGGCTGGTGCAATCAAATGAGTAGGCTGGCAAGGAGACGGGCTGGAGTTGCTGTAAGGCTGAGTTGGTTCTTCGACATGAAGAGGTGAGCTGAATTTGTAAAAAAAAAGGGTGGGCTGGGTTGTCAAAACTCGTCAAAACTCGTCATGGCCTTGTCAAGCCCATGCATGGCCTTGTCACGAATTTGTCATGGTCTCGTCTTGATCTCGTCACCAGGATGTCATGATCTTGTCAAGGACAAGTCATATTATAAACTAGGGTTTGGACTAGGGTTTGCTACAAATAAAATCTTATCATTTTATGTGAAGTGATATTACATAAAATGATAAAATTTTGAGATATTGTGTCCAACTACGTAGACAACTAAGGATCACAAGATCGAAATCCGGTTTGCTACGGAATTAAACGGAATAAAATTTCCGGATATTACACAGTCTTTGTTTGTCTATGTCAATTGCTATTTTAGATGACTAATCTCTCTCCTAGTCTAAGGATTAGATGATCCCTATAATAGTTTAATTTATTGTTGCATATGTGTTTGTAAATTGAGATTGTGATATTGCTTTATTTCAAAGTGATTCATTCCTATTTTTTATTTACCTTCGAAATAATTGGTGTTTATAACTAGTTTAGATAAAACAAACGAAGGGCCAAAAGCAAAGGGCATTTTATTGAATTTATTGAAAAACGCTCGGTTTTGAGAGTACTAGTTTATCAATGCCTCGAGGATTTTCTAACTATCTTAGAAAATTTTAGTCTTTGTACCCTTTTAAACTGAAGGGCTACAAGCGAAGGTTTATCTTGGTCTTTTCCAGATTTATAAGTTCTTAATGGATTTTCTTATACTTATCGCACCGTCGGATTGAGAGTTACGCGAGTTGGAAAACATAGTCTGTGTTTGTCTATGCCAAAGGCTATTTTAGATGGTTACCTACAATATTCATACATCAATGTTCATGAGTCATATATATGTCATTACTTTAATTCATTATAGTGGAGATTCATGTTTCCTTAGATCGCTTCTGATGTGGAGTTGAGGCCGCTGTTTCACGATTTAGACTGAAGTCCACGAAATCAACGACAAAAGCAAATATCGGTGTAAATCTCGGGCGATATTTGTATGGTAAGGCCGATATTTGTGAAACTCGAACACGAAGACGTGAGTTGATTGAATGATAATGGTAGGATAAGAAGATGAATAATGGAATGAATTAATGAAAACTAGTTTATATCCCGCACCGTGTGCGGATTTGTTTTAAAAAATATTATATTGGAGTATAAGTTTTCAACTATATTATATGTTGGTTTTTTAAGTAAAATATTATTATACTGTTATTGTGCGAGCTAATGATATTTTAAGACTCAAATAATTTTATTAGTACTGAATAAGTTAGGACATGATCGAGATATTTTATCAAGGTCTTCTACCTTCAATTTCATGTTCTTAGAAAGACAAAATTGTTGAGGGAGTCGATTAAAAGTTTTCATCTACCTTTTTACCTACAAGAAATTTTATTTGTTTGGAATTTTATCAATATTGTTTTTAAAAATAAATTCTCAAATATATTGATATCATGTAAGAAATCGAATAGAAGAAGGAAAAAACTTTAGGAGTTGATAATAAACGGGAAGTTTCGGATAGTGCCATATACTTTAGACTTTTTGAATTATGTTCGTGATTTTTTTTATTTTCGGATGGTGTCCTTGAACTCTATGACTTTCAGGAATATACCCTAAAACATTTACAAGTAACATTTGTTAAATTTAAAGGTTAATTAAGTTTTATTTTGTGATGTTAGTTGTGTATTCCGTTTTAATCTATTTATTTGGAGTTTTAACTATTTGACTGCAACATGATAAGCCTGACAATTCATGAAATTTCAAAGACAAGTCCTCTTTGTTTAATACTATTTTATATGCAAATTCTTTACATAATAACTACACATTATATATACTACATAAATTTTAGTGTTAATATATAACCAAATTGTGAGAGCAGGAAATAGTAAAGTGCAATATTATATTAACACATGTAATATAATCTGAGTTTAAATTAATAAAATAATTACAAAATATTATACTGATTTGATTTTTTTGTGTAATTTTAAATTTTAACATGTATATTTTAGTTTTAATTCAATTTTTAAAAATAATTAATTAACTAACCGATTTTGTAAGCTTATCCAACAAATCTACTAATTCCGTAGAAGTAGTAAAAGTATTGTAACACCCCGAATTCTCAGAACTCGGGACATTACTAGTTAGGACCTCACAATGGGTCCCGACCTCATTTTGACAACAATTTTACTAGGATCTTGCAACAAGACACAAATAAGAAAAACCGAAATTTATAAAAATTATTTGTAAAAGGATGGATGCAACAAAATCTAACAGCCTATCGTACTTAAACAACGGAAAAGACAAACTATCTTAACAAAAGGGAAAGACAACAAAGCAACAACCCAAACCCCCACTCTAAGGAGTACGGAGACCCGACTGACCACTACTTCCGGATCACTCAGCTACCTACAGTATCTCAAAACACAACAAAACAACCATTAGCTAGCTATCTAAACATTAGAAGAATAATAATAGCACACACACATAAAATAATAAACACTCCTCATGCTTTCAAACAATCCATTTATTATCTTCATTTAAGTCATTCACTCTAATGATACTTATTTTGTGACACGAGGGATTCCCAAACCTTGCCTCCGCCCCCGTGTACCCATCAGGAGTGGATCCGATGCATCTCACCGTGTACCTGTATGGTCTGGGTATAGAGAACCTCCCAGTCTCCTGGCAGAGCTGGGCAGTGATGTCACGGCCCGTTATACATACACTTGGGCCTTAAAACATAACAACCACGGTCGTCCTAACAAGTTGTTATTTATTATAACACACATTGTACACACACAACCATCATCACCCAACCAATATCCAGAAGCCAGCTAAGTAAGTCGCAAGGACTTACCTGAATCAAACCACAACTCTCACAATCTCAACTCGGCCTGCAACCGTAGAAACTCAAACGCCTGTCATACCAGGCACGTGGATCAAAATCACATCCCATATTCTTAGAAGTCTTAAACTTCTAAGACGTACAATCTAATGAAGGGACTTACTAAAAAGGTTTCTTTTAGGTGTAATGACCATTTTACCCTTGATCTCGAATTTTCGAAAAAGTCTATTATTTAGTTCTAATCTTTTCTTTTAGAACTCGTTTCCTCTAATTTGGTGTATATACTATGTATACCTAAGTATATAAGTATATATACACGTTACCTTTATTCATTGGTGTATATACTATGTATACGCACTCTATTTATTCATAATTATACACTTGTATCTCTCATCTCATACCTACATATATGTATATATACGTACCCGGCATTGCTACTTATATATTTATTTATCTTTCAACTCTTACTTCTACATATACACCTTTGTATGTACTTATTCCTACATAAGTATGTTATAACTCTGCTCAAACATGTATATGCATATATATACCTTCCGTACCCCTACTCTTATATATACTTACATATACTCAGCACTCAGTTACATATATAATTCTATATACACATACGACAGTGCTCCGAGGCGGAAAGTACTCACCCGTCCAGCCTACTCGTCATAAACTCGGAGAGGAACCGCAACTCGGTTCGGTTCTACAGGTTCGTTGTCCCAGCGGGTTCGAAGATAGCTCGCTCGCTCTCCACCGTTGCACTGTCCAAGCCGTTCCTTCCGGATTCCGTTTCTGGAGTGCAAAAATTCGTCTACACCAACTGCAGTGGAGGAGGCACTCGCTGATGTGTCGATCGGCGCCACCGTAAGCGCCTAACGTAGTCTCGGTGCTGCTGCTGTGTTTAACTTCGGTCAAGGTACCCGGCTAGTATCACGGGAAGACAGAGAGGGATGAAGAGGGCAGAAGCGGATGGATGGCTTACCTGAGGGTCGACGGAGACGGCTAAAGAGGCCCGTGTTTCTCTCGAATCAGACCAGGGACGTACGCTGGCGTAGTCCTTACGGCTCGGCGGTTTGAAGCGCTGCAGCCCGTCGCCGCTCTCGTAAATTGGTGGTGTGCAGAATCCGGCGTCGATGGCGGTCGTCTCGGAGGATCGATGGGCGGCGTCTTCCCTCAGTTGCAGTAGCTCGAGAACGCCGAAGGTTCTGATGATGCCGGTTGTGCAGAAGAAAGAAGAAGAGGTGAGGTACGTGGGTGGTGGGTTAGCTAGGTTTACGTCATTAGATTAGGTTAAATGGGTTTAGGATTAGGGTAGGATGGGCTGGGCTGTAAGCTTTTGGGCTTGAAAAGGCCTGATCTTCAATTAAAACAATTGAGCTGAAAAACATATACCCGTTAATCGTCCGGAACCGTTAAAAGTACGGGATTATTTACGGAGTTATCTACGGGTTACATTTTATCATTTTATGTGAATCGAAGTAACATAAAATGACAGAATTTAATACCGTTTCCTTTTTATTTAAAGGAAATAAGATTGCGGATCGGAATTTGATTTGATCTAGTATTAAACGGAGATTAAAATTTTCGGTTATTACAACAGTGCCCTCTTAAAAGAAGTTTCGTCCCGAAACTTAGAATAATATTCCTAATCTCACGACTTTCTCAGTATATCTTAGTTTCATAAAATTTTATTTTATTTATTTATTATTTATTAAATTTTATTATTATTATTATTATTATTATTATTTTTTATATTATTATTTTTTTATTTATACCATGTAACTACTCAATCATCGTACTTAGACACACATCACATAAGACATAATCACTCAATCCAATATAAAACATGAATGGTCAAACAACACAACATCCGAGTACTAACTCGTCAATACAGAAGTAACATCTAACCCCGCAGAGAACTCGGAATAATTATGTCTAATACTCTCCTCTCTCTCCCAAGTGGCCTCATCAGCTCCTCGTCTAAACCACTGAATCCTCAACATCGGCATCTCCTTAAAACGCAGGCGTCTGGTACTACGCTCTAGGACGGCTACTGGGTAATCCGTAAAAGTGTGGTCTGGCTCAACTATCAGATCCTCATGGTTGATGACATGTCTGGGATCCGGTATGTACTCTCTCAACGATTTGTTTTTCTAAACTTACTACCAGCTCTTTTTTTTTTTTTTTGAAAGTTCCCGACTATCGATTCTGAAATAATGATCTTAAACTTTTGTCGGCACTTTACTAAGTGCCTAATGCTCTTTGTAATACAAACCGCTTGACCCGGATTCCTCAATGTGACCTAATCGGATCGTTCCTTAATTAATGGGTTTTCCCCAACTTCTTGTCAAGCTTTCAAATTTATATAACTCAAAACAAATCACACACCCAAATGGACCTTTTCATATAGATCTCTAATTCCTTAACTGAAATCATAGTTAACCTAACCTTGATTTTCTTCATCTGTGGGTTATGGGCCTACCACGCTTCCGTTGTAACACCCATTAGTCACAATGGCGTCTTTCTGAGGGTCAACATGATTTACCCAACTTCCGCCTATACTTCCCTTCTAATACTAGCAAGATCTTCTTCAAACAGACCCTTACTCTCTTACTCAACCGTAGTCTGTTCTTAACCAACCGGTAAGCAACCTCTAACCCGATTTCTCTCCATATCCTTAGATCATCCCAGAAGGTTGTCGTTGCCTACTTGAGGAATCCTCCAAGGCATCGGTGAAGTTACCTCTTAAATCCACAATCACTAATGTCTCTTCTTAACGGTACCTACTCGTCAATACCAACCAACACTTACACATCCTCAGTTGATGTCGGTCAGTCTATAATTGACTTATCTCAATATCCCGGACTTACCCTTCTCATACCTATACTGGCGATAAATTCTTGGTGAGCATCATCTGCTCGATTAAATCCTTTCATGCTTCGCTAATTCGTTTTATCTTCCACACTTCTGTTTCTTTAGGCTAACTCTATTTCTCGAGCCCAACTGGGTCATTCATCTTGACATAAATAGTCATTCCAAGTCTTCAACGATAGCTGGTAAGTGTCTTTGTAGTTCTGATGACTTTAGTTATCATTCCCTTGTAGTTCCCCTTGCATGGACCGTCGGTGTTGATGACTTAGGTCCCGCGATAATTGGGGTTACCTTGGACTTTCGAGTCCACCAAGGCCGTTCTCATATATACATTCCTTCGCTGGTGTTTCCGGCAATATTGTCTTCATAAAACTCTGTTGTTTCCGCCATAGGGCTTCAACTCTTTGATACCGGCATTGCGATTTCTTTCAAATTCCTATATCTTTGAGGAGGTCAAAACCTCTCCACACTTGTAAAGTCTACATTTTGCTTCTACACTCCATTGTAGGTACCCCATTCCATTCACCTTGGACCTTCATATCCGGATCGGCATTTTATCTCTTTTGGTCTCTCAAGCTTGTCTTGTGAACTTTTCTACTAGGTGACTCGTCTTGCAACAATTTCCTCCCCCGAATCGGTCTCAACTTTCAGTTGATCATTACTGCTCATTTCATTTTGGAACCTCTGTTATGTTGTACTCTTGCAT